>CM066032.1:226957198-231786253 GCA_033557465.1 Ichthyophis bannanicus
CATCAAATATGACACGTCACCATAAGACAGGGACACGACAACACACGATTAAAAACAACACCCGCCCCAAAAAGAAACAAAACCAATCGCCAAACATAACCACCACTACAACAGGCCGCTGCTAGTAGGTGCCGACAGACAACACAAATCAACACGGTCAAAAACACTACACAAAACAAAAAACACCAACACAAAAAAACCAAACAAAACAAACAACAAAAACCACAAAAACAACAAAGACACAAACCCACCTTACTCGAAAAAATAACTCCAACGAAACCACAAACACCCAAAAAAAACTGGAACATACAATCATACAACAAAAAAAAAAAAAAAAACAAACAACAACGGCCAACAAACAAAAAAAAAAAAAAAAAAGAAAATACACAAACCCCAAACAACAGAAAACTAAATGATCCCCCCAACCAATAAACCACCCAAAAAACGGGCAAGAAAACAAAATACCCACAACAAACAACACAAAAACCACCACCACAACAAAACAAAAAACAAAAAAACACAAACAAAAAAACAAACAAACAAAAAATCCACCTCAGTGAACATTCACCCCCAATACATAAATCAAGGCAAATCAAAAAAAAACGCGTAAAACACACCCCAAAAACCCAGGGACCAAAACAAAGGACCACTACACTAGGAAAAAACGAACAGAACGCAATAGAAAAAAAATCAAAGTAATATACCAAAGAGAAACAGAATCATAACCAAGAAAAAAAAAAAAAAAAAAAAAAAACAACGAGCAAATACTCAATAGGCCCACGGAAAAGAACCTAACTACCGGAGTACGAAATCAATAGCAGGAAGAGAATAAAAACACGTCCTCCCACACAAAAAAAAAAAAAAAAAAAAAAAAAATTAAAAAAAAATAAAAAAAAATAAAATGCCGATACCAATCAATAATAAAACACATCCGCTCAATTCTACACCCGACAAGCAAACACAATCTCCTTCACCCAATAAAACTAAAAAAGGTCCAAACATCCAGAGACAATAAAAAAAAATGGTCCGAGATCACAGCTAAAAAAAAAAAAAAAAAAGCATACTAGAAGGGGGCAACAAGCTGTGCACATTCAAGATACCCATAGAAAGAGAAACGAGCTAACAAATAAAAGACATTTTAGGATACTCTCAAGGTTTCCCAAAGAGGCAGTCCACCTTACCCATTCATAATATCTCCAAGAACATAGGATGGATGGAGGCTCCTCTTACACCATCTCCACATTCTCGTCGGTTGGATACCATGTATCAGGTCCCTCCTTCTCTGGTTTTCAAAAAAACCCAGCTTCCTCACCATTCTATTGTGGTGAAGTCTGCTATGAAAAAGATTAAGAGTACCAAAAGGCACTCTTCTACCCCTCCAGGAAGAGAATGTAGAACTTTGGATGCTTTTGGCAGAAAAATCTTTCAAGCTAGTATGCTTATTGCCAGAATCAACTCCTACAGCTTCTATATGGGCATGTTTCTAAAGGAGCTTGCTCTTAAAGTACAGGATTTTATCCCCTTTATTCCAGAGGATAGAAAAGAGGAGTTCCTGCTTCTGTTAAAGCATATCCAAGATGTGTCAAAGTTATCCAATAGGGCTGCCTTTGACTCTTTTGAGGGTGCTAGTAGAGCATCTGGCATAGCCATAGCTGCTCGTCGAATTGCTTGGCTCCAGGCCTCTGACCTAGAATCCTGGGTACAGGATGGCCTAGGCAATTTACCTTGTACAGGTGAAAATCTCTTTGGCAAGGAGTGGCAAGTCAAAGCCATTCAATGGATGCAGAGAATGCTGCCTTGGATAGACTCTCTAAGTCTACTTCACTCCCTGCCAAAAATAAGTCTTTTAAGAAGTCCTTCTACAAAAAGCCTAGATTTGGTTCCAATGCTGGCCAGTCATCTGCTCAAGCTCGCTTTGTTCCTAAGTGACAGCAGACTAAACAGGCCAGAACAAAACCTGCAGCAGCTGCTACGCTTCAACAGTCCCAACCCCCTCAGGGTTTTTGACTTACTTCTAGAGAACATACCCTTTCTGGCTCTGCAGCAACCAGAGCCTCTCACCATTCCAGGAAGGCTGACTCATTTTGCTCCCAGATGGGAACAGATTACATCAGAGCAGTGGACCCTCTCTATCATCAGAGAGGGATACAAACTGCATTTTTCCAGCCTTCCTATCTATCCCAGGGTGAGACATTTCGTCTCTCCCCCATCTCTCCTACACCTGTTGGATCAGGAGGTGAATACCCTGCTTGCCCAAGGGGCCATAGAACAGGTTCCCCCCTCCTCCAACAGGGCTCAGGGTTCTACTCCCCCTATTTTCTGATACCAAAGAAAACAGGAGGACACAGACCCATCCTAGATCTGAGAGAATTAAACAAATTCCTGTTCAAGGAAAAATTCAAAATGCTCTCTCTGGGTATTCTCCTTCCTTACCTTCAGAGTCAGGACTGGCTTTGTTCTCTAGACCTAAAGGATGCGTACACACATATACTCATCCATCCATCCCACAGAAAATTCCTTCGATTTCTGTTCCAGGGAAAACATTTCCAGTACAGAGTACTCCCCTTCGGTCTAGCCTCTGCTCCAAGAGTGTTCAAAAAATGCATGTCAGTAGTGGCTGCATTTCTACGCTCTCGGGGAATCTTTGTCTTCCCATACCTAGACGACTGGCTCATCCGAGCTCCATCTCAGTCTCAGGCTCAGACTTCCCTGGACCACACCATCTGCATTCTGCAGTATCTGGGACTTGTCATCAATCTGCCAAAGTCTCAACTCCCCCCCTACTCAATCCCTAGAATTCATAGGGGCCTGGTTAGATACCACCACAGCAAGGGCATATATTCCCCAGGCACGTTGCCACCGGATAGTGCACCTGACCTCTCAGATTCAGTCCAGTACTCACTTCACTGTCCGAGATATGTTACAATTGCTAGGCCACATGGCCTCCACAGTTCATGTGGTGCCTTATGCTCGCCTGCATATGAGAGCAGCTCAATGGACTCTGTCCACTCAGTGGACCCAAGCATCAGGAGCTCTCTCCGACCAAATAGAAACCTCCAAACGTCTCTTTGGGTCTCTCCAGTGGTGGATGTCCATTCAAAACCTGTTGCTGGGGTCCCCCTTCCAACCGCTACTACCCCAGGCAACCCTCACTACAGATGCCTCCCAGTCAGGCTGGGGAGCTCATCTTCAAGACCTCTCCACTCAAGGCCTTTGGTCTCCGCAGGAGACTGCCCTTCATATCAACCTTCTGGAGCTTTGAGCAATTTTTCTTGCTCTCAAGGTCTTTCATACCCTCCTTTACAACATGACAGTTGCTTGTTCATACCGACAATCAAGTAGCCATGTTCTATGTAAACAAACAAGGAGGGACTGGCTCTCTGTCGCTTTGCAACGAAGCTCTCAGACTGTGGGCCTTCGCCAGAGAGCATCAAATCCATCTCCTGGCAGTATATCTCCCAGGAGTTCAAAACTCTTGGGCAGACAGACTCAGCCGAGTTCTGCTTCCACACGAGTGGTCCCTGCACATCGATCAGGTACTCAGAATCTTTCAGAAATGGGGAACCCCGGACATAGACCTCTTTGCAAGTCCGTGGAATGCCAAACTTCCCCGGTTCTGTTCCAGAACTCCATGTCAGGGGGTTCAGGCCAGGGATGCCTTCCTCCTTCATTGGGGTCAGGGCCTCCTATATGCCTTTCCACCCATTCCTTTGATTCCCAAGACTCTGTTCAAACTGCAGAAGGATCACGGATCTATGATCCTCATAGCTTCACGCTGGCCACGCCAAGTGTGGTTCCCTCTACTTCTGCATCTCTCCCAGGGTCCCTCCCTAGACCTGGGAGCTGCTCCAGACCTTCTGTCTCAGGAGGAGGGGACTTTGTGGCACCCAAACCCCAAGTCCCTCCACCTCAGAGCATGGTTACTGAAGGCCTAGACCTTCAAGACTTAAATGTCTCTCAACAAGTGAAAGATATCCTCCATGCTTCCAGAAAACCTTCCACAAGGCATTCTTATGCTTTTAAATGGAAGAGATTTTCCATTTGGTGTGCTCAAAAGGATCTTGATCCTTTTGCTCTTCCTATCAATTCTCTATTGGAATATCTCCTGCATCTCTCCAATGCAGGCCTTAAAACGAATTCAGTAAGGGTCCATTTGAGTGCTATTACAGCATCCCTCAAGCCTTTCAATGGACAACCTATTTCCTCTCATCCTCTTATTGCAAGATTCATGAGAGGCCTAACTTTAACTAAACCTCCCATTAGGCCTCCTCCGGTGGCATGGGACTTAAACTTGGTTCTTGGTCAGCTTATGAAGCAACCTTTTGAACCCTTAGCCACTACCTCCTTGAAATTTCTTTCCTGGAAGGTTATTTTCCTCATTGCAGTCACTTCAGCTCGTCGCATCAGTGAGCTGCAAGCCTTAGTGGCGAATCCACCCTATACAAGGTTCCATCATGATAAGGTAGTCCTTCGGACAAATCCACACTTTATGCCTAAAGTGGTTTCACCTTTTCATCTTAATCAAGAGGTATACCTACCTGTCTTCTTTCCAGCTCCTCATGCATCCAGTGCAGAGCGAAACCTTCATACTCTAGATTGTAAAAGAGCTCTTGCCTTTTACCTCCATAGGACTCAGCCACATCGAAAGTCTTCCCAACTTTTTGTTGCTTTCGATCCTTCTCATTTGGGACTTCCAGTCTCAAAACGAACACTTTCCAATTGGATTGCTCAGTGTATTTCGTTTGCTTACCAGAGTAAAATCATTTCTCTGGAGGGCCATGTCACAGCTCACAATGTGAGAGCCATGGCCACCTCTATGGCTCATCTTCACTCTGTATCCATAGATCAGATCTGTCGAGCAGCCACCTGGGCCTCGGTTCATACCTTCACTGCCCATTACTGCTTGGATAAGGACTCCCACCGGGATGCCTTATTTGGTCAGGCTGTCCTCAAACAACTGTTTCATTCTTAAACAACTCCTGCCCACCTTCCCTTAATGGATGCCTGAGATCCATCGGAAGATGACATACCTACGTAGGGGATCTCCCAGGCATCTCAGCTAGGGAGTCCCCATATGTGAGGACTCATTCCTGCTTGTTCCTGGAGATAGCACAGTTACTTACCTGTAACAGGTGATCTCTGGGAACAGCAGGAATAGTCCTCACAACCCACCCACCTCCCATAGGAGTTGTATCTCTTTCTCTTCCTTTCCTCTCTCTATTGTCTCAGCTTTAAACTCGAACTGAGGAGAGTTGGTCAGGAAGGCGGGAAGGCAGCGCGCATGCGCTGTGGGAAGCCCCAAAAGCTTTCCTTTTGGGAAGCTGGGGAGCTTTCCCGCGCAGGCTCCGTCGGTACCGACGTACCCATATGTGAGGACTATTCCTGCTGTTCCCAGAGATCACCTGTTACAGGTAAGTAACTGTGCTTTCTAGGCAAATGAACTCATCCCATTATTATAACTTTCTATTGTAGTAGAAATGTATTCCTTTCTCTGGGCAGTCACAAGCCCAGTGTCAGTCTTTTGCTAAGCTTCATCAATGAGAGAGAACACAACCAAAGCAGGTAGCACCTGTGCAGTAAAAGCAGCCTCCTCCTTTTGACTTCTCCCCAATCACAGCCACTTTCCTTTCCAAAATCTATATCCTGTCCTACTTGTAGGAGGTTGGATACAGTTCTTTATTCAAGAGTGAAGGAAAATCACAACCAATTTCTGTGTTCTTAGCATTGTCAGAACAAGATATTCTCTTGGGTTCTTGTCGCTTCCACCAGAAAGACTTGTACCCCGCTCTTAACTACCTCAGAGCCCTGCTCATCTGCTTCAAGAGGAAGTCCCACTACTTCTTCTCAGAGACTGTTCCACCTTAAGAAAAGAATCAAAGTTTCAATTCCAAATATTTTCTAATTTCCAAGAGGACAGTAAGTTTATGGCCTCTGCCAGATCTCAGGAACTTGAACTTGTTTCTCGCAAATTAAAATTCAGAATGAACGCATCTCTCTCCATCCTTCCCTCTTTGAAAAAAGAAGAATGGCAATGCCTGCTGAGTCTATACACACATTCCAATTCATTCCATCCACAGAAGATGTATCCATTAGCGCACTTAACATTACAAAAATGAAGTTTTCCTCTTCAGCTTTTCCTTGGCCCCCATAGTTTTCAAGAAATGTCTTTGTAATGGCTTACCTGCACAAACAGGATATCTAGTCTATCCATATCTCAATAACTGAGTGGCTTGTTGAGAGTCTTCACGTTTTCCCTCCAGGAAGAAACAGTTCACTTCCTGAAGACCTGGGACTACTCATCAAGAAGTCAACACTTCAACCTGCAACCCAGATTTAAATCATAGGAGCTATTCTGGACACAAATCAGATGAAAGTTTTTTTACCACAAGACAGACACCTGTAATTAATGTACTACGTCCTGTAGGTTCAGTGCTTACCAAAGATCACAGCCAGAATCTCTTTCCGATATTAAGCCATAGGCTACTATGATAATGCCATCTTTTGCTTATCTCAAAATGAGAATGGAATTGATTCAGGCAGCCTTTTTACATAATTCATCCATCATCTTCACTGCTCACCATGATTGTGGTGGATGTCAGACCTCAGTCTAAGCAAAGTTGTCCCCTCTGCATCATTGGAATATTCTGCTAGCCTGACCAAAGATAATTCCAGTATCATAAGAACATGATATGCCATACTGGGTCAGACCAGGGGACTATCAAGTCCAGTATCCTGTTTCCAACAGTGGCCATTCAAGGTCTTGAGTACCTGTAGGGGTCCTGAAGGTATACCTATTCCATGCTGCTTGTCCTAGGGGTAAGCAGTGGATTTTCCCAGTCCTCTTTAATAATGTTTATGGACTTTTCCTCCAGGAACTCGCCCAAACCTTTTTTGAACAAAGCTACATTAACAGCTTTTACTGCATCCTGTGCTAACAAATTCCAGAGTTTGATTACGTGCTGGGTGAAAAAATATTTTCTCCAATTAGTTTCTCAACTCACACAGGAAGCCTGGTCCCAAGCAGAACAAATATTCTGTATCAATTATCGAGCTGATGTTCATAGTGCTGTACTAATCTCATTAGAACTGGTTTCCTTTTCTCCTCAAATAACTTTCAGTCCTTCATTCTGTTCAGGCTTTCAGTCTTCTCAGTTTTAACACAGAGCAGGGCTCCCTTCTGCATCCAGATCTCAAATCACTAGCCCTAATGTCGTGGAAATTAAGCAGTGTTTAGATTCTGTCTTGGTTCTTCCAGTGCCAATTCTCTTGAAGACAGCAAGAAAGCTTTCTAGCAGGTATACCTTTTCTTTTAACTAGAAGAGATTTTTCATCCACTGCGTCACCCATGGTCATAGCATCATACATTGCACTCCTAAAACCGTACTATAATATCTTTTTCTCCAGGAACAAGCAGGAAGTTAGCCCTCACATATGGGTGACATTGGCACTAACAGAGCCCGTGTGGAGCATTTCCCCAACTTTCAAAGAAAGCCTTTGGGAATGCCACCACCCATTCATGGTCCCCTTCCTGCCCAAGGATGCCATCTTGCTCAGTCTCCATTTTTCAGCGCAACCTTTGGGACGTGGGTCTCATCCCCGGAAAAAGGTTTTTTTCTTCTCTAGTACATTTTTGTCTTTTCCAGCTAGCGCCGGTTCCCCCTCACGCCTCTCGAGCACTGCTGCTTCGACGGTGGTGTCAGGACTCGTTTTTTCCCTTCTTTTCCACTTAAGGCTTTTTGCGCCCTTTTTAACGGCTGGCGCCTCGCAGGGGTCCTTTTTGCCCCTGATGGCCTCCTGTTTCAAAAAATGTGATCGCTACTCCAAAAATGTGTCATGCCCATGATTGCTGTCTCAAGTGTCTGAGTGCTGATCACGACCCAGAGCAGTGCTCCTTATGTAAAAAGATGTCCTCTAAGGCCATCCAGAGTCCCTGGCAGTAGCTAGATGATATCTTCCATAAGACAGACTCGACCCCAGTATCTCTGGTAGCCTCGTGCTCCAAGGCCCCGCAACCCTCAGAGCTGCCCAAGGTTCCCCCGCGGGCCCATAGGCACTTTGATCAGGGGACCCCCGAGCATGAGTGGAAAAAGAAGGCGGCCATGCAGATGTCATCCAGGGGGTCGGACAAGCATAAGAAGTCAACCATGGACTAACAACTTCCCCGCTCGCTCTTTGCACAACCTCTGTATAAAGCTCATGATGTAAATAGCACGCTCTAATCATCACGCCCACACACACACACATCACTGTACATTTATGCACACCTTGAACCCAAATACAATTCAATTGATTGTTTGCTGTGTAACCGCCTTGATTAAAGGAAAAGGCGGGATAGAAATACCATTAAATAAATAAATAAAATGCGCCCAGTCCCTCATTCTCCTATGACAGTCCAAAGAGTTGGAAAGGGAGCGGCTGAGAAAGGTATCTCAAACCGATCCAGAGGCCTCCGGCGATGGCACCCGGTCTCCTGAGGGTCGTCCCGGTGAGGACCCCCTCTCCTCCTCGACGCCTGACCCGGTAACTCCGGCATCAGTGTCACAGGGCCCCACTCCCAAGTAGGAGACCCGAATGCTGGCCTTGGAATGCAGTGTTTCTACAATCCTCACTGCCCAGTAAGCACAGATGCCTGGCCCCATGGGCACGTGCCATGAGACCGCAGCGACCTCGACCTCAAGGACTCCCTGGGCCACCGCAGTGATCTCCAAGAGCCAGACGCCTCGTGAGGATCCTCGGCAAGGGTCTTGATCTCCTTCCCATTCCTCAGATGCGAGATCATCTCGGGCGAGCGCCTCCAACTCCAGGCAGGCTCTGGCCTCAGGAGACCAGTGCGGATCATTGACCCACCTGGAACCGCCCGATCTACAGTCCTCCATGGACTATTCGGAGGGGGAATCCAATGGGGATGCTTCACCGGAGACTTGGACTCACCAAGACCTCCCCTCAGACCCATCTCCGCTGACCCAGAGGCGGCGGTCCCCTCCTGAGTACACCTCCTTTCTTGAGTTTGTCCGTGATATGGCGCAGGCCCTCGCTCTTATCACCGAATCAGAGGAGGAACCTCGAGCGGAGGAACTCTATATCCTCCAATATGAGGCACCACCGAGGGAAACCCTCAAGGTCCCCTCCATCCTGAACCGGCTCCTCCACATGTGGGTCGACACCTGGACTCTATGTAGTATAGGGTCCAGCGGGGCCCGGGGTTTCAGAAGGCACAGCTTCCCCATATGTCCATGGTCGTTGAGTCGGCCATGCATAAGCAGAAGAGCCCAAAGACTCACTCTTCAGTCCCTCCAGGCAAGGAGTTTCACACCCTCGCTGCCCCCTAGTGAAAATATTACCAGGGCACCATGCTAGCCAGGCTCAGGGGTTTGATGCCCCCAATATAACCTCTCGACCACTGGACAATCAACTGCCAACAGGGGGAGGCTGATCCACTTTGCCCACGGGTGGGACTCCATCACCACTGACATGTGGGTTCTTCAGGTCATCTGGGAGGGCTACCTCCTCCATCTGAACCAGTCACCTCCCCCCTACTTCCCTGGGGAGCCCCGGTGACTTCCCCTGCACCAGGCCTTACTAACTTAAGAGCTCGCAGGCCTCCTCAAGGACAGGGTGGTGGAGCCCTTACCTTCTCACCTAAGGGGAAGGGGATTTTACTCCAGATACTTTCTCCTCCCGAAAAGAACAGGAGGTCTCAGGCCCATCCTCAACCTGAGGAACCTGAACAGATTCCTGGTGCAAGAGAAGTTCAAAATGCTCTCCTTTGGAACACTGCTGCCCTATCTCCAGCAGGGCGACTAGCTATACTCCTTGGATTTAAAGGATTCTTACACTCGCATCCTCATCCACCCCAACCACAGACAGTACCCGCGGTTTGTGGTAGGAGGTAATCACTGCCAGTAGAGGGTGCTCCCCTTGCTTCCACTCCATGAATCTTTACAAAGAGTCTTGCAGTGGTCGTGGCCCACCTCTATCTCCCTTCATCTACCCTTACCTAGATGACTGGCTCATAAAGGGGGACATGGCCTCGGAAGCCCTGCAGGCCACAGGCCGCACAATCCAGCTCTTACAGCACTTGGGCTTCGTGGTCAGCCACCCAAAATCCCACCTTACTCTAGTGCAATCCCTGGAGTTCATAGGATTGCGCCTGGATACACTCCAAGCCAAAGCCTTCCTCCCCCAGGACAGGACAGACCACCTTTCGTCCTTGGCATCCAACGTGCAGAGTTGCAGTATGGTCTCGGCTCGGTCCATGCATCGCCTCCTCGGCCACATGGCCTCCATGGTCCACGTCGTGCCCAATACCCGACTCAACATGCAGGCAGTGCAGTGGTGCCTCCGCACACAGTGAACCCAGGCGACAGGCACTATCTCGGTCTCACCTCAGTTAACGGAGTCCAACATGCAGAGTCGCAGTACAGTCTCGGCTCGGTCGATGCATCACCTCCTCGGATACATGGCCTCCATGGTCAATGTCATGTCCAACACCTGACTCAACATGCAGGCAGTGCAGTGGTGCCTCCGTGCAGTGAGCCCAGGCGACAGGCACTATCTCGGTCTCACCTCAGTTGGAGTCCTTGGTCTAGTGGCAGGTCACACAGCACCTACTCTAAGACATGCCCTTCCAGACCCCAACCTTCCAGACAGTCCTCTCAGGTTGGGGGGCCCATTGCAAAGAGCTGTGCACCCAGGGGGCCTGGTCCCCTGAGGATCCGAACCGTCCTCGCACTGAAGGCATTCCGTCATCGGCTGTGGCACTAGGTGGTGGTCGTACAGACAGACAATCAGGTTACTATGTTCTGTCTGAACAAACAAGGGAGCACTGGCTTCTACAGCCTCTGCCAGGAGGCGGTGATCCTGTGCTTGTATGCGGTGAGCCAGGACATAACCCTCAGAGCCATCTATCTCCCGGGCCAAGACAATGCCTTGGCGGACTGACTGAGCAGAGTCCTCTTATTGCACGAGTGGCGCCTGCTATTCCAGCTCTTCGCACCTCAGACCTGGACCTCTTCGCCAGTCGAGTCAATGCTCAGCTTCCCCAGTTTTGCGGTCCCTATCCACACCCAGGCCAGGTGGTTCTAGACACTTTCCTCCTTTTGTGGGCAACAGGCATGCTATATGCCTTCCCTCCCATGCCACTGATAGCAATGACCCTCCTCAAGATCCAGCGTGACACAGGGCCTCGATGATCTTAGTGGCACCAAGCTGGCCCAGACTGCTGTGGTTCCCCCTGCTGCTCCATCTCTTGATGCAACCCCCGGTCCCTCTTGGGAGGTCACCAGGGCTCTTAACACAGGAGGGAGGCTTGCTCCTCAACTCAAATCTGGGGTCCCTGTCCCTTACAGCTCGACTGCTGAATGGGTCACCTTAGCTCCCCTTCATCTCCCCGGAGAGGTCAAGGGCATCCTCCTGGCCTATCATAAGGACGCGACGAGATGTGCTTACGCCTTCAATTGGCGCAGGTTTTCAGTGTGGAGGAATAGCCTAATGGTTAGAGCACTGGATTAGGAACCATGAGACCAGGGTTCAGTTCCCAATGGCACTCCTTGTTGCCTTGGGCAAGTCACTTAACCCTCCACTGCTTCAGAATTTATGATTGTTTCAGAGGATCTCAAGGTGGCGAAACAGTGTGACAAGGTGGTGGCAAAAGCCAGAAGGATGCTGGGTTGCATACAGAGAGGAATTACCAGCAGAAAGGAAGAGGTACTAATGCCACTGTACAAGTCGCTGGTGAGGCCTCACTTGGGAATAGTGTGTTCAGTTTTGGAGGCCATATCTCGCAAAGGATATAAAAAGACTGGAAATGGTTCAAAGGAAGACTACCAAAATGATTTGGAGCCTGTGTCAGAAGACATATGAGAAGAGACTTGAAGACCTAAATATGTTCACTCTGGAGGAGAGGAGGGAGAGGGGAGATATGATTCAGACGTTTAAGAGTATTAACGAACAAACAAACCTCTTCCAAAGACGGGGAAGCTGTAAAACTAGAGGGCATAACATGAAGCTGCAAGAGGGTAAACTGAAAGGCAACATCAGGAAATATTTTTTCACTGAAAGGGTGGTGGCTGCTTGGAATGCCCTCCTGATAAAAGTGGTGGGGGCAAATACAGTGACAGAATTCAAAGTGGCTTGGGACAGACACAGTGGATCCCCTTTATAGCAACAGTATAAAATCAAAATAATCATAACTTCAGCAAATAGGGGTGACCTACATGGAGCAGTGGGTACACCTCTAAACAAAGGCATGCGGAAGGGTGACCTGCATGGAGCGGCAGGGGCACCTACTCTTACCGCCTGGCTGGGCAGACTAGATGGACCATATTGGTCTTTATCTGCCATCATAAACTATGTTTCTATGTGTGGTGTTTGGAGAGATGCATGAACCCGTTCTTCTGCCCGCTACACTCAGTCCTGCAATACTTGCTCCATCTATCGCACTCTGGACTGAAATCTAACTCTTTCAGGATTCACCTGAGTGCAGTCTCAGCAAACTATCATCCCATTGAGGGCAAACCCCTCTCAAGGCAGCCTCTCATCTCTCGTTTCATGCAGGGCTTGCTCCTCTCCAAGCCCCCTATCTGTCCACCCCCCAGCGGAATGGGACCTCAATGTGGACCTCACGCAGCTGACCAAGCTGTCTTTTGAGCCCCTGGCTACTTGCTCCTTGTAGTACTTACCCTGGACGGTGGCCTTCCTAGTGGTGCTCACTTCCACCCAGAGAGTCAGCAAGCTCCAAGCCCTGATGGCCGAGGTGCCATACACCAGATTCTACAAGAACAGGGTGGTTCTTTGCACCCATCCCAAGTTCCTCCCAAAGCTTGTCTCGGACTTCCATCTCAACCAGGAGGTGGTGTTGCCCACTTTCTTCCTGAGGCCCCACTCCCGACCCAGTGTCGGCTGTTCTCCTTACCCTGGAATGCAAGAGGGCCCCGTCCTTCTACTCTCAGCAGACTCGGGGCCACCCCAAAGCTGGGCATCTTTTTGCCTCCTACGATCCCAGCCATCTGGGACAGGCTGTCACCAAGCAGATCTTGTCCATTTGGGTGGCAGACTGCATAGCCTTTGCCCAGTCTGGGCTGCCAATGGACCGCTGGGTCACGGCGCACAATGTCCGAGCAATGGCAACGTTGATCGCGAGCCTCCACTCGGTGCCCCAGGCAGACATCTGCCGGGCCGCCACCTGGTCCTCTGCTCATACCTTCATGACCCATTACTTCCTGGAGAGGGAGTTCCATTGGGAAAGCACCTTCGGTCAGGCGGTGCCTTGAAATGTGTTTGGGGTTTAAGCAGTTCCTGCCCTCTGACCCTTCTTGGTCAGGCTACCGGAGACATGGCTCTTTATGGACTCGGGGTCATCGAGTCTGTCTTCAGATTCACTGGCAGTTGCTCACGGCTCTGCCATGCCTTTTCCTACAGGTCCACAGTAGCCTGTAGCTAGGGAGTCCCATATGTGAAGACTGACTTCCTACTTGTTCCTGGAGAAAGTGTAGTTACTCACCTGTAACAGTGAGAAGCGTTCCTTTATGATAGAATGGCTAGGAATGGTAAAGTTCAAAAGCATATTTGAAATACAGTTTTTGTTTTGATTTGCAGGTACAAAGACACCAACAAAGCCAAAACAGGTATGTATGTCTTCATTTTTCTACGTTAAAGGTATTTTTAAAGTTTAGGGCTTGAAGTATGCTGGAAAAAGGTTAAATGAGTGCTTAAAGCTAATTTAATTAGGCTATTTCTATGTTGCTTGTCTATATGTAAGTTGAAAGCCTATTCCAAGTACAATAAAATAAAAAGAAAATAAACACAGTATTATTAGACATAACATAAATAACAAAAGCATAGTTAAACATATCAGCAATAGTTAATAAATTTACATAATTGATATAAAACAGTTTATAAATACAGAATTCATAAAAATTCAATGAAATGGAGTTTGTGTGCTTGACATGTCAGAAAACAGATCTCGTTGTTTTGAGATGCTAAAATGCAATAGATTTGTTTAGCATGTTGTCATAACAATTAGAGCAATTTATTTTTCTTAAATTTCAAAACCTATATCAGACATTCTTGGGTTGTAATGACAACCTTTCTTTAAGGACCCACAGAGATTTAGTTTCAAGGTCTCTCTTTGTGCCATTGAAAAAAAACAAAACAAGAAAGGGAGAGATTTTGTTGAGTGGGTTCTTTGGTTTGGAGATCCTTGTTAAATGATTCCCACTGATTGAGAATAATTACCATTGCTACAAATCTTTAAACAACATAAACAGAAACTTTAATGTCAGATAAAACGAATGAAAATGAAGAACAAATTGAGCAAGATTGAGATCTGACTTCATTGCACACTGCTGTGGAAAAGTACCAGGCTCAGTTCCTAGAAGCCCATACTTGGGAGCTCAAAGGTACGCGTCTGCTGGGCTCTGAAGTCCTGGTCCTTAAGTAAGAGGAAGTGGCTGTTCTCTTGGGGATTCTACTGGGATCTAATTAAGAATAAAAATATTAATTATGGGTAGAAACTCATGATTTCTTGGGTTTTGACCACATTTTCACTGTGTCTCTTCTTCCCATTTTAAATGATGATGACTAATGTTTGAAGCGGGTTCCAATAGGGAATTGGACAATGCCTCATCCAAAAAAATGACCAGATAATGAACAGCACTATTAGAGGACTTGTTGTTTTTGCCTATGTTAAACATTTTGCTGCAAGTGATAGGACAAGGCTAACCATGGCACATGTACCATTTTCAGGGCTTTTTACAATCAGAATTGAAAACACTGTAGCAGTGATTCAAACCATTTGTTCATCTATTTGGGAGTACAGGCACTTCTGTAAAAGCATGACTGACCAACTTCAAACCTGAGGAAGGAAGGTGGGGGCACACAGGCCTGGCATTTACCCCATTGAATAACCTTGATCCAATAAGGATGTGAGAATTTTCAATAAGGTCAAAGTTGATGAGCACTAGAAAATACATGTTTAAAAGCATGGTCAGCATGCCTGCCTTGTTTTTTGTATGGTAGGCAAACTTAAAATAAAAAGCTTTTTGCCTCCCTTCCTCCCGTTCCTTTTAATTTCCAGTAAGATACTTTTGATGTGGTATTTAATGAGTATTAATAATTAATAAGTATTAATAAGAAGAAAAAGAAAGCAGAAAAATTGTAGATGCCTAGTTATGTCAAAGAAAGTGGCTCTTTTAGGGGCCAGTTTTCAGAGTTCTGACCTTGGGACTTTACTTTCCCTTTAAGAACTGGTTTGCAGGTGTGTGTTGTTCTTTAAATTTGTCTTAGGACAAAGTGCCCACAAAGATTTGTACCTGCTTTTTCTGCAAATACTTTCTTCCCCACAGAATTAACAGGCATAGGGCTCCATTTGCTAAAGCGCATTAGGGTTTTTCAGCTAATGCTACAAAAAAGTGTAGATAACGCGACATTAGCTGCAAAAGCCGTGCATTATCTGTCGGGTGTGTGCATGGCATTTCCCTGGCAGCACCATGAATGCGCATAAAGCTATCCATTGAGGTAGTGTTATGAACACCTGTGCTATCTGCTGAGCTTTGATCGTTACCTCGCACTGTTGACGCCCACGGTAATCACGCATTGCAGACACGCCCATTTGTGCCGATAACGCGGTTTCTGCAAATAGCCCAGAAAATTGCCATGCTATTTGTTACCATGTCCAGATAGCAACTATTATCTGCCGCGTAAAAAGATTGTGCAGTCTAGTAAACATGCCCCATAGAATTAAAACTGAATGTACACATTTCTCTCCCCTGACCTAAACACATTCCTGGGCCCATCTACTTTTTCACTTTTTGAAAAGAACACACATTGATCCATTGGTTAAGCTTTGGTAAATTTCAGACATTTTACCCATTTAAAAGGAAATCTACTCTTTCCCAAGTACTGCTTTTTTTTCAAGCTGTACTTAGGAAAAAGTAGTAGCAATTCTTTAGGTTTTCCATTTGTCACTTATAGGTGATGCTGCTTTAATGATCCATCGGGGAAAAATTATTGAAACATCTCTTATGGTGATGCGTAGTATTTCTATGACATTATTTATAGTATATACATAATGATGTACCAAAAAAATCCCCCAAAACCCAATATGGTTAAAAATGTAGCTGTCCTGCTCTTCCCCTCCCCTTCCTATTCTGTGTTTAAGCATAGAAAGGTTAAGTAACTTGCTTGAGATAATGCAGTGAGCAGTGTAGGTGGGATTAGAATCTGGGTCTGTGGGTTTCATAACTATTCTCTAACCTTTACATCAAGGTACTAGCAGCATAAGAAGAACTTTGATTTCATTGCTGTTGAATATAGGCCATGAACTGCTAATAGCTGCTAAACCTTTACTGTCCTTTTCTTCTTGCTGAGCTTATTTTACTGCTGTTTTATATTGACACATGAACTACAACAGAAGACCCTCAAGCATGAGTAGAATCAATTCTTCACTGCCATTGAACCGAGCAAAATGCAAAAAGGCATGAACTCTTTTTAGAGTTGTAGTTGGTGGTGTATGTGTGTATACTTTACTAACAAAACTAACAATCCTCCATTTTCTGGCCTGTGAAACTTTCAGCATGATCAAGTCAGTAAATTAAGTTCAGAGAGAAGCGGGACTCCCAAAAAACGCAAAGCTCCACCGCCACCTCCTTTCAGTCCTTCACAGGTAAAGAAATGGTTGAATGTGTTCAATTGATTTAAATCTGGATGGGGTGAGGGGAAGGTGGGGGATAAATGCAGAACACAAAGTCAGTGAAACAGCCAAATTTACTTTAGCAGGGTTACTTTATATGTCGGGCTCATATATCTTTGAGGATGCACTGGGCTCTGAGCAACAGACTTCCAGAAATAAAAAATGCATTGCTTACGCATGTCTGGAGAACTAAGAAAAGACTATCATAGCCTCAGAGAGAGCTGGAAAAATCTTACAAGGCTTTTCTTTCTTTTTTTTTTAACCTTTATTTTATAATTTTTCTGCATGTCAAATCTTCGTTTAAAAAATCATTTAGTGAAACATTTTTTTATTAAACCCTAAGATACATCCATTCTTTACATGCAGGAGTGAGTGGAGGTCAACTGAACAGTGCAAGTTTAAACAGTAGCATTTACTCACAGGACAGTGCCACCATAGCAGATTGGCAGTATCGCCTCCCGACTTTGTTGGTAAATTAAATTAGTTTACTTTTTGGCCCTGTTTCCAAGAGAATTTCGGGGTACTGTGATACATACAGAAAAATTAAGAATTTGTTCATGTAATATATATGAGTGTATAATATATGCATACACACACACATTTATATAGTTCTCCAGAACCAAGCAGGAAGTCAGTCCTCATATATGGGTGACGTCAGCACTGATGGAGCCCACGCAGAAGCATCTCTCCAGCTTTCAAAGAAAGCCTTTGGGAGATGCCACCATGCATGTGTGGTCCCCTTCCCACCCAAGGGTGCCATCTTACTCAGTCTACTTTTTTCAACGGAGCCCATCGGAAGCATGTCCAGTGTCCCCTGAAAAATTCCTTAAAACTTAGCAATTCAATTTAGCTTTCTAGTAAATGTACTGGTTCCTCTTCCCTCCCCGAGCCGACATCTTTGATGCCATCCTTGGGCCCATCCTTTCATCTTTTTTTTTTCTTTGAAGTTCCCTCGACTGGCGCTTTGTGCTCTTTTTCGTCTGGCGGTCGTCAACCCCATCCGGGTGCATCCCCACCATGTTCCCCGGTGGGTTCAAAAAATGTGACCACTGCATCAAACCATGTCCATCACCAACACCCACGACTGCTGCCTGTGTTGCCTGTGACCAAACCACGACAGTTCCGATTGTGACCTTTGCTAGGCCATGTCAGCAAAAAACAACAAAAAGAGGTTGGAATTGTGGGAAAAGATGTTCCCAAGATCCGATTCCGCGCACATGCCCCCGGCACCTAGCTCCAAGGCAAGTACATCCCGCGACGCCCAGGTGTCCCTGGAGTCCTGCGGCTGCGGATCCTCCGAGAGGACCCCCAGAGCAGGAGTGGAAGAAAAAGAAATCCTCGAAGATCCCGGAGGTCGGTTCGGAGAAACCCGGTAAATTTCACTGGAGAGACTCGGAAGAGTCTGAGAGACGCTGTCAAGCTTTTCAAAAGGGACCCTTTGGCAGGCAGAGACTGGCCAAGGGCACTCGAGGCCATGGTGATTATCGAGGACACACTGTCCAGAGTGTCGGCGTCAGGCCTGAAGCCATCGATGCCTGCGCCAAAAGCTGCGGAGCTTTCTGGCATGGAGACCAGAATGGCGGCCTTGGAGCAGAAAATCATTACTATCCGGGCCCTGCAGCAGGTAATGATGGCTGGTTCATCTGGCTCATATGCCCCCAATGATCGGCCCCTCGATTGCAAGGAGGTCACCGGTCGTCGAGCCGAGCATCGAGTGCTGCCAGCCTCGAGTAAGCCCTCTGTACCAGTTGCGATCCCAGTCCCGTTACTCAGGTATCTGGTCCTCACCGGCTAGTGTCCACAACTCGGACCCCAGGTTCTCGACAGGCCTCGGGCCCTTGGACACGGGCCTCGACCATCGGAGTCACAGGGGCTCTGAATCCTCATCACCGCTCGACTCAGTGGGAGACAGAGGATGAGGCATCCCCGGACACCCAGAGACACCAAGATGTCCCCTTGGACCCATCTCCACCAGACTCCATGCAGGTCTCTGCCCAAGGACGTGACCTTCCATAACTTTGTACGGGATATGACTAAGGCCCTCTTGGTACAGACCGAGGCTGAGGAGGACCCACGCACCAAGGATCTGGAGATCCTCCAATATGAGACCCTCACAGTGCCGGTGCAACCGATCCTCGAGCGACTGCTCCTCTGAATGTGGGAAACACCAGTGTCAGTGCCCATTGTCAGCCACCAGCTTGACATGATGTACCGCGTCTGCAAGAGCCCAGGGTTCCACAAAACCCAGTTACCAGATAACTCCATGGTCATCAAGTCTACCCTGCACAAACTAAAGAGCCAGAAGACCCACTCCTCCATCCCTCTGGGTAGGGAGGTTTGAACCCTCGATGCTGTCAGGAACAAATGTTTCCAGAGCTCAATGCTGGGGTGCAGAGTCCAGGTCTATGACCTTTACATCGGCATGTACCTTAAGGCACTAGCCAAGGAGCTTGCTGGGTTCTCAATAGGCTTCGACAGAGAGCCCTTCCAACGGTTCAAGACCCTGACCTCAGCGGTACAGGACTGCTCAAAGTTCCTCTTTCGAGCAGCTTATGAAGGCTTTGAGTCACGGCTGCCAGCATCGGTGCCAGATGCCAAGCTTGGTTGCAATAGGCTGACCTCGAACAGTGGGTCCAGGATAAACTACTCAATGTCCCCTGTACTGGCGAGAATCTTTTCAGCCAACCTATGTCTAACAAGACTGCAGAGATCAAAAAAGAGTTTGTGACTTGACAAAGGCTCTCCAAAAAGACCTTGTGGCCTCCCTGCAGAAAACCCCTGGGGGAAAAAGCCTTTTTTCCCCAGAAAGAAGGGAGCCTTCTTTCATACCCAACAATACCAAGGCTACTCAGGGCCTCTGCAGGGTACCCAACCCAAAAAATAAGGGCATGGGACCCAGAAGGCGAAAACCCCTAAGCCCCAGACTCTGCGTCTGGCCCAGTCCGGGGGGACATTTGTCTCCCAGGGCATGGCCCCCTCTCCCCCAGGAGGCCGCCTTCAGCCCACAGGAGGATGCCTGGCACTCTTCACCCACAGGTGGGCCTCAGTCATCACAGACCTCCTGGGTACTGCAGGTAGTCAGGGAGGGTTACCTCCTCCATCTACAGCAGGCACCTCCAGACTTCTTCCCAGGAGAGCTACGAAGGCCTCTCCTGCACCAGACCTTGCTCTACACAGAGCCCGCAAGTCTCCTCAAGGACAAGGCAGTAGAGTCTGTACCCAAGCACCTTTGAGGCAAGGGCTTTTATTCCAGGTACTTTCTTGTCCCAAAAAGGACTAAAGGCCTTGGTCCCATCCTAGACCTGCGAAACTTGAACAAATTTCTGTTGAGGGAGAAGTTCAAGATGCTCTCCCTTGAAACACTGTTGCCGTACTTCCACCAGGGAGACTGGCTTTGCTCCTTGGACCTAAAGGATGCTTACACACACATCCTAATCCATCCCTCCCACAGGCAGTACCCAAGGTTCATGGTGGGAGGAGGACATTACCAATACAAGGTGCTGCCCTTCAGACTGACTTCCTCACCAAGGGTGTTCTCCAAATGCCTAGCAGTGGTCACAGCCCAACTCCATCTACAAGTGGCCTTCGTCTTCCCATACCTGGATGACTGGCTTATAAGAGCCAGCACTGCTATAGAGGCACACCAGGCCACTGGGCATGCTGTCCTCCTACTGCAGCACCCGGGGTTTCGTCATCAACTACCCCAAGTCTCAACTGACCCCAACCCAAAGCCTGCAGTTCATTAGGGGCTCTGCAGGCCAAGGCCTTTCTTCTCAGAGAGAGGGCAGAACACCTCAAGGAGCTAGCAGCTCAGGTGCAGTACTGGTAATCTGTCCCAGCCAACTTCTCCTCCGTCTGCTGGGCCATATGGCCTCCACGGTCCACATGACTCCCACTAGCCCACTTACACATGTGGGCACCTCAGTGGTGCCCAAGCCTCTGGCAGACTATGGGACAGGGCCAGAGTAACCTGCCAGCTAACAGTCCCTCGATTGGTGGCAGTGCTCCTTTCACCTCCAGGCCAGGATGCCCTTTCAGGACCCCCCCCACAGAGAGTCCTGACCTCGGACGCCTCACTCCTTGGTTTGGGAACCGATTGCAAGGATGTTCACACACAGGGCTGCTGGTCCCAGGCAGAATCTCAGCTACTGATCAATCTCCTGGAATTCAGGGCAATCTTCCTGGCTCTTCGGGCATTCCGCCATCGGTTGCAGCATCAGGCAGTACTGGTCCAGACAGACAACCAGGTTGCAATGTTCTATGTCAGCAAGCAGGGGGGCATGAGGTTGTATTCCCTCTGCCAGGAAGTGATAGCCCTCTGCTCTTATGTGACTCGCAAATGCATGCTACGCCGGGCAGTCTACCTCCTAGGCCAGGACAATGTCCTGCAGACAGGCTGAGCAGAGTCCTTCAGCCGCATGAGTGGTGTTTGAACCCCAGAGTAGCCTCTCTGCTCTTCTGTCTCTGGGGGGCTGCCCCTAATTGGACCTCTTTGCCAGTCCGGGCAACACGCAGCTGTCCTGCTTTTGCTCATGGCAGTCGCACCCATTGAGAGTAGTGGCAGATGCATTCCTAATCCTGTGGACAGAAGGCTGCCTCCTTGCCTTCCCGCCAACCCCGCTGAGGGGAGATATGATAGAGGTCTATAAATTAATGAATGGAATTGAACAGGTAAACGTAGATCGATTGTTTACCTAATCAGAATATAAAAAGACTAGGGGACATGCAGTGAAGCTACAGGGTAACCTATTTAAGACTAATAAGAGAAAATATTTTTTCACTCAACGTGTAATCAAACTCTGGAATTTGTTACCAGAGGATGTAGTAAAAACTGTTAGTGTAGCTGGGTTTAAAAAAGGTTTGGACAAGTTCCTGGAGGAAAGGTCCATAGACCATTATTAAAAGGGACACAGGATATCATTGCTTGACCCAATACAAGCATTGAGGAACCTGTCTCTTTTGGGGAGACTGCTAGGTACTTATGACCTAGATTGGCCACTGATGGAAACAGGATACTGGGCTTGAAGGACCTTGGTCAGACCCAGGATGGTATATCTTATGTTTTTATTTGCCAGGACCTTCTTCAAGGTCCAACACGAGGGGGCATTACTGATTCTAATCTCCCTCAGATAGCCCAGGCAGCCCTGGTTCCCAGTACTGCTAGAAACTGTTGGCGGAACTCCCAGTCCCACTGGGCTGTGCACCAGTCCTTCTGTCTCAGGAGGAGGGCTCCCTCCTACACCCCAACTTGGGGTCCCTGACATTAACAGCATGGCTACTGAAAGGATAGCCCTGGCTCCCTTTAACCTCCTACCAGAGGTAGAGGAGGCCTTGCTGGTCTCCATTTGTCACAGGCCGGACTGAAGTCCAACTCAGAGTTGCACCTAAGTGCAATTGCGGCGCACCACCACCCCACTGAGGGAAAACCCTTTTCTGTTCAGCCCCTGATCTCTCAATTCCTATGGGGCCTCTTGCTTTCTAAACGTCCCCTCATCCACCGCCCCCCCCCCCCCTAGCAGCAGATTGGGACCTCAATGTGTAGTGTTCTCACAGCTCACGAGACTGTCATTCGAGCCCTGGCCACCTGCGGTATCTACCTGGAAGGTCGCCTTCCTGGTGGCTCTCACAACCGCTCACAGAGTAAGCAAGCTCCAAGCTCTGATGGCAGAGCCACCTTATACACGGTTCTACAAGAACAGAGTAGTGCTCCACATGCATCCCAAATTCCTCCTGAAGGTGATATCCCCTTCCACCTCAGTCAGGAGGTGGTCTTCCCCACCTTCTTCCCATGGCCCAATGCCAGTTGGGAGGAGACTGTACTCCATACTTTGGCTTGTAAAAGAGCACTGTCCTAACTTCAATGGACTGAGGGCCACTGCAAAGCTTCTCAATTTTTTATTTCATATGACCCCAGTAGGCTGGGGCTCCCAGTGATTAAGTGAACTCTGTCCACTTGGGTGGCGAACTGCATTGTCCTCGCCTATGAGCAGGCTGGACTCTCCCTGGAACACTGGATCACAGAACATCGCGTGAGAGCGATGGCCACGTTGGTGACAGAGATCTGCAAGGCAGCCATATGGTCTTCAGTTCACACATTCACAGCTCACTACTGCCTGGAGAGCTAGTCCCATCAGGATAGTGCCTTTGGCCAGGCGGTACTCCGTAATCTATTCAGGGTGTAGGCAACTCCAGCCCTCTGACCCTTCTTTGTTCAGGCTACTGGAGTGATGGTTCCTCTGGACACTAGGGTCTTGCAGAGTCTCTCAATCGGGGACTCCTCTTCTGCAGCTCGTGGCTACCTTGTCCCAGTCACCGTGGTGCTGTCATGGTTCAGTCCCCAGCATCCTAGAGCTAGGGGGTCTCATATGTGAAGACTGACTTCCTGCTTGTTCCTGAAGAAAGCGTATTAGTCACCTGTAACAGGTGTTTTCCATGGACAACAGGAATCAATCCTCACAACCCTTCCTCCTCCCCTTGGAGTTGCCTCCTTTACCTTATTTTATTTTTATGCCTTCCTAGCTATGTCATCTGACTGAGCAAGATGGCACCCTTGGGAGGGAAGGGGGGACCATGCTTGCATGGTGGCACCTCCTAAAGGCTTTCTTTGAAAGCTAGGGAGATGCTCCCACGTGAGCTCTGTCGGCACCGATGTCACCCATATGTGAGGACTGATTTCCTGCTGTCCCTGGAGAACACCTGTTACAGATGAGTAACATTTACATGCAAATGTTTAGGTACCCCAGGTCAAACTGTGTGCTTAAATGAAGTGAGCAGAATCTGACAAAGCCTCTATAAGTTACATTATTAAAAACATCTTATTGTAATTGTTAATACAGAATTACTATTTGACAATTATAAAATAGTGAATATGACATGTACAAAAGTGTGGATACCCTTTCAATTGGTTCATTGCTACTTTTTCTTTAAATTAACTGTGCCCAAAATATTTAGTGACTCGTTAGTCCTTTAACTACGTGAAAATAATTTTTTGATGGAACAAATACTCTGACCTTTCTAATCTCAGTGATCTATTTTCAACAACCATTGCCTTCTCTAAGCACTTAAAAAGGAAGATAATTCACTTTTAGAAAGAAGGGGAAAGTGATGCAAAAAAAAATCTTTAAATGTTTCCAGCTAGAAATTTTAATTGTTAAAAACATTGTTATGAAATGGAAGTTTCCATGGAATGGTTGAAGTCAAGGCAAGATTTGGAAAACTAGGAAAAAATCTGTTATAGAATAGCCAGAAAACTGAATGGATTTGCAAAACAGAACCCATAGATCAGTACAAATGATCTACTGAAACTTTTAGCTAGTACTGAAGTAGTTGTGCACAGGTCCACAGTACAGTATTGCTTGCATGATAATCTTCATGAATGAGTTCAGAAAGGAACCTTTTCTATGACCTCATCACAAAAATCAGCATCTAAATATGCAAAAGTAAACCGTGGTAGTGTAAAGTTTTTCGAAACAAAGTGCTTTGGAATGATGAGACTAAAATTGAATCACACACACAACTTCAACCACACACAAATCATTTGGAGAAAAAAGGGTGATGCTTTCAAAGAATGGAACACCTTAGAAATTTTCAGAAATGCTTCCTGTTCCATGCACAGCACCCAAGAGGCAGATAGAGCTCTGGAGTCTCAATACGTGGATGAGATAGTGGTGTAAGGAAAAGGAGTTTGGATTTGTTAGGAACCAGGCAACATTCTGTGGAAGGGGAACACTTTCCTGAAAGGACAGGCTCCATCTTAATCAGCGTGGAACCGGTTAGCTGGTATTAACCTTTAAAAAGGAGATAGAGCAGCTTTTAAACTAGAAAATGGGGGAAAGTTGACAGTCCAAGAACGCATGATTTGGAATGATGTATCTCTGAAGGATACTAGCAAAACAGGGAAGTCAGACATCCTGATATAGAGATTCCAATAAAGGTAAATGTAACTGAGGTGCCTCTAAGTAAAAACCAGACCAAGTTGAAAGGTTCCAAATTATCCCGGTCATCTGATAAACCAGACTGTTAATATGAACAAAAAACAAGCTTTGAAATGCCTGTATGCAGGTTCTAGAAGTCTAAAAAATAAGATGGGAGAGTTAGAATATATAGCACTGAATGAATGGTTAGATATAATTCCATCTCGGAGACCTGGTGAAAGGAGGATAACTAATTGGATACTGTGATGCCAGGCTACAAACTATATTGCAATGATAGGGTAGATAACATAGGTGGAGGGGTGGCGCTATATGTTTAAAAAGAGCATTGAGTCAAATAAGATAAAGGTTTTGTAGAAAATAAAATACAATATAGAATCTTTATGGATAGAAATTCCATGTAAAAAGGGGAAGAGAATGGCTGTGGAGTGTACTACCGCCAGCCTGGCCAGAATGAACAGACAAATGATTAAATGCTAGAAGAAATTAAGGAAGCTTGCAAAGTTTACAACACACAAATAATGGGAGATTTCAGTTACCCTGATATCGACTGGATCAATGTTACATTAGGCCAGGGAGATAGTTTCTAAATGAAATAAATGACTGCTTCATGGAACCAACTCGAGGGAAGCTATTTTAGAACTGGTTCTTCATGGAACATAGGATCTAGTGTGAGAAGTAACTGTGTTGGGGCCAGTTGGCAATAGCAATCATAACGTAATCGCATTTGATTTAATAAATAGAAGGAAGATAAGGAAATCCACTGCACTAGAATTTAACTTTCAAAAAGGAGACTATGATAAAATGAGAAAAATTGTTATGAAAAACTATAAAAGGAGCAAATGCAAAGGTTGAGTTTACATCAGGCCTGGGTGTTGTTTAAATATATTGTCTTGGAAGCGCAGACTATATGTATTCTGTGCTTTAAGAAAGGTGGAAGGAAGACCAAACGACAGCCAGCATGGTTTAAAGGTGAGGTCAAAGAGGCTGTTATAGCTAAGAGAAAATCCTTCAGAAAATGGGAAAAAAGAGCCAAATGATGAAAACAAGAAACATAAGTATTGACAAGTTAAATGGAAGGCATTGATAAGGCAGGCAAAGAGAGAATTTGAAAAGAAGCTTGCCATGGAAGTAAAAGCTCATAATAAAAAAACTTTCAAGTACATTCATAGCAAAACACCTGTGAGAGAGCCAGTTGGACCATTAGATGACAGAGGGATAAAGGGGGCACTAAGAGGACAAGGCCATGACAGAGACACTGAATGAATTATTTCCTTCAGTTTTTACTGAAGATAATGTAGGAAACTTACCATGCCTGAAATGATATTCAAAGGTGATGTATCGGAGGAATTGAAACAAATCTCAATAAATTGGCAGGATGTAATATAGCTATTTGATAGACTAAAGAGCAGCAAATCACCTAGACCAGATGGCATATATCCCAGGAAAATGAAAGAACTAAAATATGAGATTGCAAACCTACTTATGGTAATCTGTGAACTCTCCTTAAAATCATCTGTAGTACATGAGGATTGACAAGGGACCAATGTAACACCAGTTTTTAAAAAAGGTTCCATGGGTGATCCGGACAACTACAGACCTGTGAGTTTGACTTTTGTATTGGGCAAAATGGTAGAAATCATTATAAAGGACAAAATTACTGAACATGTGGATAGTCATAGCTTAATGGCAGCAAGCCAACATGGGTTTAGCCAAGGAAAGTGTTGTCTCACTAATCTATTATATTTTTTCAAAGGTGTGAATAAGCAGGTAAATAAAGTTGAGCCGGTTGACATAGTGTATCTTGATTTTCAGAAAGCTTTTGAGATTCTTGCAGAAATTACTGTGTGCAATTCTGTTCGCCGTATCTTAAAAAGGATATAGCGATTTTACAAAAGTTACAGAGAAGAGCCACCAAAATGGTAAAGGGGATGGAAGGATACTCCTATGAAGAAAGGCTAAAAAGGTTAGGGCTCTTTAACCTGGAAAAGAGACGGCTGAGGGGAGATATGATAGAAGTCTATAAATTAATGAACGGAGTGGAACGGGTAAACGTAGATCGATTGTTTACCTTATCAGAATATAGAAAGACTAGGGGACATGCAATGAAGCTACAGGGTAAACTATTTAAGACTAATAAAAGAAAATATTTTTTCACTCAACGTGTAATCAAACTCTGGAATTTGTTACCGGAGGATGTAGTAAAGGCTGTTAGTGTAGCTGGGTTTAAAAAAGGTTTGGACAAGTTCCTGGAGGAAAGGTCCATAAACCATTATTAAGAAGTGACCAAAGATATCAATGCTTGACCCAGTACAAGCATTGTGGAACTTGTGTCTCTTGGGGAAACTGCTAGGTACATATGACCTAGATTGGCCACTGTTGGAAACAGAATACTGGGCTTGATGGACCTTGGTCTGACCCAGTATGGCATATCTTATGTTCATGGAATAGGAGGCAGTGTTCTATTGTGTATTAGAAACTGGTTAAAAGATAGAAAACAAAAATTAGAGTTAAATAGCCAGTTTTCTCAGCAGAGAAAGGTGAATAGTGGAGTTACCCCAGGAATCTGTGCTGTGCTCACTGCTTTCTAGCATATTTATTAATGACCTGGAAATGGGAATAACGAGTGAGGTGATCAAATTTGCAGATGAGAAAATTATTCAAAGTTGTTAAAACACAAGAGGATTGTGAAAAATTACAAGAGGACCTTGAAAAAATTGGGAGACTGGGCTTCCAAATGACAGATGAAATTTAATATGGACAAGTGCAAAGTTATGCACTCAGGGAAGAACACACCAAACTACACAATGCAGGGTTCCACATTAGAAATCGCCTCTCAGGAAAGGCATCTGGGTGTCATCATGGATAGTATGTTGAAACTCTCTGCCCAGTTTGCAGCTGCGGCCAAGAAAGCAAATAGAATGTTAGGAATCATAAGGAAAGGAATAGAAAATAAAACCAAGCATATTATAATGACTCTGTATCACTCCATGGTACGACTGCACTTTGAATATTGCATGCAGTTCTGGTCACCATATCTTAAAAAGGATATAGCAAAATTGAAAAAGGTACAGAGAAGAGCAGCCAAAATGGTAAATGGCATGGAAGGATATCCCTGTGAGGAAAGGCTTAAAAGGTTAGGGCCCTTCAACCTGGAAAAGAGACAGCTGAAGTGAGATATAAAATAATAGAGTGGAATGGGTCAAGTAGAAAGACTAGGGGACATGCAATGGAGCTACATTGTGCCACATTTAAGACTAATTGGAGAAAATATACTTTCACTAGCGTGTAATCAAGCTCTGGAATTCGTTACTGGAGAATGTAGTAATAACTGTTACGAGAGTACAGCTATGTTCATAGTAACATACATACCAGTTTGGACCAGTTCCTGAAGGAAAAGTCCATAAACCACTGTTAAAGAGGACAGGGGGAATCCACTGCTTACCCTTGGGACAAGCAGCATGGCATGTGTATACTATACCTCTGGGAACCCGACAGGTATTTAAGACCTGGAATGGCCACTGTTAGAAACAGGATACTAGGCTTGATGGACTCTTAGTCAATTCATTATAATATATCTTATGTTCTTATGTGGTGGATTCATCATCATATGGCAGCGAGTGACACAAGAAATATTCTGTGCGTTGAAGGAGGAATGGATTTAAGTAAATATCAACATATTCTAGAAACTAATGCCCTACACTCAGTTAAGAAATTGAATTTGAAAAAAGTTAGAGTATTTCTGCAAGATAATGATCTTGAAACATACCTCAAAACTAACCATGAAGTACTCTACTTACAGTAAAGAAAGATGAAAGTTTTCAGTGGCCTACATAGTCCCTAGATTTAAATATTATTGAAAATCTGTGGGGAGACTTAGGAATATTTCTGAGTTAGAAGAGTTCTGCAAGAGAAGAGTAAGAAAAAAATAGAAAGACACTTAGCTGGATACAGGAAACATTTAGAAGCTATTGTTTCTGCCAAAGGTTGTATTACAGAGTGCTGACTGAAAGGGCGTCCAAATATTTGCACTACCTGCATTCACGGTTTTCTTATTGTGAATCTGCGTGTAAAAAAAAAACACTTGTAAACAGGAATTATGCATTTAAATTTTTCAGAAAGATGTGTTTAACTTGAGGTTGTGTCAACCTCTGTTCTTTTAAGAATTCATTGAAACATACAATTCAACCAAGGGTTCCTAAATTTTTGCACACAACCGTATTTATAAGTGTATACAAATGTATCTCCAGGAACAAGCAGGAATGTAGTCTTCACATATATGTGACGTTGGTACCGACGGAGCCCGCACGGGAACTCTCCCCAGCATCCAATAGTAAAGCTTTTGGGAGCATCGCACTGTGCCTGCGTAGCTGCCTTCCGGTCTTTCCAGCCCTCCCTCCTCAGTTCTTCATTTTCCGTGGAGCAGACAAGAAGCAATTCCTGTCACCGCAGAAAGTTTGTCTTTTTCTTATTTTTTCTGGTCGCGTCTGCCTTCCCGTCGACGCTGGTACTGACCTCCGTCGGTGCTTCCTCTCCTTTCTTTCTTTCAAAAAAAAACGAACATGGGAGGGAAAGGTTTTTTTTTCTTTCCTTCAGGCATATCGACACCATCTTAGGCTTAGGGCTTCCTTTTTGTCACAGACAAAATGGAAAAACCATCCAGTGGTTTTAAAAGGGGTTCCAAATGTGGCAGTACCATTTCAGCCACAGACACCCATGACTGGTGTCTAAAATGCTTAGGATCGGATCATCAACCATCAGAATGTCCTCTTTGTAGAAAGATGATAGAAAGGCCTACAGAATAAAGCTGTAAAGCTAGGCACCCTCTTTGCCTCCAATGCAGTATCTTTAGCATCGACATCGAGAACTTCATCTTCCTCCCAAGGATCTCAGCTATTGAAACCTAAGTCTTCATTGAAGGCTGGCCGGCCCTCTAAGGGTAGATCTCCTTCTAAGCATTGAGATGCCTCGGACGTTGCCCTGGAGGGGGACACGCTGGCCAAACAACCCCAGCGGGAGGACCTTATCTCCAAAGCCTTAGTGGGGTTCCAGGATGCTCCCGAGGCCTTCACCTCCACCTCCAGAGAGCTCCTGCTGCCATGCTCAGGGATTGTGGCCCACACTTCCAATACCGATACCCAAGCATCGGCAAGCTCCATGGATCAACGTATCCTGGCCATCGAGCGGTGCTTAGTGGCCTTACTGGCAGCCTTGGTACCAGTAAAACCTTTACAGTCTGTTCCGCAGGCATCGGTACCGGCTCCGGTACCGATACAACCTACATTGACTTTTTTGCCGCTTACCACGCTACCGCCCATGCCGGCCCTCAAATCTGTTTCCGGTACCGAGGTTCTGGCACCACGGGCCTCAGCTACTGGTTTTGATCGGTGCAAAGTACATGCGGAGTGGGAACACCCTGCCCGTTGATACTTTGAGTCTTCGGATTGCGATTCATCAGATGATGAATCAGCCAATACCCAGGACATGAGAACTATCCCGGAAGACCCATCTCTGTCTCCACAATGTCTCATGTCCCCTCCAGAGGACATGGCTTTTCAAGACTTTATCCATGATGTTGCTAGGGGTCTGTCCATAACTGACATTGCAGCAAGAACCTAGGGCTGAAGAACTTGAAATTCTTCAATACCCTACAGCCCCGAAGGAGGCTACTACGCTCCCTATCCATCGCATACTGCATGACCTTATGCTTCGTATGTGGGAGACACCCCTTACCATCTCTCCCCATACCCAACGACTTGATACCATGTACCAGGTACCGGAGTGTCCCGGTTTCCAAAAGATGCAATTGCCGCACCATTCCATGGTGGTGGAATTGGTAATGCTTCGAATAAAGAGTGCTAAGACACATTCCTCTAACCCTCCAGGTAGGGAATCGAGAACCCTCAACACCTTTTCAGGTCTCCATGTTATCGGCCAGGATCACTTCCTACATACTCTATATGGGTATGTTCCTTCGAGAGGTGGCTAAGGATTTAGAGTCAATGGCTCCTCTTCTCCCCGATGACAGGAGAGCAGATTCTTACCTTGGTAAAGCATGCTCAAAATGTTTCAAAGTTTAACAGGGCAACTTTTGACTGTTTTGAGTGCATCAGCAGAACTTCATCCATCTGCATCGGTGCACGCAGGATTGCTTGGCTTCAAGCATCAGATCAATGTACCCTGACGACGGATGCGTCCAGACATTCAGGAGATGGATGCTTTTCACCTTCACTGGGGTCAGGGCCTCCTATACGCCTTCTCTCCCATTTCCCTCATTCCCAAGACTCTTTTCAAACTCCAGAGAGACAGGGGCTACATGATACTCGTAGCCCCACCGTGGAATCCTCTCCTCCTATATTTGTCTCGGGCTCAACCCATAGATCTGGGGTCTGCTACAGATCTCCCCTCTCAGGAGGAGAGGATGCTGCTCTATTCCCATCCGCAGTCCTTCCATCTCACAGCATGGCTGCTGAAGGCATAGCCTTCCAGGAAATTAACCTCTCTCAACAGGTTAAGGACATCCTTTTACCTTCTAGGAAGCCATCCACCAGGCGATACTACACCTTCAAGTAGCGTAGATTTTCTCTCTGGTGTTCGCAGAGGGCGCTTAACCCCTTCTCAGCTCTGGTGGAGGCATTACTTGAGTATCTCCTCCACCTGGACTCAAAACCAATTCAGTAAGGGTACACCTAAGTGCATTCAAAGCCTCTCACATGCCCTTGGATGGCTAGCCCATCTCTTCTCAGCCGCTTGTAGCACCTTCATGAGGAGTCTTCTTTTAACTAGACCTCCCATTAAGCCCCCTCCAGTGGCATAAGATCTTAATGTTGTTCTAGGACAGCTTCTCAAGCCACCCTTTGAACCTCTAGCCACTACGTCACTGAAATTTCTCTCGTGGAAGGTCATCTTCCTTATTGCCCTTACTTCAGCAAGATGCATTAGTGAGCTCCAGGCTTTGGTAGCTAACCCTCCTTATACACGATTCTACCATGATAGGATAGTCCTTAGGACTCATCCCCACTTTATGCCAAAGGTGGTTTCGCCCTTCCATTTAAACCAGTCAGTCTACCTTCCTGTCTTTTTCCCTAGACCTCATTCCTCTAGGGCAGAGGCAACCCTAAACATTCTGGATTGCAAGTGTGCCTTTGCCTTTTATCTCCAGAGAACTTGAGAGCACTGAAAAACTTCCCAGCTTTTCATCTCCTTTGACTCGAGTCACCTGGGTTTGCCAGTATCCAAATAAACTCTTTCCAGATGGATAATGGACTGCATCTCCTTTGCTTATGAAAAGGCAGGACTCTCTCTCGAGGGTAACGTCACTGCACATAATGTTCGAGCCATGGCTGCCTCTATGGCAAATCTACGCTCTGTAGCTAATGATGAAATATGCAGAGCAGCAAATTGGTCTTCAGTCCACACTTTTGCTGCTCCCTATTGCCTGTACAAGGACTCCCACCGAGATGCCTTGTTTGGCTAAGCTGTTCTCCAGCATCTCTTTCAGACTTAGAACAACTCCTACCCTCTGTCTCTGGTATCGATACCAGACATCCTTGGAGAATACATGACCTCTTAAATATGCCACTGATTCCACAGCCGACTCTGAGGTCATCTTTCTGGCATCACCGAGCTAGGGAGTCCCATATGTGAAGACTACATTATTGCTTGTTCCTGGAGATAGTGTAGTTACTCACCTGTAACAGGTGATCTCTGGGAACAGCAAGAATTTAGTCTTCACAACCCACCCTCCTCCCCTAGGAATTGTAGTTCTTTTTCTTCTCCTTCTCTTCTTTTATCTCGGCTACAAACTCAACTGAGGAGGGAGAGCTGGAAAGGCGGGAAGGCAGCTATGCAGGCGCAGTGGGATGCTCCCAAAAGCTTTCCTCTTGGATGCTGGGGAGTGTTCCCATGTGGGCTCCGTTGGTACTGATGTCACCCATATGTGAAGACTAAATTCCTGCTGTTCCCGGAGATCACCTGTTACAGGTGAGTAACTACGCTATATGAGTGCACACATTATACTAATTATAATTTTATAATTGTAATTTTTATTTCAGTTGAGTGATTTATCTTCTCCTCAATCAGCAACTTCTACTCCCTTGTCCGGAAAAGGAGAAAAGTTATTCTTTGAACATGCACAAAAGGTATTTTCAGGTTTTGTTTGATTACAGACTTGCTGCTATCCCTATTTTATTTCTAATGCACGACTAGATGTATGCAATGCTGTACAGACATACAGTATATAAGATAATTCCTACTCTATAGACTTACAATTTAATTAAACAAACATGCAGGACAAATAAGAGAGTTTAGGAATGTGTATAATGTGGAAAGTAACCCCAAAAAGATGCGTTTTTAGTCCAATTTCAAAATAGCTAGAGAAGGTGAGCATGACACATGTCAGAGAAAGTCTGTTCAAGACAAACAGTGCAGCAAGGTTGAAAGAGTGGAATTAGCAGTAAAAGAAAGGGGCATAAGTAAGAGCCACTTGCTAGATGAACTGAGCTCTTGAGGAGTATAAAGAGCAAAAACTCATGGGAAGCTGCAGAGTGAATGCATTTGTAAGTGAACAACAGACGTTTGAACTCTATATGAAACATGAGAATTGTCATACTGGGTCAGACCAAAGGTCCATCAAGATCAGTATCCTGTTTTCCAACTGTGGCCTGTCCAAGTCACAAGTACCTGGCATATCCAAAGCATACCAGATTCCAGGCTACTTATCTTCAGGGATAAATAACTGCTTTCCGCATGTCTACTTTAATAACAGTTTATGGACTTTTCCTACGGACATTTTTCCAAAATTTTTTTTTTTTTTTTAAGTTACGATTTGAAAATACTATTTTTTGTGAAGGAAATGTAATTTTGAGCCCATCTGGTATTTAAAAAAAAATACAAAGAAGCAGAGGTGTAGCAATCATGTTGCTCAAGTGTCAAGCCTTACAAGTGTTACTGGGGAATGGAGGAAAGTCAGGAATATAATACAAAGAAAATATCTAGGGAAAGTCCTTAGCTAAAACACCCTGCAGACTAATCAGACCCAAAATACTCTTCACTTAGCAGATGACACCTCTTTTGTCCAAAGCTTTTTTTAAACTCAATTATGCTAGCTGCTTTACCACATCCTTCAGCAGTGAGTTCCAAAGCTTAACTATGGGGCATGTTCACTAAGCTCCGCACTGGTAATGCGCGTGCAGGCCACATTACCAATCAGGGCTGCAAACTAAATGCAGGGAGTAGATACATCTGTGCCTCTGTAGTTACCATGCTTCACTGCAGCAAAACTGTCAAGGATGCAACTAATGCCAATGACTGAGATAGTGTTAGTCGCACTCGCACCACTTCCACTGAGCGCAAGAATCAGGGACTACAAATGACTCTGCTAGCTGCACCACCACAGGAACACCCCCATTTGCCACCCCGAGATGTGCTACCTAGGCAGCATGGGATTTTTAGTACAATGCAAAAACCACGCGCTAAGCCCCATGCTATGGGGTAGTGCACTTTAGTAAACATGCCCCTATGTGTTGAGAGAAAATATTTTCTCTTGTTTTAAATGTACTACTTTAAATTCATGCTATGTCCCCTAGTCTTTGTACTTTTTGAAAGAGTAAACAATCGATTCGTGTTTACCTATTTCATTCCACTCAGGATTTCATAGACCTCTATTATGTCCCCCTCAGCTATCTCCTCTTCAAACTGAACAACCCTAACCTCTTTGACTTTCCTCATAGGAGAGTGGCTCCATTCTCTATATAATTTTGAACATGATATCGGTACCGGGCAAAATGGTAGAAACCATTATAAAAAAATAAAATTACTGAACATGTAGGTAGTCATGGTTTAATGGGAGAAAGCCAACATGAATTTAGCCAAGCAATGTCTTGTCTTACTAATCTGTTCTATTTTTTGAAGGTGTGAATAAACAGGTAGACCAAGGTGAGCCAATTGATACAATATACCTGAATTTTCAGAAAGCCTTTGACAAGGTCCTCATGAGAGACTCTTGGCCAAATTAGAAAGTTATGGGATTGGAGGCAGTGTAGTATTGTGGATCAGGAACTAGTCAAAAAATAGAAAGAAGAAAATACGGCTAAATGGCCAGTTTTCTTAATGGAGAAAGGTGAATAGTGGAGTACCCCAGGGATCTGTGCTGGGCCTACTGCTTTTCAACATATTCATAAATGACCTGGAAATGGGACTAACAAGTGAGGTGATCAGATTTGCAGATGGCACACAATTATTTAAAGTTGTTAAAACACAAAAGGATTGTGATAAATTGGAAGACTGGACATTCAAATGGCAGGTAAAATTTAATGTGGACACCTAGGAAGAACAACCCAAATTATGGTTGCACAATGCAAGGTACCACTTTAAAAGCCACCTCCCAGGAAAAAGATGTAACTATCATCATGGATAACACATTGAAACATTCTGCCCAGTGTGCAGCAGCAGCCAAGAAAGCAAATAGAATGCTAGGAATCATAAGGAAAGGAATGGAGGGAAAAAACAAGAATGTTATGATGCTTCTGTATCATTCTATGGTGCACCTGGACTTTGAATATTGTGTGCAATTCTGGTTGCCATATCTTAAAAAGGATATAGCGTTATTAGAAAAGGTACAGAGAAGAGCCACCAAAATGGTAAAGGGAATGGAAGGATACGCCTATGAAGAGAGGCTAAAATATTTAGGGCTCTTCAACCTGGAAAAGAGACGACTGAGGAGAGATATGATAGAGGTCTATAAATTAATGAATAGAATGGAACGAGTAAATATAGATTGGTGGTTTACGTCATCAAAAAGTAGAAAGGCTAGGAGACATGCAATGAAACCTACAAGGTAACCCATTACAAACTAATAAGAGAAAATATTTTTTAACTCAATGCATAATCAAACTCTGGAATTCGTTAGCGGAGGATGTAATAAAAGCTGTTGGTGCAGCTGGGTTTAAAAAAGATTTGGACAAGTTCCTGGAGGAAGGGTGGTGGTTATTATTATTAATAAAGACTTATAAAGCGCCACAATATAAGAAGCGCTGTACAAATATAGAAGAGAGACAGTCCCTGCTCATCAGAGCTCACAGTCTAATAAGACAGAAAACAAAATAAGTTACATAATACAAATAACAAACATTTACAGGACAAAGTAAGCAAATGTTGATAGAGAAATCAAGATGGGGTAAGACAGGAATGGAAAGCAATAGTGAAGAGGTGAGATTTTAGTCTGGACTTGAAAATGGCCAGGGAGGACGCCTGGCGCACAGAGATAGGAAGACTATTTCAAGCAAAGGGTGCTGCCAGTTGGAAGGAGCGAAGTCTGGAATTGGCAGTACGAGTAAAGGGCACAGATAAACGAAGGCTGTTAGAAGAGCGAAGCAACCGACAGGGGGTGTAAGGAGAGATGAAAGGTACTAGGGGGCAGAAGAGTGAATACATTTATAGGTCAGGAGGAGACGTTTAAATTGGATACGGAGACGGATGGGAAGTCAATGAAGCGACATGAAGAGAGGAGTGATATGGGAAAAACGAGACTGGCAGAAAATGAGTCGAGCAGCGGAGTGTTGAATTGACTGAAGAGGAAAGAGGTGGCTTGCAGGGAGGCCGGCAAGGAGAACGTTACAATAATCAAGATGGGAGGTGATTAAGGAGTGGACAATCAATTTAGTGGTGTCAACAGAGAGAAAGGGGCGAATTTTGGAAATATTGTATAGAAAGAAATGACAAGTTTTAGCAATGAGCTGGATATGTGACATAAAGGGTTCATAAACTATTATTAAAGAGCCCCCAGGAAATCTACTGCTTGACTTGGGACATGCATTGTGGAACCTATGTGCCTTTTAGGAACCGGCCAGGTACTTCTGACCTGGATTGGCCACTGCTGGAAAAAGGATACTTGGTTGATGGACCTTGGTCTGACCCAGTATGGCATTTCTTATGTTGGTTGCCATTCTCTGTACTTTCCTTAATTTAACTATAGCTTTTTTCAGATGTGGCTACCAGAATTTCACATAATATTCAAGGTGTGGTCATACCATGGAGCAAAAGAGGCATTACACTATTCATTTTATTCTCTATCCCTTTTCCAATAATTCATAACATTGTTTCCTTTTTTTGTCTGCTACTGCATACTGGGCAGAAGATGTGAACCTATTGTCCTCGATGACGCCTAGATTCGTGAGTGGCAACTGCTAATGTGGAACCTAGCATTGTGTAGCTATAATTTGGGTTCCATATTGTCCAACTAGACCAGTCCAGACAAGTGGGTTGTGTCCCCCTAAGAACATAAGGAGACTCATTTTCTCATCTCTCTCTGAAAGACCTGGAGTCCAGTCCCGACATTTGTGACAATGTCAGCTATACTGAACAGATGGAGATAGAGGAAAATGGGGACTATACCTTTAAGACTGAGGAAAGGCAGGGTTTCCATAGAGATCAAACTGTAAACAAACCAGAGAAGCACGTTGTAGCAGAGGTTGAGCCCCGCCCAAACCTTAACGTGGGGGCAGGTTTAAGCCCAGATAGCAAGTACACGTGCACAGAACAGGGCGTGGTGGCTAGAAAGCACCCTTTTAAACCTGCGTCACAGAAGTCAAAGGGGCAGGAAGTGAGCAGAGGAAAGAGCAGAGTGGAAGCAACCAGAGTTGGAGAAGAAGGAAGCAGCAGATACAGCTACCGAGAAGGCAGAGATTCCAAACCAAAGCACAGAGTTCAGTCTGTAGCTGGAGTTACTGCTGAAGCCGAGAGTCCAGACCCAGGAGGTTCAGAGAATGCTGAAAGGTCAGTGTGGACAGAAGGCTCAGCAAGAGCAGGAAACTCAGGGCTGGAATCTTATTCAGAGGAAGCACTGAAGCCAGAGGCTTTAAAAGTGAGAACTGCTTTTAAGAAACCCAGAGAAGGCAAAGTTGGAAAGTTTTATTCCACCGGGCAACTTAACTCTAGTAGCAAAGAAAGCAATTCCTTTGTGGAAGGTGTGGCTGACTCGGAGCCCAGCAAGAGGTTTGCAGAAGACGTTGCTAATGAGCTAAGGAGAAGTGCAGGGCAGAGTCCTCCAGGACCTTTGAATGCCAGAAGGTGGGTGAAAGCAATTCCTAATGCTGATATTCTGAAGACAGACAAAAGCAGAGATAGAGTCTTGAAGGACTAGAAAGGGGGACTGTTACTTCTGGAGAGAAATCTGCAACTGTGAGTATATACTTCTGGTAATTTTCTAAAAAGAATTCTTTGTATTAAAGCTACTTAATCTGTGAACCCACTGTTTTTTGTTGGATCAGTTAGGGCCTAGTAGCAGCAATTAAAGTTTGAATTTAAAACACAGAGGAGAGCTTTCTGGTTACATTTCATACCCAGCAGAGAGCTTGTAGTTTAAATTAAATAGTCACTCAGGGCCAAGTAACAGCAAAGTACTTTTATTTTAAATTTAACACACAGAAGAGAGCTTTCTGGTTAAATTTAGTACCCAGCAGAGAGCTTGTAGTTTAAATTTCATAAGAACTTAGAGCCTAGCAGCAGCTAAGAGCTATAATTTAAATCAAATCAGAATTTACCTTACCTCAGCAGCACAAGACAGGGTACTGTGTAGCAGCCCTCTTTTAATAAGTGTTATTTCCCTCCCTCCCCTGGGATAATCGTAGCTTTATAGGTACTTACACATCTTAAAAGACAGGAGGTGCTTTCAGGTGAACCTCATTACCCAAATCAGTCATACACTAAGGACCTGAGATTAATTAAGCTTCAGGTGAACAAGGTATATTAAACGTATTAGGTACAGTTTTATTGGTATAAATACCCATAGCAACCCCTAGTAAGTAAGAACTTAAAGATCTAGACACAAACTTAAACTAAGATGCAGACCGCAGTCCAGCAGCGGGATGGGGGCTTTCCAGTCTTTTGCATTGAGTGTCACATGTATGATTTTCTCCCAGTTGGTGAGAGGTCTTACGTGTGCACTAGGTGCAAGGAACTCTTTGCTCTCAGGGAACAAGTCTGTTCTCTAGAGGCTAAAGTAGCAGACTTGGAAAACATAAGACAGACAGAGAGGTACATAGACGAGACCTACAGGGATATAGTCCTGAAGTCCCACCTCCAGTCTGGCAGCACCCCTGTTGCCATGGAGGAGAGAGGTCACGTGACAGGAGAGCATCACCCTGGTGTGGCAGGAAGTGATCCTGTAACTAAGACCTGTCCTCCAGGTGATGTAAAACCCTCTCGCACCGAGGAAGTTTCTCCAGGGCCATGTGCCCATGAGGGAAGGGTTAGGACAGCCGTTATAGTTGGTGATTCGATCATTAGGCATGTAGATAGCTGGGTGGCTGGTGGACGTGAGGATCGCCTGGTAACATGCCTGTCTGGTGCGAAGGTAGCGGACCTCACGCGCCACCTAGATAAGGTCTTAGTGCTGGGGAGGAGTCTGCTGTCTTGGTACATGTCGGTACCAATGACATAGGAAAGTGTGGTAGGGAGGCTCTGGAGGCAAAATTTAGGCTTTTAGGTAGGAAGTTGAAATCCAGAACTTCCAGGGTAGCATTCTCCGAAATGCTTCCTGTTCCACGCGCAGGACCTAAAAGGCAGGCAGTGCTCCGGAGTCTCAATGCGTGGATGAGACAATGGTGCAGAGATGAGGGTTTTGGATTTGTTAGGAACTGGGGAACATTCTGGAGAAAGGAGGGGCTCTTCCGAAGGGATGGGCTTCACCTTAACCGGGATGGAACCAGGCTGCTGGCATTAACCTTTAAAAAGGAGATAGAGCAGCTTTTAAACTAGATCTTAGGGGAAAGCCGACAGTCGCCCAAGAGCGGATGGTTCGGAAGAATGTATCCTTGAAGGATACTACCAAAAGCAGAGAGGTTCCACAAAAGAGTAAAGTAGCCCAAATGCCCTCAAGTATGGAGCAGACAGAGCTTAAAGATCCCAATTTACCCATGTCTAACAATAGCCAAATTAACATGAATAAAATACATTCTCTAAAATGCTTGTATGCAAATGCTAGAAGTCTAAAGAATAAGATGGGAGAGTTAGAATATATAGCACTAAATGAAAGGTTAGATATGATTGGAATATCAGAGACATGGTGGAAGGAGGACAACCAGTGGGACACTGTGATACCTGGGTACAAACTATATCGTAATGATAGAGCTGATCAAATTGGTGGAGGGGTTGCGCTCTATGTTAGGGCATTGACTCAGAAAGGACTAAAGTTTTGCAGGAAACAAAATCTGCTGTAGAATCTATATGGATTGAAATTCCATATAAAAGGGGGAAGGCGATGGCAGTGGGGGGTGTACTATCGAGCACCTGGTCAGAATGACCAAATGGATGATGAAATGCTCAAAGAAATCAAGGAAGCTAACAAAAGTTACAGCACAGTAATAATAATGGGTGATTTCAATTACCCCAGTATCGACTGGGTCAGTGTCACGTCAGGACATGCTAGGGAGATAAAGTTCCTAAATGAAATAAATGACTGCTTCTTGGAGCAGCTGGTTCATGAACCGACCAGAGGGGAAGCCATATTAGACCTAGTCCTTAGTGGAACACCAGATCTAGTGCAAGAGATAAGGGCGTTGGGGCCACTTGGCAATAGTGATCATAGCATGATCACCTTTGATTTAATTAGTGGAGGAGGGATAGTAAGGAAATCCACAGTACTACCTTTTAACTTTCGAAAGGGAGACTATGATAAAATGAGGAAAACAGTTAATAAAAAACTAAAAGGAGCAGTTGCGAAGGTTAAAGACGTACATCAAGCTTGGGTGTTGTTGATAAATACTATCTTGGAAGCCCAGACCAGCTGTATTCCACGCTTTAAGAAAAGTGGAAGGAAGTCCAAAAAACTGCCAGCATGGTTTAAAGGTGAGGTCAGAGAGGCTGTTGTTGCCAAAAAAGCATCTTTCAGGAAATGGAAAAAAAGAGCCAAACGACGAAACCTGGAAACAGCACAAGCACTGGCAAGTCAAATGCAAGGCATTGATAAGGCAGGCAAAGAGAGAATTTGAGAAGAAGCTTGCTGCGGAAGCAAAAACGCGAAATAAAGACCTTTTCAAGTACATTCGTAGCAAAAAACCTGTGAGAGAGTCAGTTGGTCCATTAGATGATAAAGGGGTTAAAGGATCACTAAGAGGCGACAAGGCGATAGCGGAGAGACTGAATGAATTCTTTGCTTCGGTCTTGACTGAGGAAGATGTAGGGATGTTACCCATGACTGAAGTGGTATTTAAAGGTGCGGAAGAATTGAAGGAAATATCGATACATCGGGAAGATGTCTTACAACTATTAGATAAACTGAAGAGTAGCAAATCACCTGGGCCGGATCGGATGGTATACATCCAAGGGTGTTGAAAGAACTGAAATATGAGATTGCAGAACTGCTATCAGTAATCTGTGAACTATCATTAAAATCATCTCTAATACCTGAAGATTGGAGGATCGCCAATGTAACACCAATTTTTAAAAAGGATTCCAGGGGTGATCCGGGAAACTACAGACCGGTGAGTCTGACGTCAGTACCGGGAAAAATGGTAGAAACCATCATAAAGAATAAAATTACTCAGCATGTAGATAGTCACAACCTAATGGGAGACAGCCAACATGGCTTTAGACAAGGAAGATCTTGTCTTACTAATCTGTAATGTTTTTTTGAAGGAGTGAATAAACAGGTGGACAAAGGTGAGTCGGTTGATATTGTGTATCTGGACTTTCAGAAAGCCTTTGACAAGGTCCCTCATCAGAGACTTTTGGCAAAACTAAAGAGTCATGGGATAGGAGGCAATGTACTATTGTGGATCAGGAACTGGTTAAAAGATAGAAAGCAGAGGGTAGGGCTAAATGGCCAATTTTCCCAATGGAGAAAGGTGAATAGTGGTGTACCCCAGGGATCTGTGCTGGGTCCGCTGCTTTTTGACATATTCATAAATGACCTGGAAAGTGGAATAACGAGTGAGGTTATCAAATTTGCAGATGACACAAAACTATTTAAAGTTGTTAAAACCCAAGAGGATTGTGAAAAATTGCAAGAGGATCTTGATAAATTGGAAGACTGGGCATCAAAATGGCAGATGAAATTTAATGTGGACAAGTGCAAGGTTATGCACCTAGGGAAGAACAACCCAAACTATGGTTACACGATTCAAGGTTCCACATTAGGAACCACCACCCAGGAAAAAGATTTAGGCGTCATTGTGGATACCATGTTAAAACCCTCGGCCCAGTGTGTAGCGGCGGCCAAGAGAGCAAATAGAATGCTAGGTATGATAAGGAAAGGAATGGAAAATAAAACAAAAGATATTATAATGCCTCTATATCGTTCCATGGTGAGACCGCACCTTGAATATTGTGTGCAATTCTGGTCGCCGTATCTTAAAAAGGATATAGCGATTTTAGAAAAGGTACAGAGAAGAGCCACCAAAATGGTAAAGGGGATGGAAGGATACTCCTATGAAGAAAGACTAAAAAGGTTAGGGCTCTTTAACCTGGAAAAGAGACGGCTGAGGGGAGATATGATAGAAGTCTATAAATTAATGAATGGAGTGGAACGGGTAAACGTAGATCGATTGTTTACCTTATCAGAATATAGAAAGACTAGGGGACATGCAATGAAGCTACAGGGTAAACTATTTAAGACTAATAAAAGAAAATATTTTTTCACTCATTGTGTAATCAAACTCTGGAATTTGTTACCAGAGGATGTAGTAAAGGCTGTTAGTGTAGCTGGGTTTAAAAAAAGTTTGGACAAGTTCCTGGAGGAAAGGTCCATAAACCATTATTAAGAAGTGACCGAAGATATCAATGCTTGATCCAGTACAAGCATTGTGGAACTTGTGTCTCTTGGGGAAACTGCTAGGTACATATGACCTAGATTGGCCACTGTTGGAAACAGAATACTGGGCTTGATGGACCTTGGTCTGACCCAGTATGGCATATCCTATGAGACTTGAACCTGATTAAGAAGCTAAAGCAACTGTTTCCAGATAGTGGAAGTTTTCCAGAAAGCTTAGCTAATCCTTGGTTAGGAGAGCAGCATGTAAGGGAGTTTCTGAATACCCTTTCAAACAATAAGCTGAACTCTTCCGTTAGAAGCCCAAGTGGGGAGAAAGGACTTGCAGGGGAAGAAGATATGCAAGTAGATTCTCCTTCGCCTGAAGCCGTGTGTGACAGTATTCCTATGGATTGCTCTTTCTGTAAATCTGTTTACCCGGGATAGGAGGAAGACAAAAACCCCATTAAAAGCAAAGAATATTTCTGAAAGCCTAAACGTGATTTAGAAGAGTTTTGAATGAAGACAAGAGATAAATGCCCATTGTAAATAAGAACAATAGCTGTGATTCTTTACTACTGGAAAAGGCCTATGAACAGCTATTGTCACTGTATAAAGAGCTTTTGCCAAGTTCTGATATTCCAGATAACCTTTATGCTCCTGTATTTTCTTTTGGAGAAATTATCCTTGCTGTTTGCGTATATGAACTTTAATGCGTGAAGGGGAGCCCAAAAATAAAAATATTCTGGTTTTGCCTTAAACAAAACCGTGTGGTGACAACTACTTTGTCTGCGAGTAATACAGAGAAACTACAAGCTCCCAGAATTCCTTGAGGGAGGGAGAACCAAGTGACTCTATACTTAAGGGCAAACAAGGCCACCCCTCCTACTTATAGGCTTGGCCAGCAGGGGGAGTGCGACATATTTCGGGTGATGATTCCAACTTAGAGGAAGAGGTGCCTTCTCCTTCAGAAGATCACAATGAAGCTGCTACTATACACCTGTCTGGAAGGACAAGCTGGCTGCTCTGATTGCTCAAGTGCCATCTACTCTCTTTGACTGACCCTCCACCAGTGGAACAAGGGCCACAAATCCATTCCCTCCTACAAGATGTTCGGAAGTCTAACACAGCCTTCCCTTTTCCTGAAGTTATTAAAAGTATGATCAGTTTGGAGTTGGACTAACCTGACTTCCCAGCAAAGGGGCAGAGGGTGTGTAAAAGGCTGTACGCCCTGCCAGAGGACGGTTGCACCATATGGTTCAGCATGCTGAAGATGGATGTACAAGTTATAGAGGTTACAAGGTGGACCACCATCCCAGTGAAAGGTGGAACAGCTTTGAAGGACACCCTGAGTCATAAGATGGACACTGTCCTGAAGATTCAATTTGCAGCTGCCACTGCTGTCCTCCAGTTGGCTGTATATCGAACCTAATATAGAAGATCACTTACTATTTCCCATATGTGATATCAAAACATGTTCTGAACAGTGAAGTTCAACCAAAAATAGGATTTTTTGTCGGATCGTCTGTCGTGAGGATGTAACAACACACTCAAATGACAGACCCTCCTTTTATTCAACTTTTTTTTAAGAAGGTCAGTTCGACCTAAATATGCTGGAGGCTATAATTAGCCCAAAGGACAAGCCCCTGCATAAACAAAATGCTAAATTGCATAATATGAAAGCGTTCTTGTTCAGAAACGAATCTGCATTCAACAATTGTTCAAACATAGAAGCAATAACACTTAGCTGAGCTCAAGAATGTCCAGTGAGCTGGGGTTGCCGAGGGGAGGACTCAGTGAATTCTCCAACTGATGAAATTTCACAGATTCTCCAAGCCGGGATATCTCAAAGCTGGTCTGTCTTCCCGAATGGCTCCAACAAACCCCCAAATAAGCTCGCTAACCAATCTTCTATGAACAAATTGAGCAAAGGTTGAGTTATCTTGCGACACAAACCGTTGTTTAGCATTTTGTTTATGCAGGGGCTTGTCCTTTTGGGCTAATTATAGCCTCCAGCATATTTAGGTCGAACTGACCTTCTTAAAAAAAAGTTGAATAAAAGGAGGGTCTGTCATTTGAGTGTGTTGTTACATCCTCACGACAGACGATCCGACAAAAAATCCTATTTTTGGTTGAACTTCACTGTTCAGAACATGTTTTGATATCACATATGGGAAATAGTAAGTGATCTTCTATATTAGGATACAGTTTTTGGTTCACTTCATAGAGGTTAGTTTTTGATTGTATATCGAACCTGACAACTCCCTGACCAAAGGGATTCAGTCCCTCACCCTGGAGAATATTATACCCCTCTTAGAGTTGGCCACAGCCTTTCTGTCAGATGCCATGTATGATCTGGTCTATTTGGCCACTAGGACATTGACCCAGCTACCCTTTAAAGGGAAGCTTCTGATTGGGGCTGACTTGGAAAAGTTGGTTAAGGACATGGGTAAGTCTAAGTGTCTCGCCTCCCAGAAAATAGGCCAAACAGGTCTGGGAAGTGTACAGGAGCAACAGCATCCTTGACCTATGCCAGGTTTCCTCATTCATGCTACTCTGGCTCCAGGGGACCTGGGACACCCATAGGCACCACCCCGGAAAGCCCTCCCTCTCTTCTGTTTTTTGTTCCCAGACTCTTTTTGAGGGGCTTGTGGGTCCCGGGATTCTACCTACCTCCAGAGGTGTGCTGCCTCCTGTTCAGTGCAATGACAGATTGTGGGCCCATTCTAGGGTATGCCTTTTTACCAGGAGTTGGCTTGGCTTACTGAGGATTGCTGGGTGATAGACACCATTCAGCACAGTTATGTTCTGGAATGCAGGGCCTATCCCTGATGCCTTCATAGTCTCCCCATGTGGTTTGGCGGCCAAGAGAACCACTATTCTGATAACATTGGAAAGGTTGCTCAATCTATGAGCAGTGGTTTCCGTTTCCACTGCTGAGCGGGTCAAGGGCCAATACTCCGTTTACTTTGTGGTTCCAAAGAAAGATATATATATTTTTTTTTTCTTTACTAATTCTTGACCTCAAAGGAGTCAATGCTCACCTGCACAACCTACACTTTTGTATGGAGACTCTATGGTCAGTGATCCAGGCGTCTCTTGATTCAGCCAAAGCTTATTTCCACATCTCTATCCCAAAGGATCAACAGCGTTTTATCTATTTTGCTGTACTTGGCTCTTATTTTCAGTTTGCCACTCTTCCTTTTGACCTGTCCACCACCCCAAGGATGTTCTCAAAAGTCATGGTAGTGGCAGCTGCATTGTGAGGTGCAAAGGGATCTGTGTTCAACCATACTTGGATGATTAGCTTATCTAGTCCAGGTCACGGTCCGAAGCACCTGGTATTTTAAAAGCTGCTATGTCTTCTTCTCACCCAGTGGAACTGTAGCTTTGGTACTGTATGTCCCACTTGTCTGGACTACTCTATAAGGACAATATGGAAGGTGACATTTTACCTACCAGATAATGTCCTGTCCTTGGGTCCTGCTAGACCAGTCCAGGACCCGCCCCTGGAACCTCTGTCGGTATATTGTATTCTCAGTGGTTGGTCCTCTGTGGGCTCTTAACCTTCTGGCAAGCCTTCTGATGAAGCTAATCCTGTACATAGTTGTTTCCTGTTGAACGTTTTTTTATTTTTACTGAGGGTTTTGTGAGGTCAGAGATTCCTTTACCATATGCTTGGGTATGAATACTGAATACATGCCCCTAGAGTCACAGGCTGATAATGGCATGGTGATGTCATAAGACGCCTCTAGAATGTTTTCTCTGTCTCCACATCTGTTGGTAGGAGGCCAAAACCCACTTGTTTGGACTAGTCAAGCATGAACTCAAGGAAAGGACATTATTTGGTGAGTAAAATGTCATCTTATTTTTTTCCTATGTGCATCACTTTGCACTTGTCCATATTAACTTTCATCTGCTATTTGGATGTCCAGCAGTGTTCTTCCCAGGACCTTTTGCAGGACCAGTGCTAGGATCTCTGGTGCCCCCCCCCCCCTGCAACCTACAGATTGGTGTCCCCTCCCTCATTATTATTAATGGCAGGCTGCACCTCTCCCTTTCCCAAAACTCCTTTGTGAACGCTAGCATTTCTCCTTCAGATCAAATATTGTAACAAGAAAATTGCAGTGAAGGGACAAATGCATAGCAGGAATACAGTAAAAATAAGTACTGATAAGTAAATATTTTACATCAAATGAACAGACTAGCAAAGGGTTAATGTGATTGAAGCAAACACAATCAATGTGTTTGTTTAATCCAAAAAAATGATCTACAAAGATTACAACCACTTAGCTTTTCATGCCTCTTCTCCTGCCTGCTATTGTTGCCACAGATGATACAGCCGCTCTAAGGAGAAGGTGATAAAAGCAGTTAGTGTAGCTGGGTTGAAACATAGGCCATGTAGTCTTTTTCTGCTGTCATGTTTCTATCTAGTCTGCTCTTCCATACTACTACTACTACTGAGCATTTGTATAGCGCTACAAGTCATATGCAGCGCTGCACAGACATATCGGCTACAAAAGGTTTAGACAAGTTCCTGACGAAAAAGTCAATAGACTGTTAAGACAAACCTGGGGAAAGCCACTGCTATCCCTGAGTATAAGCAGAATGGAAGCCATAGTGAGCATTAAGGGGCAGGATGCAATCGCAGAGCTGATGTCAGCGGTCTTGACAGTCAACGGTGGCAGCATCAATGTGAGAACCACCACATGGCTGGATTTTCGAGATCTCTTTGAGAATGCTGCTTCATTGCTGCTGTTGGAGCTGTTGCAATTGTGAAACCTGCAGAGACTTTGCCAGCATTGCAGCCAGGCTGGATGAAAGTGGAAAGATCATTCCATAGGCTCCTAGGAGAGCCAGCAGTGGTGCTCCTCCATGTAGTGGACTGGCAGTGATGCACCTATGCCCAACTGTGACCAACCAATGTCCTGCATCCAAAGCTTCCCGCCCACCCCAACTCACTGTATTCTGTGTGGCTGGCTGCCAAGCTGTGACATAAATGTAAATACCACCCTAGCAGCATGTGTTTAGTGTCCTGCATTAAAGCTGAAACAAGTTGGAAAGTGCACACTTTACAAAATAAAGCCTTTGACACTTCCTCACAGGCAACCTATAAATAAACTGAGTGCCCTAGAGATGGACCTAAAGAATCAATTAGAAATTGATTGCGTAGAAGGCGTCAAAGGGTACATCCAAGGAGAAGAATGTTACCAATGGTGTGCCACAAGAATCTGTCCTTGGTCTAATTCTTGTTAAGATTTTTGTAAATGATATTCTCCAGGAACAAGCGGGAAGTCAGTCCTCACTTATGGGTGACGGCACCGACGAAGCCCGCGCGGAACAATTCCTGAGCTTTCAAAGAAAGCCTTTGGGATTGCTACCACGCATGCGTGGTCCTCTTCCCACCCAAAGGTGCCATCTTGCTCAGTCTCCCTTTTTGCGTGGAGCCCTTCAGACGCACGTTCTCGTCCCTCGGAAAAAGTTTTGTTTTCCTCGCCTTAACAGGCTTTTTTTCTCTTTTCTGGTTGCACCGGTCCTCTACTGGTCCTTCCCCTTGCTCTACTTTTTAGAGCTTTCAGGGATACCTTGTCCTATTTTTTTCTTTTTGGGCTTCGCACCTTTTTTCTCCCCCTAACTGCTGGCCGTGTGGGTCTTTGACCTCGCAGGGGCCATTTTTGCCCCCATGGCCACCATATTTAAAAAATGCAATAGATGCTCTAGGAACATGTTCGCTTACGGACACTCATGACTGTTGTCTGCGGTGCCTGGGAGCCGACCATGACCCAGAGCTTTGTTCGTTCTGTAAGAAAATGTCCTCTAAGGCCCTGCTCAGCCGTAAGCAGAAGTCCGAAGACATTTTTGAAAAGGCCGCCTTGGAGTCTCCAGTGGTGCCCTCGGTCGTCTCTCCTCCGGTGGGTTCTCCCCCTGCGTTCCAGGCGGCACTCTGACCAGGGGCCCCCCGAGGTGGAATGGCGCAAAATGAAGAAGGCCTCGAAATTGCTGTCTGGGGCCCACGACAAGCGTGAGCGCTCCCGCGCCTGGTCACTTAGCCCCCTTCGACATTCCCGAGAGTCAGACAAGGAAGTGGCCCCACAAGGTACCTCGCAGAGAAATGGAGGTCTCCGGCGAAGGTGCCCAGTCTCCTGAGGGTCATCCCGGTGAGGACCTCCTCGACACCCGATCCAGTGACCCCGGTATCAGCATCCCAGGGGCCTACGCCCACGTGGGAGTCCCATATGCTGGCGCTGGAACACAATGTTTCTGCATTCATTGCTTCCCAGCAGGCGCTCATGGCCAGCTTCGCTGACTCATGCCCAGAGACCGCGGGTCCCTCGTGTGGGACACCCAAATCCATCCAGGAAACCCCCAACAGGAACGGGCCTCGTGAAGGTCCTCGACGTCGTTCTCGCTCATCCTCCCATTCCTCGGAGGCGAGATCGTCCAGGGCTTCCGGCTCCAGGCTGCCAACCATCGGACAGGGTGAACCGCCCAGTTCGAATCCCTCGACCGACTTTTCGGACTGGGAGTCCAATGGGGACTCCTCCCCAGAAACCCGCACCCCCCCGGGATCTTTCATCGGACCCCTCGCTGCCTGCATTCCAGCGGCGTTCCCCACCTGAAGACAACTCCTTCTGGGTGTTTATCCGGGACATGGCTCAGGCCCTCAACCTGGTCAACCTGGCCGAGGAGGACCCTCGTGCTGAAGAATTCGATATTTTTCAGTACAAGTCCCCGCCCAGAGAATCCCTCACCATGCCTGTGCCGCCGATCCTATCTCGGCTGCTGCTCCACATGTGGGAGGCCCCAGCCTCGGTCCCCATTGTGAGCAAGTGCCTTGACACAATGTACAAGGTGCAGCGTGGGCCAGGCTTCCAAAAACCCCAGCTCCCACACACCTCGATGGTGGTGGAGTCAGCCATGCAGAAGCAGAAAAGCCCGAAATCACACTCATCGGTACCACTAGGCTGAGAGCCCTGGATGCCCTGGGCTGCAAGGCCTATCAAGGTTCCATGCTTTCTTGTCTCATTCAGGCTTACCAATTGTATATTGGTATGTTCCTACGCGACTTGGCGAAGGAACTTGGGGGTTTTCTGCGGGCCTCGAGGGAGAGCACCTCGACAGATTCCGCACCCTGCTGAAATCCGTGGCCGACTGTTCCAGGTACATATCTTGAGCCTCCTATGATGACTTCAAGACATCGACTCGGGTGGTGGCCGCAGGCATTGGGGCTCACCGCCAGGCATGGCTCCAATCCTCTGATTTGGAGCAATGGTTCCAGGAGAAGCTCCTGGACGTGCCCTGTCTCGGTGAACAACTGTTTGGGAAGCCGATGGAAGAGAAGGCTGCGGAGATTGAGACAGAGTTCATTACCAGAACCCGTTACCAGAACCCGTCTCTCTCGTAAGACCTCGACCCTGCCTCAGAAGAAGCAGCCAACCAAGAAGCTCTTCTTCCCCAGAAAAGGCCACCAATATTGCGGCTATCCGCCATACCCGGCTACCCCCACGCAAGCTACTCCGGCCCAGGGAAAGCCTGGACAAGGGCACCGCAAACCAAAGGGCCCGAAGACCCAAACGCTGGCTCCCCCACACCCCACTCAGAGGTTTTGATACCAGCGGCATGGCCCCTCACTCTCCGGCGATGCAGCAGCCAGTTGGGGGACATCTGTCCTGTTTCGCCCCATCATGGGCGCTCATCACCTCGGACACTTGGGTTCTCCAGGTTGTCCGGGAGGGTTATCGCCTCCATTTCGACAGACTTCCTCCACCTTTCTGCCCGGCGGAGCCTCTCGACTCCCCGCATATCAGCTTCTGCTACAGCAGGAATTGCACTCCCTCCTTGCCCAACGGACAGTCGAGAAGGTCCCTCCCCACCTTCGAGGTCGGGGCTTTTATTCCTGGTACTTCCTCGTCCGAAGAAGACGGGGGGGTCTGTGGCCAATCCTCGACCTCTGCAGGCTAAACAAGTTCCTGGTGAAGGAGAAGTTCAAGATGTTATCTCTTGGCGTGCTGCTGCCCTTCCTCTGGCAGGGTGACTGGCTATTCTCCTTGGATCTGAAGGGCGCTTATGCCCATATCTTGATTCACCCCCAACACAGGCAGTACCTGCATTTCAGGGTGCAGGGAGAGCTCTTCCAGTACAGGGTGCTCCCCTTTGGCCTTGCGTCCGCCCCACAGGTCTTTATGAAGTGCCTTGTCGTGGCCGCCACTCACCTTTGATACCGGGGCGTGACGGTTTTTCCCTTCCTCGACGATTGGCTTGTTATGGGCCCCTCAGTCGAGGAGGCCCGGCAAGTGATGTCGCACACTGTCCTCCTCTTAGAGAGCATGGGTTTCTTGTTCAAGTACCCAAAGTCTCACCTCGAGCCAGTGCAGGTTCTCGAGTTCATCAGGGTGTGCCTCAATACTCAGCAGGCCATTGCCTTCTTGCCAGTGGATCGCTCCACATGCCTCCGAGCTCTGGCGACTCGGGTCCAAAGCGCCCACCAGATCACTGCTCGGTCCATGCTACGTCTCCTGGGCCACATGGCCTCGACCGTGCATGGGGTTCCTCACTTCCTCCTGCACATGCGAACGGCTCAGTGGTTTCTCAGTACCCAATGGAGCAAGTCCCTCGGGCACCTCAGGGACCCTGTCAGAGTTCTCCCTGACCTCCGCTTGTCCCTGAACTGATGGCAAAACCCCCACAACCTTCTGCGGGGATCGCCCTTTCAGGCCCCACAGCACGATGTGGTGCTGACTACAGACGCTTCCCTGTTAGGGTGGGGAGCCCATTGCGGGCCTCTCTGCACGCAGGGGCAATGGTAACCCGGGGAGTCTCAGCAGCAGATAAACCTGCTCGAACTCCGGGCCATTCGATGGTCCCTGAGGGCCTTCAAGGATCACCTCTTCGGAAAATCTGCTAGTACAGACCAACAACTGTGTAGCTATGTTCTACATCAACAAGGAGGGCGGCACGGGATCACGCTCCCTCTGTCAGGAAGCGGTCCTTATCTGTTCTTTTGCTGCCTGACGGAGGATATCCCTCAGGGCTACGTACCTCCCGGCCAGGAGAATGGCCTGGCAGACAGACTTGGCCGAATCCTCCACCCCCACGAGTGGCGGCTGGACACAAGAGTAGTGAGCTGGCTGTTTCTACACTGGGGGACTCCTGTGATAGACCTCTTCGCCAGTCCTCAGAACATGCAGCTCCCCTGGTTTTGCGGTCCGGTGCTGCACCCGAGCAGGGAGAGCCCTGATGCATTTCTCTTGGACTGGTCCTCCAGTCTCCTATATGCATTCCCTCCCTTTCCCCCTCATTGCGAGGACTCTATTCAAGGCTCAATGGGACAGGGCATCGTTGATTCTCATGGCCCCCTCGTCTCCATGGAAGCCTTGGTTCCTGCTCTGACTGTTGATGGAGCGTCCGGTTCCCCTAGGCTCTGCCAGGGGTCTGTTGATGCAGGAGGATGGTCGGGTGCTGCACCCGAACCTAGCCTCCCTATCCCTCATGGCCTGGTGGCTGAATGGTTCTCCTTAGTCCCTCTGGCCCTTCCGGAGGAGGTCGAGGAAATCCTCCTCGCCTCTAGGAAAGACTCCACAAGGCGGGCTTACGCCTTTAAGTGGAAACGCTTCTCCATCTGGTGCTCGGAACACCAGATCACCCCCTTCTCCTGTCCGGTCCGGTGGGTTCTCCAGTACCTCCTCCACCTCTCAAGAGAAGGGCTAAAGTCAAACTCTGTCAGAGTTCATTTGAGAGCCATCTCGGCTAATCACCAAGCCCCTCTCAGGGCAGCCATTAGTCTCACGCTTCATGCGGGGCCTTCTGCTATCCAAGCCATCCATCTGTCCCCCTCCAGCGGAATGTGACCTGAATGTGGTACTCACGCAGCTCACTCATCTGCCCTTCGAGCCGATGGCAGCATGTTCGCTCTGGCACTTATCCTGGAAGGTGGCCTTCCTGGTGGCACTGACCTTGGCTCACCGAGTCAGTGAGCTTCAGGTGCTCATGGCTGGTGCCCCTTACACCAGGTTTTATTGGAACAGAGTGATCCTCCGGACCCATCCTAAATTCTTACCCAAGGTCATGTTGGCCTTTCATCTTAACCAAGAGATAGTGTTCCCGACCTTCTTCCCGAGGCCCCACACCGACCAGGTGTCGGCGGCTCTCCACACCCTCGACTGCAAGCTGGCCCTCGCCGCCTTCTTGCAGCATACCCAGATTCACCACAAGTCTGGCAGACGTTTCGTGACCTACGATCCCAATATGCAGGGCAAGCAGTCATCAAGCGCACTCTCTCTATTTGGGTGTCAGACTGCATCGCTTTCGCCCATGCAAAGGCGGGCATCCCTCTGGATCGTCGAGTCACTGCACGTGTCGTCCGAGCCAAAGCAGCCTCGGTGGCCTCGCTGCGCTTTGTGCCCATGATGATCATCTGCCGGGTGGCAACCTGGTCTTCTACGAATACCTTCACCGCCCACTACTGCCTGGAGAGGGAGTCCCGCTGGGACAGCACCTTCGGCCAGGCTGTACTCCGTAATCTGTTTGGCAACTCCTGCCCTCTGACCCTTCTTCACGGCTACCAAGGGCTTCGCCTCAAGGACTCGGGCTCCTTCGGGCTTCGGTTTTTGCTTACGGCCTTGCAGAGCCATTTTTTGATTACAGATTCGGGAGTCCCATAAGTGAGGACTGTCTTCCTGCTTGTTCCTGGAGAAAGCGTAGTTACTCACATGTAACAGGTGTTCTCCAATTGGTAACAGACCCCAAACGTGAAGGGGCCATACTGGACTTGGTGCTTACCAATGGTGAAAGTGTTTCTGATGTTGTAGTGGGAGATCATTTTGCATCCAGTGATCACCAGATGGTGTGGTTCAGTATTAGGACTAGGGCTGTTAGAATCCATTCCAAGGTGAGGATCTTAGACTTTAGGAAGACTAACTTTGCGAAGATGGGCCAATACCTCAGGGAGTCGTTAGTGGGATGGGAAGAGCTGGGGGATGTAGAAAAACAGTGGGCAAACTGAAAGGGGGTATTTTAAGGGCAACCAACCTTTTTGTTAAAATGGTAAATAAAGGCAAAAGGAACAGGAGACCGCTATGGTTTTCGAAGGAAGTAGCTGAAAAAGTGAAGAAAAAGAGGGAGGCCTTCATGAAATACAAGAGATCACAGAGAGCAGAAGACAGGCATCTGTATTTGGAAAAACTTAGAGAGGTTAGCAAAGTAGTCAAGAAGGCAAAGATTCAAAAGGAGAAGGAAATAGCCAATGCAATAAAATGGGGGGATAAGACATTTTTCAGATATATTAGTGAGAAGAGGAAGAGCAAAAGTGGTATTGTCAGACTCAAGGATGCAGGGGGGGAATATGTAGAAGCTGATAAGGATAAAGCGGAATTGCTTAACAAATATTTTTGTTCTGTGTTCACAGATGAAGAACCAGGAGCAGGACCTCAGAAAACACCCACAAATAAGAACAGAAGCGAGGAACATCTTGAACTATTTTCAGAAGACTGTGTTCGTGAGAAACTAGCTCAACTTAAAGTAGACAAAGCGATGGGACCGGATGGGATACACCCTAGAATACTGAGGGAACTTGGGGACGTTCTAGCAGCTCCACTGACTGACCTTTTCAATGCCTCGTTGGAGTCAGGAGTGGTGCCAAAGGACTGGAGAGAGGCTCATGTGGTGCCTTTACACAAAAGCGGAAGTAAGGATGTGGTTGAAAACTACAGGCCGGTTAGTTTAACTTCGGTGGTGAGTAAATTATTGGAAACGCTGCTGAAAGAGAAAATAGTGAGGTTTCTGGAGTCCAGCGGATTACATGATCCGAGGCAGCATGGATTCACCAGAGGCAGGTCTTGTCAGACAAATCTGATTGATTTTTTTGACTGGGTGACCAGGGAGTTGGACCGAGGGAGAGCTCTAGATGTGGTGTATTTAGATTTCCGTAAAGCCTTTGACACTGTTCCTCACAAGCGACTTATAAACAAACTGAGCACCCTAGGGATGGACCCTAAAGTTACTGCTTGGGTTAGAAATTGGTTGGGTGGGAGGCGACAAAGAGTACAAGTAAATGGAGCTCACTCTGAGGAGAAGGATGTTACCAGTGGTGTGCCCCAGGGATCTGTCCTTGGTCCGATTCTTTTTAACATCTTTGTTAGTGATATAGCGGAAGGGCTGTCGGGTAAGGTTTGCCTCTTTGCGGATGATACCAAAATCTGCAATAGAGTAGACACCCAGGAAGGGGTAGATAACATGAGGAGGGATCTAGCTAAGCTTGAAGAATGGTCTAGAATTTGGCAGCTGGGATTTAATGTTAAAAAATGTAAGGTCATGCATTTGGGCTGCAGCAATCCAAGGGAGCAATACAGTATAGGAGGTGAAGTACTTTTGTCCACTAAAGAAGAGCGGGACCTAGGCATGGTTGTGTCTGATGATCTTAAAGTAGCTAAACAGGTGGAAAAGGCGACGGCAAAAGCTAGAAGGATGCTTGGGTGCATACGGAGAGGAATGGCTAGCAGAAAAAAGGAGGTGATAATGCCTCTGTATAAGTCTTTGGTGCGACCTCATTTGGAGTATGGTGTGCAATTCTGGAGACCGCACCTTCAAAAGGATGTGAACAGGATGGAGTCGGTGCAGAGGGTTGCTACCAAAATGATTAATGGGCTTCATTATAAAGCATATGAGGACAGACTTAAGGATCTTAATATGTACACCTTAGAGGAAAGGCGGGATAGAGGTGATATGATTGAGATGTTTAAATACCTCCGTGGCATAAATGTTCAGGGAGAGAGCCTCTTTCAATTGAAAGCAAGTTCTGCTACGAGGGGACATGGGATGAGGGTGAAGGGAGATAGATTCAGGAGTGATATGCGGAAATATTTCTTTACGGAAAGAGTAGTGGATCCGTGGAATAGTCTCCCAGTGGAGGTGGTAGAGATGAGGACAGTAACTGAATTCAAGAAAGCATGGGACCAACACAGAGGATCTCTAAAGGCAAAAAGTGGACTGTTGTAGTTGTTATGGAAGGACAGACTAGATAGGCCATGTGGTCTTTTTCTGTCGTCATATTTCTATGTTTCTATGTTTCTCCAGGGACAGCAGGAATCAGTCCTCCTGCCTCCCCTGATGAGTTGCTCTATTTTTGTCCTTCCCTTACCATCTGCTTGGTAGGGCTCGAGCTAAGGGACCTGACTGAGCGAGATGGACCCTTGGGTGGGACGAGGACCACACATGCGTGGTAGCACTCCCAAAGGCTTTCTTTGAAAGCTGGGGAATTGCTCCATGTGGGCTCCATCGGTGCCGACATCACCCATATAAGTGAGGACTTATTCCTGCTGTCACTGGAGAACGCCTGTTACAGGTGAGGAACTGCGCTTTGCAGAAGGGCTGTTGGGGTAAGATTTGCTTCTTTGCAGATGATACCTCAAATCTGCAATAGAGTAGACACCCAAGAAGGTGTAGATAACATGAGGAGGGATCCAGAAAAGGCTTGAAGGGTCGAGAATTCATCAGCTGAGATTTGCAGATAAAAAAAAATGCAGGATCATGCATTTGGGCTACAAAAATCCAAAGGAGCAGTACAGTATATGGGGTGAAGTACATCTATCCACAAAAAAAGAGTGATGTCTGAGTGCATAGGGAAAGGAATGGCCAGCAGGAAAGAGGTGTTGATAGTACCTCTTTATAAATCTTTGAGATCTCATTTGGAGTATTGTGTGCAATTCTGGAAGACCACACCTTCAAAAGGATTTTATCAGGATGAAGTTTGGTGCAGAGGGTGGCAATCAAATTGGTCAGTGAGCTTCATCATAAGGCATATGGGTACAGACTTAAAGATCTCAATATGTACACTTTGGAGGAAAGACAGGAGAGGGGAGATTTGAAAGAGATGTTTAAATACCTCATGCACATTCTCTTACAATTGAAGGAAAAATCTACAATAAGGGACACAGCGTGAAGGTGAAAGGGGATAGGCTCAGGAGTAATTTGTAGAAATATTTCTTTATGGAAAGAGTGGCAGATGCATGAAATAGTGACAAAACAATGCATTTCCCCTTCCTTTATTTGCAAAGTTATACATTCAGTATCTGGGTGGGGGCATGTGTGGAAGAAGAATTCAAAGGGAGATGATAAAATGTGTCTCATGGTAGCAAGGGCTGTATGAGGAATCTTTCTAATTGGTGTTATGTATAATATGGCTCTCTCTTCAGACAGTGGGAGTGAAGTGCACAGATGTGATGCCTCTGTGTGTGTTGCAGTGTAGGGGCGGAGGGCAGACCTGTATGTGTGTTTGCTGCACTAGTCATGTGCCTGTGAGTGTGTGTGTCGGGTTTGGGCTGCCCTCTGTATGTGTTTGTGTGGTGTGGGGATGGAATGCCTGTGTGCTTTCTGGGGAGGGGGGAGGGTCAGGATACTTGCGCCATTTAGTATATAGTCATATGCCCTTTTCTCCCCCTCTCTTCAATTTTCAACCCCTTGCATTCCTTTCACCCCTCCCTGCAGACTCTCTCCTGCTGCCTCCCCCCACTCTGTTTCTTCCCAGCCTCTGTCCTTTCTGTTACCCCTCGCCTTCCATTCCTCTCCCTCCAGATTGTCTTCCCCAAACTACTGCCCCTTTAAATTTTCCCTACCTCGTGTGCATCTCTGGCTCCAGCTCCTTGCAGCACTCTTACCAATCGTGGCTTTCTCCTCTCTTCTGCCTGCGGGACAAGCTGCTCTTGCGGGCACATGCAGCACTGCCTTTCTCCTCTCTTCTGCCTGCGGGACAAGCTGCTCTTGCGGGCACGTGCAGCACTGCCTTTCTCCTCTCTTCGACCCAGGGCAACAGCCTGTCCCACTGGCACATGCAGCACTACCAGTTGCGGCTCTTCTCTCCTCTTCAGCCCGCAGGATAGGCTGCTCTCATGCGGCACTCCCTCTCTGAGGCATACACCAATTTCTGCAGTTATGCAAGTATCTATTCAAGCTTTGTGGAAGATTTGTTCAGGATGGTCTTGATTGTACTCATCTGATCTTAAAATATTAATTTTCACACTACTGTTGTCAAGAATTGATTATCGCAACACTGTTTATAACAGTCTTCCCACAATATATCTTGAAAAACTTAGTTAAAACAGAGAAAGGGACCCCAGTGTCTGCCAGCAGTGCTGTTGTGTGCCCACTATATTGTTAACCCTTGTTATTTTTCCTACATTACCATATGTTGTCATGTCTATACTGTTTATGTTTCCCTTGTTTATACCTTGTATTTCTTGTGACCGCTTTGATTGAAGGAAAAGGCGGTATAAAAAACGTGTTAAATAAATAAATAAATAAACTCCCGTGGGCACACGCACCACTGCTTTCCTCTTTAGCCTACAGGCACACAACAGTTCTGTAGCGTTTGGCACCCCTTAACTCTGACTTGCCCCCTGCTGTTCTTATCTGGCTTACTGGGTAGCATCGGCCCTGACCTTTTGAATGGGCATGCCAAACGGCTGATTTAATTGACCAACCGGCTAGCTATATTTGATGAATTGACATGGCGAAATAATGAGCAGGAATGGAAAAATGATTTAAGTGTTTTCGTAATTAATACTTAAAGTAATGGTATATATAAATAAAATATGAATGAATTAGACACTTAAATGAATTGGAAGTGGTAACAAATGCATCATATATGTAATTTCCTGAAAGATAACTAGTTATATTGTCTGCTGCCAGCTGGCTTATAGTGTGACCCATTAGCGATTCCTTCATTTCAGCTGGCTAGCAGAACATTCTGGGGAGAACATTGCCCAGTCTCCCTGTCTCACAAGGTCCTCCTGTATTTTCTCACAGTCTGCTTGTGATTTAACAACTTTGAATAATCTGGTGTCATCTGGAGATTTAATGACTTTGCTCATTGTTCCCAATAAAAATTCCTGAGGTATTCCACTAGTCTTGATCTAATATGAATGGAAACAGCAGGTATACACCAACAATTACAAATAAACTGCTGCTTGAAATTTATAATTGTATCTAAAGACAAGTAAAGGTTTATATCTTTCTATTTTAAAAAAAAATTATGTGGAGAAAAGACCTCAGACCTAGTGTAACCTATGATGAAAACCAGGTTAATACTATGAACATCAAAGTAAAAAATTCCTTTTTCTTAATTTCTTACATGTGCTCCAGTTACTGTGTTGAAACAGTCACATGTTAGTGATAAATTTAAAACCAGTCTTTCTGTGTTAGTACTCCTCAGCATATAACTTACAGTTCATTTTCACATGCAGGTAATTATTTAGCAGGAACAAGAGAACAGATAACACGACTGGCAGGATTTCAGGTTTTGTAAAACCCCTTTTATTGACCCCTACGCGTTTCGGCCAACGGCCTTCTTCAGGGGGATATCAAATGAGGAAACAAACCTTTGGCTAAAAACTGAAGCATGGTCAGAGTCTTTATTTATATGAAAGTTTTTATCCAAAGGTTTGTTTCCTCATTTGATAACCCACTGAAGAAGGCCGTTGGCCGAAATGCGTAGGGGTCAATAAAAGGGGTTTTACAAAACCTGAAATCCTGCCAGTCGTGGTATCTGTTCTCTTGTTCCTGTAGATTCTACAGATACTCTGTTGCTTCTTTTGGTAATTATTTAGCAGCAAGACTTGAAATTCATTTTTTGTTTGAGCTCTGCTTAGTACTCCCCCATATGCAACATTACAGTTAATTTTCTCCTAAAAATGATTAACTTGCTTTAACTGTATCTAGAGCCATTTGCCTTCATCTTATAACTTTTCATTGCAGAGGTTGCTTCCAATTGAAAGACTCTCCTGTGCATTTATGCCATGGCCTGGAAAGAACTTAGCTTATAGCCAATTTGCTAAATATTGTGGCTCATCGAAGTAAAAAGCCGTATAAGTTAATATTAAGAGATTTATACTTTGAGATACAAGCAGCCAATGCTGTGCAGCTTACAAAGGAAATATTCTATCAAATTTTTAAGATCCTGCCAATAATTTTACTATGATACTTTGTATTAACTGTAAGATTTTCAAGTTATATTGTGGGAGACTGTTATAAACAGTGTTGCAATCGATTCTTGACAACAGTAGTGTGAAAATGAATATCTTCAGATGGAATGAGTACAATCAAGATCGTACTGAACAAATCTTCCACATAGCTAAAATAGATGCTTGCATAACAGCAGAAATTGGTGTATGCATCATAGAAAATCAATATGCACTCATAAAGAAATAACCTAGTCTAGGCCAAAAATGTTCATTTTGCTTAGTTTTTTTTTGTCTCGTTTGCAGCATTTTTTGTTTTGTTTTGTTTTTTATTTTTGTTTCAGGGGGAAATGTCACTAGTACACACTATCGCTCAGTGTGTACTGTTGGCGTCTAATGTGTGCATTACTCGCATGTGCGAACAGTGTTGCTCAATAGTGTGCACTATCACTCAGTAGTGTACACTATTCACCTATAAGTGCACACTATTGAGCGATAGCATGCACTATTTACCTTTACTGCGTACTAATTATGATAGATAGTAAGTGATGAAATTGTGGGCGTTTTGTTTTACTTCCTTTTCAGATTAAAAACATGAAACAGTGTTTCAAACAAATATAGATCCTTTTTCCTTCACACTATAATGAAACCATTTTGAAACATTTAGTGCTCAAAAATGTATATTTAATCAATTTGCCCTTGCTCCTAAGCAACTGTTAAGTTCTAATGAATCTGAAGTCAGGGAATCAAATGAAGCAAGTATCTATATATCATCTGCACGTACGTATGGGATAAAACCCCTAGAAACATGATGGCAGATAAAGACTAGGCTGACCTTCTATACCAACTACTACAGTCCCTTTTATCCCTTTAGAGATCTTCTGTGTTTGGCCAATGCTTTCTTGAATTCAGATACAGTCCAGGTCTCTACTACCTTCACTGGGAGACAATTCCATGCATCTACCACTATTTCCATAAAGAGATATTTCCACAAATAACTCTAGATTTAAATGGTCTCTCCTAACTTCACAAATTTACATTTTTCCCTTTTTTCCTTTCTGCAGATTATGCATACTATTCTCTTATTTTAATAGGTTGTTTTACTCTGTTAATTTTAAGATTGCATTAATTACCATTTATGTATGTTTTTGTCTGAGCTGGAAGTTTTGATTGTAATTGTATTGGGTCCATTTTTTTAATGACTATTAATGTTGTAAACTGCTTGAGTCTATACACTTTGGCAGTCAACACATTAAATAAAACAGGGGCCAATAATGATCCTTGTGTCACCCCAGACTGCTTACCATCCCATGCTACCTGAAATTAACTTTCTAGTAAATAAGATGCAAACCGACAATATACTATTCCTGAGATTCTCAGCTCTGATAAATGGCTTAGAAGCCGTCTGTAATTCACTAGATTTAATGCCACCAAGAGATCTAATAACATTATTGTCATGCTAGACCAGTCCAGATAAATGGGTTATGTTCCCCTAGCAGCAGAGGTGGAGACAGAGAAAATCTTCCAGAGGCGGCTTCTGACATCATCCTACCAGTAACAGCCAGTACCCCTAGGAGCATTCCTAAAGATCTGTCCCGTAAGACCGTCCTTGATCGCATTTGGCTCGGTGAAATGTATCCCGTGTTTCAGGCATTGCCTACAGGTATTCTTGCGTGTTCCTTCAGAAGAGACCAGGTACCTTTTGGCCGTCCCCTCCTTTTTATCCTCCTTTTCTATGAAAGTGTCAAGGGACAGATAAGTTCCTTCACTGGATGAAGATCAGGAGAGTGTTCTCCAGTATCTTCAGCACAGTTCAGACCATTTGTGCTGTTTGCAGGCCTGCATATGGTGATGCGTCCTCTGTCTACCTTGGGGCGCTGAGTTAATGAGGTCATTAGTCTCAACATATCCGTTTTGGAACTGGCTGGTTATGGGGAGTTGTATGCGCACGTCCTTCAAGCATCAACTCCCTTGGGCGCAATGTAGAACGGTCATCTTTCTGATATTTCTTAGACGATGGTGTGAGCATCACCGTTCACATTTGTTGAGCACCATCACTTGGAGGCCCACAAATGGGCATGCACAGCCCTGGCTCTGTGGCTATGAAGCTGCCTTGTCGTCTTCCTGTCCAGTGGAGGTATAGCTTTGGTGCATCACACTTGTCTGGACTGGTCTATCAGGATGATATGGAAGGTGACATTTTACTTATCCAGATAATGTCCTTTTCTTGAGTCCTGCTAGACCAGTCCAGGACCCCACCCCTATGGTCTGCTGTGCTTTCTCTGCAGGCCCTGCGAGCCCTTACCATCTTAACAGGCCTTCTACCTGAAGTTGGTCTTGTATATAGTTATGGTTCCTTGTGATGTTGTAAATCACAAATTTCTATAATGGTCGACTCGTACAGAGTAAAATCATAAATAGCGGTAAAACATCTCTGTATTGTAAACTGAAAGTAATAAGTTTGAAACACAAACTGTCATTCATATCAATTAGGAGGCATTGTTGTTCGGCAACCAAGTGGTCTCAGTATCTCGGGGTATGAGCTGAAACTTGCAGCGTATCCTCCCCTTATGTCACATCAATGACCACCTATATGCGAGACATATTTAAGGTTTAACTTTTCACCTATAAAAATTAGAAAAAAGGCAACAAACATATAGGTGGTCATTGATGTGACATAAGGGGAGGATACGCTGCAAGTTTCAGCTCATACCCCGAGACACTGAGACCACTTGGTTGCCGAACAACAATGTCTCCTAATTGATATGAATGACAGTTTGTGTTTTAAACTTATTGCTTTCAGTTTACAATACAGAGATGTTTTACCGCTCCTTGTGATGTTGAACATTGTTATCCTCTCTGAGGTTGTGCATGTTCAGAGATTTGTGACCATCTGCTTGGATACAAATACCGAAGTATGCCCTAGGGTTACTGGTTGTTAATGGAAGGATGATGACACAAGAAGGCTCTGGAAGATTTTCTCTGTCTCCAGCTTTGTTGGTAAGGGAACATAACCACTTGTCTAGAATGGTCTAGCAAAACTCCAGGAAAGGACATTATCTGATGAGTAAAATGTCATCTTATAGCACCTTTCTGGCATCCATCTCCATTCTGATCTCATTCATCTTACTCTTTAAATAATTCGGTACTATGATCCAATCTATAACCTGACTGCCTAGGTAGGAGTACTAAATAAAACAGAGATTCCCAATCTGTGGGTCGCGACTTCAAATGATGTTGCAAAATCCTCACTTGGGGTTGCGACTGCTGTCACCATCTGCACTGCCACCTTCAAACATCCCTCCTCCCCCGTGCCGCAGGCTGCACATACAGCATAACACATAGATCCCCGTCTGACCTGTAGCAGCAGCCTTATCTTCAGTAGAAATGGAAAGCACAGAAACTTCAAGCCCACAGTTGCACATTAAACTCCAGCTTCAGCTATGCCCTCTCATAGACTTCCTGTTTCTGTGGGTGGCAGGATGCAGCTGAGGCAGAGTTTTCTGTGCAGTTGTGGGCTTGAGGTCCCTGTGCTTCCCATCTGTCTGAAAGATACTGGTTGCTACTACAAGTCTGGAGGGAGATTGATGCCCTGTACTGTTATGGTTGGCCACAGTGTTGGGGGGGGGGGGTTGTGCATACTGGATTAATGCAGACCTGGGGAAGGGGGGCGAGGAGAGGAAGTTGGAATAAGCTGCCGTCAATAGGGAAAGGAAGGTGCAGGAATTGGGGGGGGGGTGGTGATATCAGATGCTGAAACTACTGCTGTGAAGGGGAAGGGGAAAGGCTGAATGTGGAACAATTGGGGCAATGAGGAAAAGAGCTAGACATGATGGGGATGGAATAACTTGGATGATGGGAAGATACTTAACATGGGGGTGGCACTGGGAGGGGGAGGCAGGACATACTGAATATGGGGTGGAGACTGGGGAGACAGAGGAGGTACTGGACAAGTGGGAGAGGGGTCTTTTTCTGTCATCATATTTCTATGTTTCTATAGGTGGTAGAGATGAGGACAGTAACTGAATTCAAAAAAGCATGGGACAAACACAGAGGATCTCTAAAGGTAAAAAGGGGACCGTTGTAGTTGTTATGGAAGGACAGACTAGATAGGCCATGTGGTCTCTTTCTGTCATCATATTTCTATGTTTCTAAGGAGACAGGAGAGAAATGCTGGATTGGGGGTGGGGAGAAAGGGGAGATGCTGAACACAGGTAGAGATCTTTATCTTTATTCACAACACTTGATAAACCGCCCAGGCCGAAGCATCAGGGCGGTGTACAATACAAAATGTCAGCTGCTAGAAACAAAAGACGGAAAAGAACGCCAAAAAACGATAGGACAGAGAGAGACAGTTAATAAGATAGAGAACAGAAAAGGCCCAAGGAGGGACGGGGAGGAGGGGAAGTGTGGGGGGGAGAAGGGAAGGGAGGAGAGGGAAATGGGAAGGAATCATGGAGGATGGAGGGCATGGCTAGGGGATGAGGCACCATCAGCAGGGGGAGGAAGATCGAAAGCCTGACAGAAAAGGTGGGTTTTGAGGAGGGCTTTGAAGCGGGTATAGGACAGTTCAGTGCGGAGAGGTAGGGGAAGGGAGTTCCATAGGGCAGGCCCTAGGAAGAAAAAGGCGGAACGGCGGGTAGATTCCAGGTGGGCCTGAGTAGGAGAAGGAAGGAAGAGACGGTTACCGAGGGTCGAACGAAGAAGGCGGGGAGAGGGCTGAAGATGAATGATGTTGGCTAGGTACTGGGGGGTCTCAGTGTAAAGAACCTTATGTGTGATGATGAGCAACTTGAAGACAAACCTGAACTTGATCCGAAGCCAGTGCAAAGTGAGGAGACACATGGGAACGTGCAGGGGAGGAGGTGACAAGACGGGCGGCGGCGGCATTCTGAGCTAGTTGGAGACGGCGAAGCTGGGAAGAAGGGAGGCCTGCATAGATAACGTTACAGTAATCCAATCGGGAGATTACCAGAGATAGGACGAGAGTGACAACAGAAGGTGGAGGAAGAAGTGATCGGACGGCCTTGATACGACGCAAGTGGAAAAAGGAGGTACGAATAACATGAGATGAGAGGCAAAAGTTAGTGGAAGACTGGATAAAAAGAGGTTTGGGAAGGAGAGAAAGAAGGAGAATGGGAGTTTTGGGTGAGGGAAAGCTGTAGGTAAATGCAGTAAAAAGCAGGAGATTGAGGGCTTAATGATTAAAAGGAAAAGTGAAATATAAATAGAGAATCAGAAAAATACATGGAAAACTGAAAGGAAGAGGCCATTGTTGATGTAGAGGAGGAAGTGAAGACAGGAAGAGAAAGAAAAAATAGCAAATGGACAGAAGAGCCTGGAAATAGTTAAGAAAAGACAGAGGAAAGCAGGCACCACCCAGGAAAAGAATCTAGACGACAACATGGATAATACACTGAAATCCTCTGCTCATTGTGTAGCAGTGGCCAAGAAAGCTAATGGAGAATAAAACAAAAGATAATCCTAATGCCTCTATTGCTCCATGACAGGAGTGCACCTTAAATATTACATGCAGTTCTGGCTGCTACGTTTAAAGAAAAAAAAGAATTAGTAAAGGTACAGAGAAGAGCAAGCAAAATGATAAAGGGGCTAGAAGAATACCCTTATGAGGAAAGGTTTAAAAGATTAGGGTTGTTCAGTTTAGAGACGAAAACCATCCAAAACTCAAACATACAATTATCTTCCAAAGCAACTCATAATCCCTAATCAAACAGGGAAGAAAAAAACCCGAGATCATTATCGGCCAAACTTAGGCCATAATGTCTCAGACCATCACAGGCCATAAAAACCTTCCACTTTTTTAATTTTTTCAATATTTTATATAACATAAAATCATGTGCTTGTGACTTTGGCCATTTGAAATAGCCACAGAAACAGTAGTTCTCCGGGAATAAGGGAGTGGAGAAGTAGCCTAATGGTTAGAGCTCTTGGTTTGGGAACCAAGAGACCAGGGTTTGATTCCCACTAGCACTTTTTGTGGCCTTGGGCAAGTCACTTAACCCTCCATTGCTCAGAAAAATCCAAGTTATCAACATCCCTGTTTAATGTACATTACCAAGTTTAAGTTACAATGTAAACCGCTTTGATTGAAATGATAAAGCGGTATAAAAAAAAGTCAGTCCTCATATATGGGTGACATCGGCGCTGATGGAGCCCATGCAGAAGCATCTCCTCAACTTTCAAAAAAAGTCTTTGAGAAATACACCACACATTCATGGTCCACTTCCCGCCCAAGGGTGCCATCTTGCCTCAGTCTCCTTTTTTCCACGGAGCCCACAGGACGCTGTGCAGTATTCCCTGGAAAAAGTTTTATTTTGGTCTCCTTCTCTCTTTACCCTTTTCCTCCTCTGCTAACTCCAGATTTCACTCATTTCACCTTGTTGCTCCTTATGCCTGGAACAAACTTCCTTTACCTTTGCGTCAAGCCTCTTCTCTCTCCCTATTCAAATCTGTGCTAAAGTCTTACCTTTTTGTGGCTGCTTTCAACTCATGATTCCTCCCTTTCCTCTAGCTGTTTGTGCTGATCTCCAGGAACAAGCAGGAATGTAGTCCTCACATATGGGTATCGTCGGTACCGACGGAGCCTGCGCAGCAACGCTCCCTAACGTCCAATAGGAACGCTTTTGGGAGCATCCCTCAGCACATGCGCGCTGCCTTCCCGCTTTTCCAACTGTCCCTCTTCAGTTCTTCGTTTTCCGTGGAGCCAACAGGACCTATTCCCTGTCACTGCAGAAAATTCTGTCTTTAAAATTCTTTTTTGAAACATAGAAACATGATGACAGAAAAAGACCACATGGCCTATCTAGTCTGTCCTTCCATAACAACAACTACAACAGTCCACTTTTTACCTTTAGAGATCCTCTGTGTTGGTCCCATGCTTTTTTGAATTCAGTTACTGTCCTCATCTCTACCACCTCCACTGGGAGACTATTCCATGGATCCACTACTCTTTCTGTAAAGATATATTTCCGCATATCACTCCTGAATCTATCTCCCTTCACCCTCATCCCATGTCCCCTCGTAGCAGAACTTGCTTTCAATTGAAAGAGGCTCTCTCCCTGAACATTTATACCACGGAGGTATTTAAACATCTCAATCATATCACCTCTATCCCGCCTTTCCTCTAAGGTGTACATATTAAGATCCTTAAGTCTGTCCTCATATGCTTTATAATGAAGCCCATTAATCATTTTAGTAGCAACCCTCTGCACCGACTCCATCCTGTTCACATCCTTTTGAAGGTGCAGTCTCCAGAATTGCACATCATACTCCAAATGAGGTCGCACCAAAGACTTATACAGAGGCATTATCACCTCCTTTTTTCTGCTAGCCATTCCTCTCTGTATGCACCCAAGCATCCTTCTAGCTTTTGCCGTCGCCTTTTCTACCTGTTTAGCTACTTTAAGATCATCAGACACACCCACGCCTAGGTCCCGCTCTTCTTTAGTGGACAAAAGTACTTCACCACCTATACTGTATTGCTCCCTTGGATTGCTGCAGCCCAAATGCATGACCTTACATTTTTTAACATTAAATCCCAGCTGCCAAATTCTAGACCATTCTTCAAGCTTAGCTAGATCCCTCCTCATGTTATCTATACCTTCCTGGGTGTCTATTCTATTGCAGATTTTGGTATCATCTGCAAAGAGGCAAACCTTACCCGACAGCCCTTCTGCTATGTCACTAACAAAGATGTTAAAAAGAATCAGACCAAGGACAGATCCCTGGGGCACACCACTGGTAACATCCTTCTCCTCAGAGTGAGCTCCATTTACTTGTACTCTTTGTCGCCTCCCACCCAACCAATTTCTAACCCAAGCAGTAACTTTAGGGTCCATCCCTAGGGTGCTCAGTTTGTTTATAAGTCGCCTGTGAGGAACAGTGTCAAAGACTTTACTGAAATCTAAATACACTACATCTAGAGCTCTCCCTCGGTCCAACTCCCTGGTCACCCAGTCAAAGAAATCAATCAGATTTGTCTGACAAGACCTGCCTCTGGTGAATCCATGCTGCCTCAGATCCTGTAATCCGCTGGACTCCAGAAACCTCACTATTTTCTCTTTCAGCAGCGTTTCCAATAATTTACTCACCAGCGAAGTTAAACTAACCGGTCTGTAGTTTTCAACCACTTCCTTACTTCCGCTTTTGTGTAAAGGCACCACATGAGCCTCTCTCCAGTCCTTTGGCACCACTCCCGACTCCAACGAGGCATTGAAAAGGTCAGTCAGTGGAGTTGCTAGAACGTCCCCAAGTTCCCTCAGCATTCTAGGTTGTATCCCATCCGGTCCCATCGCTTTGTCTACTTTAAGTTGAGCTAGTTTCTCACGAACACAGTCTTCTGAAAATTGTTCAAGATGTTCCTCGCTTCTTTTCCTATTTGTGGGTGTTTTCTGAGGTCCTGCTCCTGGTTCTTCATCTGTGAACACAGAACAAAAATATTTGTTAAGCAATTCCGCTTTATCCTTATCAGCTTCTACATATTCCCCCCCTGCACCCTTGAGTCTGACAATACCACTTTTGCCCTTCCTCTTCTCACTAATATATCTGAAAAATGTCTTATCCCCCCATTTTATTGCATTGGCTATTTTCTCCTCCTTTTGAATCTTTGCCTTCTTGACTACTTTGCTAGCTTCTCTAAGTTTTTCCAAATACAGATGCCTGTCTTCCTCTCTCTGTGATCTCTTGTATTTCATGAAGGCCTCCCTCTTTTTCTTCACTTTTTCAGCTACTTCCTTCGAAAACCATAGCGCTCTCCTGTTCCTTTTGCCTTTATTTACCATTTTTTTTTTTTATTGAATTTTCAAAAAGTTACATTATACAAAATAATGAAAGAAAATTGACATTCCATACAATATAATACGGTAAATAAGAAAAACATAATAATCAAGGAAGTCAATAAAGCCCACGTCATGGGAGAAAACTGCAGTACATTATAACATCCAAAGAATAAAGCAAACAGATCCAAAGACCACAACATAGAAGGTGATTACACATCTCCATCCCCCCTAAAGCCCCCTTTATCTGCCAGGAATTTCTCCAGATGAGACACATCTTGGAAATTATAAGAAGCATTTCCATAGTTTATCACACATCTGCAGGGGAACCTTAAAAAGAAAGTTGCCCCTATAGCTAAAACACGAGATTTCAAAGCAAGAAATTGACGCCTACGCATCTGCGTCGGACGGGAGACATCCGGGAAAATATTAATCGGTTGTCCACAAAATTTGGAGGATTTAACCTTAAAGAAGGCTTTGAGAATACGATCTTTCATCACTAAGGATGAAAAAGTGACTAACAAGGTAGCACGTACTGAGATAACATCCAAAGAATCCTCTAAAAAAGCAGTTATGTTGGCCACAGAGGGAACTATCTCATCAAAATCACCCTCAGTGAGTTTAACTTTTTTAGAAGCAGCAGAAATATAAAATATCTGTCGAGTCTCAACCGGGTCTACAATACCAAGAACTTCCTTTAAATATTTCTCCAATAAAATTTGGGGAGAAAGCAAAGCTGTTTGGGGAAAATTTAGAAATCTCAGATTGTAAGCTCGGATAGAGTTCTCCAAAGTCTCCACTTTGTTATGTAAAATTAAAGAATCTTTAATACCTAAGACATTAATTGATTGCAGAGGAGAGACTTGAGATTTTAATTTAGCCACTTCAGAATCTACCACGGCTAATTTTTCTCCAAACTGATGCAAGGAACTAACAGCCTCTTGAGTGTATTGACATAAGGATCCAACCGTGGCGGAAACCTTAATGTCAATGCACTTCAGAGCTTTCCACAGATCTTTTAAGGTAACATCCTCTTCTGAGAGCAATACGGGTAATTCCGTAACACCTTCAGCTGGAAGGTGCACAGGAGTAGGAAGGGAAATTAAATTCTCCAATTTGGGGGCTTCCGAAGAAAAAGCGGAAATACTACCAAGCAGAACTGGGCAGGGGGGGGGGATCTCCCTCCCGGGCTCAAAGACGCCCCTTCGGGAGACGATTGTGCCAGCGGTTTAGCACTAAAATGTTTGTCTAGAGGACCGGTTAACTTGCCAGTGTCAGAACCGGCCTCCGAAGATTTAAGCTGGGATTTACCTTTGCGTTTGCCCATAGTCCTAAGAAAACAACGATATTAGTTAGGAAACTCAAACAACTGTGTAGCTAAGCAGGATTATCCAACAAACATTTAGGTTTAAAGAATACAAATCATACCCGTATCTCGGCAGCGTCGTCGAGGCGTCGAAGGGGCGTCAAAGGGGCAGGACCTGCCCCTTTAACCACGCCCCTTCAAGACACGCCCCGCAATCGCGCTCCGCAATCGCGGAGGGAAGAAGCAGTCTTATATTGTAATGAGGTCCTTCGAGGAGCAAGCTGCCCAGGGCACGCCTGCCCGGTAGTCGGACCCCACTGCAGCGCCGGGAACAGGTACGGGGAAAAGCACACTCTCTCCCGCTGGTCAGGGACGCACCTCCACACACCTCCGCAGAGTTCTCCCTTATTTACCATTTTAACAAAAGGGTTGGTTGCCCTTAAAATACCCCCTTTCAGTTTTGCCCACTGTTTTTCTACATCCCCCAGCTGTTCCCATCCCACTAACGACTCCCTGAGGTATTGGCCCATCTTCGCAAAGTTAGTCTTCCTAAAGTCTAAGATCCTCACCTTGGAATGGATTCTAACAGCCCTAGTCCTAATACTGAACCACACCATCTGGTGATCACTGGATGCAAAATGATCTCCCACTACATCATCATTGCCTACCACACGACGCCTACTGATACCGCCGGTTCTTTTCTTTTCCTTTCCTAAAATAAAAAAACCCTAGACTTTGTTTCTTTTCAGAAACTTTCCTGTCTTAGTGCTAGGCGCCCTTTTGGGCATTAGGTTCCATTTTTTTCCAAAATCATGGAAAAGCCAGCTAGTGGTTTTAAAAAATGTACTAAGTGTGGCGGTACCATTTCCGTCACTGACACCCATGATTGGTGTCTAAAATGTTTAGGACCTGATCATTCTCCAACTGAATGTCTCTCCTGAATGGGGATGACCAAAAGAGGAAGACAGAACCGGGCCGCAAAGCTCGGTACCCTCTTTTCTTCAGATGCCAGATCCATTGCATCGACATCGTCAAGGGCCTCTTCTTCCTCCCTTGGATCTCAGGTAACTAAACACAAAAGCCGGTCCTCAAAGGGTAGCTCTCCTGCTAAGCATTGAGAGGCCATTGGCATTGCCCTTGAGGGAACCACACCGGCATAACAGCCCCGGCAGGAGGCTTCGGCTTCCAAAGCATCGATGCGGCTTCAGGATGTTCTCAAGGCCTCAACCTCGCAAGAACTACCTGTGCCATGCTCAGGGGTTCCAGCCGTTCTTACCGGTACCGACACCCAGGCATCGGCAGCGTCGATAGACCAGAGATTTCTTGCTATCGAACGCAGTATCGCAGCTCTTCTCTCAGCTGCGGTACCGGTGGTCCCAAGGGCACCGGTGCCGATGCCGGTACCGGCCCCGATGGTATCTCTTCCCATTCCACCTCCGGCTGGAGTAGATAAAGTAGTACCGGGTCACCTTGGTACCGACTTCGATCGGTACCGGGATCGTGCTTTACAGGAGCATCGGAGTCAGGAATACTTCGATTCCTCCGATTTCCGAAGACTCTTACAATTCTGCTGGCACTAGAGGGTTTCTCCTAGAAGATCCTTCTCCCCAACGTAGAATGTCACCTCCAGAAGATATGTCGTTTCAGGATTTCATCCGTGATATGGCTAAAGGTCCTTCAATCACAGTAGCTTCTGAAGAGGAACCCAGAGCAAAGGAATTGGAAATCCTCCAATATCCTAAAGCTCCTAAGGAGGCAGTTACTCTGCCTATCCATGAAATTCTGCATAGCTTGATGCTCAGAATGTGGGAGACACCTCTGACGACTACTCCTCATTCTGGGAGACTTGATACTATATATCGAGTCCCACCATGTCCTGGATTTCAGAAAACTCAGCTGCCACACCATTCAATGGTAGTGGAGTCAACCATGCGTAGGATGAAAAGTGCAAAAAGACATGCATCCAATCCTCCAGGTCGTGAATGCAGGACTCTGGATGCTTTTGGACGCAGAACCTTTCAAGCTGCCATGCTTTCAGCTAGGATCAGCTCATATATCCTATATATGGGAATGTTCCTCAAAGAAATCACAGGAGACTTGGAACTTATGAGCCCATTTCTTCCAGATAAGAGACAAGACTTTCTTACTCTGGTTAAGCATGCTCAGGATGTCTCCAAGTTTGTCAATCGTGCAGCCTTTGACTGCTTCGAATGCATCAGCAAAACATCTGCCATTGCCATTGGCGCACAACAGATTGCCTGGCTACAGGCATCAGACTTGGAGACTTGGGTACAGGAGTTAGGCAACATTCCTTGCACGGGAGAGAATCTCTTCAGCAAGAACTGGCAGGAGAAGGCTAACGAGTTAGATGCTGACAATTCTACCTTAGATAGATTGTCAAAGTGTACAGCCACTCCAGCCAAAAGGAAGCCTTATAAAAAGCCCTCTTTTAGCAAAAAGAGGAAGTTTTATCCTTCCTATACCCTCCAGACTCAGACTCCAGGTCAGGTTGCCCAAAAGGGACAAACTAAACAACAAAAGAAACCAAAAGGCCCAAGAGCCCAACCAGCTCTCCAGGTTCAGCCCCCTCAAGGGCTTTGACTCCTTCCTAGAGAGCTTTGCCTTCCTGCCTCTGAGGGGTCCTCAACCCCCCAATATTCCCGGCAGGTTATGCCACTTTGTCAACAGATGGCATCAGATAACAGCAGAAGATTGGACTTTGTCCATTGTAGGGGAGGGGTACAAACTTCATTTTCACAGCTTACCCCCTCCTACAATTCTAAAGCAGTTCAATTCACAAATCTCTGCAGACAATATGCTAGGTCACGAGGTCTCCACACTTCTTGCCCAAGGGGCAATAGAGGAAGTACCCATTCTTCAACAGGGGACAGGGTTCTACTCCCCCTTTTTTCTTCTTCCAAAGAAAACAGGAGGACACAGACCCATTCTAGACCTCAGAGAATTGAACAAATATCTGTTTCGAGAGAAATTCAAAATGATTTCTCTAGGAACTCTTCTGCCATACCTTCACAGACAGGACTGGCTTTGCTCTCTAGACTTAAAGGATGCATGCACTCACATTCTTATCCATCCAGATCACAGGAAATTTTTACGTTTCCTTTTCAGGGAAAGGCATTTCCAGTACAGGGTTCTTCCTTTTGGTCTGGCTTCAGCACCAAGGGTATTCACGAAATGCATGGCAGTAGTAGCTGCATTTCTACGAACCCTGGGGACTTTTGTCTTCCCTTACTTAGACGACTGGCTCATCTGCACCTCCACAGCGACAGAGGCCAGCACTGCACTGTCTCGTACAATGCAAATCCTCCAGTACTTGGGATTGGTAATAAACTTCCCGAAATCTCAACTAGTTCCTTCCCAATGCCTAGAATGCATAGGAGCCTGTCTGGATACCAGACAGGCAAGGGCTTTCCTTCCACAAGCCCTGTGTCTTCGCATAATGCAGTTAGCTTCCCAAGCAGCAGGCAAATCCTCCCTCACTGCTCGGGAGCTACTGCAGTTACTGGGACACATGGCATCCACAGTTCATGAAGTCCCATATGCTCGCCTCCACATGCGAGCAGGTCAGTGGACCCTCTCCACACAATGGACACAGGCCACGGGTCATTTGTCAGACAAAATAACAATCTCTCCACGACTAATTTTGTCCCTCCAATGGTGGCAATCATTAGAAAATCTGACAGTAGGGTCTCCTTTCCATCAACCCCTCTATCAGGCCGCCCTAACAGATGCATCACAGGTGAGTTTGGCAGCACACCTGAATCATCTCTCCACCCAGGGCACCTGGACTCCACACGAGGTTGGTTTACACATAAAGCTCCTGGAGTTAAGAGCAATTTATTTAGCTCTTCGAGTGTTCCACGCCCAGCTCAGTTACAAGACAGTCCTAGGCCAGACGGACAATCAGGTAGTCATGTTCTATGTGAACAAGCAGGGCGGGACAGGCTCTGTCGTTTTGCAACGAAGCTTTACGACTATGGACCCTCGCCAGAAAACATCAAATTCACCTTCTAGTGGTATATCTTCCAGGCATTCAAAACCTTTGGACAGACAAACTCAGTCGAGTACTGCTACCTCACGAGTGGTCACTCCACCTAGACCAGGTGGCAAAGATATTTCATCTCTGGGGCACTCCAGACATAGACCTCTTTGCAAGTTCACTGAATACCAAACTTCCCCGGTTCTGTTCCAGGATTCCGGCGCACAACTGTCAGGCAAGGGACGCCTTCCTCCTTCACTGGGGTCTGGACTTCCTTTATGCCTTCCCACCCATTCCCCTCATCCCCAAGACACTCTTCAAGCTTCAGAGAGACAGGGGTCGTTTGATTCTCATAGCACCACGATGGCCACGCCAAATGTGGTATTCCCTAATTCTGCATCCCTCTCAAGTGGCACCTCTGGAGTTAGGGCATGCTCCAGATCTCCTTTCCCAGGAGAACGGGATGCTATGGCACCCGAATCCCCAGTCCCTGCACCTCATGGCCTGGTTGTTGAAGGCTTAGACCTCCAGGATTTCAACCTGTCCCAGCAGGTAAAAGATATCCTTCAGGCTTCTAGGAAACTTTCCACAAGAAGCTCTTATGCCTTCAAGTGGAAACGTTTTACTATATCGTGCTCCAAGAAGGGATTAAACCCCCTGGTCATACCTTTAGAATCGATACTAGAGTATCTCCTTCACTTATCGAATTCTGGGTTAAAGACCAATTCGGTAAGAGTCCATCTTGGTGCAATTGTGGCTTCTTATAAGCCTCTAAATGGACAACCAATTTCCTCTCATCCACTCCTATCAAGATTTATGAGAGGCCTTTTATTAACGAAACTTCCCATCAAGTCACCACCGGTAGCATGGGATCTATATCTAGTTCTGGGGCAGCTCATGAAGCCGCCTTTTGAACCTTTAGCCACTACAGCCCAAGTTTTTGACTTGGAATATCATCTTCCTGATTGCAATCACCTCTGCCCGTCGTATTAGTGAATTGCAAGCTTTAGTGACTGATCCTCCTTATACTAGATTTCATCATAAGGTTGTTCTTCGAACTCACCCACACTTTATGCCAAAGGTGGTTTCGCCTTTTCATTTAAACCAATCAGTTTATCTTCCTGTATTTTTTCCGAGGCCTCACGCCTCCAATGCAGAAAGAAACCTTCATACTTTGGATTGTAAAAGGGCCTTAGCCTTTTACATTCAAAGAACACAGCAACATAGAAAGTCCTCACAACGTTTTGTAGCTTTTGACCATAGTCATTTGGAACTTCCAGTCTCCAAAAGAACTTTATCTAAATGGATTGCCCAATGCATATCCTTTACTTATGAGAGTAAGGGTCTTCCTCTTCTGGACCATGTCACAGCTCACAATATGAGAGCCATGGCAGCTTCTATGGCTAATCTCCACTCTGTGTCTATCAATGACATTTGTCGAGCAGCCACCTGGGCTTCGGTACACACCTTCACAGCCCACTACTGCCTAGATAAAGCCTCCTGTCGGGATGCTTTCTTTGGCCAAGCTGTTCTTCAAAATCTCTTTCAAACCTAAACCAACTCCTACCCACCAACCCTGGTAGGATGCCAGAGATCCATGGGAGGAAGGATTCCCACCTTCGACGGTGGCACCTTCCTGGGGCTATCTCCCTGGCATCTTCAGCTAGGGAGTCCCCATATGTGAGGACTACATTCCTGCTTGTTCCTGGAGATAGCGTAGTTACTCACCTGTAACAGGTGATCTCCGGGAACAGCAGGAATTTAGTCCTCACAACCCACCCACCTCCCCTTGGAGTTGTCTCTCTCTCTCTTTGTCTCTTTCCTCTCTCCCTCTATCCTTTCACTTAGCTACAAACTTCACTGAAGAGGGACAGTTGGAAAGGCGGGAAGGCAGCGCGCTTGTGCTGAGGGATACTCCTAAAAGCAGACGCTGGGGAGCGTTCCCGTGCAGGCTCCGTCGGTACCGATACCCATATGTGAGGACTAAATTCCTGCTGTTCCCAGAGATCACCTGTTACAGGTGAGTAACTACGCTTATTTGTCTATTTGCTAGATTGTAAGCTTTTCAAGCAGGGACTGTCTATTTCTCTGTTTGTACAGTGCTGCATACACATGGTAGCGCTTTATAAGGGTTAATAATAATAATGTAGAATATCAATACAATATTGTTTCCACATCTCCTTAGCAGATATCATAGAACAGAAAGAAAATTTTAAAAGATGCAAATTACATGCCCTCAGAGAATTTTCCACACTTTTTCAGTTTATTTTCTAATAATGAATTTCCCATCAATAAAACAGTAATTGAAGCCTCCAAAATTCCAATGTCTTTAGAATGATCTTCTTAGATAAGTCCCTGAGAATGCAGCTCTCTCTCCACAAAATACAATTTACTGTTTCCACAGAAACGTTACACAACTAAGACAAACAGCCTGAGTGCCCCTCCATTTTAACAATCATGCTGCAGATCTCTAAATTAGTCACTTCCTTAAGGAGAGTCATTGACAATGAACCATTGAACCATCAAATCCAGAAAAAGCAGAGAAAGCCACTGGTTTTTGAGAGTCCTTCATGGAGGACAATGAATCCACCTCCTTGATTACACAATTCTCCAGGAACAAGCAGGAAGTCAGTCCTCGCATATGGGTGACATCGGCACTGATGGAGCCCACGTGGAGCATTTCCCCAGCTTTCAAATAAAGCCTTTGGGAATGCCACCATGCATGCGTGGTCCCCTTCCCACCCAAAGGTGCCATCTTAACAAGTCTCCTTTTTTCCACGGAGCCCTTCGGATGTGCGTCAAATCCATGGAAAGTTTTTTTCTTTTTCCATCCAATTGTTGCTATCCAGCCTTCGCCGGTCCTCTTCCCGCCTCTTGAGCACCTCTGCTTCAACCTTGATATTTTTGCCTTTTTTTGTGTTTTGCCGTGTTTTTGCACCCTTTTTAACTGCTGGTCGCGTCAAGGATCTTCAACCTCGCAGGGGTCCTTTTTCCCCAGTGGCCTCTGGTTTTAAGAAATGTGATAGTTCAAAAATCATGTCACTCACGGACACCCATGACTGTTGTCTCAGGTGTCTAGGGGCCGACCATGACCCGGAGCTATGCTTTCTCTGTAAGAAGATGTCCTCCAAGGCCATCCAGAGTCGTAAGCAGAAGCTGGATGATCTCTTCCGTTAGGCAGCCCCAGTATCCCAAGTAGTCTCCTGCTCTTTGGCCTTGCAGCCTCTGAAGTCTCCCAAGGCTCCTTCCCGAACGTGAGTGGAAGAAGAAGAAGGCCGTGAGGACTCTGTCGGGGGCACCAGACAAGAGTGAGAGGTCATGCACCCGGTCTCTCAGCCCCCCTCAGCAGTTTCTGATCTGAGAGGGAGCAGCCCAGTAAGGGACTTCGAACCAATATGGAGGCCTCCGGCGAAGGCGCCCGGTCTCCCGAAGGTCGTCCCGGCGAGAACTCCCTCTCCTCCTCAACACCCGATCCAGGCACCCCGGCGTCGGTGTCACAGGGCCCCACTCCCAAGTGGGAGGCCCAGATGCTGGCCCTGGAGCACAGTGTTTGTGTTCCTCATTGCTGAATAGGGAGTCAGTACAGTTGCCGAAGTACATAAGAGACTGAGTCCCCTTTTCGCCCTCCCCGAGAGTACCCAGTCCACGGTAGTTTCCTGCAGTTTCCACACCAAATACTCCCATAATCCCACATGCAGAATATTGCAATAGTCCAAAATGGGCATCACAAGTGCTTGTATTAAGAGTCTCAATGCCCCCCTCATCCACAAACTGTCGCAGTTGCCTTATTACCTGCAGTTTACCATAGGCTGTTGGGATAACTATAAATTAAGGAGAATGCTTGGGAAAGTGGGTAGGTTTTCTTTTAAAGCTATAAGGGCCTAACTAAATTATCAGAAATTAATTTTCAACCACTAAAACAAACTGAGAACTATATTTGCTTTTTTAATGACATCAAAAATTCTTTTCGAAATAAACCCACAATCTCTTCTCTATCCCAAGCTTTAAGTCACCATGTTTTCCAGCAAAGTAATGTTCACTTAGCCACAGAGGCTTCGTCCACTCTCCCCTCCCCTCCCCAACACACACACCCATTCACATGCATACACACACCCCCATTCACATGCATACACACATACAGTCTCCAACACTTCTTCAGTGCTTCATTGAGGTCTCCGACTGGCTACAAAGGAACAATCTATCCATCAACATTAAAAAGCAGAAGCCCTCATATTAACCAAGGACCCAAACTTTACCCCACCACCACACCTCATTTTGGGAACCACCCAAATACAAATCCAACCCCACATAAAATATTTGGGAATCATCATAGACCAGGCGCTCACATTTAATCAACAGTTTAAAAAGACTATGGTTTATGGTTTAGTCATTTGATATACCGCCCTTTACTTATGATTCAGAGCGGTTTACATGTATATACTAACAGGTACTTTTTATTCCCTTGTCCCCGAAGGGCTCACAATCTTAAGTGTACCTGAGGCAATGGAGGGTTAAGTGGCTTGCCCAAGGCCATAAGGAGCGGCCATGGGACTAGAAGACCCAGTCCCTCCGGCCTGAGGTTACTTGTCCCCATGCAGGAATTGAACCTCCGGCCTGAGGTAACCTGTCCCAACCACTGAGCCACTCCTCCCTCTACCAGAACAATATTTCACAAAGCAAAAATGGTACTACGGCTCAGACCCCTCATTGATCCACAGGACATCAGAACAGTCATGCAGGCTGATGCTCCCCCACCTGGACTACTGCAATATAATTTATCACGGACTACCCACCATCCACACCAACCCACTATGAACTGCCTTAAACACCACTGCAAGAATCATCCAGAAAGCAAAAAAACATGATCACATCACTCCAGTCCTGAGAGAACTGCACATACTACCACTCGAAGCAAGGATCAAATACAAATCTGCCCTGCTTATCCACAAAGCCCTCTATCAAACGCAGACTTCCCAACTCCACTCTACTACCCCAGCCCACACTCAACAGGACAACCCGACAGACCACCAACACCCCGCCCCTCACTATCCCCCACGAATGGACTAAGTGCAATCAACGGACCTGCAACAGAGCTTTCGAACTGTACACACCCTCCTTCTGGAACTCCCTACCGAGCCAAATCACAAACAACGGTGACCTTTCCACATTCCGGAAACAACTAAAAACCATCCTGTTTCATGAATACCTTGGACCAAAAACAGACATCTCTCACTGACAACTCTTCCAGGCCTTCTGACATATCCCCAGAACTACCTACTAAGAGACTCATGTCAGTTGTCTAAGTCGTTACTTTCTGTTCGGATCATCAATGTTGGCCCCCTTGGTGACGCCCCCCCCCCCTTTCTGTGAACTGATTACTGTCCTCCCTCCCTTTTTTGTTAAAACGCTTTGACCCGGTGAAAAGCAGAATATAAATGCAGTTTAATTAATTAATTAATTAAATATACACACACATGCATCCTCCACTCTTGACATCCCACCCTCACATGCCTGTGCCCCACCCGCTCCAGTCCATCACTCACTCATCATTTCTTACCCACCCACTCACTCACCTGCAACCTTGATATAGCCCCACCTCCACCCTCCTCCCACCCTCCCCTCTCTAAATAAGACACATATAGAGCCAATACCACTTGGGCACACTCGTCATGTAACCCCCCCCCCCCCCATGCACACAGCCTGATAAGCGTGTTATCTTTAAAAAGTACATTTTAGCATATCTCTTCCCACCAATTCTCCCATGCACTAATGCATAAATTTGCAAATGATGAAGGGGAAATGCACCTTTGTGTTACACTATAAGCATGCACTTTTCAACCTGTTAAATGTTAGTACCAGCAACCAGGTTGAGAAGCCCATCCTTTCATAAGGGTGTGGAGATGGGGGCTGTGGAGGAGGGTGTGAGGTTATATATTTGACAGGGATGGAGATAGATTGGGTTGTGGCACACTACCCTTCAAGCCGTCCACATGAAAAAAAAACACATGCTGCCTGAGCTTTCTGGCCCTTTTTGGGCTACAATCACTGATCCTTTCTGTGAGTGGTGGGCTTAGGCTGCCCACCCCAGCCTCATTGCTTCTTTGCTCTTGCTGGGCTCCTCATTGAGTAATGAAGCCAGCCTCCTGTGTGTGCATGCTCATTTTTACCCATCTACTAGCTAGTCCTGTCTTTGACATCTGGCATCACTGCAGACAGGATAGACAAAAGTGGAAACATAAGTCCTTTTCTCATTTTACAAAGCATGCATAAAAGTTACAAGGCTCCAAATTCCATTTTAGCTAAAAATGAAAAATGTTGTTAAATGTTTTTAATCACTGTTGGCAGTTCTCTGTCTGTCAATCTTTGAATATTTCTTCATACAACTTGAATGCATAGAACTGTAAACAGTGGATTTATTGCACTTTATATGTTGTTTTAACAGGGAGAGAACAGCTTCTTCCAACAAGATATTAAGGAAAAGCTGGGTGATTATGCAGGTAAAGTAAAATCATCTTCCTATGATAGAACAAGCCTCGCTCTTGGATGTCCAGTCTATCATTTCTTTCAATGGTCTCCTGAAATATCAAGTGAAGAAGTGAAATTGATTTAATGTGCTCCCTGGTCTGCGTCTCCTGGCTGCACTGGTTCTTTGGGGCGTCTCTGCTCTTCTTCTTGTAGAGCTGGATGGCTGTATTGTCCATTCCATATGTGAATTTGGTTGAAGATTTCCTACTGTCTTCGGGGGAGGTTGAATTCAGGCACCTCTGCTGTGGGCTCCATAATGAAATGTTCATTTGTTTGATTACATGCATCCTACACTTTCAGGCATATTCTACTACAAAGACAGCAAGGAATTTTAAAGAAAGTTGTAAATGCATTTCATTTATTATCTTAAGCATCACTAATTAGCTCTATTTCATCACTATTGCTATGTTCACTGCTCTGCAATCCTGTTGTAGGTTATGTAAATACATTTAGAAACCAGTGTGGTTTTAGTTCTGCAACATTCATTTTACTTTTAATCATCATTTTACAAATAATATTTTGTTTCATTTTCATATGATTGGTTAATTAATTAAAAATTACAAGATGCCTGCCTACAAAATGTTCTGGGCAACGGACAGCCAAACATATATGGTCTTTTGTAAGCTATGTATTTCTGAATATTGAGTATTTAATAGGGATATGCTTGACCAAAAAAAAAAAAGTTTGTTTAGTCTTTAAGAAATGTTTTGCAACTTACATGTATTTTTTTACTCTTTCCAACCCAAAAGAGGTTGGAATTATATAAAAGAAGTTGAGAATATGGTCTGTCTGTCTTAGTCTCTCTGGGGACAACATAACTCTGAAAATTTAATGAACAAGATGAAACTTGGCATATGGGAAAAATGATAAAAAGACACATTGGGGATAAAAAAAATTGCACCAAATCAGACTAGGGGTTCCAGAGAAATAACCCCTCCCCCTAAAAAAATAGCGAAGTGCATTGTATGGGAGAGGAAGTTCAGCTTGTGTTGCATAAAAACTTACATACAATGAAACAAGGCAGGTGACAAATTGTTCCTTTCAGACTCCCTCTCCCTGTTCTCCACTCTCTCAACCAGGGCCGCACCGAGCTAGAATCACCCCTATGCGTCTTGCACATTGGGCATTCCCCCCCCCCCCCACACCTCTATCCAGCCACTGCCTGCTCTTACTTTGCTGCCAGGGGCGGCTCTATAATGAGGCTGAGTGAGGCGGTGGCGGCAAAAAATGCCCCCAAAAAGACCGCCTCACTTGGCCTTCAAAAATAAAAAAAAAATAAACAAATGTGCAGGACAAGCTGCTGCTGTGGCAGAGTCAACTGCCCCGCAGCCCTGACCCCCTTCCTGCTGCCCTGGAAGAGCCTTGCCGGTGCCCCAGCTCATCTTTGCAGAGCCATGGGAAGGAAAAGTGTTTCTCTTCTTTCCCGCGGCTCTTTTAAAGTTGAGCCTGCCGGCACTGAGGGTAATCAAAGCATTTCCTGTCTTGCGCAAGACAGGAAATGCTCCCAACCCTCAGCGCACCGGCAGGCTCAACTTTAACAGAGGGGGGCTAGCACTGAAAATGGGCTGATCTGGGAACTAGCACTGGAAAATGAGCTAGGACTGGTACTGGACTGATTGGGGGGGGGCTAGGACAGGTACTGGGCTGATAAGGGAGATAAGACTGAAAACTGGCTGGGACAAAGTGGGCTGATAGGGGAAGGAGAGAGCTGCTGGCACTGGAAGTGGGCTGATTGGGGGGGGGGGGGAGAGAGCTGCTGGCCCTGAAAGAAAACTGTGGGCTAGAGCTACAAATGGGCTGATGTAGGGGATGGGAGAATGGGACTGGAAGGGAATGGATGCTGAGAGGGTCTTCCAGGGAAAGAAGGGGGCAGGAAGGAAGCTGATATGGGGGGGAATAAGGGGGCTGGAAGGGAGCTGACACTTGGGGATGATACTGGAAGGGGGATGGACAGAGAGTAGGGTGACTGGAAGGGAGCTGATGGGGGGGTGGCACTGGGAGTGAAAGTGAGCTGATCCCTGCGATGGTATTTGGATTAGAAGGGGCTAGACAGTGGGGAAGGAGAGGGACTGGAAGGGAATGGACACCAGAGGCAGTCCTGGGAATGCAAGACGGTTGACATTGGAAAGTACTGGGAGGGAGGAGGACTGGAAAGGGGGCTAATACTGGGGAGGGTTACTGAGATTGAAAATAGGCTGATGGAAGGAAGTGAAGAAAATAAAAGAAGAGATAAGAAATGGCAGATGGACCATAGACCTCAGAAAGAGAGCTAAGAGAAGACAGGAAAGCAGAAGCCTCAGATTGGGACCAGCATGATCAGAGAAGAAAATAGTCAGACAACAAAGACACAACAAATAATTTTATTTCATTTTAGTGATTGTGCTATATCTATATTTTACACAGGAAGGGGGAACTGCATCTCTTATTTATATGATGTTGCACTGCATGCAGAGTCTGGCTTCTTGAGGTTTCAGTTTAAATTTTGCCTATATATTTCTATTTTTACTTTAGATTGTGGTCACTTATTCGGTACTTGGTCAGGATCTGTGTTCTGAGTGTGTGACTGAGGCCAGGTGTTCTGTTAACATGGAGTTTGTATATAAAGATCTATACTGTACTGTAGTAATTTGACATGTTCAGCTTTTCAAATAGGTGTATGGATGTTCCAGGGCCCACTGTAGTATTTACAGTGATGCTTGTTTTTGGATGGGCTCCTTATGTGAGTTTTGGAAGTTGAGCTGGTATAGTATAGTAGGTTTGCTCTACAGATCCTCAGTTACTTTGTTGTAGGGTCTTGTATTAGTTCACAATATGCCTGGTACTGGAGAATGGTGGTGGTTGTTGGTGAGATGATCAGAATCAGATTTTTTTTTTAAGATATTGAGTTCTGTGGGTGAATGTCCTGGTTCTGCTCTGCAACCACTGTTGAAGGGGGTTCTGTGGATGCAAAATATATGTTGAAAAAGTAAAAGCAAGAACCAAATCGCAGTTTATAACAGCAAAATAAAAATGAGTTATCATTTAGTTTTATAAACTCTGCTGTGGTTCTCGCTCTCTTTTAGTTCCTTGGTGTGCAAACATCTTGCAATTCCTCCATATAATCTAATCGACCTTTTGGTTTGGTTCAGTCCCTTACTGGAGTTTTGAGAAAGTCCCGCCCCCCTCTATGGGAGGAGGGGGTGCCATCTCATCCTTCGCCTCAGGCAGAAGATTGCTTTGAGCTGCCCCTGCTTTCTGCTGCTGCCCTCTGTTTTCTCCACAGCGGCGCAAGCAGCAGGGCAAGAGCAGAAAGTGGCTGGACGGAAGTGGGAGAGGGTTGGTGCACCCGATCTGCAAGTTGCCGGCACTTTAAGCAGATCTGTCCCTCCCTGCTCTGACGTTGTCAGAAGAGGGAGGGACCAAACCTGCTTAAAGTGCCGCAAAAAGGCTTAAGTGGTGCATTTCGGCTGTCTGCTGTTGCCCTGCCGCCACTGAGAGAAGAAAAAGTGGCGGCAGCAGGGCAACAGCAAGCAGCCGAAATGTGCCCCTTAAACCTTTGTGCCCTGTGTGGCTGCACTGCTCGCACAGGGCTAGGTACGGTACTACTCTCAAACCCCTTTCCCCTCCCCCCCCCCCCAAATTGTCCCACTCCTTAAAAAAAAAAAAAAAAAAAAAAAAAGAAATCCCTTGCAACTGCTCTACCAAGCCGCCAAATGGCCCATCACAAAAAAAATACCACCATGGGAGATCCCTTTATAGGTTTGGGTTTCTGCAGATACTGTGAAAAGTGGTCCATAGAAGTTGAAAGAAACAGAGGCCATAAACACATGTAGGCACAGAGAGCCTTAAGAGTATAGCAGCTTCCAGATACTCCAGGAGTCACCATAAGGAGCATGATCTGCTCCTTGTGTGCACACCTTAGGCGCTTAACACCACTGGCCTTTCAAAACAGAATATAGTTTACAATGCAGGACAGCAATTTAATAAGAGCTTTCATTTGAAAGAAAGAAAAGACCATGAATTGATGCTGTTGAAATAGTATATATATATATTTCTATTTGCTGACGAGAAGACATGGGAAAGGCGTAGTCTAACCAACGTTGTCTCTCTTGAAGGTGCTGATAGCTTACTTGAGATGAGTTCAGAAGTTGAATGGCAGGATGTAGTTTCAGGGCTGCAAGCAAAAATTGCTGCTCTTATGTTGCACAATAAAGAGCTGCAAGATAAATTACAGGTATGCATAACTGTCTTTATTATACTGATTTAAGTTCTGTTAGGCTTATGAATTCACTGAAAAGCACATTAAAACCTGGCTTGTAGTGATACTCTTTATGAAATCAACAAGCATGGATGGTTCTTGATATACTTTTAAATATGTTATTTCTCTGCCCTCTAGAATTCAGCTGTCATCCCTCTTCCAAAAAACCCTTCTTGTGTTCCTTTCTTGTGACTTTACTCTAGTCCAGGGGTTCTCAATCCAATTCTTGGAACACGTCTAGCCAATCAGATTTTCAGGATAAATCAAATGAATATGCATGAGAGAGATTTGTATGCACTGCCTTCATTGAATGTAAATCTCTCATGCATATTCATTTGATTTATCCTGAAAACCTGATTGGCTAGACATGTCCCAAGAATTGGGTTGAGAACCCCCTATTCTTGTCTTTACAGAACAGCACAGGCCAAGTAATGGATCTTAAATCTATTTTTAATAATTATCTAGATCAGTGATCCTTCATTATTTTTCAAGTGTGGTTTATTTTGACCCCAAACACTTCAGTGTGAGAGCCAGGAACATCTAAAGACAAAGCACCTTGTACAGGAGCAAGGGAGTACCTCTTTGATGATGTAACTGGCCTGGTGCATTTAGCATGCCTGGTATAGCTAAAGTTAAGTGTGTTACAGTCTCTCTCTTTCTCTCGCCCTTGCCCTCACCCCCCAATCACCCCTTCACACACACTTCTCTCAAAACACACACTTCCCGCAACCTCACCAAAGCTAGTCGTCCTACCTGCTTCCCCCCCTAGAGAATCTTCATCATATTCCCCCGCCTCCCCCAAGCCTCATTTGGAGACTAGCTGCCAGCATCACATCTGGAAAACGGGTTTATTTTTATTTTCAGGAACAAGCAGGAATGCCATCTTCACATATGGGTGACATCTGTACTGACGGAGCCCACGTGGGAACACTCCCCAGGATCCAATTGGAAAGCCCTTGGAAGCAATCCACAGTGCCTGCGCATCTGCCTTCCCACCTTCCCAAGCCTCTCTTCAGTTCTTCTCTTTCCACGGAGCCAACAGGTGGTTTCTTTCCTGTCACCGCTGAAAAAGTTATTTTTTGGTTAAATTCTGTGCTCTGCCTTTCCATCAACACCAGTGCCTTCACAGATTCTGGTCCCAATATTTTTTCTTTCTTTTCAAAAAATTATTTTGTAGTAGTCTTTCAATTTTGTTGGTTTCCACCACCAGCTAGGCCTTGGCCTACTTTTTCCTGCCAGGATGGAAAAACACATCAGTGATTTCAAAAAATATACCAAGTGTTCTGGTACTATATCAGTCATGGATAAACAGGCTTGGTGTTTAAAATGTTTGGGCCCTGACCATTTTGCAAATGATTGTCCTTTGTGTCAGCAACTGACAAAAGGAGGCCTAAAGAACAGGACCAGACAGTATGCTTCTCTGTTCACCCCGGACTCTATTTCAGTGGCTTCCACATTGTCGAGGACCTTAGCCGCCTCTCATGGTTCTCGGGTCTCATCAAAGTTCAAACACAAAACTAAGTCTAAGTTATCAGCATCGGAGACTGATACTGATTCCAGAGGCAAGTCCCTTCATTGTCATCGTGACTCATCGAAAGGTGCGTCCAATGCTGACCATGATGGAGTCAGCCCTGGCAGGAGGCCCTGTTCTCCAAAGCACAGGGGGGGTTCCAGGATGCTCCCGAGGCATCGATCAAATGAGTGGACCCTCAATTGCAAAACAGCATCTTGGATCTTCCAAGTGTGAGAGACTCCACTCATATATCTGTTTGCCATCCAGGAGAATACGCAATTTCCACTGTTCTGCTCACGGCTTCCTTCCCTGCACAGACAGGCGTCGAATGCTTTCCTTCTCCACTGTGGACATGATCTGCTCTATGCATTCCTGCCCATGACCCTCTTCAAACTACAGGCCGACAAGGGTGCCATGATTCTCATAGCCCCTTTTTGGCCCCATCAGCCGTGGTTTCCTCTGCTGCTTCAACTAATGCAGACTCGACCTCTTCGTCTGGGACATGCACCCAACCTTCTCTCTCAGGATCACGGGACGCTTCTCTATCCCAATCCACAGGGCCTCCACCTCACAGCCTGGCTCCTGAAAGCATAGTCCTTGCTGATTTTGACCTCCCACAACAGGTCAAGGATATCCTGCTTGCATCATGCAAACCATCCACCAGATGTTCATATACCTTCAAATGGTGAAGGTTCATACTCTGGTGATCCCCAAAGCAAATTGATCCCTTTACCCGCCCAGTGGAATTTCTTCTACAATATCTCCTCCATTTGTCCTCAGCAGGTCTCACGACTAACTCAGTCAGAGTTCATCTCAGTGTCATTATGGCTTATCACAAGCCTCTGGACATGCAACTTATTTTGTCACACCCCTTGGTGCAATGTTTCATGTAGGATCTTCTGCTCTCCATGCCACCAATCAAACCACCACCAGTGGCTCGGGACCTCAATGTGGTTCTAGCACAGCTTCTAAAGCCTCCCTTTGAACCTTTGGCCACCACTTCATTCAAGTTTCTCACATGGAAGGTACTCTTCCTCATCACTCTGATCTCAGCTCGCTGCATCACCATGACAAAGTAGTCCTCTGTACCCATCCGCACTTCCTTCTGAAAGTGATTTCAGCCTTCCAGCTGAACCAGTCTGTTATGCCAGTCTTCTTCCCGAGACCACACGCCTCTTGGGCCGAAGCAGTGCTACACACTCTAGACTGTAAATGAGCGCTGGATTACTACTTGGATCGGACCAAGGCTCCCAGGAATTCTTCGCAACTATTCATTTCCTTTGATCCAAGTCACCTTGAACTTTCAGTCACAAAGTGTACCTTATTCAAATGGATAGCAGACTGTCTTTGAGCTACAAACCCAACTGAGGAGAGGACTTGGGAAGGCAGATGTTCAGGCACAGTGGATTGCTCGCAAGGGCTTTCCACTTAGATGCTGGGGAGCATTCCCGCATGGACTCTGTCGGTACCAAAGTCACCCGTATATGAAGACTGATTCCTGCTGTTCCCAGAGATCACCTGTTACAGATGAGTAACAATGTGCGGCTTTCACTGAGTTTAAGCCCTATAATTTCCAAACTTCTGCACCATTCCCATGATCTAAAGACAATAGCACAGGAATTAGGGCAGTGCAGAGCTCAAACTCTGTTAGCTGCACAGTGCAAGAAGTTTTTCCCGATGCCGAAACTGGTTTCATTTGCAATATTTATTAACTACAATGAATAACGCACTCATATTTAAGATCTGTCAGAGCATGCACATATTACTAATAATCCCGCAGGTTTGTGAAAAGTGGGAAGCTTTCGGTCACTTGCAATATTACATCCTACAGCATATTTTACCTTCAAAAAATAGTTTAGGTTTTTCAGGTCCTTCATTCATCACCTTATGCTTCCAATGCAATTATGACCTGCTTTGGTTTTGCATGCTGTCATATTGACAAGACAATGCAGTGATTCTATCTGTGGTTCCTGGGGTCTTACAATCCTAGCTTAAGTTGCTAGTTATTGCATCACAATAGTGGTGTTGGTATTTGTCCATGGGGTCCAGTCAAAGTTCTCTCTCGAGCTTCCTACAAGGATCATTTTGAGCTAGCTTGGGATGTCATATAGAGCACCATCCAACCATTCATTCTCTTCTGAGGTTTAAACATATCCTCTGCTATATTTGCAGCTTCCAATAGCTCAAGGAGACCTTTAAGATTTTTCTTTGTGAGTTTTATAGTATATTGTTGCCACTTTCCAAATGTGCCATCACAGCAGTAAATTTAGCTTCAATTATTGCATTAATTTCTATATATGTTAATTATGAAGTAATTGTTTCTCCATGGACAAGCGGGGTAAGTGCTCACATGTGGGTGATGTCACCGACAGGGTCCCGATATCAGAAATTCTCCTTGCTCCTCCTAGAAGCTTTTGGAGCAGTCCCTATGTGCATGTGTATTCCTGCCTGATGCCACTGCTTTATCTCCTCAGTCTTTGTTTTCCACACAGCCCCTCATACATTTTTTTCTAGCATCTGTCCATGGTATTCACATGACTTCTATTAATACCCACCAATCTCATTTCAAGGAAGAGGAAGGATTTGGCCTCATCCTCAGAGACATCGAGAACATCTGATGGTGAGCATTGAGTGGAGACATTGATGCATGGGCATCGAGATTCATGGGAACACGGTCGAGAGCATTGAGGTTTCAAATGAGCCCTGACCTTTGAAGCAGCCCCAACATGAGGACCGCTCATCCTCCTCAATGCTGGAAGGGCTGTGCCAGCCTCTAAGGAGCTTAGATTAGTCTGCCTATACTCCCATTCCGATTCCTCAGACATCAGCTGAATCTGCTGAGGGCCCTACACCTTTGTCCATAGCAGCCCTCAAGAAGCAGCTCATGAAAGGGTTTGAACAGATGATGATATTGTTCTTTGCCCTTCACACAGCTTTGATGGGATTGATGATGTCACAATGGTGCATCATGCCCATCCTTGCAAACCTACATCTGCCGGCAAGAGAAGAATAGTAATCAAGGCCTCAAAGTGTCTCAGCATGGCTCCTGCCCATCTGATTTCACTCTTGAGTACATGGGGGGGGGGGGAAGATAATTGCTCCTCATGGTGCCGGAAGTCATTGGTGCATTGGTGCTCCCAAAGGAGATCTGCTTCCCCAGTGAGAAAGCGATCAGCTAGGCAGACATTCAGATGTCTTTTGAGTACTTAGGTGAGTTGGATTCTAAGTGCTTCTCGGAATATGAGTTTGATACTGAATATTTCTTGTAGGAAAAGCTTTCAGAGCTTCCCTTGGGTCCCACCTGCCTGAGGCTTTTATCTTCCACAATTTTGTCAGGGAAATGGCAAGGTCCGTTCCATTTCAGTTAGAAATGAAGGCACCCAGGGCTGAGGAGTTGGAATCCTCCCTCCAATATTCCATTGTCCCTAAGGAAGCGGTGACAATGCACATGCACCACATTCTTGAGAGGCTGCAGATGAGATTGTGGGAACTCCTCTCTCTGTGCCTCAAGTCAGCAAGGAGGTTGACACTATATATAGATTTGAGACTTCAGCTGCTGCACCACTCAATATTCAGTCCTGCATTCTAAGCTGTAAATCTGGAGCCATGAGTGTCTCTGGGTGCTAATTAAGGACCCAAAAGTCTGATCTTTCACAGAGCAAAAGAATGATATAATTACCCACAGAGGAATGTTTCATCCCACTCTTCACAAAGATACCAGATGGAACATTTTTAACAAGGAGAAAAGAATCTCAGACCACCAGAGTGCTAGTCATAGGCATAAGTTATCTCGGCCCTTGACCCATTGCTCAATTACATCAGTGATGCAATTGAGCAATTGGTCAAGGGCCGAGATAACTAATGCCTATGAACTGCACTCTGGTGGTCTGAGATCCTTTCTCCTTGTTAAAAATGTTCCATCTGGTATCTTTGTGAAGAGTGAAGTGAAATATTTCTGTGTGAATACTCATTAAGGAAGCTTTCTATGCCGCACTGAAAATATTGTATGTCACTTTGACGGTGTATTTTCAACACTCCTTTCCTTCTGCCACTAAGGAGGGTACTAGTTAACTTTCTCTGTAAAGAGAGAGTTGGTCAGTTCCTCAAGGTTGCACGTGTTCTGCAAATGCATGCCCTTGAAGAGCTGGTAGGACACTATGAAGGATGTAAGCATAACATTCTGAAAAACACTTCTTCCCAAAAAAATCCAAGGTCCTGGCCTCTCTCCATAGGGGTGCCAAAGAGTGGGACTTGGACTCTTGGCCCTTTTTTAAGGAGGAAATTGATGAATATTGAGTGGTGCAGCAGCTGAAGTCTCAAATCTATATATAGCGTCAACCTCCTTGCTGACTTGAGGCCAGAATCACTGTCGTGCCTTGGAAATAATCTCTTCGGAGACAAGGTCCAAGAAGCTGCAACCATGATCAAGCAGTATATGGACACCTTGCAGATGCTGTCCAGGCTCACTACTGACATGGCCTCCTAATTTAGGATGTTTTACAATGGGGGGCAGCGGAGGTCCTACTGTTCTCATGGGCATAGGTAGCCTTCCTCCCTCCTGCTTCTCTCACACTTGGCATATTTTGTGTTTCCCGCCTTTGGTAGCCAAATGTCCAGAAGCCCCAGCCAGCATCTCAGCCAAAACCAGGGACGAGGTTTTGACTGGCTCCTAGGGAACAAAGCTACTACCCCATTCCTATTCCTGGACATCCTACCAGTTGAAGAGAGGCTCGCCCTCTTTGCATATTACTGGCCTGTTGTAATGTCTGACTTTTGGGTTCTGAGAATAGTTTGAGAGTGGTACAGACTGCGCCTATTCAAACTCCCACAAAATTGCTTCCAAAAGTTCACTCACTCAACTCAGCATCAGGAGATACTTTTGAAGGGATTCACTGCCTTTAGGGCTGCCTGGGGGGTTGAGTCCATCCCATCTGGGCAGAAAGAGCAGGAATCTTATTCATGGTAGTTCCTAGTGCCAGAGAAAATGGGGGAATACCATCCCATTCTAGACTTCAGAGACCTGAACACACATTTTTTTTTTCAGAATGATTTTCCTAGGCACCTTTTGCACTATTGATGAAAAAGGGACTGGTTATGTTCTCTGAATCTACAGGATGCCTGTGTCCACATACAAATATCTATCATGTATCTATGATTTCTTGTAGGAACACACCATGGTCTGGTACTGCATACTGCCTTTTGACCTTGCCTCTGCTCCTTATGTGTTCACCAGATGCCTCACAGTAGTCGCAATGTTTCTATGCAGACTGGCTGTGCATGTCTTTCCCTACCTGGACAATTGGCTGATCAGAGAGCCACTCAGAAAGGGGTTAAAGAATCCACACTCCTAACTGCCCAGGTGCTAGAGCTACTAGGGTTTGTCATAAATTATCCCAAGTCAAACCTCAGCCCAGCCCACCAATTGGAATTTAGTGGAGCCCTGCTAGAGACAACTCATGCAAAGCCATTCCTTCAAGACAGGTTTTCTCAACTGCTGGTAACAGTGGAAGAAGTACAACAGAGTTAGCAAGTGTCAGTGAGAATAAATGTTGAGAATGTGGGGCCCACATGGCTTAGACAGTTCATGTAACTCCCTTCTCACATCAACCATGAGATGAACTCAGTGGACCCTCAGCACACAGTGGATGTAGTCCACTTACAGACTCAGACACCGTCTCTTTCACTTCTCCTCTCTGGGACTCCCCTGTACTAGTGGAAGAAAAGATGGCTAAAGATGTTAACTGTGGCGACAAAACTTTCTTCAGGTATATTCGGAATAAGATAAGAGGTGGAATTGCAGGACTCAGAAGTGCTGCGAACGGACTCGTGGAAAGTGACATTGAAAAAGCAAAATTGCTAAATGAATACTTCTGCTCTGTTTTTACTAAAGAAAGTCCTGGAGAAGCACCTCATGTGACTCCCAAATATAAAAATGGGAATGAAGTAGATACCAAACCATTCACAGAAGATGAAGTGTTAGAAAAACTTGCAAAACTGAAAGTGATCAAGGCTATGGGACCGGATGGGATACATCAAAGGATACTGAAAGAGCTCAGAGAGGTTCTTGAAGGGCCGTTAAAGGATGTTTTCAACAGATCCTTGGAAACAGGAGAGGTTCCTCAGGACTGTAGGATGGCTGATGTCGTACCTCTACACAAAAGTGGTGACAGAGAAGAAGTGTCAAACTTACAGGCCTGTGAGCCTTACCTCTGTGGCAGGAAAAGTAATGGAGATGCTCCTGAAAGAGCGAATAGTGAACTTTCTCAAAACCAACAAGATGCAAGACCCGAGGCAACATTGTTTTACCGAAGGAAGATCCTGCCAAACAAATCTGATTGAGTTCTTCGACTGGGTGACCAGGGAACTGGATCAGGGGCATGCGATGGATGTCATCTACCTGGATTTCTACAAAGCCTTTGATACTGTTATTCATAGGAGGCTTATCAATAAAATCAGTAGCTTGGGGACGGATCCCAAGATGGTAAATTGGATCAGAAAATGGTTGACTGACAGATGACAGAAGGTGATGGTAAATGGAGCTCAATCAGATGAAGGGAAGGTGATTAGCGGGATGCCCAGGGATCGGTCCTGAGCCCGGCACTCTTCAATGTATTTGTGAGCGATATTGCTGAAGGACTGAACGGAAAAGTCTGTGTTTTTGCAGTTGAGACAAAAATTTGCAACAGAGTGGACTCCCCCGAGGGAGTGGTTAACATGAGGAAAGATCTACAAAAGCTGGAAGAATGGTCTAATGCTTGGCAATTACGATTTAATGCAAAGAAGTGCAGAGTCATGCACTTGGGTAGCAGAAATCCAAGGGAAATGTACGCGTTAGGGGGCAAGAGGTTGGTGTGCACGGATCAGGAGAAAGACCTTGGTGTGATTATTTCTGAAGATCTCAAGGTGGTAAAACAGTGCGACAAGGCAGTGGCAAAAGCCAGGAGGATGTTGGGCTGCATACAAAGAGAAATTACCAGCAGAAAGGAAGAGGTACTTATGCCACTGTACAAGTCACTGGTGAGGCCTCACCTGGAATACCGTGTTCAGTTTTGGAGACCATATCTTGCAAAGGACGTAAAAAGACTGGAAACTGTTCAGAGGAAGGCGACCAAAATGATTTGAAGCCTGCGTCAGAAGCCTTATGAGAGGAAATTAGAAGACCTAAACATGTACACTTTGGAGGAGAGGAGGGACAGGGGAGATATGATTCAGACCTTTAATTACTTAAAGAGAAATAATGAACAAACAAACCTCTTCCAAAGATGGGGAAGCTGTAAAACTAGAGGGCATAACAGGAAGCTGCAAGGTGGTAAAGTGAAAGGGAATGTCAGGAAATACTTTTTTACTGAAAGGGTGGTGGATGCTTGGAACGCCCTCCCGATGGAAGTGATGGGGGCAAACACGGTGACGGAATTCAAAATGGCATGGGACAGACACAGTGGATCCCTTTACAGCAACAGGATAAAATCAAAATAAATTGAACCATCTAAATTCTCAACAAATAGGGGTGTCCTACATGGAGTGGTGGGTTCACCCCTAAACAAAGTCGTGGGGAGGGGTGGCCTGCACGGAGCGGCAGGTGCAACTACTCTTGCCATCATACTGGGCAGACTAGATGGACCATACTGGTCTTTATCTGCCGTCATTTACTATGTTACTATATTCCCCCATTTTGACAACTGATGGTTCCAGACTGGGCTTGGGAGCTCCTCAAGATGGGTTCCACATCCAGGGCTTATGACCCAACCAGGAAGGCCTTCATCTAATCAGTTTTTATGCAGTTGGGTTTAATACCCCAGGCTGGCCTTCCACCCAGGAAGGCCTTCATGAAATCAGTTTTATGCATTTGGGTTCTACACTCAAGGCTGATTATCCATTCAGGAAGGGCTTCATCAAATCAATTTCCTGAAACTGAGATCAATATCAACACTCTAAAGGCTTTCAGAGATTGCCAATCTAAACATTATGATCCAGATGGACAATCAGGTTGCAAGCAGGGAGGAACCGGTTAATACCTCCTGTGCTGGGAAACTGTCAGGATGTGGAACTTTACCATCTCCCATTGGTTGACACTCAGAGCCACATACCTGCGGAGCTCAAACAATATACTGGGAATCAATCTGGGCCGCATCCTTCAACCTCATAAATGGACCTTGAACTGAAAGTGGCTTGATCTGTCTTTCAAGAGCAGAGCATCCCCTCAGTTTGCTACTCTTTGTAATAGGAAAATACCTAAGTTTTGCTCTAGGTTGGGGCACATGGCAAACTAACCTTGGATGTCTTCCTCCTACATTGGTGAGAGGGTCTTCTCTACATGTATCCTTCTATTCCTCAGTTAGTGAAAACTGTCCTGAAACTCAAGGAAGAGGGGGTATGTTAATTCTCATAGTGCTTTATTGGCCCAGGCAATCTTGGTTTGCCCTTCTACAAGAAATTTCCATCAGGGATTCATTTTGCCTGGGCAGCCCACCAATTCTGATTACACAGGATCATGGCATGTTACATCCCAGCATCAAGTCTCTAGCTCTCACAACTTTAATATTGAAGGGGGTAACTTTGTCCAAACTGAACCTGCCAATTGGTGTTGCCTCTGGCCTCCAGAACAGATTCAAGTGGATGAGGTTTACCATCTAGTGTGAAAGATCAGCCCTTGACCCTTTCTAGTGTCTCATACAAAAAATGTTTGAATACTTTCTACATTTGTCTGAGTCGGATTTAAAAACCAACTGTCAGGTTTCACATCAGTGCAATTGGTGCTTATCACCATCATGTAGAAAGTAAACCCATTTTTCTGCAGCCTTTAGTTGTGGAGCCTGCTTCTTATGAACCTTCCCATAGTGTCTTGAGATCTTAGTGTGGTTTTGAATCAGCGGATTAAGGCTCCTTTTGAGCCACTACATTTCTATGCACTTGAAGTACTTGACCTGGAAGGCCATGCTTTTGGTGGTAGTCACTTCAGTATGCAGAGCTGGTGTGCTTCAGGCTCTAATAGTGCATACACCCTTTACCAAGTTTTTCCACAATAGAGTAGTCCTGTGTACTCATCCTAAATTCCACCTTAACCTGTCAGCAACATTATTCCCAAGTCCCTGTGCCCACAAAGGGGAAAGAATGTTGTACACATTGGACTGCAAAACTCCTTGGCCTTCTAGTTGGAATCGACTCAGTCTGCCCAACATTTGGTTTCTTTTGACCTCAGAAGGTTGGGGGCTGCCGTTAACAAATATGCTTTTTCAATTTGGCTAGCAGATTGCATCTCTTATGCTTATGTCTGGCAGGTCTGAAGCTGGAGGGTCCTGTCATGGCTGACAAAGTCTAAGTCATGGCTTTGTCAATGGCCAACCTGCTCTTATCCTCCATGGAACAGATTTGCAAAGCTGGGACTTGGACTTTGGTCTATACATTTACCTCATACTGTTCTTTGGAAAGAGACCTCTGATATGATTATAGATTCGGACTGACTATTCTTTGATATCTCTTTGGGGATTAGAATCCAACTCCTTCCTCCCTAGGCCCATTTTTTTGTTGTTGTTCCATACTGCCTCATTCTGGTTGCCTAAAGGCATTTTGCATAAAAAAAATCTGTTAATGTCTGCTGGTTGCAGTGTTCATCCTTTTTTCTTTTAAAGTCAGTTGGTAACTAGGGAATCATATGTGAGCACTTTTCTTGCTTATTCACAGAGAAAATAAAGTTGCTCACCTATAGTGGGTGTTCTCTATGGATAGCAGGATAAGTCCTCACAACCCTCCCCCCTCCCCAGCTGGTTACCAAAGTGAGGAGACTAGGGGCAGCAGTGGCAGACAGGAATAATTGCACATGCCCAGAGGAGGGACTGTTCTAAAAGCTTCTAAAAGGAACTGAGAAGTTCCGGGGGCTCTGTCTGTGACATCACCCATTTGAGGATTCATCCTGCTGCCCATGGAGAACACCTGATACAGGCAAGTAACTTTGTTTTATTTGATTGTTATCTTAGATATTGTGCTTATGTTTACATCATGCAATTAGGTATAATGACAAGAAATGTAAATGAACCATGCTAAAACTTAATTTTATATTCTATTAAGGAGAGAGAAGCCAAGGATGGAGATATGGATATCGGCACCAGTTTGTTTCATTCTGCACACCCTGAGCTTGATCAATCAATAGAAAAGCATGCTGATGTCAAAACTCGAGAGGCAAAGTTACCTTTAGATATTTCAACTAAGGCGGAATTCCAGGATGCAACTCTAAGCAATAAAGAAGTTAACCTGGAGCAACTGCAAAAAGCTTTACAGGATTTGCAGATGAAATTAGATCACTCGGAAGCAGAAAAGAAGCAGTTGAAGGCGCAACTACAGTCCGGGAACTCGGGCACTGTTTGCTTAAACAGTGGGGAGATTTCAGAAAATGGATCTGATTTGAGCCAGGAACTTCAAGAAATTAAAAATAAGTATGAAGAAGCTAAGAAAGAGGTTTCAAGTTTGCAGCAGCAGGTGAAATTAGGTCATAGTACCCCTGAAAACGAGGACAATAATTTGAATGTTCAAGAACTGCAAGTTGCACATGAGGAAATAAAAGTGCTAAAAGAAGAGTATGAAAATGTACTGGCAGAAAGCGAAAGATATATGGAGATGTTGAGGGAGTTGGAACTGAAAATTGAAGGGATGGAGAAGAATATGATTACTATGGTATCTGAGGAGAAACAAGAGGAAATGAAGAGGTCCTACTGCTCCATTATAGAAGACATCAATCAAGAAAAGGCCTTGTTAATTGAGAAATACAAAGAAGGCCAAGAAGAAGTCAAAAAACTGCAAAATATGCTGAAACAAGTAGAACCACCAGAAGTGCCTGCTGAAACTGGGGAAGTGAAGCAAATGACAAGGACAATAGATGAACTAAGTAGACAAGTTAATGAACTGTCTGTCTTGTACAATGAAGCTCGAACTGAGCTTGAACAAACAAAAGGGAGCAAAATTTTTGAAGATGCATCTTCTGGCTATATCCTGAATGCTGAGCATGAGAAAAAGATGCAGGAAATAACTGAATTAAAAGATAAAGCTGAAACCGCGCTAGCAGACATGAAGTCCCAATGTGAAAAGGCATCAAATGAAATGGCCCAACTCAAACACGAGCTAGAATCCGAGAAACAGAACATTGCATTGCTCTCAGAACAGCTGCAGATGATTCCCACTCTCAAGCACACTGTAAAGACCCTGGAAGAAGAAAAAAATGAGCTTAAATCACATGTTATCAGCAAGGAGTCTGAATTAGAAAACCTCCAAGAGCGTCTGTTGCAAGAAAAGGCTGAAGTTCATGAGACAATGGTGCCCAGAGAGTCTTATGAAAAACTAAAATCATCTCTCGAGGAAGAAATGAATGTTCTGGCTTCTAGTTTAAAAGAAATGATGGAAGAAAGAGAAAAAGCATGTTCAGACAATGAACAGACTAAGGAAGAAATTGTGCATCTGAAGGAGGAAAAGGAAGCTGCTCAGGCTCTCCTGAAGTCAAAGAAGCAAGAGGTCTGTGAACTCCGGCTTCAGTACAGTCAAGTTCAAGAGGATCTTGCCGAAATGAAAAGCTACTGTGAAAACTTTGCCAAAATGAAAGAGGACAAAGATAAGAATGTAGGTGGTAGCTATTGTATTAATCTTTTGCCAAAGTTAGTTCTGCTGCTTATTTGAATTATAGCCCAACAGTAGAAAAGGCACACATCAGGCCTCTGACAGCGAACTAGCAACTTATAGTCTCGCAGCTATTTGTATCTCTAGATGAATATTTTAAATTTCATAAGAGAACACAGATCCGTTAGAAAGAGAATAAGAAATTCCTGGGCATATTTAAATTCTGAGGGCCCTGGATTTTGTACAGCCCCTGAGTATGTCATTTTCTGCATGGCAAGCAGAATAAGTGTTCACATATGGGTGATGCCATCGATGGAGCTCTGCGCAGGAACCGTTTCCATCTACTCCTAGAACTTTTGTCCATGGAGCCCCAAGGATATGTTTTAAAACAGTCCATTTGCTATGTCATTGATTTTTCTTTTGTCTTCTGTTTTTGTAAGTTTCCTATTTCTTTTCTGCTGCTGACACTGTGGCATGTTCATTGTCCTGTTAGTATCTTTATGATTTTTGGACATTCTGTATTTTATTTTTTATTTATTTATTTCAATTTTTTATATACCGCGCTATTTACAATCAGCGCGGTTTACAGAGAACCAAAGACCAGAACAACAGGCTGCTCGGTATTACATAAAACAGGAAAATAAATTTGGATAAGATAAACATGGATAATATGGGGGTTAAACTATATACATAGAATATTGATCTGCTAATTCGATCACATGAGAGAAGTATTTATGTAATATTATCAATAATGTTTGGAAAAGGAGGGGATTCTGTTAAGTTTGTGGTGAATATTATGGACTTTAAGTGGGGTAGTATTTGACGAATAGGTTATGTTTGAGGGCTTTTCTGAATTGGACTATGCCGGTTATGGCACGAATTTCGGGTGGTAGGGAGTTCCAATGTTTTGGTGCGCAAAACATGAAGGCTCTGTTCGCTGTTGCTTGGCTACAAGTTGTTATGGCCTTTGGCATTATTAGGGTGTTTGTCGCTATTTTTCTTCTGGTTCTAGTTGGAGGTAAAAATTGTGTGAGATCAGTTAGAGAGTTTGCAGATAAACCATATATGGCCTTGTATGTGAGAATTAGGGTTTTGAATATGATTCTGCCTTGTATCGGGAGCCAGTGAAGATGTTTGAGAATTGGTGTCACGTGATTACTCCTGGATGCTCCTTGTAGAACCCTTGCAGCAGTGTTCATGGCAAGTTGAAGAGAACTTAGGGTGGATTGTGGGAGACCTTGTAGAATTGAATTGGCGAAATCGAAATGTGGTAGGATGAGTGCTTGGAAGATGGTTCTAAAATCGTCTGGGTCTAGTAATGAGCGTAGATGCCTGAGTGTGCGTATCTTGAAGTATACAGCCTTTGTTATGTTGTTAACGTGTGATTTCATATTGAGACGGTGGTCCAGTGTGACTCCAAGGTATCTTATTGCTTCCTTGGTGGATAGATCAGCTCCTTTGACGCTTATTTGTGCTGGTGGAATGAAGTTAGGGTCTCTTGTAACAAAGAGAACCTCAGTTTTCTTATGTTGGATGCGGAGGTTCTGTGAGAGGAGCCATTCTGATACGGCATTGAAGCAATTTATTATGGGAAGTAGATCCAATTGCATTGTAGAAAATGGCATATAAAGTAGGATGTCATCTGCATATATCATACCTTCCACGTTGAAAGATCTGATGATATTGCAGATGGGCTGCATGTAGATGTTAAACATGAGAGATGAAAGAGATGACCCTTGCGGTACTCCTTGTTTTTGGTGGAAAAGGATTGATTCTCCTGTTGCAGATTTTACATATTGCATTCTGGTGTCGAGGTAAGATTTGCACCATTCCAGCGCTGAACTACCGATGCCTTTTTCCTTCAATCGTGTAATGAGTATCTCGTGATTTACCGAATCAAACGCTGCTGCTATATCTAAGATTAGCACGACGCCTTGGCGGATGTTGTCTATACTGGTGAGTATGTTATTGAGGAGGGTGGTGAGGAGTGTTTCAACTCCATGGTGTTCTCTGAAGCCATGTTGAAAGTAGTCGAGAGGAGCTGTGGAGTCTATGTGGTCTTGAATTTGGCGTTGCACCTCTTTTTCAAAAATTTTTGCTAGGAGGGGAATGCTAGCGATAGGCCTGTATGAGTCAGCCCTTTTAGGGTCTAATTTGGAATTTTTTAATAATGGTCTGATGGATGTGAGCTTTAGAGCAGATGGGAATGATCCAGTTGAGAAAGAGAGGTTCATGATTCTTGCAATGAATGGGCTGAATACACTTCTAAGTTCCTTTATCTAGAAGGCTGGGCAAGGATCGGTTTGAGCGGTGGAGGTATTGAGTGAGGAGATTGTGTCTTCAATTTGTTTAGCTGAGGGTGCAGAAAGTGAAGATAAGGTGTTTTGGCAAGTTGATTCTTGGATAACTGTATTCTGTAGCTCATCTGTCTGTAGGAGTTTAGATTGCAGGTAATCAGCAAATTCTTGTGGGTGAATATCACATTTTTGTTCTGAAGATGGTTCATTAGATAAAGATTTTACTAGGTTGAACAGATCACGAGGTTTGTTTAGTGATCTTTTGAGCATATCTGTGTGATACTGCTTCCTTTTGTTTGTGATTGCTTCACGGTGAGTTGCTAAATAGAGATTGTAGGCTGTACGATCATCAATGGCCAGTGATCGGCGCCAGCGTTTTTCGAGTCTTCTGAGGTGCATAAGAGAAGATCGCAGATCGGGAGAGAACCATGGAGCTGAGGGTCTTTTCCTTGATGTGTTTTTGTGTGGTAGCATAGCAATGGTATTGAGGCTGTTATTCCAGGCTTCAATTGCTTCTTCCAGGTTAAGTGTTGTATTGCTGAGGAGTGGTTGGGTGTTTGTCATTATAACATCCTTATTGAAGGGCCGAAAGCCTCTTGATGGTGCTCTTAGTGTGTTGTTAAGGTTTCTGTTGTTTAAAGAATGAGTGTTGTCCAAAGGAATTTGTAGGATTATTAGTTTATGGTCTGACCATGGCACATCATTGATAGATTTTATGATGTTGCTGTTTTGTGCAGAAGCCGATTGTGGTGCGAAGACCATGTCAAGGATGTTTCCTTTGATGTGAGTGGGCTCCAAGATTAGTTGTTGATATCCAAGAGTTTCGATGGCATTGAGGAATGCAGAGTACTGATGTTGCTGTAGTGATGGGAGATTGAGATCCCCCAATATCCAGTTTGGAATGTTAATGTTGCTGGTATTGGCAGCAATGTCTAATATGGTGGGCAGGTTATCCGGGGAGCTTGAGGGGGTTCTGTAAATCAGGTTGATAGAGCATTGCTTGTTCACTATAGTGATTGTTTCCAGATTGTCTGAGCTGTAGGAGTTAGTTGTATTGAAAAGGAGTTCAGACTTGGTGAGAATGAGTGCTCCTCCTCCCTTCTTGTTCTCTCTGTGAGTTGTGTGTATGGAAAAATTTGGTGGAATGAGTTGGTTAATAAGGACATTATCTTCTTTTGATAGCCAGGTTTCTGTGATAAAGAGTGCGTCCAGGTTGTGAAGTGTAACTATATCTTGGATTACAGGCCATTTTTTTTTTTATCGAACGAGCGTTTATAAGGGCACATTTTAGGCTTTTGGAAGGCGGGGAGTCTTGTTGCTTTGGGTTACTGGTTTGGAGTAATGCAATGTGAATCAAGTGGGAGTGCCGTATTCGAGCTTCCCTAGCTGGATAATGGTACGAGTTACTTGACCATTTCTTTTCCGTAGTTTTTGAGGATGGGGATATGAGTGGTGGAAGAAGAGTAGGCTGAGGAGGTCCCGAGCCAGTCTGTGAGAAGGTAAAAACCAAGAAGAGTGAAGAGGTGATGATACATTTTGGCTTCTTGTTAAGGAGTTATTAGATGTTAAGAGAATTATGTGTCAGATTAAAGTTGTTTACAATTGAAATAGAAGTTGTTACAATTGAAATTAGGAAATAGAAGCTGTTATGGTACAATGCAGGGAATTGTAAAAAACTGTAATAACTGTAGCAATGTCAGTAATAGTGCAAAAACGGTAACTGTAACAGGTGGCAGTTATAGTACAATATAGTACAATACAGGCAACTGTAACAGATGGTATAGTACAATACAATCGGCTGTAGCAATGGCAGTTATAGTGAGATATTACAAATACAGGCAACTGTAACAAGTTAGGCAATACAGGCAACTGTAACAAACTGTCTAGAGAAGAGGTTAATTCAGTCTTATGGATAGTGTATACTTGCTGTGCAACTAGACCGGGATATGCTGGTGAATGCAGGGTGGTCCTGTAGTAGTATGGTAGTGGAGCTGTGGAATTCTTGGATGAGTCCTGGGTTCTTTTGAGAGGACCTTTGCCTAAGCATCACTGCTATAGACCACATTTAGGCCTCAAGTGATCTGGCCACATTACTGTTTCAAAATCAAGTCATTTGATTTTGCTTTGGCTATTTTTCCAGATGAAATGTCCCACAAACTAACCAGAGGGTTTAGAAAGTGCACCATAATTTGTGCCTGCAGTGCTTCGGGCCTACCCATGAACCACCATCTTTTCATTTGTGTCTAAAGATGACAAAAAGAGGGCTTGAGGGTTGTGATGAAAAGCACAGAAGAGTTTTTGGTGCTAAGACCAACCACCAACCCATTGGCATCGGCAACATCAGTCTCTATGGCCTCAGGAACTGCACTGGATTGCTGGCAGAGCATTGACATAGAGGTCCTCAAGCCCACTCGGAGCTGAGCACCAGTTGAGGTCTCCTGGGATCAGTCTTCCTCAGACTTCCTCCCGAGGAAGAGGAAGGATTCACTGCCCTCTTTGAAGACATCAAGAACCAAGGATGCCAAACATCAGGCAGAGGTTAGAGCGCATTGGTATCTTTATTGGAGTATGATGTCAAGAACATCGAAGTATTGGATGTGTCCTGACCCTTGAAGCAACCCCTATATGAGTGACTGCTTTATCCTCTGTACTAGAGGGGCTGTGCCAGACTCCACGAGTCCGATTCCAGCCTGCAGATACTTCCTGACTGATTCTACAGACATTGGCCATTGCTGCTGATGCTGCCACACCTTTGTCAATTGCAGCTTTTTGAGGAGTGCATCATGAGAGGCATTAAGAGGATAACTATATTCTTTGCCCTGCATGAGGTTGCTGTTTTGACGGTATTGAGGTGAGTGCATTGTGACATTGAATCTTTTCTTAAGAATTGCCATCTACCTGTGGGAGAGAAATAGTCATCAAACTCTCAAAGGGCTTCAACACTGGTACCTGCCTGGTCATTTTTTAAAGATCATCCGTGCACCAGTACTACCATAGGGGGTCCACCTCCCAGAGGGAGTAAAAGTCATCTCAGGCAGAGACGCAGATATTATTTGAGTACCTCTGTGTGCATCTGAGTGCTCATATGATTCTGACTATTTCTTTGAGGCAAGATCTCTGAATCTTACTTCATATCCCACACTTCTCTACAAGTGATGCAATTCCCCCATCTGAGGAGCTTACTTTCCATGATTTTGTAAGGGAAGTTGCCAAGTCCATTCTTTTTCAGTTAGAAACAGAGGAAAGGTCCAGGGCTGAAGGGTTAGATATCCTCCAGTATTCTGATCACCCTAAGGGAGTGGTGACAGTGCCCATGTATCACATCCTTCAAAGGCTTAAATTGAGAATGTGAGAGACACCCCCCCTACACACACACACACACACACACGTCTCTATGCCTTTAGTCAGTAAAACGTTGACTATCGTATAGAGTACAAAAGGATCTTGGATTCAAACTTCTATAACTGCTCTACCACTCCATGGTCATCTAATCCATTCTCCAAAGAGCCGAGAGTTCCAAGCTATACTCTTCCATGTCCCTAGGGAGGGAGGCTAGGAATGGATTCTTTTGGGAGAAAATGTTTTCAGAGCACTATGTTCACATCCCGTGTAGCATCATGGGCATGCACTTGAGGAGCATCATGTACAATCTAAATGAGTTGTGCAGTACCGGTCCCTAGTGAACCAACGGAAGGAGTGTGGAAAATGCATTCTCTTAGCGACATATGTTTTCAATATGGCATTGAGAGTCTCCTCCATGAATATTGGTACTCGGAGACTTTCATGGCTCTGGGCCTCAGACTTGCAAACTAGAATGCAGGAACAATTTACTGACAGGCTGTGCTGTGGAGAGAATCACTTCAGAGATAAGGTGCAAGAGGCTGCGAACAAAATCAAGCAGCACAGAGGCACTCTCAGAACCTCTCCAAGCCTACATCTGACTCAGCATCCGTGCCATTTCAGGGCTTAAAGAGTGGAGAACAAAGGCAGTCCTACTCATTTCATAGGTAGCCTCTTCCATCCCATTCATCCCATACCAGACAGAGTACTTGCTCTTGATCTTGCTCTCAGCAGCAGAAGACTCAGAAGTCCCAACCAGCATCTCAACCAAAACCGGCACTGGAGTTTTGACCGACTCATAGAGGGCATAGCTGATGCCCTTGTCCTGCTTCCAGACAACCTTCCTGTCAGGGGAAGACTCGCTTTCTTCACAAATCGTTGGCCTCTTGTGACGCCTAATTCTTGGGTTCTCAAAACAGTCTGAGGAGGATATAAATCACCAAGATCCCACCAAATTAACCTTCAAGAATTCATTAGCTGAACTCTCTGCATCAGGATCACACCAAAACTCTCAGACCTTCGTGCTGCCAATGTGATCAAACCTATTCCATTAGAGCAGGGAGGGGTGGGATTTTACTTGAAGCATTTCCTGGAACTTGAGAAAACAGGGGGACACATTTCTATCGGATCTAAGGGTTCTCCAGGACCAAGCAGGAAGTCAGTCCTCACATATGGGTGACGTCGGCGCCGACGGAACCCTCGCGGAGCAATTTTCCCCAGCTTTCAAAGAAAGCCTTTGGGAATTGCAGCGCGCATGCGCGGTCCCCTTCCCGCCCAAAGGTGCCATCTTGGCCAGTCATCTTTTTTCCGCGGAGCCCTACAGACGTTGTCTACTAGTCACCGCTGAAAAGTTGATTTTTTCCTTATTATTTTCAGTATTTCTTCGGTTCAACGCCGGTCCTTTTTCCGTCCGGCCTCGCGACGCCGGTTGCGAGGCCTCCCCTTCTTTTTTCGGTTTTTTCTGTCCTTCGCGACAACTTCGCGCTTTTTTCATTTTTCCCTGGCGGCCCGCTCGTTCGACCTCGCAGGGGCCCTTTTTCCCCCGATGGCCGCCAGTGGTTTTAAAAAGTGTGTTAAGTGTAAGAAACTGATGTCTCTTACCGACACACATGATTGCTGCCTCCATTGCCTGGGCCCCGATCATGAAGAAATGATCTGTGGGCCCTGTAGCAAGATGTCCGCAAAATCTTTGCGGAGTCGGCAGCATCAGCGGGAGAGAATCTTCTCTGACCCCAGCCGTACCCGGACCTCGTCAGAGGCTTCGGTGTCCAGAGAATCTGGCTCTGAACACCATCGGAGCTCTTCTGAGAGGGGGTCCCCTACCCGGGAACATCAGCGGAAGAAGAAACCCGCGAGGGCGGCGTCGGTGGACGCTCCTGGCTCCTCGAGGGCCAGGTCGCATAGCCCCGACAGCCGCCCCGGGTCTTTGGAGCTGGAGCAGCCGTCCAAACAGCCTCGTCTGGAGATGGACTCCTCTGCTCACGTAAGTGCTGTTGTCTTCGTGGACTCGCCTCCGAGTGGTCCGACGTCGGACCCGACGCCGTCGGGGCCCGAGTCGGGGGCTGCTGGGTCTCCTGAGTTTGGACTCAGGTTGACGGCCTTGGAGCGCAACATGGCTGCCTTCATGGACCAGCAGCGGGCATTGATCGCTGGCCTCGCTGGCGCTTCTGCCCTGACCGCCGGGACGTCGACGTCAAAGTCGACCCCGGAGACCGAGCCGATCCTCGAGTCCATGCGGGCTCGAGTCGATCCTCGGTCGAGGTCGCCATCGGCCTCCCGTTCGGGGCCGAGGTCGTCGACGCCGACCCCCTCGGCGTCGGGGCGGACGGCGTCTGTGCCCGCCCGGCCGGAGCCGCTCGACTCCTCCTCCGAGGAGTCCGCCTGGGAATCCGAGGTGGATGAGTCGCCTGGTTCTTTTCGGACTCGGTGTGTCCCTTCTGACTCCCCCGAGTCCGAACCTCGGAGACAGTCCCCCCCGGAGGATGCCCGGTTCTCGGACTTCGTCAGGGATATGGCCAAGGCCTTGGCCTTCCCTGCGGATCCAGAGGAGGAGCCTCGAGCCGAGGAGCTCGATGCCCTCCAGTATGACTCTCCTGCGAAGGAGCACTTTACTGTACCAGTTCCTCCGATGCTGGAACGACTTCTCTTCCGCATGTGGGAGAGTCCGGCGTCGTCGCCGGTCTTGAGCAAGCGGGTCGATGCCATATATCGAGTCCGCAAGAGCCCTGGCTTCCAGAAAGCACAGCTGCCGCACCATTCCATGGTGGTGGAATCGGCCATGCATCGGCTCAAGAGCCAGAAGATGCACTCCTCGGTGCCTCCCGGTAGGGAAGCCCGCAGCCTGGATGGCATCGGTAAGAAGTGTTTTCAGGGCTCTATGCTTGCTTGTCGGGTCCAGACTTACCAGCTCTACATGGGCATGTATCTCCGGGACCTGGCTAAAGAACTAGCCGGATTCTCTGCTGGTCTCTCCGAGGAACCTTTGCGGAGGTTCCTGGCCTTGTCCACTGGTATTCGTGAGTGCTCCAAGTTCATTTCTCGAGCAGCCTATGATGGCTTCGAGGCATCGGCTCGAGTAGCCGCAGCCGGCATCGGGGCCCGCTGCCAGGCTTGGCTCCAGTCATCCGACCTCGAGCCCTGGGTGCAGAACAAGTTGGTCGATGTCCCCTGCAGAGGTGAAAACCTCTTTGGTAAGCCTATGGACGAGAAGGCTGCACAGCTCGAGACAGAGACTCTCACCAGGACTCGGCTCTCCAGGAAAACCTCTGCCCCTTCCCAGAAGAAGAAGGGCTCGGGGAAAAAGCCCTTTTACCCGAGGAAGGCGGCTGCCTATAAACACTACCCTCATTATCAGGCCTCAGCAGCTCCCCATCAGGATCAGCAGGCCAAGGGACGGGGTAACGGATCCCGTAGGCAGCAAGCCCCCAAGCCTGCGCCACCGGCCCCTGCTCCGCAGGGTGGGGGTTTTTGACTCTTTCAGCATAGCCTCTCCCCCTCCGCTGGTTTCTCTCAGCACGGGAGGCCGGCTGGTCCACTTTGCCCACAGGTGGTCCAACGTCACGTCAGATGCCTGGGTGCTCCACATAGTCCGAGAGGGCTATCTTCTACACTTCCACCAGGTACCTCCCCCCTACTTTCCAGGGAAGCCTCTGCGACCCCCTCTTCACCAGGACTTACTCCTTCAAGAGTTGGCAAGTCTTATTCGGGAACAGGCAGTGGAACCGGTGCCCCACCACCTGAGGGGTCACGGCTTTTATTCCAGGTACTTCCTAGTACCAAAGCGAACTGGAGGCCTCAGACCCATCCTGGACTTGCGGAACCTCAACAAGTTCCTGGAGAGGGAAAAGTTCAAGATGCTTACCCTTGGAATCCTGCTGCCCTACCTCCGGCAGGGAGATTGGCTATGCTCCTTGGATCTAAAGGATGCCTACACTCACATCCTCATCCACCCCAGCCACCGACAATACCTAAGGTTTGTGGTGGCGGGCAATCACTACCAATACAGAGTACTGCCCTTTGGCCTATCCTCCGCACCACGAGTCTTCACAAAATGTCTCACAGTGGTAGCGGCCTATCTCCGGCTTCAAGGCCTCTTCGTCTTTCCTTACCTGGACGACTGGCTCATCAGGGCTCCGTCCGTCACGGAGGCCACTCACGCCACGCAACGTACTGTGGCTCTGCTCCAGTACTTGGGCTTTGTCATAAACTTCGAAAAGTCCACTTTGCTCCCCTCTCAGGATCTCGAGTTCATCGGCGCCAGATTGGACACGCTTCAGGCGCGGGCTTTTCTGCCGCTCGACAGGGCTCAACGGCTGATGGCTCTCGCCAGCCGTTTTCGCAGCCATTCCCGGGTCTCGGCCCGGCTCTTCCTGAAACTGCTCGGCCATATGGTGTCCACGGTCCATGTGACCCCCAATGCCCGCCTGAACATGCGGCCAGCTCAGTGGTGCCTTCGCTCTCAATGGCGTCAGGCCTCGGGGAGACTAGCGGACTCGGTACGCATCTCCGGCCCGCTAGTCTCTTCTCTACGATGGTGGCTTCACCTACCCAACCTAGTGCTCGGAATGCTTTTCCAGTCTCCTCCGCCTGTTCAGGTTCTGACGACCGACGCTTCTCTCCTGGGTTGGGGAGCACATTGCCAAGGGTCATGTACTCAGGGTCTCTGGACCCCGTGGGAATCTGCCCAGCAGATCAACTTCCTGGAACTCAGGGCCATTCGCCTGGCTCTGAGAGCCTTCTCACGTCTCACCAGTCTGTGCTGGTCCAGACGGACAATCAAGTTGCAATGTTCTACGTGAACAAGCAGGGGGGCACGGGCTCCTTCCTTCTCTGTCGGGAAGCACAAAAGCTCTGCGCTTGGGCCGTCAGCCGGTGAATCCTCCTCAAAGCTGTCTATCTCCCAGGTCAAGAAAATTACCTGGCAGACAAACTGAGCAGAATCCTCCAACCACACGAGTGGAGATTGGACCCGTTGGTGGTTCAAAGGATCTTCCTCCGGTTGGGCCTCCCCACACTGGATCTCTTTGCCAGTCCTCTGAACAGGCAGCTTCCTCGATTTTGCTATCGAGAACCGCATCCCCTCCGAGTAGCGGCGGATGCTTTTCTGCTCCCATGGTCCACGGGCCTTCTGTATGCCTTTCCTCCCATGCCGCTGGTGTCTCGAACACTTTTCAAGGTTCTCCAGGACAAGGCCTCCGTGATCCTGATCGCTCCCCGGTGGCCCCGGCAACCGTGGTTCCCGCTTCTGATGCAGCTGGCGGTGGATACCCCGTTGCCTCTGGGGTTTCTACCCGATCTCCTGACACAGGATCAGGGGTCTCTCCTACACCCCAACCTCAGATCTCTTCATCTGATGGCCTGGCTGCTGAAAGGGTAGTCCTTGCTCCCCTCCTGTTGCCTCCGGAGGTGGAGGAAGTCGTGCTGGCTTCCAGGTGACCCTCTACCCGGAAATCCTACGCCCTTAAATGGCGTCGCTTTTCCAACTGGTGTACTCAGCAGTCTCAAGATCCCTTCTCCTGCTCGGTGTCGGTGGTCTTGCAGTACTTGCTTTCCCTCTCCAATCTTGGGCTCAAGTCCAACTCGGTCAAGGTTCACCTCAGTGCTATTTCGGCACATCATGTGCCTGTGGATGGCAGGCCTCTTTCCGGCCACCCCCTCGTGGCTCGGTTCTCCCGGGGCCTCCTCCTCCTCAAACCACCATTGCACCCCCCAGCCCCTGACTGGGACCTGAACGTGGTTTTACAGCGGATCACCTGCCTGCCTTTTGAACCCATGGCTACCTGTCCTCTCCGTTTTCTCTCTTGGAAAACTTTATTCCTGGTAGCCCTCACTTCCGCTAGACGCGTTAGTGAGCTGCAGGCCCTAGTGTCTGATCCCCCCTACACTCGGTTCTACAAGAATAGGGTAGTCCTGCGGACTCACCCTAAGTTTCTTCCAAAAGTGGTCTCCCCTTTTCACATCAATCAGGAGGTGGTGCTTCCGACCTTCTTTCCCAGGCCACACTCCAGCCGAGCTGAAATGGTCCTGCATACCCTGGACTGTAGAAGGGCGCTGAACGTCTACCTTGATCGTACGCAGGAGCACCGTAAGACAGCTCAGCTCTTCCTGTCTTACGACCCTAATAAATTGGGGCTCCCTGTCTCCAAGCGTACTCTGTCCATCTGGGTAGCTGACTGTATCGCTTGGACTTATGCGGCGGCAGGCCTCTCGTTGGAGAGTCGAGTCACCGCTCATCGGGTTAGGGCGAAGGCTGCGTCAGTGGCTTACCTCCGCTCTGTTCCATTGGCAGACATCTGCCGGGCCGCTACTTGGTCTTCGAGCCAGACTTTTGTGGCCCATTACTGCCTCGAGAGGGAGTCCCGCAGGGACAGTGCTTTCGGACAGGCTGTCCTCCGTAATCTCTTCGAGGTTTAGGCAACTCCTACCCTCCATCCCGGATGTTGGGCTACCGGTTGGAGATTAATCAGAGAAGATTCCTTCCTTCTGTGCTGCTGAGCTAGAGGGAGCTCATTTTTTGTGCTTGGGGTCTCCGGTAGCCTTAAGCTGGGGAGTCCCATATGTGAGGACTGACTTCCTGCTTGGTCCTGGAGAAAGTGTAGTTACTCACCTGTAACAGGTGTTCTCCAGGAGCAGCAGGAATCAGTCCTCACAACCCTCCCTCCTCCCCTCGGAGTTGCAGTCATATGATTTAGTTTTTGCAAATTTTTTGCTGTCTTTTCGCTATGTCATCCGACTGGCCAAGATGGCACCTTTGGGCGGGAAGGGGACAGCGCATGCGCGCTGCAATTCCCAAAGGCTTTCTTTGAAAGCTGGGGAAAATTGCTCCGCGAGGGCTCCGTCGGCGCCGACATCACCCATATGTGAGGACTGATTCCTGCTGCTCCTGGAGAACACCTGTTACAGGTGAGTAACTACGCTATCTGAGCAAGTATCTAATTTGCAAGAAATTCAGAATGGTTTCCCTCGTCACCCTACTTTCTTTTCTTCAAAAAGGGACTTGGCTATGCTCTTTGGACCTGAAGGCTGCCTACCCTCATATTCAGATATATCGCAGTAAAAGAAAGTTACTGCAATTTGTCTTAGGGAAACACTACTAACAGTACCGCATGCTTCTTTTTGGCCTCCTGTATGCTCCTCGTGTGTTCACAAAATGCCTTGCAATTATTGCTGCATGTATAGGCAGACTTGGGCATGAACATAAGAAATACCATACTGGGTCAGACCAAGGTCCATCAAGCCCAGTATCCTGTTTCCAACAGTGGCCCATCCAGGTCACAAGTATCTGTCAGGTTCCCAAAAAGGTACACAGGTTCCACAGTGCTTGTACCGGGGTAAGCAGTAGATTTCCTGGGTCCTCTTTAATTATAGTTTATGGACCTTTTCTCCAGGAACTTGTCCAAACCTTTTTTAAACCCAGCTACACCAACTTTCACTACATCTTCCAGTAAAAATTCCAGAGTTTGATTACGCATTGAGTGAAAAATATTTTCTCTTATTAGTCTTAAATTGGCTTACATTGTAGCTTCATTGCGTGTCTTCTAGTCTTTCTACTTTTTGATGAACAACCGATCTACGTTGACCCGTTCCACTCCATTCATTAATTTATAGACCTCTATCATATCTCCCCTCAGCTGTCTCTTTTCCAAGTTGAAGAACCCTAACCTTTTAAGCCTTTCCTCATAGGGGTATCCTTCCTTCCCCTTTAACATTTTTGTGGCTCTTCTCTGTGCCTTTTCTAATTCTGCTGTATCCTTTTTAAGATATGGTGACCAGAGTTGCACACAATATTCCAGGTGCGGTTGCAACATGGAATGATATACAGTCAAACCTTGGTTTTCATGATTAATCCGTTCGAAAAAGTCTGACTAAAACCGAATGTATGAAAACTGAAACAATATTTCCAATAAGAAATCATGTGAATCCAATTAATCCGTTCCAGACACCCAAAAATATTCACAAAAAATACATTTTATAGAGAATAACTATATTTTTACATACAGAAAACAATGAGAAATAAATATAAATGACAAGATGGTGCTCCAGATGTATTTTTGGCAGACAGATCGGTTAAACTGCTTAGGAGAAGGGAGAAAGATCAGCTGCACAGCAATCAAGATGCAGCCAGACACCCAAAGAGGAGATTGGGCACAGGAATTTAAAAAAAAAAAAAAAAAAAGGATCCACAAAAAAAAGCCTCCAGTACAGGCGCCAGCCACAGCCACTGGAAACACCACTCTCCCACTCAGGCAACCTGGAATGCAGAGCTGAGCATGCGTTCCAGAGCCATGTGGCAATGGCTGCAGCAGCACAGTCCCCCGAAGTCTCAGCCAGGCAGCAGAACACTTCTCTCACCTCCCTGATCCTCACAGGACAGCACACACACAGAGATTCTCTGATCGCTGACTCTCTCCCCCGCCTCCGATTCTCAGCAGCAGCAGGACTGGCAAGTTTGTAAGACCCCTTTCAGAAAGGAGTCCCAGCAGGGAATCCTAATTGAGCGTCGTAGCATCAGACCAGCAGAACAGCTCCCGGCACTTCTCTCACCTCACCAGACAGCACACACACACAGATTCTCTGATCGCCGACTCTCTCCCCCGCCTCTGATTCTCAGAATCAGACCAGCAGAACAGCTTCTACTGTACTGAGCGCCACCCCCCCCCCCCCCCCCCCCCCCCCGTACGGACCATTTTAAATTGTACGAAAACCGAGCAGATGTACGAGAACCGGGACAAAATTGCAACGAAAAAAGTCGTCGAAAACCGAAGCTAACGAAAACTGGGGCATACGAAAACCGAGGTTTGACTGTAGAGGCATTATACTGTAATATTCTCAGTTTTATTCTCCATTACTTTCCTTATAATTCCTAGCATTCTATTTGCTTCTTTGGCCACCGCTGCATACTGGTCAGAGGGTTTCAACGTATTATCCACGATGTCACCTAAAGCCTTTTCCTGGGTGGTAGTTCTTAATGTGGAACCTTGCATTGTGTAACCATGCTTCGGGTGGTTCTTTCCTAGGTGCATAACTTTGCATTTGTCATTTTGACAACTGGTCTCCCAATTTATCAAGGTCCTCTTGCAATTTTTCACAATCCTCTTGCGTTTTAACAGCTTTGAATAATTTTCTGTCGTCTGCATATTTCATCACCTCATTCGTTATTCCTATTTCCTGGTCATTTATAAATGTGTTAAAAGCATCAGGCCCAGCACAGATCCCTGGGGTATTGAGAAAATTGGGAATTTAGCTCTACTCTGCTTTGTCTTTTAGCTAGTTCCTTATCCACAATAGTACACTGCCTCCTATCCCATGACTCTTTCATTTCGCCAAAAGATTTTTTCAAAATCCGGATACACTGTATCAACCGGCTCACCTTTATCTACCTATTTATTCACATCTTCAAAAATATATCACAGATTAGTGAGACAAGACTTTCCTTGGCTAACTCTATGTTGGCTTCCTGCCATTTAGCCATGATTATTGACATGTTCAGTAATTTTGTTGTTTATAATGGTTTCTACCATTTTTCCTGGCACAGACATTAAGCACGCTGGCCTGTAGTTTCCCAGATCACCCCTGGAGCCGTTTTTAAAAAATTGGTGTTATATTGACCATTTTCCAATCGTCAAGTACTACAAATGATTTTAATGAGAGTTCACAGATTACTAATAGTAGGTCTGCAATCTCATATTTCAGTTTTTTCAGCACCCTCTGATGTATACCATCCGGTTCAGGTGATTTGCTATTCTTTATCAAATAAAAGTAATACGTCTTCCCAGTTTATCAAAATTTGTTTCAATTCTTCTGATACATCACTTTTAAATACCATTTCAGGCTTAGGTAACTTCTCTATATCACCTTCAGAAAACGCAGAAGCAAAAAATTCATTCAGTCTCTTTGCTATGGCCTTGTCCTCTTAGCACCCTTTTTACCACCATATCATCTAATGGTCCAACTGCTTCACAAGTTTTTTGCTACAGATGTGCTTGAAAAAGATTTTATTGTGTGTTTTTGCTTCCACGGCAAGCTTTTTTTTTTCAAATTCTCTCTTTGCCTGCTTTATTTAATGCCTTGCATCTAACTTGTCAGCTTAGGTTTCCCGTTTTTGTCTTTTGGCTCCTTTTCCATTTTGTGAAAGATGCTTTATTGGCTACAACAGCCTCTCTGACCTCACCTTTAAACCATTCTGGCAGTTTTTTGACCTTCCTTCCACCTTTCTTAAAGCGTTGTATACATGTGGTCTGGGCTTCCAAGATAGTATTTTTAAACAATACCCATGCTTGATGTAAACCTTTAACCTTTGCAGCTGTTCCTTTTAATTTTTTCTTAACTATTTTCCTCATTTTATCATAGTCTCTCTCTTTTGAAAGTTAAAAGGTAGTACTGTGGATTTTCTTGCCATACTTCCAAACACAGAAGATCTCTAAAGTAAAAAAGGGACAATAGTATTTGATATAGAAGGGCAGACTAGATAGATCATATAGTCTTTCTGCTGGCATGTTTCTGTTTCCTACATTTATTAAATGTGAACATGCTATGATCACTGTTGCCAAGTGGCCCTAACATCGTTGTCTCTTGCACCAGGTCCTGTATTCCACCAAGGACTAGGTCAAAAATAGCTTCCCCTCTTATCTGTTCATGAGCCAGCTGCTCCAAGAAGCAATCATTTATTTCATCTAGAAACTTTATCTCTCTAGCATATCCTGCCATAACATTGACCCATTCGATACAGGGGTAATTGAAATCTCCCATTATTATGTTGTAACTTTTGTTAGCTTCTCTGATTTTTAGCATTTCATCATTCATCTGTTCATTCTGGCCAGACGGACGGTAGTACACCCCCCTGCCTTTGCCTTCCGCTTTTTATTTGAAATTTCTATCCATAGAGGAGATTCTACAGTGTGTTTTGTTCTGCGTGACTCAATGCCCTCTCTAACATAGAGTACGAACTCTCCACTAGTTTGATACCCTATCATTGTGATATGGTTTATACCGAGGTATCACGGTATCCCATTGGTTGTCTTCCTTCCACCAGGTCTCTAAGATGACAATTATATCTAACCCTGTCCTGATGTATGGTTCATTCCAATCTGGTCATAGGTCTAATTTTTTTTTTTTAATTTATGAAATTTTTAGTCAATTTACAGACCAAAATACAATAGGAAAATCTACATAAGGAAAAAATATAAACAAATCTACAATCAAAAAGACACACACATTAGATAAAGCCCACATTATGGGAACCACATCTTCACATAACACAAGATACATGGTCAAGGAAAACAAGGCTATTTAGCCAACATGAGGAAGCCAACCATAGTATAACTATCCATTTACCACCTTTTCAATGCTCTGTCTCTCTAACAAAAACGTTTCCAGGTGCGAGACCTCAACAAATTCAAATGAAGCAACATTCAGTGTGTTGATGCATTTGCAAGGAAAACGGAAATAAAAGGTAGCCCCCAAAGCTAAAACCTGGGGTTTCAAAGCAAGGAATTGTCTCCGCTGGACTGAGTGCTTTGGAACACATCTGGAAAAGACATTCACGGTTTGTCTGCAAAACTTAGTAGTTTTAAAAAATTAGATCTATTTTTTTTTACTTTCTACCAAACGTTGCTCACAACATATGCATCAAACTGGGCCTGGGAGCTCATGTAGATGAGTTTCACACTCAAGGGGTCAGTGGACCTCCCAGGAAAGTGGCTTTCAGATCAGTTTCCTGGAACTGAGAGTAATCTTGAGTGCTCCAAAGGCTATCAGAGATTGGTTGGCCAACAAAATTGTCATGATTCAAATGGATAACCAAGTAGCCATGTATTGCATGGACAAACAGGAGGAACCTCCTCATAACTCATGTGTTGAAAAACAATCAGAATATGGAAATATTTCATCTCTTTAGGCTGGTGAGGATAGTGCTTTGGTGGACAGACTGAGCCATATCCGTCAATCTCACAAATGGCTACTGGCAATGGCAGCAAATAAATCTCCCTTCGATAGATTTATTTGCTGCTCCTCAAAACAGGCAGGTGCTTCCCTTCTGCTCCAGGGTGGGGGTCACATGGCAAATTAGCCTTGGATGCCTGCCTTCCTTTACTGGGAAGAGGGCCTTCTGGACACATCCTCCTATTGTCTGATAACAGAACTCTCCTGAAACTCAGATGATAGCAGCACAGTGATGCTTATAGCCCCTTTTTGGCCCAAACAGCCCCATGGTTCCCCCTTCTCAAGCTTTTCATCAGGAACCATATTAATCTAGGCAGTTCACTAACCTAGATGATGCAGGATTGCCTGATGCTCTTATTTCTAACATTGAGTCCTCTGCTTTAACAGCTTAGATTTTGAGGGAATTACTGTCCCCTTTGAACTTGCCAGTTGATATTACCAACATCCTCTTGGCTTCCAGAAGACATTCCACATATAGGTCATATGATTTCAAGTGGAAAAGGTTTGCTATCTATTATGAAGGACAGGCCCTAGATCCTTTTTCATATCTCCTTCCTCCTCCCCCCCCCCCCCCCCCAAAATATGCTTGAATACCATCCCCATTTGTCTGAATCTGGCCTAAAGACCAACTCCATAAGGGTACATCTCAGTGCAGTTGGCGCTTATTACTATCATGACAAAGGTAAACCTGCTTCCAGCACTATGTTCAAGGTGTCTGTCAAGCAGATTCCTCTGAGAGTCTTCTGCAATCTTTGGGAGAGAGCAGGGGGACACAGAGGAGGAGGGGAGGGGGCATTGAGGTTGTGTAAGGCTGATGGATTCTTCCAACCTTCCAGATCCTTCCAATTTTCAGGCTGCTCTTATCCAGGTTAAGAGGGTTAAACCACTTAACCCTCCATAGCCCATGTTCCCTGTAAAATAGTTATCTCCAAGTTATAATGCCCTGTTCAATGTAATTTCAGTTTGTTCAATGTAAACCGCACTGATACGGTATATAAGAGAATGTAAATAAATAAAATAAATAAATAAATAAAGAGCATGGAGTTGAACCAATTTTCCCTCCTCATATAGCTGCCAAAAAGACCGCAATCTAGCAAAGCCTCCCACGTCATGCTCAGGTGAGAGAGTCACTCTCAAGGTGGTCATTCATGAGCATTTAATCAATCTTTGTCTCTCAATCTTCGTCTATTTCTCCTTCAGAGTAGGGGAAATCCATCTACTTTCTGCTGGAGACAGATACTGAAGGGAATTCTGGTGGCTGAGGCAAATAGAGGCATAGGAGTGATGTCATTGAAATCTGGGCTTGGTTCTTTGTCTCCACCAATCTGCCTTTAAGGAAACACAACTCACTTATCTGAACTGATCTAGCAGGACTCAAGGAAAGGACATTAACTTGTAAGTAAAATGTCACCTTCTCTACATCAGGGCCGCCCAGGGATATTTGCTACCCTAGGCTAACTTTGTCAATGCCATCCTCCCCCCCCCCCCCCCAAGGTAGCATAGGGTGCTGCATCTCACCCCATGGTCAAGCAGCTTTCCTTCCCTACCCAACCCAACCCTAACCCATAGTTCAACATCTCCTCTTCCCTTCCCCCTCACCCAGCTGTCCAATTTCTTCTTCCCTATTCCCTACCCCACCCTGGGTGTCCAGCATTTTCCTTTCCTCTCCTCTTCATTCATGGAAGATAGCAGTAGACCTGCCAAGGAGGAAGGGGAGCAGGGCAGGGCAACGTGACCCCTCTACATTTTTTCAAGGTAGCAGGAAGGGGAAACCTAGCACTCCATGTATTCGCTTTCTCAGTCTCTTCATTTTATCTGCTGTGTTTCCTGCTTGCGCTTGCTGTCGCTGACTTTTTCTGAGGCATTCGTGAAATGTGGTTAGAGGAAATGGGTGCTGCTGTCTCCTGCAATTGAATGTACTACTACTACTACTGAGCATTTGTATAGCGCTACAAGTCATACGCAGTGCTGCACAGACGTGTAATAGACAGTCCCTGCTCATCTGAGCTTACAATCTAGTCAAGACAGACAACACAGAGGGTGTAGGCAGGGATAAAACAAGGGGAAAGAAAAAGGAGATCAGGTGAGTCAAGATCCAAAAGCAGCAGCTAAGAGGTGAGTTTTCAGCCTGGATTTGAAGAGGGTCAGAGAAGGTGCCTGGCATACAGACACAAGTAGTTTGTTCCAGGCGTAAGGTGCAGCAAGGTAAAAGGAGCGAATGTGACCCAGGATTATTCAAGGCAGCACCAGAGCCTGCTGTGTCAGCAAGATTACGGACCTTGAAGCATATATGCAGTTATGGCTACCTGCTTTCACACTCTCTAACAGGAAGTTTGCATCAGGACGCAGGTCTGGCACTTTGAGTGCATGCATGAGTGCTTAAAGACTCGCTGCTGTCTTGAATGTGGCAGGGCCATGGTACAACCCCTCCCACCCTACCCCCCCCCCCCCCGTGGCTTGCTTGCTACCCTAGGTGGACACCTAGTCCACCTACTGGACAGGCAGGCCCCACTCTACAGTCTTTAGTTTGTTTCATATAGGACAGGGGTCTCAAACTCAAATTGCTTTGAGGGCCGAATGAGGACTTGTAAAGTAACCCGGGGGCCGCATAAGACGCGGGGCCTCATTTGCATAAGGGGCCTCATTTGCATAAATATTTGCATAATGTTACCATGCACTAACTTTTAGTAAACATGCCTCTTTAATGAGTGCATGGATAAAGAAAGACTAAAAGATTTAGAAACAGGAAGACAATAATTAAACTGGGAACCCCAAAAGCCAAACTTGGAATGTACAACAACACTGTAGAAATAAAACTATAAATTAATTTCCTCTTGTACTAAACAAAGCGCAAACATTAATGATGCACATTTCCCAGAGCTGACATATTCCAGTTAATAAATTCAAAATAAAGAGATATTTTTCTACCTTTTGTACATTTTTTTTCAGTTGCAATTGTTCCAGCCACTTTCTTCTGGTTTCTTCATGTCTTCTGCTAACTCTCCATCGTCTGCTGTCCATTTGCCCTTTCTTCTCTCCTAGTTTTTTTCCATTCTCTCTCTACATCTGCTTTAACATACTAATCTTTCTCCTTTTTCTCTTTCCTCATTCCTATTTCATCCACTCAAATTTTACCCCTCCATCCTCAATCCCCACTTACTCTCCCAATACCTGGCCAATTGTAGATTTGTCTTCTCTCCCAGACAAAATATTTTTCCCCTCTCCATTTCACTTTCCCAGCTCCATCCCATTCTAATCCTCCCCCAACATCAGCTCCCTTCTAGTTCCAGCCCCACCCAGCATACGCTCCCTTCTAGTCCCTGCATCAGTCCATTTCCAATCCTAGCCCCCCATCAGCCCATTTCCAATCCTAGCCCCCCATCAGCCCATTTCCAATCCTAGCTCCCTCCCCTCACAGCCCATTTCCATTCCAAGCCCCCTCCCCATCAGCCATTTGCAGTTCAAGCCCCCCTTCCAATCAGCCCACCTCCAGTCCTAACCCCCATCTGCCCATTTCCAGTCCTAGCCCCCACCATAGCCCATTACCAGTCATAACCCCCCCCCTGCCAATAGCCCACTTCCAGCCCTAACCCCCATTACCCCATTTCAGTCAGCCCCTCCATAGCTCATTACCAGTCCTAACTCCCCCCATCAGCCCACTTCCAGTCCTTCCTAACCCCCACCTGCCCATTTCCAGTCCTAGCCCCCACCATAGCCCATTACCAGTCATACCCCCCCTGCCAATAGCCCATTTCCAGTCATAACCCCCCCCCCCGCCAATAGCCCATTTCCAGTCATAACCCCCCCTGCCAATAGCCCATTTCCAGTCATAACCCCCCCCCCCTGCCAATAGCCCATTTACAGTCATAACCCCCCCCCTGCCAATAGCCCATTTCCAGTCCTACCCCCCCCCTGCCACTCCCCCATTTCCAGTCCTACCCACCCCCCCCCCTGCCAATAGCCCATTTCCAGTCCTACACCCCCCCCTGCCAATAGCCCATTTCTAGTCCTACCCCCCCCCCCCCCGGGTAAATAAAAAAAACACCTGGCTTCTTCTGCTGCTGCTGCTGCTGCAGCAGAAAATCAGCTGTCCCGCGGCCCCTTCCTCTCTGCCCGGAGATCCCTCATTGTGCTTCATCAGCGTGTGCTTCTTAAGCCGCGAAGAGAGTATTTCCCTCTCGCGCGGCTTAAGCCTATTCACTTGTCAAGCCTCGCGAGAGGGGAATACTCTCTTCGCGGCTTGAAAAGCACACGCTGATGGAGCACAATGAAGGATCTCCGGGCAGAGAGGAAGGTAACGCAGCACAGCTGATTTTGCTGCTTGAGCAGCAGAAGCCCGTTTTAAAAAAAAAATTGACAGTCGATTCTGCCGCTGCCACGGCGGCAACGGCAGAAGCAAGGCTTTTTTTATTTCCCTCCGTCGCGGGCCGCACAACCTTCTCTCGCGGGCCGCATGTTTGAGACCCCTGATATAGGATTTGCTTGTCATGAAACCTCCCACAGTGTCTTGGGATCTTAGTGTAGTTTTAACTCAGCCGATGAAAGCTCCCATTGAGCTTCTGGATGCCTATGCTTTGAAGTTCCTGACCTGGAAGGTCTTGTTTTTCTGTAGTGGTGACTTCTGCATGCAGAATTAGCAAGCTCCTGGCTCTGGTGATAGCGGATCTGCCCTTTACAACATTTTCCCCAGTAGGATGGAGTCGCATACTCGTCCTAAATTCCTGCCTAAAGTGATTTCAGAAATCCACCTTAATCAGTCAGTATACCTTCCAGCATTTTTCCCCAAACCTCATGCTCACAAAGAGGAAAGAGCATTGCATACATTGGTTGGAACAGATTACGACCCATAGAAAATCCACCCAACCTTTGGTTTCTTTTGACCCCAAAAGGTTAGGGGCTGCCATCAATAAACTTATTCTTTCAGTTTGGCTAGCAGATTGCATCGCTTTTGCTTATGTCCAGGCAGGCCTGATTCTTGAAGGTCTTGTCACAGCTTATAATGTCCAAGCCATGACTGCATCAGTGGCTCACGTGCACCCAGCCTCCATGGAAGAGATTTTCAGAACTGCCATTTGGACTTCTGTCCATACTTTCAAATCCCATTACTCTCTAGAAAGGGATTCTCAACACAACAGCAAATTCAGCAAGTCCAGAATCTGTTCAGAAACTAAAATCCAACTCCATTTCCCACTTAGGCCCCATTATTTTCTGTTCCGGGCTTCCTCATTTTAAAAATGTTCAAAAAGGAATAAAACAACCAGAGTAGAGTGATCTTATTTTCTCAGATATACTGCTAACGCTTGCTGTGATACTTACTTCGTGCCAAAGAGATCTTCCTTCTGGAGTACATAAGATGTAACATGTATAGGCAACTTGTCAAGGTGCATTTGGAAATTCTTCTTAATCAGACCACTAAAAGTTTCTATAAGGAGCTGGGAGTTTTCCTACATGGGATTCCATCAATGGTGTCAGCCATATGTGAGGACTTAACTTGCTGCCCTTGGAGAATACCTGCTTACAGGTAAGTTTCTCTGTTTTGTCTTCCTGTGCCATGTTGTGGCCATATCTGCATCCCAGCCATTTTATCTAAATATCTGACATTTTGTAAAATGGGGTAGTGATATGGGGAATTACCGCAGGTTCTGGAGATTTGAAGTTGGTGTGTATCATGTAAATACAAGTGGCATCCTTATTTTAGAAATTTAAATCAACTAAATAGTAAAGTTTCCGAACTATTACTCTAAACATTTTGCTTATAGTATGCTTCCTGGTCTTTGTTGTATTCTGACTTATAGTAAATACTGTAAATGACATTACTCCATAGCCAATTTTTTTTTAAATAGGGAATACCAAAAAGAAATTTCATGTATTTAAATTCTGACATTCAGATAGAATAATAGGATTACATAAAATATTAATGAGATTCCTATCTTTTTCAGTGATTTTTAGTAATGTCACTATTTTGAATCAGAGTTCAAAATGTTGCTGCTATTGTAATGAGTACTGTCTCTGAGACAGAAACGTTGTTAGAGACAGGTACGTACTATTGTATCTGAATGTCACTAGTCTTTAGCCAGTAGCTGCTACTGAAAAGACATGAGCTAAATCCAAATCTACCTTAAAACATGCTCTGTCTTGAAAAGGGAAGAAAAGCAAAATTGTATGAACACTCACAGAGGGGTAGTTGTACTACTCTGGAGTGCCAAAATGTCGGAGGTTGATGACACCTTATAGCCAACCAGTTTGAGGCATGAGCTTTGAAGCAGCAGCATCCACTTCATTAGATGCAACGTTGTATGTGCGTCCCTTTGCTAAATACATTTTTCTTGCAGATTAATGAGCTGTCCAAAGAAGTAACCAAATTAAAGGAAGCTCTAAACAGCCTATCTCAGCTTTCTTTCTCAACAAGTATACCCAAGAGACAGAGTCAGCAGTTGGAGGTTCTACAGCAGCAAGTGAAACAACTGCAGAGCCAACTGGTGGTGCGTTTACATTTTAAAATTAATGTTTATCTTTCAAACGTTTGCTATCACACAGGGATATTCATAATAAGCACAGCTGCAATTATATTACAGTTGACTTCTCGCTCACACTTGGCATCTTCACATGAGAGAATTGCGTACTAAGACTGCTTTTATGTTTTCTGAAGAAGTGGTTTGGGAAGAAATTGTTGCTATGCTGTTAATTTATATTTTGAGTGTTTTTATACTTAGTGTACTTTGTCTTGTCAGCTTTGCTCATAGTTTTACTATTTCAAGTGTTCTGTTTGTCCTTCAGCATGGATGATGGATAAGCAGAATTTATTTTAAATAAATACAGTGAGAGTGGCAAATTTCTCTGTTTTTGTTAACACATTCATTACATTTTGGCCTTGAAGTTTTCCTTCAGTTCTTTTGGTGCCATCAATCTTTTTCACCTTCCTGAGGATTTTTCCTTATGCATTATATCCACTTGCCCCCTAAATTAGCCTTGTCATCACAATAATTGTACTTGACAAAGGGTCACTAATTGCTGTTTCATCTGGATGCCACCTCCACAGCATCCTTCACCGGAGGGGTGGCCAGAAGAAGCCTGGCCTGGGAATCAAACTGAAATGCTCTAGTCAGGAGTTAATAAACCACCTTTCTCTGGGAACAAGTAGGAAGTCAGCCCTTACGTATGGGTGATGTCGGCGCCGACAGAGCCCTCGTGAAAGCATCTCCCCAGCTTTCAAAGAAAGCCTTTGGGAGATGCCACCACGCATGCATGGTCCCCTTCTTGCCCAAGAGTGCCATCTTGCCTCAGTCTCCTTTTTTCCACGGAGCCCACCAGACATCTGTCTTTTTTTCCCCTGGAAAAAGTATCGGTTTGAGTTTTTTTACTCTTTCTTTGGTCTTGTACCAATATTTTTCCTGGTCCGGAGCATGCTACCTTGGCATCATGTCTCAGGTCTGTTTAAAATTTTTCTTTTTTTCCTCAGTGTGGTTTACGCCTTTTTATTTTTTTTTTTATTTTACTGCTGGCAGAGCCTCAGGACTTCAACCTAGTTGGGGCCCTTTTTCCCTCCGTGGCTTTCAGTGGCTTCAAGAACTGTGTTTGGTGCTTGAGGGTCATGTCCCTCACTGACATGCATGACTGCTGCCTCTGTTGCCTTAGTCCGGAACATGACCCAGTGGACGCTGCCAGCAGCATGACGAGCTCTTCCCAGAGTCTCTGGTGACACCGTGTTCCAAGGCCCCAGAAAGCACAGCTGCCGCATAACTCCATGGTGGGTGGAGTTGGCCAAGCGTTGGCTCAAGAGCCAGAAGACACACTCCTCAGTGACCCTGGGTAGGGAGGTCTGCATACTGGATGCCCTCGGTAGGAAGTGCTACCAGGGCTTGATGCTCATCGGCTGGATCCAGGCATACCCAGCCATACATTGTCATGTACCTGAGGGACCTGACGAAGGAACTCGCTAGGTTCTCAGCTGGTCTTTCCGAGGAGACCCTACAGTGGTTCTGCAACCTGTCCAAAGCCATCCCTGAGTGCTCCAAGTTTGCCTGAGGACCCTCAGACCGAGGAACTCGAGATCCTCCAGTACGAGACTCCACTGAAGGGAGGCACTTATGGTGCCTGTTCCCACGATTCTGGAACAGCTGCTCTTCCGCATGTGGAAGGAACCCTCTGTCGATGCCCATAGTGAGCAGATGGCTGGACTCGATGTACCTCTTCTTCCTTTTGAAAGCCACAGTGGCCTCCTTTTCCTCTTACTTTTACTGTATCTGAATATAATGCACCTTAAACTACTGCTAGAAAGGCGTGAGCTAAATTCTACTAAATAAATAAATATTTACTTTCCTTAGAAAAGGTTTGTTACCTTTAAAATTTCTCCTTTTAGTTTTTGCTCTGTTCTACTTCCCTCTAGATGTTCCCATCCAGCTAAGCAATTAGGAGCACAGATTGTTAAAGCTGCCAAATAAGGACATGGGAATAGCTAAAAGTAAGGGCTCAAGTGCTGTGCACAAAAACAATACCTGTTTTTTTTAAATTTACTATATATAAAAAGTCTACAGCTAAGAATTACCCACCCACATAGGTGTTTAATAAGCGGCTAATTATCTGTCTACCTGATTGTTATAACCATGTGTGCACCCATTATACAGTATGTACATTATAACAAACAATTGTGCACACCAGGAAAATAAATATATTGATAGGTTCCTCCTGGGAAAAGAACTCGAGGTAGCCAAACAACTCATTTCCTGTTGTGGCCCCTGAAATGATCTGGAAGTTTCTAGTGACCCAAACAGCATGGATGACCTTCAAGTGCACGTACTTGGCATGTCTTTTCTTAATGGAAGAATGCAGCTCACTTTGTAACTCCTGGCTTAAGTTGAAAATGGCATTGTTCTTACAAATCCAGGAGCCTGAACCCTGGGCCTATATGTTCTCTGTAGGAGGTATTATCGCCTCTGTTCTACAGTCCCCTCCCCTCCGAATCAGAGCCACAGAAACAACTGATTCAGTGCACTCATAAACTAGATTATTTTCACACCATGGTACTACAGCCACACAAGCATCAACAGATAGGTGGCAAGAGGAAGAAGGCAGACAGACACAAATAACAAATAGATACCCATACAAAGAGCAAACAGACAGGAATGATGGGGTCTGATACTGACTAGAGAAAAGAAAAAAATGTTGGTTGAAAAGAGAAGGTTAAGAGGACACAGAAATACAAAGACTGACAAGCAGGGACCACCAGCTCGCAAGCAGCTCTCCAGCACCATCCACTAGGAAACAATACACAAGTTAGTTCTACCTTAGATGTGTTTGTTTATTTTTAGGTATTTATATAACGCCAAGTGCTGACCAATTTTAAGGGTGTACATTCAGGTACTGTATATATTTCCCTTATCCCTGAAGAGCTCACAATCTACTTTTTTGTACCTGAGGCAATGGAGGGTTAAGTGGCTTGCCCAAGGCCTCAATGAGCGCCTGTGGGACTAGAAACCCAGTCCTTCCTGGCCAAGGTACACCTGCCCACCTGGCTTCTATCCTCTGTATCTGTCCTCTCTTTCCTGACTACTACAATTTCCTTTTCTCAGAAGTTTCAAATTTTTATTTTTGTAAACCGCTCTGATGCTTGTTGTATGAGTGGTATATTAAGTCCGTAATAAAGTCCTCCAGCAGCGGGATTCGAACCTCCAGCCCGAGGTTACAGTTGTGGTCATCTTTACTTGACACCCTTGCAGTTCAACCCCAATATGTCCGAAAGAAAAGTGACCAGTGAAATGGCTTTGGACTATATATGCATACACATTTGCGCACAAAAGAATCAAACAGAACAAGACAAATTAAAAAGGAAATTGTAGGAAACAGTATAAAAACTGCGACATTGCCTGGACATGATTATTCCAAGAAATCAAGTAAGACCTAGCTAAGTATACCCTTGAAACACGGTGCTGTGTCACATTTGGATTCACAGCTTTTTCGTAAAGACACGCTTGGATTTACAGCGTTTTCACAAGGATATGAAAGATCTGTTTTGATCAATTGTGCGTGGATTTACAGCATTTAGTAAGGAATATGATAGATCAGTTCTGAATAATTAGCATCCATAAGAAGGAAATGATAGGCTGCTTCTTACATAGGGACTACTAAATGCTGTGAGATCATCAAAAAGGCAGCAGCTGCAGTGGTGCTCCAAAAAAGCAATATTTTTTTCCAATTGACGTTCATCCCAAAAGATAAGTGAAACTGGGGGTTCACAGCATGCGTTGTCCCTCAGATTGTTTCTAAACTTATGAGGATGAGGTGCCTTGAAAATAGAGAAAACGGGAGGGGTCACCACAAGAAAGGTTTCACCTTTCAAGCCAAACAATCCAACATAAAAAAACGTGGGCGATAATGTTTGTGAGTTTTAAGTCTAATCATAGGGTGTACTTAGATCTTACTTGATTTCTTGGGATATTATTGGAGTGGACCTTTTAGTCTTTTTTTGATACAAGATTTGCTTATTAGTACCTTTATAAACAATTCAAATCAGTTTGAGCAGAAGAACCACATTCCTATTGCAGTTAAATTAGACCTATCTGTGATCAATTGTCAGTACTCGCATGACTTGAATCAAACAATGAATGATGGCTCTAAAGTTTAAAATGGCCACATTCACTCCCTGTTCCATTTTCACAGTGGTGAAGACGAGAGCTGCCTGAGACAGTCAGAAAAGTCATTATTGTCAAACATCAAACTTCAAAGGGGTACAAGGTCATCTCCAAAGACCTTGGGAATCCCTGTGTCTGGTTTGCAATGTTATTAAGAAAGACATGGTGGGAAGAGGAAAATTAATCCAAGAAGTAAAACACCACATACAACATCCAAAGAGCTTTAAGGCTGACCTGGAGCAATCTGGAGTGGTGGTTTCAACCCACACCATGCGCTGCACACTAAACAAAGAAGGACTTAATGGGGAAGGCCAAGGAGGGAACTCCACTGCTCAGACAGACATAAAATAATCACGCCTGAGAAACCACATTCCTTCTGGGAAAAAGTTCTTTAGACAGATGAAACCAAACTTAAGCTCTTTAGCAATGCAGATAAGTAATACATTTACAGGTGAAGAAATGAAGCATATAAGAAAAATACCCTTCCTACAGTTAAATATGATGGAGGTTCCATAATGTTGTTGTGAGGCTGTTTTGCTGCCTCAGGAACTGGAGGCCTGGAACATCTTAAAAGAATCATGAGGTCAGAAGACTACCAAGGTATTTTGGAGGGAAATGTGCTACCAATCAAACTCCTTTGGAAAGAGTTGAAATCTGCCATTGGTAAAAAGAATCCTGGAAACATTCATGAGCTGGAACAGATCACAGTTGAAGAGTGGGAGAAACTACCAGCAGACAAATGTACAAAACTTCTAAATGTTTACAAGAAACATAAAACATTTGGAGGCTGTCATCACTGCCAAGGGTTGTGCAACCAAATATTAGTGAAGGGTGCCATTAATCCTGTTCATGTCATATTTTGGGTTTTTTTCTCAGAAATTATTACCTCTAAGTTGCAGAGACCTCTCTTTAATTTTTTTTGTATATCTTTGAACATACTATTAAAATATTATAATGACCATACAATTGGAATATTTCCAATGACTTCTCAAGATATCGTACACAACATACCTAAAAAGCAAGGGTGTCAATAATGTTGACCACAACTGTACATAGCAGATATAATGGCACACATGCATGTTTGATGTATTTGTATACTGACATTACAAACTATGTAGTACAAACATATTTTAGAAGCATGTCCTTTTTTAACAAACACAGTTATATGTAAACACTCTATTTGCACAATCTTTCCTTTTAAAATGACTTTGTGGGCATAAACTTGTGTGCACATCTCTCTTGCTTTTATACCCTACTATAAGTATTTTAGTCTTTCATCCCATCAGTGCTGGCACTGAAGGAGTTAATTTTAAAGCAGGATGCTTATGTGAGAAATCCAGAAAAGTGCTTATGCACCTTTATAAAACATAATCCCAGACATAAGTGCGAGTCCGGAGAGTGATGTTGATGGAAAAATTAACAGCTATACGGAGGAATAAAACAGGCTTGTTTGAGACAAAATGGAAGCATTGATGGATTATTTAGATAGGGTTTAACCTTCCTAGTGGGATGGAATGGGGGACAGGTAGATGGGGAAGGGGATGGGAAGTGTTTGAAGAGTGTTTAATTTGTTGTGGTAAGAAAGTTGCTTTGCTAAGCGCAATTGTTGAATATGTAAAAATGTTTATACTTTTTTTTTTTTTAAACGCTCCTAGATCCAGCCCCAAAAGCACACAAATGGTGACACACACATTTTACACTTTTTCCAAAAATGATGTCAATTTGTGTGTATACAAATACATATTGCCTTTTCCCCCACCCAAACAGTACCCCCAGGAATGCTTCAGCGCAGATCATATAAATGTAGGTGCACGCTTTTCACCCAAGTGTGTGTTCACATAATTTTATGAAAACCATTTTCGGCGTGTAAAATAGGCTTTCTAAAATTACCCTTAGTTATCAATGACTGTTTTGGCCTCTAGGTATTTTCAGTAGGTTATTGGTATTGAAGATGTTAGAATTTCTGATTTTGAGTAATCTATCAGGACCCACTATCAGCAGCCTTCTTCTGTAGGTCCCCTGCTTTGAAGTATTAACTGTGTATGGTATTCAAGGAACTTTAATGTATGATTAAAGAACTGGGGCATGGAAGCAGGTGTTAAATTTGTTGAGGACTAAGGCTTCACCAGAACGATGGCCTACATCTGTCCTGTTGGTAGTTTTAACTACTGGCAGGGTCTCCCAAGATGGACAGGTCTCAACTGAGGTGTCAGACCAGCGCAAACCACCCATCTGGGGCAGCAGAAGAATGGGACAGTGTTGGCAGCAGAGAATCACATTTCTGTGACAACGGCAACAACACTAAACTTAAACTGCACTGAGGAAAGGCCTGGAAATCTACTTCTATATCTTGCCATGAAAACCCATCTGGGCAGCAGCAGAATGGGACAGTGTTGGTGGCAGAGGATCACATTTCTGTGACAATGGCAAAAACACTAAATTTAAACTGCGTTGAGGAAAGGCCTGGCAATCTACTTCTGTATCTTGCGATGAAAACCCAATGGATAGTCACAACAAAACAAATTGCACTATAGTGTGGGAGATGAGACCTCCAGGTCGGAAGGCACTCAACTAGCAACTGCGGAGGAGCTGAAGACTGTTCAGAGTAAAGTCAGCCTTTATGATGTGGTTGGATCAAAGCCCTTGGGACGTCTGACTGCTGATGTAGCTGCGCATGAAATGAGTCAGAAGCTGTAAAGATGTCTTTCATATTGGGACATGGAATGTATGAAACATGAACCAAGGGAAATTGGATGTGGTCAAGAATGAAATGGAACGTGTACAACTTGATCTGTTGGGTGTCAGCGAACTGAAATGGATGGACATCGGGCACTTTCCATCAGATGATCACATGGTCTATTATGCTGGAAATAAAAGACAAAGAAGAAATGGTATTGGATTTATAATAAAGAAGAAACTTGCAAGAAATGTAATGAAATATAGTGCATTCAGTGAACGCTTAATCTCTATTCGTCTACAAGGAATGCCTATCAACACAACTATAATTCAAGTATATGCCCCAACAACACCTGCAGAAGAGGATGAACTTGATGAGTTCTATGAACAAGTACAAGCTGAAATTGACAGAATATTCAAACAGGATATCCTGATAGTCGTGGGTGACTGGAACGCAAAAGTTGGCAACAAAGAAGAAGGCAAAGTGGTTGGAAAATATGGACTTCACAACAGAAATGAAGCTGGAGAAAGACTGGTAGAATTCTGCAAGACCAACGATCTATTTATCTCAAACACCTTCTTCCAGCAACACAAGCGGTGACTGTACACATGGACTTCACCCAATGGATTGCACAAAAATCAAATTGACTACATCTGTGGAAGTCAACGATGGAAAAGCTCTATAACATCAACAAAGACCAATCCTGGAGCTGACTGTGGTACAGATCACCAACTACTAGTATGCAAACTCGAGCTAAAGTTGAAAAAGAGCAAGCCAAACATAAATGTAGCAAAATATGACCTTGAGAATATACCACTGGAATTTAAAGACTGTCTATAAAATCAATTCGCTGCTTTAGATACAAATGGCAGAGCTCCGGAAGAGTTATGGAATGATATCAAGAAGGTTGTGTTGGAAGAAAGCGAGAAATCTCTACAAAAGGTAAAAAAGCAAAAACAGCCAAAATGGATGACAGAAGAAACTCTGAAAATTGCCCAGAAACGCAGAGAAGCTAAAGCCAGAGGAGAAAGAAAGACAATCACAGAACTCAAGAGAGATTTCCAACGTGCAGCAAGACACAAGACAAGGGAAAGTATTACAATGACACATGCAAGGAAATAGAAGCAGAAACTATTATAGGAAGACAAGATCAGCTTTCCAAAAGCTATGAGAGTTAAAGAAAAAATTCCAGCCTCGAATTGGAATGCTACAAGATGTTCAAGGTTCTATGTTGAATAATGCTGAGAAGATCAAGAAAAGGTGGAGAGAATATACAGAGCTTTTATATGATAAAAATCAAGGTGACCAACAGCCGTTTCAACCTGTACCTTATGATCTGGAACCATTAGTGATGAAAGAAGAAGTCGAAGCACCATCAAAAGCCCTATCCAAGAACAAAGCACCAGGCATTGATGGAATTCCTGTAGAAATATTACAGCAATCTGATGCAGCTGTTACCATATTTACAAGGCACTGCCAAGAAATTTGGAAGATAACAACATGGCCAACTGACTGGAAAAGATTTGTGTTTATACCAATTCTAAAGAAAGGTGATCCAAATGACTGGAAATTATCGCACAATCGCTTTGATACCACATGCCAGAAGGATTCTACTGAAGATTATTCAACAGAGACTACAACCATACCTGAAACAAGAACTACCTGAAGTGCAAGCAGGGTAAAGGAAAGGCGAGGAACGAGAGACATAATTGCGGATGTGAGATGGATCCTTGAAAAGACTAAAAAATACCAAAAGGATATCTATTTGTGCTTTATCGACTACAGCAAGGCTTTTGACTGTGTAAACTATGAGAAACTCTGGGCCACATTAAGAAGCATGGGTATACCAGAACATCTGATCATTCTCTTGCACAATCTGTACATTGATCAAGAAGCAACAGTTCGAACCGAACAAGGAGAAACAGAATTGTTTAAAATAAGAAAGGTATACAACAAGGCTGCATACGTTCCCCCTACTGTTTAATTTTTATGCAGAACAAATCATCAAAGAAGCAGGATTGTATGAAAACAACAGAGGTGTGAAAATTGGTGGAAGACTCATCAACAACCTTCATTATGCTAATGATACTACATTACTAGCTGAAAGTGAAGATGATCTGAAACATTTGCTTCTCACAATCAAGGTACATAGTCTTAAAATGGGCCTGCACCTTAATGTAAAGAAGACAAAGATCATGACAACTGGCAAAATCAATAAGTTCATCATTGAAGGAGAAGAAATTGAAATCGTGGACACCTTTAACCTACTTGGATCAACTAGCAATAAAGAAGCAATAAGCAGTCAAGAAATCTGACGATGCATTGCACTTGGTAGAATGGCTATGAAAGACCTAGACAAGATTCTCAAGAGCAGAGATGTCTCTTTCCATACAAAGATTCGACTTGTTCAGACCATGGTATTTTTGTTAACAATATGGATGCGAAAGCTGGACAGTGAAAAAGATAGACAGGAAGAAAATTGTTGCCTTTGAATTATGGTGCTGGCGGCGAATACTGTGTATACCATGGACTGCCCGAAGAACAAACCAGTCGGTACTAGAGGAAATCAAACCTAAGCTTTCTTTAGAAGCTCAGATGACAAGACTTCGACTTTCATACTTTAGACACATCATGCAAAGACAGAGATCATTAGAGAGATATCATGCTTGGCAAGATAGAAGGTCAAGGCAAAAGAGGAAGGCCAGCAATGAGATGGATCGATACAATAACAGCAGCTACGGGTACCAGTCTGTCAACAATGAGCCGCACTGAAGACCGAACACAATTTAGGACAACTATCCAGAGGGTCGCCATGAGTCGACACTGACTCAACGGCACTTAACAACAACATAATTCATATGTATGGAATGCTTCTACCTAGAAGGCCTGCATCAGTTTTCAATGGGCCTGATAGTCAAAGGATTTATGACCCTAGCTTTGAAAGTAATGTTCCTAAGTTGACCTGTTTGAAAATTCATTAGGGCTTGGTTCCTAAATTTTATACTAAAATTTCACAAAACTCCTAAATTTAGGAGAATAAAAAAGTGATTGACAATGGGGAGAAAAGGACAGTGAAGAAACAGAAAATAGAAATGAGATACTGAAAAAGTACTTGGGAGAAAACCAATGAAAAGTAGTGGTAAAAAAAAGACCAGGACCAACCTCATTGGAAAAATAAAATTATCAAAGGTAACTTCTGGCTTGGATCCAGTCTCATGGTATGAACCACGCAGATGTCAGTGCTCATACAAGAATAGCTCCATGCCAGAAAGTGATTTTAATAACTTTATCTTTCCAATGAGGTTGATCCTAGTCTCTCTTTGCCATTTTCTTATATTGATGTATTCTGAAGTCCCTTTCAGGGATCTCCTTTCCATTTTCTGTTTTTTTTCAGTCCCTGTCGTCTTCACTTCCTCCCCTACATATAGGTCGCTTTAGGTACACAATACTCGTAGATCTTTGAGGTTAATCCTTTTGTTTCATTTGTTCTCCTTTTCTCTCATCAACCTTTTTATCTACCTATGCTTGGATTTTATTCATCTTTGTCCTTCCAAGCTTTGTTCTCCCTCTTTTCACCTTTCACCTACTTACCAGGTTTTCATTTCCTACTCATACTTCCCTTATCCTCTCATTTTCCACCTTTGTCTCATTCCTTCCCCTTCCCCCTTCCCCTGTCTTTCACCCACTTTCTAGTCTACCTTTTTCACTCTCTTTCCATATATATGTCCCCTCCCCAGTTTCATCTATATTCTTTTGTCTCTCATCTCCTTGCTGGCCCTAGTTCCTTCCCTGTCACTCATCCTTTTCACCCTTTCTTATATCTTACCCCTATACAGGCTCCCATTCTCTTTAACTTCCCACATTTCCACCCTCTCTCAGCACTTTCTAAAATGTGTTTCCCCTTTCTCTTTCACTTTCAATTGCCTCCCCCCCCCCAGCCAACTCATCCCCAAACCTTCTAGGTCTTTCAAAACTTCTCCTTTCTCCATTTTTCTGTACTAAGTCTCTCAGCTGTTCACACCCCTCACTCAATCATCTAGTCCCCATTGTCATCCTTCATCCCCTATAATCCAAGAATGTAAGCAAAACTGTTGCAGTGATAATATATTATGAATTCAGTATTAGAAGAAAGGAGGAAATGCTTAGTTCTTTGTACCAAGTGTAGCATCAGATACATTTGTATTACATCTGTATGATTATTATCTTGCACACGGAACACAAGTTTTATTTTCACACAATTGTGTTTTTTTCCTGAGGGCTGCTAGTCAATTATAGGGAGCTTATGAGACATGATCGACTCAAGGGATTCTAGCACCCTGAGCCAACTTTTGCTTTTGTGCCCCCAACCTCCTGCCAGGGGCTCTAGCACAAGCTGCACAAGTGAAAGCACATTTTACAAAGGACACCCAAGTGTAATCTGGAACATCCAAGCCAGAACATCTGAAAAAAAATCAGGCATGTGCAAGTTCAGGCACAATGTCACAGATATGGACATACCTAATATGGATGTCTGTGGAGACATTTACATAGACGTTCCCAGAATAGCATTTCAGAGCAAGGACTTCTAATAGCCTAGAGGTTAGAGTAGTGGGTTAAGAGCAGGACAACCAGGTTTCAAATCCCAGCGTGGGCCTTTGTGATCTTAGGCTAGTCGCTTAACTTTCCCATCTTCTCTACACTTTCTGAATGTTTTAAAGCCCAAACAAGTGCTTTCCTGATGCCTATTTGTGCCTGGAATAGGTCTAAATGTGGGCATGCCTGCAAGTTTCTGAAATTGAATGGGAATGTATAAGTTCAGTGCACCTCCCCAGACATGCCTCTGTCACACCCCCTGCCTATTTGGATGTCCCTGCACCGGAGGCGCCTTTAAAAGAGGTTTGTAAAATGGCTCCAGGGAGGTCTCCGTGATTTGTATGTGCATGTCTTCAGATGACCAAATTACGAGTAAGATGTTTAAAATAACTCCCCATAAGGTAAATCTTCACCTGGTGGGGTCACTGGCTTAGGTTAAATGCCAGCACTGCCATTTAACTTAATCTGTATTTTCAATGTTTTTCAATGAGCCGCCTGACTGAAGACTGAACACAATTTAGGATAGCTATCCAGTCGACTCCGACTCGACGGCACTTAACAACAACAACAACTGTATTTTCAATACCACTATCTATATAGGGTAGCAGTGCTGAATGTACGTATAGTGCTGGTTCAGTCACTATATTAACTGTTTAGACCTGCTATTCTTGCAGGAGATAGGAAGTGATTGTTTTTGCCCTCTAAAAATGCCGCAGTGCTGGTGGTATCAGTACAACATAGCTGCCGGGAGCAAAGGAAAATGCTCCCACAGATGTATTAAACTATACAATGATGTGACAGCAGAGGCAAGGAGAGGAGGAGGTTGGCTTGGAGCGAGACATTGAGGCAGGCCTTTACTCAGGTATGTCCTGATCCAGTGCCTCAATGGCTAACCTTTTAAGCCGGCCCTGTTATGAGGATAAGTGATGCTTAACAGTAAATTCAAGTAAACGCATAATGAGTTCATCTCAAAATGCCATAAAGTTATATGTATCCTCGAGAACAGCTAGACTTGAGGATAAATTTGACTCATTGACCACTTTTATGGCAAGCACAGACTAGAGGAGAATGGTTAATGAAGCAGAATAGAGCATATGCCAGTTAGACTGTTCTTTTTCAAAGTGGAAATACTGTTTTAAATAACCAATTCTTCCATATCATCCTGCTAGACCAGTCCAAAGAAGTAGATTGTGTTCCCCTACCAGCAGAATGGTGGAGACAAGGAACCAATGAAAAGCCCAGGTTTCAATGACATCTATGCCTCAATTTGCCTCAGCCTCCAGAGGTCTCCAGTATTACTTTGTCTCCAGCAGAATGTGGATGGATTTTCTCCTCTTTGATGATAAGAGGAAAAGATTGATTAAATGCTCATGAACTCTCTCGTTCGAGTGTAACATGGGAGGCTCCACTAGACACCAGTCTTTTAGATAGCCATAGGAGGAGGGGAAAATTGGTTCAGCTCCCACATGCTGAACCTGTTGAGCAGCCAGAAATTGGAAGGATCTGAAAGGATGCAGCAACCTCACACAACCTCAAAGCCCCCTCCCTCCTCCTCTGCCCCCCCCCCCTTACTCTTTCCCGAAGATTGCAGAAGACTCTGAGGGATCTGCCTGCTAGCCACCTTAAACACAGTTTCAAGGAAGTTGAGCTCAGCCCGGCACAGATTCTATGCCTGGGTCTCTTAGAGGGTGAGAGTACCAAGGCTTGACCTCATCATTGTCCTTGTTGGGGGCTCTCTATTCCGTCTTCCTGGGACGCAATTCGGAGTGGACAACTGGTGACCGTTGGTGCAGTGTGGGGGTTTCCTGCAATTTTCTGCAAGCATTAGTAGTGTTTTTATCTAATATGTCCTAGCGTGTGTTCTGCCAAGCGGCTCAAACGCCCATTCCATTTCCTGTAACACACATTGGAATAAAAAGCACACTTAACGCATGCCTTTGGGCTACCATGATCTTAGCATGCACTGTTGAGATACTTTCCTTAACTCTCTCTGTCTTCCTGGAAACGGTGTTTGACCTGTGGCAAGCGAGGTGCCTCATCTCTGGATTCTTGACTCTGCTCTTCTTGCATAGCAGCTTCTGAGTCTTCCCTGGAGGGCCTGCTCCCTCTCTCTCAGCTGGGGGATGCAGTTCAGCCATGCCTGCCTCAGGGCAAGAGGTGACAGATGGCTGTATAGGTAAAGATAACCAGTCGGCCAGAGGTTCTGGCAACCATGTTGTGAGCTGTTCCTTGCCCTCTAGGGGGTCTGTGGTGGCTGTGCCCCCTGGGGTGGGGTGGGGGGGGGGGTCATTTCCGAGAGGAGAGCTTCCGGACTCTGGATTGTCCTTCCCGGAATTCTTTTCTTTTTTGCAGCAGACCTGGTCCTTCTGATGTGGAAATTCAGACTCTGACACCCCCCCCCCCCCCCGGCACAGTCTCATGTGGGGCAAGCTGGAGTGGCAGCCCTGTTCGATTGCCTTTGGCTAAGCATCCCCGGTGAAGGGTGCCCCCTGGAGATGGGGAACAGCTGGGAGCTGTTTAAGATTTTTTCTATGACTTGGGTTCAGATGGCTCGGTACTGGGTTCCAACATGGATAAATAAGTATTCTCACTTTCAAAATATTGCAAAGAGGCTGGAGTGATCAGCCTATTCCAGAAGGAGCTGCTCACAGTATTGACTGCAGTGGTCTCATCCGCCTTGAACTTGACTGATGCTTCTGGCACTGAGCAGGAACCGAAGGGTGCAGAAATCCATTACTGTCTTTCCGTTCCCAGATGTGATCAAGGATATGATCTGATCGGAGGGGGACTCTCCTATCTTCTTGCCTAAGGGAGTTAAGGATGTGTAAGAAAATCTACGCTCTCCCAGAGAAGGAGTACATTGAGTAGTTTGGTATTCCTATGGGGGAGGCGCAGGACACGGCGGTTACCAGACAGGCCACCATTCCTGTGGAAGGAGGATTGGCCTTAAAGGATTTTCTGGACCATAAGGTGGATTCATTGTTGAAGAGCCAGTTTGCCATGGCAACTGCTATTCTGCATCTTGAGCTCTGCTCCAGGGAATCCAGTCTTTTCTGCCGGATGATACTACTCTTCTTTTGAAGTCTATTATGGCATTCCTTTCTGATGCCACATATGACCTGGCACTTTTAGCAGTCAGGGTTGGTGCCCTGACGACGGTGTCATGGCATTGGATTTGCCTCCAGCACTGGGCAGCGGACTCCTCTTCCAAAGCCCAGTTGGCCCAACTGGCTCTAAGGGGAAGCTGCTTTGTGGAGCCAATTTGGAGAAGCTGGTGAAGGACCTGAGCGAGACAAAATCTTACTACCTTCCAGAAGACAGGTCCAAGGGACCTGTGAAGCATGCTGGTGCCCCTTTCTTTTTGGCCTCTGCCCATCCACCGAGGGCACATTGGCCAGATCCCTGGGGGTCTCAGGACTTTTGTCATTACCAACTTGGAAAGCCTTTCTTCCCCTCTTCTTCCAGGCCTTGGACTCTTTCTCAGGCCTTTCATGGAGTGCCTCGGCCTAGGGACTTGGTCCCCTCCAGGGCAAGACTCTCCTGGACTGCACAGTGAAGGTTTAGGGGCCCATTCCCTGATTCCTCCAGTTGGAGGCAGGCTTTGCCTTTTCTTTTAGGAATGGCCCAGGTTACCAAGGATCACTGTGTGCTAGACACCATTCAATTCAGTTGTGTCCTAGAATGCAAAGAGCCATTCCTCCAGATGAGCGGTGCAAGGGCAGATACTCCATCTATTTTGTGGTGCCCAAAAAGGATGGTTCCTTCTGGACCTTAAGGACCTTGCACGTCCTGCGCTTCCGGATGGAAACCTTGTGCTCCGTTAGTCAAGCAGTATGCGCTGAAGGGAGTTCTTGACTTTTCTGGATATGGCCGAGGCATATTTTCATATCCCGAACTGGGCAGATTAGCAAAAGTATCTGAGATTTGCAGTGCTTGGCTCTCAAAATCAGTTCACCGTCCTCCCCTTCGGGTTATCCACTGCCCCAAGGTTATGGTAGTGGCAGTGCTGCAGTTCCCAGGGATCTCGGTCCATCCATATTTGGATGACTGGATCAACTAGGCCCATTTCCTTTCAGAAGCATCTCGGGTGGTGTCCTTTTTGGAAAGCCTCGACTGGGTGATCAATCGGGGAAAGATTGCCTTCCCAATCCGTGGAGTTTCTGGGAGCAGGTTTCAACACTCGATTGGGCAGAGATTTCCTGTCTGAGGAAAAAGTCAAGAGACTGTTGGATTTCCTCGCACTGATCTGTGCGCAGCAGGATCCCATACGCCACGTCCCACTGGCCACAGTGGTGGTGTTTGGCTTCTACTTTCTCCCTCTTGCCAATTCCAACCCCTCCTGCTGCCTCAGTCTCACTCCTTTCTCTCATTTAAAGTCCAGTCCATTCGCCTCTTCACACCACTCCCTTTCCGAGTAGCTGTTATTTATCGCCCTCCTGACAAGTCTGCTTCTACCTTCCTTACAGACTTTGACTCCTGGCTTTCCATCTTTCTGGATTCCTCCTCCCCCACTCTCATTCTTGTTGATTTTAACATTCACGTCGACAATCCCTCTGATCCCCTTGCTTTAAAGCTCCTCGCCCTTACCTCCTCGTTTGGCCTCCAACTTTGTTCCACTGCCCCCACCCACTGCCCCCACCCACCAGCACGGCCACTGCCTTGACCTGATACTTTTTTCGAATTCCTCTCCCTCGAACTTCCGTAGCTCAGTTCTTCCCTTATTTGACCATCACCTTTTAAGCTTTAATCTTCATCTCCCACTGCCTCAACCTCATTCTGTCTCCTCCACCCTATATAGAAACCTTCATACTATTGATCCCTTCACTCCTTCCTCCACCATTTCTCCATCTCTTTTCCTCCATTATGTCTTCCAAGTCTGTCAACGAGGCAGTAACCTCCTATAATGCTGCACTCTCCTCAGCTCTAGATGCTCTCGCCCCACCCACCCCACGTCCTGTGAGATGTTCTGCACCCCAGTCCTGGCTCTCATCCATTACCCACTATCTACGCTTCTGTGCCCATTCTTCTGAATATGCTTGGCTCAAATCCCGCTCCCTGGAAGACTTTCTACACTTCAAATTCATGCTTGGCTCTTTCCAGTCAGCCATAGCTCTTGCCAAACAAGACTACTACGTCCACCTAACTAACTCTCTTGCCTCTGATCCTCGCCATCTCTTTAATACCCTCAGTTATCTCCTCAAGGTGCCCCCGCACATGGTCCCTCCCTCCCTTCCTGCCCAAACCCTGGCCGACTACTTCCATGACTGTCTTACTACATCAAAGGCTAACACACCTTGTTAATGAAGACGTGCAGTTTATTTACAAACAAAGCAAGGATACTTATTCAGAAAGGCAAGTATTTCTCTTAGTTACACATGAGTAGTTAGAAAAGATAACTAGAAAGCAATTATTTACAGGAGTATAATACATCACCGATAGAGTTATGAGATATTGCAGCTATTTACAGAAGAATAATACCGCACTGATGCAGAATAGTGTGGTATATAAGAGAATGTAAATAAATAAAATAAATAATACTTCACCAAACTGTCATCATGCAGCCCTTTAAAACATCAGCTGGGAGAACTCAGCGAAGGCTGTAGAAAAGTCTGGGATTCTTCATGCATGGCATGCGCCGGGCCAAGCAGAACTATGCTCTCTCTGTTCTGGGTTTTCTCTCTCTCTCTCTCTATCTCTCTCTCTCTCTCTCTATAAATATATATATATATATATATATATATATATATATATATATATATATATATATATAGGCTAATTGCAGCCGGCCATCACATGATTCCTTACATGAGATTATTCCTACAGCCATTCTCCACCCCATATACCCCCTGCTTGACCAGTCCCTCTCCAGCCTTTGGTTTCCGGGCAGGCTTCTGACAATGCTCACCCCCCATGGTTTTAGAAGCTCAAAACTTCTACAATTACAACTGATGCATATCTTGTTTACATTTGCTAGGTCAATTGATCTACATCTGCTAAGAGAATTGTTCAAAGGCCAGGAGAAGAACTCTGTCTCCCTCACCCTAGGACATTTGCATTTGTTAGAAGAAGAACCAGATAAGAAGAATTCTGTCTCCCTCTCTGGTCTTCCAGCATTCCCTAGGCTAGATGTGTAAACAATCTCTCACTAGACTGTAAATACAGCTTTGGTCTCTGGGCTAGCCAGCTGGCTCAGCATGATTCCTCACAGGCAGAATGGCTCAAGAGTTCAATTTCCTTGCAAAGTTCAATATTCCTTGCTGATCCAAATAAATCTTTAATTAGTAATACAATGACAAAAGACACAAGATCACCCTCCAATTCCCCACTTCTTCTTCAACTACCTCCCCTCCTCCCCCTCTTCACTCCCATCCCCCCTCCCATCCCTGCTACCTCTACCACCCTCTCTTCCTTCCCTGTGATCTCCGGAGGAAACTGCACTCCTTCTTTCTTCCTCCAAACCCACCACTTGTTCCTCTAATCCTATCCCCACCCATCTCCCCCGCCCCATCTCCCCCATTGTTGTCCCTTCCATCTCTTATATTCTCAACCTATTGTTCTCCACTGCAACCTTCCCTGCAGACTTCAAGCATGCCGTGGTTACACTCCCTCCTCAAAAAACCCTCACTTGATCCTATCTGTCCTCCTAACTATCGACCCATCTCTCTCCTTCCCTTCATATCTAAACTACTGGAACGTGCAGTCCACCACCGCTGCCTCAACTTCCTCTCCTCTCATGCCCTCCTGGATCCTTTACAGTCCGGCTTCCGTCCCTTACACTCTACTGAAACGGCCCTTACCAAAGTCTCCAGTGACTTGTTCCTGGCAAAATCTCAGGGTCTCTACTCTGTCCTCATCCTTGACTTCTCTGCTGCTTTTGACACTGTTGGCCACAACCTTCTCCTCGATACCCTGTCCTCGCTTGGTCTTAGGCTCTGTACTATCCTGGTTCTCCTCCTACCTCTCCCATCGTTCTTTCAGTGTGTTCTCCGGTGGCTCCTCCTCCTCCTCTCCTACCCCGCTTCCAGTTGGTGTTGTCCTGGGTCTGCTCCTTTTCTCTCTCTATACCCAATCCCTCGGTGTGCTTATCTCTTCCCATGGCTTTCAGTACCATCTCTATGCCGATGGCTCCCAAATCTACACCTCTACGCCTGAAATCTCCCCGGCAATCCAGGCCAAGATCTCTGCCTGCCTTTCTGACATTGCTGCCTGGATGTCTCACCACAGCTTGAAATTGAACATGGCCAAGACTGAATTCCTTATCTTTCCCCCCAAAACGTCCCCCTCGTCCTCCTCCTTTCTCAGTCTCTGTGGATTTCTCTGTAATCCTTCCTGTTTCTTCGGCCCGCAATCTGGGGGTTATCTTTGACTTCTCTCTCTCTCTTTCTCCACACATATCCAGCTCGTAGCTAAAACCTGCCGTTTCTTTCTCTACAACATTAGCAAAATCCACCCCTTCCTTTCTGAACACACTACCAAAATGCTCATCCACTCCTTAATCACCTCCCGCCTCGACTACTACAATCTACTCCTTGCTGGTCTCCCTGCAAAACATCTCTTTCCTCTTCAATCTATTCAACATTCTGCTGCTTGACTAATTTTCCACCAGCCCCGCCATACCCACATTACTCTTCTTCTCAAGTCACTTCACTGGCTTCCTATCCATTTCCGCATCCAGTTCAAACTTCTCCTCCTGATCTTTAAATGCATTCACTCTTCGGTTCCTCAGTATCTTTCATTGCTCATCTCCACCTACACCCCCTCTTGGAAACTTCGCTCTTCTAACAAACTATTTCTATCTATGCCCTCCATTCGTATTGCTAACTCCAGACTTCGCTCCTTTTACCTTGCTGCACCTTACGCCTGGAACAAACTACCTGTGTCTATATGCCAGGCACCCTCCCTAGCCCTCTTCAAATCCAGGTTGAAAACCCACTGTTGTTTTCAGATCTTGACTTCTATCCTTTGTCTTGACTAGATTATAAGTGCCGTGTTTGTGTTTTTGCCCTGACTAGATTATTGCTCTTTGTGTTTTGTCTTGACTAGATTGTAAGCTCTGACAAGCAGGGACTGTGTCTCTATTACATGTCTGTACAGCACTGCATATGACTGGTAGCGCTATATAAATGCTCAATAATAGTAGTAGTAGATTATCTTCAGCTCCTTGGATCGATGGCGGCAACCATAGAGATGGTGCCATGCGACTGCTCCAGTGGTCCTTGCTGACTCTGTCATCCCCGAGTTCTCAGGAGTTTAAGCACAGGCTCCCACTCCAGATGATGGTGAAGGCCAGCCTGCGATGGTGGCAGCTGCCCTGTCATTTGAGGAAGAGTGTGCCACTGTATGATTTCTCCTGGATCCTTCTGACAATGGATGCCAGCCTCTTGGGGAGGCCATTGCCATGACCATATGGCCTAGGGCTGTTGGAATTGCAGGGAAACAGTGAGGTCCATCAACCACCCCGAGGTGATGGCCATCAGGTTGACTCTTCTGTGTTTCCGGCCTCTGGTCGAAGGCATGGCAATTTGAGTGTTTTTGGACAACCACTCCAGCAGTGGCTTATGTCAATTGGCAAGGCAGCACTAGGAGTGTGGGGAAGCTCTGGAGATGACTCTCCTAGTACAAGCATTGCAGAACCTGTGTCTTTTGGGGAAACTGCTAGGTACGTATGACCTAGATTGGCCACTGTTGGAAACAGTATACTGGGCTTGATGGACCTTGGTCTGACCCAGTATGGCATATCTTATGTTCTTATGTTTGGGCTGAGAAGAACCTCCTAGCTTTGTCGGCTCAGCCCATTCCCAGGGTGGACATTGTGGAAGCAGATTTCCTCAGCCGGCACCCTATGGATCCTGGAGAGTGAGAGTTGATTCAGGAGGTGTGTCAGTTGATTTTGCACTGCTGGGTTCACCCCAAAATGGATCTGATGGCCACCCGCTCCAATGCCAAAGTTTGGTGCTGCTTCAGTCACCCTACAGAGATGGGGTCCAAGGGAATTGACGCCCTGGCCCAGCCTTGGCCAAGTCGGCATCTGCCGTATGTGTTTCCTCTGTGGCCTCTGGTGGAGCATGTGTTTCAGTGTATACAATGATACCCAGGCAGGAATGGCCGATGAGAGCATGGTTCGGATACATGATGCGGCTCCTGCTGGTGCCTTCTCTTCAGTTGCTTCCATCTCAAGACCTATTGCAGCAGAGACCAATTGTCCTGGAGGACCCGGTTCTTTTCTCATGGCTTGCCTCTTGAAAGGAGATGGCTAGCATGTAATGGCTATTCTCTGGCGGTGGTCTCCACTCTGCTTGGAGCCTGGAGGGGGTCTACCAAGCTAGCATACGTGCAGGTCTGGTGCCTCTTTGAGCGATGGTGCAGCACTCGGCAGTTGGCTCCTGAGGCAGCCAAGGTGCCATCTCTGTTGACTTTTCTACAGGATGGCCTGGAGAAGGGCCTTTCCCTTAGCTCCTTGAACGTTCAAGTGGCAGCTGTGGCCTGTTTCTGAGGTCCAGTAGCTGGTAAGTCTTCCACCCAGATGTCTCGTGCTTTCTTCAGGGGGTTCAGCATCTGTCCTCCCCTCAGTCTATGGTCCCTTCCTGGGATCTATGTCCGTTGTTCAGGGCCCTGATGTTGGTATCTTTTGAGCTATTGAAGCATGCTATTTTGACAAATTTGATGCTCAAGATGGTCTTTTTGGTTGTAATTTGCTCTGCAAGGTGGATTTCCGATCTGCAGGCTCTGTCTTGCTGAGATTCTTATCTGTCATTTTCAAAGGAGGCGGTCTCCATTAGGCCTGTGCCTTCCTTCTTGCCTAAGGTGATTTCTCCCTTTCATGTGAACCAGGTGATTTTCCTGCCCTCCTTCTGTAAGGAGCAGTGTCAGGGCAAGGATAAGGATCTTCACCTTATGGATGTCCGGAAGGTTCTTCTCCGATATTTGGAGGTTATGAATTCTTTTTGTAAGTCCGACCATCTTTTTGTGGTGTTTGCTGGCCTATGCAGATGTTTGCTGGCTAAATCGACTTTGGGTCGCTGGATTAAGGAGGCCATTGTCTCGGCATATCTGTTGCAGAACCGGCTGGTTCCAGAGGGTTTAAGTGCCCATTCTACCTGAGCACAGGCCGCCTCATGGGCAGAGCAGAGCTCGATAGCCCCTGCAGACATTTGTCAGGCAACAACATGGTCATCACCTTCCACTTTTGTCAAGCTTTACCACTTGATGTCCATTCATTTGCTGACACGGTCTTTGGCTCAAGGGTTTTGCAAGCTGCTGTCATCATAACGCCCAGTGGAGTCATAGACCAGACCCACTTGTCTGGATTGGTCAAGCAGGACGATATGGAAGGTGACATTTTACTTACCAGTTAATGTCCTTACCTTGAATCTTGCTAGACCAGTCCAGGACCCCCCAAAACTGTATTTACTCTATTCTGCTATGGTAACCTTCGGTTCCCTAAGATTTTTATACTTGGCTCTGCAGGTTCATCTTCTACTGACAGCCGTTTGTTTCTACTTTCCTGTACAGAGTTCTTTGCGATTGATTACTCATCATTTCCCACGATTGAGATTATGTGAGGCTTGCCATGTTTCTTCCATATGCTTTGGGATGAATACTGAAGAGACCTCTGGTAGCTGAGGCGAATAGAGGCATAGGAGTGATGTCATTGAAACCTGACTTTTCATTGGTTCTTTGTCTCCACCAATTGGTGGAGTGGAGAAGTAGCACTGGCTTGGGAACCAAAAGACCAGGGTTTGATTCGCACTAGCAGCACTCCTTGTGGCCTTGGGCAAGTCACTTAACTCTCCATTGCTTCAGAAAAATCCAAGTTATCAATGTTCCTGTTTAGTGTACATTACCAAGTTTTAGTTACAATGTAAACTGCTTTGACTGAAATGATAAAGCGGTATTAAAAACAAAAACAAAACAAACCTGTTAAATAAATAAGACAACCCACTTGTCTGGACTGGTCTAGCAGGGCTCAAGGAAAGCACATTAACTGGTAAGGAAAATGTCGCCTTCTCTAACTGGTTTACTTTTTAATTCCAGGAGTCCAAGAAACAACACCAGGAAATTATATCAGTTTACAGAACACATCTTCTCTATGCTGTGCAGGTAGGGAAGACTCATTTTATTATTGTCACATATATTTCTGGTGACAATTGTTTATCCTAGTTTTGGTGTATTTTTATTGAAATATTATCCTTTTAACTAAAGCATGAAAGATTATCAGTTCAAATGTACATTTTCATGTGAAAATCTATGAAAACACTAAGGGCCCCTTTTACTAAGGTCTCTTAGCTGGTTAACATGTGTTTTAACGTGCGACAAGTGGCAATTGGGAACACTAAAACGCAAGTAGGTCTGCCATCATATGCTAAAACACTTGTTAATCGGAGATCATGGGATAGCGAAGTGTGGGCATGGAGAGCACATTACCATTAGCACCAGGTCTGCTCAGTGGCAACGTGGCTCTTAGTGTAGTTACTCACCTGTAACAGATGTTCTCCGGGGACAGAAGGAATCAGCTTTCACATATGAGTGACGAAGCTGACGGAGCCCACGTAGATTCTCTCTCCAGCTTTCACAGAAAGCCTTTGGGAGTTACACCACGCATGCACGGTCACCTTCCCATCCAAGGGTGTCATCTTACCTCAGTATGATGACACAGCTTAATCAAGCAGAAAAAAGAAAAGCAACTTCACAGGGAGGAGGGAGGGTTGTGAGGACTGATTCCTACTGTCCCTGGAGAACACCTGTTACAGGTGAGTTAACTACGCTTTCTCCAGGAACAAGCAGAAAGTCAGTCCTCACATATGAGACTCCCAAGCTACTGAAAAAACTCTGTAGAAGCCCTGGGTCACCCAAAAAGCGGACTGTAAATGGCAGCAGGGAGTACTGCAGTACCAACATCAAAGGTGCAATCCGTCTCCAATAGCCTGAATACAAAGGGCCAGGGAAGGAGTTGCACTATTCCCCAAAGAGATGTGAAAGTACTGCCTGGCTGAAGGCACTATCATGCAGTGAGCTCTCCTCCAAGCAGTAGTGCACTGCAAAGGTATGGACAGAGGACCAGGTAGCAGCCTGGCAAATATCCAGCAAGGGCACTGAGTGCTGGTTGGCCACCGAAGCTACCATGGCGTGCACATTGTGCGTAGTGACATGATGTTGCAGAGAAAGACCAGCCTGCTCATAGGTGAAGGAAATGCAGTCTGCCACCCACCGTGAGAGGGTGCACTTAGAAACTGCCACCCCAAGGCAGTTGGGGTCAAAGGAGACAAAACTGCACTGAGTGTCGGTGGGGCTGTGTCCTCTGGATGTAAAAGGACAATGCCCTCTTGCAATAAAGAGTGTGCAGGGAGGCCTCCGCCCTGGAGTCGCGAGGTCTGGGAAAGAAGGTGGGGAGCAATACCTCTTGATTCAGGTGGAAAGCAGAGACCACCTTCGGTAGGAACTTGGGGTGGATCTGAAGGACCACTCTGTTCTTGTGGAACCTCGTGTAGGGTACATGGGCTACCAGTGACTGCAGCTCACTAACTCATCGGGCTGAGGTGAGCGCCACCAGGAAGACGACCTTCCAAGACCAATATTTGAGATGGCACATTGCCAAAGGCTCAAATGGAGGATCCATGAGCTTCCCCAGCACCATGTTTAAGTCCCATGCCATTGGCAGTGGGCGGACCAGGGGCCGGGACAAGAGAAGTACTCTCATGAAACGGCCCACCAGTGGGTGTACTGGCCCCAGAGGTCCAGGATCAGATCTCTCCTTCAGCTTCGACGATTTCCAGGACCCACAAGGAAGGTCTTCAGAGGATGATCCCCGATTCGGGGTTTCACAACCCCGGGGCTTTGACCGAGCCAGGGCATGCGACGACAAGTCGTCAGATGCCAGTTTCGAGAGCAGGGGTCGCAGCCTTGATGCCAGTCCCAAGGCAGACTTAGAACCAAACAGCTCCCCCTGCCTCTTTTTACGATCCTTGTGGGTCTTCACCAACATCTGTTGGCAGAGCGGGCAGGTAGACAGGTTGTAGTCCACCCCGAGGCATTTTATGCAGCAACTGTGGTGGTCCATGATGGACATTGTGCGGGGGCACTTGCTACATTGCTTAAAACTGCTAATCGAGGCTATAGCGGGAAAGACAGCACCAGTGAGGTCAAACTCTGTCTCAATCATCTAGGCTGCGAGCAAAGACCTGCGTGCCAAAAAAAGGGGGACCTGAGGAAAAAACATGGCACAGAGGCAGTGAACTCAGGCAGTGGAAAGATGATCAGAACCAATCCCGGTAAAAAGAACAAAGAAAAGTTGGTGAAAAAATCAACTTTAACCGGGAGGCACAGATGGCACATCTGCAGGGCTCCATGGAATAAAGAAAACAGGTAAAATAGCACCCTTGGGCGGGAAGATGACCGCACATTCATGGTGTAACTGCCAAAGGCTTTCTGTGAAAGCTGGGGAGTGGATCCACATGGGCTCCATCTGAGCCGACGTCACCCATATGTGAGGACTGACTTCTGCTTGTTCCCGGAGAAAACACAAGTTCACCTGATGACTTCTCTGTGGGAGTCGTTAAGTTCACCCACTAAGTGGAGCATACACTAGATTGGCCCATGTTAATTGCAAATTCTTAGCATGTTTTATTAAAAGGGACCTTAAGCTGTCAATTAGAACTGTGTAATTGGGTGACTTAGTTGTATATACACTGGCAAAGTTTGCGTATATGTATAGCTGAAATAGTTATTAAAGTGCTGTGACACAAGTTCATTCAATTCAAATGAAATTTATATTTTCCCCTACAATTGCTATACTGGACAATGTTGGGGACCCATGACGCTGCCCCTCCCCCCTTGTTGCTATCATTCAGGTCAGTTTTAAGCCATAGTAGGCCAGCATTTAAAGACCTGCTTAGAGACTGGACTTGGGAGCAGCTGGGCCTGGGTAAAGCTGCTTTATTATTGGGAGTATGTGCTCTTTTTTTTTAATAAAAGGTGTTTTTATGGTGGTGAAAATGATTATGTAGAATGGACTTAGTTTGTATTTTTTTTTTATGTTGACTGGGGAGATTTCAGTTCCTGTAATATTAGTTTGAGTTGATATTTTTGCCTGGGCAGATTTCCTTCTAGTGACAGTAGGATACAAAAGTTAGTTGGATGTTTGTATACTTATTGAATTGATCATGAATTGTTTTCATTTTTGAACTATTTTCTGAATTGTAAATTCAGCATTTATATTTATGAAATTGGAATTCTGTGTTTTATAAGATGTTATGTGGGATTAGGATAGCAGACTGTAAATGCAAGATTAGCTCAGAAATACTGTGCATGTCTAATGCTTTGAAAATAGACTTATTTTTTATACCCTTATAAAGAATATGAGACCCACGATGTGTTGGTCCCAGGTTACCTCTGAAATTGGTTTTCCATTTTATTTTTCTCTTGGTTGCCATCTGCTATATTTTGAAATTGGTTGAATATACTGGCGCACATTCCGGTATTTAGGAGGTAATTTTACAAGGAGCCACATATTCAATGACTTAATCCGTTTTGGACAGCTCGCATATTCTCTCTCTGTTCTGGATGATTTATTAGATTTGTTACACTCAAACTACTATGACATACTGGCAATAATAAAAAATATTAAAACTTTGCAGAAGATAGAAGTTCCACATAGTGTATGTTTTTCATACACTGGTCCAATATAGTATATTGTCCGTCTTCAGAAAAGATAGGATTCAGTTCTAATATTTGACCATAAACATACTGTATGATACTATTGAAACTGCAGTTTCTGGGCCACATTAAGAAGCATGGGTATACCAGAACACCTGATCATTCTCTTGCGTAATCTGTACATTGATCAAGAAGCAACAGTTCGAACAGAACAAGGAGAAACAGAATGGTTTAAAATAAGCAAAGGTGTAAGACAAGGCTGCATACTTTCCCCCTACCTGTTTAATTTATATGCAGAACAAATCATCAGAGAAGCAGGACTGTATGAAGACAACAGAGGTGTGAAGATTGGTGGAAGACTCATCAACAACCTTCGCTATGCTGATGATACCACATTACTGGCTGAAAGTGAAGATGATCTGAAACATTTGCTTCTCACAATCAAAGAACATAGTCTCAAAATGGGCCTGCACCTTAATGTAAAGAAGACAAAGATCATGACAACTGGCATAATCAACAGGTTCATCGTTGAAGGAGAAGAAATTGAAATCGTGAACAACTTTAACCTACTTGGATCAACTATCAATAAAGAAGCAACAAGCAGTCAAGAAATCAGACGACGCATTGCTCTTGGCAGAATGGCTATGAAAGACCTAGATAAGATTCTCAAGAGCAGAGATGTCTCTCTCCATACAAAGATTCGACTTGTTCAAGCCATGGTATTTTCAATAACATCATATGGATGTGAAAGCTGGACAGTGAAAAAGACAGACAGGAAGAAAATTGATGCCTTTGAATTATGGTGCTGGCGGCGAATACTGTGTATACCATGGACTGCCCGAAGAACAAACCAGTCGGTACTAGAAGAGATCAAACCTAAGCTTTCTTTAGAAGCTCAGATGACAAGACTTCGACTTTCATACTTCGGACACATCATGCGAAGAGAGAGATCATTAGAGAAAGACATCATGCTTGGCAAGATAGAAGGTCAACGCAAAAGAGGAAGGCCAGCAATGAGATGGATTGCTACAATAACAGCAGCTACGGGTACCAGTCTGTCAACAATGAGCCGCCTGACTGAAGACCGAACACAATTTAGGATAGCTATCCAGAGGGTCGCCATGAGTCGACTCCGACTCGACGGCACTTAACAACAACATTATGATATAATATAGTTTGTCAACAGTCCATTCTGACAGCGGAATATGATACACGTGAAAACACTTCTGATGCAGTGCGTCGATATTGCACCTTTGAAACACCTAGAACAGAATGCTTGACAGCAATTAGTTTCGACAACATATCAGCCCAGCGTATGAAAAACATACAAGGCCGATATACGCACCAATAACTCTGACACTAAGTAACTTAGTTATCTAAACCTATTTTATAAAGTCTACAAATACTTTTATTTGCAAAATATTACAGCATTATAAGCTACTTACAATTTTTTGTGATCTTTTTATGTTGAGCCGCCAGTACCGTCAAAATCAGCAAACTTTGAATAGCCTATTAAACTAACTAGATCTCGGATAAAAAATCTGTATATAACGCTTTTTGACATAACGTTAATAGCTAAACATAGTTCCATTGAATTTATAACCATTAATTAGTAAACAGTTGAGTAGTAAGTATGGAAACCTTATGTATGTAAAACATACGCTGGTCCAAAATGGGTTAACGCAGATGGGCCTTTACTTGCATACTTTAGCCCATCTTTTGTAAGTATATGCATCAATCTGATGGCACATACTTTTGGTGTGGAGCACAAATCTGCATGCTTAAGTTATAAAATACTATACTTCGCATGCATTTCTTAAAAATTTAGGTGCAAGCATTTACCTAGGGTTGGTGTAACTGGTCATTCCTATTTTCTGCATGTATACCCACCACGTACACCACAATTTTATAAAGTTAATTATGCTCATACTTGAGTTTATAAAATAAATGAGATAAACATGTGGCAACCCCGCATGTTGACTAGGCATGACTTTATAAAAGTACCCTCTTAATGGCTGTACGGTTTCCACTGTACGTTCACTTCTAGAGTTTTTCTCTTGGTTACATTTTGAGTCAAATATCCACAGGTAATCTGACATTTACACTATTCAGAAATTTTGTAGAATAGAGGTTACATTGAAGGAGATGGAATAATCCAGAGACTCTGGTCATAACAACATGATCATACATCTTGTGATTTTACCTCTTATTGAATACAGAGAGGACTGTTTGAGAAAATGAAAGGAATTCATAATAGGTTCCAATCCCAGATTAATAATTGCTTCCAAAATTATCCTAGTTCCACATAGTTTAAAATGAGTTACTCTTGCATAAGGTATCAATTTTCTATTTTCTATACCTAATTCAAAACGATTTTGAAGTTGACTAGTAGTAAAGCTGCACATGATGCAAAAGTGTAATTATAGAACATACAGTGCCATAGGGAAGCCAGGAGGTGTAGGGCCATGGTAGAGCTTTAGTGCAAAGCATGATGATTGCTTCTAACTGGCTCCTTAAATAGAAAGGGCGCGGGCAACGTCCATGCGCCCGGATGTAACCGGGTGCGCGGCGGCGTCGACCTTAGGCATGGCTAAGGGGGGAGGGGGGGATGCGTGGGACGTGATGTTGGTGCGTCTCGCTCCGCATCATTCAAAGTGATTGGTCGGGGTAGGGGCCCATGCGCGGTAGTGACGGGCTTGGGGGGGGGGGGCAGCTGTCCTATGCATTGCAGCCTGAGCACATGCGGTGGGAAGGCTGACTTGCTCCCGCCCACCCGCCCTCGGTTTGAGGGTTGGGTTGGTAGGTGAGCGTTGGGGGCTTTCGGGTTGTCGCAGCCTGGGGGGGGAAAGCGGGTTCCCGGAGGCTTTCCGGTCCCGAATTTATTAGTAGACCTTTGGGGGCGTGGGCGGGGTGCCCACGGCCCGTTGATACCCGTGTAGACTTTTGCTACTGAGATGGCAGAGTTGGCGGAAGGGTATTAGGACTTGGCCGGGGGCTTGGCCAAAACATGGGGGATGAGAGGTCACCTTGCTAGTAGTACGGCTGGTGACGGAGCTCTCAGAGATTTATGGTTCTATTAAAATATGTTGGATGTTAAAGTTTTTGATTATCACAAATTAAAGCTGCGACCAGTTTTGCATCCCATAACAGAGTTGTCTTGTCAAGTTTATGGGTGACAGATTGGATTGGGTGGGGGAGGGGGGGTGGGTAAAGTATGTGATCCTTGGGCAATAAGGGGAGGTAGACGGTCCGACTACCCGGTTACAGTGAACTGCAGCAGTTGCCCTCCCAGGAATCAGACTTGCGGAACAGCCCTAACTGTAAACAAAAGTCCATGGGACAGGGAGGAACAGAGAGGGGGGGGGAAGGAATCTTTCTTTTAAAGAGCAACTGGTGGCTGGCAGGCTTGTTGGGATGGAAACTGTAATTGCCATTTGGATATGAGGGTTTGGGAGAGAAGACTGCTGCTGCATGGGAAGAGGTTTAAGGAGAGTTGAGGCTGAGAGTGCTGAGGGAGATTTGAGAGACACAGACTGCTGCTAGGATTAAGGTTGCCAGTTGGCTCTAGATATGCTGGAAAGGATTGATCTGATCTTAAGTTTAGCTGTAGTCTTTTCTTTTGGAATACAGTTTGTGAAGTGAGAACTGTAAGTCCTTGTATGCTATATAGACTAAGCTCAGGATTAGATCTAATTTAATTATATTCAGCATCGTCAATAGCAGAGCTCGGAGCAGATTAACAATAAAGCATCAGGAGCTACTGGTCACGAGGAGTTAGAATTGACGCAAAGGCACACATTGCATTTGTCAGGAGATTAAGGAAACAAATAGAGGAATGAAATTACAATGGAATGCTAGCTCATTATAGATAGGAAAGGGTTATAGTGAAGAAACAGGACATTATACTGTAGCTTCAAAATGAATGATTGAACCATCAGAATCAGTCAGCCTTTAACAAGAGTTTTAGAAATAGGTGATTATATTAATAGCCATAGGCCATGGATCTTTATTGATTATGAAGGATTTCAAGTGGTATTCTTCCAAGTTAATCTGGTGTAGTTTCTGAAAGAGACACGTTTTCAGAGATTTTCTAAATAAGGTATGATAAATCATGTATCTTATTCTTGATGATGAGTTATTCCAGGTCTTTGGAGCTGCTGCTGCTGCAAATGACTTTCTCTATATGTCCATTAGGCAGAATAGTTTGGGGAAAGGAATTAAGGTTTTGCAGGTCGCAGTTGATCATAGTTCTCTGAAAGGGTTGTAGTTTTGGATACGATCAGACATAGAATGGTACCAGGTCCATTTGAATTTTAAAAATTAGGAGAAATTTAAAACTGATTCTTCCTGCATTGTGAAGCTAGTTTTTCAAGATAGGCAGAAGTGCTATCTGGAGGCTTTGAATATTGATTTGACTATCCTGTTTTGGAGGGATTGTAATTGAGTAATCTGCCTATCTAGGCCTGGCTAAACTATATTACAGTAGTCTAAATTGGGAATGATGATTGCTTGGATTAGTTTTTGAAAGTTATGTATAGTGAAGTCTCACATAGCAATCTTAAAGGAAAAGCTTCCTGGTTAGTGATTAGATTTACAGCTCATATGAGGTTTGAATTGATATTGAATACCAAGTAATTTGGTTTCTATGCTGTATTTCACTCTGATCTTTCCTAGTATTGAGAGTTTCTTGGGCATAATTCTGTCTTTAGAACTGACCCATAGTAATTTGGTCTTCTCAGGGTTAATTTTAAATTTGTGGGTTAACATCCAATAGTAGATCAATTTTGAAGATTGAGAAAAAAATATACAAAATGTGTTAATTGAACCATTGACTGGGAGTAGTACTATGATGTCATTTGCATAGGAATAAAAAGTAGTGGTAAGTTCTTAGTCTCTGAGGCATTTTCCTAGGGAGCTTAGGAATACATTGATCAGAATAGGTGATAAATGAGATCCTTGTTGTTGTCCTGATATCAGTGATCAGGATAACCACAAAGATAGTTCATCCTTCCAACATACTCTTAGCAATCTAATTTTCAAGAAACCCTCAAACCACTTTAACACTGGGCCAGCTAGAGTTATTTTGCAGCAGTGGCAATAGACGCAAACAGTCCGCGACACTTACCTTTAAACTTTGGCGCCACAGGGCTGTTTGCTTCTGCCCCCTCCAACACCTGATGTCAACTTTCTGTTTTTTAGACGGGAAGTTAGCATGAGGTGGCGGAAGCAAATAGCTCTGTGGCACCAAAGTTAAAAAATAAGCACCAAGGAGCTGTTTGCAGCCAATTTGTCACCACTGCAGGTCCAGAGAGGGGCAAAAGCAGCAGCGGCAATGTGCGCCGCAGGGGGGAGCTCAAGGGACAAGGTTTGCCTAGAATGCCGCATCTCCTTGAGCTGATCCTAATGTGAAGTCATTCCAGATGGAGTCTGCTAGAGTTGATTTGGCCATTGGTTTGTTGGTTGAACCTTTTATTGTGTTCTATCATATTATGCTTCTTCAGCTGTACCTCCTTGCAAAGCAGTTGTATTTTATTCTGAAAGAAATGAGTGAAATCTGCTGGTTTTAAGTTGCAGGTGGTTTGATTTAGCTCTAGGTTTTGTTTTAGTTTGGAATTTTTTATCTTGAATAATTTTCTCATGGTTTTATGACATGCTATTATATGCTTCATATAATATTGCCTTTTTGCCTTCCTGATCATAGAAACCTAGAAACATGATGGCAGATGAAAAAAAAAAAAACAACTTACGGTCTGTCCAATTTGCCCTTCTGTACCAACTACTGTAGTCCCTTTACTTCCTTTAGAGATCTTCTATGTTTGCCCCATGCTTTCTTGAATTCAGATAGTCTTCATCTCTAATACCCCCACTGGGAGACTATTCCATGCATCTACCACTTTTTACTTAAATAAATATTTCCACAAATTACTCCTGAGTCTATCTCCTTTCATCTTCATTCTATACCCCCTTATTGCAGAGCTTTCTTTAAACTGAAAGAGGCTCTCCACCTGTACATTTATACCACAGAGATATTTAAACATCTCTATCATGTTTATCATGGGATAAGGGAAGTAGAATTGCAATGGGCTAAACTAAAGGTGGCAATAAAAGGGGCAACAGATAAATATATAAGGAAAAGTAAATAAAAACAAGAGAAGGAAACCTATTTGGTTCTCCAAAAAAGTGGCTGCTCAAATAAAGGCAAAAAGCATAGCTTTCACAAAATTCAAAAGCTTACAAACAGAGGAACACAGAAAGGAATACAGGATCAAAAAGAGAAATAAGGAAAGCAAAATCAAAGGCAGAGGAAAAGATGGCTAAAGATGTGAAGTATGGCAACAAAACTTTCTTCAGGTATATTCGGGAGAGAAGGAAAATCAGAGATGGAATTGCAGGACTCAGAAGCACTGGGAATGGACTCAAGGAAAGTGACATTGAAAAAGCAAAATTGCTAAACAAATACTTCTGCTCTGTTTTTACTAAAGAAAATCCTGGAGACTTACCACCTGTGACTCCCAAATATAAAAATGGGAATGAAGTAGATACCACACCATTCACAGAAGATGATGTGTTAGAACTTGTAAAACTGAAAGTGGACAAGACCATGGGACCGGATGGCATACATCTCAGGGTACTGAAAGAGTTCAGAGAGGTTCTTGCAGGGCTGTTAAAGGATGTTTTCAACAGATCCTTGGAAACAGGGAGACGTTCCTCGGGACTGGAGAAGGGCTGATGTGGTACCTCTTCACAAAAGTGGTGACAGTGAAGAAGTGACAAACTACAGGCCCGTGAGCCTTACCTCAGTGGCGGGAAAAGTAATGGAGGCGCTCCTGAAAGAGCGAATAGTGGACTTTCTCAAAACCAACAGGTTGCATGATCCGAGGCAACATGGTTTTAACAAAGGACGATTTTGGCAAACAAATCGGATTGAGAGTTCTTTGACTGGGTGACTAGAGAACTAGATCAGGGGCATGCAATGGATGTCATCTACCGGGATTTCAGCAAAGCCTTTGATACTGTTCCTCATAGGAGGCTTATCAATAAACTCAATAGTTTGGGGATGGGTCCCAAGGTGGTGAAATGGATCAGAAATTGGTTGACAGTCGACAGAAGGTGATGGTAAATGGAGCTCACTCAGATGAAAGGAGGGTGATTAGCGGGGTGCCCCAGGGTTCGGTCCTCACTTTAATCTTTATTTCTTATAATCAGGTCTTTCAGGAACATATCTTTCCCATCAGTGACAAGGTCATTTTCTCAAATGACTCCAGTTCAATTTTTAACAATATTCTTAAAATTAAGACCCCAGCCATTCTAATTAATTTAGCCTAATGGATGTCAGTCTACTATAGCATTACACTTGGGAGGCAAAGGTCTTTTATTTACTACATCTGGAGTGCCAAATGCCCTTGCATACTCAGCTTGGGAGTTACCCATCTGTGTGGCTAATTCTGTTCTGCTTGTCCACGGAGAAAGTAGAGTTGCTTATCTGTAGTGTAGGTTCTCCTTCGACAGCAGGAAAAATCAGCCACATAAATCTTCCCACATGGTTGAACCAGCCTTTGCTTTGTATTAGATTGAGTGGGCAGAGTTAAAGCCACACAAAATGGAGTACTTGCATATGCCCAGATGTTCTGTGCTCTGGGAGAGTTGTCCAACTTGGCTACGACGGGATGATGATACCCATGTGTGTGGCTGATTTCATCCTGCTATGCAAGGCGAATCTACATTAGAGGTAAGCAATCTTATTTTATCTTGCAGCCACTTTGTGGACCTCTTGAAAGTCGCTCCTTTTGATTTCTTCACATAAAAGGTGGTACTCCTATTTGCATTTGCCTTGACCAGAAGAAAAAACAACTTGAAACCTCTGCAGCATACGAGCCCTCCACTTAACTTCATCACAAAAGATTTGTTCTCAGAACTCTCCTTAATTTTGGCCTAAGGTAGTGACAGCTTTCCACATCAGTGAGCAAATAGTGCTTTCTGTGTTTCATCTAAAACCCCATAAAATCCATGCATAAAAGCTGTTCACAGTCCAGGGCTATAAACAAGCTCTTGCATATTACCTTAAACGATCCAGTTTGGAAGCCTGTACACAGTATTTTTTGTCATCTTTGATCCTAACAGAATTGGCATGTGGATTACAAAAAAGCAAAGTCAAGTTAATTGCCTAGCATCCTGCTTCCAGTTATCTTAAGAACAAGATGGTGCTTGTCTCAGCTCCAAAATAAACTCCCAACAGATCAACACTACTAAGTGACTGTGCTTCTCCTAAACTCTGCCCCACTAGATACTGTCCACAAAGCAGCGACATAATGGAGATCATTTTGCATCCAGTGATCACCAGATGGTGTGGTTCAGTATTAGGACTAGGGATGTTAGAATCCATTCAAAAGTGAGGGTCTTAGACTTTAGGAAGACTAACTTTGCCAAGATGGGCCAATACCTCAGGGAGTCACTAGCGGGATGGGAACAGCTGGGGGATGTAGAAAAACAGTGGGCAAAACTGAAAGGGGATACTTTAAGGGCAACCAACCTTTTTGTTAAAATGGTAAATAAAGGTAAAAGGAAAAGGAGACCGCTATGACTTTCGAAAAAAGTAGCTGAAAAAGTGAAGAAAAAGAGGGAAGCCTTCATGAAATACAAGAGATCACAGAGAGGAAGACAGGCATCTATATTTGGAAAAACTTAGAGAAGCTAGCAAAGTAGTCAGGAAAGCAAAGATTCAAAAAGAGGAGGAAATAGCCAATGCAATAAAATGGGGGGGGATAAGACATTTTTCAGATATGTTAGTGAGAAGAGGAAGGGCAAAGTGGTATTGTCAGACTCAAGGGTGAAGGGGAGGAATATGTAGAAGCTGATGAGGATAAAGCGGAATTGCTTAACAAATATTTCTGTTCTGTGTTCACAAATGAAGAACCAGGAGCAGGACCTCAGAAAACACCCACAAACAGGAACAGAAGCGAGGGGCATCTTGAACAGTTTTCAGAAGACTGTGTTCGTGAGAAACTAGCTAAACTTAAAGTAGACAAAGCGATGGGACCGGATGTGATAACCCTAGAATACTGAGGGAATTTGGGGACATTCTAGCAGCTCCACTGACTGACCTTTTCAATGCCTCGTTGGAGTCGGGAGTGGTGCCAAAGAACTGGAGAGAGGCTCATGTGGTGCCTTTACACAAAAGCGGAAGTAAGGAAGTGGTTGAAAACTACAGGCCGGTTAGTTTAACTTCGGTGGTGAGTAAATTATTGGAAGCGCTGCTGAAAGAGAAAATAGTGAAGTTTCTGGAGTCCAGCGGATTACAGGAGCCGAGGCAGCATGGATTCACCAGAGGCAGGTCTTGTCAGACAAATCTGATTGATTTCTTTGACTGGGTGACCACTGAGTTGGACCGAGGGAGAGCCCTAGATGTATTTAGGTTTCAGTAAAGCCTTTGACACTGTTCCTCACAGGTGACTTATAAACAAACTGAGCACCCTAGGGATGGACCCTAAAGTTACTGCTTGGGTTAGAAATTGGTTGGGTGGGAGGCGTCAAAGTGTACAGGTAAATGGAGCTCACTCTGATGAGAAGGATGTTACCAGTGGTGTGCCCCAGGGATCTGTCCTTGGTCCGATTCTTTTTAACATCTTTGTTAGTGATATAGAGGAAGGGCTGTTGGGTAAGGTTTGCCTTTTTGCAGATGATACCAAAATCTGCAATAGACACCCAGGAAGGTGTAGATAACATGAGGAGGGATCTAGCTAAGCTTGAAGAATGGTCTAGAATTTGGCAGCTGGGATTTAATGTTAAAAAATGTAAGGTCAAGCATTTGGGCTGCAGCAATCCAAGGGAGCAATATAGTATAGGGGGTGAAGTACTTTTGTCCACTAAAGAAGAGCGGGACCTAGGCATGGTTGTGTCTGATGATCTTAAAGTAGTTAAACGGGTAGAAAAGGTGACGGCAAAAGCTAGAAGAATGCTTGGGTGCATACGGAGAGGAATGGCTAGCAGAAAAAGGAGGTGATAGTGCCTCTGTATAAGTCTTTCGTGCGACCTCATTTGGAGTATAGTGTGCAATTCTGGAGACTGCACCTTCAAAAGGATGTGAACATGATGGAGTCTGTGCAGAGGGTGGCTACTAAAATGATTGGTTGTCTTCATTATAAAGCATATGAGGACAGACTGAAGGATCTTAATATGTACACCTTAGAGGAAAGGCGGGATAGAGGTGATATGATTGAGATGTTTAAATACCTCCGTGGCATAAATGTTCAGGGAGAGAGCCCCTTTCAATTGAAAGCAAGTTCTGCTACGAGGGGACATGGGATGAGGGTGAAGGGAGATAGATTCAGGAGTGATATGCGTAAATATTTCTTTACAGAAAGAGTAGTGGATCCGTGGAATAGTCTCCCAATGGAGGTGGTAGAGATGAGGACAGTAACTGAATTCAAAAAAGCATGGGACAAACACAGAGGATCTCTAAAGGTAAAAAGGGGACTGTTGTAGTTGTTATGGAAGGACAGACTAGATAGGCCATGTGGTCTTTTTCTGTCGTCATATTTCTATGTTTCTATGGCCCTATGCCTCATCTACAAAGCTCCCCATGCGCCACCAGATGAACTAGGCTCCATACTAGAAGCGGTCTGCGCTGTCAACACAAACCACAAACCCCTGCTACTGCTAGGAGACTTCAACCTCAAATCTACCACCACCAAGGACGCAGAAGCTTTTCTTCTAGCAATGGGTTCCTTTCACTGCACCCAAATGATTAATACCCCGACAAACAGACACAGATCATCACCAGACCTCATATTCACACCCAACTATCTACTTGACAGAAGCATCATATCAACCCCCACTGGTCACACCTGTACCGTGGTCAGACCATCACATAATTAAAATAAATATTGTGCCACAAGGAGGAAAGCATGACGAGAACCGGGACAACCCACCCACGCAAAGAAGATTCAAGAACTTCGACAGGGACCAATTTCTACAGGACACTCTACCCCATCTGAATTCAGAAGCAGATAATCTAGACGTTCAAATCGGAAACTGGAACAATGTCATCAATGCCGCAGCCAAAGCCACAGAATATAGACCCAAGAAAACTCGCTGCATCAAATCACATCACAAACCATGGTACTCAAAAGTCATGTGGAGCGAAAAGAGGGAACTTAGAAAGCTAGAACGGCGATGGAGACACACTAAGTCACCCAACACCCAGGATCTATACCTAACAAAACAAAAGGACTACAGCAAACTCATCAACCAAACAAAAAAAGAATACCACACAAACATTATTCTCAAATCCAACAACAAACCAAGAGAGCTCTTCGAAATCGTGGAAACCCTCACCAAGGAACAGAAGACCAAAAGCGAAATCCAAATAGACCCACAAGCATTTGCAGACCACATCCAAGAAAAATTCCATTCCTCTTCACAACCAAAAACAAACACAACTACCAAACCAACCACACCCCCAAAAACCTGGGGAAAATTCAGCACCCCATCCACAGAGCAGCTCTCACACATCACCGCACTCAATACAAGCACGGCTCCAACAGACCCATGCCCATTGACATGGATTAAAGCTACTAAGTCAAACGTCATCCACACCATACACAACATGGTGCACAGTTCACTGACCCAAGGAGCATGCCGAACCAGCTAAAGCTTGCTATAATAAGACCAATCCCGAAGAAATCACCACTCGACAAGAACAACCCAGCCACTTACTGACCGATCTCAAGCATACCACTACTGGCAAAAATTATTGAAAAGGCAGTACAGCATCAGCTACAAGACCACATTGGCAACCATGCACCACTAGACATCAACCAACACGGTTTCCGCCCCAACCACGGAGTCAAAACACTCCTGTTATACCTCTTTAACAACATACTCCACCTCATAGACATCTGCAAGAACGGAATACTGATGATCTTCATCGACATTTCATCAGCGTTCGACACAGTGGACCATAGAACTCTACTGGAAAGACTACAGAACATCGGGCTATATGGGTCCACCCTGAAGTGGTTCCACTCATACCTAACAGACAGATACAGGTCAAGGTCGGCCCCAACACATCCCGACCCATAAAGGTCATGCAAGGCGCACCTCAAGGATCGGCCCTATCGGCGCTATTATTTAACCTCTACATTCAGCCAATATGTGACATCATGAAAGAACACAAAATACAATACACAATTTATGCCGATGACATCATGATATACACACCAATCACACTTGAAAACCCAGACTACACCAAAATAAGACTGTCTCATGCACATGACCAGCTGGCTTCAAGACAACAACCTGACCATAAACTACAGCAAGACCGAGGCACTAATCATCACCTGAAACACCGACTTCATCCCTCCACTCAACATCAAGATAAACAACACAACCATACCCATAAAACCGGAAGTAAAATACCTCGGAGTGACTCTAGACAAGGAACTGAATCTACAATCACACATAAACAGAACCACCAAAAACGCATACCACAGGATGAGACTAATCCGACGCCTCACGCCCTTCCTCTCCCCAGAGCACTTCCGCACAGTCTGTCAGGCACTAATAATTAGATATGAAAACCCATATATCCAACATAGTCAGAGCCATATATTTCAAAATCCGGTCCCTTAGACACTTGCAATCCCTTCTGAACCCCGAAGACTTCCGGACAGTATACCAATCCCTGATCTTACCACACTTTGACTTCGCCAACGCTATTCTTCAAGGTCTCCCTCAATCAACACTCAACCCGTTGCAACTTGCCATGAATGCCGCAGCTAGAGTCTTAGTGGGAGCAGCAAGATGTGACCATATAACACCCATCCTAATACAGCTACACTGGCTCCCCATTCAAGGAAGGCTCATATTCAAATCTTTGCTGCTCACTTTCAAATCCATCCATGGCATCACCTCCCCTTCATTAACTAATATCATCCAACTCACTCCTCCCAACAGAACAAGGAGATCCCTATCCACAAATGCACTATTAATCCCAAAGGCTTCAACAAAGTACACTATCGCAACATCTAACAGGGCTTTCAGTATCTATGCCCCAAAATGTTGGAACGCATTACCACCAGGCATCCGTACAATTACTGACTTAACACAATTCAGAAAGGCTCTCAAATTCCATTTATTTACACAGTACTACCAGATTAACCTATCCCCTACCTAACTGCCCCCCCTCACCTCCCAGATAACATCTCAACCCTACTGTACACATGTAACACCCTAAATCCTCAGCAATCAATCTCATTGTACATATGTAATTAGTTAGTTCAGTTTACATCCCCATGTTATCCAAGTTGTTATTCCTGTTCTCTGTAAAGCAAAACATGTTACCCAAGTTGTTACTCCTGTTCTATGTGAAGCCAAACAGTTTGTTATGGTCATTTTGTTATATGTAAACCGCGCTGACAATAGTGCGGTATATAAGAAATAGTAATAAATAATAATAATAAATAACTCCAGTACTAGACTTCTGCAACCCAATCTATCACGGTCTCACAAAGCAGACACTCGGGCCACTGAAATTGGTGCAAAACACAGCAGTGCGCATAATATCTGGCACAGTAAGACAAGAACACATCACACCCATTCTAAAAGATCTCCACTGGCTACCAATCAGCTTACGCATCAAATATAAGACAGTCATAAACATATTCAAAATCAGACAGACATCAGCTATCAGCTTACAACTACTCATACAATCTGACAGAAGCACACGACTGAGGAGGAGGGGCACTTCCAACTATGTTAACACACCAAAAGTCTTCACCAAGATCCGCAAGGACACTGTAGACCGAGCCCTTTCACTGACTGCACCAGCAATTTGGAACGCCCTCCCAGATGACCTATGATTAACAACTGACATCAAGGACTTTCGGAAGCAGCTCAAGACGACCCTCTTCATTGAACACTACGGGGGCGTCACATAAACTGCTCGCCAGTCAGGACCACAGACCAACCCCCCTCCCATTCCCCCATGTACATAGTATTGTATAAAAGCGCATGCTGTAGATAACTCGACAAGAATCTACATCACCCTACTATACGCACACTCACTGTTTCACTGCAGGAACACACAAAAACCATTACTTGTTGATTGTTTGCTGTGTAGACCTCATTGATTGAAGGAGAAGGCGGTATAGAAATCCTTTTAAAGAAATAAATAAATTTTCTCTTATTAGTCTTAGGTTACCCAGTAGCTTCATTGCATGTCCCCTAGTCTTTTTATATTCTGATGACGTGAATAATCGATCTACATTTACCTGTTCCACTCCATTTATTAATTTATAGATCTCTATCATATCTCCCCTCGGCCATCTCTTTTCCAGGTTGAAGAGCTCTAACCTTTTTAGCCTCTCTTCATAGGAGTATCCTTCCATCCCCTTTACCATTTTGGTGGCTCTTCTCTGTACCTTTTCTAATAACACTATATCCTTTTTAAGATACGGCAACCAGAATTGCACACAATATTCAAGGCGCGGTCGCACCATGGAACGATATAGAGGCATTTATAATATCCTTTGTTTTATTTTCCATTCCTTTCCTTATGATACCTAGCATTCTATTTGCTCTCTTGGCCGCTGCTGCACACTGGGCGGAGGGTTTTAACATGTTATTCACGATGACACCTAAATCTTTTTCCTGAGTGGTGGTTCCCAATGTGGAACCTTGCATCGTGTAACCATAGTTTGGGTTGTTCTTTCCTAGGTGCATAACTTTTCACTTGTCCACATTAAATTTCATCTGCCATTTGGATGCCCAGTCCTCCGATTTATAAAGACCCTCTTGCAATTTTACACAATCCTCTTGGGTTTTAACAACTTAAATAGTTTTGTGTCATCTGTAAATTTGATAACTTCATTCGTTATTCCCTTTTCCAGGTCATTTATGAACATGTCAAAAAACAGCGGACCCAGCACAGATCCCTACAGTACTCCACTATTCATCTTTTTCCATTGGGAATATTGGTCATTTAGCCCTACCCTCTGCTTTTTATCTTTTAACCAGTTCCTGATCCACAATAGTATATCACCTCCTATCCCATGACTTTTTAGTTTTGCCAAAAGTCTCTGATGAGGGACCTTGTCAAAAGCTTTCTGAAAGTCCAGATACACTATATCAACTGACTCACCTTTGTCTACCTGTTTATTCACACCTTCAAAAAAACATAACAGATTAGTAAAACAAAATCATCTTTGTCTAAAGCCATGTTGGCTGTCTCCCATTAAGCCATGACTAGCTACATGTTCAGTAATTTTGTTCTTTATGATGGTTTCTACCATTTTTCCTGGTACTGACATCAGGCTCACTGATCTGTGGTTTCCTGGATCACCTCTGGAACCCTTTTTAAAAATTGGTGTTACATTGGCAATCCTCCAATCTTCAGGTATTACAGATGATTTTAATGATAGTTAACAGATTACTAATAGCAGATCTGCAATCTCATATTTCAGTTCTTTCAACACCCTTGGATGTATACCATCCAGCCCAGGTGATTTGCTACTCTTCAGTTTATCAAATAGTTGTAATACATCTTCCCGGTGTAGCGATATTTCTTTCAATTCTTCTGCAATATCACCTTTAAATACTACTTCAGTCATGGGTAACATCCCTACATTTTGCTCAGTAAAGACCACAGCAAAGAATTCATTCAGTCTCTTTGCTATAGCCTTGTCCCCTCTTACTGCCCCTTTTACTCCTCTATCATCTTATGGCCCAACTGACTCTCACAGGTTTTTTGCTACGAATGTACTTGAAAAAGTCTTTATTACGCGTTTTTGCTTCCACAGCAAGTTTCTTCTCAAATTCTCTCTTTCCCTGCCTTATCAATTCCTTGCATTTAACTTGCCAGTGCTTGTGCTGTTTCCAGTTTTCGTCATTTGGCTCTTTTTTCCATTTCCTGAAAGATGCTTTTTTGGCAATAACAGCTGCACTGACCTCACCTTTAAACCATGCTGGCAGTTTTTTGGACTTCCTTCCACTTTTCTTAAAGCATAGCATACAGCTGATCTGGGCTTCCAAGATAGTATTTTTAAACAATACCCAAGCTTGATGTAAGTCTTTAACCATTGCAACTGCTCCTTTTAGTTTTTTCTTAACTATTTTCCTCATTTTATCATAGTCTCCCTTTTGAAAGTTAAAAAGTAGTACTGTGGATTTCCTCCTCCATTAATTAAATCAAACACGATCATGCTATGATCACTATTGCCAAGTGGCCCCAACACCCTTATCTCTTGCACCAGATCTGGTGTTCCACTAAGGACTAAGTCCAAAATGGCTTCCCCTCTGGTCAGTTCATGAACCAGCTGCTCCAAGAAGCAGTCATTTATTTCATCTAGAAACTTTATCTCCCTAGCATGTCCTGTCATGACACTGACCAGTCAATACCGGGGTAATTGAAATCACCCATTATTATTACCGTTCTGTAACTTTTGTTAGCTTCCCTGATTTCTTTGAACATTTCATCATCCATTTGTTCATTCTGGCCAGGCAGTCGATAGTACACCTCCACTTTTTTACATGGAATTTTAATCCATAGAGATTCTACAGCGAATTTTGTTTCCTGTAGAACTTTAATCCTTTGTGACTCAGTGCCCTCTCTAACCCCTCCACCAATTTGATCAGCTCTATCATTGTGATATAGTTTGTACCTAGGTATCACAGTGTCCCACTGGTTCTCCTCCTTCCACCGTGTCTCTGAGATACCAATCATATCTAACTTCTCATTTAGTGCTATATATTCTAACTCTCCCACCTTACTTTTTAGACTTCTAGCATTTGCATACAAGCATTTTAGAGACTGTATTTTATTGACATTAATCTGGTTATCGGTAGGCAGGGGTGATTTGGAATCTTTAAGCTCTGTCTGCTCTGTACTCAAAGGCATTTGGGCTACCTTTGTCAATATTGGAACCTCTCTGCTGATGTGCCCTAACTTCATTTTTTTGGTAGTATTCTTCAAGGATACATTGTTCCGAACCATGCACTCTTGGGCGACTGTCGGCTCTCCCCTATTATCTAGTTTAAAAGCTGCTCTATCTCCTTTTTAAAGGTTAATGCCAGCAGCCTGGTTCCATCCCGGTTAAGGTGAAGCCCATCCCTTCGGAAGAGCCCCTCCTTTCCCCAGAATGTTCCCCAGTTCCTAACAAATCCAAAACCCTCATTCTTGCACCATTGTCTCATACACTCATCAAAAGTATGAAAACCCCAAGAAGGCTGTCGTAATGATTTTTCTAGATATTACGTCAGCTTTTGATTCCATTAACCATAATATGCTCCTAACAAGACTTCAGCAAATTGGCATCTGTGGAATAGCCCTAACCTGATTCACCTCATACCTAAAGGACCACACCCAAAAGGTAAAAATCGATCAAACGTCATCACTTCCCGTTAGCCAAAGCCAAGGAATCCCCCAGGGTTCAGCACTGTCTGCCCTCTTATTTAACATATACCTGCAGCCAATATGCAAAATCTTTCAAAAACACAAAATTCTGTATCATATCTACATGGACGATTATTATGATGTACCTCCCAATCAGTACCTTAAAACCAAACAGAAAAGATCATTGCATGCTATCGGGAAGTCTCACAGTGGCATACAACAAATAACCTAAAAATAAATATCAATAAAACAGAAGCCATATTCATAACCCAGGATAAAGAATTCTCACCACCCTCTCAAATACACCTTGGAGAGGTAACAATCACAGTAAAAGATGAGATAAAATACCTGGGAATCATCATTGATAAAGCCCTCAACCTCACAGCACAAATAACTCCACGAATATCATTTTAATTTTTTTATATATGATTCAACATCTAAGACCACTCCTTGAATCCTCAGATTTTATTACAGTCATTGAAGCTATGGTCAATCCTCATATAGACTATTGTAATAGCATCCTACATGGTCTACCAAAGCAAGCTCTAGCACACCTCCAGCTTGCACAAAACACGGTAGCATGAGTAATAATGCAGGCATCTTATGCGGATGATATCACACCAATTTTACAAAACCTTCATTGGCTCCCGATAGTAAGTCAAAGTAAATAGAAGAACCTGGTGATTATATTTAAACTGTTGCATGATATACTGTAGCTCCATCACACATCACCACACTAATAGCCAGAACCCCAGATACCAGACAGAGAAGGAGGAGTTCTCAAAACTCGCTATGCATTCTTCCTGACTTACCAAAGACAAGCAAAACAAACAAAAGAGCATTCTCCCATTACACCCAAACTCCTTGGAACTCCCTACCTCCAACATTAAGGAAAATAAAGATTTTACTGATTTCAGAAAAAGATTAAAGACATTCCTATTCAATAAACACTATGGGTAGCCCCAACCAGAATCCATTACTGCCTAGCATAAGACCCAGATGCCTCACAATATCTGTTACTGCCTTTAATCATTCCTTCCAACATAAATAACCACCTATCTTCCCCAGTCAGTTATCCAGCATCCCCTAAGGAACATAAAATTGAATGGAATTGAATGATGCTCTTATCTGTTAAATGTAAATAGTTACTACTGTTATTGTACATAGTTAAATATGTTCAATGTAATGTTCAAGTTCTGTTTATTGTAAACTGCCTTGATTGCCAGATAAGGCGGTATATAAGAATGTGAAATAAATAAATACAGGCATTTTTGTTAGCTGCAGTGCACTGAACATGCACAGTAAAATGTTTTTGCTATGTAGTAACTGTATGGGAAGATGCTGGACATGCTTCTGAAACTTACCGCACATAAAGTTTTACAACTAGCATGCAGCAGCTACAAATGTTTACCTCCCTTTAGTAAAGAGGCCTCTTAATCACATAATCATTTTAGACAAGTTCTATTCTTTTATGTGGGGATTATTTTAGAAGCCTTACATGTGATTTCCACATGTAAAATCAGACATTCATATGTTGAAATGGCATCACATGGCTATTTTAGAAAGGACTAAATTTACACATGGATGTGCTTGCTATGTAGAAGCTGCAAGTAGGGGGGTGTTTGGTCAAAAATCTACATGTGTATTCCTCATTTCATTCATACAGTACATGACCAGAATTGTAAATGTGATTTACAGATGAGGTCAACTTTATTGGCACCCTTGCATTTTAGGTTTGTTGTGTACGATATCTTGAGAAATAATTGGAAATATTCCAACTATATGACATAATATTTTAGTAGTATGTTCAAAGGTATACAACAAAAAAATGATGTCTGTGCAACTTAGTAATTTCTGAGAAAAAAAATGACATGGATAGGATTAATGGCACCCTTCACTAATTTATTTATTTATTTATCCAGATTTGTATACCACTTTTTCCTTCAATCAAAGTGGTTGGATTCACAAGTTGGGTTTACATTGAACAGGGCGACACAACGTACAAGTAGACTATAGACGGGGTTATCTGTACATTCAAGTGTGGAGAAGGGTTCCTTTAGGTTGCTTGGCCATAGACTTCCATGAATAGGAAGGTCTTGAGGGATTTGCAGAAATCCTTAAGGTCATTTATCGTACACAGTTCATCCGGGAGGGAGTTCCAGAGGGCTGGTGCTGAGAGGGATATGGCTCTGTTGGATGTAACTTATTTTGTTTTATGGTATCCAGCTGGTGTGCGTAGTCTGTTGCTGTTAGTTCGTCTGGGTCGATTGGTTGTGTTTTTGATTATCAAGCTGAGGAGGACATCTGCTGTGCATAGGTGTATGATCTCGAATATGTTTATAGTTGTTTTGAATTTTGCCCGTGCAGTTATTGGGAGCCAGTGCAGTTGCTGAAGTATAGGTGTGATGTGTTCATGCTTGGCTGAGCCGGTTATGATGTGGGCTGCAGTGTTTTGCACTAGTTAGAGTGGACGGGTAGTTTGCTTAGGTAGTCTTTACATAGAAACAAACATAGAAATATGACAGAAAAAGACCACATGGCCTATCTAGTCTGTCCTTCCATATCAACAACTACAACAGTCCCCTTTTTTCCTTTAGAGATCCTCTATGTTTGTCCCATGCTTTTTTAAATTCAGATACTGTCCTCATCTCTACCACCTCCACTGGGAGACTATTCCATGGATCCACCACTCTTTCCATAAAGAAATATTTCTGCAAATCACTCCTGAATCTATCCCCCTTCACCCTCATCCCATGTCCCCTCGTAGCAGAACTTTCTTTCAATTGAAAGAGGCTCTCCCCCTGAACATTAATGCCAATGAGGTATTTAAACATCTCAATCATATCGCCTCTATCCCGCCTTTCCTCTAAGGCAGTGGTTCTCAACCTTTTTTGTACCGTGACCCCTTTTACCATTGGTCAACTTGTGGTGACCCCCGATGATAAAATCAAATGCGTCTCTCTTTATCGTTAACGCATTGTCGCTGTAATCATTTGTTGAAGAATTAATATATTATAGGCCTTAGCAATATGTTTTTATTTATAAAATTTACTTATTTAAACCACAATAACAAGTAACAATATTTGATTTCAAAATTATGATGATTTTGTAGTCAAATCACTAATATGAAATAAAATTATTTTTTCTACCTTTGTTGTCTGACCAATTTATTCTCTGATCATGCTGGTCCCGATCTGAAGCTTCTGCTTTCCTGTCTTCTCTTAGCTCTCTTTCTGTGGTCTATGGTCCATCTGCCATTTCTTATCTCTTCTTTCGTTTTCTTCACTTCTTTCCATCAGCCTATTTCCAGTCTCAGTAACCCTCCCCAGTATTAGCCCCTTTCCAGTCCTCACTCTCAGTTCCTTCCAATGTCAACTTGCATTCCCATGACTGCCACTGGTGTCCATTCCCTTCCAGTCCCCCTCCTTCCCCACTGACCAGTCCCTTCTAGTACAAATACCATGGCAGCCCCTCTCAGATCCACTCACTTCCAGTTCCATTCTCCCATCCCCTCGTATCAGCTCATTTGTAGCCTTAGCCCCCAGTTTTCTTCCAGGGCCAGCAGCTCTATCCCCCCCTCCACACAATCAGCCCATTCCCAGTCAGAGCCCCCAATCAGCTCGCTTCCAGTGCTAGTCCCCCCTCAACCCCATTACCAGTGCTAGCCTCCCCTAATCAGCCCAATACCAGTCCTACCCCCCCCCCCATCAGCTCATTACCAGTCCTAGCCTCCCCTAATCAGCTCATTTCCAGTGCTAGTCCCTCCTCCACCCCTTTACCAGTGCTAGCCTCCCCTAATCAGCTCATTTCCTCTAGTCCCTCCTCAACCCCATTACCAGTGCTAGCCTCCCCTAATCAGCTCATTTCCTCTAGTCCCTCCTCAACCCCATTACCAGTGCTAGCCTCCCCTAATCAGCTCATTTCCAGTGCTAGTCCCTCCTCGACCCCATTACCAGTGCTAGGCTCCCCTAATCAGCCCATTACCAGTCCTACCCCCCCCCCATCAGCCCATTTCCAGTCCTACCTACCCCCCCCCCATCAGCCCATTTCCAGTCCTACCCCCCCCATCAGCCCATTTCCAGTCCTAACCTCCCCGATCATCTCATTTCCAATGCTTAGCCCCCCATCAGTCCATTACCAGTCCTATCCCCCTATCAGCACATTACCAGTCCCAACCCCCCCTTGATCAGTCCATTCCCAGTCTTAGCCTTCCCTAATCAACCCATTACCAGTCCTAGACCCCCCCATCTGCCCATTATAATCCTAACCGGCACTGTCTCTCCCCTCTGTCCAGCATTTATCCCCTGTCTGTCCAGTATGTCCCCTGTCTCTTCCCTTTGTCCATGTCAGCCCCCCGTCCATGTCAGCCCCCTTCCTCCCTCCATCCCTCCCTCCATGTCAGCCCCTCCCTCCCTCCATGTCAGCCCCTCACTCCCTACATCCATCCCTCCATGTCAGCCCCCCTCTGTCCATGTCAGCCCCCATCCATCCTTCCCTCCATCCTTCCCTCCATGTCAGTCCCCCTCCATCCATCCATCCATCCTTCCCTCCATGTCAGCCCCCTCCCTCCCTCCTTCCCTCCATGTCAGCCCTCCTTCCCTCCCTCCATGTCAGCCCCCCGTCCATGTCAGCGCCCCTCTCCATCCATCCCTCCTCCCTCCTTCCATCCATCCCTCCATGTCAGTCCCCCCTCGTTCCATATCAGCCCCCCTCTTTCCATATCAGCCCCCCTCGGTCCATATCAGCCCCCCTCTCTCCATCCCTGTCAGCCCCCCTGTCCGTCCATCCATGTCAGCCCCCCTCCCTCCATCCACCAATGTCAGCCCCCCTACCTCCATCCATGTCAGCCCCCCTCTCTCCATCCATGTCAGCCCCCCTCCGTCCATGTCAGCCCCCTCTCTCCATCCATGTCAGCCCCCCTCCGTCCATGTCAGCCCCCCTCTGTCCATGTCAGTCCCCCCTCCCCCATGCCAGCCCTGTTGCAGGTTCCCTGCCCCCTCCTCCCCTCTCCCCATGTCTGCCTCCTTCTTCTGCAGCCGCCGCTCCCTGTCTCTTAGGGAACCGCGGCTGTGCCTGTAAAGCTGTTGCGGAGCCTTTCTGCCTCTCAAGCCCCCGCCACCACCAGCAGCTCTCCCCTTCCCGGGGATCGAGCCACCAGCAGCGGGAGGGGCCTCCTGGTCATCGCGGCCCAATCGGGGCACAGCAAACCGGATTTAAACTTCGCGCCATCGGGCGCTGACTCTCTCAAGCCCCCGCCACCACCAGCAGCTCTCCCCTTCCCGGGGATCGAGCCACCAGTAGCGGGAGGGGCCTCCTGGTCATCGCGGCCCAATTGGGGCACAGCACACCGGATTTAAACGTCGCGCCATCGGGCGCTGACTCTCTCAAGCCCCCGCCACCACCAGCAGCTCTCCCCTTCCCGGGGATCGAGCCACCAGCAGCGGGAGGGGCCTCCTGGTCATCGGGGCACAGCACACTGGATTTAAACTTCGCGCCATCGGGCGCTGACTCTCTCAAGCCCCCGCCACCACCAGCAGCTCTCCCCTTCCCGGGGATCGAGCCACCAGCAGCGGGAGGGGCCTCCTGGTCATCGCGGCCCAACCGGGGCACAGCACACCGGATTTAAACTTCGCGCCATCGGGCGCACCCGCGCCTGGCGGGCCCGTGCCTGAGGGCCTCGCCAGAGGGCCCTTTGGCGTGGCCCTTAGGCGTGGACCGTGAGGTAGGCCGAAACCTCGCACCACATAACAGTCTGTTATCTTCTGAGCTCACACGGGAAAGGTACTAATTGACACAGTCTTTTGATAATGTGTTACTATTTTACCTATCAAGATACAATGTAATCTGTTGGACTCCTATTCCATTACTGATATCTCAGTATTAATGTATTAATGCATCATCCCAGCATTGCAGCATATCATTCTGTATCTCCTTGATATGATTGGAATGTATTCAATTTTGTAGATATGTCATCTATATTCTGAGGCCTCATCTACTGCAAACCTTCTTACTGCTCCATCTTAATTTATATTTTTGCATAATATCTCCTCTTCCCTACTGTACCTCATTACTATAGTGTGCTCCACTACTACATTGTGCCTCATTGATGCTAGTTCTGTCGCAGTGTGCCTCACTACTACTTGCTACCCTCAAAATGGCCCTCCAGTTCGCCTCCCTCTTTAGCCTTTACCTCCTCACTCACTGGCTCGGAACCACCCAGGCCCTCTACACGTCCCACAACAACATTCCTGTCCTGAATAGCCATGGAAAAAGATGGTATGATCCCCCATATTCCCACCCAAGAAGTGACGCCTACACGCGCCGCTCCCACCTTATCCATGTAGCACTCCAGTTATCCAATACACCCAGCCAGCAAAAACCTCTGAGCTGCCGACCACTGAAATGTGCCATCATTAACGCGCGCTCTATTCGCAAAAAATGGCCTGTTGTACTAGACACAATCTCACTTTACGACCTAGAAATACTTATGATCACTGAAACCTGGTTATCATCGGAGGACAACGTTATCCTCAAACAACTCCTACCCCCCAGTTTCTCCATACACACGAGACATAGAGAAAACAAAAAAGGAGGTGGGGTGCTTATAATCACCAAAGCAGACCTTGACTTCCATATAACAGACTCCTCTAGTACAAGCAGTCTAGACATCCTCTCTATTGCAAACCAGCATTGCTCTCTCAACCTGTTATACAGAACGCCGTCCGCTTGTCCAGATGACCTCCCAACCATTATTGACCTTGCGGCCAACACCCTCAGTCCCAATAAACCAAATTGGATAATGGGTGATTTCAATCTGCCATCGTTACCCCAAAACCACGCAAATGCCTTCCTTGGTGCCATGGAAGAACTCGCACTCAAACAAATCATCAATGAACCCACACATATAAAAGGGAATGTGCTTGATATGGTATTTGCTCCTCAGCCAATCATCGAGCAAAACCGTAATCTACCAATATCAGTGATTGATGTACCTTGGTCAGACCACAAATTGATTATTATCCAGATACCCACCAGCAATGAGCAGCTGCACAGAAGCCGAAATCAGAACATCACATCACGAGCATCCACAAGAAGCTTTCGCCCATTTAACAGGGAACACATTCTATCTAAGACCCAATCCCTCCTCAACAAAACCACGCCTGACCTTGAAGAACTGATATCATCCTGGAACTCCAACTTAAATGCCATCGCACAACGCCCAGATGCCAACAACACAGCAAGGATGAAGAGAAGCTCTGCCCCGTGGTTCTCTCCTGAGCTGCGATCTTCTCTCACTCAATTACGTAGACTTGAGCGCCGATGGCGCCGATCGCTCTCTATTGAAGATCAGACCGCCTACCAAACTCACCTCTCAATTCATCGTGAAGCAATCACAACCAAAATGAAACAATATCACACCGACACCCTAAAGAGATCATTGAATAAACCACGTGACCTCTTCAAATTGGTTAAATCCCTCTCGAAAGAACCATCTCCCGATCAGCACAGTGTGATTCACCCACAAGAATACGCTGACTACCTGCAATCCAAGATCATTCAAACCAAAAAGGATTCAGCAGTACAGTTTCAGGAGCCAACAGGCCTAACCCTACTTGACAAGTTCTCTACACCTTCCACTAAATGCATTGAAGATACCATAGCATCCCTCAACACCTCCACTGCACAGACTGACCCATGCCCAGCCTTTTGGATCAAGGAACTACGTGGTGTGTTCAGTCCATTCATCGCAAACTTAATGAACCTCTCCTTCACAACAGGATACTTCCCCGCAACACTCAAGCAGACATCCATTAGGCCACTATTGAAAAACCCCAAGCTTGACCCGCAAAAGGCTGATTCATATAGGCCAATAGCCAGTATTCCCCTCCTAGCCAAGATAACTGAGAAAGAGGTACAACGACAAATTCAAAATCACATAGACTCCGCAGCTCCCCTAGATCACTGCCAACATGGGTTTAGAGAATATCATGGAGTCGAGACCCTACTTACCAACCTATTCAACGTTATAATCACAGGCATAGACAACATCCATCAAGGTTTTGTGCTCATCTTCTTAGACATCGCTGCTGCGTTCGACTCGGTGAGTCACGAAATTCTCCTGGGAAGGTTGAAAGAGAAGGGCATCTGCAACAATGCACTAGGGTGGTGTAAATCCTATCTGGAAGCAAGATGGCAATACTTGAAGTCTGGATCAGAGGAATCAAAACACTTCCATCAAAAACAAGGTGTACCTCAAGGCTCCTCCTTGTTCTCCCTACTATTCAATATTTACATGCAGCCCATCTGCAACATCATAAGATCATTTAACGTGAGCTGTTTGATATATGCAGATGACATTCTTTTATACATGCCGTTCTCCACAGCCAAAATGGACCTAGCACCACTAATAGACTGTTTCAATGCTGTCTCAGCGTGGCTTCAATCACAGAATCTAAGCATTCAACATAAAAAGACGGAGGTTCTTTTCATCTCCAGAGACCCCAACTTTACTCCTCCATCCCATGTCAGTGTTAAGGAAGCGGACTTACTAACCAAAGAATCAATAAGATGCCTTGGAGTTACGTTGGACCAACGCCTGGATATGAAACAACACATAAACAACATTGTCAAAGCTGTATACTTCAAAATCCGCACACTAAGGCATCTGCGCTCCCTGCTGGACCCAGATGACTTCAGGACCATATACCAAGCGCTAATCCTGCCTCACTTCAACTTTGCAAACGCCATCTTACAAGGGCTCCCTCAATCCATACTAGCCCCATTACAGCTGGCCATGAATGCTGCAGCAAGGGTCCTACACGGAGCCGCCAGAAGCGACCACGTGACCCCCATTCTCAAACAACTTCACTGGTTACCTATCCATGGGAGAATCATCTTTAAAACCCTACTCCTAGCATTCAAGGCAATCAAAGGTATTTCATCCCCTTCACTCACAGATCTTATTCACATGTTGCCCCCCAACAGATCCAGAAGAGCTATAGCCATAAACCTACTAGTAACACCAAAGGAATCGTCAAAGTGCAACATATCAACCACAAACAGGGCGTTCAGTTTCTATGTACCTAAATGCTGGAATTCTCTACCCCCTGACATTAGGGCTATTGCCGACCTATCGCAGTTCAGGAAGGCACTCAAATAACATCTCTTCCTCCAATGCTACCCAACCTCCAATGGCACCTAGACATCCCCTCTGAAGAGATGACCCACTTTAGAAACAACCCTCACGTTCATTATGATTGCCATGTAAATATCTCATGTATATAATTGACCCCTGTTATCCAAGTTTGGACCCCTGTTCAATGTAAAACCAAACAGCATGTTGTTATGGTCGTTGTGTTATAATGTAAACCGCGCTGATGCCAAATAGCGCGGTATATAAGAAATTGTAATAAATAAAAAATAAACGGGCTCCGTGCAGTATTGTCCCATCTCCAAAGGAAGTGGTAAACAACTTTCTTTGGAGGCAGGACAATGCTGCAAGGAGCCCGTCAAGAGGCAGGAAGACTCCAACGGTTTTACAGGCACAGACGTGGTTCCCTAAGAGGCAGGGAGCCGTGGCTGCATTTTAGAAGGGAGGCGGTGAGTTTGTCGCTGCCAAGAAGCGGACTCGGCACCGACAGCAACTTGTGCGCTTTTTTTTTTTTTTTTTTACAGCGGAGTCAGGCGACCCCCGCTGAATCCTGTGACGACCCCCATGGGGTCGCGACCCACAGGTTGAGAACCGCTGCTCTAAGGTGTACATGTTAAGATCCTTAAGTCTGTCCTCATATGCTTTATAATGCAGACCACTAACCATTTTAGTAGCCACCCTCTGTACCGACTCCATCCTGTTCACATCCTTTTGAAAGTGCGGTCTCCAGAATTGCACACTATACTCAAATGAGGTCTCACCAAAGACTTATACAGTGGTACTATCACCTCCTTTTTTCTGCTAGCCATTCCTCTCCATATGCACCCAAGCATCCTTCTAGCTTTAGCCGTTGCCTTTTCTACCTGTTTAGCTACTTTAAGATCATCAGACACAACCACGCCCAGGTCCCACTCTTCTTTAGTGGACAAAAGTACTTCACCCCCTATACTATAGTGCTCCCTTGGATTGCTGCAGCCCAAATGCATGACCTTACATTTTTTAACTTTAAATCCCAGCAGCCAAATTCTAGACCATTCTTCCAGCTTAGCTAGATCCCTCCTCATGTTATCTACACCTTCCTGGGTGTCTACTCTATTGCAGATTTTGGTATCATCCGCAAAAAGGCAAACCTTACCCGACAGCCCTTCCGCTATATCACTAACAAAGATGTTAAAAAGAATCGGACCAAGGACAGATCCCTGGGGCACACCACTGGTAACATCCTTCTCCTCGGAGTGAGCCCCATTTACCTGTACTCTTTGTTGCCTCCCACCCAACCAATTTCTAACCCATGCAGTAACTTTAGGGTCCATCCCTAGGGTGCTCAGTTTGTTTATAAGTCGCCTGTGAGGAACAGTGTCAAAGGCTTTACTGAAATCTAAATATACCACATCTAGGGCTCTCCCTCGGTCCAACTCCCTGGTCACCCAGTCAAAGAAATCAATGAGATTTGTCTGACAAGACCTGCCTCTGATTAATCCATGCTGCCTCGGATCCTGTAATCCACTGGACTCCAGAAACCTCACTATTTTTCTCTTTCAGCAGGGATATAGGGAGTTTCCATAGTCCAGTATTGGGGTGATGGCTTCCTGGCATACGGTCTGGAAATGGTCCTGGCTGAGGATCCGTTTGAGTCTCCGGATGATTTTCAATCGTTGGTATGCTTTTGTGGCAGTTTTGCTTATATGTGATTGAAGGTTTAAGTTCCTGTCCAAGGTGACACCTAAGTATTTCACCTCATCCTTTATTGTTATGGTTGAGCCCAGGATACTGATGTCCTGAGGTGGGTTAAAATTGGTATTTCTGGTTATGATAATTGCTTCCGTTTTGTCATAGTTGACTTTCAGGTTGTTGCTAGCGAGCCAGTTGTTCATGTCCTCAAGGCAATGAGTTATGGGGCCATGTCTGGAACAAGTGTGTTTATGGGAGCGTATACCATAATGTCATCTGCATAGATGTGATATTGTACCTTGTGGCCTTTGATAATGTTACAGATCAGTTGGATGTAGATGTTGAATAGTATGGATGAGAGAGCTGATCCTTGTGGAACTCCTTGGTTGATAGGGTTCTGGATGGATTTTTCCTGGCTGCATTTGACTTGCTGCATCCTGTTACTTAAATATGATGTGAACCATTTTATTGTGGTGTTGCATAGTCTGATCTTCTGTAATCAGTTTATCATTATTTTGTGGGATACTGTGTCAAATACTGCCGAGATGTCTAAGAATACCAGTAAAAATCCATTTTTTATATGTTGTCTAGGCCTTTCAGCAGGTTGTCAAAGGGGGATGTGAGCAGTGTTTCTACATTGTGTTGTGGCTTGAATCCATGCTGCTGAGGGTCTAATGGTGCTTGCAGATCGATGTAGTCCTGTAGTTGTCTTTGTGTGACTTTTTCAATTTGATAAGAATGGTAGACTCGATATGGATCGGTATGATTTTGGGTCTGTAGTGCTCAGTTTTTCACCCTTGAAGATGGGCCATATCATGGCTTGTTTGAGTGCCTGTGGCACGTGTCCTTGTTGCAGGGACTCCATTACAATTTTGTGGATGTGCTGGGACAGTTGGTCTTTGGAGTTTTTGATCCATTCGACAGGGCATGGATCTGATGGGGATGTGGTTGTATTCAGGGCGTGCACAATGTCCTCTATGTGCTGTACTGTTGGTATGCTGGAGTTTTTCTAGGTTTGATCTGTGTCAGTCCAGTTTGGTTGCATGTGGTTGTGATGCTTGTCGGGGCTTGCATGGTATTGTTGTTCCTTAAGTAGCTTGCATATTCTTGGGGGTCAATTTGATGGGTGTCATTCCCAGAGCCGTCCTTGGTAAGTTTTTTGACAATGCTAAAGAGTTCCCTTGGCTTGTTTGCCGCTTTCAAGATGAGATTAGTATGGTGGTGGTGGTGGTTGTGATCATTGATGAGCTGCTTGTAGTTTTGTTGTTCAATTCTGTACTGGTGCAGAGTGTCTGGTGATTTCTTTCGTCTCCATTTCCTTTACGTTTGGTTGCACAACCTTTGGCAGTGAAAACAGCCTCCAAACATGTCGTAGCTATCTGTAAGTTTTGTTCATCTGTCTGCTGGTAATTTGTTTCAGCTCATGAATGTTTCCAGGATTCCTTTTACCAATGGCAGATTTTAGCTCTTTCCAAAGGTTTTTGATTGGATTGATATCAGGACTCCTTGCTGGCCAGTTTAAAACAGTGCATTTTTTTCCTTTGTAGCCATTCTTTTGTACTTTCAGATGTATGTTTTGGGTCAATGTCCATTTGGAGGACCCATGACCTTGAACCCAGAACTAGCTTTCTGACACTAGATAGCTTTCTGACACTAAATTCACATGTAAACCGCGCTGATGCCGAATAGTGCGGTATAAGAATGTAAATAAATAAATAAATAGCACATTTTGCTCTCTAATACCTTGTAGTCCTCTGACTTCATGATTCCTTTAGTATGTTCCAGCCCTCCAGTTCCTGGGGCAGCAAAACAGCCCCACAAAATTATAGAACCTCCACCATATTTAACTGTAGGAAGGATTTTTTTCCTTATAAGCTTCATTTCTATGCCTGTAAATGTATCGCTGGTCTGCACTGCCAAAGAGCTCGTTTGGTTTCATTTCTGATTTCTCTTTCCTTTCAGTTTATGGCGTTCCTTTCCTCCATTTTTACTTATTTTTGCCTGTTTACAGAATATGGTATATGAAGTCTTAAATAAACCTAAACATCTGTCAACAGAAAATTTTCCCAGAAAGATTGTGGTTTCTCAGGGTGGTTTTGGGCAAACATCAGGCATGCCTTTTATATCTGTATGAGCAGTGGGGTCCTCCTTGGCCTTTACCCATTAAGTCCTTCTTTGTTTAGTGCACAGCATATGGTGCAGGTTCAAACCACCACTCCAGATTGCTCTAGGTCAGCCTTAAGCTCTTTGAATGCTGTACATGGTGTTTTTCCAGAAGTTCACACTACCTTCAAAGACTTTTTGGATTAATTTTCCTCTTCCCACCCTATCCTGGGAAGTTCTTGACAGTTCCATGAGACTTCTTAACATTTCAAACTGTAGAGACAGGAATCCCAAGGTCTTTGGAGATGGTCTTGTACCCTTTTGATGTTTGGTGATAATGGCTTTTCTGATGGTCTCAGGCACTCTCTTGTCTTAAACCATCGTGAAAATGGAACAGGAGTGAATGTGGCCTTTTTAAACACTAGGGCCATCATTCATTCGTTGATTCAAATTATGTGAGTACTGACAATTGATCACAGGTGTGTCTAATTTTACTGCAATAGGAATGTGGTGGTTCTGTTCAAACTGATTGAATTGGTTAGAAGAGTCCCAATAATCATGTCTTGGCAATGCCCCGGTTTTTGTACTATTTCCTTTTTTAATTGGTCTTGTTTTATTTGATCCTTTTATGTATCAAATATAGGTGTATATTTGGTCCAAAGTCATTTCAGTGGCCACTTTTTTAGGAGATATTGGATATTAAGGAGTTAAATTGCAAGGGTACCGATAATGTTGACCACAACTGTAAAGCTGTGCCCTGGCAGGCTTTGGTTTTACAAAAATGCTTGATTTGACCAGCCCTTACAGGTGGGTTCTCCTTAATACCCATTTGTTTATTTTCCTCTCAAATGTTAGATTAGATAGATATAGTGGTATCTGTTGTTAAATGGCAGCACTTTTACATGTACGCTTGCAAAATAGCTGCATACACCCATAAATGCAGGAACTTAGACATTTAAGTTGTGAAATCTGGCACTTTATACATATGTGGCGGACATGTTTACGCCGTTGATATTTTCCTATGTGCGCCTTTGCAAAATAGCACCTCTGGCTGCACGTGTCGGCATAAACATATACACTACTGCACCTTCTTGTTCTGTGTTTTTGAAAAGGCTCCACATTTAGCAGAACCTTTTCTAAAATACTGCTGGAATTGCAAACATTTTGACCACAAAATCTCAATTGTAATCTCCATGTCTTTTCTAAAATGTGCCTTTGAATGTATTATTTTTGTTGTTGTGTGCACTCTCTTATTGAGATTAATACAGTAGAAGGGCAGAATATAAAGCATTTTAATAATAACTTAAGATACTAAACTTTAAACTCTTCTCATTCTTTTTGAGATGTAGTGCTTATAAAGACAGCGCTGAAAAAGATGTTCTCTTGCTAAGATTTACCTTTCCTTTAATATGCCTCTTATTTTATCTTAGCTCACCTATCTTTGATATTCTTTCCCTTCTTTCCATAGGGTCAAATGGATGAAGATGTTCAGAGAGTACTAAAGCAGATATTAACCATGTGCAAGAGTCAGTCCCCAAAAAAGTGATGCAAGCTTCCACCTTCCTGATAACTGCCATTGCTGCACACTGCCATTGTAGGGAAATTTCAGAGTTTCAGCCAATGACGTAGCAGGCCAGTGAATTGGAGCAATCACCAGTGCCTGGGGTTTGTTTCTATCCGTAGTACATGCGCCATATTGCCAGCTAATGAAAGCCGTCGTCCCTTCAGGGTGCATTTTATACCCAGAGCATTTATTTTTCTACAAACATTTGTGCAACAGCAAATTTTTGTACTACGTTTTGCAACTCTGCCTGTAAATAAGGTCTCAAGACAGCAGTTTTGTAAGGTGCATTTATAAAAGAGTAAGTGAAAGTGTGACGTGACGGAGAAACAAGGAAGTGTGTTAGTGTTTCACATTTGGAGTCCTGTAGGCAAATCCTGGTTGGCATTATAAATGAAGTAAGCTAGACTGTTCTCAGCTTTCTCTCCTGTGTATTTATAAGCCACTCTTTATTTGACAACAGCCCTGGGCATGGCTGAGTGGGACTGGTGTAGCTAAGCATTCTGTGGGTGATTTTCAAACTGTGTGCACTGGGAGGAAGATGACTCGCACATTACCCACGGTCTTTGCACTGTTTCTCAAAGTGAAAGTACATGTATACTTTTTCTTTGATAATTGCCATGGGTATAAAGTACACACATTTACTTCCATTCACTTTGTCTGGGAAGAGTTTTGCATCAGAAGTGTGCATATGGATTTAAAATGCAGTATACATGTGCACGTTTCCTGTCCCAACGTAAACACGCCTCTTGGAATGACTCCTCTCAGTACAGCTAAAAGTATGTGCATGGTGGACAAAAGTGCACACTTCAGCTTCATTAAGGGAGGGCAGTTTTCTTACAGGTTGTTTTTTTTTTAATATTGCTAAAATGCTATGAAATTTAACCTCTATATGTACCAGTAGAGCAGTATGGTGCAGAACGTGGGCCATAGTCGGACAGCTATTTGTCCATGAATTTTATGTGCACTTAAAAAATAGTATTAAAGATGTTAATTGTTATGAGCAGCACTAATGAAAGTATCCAAATCAGTCTTGTTTGTCTTGTTTACTCCCTTCCTCCCCTCAGTATAAACCATGCAGGATAGCCGTACATGCTTGTAAAATCATAGGAGCTCTGCTTTTAAACACTTGGGATTTTACATAGCCATGATACAGCTTGCACAGCTGCATACATGAGGAAAGATGAAAGAAAAGAAAAGAAAAAATATTGAGCCTTTAGATTATAATTTTTGTCAATGAATGTTAAGCAAAAGAAACTAGAGATAACTAAAGAATTATGAGTCAAGCTTATGGTTGTCCAATGTTCTCAGTACCGAAATTAGTTCTCTGTAGCTTAGGAAACTTCTATGTAACAATTTACAAATTGCATTGCAAGATGACAGCAGTTAATGTTAAGGCAGCTGCTCTTTTGTAAATGGTGGCTGTGACTTGGACTAAGTCAATTAAAATGGCACGGTAAGGAAAGCCAAATTAACGATGCAGTCAGTAGTTATAAGCAAAGAAATCTTAATAGGTCTGTCAGTCAATATATTCCAGACCCAGCAGAGAGTAAGTAATGATGATGAAATTCCTGCTGCTAGGAAACATATACTTGCTAACATCCTGAATGTGTAAAGTTATGTCTGCAATAATAGTCGAGGGGGGGAGGGGGTTGGATAGAGAAGAGAGGCAAGGGAGAATGAAATTTACTGAAACCTTACCCAAAAGTACCGAACCTGCAAATTCACAGCAGATTCTTGTAGGCTAGTAGGTGCTTTGGATACACACACTTGATAGTAAAACTAAACTAAATTCCTTGCTTCACCAAACAGTGTTCAGTAATTGGGGTACATGCAATACCAAAGTTCCTCATCTTCTTATTGTACAAGGAATAACCAGCATACTGGTAGCTGGTCTACGGATGGCTCCTTAGTCAGTTAAGGGGATGCACAATGCAAACCAAGTGTCTTAAACCTCTGTCAGAGGTGGTCATTTCCTCCATCTCTTTCATTATGTAGCTAATACCAGCTAATTTCAGGTTGTACTTTTTAGGCAGGTGATATATTAAACTACTCCAAAGCAGTGGGTATGAACTGACTTTTTCAGGCAATATTGAAATGGTTTTCAAGCACAAAAATCTGTGACAACACTTTTTTGTAGGTTGCCTGACAGACTTGGCCTTTTCTTTTTTACATTGTGCATATTTATTATAGCCATCTTTGTTAAATCTTGGAAAGTTTACAGTGCTATAGCATATCACGTGCTTTTCTATGTAATTTACAAAAAAAAACCTAAACCAATGTTTCCTTATACAGAAATAAACTTTATTACCATTTTTCACCTTTTGCTTCTTACTTATTACTGCAATATAAGTTGGCTCTGTTTATCACGTACGTAATTCTGACTAACACTAAATGCATTCTGTAGCTTGCATTATTACATAACCTCACATTGGTAATCTATAATCACTGGATTTCTCTTGATGGCTACTTTTCCATTGTTCACTGCTGTAAGAATCTCTTGTTAAGCATAGAACCTCAGTGGTTAAAACAGGTTTCCATTTCCTGCTTGGTAGAATCCCAAGCCTGTTCCCAATAAAGTGTAAATTTGCAAACTTTGGCCCAATGTCATTTCAGACTCCACAAACCATTCAAATTACTTCTTTGCCTTTTATTTTCCTAGATATCATTTGTAAACACCATCTCCCTCATATAAAACTGAATAGGTAATGTCTGTTTGGTCCTCGTGAAAGCAGTTAGCTCTGGTAAACCCTTGTCTAGAGCCATCTCAAAAATTTCCTGAATTCATAAAAAGAGAAGTGAAGATTGAAATGAGAGCAATGTGTAGAAAGGGAAAATGGCCTAATTAGATGTACTCACACTTGTCTCTCTTCACTCTCCTTCAGCCACACTGAGGGTGTGCAGTTTTCTGACAGTAGATTTATGTTGATAAAATATTTTGAAATTAGCTTTGACATGCACTGATAGAGCTATGTGGCAGAGTGTGGGCTATAGTCAGAGAGCTATTTATTCATCAATTTCATCTGCACTTTAATAGCATGAAAGATGTTAATTGTTAAGAGCAGCAGCAATCACGTGTCCAAATCAGTCTTGTTCATTTACTTCCCCATCCTCTGAACCCAATATACAATCATGCAGGGTACCGATACACAATCGGAAAAGCCTAGGAGCTCCTCATTTCTCCAGGACCAAGCAGGAAGTCAGTCCTCACTTATGGGTGACATCGACGTCGATGGAGCCCCTGTGCGGAGCAATTCCCCAGCTTTCTAAGAAAGCCTTTGGGAATACTGCACACATGCACGGTCCCCTTCCCGCCTAAAGGTGTCATCTTGCTCAGTCTTTCTTTTTCCGTGGAGCCCACCGGACGTCTGTCCGTGCCACCCGGGAAAATTGACGTGTTTTCTTGTGATTTCATCGTGTTTTTTCTCCGGTTTGACGCCGGTTCCCTTTCCCGCTGGGTTCGGTACACTAGTATCGAGCCCGTCTTCTATTTTTCGGTTTTTACCCTTCGTGCGTTCGTGCCCGTTTTGTCTTTTCCCTGGAAGGCCGGTCCTTTGACCTCGCGGGGGCCCTTTTTTCCCCGATGGCTTCCAGTGGTTTCAAAAAGTGTGATCGGTGCAAGAAACTAATGTCCCTCACCGACACACACGATTGCTGCCTTCGATGCCTCGGACCGGATCATGATCCTAAGGTCTGTGTCCCATGTGGCAAGATGTCCACTAAGGCATTACGAAGCCGCCAACATTAGAAAGAACGGATTTTTTTTCTGATTCCGCCTCTGGCCAGGCCCAGACCTCGTCCGAGGCCTCGACGTCTCGGGAGTCTGACCCCAAGCATCGCCGGGGTTCCTCGGATAGGGGGTCCCCCGCTCGGGAACGCAAGAGAAAGAAGCGGCTCATGAGGGCGTCGTCGTAGGAGGTCCATGGTTCCTCGAGGGCCAGGTCTCGGACCCCCGACCACCGTCCCGGGCTCTTGGAGCAGGAGAAGCCGTCCAAAATGCCCCGTGTGGAGCCGGAGCCCGCCGGACACGTAAGTCCTGTTGTCCTCGTGGACTCTCCTCCTAGGAAGCCGACGTCGGATCCGGCGCCGCCGGGGCCCGAGTCAGCGGCTGCTGAGTCTCCTGAGCTTGGACTCAGGCTGACAGCCTTGGAGTGCAGATTGTCTGCCTTCATGGGTCAGCAGCGGGTACTGATGGCCAGCCTCGCTGGTGCATCTGCCCCGACCACCGTGACATCGACGTCTAAGTCGACCCCGGAGACCGAGCCGATACTCGAGACCATGAAGGTTCGAAGTCGTCCTCGGTCACGGTCTCCCTCGACCTCCCGCTCAGAACCGAGGGCGTCAACGCCGGTGCTGTCGGCATCGGGGCGGGTGCCACCGAGGTCCGCGCGGTCAGAGCCCCCCGACTCCTCTTCGGATGAGTCTGCGTGGGAGATGGAGGACGAGGAATCCCCTGATACTTTTCGGACTCAGTGCGTCCCTTCGGACTCACCGCAGTCCGAGCCTCGGAGTAGGTCCCCTCCGGAGGACACCAGGTTCTCGGAGTTCGTCAGGGACATGGCCAAGGCTTTGGCGATTCCCGTGGACCCCGAGAAGGAGCCTCGAGCCAAAGAGCTCAAGGCCCTCCAGTATGACTCTCCTCCGAAGGAGTCCTTTACTGTGCCTGTTCCTCCGATGCTGGAACGGCTCCTCTTCTGGATGTGGGAGGCACCAGCCTCGGCGCCGGTTTTGAGCAAGCGGGTCGATTCCATTTATCGACTCCGTAAGAGCCCTGGTTTCCAGAAGGCGCAGCTGCCGCACCGTTCCATGGTGGTGGAATCGGCCATGCATCATCTGAAAAGCCAGAAGATGCACTCTGCGGTGCCTCCCGGCAGGGGGCCCAGAACCTGGATGCTTTCGGCAGAAAGTGCTTCCAGGGCTCGATGCTTGCTTGCCGTGTCCAGTCTTACCAGCTGTACATGGGCATGTACCTACAGGACCTGGCGAAGGAACTTGCCGGGTTCTCTGATGGCCTCTCCGGGGAACCCTTGCAGAGGTTCAAGACCTTGTCCTTGGGGATCCGGGAATGCTATAAGTTCATGTCCTAAGCGGCCTACGATGGCTTCGAGGCTTCGGCCCGTGTAGCGGCTGCTGGCATCGGGGCCTGACGCCAGGCATGGTTGCAGTCATCGGACCTCGAGCCCTGGATGCAGGACAAGTTGGTCGATGTCCTTTGCCGAGGTGAAAACCTTTTTGGCAAGCCCATGGCCGAGAAGGCGGCTGAGCTCGAAACCGAGCACCTCACTAGGATAAGGCTGTCCAGAAAAACTTCTGCCCCTTCTCAGAGGAAGAAGGGCTCGGGTAAGAAGTCCTTTTAGCCAAGGAAGGGGGCTGCCTACAAACCTTTCCCTCAGTATCAGGCCTCCCCAGCTCCCCAGCAGGGTCAGCAGGCCAAGGGGCAGGCACATGGGCACCGTAGGCAGAAGACCCCCAAGCCTCCGGCTCCTGCTCCCACTCAGCAGGGAGGGGGTTTTGACTCCCACAGCATAGCCTTTCCACCTCTGCTGTCCCATCTCTCCACAGGAGGTCGTCTAGTCCTGTTTGCCCACCGGTGGCCACCCATCACAGGAGATGCTTGGGTATTGAGCATTGTCCACAAGGGCTATATGCTCCATTTCCAGCAGTTGCCTCCAACCTACTTCCCCGGAGAGCCTCCAAGACCTCCTCTGTACACAGACCTCCTCCTTCGAGAACTTCAAGGTCTGCTTCTAGACAAGGCGGTGGAGCCGGTGCCTCCCCACCAGCAAGGTCACAGGTTCTACTCCAGGTACTTCCTTGTACCAAAGAGAACTGGGGGCCTCGGGCACATTCTTGACCTCAGGAATCTCAACAAGTTCTTGGAGAAAGAAAGGTTCAAGATGCTTACTCTTGGAACACTTTTGCCCTACCTCCAGCAGAGAGATTGGCTATGCTCCTTAGACTTAAAGGATGCATACACTCACATCCTCATTCATCCAGACCACAGAAACTACCTCAGGTTCATTGTGGGAGGAAACCATTACCAGTACAGAGTACTACCCTTTGGCCTGACCTCCGCCCCAAGGGTCTTTACCAAGTGTCTGGCAGTGGTGGCGGCCTACTTAAGGAACCAGGGGTTTTTTGTCTTCCCCTACCTGGACGACTGGCTCATCAGGGGTCAGACTTCCCAGGAGGCCCGGTAAGCCACCCTCAGAACTATCTCCCTCCTTCAGCACCTAGGCTTTGTCATAAACTTCGCAAAGTCCACTTTGCTCCCCTCCCAGAACCTCGAGTTCATAGGAGCAAGGTTGGACTCCCTGCAAGCAAAGGCTTACTTGCCAAGAGACAGGGCTCAAAGACTCATAGACTTGGCAAGCCAGTTTCTGAGCCGGCCACAAGTCTCTGCCAGACTCTGTCTACAGCTCCTGGGCCACATGGCATCGACGATGCATGTGACGCCCAATGCTCGCCTCCATATGCGACCTGCACAGTGGTGTCTCAGGACTCAGTGGCAACAAGCCACAGGAAGCATTGCAGACAAAGTGCGGGTGTCCAAGCCATTCCTGGACGCCCTACAGTGGTGGCTACAACCCCACAATTTGTTACAGGGGGTGCCTTTTCAGGTACCTGTTTCCACGGTGGTACTGACCAGAGATGCCTCCTTGCAGGGCTGGGGTGCACATTGCTTAGACAGGTGCACCCAGGGCCTGTGGTCTCCATGGGAGGCCACGCAGCAAATCAACCTCCTGGAACTCCGGGCTATTCGCTTAGCCCTCAAAACTTTCTCTCACACCTTGACTCACCAGTCTGTTCTGGTGTAGACGGACAATCAAGTGGCCATGTTCTATGTGAACAAGCAGGGAGGCACGGGGTCCAGGTTCCTGTGTCGAGAGGCACAGGCCCTGTGCTCCTTTGCTCTCAAACACAGCATGTTTCTCAAGGCTGTTTATCTCCCTGGCCAGGAAAACTTCCTGGCGGACAGGTTGAGCAGGATTCTGCAACCCCACGAGTGGCAACTGCACCCCTTGGTGGTTCAGGACATTTTCCTGAGATGTGGACTTCCATCCCTAGATCTCTTTGCCAGTCCCATGAACCGGCAGCTGCCCAGGTTCTGTTCCAGGCAACCACATCCCCTAAGGATAGCAGCAGATGCCTTCCTGATTTCTTGATCCCAGGGCCTCCTCTATGCGTTTCCTCCCACGCCTCTGGTGGCCCGAACCTTGTTCAGGATTCTAAAGGACAAGGCCTCGGTACTTCTGATAGCTCCCAGGTGGCCGAGGCAGCCCTTGTTTCCACTTCTGCTCCAGCTAGCCGTGGACACACCACTACCTCTGGGGTTGCAACCCGATCTCTCTCAGGATCAGGGTTCCCTTCTGCACCCCAATCTCAAATCTCTCAATTTGATGGCCTGGAGGCTGCAAGGGTAGTGTTGGCTCCCTGGGGTCTACCCCGAGAAGTGGAGGAGGTGGTCTTGGCCTTTAGAAAGCAGTCCACCAGGAAAACCTATTCCCTGAAGTGGAAAAGGTTCTCCATGTGGTGTCAGCAGCGCAAAGAGGATCCTTTCGCCTGCACTGTACCGCTAGTGCTTCAGTATCTGCTGCACTTGTCCAATCAAGGCCTTAAGTCCAATTCAGTTCGGGTCCACCTCTCTGCTCTAGCAGCTCACCACTCACTGGTGGAGGGGCACTCTCTGTCTGTTCACCCCTTGGTGTCCAGGTTTCTCAAAGGCTTGCTTTTGCTCAAATTTCCTATCCGTCCACCGGCCCCTGAGTGGGAATTGACTGTTGTCTTGCAGCAACTGACTCGCCCACCCTTTGAGCCGATGGCTACATGTCCTCTCCGCTTCCTTTCTTGGAAGGCTCTATTCCTTGTGGCCCTGACCTCGACCAGGAGGGTGAGTGAGCTTCAAGCCCTGGTCTGTGACAGGCCTTACACTCGCTTCTATAGGAACAGGGTAGTCCTTTGGACTCATCCTAAGTTCCTCCCTAAAGTTGTCTCCTCTTTCCATCTCAACCAGGAGGTGGTTCTTCCAATGTTCTTCCCTAGGCCCCATGCCAGCCGTGCTGAAACAGTCCTGCATACCCTGGACTGTAGGAGGGCCTTATCCTTCTACCTTGAGCGTATGCAGGGGCATAGGAGGGCTACTCAGCTCTTCGTATCTTTTGACCCTAATAAGAGATGAGGGGTTTGGATTTGTTAGGAACTGGGGAACATTCTGGGGAAAGGAGGGGCTCTTCCGAAGGGATGGGCTTCACCTTAACCGGGATGGAACCAGGCTGCTGGCATTAACCTTTAAAAAGGAAATAGAGCAGCTTTTAAACTAGATAATAGGGGAAAACCGACAGTCGCCCAAGAGTGGATGGTTCGGAAGAATGTATCCTTGAAGGATACTACCAAAGGCAGAGAGGTTCCAAAAAAGAGTAAAGTAGCCCAAATGCCGAGTATAGAGCAGACAGAGCTTAAAGATCCCAAATTACCCATGTCAACCAATAGCCAAATTAATATGAATAAAATACAGTCTCTAAAATGCTTGTATGCAAATGCTAGAAGTCTAAAAAATAAGATGGGAGAGTTAGAATATATAGCACTAAATGAGAGGTTAGATATGATTGGAATATCAGAGACATGGTGGAAGGAGGACAACCAGTGGGACACTGTGATACCTGGGTACAAACTATATCGTAATGATAGCGCTGATCAAATTGGTGGAGGGGTTGCGCTCTATGTTAGAGAGGGCATTGAATCAGAAAGGATTAAAGTTTTGCAGGAAACAACATTTGCTGTAGAATCTCTATGGATTGAAATTCCATGTAAAAAGGGGAAGGCGATGGCAGTGGGGGTGTACTATCGACCACCGGGCCAGAATGAACAAATGGATGATGAAATGCTCAAAGAAATCAAGGAAGCTAACAAAAGTTACAGCGCAGTAATAATAATGGGTGATTTCAATTACCCCGGTATCGACTAGGTCAGTGTCATGGCAGGACATGCTAGGGAGATAAAGTTCCTAGATGACATAAATGACTGCTTCTTGGAGCAGCTGGTTCATGAACTGACCAGAGGGGAAGCCATATTAGACCTAGTCCTTAGTGGAACACAAGATCTAGTGCAAGAGATAAGGGTGTTGGGGCCACTTGGCAATAGTGATCATAGCATGATCGCCTTTGATTTAATTAGTGGAGGAGGGATAGATAGTACGGAAATCCACAGTACTACCTTTTAACTTTCGAAAGGGAGACTGATAAAATGAGGAAAATAGTTAAAAAAAAAAAAAAAAAAAAAAAAACCTAAAAGGAGCAGTTGCAAAGGTTAAAGACTTACATCAAGCTTGGGTATTGTTGAAAAATACTATCTTGGCAGCCCAGACCAGCTGTATTCCATGCTTTAAGAAAAGTGGAAGGAAGTCCAAAAAGCTGCCAGCATGGTTTAAAGGTGAGGTCAGAGAGGCTGCTGTTGCCAAAAAAGCATCTTTCAGGAAATGGAAAAAAGAGCCAAACGACGAAACCTGGAAACAACACAAGCACTGGCAAATCAAATGCAAGGCATTGATAAAGCAGGCAAAGGGAGAATTTGAGAAGAAGCTTGCTGTGGAATCAAATACGTGAAATAAAGATTTTTTCAAGTACATTCGTAGCAAAAAACCTGTGAGAGAGTCAGTTGGTCCATTAGATGATAGAGGAGTTAAAGGAGCACTAGGAGACGACAAGGCGATAGCGGAGAGACTGAATGAATTCTTTGCTTCGGTCTTTACTGAGGAAGATGTAGGGATGTTACCCATGACTGAAGTGGTATTGAAAGGTGCGGAAGAATTGAAGTAAATATCGATACATCGGGAGGATGTATTACAACTATTAGATAAACTGAAGAGTAGCAAATCACCTGGGCCGGATGGTATCATACAAGGGTGTTGAAAGAACTGAAATATGAGATTGCAGATCTGCTATTAGTAATCTGTGAACTATCATTAAAATCATCTCTAATACCTGAAGACTGGAGGATCGCCAATGTAACACCAATTTTTAAAAAGGGTTCCAGGGGTGATCCGGGAAACTATAGACCGGTGAGCCTCACGTCAGTACCGGGAAAAATGGTAGAAACCATCATAAAGAATAAAATTACTCAGCATGTAGATAGTCATGGCCTAATGGGAGACAGCCAACATGGCTTTAGACAAGGAAGATCTTGTCTTACTAATCTGTTATGTTTTTTTGAAAGTGTGAATAAACAGGTGGACAAAGGTGAGTCGGTTGATATAGTGTATCTGGACTTTCAGAAAGCCTTTGACAAGGTCCCTCATCAGAGACTTTTGGCAAAACTAAAGAGTCATGGGATAGGAGGCAGTGTACTACTGTGGATCAAGAACTGGTTGAAAGATAGAAAGCAGAGGGTTGGGCTAAATGGCCAATTTTCCCAATGGAGAAAGGTGAAAGAGTAGTTACTCACCTGTAACAGGTGTTCTCCAGGAGCAGCAGGAATCAGTCCTCACTTATGGGTGTCATCGATGCCGATGAAGCCCCAGCGGAGCATTTCCCCAGCTTTCCATGAAAGCCTTTGGGAATGCTGGCATACATGTGCGGTTCCCTTCCCGCCTAAAGGTGCCATCGTACCTCAGTCAAATGACATAGCTAAGAACAGCACACAAAAATGTAAAAATTAAACTATGTACAACTGGAACTCCAAGGGGAGGAGGGAGGGTAGTGAGGACTGATTCCTGCTGCTCCTGGAGAACACCTGTTCCAGGTGAGTAACTACTCTTTCTCCAGGACCAAGCAGGAAGTCAGCCCTCACTTATGAGTGACTCCCCAGCTCTGGGCTACCAGGAACCCAGGCTGAACAAGAGAACTCCCTCTAGTCTCAGCAACACAGTAAAGGCTTTGCAAGGACACACCCTCCACAGGTAGCCCAACCAGAGGGCAGGAGTTGCCTAGACCTCAAAGAGATTCCGGAGTACTGCTTAGCCAAAAGCACTGTCCCTACGGGACTCCCTCTCCAGACAGTAGTGGGCTGCAAAAGTCTGGCTTGAAGACCAAGTAGCAGCCCTGCAGATGTCTTGCAATGGAACAGAGCGGAGGTGAGCCACTGATGTAGCCATTGCCCTCACACGGTGGGCCGTGACACTACCCTGCAAAGGAAGGTCAGCCGCCTTGTAAGCCCAGGTGATACAATCAGCCACCCAGATGGACAAGGTACGCTTGGACACAGGCCTCCCCAAGTTATTGGGGTCAAAAGAAAGGAAGAGCTGAGAAGCTTTCCTGTGACCTTGCGTACGTTCAAGGTAGAAGGATAAGGCCCTCCTACAGTCTAAGGTATGGAGAACTGTTTCAGCCTGACTTGCATGAGGCCTAGGGAAGAAAGTAGGAAGAACCACCTCCTGGTTGAGGTGGAAAGAGGAGACAACCTTAGGAAGGAACTTAGGGTGAGTCCTGAGGACCACCCTGTTTTTATAGAACCTGGTGTAAGGCCTATCACAGACCAAGGCCTGAAGCTCACTCACTCTCCTAGCCGAAGTAAGGGCTATCAGAAAGAGAGACTTCCAGGAAAGGAAGCGTAGAGGGCAAGTAGCCATAGGCTCAAAAGGTGGGCGAGTCAGCTGCTGCAAGACCACATTAAGCTCCCACTCAGGAGCAGCAGGACGTATGGGAGGTTTGAGCAGAAGCAAGCCTCTGAGAAACCTAGACACCAAAGGGTGCACAGACAAGGAATGGCCCTCAACTAGGGAGTGGTAAGCTGCTAAAGCAGAGAGGTGGACCCGAACAGAGTTGGACTTGAGACCCTAATTGGACAAGTGCAGCAGGTACTGAAGCACTACTGACACAGTACAGGAGAAAGGATCCTCAGCACGTAGCTGACACCACACAGAGAACCTTTTCCACTTGAGAGCATAGGTCTTCCTAGTGGATTGTTTCCTGGAGGCTAGGAGAACTTCCTCAACCTCGGGAGGCAGGCCCCAGGGAGCCAACACTACCCTTGCAGCCTCCATGCCATCAGATTGAGAGCTTTGAGATTGGGATGCAGCAAGGAGCCCTGATTCTGAGAGAGAAGGTCGGGTTGAAATCGCAGAGGCAGATCCACTGCCAGTTGAAGCAGGAGGGGGAACCAAGGTTGCCTTGGCCACCTGGGAGCTACCAGGAGGACTGAGGCCCTGTCTCGGAGAATCTTGAACAGTGTTCGGGCCACCAGAGGGGTGGGAGGAAACGCACAGAGTAGGCCCTGAGTCCAGGGAAGCAGAAAAGCATCTGCTGCTACTCTCAGAGGATGCGGTTGCCTGGAGCAGAACCTTGGCAGCTGATTGTTCAGTGGACTGGCAAGCAGGTCTATGGAGGGAAGCCCCCATTTCAAGAAAATCTTTTGAACCACTAAAGGATGCAGCTGCCACTCGTGTGGTTGCAGAATCCTGCTCAATCTGTCGGCCAGGCAATTCTCCTGGCCTGGAAGATAGACTGCTTTGAGGAGCATGTTGTGCTTCAGGGCAAAGGAACAGAGGTCCTGGGCCTCCTGGCAAAGGTGCTGGGAACCAGTTCCGCCCTGTTTGTTTACATAGAACATGGCAACCTTGTTGTCTGTCTGGATCAAGACAGACTGTTGTGCCAGGGAAGCAGTAAAGGCCTTGAGGGCCAAGCGGATAGCTCTGAGTTCCAGTAGATTGATCTGCTGGGACACCTCCCAAGGAGACCAGAGGCCCTGGATGCACTTGTCTAAGCAGTGTGCTCCCCAACCCTGCAGAGAGGCATCGGTGGTCAGTACCACTGTATGAGGTGGGATCTGAAAGGGCACTCCCACCAACAGATTGGGGGGTGTAACCACCAGTTGAGGGAGGCCAGGAAACGGTGGGACACTCTGATCCTGTCTCTGAGACTGCCTGAGGCTTGTGACCACTGAGTCCGAAGGTACCACTGGGCAGGTCTCATATTGAGCCTGGCATTGGGGGTCACCTGTACTGTCGATGCCATGTGGCCCAGAAGCCTGAGACAGAGTCGGAGCCGTTCAAGCATCGGAGGAACCGGGACAGTAAAGGCCTCCTTCGGAGGAGAGTCATACTGCAGAGCATCGAGCTCTTCGGCTCGAGGCTCTTCCTCAGGGTCAGCCGAGATAGCCAGGGCAGCGGCCATATCGTGGACAAACTCCGAGAACCTAGTATCCTCCGGAGGGGATCTACTCTGGGGCTCAGACTCTGCTGAGTCCGAAGGGACACACCGAGTCTTGAAGGTGTCAGGAGACTCCTCGTCTTCGGTCTCCCAAGCAGACTCGTCTGATGTTGAGTCGAGGTCCGACCCTGCGGGGCCTCTAGGCACCTGCCCCGATGCCGGGGGCACCGGCGTCGAGACCCTCGGTCCCGAACGGGAGGTCGAGGGAGACCTCGACTGAGGACGACCTCGAGCCGCAAGGGACTCGAGTATCGGCTCGGTCTCCGGGGTCGACTTCGAAGTCAATGTCCCGGTGGTCAGGGCAGATGCGCCAGACAGGCTGGCCATCAGTGCCCGCTGCTGATCCATGAAGGCAGACATTCTGCTCTCCAAGGCTGTCAACCTGAGACTCAGCTCGGGTGATGCAGCAGCCCCCGACTCGGGCCCCGGCGATGTCGGTACTCGGGGAGGCGAGTCCACGAGGACAACAGGACTTACATGTCCAGCAGACTCCGGCTCCATGCGAGGAACTTTAGTTGGCTTCTCCTGGTCCACGGGCCCGGGACGACGGTTGGGGGTCTTAGACCTGGCCCTCGAGGGCTCAGGGACCTCCTCCGACGACGCCCTCGCGAGCCGCTTCTTACTCTTACGTTCCCGGTCAGGGGAACCCTGTCCGAGGAGCTCTGACGCCTCTCGGGATCGGAATCCCGAGATGTCGAGGCCTCAGATGAGGTCCGGGCCCGGGCAGACGCCGAGTCCGAGAAAAGCCTTTCACTTTGTTGCTGACGACTTCAGAGGGCCTTGGAAGACATTTTTCCACATGGCCTGCACGTTTTAGAATCGTGGTCCGGGCCAAGGCACCGAAGACAGCAGTCGTGTGTGTCGGTGAGAGACATTATTTTCTTACACCGATCACACTTTTTAAAACCACTGGAAGCCATTGGCGTGAAAAGGGTCCCCGCGAGGTCAAAGGACCCGCCTTCCAGGGAAAAAAAAAAGATTTGGCGCGAGCGCCTAGCCACTAAGGGCAAAAACCGAAAAAGGAAAAAAGGGATTCGATACCGGTGTACCGAACCCAGCGGGAGGGGAACCGATGTCGAATCCGAGGAAAAAAGCGAAATAACGCCAAGAAAAAACTTCTCTTTTCCGGGAAAAAAAGGACACACTTCCGATGAGCTTCACGGAAAAAAAGAGACTGAGGTAAGATGGCACCTTTAGGCGGGAAGGGAACCGCGCATGCGTGCCAGCATTCCCAAAGGCTTTCATGGAAAGCTGGTGAAGTGCTCCGCTGGGGCTTCATCGGCGTCGATGACACCCATAAGTGAGGACTGACTTCCTGCTTGGTCCTGGAGAATATTGGTGTACCCCAGGGATCTGTGCTGGGTCCACTGCTTTTTGACATATTCATAAATGACCTGGAAAGTGGAATAACGAGTGAGGTTATCAAATTTGCAGATGACACAAAACTATTTAAAGTTGTTAAAACCCAAGAGGATTGTGGAAAATTGCAAGAGGATCTTGATAAATTAGAAGACTGGGCATCAAAATGGCAGATGAAATTTAATGTGGACAAGGGCAAAGTTATGCACCTAGGGAAGAACAACCCAAACTATGGTTACACAATGCAAGGTTCCACATTAGGAACCACCACCCAGGAAAAAGATTTAGGTGTCATTGTGGATAACATGTTAAAACCCTCGGCCCAGTGTGCAGCGGCAGCCAAGAGAGCAAATAGAATGCTAGGTATCATAAGGAAAGGAATGGAAAATAAAACAAAAGATATTATAATGCCTCTATATCGTTCCATGGTGAGACCGCACCTTGAATATTGTGTGCAATTCTGGTCGCCGTATCTTAAAAAGGTTATAGAGTTATTAGAAAAGGTTCAGAGAAGAGCCACCAAAATGGTAAAGGGGATGGAAGGATACTCCTAAGAAAAAAGGCTAAAAAGGTTAGGGCTCTTTAACCTGGAAAAGAGACGGCTGAGGGGAGATATGATAGAAGTCTATAAATTAATGAACGGAGTGGAACGAGTAAACGTAGATCGATTGTTTACATTATCAGAATATAGAAAGACTAGGGGACATGCAATGAAGCTACAGGGTAAACTATTTAAGACTAATAAAAGAAAATATTTTTTCACTCAATGTGTAATCAAACACTGGAATTTGTTACCGGAGGATGTAGTAAAGGCTGTTAGTGTAGCTGGGTTTAAAAAAGGTTTGGACAATTTCCTGGAGGAAATGTCCATAAACCATTATTAAGAAGGGACCCAGGATATCAATGCTTGACCCAGTACAAGCATTGCGGAACCTGTGTCTTTTGGGGAAACTGCTAGGTACGTATGACCTAGATTAGCCACTGTTGGAAACAGGATACTGGACTTGATGGACCTTGGTCTGACCCAGTATGGCATATCTTATGTTCTTATAACTTGGGGTTACCTGTCTCCCAGCGTACCTTGTCCATCTGGTTGGCTGACTGTATCACCTGGGCTTACAGGGCTGCTGACCTTCCCTTGCAGGGTCGGGTCATGGCCCACCGTGTCAGGGCAATGGCTGCCTCAGTAGCTCATCTCCACTCTGTACCTTTGGCAGACATCTGCAGGACTGCAACTTGGTCCTCAAGCCAGACCTTTGCGGCCCATTACTGCCTAGAGCGCGAGTCCCGTAGGGACAGTGCTTTCAGTCAGGCAGTGCTCCGGAATCTCTTTGAGGTTTAGGCAACTCCTACCCTCCAGCCCTCTGGTTGGGCTCCCGGTGGGGGGGGGGGGGGGTGTTTCAGTGAAATCCTTTCTCTGATGCTGTGGCTAGAGGGAGCTCATTTTTTCAGCTCTGGGTCCCCGGTAGCCTGAAGCTGGGGAGTCCCATAAGTGAGGACTGACTTCCTGTTTGGTCCTGGAGAGAGTAGTTACTCTCATGTAACAGGTGTTCTCCAGGAGCAGCAGGAATCAGTCCTCACAACCCTCCCTCCTCCCCTGGGAGTTGCAGTTGTACATAGCTAAAAACAGCACACAAAAATGTAAAAATAAACTATGTCATTGGACTGAGCAAGATGACACCTTTAGGCGGGAAGGGGACCGCGCATGCGTGCAGTATTCCCAAAGGCTTTCTTAGAAAGCTGGGGAATTGCTCCGTACGGGGGCTCCATCGACGTCACCCATAAGTGAGGACTGATTCCTGCTGCTCCTGGAGAACACCTGTTACAGGTGAGTAACTACTCTTTGGGATTTTACACCCCCATATTACAACTTGCACAACTACATACTTCATACATTTGGTTGTACAGGAGGGAAAAAGTCCCTTGTTTGTTTTTTAATTTTGATCCCAGTTTTGCCCTGTTGCTTTCATCCATTACCCTGGTGGTGAACAGCTAGCTGCCTCCTTGCATTATCACAAGCCATTCATATTTAGACCCTTGAGGTGTTTGAATGTCATCTATCAAAAACCAGAATCACAATCAAAATCAGCTTGAAAAATTATCAAATTATTGTATTAAAATTGTTAAATTAATATACTGGAATTCTTATTACCCAGCACAGCTCTCTTCAAAACTCTGCAAAAACTTGATTTTGCTACTTCTTTGAATTTTCATAGAGGTTACCTTTCTTACCAAGCTAAGGAAAACAAGGCTTGGTGAGATCCACAGTGCACTGGCATCCAACTATTATCTGCAGTAGGGTTCTTCCATACTTGGCCTGATGATCCCAGCCCATTGGATTTTCTGGATATCAGTTTACATACAGTGGGGACCCATTATATGCAAATGTATTTCATATTGGGGATGGGTCCCAATATGGTAAACTGGATTAGAAATTGGTTGATTGACAGACAACAGAAGGTGATGGTACATGGAGCTCATTCGGATGAGAGGAAGGTGATTAGCAGGGTGCCCCAGGGTTCGGTCCTGGGCACGGCACTGTTCAATATATTTGTGAGTGATATTGCTGAAGGACTGAATGGAAAGGTCTGTCTTTTTGCAGATGACACAAAAATTTGCAACAGCGTGGACTCCCCCAAGGGAGTGGTTAACATGAGTAAAGATCTACAAAAGCTGGAAGACTGGTCTAATGCTTTGCAACTACGATTTAATGCAAAAGAGTGCAGTGTCATGCACTTGGGTAGCAGAAATCCAAGGGAAATGTACACGATAGGGGGCGAGAGGTTGGTATGCACGGTTCAGGAGAAAGACCTTGGTGTGATTATCTCTGATGATCTCAAGGTGGCAAAATAGTGTGACAAGGCGGAGAAAGAAGCCAGGAGGATGTTGGGCTGCATACAAAGAGGGATTACCAGCAGAAAGGAAGAGGTACTTATGCCACTGTACAAGTCACTGTGAGGCCTCACTTGGAATACTGTGTTCAGTTTTGGAGACCATATCTTGCAAAAGATGTAAAAAGACTGGAAACTGTTCAGAGAAAGGCGACCAAAATGATTTGGAGCCTGTGTCAGAAGCCTTATGAGAAGAGACTTGAAGACCTAAATATGTACACTTTGGAGGAGAGGAGGGACAGGGAGATATGATTCAGACCTTTAAATACTTAAAGAGAAATGATGAACAAACAAACCTCTTCCAAAGACGGGGAAGCTGTAAAACTAGAGGGCATAACATGAAGCTGCAAGGTGGTAAATTGAAAGGCAATGTCAGGAAATATTTCTTCACTGAAAGGGTGGTGGATGCTTTGGAATGCCCTCCCAATGGAAGTGATGGGGCAAACACGGTGACAGAATTCAAAACGGCATGGGACAAACACAGTGGATCCCTTTACAGCAACAGGATAAAACCAAAATAAACGGTACCATCTAACTTCTGAACCATCTAACTTCTCAACAAATAGGGGTGTGTCCTACATGGAGTGGTGGGTTCACCCCTAAACAAAGACATGGGGAGGGGTGGCCTGCACAGAGCGACAGGTGCACCAACTCCTGCCATCTTGCTGGGCAGAGTAGATGGACCATGCTGGTCTTTATCTGCCGTCACTATGTTACTATACATACAATGGATATCCTGGCTGAGGGGTAACTGGGACAGGTTTGGGTTGCCCCAGTCTTAAATGTGATTTGAAAGAATATATCTTTTCAGGCTCCTCCTGACACTTCTGAGAAGAGTGAATATAACCAATGTTGGTATGCCACAGAGATCAGTCTTACCTGTCCCCTTCCTCTCTTAAAAGTGCATGCTCTTCTGCCTATCACTCATCCCACCTTATCAGACCAATCAGCTTGTTAGACAATGTCAAAATCTTTCCCTGTGAAACAGTGTGGGTACCAGCTAGTCCATTTGATATATAGAAATAGAGGTCACCAAATAAGTTGTGATACCCATTAATTGGATTAAATATGTGTTACTAGCTTTCAATGCTTGTGTGAAATGAGCTGCAAGTGTGGCCTGAATATATGACAAAGGGAGGAGTACAGTTCTCATAAGCTATTCCTAAATGTTTTAAGGCCTGCAACTTATTTAAAGGCTTAGTTGAAATCAAAATGTTCTGTTTTAATTTTCTAGACCCCCAATTAAAGAAATCAGATGTGCCCTGCCCCGGGCCAGCGCTATCCGGTAAGCATGGCAGGGAGGGTGCCGGTGATGAAGGGCACTGGCCAGCAGTGGTGGTGTGTGCCTGTGGGAGTAGCCTGTTCCGCAGGCCCCAACACCACCGTGGCCTCTTTCTGCTCTTCAGCCCATGGAAGCAGCCTTTAGGCTGAAGAGTGAAAGATCGTGGCCAACGCTCTTGTGGGACAGGCTGCCCCACCGGTTGAGGAGCAGAAGATTGTGGTCTGTTGTGGGCCCGCAGAGCAGGCTGTTTGTGTGGCATAAAGAGCAAAAGAAGCCTGCAGGAAAAGGAGCTGGGGCAGAGAAGCACAGAAGGTAGGATAAAATTTAAAGGGGCAGTGGGTTTGAGAAAGAAAGATGGGAAGAAGGGACTGGAGAACATGGCAAACAGGCTCAGTTCATCACTTCCCCACTCTTAACTTCCTGTCCTCCTTGCATGAGAATGGAAGGGGAGGAAGAAAGGGACAGAGGCTGGGAAGGTAGCAGAGTGGGGAAGTGGTGAACTTGAGCCTATTTGGCGCCTGGAGCAGGCACCTTTCCCCCATGACAGCCATGGGCAAACTTATTTGTTTGCTGCATGGTGTGCCCCTGCCTCTGCTCCAGGCCTGTCCCTAGCAGCTGTTACCTCCTGGGCAAAGCCTCACCCCTGTTATCATGAGACTTCAGAAGAGGAAACAGCATGAGGCCTGGAGCAGACACAGTGGTGAGCTGCACAGCAAACAAGTAAAGTAAGGTTGCCACCATTGCTGTGAGGGCGGCTGTAAATCCCACTGCTGCCGTCGTCTCTGTATGCATCCCCTTTTTGCCAGACCACTTCCACCGCCCTGCCCTTGGTATGCCACTGAAGTGGGGGGAGGCAGTAGAAGAGGATTTGCAGGGAAGGGCGGAAGAGTGCAAGGGGTTGGAGGTTAAAGAAGGGGGAGAAGTGGGCACAATGAATATATATGCTAAAAGGACCAGAACACACAGAGGTGCACCTCACAGCTACACACAGGGGCATCCCACCTCCACACCTCACATGCACAAAGGCACCTGACTCATGCAGCATACACAAACACCACACCACACCACACACATACACACAGGCAGACACACCAGCCCCCATACCCATACATGCAGTCACCACACCCATACACCACACATCCAGTATCTGAAAAGAGACATATAGATAACACCAGTTATAAAGATTCCTCATACAACCACTACTACCATAAGGAGAACCACTTTATCATCTCTTTGAACTCTTTCTCCACATACACACATCCAGATATGTAAGTTTTTGCAAAGGAAGGAAGGAGAAATGTTTTCACATGCATACATAGTCCCCAACAGACATTAGCATACACATGCATGCAGCCCCTGATGCTCTCCAGGACACAGACATTGACATAGCCCCCCACAGGCCTCATGACACGCATGCTACACACACACACACACGTTCACACAGGTGTGTATGTAGCACCTGACAGTCCCCTTGGCACACACATGTTCATATATAGTCTCCATGACACACAGAAAGAAGCAAACACGTGCACTCACTGACACATGGGCAAACCCCCCAACACTTCCTATGACATACAGATGAGGTTGCCAAATGTCTGATCCTGTGAATGAGGGAAACGTGCCTTGTGTCACACTGTAAAGTGTGCACTTTTCAACTTGTCTCAGCTTTGCTGCAAGTACTAAACATGCTGGACCTCCCTCCTTCGCTCTTCTGGCACACTGCTAGGGTGCTATTTGCCTTTATGTCCCAGCTAGGCAGCCAGACACAGAGAATAGATGGAGTTGTAGGGAGTTTCCAGTGTAGTGAGTTGATCAGTCAGGGTCGGAGTCAAACACATGTTTGACATAGTGCAGGACTTGAAGCTGCTTGTTAGCATCGCTGCCAGTCCACTACAAGGAGTACCACCACTGGATCTCATGGGAGGCTATGGAGTGATCTTTCTACTTTCGTCCAGCCTGGCTCTGCATGTTTCACAGTTACAATAGCTCCAACAGGCAGCAGCAAAGTAGCGCGCTCAAAGAAATCTCAACATCCAGCCAAGTTGTGGTCCTCATATCACTACTGCCACCATTGACTGCCAGGACTACTGAAATCAGCTTGTCGATTGAGTCTTGCCTCTTAGTGCTCACCTTGGCTTCCATGCTGCTTACACCCAGGGAGATTTGTGGCTTTTCCCGGGTCTGTCTTGTTAAGTCTATTGACATTTTCTCCTGGAACTTATCCAAGCCTTTTTTTTAAACCCAGTTACACTAAATGCTTTTATCATCATCTCCTTATTTGTCAGTTTTAAGAATATAAGATATGCCATTCTGGTTCAGACCAAGGGTCCATCAACCCCAGTATTCTGTTTCCAACAGTGGCCAATTCAGGATACAAGTACCTGTCAGGTTCCCAAATAAGTACACAGATTCCACTTTGCTTATCCTGAGGTAAGCAGTGGATTTCCCTGATCCTCTTTAATAATGGTTTATGGACTTTTCTTCCAGGAACTTGTCCAAATCTTTTTTTTAAACCTGGATACACTAATGGCTTTTACTACATCCTACATTAATGAATTCCAGAGTTTGATTATGTGCTGAGTGAAAAAAATATGCATGTAGAGATAGAGTGGCGGTAGTATCTGTAGCAACAATAACAGGTAGGACAAGAGACACAAAAAGCTAAGTGGTTGTAACCTTTTGTATAACTTTTTTTAGTTAAATAAATATATTGATTTTGTTTACTTTGATCACCATGACTATCAGTCTGTTCATAGAATTAAATATTTACTCCTTAGTACTTATTTTTATTCCAGCTACACATTTGCTGCTTCACTGTAATTTTCTTGTTACACCATTTGATTTGAAGGAGAAATACTAGCATCACATGAACAGAGTTCACAAAGCAGTTTTGGGAAGGAGGGGTGCAGCCTATCATTAATAATAATGAGGGAGGGGTGCCAATGTATAGGTTGAAGGAGGGCACTAGAGACCCTAGCTCTGGCTCTGCCCTTCCCACCCCCAAGTGAAGTCATTTTTTATTTCCTATAAGCTGCTGGATTCAAGACATTTCAGAAGTCTTAAGTATTTTGATTCAGTTGGGGGAGAGGTTTCACTAGTGAAACTGGACCATGTGTGCTGTACTTAACAGTATCTTCCCTATTCCCACTTCTGCAGAGGAGCTGCACCTGCTCATAAGTCCCCTTATAAATCTCCTGTCTCTAGTAAAGTAATCCAGTACAGTTGTTGGTAGTAATCACAAAGCCACTTTTAGAAAACAGTTGAACACAATAAATGGAGTCTGTAGTTCCCTCACCCATTCATTCTTCAGGACTTGACGCCATTGTCTTGTTTGCTATAGTGACTGGGCCAGTGTTATGATTCATTATACCTGTATTTAGTAAACAGGGGGATAATCTGCTCTTTAGGCTATCCAGCTAGAAATAATGTCTAGTTACACAAAACAAATATAAATTGCTTTCAGAATTTCTAATTAGAGGATAGCAGATGGCCCTTATAAATACAGATGTTATAAAATGACTGCTAAACCCAAGGATTATAAAGGACAACACTCTTTCATCAATGATTTGGGCCATCAATCATTGGGCCATCTGATCCTCTATTGTTTACTCCACATTCCTTATGACGGTATACATCTGATATATTTGGTAGACCTACTGGTTAGTGGGAGGAGGAAGTTAGTTCATGGTGGGCTATCCCCTGTTATAGGCATAATCCTTCCATAGGGGAGACTGAAGGACCCAAGACATGAAAATAAAAGGTGCAGTGTTGGTCTTAGGACTTGTATTATCATGAGGACCACAGCAGTTAACTGTGTCATTCTTAATTTTTGTAACTATCTTTCTTTGACTTCTTCAATTGTATGGTCAGGCTGACAAAACTCAGATTCCAAGCTGCTCCTGGTTGTTCCCCTCTGTGTTGTCCAATGACACGCAAAAGAACTTGTCATTTTCAGCTTCTCTTGCAGGATCCCCAGTGCATCACCTCTCCAATGTGCTCAAATCACTTGGCAGATCCAACAGACATACAATACAGCTGTCTTCTGGGGGAAACACACAGGACATTGGGTCAGTGTCATTGTCCTTCCTTTCCTATTACTCTACTCCTGAACCTCAATAAATGACTTCAAACTTGCTCATGCTAGAGACTATAGAATCCATCTTCTCACTGTTATCTGTGTTTGTCCCTCTCTGTTCTAATTTAAATTATTCCTCACCCTCAATCATACATCACAAATATTTTTATCAGTTTTAATGCTATTTGTAACATCTGAACGAGGGGGAATAGGATGAAGGTGAAAGAGGGATAAACTTAGGAGTAATCTAAGGAAATACTTCTTTACAGGAAGGGTGGAAGTTGTGTGGAATAGCTTTTGAAGGACAGAGAAATATCTGTTGTACCTGAATGTAACTTGCCTTGAAATGTGAGGTACATACTTGGAAATAGCCTCCCAGCGGAGTGGTGGAAACAAAAACTGTATCTGAATTCAAGGAAGTATGGGACTAGTACAGACAATCTCCAAGGGAGAGGAGGGGATTGTAGAACTAAGTATTTGATATGGTCAGGCCCGTACAGTCTGTCTTTGTTTCTCTGTGTGTGATACTAGTTTGTGATCCACATCACTGCTTATGTGCCTGACCTTTTGTACTGTAGCATGCAAACAAACTAAAATATTGCTTTTTATGCCATTTAAAATGCATCATTCCTTTCAAATCCAAACTTAAACAGAATGCTGTTACCACCGCACCAGTACTGAATCAAAGAGCATGCTGTTTTGTGTTAGGATTTTAATGTTTACACAAATCTGTGTGAGTTCAAATTATGTGATAAGGTTTCAGTGGGCCATCCAATTAGCTGGACATTTCAGAAGTTCGCACATTGCTGCCTCTGGAGGTCACTTTTCAGTGGGCCATAACATTGCCTGGTAGAGCTGAGGCTCAGTGGCCTCCTCTGTGACACTGTGCATGACATTGGCCTCTGCATAGTTAGCTAGCTACTGGTTACTGCTGGCCTTTGAAATGAGAAATCCCATCTGGAGGAAAATAAATCTTATGATTTCCCACAGTATTGTAGGCAGACTGTACAATCTAATTTTGCAAGCTTGTTTTAGTTACTCAATTAAATGTCAGTTCAGTTTGTTAAGTCAGATGTCTCTCGTCATGGTTTGTACACCCTTGGAATGCTGTATTTCTCAGATTCTTTAATGAAAGATGATCATTCAGTAAACTGCATTCTTTATCTTCAGAGACCTGGATAGCCCTATGTGCAAAGATATTATAATTGCATACACATTACCCACTCACAAGTGAAACTGCATGATTATCATGTTTTAAACTTTTAGTTTTATTTCAACAGAAAAGTTTAGAGAAAATACGTGAGAACTAGTAAACACAGCCGTAGGTACTTTGAGCCCGATTTTCAACTGGGCAGTGCTATGAACCGTGTCAATGCATAGCAACTCCCCCCCCCCCCCCCCTTCTGCCTAACCTGGATTTTCAGTGCTGGGGTCATATGTGGCCCCAACATTGAAAATCTGGGATTCGCTGCACAACCCGAAAGCTGCAAGAGCTAGCCGGGTAGCACCAATTTTTGATGGTACCCGCTTAGCCCCTACGCCTGAAAGATAGGCAAGGAAAGACCTTGCCTATCTTTAAGGAGCAGAAGGCTAAGCGGATAGCATCAAAAATTGGTGCTACCTCGTTAGCTCTTTCCTCTGCCCCAGAATGCCCCTAACATGCCCAGTTGCTAACCACATAACATCTGGGCACGTTAGGGACATATCTGGGATTTTTGAAGGGCACTACCCATGTAGGTGCCCTTCGAAAATCCCAGATATGGCATTTACATGGGTAACTAGGGCAGTTACCTATGTAAATGCTTGAAAAATTGGGCCCTAAGTGACTAAAGGAGCTGTTGCATTCTCCGCTGTATCTTAGTCTCTATTCCCTTTCCTCCCTCGAAATACAGCACAGTCCGTTTCTACATATCTGACAATAAATGATAAGGTGCAATGCTGATGAACAGAAAGTAGGTCTACCAAGCAAAAAACAGCACACTGCCACGAGACGTTGCAGGAAAAAACCAGTCCAGAAATGTGGGCAAAAGACTTTCTTAATCCTTATTCATCAGAGGTAGCCAGAAACCCAACACAGGCCGTGTTTCGTATAGTACTCCTTCAGGGGTATTGTGGCTCGCTACAATCATAAAACATCACAACATTGTAAAGAAATGCCATACATTACAATATAATAAATAATTAAAACAATAATAGAAAATAATTGAAGTCAAAACAAGAAATTAAAAACAGCAATAGATATAAAACAGCAATAAGTAAGCGTACAATCATACAGAGATACTTTTATAAATAACATTTGAAAAGATATAGTAAAGAGTGCATAGGAGTAAAAAACATAAATGAAAATTAAAAACAAGAGACAAATGTGTATAAACAAATAATGACTAAAAATTAAAAACATGCCATTACGAATAAAAAAAATTTTTGGTTATCCATAAGAACATATCTTAAGAGGAGAACAAAAGAGTGATGATATCCTAAGAGAATAGAAGAGAGAGAATGTAGGAGTTAATCGGAGGGGACAATTCAAAGCCCTTTGCGGTCACCATGGAGCAACAATATGGTTTTAAACTTAGGGGACCATTATACGTATGGAGAGGGTACACAAAACATTTTTCATGCGGCTTATGAGTCAGTAGAAGCCTAATAGATAATATAAAACAAAATACCTTATGGTCGTATATTTGGCCACTCGCTATTACCGTGGTATAATGAGCCACGGTAATGTCCCTAGGCCATCTTCAATTCACACTACAAAACCCAAAATACACCATATGTGAATAATCTTCATTTGCAAACAAACAATAGGAAAAGATCTATTTGGGAAAATTCATATTACCGACGACACTGATGAACAATGTGCCATAGATACCACCCGTGTCATAAGTTAATGTGTAGTTGTTATCCAGCATTAAAAATAAAACATGCCATAACTAAAAGGGGTGGATATAAACTCTTTGTACTTACTGTATATATAAAAAAGACGGAAGATCTATGGGAAATAACATTTGTGCCCGGACAAGCCTGCCCGTGTTACATGCACAAGTTTTATAATCTAAAAAGCAAAATAAAGGGTAACACCATTTGCACCATGTAAAGAAAATGAAAACAATCAAAAGCTTGAAAGGAGGAGAGTTGTAAACCTGAAACAATCTGCTCTGTAACATGGAAGCCACCGCCAGGCTGAAATTCACTGTGAAACTTGTGATAAGGAAGCTTATCATAGCTCAGGTAGGAGCTATAGAAAAGATGATGTGACTCTGAACAAGCAACCTGTCAGTTCTGGTAGAAGCAAGAAAACAGAGTTTTCACATAAAAGACTACCAGTCCCAGAATGCACCAGGTTTCCAGCAGCCATGAGAGGGGCTGAAGTGAGAAAATGTGTGTGCAATCAAGAGAGCTATGAGGTAATCCCTAAGCACTCATCTCAAAGGGCAGGGCCTGATTCAACACAGCTGCGCTGTGTTAGGGAGGAGCACACATTAGGACAGAATAAGAATAGAGCTTATTCTTCAGAAAGAGCTTCAGAGGGAGAGATGGCTTCAGACACAGATACAGCAACGGCTACAAGCTCAAGCACCAGTATCACCTGGAGAAACAGAAGCCAAGCCAAGCGGATAGAGAAAGAAGGAAACTCTCTGGAAGGAAGAGAAGAAAGTCCATTGGAAGGTTTGGGAGAGTCCAAGGCAGTACCCATACTGGGAGGTATTCCAAGTGCCAGCAGAGTCCATTGGACTGGAGTCAGCCAGAGGAATGGAATGGCAGAGATAGGAATCACCAGTGGCTACCTGGAAGAGAGAAGACTGCACGTGGAAAGGACTTTCAGACCAAGGCCAGAAGGTATGTGAGAGGAGATCCAGTGTCCAGGGATCAAGATTGGAAGGCTGGACATCAGAATTGGATTACATACTGGCCAGGCTATACAGAGAGGAATTATGATAGCAGGAGAGGCTCAGGTATGAACACTGATCCAGACCCTATCTATAATAGTGAATGGCAGCAAGGGAATAAGCATTCTCATGATAGTGCCTTAATGGAAGACTCGTCTGTGCCAATGTATGATAGTGACCCTATGCTGATTGATGAAGGGGGAGATACAGCAGATGAAACTATTCATTACATGGACTGTTCTCTATCTAAATGCTATTGCTAGCTTTCTGTGAGCAAACACCTCAGCCATCACAAAGAAACCTAACTTTGTTCTTTATTTCCACTGCAAACAGCTCTTAAAGCAGGATTTGGGTTCACACAGTAGCAGCCAGCCAGCTAAAGGGTTTCAGCTGGTCAATTGATAGTAATTAAAGCTGCACCTGATTGTGTGTGTGAGCAAGGGAGAATCACTGCTGGGATCTGCGTGGAAAATAAGCAGAAGTTAACCTAACAAGCAAAGTTTATTCATTTCTTTGTGCCTTTTTATTTGGTAATTATTTGCTAAGAAAACATTAGCTAATTGCCTGACAAGCTGAAGGTTGTTTTCTGATTTGCTTTGTGACTTTTTGTTATCCATTTAAACACTGCAAGCAAGTAACCTCATTTATATTGCTACCAAGCATATTTGTGCTGGGTGAATTAAACCCCATCAATAAAAGAAGAATTTTATTGGCTTTACCACTTGGTTTCACAACTCAATTATTGTCTTCAGCTGTGTTTGGGAGTGAATGAACTACATTACCCACAATACCTTGCAAGAATCATATGAATATATGCATCGTCAAGATTGTGTAAGTTCTCACCCTAGGCAGCCGTCTGACAAACTGTGAAAAGACGCCAGCACATGCGCTGTTTAAACACCTCCCTAACTGCATGAAAAGTTTTATTGCTGTGGCAAACACAGAGCCATGAAATTGTCTCAATCCATTTCAAACACGTTAGTGCCATCATTATATCAAATGATACTTCCAATATATTAAAACTATAACAAATAACCTGTATTTTATAGTATGTATATGAAACATATAGTATGTATTTTATAGTATGTATATGAAACATCACACTAAAAGCTGCAAGGCACTGAAAAATACCTCCAAGTGATGAGCACTGTCGTGAGACTGTAATTTGCTATGAGATCGCAAAAGACACCAAAACATATGCACTACTTAGACCATAGGTTTTCAACCCAGTCCTTGGGGAACCCTAGGCCAGTCAGGTTTTCCACAATGAATATGCATAAGATAGATTTGCATAAAAAGAAGGCAGCACATGCAAATCTTTCTCATGCATATTCATTCTGGGAATCCTGAAAACCTCACTGGCTTGGGGTTCCCCGAGGACTGGGTTGAAAACCCCTGACTTAGACTAATCATCTATCTGCAGGGAGAAAAAAAACGGCTGTGGTAATGACCGGGGAATCAAACAAGGACCCATAAATTTTGTCTTAATGTGTTTGTGCATTACTGCAAATACTGTTGCAAAAGTTTCTAATAGTATCTTAAAACTATTAACTAGTTTGTAACAAAAAGGACACATCGTATCCCATGTACTATTTCTGTATATGAACTTCTAAACCCCCAATGCACTGCTGAACAGTGCGGGAAATCTAGGGCTGTCAGGCGGAAAAAGCCTATTCTACTACTTATAGGACTCATAGGTAAATGGAGCTCACTCTGAGGAGAAGGAAGCTACCAGTGGTGTGCCGCAGAGATCTGTCCGTGGTCCAATTCTTTTTTACATTGTAGTGATATTGCAGAAGGGCTATCAGGAAAGGTTTGCCTCTTTGTGAGTGATACCAAAATGTGCAATAGAGTAGACATAAGAACATAAGATATGCCATACTGGGTCAGACCAAGGTCCATCAAGCCCAGTATTCTGTTTCCAACAGTGGCCAATCTCGGTCATATGTACCTAGCAGTTTCCCCAAGAGACACAAGTTCCACAATGCTTATACTGGGTCAAGCATTGATATCTTCGGTCACTTCTTAATAATGGTTTATGGACCTTTCCTCCAGGAACTTGTCCAAACCTTTTTTAAACCCAACTACACTAACAGCCTTTACTACATCCTGCGGTAACAAATTCCAGAGTTTGATTACACGTTGAGTGAAAAAATATTTTCTTTTATTAGTCTTAAATAGTTTACCCTGTAGCTTCATTGCATGTCCCCTAGTCTTTCTATATTCTGATAACGTAAACAATCGATCTACATTTACCCGTTCCACTCCATTCATTAATTTATAGACTTCTATCATATCTCCCCTCAGCCGTCTCTTTTCCAGGTTAAAGAGCCCTAACCTTTTTAGCCTTTCTTCATAGGAGTATCCTTCCATCCCCTTTACCATTTTGGTGGCTCTTCTCTGAACCTTTTCTAAAATCGCTATATCCTTTTTAAGATACGGCGACCAGAATTGCACACAATATTCAAGGTGCGGTCTCACCATGGAACGATATAGAGGCATTACAATATCTTTTATTTTCCATTCCTTTCCTTATCATACCTAGCATTCTATTTGCTCTCTTGGCCGCTGCTGCACACTGGGCCGAGGGTTTGTTTGTTTTTTATTTTATATTTATGAAATTTTACAAACAAAAAACAAAGTTCATAGAACAATCTTGAAGAAAAAGAGCAAATACAATTAGCAAATAACATAGCAAGGGTTTTAACATGGTATCCACAATGATGCCTAAATCTTTTTCCTGGGTGGTGGTTCCTAATGTGGAACCTTGCATCGTGTAACCATAGTTTGGGTTGTTCTTCCCTAGGTGCATAACCTTGCACTTGTCCACATTAAATTTCATCTGCCATTTTGATGCCCAGTCTTTCAATTTATCAAGATCCTCTTGCAATTTTTCACAATCCTCTTGGGTTTTAACAACTTTAAATAGTTTTGTGTCATCTGCAAATTTGATAACCTCACTCGTTATTCCACTTTCCAGGTCATTTATGAATATGTCAAAAAGCAGCGGACCCAGCACAGATCGCTGGGGTACACCACTATTCACCTTTCTCCATTGGGAAAATTGGCCATTTAGCCCTACCCTCTGCTTTCTATCTTTTAACCAGTTCCTGATCCACAATAGTACACTGCCTCCTATCCCATGACTCTTTAGTTTGCCAAAAGTCTCTGATGAGGGACCTTGTCAATGGCTTTCTGAAAGTCCAGATACACAATATAAACCGACTCACCTTTGTCCACCTGTTTATTCACTCCTTCAAAAAAACATAACAGATTAGTAAGACAAGATCTTCCTTGTCTAAATCCATGTTGGCTGTCTCCCATTAGGTTGTGACTATCTACATGCTGAGTAATTTTATTCTTTATGATGGTTTCTACCATTTTTCCTGGTACTGACGTCAGGCTCACCGGTCTGTAGTTTCCCGGATCACCCCTGGAACCCTTTTTAAAAATTGGTGTTACATTGGCGATCCTCCAATCTTCAGGTATTAGAGATGATTTTAATGATAGTTCACAGATTACTGATAGCAGGTCTGCAATCTCATTTTTCAGTTCTTTCAACACCCTTGGATGTATACCATCCGGCCCAGGTGATTTGCTACTCTTCAGTTTATCTAATAGTTGTAAGACATCTTCCCGATGTATCGATATTTCCTTCAATTCTTCCGCACCTTTTAAATACCACTTCAGTCATGGGTAACATCCCTACATCTTCCTCAGTAAAGACCGAAGCAAAGAATTCATTCAGTCTCTCCGCTATCGCCTTGTCGCCTCTTAGTGCTCCTTTAACCCCTTTATCATCTAATGGACCAACTGACTCTCTCACAGGTTTTTTGCTACGAATGTACTTGAAAAGGTCTTTATTTCGCGTTTTTGCTTCCGCAGCAAGCTGCTTCTCAAATTCTCTCTTTGCCTGCCTTATCAATGCCTTGCATTTGACTTGCCAGTGCTTGTGCTGTTTCCAGGTTTCATCGTTTGGCTCTTTTTTTCCATTTCCTGAAAGATGCATCCAGGAAGGAGTAGATAACATGAGGAGGGATCCAGGAAGGGAGTAGATAACATGAGGAGGGATCTAGCTAAGCTTGAAGAATGGTTGAGAATTTGGCAGCTGAGATTTAACAATAAAACATGCCGGATCATGCATTTGGGCAGCAAAGCTCCAAGGGAGTGGTACAATATAAAGGATGAAGTACTTCTGTCCACAAAAGAAGAGCGGGACCTGGGCATGATTGTTTCTGATGATCTTAAAGTGGCTAAACAGGTAGAAAAGATGATGACGAAAGTCAGAAGGATGTTTAGGTGCATAGGGAGAGAGGAGTGGCAGCAGAAAAAAGGAGGTGATAGTGCCTCTGTATAAGTCTCTGGTGCAATCTCATTTGGAGTATTGTGTGCAGTTCTAGAGTCCACACCTTCAAAAGGATATAAACAGAATGAAGTCGGTGCAGAGTGGCTACCAAAATGGTCAGTGGTTTTCATTATAAACCATATGGGGACAGACTTAAAGATCTCAGTATGTCTACTTTAGAGAAAAGGCGGGATAGGGGTGATATGATAGAGGCATTTAAATACCTCTGTGACACAAATGCACAGGAGAGCCTCTTTCAATTGAAAGTAAGCTCTGCTATGAGGGGACATAGGATGAGGGTGAAAAGGGATAGCCTCAGGATTAATATGCAGAAATATTTCTTTATAAAAAGAGTGGTAGATCCATGGAATAGTCTCCCAGTGGAGATAGTAGAGACGAGGACAGTATCTGAATTTAAGAAAGCATGGGACAAACACAGAAGATCTCTGAAAAATAAAATAAAAAGGGACTATAGTAGTTGATATGGAAGCGCCGACTAGATAAGCCATATGGTCTTTTTCTGCAGTCAGGTTTCTATGTAACAAAGGAGCTGTGGCACCACTCGGTGGCCAAAGGAAGAAATGTTAGATTTCCCAGAAAAATGGTAGAGCAGAAATTTCTGCCTTATTCTGACTATAACAGTATCACGGACTAATATAGTATTTTAAATAACTAGTTTTGTTACTGTTTGTGCATTTAAAATTAAAAATCAATTTATTTAAAGACTTATGGTCTGATATATTTAAAATGATTAACGCGTTAGTAGATATGCTAATCATGTTAATCACGGTGAATGGGCACTAACATGGTTAGTACAACTGAATATCAGTGGGTGTTGCCAGTAGGCACCCTGATACAAACTGGTTATCAGGGCATTCTAGGGGCGGAGCAGGATAACCAGTCAATGGCAATATTCAGCCACTACCCGGTTATCTCTCAGCAGCAAAAGCTAGCCTAACTTTTGCCAGTGAAGCCAACTGTGCAGCGGCTGAAAATCACTGCTGCCCAATTAGCTTCCTGGCTATCTGGCTGACCTGGATATCCCATGCCAGTGGCTGGATATGGTCCCCAGCACTGAATATTGGGGTATAGCGTTCAGCAGCAACAGCTAGCCGCTGTAATCACTCTAGTTACCACAAAATGCAGTTTTTTTTGTTATGGTGGTGGTTCACACATTTTCATTTATCAAAAATCCAAAAGCTTTAAATACTCTGAATAGGAAAGTTGCTCCTAATTGCACAGGAAAGCTGTATGCCTAAAAACTAGCTGTAGATCTTTGCCTCTTTAACATTTTCGGGCAAATGTTTAAATTCTGTGGTCGGCATTCTTAGGCGCATTTCACTTAAGTGATAGTGCCTATGGTCAAGAATCTGATATACCTGTTTGGTTTCCTGTCTGTACGCATTTGTTTGCATCATTCCAGCTTCAAAAGAGCAATGGGTTTGGGAGCTGCTGACGTCAGTGCCCAGAATGGCCACTTGATTTTCAAGCGCTCACCCATCCCGATGAAATAAAGGTAACAATAGCGAAGAGTGAATAGAGAAAACCCCCCTTTTAAGCAGTGGCAGTGGCTGAAGTAGTGGGCAAAGTGCAGAAATGACTGGGAAGCAAAAAAAAGTAAATCTGAAAAAGTTTGCATATATGGAGCTTTCCCCAGCCCGGCAGAACAAAGAAAAGATGGTGGCGATGGAAGGGAAGACCGCGGAGGCGACCATTGCTAAAAGAAGCGCGAGGGAACGAGTGGAATAGGGGCAGGATGAAAGAAAGGAAACTGACCTGGACACAATGGAGACTTTTCAAAAAGAGGTGAGAGCGTGTTTTTTGGAAATAAAGAACGAAATCCTGCAGGTCAGAGAAGATGTAGTAGTGAGTGTGGACAGCCTGGGAACTGATATAACGGAGCTGGGATGGAGGGTGGAGGAGGTCGAGGGAAGAGTGGAAGAGCAAGGAGAAGCATTAGAGACCATAACACAATATGCAAAGCTTACAACAACATCATCAGGAAATGGAAGATAAGCTAGAAGACCTGGAAAACAGGTCTAGGAGATGCAATTTGAGACTGCGAGGGATCCCAGAGGGGGAACCCTATTTGGATTGTAAAACAGTAGTGTTGGGAGTCTCCAAGGCTGTGCTTGCAGGAGCATGCAAAGATATGAAAGGAGTGGATAAGCATATCGTTCGGGCGCAGAGTGGCGGCAGCTATGAGAGGGAATGGTAACAAACCGAGAGACATCATAGCATGCTTCCAAGACTTCAATACAAAGTAACTGGTGCAGAAAACAGCCAGGGGAAGAGGTGTGATAAAATTGAACTCATGTGAAGTGGAAATATATACAGACTTAGCGCAAGCCACACTACAGAAAAGATGGTTGCTAAAAGATGTAGTGCTGAAGCTGCATGAGGAGGGTATAAGATATGGATGGACATTCCCTTTTGGACTTTCTATAACATATAAGGGTCAAAAGATTTGTGTAAAGACCAGAGAGGAGGCCATTAAAGCACTGACGGCGGTGGGGATGACCGGCCTGACCAGAGAGAGAGAGGCAAGTGGGAATACAAGGCAAGCAGTGCAGAAGTGGCAGCGTGTGGAGAACAGAAGGAAAAAACACTACACCCAATAAATAATGGACAGTTGGAGGAAACAGGAGAGTGAAGAGACTCAAGTTAAAAACTGGATTTAATGTTAAGTGTTACTTGAATAAGAGATGAATAATAGAAGAGGAAAGAAAGTTGAGGGGATGGGAAGGAACAGGAGAGTGTGGTGTGATGGGGAGGGGGGAGTAGGTGTCGATGTGTGGGAGAGTGGGGAGGGTGTGAGAGGAGGAGGGCAGGAGTAGGGGAGAGGTAGAAGGGAGGAGGGTAAGGAGGTAGGGGGAGGGAGGAGGGGGTGGGAGAGGAGGTACTAGGAGTATGAAGGTTAATAAAAGGGGGTATGGGTGGGGGAACGCCTGAGGGGGATGACTGCAGCTCAAGCCATCCAAGAGGTGTAGGGGTGGATGGGGAGGAGGGGGAAGGGGAGGGGGGAGAGGGAGGGAATAAACTTTAAGATGAGTTAAAAATAGTAACTTTGAATGTAAAAGGGCTTAATCCACCATTCAAATGGCAGAAATTATACAAAGAATCAGCACACCAAAAAGCATTGATGGTACTTATACAAGAAACACATCTAACTAGAGCTACTGAGCACTTGGTTCAACCGAAGGGATATGGGGTCTGTGCCTATGCATCAAACACAGTGGAAAAGAAGAAAGGGAGAGTAGCAATCTTTATAGATTCCAAGTTAAAGATGGTGGTGCAGAAAATAGTCCGAGATAAGGCTGGTAGATTTGTGCTGATTCGGCTGAAGATAGGGAAAGAGTGGTACTGTATAGTGAACGTCTATGCTCCAATGGGAGGGCAAGGGGAGTTTTGGACAGAGCTTCATGAAAAAGTGGGTAATTTAGGGGAGGGTAACTTAATATGTGGGGGAGATTTAATCTCACCTGGAACCCCGCTAGGGATGCTAAGGGGAAAAGGGAAGGTAAGAAAGCAGATAGACATAAACTTTGTAATTTTGTAACTCAAAATTGCCTGGTAGATGCATGGAGATTTAGGCATCCCCAGAAAAGGCAATATTTGTACTTTTCGCCAGTGCATGGTTCATACTCTAGAATTGATGCTATATGGGTAATAAAGGAGGTGGCGGGAAAAATCAAAGGGGCAGAAATGGATGTGATCACATGGTCAGATCATGCACTGGTGGAGGTCAGAATAACAATGGAGCGAGAAGGAGATGGGATTCAGTTCTGGAGATTAAATTATTTATGAGAGGGTAAGAGAAGACATTGAGCGAGAAACCAGGTAGTATTTTCGGTGGAATGATAATGGGGAGGTGGCATGGGGAGGAGTATGGGATGGTTACAAGGCAGTCATTAGAGGAATATTAATTAAGTGCGGGGGCACGGAAAAGGAAAGAAAGGGAGGGGAAAGAGAGAGTTGGGAGAAAGATTAATAAGGCTGGAAGAGCTTGTTGCGCAAGATAGAAAAGGAACTTATAGAGGTCAAGTGTTGGCGGTGAGAGCACAGGTAAATGCTATGCAGGCAGAAAGTATCAGATATCAGATGAAGCTATTGAAGCAAGAATTTTTTGAGGGAGGAAACAAAGCAGGGAAATATATGGCCCAGAAACTGAAACAACAGACGTTCCGATCGTATATATTGAAAGTAAAGAGATAAGGAAGGGAAATTGTTTTTTAATGATGGTGAGATTAGAGAGACTTTTAAGAGGTTCTATCAAACATTATATGAAGCGAGAACTCCCCCCAAACTGGAAAGAGTGCAGAGCTATCTTGACTCAATAAGCTTACCGAGATTAGAGGAGGAAGACCGTGAAGGTTTAAACAGGGTAATAAAAGAGGAAGAGGTAGTGAAAGCAATTAGGCAATTAAAAGTAGATAAGGTGCCGGGATTACATGGGCTGACAGCCAGGTTTTATAGAAAGTTTAAAGAGTTAACACCACCATTAAAGAGGTTGTTCAACTTGCCCAGAGAGGGAAGAATATTGGCAGATACCATGGGGTGGGCAGGTATTTCGGTAATACCTAAAGATGGAAAAGATCCACAAGACTGCTCATTGTATAGACCGATCTCGTTGCTAAATTTAGATGCCAAATTGCTAGCAAAGATATTAGCTACATGCTTAAACAATGTAATAGGGAAATTGGTGCATCAAGACCAAGCGGGTTTTATCCCAGGAAGGCCAGGTAGCCGATAATATTCGTAAAATATTAAATATTGTTTGGTCAATTGTGCAAAGTAAAGAGGAAGCAATATTGATATCATTAGATGCGAAGAAGGCTTTTGACCAAGTGTCATGGCCTTTTTTGCTCCAAGTGATGGAAAAAATGGGATTGGGAGAAGAGTTCGTAGGCTAGGTAAGAGCGCTTTACCACAACCTGAAGGCATGCATGAGAGTAAACGGTGCCTATTCTCCGTTTTTTGAGCAGGGGAGGGGGGAAGAGGCAGGGATGCCTCTTGTTGCCTTTGCTCTTTGCCCTATCTCTGGAGTCATTTGCAGAGAGGGTGAGAGAGAGAGCAGACTTGAAGGGTATCATGGTAGGGAAGAAAGAATACCGCATGTCATTATTTGCAGACGATATTATTCTGAGCATGACAAGACCAAGTTACTCAATACCTATTTTAATGTGGGAATTAGAAGAATTTGGACGGCTGTCGGGGTTGACCATAAATTGGTCGAAATCTGAAATATTGAACCTGTCAGTACAAAAGGAGGTACAAGGTGAATTACAGAAGAAATATCCTTTTAGGTGGACCCTGCGGAAGATTAGATACCTGGGGATTCAAATAAGCAATAGAGTGGACACACTATATGAGAGCAATTATGCAAAATTATTTGGGCAAGTTGAAAGCTTGTTGGATGGGTGGGGGAAGGGATATTTATCCTGGTTTGGACGCATTGCAGTTATTAAAATGATCCTGTTGCCGAGATTCCTGTTCTTGTTTCAAGCGTTACCGATAAAGATAACGCGAGAGAAGCTAAAACATTTACAAAGAACTATTACTAGACTTATATGGTCAGGTTGGGGCCCTAGGATAGCTGCATCAATCATGCAGAGAGCTAGAGGGGAGGGAGGGAGGGTTGGGGGTTCCCAACTTTAGGAAATACTATGCGGCAGCACAGTTGAAAACAATATATGAGTGACATAGAGAGAAGAAGAAACAGTGTGTACAAATGGAAGAGGAGTCTACAAGGGTGATGGGGCTGGAAAGGATAGTATGGCAGCGAAGCAAAATGTCAGGCGCTACACCCAGGAACCCTTTGATAACGCATGTGTTGAATATCTGGAAGCAAAACAGGAAGCAATTAATACAAGATAAAGTGTACACACAGGGATCGACATTAGAGACTTGTTTCGTAAAGGGACAAGGACCTGGGGTTACATACATTGCGTAATTGGGTGAGGTTGGGACTTACCTGCATTTCACAAATAATGGTTAAAGAGGGGGTTTAGAGAGTTCGAAGGTATTAAGGATTTATATGGGTTATCAGGTAATGACCTTTATCATTACCTTCAGATAAGCCATTTCCTGAGGCAGCCAAAGGAATGGCAGGATTTATGGAGTGGGAAGGGGTGGTTTGAGTCCCTTTGCTCAGGACAATTAGGCCAAAAAGGAGTACTATCCAAAATTTATAAAGGTTTAATGGAGGGAGGAGAGGTTAAATCAGAGTATATGAAAAGATAGGAAGAGGAATTGGGAGTGCAATGGAGCGAGGAGGTGTGGGATAGGATAACTCGGACAATTGCAAGCATATCAATAGTTACTCAAATGAAAGAAAATGCATATAAAGTGCTGTATCGGTGGTGCTGGACACTAGTGCACAAGTGGAGAGCAGGATTAGTACAAACTGATAAATGTTGGAGGGGTTGCCAAGAGAGGGGGGACACTTTACATGTGGTAGAATTGTGGGCAGCTTAAAAAATACTGGGACAGGGTTTTGGACATAATTTATGAGATGACAGGGTATGTTACGGGGGAAACCAGAGGTATGCCTGCTGCACTTAATGGAGGAAGATATAACGGAGAGAGATAGGGGGGTGCTGAACCATTGTATTGTTGCTGCAAGAAGTGAGATAGCAAAATTCTGGACTGGGCCAAACAAACCACAAAGTGAAGGCTTCGTCAGGAGAATGGCGGACCTGTGTTTGATGCATAGACTGACGGGGTTACGTAAAGGGAAAGGGGAAAAGAGTGAGAGACATTGGAAAAGGGTGTGGGAATGGTTGGAAAAATGGAAAGTAGGGGGAAGTGAAGGAAGGTGATGGGGTAATACAGAGTGTGTATAAATGGTAATTACGCTTACCTGGTAATTGTTCTTCCTTGAGGGACGACAGTTTAGTCCTCCACCTCTGGGTTGTGCACCTCCTCCTGCAGCTTGGAGACTGGCATGTCACAAAAAAGCGTGACATCACTGGATATAGCCTGCTGCTCTCTCCCAGCATCCCCAGTGAACTATTGACAAAGCACACTCAAAGGAGCAACAAATAAGTATCCAATAACAAGAACATTCTACGTAAACTCATAACACCACTTTTAAAACATCAAAAATATTGGCACCTTGGAAGGCCGGCTTTTCTTCTTGTGCCCTCGCCTTCCGCCTGCACCAAAGACAGATCAAAAAAGAACTGGAAACAGCAAAGAATCTTAAGCCAAAACATGTACCTACCAGTAATCCTATCCATCAACTGGCTGAACCTTCCCTGCTTAGTTCCATACTACCCCGGGTGGGAATGAGGACTAAACTGTCGTCCCTCAAGGAAGAACAATTACCAGGTAAGTGTAATTACCATTTCCTTATCGGTCCTCCAGTTTAGTCCTCCACCTCTGGGATGTAACAGAGCAGTACTCATCGGGAGGGACCTTTCCAGGCGGCCTGCAACACCGCTGCCCCAAACGCAGCATCCTTTGCTGCCAAGACATCTAGGCAGTAGTGTTTACTGAAAGTGTGAAGAGATGCCTAAGTGGCCGCTGTACAAATATCCACAGGCAACACCAAACTGTGTTCTGCCCAAGAAGCCGCTTGCGCCCTAGTAGAATGGGCCCGCAAACCAGCTAGCACCTGACGACCCGACAACAGATAAGCCGAAGCAATTGCCTCTCTAATCCACCGGGAAATGGAGGCTTTCACTGCCGCTTCCCCCTTACGGACTCCCCCGAACAACACAAATAGTCGATCGGATTTGCGAAATTCCTCAGAGACCCTCAAGTACCGACGCAAGACTCACTTTATGTCCAACCAACGGAGCCCCCGGTCTGACGCGCCGCCCTCCAACAACCCCAGCACCGGAAGCGAAATCGTCTGATTCAAATGAAAGGGAGAAACCACCTTGGGTAAAAAGGAGGGAACCAGCCGCAGCACCACTTTCTCCTTAGAAAAGGACAGAAAAGGTTCCCTACAGGACAGCGCCTGAAGCTCCGAAATTCGCCTCGCTGAGCAAATGGCTACCAAAAACACAGCCTTCAGAGTTAAATCCTTCACGGACGCTTGCTGTAAGGGCTCAAAAGGCTCCCTAGCTAGAGCTGCCAACACCAAGTTGAGATCCCACGGAGGGAGTACAATCCTATACGAAGGACGTAACCTCGTTACTGCCCTGAGAAAACGTAACACATCCGCATGCGCCCCTAAGGCTACACCTTGCCTCTATAACAAGCCAGCGCGGCTAGCTGAACCCTCAAGGAGCTGGCCGCTAAGCCTTTTTCAAAACCGTCCTGCAAAAAACGTAAAATCACTGCAACGGACACGGTTGCCGCACGCACTTGCTTCCTTGAACACCAATCCTCAAATATGCGCCAAATACGAACATATGTCAGCGACGTTGACGACTTTCGCGCCTTCAGCAAAGTCACAATAACTGCCCCTGAATAACCTCTTTTCTTTAAACGCGCCCTTTCAATGGCCAAACCGTAAGCGAGAACCGATCCACCTGAGGCATCTGCAACGGCCCTTGAATTAGGAGGCTGTCTGATGTCGGCAATCTCCACGGATTCCCGTCGAGCAGGCGCATGAGTTCGGCATACCACGGCCGCCGTGGCCAGTCTGGAGCTACCAACAGTACTCTTCCCGGATGGGCCTCGATCCGCTGTACTACCTGACCTATGAGGGCCCACGGAGGAAATACATAGAGAAGGCCCGACTCCGGCCAGCATTGCAGCAGAGCGTCGATCCCTTCCGACATTCTCTCCCGACGCCTGCTGAAGAACCGACTGGCCTTCGCTGAGCAGAAGGTTGCCATGAGATCCATAACCGGCTACCCCCATCTGTGCACCACTTGCGCAAAGACCTCCGGATACAATGTCGCTCAAGCCCTCATCATTCCACATCTAGACTATTGCAATGCCATACTGCAAGGCCTTCCAAAGAAAACTATAAATATTCTACAAATGGTACAAAATGTGGCGGCCAGAATCATTATGCAAAAAGGCCTCTCTGACCACATTACACCTGTTCTAATTGAGCTACATTGGCTCCCCATTGCGGCCTGCATTCAATACAAAATGATAGTCACTACTTTCAAACTCATCCATAATGTAGCTCCCTCACACCTCAACAGCTTAATATCCAATCTACCCAACAACAGAAGTAGAAGAACACCGAACCTCAATACCCTCTGTCTCCCGAAGTGCATCAGAAAGGTTAATGCATGTACCAGTAACAGAGCTTTCTCCTATATAGCGCCGACACTCTGGAACCAGCTGCCATGTGAACTGCGTGTAAACTGTGATCTGAAAGACTTCAGAAAAAAGCTTGACACACCTCTTCCAATCGCACTACAATATAACCTAGGCCCTGTACCCCACTACCATTATTTCCCACTAACTACTGTCTTCCATGCGTGGGAAAAACCACTGTACCCTATGTAATCTCACAACGAGATCTGTATTCAGTCATGTGTAAATATGTATATAAAGTATCCTGTGTGAAGTCTTAACATCAATCAACTGTAATCTGTAACCCTATGCTTGCTGTGCACTACCTCTCCCTAATCGCAATGTATATATTTCTGATTTCTGGCCGGTACAGCCACTCTTACCATGTATAGCAACCGCTGCTGATCGTTGGAAGCAGCGGGATACAAATGTACACTAAATAAATAAATAAAATAAAATCCCATTCGCCGGCATCCACCTGGACTCTGCTGAGAAAATATGCTGTCACATTGTTCTTCCTGGCAATGTGCGCCGCCGAAATCGCTGTCAGTCGAGGTTCGACCCACGCAAAAAGCTCCTCTGCTTATTTTTTCATGGCTGTACTTCGTGTATCACCTTGATGATTGATGTATGCTACGGTTGCGGAGTTGTCCGACAGAACTCTTACCGCCTGACCCCGCACTGTCCCTTTGAATGCTTGCAATGCTAACGCTAACGCTCTGAGTTCTAATCTGTTGATTGACCAAGAGCTCTCTCGCATGGACCAGAGACCCTGAGTGAAGATCTCCCCGCAATGAGCTCCCCAACCCGCGAGACTCGCATCCGTCAACAATGGTATCCACTCTGGCTGCTCCAGGGGCATCCCGGCTTTTAACAACTCCGGAAGCAGCCACCACTTCAACGCTCGATGTATCCCGAGAGGACAGGTCAGACGTTTGCTCAGCGAATCCACCTGATGAGACCAACGATGAAGCAAAAACCACTGCAACAGCCTCATGTGAGCCCTGGCCCAGGGCACCACCTCCAAGGATGCCGCCATTAACCCTAACACCCAGAGATAGTTCCAGGCCGAAGGAACCGGAGTAACTCTGAACTGGCGAACCACTTGCTGTAGGGCTTGGACCCGCCGATCGGGCAGAAAGACCATTCCCTTCTGAGTGTCGAATCGTATGCCAAGGTACTCGAGGCTCTGGGTTGGAGTCAGATGACTTTTGCTCACATTGACTACCCAACCGAGCTTCTCCAAGAATTTCACTACCCTGTCTGTAACTTGCACACTCTCGGCTCTGGACTTTCCTCGAATTAACCAATCGTCGAGATACGGATGAACCAAAATACCTTCCTTTCGCAATGCCACCGCTACCACCACCATGATCTTGGTGAACATTCATGGTGCCGTAGCGAGACCGAAGGGTAAGGCTTGAAACTGATAGTGCCCGCACGTCAGAGCAAATTGGAGAAACATTTGATGCCCCGCTCTGATCGGAATATGCAAATACGCTTCCGTAAGATCGAGGGATGTCAAGAACTCTCCTTGACAGGCCGCCACAATGACAGATCGCAACGTTTCCATTCTGAAATGTGGTACTCGAAGGCAACAGTTCACCCCTTTTAAATCTAAAATTGGATGAAGCAACCCGTCCTTCTTTGGAACCGTGAAATAAATTGAGTATCGACCCCTGCCGTAATCTTCCTTGGGCACCGGGACGACCGCACCCAAGCGCAAAAGCCGATTTAGCATGCAACGAACTGCCTGTGCCTTTTGCTGCTCCCTGCAGGGCGACTGCACAAATGAATCCAGGACTGGCCACGTGAACTCTAGCACATAGCCCTCCCGGATAACTTCCAACACCCACTGGTCGGACGTTATTTGGACCCAGGCAGGAAGAAAATCCCGAAGTCGCCCGCCTATCGGTAAACTTCCTGCCGGGGTCCTCCTCACTTCATTGCGACTTTCGAGTAACTGGAGAGGCTGCCGCTGCAAAACCTCTACCTGCTCCTTGAAACCCCTGGCCCCTAGGGACAAACCTTCCTCTTTGGAAGCCGCCTAAGTGAGAAGTCTGAAACCTCTGAAAATCCTTAAAGGTACTTCGAAAGGTTGACATAAACTTCCCCTGTTTGGGCTTATCCTCCGGCAACTGGCCGCCTTTAGACTTCCTCAAATCCTTCACCAACTTAGAGATCCTCACCGAACAACACCTGCCTTTGAAAGGTAGCTTACCGAGCCTTGCCTTAGAAGAACAGTCTGCCGCCCAATTTCTCAACCACAGGGATCTACGAGCAGCCACGAGCAACGCCATACTGTTAGCCAAGGCCCTAATCAAGTAATAATGAACATCTGACAGATAGGCCGAACCCGACTCCAGTTGGTCCAGCTCTCCCAGACCTTCCTGCTCCAACTGAGAAGACTGCCTCAAGCGTTGCGACCAACGAAGGCAGGCTTGTGACACCCACGCCCCACAAATTGAGGCTTGTAATGACACCGCATTGGCTTCAAAAGCCTGCTTCAGCAAACCATCCAACTTTCTATCCTGAGCATCCTTCAAGGCCGAACTGCCTTCTACCGGAATAGTAGTCTTTTTGGTCACCGCTGACACCACTGCGTCAACCCATGGAGACCGAAACCTCTCCTTATCTTTATCAGCCAACGGATACAGCTGATTCATAATGAGAATACCCCTGAGCCCCACCTCTGGCTGATCCCACTCATCCTGTATCATTCTGTCAACTACCTTGTGAATGGGGAACACCACCTGTGTTTGCCACACTACTTGAATAATTGGGTCCTCACCATTGTCGTCCTCCACAGGCTGTTCAGTGGCGAGCTTAAGCATCTGCAGGGACTCGGTGATAAGAGCTGTCAACTCGTCCCTACGGAACACATGAATAATCTTTGCCTGATCTTTTGGCTCATGGATCTCTCCTTCCTCCAACTCGTCATCTAAACCTTCCAGGTCAGCGTCATTCTCCTCGGACTCAAGTCCCTCCAACTCTGAGATCGAGGGTTCTCGAGTCCTTGCTCGTTTCGTAGGACATGACGAACCGGCACCCAGATTAGCCGAAACCGGCTGCTGCGGAGACCCAGATAGGGACAGGCTCTCCGGCAACCTTCCTTGCCACCTCAAGCAGAACGCTTGGTGCATAATTAACACAAAATCAGGACAAAAATCCCCAGGCTGAGGTCCCGCAGTGAGAGCACCACCCGTCGGACCGGTTGGCGTCTCGAGCCTAACCGCTGGTGTAGGAGCCAGCGACTCCTCCACATCCAGCCCAGCCGAGGTCCCTTGGCCCTCCTGACCTACCTTAACCTCCATTTGCTGTTCCACGCTTGTAGACACCTGCGTACAGCCACGGCAAATTCCAGCGTCGGCGATAGCCCCCCCACGGGTACCATACACGACACATTGTGGGCAAGAGGCGATTACTTTAGTAACAGAAGAAAGCCTCTGCTCTGTTTTTTTTCTGTTTCTTTTTCTTTTAAAAACAAACTATACTTCTAAATAACTCTTTTTTTTTTTTTTTTTTTTAAATACTCATGCAGTCACAAACATGCAGAAGAATGAAAAAATCCTGCCCCCAGATCCTGGCAGCCAGGCAGACTCGCTAAACAAAAACTCTACCATCAGAAAATTGACCCTGAAAAAATCAAAGAAACACCAAAAAATGAAAAGCCACCCAAAAACTCCCAAAACTGAAGAAATTGCTCTCAACGGGGAAGGAATGCCGCGGTTTGCAGGTGCCTGACTGAAAAAGACACGCTGCAAAGATGGCCGCCATTGTCTGCGAGGAACAGAAAAAAAGGGCGCCAAAACCATTGAGTCCTGCACAGCGCCTCTGCCGCCGTCCCCCCTTCACTCACCAGCCGACTCTTTCACCGGCATCCACAGGGCAGATGAAACCGCGTGCTCCCAGCACCTGCTGTGCTTAAAACCCTGCGGCTCCGTCTCGCTTGCGAGCGGGGAGCCAACGGGCAGACTTCCGGCCCTGAACACAGCCCTGACAGGAAAATCGCGGCAACTGTTTGCCGCCGGTAAGAAAGCAGGCTGTTTGTTCGCAGAGCTCTCCCCCATACAGATCAAGGGGGAGAGATTGTTGCCAGAGCAATTGAAGGAAATAAGAAAGGAAAATAAGAAAAAGTAGAGGGGGAAGCAGGGCCAGGTACAAGAGTTAGCACTCTTCCACAGCTTTTTTATTTTTTATTTTTTTAAAGGTATAGCTCCCAAGAAAAACAAACAAAAGAATCAAACATGAAGTAGGGGTAAACTACTCCTAAAATAAAGAAAACGCTATCTAAATGCTCCTTATCTGTTCTCAAGTGAGCCCAGCACCTAGGCTCACTACGTCCTCCTGCTGCATGGAGACTGGACACACTGGGGATGCTGGGAAAGAGCAGCAGGCTATATCCAGTGATGTCACGCTTTTTTGTGACATGTCAGTCTCCAAGCTGCAGGAGGAGGTGCACAACCCAGAGGTGGAGGACTAAACTGGAGGACCGATAAGGAATATGCAGTTATAGCAAAATGCAAAATGGTGAGAGTGTATATCACATGGGGGGGGGGGGGAAATGGAGCTGATGAAGGGAAATAAAAGCATGCTTGAAGGGAGGATTAGAGAAGGGATGGGGGGAGCGGATAATGGTAAGATAACATGGAATGCTGTAGTAGATAATAGGAGAAATGATGTTGGTTTGTAAGTCTGTTGTAGACAGAGTATTTTAATGTGTGAGAAATGTTATCTTGTGAATTGAAAATTAATAAAAATCTTAAATGGAAAAAAAAAGAGCAATGGGTTTAAAGAGCTAGTGTGAGTCCCAGGGTCTCGCTGGCATGGACGACCAGAGTAGCGAAGGGAAGAAAGGGTAGGCAAAAAGGGAGCAAGACTGGGAGGAAAGAGATGGAATATAAGTGAAGGGGCAGAGGAAGAGAGACTGGGGCAGAATGAAAGGCACAGGGTTAGAGGAGACAAAGAAGGGGCAGAGCATAAGGGAGGAAATGAAAAAAAGAGTAAGTGCAAGAAGAGAATAAGGGGAGTGAAAGGCCAGTGGCAGGGAATGGAGAGAGTGCAGGGTTGGCTAACAGGTGAAAGAGAGGGAGTGGGAACAGCAGTATGGCAAAGTCCAAGGGAGAGAGAAGCATAGATGCACACACATGCATGCAGCCCCCCAAACCGCAGAGCCTCCCAATACACACACACACACACACTCACTCATGCATGCACACACACACACAAACATCCCAACACCAACATGCACATGCAGGTGCACAGAGCCCCTGAAAATACGAACACACACACATACTTGCAGAGGCCCCTGTCACAGACACAGTGTTCCTGTCACATGCGCGCACACACACTTGCAGATCCCCCCAGTCCTTGACACATAGTATATGATGGCAGATAAAGACCAGCGTGGTCCATCTAGTCTGCCCAGCAAGGTGGCAAGAGTAGGCGCACCTGCTGCTCCGTGCAAGTCACCCCCTACCCATGCCTTTGTTTAGGGGTATCCCACTGCTCTGTGCAGGTCACCCCTATTTGTAAGATATAAGAGTTTATTTTGATTTTATCCTGTTGCTATAAAAGGATCCACTGTGTCTGTCCCATGCCATTTTGAATTCTGTCACTGTATTTGCCCCCACCACTTCCATCGGGAGGGCATTCCAAGCATCCACCACCCTTTCAGTGAGAAAGTATTTCCTGATGTTGCCTTTCAGATTATCCCCGTGAAGCTTCATTTAATGCCCTCTAGTTTTACAGTTTCCCCATCTTTGAAAAAGGTTTGTTTGTTCATTAATACTTTTTAAGTATTTAAAGGTCTGTATCATATCTCCTCTGTCCCTCCTCTCCTCCAGAGTGTACATATTTAGGTCTTCAAGTCTCTTCTCATACGTCTTTTGGCACAGGCTCCAAATCATTTTGGTCGCTGCCTTCTGAACCGTTTCCAGTCTTTTTACATCCTTTGTAAGATATGGTCTCCAAAACTGAACACAATATTCCAAGTGAGGCCTCACCAATGACTTGTACAGTGGCATTAGCACCTCTTCCTTTCTGCTGGTAATTCCTCTCTGTATGCAACCCAGCATCCTCCTGGCTTTGACAACTGCTTTGTCACACTGTCTTGCCACTTTGAGATCCTCAGAAACAATCACTCCGAAGTCCTCCTCCTGGTCTCTGCACACCAACCTCTCGCCTCCTATCTCATACAATTCCCTTGGATTTCTGCATCCCAAGTGCATGACACTTCACTTCTTCACATTAAATCTTAACTGCCAAGCATTAGACCATTCTTTCAACTTTTGCAGATCTTTCCTCATGTTATCCACTCCCTCAGGGGCGTCCATGCTGTTGCAAATTTTTGTGTCATCTGCAAAAAGGCAGACTTTTCCATTCAGTCCTTCAGCAATATCACTCACAAATACATTGAACAGTATCTGTCCCGGGACCGATCCCTTGGGCATGCCACCTATTACCTTCCTTTCATCTGAGTGAGTTCCGTTTACCATCAACTTCTGTTGTCTGTCAGTCAACCAATTTCTGATCCAGTTCAGCACCTTGGGACCCATCCCCAGGCTGTTCAGTTTATTGATGAGTCTCCTATGAGGAACAGTATCAAACACTTTGCTAAAATCTAGGTAGATCACATCCATTGCATGCCTCTAACACATGTACACGCACCCCTCACAGAGCCCCTGTCCTTGACACATGTATGTGCACACCCGTAGAGCCCGTCCTTGACACATGCACACACCCCACAGAGTCCCTGTCCTTGACACACGTATGTGCACACCCGTAGAGCCCGTCCTTGACACATGCACACACCCTGCAGAGTCCCTGTCCTTGACACATGTATGTGCACACCCGTAGAGCCCGTCCTTGACACATGCACACACCCCGCAGAGTCCCTGTTCTTGACACATGGATGCATGCACACATATACAGAGCCCTCTGACATACACATGTACCAAGCCTGACACAAACAGAGCTCCTGTAAATCCACACCCATAGGCCCCCGCCCTCTTGACAGCCCACCCTGACGTGCACAGATAAACAGATAAATTCTTCCGGTGGAAATAGAGATGTACATCATATCTCTGATTCCCAGATGCTTATGCCTACTTTTAATACCTATCCGTAGATTGCTCATAGGCCATTCCTCAAAGATTACTGTTACATATGTAAATAGTTGTTTTGCATGTCTCCCTAAGTTATCCAAGTTGTACCTCCCTGTTCTATGTAAAAAACTTGTTGTTTATGGTTCCTTGTTCCATGTAAACCGCGCTGATACTAAAGAGTGCGGTATATAAGAAAATAAAATAAATAAATAAATAAATAAATATATACACCATCAGTCACTCGGTGCAGTCTGCCGTCCACTCAAACACTCCTGGCTACCCTACTGAGACACTTTAGCCGTTTCTACAGAGTCCCCCACACAGACATGCCAGAGACACTGAGTGGAGAAACACACCATTATATCAGTCTCTTAAGTGTTGAATGCTGGTCCTACAGTACTTACATAAGATACATAAATCCAGTGCAACTATCTGGATAGTAGCAGTATAATGAACTGAACATAGCCACTTCACCCACACACCACCCTGACACTATATGAACAGTTTATTTAACAAGAATTAACAAGTTTTTTTAATTTGTTTTTTTTTTTTATATAGCTTTATCATTTCATTCATTTGTATACCACCTTCTCCTACAATCAAAATGGTTTTCATGGCAAACAACAGATTACATAGGGCAGGTATGCTACTAGTTCAAGTGGGGTAGGGGGACATGCAGGGAGGTTCCTAGTAGTAACATTTTACAAAGAGGCATAGTTACATTAATTACAAGGTGATGTTTTGCGTTATGGGAGCTGATTTGTCAGGGGGAGTGATAAGGAGGGAAGGGAAGTTGTGCATTAAGTGATGGCTCCGTAATGTTCTGTGAAAAGGGTAGGCTTTGAGTTTCTTTCTGAAGTCCTTTGCATCAGGGGTGGCTCTTAGGTCATACGGGTCATCTTAGGTTAGAGGGTTGGTGCCGCAAGGGACAGTGCTCTAGTTGCTGTGGATTGGGTGGTTTTAAGGTAGGTGCTAGGTGTCTGGACAGTGTCCATTGTGTTCTGTCATCTGGGTCTTGTGCTTATGTTAGTGTTGACTAGGCTCGAGAGTGTCTGGGGTTAGGTTGTGCTGAAGTTTGTATATGTTGAGAGCTGCTTTGAATTTGATTCAGGAGGCAATCGGGAGCCAGTGCAGTTGGTTCTGGAGTGGAGAGATATGTTGGTGTTTTAATGATTCAGTGATAATGCGGGCAGCGGTGTTTTGCGCCATCTGAAGGGGGACAAATAGTCAGTTCTGGCAGACTGTTCTGAAGTGGTCTTGACTGAGAAGGGGTTTGAGTCATCTTATGATGGCCATTTTTTGATTATGCACTCCTGGTGGTCTTATTAATGTGGTATCGGAAGTTCAGATTGCGGTTCAGGATAACTCCCAGGTATTTTACTCGCCCTTGATAGGTATGTTTATGTTGGGAAGGGTGATGAACTCGGGGGGGGGGGGGGCGAGGAGCTGTTGCAGGAGATGAAGAGTGCTTCTGTCTTTTTGTAATTAATATTGAGGTTGCCTAATCAGAGAAGCAGGATTGTATGAAGACAACAGAGGTGTGAAGATTGGTGGAAGACTCATCAACAACCTTCGCTATGCTGATGATACCACATTACTGGCTGAAAGTGAAGATGATCTGAAACCTTTGCTTCTCACAATCAAAGAACATAGTCTCAAAATGGGCCTGCACCTTAATGTAAAGAAGACAAAGATCATGACAACTGGCATAATCAACAGGTTCATCGTTGAAGGAGAAGAAATTGAAATTGTGAACAACTTTAACCTACTTGGATCAACTATCAATAAAGAAGCAACAAGCAGTCAATAAAGCAGACGACGCATTGCTCTTGGCAGAATGGCTATGAAAGACCTAGATAAGATTCTCAAGAGCAGAGATGTCTCTCTCCATACAAAGATTCGACTTGTTTAAGCCATGGTATTTTCAATAACATCATATGGATGTGAAAGCTGGACAGTGAAAAAGATAGGAAGAAAATTGATGCCTTTGAATTATGGTGCTGGCGGCGAATACTGTGTATACCATGGACTGCCCAAAGAACAAACCAGTCGGTACTAGAGGAGATCAAACCTAAGCTTTCTTTAGAAGCTCAGATGACAAGACTTTGACTTTCATACTTTGGACACATCATGCGAAGAGAGAGATCATTAGAGAAAGACATTATGCTTGGCAAGATAGAAGGTCAACGCAAAAGAGGAAGGCCAGCAATGAGATGGATCAATACAATAACAGCAGCTACGGGTACCAGTCTGTCAACAATGAGCTGCCTGACTGAAGACCGAACACAATTTAGGATAGCTATCCAGAGGGTCGCCATGAGTCGACTCCGACTCGACGGCACTTAACAACAACAACAACAACAACAACATTGAGGTTGTTGTGAGAGCCATTCTGTCATGTCCTGGAAGCAGGCCCTAGTACTAGTGGGAATCGAATCCTGGTCTCTTGGTTCCCAAGCTAGTGCTCTAACCATTAGGCTACTCCTCCACTCCAATGGGATAGTGGTATAGAAGGATTTTCAGCAGCACTATCCATATAGTCCCACTTAAGGAAATTATTCAAATAACAACTGCCGTTATTGGGATAATGTTTTTTGAATACCAACCCATTTGCTTCTATCAAATCTCCTAGGATCATATTCCAGTCGTTCACTAATCCATCTTCCTCTTTCCATCTGCTTTCAGAAGTGAAGAAGCTTCTGAAATTAATTTGCTTGCCTCTGCCTCTCCCCTCCCCCCCCCCCTCTCATCTTTGGGGCAGAAGCAGAAAGATAAACACACCCTTTGCGAAAAGATAATGCAACTTGTAAGCACAATTTCTGACAGGCCAAATGCAGAAAAGAGACTGATGCGTGTGTAAAAAGCATAGGAAAAGCAAGTGAACACAATAATGCCAAGCATATTTAAATTATAGGCAAATGAGCTGCATGTATTAAAATGGCATGTTAATAGTCTGCACCCAATGAAGCAAAACACGTAGAGGATTTTGTAACCAGCTGAAGCCCCAGTATCTCTACACTTAGACCGGAGGTGGCTTAAATGTCCTGTACATGCCCCCGACAGTATTTTGATGGCATTGACGGCTTTCCCCCATGCCTGGATCATCCGAGGAGAAGTGTCAAACTTCCCCTCTGATGATACAGGCATCAGGGAAAGCCCCCAATGCCATCAAAATACTGTCGGGGGCATGCACAGGACATTTAAGCCACCTCAGGCCAGTGCCCCTAACAGAAAGCAAATCCCTGGAGGCCCAGCAGCCCTGATTTTTCCCCCACCCCCACCTGCTCAACTAAAAATAACCCTGGTGGCCCAGAACCCCCTACACCCTCCCAGTACCTTTACAAAGGAGCAGGAGTGTTGCTCATGTGCTCCCACACCATCCTGAAAAATGGCAGCGCCTGGGCCCACGGGGTGCATCCCAGGTGCTGCCATTTTTCAAGATGGCAGCGGAGTGGGAAGGTATGGCAGCTCCCACTCCTTTGTAAAGGTACTGGGGGGGGGGGGGGTAGCAGGGTCAGGGCCATTGGGCCACCAGGGATTTGCTTTCTGTTGGGGGCATCGGCACCTCAATGGTATTTTGATGACATCGGCTTTCCCCGATGCCTGAATCATCTGAGGGGAAATTTGACACTTCATCTCAGATGATCCAGGCATCAGGGAAAGCCCCGATAACATCAAAATACTGTTGGGGTGCATATGCAAATTAGACATGTGGTGCTCCTTTTTCCCTGGGGGAGCATGTCAAACTTGCGTCAACTTCTGTGCGCATGTTTTGGCTTGCTCTCCCAGTTTAACACTGCCATTTGCACCATAGCTTAACACATGGCTAACTCGCATATGTGCCCCTTTCTGCATGCCAGCACTGAAGTTACATGCTATTGGTGCACAGCATAGAGGTGTACTTGTGTTTAGTGTCCTATCCATACCAGGTAGCATGCTGTCCGGGACGTCCAACCCCTGTGCACCCGATCGGAATCAAGCACACGGGCAGACGTGTTTCTGATCCCATGGGGCACATCTAGCCCTGCAGGATCAGAATTGTGACTAGGTCTGTACGTGCAGGTCTGGGACCCGATCCCAGTTAGTCTGCATGTACAAACCTCTACCCGGCTAACCCAGTCAAGTCTCCTGAATGGAGCCATGGCACCGCGGCTCCATTCAGGAGCTGCAATCCCTAGCCGCTGCCAACTTTGTGCTTTCCCTGCAGCCTGACCCCTGATCTGGCCTCCCATGGCCAGGGCTGGGCTGGGCTGCGGGGAATCCACTGCACCGCCTACTACCTTTGACATGCCCCTGGGCCTGCGGTCTCTTCCCCCCCCCTCCCCCCCCTCCCCCCCCTCCCCCATATCTAAGGGAACTTATTCCACCCCAGAGGTGGAATAAGTTCCCCATCTACTCTGCCGGCCCTGTATGTCCAGGGCCGCAGACCACCCACAGCCTTCCCTATCTACACCTCTGCATAACCACTTTCCTGCTCCTGTTTAGCTTCCCTGTACAAACTCCTTGTTCATATGGGGAGGTTAGTTGGGAATGGGAGGGGGGCCGAATAGCAGGGATGGACGTCCATTCCTGCTATTCACGGGACGGAATGACTCCCACTGAATTTTAAGCATGTCAAAGAATCCAAGAAGATCCTGCAGCTATTTTTCTTTAATCCGCATATTCGGAACTGTAGATTGCCCTTACTAAAGAGGGAATCTTCAGATACACTACATGAAGGAAAAAGGACAATGATGCTTAACAAAACAGGAAAAACCTACAGTGAGATGACGAGTGCAAAGAAATAAAGGGCTGTTGTGGAACAGGGGCGGCAGATACCTCAAGACTTAAGTTGGAGTGAAAATAGCTTCCAAAAAAGATACTTGGGCTTAAAGGTGCCTTTAGATAAAACACCTTTACTATTGATTCCCAAAAATTAAGGATTTACAATACAAAACAGCAGAGATAGACTGTGGCCAAAACAGGCCTGGGCATGAGGATCATGTCTCCTGAGTCTCTGATTCTAGCCACTATCACTCCAGGTCCCAGCCTCATCAGCGCACAGCCAATGCCTGCAATTGATGTAAACCAATTTCAGTAGCAGTACATCCCCTCTGAGTCTGTTATCCTGGAAGTTATGGATTTCAGTTTTCTACCCAAAAGATTATATTTGTGTTCCAAAACCTTCCAACTCACCTTTCTATGTTGTTGGCACTCATAAATACCATTCTAAAATGCTAGCTAGTTTCATCACTCTTCACACGGAGCAGGCACTTTACAAAGCGATCCTCATGTCCACCGTCCACCCAGCTATCTCATTGCTAATGACTGAATTGCTAGCTACAATGGTGGTCCTAACCCTTCCTTTGAGCAGGTGATCTTGCTCCTCCAAGGCAACACAGGGCCTGCCAAACTAAAGATTGGACTGCTCTACTATGTTCCTGAAGTTTGCTTTTATATTCTTCTGTCTCATTTCCACCAAATCTGCTACTCTAGGCATGCACACCGAATTAAATAATCTTTGTCCCTCTTTTAAAGCAGACATTTAAGTCCTGCTCATTCAATAGCAGAGACAGCTGCTTCTGCTATTCAGTTATTTTGCTATTCAGTTTGAGCCCATTGTCGGAGGCAGGTGGCCCAAGGTTTGTGGAACATGATGGAAGCTGGTGGTCCATCAACAGGTTAGAAGCATGGGTTATCTGCATGGTGTTCAGGGAAGACCAGGCAGTCACTTATATGAATTGCAAGAGAGAACCCAGAGTATTCAGGTGGCTTGGGAGGTCAGTCTCCCCATAGACTGGGTGGAGAAGCATCTGTTAATGATTTCTGTAGCACATATCATCACCATTTAGGTCTGGGAGAATGCAAGTTGGTGGACTGGGCCTACCGGTGATAGATCACATGGCGACAGATGAAAATGTCAAGAGACACAATTTTTGTATTTGAAAAAAGGAACTAAGGGCCGCCAGCCTGGATGCTTTGGTGTAGCCTGGTCTTCAGGCAAGCTGCTGTATCTGTTTTCCCTATGGACAGTGATAGGACGCACAGTGCAGAGAATATTGAATCATCCATCTCTAGTGTTCCTGGAGGGGGATCCCTTATGCTTACCTCTTCAGAATGATCATCTTCTGATCGAGATGGAGTACCCTTCTCCGTTCTTGCTTATGGTTTGGCCCTTTGAAAGGGCAAGCTGAGGGCCTGGCATAAATGCACAGGAGGAGAGCCTCTTTCCATTGAAAGCAAGCTCTGCTATGAAAGGACATAGGATGAGGGTGAAAGGGGATAGACTCAGGAGTAATATGTGGAAATATTTCTTTATGGAAAGAGTGGTAGATGTGTGGAATAGTCTCCCACCCAGTGGAGGTGGTAGAGATGAGGGCAGTATCTGAATTCAAAAAAGCATGGGACAAACACAGTGGATCTCAAAAGGATAAAAGGTTTGCCACTTTGTGGATGATACCAAAATCTGCAATAGAGTAGACACCTAGAAAGGTGTAGATAACATGAGGAGGGATATAGCTAAGCTTGAAGAATGGTCTAGAATTTGGCAGCTGGAATTTAATGTAAAAAAAAAGTGCAAGGTCATGCATTTGGGCTGCAGCAATCCAAGGGAGTGATATAGTATAGGAGTGAAGTAATTCTGTCCACAAAATAAGAGCGGGACCTAGGGGTGATTGTGTCTGATAATCTTAAAGTAGCTAAATGGGTAGAAAAGGCAACGGCAAGTTAGAAGGATGCTTGAGTGCACAGGGAGAGGAATGGCCAGCAGAAGAAAGGAAGCAATAGTGCCTCTGAATAAGTCTTTGGTGCAACCTCATTTGGAGTATTGTGTGCAATTCTGGAGATCGCACCTTCAAAAGGATATAAATAGGTTGGAGTTGGTACAGAGGGTGGCTACTAAAATGATTAGTGGTCTTCATTATAAAGCATACAAGGACAGACTTAATATGTATACTTTAGAGAAAAAGCGGGATTGAGATGATATGATTGAGACGTTTAAATACCTCCGTGGCATAAATGCATAGGAGGAGAACCTCTTTCGATTGAAAGCAAGCTCTGCTACGAGGGGACATAGGATAAGGGTGAAAGGGGATAGACTCAGAGTAATTTGTGGAAATATTTTTTTACGGAAAGAGTGGTAGATCTGTGGAATAGTCTTCCAGTGGAAGTGGTAGAGATGAGGACAGTGTCTGAATTCAAAAAGGCATGGAACAAACACAGAGGATCTCTAAAGGAAAAATGGGGCTGTTGTAGTGGTTGATATGGAAGGGGCAGACTAGATAGGCCATGTAGTCTTTTTCTGCCATCATGTTTCTATGTTCCTCAAAATTGTCATGCATACCTGTGTAGCCTGATCATCTGGAGTACTTCCAGCAATCAGGAAGCACAGAATCTGTGACCTAGCATGTGCTCACAAGTCCCTCAGTGGTCCTGCCCTCTCCTTATCCTGCCCTAAAATCCATATGGTAGGGGTTTTTGTTTTGTTTTTAGTACTGTGAAGTCAATGCTGACTCCTGGAGACCCATCAGCCCCTGGGTTTTCTTGGCAAGATATGACTGGAAGTAGATTGCCAAGCCTTTTCTTCTGAGGCCATGGAGGGTAAAGTGACTTGCCCAAGGTCACAAGGCATGCCAGTGGGAACTGAACCCAGATCTCTTGGGTTGTGGGTAGGGCCATACCAAGCCATAATTGCACCCTGTGCTATTTGCACATCTGGCATGCCCCCATATCTCGATGTTCCTCCATGTCCAGCCGGCTGCCTGCCCTCGCCCTGCTGCCACCACTTTTTTTTTCTTGGAGGAGGAGGAGGAGGAGGAGGAGGTGGTGGTGGTGGTGGTGGTGGTGGTGGTGGCGGCGGCGGCAGCAGCAGAAGCAGTAACAGTGGGGCAGATCTGTCTTAAAATTTAAAAAAAAAACCAACAAAACACGTGCAGGTCTTTCCAACTCCGCATTTGTAGGCAGGTTGGGTCCCTCCTTCCCTTCTCTGCAGTAGGTTGTGTCAGAGGAGGAGGGATGGACCAGGCCAGCCATTCAAACATGGGTCTTTGCAACTCCATGTTTAAATGGCTGGCCTGGTCCCTCCCACCCCACCCTCCCCTCCCTCCTCTGATGCGACCTACATCAGAGAAGGGAAAGAGGAACCCAACCTGCCAACAAGCACGGAGTCGGAAAGACCGATGTGTTTTGTTTTCTTTCTTTTTTAAAATTTGAACTCTGGTCTGCTCCACTGCTGCTGGTGCCGCTACCACTGAGAAAACAAAAAGTGGTAATGGCGGGCTGCTTGAGGAGCCAAGGCCGGCAGCCAGAAATACACCCCTAATCCTTTTGCGCCCTCTGCGGCTGCACTGCTCGCACAGGGCTAGGGACGGGTGCTGCTTGTAGGCTGTTGCTTTTACCCACTAGACTACTCTTCCACTCCATATAGGTGGAAGGGCTACTGATAAGCCTGTGAGTGTATGCTACCTCACAGGCTCCTTGATATGTGACTGCTGCCTCCATTGCTATGCTACGCTACATCAGCAGCCATTTTGTTTGAGTGCAAGGGGTGAGAGAGCAGATGTTGAAGCAGGAAAAGATCAAAGTGATCTGTGGGGAATGAGCTGGAGGAAAGAACTGAGGAAATAATGATTCAACGTGGTGGTAGTGTAGCAGGAATATGTAGCAGCAAAGCACAGACAAACCAATGATACCAGGAGTCTGTTCAGAAGGTCCAAATCATTTATTTGTGCACAAGTCTCAAGCAAGGCAATTTCAAAATGGCTGAGCAAAGTTTTCAAGCATTACAACAACTTTTATAGACTTCTGTTCCATTCTAGGTATAGAAAAACATTTCATTGGTCCCGGTACGCTCCCGTACCTCCCGTAGCCCTTCTATTGGTCCCGGTACTGATAAGTTTCTCCAATTATGTTCCTTCTGTGGGCTTCTGTAGGCATGACACCTGCCTGCCCCCCTTCTAGTCCCAATTACAATGGTCAGTTCATCAACTTGTTACTTTCACACTTTCAAGGCTATGGGACCATTTGTGCGTGCAGAAGAGCAAGGTTCTGTAACTCATCTGTCAGCACTCCTCAATATTTCTCTGCAAATGTACTTTTTCTTATCAGTAACTTTAAAACACATCTTTTATGTATTTTTCCATTTCTTAATTCTGCAATTCTGCTTATCTAAGCTAATTCAATATTTCTACTGAGTTCTTTCTTACAATAGCAGCATATTGGGGGATGTGCAATCCTATATGCCTCTCCACAGGCCTCATTTACAGGTCAAGCTAGCCATGCTGGCCTGCCTATGTCAGACACCGTGGGTCACAGGCCTGCACCTGCCACATTCCCCCCTTTGATTAATCTCACCCTATTACTCAATAAGGTGTGAGAATTAAATCACTTTCCAGAGGATTCAAATCCTGATTAAAGGATTCTTACTAGTTCCACTAGGGCTGACTTTGTATAAAGCCATTATTCTAGTTGCGGTCTTCCGCTCTACTGTACTATCAATAGCACTATGAAGGGAGCGCATACAACATGGGATTAAACATGGTAAGCAGAGCACAACAGCAACAAGGATTAGTACTAAGATAACGAAAGTCTTAAATCCTCCCAGCCAAGAGAAAAGGTTAGCAAACCAATTAGGAAATTTCAAGGCGTGCCAAGTCTGTACTGGCACATAAGCATGTCTTTGCATATCTTTAGCAATTTCTTCAACTACTTGACCTTTATCATCTATTTTCAAACAGCAATTAGTTAAATTCAGTTTACCACATACTCCTCCTTCAGCTGCTAGCAAATAATCAAGGGCTAAGCGATTCTGGTATATGGCAGTGCGCATCTGAGTACTTTGTCTAGCTAAGAGCGTGAGAGCATGACTAGTTTCATTGGTTATTATTTCAACTACTGCTTGTAAGCGAATAATACGATTAATCATATAAATTGGGGTACGATAACCATACATACCATCATCATTCCAAGTGGCAGGTCCATAATACTCAATAATTCTTTCTGGTGGCCAATCATCACCTTGCCATTTCTCCCACTTGCCTATCTGTAAGGCCTCTCTTTTCTGTCTAGATGCTCCTTTGTGTTTGTGGGTAGTATATACAGGGTATCCTAATTGTTCTCCATGTTCAGTGTTCAACAGGAAGAAAGAAGGTCTGATGGTTCCTAAGACACATGCTCCTCCCCATTGTGGTGGGAGTTGCGCATATGCTCGGTTTCCACAGATCCAATATAGGCCAGGTGGGGCTTGCCAGGCTTGGACTTTGGCAAGGTTAGTCCATAGACCTGCAAGTTCAGGAAATCTGGCTAATGGGTTAGGAGGTTCAGGATGTCTGATTCCTGACCACCATGCTGTCTTTTTAGTCGTAGCATTATAGTATTTCTGGCTAAGACAGACCAGCTGTCCTACCTTTTGGGTGAACTGGGGTCCAGTTCTGGCAAAGCAGAGACGTCCAACGATTGAGTGCGCTAACACCCATTCACTGGTTGTCTTGTGTAATTCAGTCTGATTGTAAATCATGGAATAATTCAATTCTTGGGCTTCCCAGGGCCATTGATCTCCCATTTGGGTTCCGCCACAGAAATAACAATCTGTGATCTTAAGACTAGATACTACTGCTCCGGCTAATTCTAGAAACAAATTCTGTGAAGGGTGAGGGATCTCAAACTTATTTACATGCATAGCTTCATAAAAGGTATTATGAATATGATATTTAGATGACTTGTGGGCTTGGGTATTCAATCTAATATACACAATGGTCCCTGGATCTGTTCCTCCTCCTGCAATACGTAAACCAAACTTATATCCTTGTTTCCATGCATGAGGGTTATGTACACGCAAATGTAAGGGGTTACAAGCATCTTTCTGACATTTATCATTTGTGGTTGGCTTGGTTAGAGTAGCCATCCGCTTATCTATCTTCTCATTAGTTATACCAGTGTTCCAGGTAGCATAGAAAACACATTCCCAATATGGGCAATAGTAATCTGCCGCTGTAGCAGTACTATACCCTGATCCTTTTTTACCTGTACACTTCCACCAATTTGTAGCACCTTCTGGACACATATACTTATGGTCATTTCGATACGCTTTCTCCCATGTGCCACAGGTGGACTGACTATCTCTATTAATAGCATTACATGCATCAAAATTCAGAACAGCAGGTTTAGTAATGTCCTTAAGTGGTGGTGTAGCAGCTAATATAGGTCCATCTGCATCCTTCCATCTTATTTCCAACGTGTAATAGGATGGATTCTGATGCGGATTATAGCATGCTTTAATTTTGCCATGAGTGCAAACATTTAGTTCAGTGGTGTTATAAATACACCGAGTTATTGTTCCCTTGCAGGTATAGTAAGAATGGTAAAGCAAAGTCTGAGTTACTTTCAGTCCAGTTCTAGTAGAAGTAATGCAAGCGGTGCATGGAGGTAGAGCATAAGTCTGTTCAAAACCTCCAAAGAAGGCAACCAAGGCAAAGCAGAAGCAAAGATACATGTTGATGTTGATTGGAGTTCTTCTGAATCCTCAGCTTGCTGATCTTGATCACGACGGTCTATTATTCTTCGTCCCGTTTGCTAATGAAGCAATTTAACGGGTGCTGAGTGTTGATTGAAGATCCTCAAGGTGTCCAGCACACATTAGCCAACTTAGCAATTCAGTTGGCTTGTGAAGTCTGGCTTAGTCAATGTAGTCTCACAGTAGTGTGTCAAATCACACACGCAAATTGGGTTCGTTGAAACAAAGCTGTTGCTGCATGAAAAACAGCAATCCTCTTCGAAAGACTTGGCTACTGCAAAGCACTTGTGATGAAGTGTCTATGCTGCTGGTTGCCGTCTCAGAGTAACTCGCAAGGGTACATCAGGGTGCTGCTCTGCTGTCCACCGCTCTGGTTCAGGATCGGCGGCGGGCTTGACTCTGCTGTGGTGGATCCAGGCGTCGATCTCGGCTACCTTTACTGCAGTTGGGGTAGACAGGATGACGGTGTACGGTCCCTTCCAATGGGGTTCCAACGGTATCTTCTTCCAATCTTTGATCCACACCGAAGTTCCAGGCTGGTAGGGATGCAAGGGTTCCGTCAAGTTGATAGGCAACTGGTCTTGGATCCACGTATGGAGAGTCTGCAGAACAAAACTAAGAGCTAGGAGTTCTTGTCTGGTTACTTCTGAACCAATCTGGGCTAGATTTCCTTTGACTCCCTGCACTATTGGTGGGGGTTTACCATACAAAACTTCAAAAGGGGAAAATCCTGTTGACTTTACAGGGGCTGAGCGTATTCTGAGTAAAGCTATGGGGAGCACTTGGGGCCATTTCAAGTGTGTCTCCTGACAAAGCTTAGACATTTGGGCTTTCAATGTACGATTCATTCGCTCAACTTTCCCTGAACTCTGGGGTCTGTATGCAGTGTGGAGCTTCCACTGTATCTGCAAAGCTTTTGCTAACTGCTGAGTGACTTGGGAGACAAATGAGGGTCCATTGTCTGACCCTATTACTGCTGGGATTCCAAATCTGGGGACAATCTCTCTCATTAAGGCTTTGGTAACTTCTCGGGCTTTCTCAGTTCTGGTTGGGAATGCTTCTACCCACCCAGAGAAAGTACAAACTAATACTAGTAGGTAATGGTATCCATTGGCTTTTGGCATTTCGGTGAAATCAACTTGGAGGTTGTGCATGGGGGTCACACCTCTTGACTGAACTCGGGGTGCTGTAATAAGGCCTTGCTTGGCATTATTCTTGGCACAGGTCTGACATTGTCGTGCTACTGAGGCTGATATGGTTGTCATCAGAGGGATGTAGAAATGTGGTCTGAGTGCTTTCTCCATAGCACTCTTTCCATAATGGGTAGCTTCATGGAAAGCTTTAACAAAGGCTGGTCCTAACAATTCTGGAATTACTATTCTTCCCGGAGGTTGACTACCTTCTTCTGGTGGCAGCTCAATCCATCCATCTTTCAATACTCCCCCTTCTTTGTCACAATAGTAATCCAATTCTTTGGTGGTATATCGTGGGGTCCATAAATTCAAGGGTACTGGAAACAATGCTGCTTGCATTGGCATAGCTTGTGGGGCAATCTGTCCTGTCATAGCTGCTTGTCGTGCTGAGGCATCTGCGAATCTATTCCCTCGAGCAACTTCTCCTTTTCCTGCTTGATGTCCTCTACAATGCATGACAGCTACACGTGTTGGGGCCCAGACTGCATCAAGTAACATCAATATCTCGGGACCATATTTGACTGATTTTCCTCCGGATGTGATGAGTCCTCTTTCTTTGTAGAGAGCTCCATGGGCATGCAAGGTAGTGAAAGCATATTTGGAATCTGTATATACATTTAGCACAAGTTTTTCTCCTAATAACAATGCTCTGGTGAGTGCTATCAATTCGGCTTTCTGGGCTGATGTGCCTGAGGCTAGGGCTGATGATTCAACTACTTCATGTTGAGTGACGACTGCATATCCGGCACAGCGTCGTCCGTCAAGAATGAGACTGCTCCCATCAACATAATAGATCTGGTCCGGATTGTCTATGGGCACATCTGTTAGGTCAGGTCGACTAGAGAACACAGTTTCCATGACTTCGATACAGTCATGTTCTGGGAGTTCTTCACTGATGGGTATCAAGGTAGCTGGATTCAAAGCATGGCTCACTTCAAGTTGTATCTGTGGGTTTTCACATAACATGCTCTGGTACTTCAACATTCGGGAATTGGTGAGCCAATAATTTGCTTTCTGTTCCATAAGGGCAAGGACTGCATGTGGCACAGTGACTCGTATGTTCTGTCCTAATGTGAGTTTGTCTGCTTCACTCACTAATAGTGCTGTAGCTGCAACTGCTCTCAAGCAGGGTGGCCATCCTTTGGCCACAGGGTCCAATTGTTTTGATAGGTAGGCTACAGGTCGTTCCCAATTTCCTAATTTCTGAGTCAACATGCCTAAGGCATTTCCCTGTGCTTCATGTACAAACAAGTGGAAAGGTTTGTGGACGTCTGGTAGTCCAAGTGCTGGTGATGACATCAGTTCTTCTTTTAACTTCTGGAAGGCTGTATCCTGCTCAAGTCCCCACTCCAGTGGTGACTTCTCTTCTCCTTTTGTGGCTTCATACAGTGGTTTGGCAATTTGGGCAAAGTTGGGTATCCAGATTCGGCAATATCCTGCCGCTCCCAGAAAGGCTCTGACTTGCTTTCTGGTTGTTGGAGTTGGAATTCTACATACTGCTTCTTTTCTTTCTCTGCCTAATCTTCTGCTTCCTTGGGTAATACGAAAACCCAAGTATTTCACTTCTGTTTGGCATAGTTGTGCTTTGGCTCTGGAAACTTTATATCCAGCTTCATTTAGTAACTGCAAGAGATCTTGGGTGGCTCGTATACATTCTTTTTCTGATATGGCAGCTATCAACAGATCATCCACGTACTGGAGAAGTACTCTCTTCCCCGGGGCTACTGGATAGCTTGAAAGGTCTTGATTTAGTGCAGCACTAAAGATGGTAGGTGAATTCTTGAATCCTTGGGGTAATCTTGTCCAGGTGAGTTGGCCCCCTCTTCCAGAGATGGGGTCCTGCCATTCAAATGCAAACAATATTTGGCTTACAGGGGCTAATCTTATGCAAAAGAATGCATCTTTTAAATCTAGTACGGTGAAATGGGTAGCTTCAGCGGGTATCAATCCTAGTAGAGTGTAAGGATTGGGCACAACTGGATGTATAGTCTCAACTGCATCATTTACTCTTCTCAAATCTTGCACTGGGCGATAATCATCTGTCTCAGGTTTCTTCACTGGCAAAAGTGGGGTGTTCCATGGGGATTGACATACTTTCAGTAGGCCATACTCAAGTAATCTCTGTAGGTGGCGATGAATGCCTTCAATTGCGGCTCTTGGGAGAGGGTACTGTTTGACGTGCACTGGTGTAGCGCTAGGCTTGAGGGTTACAATCACTGGAGCTATATGTTTGGCTAGGCCTGGGGGACTGCCTTCTGCCCACACTTCAAGTGGTGCATGAATGTTCTTTAAAGTTTGTTCAAAATAGGTATCTTGAATCGAATCATCAATGTAGTATCTCCACTCTTCTTCTCGGGGTACTGTCAGCAGCATTACTCCTGCTGGTTTGGCTTGGGAATTCACTGTCATTTGCATTTCTCCTTGCTCAGAGAAAGATATTTGGGCTTGAAGCTTGGCTAGCATATCTCGTCCCAGTAGGGGTACTGGACATTCGGGCATGTAAAGAAATTGATGAGTTACTTGCTGTCCTCCTAGACTGCATATTCGGTTTTGAAGAAAAGACTTTGTGGCTTTGGCACCAGTTGCTCCTATAATGGTGACTGCTTTCTTGGTGAATGGGGCTATCTTTTTGTCTATTACTGAATGTTCTGCTCCAGTATCAACCATAAAGTTCATAAATTGGTCTCCTATTTGTATTTCGACCATAGGCTCCTGGAGACCTAAAGCAAACTTGGAGCCCGGTCTGTCCTAATCCACGTCATCCTCTTCATGGGCCTGTGTGGCCAATGCTTGGATGGCTCCTCCTCCCCTCTCTCGCTGGAATTGTTCTCGATTGGCTCCTCCTCGGCCTCGGGGACGGCCTCTTCTTTCTTCTCGCCACTGATGATCGTTGTCGTCATCTTGCTGGGCGTCTTCGAGTTGCGGGCAAGTATCTCTCCAATGTCCTTCCTCTTTGCAATAGGCGCATTGGTTCACGCCTAGTCTCTGGGTCCGGCCTCCGCCTTGACCCCGCCCTCTTCCTCTGCTCCTTCGATTAGGGACACCTCCCCTTTTCTTTTCAACTATGGCCGCAGCCAAAAAATCAGCTTTCTTCTTCATCTTTCTATCACATTCTCTCTGTCTTTCAGTATCACGATTCACATACACTTTATGAGCGACTTCCAATAACTGTGTTGCATTCATGCCCGCAAACCCTTCTAATTTCTGTAATTTACGTCTAATGTCTGGTTGAGACTGGTTTACAAAAGCAGAATTCACCATGCATAAACTTCCTGGTGCCTCGGGATCATAGGGAGTATACATTCTATAAGCTTCAGTTAATCTTTCATAATAATCTGCTGGGCTCTCATCTATTCCTTGGATAATTCCTGCTACTTTGGAAAGGTTCATAGCTTTCTGGCCTCCTCTTCGCAGGCCTTGTAAAAAGCCTTGGCGAAAACGGGCTAGGGCTGTGGATCCTTCATCTGTATTTGGATCCCATTGGGGGTCTTCATTCGGGAATTCTCTCTGAGCTGCTTCTCTACGATCTATTATATTTTGCCCCTGCGCTGGAGCTGCAGGGTTTTCTGCCATCCATTCGATAGCTGCTTTTCTAATTCTCGCTCGTTCTTCTGTGGTAAATAGGGTGGTCAGGAGCTGACGGCAATCTGGCCAAGTGGGTTGGTGAGTTTCCATAATACTAGTTACTAATTCTGTCAGCTCCTGGGCTTGCTAGTATAGGAGGCATAGTGCGACCTCCAATTTAATAAATCCGTTGTAGAGAACGGGATATACACATAAGTTAGGGGTCCCGCTACCACTTCATCATTATCATTCTTTACGGGCACCCCCGGGACCTGCCTTAAGGGAAACAGTTTGGCTGTCCTAGGCGTCATTTGAGTCTGGGATCTAAGGGCTATTGTCGTTGTCTTTGCAGGAGTTGCTGTCTTTTTCTCAACTGGTTTTGCTTTGGGTTTTTCTTTCACTGGCTTGCTAGTGCTAGCGCTGGCTTTCTCAATTATTTGTACACTTTCCTCTTCTTCTTCTTCTGGGGGATCCTCACTTTCCTCTTCTTCTAATTCCGCTTCTGGCTCACTTTTTACATCCTCCTCTCTTCTCTCCGCTAATTCTCTCTCTTCCTCTTCTCCAGGAGGAGGGAGGTCAGGGATTGGGTCTGGCCTCGGCTCCGGCGGTCTCTGGGGTGCTGGGGCAGGACGCCGCCGGGCTATTCTCACTGGACCTGGGGTTCGGGGCTGCCTGAGGACTACTTCTGGGGAATCGGGATCTGCCAAGATGGGTTTCTTCTTGGCTTTCTTATCCTGCTCTTTCATTCTAGGCTGTTCCTTTCTCTGTCTAGAATCTGTTTTAGCTAACATTATTCTGCACTGTTCCTCATAACAGCGCTGCGCCCAGGAGGGCGGATCTTCACAAATACTTAACCAGGAATCTATATAGGGGTACTGGTCTGGGTGCGCTACTCGCACTCTACGATGTATTGACTGGATAATCTCTACAGTGAACGTTCCCTCTCGGGGCCAGATGGGGTCTAGATCGGGCCACTCCCTAGTACACAAAATCTGCAAACGGGCTGCTGTCATTTTAATACCATAATCTCCTGAATATCCCTCTTTAAAATGTGCGATCATACATTCTAATGGAGTGTTCCTAGTAGACTCCGCCCCCCCCATTTCGATGTGTGCGCGCAACAACAGACAGAAGGGAAAAGGTGGGCGGACCGTGGGTAAGGGGTCCTCACGGCCCTGGAAACGTACAGGGAATACAAATAACAAGACAAGACGACAATCGCTTCCCCCTTTTCGCGACCTGAACGCGGTCGCCCGGTCAGGAAATGCGCTAATCAGGGGTCAGCTTTCACTTGGTCCGTGCTGCCAGACCTCTCAATCACACTTCGTTCACACAATCATGCTAGCAACGTATTCCCAGAATGCATTCGTTTCTATCTATTCTGACTAGTCTTTTCCAAGTACAATTACAAAAAGGATGAGGGTTTCACCTAGCGCATTCCCATGCCAGGCTACTCGGCTCTTCCTTGAGAGTTGATCAGGCTCTCTTACCAATTCCCAATATCTCGAGATTACAAATTCCAAGTTCCAATGGCAGTACTGCTCTTTCTATTTCTGTCTAGACCCAAAATCAAAACTATACTCACCGGATCCGGTCCTCAAAACTTCCCAAGCAGGCGCATGAGTTGGACCTCGGACTCCCCTCACTCGGGTTCGAGGCGTTGACTCCAGCCGGGCTCGTCGCCCACCGAGGTCCGACCAGCTCCCTCCGATACAAGGGACCGGTGGCGCCAGGGAGCGGCCCTCGTCGGAAGGGCGCGATCCCGGCAGGACCAAGCCTATAGAGGCGGAAAGTCGTGGTATATTGCCCTATATACACTTTGATTCCACAACTTCCCGGCCAACGCACCAAGGAATATGTAGCAGCAAAGCACAGACAAACCAATGATACCAGGAGTCTGTTCAGAAGGTCCAAATCATTTATTTGTGCACAAGTCTCAAGCAAGGCAATTTCAAAATGGCTGAGCAAAGTTTTCAAGCATTACAACAACTTTTATAGACTTCTGTTCCATTCTAGGTATAGAAAAACATTTCATTGGTCCCGGTACGCTCCCGTACCTCCCGTAGCCCTTCTATTGGTCCCGGTACTGATAAGTTTCTCCAATTATGTTCCTTCTGTGGGCTTCTGTAGGCATGACACCTGCCTGCCCCCCTTCTAGTCCCAATTACAATGGTCAGTTCATCAACTTGTTACTTTCACACTTTCAAGGCTATGGGACCATTTGTGCGTGCAGAAGAGCAAGGTTCTGTAACTCATCTGTCAGCACTCCTCAATATTTCTCTGCAAATGTACTTTTTCTTATCAGTAACTTTAAAACACATCTTTTATGTATTTTTCCATTTCTTAATTCTGCAATTCTGCTTATCTAAGCTAATTCAATATTTCTACTGAGTTCTTTCTTACAATAGCAGCATATTGGGGGATGTGCAATCCTATATGCCTCTCCACAGGCCTCATTTACAGGTCAAGCTAGCCATGCTGGCCTGCCTATGTCAGACACCGTGGGTCACAGGCCTGCACCTGCCACAGTAGGGGAGAGAGAACTGAGGAAGTTGTGATTGAAGAAGATGAATATCTTAGTTATTGAGTAGAGGGATGGAAGTGTGTGTGATGGTTGGGGGTAGATTTTGGTGGTCTGGAGGCTGAAGAGGGAGAAGGAAGCAACACAGTAATCTTCAAAGGGTGAAAAGCAGGTAACAACCAGCTCTGCCTTAGCCAAAACGGAACCCTGTGATTGTCTCTTGTCATTTCTTTTCTGTGCTTTGTAATTTTTTCCTGTTACCATGGTGTATTGATTAACACATGCAAATGACCATCTCATTAAAGTGTCATGAATCGGGAGAGTCCTGGGAAGAAATGAGTAGCCCTGAGAAACAGCTCTTGGCAGGACCGTTCTTTGCTCTGAAGCGGGGAATGAGATGTTATTGCATTCTTTCTCCCACATCAAACTTTTATTTATTTTTCATTTCTGCAATGTTTAAAAAATGTTCTGGCTGCAGGAAAGCCACATTTTTGAAGGTCCAGACTCAACAAAATGTATGCCAATAATATAGCATGCGACTGGCTCCTGCTGTTCAGGCCATTTATTATTTTTCAGGTAGCTTAATTTTTAAGGCATTCGACACACACTGGATATTTGCGAGCACCGTCTCTTTCAGATACAGCATCAGAGGAAGATTGTGTTAAATGAAAGGCATTACTCTGCTTAGACAACTATGCCTTGAAAGTGAGAGGCAGAACGTGTTCAGAGAAAACAATGTTATACAGATGGAACGTCCCAAACAATCAAGACAGAGGCATCCTGGAAAAATATTTTAAATTAAGAACCTATGGAGCTCATCTCTATTCCAATTGAAAAATAAATAGTCTTGGTGGTTTACATTGCATTGAAACACAGAAGATGTTGACAGATAAGAACCACTTGATCTTTCCAATCTGCTCATTTGTACCTGCTTATTGTGCTGTCAAAGCTTGTATTTAATCTATAGTCTCTTCCTTCCTTGTCCCAACTAAAGTCTCTTTGTATTTTCCCAAGCATGTTTGAATTCTGCCAATATTTTGGGTCATTTGCTAATCTGCAGGACGTATGGATGTGGGGTGGGGGATACACCTGAGTCAGATGGCTGCATAAAGAATGGCTCCAAGTTGCATCGATTTCAAACAGAACAAGACTGAAAAAGCATCAGGAGGAATGTAAAAGCCACAACAGGATCCTCCAAGTCTAACTACAATGGCACAAAAGAGAGAGTTACAAGATGTATTAGTTTCCGATGATGGTTGAAGTACTCAGTTCAAAGGAAATGGTGAAAGCCCCAAATGATTTAGTTTATTTAACAGGTTTTTTTATGACACTTTATCATTTTAGTCAAAGCGATTTACATTGTAACTTGGTAATATATATTAAACAGGGACATTGATAACTTGGAGTTTTCCGAGGCAATGGAGGGATAAGTGACTTGCCCAAGGCCACAAGGAGTGCAAGTGGGAATCAAACTGTGGTCTCTTGGCTTCCAAGTCAGTGCTCTAACCATTAGGCTACTCCTCCACATGCATTACTATCTTGATTAGCACAGGCTTTTATCTCTTTCTCAGACCAAGCACAAATACAAACCTGAAGATGATGTAACTCAGGGGCAGTGGAACCCCTCTTTGGTTGTTGAGGCCAAGCTACACTCCCAAGGACGATGAGGAAAACCTTAATGACTTCCTGCTAGTAAGTCTTAACCAAGAGAACTCCCCTCCTGAAAAGCTCTCAACCCAGGTTTCCAGACACAGAGGAAAGAGAATACATGCACTGTTAACTAGCAATCAGGAAAAAACATTTTACTATGTTTTGTCCTGATATGCCAATTAAGATGAAATTAGGTCTTACCTGCTAATTGTCTTTCCTTGAGTCCCTCCAGTCCAGTCCAGAAAAGAATGGGTTATTCCTCTCCATCAGCAGCTGAAGACGGAGCATGACAGAATTCTACTGACACTCTATAAGAACTCCCTCTTTAGCTCAACATCCCAGTATTCTACTACTACTACTGAGCATTTGTATAGCGTTACAAGATGTAAGCAGTACTGTACAGACACATGTAAAAGATGATTCCCTGCTCATCAGAGCTTACAATCTAGCCAAGACAGACAACACAATAGCTGTAGACACGGATACATCTAGGGGGAATGATAATTAAGGAAACACAAAGGAGGCCAGGTGATTCAAGATCCAAAAGCGGCAGCCTGGATTTGAAAAGGTCCAGAGAAGGCACCCGACGTACAGATTGACAAAGCAGTCTATGGAACGAGAGAGAACCCCCTAGGCCCCCAAGAGAACCCGTAATGAGGCTACAGAAGCAAAATATGCTGGAACTATGTCCACTTCTCCAACCTTTACCAACCTCTGCACAAAGATATACACAAAGAAGGATGAGGAGGGCTGACAGAGACTTACCATTCTGGCCGCCCACTCCTAACGGAGGCAAATCCCCATCCTATATCTGAATCTCTTCTTCAAGGATCCTGCAACCTCATACCAGTTGGACTCGCAACCATCACAGGTCTACTTTACTTTCCAAAGAAATATGTTGATCTAACCCTGGGCAGGACCCAGTGGACTGGAGGGACGCGAGGAAAGACAGTTAGCAGGTAAGGCCTAATTTCACCTTTCATATTGTCCCTCCAGTCCAGAAAAGAATGAGATGTACATGAGCAGTACCTAAACACGGGAGGGACCTGTGAGTCCTACTTGAATAAGTGAAGACCCAAAATGCACATCCGCCAGGCTTGCACATCTAGCCGGTAATGTTGAGTAAAATTATGTAGCAATGACCAAGTCGCCACTTTGTAATTGTCTGCTGGCGGAACTAGACCATGCTCCATCCATGATGTCGCCTGCACCCATGTGGAGTGGGCATGGAGCCCCACCGGAACGGGCTTACCCTGAAGGGAATAGGCAGAACTAATCGCCTTCTTCATCCGCTATGCTATGGAATCTTTGGAGGCTGCCTCGCTTCTTCGTGTGCCCCCAAAGAGCACAAACAGGTGATCCAACCAGCACAAGGAAGCTGTCCTAAGGTATCTCTTTAGCACCCTATGCACATCTAGCAGGTGCAACTGTCAGTCCTGTTCTGTGTCCCCCAACTCTCCAAAGGCAGGAAGAGATGCAGACTAATTGAGGTGAAAACTGGAAACCACCTTGGGAAGAAAAGGAACAGGCCTCAAAACCACTTTTTCCTAGGATATTGAGAGGAAAGACTCCCTGCAAGCAAGGCCTGCAACATCAAGACTCGACAAGCTGAACACATCTCTACCAAGAAATCCATCTTCAACATGAGGTGCATTAGACACTCCAGCCAGCGGCTCAAATGGAGGCTCCATCAGGGCAGCTAGTACTAAGTTAAGGTCCCAAGGGGGAACCATGGAGCGCACCGGAGGCCGCACCTTATTGACTGCTCTGAGGAATCATACCAGATGTGGATGCTTTGCCAAGGAACATCCCTGTACATGGCCCTGGTAGCAAGAGAGCACCACGACCTGCACCTTCAGTGAACTGAGTGCCAGCCCTTTCTCCAGACCCCACTGGAGGAAGCACAGGATATCACCACAACCATGATCTTTGTGAAGGTGCACCGTGGCAACGCTCAGAAATGAAAATGACCCATCGCCATAGCAAATCGCAGATTCTGCTGATGTTCTGGTCGAATTGGAATATTCAGGTAGGCCTCCATAATGTCCAGTGCTGCCAAGAATTCCCCTTGCTGCACGGCTAAGATGATGGATCGCAAGGTTTCCATCCGAAAGGGAGGTACCTGCAGCGCCAGATTAACATGCTTGAGATCTAGAATGGGCCACCAGGAACCTTCCTTCTTTGGGACCAGGAAATAGAATATCAACCAATGCCTTGCTGGTTGGGTGGCACCGGGATCACTGCCTTAAATTGCAGTAAGTGGCACAGGGTGTTGCTCACCACTGCTGCTTTTGCTGAGGCCGGAATTTTTGTCGGACCAGGAACTTGTTTAGGTCTCTGACATCCAAGATGGGCCTGAATCCTCTTGTTTTCTTTGGAATGAGAAAATATGGAGAGTAGATGCCCACCCTTTCTCGAGCAGGAGGAATTCTTTCTATGGCACCCTGGAACAACGGGATGGTCACCTCTTTTTTTAAGAGAGTGCTTTGTGTTTATTGAGTTTCTTGATATACCACTCCTTCATAACATCAGGGCGGTTTACAAATATAATATATAACAAAAGTGCAATGGTCAAAGATCGAGAAAGGAAAGAAACTCCAATATCTGTTAGGATAGCAGCAGAACAGGACAAAGAAAAAGTCAGAGAAAGAGAGGATAAACAAACCATTAGATTCAAGGGTTATAGGTGAGGCTAGGGAGGGGCGGGTCTGGGAAAGGTGAGTTTTCAGAAGACTTTTAAACCAGAGATAGGCGTGTTCTTGGCATAGCTCAGAGGGGAGGGAATTCCAAAGGTAAGGGGCTAGGGAAAAAAAAGGCTGAGTTGCAGGTAGACTGAAGGTGTGCACGAGAGGGTGAGGGAAGGATCAGCCGATTGATATGAATTGAAAGAAGGCTGCGGGTGGGAATGTGAAACAGGAAAAGGTCTGCTAGGTATTGAGGAGAATTTGTGTATCTAACATGATGAATCAGGGTGAGAATTTTGTAATGAATCTGAAATGCGAGAGGAAGCCAGTGAAGTTTAATGAGAATTGATGTAATATGTTCTCAGCGTGATGTATGTGCGATAATCCGGGTGGCAGTATTTTGTATCAGTTGAAACTGGTGCAATTGTGTCTGGATGATGTTGGCAAAAGCCAGATTGCAGAAGTCTAATCATGACATTACTAAGGATAGGAGACGTGTAGTCAGAGCTGGGGGGATAAAAAAGGGCAGATGGCTCAAATTTGATGCAGGTAGTAGAAAGAGTGACAGGAGAGGAGTGAGATGTGCTCATGAAAGGAGAGTGAGAAATCAAGGGTCACGCCCAGATAGCGCCATGTTGGCACCAAAAGAATTGCAATGTTGGCAAGAGCTGTGGCAGTTGTTGGAGAAGGCTACCACGAAAAGGCAAATAATCACGTAAAGCAACGAACCCAGTACAGAGCGTGATTATAAAAGCAGAATTTATTAATTTATTCTTACTGCTAACCCGACACAGGCCGTGTTTCACACACTTTGTCAGGGGCTGATCAGGCAGATAAAAGCTAAAAACATAAACATATAAATCATTTAGCAATAAATACATAAAAAATATATCAAATACATAAAAGAACAGATGATATCATAAACATAAATATGAATGCATAAAAATATTAATGTATAATAATAAACACAGCAAACATAAATAAAAATAAAAACAACCCATATGATATAAATAAGAGTGAAAAGTGTGGATAAAATTAATAAATAAATTAGCAAAAACCATAACACACCACCTATATCTCAACCATTGAACAATTGCACATGACTCATATATACATTAATATCAGACCTTAGAGGAGAAGAGCTCTGGAATGTGACAAACAACTGTAAATTGATAAATACCTCTTCGTGCAAATGAAAGAACTACTTCATCATTGACATTCCTACAGTGGGAATCCAGCTGAAAATTAAAATTGATAAAAACACAACATTGTGTTCATTTAAAACACTAAGGGAACACATTAATAAAAAAAAAAAAGGCTAAAGAACTTTGTACATATACTTTCATAAATAAATAAAATGAATAAAATTATAAAACAGACCAGAAGAAACCAAAACATGAAAAAGGAGGAAGGCAGGAGCGTCTGGTGAAAAAGTGAAGGACTCCACTTGTAAAGTGCCATGTGCTAAAAGGGCCCGAATGAAAATTATGAGCCACCATGCATATTATATCTAATTATAAATCGAATCGCTAAAAAATTGTGACTGCTGACATTATATCTAAGTGTTGACTCATCTAAGAGACTAGTATTACATAAAAAGCATACCCTAATCAAATTGAAACGTAGCACAAGAGTCTTTTCGCTGACATGAATGGCACCTTGTGCTGGCAGTCGGCACGAGCACACCACAAAGCTAAAAACAAAAAACAAAAAAACAAACCACATTAGGCTTTTCATAAAAAAGAAAAGATTCCGGAACACTTTTATTATTATCACACTCAAAAGAATAAAATACATGAAGCAGTAACAACTCACAAACTGCTATCATTAAACTCACTGTTAGTGGCTGCCGCGGGCTAATGAAGAAACCACACCATTCGCCGACGAAGAACTGGATAACAAATGTAAGAACTCAATTTCAATTATAAAAGCCGGACTGTAAAGCTTATTCTGCGTGTTCACAAACAATGTTGAGGAATGTTAAAAAACCGCCTGCGCAGGCGCTCTTGATATATGTCTAGGAGACTAAAAAGGGGCAGAGTAAGGGGAAAGCAGAGAAGGAGACCTGATGGGACTGACCATGGGCGGAGCATAGACCTAAAAAAGGATTCCTATCTGAACCTCAACTATATGAAACAAAGCAGTCCCATCTTGTTTATAGTTAGGAAAAATGTAGGAAATACATAATAAACTGAGTACTATGAGACCCAACTAAATGAAGGATGAATGTTAAATAATAAATGCACCAATGTAACTGCTTGCCAAACCACCAGGGAAAACGGATCTACCCGCCTATAGTGAACTTGTATAGCTTAAAACAATAAATAAATAAAATAGTTAATAGTTCATTTCAATTATTATTCATTTAACACAAATAAATACCCAAAGGAACGCCCTACTATATCTACCACACTTTCTTGACTAAAAGCCTCAGGAGCAAGAATTACTAAATAGCAATGTAACTACTCACTGAAACAACAGGGGAAACGAATCTATCTGCCTTAAATAAACTCATATAGCTTAAAACAATAAATAAATAAATAGCTAAATGAATAATCCTTAGAATGAACAATGTCATAAATAAATAAATACGTAAACAACCAAATAATCGCCATACTGTGTCTAAGAAGGAACAAACCATTGTATACCATACCTACTGACTAAAAAACTCTCAGGACATAAAAAAGAGAGGCGATATATAACGCATCTCCATTTGTGAATCTTCAAAAACAGCCCGGATAATAACCAAAGATATAGATGACCATGATCTTAAAAAGTGAATGAGTAAAAGAAAATAATGAACTCTTAGTTATAAGAAAACGGAAAGGTCACTGTCTAAATTGAGACCACTTGGGTCCAGGGACTTCAGTGCATATATAAACCTCTGTTCTAATCTTAGCATGGTCTTATTGAGGTCTCCTCCTCTCCGATTGATCTTAACTTTTTTAATCACGAAAAATTTTAAATCCATAATACTATGCTGCTTAGACTGCCAATGGTTTACTAGGGGCTTATCGGTTAGACCCCTTCTGATGCAACTTTTATGCTCTGTGATCCTAGTTCTAATCTGGTGACTGGTCTTTCCGACATACAGTTTACTGCAGGGACACTGTACAACATAAATAACGTTCTGAGTTTCGCAATTGGAGTAATCTTTAATGTCAAACCTCTGATTTGTGATAGGATGAATGTAAAATTCTCTTCCAAGATTATTAATATTCTTAGAAGCGAATGGCATCTTATTCAAACATTACCATGTTTCCAAGATATTAAACTTACGATTGCACATAAGCGTAACATCAATTTACGAAACCTCTTGGTACCTTCAGCTTTAACAGAGAAAGGATATTCCCCCAAGTATAGAGGACAGTTCCAATGCGGTAGATGTTCTGTTTGTTTAAACGTTCTTCCAGTTAGGGAAATTTACATTCATCCTATCACAAAGGATTATTCATTTAGCTATTTATTGTTTTAAGCTATATGAGTTTATTTAAGGCAGATAGATTCGTTTCCCCTGTTGTTTCAGTGAGTAGTTACATTGCTATTTAGTAATTCTTGCTCCTGAGGTTTTTAGTCAAGAAAGTGTGGTAGATATAGTAGGGCGTTCCTTTGGGTATTTATTTATGTTAATAGTTCATTTCAATTATTATTCATTTAACTATTTTATTTATTTATTGTTTTAAGCTACACAAGTTCACTATAGGTGGGTAGATCCGTTTTCCCTGGTGGTTTGGCAAGCAGTTACATTGGTGCATTTATTATTTAACATTCATCCTTCATTTAGTTGGGTCTCATAGTACTCGGTTTATTATGTATTTCCTACATTTTTCCTAACTATAAACAAGATGGGACTGCTTTGTTTCATATAGTTGAGGTTCAGATAGGAATCCTTTTTTAGGTCTATGCTCCGCCCATGGTCAGTCCCGTCAGGTCTCCTTCTCTGCTTTCCCCTTAATCCGCCCCTTTTTAGTCTCCTAGACATATATCAAGAGTGCCTGCGCGGGTTTTTTTTTAACATTCCTCAACATTGTTTGTGAACACGCAGAATAAGCTTTACAGTCCAGCTTTTATAATTGAAATTGAGTTCTTACATTTGTTATCCAGTTCTTCGTCGGTGAATGGTGTGGTTTCTTCATTAGCCCGCGGCAGCCACTAACAGTGAGTTTAATGATAGCAGTTTGTGGGTTGTTACTGCTTCATGTATTTTATTCTTTTGAGTGTGATAATAATAAAAGTGTTCCGGTATCTTTTCTTTTTTTTTTTTTTATTGAAAGGCAGCCATGCAATACAAAAGAACATAAACCATAAACATATTACAATATCAGAAGATAACAAAGCCAAAGGCACTAACAAGGAACACAAGGCGAGCCAATGAAACGCCTTCCTTTGTTTTGGTGTTATGATTATTTTACTCTACCCCTTCCCGTTTTCCCCAGTCCCCTCCCACTCAGTAGCCACAAAAAGCACCCTTAAAGTAAAATGTCTACCCCCCATCCTCCAGCTCCCCCTATCACCCCCAAACCCCCCTATCCTGTCACCCCCGCCCCCCCCCCACCCACGAACCTCGATACCAGCCAGTAATAAAGAAAGCAAAGCAGTCCAATCTACGCACATGAAGCAAAAGGCGGCATAACAGAAGGTCATCCCGCGACAGAGCAGGCGATCTGCAAATATTTTGGGGCGTACCACGTCCTCAAGCAATCAGGATCCATAACGAAGGACAAAGGGTTCCCACACCTGCTCAAAGCGCGTCAAACGCATCCTACCGACTGCCACCCCTCGCTCCATTGCGTACGTATCCCACATCCGTTCCAACCAGACAGAAAAGGACGGTGGGTGGGTCTGCTTCCAAGCCGAAGCTATAGACAGCCGAGCCGCATTCAGACCATGGCGAACCAAAGCCAGCTGGGGGCTGCGTGCCCCGGGCACAGCAACCCCAAATAAGAAGATGCCTGGATCCCATGGAATGCTCAGCCCAATAAGTTGCTGCAAACGAGCTTGGATCCCCCTCCAAAAAATTTGGACGCGGGGACAAGACCACCAGATATGCACCAGAACTCCTTTCTGCCCACAGTTCCGCCAGCACAGGTCCGGAACCCCCAGATAAACGTGAGCAATCCGCGCAGGTGTCATATACCATCGATATAATAATTTATAATTAGTTTCGCGGACATTGATCGCCACCGAACTCTTCCACAGCCTACCCTCCACCTGTTCCCACTGTTGCTCAGAATAAAGAAGATTCAAGTCAGAATTCCACAGTTCTCTATGCTTGCTGAATCTCGGCTGCTGCCCCTGCAGGTGGCAGCTATAAGACTTTTTGTGGTAGTACACCCCTCACAGAAACGCTCCAGATCCGTCAAATCGCGGGCCACATGAGGCCGTACGGTTCTAGCCTGAACCCAGTGAGCCACTTGCATATAGTGGAAGAATTGGCTATCGGGAAGGTCAAATTCTTCCTGAAGTGTACTAAATGTGTGCAACTTACCGTCAGTAAACAGTTGTCCAGCATGGCTAAGGCCCTTATGTTCCCAAACCCGGAAAGCCGGATCAGTCTTCCCTGGGGGAAACGAAGCATTATCCACTATAGGTGCCAGAGGTGTCAGGTCCATCCCGCGAGGCCGAAAGAATTGGTCCCAGCAGCGGAGGGTATGAAGGATATAGGGATTACTTGAACGCATACCACTTCGTAGTTTGGGACCAAGCCACAGCCGATCTCCCAATCCCGCACCCCCCGCAATATCCATTTCCAATTGCACCCATCGCTTGGAGCTATCCGCTATCATCCACTCCACCCCGGCGCGACATTGCGCGGCCGCATAGTACCAGTGAAGATTCGGAGTCCCCATGCCCCCAAAGCGCATACGGCTATAGAGAATTCGATGTGCCAAACGCGGTCAACGGTACCGCCAGATAAAATTCATAAGCATGGTTTGCCAAGTGGCCAATATTCCCCGAGCCAACGTTATAGGGAGAACCTGGAAAAGGTACAAAAAACGGGGAACGATCACCATCTTAACCACCGCAATACACCCAAACCAGGATAGTATCAGGCTATTCCAGGTCTCCAAATCACGCCGAACCTGCCGTAGTAGTGGTTCGTAGTTAGCCTTGAAAAGGGCCGCCCGCTCCACTGTCAGATTCACCCCTAAATAGCGTAAAGCACCTGACACCCAGCGGAAGGGGTAGGCGGCTCGAAGTTCCTCGCAAACCGCATCGGAAACCCCAACATTAAGAACCTCAGATTTAGTGTAATTGATCTTGAAGCCAGACACCCGGGAGAAGGTCTCGAAGAGGTACATAGCAGCAGAGAGGGACGCAGCGGATTTCACCAGGGATAATATGATATCATCAGCAAATAGCGCAATCCGGTAATCCGCGGAGCCCACGCGAACGCCCCATATGCCCGGATGTTCACGAAAGCTCTGCGCCAAGGGTTCCATCACCAGTGCAAACAGAAGCGGTGACAGAGGACACCCTTGGCGAGTGCCCCTTTCCAGTGAGAAAGTTCTCGATTGACCCCCATTAGCCCGGACACACGCCCTAGGGTCTTGATATAGGCTATGAGCCCATCGAATGAAATTAGGACCAAAGCCCATCGTATCTAGCACACACCAGAGGTAACCCCAGCTAACATGGTCAAAGGCCTTTTCAGCATCAACCCCCACCACTAGGGTCAGCTGTAAGTCTTGCTGTGCAGCGTGAATAACCTGCAACATTCACCGAATATTATCTGCCGCCTGGCGCCCCGGCACAAACCCAACCTGGTCAGGATGTACCAAAGATGGGAGGACCCGGTTCAATCGCGCAGCCAATATGGAGGCAAGTATTTTAACATCCGTATTTAATAGGGAAATGGGGCGGTATGAGGCCGCGTCCTGTAGGGGCTTATCTGGCTTAGGGAGCATTACTATCAAAGCCTCACGCTGGGATGGGGGAAGAGGCGCCCCCCTCAGAACCTCGTTAAAGAGTACTACCAGCGTCGGCGCTAGTTGCATACGGAAGTTTTTATAGTACTCCGCGGGGAAACCATCACTACCCGGTGTTCCCCCGGTTTTCAGGCGTCGGATTGCGAATTCCACCTCCTCCACTGTAAGTTCAGTGTCTAATTGATCCCGATCTGAGTCGGTCAATCGTGGCAAAGTGATCGTCCGTAAGAAGCCCTGCACACGAGGCAGATCGAAAGGTTTGGCTTTATATAACTGTTCCAGGAATGTAGCGAAGACGTCACGGATCTCCTGAGAGATCACCCTCTTCTGCCCCCCAGAATCTCGAAGCTCACGAACCACCCTCACAGATTGCTGTTGCCGGAGACGTAAGGCAAGAAATCGGCCAGTCTTATTCCCCTGCTCATAGAAAGTTTGTCGCAATTTCTGACGTTTGTTGTCTAATTCTCTTTGTAAACAGGCATCCAAGTTAGCCCGGGCAACCCTCCACTGGCGCAGGACCTGCTTCGACCCAGTCTGGGCATGTTCTGAGCGCAGTCGGGAAGAGTCTCCCACAAGCGACAATATTCCCGTCTCCACGCCCTCCGCGTGCGGGCCGCTTCTGCAATAAGCTGGCCCCGAGCCGTGGCCTTAAAGGCGTCCCAAACCATGGGAAGTGAAACCTCACCAGAATCGTTTATCGCGAAAAAATCATTTATGAAACGGCCATGCTCCTGCACAGTGAATTGTCGCTGAAGGAATCGTACATCAAGTCTCCAAAGCCATTGGCGCACACTGCCCAAGTCCGCCGGAAGGGTGAGCCAGCATGGAGCATGATCCGACCAGGTCAGTGCCCCATGGCCAGCCTCCACTCTCTCATCCATCAGGCGCTGATCCAACAAGAAATAATCTATGAGAGTATGCACCTGATGGGCGGGCGAGTAATATGTGTAACTTCTCTCCCCTTCATGAGTCTCCCTCCAAACATCGCGCAAACCCAGATCCACCAGAGGTTTCTGCAATGCCTTACCGGGCCCGCCCACCACCCTCCCAGTACTACCCGTGGAATCCAGATGGGGCACCAGATGGGTGTTACAATCCCCGCCGAGTATAATGGGGCCTTTCGTGAAGTCGGCTAGCCCGGCTTTCAGCCGCGTGAAGAAGGATCCCTGTCCTTCATTAGGCGCATAGATGTTAGCTAGGGTGAACATTTGACCCTCCAGGCGTATATTCGCAAAAAGCCACCTTCCCAGGGTATCTGTTTTAACCTCCTCCACCCGGAGAGATAAGCTCTGGTGAAATAAGAAGGCCACACCGCGTTTCTTCCGCCCAAGCATCGTCTGAGGCTACCCACACCTCAGAATAAGGCTTACGCTTTAACCACCCCTGGTTGCTAGCGCGGAGATGTGTCTCCTGTAAAAATACAATGTCCCCTTTCAAGGACCTCAATTCCGAGAACAGTAGAGATCGTTTTCTAGGGGAATTAAGACCCTTAACATTCAATGAAATCAAGCGCAACATCGATATTCAACCACCAGGTCCCCCCCCACCCTCTGCTTCCCCCCTGGCCCGCAGCCTGCATTCCCCACAACACTTGTAAGATATGGACGGCTAACCAGAAGATGAATCCATCACCCTTTCTCCACCAGGCTGTCTGTAGTGATTTACCCCCCCCCCTACCCTCACGCTCCTTATAGCGTAGTTACTCACCTGTAACAGGTGTTCTCCAGGAGCAGCAGGAATCAGTCCTCACATATGGGTGACGTCGGCGCCGACGGAGCCCTCGCGGAGCAATTTTCCCCAGCTTTCAAAGAAAGCCTTTGGGAATTTCAGCGCGCATGCGCGGTCCTTATCCCGCCCAAGGGTGCCATCTTAGCCAGTCAGATGACATAGCTAAAAGACAGCATAAAAATTTGCAAAAAACTAAAGCAGATGATTGCAACTCCAAGGGGAGGAGGGAGGGTTGTGAGGACTGATTCCTGCTGCTCCTGGAGAACACCTGTTACAGGTGAGTAACTACGCTTTCTCCAGGACCAAGCAGGAAGTCAGTCCTCACATATGGGACTCCCAAGCTTAAGGCTACCGGAGACCCTAAGCACAAAAATGAGCTCCCTCTAGCTCAGCAGCACAGAAGGAAGGAATCTTCACTGAATTATTACCCACCGGTAGCCCCCATCCGGGATGGAGGGTAGGAGTTGCTCAAACCTCGAAGAGATTTCGGAGGACTGCCTGTCCGAAAGCACTGTCCCTGCGGGACTCCCTCTCGAGGCAGTAATGGACCGCAAAAGTCTGCCTCGAAGACCAAGTAGCGGCCCGGCAGATGTCTGCCAATGGAACAGAGCGGAGGTAAGCCACTGACGTAGCCTTCGCCCGAACACAATGAGCCGTGACCCGACTTTCTAAGGAGAGTCCGGCTGCCCCATAAGCCCAAGCGATACAGTCAGCAACCCAGATGGACAGAGTACGCTTGGAGACCGGGAGCCCCAATTTATTGGGGTCAAAAGACACAAAAAGCTGAGCAGCTTTACGGTGCTCCAGCGTACCGGTCAAGGTAGAAGTTCAATGCCTTTCTACAGTCCAGGGTATGCAGGACCATTTCAGCTCGGCTGGAGTGAGGCCTGGGAAAGAAGGTCGGAAGTACCACCTCCTGATTGATGTGAAAAGGGGAAACCACTTTTGGAAGAAATTTAGGGTGAGTCCGCAGGACTACCCTATTTTTGTAGAACCGAGTGTAAGGGGGATCAGACACGAGGGCCTGCAATTCACTTACGCGTCTAGCGGAAGTGAGGGCTATCAGGAATAAGGTTTTCCAAGAAAGAAAACGTAAAGAACAGGTAGCCATAGGTTCAAAAGGCGGACAGGTGATCCGCTGTAAAACCACATTCAGATCCCAGTCAGGCGCTGGCGGGCGCAGAGGTGGTTTAAGTAGAAGGAGACCTCGGAGAAACCTCGCTACGAGAGGGTCGCTGGAAAGAGGTCTGCCGTCCACCGGCACATGATGTGCTGAAAGAGCACTGAGGTGGACTTTAACGGAGTTGGACTTGAGTCCCAGATTAGAGAGGTAGAGCAAGTACTGCAAGATCACCGACACCGAGCAGGAGAAGGGATCCTGAGACTGCTGGGCACACCAAGCGGAAAAGCGACGCCATTTAAGGGCATAGCATTTGCGGGTAGAAGGGCGCCGGGAAGCTAGGACGACCTCTTCCACCTCTGCCGGCAGTAGAAGGGGAGCAAGGACTACCCTTTCAGCAGCCAGGCCATCAGATGCAGAGATCTGAGGTTGGGGTGTAGCAGGGACCCCTGATCCTGTGTTAGGAGATCCGGTTGAAACCCCAGAGGGAACGGGTCCTCTACCGCTAATTGCAGCAGGAGTGGAAACCACGGCTGTCTGGGCCAGCGAGGAGCTATCAGGATCATGGAAGCTTTGTCTCGGAGAACCTTGAAAAGAGTTCGAGAGACTAGCGGTATGGGAGGAAAGGCATACAGAAGGCTTTTCGACCATGAGAGCAGAAAAGCATCCGCCGCTACTCGTAGGGGATGCGGCTGCCGAGAGCAGAAGCGAGGAAGTTGCCGGTTGAGAGGACTGGCAAAGAGATCCATCGTGGGGAGGCCCCACTTCAGAAAAAGTTTTTGAACCACCAAGGGATCCAGGCGCCACTCGTGTGGCTGGAGGATCCTGCTGAGTTTGTCCGCCAGGCAATTTTCTTGGCCTGGGAGATAGACTGCCTTGATAAGAAGGCCGTGGCTGACGGCCCAAGAGCAGAGCCTCTGTGCTTCTCGACAGAGAAGGAAGGAGCCCGTGCCTCCCTGTTTGTTCACGTAGAACATGGCAACCTGATTGTCCGTCTGGACAAGGACGGACTGGTGAGAAGTCAGGTGGGAGAAAGCCTTGAGAGCCAGACGGATTGCTCTGAGCTCCAGGAAGTTGATCTGCTGCACAGACTCCCACGTGGTCCAGAGACCTTGAGTACATGCCCCTTGGCAATGCGCTCCCCATCCTAGGAGAGAAGCATCGGTCGTCAGCACTTGAGCCGGCGGAGGAGACTGAAAAGGCATTCCGAGCACCAGGTTCGGCCGATGAAGCCACCACTGTAGAGAGGAGGCCAGCGGGCCGGAGATGCGCACTAAGTCGGCTAGGCCGCCCGTGGCTTGTTGCCACTGCTTGCGAAGGCACCACTGAGCAGGCCGCATATTCAGGCGGGCATTGGGGGTCATGTGGACGGTGGAAGCCATATGGCCGAGTAGTCTCAGGAAGCGCCTGGCGGAGACCAGGGACTGGCTGCGAAAACGGCCGGCTAGGTCCAGGAGCCGTTGAGCCCTGTCGAGAGGCAGGAAAGCTCGTGCCTGAAGAGTGTGCAGTCTTGCGCCGATGAACTCGAGATCCTGCGAGGGGAGCAACGTGGACTTTGCGAAGTTTATGACAAAGCCCAAGTACTGCAGAAGAGTCACAGTGCGGTGTGTGGCGTTTGTGACTTCTGGAGAGGACGATGCTCTGATGAGCCAGTCGTCTAGGTACGGAAAGACATAGAGGCCGTGAAGCCGGAGATAAGCCGCCACTACCGCGAGACATTTTGTGAAGACTCGTGGTGCGGAGGATAGGCCAAAGGGCAGTACTCTGTACTGGTAATGATTTCCTGCCACCACAAACCTTAGGTATTGGCGGTGGCTTGGGTGAATGAGGATGTGTGTGTAGGCATCCTTTAGATCCAAGGAGCATAGCCAATCTCCCTGCTGGAGGTAGGGCAGAAGGATTCCAAGGGTAAGCATCTTGAACTTCTCTCTGACGAGGAACTTGTTGAGGTTGCGCAAGTCCAGGATGGGTCGGAGGCCTCCCGTTCTTTTTGGTATTAGGAAATACCTGGAATAGAAGCCTTGACCCCTCAGGTGGTGGGGCACCGGTTCCACAGCCTGTTCCTGAAGAAGACTTGCTAACTCCTGAAGGAGTAAGTCCCTGTGCAGAGGGAGTCGTGGAGGTTCTCCCAGGAAATAGGAAGGAGGGACCTGGTGGAAGTGGAGAAGATAGCCTTCTCTCACAACCTGAAGCACCCAGGCATCCGATGTGATGCTGGACCACCTGTGGGCAAAGTGAACCAGCCGGCCTCCTGTGCTGGGAGGAACCAGCTGAGGGGGAGAGGCTATGCTGATGAAGTCAAAAACCCCCACCCTGCTGAGCAGGGGCCGGTGGTGCAGGCTTGGGGGCTTGCTGCCTACGGGACCCGTTACCCCGTCCCTTGGCCTGCTGACCCTGTTGGGGAGCTGCGGAGGCCTGATATTGAGGGTAGTGTTTATAGGCAGCCGCCTTTCTCGGGTAAAAGGACTTCTTTCCCGAGCCCTTCTTCTTCTGGGAAGGGGCGGAGGTCTTCCTAGAAAGCCTAGTTCTGGTGAGAGTCTCCGTCTCGATTTGTGCAGCCTTTTCAGCCATGGGCTTGCCAAAGAGGTTCTCACCTCGGCAGGGGACATCGACCAACTTGTCCTGCACCCAGGGTTCAAGGTCAGACGACTGAAGCCAAGCCTGTCGGCGGGCACCGATGCCGGCTGCGGCCACTCGTGCCGATGCTTCAAAGCCATCATAGGCTGCTCGAGACATGAATTTGGAGCATTCCCGAATACCAGTTGTCAAGGCTAGGAACCTCCGCAAAGGTTCCTCGGACAGCCCAGCGGAGAATCCGGCTATCTCTTTAGCCAGGTCTCTGAGATACATGCCCATGTAGAGCTGGTAGGTCTGGACCCGACAAGCAAGCATAGAGCCCTGGAAACACTTCTTACCGAGGCCATCCAGGTTGCGGGCCTCCCTGCCAGGAGGCACCGAGGAGTGCATCTTCTGGCTCTTAAGCCTATGCATGGCCGATTCCACCACCATGGAATGGTGCGGTAGCTGTGCTTTTTTGAAGCCAGGGCTCTTGCGGACTCGATAGATGGAATCGACCCGCTTGCTTAATACCAGCGACGATGCCGGACTCTCCCACATGCGGAAGAGTAGTCGTTCCAGCATGGGAGGAACCGGTACAGTAAAGTGCTCCCTGGCGGGAGAGTCGTACTGAAGGGCATCGAGTTCTTCGGCTCGAGGCTCCTCCTCGGGATCCGCAGGGAAGGCCAAAGCCTTGGCCATATCCCTGACGAAGTCCGAGAACCGGGCATCCTCCGGAGGGGACTGTTTCCGAGGTTCGGACTCAGGTGAGTCCGAGGGGACACACCGAGTCCGAAACGAATCAGGTGACTCTTCCTCTTCAGACTCCCAGGCCGACTCCGAGGAGGAATCGGTGGGGTCGGTTCGGGCGGGCGGAGGCGTCGGCCGCCCTGACGCCGAGGGAGTCGGCCTCGACGACCTCGGTCCCGAACGGGAGGCCGAGGGTGACCTCGACCGAGGATCGACTCGAGCCCGCATGGATTCGAGGATCGGCTCGGTCTCCGGGGTCGACTTAGACGTCGACGTCCCGGCGGTCGGGGCAGAGGCGCCAGCGAGGCTAGCGATCAGTGCCCGCTGCTGGTCCATGAAGGCAGATAGTCTGCTCTCCAAGGCCGTCAACCTGAGTCCGACCTCAGGTGACCCAGCAGCCCCCGACTCGGGCCCCGACGGCGTCGGGCCCGACGTCGGACCCCTCGGAGGCGAGTCCAGGAGGACTACAGGACTTACCCGAGCAGGCAACTCCGACTCAAGACGAGGTCGCTTCGGGAGATGTTCCTTCTCCAAAGACCCGGGACGGCTATCGGGGCTATGCGACCTGGCCCTCGCGGAACCAGGAGCGTCCACCGACGCCGCCCTCGCGGGTTTCACCTTCCGATGATGGTCCCCGGAGGGAGAACCCCTGTCGGAGGAACTCCGGCGACGGTCAGAGCTGGAACCTCTGGACGCCGAGGCCTCCGACGAGGTCCGGGTACGGGTGGGATCAGCGAAGATTCGTTCCCGCTGATGCCGCCGACTCCTTAACGCTTTGGAGGACATTTTGCTGCAGGCCCCACAGATCAGTTCCTCGTGATCCGGGCCAAGGCAGCGGAGGCAATTATCATGTGTGTCAGTGAGTGACATATTTCGGTCACACTGAACACACCGCTTGAAACCACTGGCAGCCATCGGGGGAAAAGGGCCCCTGCAAGGTCAAAGGACCGGGCTGCCAGCGAAAAACCGAAAACGAAACTGACAGAAAATCAGAAAAACCGAAAAATAACAGAAGGACTCGCAACGGCGTCACGAGTCCGGGCAGGAAAGAGACCGGCGTCGAACCGAAGAAAAAAGAGAAATAAATCACGAAAATCAACTTTTTCAGCGGGGACAAGACGGGCACGTCTGTAGGGCTCCGCGGAAAAAAAGAAGACTGGCTAAGATGGCACCCTTGGGCGGGAAGGGGACCGCGCATGCGCGCTGCAATTCCCAAAGGCTTTCTTTGAAAGCTGGGGAAAATTGCTCCGCGAGGGCTCCGTCGGCGCCGACGTCACCCATATGTGAGGACTGACTTCCTGCTTGGTCCCGGAGAATTATTTATTATTATTTATTTATTTATACATCTTTTCTATATCGCCACTTCCAGAGATCAGTGGCGGTTTACAGGTAACATAAACTTTAATAATAGAGTATGTAAGGCCCTGTTACTTACAAGAGACCGATTACTAATTACACTATTTCCTGTATAGTCCAGATTCAAAAAGTCAGTACAGGTGCAATTAGAATCTCTGTTTATTAGATTACTGATGAACAATACAGGCAGTGGGGAGGAGAATTTCTGACAGTCATCAGACACAGACAACTCCAGAATCCCTCCTCCCACTGAGTACAATAGTCACGTTAAATATATACCTTTTTTGCTTCTGTATATTGCTTCCGTATATGCATAGTCTCCACACTGATTCCTCTGTGTCTCTTCTCCCCCCTCCCTTCGTTTCCTGCTGCTGACCTCTCTAACCCCTCTGTTCCTGTTTCAACATTTCTAAGGCCTCTGTCTTGGTACTCACCAACTGTCAACTGTCTTCTTCAGGGCTAACGGCTCAGCTTATGCTGTTTGCATGGTTTCCTGTGTATGTGTTTGCATGACTATTTCTGAGCCTTCCAGTTCAGTAATATGCAGTGCAAAGATTTATATGATTTCATGCTGGCCTGTCTTTCCTTGCCCACTGTATAGTAGTTTGGTTGACATATTTTTATTAGAGCAGAACAGAATAAAGGCCATTGAGTGATTATGAACCAGGAACATTATAATCCCTTAACCCTTCGCTTAACCTTGCACTTAACTCCTACAACTCGCCCATTTTTTTTTTATTTATTTTTTTTTTTTTACTGTGGAGGAGATAAGACCAAATCAGAGAATTCAGAAGTGGGGACCACAGCACAGGAAGCATTCACATGTGTATGGCATGTTAACCAATTACATTCATTCAATCTTCCCTTAAAGTCATCAATATGTAAATCTGACAGGTGACGTATTTTATCCATAGCATTAAGCACAAACACTGAATGATTCGCTATGACTATACAACAAATAGTGGCATTAATAAAAGAAACAAAAGGCCTCATTCAGAAGCAAGGAGCAAATCTAGGGCTTGTCTATTTTTGCAGAGTCATTTGGTTATTTTGTTCTAGGGACTCTGACAACTTACTAATAGAATCAATAACAGCTTTCATTTGAACATACAGTAAGCATTGCAGATGGCATATAGCCATACCAAGTTCAGCAGTTATGGCAGGGGTCTAGAAAGATATCAAGGAAGTCCAGCATCTAACCTACGTGTAATAGCAATGGAGCAAAAAGTTCAACAGACTGTCCCGATTTCAATTCAAGGCAGGGTTGAAGTGAGAACTTCTTTGGAGATGTGTGTTGTACTGTGAACACGCAGAAGTAAAACTAATTGTCCATCAGGATGAAGGAAACAGATGGTGTCCCAAGGAGCAGGTTTGGCAGCAATTATCTTGGTCAGCAACAGTTCATACAGGAAGGAAGTAGATCAAACAGAGGTGACCGTTGCAGAAAACTTAAACTCACTGACATGAGTCCAAGTGCAGTGACAATGTGAGGTTCTGTGAAAGTAGAGCAATCTCAGGATGCACAGACAGATTTTTTTATATTTTTATTTTTTTATACTGCAACCTCTCCAATGTAATTAGCCAAATCAAATAGACAATGTGGGAATCACTTATTCAAAAGTAGCCTTAAAGAGATAAGCCTAAAGCATGGCTTAGAAAAAGAGCAGAAATACAGCCTGATACAGTAGCTTCCAGGCATATATTCCTGGAAACATGATAGCATTTAAAACATAATGCAGCAAACACTTGTCACTCTCCAGAGAGAGAGCAGAAGGAGAGAACACACAATACTGTTTATACCATTATACCATTCTACATAAATTGCAAACAAGCTTGAACCAGTTCAAAAGGTCACACAAAAGTCAGCATTATGTAGTTGCAGTAGGGGTCGCTGTTGTCCACAGGTGTGCTGCATTAGATCTGAAATAACTTCTTATCAGAATGTCTGTCACTCGCTCCACCAATTCAGTTGCCTGAAATTCTACAGGTACAAACAAAAGAGAGAATGCTGTTTCCCCTCCCCCTTTCCTCTTCTTGGATTGCTTTCTGGGATTGCTGCTCGCACACAACAGCTAATCCTGCTTCTAAAACAATTGTTAAAAGTCAAACAAATAGGAGGCAGAAAATATAAATTTAGATTCTTAAACAGTGTCTCAGTCCCACTAACTTAATTGGTGTAGTTTTGAATGGATATATGTGCTCATTCTAAACAGCAACTAAAGATAGAACTCCTGGAACTGAAATTTCATCAGTGCAGAGCTAACACACACACAGTAATTTACCTTGAATCTCACAGTTCGGGGAAGCAGACATTTCAAACTGATACTTTTTTTTATGAAAAGACTGGTGGACATCTAGAATGCAAACACTTCCCTTTTTAAGTTATTTCAATCACTGAGAGTTACAGCTAACCTCGACCTTGCCACAATATATAAAATCCCTGTTTAACTTTTAATTTTGCTTAATAGCATATACAATCAGAACAAAATCCAAACATGATTAACTTTTTATTCATTCAGGATTTAAATCATTCTCAAGTTGCAATCTGCTCAGAATACCACATAATCCTGCAGGGATCTTAATCTCTACTTTGAAGGTCAAATGGAAAAAGGAAACAGTTTTCTTCTGTTGCACCAGTAGCAAAGAATTCTAAGCAGTTCAATTTCAGAGATCATAAAATCTAATTAAGAAAGCGTTGATTGTGTGAGTGTTATACAGAACTTCCAGAAGGGAAACGGAGAAGGGAAACGGCTGCACTGGTAATTTTTGCTTCAAAAGCAAAGTAACTTTTGAATCACACTCTGCAGGTATCATAGCTGTTATTGTTCCTCTATTACCAATTTTGTTTCCAGAATATACCACAAAACAATAATCATATATCAAAGCATGGAAGATCTTCCCATTCATTCACAACAATTATAACTATCACACATAGAACAGAATCAGGTCCCTAAGTTTTCTAAACAGTTTTTTCTTTCTCTCAGAGTCATTTCCGTACCTAGAAAGCTAGCAAGCTAATTACAGAGGAAAAAATACTTCACCGAAAGAGTTCTGAACTTCAACTCCTGTCACACTGAATAAATCCTTTATTTAAACAAACAAGAAAGACTGCTCAATCAAGAGTTTCCTCTAGACCAGCGGTTCTCAACCTGTGGGTCGCGACCCCCATGGGGGTCGCCACAGGATTTAGCAGGGGTCGCCTCACTCCAGTTAAAAAAAAAAAATAAAAAAAAATTAAAAAAAATCACACAAGTTGCTGCCGCTGCCGAGTCCGCTTCTTGGCAGCGGCAAACTCACCGCCTCCCTTCTGCAGCCGCGGCTCCCTGTCTCTTAGGGAACTGCGGCTGTGCCTGTGAAAATGTTGCAGAGCCTTCCCGTCTCTCGATGGGCTCCATGCAGCATTGTCCGGGCTCCGGGCAGCATTGTCCTGCCTCCAAAGGAAGTGGTAAACACTTCCTTTGGAGGCGGGACAATGCTGCACGGAGCCCGTCGAGAGACAGGAAGACTTCACAACAGCTTTACCGGCACAGCTGCGGTTCTCTAAGAGACAGGGAACCATGGCTGCAGAAGAACAGGGCAGTAGCAGGCAGACATAGGGAGAGGGGAGGAGGGGGCAGGGAACCTGCAACGGGGCTGACATGGGGGAGGGATGGGGCTGACATGGAGGGAGGGATGGATGGATGGATGGAGGGAGGGAGGGCTGCATGGGCAAAGGGGAGAGACGGGGACATACTGGACAGACGGGAAAAATGCTGGACAGAGGGGAGAGAGAGTGCGGGTTAAGATTATAATGGGCTGATGGGGGGCTAGCACTGGTAATGGGCAGATCAGGTGGGGGGCTAGCACTGGTAATGGATTGATTAGGGAAGGCTAGGACTGGGAATGGAATGGAATGGGGGAGGTTGGGACTGGTAATGGGCTGATAGGGAGGTAGAACTGGTAATGGACTGATGGGCTAGCATTGGAAATGAGCTGATTGGGGAGGCTAGGACTGGAAATGGGTTGATTAGGGGAGCCTAGCACTAGTAATGGGGTTGAGGGGGGACTAGCACTGAAAGTGAGCTGATTGGGGGGGCTTCAACTGGAAATGGCTGATGGTGGGGAGGATAGAGCTGCTGGCCTTGGAAGAAAACTGGGGGCTAGGGCTACAAATGGGCTGATGCGAGGGGATGGGAGGATGTGACTGGAAGGGAGTGGATGCTGAGAGGGGCTGCCATGGTATTTGGACTAGAAGGGTACTGGAAATAGGCTGATGGAAAGAAGTGAAGAAAACAATGGAACTCTCTCCCAGACCACATAAGATCAACCAAGAACCTCAAGGACTTCAGAAAACTTCTTAAGACTGATCTATTTACAGTACATTTCAAGGACCTCACATAAATTTTCTACCTCAAGACATTACAGGATCACGATCCTATCTCCAAGACATTACAGAATCTCAATCCTAGCACGCCTCTCAAACAGCCCCATTTTGTATATATGTATATAGCTCATTATGTAAATAGTTCACCGATATAATCTAACGCACTGCCCCACACACTACACTTCTCAGTTCTCACACTGCATGCTACAAACCACACTTTATTATTGATTTTGATTGATGTGCCACACCGCCTTGATTTAACGATAAGGCGGTATACTAAATACTTCTAAATAAATAAATAAATAAAATAAATAAAAGAAGAAATAAGAAATGGCAGATGGACCATAGACCACAGAAAGAGAGCTAAGAGAAGACAGGAAAGCAGAAGCCTCAGATCGGGACCAGCATGATCAGAGAATGAATTGGTCAGACAACAAAGGTAGAAATTTTTTTTTATTTCATATTAGTGATTTGACTACAAAATCATCATAATTTTGAAATCAAATATTGTTACTTGTTGTGATTAATTATTGTGGTTTAAATAAGTAAATAAAAACATATTGCAAAGGCCTATAATATATTAATAATTCAACAAATGATTACAGCGACAATGCGTTAACAGTAAAGGAAGAGACACGCATTTGATTTTATCATTGGGGGTCATCACAAGTTGACCAATGGTAAAAGGGGTCACGGTACAAAAAAGGTTGAGAACCACTGCTCTAGACAATGCGTCCATTACCAGAAGAAAATCCCCCTCCCTCTTTCTAGCTGAAAACAGGCAACCATCTTATCCTAGACAATTAGCTATCTTTCATCAGGCGACATATAGGAGCAATTATTCATTAAACACAACCAAGCACTGGCCAGGTGACTGGCAATGTTCAAAGAACAAACCTCAAAGTTCAGAACTCCATAATTACAATTGATGTGTATCTTGTTTACATTGTTATGTAACTAGACTGATTCTTTTCAATTGATCTAATTGTCACCCTCTCTGGTCTGATCCCAGATAAGGAGATTTCTTCCATTGTTTTCTTTTAGAACAATCTTTTATTCTCCTTCACTGTCCCTCAGCCTATAATCAGTAAACCTACTGTGTGGGGGTGAAAATAGACAAAACTTTCTCTATTTCCTTTCCTAATAAGGGATTATCTCTCATCATCCGTTTGACCGGAGTCACTGGGGAAACTTGATTTACCATTATGTCCTGATTGCTATCTTTCTCTCTCCTAAACAGAGACATGATTCATTCAGTCCCAGTTTATAACAGCAAATTATTCTTACACTTTATTCATATAACAACAACAAAAATTAAACAACACATACCAAGCTTGGTTAAAAATACTTATACTCACGACGCCATCATTACAGGCCGCCGTCATCCTAGGGAATCAGTCACTCACTTCTTCTCCGGTCTATACTACGCACCGGAAACGTACTTCCCTCTGTCTTGAGGGGAATCCAAATCTTTACATACCTCCCTCTTTTTTCTTGAGGGGAATTCAAAGCTTTAAATTTGTATCTTGGTCATAAAGACCCACCCGTAGTCCAATCCCGGGTGTTCGGCACCAATTGTAAGGCCCTGTTACTTACAAGAGACCGATTACTAATTACACTATTTCCTGTATAGTCCAGATTCAAAAAGTCAGTACAGGTGCAATCAGAATCTGTTTATTAGATTACTGATGAACAATACAGGCAGTGGGGAGGAGAATTTCTGACAGTCATCAGACACAGACAACTCCAGAATCCCTCCTCCCACTGAGTACAATAGTCACGTTAAATATATACCTTTTTTGCTTCTGTATATTGCTTCCGTATATGCATAGTCTCCACACTGATTCCTCTGTGTCTCTTCTCCCCCCTCCCTTCGTTTCCTGCTGCTGACCTCTCTAACCCCTCTGTTCCTGTTTCAACATTTCTAAGGCCTCTGTCTTGGTACTCACCAACTGTCAACTGTCTTCTTCAGGGCTAACGGCTCAGCTTATGCTGTTTGTATGGTTTCCTGTGTATGTGTTTGCATGACTATTTCTGAGCCTTCCAGTTCAGTAATATGCAGTGCAAAGATTTATATGATTTCATGTTGGCCTGTCTTTCCTTGCCCACTGTATAGTAGTTTGGTTGACATATTTTTATTAGAGCAGAACAGAATAAAGGCCATTGAGTGATTATGAACCAGGAACATTATAATCCCTTAACCCTTCGCTTAACCTTGCACTTAACTCCTACAAGTACTATTATTTTACATAGAACAGATTTAGAACAATGAACATTCAACTATTAAATGTAACTCAAAATACAATGAGATAACAGGAGAGGTAGGAACATTAGAACTGGGTATGAATTAGTTAATGTTTCAAAACATAATATGTCAACAGTAAAGGGATATATTTACATTAACATTAAATTACAGTTATTCACAATAGCGACAAGCAGTTGCGTTCAAAGAGTAAGTTTAATCTAGGTGAGTAATGTGAATGTGTGGGAAAGATTTTATGCCTTGTCTAGGTAGGGTCAGTGAGTGACTGATGATCAGTGTTTTTCTCTGAGTTAGGATTATCTTCAATTTGGAGGTTATTGTAGTACAGAGTAAATAGATGGGTTTTTAGATTTTTTCTAAATAATTGAAGGTCCTTGATTTCTCTGATTTCAATTGGGAGGTTGTTCCATAACATAGGGACGAAGAATGAAAAAGCTGTGTTACTTGTTAGTAACCCGATAAGGGTTACTAACCCCCAACTCCTCACCCTCCCCTAGCTGTGTGAACCTCCCCCCCCCCAGTCCCACCCCCCTTCCCGTCAGTACTTCCCGCCTGTTAAAGAAAAAACAGGACACGGTTAAACTGACCCCAAACTAAACTCCGTCCGGGCCCCCGTATAAGCTAACTACAAGCATAAAGTGTATTATCATGTCCCCGTTATGCAAGTCACCAATAAAGTAGCATTCCATTAATACCCCTTTGACAAAACATCATCACGCCCCCCACCGCCCCCATATAGCGGTGAACCAACACCTATATCCCTTCCAGACCAAGAGCCTATGGCTCAACAAGAACAGAGATGGAAAACAGCAAAGTTAACAAAACTAATCAAGCAAGTTTAGTCCTGGAAGCAGAGAACCCCTGAACAGAGCTCCCCGGACAGGAAAGCAGACACTCCTGCTCCAAGGAAAGTCAGACAGGCTTTCCCACCCAAGTCCACTTCGAATGTTGAGGCTTAGGGGTCGGAGGATGAGGCAGCGCAGTATCTTCTACAAGACCCGCCTGGCGCAGAGCTCTCCAAGCCTCTGTATGGTCCTTCGCTGAGATCTTTTTATTACCCAAGAGGAAGTTCATCCGAAACGGAAAGGACCAGGAGTAGCGAATCCCTTTGTTGTTCAGGACCATCGTGACTGGTTTCAGCTCCCTCCGTCGGGCCAGTGTGAACGCTGAGAGGTCCTGGTATACAGTCACCAGTGCTTCTTGAAATCTGATCGCTTTTTTCTCCCGACCCCTGCATATGAGAAGCTCAGCATCAGTATATCGCAAGAATCTCGCGATGACATCCCGGGGTTGGTTATTAGGAGGCTTTCCCAAGGCACGATGCACTCGCTCAATTTCCATTCCAGACCCGTGGGCAGCCAGTTCCTCTGCCAGAAGCAGTTCAGCTATCAAATTTTTGAGGACCACTGGCAGGTCCTCACCGCCCCCCGCCGCTTCCGGGATTCCTCGAAAACGCACATTGTTGCGACGGGAGCGGTTCTCAATGTCATCAGTTTTATAAGTCAGCTCCATTGCTTGTGCACGTTGTCTGTCGAGAGCACATTGTAAATCCACCAGGGCACCATCATGGTCTTCAACTTTTGTTTCGACCTCTTCCACACGCATGCCCAGATCTTTTATGTCACTCCGGAGTTCCACGATTGTGCTCATCACTTCCGCGTGCATGGAGCAAAATTCGCCTGCCAGATCCTCAAAGCCCCTGCGAAGCTCTCGCTGAAGAAGGGTGTGCGCAGACAGCGTATTGGGTTTCAAATCAATTTCACTCACAGTCTCATCATCAGAACCCTCCGAGGGTTGTTTACTGGTTGGGCTAGGCGGAGCGCCACTCTTGCCCTGCAGCCGCTGGAACGAGCGCATTCCCTCCCGGGCCTCGGGATTTCTAGCCTTAGCAGCCATGGGGTGAATTAACAGTCCAGCAGCCCGGGGATATGTAGTGGCCGGCTACAGGAATGCGGGTGGTGGGTATGAGCAAGGTGACCAAGGGAAAAGAGAAAAAAAGAAAGTATAGCAGGAGAAAAATAAAAATGCCAAGCGATCCCACTTGTGGTCAGTAGGGGGAGCTCCAGATTCACTCAAGGTAGCAGAGTCCACAAAGTGTAGAGAGGGGCTAAGCCCGATGCAAATGTGGGGAAAGACTGCTGCCCGTGCGACTGTTCCAAGAGCAAACAAACAGATTGTAGGAGTCACCGGGCCAAGGACAAGCACTGAGCTGTAGCGTGGATCCCAGAATGTAGTTGTAAGATCCGGAGATGGAGCAGCTCATGAGGGCAGCAGCTGATTCGCTAGGGAGGACCCACGTGATCAGGGCCCTGCTATGCCTGTTGGAATGCAAAGAAGCCCATGCGTTCCAGCTCCACGCGGTTATGGCTGCCGAAGTATTCACCCCCACCGCGGACACCCGCCAAGCACTTCCACGTCGGGTCTCCGACACTCTCACCTCCTCCGTGTGGGGGTAGCTAGATCTCAAGGGGGAAGTGACAGCCAGGAAGGCAGCGATGACTCCGGATCACCGATCCTCCTCTCCTCTTCAGTTCTCAGCCACGAGTACAGTCGCTTCCTCCAGGCACTAATGTTCCAGGATGTGGCAGGCAGAGAGCTCAGCACCGGGACTCCCAGGTGAAGTGGGTTAATCTGAGGCGCGCCGTCAGCCAGGAGCAGCGCAACGAAGTCAGCTACAGTGTAGGCCGGCACCGGGTTTCAAACCGGGCTTCAGAGCGCGCTGCGGTACTCGGGGCCTCGCAAAAGGGCACAAGTTGAATCGCCCGAAGTACTGCAGAGCAATTCCGGTAAAACCGGGGGATAACGCTAAAGAATTGCTGATGTTAGCGAAAGGAGAGGGGAGCCCGGGACGGAGCAACACTAGGATGCGGCCATTCGGTAGCGGGCTCACTAGCGCCCCCCGATCTTTTCTTTTTTATGAAAAGCCTAATGTGGTTTGTTGTTTTGTTTTTAGCTTTGTGGCGTGCTCATGCCGACTGCCAGCACAAGGTGCCATTCATGTCAGCGAAAAGACTCTTGTGCTACGTTTCAATTTGATTAGGGTATGCTTTTTATGTAATACTAGTCTCTTAGATGAGTCAACACTTAGATATAATGTCAGCAGTCACAATTTTTTAGCGATTCGATTTATAATTAGATATAATATGCATGGTGGCTCATAATTTTCATTCGGACCCTTTTAGCACATGGCACTTTACAAGTGGAGTCCTTCATTTTTTCACCAGACACTCCTGCCTTCCTCCTTTTTCATGTTTTGGTTTCTTCAGGTCTGTTTTATAATTTTATTCATTTTATTTATTTATGAAAGTATATGTACAAAGTTCTTTAGCCTTTTATTTTTTTATTAATGTGTTCCCTTAGTGTTTTAAATGAACACAATGTTGTGTTTGTATCAATTTTAATTTTCAGCTGGATTCCCACTGTAGGAATGTCAATGATGAAGTAGTTCTTTCGTTTGCACGAAGAGGTATTTATCAATTTACAGTTGTTTGTCACGTTCCAGAGCTCTTCTCCTCTAAGGTCTGATATTAATGTATATATGAGTCATGTGCAATTGTTCAATGGTTGAGATATAAGTGGTGTGTTATGGTTTTTGCTAATTTATTTATTAATTTTATCCACACTTTTCACTTATTTATATCATATGGGTTAAGTTTTTATTTTTATTTATGTTTGCTGTGTTTATTATACATTAATATTTTTATGCATTCATATTTATGTTTATTATATCATCTGTTCTTTTATTTATTTGATATATTTTTTATGTATTTATTGCTAAATGATTTATATGTTTATGTTTTTAGCTTTTATCTGCCTGATCAGCCCCTGACGAAGTGTGCGAAACACGGCCTGTGTCGGGTTGGCAGTAAGAATAAATTAATAAATTCTGCTTTTATAATCACGCTCTGTACTGGGTTAGTTGTTGGAGAAGGGCCACTGTATGTGAACCACATTGCAAGGGTCTTGATAAGATTAAGATGCAGGTAGTTTGCTTTCAGCCAGATAGAGACCTGTGTTAGACACTCATTGAGGATAGTGAGGTTGGGTTGGAGTGAGAGGGTGTGGTGGGGTATGATAATATCAGCAGCATAGTTGTATGAGGACAGACTGAATGAGCAAGGCAAGAGGTGCTAAGAAAATATTAAAGAGGAGGGGGGGCAAGGACAGAACCCTGAGGGACACTACAGCAAAATGGGACAGGATCCGAGGAAGTGTCACCTATGCAAACCGATAAAGACCGTGAAGTAAGAAAAGAGTGAAACCAATGAAATACTGTCCTGTGAATCCCAGATTCCTGCAAATGAGAGAGAAGAAGGGAGTGATCTACCAGATCGAAGGCCACAGAGAGATTGAGGGAGACCACCAAAGAGACGTCACCATGTTCATGTGCTGTGTGCAGGTCATTGAGGAAAGCAAGCAAGCATGATGGTTTCAACACTGTGGCCGGGGCAGAAACCAGATTGGCATGAGTGAAACAGGCGGGTGGGATTGAGGTGTCAGGAGAGTTGTGAGAAAACAGCCTTTTCTAGAATTTTTGAGAGGAAAGGAAGATTGGAGACTGGGTGGTAGTTAGCTGGATCAAGGGAGTCGAGAGAGAATGGACAAGAGCATGCTTCCAAAGACTAGAGATGACAGGCTGGTATTTAGAATGGAGAGAATAAAGGAGTCAAATGCTAAGGATGGTTCTGAGAGCCATCCTGTGGGGACAGGGTCTAGTGAGCAGGAGATCTTCCGGGAGGAAGAAAGGACCTTAGAAAGCTCAAAGGTCGTGAGAGGACAAAACATGATCCGCTCATGCGAGAGAGAGAGAGAGAGTGGGGAGGGGACAAAGCTGGAGGGGATAGGGGGGAGGACGGAACCTGGGGGGGGGGGTGGGGAACAAGAGGAGAAGGATATGTAGAGCTTGGACTTTGGAATGGAAGAAGGTAGCCAGTTCGGATGGAGCTGGCGTGGCAGTAGAAGTACCGGTAGATGAATGAGGATGAATGGATGACAAGGACTTCAGAACTGTATACAGTTGACATGTAGAATTGGATGCTGAAGAGAGAACTGTGGAAAAGTGGAAGCGTTTAGCTTGATGAACTTGAGAACAGTAAATCTGATGGCATGATTTGAATTGCTGGAGTGCCAGGGGGGTGCAGTGTTTGCGTCAGGTCTGTTCAGTATGATGTAGTTGAGTGCGGAGAAACATAGAAATATGACGACAGAAAAAGACCACATGGCCTATCTAGCCTGTCCTTCCATATCAACAACTACAACAGTCCCCTTTTTACCTTTAGAGATCCTCTGCGTTTGTCCCATGCTTTTTTGAATTCAGTTACTGTCCTCATCTCTACCACCTCCACTGGGAGACTATTCCACGGATCACTACTCTTTCTGTAAAGAAATATTTCCGCATATCACTCCTGAATCTATCTCCTTTCACCCTCATCCCATGTCCCCTTGTAGCAGAACTTGCTTTCAATTGAAAGAGGCTCTCTCCCTGAATATTTATGCCATGGAGGTATTTAAACATCTCAATCATATCACCTCTATCCCGCCTTTCCTCTAAGGTGTACAAATTAAGATCCTGAAGTCTGCCCTCATATGCTTTATAATGAAGACCACTAATCATTTTAGTAGCCACCCTCTGCACCGACTCCATCCTGTTCACATCCTTTTAAAGGTGCGGTCTCCAGAATTGCGCACTATACTCCAAATGAGGTCGCACCAAAGACTTATACAGAGGCAATATCACCTCCTTTTTTCTGCTAGCCATTCCTCTCCATATGCATCCAAGCATCCTTCTAGCTTTTGCTGTCGCCTTTTCTACCTGTTTAGCTACTTTAAGATCATCAGACACAACCACACCTAGGTCCCGCTCTTCTTTAGTGGACAAAAGTACTTCACCCCCTATACTATATTGCTCCCTTGGATTGCTGCAGCCCAAATGCAAGACCTTACATTTTTTAACATTAAATCCCAGCTGCCAAATTCTAGACCATTCTTCAAGTTTAGCTAGATCCCTCCTCATGTCATCTACACCTTCCTGGGTGTCTACTCTATTGCAGATCCGCAAAGAGACAAACCTTACCTGACAGCCCTTCTGCTATATTACTAACAAAGATGTTAAAAAGAATCGGACCAAGGACAGATCCCTGGGGCACACTACTGGTAACATCCTTCTCCTCAGAGTGAGCTCCATTTACCTGTACTCTTTATCACCTCCCACCCAACCAATTTTAACCCAAGCAGTAACTTTAGGGTCCATCCCTAGGGTGCTCAGTTTGTTTATAACTCGCCTGTGAGGAACAGTGTCAAAGACTTTACTGAAATCTAAATACACCACATCTAGAGCTCTCCCTCAGTCCAACTCCCTGGTCACCCAGTCAAAGAAATCAATCAGATTTGTCTGCTAAGACCTACCTCTGGTGAATCCATGCTGCCTCGGATCCTGTAATCCGCTGGACTCCAGAAACCTCACTATTTTCTCTTTCAGCAGCGTTTCCAATAATTTACTCACCACCGAAGTTAAACTAACCGGCCTGTAGTTTTCAACCACATCCTTACTTCCGCTTTTGTGTAAAGGCACCACATGAGCCTCTCTCCAGTCCTTTGGCACCACTCCTGACTCCAATGAGGCATTGAAAAGGTCAGTCAGTGGAGCTGCTAGAACGTCCCCAAGTTCCCTTAGTATTCTAGGGTGTATCCCATCCGGTCCCATCGCTTTGTCTACTTTAAGTTGAGCTAGTTTCTCACGAACACAGTCTTCTGAAAATTGTTCAAGATGTCCCTCGCTTCTGTTCCTGTTTGTGGGTGTTTTCTGAGGTCCTGGGCAGAGCCCAGAGTGAAACCATGGTTGGTGAGAGGGGCTGGGAGAAGAGCGCAGTCGCAGGGGCACTATTTGCTTGAGGGCATCAGCAAGGGAGGTGTTCCAAAGGGACACCTGCTGGTCAGATGTGAGGGAGTGGAAGTCCGGGGCTAACAGTTGATCTGCTACTGGGAAACTTTGAATAGTCAAGGAGGTAATGTGGTGGGACTATCTTTGGAGGCATTGGGACGTAGGCTAACTGTGGGGCGGTGCGGGTAGGTGCATGCAGAAGTGGACAAGGTGATGGTCAGTCCAGGGAAGAGGTTGTACTAAGAGTCCGGAGAGTTGAAAAGAGGATGCAGGAGATGAGAGCACAAAGTCAAGGATTTGACTGGCTGAGTGGGTGGGCTGGTTAACATGTTGAAAAAGCGTAAGATCACATAGTAGGGTGAGAAGAGTGGTCGCAGGTGGTAGAAGGGGAGTGGAAGTGAATATTAAAGTCTCCCAGGACTAGTAGTTGGGGGAATTGGAGCACCATATAGGAGATGGTGGCAATTAAGTCATCCCAGAGATATGGTCGCAAACTGGGAGGAGAATAAATAACAAGCATTGGATAGGCAGAGAGAGTGGAAGATTGACCAAAAGGGCTTCGGGGTAGCACTGAGCGGAGGATTGTATTTGAGTGATTGGGAGGGAGGAGCAGTAGATGATAGCAACTCCCCCTCCTGTTCGCCTAGTCCGGGGAAGAGATATTGCTGAAAAGTTGTGGGGAAGGCAGCGGTTCAAGAGGGAGTCCTCTCCCTCCTTCAACCAGGTTTCAGAAATGAATAAGAGGTCAAGGTTATTCTGTTCAATCAAATCCTGTACCAGGAGAGTCTTACTCCGAACCGACCAGCAATTTATCCGAGGCGAAGGGACGCAGTAGGGACGGGATGGGACCGGGTGCTGTCTAAAAGTGTGCATAGAGAGACAGGGGACCATGTTAGTGGGGACACGAGTGGGTGGTAGCTTAACCACCGAAGACAAAGGGGAGATGAAATGATAGCCCCAGTGAACGGGGATAGCTGCTATAATAATGAGCATGAAAAGGCAGAGATGTATCAAGGGTATGGAGATGATCCAAGTACAATACTTGGTGAATAGGGATGACTCTGAGTGTCCTTCTACCCCGCCACAGCCACCCCAAGGAGCACGTCCTGCTCCTTGGGTGCACGTCCATGGCACACAATGCCGCAGAGAGTCTTTTTAAATATAGTGTGGTTGAGTGGGCAATGCCTGGTTTTGCACGGCTGCATCACTTTCGGGGGAGCAGAGGAGGAGCTCAGCAGCAAAGTGAATCTGGATTTGCGTGGCAGTGGGATCGTGGCCATGTCACTTCCAGGGAGAAGAGGAGGAGCTCAGCAGCACAGTGAATCAGGAGGAGATGGATGGGATAATCCCCTGGTAAACTAGTAGGAAGTAAAGTTTTGAAGTGATGCTGATAAGCCCATTGGACAATGTGGAATGTCCACTGCTCTGATATTATGAGGTGCCACCTATGGGCATAGTGAGCCTGCCTGCTATGTGGAGGGGATGGGACCCTCCAGAGGCATATTGGTAATGCTCTCTAGGAAAGAATCAAAAGCTAGGTGCAGATTGTGCCTCTGCAGCTGACTGAGGCTTAGACTTCTTGGGGCTTCTTGGGTTGGTGAGGGCCCTGCTGAGGATGCTGAGGCTGATAAGCAGTTGAAGGTGGGTAAGAAGGATAGTATCTCTTCTTTTTTGAATAGAAAGATTTCTTGAGAAGAGCCTTCCTTTTGGAAGGGTCTGCTGTTTTCCTGGAAAGGTGTTTTAGGGTGAGATCTGTTTCAATCTCTCCGGCTTTTTCCCTCCAATCTTTTCCAAAAAGGTTTTCTTCAGTACATGGGATATTGACCAGTTTGTCCTGGAACCATTGCTCGAGATCTCATGCCTGTAACCAGGCCATTCTGTGAGCCCCAATGCAGATTGCTGAAGCTCTGCCTTTTGATTTGAAGGCATCAAAAGAGGCCCTGGTAATTAAACTTAGAAGTACTTTGGCCTTGCTTGATGAGTGTCTGGAATGCACTCCGTTTATCCTCAGGAAGTATGTGGGCAAAAGTCTCCAGATCCCTGGTGACATTCTTTAGAAACATGTCCTTGTACAGCATGTACGAGTTTATTCTGGAGGCCAACATGCAAGCCTGGAAGCATTGATGCCCAAAGGCATCGAGTGATGAATAATTTTTTTGAACTCTTTATTCGGCACATCGCCAATTCCACTACCATTGAGTGGTGGGGAATCTGAGGTTTTTGTAAGTCTGGGCACTTTGGTATTCTGTACATGGTATTGAGCCTCTTGCTCACAGGCGGAACTGTGAGCGGGACCTCCCACATGTGGAGCATAAGATTCTGCAGGATCTGATGCAGCGGTAATGTAGCCGCCTCTTTTGGCACGGGAGGGTATTGGAGTATCTCCAATTCCTCTGCCCTTGGTTCCTTTTCTACTTTGATGGCAAGCCCTGCTGCCATGTCACGTATTAAGTCATGAAAGGACATATCTTCTGGTGGGGACCTACACCGTTCTTGAGGCGACGAAGGGTCCGAAAGGATGTCTGGAAGTTCTTGGGAATCGAGTGATCCCTTGTCAGATTCAGAATTACTGGAATCAGAGTCTGGTAAGAATTCGAAGTATCGGCAGCCTCGTGTTTGACCTTGGTGCTTCATGGGCATTGAGGGTCGATGCCAATACCGATGCTCGGAGGCATTGGAATCGAGAGCCATGGCAGTTTGAGCCTGTTGGTTTCCAGGGGTATCGGACGGTTCCAACAAAGGCATCAGCCTTGGTGGTTCTGACTATGTTTGTTCGAGGGCCAGCATTGAGGCCGATACACCTGGCTGTTGGCTCGGTGCCAAAGTCTGCACTCCTTGAGCTCTCAATACTTTCAGTACCAAGGCTGCCAGGAGTGTGGCCAAATGTCTCTCAAGAGCCAGCATGCACTGGTCTAGGGAGATGGATGATGTCTGGGTGGAATCACCCACAAGGCTTTGAGCCACCATCCCAAAACATGGAACCAGTAGCTCTCCAGAGTTCGATTCCTCGAGAGCATCCCAGAACCCCTCCTGTGCTTTGGAGGACAGGTCCTCCAGCCAGGGCTGTTTGGCTGGCCAGTCTGCATCGTAAGCATCCCTAGGGGAGTCACGATGCTTATACTGTGACTTCTCTCTGGTCTCGGTATCGGGCTTCAATGCCGATGACTTAGGAGCAGCCAGAGGTTTTGATTTACTCTTATGTTTGGACTTTGAAGAAACCTGAGACCTATGAGAGGAAGTCGATGTCCTCGATGAAGTGGAAGCCACTGAAATAGAGTCCGGGGCAAACGATTATCCATACTGTCTGGCTCAGTTCTTTAGGCCTCTCTTTGTCATTTGTTGGCACAAAGGACAAGAATTGGGTAGATGGTCAGAGCTCAAACATTTTAGACCCCAGTCATGTTTATTAGTGACTTATATGGTACCAGAATACTTGGTATATTTTTTAAAAACACTAATTTTCCATGCCTCAAAAAAGTTGTTTTTGAGATTGAAGATAAGGCTATGAAAGCCTAATGGCCTAGTTGGTGGTGAAAACCGCATTAAAAGTGAAAAGGAATTAAAATTTTATAAAATAAAATAAAAAAAAATATCGAGGATGGTGTTTGACAGGACAGAACCGTCAAGGATGGGAAAGCATAAGCATGATGTTCTACCCCAAAAAAAGAGGTTTTTCAGCGGTGACGTGACTGTATGTATTGCGGCTCCGCAGAAAATGAAGAACTGAGGAGAGGAGTTAGGAAGGCAGGCATGCAGGTGCAGTGAAGTGCTCCCAAAGGCTTTCCTATTGGACACTGGAAAGCATTCCCACGCAGGTTCTATCTGTGACATTCACCCATATGTGAAGACTGCATTCCTGCTTGTTGCTGGAGATGTTTTACAGAAAGTATTCCCTACAATGGGCTTGAGTTTTTTTTGGAGCGTGTGAAGGTAATTTTGAAGTTAAGAAAGTCAGTGTCAGGGCTTGAAGGAACTGCCTCCCCTTGTCTACCAGAACCCATTTATTTTAATTTTTTTCCAGTACTTTTGTGCACTCCTCAAGGGCAGCCCTTACCTCAATGTAAGAAGGGACTACATACATGTATATTTCTTAAATGTATCCAAACACCACTCTTGGTCACTTAAATGTGACTAGGCTAGATCACAATACCCTGCACGCCCCCCAATGCTCCCTCCTCACATGAATCGCCTTCTCCTGCCCCCTTCCTCCCAGGCACATCTAGAAACAACACGTCACTCTACTTTTTATTTCCTTGGCCCTTCCCTTTGGAATAACCTCCGTCCATTCCTCCATTTAGAACCTTCATTTGTAAAATTCAAAGCACAGCTCAAGACCCATCATTTCTGCACAGCCTTTGATCTTACACCCGTTTCTATCTAATGGCATCTACCTGTGTTTCTCTCTCCTCTCTTTCTTCTTCACTCTCCTATCTTTTCCTAAGGCCCTTGTGTTGTCATGTCTTGTGTTTCCCCTCTTTCTTGTATATTATTGGCATTCCTTTCCTGTTCAGGTTTTATTGTATTTTATTGTAAACAGCTCTGTTGTCCCCATTAAGGACGGTATATCAAGTTTTAATAAATGAAATGAAATGAATATCGAAAGGAAGAAAAGAGAAATTTTACATACCTGATAATTTTCTTTCCTTGAATCCTGCTAAACAAAATCAAGATGTATGGGTTATGCTCCCTTGCCAGCAGGTGCAGGCAGAATTAAACATATTTCAGTGATGTCATCAGTAGTTATATCTGCTGGTACAGCACTGAGAATAGCCAGTATGACACTTCCCAAGCAGTAAGCAAGACTGAAAAACTCAGAAAGTAAAATTGCTTACCCTAGCATTCATTCTCCATGGACAGCGGGATAAATCAGCCTTACGAGTTAGTGGTATCATCCCTGATGGCACCAGGTCGGACTTGCTCTCCCAGAGCCCAGAAAAGTCTGGAAACTCTTCTGGGCATGTGCGAGTGAACCCCCTCCTGGATTCCCATTGAGCCTCCCCCTCAGTCCCTCCTAGAGCCAATGCAACCTCATCGAGAATCACAGTAGTTTCAACCAATAGGGGAGGGATTGTGTGGATGATTTATCCTGCTGTCCAGGGAGAATGACTGTTACAGGTAAGCAACGTTACTTTCTCTATGAACAAGCAGGATATAAATCAGCGACACAATCCCCCTCATGTTCTCTTTTTTTTTTCCTCTTCCTCTCCCCTGGAGGGGGATTTATTTATTTATTTATTTATTTTATTTATTTATTTAACACTCATTTATATACCGCATCTTCCAGAGATCAGATGCGGTTTACAGTAAACAACAATCAACAAAGCAGGGTTTGTTTTACATAGAACGTCTTATATCAATGAACATAGTATAAGCCAAACAGTAATGCAAAATACAGAACAGAATAAACTATGTACAGGTACAAGTATGTGGGCATTATCCAAACAGTGTATGCCAATACAGAACAGAGTAAACCATATACATTTATTTACAAGTATGCGGACATTAGAGATTGAATCATCATGTATTTTCATCTATGTATGTTATCTAATTAAGTGAGTAGGCTTTTGTTTGACTTGATCACTTAACTAGCTAGCCTTTATCTAGATCGAGTGAGGGGTTATCTATGATGTTGTAGTGCTTGGTAAATAGATAGGTTTTCAATTTTTTACAGAATTCCATTATCTCGGATAGAGTACGTAGATCCTCTGGGAGGGAGTTCCACATGGTTGGGGCTGCATGTGAAAAGACTCTGTTATTTGTTAATTTATTTGCTTTTATGAAATCTTTCGGAGTCTTTAGTTTGTTTAATTGTCCTTTTCTGTGAGTGGGCTTTGAAGATTCTTTACAGAGTAGTTTACATAGTGTGGCAGGAGCCATGTCATTTAAAGCTTTGAATGTGGTTATCATTGTTTTATATATTAGCCTACTTTGTATTGGTAACCAGTGAAGGGATGCCAGTATTGGAGTTATATGTTGGAGTGCATGTGCTTTCATTATGATTCTAGCAGCTGCATTTTGTGCTAGCTGGATTCTTTTAATGTTTTGCTTTGATATGCCTATTAGTATTAGGTTGGCAAAATCGAGGTGAGGAGTTATGGTGGCCTGGATTATATTAATAAAGTCTTGTAAGAATACTAGAGGGCGTAGTTGTTTAAGGATTTTGAGCTTGAAATAAATTTTCTTTATAGTGTTTCTGATGTGAGCATCCATTGTAAGGTGTGTGTCTAGAATACCGTATTTCCGCGCATATAATGCGCACCCGCATATAACACGCACCCGCATATAAAGCGCAATTTTCTGCCTGTCCCGCATTGATTTTCTCACATAATGCGCACGCGCGTATAACGCGCATGTGTCGATTGCACTGAGGTGTATAAAAACTTTGCGATCTCTTCTATTATAATCCAGTCATCATGCCAGGAATTAAGCGCAAGTCTTATACTGCGGACTTCAAGCTGAAAGTTGTGGCAAGAGCAGAAGAAACAAGTAACAGAGCAGCAGCAAGAGAATTTGATGTTGGTGAGTCATCTGTTCGCGACTGGAGAAAGGAGAGAACGGCGCTAGAGGAGATGAACCCGCAAAAACGTGCGCGTCGAGGTCCAAAAGAAAAGTGGCCAGAGCTAGAGAGTGACTTAAACAAGTGGATTCTGTCTAGAAGGGAGCAAAATCAAGCTGTCTCAACTATCGCAATTAAATTCAAAGCAAAACTTCTGGCCAATGAAAGAGGAATTTCAAGTTTCCACGCTAGTTTCAACTGGATTTGCAAATTTATGAAGAGGAATGGTCTTTCCGTGCGAATAAGAACAACTGTAGGCCAGAGGATTCCGGATGACTGGGAACAAAAGATGGCGGATTTCAGCACATTTGTCAGCAAAGAAATTTCTGAGTTCGGCATTTCGGCAACGGATGTTATTAACATGGATGAGGTTCCTGTGTCTTTTGACATTCCACCAACCAGGACTGTAGCTGCTTCAGGTTCAAAAACTGTCACAATAACAACAACTGGACACGAGAGGGCTTGCTTCACTGTAATCCTGGGTTGCACAGCTAATGGGCATAAATTGAAGCCGATGGTTATTTTCAAGCGAGTAACCATGCCCCGCGAAATATTTCCACAAGGTATTGTTGTCCACTGTAACAAAAAGGGGTGGATAGACTCTGAGGTCATGAAAATATGGATTGATAAATGTTATCGGGCCAGGCCTGGAGGTTTCTTTTCTAAAAGGTCTTTGTTGATCTTCGATTCCATGGCTGCCCATAAAGAAACAAATGTGCAAAATTATATTAATTCGGCAGGTGCCCATATCGCAGTGATACCGGGTGGTCTTACTTGCAAACTGCAGCCGCTAGATATAGCTGTTAATCACCCCTTCAAAACGTTCATCAGACGAGAGTGGGATAATTGGATGCAGCATGGAATCCATGAATTCACTCCATTGGGACGATTAAAGAGGGCTACATTAATGGAAATCTGCAATTGGTTGTGTTCTGCTTGGGACAAAATATCCCCTGAAACCATCAGAAATGGATTCCGAAAAGCAGGGATTGTTTATAAGAACGAGGATGGGGTGCGCAGTGATGACGAAGATGACGATGAAAACGTCAAAAGTAGTGACGATGAAAGTGCATATGTTATGGAAGAGCGTCTTCAGACGGTTTTAAATTATTTCAATGATGATGTTGATGAGGGGAGTGATTTCGAAGGTTTTATGGAATCGAATGATGAAAAGTAATTAAATATATTTTTGTACCAAGATATTCTTGTGGTGCCTCTTTTTTGGGATCAGCTACTTGCAATAAAGTTTTGGTATAGTGCGCCCTCGAAAATACCGTGCGGGAGGGTTGCGCGGTAAGTAAAAAAGTGTATAACGTGCGCGGTATATGCGCGAAAATATGGTAACACTTAGATATCTTACTTCATTTTTTATTTTAATTTCTTGGTTTTGAAGTGTTATGTGGGTTGGTATAGTATATGATTGATTTTTTGTTACTATTAGAACTTCAGTTTTAGAATGGTTTATATGGAGGTTTTGTGCTTTTAGCCAATTTGTGACTTCGTTAAAGCAGTCAGATAGGAGTTGTAGCGGTAGATTAGGGATCGTGAATGGGATGTACATCATGATGTCATCCGCATATAAATGATAGTGTACTCCAAAATTTTTTTTTCTTTTTTTTTTTTCAATTATCAAATAACAATCGAATATCATACCCTATACGACAAAAGAAAAACAATGGAATTCTCTCAATACAATTAGTAAAAAACAAAAAGTAAACCACCACATATCTCCATCCATTTAGACCCCAACATAAAATAGGAAATAGGGGAGTACCAGGTAACATATTATATACTGCCAAAAATCCTAGCATTAACACAAATGAAGCATTAAGGCGGAAGGGAGACTTACACGTCAGCTGTATGAGGAGAAATAGCAACCTCGATACTACTCCTTTCCCTAGAATCCAGAAAAGCTAACAGCTGCTTGGGGTCAAAAAAGTACTCCAAATTTTTTAAAGATATTGCAGACTGGTTTTATGTAAATATTAAATAGGAGGGCTGATAACGCTGAGCCTTGTGGTAAGCCAATTTCTTGTTTATATGTGGTGGAGGTTTGATTGCCTATTCTTACATTTTGCGTTCTATTATTTAAATAAGAGGTGAACCATTTATGTACCGTAGAGTTTATGCCTATTTGTCTCAGGTTATTAAGCATTATGGTGTGGTGTACGCTATCAAAAGCTGCTGATATATCAATAAATAGGAGGATGAATGCTTGTTTATGATTGTCAATCCCTCTTAATAGAGCATCAGTAAATACTGTTAGGAGTGTTTCAACTCCATGGCGGGGCCGAAATCCATATTGTTGTTCATCAAGAGGGTAGGATAAGTCTAAGTATTCTTGTGTCTGTATTTGTACAACTTTTTCAATTATTTTGGCCAAAAATGGTACACTTGAGATGGGTCTGTATGATCCTGGGGATGTTTTATCGAGTTTGTGGTTTTTTAGTATTGGGCGGATTTGTGCATGTTTAAGTGCCGGTGGTAAGTAACCTTGAAGTAGCGAAAGGTTGACTATGGGGAGAATGTAAGATAATAGTATTGGAAGTGTGTTTTTTATCCAAGTTACTGGACATGGATCAAGGTAGGAAGTGGTGGTGTTGAGATTGGAGATGATATTTTTTAATGACTCTTTAGATACGGAGTGAAAATCAGACCATTCATCTAAATGTTGGTGGGATTTGTTAAAAGGTTCTAAAGGCATTGAAGGTTTTTTTGATTTGTTTTGATAGTGATTAGCTAAGGTTTGTACTGAAATGTCAGTAATTTCGCTGCTAGAGGTTTGAGCGTTATTAGTTAGGTTTCTGACAATGGAAAATAACTCTCTTGGTCTATTATATGAGTTTGATAGGGTTGTAGCATAGTAGTTTTTCTTCGTACTGTCTAAGGTGTCCTTGAATTTTATTAGATGGTTATGGTATATTTCTTTGTGGATAATTGATTTAGATTTGCGCCATTTGAGTTCTAGTTTTCTTAGTTCTCTTTTCATTTGTTTTAACGTGTTGTTGAACCATAGAGATCTATTTGTTTTAGAGTAGGTTTTCTTTTTATTATTTTGATTAATTTTGGCTGTGTTTATGGTTACATTCCAGTTTTTGACTGCATCATCCAAGTCCGTTGAGGAAGGTGAGAGGTGAGGGATTGTTAAATCTAGGAATTCTGTTTCATTAATTTTTTTAAATTTTGTGGTGGGTTCGCTTCTTGTGTAATTATTGGTACTAGTGGAGAAAGATGTGAGGTTAAATTTGATAAGGGAATGATCAGACCAAGGTATTTGTGTACATTCTACAGAATTTGGATTGAATAGCTTGAAAAGGGTATTAGGGAGAAAAATAAGGTCAAGTGTCCCTCCTTTAATATGGGTTGTGGTGTTTATTATTTGATGAAAGTCCATGTCAGATATGGAATCTAGAAATAGGTTAGAATCCGATGTTGGCAGTGAAGGGAGGTTGAAATCACCTAGCATGATTATAGGGTTTTGATCAGGAGATGAACTGAGGAGTTCAATTAGTGAATCAAGGTTATCTGCTTTGGGTCTGGGGGTCTATAAACCAAGCAAATTCTGAGGAGACCAATTTTTATTAAGAGTGTGTCCACATTGCTTCAGGTCCATAAAGTCAACACCGATTGAACAGCCATCCTCCAAGGTGTTGACTTTATGGACCTGAAGCAGGGCGGTTAAATTTGAGCCCGAAACGCAGGACTGTGTCATCTGTGTGTCATACACCCTGAGATAAGTGCCGTGGCAGTTACTTTTGAATTTATTGTTTATCACTGCTGGTTTGATTAAAAGGGATCAAGATTTGTCAGAGTCCGGAGAGTTTGACTTTATACCTCTTGGACACGGCATTATATGGTCCGACAAAAAAATTTTGTTTTGCGGGGAGTAGTTCTGTTTTCCTCACATATTTTTCTCTTTGTACTCTTTGGGCCGAGTGGTGGGGTCGGCTTTCAGGATCGGGCCTGTGGGCTCTTTGTGACTGGTTTACTGTTAGAGTGGTATTACCCAAGAAAAGAGTGGGTTGGGGGGGGGGGCTATTTTACTGGTTCGGGCGACATGCGCTTGTCTGTTTATCATTTGTATCTACTTATCTGCAAGAGCATCCTCATCGGATGCTAAGGTGATAGAAATAGAATCATGATGGAGCACGAGTGGTGTTTATGGGCTCCAGGGTTTAGGACTGGTGATTTGTGGATATACCTGATACACCGAATCTTGGATTTTTGCAGGCTGAGTTTGGGCCCTGAACCCTCTCGGCAGTGTGACCGGAAGCAGATTGCCAGGCCGATTCCTGAGGCAATGGAGAGTTATGTTACCTGCCCAAGGACATAAGGGGCACAGCATGGAATGTGTATACCCTTTGGAACCTAACAGATACTTGAGACCTGGAATGGCTACCATTGGAAACTGGATACTGGGCAGATGGACCCTTGGTCTAACCCAGTATGGCATTTCTTATTTTCTGATGTCTTTATGCTCATTGGGAAATTAATCCTAATTTCTCAGTGACCACTCCAATGCTCTAATCGCTGGGCTACTGCTCCACACCCTTCTCTTTGTTCCAACCCTGAGCAGGTGGAACCCCATCAGTGGAAACTTTCAGTGAGTATGCTGAAAATTGTAGTCACAGGAATGGGTTGTGCATGGACTTGCACAGAGCCATACAGCCCTCCCATGGCTCTGTCCATGGAATGGAAGGCAGAGTGCAGAGGAAGTGGCAAAGGCCCCTGAGGATGGGTTTGGAGGTAATGGTAGGGTGTGTCCTTAGACACCAAGGGGGGGGGGAGGTATGGAGGAAGCCCCTGGGTGGTCCATGGCAGGGAGTCTGAGTGCAGTGCCTCTCTTGAATAGACGGTAGTCCTCATGATTTGAGACTACAGTCATGGTAAGTGTTGTAAGAGCACTGGGTACACCTTGTAGTGTGCCCGCCCCCCCTACATGAGACTTAGCAGTAAATAGTCGGAGCTTCAGGTGGTATTATTCAAACAACTCCTGAAATGCAAGGCCTGCAGTTTTGTTTTGTTTTTAATTTGAGAGGACCAAGACACTAGGATGCCTCCTGGGTGATGGTGCTAGAGCCCTCTTTTCTTTCCATCCACAACAGTGAAAGGGGGGAGGGGCCTGACATGCAACTAGTCGAACCTGCAGGGTCAGGCTATAGAGAAGGTGCTTCTGCATTACTGTGAATTTAATTGCTGCTTGTATGGTATTTTTTGCTTTGTTTTGGCTGTGCGGAGGCTGCTGGAGCCAGCAGCCGAAGTAATGAGAAGTCCTGTGGCTGTGGGGTGTCCCTTCTTATTTCCTCTCAGTTATTCATGTCCCTTTTTTTTTCTTAGTATAAATTAGGCCACAACATGATGCAATGGTGCATCATCTACCAAAATTGCTGGTAGCCGAGTCACCCTCGTACCCGGCCCACATGGCCCGAAGCTGGAGGCATGCAGGGGCTCGCATGTGGACTCCAGGACAGAAGCAGGAACTCCTTGCGCTCTTCCCTGTAGCACAGGCATCACCACTATGGCCGCGGAGGTAGGAATAGGCCTGGTTCGCGCTGAGGGCAGCTGAGAAGCAAAGGATGTCCCCCTCTCATCTGGGACTGCATGGAGAGGCAGTGCGGTAGGACAGGTAGCTGAACTTGGTTTGTCCTTCTGCACAGGTGCCTGGTTACAGCCATGCTGCAGCGTTTAAGTAGTGACTCCACATTGGAGAGGCCTCAAGGATCAGAGGGGAAGCCGGGCCGCTGCCTATGGCATCATTAATTTCAATTTCTTTTCTTTTTTTTTTTTAAATTCATGTGGTAACCACAGTACGACCCCAGGAGGCTGAGATAAACTCTTGGGGTCTGAGTGGGAATCACTTTAGGCTTGTTTTCTGTGAGATATGATGCCTTTCGCGTCAGAGGAGGAGTGTTTTAGGATGCCTGAAAACATCCCACTGCCGGTTTAAGCTTCTGAAAAAAAAGCAGAAAAGGTCTTCTGGATGGCATGTGAGTTGCCTGTTCCAGGGAAGTCTGCTCTGGATTGGGCCACCAGCTAAGTCTTCATATTGTTACCATCTCAGTGTCCCACAGCCAGAGAAAAGTCTGCTCTGGATGGGGTGACATAAGGAGGAGTAAAACTCCTGAGTACTGCCGCTGCCGGAGAAGTCTGCTGTGGACAGTGCTAGCACTGCTGGCAAGGTGGAAAGGTACAAAGTAAAGACTGTTTTGAAAATAAAAATACAAATGAAAGTCATAAGAATGGAGAGCTATGTCTGTACTTGGCCACAGATGAGGAACTCTGAGGGGGAGGAGCAATGGGCTCACAGGTGGGGTTTGCTCACACATGCCTAGAAGAGTTTCCAGACTTTTCTGGGCTCTCGGAGAGCAAGTCTGACCAAGTGCCGTTAGGGATGACATCACCCACTTGTGAGACTGATTTTATATCCTGCTTGTCCATGGAGAAACCATTAATGTTAGTAACCAATTTTTGAAAAAATTATGAACAAGTATTTGGCTCAACTCTACCTCGGACCATGCACCTGACAATGCACTCAATACCAACTGGACTCCCAGACCTGTAGAAAGTCTTCCACAGAGGGTCCTGACCTAGTTTAGCAGGATTCAAGGAAAAAAGTCTCCTCCCTTATCATTCTGCTAGATTAATCAAGACATGAGGGATGTATCCAAGCAGTCAGGACCCAGTGTGGGAGATAGATGACAGACCTGTCCCACCAAAGATGACATCTGCTCCAGTTCTCCTATGAAACCTATAGTGTTTCACAAGGGTGCTCTGAAGAGACCGGGTAGCTGCCTAGCCAATGCCCTTGGGAGTAAACCTGTGCCCTAGTGGGAGGGCTGTTAGGGGTGGGCACTGGTTTACTCCCGCCCGCGAGAGCAGAGCACTTAGTGTATTGTGCCATCAGCAGTCAAAATCTTGCCTTTCTCCTCTCATCTCCCACTGGCAATGCAGATCACTATGCTGTGAAAAACATCATTATGGATGCCACAGCATTGGAGCTGTAGCCCGTCCCATGTGGCTCCAGTAACCTCTCTTCTCATTTCCTGCTGACTGGCAGCAGATCAGTACTAGGGTACTGAAGTCAGAGTGTTATGGCCATGGGTGTAATAAAACATGGTTACTCACCTGTAACAGGTGATCTCCGGGAACAGCAGGAATTTAGTCCTCACATATGGGTAGCGTCGGTACCGACGGAGCCTGCGCGAGAACGCTCCCCAGTGTCCAATTAGAAAGCTTTTGGGAGCATCCCACAGCGCCTGAGTGCTGCCTTCCCGCCTTTCCCAACTGCCTCTCTCCAGTTGAGTTTTAAGCTGAGACAAAGAGAGAGAGAGGGAAAGGGAAAGAGATAGATAGAGAGATACAACTCCTAGGGGAGGTGGGTGGGTTGTGAGGACTACATTCCTGCTGTTCCCGGAGATCACCTGTTACAGGTAAGTAACCATGCTATCTCCAGGAACAAGCAGGAATGTAGTCATCACATATGGGGACTCCCTAGCTTTAGATGCCAGGGAGAGGCCCCAGAAGTTGTGTGTCCCTGAGAAGGGCTCCACTTCCCCCCATGGATCTCTGGCATCCTACCAGGGATGGTGGGTAGGAGTTGATTAGGTATGGAACAGGTGTTGGAGAACAGCCTGACCAAACAAGGCATCCCGGCGGGAGTCCTTGTCCAAGCAGTAATGGGCTGTGAAGGTATGAACCAAGGCCCAGGTGGCTGCTCGACAGATGTCGTCGATAGACACAGAGTGCAGATGAGCCATTGAGGCTGTCATGGCTCTCACATTGTGAGCTGTGACATGGCCCTCCAGAGAAAGGTTCTTACTCTGATAGGCAAAGGAAATACACTGAGCAATCCAGTTAGACAGTGTTCTCTTGGAGACTGGAAGTCCCAAATGAGAAGGATCAAAAGCAACAAAGAGTTGAGAGGACTTTCTATGTTGCTGTGTTCTTTGTAAGTAAAAAGCTAAAGCTCTTTTACAGTCCAAGGTATGAAGATTCCTCTCTGCATTTGATGCATGAGGCCTTGGAAAAAAACACAGGTAGGTAGACCGCTTGGTTCAGATGAAAAGGTGAGACCACCTTTGGCATAAAGTGTGGATGAGTCCTATGGACTACCTTGTCATGATGGAACCTTGTATAAGGTGGATTAGCTACTAGCGCTTGCAACTCACTGATGCGACGTGCTGATGTGATTGCAATGAGAAAGATAACCTTCCAAGAAAGGAACTTCAAGGAGGTAGTAGCTAAAAGTTCGAAAGGTGGCTTCATGAGCTGCCCAAGAACCAGGTTTAAGTCCCATGCCACCGGTGGTGGCCTAATGGGAGGCTTAGTTAGAAGAAGGCCTCTCATAAATCTTGCTATAAGAGGGTGAGAAGAAATAGGCTGTCCATTTAGAGGCTTAAAGGAAGCTGCAATAGCACTCTAATAGACTCTTACTGAGTTAGTCTTAAGTCCTGCATTGGATAAATGAAGGAGATAGTCCAGCAATGATTCCAGAGGTATCGCAAGGGGGTTAAGACCCTTTTGCAAACACCATATGGTAAACCTTTTCCACTTGAAAGCATAAGAACGTCTTGTGGAAGGTGTCCTGGAAGCAAAAAATATTTTTTACTTCCTGAGGGAGATTAAGACAATGAAGATCTAGGCCTTCAGCAACCAAGCCCTGAGATGCAGAGACTGGGGATTGGGGTGCCATAACATTCCATCCTCCTGAGATAGGAGATCTGGAGCAGACCCTAACTCCAGGGAGGGAGTTTGAGAGAGATGCAGAAGCAGAGGGAACCACACTTGCTGTGGCCAATGTGGAGCTATGAGAATCATATGGCCTCTGTCCCTCTGAAGCTTGAACAGGGTTTTGGGAATTAAGGGAATGGGTGGAAAGGCATACAGGAAGTCTTGACCCCAGTAAAGGAGGAAAGCATCCCTGGCCTGAGCCCTATCAGCCGGAATTCTGGAACAGAACCGGGGAAGTATGGCATTCCACGGACTTGCAAAGAGGTCTATGTCTGGGGTTCCCCAAATTTGAAAACTCTTGGTCACCTGGTCTGCATGCAGAGACCACTCGTGTGGAAGCAGAGCTCAATTGAGTCTGTCTGCCCAAGAGTTTTGTATGCCTGGAAGATACACTGCCAGGAGATGAATCTGATGCTCTCTGGCGAGGGCCCATAGTCACAAAGCTTCATTGCAAAGCGACAGAGAGCCTGTTCCCCCCTGCTTGTTCACATAGAACATGGCTACTTGATTGTCCGTATGAATGAGGACTGTCTTGTAGCTGAGCAGGGTGTGGAACACTCAAAGAGCAAGGAAGATTGCTCTGAGTTCCAAGAGATTGATATGTAGATGAGTCTCTTGTGGAGACCAGGTGCCTTGGGTGGAGAGGTCTTGCAAATGAGCTCCCCAACCCATCGGAGAAGCATCTCTTGTGAGAGTTGCTTGGGGTAAGGGTGTTTGCTATATTGTCTGACAGGCATCCTGATGCCTGGGTCCATTGAGTGGATAAGGTCCACTGGGCTGCCCTCATATGGAGGCGAGCATAGGGAACCACATGCACAGTGGATGCCATGTGGCCTAGTAGTTGTAACATTTCTCGAGCAGTGAGATGAGACTTTAGCACTGCTTGAGAAGCTAACTGCACCATGCGAAGGCAGCGGGCCTGGGGTAGATAGGCCCTTGCCTTTCTGGTATCCAGCAAAGCTCCTATGAACTCTAAAGACTGAGTGGGAGTTAGACTGGATTTTGGGATGTTTATGACAAGACCCAAATACTGAAGGATACGCATTGTGCAGGATAGAGAAGTCCTGGCCTCTGACTCTGTTGGGGCTCGAATGAGCCAGTCGTCTAAGTAGGGGAAGACGAATATCCCTAGAGTGCGGAGAAATACTGCTACTACAGCCATGCATTTCGTGAACACCCTTGGTGCTGAGGCCAGGTCAAAAGGAAGCACCCTGTATTGGTAGTGCTTTCCTTGAAAAAGGAACCGAAGGAACTTTCTGTGGGTTGGATGGATGAGAACATGGGTGTACGCATCCTTGAGATCTAGAGAACAAAGCCAATCCTGACTCTGAAGGTATGGCAGCAGAGTTCCGAGAGAAATCATCTTGAATTTCTCTTTTACAAGGAATTTGTTCAATTCTCTGAGGTCCAAGATAGGTCTGTATCCCCCTGTTTTCTTTGGGATAAGGAAATAGGGGGAGTAAAACCACGTACCCTGTTGAGAAGTGGGTACTTCTTCTATTGCCCCTTGGGCAAGAAGGATAGTGACCTCCTGATCTAATAGGTTGATGAGAGGAGTCGGAGAATTGAACTGCCTTATTACTGCGGGAGGGGGCATGCTTGAAAAATGAAGCCTGTACCCCTCCTTTATGATGGAGAGTGTCCAATGCTCTGCTATTATCTGCCCCCATCTGGGGGCAAAGTGACATAACCTTCCTGGAATGGTGGAAGGCTCTGGTCCCACGAGAGCCAGAAAGGCTAAGTTCTCTAGCTGCAAGTCAAAGGCCTTGTGGAGGCTGAGACTGCTAAGACGGTTGAGGCTTTGCAGTCTTTGCTTTCTTCTGTTTGGGTGGTTGCTGACCTTTCCTGACAAGCTGACCTGCAGAACGTCCCTGCTGAGCATAAGCAGGATAATATCTTTTCTTCTTAGAAAAGAATGGTTTCTTGAACGATTTCTTTCTAGCAGGATCAGCTGTGGACTTGGATAACCTATCCAAGGTGGAGTTGTCAGCATCCATCTCGTTGGCCTTTTCCTGCCAATCTTTACCAAACAGGTTCTCACCAGTACACGGGATATTTCCCAATTTGTCTTGTACCCAGAGCTCCAGATCGGATGCCTGGAGCCAAGCAATTCTACGTGCACCTATGGCAATGGCAGAGGTTCTGCTTATGCACTCAAAGCAGTCAAAGGCTGCACGGTTGATAAATTTAGAAACATCTTGGGCATGTTTGATCAAAGTGAGAAAATCCTGTCTTCTATCCTCAGGAAGAATAGGACTTAAAGCTTCTAAATCATCTGTGACCTCCTTCAGGAACATTCCTATGTAGAGACTATAGGAATTGATCCTGGCAGAAAGCATGGAAGCTTGGAAGACACGACGTCCAAAAGCATCCAGGGTTCTGCACTCACGTCCTGGAGGATTAGAGGCATGCCTCTTTGCACTCTTGATCCTTCTCATAGCTGATTCCACTGCAATAGAGTGGTGAGGAAGCTGAGTCTTTTGGAAACCAGGACAAGGAGGGACTCGATACAGAGTATCCAGTCTGCGAGAATGAGGAGAGGTGGTAAGAGGTGTCTCCCACATCCTTAACATGAGATCATATAAAATCTCATGAATGGGCAAGGTAGCTGCCTCCTTAGGAGTTTTGGGATATTGTAAAATTTCCAACTCCTTAGCTCTGGGCTCTGCTTCAGGGGTCACAGTAATGGACAGACCCCGAGCCACCTCCCTGATAAAATCCTGGAAGGAAATATCTTCTGGAGGAGACATCCTGCACTTAGGGGAGGAGGGCTCCTCTGGGAGAAGTATTCCAGCATCGACAGAACTATCAGAATCCTCAGATTCTTCTGAGGACTCGAAGTACCGCCTGTCCGGATGCTCCTGAAGAGCCCGATACCCGTACCGACCGAAGTCAGTACCGGGAGTAATCGGAACCGGGGTATCGGTACCTGAAGGCATCGGATGACTGGATACCGGTAAAGCAGACACCAATGCCGATGCTATCGGTACCGATACCGGTGCCGGTACCGACCGGATTGTCTGTCGCGGTTCCGAGGGTGTCGATGCCGCAAGGAGAGCCGCCAAACTGCACTGAATAGCCAGGAATCTCTGGTCTATCGACGCTGCCGATGCCTGGATGTCGGTACTGGAGATGACTGCCAGTAACCCAAAACATGGCACCAGTAGTTCTGCCGAGGTCGAGGCCTCAAGAACATCCTGGAGCCCCGATAATGCTTTGGAAGCCGAAGCCTCCCGCCGGGGCAATTTTGCCGGTGCAGAATCCTCAAGGGCAACGCCAGAGGCATCTCGATGCTTAGAAGGAGATCTACCCTTTGAGGACCGGCTGGACTTATGTTTAGTTACCTGAGATCCACGGGAGGAAGAGGAAGCCCTGGAAGACGTTGATGCCACCAAAGCTGCATCAGAGGGAAACAGGGTACTGAGCTTAGCTCGGATCTGCGACCTCTTTTAGACATCATGGCGCAGGACATACAATCCGTGATGGAGTGGTCAGGACCTAAACATTTTAGACACCATTCATGGGTATCGGTGACGGAAATAGTACCGCCACACTTGGTGCACTTTTCGAAACCTGAGGCAGGTTTCTCCATTGTAAGAAAACGTTTTTGGGCCTAAGGCCCAAAAAGGCGCGTGCACCTGAAGAAAAATATAGGAAAAATCCTAGTAAATATATATATTTTTTTAAACAGAAAATAAGAAGAAAAAAACGGCGGTACCGGTAACACGTCAAGGAAGGCAGACGCGACCACAAAAAAGAAAGAAAGAAAGAATTCTTCTTCTGCGGTGACAGGAACAACGACCTGCTGGCTCCACAGAAAAAGAAGAACTGAAGAGAGGCAGTTGGGAAAGGCGGGAAGGCAGCACGCAGGTGCTGTGGGATGCTCCCAAAAGCTTTCTAATTGGACGCTGGGGAGCATTCCCGCACAGGCTCCGTCGGTAACGACGATACCCTGCTTTTTCCTGGAGATACATCTTTACCTGTGAATCTACAGGCCCCTACCCCCAGTATCTTATTGGCTAACTAATACAGTGTTATTGACCTATCTATTGCGTTCAGGCAGCACATGTGGGTTTCTGCTCATCCCCTTTATTCTTTTACTTTATTTAATATAATTCCATATTCTTATTTGACAGACCATATGCAAGAATGCAGTTTTCCTTGTTCTTCTGACCCCTTTATGGTAGTATATAGATGTCAGTCCTTATCTTCAGGTGGTCAATGGTTTATTTACATTTGTGCTTGCTCCATAAGATCTTTGCATTGCAAGAAGTCAACAGAGTAAAAAGATCTCTCTTTTATTTAACATAGCTTTATAACTTAAGACCAACCCTGACCTCTACAAAATTAGTTTTTCTATCTTGTATATATTTATCTTGTCTCTTACAATATGGCAATAAATAGACACACTTCAAATACATAATCTCTATATTTTATATGGAGTCAACTCCCTGACTTTTTAACAATTTTTGGCTCTCATGATCCACACAGTATGCCTTCTGACTTTGGGTTTCTGTTCCTTTTGTCAGTCCTTATCATAAAGGACCACAAAGATAACTCTCCTCTCCCCTCCTTATGTGCTTAGCAAAGCCTTAGAGCCACTATCTCTAAGTGTAGAACAATGGAATGAGATAAAAATCTGTATGTCAAACAGTTGTTTTTGCAGCACACATCTAGAAGCCTCTGTAATACTAAACTTATTTTTGCTTAATTTCTTGATCGTTCTGGATTTTATAAAAACAACAAATTAAACTTCTAAAACCTTTCTAACAATGGGGGAAAAAACATACTCTTTGTTTCATCAAAGCCCAGCGGCCAGACCATGTGGCTCCAGCAGAGCAGTCATTGTAGGAGATCAATTACATGTGCCAGGCACCTGACCCTGGATCCAGTAGTATACTGAAGGGGTGGAGCACACAGAGAGCAACAGCTCTTGCAGGGCCAATCAGGAAACACACAGAGCAAGAGAAGTGATGACACAAGCGCTTTATTGGGATCCCCAACGCGTTTCGGCAGGATTGCCTTCCTCAGGGGGTTAAAATCACTGGCAGACACAAAATAAACGAAACATATTAATTATAAAATTATAGAAATCAAAACACATAATTAAAACAATAGATACAATAAACATGTTATTACCATTGTTAAGCCAATAAGTTAAAACAAATAAAAGCTAACCGGGCATGTTAGTAGACGAAATGTTGAACAATGATAGTAACTGATCATTACAATACTATAATTAAAAATTATATAGTAAATAAATAACATAAAAATCAAAAATGTTAATTAAGAGAATAAATAATTTAAAAACTGTACAGAAGTGTTAATATACTTGTAGCAACAGTATATACTCATTACCAAACGAGTATAGGTTAAAATGTGTAAAACAAACAATTAAGAACACATGTATTGTGCATACAAATCATGAATACTATACAATCAACATGTTAAAATGTCACAACGGATAGCTTGTGATAAATGAATAATGTAAACATGAAAGACACTTAATAAATAAATAGTAAAATAATAAATAATTAAGAATGTATGCACTGTGTTATGATATGTGACAACAAATGAACATAGACTAAAACTTGATAAAATGCAAAGATGAAGTCACATAGAACATAAATGTAAATTGTAAGATGGATACTGTGCAGGCAATACATTAAAAAAGATAAAAGAGATAATAAAACAACGCAGGGCAGAAGCAGAAATAAAACCTGTAAATTCATTCAACAGTTATGCAAATGGCCAATAGAAAAATAAATGAGTCTTAAAATTACTCACTCGGCACATGTAGGTAGCGAGTCTTGAACTGTTGGAATGGAGGCACTTGATTGAACCCTCTACTGCAAAATTCCTGGATATAATTGCCATAAGTCAAATAGAAATAAAAAGGGACCTGGACTCAATGTGAATGATCGCACTAGACTAGAAACTGGTAACTACTACTATAACATGAAAAATGGATTGTGAATATCTTATACATACATAATGATTAATTAAAACAAAGGTTAAAGATGAATTCTGGTGAGCTAACTAAATTTATGGTACTCTAGAAAGAGTGTGGTACTCTAGAAAGAAAGGGGCGCCGAGGTAGTAATGTCAAACGCTATGGTAGCTGAACTTATTAAAAAGAGATATGCTACTTAAAGCCAGGGAAGACACCATGTAGGTAAGGGAGAGATGGCCGTGTGTATGATTGAACTGGCGGCCAGATCCTAAAAATCCTGGTTGATATAAATAATAATAAAGTAATACTTACAATTCCACGTCAAGAATATATTGCATTCGCCACGATCGTACATGCAGAGTTATAGCGATGATACAGCTAAAAAGCGAGATAAGCACAGCTGAAAAGGGGGAATGACAATGTAAACATGAAAGAGGGGGAATACACTTCTTGTTTTAATTTTAAAAGTGATTTTAACCCCCTGAGGAAGGCAATCCTGCCGAAACGCGTTGGGGATCCCAATAAAGCGCTTGTGTCATCACTTCTCTTGCTCTGTGTGTTCCCTACTGAAGGGGTGGAGACATCACAGTGGCTGTGCAGGAAATGCAGTCTGCTTCAATTCCTTCCTGCCACCATCAAAAGATGGCAGTAGCATACAGGGGTGGCCCAAGGGAGGTGCGGGGCCATGTGCGGAGACTGGGTGTGGGGCCTCATTTGCATAAATATTTGCATGTTACCATACACTAACCTTTAGTAAACATGCCTCTTAATAAGTGTATGGATAAAGAAAGACTAAAAGATTTCACCATTACTATAATCCAGTGCCAACCGTCAGGCACATTAGGAACTACTACAAACACTCCCATTTAGAACCCATAGCAAACCCGCCGTATCGTAACAGCACTACCAGGACTCACAAAGCACCAGACCCTACCTATCAAAAGGCAACACTGCAAATATTAAACCAATACATTTCAGAGAATAACAGTACATGACCTACTGGGGAAAGAGAACAAGCGGCAATGTCAAATAGGAATTACATAAACAGAATACCTCAGCTCAGTTACACATGCAGAACATAGACCATCACCAAACAAGGAATCACAATTTAGAAACAGGAAGACAATAATTAAACTGGGAACCCCAAAAGCCAAACTTGGAATGTACAACAACACTGTAGAAATAAAACTATAAATTAATTTCCTCTTGTACTAAATAAAGCGTAGACGTTAATGATGCACATTTCCCAGAGCTGACACATTCCAGTTAATAAATTCAAAATAAAGAGATATCTTTCTGCCTTTTGTGCATTTGTTTTCAGTTGCAATTGTTCCAGCCACTTTCTTCTGGTTTCTTCGTGTCTTCTAACTCTCCATCGTCTGCTGTCCATTTGTCCTTTCTTCTTTCTTCTAGTTTTTTTTTCCATTCTCTCTCTACATTTGCTTTAACATACTGATCTTTCTCCTTTTGCTCTTTCCTCATTCCTATTTCATCCACTCAAATTTTACCCCTCCATCCTCAATCCCCACTTACTCTCCCAATACCCGGCCAATTGTAGATTTTTCTTCCCTCCCACACAAAATATTTTTCCCCTCTCCATTTCACTTTCCCAGCCCCATCCCATTCTAATCCTCCCCCAATATCAGCTTCCTTCTAGTTCCAGCCCCACCCAGCATCCGTTCCCTTCTAGTCCCCGCATCAGCCCATTTCCAGTCCTAGCCCCCCATCAGCCCATTTCCAGTCCTAGCTTCCCCATCCATTTCCAGTTCTATCCGAGTCCCTCCATCAGCTCATTTCTAATCCCAGCCCCCCATCAGCCCATTTCTAGTCCTTTCCTAGCCCCACCATCAGTCCATGTCAAATCCTAGCTCCCCTCCACTCAGCCCATTTCCAATCCAAGCCCTCCCATGAGCCTACTTTCAGTTCTAGCCCCTCCATGAGTCCATTTCAATCCAAGCCCCCATCACAGCCCATTTCCAATATTAGCTCCCCCCAACAGCCCATTCCAGTCCTATCCTAGCCCCTCCATCAGCCCATTTCCTGTCCTAGCTCCCCCCACACTCAGTCCATTTCCAGTCCTAGCTCCCTCCCCTCACAGCCCATTTCCAGTCCTAGCTCCCTCCCCTCACAGCCCATTTCCATTCCAAGCCACCCTCCCCATCAGCTATTTGTAGTTCAAGCCCCCTTCCACTCAGTCCATTTCCATTCCAAGCCCCCATCCCCATCAGCTATTTGCAGTTCAAGCCCCACTTTCACAAAGCCCATTTCCATTCCAAGCCCCCATCCCCATCAGCTATTTGCAGTTCAAGCCCCACTTCCACTCAGCCCATTTCCATTCCAAGCCCCCGTCCCCATCAGCTATTTGCAGTTCAAGCCTCCCTTTCCACTCAGCCCATTTCCAGTCCTAGCCCCCCCATAGCCCATTAGCAGTCCTAGCCCCCCCATAGCCCATTACCAGTCCTAAGCCCCCCATCAGCCCACTTCCAGTCCTAACCCCCATCACCCCATTTTCATTCAGCCCCCCCCCCATAGCCCATTACCAGTCCTAACCCCATCAGCCAACCTCAAGTCCTAACACCCCCATCAACCCATTTCCAGTCCTAGCCTCCCCATGGCCCATTACCAGTCCTAACCCCCCTATCCCCATCAGCCCAGGGAAAATTTAAAATAAAAAAAAAAAAGCTGACTGCTGCCGCTGTCGCCGTGGCAGCATCGAATGCCCCACAGGCCCCCCCCCCCTCCTGCCTGGCAGAGCCCTCCCTCCCTGCATCAGCTCCCTCTCCTGTTTCTCATCAGCCCCGGCGGGCTTAACAGAGCCGCGAGGGAGAAAGTCTCCCTTCTCAGCTCTGAAAGCCGGCACGGAGAGGGAGCTGATGCTGCAGGGAGGGCTCTGCCGGGCAGAGGGGGAGGGTCATGGGGCACTCAATTCTGCCGCTGCAGCAGCCAGCTTTTTTTTTTTTTTTTAAATTTATTTTTAATGCATAATGTTGTTTGCGCGGGGCCCCCTGAAACGCGGGGCCCTGTGCAAAAAACATTCTCGCTCAATGGATGGGCCAGCCCTGATAGCATAGAACTGTTTTCCTCTTCCTATGGAGGTACTTGTCAGGTGATTCTTTTGTCTGTTATTTGCCTGTCTGTGCAGAGCTAAGCCAAGCCTGCTGATGTCTGCTGCAGCAAACCAACTAGATCACTGATCAGAAACAGGGGTGGCCCAGGGGGGTGTGGGGCCATGTGCAGAGACTCGGTGTGTGGCCTCATTTGCATAAATATTTGCATAATGTTACCATACAGCCACTATCAGCCCATTTCTAGTCCTTTCCTAGCCCCACCATCAGCCCATGTCAAATCCTAGCTCCCCTACACTCAGCCTATTTCCATTCCAAGCCCCCATCCCCATCAGCTATTTGCAGTTCAAGCCTCCCCTTCCACTCAGCCCATTTCCAGTCCTAGCAACCCGCTCCCCAATGCATTACCAGTCCTCGCCCCTGCATAGCCCATTACCAGTCCTAAGCCCCCATCAGCCCACTTCCAGTCCTAACCCCCCATCACCCCATTTTCAGTCTTAGCCCCCCCCATAGCCCATTACCAGTCCTAACTCCATCAGCCCATTTCCAGTCTTAGCTCCCCCATAGCCCATTACCAGTCCTAATCCCCCCATCAGCCCACAGCCCATTACCAGTCCTAACCCCCCTCCCCCCCATCAGCCCAGGGAAAATTTAAAATAAAATAAAATAAAGCTGGCTGCTGCCACCATGGAAGCAGCAGAACCGAGTGTCCCGCGGGCCCCCCCTGCCTGGCAGAGCCCTCCCTGCATCAGGCCCTCTCCGTGCCGGCTTTCAGAGCCGCGAAGGGAGAGTTTCTCCCTCGCGGCTCTGTTAAGCCCGCCGGCACTGATGGGAAACAGGTATTTCCGGTTTCCCATCAGCCCCGGCGGGTTTAACAGAGCCGCAAAAGGGAAACTCTCCCTTCGCGGCTCTGAAAGCCAGCGCGGAGAGGGACTGATGCAGGGAGGGAGGGCTCTGCCGGGCAAGGGGGGGGGCCGTGGGACACTCAATTCTGCCGCTTCCACGGCGGCAGCAGCCAGCTTTTTTTTTAAATTTACTTTTAATTCAGAATGTTGTTTGCGCGGGGCCCCCTGAAACGCAGGGCCCTGTGCAAAAAACATTCTCTCTGAATGGACGGGCCGGCCCTGATCAGAACCTGGGTTTTTGCACCTCTTTATTAAAGAAGGCATTTTTTTTCTAATAAAATCCATTATCACTGTGATTTGAAAGGATATGGCATAATCCTGGCTAGAACAGGGAACAGAAGGAGAAGCAAGGGAAAGAGCAAGTGGCAGTGGCAGAATGGGGACTGGGAGGGACTCTGTTAAAATGGGTACTGTGTGATGGTAATAGTAGTAAGTGGGAAGCATTGTGTGGGGGGGGGGGGGGAGGAAAGGGCACCAGGGGAAGAGGAACCTCTTCTCAATTTCTGTCCTGCACTCCAGCACATCTAATACAAACCCTGTCTAGTGGAGAGAGATCTTACTCCCTCCAGCTCACACTTTCCAATCAGTAAGTATGCTGAAGCAATAACCTTAATCCGGCAGGCAATTGAGGACTTGGCCACTGCCTGTCTATTCTTTAGACCACTGAGGATAAAAAAAAATGCAATGTGTACCATCAAGTCAATTTTGACTCCTGGCAATCCATCAGATCCTGGGATTTTTTGGCAAGGTGTGACCAGATGTAGATTGCCAGGCCTTTCTTCCAATAGAGGCGATAGAGAACAGCATCTCCAGCGGCTAGAACAAGGATGGATTTTTCGTGCAGAGTCTCTGGAACCTAAAGGGCTGAATCTAGAAATTGATTGGATGAGTCTGTTATGACGTGGCTGATTTGAATTGGATGTGGGTTTAAATTTCTCTATGGTTTGCATTTCATGGTCAGTAAATGAGACTGTATTAACGGAAGCGTCTTTCGAGAGGAAAGATCTCTACTGGATGCTATTCCTGGTTAAGCGTTGCAGGGAATAAAATATTGCTGCTGGATGCGGTACAAAGATGAGTATATTGCTTTTGCAGAATTTTAAGCGTTGAAACAGAGCCAGAAAATAGAGCGGGGCTCCAAACGCAGTGCTGTGTTCGTTGTGATCTGCAGAACTTAGATAAAAGCTGGGGTGATTTCCTGGAAGTTTAGAAGGGAACCCTTTGGCTTGTGCTCAACAGAAGAGGTTATTGTGATATAGCATTGAGAAAGAGTGCAATCATTTCACAATATATTATTGAGTGGTTTGTTTTTCCACAGAAATTGATTAAAAGGGAAGTTACGCTTCAAGAGGGAGCAATCTCTCAAGGCAAAAACTTCCGACAAAAATACTGATTGAGTTAGAATAGAATAGAATATCAGTCACTTTAGATTCACTCAAGAAGCAGGATATAGGCCTTTCTTCCAAGGCAATAGGAGAGTTAAGTGACTTGCCCAAGGCCACAGGGAGTACCTGTGGGAATCAAACCCTGGTCTCTTGGTTACCAGGCCACCGCTCTAACAACTAAGCTACTAATTTCGCTGACCAACACCTTTCACACATCTACCAGATGTTTGAAGGTAATGTGAGGATAGATTTTAAAGGTGGTCATAATGATTTTATATTTTATTTTGCTCAAAAAAGGTAACCAGTGGAGTTCTTTCAGAATGGAGGTGATGAGGATTTTCGCAGCAACATGCTGGGCAAGTTGGAGTGTGTAAATAAACTTTCCATAAGCTTTGGAGGATTGCATTGCAGTAATGAAGGTGGGAAGTATCACAACTTGGAAGACAGATCTGAAATCCTGAGCATCAAGGAGCAGTCACAGTTGTTGCCATGCCCTAATTTTGTTGTAGATGTCTTTTATTGCTTTGTTTATGTGAGACTGTAGTGTAAGGTGTTGATCAGGAGCAAACTTCAGATTTGACCAAAAGATCTCCATTGTGAACCTTTAGTGATATTGGTGGGGAGAATGATTGGTCCCTAGATATGAAGAGCACCTCTATTTTATTGTAATTAATTTTGAGGCAGTGCTCAGAAAGTCAGTGGATGACTGCATTAAAGCAGTTTATTAGTGTAAGGTTTGGAGTCGTGGTGGAGATGGCAACATAAATCATGATGTCATCTGCATAGAGATGAAAGAAGACATCATGGGATCTGATAAGGTCACAGATTGGCTGGATATAAATATTGAACAACAGAGCTGTAGTGTTGAGCTTTGGGGTACACCTTGTTTTTGTGTGTAAGGGTCTGAGGTGTTGGCTCCCAACTGAACTATTTATTGACGACCAGACAGGTAGAAGCAAAGCCAGTTTAGGGCTAAGTTATGGATGCCGATGCATTGTAGTCACTGTAGAAAAAAGTCATGGCTTAATGTGTTGAAAGCTGCATCGATATCCAGGAATATGAGGATGAATCCCTGCTTAAGTTTCTCTATACCCTTCATCAGTCAGTCAATAAGTGAGATTATCAAGGTCTCCTCTCCATGGCCAGGTCGAAAACCATGTTGCTGTGGGTCAAGAGGTGCATTCAAGTTGATGTGCTCCTGCAATTGAAGTTGGACGATCTTTTCCATTATTTTTGCCAGGAAGGGCAAGCTTGAAATAGGCATGTATGAGTTTGGTTCTGAGGGGTCCAGCCTGGGGTTTTTTAGTAATGGACAAATGAATGTAGTCTTTAGTCTGGACGGCATGTATCCTTGAGAGAGTGAGAGATGTATCTTCCTGCATATGGTCGGGGCTAGCTTGGAAATGGAAATTACACTTACCTGGTAATTGTTCTTCCTTGAGATACGACAGTTTAGTCCTCCACCTCTGGGTTGTGCACCTCCTCCTGCAGCTTGGAGACTGGGCATGTCTCAAAAAACGTGACATCACTGGATGTAGTCTGCTGGCCTCTCTCACCATCCCCAGTGTGTCCAGTCTCCATGCAGCAGGAGGACGTAGTGAGCCTAAGTGCTGGGCTCACTGGAGAACAGATAAGGAGCAGTTAGCTTAGGTTTAGGGAATTTTGGGTTGATTTGTGCCTAATTTCTATTTTGTCTTTTTTTTGGGGGGACATATACCTTTAAAAAAAAAAAAAAAAGCAAACGTCAAAGGAGAAGTACTCTTGTCTTATGCCTGGTCCTACTGTCCCTGTCTGCCTTTCCCTGTACCTCTTTAGATCACGGCCGGCGTTGATCTCTCCCCCTTGGTCAGTACGGGGGAGAGCTCAGTAGCACGGAGGACCCATTTGAGCTTCGGCAGCATGGAGCGGCTGCGGGGCTGCAATCGCTAAGATCTCTGGCCGGAAGTCTGCCCGTCGGCTCCCCACACTTCAGCGGAGCAGAGCCACGTGGTTTGCAGCGCCGCGTTGGCGACAGCTGGAATTTTCAGCTCATTCTGTGATCAGGGTAAGAGGGCTGAATTTGGAGAGGGCAGACGGCTGCGGATATGCCGAGAAGGCACGGAGGTTTTTGGCGCTCTTTTTCTCTCGCGGACAGGCAGCGGTGGCCATTTTGTCAGCGTGTCTGTTGCATGCAGAAAGCTTAATTCCCCGGCGCTCCATTGCTTCTAATTGCCTTTCAGGGACTTCATGTCAATTGAAGTCAGTTTTTTTTTTTGGGGTGCTCAGTTCTTCTGTACCTTTACTTTAATTTGCCTTATTTATTTTTTGTTCAGTTGTTTTTCTGTTTCGTTGGGAGGGGGGGGGGGTTTGGTGAAGGCTGGGAGTTTTTCGCAGCCGGTTTTCTTTGGAGGCCTGAATCAGGGGACAGAAACATTTCCTTTCTCCTACTACTCAGAGGGCTTTTGCTTGTGGCTCGGGCTATTTAAAAAAAAAAAAAAAAGGAAAAATAGAGCAGAAAAGCAGAGGGAATACTCAAGAACTGCTCCAGAAACAATTGGAGTGTAGTTCAAGTTTAAAAAAAAAAAAAGAAGAGCATTATAAAGTTACGGAGGCAATGGCCTTGCGACCTCAATGTGTAGTGTGCGGTACCCGTAGAGGGACTATCGCCAAGTCTGGCATTTGCCGAGGCTGTATGCAAGTTTCTACTAGCATGGAGCAAGAAATGGAGGTTAAGGTAGGTCAAGATCTTCAGGGGTCCTCGGCGGGAGTGGACGCAGAGCTGCTGCTGGCCACTTCGCTTGGGGCCGGTCTCGAGTCACCAACTGGTCCTGCGGGATTCCTGCCGTCTTCGGGAGTGCAGCTCGGGGACTTCTATCCTGATTTTGTGTTGATTATGCATCAGGCATTCTGTTTAAGGTGGCAAGGGAAAGTGCCGGAGTCTCTGTTGCTATCTGGCGCGCCGCATCAGCCAGGTCCGGCTGAGGCGGGTACCAGTTCCGCGAGACCTCCAAAACGAGCAAGGACTTGGGAGCCTTCCCTTTCTGAGTTGGAAGAGCAAAAGTCGGAGGAACACGTGGTCGACCTGGAAGGTGGTGATGAAGAGTTGGAAGAAGGAGAGATCCCTGAACCAGAGGCATCAGGTGAGAATTATTCGGGTGTTCCGGAAGGATGAGTTGACGGCGCTCATCACAGAATCTCTTCAGACCCTTAAACTAGCCACGGAACAACCTGTAGAAGATGATAATGGGGAAGACCCAATTATTCAGGCGGTGAGGCAAACGCAGGTGGTGTTTCCCATTCACAAAATAGTAGACAGGAGGATACAGGATGAGTGGGATCAGCCGGAAGCTGGGCTAAGAGGAGTTTGGATTATGAATAGGCTGTATCCCTTAGCAGATAAGGACAAGGAGAGATTTCGGTCGCTGAGGATTGATGCAGTGGTGTCAGCGGTGACCAAGAAAACCACTATTCTGGTAGAAGGCAGTTCAGCCTTGAAAGATGCGCAGGATAGAAAGTTGGATGGTTTGTTGAAACAATCCTTTGAAGCCAACGCGGTGTCATTACAGGTTTCCATTTGTGGGGCTTGGGTGGCAAGAGCTTGCCTGTGATGATCTCAGCGCTTACGACAGTCTGCTCAGCTGGAGCAAGAGAGTCTGAGAGAGCTCGATCGCCTAGAGTCGGGGTCGGCTTACTTGTCTGATGTTCATTATGACTTGATCAGGGCCCTGGCTAATAGTATGGCCTCGCTCACTGCCGCTCATAGATCCCTGTGGTTGCGGAACTGGGCGGCGGACAGGTCTTCTAAAGCGCCTCTCGGTAAACTCCCTTTCAAAGGCAAGTTGTTGTTCGGGGAAGATCTCGATAAGATGGTGAAGGAGTTAGGGGATTCTAAGGGGGGCCGACTGCCGGAGGATAAATCAAAGCAGGGAAAGTCTGTGTCAACCTTTCGGGGTTCCTTTAGAGATTTTCGGAGATTTTGGACTTCTCACTTGGGCGGATTCCCAAGAGGAAGATTTGCGCCTCGGGCCCAGGGGTTTCGGGGGTTTTGAGGAGCAGGTAGAGGTTTTGCGTTGGCGGCGGCTTCCGCATCCAATCAAAAAACGCAATGAAGTGAGGGGGACCTCGGCAGGAAGTTTTCCGATAGGCGGGCAACTTCGTAACTTTCTTCCTGCCTGGGTCCAAGTTACGTCCGACCAGTGGGTGCTAGAGATCATCCGGGAGGGCTATGCACTGGAGTTTGCACGGCCAGTTTAGGATTCGTTTGTGCAGTCACCCTGCAAAGGGCAGCAGAAAGCCCAGGCAGTCCGCTGCACACTGGATCGGCTGTTGCACTTAGGTGCGGTCGTCCCAATGCCCAAGGAGGATTACGGCAGGGGTCGATACTCAATTTATTTTGTGGTTCCAAAGAAGGATGGCTCTCTTCGGCCAATTTTAGATCTAAAAGGGGTGAACTGCTGTCTTCGGGTACCGCATTTCAGAATGGAAACGCTGTTGTCCGTCATTGTGGCGGTGTGCCAAGGAGAGTACTTGACATCCCTCGATCTCATGGAGGCGTATTTACATATACCGATCAGAGCAGGGCATCAAAAGTTCCTGCGCTTCGCTCTACCGTGGGGACACTATCAGTTCCAGGCGTTGCCTTTCAGCCTGCCAACGGCGCCGAGGACGTTCACCGAGATCATGGTGGTGGTAGCGGCGGTGTTACGAAGGGAAGGAATACTGGTTCGTCCTTATCTCAACAATTGGTTGATTCAAGCAAAGTCCAAGGCCGAGAGCGTTCAGGAGACGGCCAAGGTGGTGAAATTCTTGGAGAAGCTAGGCTGGGTGGTCAATGTCAGCAAAAGTCATCTGACTCCAACCCAGAGCCTCGAGTACCTCGGGGTGCAATTCGACACTCAAAGAGGAGCTGTATTTCTGCCGGATCGTCGGGTCCAAGCCCTTTGACAGGTGATCCGCCAGTTCAGAGCCACTCCGTCTCCATCGGCCGGGAGTTATCTCCGGGTGTTAGGTATGATGGCTGCGACCTTGGAAGCGGTGCCGTGAGCCAGAGCTCATATGCGGCCGTTGCAGCGATCATTGCTACACCATTGGTCTCATCAATCCGACCCGCTGAGCAGACGTCTGCCCTGCCTTTTACGGGTCAGGCGAGCGTTGAGCTGGTGGCTAATTCTGGAATCGTTGAAGGTCGGGATGCCTCTGGAGCAGGCAGAGTGGCTACCATTGTTGACAGATGCCAGCCTTGCGGGATGGGGAGCCCATTGCGGGGAGCTCTTCTCACAAGGTCTGTGGTCAGCTCAAGAGATCACATGATCAATCAACAGATTGTAACTCAAAGCGGTAGCGGTAGCGTTGCAAGCGTTCAAGATGACAGTGCGGGGGCGAGCAATGAGAGTTCTATCAGACAACTCCGCAACAGTAGCCCAGATCAATCGGCAAGGGGGTACAAGAAGTACGGCCATGGAGCAGGAAGCAGAGGCACTCTTTGCTTGGGTCGAGCATCGACTGCAAGCGATTTCTGCAGCCCACATTGCCGGGAAGGACAATGTGATAGCAGATTTTCTCAGCAGAGTTCAGGTGGATGCCGGAGAACGGGAAATGCATCCGGAAGTGTTTGCAAGGTGGTGCACAGGTGGGGGCCGCCGATCATGGATCTCATGGCGACCTTTCACTCAGCAAAGGCCAGTCGGTTTTTCAGCAGGCGGCGAGAAAGGATGTTGGAGGGGACTGATGCTTTACTGCAGCGCTGGCCGGTATCGGGTCTCCTCTATGTATTCCCTCTGTGGGCGTTCATAGGTCGGGTGGTACAGCATATCGAGGCCCATCTGGAGAGGGTGTTGCTGGTGGCGCCAGACTGGCCAGGACGTCCGTGGTATGCCGATCTCATCCGCCTTCTCGACGGGAAGCCATGGAGATTACCAACATCAGACAATCTGTTAATTCAAGGGCCTCTGCGGATGCCCCAAGTGGATCGGTTCTCGCTTACGGTATGGCCATTGAAAGGGCGCGTTAAAAGAAGAAAGGTTATTCAGCAGCAGTCATCGCGACTTTACTTAAAGCTCGGAAGTCGTCTTCGTCTCTGACATATGTTCGCATATGGCGCATATCTGAGGATTGGTGTTAAAGGAGACAAGTGCGCGCGGTGACTGCGTCTGTTTCAGTGGTTTTAAGTTTCCTGCAAGACGGTTTTGAGAAGGGCCTGGCGGCCAGCTCTTTGAGGGTACAGTTAGCCGTGCTGACTTGCTATAGAGGCAAGGTGCAGGGAGTGGCGTTAGGCATGCATGTTGACGTGTTGCAATTTCTCAAAGCAGTTACCAGATTGCGTCCCTCTCGTAGAATTGTGGTTCCTCCGTGGGATCTCAACTTAGTTTTAGCAGCTCTGGCTAAGGAGCCGTTTGAGCCCTTACACAGGGCATCTGTAAAAGATTTGACATTGAAGAAGGTGTTTTTGGTGGCCATTTGCTCAGTGAGGCGAATTTCTGAGTTGCGGGCGTTGTCTTGTAGAGAGCCGTTTCTCTCTTTTTCTAGGGAAAAGGTGGTGTTCCAGCCGGTGCCCTCCTTTTTGCCCAAGGTAGTTTCGCCATTTCATTTAAATCAGACGGTTTCTCTTCCAGTGCTGGGCTCATTAGGGGATAACGCTGCAGACTGGGGATTGCGCCGTTTGGACTTAAGGCGAGTATTGCGTCAGTATTTGAAGGTCTCAGAGGTTTTTCGTAAATCCGACTGTCTGTTCGTTCTGTTCAGTGGATCCCGTAAAGGGGAGGCAGCGGCGAAAGCATCCATTTCCAGATGGATCAGAGAGGCGATTGCTTCGGCATATTTGTTGTCAGGGCGACAAGTGCCAGCTGGGTTGCGAGCTCATTCTACCAGAGTGCAAGTGGCGTCATGGGCGGAACACAGTTTAATGTCGCTTGTGGAAATTTGTAGGGAGGCTACTTGGTCGTCTCTTCACACTTTCAGTAAACACATCGCCTGGATGTCTTGGCAGCAAAGGATGCTGCATTTGTGGCGGCGGTATTGCAAGCCGGCTGGAAGGGTCCCTCCCAATAAGTACTGCTCTGTTACATCCCAGAGGTGGAGGACTAAACTGGAGGACCGATAAGGAAATGGAAATTACACTTACCTGGTAATTGTTCTTCCTTGAGGTACGACAGTTTAGTCCTCATTCCCACCCGGGACAATAGTTTAAGCAGTGGAGGTTCAGCCGGGAGAAGGATGAGCTTACCGGTAGGTAGATATCTTTCAATGAGTCTTTGCCTCTTCTGGTTATTTTCTTGTCTATCTTCCTGACGGAGGCAGAAGGAAAAGGCACAAGGTGATAAGATTAACTTCCAAGACAAGAAATTTGTTTCTATTAAATAGTTGTTCTACGTTCATTTACAATGTTTTTTATTAGCTACTTATTTGTTGCTCCTTTAAGTGTGTTTTGTCAATAGTTCACTGGGGATGTTGAGAGAGGCCAGCAGACTACATCCAGTGATGTCACGTTTTTTGTGACATGCCCAGTCTCCAGGCTGCAGAAGGAGGTGCACAACCCAGAGGTGGAGGACTAAACTGGAGGACCGATAAGGAACTTACCATTTTTAACCAACTTACTGGGCAGGGATCTAGTGGAGATGTTGTAGTTGACGTTACCAATAATGTTTTCCAGTGTTCAGGGGTAACTGGGATGAATGACTGAAGTATGTTGTTAGTACAGGCTTGGTTGCAATTTTTACATGAAGCAGGAGGGGAGTTTATGAGCTTGGATTGGAAGTGGAGGGCAAGTGTTTGTGGTCTAGGGGCGGTCAGAGCCACTGGTTGCCTGCTCTCTTTTAACAAAGACTTAAGAATGTCAAACAGTTCCCTGGGTTTGTTTAGTGATTTCATTATAATTTTGAATCCAATACAAATATAGGATGTGTAGGTATTTATTCCTTACTTGATCATTATGAGTGTGTTTCCATTTATGTTCAACTTTTCTGAGCTCACATTTGAGCTTTTTAAGATCTGTAGTGCAACAGGGCAGATGATGGAGATGCCAGACTCCATTGGCTTAGAAGGAGCAGTGGCATTAGTGGTAATGGTTTCATACCAGTTGGTGACAATGTGGCCTAAATCGTGTGAATCAGACTCCAACAGAGAGACAAGATTATTCAGGAAGCAGGTCTTGTTGAACTGTATAAAGTGACTTCAGTTTGAATTATTTTGAGTGTGGGTGGTTGCTTGCAACCGGTGAGGAAGTTGGAAACAGATGGTGTAATGGTCTGACCAAGGCACCTGTGTAAGTTGAGGGCTAGGAAAAACAAAGTTTTCTAGGAGCTGAGATGGTATGAAGATAAGATCAAGGATATTACCTTTATTGTGTGTTGGAAATAGTACAATTTGAGTATATTTCAGATACCCCATTGCATCAGTGAAGGCCTTAGTTTGCTTTTGTGGGACAGAGGATAAGTTTAGGTTACCCAAGAGTGTTAATGGGCAATTTGAAGTTATATGGAAACATACGAGCGCTGCAAGCTCTTCATTACTTGCTGTGGGGGATCTATAGATGAGGCATAGGGAAGTCTGCTTATTGGTGATGGTGATAATATCCTGTCCGTGTTAGTTATAGTTAGTTTTAAATAGTAAGCTTTTTTTGGCAAGTATGCAGATACCGCATCCCCTGTGACTAATTCTGTGACAGTTGAATAAGTCATATTTCTGGGTGTTTTAGTTGATTAACAAGGATAGTTTCGGTAAGCCATGTTTCAGTGATGCACATAGAGGCTCATTCAGAAGGTGCACCTCCTGGTCGTCTGGATGTCCAGAAATCTGGACAGCCAGGAGGTACACCCAATTCTGCTCCCACGGGGGCTAGACATGACCAAAGGAGCTAGACATGCCCGCGGGAGCAGAATCCCAGCATAGGGATTAGATGTCCAGGACATGCCCCGATTCAGGCATCCCAGATGTCCAATCCATTGCCTCGCTAGCCCAGCCTGGCTCCTGCGTGGAGCTGTGGTGCCATGGCATCATGTTGCCATGGCACAGAAGCTCCATGCAGGAGCCGCAATCCCCCATGGCAACAGCAAATCCTTCGTTCCCAGCCCGACCCCCGATCAGGCCTTCCATGCCCAGGGTCAGGCTGCGGGGAACCCCCTCACCGGTATTGTGGGCTCAGACATCCCCCAATGTCTAGGGGGACTTATTCCACCTCCGAGATGGAATAAGTCCCCCGTTTAAATGGCCAACCCCAGATATACAGGGCCAACCTCAGAATTAGCCCTGTACGTCTGGGGACATGGTGCTGCCCACTGCCCGCCCTTGCTCCTCCCTCTGTCTGCCCCCTCCCTCCCCTGTCCAGAGCTCCCCACATATCTCCCCTATACGTGCAGGGAGCTTTGGAGTGGGAATACAGTCCCGGGCGTTTAGTGGATTTGGACATCTGGATTGGATGTCCAGACCCACTAAACATGGTTCAGAATGATCCCCATAATGTCCAGGTCATAGTCTGTTAGGTAGTCGGTGAGGATCTGAATTTTGTTTCTGGCTGAGCTTGTATTAATGAAAATGCACTTCACAGGAACAAGATCATTTGCATACTTAGTAAGTTGCTCTAGGGTGGTTGAGTGAAGAAGTGGGATATTAACAAGAGATGGCCATGAAAAGATAGGCAATGAGGCATGATCAGGTCAAATGGCAGAGCCCAGAACTAGAAATGACTGCCCAGAACAAAAACGGAGAAACCACTACGACTGCTCCTAGATGGGAATATGAAATTACTTCTCGGCAAGAGCTAGGGAGGTAAGGAATTCCCCCCACCTGATCAATGAGATGACTGACCTAATGGTCTCCATACATAAAAGGGGACTAAGAAGTTGGCACTGCAATGGGGGAAAAGGACTGACAGTTTGTGGTGAAGTGCTACAGGCCAATGAACAGGGTGAGAAATGCTGAGGAAGAGGATCTGTAGCCGGAGAAGATTTTGCTGATGAGCCTTTGCCTGGTAGAATATTATACTGGGAAAGAGGATGGCCAGCAAGTGTTTTGCTAGTTGCCAAAGGAGTTTTGGCAACAATCAGGAAACGTGAATATCGAATAGGAAACCCTGCAGGGTGTAAGAGGAGCAACTAACAGAAGAGCTGGAGAATTAGGGAGGGGAGCTCCGACATAGGATCCAAATAGTCTGAGAAGTGGAAGAAAAATTCAAAGGAGAAGAAGGAAATAAAGAAGAAATTACCATTGTCTCTTGCTTTTTCCTATGTCTGTGAAACTTAAGAGTGTAGACAGTGAGGGCCTGATATTCTGAAAATTAGATATTTAAATGTCATAGCAGTTAGCTGCGGTGTTTAAATATCATCCAGATATTCAGCCTCTATCTGGAAAGTACCATGACTGTTTTGCTGTCTTAAATTATGTGGATAGGCTATCTGCATGTGGATGGCATTTATCCAAATAACGGCTGAATATTGCTGATATCATTCTGCCCACAGATTCACCAGATAGTGTTGAGGCAGTCGGTGGACATATTCAGCAGCACTATCTGGACAGTGCCGCTGAATTTCTCACAGTATCCTTATCTGTATAATCTATGTGGTTATCTAGATAAGGACTTCTAAATATTGACTCATGGATTTCTTTGAAGTGACTGAGAGCTCTGAGAGAGAAGGTGAACAACACTGCAAGGCCTGAGTGAATGTCTAACAAGCTAGGGCCTATAAGAGTGATCTTCTCTCTGTCCCTCAAGACCCCCAACATAAGGCTTTAAGAATAGGTCTTCCTCCCCCCCCCCCCCCCACACATCTGCAGCCTTCAGTCACATATGCACACGGGGAAGAGGGATCAATGACACACATTCTCGGTAGTTTGAATTTGCTTTGTCAGATTGTTTTTGATCATATAAATCAATTGAACCCAAAAAGTACTCAATTGTCAGACCAATTTCAATCTTAACAAAATATATATCAAACTATATACCTTTAGGTCCATTTTACTGTTTTATTGCAAAAATTCCCATTTAAAATAGTTTTATTTTAATCCTTCATATTCCTAGAAGTGTACCCTCTTCTTTACAGTCAAGAGCTAGCTTAACATTATGCCAAGTATATTTCACATTCAAGCAATAACAGCAGCCTTGACTTAATTTATTTTATTTATTTATTTATTTACAGTTCTATACCGCGCTTTTCGTATCAGTGCGGTTTACAAATAACAACAATGATGCCATAGACAAACGGCCTTAGGCTTACATTATAAAAGGATGGATAACTTGGGAAAGAACTGGGGGAACTATGTACAGTTTCAGAATACAAACTATATACAGGTATAACTGACTTGTTGGGAGATTATATATAATATATAACCCATAATGGAGGGGTCTGAATTCTGCTTTGTCAAAGTCAGGTTAAGGGTGTGTTAGGGTCTTCGTGAGTGAGTTGCGGTGTGGGTAGTGGATGTATTTGGTTAGGGTGGGCAAAGTGTAGGAAGAACAAGTGATGCTTAAGAGCTTTCCTGAAATGAGAAAGGTCCCTAATTGCTCTTATGTGTGAAGGGAGGTTGTTCCAGCATCTCGGGGCAAAGAAGGCGAAGGATCTATTTCTGGTTGCTTGAGTGCATTTTGTGGCCTCCAAGGGTACAATTAGCGTATTTGTGGCTATTGGTCTCCTGAGTCTGTTGTTGGGGGTGGCAGTGAGGAGAGCAGTTAAGGATGAGGGGGCTATGAGGTTGATTGCTTTGAAAGTTAGGAGTAAAGCCTTGTAGGTGAGTCTACTGTCCAACGGTAGCCAATGTAATTCCATAAGTATGGGCGTGATGTGATCTCTCATCGATAGGCCGCAGAGAACGCGAGCTGCTGCGTTCATCGCCGTTTGCAATGGGTTGAGTGTGCTCTTGGGGAGACCATGGAGGATAATGTTTGCGTAATCGAAATGTGGTGTTACCAGCGATTAGAATATTGTTCTAAAATCGCTTGGTGCAAGCAGAGGCCTGAGGTGCCGTAACATCATGATTTTATTATAAATAGCCTTGGTGGTGTTTTTTGTGTTCCTTGAAGTTGAGCTGTTGGTCGAGTGTGATTCCCAGGTAACGTATCACATTTTTTCATGGAAGCTTTGCATCTCTCACTTTCAAAGTAGTGGGGGGAGAGAAGCTCTTGTTCTTCATGATAAATAATACCTCAGTTTTCTTAAAATTTATGCATAAGTTTTGAGTTAGGAGCCAGTCGGTAATTGAGTTGAAGCAATCAACTAGGGGTGAGAGGTCAGGCTGCATAATTTTGATTGGGGTGAACAGCAAGACATCATCTGCGTAGATTAAACTGGAAAGGTTAAATGAGCGTATAATATCACATATGGGCTGCATATATATGTTGAAAAGTAAAGCAGAGAGGGAGGAGCCTTGGGGTACTCCCTGTTGTTGCTTGAATGGATCGGATGTTGAGGCACCTATCCGAACATTCTGCCATCGGTCTGCAAGATAGGATTTGCACCATTCCCAAGCCAGGCCATGGATTCCCTTTTCCTGGAGTCGGATGAGGAGTTGCTCGTGATTGACAGAATCAAATGCAGCGGCAATATCGAGGAAGATAAGTACAAAACCGTTTTCTGTTTTATCTATGCCTCTAGTTAAGGTGTTGGTGAGCGTTGTAAGTAGGGTCTCGACCCCGTGGGATTCACGAAACCCGTGTTGACAGGGATCAAGGGGGGCTGAGATGCAACATTTTAAACTAATTTAATCACAGTTCTGAATCAGGAGAAAGAATGACTTATCTGTACTGCTTCATCAAAAATGATCTCTTCTCATAACAGCAATAACAACCAGAACTCTTTTTACTTAATGTCCCAGAACAAAACAGATTGCAGTGTACAAGTCACAGAATCTTTTTGTGCTATGCTCCTTACCTGCAGAATTAGTTTAGAATCTGGCTATTTGGGTTTTAGGAAAAAGGTTAAAGTTTGGCTCTTTGAGAAAGGATGGTTTCATTCGCTGCTGTCTGATGGGTGGTTGTAAGGGGGATGATGGCACTGGGAAGTCTATGCAAGGATAGAGAATGGCATTGGGATGAGAGGCCTGGCTGTGTTTGTTATTGCTTTATAAAGTATCTGTGAACCAAGAGGCTGAAAACTGACATTCCCATGTATTATAGTTTTACTGATGTATTTGTGTTGTAAAGATGTATCTACATTTCTTTTTTCAACTTAACAGCACTTATTAATCACTTAGCACTAACAGGCTCAAAGTGATGCATGGAGAAATTAGACCTTACCTGCTAATTGCCTTTCTGGAAGTCCCTCCAGTCCAGTCCAGGATACAGTCGGGTTTTCCCCCTCCTTCAGCAGATGAAGTTCGAGCATACCCGAATCTTGAAGCCACCACTTAAGGGCTTCCTCCTCTAGCATGGACTCCAGTATCATAATGACAAGGCAGGAACAAGCTAAAAACACATGTATCTTAAACATCCTGTTAGCTCCCCCTGGCTTGACAGGCCTAGGAGAGGCAACAGAAATAGACCATCCGAAAACTAGGTTGAAAAACAGCGATCAAGAAAAATAATGTACAGGAACCAAGGTATCTTGCGATAGGCCAAGTCTACCTAACCCTCTCCCTCTAACAGAAATGTCAAATGCGATCACCCTTAGACTCTTCAGGTGATCCGCCTACCTTCCACAGCTGGACTTACCACCCCCTGAACCAGAGAATCTGCACCCAGGCGGGACCTGGACTGGACTGGAAAGACTTCCGGAAAGACAATTAGCAGGTAAGGTCTAATTTCTCCTTCCATATCGTCCCTCCAGTCCAGTCCTGGATACAGTCTGGATGTACCAGAGCAGTATTAACACCGTGAGGAACCAGCCAGTCCAGCTTGCAGCACCGATACCCCAAAACGCACGTCCACCACTGCCTGAAGGTCCAAGCGGTAATGGCGCATAAATGTATGCAACAACGACCAGGTCGCCGCTCTACAAATGTCTACTGGCGGAATTTGACCGTACTCCGCCCATGACACTGCCTGTGAATGCATGGAGTGAGCACGCAGCCCCAAAGGAATGGGCCTTCCCCAGGCTATATACGCTGCCACGACAGCAGCTTTTACCCAGCATGCCACGGACGCTTTAGAGGCCACTCCACCCTTCCACGTTCTCCCAAACAAAATGAACAAGTGCTCCGACCTCCAAAAAGACGCTGTCTGCTTCATATATCTTCGTAGCACCCTGCGTACATCAAGCTTACGAAGCTGTCGGTCCTCCTCCGAATCGCCCAGCCCCTGAAAAGCTGGCAAAGTGACCATCTGATTGAGATGGAAGGTGGAAATTACCTTAGGGAGGAAAGAAGGCACTGGTCGGAGGACCACTTTCTTCCTGGACAGCACCAGAAAAGGTTCCCTGCAGAACAATGCCTGCAGCTCTGAAATCCTGCGCACAGAACATATTGCTACCAGGAAGACCATCTTCAGCATCAGATACTTCAAGGAGTCCTCCGCCAGAGGCTTGAACGGATCTTCCGCCAAGGTAGACAGCTGCACATTAAGATCCCAAGGAGGTACCACCGGACGCACCGGAGGGCAAAGCTGCTTCACTGCCCTAAGAAAATGCACCAGATCTGGATAGGAAGCCAAAGTCCGTCCCTGAACACATCCTCAGTAACAGGAGATAGCCACCACTTGTACCCTCAAGGAACCAAGGGCTAAGTCCTTCTCGAAGCCAGCTTGAAGAAAAGACAGCACCTCTGAGATGGATGCCATCAATGGATGGACCTGGTTGGAGGCACACCAATTCTCAAAGATCCATCACACTCTCATGAATGCTAGGTTCGTGGACTGTCTCCTAGATTCCAATAGGATGGTGATGACTGCTGGTGCATAGCCTCTGCGCCTCAAGTGAGCCCTTTCAAGAGCCAGGCCATAAGAAAGAATAGACTCATCTGAGGCATCTGGGGGGGGCACCTGCGTCAGGAGGTTGTCCCGATCGGGCAGGTGCCAAGGCTCATCCAACAGGAGGCGGCGCAGGTCTGTGTACCATGGTCTGTGAGGCCAATCCAATCCAATTAGAACCAGTGGACCCCGGTGCCCTTGCTATGTGCTGGAGCAGCCGTCCGATCAGCACCCATAGAGGAAACACATATAGAAGACTGTTCGTTAGCCAAGACTGTGCTAGAGCGTCCAGCCCCTCGGACATGTGTTCCCGCCACCTGCTTTAAAACCTTGACGCCATTGCATTCGCCAAGGTCACCATCAAATCCATGATTGGGACTCCCCAGTGAAGGGTGATCTCGTGAAACACCAATAGACTCAACTTCCACTTGCCGGGATCTAAGTAATGCCGGCTGAGAAAATCTGCTTGCACATTCTCCTTGCCTGCTATATGTACCGCGGACAGGGCTGTCAGCCATCTCTCTGCCCACAGCAGTAGCAGCCACACCTCCGCTGCTAGGGCTGCACTTCCTGTGCCCCCCTGACGGTTGATATACACAACGGGGGTTGCATTGTCAGAACACACTTTGACTGCTCTCCGCTCCAATAAGAGACAGAATGCCTATAGCACCAGAAACACTGCCCGCATCTTCAGATGACTGATGGACCATGTGCTCTCCTCAGACAACCATAGCCCCTGTGTAACCTGGGCCTGACAATGCACTTCAAAGCTGAGGAGACTGTCATCCATGGTCAGGAGCACCCACTCGGGCGTTTCCAAAGGCATGCCGACCTCCAAGTGACTCTTCTGAAGCCACCAGCCTAAGCTCTCCTTCATGCCCACTGGGCATGGCGATCATCGGGAAAGCGGGTGTTCCTGCAGAGACCAGCAAGATATGTGCGACTGCTGTAAGTGCCGCATGTGTGCTCTTGCCCAAGGGACCAGCTTCAGCAATGCTGCCATAGACCCCAGCAGCTGCAGGTAATTCCAAGCCAACGGGGCTCTCATCGTGATGAACTGGGACACCTGCTTATGGAGCTTCTGAATCCTTTCCAGTGGAAGAAACATACCTCCCATGAGTGTGTCGAACAGCGCTCCCTAGTACACCAGTCTCTGGATGGCCCGCAACTAGCTTTTGGCCAAGTTGACTACCCAGCCCAAACTCTAGAGGAACTGCACCACTGTCTGTGTTGACACCCGAGACTCCTCCATTGACTTCGCTCGGATGAGCCAATCATCCAGATAGGGATGCACCAGAACCCCTTGCGTCCTCAGAGCTGCTGCCACCACCACCATGACCTTTGTAAAAGTGCGTGAGGCTGTGGCAAGGCTAAAGGGCAGGGCTCAGAACTGAAAATGCCCCATTGGTAGAGCGAAGCAAAAGAATCTTTGATGGTCTAGGCCAGGGGTGGGCAATTCCGGTTCTGGAGGGCCGCAGACCAGTCAGATTTTCATGATGCCCCTAATGAATATTCATGAGATCTATTTGCATACACTGCCTTCCATTGTATGGAAATAGGTCCATGAATATTCATTAGGGACATCATGAAAACCTGACTGGTCTGCGGCCCTCCAGGACCGGAATTGCCCACTCCTGGTCTAGGCGAAGGGCAATATGCAGGTATGCCTCCGGGAGGTCCAACGCAGTCAGAACTCCCCCTGACGCACTGCTAGAATGACCGACCGCAGCGTTTCCATATGAAAATGGGGCACCCGCAAGGCCAAGTTGACTGTCTTAAGATCTAGAATCAGCCTGAAGGACCCATCTTTCTTGGGTACCACAAAGTAGATGGAACAGTGCCCCCAGCGCAAGCTGTTCCCGCGGCACTGCCTCGACGGCTTCCAACCTCAGAAGACTGTCCAGAGTGTCCCATACCACCTTTGCCTTCACCCCTGGGCAAAGAGACTATACAAAGGCATTGGAAAGAGGGCGAGTGAACTCCAGTGTGTAGCCCCCTCAAATGAACTCCAAAGCCCACTGGTCAGATGTTATCTTGGCCCAGGCAGAGTAAAAATGCGGCACACGACCTCTGACTGGCACTACCTCCGCCTGGACCTTGCTGGCTTCATTGTGGCTTCTTGTTGGGGACCTGAGGACTGTGTAGAAACCCCTACCCCCTGAAACGACTAACCCCTCAGGTTATAGCGCCCTCAATAAAAGGGCGAGAAACAGCTAGACCAAAACCTGCAGAAGTCCCGAGGCTGACCGTGCTGTGGAGCTTAACCCCCTTGGGTCGATCATTGGGTGGTAAAGGTGCAGATGCCCATATAAAGGAGTGAGCGGTGCATCGTACAACAAGTAGTGCCAGGTAACGCACGTAACAATGCGCCTTAGGCTAATGCGCGTCGCAAGGTGCTATATAAGGTACATCACAAGGCACTTTAACCTGAGGTGCCTCACAAGGTACATTGTCATGCGCCCTACAAGGTGCCCTAACCTAAGGTGCCATGAAGCCACCCCCAGAAGGCCCCATATAAGGTGCCATACAAGCTGCCCCATAAGGCACTGTAGGTTAAGGCACCTGAAAAGCAGGACATGGGGTAGCAGCCTGCACACGAACACAGGATGCTACACAGCTGACAGATGCAGATAGATGGACCAGAGGAATGTCAGCCACTGTGGCGAGGCTATTATGGGCTGGCAGCACAAATCTCCAAAGATATGACTGTTAGAGGCATGCAAAATATCTGAGTGGACAGGCATGGGAGGAGGGAACAATGGGGGATCGAACCCATGACCACAGTTTGGAACGTCATTGTACGAACCAGTGGGTTATATGGCCTGTTGTACAGCAATGCCTGGGTATAGAGGGACTGCAGGTCACCACACAAGCCATATGCTCTGTGTGCCAGGATAGGGTAACCGCACCAGCACCCAACGGTCTAGAGCAGATCACCAAAAGGGGTCTGCACCTCTCTGTTACCGCAGCCTGGTAAGATGGACTGCTGTGCGTGATACTGGCACAGAGTAGCTACAGACCCGGCCATTGTGCAGGTTCTGTGTTCACCCTGAGGGTAAGGATGGCTGCCCAGCACTAGGTCCACAGTACATGTGGTGCTACATATAGGTCCTGCTGCACATCCCCATCACTAGCAGTGTGTGACAGGTGTCCCTAGCAGTGCAACCAAAGGTACCTCTGTGCCCATCTGTATATCATAGTCACAGGTGTCCCTTTGGGACCAGACACCACCCAGATCAGTGCGTACCCAGTGTTAAGGTCTGGCTGCCATGGCCACCTGTTAGCAGGGCAGAGGGGTGTCCAGTGTCTTATGAGGGTTATGTACCACTGCCCCCTACTGTTCAGAGTAGTATACACTTGGGGCTCCCAAGGACCCAAAACCACCCATATTTTAGGAGAGGGCGTGGAGGGACAGGTGCCTGAGCACACAGGACTGGCTGTGGGACCAGCAACCCCGGTCCTGATGGCAAAAGACAGCCCTCTAGGGCTAGTGCGCAAGAGACATACCTGTGACTGAGGCATTGGCAGACCAGCAATAATGTGGGGGTGGCCTGTGAATCCTCACTTGCCACATACCACGGTCTGCCATGCATCATCAGACAACACTGTCGGACTGTACCTGCAGCAGCGTACAAGGTGTTCTCACCATGCACAGACTAACTGCAGACATGCCACTGGCCAGTCCCTGGTACATGCTCACTGAGGAAACATGTGCACTCAGACATAGGATGAGCAGCACACACACCAAGCAAGTATGTCAGTGATTGGGCCCCAGAACTGGGATCACACAGGTATTACTGGAGACAGATAGTATAGAGCACTATGGGGGAACCTAGACATGCCATGGTCACTGCTGAGTCAGGGTGAGACTGACCTCCCAGCATGACATGCTGTGGCTACCCTGTCCATGCAGGTGGTGTTCGGACATTACAGTGTCCCAGCCATTCCAATACTCCCTGTGCAGATGCAGCCTGCCCAATTCACCCTGTCTGGCCCATACCCACACTACCTTGCTCCTCATTATGCACATTTGCAGGCTAACGCTGGTAACAGTTGGACAATGTGGGCCGAGAGCAGGGTGGGCAGCCACAAAACAATGGATAGACATACATACACACACACTCCTACTGCAGCACTGTGCAATGATAGGGGTGTTTGGCAACCCTGCCTGCCACACTGCCGTCATTTCTGAACTGTGCAGGAGGTAGCAGTGGTGCTGTGATGGTACCTGCAGCTCCATGCTGGGGCCATCAGCCGGCCTGTATAGGACTATTTTGATAGTGGAGCCTGTGTGAGTGGGTGTTTCCACCCCTGTTGGCCACTGCTGTGGGGATTGCACGGTTTGATGTTGTATCTACTTAGTAGGGTAAAATATTGGGATGTGTTCTGCAGGGTCCGCAGCTGGGACCTGCACCTGTGACCCTCTGCTCCTGGACACACTGGCTGTGTGTACTGCACCACAGTGTGGCCACAGAAGCACAACAGTCCCTGGAGCGACCTTTACTTCTCCTCAGCCAGACTTTTTCTGTTGCACTGCACACCATGTACTGGTACAGGGCATGGCCTAAGTCCACTGCAGATAGGTGCCACTGCCCCCTCCAGCACGGACATCCCCCCCCCCTGCTATGCTGACATGACCATATGCTGTTGGTGCTTGTTGTGCGCCATCCCAGGCCATCCACTGTTCAGGTAGGCAGGTGCCTAGGGCGCAGCGTCTGGGGTGGGAAGGCATACATGGACATCCACACACCCCTCCATCACAGCCTAACAACATTATGTCCCTTCAACATGGGGGGGTGGGGGAGGGGGAATGGCTGCAGGGATTCCTGTCTCTGCCCTGGCAACTATTGGCTAGGGTGGTCAAGGTATTTGTATATTGTGTTTGGCCTTTGTCAGATGCTGTCTTGCTGACTTCCAGTTTCTATGTTCCACCTAGGTGACAGCCTAGTCTGCCCTATGCCCCAGTGCCCCTACTACATGTGCCGCCTGCAGTCCCCTATGCCCCATTTACACCATCGCCATAGTGGCCTTTCATACTTGGCCACTATGCTGTTGCTGCAAATGGAGCACTACTATCACGTTTCTTGTGCTCCCTGCCTATGCTGTACATTGCTGACACTGAAATGGTTTCTCTCTCCTGCAAATAATGTGCATCTAACGGCAGGTTTTCATTCGCGGTAGGATTCAGCCCTTCAGTTCAGCTCATTAGTGTGCAGGGAGCCACTCCCCGCCCATTGACCCCTGCTCTCCGCCCTCTCTCCTCCCTCTGCGGTGTGTACCACGGCGCAGAACGCTTCCGCGTGGGTTGTAACATTACTGCGCGGTAACGTTACCTAACGCACGGTCTGTAACATTACCGCAATTTAGTAAACATACCCCTTAGAGTGGTTTGGGCTTGGCTCGGGATTCTTTAACAAAATACATGTGTTATATGCGAGAACACAAGCTCGTATATTTGCTAATGGCATTCTATCCCGATCTTTCTCATTACATAGAGGCACCCACCAAGGTTGTCCTCTTTCCCCATTACTTTTCAATCTGGTGCTGGAACCTTTGGCCATTGCCATTAGACAGGCAGAGGCTATATCTGGCTTTGTAATAGGCGATCTACAAGTGAAGCTATCTGCGTACGCAGATGACCTCTTCCTATTTACTCAACCTTCATTGGTTCCTTCAATTATAGCGTTGATTGATTCCTACTCAAAACTATCGGAGTACAAAATAAACTGGACAAAGTTGGTGGCCTTCCCACTAAATAATCGGACTGTCTCAGAGGCAATGGCGGCATACCCATTTCGGTGGGAGGCAGGTAATATTAAATATTTAGGTGTTAGGTATGAAGCCTCAATAGATCAAACCATTCAAACTAACATAGAATAGTTATTAAATATGATACGTAAAATGACATTAATATGGTCTCCCCTGCACCTTACATGGTGGGGTAGACTAGAAACTATTAAAATGACCCTAATGCCAAAAATCAATTACATGTTGGGAATGCTGCCTTTCACGCTCCCATCAGGAACATATGCTACTCTGGAAAGAAGCTTGTCTAACTTTCTGTGGAATGGATTGCAACCGAGGATAGCCATGGAAAAGTTAAAAGCCTCCAAAGAGAAAGGAGGTGTCCACTTTCCGGATTTCCGTTGGTATCATCATGCCTTTTTGCTAAAACAGGGGGCAATGTGGGAGGGATCTGATGATTCTGGTCAGAGACCAAACTGGCTCGAGATAGAGAGCTGATTTGTTGCTCCCTGCCCCCTATTTCTTCTCTTAGGAATGAAACACCCAGAGTCGACTTCCGCAGGGAAAGTCATTTCGGCTACGCAGGAAACTTTTTTGACTCTTGCGCAGATTGTAGGTAAGGAAAACCCACCTTCAAAGATGACGCCGCTCTGGTGGAATCCGATGTTTAAAATCAAAGGAAAAAGGTTTGCATAGAAAAAATGGCAAGATTGTGGCATTTGGACCCTGAGTCAACTAATAGGAGCACAGGGTTGGAAGGATTTCTCCACTTTACAAGTCGAACTCTCACTTCCTGGGGCTAGTTACTTTCAGTGGCTACAACTTAGACATAGCGTGGGGACGTCCAAAATAGATGTAAACAGCTTGATAGATGAGGGGGCTCTGTTTAAAAATATCAAGGAAATTGCAGAGAAGGTTGGAGCTGTTTCAAGTCTTTATGCTTACTTCAGAGATCGTGCCCCTAACAAATTGATCAGACTGTCAAAAGTCTGGGATTCTGACTTAGCCCGCTCGCTATCCCCTAACAACTGGAAAGTTTTATGGGGCCTGATAACAAAGGTTTCCAGATCAGCTGTGTTCACACAATCAATGTATTTTATTATGCATCGGGCATATATCACACCTGTTAAATTAGCCAAATGGGATAAATCGTCACAGGATAAATGTTGGTCCTGCCAAAAAGAGACAGGCACATTTATACACATGTTTTACGAATGCTCTAAAGTTCAGAGATTTTGGAGATTTATTTGGATAAGAATCCAGAAAATTTTAGACCTCTCAGCTACTATTTCTTGGAACATTGTATGTTTAAGATCATTAGAGAATTGTCATGGCATGTCAAAAGATAAAGCTTTTTTATTGAACTTTATGCTAGCTATTGCTTTTAAAGGTCATTCTTACGAACTGGAAAAACTCTCAAATACTGAATGAGGAGCTATGGTGGAATCTTGTTTGTCAAAATGCCAAATATGAGAAGTTGTACAGTAAGCCACATCACCCTGGCAAAGCTGATTTAAATGCAGAGAGGTGGTTGCTGTTAGGTCAATATGCAGCTCGAGCTAAATTATCAAATGGGGCATTGCAAAGTGCTGTAGTGTATAATCCTATTCTGCCCTAAGCACAGTGAATGGGTTGTTAGATTGGTCGTCACTGACAGTCTGTGGATTCAAAAGGAGTCAAGATAGTTCCCTCAGAGAACCGGGGAGGGTGGGGGGTTTTGGGAGGTTTTTATTGTAATGTTAAATGTCATGTTGTTGAGTGCTGTTGTAGTTGTATAAAATTTAAAAATAAACTTATAAAAAAAAAAAAGCAGCGGACCCAGCACAGATCCCTGCGGTACTCCACTATTCACCTTTCTCCATTGGGAAAATTGGCCATTTAGCCCTACCCTTTGCTTTCTATCTTTTAACCAGTACCTGATCTACAGTACAATAGTACATTGCCTCCTATTCCATGACTTTTTAGTTTTGCCAAAAGTCTCTGATGAGGGACCTTGTCAAAGGCTTTCTGAAAGTTCAGATACACTATATCAACCGACTCACCTTTGTCTACCCGTTTATTCACACTTTCAAAAGAACATAACAGATTAGTAAGACAAGATCTTCCTTGTCTAAAGCCATGTTGGCTGTCTCCCATTAAGCCATGACTATCTACATGTTCAGTAATTTTGTTCTTTATGATGGTTTCTACCATTTTTCCTGGTACTGATGTCAGGCTCACCATTTTGTAGTTTCCAGGATCACCCCTGGAACCCTTTTTAAAAAATGGCGTTAGATTGACCATCCTCCAGTCTTCAGGTATTACAGATGATTTTAATGATAGTTCACAGATTACTAATAGGAGGTCTGCAATCTTATATTTCAGTTCTTTCAACATCCTTGGATTTATACTATCCAGTCCAGGTGATTTGCTACTCTTCAGTTTATCAAATAGTTGTAATACATCTTCCCGGTGTAGCACTATTTCTTTCAATTCTTTCGCAGTGTCAATATTAAATACCACTTCAGTCATGGGTAGCATCCCTACATCTTCCTTAGTAAAGACCGAAGCAAAGAATTCATTCAGTCTCTCCGCTATGGCCTTGTCCCCTCTTAGTGCCCCTTTTACCCCTCTTTCATCCAATGATCCAACTGACTCTCTCACAGGCTTTTTGTTATGAATGTACTTGAAAAAGTCTTTATTACGTGTTCTATCATCTAATGGTCCAACTGACTCTCTCACAGGTTTTTTTTGCTATGAATGTACTTGAAAATGTCTTTATTATGCTATTTTGCTTCCACGGCAAACTTCTTCTAAAATTCCTTGCTTGCCTTATCAATGCCTTGCATTTAACTTGCCAGTGCTCGTGCTGTTTCCAGTTTGTGTCATTTGGCTCTTTTTTCCATTTCCTGAAAGATGCTTTTTTGGCAACACCACCTTTAAACCATGCTTTGCAGTTTTTTAGACTTCCTTCCACTTTTCTTAAAGCGTGGAATACAGCTGGTCTGGGCTTCCAAGATAGTATTTTTAAACAACACCTAAGCTTGATGTAAGTCTTTAACTTTTGCAACTGCTTCTTTTAGTTTTTTCTTAACTATTTTCCTCATTTTATCATAGTCTCCATTTCAAAAGTTAAAAGGTAGTACTGTGGGCTTCTGTCCTGGTGCACCTTTTGCTCCGATTTACTGGCTGACAATTCCAACTGGCCTGAAGACCCCGACTCAGCCTGCTTCAACAAATATGCCTTGTGTAAAGAAAGCATGAAATCTGCTGAAAAAATAAAGCCCCCCTGCTCCTCTGAGAAAGTGAGGGCTGCCTGTGGCACCTCATCAACAGCCGCTAGTGCCTTTGTCTTTCTCTTCCGCGACTTCTCGGCCTCTGAGGAAATGGTGGTTTTATCGGAGATGACTGCGGTTTCCGCCAAAACTGTGGGAACCGCCGGCCCTGCAGTGCTGGATTCCAAAACTTCCCCTGAGCTCTCCATGCCCCACCGGCCTGACAAAAACACTGCCGAGCCACTGAACCTGACAACTGTTCACGCGATGACCCCACGGCCTCTGCCCCCGCGCCTTCCTCAACCCTGGCTGCAAGGAGGAGGAACCGACCACAGACACACAAACCAACCGGCGTGCAGCAAAGAGCAGGGACAAACCATAATGAAATGGGAAAGCCCGTACTGACTTACTGTGAATCGAGGCACCCTCCAGCTCTGTCAGCAAGGCTTCCCGGACCCCTCCGGTTCGCTGTACCACTGTTCGGGGTTTTTTATTTTTGTAACTTTATCTAGATCAGCTAAATGAATACTTCCAATTCCCCCTTTTGAAAAAGGAACAGCCCCAGAGGGTTTTGACCAGAGACGTGGGGTGCCAAGCTGGAGGGGGGAAGGGACCTGGACCACCAGGTGTTTTACCCCTTAGGCTCACCAGACCCAATAAAGGATGCAGAAAATGCAGCACTGATCACTACCAGCCTTTTTCCAGGCAAAGGAACAGTAGAAAAACAACCCAGCTTTATTATAGTCCACCTCTGTGACCTAAAATTTTCTAAGTAAGTATGCCTTCCAATTCTTCTTTCTTTCTTTCTTTTTTTTTTCTTTTTTTTATTAAGGTCTTTTAGTCATATACAATAACCAAATAAATACAGGACATACTGCTGATATTTAACAAGAAAAAAGAAGTCAATACAAAAATAACAAAAGAAGCAATTCAAGAAACATCAGACTTACAGTCCACATCACGGGAGCTAATTGCTTACTAAATAAAAAGAAACAACTAATATAGTAACCAAGCCAAAATTGACCACTTACTAGGAGGAACCAACAACAATGCTACGAGACCCTGTTGAACCCTGTCTGTCAAGCAAAAATCTTTCCAAATGCGTTACATCAAGGAAAACAAATGAAGCACCCTCATAAGTAATCAGGCACTTACTGGGAAATCTTAGGAAAAAAGTAGCAACCAGTTCTAAGACACGTGGCTTTAAAGATAGAAACTGCCTGCGTCGCAACTGGGTGCTACGTGACACATCTGGAAAGATATTTATTTTCTGGCCACAAAATAAAGCTGATTTCACCTTGAAAAATGCCTTTAAAATACGTTGCTTAACTACAACAGAAGAAAAGGTGACCAGCAAAGTGGATCGAGTGTTAATATTATCTGAGGAATCCTCAAGAAAAGCGGTGAGATTCGCCACATTAGGAACAATTTCATCTAATTCACCATCTGTAGCGTTTATCTTCTTAGTGCCAGAAGAAATATAATAAATCTGTAATACTTCAAAAACATCAGATATGGCAAGAATTTCTTTTACATACTTATCAAAAAGAATTTTAGGCGATAGTAAAGAAGTATAGGGAAAATTCAAGAATCTTAAATTGCATGCCCGTGTGGAATTCTCAAGCGATTCTAACTTTGAATGCAAAATCGAGGAATCCTTGTTTCCCATCACATTTGTAGATTGAAGTGAGTGTACCTGGGATTCCAGTTTAACAACCGCCTTATCAATCAGAGACACTTTCTCATCAAGTTGCTGCACAGCAACTGCAGTTTCTTGTGAGAAGGTAGTAAAAGAACCAAGAACAACAGACACTTTAGAATCAATGCACTTCAAAGCCCCCCACAGATCTTTTAAAGTAACTTCTGATTCTGAAGGCAGGGCAGGAAGCTCCGAAGAGATATCCAGCACCACCGACTGAACCGGGGTAGGCATCTTAATCACAATTTTATCTCTCACAGCAATCTCAGAGGGGACCCCAGAATTAGAAACAATATCAATAACAGGACAGGGAGGGGGAGATCTCCCCCCAGGGCTCAAAGATGCCCCTTCTGGAGAGGACTGCGCAAGAGGGAGAGGAGCAAAATGTTTGTCCAAAGGGCCTACCGGTTTCTCAATTCCGGAGTCAGCCGTTTGGACTTTGCTCTGTGACTTGGCCTTCCTCTTACCCATATTGACTTAGGTATTAAACCACCCCACATAAATCTCAAAGAACAGACCAACCACACACAACCCTCACCTGGCTTCTATTCTGCTCTGCCCACAAAATCTCCGTCGATGTGGCGTCGAAGGGGCGTCTAAGGGGCAGAACCTGCCCCTTTAGACACGCTCCTTCAAACACGCCCCACGGCCGCGCTCCATGGTCGCGGAGAGGGCTGGCTGCGATTTTATACAAAAATAGGCTCCTTTGAGCAGCAGGCTGTCCCCGGAGTGCCTGTGATGGTCCCGCAGCACGGCAGAACAGTCTCAGCACTCCTCCAGCCCTCAACAGGGCGCACACTCCTCCAGCACACTCCAGCAGGTAGCTCCGCGGTAAGGATGACAAACGGAGGGTTTTAAAGGCTCCAGAAGCCCCCTCAAACAGCAGGCTGTCCCCGGAGTGCCTGTGATGGTCCTGCAGCACGGCAGAGCAGTCTCAGCACTCCTCCAGCCCTCAACAGGGCGCACACTCCTCCAGCACACTCCAGCAGGTAGCTCCCGCCTTCCAATTCTTCTTAGTGGCATGCCCAATGAAGAAGAGCTCCCTCAGCTGCTGAGGACTGAGGATACTTGAGTCTGTACCAGAGGATGGAGCCCTTAAGTGGTGGCTTCAAGATTCAGGCATGCTCAGTCCTCAGCTGCTGAAGGAGGGGAAAAACCTAACTGTATCCTGGACTGGATTGGACTGGACTGGAGGGATGATATGGAAACATAATTTAAAAGAATTAGCATCCATGTACGTTCTTCTATTGTTCCATGTACACCGCCGTGACTTGTAGATACAGTGGTATAGAAAAGTTTCTAAATAAATAAATCCATTTTTCTCTAAATTTACATAAAGTTAAATTAACATGCATGTGATCAACTAAAATTAACATAAAAAGAATGCAAATTTGATCCCTCCTTTTATAACAACTAATTAAACAATTTGGACTACTACTTAACATCTTAACAATGTCAAAACCAGATACCCATTTAAGGATGATCATAATAGACCAAAGAGAATGAGTTTCTAAACTCTCTCCACTCTAGGAGTGGAGAGAGTGGCCTAGTGGTTGGGGCAAGGTACTTCAGGCCGGAAGGTTGGGGGTTCAAATCCCACTAGAGGACAGCAACCTTGGGCCGGAAGGACTGGGGTTTTTAGTCCCACAGGTGCTCCTTGTGGTCTTGGGCAAGCCACTTAACCCTCCATAGCCCATGTTCCCTGTAAAATAGTTATCTCCAAGTTATAATGCCCTGTTCAATGTAATTTCAGTTTGTTCAATGTAAACCGCACTGATGCAGAATAGCGCGGTATATAAGAGAATGTAAATAAATAAAATAAAATAAATAAGATAATTTAGTTCCACATGTAACTTCTTAGGAAGAGAGTTCTGCTTGGTGGGGACCTCCCAAGAAAAGGCCCAAGTTCTAGTACTGGCTAGTGAAGTTTTTAATACTGTATTGGATTCTGTAGTAAATATTTATCCTTTCAGCAGAGGAGCACCCTAAAGTATACCTCTTCACCTTGCTCTTGAAATAGCCTTGGTCTAAGTCCTGGATAGGGCATCAGGCAAACTAGGTGGTTGCCTAGAATGGCAGCTTCTTGGGGGGAGGGGGAGGGGGGAATAAAAAGCAGGGTATTCAAAGCTAAACAGATTGACAACCGGGTAGGGCACCCTAGGAAAACCTTAAGCCTTTTGCTAACAACTTGAACCAACTCTGGGCCCTGGGTGCCATTAAAGAGATTAGATAGAGTAATTTAGAACATGCTATATACAAAAAATGGCAACCAGTGTATTTTAAAGCAAAAAGAGGAGATGGGGTCTCTTGCATTTCACCCTAGCACTAATCGCATAGCTTCATTTTGAGTCCTTTGGAAAAATGAATATGTTAATTCCAGGAGACCTGACTGTGTGATCTGCCACTGATCCAGATGATCTTACCTGCGATGCCGAAGAGGAAGGGGAGACCGTGGGGGAAGCCTCCCGAGCAAAAGGAGATCCCCTCCAGACTTGTCGCTTATAAGGGTCTGATGGATTCTTTTAGTCAGCATTTGAAGAGTCATCAAGAAGAAACCGGTGTTTGCCCAACTGTGTCGACGCCGGGGTAGGGAAGCCCAGCATCTTCCTCAGGCTATGAACTGTTGCCGGAGCTGTGGCCTCTTCCTGTCTTGCCCGCCGGATTTCTCTACCTGGACGCATCTGTGTCATCTAGCCCTGGTCAAGGATTGCTGGATGCCTTGGTGGGAGGAAGTGTTTGCAGGCAGTCTCTGGCATTGGGGCCGATGGCAGATTCATCATTTTCGACTGCAGGAGTGGTGCAAGGAGTGGAGAAGCTGGTGAATGGTTTAATGTCAGTAATACAGCTGCCCATAGCAGATGGAAGCACTCTGTCTGATGTGGAGATGTGGGTTGAGAGGTGGTCTGTTGTTCCCCCTTTTGTGTTGGAGATTCTGGAGAATTTCACACTGAAGTCAATCTGGAATGCCATCTCTAAGCCGGGTGAGCTAATGGTGGTGCAGTCTAATAAGATCTTATCTCAAGTACAAGGTAAATGGAAATTACACTTACCTGGTAAATGTTGTTCCTTGAGGAACTCCAGTTCAGTCCTCCACCTCTGGGTTGTGTACCTCCTCCTGCAGCTTGGAGACTGGGCATGTCAAAATCGTGACATCACTGGATGTAGTCTGCTGGTCTCTCCCATCAGCCCCAGTGAACTAAGGAGCAACAAATAAGTAGCTATCATATGAATTATAACTTTGTACTCAACTTTGAGCGTATAACAACTAACTATGTAAAAATGAATTTTCCTCCTAGTAAAAAGGGAACTTTTCTTGTACCTTTCCATTCCGCCTTATTCAGAATTAGAAAGAAGAAAGAGTAAGAAGAAACAGAAACAAATAGAAAGGATCAAGGCAATCAAAATCCCATTAATAACCATACCTACCGGTAGTCTTACACTTCTCCCAACTGACCATCCACTGCCAACGACACCACCCTGGGCAGGAATGAGGACTGAACTGGAGTTCCTCAAGGAACAACAATTATCAGGTAAGTGTAATTTCCATTTCCTTATTGTTCCTCCAGTTCAGTCCTCCACCTCTGGGACGTAACAGAGCAGTAATCATTGGGAGGCACCTTTCCAGCCGGCTCTCAAGACCGCGACCCAAAACAGGCATCATTCGCCACCGAAACATCCAGGCGGTAGTGCTTACTGAAAGTATGAAGAGACGACCAGGTGGCCGCTCTACAGATTTCCCCTGGTGGCACCAAACTGTGTTCCGCCCAGGAAGTCGCCTGTGCTCTGATAGAATGAGCTCGTAAGCTCATTGGAACTGAACGACCTTGCACCAGATATGCTGATGCAATCGCCTCTCTAATCCATCTGGAAAAGGACGCCTTCGCCGCCACTTCCCCTTTGCAGGGGCCTCCAAACAACACGAATAGATGGTCTGATTTGCAAAAAGTTTCAGAAACTTTTAAATACTGCCACAACACTCGTTTTATGTCCAAACAGCGTAAACTACGGTCCGATGCGTTCCCGTCCACCGAACCTAGAACTGGAAGGGAAACTGTTTGATTTAGGTGAAATGGAGACACCACCTTTGGCAAAAAGGACGGAACTGGACGCAACACCGCCACCTCTCTGGAAAAGGACAAAAACGGTTCTCTACATGACAACGCCTGTAGCTCCGAAATTCGCCTCGCCGAACAGATGGCTACCAAAAACACGTTCTTTAAAGTCAAATCCTTAACCAACGCCTGGAGTAATGGCTCAAAAGGTTCCTTAGTTAACGCCCCTAAGACCAAATTGAGATCCCACGGCGGAACCACAATTCTACGAGAGGGCCGTAGTCTGGTTACTGCTTTAAGAAACCACAACATATCTGAATAGGCACCTAGAGCCACTTCCTGTACTTTGCCTCTATAGCACGAAAGAGCTGCCAACTGGACTCTCAAGGAACTGGCTGCCAGACCCTTATCAAACCCGTCTTGCAAAAAACTTAAGAACAAAGGAACGGACACTGTAGCCGCACAAACTTGATGCCGTGAGCACCAGTACTCAAAAATACGCCATATATGGACATATGCAAGAGACGTGGACTGCTTCCGTGCTCAAAGTAAAGTTGCGATGACTGCTCCAGAATAACCTCTTTTCTTTATCCTTGCCCTTTCAATGGCCAAACCGTAAGCGAGAACCGATCCACTTGAGGCATTCGAAGCGGCCCTTGTAGCAACAGATCTTCCGACGCCTGTAACCTCCAGGGATTCCCGTCGAGTAGGCATGCCACGGGCGTCTTGGCCAATCTGGGGCCACCAACAGCACTCTTCCCTGATGAGCTTCGATACACTGAACCACTCGACCTATGAGTACTCACGGAGGGAAGACATAGAGGAGACCTGCCGACGGCCAATGTTGCATCAGAGCGTTGATCCCTTCTGACATCTTTTCTTGCCGTCTGCTGAAGAAACGACTCGCCTTTGCTGACTGAAAGGTCGCCATGAGGTCCATGATTGGCGGTCCCCATCTGCGATCTATTTCTGCAAACACGTCCGGATGCAATTCCCATTCCCCCACATCCACTCGGACCCTGCTGAGAAAATCCGCCATCACATTGTCCTTCCCTGCAATGTGCGCTGCCAAGATTGCTGGTAGTCAATGCTCTACCCAAGAAAACAGTGCCTCTGCTTCCTCTTCCATGGCCGCACTTCCTATACCGCCCTGTCGACTGATGTAGGCCACCGTCGCAGAGTTGTCTGACAGCACTCGCACCCCTTGCCCTGTCACCGTAGCTTCAAACATTTGAAGCGCTCGATAGACTGCTCTCAATTCTAGCCGGTTGATCAACAAATTGCTCTCTTGTGCGAATTGATCTCTGCAATGTGCTCCTCATCCCGCGAGGCTCGCATCTGTCAACAATGGGAGCCACTCCGGCTGCTCCAGTGGCATTCCTGCTTTCAAAGATCCTGGGAAGCAGCCACCACCGAAGGGACTGCCTGACCCAGAGCGGACAGGGAAGCCGTTTGTTCAGCGAATCGGACTGATGCGACCAACGGCGAAGTAGCACTCTCTGTAAAGGCCGCATATGAAATCTGGCCCAAGGCACCGCTTCCAGGGTTGCCGCCATTGTTCCCAGCATGCGAAGATAACTCCACACTGAGGGCGCCGGAGCGGACCTGAACTTGTGCACCAATTGTCGAAGGGCTTGAACTCGACGATCCGGCAGAAACACCGCTCCTTTCTGGGTGTTGAACCGTACACCCAGATATTCCAGATCCTGGGAAGGTACAAATCGACTTTTGGTCGGATTGACCACCCAACCTAGAATCTGCAAAAACTTCATTACCTTCTCTGTCACCTGAACGCTCTCAGCCTTGGACTTCACCCGAATTAACCAATCGTCGAGATAAGGATGGACCAGAATTCCTTCCTTTCGTAATGCAGCTGCTACAACCACCATAATCTTGGTGAAAGTCTGCGGTGCCGTCGCCCGACCGAAAGGCAATGCTTGGAATTGATAATGTCCCCAAGGAAGAGCGAACCGCAGAAAAGTTTGATGAGCCGCTCTGATCGGGATGTGTAAATATGCCTCCTTAAGATTGAGGGAAGTCAAGTACTCTCCTTGTCGCACCTCCACAATAACCGACCTCAACGTTTCCATCCTGAAATGCGGTACCCGAAGACAGCGATTAACCCCTTTTAGAGCCAATATAGGACGTAGAATCCCGTCTTTCTTTGGCACCACAAAATAAATGGAGTATTGACCCACGCCGTAGTCTACAAACAGGACCGGCGCGACTGCTCCCATTTGTAAAAGTAGATCTAATGTACCGCGAACCGCCAGGGTTTTCCGCTGACCTTTGCTGGGAGACATCATGAATGAATCCTGTACCGGCCTTGCCAATTCCAGCGCATAACCATAGCAAATTATCTCTAACACCCACTGGTCGGACGTTATTTGGGTCCAGGCAGGAAGAAATCCCCGAAGTCACCAACCTATCGGTGGGCTTCCTACCAGAACCTGCCTCCTTTCATTGTGGTTTTCGAGTTGCCGCTGCGGAAGCTGCTGCGAAACCTCTACTTGCTCCATGAAACCCCTGGGCCCTAGAAGCAAATCTTCCTCTTTGGAAACCACCCAAACGAGAAGTACAAAATCTCCTGAAATCCCTAAACTGGCCCCGAAAAGCCGGTAAGGACTTCCCTTGCTTTGGCTTATCCTCCGGAAGTCTCCTGCCCTTGGACTCCCCGAGATCCTTAACCAACTTGTCCAGATTTTCTCCAAACAACAACTTTCCTTTAAACGGGAGCTTACTGAGGCGTGACTTGGATGAACCATCAGCCGCCCAATTCCTCAACCACAGAGATCTCCGGGCAGCCACCAAGGAAGCCATACTATTAGCTAGTGCTCGAATCAAGTTGTAATGCACATCCGCTAAATATGCCGACCCAGACTCTAGAGCAGGGGTTCTCAACCCTGTCCTCAGGACCCACCTAGGAAGGAAGGAACTAACCAAGCAGGTTACCAAGGACTGACGACAGTTATATAGGTGAAGAATCTTTTTTATTGTGCCCCGACGCGTTTCGGCTAAAGAGCCTTCTTCAGGGGGTCTTTAAAAAGAGCACACCTCAAAAAGATAATAACAAACAATTATAAACATATGAATACATAATTAAAGGTATGCCTAACCAATTAATTTAATTAAAACATCGATCATAATTGTTAAAAAAAAAAACATAAATAGCAAAAACAGATATAAAACACATAGAAGATATAGATCCATTAGTTAAAATTATAATATCATTGAAGAATCATAAAATGATAAATAATGATACAAGATTAAGAATGTAACTATAGACATAAATGTTAAAAATATATAAAAAGGATAAGAGCATATAATAAAAATAAACCACAAAATTAATGTAAGCCACAAAAGAGAGATGAGGAGGACACAAATACAGGGAAAAAGTAAAAAGTACCTTAAATCTGTCACGTGGTACACTAAGAACTAAAGATAAACAATTAAAAGAAAAAATGAATGAATACCTAATTATATGAATGTATTCCCACACATAAAATTATCTGAATTGATGTAAAATCAATATGTGGCAATGCCATTTGTGACACAGTAGCTCCCCAGGAACCGATGGACACGAATGAGCATCCGGTGGTAGAAGCTGGTACTGCAGGAGAAAGCAGGGATTTCTTTGCAGAAAGAAAAAAACCCAGATTCAATCAAGCAGAACAGCTCACCTCGAGGGAGGAGAGTAGGAAAGCTTTTGATTGGGCACGCCCCAAGGGGAGGCGGGCAGTGCAGGCTAGAAGCACCTGGTTAAATATTCAGAAACCAGGAAGTGAAGGAGGAGAGAGGAGGAGGCAAGACAAACAGAACCGGGAGCAAGAGCAGGACCGAGAGAAGCTAAGAGGGCAGGAGCCAAGAGAGCAACGGAGGCTAAGAGAATTCCCAGAGGGAGAAACAAGTGCTTCAGAAGGAAAGGCTGAAAGGAAGTATCCTTGCTGTGGTAATTCCTCTAATAGTCTGCAGCTGGCAGGTAGCGTGGTGGAAGATTCAGATGAGGAAAGAAACTGCTGGAGGCAGAACTCTTTCAGAACGCTGAGAGATCCAAGGCTACAGGACCAGGCAGAGCTATGGAATAAAGGCAGAAGGACAAAGAATTCTCCAAAGGAAAAGCTTCTGTATAAGGTACCCAGTGGGGGAGAAGTTTACGCTCTAAAGCCAGAAAGATTGTGTTCTAGTTTTAAAAGCCCAGTCAGACAAAATGGTGGCCGCTGTTGTCAGCAGGGAGAAGCTTTGAATAACACTAATTATTCCTTTAAGCTAGCTGAAACACCTAGCCAAGAAAGGGCTGACGTAAATGCTTTTAAGTACCCTCCTAGCACAGCTAAGTTTTTATGCACAGCACCCACGTGTAGAGAAAGGTGGGGAGATAACGGAAGCACAGCAAATGTTTGTTTTCCTGATACAAACAAACATGATAAGCAGCCTGAGATAGAGAGGCTCAGCCAACATTTGCTCACCGAGGGGAAGGGAAGACAGCTAAGTGAAGGGAAGTCACCAGCTGAATCACTTCTCGAAGAATTCAAAGAGTTTTTAGAACAGAAGACAAGTTTTAACTACAGTATTCCAGAACCAGTTACTGGCTGTAATGAAGAAACGTCTGTTTCTAATTCTCTGCTTTACCCTGATGAAGATATATTAATGGACTGCTCTACATGCTTAATTGACAGAGGCAATTAAGGAGAAAAGGATTTTCTGGTATATGAAGAAATATAGCAGTGGCACTTAACTTGACCTACACAAGAAAGCTTGTGGGAGGTGAATGAATTAAGGTACCAGTGATTGGTAGAACCAGAGCACTACTGTTAAAGGAACTTTTCTGTTGCATCCTGTATGTTTGAACCACATGAAGTGAATGTGAAATAATACAGCATTGCAAGCCTGTTTGGCAAGTTTCAGTTAATCTTGTTTTTGGTTTACACTTCTGCACCGTCTGTAGCCTTTTTGAACTGCACAATGGCAAAGTAAGCCTCGTGAAAAATAAACCTCATGAAAAATAAATTTCTCTTTGCCTGCCTTACTGCTCGAAGCACAATAACACAACTACAACTAACTGCCTCAAGGGCATCACAAGGCAACCCCTCCTTAAACCTCAAGGTTAGGGAGCGGGCGGCGTGATACATTGAAGATTCTAAATTATAGAAACCACAGACCAAAGATAAGGAGTGGAGGAGTGGAGGAGTGGAGTGGAGGAGTAGCCTAGTGGTTGGGACAAGGTACTTCAGGCCGGAAGGTCGGTGGTTCAAATCCCACTAGAGGACAGCAATCTTGGGCCGGAAGGACTGGGGTTTCTAGTCCCACAGGTGCTCCTTGTGGTCTTGGTCAAGCCACTTAACCCTCCATAGCCCATGTTCCCTGTAAAATAGTTATCTCCAAGTTATAATACCCTGTTCAATGTAATTTCAGTTTATTCAATGTAAACCGCACTGATGCAGAATAGCGCGGTATATAAGAGAATGTAAATAAATAAATAAAACATATTATGCTCAAGGTAAAAATGACTTATGTAATATTGCCTCTAAAAAAAAAACCGACGTCATGTATTAAACCAACATGAATTTGTAGAATAAGATGTGAAACACTTGGAGGCAGGTGGAAAAACACGCAACTAAATAGTTACTAAAAATTGTCTCAAAAACAATGTTGAAAAATAAGCATATCACATGTATCAAGCAAGCTATTTATTTATTTTATTTATTTATTTCTCTTATATACCGCGCTCTTCCACATCAGTTTGTCCGTAGAGGATATACCATCAAAAAAGTATCTTTTGTGTTGCTCGATTTAAAAAACGTGTGCTACAAAATATCCACGGAGCAAACAAACAAGAGGTGCTTAAGTTGTAATGAATTACACGCCCTCGAAAGCCGCTGTCCGCTATTGTAAATTAGAACAATTTTTAAACATATTAATAATGTCAAGGGACAAGGTCCAACACAGTAAGACCATTTCAAAAAACATTGTATAGTTAACAAAGTATAAAGGTCATAAGGATTGGGCAAACAGTCCAAAGAGGTACAAATAGTAAAATAATTGAAGGTGAGGGGTGAATAATCACTGTTGACTGTAAAAACAAAGTATGCAGAAAAAACAAGAAAGGTTCACTGTTTATTGCACACTGTACTGCTATACTGCTTAAATGAAGAAATAAAGCTCACTTAAGGTCCCAGAAATACTGACGTATTCCCGCTCATATAGGTTAAAGGTCAGACAGTCCAAAGAAGTACAAATGATTGAATAATTGAATAAGGGGATGAATGATGATCCCTCACCTTCAATTATTTTACTATTTGTACCTCTTTGGACTGATTGCCTGATCCTTATGACCTTTAACCTACAAGAGCGGGAAAACGCCAGTACTTCTGGGATCCTAAACGCAGGGCGCTTCACTTCTTCATTTTGAGCAGAATAGCAGTGCAGTGTGCATCGAACGGTGAGCCTTCCCGCTTTCCTCCTTTCTTTTCTGTATACTTTGTTAACTATACAATGTTTTTTGAAATGACGTTATTAAAAAATATGCCCTACTAGGAAACACTTTAACTGCTTTACTTTGTTAACAACGCAGTTTTAAAAAAATTTTCATATCTTTTATATTGGCGTTGTAGTTCCCGTTTGCTAATGCATCTGCACAATAGCACTTCTGTTTTAATCCCGCAGCCTTCAAACTATTAGTTTTTATTTCAAGCGCTCTACACTTTTGAAGAATAGCTTGCTCGATACATGTGATATGCTTATTTTTTCAACATTGTTTTTGAGACAATTTTTAGTAACTATTTAGTTGCGTGTTTTTCCACCTGCCTCCAAGTGTTTCACATCTTATTCTACAAATTCATGTTGGTTTAATACATGACGTTGGTTTGCTTTTTTAGAGGCAATATTACATAAGTCATTTTTACCTTGAGCATAATATATTTTATCTTTGGTCTGTGGTTTCTATAATTTAGAATCTTCAATGGCATTGCCACATATTGATTTTACATCTATTCAGATAATTTTATGTGTGGGAATACATTCATATAATTAGGTATTCATTCATTTTTTCTTTTAATTGTTTATCTTTAGTTCTTAGTGTACCACGTGACAGATTTAAGGTACTTTTTACTTTTTCCCTGTATTTGTGTCCTCCTCATCTCTCTTTTGTGGCTTACATTAATTTTGTGGTTTATTTTTATTATATGCTCTTATCCTTTTTATATATTTTTAACATTTATGTTTATAGTTACATTCTTAATCTTGTATCATTATTTATCATTTTATGATTCTTCAATGATATTATAATTTTAACTAATGGATCTACATCTTCTATATGTTTTATATCTGTTTTTGCTATTTATGTTTTTTTTAACAATTATGATCAATGTTTTAATTAATTAAAGGTATGCCTAACCAATTAATTTATGTATTTATATGTCTATAATTGTTTGTTGTTATTTTTTTGAGGTGTGCTCTTTTTAAAGACCCCCTGAAGAAGGCTCTTTAGCCGAAACGCGTCGGGGCAAAATAAAAAAGATTCTTCACCTATATAACTGTCATCAGTCCTTGTGTACCTGCTTGGTTAGTTCCTTATCTGGTGTGCAGGTACTTGTTGCTCTCTTTTGGTATCATTTGCTCAGGACCCACCTAGCCAGTCGGGTTTTCAGGATAACCACAATGAATATGTATGAGAGAGATTTGCATACACTGACTCCATTATATGCAAATCTCTCCCATGCATATTCATTGTGGTTATCCTGAAAACCCGACTGGCTAGGTGGGTCCCGAGGACAGGGTTGAGAACCCCTGCTCTAGACGATGCAGCTCTCTTACCTCTTCCTGCTCCAGGCGAGTAGACTGCCGTAAGCGCTGAGACCATCTGAGACATGCTCCCGCCACCCAAGCTCCACAAATGGAAGCCTGTAAAGCACAGAGCGTTAGCCTCAAATGATTGTTTCAATAGACCATCTACTTTCCTATCCTGCGCATCCTTTAAGGCCGCGCTACCTTCCACCGGTATAGTGGTCTTTTTTGTAACCGCTGACACTGCTGCATCAATTCGTGGAGAGCGGAACTTCTCTTTGTCCTTATCCGCTAAGGGATAGAACCTGTTCATAGTCCTAATTCCTCTTAGGCCCACTTCCGGTTGATCCCACTCCTCCTGGATCATCCAGTCAACCACTCGATGAACGGGAATCACTACGTGCGCTTGTCTCACCGTTTGAATGATAGGGTCTTCCTCATCTTCTTCTTCCGTCGCCTGTGCAGTAGCGAGATTTAGCATCTGAAGGGATTCCATGATAAGTGCCGTCAGTTCGTCCTTCCGGAATACCCGAATGATTTTCACCTGATCCTCAGGCTCTTGTATTTCTCCATCTTCCAATTTTTCTATTCCTGCTTTGAGCTCTATCTCGGCTTCATCTGTCTCTTGCCACTCGCAATCAGCGGGAGAAGCTCATGAGGCCTTGACCTCTTAGGGGGCTTCAGGGAAATACTACCAGCGTCACCTACCCCGGGCAGCTGCATATGACTAGTCAGAGTCAAGGGCTCCGGCATTTTCCCTTGACGCCTCAGACAAAATGCCTGATGCATAATTAAAACAAACTCCGGGCAGAAATCCCCGAGCTGAGGCTCTAATCCCAAGACCGGTAGCACACTTGACGAACCCGCTGTAACCTCCTGGCAGGACCCTTGCAACGTGGTCCTCAATGCCTCTCCTTCAGCCCCAGCCGATGAATCCTGGGGCTCCTGAGCTACCTTGACTTCCATCTGCTGCTCCACACTGGTAGACACTGTAGCGCAGCCCTGGCAGATCCCGGAGTCAGCGACTGTACCTCTGCGGGTGCCGCAGACAACACACTGAGGGCGCGATGCCATAGGCCAGAAACCGCAACCACTCGTATGCGGCTAAACCACAAAAGAAAAAAAGTGGTTTTTTGGGGGGGGGGGGGTTATATAAATCCTTCAATAAAAGGGGGGGGGGGAAAGGAGATAAACTAAAAACTCCCCAAAAGAAAAGAAAAATCCCCCCGAGAAAATGAAACAGGGATCCTCAGACTTCCATCAATAAGAAAAAACAGTCCCACAAAAGTAAATTAAACTACCTAGATGATTAAAAGAAAACAGTTCAAAATAAGAAAATTGATCTTTCCCAAACACAGGGCTAAAGTTTCCTAAAGCCCCGTGCCCTGAATCGTGAGTGCTCGCCACGCGGCGCACCTGCGTTCCCAAAATGGCCGCCGTTTGTTGCAATCGCGAAATGGCGCCAAAACCAGCTGATTTAATCTCCACGACTTTTGACAGCAGCCCCACTGCCGGTCCGATACTCCTTACAACATGTAATGCTCTCTTACCAACTTTCCGAAGTGAAGGAGAGCCACTCTGCTTCTGCGGCGTAAATCGGGGCTCTCAAGCCTGCACGGCCCCGCTCAGCTTAGAAGCGAGCGGAGAGCCGCCAGCGAGATATCTCCCCTCTGCACTCCGTCTCAGCGCTAACGCTGCTTCTGGGATCGTCAGCGAAGTGGGACTGCCTGCTGCAGAGCTCTCCTCCGTACGGACAAGGAGGGGAGATCTGACAGCCAACTCTTCACAAAAAATGCAAAGTATAAAGGAAGGCAGAGAGGGACCGGTGCAAATGAGAGATGCCGGCTTTTTTTTTTTTTTTTTTAAAGAAACAGGACTCGAAATTATCAAATTTAAAGAATCAGATCAAATCAACCTACAAACTATCTCTAAGCTACCCTAACAGCTCCTTTTCTGTTCCTCAAGTGAGCCCAGACCTAGGCTCACTACGTCCTCCTGCTGCATGGAGACTGGACACACTGGGGCTGATGGGAGAGACCAGCAGACTACATCCAGTGATGTCACGATTTTGACATGCCCAGTCTCCAAGCTGCAGGAGGAGGTACACAACCCAGAGGTGGAGGACTGAACTGGAGGAACGATAAGGAATGTTGTGTTAACTCAAAAGAATTCTAGTGACATTGTTGCCATGAAAAAATTGGTAGAGGACCTTAAGTTTAATGTTCAACAGCAAGAGGATTGGTCTTTTGCTCTTGTTAAAGATCTGTCTAGAGTTAAATTTAAGTTAGAGACTCTGGAAAACCAGGCCCAGTCATCCAATCTGCGTCTATTAAATTTCCCCAGATCCATCTTTATTCGGCTAGGAACATGTTTAGGAGTTATTTGGTTGACGTTCTTGGGATTCCTTCAGAGTCCCACCCTCCTCTTACTAAGATATATTATATACTTACTGGCAAAAAGGTTCCAGCTGAGGCTCCACAGCCACCTCTCGTGGAACAGCAGCATATGGACATTCTGAATATCTTAAGAGATTTTAGTCATCTGATACAGAATCAGTGGTTCTTGTGACACTTTAAATAACTTTGGCTCTATCATCAGATCGAGAGTAGCTAGTCAAATTGTATTTCAAGAAATGCTCTGTACCATTTAAAGGATTGTTTGTGCATATTGTGATAAGGAAGCTTATCATAGTTCAGGAAGGAGCTATAAAAGAGGTGAATTGGCTCTGAACAAGCAACCTGTCTTAGCTGGTAGAAATACTAAAACAGAATGTTTTCATAAAAGACTACCAGTCCCAGAATGCACCAGGTTTCAAACAGCCTCTAGAAGAGCTGAAGTGGGGAAACATGTGTTCAATCAGGAGAGCTATGAGGTAATCCCCAATCACTCATCTCCAAGGGCAGGGCTTGATTCAGCACAGCTGGGCTGTGCTAGGGTGGAGCATTCCTCTAAACAAGTTAAAAGTAAAACATATTCTCAACAGAATCAGATGAGGAACTCAGAGCTCAAGGACAGAGAGAGCAGGAAGCAGCAGCAACGTGGAAGAAAGAAGAGAAAGACATCTTGGAGGTCTAAAGAAGGAGCCCACAGCAGTACGTGTGTTGGGAGTCATTCCAGAGGCAAGCATACTCCATTGGACTGGAGGAAGCCAGAGGAGTGGGGTTACAGAGCCAGGAATTCCCAGACGGCACCTTTGAGGGAGACGGCTGCATTTGGAAGGGGCCCTAAGACCAGTGCAAGAAGGTATGTGAAGAGAGACCCAGTGTCCAGGGATCTTGATTGGAAGGCTGGACATAAAAGCTGGACTACTTACTGGCCAGAATATCTGGAGAGGAAACCTAACAGCAAAGGAAGCTCAGGTATGAACTCTGATCTATGCCCTAGCTCTTCACCTGGAAGTCAGCAGGGAAACAAATATTGTCCTGAGAGTGGTCCATTAAGGAATTCCTCTGAGCCAGACCATGATATTGATTCTATGATATTTGAAGAAGAAGGAGATATTTTAAATGATCAGAATGAATACATGGATTGCTATCTGACTAGGCTGCTGTGGTAAAATACTTTCACAAATACAACAACCATCAAAAGGAATTATAACTTGTTCTTTTATCTACCCAGAAAAGCCTGCAAGAAAGCTTTAGGGTAGGATTTGAGCCACGTAGAGAAAGTGAACCAGCAAAGGGGTTTGCAGCTGGCTAATTATTGGTACTTAAGCCATGCACAATTGCACGTGAGCTCTGAAAGGAAACTTCTGTTTGTGTGTAAAATAGAAGAAAGTTATCCTTGAAAAAGAACAGTTTTTGGTTACTTTTGGGTTTTGTTTTTGCTTTTGGAGCACTGCTAAAAGTTATTAGCAGGAGCCCTCAAAAAGACCTTTTCTGTTTCCCATCAAGGTCTTTATTGTTTGATTGTTTAAGAAGTTCAGTTGCTGATATCATGATTTGTTTTTCCTAAGTACAATACTGAAGCAAGTTGTCCTTTTGTGTTACCACGTAAATCTGTGTGGGAGAATTAACCCCATGAATAAAATATATTTTTCTTTGCTTACACTCGAGCAACACAACTCATTATTTTGTGAACGGCTGATTCTGGTATGAATGGACTACATTCCCCACAATCCTTTGCAAGTCATAATAGTATTTTGTCTTTGCCAAGACTGTGGACATTCACGCCCAGCGCCCCCGTTTACAGTTGGCGTAGTTTTTCGGATTGCTTTTGCGCAAAGGATTTACATGATATAAGGATTACAACTGAAATCTGAAAGAAAAAAAGTTCAAGTTAAAAGCTGGAAAAAGGATTTTTCCCTTAACAACACTTCGGAGAAAAAAAAGAGGTAGCTCTTCCAGGAGCTGTTCCAGGAGGAAAAGACCCTGTGTGAGCTGGATTCATCACTGGCATAAAGTAATAAGTACCTGGGCATGTCTAGTGGTGGATGGGAGTAAGGCACAGGGGTAATTAAAAAAAAAATAGGAGAAAAACACTTGTTTGGAGGGTGCTGCTCTGTTTTTTTTTCTTTTGTTTTCTTGCAGGGATACAACATGGATCCAAGGGAACTGGCCAGCTGGATGGCAGCCCAATTTAGCAGGCAACAGGAGCTAGCGCAGCAGGCTCAGGACACTGCAATTAAAGCATTAAGGGACCAGCAGAAGCCAGTGCTTGATCTGGTGGAAGCCTTAATTGCTCTTCATAACCAAAGTGGACCGGATGCAAGACCAGCAGTAACAACTGGTATACCACATGTGGACAATGTGGGACTCAATCAGGAAATTGGGGCATTTAGTTTTGGGAAGCTGACTCCAGATGATAATGTTGATGATTTCCTTGAATCTTTTGAGAGAGTGGCACAAGCATTAGCATGGCCAGAGACCCAGTGGGCAGTAAGGCTGGCAGCCTCATTAACTGGGGAGGCGCTTGCAGCTTATAGGGCAATGCCAGCAGCTCAAGCTTTGAATTATAGGGATGTAAAGGCTGCTATAAGAGATCGCCTAGGGTTGTCTATGTCAGAGTATAGGCGAATGTTTAGAGCTACTGCATTAAGAGTGGGTGAAACACCCAGGGCTCTGAGTCAGAGAATCAGAGGATTGGCTGTAAAATGGTTGGAGCCTGAGGGAAAGACTGTGGAAATGTTATTAGACATTATTATGCTTGAACAATTTATGTCTGCTGTGCCTAAAGATTTGCACACTTTCCTTATACAGCAAAATTGCCAGAACCTTGGAGAGGCAACCATGCTAGCAGAGAGATTTTTGGAAGCCACGCAGGCTTGCCATAGAATGGGTGGCCCTCTGAAGGTTGGTGCTGAGGCAAGCTGTGCTGTATCAGAAAAGAAAATGGTTAAAAATGTTTCTGAGAATAATTGTACTGTACCAACCCAGATTACAAAGTGGAGTAAAAAGAAATGTTTCAAATGTGGAAAATGGGGACATTTGGAAAGGGGATGCCAGATACACACTAGCTTGATGGGTGTTGATTTAAAACAGCCCAAAGAAGGATTCATTTTGGTGGTTGATGTGCAGGGAATTACCACAAATGCTCTGTTAGACTCTGGGGCAGACCAGAGTATGCTGTCAAAGAGGCTTTGGAAGAGGATAGAGGCCCAAGAAGGATTTGAGCCTAGAACCCCTGAAAGCCAGGTTCACATCAGATGTATTCATGGTGCTGCAACATCATATCCCACCTATAGGCTAATGGTTAAGTGCCTGGGGGAACAAGAGGAAGTTCTTTTAGCAGTGGTGCCTAGGCTTCCATTTGATTTGGTTCTAGGAAGGGACTGGCCAAGATTTAAGCAGGGACTAGTGAAAGGACTAGGAAAGAAGGAGGGAGAAGGAATGATGGTAATAGCTCCCGGGCCTTTGTTTGGAAGTCCTCAGTCCCTAGCTAAAAAGATGGTTAAGCTTCCAGAAGGCAAAACTATAAGGAAGGAAATAGGTAAGAAGAGGGGCCTTGTATCCACCCGCTCACAGGCTAAGGTAGAGAGCCAGAAGGAGGAGGGGGAGCAGGCAGAGTTATTAGGAGACTTACCCTCTCATGATGATTTAATAACTCCACCATCTGGGAAAATAAGAAAGTTGAAAGCACAAAAGCGTCGTGAGAGACTTTGCAGAGCGCAGGGTAGGGCTGAGATGTTGGCTGGTCAAAGTTTACCCTGGGTGCCAGCTGAGTTAGTGGCAAAGTTTCCTAACTTTCCACAAGAACAGCGAGCTGATCAAGCTCTCACCTGAGCTTTTAAGTATGCTCAGGAGGTCAGGGAGGAGTTGCCCAGATTCAGACTAGATAATGAAATATTATATAGAGAGAGTCAGGACCCCAGAAATGGGACCATACGTAAACAATTGGTGGTACCCACAACTTTCAAAGGACTAGTACTTAGATTAGCACATGATCATCCAGTTGGAGGTCATAAAGGGATGCAAGGAACGCTGGATCAAATACTTATACGTTTTTACTGGCCAGGTATTTTCAAAGAAACTGCCCAGTTTTGTGCTGCATGTCCAGCGTGTTACAGCGACTCACCCACCGGTGGTGCCTTTGATTCCCACGCCAATTATCACAGACCCAATAGGTCGCATTGCTATGGATATTGTAGGCCCATTAGTCAAAACGCCCCGAGGTTTCAAATACATCCTAGTTATGGTAGATCAGGCAACAAGGTTTCCCTGGGCCATACCATTGAGGAATGTTTCTGCAAAAACAATAGCTTTAGAGCTAGTCAAATTGTTTTGCGAAGTGGGATTCCCAAGAGAGGTGTTGACTGACCGAGGGTCCAATTTTGTATCCAAATATTTGGCCCAGGTCTGGGATGCCTTTGGCATTCATCACGTGAAAACCTCAGCCTACCATCCACAATCAAACGGTTTGGTGGAGAGATTCAACCAAACTCTCAAACAAATGTTGAGAAGGGGGTTAGCAGGAGAGGTAAAAGAATGGGATATGTTATTGCCCTTTGCCTTATATGCCTGCAGGGAAAGAATTCAGGTGTCCCTAGGTGTAACTCCATATGAATTGATGTATGGTAGGGCTCCACGTGGTTTGTTAGATATTTTGAGGGAACAATGGATTGATCCTGAACCAGGAAGTCAGGAGGTGCCACAGTTTCTACGTGACTTGAGAGCACGTTTAAAAAGGACCTCGCAGGTTGCTGAGAGAAACCTGCAGGACAGTCAAGTGCGCCAGAAAGGGTGGTATGATAGGAAGGCCAAAAGCCGCCAATTAAGCATTGGTGAAAAGGTTTTGGTTCAAGTAGCAGGTACAGCCCCAAAATTTGAAGTACAGTGGAAAGGGCCATGGAAGGTTGTTAGACAAGTGAGCCCAGTATCTTATGTGGTAGAAAATGCAAGAGGTCGTAGACAGACCTACCACATTAATGTACTTAAGTCTGTAATCTCCTCTTCCAAGATCTACCTAAACAATCCACTTGACCCCTTCAAATAGTCCAGCACACTGCTGCCCGTATTATTACTGGCGCTTCACTACAAGACCATATAACTCCCATACTACATGATCTGCACTGGCTGCCAATCTCTTCACGGGCAAAATATAAATCAGTGCTCACCATCTTCAAGATTAAAAACAACATGTCAGCAGGAATACTACAAGAGCTCAGTGGAACCAAAGCAAGCAAAAGACCAGACAGAAACAGCACCAAAAATACCATACCAACCCCTAGTCTATTCACAAGAACCAATAAATCGACATCCATGCGGGCTTTCTCTCTTGCTGCCCCTGCTATTTGGAATGTACTCCCAGAAAAACTAAGATCCACAACTGATATAAAAGATTTCTGGAAGTTACTCAAAGCCACCCTATTCATTGAACAATTCAATGAAGACCCCCAAACACACTAATCACTCCACAAGCCGACTTACACAAGCTAAGCTATCTGCACCATTCACCCTCCCATAACTCTTACTACAATGTATATAAGTTTAGTTTCAGAACTCTCACCTAACCCTCCCCTTCGTTTACATAAAAACTCCAATGAGATTACTTAAATCTTGAAGTATGATGTTACAAGAGACTGTTTAAGTTTTTGAAGTTTTGATGTTACTGTTTAAAATTGCAAGTTCTTTGTAAAAGTTAAAGTTAATGTAAACTGCCTTGATTAAATGAAAAGGCGGTATAGAAAAATTGTTAAATAAATAAAGTAACAGATCAAAGGGACATTTTGAAAGACTCCCTCTATCAAAACAAGGGCTGTGTGAATCACCCAGGAGATTGGTCACAGTTTATCTTAGTAGGACAGGACTGGGACCTGTGTAGCAAGCCAGTCTTTACTAAGTGAGATCAGGACTCATTGCTGGCCAGCTTCAAACAGTCCATTTGTTCCTTTTTAACCATTCTTTTGTACTTTTGGATGTATGTTTTGGGTCACTGTCCTACTGGAGGACCCATGACCTTCGACCCAGACCTAGCTTTCTAGGTAGCACATTTCGCTCCAAAATACCTTGGTAGTCCTCTGACTTCATGATTCCTCCATGAGGCTTCCAGTTTCTGAGGTAGCAAAACAGCCCCACAACATTATGGAACCTCCACCATATTTAACTGTAGGAAGGGTGTTTTTTTCCTTATAAGCTTCATTTCTTCGCCTGTAAATGTATCACTGGTTTGCATTACCAAAGAGGTCAAGTTTGGTTTCATCTGTCCACAGAACATTTTCCCAGAAGGATTGTGGTTTCTCAAGGTGAATTTAGGCTTGCCTTTTTATGTCTGTCTTTAAGCCGTGTGGTCCTTCTTGGCCTTCGTCCATGAAGTCCTTTGTTTAGTGTGCGACATATGGTGTGGGTTGAAACCACCACTCCAGATTGCTCCAGGTCAGCCTTAAGCTCTTTGTATGTTGTATGTTTTTCCAGTGGTTCACAATAACCTTCAAATCCTTCTTGGATTAATTCTCCTCTTCCCACCATGTCTGGTGAGGTTCATGACAGTTCCATGAGCAGAAAACTTAATAAAATTGTGAACTGTAGAAACAGGAATCCCCAAGGTCTTTGGGGATGGCCTTGTACCCCTTTGAAGTTTGATGATGATGGCTTTTCTGGCAGTCTCAGGCAGCTCTCTTTCCTTCACCATTGTGAAAATGGACCAAGGAGTGAATGTGGCCATTTTAAATTGTATATTTATTCACATTTACTTAATAATACATCCAAATATATACATGAATGAAAAGAAAATGGTCAATTAAATCAGGAAAACAATATCATAAAACAACACTGACCATTTAAATATTAGTCCACAAATCCAAGGCAGGGTCCCAGGAAACTATAACAAAAGGAAAAGATTTAGGAACAACTTGGCCCTGACCTAACCTAATAGAAACAAAATTACATAGCAGGAGGAGACTTAGGCATCAGACGAATGGGACGGCCCAGCAGCTACAACCGAAACATCTTCCCTAGCAATGAAAAACTTCAGAAGTTGCCTAGGCTCAAAGAATATGTATATTTTTTCTTTATATGAAACACAACATTTAACAGGAAATTTTAACTGAAAGGTTTCCCCCAGAGCCAATACTCTGGGGCGAAGGGCCAAAAGGTCCATCCTTCTCAATTGTGTAGTACGAGACACATCAGGAAAAATTCTAACTTGTAAACCTAAAAATACCTCATTGAAGTTCTTAAAGTATAACCTTAGAATAAAGAATTTATCAGACTCCAGAGCAAAGGTAACAAGGAGGGTAGATCTTTCAGTTATAACCTCCAAAGAGCTTTCTGAAAACCCATGAGATTTCCCATCCCAGGAGAAACAGGAGAATTAGCAGTATCACGGGACCCTGCACCCTGTCACGCTCCCCTGCTACTGGCCGAAGGCTTTATAGTAGGGGTGACCGCTATTTTGCTTCTGAGTGTCCTTTATACTATCTAGCAGCAAGGGTTGCTGGGATATGTAGTTTTTGGTTTCACTCTCACAAAAATGTGTTGTGGCACAAGGGTCTCTTGGAACAGATAAATGTATTATTATTATTAGGTTTTTCCCCTCACAGAGGTTCTCAGGCAAATAAGCAAAGCAATATAATTCTTTATCCAGAATAAACAGAAAAACAGGAGCAAATGAAAAGCATCAAATAAAAGTGGAAAAACTGTTTCTTCACAGCAGCACAAAACTTCCAAACAACTTTGTAATTCTTCTTACCAAAGCTTGCTTAACATAAGTTCATGTCCACTCTATTACACATAGAACAGTCCATCTCAAAAGAACCCGAGGACTCAGGAACATCTGCTGCGTCAATGATCATGTCCTCGCTTTCATTCTCACAGCTCTGCCTAAGAGAACTTCTAGGCTGGCATTCTGGAATAGCCTTTTGCAGCTGCTCTAGAAGATTCCCACCTCTACTAGCCGTGACATCCTCTAGCTCAGGAGTTTGGTTAGTACGTAAGCTTCTCTTTATGGTTTCTACATCTGCATTAAACCATTTATTCCACGTGTTTCTGCTAGGTGGTTTTACAGCCGTGCTATCGTGGCACTTGTTAGCACTGGCTTTTAGTTGTTTTACAATATCTTCAACAAGACTCTGATTAGGCAGAAAATCCAACGTACCTTGTCTGCTATCACTGCCCGGTCGGTGCTTGGAGCTCTCTTCCCTTCCACAGGTAAAATGCTTGTCCCTGTCTTCAGGTAGCTCCCACGACGGCGTTGTCTTAGCTTTAAGGTAACTGGGATTGGACCCACCAGAATCCCTCTTGCCTGTAACTGGGTTCCAAGACTTCCTCAGTTGCTGCCTTCCTTGTTGACGTGGTTTAGACACTTGTAAAGGCTTTTCCCTGCCTTCTTGTCTGTCCAGTTTCCTTCTCTGCTGACAATCCTGTCGGCTGTTCTGGTACTGCATGCTGTTCTGAAAGACTAGCCCTGAAGCTGGTTTAAAACGGCTTCCTTGTTCAGGCACGCCCTTCTGACTATCCAGGTGCACCTCGTTAGGGCTGCTTCCAGCTCTTACGTCATGAATCTGACTGAGCTGCATTCTCTCTGAAAGCTTCCTGCTGTCATGGAAACCTGGCTTGCTCTGGCTTTTAAAGGTGCAGTGCTCGCTATTTTGCCATTCCATCTGCTCAGGAATGCTTTCGGTACCACAACCCATAGACAGATACAAAGCCCTAGTCACAGGTGGAAAAATCTCCGGGGAGATTTTTAAAGCTTCCCCAAAGTATTTTTTCAACATCTCCGCTGGTGTTATAACAGGAGACCTAGGAAAATTCAGGAATCGTAGGTTACACTGACAAGTCTGATTTTCCAGATATTCTACTTTCCTAAGAGTCACAGTTCTGTCCTTAATTTTGGCATCCATCAGGTTCTGAAGCTACCCAACTTCATGTTCTATCCTGGAGATTCTCTCTGCATGCTCCTCAAATCCACTGGAGAGATTAACACAAGTTGTTTTCATCCCTACAAGCTCAGTAGTTGCAAAGCCCATAAAATAGTTCAGAGAAGAGCTTAAAGCCGCTAAATCGTTCCACAGCGCGTCCATTATAATCACCGCAGCTCTCACCAACTTAAAGGTACTCGAAGCAACCTCCTCTCGAGACTGTGCCCCCGCAGCCTCCACCTCCAATGATTTCACTGCTACTCCATGCTGAGCCACAAAGTCAGGAGAGGGAACTACTGATGCTGGAGTGCCTCCTTCACTTCCCATCAATGGCGTGCTCTTCAGCAAGCCAGAGCGAAGCACTCCACCCAGCATCGAGTTGCTTCTGGGTCACGGTGGAGGGGTTCTCTAGTCTGGGGAGAGCCAAACACCTGATGCGCAGATCTTCTGCCAGCCTCGCCGAAGTCTCCAATGTCCCCTGCCCAGGTGCATTTGGCAGAGTCAATCCCAGGGGTAGGCCGGACTGCTTCCGTTTCTTCCACCCCATACCGCAAAGGTAGAGCAGCATCCTAGAACCTCAGGAGCTAGGAGAGAGCAACCTCACAGCGATGCACCACCTGCCGCCATCTTGCTTCCCCCTGTGGCCATTTTAAGCATTAGAGCCATTAGGTATGTCTAATTTTACTGCAATGGGAATGTGGTGCTTCTGTTCAAACTGATTCAAATTGTTTCTAAAGGTGCCAGTAATCATGTCCTGGCAATTTCCCAGTTTTTATACTATTTTCTTTTGTAATTGGTCTTGTTTTATTTGATTTTTTTGTGTGTCAAATATGTGTGCATATATAGTCCAAAGCCATTGAAATGGCCACTTTTTTAAGAGATATTGGACATTAAGGAGTTGAACTGTAAGGGTGCCAATAATGTTGACCACAACGGTAAGTCATCAATATAGACACAATACTACTCGGGTGCACTCCTTTACAGGCTTCCCATGCACATAGCCACACTGCCTGACAGGTATGCCATTCTTTAGAGATATATCTTTTAGTATGTTTCTCCTGATTCCCCAACCAAGGAATGCATAAATTTGCCAATGGATGAGGGGGAAATGGGTCTTTGTGTTACACTATAAGTGTACAGTTTTCAACTTGTTTAAAGCGAGCTGCACTAACTGCTTTTACCACACAGTAGTATAATGGGTACACCACTCGTCAAACTGATTGACAGGTGAGATAAGGATGACAGAAGCCAATCAGCGTTCACTTCCGGTGTATGTCCCGCCTTAGGCCACACCCCCTCCCATAGAAGTGAATGGTGAGTTAGCCCTGCCCACTCCCGCCCCCAAACTATTGACAGGTACCAATCAATGTCCACTTCCGGTGTATGTCCCGCCTTAGGCTATGCCCCCTCCCATAGAAGTGAATGGTGAGATAGCCCCGCCCACTCCCACCCCCAGGCGTGGCCACCGCCCCCACTTGACACGCCTCCACCCCGCCCCAAGGATGACATCATCCAATCAGCGTCCACTTCCAGGTTTGTGCCACACCCACGCCCACACCCACAATATGGCATTAGCCAATCAGCATCCACTTCCGGGTTTGTGCCCCACCCACAGCCTCCCACCCTCAATCACGCCCCTGCCTACCTCATCAGAAATGACATCACCAGAAACAGGGTGTCATCAGAAATGGACTGTCCCTTTTTGCTGACATCACCGGAAACAGGGTGTCATCAGAAAAGGGCCGTGTCCTTTTCCGATGACCTCAGCGGAAGCAGTGACTGATTCCGGAAATGTGTTTTGCTTCTGGTTAATGTTTACACCTGCAAAAAGCAGGAACCCTGGAAAACAAAAAAATGCTTTTCTCTCTCTCCCACTGCCCCAATTAACGGAGTTACTTACCTGTAACGGGGTTCTCCGTGGACAGCAGGATAGATCAGCCACACCTGGTGACGTCATCCGACGGCGCCGTGACGGAAGTGCTCTCTAGCTCAGAAGCTTCTGAGCATGTGTGAGGAGACCCCTCCTCCCCGGTCCGCCCCCAGGCCGACCAGTGAGTCATTAGCTTCGGCCAGAGGCTGCGGCGCGGACCGCAGGCCACCCTCAGAGGGGAGGAGGGAGGGATCGTGTGGCTGACCTATCCTGCTGTCCACGGAGAACCCCGTTACAGGTAAGTAACTCCGTTTTCTCCTAGGACAAGCAGGATGTGTCAGCCACACCTGGTGTCTCCCCAGCTACTTGTTACGCGCTGAGGCTGAGGGAGGCCTGAGACAGGCTAGTATAACACATGGAGAACACCAATGAAGCCTCATGTGATAAGAACAACGTTTATTGTGCAAAACAGACGTTAATGTGCAACCAGCAATAACATAGTAGCATGGCCAGTAGGCGCACGCACTAGTGCAATCGACCTACCGTGGATTGCAATCTCCTGTGCCTCCCCTGTGCCTCCGGACCTGCTCTGTGAAAACCGGAAGTGACGCGACCGCGTTCACGCGGTCGCGGTCCCTCCAGGTACACCAGTGCCCTATAAATTCAAGCTGACTACGGCGTTTCAGTCTGCACCTGCTTGTTAGTTGTTTCTGTGTTGTTTTCCAGGTTTCTCCTGCTGTGAACTGCTCTCCTGTGCCTCCCCTGTGCCTCCGGACCTGCTCCGTGAAAACCGGAAGTGACGCGACCGCGTGAACGCGGTCGCGGTCCCTCCAGGTACACCAGTGCCCTATAAATTCAAGCTGACTACGGCGTTTCGCGCCGTGGAGGCGCACGACCAAGGAGCAGGTCCTGCTCCTTGGTCGAGCTCCTTGGGGCGAGCGAGGGGCGAGGGCACGGTGGGATATTACTCGTTTGCTCCTTGGAGCTCTTTTCCTGTGGATTTCCTTTGCCGTTCTGGGATTTCACACCTGGGAGTCTGACCATTCCTCAGGTATGACAGCTATTCCTGTCTTTTGGGGACGGCGCCCCTTGCTATCAACTCAATGTCTGCCTGGCTCTCTTGCTCGCTGCAATAGCAATTTAATTTTCTGTAAAACTATACGGTCCTTCCACAAACGACCTTTTCCAGTTCCTGTACCTGTCAATCCAATCCCTGCCAAAGTGTATCAGGTTTCCTTGCTAAACTGTCGTTCTCTGAGGTCTAAGTCTTTATTGGTAGCTGATATGATCCTTCAACACTCCCTTGATCTCTGTTTTCTTACGGAGACCTGGTTGAAGGAGGGCGATAGCCCTGTCTTGGCCAGCTCCTTGCCTCCTGGTTTCTCGGCTCTCTCTGCTCCTCGATTAGGTAGGGGGGGGGGTGGCATTGCTCTATCGTTCTGCTCTTCTTCTGGAAGAAATAACGTCCCCCTCTGCTGTACTTTCTGAGTCTCTGTTCCTCCGTTTTCCTTCTTCTCCCCCACTTTACTTCCTTCTTTTTTACCTCCCGCCTTCCCTCTCTACTGAGCGCTGGGAAGGAATTCTTCAGTTTCTTTCTGATATTGTTTTGCAGTTCCCAAATGTTATCATCTTAGGGGATTTTAATATCCATGCAAACAACCCCAGTCGGCAAAAAGATTTCGCTTTCTTAAATTTCTTTCAGGATATTGCTTTTCACCTGCATGTTACAGGTCCTACCCACGCTGCTGGTCACACCTTAGACCTCGTGGTATCTTCCCCCACGTTGACAGCTCAGATTTCTTCTCCCTCCATGATTGATGTCCCGTGGTCGGACCATCGCTGCGTTTTATTCTCTATCACTGTTCCCTCTGCTCAAACGCCCCCTCCTGTGGTGTCCCCTACACTCCCCCCCCTTCGCCGTCATTTAACTCCTGACACTTTATGTTCTTTTCCCCCTGCCTCTTCTGTTTTCCCTCCGGACTTTGCATTATTGTCATCTGATTGTCAGGCTTCTCTCTGGGACTCTCTCCTTACGGATGCCCTAGATCAGCTAGCGCCTTTGCGTCCCTGTCTACGTCTGCCTAATCCTGGTCATTCTTCCTGGTTTCATTCTGGCCTGCGGCTCCAACGGGCTCAACTCCGTCAGGTTCAACGCCGCTGGTCCCGCCACCCCTCAGTTGATTTATCCATCCGTTTCAAACAACTCTATGCTGCATACCGCTTGGCTATTCAAACTGCCAAGCGGACTTACTATGAGGCTGAAATTAAAGATGCAACAAATTCCTCTCGCAGACTTTTTCAGATTTTGCATAAACTTTCATCTACCGGCTCTTCATCTACATCGATTTCTCGGTCTCCTGACCCTCATTCACTGGCTACCTATTTTTCCCAGAAAGTTCTAGACCTTCGTGCTTCTTTTCCTACTTCCCCTCCACCTCCACCTTCACCACCTTTTTCCCCTCGTAGCTCAGCTGCTATTGATCTCGCACCTCGGTCTCCTCTAACTATGCCCAATCAGGCTTTTTCCCATACATGGTCCTCATTTCATCTGATCTGTTCTGCTGAAATCCTTTCAATACTGTCTGCCTCTCGTAAGACTACTTGTTCCCTTGACCCGATTCCCTCCCGTTGGTTGTCTGTTCCTTCCCTACAATTAGTCCCTATTATTACTACAATCATTAACACAAGTTTTTCCTCTGGTTTGTTCCCTTCTTCCTGGAAGTCTGCTGTTGTTCACCCTCTTCTAAAGCAATCATCTCTGGATCCCTCTGTTCTTGCAAATTGGCGCCCTGTCTCTAACCTTCCTTTTCTGGCTAAACTTCTCGAACGCTTTGCATTTCTTCAGTTGTCTGCTTATGTCGAATCCACAAACACATTACATCCTCGTCAGGCCGGTTTTCGCCAGGGCCATAGCACTGAGACTGTTCTTCTTGCTGTTCTTAATGAAATCCATGTTGCACATGATCGTGGTGATCTTACTCTCTTAGTCTCTCTCGACCTATCGGCGGCTTTTGATTTAATTGACCACACTCTTCTTCTCTCTCGTCTTGCTGAGGTGGGTTTGCGTGGTGCTGTTCTTCTCTGGTTTCGTTCTTTTCTCACTTCTCGTTCCTTTTCTGTTACTCTGAATAATAAATCCTCTGGTTCCTTTCCTCTCACCTGTGGTGTTCCTCAAGGTTCTGTTTTGTCCCCTTTGTTATTTAACATTTTCCTTGCCCCTCTACTTTTGGTGTTACAACAATATCCTGTGTCTTGCTATGTTTACGCGGATGACATTATTTTACTCTTTCATACTTCTCCTCTCTTTCTGGATCTTTCTACTTTTAATGCCTGTCTTTCTCACGTGGCTCTTTGGCTTTCACAGCACTTTCTTCGTCTAAACCCGTCTAAGTCTATTGCTATGTGGGTTTCACTTTCGGGGTCATGTCCATCTGTCGCACCTATGATTGACTCTGTTCCTGTCCCTCTGGTTTCTTCCTTTCGGTATCTTGGGGTGATTCTGGATTCCTCTCTCTCTTTTCATGATCACATTTCTTCCTTGGTTCGGCGTTCTTTTGCCATTCTTCGTCGTCTTCGTGCTGTTCGGTCATTTCTTCCCCTTGGATCCCTGGTCACTCTTGCACTTTCCCTTGTTATTAGTCGTCTTGACTACTGTAACGTCTTTCTGGCTAATCTTCCCAAGTATCAACTTAAGCGCCTACAACTTATTCAAAACACTGCTGCCCGTCTCATCACCTTCTCCCGCCGTTCGGATCATATTACACCTATTCTTATTCAGCTTCACTGGTTACCCCTCTGTGTTAGGTTCCACTATAAATTCTTGATCCTCATTCATCGTGCACTTCACACCCATAACCCTTTATACTTAGCTGACTTAATCCTGCTTCATACACCTTACCGCCAGCTTCGCTCTCTTCATGCAAATCGTCTGGTTCTACCGTCCCCATCTCAGGCTCATTTGGAAAAAACACACCATGCTGCTTTCTTTTTTCTTGGCCCCAGTTTATGGAATGCCCTGCCCTCATCCCTCCGCTTAGAGTCTTCATATTCACAGTTCAAATCTGCCCTCAAAACCCACCTGTTCCAGACAGTGTTCAATCTCCCTTCTTGACTCCCCCCTTCCTCTGGTTTTTCCTCTTGTCATTATCCCCGGTTATTAGTTTTGTCTTAGTCTATTAGTCTTGTCTTTTACCCTCTGTCTGTTTGTGTTTGAGTGGTCTTGCCTCTTTTATTGTTGTAAATCATTGTTTCTTATTTTGTATATTGTTAATTTGTAAACCGTTTTTATGGTTTTTATAGTATGATTTTATTGTTTTAAATATTTTATGTTTTGATATTGTACATAGTTTGTGTCTTATTTATTATTACTTATTGTCTTTTGTATTGTTGTTATGCTTTTCTTTCTTTTCTATTTACTTTGGCGTTCTTTTCCGTAGTTTGCAGTGCCGCTTTTTTATATTGTTTGTACACCGCTTAAATGTTTCTTTTAACGTAAGCGGTTTATCAAATTTGAAATAAAGCTAAAGTTAAAGTTAACAGGGAAGAAGCACAGAATGCGGAGGAACAAGCAGTGAGGTAGAACATAGTGCAACAGTCACAGTGCAAGGAACAGTCTGTGCAATGTGCAATGGTGCAAACAATCAACAGTGCAAGGAACAATCAGTGCAATAAGAAGGTGCAAGAGGGTAAGCATTGTGCAATAACAACCACATAGTGCAAATAACATCCATCCTTGGGTTCAGGAGGTGCGGGAGTTACTCCCCGCAGGCTGCGACTCGGTCGTTGCTCCTGTCGCGTCGGGACAGGGGGGGCTTGCCGCTGTAGATAAGATCGCTCTGCCAAAGGAGCTGTCGGCTTCTGCCTGGAGATCAAGGCAATAGTGTTTTTGGAAAGTGAGGTGCGATGACCAGGTGGCGGCTTTGCAGATCTTGCTTACTGGAACCTCGTGTGCGCTTGCGAGAGAGGTGGCCAATGCGCGGAGTTGGTGCGCGCTCGCCTTGTTTGCTGGATGAGCGCCCGCCTTCTGGAGGCAGTATGAGACGCAATCAGATATCCAGTGGGAGAGTGTGCGCTTGGTGACCGGCCGTCCCGGTTTGTTGGGATCGAAGGACACAAAAAGCTGGGTCCCTTGCCGGACTGAGGCCGTCCTGTCAATGTAGATGCGCAGTGCTCGGACGCAGTCAAGTGAGTGTAGACGATGTTCTTCAGGTGACCCATGAGGGGCCAGGAAGAAAGATGGTAGTTCCACTGATTGGTTGACGTGGAAGATGGAGGAGACCTTCGGAATAAACTTCGGGTGTGTCCTGAGCGACGCCCTGTTGTGGTGAATCTTGGTGTACGGGGGGTGCGCTACTAGAGCCTGTAGCTCACTCACCCTCCTTGTGGAAGTGATGGCGATGAGGAAAAGCGTCTTCCAGGCCAGGAATTTTGATTCCGCTGAGGGCAGAGGCTCGAAAGGCTCCTGTGTTAGCTGTTGGAGAACGGTGTTGAGGTCCCACGAGGGAACAGGTCTCTGGACTGGGGGCTGCAGGTTCCTGAGACCTCTCATGAAGCGGGTCACGATGGGAAGAGTGGCTATGGAGCCCTTGAGCGAGCTGTTTCGCAGTTGGTGCAGGGACGCGATGGCCGCGAGGTGCACCTTAATTGACTGGGGCTTCAGGCCCAGACTGAAGAGCGAGGAGAGATACTGTAGCACGGCTGGAACAGGGCAAGAGTCTGGCGGGATCCCCTGGCCTGCGCACCAGATACTGAAACGTTTCCACTTGAGACTGTATGACTTTCTCGTGGATGGTCTTCTGGAAGCCAGTACGATGCGTTGTACCTCTGCCGTTAGATGCTGATCTTGGAAGTTCACCCACTCGGTCTCCAGGCCGTCAAGGCAAGGGTCTGAAGATTGGGGTGCCAGGTCGTGCCGTCGTTCTGCGTGAGCAGGTCTGGTCTCATCGGGAGCCGGATGGGGGGCTCCTGTGAAAGCTGCCGTAACAGGGAAAACCACATCTGTCTTGGCCAGTGGGGCGCAATCAGGATGGTGTGCGCCTTGTCGTTCATGATGCGCTGTACGGTGGCTGTCATGAGGGGGGATGGAGGGAAGGCGTAGGTTAGTTCCCACTGCCCCCAGTGCACTGCGAATGCATCTGAGGCCACTCTCCTGGGGGAGGGGCGTTTTGAACAGAAAAGAGGGCATCTGGAATTGTCCCCGGTGGCGAAGAGGTCTATCTGCGGCTTCCCCCAGCGTCGGAAGATTGACTCCGCTACTTCCTCGTGGAGCGTCCACTCGTGGGGCTGGAGCTGCCTGCTTAGTCTGTCCGCCAGGGTGTTCTGTTCTCCCGGGAGGTAGGTCGCCTGTAGAAGGCAGTTGTGTGCTAGGGCCAAAGACCACGTCTGGATAGCCTCCCTGCAGAGTGTGCGGGAGCCCGTACCCCCCTGTTTGTTGAGGTAGAACATCGTCACTTGGTTGTCAGTCTGAACCAGAACTGTCTTCCCCGCGAGGTGTGGCATGAAGGTCTGGAGCGCATACCTGACGGCTCGGAGTTCGAGGGCGTTGATATGGAGGGAACGCTCCGTCTTCTTCCACGCTCCTTGTGTGCTGAGGTGCAAGAGATGGGCTCCCCAGCCTGTGGGGGAGGCGTCGGTGGTCAGGATGACCTGGTAGCCGCAGGGTTGTAGGCTCTTGCCCTTGTTGAGATTGGCAGGGGTCATCCACCACAGGAGACTCATAGCTACCCTCGGTTTGATAGGGATGAGGGTGTTGAGAGGTTGAGACCGTTGCTTCCAGTGTGAGCGCAGGTGCCACTGGAGAGTGCGCATGTGCAGCCTGGCCAGGGCTAGGACAGATGTAGTCGCTGCCATGTGACCTAGCAGGCGCAGGATGTCCTGGGCCTTGGTTCGCTTCTCGGACGATACCTTCTTCGCAAGGCGGATGATACTTTCCTGCTGATGCTCGGGAAGGAAGGCCTTGGCTGAGATTGTGTCGATTATGGTCCCGATGAACTCCGTGCGTTGGGTGGGTTCTAGCCGGGACTTCTTCATGTTGAGCAGGAAACCCAGTTTGGACAGCAGAGTGGTAGCCTTTCGCACTGCCGCCCTGAGTTCCGTGGCGGAAGGTGCTGATATCAGCCAGTCGTCCAGGTAGGGAAAGATGGCGAGCCCTTGTTTGCGGAGGTGTGCCGCTGCCACAGCTACGCACTTCGTGAAGACCCTGGGGGCTGGAGAGAGTCCGAAGGGCAGTACCCGGTACTGGTAATGGCACCCCATCGCTACGAATCTCAGGAATTTCCTGTGAGAGGTGTGGATTGGGATGTGAGAGTAGGCATCTTGTAGATCCAATGTGGCCATCCAGTCCCCCGGTCTGATGAGGGGAAGGATGGAGTTCAGGGAGTACATCCGAAACTTCTCTTTCAAGAGGGTGTTGTTCAGCTTGCGGAGGTCCAGGATTGGGCGAAGGCCCCCGGACTTCTTGAGGATGAGGAAGTACCGGGAGTAGAAGCCAGTGTTGATTTCGTCGGCGGGAACCCGTTCGATCGTTCGTGTTCTGATGAGTTGCTGTAGGAGGTCCGCAAGGGCAGCTTCCTGGTGCAGCGGAGGTCTGCTGCTGGGTTGAGTGCGCTGCCATGGTGGGGAGGAGAACCGTAAGCGGTAGCCCACTTGGATAATCCGGATGACCCACTGGTCCGTGGTGATTTCCTGCCAAGCAGGTAGGAAGTTGGATAGACGGCCTCCCACCGGTGGGGTAGCAGGGGCACTCATGGCCCGCAGGAGCGGATAGTCAGAAGGAGGAAGAGTTCTTACCCGCTTGCTGGGTGTTTGCTGGTTTGTGTTTGCATTCTCTTTGTGGTTGTCTCTGAAAGGACGATTTGTTGTAGTGTTGTTTGTATTTCGGTGGTTGCCACTGCCGGTTGGAACCGTAATACTTCTTTGACAAGGCAAAGGGCTTGCGGTAATAGCTCCCTTTCTGTGACCAGGAGGGGCGTTCGAGTCCGTCCGCCGCTAATGTTTTCAGAGTGGTGCAGTCCTCTTTCAGGCCGTTCACGGTATCTGCCACTTTGTCCCCAAACAGAGAGTCACCCAGGCAAGGCGCGTCAGCAATCCTGTCATGGGTGTTATCTGACAGGCCGGAGGCTCGCAGCCAGGCCCAGCGGCGAGCTGCGATGGCCGTGCCAGCCGTCCGGATAGCTGTGTCGAAGGCATCGAAAGCAGTGCTCATCAGATGTTTGGAGCATTCTGCTAATTCCTGGAGTGTGGCTGTATGCTGGTTTTGCTTGGGAAGATGGTCTTTAAGCTCCGCTAGAAGGGCATCTTGGAACAGCAGGTGTTGGAATTGATGAGCTGATATCTTGGCCCTCAGCATGGCTCCCTGGAAGACTTTCCGCCCTAGGTCGTCGAGGAGCTTAGGGTCCCGGCCAGGGGGATGGGTCGTTTGCGTGCGCGAAGACTTAGACCTCTTGAGGGCTGACGCTACCACAATAGATTGGTGAGGAAGCTGGGCTTTGTCAAATCCAGGAGTGGTCTGGAGTAGGTACTTGTTGTCCAGGCGTCTGGCACAGGCATGACCGGAGGCAGGGGACTGCCAGAGGGTGGATTGTTTGTCTTTAAGTTTCCGATGCAGGGGAAGAGACAGGGCCGGCTTGGGTCCGCCGAGGTATTTCATCACCTCTGGATCCTTTTCGTCAGAGGGCTCCTCCTTGGTGAGGCCTAGCCTGGCCACCACCTTTTTCAGGAATTTTGGGTAGGTGAGGTCCTCCTGGACCGGTGCCTGTGCCTCCCCTTGCTCGTCTGGTGTAGACTTGGCTGAAGGAGATTCCGGGCCCTCTTCTTCTGGAGCGCTGCCTTCCGAGTCCTGTCCCAGTACAGGGGAAGGGCTCCTATCCCTTGAGGGAATGTGCTCTGGTGATGCCTCCCTCCTCTCAGGAGTCTGTACCTCCAAAGGGGCTGCAACGGAGTTCTCCCGGCCTGCAGGGGCAGTTTGTTGCACCAGTCGTTGCAGGAGCTGCAATATGGCTTCAGAGGTGCTAGACCCACAAGATGTGTTGCTCTTGCGCCCATGGGAGTTAGACTTCCTGCTTCTCCGACGAACGCGGGATGACTCACTGTCACAACTGTCGCTGCGCGAATGGGAGCGGTCTCGCCGGTGCCTCTTGTTCCTATGTCTTCTGCACTTGTCAGCGCTATTGCCGCGCCGACGGGAGGACTCCCGGGAGTCAGCGCGGCGTTTTCGGCTGCTGTGGCAGTGGCTTGCGCGGTGGGAGCCTTCGGCGCGGGAGAAGTCTTCGGCGCGAGGGAGCTCCTGGAGGGGAATCCTCTGAAGGCAGGTTCGGGGAGAGGATTGCCCGTGCCGCGGGGAAGCCCTGACATCATCGCGGTGGGAGGAGACACCCCTAGCCTCCGGATAGGAGGGCGAGTCTTTGGGGGCGGAGTCTGGCGCGGCCACGTGGGCGGCGCCATCTTGAACGCCCCCGCCTGAGCCGCATGGCAATGGAGACAGTCCGGAGGAGCAGCAGGCATCCGGGTGGCCTCCTGAGGGCAAAGAGACGACAGCAGCGCTGGAGCCCTGTGCAGGGGCATCGGAGGAGCATCCGGCGGTGGGGGAGCTTGAGCCAGGCACCGCGGAGGCCAAGGAGGCCGATCTCTCCGGCGGGAGGGGAGGAACAGGGACTAGGCCCGCCCGGGGTTTCTTCTTTGCGGGCGCCTTCCCTTTAGCGGACTTACCGCGTTCAGCAGAACCCGACGCAGCAGCTCGACCCGGAGCAGCCAGGAATTCTTTCAAGGAGTAATCCCTCATCTTCTTCGCCCTGGGGGACATCTGGGCGCATGAGGCACAGTCCTCCACGATATGAGAGGCCCCGAGGCATCGGAGGCAGCTCAGGTGAGCATCGGAGGTATTCATTTTCCTTTTGCATTTCGGGCATAGTTTGAATCCGGGTTTCGGCATTGCAAAGGGTGATAGTAGAAAAGTGGTGATAGAGAGAGCTGAGATCCGTCTTGAGGCAAGGCGGAAGAATTGAAAACTGGTCGGGCTGGGGGCGGACCGGGGAGGAGGGGTCTCCTCACACATGCTCAGAAGCTTCTGAGCTAGAGAGCACTTCCGTCACGGCGCCATCGGATGACGTCACCAGGTGTGGCTGACACATCCTGCTTGTCCTAAGAGAACTTTTTTCTCACAAAAGATTCTTAGCACAGCACAGGGCTTTTCACAGAGGCACAGACGGGTGAGAAGCTTTTCTTTACAAATGTTAAACCTCAATTAACATATCTTTTGTTAGAGAAACCACTGCTGTCCATGTGATAGAATTTTGCTTTTAAGACCTCATGGTTAGAGAAAAGTATTCTGGCAAACACAGTGTAAGTTCAGACTGAAATACAGAGAGAGAGAGAGAGAGAGAGAGACCTGAGTTCAAATCCCCCTAATACAGCTATTTTTTTTGAGAGAGAGAGCTGAGTTCAAACACAGCCACAGCTATTTTTTAGTGGCTTTGAAAAAACCAATACTGAGAGACAAGTCTGAACATGCCTCTCTAGGGTGTGGTAACACGTGATTGGTTGAAACAAAAGGTCTGTTCTGAGCATGCTCCAGGTGTTCTGAGCATGCTCCTGGTGTAAGGCTGTGTGTCCTGTGTAAGGGGAACATTTTGACACAGAGATTCAAAAAGAAAAAATGGCTCTTTTTGGAACACCAAGCAGAATTTCCAGCAGGGCACACAACATTAATTACGAAAAACATTCTGAAGATGTTGGCAAAATAAAAAGAATAGTCAAAGCATGGCAATCATGAAGGAAACCTTATTGAAGAGCATTTACTATGACCCCAAAACAACAGGGAGCTTTGGGGGCATAAATCCTCTACTTCAAGCTGCTAAAAAACAGGATAAAACAGTCAACAGAAACGATGTAGTTAGATGGGCTACCGGACAAGATGCTTATATTTTACACAGACCTGCTAGGGTCCGTTTTAAAAGAAACAAGACAATCGTGTCAGATGTGGATGCGCAATGGCAGGCTGATTTAGTTGATATGGCAGCCTTGTCCCATTATAACAATGGCTACAAATACATATTAACAGTGGTAGACATCCTGTCAAAATATGCATGGGCTGCAAGTTTAAAATCAAAAACCGGTCATGAAGTTGCTAAAGCCTTTGAAAAAATATTTAATCTAGGTCGTATACCTGAAAAAATACAGACAGACAAGGCTAAAGAATGTTTAAATAGGTCCCTGAAGAATTTATTAAAACAAAGAGGGGTTCTGTACATAGCTGATTTCTTTAGAAAAGAGGGGGTGTGTTTGCATGCAGACCAGATTAATGTAAACCCTGCTAAGCTATATTTCAGCAGTCAGAAGAGATCACATAGTCTCTCTACAGCCTGTATCATCTGCAATTCTTCTTCAGACATGGTGGGTAGATATGAGTCTTACTTTTTTAAAAAAATATTGGTGGCTATGTAATGTTTCTGTCTCTTATGATTGTCTTTAAAAAAAATAGGAGCAGAAAAAGGGGGTTACAAATAAACTTTCTCTTACAAAAAGAAGGCAACAAAGAACGTTAAAAGGTATGACCTGTGGTTTTTAATTTTCCAGCAGCAATGCTCTTTATAATGTGCCTCAATCTTTAATCTTTTTTATTTTAGACCAAGAAGATGCTACAAAACAAGATGACCAGCCTAATCAACAGACGGCACCCTACAGAAAAAATAAACTTTCTCTTACAAAAAGAAGGCAACAAAGAATGTTAAAAGGTATGACCTGTGGTTTTTAATTTTCCAGCAGCCATGCTCTTTATAATGTGCCTCAACCTTTAATCTTTTTTTTATTTTAGACCAAGAAGATGCTACAAAACAAGATGTCCAGCCTAACCAACAGAGACGGTACCTTACAGAAAACCAAAAGACAAGCAGAATCGTGAGTATTCCGGTTTTATCCAGCTCTTAAATTTTTAGGCCGCTGTAAAAGAAAAAAAAGTATTAGCCCCTACGTTTTTCTTTTTCAGATCGAGAAAATGTTAGAAAACCAGTGGCTATGGGAGAGAAGTCTAACAGGAAAAGATCACACAGCGAAAGTTTTTCTGACGGTGAATCTACACACGCCGGTACAGAATACGGAGGGCATGGTGAAAGCCGTGTCTTTGATCACAGTGTTTCAGAGGACAGAGCAAATAATCTTGCATTAGGCCCCGCTGAAGAATCAGAACCAGTTAGCTATGTTCAGTTTGTGAAAAGGTGGGATCGTAAATTGGACAAGTTTAATGGTGTAATTTATTCAGAGGAATTTCGGTTTATTAATTTAGACAGGGTAACATCATTATCTGAGGCTCAATTCGCCATTCGGCAAGGTATCCAGCATATTCTGGATGAGGTTAGCAGCAGGGTTTTACCCGGTGATTATGTACAGGTGCATCTATACTCATCTCTTTTTCACAATTCCTTGTATTCTGGAAAGTTAAACCCAGAAGCATTAGACGCTGACGATTTCTTAAATCAGATCGCTAAACTCCTTCAGAGTCACAGAGAAATCCAGGTTTGTGATATATTCCGTGTTGTTGTACTTGTCATAAGAAATCGGGGGGGGGGGGGAGCTCGTAGGGTCTTAAAGACTATACCGTTTAGCCCTATTATTCATAAGAAAAGGATGTATTTGATAGACTTGAACAACACTGATAATAACCTGTGTTTTGCAGGTAGCCTCACAGCCCTCATGTCACAGGTAAAAATGACAGATGTCGAATTGTTAGAAGGTGCTAAAAAACTACACAATGAATTGGGGTGGCCGGTACATAGAAAAGTCATGCTCGATGATGCAGCAATATTTGAACAGCATTTAAAGATAAACACACGCGTTGCAAATTCATGGGTTTGTTTTAAGACATCAGACAGATCTGCGTTCCCTAAGACTGTGTTCTTGTTGCTACACGATGACCATTTCTATGGTATAGCCAATGTCAAAAAATTCTATGGGGAGCGCAACTTCTGTAGTTACTGTCAGAAACCGTACAGTCACGATCATAATTGCACATTATGGTGCCGTCTTTGTTTGACACTAACGTGTGCGAATAATGTTGGTGTACAACAGAGATGCCCTAATTGCAAACTCTTTTGTCGTTCTAAAGAGTGTTTAGATAGACACGCGTATCTGGCTCTGAAAAAAGAAGTGGCGTGTTTATCTAAGATACTGTGCCAGAAATGTGAGTCTTATGTGGACAAGAAACATAAGTGCAAGGGCTGGCATTGTAAACTACGTTGCGAGCCCCTAACCGGGGATGGCGTCCACTTATGTTTTATGACCCCTATTGGTAAAACTGAAACATCTGGGAGAGGTCACGTGATGCAGACAGGGTAGTGGTCGCATCCTGAGTGCGCTCCGATACCCTCAGCCCAAGCCGGCGAAATAGAACCGTGTAACACCACGGCAGCTAGACGAGAGTGTGCCCAGGGTGTGTTGGAGTGCCTGCAGAGTCGCGCAGTGCGGTCTTTGCCGACGAACAGTATGGCGACAGTGGTCAAAACGGCCAGGAGAGACAGAGAGCGGGTGGCCGGCATGAGCAAGATGGCGGAGTCGGCCCCAACACCAAACTCGCCTAGATCCCCTGCTTCTCTGGATGAGATGTCGGCAGCCGTAGCAGCGGCCCTGTCACCTCAGTTTGAAGCTTTACATGAGAAGATGGATGGGCTGAGAACTTCAGTGGACACCCTGGGGAGCAGACTCCGTGAGGCCGAGGATCGCCTGGGTCAAGCGGAAGAGAAAGCGGAGGTGCTGGCGACGGAGGTGGCAGGCCTAAAAACCCAACTTGGCCTGCAAGAGGCAAAGATTGATGACCTGGAGAACTGGTCAAGACGAAACAACTTACGCTTCTTGGGGATTCCAGAGACCGTCTTGGATAAGAACTTGAGGAGCTATTTGGAAGCGCTAACCATGCAAATACTGGACGGCGCTGAGCTTGGAGACAAGGAGTGGAGGAGTGGCCTAGTGGTTGGGGCAAGGTACTTCAGGCCGGAAGGTCGGGGGTTCAAATCCCACTAGAGGACAGCAACCTTGGGCCGGAAGGACTGGGGTTTCTAGTCCCACAGGTGCTCCTTGTGGTCTTGAGCAAGCCACATAACCCTCCATAGCCCATGTTCCCTGTAAAATAGTTATCTCCAAGTTATAATGCCCTGTTCAATGTAATTTCAGTTTGTTCAATGTAAACCGCACTGATGCAGAATAGCGCGGTATATAAGAGAATGTAAATAAATAAATAAAAGTTGTGAATTGAGAGAGTGCACCGTGTAGGCAACAAACAGGCACGAGATAGCCGCCCTAGAATCGTGCTTGCAAAGTTCCTATATTTTCCTCAAAAAGAAATAATCCTACGGGCGGCTCGACAGAAGGGAGAAGTTATATATAATAACAGTAAAATCCGAGTTGCACAGGATTACTCCGTCGTGCTGAGTCGGAAACGCAGAGAGTATGCCCCCCTATGTGAAAAGCTTATCGGTGCTGGAATTCGGTTCTCCGTTCAATACCCTGCCAAAGTACATGTGATGCACGAAGGAGCTCATCGCGCCTTTGTAACAGCTGCAGAGGCTGAGGTCCTACGTGAATCAGCTCATTGATCGAGAAAAGGCAGCGTCGGCGTCTCCACATTGAAACCCAACAGTACTGACTGTTGTTTTGTGATGGTCAAGCTCCCTCCCGGGAGTGTAGACTGTGGCAGCATGTGGTAGCGACGGGCATAGGATCTGCCCGGCCTTTGTGTTCAGAATATGGACATTGTAACCAAGTTACTTTGTGTCCTCTGAACTTCCCCACTAGTTACAAGCTTGCCACGCTACGAACCCTGTCAACATTGTTTCAAACCATGCAGGCCCATTTAGTAACACTTATCATCAGCTTTGCCTTTTGAACCCAGGCTGGCTTGGAGACAGTTAACGGGTCCTGGTTTTCTTGTTCTTATTTTTAGTATTGTTATGTGAAGGCGTTGGAGGGCTTCAGAGTCACAGAGCCTTTCATGTCACTCTTTTAGACTTAACCTGAGGCCAATTGGAACGGTCACATTAGTTATATTAGCTGCTGACTGGCCAGTACCTGCGGTCTTCTTTCAGTTTTAGTTATGCAGATGGAAATAAGTTTTTATGGGCAATTTGGCCAAAGAATCATAGCAGATAATGTGGATTTGGGGGAGTGCTCGAGACCTGCTGGGGCATATAGTAATGGGCGGGGCAGGGCCCTGTGCCGGGGCCATTATTTGGCACCCGGATGTCTGTAGTTATCGGTGGGTGAGGGGAGCTCCTAGCGGTCAACACATCAGTACCCTGATTATGCCGCGTTGCCTGCCTGTGTTTTCTCCCCCTGCTCCCAATAACTAGGGCCAAGGTGATGCTCCCGTTGTAATTTGTGCAGAATATCATTGCTACATGTGGGTGCAATACTGTGATGCCTCTTGGGTACACAAGCTTTCTGGGATATCCCCCCTTACTTTAGAAGTGACATACGAAGAGCAAGGTAGAAGAAGATTAGCAGGGGTACATGGAAAGGTATGCGCTGACATGGCCACACCTAAGACCTACAGTGATTCAGCGGAAGGCTCTGGGTTCTGAATTTTGGTAGTCTAACATCCCTCTAAAACTTCCGAGTGATCGGAGAAATGAAGATGCAGGATGATAGCACTGCAGGCTGTGAACCCAAGAGGCAAACATATAACCCTTACTTGTGCAGGATTTAGTTACTGGACCAGTCAGTTGAAATGAAAACTGAATGCCTTAACGATACATGTATTTGCTTTGAATGTTGTTAAGAAGTTGATTGATAGCTATTGTATTGTTGTTTGGATTGTGCTCTTTTAAAATAGAAAAAAGAAACCTTTCCTGCTAGGGCATATGAATCACTTTGAAGGAAAGGAATTGTGTGGGGCTTGGTCGAACGTTGTCGACTTGCCTCTGCGCAGGCTCCATAGCGCGGGATGTCCGGATGGCCGGTGGGGGCGTGGGAGGGCGCGCCCTACGTCTCACGCCCCGTGAAGTTTCAGCGGGGCTGGGTGTGGATGTTTCGCGGACAGGCGGGGTAGGGGTTTGGATACTGGGCGCTCCCCCTGCGCCCCTCTTGTCTAGGTGGTCCGTGGGGGGGTCAGGTGGGGACCTGGGCCTTATGGGAGCTGTGTTTGCTGGGTAAGCCGGGGAGGGCTTAGCGTATGACAGCGGGCAAAGGCGGGAGGGTGCAGAGTCTGATCGCGGGATTGAAAGTTCTTTTTCTTGTTGGGCGATAGGGGGTCGGCCGCGCTCAGAGGGGCCTCGGTTGGGCTTTCTCTGGAGAGGGAAGGTGGAGAGAGCCTTAAGGGTTAGAGGAGTAGATTGGGGAGAAGATTGGGTTGGGTAGGGTACAAAGGGTTGGGGGGTTCTTAGGTTTGGGAGGGGAGTGGGATGGGGGTAAGGAGGAGGGAGCGGTTGTGGGTGGACTGGGACCATTGGACTATATGGGATGGGGAGGTCGAGAACATCGTAGTGTCTAGGGGTGGACCTCAGGCTGGGGGGGTTCACCTAGAGGATGTCTGGTATATCAGATTACTTGCCGTGGTGTACTATGTTCCAAGCTGAAAATCGTCTCTTGGAAAGTGTGTGGGATAGGTAACCCTGTTAAACGATATAAGGTGTTGCAGGCTTTGGCGAGGCTGAATTGTGACATTGCCATCTTGCAGGAAACCCACCAGACTGCTGAAGAGCATGCAAAATTACAGAGAGCTTGGGCGGGACAGACCTGGGGTGCCCCGGCGACGGGGAAAAAGGGTGGAGTGGTCATATTGATTCATAGAAGGCAGCGCTTTGAACTTGTGAAGCAATATGTAGACCCTACGGGTAGATATATCTTACTACATGGTAACTTGGAGGGGCAACCGGTGGTGTTGGGTAACCTGTATGCTCCGAATGTCCTAGATAAGTCCTTATATGCCCGCCTGGCCTCTAGAGTGGAACAAATGCCAGATGTTCCCCTGATTTTGGCTGGAGATTTTAATGGGGTGTTGGATGTTGAATTGGACACATCTGGAGGCAGGCGGGATGGTTGGCGAGCCCCGGCTACCAGGGCACTTCAAGACCTACGGTGCTGGTTGGGGTTGGTAGACCCGTGGCGCTTGCTTCATCCTTCGGAGCGAGATTTTACCCATCAATCAAGAGCCCATGGCTCGAGCGCAAGAATTGACTATGTATTGGTCTCAGAGCAGTTATTTGTGCAAGTTGGGGAAGCGCAGGTTGGCCCAACGGCGGTGTCGGACAATGCACTGGTCTGGGTAGACTTGCAATGGGGGGGCCCTAGTACCTCGCAGAGAATTTGGCGGTTCCCCTTGGGGCTCTACACAGATACCGAGTTCCGTACTTATCTTGGACAGCGATGGGGGGAGTTTATGGATATCCATGAGCAGCACAGAGATGAGCCAGAATTACTGTGGGAAACAGCGAAGGTGGTTTTACGTGGCGACATTATTGCATATGTGGTGCGGAAGCGAAAAATGTTGGCGTTGCGAATAGTCCAAATGGAAAAACAGGTAGTAAAGGCCCGGTGGCGGTACGCGGGAAATCCCACAGGGGTTAACAAACGACTGCTCTGGGAGATGCAGTCGTCTCTTAATGAGCTGCTTCATCAGAGAGCAAAGAAATCTTTGATGTATTATAGGTATCAACTTCACCGTTTTGGAGACAAGCCAGGGAAGCTCCTAGCGCGTTGTCTTCGGGGCAGTAGGGGGGGCTCGTTCCATAGTGGCGTTGCGTGATGAACAGGGCCACTTACATAAAAGCAACCAGGCGATCGCTCAAGTGTTTCGCTCTTTTTTTCAGAAGTTATATAAGGGAAGTAAAGGGTCTACGACGTTGATGGAAAGTTACATCCAGGGGCTGCGGTTACCCAGGCTAACAGTGGAACAGCGGATGGCGCTGGATGCACCAGTAAAAGAGGAGGAAGTACACAAAGTTATACTGGGGGCTAGCTGCTACAAATCACCGGGTCCAGACGGCTTTGGGGCTGAGTTTTACAAGCTATTAGTAGAACAGGTGGCCCCTGTTTTGACAGCGGTGTATCACCGGAGGGTGGAGCAGGGGAGATTCGGTTGGGGAACGAACCATGCGTTTATTACTTTAATACCTAAACCAGGTAAGGACCCTACACAGGCGGCTTCGTATCGACCCATTTCTTTACTGAATTTTGATCTGAAAGTGTTGGCGAAGGTTCTGGCCGACCGACTGGCCTCCATTCTGGGGGGCCTGTTGCATGAATTGCAGGTGGGTTTTGTCCAGGGGCGGTATGCTGTGCGTAATTTGCGGAAGATTCTGGCCTCAATAGAAAAGGTGCGCGAGCGGGATGAGCAGTCATTGTTGATCAGTTTTGATGCGGAGAAGGCATTCGACCAGGTCAACTGGGACTATATGAAGTTTCTTTTGCCTCAGTATGGATTGGGCGACTCCTTTAATAAGATGGTGGAGTTGCTTTACGCAAATCCTACAGCTGGCATTTTGTGTAACAGCTTTAACCTTGAGAGAGGTACTCGCCAGGGTTGTCCGCTTTCCCCGTTGCTATTTGTGCTGACGTTAGATCCCCTGCTGCGGAGCATAGAGGAGTCTAAAGATATCCGAGGTGTCCGTATTGGGTCCTATGGTTTCAAGGTGGCCGCCTTCGCGGATGACATTCTAGTCCACTTGCGGTACACGCAGCAGTCATTGCCTTGTTTGCTTGCCAAATTTTCCCGTTACGGTGAATTTGCGGGTTTACGTATCAATAGGGACAAATCTGAAGCCCTGGACATTGGGGGTCGGCTTCAGGGGCATTGGGGAGGGAGCTTCCCCCTGCGATGGGCAGGTGACTCCTTTATCTACTTGGGTATTGAGTTAACTAAAGAAATGACAGCACTGTACAAGAGGAACTTCGAGCGAATCCTTTTTAAGGTAGCTCACAACTACAAGCTTGGGCCCCCCTTCCGTTGTCTTTGCTGGGCAGGGCGGCAGCGTTGGGGATGGTGATCTTTCCACGGGTCCTCTACTGGCTGCAAACCCTGCCGGTGTGGTTATTACACCGCGATCTTCTGAGTATTGAACGTGAGTTCCGTGGGTTTCTTTGGAGGGGGGCTAGAGCACGCATACCGATGTGCCAGCTGAGAGGGGGATGGAGATCCGGGGGAATTGGCGTGCCAGATCTCTGGAACTATGCCCTGGCATGCCAGGCTAGGCACTTAGGGGACTGGCTAGGCAGTACAGATGTTTATACCCCGAGGGAACTCGAGGAGGCCCTTGTGGCACCGCATTCCTTACTGGCGGTTCTGCACTTGCGGCGTGCGGCTTTGTCGGATCGAGTGATGAAAAGTGTGTTGATTTAGGCAGCGCGGCGTACATGGCAGCAGTTGAATAAATTGTGGGGTAGTTCGCCGGAGATCTCGAGTTGGTTGCCGCTGCGGGGTAATGCCCAGTTTCTGCCGGGGTCGGACTCGGCTCCTTTTCGTCGGTGGGAGCAGGTGGGGATACGGACTTTAGGACATGTAGTTGACTTGGAGGGGCGGTGTAAGACAATGGAAGTGCTGTGTCGGGAATATGATTTGTGCCCCGGAGCTTCCCTGTTTGCGTACTTGTAGCTTTCTCATTATGTGGGCTCTGTTTCGGGGAGGGAATTAATGGTTGAACATTCAACACGGATTCTAGAATTTTTTGCCCTAGGGGCGGGGTCCCCACCCACTATAGCAATGTTAAAAAAAACATTAGAGGCTTATGTTGTGCCACCAGATTATTCGGCAGAAGAAGCTTCCTGGGCGCAGGAACTAGGATGTGAGGTAGCTCCAGGCTCTGTTCGTGCTGCGCTAGGCCGGGTTGTGTGGCTGGCGGAAGGGGCTAGATGGCATGAAATGCAATTTAAATGTATTATCCGAGTCCACTTCTCCCCGAGGCGTGCATTGCGTAGTCACCTTACCGCCTATGGCGGGTGTCCGAAATGTGCTTGTACATTGGCTGACTTGGGTCATATGTGGTGGGGTTGTCCCCATATCCGCCGGTATTGGCTGAGGATAGGGAATTATCTAAGCGGCTTATTGCAGCAGCAGCTTTGCTGGACAGGGCGGCTAGTGGCGCTGGATCAGTTAGGACCACTCCACCCGAAGGGTAGATGGCAGAGAATGCTGGTACGGAAAGCATGTCTGGTGGGGAAGAGTCCTGTACTTCGGCGATGGCAAGAGCCGGAGGCCCCATCCTTCTGGGAGTGGCGTAATGGGTTCCACCAGTTTATGCTTTTGGAACGGAGGAGTGCGAAGAGACACCCCCAGAGCTGGGCCTCCTTTCTTCTGGTTTGGACGCCTTATATTCAAACGCTGGGGCCTAAAACCCGCAGTGAAATTCTGTGCTTGGGGTAGTGGTGGGTGAGGTATTGGTGGGTTCCTAGAAGACATATCTAGAAGGGTAGGATAGGGCCCCAAGGTCCCGGGATGGAGGGGAGGGTGGGGTGGGGGGAGGGAGGGTTGCAGGTTGCACTTTGGGTAGTATAATGACAATTTCTCTCTCGGTGTCGTTGTAAAACCCCAGGGCGGTGGACAAGACACAGCCCTGCCCGGGGGTATGCCCGATATATCTTGGCTGTATAATGGAAAAGTGATTCTGTTCATGTAGTTATGTATTGTACCTTGTGATTTCAATAAATAGATCTTTGAAAAAAAAACCTGAAACATCTGAAAAGTATATTTTTTGATTGTGAATGTATGCAAGAAACAGGCTGGCATGTCCCTAATTACATATATGCGACGGACTTAAATGATGAAAGAAACTGGGAATTCAAGGGTCTCGAATGTATTTCTGCCTTTATACAGATTTTTTGTGACAAAAAATTTAAAGGCTACACCTTCATAGCCCATAATTCCAAAGGTTATGACGGGTATTTTGTTCTTAAACAACTGCTTAAGGAAAAGATGAACACAGGGCTGCTGGTTCAAGGTGCTAAACTTTTACAAATTACCGTTGAACCTTTGACTATCCGTTTTATAGACTCTCTAAATTTCCTGCCTATGAAACTTAGCAAACTTCCGCAAGCCATGGGTTTTACAGACAGCAAGGGGTACTTTCCACACTTTTTTAATACTCTGGAAAATCAAAATTATGTGGGCCCCATGCCGGGTGTTGAACATTACGGTGTGAGTAACATGTTGCCTGAAGAAAAAGAGGAATTTTTACAATGGTACAAGGACAATCAGCATAAAACTTTTAATTTGCAAAAAGAGCTGGCTTATTACTGTCAGCAGGATGTATCTATTTTGCGGCAGGCCTGTGTTCTCTACCGAGCTGAAATCATGAAAATGACAGAGAAAGAAGTGTTTGTAGAGCATGGTGACATCTCAGAAATTCAAACAAGGTGTTTAGACCCTTTCCAATATATAACCCTTGCATCTGTATGTATGGCTATGTTCAGATTAATGTTTTTAGAACCCAAGACTGTGGCACTCATTCCACCAGATAACTATCACCGGCAGACAAAGAGATATTCATCCCCATCTATTCAATGGCTGATGTATGTAGAGGCCAAAGAAAATATACAGATCACACATGCTCTGAAAGATGGCGAAAAAAAGGTGGGGTCTTATTTTCTTGATGGCTATGCCATGATCGATGGGGTAGAAACAGCTTTTGAATTTAATGGTTGTTTTCACCACGGCTGTCCGAGCTGTTATAACGATAAAGACCAGAGTCCTGTAGCAGCCACGACCTATGGTTTTCTTTATTACAAAACACAGCTAAAAGCTGCATTCCTGGAAAGCCATGGGTTCAAGGTCATAAGTCTATGGGAGCACGAGTGGAAGCAGATGGTAAAAGAAAATGACGGGGGCTGCACAGATTTCCTGGCTGACTCCGCATTAGCGCAACCTCTGATTCCACGAGATGCCCTTTTTGGGGGTAGAACAAATGCCATTTGTCTGTACCACAAAACAAGACCTGGGGAAAAAATACACTACTATGATTTTACCAGCCTTTTGTCAATAAAACAAAGGAATATCCAATAGGCCATCCAAAAATCATTTATGACAAATTTGGTCCCCCTACAAAGTACTTTGGTTTTATAAAAGCAAAAGTATATCCTCCACGAAAGCTCTTTTTCCCGGTGTTACCCATACGGTTGGGCGGTAAGCTTATGTTTCCACTGTGTCACACGTGTGCTGACACATGGCAACAGGAAATGTGTGCCCACACGGATGAGGAGAGAGCTTTTGTGGGGACTTGGTGTACAGTGGAGATGAATTTAGCCATTGCAAAAGGGTATGTGGTTGTTGAAATCTATGAAATCTGGCATTTCGAGCAAAAATCTGATAATCTCTTTTCCGAATACATCAAAATGCACCTCCGTCAAAAACAAGAGGCGTCTGGCTACCCTCGATGGTGCAATGATACTGAAAAACAAAATGTGTACATAGCTGATTTCTTTAGAAAAGAGGGGGTGTGTTTGTGTGCAGACCAGATTAATGTAAACCCTGCTAAGCGTCAAATAGCAAAACTTTTCTTAAATTCTCTGTGGGGTAAATTTGGTCAAAGAACAAACCTGCCTACCACAAGCATTGTGAGAGAACCTGATGATCTCTTTAAATATCTATTTTCCCCTGAATTCGAGGTTTCATCATGCGATTTTATTGATGATGAAACAGCCTGTGTGTCTTGGAGACACCCAAAAGACCAGTGTATATTGTCGGGTAGCACCAACGTTTTCATTGCCTGTTTTACAACAGCTTATGCACGCCTGGAGTTGTACAATCTTCTAGATAGTTTGCAAGAGCGCTGTCTGTACCATGATACAGATTCTGTGATATTTCTAAGTCGAGAAGGTGATTGGAACCCATCTTTGGGTGATTATTTAGGTGAGCTCACAAGCGAGATACCCTCAGATGAACATATCACAGAGTTTGTATCAGCGGGGCCTAAAACATATGGTTACAAGCTGTCAAGCGGGAAGACCTGTATGAAAGTGAAAGGGATTACGTTAAACGTAGAAAACTGCCAGAAAATCAGTTTCACTAGTTTGAAAGATCTAGTTTTGGACTACAAGCCTAGGGCAGCAGATTTATCCCAGAAAAAGATAGGAGTACAGCAACCTGGTATTATAAGAAACAAAAAGGGTTGGACAATAGAGACTGGTGTGATTAAAAAAACACAAAAGGTTGTGTATGACAAAAGGGTGAAGTTGGAGGATGGCTTTAGCACATTACCCTATGGATACTAGCGTGGTGGATGTGCGCTGGTCACATCCTTTTTCTTGTATTTTAGCTGGGCCATCCAATTCAGGCTTCTTTGTTAAAAAGCTGTTAGAACACGCTGGTCATGTATTGACTGTCATGCCTAACAATATTGTGTGGTGTTACAGTTGCTGGCAACCTCTATATAAAGAAATGTTAAATAAATATCCTTTTATTACATTTATGGACACTTTGCCTGATACTTTTAATGATGAACGAATGTTTCCAACCAATAAAGTAAACTTGGTTATTGTTGATGATCTAATGGATTCTGCCTGTAAAAGTGATGAAATAGAGAAAGCCTTTAACAAGTATGTGCATCACAGAAACCTGAACATCATATATATTGTTCAAAATGTTTTCTGCCAAGGCAAAGCAAGCAACTATAACTTTAAATACCAAATACATGGTGCTCTTTAAGAATCCTAGAGATAAGTTACAGATTGCCATTCTAGCCAGGCAGATGTACCCTGGAAAATCAAAATTCTTTTTAGAAGTCTTCGAGGATGCAACCAGAAAGCCGTTTGGTTATCCCGTTGTGGATTTAAATAACACAACGCCTGAGGCTTACAGACTGAGGACGGATATCTTCCCGCCAGATTGGACCACGGTATACTGTGAAAAACCACAAATCACACATAAAAAGAAATGAATATGTAACCAGCCCCTTCATACATGCTTGTGTGTCTCAGACAACATGCCTCGCCGTGTAAAGAGAAACCTGCCCCTTTTAAAACTTTTGGTTCAAGCCTCTCCGCAGCACAGAAGAGCCATCCTGAATACAGCTTCTAATGATTTGGTAGCAGCTATAGTTGAAATCGCTCTCAACACCCTAAAAGGTAACATTCCTCTTTCACAACAACAGATAAAGGTTTTAAAAGGGAAGCGTCATGCCATAAAGAGTCCGTGCGATAAAAGACTACCCATTAAAAAAAAGAAGCAATTGGTGAGACAGTCGGGCGGATTAATCGGGCCCCTGTTAAGTTTTGCATTACCGTTGATAACGGGGCTTCTGACAAACCTCTAATGCAGCACGCTGAAAAAATGTACATAGTCCCTAGTCAACAACTTGAGCGCTTGAGAAACCCGCCAGATCGGGATGAAAATATTAGAACCACGACCATTCATAAGTTAGATGAAGAAATGAAAAACATCTTGCAAAGCGTCGGTATGTCTGAACACGAAAAGGCTAAATGTTACTCAGAAGTGCTACAGCGCTATCTCGTGCTTAACAGACAGAGGGATATGGAAAAAGAAAAAATAAACTTGTATCTACAGACACAAGATGAGACATCAACGGCAGCATCTCTAGAAAATATTATACCTCCAGACCCTGTAATACAAGAAGTGTTAAACAGCATCAATATGCGCTATAGGAAAAATGCTGAGTTGCTGCTTAATAAACTTTTAAAAAACAAGGATGTGGCATCCTAGGAGGGAAATGGAACATTTGTATACCGGGGAAACCCCGTCAATGGCTCTAACCTACTCGACCTCGTTCGTGGGGCTACGCTGCCCCAAGCTCTTTCACAACGAAGAATACCCAGGGGCTGGGAGGAGTTCATGCAAACCCTAGCCGAATTAAATATGCCCTCTACGGTAATGGGTAATGCAGCCAACAGAGATGTACTGGCACGCCTCAAAGAGAACCCATCTGCGAAGGCTACTAAAATGTACACACATCCGATAAAGAGCAAAGAGCTACTCCCACACAAAAAATGTAAATTATCCCACGGCCACCGGTGGTTGAGTGTGTAAAAATGTATTTTCAATAAAATGTTTAAAAACAAAAAATAAAAGACTAGACAGTGGTTTCTTTTCAAAAAACCTCCTTAGAGGGGTTACTTTTTATTTAGAAGCATCAAAACATTCACGATAGGAAAAACACACTTGCTGATTATGGAACGGATTTCTAAAAGATCTGCACAAAGTTTGCTGCGTTTTACAAAATGTAACACCATATCATCATTTTGCATTAAATCTTCAGAATACATTTCTAAAATATTTTCAAAAGGCACCCCTTTACAGCGGTGGTGCAAGAAAAATACACAGTGATATCCACAAGCCATAGACATTGGGTGCTGTAATTGTCTGTTGTGGTATAAAACAGTTTTACAATGCCTGTTGAAAAAGCTCATAATGCTGGTAGGAAAGAATAAGCTATCAGGGTGTTGTCCATAAGAATCAAAAAATTCCCCTGTTCCATCTCCACATATATAGATGGCTAACCAGTGTTCTCCAGGTAGGTTATGAGGATGTGTATTTACCACCAAACACACGGGCTTCCTTGATATTTGTACATCCGCTAACCAGTCGCTGGGTAGCACATCTAAAAAGAAATCTGCAACACAGGGGTCCTTCTTTAAAATACGGAAGATCTGCAGGGTGTTCATTTTCACGAATGATCAAAAAGAACATTCCTTCTATGATTAATTTCTATCACATTGTCAAAAACCCCATAAACAATCATGTTAACTGTATGGGGTAAGGCACTGGCAAAAACGTATTTCAGCCCGCAGGTTACCAGTTTTAATCAGCGAGTAATGGTCTGCACACTCCTGATCCAGTGAAAGGTCAAACGCCAACAGGGTATAACCTTTGTAAAACTCCTGACGGTCAATCAGCAATGCTGTATCTTTCAAATGTTTGCCACTTGCTTGTATCAGTTGCATATATTCTCTTACACAACATCCGTTTTGAAAGTCAGGTTGAAGAGGTTTCCCGGGTACTTGTTCACCATTGTCATGAGGTGGATCAAATAGTACCTATGGAAATAGGAAAATCTGAGCAGAGCAGTTCTAATAGTGACAGGTTAGAACAGCACATGGACCAGGGTTGCTATGGGCAACGAACACAAACTGAAGTACCAGGTGTAAGAGCACGCCCAAGCAGTAGATTACCTCATAGCCCATTAGGTAATGAGGGACAGCTGGGGGGAGGTGAGGCTCAGAGAAACACCAAGAGTGATGCAGTTAAAAATCACTCACCAGAGGTCAGAGTGAGAGCAGAGGCAGGAGCTGGTTGGAGAGCTAACAGGAGAGCTGATTGCAAACTTGACCAGAGAGCTGGACACGAGGTCAGAGCTTCACATGGAGACTCACACAGAATCCTACAGGAAGAAGCACAGGAGAGAATACCAGGGATTTGTTTCAGGGAGCAGTGCAGGACTGAACAAAAGCCCAGTGGTCTGAGCCACGGAGGTATTTCTGAAGGCAAGCTGAGAAAAGCTGTGAGAAAGAATCTTCCTAAGAACAGGTACCAGGAGGGCAAAAGTTTTTATCTGGAGGATACTTTTGTGCCCAAAGAGAAATGGAAAGAGAAAGGCAGTGAGAGGCTTTCATTTGAGAAAAGCTCCATTAAGTTTCCTGTGCCCAGAAGCTCCGTGAAAACCAAGCCAGAAGGTAGGCTTATTCCTCATAATAGAAGGGAAGCTGAAAGAGTGTGTGGCTCTCAGAAAGGAAACTCTGCAGTGTGTGGTAACCTCCCATTTTACTCCGGTAGAGAGGAGGAGGGGAGCCCTCTTAACAGAGAAGAGGGATTGTTTAAAAGTAGCCTGAGTTACAATCCTATAGAAGATAGCTCCGGGGAAGCATGTGAGGATATGCAATGTGATTTCTGTGATGAAACACCTGCTGAATCCTACATGGATTGTACACTAATAATTTCAGATGATATTTCTTCACTGTGCTGAACTGGCGAGAGAGAGAACCTGTTTAAGGAAACAGAAGTGAAGAAACGTGCTTGTTTTAAGAATAAGGACTGTTTTGCATTACCTTTGTTTTGTCAGGCTGAAGATACAAGCATTCATTTTTGTTATAGTAGTTTGCCTTTATTTCATACCAGAAGTATGGTTTTTGTCCTTTGTTCATATGTGCTAAAATTCCCGGGATGGGTAAATAAAAAGACCTCTTTTTGAAGCCTTGCTACTCGACTGCAACTACACTCTTAGATTAGCTTGTGGGACTACAAATCCCAGGGGGCATTTCAACACCTGCTTGAGACACCCTCACTGTTTAAGAAGAGGCCCCACTGTAGCTCCCATGCTTTATGCCTCTGGAAACCTAGAGGTGGGTGACAAATGGCGTAGTTTTTCGGATTTTGGCCTTAAGGATTAAAAGGACATTACTGCAAAAACTACTTAACACTGGAGAAGACTGCTTCCAGACCGGGAGAGCCGTCGGGGAAGATTTCTCGCTGGCAGATCGGCCAGGTGGTGCTGACGCAGTAACCTTTCTCACAGGCTGAAACCTACACAAAGGCTCAGGTAAAGTCTACCTAGGCATAAGTGTGGGAGGACAAGGGTGAGAAAGGGGGCGCTGGTGGGCACACAGAGAAGTAGATGGGGAAAAAGAATCGCAGTGCCGCACTTTGTGGTCTTGTTCTTTGTTTCTCTCCGAGGATGGAGCCGCAGGACGTCATGCGCTGGATGCAGGCGCAATGGGACAAACAGGTTGAATTGGTCCGATATCTCCAGGAGCAGACTGCAATAACCATGAGGGAACAGCAGAAGCCGCTTATGGACACAATGGAGGCGCTCTTAAGGAAGCCGATGGATGCAGAAGCTGCCATCCCCTCTATAGTCCAGGGGGTAGGACTGAACTCTCACAGTGCTTTTTCATTAGGACAGTTGAATCCATATGATAATCCTGATGATTTCATAGACGCTTTTGAGCGCATAGCCGCAGCTTTAAAGTGGCCAGTGGAGCAGTGGGCAACAAGATTTGCAATGTCGCTCACAGGCGAGGCCCTATCTGCCTATAAGGCTATGCCTGCTGTCCTTGCCTCTGACTATGCAGAGGTAAAAAGAGCAGTCAAAGACAGGCTAGGGTTAACTCCTATGCATTACAGAAGAATGTTTAGGGAGGCTAGGATAAAGCCTCGGGAGACCCCTAAGGCCCTGTCTCAAAGGCTAAAAAGTCTGGCCGGAAAGTGGTTAACTCCGGAAGGGAGAACACTAGAATCAGTAGTTGATATAATTGTTTTAGAACAGTTTATGCAAGCTGTTCCTACTGAAGTGAAAACTTTTCTTACACTCCAGAACTGCCGAACCACTGATGAGGCAGCCAATCTTGCAGAAAGATATTTTGAAGCAGAGATGGCTGACACCTCAGGGGTAGGTGTGTTGCGAGCAGCTGGTATGACAAATTTTAGCAAAAAAGGAAAATGTTCAAAGGGTAACATGTTTAATGCTAAAATGTCTAATGTTGAGAAACATGATAATGACAATGTTTTGTATGTACCTAAAGGGAAGTGTTCTGCCTGTGGAAAAACGGGACATTTTCAGAGGAGCTGCCCTGAAAGAACGGTCCTGGTGTCAGGAGCCGAGGAGCCAAGTCACGAAGGATTCCTTCTACAGGTCCAGGTAGAAGGTATTGAAGCGCTGGCACTACTTGACTCGGGGGCTGACCAGAGCATGGTTTCACGCAGGCTCTGGGAAGCCATTGAGGAGCGCCGTCAGTCAGCCCCGAGTCAAGCAGAAGGCCAGGTGCGTATAAAATGCGTGCACGGCGCATTTGTTCCTTATCCCCTACGTAGAGTATCTGTGCGAGGGTTAGGCACAGAAAGAGAAGTGAAGGTAGCCATAATCCCAAAACTGCCAAGAGACATTGTCCTGGGTAAGGACTGGCCTCCCTTTTATAAAGGGCTGGTAAGAGACTTAGGCACAAGAACAGGCTTAGTGTCCACCCGGTCTCAAGCCGTAACCTCAGGGATGGGAAAGATGTCAGCAGGAAGCACGGAGGAGCCTGAGGGAGAGGAAGAATCCCAAGTGGAGGAGCTGGATGAGGGAGAGATAGGCACTCTTCCTGTTCATGAAGATTTGATCCATGCCCCAGTTAAAGAGGGTAAAAAGGATAAGTCTAAGAAACGTCGAGAGAGGTACTGTAGGACCCAAGGGAGGGCCGAGTTAGAGGCCGGTGTAGGATTGCCCTGGGTACCTGCAGAGGTAGTCAAAAAGTTTCCATCGTTCCCCATGGAACAAAGGGCTGACCCAGCTCTTAAGAGAGCGTTTGAGTGGGCCCAGGAAACTCGACCTACCTTACCCAGGTTTTTCTTAGAGAAAGAAATTTTATATAGAGAGAGTATTGACCCACATACTGATGCCATACGGAAGCAGCTAGTAGTGCCAACAACTTTTAAGGCTACAGTATTACGTTTGGCACATGACCACCCGGTGGGTAGTCACAAAGGGATCCAAGGTACGCTTGACCAAATTTTGGCTAGGTTTTATTGGCCAGGGTCTTCAAGGAGACCAAGCAATACTGTGAATCATGTCCCACCTGTCAGAGGGTTACAGCTATAAAACCCAAAGCAGTACCCATGGTGCCCACACCCACTATAGCGGCTCCCATAAGCCGTATAGGAGTTGACATTGTAGGACCTCTAATAAAAACACCGAGGGGTTTTCAGTATATCCTGGTAATAGTAGACCATGCCACACGTTTCCCTTGGGCTATCCCACTAAGGAACACCTCTGCTAGGATAGTAGCCCTAGAACTCGTAAAGTTATTCTGCGAAGTAGGCTTTCCTAGAGAAGTTCTAACGGATCAGGGTAGCAATTTCCTATCCAAGCATTTGGCTATGGTGTGGGAAGCCTTTGGTATCAAGCATATACGGACGTCGGCATACCATCCGCAGTCCAATGGACTCGTGGAGCGGATGAATCAGTCCATCAAACAGATGCTTAGGAGAGGTTTAAAAAAGGGAGAGATGTCTGACTGGGACACGCTGCTCCCATTCACTTTATATGCGTGCAGGGAACGCATACAGGCGTCCTTGGGGGCATCCCCCTACGAACTGCTGTTTGGCCGAGCTCCAAGAGGAGTTTTGGATATCTTACAGGAACAGTGGGTGGAGCCAGACATACAAGAGGTTGGGGTACCTCAATTTTTAAGGGATTTAAGGGAACGCCTAGAGAGGACATCCAAGACCTCCATAGAAAACTTACAGGCCAGTAAGCAACGGCAAAAGCATTATTATGACAGGGGCACGAGACCTAGGCAGTTGGATATAGGAGACAAGGTGCTTATTCAGGTAGCAGACCCGGGACCTAAGTTTGAATCCCGGTGGAAAGGCCCTTGTACAGTGATAGAGAAGGTTGGGCCTGTGTCTTATCGTGTAGAGAACGAAAGAGGGCGCCAACAGGTTTATCACCTTAACGTACTAAAGCCGTGGAAGGACAGGTCAGCCACTGCCAGTCTGGTCAGTGTAGAGCAGCGATATAGGACCCATAAAGAAATTACGTGCTGTCTGAAAGGTTCAGCAGCCCGTAATATTTTAAGGAGGGGGGATCTGTCATGAGGTGGATCAAATAGTACCTATGGAAATAGGAAAATCTGAGCAGAGCAGTTCTAATAGTGACAGGTTAGAACAGCACATGGACCAGGGTTGCTATGGGCAACAAACACAAACTGAAGTACCAGGTGTAAGAGCACGCCCAAGCAGTAGATTACCTCATAGCCCATTAGGTAATGAGGGACAGCTGGGGGGAGGTGAGGCTCAGAGAAACACCAAGAGTGACGCAGTTAAAAATCACTCACCAGAGGTCAGAGTGAGAGCAGAGGCAGGAGCTGGTTGGAGAGCTAACAGGAGAGCTGATTGCAAACTTGACCAGAGAGCAGGACACTAGGTCAGAGCTTCACATGGAGACTCACACAGAATCCTACAGGAAGAAGCCCAGGAGAGAATACCAGGGATTTGTTTCAGGGAGCAGTGCAGGACTGAACAAAAGCCCAGTGGTCTGAGCCACGGAGGTATTTCTGAAGGCAAGCTGAGAAAAGCTGTGGGAAAGAATCTTCCTAAGAACAGGTACCAGGAGGGCAAAAGTTTTTATCTGGAGGATACTTTTGTGCCCAAAGAGAAATGGGAAGAAAAAGGCAGTGAGAGGCTTTCATTTGAGAAAAGCTCCGTTAAGTTTCCTGTGCCCAGAAGCTCCGTGAAAACCAAGCCAGAAGGTAGGCTTATTCCTCATAATAGAAGGGAAGCTGAAAGTCAGAGTTTTTCCTACACTTACCCAAGAGTGTGTGGCTCTCAGGAAGGAAACTCTGCAGTGTGTGGTAACCTCCCATTTTACTCCGGTAGAGAGGAGGAGGGGAGCCCTCTTAACAGAGAAGAGGGATTGTTTAAAAGTAGCCTGAGTTACAACCCTATAGAAGATAGCTCCGGGGAAGCATGTGAGGATATGCAATGTGATTTTTGTGATGAAACACCTGCTGAATCCTACATGGATTGTACACTAATAATTTCAGATGATATTTCTTCACTGTGCTGAACTGGCCAGAGAGAGAACCTGTTTAAGGAAACAGAAGTGAAGAAACGTGCTTGTTTTAAGAATAAGGACTGTTTTGCATTACCTTTGTTTTGTCAGGCTGAAGATACAAGCATTCATTTTTGTTATAGTAGTTTGCCTTTATTTCATACCAGAAGTATGGTTTTTGTCCTTTGTTCATATGTGCTAAAATTCACCCGGGACGGGTAAATAAAAAGACCTCTTTTTGAAGCCTTGCTACTCGACTGCAACTACACTCTTAGATTAGCTTGTGGGACTACAAATCCCAGGGGCATTTCAACACCTGCTTGAGACACCCTCGCTGTTTAAGAAGAGGCCCCACTGTAGCTCCCATGCTTTATGCCTCTGGGAACCTAGAGGTGGGTGACACCATCCACATATAGAGCAGCAAAATTAATATCATAATGTTTAAAATTGAAGGGGTTTTTAGCATAATTACCGCTGAAAGCATCATTATCCACAAATCCCAGCACAATGAGTTTTGGTAGCTGCCCCAAAAAGAGATTTTCCTGGTTAATCGCACGGGCTCCAGCTGGTATGCTAAACACCTTCAGCCCCACACGATCAATAGCATACTTGACATAAGCTTTCAGCAGAGCTTCCGCATGTCCCAGGCGCACTCCAGGGGAAACTTTAACTGTCTTTACAAAGAGCGCAGCGTTTAGGATAAGGATTTTATAACTTTCTTCGGCATCACCGCTCATTAAACAGAAAGAGTTTTTGTTGCGGGTCAATTTGATTTTGAGATCCACGCCATTAATCAATAGCTTTTCTTGAAAAAATAGATCGCTATGTAAATGCCCCAATAGCTCTACCTTGTGGCTAGAGACCGTAAATTGGGCCCTTTCAGTAAAGCCGACGTTGCGAGATCCTATCTCTCTCACCTCATGCTGCCCGGCTGTGTCTTTATAAAACAGCCCGCTTGTAAACTGTGATTTGAGGGATCCTTCGCCATAATTGAGAAGCAGCTCTATGAGGGCTCTGTAGGGGTAGCAGTTGTTGCTCTGACTAATGAGTTGGTCACCCAGGGTAACATCCAGCTGGCTAAACAGAGCTGCGATTGGGTAGTTCACCAGCGCTACTTTGGCTGCCGGGTCGATGTTCGAGCCATCTTCTGCCACAATTTTACAGGTCAGGTGCAAAAGTGTCCTATTTAAATCAATGTAGTCTTCACCATGACCTGCGATATAGAAGTCCAAAGGGGCTGTTTCCGACAAAGCCGATAATGGCGGAATTTCCACATAAATACTTTTTTCGATACTTGTTTGGGTCGGTGCTAGTTGAAACAGGTCCAGTTCCAATTTAACACACTCTTCAGAGCCGTCGTGTACAAAAGCCATGGTGCTTTTTAGAATATATCTCGCTGCCTAGAGCTAGCGCTTCTCTTCTTAGACCGGCAGTTAAGCTTCTGAGACCTGTCACCCATGGGTTTCTTTCTTTTAAAAGGCTTGGGCGGTCCTTGCGGTAACTCCCGAGACTCGGTTCTCTTTCTTTTAACAGCTCTTCTAATCACAGCCAGTCCTGATCCTGCCTGTTCTGTAGCCTGGTTCATTTTATTTAGAACAGCCGTTGTGACATGACTCATGACATCCTTGGCTATGGTTTTTGCGGCGCCTTTCACGTGTGGTTTAATAATTTCAAAACCCCTTCTCAAAAATGGCATAGCTTTTCTAAAGAGGCTGCGAAAAACACTGCCTACACCGGCCCCGTACATGACCGGTACTCCATGATATCCTGAAAGCCCATAGCCGGCTTGTGTTGTATAATAAGAACATAAGAACATAAGATCATAAGATATGCCATACTGGGTCAGACCAAGGTCCATCAAGCCCAGTATTCTGTTTCCAACAGTGGCCAATCTAGGTCATACGTACCTAGCAGTTTCCCCAAGGGACACAGGTTCCACAATGCTTGTATTGGTTCAAGCATTGATATCCTGGGTCCCTTCTTAATAATGGTTTATGGACCTTTCCTCCAGGAACTTGTCCAAACCTTTTTTAAACCCAGCTACACTAACAGCCTTTACTACATCCTCCGGTAACAAATTCCAGAGTTTGATTACACGTTGAGTGAAAAAATATTTTCTTTTATTAGTCTTAAAAAGTTTACCCTGTAGCTTCATTGCATGTCCCCTAGTCTTTCTATATTCTGATAAGGTAAACAATCGATCTACGTTTACCCGTTCCACTCCGTTCATTAATTTATAGACTTCTATCATATCTCCCCTCAGCCGTCTCTTTTCCAGGTTAAAGAGCCCCAACCTTTTTAGCCTTTCTTCATAGGAGTAGCCTTCCATCCCCTTTACCATTTTGGTGGCTCTTCTCTGAACCTTTTCTAAAATTGCTATATCCTTTTTAAGATATGGCGACCAGAATTGCACACAATATTCAAGGTGCGGTCTCACCATGGAACGATATAGAGGCATTATAATATCTTTTGTTTTATTTTCCATTCCTTTCCTTATCATACCTAGCATTCTATTTGCTCTCTTGGCCGCCGCTGCACACTGGGCCGAGGGTTTTAACATGGTATCCACAAGGACGCCTAAATCTTTTTCTTGGGTGGTGGTTCCTAATGTGGAACCTTGCATCGTGTAACCATAGTTTGAGTTGTTCTTCCCTAGGTGCATAACCTTGCACTTCTCCACATTAATTTCATCTGCCATTTTGATGCCCAGTCTTCCAATTTATCAAGATCCTCTTGCAATTTTCCACAATCCTCCTGGGTTTTAACAACTTTAAATAGTTTTGTGTCATCAGCAAATTTGATAACCTCACTCGTTATTCCACTTTCCAGGTCATTTATGAATATGTCAAAAAGCAGCGGACCCAGCACAGATCCCTGGGGTACACCACTATTCACCTTTCTCCATTGGGAAAATTGGCCATTTAGCCCTACCCTCTGCTTTCTATCTTTTAACCAGTTCCTGATCCACAGTAGTACACTGCCTCCTATCCCATGACTCTTTAGTTTTGCCAAAAGTCTCTCATGAGGGACCTTGTCAAAGGCTTTCTGAAAGTCCAGATACACAATATCAACCGACTCACCTTTGTCCACCTGTTTATTCACTCCTTCAAAAAAACATAACAGATTAGTAAGACAAGATCTTCCTTGTCTAAAGCCATGTTGGCTGTCTCCCATTAGGTCATGACTATCTATATGCTGAGTAATTTTATTCTTTATGATGGTTTCTACCATTTTTCCCGGTACTGATGTCAGGCTCACCGGTCTGTAGTTTCCCGGATCACCCCTCGAACCCTTTTTAAAAATTGGTGTTACATTGGCGATCCTCCAATCCTCAGGTATTAGAGATGATTTTAATGATAGTTCACAGATTACTGATAGCAGGTCTGCAATCTCAAATTTCAGTTCTTTCAACACCCTTGGATGTATACCATCCGGCCCAGGTGATTTGCTACTCTTCAGTTTATCTAATAGTTGTAAGACATCTTCCCGATGTATCGATATTTCCTTCAATTCTTCCACACCTTTAAATACCACTTCAGTCGTGGGTAACATCCCTACATCTTCCTCAGTAAAGACCGAAGCAAAGAATTCATTCAGTCTCTCCGCTATCGCCTTGTCGCCTCTTAGTGCTCCTTTAACCCCTTTATCATCTAATGGACCAACTGACTCTCTCACGGGTTTTTTGCTACGAATGTACTTGAAAAGGTCTTTATTGTGCGTTTTTGCTTCCGCAGCAAGCTTCTTCTCAAATTCCCTCTTTGCCTGCCTTATCAATGCCTTGCATTTGACTTGCCAGTGCTTGTGCTGTTTCCAGGTTTCATCATTTGGCTCTTTTTTCCATTTCTTGAAAGATGCTTTTTTGGCAACAACAGCCTCTCTGACCTCAGCTTTAAACCATGCTGGCAATTTTTTGGACTTCCTTCCACTTTTCTTAAAGCGTGGAATACAGCTGGTCTGGGCTTCCAAGATAGTATTTTTCAACAACACCCAAGCTTGATGTACGTCTTTAACCTTTGCAACTGCTCCTTTTAGTTTTTTCTTAACTGTTTTCCTCATTCTATCATAGTCTCCCTTTCGAAAGTTAAAGGGTAGTACTGTGGATTTCCTTACTATCCCTCCTCCACTAATTAAATCAAAGGCGATCATGCTATGATCACTATTGCCAAGTGGCCCCAACACCCTTATCTCTTGCACTACATCTGGTGTTCCACTAAGGACTAGGTCTAATATTGCTTCCCCTCTGGTCGGTTCATGAACCAGCTGCTCCAAGAAGCAGTCATTTATTTCATCTAGGAACTTTATCTCCCTAGCATGTCCTGTTGTGACACTGACCCAGTCGATGCCGGGGTAATTGAAATCACCCATTATTATTACTGCACTGTAACTTTTGCTAGCTTCCTTGATTTCTTTGAGCATTTCATCATCCATTTGTTCATTCTGGCCAGGCGGACGATAGTACACCCCCACTGCCATCGCCTTCCCCTTTTTACATGGAATTTCAATCCATAGAGATTCTACAGCAAATTTTGTTTCTTGCAAAACTTTAATCCTTTCTGACTCAATGCCCTCTCTAACATAGAGCGCAACCCCTCCACCAATTTGATCAGCTCTATCATTTCGATATAGTTTGTACCCAGGTATCACAGTGTCCCACTGGTTGTCCTCCTTCCACCATGTCTCTGATATTCCAATCATATCTAACCTCTCGTTTAGTGCTATATATTCTAACTCTCCCATCTTGTTTTGTAGACTTCTAGCATTTGCATACAAGCATTTTAGAGACTGTATTTTATTCATATTAATTTGGCTATTGGTAGACATGGGTAATTTGGGATCTTTAAGTTCTGTCTGCTCCATACTCGAGGGCATTTGGGCTACTTTACTCTTTTTTGGAACCTCTCTGCTTTTTGTAGTATCCTTCAAGGATACATTCTTCCGAACCATGCGCTCTTGGGCGACTGTCGGCTTTCCCCTATTATCTAGTTTAAAAGCTGCTCTATCTCCTTTTTAAAGGTTAATGCCAGCAGCCTGGTTCCATCCCGGTTAAGGTGAAGCCCATCCCTTCGGAAGAGCCCCTCCTTTCCCCAGAATGTTCCCCAGTTCCTAACAAATCCGAACCCCTCATCTCTGCACCATTGTCTCATCCACGCATTGAGACTCCGGAGCTCTGCCTGCCTATTGGGTCCTGCGCGTGGAACGGGAAGCATTTCGGAGAACGCTACCCTGGAAGTTCTGGATTTCAACTTCCTACCTAAAAGCCTAAATTTAGCTTCCAGAACCTCCCTACCACATTTTCCTATGTCATTGGTACCAACATGTACCAAGACAGCAGACTCCTCCCCAGCACTATCTAAGACCTTATCTAGGTGGCGTGTGAGGTCCGCTACCTTCGCACCAGGCAGGCATGTTACCAGGCAATCCTCACGTCCACCAGCCACCCAGCTATCTACATGCCTAATAATGCCTGTATGCTTTGGGGTCTCCGCAGTCTTTAGCCACAACCATTTTAAAAAACAGTCACCCTCCGGGGGCGCAGATGAAGCTTAAGGATCACCTTCCCGTAACGAAATGAGACGTGCCTGTCCTGATCCGTCTTTATTTCAAATGTGATGGTATCAATATGCTGTTTGTTCACAGGGACATAGTGCGGCTTATCATAAATTAACGTGATAAACTCATCCCTAACCCCCTTAGTTGGAACACAGCGCAGCAGTGGCACAAAATGGTCACCTACTAACTGGTGCTCTACAATATCTGTGTACAGGTAGAGGGTATTAAAACCGGCCGTGATATCCGCTGGAAAATGGGAACGCTGTGTATTAACGTAAGCTTCTATTCCCAAAATGGTTGCCAAATCACCATACGCATAAATAGTAGACCTATCTTCCGATTTTATTCGGATTCTTCGCGCATGGGGCTCATAAATGATTAGTGGTGCTGCCGATTTATAGATGTTGCTAATGTCCTGATTCATGGATTCCACTAAACTCTGCATGGTCGCGTAATGTCCTTTCCTGACTATAAGGTGCTGTATATTTCCTGCTGTGGAAGCGACAACATACTTATGGTCTTCCTTAATATTCTCCCAGGTGTTGGGGTACTGTATTTCCACGAGCCCTACTTCCCACTGTCCTTGTAAGTCCAAAGGCCTTGCTAGTTGTATGGTAAAATTAGAGCTGGTATTTTGGGAAAACACACCTGCTGAGGCATTGCTAGGCAGTGTGATATAAAAGCCACCATCATTCATTTTAAATTGTATTTTAATGCTGCTTCAAAAGAAAGAAAGAAAGAAATCAGATGTCTTGAATCTCTGATGCTTTAACCCAACTGTTAAATTTAACAGGCCACCCCCTCCATTTCACGAGGTAGAATCTGTTCCTGCCACATCCTTTTACCTTTAGAACCTTTTCGATTCGGTATATTCTGTCTTGTTGCGGTGTGACTTTTAGCAATTCTTCAGGATAAAAAGAACCTTGTATGGCTTCACCATCATAATCCTGTATCTTGTATGTCGCTTTCTGGCCCCTGTTTAAAATGTCCGTTATTATAAATACCTCGTCAGTCCACGTTTGCTCGTAACCTTTTTCAAATTTTCCTTTAGTTTTTGAAAGTCTTACATGATCTCCTTTCTTTAAGGGATTCTTGGTGTGCTTACGCTTGATGCTAGATTCCAGATCTGCAGAGAATTTGTGTGTGTCGCTGCCGGGATCCTCCACCCCCTCTTCAGCTCCTGCCCAATCCGGGCGGTGGGAGCCAGAAAACCAGCAGCCGGCCGGGGATAAAAGCGGCGTCCCTGCCTGCAGAGACGCCGCTGCCGGGATCCTCCACCCCCTCTTCAGCTCCTGCCCAATCCGGGCGGTGGGAGCCAGGAAACCAGCAGCCGGCCGGGGATAAAAGCGGCGTCCCTGCCTGCAGAGACGCCGCTGCCGGGATCCTCCACCCCCTCTTCAGCTCCTGCCCAATCCGGGCGGTGGGAGCCAGGAAACCAGCAGCCGGCCGGGGATAAAAGCGGCGTCCCTGCAGGGCGCGCCCGCGCCTGGCGGGCCCGCGCCTGAGGGCCTCGCCAGAGGGCCCTTTGGCGTGGCCCTTAGGCGCGGCACGAAGGCGAAAAGAAGGAAACATTCAAGGAACTCAGCAGCGCCGACAGCATCCCAACGTATCCCAACAGAGGAGCAGACAGAGGAGAAGGACATCACAACCGCAAGTAGAACTCTCACAGAACATAACACATCGCACACCACCAAACTCCCTCTTCCACAACACACTCCATAAAAGCCCCGTCCTCCCCTCCCCGGGACAGGCTCCCGCACCAAGGCGACCGCCACAGATTCAGCTCTCCATCCTCGGGACAGGCTCCCTCCCCGGGACAGGCTCCCGCACCAAGGCGACCGCCACAGATTCAGCTCTCCATCCACGGGACAGGCTCCCTCCCCGGGACAGGCTCCCGCACCAAGGCGACCGCCACAGATTCAGCTCTCCATCCTCGGGACAGGCTCCCTCCCCGGGACAGGCTCCCGCACCAAGGCGACCGCCACAGATTCAGCTCTCCATCCACGGGACAGGCTCCCGCACCAAGGTGACCGCCACAGATTCAGCTCTCCATCCTCGGGACAGGCTCCCTCCCCAGAACAGGCTCCCGCACCAAGGCGACCGCCACAGATTCAGCTCTCCATCCACGGGACAGGCTCCCTCCCCGGGACAGGCTCCCGCACCAAGGCGACCGCCACAGATTCAGCTCTCCATCCACGGGACAGGCTCCCTCCCCGGGACAGGCTCCCGCACCAAGGCGACCGCCACAGATTCAGCTCTCCATCCACGGGACAGGCTCCCTCCCCGGGACAGGCTCCCGCACCAAGGCGACCGCCACAGATTCAGCTCTCCCTCCACGGGACAGGCTCCCGCACCAAGGCGACCTCCACAGATCCGGCTCTCCCTCCACGGGACAGGACCCCGCACCAAGTACAGCTCTCCCCAAGCAAACAACAGACGAAGACCTAAGGAGACAGGCATCACCCTAACAGAACATCACGAAACTACCAACATGCACACCACATACTTCCTCCCTCTCTACCTACTAGTCACACAACTCCTCCCACCTACCACACACCTCCACTACCCACAAACAAACACACCATGGTACCCTCCAACTGCATTGCCATATTTCGAACCACAACACACACACAAAGAGACACTCGGAACTTCCCAAGCAAAGCGACCAAACAGACACAAATCAAACCCCAACACCGGCACAAAGGAAGCACATGTAGCAACAACCTCTTCCACAAAGACAACAACAATTGAGCTCATAAACGCCAGATCCGTCTGCAACAAGATACACACTCTTGTAGACCACATAGAAGAGCGACAGCCCGACATAATATGCATCACAGAGACATGGCTCAACCCTACCGACAGTGTACTACTCAACCAACTAGTACCGAACAACTACTCAGCATACAACTGCCCACGCACCCACAAGCGTGGAGGAGGAGTTCTGATAATAGCAAAAACAAAACTTAAGTTCAAGACACAGAACCTCACAGATACACAGCAATGTAACACAATTAGCATCAAGAACAAGAATATTGCAATCTGCCTAACCTACAGAGCACCCCGCGCTCCACCCGACGAACTAGCCTTCACACTCGAAGAAGCCTGTGCTATAACAACAAACAACAAACCAGCACTACTAATCGGAGACTTCAACCTCAAGTCCGCCAATACAAACGATGCAGAGGCCTTCCTTCAAGCAATGACCTCACTTCAATTCACACAGATAGTTAATGCACCAACACACAGACTGGGATCATCCCCAGACCTCATCTTCGCATCAGACTACCTAACATCAAGAGACCTAATTTCTACACCCACCATCACCCCAGTACCATGATCTGACCATTACTTAATCGAGACAAAACTGCAATCACACGAGGACCGGACAAACGAGAGAGAGCGAACATCCCACACACACAAAGACGATTCAAGTCCTTTGACAGGGACGAATTCATACAGGACACAATACAACACTTGAACATTGACTCAGAGGACCTGGAGGAACAAGTTTCCAACTGGAACAGCATTCTAGCTAACGCCGCCAAACCATCCGATGGCAGGACCGAGAAACAACACCACAACAAGAGACAAAACAAGCCATGGTACTCAGCAAAAATACGACAGGAAAAGAGGGAGCTCAGGAAGATTGAACGGAGATGGAGAAAAAACAAAACAACCTCCGACCAACATCTTTACCTAACAAAGCAAAAACAATACAATGAACACATCAACCAATCAAAGAGAGAATTCCACACAAACCTGATAAATACTTCCATCAACAAACCCAGAGAACTTTTCGAAATAGTAAAGACCCTCACAAAAGAGCAAGCAGCAGAAGGGGAAGTACAAGTTGATCCACAGAAATTCGCCGACCACATCAAAGACAAATTTCACTCCACAGAGCGCACAACACCCAGTGGAACCACCAGAACGAACGTACACCCCAAAACCTGGGGCACATTCTACTCACCCTCAACAGAACAGATATCCCATCTCATCTCCACAATCAACACAAGCACTGCTCCTACAGACCCATGCCCAGTGTCATGGGTCAAAGCCACCAAATCAAGCCTCATCCCAACCATTCATAAAATGGTACACAACTCACTCACTCAAGGACTCATGCCACAGCAACTAAAGCTCGCCTCAGTAAGACCAATCACAAAGAAAACTACTCTCGACAAAAAGGACCCAGCAGCATACCGACCAATCTCCAGCATACCCTTCCTCGCAAAAATAATCGAAAAGACGGTTCAACTACAACTTCAGGAACACATTGACGAACACGAAACACTCGACGACAACCAACACGGATTTCGTCCCAACCATGGAGTCGAAACACTACTGATCTACCTCTTCGACAGCATCATAAGAATAATTGACAACACCAGGAATGGAATTATAATGATCTTCATCGACATCTCTTCAGCTTTCGACACAATTGACCACAATACGCTCCTGGAGAGACTAAAGAACACTGGTATACACGGTACCACATTGAAATGGTTCCACTCGTACCTAACCGATAGACAGCTACAGGTCAAGGTGGGACATGACACCTCCCGACCCATAAATGTCCAACAAGGAGTACCGCAAGGATCCGCACTCTCAGCACTCCTTTTTAACATCTACATCCAACCAATATGCAACATTATGAAAGAGAACAACATCCAATACACAATATACGCAGACGACATCATGATATACACCCCGATATCAATCGACAACCTGGACTTCTCTAAGATAACAGACTGCCTTACCCAAATGACGAGGTGGTGCCAAAACAACAACCTCGCAATAAACTACAACAAGACCGAAGCTTTAATCATCACTCGGAACCAAAGCTTCATACACCCACCAAACATAAAGATACAAAGCACCACGATACCGATAAGATCAGAGGTGAGATACCTTGGGGTTACTCTGGACAGTAAACTCAACCTCAAACCACACATAGACAAAACAATCCAAAAAGCCTACTACAAGATGCGAATCATCAGGAGACTGAAACCACTCCTCGCCCCAGAACACTTCCGTACCGTCTGTCAAGCACTGATAACCCCAATACTGGACTTCTGCAATCCGATATACCTTGGACTACCGAAACAAGCCCTCAAACCACTCCAACTGGCACAAAACACTGCAGCTCGCATCATATCCGGAGCTGCAAGGCAGGAGCACATCACACCTACATTAAAGGACTTACACTGGCTCCCAATCAGTGCACGCATCAGATACAAGACTATCATAAACCTATTTAAGATAAAACAGCACACATCAGCCAACAGCCTCCACACGCTCATACAACCAGAAACCAGCACACATCCTAGAAGAAGTCAAACACGCAACCGAGTCAGTACCCCAAATGAATACAAGCACACACGCAAGGACAAAACAGAAAGAGCACTCTCCATGGCTGCTCCAACAATATGGAACAATCTACCGGACGATCTAAGGGCAACTCCAGACCTCAAAGACTTCAGAAAACAGCTGAAAACCATGCTGTTCATAGAGCACTATGGACACATCACATAACCTAAGAGAATGTATAACAGCACACCAAACCTCCTAACACTGTATGTATATAAAATGTGTTTTTAGCACCACTGTAAATAGCCCACTTTGTACATAGCTCAAAACAAATCAAGCACACAACACAGCCCGCACACAACTAAGTTTCACCCTCACTGTATGTATAACACACCCACTTTACCTGATTGCTTGCTGTGATACCACCTTGATTATTAAGATAAGGCGGTTTAGAAATACTGTTAAATAAATAAATAAATAAATAAATCTACAGGCCTCGTCTTTATTGTTCTGTGAAAACTATGATTATAACTGTGCACAAAAGCCTGCAATACGTTTTGGTACCTAAAGGTGTTGTGTGTAGTAAAATAACGCTACATTTTGGATTTCAAAGTCCTGTTAAACCTTTCTACCACCGCTGCTTTAACATCGTTATTCGTTACAAAATGATGAACCCCTCTTTGTTTTAATAAATTCTTCAGGGACCTATTTAAAAATTCTTTACCCTTGTCTGTCTGTATTTTTTCAGGTATACGACCTCGATTAAATATTTTTTCAAAGGCTTTAGCAACTTCATGACTGGTTTTCGATTTTAAACTTGCAGCCCATGCATATTTTGACAGGATGTCTACCACTGTTAATATGTATTTGTAGCCATTGTTATAATGGGACAAGGCTGCCATATCAACTAAATCAGCCTGCCATTGCGCATCCACATCTGACACAATCGTCTTGTTTCTTTTAAAACGGACCCTAGCAGGTCTGTGTAAAGTATAAGCATCTTGTCCGGTAGCCCATCTAACTATATCGTTTCTGTTGACTGTTTTATCCTGCTTTTTTAGCAGCTTGAAGTAGAGGATTTATGCCCCCAAAGCTCCCTGTTGCTTTGGGTTCATAGTAAATGCTCTTCAATAAGGTTTCCTTCATGATTGCCGTGCTTTGACTATTCTTTTTATTTTGCCAACATCTTCAGAATGGTTTTAGTAATTAATGTTGTGTGCCCTGCTGGAAATTCTGCTTGGTGTTCCAAAAAGAGCCATTTTTTCTTTTTGAATCTCTGTGTTAAAATGTTCCCCTTACACAGGACACACAGCCTTACACCAGGAGCATGCTCAGAACACCTGGAGCATGCTCAGAACAGACCTCTTGTTTCAACCAATCACGTGTTACCACACCCTAGAGAGGCATGTTCAGACTTGTCTCTCAGTATTGATTTTTTCAAAGCCACTAAAAAATAGCTGTGGCTGTGTTTGAACTCAGCTCTCTCTCTAAAAAAAAAATAGCTGTATTAGGGGGATTTGAACTCAGGTGTCTCTCTCTCTGTATTTCAGTCTGAACTTACATTGTGTTTGCCAGAATACTTTTCTCTAACCATGAGGTCTTAAAAGCAAAATTCTATCACATGGACAGCAGTGGTTTCTCTAACAAAAGATGTGTTAATTGAGGTTTAACATTTGTAAAGAAAAGCTTCTACCCTGTCTGTGCCTCTGTAAAAAGCCCTGTGCTGTGCTAAGAATCTTTTGTGAGAAAAAAGAACTGGGGCAGTGGGAGAGAGAGAAAAGCATTTTTTTTTGTTTTCCAAGGTTCCTGCTTTTTGCAGATGTAAACATTAACCAGAAGAAAAACACATTTCCGGAGTCAGTCACTCTGCTTCCGCTGAGGTCATCGGAAAAGACACGGCCCTTTTCTGATGACACCCTGTTTCCGGTGATGTCAGCAAAAAGGGACAGTCCATTTCTGATGACAACCTGTTTCCAGTGATGTCATTTCCGATGATGTAGGCAGGGGCGTGGTTGAGAGTGGGAGGCTGTGGGTGGGGCACAAACCCGGAAGTGGGTGCTGATTGGCTAATGCCATATTGTGGGTGTGTGGGTGTGGCACAAACCCGGAAGTGGACGCTGATTGGATGATGTCATCCTTGGGGCAGGGTGGAGGCGTGTCAAGTGGGGGTGGGGGTGGTGGCCACGTCTGGTGGCGGGAGTGGGCGGGGCTAACTCACCATTCACTTCTATGGGAGGGGGCGTGGCCTAAGGCGGGACATACACCGGACGTGGACGCTGATTGGTACCTGTCAACAGTTTGGGGGTGGGAGTGGGTGGGGCTAACTCACCATTCACTTCTATGGGAGAGGCGTGGCCTAAGGCGGGACACACACCGGACGTGAACGCTGATTGGCTCCTGTCATCCTTATCTCACCTGTCAATCAGTTTGACGAGTAGTGTACCCATTATACTACTCACATCCTCCAGTAATACATTCCAGAGCTTAACAGTACATAGAGAGAAAAATTATTTTCTCTGATTTCTTTTAAAGAAACTACTTAATAACGGTCATGGCATGTCATCTAGTCTATATACTTCTTGAAAGATTAAACTGATTCATATTTTAGTCATGATTTTATAGAGCTCTATCATATCTCCCCCTCGGATGTCTCTTCTCCAAACTGAAGAGCCCTAATTTCTTTAGCCTTTTCTCATAAGAGAAATTGTTTCATCCTCTTTATTATTTTGGTCACCCTTCTTCATACATTTTCTAACTCTGCTCTCTCTTTTTTGAAAAGCAGTGACCAAAAACTGCATACAATACTCAAGTTTTGGTCATACTAGCGAGCGATTATTGTTAAGTGCTGTTGAGATGGTGCCAACTCATGGCAACCTGCTGGATAGTTTGCCCAAACTATGTTCGGTTTTCAGACAGAGTGGTATCCATATCAGTTGCTGTCCTGGTCTTTCTCTTTTGCGTTGACCTTCAACCTTGCCAAGCATGATGCCTTTCTCTAATGATCTTGCTCTTCGCATGATGTGTTCAAAGTGTGAAAGTCAAAGACATCATTTGAGCTTCTAAAGAAAACTTAGGTTTGGTCTCCTCTAGTACCAATTCATTTGTTCTCTGGACAGTTCATTGTATACACGGTGTTCTTCGTCAGCACCATAATTCGAAAATAGAAATTACACTTACCTGGTAATTGTTGTTCCTTGAGGAACTCCAGTTCAGTCCTCCACCTCTGGGTAGTGTACCTCCTCCTGCAGCTTGGAGACTTGGCATGTCAAAATCGTGACATCACTGGATGTAGCCTGCTGGTCTCTCCCATCAGCCTCAGTGAACTATTGACAAAGTAGACTCAAAGGAGCAACAAATAAGTAGCTAACATAATAATTTTAACCTTATACTCAAACTGAACGTCTAACACATAACTAATTGATAACTAACCCCCCCTCTAGCAAGAACAGGACTGCTTCTGGTACGTTCTCCTTCCGTCCCATGCAGAGCCAGAAACAAGAAAGAAGAAGAATAGACAGAAATTAATAGACCTATATCCCTATATCCCTGAAATTAATAGACCTATTCCCTGTAAAAAGTTAGAAACTTCCGATCAATATAACGATACAGAAGTATACAAAAGTACACACCTTGTAAATAGTTGAAACAGTATAATGATCTGTAATATGTAAAAAGTCAAAAAAAAAATTTCCTGTTCAATGTAATGTTATACAAAACTGTTAAATTGTTCCATGTAAACCGCCCCTGATCTCTGGAAGGGGCGGTATAGAAGAAATAGATAAATAAATAAAAATAAAATAAATATCCACCGGTAGTCTTGCACTTCTTCCAACTGACCGTCCTCTGCCAACGACACCATCCCCGGGCGGGAATGAGGACTGAACTGGAGTTCCTCAAGGAACAACAATTACCAGGTAAGTGTAATTTCTATTTCCTTATCGTTCCTCCAGTTCAGTCCTCCACCTCTGGGATGTAGCAGAGCAGTAATCATTGGGAGAGACCTTTCCAGCTGGCTCTTAACATCGCCGACACGAAACAGGCATCGTTTGCCGCCAGAACATCCAGGCAGTAATGCTTACTGAAAGTATGGAGAGACGACCAGGTGGCCGCTCTACAGATTTCTACTGGCAGAACCAAACTGTGTTCCGCCCAGGAAGTCACTTGCGCTCTGGTAGAGTGAGCTCGTAACCCCGCTGGGACTGAACGACCTTGCAAAAGATATGCTGATGCAATCGCCTCTCTAATCCATCTAGAAATGGACGCTTTTGCCGCCGCTTCTCCTTTGCGGGGACCTCCGAACAGCACGAACAGGCGGTCCGACTTGTAAAAAGTTTCTAAAACCTTTAAATACTGGCGCAGCACTCTCTTTATGTCTAAACGGCGTAAACTACGGTTCGATACGTTCCCCTCCGCCGAACCTAGAGCTGGAAGAGAAACCGTTTGATTTAGGTGAAACGGAGAAACCACCTTTGGTAAAAAGGATGGAACTGGGAGCAAGACCACCTTTTCTCTGGAGAAAGACAGACAAAAACGGCTCTCTACATGACAACGCCTGTAACTCCGAAATTCGCCTCGCCGAACAGATGGCTACCAAAAACACTGTCTTTAAGGTTAAATCCTTAACCGACGCCTGATGTAAGGGCTCAAATGGTTCCTTAGCTAACACCCCTAAAACTAGGTTGAGATCCCACGGTGGAACCATGATTCTATGAGAGGGCTGCAGTCTGGATACTGCCTTAAGGAAACGTAACACGTCTGCATGCGAACCTAGAGCTACTCCCTGGACTTTGCCTCTATAGCAAGACAGGGCTGCTAACTGAACCCTCAAGGAACTTGCTGCCAGACCCTTATCAAACCTGTCTTGCAGGAAGCTTAACACCACGGGAACGGATACTGTAGCTGTGCGTACTTGCCGTCGTGAACACCAGTCCTCAAAAATACGCCATATGCGTACATATGCAAGAGACATGGACTTTTTCCTTGCTTGAAATAAAGCCGCGATGACCGCTCCAGAGTGTAACCTTTTTTCCTTAACCTTGCCCTTTCAATGGCCAAACCGTAAGCAAGAACTGATCCACCTGAGGCATTCGAAGTGGCCTCTGAAGCAGCAGATTCTCCGACGTCTGTAACCTCCAAGGATCCTCGTCGAGCAGCCGAATGAGATCGGCATACTACGGGTGTCTTGGCCAGTCCGGGGCCACCAACAGCACTCTCCCCTGATGAGCTTCAATACGCTGAACCACTCTCCCTATGAGCGCCCACGGAGGGAAGACAAAGAGGAGCCCCGACGACGGCCAAGGTTGTATCAGGCCGTCGATTCGTTCTGACATCCTCTCTCGTCTGCTGAAGAAGTGACCTGTCTTTGCTGACTGAAAGGTCGCCATGAGATCCATGATCGGTGGTCCCCATCTGCGGACTATTTACGCAAACACGTCCGGATGCAACTCTCACTCCCCGGCATCCATTCAGACCCTGCTGAGAAAATCCACCATCACATTGTCCTTTCCTGCAATGTGCGCCACCGAGATCGCTGGTAGTCGAGGTTCTACCCAAGAGAACAGTGCTTCTGCTTCTTCTTCCATGGCCACACTTCCTGTACCGCCCTGTCGATTGATGTAGGCCACCATCGCAGAGTTGTCCGACAGCACTCGCACCGCTCGACCTGTCACCATAGCTTCAAACGTCTGTAGCACTAGACAGACCGCTCTCATCTCTAGTCGGTTGATTTACCACTTGCTCTCTTGGTCGGTTCAAGTGCCTTGCGCGAAGAGATCTCCGCGAGACTTCCGTCCGTCAACAATGGGAGCCACTCCAGCTGCTCCAGGGGCATTCCTGCTTTCAGAGATCTTGGAAACAGCCACCACCAAAGGGACTGCCTAACCCGGAGAGGACAAGGAAGTCGTTTGTTCAGTGAGTCGGACTGATGCGACCAGCAGCAAAGCAGCGCCCTCTGTAATGGACGCATATGAAATCTGGCCCATGGCACTACTTCCAAGGTCACTGCCATTGTTCCCAGCCATGAAGATCACTGGGGCTGATGGGAGATACCAACAGGCTACATCCAGTGATGTCACGATTTTGACATGCCCAGTCTCCAAGCTGCTGGAGGAGGTACACTACCCAGAGGTGGAGGACTGAACTGGAGGAACGATAAGTAAGTATTGATTTTCTTCCCAAACAATATGAAGGCATTATAATATTCCCTGTTTTATTCTCCATTATTTTCCTAATACTTCCTAACATTCTGTTTGCTTTTTTGGCTGCTCCACACACTGAACCAAAGATTTTAAAGTATTGTTCACAATAATGCCTAGATCCATTTTCCTGGGTGGTGACTTCTAATACAGAGCTCTGCATTATATAGATATAATTTAGGTTATTCTTCCCTATATGCTTCACTTTGAAGTGGAAAAGTAAAGTAGTTGTTAGAGCACTGACCAGGAGACCAGAGTTCAATTCCCACTTGAACTCCTTGTGGCCTTGGGCAAGTCAATGGCCTGACAATCTACTTCTGGTCACACTGCCAAGAAAACCCAGGAGTTGCTGGTCACCAGGGGTGAGCATTGTTGCATTGCATGCTTCACTTTGCACTTGTCCACATTAAATTTCATCTGCCATTTGGATGCCCATTTTCCCAAAGTTGTTCTGCAACTTCTCACAATCTGCTTGTGATTTATAAGTTTCATGTGGTGTTGGCAAATTTGATCACTTCATTTCACTTCTTGTTCCCATTCCCAGATCATTTATGAATATGTTAAAAAGCACTAGTTCCTGTTTGGAGCCCTGGGGCATTCTACTATTAGCCTGTCTCCATTTTGAAAATTGACCATCTAGCCCTACTATTTTCCCTTTATTTTGTTTTGTTTTTTTAACCAGTTCCCAACCCTACTAGGATACTGTGTCTTATCCCATGGTTTTTCCTCAGGAATATTCAGATGCACTGGATTGACTGGCTCATCTTTAGCCACGTCTGGTCACTCCTCCAAACAAAATGGGGAAGAGTTGTGAAATAGGACTTTCTTTGAATAAATATATGTTGGCTTTTGTTCAGTAATTATGGGCCCAATCTTCAAAAGGCATTTACACGGTTTACAATCCAGTAAACTGTGCAAATGTCTTTAATAGGGATATTCAATGGCACATACAGGGTTAGTGCAGTTGAATATCCCTTTCTAACTCCGCTACAAGCCCTGATGCTATGCAGTTAGCATCGGTGTGTGTTGGGGCAGAGCCTGTCGCTAACCAGGCAACGGTGATATTGCATGCTGCCCAGTTAGCGACCTGCACCTAAAAGAAAACCCTTGCCTATCTTTACGGTGCAGGAGTTAACCATGCAGCATGCAATATCAGTGCTACCGGTCAGCTACAGTGGCTTCTGGCGTGCCGAGCAATCTCCAGATCTTCAATGCTGGGTTGCATATGACCCTGCCACTGAATATGTGGGGTTAAAGGTTGATGGGCAGGGCTATGTGCTGTCCAGGTGAATATCAGGCTCTATGTTCTTTGTAATAGTTTCTACCATTTTGCTTAGCAGTGCTGCCAGGCTCCTAGGCCTGCAGTTTCCTGGATCACTCTGAACCTTTTTTAAAAGGTGGTATGCATTAGCCATCCTCCAGTGTTCAGATATCTCTCATTTCTTTTTCCACAGCATCTGCCCCTCCTGTCTCTTGATACCCACCTTTCCCCACATCTTCCACCTCCTACTGCGGCAGCCAGTTGGACCATGGAAGCATCTTGTAACTGCCGACTGCTCTGCTGCAGCTGTATGGCATCATAAGTAACTTCAAAACTTCTAGCCTAGCTCTTTCTGTTGCTAGCCAGCCACCTGGCAAACTGGAGAAATCGTAGTTGCCACGATCCCTGTAGCCTAGAGGAGCTTCTTCCCCTCCAATCTGCTCTATCAAGTGCAGGGTGCCTGAAGTGTCTGGAGAATAATTACAAGGAGGGCTGCAGAGAGAGAGAGAAACTATGCAGCTAAGCCATGGGGAGAAAAGATGAAGGCAAACTGACTTTCTCGGATGTGCTAATTCCGTAAGTTCCAAAGCTGATTTTTGCCCCTGTTAAGACTGTCTTAAATGGTCTTCCCAGAGTATAGAACTATATTAAACTCAATGTAAATACTCTATTATAACTAGCGTCAATATATGAATGAAACTCCAGCAATATATCTTATCTTCACCTTTTATATATATTTTATAATCTTAATGTAGTCTCAGACTCAGATGGCACTCTGAACCACAATCTCTGTGGAAAACAAATTGTGCCCCATTTGCATCAACGACTACTGTGGAATTACCATTCCTCTCTTTTTTTTTTCTTCCTTTTTCTGAACAGCAAAAATATTGTGCACAAATATCACCAGAATTCCTCTACCTCGTGATTCTTAAAATATTGAAAATTGAAGCTTATCTTAGCTCCGTTGTTATTTCTTCTTGCTCCAAACCACAACTTAATCTTCTCTCAACGCCTTCCTTTGGCGCCCATTTTAGCGTTTCTCTCCTTAGGGGAGGTTCATCAGGAGAATCTGAGAATGGAAATGCAATAACATTATAAATGCTTATGTAGCCTGTGCTTAATATTGACTTCATGCCGAAGTTGATCGACTACTCTCCACAGTAGTCGTTGATGCAAATGGGGCACAATTTGTTTTCCACAGAGATTGTGGTTCAGAGTGCCATCTGAGTCTGAGACTACATTAAGATTATAAAATATATATAAAAGGTGAAGATAAGATATATTGCTGGAGTTTCATTCATATATTGACGCCTGTTAAAACTGTAGCTGGCAAAAAGAAGAGCGAGTGTTGAACCAAACTTTGTCTAGTTTCCCTCCCAAATGCTACTATCCTGCAGAGTGGAGGCTAATATTTCTACCTGCTGCTTTCTCCGCTGCCGTTTTGCTTTCTAAGCAGAGCCATGAGGGGCTCTACTTGTGGAAATCCTAATGTTGTTTGCCTAGAAGAACATACAAATATCAAACACTTAACCATGTTTCGAAGGTAGGCAAGGCTAGGGCACTCACATCATCCATCCCAAGTGGGAATTTATAATTGCGTGGGCTGGGATACAAAAAAAATCCGAGTCTGTACTTTTCATCTTATTCTTTCTGTAAGGGGGGGATGGAAAAACTTAGGAATTCAACCGTTGCTGACAGCTCATGTCACAGTGGCCTTTTCGGACAGTGTTTTGTTTCTTAGGGCATTCAGTGCTCATCCGATTACTCACCGTTCTCCGTCATGTTTATAATGCAGCGTTAACAAAATTCTCTAAACCGAATTATGAATTTCATGGGACACATTCCTGATTTCCAAACGCCATCACCAGCTGCAGGCTGCAGCTCATCCTTCCCGGCGCGCGCGAACGTGCCCGTGGTTACCATGGATACCGCTGGTATCACCATGGCGACCCCGGACGCTCTGGGCAACGGTAGAAGAGAAGTGTCCCAGTCATGAGCTGTGGGGTGTACAGGTACCACACGCTGCGAGGTTGCATTGTTTCCAGCCCTCCAGGTTCGTCCTTAAATTACTAATTTAAACTCGAGAACAGCGATAGTAAAAGAAAGGAAAGCATGGAGGAAGCAAAGCAAACCTAGCTTAAGTCAAAAGGGACCTCTCTGTAGGAGGGGGAGAAGCAGGGTAACTGGCAGAAAGGAGGGATACAAAGAAGACATTAAGGAGATTTTCAAGATGACAACTCCCGCAAGGATTCAGAATCCCTTGGCAGGGATCTGGTGAGCCTCGGTGGCAGTAATTTAGCTTGTCAAAAGCCTGCACTGCCTAAAGGAGGGGAAAATGGCGTTCTGGGACTGGTGCACAGAAATGTTTCTTTCTCCCCCTCCATATTAGTTTGTATCTTTAGACCCAAACACAGGCAGAATAAGTTAAATTTGGTTCCATTGTGATGGTCTTGCAAGTTCCCATTTTTTCCTCTGCTTTTCTTATACCTATTAATTTCTTTCTCATATTTAGAATCTGATGCTTGAAGTATTTCAGTAGGACATTTTACCAGAGATGGAGATAAAAGAATGCACCATGAATTTACTTGTTTGGGGATATATTTTTTTTTTACCCTGCAGTTTTCTCCCACTCCATTAGATTTCCAGCTCAGTGAACACCAACTTCTACTGGGCTCAGAGGGGGGCCCAAGGGGGATGTGGAGACTCATTGTGGGGCCTCATTTGCATAATATTTGCTAAAAAATGCAGGATCATGCATTTCGGCTGCAAAAATCCAAGGGAGCGCTCAGTGTAGGAGGTGAACTACTTCTGTCCACAAAAGAAGAGCGGGACCTGAGCATGATTGTGATTGACAATCTTAAAGTAGCTAAGTAGGTAGAAAAGGCGATGACAAAAACTAGAAGGATGCTTGGGTGCATAGGGAGAGGAATGGTCAACAGAAGAAAGGAGGTGATAGTGCCTCTGTATAAGTCTTTGGTGTGACCTCATTTGGAGTATTGAGTGCAATTCTGGAGACCGCACCTTCAAAAGGATATAAACAGGTTGGAGTCGGTGCAGAAGGTGTCTATTAAAATGGTTAGTGGTCTTCATTATAAAGCATATGAGGGCCTACTTAAGGGTCTTAATATGTAGAGAAAAGGTGGATAGAGGAGATATGATTGAGACATTTGAATACCTCTGTGCCATAAATGCACAGGAGGAGATCCTCTTTCGGTTGAAAGCAAGCTCTGCTACGAAGGGACATAGGATGAGGGTGAAACGGGATAGACTCAGGAGTTATATGCGGAAATATTTCTTTACGAAAGAGTGGTGGAAGCATGGAATAGTCTCCCAATGGAAGTGGTAGAGATGAGGGCAGTATCTGAATTTAAAAAAGCATGGGACATACACAGAGGATCTCTAAAGGAAAAGAGGGGACTACTGTTGTGGTTGATATGGAAGGGCAGACTAGATAGGCCATGTGGTCTTTTTCTGCCATCATGTTTCTAAGTTTCTCTATGTTAACATGCGCTAATGTTTAGTAAACATGCCTCTTAATGAGTGTCTGGATAAAGAAAGGCTACCAGATTTCTACATTACTATACTCCAGTGCCAACTTCCAGGCACATTAGGAAGTACTAAAACATAACCCATTTAGAACCCATAGCAAACCCTCTATATCAAGGGTCTCAAACACGCGGCCCTGCGAGAGAACGTTGTGCGGCCCGCGACGGAGGGAAACAAAAAAGCCTGGCTTCTGCTGCTGCCGTTGCCGCCGTGGCAGCGGCAGAATCGACTGTCAAATTTAAAAAAAAAAAAACTGGCTTCTGCTGCTCAAGCAGCAAAATCAGCTGTCCTGCGGCCCCTTCCCCTCTGCCCGTAGATCCCTGAGTGTGTGCTCCATCAGCGGGTGCTTTTCAAGCCGCGAAGAGAGTATTCCCCTCTCGCGAGGCTTGAAAAGTGAATAGGCTTTAGCCGCGCGAGAGGGAAATACTCTCTTCACGGCTTAAAAAGCACCCGCTGATGAAGCACACTCAGGGCTCTCCGCGCAGAGGGGAAGGGGCCGCGGGACAGCTGATTTTCTGCTGCAGCAGCAGAAGCCAGGTTTTTTTTTTTATTTACCTGGGGTGATGGGGGGGGGGGTAGGACTGGAAATGGGCTATTGGCAGGGGGGGTTATGACTGGAAATGGGCTATTAGCAGGGGGGGTTATGACTGGTAATGGGCTATGGTGGGGGCTAGGACTGGAAATGGGCAGGTGGGGGTTAGGACGGACTGGAGGTGGGCTGATGGGGGGCGTAAGGACTGGAGGTGGGCTGATTGGGGGGAGTTAGGACTGGTAATGAGCTATGGAGGGGCTGACTGAAATGGGGTAATGGGGGTTAGGGCTGGAAGTGGGCTATTGGCAGGGGGGGTTATGACTAGTAATGGGCTATGGTGGGGGCTAGGACTGGAAATGGGCAGATGGGGGTTAGGACTGGAGGTGGGCTGATTGGGGGGTTAGGACTGGAGGTGGGCTGATTGGGGGGTTAGGACTGGTAATGGCCTATGAGGGGAGGTAAGACTGAAAATGGGGTGATGGGGGATAAGACTGCAAATGGGCTATGGGGGGGACTAGGACTGGTAATGGGCTATGGGGGTTAAGACTGAAAATGGGGTGATAAGTAAAACTGGAAGTGCGCTATGGGGAGGTTAGGACTGGTAATGGGCTATGGGGAGGTTAGGACTGGTAATGGGCTATGGGGGGTCTAGGACTGGTAATGGGCTGGGGGGGGTTGCTAGGACTGGAAATGGGCTGAGTGGAAGGGGGGCTTGAACTGCAAATGGCAGATGGGGAGGGGGGCTTGGAATGGAAATGGGCTGTGAGGGGAGGGAGCTAGAATTGGAAATGGGCTGATGGGGGGCTAGGATTGGAAATGGGCTGATGGTGAGGCTAGGATAGGACTGGAAATGGACTGATGCAGGGACTAGAAGGGAGCGGATGCTGGGTGGGGCTGGAACTAGAAGGGAGCTGATGTTGGGGGAGGATTAGAATGGGATGGAGCTGGGAAAGTGAAATGGAGAGGGGAAAAATATTTTGTCTGGGAGAGAAGACAAATCTACAATTGGCCAGGTATTGGGAGAGTAAGTGGGGATTGAGGATGGAGGGGTAAAATTTGAGTGGATGAAATAGGAATGAGGAAAGAGAAAAAGGAGAAAGATTAGTATGTTAAAGCAGATGTAGAGAGAGAATGGAAAAAAAACTAGGAGAGAGAAAGAAGAAAGGGCAAATGGACAGCAGACGATGGAGAGTTAGCAGAAGACATGAAGAAACCAGAAGAAAGTGGCTGGAACAATTGCAACTGAAAAAAATGCACAAAAGGTAGAAAAATATCTCTTTATTTTGAATTTATTAACTGGAATATGTCAGCTCTGGGAAATGTGCATCATTAATGTTTGCGCTTTGTTTAGTACAAGAGGAAATTAATTTATAGTTTTATTTCTACAGTGTTGTTGTACATTCCAAGTTTGGCTTTTGGGGTTCCCAGTTTAATTATTGTCTTCCTGTTTCTAAATCTTTTAGTCTTTCTTTATCCATACTCATTAAAGAGGCATGTTTACTAAAAGTTAGTGTATGGTAACATTATGCAAATATTTATGCAAATGAGGCCCCTTATGCAAATGAGGCCCCGCGTCTTATGCGGCCCCCGGGTTACTTTACAAGTCCTCATTTGGCCCTCAAAGCAATTTGAGTTTGAGACCCCTGCTCTAAATCATAACAGCACTACTAGGACTCACAAAGCACTAAACCCTACCAATCAAAAGGCAACATTGCAAATATTAAACAAATACATATCAGAGAATACCAATACATTTTCTACTGGGGAAAGAGAACAAGTGGCACTGTCAAATAGAAACTACATGAACAGAATACCTCAGCTTGGTTACACATGTAGAATAGAGACCAACATAGAAACATAGAAATATGATGACAGAAAAAGACCACATGGCCTATCTAGTCTATCCTTCCATATCAACAACTACAACAGTCCTCTTTTTTCCTTTAGAGATCCTCTGTGTTTCTCCCATGCTTTTTTGAATTCAGATACTGTCCTCATCTCTACCACCTCCACTGGGAGACTATTCCACGGATCCACCACTGTCCGTAAATAAATATTTCCGCATATCACTCCTGAATCTATCCCCCTTCACCCTCATCCCATGTCCCCTCTTAGCAGAACTTGCTTTCAATTGAAAGAGGCTCTCCCCCTGTACATTTATGCCACAGAGGTATTTAAACATCTCAATCATATCACCTCAATCCTGCCTTTCCTCTAAGGTGTACATATTAAGATCTTTAAGTCTGTCCTCATATGCTTTATAATGAAGACCACTAACCATTTTAGTAGCCACTCTCTGTACTGACTCCATCCTGTTTATACCCTTTTGAAGGTGCGGTCTCCGGAATTGCACACTATACTCCAAATGAGGTCGCACCAAAGACTTATACAGGGGTACTATCACTTCCTTTTTTCTGCTAGCCATTCCTCTCTGTATGCACTCAACCATCCTTCTAGCTTTTGCCGTCGCCTTTTCTACCTGTTTAGCTACTTTAAGATCATTAGACACAACCACACCTAGGTCCCGCTCTTCTTTAATGGACAAAAGTACTTTACCCCCTATACTATATTGCTCCCTTGGATTGCTGCAGCCCAAATGCAAGACCTTACATTTTTTAACATTAAATCCCAGCTGCCAAATTCTAGACCATTCTTCAAGCTTAGCTAGATCCCTCCTCATATTATCTACACCTTCCTGGGTGTCTACTCTATTGCAGATTTTGGTATCATCCACAGAGTCACACCTTACCCGACAGCCCTTCTGCTATATCACTAACAAAGATGTTAAAAAGAATCGGACCAAGGATAGATCCCTGGGGCACACCACTGGTAGCATCCTTCTCCTCATAGTGAGCTCCATTTACCTGTACTCTTTGTCGCTTCCCACCCAACCAATTTCTAACCCAAGCAGTAACCTTTCCAACCCTTGGGTGCTCAGTTTGTTTATAAGTCACCTTGAGGGACAGTGTCAAAGGCTTTACTGAAATCTAAATACACCACATCTAGGGTTCTCCCTCGGTCCAACTCCCTGGTCACCCAGTCAAAGAAATTAATCAGATTTGTCTGACAAGACCTGCCTCTGGTGAATCCCTGCTGCCTCGGATCCTGTAATCCACTGGACTCCAGAAACCTCACTATTTTCTCTTTCAGCAGCGTTTCCAATAATTTACTCACCGCCGAAGTTAAACTAACCAGCCTGTAGTTTTCAACCACATCCATACTTCCGCTTTTGTGTAAAGGCACCACATCCCATTTCTTTTTCATCCACTCAAATTTCACCCTTCCATCCTCAATCCCCACTTACAGTACTCTCCCAATACCTAGCCAAAAATAGATTCCTCTCACATAAAATATCTTTCCTTATCGTTCCTCCAGTTCAGTCCTCCACCTCTGGGTAGTGCACCTCCTCCTGCAGCATGGAAACTGGGCATGTCAAAACTGTGACATCACTGGATATACCCTGCTGGTCTCTCCCATCAGCCCCAGTGTGTCCAGTCTCCATGCAGCAGGAGGACATAGTGAGCCTAGGTGCTGGGCTCACTATAGGTTGTGAAAACACAAAATTTCTATGGCCCTTACTATTAGAACGAGTACTTAATAAATACAAAAAAAAATTTTCGTTCAATATCATCAACGACTGGATTAGAGTGTCTAACCACTAACACAAAAGAGTCCACTTTTAATCTTCTCCGAGGTCTCAGTTAAACATTAGCAAGGCCTCATAGACTTTCGTCATAAGAAGGCTAATTGCATGATCACATCAGCGACCTCAATTTAATGGGAACAGCTCCCTATTACGTAGTGAAGTGCTCAAAAAGATGAAATTCCTCCAAATGTATGGATCTTATCTGAAAAATGATTTGTTTCACTTCCCAACACTACAGGGGGTCTGTCCTCTTCTAATAAACATTCAGATCCCAACGTTTTTGTCGGATTGTCTGAATGTTCCCGGTGCATCGGGAGCGGTTCGTTATTACCGAGAGAGAAAACGCGGGCAGCATCCTTTGATAACTGTGTGATCCCCTGAGGAAACAGCAACGTGAAACGTCTAAGTGGTGCCGGGGATTCGACGTTGGGATCTGAATGTTTATCAGAAGAGGACAGACCCCCTTCAGGCTGGTCTAGAAAAGGGACTAGCTCTTAGTACTCTGAAGGTACGGTTGGCGGCACTCGCTTGTTATAGAGGTAAGGTACAGGGAGGCTCGCTCTCCGCGCATCCAGATGTGCAGCGTTTCCTGAGGGCCGCCAACATCCTGCGGCCTCTGGTGCGGCCAGTGGTTCCTCCGTGGGATTTGAATTTAGTTTTAGAAGCCCTGATGGGGCCACCGTTTGAGGCCGGAGCTCCTGGAAATATCAGGGAGTTCACCTGGAAGACAGTTTTTCTAGTGGCCTTGTGCTCGGCGCGTAGAGTTTCGGACCTGCAGGCGTTCTCGTGTAGGGAGCCGTACATTCAGTTTTCGGAGGAGAGAGTCGTTTTGAGACCGGTGCCGTCGTTTCTCCCGAAGGTGGTTTCCAGCTTTCATGTGAATCAGGTCGTTTCCCTTTCTACCTTTGTTACTCGGCAGGGGAGAGAGCGGGATCGTGCCCTACGAAGGCTGGATTTAGGTCGGGTGCTCCGTAGATACCTGCGGAAAACGGAGCCGTTTCGAAGGTCCGACAGATTGTTCGTGCTGTTTGGGGGTACAGCTAAGGGTAACGCAGCTTCCAAGGCTTCTATTGCACGGTGGGTGAAGCATGCCATTCGAGCGGCGTATCAGTCAAAAGGCTTGGCGGCTCCGGTTGGCCTTAGTGCTCATTGGACTAGATGTCAGGCGACCTCATGGGCTGAGTATGCGTTAGTGCCGCCGGTGGATATCTGTCGAGCGGCGACCTGGTCTTCTCTTCATTCGTTTGCCAAGCACTATCGGTTAGATGTACAAGCCAGGGACGATGCTAGAGTGGGGGCCTCGGCCATTGTTGCGGGGCTCGCAGGTCCCTCCCGGGCATAGGTACTGCTTTGGTACTGCCCTAAGGTCCTGGACAGGCCCGGAGAGACGAATAGGAAGGAGAAATTAGACCTTACCTGCTAATTGTCTTTCCTTGAGTTCTCTTCAGGCCAGTCCAGGGCCCGCCCGATATAGTCTGCGAGCGTTAGAGAGTTGTTGGTCCTCGGCTACCGTTTCAGAAATTGTTAAGGGTTACCAAGCTGGTGGCCGGAGCTGGGGGTTGTTGGATGATATATTCAAAGAAATTTGTGGCGAGTTCCTCTTCGGTGGGAGAGGTTTTCGTCAGGTAATATTAAAAAAAAAAAAAAAAAAAAAAAAAAGACCCACAAAGAATTGAAGAAACAAAGAGAGGTAGAAACCGAGGCTTCCTGTTATGGACCGAGATAGTCTTCTTGTTTTTTTCTTAGTTCCAGTTTTCCTAGTTAAAGTTCCATGGCTTTGATACCTTAAGACTGTCTCTGTGACACCAGGGGGAGCGAGGTAGGCTGTCAGCAAGAGTTTTCAGTGATCAGTCCTCAGCTGCTAGAGGGGATTGGCGACTACCCTAAGGTCCTGGACTGGCCCGGAGAGAACTCAAGGAAAGACAATTAGCAGGTAAAGTCTAATTTCTCCTTTTTTTCACCTCTTAAACCTCTTCAGGGGCCACGATCTGCTCTCCCCTCCTGGTCTGAACGGAGGGGAGTGAGGCAGCAGTAAAGTCGAGTTGCCGGTCAGCCTTGGTTGACCTCGCGGGGATCTGACCAGAGCAGCAGAGCCCGGAAGACCCTCTCTGCAATGGCTTCTCACATTTCTCAGTGATTCAGCATTGCGGATTGCAGGGCGGTCAGGTATGCCGGCGAAAAGCAGAAATTTGCCTGTGGGCATTTTTGGCGTCGGCGGAGCAGGTGAGTGATTCAGTGAGGCGCGAACAGGCAAGAAAGCTGCAGACACTAATCTGTTGTTAGCAACGGCAGACAGGCCCTCTGTTTGCACGGGCCTTCTCTCCCGTGCTTTTTAGGCCGCTGTTTTAGGCGTCGAGGCAGCTGCAGTGCTTCAAATCGCTCAGGCTCTGTGAGGCAGGCACGTTCTTCATGGGATGGATTTAACGAATTTAACGAATTTAATTTAATGTAGTTTGCTTTCGTTTACTTTAATTTGATTTAATTTGGTTAATTTCTGGGTCATTTTTGGATTTTGTTTTTTCTCGGGCCTTGGAGGAGGCTTTGAAAAAAAAAAAAAAGAAGACACTGTTAAGGTAGAGGAGACCCATTTTATTTTTAGTTAGATCTTTCCTTACTGTCAGAGAATTTATGGTATTGTATAACTAATCCCTTCTCGGCCACAGTTTTTGGTGTGTGGCACTTGCAGAGGCACAGTATCGGACACTGGGGTCTGCAGGGGCTGTGCTGCAGCCTCATCCTATGGAGCTCGAGTTTCAGGATAAAGCTGATGAAGGGGCTCAGACTCCGCAGGCAGCGGGCGAAGGGGAGTCTCTGCTGGACCCTCCGCCCGGGCCCCTTCTGGATGGCCAAGTGGGGTCAGTTACCCCAGTGGCTCCGACAGGAGCCAGGGCAGCTATGGCAGGCTTTTCTCCAGACTTAGTGCTGATAATGCAGCAACCATTTTGCTTGAGGCAGCAGGGGACAGTGTCTCCTCGATTGCCGCCTGGTGCTGGGGTACGGCATTCGGGGTCAGAAAAGCCTACTAGCAGTCTAGTGAGTCCTCTCAAGAGGGCCCGACATGTCGAGGATCAGTCCTTGGATTCTGACTGGCCCAAGGTGGAAGATGTGGAGTTGGAGCCAGAATCAGAAATGGAAGATCTGGAGGAAGGAAAGATACGGAGGATCAGGCAAGAATCATTAGAGTATTCTGAAAGGAAGAGCTTACGGCGCTTATTACAGAATCTCTTCAGGCACTCAACCTTACTTCGATCCAGTCACCGGAAGAAGAGAGTCTGGAGGACCCTCTCATTCAGGCAGTGCGGCAAACTCAGGCGGTGTTCCCGGTGCACCGAGTAGTTGACTGGATGATCCAAGATGAATGGGATTTGCCAGAAGCTGGACTGCGAGGCATTAGAGCTATGAATATGCTCTACTCCTGGGCGGACAAGGAGAAAGAAAAGTTTCGTTCTCCACGTATAGATGCAGCAGTATCAATGGTCACGAAAAAGACGACTATTCCGGTGGAAGGCAGTGCAACTTGAAGGAGGCACAAGACAGAAAGATGGACGGCTTGTTGAAGCAAGCCTTTGAAGTTAATGCTCTCTCGTTGCAAGCTTCCATCTGCGGAGCGTGGGTGGCGAGAGCTTGCCTCAGGTGGTCACAACGCTTGCAGCAGCCCTCTCAGCAAGCACTGGAGTGCTTACTGGATGGGATACGGCTGCAATCAGTTCTGGCGTATTTAGCGGATGTCCACTATAATTTGATCAGGGCATTGGCGAATAGTATAGCTTCCCTGGTAGCCGTGCGCCGTTATCTCTGGTTAAGAAATTGGGCAGCGGATGGTTCTTCTAAGTCATGTCTTAGCAAGCTTCCCTTTAAGGGGAGGTGGTTGTTTGGTGAAGATCTTGATAAGCTGGTTAAGGATTTGGGAGAGTCCAAAGGCGGGAGGCTGCTGGAGGATAAACCTAAGCAAGGGAGAACCCTTCCATTTTTGCACGGTCAGTTTAGAGACTTCAGGCGATTTCGTACCTCGCGATTGGGAGGTTTTTCAAAGAGGTAGATTTGCCTCCAGAGTGCAGGGATTTCGTGTTTTCGAGGAGCAGATAGAGGGTTTGCAGCTACCTCTACCAAGTCAGTCAGAAAAACACAATGAAGCGCGGTGGTCCTGGGTGGGAGTTCAACCGATAGGAGGACGGCTTCGGGGCTTTCTTCCTGCCTGTGACCAGGTAACATCCGTTCAATGGGTGTTGGAGGTAATACGCGAAGGTTATACCCTCGAATTTGCCCGACTGGTACTAGATTTGTTTGTCCTCTCTCCTTGCAGAGGGCTGCAGCAAACGGTAGCGGTTCGGCAGACCTTAGATCATCTCTTACAGTTAGGAGAGATGGTGCCGGTTCTGCAAGAGCTCTACGGCGTTGGTCGTTACTCTATTTATTTCGTCGTACCTATAAAGTACGGGTCCCTCCGTCCTATTCTGGATCTCAAGGATGTGAATCGCTGTCTAAGAGTTCTCACTTTCGAATGGAAACCTTACGGTCGATATTTGTGGCAGTTGGACAGGGAGAGTTTTTGACTTCCCTCGATATTACCGAGGCGTATCTGCACATCCCTATCCGACCTGCACATCAAACGTTTCTGAGGTTCGCCCTTCCATGGGGACACTTCTGTTCAGGCCTCATCTTTCGGGTTGGCGATGGCGCCGCACACCTTCACCAAGATTATGGTGCTGGTGGCGGCGGCGCTGCAAAGAGAAGGAATCTTAATTCCCCATGCCTCAACGATTGGTTGATTTGGGCAAAGTCCAAGGCCGAGAGCGTACAGGTTACAAGCAGAGTGATGACCTTCCTTCAGAGTCTCAGCTGGGTAGTCAATGCGGCCAAGGGTTATTTGGTTCCGTCGCAGGTTTTAGAATACCTAGGAGTGCGGTTCGACATTCGCATGGGAGCAGTGTTTCTGCCGGATCAACACGCTCAGGCTCTCCGGCCCCGTCAGCTTGGAACTATCTTCGTGTGCTAGGCACTGTGGCGACGACCCTGGAGGTAGTGCCATGGGCCAGAGCGCACATACGTCTGTTACAGAGGTCGTTGCTCCGACACTGGTCGCACCAGAACGATTCTCTAAACATATGTCTTCCCTGTTCCTTGTGGGTCAGGCAGTCCCTTCAGAGGTGGCTTTGTCCAACAAATCTGGCGGCAGGCATGCCACTGGAACAACCACAGTGGCTCCCGGTGTAGATGGATGCGAGTCTCGCAGGTTGGGGAGCGCATTGCGGGTCATACAGGCAACTTCACACAGGGAACTTGGAATGACCAGGAGGTCCACTGGTCGATCAACCGTCTAGAACTGCGAGCAGTGGCTTTAGCTCTGCAAGCGTTCGAAACCACGGTGACAGGTTGAGCGGTGCGAGTGCTGTCGGACAATTCCGCGACGGTGGCTTATCTCTATCTGCAGGGCGGCACGGGAGGCGCTGCCATGGAAAAAGAAGCAACTAAACCCGGAAAATATATCCCACATCTAATACATACCCAATTCTAAAGAGATATATCTACTAAAACTAAATTTTTGTCGGAACTAATGCCATGAAGATAAAAATCTTCTCGTAGTATGAACGTTCCTTTTTTTTCTTTTTTATATAGGGACGCAACCCCAACAAACCATACCTGAAAGATATAAAAATCATAGGGTATAATTGATTTAGTGTAGGAATAAATCCAACCAGACTATAAGGAACTTGATCTTTCAGGTGGATCTCATCCAAATGTAGATTCTCAACCAAATTATAGTTCAAGACACACTACGTCTTACAGTTGAGACAATAGTTAACCGGCCTGACCTGCAATAAATACTATGCCGCTTACATGCAATCCTCCTCTTCATAGGATTATTAAAAGTTTACTTAGCTTTCTTGAAGAAGAACAGCCAGAAATCCCCAAAACGATGTATCAAAATGATGTATTATAATACTCCTGCGATAACACACAAGAAAAAGAGGGGAAAAATTATTGCAGCAGGCATCAAAGGTCGACTTGAAAAAGATCATTATAGTCCTCTTTCAATTTGAAACTTAATGTAATGTTGTAGAATGTTGACCCAACATTGTGTTTCGGGCTTCAGATACTCTCAAAGGGCTGATTTTGATAAGGTCTGGCAGCCAGTTCCTTACGGGTCCAGCTAGTGGCTCTTTTTTGTTATAGACGTAAAGTCCAGGTGGTGGCTTTGGGCTCTCACGTCGACGTGGTTCATTTTCTAAAAGCGATACCTAGGCTTCAGCCCTCTCGCGGAGTGGTGGTCACTCCTTGGGATCTCAATTTGTTTTTGGGGGCGTTAACTAGGGAACCTTTCGAACATCTGTATGAGGCTTCCATCAAGGATTTAACCTTAAAGACAGTGTTTTTAGTGGCAATTTGTTTGGCGCGATGAGTTTTGGAGCTGCAGGCGCTGTCCTGTCGAGAGCCATTTTTGTCTTTTTCTAAGGAAAAGGTGGTGTTGCGGCCAGTACCGTCCTTTCTTCCCAAGGTAGTTTCTCCTTTTCACATGAATCAATCGTTTCCTCTGCCAGTATTAGGACTTTCGGAGGAGAACGTCTCGGACCGTAGTGTACGTCGCTTGGACATAAGGAGAGTTCTACATCAATACTTAAAGGTTTCAGAATCCTTTCGTAAGTCGGAACGTCTTTTCGTTCTGTTTGGCGGTCCCCGTAAAGGGGAAGCGGCAGCTAAAGCTTCAATTCCAGATGGGTCCGAGAAGCAATAGCATCTGCATATATTTTGAAAGGTCGTCAGGTGCCCGTGGGGTTACGGGGTCATTCTACTATAGCACAAGCGGCTTCGTGGGCGGAGCATAGCTTGGTCCCGCCAGTGGAGATTTGCTGAGCGGCCTCCTGGTCATCTCTCCGTACCTTCAGTAAACACTATCGCCTGGATGTTCAGGCGGCGAATGATGCCTGTTTCGGGTCGGCGGTGTTGCGATCCGGGTGGACAGGTCCCTCCCAATGATTTCTACTTTTTGATGGCATGTTCAATCATTCTATGTTTACCTATTCCACGCCATTCATTAATTTATAGACCTCTATCATATCTCCTCTCAGCTGTCTCCTTTCCAGGTTGAAGAGCCCTAACCTTTTAAGCCTCATCCTTCCATTCCCTTTACCATTTTGGTGGCCCTTCTCTGTTCCTTTTCTAATTCCGCTATATTCTTTTTAAGATACGGTGACCAGAATTGCATACAATATTCAAGGTGCAGTTGCACCCATGGAACGATACACAGGCATTATAATATCCTTTGTTTTATTTTCCATTTCTTTCCTTAAGATTCCTAACATTCTATTTGAATTCTTGGCCACCACTGCACACTTAGCGGAGGGTTTCAACATGATGCCTAAATCCTTTTCCTGAGTGGTGGTTTCCTAAAGTGAAACCTTGCATCCTGTAACCATAGTTTGCATTGTTCTTTCCTAGGGGCATAACTTTGCACTTGTCCATATTAAATTTCATCTGCCATTTGAATGTCCAGCCTTCCAATTTATCAAGGTCCTCTTGCAATTTTTCACAATCCTTGTGGGTTTTAACAACTTTGAATAATTTTGTGTCATCTGCAAATTTAATTACCTCACTCGTTATTCCCATTTCCAGGTCATTTACAATATATTAGAAAGCAGCGGACCCAGCATAGATCCCGTGGATACTCCACTTTTCACCTTTCTCCTTTGGGAAAATTGGCCATTTAGCCCTACCCTCTGCTTTCTATCTTTTAGCCAGTTCCTGATCCACAATAGTACACTGCCTCCTATCCCATGACTTTTCCCTCTCATGAGGGACCTTGTCAAAGGCTTTCTGAAAATACAGATACACTATATCAACCGGCTCACCTTTGTCTACCTGTTTATTCACACCTTCAAAACAATAACAGATTAATAAGACAGAACCTTCCTTGACTGAAGCCATGTTGGCTTTCTCCCATTAAACTATGACTATCTACATGTTCAGCAAATTTTGTCCTTTATAGTAGTTTCTACCATTTTGTCTGGTACTGACATCAGGCTCACCAGTCTGTAGTTTCCCGAATCACCCCTGGAACCCTTTTAAAAAATTGGCGTTACACTTGCCATTTGCCAATCTTCGGGTATTACAGATGATTTTAATGACAGTTCACAGATTAATAGTAGATCAGCAGTCTCATATTTCAGTTCTTTCAATACCATTGGATGCATATCATCCGGTGCAGGTCATTTGCTACACTTTAGTTTATCAAATAGTTGTAATACATCTTCCCGGTTTATCGATATTTTTTTCATTTCTTCTGATGCATCACCTTTAAATACCATTTCAGTCATGGGTAACTTCCCTACATCTTTTTTTTTCAGTAAAGACCAAAGCAAATAATTCATTCAGTCTCTCCACTATGGCCTTGACCCCTCTTAGTGCCCCTTTTACCCCTATATCATCTAATGGTCCAACTGACTTTCTTATGGTCCTATGTGTTTTCATATCATCTTTATGTAATTCTTTTATTGTTTCAACTATGACAACCTGGAAAGAATCCAGTCTAACAAAACCAGTATGGCTGCTCAATCTTTTTTTTGTTTGTCCAGCATAAAAATCCAAGTAAAGCATATATAGAAAGAGGAGCCTCGTAGCTAACAATTGTTTTCAAATGTCACTTCTCCATCTTTTTCAGCTCTCTTACCAGCTTTTCATTTCCTCCTCCTACTGTCTCCCAGCCTTTAATCTCTCTCTGCCTCTCATCCCCTACTCCATTATAACAGAAAAATAGATAAAGACCAGTTGTCCCATCTAGTATCCCCCATTTATTACTGTCCATACTGTTAACAATATATGTAGGGCTTCTATTCTTAGGTGTTTATGAATTTAAAGTTTAGGTTTTTACTTTTCAGCTAATTACAAGTTCTTTGAGGACACAAAAATCAGTGTTTTATCAGTGTTTTCATGCCACAGGTACTATTGCTGAATACCTTGTCCAGTGGAATCAAATATGTATATTTGTGTCACATGGTAGTTGTCAGCACAGAAAAAGTACAGGGTTTCAACATAAACCAGTGGAGGGGTAAGAAAGTAGTAGAGGACGTGGTCTTTTTTTCATTGTTTATCCAATAAACTCCTATTTTAATTTGTTTTCCATTGAGTCTGTTTTATCTGTTCAATTCTAAAATCAGAAGCCCTAAATATATCCTAGAAGCTGGCTGTAGAAGGTTAGATATAATCTCTTTATTAGGAATGTGCACGGGAAACATTTTTGGTTTGGTTCATTTTCAGATTCCAAAAATTTTGTTTGTTTTATTCAGGTCCATTAAAGTCAATGGGGCAAGTAATGTTGCACGCTATAACAGTACATGCTTCCATCTATTTTTCTTGAAGCTTACTAGCAGGCATCTGCCACAGAGGCGCCAGCAGTCCAAGACAAGAAGAGTTGCAGGAAGACCTCGCAGTATTGCTCCCTAAAGTCCTGTAATGTCCATATGCACACATATACTGTAGATCAATTTAACAATCATTACTCTTACTGTTCAATATAACCTTTAATAGTTCCCATGCTCACATTGCATGATCTACTTACTGTACATACTTTTATTGTTCTTTGTACATATGTTTTCATTCCTTGTTTCATTTCTTGTAAACCGATTTGACCCAGCAAAAAGCGATATAGAACAACAGTTAAATAAATTAAATAAATAAATGAGCACTAACAGTGCTGTGAAAACTCTAAGTCACTATGAAAGGGGCAAAGCAGCACAAATGGTGGCATGAAGACCCCAATGCCCCAGGAGAGGGGCAAAGCAGCATCAGCTTTAGTAGGAAAACCCAAATCCTTTTTAGATTAGGATTGAATTTTTGTAGGAAAATTAAACCTATTTGAAGGGTGCATGAGGGAGTACTCAAATGTCTCCATAGACAGGTTTGCCCAGAAGTATCTGATGGCATGAGCCTACTTTCTTTTGTACCATCAGAAAGATCCCATGTGGTTTTGAATAATATCATGGAGGAGCTATAGTAGACAAGCTTCAGTGTCACCAGTGGGAGATCTTGTGGGGCTTTACAGAGCCTCATGAGAACCTTGTGCTTAGAGGATGTGTGGCAATGTTTTAACCCAGCAGCATGAGAATATACTTTTTATTTGTTTCAACACCAAACATACTCAAGACTTGATTATTTTCTGGTGTCAAAGTCTCTCCTGCCTGTAGTGAATGACTGTTTTATAAGGCTAATTCACTTCTCTGACCACACTGCCATAGGTTTTCAGTTTTTGCCATTGTCAGCCTGTTATTAGATCCTCGTGGCGCTTCCATAACAATCTTTTACTAGAGACCTCTTTTGTTAAAAGAATAAATAATGTCATTATTGATTTCTTTGAAAGAAATTGAAGAGGGACTAGAAAATTATAGTATCATTTGGGAGGTTTTTAAGGTGACCCTGCATGGTGAGGTCACAGTTTTGCATCGTGGCTTCATAAGAGGAAGAGAGAGCTGGCCAAAACATGGGAAAGGGAGATTGAAGAGTTAGAATTTACTCACATATGAACCAATGACAGAGTGGTTTTCCGACGGCTAGTGAAATTAAGATATGACTTTAATTTGGTTCTAATGCGTAGAACAGAGAAGGGGATATTTGTGCAAAAGACAGGCTATTATGCCGATGGCAGTAAGTCAAGTAAGCTTTTGGCACGATTGTTAAAATTCAAAAGTTAAAACATTTTATAACATCACTGCATGATGCAAATTCAAATGTTTATATCAAATCTGAGCCTATATGTGTTGGGGAGATAGTGAAAGCAATTAAAGTGTTGCTCAGGGATAAAGTTCTGGGCCCAGATGGGTACACAGCTGAATTTTATTAGCAGTTTTCTGCGTTCTTGCGCCAAAACTGCAGCTTCTGTATCTGCATTTTTGTATTCGCATCCGCAGTTAATGTCCACTTTCTCAGAGGAAACCGGTAAAACAAAACATCAAAAAATGGGTCTGGCCCTACGTCTGCTACAGTGAGAGCAGACATTGATTTTTCAGTGGCACACTACGGAATCTGATGGCTTAATCAGTCCAGTGGAATGGCACCGGTTACACTATGGAACCTGATGGCTTAAACAGTCCAGTGGAATGGCATTGGTTTTTTTTTAGTTAAGTTTCACTTTTAATAGTGTTTCTTTTGATATGTTTTTTGATCAGGGTGATTGAGCCAGTTTGGTCTCTAATATTGTATCTGCCGGCATGTTATCAAGGGTCGGGGTTGATGGTGAGCTATGGGGTTCATTTGTTTGAAGGGCTCATAGAGGGTTAATCCATGGGTTTTTGGAATGTAGCTATGTGAGGATGTTGGGTTTGTTTTGGAAGATTTGTTGTATTTTCATGTTATGTTGTGATTGGTTAGTAGTGTTCACCAATGAGAAGGGTGAGGAATTGAGAGGTATGTGATGTACTGATAATGATTTGAAAGAGATGGGGGTTTTCCAGTTTTTTGCATCGAGTGTCGCATGTATGATTTTCTCCCAGTTGGTGAGGGGTCTTACATGTGGAACACAAGATCTGGTGCAAGAGATAAGGGTGTTGGGGCCACTTGGTAATAGTGATCATAGCATGATCGCATTTGATTTAATAAATGAAGGACGGTAAGGAAATCTACAGTAATACCTTTTAACTTTCAAAAGGGAGACTTTAATAAAAAGAGGAAAATAGTTAAGAAAAATCTAAAAGGAGCAGTTGCAAAGGTTAAAGATTTACATGAAGCTTGGGTGTTGTTTAAAAATAGTATCTTGGAAGCTCAGACCAGCTGTATTCCATGCTTTAAGAAAAGTGGAAGGAAGTCCAAAAAACTGCCAGCATGAGGTCAGAGAGGCTGTTATTGCCAAAAAAGCATCTTTCAGGAAATGGAAAAAGGAGCCAAATGACGACAACTGGAACCATCACAAGCATTGGCAAGTTAGATGCAAGGCATTGATAAGGCAAGCAAAGAGAGAATTTGAAAACAAGCTTGCTGTGGAAGCAAAAATGCACAATACAGACTTTTTCAAGTACATTCATAGCAAAAAGCCTGTGAGGGAGTCAGTTGGACCATTAGATGATAGAGGGGTAAAAGGGGTACTAAAAGGGGACAAGGCCACAGCAGAGAGACTGAATGAATTCTTTGCTTCGTTCTTTACTGAAGAAGATGTAGGAATGTTACCCATGACTGAAATGGTATTTAAAGATGCTGCGAAAGAATTGAAAGAAATATCAATACACCGGGAAGATGTATTACAACTATTTGATAAATTGAAGAGTAGAAAATCACCTGGACCGGATGGTATAAATCTAATGGTGTTGAAAGAACTGAAATATGAGATTGCAGACCTACTGTTAGTAATATGTGAATTATTATTAAAATCTTCGGTAATACCTGAAGATTGGAGGATGGCCAATGTAATGCCAATTTTTAAAAAGAGTTCCAGGGGTGATCCGGGAAACTACAGACTGGTGAGCCTGACGTCAGTACCAGGAAAAATGGTAGAAACCATCATAAAGAAAAAAAATAACTGAAGTAGACAGACTTAATGGGAGACAGCCAACATGGTTTTAGCCAAGGAAGGTCTTGTCAGTACAAGCATTGTGGAACCTGTGTCTTTTGGGGAAACTGCTAGGTACGTATGACCTAGATTGGCCACTGTTGGAAACAGGATACTGGACTTGATGGACCTTGGTCTGACCCAGTATGGCATATCTTATGTTCTTATGTCTTACTAATCTGTTATGTTTTTTTGAAGATATGAATAAACAGGTAGACAAAGGTGAGTCGGTTGATATAGTATATCTGGATTTTCAGAAAGCTTTTGACAAGGTGTCTCGTGAGAAACTCTTGGCGAAATTAAAAACTCATGGGATAGGAGGCAGTGTACTATTGTGGATCAGGAACTAATTAAAAGATAGAAAGCAGAGAGTAGGGATAAATGACCAATTTTCCCAACGGAGAAAGGTGAATAGTGGAGTACCCCAGGGATCTGTGCTGGGTCCGCTGCTTTTTAACATTAATAAATTACCTGAAAATGGGAATAATGAATGAGGTTATCAAATTTGCAGATGACACAAAACTATTCAGAGTTGTTAAAACCCATGAGGATTGTGGAAAATTGCAAGATGATCTTGACAAATTGGAAGACTGGGCATCCAAATGACAGATGAAATTTAATGTGAACAAGTGCAAAGTTATGCACCTAGGAAAGAAAAACCCAATCTATGGTTACACGATGCAAGGTTCCATATTGGGAACCACCACCCAGGAAAAAGATTTAGGCGTCATCATGGATAACATGTTAAAACCCTCCACCCAGTGTGCAGTGGCAGCCAAGAGAGCAAATAGAATGCTAGGTATCATAAGGAAAGGAATGGAGAATAAAACAAAGTATATTCCCGCGGAGCCCATACCTGCCGTTCCTGTTACTACTTCTGTCGGTCCTATGGATCGCTTTGTTCAGCTGACGGATAAACAGAAGGGGGAGATTCGTGCAGGCGCTGTGGCGTCGGATGGAGTGGCTCCGGTGCTGCCTGCCCTAGAGGTGTCTTTCTCCCCCGATGAGCGTTTGCCGCCGACACGAGGGAACTATCCGGTGCCTCCTCTCGCGGGAGGAGAGGCAGCCCCGCCCGGAGTTAGTTGTGCTGCGTCGGATATGCGGGCCTTGCTGGAGGAGAGCCCTGGAGTGCAGCTCTCAGCGCCGGGAGCTGTGGATGTGGATTCCTCGATAGTATCTGAGGCGGTCTTACCTGCACGCTTAGAGGGAGAAGTAGGAGTAAAGGTACTGTCTTTGGAGTCTGATGTTTTTGGAGGTATTTTCTTGAAGCGCCCTGAGGTGATCTCCCTGGGCACAATATGGGACACGATTTCACAACTTTCTTCAACAGTTAGTAAGCAAGTGGAGCTGACAACTTTGCGCTTGGAGAATTTGGAGAGTGTTTTGTCTGGGATGCGGGAAGAACTGGTCAACCTCCATTCGAGGATTGAAGTTGGGGAACAGAAAGCGATTCAGAATTCTTTAGTAAATGAGACTATTATGAAAGACAATGTTTCGTTAAGAATGAAATTGGAAAACTTAGAAAATGCTGTGAGGGCATCTAATATAAGATTGTTAAATTTTCCAGTATTAGTAGGTTTATCTCCGATTGAAATGTTTAAGAAATATATACAGGAAGTTCTAAATGTTTCTGCCGATTTAATTCCCCCAGTAGTAAAAGCTTACTTTTTGCCTAAAGCTAAGAAAGAAAGAAATATCTCAGGATGGTATAGTTATGGATGTTTTGGATGTCTCTGCTCTTCTACAATCACCTAAAGAAGCTGAGTTGTCAGTTTCTACAATGTTTGTGACCTTTGCGTTACCATCTGATAGGGATTGGATATTGAAATTGTACTTTAGGAAACGGTCCGTATTATATTTGGGGAAGAGGGTAGTGATGTTCCCTGATGTCTCTAGGGAGACTCAGAAATGGCATAGAGCCTTTCTGTTATTGAGATCTGGTGCTGCTCAGATAGGTGCTTCATTTATACTACGTTTTCCTTGTAAATGTATTATTTCCTTTAGAGCTAATAAGTATGTATTTTTTCAGCCTGAAGAATTATCTTCATTTATTAGTTCGCAGATAGTTGTTACCTCTTCTCCTCAGTGAATGTTATCGCAGGGTGTCCTCATCATGTTGGATTTTCTCTGTCCTCTCTCGCCATCTTATATTTACTTATTGGTATTTTGTTTCCTATACTTCTCAAGGAACCACTGTCCTTGAGTATGTCTTTCCTTAGGCTGACTCCCTCTTTATTGTGGGCTAATAATACTCTTGTAATTTGTATTTCCTGTTACCCTTTATTATATTATTTCTTTACAAGTTGTTGTTTGCTGTACAAGCTTTGCTTGATTAATTTTGTAAAATTGCATAAATAAAAACAAAAAACCCCCAAAAAACAAAGGATATTATAATGCCTCTGTATTGTTCCAAGGTGTGACTGCACCTTGAATATTGTGTGCAATTCTGGCCGCTGAATCTTAAAAAGGATATAGCGTTGTTAGAAAAAGTACCGAGAAGAGCCACCAAAATGGTAAAGGGGATGGAAGGATACCCCTTTGAAGAGAGGCTAAAAAGGTTAGGGTTCTTCAATCTTAAAAAGAGATGCCTGAGGGGAGAAATGATAGAAGTATATAAATTAATGAATGGAAGGGAACGGGTAAACGTAGATCGATTGTTTACATCATCAAAATATAGAAAGACTAGGAGGCATGCAATGAAGCTAAAGGGTAACCTATTTAAGACTAATAAGAGAAAATATTATTTCACTCAATGTGTAATTAAACTCTGGAATTTGCTACCGGAGGAGACGTATCTTCGAGTTGTAGGCATTGTCATGTAAGGATCCTTACTTGTTATTCTCAGAGGAGGCCATGTTTGTTTTACCCATCCCCTCCTTTTTGCCCAAGGTGATGTCATTCTTTCATGTTAATCAGGTGGTGTGTCTGCCCTCCTTCTCTAAGGAGCAGTACCAAAGAAAGGACAAGGTCGTTTGCCTGGTGGATGTCAGGAGAGTGCTTCTCCGGTATCTCAACGTCACTAATTCTTTTCGTAAGTTGGACAAGTTGTTTGTGCTGTTTGCAGACCTATGCAAAGGTTATGCAGCCACTAAGTCTACCCTGGGACACTGGATCAAGGAGGCCTTTTCCTCAGTGTAACTGTTGCAGAACCAGCTGGTCCCAGAGGGTTGTGTGCAAATTCAACTCAGGCGCAGGCGCCTGGTGGGCAGAACACAGCTCAGTTGCTCCCTAAGATATTTGTCAGATGGTAACGTGAGCTTTTGTCAAGCAGTACCACTTAGAGGTACAAGTTTGGGCAGACATGGCCTTTGGCAGATATTAAAAGCTGCCATGTCTTCTTCCCACCCAGTGGAATCATAGCTTTGGTACATTCCATTTGTCTGGACTAATCTATCAGGATGATATGGAAGGTGGCATTTTACTTACCAGATAATGTCCTGCTGGACTAGTCCAGGACTCGCCCCTGTGACCTGTGATTGTGTACCATGTGTCTCTGTTGTTGGCCCTCTTGACAGGCCTTTTGTCTGAAGATGATCCTGTACATAGTTATGGTTCTTTGTTTTGTTGAGCCTTGTTATCCTCACTGAGGTTGTGTGCAATTAGGGATTCTTGACCATATATTTGGGTATGATTACTGAGATGTGACCCTAGCTTTACTGGTTGATATAGCAGGATGAGGTCTTAAAAAACCTAGGATCTTAACTTAGGAGGCTAAATTTAGGAGCTGAGTTATTTTTTAATATTGGGCCCTATGTAATTATCAGCTTCAAATGAGAAGGAAACCAGCATGGTAAAGATAAAATTATAGGGTCAATATTCAGCTGTGGCACTGAATATCCCGATAAAATAATCAGCGCCAGAACTTATCTGGTTAGCTGCAATACTCAGTCTGCTCTCCTTATAATTTTTCCAGATAGGTTAACTGTTTCCCTCCCCTAAGTTATCCAGATAGCAGACTGAATATTGCCATTACCCAGATGTTCCGGGACTGCCCAGGCTCTGACCCAGTATTATATGGTCAATTATATTTTCAGCAGCACTGTCCAGATATGTAACACTTAACATGATAATCTTATCATGGAGTGAGAGTGACAAGCCCCCATACTAAGGACAAAAGTGGGAATGGCACCCTCTCCACCCAGCCACATTGTTGTAGACTTGTTGACATTGCGTAGATGTCCGGTAATGAATATAGGAAATAGATAACTTTTTTTTCTAGGCCCAGTCTACCTAGAGGTAGTAGGTTAATGGCATTGCAAGCAGAATGTGACAATGGACATATGGGAAGTAACTGATAAGGGTCACTTAGTTTAATGTGTAATGTCAAGCACATATTTTGCACCTATTTTATAAAGTATGCATGCACTGAACTTTATAAAATAGGGGCGTAAGTGATAAGATACATGCACCAAATCTAGGCACAACCACTTAACAGCAACCCTAGACTTCATGTAAATGCCTGTCCTAGATTCATAGAAGATACGTGTAAGTTATAATGCATGTAAATTTAGGGTTTGCCTATGCTCGACCCCTGTGCTTGCATACTTACAGACTAGCACCTTCCTAAATTATGCATGGATGTGCTTATTCCAGCATGTAAATACAAGGGGGACAGATAAGTTGCTGGCCTTGTAATGAAACAGAAAGCTACAGGCACACTTCAGTTCCGGTGGTCTGAATGATCCATTGGTACCAAATAAAATAAAACTGCAGAGAGATCATTTGGATCACCAGAACTGAAGTGTGCCTGTAACTTTCTGTTCCTTATCGTTCCTCCAGTTTAGTCCTCCACCTCTGGTTGTGCACCTCTTCCTGCAGCTTGGAGACTGGGCATGTCAAAGTCATGACATCACTGGATATAGCCTGCTGGTATCTCCCATCACCCTCCAGTGTGTCCAGTCTCCATGCAGCAGGAGGACATAGTGAGCCTAGCTTCTGGGCTCACTTGGGGGGAACAGATAAGGAGCATTTAGTGTGACAAATTCTATTCTGATTTTACTTTTGATTTTTACCTTTAATTTACTTTTAATTTTACTTTGAATTCAGTTACCTTTGGTTAATTGGCAATCAGGGATTAGTTCCCTTTAGTTAGGAGCAAATTTCCTTATTTTAAATTTTAATTTTAAATTTGAGCCTGGCTCTTTAAATTAGTAGCAGCTCTCGCCTTCCCTCCTTGTCAGTTATTTTCACTTGCTGCAGGCATTCGCCGGTGCGGATCTCTCTCCCTGGACAGTATGGGAGAGAGCTCCGGGACCCGTACAGCCACACTGAAGCTGTGTGAGATGGAGCCTCTCCGTTGCTGCGGGATTTAAATTTTACTCTGTGGAACCAGCTGAGCGGTCCTCGCCGCGGCTGCCAGGCGCATCAGCGCGGCTTGAGGATCGGAGGAATTCAAGGTGGTAGGAGCAGGCTGTGTGGCTTTCTGCCCTGCAGGTAAGGCCTTCGGGCTCTGTCAGTCTGCTGAGGCCTCCTTTTTGCAGCGGCTGTTGTTCTTGGTGCCAAAATTCATTGGCGAAGGGGCGGCCATTTTCTCTCTAGGTATGTGGACCGCATGGCGAGAGTTGCAGGGAGCTGCCTGTGTGAGGAAAACAACAGGCAGAATAGCTAGATTTTTGGGCCTAGTGTTTGTTTCTTTCTTTTGTTTGTAGGGGTTTTTTTGAGTCTCGGGGGGTTCGTCAGCCTTAAGGAGGGGACTGTTGTCAGTCCTCTTTATTTTTAAGTTTATTCTTAGTTTTATAGGACAGCAGTTTTGGCATTGATCTCTGATACCACATGTTCTTTCCCTCCTAATCATATCTCTGAGGAGCATCTGTTAAGTCCCAGGATATTAGGCAAATAGCCAGTTTTTAGGTTCAAGAGCAGAGCCCTAACTTGTAGTTGGAAGGAGGGACAGCCTGGAAGTGTGCTTTTCTGTATTCTATAGTGAAAGTTGCCCAAAATTCACAGGGATAGGTTTAGGAAACCTTAGGATATAAAATACATAGACTGACAGTTAAACTGTCAACCAAGAAGTGCCTGTGCTACGGTCTATGGCCACCAGAGGGCAGCTAGTACACTCAATAGTGCCTTTCTGTGACTGTGTGGATGCAACCATTGATCATTCTCTGCAAGTCAGGGAAGAAATACCACAGAGCCACCTCATGGGCTCTCAGGGGTTAGTGACTAAACCAGCAACTGTAATGTAATCTTCTGCAAATCAGGATTATATGACCAAGATTTAAAGCTCTTAACTTCTGTATCGTTGGTCGGGCTCTGGTGCCCTAAAGGCCACCAGATGGCAGCGCTGCTCATGAATCACATATAGTATTCAGTGCCTCCATCCCTGGGGGGGGGGTTGGTAAAATACAAAATCGTATTACTCATCAGGTTCACACAGGCAGCAACCTCTAAGACCTCCATTTGCAAGGTTGTCGGTGTATTCCACTGCTATTTCTCTGACTGCAGGAAGGCCAGGGGGCTGCTTGTGTGTTTTCCAGTTCATACTGCTAGACAAGTCCAGACAAACGGGTTATGCACCCCTGCCAGCAGATCTTGGAGACAGAGAATTCTACCAGAGCTCTGATAGGCTGGAGCCTGGTGATATAATCCTACCCCTAGGGGTCTCCCTCAGTTTTTCTCTGTCTCCAGCAGATCTGGATGCTTTTTTTTTATTGCTCCTTCAAACAAAATTTAAAATGCTTTATTTCTTTGTGATTTCTCTTGGAGAGATTATGCCCTGAGTTGCCAGTGTACTTATCTGAGCACCAGGATGATTCCAGCTGAAGCTCCTGTGTCCTCTGTCACAGTAGAGATCGCTGATGTGCAGAATCCCCAGCACTAGTCATGAGGGCTATTTAGCTGGATGGTAAGCCTCCTAAAATCCAGTCCCTGGGGCTGATTTTAGTGGTGAGGCAGCTGCAGTGGTTTGAGCAGCGGTCCGTGGCTTCTCTGTACTTTCGGTACTGTAAGTACAGAAACTGTCTTTCTCCCACTGCTGTCTGCAACTCTGTGGTAACTCGATTTATTTTTCTTGATTTTTCAGCGATTTTAGGCATTTCTCTCATGCCTGCAACCCTCCCACCTTCTCCTTTGACTTTTTAAGTTAATTCCTTAGCTTTTGGGGGTTTTAATTCACTCTTTTGAGGTTTATTTTTGCTGGCGGCCATTTTGAATAGCTAATGAGCCCCGGTTTTTGGCGGGAAGCCAGATTCCTTCTCTGCTGGCTTCTAACAGCTATATTGCTGTTTAAGTTTTTTTTCCACAACACTTGCTAGCTGTGAGTTGTGAAGGGGTTCCTTTTTCTCTGCCTATGTATTAACATAATGAATAAAACCTTGCTAGCTGTGAGTTGTGAAGGGGTTCCTTTTTCTCTGCCTATGTATTAACATAATGAATAAAAAGTACGGAAGGCATGAATAGAGAACAGGATGCAATTCAGAGCCACAGTACAATGCTAAGTCACTGACGAATGGTGCAGGGCTCATGGGTTCCATCCCCCACTGTGCCCAATAAAGAAGGCTGGCTGAGGCATTACCTATTATGGGGAATATTGTTAAATGCCTGTTCCTGCGGGACGCAGTTATTTGTTTTTAGTTCTCACTATGCCTTATTCAGGTTTACGCTGCATAGGCTGTCAGAAGAAACACAGGGACCTCATGAATCAGCTGTGCTCTTCCCCCAGCATCTTGCTTCCCCAGATGAACTTGGGTACTCCTGAGCTTGGCTTCAGTGGAGCTCTCCATTGGCTTTACGCTGCGCTGAGTCTTTCCCACGAGAGTTTGGACGCCTCCAGGAAGTTCAGGTATCATTTTCTGAAAGAAAACTGTGAGTAGCCTGTTTTTTTCTTACTTGCCCCAGCTGCTCTGGGATGATTTCAACTGCATCCGGACCGGCTGCCTCTGAGTTTTGAAGTTCCTGCTTTAAATTTTTAATCCACAAACTGCAGCCGGGTTACTTTGTACGTCTTACTGAATATTGTACCTGTCTTATTCAATATACCATTTGATTGGAATTTTAAGTCAGTGTTTTGGATCCTGACTGTTTTGGGCTCGGCCTAATTAAGCATACTCACTGTAATCTTCCTACAGCTGGATTTTAGCTTCTACATCCCTCCCCAGAAACACCTTTCAGCCCCTACCATGGAGGTCTGAATGGCTGTGGAGGGATCACACTCTAATTTCCCTACTTTCAGTCACTGTAATTGCCTTACCCTGACTTTGAAAGTTTCTCTGTGCCAGCACAGTGAATGACTGACAGTTCCCTTCCCAGCTCAGTGAATACCTGACAGTTTTTCTGTGCCAGCGGCCATTTTGTTTTTCTCTTCAGTGTTTTCTTTTTGGAGGAAACAGCTCTAGACAGCAGTTTCCACACATTTCAACATGCTGTGGAGGCACGTGGAGTTTCAAGATCCTTTTCTTGAAGAGTCCTGGGTTTCCCTGAGCCTACCTTGCTTTTTGTTTTAAATGCTAAAAAAAAAAAAACACAAGAAGAGGAAAGGTGGTTTAAGTCTCTACAATGCTTCTTTCTCTGGCTGTCTTATATGAGATATGTAATCAGCCGAAGGGGGCATTAATAGATTGCTTGTGTTCCACCTGCATGCTGCATCCCGGAGACTTTCCCCATTCCCACTGCGCTGCTAGCTGGGTTCATCAGCACCTTATCTCCCCCCTCCTCAGAGCCCCTGCTGCAGGATCTTCCTGCAGGAGAAGATTCAGTCAGCTCCCATGTCGCTTCCACAGCCGCTGGAGGCCACAGCAGCCTTGACTGACAGTGCCTTCTTCACACTCTTCCATCTGGCATGACACCTGTGACTTTTGGAGTCTTTTGGATTATCTCCTACACCTGTCCAGTAGCACGCGAGCATCTGGCGTGGTCTCGCAAGTGGTCCCATAAGTCCTCAGACCTTAGAGCAGTACGTCCTCCTTGGGGCGTAGCATGTGCCTTGCGGGGTACTATGGATATTCAAGAAGACTTTAAATCTTCGGAGGTCAGCCCTGACTCGTTGGAGTACGGAGATAGGGAATATTCTCCGTCTGTTTTCTTCGCTGACGGTTCTCAGCCTTTTTCGGTAAGAGGAGTTGCCGGCTCTAATCACACAGGTGATGGAGTCGCTCCCCCTAGCCGACATGCCTGCTCCTCCGGACTCTCAACTCCGGTTGCAGCCGGATCCCATTTTCCAGAGCATTCGTACGGCACGCTGTATTGGTCGGTTATACCCTTGGTCTCCCTTTCACTTGGACCGTTGGCTGACATACCCGACAGTTGATGCATTCTGACCAGGGTCATCAGGCATACCACACTTCCGGTTGAGGGCGGAGAGGCGCTCCGTGACCAGCAGACCTGAAGAGTTGGGAGACTGCTACAGTCCGGTTTTCCTTCGCCCGCTATTTCCTTCTTGCAGGTGTGCGGAGGTCTGGCAGCTCGGGCCTCCCTTCGATGGATTCCGCAGCTTCGAGGTGTTCCCGAGTTGGTTCATTTCGAATCCATCGCTGCATTCCGGGCAGAGGCATTCTGTGATCTCTTGCAGCTGTCAGCTCGCTTCCTAGCACCGGTGTCGGTAGCTCGGAGATGGCTCAGCCTGCGTCAATGGGCAGCGGATGTTGCTTCATTTAAAGGCTCCAGCGTTTAGATGCCATTCGTCCCAGTCCACCGTTGGAAGGAGGACTGGGCCGTTACTCTGTCTATTTTGGAATGCTTCAGGTCCTGGATTTTCTCGGGGCTGGGTGCGACACTCGTAGGGGACGGGTGTTTCTACCTCAGGAACGTTTTCAGAAGATCTCTCTTCAGCTCCGCCGCTGCTTGGATCAAGCGGCGCCTCGGCCTTGGGGCTACCTTCAACTCTTGAGGTCCATGGCAGCAACGATAGCCCTCGTTCCGTGGGCAAGAGCGCTCTTGCGCTGCTTGCCGACGGCGCTTCTATCTCGTTGGTCGCCGGTATCGGAGAGTTATCGAATCCAGTTGCCTTTGCTTCTGCCGGTGCGCCGCAGCCTCCGCTGGCGGCTTCAGGCACACAATCTTCTACCGGCGGTCCCTCTGGAGTCTCTGCGCTGGATCTTGATGACGCCAATCGCCGACCTCTCCGGTTGGGGAGCGCCTTGCGGCTTAGCCTCGGCGCAGGGGAGTTGGTCACCTCGCGAAGCCCAAGGGTCTATCAATCCTCTCGAGACGCGGAAAGTGCGCTTCGCCCTTCTTCAGTTTCAGCCTCTAATGCAGCGGTGTGCGGTTCGGATCCTGTCCGACGCCACGACGGTTGCTTACCTAAGCTGCCTAGGCGGCACGCAATGTCCGGATGTCTCACAGGAGAGGCGTTTGCTCCTCCCGTGGGCGGAGGAACATCTTCATGCTGTCGGCACAGCACATCGCAGGCGTGAACAATGTGTAGGCCGATTTTCTCACCCGGCACTCTCTGGAGCCCGGGGGCTGGGCTCTGCAGCCGGATGCGTTCCGGTCCATTGTTCACCTGTGGGGACTACTGACCATGGATCTAATGGCTACGGCGCAGACTGCCACGGCTTCGCTGTACTTCGGCCATTGGAGGGACAAGGGAACGCACGGCATAGATGCTCTCTCTCAACCGTGGCCGATTCATCTTCTCCTGTGTGTTTTCCCTCCCTGATCCGTGATATGCATGGTTCTCCAGCGGCTCCGAGACCGTCGCGACCCTGTACTCCTGCTGGCTCCGAATTGGGCTCGCGGACCATGGTATGCGGATCTCTTCCGTCTGTCTGGGGCGTCGATGCTCCGCCTCGAGGCGTTTCTCAGCCTTCTGATTCAGGGACCGGTGGAGATGGAAGACCCGGCTCCTTACTCGCTTACGGCTTGGCAATTCCACGCCGCCGGTTTGCTCGCTACGGCTATTCGCCTAGCGTGTTCGTGACGCTTCTCACGGCGCAGCGGTCTACCACGACGCTGACTTACGCTCGGGTTTGGCGTCTCTTGATGGTTGGTGTTCGCGAAATAACCTCTCACCCTGGCGTTGCGGTGTTCCGGATATCCTGTCCTTTTTACAGGCCGGAGTGGATAAGGGATTAGCGCTCGATTCCTTGCGAGTACAAGTGGTCGCCTCAACTAGTTTTCGGGGTCCTATAGCGGGGAGATCGATAGCTTCACATTTGGACGTGTCTCGGTTCCTCCGCGGAGTTAGACCTTCCTGCCTCCTCTGCGATCGCCTGTACAGGTGTGAGCTCTCGTGCTTGTCCTCTGTGCCCTCGTTGCTCCTCCCTTTGAGCCTCTGAGGGCATGTTCTCTTCTAGATTTGACTCTGAAGGCAGTCTTCTTGGTGGCCATAACTTCGGCACGCCGTCTTTCTGAGCTCCAGGCTCTCTCGTGTCGACATCCCTATCTCTCGTTTTCCTCCGAAGGCGTTTCTCTGAGAACTGTCCCTTCCTTTGTTGCCCAAAGTGCTGACGCCGTTCACTGTTGACCAGCCTCTTTTCTTTCCGTCTTTAACAAAGGCGCAGTGTGACAGTGGTCGGTCTCCGTTGCGGGCGGTGGACCTTAAGAAGGTTCTTTTTCGGTATCTGGGGGTCGCGGAACCCTTCCATATGACTGTTGCTCTTTTGTCTTGTTCGCGGGTTCTCGTCGGGGATCCGCAGCCTCCGAATCCTACCATTTCTAGATGGGTTACGGAGGCCATTGAGGCGGCATACCTTCTTCTGGGAGAGCCAGCTCCACCGGGACTCCGTGCTCACTCCTCTCGGGCGCAAGCAACTTTGTAGGCCGGGAGGTCTCATGTAGTTCCTCTCGATATTTGCCGGGCAGCGACTTGGTCGTCGCTGTCCACCTTTGTCGGTCATTATAGGTTGGACGTTCATGCCCGTCAGGAGGTCCGTTTTGGAGTTGCTGAGCTGTCGGCGGCCTTGCCCCCCCTTGAATGCAGGTAGCTTGGGTACTGCCCGTTTGTCTGGACTGGTCTAGCAGTATGAACTGGAAGGAGAAATTTCACTTACCGTTAATTTCCTTTCCTGGAATACTGCTAGACCAGTCCAGGACCCGCCCTGCTGTTGGTTGGAGTGCCGCTGGTGCGGTGCAGCCGCCGACCGCGATTCTTCTCTTTGCCGGTATGCCTCGCCATGGGCAGTCCATGGGGTTCGTAGGTGGATACTGTTTTCAGCTCTAGGGAGTTCTTCGGCTCCCTTGTATATAGTTCACTTGATACCCTCTGGGGTGATGTTACAGTTCATGTTGCATTAGCTTGTGGACGTAACTGAGGGAGACCCCTAGGGGTAGGATTATATCACCAGGCTCCAGCCTATCAGAGCTCTGGTAGAATTCTCTGTCTCCAAGATCTGCTGGCAGGGGTGCATAACCCGTTTGTCTGGACTGGTCTAGCAGTATTCCAGGAAAGGAAATTAACGGTAAGTGAAATTTCTCCTTATAGCTCCACTTAGCATGCCCTTCCCAGGAAATTCTCATCTATTTTTAGAGCAGGGTTTCATTTCATTTCGTTTCTCTGGTTGTGGTTAATGCACAGCGTTAGGGGCTGTGTTAGAAAGCTTGGGTCCCACGGACTTCGGTGGGATTTCAAAAAGAAAAAGAAACTCTCTTTAGTGAGAGATAGCCTTGTTCATTGTTAGCTAACACTGTTGATTTATTCGGTGGCCTTTGCGTCCTGAACCCCAAGGTCAGGACACTGTTTGCTTCCAGGGGTTCTACTTTCTATTTTGCTCTTCAGCTCCCTGGCAGACGCAGCAGGCTGGCAAGGGGTGCACAACGCGTCCTGCAATGCTGAATCCCTCAGGATAAGGGGGGAAGGAAAACTGGGTGCAGCGGGGGCTGGTAGCTTCTTGCAAAGCTATAGGAGCAGTTCGGGTAATTTTAGCTGATCTGCTTTGATTTCATTGGAGTTGGCGGAAACTTGGTTTTTGGAGTCCTATACTTTAAAAAAAGGGCATAGCTATGTTGATTTGCAAGAATCTCCTTCCGCTATCCATAAAAGGTCCTATAAAGCGTTAGTCGGTTTATATGGCAGGGTAATATTTTGGCTTAGCTGCTGTGATATAGCGCTATGATCCGCTGTAAACATATTCAAGTCAAAAGAAATTATGGTGATAACTCTCTTGGACAGTTGTAACAGGTGCTTGGGTGAGCACCATGGCCAGTCCACAGATGTGGAATGCTCTGCCATAAGCATTATGTCATGAGAGGAGTTTTGTAGTTGTGTGGTTTGTTAATGGAAAATATTCCCGTTTAGTTTGGCTTGCCCAAATTATAAGATTTTACGGTAGATTTATAATGTCTTAATTTTGGCTATATGTGGTTTTAATTTTACATATGGAAAAGGCAGCTCAGTGGAGAGAGGTTGCAAAATAGAACTCTGGCCTTTGAAGCCATCTATGCTCCCATTCCATTTATCAGAGGTTCTCCAGTACGGAGAGTCTCTGCTAGTGTTCAGCGAATGCCTTAATGGGGACCAGAAGCATGCAGCCAGGCTAGTTCTCTAGCAACAATGGCAGCAGCTCAGATTCTAGTAGGCATACATCATATGCTGGGCTTACAAGATGGCTTCTGCGCTGATCGGCATCAGCCAAGATGGCTGCTGGTTTAGACTGTGAATGTGGAGTCAGCCTGGATGAGGGACCTTGCGTTCTCTGGAAAATGCCCTGCATACACTGAATCATTTCAATTCGATCAGCTACTGGCAGGACACAAGGCACTCTCGCATGCTTTTTTGCTTCAGTGGTCTAAAAGTGGAGTCTTTACCAGGTGGTATAATGGGAACTTGTCTGCAGTTTCTTGGCTTCTTCATTGCTGACTCAATTGCCACTGCGGAATGAGAAAGCTGTATTTCCTAACACCAGGTGCTAGTTGAACTTAAAATATAAAGTCCATCTTTGTGCAGTCAGACGGAATGGGGCATTACTCTAGCAGGAAGGCCGCGGATTAGTATGCCTGTGTTTCGGAGTTCTTTCTACTTTCTTTCTACTCCACCATCATCAGCTCTCCCTGTTAGGGATCGAGCCTCCAGCAGCGGGAGGAGCAGCATCCACTTCGGCCCAATCGGGGCACGCGCCTGATCTTTAAATTTAAAAAGCGCTATCAGGCGTGCCCGCGCCTGGCGGGCCCGTGCCTGAGGGCCTCGCCAGAGGGCCCTTTGGCACGGCCCTTAGGCGACGGCCCAATAAATTGACATCTTCTCAATGCTGCTGTCAAAAGTCTGATCCTCCTCCAACGCCACCTACCCAAAGAGTCATCAGTACATCAGACCGTGATTCAGCTCGTCGGACACCCTCCCGCTCGATATACCGCCGCATAACAGAATAACGGAGCAGGTGGCATCAACCCATTCCCAGTCTCGGTAGTGACAACAATTAATCTCCATTTCCGGTCATAATAGGTTTGGACCGGTGGGTGGAGCTTTAGAGAAGCACCGGCGGGCCCTGCTGCCTGACAGAATCACTCACCACAGACATTCTAGCCTCAACAGAACTGTAAGTCTGTCCATCCTCCTCCAGTTTACAACAAGATAACACACTCTAAACCTTGTACCTTAACAAATCAGCCCTCATGTAACGGGCATTAACTCATGAGCTAGTCCTTCCCATCTGCTGAATTGCTTTCCTGCAAACTTTTATTTCATTTGCTTTTGTAACTTGTACCCTCACCCTATTTCCCACCAGAAACATTCTCTCCAACACAAATCATTTCCGATCACCTAAAGGCATCCCATTAGAACTATAGAAATGGCTCACGCATTAATTACTCTTACCCTTATCTATACTCTTGCCAGTAATTTCCACTACTCTGCTGCATTTGCAAATCATCATAGCCATATCCAAACAATTCACAATCCTAGCAGGAAACACTCTAACAACCAACACCAGCCACCCCCAAATCCCTACAATAGGAGACAGTCGCACCTACTCTATGTATCTCTGGAGCTCCCCACCCCCATAAATGACAGGAAACCTAAGACTCATAGAGGCCTCAGGTGTGCTCTTGCCAATGCACGCTCAGCCCGCAATAAATGGCCGGTGATCACTGATCTAATAGCCAAACACGATCTGGATATACTATTTGTAACCAAAACCTGGCTCTCCGATACTGACAATGTTATACTAAACCACCTTACCCCACCTAACCTCTCCATCTACACCTGTAATAGAGAACACAAAAGAGGTGGTGGAGTCCTAATACTTACAAAACCAGCACTACAATATCAGACAGAACTAACCAAAAGCTCACAGCACCTGAATACACTAACTATTACCAACAAAACTAATTCTATTAACCTCATCTATAGGGCTCCAAGTGCTCAGTCAGATGAATTCTCAGACATCATAGACCTAGCCTGTAATCCCGCAGACCCCTCCAAACCAAACTGGCTGTTGGGTGACTTTAACCTGGCTTCCTCTCAACCTACCTTAGCCAATACTTTCTTAGTAGCAATGTTTCACCTTAACTACAAGCAAATAGTGATGGACCCTACCCACCAACATGGGAACCTCTTGGATTTAGTCTTCATCCCTCAACCAGAGTCGATTAAACTGAACCAAATCGATCTCGCTATCAGCCCTGTCCCATGGTCAGACCATAATTTGATAACATTTCAAATGCCAACGTTTCAAACTACAGATAACTGCTCAAGCTCAACAAAATCTTCAACAACTACCAGATTCAAACAACTTGACAGAGAGAAGTTTACAACTCATGTACTTCCTAAACTAGCCCAGCCAACAACCAACCTTAATGAAATGGTAAGCAACTGGAATGAAACCCTCTCCTCATATGCGTTGCACCCAGTCACTGTCAAGAAAGCGACTCCCAACAACCCAACCACCAAAAAACAATCGGCGCCATGGTTCTCCCCTGAACTGCATACTTCACTTATCCACCTCAGAAAACTAGAGAGAAAATGGAGATCCATGCGTAATTCCTCCGACCAAGCCACCTATTTAGAACATCTTAATCGACATTGTGAATCAACCTGGGCCAGGAGGAAGGAATTCCACACTGAGATCCTCAACCGCTCATTGAACAAGCCAAGGGAACTATTCAACTTAGTAAAATCCTATAGCAGCCAACCATCCCCGCCTCAACAAGAGTTTATTCAGCCCCAGGCTTATGCGAACTATATACATTCAAAAGCAATAAAAATAACAACTGCAACACCACATGAACCCTCCCAGTCTTCACACCTGCAGTTCCCAATCACCAAACTTGTCCCACCATCTGCAAAGACCATAAAGGGTGTAATTGCCTCCATTAACACGACAACGGCCCCAACTGACCCGTGCCCTGCACACTGGATTAGGACCATGCACACAGAACTCAGTCCAGTCATAGCCAACATTGCGAAGATGTCATTTGAATCTGGTGTCTTCCCAGACGCCCTCAAGCAAACCTCCATCTGTCCACTTCTAAAAAACAATCAACTGGATCCAAAGAGAGAAGACTCGTACCGTCCAATTTCTAGTATTCCATTACTAGCCAAAATTCTCGAGAAGCTAACCCAGAGACAGATCCAGCAGCATATAGACTCCTCTTCCCCATTATATCCTTGTCAACACGGATTCAGGGAGGCCCACGGTGTAGAAACTCTACTAACAACTCTAATTAACACTCTTATCAATGGCATCGACAGTCTTAAGATGGGCTTTGCTTTAATCTTTCTGGATATAGCGGCTGCGTTTAACTCCGTGGATCACACACAGCTTCTAACGCGTCTCCACGAGAAAGGAATCCACGACCGAGCATGGGAATGGTGCAAATCTTACCTTGAAGGCTGACTGCAACACATACATATTGGTAACGCTACATCTGATCCCTTTCAGCAGACAATGGGTGTCCCTCAAGGCTCCTCCCTGTCTGCACTTCTGTTCAATATCTACATGCAGCCAATTTGCGACATCAGACGCTCTTTCGGCATATCCTGCCTCATGTATGCAGACGATGTGCTGCTATTCTCTCCCATATCTGTCGCATGCCCAGACTACACAGTGTTAATCAACTGCTTTAATGCAATAACAGATTGGCTTCTTACTCAGAACCTCCGTATCAATTTCAAAAAGACGGAAGTTCTAATAATTACAAGAAATAAACGTTTCTCTCCTCCACCCACCCTAAAAGTCAGAGATGCTGATCTCCCGGTTAAATCCAATATACGCTATCTGGGAGTGATATTGGATCAACAACTGGACTTCAAGGATCATTTAAGACGCACCATAAAAAACATATATTTTAAGATAAAAACCCTGAGACACCTGAAACCGATGTTGGAACCTGATGACTTCAGAACCATCTTCCAAGCTCTAGTTACACCGCACATCGATTATGCTAATATAATACTCCATGGCCTCCCGAAGAACACCATCAACCCACTTCAGTTGGCCATGAATGCAGCAGCTCAGATCCTCCACGGAGCCTCAAGGAGTGACCACATCTCCCCCATTCTAGAAGAACTTCATTGGCTTCCAATAAGCTCTAGGATCCTATTTAAGGCCCTCCTCATCACCTTCAAGGCCTTCAACAAACTATCTCCTGCAGCCATCTCAGATCTCATCACACACACAGAGAACAACAGGCCTAAAAGAGCTTCTGCCATGGACATGCTAATCATACCAAGCAACTCCATCAAGTCCAACCAATCAACGATTAACAGAGCTTTTGTTAACTTCGCCCCCAGATGCTGGAATAAACTCCCTCCCAGCATTAGAGCGATCAGGGACCTTAGACAGTTTAGAAAGGCCCTCAAACACTACCTTTTTATCACTCACTTTAAGCTTCTGGACATACCTCCCCCCCTCCCACACTTACCCTCACAATCCCATACCTATCCTTTATGAATGTACAGAGCTGACATATGTCCCAACAGGTAGTTTCAAAGATTGTATATAGTTCCCCTGGTTTACCTCCATTTTAATTCCCTGTTATCTGTAAACGAAAGCCAGTTATTTGGCCTATGTGTTTTATTGTTAAAATGTAAACCGCACTGATGACAAATAGCGCGGTATATAAGAAATGTTAAATAAATAAATAAAATATTGTTGGCACGGAAAGAGTGTCTCTTGTTCCCTGTAAAATAGTTATCTCCAGGTTATAATGCCCTGTTCAATGTAATTTCAGTTTGTTCAATGTAAACCGCACTGTTGCAGAATAGCGCGGTATATAAGAGAATGTAAATAAAATTAATAAATAAAATAAATATGCTGAAGGAATTTTTGGTTAAGAGATGTTTTTGTAAAAAAAAAAAAAAAAAAGTATTCAGCTGTCCTGAATTCGCCTGTTCTTGATTGACATTTTGAGGCTAAGCAGGGGCAGGCCTGGGTACTACGTGGGTGGATGCATACCTTGCACTACCAGGGGGTGTGGACTCACTGTATGGAAGAGAGCCCTAGCAATCTTCTTTAGCGCAAGATAGGAAAGTAGATGGTTCACTGAAGCGATCGTTGGGGGCAATGCTCTGTCCTTACAAGCTTCCATTTGTGGAGCCTGGGGAGGCGAGAGCATGCTTCAAGTGGTCGCAGTGTTTACGGCATTCTACTCGCCTGGAACAGGAAAGGATCAGGGAGTTGAATCGACTAGAGCCTGATTTGCTTTATGTGGCAAATATGCATTATGGCTTAATTCGAGCGCTAGCTAATATTATTGGCTTCCTTGGGGTTCACCCGGAGGTCTCTCTGGTGGAGGAATGGGGCGGCTGATGGTTCGTCCAAGTCGAGGCTCAGTAAGCTTCCAGTTAAGTCTTCGTTTTGGCCTTTCCCCGTGGGCTCTCATAGGGCAACTAGTTGGCGTATTGAGGCTTTCGGGGAAAGGTACTCTTGGTAGCGCCTGGTTGGACAAGACGGCTGGACTAGGCTGATCTCATTCGCCTACTTGACAGGCTTTTCTTAGAAGTTGCCGGTAGCGGACATTCTGCTGCGGCTAGGTCCGCAACGAATGTCTCAGGTGGATCGGTGCCCGCCTACGGTTTGGCCTTTGAATGGGCGGGGCTGAAGAAGAAGGGTTATTCTGCGGCAGTCTTCGCCACCTTGTTGAGAGCAAGGAGGCAGGCTGCTTCTGGTACATAGGTCCATGCTTAGTGCCTTTTTGAAGGCTGCTGTTCACGGCGGCAAGTCCAGGTGACAAAGGTGTCTGTATCCTTGATCTGAGTTCTCTGCAGCACAGTGTCTGAAGGAACTAGCGGCCAGTTCCTTAGAGGGTCCAGCGGGCGACTGTTTCCGGCTGTAGAGGTTCTGTGGAGGGAATAGCGCTAGGTGTTCGGATCGATGTGTAGCGTTTCCTTAAGTTGGGACCTGACTGCGCTCCTCAAAGAGAGTTCGGGTGCTGCCGGGGGACCCCGATTGGGCCTTAGAGGCGTTAACTAAAGAGCCCTTTGATTCTTTACTCCAGGCGTCGGTAAAGGATTTGCTGTTATAGACAGTGGCTTGATAGCTCTTTGTTCGGTGCGACGAGTTTCGGAGTTTCAGGCGTTGTCATGTAATGAGCCGTTTTCACCCTTTCTGGATAGAGGGTGGTGTTTGCAACCAGTCCCGTCATCCTCCCAAAAGGTGGTATCTGATTTTTCTCCTGAGGCCTATTGGTTTCTCTTCCAGTTCTCGGTTTTTCTGGAAGGGGAGGTTTTTATTCGTAGCTTACGCCGATAGGAAACATAAAATGCAGGGTGCGACGTTCGTTTCTTTGTTTTTGTGTGTTGGTTGGAGGTCCCCGCGAAGGGGAAGCAGCAGCGAAGGCGGCCATTTCGCACTGGGTTAAGGCGGTGGTTGCCTCAGCATTCTGGTGGCGAGGTTGTACGATTCCAGGGGGCTTTCTGACTCTTGCTACCAGGGCGCAAGCAGCTTCATGGGTGGATCACTGTGTCATTCCACCAGGGGGAATTGGTAGAGCAGCTTCCAGGTCGTCTCTTCATTTCCTCAGTAACCACTACTGCCTAAATGTTTTGGCAGTAAAGGATGCCTGTTCCGGGTCGACGGTGTGGTGAGTTGGCTGGATAGGTCCCTCCCAATGATTACTGCTCTGCTACATCCCAGAGGTGGAGGACTAAACTGGAGGAATGATAAGGAAATAGAAATTACACTTACCTGGTAATTGTCGTTCCTTGAGTGATTGTACTAGACAAAAAACTGAGTCAGGTCTCTCTCAAGAGTGAACTACAATCACACTAAAAATACTTAAATTCACTCAATTAAATTTCTTAAGTTTCAACTCATTTTTTTCAAAACTCATCTTTTTGCTCATTTTTTCATTTTTTTCTCTCTTTTGCCGACGGTCTCAGATAAACGGTATTGTTTGACACTTTTTTGTGGGTAATAAAACTCGCCCAATATAGTGTCCGTTCTGAGCTCTCACCTGAAGGAGCTACATGCGATTATGAATCCCAATGGGATAGTCTTGTCATCTCATAAGGACGTTGTGCATCAGTTAGCTGGCCAGTATTGTTCAGTCTCCAGCAGATGATTAGGATCTCTGTGCATCTGGTCTGAACTGAAAGGATATTTAAAATTAATTGGGTTTTAAGCGATTCTTGTTAAAAGATTTGTCTGGCAGTGGCAGAGAAAGGAAAAGAAAAAAAGAAAAAAATTAAACTAGAATCTGAAGAGGTAACATTTTCAACCATAGGAACAGGCATTCAGACTCTCTGCCTGTAATTAGCGAGTAACCGCGACCTGTTCAGTCAGTGACGATCTCACTAGCAGAACGGTGCAAATCCGGGAGCTCCAGGTCCCTCCCTCAGTTCCTGCCAAAACTGCCACCCCAGCTGGAGCTTTTGCTAGTCGGCATCAGCTCCTATGAGTATTGCTCTGCCTTTGCTTTGGTCACTGGAATTGAATTGTCTTTTTGTGGGGGTTCTTAGCTCTGTCAGGATATTCATGGGGGGTGGGTGGCCTTGCAAGAGGGTGTTTCAGCGGCATTCTTTTTGTTCTTTTTCTTCGTCGGGGTTTGTCTGCATTGGGACCACATGTGAGCCAGGTCCTCAGGCAAGCCGGTTTGTGTGGCCTGCGAGGATTGTAGAGGAACATTTTCATCAGCAGAGCTTTGCCGTGCGTGCTCTAGGGAGAGCCGTACGGCAGAGCAAGTCTTCAAATCTTCACAGACCACATTGGGACTGCAGGGGGAAGCCACAGGGGAGGCTTCCACATCGGAGCTCTCCTCTCTGCCGCACGGCTCCATTTCAGCTGGAAAACTAGCCATTCCTTTTCGTCCCTCCAGTCCAGTCCCGGAACCTCTGGGTTTAGCACCTCCTCCAGCAGCTTTGGAGACTGAGCACGTCATCTGTTTTGATGACTCCGGTATAAGTAGGCAGGGACCACCTCTCCACTCCAGTAGTCTCTGTCTCCAAGCAGTTGGAGAAGGTGGTGAGCCTGGGGTGCTGGGCTCACGCAGCAACAACTAAGGAGAGTTACTTTACGTCACTCTAGTCGAGTCCCGGAATTTCTGGGATCATAGGGTTCTCTGCAGCTTGGAGACTGAACAAATACACTTGTGATGTCACCCCTATAACATCCAGAGGTGATCACTTCCAACCTCAGTTTTATCAGTCTCCAAGCAGCTTGTACTTCTAAGAGCCTAATCTGGCTCTGAAGAGGAACAATTAAGCATATTTCCTATTTAAAAAATTTGGAATAAGCAGTGCAGGGAACAGTTTTTGATTTCTTGAGGTACTGTGCCTTTAAGGAGTTTCATGCCCTCCCTCATGGGTGTAGGGGAGGAGTAATTTTAAAACCGAAAGCAGTGTAAACTTTCGGTTTCAGCGAAGCTCCCGATCCTGCATTGATAGGTGAGGAGCGATTAAGAGAAAATTGACTGAAGGAGAATTCTTTAGACAAAGTAATTGTTTAACACTAAGGTAAGCTGCGGGGAGTTCCTTTGTTTTTTTCGGCGTGGCTGTAATAGGAGCGTTTTTAAACTCCCCTTAAGTAGTCAGCACAGTTCCCGATCCCACAATATTGGGAGAGGAACTGCAAAGTGAAGAAATCATTAAGCTGACTTGATGCGGAGGCGTAGTTTACTGTTAATTGCCTCGACGCGTCTAACTTTGCAACGCCGCACTGAATTGATTGCAAGTCCCGGCTGTCAGGGGATACTTGCAACAGCCTGAAAACAGGTATATTTGTAGAAATTACCTACTGAAAAGCTTAGAGCCGGTTTTAATAGGGCGGCATTTGACAAATGTAAAGATATAAAGCTTTTTTAAACTGCCGCGGCCTGTTAAACGGTTTAGAATTCTCAGTTCCGGCGCGTTTGAAGCAGAGCTATTTTTAAAAGCGCCGTTGCGCATGAGTTTCTTTTGGTCCTAAAATCAATACTGAAGTAATTTTAAGGATAATACCGACTGTACTGATCTGTATATGTTTATCGGTGTGTGTGATTTTAGAGAATTTTGTTTTAGAATTTAAATTTAATATTGGTTGGAGTAGACCTGGTAGCAGCGGGTTTTATTGCTATCATGCCTGGGAAGCAACAGTGTTTAACGTGTGGCGTGAAAAGGACATTGTTGAGTGGATCAGGGACATGTAAACATTGTGCTCAGCTGACGGCAGATCAGCAGAGGCTTGCAGATGACGTTGTCAGTGGTGAAAAGCAAGGCAGACAGAATGACTCTCCACCGCAGCTGCTGCCAGAGCCTTTGCCTGGCCCATCCTCAAGGCCGGATGTGCCTGTCCCTGATTCTTTGCGTATGACAGCGGATCTATCATCACTGACATCTAATATAGCTGCACTTTTTTCAAAACAGCTTATTGCTCTAATGCACAAAGATATTGCTGAAGGGCATGCGCAGAATAAAGTACCACTAAGTAATTTAGCGGAGAAGCGTTTGGCTACTACCATAGGATTGGATGAGCTCCCTCTTCCTCACAAAAGAGCTAAATTACAAAAAAACTTTTTCAATGTCTTCTCAAGAAGTTCAATCAGATATAGAGGATGATTTTGAGGAAGATTTGGAAGAGGGCGAGCTGGTAGAACAGGAGGATCAATCTAGAATTGTAAGGGTTTTTAGAAGAGAGGAGTTGCCCATATTAATTGAGGAAACCCTAAAGTCTTTAAATATAGCAATGCCGGAAAATTTGGAAAACTCAGATTTAGAAGACCCCTTATTGTTGGTGGTCAGGAAATCGCAAAAAGCATTTCCACTGCATAGAGTAGTAAAGGAAATGATTCAGCAGGAATGGGATGTTCCTGAAGCAGCTTTGCGTGGAACCAGAGTTATGACACGCTTATATCCTTTACAAGAGAAGGATTGTGAATTGTTTAAAGCTCCTAAGGTTGACGCAGCTGTTTCCGCGGTTACTAAACGTACTACTATCCCTATAGAAGGTGGGGCGGCCTTAAGGGATAGTTATGACAGAAAACTGGACACGCTTTTAAAACAGATCTTTGATATAAATGCTTTATCTGTACAGGCGGCAATCTGTGGCGCATGGGTTGCTAGAGCGTATTTACGCTGGTCACAGGATTTGCACGCGGATGCCGAAGGTGCTTCCTTGGAAGGAGCGTCTAGACTAGAGACTGGAGCGGCCTATTTAGCAGATATTCATTATGATCTCATTAGGGCGCTGTCGAAGGCAATGGGATCCGTGGTGGCAGCTAGAAGACATGTATGGCTGCGTACCTGGGCTGCTGATGCATCTTCAAAGGCAAGACTATCTAGACTGCCGTTTAGGGGAAGACTCCTTTTTGGAGAAGATTTAGAAAAAATTGTTAAAGATTTGGGAGATTGTAGGAGTGGGAAACTCCCAGAAGATAGGCATAGACAAGGGCGTATGAATCAGCCTTTTAGAGGTCAATATAGAGATTTTAGGCGTTTTCGATCTTTACGCTTTGGGCAAATGCAAAGAGGTCGTCAGTACTATAGAAATCAAGGATTTCGCGGATTTCGTAGCGCAGGGAAAGGTTTTACAACCTCCTCTACAAATACCAGTTCAAGAAAGCCACAATGAGATAAGGAACTCCCAGGCGGATTTGATTCCTGTAGGTGGCAGGCTCCATCAATTTCAATCCGCCTGGGCTCAAATCACTTCAGATCAGTGGGTAATGGAAGTAATTCAAAAAGGATATGCTCTGGAGCTCAAACGTCCAATAGCCGATCTGTTTGTACAGTCCCCATGCACAATAGGCGTCAAGAGAAAAGCAATACGAGACACCTTGCAGAGACTGTTGGATTTGAAAGCAATAGTACCGGTGCCATTAGAACAACAAGGGTTAGGTCGGTACTCGATATATTTTCTCGTTCCGAAAAAGGAAAATTCCTTTCGACCAGTATTGGATCTGCGAGGTGTGAATCGTTATCTCCGGGTAACGCATTTTCGCATGGAGACGCTGAAATCGGTGATTGCGGCGGTAAGAAAAGGAGAATTTCTTACGTCCTTAGATTTAACAGAAGCTTATTTTCATATTCCAATTCGCCAGGAGCACCAGAAATATCTGAGGTTTGCTGTGCCGATGGGTCATTACCAATTCAGGGCGTTACCTTTTGGGTTGGCAACGGCGCCAAGAACTTTTACGAAGGTAATGGTAGTAGTAGCAGCGGCTCTGAGAAAGGAAGGAATACTTGTTCATCCTTATCTCGACGATTGGTTGATTCGGGCAAAGTCGCAAGCAGAGAGCGAGGCAGCAACAGGAAGAGTGGTGCAGTTTCTGCAGAGCCTAGGTTGGGTGGTAAACATGACAAAAAGCAAATTAGTACCAACACAAAATCTAGAGCATTTAGGTGCCCGGTTCAACACAGAGGAAGGGAAAGTTTTCCTTCCACAAGCGCGAATAGTGACGATTATGAATTTGGTAACTCAGTTTTTAAAAAGAAAGAATCCAACAGCATGGCATTATCTCCAGCTGTTAGGAACCATGGCGGCAACATTGGAGCTAGTACCGTGGGCAAGGGCTCATATGCGTCCCTTGCAGAAGGCATTATTAAGGAGATGGTCTCACCAGAAAGCTCCGATGTCGCAGGTGTTGCCCTGTCCACTGGACACTCGTCAATCTCTACTTTGGTGGTTAAATCCAAAGGTGTTCGAGAGGGGAGTGCAGTTACAGTCCCCGTTTTGGATTCAGGTCACAACAGATGCCAGTCTCAAAGGCTGGGGGGCACATTGCGAAAGGCAGTTTGTGCAAGGCCAATGGACAGGGCAAGAATTGACATGGTCAATAAACAGATTGGAATTGAGAGCAGTTTTTCTGGCGCTACAGGCATTTCAGGATCGCATTCAGGAAAGGGCCGTTCGAGTTCTGTCGGACAATGCGACAACAGTAGCCTATATCAATCGACAAGGAGGCACAGGCAGTACAGCACTGGAAGAGGAATCGGAAAAGTTATTCCTCTGGGCAGAGGAAAACGTGGAAACAATTTCGGCAAACCATGTTGCGGGAAGAACCAATGTGCAAGCGGACTTCTTAAGCCGGGTGAGGATAGATCCGGGAGAATGGAGTCTCAATCCTCAGGTTTTCCAAACAATAATAAGACGATGGGGAGTTCCGATAATGGATCTCATGGCGACATTCTTATCGGCAAAGGTAGATCGATTCTTCAGCAGGAAAAGAGAGAGAATGTCGGAAGGCATAGATGCACTAGCTCAAAGTTGGCCGGAGGGTCAGCTGTTATATGTATTCCCACCGTGGGTATTGATAAATCGGGTCCTTCGGAGAATAGAGTCTCACAAAGGAAGGATAATATTAATAGCACCAGATTGGCCAAGACGGCCTTGGTATGCAGATTTGGTGAGGTTGTTAATAGACCGACCATGGCGCTTGCCGCTAAGGGACGATCTGTTGAGTCAGGGTCCGTTAATAATGCCTCAGGTGCATCGATTTTCGCTTACGGCTTGGCTCTTGAAAGGGCAAGGTTGAGATCCAAAGGGTACTCTTCAAAAGTAATCTCTACATTATTAAGATCAAGAAGAAAGTCCACTACTTTATCATATATTCGTACGTGGAGAATATTTCAAAGCTGGTGTGAACGGAAGTCAGTTAAGGCGTCGGCAGCCTCAATTCCACAGATTCTTTCATTTATGCAGGAAGGCTTTGAGAAGGGATTATCACCGTCATCTTTAAGGGTTCAGCTGGCAGGTTTATCATGCTATCGAGGTAAGGTAAAGGGAGAATCCGTCGGTTCACACGTAGAAGTGAAAAGGTTTCTGAGAGCGGTTAATTTGTTGAGGCCGCCTCTTAGGCCGCACGTTCCCTCTTGGAATCTACAGATCGTTTTAGATTCTATGATTAAGGAGCCTTTCGAGCCATTGTCGAGAGCAACTCTAAAAGATCTTACACTCAAAGTGTTTTTCTTGGTAGCTATTATGTCAGCAAGAAGGGTTTCTGAGTTGCAGGCGTTATCCTGTAAAAGACCTTTTCTGGAGTTTTGTGGGCAGAAAGTTCTCTTGAGGTCGGTGCCATCATTCTTACCTAAGGTCGTATCGGTTTTTCATATGAACCAAGTTATATCATTACCGGTAATACAAAAAGAAGGTAATGAAGGTGGATTGTATTTGTTGGATATTCGTAGAGCTCTGAAGGTTTATTTGAACAGGACAAAGAACTTCAGGAGGTCAGATAAGTTGTTTGTTTTGTTTGCGGGGCCCAGGAAGGGTGAGCCAGCTTCAAAGGCTACTATGTCTAGATGGCTTAAAGAGGCCATCTCGTCATCATATATCTTGAAAGGGAAGGCCATTCCAGAGGGGCTGAAGGCGCATTCAACCAGGGCACAGGCTACCTCCTGGGCTGAACGAAGCTTGGTACCGCCTGTAGAAATCTGTAAGGCGGCTACTTGGACATCGCTTAGTACCTTTGTGAAACATTACAGATTAAATTTAAATGCAGAGCATGATACTTCTTTTGGGTCGGCAGTACTTCAGGCTGTTTTAAAAAGACCCACCCTATAAAAGACACTGCTCTGGTATATCCCAGAAATTCCGGGACTGGACTAGAATGACGTAAAGTAAGGGTAAATTAGACTTACCTGCTAATTGTTGTTACTTTAGGAACTCTAGTCCAGTCCCGCATCCCTCCCTTATATGCGTTACAGATAAGATTTAGCCTGAAGTATGTTAATTGTTTAAAATTTTTATTTAAAAAAAAAAAAAAAACAGAACAGAAAAAAAAAAAAAAAATTGAAACATGTTTTAAAATGAAAAAAAAAAAAAATTATAGATTTTTGCTCACATTGTGTTCTTGATGCTTAATTGTTGCTCTATAAGTCTGCTTTGTCAATAGTGAAACTGAGGTTGGAAGTGATCACCTCTGGATGTTATAGGGGTGACATCACAAGTGTATTTGTTCAGTCTCCAAGCTGCAGAGAACCCTATGATCCCAGAAATTCCGGGACTGGACTAGAGTTCCTAAAGTAACAACAATTAGCAGGTAAGTCTAATTTACCCTTTAGTTGGATAGTTTTAGATATTAGGTATAGGTGCAGGTTGGATTTTGGGGGGGGGAGAATTTTAGTTAAGGTGCTGCAAAGGACTGGTTTTCCCTGCCTTCTTTAACCCCCCCCGCTTTCCCACCCCCCCTCTTGCTTACAGTTAGGCCGGATGCGTAGTACCTGAGGAGTTAGCCTCCCTGCTCCCGATCCTGCTCTAACGGGTGAGGAGCAGGTAGCAGGCTCAGCCGGCATATTCCCTGTGCGGGATACTGCAGAGATGCTGACCGGATTGGCACTGTGTGTGTCTCTCCCCTGCCAGTGCCGAAGCTGCATGTACGGCTGGGCACCAGAGGTGGATCAAGGCTGTGGAAATAGCAGGAAGGCAAGCCGTCGGGCAGGAGGTAAGCTTCTGATGTTTCTTTCTTCGTGATAGCGGTCTTTATGGCCATAATGCAGGGTTCAAGAGAGCAGTTGTCTAGAGAACAGCCGGGAGCAGTTAAAGCAGGCCAGGCCGCATGGTTTCGCGTGGGAAGCGCTGTCGGTGACATTTTGATTAGTTTTTCTGCACGGGCCGTTTTTGGGGTCTTTGTTGGCTGCCCGAGGGGTTTTGGAGCCCTGTTTTCGCTGCGGGCACTGCAGATGAGGCCGGGCAGTGGAGTTTTTAAAAAAAAATTTTTGACAACTTTATTCCTTAAGGCTGTACTCGGCTTTACTGTTGGCTGTTGTTGTTTTTGCTGAGGAACTTGGCCGCAGGGCTAGGATGCCTTCTAGGCCACAGTGCTTAGTTTGTGGCACTAGACGAGGGACAGTGTCTGACACGGGGGTGTGCAAAGGCTGCACGCAGGAGCCAGCTCTAATGGAGCAGGCGCTGGTCGATGGGGAGGAAGGACAGAAGGTGGTTCCTCAGGATCTGCCGGAGCCCCTACCCCCGACTCTTCCTCCCCCGGAGCCGATAGTGGGGCCGTCCACGGCACCAGGGCCGGAGCCCCAGCAAGGGCAGAGTCAGGCGATGGGGCCAGCTATGGTTCCTCCTGATTTCTTTCTTTTGCTGCATCAAGTTTCTCTTTGCTACAGCCAGGGGTGGTAGCCTCTCCCGCCGGGGGACAGGGAGATAAACGTTTGGGTACCCTGGGTACAATAGGAGGTGGTGGGGCCCCTGCAAAGAAAAGAAGGGTTTTAGAGCCAATGCCTTTAGATGGTTTAGACTCTGCTCTTGATGAAGATTCGTTAGAGGAGCTAGAGCAGGGGTTCTCAACCCTGTCCTCGGGACCCACCTAGCCAGTCGGGTTTTCAGGATAACCACAATGAATATGTATGAGAGAGATTTGCATACACTGCCTCCATTATATGCAAATCTCTCCCATGCATATTCATTGTGGTTATCCTGAAAACCCGACTGGCTAGATGGGTCCCGAGGACAGTGTTGAGAACCCCTGAGCTAGAGGAAGGTGAGCTGGCTGATCCGGAGCAGCAGGCTAGAGTAGTCAGAGTGTTTAGGCGGGAAGAGTTGCCAGCGCTGATTGCTGAAACTCTCAAGGCTCTGAATATGCCTTCAGCGGTCCCGGCAGCAGATGAGACGTTAGAAGACCTGTTCCTTATTGTTCCTACAGTTCAGTCCTCCACCTCTGGGTTGTGCACCTCCTCCTGCAGCCTGGAGACTGGACATGTCAAAATCCTGATGTCACTGGATGTAGTCTGCTGCACTCTCCCATACTCCTCAGTGTGTCCAGTCTCCATGCAGCAGGCAGACGTAGTGAGCCTAGGTGCTGGGCTCACTTGAGGAACACATAAGGAGAATTAGAGTGTTTAGTATAGGTTTAGATCTCAAATTGGCCTTCAAATTTCACATTTCTTTTCAAATTTCATTTGATTTATTTTGGGGGTGCTATCCCTTTAAAAAAAAAAAGGCTAGAGGGAGAGCAGCGACGTACAAACAGTGCCCTCGTGCTGGTACCTGCCTGCCTCTGATCTTCAGGGCTGTGGGCTCATATTCAGGTCTCTCCCCCTGGACAGGACGGGGGAGAGCCCTAAAGCAGGACCGTGGCGGCATCCCCTGCTTCGGTGGGGAGCCGTGTTGCCCTCTGGAGCCAGAGCACACTGATGGGAGGCTCACTGGTGGTTAGCTTCTCAGCTTAAAAGCAGAACCGCGGGCTGGAGCCCCATTGAAGACACGTGAGTCTGAGCGGGGGATCTGGGGGCCGAAAGTGCCCTTTAGAGTGCTTTTTGGACTTCAGCCTTACCCCGACGGCCGAACAGGGAGTCTACACTACTTCTAGGCTCACGCGGTAGTTTTTGGCGCCCTTTTCAGTTTCGTGCGGGTGGCGGCGGCCATTTTAGATGCAGGAGCATCGCAAAGCACAGCTCCAGGCAGTGTTTTATAAGCAGAAATTTGAGGGCAGGGAGGTTCTGCGCTTTATTTGATCGCAGAAAAGAGGCCCTCTCTCTGGTTAAAGCCCCGCGGTTCTTCCTAGGTTTTGTTTTAAAAAAAAAATTACAATTAAGATATACAAAAGTAAATAAGTAAATTCTTGGAGGAGAAGTGAAAGGGCACAAGAGTCTTCCTTTAGGGGTGGGATCTCCGAGATGGCGTCCCGGCCCCAGTGCGTTCTCTGCAGCTCCCGCAGAGGCACGGTAGCAGATTCAGGGGTCTGCAGAGCTTGCACTTCGGGGTCTGCCAGCATGGAACGGCAGATGGAAGCAAAGCCCAGCCATGACCCCCAGTTGGCGGCAGCAGGCCCGGAAGAGGAAGTGGCATTGGCTTCCACTTGGGGGGGTCCCAGGAGTCTATAGGTGGTCTGCCGTTGGCATCGCCGGCCCTGGAGTCCAGTTCCCAGTTTGGGGATTTTTGCCCTGACTTTGTGTTGCTTATGCATCAGGCGTTCTGCAGGCAACGCCAAGGGCTATTACCGGAGGCCTTTGCTAGGCCTACAGCCACTCAGCAGACAAGGGTAGTTGGCGACAGCAGTATTTCTCCCAGGCCTGCGAAGAGATCGCGGCCTCGTGAGCGATCTCCTTCAGACAGAGAAGGGATTGACTTGGATGAGGCTGACCTAGATTTGGAGGCAGAAATGGAAGATTTAGAGGAGGGTGAGATTCAGGAACTGGAGGATCAGGCAAAGATCATCAGGGTGTTCCGGAAAGAGGAGCTCACAGCTCTTATTACGGAATCCCTCCAGATGTGGAACTTGGCGGCTGCCTCTCCGGCTGAAGAAGAGGGGGTGGAGGACCCCATCATCCAGGCGGTGAGGCAAGCGCAAGTGGTGTTTCCAGTCCACCGGGTGGTGGATAAGATGATTCAGGACGAGTGGGACCAGCCGGAGGCTGGGCTCAGAGGTGTCAAACAATGAACAGGCTCTATCCTCTGGCGGATAAGGACAAGGAGCGTTTTAAATCCCCTCAAATTGATGCAGCGGTTTCAGCGGTTACCAAGAAGACCACAATCCCGGTGGAAGGTAGTGCCGCATTAAAAGATGCTCAGGATAGAAAGGTGGATAGACTTTTGAAGCAGTCCTTTGAGGCGGATGCCTTGTCGTTGCAGGCTTCTATTTGTGGAGCTTGGGTGGCAATAGCGTGTCTCCGGTGGTCTCAGCGGCTTCAGCAGTCCTCGCAGCTAGATCAGGAGGGGACTGTTGAGCTGGATCGGTTGGAGTCAGGTACTGTGTATTTGGCGGATGTTCATTATGATTTGATCAGAGCTCTAGCTAACAGCATGGCTTCCTTAGTGGCGGCGCACCGCTCCTTGTGGTTGCGGAGTTGGGCGGCGGATGGATCTTCTAAATCGCGCTTCAGTAAGCTGCCCTTTAAGGGTAGGCTATTGTTTGGCGAGGATCTAGATAAGTTAGTTAAGGATTTGGGGGAGTCTAAGGGCGGCAGGCTTCCGGAGGACAAACCCAAGCCAGGGAGGTCCGCGCCGGCCTTTCGGGGCCAGTCCCGGGATTTTAGAAGATTCTGAACGTCTCGGTTGGGCGGTTCCCAGAGAGGTAGATTTCCTTCAAAAGGCCAGGGGTTTCGGAACTTTAGGGGAGCAAATAAAGATTTCACAGGAGCCCCCTCTTCGTCCGGTCGAAAGCCACAATGAAGGTTTGCGGGTCCTGGTAGAAAGTGCTCCAGTAGGAGGAAGGCTGCGGGAGTTTCTTTCTGCTTGGACCCAGATCACTACAGATCAGTGGGTGTTAGAAATCTTTTGCGAAGGGTACGCCCTGGAGTTTGCGAGACCAGTCTGGGATTCCTTTGTGATGTCTCCCTGCAGAAGTCCGCAAAAAGCCCTGGTGATTCGCAAGACTGTCGATCGTCTATTGCTTTTGAGGGCCATCCGTCCAGTGCCGTTGGAAGATTACGGGTTGGGTCGGTACTCAATTTATTTCATGGTGCCCAAGAAGGATGGATCTCTTCACCCCATTTTGGATCTAAAGGGCGTAAATCGGTGTCTGCGAGTACCACACTTCAGGATGGAAACTTTGCACTCCGTTATCGTAGCGGTGCGCAAAGGAGAGTACTTGACCTTCCTGGACCTCACGGAGGTGTATCTTCATATTCCGATCAGAGAGGCCCACCAAAGGTTCCTTCGGTTCGCCCTCCCCTGGGGGCACTTTCAGTTTCAAGCCTTACCCTTCGGGCTGGCCATGGCACCACGTACCTTCACCAAGATTATGGTGGTGGTGGCGGCGGCGTTGCGAAAGGAAGGAATACTGGTTCATCCCTATTTCGACGACTGGTTGATTCGGGTGAAGTCCGAGGCCGAGAGCTTCCAAGTGACAGAGTGGTAAAATTTTTGCAGCATCTCGGCTGGGTGGTCAATCCAGCCAAAAGCCAACTGGTGCCAGCCCAGGAGCTTGAGTATCTGGGTGTATGGTTCGACACCCGGTCAGGGGCGGTGTTTCTGCTGCATCATCAGGCGCTGGGCCTGCGTCGCCTTCTCGGCAGGTTCAGAGATGCTCCGGCGCCTTCGGCGTGGGAGTATCTGTGCATACTCGGCACGATGGCAGTGACCCTGTAAGTGGTGCCCTGGGCCAGGTTTCACATGAGGTCCTTGCAGCGTGTGCTTCTCCGCTGCTGGTCTCACCAGAACGACTCGTTGAGCAAGCATCTTCCCTGTCCTCCGCAGGTCAGAAAGGTGTTGCAGTGGTGGCTGCTGCCTGGATCTCTGCAAGCAGGGATGCCCCTAGAGCAGCCTACGTGGATTCCGCTGATGACGGATGTGAGTCTTGTGGGATGGGGAGCACACTGCGGAGATCTGTATGCGCAGGGCGTGTGGTCCGCCCAGCAGAGTGGTTGGTCCATCAACCGGCTAGAGCTGAGGGCAATATGGCTAGCGCTTCAGTCCTTCGAGACAGCAGTATCCGGTCGGGCGGTCAGAGTGCTGTCGGACAACTCCGCGATGGTAGCCTACATCAATCGGCAGGGAGGCTCCGGCAGCATTGCCGTGGAAGAGGAGGCAGAGTTACTGTTCGCTTGGGTGGAAAAGCATCTCCCAGCGATCTCGGCGGCGCACATTGCGGGGAAGGACAATGTGACGGCGGATTTTCTCAGCAGAGTGCAAGTGGATGCTGGGGAATGGGAGCTGAATCCACAAGTGTTTGCTCAGATAGTCCACAGATGGGGACTGCCGATTATGGATCTTATGGTGACCTTCCAGTCCGCAAAGACAAGTCGCTTCTTCAGCAGAAGGCAAGAGAGGATGTCAGAAGGCCTCAATGCCTTGATGCAACCATGGCCGATGCTCGGTCTCTATGTTTTTCTGCCATGGGGGTTGATAGGTCGCGTGGTGCAGAGGATCGAGGCTCATCGAAGAAGAGAATTGTTGGTGGCTCCGGACTGGCCAAGACGTCCGTGGTACGCGGACCTGGTTCGCCTGCTAGATGGGGGAGCCTTGGAGGCTGCAGGTGTCGGAGGATCGGCTAATCCAAGGTCAGCTTCGAATGGCTCAAGTGAACCGGTTCTCGCTTACGGTTTGGCCATTGAAAGGGCGAGGCTGAAAAAGAAAAGAAACTCAGGATAAGTGGTGGCGACGCTGCTGCGCGCTAGGAAGAGGTCAACTTCTTTGGCATATGTTTGAGTATGGCGCATATTTGAGGATTGGTGCTCGAGGCGTCAGGTACGTGCGGCTACTGCTTCAGTACCCATGGTGTTGAGTTTCTTACAGGACGGCTTCAACAAGGGATTGGCAGCTAGTTCGTTGAGAGTACAATTGAAAGCTCTGGCCTGCTATAGGGGCAAGGTGCAAAATGTGTCGTTAGGTGCTCATGCAGATGTGTTGCGTTTTCTAAAGGCGGTTTCGAGGCTGAGGCCCTTCTGTCAGGTTGTCGTTCCCCCGTGGGATCTCAATCTGGTATTGGGGGCATTGGTGAAGGAGCCCTTTGAGCCTTTGCGTAAGGCTACAGTGAAGGATTTGACATTGAAGACGGTGTTTTTAGTGGCTATTTGTTCAGCAAGGCGAATTTCGGAGTTGCAGGCGCTGTCTTGCAGAGAACCATTTCTGGACTTTTCTAAGGAAAAGGTAGTGTTGCGCCCGGTGCCATCCTTTTTGCCTAAGGTCATCTCTCCGTTTCACCTGAATCAGATGGTTTCTCTCCCGGTGCTGTCCTCGGGGGGGGGGGGGGGGAGAGGGGGAGTCTTCATCGGATGGCAATTTATGCCTGTTGGATATTAAGAGGGTGTTGCGGCGTTATTTGCAGGTCTCCGAGCCATTTTGTAAATCGGATCGTCTGTTCGTGTTGTTCGGGGGACCTCACAAGGGTGAAGCGGCAGCGAAAGCATCCATTTCTAGGTGGATTAGAGAAGCGATTGCGTCAGCGTATCTGCTACAGGGCCGCGCAGTGCCGCTGGGATTGCGAGCGCACTCCACTAGTGCGCAGGCAGCCTCTTGGGCGGAGCACGGGTTGGTCCCACCAGGGGACATCTGCAAGGCAGCAACATGGTCGTCACTTCACATGTTCAGTAGACATTATCGTCTGGATATGCTGGCGGCGAGGGACGCCTCTTTCGGTTCAGCAGTTTTGCGAGCCGGATTGGAAGGCCCCTCCCATTGAACACTGCTCTGTTCCATCCCAGAGTTGGAGGACTGAACTGTAGGAACGATAAGGAAATGATAATTACACTTACCTGGTAATTGTAGTTCCTTGAGTGATGACAGTTCAGTCCTCAATCCCGCCCAGTGGTGAGAGGATACGGTGCGATCTCATTAGATATGCCGATTCAGTGACAGGTAGGTGCGCATGTCAGAGGTTCTACTTGTCTCCGTTCTGTCTAGTTCTGACTGTTTTTTCTTGTCTGGTCTCTCGTTCTGAAGAGGTCAGGAGGGAACGGTACTGGGCAAAGTTTGGTCCTGTCTTACAATAGGGTAAATATTCAGTTAGTTGCAGTTGTTAAGGTTACAATTTCTTTATTGGCTACTTATTTGTTGCTCCTTTGAGTATGCTTTGTCAATAGTTCACTGGGGAGTATGGGAGAGTGCAGCAGACTACATCCAGTGACGTCAGGATTTTGACATGTCCAGTCTCCAGGCTGCAGGAGGAGGTGCACAACCCAGAGGTGGAGGACTGAACTGTCGTCACTCAAGGAACTACAATTACCAGGTAAGTGTAATTATCATTTGTTACAGGCTGTGCGTACTACGCAAAGGGTATTTCCGATACACAGAGTGGTGCGGGACATGATTCAGGAGGAGTGGAATCTGCCCGAGGCGGGCTTTAGGGGTCTAGAGCTATAGCCCGACTCTATCCATTGTCAGATCAGGATAGGGATCTCTTGCGCTCTCCGAAGGTCGATGCTGCGGTGTTGGCGGTTACCAAGAAGACGACAATTCCGGTCGAGGGCAGTGCTACCCTCAAGGATAGTCAGGATAGAAAATTGTATACGTTGTTGAAGCAAGTTTTTGACATCAGCGCCCTTTCGATGCAGGCTTCTGTCTCTTGGGCGTGGGTGGCTAGAGCCTGCCTTCATTGGTCACAAAGGCTAAAGATGGATCAGATGGAGGAACAGATCGAAGAGGTAGCCCGTTTGGAGTCAGGAGCCGCCTATCTGGCAGACATTCATTATGATCTTATCCGTGGTCTTTCGAAGAGTATGGCTTCGGTGGTGACAGCTCGGAGATATTTGTGGCTGCGCAACTGGTCAGCAGACGGTTCTTCGAAGGCTCGTCTGAGCAAGCTTCCCTTTAGAGGGAAACTTCAGTTTGGAGAGGATTTGGACAAGCTAGTCAAGGTCCTTGGGGAATCCAAGGGGGGTCGGCTGCCTGAAGATAAGCCAAAGCAAGGCCGACCCAATCTGGTTCCCAAGGGGACATAGAGAGAATTTCGAAGGTTTCGTTTGTCCCGATTTGGTCAGTTTCAGCGAAGCAGGTTTCCAGCGCGGAACCAGGGATTTCGAGGTTTTCGGGGTGCAGGCCGAGGTTTCACGGCGAACTCGTCTTCGAATCTTAGAAAATCACAATGAAAAAATATCTAGACATATATAACTAAGCATCTACATGGAAATCGTAGAAAGAAGGATCCTCCAAGTTGCAATACTCCCGACTTTTGTAACAAGAACTGTTTACGCCACTTCTGAGTTTCCTTAGTAAGGTCAGGAAACATGGAGATAGAAAAACCATAAAAGGTATCCAAGCATTTTTTGAAAAACATTTTCAGAAGCCAATCTCTGTCCGAGACTAGGGCACATTGCACTAATAAAGTAGATGGTATGCAAGATCCTCCACACCAGTATCTTCAAGATATTTTTTCACTAATCCTGTTGATCTTGTTACCTTTATTAATGCCAAGTTATCTCTTAATCTTGATCCAGAATAATGTATAGTCTCTGTACATTTATAGTATGTTTAGGGTGTCGACAGTCACTTGGTTTCTTGCCAAATGCTCATAATTGAGTGGTTCATTCTTAGACCAGGGTATATGCCTCGGTTTATTGTTTTTTTTTCTTTCTTCTCTCCCCCTCCTCTCTGAATGTGGACTATGATAGAGCTACTTGGATGTTTTGCTATTGACTGTTTCTTATGATTTATTCACTTGTATAGCTCTTATTTTCTTGCAAGATTGTAATAATTTATCTCCAGGAACAAGCAGGAATGAGTCTTCACATATGGGTACGTCGGTACCGACGGAGCCTGCACGGGAATGCTGCCCAGCTTTCAATCAGAAAGCTTTTGGCAGCATCCCTCGCGCCTGCGCAGTGACTTCCCGCCTTCTCCACAGCCTCTCTTCAGTTTTCATTTTTCCGCGGAGCCGGCAGGACGTCCTCCTGTCACCGCAGAAACTTTTCTTCTTAATTGCTTTAATTATTTTAATTTTTTTGTTTTCTTGTGGTCGCGGCTGTTTCTCCCGCTACCACCGGTACCGCCGGTGGTTTTTAGGCTAAAGTCTGTAAAACTTTTCTTCAGTTTTTTTTGCCTTAACTTCTTAGGCCTACTAGGCCTTTTTTTCATTATGGAGCCTTCTTTTCCTAAGAAGTGCATCCGCTGTGGAAACACCTGTTTCTTTTTAGACACCAATAGTTGGTGTCTCAACTGTGTGGGTCCTGACCCTTTTTCCCCTGACTTGTCAGGAGATAATTTGGTGAGAAAACCTTCAGTATTTAGAGTTTCCCTCGATACCGTTTTTTCTTCGGAAGTGAGGGTACCCGGTTTCTCTACTTCACAGGATCAGGTAACCCAAAAACAGTCTGTTAAGACTAGTCAATGCTTGAGTGGTATGTCCCATGCCCAGCATGGTGACGGCTCCGGCCTTACCCTCAAGAATCCATTGGCATTACCCCTGCGGGAGTCTTCGGGCTCCAAAGCGTTAAAGGGGTTTCAGGATGTTCCTGGGGCTCACCCCTCACAGAACATGCCTGAGCCATGCGCGGGGGTGGTATCCGCTTCGAGCGGTACCGAGCCTCCGGCATCGGCACCGGTGTCGAGTACCCCACTCTTCACCAGGGATCGTCATCGGGCATCCTCGGTACCTTAGGGACCGATCGATACGCACCGCATTGACTTCCCTCAATCTCAGCCATGCTCCGGGACGGTACCGGCGTCGATCGGTTCCGATACCCTAGCATCGGCATCGGCATGGATGGGTGCTCATCGGGTATCCTCGGTACCGTCGGTATCGATCGATGTCACCCAGGCTGCCTTAGTGGTATCGGCATCGCCGATACTACCACCGGCGTCGGAACTGTCGAGACATGCATCGCTAGTCTCGCTCTCTTCGATGCCGAGTCTTGAGTCGATATCGAGTCTCGAGGACTGCGTACTGACGCGTCCCGGAACCGACTCCTGTCGTTTCCAAATAGGTAGTTCCGCAGATCCTAGCCATAACTCCCTCATGATCTCGGTACCACTACAGCAGTTCCCGATGACTACTTCACTTGCTAGTCCTTTATCAGTAGCAATGTTGATGCCTGTTCTTGCACCGATGCCTAGTTTGGAACCCATACCTGGCATTGGTGCAGTACCTTGTACGTCCTCTGATACTCAGACTCTTTCTTTAGCCTCACCAGGAATAGTTCCCATAGGAGATCAGTCTTTTCAAGCTTTTCTCCTGGATATGGCAACCTTTCTTAATATCTCTATCCCTGGTTGTGATCCAACCCATGGCTCACCGGCACAAATGCAAAATATACAGTTTCCTTTACATCCTGCTCTGCAGGATCTCCTTCTCAGGGTATGGAAATCACCCTTACGACTTCCTCAAGTTTCTACAGACATTGAGGTTAGGTACCGAGTGCCACCCTCTCCAGGGTTCCAAAAACCTCAACTTTCTCATCGTTCCCTTGTAGTGGAATCAGCACTGAGGAAAGTTAAGAGCAAGAAGAAGCATTCTTCTTTTCCGCCAGGTCGTTCTTCAAGAACACTCGATGCTTTTGGCCGTCAGGCCTTCCAAAACTCTATGCTGGCTTCCAGAGTTCTCTCATATATTTTTCACATGAGTCTAACACTCCAGGAAGTCACAGAGAAATTGTCTCTTTTGACCCCTTTTTTACCAGAGCCCAAGGCTACTGATTATTCCTTGCTCATTAATCACAGTCGGAATATATCCTGGTTCCTGTCTCATGCTTCTATAGACTCTTTTGAGTCCATTAGCAGATCCTCTGCTATTGCCATTGCAGCACGTCGCAGAGCCTGGCTTGAGGCTTCAGACTTGAACAAACGGGCACAAACTATACTAGCTCATTCTCCTTGTACAGGGGAAAGTCTTTTCAATAAGGAGGCTTTACGTCAGGTTGCTCAATGCTCCACTGACTCTTCTTCCACTAGAAACCATTCTAAGCCACCTCCTTCTTCAAAGAGTAGGAAATGTCCTACCAAACCTTCTTTCCCTAAGAAAAGAAAGTTTCATTCATCTCCTGCCCATCATTCGGCTGTACTTAAACAAGGGACGCCTCAACCTAGTCTGCAGTCCTCCAGTTCTGGCCAGTCTCTGCATTCCCAGCAACCATAGGGACCGGGAATTTGTAACTTACACTTTCCTTCTACATCTTAGAAGTTTTTTCAGTGTTAAAAAAAAAAACAATTATTTTGTTCAGGTACTACACACTTCTCCTCTTCTTACTCTCTAGAGGAGCAGTTGCAACTATCATCTGATAGTTCCTATCCCAACTGAACATTTTTTCCTTCAGTTGACTTACCCCATGGGTATGTCACCCTCCAACTACTGGGAACTACCATACGCAACTACTTCTCTGGCAAGCTCGTTCCCCAGACAAGAATAGAAGATATCCCCTCTTTTTTCTTGTCTGTTTTTCTTATTCAGCACAGGACAGTCTCTTTGCTGTTTCCATCAGCAGCTCTGCCTGCAGGAGTTACAGTAATTGTATAACTGGGACTTTTTCCAAGTTCCAGTCCCTTGTTCAAATTTTGTCTAGCCTCAGTAGTGATTCCAAGCTGTCTTGGATCCTCCTACTTGTTTAGACTTTCTCACCTTATTCTAACCATCTCCTTTCCTAGGATATGGCAACATACCTGACTTTCAGTCAGTTTATCTCATACCTCTCCTGCACAATGCTCTCTGCAGTCTTCAGAGAAGCTTTCTACTATGGGGGCCTTGCTATAGAGCATTGACCTTGTCTCTGAAGTTCCTCTATTATTAGAGAAAAACTTATGAACCCTTCCTATACCTGAGAGGGTTCTCCGCACCCCCTCTAGATTGGGGTGTTAACACGAGCTATCAGTTCTTCTGCGTGAAGATCCAAGGCATCCACCTTGTCAGTGTTCTGTGGAACTCCCGCCTTGTTCCTTACAGATTCCTATCTTCATCTGTTCTCACGCGAACATCACGGATAACTGGTTGGATTGCCTTCCTGCATCCCTCAATCCACGAAAATAGATTCTCTATACATATCCCAAGTGGGCTCACCCTCTTGTAGAACGCAGAATCTTTTTCTTTTCTATTCCCCATGTACAATTATGGGGCTGGGTGATAGACATGTATCTCAATCTGTTGTCTGGTATGTAGCATCTCCATATATGTCTACATACTTATATCATTTCTCTGGTGGTGCTAAACCATGCCCCACAAATTTACATATATCTAGATATATCATCTCTCTCTCTCTCTCTCTCTCTCTCTCTATATATATATATATATATATATATATATATTTGATATATTTCACCATCCATATCCTAATATACAAATCTGGACATATGTATATTTATATATCTATATATATATATGAATATATACATATCTATTCCAGCCACATATATATATCTCCCCATATATATGTGTTTGATGGGGGGCTTCTTAAGGGTTGGTCAATCGTATTCACTATCACCCTTACTGTCTATACTACATGATTTACCTCTTAGAGGTTTTAGACAGTCTGTTGCCCTACGTCCCATACCAAATTATGGTACAGGACATGTTAAGCACCAACAACCACTTTGGTGCTAACATCTTCCATTTTTTCTTTATGTCCTTGAAGCATCCAGCTTCAATATTTTTCCTATCTCTCGCCAGCTAGGAAAAACGGTGTACATCTTTATCTTCAAGTACACAACTATTTTCCGTAGGAATAGGGGTTTTCCATTCCCCCTCTCCTGCCAGGACTGGGCTAGTTCTTCAACTCCGTCAGTCTTCTTCCTTTAGTCCTCAATGTTCATGATGCCTAAAGGACTTTTCAGCTTTTCCCATAAAGCTTTCCATTGAAGACCAGACGTCTACTCCTACCCAGTTAACACCTGGATCATCTACTACCTCCAGGTCTGAACCTTCATCCTCACTCTGAGAGGTCACCTTGAAGATTCCGCCACTGCTTATCCAGTAGACTCCATCATGCTTTCTACTTCCTACAATACAGTAGGTAAGCTGCATATTTTAAGTGTACATTAAATTTGTTTAATGCTACTTATCATATCTACCAAGGACTCCTGTACTCTGTAGAACCTTCTAGTCCTTGGCTATGCTGTTTCTTTCCTTGCAGCTCCTTTATTATCAACTCCTACCCTCCATCCCACATTGGATGCCAGGGATTCCTGGAGACAAAATGCACCCCTGATCCAGGCACTTGCATTTTTATGAGATCTCCCCCTGGCATCTCCAGCTAGGGAGTCCCCATATGTGAAGACTCATTCCTGCTTGTTCCTGGAGATAGCACAGTTACTTACCTGTAACAGGTGATCTCTGGGAACAGCAGGAATTAGTCTTCACAACCCTCCCACCTCCCCTAGGAGTTGCATCTTTTTTATTTTTTTCCTTTTCTCTCCTCGCCTTTGTCTCAGCTCTGAAACTCAACTGAAGAGAGGCTGTGGAGAAGGCAAGAAGTCACTGCGCAGGCGCGAGGGATGCTGCCAAAAGCTTTCTGATTGAAAGCTGGGCAGCATTCCCGTGCAGGCTCTGTCGGTACCGACGTACCCATATGTGAAGACTAATTCCTGCTGTTCCCAGAGATCACCTGTTACAGGTAAGTAACTGTGCTTTTCCTGATCGTCTCTCCGGGCCAGTCCAGGAACAAGAGGGTTGTCAACCTTCTCTAGCAACTGAGGACTGAAATCTGAAGTTTTGCAGGCCTGGTATCTGGCTCCCCCTGCTGGTCGTTCCTCAGTCTTTCAGTCCTCAGCAGCTGGAAGGGACGTTATCCTGGCTGGCTCCCGCGAAGACCCTTAATATCTGAAGATTTTCTTTTTTATTTGGTTTACTTTACTTAAGCAGTGATGCTGGGAAAGAGCCCTAGCAGGGTTCCTCTCCACAAAAAATAAAATAAAATAAAATCAATCCGCTGCTTTAATTTCTAAAGGCAAAAGCGTACGGAGCAGGAAAGGCAGAGCCTGTCTTATTCAGCAGCTCCGATTATCGAGGGGGAGAGAAGAGCGGTGCTGGGAGCCCCAGAAACCTTCCTGCTGCCTTCGGGGTTAAGTTTACTGTCCCACTAGCAGTGGGATTGAGTAACTTGACAAAAACTAGCGGATTAGAGCAGTTTTCCTGTGGTGCAGGTATGTTTAAAGCTCTTTAGACCTGTCGGGGCATAACGTCTTTTTGGCGGTTTGCTGCCTTAGTCAGCGCTTCCGTTTCTTAGCGTGGCAGGGGGTTCCGTGCCGGTTTTCCTTCTATTTCCGTTGCGGTTTTGTCTTTCTGCAGGGTTTTTTTCTTACTGTCTTGTTTTGAGAATCTTGTGCCCTGTCGTTGCGAGCGGTTATCTGTCTCTCGGGCATCCATTCGTTGGATTCAGGGGGGTTCTCTCTCCCGACCCGAGCAGGACGAAGGCACAAAGCTAGAGTCAGCAGCTGCTTACCTGGCAGATAACTTTTACGATCTAGTACGGATTTCGGCTAAGTCCATGGCAGCTGTAGTGGCAGCTAGGAGATTTCTTTGGTTGCGGAATTGGGCGGCGGACACCTCTTCCAAAGCGAGACTCAGTAAACTTCCATACAAGGGTTCGCTGCTTTTTGGGGCAGCCTATTAAAGATTGTAAAGGATCTCGGGGATTCTAAAGGCGGTCGACTCCCAGAGGATCGGCCAAAAACTATGAAGCCTACCAATTTGCACAGGGGGGCGTCTCGAGATTTTCAGAGGTTCCGGGGTTCCCGTTTTGCTCCGTATCAGAGGGGTCATTTTTCGGCCATGGGGCAGTCCTTTTGTGGAGCTCGGGGTTTCGGAAGAGGTTATTTCGGACCCCAGCAAAATTCCGCAAAGAAGCCGCAATGAAGTGAGGTTGGTCCAGGCGGAATTCCCAGGCCTTCCTGTCTGCCTGGGCCACCATAACTTCCGACCAGTGGGTCCTAGAAATTATTTGCGAGGGGTACTCCCTCGAGTTCGCTCGTCCGGTGTCAGAAGCTTTCGTGGAGTCTCCATGTGGTTCGGCAGAAAAGCGAACAGCGGTAGCACAGACCCTTCGGCGGTTGTTACGTCTTCAGGTGGTTGTTCCGGTTCCTCCAGATCAATTAGGCTTAGGTCGGTACTCAATTTATTTTGTGGTACCCAAGAAGGAGGGATCATTTTGGCCTATTTTAGATCTCAAAAACGTAAACTGCTGCTTGAGGGTTCCGCATTTCCGCATGGAGACGCTTCGGTCGGTCATTCGCTCAGTGCAACCGAGGGAGGTGTTGACGTCCATAGATCTCACGGAGGCTTATCTTCTTATCCCAATAAGACCAGAGCATCAGAGGTTTCTTCGCTTTACGGTGCATTTGGGACATTTCCAATTCCGAGCCTTACCGTTTGGCCTGGCTACGGCGCCGCACACCTTCACGAAAGTCATGGTGGTGGTGGCAGCGGCCTTGAGAAGAGAGGGTGTTCTCGTGCATCCATACCTCGATGATTGGCTAATTCGTGCACCGTCCGTGTCAGAGTCTCTTTCGCCCACGGCGCGGGTGGTGAGTCTTCTGGAACAACTGGGTTGAGTGATCAACCAAGCCAAAAGCCAGTTACAGCCGGTCACGCGCCTCCTTTACTTGGGGGCAATCTTCGATACCGAGTTAGGAGCGGTTTTTCTGTCGGAGAGCAGAGTGCAGAAGATCTTGTCTCAGGTGAAAAACTTCTTGCGGCTACAAACGCCAACAGCGTGGAGTTATCTGCAGCTCCTAAGCTCCATGGTGGCGGCCTTGGATCTTGTGCTGTGGGCAAGGGCCCACATGCGGCCATTACAACAGGCTTTGCTTTCAAGATGGTCACCTCAGGAACATCCTCTGGATTGCAAGTTGCCCAGGTTACACACCGTCACCGTCAGTCTCCAGTAGTGGTTGGATCCCGTTCACCTGCAAGCGGGAGTTCCCTTGCGTCAGCCAGAATGGGTGCTAGTCACTACCGATGCCAGCCTCATGGGCTGGGGGGCTCATTGTCAGGCGAGCTTTGCTCAAGGGGTTTGGCCACCGGAGGTGCAGAATTGTTCCATAAACCTGTTGGAACTCAGAGCGGTTTATTTAGCTCTTCAAGAGTTTCTTCCTCTGATAGAGAACAAAGCGGTGCGAGTCTTCTCGGACAATGCGGTGACAGTATCCTATATCAACCGGCAAGGTGGGACAGGCAGTGCAGTGTTGTTTGAGGAGAGTCAGCAGCTCATGTCCTGGGCAGAAGAGCATCTGGTAGCCCTTTCGGCAGCGCATGTCGCAGGTCGGGACAATATGCAAACGGATTTCCTCAGCTGGCATGTAGTGGATCCCGGAGAATGGGAATTGAACGCGGCGGTGTTTCACGACTTGACCCTCAGGTGGGGGCAGCCGGTAATGGACCTCATGGCCACCTTCGGCAATGCCAAAGCCCATCGGTTTTTCAGCAGGCGCAGGGAACGTATGTCAGAAGGTCTCGACGGCCTAGCTCAGCCGTGGCCAGCCAGAGGTCTGCTTTATGTCTTTCCGCCGTGGCCAATGGTCGGCAGAGTGGTTCAGAGGATAGCGAGTCACCACGGTCGAGTAATTCTCATTGCGCCAGATTGGCCCCGGAGAGCATGGTATGCAGATCTAGTTCGTCTTCTCGTAGACAGTCCCTGGAAGCTGCCCTCGCGAGCGAACCTGCCGGTTCAGGGCACCCTGCTCATGCCAAATGTGGATCGCTTCTCTCTCATGGCTTGGCTCTTGAATGGGACAGGTTGATGCGTCGTGGGTATTCAACTTCGGTCGTGGCCACTATGTTGCAGGCTCGAAGAAGGTCCACATCCCTGGCTTATGTCCGAGTTTGGCGAGTGTTTGAGCCTTGGTGCGAGGGGCGGAGCGTTTGTCCGCGCGACTCCTTAGTCCCGCATGTGCTGTCGTTTTGCAGGATGGGCTGGATAAAGGTTTAGCCCTCAGTACCATCAGGGTTCATTTGGCGGCGATATCATGCCTTCGAGGGAATGTGAAGGGGACTAGGCTATCTGCCCATCCAGATGTACTTCAGTTCCTGCAGGCGATAAAGAACATCCGTCCCCCTCTTCGCAGTGTTGTTCCACCTTGGGATTTGAATCTAGTTCTTGAGACCTTGGCACGACCTCCTTTTCATCCGCCTAAGACATCTCGATCAGAGAGCTTTCTTGGAAGGTGGCCTTCCTAGTGGCCTTGTGTTCTGCGAGGAGAATTTCGGATCTCCAAGCTCTTTCTTGTAGGGCTCCGTATCTTCAGTTTTCGGAGGAAAGAGTACTGTTGAGAACAGTTCCTTCATTTCTCCCAAAGGCGGTATCTAAATTCCATATGAATCAGACTATTTCGCTCCCCACTTTTAGGCACAGGGGGGGTCTGCCCATTGATGACGTTTTGCGAAAATTGGATTTGGGCAGTTTACTCAAGAGATACCTTAAGAGAACTAGACCGTTTTGTAGAAGAGACAGATTATTTGTACTGTTTGGAGGGCCTCGAAAAGGGGAGGCAGCGTCCAAGGTGTCCATTGCTAGATGGGTAAAGCAAGCGATAGTGGCAGCGTATCAAGCAGAGGGGAAAGCTTCTCCAGAGGGGCTTTGCGCTCATTCTACTCGTAGCCAGGCGGCGTCCTGGGCGAATATGCTTTGATTTCGCCTGCTGATATTTGTTGGGCGGCTACTTGGTCATCGCTTCACACGTTCGTGAAACATTACAGGTTGGATGTTTTGGCCAGGGAAGATGCAAATGTGGGGGCTTCGGCCGTCATAGCGGGCCTTGCGGGTCCCTCCCGTGGTTAGGTACTGCTCTGGTACTTCCATCTTGTTCCTGGACTGGCCCGGAGAGACAATCAGGAAACAGAAATTAGACCTTACCTGCTAATTGTCTTTCCTGGAGATCTCTCCGGGCCAGTCCAGGACCCACCCGTGTCATTTGCCAGATTTCCTAGTTGCGCGGGTGGGGCTCTTCGTATCTTGGAAGACGCACTTCACCACGGTTAGCGTTGCATTTCAGAAGGGTCGACTCGGGGGGGTCTCTGGGGCTTCCTCGGGGAGAGTTTGTGGTAAAAAAAAAAAAAAAAAGTAGCTGGTTTAAATATGTAATTATGATCAGCATAGGTTTCACTGCTTGATAGGTTTGCTATGTTTCTTGTTTTCTTTTATTTGTTCGGTATGTTCTTCAACCCCTTAGATAGGGGTAGACTGAGGAACGACCAGCAGGGGGAGCCAGATACCAGGTCTGCAAAACTTCAGATTTCAGTCCTCAGTTGCTGGAGAAGGTTGACAACCCTCTTGTTCCTGGACTGGCCCGGAGAGATCTCCAGGAAAGACAATTAGCAGGTAAGGTCTAATTTATGTTTTCTTGCTGTTTTGTTTAAAAATTCTATAAATAAGTAATTTAAAAAAAAAAGAAAATCACAATGAGATGAGGGGGACTCAGATGGGAAGAGAGCCTGTAGGAGGGCAGCTACGGGACTTTTATCCTGCCTGGGTCCAAATCACATCAGATCAGTGGGTGTTGGAAGTCATCCGAGAAGGCTATGCTCTGGAGTTCCAGCGGCCAGTGGTGAGCGCTTTTGTTCAGTCCCCTTGCATGGCGCGACTAAAGTGACTGGCGGTTCAGGAAACATTAGACAGACTTCTGCAGCTCAGGGCAGTGGTGCCGGTGCCGCCGGAGCAGTGCGGGTGCGGTCGGTACTCCATATATTTCATGGTTCCAAAGAAAGACGGAGCTTTTCGGCCCATTTTGGATCTGAAAAGGGTAAATCGCTGTCTCCAAGTGGCTCATTTTCATATGGAGAACCTGCGTTCGGTGATAGTAGCTGTCAGGGAGGGAGAGTTTCTTACTTCACTGGACCTGATGGAGGCTTATCTGCACATTCCGATTCGACAGGAGCATCAGCAATTTCTTCGGTTTGCGGTTCCCATGGGGCATTTTCAGTTCCGGGCATTGCCATTTGGTCTAGCCACGGCACCAAGGACCTTCACCAAGATAATGGTAGTAGTGGCAGCGGCGCTCCGCAAGGAAGGGGTATTAGTGCACCCCTACTTGGATGACTGGTTGATTCAAGCAAAATCAAGGAGCGAGAGCGAGTCGGCCACAGCCCGGGTGGTGCAGCTGCTGCAGAGTCTGGGTTGGGTGGTCAACTTGGCCAAAGCATGCTAGTTCCGTCGCAGAGTCTGGAATATCTGGGGGCCCGCTTCCATACAGCTCGGGGGAGAGTCTTCCTTCCAGATCTGCGAGCGCAGGGCCTGAGGACACTGGTGCGCAGCTTCCTGGGCAAGAGGGCTCCCACAACGTGGCAGTATCTGCAGTTACTAGGAACAATGGCGGCTACATTGGAGCTGGTGCCATGGGCAAGGACTCACATGAGGCCGTTGCAGAGAGCGCTACTACGGCGATGGTTGCATCAAACAGACTCGCTGTCTCAACGGCTTCCCTGTCCGCCGGAGGTGAGTCGAGAGCTTCAATGGTGGTTGCTTCCAGGAATCCTGGAAAAGAGAATGCCATTGGAAGCCCCGGCCTGGATAGCATTGACAACAGATGCCAGCCTAATGGGCTGGGGGGCGCATTTCGAAGGACTTTTCGCACAGGGTCTATGGACATCGCTAGAGAAGGAGTGGTCCATCAACAGGCTAGAAATGAGGGCAGTAGCCTTAGCTCTCCAAACGTTTCAGCCATGGTTGAAACAGGTAGCGGTTCGGGTGCTTTCCGACAATGCGACCACAGTGGCCTACATCAGTCGGCAGGTCGGCACGGGAAGTGCAGCCCAGGAGTCAGAGGCAGGTCAGCTGTTGGATTGGGCAGAGGAAAACCTACTCGCTCTGCCGGCTCAACATGTGGCAGGAGTGGACAATGTAGAGGCAGATTTTTTGAGTCACTTCAAGGTGGATCCGGGGGAGTGGGTGCTTCACCTGGATGTGTTTGCGCTAATCACGCGGCACTGGGGGACGCCAGTTATGGATCTGATGGCGACATTCGAGTCGGCAAAAACTTCTCGGTTTTACAGCAGAAGGAGAGAGAGGATGTCGGAAGGCCTCGATGCTCTGATGCAAAGGTGGCCAGTAGAAGCTCTCGTATACGTGTTCTCACCATGGGCCCTAATAGGGCGTGTGGTTCAGCGCATAGAGGTTCACCAGGGTCTGGTGATTCTCATTGCGCCAGACTGGCCAAAAAGACCGTGGTATGCGGATCTCGTTCATCTTCTAGTAGACAGGCCGTGGCGGCTGCCGTCACGGGAGGATCTGTTGATTCAGGGGCTGCTCCGCATGCCGCAGGTGAGTTGGTTTTCGCTTACGGCTTGGCTCTTGAAAGGGCAAGGATAAGAGCCAGGGGATACTCGGCAGCGGTCATTTTGACGCTGTTGAAGGCCAGACATAGATTTACATGTTGGCGTATGTGCAAGTTTGGCATGTTTTTTGAGGCATGGTGTGCGGACAGACGGGTGCATCCTTCAGCGGCGTCTATTTCGCATATTCTTTTGTTTCTGCAGGATGGTTTCGAAAAGGATCTGGCGGCCAGCTCTTTAAGAGTTCAGCTAGCAGTGCTATCTTGTTATCGGGGTAAGATTCAAGGTGAGGCATTGGGTGCGCATGCAGATGTTAAAAGGTTTCTAAGGGCCGTGTTGCTCATTCGTCCGCCGCGCAGGTTCACAGTTCCTGCTTGGGATTTGAATTTGGTGTTGGAAGCGCTGGTTAGGGAGCCGTTTGAGCCTTTGGGTAAGGCTTCGTTGAAGGACCTGACATTGAAGGCAGTGTTTTTGGTAGCCATTTACTCGGCTCTTAGGATTTCGGAATTGCAGGCTTTGTCTTGTAAGGAGCATTTTCTTTCTTTCTCGGATCAGAAGGTGGTTTTGCGCCTGGTACCCGCCTTCCTGCCCAAGGTGGTTTCTGTATTTCATGTCAACCAGGTGGTTTCACGCCGGTGTTCAATGACGAGGAAAAGGCGGCAGCTGGAGGAAAGCTGCGTCTCTTGGATGTGCACCGGACGCTCAGAAAGTACATCCATGGTACAGGGTCCTTCCGTAAGTCGGCTAGGTTGTTTGTATTGTTTGGAGGCCCTAGGAGAGGAGAAGCTGCGGCTAAGTCTTCGATTTCCAGGTGGCTCAAAGAGGCCAATGCAGCGGCTTCAAAAGCATCCATAGTGTGGTGGCTGAAGGAGGCATACATACATGCTGAAGCAGAGGCCAGTGCCTCCGGGGCTGCACACCCATTCTACCAGGGACACAACGAGCGAGTGGCGTTGGAGATCACAGGTGCTTTAATTCAATGGGGTTCTCCATTGAATTAAAGCACCTGTGACCTCCAAATGCTACTCATTTGTTGTGTCTCTGCTCTATTTTTGTGAAGGCATCTGCTCTCCTTGTGTTCACCCATTCTACCAGGGCACAGGCAGCATCCTGGGTGGAGGTGAGTCTGGTACCACCCAGGGAGATTTATAAGGTCATCGTAGCATACCTTTGTGAGACACTATCAGCTCAACACCCGCACCAGAAAGGAGGCACGGTTCAGGGCCAGGGTTCTGCAAGCCGGTCTTGCAGGTCCTGCCCATTAGGAGTCACTACTGTGGTACCCCCCATGCATCTGGACTGGATTGGAGGGACAATATGGAAGGTGAAATTAGGCTTTTCCTGCTAATTGCCTTTCCTTGAGTCCCTCCACTCCAGTCCAGGACCCTCTCTGTACTGTCTTCTCATCTAACTGTCATTGGGAAGTGAGCCCAGAGTCTGGTAGTCTGTTGGTATAGTGCATGGATTTGGGTCTCAGGTCTTCCCTTCCTTCTGCAAATGTTCGCAAGCCTTCAAGGTTAAGAAGCCAAGTTCTCATTCTGTTTGTCTTTTTCAAAATCAATACAACCCCCCCCACACACACACAAAAAACCCCCAAAAAATTTAGTTTGCTCTCATATTGTTCTTAAAATCTGCTTTGTTATCAGAATGTTGTTGTTGTTAAGTGCCGTCGAGTCGGAGTCGACTCATGGCGACCCTCTGGATAGCTATCCTAAATTGTGTTCGGTCTTCAGTCAGGCATCTCATTGTTGACAGACTGGTACCCGTAGCTGCTGTTATTGTATCGATCCATCTCATTGCTGGCCTTCCTCTTTTGCGTTGACCTTCTATCTTGCCAAGCATAATGTCTTTCTCTAATGATCTCTCTCTTCGCATGATGTGTCCAAAGTATGAAAGTCAAAGTCTTGTCATCTGAGCTTCTAAAGAAAGCTTAGGTTTGATCTCCTCTAGTACCGACTGGTTTGTTCTTCGGGCAGTCCGTGGTATACACAGTATTTGCCACCAGCACCATAATTCAAAGCCATCAATTTTCTTCCTGTCTATCTTTTTCACTGTCCAGCTTTTACATCCATATGATGTGAAAGATCCATATAAGAGAATGTAAATAAAATAAATAAATGATGTTATTGAAAATACCATGGCTTGATGATGTTATTGAAAATACCATGGTTATCAGAATACTGGCCAGCTAACTGATGCACAGAGCGCTTATGGGATGACATCAGCAAAGCTTGTCATGCTCAGTCTTCATCTGCTGGTGGGGGGCATAACCCATGCGACTGGACTGGAGGGACTCAAGGAAAGGCAATTAGCAAGTAAGGCCTAATTTCACCTTTGGTGCCTTCCTTGTGGAATAAGCTGCTGTTATATATCACGGAACATAGTAACAGTATATGATGGCAGATAAAGAGCAGTTTGGTCCATCTGGTCTGCCCAATAAGGTGGCTGGAGTGGTTGTAACTGCTGCTCCGTGCCGGTCAACCCCTCTCTTTTAAAAGATATTTAAGTTTGCTTTGATTTAATCCTCTTGCTATAAGTGATCCACTGTGTCTGTCCCATGCCATTTTGAATTCCATCATTGTATTTGCCCCCACCACCTCCATCAGGAGGGCATTCCATGCTTCCACCATCTTTTCAGTGAAAAAGTATTTCCTGATGTTGCTTTTAAGTTTACCGCCTTGCAGCTTCATTAAATGCGCTCTAGTTTTACAGCTTCCCTTTCTTTGAAAAAGGTGTGTTTGTTCATTGATACCTTTTAAGTATTTAAAAGTCTGTATCATATCTTGGGATGCAGAAATCCAAAGGAATTGTATGCAATAAGGGGAGCGAGGTTGGTGTGCATGGACCAGGAGAAGACCTCAGAGTGCTAGTTGTGGATCTCAAGGTGGCGAAACAATGCGACAAGGTGGTAGCCAAAGCCAGAAGGATGCTGGGCTGCATACAGAGAGGAATAAGCAGCAGAAAGGAGGAGGTATTAATGCCCCTGTACAAGTTGCTGGTGAGGCCTCACTTGGAGTATTGTATCCAGTCGAATTGTTTTGCCACCTTGAGATCCTCAACTAGCACTCCGAGGTCCCTCTCCTGGTCCATTCAAAGCAACCTTTCTCCTCCTACTGCATACAGTTCCTTTGGATTTCTGCATCCCCGATGCATGACTGCACTTCTTCGCATTAAATCATAACTGCCAAGCATTAGATCATTCTTCTAGTGTTTTTAGATCTTTACTCATGTTATCCACTCCTTCAGAAGTGTCCACTATGTTGCAAATTTTTGTGCCATCTGCAAAAAGGCAGACTTTTCTATTCAGTCCTTCTGAAATATCACTCACAAATACATTGAACAGCATCAGTCCCAGGATGAATCCCTGAGGCACATCACTACGCATCTTCCTTTCTTCTGAGCGAGTTCCATTTACCACCACCACCTTCTGTCATCTGTCAGTCAACCAATTTCTGATCTAGTTCACCACCTCGGGACCTATCTCTAGGCTGCTCAGTTTATTGATAAGTATCCTATGAGGAACAGTATCAAAGACTTTCCTGAAATGTAGGTATATCTCATCTCTCGCATGCCCTGATCTAGTTCTATGGTCATCCAGTCAAAGAACTCAATCAAATTTGTTTGGCATGATCTTCCCCTGGTAAAAACCATGTTGCCTCGGATCATGCAATCCATTGGTTTCCAGAAAGAGCACAATTCTATCTTTCAAAAACGCCTCTGTTACTTTTCCACCACAGAGGTAAGGCTTACCGGCCTATAGTTTGTCACCTCTTCCCTATTACCACTTTTGTGAAGAGGTACCACATCAGCCCTTCTCCAGTCCTGTGGATCCTCTCCCGTCTCCAAGGATCTATTAAAAACATCCTTTAAAGGCCCTTCTAGAACCTCTCTGAGCTCTTTCAGTATCCTGGGATGTATCCCATCTGGTCCCAGGGCCTTGTCCACTTTCATTTTTGAAAGCTATTCAAACACATCATTTTCTGGGAGTGGTGTGGTATCTACTCCATTCCCATTTGTATATTTGTCACTCATATGTGGCCTTTCTCCAGGATTTTGTTTTGTGAATACAGAACAAAAGTATTTGTTTAACATTTTCGCTTTTTGAATGTCACTTACCACAAATCCATCCTCAGCACTTTTGAGACTTGCATTTCCACCTCTGATCTTCCTCTTCTTCTGAATATACCTGAAAAAAGTTTTGTCTCTACGCTTCACATCTTTTTTTCTGCATTTGCTTTTGCTATCCTTATTTCTCTCTGTCTCTTTTAGCTTTATTCTGTATTCTTTTTTGTGTTACTCTTTGAGATCTTCTGAATTTTGTGAAAGATATTTTTACCTTTATTTGTGCAGCCACTTCTTTGGAGAACCATATATAGTTGTGGTCAACATTACTGATACCCTTGCATTTTAGGTATGTTGTATACAATATCTCAAGAAATAATTGGAAATATTCCAACTGTATGTCATCATAATAGTTTAATAGTATGCTCAAAGGTATACAACAAAAAAAGATGTCTGTGCAACGTAAACGTAGTAATCTCTAAGAAAAAAACAAAATATAATCTGGACAGGATTAACGGCACCCTTCACTAACCAAATATTAGTGAAGGGTACCATTAATCCTGTCCAGATTATATTTTGTTTTTTTCTTTTTTCTTAGAGATTACTATGTTTACGTTGCACAGACATCTTTTTTTTTGTTGTATACCTTTCTTGTAGCCATCTATAAGTTTTGTACATCTCTCTGTGGGTAGTTTCTCCCACTCTTCCAACTGTGATTTGTTCCAGCTCATGAATGTTTCCAGATTCCTTTTACCAATGGCAGATTTCAGCTTTTTCCAAAGGTTCTCGATTGGATTGAGATAGGACTCTTTGCTGGCCAGTTTAAAACAGTCCATTTGCTCCTTTTTAACCATTCTTTTGTATTTTATATTTATGTTTTAGATCATTGTCCTGCTGGAAGACCCATGATCTTTGACCCAGACCTAGCTTTTTGACACTAGGTAGCACATTTCACTCCAAAATACCTTGGTTGTTCTCTGACTTTATGATTCCTTTAATACATTCAAGGCCTCCAGTTACTGAGGCAGCAAAACAGCACCACAACATTATGGAATCTTCACCATATTTTACTGGTGGAAGGGTGTATTTTTTTCTTATAAGCTTCATTTCTTCACCTGTAAATGTATCGTTGGTCTGCATTGACAAAGAGCTCAAGTTTGGTTTTATCTGTCCACAGAACATTTTCCCAGAAGGACTTTGGTTTCTCAAGGTGGGTTTGGACAAAGATCAGGCATACCTTTTTATGTCTGTCTTTGAACAGTGGGGTCCTCCTTGGCCTTTGCCCATTAAGTCTTTCTCTGTTTAATGCACAGCGTATGGTGCAGGTTGAAACCATCACTCTAGATTGCTCAAGTATGGCCTTAAGCGTTTTGGATTTTGTATTTGGTGTTCTTCCAACAGTTTGCAGTAACCTTCAAAGACTTCTTGAATTAATTTTTCTCCAGGACCAAGCAGGAAGTCAGTCCTCACATATCGGTGATGTCGGCGCTGACGGAGCCCCCGTGCGGAGCATTTCCCCAGCTTTCAAGGAAAGCCTTTGGGAATACAGCGCGCAAGCGCGGTCCCCTTCCCGCCCAAGGGTGCCATCTTGCTCAGTCTTTCTTTTTCCGCGGAGCCCAGTGGACGTGAGATCGTGTCACCCGGGAAAAGTTGATTTTTTTCTGCAATTTTTGCTGTGTCTTATCCAGTTCGACGCTGGTTCCCCTTCCCGCCAGGGCTCGGTACACCGGTATCGAGTCCATAGTTTTGATTTTCGTTTTTTTGTCCTTCGTGACTAGCGTTCGCGCTCTTTTTGTGTTTTCACTGGCAGCCCGGTCTTTTGACCTTGCAGGGGTCCTTTTTCCCTCGATGGCTGCCAGTGGGTTCAAAAAGTGTGATCGGTGCAAGAAACTTATGTCTCTCATCGACACACATGACTGCTGCCTCCGTTGCCTCAGGCACGACCATGACCCGCTGGTCTGTGGCCCGTGCAGCAAGATGTCGTCGAAGGCGCTTCGGAGCCGTCAGCATCAACTTAAGCGAATTTTTTCTGACTCCGCATCTGGCTGGGCCCGGACTTCGTCAGAGGCCTCGACATCTCGGGAGTATGAACCCGAGCGCCATCAGGGTTCCTCTGAGAGGGTGTCTCCCACCCGGGAGCACAGAAGGAAGAAGAAGCTTGCGAGGGCGTCATTGGAGGAGGCTCCTGGTTCCTCAAGGGCCAGGTCGTGTAGCCCTGACCGCCATCCCGGGCTCTCGGAGTCGGAGAGGCCGTCCAAGTTACCTCGTATGGAGCCGGAGTCCCCAAGTCACGTAAGTGCAGTTGTCCTCGTGGACTCTCCTCCGGGGGAGCCACCGTCGGGGCCCGAGTCGGGGGCTGCTGAGTCTCCTGAGCTTGGACTCAGGTTGACAGCCTTGAAGAGTAGCTTGGCTGCCTTCATGGAACAGCAGCGGGTGCTGATCGCCAGTCTGACCAGTGCATCTGCCCCGACCACCGGGACCTCGACGTCTAAGTCAACCCCAGAGATGAGCCGATCCTCGAGTCAATGAAGTCTCGAGTCGATCCTCGGTCAAGGTCTCCCTCAACCTCCCGTACGGGGCCCAGGTCGTCGACACTGATACCCTCGGCATCGGGGTGGGTGGCACCGAGGCCCACATGGCTGGAGTCGCCCGATTCCTCCTCGGAGGAGTCGGTGTGGGAGACGGAGGACGAGGAGTCCCCAGACACCTTCCGGACCCGGTGCGTCCCTTCGGACTCACCAGAGTCCAAGCCTTGGAGACGGTCCCCACCCCGGAGGATACCCGATTCTCGGACTTTGTGAGGGACATGGCGAAAGCCTTGGCCTTCCCTGCGGATGCCGAGGAGGAGCCTCGAGCCGAGGAGCTCGATGCCCTCCAGTATGACTTTCCTCCAAAGGAAGTCTTTACTGTACCGGTTCATCCGATGCTGGAACGGCTGCTCTTCCACATGTGGGAAGCACTGGCCTCGACGCCAGTTCTTAGCAAATGGATCAATTCCATTTATCGAGTCCATAAGAGCCCTGGGTTCCAAAAGGCGCAGCTACCACACAACTCCATGGTTGTGGAATCGGCCATGCACCGTCTGAAGAGTCAGAAGATGCACTTCTTGGTGCCCCCCAGCCGTGAGGCCCAGAACGGGTGGATGCCCTTGGTAGAAAGTGCTTCCAGGGCTCTATGCTATCTTGCCGTGTCCAGACCTATCAGCTGTACATGGGCATGTAACTACGAGACCTGGCAAGGAGATTGCCGGGTTCTCAGCTAGCCTCTCCGAGGAACCTTTGCAGAGGTTCAAAGCTTTGTCAACAGGGATTCGAGAGTGCTCAAAGCTTATCTCTCAAGGAGCCTATGATGGCTTCGAGGCTTTGGCCTGGGTAGCCACGGCCGGCATCAGTGCACGCCATCAGGCCTGGCTGCAGTCATCAGACCTGGAGTCATGGGTGCAGGACATGTTGGTTGATGTCCCTTGCCAAGGTGAAAACCTTTTCGGTAAGCCCATGACTGAAAAGGCTGCAGAAATCGAGACTGAGACTCTCACCAGGACAAGGCTGTCCAGGAAGACTTCTGCCCCTTCTCAGAAAAAGAAGGGCTCGGGAAAGAAGCCCTTTTTCCCGAGGAAGAGTGCTGCCTACAAATCCTACCCTAAATATCAGGCCTCTCCAGCTCCCCCACAGGGCCAGCAGGCCAAGGGGCAGGGGCCTGGGCCCCGTAGGCAGAAGACCCCCAAGCCACCAGCTCCGGCTCCTGCACAGCAGGGAGCGGGGTTTTGACTCCCACAGCATAGCCTCTTCTCCTCAGCTGGCGCCACTCAGCACAGGAGGTCGGCTGACCCTGTACGCCTACAGGTGGCTAGCCATCACAGGGGATACCTGGGTACTGAGCATAGTCCAGAAGGGCTACATGCTCCACTTCCACCAGCTACCCCCCTCCTACTTTCCAGGGGAGCCTCCAAGACTCCCTCTGCACAGAAACCTCCTCCTTCAGGAGTTGGCAAGTCTTCTAAAGGAACAGGCGGTGGAACCGGTGCCTCACCACCTGAAAGGGCAAGGCTTCTACTCCAGGTACTTCCTGGTACCAAAAAGGACAGGAGGCCTCCGGCCTATCCTAGACTTGCGAAACTTAAACAAGTTTTTGGAGAGGGAAAAGTTCAAGATGCTTACCCTTGGGATACTGCTGCCCTACCTCCAACAGGGAGATTGGCTATGCTCCTTAGACCTAAAGGATGCTTATACTCACATCCTCATCCATCCAGACCATAGACAATATCTCAGATTTCTGGTGGGAGGAAACCATTTCCAGTACAGAGTACTTCCCTTTGGCCTAACTTCCACCCCCAGGGTCTTCACCAAATGCCTGGCAGTGGTGGCGGCCTATCTCAGGAATCAGGGAATTTTGGTCTTCCAATACCTGGACGAATGGCTCATCAGGGGCCAGTCTCTGCAGGAGGGCCAGACAAGCCACTCTTCGCACTGTCTGTCTTCTTCAGCATCTGGGCTTTGTCATAAACTACACAAAGTCCACTTTGCTCCCCTCACAGAACCTAGAGTTTATAGGGGCAAGATTAGACACCCTGCAGGCAAGAGCTTACTTGCCCAAGGACAGGGCCCACAGACTAATGGACTTGGCCAACCAATTCCAAAGCAATTCTCAGGTCTCTGCCAGGCACTTCCTGCGGCTCCTGGGCCATATGGCATCCACGGTACATGTGACTCCGAATGCTGCTCATAAGGGCTGCTCATTGGTGCCTCAGAGCTCAGTGGGCGCAGGCCACAGGCGACCTCCGAGACAGAGTAAAGGTGTCCAAACCACTTTTGGACTCCTTGCAGTGGTGGCTACATCTCCCAAACCTTCTCAGGGGGGTACCTTTTCAGGCCCCAGCACACACAAGGGTGCTGACGACCGATGCTTCCTTAAAGGGCTGGGGTGCACATTGCCAAGGCACGGGCACTCAAGGCCTCTGGTCTCCTCGGGAGGCCACACAGCAGATCAATCTTTTGGAGCTGCGAGCAATCTGCTTGGCTCTACAGACTTTTTCTCATGCCCTCTCTCACCAGTCTGTCTTAGTTCAGACAGACAATCAGGTAGCAATGTTCTATGTGAACAAGCAAGGGGGCACAGGGTCCAGACTCCTTTGTCAGGAGGCGCAGGCTCTTTGCTCCTTTGCAGTCAAACAAGGCATGTTTCTCAAAGCAGTTTATCTACCTGGTCAGGAGAACTTCTTGGCAGACAATCTAAGCAGGATTCTCCAGCCTCACGAATGGCAGTTGAATCCACTGGTGGTCCAGCAGATCTTTCTACGATGGGGACTTCCATCCATCAATCTCTTTGCAAGTCCACTGAACCGTCAGCTGCCCAGGTTTTGCACCAGACACCCTCATCGCCTGAGAATGGCAGCAGATGCTTTTCTGATCTCTTGGTCTACAGGTCTTCTGTATGCGTTTCCTCCCACGCCCCTGGTGGCCCGAACTCTGTTCAAGATTCTCCAGGACAAGGCCTCGGTGATTCTGGTAGCCCCCAGATGGCCGAGGCAACCGTGGTTTCTACTTCTGCTGCAGTTGGCGGTGGAAACTCCATTCCCTCTGGGGTTGCACCCGATCTCCTGTCTCAGGATTAGGGTTCCCTTCTGCACCCCAATCTCAGATCCCTCAATCTGATGGCCTGGCTGCTGAAAGGATAGTGCTAGCTCCCTTACTTCTACCTAGGGAAGTTGAGGAGGTGGTCTTGGCCTCTAGGAGGCAGTCGACCAGAAAGTCCTATGCCCTCAAGTGGCGTAGGTTCACAATATGGTGTGCTCAGCGCAATGAAGATCCTTTCTCCTTCCTTGCGCCAGTAGTACTGCAGTATCTACTTCACCTGTCAGACCTAGGCCTTAAGTCCAACTCTGTTCGGGTCCACCTCAGTGCTTTATCAGCACACCACTCACCGGTGGAGGGGCAGTCTCTGTCGGTTCACCCCTTGGTGTCCCGCTTCCTCAGAGGTCTGCTTCTGCTCAAGCCTCCGGTTCGTCCACCGGCCACTGAGTGGGATTTGAACGTGGTCTTACAACAACTTACTCGCCCACCGTTTGAGCCGATGACTACTTGCCATTTATGCTTCCTTTCTTGGAAGGCGCTCTTACCTCGGCCAGACGTGTGAGTGAACTACAAGCTCTGGTTTCTGATAGACCGTATACACGGTTCTATAGGAACAGGGTGATCCTACGGACCCATCCGAAGTTCCTTCCAAAAGTTGTCTCCTCTTTCCACCTCAACCAGGAGGTGGTTCTTCCGACATTCTTTCCCAGGCCGCATACCAGCCGGGCTGAAACAGTCTTGCATACCCTGGACTATAAGAGGGCATTGTCCTTTTACATAGAACGTACGCTGGGGCATTGAAGGGCCACTCAGCTCTTCGTCTCCTTTGACCCTAATAAGCTGGGGATACCTGTCTCCAAGCGTACATTGTCCACTTGGGTAGCAGATTGTATTGCCTGGGCGTATAAGGCAGCCAACCTCCCCTTGGAGGGTCAAGTCACAGCCCACTGTGTCAGGGTGAAAGCCGCGTCAGTAGCTCATCTCCACTCTGTTCCGTTGGCAGACATCTACCAGGCCGCTACTTGGTCTTCAAGCCAGACCTTTGCAGCCCACTACTGCCTCGAGAGAGAGTCCCGAAGGGACAGTGCTTTCGGACAGGCAGTACTCTGTAATCTCTTTGGGGTTTAGGCAACTCCTACCCTCCAGCCCTTGTGTTGGGCTACCATACGGGGGCGTTCTCAGAGGATATTCTTATCATGGATGCTGAGGCTCTTCAGAGGGAGCCATTTTTTTTTAGCTTTGGGTTCCCGGTAGCCTAGAGCTGGGGAGTCCCATATGTGAGGACTGACTTCCTGCTTGGTCCTGGAGAAAGAGTAGTTACTCACCTGTAATAGGTGTTCTCCAGGAGCAGCAGGAATCAGTCCTCATGACCCTCCCTCCTCCCCTGGAGTTGCAGTCATATACTTCATTTTGTTTTTTTCTGTCTTTTAGCTATGTCATCAGACTGAGCAAGATGGCACCCTTGGGCGGGAAGGGGACCGCGCATGCGTGCTGCATTCCCAAAGGCTTTCCTTGAAAGCTGGGGAAATGCTCCGCATGGGGGCTCCGTCGGCACTGATGTCACCCATATGTGAGGACTGATTCCTGCTGCTCCTGGAGAACACCTGTTACAGGTAACTACTCTTCCTCTTCCCATCATGTTCTTGGAGGTTTTTCATAGTTCCCTGAGCAGAAAATGTATTAATAATAATGCGAACTCTAGACCCAGGAATTCCAAGGTCTTTGGCGATGACTTTGAACCCCTTTGAAGTTTGATGTTTGGTGATAATGGATTTTCTGACAGTCTCACGCAGCTCTCTTGTCTTCACCATGCTACATGAGAGGGTGACCTCTTAAGGCAAATAGTCCGACAAAAATAATATATATTGGAACAGATTATTGGGGGTTTAGATTTGGGATAAAATTCTGGCATGATATAGTAATCATGTCCTGGCAATGTCCTAGTTTTTAAATACTATTTCCTTTCCTTTTTTAATTGGTCTTGTTTTATTTGATTCTTTTATGTGTCAGATATGTATGCATATATAGTCCAACGCCATTTTTCACTGGCCACTTTCTTTTTAGGAGATATTGGACATTAAGGGGTTGAACTGCAAGGGTGCAAGTAATGTTGACTACAACTGTAGGTTTCCTTTTCCTCTTGTTTTTATTTACTCTCCTTACATATATATCCGCTGCTCCTTCTATTGCCTCTTTTAGTTTAGCTCACTGCAGTTCCACTTCCCTTATCTGTTGTTATGTTTTTGGGAAGATGTTTGCTAAATGATGATGTCTATATCTTCCCCTGTGACTTTATGTACTCTGGGTAATGGGGGTGGGCTTTAGTAGGACACTTTTTTATCTATTTGTATATTGTCTTGTGGTTTGTCTACCTGTCCATATGTGTAGAGAATGACGTGCAATGTGCTATGTGTTTGATCCCCTGAATTTAATTACTTTGTGAATTGTCTTGATGGTTTTTATGACAGTCTGTTAAATGTTACTAATATAACCTAATCTAAGTGGAAGCTCTTAGCTATTTCTTGTCAGCAGGGCTCCTGCCAGTCATTTTGCATAACTGCAAATGAGAAAACTAAAACACTTAAAAAATAAGAAATCTGAGGCTTTACTCTTTGATATTAGAGAGAGATGATCTTCAGATAAATAGGATCACGTGAGTATTCTGACTTTGTAATCAATTCTATTAGGGCACAAGAAATCGGCACAGCTCTTCCTGACTAACTTAATGATTCAATGGACTGTAGCACATTGGGAGACAGTGACAAAGAACCAACTAAATCAAGAAATAAATCCCAACTTAGGAGTGTGACTTCAGTTCCCGAGGAGAGATTGTCCCAAGCGCAGACAATGGCCGAGGAGTTCATTCAAGGAAAAGAGGTAGAGTTAAATCTCGCTTTTCTTATTATGTAATGCATATTCATAATATACCCATCTTGAAATTCCCTAGCACAGTCGCTTAGCTGTTTCTTTTGCCATAATCACTACTTTCAGAAGGTTTGCTCCTTTCTTAATAAACTGAAGGCACTGTCTCTTCTCAACCTCTATCGACTCTGGTCTATGAACATTTTAGCTGCAACTTAATGAAGGTTAAAACTAGCCCATATTAATTTTTTGTTCCAACATCCCAAGAATAACTAAAACAAGCTCTTCAAACTGCTATCCATAAGATTCAGGATAAATCACATCATACCAAAAGGCAGGTTTAGATAATACATGCAGAGAAGAATTCCCCTGTCCGGGTCAGGATGTAGAAAATTCCCATAATATTTTTATAAGAGGCTCTGCCAAAAGTACAGCCTCTTGTAAAATAGGTGTAGGACTACACTTTCATGGCTCCTGATGCTCAGAAGGAATAGTGATTGTAAAACGCTGCACGTGGGGGAAAAAGCATACAAATACCCACCACATATATGGGAGAGCAGCTGTTAAAATTGTTGCTTCCAATCTGCATGAACATCCGATCTTACAGCACCAGTCGGCCACCCTGATCACCCCCTCCCAATGTCAATCCCAACCCCAACCCCATTCACCTCCCATTGACATCTGATCTACCTCTAACCCCACCATTATGCCCCCAATCCCCCGATTCCTCACCCAAGCCATTGGGGTCCCTGTTATGTTCAATGCCCCCAAATGACCTCCCCTCATGCATCAAGAATAGCCCCCCACCCACCCAATCCCAGGAGTCCCTGCTGTCTAGAATGAGCAGGAGTCATTACTAGTTGTCCCTGCTCTCTATGGTCCTGGATTGAAAATGGCTGCTATAATCTTGCAGTATTACTGCTAAGGGTCAGGTTGTTAAATAAGGGCAGTAATACCACAAGACTTCCACAAGGGTCTCAATAGTCATTTGGAACCCAGGACCATAGAGAGCAGGAGCAAGTGGGGATCACTGCTGCTCATCCTAGTCACCAGGGATCCCAGTAAGGCTGGGGATAGAGTCAGGGGTCAGGGTGGAGGGATTTTGCAGGGGATTATTCCTTATCGTGTCTCCGGGCCAGTCCAGGGAACGGTAGGGTTGTCAATCCCCTTCAGCAGCTGAGGACTGAAACACTAAGATTTTCGCTGACAGTCTAAGCCACTCCCCCCAGTGCTCCTGCTCCAGTCTTTCAGTCCTCAGCAGCTGAACAGGACATTGATTCTGACGGTCTCTCTCTGTTTAGTTGGTAGAAGCCTTTATCTTGATATACCTTTGAATCGCAGATTGGCTCTAGCAGGGCTGATTTTTCTTCGTTATTTGCCTGGGGCTGCATACAGTTTTAAATAAAGTTATGCTGGTAGACGATCCTTAGCTGTGCTGGGAGCGCAGCGTGGAAGGCAGAGCCTGCTTTCTTTGGAATCAATCTACTGTTACAGCGGTTTTGGTCCTGGGAGCCCCAGAAACCACCCGCCTTAACCAGCAGCCCCGATTTCCATCTTCCGCGAGCAGCGGGAATCGGAACGCGGCACTAAAGATTTTTGCCTCAGGTCAGTGTTTGTTTTTCATTCTAAGGCCTTGGTCACAGTGCCGGTGAGCGCGCCGTCTCTGAGTTAGTTTCTGAGGAGCCGGGAACAGAGCGGTGCTTCGTTTGCCTCCGGGGTTTGCGTCCCAGCAGGGCTTCGTTCGAGAATTGTGATTTTGCTTGCCTTTTGGCGTGTTTTTTCTTAGCCTTCAGCTGAGGTAGATTGACATCACGTCTCTACAGATAAGGCGGGAATGGCGGCCATCTTGGTGCAGCCGGCGGTGCTTCCCGCGGACCAGCACAAGCAGGGAAAAGAGAGGGTAAAATCTTGTAAAGATTCTCCTTCCATGGTGGAAACTCCTAAAGTGCTCCCTACTTCTCAGGAAGAGGTTGCTGCCTTTTTTTCTCCGGCGTTTATATTATCCCTGCATAAAGCCTACTTGTTAAAAGCCTCTCAATTGGTCACTGATTCTTCTGATTCTCAGGTGAAGTCTCAGCTTATCAGTGGACTTGACCCTGGGGAAGGCTCTTCCCTGTTGGGAGAAAAAGGGAAGCCTAGCTTGGAAAGCTCCGAGCCACAGCTTCCAGAGCCTCAGGGGGGAGAGGATGGGGAAATCCTCTCGGGGGCAGGTTTGGACCTTTGGTCAGGGGACCTAGAGGATGGACAGCTTGCTCCTGGCGAGCATCCTAATGTCTTTAAGGTTTTTTTCGCAAAGAGGAACTGGGAGCGCTTATCACAAAGTCTTTGGCTGCATTGAATCTTCCGTTGTCTTCTATACCTCCAGAACCGCTGGAGGCTCCTCTGTTGCAGGGATTTAAATCTGAGCAGCGCTGCTTTCTGGTACACCGCGTAATAAAGCAGATGATTGAGGCAGAGTGGGAGTTTCCTGAAGCTACTCTACGGTGTAACCAAGCCCTGGGCCGCCTCTACTCGGTTCCGAAAGAGGGAAAAGATTTGTTGAAAATGCCTAAGGTGGACGCCTTGCTGTCAGTGGTGACAAAGAAGACCACAATCCCTGTGGAAGGGGCTGCGGTGCTTAAGGATCTCCAGGACCGTAAACTGGAAGTGCTCCTAAAGCAAGTTTTTGATTCCAGTGCACTTTCCCTGCAGGCCTCTATTTGTAGAGCGTACGTATCAAGGGCAGCTATTCGGTGGCTTCAAGGAGAGGGCAATGCCGATGGAGCAGAGGGCACGTCCGCGGAGGGGGCTAAGTTGGAATCTGCGGCTGCTTACCTGGTGGACGCCTTCTATGATTTGGTTAGGATTTCGGCAAAATCTATGGCTTCGCTGGTTGCGGTGCGACGTTTTCTGTGGTTATGGAATTGGACAGTGGATGTTTCTTCAAAATCTCATCTGAGTAAGCTTCTCTATAAGGGCAGACTGCTTTTTGGGGAAGCTTTAGAGAAGATTGTTAAAGATCTGGGAGATTTAAAGGGCGGTTACCTGCCGGAGGATCGTCCGAAAGCCTCCAGAGGTAGAACGGTTCCTCGGGGGCAAGGGAGAGAGTCTCGGAGGTTCTGGGGGGCTCGGTTTGTTCCCTATCCCAGAGGTCGCTTTGTTCCTCCGGGGCAGTCCTTTTGCGGAGCTAGAGGGTTTGGCAGGAATTTTGTCAATGCTCAGCAGAGCTCCGCTAAAAAGTCGCAATGAAGTTCAGCTGGTCCAGGCGGAAATTCCTTTGGGAGGCCGTCTGCGGAGGTTCTTTTAAGCCTGGACCGAGATAACCACAGACAAGTGGGTGCTAGAGATCGTTCGAGACAGCTATGCCCTGGAGTTTCGCTCATCCATTGCAGGAGGCATTCATGATCTCTCCGTGTGGTCGGGGGCCAAGGCGGCAAGTGGTAGAAGACACACTTTTGCGTTTGCTACAGTTGCAAGCGGTGGTTCCGGTGCCCCGCGACCAATACGGGTTAGGTCGATACTTGATTTATTTTGTAGTACCCAAGAAAGAGGGTTCTTTTCGATCTATCCTTGACCTCAAGCATGTAAATCGCTCATTGCGAGTCTCTCATTTTCGGATGGAGACTCTAAGATCAGTGATTCGGGCAGTGCAACTAGGAGAACTACTCTCATCCATAGATCTCTCAGAGGCTTATCTGCACATTCCCATCAGAGAGGATAATCAGCAGTTTTTGCGGTTCGCAGTGACCATGGGCCATTTTCAGTTTCGGGCATTGCCCTTCGGGCTAGCGACGGCTCCATGAACCTTCACAAAGGTTGTGGTGGTGGTGGCACTACGGAAGGAAGGTGTCCGCGTTCATCCTTATCTGGACGATTGGTTGATCAGAGCCAGTTCTCTGCCAGAAGCTATAGAAGCTACCTCTTGGGTGGTGCAGCTTCTGGAGGAACTTGGTTGGGTCATCAACAGGGTAAAGAGTCACTTCCAGCCATAGTCGCCTCACCTATCTGGGGGCCGTGTTCGACACAGAAGTGGGATCTGTGTTTCTGCCCGAGGACAGGGTGCAGAAGATATTGTCTCAGGTTCAAGCGTTTTACAGCTTCCAGCTCCTTCGGCATGGAGGTACCTACAGCTCTTGGGGTCCATGGCGGCGGCCTTAGATTTGATTTCGTGGGCTCGGGCTCACATGCGTCCTCTGCAGCACACCTTGCTATCCAGGTGGTCTCCACAGCTTCAACCGCTTATGGACAGGTTAGTCTGCCCGGGGTCGGTGCGCAACAGTCTGCTCTGGTGGCTGGATGCGACTCATCTGCGGGCAGGTCTTCCTTTGCAGGACCCAGAGTGGGTGCTGGTGATCACCGACGCCAGTCTCTCGGGCTGGGGGGCTCATTGTCTGGCTCGGGTGACACAGGGGTGCTGCTCCGTGGTGGACAGTTCGTGGTCGATCAATTGTTTGGAACTCAGGGCGGTTCGTCTCGCTCTTCTTCTTTTCGAGGCATTGCTCGAAGGGAGGGCGGTTCGAGTTTTCTCCGACAATCTGGTAACGGTCTCTTATATCAATCAACAAGGAGGTACAGGCAGTGTACTATTGCTGCAGGAGAGCCAGGAGTTGATGATCTGGGTGGAAGCTCATCTCGTGGCTTTGTCTGCGGCTCATGTAGCCGGGAAGGAAAATATTCAGGCCGATTATCTCAGTCGTCATGTTCTCGATCCCGGAGAGTGGGAACTGAATGCGGCTGTGTTTCACAACATTGTGAAATGTTGGGGGCAGCCGGTAATGGATCTCCTGCCGACTTTCAACAATGTGAAGGCTCCTCGTTTTTTCAGCAGGCGTCGGGAGGACATGTTGGAAGGTCTGAATGCCCTTGTCCAGCCATGGCCGGTGAACGAGCTGCTGTATGTGTTTCCGTCTTGGCTGATGCTCAGCCATGTCATTCAGCGGATAGCAGGTCACCAGGGAACGGTGATTCTTATTGCTCCGGATTGGGCCTGACAGGCCTTGGTATGCAGATCTGGTGCGTTTGTTGGTAGATTCGCCTTGGCGGCTGCCTGTCCGTCTCAATCTGTTGGCTCAGGGTCCTGTTCTGATGCCGCAGGTGGATCACTTCTTGCTTATGGCTTGGCTCTTGAGGGGGACAAGTTAAGGCGTAAGGGTTATTCTGCGTCGGTGGTAGCCACGATGCTGCAGTCAAAGAGATCGTTGACTTCACTGGCATATATTCGAGTCTGGCGAGTTCTTGAATCTTGGTGTGCACAGCGTAGCATTAGTCCCTTTTCAGCGGCGCTACCAAAGTGGTTGTCTTTTCTGCAGGCTGGTCTAGAGAAAGGCTTAGCGCTTAGCACTCTCAAGGTTCAACTGGCGGCTTTAGCTTGCTTTAAAGGCTCAGTGCAGAGTCGCAGCTTGGCAGCTCATGTGGATGTCCAACGTTTTTTTTTTTCAGGATATCCAAGCTTATCAGGCCGTCGGTTCGGCAGGTGGTACCGCCGTGGGACCTGAACGTGGTGCTAGAGGCTTTAACGTGCCCGCCGTTTGATTCGGCGGCGTCCGTAGGATTAAAAGAGCTGTCTTGGAAGACTGCCTTCTTGGTGGCTTTGTGTTCGGCTAGAAGGATTTCGGACCTACAGGCCCTGTCGTGTCGGGAGCCGTACCTGCAATTTTTGGCCGAGAAGGTGGTATTACGGCCGGTTCCTTCTTTTCTTCCTAAGGTGGTGTATTCTTTTCATATGAATCAGTCGGTGGCGTTGCCGGGTTTTTTTTTCGGATCTGACAGGATCTCCAATGGATCGGTCTCTCAAGAAGTTAGATCTCGGACGTGTATTGAAGAAGTATCTCAAGGCCTCTAAGTCTTTTCGCAAGTCCGATAGGCTGTTCGTGCTTTTCGCAGGCCCACGTAAGGGTAAGGTGGTGACGAGGGCGTCGATTACCAGGAGGGTGACGCGCACGATAGTGGCGGCTTACGCGGCTGTAGGGAGATCGCCTCCAGAGGGGCTCAAGGTTCATTCCACGCGTAGTCAAGCCATGTCTTGCGTTGGTTCCTCCAGTAGATATCTGTAGGGCTGCAACTTGGTCATCTCTGCATACTTTCACTAAGCACTATAGACTGGATGTTCAGGCCAGAGGAGATGCAAAGGTGGGGGCCTCTGCCATTGTGGCGGGGCTCGCCGGTCCCTCCCAACTTTAGGTACTGCTTTGGTACTGCCCTACCGTTCCCTGGACTGGCCCGGAGACACGATAAGGAAGGAGAAATTAGGTCTTACCTGCTAATTGTCTTTCCTTGAGTTGTCTCCGGGCCAGTCCAGGGCCCACCCAGTATGGTTTAGAAACAGTGTTTTTCAGGTCTATTTTTCTCTATAAAGTTACGCCTTCCGGAGTTCAGTTACGATGCTGGTTTGATGTTGGTGGCGTGGGTTTTTTTGTGGGGCTTCCTCGGGATTCTCTGTGGGAGGTTAAAGTTATAATGGAAGAAAAAAACAAAAAAAACAAACAAAAAAAATGAAATACAGCCTGAAAGTAATGGCTTACTTCTTTTAAAGCTATCTGAGTCCAGCGCCACTGGCCAGATGTTGAGCTTTTCTGCTGCAAAGGTATACAGACTTTTTGTTTCAGTGTTATCAGTATTGGTTCTAGTTTATAAGTTAAGCTGCTTTGGCAAAAGGAGACTGGAGCAGGAGCACTGGGGGGAGTGGTTTAGACTGTCAGCGAAAATCTTAGTGTTTCATTCCTCAGCTGCTGAAGGGGATTGACAACCCTACCGTTCCCTGGACTGGCCCAGAGACAACTCAAGGAAAGACAATTAGCAGGTAATACCTAATTTCTCCTTTCTGACGGGGGGTTTGGAAGGGGGGGTTCTTGCAGGGGAAGGGTCGGATGTAAGGGGGGATTGTCTGTAAGGAGGGAGTGGGGGGATCAGAAGTTCTATTGGAGAGGGATCAGAGGAGATCAGATATCAAGGGGAGGTGATTGGACTTGAGATTGCTGTGAGGGGATTTCTTGCCTGTCATGGGTGGGGGGAATGGAAGAATCCAGGACTGGATTGAGGCATAGTCAGTTGTCTGGGGGGACCAGATTTGGAAGACATTAAATACTTGGGCCCACAAGGAATCTGCTTCCACTTACTTTAAGTACATGTGCATGTTACGTAACCAGCCCTTAGCCTTTTGGGAGAATGAGTTAAATATTCAAATAAATGAAATAAAATGAAATGATGCTTCTTCAAAGTGCTGCCACTGTAGTACTATAGCTCCTCTTCTGATTCTCCAATCTTTGCGATTTGTGACATGTCCTCTTCTGGGATCTGCTGTTTGGTCTTGCCTATAGGCACTAACATGTTAAGTCTGACCCTGAGGGGATCAGAAGGCCTAAGGTTGGGGGTCAGAAAGGAATCGGGGATTGGATGTTGAGGGGAGGTAATTGGGGCTAGGATCGTTGTCGGGGGTGGGTGATTGGGGGAGGGAGCCAGATGTCAGCATTAACAGCTTCCCCTTCCAACAGACATTTATTATGCCTTGGAGGATAAATGCTGATGTCTATATTTTTCCATAATGACATGGATTCCCCTTCTAAGATGGGAATCCACGCTAATATTGTAGCCTAGTGGTTAGAACAGAGTCCTTGTGACCAAGAGACCAGGATTTGATTTCCACTGGCACCTCTTGTTGAGCAAGTCACTTTACCAAATAAAAACAGGGGCTGCTGGAGTCAGCATTGACTCATTAGCACACATTGTATTTGCCCTAACCATGTTCTCTTGACATCTATGAGACATAGTAAGCTTCCTCATGTGAAAACAGCATCATCCTTATCGTCTCCCCAGTCCAGTCCCAGAATCTCTGGGTATAGTGTACCTCTTCCAGCAGCTTAGAGATTGAACAATGACACTCTTTTGATGTCACTGGTATAAGTACCCGAGGGACCACCTCCTTGCTCCAGTTGGTTCAGTCTCCAAGCAGCTGGAGGTTGTATGAACCCAGAGATTCAGGGCTCACTAGAGGGACAATTAAGCAGTGAAATAGTTAATATTTAATTTAATTTAATTTTATAATTAGCCATTTAATTTTAGAGACTTAGGAGTCCTGAGGAGCCCCCCTCTCTCTATCTCTCCCCTTCTCTTCCTTTCCCTGCTTAAGCCGTGGCTATTTATTTTAAAGTATTGCTGCTCTGCCGACTTGTCCGGAGCAAAATTAAAGCAGGATTCTGCCTCCTGAACCCACCTGTTTTGGGTGAGGAGCGGAGGTTTAAAGGAGCCATCAGAACTGTGAGGAGTTTTTTCTTGAGAGCAGCGTTGAACGGCGGCTTTTACTGAACATCTGGTAACACCTCTTATGCTGAAGCCACTATTACGGCTGTGCGTGGGGAGATCCGGACATGAGGGAGAGAAGCTGGAGTATTTCTATACTCGGAGGCACAGTGGGCCAAAGGTAAGAAGGCCTAGTTGTGCTTTACGAAGACGGCAAAACAGTAGTTGGTTTCAGCACAGGCGGTGCTTAGTGTCGCGGGCACAGGAAAAACAGCCATTTCTTACAGTAAAGTTTTTAAAGCCTTTACACTTACTAAAGCAATCTGGTAGGAAGGGGGGGGGACATATTTTTTGATATATATTTAACCGTGGTATTTAATTTAATTTATATTAAATGTTCCCTGTAAAATAGTTATCTCCAAGTTATAATGCCCTGTTCAATGTAATTTCAGTTTGTTCAATGTAAACCGCACTGATGCAGAATAGCGCGGTATATAAGAGAATGTAAATAAATAAATAAAAATAAATAAATAAATAATTGTGAGTGGGATCTTTAATATTAACTTTAGTATTAACATTTAGAATTTTTAATTATATATTAGTCAGTTTATACAGTTTGTAAAGAAATTGCTGGGACGTAGTCTTCTGGTGAGTTATCAGGAAGAATAATTTTTAGAAACAACGTTTTAGTGGCGTAATGCCTTCTAGGCCACAGTGTTTAGTCTGTCGCACTAGAAGAGGAGCCCTGTCTGAAACAGGTGTTTGTAAATCCTGCGTCCAGGAAGCAGCAGCTATAGAGCAGGCTTTAGAGAACAGTGGAGAAGGGGCTAAAGTTGCTTCCTTGTCCATATCTGACTCTGTGTCAACTCAGGTACCTTTGTCAGAACCAGTAGCAGGGCCATCCTCCATTCCAGATTTACCTCAGGCATCTTCTATTCTTCCTGGTGGTTTGGCGGCGTTATTTTCGCAGGAGTTTGTATCTCTGCTTCAACAAACATTTGGAAATGGAAAAAAGGATCCAGTACCCTTTACCGGTGGGGAATCTGGAGGGAAGCGTCCGGGTACTCCTTTGGAAGTTGCTGAGGGCACAGTACCTGTTAAGAAAGCTAATACAGGGAAAGGCCGACAGGAACATTCAATAACCTCTGTTGAGGTTCGTTCGGAGGATTTGGATCCAGATTTGGAAATGGAAGATGAATTAGAGGAAGGAGAACTCACGGAACAAGAGGACCAGGCAAGAGTGGTTTGTGTTTTCCGTCGAGACGAGTTGCCAGCGTTGATTATGGAAACGCTTAAAGCTCTTAGTATGCCGGCTTCAGATCCAGCGGAGGACTCCACCTTAGAGGACCCTTTGTTGCAGGCATTTAGGAAGACGCAAAGGGCTTTTCCGATACACAGAATTGTAAGAGAGATGATTCAGCAAGAATGGGACATGCCCGAAGCAGGACTAAAGGGGTCCAGGGTCATGGCTCGGTTGTATCCTCTAGTGGATCAGGATCGGGAGTTGTTTAAATCTCCCAAAGTAGATGCAGCGGTATCAGCTGTTAGCAAGAAGACTACAATTTCGGTGGAAGGTAGTGCCGCCCTTAAGGATAGCCAGGATAGAAGGCTAGATACATTGTTAAAACAGGTATTTGATGTCAATGCGTTATCCATTCAAGCATCAATTTGTGGTGCATGGGTAGCCAGAGCCTGTCTTTGTTGGTCTCAGCGGATACACGGAGAAAATGTGGAAGATGCTATGGCAGAAGCTTCCCGGTTAGAGACTGGGGCAGCTTATTTGTCTGACATTCATAATGACCTTATTAGGGGTTTGTCTAAGAGTATGGCTTCTGTAGTTGCAGCTAGAAGATATCTGTGGTTGCGTAACTGGGTGGCAGATGCTTCTTCTAAATCAAGGCTCAGTAAACTTCCTTTCAGGGGTAAACTACTGTTTGGTGATGACTTAGATAAGTTGGTAAAGGACTTAGGTGAGTCCAAAGGTGGAAGATTGCCGGAGGACAAGCAAAAGCCCAGATGTCCAATGCAGGCGACAAGGGGTCAGCAGAGAGACTTTCGTCATTTTCGGTCCAATCGTTTTGGACAATTTCAAAGAGGACGTCCACTTTTCAGAGGTCATGGATTTTGAGGATTTCGAGGAGCAAGCAGGGGCTTTGCATCCTCCTCTTCCACGAATCTTAGAAAGTCACAATGAAGTCAAAGGGGCCCAGGCAGGTTTGGTACCCGTGGGAGGTTGTCTATGGGATTTTTATCCTGCCTGGGTCCAGATCACGTCCGATCGGTGGGTGTTGGAGATCATTCGAGAAGGATATGCTCTGGAGTTTCAATGCCCAGTGGTTGATTCATTCATTCAGTCTCCTTGCAAGGCTCGCATCAAGTGCACAGCTGTGCGAGAGACCTTGCAAAGACCTTTGAACCTCAAAGCTGTCGTCCCGGTGCCACCAGACCAACGCGGCTTCGGTCGATACTCCATCTACTTTGTGGTTCCAAAAAAGGAAGGATCTTTTCGACCAATTTTGGATCTTCAAAGAGTAAATCGTTGTCTTCGTGTGACTCATTTTCATATGTAGACACTGAGGTCGGTCATAATGGCTGTAAGAAAAGGAGAATTTCTTACCTCTCTGGATTTGTCGGAGGCGTATCTACATATTCTGATTCATCGGGAGCATCAAATGTTTCTAAGGTTTGTAGTTCCCATGGGTCATTTCCAGTTTCGGGTGTTGCCATTCGGTTTAGCAACGGCCCCGCAAACATTTACCAAAGTGATGTGGTAGTTGCGGCAGCATTGCGAAAGGAAGGGGTGTTAGTTCACCCATATCTGGACGACTGGTTAATTCGGGCAAAGTCCGAAAAGGAAAGCAAGTTGGCAACATCCAGAGTAGTGGAGTTGTTACAAAGTCTTGGTTGGGTGTCAATGTGGCAAAGAGCAAATTGACTCCATCACAAAATCTAGAACACCTGGGAGCTCGTTTCGATACAAGAATAGGAAGGGTGTTTCTTCCTCGGGTAAGAGCGCTGGGATTAAGAAACCTGGTGTGCAGATTCTTGGGCAGGAAGGATCCCACTGCATGGCATTATTTACAGTTGCTTGGGACCATGGCAGCAACGCTGGAGTTGGTTCCTTGGGCAAGAGTTCATATGCAACCATTACAGAGAGTGTTACTCGGGAGATGGTCGCACCAGGAGGATCCTCTCTCGCGGAGGCTACCCTGTCCTCCGGAGACATGTCACACTCTGCAATGGTGGTTACAGCCTGGGGTTCTAGAGGTAGGAATGCTTCTGGAATCGCCTGTGTGGATTCCTCTTACGACGGATGTCAGTCTCATGGGCTGGGGAGCTCACTTCGAGAGAAGGTTTGTTCAAGGACAATGGACCGAACAGGAGAAAGTTTGGTCAATCAACAGGTTGGAATTGAGAGCGGTAACCTTAGCACTACAAGCATTTCAACATTACCTTCAGGGGAAAGCCATTCGAGTTCTGTCAGACAACGTGACAGCAGTGGCTTACATCAATCGTCAAGGAGGCACAGGCAGTGTCTCTCTTGAAGCCGAAGCCGAACAGTTGTTTTGGGAGCTTTATCGGCGTCTCATGTGGCAGGTGTGGACAGTGTGGAGGCCGATTTTTTGAGTCGGGTCAAAGTGGACCCAGAAGAATGGGTTCTGCATCCGCACGTGTTCCAAATGATAGTGAATCAATGGGGAGTTCCCGTGATGGATCTCATGGCAACTTTCAAGTCGGCGAAGGCCAATCGATTTTTCAGCCGAAGACGAGAGAGAATGTCAGAAGGCCTAGACGCTCTCATTCAAAGGTGGCCAGAGGAACAACTTCTGTACGTCTTCCCTCCGTGGGTATTAATAGGGCGTGTTCTACAAAGAGTAGAAAGGCACAAGGGACACGTAATATTGATAGCGCCATATTGGCCAAGACGACCATGGTACGCGGATCTCATAAGGTTATTAGTAGACCGTCCATGGCTTCTACCCATGAGAGAGGATCTTTTGCGACAGGGTCCATTACGCATGCCACAGGTGGATCGATTCTCGCTTACAGCTTGGCTCTTGAAAGGGCGAGGCTAAAAGCCAGAGGTTACTCATCAGCGGTGATTTACACATTGTTGAAAGCAAGGAGGAGATCTACCTCTTTGGCATATATTCGAATTTGGAGAATATTCGAAGCATGGTGTGATGACAAAGGTTTTGAACCTTTAAAGGCTTCTATTTCTCAAATTCTATCTTTTTTGCAGGATGGGTTTGAGAAAGGATTAGCCGCTGCATCATTGAGAGTACAGTTAGCAGGTCTCTCTTGTTATAGAGGTAAGATAAATGGTGAAGTGCTAGGAGCACACCCGGATGTGAAACGTTTTTTGAAAGCAGTTTCATTGTTGAGGCCTCTGTGTAAACCGACCGTTCCGAAATGGGATCTCCATTTGGTTTTGGAAACATTAGTATGTGAACTGTTTGAGCCATTGTCATGATCATCATTGAAGGATCTTTCGCTCAAGGTGGTTTTTCTAGTAGCGATATCGTCAGCACGAAGGATTTTGGAGTTGCAGGCTTTGTCTTGTAGAAAACCTTTTCTATCATTTTATGAAAATAAGGTGGTATTTCATTTCATTTCATTTATTTAGGCTTGATATACCGCCCAAGACCGAGGTATCAGGGCGGTGTACAATAAAAGGCAGCTGTGGAAAAGCAAAGAGAGAAAGGAACGCCATTGGATAATAGGAAAGAGTAAGAGAGAGAAAGAGAGAAAATTAGAGTAGAGTCTACAGAGCTAAACACAGGGACATGGGGAGGGAAGGGAGACAGGGTGTGGGAGTTGAATGTGATGTGGGAGTCAGGAGTTCAGTGGTAGTTGGATGTAACGTGAGGGGCATGAATTGGTATGTTGACTACATATCAGAGGGAGACCTGTAGGTTGTACGCTTGAGAGGAAAGGTGAGTCTTGAGGAGAGTTTTGAAATGGGGGAAGGAGGGTTCAATACGAAGGGTGTGAGGGAGGGAATTCCAGAGGGCAGGGGCCAGAAAAAAGAAGGCAGAGTGGTATTGAGACCAGTACCTTCGTTTTTACCCAAGGTGGTGTCGGCTTTTCATGTCAATCAAGTAGTTTCCTTACCAGTATTTAAGGATAGTGCATAAAAAGTTCAGTTTAAAAAATTGCATCTTTTAGATGTACGTAGAGCATTAAAGACGTATTTGAAAAGAACACAGGGATTCCGTAAGACAGATAGGCTGTTTGTTCTTTTTGGGGGTGCAAGAAAAGGGCATGCAGCTTCCAAAGCGTCTATTGCCAGGTGGGTCAAGGAAGCCATAGCTTCAGCGTATATGTTGAAAGGTAGGGCAATATCTGATGGGCTTAAGGTGCATTCAACAAGGGTGCAAGCTGCGTCCTGGGCTGAGTACAGTTTGGTACTGGCAGTGGACATCTGTAAAGCGGCTACTTGGTCATCATTAAATTCCTTTGTAAAACATTATCGTCTAGATGTACAAGTGGAAAGGGATACCTGTTTTGGATCCGCAGTGCTTCAGGCTGGTCTAGCAGGTCCCTCCCGTTAAGGGTTTTTTACTGCTCTGTTACATCCCCAGAGATTCCGGGACTGGACTGGAGAGACGATAAAGAAGGTGAAATTAGACTTACCTGCTAATTGTTGTTCCTTGAGGAACTCCAGTCCAGTCCCGCATCCCTCCCTAATATTCTGTCATCTGGACTAGGGCCTGAAGCAAAGAGGTACAGTATTGACAAGGTAAGCTTATGGGTCAAGTATATGTTTTATAGTTTATATGGAGAAGATGAATGTTCGGGTATGTTTAGGAGGTCATATTCCTCTATTGAGACGGAGAGCAGACCATTACAGGACAATTCTAATATTACTTTAAGGACACATTTTGTGTCTTAGTTTATAATTGTCTTTTCTTAAAGTTTGTTAAAGTTTGATAGCGATATTAGCTACTTAATTATTGCTCTGGTGAGTCTGCTTTTTCAATAGGTAACTGGAGCAAGGAGGCGGTCCCTCGGGTACTTATACCAGTGACATCAAAAGAGTGTCATTGTTCAGTCTCCAAGCTGCTGGAAGAGGTACACTATACCCAGATATTCCGGGACTGGACTGGAGTTCCTCAAGGAACAACAATTAGCAGGTAAGTCTATTTTCACCTTTTGTAAAACAGCATTTACATACGTATACCAGTCTTCAGGTGTAAATGCTGCTATTACATGTGGGAATGCTTCTAAAATAACTGCCCAAATATTTATTGTCAGCATGTACAAGAAACATTGAAGCTGACATGTGAGGGGTAATTTTCTAAAGGCTTTTCCTCATATACAGTAAATCCTGTTTTACCGGCCTAAAAGGCCTTTTATAAAATTATGCAATGGCACTATAAGGGCCCGATATTCAAAAGGCATTTACACGGTTTACAGCCCTGTAAATCATATAAATGCCACTCAGCATTCTTGATCTTCTCCCCTACATGCCCCGATGCTAATTGCTTAGCAACAGGGCATGTCATGGGCGGCGGCAGAGGCTAACTGTGTAGTGGCGATATTGCACCGCTACTCGGTTAGCTTCTATGGGTAAAAATAGGCGCTGCAAAAGCTGGCCTATCTTTACCCATAGAAGCTAACTGGGCAGTGGTGCAATATTGCCACTACCTGGTTAGCCTCTGTGTCTTCCGGGCATGTGTGGCGACCCCGGATATTCAATGCTGGGGCTGCATATGACGTCGACATTGAATATTCGGGGTTAGAGGACAACGGCTAGGTGCTGTACTCACGCCTAGCTGTCCTAACTCAATATCGTCCCTAATTACATGCAGTGACAAGACATCATGGAAATTATTCACACATTACTTATAGGCATTCCTGGGAGCCTAGCTTGGGTGGACCAGGAGTGTAGTTATGTTGCATGTGTGTATATTATAAAATATGCAGGTACACATGTAGTGTATATAGAGATGCACACAAATTTATACCAACTTTGAAGCACGTGTAAATAGACCTGTTAACATTTGCCAACTACAAGAACTGGGTCTCATTGCCTAATTTATAAAGACACATATAATGTAGGTGCCTTTAGGATGTCTTACATAAGCATCCTGTTATAAAATCGATGTCTTAATGCTAGGGGGCAGCACTGCGAGACTGTTGTCATTTTGTTAGCCTGTGATGCAGCGGACCCTCCTTTGGAGAGAAAAACAGTTCTGGATTCTGAAAGAAAAAGAAGTTGCCTGCAATATCCAGAGGATCCACCTAGAGGGAGCAGGAGAGTCAGGACAGAGACCACAGAACCACGCCTCTGTGGGCAGGACTTATGTTCCAAAAGCTCACATTTAAGGGGAGGCAAGCAAGGGTCAGGAGGAAGCTCATATGCTGGGAGCTTACCTGCAAAAAGCTCAGCTGCTAGAATCTCATCTGCCTGGAGATCCACTACTGGGGAAGCAGTGGAAGGATTACCTTCCTCAGCTGGGAGAGAACAAGCGGGAGCCTGTTCCAGAGAGAGATTGAGGACATGCTATGAAGGTACCAGAGCAAGATTGGGATCTAGTCCAAAAGCAAACCTGAGTAAAAAGACAGGCTGGGAGAGGAGAACCAGTCCTGTAAGCCAAAGGCTAGGCCGAGAAAGCCAAAGCCAAACCAGACCGGGCCCTGAAACCCACAGGAGGGCAGGCCTCAAAGGCCTGAGGAGGAAAGACTGGGAGAACCGAAGGAGAATACCTGAGAGCACTGATACGGAAGGCAGCAGCCAAGGTAGGCCTCCTGTATCGCCCCAGAGAACCAAAAGAAAATCCAGAGGTAAAGCTTTTAATCTTTGCTACTGTTTTCCTAAAGCCAAGTTAAGAGAAGAACCTTGGGAGGGAGAGTCTCCTTACCTAAAGCACAAGTCAAAGCCAAAGTTAAAAGACACTTTGAGCAAGGACAGAACTTTTAGAGGAAAGCATTATAAAGAAAATGTTTTTAAACCTCTAGAGGAAGAGATGCCATCATGGTATTCCACCACACAGAACCGTAGGCCCAAACAAACTGCTAAGTCCTGGGAAGCAGTAAGCCAAACCCACATAAAGGACACCTATCTTGACTCTTCAGAACAGTCAGAGGAGGCCATGCAGGTGGAATCCGTACATGAAGATCTTGATAGCCCTATGGAATGTGCATACTGTGCCGTGAGTGATATAGAGTCACTCCAGAGCTCTTTGGAGTGAATGAAGCAATATTGTTTTGGTAGCTTTTATGCTGTGAAGTTAACAGTTTCTGGTTGTTTTTCTTGTGCTTACAAAAGCTGCTGTAAGGACTTGTTTTGCTACGTCTGCCAATGTGTTTATCCTATGTTCTGAACCCTTAGTGCAAAAAGGGAAAATAAAGCCTTTTTCTTTTTCCCTCCACTTTTGTGCAAGACTGTATTCTCTTTGGGAGTTGGCAACGAGGCCGGCACAAGGCACTGGCCCTTGACCCTCGCACCTGGCCAATCCCAATCACAAACATCTTAGTGGCCCCGGGCCCAGCCCTTCGGTGGAAAAACTACGCCGCCACCAGGGGGGGCTGGCGCCGCGGCGGGGCGACAAGCCGCAGGAGCAGAAGAGGACTGCTCTTGCCCACTTGCCATTAGACCACCAGGGATTATCAAGGTAAGAGAGAGAAGGGCTGGGAGGGCCTTTTGGGTTGTGATCTCGACTGACTTGCCAGGACTTTTAGGACAATTGAAGGGAGGTTGTGGGTGATAGCCCAACCGGCTAGCCGAGATATTTTTTAAATTTAGAAGGACAAAGGGGGGTAGTGCTCTGAGACTGCTCCCCAGATGGCAGCACTAATGGGTTGGGTGCTGTCTGGGGGTGATGGTGCTGAGGTGGGGGGGGGAGCACTGGCATCCTTTTACTAGGGGGACAGTGGGCCACAGCAGGTCCAATCACACAGGTACCGCAGCCTGGCCGTGGGTAATGCCACTTCTTAAGGTGGCATCTGCAGCTGCGATTAGGCCAATTTGGGTAGCCATCACACGACAATTGTTCGCATAGTGACTGCCTATCATCAGTACCCCTTCTCCCCACCCCAATCCCACTTCCCCCATTCTACTGTGCAGAATGCGGATATCGCAGGAAATTGTCTGCAATATCTGCATTTTGACCATGTTAGCTGTCACCATGGCACTAACTTTCCCGCTTTAGTGCTGTGATAACTGCTAACGCACTTTAGTAAACACTCCCTTATGCATGTAAATGCATATTCCTGATCGTCCCTACAGTCTAGTCCCAGAATCTCTGGGGTTGTCAACCTCCTCTAGCAGTTTTGGAGACTGAGAAACTTCTGTGATGTCATCAGTATATAAGGACTGGAACCGCCTCCTTACATCAGTTTTTCAGTCTCCAAAGCAGCTAGAGAGTGGTGAGCCCAAGGAGATTCCGGGGCTCACAAGAGGAACGATTAAGAATTTGAGGAGTTTTAAAAAAAAAAAAAAAAAAAAGGGGGAAAGGCAGAGCCGACAGTGTTTTTTGCCTTTTATTGTTGTCATCGGTTTGCCGGCTGCCCTGAAGTCCTCTGCTTCATTTTTGTTGTTTTCGTTTCTTTTGTTTCCCTTTACCTGGACATAGAGGGGATTTCTCTACCTCAGGGGCAGGATCGCCGGCGGGCTACCATCCCGGCTGAAGGGGGACTGGAGCCTTGGAGAGGAGACTCAGCACGTGCAGAGGTTTGCCTGCCGGCGCTTAAGAGCTCCCGCGGGACTGCTGCTGCTGCAGCTGATTAGAGTCGGCGTTCCGACACCGGCTTGGCAGCTTTCGGCGCTCTGGTGCTTCCTGGCAGGGAAGGGCAGATAAAAGCAGCCCCTATTCGGCGACATCATCTCTGCAGGTAGGGAGTGTTTTGGGCGCGAAACGGCTCGTCTAGCCGGGGCAGGCCGCAGCGCGTGTGCAGAGCGTGGGAAACTCGCGGTTTGGAGAGGGGGGCTTGATCGCGGTGTATCTCGGCAGGGGAGCTTTGTTTTAGGTTCTTTTCTTCAGATTTAGGTCCCGGGGCGTCTCTCGGTAGTGGATTTAAATAAATAAATAAATAAATAAATAAATAAAAATTTAATTTGTTTCCTTGATTTCGGGGGTGCTTCTGCTCTAAGGCCGGTCAGAGCAGCATGCCTGCGAAGCAGCTCTGCCTCCTGTGTGGAGCCCGACGGAGCTCACTGTCTTCGGATGGTGTGTGTAAGGGGTGTGCTCCGGAGTTGGTGGCGAAGGAGTTACCACCTGAATCCCAGTTGGGGGGACCGGACATCATTGAGGAGATGGGGGTCTCTCTGCTTCCATCCCTGCCTGTTTCTGAGCCGACGGGCGGAGCGCTGGTGGCGTCCGAGCCCCCGTTGTCCCAGCAACCGGTATCGGGGGGCCTAGCGGCGATTTTTATGCCAGATTTTGTGGCACTTCTGCAAAAAGCCCTGGCTGGCTCTCCAGGGGGGCCGGTGGCGAGTACTTCTGGGGGGGGCCTGGGGCAGAAGAGGCCCGCTTCCCCTCTGCCGGAGGACTTAGCCGGCAGCGGTGTCAAGAGGCCTAGGTCAGATAGGGATCATTTAACTCAGTCCGTGCTCTCGGAGGACGTGCGGTCGGAAGAGGCGGACATTGACCTGGGCGAGCTCGAGGACGGAGAGATTAGAGAGCAGGAGGATCAGGCTAGAGTCGTAAGGGCGCTTATCGTGGAATCGCTCAAAGCGCTCAATATGCCAAAAGGGGGCCCTTCGGAGGATTCTACCCTGGAGGATCCTCTGCTGCAGGCCATCCGGAAGATGCAGAAGGCGTTCCCTATCCATCGGGTATTTCGGGAGATGATTCAGGAGGAGTGGGATACGCCTGAAGCCAATCTGAGGGGAGCTAGGGTTCTGGCAAGGCTCTATCCTCTATCGGATCAAGACCGGGAGTTGTTCAAAGCACCGAGAGTGGATGCGGCGGTATCGGCGGTAACCAAAAAGACTACCATCCCGGTGGAGGGGTCGGCGGCGCTTAAGGATCCGCAGGACCGTAAGTTGGAGACCTTGCTGAAGCAGGTCTTTGAGGCGAATGCGCTGTCCTTGCAGGCATCTATTTGTGGAGCCTGGGTGGCTCAAGCCTGTTTGAGGTGGGCGCAGAGAGTCCAAGGGGACCGCGTGGAGGAAGTGGCCGAGGAGGCGGCCCGGTTGGAGTCCGGGGCGGCGTATCTGGCCGACGTACATTATGACTTGATCCGCAGTTTGGCGAAGAGTATGGCGTCGGTGGTCGCTGGATGGCGGTGCCTTTGGCTACGGAATTGGTCAGCTGACGGTCCTTCCAAGGCTAGATTGAGTCGGTTACCTTTTCGCGGCAAGCTCCTTTTTGGAGAGGATTTGGAGAAGTTAGTAAAGGACTTAGGAGAGTCTAAGGCTGCCGGAGGACAAGCAGAGGTAGAGCCGTTCTATGACCGCGTCTCGCGGTTTTCAACGTGATTTTCGCCGTTTCCCTCCCCCGAGGTTGGGGCAAAGTCAGCGAGGCTGGTTCCCTTCTAGGACCTCCGGGTTTCGGGGGTTTCGAGGATCATCCAGGGGGTTTGCCTCTTCCTCCTCGTCCACTAGTTTCAAGAAGCCGCAATGAAGTCAGGGGGGTCCAGGAGGAGTTGGTTCCCGTAGGTGGTCGGCTACGGGATTTTTATCCGACTTGGACCCGACTCACTTCCGATCAGTGGGTGTTAGAGGTGATCCGGGAGGGTTATGCGCTGGAGTTTCAGCGTCCGGTCACCGATTCTTTCGTACGGTCTCCCTGCAACGTGCCAGCGAAGCGCTGGGCGGTGCGGGACACAGTGCGAAGGCTTCTGGCTCTCAAGGCTATTGTCCCGGTTCCTTCCGACCAGTTAGGATGCGGTCGATACTCGATTTACTTCGTAGTGCCGAAAAAGGAGGGCACCTGGCGACCCATTCTGGTTTTAAAAAGGCTAAATCGCTGTCTCCGCGTGTCTCATTTTCGGATGGAGACCCTCCGGTCCGTTATAGTAGCGGTACAAAGGGGGGAGTTTCTGACGTCCCTGGATTTGTCGGAGGCTTATCTGCACATTCTTATCCGCCAGGAACATCAGAAATTCCTCAGGTTTGCGGTGCCAATGGGTAATTTTCAGTTTCAAGCTCTTCCGTTCGGCCTGGCCACCGCGCCACGGGCATTCACCAAGGTTTTGGTGGTGGTGGCGGCGGCCTTACGGAAGGAAGGAGTGTTGGTACACCCCTATCTGGATGATTGGTTGATCAGAGTGAAGTCCAGGGAGGAGAGTGTGTCGGCGACGGCCCGGGTGATATCTCTGTTGCAGTCGCTCGGTTGGGTGGTCAATGTAGCAAAGAGCAGGTTGGTTCCGTCTCAGAGCCTGGAGTATCTGGGTGCTCGGTTTGATACGAGCGTCGGTCGAGTGTTTCTGCCGAGTCAGCGAGTGCTCGGTCTTCGGGTCTTGGTGCTTCGGTTTCTCAATCGACCGGATCCCACGGCCTGGGATTATCTTCAGTTATTGGGTACGATGGCAGCGACCTTAGAGTTGGTGCCGTGGGCGAGGGCCCACATGCGCCTGTTGCAAAGGGCGCTCTTGAGAAGGTGGTCACATCAGAAAGATCCCCTGTCGCGGAGGTTACGTTGTCCGCTGCAGACGCGCTTGGCGTTGCGTTGGTGGTTGAAGCCGGGGGCTCTCGAACTGGGGATGGCGTTGGAAGCACCCGCATGGATTTCCCTAACGACGGATGCCAGTCTAAGCGGCTGGGGAGCCCATTGTCAAGGTCGGCTGGTGCAGGGTCAGTGGTCCCCTCTGGAACAGGAGTGGTCCATCAACAGATTGGAATTGCGAGCGGTCGCGTTGGCTCTCCGGGAGTTATGTCCATACATTCAGGGAAGAGCCATTCGGGTATTCTCCGACAACGCGATGGCGGTGGCTTACATAAATCGTCAAGGCGGTACCAGCAGCGTGGCGTTGGAAACGGAGGCGGAGAGTTTGTTCGAGTGGGTCGAGCAGAATCTGGAGGCCTTGTCCGCGGCGCACGTCGCGGGAGTGGACAATGTCAAAGCCGATTTTCTCAGTCGGGTGAGAGTGGACCCAGGGGAGTGGGTTCTGCATCCCGAGGTTTTCCAGGAGTTGGTGAGGCGCTGGGGAACGCCGGTAATGGATCTCATGGCGACTTTCCAGTCAGCACAGGTCGGTCGGTTCTTCAGCAGGCGAAGAGAAAGGATGGCGGAAGGTCTGGACGCTCTTATCCAGGGTTGGCCGGAACAGCAGTTGCTGTATGTGTTTCCGCCGTGGGTGTTGATCGGCAGAGTGCTGCAGCGTATAGAGCGCCACAGGGGGCCAGTGCTTCTGATTGCTCCGGATTGGCCGAGACGGCCGTGGTACGCGGACCTGGTAAGGCTTTTGGTGGAGGAGCCTTGGCGGCTGCCAGTTCGAAAGGATCTTCTGACTCTGGGACCTCTTTGCATGCCTCAGGTAGATCAGTTCTCGCTTACGGCCTGGCTATTGAGAGGGCTCGGTTAAGAGCGAAGGGCTATCCTTCGGCGGTGGTTTCTACTATGCTGAAGGCGCGCTGGCAGTCTACGTCTTTGGCTTATGTAAGAGTGTGGCGTATCTTTGAGGCTTGGTATGCAGAGAGGGAGTGCGTTCCCTTGCGGGCATCCATTCCCCAGGTTCTCGTGTTTTTGCAGGATGGCTTTCAGAAGGGTTTGGCCGCTGCGTCCTTGAAGGTTCAATTGGCAGCTCTGTCCTGTTATAGAGGAAAGGTTCAAGGCGTGTCGTTGGCTTGTCATCCGGATGTAAAGCGATTCTTGAAGGCCGTAGGGGTACTTAGGCCACCGCGTTGGCTGGTGGTGCCGGCTTGGGATCTGCCCTTGGTTCTGGAGGCGTTGGGGAGGGCGCCTTTTGAGCCCTTGGCGGAGACTTCTTTGAAGGACCTTACGCTTAAGGTGGTGTTTTTGGTGGCCATTGCTTCGGAAAGGCGCGTTTCGGAGTTGCAGGCGCTATCTTGTAGGGAACCTTTTCTGTCTTTCTCAGATTCTAAGGTGGTTTTGAGACCAGTTCCGTCGTTCTTGCCTAAGGTGCTTTCGCCTTTTCATTTGAATCAGGTGGTTTCGTTGCCGGTCTTTGTGTCGACAGGTCCGGGTAAGGTTGCAGCGAGGCTTCATCGCTTGGATGTTCGTAGGGCGTTGAAGAAGTATGTGGCTAGAACAGCGTCTTTCAGGAAGTCCGACAGGCTATTTGTTCTTTTTGCAGGAGCAAGAAAAGGAGAAGCAGCTTCTAAGGGCTCCATTGCTCGCTGGGTTAAGGAAGCAATTGCGTCGGCGTATATTGCGCGTGATAGAACGGTGCCGGAAGGTTTGCGGGCTCATTCCACTAGAGCGCAGGCGGCGTCATGGGCGGAGTGTAGCTTGGTGCCGGTGGCAGAGATCTGTAAAGCGGCGACATGGTCGTCGCTGCATTCTTTTGTAAAGCATTATCGTCAGGATGTGCAGACGGGCAGGGACACCTGTTTTGGATCGGCGGTGCTTCAGGCTGGTCTAGCGGGGCCCTCCCATTAGTTAGTTTCACTGCTCTGGTACATCCCCAGAGATTCCGGGACTAGACTGTAGGGACGATCAGGAAATGTAAATTAGTCTTACCTGCTAATTGTAGTTCCTGGAGTTGCTACAGTCTAGTCCCGGTTCCCACCCTTATTCGTGGCCGTGCTTCAGCCTGAAGAGAGAGTTATATTACAGGTGAGTGATAGTTTTAGTTCTATCAGGCGGCTGCTTCAGGGGTGGACAGCATTTTATCTGGGGGTGGGGGTTTCAGAGTCTCCTTGGCGTGGGAACGGAGTCAGGTGATCTCAGGGCACGTGCAGGGAGGGGTCTGATCTTGCAGGTTGGACGACCCGGAGATTGGTTATAGTCCTGGGTGCAGTAATGTTGGGACTGCAAGGTAGTTCTTACTTGTTTCTCCGGTGAGTCTGCTTTGTCAATAGGTAAACTGATGTAAGGAAGCGGTTCCAGTCCTTATATACTGATGACATCACAGAGGTTTCTCAGTCTCCAAAGCTGCTAGAGGAGGTTGACAACCCCAGAGATTCCGGGACTAGACTGTAGCTACTCCAGGAACTACAATTAGCAGGTAAGACTAATTTACACTTTTATTTGTCCACATTTGCACCTTCAGAACAGGTGTAAATTTGTGTGATAGAATTTCTGCACTAGTCAGGATCATTCTACGAGCCTATTTTATAAAGACACATAGGTGCCTATGTTGCCTTCATAAAATAGTTTTTGAACTATTCACATAGGTGCCCTGTTATGAAATTGCCCTCCACAGGGGGAAATTTGTACTGCCCTAGTCACCTCTGGCAAATATGGTTCTGAAGATTTAGAGAGCTAGTTACTAAGGTACGCTAACATTAACACATGCTAATTCACTGTAATGCGCATTATTTTAGGACAAGTCCTATGTTATTCAATGAAACTTAATAACCCGTATTAACAGTGAATTAATCGATGGAACTTAGAAGCACGATGGTGTCTGCGGCAGTCCTTTGAGTGCGGGCTAGTTTTTGTGCTCTGTATTTCATCTGCATTTTTTTCTGATATGCTCCATTCGGGTAGGAAAAAAAGGCTAAGCAGTTAGCCCAGCTAACCGCCTCGAAGGACTTGACCATTGGTGGTCCATTGGATAAATTTGTTGGGCTGGTCAACAGGGATCTATCTCTGGAGCGTTTTCTGGATGATGCAGGGATGGAAGGAGACCACCTGCTTACCCTTGATTTTGAAACAGCATTGAGCCCAGAGAATCGTAAGCTGCTCGTGCAGCCAGGAAGAAGTGTGGCAGGGGATGCTGATGTTGGTGTGGTACCTCCCATGCTGCGGCGCTCTCAAACCAGGGAGGGTTCCCGGAATAAGAGGACTCTGGCTGCTCAAGTTGCATTCTCGGAGGCACCAAGCAGTTGGCTGGAGTGGATCAACCTGGTGAGTTGCCCCCTTGGGAAGATTTTCTTCTGCGTACCTCTGTGCCTCTATCTCAGCCTGATTTCATAAGGCCAAAAACTTTTGACTTTGAGTCCTTATGGAAAGGAATTTAGGTGTTGGAGAAATCTTTGTTCGCCCAATTGCAACATATTGTAAGTTTTGTTTAATCAAAATGTTCTGAAGCTGGATGAACAGGACCAGATGTTCTCTAAAGACTAGAGTTGTCAAGCTTGAGCAGAGATTGGAAATCATTGAAGCTAGCAATGAGACCTTTATTAAACATTCGGAGATCATGGATAGGAAGCTGGTGCTTTTGGAAAATGCTAATAGGAGGTGCCATATGCGCTTCCTGAAATTTCCTAAGGTGCCTAGAGTTTCTCCTCAGGAACTGTTTAAACATTTCTTGGTATCCACTTTAAAGATTCCTGCTGAGTCCGTATCACCGGTTTCTAGAGTTTTCTACTTACCTACAGCAGAAGAGCATAGGCAGTTCCTTATCGTTCCTCCAGTTTAGTCCTCCACCTCTGGGTAGTGTACCACCTCCTGCAGCTTGGAGACTGGGCATGTCAAAACTCGTGACATCACTGGACATAGCCTGCTGGCACCACCCATCATCCCCAGTGTATCCAGTCTCCATGCAGCAGGAGGACATAGTGAGCCTAGGTGCTGGGCTCACTTGAGGAACAACTAAGGAGCAGTTAGTTAGGTTTCAATGATTTTATCTGTATAGAGAGCACTGTTTGAATCCCAGTGCCTTTAAATTACTTTTAAATTACCTTTACATTCCTACTTTTAAATTACTTTTATTTCGAGGTTACTTATAGTTGCTTTTCAATTTCTGTTAGCTTAAAGGGGTATCTCCAGGTTCTCCAGGACCAAGCAGGAAGTCAGTCCTCACATATGGGTGTCATCGGCGCTGATGAAGCCCCAGCGGAGCATTTCCCCAGCTTTCTAAGAAAGCCTTTGGGAATACAGGCTCACATGTGCGGTTCCCTTCCCGCCTAAAGGTGCCATCTTACCTCAGTCTCTTTTTTTCCGAGAAGCCCACCGGACGTGTGTCCTGTTCTCCCGGTTAAAATTAGATTTTTTTGGCGATTATCGCTATTTTTTTCTCCCGGTTCGACACCGGTTCCCCTCCCACCGGGTTCGGTATACCGGTATCAAGCCCGATTCTTCTTTTTTGGTTTTTGCCCTTCGTGGCTGGCGTTCGCGCCCTTTTTTCCATTTTTCCCTGGAAGGCCGGTCTTTTGACCTCGCGGGGACTCTTTTTTTCCCCGATGGCTTCCAGTGGTTTTAAGAAGTGGTGCGGGCCATGTGGAAAGATGTCTTCCAAGGCACTCCGAAGTCGACAGCAGCAAAAAGAAAGGCTTTTCTCGGACTCAGTCTCCGGCCGGGCCCGGACCTCGTCTGAGGCCTCGACATCTCGGGATTCCGATCCCGAGCGCCGTCGAAGCTCCTTGAACAGGGGGTCCCCCGACCGGGAGCGCAAGAGGACGAAGCGGCTCGCGAGGGCGTCGTCGGAGGAGGTCCCTGGCTCCTCGAGGGCCAGGTCTAAGACCCCCAACCGTCGCCCCGGGCCCGTGGAACACGAGAAGCCTGCAAAAGTTCCTCGCGTGGAGCCGGAGTCTGCTGGACACGTAAGCCCCATAGTCTTCGAGGACTCTCCTCCCAGGGAGCAGACGTCGGACCCGGCACCGCCGGGGCCCAAGTCGGTGGCTGCTGCGTCTCCCGAGCTGAGTCTCAGGATGACAGCCTTGGATAGCAGATTGTCTGCCTTCATGGAGCAGCAGCGGGCACTGATGGCCAGCCTGTCTAGCGCATCTGCCCCGACCACCGGGACATCGACTTCGAAGTCGACCCCGGAGACCGAGCCGATACTTGAGTCCATCGTGGCTCAGAGTCGACCTCGGTCGCGGTCTCCCTCGACCTCCCGTTCGGGACCGAGGGCATCGACGCCGGTGCCTCTGGCGTCGGGGCGGGTGCTCCAGGGCCCCGCAGGATCGGACCCTGACTCCTCCTCGGACGAGTCGGCTTGGGAGACTGAGGACGAGGAGTCTCCTGATACCTTCAAGACTCGGTGCGTCCCGTCGGACTCACCGCAGTCTGAGCCCCGGAGTCGGTCCCTCCCGGAGGATACTCGGTTCTCAGAGTTCGTCCAGGATATGGCCACTGCCTTGGCTATTCCGGCGGACCCCGAGGAGGAGCCTCGAGCCGAGGAGCTCGAGGCCCTACAGTATGACTCTCCTCCGAAGGAGGCCTTTACTGTTCCAGTTCCTCCGATGCTGGAACGGCTCCTCTTCCGTATGTGGGAGGCACCGGCCTCGGCGCCGGTTCTCAGCAAGCGAGTCAACTCGATCTATCGACTCCGAAAGAGCCCTGGTTTTCAGAAGGTACAGCTACCACACCATTCTATGGTTGTGGAATCGGCCATGCATCGTCTGAAGAGCCAGAAGATGCACTCCGCGTTGTCCCCTGGCAGGGAGGCCCGAAACCTCGATGGCGTCGGTAGAAAGTGCTTCCAGGGCTCGATGCTTGCTTGCCGTGTCCAGTCCTACCAGCTGAAGGACACAAAAAAGAGCACTGACTCGCAGAAAGTCCAAGCAAACAAACAAAGGCGAGCAGAAAGGGGTCACTTGCGCTTTTATTGAAAAACCAAAACCCCATAGTTGGCCAGGTTCTCTGCTGGTCTCTCCGGGGAACCCTTGCAGAGATTTAAGTTCTTGTCCTCGGGGATTCGGGACTGCTCAAAGTTCATGTCCCGCGCCGCCTATGATGGCTTCGAGGCTTCGGCCCGAGTTGCGGCAGCCGGCATCGCGGCTCAACGCCAGGCATGGCTGCAGTCATCGGACCTCGAGCCATGGGTTCAGGACAAGTAGGTCAATGTCCCTTGACGAGGTGAAAACCTTTTTGGCAAGCCCATGACCGAGAAGGCCGCTCAGCTTGAAACTGAGCACCTCACACGGACAAGGCTGTCTAGGAAGACCTCTGCCCCTTCTCATAAAAAGAAGGGCTCGGGTAAAAAGCCCTTTTACCCGAGGAAGGGCACTGCCTACAAACAGTACCCGCAATATCAGGCTGCCCAAGCTGCCCCCCAGGGTCAGCCAGCCAAGGGGCAGGGTAATGGGCCCCGTAGGCAGAGGACCCCCAAGCCACAGGCTCCTGCTACCACTCAGCAGGGTGGGGGTTTTTGACTCCTTGAGCGTAGCCTCTCCTCCACTGCTCTCCCAACCCTGCACAGGAGGTCGCCTCGCCCTCTTTGCCCACCAGTGGCCCCTTATCACCGGGGACAGTTGGGTGTTGGACATAATCCACAAGGGTTATGCCCTGCATTTTCACCAACTGCCTCCACCATATTTTCCAGGGGAGCCTCCAAGGCCTCCCCTGCACACAGACCTTCTCCTGCAAGAGCTTCAAGGTCTGTTGGTGGACAGGGCGGTGGAGCCTGTGCCTCCCCACTTACAAGATCACAGTTTCTACTCCAGATATTTCCTGGTGCCCAAAAGAACTGGTGGCCTTCGACCCATTCTGGACCTCAGGAACCTCAACAAGTTCCTCGTGAAAGAGAAGTTCAAGATGCTTACTCTTGGGACACTTCTGCCCTACCTCCAGCAGGGAGATTGGCTATGCTCCTTAGATCTAAAGGATGCGTATACTCACATCCTCATTCATCCAGACCACAGAAAGTACCTCAAGTTTATTGTGGGAGGAAACCATTATCAATACAGAGTGCTACCTTTCGGCCTCACCTCCACCCCCAGAGTCTTCACAAAGTGCCTAGCAGTGGTGGCGGCCTACCTGAGAAACCAGGGCATTTTTGTCTTCCCCTATCTGGACGACTGGCTCATCAGGGGTCAGACGTGCCAGGAGGCCAAACAGGCCACCCTCAGCACTACTGCTCTTCTCCAAAGGCTGGGGTTTGTCGTAAACTTCGCAAAGTCCACTTTGCTCCCCTCCCAGAACTTGGAGTTCATAGGATCAAGGCTGGATTCTCTGCTGGCAAAGGTTTTCTTGCCAGCAGACAGGGCCCAAAGGTTGATGGCCTTGGCAAATCAGTTTCTCAGCAGGTCACTGGTCTCCGCCAGACTCTGCCTGAGGCTTCTGGGCCACATGGCTTTGACAGTACACGTGACCCCCAATGCCAGGCTTCCTATGAGGCCTGCACAGTGGTGCCTTCGGTCTCAGTGGTCACAGGCCACAGGCAGCCTCAGAGACAGGATAAGGGTGTCCAGACAATTTCTGCACTCCCTCAACTGGTGACTGCACCCACCCAATCTACTGCAGGGGGTGCCTTTTCAGATTCTAGGGTACATGGTAATGATGACCACAGACGCCTCCCTGCAAGGCTGGGGAGCTCATTGTCTGGGCAAGTGCACCCAGGGCCTGTGGTCTCCTTGGGAAGCTGCACAGCAGATCAATCTCCTCGAGCTCAGAGCTATTCGCTTAGCACTCAAAGCTTTCTCTCCTACCCTGGCTCACCAATCTGTCCTGATTCAGACAGACAACCAAGTAGCCATGTTTTATGTGAACAAACAGGGCGGGACTGGGTCCAGGATCCTTTGTCGGGAGGCTCAGGACCTTTGTTCATTTGCCCTCAAGCACGACATGCTCCTCAAAGCTGTGTACCTTCCAGGCCAGGACAACTACCTGGCAGACAGGTTAAGCAGAATACTGCAGCCCCACGAGTGGCAGCTGCATCCTTCAGTAGTTCAGAAGATCTTCCTAAAATGGGGTCTCCCTTTGATAGATCTCTTTGCCAGCCCACTGAACAAGCAAATGCCAAAGTTCTGCTCCAGACAATCGCATCCTCTGCGGATAGCAGCGGATGCTTTTCTGATATCCTGGTCTCAGGGCCTCCTGTATGCGTTTCCTCCCACGCCCTTGGTGGCCCGAACTCTCTTCATGGTTCTTCAGGACAAGGCCTCGGTCCTGCTGGTGGCTCCCAGGTGGCCGAGACAGCCTTGGTTTCCTCTTCTGCTTCAACTGGCGGTGGATCCGCCACTACCTCTGGGGTTACAACCCGACCTTCTCTCACAAGAGCAGGGTTCCCTTCTGCACCCCAATCTCAAAGCTCTCAATTTGATGGCCTGGAGGCTGCAAGGGTAGTTTTGGCTCCCTGGGGCCTACCTCAAGAAGTTGAGGATGTTGTCCTAGCCTCTAGGAAACAGTCCACTAGGAAAACCTATGCTCTCAAATGGAAAAGGTTTTCTGTGTGGTGTCAGCTACTTACAGAGGATCCTTTCTCCTGTACTGTACCAGTAGTGCTTCAGTACTTACAGCACTTATCAAATCAGGGACTTAAGTCGAATTCTGTTCGGGTCCACCTCTCAGCTCTAGCAGCTCACCACTCACTGGTGGAGGGACATTCTCTGTCTGGTCACCCCTTGGTGTCCCGCTTTCTCAGGGGCTTGCTTTTGCTCAAGCCTCCCATCCGTCCTCCTGCCCCTGAGTGGGAACTGAATGTGGTCTTGCAGCAGCTGACTCGCCCACCTTTTGAGCCGATGGCTACTTGTTCACTACGCTTCCTCTCCTGGAAGACACTCTTCCTGATAGCCCTTACCTCGGCTAGGCGAGTGAGTGAGCTTCAGGCCCTGGTCTGTGATAGGCCTTACACCAGAATTTATAGGAACAGGGTAGTCCTTAGGACTCATCCCAAGTTCCTCCCTAAGGTTGTCTCCTCTTTCCACCTCAACCAGAAGGTGGTTCTTCCAACATTCTTCCCTAGGCCTCATGCTAGCCAGGCTGAAGCAGTCCTGCATACCCTGGACTGTAGGAGGGTTTTATCCTTCTACCTTGACCGTACGCAGGGGCATAGAAGGGCTACTCAGCTCTTCGTATCCTTTGACCCCAATAGGTTGGGGCTGGCTGTGTCCAAGCGTACCTTATCCATCTGGGTAGCTGACTGTATCACCTGGGCTGACAAGGCGGCTGACCTTCCTTTGCAGGGTAGGGTCACGGCCCATCGTGTCAGGGCAATGGCTGCCTCAGTGGCTCATCTCCGCTCTGTGCCCTTGGTTGACATCTGCAGGGCTGCAACTTGGTCTTCAAGCCAGACATTTGCGGCCCATTACTGCCTGGAGAGGGAGTCCCGTAGGGACAGTGCTTTTGGCCAAGCAGTACTCCGGAATCTCTTTGAGGTTTAGGCAACTCCTGCCCTCCTGCCCTCTGTTGGGCTACCTGTGGAGGTTGTGTCCTTGGAAACCCTTTCTTTGCTGCTGAGACTAGAGGGAGTTCTCTTGTTCAGCCTGGGTTCTTCAGTAGCCTAGAGCTAGGGAGTCACCCATATGTGAGGACTGACTTCCTGCTTGGTCCTGGAGAAAGAGTAGTTACTCACCTGTAACAGGTGTTCTCCAGGAGCAGCAGGAATCAGTCCTCACAACCCTCCCTCCTCCCTTGGAGTTGCAGTTGTGCATAGTTTATTTTTCATTTTTGTGTGCTGTTCTAGCTATGTCATTTGACTGAGGTAAGATGGCACCTTTAGGCGGGAAGGGAACCGTGCATGCGTGCCTGCATTCCCAAAGGCTTTCAAAGAAAGCTGGGGAAATGCTCCGCTGGGGCTTCATCGGCGCCGATGACACCCATATGTGAGGACTGATTCCTGCTGCTCTTGGAGAACACCTGTTACAGGTGAGTAACTACTCTAACAAGCAGGAATGTAGTCCTCACATATGGGTATCGTCGGTACCAACGGAGCCTGCGCGGGAACGCTCCCCAGCGTCCAATAGGAATGCTTTTGGGAACATCCCTCAGCACATGCGCGCTGCCTTCCCGCCTTTCCAACTGTCCCTCTTCAGTTCTTCGTTTTCTGCGGAGCCGACAGGATCTATTCCCTGTCACCGCAGAAAATTCCGTCTTTAAATTGTTTTCTTGTGGTCGCATTTTCCTGCCGCACGACGCTTACCGGTTCCGCCGGTTCCTTTCTTTTCTTTTTCAAAAAAACAAAAAAAATTATACTTTAAACTGTTTCTCTTCAGAAACATTTCTCCTTTGGTGCTAGGCGCCATTTTGGGCACTAGGCCCCATATTCCTAAAACATGGAAAAACCAACTAGTGGTTTTAAAAAATGTACTAAGTGTGGCGGTACCATTTCCGTCACTGACACCCATGATTGGTGTCTTAAATGTTTAGGGCTGAACATTCTCCAACTGAAAGTCTCTCCTGTATGGGGATGACTAAAAGAGGAAGACAGAATCGGGCTGCAAAGCTCGGTACCCTCTTTTCTTCGGATGCCAGATCCATTGCATCGACATCGTCAAGGGCTTCCTTTTCCTCCCATGGATCTCAGGTAACTAAACATAAAAGCCGGCCCTCAAAGGGTAGCTCTCCTGTTAAGCATCGAGAGGCCATTGGCATTGCCCATGAGGGAACCACACCGGCAAAACAGCCCCGGCGGGAGGCTTTGGCTTCCAAAGCATCAATGGGGCTTCAGGATGTTCTCAAGGCCCCAACCTCGCAAGAACTACCTGTGCCATGCTCAGAGATTCCGGCCGTTTTTACCAGTACCAACACCCAGACAGCGGCAGCGTCGATAGACCAGAGGTTTCTCGCTATCGAACGCAGCATCGCAGCTCTTCTCTCAGCTGCGGTACCATTGGTCCAACGGGCACCGGTACCGACATCAACACCGATGCCGGTACCAACACCAGTACATACACCGGTACCGGTACCAACGGTACCGGCGCCGGTGGGAATTCTTCCCACGCCATCTTTGGCTGGAATCGACAGATCGGTACCGGATCAACTCGGTACCGACTTCGATCGATACCGGGACCGTGCTTTGCAGGAGCATCGGGGTCAGGAATACTTCGAATCCTCCGATTCTGAAGACTCTGACAATTCTGCTGGTACTAGAGGGTTTCTCCCAGAAGATACTCTTCTCCCCAATGCAGAATGTCACCTCCAGAGGACATGTCCTTTCAGGATTTTATCCGTGATATGGCCAAAGGTCTTTCAATCACAGTATTTCCTGAAGAGGAATCCAGAGCAAAGGAATTGGAAATTCCAATATCCTAAAACTCCTAAGGAGGCAGCCACTCTGCCTATCCATGAAATTCTGCATAACGTGATGCTCAGAATGTGGGAGACACCTCTGACTACTTCTCCTCATTCTAGGAGACTTGATACTATGTATCGAGTTCCGCCATGTCCTGGATTTAAAAAAACTCAGCTGCCACACCATTCTATGGTAGTGGAGTCAGCCATGCGTAGGATGAAAAGTGCAAAGAGGCATGCATCCAATCCTCCAGGTATGCATCCAATCCTCCAGGTGAATGCAGGACTCTGGATGCTTTTGGGCGCCAAACTTTTCAAGCTTCCATGCTTTCAGCTAGGATCAGTTCATATATTCTATATATGGGAATGTTCCTCAAGAAAGTCACAGGAGACTTGGAACTTATGAGCCCATTTCTCCCAGATGACAAGAGACAAGATTTTCTTGCTCTAGTTAAACATGCTCAAGATATATCCAAGTTTTTAAATCATGCAACCTTTGACTGCTTCGAATGCATCAGCAGAACCTCTGCTATTGCCATTGGTGCACAACGGATTGCCTGGCTACAGGCATCAGACTTGGAGACTTGGGTACAGGACAAATTAGGCAACATTCCTTGCACGGGGGAGAATCTCTTTGGCAAGAACTGGCAGGAAAAGGCTAACGAATTAGATGCTGACAATACTACTTTAGATAGATTGTCAAAATCTATAGCCACTCCAACCAAAAAGAAGCCTTATAAAAAACCCTCTTTCAGCAAAAAGAGGAAATTTTATCCTTCCTATACCCAGCAGAGTCAAACTCAGGGTCAGGTTGCCCAAAAGGGACAAGCTAGACAGCAATAGAAGCCAAAAGGCCCGAGAGCCCAACCAGCTCTCCAGGTTCAGCCCCCTCAAGGGCTTTGACTCCTTCCTAGAGAGCTTTGCTTTCCTGCCTCTGAGGGGTCCCCAACCCCCCAATATCCCGGGCAGGTTATGCCACTTTTCCAACAGATGGCATCAGATAACAGCAGAAGATTGGACTATGTCTATTGTAGGAGAGGGGTACAAGCTTCATTTTCACAGCATGCCCCCTCCTACAATTCTAAAACAATTCAATTCTCAAACCTCCGCAGACAATCTGCTAGATCACGAGGTCTCCACACTTCTTGCCCAAGGGGCAATAGAGGAGGAACCCATTTTTCAACGGGGCGCAGGGTTCTACTCCCCCTATTTTCTTATTCCAAAGAAAACAGGAGGACACAGACCCATTTTGATCCTCAGAGAATTGAACAAATACCTGTTTCGAGAAAAGTTCAAAATTACTTCTCTAGGAACTCTTCTGCCATACCTTCAAAGCCAAGATTGGCTTTGCTCTCTAGACTTAAAGGATGCATATACTCACATTCTCATCCATCCAGATCACAGGAAATTCTTACGATTCCTTTTCAGGGGAAGACATTTCCAGTACAGGGTCCTTCTCTTTGGTCTGGCTTCAGCACCAAGAGTATTTACGAAATGCATGGCAGTAGTAGCTGCATTTCTACGAACCCTGGGGATATTTGTCTTCCCTTACTTAGACGACTGGCTCATTCGAGCCTCTACAGTTGCAGAGGCCAGCACTGCACTGTCCCTTACAATGCGAATTCTCCAATACTTGGGATTGGTAATAAACTTCCCAAAATCCCAACTCGTTCCTTCCCAATCCCTGGAATTCATAGGAGCCTGTCTAGATACCAGACAGGCAAAGGCTTTCCTTCCACAGGCCTGGTGTCTTCGCATAATGCAACTAGCTTCTCAAGCAGCAGGCAAATCCTCCCTCACTGCTCGAGAGCTACTACAGTTACTGGGACATATGGCATCCACAGTTCATGTAGTCCCATATGCTCGCCTCCACATGCGAGCAGCTCAGTGGACCCTATCCACACAGTGGACACAGGCCACAGGTCATTTGTCGGACAAAATAATAAACTCTCAATGACTAATTTTGTCCCTTCAATGGTGGCAATCACTAGAAAACCTGACAGTGGGGTCTCCTTTTCATCAACCCTTTTTTAAGGCCACCCTAACAACAGATGCATCACAGGTGGGTTGGAGAGCACACCTGAATCATCTCTCTACCCAGGGAACCTGGACTCCACAGGAGGCCGGTTTACACATAAACCTCCTGGAATTAAGAGCAATCTATTTAGCTCTTCGAGTATTCCACGCCCAGCTCAGCTACAAGACAGTCCTAGTCCAGACGGACAATCAAGTAGCCATGTTCTATGTGAACAAGCAGGGCGGAACAGGCTCTCTGTCGTTATGTAACAAAGCTTTACGACTGTGGGCCCTCGCCAGAGAGTATCAAATTCACCTTCTAGTGGTATATCTTCCAGGCATTCAAAACCTTTGGGCAGACAAACTCAGTCTTGTACTGCTGCCTCACGAGTGGTCCCTCCACCTAGACCAGGTGGCAAAGATATTTCATCTCTGGGGCACTCCAGACATAGACCTCTTTGCAAGTCCACTGAATGCCAAACTTCCCCGGTTCTGTTCCAGGATTCCGGCTTACAATTGTCAGGCAAGGGATGCCTTCCTCCTTCACTGGGGTCAGGACTTCCTTTATGCCTTCCCACCCATTCCCCTCATCCCCAAAACACTCTTAAAGCTTCAGAGAGACAGAGGTCTCATGATTCTCATAGCACCACGATGGCGATGCCAAACGTGGTATCCCCTGCTCCTACATCTCTCTCAAGCGGCACCTCTGGAGTTAGGGCATGCTCCAGATCTACTTTCCCAAGAGAACGGGATGCTATGGCACCGGAATCCCCAGTCCCTGCACCTCACGGCCTGGTTGCTGAAGGCTTAGACCTCCAAGATCTCAACCTGTCCCAACAGGTAAAAGATATCCTTCAGGCTTCTAGGAAACTTTCCACAAGAAGATCTTATGCCTTCAAGTAGAAACGTTTTACTATATGGTGCTCCAGGAAGGGATTAAACCCCCTTGTCATACCCCTAGAATCGATACTAGAGTATCTCCTTCACTTATCTAATTCTGGTCTAAAGACCAACTCGGTAAGAGTCCATCTTAGTGCAATTGCAGCTTCTTATAAGCCTCTGAATGGACAACCAATTTCCTCTCATCCACTCATATCAAGATTTATGAGAGGCCTTCTATTAACCAAACCTCCATCAAGCCACCACCGGTGGCATGGGATCTAAATCTAGTTCTTGGGCAGCTCATGAAGCCGCCTTTTGAGCCTTTGGCTACTACAGCCCTTACGTTTTTGACCTGGAAGGTCATCTTCCTAATTGCAATCACCTCTGCACGTCGCATTAGTGAATTGCAAGCTTTAGTGGCTGATCCTCCTTATACTAGGTTTCATCATGATAAGATTGTTCTTAGAACTCATCCACACTTTATGCCAAAGGTGGTTTCACCTTTTTATTTAAATCAATCAATTTATCTTCCTGTATTCTTTCCGAGGCCTCATGCCTCTAATGCAGAAAGAACCCTTCATACTTTGGATTGTAAAAGGGCCTTAGCCTTCTACATACAAAGAACACAGCAACATAGAAAGTCCTCGCAACTTTTTATAGCTTTTGACTCTAGTAATTTAGGACTTCCAGTCTCCAAAATAACTTTATCTAAATGGATTGCCCAATGCATATCCTTTGCTTATGAGAGTAAGAGTCTTCCTCTTCAGGACCATGTCACAGCTCATAATGTGAGAGCCATGGCAGCCTCTATGGCTAATCTTCACTCTGTGTCTATTGATGACATCTGTCGAGCAGCCACCTGGGCTTCGGTACACACCTTCACAGCCCACTACTGCCTGGATAAAGCCTCCTGTCTGGATGCCTTCTTTGGCCAAGCTGTTCTTTGAAATCTCTTTCAGACCTAATTCAACTCCTACCCACCAACCCTGGTGGAATGCCAGAGATCCATGGGAGGAAGGATGCCTATCTTCTGGGGTGGCACCTTCCTAAGGCTATCTCCCTGGCATCTTCAGCTAGGGAGTCCCCATATGTGCGGACTACATTCCTGCTTGTTCCTGGAGATAGCGTAGTTACTCACCTGTAACAGGTGATCTCTGGGAACAGCAGGAATTTAGTCTTCACAACCCACCCACCTCCCCTAGGAGTTGTCTCTCTATCTCTTTGTCTGTTTCCTCTCTCCCTCTATCCTTTCACTCAGCTACAAACTTAACTGAAGAGAGACAGTTGGAAAGGCGGGAAGGCAGCGCGCATGTGCTGAAGGATGCTCCCAAAAGCGTTCCTATTGGACGCTGGGGAATGTTCCCGTGCAGGCCCCATCGGTACTGACGATACCCATATGTGAAGACTAAATTCCTGCTGTTCCCGGAGATCACCTGTTACGGGTGAGTAACTACGCTTTCTTGTACATCCTTTTTATATTTCTTTTGGGGGTCCTGTCCCTTTAAGAAAGGCTCTTTGTCTCTCCTGTTCTATTTCGCTAAGGAGGCAGTTCTCAACTGGGTTCTCTCCCCCCGGAATGTACGGGGGAGAGCCCCGGATGTCCCATCGGCAGACGAGGTCTGGGTCGGCCGCAGGCATTGCTTGAGTACAGCGCGCTGTCGGTAACGACAAAGCACATAGAGCCACGGCGGCAGCACAGGACAGAGACACGCAGCTGTCTGCCAGAGAACTAGTTTGCGCTCTGAGGTAAGGGGAGCGCTGCGGTAAACGGGGGCCCGCATCTCTGCTGCCTGTAACACTGCCAGAGCCAGGGGAGAAGTGGTGGCCTTTTGCAGAGGGCTTTCTTCTCGCATGAGTTTTTGGTGCCAAATAGGACTGGAGCATAACGGCGCCATTTTGTGTAACCGCGTGGCTGCAGTTTTGTTGGCCCGCGGGTCTACAGTCCGTGGCTAAGACTTAAGCTGTTCTTTTAAGCTGTTCTTTTAAGCTGTTCTTTTAAGCTGTTCTTTGGTCTTTTCTACTGTTTTGTACAAGTGGGTGTTTATTTTTCATTGATCTGTGAATTTTAATTTGGAGTTTAAAAAAAATAGGGGGAGAGAATCAGTGATTATCCAAAGTCCCTAGCTAGGTTAGTCAGCTACTAGGGATTCGAACGGATGTCATCGAGACCACAGTGTGTGGTCTGTGGCGCACGTAGGGGGACAGTGGCAGACACAGGCATCTGTCGGGCCTGCGTGTCTGTATCGAGCAGTGTGGAACAGCAGATGGAATCTAATGTAATATTGGATGGTCCGGAGCCAGCGGCTGCGACTGGAGAAGAGGTTCTGGCAGTTGCGTAGCCAGGGCTCAGTTCGGAGGGCCTTAGAGGACCATCTTATGCGCCATCTATGATGACCTTGGCGCAACCGACAGAGGATTTTTGTCCGGATTTCGTGTTGGTTATGCATCAAGCGTTCTGTATGAGGCGTCAAGGGAGGTTGCCTGAGTCTTTGAAGATGGCAAACTCTGCGCCACAACCCCGAACTGGAGATCCTAGTGGGGCGGCACCACCAGCCCCTAAAAGAGTTCAGTCTGCAGAACCTTCTCCCTCAGACGGGGCTTGGCCCGAGACGGATGAGATGGAGGAGGGACTCGGAGCTGGCGAGGACGGCTTGGAAGAAGGAGAGATACCGGAGCCGGAGGATCAGGCGAAAATCATTTGGGTCTTCCAGAAGGAGGAACTGATGGCTCTTATTACAGAATCGCTTCAGACATTGAGGCTCGCTACAGCACAGCCAGCGGAAGATGAGGAGGTAGAAGATCCGGTCATTCAAGCGGTGAGACAGGCTCAAGTAGTGTTTCCCATCCATTGCATTGTGGAGCGCATGATCCAAGATGAGTGGGGTCAGCCTGAGGCAGGTCTGAGGGGAGTCAGGACCATGAACAGGATCTACCCATTGGCAGATGTGGACAAGCAGAGGTTCCGATCTCCACGGATTGATGCAGCAGTTGCAGCAGTGACAAAGAAGACCACCATCCCCGTGGAAGGTAGCATGGCTTTAAAGGATGCGCAGGACAAGAAGGTTGATGGTTTCTTAAAACAATCGTTTGTAGCTGATGTGCTCTCTTTGCAGGCTTCCATCTGTGGAGCTTGGGTGGCGAGAGCTTGTCTCCAATGGTCGCAACATTTGCGTCAGTCTCCGCACTTAGAACAGGAGAGTATTAGGCAACTAGATCGCCTTGAATCTGGATCCGCGTATTTGGCAGATGTGCACTACGATCTGATCAGAGCTCTGGTTAATAGTATGGCTTCCGTAGTGGCCACCCGGACATCCCTATGGTTAAAAAACTGGGCGGCCGATGGGTCAACTAAGGCACGACTCAGTAAGCTACCTTTTAAAGGAAAATTGTTGTTCGGCGAAGACCTCGATAAGTTGGTCAAGAAGTTAGGTGAATCCAAGGGTGGCAGGCTGCCAGAGGATAAGCCTAAACAAGGGAAATCCCTACCGTCTTTTCGGGGGCAGTTTAGGGATTTCAGGAGATTTTGTACGTCTCGGCTAGGTGGTTTTCAAAGGGGAAGATTTGCTTCTAGAGCCCAGGGGTTTCATGGGTTTCGAGGAGCCAGTAGAGGTTTCGCAACGTCTTCATCTGCGACATTTCGAAAACCACAATGAAAGGAGGCGGGCTCTGATAGGAAGCCTACCGATTGGGGGGGCGTCTTCGGGGGTTTCTTCCTGCCTGGGCCCAAATCACGTCCGACCAGTGGGTATTGGAAATCATTCGCGAAGGATATTCACTGGAATTGGCAAAGCCGGTTCTCGATTCTTTTGTGATGTCTCCTTGCAAAGGACAACAGAAAGCTTTGGAAATTAAAAAAACATTAGACCGCTTGTTACAGTTTGGAGCAGTCACACTGGTGCCAAGAGCAGATTACGGCATGGGTCCATCTATTTCGTAGTGCCAAAGAAAGGCAGATCGGTCCAGCCCATTCTGGATCTCAAAGGGGTAAATCGTTGTCTGCGAGTACCTCATTTCAGAATGGAAACGTTGCGGTCGGTCATTGTAGCGGTGCGTCAAGGAGAGCAAATAGAATGCTAGGTATGATAAGGAAAGGAATGGAAAATAAAACAAAAGATATTATAATGCCTCTATATCGTTCCATGGTGAGACCGCACCTTGAATATTGTGTGCAATTCTGGTCGCCATATCTTAAAAAGGATATAGCAATTTTAGAAAAGGTTCAGAGAAGAGCCACCAAAATGGTAAAGGGGATGGAAGGCTACTCCTATGAAGAAAGGCTAAAAAGGTTGGGGCTCTTTAACCTGGAAAAGAGACGGCTGAGGGGAGATATGATAGAAGTCTATAAATTAATGAACGGAGTGGAACGGGTAAACGTAGATCGATTGTTTACCTTATCAGAATATAGAAAGACTAGGGGACATGCAATGAAGCTACAGGGTAAACTATTTAAGACTAATAAAAGAAAATATTTTTTCACTCAACGTGTAATCAAACTCTGGAATTTGTTACCGGAGGATGTAGTAAAGGCTGTTAGTGTAGCTGGGTTTAAAAAAGGTTTGGACAAGTTCCTGGAGGAAAGGTCCATAAACCATTATTAAGAAGGGACCCAGGATATCAATGCTTGAACCAATACAAGCATTGTGGAACCTGTGTCCCTTGGGGAAACTGCTAGGTACGTATGACCTAGATTGGCCACTGTTGGAAACAGAATACTGGGCTTGATGGACCTTGGTCTGACCCAGTATGGCATATCTTATGTTCTTATGTTCTTATGTTCTTGATGTCGCTAGATCTTACGGAGGCGTATTTACACATCCCGATATGAGAGAGTCATCAAAAGTGGCTACGCTTCGCTCTGCCTTGGGGTCATTATCAGTTCCAAGCCTTACCTTTTGGTCTGGCGACAGCTTCACAAACCTTTACCAAGATCATGGTAGTGGTCATGGCGGCTCTATGAAAAGAAGGAATTTTGGTCCATCCTTATCTTGACGATTGGCTGATTCACGCAAAGTCAAGATCCGAGAGCGTTCAGGTTACGGCCAAGGTGGTGCAGTTCCTGCAGAGTCTTGACTGGGTAGTCAATGCGGCCAAGAGTCGTTTAGTTCCATCCCAGGACCTTGAGTATCTAGGGGTCTGCTTCGACATGCAGAGAGGGCTGGTGTGTCTTCCGAAGTGGCGAATACAAGCTCTGCAGCAGTTGGTGCGCAAGTTCAGAATGACGCAGGCACCCTCGTTGTGGACGTATCTTCGGGTGCTGGGGTCGATGGCGGTGACCTTGGAGGTAGTGCTGTGGGCCCGATTTCATATGAGACCCTTACAGAGATCGTTGCTTCGTCGTTGGTCACATCAGTTGCATTCATTGAACAAACGGCTCCCCTGCCCTCCCAGTGAGTTGCTTCACTGGTAGCTTCGTCCGGAGTCTCTGGCGGCAGGCGTGGCACTGGAACAGCGCAGTGGCTTCCCTTGCTCACGGATGCAAGTCTAGCAGGATGGGGAGCGCATTGCAATGCTCTTTTCGTGCAAGGCACTTGGACAGAACAAGAAAGGACATGGTCAATCAACCGCTTGGAGCTGAGAGCGGTCTCTCTCGCATTACGGAAGTTCGAAACTATGGTAATGGGGTGAGCAGTACGAGTCCTGTCCGACAACTCCATGACGGTGGCCTACATCAGTCGACAAGGAGGTACAGGCAGTGTGGCCATGGAAGAGGAAGCAGAGGCACTGTTCGTTTGGGTAGAGACTCGACTTCCAGCAATCTCGGCGGCCCACATTGCAGGAAAAGACAATGTAATGGCTGATTTTCTCAGCAGAGTTCGGGTGGATACCGGAGAATGGAAGCTGCATCCAGGCATCTATGCGTGGATAGTTCGCAGATGGGGGGGTTCTCCAATCATGGATCTCATGGCGACTTTTCGGTCAGGAAAGACAAATTGTTTTTTCAGCAGGCAACGAGAAAGGATGTCGGAGGAGATCGAAGCCTTGATCCAGTTTTGGCCATCGTTGGGCCTCCTTTATGTCTTTCTGCCATGGGCACTGCTGGGGTGAGTGATTCAGCAGGTCGAAGCTCACTCAGGAACAGTGTTGTCAGTGGCTCCGGATTGGCCAAGGCGCCCGTCGTACACCAATCTCATTCGCTTGCTCAACGGGGAACCCTGGAGGTTACCGGCGTTGGAGGACCTTTTGCTTCAAGGTCCCCTCTGAATGCCTCAAGTGGATCGATTCTCGCTTACAGTATGGCCATTGAAAGGGCAAGGTTAAAGAAAAGAGGTTACTCAGCAGCAGTCATTGCTACCTTGCTTTGGGCGAGAAAAAGCTCCACATCTCTGGCTTATGTGCGTATTTGGCATATATTTGAGGATTGGTGTTCTCGGAGGCAAGTACGCGTAACTACTGTAGCCGTGCTGATAGTGTTGAGTTTTTTGCAAGATGGGTTTGATAAAGGTCTGGCGTCCAGTTCATTGAGAGTTCAGTTGGCGGCACTGGCATGCTATAGAAGCAAGGTACAGGGCGTGGCTTTGGGAGCGCATCCGGATGTGTTACATTTTCTAAAAGCAGTTACTAGGCTGCGTCCCTCTCACAGAATAATGATTCCACCGTGGGATCTCAATTTAGTGTTATGGGTATTGGTTAAGGTGCCTTTTGAGTCGTTGCATCAGGCGACGGTCAAGGATTTAACTTTAAAAGCGGTGTTTTTGGTGGCTATCTCTTCGGCGAGACGCATCTCAGAGTTGCAGGCGTTGTCATGTAGAGAGAGGTTTCTATCTTTTTCAAGAGAAAAGGTGGTGTTGAGGCCAGTCCCATCGTTTTTGCCAAAGATAGTGTCACCATTTCATTTAAATCAAACGGTTTCCCTTCCAACGCTTCTTTCTACAGAGGGCAACGGCTTGGAACGTAGTTTGTGTCGTTTGGATATTTCGAGAGTTCTGCGGCAGTATTTGAAGGTCTCTGAAACATTTCGCAAATCGGACTGTCTTTTCGTACTGTTCGGAGGTCCTCGTAAAGGGGAGGCAGCGGCGAAAGCGTCTATCTCCAGACGGATAAAGGAAGCAATTACGATTACGTCAGCATATATTTTGCAGGATCGGCCAGTGCCAGTGGGGCTACAAGCTCACTCTACTATGGCACAGGCGACTTCTTGGGTGGAACACAATTTGATTCCGCCAGCGGAAATTTGTAGAGCGGCCACTTGGTCCTCTCTGCATACTTTCAGTAAACATTATCGTCTGGATCTTTTGGCAGCGAGCGATACCTGTTTCGGGTTGGCGGTGTTGCGATCCGGGTGCAAGGGTCCCTCCCAATGATTACTGCTCTGATACATCCCAGAGGTGGAGGACTAAACTGGAGGAATGATAAGGAAATTGAAATTACACTTACCTGGTAATTGTAGTTCCTTGAGTGAATCCAGGTTAGTCCTCATCCCGCCCTTTGGATGTTCAGTTTGGGTTCTTTACAGATGAAGAAGAGAATTCGGTGTGAAGGATGAGGGGCTTCTATCGCTCTCTGGATCGTGGTGAGTATGGCTGTTTTTTCATAGTTTCCTGTCCTTCTCTTGGTTTAGTTGAAGGGTGACATAGAGAAGGTAAAAGGATGGTGGAAAGTAATAGTGGTTAAAAAAATAAATAAATAAAAAGCAAAGAAGATCTGGCATTATAAATGATTACATGTGTAAAAGGCCAAGGTCTTCTTGTTGATCGTTTGAGTTAGTTGTAGTTTCTGGTTGGAATTAAATTTCAGCTACTTACTTGTTGCTCCTTTGAGTCTGCTTTTTCAATAGTGCACTGGGGATGATGGGTGGTGCCAGCAGGCTATGTCCAGTGATGTCACGAGTTTTGACATGCCCAGTCTCCAAGCTTCAGGAGGAGGTGCACTACCCAGAGGTGGAGGACCAAACTGGATTTACTCAAGGAACTACAATTACCAGGTAAGTGTAATTTCAATTTGCCTGTAATGTCATCTGACAGTTTAGATTTGACGGTGTTTCTGGAAAGGTCAGATTCTGAGCCACCAGCTGCTGCCACCTTATTGGTAACTTTTGCATTGGATACTGACAGAGACTGGCTTCTTAAAATGTTTTTTCACTGTAAGGACACTCAATTTATGGACTCCAAATAAGATTTCCTGATGTTTCTAGAGTAACACAGCAGAGACATAAGCAATTTCTTTTGTTGAAGCCTGTTATACTCCAGTTGGAAGGGTTATTCTTTCTTAGATTTCCATGCAAGTGTTTAATTAAACTGGGGGGTATCCAGTATGTTTCTTTGAGCCTCAACAATTGTCTGCCTTTGTGTCATCCAGAACTTCCCTGGTGGAAGCTGCTGCGGAACTTGTCTGGGAGTGGCCTCTAGGGGGTCTATGGGTCATCTCAGTTAACTAAATGCCTGTATTATTTTCTTTTGCCTCGGGTATATATTCGCTTTGTGTACTTCCTCCAGTATGTGGGCTTGGAGGTACGTATTTGCTATATATGAAAGTTATTTATTGTTTACTTTGTTTGGTTTCACCTTTTGAAAACCTCTTTCTGTACAAGATGTGATATATCTTTTGATATATTATTATGTAAAACTCTTCATAAATAATAAATTTTAAAAAACAGTGAATTAATCACATTTATTATGTTTGTTAATTCACCTTTAAGGTGCGTTATTACTAGCTAGATTCCATTGAATAACATGAGACCTGCGCTAAAATAATACGTATTACAGTGAATTAACATGCATTAACATTAGCACACCTTAGTAATTAGCCTACTAATTGGTGACATTTTATATTGATATGACTGATAATTTGGCATTTCTGAGCAAAATGTGTGAGGAATCCAGAGATATCTAAAAGTCCCTTAGAATGAAGTATGTAAATGTAAACATTTGTAAACACAAAGTACTATTGGAAATGTGTATGTTCGTTGTTTATTGTAAACCGCACTGATGCTGAATAGCGCGGTATAAAAGAGACTTTAAATAAATAAATAAATAAATAAGGATAAGATGTAAAATATATTAGTTATTTTTTTTATTTCTAAGGATTCAAGCTCAGATCTTCCGAAGTAAACATATCACCCAGTTCCTTGTAGACGTGTTATGTGTTTTCACATCAGAAACACATGTTATCCTTCTTTGGGTGGAAGGATTCCAAAGTCCTCCTGGATTGCTAGATTCTAAGTAGTCAAGGTGAAATGGTTGGTGTAATGGATCACCCTTTGATCATGCCTCTTCAGTAATCAGGAGACCGACGAGTAAGGCAAATAGAACAGAAGCAGGAGAGCTTCCTCCACGTTAATAACGTTCTAAACTTATCTCCTATGTGTCTTTGTACCGTGCTCTGTAAATTTGGTATGTGTACTAAACAAATTATTGATAATAATAACTGTAAAAAGGTCTTTGCTCCTTTGTGAAAAATACCTTAGTTTGAATACAACTCTAGTGCATTTTTTTTTACAAAGGATTTAATTCTTCTTGTGTTCAGGGTTCAAATGGTTACCAGTGGGATCAGCTAGTATGTTCTACAGCAGAGTTTTCCAACCTCTTTGGTTGTATGAACCCCTTATTAACCTCCAAAATGTTCAGGGACCCCCACAGTTCATTCTCACCACTCTTCCTGGACCTCCTCCCCTCAGTGCCAAGCCAGCTCCCACTGACCCTCTTTATCTCTCTCTCCTTCCTATCTCCTCCAGCCTCAGTTTCTTGCTTTCTCTCTTACCCCAGACAATTCCTTTCAATCTCTCTCACCCCCCCAGCCAATCCCCGCTAGCCTTTCTATTTTTTCTCTCTTCTGTGTTCTGAAGACCCCTTGTAATGGTCTCATGGAGCCTGAAGAGTCCATGGGCCACATGTTGGGAACCACTGTTAACCTTAAAACCAAAACCCTGGGACTCAACTGAACACCACCCACCCCCAAAAGTCTAAAAATATATATGTCAGGTTCCAAATCAACTTCCTCAAAATTATTTTTGTTGGACTATGACCTCCAGGTAGGGAACCAGACCATAACTGGAGAGTTGCATCCTTTTAATCACTTGCAGTATAACCTTTGTTTCAAAATTCATCAAATTTCAAAAATCAAATCAAATTTCACTTAACTGAAGAAACTGGCACAGCGAAATCCATACAATAGGTGAACCAACGACACAGTCCTGTGTTTCGGGTTGCAACATGGTGAGAAGAAACCTGAAGCAGGGTTTATAAATATTGAAACCCGAAGCACAGGACTGTGTCGTTGGTTCAGTTTTACTGGACTTGCTTCGCCATGAGGCTGCAGTTAAGTACTGACTGATTGTTCAGTTTGGCTTTAGAGTTTGTTAGCCACAATTGTTTTACTGCAAAATTTGATTAAAATGGATATGGATTTCTAGCCCAAGATTTAAACTTTTGTTTTGGGTTGGAGTCCAGTGTCCGACAAAAAGAAGTACATTTAGATATACAAGGAAGGTTTTCTCTGTTTTTGCACCCACCGTTATTTGTTTTATATGCTATTGGGCTGGTGGAGTTTGTTGCCCAAGGGGCTTTTTTTGTTTAGCATACTGGACAGGAATAATGGCACCCCCAACAATATGTGGAGCAAAACCCCTGGCAGTGATGCGGTCCCCCAACATCTCCTGTAGGCATCCACAACTGGCGTATACCAGTCTGCTGGTATGTTAACCCACCCCACAATTGCATTCCATTTCCAGCACATGAAGGTCTCCTAGATCCTCTTTAACAATGGCTGATTCCCAAAGGGTCTAGATGGGATGGAGAGCCAGGCCCATAGGTAGCCACTTTAAAGCAGTCCTTAAGCGCCCCTATAACCATTCTCTACTACATTTGGCTGCATGTGGTAGGTTATTGTCCCACTGGAGGACCCATGACCTGCAACTTGTGACGCAGTAGCTCCCCAGGAACCGATGGACACAGATAAGCATCCGGTGGTAGAAGCCGGTACTGCAGGAGAAAGCAGGAATTTCTCTGCAGAAAGAAAAAAACTCAGAACTAATCAAACAGAACAGCTCACCTCGGGGGAGGGGAGTAGTAAAGCTCTTGATTGGGCACGCCCTAAGAGGAGGCGGGCAGTGCAAGCTAGAAGCACCTGGTTAAATAGTCAGAAGCCAGGAAGTGAACGGGAGCAACAAGGGCAATGGGAGCAAAGAAAACAAAGAGAGCAACGAGAGCCAGGGCAAGAACAGAGACGGAGAGAATTTCCAGAAGGAGAAATAAGAGTTTCAGAGGGGAAGTCTGGAAGGAAGCATCTTTGCTGCTGTGATTCCTCAAATAGTCTGCAACTAGCAGGTAGCGTGGTGGAAGGCTCAGAGGCTGAAAGAAACTACTGGGGGCAGAAGACTTTCAAAACACTGAGAGATCCAAGGCTGCAGGACCAGGCAGAGCTATGGAATAAAAGGCAGAAGGACAAAGAATTCTCCAAGGGAAAACTTCTATCTAAGGTACCCAGTGGGGGAGGAATAGTTGATAAGTTTTATGCTCTAAAGCCAGAGGGAGTGTGCCCTAGTTTTAAAAGCCAAGTCAGACAAAATGGTGGCAGCTGCTTTCAGCAAGGAGAGGGTTTGAATAACAGTGAATATTCTTACAAGCCAGCTGAAGTACCTAGCCAGGAAGGGGCTGACATCCATGCTTTTAAATCTCTCTTTAAAGACTCTCCTTGTACTGCCAAGTATCTAAGCACACCATCCACATGTAGAGAGAGGTGGAGAGATAACGTTAGCAGCACGTTGAATGTTTGTTTTCCTGATACAAACAAGTATGCTAATCAGCCTGAGTTAAAGACCCTCAGCAAACAATTGCTCACGGGAGAAAAGGGACATCAGCTAAGTGAAGGGAAGTCACCAGCTGAATCACTTCTCCAAGAGTTTAGAGAGTTTTTGGAACGTAAGGCAAGTTTTAATTATAGTGCCCCAGAACCAGTTGCTGGCTGTGAGGAAAGAATGCCTTTTTCTAATTCTCTGCCATCTACAGAAGAGGACACATTAATGGACTGTTCAACCTGCTTAATTGAGAAGGACAATTAAGAGGGAAAAAGGTTTACCTGTTGTATGAGGTAATATAGCAGATGTACTTGACTCTTCCTATACAAAGAAGCTGGTAAAAAGTGAATGAGTTAAAGTTCAACTGATTTGTATAGCAGGAGCACTACTGTTGAATGAACCTTTTCTGTTCTTCAGTTCATGATTGGATCACATGACGTGAATGTGAATTCCTGAAGATAGCACAGCATTGCAAGCCTGTTTATCTAGTTTCTTTTACTCTTGTTTTGGATTTATAACTTCTGCACCGTCTGTTGCATTTGAACTGCACAACTGGCAAATAAACCTCATGAAAATAAATTTCTCTTTGCCATGCCTTACTGCTCGAGGCACTAACACAACTACAACTAATTGCCTCAAGGGCATCACAAGGCAACCCCTCCTTAACCCTCAAGGTTAGGGAGCGGGAGGCGTGATAAACTGTGACCAACCTGCCTGACAGTAGGTACCACATATTCCACCAGAATACATTGGTGGTACTCAGATGTCATGAATACATTGAAATGTTCCAGGTCCCCAGTCCTTGAGGCAGAAAAACAGCCATACAACATGTAGGAAGGGTGATGTGTGCCTCATAAGCCACAGATCTGTGCCTGTGAACGTTTTGCTGCTCCACATTGCCAAAGAACTCCTGTGTGCTATCATGTTCACAGAGCAGTCGTCCCTGAATGACTGTGATCTCTCCATGTGGGTTAGAGCAAAGATTATGTCTTATCATGTCTGTCTGTGAGACTGGGGTCCTCCCTGGCCCCTGCTTAGGACATCCCCCTTTGTGTACTGTGTAGCGTTGCAACCACCACACCTGAGGGCCCCAAATCAGCCTAATGCTCACTAGGGGTTGCACATGGCATCTGTCCAACACGTTGCAACAACTGATGATGACATCAGGGATGTACATTCCTTGTCCCAGCATGTTAATGGCTAATTACATGACTGTTCCATGAGCAGAAGCCATCATAATGACCTACAGACACAGGAATCCCACAGTTGCAGGAGCTGGTCTTATACCCCAGAGAGGTTTGATATTAGATGACATGGCTTCCCAGACTGTCTCATACAGCTCTCCTGTCCATCGATGGGCTTTGTGGAAATGGAATAGGGAGTGAAGGTGGCACAGATAAAAATATGAGGCATCATTCAATGGTAAAATCAAGTCATGTCAGTATGGCCTAATTAGCCCAGGTATGTCGCTTGTCACTACATTGAGAATGTGGATCCCCTATCAAAACAGACTTGCTCTGCACCTAAGGGAGGCAACAAACATGTGCTGGCAATATCCCAATTGACATACATTTGTCATACTGAATTGGACTGATATTCTGTGATTCCCTCATCATCAAATATGTGGTCATATAGAGTGCTATGCCAGTTTAGTGGACACTTTCTCCTAAGAGATGGTGGACCTTAATCAGTAGAACAGCAAGGGTACTAAAAATATTGACCTCAACTGGACTGTTGCCCAGCACTGACAACCTTTAGGAACAGGATATAGCATGAGAAGCTGTTTGGTCTGACTCTGTATGGCATGTCATCACATCTAATGAAGGGCCATGTCTGTATCCTGTCCACAGACGCTTCCATATCATGAGGGACCCTGAGGTGTACAGGGGCAGGTTCTGGGCTATTCACCGCAGCAGGCCAAGGCTCCTAGAGCACGTCCGCCACCAACTGTAGTGTTGATGATGAACCAAAGCTATGCAACAGGTCCCAAATAACCCACCATAGAGGGTCACCATCAAGACTACCACATGCAACACACTGTGGAGGTGCACAAGGCATATGCATTGCTGTACACTGAGATGTCAGACACAGGTCCTGACCAGCCAAGCTGACAATCTATTCCAGAACCACAACCATTCAAAAATGGGGGCTCCAGCATAGCAAGCTAAACATCAGCAGTGCTCCAGAAAGAGAGAAGGAGCTGCATACAACAGCAGCTGTGAAACAGTGGGTGTGTAGAGAAGAGAAGCTGTGTCACACACTGACAAAGGTAGGGTATGCCAGGGCATGGGGCAGCAAGGTGGGAATACACAGATCTTGGGGTGGCAGTGGCAGTGGCAGAGGAGAACACAGGGAAAAAAAAAGGAGTCAGCCCCAAGCATGGATCTCCCAAGGAGGGGTAACACAGTATATGATGGCAGATAAAGACCAGAATAATCCATCTAGTCTGTCCAACAAGGTGGCTAGAGTGGTTCTAACTGCTTCTCCTTGCACATTACCCACTGCCTGTGTTTAGGGTTGTAACTGGTGCTCTGTGCAGATAAGCCTCCCTCTACATAGTGATGATATTTAAGTTTGCTTTGATTTTATTTTCTTGCTGTAAGGAGAATAAAATCAAAGCAAACAGGTGTACATGGAAGTGCGAGAGTGAAGCCAAGATGTGCAGCCTAAGAAGGCAATGATTGGTCTGTAGGATAAATTGTCACTGGATCCAGGAAATGATAAGGAGCCACTGATGTGAATGGAGAAGGGATGTCACAAGGGCAGGGATGGCTATACTGCTATCTGTCCAACTCCACAGGTGAGCCCAATTTTCTGGCTAGCTTCAGTGCCCAGTAACTGCCACTCCCACAGAGGCATACACCACAGGCAACTACCTACACAGACTAGCTAGGCTGTCTGGTCCTAGCACAGGTGTGCCACTGCATTGCCTGACACATGCAGGGGGCCACATGCCCAGAGTGCCAATGAGGTAGATGCAGTAAACAGCATGTGCAGACAGGAAGGCAACAGGTACAAGGCAGACAGGAACAGGGTCCATGGCATACAATGTGTCTTTGACCCTGCCCCCACAATTCAAGGGCAAGACAAATGGGGATGTGAGGAGAGGGCAGGCCATATCAGGCCATTGATGACCCCTGCAAATAGGCCCCTTGACAGAGGGAGGCCACCACAGCAGTGTGACCATGTAGAGGCTACAAGTTGTGTTTGCCAGGTCTGCCAATGCTATCTTAGAGGTACCGCAGTAGGAAGAACAGTTGCAAGATGCCACATGTGTGGATGGAATAATGACCATTATACAGAGGACAGTTCAAAATGTGCAATGCCACAAATGCTATAAAATCCTTGCTTGTCCCTCATCAGCCTGGCTCAAGCAATCTGAACACAACACCCTGTTCACTGTGGTGCCGTGCACACATTGAACACATGATCCACCAGGTTTGCATTCACTCCAGCCCTGCCACTCAGTCCGTGACCATGCAGATGATCCACAAGCCTGGCCCCAGAGTGGGTCACATGTCATGTCGTCATCTGCAGTACTGCAGTGCCCACATCATGTCCATTCACGGGGACCCAGCCACCCCTGCATATATGCTATGTGCCAGAGATGGCACAGCTGTCCCATGATGTATCACTTCCCTGTCAGAGAGGGCCACAGTACCTATGCCAAATAATTAGGATGACACCAACAAATCACACAATATTTATTTATTTATTTATTTATTTATTTACTTCTCTTATATACCGCGCTATTAAAATCAGTGCGGTTTACAATTGAACAAAAAACATACTGCAATGTCACACGACAATTGAGTTTTTACATTGAACATGGACGAGATAACCTGGAGGTAACAGGGGTAACTAATTACAGAGTAATTATTCATGGAGTATGGTGAGAAATTATACATATAGTATGGTGAGAAATTATACATATAATACAATACCCTATCATCCGTAGAACAAAACCATTGCAGGACATTGGTAGCCAGGACACTGCAGTAGCTGATATGGATCAGGCATGTACATGGAAGGAAGCAGCCAGCATTATCCTATTGGGATGTCCTGCCATCTAGCATGGCCATCCACCGGTTGCCATAGCTAATGGAAACATCTGTCCCTCCCATGTACAGCTTTTGCAGTGGTTGACCCCCCCCCCCCCCCCCCCGTGCCTGAGGAGCTTGGCGATGGTAAAGCCACCTCCAGTGAACAGGAACGCAGCAGCCCAATGTCTAGCATCATCAGTGGGAGCAGCTGGGCTACTACACAGGTGGCCACCAGCATCAACAGCCCCATCATCCTATCCAGCCCTTCCCCCTTGGAGGAGGGCGAGGATGAGGAGGTGGTCCTCACGTTCACTGAGGTCCCTAGCTCTCCTGAGAGGGAAGGGGCTAGAGAGCATTCATCAAGAAGTCAGGGAGCAGCTGGAAGGGAGGGTGCCTGCTGCAGGAGGCTGTGAGGCATTTAGAGGGGCAAAAGCCAGAGGAGGGGGAGGCCCTTGAGGAGGGAGAGGAGCCATGGCAGGGTGAGCCCCTGGAGGAGAGGGTTGGCAGAGGAGGGGTGTCTGTGAGATGTTAGGATGGAGGGGGTGGGTGCAGGGGATGGGAGGAAGGAGAGTGAGGGAGCTGGGAAGGGGTGGAGGGAGGGGGTGTGTCTTGAGGATGGGAGTAGGGAGGAGGAGTCTCTTGAGGTTGGGGGGAGGGAAGGGGAGTGTTCCAAGGAGGGAGGGGGGTGTCCCAAGGATGGAAAGGGGAGGGGGAGGGGCCTGAGGATGGGAGAAGGGAGGGGATGAAGGATGGAATGTGATGGGGATAGGGATGGGAGGGTAGGACAGCTGCCTCTACGGACCCCCATACAGCTGGGCTGCCTCACCATGAGGCCCTAGTGGCAAGTGCCACCAGCAAAATGCTGCAGCCCCCACACCTGATGGAGCAATACCTGCAGCACGGCATCGCTGCACTTGCAAGGCTGCTGGACCTCATGGCAAGGCACCTCGAGGGCTTGCAAGAAGAGTTGAGTGGCCTGCATGAAGAGATACATGGCCTGAGGAAGGTTGTATACCATCTTGCATGGGTACATACCTTCCCTCCAGGCCCACCAGCTAGTGGGGGAGGGGGTCAGTGGGTAGTGGGATAGAAATGTGGATAGTCTGTAGGGGAGGGGATACCCCAAGGCAAAGTCCCAATTGGCAACCTGAGGCTTATGTAAGGGTATGTTCATAACCCAGTACAAACGTGTTGTTTACATTTTGCATTGTTGATAGTTAAATAAAGTTACAGTTTGACAAGGAACTTACTGGTATCCACTGCTATCATCCTTCGTTGTCATGGTGCACCACTGCACCACACGGAACACTGGGCAGTGTAGGTCTCGTTACATGCGCCTGCCCCCTCAGCAACATGTGTGATCAGGTCTGCCGTGGACACAGGCATTATGTGTGCATCCTGACCATCCACGCAGTGGGTGCAGGGATGGTTCCCCAATATCTGGTGACATGCATGATATGGATAATTGCCTGTGGTGTACACTTTCTGGGGGCAGTGTGCCCATGCTGGTCCATATACATAGCTGGAGAAGGGACCTACGAGAACCATGCTGTCACACCCTATATGGTGCAAGCACCCTTGCTGAGTACATACACACACACACGTGCCACTGCCAGCTCCATGAAAATATCAGGCAGTGGGCACAAATGGTAACCTAGGCAGTGGTGGACTTGCAACAGCTGACACAGCATGTATCACAGCCCTGCAGGAGCACTGTTGATTCCACTCCCCACCAGTATCACCATACATGCCACCTCAAGGCATGGATCCACATCTGGCACTCTCACCACACAGCCCTCCAATGTTCTGGGACCTGGCCCCCAGAAGAAGGGGCAAGTAAGGACCCTTCCACCATTCAATGGGGGGGGGGGGGGGGGGGTGCAACAGCAAGGTTCCAGAGGGACAGCGGCTCAATCCAGTTGCAAGTCGGGCTCCACCCCATACTCCATTGTGACATAGGCCCTTTGGCATGTGGCCCTTTGAGGTGGAGGGGCAGGCAAAGGACAAAGCATGGGGTCATGGGCATACCACGTGATTATCACCATGTTTGTGTGATGGAGTGGTTCCACAGCCTGGTCAGTGAGAGGGATGGTGGGATGTGTGGGGTAGGAGCGAGCAGGGAGAGCAATTGGTGCACATGGGAGGAGTGGCCTAGTGGTTAGGACAAGGTACTTCAGGCTGGAGGGCCGGGGGTTCAAGTCCCACCTGGGGACAGCAATCTCAGGCCGGAGGGATTGGGATTTCTAGTCCTATAGGCACTCCTTGTGGTCTTGGGCAAGCCACTTAACCCTCCATTGCCCATGTTCCCTGTAAGTATTAGCGTATGTGTGTCATATCCCCTCGTGTTAAATGTATCTCCCAATTGACCGCTTTGACCCGGTGAAAAGCGGGATATAAATACAGCTAAATAAAATAAATAAATAAGTGGGTATAGCTGTGAGGTGTGAGGGGTGTGGTGGTGTGAGAGGTGTGGGGGAGTGGGTGGACCGGTGTGAGGGTGCAAGGAAAGGTGCACAATGCCCTGATGGGGATGGTTATGGTTATGGTTTAGGCATTTGATATACTGCCCTTTACTTACGCATCAGAGCGGTTTACATGTATATACTAACAGGTACTTTTTATTCCCTTGTCCCCGAAGGGCTCACAATCTAAGTGTACCTGAGACAATGGAGGGTTAAGTGGCTTGCCCAAGGCCACAAGGAGCAGCCATGGGATAACCAAGATACACATGGCAATAAATATGTGACCCTATGTGAGCTGAGGAGGCCGTTTGAATCAAATGCCTTCCATGCCATGGGTTACCTAATGCACATCATAAGAACATAAGTTATGCCATACTGAATCAGACCAAGGTCCATCAAGCCCAGTATCCTGTTTCCAACAGTGGCCAATCTAGGTCACAAGTACCTAGCAGTTTCCCCAAAAGACACAGGATCCACAATGCTTGTATTGGGACAAGCAGTGGATTTCCTGGGTCCCCTTTAATAATGTTCCTCCAGGAACTTGTCCAAATCTTTTTTAAACCCAGCTACACTAACAGCTTTTACTACTTCCTCCGGTAACGAATTCCAGAGTTCACGTTGAGTGAAAAAATATTTTCTCTTATTAATCTTAAATAGGTTACACTGTAGCTTCATTGCATGCCCCCTAGTCTTTCTATATTCTGATGGTGTAAACAGTTGATCTAGGTTTACCTGTTCTACTCCATTCATTAATTTATAGACCTCTATCATATCTCCCCTCAGCCGTCTCTTTTCCAGGATGAAGAGCTTTAACCTTCTTAGCCTCTTTTCATAGGGTATCCTTCCATCCCCTTTACCATTTTGGTGGCTCTTCTCTGTACCTTTTCTAATAATGCTGTATCCTTTTTAAGATACGGCGACCAGAATTGCACACAATATTCAAGATGCAGTCGCACCATGGAATAATACAGTGGCATTATAATATCCTTTGTTTCCTTATCGTTCCTTCAGTTCAGTCCCGCACCACTGGGTTGTGTACCTCTTCCTGCAGCATGGAGACTGGGCATGTCAGAATCTTGACACATCTACCAGTGACACCTCCCACCAGCTTCCAGTGTGTCCACTCTCCATGCAGCAGGAGGTTGTGAGCCTAGGGTGTAGACTCAGCTTGAGGAGCACATAAGGAGAGTTAGGTGGTTAGGATTAGTTTAAATTTGGGTCTTTAAAATTGTTTTTGAAGGGAATTGGTTTTTGGTACTCTGTACCTTTAATTTATTTTGATTGTTGAGTAAAAAAAAGACATAAACTCGAAGGTGCCGGTAAGGGGGCAGTGGAGGGGATTCCTGCTTCCCCTTCTCTTCAGTTGCTTTCTTTGAATGCCCGATTTGCACTCCCTAGCTTGATCAGACGGTGGGGAGTTGTCTTGGCTGTGCTGAGCTGTTGTCCGTTTTAATCGGCAGCAGGAGAGACAGCTGTGCAGTCAGGAAGGAGCTTTCCTCAATATCGCAGCTCACCGGCACGGGCTTCTGACAGCTGCTGGCAGGAATCCAGGTAATTATTTTCTCCTTTTTCTCCAGATCGGCAGGAAACATTGCTGGGATCGTTTAAAGAGCTGCAGGGACTTTGGCTGCCGACTGAGGCCTGTTGCCTCGTGGTAAGCTGGGGGCTAAATTTTGGAGGCAGCCATTTTGAGTCGGGAGTGATTTTTTTCCTGCAGTTTTTGCAGGCAGCACATTTGCTGTGCAGGCAGTCCCTGAAGCTATTTGGTCCTACATTTTGAGAGAATCTTTATTTTGGAGCTTGCCCCAAGCCTCTGAAGTGCCGGTGGTTAGGTATTGGGGTAAAAAAAAAAGTCTGGGGTTTTTTGGTAAGGTTTTATAACTAGCTGGTTTGTGGGGCCATTCCCGGTTTTGGGGAAGCCTCCAACTCTAGTAAGGGGAAGAGTGGGCGCTGATGCCTGCTCGACCTCAGTGCCTAGTGTGTGGTACCCGCAGGGGCGCAGTTTCGGTGGACGGCGTGTGTCAGGGCTGTGCGGCGGAAGCGGTGCAGATGGAGCAGGAATTAAAGGATCAGAGTAAGGGAGAACCTCTCACCATGCCTTTAGTGGCTGAAGGAGAGGAAAAGGGGGGGCAATCCCCTCCCTGGTCACCCCAGGCGTCGACCTCATCTCTTCCAGGTACGGGTGCACCGCAGGGGACGGCATCCGAGGCACTGGAGGATTTTTTCCCGGATTTTGTGCTGCTGCTGCATCGAGCGTTTTGCCTTCGTAAGCGGGGGGCTGTTCCGGCCGTCTCAGGGTTAAGCCCCGTGGCGCTTGCTTCGGAGGTGCAGGCAGCAGAGGGGTCTCAGGGGAGGCCAGCCAATTTGGCAGAGGAAGAGACCCGTCCCTTGGAGTCTTTCGAGGACGAAGGGTTGGAAGGCGAAGTAGAGGATCAGGCTGAGAATCTTGAAGAGGGTGAAATTCAGGAGCCGGAGGATCAGGCCCGGATTATTCGGGTGTTCAGGAGAGAGGAGCTGGTGGCATTGATATCAGAGTCGCTGCAGGCCCTTAACCTGCCTGTAGCCGCGTCTGTGGAAGAAGACAGTGTGGAAGATCCCCTCATTCAAGCGGTACGGAAGTCCCAGGCGGTGTTTCCGGTCCATAAGGTAGTTAGGCAGATGATTCAGGATGAGTGGGACATGCTGGAGTCAGCGCTCAGGGGTGGGAGGTCCATGGCTCGGCTCTATCCGTTGTCTGATCAGGAGAGGGAGTTGTTTCGCTCTCCTAGGATAGATGCGGCGGTTTCGGCAGTAACGAAGAAAACTACCATTCCTATAGAAGGTAGCCTGGCATTGAAGGATGGACAGGACAGGAAAATAGATTCAATGGTGAAGCAAGCCTTTGAGGCTAATGCCCTGGCACTACAGGCCTCCATTTGTGGGGCTTGAGTGGCGAGGTCTTGTCTGTGATGGTCTCAATGTTCGCAGGGGGCGACTTGTCGCAGGGTCAGGTACAGGTCTTGTCCAGGTTAAAGTCCGGAGCGTCTTATTTAGCAGATGTGCATTATGATTTGGTCCGGACTCTGGCTAATAGCATGTCGTCCTTAGTGGCGGCACGCAGATATATTTGCTTACGGAATTGGGCGGCGGATGGTGCCTCCAAGTCAAGACTCAGTAAACTCCCCTTTAAGGGTAAGCTGCTGTTTGGTAAAGATCTGGACAAGCTGGTTAAGGACTTGGGAGAGTCCAAAGGGGGCCAGTTACCGGAGGATAAGTCAAAGACGGCTAGGCCCGGGATGGCGTTTAGGGGTCAGACTCGCGATTTTTGCCATTTTCAGGCATCACAGTTTGGATCGTTTCAGAGAGGCCGGTATCCCTTTCGTGGTCAAGGTTTTTGCGGATTCAGTGGTGCAGGTAGGGGGTTCGCTACCCTGCCAGCTGCCGGTTTTAAAAAATTGCAATGAAACGAGAACTCAGGCAGGCGTACAGCCCGTGGGGGGTCAGCTGCGGGAGTTCTTGCCTGCCTGGGTTCAAGTGACATCCAATCAATGGGTGTTAGAGGTCATTCGAGAGGGTTATGAGCTCGAATTTACATGACTGGTTCGAGACTCGTTTGTTCTTTCTCCTTGCAAGGGGCGGAACAAGGAGTCAGCGGTTCAAGCAACTTTGATGCATCTCGAGCTGCTCGGGGCCGTGGTTCCGGTACCTCCAGATCAGTGCAGCGTCGGTCGACACTCAATTTATTTCATGGTTCCAAAGAAGGACGGGTCTTTTCGGCTGATTTTGGATCTCAAGAGCGTCAACTGGTGTCTGTGGGTGACCCATTTTCATATGGAAACTCTAAGGTCCGTGATGGTAGCTGTGCGGCAAGGAGAGTTTTTAACTTCTCTCGACCTCACAGAGGCTTATCTGCACATCCTGGTTCATCCGGAGCATCAAAGGTTCTTGCGGTTTGCGGTCCTGTGGGGTCATTTTCAGTTTCAAGCCCTACCATTTGGACTGGCAACGGCTCCGCGTATGTTTACCAAAGCAATGGTGGTGGTGGCAGCCTTTCTCCGCAGGGAGGGGGTGCTGGTGCATCCCTACTTGGACGATTGGTTGATTCAGGCGAAATCAAGAGTGGAGAGCGAGAAAGCGACGGCAGAGTGGTTCGGTTCTTGCAGAGTCTTGGTTGGATAGTCAATGTCTCAAAGAGTCGATTGGTACCGATGCAGTCGTTGGAGTATCTCGGAGTTCGGTTTGACACAAGGGTCGGAGCGGTCTTCCTTCCGGAGGCTCGAGTTCTGGCAATGCGTGCATTGGTGCTTGGGTTCTTAAAGCTACAGGCACCGACTGCGTGGCATTACCTTCAGGTGCTGGGTACCATGGCGGCGGCCATCAAGGTAGTCCCGCAGGCGCATATGCAGCCATTACAGAGGTCGCTGCTCCGTCGTTGGTCACACCAGGAGGATTCATTGAGGAAGCACTTGTCCTGCCCGGGGAAGGTTCGGGCGTCCCTCGGATGGTGGCTGCGTCGGGAGAATCTGACGGTGGGAATGCCATTGGAACAGCCACAATGGGTTCCGCTGATGACGGATGCCAGCCTGGGAGGCTGGGGAGCTCATCGCGAGGGACTCTACACACAGGGAATGTGGAGTGTGGAGGAAACTCGGTGGTCTATCAATCGTCTGGAGCTACGTGCTGTGGCCCTGGCTCTACAAGCCTTCGAGTCTGTGTTGCTCAGGCGAGCGGTTCGAGTGCTGTCTGACAACACCTCCGCGGTGGCGAATCTCAAATCGGCAAGGCAGAACGGGCAGCGTTGGGCTGGAAAAAGAGGCGGAAGTTCTGTTTGAGTGGGTGGAGCCTCGGCGTCTGGCTCTGTCGGCGGCGCACATTGCAGGAAAGGATGGTGGATTACCTCAGCCGGGTTCGGGTAGATCCCGGGGAATGGGAGCTGAATCCAGAAGTATTCAGTCAGTTGGTAGTCAAGTGGGGAGTGCCGCGGATGGATCTCATTGCGACTTACGACTCGGCCAAAGCCAGCCGGTTTTTCAGCAGAAGAAGAGAGAGGATCTCCGAAGGGATCGATGCCTTGATTCAAAGGTGGCCAGATCACGGTCTTCTTTATGTGTTTCCACCCTGGGTGCTCATAGGCCGGGTGGTTCAGCGCATACAGAAACATCAAGGTTCTGTGATTTTGACAGCACCAGATTGGCCGCCTCACCCATGGTATGCGGACCTGTTGAGGCTTCTCGATGGTCAGCCCTGGCAACTTCCTGTTCGGGAGGATCTGCTTCTGCAGGGTCCTCTGCGAATGATGCAGGTAGCTCGATTCTCGCTTACAGCTTGGCCATTGAAAGGGCTAGTTTGAAGAAGAAAGGTTATTCACCGGCAGTGGTGGCTACTCTATTGGCGGCTAGGAGACGTTCCACTTCCTTTGCGTATATTCGCATTTGGCGTATCTTTGAAGGATGGTGTGCAGATCAGCAGTTGCATCCATCGGTTGTCTCAGTTCCAGAGGTGCTGTGTTTTCTTCAGGATGGTTTTGATAAGGGGTTGGTGGCCAGTTCGTTGAGAGTTCAGCTGGCCGCTATAGCTTGTTATCGTGGTAAGGTGCAAGGGCGTGCAGTGGGGACTCACCCGGATGTCTTAAGGTTCTTGAGAGCAGTGTCTCATTTGCAGCCTCTGTGCCGCGTGTTGATTCCTCCATGGGATCTCAATTTGGTGTTGGGGGCGTTAACAGGTAGGCCTTTTGAGCCGTTAGGGGAGGCCTCGGTCAAGGACTTGACGTTGTAAACAGTGTTTTTGGTGGCTATCTGTTCAGCTCGTCGGGTCTCGGAGTTGCAGTCTTTATCTTGCAGGGAACCTTTCCTAATGTTTTCCAAGGAAAAGGTGGTATTACGCCCGGTTCCGTCATTCTTGCCGAAAGTGGTTTCGCCCTTTCATCTGAATCAGTCGGTCGCTTTGCCAGTGTTAAGATCATCAGGCGGAGAGGCAGTCGATCGGGACATGCGGTTGCTGGATGTGAAGAGAGTACTTCGCCATTACTTGCGGAGGTCTGATGCCTTTCGGCGATCAGAGCGTTTGTTTGTACTTTTTGGAGGACCGTGTAAGGGTGAAGCAGCGTCCAAGGTGTCTATTGCTAGGTATATTAAGGAAGCGATTGCATCAGCTTATCTTTTTCAAGGACGTCAGGCGCCTTTGGAATTGAGGGCTCATTCTACAAGGGCTCAGGCGACATCTTGGGTGGAACGCGATTGTGTTCCAGCAGCTGAAATCTGTAAGGCGACCACATGGTCTTCTTTGCATACCTTCAGTAAGCATTACCGTCTTGATGTGCAGGCGGTGGGGGATGCCGGTTTCGGGTTAGCAGTTTTGCGGGCTGGTTTTTTGGGTCCCTGCCATTAATGTACTGCTCTGCTACATCCCAGCGGTGCGGGACTGAACCGAAGGAACGATAAGGAAAGAGAACTTAGACTTACCTGCTAATTGTTCCTTGAGGAACTTCAGTACAGTCCCGAATCCCACCCAGTTTGGGGGTTCAGTCAATGGTCTCGGGACATTAAAGGGGCCGGCCACGCAAAGGAAAGTCTACAGGTAAGTGGCTGGTTCCTGTTCAGGTATGGTGGTTGTCTTAATGGCGACTCTATTCGCTTCTTCTGGCTGTTGCCTTTTTTCATGCATTTCTTATCTTTTGTGTTGGTTTGCTTGGGGGGGGAGGTGAAGCGGTTATCCTCTCCTCGCAGGGATTGTTGCGGTATAAAATAACAATTAGAATCTGGTCTCTTCCCAAACGTATATAATCAAGTTACTTTGATGCGTTCAATTTTAACAGTTATTAAGAAATTTTTGTGTCACTCTATCTCATTATTACAGATCACTGACGTTTCCAAAGGTCTCAGACTCTTTATAGCACGATTAGTAGACAAAGTCTTACTACCGGTGCTTGATCGCATCAATGACCTTATATTTAGAAACCGGTACGTATTTTTCTCAGCACTGAGTAAACTCCATTTTTCTAAATGAGATCTTCATCTTAATGCTGTAATTTCAATGTTTAAATGTACACAGCTATCACTTAACTTATATTTCACGTTCTGGAGTTATATTTCACCGTTATATTTCACCGTTTGCAGCCATAGTAGACCAGTCTGATAGACAATGGTCTATGTCCTGGGAAACACTACTAACACTATCAAAGAAGAAAGTCTGTACTGATTTACATAGATCTTCACTGCTCGAGTATGTACATAGACAACAGATCCCGAGAGGGCTGAGAGTATATAAAGAACCTAGAATGCCGATGTTGGATTCTGAATTTATATCAAAATGGAATATGATATTGAACAAGTGTTCACTGGACCTGATGGTATTGATGGTGGATGCTTTAAAACCGGTTCTAGAGAAGACAACTGAAGAAATACAAGCTATTCAAACCCAATTGAAACAGGAAGAGACTGAAGACATTTATAATAAAAAATTGGCGGAAGTAGAACAAAAAGTGCAAGTAGTGAAACAAGAAACAATGACTAAAAAATTAAAGAAACTACAGAGAGACGCTACAGATTACACGTCCGGATATGTCTATCCCTGGATGGACACCAAACGCAAGTCAAGGAAATCTAAGAAAGTGATCACTTTTGATGACTCATCGGAGGACTCCGGAAGGACGGAGTCGAGCGCTTCATCCAGGGAAGATTTTTTGGAAGATGCTCAAGGAAAGACAAAGAAAAAGAAAAACGAATCAGAACGGGCCACACAAAGCCGCTCCAGCCAGAAGAAGAAATGAACTATCGCCCTGTACCACAAAGTATTCTAGTAGAAAACATCTCTGGGAATGATCTATCAGAAGAATCTCTACTATTGCTTAACAAAGAATTATCATTTGTTCCAACCATAACTTTCGATTCTTTTCAGTTTCATGTTGATTTAGAAAAACTAGTGCGGAAGTTACATTTAAAACATTATTTTCATATGGATGAAGGGGAGAAAGCAGAAGTGATGGATACTGTAACAACTAAGGTAACTTCCCAGCGAATACCCTTACCAATTTCTTCTAAATGGACACCCCCATTCCATTGCCTACAGCGATCGGTATTTTTAAAGAATTAGTATTACAGGATGTTGCTATGTTTATTTGTTTATTTATTTAGACAGTTTTGTATACCACCTTATCCTTCAATCAAAGTGGTCACAACACAATTGGGGGATACATTTAACACGAGGGGATATGAGACACATACACTAATACGTACAGGGAACATAGGCAATGGAGGGTTAAGTGGCTTGCCGAAGACCACAAGGAGCACCTGTGGGACTAGAAACCCCAGTCCTTCCGGCCCAAGGTTGCTGTCCTCTAGTGGGATGTTGGAACAAGAGATGAGATTACATAACACAGCTTTAACAAAAGTAGAGGGACAAGCTTTGACAACATTGAAAAAAAGAACTGATTTAGTAATTAAAAGAGCCGATAAAGGAGGTGCAATAGTAGTAATGAAAAGAGGAGACTATTTGAAAGAGGCAGAGCATCAACTCCAGGATATAACAACTTACAAATCGTTGTCGGAAGATCCAAAGCATGAGATACAGACGACGATTAAACAACTAACACAGGCAGCTCTGGAAAACAAATTGATCTCCAAAAAGGAGTTTCAATTTTTGAATGTTTCCACTCCGAGTACAGCTAAACTATATTTAGTTCCAAAAATTCATAAAAGTTTACAACAACCTCCCGGCAGACCGATCGTTTTGACGAAAGGAAGTGTGTTAGAACCCTTGTCTATTTATATAGATTCATTTTTATGTCCTCTATTAACAACTATACCGTCATATTTACAGGATACTACGCATTTTTTACGCTTAATGGAAGATATGACCGAATGGTCAAGGGATCCAGATACTCTATTAGTAACTCTGGACGTGGTATCGTTGTATACAAACATACCACAAACTGCGGCGCTATCTACGGTTCAATCCATCCTCCTACTGAGAGAAGATCTTTCTGCATTACAATATGAATTTTTAACAGCATTGGCGCGATTGGCGATTTTTCAAAATTATTTTGAATTTGAGGGGAAATTATACCAACAAATAGCAGGGGTTGCCATGGGTGCAACCTGCGCTCCATCAATAGCTAATTTTTATATGTGCAATTTTTAATCTCAGTGATTATCTATCTCTCCATATCGTACTAATTTGCTAGTATGGAAAAGATACATAGATGATGTGTTTCTATTGTGGAAGGGTACGGAGGAAACACTCTTAAAATTTATCCAATGGCTTAATGAATGTGATGGTAACATTAAATTCACATATGCATATAATCAGCGGAAGATAACTTATTTAGACGTACAAGTAGAAAGAGATAACGTATGGAAAACTTCCGTCTTTAAAAAATCCACAGATCGCAATGCTTTGTTACATTTTACAAGTAAACATCCTAGAAAGTTGAAAGAAGGACTTCCCTTTTCACAATTTCTCCGCTTTCGCAGAAACTGTTCTGATACAGAAGAATTTAAGCGTCAAGCGAAACATCTGAAGAATGACTTTCTAAATAGAGGCTGTCCTGCTAAAATAGTATCGCAAGCATATAGAAGAGCTTTATATAATCATAGAGCCCTATTACTTACTGTCACACCAAGTAAGCAGAAGAGACAAAAGGATTCGATACATGTTAACCTAGTAACGGGATTTTCCCCGCTGAGCAATGCTATACAAAAGATTTTAAATAAACATCGGAATGTTCTTAGGACGGTTCCTGGGTTAACAGAAAAACGGATCCGATGTGTATGGAGAAGAGGTCGTACACTGAAAGATATGTTAAGTCCTGCCACTCTCCCTCCCTTGAAACCTCAAGTCACTAGTGGAAGTCATAGCAAGTGTGGCCATTGCGATATGTGCCCCATGATGTTAGAAACTGCTACGTTTACATATAAGCAAACAATATATCATCTGCGCTCCCATACCACATGTGAATCTAGAGGAGTAATATATGTGCTTCAATGCCTGTGTGGACTACTCTATATAGGAAAAACGTTACGTTCTTTGAAAGTACGATTGAAAGAACATCGAAGTAAATTAAAATGTGGCAGAATGGAAGCACCAATGATTCCACATAGTTTGGCGATGGGTCACACTTTCTACCAATTCAGTTGCGTAATAATTGAACAAGTGACAGAAGGTAGAGGAGGTAGGACTTTAGATGAGACTCTCCTGAAGAAAGAACAACAGTGGATTTTTAAATTGAATACAGTGATTCCATCGGGATTGAACATAGCTATAGACTGGAATGCCTGTATATGAAGCTACATTTAATTGCTTTGACAGGTTAAGAGTCATGCGGCGCAAATGTGCCCTCGAATGAAGTTGAGAATGATTAAATCAAAGTAACGTTTCTAGGCCATTTAAATAGCTAAACCCGTAAGCAATGAGCGCTAATTGGTTGGCTCAATGAAGAAACGATCTGCTAAGCAGGTATAAAACGTTGGGCACCAGTGCAACACGCATGCGTGGCGTTTTTTGGCAGACTGGGTCATTCAAGGTTGAAGACAGTTGGAAAGTAGTGGAGCGCGGGCAGCATCGGTTTAGAGTAAGTACAAGAGAAGGAATAAGTTTTAAGTAAAATTATAAAAAATAAAAAGTTCAGTGTTTAAGTATATAGAGTATAATAGTTGAAAGGTTGTCACATTTGTCTTTTAGAACACGAGTTGGGTGATAATTAAAGATCCCCTGAAGAAACTGTAGGCAGTGAAACGCCTCAGAGGTGCCCCGTAAGAGCGTCGGGATCTTCGGGTTTGAAGCCAAGCACGACAGTTAACTCCAGAACGTGAAATATAAGTTAAGTGATAGCTGTGTACATTTAAACATTGAAATTACAGCATTAAGATGACGATCTCATTTAGAAAAATGGAGTTTACTCAGTGCTGAGAAAAATACGTACCGGTTTCTAAATATAAGGTCATTGATGCGATCAAGCACCGGTAGTAAGACTTTGTCTACTAATCGTGCTATAAAGAGTCTGAGACCTTTGGAAACTGGAGCGATCTGTAATAATGAGATAGAGTGACACAAAAGTTTCTAAATTGGCGGTATAAAATAAGGCCGCTAGTTTAAAGTTTGTTTATTATAACCACTTATGTGTTGCTCCTTAGAGTATGCTTTGTCAATAGATCACTGGAAGCTGGTGGGAGGTGTCACTGGTAGATGTGTCAAGCTTCTGACATGCCCAGTCTCCATGCTTCAAGAAGAGGTACACAACCCAGCGGTGCGGGACTGAACTGAAGTTCCTCAAGGAACAACAATTAGCAGGTAAGTCTAATTTCTCTTTTATTCTTCATTCCTTTCCTTATGATTCCTAGCATTCTAATTGCTTTCTTGGCCGCTGCTGCATACTGGGCGGAGGGTTTCAACATGTTATCCGCAATGACACCTAAATCTTTTTCCTGGGTGGTGGTTGCTAATGTGGAACCTTGCATCGTGTAACCATAGTTTGGGTTGTTCTTTCCTAGGTGCATAACTTTGCTCTTCTCCACATTAAATTTCATCTGCCATTTGGATGCCCACTCTTCCAATTTATCAAGTTCCTCTTGTAATTTTTCGCAATCCTCTTGGGCTTTAACAACTTTGAATAATTTTGTGTCATCTGCAAATTTGATTACCTCACACCTCATTCATTATTACCCATTTCCAGGTCATTTATGAATATGTTAAAATGCAGCGGACCCAGCACAAATCCCTGGGGTACTCCGCTATTCACCTTTCTCCATTGGGAAAATTGGCCATTTAGCCCTGCCCTCTGCTATCTTTTAACCAGTTCCTGATCCACAATAGTACACTGCCTCCTATCCCATGACTTTTAGTTTTGCCAAGGGTCTCTCATGAGGGACCTTATTAAAGGCTTTCTGAAAATCCAGATACACTATATCAACTGACTCACCTTTGTCTACCTGTTTATTCACATCTTCAAAAAAAAAAAACCCATTAGAGATTATTAAACCATCACTATCCTGGTGCTGTCCAGATCACCTGTCATCAACCACCTGGAGGAACAGTCCATACACCATAGTATGTGAGGATCCCGGAGATTCACTAACCACCCATGACAAGTATGGGAGCATGCCAAATACTGTTGCGATCCACAGTCTGGGCAGCCTCACATTTTATGTATATGGTGTACAATGTACAGAGAGAGATAGCCCTAACTCCCATCTGTATGTAATCTGACTCTTGTTATAGTATGTTCATAGGTTTCCAACCAATCAAGATCTCTGGGCAACGCTGAGGTTGTGATATCTAAGAACAAGGAGAGATATCACCAGGATGGACTTAATAGCCCCCATCACCAATATTTGGTTGCACAACCCTGGACTGCGATGACAGCCTCCATACGTTTCATGTAGCCGTCTCTATATGTGGTATATCTGTCCAATGGTTAGCACTCCCAATCCATACATGTGATTTCTACCAGCTCGTGCCTCATTCATGGATACCCTTTACCAATGACAGCTATCAACTCTGCCCAAAGGTCCATGCTTAGATAGGGATCAGGCCTCATTGCTTGCTCCTTTTGGGACTATTCAATGGGAGCTGTGCATGTCTGTCTGGGATCAATGTCCAACTGGGGAATCCATGGGCTTGAACCTTGACTGAGTTGTCTGACACCAGGTTGTACGTTTCTCCCCCAAATAACGTTGTAGTCAACTGACATCTTGAGTTCTAGGGACATTCCATGCCTCCAGTCCCTGAGCCTGCAAAACAGCCTCCCCCTCCTCCACACATAATAGAGCCGTCACCATATATAATTGTACAAACAGTATGTGTTGCCTCATACACCTTGGTTCGTGGACCATACATGTATTGTTTGTATACATTAGCCAGGAACTCAGGCTTGGATTCAGTGGTCCACAGAGCATCCCTCAAGAGAGATCGTGGTTTCACAAGTTGGGTTTGGGCAATGATCACACATGCCCGTATATGTGTGTCTGTGCAGTGTGTCCCACCTTAGCCATTGCCATCTTCTATTGGTAAGGCATGGTGTATGGTGCAAGTTGAGCCCACTGCTCCAGATTGCTCCAGGTCAGCCTTTGCCTCTATGGATGTTGTACAGGTTAGATTTCTAATAGTCTGCATTGACTGTCATGGACGCCTGCGATGACCATTACTCCTTCCACCACCTCGTGAGGGGAAGGCCGGCCCATCCACTAGGCAAGCTAGGCGGCCTCAGAGGGTGGCCGGCCCAGGTGGGGAGTGGTGGCAGCAACACACATGGGTGGCCATGCCACCCCCCCAGCTGCTACCTATTCCATTTGGGGGGGGTAGGCGGGCAGTGGCAGTATTTCCAAAAGCAGCAGCAAAAAGCCCCTGCTTCTGGAAATGTTGCTTCTGCCTATCTACCCCTCCCAAGACTGAATCAGTGGCAGCTGGGGGGGGGGGGGGGGTGAGGCCAGGGTTTCTGTCTAGGGTGGCAGAAACCCTTGGGCTGACCCTGCCTGGGGATCTCATGGTATTTAATGAGCATAATTGGTGGTCATCACATCTCAGACAGCAGACATGGGAATCCCTAGGTCGGAGGCAATGGCCATGTCCCACTTTGACAAGTGATGTTTGCTAGGGATGGTTGTCCAGCTGTTCTCCAGCAGCTACCCTGTCATTTGCACTCTAATTTTGGGACAGGAGGTGTAGAAGGGGGAGTATGGAAGAAATCCAGTGGTTAGAGCACATGCTTAGAAACCACCAGATGATGGTTCCGTTCCCACCAGCATTTTGCCACAAAGAACATGTCCTGCTTGGACACTAGGTCAACACAGACATTACAACACTTGTGATGTGGAAGTCCAAATGCTTTTTGGGGGACACAGTAACACAAAGTGTCAATAATACTCTTAAATGGATACTTGTTTTGTGTGCAGATGTCAATGCCATCCATTCTGGGCAATATGTGCTCTGTTACTGGCCTACTCATCCCTTAGCCCAAATATGTGCCTATTACTGCCCCCTGCCAGGACAGAGGGAGCTCATGGGACAGGACAGTCCATCACCAAATCAGTCACGCAAAATGAGTCCGTACCAGGTTTTCCCTGGCCGCCACTCCCCTCTGGAATGCCTGGCCTCAGGGGCACTATGCAGCAGGCAACAAATATCTCGCAGACCTTTGCTGGCTGGTAGAGCAGCTCACCACCAGAGCAATCCAAACATCGGAATCGGTTCTTCAGTTGGCCAAAGGTCCGCTCAGTGATGCTCCAGGTGCTCCTGTGTGCCCAATTGTATCTCTGCTGTGCCTGAGTACTTGGACTGACAATGGGGGTCATCAGTCATTCCCCTGTCACCTGCATAGACAAGGGCAACATCACACATCAGAGTTTTGTAATGGTGACAGGAGAGGAGCTGAGTGCATAATACATGTTGGAGATGCAGGGTCATTATGTCTGTGGCAGAGATCAGCTGCGGCAGCCAGTGACATGGGGCCACAGCTCTACGGTGGGATATGTATGTCCCTAGAAAATGCATGAGCCTTGGCACACCTACCAGCAGCAGGGGAACCCGCTGATTGGGAGGAAGGGTTAGATAGCTAGGTATGGCACCTGTACGACACTCCACCCACCCCCTTGGGAAGCCTGTGTATCCTGTGCTCTACCTCCCCTTTGTGCCACAGGATTTGGGAGTGTGGGTCAGCGGTATCCCTATGTCACTGGATGTGCCTGTTCACCAGCAATGAATCTCTGGGCTCTTCATAGGTAGAACATTGCAACTGAGCTTTGTGGGATGTATTGGCTAGGTATCCAGTGTCAGCCCTCTGAACACCATAGTTCACCATAGTGGACTGCCTGTATTACGACATCACTCCATGTCAATGGAGTGAAAACATATCTGGATTTGGACATGGCTCACAGCAGCTCTCTAGTGTCCCTACACATGGTCTGCACAAAGTCTGCTCATGGTCTAGCCGTCTTCTGCTATACACACATGTGCTAGTTCTCAGGCAAGGGCAATTGCCCTCTCACTGTCTGCTTATTGGATTATATCCACTGTTTAGGCCTGTCTGGCCATGGTAGGGGGTATCACTGTGACAGCTCACCTAGTAGCCACCCTCACCCCACTCAAAGGGACGTGTATCCCGGACTGGCTGAGGATGTACGAATCATAACACGATTCTGGGTATTTCGCAACCACTTCTGTGATCTCCCTATGAACATTACACACAACTTGCATGTTCATTGAGTGGTATGACTTCCGGTTGTGGTAGGTTACCTCACTCCATCTTAGGGGCCTGAGAACCACATGCGTACCATCAACAACGCCAAGCATTGACGGAAAGGCAGTCACACCATGGAACTCCTGCATCGTCTGATGCCTCTGCTGGATTAGGTGTTTTTGATTCACATGCTCTTTGTACTACTCTCTCATTTCCCTGACAGCAGTATACATAGTAAGCTACACTTGATCATGTTCATTACACAGGCACATTGCTATTATTTTGGGGCATGTGTGGGTTGCACATGGCCACATTGGGTACTTTTATTTATTTATTTATTTAATGATTTTTCTATACCACACTATTTATCATCAGCGCGGTTTACAAGCAACAAAATTTGAACAATGTAGAACAGCCTAATATTGAACTTACAATGAACAGGGAAATTAACATGGTGAACAGGTAAACTATATACACTATATACAAATTTGTAAGGGGGATGTAAATGAGGTGTGGGATATTTACATTGGGCAAGGGTGGCTAAATGTATGTAAATGTTTGAGAATTAAACCTATGTCTCTTAGTTTCCAAACCTATTCTGTTGTTTCTGGTCTATACCTCCACTCTGTGATGTGGGTGGGTAAGGCCAGCAATATCTCACAGTGCAATGGTGGAACATAGAACAGGGAAGAGCTGCATCACAACGGGGGGATACATGGGCATTGCACAGGGTGCCATCCTTGGCATCCCTCACCACAGCAATGGACTCTGCCCTTTGTGGGAGTGCATGAGATTGGTTCTTATTGTGCCTCAGGAGAATTCCCCAACCCCCTTTAGTGAGCTGTGGCAGCCTGTGCTCTAGCTTTCCCTTCTTGCCACAGGGCTATTGCTTGTGAGGGTCCACTGTTTTGCATTGGTGGGGGAGGGTACAGTCAGGCCTGTGTTTGTGTCTGTAAACTGGCAATCATTTGCTGGGCTCTTTATATCTGTCATCAGTGGACACTTTATGGACCCCGTTGTTTCTTTTGTCCATCAGGGGCTGTGTGGACATCTATACACACCTGATTGCAGACACACTGGAGTGGACATACCCGTGTTCGTGGAATCGGGATCGTTGAAGGCTAAATGGGAAACGGCTTTTTGGACGTGCCTGTGCTCATCGTATTCTCTATAGTTGTATACTTCCGATCGTGCCCGTCTTCAGTGTGACCACACCTCTGCTGTTAAAATGTGCATCTCCTCTATTCCACAAGGGGAATTCGTGCAATGCCTATGCTGCTGTGCTGAGAGTCAGTATGTTGCTGATGCCACATTGACTTTCCTACTGATGATGATAGCATGGTGATTCACTGTATGTCATCCCCTGGTCCCGTACATGGCCTGGAAAGTGTCATCCCACTGCACTCCACAGTACTGTAAGGTGATGGAACTAGACACATTTCTGGATGCCCATACTGTACTGGCACTTTGAGGCTTGAATAAGATGCAGTGAAACCAGACATTCTCTGCTCTACGGGCCATCCATTTGCTTCAGATAGGCCCTTCTCATGTGTGCACAACAACCAACATGGACTTTGCTTTCACTCACAGCACATATTCTATTGCCAGGACATAGTGCCAGATTGAGGAATATGCTAGACAAGCTACAGCTTAGGACCTTACACACCTTTTTTTGGCTTTTAGAATTTTATGTAGCTTTTTCTGTGTTCTCTGGTTTATAGGATCTTTTGTGGCACATTATTTTAGACATTACATTATGTATTGTTTCCAGTGTACACTATACTATCATCTATGTAAAAGATCATGCTAGCTAAATGATGTCTATGTAATCAGTAGATGCATTCATTTGAGGATAATTTGTATTTTTCACTTTATATACTTTTCTAGTAGATATTTCGTAGGCATATATATGCTTTTCAATTTTGAGTGGCGACCCAAGGTCCTGTTTTGGTACACACCTTTCTGAGGCCTTCTGGGTGTAGCTTTTTAAACAGGGGACCTCCAAGCTTTATGTAGCTTAGGGCTTCACAAGATCTACATCCAGCACTTGCAGGGCACACCCACCTCATGGCACCAGCTAGGGCCTGTTAGCACTCCAGTAGTCATGTCTTCCAGTGCCAGGCCCTGCTGCCTGCATTGCTGATCAGTGCACTTGGTCATCCTGTGCATGCCTAACACCACACACATGCTCTCACAATGGATTTTTTCGGGGACTATGCTGCTCAGCAGCTATAGATGTACATTGTTTCCACATACTGGCAAGGTATGCACACACCACATGTATGGCCCCCCTTCTCAGGCCAGCACACTCCTGTTGCGGACACCCTCACGGTCTTGCATAATCAGTCCCAGGGTACAAGACACATGTATTGGCCAACTAGGCCAGACTAGCCCCATAGGCACACACAGCAGCTGGCAGCATTGCCAGCATCTTCCCTTTTGCTGCTCATGTATTTGTGCCTTTGGGGGTGGTTGGTACTGCCATAGGGCTTACATGATTCTGGCAGACATGCTACTTGTTCATGCCACATGCCTCATGATGTGTTCTCCAGACCGCTGTCCTATTATTTTGCCACAGTCTTGTCACAAGCACTATACCAGTACATTAGATATTTTATGTGTACTAACCTTATTCCAGCAGGTTTAACATAGACATCTGGAGGGATGGCAGAAGACATGCATAGGCAAGTCTTGAATTCGCTTGTACATATCCGCAATGGATCACGCCCCCATTCCTCCCCTCCTGGGGTCATTCTGAGATCCCATTGTTAGCAAGAAAAACATCCGCAGGGGTGATGTACCAGAATACACTCATTGACGTTTTCGGCAGATAAATGTCCCTGATACACGTGCAGGGCCTTATTCGCTTTTTGGAATGACCTCCTTATTGATTTACCTTTTGGGCTTTGATCCTTATGATATAAAAACAAATATTCCTTAGCGTCCCTCTAGTCCAGTCCCGGAACCATAGAGTTGTGAACCTCCACCAGCAGCTTTGGAGACTGAACATCTTCATCTCTTTGATCATCCAGCTATATGCAGCCCCAAGGACTGCCCACACATCAGTATCTCAGTCTCCAAGCAGCTTGGAAGTCAGAGCCCAGAACTGGGCTCCTTAGGAACAAATAAGCAGAGCTTTAGTGTTTTATTATTTTCTAGATTTCGGTGCTGGGCTGCTGCTGTGGAGGAAATCTTTGACTGTGTCCCTTCTGTCTTTCTCTAATCTGTTTTTTTTTCTCTCTGTCTCTCTCTGTCAGTCTCCCCATAGGTCAAACAAGCAGGGGAGCTGCACAGGACACAGGTCTCCTTTCTACCGAACCCCCTTGGTGGGTGAGGAGAAGGTTGAAGACAATTACAGGCAGCAATTAAATACAGCAGTAGGCTCTGAGGGTCCCCTGACTGATTTAGGGGTTCCCCGAGCTGCCCTGAGCGGTTATTGCTCTGTTATTGACTCTGATAACTGCTACTCAGAGCTTGTGGCAGGCACGCTGGACAGCACTCTCAGTGTTTTGACCCCCCCTCCACTCCTGTGTGTGGGTGAGTAGAGTTTGAAGCTTTTTCTTTCTAAAGGCAGTGGTGGAGGCCTTGGGGTGGCCTGGAATCAGCTCTGGGGAGTGTTTTAGACCTTTTGGGTATTTTTTCTGGTCCTTTTTTTGGCGGGATCGGGTCCGGCGGCCATTTTGGATTTTTTTTCAAAGTTGTTTTTCTTCGTGTTTTTTTTAGGAATAGGAGCTTAGTTTTTGCATTTCTTGGTCAGATATCAGCTAATTGACTCCAGCTCTATCTAATCCTGCAATTTGGAGCGTTTTTGAGCACTTTTAAAATCGCGATTTTTTTTTCTGCTCTGTTTGCTTCAGCAAGGTGTTCCTGCTTTGCTGGCAAAGGGCTGTGTGCATAGCCATGCCTCCTAGTCCTCGGTGTCTGGTCTGTGGCATTCGTAGAAGTAGTAATTTGGAAGCCCGAGTCTGTGCCACTTGTTCTGCTGTGGGTGCTGTCATGGAGGATCCTCTGGAGGGCTCCAGTGCAGATCTCCCACCTGTATCTACAGAAGGGACATCAGAGCAGGCAGAGACGGTCCTTGGTCCGGGGATTTCTGCGGTGCCGGAGCGCCTGTTGGCGGGGGGTGTCCAGGAGGGATCCCTGGGAGTTCCACCCGCCTTTTTCTCTCTCATGCAGGAGGCTCTGGCTCTCTTGCAGCCGGCGGGGGGAGGCTCGGTCCTGCCCCGCTATGGGCTAAAGCGTCCACTTTCAGTAGAGGGAGACACTGGTCCACAAAAGAAGAGCCGGCCCCCGAGTGTTGCGGATTCTGCGCCTCCTGGGGACGAGTTCCACGAGGGGCTGGGGGAGGCTCTCGAGCTGGAGTCTGCGGAGGATTTAGAAGACGGCGAGTTGTTGGACGACGATCAGAGTAGTAGAATAGTGCGTGTATTTCGTAAAGAGGAACTTCCGGCACTGATTGCCGAAACCCTCAAGGTATTGAACATACCCGTGGAAGATGCCACTGCGGAGGACAAGTTGGAGGATCCCTTGGTGCAGGCGGTGCGCACTTCCCACAGAGTCTTTCCGCTCCATAGGGTTTTTAAAGCTATGATCCAGGAGGAGTGGAACAGTCCAGAGTCCGCTTTGCGCGGGGCTAGACTGTTGCCTAAGTTGTATCCTCTGTCAGAGGCTGATAGAGAGCTCTTTCGTTCGCCGAAGGTGGACGCGGCAGTTTCCGCGGTTACTAAACGGACTACTATCCCGGTGGAAGGTGCTGCGGCGTTGAAGGACCCGCAGGATCGGAAAGTTGATAGCTTGTTGAGACAAGCGTTTGATGTTGCTGCCCTGTCAATGCAGGCGGCGGTGGCCGGGGCCTGGGTGGTGCGCAGCTGCCTCCGCTGGTCTCAACAGTTCCAGGGGCCCCAGTCGGCGGAACAAGAGGCCGCGGCGTCCAGATTGGAGTCGGGTACCGCTTATTTGGCGGATATCCACTATGACCTCATTAGGGGGTTAGCTAACGGCATGGCGTCGGTGGTAGCGGCGCGTCGTTCTCTTTGGTTACGCAATTGGGCGGCTGATGGCTCTTCTAAAGCTCGCCTTAGTAAGCTGCCGTTTAAGGGCAGGCAGTTATTTGGGGAGGACTTGGATAGGTTGGTAAAAGATCTCGGGGATTCTAAGGGGGGTCGGCTTCCGGAGGATAAACCCAAGCAGGGTAAGCCGACCTTCACCTTCCGGGGGTCTCAGCAGTCCTTTCGGAGGTTTCGTGCCTCCCGCTTTGGTCAATCCCAGCGTTCCAGATATCTGGGGCGCGGACAGAGTTTCCGCGGATTTCGGGGGGCAGGTAGAGGTTTTGGCTCCTTCCAGGTGCAGGTCCCCAAAAAGTCACAATGAAGCGAGGCCGGCTCCGGTGGCGGTGATTCCCGTAGGGGGCAGACTGCGGGATTTCTACCCTGCCTGGGCCGCTATCACATCCGATCGGTGGGTGTTAGAAGTGATACGAGAGGGATATGCGCTCGAGCTACATCGACCGGTGCTCGATTCCTTCGTTATGTCCCCATGCAGCGCTCCCTGGAAACGACGAGTCGTATCTGATACACTTTCCCGGCTGCTTCGGCTCCGGGCGGTCGCCCCCGTGCCGGAGGGGCAGTTAGGGTCCGGTCGATACTCCATCTACTTCGTAGTGCCGAAAAAGGAGGGCACCTTTCGACCAATCCTGGATTTAAAGAGAGTGAATCGGTGCCTCCGGGTGTCGCATTTTCGCATGGAAACGCTGCGCTCGGTCATAGCGGCGGTCCGCGAGGGGGAATTCCTAACGTCCCTAGACCTTACGGAGGCCTATTTGCACATTCCCATTCGTCGGGAACATCAAAGATTTCTGCGGTTTGCGCTGCCGATGGGCCATTTTCAGTTTCAAGCCATGCCCTTCGGCCTAGCGACGGCGCCACGGGTCTTCACGAAGATCATGGTGGTGGTAGCGGCGTTCCTGCGGAAGGAGGGTGTCCTCGTGCATCCCTATCTCGACGACTGGTTGATCTGGGCGAAGTCGAGGGAGGAGAGTCTCCGGGCGACGGCGCGGGTCGTACAGGTTTTGCAGTCGTTAGGCTGGGTGGTCAATCGGGCGAAGAGCAGCCTTCTTCCCTCGCAGACCTTGGTGTATTTTGGGGCGCGTTTCGAGACCGGCAACGGGAAGTTTTTTCTCCCAGTGCACAGAGCGCGGGCCCTGAGGCGGCTGGTGGAGCAGTTTCTAGCAAGACGGGCGTCCTCGGCTTGGCAATACCTTCAGCTTCTCGGCACGATGGCGTCGACCATCGAGGTAGTTCCGTGGGCAAGGGCGCACATGCGGCCTCTGCAGCGAGCGCTGCTGCGTCGATGGTGTCATCAGTCCGACTCGCTAGCTCGTCAGTTAGTTTGCCCCTTGGAGGTTCGGCGCAGCCTTCGCTGGTGGTTGCGTCGGCGCTCTCTGGCAAATGGTATGCCCTTGGAGTCTCCCGTCTGGCGTCTGCTGATGACGGATGCCAGTTTGAGCGGCTGGGGGGCTCATTGCGAGGGCCAGATTGCTCAGGGCCAGTGGTCTTCGCGGGAGAGCCGGTGGTCCATCAACCGACTGGAAATGAGAGCCATGTGGTTGGCTCTGACAGCGTTTCAGCCTTGGCTGCAGGGAGCGGCGGTCAGGGTGCTATCCGACAATGCCTCCACGGTAGCCTACATAAATCGCCAGGGAGGCACAGGCAGTGCGGCGTTGGAAGCGGAGGCGGATCTGCTTCTGGATTGGGCAGAGCGGCATCTTCATTGTCTGTCGGCCCAGCATATCGCGGGGGTTCACAATGTGGAGGCGGACTTTATGAGTCTTCGCAGGGTAGACCCCGGAGAGTGGTCTCTACATCCCGAGGTATTTGCGTTGCTGGTCCGTCATTGGGGTCTGCCGATAATGGACCTCATGGCGACCTTCGAGTCCGCGCAGGTCGAAAGGTTCTTCAGCAGGCGTCGGGAACGCATGTCGGAAGGCCTCGATGCATTGGCACAAAGGTGGCCAAGGTACGGGCTGCTCTATGTCTTTCCTCCGTGGGCTCTGGTGGGTTGCCTGGTACAGCGGATCAAGCGGCATCTGGGTCCCGTGGTTCTGATTGCCCCAGACTGGCCTCGTCGGCCTTGGTATGTGGATTTGGTGCGGTTGAGTGTGGCCGATCCGTGGCTCCGTCCTCCTCGGCCGGATCTCCTTCGGCAGGGGCCGCTGCAGATGCCTCAGGTGGCTCGATTCTCGCTTACGGCATGGCTATTGAGAGGGCGCGAATGAGAGCCAAAGGTTATTCTCCGGAGGTCATTGCTACCTTGTTGCGGGCGCGGCGTCGGTCTACGTCGCTAGCGTATGTCCGGGTCTGGCGTATTTTTGAGAACTGGTGTGCGGCTCGCGAATTGCAGCCTTTGCGGACCTCCGTTCCTCAGATCCTCTCCTTCTTGCAAGCAGGGATGGACAAGGGCCTGGCGGCCAGTTCATTGAGGGTACAACTTGCAGCTCTTGCGTGTTTTCGAGGCAAGGTTCAGGGCCAGTTATTGGGGTCCCATGCGGACGTGAAGCGCTTCTTGCGAGCGGTGTTGCTTATGCGTCCTCCGTGCAGGGCTTTAGTGCCCTCGTGGGACTTGAATTTGGTGTTGAGGTCTCTGGTGGCTTCGCCGTTTGAACCCTTGGCGCAAGCTTCGTTGAAGGACTTGACGTTGAAAACGGTGTTTCTGGTAGCGATCTCGTCAGCTCGCAGGATCTCGGAGTTGCAGGCTCTTTCGTGTAGGGAACCCTATCTGTCTTTCTCTGCCGACAAGGTGGTATTGCGACCGGTTCCTGCGTTTTTGCCTAAGGTAGTTTCGGCATTTCACATGAATCAGGTGGTGTCTCTCCCGGTGTTTGCCAAGGAACGGGGCAAGCACGCGGATAACTCCTTGCACGCGTTGGATGTCCGTCGAGCTCTTCGGCGGTATTTGATGGAAACGGCGGCCTTCCGTAAGTCCGATTGCCTATTTGTCGCATTTGGCAGTCCGTGCAAGGGGGAAGCGGCGTCTAAGTCTTCCATTTCCCGCTGGTTGAAAGAGGCGATTTCGTCGGCATACCTTTTACACGGCAGGATGGTTCCTGCCGGGCTTCGGGCTCACTCGACTAGGGCGCAGGCGGCGTCTTGGGCAGAAGTTAGCTTGGTACCGGTGGTGGATATTTGTCGGGCGGCGACGTGGTCGTCCTTGCACACCTTTGCTAAGCACTATCGTCTGGATGTGCAGGCGGCGTTGGATGCGTGGTTTGGGTCTCGGGTGCTTCAGGCTGGACTAGCGAGGCCCTCCTGTTGAGATTTACTGCTCTGTTACATCCTCTATGGTTCCGGGACTGGACTAGAGGGACGCTAAGGAAGAGTAAATTAGACTTACCTGCTAATTGTTGTTCCTTGCGGAACTCTAGTCCAGTCCCGGATCCCTCCCTGTCTATCTGTTCTCGCTGCCAGCCAAGAAGGTACATTCATTATAGGAGTCTGCCAGGGTTTTTGTTCTCTATGCTTTCGGTCAGAGCTCCTCTGCTTGCAGCACGCCTTAGTTTCCTTTCGGGGTCAAATCTTGGGGGTGAGCGGTGGCGCCTCTTGTTGCATGCGTTTTGCACAAGGGTCGCCATGGCCGTTCTGGTCCGCCTTCCCGTAGGCGGGAGGTTGTTCATACGCAATTGGAAAAAAAAATAGTTTTTGCTAGTAGTGGGAACTTTAGGGTCAGGATCCTTTTTTCCACTGTGTTGTTATATCTACTTATTTGTTGCTCTGCTTAGTATGCTTTGTCAATAGGTACTGATGTGTGGGCGGTCCTTGGGGCTGCATATAGCTGGATGATCAAAGAGATGAAGATGTTCAGTCTCCAAAGCTGCTGGTGGAGGTTCACAACTCTATGGTTCCGGGACTGGACTAGAGTTCCGCAAGGAACAACAATTAGCAGGTAAGTCTAATTTACTCCTATTTGCCCCTTTTTAAAAGTTAAGTTAAAGACCTGGCTTTTGGAAATAGTACCAGTGTTCCATTCTGTCAATTCTGATATAACCATTACTTTAGGGTTGCATCATGCCTGTGTGATTTGACTCTTTTTCTGATTCTTCTCTGGGATTATTATTTCTTCTTACGTCGTCGTACCTTTTAAGTTTTTTAAAAAAAATTCTGATCTGCTTAATGTTAATTTTAATTGTAAACCACTTTGTTATATGAAAGGCAGTATATCAAATACAACTAAACTAAACTATGTTGGGCCAGAAACTGAAGCATTGGTTCAATTCCTTGACTAGAACCACTATATGACACCTTAATATATTTTTTAACATATGCTCGCCACTACAGTTCTGAGTTCCCTATTTTGTGTTCTCTTGAAGAAATATGTATATATTTAGCTCATGGTGTAATATCATAATACTGGATATACTGCAATTAAAGAATTACATGGCCATTATCATGTCCTGCCGCCTTCAGTTTTTCTGAGCTGCCAATGAAGTAGGAAGGGGCAGGTTCTGACCTGGGGGAGTTCAGGTGGCTTTACTGTTCAGCTTGGTGTTAAGATAGTTCAGCTTGGTGTTAAGATAGCCACTGTTGATAATGCCAGCATTACCTGCAGCAAAACACTGGATTTAACACAAGATTTGTACTGTTTTGCAGGATATAACACCCATATTAAAAATGATCATAAATTTGCATTAACAACTGATTTTAACATAGCTTAGTACATTGGCCCCTAAGTTACATGACTTTTGTGGCTGACAGATTAATGTGCAAATATAAATGTTTTTAAATGCTGTGGAGCCAATATTCAAAATCCCGGGAAGTGGTAAAGTTAACCAATTATTTATTCTAAAGTTAACTGGACAAATCTGGCTGCCTGCAGAGATTGTCCTAAAATTAACTTAATATTTTTATCTGTCAGCAGATATAAGAGCTGAATATTCAGATAAAGTTAACCACATGAAAGTATCTGATTCACTTTTCTGCTCCTGGCGAATATATCAGAGTTGTGTAAATAAAGTCAAACTGTGCCCACAGAATATATCCCCCACTGCCTCTTTGGTACCACGTGACTTTTGTCTGGACAAACTTTAAGCAGTCAGCTGGGGGTGGGGAGGCTTTTCAGAATCAAAAGATTTGTCCAAGTTAACTCCAAGATTTGTCTAAGTTAATCTGGATAGATCTTTTGAATTCTGGCCTCTGTTTAAAAGTACATAGGAGTCCTTTTACAAAGTGTGTTATTCGGTTAATATGTATTTCAGCATGCGTTAACTACTTCCACGGCCCACGTTAATTGTTACTGCGCAGTCAGGACAATTATCGCGTGCTGAAACGACGCATTAACTGACATCGCGTGATGAGGCGGGGTTGGGGTGAAGAATGGGCATTGACTGCACATTGTGGTTAGGATGGGTGCCAGTAGCTCATGCTAATTGCCAATGTGGCAGTTAGCACAGGTACGCCTACTGCCCCTTCAATAGGTAGCAGTAGGTGTACCCACGGTAATTGCCAAGGACTGGAATGCACACTAAGGGGCTTGTCTTTGCGGTAACTGTCAGGCACATGCTGGCCACATTCCTGAGGCTTTGCATTAACCACACAGTTTTAGTGTTAAACGAGTAATAGATGCAAAATCCTACCACACGTTATTCCTTTATTCATTCATTTATATTCCATAATTTCACTCCTTGGTTGACAGTATAGTAGTTTAGAACTATTGTTGTGAGAAGGTTTCTAGATCATATTCAGAATTGAAAACTATACTTTCTCTGTTATTTTCAGCCACACAAAGCCAACAGGGAATTAATCCGGTGCATAGCTCTTACCAAAATTATCCATGGAGACAGACACTGGAGACTGGCACAATCATTTGCCAACCTTGCGCATGGCTATCTGACTCTCAGAGGTAACTGTCTAATGCTTTCAAGTGCAGCAGAACAAAGACAGCAGAGAGACAAAGATAATTCTATATCATTTACATTCAATGCATATTTTTCCATCACTCACTATTTGCCCTCCTTATATACAGCCCAGCCAGAGATGACAATAGTATATTCCTTATCGTCTCTCCAGTTCAGTCCCTCACCTCTGGGTTGTGCACCTCTTCTCGCAGCATGGAGACTGGGCATGTCATAACTGTGACAACACTGTAGATATCCTGCTGGCACCTCCCACCAGCTCCCAGTATGTCCAGTCTCCATGCAGCTGGAGGTAGTGAGCCTAGGTGCTGGGCTCACTAGAGGAGCAGATAAGTAGCTTTAGGCAGCTTAGCTAAGGTTTTTAGTTTTTCTTTTCTCCCTATAACGTTCCAATTCATACTGCTAGACCAGTCCAGACAAACGGGTTGTGTTCCCCTGCCAGCAGATCTTGGAGACAGAGAACTCTACCAGAGCTCTAATAGGCTGAGCCCTGGTGATGCTGCTGAGGTGATGAGACTGTACCCCAAGGGGTCTCCCTCAGTATTTCTCTGTCTCCAGCAGATCTGGTAGCTTTTTGTTTTGCTTCTCTTGGAGGAAGTATTTATATCCCTATTTCAGAGCAAAGTGCCGGGGCTCCTCTTTCTTGGGAGTGATCCCCTCTATTGACAGGGTGTTTCAGCTGAGCTCCTGTACTGGAACAGTGATGCTCGCTGACTGAAGGCATTCCCAGCAGCTAGCCATGAGGGCAGCCTTGGCTGGAAGAAGGGCTCACTAACACTCTGGGGTGACCTCTGAGTTAGTGGTACTTTGGCATCAGATGTCCTTGCCTGATCCTGCCCTTGGAATCCCTGCACTGGCCAGAATCTGTGAGTACAGCCTTTTTTGTCTAATTGCATGCTGAAGCTCCTGAGGGGTCCAAATTGCCGAATTTTCATGGTCTCAGAACTGTCCCATTTTTGGCAGAGGGGTCAATCCTGACCTGGGGGGCCGGATTCTGCCCTTTTTTTTTTTTTAGCAATTTCGCTGCTTTTTTGCCTGTTTGTTTAACTTTTATTTTTCCGGCGGCCATTTTGTTTTTACACAGAGCTCCGATTTTGGGCGGGAAGCTCAACTCTGCTCTCCTGTGTGGGACTCTGCCTCTTCCACCTCTCTAAAGGGGGTTTTCCCTAGGATTGAGACCTACAAGGAGTGATCAGGAGGGAAAGTTTAAAAAAATCGCTATTTTGAATACACAATGCCTTCTTCTGGTCCTAGGTGCATTGTGTGCAACAGGAAGCAGAAGGAGCTGAAAGACCAACAATGCGCATCCTGCTTGGCACACCCAGGGGAGTCTTCGGCATTTTTGTCTCCTCAGGAAGCCACGGCTCCTGACTTACCTACGTTGGAGGGTCCATTACCTTCTTTTTCAGTAGCGGCATTGCAGGGAGCCCCTACGGGGGTCTCTCCGGTTGCCATGAGTTCTTTAGCACCTGGCTCACCTTCCGAGGACCAACTTCTCATGCTCTTCTGCCAGGCATGGGCCTTATGGCATGCTGATTCCTCGGCTCCTTCGGTGGGGCAGCAGCCAGCGGCACCTGAGCGCTTGGGTGCTGCCTCTGGCCGTAAGCGGTCTAAGAGTGCGGTAGTTCGCAAGCGTACGTCTAAGGCATTACACTTGCTTGTGGAGGATGATTGCGACCCGGACGAGGATGGGTTATCTGCGGGAGAGTCCGAGGATCTCTCTGGGCGCAAGGATGGGGAGTATTCTGCATCTGATTCTTCTGTCCCAGGGCCAGAGGAGTCACAGGATATCCGGCTGTTCTGAAAAGAAGAGTTGTCCGCCCTCATCGGTCAAGTGTCCGAAGCTCTCCGTCTTTCAGCGCCAGCGGAGCCTCCAGCCTCTCAGGCTCAATCTCAGGTGGATCCCATCTTACAGGGCATTCGAAGGCCCTCTAAGGCTTTCCCTTTCCCTTCGGAATTACAGCAAATGGTGTCCCGCGAATGGGATTCTCCGGACGCACCGTTGCGGAATGCTCATCGCCTAGGGCAGTTATATGCTTGGCCGCCAGAGCTTCTGGAGCAGTGGCTCGTGTATCCTAGGGTAGATGCCTTGGTGTCCGGAGTTACTAAGCATACCACCATCTCTGTGGAGGGAGGATCTGCACTCAAGGATCCTCAGGACCGGAAGGTAGAAACCCTATTGAAGACAGCTTTCTCCGCGTCCTCCATGGCTCTGCAGGCGACGGTATGCGGGGGGGGGGGGCTCACAGCCCGGGCGCTGTTGCGCTGGATCCAGCGTTTGCCAGAGGATTCCTCTATCGGTCGTTTGGAGTCTGCCACGGCTTTTTTGGCTGATACCTTTTATGATCTGTTGCGCCTTTCGGCTCGATCGGTGGCAGCTGTGACGGTAGCAAGGCGTTGGCTGTGGCTACGTCAATGGGCGGCGGATGTCGTCTCCAAGACCAGACTCTCTAAGTTGCCTTTCAAGGGTAAGCTTCTGTTCGGCAAAGAGCTGGACAAGCTCGTGAAGGATCTTGGGGAGGTTAAGCCCCAATGGTTGCCAGAAGAAAGGCCGCGGGCTTCATCTCGCTGGTCTTCTTGAGCGCTCTCTTTTCGCCGGTTCTCCAGGAGTAGGGACTTCAGGAGATATTGTTCCTTCAAGCCTTCTTTGCCACCGGCTCAGCCTACTCGCTCTGGCAGAGGAAATCAGTCCTTTCGTGGGGCACGGAAAGGCTCCGACTCCTACTCTGCAGGGGGAAAGTTCTCAGGGACCGCGTGGTCCTCCCGCTGACGGGGCACTAGGTCCACTCCGGTCTGTGCCGCCAGTAGGAGGTCGGCTGGCATTGTTTTCTCAGGAGTGGGCGTGGATTACTTCCGATCTTTGGGTTCTCGACAGCATCTCTCGGGGTTATTCCCTCGAGTGCTCTCGCCCGATTCCCGAGGCCTTCCTAGTCTCCCCGGTGGGATCTCCCGAGAAGTGCCGGATCGTCCAGTCCACTCTCGAACGCTTGCTTCTCTTGAACGCCATTTGTCCCGTCCCGCCCCACGACGAGGGGACGGGTCGGTACTCCATTTATTTCGTGGTGCCCAAGAAAAATGGCTCCTTTCGACCTATTCTAGACCTCAAGGGAATAAACCGCAGCCTTCGGGTTCCTCATTTTTGGATGGAGACGTTACGTTACGTAATCCAGGCGGTGCGCAGGGGCGAATTTCTTGGGTTGCTCGATCTCGCAGAGGCGTACTTCCATATTCCCATCCGAAAGGAGCATCAGCGGTTCCTCTGATTTGCGGTACTAGGCCGACATTTTCAGTTCCAAGCCATGCCTTTCGGCTTAGCCTCGGCGCCACGTACCTTTTCCAAGATAATGGTGGTGGTGGCAGCGGCCTTACGCAAGCAAGGGATCCGAGTTCATCCTTACTTGGACGATTGGCTAATTCGGGCAGACTCTCTGTCAGAGGCTTGCGAGACGGTAGCCCGCATAGTGGCCTTCCTGGAGAGCCTGGGATGGGTGATCAATCACTCCAAAAGCTGCCTCCAGCCGTGTCAGGTCCTCGACTTTCTGGGGGCTCGGTTCGACACTCGCCGCGGGCGGGTGATACTGACACGAGGTCACTTCCAAAAGATTGTGGATCAAACTCCAGCGATTCCTGCGGCGGGAGGCGCCTCGAGTTTGGGACTACCTCCAGCTTCTGGGGTCCATGCCGGCTACCATCGATGTTGTGCCCTGGGCAAGGGCGCATATGCGCGAATTGCAGAGGGCGCTTCTGTCACGCTGGTCGCCAGTGTCGGAGGGCTATCAGGTTCGCCTTCGTCTTCCACCGGCGGTCCGGCTCGACCTTCGCTGGTGGCTCCGTGCGCGCATCCTTCTCCAGGGGGTCCCCTTGGAGTCTCCACGCTGGCTGCTTCTGACGACGGACGCCAGCCTCTCCGGGTGGGGAGCACTTTGTGGCACACACGCAGCACAGGGGATCTGGTCTCCTCAGGAGGCCCGCTGGTCCATCAATCGCCTCAAGGTGCGAGCGGTTCGCTTAGCCTTACGAAGCTTCTGGCCTATTCTGCACCGTCGAGCGGTTCGCGTTCTCTCCGACAATGCCACGACGGTGGCATATCTCAACCACCAGGGGGGCACGAAGAGCCCAGGGGTCTCGAGAGAAATGAGGCTTCTCCTCCCGTGGGCGGAGCGGCATCTCCTCGCCATTTCAGCACAACACATTGCGGGGAAGAGCAACATTGAGGCGGACTTCCTCAGCCGCCATATGCTGGATCCCAGAGAATGGGCTCTGGCATCGGATCCTTTTCGACTGATTGTTCGGCAATGGGGTCAGCCGGCGGTGGATCTCATGGCGACATGGGAGAATGCCAAAGCACCGATCTTCTTCAGCCGATGGAAAGACAGCAGATTGCACGGAATAGATGCATTGTCGCAGCCGTGGCCAACTCGACTCCTTCTGTATGTCTTCCCTCCGTGGTCCATGGTCGGCAAGATTCTTCAACGGATCAGAGAGCATCACGGGCCAGTGATTCTGGTAGCTCCGGATTGGCCTCGCAGGCTGTGGTATGCGGATCTCGTCCGACTTTCGCGAGCAGCTCCTCTGCTGCTTCAGGGCTTTCCGGTGCTCCTGCAGCAGGGTCCGCTTGCCATGGAAAACCCAGCTCGTTACTCGCTTACAGCTTGGCTCTTGAACGCCGCAGGCTAGTTCGTAAGGGGTACTCACCTAGCGTGGTCTCCGCCTTGCTTAAGGCGCGGCGTTCTTCCACCTCCTTAGCCTATGCTTGGTTCTGGCGTCTTTTTTAAGCATGGTGCTCGCAGCGCAGGGTGTCTCCCTGGCGTAGCGGCATTCCAGATATTCTTGCATTTCTCCAGGCCGGCTTGGACAAGGGCCTGGCTCTCAGAACCCTTCAGGTTCATGTGGCGGCTATCACGTGCTTCCGTGGTCCGGTTTTGGGGCGCTCTATCGCTTCGCATGTGGACATCTCGTGTTTTCTCCGGGGGGTTAAGTCTGTACGGTCCCCGTGCTGTCCGGTGTTGCCTTCCTGGAACCTCGCCATTGTCCTTCGGGCTTTAGTGGCTTCACCTTTCGAGCCCTTACGGGCCTCTTCGCTCAGAGACTTAACCTTTAAGACGGTGTTTCTGGTGGCCATAACCTCGGCGCGGCGCATTTCCGAGCTCCAAGTGCTCTCTTGTCGAGATCCTTATCTTTCTTTCTCATCGGAGGGCGTAACTCTTCAAACAGTTCCGTCCTTTTTGCCCAAGGTGGTTACGCTTTTTCATGTCAATCAGCCCCTCTTCTTGCCGTCATTTTCACGAGAGCAGTGTGCGGGTCGGCATCGTCACTTACGTGCGTTAGATCTCAAGCGAGTTCTCTGTCGGTATCTTAAAGTCACCAATTCTTTCCGGCAGACTGATCATCTCTTTGTGCTCTTTGCGGGCTCCCGTCAGGGGTTCGCAGCCTCTAAGGCTACTATCGCCAGATGGTTAAGAGGAGCTATTGAGGCAGCCTATATTCTTAAGCGAAAGTCGGTGCCTGTAGGACTCCGAGCACACTCCACGCGGGCGCAAGCAACATCTTGGGCCGAGCGTTCCCATGTGGCACCTCTCGACATTTGCCGGGCGGCGACTTGGTCGTCCTTATCGACTTTTGTCCGTCACTATCGATTGGACGTCCAGGCTCAACAGGAAACGAGTTTTGGCGCAGCGGGGTGTTTCGGTGGCTTTGGGCCCAACCTAGGGGTCGGTAGCTTGGGTACTGCCCGTTTGTCTGGACTGGTCTAGCAGTATCAATTGGAAGGTGAAATTTCACTTACCGTTAATTTCCTTTCCTAGAATACTGCTAGACCAGTCCAGGACCCACCCTGCTGTCAGTCACAGTCTTGCTGGTGCAGCGGAGCCGCCGTTATTTCCTGCCTTTTTATTTTTCCTTCCAGAGGCCTGACAAGTGAGCCCCTGGTCTCTTTATCCCTCTGGGCGGCTTCAGTTTCTGGGAATGCTTTCAGCACCTTGCACATAGTTGAGGCCGGGTCACCTTGCCTGGCTGTGTTTAATTGTTCAGTTGTAAGAAAGTTCAGCTTGTTTCTCCAGGACCAAGCAGGAAGTCAGTCCTCACATATGGGTGACGTCGGTGCCGATGGAGCCCTCGTGCGGAGCATTTCCCCAGTTTTCAAAGAAAGCCTTTGGGAATTGCAGCGCGCATGTGCGGTCCCCTTCCCGCCCAAGGGTGCCATCTTGCTCAGTCTTCTTTTTTCCGCGGAGCCCGACGGACGTAGTTCATTTTTCCCAGAGGAAAAAGTTGATTTTCCCTGTTTTTTCTCTTTTTCTCCGGTTCGACGCCGGATCCTTTTCCCGCTCGGACCGATACGTCGGTATCGAGTCCTTTTTTCTCTTTTTCGTTTTTTGGGGTTTTTTTCTTTTTTCCCTAGCAGCCCGGTCTTTTGACCTAGCAGGGGCCCTTTTTCCCCCGATGGCTACCAGCGGGTTTAAGAAATGTGATCGGTGTAAGAAACTTATGTTTCTTACCGACACACATGACTGCTGCCTCGGACCCGATCATGACCCGATGATCTGTGGTCCGTGTGGCAAAATGTCCTCGAAGGCGTTGAGGAGTCGGCAGCACCAAAAGGATAGGATTTTTTCTGACTCCACGTCCAGCCGGGCCCGGACCTCGTCAGAGGCCTCGATGTCTCGGGACTCCGGCCCCGAGCAGCGTCGGGGCTCCTCTGAGCGGGGGTCTCCTTCGCAGGAACACCGCAGGAAGAAGAAACCCGAGAGGGCGGCATCGGTGGACGCTCCTGGTTCCTCAAGGGCCAGGTCGCATAGCCCCGATAGCCGTCCCGGGACTTCGGAGTCGGAGAGGCCTGCCAAACATCCTCGTGTCGAGATGGAGTCTCCTGGACACGTAAGTGCTGTTGTCCTCGTGGACTCTCCTCCGAGGGAGCCGACGTCGGGCACATCACCGTCGGGGCCCGAGTCGGGGGCTGCTGGGTCTCCTGAGCTCAGACTCAGGTTGACAGCCTTGGAGAGCAGCTTCGCTGCCTTCATGGAACAGCAGCGGGCATTGATCGCCGGTCTCACCCTTGCATCTGCCCCGACCACCGTGACCTCGACGTCCAAGTCGACCCCGGAGGCCGAGCCGATCCTCGAGTCCATGCGGGCTCGAGTCGATCCTCGGCCGCGGTCTCCCTCGACCTCCTGTTCGGGGCCGAGGTCGTCGACGCCGGTACCCTCGGCGTCGGGGTGGAGGGCATCGGTGCCCGCCCGACCGGAGCCACTCGATTCCTCCTCCGAGGAGTTGGGCTGGGAGACGGAGGGCGAAGAGTCACCCGACACTCATCGGACTCGGTGTGTCCCATCAGACTCGCCTGAGTCCGAACCTCGGAGATGATCCCCACCGGAGGATACCCGGTTCTCAGACTTCGTGCGGGTTATGGCCAAGGCCTTGGCCTTCCCCGCAGATCCCGAGAAGGAGCCTCGAGCCGAGGAGCTGGAGGCCCTCCAGTTTGACTCTCCCCCGAAGGAGGCCTTTACTGTTCCGGTTCCTCCGATGCTGGAGCGGCTGCTCTTCCGCATGTGGGAGACCCCGGCCTTGACGCCGGTGTTAAACAAGCGGGTCAATTCAATCTATCGAGTCCACAAGAGCCCCGGGTTCCAAAAGGCGCAATTACCGCACCACTCCATGGTTGTGGAATCGGCCATGCATCGACTGAAAAGTCAGAAGATGCACTCCTCGGTGCCTCCCGGCCGGGAGGCCCGGAACCTGGATGCCCTCGGTAAGAAGTGCTTCCAGTGCTCTATGCTTGCTTGCCGTGTCCAGACATACCAGCTCTACATGGGCATGTACCTCCGAGACCTGGCAAAGGAGATTGCCAGGTTCTCTGCTGGTCTCTCCGAGGAACCTTTTGCAGAGGTTCCAGGCCTTGTCCACTGGTATTCAGGAGTGCTCGAAGTTTATCTCTCGAGCAGCCTATGATGGCTTCGAGGCTTCGGCCCGAGTAGCCGGGGCCGGCATCGGTGCCCGCCGACAGGCTTGGCTACAGTCATCCGACCTCGAACCATGGGTACAGGACAAGTTGGTCGATATCCCCTGCCGGGGTGAAAACCTTTTCGGCAAACCCATGGCTGAAAAGGTTGCTGAGCTCGAGACAGAGACTCTCACCAGGACTAGGCTGTCCAGAAAAACCTCTGCCCCTTCTCAGAAAAAGAAGGGCTCGGGAAAAAAGACCTTTTACCCGAGGAAGTCATCTGCCTATAAACAATACCCTCATTATCAGGCCTCTGCAGCTCCCCAACAGGGTCAGCAGGCCAAGGGGCAGGGTCAAGGCCCCCGTAGGCAGAAGGCCCCCAAGCCACCTACACCAGCCCCTACTCAGCAGGGTGGGGGTTTTTGACTCAGAAAGCATAGTCTCTTCTCCTCAGCTGGCTTCTCTCAGCACAGGAGGCCGGCTGGCCCACTTTGCCCACAGGTGGTCAGCCGTCACATCAGATACCTGGGTTCTTCATATAATCCAAAAGGGCTATCTTCTCCATTTTCACCAGGTACCTCCCTCCTATTTTCCAGGGGAGCCTCCAAGACTCCCTCTGCACAGGGACCTACTCCTTCAGGAGTTAGCAAGTCTGCTAAAGGATCAGGCTGTGGAACCGGTGCCCCACCACCTGAGAGGTCACGGCTTTTATTCCAGGTACTTTCTGGTACCAAAAAGAACAGGAGGCCTCAGACCCATCCTAGACTTGCGCAACCTCAACAAGTTCCTGGAGAGGGAAAAGTTCAAGATGCTTACCCTTGGAATCCTGCTGCCCTACCTCCAGCAGGGAGACTGGCTATGCTCCTTAGATCTAAAGGATGCGTATACTCACATCCTTATTCATCCAGACCACAGACAATATCTCAGATTTGTTGTGGGGGGAAACCACTATCAGTACAGAGTACTTCCCTTTGGCCTGTCCTCCACTCCCAGGGTGTTCACCAAGTGCCTGGCAGTGGTGGCGGCCTACCTGAGGCTTCAAGGTCTTTTTGTGTTTCCGTACCTGGACGACTGGCTCATAAGGGGCCAATCTTCCCAGGAGGCCAATCAAGCCACCCTTCGCACTGTGGCTCTACTTCAGCACTTGGGGTTTGTCATAAACTTCGCAAAGTCCACTTTGCTCCCGTCCCAGAACTTAGAATTCATAGGGGCCAGACTAGACACTCTTCAAGCGAGGGCTTTTCTGCCAATGGACAGAGCCCACAGGCTGATGGATCTGGCCAGGCAGTTTCGCAGCAATTCCCTGGTCTCTGCCAGGCAATTCCTGAGACTGCTTGGCCATATGGCTTCCACGGTTCATGTCACCCCCAATGCCCGCCTACATATGCGGACTGCTCAGTGGAGCCTTCGCACTCAGTGGCATCAGGCCACGGGGAGCCTAGCGGCCTCAGTAAAGATATCGGACCTGCTAGTCTCCTCTCTGCAATGGTGGCTTCATCTTCCGAATCTGGTACTCGGAGTGATTTTTCAATCCCCTCTGCATTCTCAAGTGCTGACAACAGATGCTTCTCTTCTCGGTTGGGGAGCACATTGCCAAGGGACATGTACTCAGGGTCTCTGGACCCCTTGGGAGGCTGCTCAACAGATAAACTTCCTGGAGCTATGGGCGATACGCCTAGCTCTGAGAGCCTTCTCCCACCTCGCCTCTCACCAGTCTGTACTGGTCCAGACGGACAATCAAGTTGCCATGTTCTACGTGAACAAGCAAGGAGGCACAGGCTCCTTCCTTCTATGTCAGGAGGCACAACGGCTGTGCTCTTGGGCCGTCACTCATGGAATCCTCCTAAAGGCTGTCTACCTCCCAGGTCAAAAAAATTTTCTGGCGGACAGACTGAGCAGGATCCTGCAACCACACGAATGGAGGTTGAACCCGTTGGTAGTTCAGCAGGTCTTTCTCAGGTGGGGCCTCCCCACCATGGATCTTTTCGCCAGTCCTCTGAACCGACAACTCCCGAGATTCTGCTCCAGACAACCGCATCCTCTCAGAGTAGCAGCGGATGCGTTTCTGATCTCGTGGTCCACAGGCCTACTGTATGCGTTTCCTCCCACGCCACTAGTGTCCAGGACGCTGTTCCAAGTCCTCAGGGACGGGGCTTCATTGATCCTGATAGCCCCCAGGTTGCCGAGGCAACCGTGGTTCCCGCTTCTGCTGCAGCTAGCGGTGGACACCCCTCTTCCTCTGGGGTTTCAACACGATCTCCTGTCTCAGGATCAGGGGACTCTCTTGCACCCCAACCTCCAGTCCCTTCATCTGATGGCCTGGCTGCTGAAAGGGTAGTCCTGGCTCCCTTACTACTCCCTCGAGAGGTGGAAGATGTGGTCTTGGCCTCTAGGCGACAATCCACCAGGAAATCCTACGCTCTTAAGTGGCGTAGATTCTCCGCATGGTGTGCTCAGCACAGCGAGAATCCCTTATCGTGCTTGGTAGCGGTAGTGTTGCAATATTTGCTTTACCTCTCCAATCTGGGCCTTAAGTCTAACTCTGTCAGAGTTCACCTTAGTGCTCTCTCAGCGCACCACTCGCCAGTGGAAGGGAGGCCTCTTTCTAACCACCCTTTGGTGGCTCGTTTTCTCAGAGGCCTCCTCCTGCTCAAGCCTCCTTTACGTCCACCAGCCCCTGAGTGGGATCTGAATGTGGTCTTACAGCGGATTACTTGTCCGCCATTTGAACCTATGGCTACCTGCCCTCTCCGTTTTTTCTCCTGGAAAACCTTGTTTCTGGTAGCTCTTACCTCGGCTAGGCGAGTGAGTGAACTTCAGGCACTAGTGTCTGATCCTCCTTACACTAGGTTCTACAGGAATAGGGTAGTCTTACGAACTCACCCTAAGTTTCTTCCTAAGATTGTCTCACCTTTTCACCTCAATCAGGAGGTGGTTCTTCCGACCTTCTTTCCCAGGCCACATGCCAACCGGGTTGAGATGGTTTTGCATACCCTGGACTGTAGGAGGGCGTTGTCCTTCTACCTTGACCGTACGCGGGAGCATCAAAGGGCTGTTCAGCTTTTCGTTTCTTTTGACCCCAATAAGTTGGGGCTACCTGTCTCCAAGCGTACTTTGTCCATGTGGGTCGCTGACTGTATCGCCTGGGCTTATGGGGCAGCCGGCCTCTCGTTGGAGGGTCGAGTCACGGCTCATCGTGTCAGGGCGAAGGCTGCGTCAGTGGCTCATCTCCGCTCTGTTCCGTTGGCAGACATCTGCCAGGCCGCTACTTGGTCTTCAAGCCAGACTTTTGCGGCCCATTACTGCCTTGAGAGGGAGTCCCACAGGGACAGTGCTTTCGGACAGGCAGTACTCCATAATCTCTTTGAGGTTTAGGCAACTCCTACCCTCCGGCCCTGGTGTTGTGCTACCGGTCGGGGGCGTTCTCAGAGAAGATTCCTTCCTTACGTGCTGACGAGCTAGAGGGAGCTCATTTTTCCGCTTGAGGTCTCCGGTAGCCTTAAGCTGGGGAGTCCCATATGTGAGGACTGACTTCCTGCTTGGTCCTGGAGAAAGAGTAGTTACTCACCTGTAACAGGTCTTCTCCAGGAGCAGCAGGAATCAGTCCTCACAACCCTCCCTCCTCCCCTTGGAGTTGCAGTCATATGATTTGTTTTTGCTAAATTTTTTTTGCTGTCTTTTAGCTATGTCATCAGACTGAGCAAGATGGCACCCTTGGGCGGGAAGGGGACCGCGCATGCGCACTGCAATTCCCAAAGGCTTTCTTTGAAAGCTGGGCAAATGCTCCGCACGAGGGCTCCATCGACGCCGACGTCACCCATATGTGAGGACTGATTCCTGCTGCTCCTGGAGAACACCTGTTACAGGTGAGTAACTACTCTATACGATACTGAGGGAGACCCCTTGGGGTACAGTCTCATCACCTCAGCAGCATCACCAGGGCTCAGCCTATTAGAGCTCTGGTAGAGTTCTCTCTCTCCAAGATCTGCTGGCAGGGGAACACAACCCGTTTGTCTGGACTGGTCTAGCAGTATTCTAGGAAAGGAAATTAACGGTAAGTGAAATTTCACCTTTTTTCTTTTGATCTGTAGCTTTAAAGCTTGTTAAAAAAAAAAAAAAAAAGCAAGGGCTGAGAGGGGATCAGAAGGGATTTAGAGGAGTCTCTTTTCTCCCTCCTGTTTATTTCTGTCCCCTTTGCTTGCTCTCCCCTCCTTGTTGGCACGGAGGGGAGTTCTTTAGCAGGCTTTTCATCTCTTTACCGGCTCAGTTTTCTGTGCTGTAGATTTCCAGTCAGAAACTGTCGTCGGGCCTTGTTTCTCTGCTGCTGCTGCTGCCGGCTGACAGCCTTTCTCAGCTGTGCTGCTCACAGGACGCCCGTTATTTTTATTGGGGTGCAGAGAGGATCCGAAGGTCTTGGAGGAAAAGGTGAGTGTTTAAATCTTTGCTTCTAGTGTCCTGTGAGCGCTTTTGAGGCCTGCTGGCGCGTGTGAAGCAGGTTTTGTGGGTTAGCAGAGCTCAGGATCTTGGCGGGCCTTTTTCCCACCGTTTTTTCTTCACAGTGCTCTTTCTCTTTGCTGACAGCTTTCTTTAATTAATCCTTGTAGTTTTCTGCTTACTTGGAATTAATTTTGATTACTTTTAATTTTCAATGTTTTGGAGCTCTTAAAGGGCCAGTACAGAAAAGTAAAAATAAATAAATAAATAAGAACAGATTCTGCACGTTTTACTTTGGTTGCCCTTTTTGGGTGGTCTGCAGTAGCAATTTCCTTTACTATCCAGTCTCTCGGATCCCATAGCGCTAATGCCTACGCAGCCACAATGCCTAGTTTGTGGCGCCCGTAAGCGCTCAGTCTCGGACGTGGGGGTGTGTTGTGGCTGCGCATCTGAGGCGCTTACTATGGAACAAGAAATGCAGGATCAGTCTAAAGAAGGCACTGCTCTGATGGTGCAGGGTGCTGCCACTTCTGCAGAAGGGGAGTCTCTGCGGGAGTCTCCGTCTGCTCTTCCTACTTCAAATTTGGCTTTGCCCAGCAATCCCGCCACTCCTATGGTGTTGGGGGCAGCTTTCGAGGGTTTCTCCCCAGATTTTGTGCTGCTGCTTCATCAGGCTAACTGCTTGCGGCAGCAGGGGTTAGCTGTGGATGCCTCGCTTCTTGGGGTGGCAGGAGGCCAAGCAGCCACCGAAAGGCTCGGTGGTGGTGATGGTAGGCCGGTTAAGAAGGCCCGGTCAGTGGAAGATCAGCCTCTTGGTTTGGACTGGCCAGATGCCGAGGACTTTGAGCTGGAGCTGGGATGGATGATTTAGAGGAAGGTGAGATTCAGGAACCTGAAGATCAAGCCAGGATTATCCGAGTCTTTCGAAGGTAGGAGATGACAGCGCTCATTACAGAGTCCCTTCAGGCTCTCAACCTTTTGTCGGTGGTACCAGCAGAGGATGAGGGTTTAGAGGATCCTCTCGTTCAGGCGGTACGAAAGTCCCAGGTGGTTTTTCCTGTTCACCATGTGGTTAAGCAGATGATTCAGGATGAATGGGACGTGCTGGAGGCAGGCTTGCGTTGTGTAAGGTCCATGAATCGTCTCTATCCCTTGGCGGATCAAGAACGGGAAGTGTTTTGTTCTCCGCATATAGATGCGGCAGTTTCAGCGGTCACGAAGAAGACTAGCATTCCAGTTGAAGGCAGTGCAGCTTTGAAGGATGTACAGGATCGGAAGGTGGAAGCCGTATTGAAGCAAGATTTTGAGGTTAATGCTCTGGCTCTGCAGGCCTCTATTTGTGGAGCTTGGGTTGTGGGAGCATGCCTTCGCTGGTTGCAGCGTTTGCAGCAGCCAGTTCAGCAAATGCAGGAGCAGCTAGCTGATGTGACAAGACTAGAGTCAAGTTCTGCATATTTGGCCGATGTCCACTATGATCTTATTAGAGGTTTGGCGAATAGCATGGCTTCCTTGGTAGCCACACGCCATTATCTTTGGCTCAGGAACTGGGTGACGGACAGTTCTTCCAAGTCGCGTCTGAGCAAGCTTCCTTTTAAGGGGAAGCTGTTTGGAGAAGATCTTGATAAGCTGGTCAAGGATTTGGGGGATTCTAAAGGAGGTCGCTTGCCGGAGGATAAACCGAAGCAGGGCCAAGCCGCCTTACCTTCCCGTGGGCATTTCAGGCATTTTCGTACCTCCCGTTTGGGAGGTTTTCAAAGAGGACGGTTTTCCTCTCGAGGGCAAAGGTTTTTTTTGTTTTTTTTTTAATTTAAAGAATTTTTAAATATACATCAAGTACATAACTTGCATAGAGAGGTGTACAATCCAACAACATATCCAAAGGAAAATATACTAAAAAAACATAACAATATGAACATACACCTATAATCCACATAAAGAGGGCCTAATTAACATAGAGAATCTTAGATGGGTAAGGGACGCCCATCAAGAAAACAAAGGAAAAAAGAAAATAAGGGAAACAATAGGGCCGCTGGGAGCCCAAAGCTATCTAATTAATAACCCATTAGCTTGCTGTCCCTAGAGTATAAGAAGAAGGAGAGTCAACAGGAATCCTAGCACTTATAAAAGCGGATAAATCTGAAGGCTGGAAAAAAATAAACCTCTGTGACTTATAAAGAATAAGACACTTACTTGGAAATCTGAGATGAAAAGTTGCCCCCAATTTCAAGGCACCCGGTCTAAGTAAAAGAAATTGTTTACGCCGCTTCTGAGTATCCCTGGAAACATCCGGAAAAATCAAAATATTTTGCCCATAAAAGGGCACAGAGCGTTTAGCATAATACAAACGTAATAACCACTCTCTATCAGATAATAAAGCAAACTTTACCACCAAAGTGGCAGTACGCAACACTGTTGGCTCCGGAGACTTCAAAATATCAGAGATATTAGTAACATCTAAATGAAATGACTGATCCATGTTCGCACTATCCCTCTTCCCAACAGGTAGATAGAACATTTTTTTACAATTGGATGCATCAAAGCCATAGAGACAGCAAGGTTTTAAGACAAATATTTCTTAAACAAATCTAAAGGCAAAGTTCCTGGAAGAACTGGGAAATTCAAAACCCGAAGGTTAAATGCCCGGGCTGCATTATCCAAAGATTACAACTTCAGCCGCATCATACTGATCTCCAGGAACAAGCAGGAATGAGTCTTCACATATGGGTACGTTGGTACCGATGGAGCCTGCGCAGGAACGCTCCCCAGCGTCCCAAAAAAAAAAAAAAGCTTTTGGGAGCATCCCACAGCGCCTGCGCGCTGCCTTCCCGCCTTTCCTAACCGCCTCTCTCCAGTTCTTCTTTTCCGCGGAGCCAGCAGATTGTGTTCCTGTCACCGCTGAAGAAGTTCTTTATTTTATTTTATTTCTTTGGTCGTGCGTCTGCCTTCTTCGACGTCGGACCGGTACCGCCGGTCTTTTCTTTCTTTTCTTAAAAAAATATAATTCTTCCGTTCCACTTTAGTGTATATTTTTGTCTCTTTGGGCCTTAGGCCTAAGGGAAATTTCCTCATGGAAAAGCCCGCCTCCGGGTTTAAAAAATGCACTAAGTGCAGCGGTACCATTTCTGTTACCGACACCCATGACTGGTGTCTTAAATGTTTGGGTCCTGACCATTCCATCACGGATTGTGCGTCCTGCTCCATGATGTCTAAGAGAGGTTTACAGAACCGAGCAGCTAAGCTCAGTACCCTGTTTCCCTCTGATGCAGCTTCGGTGGCATCGACGTCGTCCAGGGCTTCTTCTTCCTCCTATGGATCTCAGGTAACCAAACATAAATCCAGCCGGTCCTCGAAGGGTAGATCTCCCTCTAAGCATCGAGATGTCTCCGGGCTTGCCCTCGAGGATCTTGCACCGGCAAAAGTACCCCGGTGGGAAGCTCCGGCTTCCAAAGCTCCTCCTATGGGGTCACAGGTTGACATCGATGGCACGGCCTCGACCGATCACCTGTTACAATGTTCTGGGGTACCGGTAGAATCTGCCGGTACCGATGTCCAGACATTAATGGCGTTGATGGATCAGAATATTCTGACCATGCAGCAGGCCATCACGGCATTCATTCGAGCTGCGACGCCGCTGGTACCGCAACAGGCTCTGTTGCCGGTACTGGCTCCGGCACCGGCACTGATCTCGGTTCCGGTGCCGGTACCGATTGCATCGACATCGGCTTCGGTGTCGACTGCAACGGTACCCTGTCCAATGATGCCCATCGGTACCGAACCGGTACCGATCACTCCCGATGTCGATACCACTCGGTACGCGTATCGGGCTCTACAGGAGCATCCAGACAGGCGATACTTCGATTCCTCCGAAGACTCTGATGCATCGGAGGTTTCTGTCGAAGCATCGGTACTCATTCCTCAAGAGCCGCCTTCTCCAAAAAGAAGAATGTCTCCTCCAGAGGACTTGTCTTTTCAGGACTTTATAAGAGAGGTGGCCAAGGGGCTTTCTATCTCAGTAGCCCCTGAGTTAGAGCCTAGAGCCAAAAAGTTGGATATTTTGCAATATCCCAAGGCTCCTAAAGAGGCAGCCACTTTGCCAGTTCATGAGATCCTTTATGATCACATGTTGGGCATATGGGAGACCCCTTTTACTATCTCTTCCCACTCTCGTAGGCTAGACACCATGTACTGTGTCCCGCCTTGTCCTGGGTTTCATAAGACTCAGCTTCCTCACCACTCTATTGTGGTGGAGTCTGCCATGAAAAAGTTAAAGAGTGCAAAAAGGCACTCTTCTACCCCTCCAGGGAGAGAATGTAGAACCTTAGATGCCTTTGGCAGAAAAATCTTTCAAGCCAGCATGCTTGTTGCTAGAATCAACTCCTATAGTCTCTATATGGGGATGTTTCTAAAAGAAGTTACAGATCATCTGCAAACTTTCCTCCCTTTTCTTCCAGAAGATAAGAGGGAAGAGTTTCTCACTTGGCTTAAGCATGCCCAAGATGTTTCCAAATTTTCCAACCGTGCAGCCTTTGACTCTTTTGAGGGTGCCAGCAGAGCTTCGGCTATGGCCATAGGTGCACGCAGAATTGCTTGGTTACAAGCTTCTGATCTGGAACCTTGGGTCCAAGATGGATTAGGAAATCTTCCTTGTACAGGTGAAAACCTTTTTGGCAAGGATTGGCAAGCAAAGGCCACACAGATGGATGCAGAAAATTCTGCTTTGGATAGGCTTTCAAAGTCTACCTCTAATCCTGTCAAGAAGAGGTTGTTCAAAAAGCCATATTTTCCCAAGAAGGGAAGATATTATTCTGTTTATGGTCAACAGACATCTTCTGCAGGTCGTTTTGCTGCAAAGCGTCAACAACCTAAACAGGCCAAGCCTAAGGCTGCAAGGACTCCTGTAGCCCAACAGCCTCAGCCTCCTCAGGGCCTTTGACTTGCATCTAGAGAACTTAGGCTCTGGTTTTGCTAGAGCCAGAAAGGCTATCACCATTCCAGGAAGATTAACTTACTTTGCTCCCAGATGGGAACAAATCACAGCAGAGCAATGGACCCTCTCCATCTTAAGGGAAGGGTACAAACTTCATTTCTCAAACCTTCCTCCTCACACCATGGTGAGACAGTTCAATTCTCAAACATCTCTCCTCGACCTTCTCGGTCAAGAGATTACTACCCTTCTTGCCCAAGGGGCAATAGAAGAAGTACCCCTTCTTCAACAGGGCTCAGGGTTCTACTCCCCCTATTTTCTTATCCCAAAGAAAACAGGGGGTTACAGACCCATATTAGATCTCAGAGAATTGAACAAGTTTCTATGCAAGGAGAAATTCAAAATGATTTCTCTAGGTACTCTCCTTCCATACCTTCAGAGTCAGGATTGGCTTTGTTCTCTAGATCTCAAGGATGCGTATACCCATATACTCATCCATCCAGCACACAGAAGGTTCCTTCGGTTCTTTTATCAAGGGAAGCACTACCAATACAGGGTACTTCCTTTTGGTCTGGCCTCTGCTCCAAGAGTGTTCACAAAATGCATGGCAGTAGTAGCTGCATTCCTACGCACTCTGGGAATATTCGTATTCCCATATCTGGACGACTGGCTCATCCGAGCTCCATCCCAGTCAGAGGCCCAGACTTCCCTAACCTGCACAATGCGTGTTCTGCAGTGTCTGGGACTGGTGATAAACATTCCAAAGTCCCAACTCACCCCTACTCAGTCTCTAGAGTTCATAGGGGCCTTGCTGGATACCACAACTGCAAGGGCCTATCTTCCCCAGGCCTGTTGCCTACGCTTAGTGCAGTTAGCCTCCCAGATTCAGTTAAAAACCCATTTAACTGCTCGAGAGATGTTACAACTGCTAGGCCACATGGCATCCACTGTGCATGTGGTCCCTTATGCTCGCCTTCACATGAGAGCAGCTCAATGGACTTTGTCCACCCAATGGACCCAGGCATCAGGGGGTCTGTCAGACAAAATAGCAACCTCCAGGCGCCTCTTTTGGTCTCTCCAGTGGTGGAAGTCCACTCAAAATCTGTTGCAGGGGTCCCCCTTCCTACAGTTGTTACCCCAAGCAACCCTTACAACGGATGCCTCTCCAAAGGGTTGGGGAGCTCATCTTCACGACCTCTCCACCCAGGGCATTTGGTCCCCACAGGAGACCTCTCTACATATCAACATCTTAGAGCTCAGAGCAATCTTCCTGGCTCTCAGAGTCTTCCATACCCTGCTCAGCTACAAGACAGTCCTCATTCACACGGACAACCAAGTAGCCATGTTCTATGTGAACAAGCAGGGAGGGACTGGCTCTCTGTCACTTTGCAACGAAGCTCTGAGATTGTGGGCCTTCGCCAGAGAGCATCAAATTCATCTTCTGGCAGTATACCTTCCAGGAGTTCAGAACTCTTGGGCAGACAGACTCAGTCGAGTTCTGCTTCCACACGAGTGGTCCCTTCATATGGACCAGATAGTCAGAATTTTTCGAATTTGGGGAACCCCGGATATAGACCTCTTTGCAAGTCCGTGGAATTCCAAACTTCCCCGATTCTGTTCCAGAATTCCGTGTCAGGGAGTTCAGGCCAAGGATGCCTTCCTCCTTCATTGGGGTCAAGACTTCCTCTACGCCTTTCCACCCATTCCCCTAATTCCCAAGACCCTGTTCAAGCTTCAGAGAGACCAAGGGACTATGATCCTCATAGCTCCACGATGGCCACGCCAAGTGTGGTTCCCTCTACTTCTGCATCTCTCTCAAGCTCCCTCCCTGGACTTGAGATCTGCTCCAGATCTCCTGTCTCAGGAGGGGGGAACGTTGTGGCACCCAAACCCCCAATCTCTCCACCTCAGGGCTTGGTTGCTGAAGGCTTAGACCTTCAAGATTGGCATCTGTCTCAGCAAGTGAGGGATGTCTTTTATGCTTCCAGAAAGCCTTCTACAAGGCGTTCCTATGCTTTTAAATGGAAAAGGTTTACCATTTGGTGTGCTGAGAGGGGTCTTAACCCTCTAGCAATACCTTTGAATTCTTTACTAGAGTATCTCCTGCATCTTTCCCATGCAGGCCTCAAAACGAATTCAGTACAGGTCCATTTGAGTGCTATTGCAGCATCTCTCAAACCTCTCAATGGACAACCTATTTCCTCTCATCCTCTTATTGCAAGATTCATGAGAGGCCTTCTTTTAACTAAACCTCCCATTAGACCACCTCCAGTGGCATGGGACTTGAATCTGGTTCTTGTTCAGCTCATGAAGCCTCCCTTTGAACCCTTTGAAATTTCTTTCCTGGAAAGTTATCTTTCTTATTGCAGTCACCTCAGCTCGCCGCATCAGTGAGCTGCAGGCGTTAGTGGCTAATCTACCTTATACAAGGTTCCATCATGATAAGGTAGTCCTTAGGACCAATCCACACTTTATGCCTAAAGTGGTCTCACCTTTTCATCTTAACCAAGAGGTGTACTTACCTGTCTTATTTCCAGGTCCTCATGCATCAAGTGCAGAGAGGAATCTTCATACCCTGGATTGTAAGAGGGCTCTTGCCTTTTACTTACAAAGGACACAGCAGCATAGAAAGTCTTCTCAGCTTTTTGTTGCTTTTGATCCCTCTCATTTGGGACTTCCAGTCTCTAAGAGAACACTGTCCAATTGGATTGCTCAGTGTATTTCTTTCGCCTATCAGAGCAAGAATCTTTCTCTGGAGGGCCATGTCACAGCTCACAATGTGAGGGCCATGGCAACCTCTATGGCTCATCTAAATTCTGTGTCCATCGACCAGATCTGTCGAGCGGCCACCTGGGCCTCGGTTCATACCTTCACAGCCCATTACTGCTTGGACAAGGACTCCCGCCGGGATGCCTTGTTTGGTCAGGCTGTTCTCAAACACCTGTTCCATGCTTGATCAACTCCTGCCCTCCATCCCTGGTTGGATGCCTGAGATCTATGGGAGGAGGTAGAGCCCTTCTGAGGGTCTCACAACCTTGGGGATCTCCCAGGCATCTCTAGCTGGGGAGTCCCCATATGTGAAGACTCATTCCTGCTTGTTCCTGGAGATAGCACAGTTACTTACCTGTAACAGGTGATCTCCGGGAACATCAGGAATTTAGTCTTCACAACCCACCCACCTCCCCTAGGAGTTTGTCTCTATCTCTCTCTTTCTCTACTTTTCTCCTTTGGTCTCAGTTATAAACTCAACTGAAGTGAGAGAGGTACAGAGGTGGGAAGGCAACACGCATGCGCTGTGGGATGCTCCCAAAAGCTTTCCTATTGGACGCTGGGGAGCGTTCCCACACGGGCTCCGTCAGTACCGACGATACCCATATGTGAAGACTAAATTCCTGCTGTTCCCGGAGATCACCTGTTACAGGTGAGTAACTACGCTTTGCCAACACATAGAGCTAAAGAAACCATTTTATACTTGGGAAAAATCAGCGAAGGACTTGGGCAAGACAAAACCTTACCGCCTCCTGGAGGACAGGTCTAAAGGGCCTGGGAAGTGGGCATGAGCCCCTTTTCCATCAGCCTCCGCCTGCCCTTCGCGAGTGTGCTGGTTGGATTCCCGGGGTCTTGGGACTCCCGTCGCTATCAGCCTGGAAAGCCTTTCTTCCCCTCCATTTCTGGATTTCAAGCTCGTTCTCAGTCCTTATGAGGAGTGTGTGGGCCAGGGAGTTGGCCCCCTCCAGAGGGGGTCTCTCCTAGGCTGTGCAATGAAGGTTTGGGGGCCCATTTCCTGCCAGGAATGGGCTGCGGTCACCAAGTATTGCTGAATGCTAGACACCATTCAGTATGGCTGTGTCCTGGAATGCAAAGAGCCGATCCCGGATGCATTCGTCTTCTCTCCCGATGGATCAATGAACAAAAGGGCAGCTGTGTGGATCACTTTGGCAAAGTTGCTCCTCCTGAAAGCAGTGGTGCCCATTCCCCTGGACGATCGGGGCAAAGGCAGATATTCCATCTATTTCATGGTGCCAAAAAAAGATGGCTCATTCTGGCCCATTCTCGACCTCAAGGGTGTCAACACATACTTGCACATCCTGCACTTTCAGATGGAAACTTTGAGATCAGTGGTTGAAGCGGTGTGCCGAGGGGCGTTCCTTGTATCTCTGGATTTGGCCAAAGCATATTTTCATATCCTGATATGGAAAGATCAGCTAAGGTATCTGCGTTTTATCATGCTTGGCTCATACTTTCAGTTCGCTGCTGTTCCATTCAGATTCTCCACTACCCCAAAGATGTTCTCCAAGGTCAAGGTAGTGGTGGCTGAGTGCAATAGTGCCAAGCAATTTGTGTGCGCCCATATCTGAATGACTGGCTCATCCAAGACCATTCTGTGTTGGAGGAATCTCGGATGTCGATCTCAGAATCCCGGATGTCCTTTTTGGAAAGCCTTGGCTGGGTGATCAATCAGGGGATGTGCCAGTTGGTGCCTTCCCAATCCCTGGAGTTCCTGGGAGCACAGTTCAATATGTGAATGGGCAGAGTCTTCCTACCAAAGGAGAACGTCAAAAGGTTGTTGGATTGCCTGGTGCTGTTCTGTTTGCAGCAGGCTCCCAGAGTCTGGGATTATTTACAGCTCCTTGGATTAGTGCCGCAGATGCGGGCTCATATGTGACCGCTCCAATGGTCCTTACTAGCTCGGTGGTCCCCGAGTTCTCAGGAGTTCGAGCTCAGGTTTCCACTCCCACTGATGGGGAAGGCCAGCCTGCAATGGTGGCCAGCAGCCCAATCATCTGAAAAGGGCATGCTGTTGGACGATTACTTGTGGATCCTTCTAATGATGGATGCCTGTCTCTCAGGCTGGGGACCTAATTGCCAAGACCGAATGGCCCAGAGCCATTGGAAACACAGAGAGACAGTGTGGTCCATCAACTGCCTCGAGGCAAGGGCCATCAGGTTGGCTGTTCTGCATTCATGGCCCCTAATCAAGGGCCAGGCGGTTTGAGTATTTTCAGACAATTCCATAGCGATGGCTTATGTCAGTCGGCAAGGCATCACGAGGAGTGCCAGAATGGCCCTGGAGATGGCTCTTTAGTTTGGCTGGATAGAGGAAAACTTCAGCTCTGTTGGCCCAGCACATTGCCAGGGTGGACAGTGTGGAGGCAGACTATCTCAGCCAGCACTTTCTGGATCCTGAAGAGTGGGAGTTGAGTCAGGAGATATTTTAGTTGATTCTTTGCCATTAGGGTCATCCCAAGATGGATCTGATTGCGACCCGCTCCAGTGCCAAGGTATGCTGCTTCTTCAGTCACCACATGGAGGCATGGTCCGAGGGCATAAATGCCCTAGCCAAGGAACATAAGAACATAAGATATGCCATACTGGGTCAGACCAAGGTCCATCAAGCCCAGTATCCTATTTCCAACAGTGGTCAATCTAGGTCATAGGTACCTAGCAGTTTCCCCAAAAGACACAGGTTCCGCAATGCTTGTACTGGGTCAAGCATTGATATCCCGGGTCCCTTCTTAATAATGGTTTATGGACCTTTCCTCCAGGAACTTGTCCAAACCTTTTTTAAACCCAGCTACACTAACAGCCTTTACTACATCCTCCGGTAACAAATTCCAGAGTTTGATTACACGTTGAGTGAAAAAATATTTTCTTTTATTAGTCTTTTCTCCAGGACCAAGCAGGAAGTCAGTCCTCACATATGGGTATCATCGGTGCCGATGAAGCCCCAGTGGAGCATTTCCCCAGCTTTCTATGAAAGCCTTTGGGAATGCAGGCACGCATGCGCAGTTCCCTTCCCGCCTAAATGTGCCATCTTACCTCAGTCTCTTTTTTTCCGAGAAGCCCACCGGACGTGTGTCCTGTTCTCCCGGATAAAAGTGATTTTTTCTTCGGCGATTTTTTGCTATTTTTCTTATTTTTTATTTATTTATTTTTATTTAGCTGTATTTATATCCCGCTTTTCACCGTGTCAAAGCGGTCAATTGGGAGATACATTTAACACGAGGGGATATGACACACATATGCTAATACTTACAGGGAACATGGGCAATGGAGGGTTAAGTGGCTTGCCCAAGTCCACAAGGAGTGCCTTATAGGACTAGAAATCCCAGTCCCTCCGGCCTGAGATTGCTGTCCCCAGGTGGGACTTGAACCCCCGGCCCTCCGGCCTGAAGTACCTTGTCCTAACCACTAGGCCACTCCTCCGGTTCGACGCCGGTTACCCTCCCGCCGGGTTCGGTACACCGGTATCGAGCCCGTTTATTTCTTTTTCGGTTTTTGCCCTTCGTGGCTGGTGTTCGCGCCCTTTTTTCATTTTTTCCCTGGAAGGCCGGTCTTTTGACCACGCAGGGGCTCTTTTTTCCCCGATGGCTTCCAGTGGTTTCAAAAAGTGTGATCGGTGTAAGAAACTTATGTCTCTCACCGACACACACGACTGCTGCCTTCGGTGCCTCGGCCCTGACCACAACCCCAAGTCGTGTGTGCCATGTGGAAAGATGTCTTCCAAGGCACTCAAAAGTCAACAGCATCAGAAGGAAAGGTTTTTCTCGGACTCTGCCTCCGGCCAGGCCCGGACCTCGTCTGAGGCCTCGACATCTCAGGATTCCGATCCCGAGAGCCGTCGAAGTTCCTCGGACAGGGGGTCCCCCGACCGGGAACGCAAGAGGAAGAAGCGGCTCGCGAGGGCGGTGTCGGAGGAGGTCCCTGGTCCCTCGAGGGCCAGGTCTAAGACCCCCGACCGCCGTCCCGGGCCCGTGGACCAAGAGAAGCCTGCCAAAGTTCCTCGCGTGGAGCCGGAGTCTGCTGGACACATAAGCCCCGTAGTCCTCATGGACTCTCCTCCCAGAGAGCCGCCGCCGGGGCCCGAGGCGGTGGCTGCTGCGTCTCCCGAGCTGAGTCTCAGGATGACAGCCTTGGAGTGCAGATTGTCTGCCTTCATGGAGCAGCAGCGGGCACTGATGGCCAGCCTGTCTGGTGCATCTGCCCTGACCACCGGGACGTCAACTTCAAAGTCAACCCCAGAGACAGAGCCGATACTCGAGACCCTCGTGGCTCGAAGTCGTCCTCGGTTTAGGTCTCCCTCGACCTCCCGTTCGGGACCGAGGGTGTCGACGCCGGTGCCTCGGGGCCCCACGGGGTCGGACCCTGACTCCTCCTCGGATGAGTCTGCCTGGGAGACAGAGGACGAGGAGTCTCCCAATACTTTTAAGACTCGGTGCGTCCCGTCGGACTCACCGCAGTCTGAGCCCCGGGTAGATCCCCTCCGGAGGACACTAGGTTCTCGGAGTTCGTCCGGGATATGGCCGCTGCCTTGGCTATCCCTGCCGATCCTGAGGAAGAGCCTCGAGCCGAGGAGCTTGATGCTCTACAGTACGACTCTCCTCCGAAGGAGGCTTTTACTGTCCCTGTTCCTCCGATGCTGGAACGGCTCCTCTTCCGGATGTGGGAGGCACCGGCCTTGGCGCCAGTTCTGAGCAAGCGAGTCGATTCCATCTATTGACTCCGCAAAAGCCCTGGTTTCCAGAAAGCACAGCTACCACACCATTCCATGGTTGTGGAATCGGCCATGCATCGTCTGTAGAGCCAGAAGATGCACTCCGCGGTGCCCCCCGGCAGGTAGGACCGCAACCTCGATGGCGTCGGTAGGAAGTGCTTCCAGGGGTCTATGCTTGTTTGCCGTGTCCAGTCTTACCAGCTGTACATGGGCATGTACTTACAAGACCTGGCCAAGGAGTTGGCCGGATTCTCTGCTGGTCTCTCCGGGGAACCCTTGCAGAGATTTCAGACCTTGTCCTCGGGGATTCGGGAATGCTCAAAGTTCATTTCACACGCCGCCTACGATGGCTTCGAGGCTTTGGCCCGAGTTACGCCTGCCGTATCGCGGCTCGACGCCAGGCGTGGCTGCAATCATCGGACCTCGAGCCATGGGTTCAGGACAAGTTGGTCGATGTCCCCTGCCGAGGTGAGAACCTTTTTGGCAAACCCGTGACCGAGAAGGCCGCTCAGCTCGAGACCGAGCACCTTACCCGGACAAGGCTGTCGAGGAAGACCTCTGCCCCTTCACATAAAAAGAAGGGCTCGGGTAAAAAGTCCTTTTACCCGAGGAAGGGCACTGCCTACAAACAGCACCCACAATATCAGGCTGCCCAAGCTGCCCCCCAGGGTCAGCAAGCCAAGGGCCAGGGTAATGGGCCCCGTAGGCAGAGGACCCCCAAGCCTCAGGCCCCTGCTACCTCTCAGCAGGGTGGGGTTTTTTGACTCCTTGAGCATAGCCTCTCCTCCACTGCTCTCCCAACCCTGCACAGGAGGTCATCTCACCCTCTTTGCCCACCAGTGGCCCCTTATCACCGGGGACAGTTGGGTGCTGGAGATAATCCACAAGGGATATGCCCTCCATTTCCACCAACTGCCACCCCCATATTTTCCAAGGGAGTCTCCAAGGCCTCCTCTGCACACAGACCTTCTCCGTCAGGAGCTTCAAGGTCTGCTGGTGGACAGGGCGGTGGAGCCTGTGCCTCCCCACTTGCACGGTCACGGATTCAGGTATTTCCTGGTGCCCAAAAGGACCGGTGGCCTTCGTCCCATTCTGGACCTCAGGAACCTCAACAAGTTCCTAGTGAAAGAAAGGTTCAAGATGCTTACTCTTGGAACCCTTCTGCCCTACCTCCAGCAGGGAGATTGGCTATGCTCCTTAGATCTCAAGGATGTGTACACTCACATCCTCATTCATCCAGACCACAGAAAGTGCCTAAGGTTCATCGTGGGAGGAAAATACCTAAGGTTCATCGTGGGAGGAAACCATGATCAGTACAGAGTGCTGCCTTTCGGCCTCACCTCCGCCCCCAGAGTCTTTACAAAGTGCTTAGCAGTGGTGGCGGCCTACCTGAGAAATCAGGGCATCTTTGTCTTCCCCTATCTGGACAACTGGCTCATCAGGGGTCAGACGGGTCAGACAGGTCAGGAGGCCAATCAAGCCACCCTCAGGACCATTGCTCTTCTACAATGCCTGGGGTTTGTCATAAACTTTGCAAAGTCCACTTTGCTCCCTTCCCAGAACTTGGAGTTCATAGGGGCAAGGTTGGACTCTCTCCTGACAAAGGCATTCTTGCCAGAAAACAGAGCCCGAAGGTTAATGGCCTTGGCAAGTCAGTTTCTCAGCAGGTGCCTGGTCTCCGCCAGACTCTGCCTGCGGCTTCTAGGCCACATGGCTTCAACAGTACATGTGACCCCCAATGCCAGGCTCCATATGAGGCCTGCACAGTGGTGCCTTCGGTCTCAGTGGTCACAGGCCACAGGCAGTCTCAGAGACAGGATAAGGGTGTCCAGACCATTTCTGCACTCCCTTAACTGGTGGCTACACCCACCCAATCTGCTGAAAGGGGTGCCCTTTCAGATTCCAGGTTACACAGTGATGCTAACAACAGATGCCTCCCTGCAAGGCTGGGGTGCGCATTGTCTGGGCAAGTGCACCCAGGGCCTCTGGTCTCCCTGGGAAGATGCACAGCAGATCAATCTCCTCGAACTCAGAGCTATTCGACTAGCACTCAAAGCTTTCACTCCTACCCTGGCTCAACAGTCTGTCCTGATTCAGACGGACAACCAAGTTGCCATGTTTTATGTGAACAAACAGGGCGGAACTGGGTCCAGGATCCTTTGTCGGGAAGCTCAGGACCTTTGTTCTTTTGTCCTCAAGCACAACATGCTCCTCAGGGCTGTGTACCTTCCTGGCCAGGACAACTACCTGGCAGACAGATTGAGCAGGATACTGCAGCCCCACGAGTGGCAGCTGCATCCTTCAGTAGTTCAGAAGATCTTCCTGAGATGGGGTCTCCCTTTGATGGATCTTTTTGACAGCCCCATCAACAAGCAACTGCCAAAGTTCTGCTCCAGGCAGCCACATCCTCTGCGGACAGCAGCGGATGCTTTTCTGATATCTTGGTCTCAGGGCCTCCTCTATGCATTTCCTCCCACGCCCTTGGTGGCCCGAACCCTATTCAAGATTCTCCAGGACAAGGCCTCGGTCCTGCTGGTAGCTCCCAGGTGGCCGGGACAGCCTTGGTTTCCTCTTCTGCTTCAGCTGGCGGTGGATCCTCCACTGCCTCTGGGGTTGCAACCCGACCTTCTCACACAGGACCAGGGTTCCCTTCTGCACCCCAATCTCAAGTCTCTCAATTTGATGGCCTGGAGGCTGCAAGGGTAGTTTTGGCTCCCTGGGGCCTACCTCAGGAAGTTGAGGAGGTTGTCCTAGCCTCTAGGAAACAGTCCACTAGGAAAACCTATGCTCTCAAATGGAAGAGGTTTTCTGTGTGGTGTCACCTACGTACAGAGGATCCTTTCTCCTGTACTGTGCCAGTAGTTCTTCAGTACTTACTGCACTTATCCAGTCAGGGACTTAAGTCCAATTCTGTTCGGGTCCACCTCTCAGCTCTAGCAGCTCACCACTCATTGGTAGAGGGACAATCTCTTTCCGGTCACCCCTTGGTGTCCCGCTTTCTCAGGGGCTTGCTTTTGCTCAACCCTCCCATCCGTCCTCCTGCCCCTGAGTGGGAGCTGAATGTGGTCTTGCAGCAACTGACTCGCCCTCCTTTTGAGCCGATGGCTACTTGTCCACTACGCTTCCTCTCCTGGAAGACACTCTTCCTGATAGCCCTTACCTCGGCTAGGCGAGTAAGTGAGCTTCAGGCCCTGGTCTGTGACAGGCCTTACACCAGGATTTATAGGAACAGGGTAGTCCTCAGGACTCATCTCAAGTTCCTCCCAAAGGTGGTCTCCTCTTTCCACCTCAATCAGGAGGTGGTCCTTCCAACATTCTTCCCTAGGCCTCATGCAAGCCAGGCTGAAGCAGTTCTGCATACCCTGGACTGTAGGAGGGCCTTATCTTCTACCTTGACCGTATGCAGAGGCATAGAAGGGCTACTCAGCTCTTCGTATCCTTTGACCCCAATAAGTTGGGGTTGGCTGTGTCCAAGCGTACCTTGTCCATCTGGGTGGCTGACTGTATCTCCTGGGCCTACAAGGCGGCTGACCTTCCTTTGCAGGGTAGGGTCACGGCCCATCGTGTCAGGGCAATGGCTGCCTCAGTGGCTCATCTCCGCTCTGTGCCCTTGGTAGACATCTGCAGGGCTGCAACTTGGTCTTCAAGCCAGACATTTGCGGCCCATTACTGCCTGGAGAGGGAGTCCCGTAGGGACAGTGCTTTTGGCCAGGCAGTACTACGGAATCTCTTTGAGGTTTAGGCAACTCCTGCCCTCCTGCCCTCTGTTGGGCTACTGGTGGAGGTTGTGTCCTTGAAAAGCCTTTCTTTGCAGCTGGGACTAGAGGGAGTTCTCTTGTTCAGCCTGGGTTCCTCGGTAGCCCAGAGCTAGGGAGTCACCCATATGTGATGACTGACTTCCTGCTTGGTCCTGGAGAAAGAGTAGTTACTCACCTGTAACAGGTGTTCTCCAGGAGCAGCAGGAATCAGTCCTCACAACCCTCCCTCCTCCCCTTGGAGTTGCAGTTGTACATAGTTTATTTTTCATTTTTGTGTGCTGTTCTTAGCTATGTCATTTGACTGAGATAAGATGGCACCTTTAGGCGGGAAGGGAACCGCGCATGCGTGCCTGCATTCCCAAAGGCTTTCAAAGAAAGCTGTGGAAATGCTCCGCTGGGGCTTCATCGGCGCCGATGACACCCATATGTGAGGACTGATTCTTGCTGCTCCTGGAGAACACCTGTTACAGGTGAGTAACTACTCTAAATAGTTTACCCTGTAGCTTCATTGCATGTCCCCTAGTCTTTCTATATTCTGATAACATAAACAATCGATCTACGTTTACCCGTTCCACTCCGTTCATTAATTTATAGACTTCTATCATATCTTCCCTCAGCCGTCTCTTTCCAGGTTAAAGAGCCCTAACCTTTTTAGCCTTTCTTCATAGGAGTATCCTTCCATCCCCTTTACCATTTTGGTGGCTCTTCTCTGAACCTTTTCTAATAATGCTATATCCTTTTTAAGATACGGCGACCAGAATTGCACACAATATTCAAGGTGCGGTCTCACCATGGAACGATATAGAGGCATTATAATATCTTTTGTTTTATTTTCCATTCCTTTCCTTATAATACCTAGCATTATGTTTGCTCTCTTGGCCGCCGCTGCACACTGGGCCGAGGGTTTTAACATGCTATCCACAATGGCGCCTAAATCTTTTTCCTGGGTGGTGGTTCCTAATGTGGAACCTTGCATCATGTAACCATAGTTTGGGTTCTTCTTCCCTAGGTGCATAACTTTGCACTTGTCCACATTAAATTTCATCTGCCATTTTGATGCCCAGTCTTCCAATTTATCAAGATCCTCTTGCAATTTTCCACAATCCTCTTGGGTTTTAACAACTTTAAATAGTTTTGTGTCATCTGCAAATTTGATAACCTCACTCGTTATTCCACTTTCCAGGTCATTTATGAATATGTCAAAAAGCAGCGGACCCAGCACAGATCCCTGGGGTACACCACTATTCACCTTTCTCCATTGGGAAAATTGGCCATTTAGCCTAACCCTCTGCTTTCTATCTTTTAACCAGTTCTTGATCCACAGTAGTACACTGCCTCCTATCCCATGACTCTTTAGTTTTGCCAAAAGTCTCTGATGAGGGACCTTGTCAAAGGCTGTCTGAAAGTCCAGATACACTATATCAACCGACTCACCTTTGTCCACCTGTTTATTCACACTTTCAAAAAAACATAACAGATTAGTAAGACAAGATCTTCCTTGTCTAAAGCCATGTTAGCTGTCTCCCATTAGGCCATGACTATCTACATGCTGAGTAATTTTATTCTTTATGATGGTTTCTACCATTTTTCTCGGTACTGACGTGAGGCTCACGAAAGGCCCTGCTGTACATGTTTCCACCTTGAAAAACACAGGGGAACATCCCCCATGTGCAGCATCAACAGGCACAAGAAGACGCAGGACAGCAAGCCACCATAGATCAAGGTTTGCTGTCCTGTTACTTCTTGTGCATGTTTCCACCTTGGCCACTGTTGGGGCATGTAATTCGGTGTGTAGAGCTCCACACAGGATGGATTATTCTGATGGCACTGGATTGTCCAAGGAGAATGTGCTTTGGAGATCTGATGTGGCTCCTAAGAGCACCACCTCTTTGTTTACTCCCATGTCAGGGCCTGTTGCCTCAGGAGCCTATTGTCCTCTTGAAAGGCTCTTGAAAGGAGTAGGCTAGCATATAAGGAGGTCTACCAACCTGGCATATCTGTGGGTCTGGTGCCTCTTTAAGCGATGGTGCTGCGCACAGAAGCTGATTCCTGGGGCAGCCATGGTGCTGTCTTTGTTGACCTTTCTGCAGGAAGATCTGGAAAAGGGCTTTTCTCTGAGCTCCCTGAAGGTTCAGGTGACTGGTAAATCTCTAGCCTTACACCCGGATGTTGCACACTTTCTTCAAGAAGTTTGGTGCCTGCATCCTCCCCTCTGGTCTATGGTCCTTTCGTGGGATCTTTGTCTGGTGCTCCAGGCCCCGATGTCAGAGTCCTTAGAGCCATTAAAGTGCTTTACTCTGAAGGATTTAATGCTCAAGATGGTCTTTTTGGTTGCAATTTGTTCAGCAAAGTCGATTTCTGAGCTGCAGTCTTTGCCTTGTGAGGATCCTTATCTGTCTTTCAGAGGAGGCCATTTCCCTTTGGCCTGTGCCTTCCTTTTATACCCAAGTTGATTTCTCCCTTTCATGTGAACCAGGTGATTTGCCTGCCCTCTTCTTTTAAGGGGCAGTGTTGGGGGAAGGATAAGGATCTTCACCTTGTGTATATCCAGAGGGTGCTTCTCCAGTACTTGGAGGTTACATAGTAACATAGTGTATGATGGCAGATAAATACCAATATGGTCCATCTAGTCTGTCCAGCAAGGCAGCAAGAGCAGGTGCACTTGATGCTCCATGCAGGTCACCCCTCCCCATGCCTTTGTTTAGGGGTGTACCCACCGCTCCGTGTAGGTCACCCCTGTTTGTTGAAGATATAAGAGATAGTTATGTTTATTTTGATTTTATCCTATTGCTATAAAGGGATCCATGGCTTTAGACAAGGAAGATCTTGTCTTACTAATCTGTTATGTTTTTTTGAAAGTGTGAATAAACAGGTGGACAAAGGTGAGTCGGTTGATATAGTGTATCTGGACTTTCAGAAAGTCTTTGACAAGGTCCCTCATCAGAGACTTTTGGCAAAACTAAAGAGTCATGGGATAGGAGGCAGTGTACTACTGTGGATCAGGAACTGGTTAAAAGATATAAAGCAGAGGGTTGGGCTAAATGGCCAGTTTTCCCAATGGAGAAAGGTGAATAGTGGTGTACTCCAGGGATCTGTGCTGGGTCCGCTGCTTTTTGACATATTCATAAATGACCTGGAAAGTGGAATAACGAGTGAGGTTATCAAATTTGCAGATGACACAAAACTATTTAAAGTTGTTAAAACCCAAGAGGATTGTGGAAAATTGCAAGAGGAGCTTGATAAATTGGAAGACTGGGCATCAAAATGGCAGATGAAATTTAATGTGGACAAGTGCAAAGTTATGCACCTAGGGAAGAACAACCCAAACTATGGTTACATGATGCAAGGTTCCACATTAGGAACCACCACCCAGGAAAAAGATTTAGGCGTCATTGTGGATAACATGTTAAAACCCTCGGCCCAGTGTGCAGCGGCAGCCAAGAGAGCAAATAGAATGCTAGGTATCATAAGGAAAGGAATGGAAAATAAAACAAAAGATATTATAATGCCTCTATATCGTTCCATGGTGAGACCGCACCTTGAATATTGTGTGCAATTCTGGTCGCTGTATCTTAAAAAGGATATAGCGTTATTAGAAAAGGTTCAGAGAAAAGCCACCAAAATGGCAAAGGGGATGGAAGGATACTCCTATGAAGAAAGGCTAAAAAGGTTAGGGCTCTTTAACCTGGAAAAGAGACGGCTGAGGGGAGATATGATAGAAGTCTATAAATTAATGAACGGAGTGGAACGGGTAAATGTAGATCGATTGTTTACGTTATCAGAATATAGAAAGAGTAAGGGACATGTAATGAAGCTACAGGGTAAACTATTTAAGACTAATAAAATAAAATATTTTTTCACTCAACGTGTAATCAAACTCTGGAATTTGTTACCGGAGGATGTAGTAAAGGCTGTTAGTGTAGCTGGGTTTAAAAAAGGTTTGGACAAGTTCCTGGAGGAAAGGTCCATAAACCATTATTAAGAAGGGACCCAGGATATCAATGCTTGACCCAGTACAAGCATTGCGGAACCTGTGTCTTTTGGGGAAGCTGCTAGGTATGTATGACCTAGATTGGCCACTGTTGGAAACAGGATACTGGGCTTGATGGACCTTGATCTGACCCAGTATGGCATATCTTATGTTCTTATGTTCCTATGTACTGTGTCTATCCAATGCCATTTTGAATTCTGTCACAGTATTTGCCCCCACTACTTCCATCGGGAGGGGATTCCAAGCATCCACCACCCTTTAGTGAAAAAGTATCCAGGAACAAGCAGGAATGTAGTCATCACATATGGGTATCGTCGGTACCGACGGAGCCTGCACGGGAACGCTCCCCAGCGTCCAATCAGAAAGCTTTTGGGAGCATCCCACAGCGCCTGCGTGCTGCCTTCCCGCCTTTCCCAACTGCCTCTCTCCAGTTTTTCTTTTTCCACGGAGCCAGCAGGTTGTGTTCCTGTCACTGCAGAAGAATTTCTTTTTTCTTTCTTTATTTTTGTGGTCGCGTCTGCCTTCTTCGACGCTCTACCAGTACCGCCGGTCTTTTCTTTCTTATTTCTGTAAAAAAAAATTTAAAAAAAAATCTTTTTTTCTTTTGTTCAGGTGCACGCGGGTTTTTTTTGGGCCTTAGGCCCAAAGACATTTCCTTAACATGGAAAAACCTGCCTCAGGTTTTAAAAAGTGCACCAAGTGTGGCGGTACCATTTCCGTCACCGACACCCATGAATGGTGTCTAAAATGTTTAGGTCCTGACCACTCCATCAAGGATTGTGTGTCCTGTGCCATGATGTCTAAAAGAGGTCGGCAGAACCGAGCTGCTAAGCTCAGTACCCTGTTTCCCTCTGATGCGGCTTCGGTGGCATCAACATCTTCCAGGGCTTCCTCTTCCTCCCGTGGATCTCAGGTAACTAAACATAAATCCAGCCAGTCCTCGAAGGTTATATCTCCTTCTAAGCATCGAGATGCCTCTGGCGTTGCCCTCGAGGATTCTGCACCAGCAAAATTACCCCGGTGGGAGGCTTCGACTTCTAAAGCATTATCGGGGTTCCAGGATGTTCTCGATGGCTCGGCCTCGACAGATCTCCTCATGCCATGCCACCGATACCGACATCCAGGCATTGGTGGCGTCCATGGACCAGAGAATTCTGACTATGGAACGCAGTCTGGTGGCTCTCCTTGCGGCATCGACGCCCTTGGTACTGCGACAGACAACTCCACCGGTACCGGCACTGGCACCAGCATCGGTATCGGTATCGGTACCGATAGCATCGACATCGGTGTCTGCTCTGCCGGTACCCTGTCCTCCGATGCCCTCTGGTACCGATTCTCCGGTACAAGTTATTCCCGGTACCGACCTTGGTCGGTACGGGTATCGGGCTCTACAGGAGCATCCGGACAGACAATACTTCGAGTCCTCAGAAGAATTTGAGGATTCTAAAAGTTCTGTCGTTGCAGCGATGCTTCTTCCAGAGGACATGTCCTTCCAGGACTTCATCAGGGAGGTGGCTCGGGGCCTGTCCATTACTGTGGCCCCTGAAACAGAGCCAAGGGCCAAGGATTTTTCTCTCTTGCCACCTTGGTCAGTGAGGATGTTGGAGCCTTTGACTTGGTGGAAGCCATCTTCCCTGCCTTGTCGAAGCCAGCCAGTGGCTTCAAGAACTGCACTCAGTGTGGCCGGACCATCTCCATCATGGACCACTACAGCTAGTTCCTTCAATGTCTCGGGCTCGACCATGAAGATGACACGCAAGGGGCTTAAGAACCAAGAATGGCAGCAGCAATTGCCATTCGTTTCCAAGGCATCGACATCAGCTCTGGCATCGATTCCCTCAAAGGCCTCCACCGAGGTTTTGCATGGAGACCAGGCCCACTTTAAGCCAAAGGGTCATGGGGCATCAGAACAGCGGCTGTCCTTTGATAAGCAATGCCCCCAGAAAGATCAGATTTTGACTTTGTCAGCATTGAAGGGCAATGCCGAGCCCGGGCAAAGGCCCATGGACATTGGCATCAGAGCCCTTGGCACAACTCTGATAGCGAGAGCCAGGAGCAGCCATCCAGGCTGCCCTGGTGGGAGGAGTTGCCTCCTGAGGCCCTGTAGGGCCAGTGTGGGACTCCCAAGGCTGTAACCATTGAGGAGTCCCAACCAAGGGAGCCAGCATTGGCCCCAGAGGCTGTGGCACTGACTACTGCGGTAGCAGATACCTCTGTCTTTGCAGAGAGGATGCAGGCCCTCGAATATAGCCTCACTGCATCCATGGCTCAGCAGGCTGCCAGGGACATGGTGACCTTGGGTTCCTCGGCACCGGTGATGTCCCTGTCCATGGTGGATGCCTCACTTGCAAAGGTGCAGCCCATCTTGGAGCTCCATGCTCTCTCAGGCAGTTCCCATGAGTATTCGAGGTCCCTCTTGGTGCAGCGTGTATCCCCTCCCCCCCCCCCCCCGACAGACAGGAACAGAGGAACCCTTTGAATTTACCCATGTGCCACTGGCATGGTCATCATTTGAGTTTCTCTCGGACTCAGATTGGGAGACTGAAGAGGAATCATCGGAGACCACCCATCACTGAAATGTGCCCTCTGATCCTTCCCCCCATGTGAAAGGTGGAGCTCCTCTCTCGAGGACCTTTCTTTCCTCTAGTTTGTGTGGGAGATGGGGAAGGCTTTGCCCTTCACTATTGAGGCAGAGGAGGAACCTTGGGCACAGGAATTGGAAATCCTCCAGTACCTGGCTTTCTTTAGGATGTGGGAAACACTGCTCATGGTGCCAACAGTGAGCCACCACATCAATTCCATTAAGCGAGTACACTAGAGCCCTGGTTTTTATTTTATTTACTTAATATTTCTTATATACTGCCTTTCATGATATCAAGGTGGTTTACATTGAACAGGGCATTATAACTTGGAGATAACCCTCCATTGCCCATGTTCCCTGTAAAAATAGTTAAGTGGCTTGCCCAAGACCACAAGGAGCACTTGTGGGACTAGAAACCCCAGTCCTTCTGGCCCAAGGTTGCTATTCTCTAGTGGGATTTGAACCCCCAACCTTCCAGCCTGAGGTATCTTGCCCCAACCACTAGGCCACTCCTCCACCCTCCCTCACAACTCCCTTGTAATGGAATCAGCTATGCATTGGATTAAAAGTTCCAAGACGCACTCCTCGGTGCCCCCAGGTAGGGAGGCCCACACCATGGATGGCTTTGGGAGGAAATGTTACCAGGTCTCAATGCTGGTGGCTTGGATCCAAGCATACCAGTTGTACCTCCACCTCAATAGTGAAGGGCAAAGCCTTCTCCATCTCCTGCACAAACTAGAGGAAAGAAAGGTCCTCGAGAGGGGACCTCCACTGTTCGTATGGGGTGAGGGATCGGAGGGTACATTTCCCCTGCATGACCTAGCAGGGAAATCTTGCCGGGTTCTCAGCTGGTTTATCTGGAGAACACCTTGAGCACTTCCAGAGCCTGGTCAGCAAAATGAAGGAGTGCTCCAAGTACATCACCCGGGTGGCCACGACAGGTTCGGGTCAATGGCTAGGGTATTGCGGTGAGCATCGATGCCCACCGCCTGGCATGGCTAAAGTCCTTAGACTTAGAACAGTGGGTTCAGGACAAGTTGGTCGATGTCCCATGCCAAGGAGAGAACCTCTTTGGCAAACCCATAGCGGCGAAGGCCGCAGAATTGGAAATGGAGCAATTCACCATGAACAGGCTTTCAAGGAAGACCTCTGACCCTTCCAGGAAAAAGACTTCAGGGAAGATGTCCTTTTACCCTAAGAAGAAGGCTTATAGTACCTATACCTCCTATTATTCTTACCAGCTGCCCCAACAGGGGCAACAGCCTAAGGGTCAGAACCAGAGGCAGCAGCGCAAGCTGAAAGCACTAAAGCCTCAACCTGCGCCAGAGCCCCAGCCAGGTGGGTGTTTTTGATTCCTGGCTTCGGAACATGGCCCATCTTCCCCTCCCAACTCCCATTCCATCACAGATAGGGGGACAACTGATACACTTCACCCACAAGTGGACCAGCATAACAACTGACGCTTGGGCACTACAGGTGGTCTGTAAAAGCTACCTGTTCCACTTCAAGCAGATTCCCCTACCTTCTTTCCAGGGGAGTACCCTCTTGAGCATTGCCAATGTGAACTACTCCAACAAGAGGTCCAGGTCCTGCTGGCTGATCGGGCGGTGGAACTGGTTCTACCCTCCCAAACAGGACAGGGGTTCTACTCCTGTTACTTCCTGGTTCCCAAGAAAACAGGCGGTTTTCAACCCATCTTGGATCTCCATGATCTTAATAATTTCCAAGTGAAGAAAAAGTTCAAGATGGTATCCCTTGGAAAGTTGCTGTCCTATCTTCAACAGGAAGATTGGCTGTGCTCCTTGGATCTCAAAGAAGCCTATGCATGCATCCTCATCCACCCTCTACACTGTCAGTACCTCCGCTTTATGCTCAGCAGACGGCACTATCAGTACAGGGTTCTACCCTTCAGTCTTGCCTCCTTTTCAAGGGTCTTCACCAAATGTCTGGTGGTCATTGCTGCCTTCCTTCGGCTCATGGGAGTCTGTCTTCCCCTACCTGGACGACTGGTTGGTCAGAGACAAGACACCGAACAAGGTCCGGCAGTTCATATAGTGCATCATTCAGGTGCTGGAACAGCTAGGCTTTGTCATCAACTACCCAAAGTACCACCTGCAACCCTCTCAATGCCTCAAGTTCATTGGGACTCTCCTCGATATCACACTGGCACGAGCATTGGCAATGGACATCCAGAGTTGCCCAGTTGTCACAGCTCGGCAGATGCTGTGCCTCCTGGGCCACGTGGCCTCCATGGTCCATGTTACCCCCTCAGCCTGCCTTCAGATATGTCAGATGCGGATGTGTCAGATGCAGTGGACTCTGCACACAGTAGCGTTAGGCAACGGGACTTCTTTCAGACAGAGTCACAGTGGCTCCACCTCTCCAAAAATCCCTGTCCTGGTGGCTGCACCCCACTCACTTGCTTTTGGGGCTTCCCTTCCAGGCCCAGCCGCATCAACAAGTCCTATTGACTAATTCCTTCAAACTCAGCTAGGGATGACCTGTACACACAAGGCCTCTGGACTGTGGGGGAATGCTGATGTCAGATCAACTTCCTGGAGCTTTGGGCCAGTGCCAATGCTCTCCGAGTGTTTCAGCAACAGCTTGCCCATCATCCTTTTACAGATGGACAACCAGGTGGCCATGTTCTACCTCAGCAAACAGGACAGCACAGGTTTGTACCTCCTCTGCTGGGAGGCAGCCCGCCTTTAGAAGTTTGCAGTCTCTCACGATATGCTCCTCAAGCTGTATACCTACCAGGGGAGCTCAACGTCCTAGCGGATCATCTCAGCAGGGTCCTTCAGTCATACGAGTGGACCCTGAACAGGCAGGTGACCAGCCGCATCATCCATTGCACTGCACTGGCCCAGGCAACTCTGGTTCCACTCCTCCTCTGCTTGTCTCAATGGCAATCAGACTGTGCTGTTCCTCGAACCTGATTTCACAGAACAACAGGACTCTGCTTCATCCCAACCTATTGTCCCTAGCGCTAACAGCTTAGCTGCTGAGCGACTAGTACTCGCAGAGCTCCACTTGCTGCAGGATGTGGAAAACATACTTCTTGCCTCGTGCAAGGACTCTAAAAGACGGGCTTATGCCTTCAAGTGGTGCAGATTCTCCGAATGGTGTGAGAGAAGTCTCCTTCTCCTGCTCTGTGGAGTCAGTTTTATCTTATCTTCTGCACCTCTCAGACTGTGGTCTAAAGTCCAACTGGATCAGAGTACATCTCAGTGCTGTAGCTGCTTATCATCATCCCTTGGCTGATCAACTGACCTCTGCTCATCCCTTGGTGGGTTGTTTTATTCGGGGCCTCCTATCTCGGCCCCCCCATTAAACCACCTCAGGTGGTGTGGGACCTTAATGTGGTACTCAAACAGCTCCTGCACACCCCCACCCCTTTGAGCCGTTTAGCTCCTGTCCACTCAAGTTCCTTACCTGGAAGGTCATTTTTCTGGTGGTGCTTACTTCGGCACACAGTCAATGAATTCCAAGCACTGGTGGTACACCTGCCGTACATCAGCTTTCATAAGAATAGGGTGATTCTCCAACTCACTCGAAATTCCCGCCTAAGGTAGTCTCTGCTTTTCATCTCAATTAATCGTGGTGTTGCCCACCTTCTTCCCAAGGCCCCATGCCAACAGAGCTGAGTCTTCGTTACACATCTTGGACTGTAAGAGAGCACTGTCTTTCTACCTGGAGGGGATGAAAGCCCATTGCCAATCCTCCCAGCTCTTTGTCTTCTTTGACCCCAATATGTTGGTAGTGGCGGTGTCAAAATGCACCTTGTCCATTTGAGTGGCGGACTGCATCTCCTTCGCTTACGCTCAGGCTGGGCTCGTGTTGGAACGCTATGTAATGGCTCACAATGCCTGCACTATGGCTGCTTCGGTGGACAACTTGTGTTCCGTTTCCACAGAGGAGATCTGTAGGGCTGCTATGTGGTCTTCAATGCACACCTTCACAGCCCATTACTGTCTGGATGCAATTCCCAGTGTGACAGCAACTTTGGCCAGGGCATACTCCAGCATCTCTTTGGGAATTGAAGCAACTCCTTCCCAAAGGCCCTTCTGTCCATCCAGGCTACTGTAGAGTCGATTTGATGTTGATGTCCCTGCTGGATGCTGACTCTCAAAATCTTTCTGCAATTGCTCATGCTGCTTGTTCTCATTTCTTTTTTCTGGTTGCCCCATTGGGCCTTTTACAGGTTTTTTCGGTAGCCTGTAGCTAGGGAGTCTCATATATGAGGACTGAATTCCTGCTTGGTCCCGGAGAAAGGTAATCACTCACCTGTAGCAGGTATTCTCCAGGAACAGCAGGAATCACTACCCTCCCTCCTCCATGTTGAGTTGTTTTTTGTTTTGGCTTGATTAAGCTATGTCATCATACTGATGTACAATGGCTCCTTCAGGCGGGAAGACTGGCACGCATGCGTGGAGCACCTTCCAAAAACTTCCTTTGGTAGCTGGGAAGCGTTCCTGCGTGGTCTCTGTTGGTGATGTCACCCATATGTGAGGACTGATTCTTGCTGTTCCCGGTAAACACCTGCTACAGGTGAGTAACTATGCTTTATTCAGAAGCCTAACATGTTTTGGCATATCTGCCTGCATCGTGGGCTACTCAGCAATTCTTAAGCCACTGGTCTATGAGAAAGCTGCCTTCCTGTGGAAAGCATGAGAGTTAGAAAAACAAAAATCAAATAAAATTACAGCCAAATAAACCAAGAAAAAAGAGGAAAAAAGGACAATCCAATGTGACTACTAGGTTAACTATATTCCACCAAAATTCTCTGTTTATTGTTGTTGTTAAGTGCTGTTGAGTCAATGTCACTCATGGTGATGCTGTGGATAGTTGTCCTAAACTGTATTTGATTTTCTGTCAGGCAGCTAATTGTTGAGAGAGTAGCATCCGTAGCTGCTGATCTAACGATACATTGCATATGCATATTAAATATCCATATGTGTATATTAAAAAATGTAGTACCTTGAAAGCACCAGAAAAGCACTTTCTGGTACCCATAGTTTGATTACATGAAATACAAAGATGGACCAGTGTCAGGTATCTAGTGAGCTGCGTCAAAATATAATAAATTTATGGAACATTCCATTGGCAAAAAAATAAAATAGCCAAAATTGAAGCCTAAAAACAAACCAAGCAAAAAATCATATGTCTCAAACCTTCCTTGGAATTGTGCCAGCAAAAGGGCTATATAGTACCAGCCTCTTACAAAACTCTAGCCAAACTGCCTCTTCTAAAACACTAAGCAAAATAAAATGAAATACAGTACTTAAAACCTCACTAGGGCTTTACTGTACCAGCCTCCTACAGAATCCACAAAACTGATAAATTGCATGTATAAATAAAAATGTTAGGGAGTGGAGGAGTAGCCTAGTAGTAGAGCAACAGCCTAGTACCCAAGTGATCAGGGTTCAGTTACCACTGGCACTTTGTGACTTTGGGCAAGACACTTTATCCTCCATTGCCTTAGAAGAAAAGGCCTGGCAATCTACTTCCAGTTATACCACGCCAAGAAAACCCAGGGGCTGCTGGGTCACCAGGAATCAGCATTGACTTGACAGCACTTTAAAAAATGCTCTCAACACTCCCGTTACCATTTGGGAACAGCTGCCCCTTCAAAAAGAAAAAAAAAACATTCTGCTCACAAAACAAATCCTTGAACTGTCTCAGCATTTAAAAACAGCATCACTGAAAGCAGCCATGGCAGCACCGTTTAAGAACATTGCTGTTTTCTCGCCAGTGCTGATGATTGACAGCTTGGCGTCAATGGGAACACTATGTAAACTACAAACTTTAAAAAGTTAAAATATTTAGAAATAGACTTGATTTTTTTTAAAAAGGGGGCACATAGTTTCACCGATTCTTTTACCTAAAAAGAATAACAAAATACAAAACAAGGGGAGTAAAACGACACAGAAAACATATAGGGGTATGTTTTACTTATGTGCACTAACTGTTAGCACAGGGTTTGCCATGCACTAAGTGCACCATGCTAACAGCACGGGGTCCTATGCTAAAATTCCCATGGGGTTAGTGTGTGATTGGGTGGATTAGGGACATAACATAGACACTGATAGCATGTCAGTTAGTATGAGCATTTTGGATGCATGCTAACCATACCTCTTGTCATTAGCATGGGTGCACTTAATGCTATCTCAGTGGGTGGCATTAAGTGCACCCACATACCAGTTAGTGTGATGCTGCGCATTAGTAATATACTAATGGTAAGGGGACAGATACACATGATCCCCAAAATTAGCACAGGCCTCCACACTCCCACTGGACACCAATGACCCCAGTAAGCTTAGGGAAGGTAATCCAGGGAAGTGGGGGGCTTGTAACCTTGGGATCATCTTTGACTCCTCGCGCTCTCTTTCTCCACATATCCAACAGATAGCTAAAACCAGTCATTTCTTTCTTTTTCTTTTTTTTAGAGTTTTAATTTCTCAAATTTCCAAATTTACATGCCATCAATATAACAAAGAAAAGTAATACAATAGTCCCAAAGATCAAAAAAGAAAAAGAAACAAACAAATTCTGTATTACTATCAGTCCACATTAATGGGGAGAGAAAGAAAAAGAATCCATACCAGGTTTAGAAACAAGATATGCTAACATAGCTACACAGTACCTAATCCAAATCTTAATTCTACAATCATCACTTCACCTATTTTCTAATCACAGAAAGCATTATCAACTAGCTTCTCTCTTTTCAATTAGGGATCTTTCCAAATGTGAAGGATCCAAAAAGGAGTCATATTTCCCTTGGTAGGTCATCTAACATTTACAAGGTAATTTCAGGAAGAAAGTGCGCCACAGAGTCAGAACCTTACTTTTTAGATGAAGAAAACTCTTCCTTTTACACTGTGAAGCCCTAGCTACATCAACAAAAATTTGAATTGGCTGGCCACAAAAAGGGTACATCTTCCTCCTGAAATACAATTTCAAAATTCTCATCTCATCAATCTCAGAAAGAAAGGAAACAAGCAATGTTCCCCATGTAGGAATGTTGTCTTAGTAGTTTTCCAGAAATGCTGTTAAATTAAAGGTAGCTGCCTCAGCCTAATCTAATTCATCCTCTACTTTATGCCTGACCATAATATTTCTATTAGTAACATTGTGAAAATTTTCATCCCTCAAGCAATTCCAGGACCTAAATACTACAGTATTTCTGCATACTGTGCTGTTACGTTTAGACTACTGTAACATCGCCTACTTAGGTCTTCGCAATTCCAACTTAAGCGGCTTCAAACTATTCAATATATGGTGATTCGTACCTTAAATCGAGTGAGAAAATTTGATCACGCCACACCTTTCTTAGTTGCCATATTCAGTTTAAGTTATTAACTTTGGTTCATAAAACCCTCCATGACTGGGCTCCTAAATACCTTACCTCACTCATAACCTTGCATGCCCCAGCCGTAACCTTATGGACAACTTCTGCATTTTTTCCATCTCCGGCCAATGTTAAATACGCAGAAGTCTGCCTTTTTTGCAGCAGCTCCACCGCTTTGGAACAGCTTACCTGCCCCCATTCATCTGGAACATAGTCTTAGAGCCTTTAAAAAAAACTCTAAAGACATTTCTTTTTGAAACAGTGTTTGATCTGAAACCCACGGCGTCCGGAACATCCTAGCTCGGGGGAGGAGGGGGTGGCAGTCGACAGCAATCTGCCTCTACTTGACCCTCGCCCTTTACCCTTGATCCCGTTTTTCCCTTTTAAATCTGCACCCCTATGCCTCATACCCTGTTACTGTGCTATTTTTACTTTCCTATCAAATATTGTAACTTCTTTTTATTTATTTTTAATATTTTCATTATGTTAACATTATAAAACGCATGGATTGTACTTACAGAGTTGTGGTATGTTAAATAAAGCACAACCATAACCATAAATAAGATCTCCTTTAGATACTTTTTTCAATAAAATCTCAGATGAAAGTAATGATACACTGGAAAATTCAAAAAACGAAGATTCCTAACACTTAATGAGTTTTCTAAAAGTTCCAATTTATAATGCATAGACAAACTATTTTTAATTATAGCTTCCCTGATAGATTGTAACGTCGACAGCAAGGCTTCCATTATCTTAACATGTAACAGAAAATTGATATAATTGTGAAACAGAACTCTTCAACATAAATTCAGTTTGGGTGACTATGAACCAAAGAAACATTTTCTGGTGGGCTAGCACTAACTTGAATTAAACCAGCACTCAAAGGAGAAACACATTTAGGACACACAATACCTCCTGAGCAAATTGAATCAAAGGTGGTACAGGAGTCACCAATGTTCCTCAAAACAGTGACTGTAACAGAGGCGCAAATCTCTATGCCCTGTGCACATCCCAAAGCCTCAGGTCCATTAGGTAGTGGTAGCCATGGAACTTAAAGAGGCTTTGAATACCAGAGAGGTAGAGTTCCGCAACTAAAATACTTTCAGTCTTCTTATTCAATGAAACATGTATCTCCAGGAACAAGCAGGAATGTAGTCTTCACATATGGGTATCGTCGGTACCGACGGAGCCTGCACGGGAACGCTCCCCAGCATCCAATAGGAAAGCTTTTGGGAGCATCCCACAGCACCTGCGTGCTACCTTCCCGCCTTTCCAACTGTCCCTCTCCAGTTCTTCGTTTTCCGTGGAGCCGACAGGTCACATACCCTGTCACCGCAGAAAAATTTCGTCTTTAATCTTTGTTTTTGTGGTCGCGTCTGCCTTCCTTCGACGCCATACCGGTACCGCCGATTCTTTCTTCTTTCTTTAAAAAAAAAAAAAAATTATAGTTTCTGAGGTGTTTTACTTTAGAAACTTTTTTTCCTTGGTGCTAGGCACCATTTTGGGCACTAGGCCCAATTTTTTCCTTAAAAATGGAAAAACCTACTTCAGGTTTTAAGAAATGTTCTAAATGTGGCGGTACTATTTCCATCACCGATACCCATGATTGGTGTCTCAAATGTTTAGGTCCTGACCACTCTATTTCAGAGTGCCACTCCTGTGGAATGATGTCAAAAAGGGGCCGGCAGAACCGAGCTGCTAAACTTAGCGCCCTTTTTCCCTCAGACGTGGCGTCTGTTGCATCAACGTCCTCCAGGGCCTCATCTTCCTCCCATGGATCTCAGGCAACTAAACATAAATCTAGCCTGTCCTCAAAGGGTAGATCTTCTAAGTATCGAGATGCTCCTGGCATTGCCCTTGAGGAATTTTCACCGGCAAAACTGCCCCGGCGGAAGACTTCAGCTTCCAAAGCACTAACGGGGCTCCAGGATGTTCTTGAGGCCTCAACCTCGGCAGAACTACTGGTGCCATGCTCTGGGGTTCCGGCCGCTTCTACCGGTACCGACACCCAAGCATCGGCATCGTCGATAGACCAGAGATTCCTTGCTATCGAATGCAGTCAGCGGCTCTTCTCACGGCTTCGGTACCGTTAAAACCGCTTCAGACACCTCAGCCGATACCGGTACTGACACCGGTACCGGAACAAGTACCGACTGCATTAGCATCGGCGGGTATGCCACCTATACCGAGTCATGCGTATGTCTCCGGCATCAACAGATCGGTACCGGAACAACCTGATATCGACTTTGATCGATACCGGTACCATGCTTTGCACGATCACTGGGATCGGAGGTATTTTGAATCCTCTGATGAGTCTGAAGACTCTGAAGACTCTGCCGATACAAGAGTACTTCTCCCCGAGGATTCCTCTTCTCCTCAGTGCAGAATGTCTTCGCCAGAGGATATGTCCTTTCAGGACTTTATCCGTGATGTGGCCCAAGGCCTTTCCATCACAGTAGCTCCTGAAAAAGAGCCTAGGGCAAAGGAATTGGAAATTCTCCAATACCCTAAGGCTCCCAAAGAGGCAGCTACTCTGCCTATTCGTGAAATTTTACATGATCTTATGCTAAGGATGTGGGAAACACCTTTAACCACATCTCTTCATTCTCGAAGACTCGATACCATGTATCGAGTTCCACCTTGTCCTGGCTTTCAAAAAACTCAATTACCACACCATTCAATGGTGGTGGAATCAGCCATGAGAAGGATGAAAAGTGCAAAGAGACATGCATCCAATCCTCCAGGTCGTGAATTTAGGACTCTCGAAGCCTTTGGGCGTCGATGCTTCCATGCTCTCAGCTAGGATCAGTTCCTATATCTTGTATATGGGAATGTTCCTTAAAGAGGTCACAGGAGACTTGGAGCTTATGAGCCCCCTCCTTCCTGATGACAAAAGGCAAGACTATCTTACTCTAGTCAAACATGCTCAGGATGTTTCCAAGTTTGTAAATCGTGCAGCCTTTGACTGTTTTGAGTGCATAAGTAGAACCTCTGCTATTGCCATTGGTGCACGTTGGGTAGCCTGGCTTCAGGCATCTGACTTGGAAATTTGGGTACAGGATAAATTAGGAAACATTCCTTGCACAGGAGAAAATCTCTTTGGTAAGAATTGGCAGGAGAAGGCTAATGAAATAGATGCTGACAATATCACCTTGGATAGATTGTCCAAATCTACAGCCGATCCTGCAAGGAAAAAATCCTCTAAGAAACCATTTTTCAATAAGAAAAAGAAGTTTTATCCTTCCTATACCCAACAAGGACACCGTCCAGGTCAGATTGCCCAAAAGGGATAACAGCAACAACCTAGACAATAAAAGAAGCCAAAAGCTGCAAAACCTCAGCAGGCTCAGCCTCCTCAGGGACTTTGACTCCTCTCTAGAGAACTTTGCCTTCTTGCCTCTGAACGGTCCAGAACCCTCGACCATCCCAGGCAGGTTATGTCATTTTGCCCACAGATGGTACCAAATAACAGCAGAAAATTGGACTCTGTCCATTGTACGAAAGGGGTACAAGCTTCATTTTCGCAGCATGCCCCCTCCTACAATTGTAAGACAGTTCAATTCTCAGCCCTCTCTTGACAGTCTGTTAGGTCAAGAAGTCACAATGCTCCTTGCTCAAGGAGCAATACAGGAAGTACCCATTCCTCATCAGGGTACAGGGTTCTACTCCCCCTATTTCCTTATTCCAAAGAAAACAGGGGGACACAGACCCATTTTAGACCTCGGCAAATTGAACAAATATTTGTTCTGAGAGAAGTTCAAAATGGTCTCTCTAGGAACTCTACTGCCATACCTTCAAAGTCAGGATTGGTTCTGTTCTCTAGATCTCAAGGATGCGTATACTCATATTCTCATCCATCCAAATCACAGGAGATTCCTCCGATTCCTGTTTCAAGGAAAGCACTACCAATACAAGGTTCTTCCATTTGGCCTGGCTTCTGCGCCAAGAGTGTTCACAAAATGCATGGCTGTGGTAGCAGCATTTCTCCACATTCTGGGAATATTCGTCTTCCCTTACTTAGACGACTGGCTCATTCGAGCCCCTACAGTGCCAGAAGCCAGCTCTGCTCTGTTTCGCACAATGCGACTCCTTCAGTATTTGGGACTGGTCATAAACCTCCCAAAATCCAATCTTGCTCCCACTCAGTCCCTAGAGTTCATAGGAGCTCATCTGGATACCAGACAGACAAGGGCTTTCCTTCCGCAGCCCCGCTGTCTTCGCATAGTACAACTAGCTTCCCAAGCAGTGCTCAAACCTTGTCTCACTGCTTGGGAAATGCTACAATTGCTAAGCCACATGGCATCCACCATGCATGTGGTTCCTTATGCTCGCCTCCATATGCTCACAGCCCAGTGGACACAGGCCTCAGGCTGCCTGTTGGACAAAATAACAAACTCAAATCATCTTATTTCGTCCCTCCAATGGTGGCAATCACCCAGAAACCTTCTGGTGGGGTCTCCTTTCCAGCAACCCCTATCCCAAGCCACCCTAACAACAGATGCATCACAGGTGGGATGGGGAGCCCACCTGCACAATCTCTCTACCCAGGGTACCTGGACTCCACAGGAGGCCTGTCTTCACATCAACCTCCTGGAGCTCAGAGCAATCTTCTTTGCTCTTCCAGTATTTCACGCCCAGCTCAGCTACAAGACAGTCCTAGTTCAAACGGACAATCAGGTAGCTATGTTCTATGTGAACAAGCAGGGCGGAACAGGCTCTCTGTCGCTATGCAACGAAGCTTTGCGACTATGGACCCTCGCTAGAGAGCATCAGATTCATCTCCTTGCGGTGTATCTTCCAGGCATCCAAAACTCTTGGGCAGACAAACTCAGTCGAGTTCAGCTTCCACACGAATGGTTTCTCCATGCAGACCAGGTTGCCCAAATATTTCAGATTTGGGGAACCCCGGACATAGACCTACATAAGAACATAAGATATGCCATACTGGGTCAGACCAAGGTCCATCAAGCCCAGTATTCTGTTTCCAACAGTGGCCAATCTAGGTCATACGTACCTAGCAGTTTCCCCTCTTTGCAAGTCCGCTGAATGTCAATCTTCCCCGGTTCTGTTCCAGAATTCCGGCTCGATGTTGTCAGGCAAGGGACGCCTTCCTCCTCCACTGGGGTCAGGACTTCCTATATGCCTTCCCACCCATTCCCCTCATCCCCAAAATCCTATTCAAACTTCAGAGAGACAGAGGTCATATGATCCTCATAGCTCCACGTTGGCCACGGCAAATGTGGTACCCTCTGCTCCTACATGTCTCTCAAGCGCCACCTCTGGAGTTGGGATCCGCTCCAGATCTTCTCTCCCAAGAGGACAGGATGCTCTGGCATCCGAATCCCCAGTCTCTGCATCTCAGGGCCTGGTTGCTGAAAGCCTAGAACGTCAGGATCTTAACCTTTCCCAACAGGTAAAGGATATCCTTCATGCTTCCAGGAAACCCTCCACAAGACGCTCGTATGTCTTTACGTGGAAAAGGTTTACCATATGGTGCTCGCAGAAGGGTCTTAATCCTCTTGCGATACCTCTGGAATAGATACTGGAGTATCTCCTTCATTTGTCAAATGCAGGTCTCAAGACAAATTCGGTAAGAGTCCATCTTAGTGCTATTGCAGCTTCTTACAAGCCTCTAAGTGGACAACCTATTTCCTCTCATCCTCTCATAGTGAGATTTATGAGAGGCCTTCTTTTAACAAAGTCTCCCATTAAGCCACCACCGGTGGCATGGGACTTAAATCTGGTGCTTGGGCAGCTCATGAAACCGCCCTTTGAACCATTAACCACTACATCTTTGAAATTCCTTTCTTGGAAAGTCATCTTTCTCATTGCAATCACATCAGCACGTTGCATCAGTGAATTGCAAGCGTTAGTGGCTGATCCTCCTTATACAAGGTTCCACCATGATAAGGTAGTTCTTAGGACTCATCCACACTTTATGCCAAAGGTGGTTTCGTCTTTCCATTTGAACCAAGCGGTTTACCTTCCTGTATTCTTTCCGAGGCCTCATGCCTCCAGTGCAGAAAGGAACCTTCATACCTTGGACTGTAAAAAAGCTTTAGCCTTTTACTTGCAAAGGACACAGCAACATAGAAAATCTTTTCAACTCTTTGTTGCTGTTGATCCTAGTCATTTGGGACTTCCAGTTTCCAAAAGAACTCTAACTGGATTGCTCATTGCATATCCTTTGCCCATGAGAGTAAGAACCTTCCTCTTGAAGGCCATGTCACAGCTCACAATGTGAGAACCATGGCAGCCTCAATGGCTCATCTTCACTCTGTGTCTATCGAGGACATCTGTCGAGGAACTACTTGGGCTTCGGTACATACCTTCACAGCCCACTACAGCTTAGACAAGGACTCCCTCCGGGATGCCTTGTTTGGCCAGGCTGTTCTTCAACACCTTTTTCAGACTTAATCAACTCCTACCCACCGTCCCTGGTAGGATGCCAGAGATCCATGGGGGGAAGTATGGCCCTTTCACAAGGTCTAACAACTTCCTGGGGCCATCTCCCTGGCATCTGCAGCTAGGGAGTCCCCATATGTGAAGACTACATTCATGCTTGTTCCTGGAGATAGCGTAGTTACTCACCTGTAACAGGTGATCTCCGGTAACAGCAGGAATTTAGTCTTCACAACCCGCCCACCTCCCCTAGGCGTTGTATCTCTCTCTCTCTCTCTCTCTCTCCCTCTCTCTCTTCCTCTCTCTCTTTTGTCTCAGCTATAAACTCAACTGGAGAGGGACAGTTGGAAAGGCGGAAAGGCAGCACGCAGGCACTGTGGGATGCTCCAAAAAGCTTTCCTATTGGACGCTGGGGAGCGTTCCTGCGCAGGCTCCGTCGGTACTGACGATACCCATATGTGAAGACTAAATTCCTGCTGTTCCCGGAGATCATCTGTTACAGGTGAGTAACTACGCTTTATCCAGCGAGCATTTCCCACTTATCATATTTCTTTAGGACCTTTGCCCTTGTTCTTCTTTTTACCATATAGAGAGAGAAAGAAACTCACCAAAAGTTCAAAAAGAGCAGACAAAAAAATACCTTACAACATTGTTTTCCTTCCTGGCTCCTCTTTGTTCCAAAGGGACTCCCTTTGGCTAGACCCTTTCGACCAAAGACCTGCAACTGCATGCCGCAAATGGCACATGCTTTTAATGCACAACAGTCGCACAATGATGACATTGGTGAAACCACACTAAATGTGGTGCACTATTATGTCCAGTGGAGCATACGCAGTAACATAGTAAATGACGGCAGATAAAGACCAGTATGGTCCATCTAGTTTGCCCAGTAAGATGGCAAGAGTACGTGCACCTGCCACTCTGTGTAGGCCGCCAATCCCCATGTCTTTGTTTAGGGGTGAACCCACCGCTCCGTGTAGGACACCCCTGTTTGTTGAGAAATTAGATAGTTAAGTTTATTTTGATTTTGTCCTGTTGCTGTAAAGGGATCCACTGTGTCTGTCCCATGCCATTTTGAATTCTAGCACTGTATTTTCCCCACACTTCCATCGGGAGGGCATTCCAAGCATCCACCACCCTTTCAGTGAAAAAGTATTTACTGACATTGCCTTTCAATTTACCCCCTTGCAGCTTCATGTCATGCCCTCTAGTTTTACATCTTCCCTGTCTTTGGAAGAGGTTTGTTTGTTCATTTCTCTTTAAGTATTTAAATGTCTGAATCATATCTCCCCTATCCCTCCTCTCCTCCAGAGTGTACATATTTAGGTCTTCAAGTCTCTTCTCATAAGGCTTCTGACATAGGCTCCAAATAATTTTGGTCGCCTTCCTCTGAACAGTTTCCAGTCTTTTTACATCCTTTGCAAGATATGGTCTCCAAAACTGAACACAGTATTCCAAGTGAGGCCTTACCAGTGACTTATACAGTGGCATTAGTGCCTCTTACTTTCTACTGTTGATCCCAACATCCTCCTGGCTTTTGCCACTGCCTTGTCGCACTGTTTTGCCACCTTGAGATCCTCAGAAATATTCACACCAAGATCCTTCTCCTGATCCATGCACACCAACCTCTCGCCCCCTATCGCGTACATTTCCCTTGGATTTCTGCTTCCCAAGTGCATGACACTGCACTTCTTTACATTAAATCTTAACTGCCAAGCATTAGACCATTTTTCCAGCTTTTGTAGATCTTTCCTCATGTTATCCACTCCCTCAGGGGAGTCTACTCTGTTGCAAATTTTCGTGTCATCTGCAAAAAGACAGACTTTTCCATTCAGTCCTTCAGCAATATCACTCACAAATACATTGAACAGGGCCGGGCTCAGTACCGAACCCTGGGGCACCCCGCTAATCACCCTTCTTTCATCCAAGTGAGCTCCATTTACCATCACCTTCTGTCGTCTGTCAGTCAACCAATTTCTGATCCAGTTCACCACCTTGGGACCCATCCCCAAACTACTGAGTATATTGATAAGCCTCCTATGAGGAACAGTATCAAAGGCTTTGCTGAAATCCAGGTAGATGACATCCATCGCATGCCCCTGATCTAGTTCTCTGGTCACCCAGTCAAAGAACTGAATTAGATTTGTTTGGCACATGTATTGGTACATGTATTGGTAGTCCCACTCCTTTGCTGTTGACTGGTGCAGAATCCATTCCTCCTTTGACAATTGAGGTAACTGGCATTTTTACCTTCATTTCTTATCTCACACACAAACCTTTTCTGAAACTCATCAGGTAAAATTAATTGCATTAAATCATATTCTTGGATATTTGAATACTCAGAGTATGTCTCTTTGCTCAAAAAACCTAGTCTTCATGTTGAACTTACACTAGGAGCAAGTCCAGGACTAGTGTGGCACACTCGGGGAGTGGTTCCTCCATCAGAAATCCCACTTTTATGCCTTTCCCAAACCCTCTTGAAGAGTGAGGCAGATATAGTTGCCCATTGTCCTCATGATGGGTAATATATTGACTAGATTCATAGTCATGATATATAATATCAAACTATGATGATCACACTGCTACGAACAGAGGCCACTTCCTTCACTTCACCTCTGGATGCTTCCCACGTCTCAATTTTCTCCTCCCATGCTGGGGAAGTTGAATAAACAACAAGCACGTTCATGGGCCTTCCCTGAATGTTTGACTCCCTCCCACCACATGTGAGAGTCTATGGGTATCAAGACTAGGCGGCTCTTTCAGCTAGGTGTCTATATCTGATTGTAATGAATGGTAGGCTTTGGATCAGGAGCAAAATTCTCATCAGGCAGATTTCTTCTCCATGGACAGTCAGGATAATGTTCTCATATATGGTTGACTTCATCAACGGAACCCCACACAGGAACTGCTTCTCTGCTACCTTCTAGAAGCTTTTGGAAGAGTCTCAATGCATATGTGTGCCATTTTCCACTTGCTGCTGCTATAGGGGACTTCCTCGACCTTCATTTTTCCACAGAGTCATACAAATATGTTCATCATCGCAGTCAAAGTTTCCATAATGGATACTTTTCTCAGCCAGTATTCTTTTTTTTTGTCTCTCAATCATTTTTTCCTCATGCCATCACTGCCGCATCTTTTTCTTTTCCCCATATTTTCTTTAGTTAAGTTTTTCATCTATTTATAACTTTTCTTATTTTTCTTCTCATCACCACTATGGGCTGCATTTAGGTCTCAGACATCCTAGCCAGGTGAAGTTTTCCCAAACAAATCATTTGAATTCACTGCAGCTATTTCTCCAGATGACATATCCCAGCAACTCTCAGGTTTAAGAAGTGCACCCAATGCAACAGGACCAAATCCATGGGGGATACCCGTAATTGGTGCCTGCAGTTCCTATGGCCCTGCCATGATCTTTCTTTTGTTGTCTTTTGTGTTTACAGATGACAAAGTGAGGCCTCAGAGGTAATGAAAAATAGCACAAAAGGAATTTTAGCATGAGTAGGTCTGATCCATTGGCACTGGCATCGGCAGTAGTGGCATCTGTCCTCATGGACCCAGGAACTGCATAGAATGCTGGAGCTGCATTGACTTTGAGCAGACACCAATCCCACTCAGATTCAAGCATCACTAGGGTTCATTGGGAATGGTCATCCACCAATTCCCATATGAAGAAGAGGAAGGATTCATCCTCAACTTCATCAGCATCGAGGACCCATGACACCAAACTCCAGATGGAGGCTGAGGTGCATTGGTATTGCAATTCGTCAAGGATTCAGAAGAACCAATATTCTCAAAGTGGCCCCAATGTGAAGCATGCTTATCCTCCCTGGTATTGCATGGGCTACGGCAGTCTTCAAGGAGCCAGGACCAGCTTGTTGATACTCCCTAGCAGATTCCGCAAACATCAACCAATTCTACTGCAGTCCCTCCTTCTCTGTCGATGGCTGCCCTTGAAGAGTGTCTCTCAAACAGAGGAAAGAATGGAAGTCTTCTTTGCATGGCACAAGGCAGCTGCTTTAACTGCTTTGCTGTTGGTGCATTGAGAGATCGAGCTGATTCAAGATTCATTGACTCCATGCGGGAGATTCATCACCATCAAAGGGCCTTGACTCCAGTGATTGCCTGGCCGGTATCTAATGCATCGGGGGGTGATCACTCTCTGAGGCATAGGAAATCATTGGTGCACTGATGCTACGATCACAAATCTACACCCCAAGAGGAGCGGAGGTCAGTCCTGGCAGTGACCCAGACATCCTTTGAGTATTTTTCTGAGTCAGATTCAGAGTGCTCCTGGGATTCTGAGTATGTCTAGGAGTACTTCTTGGAAGCTTATCTTCAGATCCCTTTCTTCCTCATGAGAGAAAAAAGTTATTTCTAGAGGAGCTGTTCTTCACTGAGTTTGTGTGGGAAGTGGCTAAATCTATTTCATTTAAGCTACATACAGAGAAGAAACCTATGGTCAAAGCATTGGAAATCCTCCAGTTCCTCAATTTTCCTAAGGAGGCTGTGAAAGGGCTCATTCACAGAATCCTGAAGTAGATATGGGAGACCCTCCCCTCCTCTTTATGCAGCCTGTGAATAAGAAGGTCAACTGGATGTATCAAATCCAAAAGGCTCGCAGATTCAAGACACCACAGCTGCTACACCACTCCATGGTTGTCGAATCCACTTTCAAAAAGAGCCAAACGTTCCAAGACCCACTGTTGGGTGCCCCTGGAGAGAGAGAGGCTTGGATGTTGGAGTCTTTTGGAAGAAACTTTTTTCAGAACTCTATGCTGACGTCCCACATGATGTCCTATCAGCTTTTCATGGGCATGCACTTATGGATACCATGTACAGTGTGCAGGAATTTGCTGACTCCCTCCTTCCAGAAAAAGCTGAGCAACTCCATTCTCTAGTGGGCAAAGGAAAGAAGTGTGAAGAATACATGGTCTGAGCAACCTATGATATTTTCAAAACAGCATTAAGAGTTTCCCCTGTGAGTAATAGCACCCAGAGACTCTCATGGCTTCAGCCTCAGACTTGCCATATGACATTCAGAAAAAGCTTGCTGATGTGCCATGCATGGAAGGAACCTCTTCAGAGATAAGGTGCAGGAGACTGTAACCCTCATCAAGCAGTACAGTGACAACCTTAAAACCCTCATCAGGCCTACTTCTGATCCAACCTCTTGAGCTTCTAGGAAGTACCATAGTGGAAAGCATAGGAGGACCTATTCTCTCATAGGCATAAGTATCCTTCTCCCAGACTAAGCAGGGCAATCACTCTGTCTCATCCCAGAAGACCTAGCCTGCTCTACAGCCCAAACTGGAGCAGGGTTTTGACAGTCTCCAAAAGGACATACAAAACATGAAACCAAGAACCTGCACAAATAGAAAAACCAACAAAATGAAATTAAATGTGTGGCCTTTGATATACAGTCTGGCCCCTGAAGCAGTTTGGTGCCGCTGAAATTTTCCTCAGTGCTGCTGTTACTTAGCTTATCATCTATGGTTTAGTTCCCTGAGGCAGCCTTAGCAAAACGCCCAGCATCGGAGTTGGACCAGTTGGGGTTTCTTAAATAAGCTACGTGTGATTGTTTGCTATAATTTGTGGAGTTTGGCAGTTTTTGAATTTTGATTATTACTGGAGGTTTTTTATGACCAATGATGTTTGGTGGTATATTAATCTACGGAGCTGAGCCGGTAACGGCCATTGTGGAGTGAACTGTTTATTCTCCGGGAACAAGCAGGAAGTCAGTCCTCACATATGGGTGACGTCGGTGCCGACGGAGCCAGCGCGGATCCAGTCCCCAGCTTTCAAAGAAAGCCTTTGGGACGTACACCGTGCATGTGCAGTCACCTTCCTGCCCAAAGGTGCCATCTTATTTCAATCTTCTTTTTTTCTGCGGAGCCCTGCAGACCTGCTGTCTGTGCCCCCGGATAAAGTTGATTTCTTCCAACCGGTATTGGTAAATTTTTCTTCTTCTCTGTATTGATCACCTTTCTGCCGCCTGAATCCAACGCCTTGACATCTTGTTTTTTGCTTGGGTACCCTCTTTTTTTTTAATTTTTTGGCCCGCGGGTTTTTCACTTGTGGCCTAGCTGGTTGAGACGTTGGGGTTTAACCTTGCGAGGCTCGTTTTTCCCGCTATGTCTTCGACCAGCAGTTTCAAGCAGTGTGTCAAGTGCAACCGCATTACATCCTGCTTTTATTGCCTCAGGGCGGACTATGAAATGTCTTCCTGCCCACTGTGCCTTTTGATGTCGACTAAGACCCATAAGGAATGTGAAAGGCAGCAGGGGGAGCTGTTCAGCAAGTCAGCCTCAGGATCAGCATCGGGGGTGGAATCCCTGCCTTTGACACTGGCGTCGGGTGACTCGCCGTTGCTGTGGGCTCAGTCAGAGCTGTGGGACCGACAGGTGTCAGAGTCATCCTTGGAAGATCTTCCCCGGCCGAAGACTTCATTGAAGCCGAAGTCGACGTTTGACCCCGACCCGGAGGGTAAGACCTCTGGGACTCTGACGCGGAGCCCTCGACTCAACACTGGGGATGAGAGAGAGCGCTCCCCCCCCAGCACCATCACCATCCGGGACTCACCCTCCCGGGACCCAGCTCTGACCCCAGAGTCCCTGATGTCAGCATCCGCTCTGGCGGTGCCACTGGGCATTGAGGCCAGGATGCTGGCTCTCGAATGTCGAGGCGCACAGAGGCCTCATATCTGTCTCAAATATCTGTCTCAAATTCCATGATTACCAAATACTTTTTTGCAGTGACTTAGAAAAAACATCAAATTAAAGAGTCTGTGGGAGTTTTGCATGTGACCAAGTTGCGGTAGCATTAGTATGTCGTTTCTGTAGAGATCCGTAGTTCCACATGTTCAGAAGTTAGGTATATTGGTGTTCTATGGTCCAATATAATATTTATAGTGCTGCCTATTCTTTGGTAGGGTTCTAGCTGCTTGACTCATGGAATTAATGCTGATGTGCTATGGCACATTTGCTACATATGTGAGTGGTGGGTTGTTTTTTTTCAGATTTTGTGTTCTTTCACAATGTGCCTGGTAGTGGACAAGGTGGTGGCAAACGCCAGGAGGATGTTGGGCTGCATACAAAGAGGAATCACCAGCAGAAAGGAGGAGGTACTTATGCCACTGTACAAGTCACTGGTGAGGCCTCACTTGGAATACTGTGTTCAGTTTTGCAATGGATGTAAAAAGACTGGAAGCTGTTCAGAGGAAGGCGACCAAAATGATTTGGAGCCTGCGTCAGAAGCCTTATGAGAAGAGACTTGAAGACCTAAACATGTACACTTTGGAGGAGAGGAGGGATAGGGGAGATATGATTCAGACCTTTAAATACTTAAAGGGATATAATGAACAAACAAACCTCTTCCAAAGACGGGGAAGCTGTAAAACTAGAGGGCACAACAGGAAGCTGCAAGGTGGTAAATTGAAAGGCAATGTCAGGAAATACTTTTTCACTGAAAGGGTGGTGGATGCTTGGAATGCCCTCCCGATGGAAGTGGTGGGGGCAAACACGGTGACGGAATTCAAAATGGCATGGGACAGACACAGTGGATCCCTTTACAGCAACAGGATAAAATCAAAATAAACTGAACCATCTAATTTCTGAACAAATAGGGGTGTCCTGCATGGAGTGGTGGGATCACCCCTAAACAGGGATGTGGGGAGGGGTGGCGTGCACGGAGTGGCAGGTGCACCTACTCTTGCCATCATGCTGGGCAGACTAGATGGACCATGCTGGTCTTTATCTGCCGTCATTTACTATGTTACTATGTTGCTGTTACTCAAATGATGTGTGTATCAGAATATTTTTTTGTACGGTTGCTTCTATGGAGAAATGTCCTAGTTCTGATCTGCACCTGTTGTAGCATTTTTGCAGATGCAAAACATGTTTACATTTAATTACTATACTGTGTCAGACCAAAGATTTGTGGGGTTCATGTATGCGGTGTGTCACATATATGAGCATTGTCTGTCAGGTGTGTCCCGATAGAAAAAAAGTTGAGAACCAGGGCACTTTATCAACTGGCTCATCTTTATCTAGCTGTTTATTCATACCTTCAAAAAAAATGTAGCAGATTAGTGAGACAAGACTTTCCTTGGCTAAATATTCATGTTGGCTTTGTCCCATTAAATCATATCTATATGTTCAGTAATTTTGTTTTTTATAATGGTTTCTACTATTTTGCCTAGTACTGATGTTACATTGGCCACTCTCCAATTTTCAGGTAGTACGGATGATTTTAATGATATTTCACAGATTACTAGTAGTAAGTCTGCAATCTCATTTTTGAGTTCTTTCAACACCCAGGAATGTATACCAGGTGATTTGCTACACTTTAGTTTATCAAATTGCTATATTACATCTTCCAGATTTATCGAGATTTGTTTCAATTCCTCCATTACACAGCTTTTAAATATTATTTCTGGCATGAGTAATTTCCCTACATTTTCTTCAATAAAGACCAAAGTAAAGAATTCATTCAGTGTCTCTGCTATGGCCTTGTCCTCCCTTGCTGCCCTTTTACACTTTTTTACATATGGAAAACACCTTTTATAAAGTTGCACAGAATGGCAAGATGGCGTGAACTTATATGCATGCTGTATGTAGGCATTCTTGGGGGCTTAGTTTGGGCACAGCTATGTATAAATGTTGTTTTGCTACAGGGGCTGTTTACATGTAGCGATGCCTAGTATGTTTAGATGTCAAGGGGGCATGGGTAGGGTGGGGAGAGGGAGTGGTTTGGGCAGGTCTGCTTTATAGTTGTGGATTCCATTTCTCTAGGCAAAAGGAAATACATCGGCATTTACAATTCCTTCAAGACATCTATTAGTGCCCGCTGGAAGAGGCAGCTATCAATGCCAATATCTGGTGGCCCTCCTGACATTGATACTTACCCCAATCAAACCTCCATCAGCTCCCCTCAGAAGAAGGCCCCCACCCCACCCCACCCCACCGATCCCAGCCCCAGCGTTACCAGGTGTGCCTGGTGTCTAGGGGAACAGAATGAATCCCCTGTTGCTCCTGCTCATGTTGATCTGGACATTCATAATGGCAGCAGTGACCTCTTGAAGTAATACTGCGGTATTACCATTAGATTTCAGGCCACCACCTACGGTGACATTACTGTGGACTTGTGAAGCTCTCCATTGCCTCAGGTATAAACTTACAGGCCAATGCAGAAAGCCAGCGCTAGACACGCGCTGAAGCGACTTTTTACGTTTCTGACAATGCACACATTTTAACATGCGATGCAGGAAGGATAGGGTATGCAAATGACCCCCGCATTAACTGTGCGCACGCAAATGAGCCACTGCAGTATTAAACTGAGAGAGCAAGCCAAACACATATGCACAAGAAGCCTATGCTAGTTTGGCTTGTTCTCCAGGAACCGCGTTGGCTAATTTGAGTAAGAGTATTTTGATGCCATCGGGGATGATCGTGGCATTGGGAAAAGCCCCTGATGCAATCAAAATACTATCGGGGGCCATACCTGACAAAAAACAATCCCTGGTGGCCCAGCGGCCCATGGCCCATTACCCCCCCCCCCCCCACAGTATTTTGATGGCACCTGGGATGATCGCGGCATCGGGAAAGCTCCTGATGCCATCAAAAGCTGTCAGGGGCCGGTTCCCCAACAAAAAGTAATTACTGATTACTGGGTGATCTAGCAGCCCTTGAACCTCCTATTCCCCAACCCCCAAAGTAAAATTAAAATTACCTGGTGGTCTAGTGGCCCCTTGAACCCCCCACCCCCCATCCCCAAGTAAAATTAAAATTACCTGGTGATCTAGCAGCCCCTTGAACCCTTCAACCCCAAGTAAAATTAAAATTACCTGATGGTCTAGTGGCCCTACATCCAAACACCTGCCCCCCGTACCTTAAAATAGCCTGGAGCACTGCCTACCTGCTCCTACTCTGGTCTGCCATCTTGTAAAATGGCAAAGCCTGGCCCCATGCGTTGCATCCTCTGGGATGCACCGGGTGAGGTCAGACTGCAATAAGGTCTGCTACCTTCACACCAGGCAGGCATGTTACCAGGCGATCTTCGCATCCACCAGCCACCCAGCTATCTACATGCCTAATGATCGAATCACCAATTATAACAGCTGTCCTAACCCTTCCCTCGTGGGCACATGGCCCTGGAAAAACCTCCTCTGTTCTAGAGGGTTATACATCACCTGGAGGGCAGGTCCTTGCTACAGGATCACTTCCTGCCATATCAGGGTGATGCTGTCCTGTCACATGACCTCTCTCCTCCATGGCAACAGGGATGCTGCCAGATTGGAGGTGGGACTTCAGTAGTACCTCCCTATAGGTCTCGTCTATGTACCTCTCTGTCTTCCTTATGTCCAAGTCTGCTGCTCTAGCCTCCAGAGATCGGACTCGTTCCCTGAGAGCAAAGAGCTCCTTGCACCTTGTGTACATGTAAGACCCCTCACCAACTGGGATAAAATCATACATGTGACACTCAGTGCAAAAGACTGGAAAGCCCCCATCTCGCTGATGGACTGCTGTCTGCATCTTAGTTTTAAGGTTGTGTTTAGGTATTTATGTTGTTTATTTACTTAGGTTTGCTGGGGATCCTTATACTAATGAAACCATACCTAATACGTTTAATGGACTTTGTTCATCTCAAGATTCCAGGGGTGGGTGGGAGTTGGGGAGGGAAAGAAGACTTATTAAATGCTGGCTGCTACACAGTACCCTGTCCTGTGCTTCTAAGGTAATCTGTGACCAATTTCCTGGGTGATTCACATAGCCCTTGCTTTGATAGAGGGAGTCTTTCAAAATGCCCCTTTGATCTTCACTTGGTTTTAACACCTATTTAAAACAATTTCACAGGTCTCTTTCCCCCTATCTAGAAGGCCTCTTTGTAAAGGTCTCTAGAAATAATTTATTGCTCAAAAAATACTGATCCTGTTTTTCATTTTATGCTAAGTTATGCTCTGATTTGATTTAAATTAAAGCTTTTTGCTGATACTAGGCCCTGAGTCTTAAATTTAAACTAGCAGCTCTCTGCTGGGTTCTGAATTTAATCTGAAAGCTACCTATTGAGTTTTTAATGTAACTAAAAGCTCTTTGTTGATAATAGACCCTGACTGATTTAACAAATACACTGGATTCTAATTTACACAAATTAATCAGCTTAAATCTAAAGAATTCCCTTTTCCCCAAGATTTAGAAAAATTCCCAGAAGTAAATACTTACAATTGCAGATCTCTCTCTAGAAGTAGCAGTCCCTTTTTGTAGTCTTTTTCACCTAATACAGGATAGTGAAGGTTTTACCTTTTTTTCTCTCCCTAGGTCTTCCAGCTCAGGCCAAAGTGCATGCTGAATCTGCAAAAGATATTCTCCTGAGCACAGTCCATGCAACAAAATCTGAAGAAGAGAAGAGAGAGATTCTGGGGACTCTTGTGATTATATACTATACCTTAGGCATGGCTCATCTTATGCAGGGCAAATATCCTTTCAGTGGCACGTTTAATCTCCAGGAACAAGCAGGAATGAGTCTTCACATATGGGTATGCCGGTACCGATGGAGCCTGCGCGGGAACGCTCCCCAGCATCCTAAAGAAAGCCTTTGGGAGCATCCCACACGCATGCGCGCTGCCTTCCTGCCTAAACACTTCCCTCTCATCAGTTTTCCGTTTTCCGCGGAGCCGGCAGGACGTATCTGACAGTTTCTAGGTCACTAGGCCTCCATTTTTTCCGCTATGGAAAAGCCAGCCACTACCCTTAAGAAATGCTCTAAGTGTGGCGGTACAAATATTCTTTTAGACACCCATACTTGGTGTCTAAAATGTTTGGGTCCTGACCATTGCTCTCTGGAGTGTCTTTCCTGCTGGACTTCAAACAGAAGAAATCTTCAGTATCAAGCACAGCTCAATACCCGGTTCACATCGCACTCGATGTCACCAGCTAGAATATCTCCACAGAATCAGGTAACCAAACAAAAGTCTGTAAAGACTAGCCAGTCCTCGAGTGGTAGATCTCCTTTCCAGTATCGAGATTGCTCCGGCTTTGCCCTCGAGGACATTTTGGCAATAAAGCCCCGGCGGGAGTCTTCGGACTCCAAAGCATTAACGGGACTTCAGGTCGTTCCCGGGGTTCTCACCTTGGTGAACATACCTGGGCCATGCTTGGTGGTTGTGGCCGCTTCGAGCGGTACCGACACCCCAGCATCGGCTATGGTGATGGATGAAACATTCCTCACCGATGAACGTAGTCTAGCGCTCTCGGTTACTTCGGTACCGTTAGAGTGGCTGCAGACCGTTCCTCCAGTATTGGTATCGCCTTCGGTACCGGTATCGACATCGGCATTGGTGTCGGTACCGTCCATGCTTGCTTCGACAGACTCTATTCCTTCGATGCCGAGCCTGGAATCGATCCCTAGCATAGATGATTCGGTACCGACTTGTCTCGGTACCGACTTCGGGTGGTACCGAAGACATTGATTTAGGGAGAATCCGATGCTTCATCCTTTCAAGTCTTCCGATACCGATGACTGGGATGAGCCCATCGGTACCAAGGCTGAATCTTCAACAAGTCTAGCCTTTACCCCTCATTTTAGAGGGTCCTCCTCTGGGGAGATTTCTTTTCAAGCTTTTCTGCTTGATATGGCGAGGTTACTTGCCATTTCTATACCTGGTGAAGAGTCCTTACCAGGAGATTCAGAGACCCTGCAATCCCCCTGGTTGCCAAAGGAGCTAATCATGCTTCCTTTGCATCCGATCTTACAAGATCTACTTTTAAAGATGTGAGAAACTCCTTTAACGGTATCACCACATTCTGAGACACTTGAAACTAAGTACAAAGTGCCACCTTCTCCAGGTTTTCAAAAGACTCAACTTCCTCATCATTCTATTGTTGTAGAATCAGCAATGAGGCGTATTAAGAGTACAAAGAAGCACTCCTCTTATCCTCCAGGTCGTGAGTCTAGGACTTTAGATGCCTTTGGACGTCGATGCTTCCAGGCATCCATGCTTTCAGCAAGAATTATCTCATATATTTTCTATATGGGATTGTCTCTTGAAGAGGTCACAAAGAGCTTAAAGCTTTTGAACCCTTTCCTTCAAGAGCATAAGAGAGCAAACTATTTCTTACTAGTCAATCATGCTTAAAATATCTCTAGGTTCCTTAATCGTGCTTCCCTAGACTGCTTTGAGTCTATTAGCAGAACTTCTGCTATAGCCATAGGGGCACGACGCCTGACCTGGCTCCAAGCTTCAGACTTGGACAGATGGGTACAAGAAAGGCTGGGAAATACTCCTTGTACTGGTGAAAATCTCTTTAACAAGGATGCTTTATTTCAAACTACTCAGTTAAACACTGATGCCCTTACTGTCAGAGGATTGTCAAAACTTTCCTCTATCCCAGCCAATAAAAACTTTCCTAAAAAGCTTTATCCCCCTGGGGGAAAAAGTTGTATCCATGTCCTGGCTTGGTAACCAAGCAACCAGGGTTTGATTCCCACTAGCACTCCTTGTGGCCTTGGGCAAGTTACTTAACCCTCCACTGCCTCGGAAGAAAGGCCTGGCAATCTACTTCCAGTGACACTGCCAAGAAAACCCAGGAGCTTCTGGGTTGCCAGGAGTCAGGACTGACTCGAAGGCACACATTGCATTGCATTTACCCATCATGCAGATGTTTCCAAAGACAGACAACATCAAACCAGGCTAAGAAAATCAAGACCTCAACAGCCTCAGCAAGCCCAGCAGTCGCAGGGTTTCTGATATTTCTATTCTCTGTTTTTTTCTGTGTGAGGTTTAGAACCTCTGAGCCTACTTCTTTTTAACAGAAGCATCTAAGGTTCATCTCATCCATGCTGAGATACCAGTCATACATTGACTCAATCCTCGACTCTGGGCATGAATCTCTTACTACAAGGGAAATCCATCTTTTTAGCTCCAAGAGCTATTAAGGACCATCATACCCTAGAGATAACAGGTTTCTCCTTTTAAAAGAAAGGGAGAACGAACAACTAACAACAAGGTGAGCTATACCCTTCACCTTGACATTTTTCTGTACGAGGATATCTTATACTTTTAACCGCAAGGGGTCCCTACCTCTTCAAAGACTTACCAAATTGTAAGTCCTCTCAACTCTGTATTACTTTCTATCCCTCTTAGTCCAGACTTTCAGTCTCTAAGAGTACTACTAATCAACTGGAGGGCTTATTCTCTAAGCCCATAGGATTTTTCTTCAATACCTACTCCAGTGCGTAGTTTCCATACAGAGTTTTCTTCCCCTTTGTGGTTCATCTTCTTCTCTATGTATCTCAGATACTTCTTTAAGGAAGCTTATCAGACAGAAATTGAGTATTACCACTCCAAATTATGTCTGTTGGTCCTCTCCAACCTATAGGACCTACTTTTTCTGCTGCTTTAATAACAGATAACTCCAAGAGAGGTTACACTTATTGTTGCAGGCATCAGGTCTGTCTACTATTCTTAGCCATCTTTATCTCTTTTTGGCTCCAACAGAATATATTAGGTTGCACACTGGCAATTAAACAGCCAGGTCTAACCAACCTACAACATGCTCTCTGCCATTATATAAAGAAGCTCTGCTACTAAGAGCCTAAGAGCTAATCCTAGCAGGTAGCTTCCAGATGGTTAAAAGGGCTTCAGCTGGTAGACTCTGCCCAGTCATGCTCCTACATGACTGGTTTGTTCCTACTCTTACCAAATTCCTTAAAAATTTTAATGAAAACTAACCAGGGCTTAGACCATGCGAAGGCGTAAAAAAATTACACGATTCCCTGGGTTGTTCCACATTTCACTGGAACTCCTACAACAGGGATGCATTCTTTTCACTGCAGTCGGTCCTTAATTACTACTTTCCTTCTAATTCTCTATACTTCCTTGTGGCTTATAATGAATAAAAAAGATGCATGATACTCATATTGCCCTCATGGAGGGGCAAACATGGTATCTCCTTATATTGCATCTTTTTCTCCAGCTACTACCTGAAGTTATAGAAGGATCCAGACTTGCTGTCTTAAGACTAAGGATCTCCTCTGCACTCCTTCATGTAGGTCTCCAGATCTGGTTATTCAGGATCTAGATCTTTTAAAGAAATCTAGTCCTCTCCTTGTAAGTGAAGAACATAATACCAGTTTCGACAAAACTTTCCCTATAGTTCTTCCATTTTTAACCAAGCAGAGATTCTCCATCAATATTCTCAAGTAGGTCTTAATCCTTCTTGTTGTTGAGTTAATCTCTATACAATATCTGACTTTGAAAGAATTGTTATTGTCCGTATTATTGCTGTCCCAGCATATCATAAAACTTAATGGACAACCAATTTCTCTGGTAATTTGGGAAATACCTTCTTACCGTAACCTTTCGGTTACGTCACATCTGAAGCTCTTCATGTAAAGTCATTATGATAAGTGACATCACTTATGAAAGATTTTTACTGATCTTCAAGAAGTTGGAGGCCCAACACCTAATACAAATAACTCTTTTTCTTTTGGATAAAAGGGGTCTTAAGGACCTACCCCTTTTTTCTGTAAGGGGTATTTCTACCTTTTCATCCAAACCAGTCAGATTTATCTCCACTCTTGCCTAGGGCCTTATTCTGCTCCAAGGACAAAGAGTTCAAACTTGGACTTTACAGAAGCTTTACCTAGTTCTCTAAAGTCCAACCCCATTAAACTTCCCCACTTCTTATTCTGGGGTTAGTTCTAGCCATCAGGAATTCTTATCTCTTCCTGTATTGCAAAATTTATTTTTCCTCTACTTCACAGTGAGGGAATTTCTTTGAGGATAATATACTGGCTCTCAATTACAGACCCATATTGGCCTCAACAAATGTTTTTGCAATATTTTGAGTAAGATCCACATTAGAAAATTGGGATTCAAATTTTTCTGACAGTTATGATCTACACAAGGGCCCCCCTCTGGATACCTTGTTTAGTCAAGCTGTTCCACAGCACCCCTTTTTTCTTTTCTAATTCAACTCCTATCCTCCCCATCCCTTAGATGCCTGGGGGTTCTAAAGGATAAGCATTGCCCATCCATCGGATATGCAACATGCTGGGGCCTCCTCCAGGCATCTTAGCTTGGGAGACCCCATATGTGAAGACTCATTCCTGCTTGTTCCTGGAGATAGCACAGTTACTTACCTGTAACAGGTGATCTCTGGGAACAGCAGGAATAAGTCTTCACAACCCACCCACCTCCCCTAGGAGTTGCTCTCTTTTTCTCTCTCTCTCTCTTTCTGATTTGTCTACTTCCCTCCTTCGGTCTCAGCTACAAACCCAACTGATGAGAGGGAAGTGTTTAGGCGGGAAGGCAGCGCACATGCATGTGGGATGCTCCCAAAGGCTTTCTTTTTGGACGCTGGGGAGCGTTCCCGCGCAGGCTCCATCGGTACCGACGTACCCATATGTGAAGACTTATTCCTGCTGTTCCCAGAGATCACCTGTTACAGGTAAGTAACTGTGCTTTTCCTTTTCTCAGCAGACCTTACTTACACTTGCAAAAGATTCATTAGAAAATCATTGGTTCCTCTGTTAAGTATTGATCCAGTCCTGGGTTTACCCCAGTGTTGGTTCAGATTTCCATATTGTAGTCCCAACACAAACAAGACTGCAAGTCCATGCAATGAAGTGGAGTAAACCTAGGACCAGATCAACCTGTTAGGGAGATCTGGAACTGGATTTTATTTATTTATTTACATTCTCTTATATAATGCGCTATTCCACATCAGTGCGGTTTACATGGAACAGCAAACTTACATATTTCAATTGGTTGATCTGTGTTTACAATTAACAGATACTCGAACTTGGATCAAAACTTGGGTAACTATTTGCATCTGTACAATCTAGTATTGAAGAATCCTGGATGACATAACTACTTGCTGGCATGCTGAATAATGACCCCCCTGTTTCTCCAGAAATAAAATTGATATACTACTGACAAAGCACTGTAAAGCAGGACTCTATACTGGCTGGATTAGAAAATCTAAGGGTAAAAGCTGTCATCCACAAGATGGGGAACAACTATATCTTCTCCAGTCCTTTTCCTTAAGAGATGGAAAACAACAAAGAGACAAATTGATGTAAAAACTTCATCTCATCCTTTGCTTCTCCAAAAATCAAAGAAAGGAAATTAACCACCAGCCCCATCCTTTGAGCAAGTACTGTAGCTTTCCTCAGGACACCCCCTAGTTCCAACATCATCTGTGTCTCTCTTGTACATCTCATAAAGGGAAGAGGAGAAATGGCTCCCTCTCTTTCTCATTACTAAGGGGCCCTTTAACTAAAGTACTCTATGCAGTTAGCGCAATTTTCAACACACATTAGGCACGTGCCGAGGCCCACAGTCACAGCACGGGCCAATCTCCGCACTAACTGGGGTGGTAAAGGGATAGGTTAAAGGCAGAGAGTGGGCGTGGTGATCATTTCACAGTTAGCATAGGGAAACACCTCGTGCTGACTGTGACCTTTGCAATTAGTGTGGGTTGACTTAATGCCTCCTCAATAAGTGAAGTTAGGGGCACCCACGGTAATTGTGGATGCTGCAGTGAGGTACTGTGGTAATGCCAGGAACATGCTGGATACACTCCTGGTAGTGCACAGCAGTTGCAACTACTGCATACTAGTCTTTGTGCTAAATGTGCTTTAGTTGAAAATCTCCAGCACACTTTAATAAAAGGGCCCCTAAGTCCTACTTCTTCTTCTTGGTTTCCTACCTTCCAGAAACTCTGGAAAGAGCTTGATACTCACAGTTGAATGATCCATTGAGGAAACCTCCCAGTCTTTACAAGGGAAACCAATGAGCCCTTGCCTATTATAAGAAAAAAAATCAGGTCAGCAGGGCCGTGCAAACTATTAGACAAACTAGGCAGTTGCCTAGGGCATCAGCTTCTGGGAGCAGCAAAGAGCAGGGCATTCAAAGCTAAACAAGAGGTTCTGATTGCCAGAAAGGCATAAGGCTTCAGGTTTGTCTAGGGTGCCAACACCTTGAATGAACTCCTGGGCCAATCCTGCAGGTTGATATTCAAAATCACTTACCCAGCCAGCACTAGTTGCTGGCTCAGAGCTGCCAAGTCTTCCAGTTCTAGGAGGGAGACTTTTTGGCCAGTCTTGGATTTGAACTTACATCCCAAAGCTGTGTTGTATTTCTGGTCCTTGATTCTATTCATTGAAATCAGTGCTTCAGATCCCATAATGCACCAGGATAGGGTTGTTTAAAATCCAGGAATGGCCTAAAATCTCCCTGTTCAACATGGATAACTTGGCAACTCTACTGGTCTTGTAAGTGGTTTTATTTAAATTTGCTGACACCCATAACTTTTGACTATATATTAACTTATACATCAAAAACTATGGAAGGTAGTTACTAAAGTGTGTTTAAAAACAATAATGCATGATTTTTGCCCCCTAATGCACAGTAAATGGCAAAAACATGCGTTATTTTACAATAAGGCACAATTTTGTACCATACTGTGCATTAAATGCTAATGAGATGCAAATACATGCAAAACACCTCATTAATATTCCACACAAATAATGCGGCTTGCGGTGATCACCACAAGCCATGTTATTTATGGAAAAATAACTTCAGCTTTACATGCTGGTGTTGTTTTTCCTATCTGGAAGTATCAGGCCGCTAACATGTAGCTCGATGGTGCAGGCCACATTCTTAAAGGGGCGGGAGGTGTGAAAAAAGATAAGCGGTCTGGGGACCCTTTCGCTCTGGCACTGGGAAACAATCAGGGCTTTCCTCCCAAAATATGCCCAAGATCCTAAGGCACCATCAAAGTCTCTCTCCTCCAAGAATCCCCACCCCGGTTCCTGAATCAAAACTCCCCAACACATCCCCGGGTCTACCGGAATGAATCCTTCCATTTGCCCTAATATGGTAGGTTAACCCCTAGCGGTGGTATCACAGGACTACTTCTAGGGGTCATAGGCACCATATTGAAACCGGTGCCAAGCTGGATGAGAGCGAGTAGGGATTGCTCCTGTCCAGCTCCACTAGACTATCAGGATTCATTCCAGATGGGTCTGGTGAGGCCTTAGGGCAGAGGTTTCCAACTCCAGTCCTGGAGGGCCAAACACCATTCAGGTTTTCAAGCTGTCCCTAATGAATATGCATGAGATACATTTGAATACAATGGGGGCAGTGCATGCAAATGCATATCTTGCATAAATGGTAGGAGGAGTGGTCTAGTGGTTAGGACAAGGTACTTCAGGCCGGAGGGCCGGGGGTTCAAGTCCCACCTGGGGACAGCAATCTCAGGCCGGAGGGACTGGGATTTCTAGTCCTATAGGCACGCCTTGTGGTCTTGGGCAAGCCACTTAACCCTCCATTGCCCATGTTCCCTGTAAGTATTAGTGTATGTGTCTCTATCCCCTCGTGTTAAATGTATCCCCCAATTGACCGCTTTGACCCGGTGAAAAGCGGGATATAAATACAGCTAAATAAAATAAAATAAGCTAAATAAAATGACCTGGAAAAGGGAATAACTAGTAAGATTATCAAATTTGAAGACGACACAAAACTGTTTAAAGTTGTTAAAACCCAAGAGGATTGTGGAAAACGGCAGGAGGATCTGGATAAATTGGAAGACTGGGCATCCAAATGGCAGATGAAATTTAATGTGGACAAGTGCAAAGTTATGCACCTAGGAAAGAACAACCCACACTATGGTTACACAATGCAAGGTTCCACATTGGGAACCACCACCCAGGAAAAAGATTTAGGAGTCATCGTGGATAACATGTTAAAACCCTCCACCCAGTGTGCAGCGGTGGCCAAGAAAACAAATAGAATGCTAGGTATCATAAGGAAAGGAATGGAAAATAAAACAAAGGATATTATAATGCCTCTGTATCGTTCCATGGTACGACCGCACCTTGAATATTGTGTGCAATTCTGGTCACCATATCTTAAAAAGGATATAGCGTTATTAGAAAAGGTACAGAGAAGAGCCACCAAAATGGTAAAGGGGATGGAAGGCTACTCCTATGAAGAGAGGCTACAAAGGTTAGAGCTCTTCAACCTGGAAAAGAGACGGCTGAGGGGAGATATGATAGAGTCTATAAATTAATGAATGGAGTGGAACGGGTAAATGTAGATCGATTGTTTACGCTATCAGAATATAGAAAGACTAGGGGACATGTAATGAAGCTACAGGGTAAACTATTTAAGACAAATAAGAGAAAATATTTTTTCACTCAACGTGTAATCAAACTCTGGAATTTGTTACCGGAGGATGTAGTTAGGGCTGTTAGTGTAGCTGGGTTTAAAAAAGGTTTGGACAAGTTCCTGGAGGAAAGGTCCATAAACCATTATTAAAAAGGGACCCAGGATATCAATGCTTGACCCAATACAAGCATTGTGGAACCTGTGTCTCTTGGGGATACTGCTAGGTATGTATGACCTAGATTGGCCACTGTTTCAAACAGGATACTGGGCTTGATGGACGTTGGTCTGACCCAGTATGGCATATCTTATGTTCTTAAGGTCTGTTTGGAGAGGGAGGAGAATCCCCAAACTGCTTTTTTTTTTTTTTTTTACACAACTGTTCCCTTTAAGAAAGCAGCCTGGATCGTTTGGCTGCATGTTAGCGGCCTGTTGCTCCTGGCCCAGAAAAATAATGCCAGCTTTGAGCTCATTTTATTCTTCCCTTAAAATAATGGTGTTCAGTGCAAGCTGCATTATTCCTTTACCAAGGGAATCACCAACCTGCAGTACTGAGTTACTGCAGGTTAGTAACTGCCATGGTAAATTAAGCTATGGTAAACTGGAAAATTATAATACAGCTTAGTAACTAGCCCCCCTATATGTTGAAACGGGGATGTGATTAGGGGTAGTTGGGCAATCGGGCCTAAAGTTATATGGAGAGCAGCAATAGCATAGTAATATAGGGCCTGATATTCAAAGGCATTTACACGGTTTACAGATCTGTAAACCGTGTAAATGCACTTAGAGTGCTGCTGAATATCCCCGATTATCTCTGCTACACACCCTGATGCTAACCACTTAGTGCTGGAGCGTTCTGGGGCGTTCTGGGGGTGGCACCAGTTGCTAACCAGGCAATGGTGATATTGAGCCACATATGACCCCAGCATTGAATATCCAGGGTTAAATGTCGGCAGCAATGGCTATGCACCGTAGCAGTGCATAGCTGTCCCAGAAGAATATCGGGCCCATAGTTCCTTACCGTTCCTCCAGTTCAGTCCTCTATCTCTGGGTTGTCAACCTCCTCCTGCAGCTTGGAGACTGGCATGTCAGAATTCTGACATCACTGGATATAGTCTGCCGGATACTCCCATCAGCCCCAGTGTGACCAGTCTCCATGCAGCAGGAGAACGTCGTGAGCCTGAGCTGAGGCTCACTAGAGGAACAGATAAGGAATCTGTAGGCTGGATTAGTTAAATTGGGGTTTTAATTTGTTTTAATTTGTCTATTTGGTTCTCTCAGGCCAGAAATTGGGTTCTGTGCCTTTAAAAAAAAAAAAAAAAGACGGAAAACTTTTTTACCTACTCCCTGCCTTCTATTAGACTAATTGGCCTTGTACTGGGTGATCTCTCCTCCCAAACTTGCCGGGGAGAGCCTCCGGTCTGGCGGTTCCATCACGCCGGCTCAACGCAGCTAGCATGGTTTGCAGCTGCGGTTAGTCGGTTAGTGAATGGCGACTCAGTTGTTCAGGCTTTAAGGAAGCTGGCGGCTCGGTGCTATCCTGTGAGTGCTGCATCGCCGGGGAACATCAGATACCAGCAAGGCGGTCCTGACCGGTAGGCAGTACACCGGGTTCAGGCTTGTGGAGCTGAGGAGCCTAAGTTATCAGCGGGACAGGGTTGCAGTAACGCTAGCAGGACAGGCTGCTTGGCGCCTTTTTTCTTCCTCCCCGGAGCGGGTGGTGGCCATTTTAAACAGGATCGCGTGGCTGCCGAGCAGGAGGGGAACTTGTGAGGATTTTATTTGGCGCTTTTATTTTTCTATGCCGGTTGGTCTGCTCCTTTCGGTTGGGCAAGGAGTCTTTTTTCTTTTAATTTAATTTTCATTTATCTTTTCAGTGCGTTTGGTTTCTTTGGCGGTTTTGTTTGCCTTTTGTTTTTTGGCGGGAATTTAATCCCCTAGAAGGGAGGGGGAGGTTCTTGTCGGGTCAGCAGTTAGTTTAGTATTTCAGGTTCTTTAGTGGAACAGAGGTAAGGTTTTAAAGGTTGGAGGTCTCTCCCTCCAAGTTTAAAAAAAAAAAAACCCACAACAAAAGAAGAAAGTTATTTATTTCAGGGGAAGAGCGCACAGTCTCACTTGCAGCCTTATGACATCAAGGCTGCAGTGTGTGGTCTGCGGCACCCGGAGAGGCACGGTTGCCGATTCCGGGGTCTGCCGCGGCTGTGCTTCACTCTCCTCCACAGTAGAGTCTCAGATGGAGCTCAAGGAGTCCCCGTAGATGCAAGGGGCGTCGGCGGGTCCAGAGTTGGAGTCGGTGCAGGCGGCTGTGCAGGGGTACGCTCTGGAGGAGACAGCAGGTTCTTCAGGAGCTCTCTCAGCTTCGGGGCCCGCGGAGCTGGGGGACTTTTGCCCGGATTTTATATTATTAATGCACCAGGCCTTTTGTTTGCAGCGGCAGGGCAAGTCACCTGCGGCGTGGCTGTTTTCTGTCCCGTCTCAGCAACCAGGCACTGAGGGGAGGGGCGAAGGGCCGTCGGCGCCTAAGAGGGCAAAGACCCGAGCTCTATCTTCCGCAGAAAGCGATTGGCTGGACGTGGAAGACCCAGACTGGGAGCGTGAGGAAGGGTTGGAGGATCTGGAAGAGGGAGAGATCCAAGAACCCGAAGATCAGGCGAAGATCATAAGGGTCTTCCGTAGGGAGGAGTTGGCAGCTCTGATCACGGAGTCCATGCAGATGTTGAATCTCGCGGCACAGTCTGCTAGTGAAAAAGAGGTGGAAGATCCGGTTATTCAAGCGGTGAGGCAAACGCAGGTGGTGTTTCTGGTGCACCAAGTAGTCGACAAGATGATCCAGGAGGAATGGGATCAGACAGAATCAGAGCTCAGGGGGATACGCACAATAAATAGGCTTTACCCCTTAGCCGATAAGGATAAGGAGAGATTCCGCTCACCTCGGGTGGATGCGACGGTGGCAGCGGTTACAAAGAAGACCACTATCCCGGTGGAAGGCAGTGCGGCCTTAAAAGATGCACAGGACCGTAAGGTTGACAGCCTACTTAAACAGGTTTTTGATGCGGACGCGCTGTCCTTGCAGGCCTCAATCTGTGGGGCTTGGGTAGCACGAGCCTGTCTGCGCTGGGTTCAACGACTTCGTCTGTCGCCGCACCTGGACCAAGAGGAGCTTAAGGAGCTGGGCCGTTTGGAGTCTGGAATAGTATATCTAGCAGATGTGGATTACGATTTCATTAGAGCTCTCGCGAATAGCATGGCCTTGGTAGTGGCCGCCCCCAGGTCTGTGTGGTTGCGAAATTGGTCTGCTGATGGCTCGTCCAAGGCCCATCTCGGCAAGTTGCCCTTTAAGGGTAGGTTGCTGTTTGGGGAAGATCTGCATAAATTGGTAAAGGACCTCGGGGAGTCCAAGAGTGGTAGACTTCCGGAGGATAAGCCCAAGCAGGGAAAGTCTGGTCAGGGCTTTCGGAGTCAGTTTCGAGATTTTTGAAGATTTCGTATGACGCGTTTTGGGAGCTCGCAGAGGGGTCGCTTTACGTCGTGCGGCCAGGGGTTTCGAGGATTTCGAGGCTCCTTTGTCATGTCTCCCTGCAAGGGACAGAAGAAAACTTTAGCAATTCAAAGTACGTTACGGCGGCTTCTACAATTAGGGGCTGTCGTAGAGGTGCCAAAAGCAGAGTACGGCGCGGGTCGGTACTCCATTTATTTCGTGGTGCCAAAGAAATGTGGAGCGTTGCGGCCTATTTTGGATCTGAAAGGCATAAACCGTTGTTTGCGGGTTCTGCATTTTCGGATGGAGACCCTCCGGTCGGTCATTGTGGCAGTGCGGCAAGGGGAGTACTTGACGTCTCTAGACCTCATGGAAGTGTACTTACACATCCCTATTCGGTCAACTCATCAAACATTTCTGAGGTTTGCCTTCCCTTGGGGGCACTATCAGTTTCAGGCGTTGCCCTTCGGTCTAGCAACGGCGCCACAAACTTTCACCAAGATAATGGTGGTAGTGGCGGCGGCGTTGCGCAAAGAAGGAATTCTAGTACATCCTTACCTCGACGATTGCTTGATCAGGGCCAAGTCCGAGGCAGAGAGTGTTCAGGTAACGAGCAGAGTGGTGGAGTTCCTACAAAGTCTGGGTTGGGTGGTCAATCCGGGCAAGAGTCGGCTGGAGCCCTCCCAGAACCTAGAGTATTTGGGGGTGCGATTCGACACGAAGAGAGGGCAGGTGTTGTTGCCAGACCGCAGGGTCCAAGGTCTCAGGAGTCTGGTTCGCAAGTTCAGGGCGTCGCCGGCTCCCTCTGCGTGGACTTACCTCCGAGTGCTAGGGACCATGGCAGCGACTCTGGAAGCGGTGCCTTGGGCCAAAGTGCATATGCGCCCTCTGCAAAGGTCGCTTCTTCGCCGGTGGTCGCACCAGGTGGATGCGTTGAGCAAGTGGCTCCCATGTCCATACAAGGTCAGGCAGTCTCTATGGTGGTGGTTACTTCCAGTGTCTCTGACGACCGGAATGCCACTGGAGCAGCCGGAATGGCTGCCAGTGTTAACGGATGCTAGCCTGAGGGGCTGGGGAGCACACTGTGAAGGCAGGTTCGCGCAGGGGTTTTGGTCGCTTCTGGAGAATTCGTGGTCAATCAATCACCTGGAGCTTCAAGCAGTGTGTCGGGCGCTGCAGGTGTTCGAGTCTGCCGTAGTGGGTCGGTTGGTCCGGGTTCTGTCTGATAATTCGGCAGCGGTCATCTACATCAATCGCCAGGACGGCACGGGGAGTGCGGCCATGGAGGAGGAGGCAGATCTCTTATTCGCGTGGGTAGAAAGTCAGTTGACGGCAATTTCAGCGGCGCACATTGCCGGAAAGGACAATGTGACGGCCGACTTTCTCAGCAGAGTCCGAGTGGATGCGGGAGAGTGGGAACTGCACCCGGACGTGTTTGCCCAGATAGTGGACCGCTGGGGGAGTCATTTAATGGATCTAATGGTGACCTTCCAGTCCGCAAAGGCCAACCGTTTCTTCAGCAGAAGGAGGGAAAGGATGTCGAAAGGTATAGACGCGTTATTACAACGGTGGCCGACCACAGGGTTTCTGTATGTCTTCCCTCCGTGGGCATTGATCGGCAGAGTAGTTCAGAGGATCGGAGCTCATCCGGGAAGAGTTCTCCTGATGGCACCAGACTGGCCGAGGCGACCGTGGTACGCGGACCTGGTGCTTCTCTTAGACGGAGTGCCTTGGCGGTTACCGATGCGGGCGGATCTTTGCGCCAAGGGCCTCTATTCATGCCGCAAGTGGATCGGTTCTTGCTTACGGTATGGCCATTGAAAGGTCCAGATTGAAGAAGAAGGGTTATTCACCTGCTGTCATTGCAACAATGCTTAGAGCTAGAAAACAGTCCATGTCGCTGGCGTATGTTCGTGTTTGGCGAATATTTGAGGATTGGTGTTTGAGGAGGCAGATCCAGGCAGCTATGGTTTCCATTCCCTCGATATTAAGTTTTCTACAGGATAGTTTTGATAAAGGTCTAGCGGCCAGTTCTCTGCGTGTACAATTGGCAGCTCTTGTTATCGGGGTAAGGTGCAGGGCGTTTCGCTGGGAGCCCATGCAGACGTTTTATGTTTTCTCAAAGTGATTTCGAGATTGCGTCCGTCGCGTAGAGTGACAATGCCACCTTGGGATCTTAATTTAGTGTTAACAGCATTGACCAAGCCGCCCTTTGAACCGCTGCATTGGGCGTCGGTAAAGGATTTGACATTGAAGACGGTATTTCTGGTGGCGATCTGTTCAGCGAGACGTATTTCGGAACTCCAAGAGTTGTCTTGTAGAGAACCGTTTCTGGTCTTTTCTAGAGAAAAGCTTGTGCTTCGGCCAGTTCCGTCATTTTTGCCAAAAGTGGTTTCTCCCTTTCACCTAAGTCAGACAGTATCTCTGCCAGTTCTCGGCTCTTTGAATGAGGGCGATCAAGAGCGCAGTTTACGTTGTTTAGATGTAAAGAGAGCGTTGTGGCAGTATTTGAAGGTCTCTCAGGCTATTCGCAAATCAGATAGGTTGTTTGTGGTGTTCGGAGGGGTTCGCAAGGGAGAGGCGGCAGCGAAGGCTTCCATTGCCAGATGGATTCGAGAAGCTATTGCTATCTGGACTTTCAGAAAGCTTTTGACAAGGTCCCCCATCAGAGACTTTTGGCGAAGCTAAAAAGTCATGGGATAGGAGGCAGTGTACTATTGTGGATCGGGAACTGGTTAAAAGATAGAAAGCAGAGGGTAGGGCTAAATGGCCAATATTCCCAATGGAAAAAGGTGAATAGTGGAGTACCCCAGGGATCTGTACTGGGTCCGCTACTTTTTGACATATTCATAAATGACCTGGAAAAGGGAATAACTAGTGAGGTAATCAAATTTGCAGATGACACAAAGCTGTTTAAAGTTGTTAAAACCCAAGAGGATTGTGGAAAACTGCAGGAGGATCTGGATAAATTGGAAGACTGGGCATCCAAATGGCAGATGAAATTTAATGTGGACAAGTGCAAAGTTATGCACCTAGGAAAGAACAACCCACACTATAGTTACAAGATGCAAGGCTCCACATTAGAAACCACCACCCAGGAAAAAGATTTAGGAGTCATCGTGGATAACATGTTAAAACCCTCCGCCCAGTGTGCAGCGGCGGCCAAGAAAGCAAATAGAATGCTAGGTATCATAAGGAAAGGGATGGAGAATAAAACAAAGGATATTATAATGCCTCTGTATCGCTCCATGGTACGACCGCACCTTGAATATTGTGTGCAATTCTGGTCACCGTATCTTAAAAAGGACATAGAGTTATTAGAAAAAGTACAGAGAAGAGCCACCAAATTGGTGAAGGGGATGGAAGGCTACTCCTATGAAGAGAGGCTAAAAAGGTTAGGGCTCTTTAACCTAGAAAAGAGGCGGCTGAGGGGAGATATGATAGAGGTGTATAAATTAATGAATGGAGTGGAACGGATAAACGTGGATAAATTGTTTACGCTATCAGAATATAGAAGGACTAGGGGGCATGTAATGAAGCTACAGGGTAAACTATTTAAGACAAATAGGAGAAAATATTTCTTCTCTCAACGTGTAATCAAACTCTGGAATCTGTTACCGGAGGATGTAGTAAGGGCTGTTAGTATAGCTGGGTTTAAAAAAGGTTTGGACAAGTTCCTGGAGGAAAGGTCCATAAACCACTATTAAAAAGGGACCCAGGATATCAATGCTTGGCCTAGTACAAGCACTGCAGAACCTGTGTCTTTTGGGGAAACTGCTAGGTACGTATGACCTAGATTGGCCACTGTTGGAAACAGGATACTGGGCTTGATGGACCTCGGTCTGACCCAGTATGGCATTTCTTATGTTCTTATGTTCTTATGTTCTTATGTTCCGCCTATCTACTTCAAGGTCGGGTGGTACCGCCAGGGTTGAGGGAGCATTCCACCAGAGCGCAAGCGTCTTCCTGGGCAGAGCACAGCTTAGTTCCGCCAGGGGACATTTGCAGAGCAGCTACTTGGTCGTCACTGCATACCTTCAGCAAGCATTACCGTCTTGACGTGGCAGCTGCGAATGATGCCTGTTTTGGGTCGGCGGTGTTGAGTGCCGGCTGGAAAGGCCCCTCCCATTGATTATGCTCTGGTACATCCCAGAGGTAGAGGACTGAACTGGAGGAACGATAAGGAAATGACAATTATACTTACCTGGTAATTGTAGTTCCTTGAGTGACGACAGTTCAGTCCTCATTCCCACCCGGGATGTTTTCAGGGGGGGCATCTGCCCTGAAGCGGTAAGATCAGGATTACAGGTAGGTCTGTTTTTGACATTATTCGTTATCACTCATCCTTCTATCTTCTTGTGTGTTCAGCAGGGAAGAGGTTAAGAAAAGTTTATCTTAATGGTTGCAGTAAGGTTTCAGTTTAGATTTTGGATGTTGGTTAAGATACTTATTTGTTGCTCCTTTGAGTCTGCTTTGTTAATAGTTCACACTGGGGCTGATGGGAGTATCCGGCAGGCTATATCCAGTGATGTCAGAATTCTGACATGCCAGTCTCCAAGCTGCAGGAGGAGGTTGACAACCCAGAGGTAGAGGACTGAACTGTCATCACTCAAGGAACTACAATTACCAGGTAAGTGTAATTATCATTTTACGATGGTAGATAAAGACCCACATGGTCCATCAAGGGTACCCAGTAGATTTTCCAGGGGAGAACCTGCAGCACAGTGCAGATGGTTATCCCCATGCCTTTGGTTTACAATCATCTTCAAATATATTGCATTTGGTTAAGTCCCCAGCCTGCTGAGGGGCCAGCTAGGCCGCCATTCCTGTTATAATTAATCCATTATAGTCCAGGGCACCCCACTGTATAGCAAGGAAGCCCATCCACTGTCACAACTATCTTAGCTGCTCCATGCAGTGTTTTATTTTTTAACAGGTGCCAGTCCATGGCAGAGGGGAGGGCCGGGCCATGTAGCCAGGGAGTTCATCCCCTGGTACAGTTATCCAGTTGCATCACATGTGAGCTTTCTTTGGGGGCTCATGGCTGCTGAGCAGTGCAGGTTACTTTCCCCGTGGTTTCTTAGGAAACTAAACAGTCATTCCTTATTGTCCCTCCAGTCCAGTCCCGCACCTCTGGGTAGTGTACCTCTTCCAGCAGCTTGGAGGCTGAGCCTGTCATCTTTTTGATGACACTAGTGTACATTTATTTATTTATTTATTTACATTCTCTTATATACCGCGCTATTCTGCATCAGTGCGGTTTACATTGAACAAACTGAAATTACATTGAACAGGGCATTATAACTTGGAGATAACTATTTTACAGGGAACATACATATGCAGCTGGCACTGCCCACCAGCCCCAGTATGCTCAGCCTCCAAGCAGCTGGAGGAGGTTGTGAGCCAGGGTGCTGGACTCACAGAAAGGACAACTAAGGAGATAGGTTTACTTAGAGTTTGCTTTTATTTCCCCTGTTAAGGTGCAGGTTTCTTTGCTTTTAAAGGCAGAAGTAAAAAAAAAAAAAAAAGAACCAGAAGGAACAGAGAGACAACAGGGCTGAGGGAAGAATATTCCTTCTTCCCCCTTTCCCCCCAGGATTTCAGGGGGAGGATTCTGTGGGGGCCTTCCTCAGTCCGAGACTTCTGGCTGCTCCTGAACCGGCTATTGGGTGATGAGCCACTGCAGTTGCTTGACAGGAGGGAAAGCTGGCAACCCCGAGTCACCCCCCACAGCGCCAAAGCCAGGAAGGAAGGCTGAGCGCGAGTGGTAGAAAAGCCATGCGGCAAAGAGTCTCCAAGGTAAGAGTGGCGGGCGCGAGGGGAAGACAGCAGAAACCTCTAGCAACCGCCAGAACATGAGGAGACAGAGAGCAGCCTGCAGCCGCATGTTTGGGAGCCTGCAGCAGTGTGGGGAAACTCCTCCCGCTGCATTTAGGTGTGATTTCTTCTTCAGGCCCGCATGTGTTTAACCCCCTGCTGTGTTTTGGGTACCTGGGAGAGGCAGCCACCGGAAAATAAAGCAGGACAGAGCAGCCTCTTCCTAGGGGGCCATTTGCAGTTTCTTTTTCATTTCAGTTTCAGTTAATTAGATTTTATTTTATTTTAGTTCAAGTACTCTAGTGCTCTGTGCCTGAGCCTGTGGAGGTGCACTGTGCTGGGAATCCTGTTCCATACCCGGATACAGATTGAGGGAGTTCCTGGGGAGTGCCCCCAGCCCTTCCTACCATGCTGGCCAGACCGCAGTGCTTGGTATAGGATCTATCTATCTATTTAGTACTTATAGAGTGCCACGCACGCAGCGCTGTACAGCTAACCTGCAAGAGGCAGCACACATACAAAAGACAGTCCCTACCCGTCAGAGTCATGCTCATCAGAGCTTACAATCTAGTCAGAATAATACAGAGCATAGGTCAGTTCAGTGCAAGGTATAAGATAAGGATATAAGTCAGGATCTGAAAGCAATGGTGAAGAGGTGAGTCTTCAAACTGGATTTGAAGAGGGCCAGGGAGGGTGCCTGGCGTACGGACACAGGTAGGCTGTTCCAGGCATATGGTGCAGTGAGGTGGAAGGAGCGAAGTCGTGAGTTGGCGGTGCGGGTGAAGGGCATAGATAGAAATGATTTGCTAGCGGAGCGCAGGTTCCGGGAGGGGATGTAGGGCGAGACAAGAGATAAGAGGTATTGAGGGGCTGTAGAGTGAATGCATTTATAGGTCAGTAGGAGAAGCTTGAATTGGATGCAGAATTGGACAGGGAGCCAGTGAAGCGACTTGAGAAGTGGAGTAATGTGGGCATGGCGAGACTGGCGGAAGATTAGTCGAGCAGCGTGATTTTGTATAGATTGAAGGGGAAGGAGGTGGCTCCCAGGGAGACCCGCATGGAGTAGGTTGCAGTAGTCGAGACGAGAGGAGATTAAGGAGTGGATAAGGGTTTTGGTAGTGTGTTCAGAGAGGAAGGGGCGGATTTTGCTAATGTTGTAGAGAAAGAAGCGGCAGGTCTTAGCTACAAGCTGGATATGTGCAGAGAAGGAGAGAGAGGTATCAAAGATAACCCCTAGATTGCGGGCCGAGGGAACAGGAAGGATAGTGGAACCGTCCACATAGACTGAGAAAGGGGGAAGAGGAGGGGAGGAATTTGGGGGAAAGACAAGGAGTTCAGTCTTTGCCATATTCAGATCCAGGCGGCGATGTCGGAAAGGCAGGCAGAGATCTTGGACTGGGTTGCTGGAGAAATATCAGGTGTAGAGAGATAGATCTGGGAGTCATCGGCATAGAGATGGTACTGGAAGCCATGGGAGGAGATGAGTGTACCAAGGCCCTGGGTATAGAGAGAGAAAAGGAGGAGGCCCAAGACAGATCCCTGGGGTACACCTACATGGAGCGGGGTAGGGGAGGAGGAGGAACCGCCAGAGCATACACTGAATGAGCGATGGGAGAGGTAGGAGGAGAACCAGGATAGTACGGAGTCCTTGAAGCCAAGCGAGGAGAGGGTGGTGAAGAGAAGATTGTGGTCAATGGTGTCAAAGGCAGCGGAGAGGTCAAGAAGGATGAGGATAGAGTAGAGGCCGTTAGATTTAGCCAGAAACAGGTCATTGGAGACTTTTGTGAGAGCCGTTTCAGTGGAGTGTAGGGGACGGAATCTGGATTATAGTGGGTCCAGGAGGGCCTGGGAGGTGAGGAAGTCGAGGCAGCGACGGTGGACTGCTCATTCAAGTAGTTTAGATATGAAGGGAAGGAGGGAGATGGGTCGATAGTTAGAAGGACGTGGGATCGAGCGAGGATTTCTTGAGGAGGAGTGTGACAATAGCATGCTTGAAGTCAACGGGGACAGTTGCAGTGGAGAGCGAAAGGTTGAGGATATGAGAGATGGGGGGACAATAGTGGGGGAGATGGGGTGTAGGAGGTGGGTGGGGATAGGGTCGGATGAACAGGTGGTGGGTTTGGAGGAGGATGGTATCAAGGGGTGTGAACCCCACTTAATCCTTAAGCATTCCTTGTGTTACACAGCTCAAAACTTATTCAGTGCACAATGACTTGATACAGACATGTGGGAAAGGCCTAATCAGATAGGCCATTGTTTGTTGCTGGGCAAATTTCAGAATGCTGTGTGCCTAGTCAGGTGATCTAAAAGGCAGTTGGTTGATACATTGTTTCTTTCTCCTGAGAAGGGTCTGATAGAAAATCAGAGACAGGAATAAAGATGTGTTTGAAAAATATACTGCATATAAGTTTGTAGCAGCTATAGCTCTGTGGAAAAAAGGAAGTACCTGCATACAAGAAATGTATGTAATTTGAAAGATAGTGGATAAGAAGCAGATGAAATCCTTCCATCTGTCTATGATCAGTGAGTAACATGACATGATCATCTCTTGTCTCTTAGCCCAGATTATGTACCTATTAAATCTGTAATATTGCTTGTAAGGGAAGCTGTACTCCCTTATAGCCATTAGTAGTATTAGAATAAAAACGTAAACTTTATTTGGAGAATGTGTCAGTTTTATTGGATCAGGGCAAGGTCCATTTCATATCTTTAAGATATAACACTGCAGTGCAATCTAAAAATCCTCAAGATGTGCAGTCCCCGATGTGGTGTGATCTCGGAGGCAGGTGTCTTCCTAAACTGCATGCAAGAGGAGGTCATGGGAGCAGGACCTGCAGGATGAGAGGAGGCAGGAGAGTCCCTCCCAGTTGCAAGAGACCCTGGGGGCGGGGAGTGCGATGTTACCTTCAACGGATCCAGCTGCCGGTCCCTGCACAATGCCCAGACCATCCACCCCTGAAGCCCAGGGAGCGATAGGGCTCCTGGGGGAGTTCTCACCGGAGTTTGTCTTACTTTTGCATAAGGCGTTTTGCCTACCACATGGCTCCTCGGCCCCAGAACACAGGGCTAAGAGGATGTCAGACGCAAAAGAGCACGAGTCAGAAGCAGTGGCGTCTAAGCAGGCTAGAGGCTTAGAGGAGTGGCAGCAATCGCCGCTGTCAGGGGGGGCTGGATGAGGAAGACCTTGACACTGAGTTAGATCTGCAGGAGGATTTGGAAGAAGGAGAGAACCCAGAACAGGAGGATCAGGGCCGAATTGTTCGGGTTTTCCGCCAGGAGGAGTTACCAGCGCTCATCTTTATGCTTATGTTTATGCAATTTCTCGATATATCGCCCAGGCTGAAGGCCAACAGGGCGGTTTACAATCACTGCAAGCGAGTACTGATACAATTCCTCATTCCCAAAAGGCTCACATTCTGTGTGTACCTTGGCAACCCTCAAGGCCCTGAATATGCCTGCTAACCTCCCGCAGAGGAAGAGGCGCTATAGGATCTGCTGTTCCAGGCGGTACAGAAATCGCAGAAATTCTTACCAGTACATGGAGTAGTTTGGATAGATGATCCAGGATGTGTGGGATCTGCCAGAGGTTGGCCTTAAAGGGGTGCAATCCATGACGCCCCTATACTCACTGCCGGAGCAAGAATGAGCTCCTTTGATTGCCCAAAGTGGGCGCAGTGGTGTTGGCAGCAGTAGAAGAGACCTTGACTTGTCTCCTGTAGCTGAGAGCTGTGGAACTGGTTCCGTGAGACCAATATGTCTGCGGTCGATGCTTCATGTATTTCGTTTTGTCCAAAAGGAAAGTTCCTTTCGCCCAATTCTCAACTTTGAGGGCATGAACTACGGTCTCCAGATACTGCATTTTCACAGTAGTAATGGCGGTAGGAAACAGAGATTTTTGGTGACTCTCGATCTCACAGAGGCATATCTACATGTTTCCTTCCATCCAGAACATCAGCAGTTTCTCCGCTTTGCGGTGCCAAGGGGCCATTTCCAGTTTCAAGCATTGCCCTTCGGTCTGGCGACCACCCCCGTATCTTCACCAAGATCGTGGTTGTGATGGCGGCAGCTCTCCACAAGGAAGGGGTTCTCGTCCACCCGTACCTAGATGATTAGCTGATCCAGGTGAAGTCCAGGGATGATAGCAAAAAGAGCAGCAGCGCGGGTGGGAGAGTTCCTTCAAAGTCTCAGTTGAGGTCAACCTGGCCAAGAGCCAGTTACGGCCGGCCCAGGAGCTAAAGTATTTGAAAGCGTGCTTTGATACCTGTGTGGGCAGGAATTTCCTGCCAGTTCGCCAGGCGCAGGAGCTACGACAGTTGATACAGCAGGTTCTGAAGAGGGCAAGACCATCAGCGTGGCATTATCTGCAGGTTCTGGGGACCATGGCGGCCACTCTCGAGCTAGTCCCATGGGCAACGGCGCATATGCAATTGCTGTAGAAGGCTCTGCTCTGTCGATGGTCCCATCAGAGCCAACTCCTGTCCCAAGTACTCGCCTGCCCACGGAGCGCCAGGAGAGCCCTCAGTTGGTGGCTGCATGTGGAAGGAGTCCCTGGTGTGAGTTCCTTGGATGAGCAGCCTGTCAGGTTGGAAAGCCCATTGCGAAGGACGCTTTGTTCAGGGACAAGAGTCTGCAGGAGGCTCTGTGATCGATCAACAGGCTCGAGATGCGAGCGGTGACCTTGGCGCTAGAAAGTTTCAAGCCATGGTTGCAGGGGAAGGTGGTCCAAGTCCTCTCAGACAATGTGACCACGATGGCTTACATCAACCAGCAAGGAGGCATGGGCAGTGCAGCCCTGAAGGAGGAGGCCGAAGGTCTGTTCGGATGGGCAGCGATTCGTCACCACGGAACCAGTTCCACAGCTCTCAGCTACAGGAGACAAGTCATTATCAGTGGCGTACGTAGCAGGAGTTGACAGTGTGATGGCAGACTACCTCAGCCGAGTGCGCATGGACCACGGAGAGTGGCAGCTCAATCAGGAGGTGTTCGAGCAGGTGGTCCGCCAATGGGGCATACTGGTCATGGACCTAATGGCAATGTTCGAGTCAGCCAAGGCCTGCTGGTCTTTCAGTAGAAGAAGAGAAGAGGTCCAAGGGCCTGGATGCTCTAATTCAACAGTGGCTCGAAGAGGGTCTCTGTTTTTCCCCATGGACGCTCATAGGCCGGTTAGTGCAATGGCTAGAGGCACACCAGGGATTCGTGATTCTGGTGGCACCAGACTGGCCGAGGTGCCCGTGGTATGCTGATCTGATTCGGATACTGGCGGATTGACTGTGGTGGCTTCCGGTTTGGAAGGACCTCTTGATGCAGGAGCCGCTTCGCATGCCCCAGGTGGATCAGTTCTCGCTTATGGCATGGCTCATGAAAGGGCGAGGTTAAAGAAGGAAGGATAATCAGGCTCGGGGATAGCGACCTTGCTACAGGCCCAGAGGTGGTCTACGAACCTGTCGAGCATCTGCGTAGGACGCATCTTTGAATCATGGTACGGAGAGAGGCAGCCACGCCCTTCTACCGCCTCTGTCCCGGACATCTTGGCGTTCTTGCAATCCGGTTTTGATAAGGGTCTAGCTGCCAGTTCCTTGAGGATGCAACTGGCGGCGATTTTCCGTTTATCATGGGAAAGTCCACGGGGTGCCATTGGGTATTCACCCAGACATGCTGAGCTTTCTAAGGGTGGTGACTCACCTCCATCTGCCAAAGAGGGCAGTGGTACCGCCTTGGAATCTCAATCTGGTGCTGTCTGGAGAACCACGTTGAGCCATTGAGTCAAGCTTTCCTGCAGGATTTGGCTCTCAAAATGGTATTCCTGGTGGTGAGTTGCTCAGCACGCAGGATTTCGGAGCTTCGGACCCTGTCATGCCAGGATCCATTCCTTTCCTTCTCCAAGGAGAAAGTGGTCCGGCGCCCAGTACCTTCATTTTTTGCCAAGGTGGTGTGAGCATTTCATGTAGATCAGGCCGTTTCCTTACCGGCTCTGGCGAGCGTGGATGTGGGCGAGAGCAGGTATGGGCCATGCCACTCCACAGCTGTGCCACCTGGATGGTAAGAGTCCTGGGAAGGTATGTAAAAAGGGCACTGTCCTTTTGAAGATCGGACTATCTGTTGGTTTTGTTTGGCAGGTCACGCAAAAGTGAGGTGGCAGCTAAGCCTCCATTTCCAGATGGATCAGTGAGGCAATCACGTCGGCATACATCTTGAAGGGTAGAACAGTGCCGGCGGGGTTGCAGACGCATTCCATGAGGGCTCAGGCAGCCTCATGGGCAGAGTAGAAACATAGAAACATAGAAATATGATGACAGAAAAAGACCACATGGCCTATCTAGTCTGTCCTTCCATATCAACAACTACAACAGTCCCCTTTTTACCTTTAGAGATCCTCTGTGTTTGTCCCATGCTTTTTTTAATTCAGTTACTGTCCTCATCTCTACCACATCCACTGGGAGACTATTCCACGGATCCACTACTCTTTCCGTAAAGAAATATTTCCGCATATCACTCCTGAATCTATCTCCCTTCACCCTCATCCCATGTCCCCTCGTAGCAGAACTTGCTTTCAATTGAAAGAGTCTCTCTCCCTGAACATTTATGCCATGGAGGTATTTAAACATCTCAATCATATCACCTCTATCCCGCCTTTCCTCTAAGGTGTACATATTAAGATCCTTCAGTCTGTCCTCATATGCTTTATAATGAAGACCACTAATCATTTTAGTAGCCACCCTCTGCACCGACTCCATCCTGTTCACATCCTTTTGAAGGTGCGGTCTCCAGAATTGCACACTATACTCCAAATGAGGTCGAACCAAAGACTTATACAGAGGCACTATCACCTCCTTTTTTCTGCTAGCCATTTCTCTCCGTATGCACCCTAGCATCCTTCTAGCTTTTGCCGTTGCCTTTTCTACCTGTTTAGCTACTTTAAGATCTTCAGACACAACCACGCCTAGGTCCCGCTCTTCTTTAGTGGACAAAAGTACTTCACCCCCTATACTATATTGCTCCCTTGGATTGCTGCAGTCCAAATGCATGACCTTACATTTTTTAACATTAAATCCCAGCTGGGCAAATTAACATTAAATCCAGTATACTTTAGTTCCACCGGTGGAGATCTGTAGGGTGGCATACTTCTCTGAACATTTTCGCCTGGATGTCCCGGCGGCGGGGGATGCTCGTTTCAGATCGGCAGTGCTTCAGGCCGGTTGTGTGGGTCCCTCCCGTTAGTTTAAGTGCTCTGATTCATCCCAGAGGTGCGGGACTGGACTGGAGGGACAATAAGGAAAGAGAAATTAGACTTACCTGCTAATTGTTGTTCCTTGAGGAACTCCAGTCCCGTCCCGGAACCCTCCCTGAGTGTGCAAGTGCTTCTTGTGATGATCTGTGCATACCCCGGTCCTGAAGCTGGTTCCCTTGGTGGAAGTGGCCAGGAGGAGCCGGGGAGGGGTGCACCAGAAGAGCTGTCGGTTGCTCGCTTCCTGCTGGTTGGAGTTGCTCAGGCACTCAACAGGTAGGCCTCTTCATCCTGGAGTGGGGGACGGGGTATCCTTCCCAGGGGATGGAGGGGGTACTAGTTTATTTAGACGTAGAAGCGTTTGTTGCATGTTTAACTACTTATTAGTTGCTCCTCTGAGTCTGCTTTGTCAATAGGTACTGGGGCTGGTGGGCGGTGCCAGCTGCATATGTACACTAGTGTCGTCAAAAAGATGACAGGCTCAGCCTCCAAGCTGCTGGAAGAGGTACACTACCCAGAGGTGCAGGACTGGACTGGAGTTCCTCAAGGAACAATTAGCAGGTAAGTCTAATTTCTCTCTTCACTTCTGTTTCGAGTTCAGGTTCTCAATTCTTGGTCACCTTCCACTTGACCATTAGAGATCTATTATGATTCAATAGCGTACACATACACACATGTGTATCTCATGCCTTTTTGAATTCTGGTACCATTTTTGCTTCCATCACCTCCTTCAGGAGGGCATTCCAGGCATCCACCACTCTTTCCATGAAGAAATATTTCCTCATGTGGATTATGAATTTACATCCATGTAGCCTCATATTATGTCCTCTAGTTGTAGAACTGCCTCTCATTTTAAAAGGGTTTGTTTGTTCTATAATACCTTTAAAGTATTTAAAGGTCTCTATCATTCTCCCTATCTCTCCTCTCCTCTCCTCTAGTGCAGACATATTTAGGGCTTCCAGTCTCTTCTCATATGTCTTCTGTTGGAGACCTATTACCATTTTGGTCATTTTCATCTGTACCAGCTTCAGCCTCTTTATGTCCTTAGCAAGATACACCCTCCAAAACAGAACACACTATCCAAATGAGGCCTTATCAGTGTCTTGTATGGACAGGGCCAACCCAACCTTAAGACAAATCCAACATACGCTATCTAGGTGTAATATTAGACCAACATTTGGACTTCAAAGATCACATCAAGCGCACAGTAAGAGCTATTTACTTCAAAATCAAAACCCTCCGCCACCTGAGACCCATGTTGGAAATTGACGACTTCCAAACTATTTTCCAGGCCCTAGTGACACCACATTTTGACTACGCTAATATAATACTACATGGCATCCCAAAAAATACTCTAAACCCGCTACAATTAGCCATGAACGCAGCAGCTCGTGTCCTCTGCGGAATATCCAGAAAAGACCACATCTCACCTCTATTAAAAGAGCTTCACTGGCTCCCAATAAGCTGCAGAATCACTTATAAGGCCCTCCTCATCACCTTTAAAGCATTCAACAAAACATCACCCTCCTCAATTGCTGATCTGCTCATTCACACCCCCAACAACAGATCCAGAAGAGCAATCTTGGAAAATACTCTAGTTATACCAAGTGGATCTATGAAACTTAACCAATCAACCATCAATAGAGCATTTACCCCCAGGTGTGCCCCCAGGTGTTGCCCCCAGGTGCTATTCCCCCAGGTGCTATGCCCCCAGGTGCCCTGCCCCCAGGTGTTGGAACAAACTCCCTTCTAGCATAAGAGCAATCAGGGACCTCACGCAATTTAGAAAGGCCCTCAAACATCACTTGTTCCTCATGCACTTTACACAGCTCAATGAATTCCCCCCTACCCACACACTCACTCAGCTCGACGATTCCCCCCCCCCCAGCAACGCAATCACTCAATCATGTCAACCGTGAGCATATACACACTAAAACTGCATTATGAATAAACACCATATGTTATTACAGAACTTTAACTCTTCATGACCAAGAGAGTGCAAACACGCAGTAATCAAACTCTCACTGTAAAACCCGTTATGAGTTCAACCTGTTAAGCTCTTGTAGCATATTTTCATATGTATATAGTTTCCCCAGTTAATTCCATGTTAAAACCCTGTTTTATGTAAACGTAGGACAAAATCTGTATGTCCAAGTGTTTTATTGTTTGATGTAAACCGCACTGATGAGAAATAGCGCGGTATATAAGAAATGTTAAATAAATAAAATAAATAAAGTAGGCAGTTGCCTAGGGCAGCAACTTCTTGGGAGGCTGGAAAAATCAGGGCATTCAAAGCTAAACATTAGATATTGACAGCCAGGGCGGTATAAGGCTTAAGGTCTGCTTAGGGTACCAACTCTTTGAACCAACTGTGAGGCCTGCCCTGTGTATAGGGCATTATTATCTCCTCATCTCTGCTGGTTATGGTGCTCTCTAGGCAGCCTAACATCCTTTAGACCTTGGCCACTACCTTGTCACATTGTATTGCCACATTGGGGTCCTCGGATACTATCACCCCAAGGTCTGTCTCTTGATCCATGCACACCAACCTCTCCCCTCCTATTGCAAATGTCTTCCTTGGGTTTCTACATCCCAAATGCATCACTGCATTTTTTCGCATTAAAGGTTAATTTTCACACCTTTGGCCACTCTTTTAATTTTTGTAGATTACTTCTCATTTTGCTCACTCCTTCCGGGGTGTCCACTCTGCAGATCTTCATGTTATCTGCAAAAAGGCAATATTGCTCACAAAGATATTGAACAGAGATCTGTCCCAGGACCGACCCTTAGGGCACTCCATTACTCACCTTTCTTTCTTCTGAGTGGATGCCATTTATCACCACTCTCTGTTGTCTGAACATCAACCAATTTTTAATCCGGTTGGCCACCCTGGGATCCACCTCCAAGGCCACTTTGTTTATTTGTACGCCTCCTGTGGGGAACCATATCAAGGCTTCTCCATGAACAAGCAAGAAGACGTCCTCACATATGGGTGACATCCCCTGATGGAGCCCCATGCGGGAATGCTCCCTAGCTTCCACTGGAAGCTTTTGGAAGCCTTCATTGTGCATGCGTGCCTGCCTTCCTAATTACAGCACCATCTTATCCTGAGTTCACTTTTTCCACAGAGCCCCACAGAGGTGTTCCTAAGTGCTACCAGGAAAAGTCATTCTTGTGGCCCTTTGGGGTTCCATTTTCTTGTTTTTTCTGCCAGTATTTACTGCCTGTTGTCATGGCGTCAGTTCTTGCCAATGCTGGCCATCGTTCGGGGGTTTTTTCCCTCTCTTTTTCATCTTTTCATCTTTTTCGCCTTGGGAAGTTTTTGTACCTTTCACGGGTTTTTTTCTGGTCGGTATTGAGCCATTTGATCTTGAGGCAGACGATTTTCTGGCAATGTTGAAACCGGCCAGTGGTTTTAAAAGTGCACCCACTGTGTGCGCACCATCGCGGACCATCGCAACTGGTGCATTCAGTGCCTCAGCCCTGATCATGAGCCCTCCACCTGCAATCTGTGCCTACAGATGACCAAGAAGAGTCTCAAGGGCTGGGAGAAGGAGCGTGAGTCCTTCTTTGGGCTGTTAGACTCAGTGTCCTCGGTACTGCCAACGATATCTGTGTTGATGCCCTCAAGGGGCTCTATCAAAGCCTCGGGATTGCATGGTGCCCATGCTCATTTGAAGCCAAGCAGCAGTGGCAGCATGGATCAGAGGCTCTCCAATGTTCCATCAGAGTCACAGAAGGACTCATTGTCTGCCCTGTTGGCATCAAAGGGGCGGGCTGGAGACCATGCCAAGTATGGGCATCAACACGGGAGCTCCTTTCAGCGTGGCATTGAGGGTGATGGCCAGAAGTGGCCTACAAAAGTGGAATAACGAGTGAGGTAATCAAATTTGCAGATGACACAAAACTATTTAAAGTTGTTAAAACCCAGGAGGATTGTGGAAAATTGCAAGAGGATCTTGATAAATTGGAAGACTGGGCATCAAAATGGCAGTTGAAATTTAATGTGGAGAAGTGCAAGGTTATGCACCTAGGGAAGAACAACCCAAACTATGGTTACACGATGCAAGGTTCCACATTAGGAACCACCACCCAGGAAAAAGATTTAGGCGTCATTGTGGATACCATGTTAAAACCCTCGGCCCAGTGTGCAGCGGCGGCCAAGAGAGCAAATAGAATGCTAGGTATGATAAGGAAAGGAATGGAAAATAAAACAAAAGATATTATAATGCCTCTATATCATTCCATGGTGAGACCGCACCTTGAATATTGTGTGCAATTCTGGTCGCCGTATCTTAAAAAGGATATAGCGATTTTAGAAAAGGTTCAGAGAAGAGCCACCAAAATGGTAAAGGGGATGGAAGGCTACTCCTATGAAGAAAGGCTAAAAAGGTTGGGGCTCTTTAACCTGGAAAAGAGACGGCTGAGGGGAGATATGATAGAAGTCTATAAATTAATGAACGGAGTGGAACGGGTAAACGTAGATCGATTGTTTACCTTATCAGAATATAGAAAGACTAGGGGACATGCAATGAAGCTACAGGGTAAACTATTTAAGACTAATAAAAGAAAATATTTTTTCACTCAACGTGTAATCAAACTCTGGAATTTGTTACCGGAGGATGTAGTAAAGGCTGTTAGTGTAGCTGGGTTTAAAAAAGGTTTGGACAAGTTCCTGGAGGAAAGGTCCATAAACCATTATTAAGAAGGGACCCAGGATATCAATGCTTGAACCAATACAAGCATTGTGGAACCTGTGTCCCTTGGGGAAACTGCTAGGTACGTATGACCTAGATTGGCCACTGTTGGAAACAGAATACTGGGCTTGATGGACCTTGGTCTGACCCAGTATGGCATATCTTATGTTCTTATGTTAAAAGTGTCCCAGTGGGAGGAATCGACTCCCAGGAAGTCAATCTCCTGATTAACTTACCATCGTAGAGTCTCTGGGAGAGATGCCTGGGTCAGCGACTGAGGTCATTGCACTGTCCCTGATGCCCTTGGAGACCATAGTGCTGACCCGAGTGCCTTAGGGCCCTCAAGGTGGACATGGTGGCTCGCCTGGCTGCATGGGCCCTGCTGGCCCCACCACCCATGATAGTGTCGCCACCAGCATGCAAGCTATTCTCGATACCCATGCCCTACCCACCGAACTGGGCTTCGTTGGGTCAGCAGTTGGAGTCCACCCCCAGTCCAACTGTGATATCCCTTAGTGTCTCAGGCTCCAATGCCCCTGTGCATGGCGCCCAGGGGAGGACTGCCATCGGCCCTGCCAACGCCTGGTGTCTCTGCCAGAGCAGAATCGACGGTGGGAGGAGACCAGGATATACTTTGATTTCCTCTTGGAGTCAGACTCCGATGGATGGGAAATAGAAGAGGTGTCACCAGTCATCGAGAGGGAGTCCCCAGACATTCCCTCGGAGCAGTTCCCACTATATGAGTGGCAGAGGTCACCCCTGGAAGATGTGTCCTTCCAGGACTTCGACCGGGATATGACAAAGACAAACCCGTTCTCTCTGGAAGCAGAAGATGAGCTGAGGGTGGAGGAATTGGAGATCCTCCAGTACCCCTCAGCTCTGAAGGAAGCCATGACGGTGCCAGTGCACTGCATATTACAGCGACTACTACTCTGCAAGTGAGAAACTCCCATGTTGCTGCCAGTCATCAGCCACCAACTCAACTCGATGTACCTGGTGCAAAAGGCCCCCTGGTTTGAGAAGCCCCAACTGCCACACCACTCCCTGGTGGTAAAGTCTGCCATGCGGCGCGTCAAGTGCTCCAAGACCAATTAGTCGGTGTCTCCTAGCAGGAAGCAGAGGACCCTCAGAGTTAGAGATAGAGCAGGTGACCATCTCTCACCTCTCATGCAAGACATCCAACACTGCCAAAAAGAAGCACAAGGAAAGATGCCTTTCTACAGGCTGAAGTGCTTTTATTATCAGAGCCCCCAGGGGGCTCAGCCAAAGAAACAGGCCCAGCATCAGCCACAGTGGTCCAAGTCGTAAAAGGCCCAGCCCACTCTCCAGCCACAGCCAGAGGTGGGGTTTTGACGCTTTTGTCCAGAGCATAGCCAGTCGCCCAAGTGGGTGATTGGCTTGTCCATTTCGCACACATATGGCCTCTCATCACCACAGATACCTGGGTGCTTTAGATAGTGTGGGATGGATACCTGCTACATTTTGCCCAGCTCCCACCTCTGTTCTTCCCAGGGAAGTATCTTCTAGACCTGCATCATCGTGGTCTCCTCCAGGCAGAGGTCGCTACTGTACTGGCTGACCTGGCCATCAAGCCAGTATCCCCAGCTCAGATAGTGCAGGGATTCTACTTCCTTGTGCCCAAAAATCCAGGGTGGGGGGGGAGTCTTGAAGAACCAGAAAGGGGACTGTTACTTCTGGAGAGAGATCTGCAATTGTGAGTATATACTTCTGGGAATTTTCTGAAAGGAATTCTTTCTATTAAAGCTATTTAATCTGTGAACCCACTATTTTTTGTTAAATCAGTCAGGGCCTAGTAACAGCAGTTTAAGTTTAAATTTAAAACATAAAAGAGAACTTTCTGGTTACATTTCATACCCAGCAGAGAGCTTGTAGTTTTAATTTAATAGTCACTCACGGCCTAGTATCAGCAAAGTACTTTTAGTTTAAATTTAAAACACAGAAGAGAGCTTTCTGGTTAAATTTAGAACCCAGCAGAGAGCTTGTAGTTTAAATTTCATAATAAGTTAGAGCCTAGCAGCAGCAAAGAGCTATAATTTAAATCAAATAAGAATATAGCTTACCTCAGCAGCACAGGACAGGGTACTGTGTAGCAGCACTCTTTTAATAAGTGTTATTTCCCTCCCTCCCTTCCCACACCCACCCACCCCTGGGATAATCGTAGCTTTATAGTACTTACACATCTTAAAAGACAGGAGGTGCTCTCAGGTGAACCTCGTTACCCAAATCAGTCATACACTAAGGACCTGAGATTAATTAAGCTTCAGGTGAACAAGGTATATTAAACGTATTAGGTACAGTTTTATTGGTATAAATATCCATAGCAAACCCTTAGTAAGTAAAGAACTTAAAGATCTAAACAAAAACTTAAAACTAAGATGCAGACAGCAGTCCAGCAGCGAGATGGGGGCTTTCCAGTCTTTTGCATTGAGTGTAACATGTATGATTTTTTCCCAGTTGGTGAGAGGTCTTACGTGTGCACTAAGTGCAAGGAGCTCTTTGCTCTCAGGGAACGAGTCCGTTCTCTAGAGGCTAGAGTAGCAGACTTGGAAAATATAAGAAAGACAGAGAGGTACATAGACGAGACCTACAGGGATATAGTCCTGAAGTCCCACCTCCAGTCTGGCAGCATCCCTGTTGCCGTGGAGGAGAGAGGTCACGTGACAAGAGAGCATCACCCTGGTGTGGCAGGAAGTGATCCTGTAACTAGGACCTGTCCTCCAGGTGATGTAAAACCCTCTCACACCGAGGAGGTTTCTCCAGGGCCATGTGCCCATGAGGGAAGGGTTAGGACAGCCATTATAGTTGGTGATTCGATCATTAGGCATGTAGATAGCTGTGTGGCTGGTGGACGTGAGGATCGCCTGGTAACATGCCTGCCTGGTGCGAAGGTAGCCAACCTCACGCGCCACCTAGATAAGGTCTTAGATAGTGCTGGGGAGGAGTCTGCTGTCTTGGTACATGTCGGTACCAATGACATAGGAGAATGTGGTAGGGAGGTTCTGGAGGCTAAATTTAGGCTTTTTGGTAGGAAGTTGAAATCCAAAACTTCCAGGGTAGCATTCTCCGAAATGCTTCCCATTCCACGTGCAGGACCCAAAAGGCAGACAGAGCTCCGGAGCCTCAATGCGTGGATGAGACAATGGTGCAGAGATGAGGGGTTTGGATTTGTTAGGAACTGGGGAACATTCTGGGGAAAGGAGGGGCTCTTCCGAAGGGATGGGCTTCACCTTAACCGGGATGGAACTAGGCTGCTGGCATTAACCTTTTAAAAGGAGATAGAGCAGCTTTTAAACTAGATAATAGGGGAAAGCCGACAGTCGCCCAAGAGCGGATGGTTCGGAAGAATGTATCCTTGAAGGATACTACCAAAAGCAGAGAGGTTCCAAAAAAGAGTGAAGTAGCCCAAATGCCCTTGAGTATGGAGCAGACAGAGCTTAAAGATCCCAAATTACCCATGTCTACCAATAGCCAAATTAATATGAATAAAATACACTCTCTAAAATGCTTGAATGCAAATGCTAGGTCTAAAAAATAAGATGGGAGAGTTAGAATATATAGCACTAAATGAGAGGTTAGATATGATTGGAATATCAGAGACATGGTGGAAGGAGGACAACCAGTGGGACACTGTGATACCTGGGTACAAACTATATCATAATGATAGAGCTGATCAAATTGGTGGAGGGTTTGCGCTCTATGTTAGGGCATTGAGTCAGAAAGGATTAAAGTTTTGCAGGAAACTAAATTTGCTGTAGAATCTCTATGGATTGAAATTCCATGTAAAAAGGGGAAGGCGATGGCAGTGGGGGTGTACTATCGACCGCCTGGCCAGAATGAACAAATGGATGATGAAATGCTCAAAGAAATCAAGGAAGCTAACAAAAGCTACAGCGCAGTAATAATAATGGGTGATTTCAATTACCCCGGTATCGACTGGGTCAGTGTCACGGCAGAATATGCTAGGGAGATAAAGTTCCTAGATGACATAAATGACTGCTTCTTGGAGCAGCTGGTTCATGAACCGACCAGAGGGGAAGCCATATTAGACCTAGTCCTTAGTGGAACACCAGATATAGTGCAAGAGATAAGGGTGTTGGGGCCACTTGGCAATAGTGATCATAGTATGATCGCCTTTGATTTAATTAGTGGAGGGGGGATAGTAAGGAAATCCACAGTACTACCTTTTAGCTTTCGAAAGGGAGACTATGATAAAATGAGGAAAATAGTTAAGAAAAAACTAAAAGGAGCAGTTGCAAAGGTTAAAGACGTACATCAAGCTTGGGTGTTGTTGAAAAATACTATCTTGGAAGCCCAGGCCAGCTGTATTCCACGCTTTAAGAAAAGTGGAAGGAAGTCCAAAAAACTGCCAGCATGGTTTAAAGGTGAGGTCAGAGAGGCTGTTGTTGCCAAAAAAGCATCTTTCAGGAAATGGAAAAAAGAGCCAAACGATGAAACCTGGAAACAGCGCAAGCACTGGCAGGTCAAATGCAAGGCATTGATAAAGCAGGCAAAGGGAGAATTTGAGAAGAAGCTTGATGCGGAAGCAAAAACGCGAAATAAAGATTTTTTCAAGTACATTCATAGCAAAAAACCTGTGAGAGAGTCAGTTGGTCCATTAGATGATAGAGGAGTTAAAGGGGCACTAAGAGGTGACAAGGTGATAGCAGAGAGACTGAATGAATTCTTTGCTTCAGTCTTTACTGAGGAAGATGTAGGGATGTTACCCATGACTGAAGTGGTATTTAAAGGTGCGGAAGAATTGAAGGAAATATCGATACATCGGGAAGATGTATTACAACTGTTAAACTGAAGAGTAGCAAATCACCTGGGCCAGATGGTATACATCCAAGGGTGTTGAAAGAACTGAAATATGAGATTTCAGACCTGCTATTAATAATCTGTGAACTATCATTAAAATCAACTCTAATACCTGAAGATTGGAGGATCGCCAATGTAACACCAATTTTTAAAAAGGGTTCCAGGGGTGATCCGGGAAACTACAGACCGGTGAGCCTCACGTCAGTACCGGGAAAAATGGTAGAAACCATCATAAAGAATAAAATTACTCAGCATGTAGATAGTCATGGCCTATTGGGAGACAGCCAACATGGCTTTAGACAAGGAAGATCTTGTCTTACTAATCTGTTATGTTTTTTTGAAAGTGTGAATAAACAGGTAGACAAAGGTGAGTCGGTTGATATAGTGTATCTGGACTTTCAGAAAGCCTTTGATAAGGTCCCTCATCAGAGACTTTTGGCAAAACTAAAGAGTCATGGGATAGGAGGCAGTGTACTACTGTGGATCAGGAACTGGTTAAAAGATAGAAAGCAGAGGGTTGGGCTAAATGGCCAGTTTGTTTCCTGAGTTGTGGAGTTCCTGTCTTTACCTGCCTGATTGGTTCCCGGAGTCCTGCTGAGGCTGCCTTGATTGGGGCGGCTTCCTTTGAGGGCTATAAGAGCCAAGCCCTCCTCGCGGGACACGAAGCGGGCGCGTCCCGTGGGCGTGCCCGAAGGGGCGTGACCAAAGGGGCAGGTCCCGCCCCTTTGGCGCCCCTTCGGCGTAGTTTCGGCGTTCGAGGTTCCCTGTTATGGGGAAACGGAGGAAGCGTTATCCGCAGCCTGTACAACTTAAAGTTGGGAAAGTCGTGGGGCCGATGGACGCCCATGTCTCTGTGGGCGAAGTGCCGCCGGTCCCTGCAAGTTTATCTGAGGGCTTGTCGGAAATATCAACCGTGAGTACTCCTTCCTCTAACAATGATTCCCGCTTTATGGGTAATACTCCCCCCAGCAAAGAAGTTAAACAACTGCCTGTAAAAGACGCTATTAGTGAGTGTTTGCCTGAAGTGATTCATGCTGGGGAAGTTCTTCCAGAGTCTTTCTTACGAACTGTGGAGCTGCCCCCTCCTTTGCCTTCAGTTATTACTTTTCCAGTTGCTACTGAAGTGGTGGCTCCGCCGACTGATTTGACTTTGAAAGACATTTGGATGGTGACTTCACGGATTGAGTCAGTGCTTGGTGCGTCTTTGCAGAAAGCTTCTGATTTTTCTAAGGCTACTGTTCAGAAACTGTCCGATCAGGATAAGCGTTTGATAGCAGTAGATCAGCGTCTTACGTCATTGGAGTCAGACGGTGTTGCTCGTCAAGAGGTGTTGGCTGCTTTTGTGCAAGACTCTAGTGTTTTACACCGTCATGATGAGATGTTGGAAAATGCTTTAAGAGCTAAAAATCTCCGGTTGTTGAATTTCCCACGTACACATTATCTTTCCCCCTTGATATTATTTCAGAAATACCTTAAGGAGAATCTGTTGATTGCTGATAGTAATATAATTATGGTGTCAAAAATTTACTATGTTTTTTCACGTGCCTCAGTCCCATTATTGACTAAGGAGGGGGAAGTGACTCCTCTATATGATCAAAGGGCTTCTTCTACTCTAGATGTCTCTGCCTATATAGAATCATCTTTGGATGATATTCCCTCTAGGGCCACTTTGTTGGTTACGTTAGTGTCAGAGATAGATAAAGATAGAATTATGAGAGCTTACTTTAAGAGAAAATCAGAGAAATTTTGTGGTCAGATAGTCCAGATGTTTCCTGATGTATCCAGGGCCACGCAAGTGAGGCGCAAGGCATTTTTAGAATTGTGCCCACGGGTGGTGGCCCTTGGTGCAGTTTTTCATCTTAAATTTCCGTGCAAATGTTTGATACTTTTTCAGGGTGAAAGATATCTTTATTATGAAACTGATCAGTTGTTAGATTTCTTAAAAAGTAAGGGAGTATAGTTAAGTTACTCTAGGAATCAATGTGGGGCTTGCCAGTTTGGTTGCACCTCCTTGAAGTGGTTGATCACTTTTGTTTCCTTGTATATTTTTCAACTAGTGTTTGAATTATTGAAGTATGGTTTGTTTCCTTGTATTTCATGTATAAACTTTATAAAAAAAAAAAAAAAAAAAAAAAGATAGAAAGCAGAGGGTTGGGCTAAATGGCCAATTTTCCCTATGGAGAAAGGTGAATAGTGGTGTACCCCAGGGATCTGCTTTTTGACATATTCATAAATGTCCTGGAAAGTGGAATAACGAGTGAAGTTATCAAATTTGCAGATGACACTAAACTATTTAAAGTTGTTAAAACCCAAGAGGATTGTGGAAAATTGCAAAAGGATCTTGATAAATTGGAAGACTGGGCATCAAAATGGCAGATGAAATTTAATGTGGACAAATGCAAAGTTATGCACCTAGGGAAGAACAACCCAAACTATGGTTATATGATGCAAGGTTCCACATTAGGAACCGCCACCCAGGAAAAAGATTTAGGTGTCATTGTGGATAACATGTTAAAACCCTCAGCCCAGTGTGCAGCGGCAGCCAAGAGAGCAAATAGAATGCTAGGTATCATAAGGAAAGGAATGGAAAGTAAAACAAAAGATATTATAATGCCTCTATACCATTCCATGGTGAGACCGCACCTTGAATATTGTGTGCAATTCTGGTCGCCGTATCTTAAAAAGGATATAGCGTTATTAGAAAAGGTTCAGAGAAGAGCCACCAAAATGGTAAAGGGGATGGAAGGATACTCCTATGAAGAAAGGCTAAAAAGGTTAGGGCTCTTTAACCTGGAAAAGAGACGGCTGAGGGGAGATATGATAGAAGTCTATAAATTAATGAGCGGAGTGGAACGGGTAAACGTAGATCGATTGTTTACCTTATCAGAATATAGAAAGACTAGGGGACATGCAATGAAGCTACAGGGTAAACTATTTAAGACTAATAAAAGAAAATATTTTTTCACTCAACGTTTAATCAAACTCTGGAATTTGTTACCGGAGGATGTAGTAAAGGCTGTTAGTGTAGCTGGGTTTAAAAAAGGTTTGGACAAGTTCCTGGAGGAAAGGTCCATAAACCATTATTAAGAAGGGACCCAGGATATCAATGCTTGACCCAGTACAAGCATTTAGGAACCTGTGTCTTTTGGGGAAACTGCTAGTGTGATGTAGAAGGTCCCTCTGATCCCGTAGAGATAAGTGAAACAGAAGAATTGGCTTCAGTAGCTGACAGGCAGCTAAAGCACATGGCTCATGATTTCCAGGGAAACCACAAGCAGAATGAGTCACGAGAGAGGAAAACACGCCCCTGCTGCAGTTTATCCCCACAGTCAGGAGTTGAGGCAAGACACCTGGTCGGGGGAAGGGCTAAGTTAAACCCTAGAAAGCAGGGATATAAGAAATGCTCATTAGAGAGAAAGTCAGAGCCAGAGCGGGAGAGAGAGCAAGAGAGAGAGCCGGAGTTGGAGTCGGAGTCAGAGCCAGAATCAGAGCCAGAGCCGGAGCAAGGGCCAGAGCCAGATTCAGAACAGAAATGAGAATTTGAAGCAGAGAAGGAGCTGTATTGGAGTGAGAACTCAGAGGAGCTGAAGTTGGGATTCGACTCTCTGAGGTATACGTCTGAGAGGGAAACCAGCAAGAGAAACAATTGGAGAACCAGTGCCAAGAAGCCAGGTAGAAACAGCCCAGGTGTGGTGCCATGTCTGAAAGGCAGCCAAAGGGAAAGAATACCGGGAAGGCTACTTTGGGAGCACTCACAAACTCCAAGGTTTGGAACCTTAGCTGACCCTGCAGTACTGAGAAGTTCTCCTGTACGAAAGCCAAAAGGTAGGCTGAGTAATTGGCTCAGAGATAAAACTGCTTTTAAGAATTTATCTTATGCTAACCCAGAAGAGTGGGACTCTCTTCCTGCTAAATCCAGTATATATGGTAATTCTCAACCGTATCTGTTAGAGTGCTGTAAGGAGAAGCCTCGAGAAGAGAAACTGGGTGTGTGCTTAGAAACACCGTGTAACAAGTTTCAAACTTACCCAGCTGATAGCCAGTATGAAGCAATGGAGACAGAACCGGTTGTAGAAAATATAGTAGAAGAACAAATGGATGGTACACTGTCTATTACCGATGATATAATTTCATTGTGCTAAAGCCAGGCTGTTCAGAGAGCTGTATGAATCAGCAGAGAGAGAAAGCACAAACGTTTTTGGTCTGAGAAGTGTTTGTTTAACTTTGAGTGCTGTGAAGCAAATGCACATGCTGAAGTAAGAAGATATTTTTAGTTCTTGTATTGTTTTTCCTGCCAGAGATGTATGGCTATTTGTCCTGAATTTCCTTTGTTTTGAATCCGCCCGGAGGGGAAATAAAATCCTGTCATTTTTGCCTGAAACCATTCGTTCACAACTGCTCCTTATTTGGATAGTAAAAGTGGTACTACAACTCCTATGAGGCAGTGCATGCTCAAAGCCCTGCCATGCTGTCTGAATAAGGGATCCCAGGCAGCTTAACCCTATATGCCTAGGCTGTGGGGTGGCTACTGATGACACTAGGTACGTATGACCTAGATTGGCCACTGTTGGAAACAGGATACGGGGCTTGATGGACTTTGGTCTGACCCAGTAAGGCATATCTTATGTTCTTATGATTCCTGCCCATCCTGGACCTCAGGGACCGTACCGTTTCCTGGTTCGAGAAAACTTCAAAATGGTTTCTCTGGGTACCTTGCTCCCATATCTCCTCAAGGGCGATTGGTTATGCTCTTTGGATCTTAAAGATGCATACACACACATCCCGATCCATCCACTGAATAGGAAGTACCTGCGGTTCTTGCTGGGCGGCCAGCATTTCCAGTACCGGGTGCTGCCCTTCAGGCTGGCATCAGCCCCAGGATTTTCACAAAGTGCCTAGCAGTCATCACCACTTACCTCCGGACCCAAGTCCTCCACGCCAGACGGTGTGTGGCACTCAGCTCACCTGACGATTCAGGTGCTCGAGTGGCTTGGGTTTGTGGTAAACTACCCCAAGTCTCATCTACAGCCATTGCAGTGGCTAGAGTTCATCAGGGCCCTCCTGGACGCCACACGGACCTGGGCTTTTTCTCCCAGTAGACCACTTGCTGCAGCTCACAGAGGTGATCTCCACCGTCTGTCAAAGGCGGCACACCATGGCGTGAAGGATGCTGCACATGCTGGGTCACATGGCCTCCACAGTGCACGAGACCCGATGGCCTGGCTCAGAATGCACCAGGCTCAGTGGACTCTGAGTTCTCAGTGGTGGCAGGCCATGGGCCACATCAGGGACCGGGTGGCAGTTGCCATGCCCCTCGTGGAATCCCTGCAGTGGTGGCTGGAACCACAGCATTTTCTTTGGGGTCTCCCCTTTCAGTCGACTCTGCCCCACAGGACACTCACCACCGACACATCAAAGTTGGGCCAGGGCACGCACTTGGACAGCCTGCAGACACAGGGCCTATGGTCAGATCAGGAGAGCCTGCACCAGATCAACAACTTTGAGGTGTGGGCAATCACAAACACCTGCAGGGCTTTCCAGGCATACCTGGCCAACCAGGTCATCCTAATCCAGACTGACAATCAAGTGGCGATGTTCTGTGTGAACAAGCAAGGGGGCACGGGTTTGAACCTCCTGTACTGGGAGGCGGTTCACCTCTGGAAGTTCGCAGTTGCCCATGGCATGGAGCTGAGAGCAACGCACCTGCCTGGAGAGTTCAGCACTATGGCAGAACATCTCAGTCTGGTCCTCTAGCCCCTTGAGAAGACCCTCCACAGGAAAGTGGTGCAGCGCATCTTTCAGAAGTGGGGCACTCTGATCGTGGACCTCTTTGCCACACCACACAATGCTCAGGTGGACTGCTTTTGCTCTTGCATGGCTCCAGGGACAGGTTGGCTTCCAATGCCTTCCTCCTGAACTGTGGTGTGGGCCTGTTCTATGCATATCCCCCAGTTTCACTGGTGGCAAGATGCTCCTCAAGCTCCAGGCGGACAAGGGGACCATGATCCTCATTGCCCTGTATTGGCCCCGGCAGACATGGTGCTCTCTGCTGCTTCAGCTCTTCTGTTGGGGCCGCGTCTGTGACCCCAACCTCATCTCTCAGGAGGGCAGGATCTACTGCATCCAAATGTCTGGTCCCTGGTCCTCAAGGCATGGATGCTGAGCGGGTAGTTCTGTCCTAACTTAACTTGCCGGGGGAGGTGATGGATGTCCTCCTAGCCTCCTGCAGGGATTCGACATGCTGCCCCTGCGCCTTCAAGTGGCACAGGTTCTCGCTTTGATGCACTGACAAGGCACTGGACCCCTTTTCATGCTCTGTGAAAAGCTTGATGGAGTACCTCCTTTTCTCTTTAATTCGGGCCTGAAGTCCAACTCCGTTTGAGTACACTTAAGTGTGATTGGGGCCTACCACCGGGGCATGGAAGGAAAGTCCATCTCCACTCGGCCACTGGTAGCCCATTTCATGGGGGGCCTGCTCCTGTCGAAACCTCCTATTAAGCCCCTGCTGGTTGCTTGGGACCTGAATGTGGTTTTGTGGCAGCTATTGTCGGCGCCTTTCAAGCCGCTGACTACCTGCCCCCTGAAGTTTCTGACCTGGAAGTAGTCTTTCTCATGGGTCTCACCTTTACTTGCTAGGTCAGTGAGCTGCAGGCTTTGGTGGCTTAGCCTCCGTACATGAGGTTCCACCATAACTGGGTGGTGCTGCACACCCACCCATGCTTTTTGCCCAAGATGGTCTTGACTTTTCACCTCAACCAGTTGGAGGTGCTGCCCAACCTTTTTCCTCAGCCTTATGCCAACAGGGCAGAGGCCCACCTGCACACATTGGATTGTAAATGAGCTCTGGTCTTCTACCTTGAATGGACCAGCACACAGCTTCGCTGTACACTGCTTTTTATCTCCTATCACCCCAGCAAGCTGGGCGTGGCTATCTCCAAACACATGCTGTCCATCTTGGTGGTGGATTGTATATCCTTTGCCTATGCTCAGGCCGATCTGAAACTCGAGGGTCATGTTATGGCTAACAATGTCCAAGCCATGGCTGCATCCGTGGCCAATCTGCACTCAGTCTCCACAGAGGAGATTTGCAGGGCTGCTACGTGGTCCTCTGTCCATACCTTTACAGCCTATTACTGTTTGGATGGGGATTCCTAGCATGACAGTAACTTTGGTCAAGCCATACTCAGCATCTGGGGGGCGGGGGGTCTTTTTTTTTTTTTTTTTTTATTAAATTTTCAATTTGTTACATCCAATGAATATACATAAAAAGAACAAGCGATATGAGCCTAAATTTTACACACAATTTTTTTTTTATTTATAAAGTTTTTTAGTCAGTACAACAACCAAAATATAATACAGGCAAATCCCATAATACAATTACCAGGAAAAAGAAATTCTATTACAATATAGTAAAGATGATAAAGTCCACATCATGAAACCAGAACTGTTAATTCCATAAAGAAATACAGAAAAGGAAAAAAGGATATATTATTATTTTTTTATTTTATTTTATTTATTTATCTATTTCTTCTATACCGCCCCTTCCAGAGATCAGGGGCGGTTTACATGGAACAGGTGAACAAATTTGTATACTAATGTATACATTACATGGAACAGAGATTTTTTTAACTTTATACAGATAATAGTTATTATATTACACGGAACAGAGATTTATAACATTGTAACTTTATACAAATAACTGTGCATTAATTGTCGAAACTATTTACATTTTATATACATTAATAAGTTTCTGTATCGTAGTGTTGATCAGAATTTTCTACCTTTTTACAGGTAGTCAGAGTTTTCTACCTTTCATATGTGTGTGTGTGGAGGAATTTATTTCCTTTTTTTTCATCTCTTGAGAGTATTTTGGGGTGTATGTGGTGGGAGTATGTGTGTGGGTAGTTGAGTGTGATTTTAGGGCTTTGTGTTTGAGTGTTTGGGGATGGTGTGTGGTTGGACTTGGGGGTATGGGATTTCATAGTGTTCGGAGAAAAGGTATGTCTTGAGTTCCTTTCTAAATTGGGTGAGGTCTTTTATGATCCGAAGGTTTATTGGGAGATTATTCCAGAGCATGGGGGCAGTGAATGAGAAGGCTCTGGTGCTGGTGGATTTTTTAGTTTTTTTGAATGAATTTGGTATTTCAAGTGAGTGTGTTGCGTTTAGTTGCGTTTAGTCACTATTATCCACAATGGAGGTCTACATTTATACATTATCAACCCTACCTATACCCCGTTTTTCAGTCAAAAATTTTTCCAGATGCAACACTTCAACAAAAATGTAAGAAGCACTATCAAACCCAATGATGCATTTACAGGGAAAGCGTAAAAAGAAAGTGACACCCAATTCCAAAACCTGAGACTTAAGATTTAAAAACTGCCTCCAGCGTAATTGAGTGCTACGCGAAACATCCAGAAAAACATTTACCACCTGGCCACAGAACTTGGCTGACTGAACTTTGAAAAAAGCCCTTCGAATACGTTGCTTGATCTCAATAGAAGGAAAAGTAACCAGTAAAGTGGCACGCATATTAATAATATCTTGAGAGTCCTCTAAAAAGGCAGTTAAATTAGTCATTGGAGAAGTAATTTCATCCAGTCCCCCCTCAGCATCATTAAATTTCTTTACAGTAGAGGGGATATGATAGATTTGTGAAATATCTATGGTATCGGAAATGGCTAAAACATCTTTAAGATATTTATCCAACAATATTATATGTGACAATAATGAAGACTGAGGAAAATTCAAAAAACGCAAGTTACAAGAACGAAGAGTTCTCCAGGGCCTCAAGCTTAGTATGAAGCACTAAGGAATCTATAATCCCAGCAACGTTAGTTGCATGTAATGGGAGAACCTGGGACTCTAGTTTAGAAACAGTCATATCTACAGATGTGACTTTCTCATCAAGTTGCTGCAAAGAAACAGCTGCTTCTTGAGAGAACGTACACAGTGAATTCAAAGAGGAAGACATTTTACTAACAATGCATTTTAAAACACCCCAAACATCTTTCAAAATAATTTCCGAGTCTGAGGGGGGAGGGGCAGGGAGCTCAAAAGAGCCGCTCACCCCTAATTGGACTGGAGTAGGTAAAATAATTGATTTAAATTTCCTTACTGAATCAGAGGGCTCCTTCGACATATCAAGCAAATCTCCAGGTACAGGGCACATTGGGGGGGGGGGGGAGATCTCCCACCGGAGCTCAACGATACACCTTCTGGAGAAGACTGAGCAATCGGTATGGGGGCAAAATCCTTATCCAAAGGACCGACTGGCTTAGAAACACCGGGTTCAGCCTCCAAACATTTCTTGTAGCCATCTATGTTTTGAATATCTGTCTACTGGTAGTTTCTCCCACTCTTCAACTGCAATTTATTCCAGCTCATGAATATTTCCAGGATTCCTTTTACCAATGGCAGATTTCAGCTCTTTCCAAAGGTTCTCAATTGGATTGAGATCAGGACTCATTGCTGGCCAGTTTGAAATGGTCCATTTCTTCCTTTTTAACCATTCTTTTCTACTTTTGGATGAATGTTTTGGGTCATTGTTCTGCTGGAGGACCCATGATCTTCGATCTAGACCTAGCTTTCTGACACTAGGTAACACACTTCACTCCAAAATACCTTGGTAGTCCTCTGACCTCCTGATTCCTTTAATACATTCTAGGCCTCCAGTTCCTGAGGCAGCAAAACACCCCACAACATTATGGAACCTCCACCATATTTGCAGTGGTGTGCAAAAGTCTGGAATCACTTGTGTGTTTTGTGTTTTTCGTACTTTCTAACGTGTTTTTTAAAATTTTGCGTTAGCCCAGCATATTCATCTTTCTACCACATTAAAAGGGATGCATTTGGCTATTAGAGTTGACTTTTTTGCATTCCTTGCTTCCAATTTAAATACTTTGCAGACACTGAGAGATAGCTACTGCGATTTTTGTGGATCCTGTGTCAAAACTGGATCGAGATTATCCAATATGCACACGTTATTTCTGACCAATCAGGAGGCTGGTTTCACTAACCAATCACAATGCAGATATCTAGCCAACAGTGCAGCTATAAAAATGTGCGGAATTTTTGAATTTCATACGCTTTCTGGATCGACCATGAAGATGACTTGGACCCTGACGTGGGAAGAGCGTGTTCGTGTGTCCTTTATGAGCGAGGAAGAATTTTCAAACCGTCAGATAGCCAGGAAAGTTGGCTGCAGTCAAAGCGCTGTTGTTAAGATTGTACAGAAGAAGAAAGAAACGGGTTCAGTGGTGGACAAGCCTCGTTCAGGTCATCCACGTGCATCAACATCACGCCAGGACTGCGCACTACGACGCATTTCACTGACTAATCGCAAGTTGACCTCTCCTGAGCTACTTCGAGAGTGGTCAGACAAGAGTGAGGTCAGTGTCAGCTCATCAACAGTTCGTCGCCGGTGCCTGCAGTTTGGTCTCCGGGGCTGCAAAGCACGGAATAAGCCACTGATGACTGATATACAAAGGCGCAACCGGATCGTGTGGGCGAGAAAGCACTCAACCTGGTCGACTGAAATGTGGGAAAAGGTGCTATTCAGCAATGTTTGGTAACCAGGCCCACACCTATGTGAGGAGATTTCCTGGAGAGGAATTCAAGCCTGAGTGTCTCAACCTCACTGTGAAGTGTCCTTTGAAGGTCATGGTCTGGGGTTGCATGGCTGCCAGTGGCGTTGGACGTCTTCACATTGTCAATGGAATGGTCAATGGGGCCAAATACATCACCTTACTGCAAAAATGCATGGTGCCATCAGCACACCAGCTGTTTCCTGGCCAGTTCCTGTTCCAAGATTACAATGCACCCTGCCATCGCTCCAGACAGGTGATCAGCTGGAAGCAGCGGAACAACATCAAGTCAATGGACTGGCCTGCCCAGTCTCCAGATCTGAATCTAATCGAGAACCTGTGGCACAAGGTGGCCTTGGAAATATCCAAGAGGCATCCAACATCAAAGCATGAGCTGATTGAGTCACTCATTGCAGCTTGGAACTGCGTTGTCACCAACGATCACCTTCTCAGACTGGTTCACTCAGTGCCAAGAAGGTACAGTCAGGTGATCAAGAACAAAGGGTGGCCCATCAAATACTTAGCCATCACTGACACATAAAATGGCCTTTTTCAAGGCCACATACATTAATTTGAAGGAAACCTGGCGTGCATCCATAATATTTTAGAGCATACTTACAATAATATATCGTTGGCCAACGATGTACATTACGCGATTTTCACAGAAAATCTATCAACAGGACAACTATGGGGAACAAACTCAGAAAATAAGGGCCAAACCAATACTAAAAGTTGGCGCTATTAGTCAAATCTATCACTTATCATGAGATACACAGAAAAAGCCACTGGGAGGAAAAAGAAATTAAGATATAAGGTCACGAAGTTGAAAAAACCTCAAATTTACAAGTGATTCCAGACTTTTGCATACCACTGTAACTGTAGGAAGGGTGTTTTTTTCCTTATAAGCTTCATTTCTTCATCTGTAAATATATCGCTGGTCTGCATTGCCAAAGTGCTTAAGTTTGCTTTGATCTGTCCACAGAACATTTTCCAAGAGGATTGTGGTTTCTCAAGGACGTTTTGAGCAATGATCAGTTTGGTCCTCCTTGACCTTTGCCCATGAAGTCATTCTTTGGTTAGTGCACTGCACATGATGAAGGTTGAAACCACCACTCCAGATTGCTTCAAGTCTGCCTTAAGCTCTTTGGATGTTGTATGTGGTGTTTTTCCAAAAGTTTGCACTAACCTTCGAAGACCTCTTGGATTAATTTTCCTCTTTCCACCACATCCTGTGAGGTTCTTGACAGTTTCATGAGCAGAAAACCTCTTAATAACATTGTGAACTGTAGACACAGGAATCCCAAGGTCTTTGGAGATGGCCTTGTACCCCTTTGAATTTTGATGTTTGGTGATTATGGCTTTTCTGATGGCCTTAGGCAGCTCTCTTGTCTTCACCATTGTGACAATGGAACAAGGAGTGAATGTGGCCATTTTAAACATTAGAGCCATCATTCATTAGTTGATTCAAGTCATGTGAGTACTGAGAACTGATCACAGGTGTATCTAATTTTACTCCAATGCCCCAGTGGCATGGTGTCTCGTCACGTGGCACCAAGACGCCATGCAGAAGCGCTGAAAGGACCAATACCATCCCGCACTTCTTTCCCCACTGCCCAACCCTCAGAAGGGGCAGTCAGAGCCGGGATTCAGTGGCAGGGACTTACCACTGGCTGCCCTGGAATTTCTGCGGGCCTGTGGGCCCCGATCCCCGCCACGCATGGGACTTATTCCACCTCCAAGGTGGGATAAGTCCCACGTCCATCCTGTCAGCGCCAGACATACAGGGCTATGACCTGAATAGGCCCTGTACATCCGGGTTGTGCAGCATGCCTCTGCTCCGCCCTGTTGCCGCCCCTTCCCATCCATTTTCTGAGCTGCTTGCACAAAGGCCCTGTGCATGCGGGGAGCTAGATGTGCAGAATTAGATCCCTGCGAATAGCGGGGGTTGTACATCCAAAACAGACATGCATCCCGCTATTCACAGTTCAGAATGACCCCCTAAGGGGTTGAACTGCAAGGGTGCTAATAATGTTTTCCACGACTGTATCCTTCACTTGCTTTTCATGCGGTACTTACCTCATAATATCAAGCTGCAATTAAACAGTGATTCTTCTTTCTTTATGACTCCAAATACACAGTGCATTTTCTGGTTTCACTGGGGCTCATTATGGCCCCTATTTGCTAACACTAGCACATGATAACTTCATTAGTAAATAGTGTGTTATATTGTATTCAGCACAGGCATTAAAAATAGCCTGTGATGGAGACTGGGGTGTTTGGTTCTAAACTTATGTTGGGCAGTTAACATTAAACATGAAGGATATTGATTGCGGACTTGTAAAACTCTCTTTCGAATACTTTTGTTATAGTAAAAAAAAAAAAAAAGGTTTTGTGGAAAGATTGGTGTCACTTTTGACACATTTTTCTACTCCTATGCTTCTCAAAATTAATAGCAAATAAGTTTAAGAACAATTTGTAAGGAATTGATGTATATATTTCAGTCAGTATCTGTCTCAAATGTTTTATCCCCATGTTTTTAGTCATGCCAATCATGCTGCATTATGGAATATGAGAATATATGTGCTGCAGAGAAAAGGCTGGTAACACTCAGGAGGTCAGTGCATGCTAATGACATTAGAAGCATGTTTATTAAGCCCTACACTAAATCAGCCAAAACTAACAATTTAAAGTATAAAGATGCTGTCATACACACTGCTGCACTGCTTCCTGAAAACTTACCCTCTCGCAGCTCCTGCAAGCTCCATCTTCACTCCAAACAATGCAATCAGGCTGCCCTGTAAATCCATATTCTCGCTGATACATCTATGATTGACAGCACAGCCATGCTGAGGCTATGGAGGAAAAATACAAACTTAAAAAACAAAGAAAACTTAAAAAAAAGGGCCCTTTCTTTTTGACTTTGTCTTTTTTTGTTTGTTTTTTGTTTTTGTTCTTGGCTTTCATTGTTTGACTCACCTCTAGCTGGTCTATATTATTATGATTATTTTCTGTCTATTTATCTATTCATTTAAAGAGCACCTTTCCTAAAAGAACACTTCCTTATCGCTTCTCCGGGCCAGTCCAGGGAAAGGTAGGGTTGTCAATCCCCCATAGTGACTGAGGACTGAAGACTTCAAGCTTTTCTTGTGATGTGAAGCCACTCCCCCTGAGGTTAATCAAGCAGTCTTTCAGTCCTCAGTGACTAGAGAGGATCGAACTTACCTTCTCCCTCAAAAGTACACCTGTGGTTACTTTATTTTCCCTTTTTCTTTTCATGAATTTTGGGTTGGCTCTAGCAGAGCTGATCTTCTATAGTCCTTTCCTATTTTTTATTTTAGAACACGCTGTCACTTTAAGAGCGCAGGAGATGTGGAGTGCCTAATTATACAGTGTGAGGTAGAGCCTGCCTCTATCACTGTCTCCGTCTCCCGGTGCAGAGTGATACTGGGGACCCCAGTTTTCTCCTCTGTCTTACCCGCTGTGAGTCTGCCGGTGGTCCCGCTAAGCAGCGAAACAGCCTGCCGGGCACAGTTTTTCCTTCTGCGGTGAGTTCTTTGCCTTTTCTGTACAGTTTTGGTTTTCGGCGATCGGGACCGCGGGCTCCGGAGCGGTTTGCTTCCGTTTTTTTTTTTCCCCCAACCTTTTTTCTTTTACTCGGCTTGCTGGTTCCTTTTGCGATCGCGGAAATTCTTTTGGCAATGGCTGAGAAGCCTTTGATTGCTTCACCAGAGCCTTCTCCACACGCCAAAAAGGCGGGAAAGTCGGCCATTTAACCGGCGTCGGGCAGTGCTCTGGCAGAGCAGCAAAAGCCTCACAAACGCAAGGCGAAGTCGTCTCGAGCGGCGGTTTTGCCTGACATACCCTCCCAATCTCAAACTTTGCCTCAGGAAGACATGAGCTCATTTTTTTCGCCAGCATTTATTCTTGCTATGCACAAAGCATTTCTTATGCGATCTGCTGAGCCTCCTCTGCTTCCTTCTCTTTCTGATCCTCTGCCAGTTCCCATTTCCTTGCCAATGCCTGATGATCCCGGTGAGGGATCTTCTCATTTTCAGGATATAGTTCAGGACCCCTTAGATCCTTTATTGTCTCAGGCCCCGCTGTTACAGGGGCAGGGGGATTCAGAGTCTATTACAGGACATCCTGGGGAGTTGGAAGCAGAGGAATTGGAGGAGGGGGAGATAGCTCCGGGAGAGGACCCTAACGTTTTCAGAGTATTCCGTAAGGAAGAGCTCACAGCCCTCATTTCCCAGTCTTTGGCGGCGCTCCATCTCTCCCTTCCAGCGCCTTCTCAGGAACCCTTAGAGGATCCATTGCTGCAGGGTTTTAAAACTGAGCAGCGGTGTTTTCCCTTGCACCGAGTGATCAAACAGATGATTGACTCGGAATGGGAGCGTCCAGAGTCTTCCTTACGTGGCAGCCGAGCGTTGGCTCGCCTGTACCCGCTTCCTCAAGAAGTAAAGGACTTATTTCGCATGCCGAAAGTGGATGCCATTATTTCCGCAGTGACTAAAAAGACTACTATTCCTGTGGAAGGAGCTGCGGCTCTCAAGGACCTTCAAGATAGAAAATTGGAGATTCTCCTCAAACAGGCTTTTGATTCTAGTGCCTTGGCTCTTCAGTCGGCCGTCTGTGGGGCTTATGTCTCTCGCGCATCCATTCGTTGGTTGCAAGGCGATGCTTCTGCTAACGCTACTGCTGCAGTTCCCGATGCACCTAAATTGGAATCAGCCGCTGCTTATATGGCAGATGCCTTTTATGATTTGCTGCGGATTGCAGCTAAGACCATGGCCTCTCTGGTGGCTGCCAGGCATTTTCTTTGGTTACGCAACTGGTCGGCGGATGTTTCCTCCAAGTTGAGACTTAGCAAATTACCCTATCAGGGTAAATTGCTTTTTGGGGAGGCTTTAGAGAAAATTGTTAAGGATTTGGGCGACTCTAAGGGCGGTCGTTTGCCAGAGGACAAACCCAAGCCTTCCCGAGCGGTTCCTAGCGGCAGGGGCTTCGGACGGGAATCCCGTAGATTTCGCGGGGCGCGCTTTGCGCCCTATTCCACGGGCCGTTCTAACTTTCGGGGGCATTCCTTTCGGGGAGCCAGAGGATTTGGCAAGTCCTACTTTGGTGCGTCCCAGCCCTCAGCTAAGAAGCCGCAATGAAGGTCAGTTGGTCCAGCCGCTAATTCCGGTGGGAGGACACCTGCAGGACTTTCTAGCGGCCTGGACCAGCATTACCTCAGACAAATGGGTGTTAGAGGTCATCCGGGAGGGTTACGCGCTCGATTTCGCCTGCCCGTTGTTACCCGCGTTTGTAATGTCTCCCTGTGTTCCCGGTCGGAAGAAGCAGGCCATTATGGACACGCTGGTTCGCCTGTTACAGCTCAACGCTATCGTTCCCGTGCCTCGGGACCAATACGGTTGCGGTCGATACTCGATCTATTTTGTGGTTCCCAAGAAAGAAGATTCTTTTCGTCCGGTTCTGGATCTCAAAGGCGTCAACCGATCCTTACGGGTGCCTCATTTTCGCATGGAAACCCTCCGTACGGTGCTTCGAGCGGTTCAGCCGGGAGAGTTTCTCTCGTCAATCGATCTCACGGAGGCGTATCTGCACATTCCCATCAGGAGCTCGCATCAGCGTTTTTTGCGTTTCGCTCTCCCCATGGGTCATTTCCAGTTTCGAGCGTTGCCATTCGGTCTTGCTACGGCTCCGCGTACTTTCACAAAACTTATGGTGGTTGTGGCAGCAGCGCTTCGGAAGGAAGGGATCAGAGTGCATCCTTATCGCGACGATTGGTTGATCAGAGCCGACTCGCGGTCTGCATCTGTTCAGGCGACGGCTCGAGTGGTACAACTTCTCGAGCAACTTGGCTGGGTGCTCAACCAAGTCAAAAGTCACCTGCAACCGCCACAGCAACTGACTTATCTCAGAGCATTTTTCGACACCGCACGAGGGAAGGTGTATTTACCCAACGTTCGTGTGGAAAAACTGCTGCAACAGGTCCGAGCATTTCTCAGCTTAACGGCGCCGTCGGCTTGGACGTATTTACAACTGTTGGGATCCATGGCGGCGGCACTGGATCTTGTTCCGTGGGCCAAGGCTCACATGCGCCCCTTGCAGCAGGCGTTGCTTACCCGATGGTCTCCGCAGCTTCATCCACTCTCTCAGCGTCTCCCCTATCCCGAGAGCGTCCGTCACAGTCTGCACTGGTGGTTAGTTCGGGATCACCTCACGGCGGGAATGCCCTTACAAGACCCCTCGTGGGTGTTACTGAGCACGGATGCAAGCCTCTCGGGATGGGGAGCTCATTGTCAGTCACGCATTGCACAGGGAACTTGGTCCGCAATGGAGAGCTCGTGGTCGATCAACCGGCTGGAGCTTCGAGCGGCTCGATTAGCTCTGCTTCACTTCGCAGCGGTGCTCAAAGGAAGAGCGGTCAAGATTTTTTCCGACAATGCTGTGACCGTCGCATATATCAATCGTCAGGGCGGGACGACGATTCCTTCCCTCCTGTCCGAATGCCAGCAATTGATGGATTGGGCAGAGGACAATCTCCTGGCCATATCCGCAGCACATGTCGCGGGCAAAGAAAATGTACAGGCGGACTTTCTCAGCCGCCATCTCCTCGATCCAGGGGAATGGGAATTGAATGCGGCGGTCTTTCATCAGCTAACGTTGCGTTGGGGACAGCCAGTGATGGATCTCATGGCCTCCTACAGCAATGCCAAGGCCAGCCGTTTTTTCAGCAGGCGCAGGGAACGCATGTCGGAAGGTCTCGATGCCCTAGTTCAGCCATGGCCTCTCGATGCGCTCCTATATGTTTTCCCGCCTTGGCCAATGTTGAGTCGAGTTATTCAGCGCATAGCGAGTCACCGGGGGAGGGTGATTCTCATTGCTCCCGATTGGCCTCGTCATCCTTGGTATGCCGATCTTGTTCGACTCCTTGTCGCTCCGCCGTGGCTCCTTCCAGTCCGCGTCAACCTGTTGCATCAGGGTCCCATTCTCATGCCGCGGGTGGATCGCTTCTTGCTTACGGCTTGGCTCTTGAAAGGTCTCGCTTAAAGAGCAAGGGTTATGCGAGTTCTGTTGTGGCTACCCTGCTACAATCTAAACGTCCAGGAACTTCGTTGGTATATGTTCGCGTCTGGCGTCTTTTTGAGACTTGGTGCAAGCGGCACGAGGTAACACCCATGGCTTCTACCGTGCCTCATCTTCTCCTCTTTCTGCAACAGGGTTTAGAGAAAGGTTTGGCTCTCAGTACCCTTAAGGTGCATGTCGCTGCGCTATCTTGTTTTAGAGGGTTAATTCAACATCGCCGTCTTTCCGCCCATCCGGATGTTCACCGCTTTCTACGTGCAGCACAAATTATCCGTCCTCCTCGGCGGCCTATTGTACCTCCTTGGGATTTGAATATTGTCTTGGAAGGTTTCTCTCGGTCGCACTTAAAGTCCCTCTGCGCTCAGCAAATCCAGGAGTGTTCTTGGAAAACAGCCTTTTTGGTAGCTTTGTGTTCCGCTCGACGAATTTCAGATTTGCAGGCCCTATCTTGCCAGGAGCCTTATCTGCAATTTCTGCCTGAACGGGTTGTGTTAAGGACAGTTCCCTCTTTTTTGCCTAAAGTACTGTCTGTTTTTCATGTTAACCAATCAGTGACATTGCCCGTCTTTTCTGAGCGCGGCGGATCGCCTATTGATCAAGCTCTTAAGCATTTGGATCTTGGCCGAGTGTTACGAACGTATATTAAGCTCTCACGGCCGTTTCGAAAGACGGACAGGCTTTTTGTCCAGTGGGCAGGTCCACGGAAGGGGCAAGCTGCGTCAAAATCTACTATCGCTCGTTGGGTTCGCTCTGCTATTGCAGCAGCTTATCAGGCTCGGGGGGTTTCCCCACCTGAGGGTCTCAAAGCTCATTCGACTCGAGCTCTCGTGACATCCTGGGCAGAATTTGCTTTTGTTCCTCCAGTGGATATCTGCAGAGCGGCGACTTGGTCTACGCTGCATTCGTTCACTAAGCATTACCGCTTAGATGTCCAGGCTAGGGACGATGCCAGAGTGGGAGCATCAGCTCTTATCGCCGGTTTGGCGGGTCCCTCCCATTCTTAGGTACTGCTTTGGTACTGCCCTACCTTTCCCTGGACTGGCCCGGAGAAGCGATAAGGAAGATGAAATTAGTTCTTACCTGCTAATTGTCTTTCCTTGAGCTTTCTCCGGGCCAGTCCAGGGTCCCACCCTGTTCGCTATCTGCTCAGTTCATTGTCGGGTCGGTGTTTAGCTTTCTCCGGCCTCTAAAGAATTACATCGTCTATATCTTCTAGAAGAAGATGCTTAGGGGCCTCTAGTATTCAGTCTACACCACTCGCAGCTATTATAGCTTACATATGTAAATATATAAAAATAAAAAAAAATTGTTATTAATGTTTTTCATGGAATGTTAGCAGTATGTGCAGGGTTAATCTGCTGTGTTTAGTTTCTTTCTGTTTAGTCGCTTTGTCAGAAGGAGACTGCTTGATTAACCTCAGGGGGAGTGGCTTCACATCACAAGAAAAGCTTGAAGTCTTCAGTCCTCAGTCACTATGGGGGATTGACAACCCTACCTTTCCCTGGACTGGCCCGGAGAAAGCTCAAGGAAAGACAATTAGCAGGTAAGAACTAATTTCATCTTTTATTTATAGAAGTTTTATAGAAAGAGGGTTTGGTATTCAAGGTCTTTTTTCTGTTTTATTTTGTAGATTCAGCTTTTTGTCATCATTTTTATCTACTGTACTGTTTAATTGTTTATATATTGCCCCTAATGCAGGCATCCTGCTGAAACTTGTTGGGCGGGTTTTGCATGTTTTATATAACTGTTCCCTTGTATGGTTTTTATTTATTTCTTAAATTTTTATCCTGTCCTCTCAAACTGCTCAGGGCAGGTTACAAATTATATACATAATAATAATAACAAATAACATAGCACAGACTGACAATATCTCATCATAACACGTAATATCTATTCTTCCTAAAATAAAAAAAAGGTAAAAAAAAAACAGGTCAATTGATTTCTAAAATACTTTTTATTATATTCAATTTTTTGTAATAAACATGTCTGTCCTTTTTATTTGTTGGATTTTTATCACCACTTTTGTTGTATAGTATAATAAAACAAATTGGAAATCAACCTTCACCTGAAAATAGTGGTCTGTAAATTGATTGTTACATTGTTGGTGTTCCTTTCCTTGACTATTTAACTGGAAGAGAATCCTACCTCAGTCTACAAAAAGTGGAACAAATTATGAAGGAAATGCAAGGATTAAATAGAAAAGAAATTATAGGATTAAACATATCTGAGAATGACATCACGATTGCCTTGGGCAGGTGAGCATGAATGTATCATGGGGTATGAAGTTCTTACACAGGGCTTAGTAACGCATGCCCTTGCTCCACTATCCAAGACTCAGAAATATAATAAAGAACAGACTATAAGGTTCAATAGTATCTCCGTTTTTGATTTTTTTTTGGTCTAGCATAGTACTGTTGCTTGAAATATATACTGTACTGCTTATCTGTTATTTTTTTATATTGCCTTTCTCTTTTAGGCTACAAGTTTCAACTACTGGTTTAGTACACAGCACTGGCTCTCAAAGTAGTCCTTAGTCAGTCTGGTTTTCAGGATATCCACGGTGAATATTGTGATGGACTTTTTGTCATCAAAAGAGAGGGGGCCAGATTCTGAGAGAAGGATGGGAGAAAGGGCGAGAGAAAGAACATGGACCTCCAGAGGCGAAGAAAGGTGCAGAAGAGGGAGCGGGAGGAACTATGGCTCCCAGGAAGCAAAGAGGTTCTGGAGGAAGGTGCTGTGAGAGCAGGGAGAGGGGAGATCCCTAAGGAGCAGATGGGAAAAAGCCCAGGCAGGAGACACAAGAGTGCCAGTGAAGGAAGAGGTTGATGCCCAGTGAAGAAAAAGGCTAAACAGGTCAGTCCTACTGAGCTTTGAGAGCTGACGTCTGCAGTAGATAGATGTGATAAGAGGCTGTGATCATGGACAGTACGGATGAGGGAGAACCCAGGAGGGTAGTGTGGAAGACCAGTCAGAGCCAAGCAGGTTCTGCCTATCTGAAAGTTTGAGTTGGAACATAGCTCTCACAAAACTAACTGATTGAAAGACTGAAAGTTTGTGCTGGATTATAGATGTGAGGAGAAGGATTTAAGTAGTGATAGACTGTGGAGTGGGGTTTTCTATAAGAATGGACATTAGATTAATAAGTTTGCAAGCCTAGTGGTTAGAGCACTGGCTTGGTAACCAAGAGACCAGGGTTTGATTCCCACTAGCACTCTTGTGGCCTTGACAAGTCACTTAACCCTCTATTGCCTTGGAAGAAAGACCTGGCAATCTACTTCCGGTCACACTGCCAAGAAAATGCAGGAGCTGCTGGGTTGCTAGAAGTCATCACTGACTCCAAGGTACACCTTTCATTACAAGCCCTGTGTACAGGACATTTTGACTGAAGGCACCTAAGTTTGGGCATTTATGTGTTCTGAATCTGGAGAATATTGGAGGGCCTTTAACAATGAACCAGTGAGATAAATGCAAACAGTGGCAGAGCCAGAAAAACACACAGACTAATATGCATGAGATTTGCATGCACTGCCTCCTTTGTGTATATATCTGTCTCATGCATATTCACTGTAGATAACCTGAAAACCAAACTGGCTGGTTGTGCTTTAAGGAATGGGTTGAGAACCACAGTGACTCTTTGAGATGCAGTCCTGAAGAAACCACAGTAAGCAAAAATGAGCATTGGTATCGTTCATACTTTAGTGTATTTTTATTTTGCATTGATCACAGCTGGAGGGAGGGTAAATAAGGGCTGTGCCTTTTTTTCTCATTGTGCTTAAAGTAAAATTATTGTTTCTATGTTTGTGTAGTGATTATAGCTACCATTAGGATTGCCTCATCCAGCTCAATACAAATGGGCAAATCCAGTCCTCCATTACAATCATAGAAACCTCATCCTATGTTCCTTAGAAAAATCAAAATTACGCCATGCATGCAATGTATCAGAACCAGGGCCACACCAAGGGTTTCTGCCACCCCAGGCAGAATCCACAGCCATGCCGCGCTGCCACTGATTCCATTGGTGGGGGATTCCCTCAGCTTGGCGCAGCAGCAGTGACCCACGACAAGCCATTTGCTTCAGCATACGTTGCCTGCCGCTTCTGATCCCCCTCTGACACAACCTCCTGTTGCAGAGAGGTCAGAGGTAGCAGGCCATGTCGCCCAAGAGGTCTGCCACCCTATGTGACTGTGAAGCCAGCATGGTGGATGGCTTGGCCCTGATCAGAGCAGTAGTTCTCAACCCTGTCCTACTGTACCCCCTAGACAGTCTGTTTTACAGGATATTGACAATGGATATGCATGAGAGATTTGCATATACTGAAGGAAATGCATGCAATGTCATTCATATTCATTATGGATATTCTGAAAATCAGATTGGCTAGCAGGTACACCAGGACAAGGTTGAGAACTAGGACATCAGAACAGGGACTGGATCAGCATGTTTGGGTTGACCTGGGTGATGTGAATACTTTAGCTACCATTCTCAAAGAATAAAGTTCAATTCCTGTTAATGCTTGCCAGACCATTCCAGAAAAGTGGGGTTAGTCCCGCCTCCCAGCAGGTGGAGACAGAGCAACACTGGGCAACTTTGTATATTTAGGGTAGTGGTTCTCAACCCAGTCCTTGGGGCACACCTAGCCAGTCAAGTTTTGAAGATATTCATAATGAATATGCAGAGATACCAAGTCACAAGTTTAGGCTTGTGGCATATGCAATTGGAGGGAATCACATGCTTGCATGCAAAGATCTTCTCCTCTTATGCATTTCTGAGCCAGCCAAGCTCTGCTTATGACCAGTTATTTCCCCCTTCCCTATCACCACTGTTACGTCTTCCTATGCCTATTTAAGCATAGAGTAGAGCAGCTGTAGATTGCATGGGGCCTCAACATGTAGGCGTGCACTCACGATCTTCTTGGTCCCGCCCCCTCTGGCAAAAGGTTTGCACCAAAGGAGGCAGACCCAGAAGACTTTGAGTGTGAGAGTGGCACTTGGAGGACCTGTGCCATACACAATTCTGTACTCCAGGCTTGCATGTAAGACAAGGGTAGAGAACCATTGTGGTGGTGGAAGGCAGAGGGAAAGCTTATAGATAGTAGGCACAGTGCTTGTACATATGATTTCTACTCGGCTTTTTGCTGCTACTACTGCAAGTATGGCTGCTCAACTGGACAGAATAATAGGTGAAAGAAGTTAATGGGTGAAGGGAGGATTTGGGAAGAAACGATCAGGGAGATAAAACCCCTGTGATGGCTTCTGGTAGAACTCCTTCCTGTTGCCTATGGGTGCCTAGAATTAAAATCTGGCCCTGGTCATTCCTCAGCACCACTTCTCAGGCTCCTGACTGTTGTCTGTTCTGCTGGTTGCCAGGCAGGGAGCAAACTTGACAGGAAGGGGAGAGAGAGTACAGGGAAGGGAGAGAGTGTCTGCAAGTAGAAAGCATGAGGGAGTGGGGAAGTGTGGCAGGGTATGGTTGGAGGCAGATGGAGAAGAGCACAGGAAGAATGGGGAGGGGGAGGTGAAGATAGGGAAATCTGGTATGGGCAGAGGATAGGAGACAGAAAGAGGAGGCAGCTGGGGTGGCAGAGAGAAATAAAAGGAGAACACTGCTGCAGATGGTATTAGGTTTTTATTAGGCTGGGTGATAGTTGCTGCTGGGCATGGGGAAAGAGAAGTATGCAGAACAGGGGAGAGAAACAATTTTTCATCCTTGAGTTTTAATTGTTGGATTTTATTTTGTGCATCTGCTATTTTGAAATATTTTATGTGTGTGTTTGGATTTTTTTAATGTTTTGTAAGTTTTTAATTAGTGGTTCTATTTGTCAGTTCCTTAAAAATATTTATTTTAATATGGTTTTACTATTATATTTTATGTTTCTTAATTTTATCATTTGACATTTTATGAAGTATGGATTTTATATTTGTTATATATGTGTTAAATTATTTGTGGTAATTCTATTTTTCCATTGTTGTACTACATATAGGGTCTGGTTTCTAGTATGTATCTATGCATTTATTTGCAACAATGCAATGTGTGCCTTCGAGTCAGTCCTGACTCCTGGTGACCCAGAAGCTCCTGGGTTTTCTTGGCAGTGTCACCGGAAGTAGATTGCCAGGCCTTTCTTCCGAGGCAATGGAGGTTAAGTGACTTGCCCAAGGCCACAAGGAGTGCTACCAAGCCAGTGTTCTAACCACTAGGCTACTCCTCCACTCCATGCATTTATTTATGTAACTATTTTTTCTAGACCACTTTTTGCCAGCTCAGAGCAGGTTGCAAGGAACAGTGAATACTTTTCAATTTTACATGTACATGTTACAAGGAACTGATAACATACTTACATTAGTAAATATATTTAGTATCAATGTCAGTTATTAATGTTTCTAAGTAGGGGAGGGGGAAATTTTAACAAGGCTGCTAGGATATAATCTGCGGAAAGTAGGTATAACAAACTGATTGGAAAGGGGGGAGCATTTACATGATAGGATCATTGGCTTACTTGTATACTCATTCTGAAGTAGTCAATGAATAATTGAGTTTTTAGTTGTTTGCAAAATGTTGCAAGTTTAATGTTTGCAAGTTCTGTAGTGTTCCTTATCTTTTCGGGTAATGCGTTCCATAGTCATGGAGCATAAAGTGAAAACTAATGGGTGCAGGCATATTGGTTGCTTTTGTTCTTTTAGGTGGTATAGTTAGCATATTTTGAGAGTTTTGTCTTCTGTTTCGGATACTCTGAGTCTTGTGCAGTAGTGTTTGTAGGTGGGAGGATGATTAGTTTTGATTGATTTTGAATATTAATAGCAGGATTTTGTATTTGTTTCAGCTTGATATGGGAAGCCAATGTAGGTGTTTCAGTATTGGTCTGATATGTTCAGATAGTAGTTTTCATTTCTTTTTTTGCCTGCAATGAGTGCTTTAAACTCTGAGGCTTCAGTTTCTGTGGCTAATGGGTACAAGCAGACCCCAATAGTGATCCTTTTTGTTTTTCCTTATGCTTTGCAGCAGGAACCATGGCCATTTTTTTGCTGGCTGTGGGATTCCTGTGCTTTCACTTAAAGGGCTTATTCTGTATTTGGTAATAGTCTAGCTGTGAGCGGTCAATGTGAGGTATCCTGCTGGCATGTTTCTCATGTAGGAATCTATTGTAGTCTACCTTGTTTTCTGTTCATAATTTTTGGTGCCTTATTCTGTACTTGTTGAGGTTCTGTATGTGTGTAGGGATCTGTAGTTGCTTGGCTTGTTCTGCATGCCCAATAGCGGTGTATTGGTGTTCCAGGGTCTGGTATAATATTTGCTGTCCTAGGACTCCATGCTGTTATGGTATACCAGCTTTTCTTTATAGGCTCTGAGTGTCTTTATGGTGGAGTTTTGTGTTTCATGGCAATGTGTCTAAAAGAGAGTAAGTGCATACTTCAAATGCACTGAGAGAAAAACCTCACTTATTGGACTTCAGTCTTACTCATTGGGATGGGCCACCATTATCATCTCTGAATATGCATGAGAGAGATTGTGCATGCATTGACTCCTGGGTATGCAAATCTACCTCATGCATATTCATTTTGGATATCTTGAAAACCTGACTGACTGATTGTGCCCCAAGGACAGGGCTGAGAACCACTGACTTAGGCTGATGCACCATGGGAGTTCCGTGTCTCAAATGGAAGGCAGGGCAGGCTGGTGCAACAAGGAGCATAGGAGGCTGATCTTGGTTCTGAGTCTCAGTCCCCTTGGGGATGTTCTGATGCGGCCAGGGTAAGAAAACACTGAGCCATAGCCTGTTGCACCAGTGGTACTGTGCACCTGAAGTAATTTAAAACCAGGGGGATTTAAACTTGATTGATGTCTGCTTCCTCTGGGCTATTTAAATTCAACAGTGTAGAAGTGGTGGATCAGGGCATTTAAACCGTTCAGCTGGCAGTGACACAGCAATTTATACTTGCATTTTTGCATGGCAAAGAAAGGCAGTGTAGCAATGCTTAGGGGCAGACACTGCAGTGTTTGTGGAGAGTGGGAGATACCCTCAATGGCTGGTTACTTCTGCAAGAGGCATGAGGAGGAACAGGGGGTGTACAGTGGCATTCCCTGGGTCAAGAGGTGAGAGGAAAGACCCAGCCCTAAATGCTCCCCCAGAGATGTGTAGACCCGGTAGCTCAGGGACAGCAGCTAGATGACCCTCCTCAGTGGAGAGGGGTGGCAGCAGAAATTGGTCCTGGGGTATCTAATATGTCTGTCCCTAAATTTATCCTAATACTACACTAGGAATATATACACAACAATAATACAGGAACTATAGAAATAATGTATCAGTGAGTGGGTAAAGGATATTAGTATGAGCTAATTTTCACTCGCTGTACAAACAACATTCAAAACAAAGACTCAGAGGGTCAGGATTTTTAAGGGCTTCAGAACCGGGGTGCATGACCCGCTGCCGGAAATACCACTCCAGAGTGAAAAATTCCCAAAAAATCCAGTGACCAAAAATATATTAGAACCAGCCAATGTCACTGTGATCATCCCAAAATGATAAATGCCAGACAAAAGAAGTAACGTATTTATCATTTTGGGATGATCACAGTGACATTGGCTGGTTCGGAAATACCACTCCGGCATGTGCAGACTCATGCCAACAATCCCCAACCTGTCATTCATTGGCCCATAAGCCGTTTTGAATTTTTAATTACATTGAAGATCATCCAAAAACCACTTAGCTGTAAGAAGTGGACTCCCCTGAATTTCCAAAGAGCCAAGGCTGAAAGACAGAAAGTCATTTTTGTTTCTAATTGTGGTGGTGCTGGGCATGCATGGCAACGGGGCATGGGCTTCTCCCATGGCAGCCCTGCAGGGTCCCAGGCAGGAAAAGAGAGGCTCTCTGAACCTGCATCTACTTACTGATCAAATGCCTAAAGGGACGAAGAAGGCGGAAGCCTCAAACTCCTTGCAGAATTGGCCTCCTTGGGAAGAAGGCCCCTGCTGAATAAAGGTGAATGTTCCTCAAGTAGCACAACGTGTTTTGATGAGGAGGACCACATAGCTATGGCAGTGAAGCCTCAGATGTAGTGAAGCCTCAGATGTAGTGTAGTTGCCTGAGTTGATAGCTAAGGTAGTTAAAGTACGGAAGATGTCTGCTGAGCCTGAATAGTAGGCAAAAGTAGAAGGGGAGGGGGCAATTTTACAAGGAGTGCTCAAGTCACAGAAAGCATTCCTGGTGCACCAAGCCATCAAAGATATATGGTGGCCATACAGTGGAACAGTTGGGGTCAAGATTGTCAGTACTTAAAAATTTCATAAAAGTTTCTCTACCTTCATTTTCCCATAGGGCTTGTTTATTGCAAAACAAATTAACTTTGGCTGTGGAGTATTTTGAAAAGGCTATTGATCACGTGACATCTGTGGAAGGGGATGCCGTTCCTGATCTGATAAACCTTTACCAGGATATAGCCAAAGCTGAGCAACTGAGGAAAATGCACAGCAGAGCCATAGAACATTTATTACAGGTAACCTTCAGAAACTACCCCCAGACACCATTGTCAAGCAATGAAAGATACTACAAAAGGTCTGGAATCCACCGGAAAACGCCAAGCCTGTCACCCTGAAGGCCACTTAGTCACTAGCTTCCAGCAGCTCAAGCTCCCTCTGGGTTGAGCTTGATCACAAATGACTCAATCATAGTAATTCTCTCACGGACAGCTCAACGCCAGCACACAGTCACCATGCAACAGCGCCTGAATGACATCTCTCTCCAGATATCTATTACCCCTGCTACAAGTCGCAAGTATTACCACTACCATTTGGCTTTGTAATTATTTGTCCTTCAGTACTTACATCAACAGAAATCTGCTACCACACTTGCAAGTTACTTGCCACTTTGTTGCTAGTACTTTTTAGCACTCTACTTACCAATACTTGCTACCCCTGATTCAGGGATTTGCTATTGCTAATACCTGCTAAGCTGTCTGCACTGTTTTCCAGTACCTGCTACTATTGTTTTGCCTGTATAGGGTCACTATTATCTACCGCTAGTACTGTTGTCTGCATCCAGCTACTTGTCAGCAGTAATTTGATACTATTCCTGCTACTTTTGTTGCCAGTATAGTGATATTTTTGCCTTCTGCTAGTTCGGTCATCAGCATCCTAACACTATTGTCAGCAGTTTATCGACAACACTGTCAATAACTCCTAATTTCCCAACATGGCCTTCTCCCTACTCACAATTTCTAGTCTCTACCTACTAGCCAATGTCTTCCAGAACACATTAGCATTTTCACCTGACTATAAATACAACCACATCCCTATCTTACACAGCCTAGGAAGAAGAAACCATACCAATCCTCACCACACATTCCCACATCCACTCCACGTTAGACATTCACACCTACTCTATGTATCTATTAATGGTCCTACCACCTCCAAACCTGAACCCACTCTAAGAACTAGTAGTCTGAGATGTGCTCTCATCAACTCACGATCAGTTCGTAAAAAATGGCCAGTGATAGCAGACCTTATCACTAATCTGAATCTTGACATCTTAATGGTCACAGAATCTTGGCTCTCCGACACAGACGTGGTCATCATGAACCAACTTATTCCCCCTGACTTTTCCATATACACATGTCATAGAACCAACCGGAGAGGAGGTGGAGTCTTTATCTTAGTTAGAACTAATCTCCAGTTCCAGCTAGGTTCCTCCAGGAGTCTCATGCACATGGACATGGTGAGCATATCTAATAAGCACATCAGCATTAATCTCATATATAGAGCCCCCTCCTACCCCCCAGAAGACCTTTCTAATATCATAGATATGGCTTGCAACCCAGAAAGCCAGGGCAAACACAACTGGTTAATTGGTGACTTTAACCTCACTTCCCTGCAACCTACACACTCTAACACTTTCCTTGATGCTATGGCTGACCTTAACTATGTACAGTTGGTTAACGCTCCTACACACCGCAAGGGAAACACTCTCGATTTCATCTTTGCCCCCCAGTCAGCATCAAACCACAGCTCCAACCTTTCATTCACTCCTGTTCCATGGTCAGACCACAACTTAATCACCTTCCTAATCCCCTCTCAACAACATCAAACTCCAACCACCCACACAAAGACAGACCCAGCAGGAAAGGCATTCCGTTTCAAGCCCCTGGACAGGGATGAGTTTATCAACAACACCATTCCAGCACTGCATCAACCTGCTCTGAATCTGGAAGATATGATCCAGAGATGGAACACTACTCTGAAATCCTGTTCACAACTACCTTCCTCAAATATAACACCCGCCTCCAACCGCCCATCGAAGAACAGGATACCAGCTTCATGGTACTCGGCTGAGTTACGGTCATCCCTTCAGCTTCTTAGGAAGCATGAAAGAAAATGGCGTCGTTCCCATTCCTCATCGGACCAAATGTCTTACAACAGCCTCCTAAAGCATCACCGCGAGCTTATATCCGAAAAGAGGAGAGAACACCATACTGAGCTTCTTCTCCGATCGATTAATAAACCACGTGACCTTTTTAACATTGTTAAATCCTTAACCAAGGTAACATCTCCCCCTCAGACAGTACCAATTCAACCTCAACTCTATGCAAGTTACCTCCAGTCCAAAATACTCAAAACAAACGCTGTCTCAATCCCCACTCCTAGTCTCATCTCTCATACACAGCCTCCACTTACAGAATTCATCCCCCCAGCAGAAAAATATATCTCTGACCTTATTGCTTCAATTAACACCACCACAGCACCAAACGATCCATGTCCAGCTTACTGGATCAGGATGATGCGTTCTGAACTCAGCCCTATTCTAGCTCGCATCATGAAGCTCTCTTTCTCATCTGGATCATTCCCATCAACACTTAAACAAACGTCTATACGCCCTCTCCTAAAAAACAACAGACTTGACCCGACTATGACAGACTCATACCGGCCGATCTCAAGCATACCCCTTCTAGCCAAACTCATTGAGAAGGTGGTCCAAATGCAGCTGCAGCAGCATATTGATATATCAGCCCCTCTCGAACCCTGCCAGCATGGATTCCGTGAAGCCCATGGTTTAGAAACCCTTCTTACCATACTTTCTAATACAATATCCAGAGGTATATACAAAATAGAAGATGGGTTTGTACTCATTTTCCTCGATATAGCTGCTGCCTTCGACTCTGTTAACCATGAATTGCTCCTTTCCAGACTCCAGGAGAAAGGAATTCAGGGATTGGCCTGGGAGTGGTGTAAATCTTATCTAACCGACCGCTGGCAACATGTTCGGATAGGATATTCAACATCGGAGCCTTTCCACCAACAGCAGGGAGTTCCCCAAGGCTCCTCCCTGTCGGCTCTACTCTTCAATATTTATATGCAACCAATTTGCAATATCATCCGCTCATTCAATATATCCAGCCTTATCTACGCAGATGACGTCCTGCTCTTCACCCCAGTCAAAATCATGTGTCCTGACTTTTCCCCACTAGTCAAGTGTTTCAACGCAATCACTGACTGGCTCCTATCTCAGAATCTAAGGATAAACTTCAAGAAAACCGAGGTCTTATTCATCTCTAGGAACAAGAGCTTCTCCCCCCCCCCCCTACCACCTTCAAGGTACGAGATGCAGAACTCCCATGTAAATCTGCGATTCGTTACCTGGGCATCACACTTGACAATCATTTTGACTTCAAAGAACACGTAAAGAACACCACCAAGTCCATCTACAATAAAATCATGACATTAAGGCACCTAAGACCACTACTAGCCCCGGACGACTTCAGAACTATTTTCCAGACGCTCGTAATTCCACATTTCGATTATGCAAACATCATCCTGCACGGTCTCCCTAAGAGCACCCTCAACCCTCTTCAGATGGCCATGAATGCAGCAGCTCGCATTCTCTGCAGCATCTCCAGAAATGATCACATCACGCCCATACTTATGGAATTACACTGGCTACCGCTGCACAGCAGACTCTCCTATAAGACGCTACTCCTAACCTTTAAAGCAATTAACCGGCTATCTCCTTCACCCCTCTCCGCTCTCCTCACCATTACCCCCAATAACAGGTTGAGAAGGTCAGCAGCCTCCAACACGCTTACTGTACCCCTTGAATCTACAAAATGCAATCATTCAACCAGGAACAGATCCTTTGCATTCTACGCCCCGAGATGCTGGAATGACCTCCCCTCACACATTCGATCAATTAGCGACCTTTCACAATTTAGAAAAGCCCTAAAGCATCATTTATTTCTCCTTCATTTTGCCCATCCTAACCCTACACATCCACCCAGCACACCTCAACTCTCTCACCCAAACTCTGCCTCTCCCACAACCTGACTTTGATCACCATGTCAGGCATACTTCACAGACCTCTTAATCTAATAACCATTGCATTATGAATACTAGCTTGTAATATAAATTGTAAATAGTTTTCAATAACCTTGTTATTGATGTGTATATAGTCTCCCTGTTTTTCAGACCAAGTTTAGCTATCCTGTTACAATGTAAGCATTATGATCACTTGTTCTGATGCAGAGTTCTTTTTGTTATCTGTAAACAGCACTGATACTGAAAAACGCGGTATATAAGAGTGAATAAATAAATAAATAAAATCTTACACTGTCTATTCTGTAAGTACTAGAATAACATAACTCTGGACTTCAGCTGTTGCATGTATACGGTATTCAACTAAATGTGAATGACTGGGCAAACAAGATAAACTGACTTTCCAGTATCCTACTTTCTCCAGGACCAAGCAGGAAGTCAGTCCTCACATATGGATGACGTCGGCGCCGACGGAGCCCTCGTGTGGAGCATTTCCCCAGCTTTCAAAGAAAGCCTTTGGGAATGCATCGCACATGTGCGGTCCCCTTCCCCCACAAGGGTGCCATCTTGCTAAGTCTTTCTTTTTCCGCGGAGCCCAACAGACGTAGTTCGTGTCACCCGGGAAAAGTAGATTTTTTCTGTGATTTTTCGCGTCTCTTTATCCGGTTCGACGCCATTTCCCCATCCCACCTCGGCTCGGTACACCGGTATCGAGTCCGGAACTTCTTTTTCGTTTTTTGTCCTTTGTGACTAGCGTTCACGCTTTTTCTGTTATTTTCACTGGCAGCCCTGTCTTTTGACCTTGCAGGGGCCCTTTTTCCCCCGATGGCTGCCAGCGGGTTCAAAAAATGTGATCGGTGTAAGAAACGTATGTCTCTCACCGACACACACGACTGCTGCCTCTGATGCCTCGGGCCCGACCATGACCTGTTGGTCTGTGGCCCATGCGGCAAGATGTCAATTTTTTTGGAGTCCGCGTCCGGCCGGGCCCGGACTTCGTCAGAGGTCTCGACATCTTGGGAGTCTGACCCCAAGCGCCATTGTGGGTCCTCTGAGAGGGGGTCTCCCACCCGGGAGCACAAAAAGAAGAAGCAGCTCGTGAGGGCAGCGTCAGTGGAGGCACCTGGATCCTCGAGGGCCAGGTCATGAAGCCCTGACCGCCGTCCCAGGCTCTCGGAGTCGGAGCAGCCGACCAAACTACCTCGCCTGGAGCCAGAGTCCCCAAGTCAGGTAACTTCTTTTGTCCTTGTTGACTCTCCTCTGGGAGAACCGCCGTCGGGGCCCGAGTTGGGGGCTGCGGAGTCTCCTGAGTTCAGTCTCAGGTTGACAGCCCTGAAGAGCAGCCTGGCTGCCTTCATGGAGCAGCAGCGGGTACTGATCGCTGGTCTGACCGGTGTATCTGCCCCGACCACTAGGACCTCAACGTCTAAGTCGACCCTGGAGGCTGAGCCAATCCTCGAGTCCATCAAGTCTCGAGTCGATCCTCGGCCAAGGTCTCTCTCGACCTCCCATGCGGGGTCAAGGTCATCAACGCCGGTGCCCTCGGCATCGGGGCGGGTGGCATCGAGGCCCATATGGCCGGAGCCGCTTGTCGTCTCCTCGGAGGAGTCGGCGTGGGAGACGGAGGACGAGGAGTCTCCTGACACCTTCCGGACCCAGTGCATCCCGTTGGACTCCCCGGAGTCTGAGCCTCGGACAAGGTCCCCCCCGGAGGATACCCGGTTCTCGGATTTCGTCAGGGACATGGCCAAGGCTTTGGCATTCTTGGCGGATGCCAAGGAGGAGCCTCGAGCCGAAGAGCTCGATGCCCTCCAGTATGATTTTCCTCTGAAGGAAGCCTTTACTGTTCCGGTTCCTCTGATGCTGGAACGGCTGCTCTTCCGTATGTGGGAAGCACCAGCCTCGATGCAGGTTCTTAGCAAGTAGGTCAATTCCATTTATCAAGTCCGTAAGAGCCCTGGGTTCCAAAAGGCGCAGCTACTGCACAACTCCATGGTTGTGGAATCGGCCATGCACAGGCTGAAAAGTCAAAAGATGCACTCCTCGGTGCCTCCTAGCCGGGAGGCCCGGAACCTGGATGCCCTCGGTAGAAAGTGCTTCCAGGGCTCTATGCTGTCTTGACATGTCCAGACTTACCAGCTGTACATGGGCATGTACTTACAGGACCTGGCAAAGGAGATTGCCGGGTTCTCGGCTGGCCTCTCCGAGGAACCCTTGCAGAGATTCAAAGCCTTGTCTTCAGGGATCCGAGAGTGCTCAAAGTTTATATCTCAAGCAGCCTATGACGGCTTCGAGGCTTTGGCCCGGGTAGCCGCGGCCAGCATCGGTGCACGCTGTCAGGCCTGGCTACAGTCGTCGGACCTGGAGTCATGGGTACAGGATAAGTTGGTCAGGAGGTGGTTCCTCCGACCTTTTTTCCCAGGCCGCATGCCAGCTGGGCTGAAACAGTCTTGCATACCCTGGACTGTAAGAGGGCGTTGTCTTTTTACATGGAATGTACGTGGGAGCATTGAAGGGCTACTCAGCTCTTCGTCTCATTTGACCCTAATAGGATGGGGTTACCTGTCTCCAACCATACGTTGTCCACTTGGGTAGCAGATTGCATCGCCTGGGCGTACAGGGCAGCCGACCTCCCCTTGCATGGTCGGGTCACGGCCCTCCGTGTCAGGGTGAAAGCCACGTCAGTAGCTCATCTCCACTCTGTTCCGTTGGCAGACATCTGCCGGGCTGCAACTTGGTCTTCAAGCCAGACGTTTGCAGCCCATTACTGCCTGGAGAGAGAGTCCTGGCAGGACAGTGTTTTCAGCCAGGCGGTACTCCGTAATCTCTTTGAGGTTTAGGCAACTCCTACCCTCCGGGCCTTTGTGTTGGGCTACCGTAAGGGGTGCGTTCTCAGAGAAAATTCTTATCACGGATGCTGAGGCTCTTGAGAGGAGCCATTTTTTCAGCTCTGGGTTCACGGTAGCCTAGAGCTGTGGAGTCCTGTATGTGAGGACTGACTTCCTGCTTGGTCCTGGAGAAACCGTAGTTACTCACCTGTAACAGGTGTTCTCCAGGAGCAGCAGGAATCAGTCCTCATGACCCTCCCTCCTCCCCTGGAGTTGCAGTCCTATCCTTCATTTTGATTTTTTGCAGTCTTTTAGCTGTGTCATCAGACTGAGCAAGATGGCACCCTTGGGTGGGAAGGGGACCGCGCATGCGCGCTGCATTCCCAAAAGTTTTCTTTGAAAGCTGGGGAAATGCTCCGCACGAGGTCTCCATCGGCGCTGACGTCACCCATATGTGAGGACTGATTCCTGCTGCTCCTGGAGAACACCTGTTACAGGTGAGTAACTACGCTGAATCAGTGGCAGAACAAGGATTAGGTCACCTAGGAGCGTGTTTTCTGAAACAGGAGTACCTACTGTGTGTTCCCTCCTAGAATGAGCACAGGGGTGGCACCAGATCCATGCTAAAATATGAAGGCATGTTCGGCATGTCCCCATGTAGCTAGCATGGGTTTCATGCCAGCCCCGTACTCATTCTGTATGGCGCAATCAACATGGGTGCAAGTAATGTCACCAATTGAGGTGGCAATAAGTGCACCTGCTCTATGTGCAGCATTGTGCAAAGACTCCTATGCTAACAGCAATGTGTATGCTCCGCCACTGAACTGCCCAGTTTCTGCCCCAACCTGTGCCATTCAGGCCTTTACTCAATCCTTGCTGTGTCTTCTTGGCTTATCTGCTGCTTTTGACACTGTTGATCACAACTTTCTCCTTGATAACTTGTCCTCGCTTGGTTTTAAGGGCTCTGTACTATCCTGGTTCTCCTCTTATTTCTTTCAGTGTTTGTTCTGTGGATCCTCCTCTGCTGTTATCCTGCTCTCAGTTGGTGTACCCCAAGGATCTGTCTTGGTCCACTCCTTTTCTCTCTCTATACCCAGTCCCTTGGTGCACTTATCTCTTCCCATGGCTTTCAGTACCATCTTTATGCAGATGACTCACAGATCAACCTCTCTATACCTGACATCTCTCTGGCAATCCAGACCCAGATCTCTGCTTGCCTTTCTGACATTGCTGCTTGAATGTCTCACCGCCACTTGAAATTGAACATGGCCAAAACCAAGTTTCTTATTTTTCCCCAAACCCTCCTCTCTCCTTCCTCCTTTCTTAGCCTCTGTGGATACTCTATACTCTTCCCTGTTTACTTGGCTCACAACCTTGGGGTTGTCTTTGACTCCTCTCTCTCTTTCTCCACCCACATCCATTTGATAGCTAAGACCTGCTTTTTCTTTCTCTATAATATCAACAAAATCCACCTATTCCTTTCTGAACACACTACTAAGACACTTATCCACTCTTTAGTGACCTCCTGTCTTGACCAGGGCCGGCCCGTCCATTGAGCGAGAATGTTTTTTGCACAGGGCCCCGTGTTTCAGGGGGCCCCACGCAAAGAACATTCTGCATTAAAAGTACATTTTAAAATAAAAAAAAGCTGGCTGCTGCCGCTGCCACCACAGCAGCAGCAGCATTGAGTGCTGCAGGAAGGGAGGGCTATGCCAGGCAGGGGGGGGGGCCACGGGACACTCAATTCTACTGCTGCCGCCGCGGCAGCAACAGCAGCCAGCTTTTTTTTTTATTTTAAAATTTTCCCTGGGCTGATGGGGGGGAGGAGGGTTAGGACTGGTAATGGGCTGGGGGCTGATGGGGGGGGGGTTAGGACTGGTAATGGGCTATGGAGGGGGCTAAGACTGAAAATGGGGTGATGGGGGGAAGGACTGGTAATGGGATATGGGGGGGCTAGGACTGGAAATGGGCTGATGGGGGGTTAGGACTTGAGGTGGGCTGATGGGGTTAGGACTGGTAATGGACTGGGCTGATGGCGGGGTTAGGACTGGTAATGGGCAATGGGGGGCTAAGTCTGGAAATAGTGTTCTCCAGGACCAAGCAGGAAGTCAGTCCTCACATAAGGGTGTCATTGGCGCCGATGAAGCCCCAGCGGAGCATTTCTCCAGCTTTCTATGAAAGCCTTTGGGAATGCAGGCACGCATGCGCGGTTCCCTTCCCGCCTAAAGGTGCCATCTTACCTCAGTCTCTTTTTTTCTGTGAAGCGGACATGTGTCCAGTTTTCCCGGTTAAAATTAGATTTTTTCAGCGATTTTTTGCTCTTTTTCTACCGGTTCGACGCCGGTTCCTCTCCCACTGGGTTCGGTACACCAGTATCGAGCCCGATTCTTCTTTTTCGGTTTTTGCCCTTCGTGGCTGGCGTTTGCACCCTTTTTTCTCTTTTTCCCTGGAAGGCCGGTCCTTTGACCTTGCAGGGACTCTTTTTTCCCCGATGGCTTCCAGTGGTTTTAAAAAGTGTGATCGGTGTAAGAAACTAATGTCTCTCACCGACACACACGACTGCTGCCTTCGGTGCCTCGGCCCCGACCACGATCCTAGGTCGTGTGGGGCCTGTGGGAAAATGTCTTCCAAGGCACTACGAAGTCGCCAGCAGCAAAAGGAAAAGCTTTTCTCGGACTCAGCCTCCGGCCGGGCCCGGACCTCATCTAAGGCCTCGACATCTCGGGATTCCGATCCCGAGCACCGTCGAAGCTCCTCAGACAGGGGGTCCCCCGACCGGGAATGCAAGAGGAAGAAACGGCTCGCGAGGGCATCGTCGGCAGAGGTCCCTGGCTCCTCGAGGGCCAGGTCTAAGACCCCCGACCGTCGCCCCGGGCCTGTGGAACCGGAGAAGCCTGCCAAAGTTCCTCGTGTGGAGCCGGAGTCTGCTGGACACGTAAGCCCCGTAGTCCTCGTGGATTCTCCTCCCAGGGAGCCGACGTCAGGCCTGGCGCCGCCGGGGCCCGAGTCGGTGGCTGCTGCATCTCCCAATCTGAGTCTCAGGATGACAGCCTTGGAGAGCAGAATGTCTGCCTTCATGGAGCAGCAGCGGGCACCGATGGCCAGCCTGTCTGGCCCATCTGCGCCGACCACCGGGACATCAACTTCGAAGTCGACCCCGGAGACCGAGCCTATACTCGAGTCCATTGTGGCTCGGAGTCGACCTCGGTCGCGGTCTCCCGCGACCTCCCATTTGGGACCGAGGACGTCGACGCCAGTGCTTCCAGCGTCAGGGTGGGTGCTCCAGGGCCCCGCGGGGTTGGACCCCGACTCTTCCTCGGACGAGTCGGGTTGGGAGACGGAGGACGAGGAGTCTCCTGATACCTTTAAGACTTGGTGCGTCCCTTTGGACTCACCGCAGTCTGAGCCCAGGAGTAGGTCCCCTCCGGAGGACACCCGGTTCTCGGAGTTCGTCCGGGATATGGCCACTGCCTTGGCTATTCCGGCGGACCCCGAGGAAGAGCCTCTAGCTGAAGAGCTCGAGGCGCTGCAGTATGACTCTCCTCCGAAGGAGGCCATTACTGTCCCGGTTCCTCTGATGCTGGAACGGCTCCTCCTCCGTATGTGGGAGACACCAGCCTCGGCGCCTGTTCTTAGCAAGTGAGTCGATTCCATCTATCGACTCCGGAAGAGCCCTGGTTTTCAAAAGGCGCAGCTACCACACCATTCCATGGTTGTGGAATCGGCCATGCATCATCTGAAGAGCCAGAAGATGCACTCCGCGGTGCCTCCTGGCAGGGAGGCCCGAAACCTCGATGGCGTCGGTAGAAAATGCTTTCAGGGCTCGATGCTTGCTTGCCGTGTCCAGTCTTACCAGCTGTACATGGACATGTACTTGCGGGACTTGGCCAAGGAGTTGGCCTGGTTCTCTGCTGGTCTCTCCGTGGAACCCTTGCAGAGATTTAAGTCCTTGTCCTCGGGGATTCGGGACTGCTTGAAGTTCATGTCCCGCGCCGCCTACGATGGCTTCAAGGCTTCGGCCCGAGTTGCGGCAGCCGGCATCGCGGCTCGACACCAGGCATGGCTGCAGTCATCGGACCTCGAGCCATGGGTTCAGGACAAGTTGGTCGATGTCCCTTGCCGAGGTGAAAACCTTTTTGGCAAGCCCATGACCGAGAAGGCCGCTCAGCTCGAGACCGAGCACCTCACTAGGACAAGGCTGTCGAGGAAGACCTCTGCCCCTTCTCATAAAAAGAAAGGCTCGGGTAAAAGGGCTGTCTACAAACAGTACCCTCAATATCAGGCTGCCCAAGCTGCCCCCCAGGGTCAGCAAGCCAAGGGCCAGGGTAATGGACCCCGTAGGCAGAGGACCCCCAAGCCTCAGGCCCCTGCTACCATTCAGCAGGGTGGAGGTTTTTGACTCCTTGCGCATAGCCTCTCCTCCACTGCTTTCCCAACCCTGCACAGGAGGTCGCCTCGCCCTCTTTGCCCACCAGTGGCCCCTTATCATCGGGGACAGTTGGGTGCTGGAGATAGTCCACAAGGGCTATGCCCTCCATTTCCACCAACTGCCACCCCCATACTTCCCAGGGGAGCCTCCAAGACCTCCTCTGCACACAGACCTTCTCCGTCAGGAGCTTCAGGGTCTGTTGGTGGACAGGGCAGTGGAGCCTGTGCCTCCCCACTTGCAAGGTCACGGATTCTACTCCAGGTATTTCCTGATGCCCAAAAGGACCGGTGGCCTTCGTCCTATTCTGGGCCTCAGGAACCTCAACAAGTTCCTAGTGAAGGAAAAGTTCAAAATGCTTACTCTTGGGACCCTTCTGCCCTACCTCCAGCAGGGAGATTGGCTATGCTCCTTAGATCTAAAGGATGCGTACACTCACATCCTCATTCATCCAGACCACAGAAAGTACCTGAGGTTCATCGTGGGAGGAAACCACTACCAGTACAGAGTGCTGCCTTTCGGCCTCACCTCCGCCCCCAGAGTCTTCACAAAGTGCCTAGCAGTGGTGGCGGCCTACCTGAGAAATCAGGGCATCTTTGTCTTCCCCTATCTGGACGACTGGCTCATCAGGGTTCAGACAGGTCAGGAGGCCAATCAAGCCACCCTCAGGACCATTGCTCTTCTGCAGCGCCTGGGCTTTGTCATAAACTTCAAAAAGTCCACTTTGCTCCCCTCCCAGAACTTGGAGTTCATAGGGGCAAGGTTGGACTCTCTCCTGGCAAAAGCATTCTTGCCCGAAGACAGAGCCTACAGGTTGATGGCCTTGGCAAGTCAGTTTCTCAGCAGGTCCCTGGTCTCCGCCAGACTCTGCCTGCGGCTTCTGGGCCACATGGCTTCGACAGTACATGTGACCCCCAATGCCAGGCTTCATATGAGGCCTGCACAGTGGTGCCTTCGGACTCAGTGGTCACAGGCCACAGGCAGTCTCAGAGACAGGATAAGGGTGTCCAGACCATTTCTGCACTCCCTCAACTGGTGGCTGCACCCACCCAATCTACTGAAAGGGGTGCCTTTTCAGATTCCAGGGTACACAGTAGTGTTGACGACGGATGCCTCCCTGCAGGGTTGGGGAGCTCATTGTCTGGGCAAGTGCACCCAGGGCCTTTGGTCTCCCTGGGAAGCTGCACAGCAGATCAATCTCCTCGAACTCAGAGCTATTCGATTAGCACTCAAAGCTTTCACACCTACCCTGGCTCACCAGTCTGTCCTGATTCAGACAGACAACCAGGTTGCCATGTTTTATGTGAACAAACAGGGCGGAACTGGGTCCAGGATCCTTTATCGAGAGGCTCAGGACCTTTGTTCTTTTGCCCTCAAGCACAACATGCTCCTCAAGGCTGTGTACCTTCCAGGCCAGGACAATTGCCTAGCAGACAGATTAAGCAGGCTTCTGCAGCCCCACGAGTGGAAGCTGCATCCTTCGGTAGTTCAGAAGATCTTTCTCAAATGGGGTCTTGCTTTGATAGATCTTTTTGTCAGCCCCATGAACAAGCAACTTCCACAGTTCTGCTCCAGGCAACCACATCCCCTGTGGATAGCACCGGATGCTTTTCTGATATCTTGGTCTCAGGGCCTCCTCTATGCGTTTCCTCCCACGCCCTTGGTGGCCCGAACCCTGTTCAAAATTCTTCAGGACAGAGCCTCGGTCCTGCTGGTGGCTCCCAGATGGCCGAGATAGCCTTGGTTTCCTCTTCTGCTTCAACTGGCAGTGGATCCTCCGCTACCTCTGGCGCTGCAACCCGACCTTCTCACACAGGACCAGGGTTCCCTTCTGTACCCCAATCTCAAGTCTCTCAATTTGATGGCCTGGAGGCTGCAAGGGTAGTCTTGGCTCCCTGGGGCCTACCTCAGGAGGTTGAGGAGGTTCTCCTAGCCTCTAGGAAACAGTCCACTAGGAAAACCTATGCTCTCAAATGGAAGAGGTTTTCTGTGTGGTGTCAGCTCCGTACAGAGAATCCTTTCTCCTGTACTGTGCCAGTAGTGCTTCAGTACTTACTGCACCTGTCAAATCAGGGACTTAAGTCCAATTCTGTTCGGGTACACCTCTCAGCTCTAGCAGCTCACCACTCTCTGGTGGATGGACATTCTCTGTTGGGTCACCCCTTGGTGTCCCGCTTTCTCAGGGGTTTGCTTTTGCTCAAGCCTCCAATCCGTCCCCCTGCTCCTGAGTGGGAGCTGAATGAGGTCTTGCAGCAACTGACTCGCCCACCTTTTGAGCCTATGGCTACTTGCCCACTCCGCTTCCTCTCCTGGAAGACACTCTTCTTGATAGCCCTTACTTCGGCTAGGCGGGTGAGTGAGCTTCAGGCCCTGGTCTGTGACAGGCCTTACACCAGGATTTATAGGAACAGGGTAGTCCTCAGGACTCATCCCAAGTTCCTTCCTAAGGTTGTCTCCTCTTTCCACCTCAATCAGGAGGTGGTTCTTCCAACAATCTTCCCTAGGCCTCATGCAAGCCAGGCCGAAGCAGTCCTGCATACCCTGGACTGTAGGAGGGCCTTATCCTTCTACCTTGAGCGTACGCATGGGCATAGAAGGGCTACTCAGCTCTTCGTATCTTTTGACCCCAATAAGTTGGGCTTAGCAGTGTCCAAGCGTACCTTGTCCATCTGGGTGGCTGACTGTATCAGCTGGGCTTACAAGGCGGCTGACCTTCCTTTGCAGGGTAGAGTCACAGCCCATTGTGTCAGGGCAATGGCTGCCTCAGTGGCTCATCTCCGCTCTGTGCCCTTGGTAGACATCTGCAGGGCTGCAACTTGGTCTTCAAGCCAGACATTTGCGGCCCATTACTGCCTGGAGAGGGAGTCCCGTAGGGACAGTGCTTTTGGCCAAGCAGTACTCCGGAATCTCTTTGAGGTTTAGGCAACTCCTGCCCTCCTGCCCTCTGTTGGGCTACCGGTGGAGGTTGTGTCCTTGAAAAGCCTTTCTTTGCTGCTGAGACTAGAGGGGGTTCTCTTGTTCAGACTGGGTTCCTCGGTAGCCTAGAGCTGGGGAGTCACCCATATGTGAGGACTGACTTCCTGCTTGGTCCTGGAGAAAGAGTAGTTACTCACCTGTAACAGGTGTTCTCCAGGAGCAGAAGGAATCAGTCCTCACAACCTTCCCTCCTCCCGTTGGAGTTGCAGTTGTACATAGTTTGTTTTTCATTTTTGTGTGCTGTTCTTAGCTATGTCATTTGACTGAGGTAAGATGGCACCTTTAGGCGGGAAGGGAACCGCGCATGCGTGCCTGCATTCCCAAAGGCTTTCAAAGAAAGCTGGGGAAATGCTCCGCTGGGGCTTCATCGGCACCGATGACACCCATATGTGAGGACTGATTCCTGCTGCTCCTGGAGAACACCTGTTACAGGTGAGTAACTACTCTTTATGGGGTGTTATGACTGGTAATGGGCTATGGGGGGGGGGCTAGGATTGGAAATGGGCTGATGGGGAGGGGTTAGAACTTGAGGTGGGCTGATGGGGTTAGGATTGGTAATGGGCTATGGGCTGATGGGGGGGTTAGGACTGGTAATGGGCTTTGGGGGGCTAAGACTGGAAATGGGCTGATGGCATTAGGACTGGAAGTGGGCTGATGGGGGGTTAGGACTGGTAATGGGCTATGGGGGGGCTAAGACCGAAAATGGGGTGATGGGGGGCTTAGGACTGGTAATGGGCTATGGGGGGCTAGGACTGGTAATGGGTTGGGGTTGCTAGGACTGGAAATGGGGTGAGTGAAAGGGGAGGCTTTAACTGCAAATAGCTGATGGGGAGGGGGGCTTGGAATGGAAATGGGTTGAGTGGAAGGGGGGCTTGAATTGCAAATAGCTGATGGGGAGGGGGGCTTGGAATGGAAATGGGATGAGTGGAAGGGGGCTTGAACTGCAAATAGCTGATGGGGAGGGGACTTGGAATGGAAATGGGCTTTGAGGGGAGGGAGCTAGGACTGGAAATGGGCTGAATGGGGGGGAGCTAGGACAGGAAATGGGCTGATGGAGGGGCTAGGATAGGACTGGAAATGGGCTGTTGGGGAGCTAAGATTGGAAATGGGCTGTGGTGGGGGCTTGGATTGAAATGGACTCATGGAGGAGCTAGAACTGGAAGTAGGCTCATGGAGGGCTTGGATTGGAAATGGGCTGAGTGGAGGGGAGCTAGGATTTGACATGGGATGATGGTGGGGCTAGGAAAGGACTAGAAATGGGCTGATGGGGGGCTGGGATTGGAAATGAGCTGATGGAGGGACTCGGATAGGACTGGAAATGGATGGGGGAGCTAGGACTGGAAATGGGTTCATGGGGGCTAGGACTGGAAATGGGCTGATGCGGGGACTAGGATTGGAAATGGGCTGATGCGGAGACTAGAAGGGAGAAGATGCTGGGTGGGGCTGGAACTAGAAGGGAGCTGATGTGAGGGGAGGATTAGAATGGGATGGGGCTGGGAGAGTGAAATGGAGAGGGGAAAAATATTTTGTGTGGGAGGGAAGAAAAATCTACAATTGGCCGGATATTGGGAGAGTAAGTGGGGATTGAGGATGGAGAGGTAAAATTTGAGTGAATGAAATAGGAATGAGGAAAGAGCAAAAGGAGAACGATTAGTATGTTAAAGCAGATGTAGACAGAGAATGGAAAAAAACTAGAAGAGAGAAGAAAGGACAAATGGACAGCAGACGATGGAGAGTTAGCAGAAGACACGAAGAAACCAGAAGAAAGTGCCTGGAGCAATTGCAACTGAAAAAACTGCACAAAAGGTAGAAAGATATCTCTTTATTTTGAATTTATTAACTGGAATATGTCAGCTCTGGGAAATGTGCATCATTAACGTCTGCGCTTTGTTTAGTACAAGAGGAAATTAATTTATAGTTTTATTTCTACAGTGTTGTTGTATATTCCAAGTTTGGTTTTTGGGGTTCCCAGTTTAATTATTGTCTTCCTGTTTCTAAATTGTGATTCCTTGTTTGGTGATGGTCTATGATCTGCATGTGTAACTGAGCTGAGGTATTCTGTTTATGTAATTCCTATTTGACATTGCCACTTGTTCTCTTTCCCCAGTAGGTCATGTATTGCTATTCTCTGACTAGTATTGGTTTAATATTTGCAGTGTTGCCTTTTGGTAGGTAGGGTCTGGTGCTTTGTGAGTCCTGGTGGTGCTGTTATGATATGGCGGGTTTGCTATGGGTTCTAAATGGGCAGTGTTTGTAATAGTTCCTAATGTGCCTGGCGGTTAGCACTGGATTATAGTAATGTAGAAATCTTTTAGTCTTTCTTTATCCATACACTCATTAAGAGGCATGTTTACTAAAAGTTAATGTATGGTAAGATTATGCAAATATTTATGCAAATGAGGCCCCACACCGAGTCTCCGCACATGGCCCCGCACCCCCCTTGGGCCGCCCCTGGTCTTGACTATTTTAACCTACTCCTTGCTGGTCTCTCTCTGAATAATCTCTTCACCCCTCCAATCTGTTCAATACTCTTCTGTGCGGCTAATCTTCCTCCAGCCTCGTCATGCTCATATTATCCCTCTTCTCGAGTCACTTCATTGATTCCCTATCTATTTCTGCATCCAGTTCAAACTTCTCCTGCTGACCTATGAGTGCATTCACTCTGCAGCTCCTCACTACCTTTCCTCTGTTATCTCTCCCTACACCCCTCCTTGGGAACTGCGCTCTTCTGGCAAATTGCTTCTGTCTGTGCCCTTCTCTTCTACTGCTAACTCCAGACTTCGCTCCTTTCACCTTGCTGCTCCTTTTGCCTGGAACAAACTACCTGAGTCTGTACATCAGGCACCTTCTCTGTCCCTTTTCAAATCCAGGCTGAAAACTCACCTCTTCGCTGCTGCTTTCAGATCTTGACTCACCTGATCTCATTGTGTTTCCTTTCCATTCCCCCTAGATGTATCCCATGTTTACAGCTACTGTGTTGTCTGTCTTGACTAGATTGTAAGCTCTGATGAGCAGGGACTGTTTCTTACATGTGTCTGTGCAACGCTGTGTATGTCTTGTAGCACTATACTAGTAGTAGCAGTGTGGGATTCTTAGTACAGCTGCTTTTTTGATATGTGTTAAAAGTTTACTGTGGCACACTTACCCAATACTAGCATAAATGCAGATATGGCATTTTGGGAAGGCGGCACACTGTCAAAATTGTGTTCAGCTTCTGTAAGATTAATCCTGTTGCAACAAAATTAAGTAAAGTGGGGTTGAGACCAAAACTGAATATGTTTTCATTTTTGGTGCGTACAATCTAACACTGTTCTTTGAGGAAAAATGATTGTAGACCCTCAGAAGAGTGCAGCATCATCTGATAGAGCCTGGTGCAGGAAAAAACTTCTCGGGATTCAGAAAACCTCTAGAAGTTTTCAACAATACAACCCACATATGTTCTGTATGTCCAGTGCTGTGCTATTGCACAGGACCTTCCTCAGTTCTTGTTTTTTTTCTGTGGACTTGGAGAATTGTCTTCCCATCGCAGTTTCTCCAACTACCACTTTTGGGCCTTTCAATGTATTTTTCTTTTATGCAAGTTGGTGTCTATTTCCCTTAGCTCTTAGATTCTTCAGCTATTTTCAAAGTTTTCTTATTTTTTTTCTGTTTCTCCTTTCTTTTCTCTTTTTTGTGCTTGGCGTTCTATCCAGGCTTTCCTCATTGAAAAATGAGTTATTTGATTTCACTGTGGCTATTTATTTTGGCGACACATCCCAGAAAAAAAGCCCCAGCACCTTCAAACAAGTTGAAAAGTGTATACTTACAGTGTGATACAGTGGCATGTTTCCCTTTGAGTGGGCATAGGAGGGAACTTGGGCAGTGTCTAAATTTCCATAAATACTATATAACTTAAGTGTGTTTCTGAAAAATTTAGGTGCGGTATTTAGATCTGCCTTAGAGCAGGCTTGTGTGCTGTGACTGAGGTGAATGAGGTGTATCTTTATGGCCCTATTTTATAAAGTAAAGTATGCATGCACTTTGCTTTATAGAGCAGGCCACAGATACAGATGTAGCAACACACATTAACTGATATGGAAGGACAGACTAGATAGGCCATGTGGTCTTTTTCTTTCGTTATATTTCTATGTTTCTATGTGCAGGAGTTTATGAAATTCTCCTTTTGGCATTTAAGATGTGCATGTTAAACGCTTTCTTGAAACAAATAATAAATAGTGTCAGTTTTGCATTTCTAGACAAGCACCTGGACAAATTTTACCTTGTACTGGAAAATTAATGTTTAACTTTTCTGGTTGTTTTTTAGGCCCATTCAATTTCTGTAGCCTTGTACAAGAAGGATAGTGTTGAAGCTGCTCACACAGGAATCTTGCTGGCTAAAGCTTATGTGGCTTCAGAAATTTTTCAATATGGCCGTAAGTAAAGATTGTTGATGTACCTAACTAATGAAAAATAACTAGCACATAGCCATTTCCATTACAGTGAATGAATGTAAGAAGAAAAATGGGCAGTCAGAAAGACAATAATCCAGAACCAGAAGCTGGTGCTACACTCCGTGGGTCCAGCAGTAAGCAGCATAGCACCAAGCAAGCAAAAAACAGAGCAGCCCAAAGAGAACAAAGTGGCAAGTCAGCACAGCTCATGTTTACATCTCTGAAACAGGATTTTAATCAGGGCAACTAAGTAGAAGTACAGGCAATCTTACGTACTCCAGTTAGAGTGGTGCTACTCACTAAAGTTCAGAAAGAGGAAAAAATACCATAATAGGTTCAAAATGTGGTATGCCCCAAAGTATAAAAATAAGGTACAAAACAGTAAAATACGACGACAGTACTGAAATAGATGCCTAACTATAGCAATAAGAATAGCTTTGTTTAAATGTTATGTTTGCTGCTGCGTCAAGGAATGAAATGTTTATTTTAAATAGTTTTGCTGAGAAGTCACCTGCCATTAGGTTTTTCAGCTTTTCATTTTGATAATGGTTTCTGGTGAGTATCATAGATGATTCGGAACTTGAACCGGATTTTCCTCCTGTTTCTGTACATCAGGGATTAGAACTGCACAGATTTAATGTATGGATAGGCAAACTAGGTAGGCCATATAGTCTCTATCAGCCATCATTTTTCTGTGCATTCTATATATTTCTATGTAAACTTTGTTCTGCGTCTGTTTAGTTGCCTGATAAAAATGTTGCTGTAGGGTGTGGGTGGTCAACATGTGACACTACCTGGCAGGCAGTACCTCATAGCAGTGGGGGTCATCCCTCTCTGTTCTGGGAGCAACTGCGTTAGTATGGCAAGTGTATGCATAGAAATGGTCTACCTATTGCAGGCCACTGCTCTCAATTTAATTCTCACTGCCTGTACCTTATCTATATGCTTCTCCTCCATTGCTAACAGAAGTGTCAGCACTTCTGCGTTTCTGTGCATATGTTATGTTCCACCACATATAGTGCAGAAGTAATATTTCAACCAAGAATTCTGAATGTAAGACTAGAAAAAGGCATGCAAATATCAATTCGTTTATGGTTTATTATTTGATATACCACCTATTACTCTGTATTTGAATTTTATCTGATTGTTTATTTATTTATTTAGACAGTTTTGTATACCACCTTATCCTTCAATCAAAGTGGTCACAACACAATTGGGGGATGCATTTAACACAAGGGGATATGAGAGACATACGCTAATACTTACAGGGAACATGGGCTATGGAGGGTTAAGTGTCTTGCCCAAGACAATAAGGAGCACCTGTGGGACTAGAAACTCCAGTCCTTGGGCCGGAAGGAGACAGTGGCTTTGACGAGCAAAAGGGTCACATGATCAGATTTGGAAGCATTGTAAAATAATCATATAGCTATATTCTGAAGATGTTGAAGTTTAGAGTGATTAGCTGCCAAGGTGCCATGTAAGAGGCTATTACAGTAATCTAGGTGTGACATAACCAGTGTGATTATAAGAGCATGGATAGCAGTAGGTGTAAGAAATTTCTTGAGAGAGCGAAGTTTACGAAGCGTACAGAAGGTGGTTTTTGTTAATGCGGCTATATGTTGGTTGAATGTTAATACGCAGTCTAAATGGCAACCCAAGATGTTCATGGTCTTACCCTCCAGGAGAGAGAATACTTATGCCCTACCCTAGTCAAACAGCAGAGGACTCATGCTGCCAATTACTAAGTTCTAAAACAAAACATGTCCCTGGCAGACCAAACCAAAGAATTAGGAGCATCTGGAATATTTCACTGCATACTACTACTACTTATCATTTGTATAGCACAACAAGACATTCTCCAGGACCAAGCAGGAAGTCAGTCCTCACATATGGGTGACGTCGGCGCCGACAGAGCCCTCGTGCGGAGCATTTCCCCAGCTTTCAAAGAAAGCCTTTGGGAATTGCAGCGCGCATGCGCGGTCCCCTTCCCGCCCAAGGGTGCCATCTTGCTCAGTCTTCTTTTTTCCACGGAGCCCGACGGACGTAGTTCGTTTTTCCCCGAGGAAAAAGTTGATTTCCCTATTTTTTATTTTTTCTTCGGTTCGACGCCGGATCCTTTTCCCGCCTTGGCCTGATACACCGGTATCAAGTCCACTCTCTCTTTTTCGGTTTTTTGTCCTTTGTGACTAGCGTTCGCGCCATTTTTCTTTTTTCACTGGCAGCCCGGTCTTTTGACCTCGCAGGGGCCCTTTTTCCCCCGATGGCTACCAGCGGGTTTAAAAAGTGTGATCAGTGTAAGAATCTTATGTCTCTTACCGACACACCTGACTGCTGCCTCCGCTGCCTCAAACCCGATCATGACCCGATGATCTGTGGTCCGTGTGACAAAATGTCCTCGAAGGCGTTGAGGAGTCGGCAGCACCAGAAGAATAGGATCTTCTCTGACTCCGCGTCCGGACGGGCCCAGACCTTGTCAGAGGCCTCAACTTCTTGGGACTCCGGCCCCGAGCAGCGTCGGGGTTCCTCTGGGCAGGGGTCTCCTTCGCGGGAACATCACAGGAAGAAGAAACCCGCGAGGGCGGCGTCAGTGGACGCTCCTGGTTCCTCGAGGGCCAGGTCGCATAGCCCCGATAGCCGTCCCGGGTCTTCGGAGTCGGAGAGGCCTGCCAAACATCCTCGTATCGAGATGGAGTCTCCTGGACACGTAAGTGCTGTAGTCCTCGTGGACTCTCCTCCAGGGGAGCCGACGTCGGGCCCGACGTTGTCGGGGCCCGAGTCGGGGGCTGCTGGGTCTCCTGAGCTCGGACTCAGGTTGACGGCCTTGGAGAGCAGCCTCACTGCCTTCATGGAACAGCAGCAGGCATTGATCGCCGGTCTCACCAGTGCATCTGCCTCGACCACCGGGACCTCGACGTCCAAGTCGACCCCGGAGGCCGAGCCGATCCTCGAGTCCATGCGGGCTCGAGTCGATCCTCGGCCACGGTCTCCCTCGGCCTCCCGTTCGGGACCGAGGTCGTAGACGCCGGTACCCTCGGCGTCGGGGCGGATGGCATCGGTGCCCGCCCGAACGGAGCCGCTCGATTCCTCCTCCGAGGAGTCGGGCTGGGAGACGGAGGACGAAGAGTCACCCGACACTTATCGGACTCGGTGTGTCCCATCGGACTCGCCGGAGTCCGAACCTCAGAGACGATCCCCGCCGGAGGATACCCAGTTCTCGGATTTCGTGCGGGATATGGCCAAGGCCTTGGCCTTCCCCGCGGATCCCGAGGAGGATCCTCGAGTCAAGGAGCTCGAGGCCCTCCAGTATGACTCTCCCCCGAAGGTACCGGTTCCTCCGATGCTGGAGCGGCTGCTCTTCCGCATGTGGGAGACCCCGGCCTCGACGCCGGTGTTAAGCAAGCAGGTTGATTCCATCTATAGAGTCCACCAGAGCCCCGGGTTCCAAAAGGCACAATTACCGCACCACTCCATGGTTGTGGAATCGGCCATGCATCGACTGAAAAGTCAGAAGATGCATTCCTCGGTGCCTCCCGGCCGGGAGGCCCAGAACCTGGATGCCCTCGGTAAGAAGTGCTTCCAGGGCTCTATGCTTGCTTGCCGTGTCCAGACTTACCAGCTCTACATGGGCATGTATCTCCGAGACCTGGCAAAGGAGATTGCCGGGTTCTCTGCTGGTCTTTCTGAGGAACCTTTTCAGCGGTTCCAAGCCTTGTCCACTGGTATTCGAGAGTGCTCGAAGTTCATCTCTCGAGCAGCCTATGATGGCTTCGAGGCTTCGGCCCGAGTAGCCGGGGCCGGCATCAGTGCCCGCCGACAGGCTTGGCTACAGTCATCTGACCTCGAGCCATGGGTGCAGGACAAGTTGGTCGATGTCCCCTGCCGAGGTGAAAACCTCTTTGGCAAGCCCATGGCTGAAAAGGCTGCAGAACTCGAGACCGAGACTCTGACCAGGACTAGGCTTAAAAAGTGTGATCAGTGTAAGAATCTTATGTCTCTTACCGACACACATGACTGCTGCCTCCGCTGCCTCAAAACCTCTGCCCCTTCTCAGAAGAAGAAGGGCTTGGGAAAAAAGGTCTTTTACCCGAGGAAGTCATCTGCCTATAAACCATACCCTCATTATCAGGCCTCTGCAGCTCCCCAACAGGATCAGCAGGCCAAGGGGCAGGGTCATGGGCCCCGTAGGCAGAAGGCCCCCAAGCCACCAACACCGGCCCCTGCTCAACAGGGTGGGGGTTTTTGACTCAGCAAGCATAGCCTCTTCTCCTCAGCTGGCTCACATCAGCACAGGAGGCCGGCTGGCCCACTTTGCCCACAGGTGGTCGGCCGTCACATCAGATACCCGGGTGCTCCATATAGTCCAAAAGGGCTATCTTCTCCATTTTCACCAGGTACCTCCCTCCTATTTTCCAGGGGAGCCTCCAAGACTCCCTCTGCACTCCTTCAGGAGTTAGCAAGTCTGCTAAAGGAACAGGCTGTGGAACCGGTGCCCCACCACCTGAGAGGTCACGGCTTTTATTCCAGGTACTTTCTAGTACCAAAAAGAACAGGAGGCCTCAGACCCATCCTAGACTTGCGCAACCTCAACAAGTTCCTGGAGAGGGAAAAGTTCAAGATGCTTACCCTTGGAATTCTGCTGCCCTACCTCCAGCAGGGAGATTGGCTATGCTCCTTAGATCTAAAGGATGCTTATACTCACATCCTTATTCATCCAGACCACAGACAGTATCTCAGATTTGTTGTGGGGGAAACCACTACCAGTACAGAGTACTTCCCTTTGGCCTAACCTCTGCTCCCAGGGTGTTCACCAAGTGCCTGGCGGTGGTGGCGGCCTACCTGAGGCTTCAAGGTCTTTTTGTGTTTCCATACCTGGACGACTGGCTCATAAGGGGCCAGTCTTCCCAGGAGGCCAGTCAAGCCACCCTTCGCACTGTGGCTCTGCTTCAGCACTTGGGGTTTGTCATAAACTTCGCAAAGTCCACTTTGCTCCCGTCCCAGAACTTGGAATTCATAGGAGCAAGGCCGGACACTCTTCAGGCAAAGGCTTTTCTGCCAGTGGACAGAGCCCACAGGTTGATGGATCTAGCCAGGCAGTTTCGCAGCAATTCCCTGGTCTCCGCCAGGCAATTCCTGAGACTTCTCGGCCATATGGCTTCCACGGTTCATGTAACCCCCAATGCCCGCCTACACATGCGGCCTGCTCAGTGGAGCCTTCAAACTCAGTGGCATCAGGCCACAGGGAGCCTTGCAGACTCGGTGAGGGTATCCACCCTGCTCGTCTCCTCTCTACGGTGGTGGCTTCATCTTCCAAATCTGGTACTCAGAGTGGATTTTCAATCCCCTCCGCATTCTCGAGTGCTGACGACCGATGCTTCTCTTCTAGGTTGGAGAGCACATTGCCAAGGGGCATGTACTCAGGGTCTCTGGACTCCTTGGGAGGCTGCTCAGCAGATAAACTTCCTGGAGCTACGGGCAATACGCCTAGCTCTGAGAGCCTTCTCCCACCTCACGTCTCACCAGTCTGTACTGGTCCAGACGGACAATCAAGTTGCCATGTTCTACGTGAACAAACAGGGAGGCACAGGCTCCTTCCTTCTCTGTCAGGAGGCACAATGGCTGTGCTCTTGGGCCGTCAATCACGGAATCCTCCTCAAGGCTGTCTACCTCCCCAGTCAAGAAAATTACCTGGCGGACAGGCTGAGCAGGATCCTGCAACCCCACGAATGGCGATTGAATCCATTCGTGGTTCAGCAGATCTTCCTCAGGTGGGGCCTCCCCACCATGGATCTTTTCACCAGCCCTCTGAACCGGCAACTCTCGAGATTCTGTTCCAGACAACCGCATCCTCTCAGAGTAGCAGCGGATGCCTTTCTGATTCCGTGGTCCCAAGGCCTACTATATGCGTTTCCTCCCACGCCACTAGTGTCTCGGACACTGTTCAAGGTCCTCAAGGACAGGGCCTCAATGATTCTGATAGCCCCCAGGTGGCCAAGGCAGCCGTGGTTCCCACTCCTATTGCAACTGGCGGTGGACACTCCCCTGCCTCTGGGAATTCGACACGATCTCCTGTCTCAGGACCAGGGGTCTCTTTTGCATCCCAACCTCCAGTCCCTTCACCTGATGGCCTGGCTGCTGAAAGGGTAGTCCTGGCTCCCCTACTCCTGCCTAGAGAGGTGGAAGACGTCGTCTTAGCCTCTAGGCGACAATCCACCAGGAAATCCTACGCTCTTAAGTGGCGTAGATTCTCCACATGGTGTGCTCAGCACAGCGAGAATCCCTTCTTGTGCTTGGTAGCGGTAGTATTGCAATATTTGCTTTACCTCTCCAATCTAGGCCTTAAGTCCAACTCTGTCAGGGTTCATCTCAGTGCCCTCTCAGCGCATCACTCGCCGGTGGATGGGAGGCCTCTTTCCAACCACCCTTTGGTGGCTCGTTTTCTCAGAGGCCTCCTCCTGCTTAAGCCTCCTTTGCATCCACCAGCCCCTGAGTGGGATCTGAATGTGATCTTACAGCGGCTTACTTGTCCGCCATTTGAACCTATGGCTACCTGCCCTCTCCGTTTTCTCTCCTGGAAAACCTTGTTTCTGGTAGCTCTTACCTCTGCTAGGCAAGTGAGTGAGCTTTAGGCCCTAGTGTCTGATCCCCCTTACACTAGGTTCTACAGGAATAGGGTAGTCTTATGGACTCACCCGAAGTTTCTTCCTAAGGTTGTCTCCCCTTTTCACCTCAATCAGGAGGTGGTTCTTCCGACCTTCTTTCTCAGGCCGCATGCCAACCGGGCTGAGATGGTCCTGCATACCCTGGACTGTAGGAGGGCGTTATCCTTCTACCTCGACCGTACGCGGGAGCACCGGAGGGCTGTTCAGCTCTTCATTTCTTTTGACCCCAATAAGTTGGGGCTACCTGTCTCCAAGCGTACTTTGTCCATTTGGGTCGCTGACTGTATCGCCTGGGCTTATGGGGCAGCCGGCCTCTCGTTGGAGGGTCGAGTCACGGCTCATCGTGTCAGGGCGAAGGCTGCGTCAGTGGCTCATCTACGCTCTGTTCCGTTGGCAGACATCTGCCAGGCCGCTACTTGGTCTTCAAGCCAGACTTTTGCGGCCCATTACTGCCTTGAGAGAGAGTCCCGCAGGGACAGTGCTTTCGGACAGGCAGTACTCCATAATCTCTTTGGGGTTTAGGCAACTCCTACCCTCCGGCCCTGGTGTTGGACTACCGGTCGGGGGCATTCTCAGAGAAGATTCCTTCCTTACGTACTGACGAGCTAGAGGGAGCTCATTTTTTCGGCTTGAGGTCTCCGGTAGCCTTAAGCTGGGGAGTCCCATATGTGAGGACTGACTTCCTGCTTGGTCCTGGAGAAAGAGTAGTTACTCACCTGTAACAGGTGTTTTCCAGGAGCAGCAGGAATCAGTCCTCACAACCCTCCCTCCTTCCCTTGGCGTTGCAGTCATATGATTTATTTTGCTAATTTTTTGCTGTCTTTTAGCTATGTCATCAGACTGAGCAAGATGGGACCCTTGGGCGGGAAGGGGACCGCGCATGCGTGCTGCAATTCCCAAAGGCTTTCTTTGAAAGCTGGGGAAATGCTCCACACGAGGGCTCCGTCGGCGCCGACATCACCCATATGTGAGGACTGATTCCTGCTGCTCCTGGAAGAACACCTGTTACAGGTGAGTAACTACTCTTATGCAGCACTATAGACAGCTCCTGCTGAATAGAGCTTACAGTCTAATCAACTGTACCTTTACTGAGCTCAGAGAACAGTGAAAGGAATCAGCGTTTCATCTGGTTGCATAGATTCTGCCATGATCCAGATGAAATGTCTGCAATAAGTTGAAACACTCATTCTCCGGGAACAAGCAGGAAATCAGTCCTCACATATGGGTGACATTGGCGCTGACGGAGCCTGGGCGGTAGCTTCTCTTCAGCTTTCAAAGAAAGCCTTTAGGAGATGCACCACAAATGCATGGTTCCCTTCCCACCCAAGGGTGCCATATTGCCTCAATCTCCTTTTTTTCCATGGAGCCCACTGGACGTGTGTCTGTTTTCCCTAGAAGAAGTGTTAGTTTTTTTCTCTTGAATTTTTTATATCTCCAGTCATGTACCGGTTCCCTTTCACTCCCCCGAGTTCACTTGCCTCGGCATCACGCATCAGGTTCATTTTTGTTCTTTTTTCTCAAAAGAGTTTTCTGTGCCAGCTTCGCGCCCTTTTTCCTTGGCTCTTCCCCACCATAGCTTCTGCCAGTGGTTTTAAGCACTGTGACTGATACGCCCATACAGTGTCATGCACCGATCCACACAACTACTGCCTCCACTGCCTCGGGCCAGACCATGACCCCTTGGACTGTGGTCTCTGCAAAAAAAATGACCTCCAAGGCCATCAAGAGCTGTCAGCAGCAGCGGGAGTCCTTTCACAAGACGGACTCTGCACCGGAGTCTCCAGCGACACAGAGCCCTCCAGGACTCCCCTCCACCAGACCTTGCTACTTCAGGAGCTCACAGGGCAGTGGATAGGACAGTTGAACCGGTGCCCACACACCTCAGGGACGAAGGGTTCTACTCCCATTACTGCCTCATACCTAAGAGGACCGGAGGCTTCTGGCCCATACTCGACCTGCGGGATCTAAACAGGTTCCTGGTGAAGGAGAAGTTCAAAATGCTCTCCCTTGGAAAACTGCTACCATAACTCTAGCCGGGAGACTGGTTATGCTTCTTGGACCTAAAAGATGCGTACACACACATCCTCATCCATCCCAACCACAGGAAATATCTCAGGTTCGTGGTGGGAGGCGGCCACTACCAATACAGGGTGCTACCCTTCGGACTGGCCTCTGCACAGAGGGTATTCACTAAGGGCCCGATTCTGATCCCAACGTCCATCTCCTTTGCAAGTCCTGGCTGAGCCAGATGTACAAAGGAGATCGCGATTCTGATCCCATGGGGCACGTCTAGCCCCACAGGACCAGAATCGTGAACAGGCCTGTACTTGCAGGCCAGGACTGCGATTCAGTCCTGGCCTGCACGTTCAGCCATAGCCCGGCTAACTCAGCCAGGGCTTTTAAATGGAGCCATGGTGCCATGGCATCCTGTTGCCATGGTACCGCAGCTCCATTTAAAAAACGCAATGCCGGCCACTGCTAACAAAGTTAATTCCCTGCAGCCTAACCCCCGATCTGGCCTCCTAAGGCCAGGGTCGGGCTGTGGGGTATTAACTTTGCCCCCCCCCCCCAGCCCCTTCCACACCCTGAGTCTGCCAAAAAGAAATGTCCAGGGAAGTTATTCCACCCTGGGGGTGGAATAAGTTCCCAGGCCATTTTGCCTTCCCTGGAGATACAGGACCGACATTAGAATTGGCCCTGTATGTCCAGGGCTGGCGACTTCCCACTGCCCACCCACTCTCTGCCCAAGGGCCACCTCTTCTCCACCCCTTACTAACTTCCCTGCACAACCAGCGAGGAAGTTAGTCGGGGCATGCAGCTGGCGCAAATAGCCCCCTAAGTGCGTGACGGTAGTCGTGGCCTACCTTTGTCTCCAGGGGGCCTTTGTTTTCTCCAGAAACAAGCAGGAAGTCAGTCTTCACATATGGGTGACGTCAACGTTGACAGAGCCCCCATGTGGAGCAAATCCCCAGCTTTCGAAGAAAGCCTTTGGGACTACATCACGCATGCGCGGTCCCCTTCCCGCCCAAGGGTGCCATCTTGCTCAGTCTCCTTTTTTACGCGGAGCCCAACGGACATCGTCCTAGTTTCCCCCAGAAAAAGTTGATAAAAGTTAGAAAATTCTATTTTCTGCTAGCCGGTTCGACGCTGGTTCCCCTTCCCGCCTACGGCTCGGTACACCGGTATCGAGTCCGGCCTATTTTTTCGCTTTTTTCTTTTTAGCTGGCAGCCCAGTCCTTCGACCTTGCAGGGGCCCTTTTTCCCCTGATGGCTGCCAGCGGTTTTAAAAAGTGTGATCGGTGCATGAAGCTAATGTCTCTCACTGACACACGACTGCTGCCTCCGATGCCTCGGGCCCGACCATGACCCCGTGGTCTGTGGCCCATGCAAGAAGATGTCTTCCAAGTCATTGAGGAGCAGGCAGCAGCAACATGACAGGATTTTTCCCGCGTCTGCAACCACCCGGGCCCAGACCTCGTCAGAGGCCTTGATCTCTCGGGAGCTGTCTGATCCTGAGCAGCGTCGGGTGTCCTCTGAAAGGGGCTCTCCCTCACGGGAATACCGGAGGAAGAAAAAATCTGTGAGGGCGGTGTCGTCTGAGAGCCCCGAACGGCCTGGTCCCTCACGGGCTCGGTTGTGGAGCCCGGCTCACCACCCCGGACCCTCGGAGTCGGAGAGGCCTGCCAAACTCTCTTGAAAGGAGCCGGAGACACCGAGGAAGGTAAACACTGTCCTCGTTGTTGACTCTCCCCCGGAAGAGCCGGCGTCAGGCCCGACGGCATCGGTACCCGAGCCGGGGGCTGCTGAGCCTCCTGAGCTTGGTCTCAGGTTGGCGGCCGTGGAATGCAGCGTGTCTGCCTTCATGGATCATCAGCGGGTGCTGATGGCCGGTCTTACACGTACGTCCGCCCCGACCACCGGGACTTCGACGTCCAAGGCGACCCCGGAGGCTGAGCCGATCCTCAAGTCGATAAGGTCTCGAGTTGATCCTCAGCCGAGGTCCCCCTCGACCTCCTGTTTGGGGCCGAGGTAGTCGACACCGATTCCCTCGGCGTCGGGGCAGTTGAGACTGAAGCCCTCGAGGCCAGAGCCGATCGACTTCTCCTCAGAGTCCGGTTGGGAGACAGAGGACGAGGAGTCCCCGGGCACCCACCATACCAAGTATGTCCCGTCAGACTCCCCGGGATCTGAACCTCAGAGATGATCACCCCTGGAGGACACCTGATTCTTGGACTTCGTCTGGGACATGGCAAAGGCTTTGTCATTCCCGGCGGATGTCGAGGAGGAACCTCTAGCTGAGAAGCTCGAGGTCCTCCAGTATGACTTTCCTCCAAAGGAAGCCCTTACTGTACCGGTGCCCCCCATTCTGGAATGGCTGATGCTCCGAATGTGGGAGACGCTAGCCTCGATGCCAGTCCTTAGCAGGTGAATCTATTCCATCTATCGAGTTCGCAAGAGCCCTGGGTTCCAAAAGGCACAGCTGCCGCACAACTCCATGGTTGTGGAATCGGCCATGTGCCGGCTCAAGAGCCAGAAGACGTACTCCTCGGTGCCTCCTGGCCGGGAGACCCACAACATGGATGTTCTCGGCAGAAAGTGCTACCAGGGTTCGATGCTGTCATGCCTAATCCAGACGTACCAGCTGTACATGGGCATGTACCTACGAGACCCGGCAAAGATTGCCGGGTTCTCTGCTTGTCTCTCCGAGGGATCTTTGCAGCGCTTCCAGGTTTTGTCCACTGGGATCCAAGAGTGCTCGAAGTTTATGACTTGAGCAGCCTATGACGACTTCGAGGCTTCGGCCCGGGTAGCGGGGGCCGGCCTCGGTGCATGACGCCAGGCATGGCTACAGTCGTCAGACCTGGAGCCATGGGTTCAGAACAAGTTGGTCGATGTCCCTTGCTAAGGTGAAAACCTCTTTGGCAAGCCCATGACTGAGAAGGCTGCCGAGATCGAGTCCGAATACCTGACCCGGACAAGACTCGAGAAGAAGACTTCTGCCCCTTCTAAGAAGAAGAGCTCGGGTAAGAAGCCCTTTTTCCTGAGGAAAGGATCAGCTTACCGAAACTACCCCACGTATCAGGTCTCCCCAGCTCCCAAGCAGGGGCAGCAGGCCAAGAGACAGGGGCAGGGCCCACATAAGCAAAAGGCCCCCAAGCCCCAGGCACCGGTTCCGACCCAGCCTGGAGGGGGCTTTTGACTCCCAGTGCATAGTCTCTCTCCTGAAGGACGCAAGGCCCTGCACAGGAGGAAGGCTGACCCTGTATGCCCACAGGTGGCCAGCTAATTACAACAGACACCTGGGCTCTCCAGATAGTCCAAATGGGCTATCGGTTACATCTCACCAAGGTGCCTCCCTCTTACTTTCCAGGGGAGCCTCTCAGACCCCCTCTTCACAGGGACCTCCTCTTGCAGGAGTTAACAGGTCTTCTCGAGGATCAGGCGGTAGAACCGGTGCCTCACCACCTACAGGGCACAGGCTTCTACTCCAGGTACTTTCTGATACCAAAGAGAACTGGAGGCCTAAGACCTATCCTCGACCTGAGAAACCTGAACAAGTTCCTGGTGAGGGAAATGTTCAAGATGCTTTCCCTTGGAATATTGCTGCCTTACCTCCACCAGGGAGACTGACTATGCTCCTTAGATCTCAAAGATGCATATACACACATCTTGATTCATCCAGACCACAAACAATATCTAAGATTTGTAGTGGGAGGAAACCATTTTCAGTACAAAGTACTGCCCTTTGGCCTAGCCTCGGCACCCAGGGTATTCACAAAGTGCCTTGCGGTGGTGGCGGCCTTTCTAAGGACTCAAGGGGCCTTCGTCTTCCCCTACTTAGATGACTGGCTCATCAGAGCCCAGTCAGCTCTAGAAGTCCAACAGGCCACGTCCCGCACTATCCAGTTGCTTCAGCACCTGGGCCTTGTGATCAACTACACAAAGTCCACTCTGGTTCCCTCTCAGGGACTGGAGTTCATAGGGGCAAGGTTAGACACCCTTCAGGCAAGGGCTTATCTACCAGAGGAAAGAGCTCAAAGACTGGTAGCCCTAGTGCAGCGTGCGTCGCAGATCCCGCATCTCAGCAAGACACTTTCTGTGCCTTCTTAGTCACATGTCCTCCACAGTGCATGTGACACCCAGTGCTCAACTCCACATGAGGACAGCTCAGTGGTGCCTCAGGGACCAGTGGACACAAGCCACATGCAGACTCAGAGACAACATCAAAGTGTCCCATCGCCTGATACAGTCTTTGAAATGATGGCTTCAACCTCACAACCTTCTGGAGGGAGTGCCTTTTCAGCCTCCCACGCACTCAAGGATGCTGACTACGGATGCATCCCTGCTGGGATGGGGTGCTCATTGCCAGCAGGTCTATACTCAAGGTGTGTGGTCTCCATGGGAAAGTACACAACAAATCAATCTCCTAGAGCTTTGAGCGATCCACCTAGCTCTTCGGACCTTCTGCCAAACCCTGGCTTATCAATCTGTCTTGATTCAGACAGACAACCAATTAGCGATGTTCTATGTGAACAAACAGGGGGGCACAGGCTCTCGCATCCTGTGTCAGGAAACCCTGGACCTATGCTCCTTTGCAGTCAACCAGGGTATGTTCCTCAAGGCGGTTTACTTACCGAGTCAGGAGAACTTCCTTGCAGACAAGCTAAGCAGAATTCTCCAGCCGCATGAGTGGCAACTGGATCCCAAAGTAGCCCAGCAACTCTTCCAGTGTTGGGGGCTACTGTCCATAGATTTGTTTGTGAGCCCTGAAAATCACCAGTAGCCCTGGTGGCCCCCAGGTGGCCGAGACAGCCTTGGTTTCCACTCCTCCTGCTGCTGGCGGAGGAGACTCCAATTCCTCTGGGATTTCCACCCAATCTCCTATCGCAGGATGGGGGCTCACTTCTGCATCCCAACCTCAGGTCCCTCAACCTGATGGCATGGCTGCTGAAAGGGTAGTCCTTGCACCACTTCTCCTCCCAAAAAAGATAGAGGATGTGTTGCTAACCTCTAGAAGGCAATCGACTAGGAAAACCTACGCATTTAAGTGGTGTAGGTTTGAGGTATGTGTACTCAGCAGAGTGAGAACCCATTCTCCTGCCAGGTGGCTGTGGTGCTGCAGTACCTGCTTCACCTTTCCGATTTAGGCCTCAAGTCAAACTTGGTTCGAGTTCACCTTAGTGCTTTGTCAGCACACCACTTTCCAGTGGAAGGGCAACCTCTCTCTGTACATCCCTTGGTATCCAGGTTTCTGAGAGGTGTGCTTCTGCTGAAACCCCCGGTTCGCCCCCCCAGCGACCGAGTGGGATCTGAATGTGGTCTTGCAGCAGCTTACTCGCCCACCCTTTGAGCCGATGGCTACCTGCCATCTCTGCTTCCTCTCTTGGAAGACGCTTTTCTTGTTGATGCTCACATCGGCTACACGAGTGAGTGAGCTGCAAGCTCTGGTGTCCGATAGACCGTTCACACGGTTCTATAGGAACAGGGTGGTACTTCGCACACACCCCAAGTTCCTGCCGAAAGTGGTCTCCTCTTTCCACCTCAACCAGGAGGTGGTGCTTCCAACTTTCTTTCCCAGACCCCATGCCAGCAGGCAGAAGCAGTTCTGCATACCCTGGACTGTAAGAGGGCGTTGGTCTTCTACTTGGAGCGTACGCGGGGACATCGAAGAGCTTCTCAGCTTTTCGTCTCTTATGACCGCAGTAAGCTGGAGATGCCTGTCTCCAAGCGTACGTTGTCCACCTGGGTGGCAGATTGTATCGCCTGGGCATACAGGGCGGCCGATCTCCCATTGCAGGGTCGAGTCATGGCCCACCAGGTCAGGGCTAAGGCCTTATCAGTAGCTCACTTCCGCTCTGTTCCGCTGCAGACATCTGCCGGGATGCAACCTGGCCTTCAAGCCAGACTTCTGCAGCCCATTACTACCTGGATAGGAAGTCCCAACAGGACAGTGCTTTCGGCCAGGCTGTACTCCGTAATCTGTTCGAGGTTTAGGCAACTCCTACCCTCCGACCCTTTGGTGTCAGGCTACCGGAGTGTTATGTTCTGGGTTGAACTCCTATCATGGCTGCTGCAGCTCTTCTAGAGGGAGCCTATTTTTCAGTTATGGGTTCTCGGTAGCCTATAGCTAGGGAGTCCCATATGTGAGGACTGACTTCCTGCTTGTTCCTGGAGAAAGTGTAGTTACTCACCTGTAACAGGTGTTTTCCAGGGACAGCAGGAATCAGTCCTCATGACCCTCCCTCCTCCCCTGGAGTTGCAGTCCTTGATTAATTTTTATCTTTTTGCCGTCTTTTTAGTTATGTCATTTGACTGAGCAAGATGCCACCCTTGGGCAGGAAGGGGACCGCGCATGTGTAATGCAGTCCCAAAGGCTTTCTTCGAAAGCTGGGGATTTGCTCCGCACGGGGGCTCCGTCAACATCAATGTCACCCATATGTGAGGACTAATTCCTGCTGTCTCTGGAGAACACCTGTTACAGGTGAGTAATTATGCTTTCCCCTGCCTGGATGACTGACTCATAAGAAGCTGCACAGCCGCAGAGGTGCAACACGCAACAGCGCACACCACTCTCATCCTGCAGAACTTGTGGTTTGTGATAAATGATTCAAAGTTCCATCTCCTCCCGAAACAGTGTCTGGAGTTTATAGGGGCAAGGTTGGACACTGTTCGGGCCAAAGCCTTTCTCCCTCGGGACAGAGCCAATCGCCTCAGGTGCTGGCCACTGTGTCTACCCGCCTCCTGCTCCACCTGTTGGGTCACATGGCATCCACGGTTCATGTTACACCGGATGCCCGCCTTTGCATGAGGGCAGCTCAATGGGGCCTCCGCTTCCAGTGGAACCAGTCCACAGGTCAACTGCAGGACAGAATGGTGGTGACCCGCCAACTGGCTAACTCTCTCACCTGGTGGCAAGCCCCCCAGCACCTTCTGGTCGGGATGCCCTTCCAGGTCTCTGCCCCCCCAGAGGGTCCTAACCACGGATGCTTCCCTCTTAGGCTGGGGAGCCCACTGCGACAGCCTCTGCACTCAGGGCAGTTGGTCACAGATGGAGAGTCTACAACAGATCAACCTCTTGGAGCTTCGGGTCATATCCCTGGCCCTCCGAGCCTTCCATCACCACCTGCAACATCATTCAGTGCTGGTCCAATTGGACAATCAAGTGGCGGTGGTCTAAATCAGGGGTTTTCAACCCAGTCCTCAGGGAACCCTAGGCCAGTCAGGTTTTCAGGATTCCCAGAATGAATATGCATGAGAAAGATTTGCATGTTCTGCCTTCATTGTATGCAAATCTATCTTATGCATATTCATTGTGGGAATCCTGAAAACCTGACTGGCCTAGGGTTCCCCAATGAATGGATTGAAAACCTATGGTCTACATCAACAAGCAGGGGAGCACGGGATCATACACTCTCTGCCAAGAGGCAGTAACTCTCTGTTTGTATGCGAACTACCAAGGGATGCTCCTGCGGGCAGTTATCTGCCGGGTCAGGACAATGCCCTGGCAGATAGTCTAAGCAGGGTCCTCAAGCCACACGAGTGGCGACTAGACCCCAGAGTGGCCTATTGGCTCTTCTGGCTCTGGGGGACCCCACAGATGGACTTTTCTGCCAGTCCGGCCAACGCCCAGCTACCCTTTTTCTGCTCTAGGCAGCTGCACTCATCCTGGGTAGCAGCGGATGCATTCCTCATCCTGTGGATGGAGGACCTTCTCTATGCCTTCCTTCCCACGCCGCTGATTGCTAAAACCTTGCTCAAGGTTCAGCACAACAGGGCATCGCTGATACTAGTAGCCCCTCAGTGGCCCAGGCAACTATTGTTCCTACTGCTCCTTCGTTTATCCATGGCGCCCCAGGTACCTCTGGGGAGGGCCCTGGGGCTGCTGTCACAAGAGAAGGGATCCTTCCTACAACCCAACTAGGGGTGTCTGATGCTAATGGCCTGGCTGCTGAAAGGGTAGCCCTGGCCCCTTTCAACCTTTCAGGGGAAGTCCTCCTAAACTCCACAAGATGGGCTTACACCTTCAAATGGCGCAGATTCTCAGTGTGGTGCGTGGAGCGAAGGGTCAACCCATTCTCATGCTCTATGCAGCTTGTGCTGCAATATTTGCTTCACCTGTCTCAGGCAGGACTGAAGTCCAACTCTGTCAGGGTCCACCTAGGTGCACTTGTGCACATCACCACCTTATTGAGGGCAAACCCCGCTCCATCCGACCTCTTGTGAGCCACTTCCTGCAGGGTCTCCTTTTGTCAAAGTCTCCTGTCTGCCCACCAGTGGTGGAGTGGGACCTCAACATGGTGCCATCACAACTCACTGGCCCACCTTTTCAGCCCCTCCCTACCTGCCACCAATGGTACCTCTCCTGGAAGGTCGGGATCTTGGTGGCACTCATGTTGGCTCGCAGGGTAAGTGAATTCCAGGCATTGGTGGCAGATCCACCCTAAAAGAGGTTCTATAAGAACAGGGTCGTGTTCCGCACGCACCCCAAGTTCCTTCCCAAGGTGGTGTCCCCTTTCCACCTCAAATCAGGAGGTGGTGCTCCCCAGCTTTTTTTGCAGCCTCATGCCAACAGGGCAGAGACCATCTTTCATACTCTGGACTGTAAGAGGGCCCTGTCCTTCTACCTCCAATGTGCACAGGGCCACCACAAAGCCTCACAACTTTTCGTCTCCTATGGCCCAGTCGGCTGGCCGCAGCAGTGACCAAGCGTACTTTGTCCACCTGGGTGATGGACTGCATTGCCCTCGCCTATGAGCAGGCTAGGATCTTGCCGGCATGCCAGTTCATGGCGCACAGTGTCAGCGCCATGGCGGCATTTGCAGCAAACCTGTGTTCCGTTCCTCTGTCAAAAATCTGCCGTGCCGCCACCTGATCCTCAGTCCTTACCTTCGCAGCTCATTACTGCCTGGAGAGAGAGTCCCATAGGGACAGTGCCTTTGGCCAGGCAGTACTCTGTTATTTATTCGTGATGCAGGCAACTCCTGCCCTCTGGCCCTTCGGTGTTCAGGCTACCGCAGTGCTGGTTTCTCACTGGACACTTGGGCCACTTGGGAGTCTGTCCTCAAGACTCATTGCTGCTGCTCACGGCTTACCTTTTTCTGGTCACCCATGGCTTTTTATGGGTTTCTTGTTAGCCTGTAGCTAGGGAGTCCCATATGTGAGGACTGACTTCCTGCTTGTTCCCAGAGAAAGCATAGTTACTCACCTATAACAAGTGTTCTCCAGGGACATCAGGAATCAGTCCACACAACCCTCCCTCCTACCTGTGGAGTTGCTTTTTGTGTCATTTTTTGCCTTTGAGCTATATCATCCTACTGAAACAAGATGACACCCTTGGGCAGGGACGGGCCCATGCAATATCTATAGAGAGACTGTCCAGAGTAACAGCTGATCCTGCTAGGAAAAGGACTCCTGCAAAGAAATCTTTCTACAATAATACGAAATTCTTCTCTTCCTATCCTCCTGCTTCTCGGTATCAGGGTCAGCCCCCACAGAGGAAGCAGCAGGCTTCTAAGCAAAAGAAGCCACAGATGGCTAAATCGCAACAAGCCCCGGAGCCACAGGCTGTGCCTGGTTTTTGTCTCTTTCCTAGAGAACATTGCCACCCTGCCTCTAGAGGACCCCCACTCCTTCCACACAGCAGGCAGACTGTGTCACTATGCCCACAGATGGCATCTCATCACCTCAGAGTAGTGGACAATCACTGTAGTTCAGGAAGGGTAAAGACTTCACCTGCACACTCTGCTCCCTTCCACATTCAAGAGGGAATATCAAATGCAACCCCCATTCACTACTCTCCTACAAGATGAGATGTCCTCTCTTCTGTCTCAGGGCTCCATAGAAGATGTCCCCAACATCCCAACAGGGAGTGGGCTTCTACTCTCCCTACTTTTTAATTCTAAAGAAAACCAGAGGGTACAGGCCCATTCTGGACCTCAGAAACCTCAACAAGTTTCCAGTCCACAAAAAGTTCAAGATGATCTCTCTCAGGACTCTTCTTCCCTACCTCCAGAGTCAGGACTGGCTCTATTCTCTAGATCTAAAAGAAGCATACACATATATCCTTATCCATCCAGGACACAGGAAGTATCTATGCTTCACCTTTCAGGGAAAACATTATCAATACAGAGCCCTTCGGACTCGCCTCTGCCCCAAAAGTCTTCACAAAGTGCATGGCGGTCATGGCCACATATCTAAGAACTCTGGGGATATTCATCTTCCCCTACTTAGATGACTGGCTGATAAAGACAGACATCTCCCAAGAGATTCAGCTGTCCTTGCATCATACCACAACAGTACTACAACACTTGAGATTTGTCATAAACTTCCCAAAATCCCAACTCACTCCAACTCAAAGACTAAAGTTTATCAGAGCCCTGCTAGGCACCCAACAGTCCAGGGTGTTTCTGCCACTGTTCCGTTGTACCCGTCTAGTTGAACTAGCATCCCGGATGCTCCTATGACTCCATCTGACAGCCCGAGAGATGCTGCAGTTCCTTGGGCACATGGCCTCTACAGTATATATGTCATTCCATATGGCTAACTACATATGCAGACATACCAGTGGACTCTGGCCTCTCAGTGGAAGCAGGCCTCGGACGTCTCAGGGGCAGGATCCTAGTCCCTGTCCATCTAACCACATCCCTTCAGTGGTGGTATTCTCCAGAAAACCTGCTCATAGGGTCACCTTTTCAGATACCTCCAAGTCAATGCACCCTGACAACAGATGCCTCCAAACTGGGTTAGGGAGCCCACTTGGGCAACCTGACTAGACAGGGACCCTGGACGGTGCAGGAGTCACAACTCCAGATCAATCTCCTGGAACTTCGGGCAATCTCCAGTGCCCTCCAGGTGTTTCAACACTACCTCACAGTGCAACACGTCCTAGTAAGGACAGACAATCAGCTTGCCATGCTCTATGTGAACAAACAAGGGGGAACAGGCTCTTGGGCCCCCTGTGAGGAGGCGATCCATCTCTGGTCTTTTGCCATTGTTCATCAAATACACCTCCAAGTGGTGTACCTCCCGGGGGAATCCAATGTCTTGGCAGACAGACTGAGTCACATTCTTCTTCCCCATGAATGGTCTCTGCATCCGGACACAGTGTCCTATATCTGCCAGACCTGGGGAACTCCAGACATAGATCTATTTGCGACTCCGCAGAATGTCAAGCTTCCTCATTTCTGCACAAGGACTCCGACATCCACCAACCAACAGGTGGATGCCTTCCACCTGCACTGGGATCAGGGTCTGCTTTATGCGTTCCCTCCCATACCCCTCATACCCAAGACGCTTTTCAAGCTTAAGTCTGACAGGAGCTCCATGATTCTAATAGCCCCTCACTGGCCGCGAAAACCGTGGTTTCCGCTGCTACTGTGTCTGACTCAGATTCCTCCTCTGTGCTTCGGATATGCGCTGGATCTCCTCTCCCAGGACAACAGCTCACTGCTCCATCCCAATCTGCAGTCTCTCTGCCTCACAGCTTGGCTTCTGAGAGCGTAGCTTTACAAGGTTTTGACCTTACTCAGGAGGTTAAGGAGATCCTTTTGGCTTCTAGAAAGCCCTCCACCAGATGGTCATACAATTTTAAGTGGCATAGATTCTCAGTCTGGTGTTCCCAGAAGGATCTCAATCCCTTTTCTGCTCCAATGGAGTCACTCCTGCATTATCTCCTCCACCTGTCCTTGACAGGTCTAAAGACAAACTCGATGAGAGTCCACCTTAATGCCATTGTGGTTTCTTATCATCTACTTAATGGACAGCCCATTTCCACACATCCATTAGTAGCGCATTTTATGAGAGGTCTCCTACTGTCCAAACCTCCCGTTAAGCCACCTCCGGTAGCTTGGGGCCTCAAAGTCATTCTAGAGCTTCTCCTCAAGCTGCCCTTTGAACCATTAGCCACAACCTCACTTAAATTTCTGTCGTGGAAGGTGATCTTCCTAATTGCCTTCACTTCAGCTAGATGCATTAGTAAGCTCAGGTTTTAGTGGCGGATCCACCCTATACCCGCTTCCACAATGACAAAGTAGTCTTTCGTAATCACCCACACTTTATGCTAAAGGTGGTATCTCCCTTCCATCTAAGCCAGTCAATTTACCTTCCAGTTTTCTTTCCTAAACTACATGTGTCTAGAGCAGAAGTAACTCATAGAAACATGATGGCAGAAAAAGACCATATGGCCTATCTAGTCTGTCCTTCCATATCAACCACTACAATAGTCCCCTTTTTTCCTTTAGAGATCCTCTGTGTTCGTCTCATGCTTCTTTGAATTCAGATATTGTCCTCGTCTCTACCACCTACACTGGGAGACTATTCCACAGATCCATCACTCTTTCCGTAAAGAAATATTTCTGCATATCACTCCTGAATCTATCCCCTTTCACCCTCATCCCATGTCCCCTTGTAGCAGAGCTTGCTTTCAATCAAAAGAGGCTCTCCTCCTGTGCATTTATGCCGCGGAGTTATTTAAACGTCTTAAACATATCACCTCTATCCCTCCTTTCCTCTAAGGTGTACATATTAAGATCCTTAAGTCTGTCCTCATATACTTTATAATGAAGAGCACTAACCATTTTAGTAACCATCCTCTGTATTGACTCCAGCCCATTTATATCCTTTTGAAGGTGCGGTCTCAAGAATTGCACACAATACTCCAAATGAGGTCGCACCAAAGACTTATACAGAGCCACTATCACTTCCTTTCTTCCGCTGGCCATTCCTTTCCCTATGCACCCAAGCATCCTTCTAGCTTTTGCTGTCGCCTTTTCTACCTGTTTAGCTACTTTAAGATCATCAGACACAATCACGCCTAGGTCCCGTTCTTCTTTAGTGGACAAAAGTATTTCACCCCTATACTATATTGCTCCCTTGGACTGCTGCAGCCCAAATGCATGACCTTGCATTTTTCAACATTAAATGTCAGCTGCCAAATTCTAGACCATTCTTCAAGCTTAGCTAGATCCCTTCTCATGTTATCTACACCTTCCTGGGTGTCTACTCTATTGCAGATTTTGGTATCATCCGCAAAGAGGCAAACCTTACCCGACAGCCCTTCCGCTATATCACTAACAAAGATGTTAAAAAGAATTGGACCAAGGACAGATCCCTGGGGCACACCACTGGTAACCTCCATCTCCTCAGAGTGAGCTCCATTTACCTGTACCCTTTGTTGCCTCCCACTCAATCAATTTCTTTTTTTTTCCATTTTAACTTTTAATTAAGCATTTCAAGACAAGTTACACATCTCTACAAGTTCAACTTTGTACAATCCCTTAACATTTACATAAACCAACATATATGTAATCCCTTTATTTATACATAGTCATGCATATCCACACCCCTCTGCGCACTTCTACGCTCCTTCATGCATATTTATGCCCATTCCTGCAAAGCTACGCACATGTCATTGAGTGTTACAAGACTCTACAGACTCAACTTTGTAGATTTCCCTTAACATATGCTCACCTATATGTAATCCCTTTATTAATGCATAGTCAGGCATGTCCCCGCACCTCAAGGCGCTGCTACGTACCTTCCTACATAGCTATGCCCTTTTTTACAAAGCCATGCATATTTCAATAAAGTGTACATTTCTCCTCATACTCTCCTTTATACCATTCCCGTAACAGTTTACCGATGCCAACATGTATGTATTTCCTTTATTTAGTCATAGTTATGCGTATTTCCGCCCACCCAGGCACATCCTTACATTTCTATGCACCCCTATATACATGTACTCATATCTCTGCATATTTCCATACAAATTACCACTTGTGATAAGGAAGCTTATCAGGACCTAGAAGAGAGGGGTAAAAAGAAGGAATTTACCTTAATAAAGGGACCCATTTTAAAAGGTCCAGGACTTAAAACTCCATTTGCTCCTAGGAAGCCAGCAATTCCTGGCTACAATGAGGAACAGAGTGTCCCTAGTGGTGGAAAGGATAGGGAATACAGGCTCAGGGTAAGGAACCCTTATGTCACTGCATCCCCTAATCACACAGCTGCCACGAGGGAGTTTGATCTTTCTCACCTGAGAGGGGAGAGGGTGGAGCAGGAGCCTGAGGGGTTTAAGTTTGGCTCAGTTAGGTCAGAGAGTCAGGCAGCAGGAGAAAGCAGTTGAGGAGGAGCAGGAGCAAGAGGACGAAGAGGGACAAGCAGGACACATGGAGAGAAACTGGAAGGACTCCTGAGACCAGAGAGTGCTGCAACTGCTGACCAAAGAGAAAGAGAGAGCAGAAGTTTTGCCTACTCAAGGAATGGAGCAGTGAGTGCCAGAAGCACTAATTGGAGAACAGGACGTGCTAGATGGTGGCCAGAGCATATAAGAAGTGAAGCTACTACAGGTTTTGATCAAGGTATGAGCCCCAGAAGCTTAGCTAATAAGGAGCACTACGTATTTGCCAGAGACAGCTTTAACCCTAATAGAAGGCAGTCAAGTAAGCTATCTGAATCTGAGTCAGAGAGTGAGCCCATGGAATTGGGGGAGCCAGATTTACCTTGTGATGAAGAGGTCTCATACATGGACTGCTCTGCATGCCAGTCTGCCAATTAAGAAGGGTTGTAAGGGGATGTCAACCGTAAAGAGAAGCCTCCAGTGTCCAAAGCCCTGAGTGCTTTGTTTGCTTGTTAATGTTCTAAGCTCAGGAAAAGTGTGACGCAGTGCAAAGCTGAATCTTCCTGATTATCTTTTGAGAAAACAGCTGTGAGCAGTGCAGAGCTCAGTTTTGGATGCCGTTTCAACTGAAGGAAGAAAGAAATGCTTTTGTTTGTCTAACTTCTGAGAAAACCTGGAAAAGAGTTTTTATCTGCTTGTGTGAATTGGACTATCTATAAGAAGTGCTGAGTTTAAGCATACAAGATAGCCAGGTATTTGTTCTGGACTGGAAAGGGAAAAGAAACCTGGTTTAAACGTTTCTTTCTGTTTGTTTTGATCTGCACGGCAAGCTCTGCTGAAAAAGCAGGTGTTGTTAATTAAGGCTGAGGAAAGCTGTTTGTTTCAGTTCAAGTTATCCTGTAATGAGTTACAAGAATTCCTGGTGAAGATATCTTAAAAGGTGGATCTGTGAACCTAGCGTGTCTTTCTGTGCTAATGAATAAATTGCACTCACTCAAAACCCAACTACAATGAAGGTGTTTTTTTTTCATCTGAGCCCAAATGATATCTAACTAAACTACCTTTCCCAGAATGCATTTAAAGGCATCCAGTTAGAAAAGGCCAGAAAGCTGAAGCACCACAGTGACAAAAATAAACCCACGCCCTTCCATACTAATGTAAGGGGCTAAGGGCGTGACACACTCTATACACTCCACTTCGTACAGTCCCTTAACTTTTACATATGCCATCTCATACTTACATTTATGCCGTTATACATATTTCACTCTCACTTGGTTTGCAGCTTGTCGTGCTGTGAGGGCTTGCGTGCATCAGTGATGCTGAGAGCTAAACTATCGGTAGTTTAACTACTGGCAGGGTCTCCCAAGATGGACAGATCTCAGCTGAGGTGCCAGACCAAGACAAACCACCCATCTGGGCAGCAGCAGAATGGGATAGTGTTGACGGTGGAGGATCACATTTTTGTGACAACGGCAACAACACCAAACTTAAACTGCACGGAAGAAAGGCCCGGCAATCTACTTCTGTATCTTGCCATGAAAACCCAATGGATAGTTACAACAAAACAAATTGTGCTATGGTGCTGGAAGATGAGACCCCCAGGTTGGAAGGCACTCAACTAGCTACTGGGGAAGAGCTGAAGACTTTTCAGAGTAAAGCCAGCATTTATGATGTGGTTGGATCAAAGCCCTCGGGACGTCTGACTGCTGATGTAGCTGCACATGAAATGAGAGTCAGAAGCTGTAAAGATGTCTTACACATTGGAACATGGAACGTATGAAGCATGAACCAAGGGAAGTTGGAGGTGGTCAAGAATGAAATGAAACGTGTACAACTTGATCTGTTGGGTGTCAGCGAACTGAAATGGACTGGCATCGGGCACTTTGCATCAGATGATCACATGGTCTACTATGCTGGAAATGAAAGACAAAGAAGAAATGGTGTTGCATTTATAATAAAGAAGAAACTTGCAAGAACTGTAATGAAATACAATGCAGTCAGCGAATGCTTAATCTCTATTCGTCTACGAGGATTGCCTATCAACACAACTATAATTCAAGTATATGCCCCAACAACAGCTGCAGAAGAGAATGAAATTGAAGAGTTCTATGAACAAGTACAAGCTGAAATTGACAGAACATGCAAACAGGATATCCTGATAGTCATGGGTGACTGGAACGCAAAAGTTGGCAACAAAGAAGAAGGCAAAGTAGTTGGAAAATATGGACTTGGCAACAGAAATGAAGATGGAGAAAGACTGATAGAATTCTGCAAGACCAATGATCTATTCATCTCAAACACCTTCTTCCAGCAACACAAGCGGCGACTGTACACATGGACTTCACCCAATGGATTGTATAAAAATCAAATTGACTACATCTGTGGAAGTCAATGATGGAAAAGCTCTATAACATCAACAAAGACAAAACCTGGAGCTGACTGTGGTACAGATCATCAACTACTAGTATGCAAACTCAAGCTAAAGTTGAAAAAGAGCAAACCACTCATGAATGCAGCAAAATATGACCTTGAGAATATACCACTGGAATTTAAAGGCTGCCTGCAAAATTGATTTGCTGCTTTAGATACAAATGACAGAGCTCCGGAACAGTTATGGAATGACATCAAGAAGGTTGTGTTGGAAGAAAGCGAGAAGTCTCTACAAAAGGTGAAAAAGCAAAAACGGCCAAAATGGATGATGGAAGAAACTCTGAAAATTGCCCAGAAATGCATAGAAGCTAAAGCCAGAGGAGAAAGAAAGACAATCGCAGAACTCAACAGAGATTTCCAACGTGCAGCAAGACAGGACAAGGAAAAGTACTACAATGACACTTGCAAGGAAATAGAAGCAGAAACTATTAGAGGAAGAACAAGATCGGCTTTCCTGAAGCTACGAGAGTTAAAGAAAAAGTTCCAGCCTCGAATTGGAATGTTACAAGATGCTCAAGGTTCTATGTTGAATGATGCTGAGAAGATCAAGAAAAGGTGGAAGGAATATACAGAGTTTTTATATGATAAAGATCAAGTGGACCAACAGCCGTTTCAACCTGTACCTTATGATGGGGAACCATGGGTGATGAAAGAAGAAGTTGAAGCAGCATTGAAAGCCTTATCAAAGAACAAAGCTCCAGGCATTGATAGCATTCCTATAGAAGTATTGCAGCAATCTGATGCAGTTGTTACCATACTTACAAGGCTCTGCCAAGAAATATGGAAGACAACATCATGGCCAACTGACTGGAAAAGATCTGTGTTTATACCAATACTAAAGAAAGGTGATCCAACTGACTGTGGAAATTATTGAACAATTGCTCTGATCCCACATGCCAGCAAAATTCTACTGAAGATTATTCAAAAGAGACTACAACCATACCTGGAACAAGAACTACCTGAAGTGCAAGCAGGGTTCAGGAAAGGGCGAGGAACGAGAGACATCATTGCGGATGTGAGATGGATCCTTGAAAAGACTAAAGAATACCAAAAGGATATCTATTTGTGCTTTATCGACTATAGCAAGGCTTTTGACTGTGTAAACCATGAGAAACTCTGGGCCACATTAAGAAGCATGGGTATACCAGAACACCTGATCGTTCTCTTGCGCAATCTGTACATTGATCAAGAAGCAACAGTTCGAACGGAACAAGGAGAAACAGAATGGTTTAAAATAAGCAAAGGTGTAAGACAAGGCTGCATACTTTCCCCCTACCTGTTTAATTTATATGCAGAACAAATCATCAGAGAAGCAGGATTGTATGAAGACAACAGAGGTGTGAAGATTGGTGGAAGACTCATCAACAACTTTCGCTATGCTGATGATACTACATTACTGGCTGAAAGTGAAGATGATCTGAAACATTTGCTTCTCACAGTCAAAGAACATAGTCTCAAAATGGGCCTGCACCTTAATGTAAAGAAGACAAAGGTCATGACAACTGGCATAATCAACAGGTTCATCGTTGAAGGAGAAGAAATTGAAATTGTGAACAACTTTAACCTACTTGGATCAACTATCAATAAAGAAGCAACAAGCAGTCAAGAAATCAAACAACGCATTGCTCTTGGCAGAATGGCTATGAAAGACCTAGATAAGATCCTCAAGAGCAGAGATGTCTCTCTCCATACAAAGATTCAACTTGTTCAAGCCATGGTATTTTCAATAACATCATATGGATGTGAAAGCTGGACAGTGAAAAAGACAGACAGGAAGAAAATTGATGCCTTTGAATTATGGTGCTGGCGGCGAATACTGTGTATACCATGGACTGCCCGAAGAACAAACCAGTCGGTACTAGAGGAGATCAAACCTAAGCTTATCTTTAGAAGCTCAGATGACAAGACTTCGACTTTCATACTTTGGACACATCATGCGAAGAGAGAGATCATTAGAGAAAGACATCATGCTTGGCAAGATAGAAGGTGAACGCAAAAGAGGAAGGCCAGCAATGAGATGGATCGATACAATAACAGCAGCTACGGGTACCAGTCTGTCAACAATGAGATGCCTGACTGAAGACCGAACACAATTTAGGATAGCTATCCAGAGGGTCGCCATGAGTCGACTCCGACTCGACGGCACTTAACAACAACAACATATTTCACTGAAAGTTACAATTCTCTACAAGCTCAATTTTGTACAATCCATTAAGCTTAACATATGCTAACAAATACGTAGTCCCTTTATTATGCATATTCATGCACGTCTATGCATCCATGCACATTTATGCATCTCCATGCATTTTTACGTGTCACTACGCATATTTCAATAACAATTACAAGTCTCTACATACTCCATTTTATACACTCCCTTAGCATTACAAACACCAAATGTATGCCTACCATCTTAACATTTACCTTACCACTTACTGTTAATCCCTTAACATTTACCTATGCTTACCTATATGCACACCCGCTCTTTATGCATACCCCCTTCCTATGGCCTCTCCATCTATCCTCCCTCCCCTCCCCCGCTCATCATCCATCCGTTCATCCCCCGCTCATCCTTTCCCTTGTTAGTTTCCCCTCTCCTTTCACCCAGTCACCATGCAGTCTTCCTGATAGGCTGTATCTGGGGCCCCTCCCGCCTTCTTCCGCTACCCTCTCCCTCCCTCTTCCTTCCATATTTCCAACTACTTACACACTCTCTTCCATTCTTCCGCAGCTTTCCCCCCTTTCCCCCTCTGCATCTCCGTCAATCTATGCATCAAACACATCTCTGCCACCCTTCTCACAAAACCGGCCGGTTGTGGTGTAGTATCCCCCACCCAATGCTGTGCCATCTCACTTCAGGCCGCTACTGTACAGTAGTGTAGCACTCCACTCACCCTCTTTGGGATGTCCTCCTCTAGTTGATGCAATAAGCAAACCTCTGGTTTCCTTTGCAGTCTATATCCTGTCATATTATAAATCATCTCCAAAATCTCCATCCAGTAAGCTTGTATCCTATCGCATGTCCATCACATATGCAACCAATCCCCTCTCGCATGACATCCCCTCCAATAGTGATCATTAGGCCCCCTTCCTGCTCTCTTTTTACATACTGGAGTCCAATACCAGCGAAACAGTACTTTATAAGCATTCTCTTTTACCTGCGTGGCAACAGAAATACTTGCCACCGTCTGTATAATCTTGTCCCATTCCTCCTCAGACCACCTCTCCCCCAGATCATCTTCCCATTTTATCATATACCCCAATTTACTCTCCCCTCCCTCCATTAAGCCTTTGTAAATTCTGGACAAAACTCTTTTTTTGCCCTAGGTTCCCTATACACAGCGCCTCAAACCACCCCCTAGTTTCCCAGAGATCCTTCCACACCTTCGGTTGTCTGAAAAAATAGCTCACTTTTATATATGCATAGTAGTCCCTGTCCCCAAATCTATACAAATCCTTAATCCCTTCAAACTCAAAAATACCCTACTTACTCACTATTTGTGAGATGTGTGTTAGCCCCGCCTGTGCCCAACTACGCAGAGTGTGCAGCCCTGGTCCTTGCCCACGGTCAAAACAGGCCTCCAAGGTCATGCCCTGCGTATATCTTTTATTTTGTACTAATGTTTTCCGATTTTGTTTCCACACTTGTAAATTATGTGCTGTTAGGGGATTTTGGTATTTGGTTTCTAAACCATGACTCTCCCTCCACACTACTTTGGCCAGGCTTTCTCCCCTTAAAGAAGCCTCTTCCATTTGAACCCATTGTTTCTGTGTTCCTCGATGCCACTCATAGATCGTTGTCAGTTGTGCTGCCTCATAATATTTCCTAAAGTTAGGCACCCCTAACCCACCCTCTCCTTTAGTTCTTTGCATTACTACCATAGCTACTCTTGCCCATCTATTTTGCCAGATGAAGCAATTAACGATTCTTTGTAATCGTTTTAGCTTACTAAGGGGTACCTTGATTGGTAGCGTCTGGAACAGAAATAGGAATCGTGGTAGGAGTATCATCTTTATTGTGGCAATCCGCCCGAACCATGAAAGATATCCCCGCCCCCATCCATCCAACCAACTTTCGACCTGCCCAAAGAGTTTCTGATAATTCAGCTTATATAATGCTTCTATCCTATTACTTATATGAATGCCAAGATATCTAACACACTCTCTTGCCTACTTAAATTGATATTTCTTTTGTAGTATTCTCTGTGTGTCTCCGTGGGTAGTTAAATTTAAGATTTCTGATTTGGTCCAGTTAATAGTAAACCCCGATAGTCTGCCAAATTCTTCTAATTCCCACATTAAAATGGGAATTGAAACGTGAGGCCTACCTACACTCAAAATTATGCCATCTGCAAATAACAAAATTTCCTCGGCTCGCAATCTTGGGATTGCCTTTGACTCCTCTCTCTCCTCCTCCAAACACATTCATCTGATAGCTAAGACCTGCTGTTTCTTTCTCTATAACATCAACAAAATCCTCCCTTTCCTTTCTGAACACACTACTAAGATGCTTATCCACAATCACCTCCCGCCTTGACTATTGTAACCTACTCCTTGCTGGTCTCCCTTTGAATCATCTCTCTCCCCTTCAATCTTTTCAGCACTCTGCCAGCCAGCCTCATCATGCCCATATTACCCCTCTTCTCAAGACACTTCATTGACTCCCTATCCGTTTCTGCATCCAGTTCAAACGTCTCCTGCTGACCTATAAATGCATTCACTCTGCAGCTGCTCACTACCTTTCTTCTCTTATCTCTCCTTATACCACCCCTCGGGAACTCTGCTCTTCTGGCAAACTGCTTCTATCTGTGCCCTTCTCTTCTATTGCTAACTCCAGACTTTGCTCCTTTCACCTTGCTGCACCTTACGCCTGGAACAAACTACCTGTGTCTATACGCCAGGCACCTTCTCTGACCCTTTTCAAATCCAGGCTGAAAACTCACCTCTTTGCTGCTGCTTTTCGATCTTGACTCACCTGACCTCCTTGTTTCTTTACCTTTCCCCCTTTATTTTATCCCTGTCTACACCTTCTGTGTTGTCTGCCTTGACTAGAATGTAAGCTCTGATGAGCAGGGACTGTCTCTTACATGTCTGTGCAGCGCTGCATATGACTTGTAGCGCTATGTGAATGCTCAGTAGTAAAAGGGACCCGGGATATCATTGCTTGACCCAATACAAGCATTGAGGAACCTGTGCCTTTTGGGGAGACTGCTAGGTACTTATGACCTAGATTGGCCACTGTTGGAAACAGGATACTGGGCTTGATGGACCTTGGTCTCACCCCGTATGGCATATCTTATGTTCTTAGTAGTAGTAGTATCTGCTTTACCCTTAGTAGTAGTAGTATCTGCTTTACCCTCTGTCCCAGAGCAATGAAGTCACTTTTGATATGCTCTGAGGAATACCTAGCATTCTCCAGGACCAAGCAGGAAGTCAGTCCTCACATATGGGTGACATCGACGTCGATGGAGCCCCCATGCGGAGCATTTCCCCAGCTTTCTAAGAAAGCCTTTGGGAATACATCCACGCATGCGCGGTCCCCTTCCCGCCCAAAGGTGCCATCTTGCTCAGTCTTTCTTTTTCCGTGGAGCCCAACAGACGTGTATCCGTGTCACCTGGAAAAGTATGATTTTTTTCTGCGATTTTTGCTCTCTTTTGTCTGGTTCGACGCCGGTTCCCCTTCCTGCCTGGGTTTGGTATGCCGGTATCGACCCGATCTCTATTTTTCGTTTTTTTGCCCTTCATGGCACGCGTTCGTGCTCTTTTTCTTTTTCCCTGGAGGTCCGGTCTTTTGACCTCGCGGGGGCCCTTTTTTCCCCGATCGCCTCCAGTGGTTTTAAGAAGTGTGATCGTTGTAAGAAGCTCATGTCTCTTACTGACACACACGACTGCTGCCTGCGTTGCCTCGGGCCGGACCATGATCCCAAGGTCTGTGTCCTGTGTGGAAAAATGTCCACTAAGGCACTCAGAAGCCAGCAGCATCAGAAGGAGAGAATTTTTTCGGACTCTGCCTCCGGACGAGCCCGGACCTCGTCAGAGGCCTCGACGTCTCGTGAGTCTGACCCCGAGCTTCGTCGGGGTTCCTCTGAAAGGGGGTCCCCCAGTCGGGAGCATAAGAGGAAGAGGAAGCTCGTGAGGGCGGCGTTGGAGGATACCCCTGGTTCCTCGAGGGCCAGGTCCCGGACCCCTGACCGTCACCCCGGGCCTTTGGAACTGGAGAAACCGCCTAAGGTGCCTCGTGTAGAGCCGGAGTCCGTCGAGCATGTAAGTCCTGTTGTCCTCGAGGACTCTCCTCCCAGGGAGCCGCCGCCGGGGCCCGAGTCGGTGGCTGCTGAGTCTCCTGAGCTTGGACTCAGGCTGACAGCCTTGGAGTGCAGACTGTCTGCCTTCATGGATCAGCAGCGGGTGCTGATGGCCAGCTTGACTGGTGCATCTGCTCCGACCACCAGGACGTGAACGTCTAAGTCGACCCCGGAGACCGAGCCGGTTCTCGAAGCCATGAAGGCCTGAGTCCGGACTCGGTCACAGTCTCCCTCGACCTCCCGTTCGGGACCGAGGGCGTCGACGCCGATGGCCCCGGCGTCAGGGCGGGTGCTACCGGAGCCCGCGCGGTTGGAGCCCCTCGACTCTTTCTCGGATGAGTCTGCATGGAAGACGGAGGACGAGGAGTCCCCCGATACCTTTCGGACTCGGTGTGTCCCTTTGGACTCACCGCAGTCCGAGCCCCGGAGTAGGTCCCCACCGGAGGACACCCGGTTCTCGGAGTTCGTCAGGGACATGGCCAAGGCTTTGAATGTTCCTGCGGATCCCGAGGAGGAGCCTCGAGCCAAAGAGCTCGATACCCTACAGTATGACTCTCCCCCGAGGGAGGCCTTTACTGTGCTGGTTCCTCCGATGCTGGAACGGCTCCTCTTCCAAATGTGGGAGGCACCGGCCTTGGCACAGGTTTTGAGCAAGCAGATCGATTCCATGTATCGAGTCCGAAAGAGCTCTGGGTTCCAGAAGGCGCAGCTGCCGCACCATTCTATGGTTGTGGAATCGGCCATGCATCGTCTGAAGAGCCAGAAGATGCACTCTGTGGTGCCCCCCGGTAGGGAGGCCTGAAGCCTGGATGCCGTTGGCAGAAAGTGCTTCCAGGGCTCGATGCTTGCTTGCCGTGTCCAGTCCTACCAGCTGTACATGGGCATGTACTTGCGGGACCTGGCTAAGGAAATAGCCGGGTTCTCGGCTGGCCTCTCCAGGGAACCTTTGCAGAGGTTCAAGACCTTGTCCTTGGGGATCCGGGAGTGCTCCAAATTCATCTCCCAGGCGGCCTATGATGGCTTCGAGGCTTCGGCCCGAGTAGCAGCGGCCGGCATCGGTGCTCGACGCCAGGCATGGCTACAGTCATCGGACCTCGAGCCATGTGTACAGGACAAGTTGGTCGATGTCCCATGCCAGGGTGAAAACCTCTTCGGCAAGCCCATGGCCGAAAAGGCTGCTGAGCTCGAGACTGAGACTCTGACAAGGGCAAGGTTGTCCAGGAAAACGTCTGCCCCTTCTCATAAGAAGAAGGGCTCGGGGAAAAAGATCTTTTACCCGAGGAAGTCGTCTGCCTACAAACCTTTCCCTCACTATCAGGCCCCCCAGCTCCCCAGCAGGCATGGGCCCCATAGGCAGAAAGCCCCCAAGCCTCCGGCTCCTGCTCCTACTCAGCAGGGAGGGGGTTTTTGACTCCCACTGCATAGCCTCTCCACCTCTGCTGGCCCATCTCAGCACGGGAGGTCGGTTGACCCTGTTTGCCCACCAGTGGCCGCTCGTCACAGGAGATGCTTGGGTACTGAGCATAGTCCAGAAGGGCTATCTGCTCCATTTCAATCAGGTACCCCCCTCCTACTTTCCAGGGGAGCCTCCAAGGCCTACTCTGCATCAGGAACTCCGTCTCCAGGAACTGCAAGGTCTTCTTCAAGACAGGGCGGTGGAGCCTGTACCTCCCCACCTGCTGGGGCAGGGCTTCTACTCCAGGTACTTTCTTGTGCCAAAGAGAACTGGAGGTCTCCGGCCCATTCTGGACTTGAGAAATCTCAACAAGTTCTTGGAAAAGGAAAAGTTCAAGATGCTTACTCTTGGAACACTGCTGCCCTACCTCCAGCAGGGAGATTGTCTATGCTCCTTAGATCTGAAGGATGCGTACACTCACATCCTCATTCATCCAAACCACAGAAAATACCCAAGGTTCGTGGTAGGAGGAAACCATTTTCAGTACAGAGTACTACCCTTTGGCCTAACCTCTGCCCCACAGGTCTTCACAAAGTGCCTGGCAGTGGTGGCGGCATACTTGAGAAATCAGGGTATTTTTGTCTTCCCCTACTTGGACGACTGGCTCATCAGGGGTCAGACTCTCCAGGAGGCCAGGCAAGCCACCCTCCATACTGTCTCTCTCCTCCAGCAACTAGGCTTTGTCATAAACTTCGCAAAGTCCACTTTGCTCCCCTCCCAGAACCTGGAGTTCATAGGAGCACGGTTAGATTCCCTGCACGCAAAAGCTTACTTGCCAGAAGACAGAGCGGGAAGGCTGAAGGACTTGGCCAGCCGGTTTCTAGACAACCCACTGGTTTCCTCCAGACATTGTTTAAGGCTCCGGGGTCACATGGCTTCAACAGTGCATGTGACCCCCAATGCCCGCCTGCATATGAGGCCTGCACAGTGGTGTCTCAGGACTCAGTGGAGGCAGGCTACAGGAAGCCTAAGAGACAAAGTAAGGGTGTCCAAACCCTTCCTGAACTCCCTGCAGTGGTGGCTACACCCCCCTAACCTTCTACAGGGAATTCCTTTTCAGGTACCTGTTTCCACTGTGGTGCTCACAACCGATGCCTCCTTGCAGGGCTGGGGTGCACATTGTCTGGACAAGTGCACACAGGGCCTGTGGTCTCCATGGGAGGCCACGCAACAAATCAACCTGCTGGAACTCCAGGCGATACGCTTAGCCCTCAAAGCCTTCTCTCACACCCTGGCCCACCAGTCTGTCTTGGTGCAGACAGACAATCAGGTGGCGATGTTCTTTGTGAACAAACAAGGGGGCACGGGGTCCAGGCTCCTGTGTCAGGAAGCACAGGCCCTCTGCTCTTTTGTACTTGGACACAATATGCTGCTCAGGGCAGTCTATCTTCCTGGCCACGAAAATTTCCTGGCAGACAGATTGAGCAGGGTTCTACAACCTCATGAATGGCAGCTGCACCCTTTGGTGGTTCAGAACATTTTCCTGAAATGGGGACTTCCATCCATGGACCTCTTTGCCAGTCTCCTGAACTGGCAGCTGCCCCAGTTCTGCTCCAGGCAACCGCATCCCACGAGATTCGCAGCGGATGCCTTCCTGATCTCATGGTCCAAGGGCCTTCTGTATGCGTTTCCTCCCACGCCCCTGGTGGCCCGAACCTTGTTCAAGATTCTAAGGGACAGGGTCTTGGTCATATTGGTAGCCCCCAGATGGCTGAGGCAGCCCTGGTTCCCGCTTCTGTTACAGCTGGAGGTGGGCACTCCACTCTCTCTGTTTCAACCCGATCTTCTTTCTCAGGATCAGGGTTCCCTTCTGCACCCCAATCTCAAAACTCTCAATTTGATGGCCTGGAGGCTGCAAGGGTAATGCTGGCTCCCTGGGGCCTGCCTCAGGAAGTTGAAGAGGTGGTCTTGGCCTCTAGGAAGCAATCCACCAGAAAGACCTATGCCCTGAAGTGGAAACGGTTCTCCTTGTGTTGTGACCAACGCCAGGAGAAGCCTTTCTCCTGCCCTGTGCCAGTGGTGCTTCAGTACCTGCTGCACTTGTCTAATCAGGGTCTTAAGTCCAATTCTGTTCGGGAACACCTTTCTGCTCTGGCAGCCCACCACTCACTGGTGGAAGGGCACTCTTTATCGGTTCACCCCTTGGTGTCCCGGTTCCTCAGAGGCTTGCTCTTGCTAAAGCCTCCTCTCCGTCCACTAGCTCCTGAGTGGGAGGTGAATGTGGTCTTGCAGCAGCTTACTCGCCCTCCCTTTGAGCCGATGGCTACGTGTCCCCTCCGCTTCCTTTCTTGGAAGGTTCTTTACCTAGTGGCACTGATCTCGGCCAGACGAGTGAGTGAACTTCAAGCCCTGGTCTGTGACAGGCCATACACTCGTTTCTATAGGAACAGGGTAGTCCTTAGGACTCATCCTAAGTTCCTCCCGAAGGTAGTCTCCTCTTTCCACCTCAATCAGGAGGTGGTTCTTCCAACATTCTTCCCTAGGCCCCATGCCAGCCGGGCTGAGGAAGTCCTGCATACCCTGAACTGTAGAAGGACCTTGTCTTTCTACATTGAGCGTACTAAGGGTCATAGAAGGGCTACTCAGCTCTTCGTCTCCTTTGACCTGAACAACTTGGGGTTGCCTGTCTCCAAGCGTACCTTGTCCATATGGATGGCGGACTGTATCACCTGGGCTTACAGGGCAGCAGACCTTCCCTTGCAGGGTCGAGTCACAGCCCACCTTGTCCGGGCAATGGCTGCATCAGTAGCTCATCTCCGTTCTGTACCGTTGGCAGACATCTGTAGGGCTGCAACTTGGTCCTCAAGCCAGACCTTTGCAGCCCATTACTGCCTGGAGAGGGAGTCCCGTAGGGACAGTGCTTTTGGTCAGGCAGTTCTCCAGAATCTCTTTGAGGTTTAGGCAACTCCTGCCCTCCAGCCCTCTTGTTGGGCTACCGGTGGGATCTCTTCTCAGTGAAATTCTTTCCCTGATGCTGAGGCTTCACAGAGGGAGCTCTATTTTTCAGCCTGGGTTCCTGGTAGCCCAGAGCTAGGGAGTCACCCATATGTGAGGACTGACTTTCTGCTTGGTCCTGGAGAAATAGTAGTTACTCACCTATAACAGGTGTTCTCCAGGAGCAGCAGGAATCAGTCCTCACAACCCTCCCTCCTCCCCTGGGAGTTGCAGTTGTACATAGTTCATTTTTTTTTTTGTGCTGTCTTTTAGCTATGTCATCTGACTGAGCAAGATGGCACCTTTGGGTGGGAAGGGGACCACGCATGCATGGATGTATTCCCAAAGGCTTTCTTAGAAAGCTGGGGAAATGCTCCGCATGGGGGCTCCATCGACATCGATGTCACCCATATGTGAGAACTGATTTCTGCTGCTCCTGGAGAACACCTGATACAGGTGAGTAACTACTCTGTATTATTTGTGCCAACATGGATGAGCAACATTGGATAACAGTCAGTAGGCTTGATGAATTTTGGCAAACTCTCTGTAACATCTTGGATTTTGGCATCTGGCAGACAGCAAAACTCCCTGGACATCAAGTCTGGTCAGCAGATGGATGCCTCAGTACCCCTACCTTTCGCTTCCTTGTGGTCACTGATTCTGTAGCTTTGGGATGCTTGAGCTCTAGTTCCTTCCTTTTCCTGGTGATATTGAAACGTTTTCTTGCTAGCTGTTGCTTCAGGGATTTAAACATTTCCTCTGGTCACCTGTGCATGGCTCCATACTTCTGTTTTCTATTACAGTTTATCTAATATAGGCTTTGAAGTAAAAACAAAACAAAACCCAAAATGTGTTACGTTGTGTCACACAATTTCCTATTTGCACTAGTGGTGCTTCATAAAACAAAATCTGAGAAGTATCCCAGAGCACCCACTTACATCTCTTAGTATTAAACCATATTTAAAGATGCAATGTCAAATCTTCTCCTCCAGGAAGGAGACTTACTCTCAATTGCCCATTTTTTTTCTTTGTTCGTTTCTCTTGAACAGTGTTCTTGCTCTGGTACAGTTTTGTAGAAAGATTAAGACCTTTCTTCATCTGCTGTCCCTCATGTTCTTAGGAATTATGCATGCCAGTGAGGGGATGGAAGCCATTTTTTAGCATGACTTGGATGCAATTTTAGACTTAGTTAGGAAAATGTCAGTCTGACCCTACTGTCCTGGCTTGAAAACTTTGGAGAGATGAAAGACCAGGCATGCTTGCCACAAACGCTTAGTGCACCAGACCAAAAAAGGCTGTCTTAAACTGAGGAACCTATCTGATCAAGCTTCCTGCAAGAGCATGGAGGGAGGGAGCTGATGAGGAAATCTCAGCTAGAATTACTAACATGTGCTACCACATTCGCTTATGCTAATACATAGGCAGAAGGAGCAGGAATTGTTGATCTTTAGAAAAAAATCTGAAAACCTTTTTTTTCCCTCAATGAGGAGGCTAAGGCTAGTGCAGGGCATTGAAGATACTCAGGTAATCAGGGTTAGGTTGATGGGATTGCTATGTGACAGTGTTTTTATGGTATGATGTAAACTACCTAGAATGCTGTGGCATATGGCTGTATAGAAATATTTTGAAATAAATAAATTTAGATTGCATTTTTACTGCAGGTCCCATTTTATGCCAAGGAACCTACTTACTAGTCACATGCGTTAATGAGGTAGTGCAGTTTGTAACTCTAGCGGTCCATCTGAAATAAGAACTGGCTCAGAAATGCCCCCATGGCCAGAAAGGCTCAAGCCCAACTAAGTACTAGCACCAAATATCAACCATATAGCTTACAATTGTGGTCAACATTATTGGCACTCTTGCATTTTAGGTATGTTGTGTACAATATCCTGAGAAATAATTGGAAATATTCCAACTGTATGTCATCATAATATTTTAATAGTATGTTCAAAGTTATATAGTTCAAAAAAGATGTCTGTGCAACTTAGGCACAGTAATTTTTGAGAAAAGAAAAACAAAATATGACCTGGACAGGATTAATGGCACCCTTCATTAATATTTGGTTGCACAACCCTTGGCAGTGATGACAGCCTCCAAATGTTTCTTGTAGCCCTCTATAAGTTTTGTACATCTGTCTGCTGGTAGTTTCTCCCACTCTTCAACTGTGATTTGTTCCAGCTCATGAATGTTTTCAGGATTCCTTTTACCAATGGCAGATTTCTCCAGGACCAAGCAGGAAGTCAGTCCTCACATATGGGTGACGTCGGCGCCGACGGAGCCCTCGCGGAGCAATTTTCCCCAGCTTTCAAAGAAAGCCTTTGGGAATTGCAGCGCGCATGCGCGGTCCCCTTCCCGCCCAAGGGTGCCATCTTAGCCAGTCTTCTTTTTTCCGCGGAGCCCTACAGACGTGCCCGTCTTGTCCCCGCTGAAAAAGTTGATTTTCGTGATTTATTTCTCTTTTTTCTTCGGTTCGACGCCGGTCTCTTTCCTGCCCGGACTCGCGACGCCGTTGCGAGTCCTTCTGTTATTTTTCGGTTTTTCTGATTTTCTGTCAGTTTCGTTTTCGGTTTTTCGCTGGCAGCCCGGTCCTTTGACCTTGCAGGGGCCCTTTTTCCCCCGATGGCTGCCAGTGGTTTCAAGCGGTGTGTTCAGTGTGACCGAAATATGTCACTCACTGACACACATGATAATTGCCTCCGCTGCCTTGGCCCGGATCACGAGGAACTGATCTGTGGGGCCTGCAGCAAAATGTCCTCCAAAGCGTTAAGGAGTCGGCGGCATCAGCGGGAACGAATCTTCGCTGATCCCACCCGTACCCGGACCTCGTCGGAGGCCTCGGCGTCCAGAGGTTCCAGCTCTGACCGTCGCCGGAGTTCCTCCGACAGGGGTTCTCCCTCCGGGGACCATCATCGGAAGGTGAAACCCGCGAGGGCGGCGTCGGTGGACGCTCCTGGTTCCGCGAGGGCCAGGTCGCATAGCCCCGATAGCCGTCCCGGGTCTTTGGAGAAGGAACATCTCCCGAAGCGACCTCGTCTGGAGTCGGAGTTGCCTGCTCGGGTAAGTCCTGTAGTCCTCCTGGACTCGCCTTCGAGGGGTCCGACGTCGGGCCCGACGCCGTCGGGGCCCGAGTCGGGGGCTGCTGGGTCACCTGAGGTCGGACTCAGGTTGACGGCCTTGGAGAGCAGACTATCTGCCTTCATGGACCAGCAGCGGGCACTGATCACTAGCCTCGCTGGCGCCTCTGCCCCGACCGCCGGGACGTCGACGTCTAAGTCGACCCTGGAGACCGAGCCGATCCTCGAATCCATGCGGGCTCGAGTCGATCCTCGGTCGAGGTCACCCTCAGCCTCCCGTTCGGGACCGAGGTCGTCGACGCCGACTCCCTCGGCGTCGGGGCGGCCGACGCCTCCGCCCGCCCGAACCGACCCCACCGATTCCTCCTCGGAGTCGGCCTGGGAGTCTGAAGAGGAAGAGTCACCTGATTCGTTTCGGACTCGGTGTGTCCCCTCGGACTCGCCTGAGTCCGAACCTCGGAAACAGTCCCCTCCGGAGGATGCCCGGTTCTCGGACTTCGTCAGGGATATGGCCAAGGCTTTGGCCTTCCCTGCGGATCCCGAGGAGGAGCCTCGAGCCGAAGAACTCGATGCCCTTCAGTACGACTCTCCCGCCAGGGAGCACTTTACTGTACCGGTTCCTCTCATGCGGGAACGACTACTCTTCCGCATGTGGGAGAGTCCGGCCTCGTCGCCGGTATTAAGCAAGCGGGTCGATTCCATCTATCGAGTCCGCAAGAGCCCTGGCTTCCAAAAAGCACAGCTACCGCACCATTCCATGGTGGTGGAATCGGCCATGCATAGGCTTAAGAGCCAGAAGATGCACTCCTCGGTGCCTCCTGGCAGGGAGGCCCGCAACCTGGATGGCCTCGGTAAGAAGTGTTTCCAGGGCTCTATGCTTGCTTGTCGGGTCCAGACCTACCAGCTCTACATGGGCATGTATCTCAGAGACCTGGCTAAAGAGATAGCCTGATTCTCCGCTGGGCTGTCCGAGGAACCTTTGCGGAGGTTCCTAGCCTTGACAACTGGTATTCGGGAATGCTCCAAATTCATGTCTCGAGCAGCCTATGATGGCTTTGAAGCATCGGCACGAGTGGCCGCAGCCGGCATCGGTGCCCGCCGACAGGCTTGGCTTCAGTCGTCTGACCTTGAACCCTGGGTGCAGGACAAGTTGGTCGATGTCCCCTGCCGAGGTGAGAACCTCTTTGGCAAGCCCATGGCTGAAAAGGCTGCACAAATCGAGACGGAGACTCTCACCAGAACTAGGCTTTCTAGGAAGACCTCCGCCCCTTCCCAGAAGAAGAAGGGCTCGGGAAAGAAGTCCTTTTACCCGAGAAAGGCGGCTGCCTATAAACACTACCCTCAATATCAGGCCTTCGCAGCTCCCCAACAGGGTCAGCAGGCCAAGGGACGGGGTAACGGGTCCCGTAGGCAGCAAGCCCCCAAGCCTGCACCACTGGCCCCTGCTCAGCAGGGTGGGGGTTTTTGACTTCATCAGCATAGCCTCTCCCCCTCAGCTGGTTCCTCCCAGCACAGGAGGCCGGCTGGTTCACTTTGCCCACAGGTGGTCCAGCATCACATCGGATGCCTGGGTGCTTCAGGTTGTGAGAGAAGGCTATCTTCTCCACTTCCACCAGGTCCCTCCTTCCTATTTCCCGGGAGAACCTCCACGACTCCCTCTGCACAGGGACTTACTCCTTCAGGAGTTAGCAAGTCTTCTTCAGGAACAGGCTGTGGAACCAGTGCCCCACCACCTGAGGGGTCAAGGCTTCTATTCCAGGTATTTCCTAATACCAAAAAGAACGGGAGGCCTCCGACCCATCCTGGACTTGCGCAACCTCAACAAGTTCCTCGTCAGAGAGAAGTTCAAGATGCTTACCCTTGGAATCCTTCTGCCCTGCCTCCAGCAGGGAGATTGGCTATGCTCCTTGGATCTAAAGGATGCCTACACACACATCCTCATTCACCCAAGCCACCGCCAATACCTAAGGTTTGTGGTGGCAGGAAATCATTACCAGTACAGAGTACTGCCCTTTGGCCTATCCTCCGCACCACGAGTCTTCACAAAATGTCTCGCGGTAGTGGCGGCTTATCTCCGGCTTCACGGCCTCTATGTCTTTCCGTACCTAGACGACTGGCTCATCAGAGCATCGTCCTCTCCAGAAGTCACAAACGCCACACACCGCACTGTGACTCTTCTGCAGTACTTGGGCTTTGTCATAAACTTCGCAAAGTCCACTTTGCTCCCCTCGCAGGATCTCGAGTTCATCGGCGCAAGACTGCACACTCTTCAGGCACGAGCTTTCCTGCCTCTCGACAGGGCTCAACGGCTCCTGGACCTAGCCGGCCGTTTTCGCAGCCAGTCCCTGGTCTCCGCCAGGCGCTTCCTGAGACTACTCGGCCATATGGCTTCCACCGTCCACGTGACCCCCAATGCCCGCCTGAATATGCGGCCTGCTCAGTGGTGCCTTCGCAAGCAGTGGCAACAAGCCACGGGCGGCCTAGCCAACTTAGTGCGCATCTCCGGCCCGCTGGCCTCCTCTCTACAGTGGTGGCTTCATCGGCCGAACCTGGTGCTCGGAATGCCTTTTCAGTCTCCTCCGCCGGCTCAAGTGCTGACGACCGATGCTTCTCTCCTAGGATGGGGAGCGCATTGCCAAGGGGCATGTACTCAAGGTCTCTCGACCACGTGGGAGTCTGCGCAGCAGATCAACTTCCTGGAGCTCAGAGCAATCCGTCTGGCTCTCAAGGCTTTCTCCCACCTGACTTCTCACCAGTCCGTCCTTGTCCAGACGGACAATCAGGTTGCCATGTTCTACGTGAACAAACAGGGAGGCACGGGCTCCTTCCTTCTCTGTCGAGAAGCACAGAGGCTCTGCTCTTGGGCCGTCAGCCACGGCATTCTTCTCAAGGCAGTCTATCTCCCAGGCCAAGAAAATTGCCTGGCGGACAAACTCAGCAGGATCCTCCAGCCTCACGAGTGGCGCCTGGATCCCTTGGTGGTTCAAAAACTTTTTCTGAAGTGGGGCCTCCCCACGATGGATCTCTTTGCCAGTCCTCTCAACCGGCAACTTCCTCGCTTCTGCTCTCGGCAGCCGCATCCCCTACGAGTAGCGGCGGATGCTTTTCTGCTCTCATGGTCGAAAAGCCTTCTGTATGCCTTTCCTCCCATACCGCTAGTCTCTCGAACTCTTTTCAAGGTTCTCCGAGACAAAGCTTCCCTGATCCTGATAGCTCCTCGCTGGCCCAGACAGCCGTGGTTTCCACTCCTGCTGCAATAAGCGGTAGAGGATCCGTTCCCTCTGGGGTTTCAACCGGATCTCCTAACACAGGATCAGGGGTCCCTGCTACACCCCAACCTCAGATCTCTGCATCTGATGGCCTGGCTGCTGAAAGGGTAGTCCTTGCTCCCCTTCTACTGCCGGCAGAGGTGGAAGAGGTCGTCCTAGCTTCCCGGCGCCCTTCTATCCGCAAATGCTACGCCCTTAAATGGCGTCGCTTTTCCGCTTGGTGTGCCCAGCAGTCTCAGGATCCCTTCTCCTGCTCGGTGTCGGTGATCTTGCAGTACTTGCTCTACCTCTCTAATCTGGGACTCAAGTCCAGCTCCGTTAAAGTCCACCTCAGTGCTCTTTCAGCACATCATGTGCCGGTGGACGGCAGACCTCTTTCCAGCGACCCTCTCGTAGCGAGGTTTCTCCGAGGTCTCCTTCTACTTAAACCACCTCTGCGCCCGCCAGCGCCTGACTGGGATCTGAATGTGGTTTTACAGCGGATCACCTGTCCGCCTTTTGAACCTATGGCTACCTGTTCTCTACGTTTTCTTTCTTGGAAAACCTTATTCCTGATAGCCCTCACTTCCGCTAGACGCGTAAGTGAATTGCAGGCCCTCGTGTCTGATCCCCCTTACACTCGGTTCTACAAAAATAGGGTAGTCCTACGGACTCACCCTAAATTTCTTCCAAAAGTGGTTTCCCCTTTTCACATCAATCAGGAGGTGGTACTTCCGACCTTCTTTCCCAGGCCTCACTCCAGCCGAGCTGAAATGGTCCTGCATACCCTGGACTGTAGAAGGGCGTTGAACTTCTACCTTGACCGTACGCGGGAGCACCGTAAAGCTGCTCAGCTTTTTGTGTCTTTTGACCCCAATAAATTGGGGCTCCCGGTCTCCAAGCGTACTCTGTCCATCTGGGTTGCTGACTGTATCGCTTGGGCTTATGGGGCATCCGGACTCTCCTTAGAAAGTCGGGTCACGGCTCATTGTGTTCGGGCGAAGGCTACGTCAGTGGCTTATCTCCGCTCTGTTCCATTGGCAGACATCTGCCGGGCCGCTACTTGGTCTTCGAGCCAGACTTTTGCGGTCCATTACTGCCTCGAGAGGGAGTCCCGCAGGGACAGTGCTTTCGGACAGGCAGTCCTCCGAAATCTCTTCGAGGTTTGAGCAACTCCTACCCTCCATCCCGGATGGGGGCTACCGGTGGGTAATAATTCAGTGAAGATTCCTTCCTTCTGTGCTGCTGAGCTAGAGGGAGCTCATTTTTGTGCTTAGGGTCTCCGGTAGCCTTAAGCTTGGGAGTCCCATATGTGAGGACTGACTTCCTGCTTGGTCCTGGAGAAAGCGTAGTTACTCACCTGTAACAGGTGTTCTCCAGGAGCAGCAGGAATCAGTCCTCACAACCCTCCCTCCTCCCCTTGGAGTTGCAATCATCTGCTTTAGTTTTTTAGCAAATTTTTATGCTGTCTTTTAGCTATGTCATCTGACTGGCTAAGATGGCACCCTTGGGCGGGAAGGGGACCGCGCATGCGCGCTGCAATTCCCAAAGGCTTTCTTTGAAAGCTGGGGAAAATTGCTCCGCGAGGGCTCTGTCGGCGCCGACGTCACCCATATGTGAGGACTGATTCCTGCTGCTCCTGGAGAACACCTGTTACAGGTGAGTAACTACGCTTTCAGTTCTTTCCATAGCTTCTTGATTGGATTGAGATCAGGACTTGTTACTGGCCAATTTAAGTACCTTGCCTCTAGTGGGATTTGAACCCCTGACCTTCTGGCCTGAAGTACCTTGCCTCAAGCACTAGGCCACTCCTCGCCATAGGTGCTCGTAGGATAGCCTGGCTCCAGGCATCTGACTTAGAACTCTGGGTACAGGACAAACTGGGGAATATCCCTTGTACAGGTGAAAATCTCTTTGGCAAAAATTGGCAAGAGAAAGCTAATGAGCTGGATGCTGATAACACCACTTTGGATAGGCTATCCAAGGCTACAGTTGATCCTGCAAGGAGAAAATCCTACAAGACACCATTCTTCTCTAAAAAGAAGAGGTTTTATCCCTCCTATACCCAGCAGGTGCATTCTGCAGGTCAGTCCGCCCGAAAGGGACAGCAGCCCCCAAAGCAAAGGAAATCAAAGACTGCTAAGCCTCAGCCGGCACAGCAGACTCAGTCTCCACAGGGGCTTTGACTCTCATCTAGAGAACTTGGCCTTCCTGGCCCTAAACGGGCCAGAGCCTTCCACCATCCCAGGAAGGTTGTGTCATTTTGCCCCCAGATCAGGGCAGATAACAGCAAAAGAATGGACTCTTTCCATTGTAAGAGAGGGGTACAAGCTTCATTTCATCAACATGCCCCCTCCTACGGTGGTAAGACAGTTCAATTCTCAGGCTTCTCTCAGCACTCATTGAGTCAAAAGGTCAGTTTACTTCTTGCACAGGGGGCAATAGAAGACGTACCCATTTCCCAACAGGGTACAGGTTTTACTCCCCTTATTATTTCCTTATTCCAAAGAAAACAGGGGGACACAGACCCATTTTAGACCTCAGAGAACTGAACAAATTCCTGTTCAAAGAGAAATTCAAGATGATTTCTCTGGGAACTCTGCTGCCATACCTTCAGAGTCAGGATTGGCTTTGTTCTCTAGATCTCAAGGATGCGTACACTCATGTCCTCATCCATCCAACTCACCGAAGGTTCCTTCGCTTCCTGTTTCAAGGAAAGCACTACCAATACAGGGTGCTTCCTTTTGGCCTGGCCTCAGCACCAAGGGTGTTTACGAAATGCATGGCTGTAGTGGCAGCATTTCTTCGCACCCTAGGAATATTCGTCTTCCCCTACTTAGACGACTGGCTTATTCGAGCCCCATCAGAGTCAGAGGCCAGAATTTCCCTATCTTGCACAATGCGTACCCTTCAGTATTTGGGCCTGGTCATAAACATCCCAAAATACAGCCTAACTCCCACTCAATCTCTAGAGTTTATAGGAGCTTTGCTGGACACCAGAAAAGCAAGGGCCTATCTTCCACAGGCCCACTGCCTTCGCATTGTGCAGTTAGCCTCCCAGGCAGTGTTTAAAACTCATCTCACTGCTCGGGAAATGTTACAACTACTAGGCCACATGGCATCTACCGTGCACGTGGTTCCCTATGCTTGCCTCCATATGAGAGCAGCCCAATGGACTCTTATCCACTCAGTGGACTCAGGTATCAGGCTGTCTATCAGACAAAATAGCAAACACAAGTTGCCTTATTTTGTCTCTACAATGGTGGCAGTCAACCCAAAACCTGTTGGTGGGGTCCCCTTTCCAACAACCCCTACCCCAGGTCACTCTAACTACAGAGGCCTCACAAGTGGGTTGGGGAGCTCATCTGCAAGATCTCTCTACCCAAGGCACCTGGACTCCACAGGAGACCCACTTACATATCAATCTCCTAGAACTCAGAGCAATCTTCCTTGCTCTTCGAGTGTTCCATACCCAGCTCAGCTACAAGACAGTCCTAATTCAGACGGACAATCAATTAGCTATGTTCTATCTGAACAAGCAGGGAGGAACAGGCTCTCTGTCGCTTTGCAACAAAGCTTTGCGACTATGGGCCCTCGCCAGAGAGCATTAAATTCATCTCCTGGCAGTGTATCTGCCAGGCATTCAAAACTCTTGGGCAGACAGACTCAGTCGAGTTCTGCTTCCACACGAATGGTCTCTCCATGCAGACCAAGTAGCAAACATTTTTCAAATTTGGGGAACTCCGGACATAGACCTCTTTGCAAGTCTGTTGAATGCCAAACTTCCCCAGTTCTGTTCCAGAATTCCGGCTCAGGGTTCTCAGGCCAGGGATGCTTTCCTCCTCCATTGGCATCAGGACTTCCTTTATGCCTTTCCACCCATTCCTCTAATTCCCAAGACCCTATTCAAGCTTCAGAGAGACAAAGGCCACATGATTCTCATAGCTCCACATTGGCCACGGCAGGTGTGGTATCCTCTGCTCCTGCATCTCTCTCAAGCTCCATCTCTGGAGTTAGGATCTGCTCCAGATCTCCTGTCTCAGGAGGACGGGATGTTGTGGCATCCCAGTCCCCACTCTCTGCATCTCAGGGCCTGGTTGCTGAGAGCCTAGACCTTCATGGTCTTAACCTTTCTCAACAAGTAAGGGATGTCTTTTGTGCTTCCAGGAAACCTTCCACAAGACGCTCTTGTGCTTTCAAGTGGAAAAGGTTTTCCATATGGTGTTCACAAAAGGGTCTTCACCCCTCTGCAATACCTCTAGAATCATTACTGGAGTGTCTCATACATTTATCTAATGCGGGACTTAAGACTAACTCAGTAAGAGTCCATTTAAGTGCTATTTCAGCTTCTTTAAAGCCTTTAAATGGACAACCTATTTCCTCTCATCCTCTCATAGTGAGATTTATGAGGGGCCTTCTTCTAACTAAGCCTCCCATTAGGCCACCTCCAGTGGCGTGGGACCTGAATCTGGTTCTTGGACAGCTCATGAAGCCGCCTTTTGAACCTTTAGCTACTACCTCCTTGAAATTCCTTTCCTGGAAAGTTATCTTTCTCATTGCAATCACATCAGCACGTCGCATCAGTGAATTGCAAGCATTAATTGCTGATCCTCCTTACACGAGGTTCCATCATGATAAGGTAGTCCTTAGGACTCATCCACACTTTATGCCAAAGGTGGTCTCACCTTTTCATTTAAACCAGGCGGTTTACCTGCCTGCATTTTTTCCAAGGCCTCATGCATCAAATGCAGAAAGGAATCTTCATACTTTGAACTGTAAAAGAGCACTTGCCTTTTACTTACAGAGGACACAGCAACATAGAAAGTCCTCTCAGCTCATTGTTGCTTTCGATCCTTCTCATTTGGGACTTACAGTCTCCAAGAGAACATTGTCCAACTGGATTGCACAGTGTATTTCTTTTGCCTATCAGAGTAAGAACCTTTCTCTGGAAGGCCATGTCACGGCTCACAATGTGAGAGCCATGGCAGCCTCAATGGCTCATCTACACTGTGTGTCTATTGACGAAATCTGTCAAGAAGCTACTTGGGCCTCGGTTCATACCTTCACAGCCCATTACTGCTTAGACAAGGACTCCCGCCGGGATGCTTTGTTTGGTCAGGCTGTTCTACGACTCCTGTTCCATACTTAATCAACTCCTACCCACCATTCCCAGTAGGATGCCAGAGATCCATGGGGGGAAGTGGAGCCCTTTCACAGGGGCACACAACTTCTGGGGTCTCTCCCTGGCATCTGTAGCTAGGGAGTCCCCATATGTGAAGACTACATTCCTGCTTGTTCCTGGAGATAGCATAGTTTCTCCAGGACCAAGCAGGAAGTCAGTCCTCACATATGGGTGTCATCGACGCCGATGAAGCCCTAGCGGACCATTTCCCCAGCTTTCCATGAAAGCCTTTGGGAATGAAGGCACGCATGCGCGGTCCCCTTCCCGCCTAAAGGTGCCATCTTACCTCAGTCTCTCTTTTTCCGAGAAGCCCACCGGATGTGTGTCCTGTCATCCCGGATAAAAATTAGATTTTTTCGGAGGTTCTCGCTGTTTTTTCTTCCCGGTTCGATGCCGGTTCCCCTCCTGCCGGGTGCGGTATACCGGTATTGAGCCCGTTTTTCTTTTTTAGGTTTTTGCCCTTCGTGGCTGGCGTTCGCGCCCTTTTTTCTGTTTTTCCCTGGAGGGCCTGTCCTTTGACCTCGCGGGGACTCTTTTCCCAGATGGCTTCCAGTGGTTTTAAGAAGTGTGATCGGTGTAAGAAATTAATGTCTCTCATCGACACACACGACTGCTGCCTTCGGTGCCTCGGTCCGGATCACGACCCTAAGACGTGCGGACCATGTGGGAAGATGTCTTCCAAGGCACTGCAAAGTCGACAGCAGCAAAAAGAAAGGCTTTTTTCTGACTTATGGAAAACACGGGCCATCAGAAATTAAAGAATAAAAAACTACAAAATTTGAAATATATAGACAAATATTGAAATGGAAAACCCCGAAACAGACACCGAAATGTGATACACATAAGAAGAAAGAGAAACAGAAATACGTTTCCTTCTGTAATGAACTATAAGAAATGCACATTTTTAAAGCTGACATATTTCATTCTCTAAAAACTGACACATTTTTGTACCTTTCTTGTCTGAACATTTTATTTTTCCAGTTGGCTTGGTCCTAGTTTCTCTTTTGTACTTCCTCTTGTTGATTTTCTTCTAAGTCCTTTTCCAGGATCCCATTTTCATTTTCTGTTTCTTGACATCCCGTCTTCATACTGTCCCATGCTACATCTCTCTCTGACATTGATCCTTCTATTTCTCTCGTTGCCTTTTACCTAACTACAGAAGAATGAAATGACCTCGTCTGAGGCCTCGACATCTCGGGATTCCGATCCCGAGCGCCGTCGGGGCTCCTCGGACAGGGTGTCCCCCGACCGGGAACGCAAGAGGAAGAAGCGGCTCGTGAGGGCGTCGTCGGAGGAGGTCCCTAGCTCCTCGAGGGCCAGGTCTAAGACCCCCGACCGTCGCCCCGGGCCCGTGGAACAGGAGAAGCCTGTCAAGGTTCCTCGCATGGAGCCGGACTCTGCTGGACACATAAGTCCTGTAGTCCTCGTGGACTCTCCTCCCCGAGTACCGACGTCGGGCCCGGCTCCGCCGGGGCCCGAGTCAGTGGCTGCTGAGCCTCCTGAGCTGAGTCTCAGGATGACAGCCTTGGAGTGCAGATTGTCTGCCTTCATGGAGCAGCAGCGGATGCTGATGGCCAGCCTGTCTGGCGCATCCGCCCCGGCCACTGGGACATCGACATCGAAGTTGATCCCGGAGACCGAGCCGATACTCGAGACCTTCACGGCTCGAGGTCGACCTCGGTCGCGGTCTCCCGGGACCGAGGGCGTTGCCGCCGGTGGCCCCGGCATCGGAGTGGGTGCTCCCGGGCCCCGCGAGGTTGGACCCTGATTCTTCGTCGGAGTCCCCCGACACTTTCAAGACTCGGTGTGTCCCATCGGACTCACCGCAGTCTGAGCCCCAGAGTAGGTCCCCTCCGGAGGATACCCGGTTCTCCGAGTTTGTCTGGGACATGGCCACCGCGTTGGCTATCCCGGCGGAGCTCGAGGCTCTGCAGTATGACTCTCCTCCGAAGGAGGCCTTTACTGTCCCGGTTCCTCCGATGCTGGAACGGCTCCTCTTCCGTATGTGGGAGGCACCGGCCTCAGCGCCAGTTCTGAGCAAGCGGGTCGATTCGATCTATCGACTCAGGAAGAGTCCTGGCTTCCAAAAGGCACAGCTACCACACCACTCCATGGTGGTGGAATCGGCCATGCATCGCCTGAAAAGTCAGAAGATGCACTCCGCGGTGCCTCCTGGCAGGGAGGCCCGGAACCTCGATGGTTTTGGTAGAAAGTACTTCCAGGGCTCGATGCTTGCTTGCCGTGTCCAGTCTTACCAGCTGTACATGGGCATGTACTTGCGGGATCTGGCCAAGGAGCTGGCCGGGTTCTCTGCTGGTCTCTCCGGGGAGCCCTTGCAGCAGTTCAAGTCCTTGTCCTCGGGAATTCGGGAATGCTCCAAGTTTATGTCCCGCGCCGCCTACGATGGCTTCGAGGCTTCGGCCCGAGTTGCGGCAGCCGGCATTGCGGCTCGACGCCAGGCATGGCTGCAGTCATCAGACCTCGAGCCATGGGTTCAGGACAAGTTGGTCGATGTCCCTTGCCGAGGTGAAAACCTTTTTGGCAAGCCCATGGCTGAGAAGGCCGCACAGCTCGAGACTGAGCACCTCACAAGGACAAAGCTGTCTAGGAAGACCTCTGCCCCTTCTCATAAGAAGAAGGGCTCGGGTAAAAAGTCCTTTTACCCAAGGAAGGGCACTGCCTACAAACAGTACCCTCAGTATCAGGCTGCCCAAGCTACCCCTCAGGGTCAGCAGACCAAGGGGCAGGGTAATGGGCCCCATAGGCAGAGGACCCCCAAGCCTCCGGCCCCTGCTCCCACTCTGCAGGGTGGGTGTTTTTGACTCCTCCAGCATAGCCTCTCCGTCCTTGCTCTCCCAACCCTGCACAGGAGGTCGCCTCGCCCTCTTTGCCCACCAGTGGCCCCGCATCACTGGGGACATTTGGCTGTTAAACATAGTCCACAGGGGCTATGCCCTACACTTTCACCAACTGCCTCCTCCATATTTTCCAGGAGAGCCTCCATGGCCTCCCCTGCACACAGATCCTCTCCTGCAGGAGCTCCAAGGTCTGTTGGCGGACAGGGCGGTGGAGCCTGTGCCCCTCCACATGCACGGTCGAGGGTTCTATTCCAGATACTTCCTGGTACCCAAAAGAACCGGTGGCCTTCGACCTATCTTGGACCTCAGAAATCTCAACAAGTTCCTGGAGAAAGAAAAGTTCAAGATGCTTACTCTTGGAACACTTCTGCCCTACCTCCAGCAGGGAGATTGGCTTTGCTCCTTAGATCTAAAGGATGCGTACACTCACATTCATCCAGACCACAGAAAGTACCTAAGGTTCGTCGTGGGAGGAAACCATTATCAGTACAGAGTACTGCCTTTTGGCCTAACCTCCGCTCCCAGAGTCTTTACCAAATGCCTGGCAGTGGTGGCGGCCTACCTGAGAAATCAAGGAATCTTTGTCTTCCCCTATCTGGACGACTGGCTCATCAGGGGTCAGACGTGCCAGGAGGCCAAACAAGCCACCCTCAGAACTATTGCTCTTCTTCAAAGCCTGGGGTTTGTAATAAACTTCGCAAAGTCCACTTTGCTCCCCTCCCAGAACTTGGAGTTCATAGGAGCAAGACTGGACTCTGTCCTGGCAAAGGCATTCTTGCCAGCAGACAGGGCCCAAAGACTGATGGACTTGGCAAACCAGTTTCTCAGTGGGTCACTGGTCTCCGCCAGACTCTGCCTGAGGCTTCTTGGCCACATGGCTTCGACAGTTCATGTGACCCCCAATGCTAGGGCTTCATCGGCGTCGATACCCATATGTGAAGACTAAATTCCTGCTGTTCCCGGAGATCACCTGTTACAGGTGAGTAACTATGCTTTCGCGTTCGGTTCCGCGGGTAAAGGTACAGATGCCCATATAAAGGCATGGGCGGTGCATCGTAACAGCAAGCCTTATCAGCCAACGCATGTTACAAACTAACGCGCGTTACAAGGAACCTTACAAGGCACCTTACAAGGCACCTTGTAAGGTGCCTAGAAAGGTGCCTTATAAGTAAGGTACCTGATAAGGTGCCTTGTGAGGTGCCTTATAAGGTGCCTTGTTAGGTGCCTTATAAGGTGCCCTGTTTGGTACCTTATAAGGTGCCTTGTTAGGTACCTCATAAGACGCTTTGTAAGGTGCCCTATACAGTAGGGCTCCTTAGGCTAAGTGCCGTATTAGGCACCCCTGGACAAGGCACCTTAGAGGGCACCCTGGGTTACGGAACCATAGGTTAAGGAGGCCTAACAAGGTTATGGTGCCCTAGGTTAGTGTGGCCTAAGGGCTGCAAGGTGCTTCAGGATGACATGTATAACCTGTGAGGAACAGAGACAGATGTAGCCCCAACACTAGATAGAATACTCAGGAAAGGCAATGAACAGGTGAGTGAAGGAGGTAGAGCAGGGAGCTGCTGGACCTGCCATATCTGAGGGTATCCCATGTGGCTGCCAGTACTGATGACAAACATGGTGGGGGCAACTGTTCCACAGCACAGGGTGTTGGCAATGTAACGTACTGGGAAGACAGTTGGTGGCAGACGATGGGAATACCTGTCCCCCAGTGGAGGCGGAGGTGGCAGGATAGTTACAATGATGGGTGGACAGAGGAGTGGTGGTGCCATGCAGATCAGGCACAGGCAAGGCAAGCATAAAGAGGCACAATGCAGGAAAGGGTAGCAGTGCAGGACATGGGGTGACAGCCTGCACAGGCAGACAGGACTCTACACAGCTGACAGACGCAGATAGACGGACCGAGGGAATGTTGGCAATTGTGGCAAGGGTATTATGGGCTGGCAGCACAAATCTGCCTGTTCCTTTATGTCACTCCAGTCCAGTCCCGGAATCTCTGGGATATATAGGTTCCTCCTGCAGCTTGGAGACTGAACAGTGACATTCTTCTGATGTCACCAGTATAACCACCCGAGGGACCGCCTCCTTGCTCCAGTTTGTTCAGTCTCCAAACAGTTGGAGGTTGAGGAGCCTAGAGATTCTAGGCTCACTGGAGGGACAATTAAGTAGTTTTTCTTTTAAATTTAAATTTATTTATTTAGTTGAGTGTCAGTAGTTTAGAAATCCAGTGGTGTGCCCTCCCTCTTTCCTTTTTTATTTCTTCTCTGACTGCCAACTGCCTTCCTGCCTAAAGCAGCGTTTATTTATTTGCTTTATATTGACGGCTCAAGCTAGTTAAAGGAATTTTTCGTCTTCCGAACCTACTTGTTTTAGGTGAGGAGCAGAAAGAAAGCAGAATCGCTGCGTCTGAGCGCTGTCCTTAGAGTTGCACAGCTGATCGGGCCGCCAGAGCTGCGTTCACTTTTCTTTAAATTCATTGCTCTCCGGCATTTCCAGTTTCTCCCGCGACGCTGAAACTGCTTAGCGTGGGGAGAACTGGTCATCCTGATGAGATTTGAAGTTTTTCTCTATAACGCAGCACTGTAATAATCAATTCTCTGCTGCGCAGTTATTCAGAAACAGCAGTTGGCTTCAGTGCAGGCCACGCTTTTTGTGCGTGCACGTTTAAACGAAGAACTGTAAGTAAAATTTATTTGAAAGCAGAAACTGTGTTTTTTTGATGTTTCTTTTGTAAGGTAATACTTTTATTTTATTGTCATTTGTACTGTTTGCTGAGAGTGTTCATGTTTGGGTTTCTTTAGTTTTCTTAAGAAAAACTTGATAAAGAATATAAAATTGTGCTTTAGTTAGTCTTATTTTCAATTTTAAAAAAAGAAGGAAGAGGGGAGAAAGATAAAGGTTAATAAATTTCATTGCAGTGATGCCTTCTAAACCACAATGTTTAGTGTGTGGTTCTAGAAAGGGGATATTTTCTGACTCAGGGGTCTGTAAGTCCTGTGTTCAGGAAACTTCAGATGTGCAGCACGTTTTGGAATCCACGGCTGAGCGAACTAAACATGCTTCTTCATCTTTAGGGGAGGTTGATTCTCCTCCGCAGCTCTTACCAGAGCCTGTTGCAGGTCCTTCTTCTATTCCTGATGTGTCGCTGACGCCTTCAGTTTTTTCTTCTGGTTTGGCAACATTATTTTCAAAAGATTTTGTTTCTCTGCTTCAACAAATTTTTGGAAATGATAAAAAGGGCTCTCTACCCTCTCTTGTAGCTGATCTTGGGAAGAAGCGCTTGGCTATTACTTTGGAGGTTGGTGAAGGTTCTGTTCCTGTCAAGAAAGTTAAGGTAGGAAAGGATTTGCAAGAGCTTTCTATAACGTCTGAAGAGTTTCATTCGGATTTAGATTTAGATGTTGAGGAGGAATTAGAAGAGGGAGAACCTTTGGATCAGGAAGATCAGTCCAGAATAGTTCGTGTTTTTCGTCGTGAAGAGTTACTGGCATTGATTGTGGAAACTCTTAAAGCACTTAATATGCCAGTGTCAAGACCAGAAGAGGACTCGGTATTGGAGGATCCTTTGTTGCAGGCATTTAGGAAAACGCAAAAGGCTTTTCCTGTCCACAGAGTGGTAAGAGAGATGATTCAACAAGAGTGGGACATGCCTGAAGCTGGGTTAAAGGGCTCCAGGGTCATGGCTCATTTATATCCTCAGCTGGATCAGGATCGTGAATTGTTTAAACCACCGAAAGTGGATGCGGCGGTTTCAGCAGTTACTAAAAAGACTACTATTCCGGTGGAGGGTGGTGTCGCTCTTAAGGATAGCCATGATAGGAAGTTGGATACTTTGTTAAAACAGGTGTTTGATATTAATGCTCTGTCTATCCAGGCTTCCATTTGTGGAGCATGGGTAGCCAGGGCATGTCTTCGTTGGTCGCAGAGGATACATGGCGAAAATGTGGAGAACTCTGCGGAAGAAGCGTCTAAATTAGAAACTGGAGCAGCTTATTTGGCTGACATTCATTATGATCTTATTAGAGGATTATCAAAGAGTACGGGCTCGGTGGGCGCAGCTAGGAGATATTTATGGTTGCGTAGCTGGGCTGCAGATACTTCTTCTAAAGCAAGACTTTCTAAGCTCCCTTTCAGGGGTAAACTTCTTTTTGGGGAAGATTTAGACAAGTTAGTAAAGGATTTAGGAGATTCTAAAGAAGGCAGGCTACCAGAGGACATGCAGAAGTTGGGACAACCAATTCAGGCGTCTAGAGGCCTGTACAGGGATTTTCGTCGTTTTTGTTCCGTTCGTTTTGGTCAGTTTCAGAAAGGGGGTCAGTATTTCAGAAGTCAGGGGTTTCGAGGTTTTCGAGGAGCAGGCAGAGGTTTTGCAGCCTCCTCTTCCTCTGCAAACTCGAGAGTCGCAATGAAATGAAAGACACTCAGGTAGATCTTATTCCCATAGGGGGTCGGCTGCGGGATTTTTATTCAGCCTGGGTTAAAATCACATCCGATCAGTGGGTGTTAGAGATCATTCAAAAAGGGTATGCTCTGGAACTTCAGCGCCCGGTGGTCGATTTGTTCATTCAATCTCCTTGCAAGGCTCGCATCAAGTGTGCAGCGGTATGCGAGACCTTGCAAAGACTTTTGAATCTCAAAGCTGCTGTACCAGTGCCGCCAAGCCAACGCGGCTCTGGTCGATACTCCATCTATTTTGTGGTTCCAAAGAAAGAAGGGTCTTTTCGACCAATTTTGGATCTTCGAGGAGTAAATCGTTACCTTCGGGTAACTTTCATAGTCACTCAGGGCCTAGCATCAGCAAAGTACTTTTAGTTTCAAATTAAAACACAGAAGAGAGCTTTCTGGTTAAATTTAGAATCCAGCAGAGAGCTTGTAGTTTAAATTTCATAATAGGTTAGAGCCTAGTAGCAGCAAAGAGCTATAATTTAAATCAAATCAGAATATAGTTTTCCTCAGCAGCACAGGACAAGGTACTGTGTAGCAGCCCTTTTTTAATAAGTGTTATATCCCTCCCTCCCTCCCCACACCCACCCTCCCCTGGGAAAATCACAGCTTTATAGGTACTTGCACAACTTAAAAGACAGGAGGTGCTCTCAGGTGAAGCTCATTACCCAAATCAGTCATACACCAAAGACCTGAGATTAATTAAGCTTCAGGTGAACAAGGTATATTAAACTTCTTAGGTACAGTTTTAGTGGTATAAATATCCATTGCACCCTTTAGTACATATAGAACTTAAAGATCTAAACACAAACTTAAAACTAAGATGCAGACAGCAGTCCAGCAGCGGGATGTGGGCTTTCCAGTCTTTTGCATTGAGTGTCACATGTATGATTTTCTCCCAGCTGGTGAGAGGTCTTACGTGTGCACTAGGTGCAAGGAGCTCTCTGCTCTCAGGGAACAAGTCCGTTCTCTAGAGGCTAGAGTAGCAGACTTGGAAAACATAAGACAGACAGAGAGGTACATAGACGAGACCTACAGGGATATAGTCCTGAAGTCCCACCTCCAGTCTGGCAGCATCCCTGTTGCCATGGAGGAGAGAGGTCACGTGACAGGAGAGCATCACCCTGGTGTGGCAGGAAGTGATCCTGTAACTAGGACCTGTCCTCCAGGTGATGTAAACCCCTCTCGCACCGAGGAGGTTTCTCCAGGGCCAAGTGCCCATGCGGGAAGGGTTAGGACAGCAGTTATAGTTGGTGATTCGATCATTAGGCATGTAGATAGCTGGGTGGCTGGTGGACGTGAGGATCGCCTGGTAACATGCCTGCCTGGTGCGAAGGTAGCGGACCTCACACGCCACCTAGATAAGGTCTTAGATAGTGCTGGGGAGGAGTCTGCTGTCTTGGTACATGTTGGTACCAATGACATAGGAAAATGTGGTAGGGAGGTTCTGGAAGCTAAATTTAGGCTTTTAGGTAGGAAGTTGAAATCCAGAACTTCCAGGGTAGCGTTCTCCGAAATGCTTCCCGTTCCACGCGCAGGACCCAATAGGCAGGCAGAGCTCCGGAGTCTCAATGCGTGGATGAGACAATGGTGCAGAGATGAGGGGTTCGGATTTGTTAGGAACTGGGGAACATTCTGGGGAAAGGAGGGGCTCTTCCGAAGGGATGGGCTTCACCTTAACCGGGATGGAACCAGGCTGCTGGCATTAACCTTTAAAAAGGAGATAGAGCAGCTTTTAAACTAGATAATAGGGGAAAGCCGACAGTCGTCCAAGAGCGCATGGTTCGGAAGAATGTATCCTTGAAGGATACTACAAAAAGCAGAGAGGTTCCAAAAAAGAGTAAAGTAGCCCAAATGCCCTCGAGTATGGAGCAGACAGAACTTAAAGATCCCAAATTACCCATGTCTACCAATAGCCAAATTAATATGAATAAAATACAGTCTCTAAAATGCTTGTATGCAAATGCTAGAAGTCTACAAAACAAGATGGGAGAGTTAGAATATATAGCACTAAACGAGAGGTTAGATATGATTGGAATATCAGAGACATGGTGGAAGGAGGACAACCAGTGGGACACTGTGATACCTGGGTACAAACTATATCGAAATGATAGAGCTGATCAAATTGGTGGAGGGGTTGCGCTCTATGTTAGAGAGGGCATTGAGTCAGAAAGGATTAAAGTTTTGCAAGAAACAAAATTTGCTGTAGAATCTCTATGGATTGAAATTCCATGTAAAAAGGGGAAGGCGATGGCAGTGGGGGTGTACTATCGTCCGCCTGGCCAGAATGAACAAATGGATGATGAAATGCTCAAAGAAATCAAGGAAGCTAGCAAAAGTTACAGTGCAGTAATAATAATGGGTGATTTCAATTACCCCGGCATCGACTGGGTCAGTGTCACAACAGGACATGCTAGGGAGATAAAGTTCCTAGATGAAATAAATGACTGCTTCTTGGAGCAGCTGGTTCATGAACCGACCAGAGGGGAAGCAATATTAGACCTAGTCCTTAGTGGAACACCAGATGTAGTGCAAGAGATAAGGGTGTTGGGGTCACTTGGCAATAGTGATCATAGCATGATCGCCTTTGATTTAATTAGTGGAGGAGGGATAGTAAGGAAATCCACAGTACTACCCTTTAACTTTCGAAAGGGAGACTATGATAGAATGAGGAAAACAGTTAAGAAAAAACTAAAAGGAGCAGTTGCAAAGGTTAAAGACGTACATCAAGCTTGGGTGTTGTTGAAAAATACTATCTTGGAAGCCCAGACCAGCTGTATTCCACGCTTTAAGAAAAGTGGAAGGAAGTCCAAAAAATTGCCAGCATGGTTTAAAGCTGAGGTCAGAGAGGCTGTTGTTGCCAAAAAAGCATCTTTCAAGAAATGGAAAAAAGAGCCAAATGATGAAACCTGGAAACAGCACAAGCACTGGCAAGTCAAATGCAAGGCATTGATAAGGCAGGCAAAGAGAGAATTTGAGAAGAAGCTTGCTGCGGAAGCAAAAACGCGAAATAAAGACCTTTTCAAGTACATTCGTAGCAAAAAACCCGTGAGAGAGTCAGTTGGTCCATTAGATGATAAAGGGGTTAAAGGAGCACTAAGAGGCGACAAGGCGATAGCGGAGAGACTGAATGAATTCTTTGCTTCGGTCTTTACTGAGGAAGATGTAGGGATGTTACCCACGACTGAAGTGGTATTTAAAGGTGTGGAAGAATTGAAGGAAATATCGATACATCGGGAAGATGTCCTACAACTATTAGATAAACTGAAGAGTAGCAAATCACCTGGGCCGGATGGTATACATCCAAGGGTGTTGAAAGAACTGAAATTTGAGATTGCAGACCTGCTATCAGTAATCTGTGAACTATCATTAAAATCATCTCTAATACCTGAGGATTGGAGGATCGCCAATGTAACACCAATTTTTAAAAAGGGTTCGAGGGGTGATCCGGGAAACTACAGACCGGTGAGCCTGACATCAGTACCGGGAAAAATGGTAGAAACCATCATAAAGAATAAAATTACTCAGCATATAGATAGTCATGACCTAATGGGAGACAGCCAACATGGCTTTAGACAAGGAAGATCTTGTCTTACTAATCTGTTATGTTTTTTTGAAGGAGTGAATAAACAGGTGGACAAAGGTGAGTCGGTTGATATTGTGTATCTGGACTTTCAGAAAGCCTTTGACAAGGTCCCTCATGAGAGACTTTTGGCAAAACTAAAGAGTCATGGGATAGGAGGCAGTGTACTACTGTGGATCAGGAACTGGTTAAAAGATAGAAAGCAGAGGGTAGGACTAAATGGCCAATTTTCCCAATGGAGAAAGGTGAATAGTGGTGTACCCCAGGGATCTGTGCTGGGTCCGTTGCTTTTTGACATATTCATAAATGACCTGGAAAGTGGAATAACGAGTGAGGTTATCAAATTTGCTGATGACACAAAACTATTTAAAGTTGTTAAAACCCAGGAGGATTGTGGAAAATTGCAAGAGGATCTTGATAAATTGGAAGACTGGGCATCAAAATGGCAGATGAAATTTAATGTGGAGAAGTGCAAGGTTATGCACCTAGGGAAGAACAACCCAAACTATGGTTACACGATGCAAGGTTCCACATTAGGAACCACCACCCAAGAAAAAGATTTAGGCGTCCTTGTGGATACCATGTTAAAACCCTCGGCCCAGTGTGCAGCGGCGGCCAAGAGAGCAAATAGAATGCTAGGTATGATAAGGAAAGGAATGGAAAATAAAACAAAAGATATTATAATGCCTCTATATCGTTCCATGGTGAGACCGCACCTTGAATATTGTGTGCAATTCTGGTCGCCATATCTTAAAAAGGATATAGCAATTTTAGAAAAGGTTCAGAGAAGAGCCACCAAAATGGTAAAGGGGATGGAAGGCTACTCCTATGAAGAAAGGCTAAAAAGGTTGGGGCTCTTTAACCTGGAAAAGAGACGGCTGAGGGGAGATATGATAGAAGTCTATAAATTAATGAACGGAGTGGAACGGGTAAACGTAGATCGATTGTTTACCTTATCAGAATATAGAAAGACTAGGGGACATGCAATGAAGCTACAGGGTAAACTATTTAAGACTAATAAAAGAAAATATTTTTTCACTCAACGTGTAATCAAACTCTGGAATTTGTTACCGGAGGATGTAGTAAAGGCTGTTAGTGTAGCTGGGTTTAAAAAAGGTTTGGACAAGTTCCTGGAGGAAAGGTCCATAAACCATTATTAAGAAGGGACCCAGGATATCAATGCTTGAACCAATACAAGCATTGTGGAACCTGTGTCCCTTGGGGAAACTGCTAGGTACGTATGACCTAGATTGGCCACTGTTGGAAACAGAATACTGGGCTTGATGGACCTTGGTCTGACCCAGTATGGCATATCTTATGTTCTTATATGTTCTTATGTTCTTAACTCATTTTCGTATGTAAACACTGAAGTCTGTAATAATGGCGGTGAGAAAAGGGGAGTTTCTTATGTCTCTGGATCTAACAGAGGCGGATCTACATATCCCCATTCGTCAGGAGCATCAAAAGTTTTTAAGGTTTGCAGTTCCAATGGGTCATTTCCAGTTTCAAGCATTGCCCTTTGGTTTAGCAACAGCTCCGCGAACGTTTACCAAGGTAATGGTGGTCGTTGCGGCAGCATTGAGAAAAGAAGGAATTCTAGTTCACCCATACCTGGACGATTGGTTGATTCGAGCAAAGTCAGAGAATGAAAGCAAGTTGGCAACAGCCAGAGTAGTGGAGTTTTTACAAAGTCTGGGTTGGGTTGTCAACATGGCAAAGAGCAAGTTGATTCCGTCACAGAACCTGGAATACCTAGGGGCTCGATTCAATACAAGGATAGGAAAAGTATTCCTTCCTCAATTGCGAGTCCTGGTAATGAGAAATCTGGTATGAAGTTTCTTGACCAGAAAAAATCCCATGGCATGGCATTATTTGCAGTTACTCGGAACCATGGCAGCAACGTTAGACTTAGTTCCATGGGCGAGAGCTCATTTGCGACCTCTATAGAGAGCATTGCTAAGGAGATGGTTGTATCAAAAGGATCCTCTCTCAAGGAAGTTACCCTGCCTTTCGGAGACGCGTCAGGCTCTCTGTTGGTGGATAAAGCTGGGGGTGCTAGAGACAAGAATGCACCTAGAATTACCGGTTTGGACTCTTCTTACAACAGATGCCAGTCTTATGGGCTGGGGAGCTCACTTCGAAGGAAGATTCGTCCAAGGTCAATGGACGGAACTGGAGAGGCTTTGGTCAATAAACAGACTGGAGTTGAGAGCAGTAACTTTAGCTCTTCAAGCCTTTCAAGATTATCTTCAGGGGAAGGCTGTTCATGTTCTGTCAGACAACGCAACCACAGTGGCTTACATCAACCATCAAGGGGGTACAAGCAGTGTGGCTCTGGAGGCTGAATCTGAACAGTTGTTCGTGTGGGCTGAGAGGAACTTGGATGCTTTGTCTGCGAGTCATGTAGCGGGAGTAAACAATGTGGAAGCCGATTTTTTGAGTCGAGTGAAAGTGGATCCAGGGGAGTGGATTCTGCATCCTCAAGTGTTTCAATTAATAATAAATCGTTGGGGAATTCCGGTGATGGATCTCATGGCAACATTCGAGTCAGCAAATGTTGATCAGTTTTTCAGTCAAAGACGAGAGAGAATGTCGGAAGGTCTGGATGCACTCATTGAAAGTTGGCCGGAGGAACAGCTTCTATACGTCTTCCCTCCGTGGGTGTTGATAGGTCGAGTTCTGCAAAGAGTAGAACGACACAAGGGGCTAGTGATATTGATAGCTCCAGATTGGCCAATACGGCCATGGTACGCGGATCTCATGAGGTCATTGGTAGACCGGCCATGGCGCTTACTGGTGAGACAGGATCTATTGAGTCAGGGGCTGTTACATATGCCTCAAGTGGATCGATTCTCGCTTACAGCTTGGCTCTTGAAAGGGTGAGATTAAGAGCCAGGGGTTACTCTTCAGCAGTGATTTCCACTTTGTTAAAATCAAGGAAGAGATCTACCTCTTTGGCTTATATTTGTACATGGAGAATATTTGAGGAATGGTGTGAAAACAAGTGTGTTAAATCATTGAAAGCTTCTATTTCTCAGATTCTGTCCTTTTTGCAAGAAGGATTTGAGAAAGGTTTGGCTCCGGCATCGTTGAAAGTACAGTTAGCAGGTCTTTCTTGTAATAGAGGGAAAATAAAAGGTGAAGTGATTGGTGCACATCCGGATGTGAAGCGTTTTTTGAGAGCGGTTTCGTTATTGAGACCACCGTGTAGACCACACATTCCGTCTTGGAGTCTCCATTTGGTTTTAGAGGCTTTAGTACGCGAACCGTTCGAGCCGTTGTCTCGAGGGTCATTAAAGGATCTTTCGCTCAAGGTAATTTTTCTTGTAGCTATTTCATCGGCCCGAAAGATTTCTGAATTGCAGGCTTTATCTTGTAGAAAGCCTTTTCTATTTTTTTCAAGGGAAAAGTCATTTTAAGGCCAGTGCCTTCCTTTCTACCCAAGGTGGTGTCAACTTTTCATATGAATCAGGAAGTTTCATTGCCAGTATTTCAAAAGAATACCAAGGAAAATCAATTCAACAAGTTGCATTTATTGGATGTTCGTAGGGCACTGAAGATATATCTAAAACGAACGCATGAGTTCCATAAGACAGATAGACTGTTCTCTTTGGAGGTGCAAAGAAATGTCCGGCAGCTTCTAAGGATTCTATCGCTAGATGGCTCAAAGAGGCTATAGCTTTATCGTATTTGTTAAAGGGTAAAACAGTTCCTGATGGGCTTAAGGCGCATTTAACGAGAGCGCAGGCTGTGTCTTGGGCTGAGTACAGTTTGGTGCCGCCTGTGGACATCTGTAGAGCGGCTACTTGATCATCATTAAATTCCTTTGTTAAACATTATAGATTAGATTTACAAGCAGAAACTGATACCTGTTTTGGTTCGGCAATGCTTCAGGCTGGTATAGCGGGACCTACCATGTTAAAGGTTTTTACTGCTCTGTTATATCCCAGAGATTATGGGACTGGACTGGAGTGACGTAAAGGAAGGTTAAATTAGACTTACCTGCTAATTGTTGTTCCTTTAGAAACTCCAGTCCAGTCCCGCATCCCTCTCTGATATGCGTTTAGTTTAAATTCAGGCCTGAAGCATATAGAGATAGTAAATTCATGTTAAGCCTTAGGGTTCATTTAGGGTTGTTGATACTTTTGAGTATTCTTATAAAGCAATATTCCTTTATATAGAGATGGAGGGCATTATGTAAAATGAAATAAAGAGAAATTTTAACACTTTCTTTAAAAGCACATTAGGTGTCTTAATTTAATAATTAAAAAATGTATTAATGTTTATTAAAGTTTGTTAACTATGATAGTTACTTAATTGTTGCTCTGGTGAGTATGCTTTGTCAATAGGTAAACTGGAGCAAGGAGGCGGTCCCTCGGGTGGTTATACTGGTGACATCAGAAGAATGTCATTGTTCAGTCTCCAAGCTGCAGGAGGAACCTATATATCCCAGAGATTCCAGGACTGGACTGGAGTTTCTAAAGGAACAACAATTAGCAGGTAAGTCTAATTTAACCTTACAGGCATGCACACTATTTGAGTAGGACAGGCATAAGAGGAGGGAACAATGAGGAATTGAACCCATGAACGCTGCCAAGAATGGCATTGTATTAACCGGTAGGCTATACCTCCGTGGTGTATGTCACAGCAATGGCTGGATACAGAAGGACTGCAGGTCACTGCACAAACTGTCTGCTCTGAGTGCCAGGATAGGGTAACCCCACCAGTATCTATGATGCAATGCACATGCTGAATAGCTGTCTACAGCTGATCAGCAAATGGGGTCTGCACCTCTCCGGTACCTCAGCATGGAAAGATGAACTGACAGTGCGTGCTACTGGCACAGAGTAGCTACAGACCATGCTATTGTGCAGGTTCTGTGTTTTCCCTGGGGGATATGATGAGTGCCCAGCACTAGGTCCACAGTACATGTGGTGCTAGAGATAGGCCCTGCTGTACATCCCCATCACTAACAGTGTGTGACAGGTGTTCCTTGCAGTGCAGCTGAAGGTAATTTGGTGTCCATCTGTATCCTGCAGTCACATGTGGCCCTCTGGGACCAGACACCACCCAGATTAGTGTGTACCCCGTGTTTGGGTATGGCTGACATGGGCACCTGTTATCAGGGCAGAGGGGTTTCCAGACTTGCATGAGGTTTGTGTAGCAGTGCCTTCATAGGTCAAAGTGGTATACACTACATACCCCAAAGGGCACACATCACCCTTTTGTAGGTAAGGGACAGGTGCCCCAGCCCCGGTGAAGCAATCTCCATCCTGCTGGTATAGGACAGCCCTCCAGGGTTGGTGGGCCAGAGCCATACCTGTGGCTGGGGCAGTGGCAGACCAGCAGCAATGATTGGGTTAGCTCTGGAAAACCCCAACTGCCTCACACCACTGTCTGCCAGTCACCAGCAGACAGCACAGTCAGACTGCACCTTATAAGTGTTCCAACCATGCACAGTCTAACTGCAGACAATCCACTAGCCAGTCCATAGTGCATGCTCACAGAGGAACTATGCACCAAGCAAGCATCTCAGTGATTGGGGCTCCAGCACTGGGAACACAACAGGATCACTGGAGGCAGATAATGTAGAGCACTATGTGGGAACCTAGACATGCCATGGTCACTGCTCGGTCAGAGTGAGTGCCCTCCCAGCATGCCATGCAGTGGCCACCCTGTCCATGCAGGTGGTGGTTGGGCACTACAGTGTCCCAGCCATTGCCCCACACCCTGTGAAGATTGATCCTGGCCAATCCGCCCTGTCCGGGCCATACCCATGACACTTTGCTCCTCATTATGCACATATTCAGGCTAACACTGGTAACAGTGCGACATTGTGGGCCCAGTAAGGTGTGGGCAGCCACAAAACAATGGATAGACATACACACACACACTCCTATTGCAGCATTTTGCAAAGATAGGGGTGGTTGGCAATCCTGCCCGCCACACTGGTCCTGATCACAGTGCCGACATTGCTAAACTGTGCAGGAGGTAGTAGTAGTGCCCTGGTGATAACTGCAGCTCAATGCTGGGGCCAACAGCCTGACTCTCCATGCATCTTTGGATTGTGGAGCCTGTGTGAGTGGGTGTTTGTACCCCTGTTCGCCGCTGCTTTGGGCTTTGCACATGTTGCTGTTGTATCTGCATTGTAGGGTAAAACATAGGAACATGCTCTGCAGGAACCACAGCTGGGGCTTGAACCTGTGACCCTCTGTTTCTGGACACACTGGCTGGGTGTACTGCACCACACTGTTGCCACAGATGCATGTTGGTCCCTGGGGCTACCTGTACTTTTCCTCAGCCAGACTTTGTATGTTGCATTGCACACCATGTACTGGTACAGGGCATGGCGTACTGGTACAGGGCATGGGGTGCCACTGCCCCATCCAGCACGGGCACACACCCCCTGCCAAGCTGACATGGCCATAAGCTGTTGGTGCTGGTAGTGCGCAGTCCCAGGCCATCCACTGTGTGGGTAGGTGGTCACCTAGGGAGCGGGGTGTGGGGCATGGGGCATACATGAGCATCCTCACATCCCCCCCCCCCCCCATCACCGCCTACCAATAGTCTGTCCCTTCCGCTTGGGGGAGGGTTGGCTGGAGGGATGTCAGGTCAGTGCCCTGGCAACTGTTAGCTTGGGTGGACCAGGTAGATGTAGGTGGATTGTGTTTGGCCTTTGTCAGCTGCTGTCATGCTGATTTCTGGTTTCTATGTTCCTATGTGCCACCTAGTCGCCCGCCTAGTCCACCCTGTGCCCCAGCTTCCCCCCACTACATGTCCCACCTGCAGCCCCCTATGCCCCACTTGCACCATCGCCATAGTGGCCTTTCATACTTGGGCACTATGCTGGTTCTGGAAATGGAGCACTACTATCACTTTTCTTGGGCTCCCTGTCTATGCTGTACATTGCCGACACTGAAATGGTTTCTCTCTCCTACAAATGTGCATCTAACGGCAGGTTTTCATTCGCGGTAGGATTCAGCCCTTCAGTTCAGCGCATTAGTGTGCAGGGAGCCTCTCCCCGCCCACTCCCCGCCCATTGACCCCTTCCCCCAGCCCTCTCTCCACCCTCTGTGGTGTTTACCGCGGCCGGGGACGTTAACGATAGTTAAGTAACGTTAACACGCGTTAACGTTACCTAACGATTGTTAACATTACATAACGCACAGTCTGTAATGTTACCGCAGTTTACCCCTAAGCCTGGATATTCAATGGTGGGGTCATATCCTGCCACCAGCATTGAATATACGGGTTTGCTGCTGAAGCAGAAAATTAATTGGGGAGTGGTGATATTCAACCACTGCCTGGTTAGCTTCAGTAGCAAAAGTTAGGACAGCGTTTTCTGTGCCTGACTTTCGCCACCGAGGGATAACCGGTCAGTGGCTGAATCGTCACTGACCGGTTATCCCCAGGTGCCACCCCAGAACACTCCTGGAATGACCCGATCCCTTGGGTGAGGGATTTCCTGTTTGAGGCCACTTAGAGAAAGCAGATGTGCTTCTAAGAGTGAATCTGAAAATGCTTTAGGCGTTCCTGTGATTTTTCTTGTATAGAACAATAAAATATATTTGCATTATTCTCAGAGCCTCATTATTCCTGTAAGGTCTCTTTTCATGATTTTTTAATGATAATTTCTTCCTACTGGGAATTGTCAGAGGCTGGTGCACATGCTTCACAGACAGAAGTGTCATATTTCTACTATCTTTAGGCTTTATTTAGTAAGGAAGGCATAAAGTGACTGTAATTAATGTTTTAAACAGATAAGTTGTGGATGAGGAAACTGGCAACATCATAATCTTTTTGTCAGTCCAAAAGGTCTTGGACCCATTTGACTAAAGGTTCTGTTCAAACTTAAGAACATACCAAGTTTTACCAAATTTGCCTTGTTTCTGTTGCATGTGTGGTACTTGCATCTACACAAAGGCTGTAATGTTTGCATTGGAACTTGCCAACCTATTTACAGGCAACCAGGCATGATGGGCATATACACTATATATCAAACGTTAAAGGAACATATCTAGAGTTGGTGGATATCCACTTATTGTCTTGCCCGGCACTGTGCCTTTTCCCTTCTTCCTGGCTTGGTGGGCACATTTTTCAGTACATGATATAAATTTTCAAATATTTGACGGGCTTCAGTAAACTATGGGAAGGTAAAATATTCCATAGAAAAGGAAATTCATGAGCAAGAGTTCATAATGTGAACTGGTAGAGAAGTAGAGGAAACATGAGAAAAGACTGAGGCTGTTTGATGCTTGGAACAAGCGAACAACAGAGGAAGTGGCAACAAAAACTATAAGGTAGAGAACATGTTGGTAAAACAATGGTAGGGGTAATAGTGGTAACTTAGAAAGGGAAATTTGTGTGCTCTGCCACAAAAGTCATAAAAAAAATGCAGAAAGTGAGTCTCAGTCTGGGCAGACAGGAGGAGCTAGTTTGTCTTTATCTGCTGTCATTTACTACTTTATTCTAGAGGCTGCTGAAATGTACTTTGTAAAGGGTCTCAATGCATACCGAGTAACACTGGGGCCACATGATATTCAAACCCTCAGCACTGTTGTGGAATTCAGCAAATGGCTCATACAAGTTGGAAAAAAACAGGTAATAAAATCTAACTTACAAAACTAAGGGGTAGATTTACTAATATGTGTTAATGTGCATTAATGAGAGAAATGAATTTAAGGGCATGTTTACTAATATGCTGTTACTACTGGCAAGCCCCATAAGATAGCATGGGAGGCGGCATAGACCCATGCTCACTGTTGGGGGAGTTCCCAGCATGTCCTTCTGCAGTTACTGCAGGGAGACGCACCTAACCATGCTAACCGTCAAGCATAGATAATGTGGGTGCACTAACCACTTATTTGCGAGACTTCAGCCCGGGAGCGAACAGCCAATGGGCCTGGATGGGAGATAGCATGGAAAGCCACCTGGCTTTAAGGTAAGCTTGCCGTGCTGCCTCAGAAGTGGAGGTCAGGTGGCAAGTACATTGCTCTGTGGAGCGGCACACCATGGGGGGTGCCTAGCTCGGGAGCCGAGGGGGCTGGAAATGCCACTGATTGGGATTGCCCTAAGAAATACAAGTGGGGAAGGGAGTTTAGCAGCAGCCTGGGGGAGGGGGGTATTCTTATTCAGGGCCCATAAGGGATTGAAGCAGCCCTGGTCACTATAAGAGTTGAAGAAAGTATTTCCCTACCTCTGGCTGCTGATTGGCTCATTTTACCGGTCAAGACCAATCAGAAGCAAGAGATGGGAAATTAGCTGCTGGCTTTTTGCCTGTGTCACCATTCTGGTGTCTGCTCTGTTCTTACTCTAACAAACTATCTACTGAATGATCCAGTTCCTGCTTTGGTCTACCAGCCTGGGTTTTGAGAAGTCTTAATCTCCCCATGCCTCTTATACTGGGCACCTATGAGCATATTGTAAGCTGGGGATTCCTTTCTTCTAAAAAGAAACAAAGACGAGTTTATTTGTCTTTCTCCCTTTTCTTCCATGATGATGACTCCCTAAGGTTACCAGAGTTTTTGAAGACAAATCTAGGACACTTATCCGAAGTGAGGGGAGGGGCAATGCAATGTGTGCCTTCGAGTCAGTCCTGACTCCTGGCGACCCAGAAGCTCCTGGGCTTTCTTGGCAGTGTCACCGGAAGTAGATTGCCAGGCCTTTCTTCCGAGGCAGTGGAGGGTAGGGGAGGGGAAAAGGAAGTGTGGTTTCAGGTTTGAGCAACAAGGCGTGAAGGAGGGAAGAGAAGTCATTATCTCCCTCCCCCCCATACATCCCATGACAGCAACAATATCACTTCAAAGCAGACAAATTGTACTGTCAAAATGTAAAGATAACACTGTTCAACAGCCAAAATGTTTCGGCCACGAAAGTAGCTGTTCTAAACTAATTTAAGGCTGCTGAACACAGAAATCATAATGAAAATGGCTGATTAGGTCTAGTTGCTAAGATATATGCTATTAATTAGTCATTCCTTATCGTTCCTCCAGTTTAGTCCTCCACCTCTGGGTAGTGTACCTCTTCCTGCAGCTTGGAGACTGGGCATGTCAAAATCGTGACATCACTGGATGTAGCCTGCTGGTCCCTCCCATCAGCCCCCAGTGTGTCCAGTCTCCATGCAGCAGGAGGACATAGTGAGCCTAGGTGCTGGGCTCACTTGAGGAACAGATAAGGAGCAGTTAGTCAGGATTTCGTTTTTTTCTAAATTTTAAATCATCCAGTTTTAATGTCAATTGGCAAGGATTAATTAAAATTTCTTTAATTGCTTAAATTGCTTTAATTTCATTCAATTTAATTCAATTCATTTAAGTTAATTCAATTTAATTTGAGGTAATTTAATATAATTTAACTTGAGTTAATTTGAGATGTCCCTTTAAAAAAAAAAAAAGTTTCCCACCTAGCTTTATCTGCCTTCTGCCTCGATTAGTCACTCACTTTGTCGGATCTCTCTCCCTGGACGGTACGGGGGAGAGCTCCACGGCCTGTGCCGGCACACTGAGTGTGTGCGCGAAGGCAGCTTTCTTGCGTGGCGGGATCAACTTCTTTTCATCCCCTGAGCCAGTAGAGCAGCTGCGAGTGGCAGCGCGGCTGGAGAGCCTGCTTGCTCTGCGGTAGCAGGAGCGAAGAGCAGCTTTCGCCAAGGCTACCGCTCGCAGCATTGCCTAGAGGGATCGCGGCTGGAGAGTCTGCTTGCTCCGCAGTAGCAGGAGCTTGCCTTTTAAATTTTTGGCGTTGCAGGTAAGGCCCTCGGGCTCACAAGGGGTGATTCCAGTGGGGTTAAGCAGCAAGAGTTTTTTGGCACCAAACTAGGCCGACGCGGATCGGCGCCATTTTTTTCTGCACAGTTGGTGCCGCATGGTGGGAGTTACAGCGGCCCACGTTCTTGGTGAAAACATCAGGCCACAAAGCATTGCTTAAGCTTCTTTTATTTGTTTAATACCTTTATTCTTCATTTTATTTTCAGGGGGGGTCCCTTCACTTTTTAGTGGGGGATTCTTTGATTATTTTAGTTTCATAGTCCTCATTTTTGTTTAAAAAAATAAAAGAAAGAAAGGGGGATCAGTTTTCTTTTAATCTGTTTTTCTTTCTTGGAAAATTGTTGGGGGGCATAGCTCATGTTATCGCGCCCACAGTGTGGTCAGTGGTTCCCGCAGGGGCACAGTCGCAGATACCGGAATCTGTTGGAGCTGCGTTTCTGTTTCTACCAGCGTGGAGCAGCAGAAGGAGGTTACGGGCACTCTAGATGCTTTGTAGCCACTGGCTGTGACTGGAGAAGAGGTGCTGATAGTCACTCTGCCAGGGCCCTCTCAGGAGGACCTAACGGGTCCCTCAAGTGCATTACCTGCAGTAGGCTCAGGTCTGCAGCTGGGGGATTTCTGTCCAGATTTTTTGTCTTAATAATGCATCAGGCATTCTGTTTGAGGCGTCAGGGGAAGTTGCCTGAGCCATTACCAATTTATTAACGTTTCTTATATACTGCCTTTCATGATATCAAGGTAGTTTACATTGAACAAACTGAAATTACATTGAACAGGGCATTATAACTTGGAGATAACTATTTTACAGGAAACATGGGCAATGGAGGGTTAAGTGGCTTGCCCAAGACCACAAGGAGCACCTGTGGAACTAGAAACCTCAGTCCTTCTGGCCCAAGGTTGCTGTCCTCTAGTGGGATTTGAACCCCTGACCTTCTGGCCTGAAGTACCTTGCCCCAACCACTAGGCCACTCCTCCACTCCAATGGTGTCTTCTATGCAGCAAACCTGATCAGGGGAGCCTGGTAGCAGTTCGCCGAAACCCCCAAAGAGGTCAAGGCCTAGTGAACTTTCTCCCTCAGATTTGGAGTGGCATGAGACAGAGGAGGCAGAAGTAGACCGTGTGTGGATGAATTGGAAGAAGGAGAAATACCTGAGCCTGAGGATCAGGCAAAAATCATTCGGGTATTCTGGAAGGATGTGCTGATGGCACTTATCACGGAATCCGTCCAGACGCTAAATCTCACTACGGCACAGCCGATGGAAGTGGAAGACGTGGAAGATCCTATCATTCAAGTGGTGAGACAAGTTCAGGTAGTGTTCCCCGTCCACCGGGTGGTAGATCGGATGATCCAGGATGAGTGGGATTAGCCAGAAGCAGGACTAAGAGGGGTCAGGACTATGAACAGACTCTATCCCTTGGCGGATAAGGACAAAGAGAAATTTTGTTCACCGCAAATAGATGCAGCAGCCTCGGCAGTCACAAAAAAGACCACTATCCCGGTGGAAGGTAGCGCGGCCTTAAAAGATGCACAGGATAGAAAAGTAGATGGTTTATTGAAACAGTCATTTGAGGCTAACGCGTTATCCTTGCAAGCTTCTATTTGTGGGGTGTGGGTGGCGAGAGCATGTGTCAACGCTTACCCCAGTCTCCGCAATTAGAGCAGGAAAGTATAAGAGAGCTCGATCATCTAGAGTCTGGATTGGCATATTTGGCAGATGTGCACTACAACTTGATCAGAGCACTAGCAAATAGTATGGCTTTGTTGATTGCCGCCTGGAGATCACTGTGGTTGAAGAATTGGGCGGCTGATGGCTCGTCTAAGTTGCGTCTCAGTAAGCTTCCTTTTAAAGGAAAGTTGTTGTTTGGAGAAGATCTTGACAAGTTTGTTAAGGAGTTAGGAGAGTCCAAGGGTGGAAGACTTCCGGAGGATAAACCTAAACAAGGGAAGTTTTTGCTGGCCTTTCGGGGTCAGTTTAGAGATTTCAGGAGATTTCGTACTTCTCGCTTGGGTGGTTTCCAAAGGGGGAGATTTGCTTCTTGAGCCCAGGGGTTTCGTGGGCTTCATGGAGCAAACAGAGGTTTCGCTGTGGCATCTTCATCGACTTTTCGGAAACCACAATGAAAGGAGGTGGGTCCCGGTAGTAAGCCAACCAATAGGAGGTCGACTTCGGGGATTTCTTCCTGCCTGGGCCCAAATAACCACCGACCAGTGGGTGTTGGAGATCATTCACAAAGGTTACACGTTGGAGTTGGCAAGACCAGTGCTGGACTCCTTTGTGATGTCTCCCTGCAAAGGTCAACAGAAAATGTTTGCGATTCGTCGTACGTTAGACCGGCTTTTACAATTGGAAGCAGTCGTGCCGGTTCCAATAGCGGATTATGGTGTGGGTCGCTACTCCATTTATTTCGTGGTGCCAAAGAAAGACGGATCTCTCCGTCCTATTCTGGATCTAAAAGGGGTGAATCGCTGCCTTCGAGTTCCATATTTCAGGATGGAAACGTTGAGGTCGGTCATTGTGGCAATGCGCCAAGGAGAGTACTTGACTTCCCTCAATCTCACGGAGGCGTATTTACACATTCCAATAAAAGAGATTCATCAAAAGTTTCTGCGGTTCGCTCTGCCTTGGGGACATTATCAGCTCCAAGCATTGCCATTCGGTCTGGCGACGGCTCCACGAACCTTCACCAAGATCATGGTTGTGGTAGAGGTGGCATTATGAAAGGAGAGAGTTCTGGTTCACCCTTATCTCGACGATTGGCTGATCAGGGCAAAGTCAAAGGCCGAGAGCGTTCAGGTTACAGACAAGGTGGTGAAGTTTTTACAGAGTCTCGGCTGGGTGGTCACTTCGACCAAGAGCCAATTAGTTCCGTCCCAGGATCTTGAATACCTGGGTGTGCAGCTTGACACACAGAAAGGGGCGGTGTTTCTACCAAATCGTCAACGTCAAGCCCTTCAGCAGTTGGTACGCAAGTTCAGGGCCACCCCGGCACCATCAGCATGGACTTACCTTCGCGTGCTGGGAACTATGGCGGTGACATTAGAAGTAGTTCCATGGGCCAGGTTTCATATGCGACCATTACAAAGGGCATTGCTTCACCGTTGGTCGCATCAGTCCAACTCGCTGAACAAACGGCTTCCCTGCCCGCTCCGGGTCAGGCACTCCCTTCAATGGTGGCTGCTTCCAGGATCCCTGAAGGCCGGAATGCCTATGGAACAGCCGGAGTGGCTTCCTTTGCTGATAGATGCGAGCCTGGCGGGTTGGGGAGCACATTGCAGAGATCTCTTCACGCAAGGCACTTGGACGGCACAGGAGAGCAAGTGGTCAATCAACCAGCTAGAACTGAGAGCAGTCTGCCTGGCGTTACAGGTGTTCGAAGCTACGGTGACAGGTCGAGCTGTGCGAATGCTGTCCGACAACTCCGTGACGGTAGCCTACATCAATCGTCAGGGCAGAACAAGAAGTGTGGCCATGGAAGAAGAAGCAGAGGCTCTGTTCTCTTGGGTAGAGCCTCGACTTACTAGCAATCTCGGCGGCACACATTGCAGGGAAAGACAATGTGATGGCGGATTTTCTCAGCAGGGTCTGAGTAGATGCCGGAGAATGAGAGTTACATCCGGACGTGTTTGCGCAGATAGTTCGCAAATGGGGGTCCACCGATAATGGATCTCATGGCAAAATTTCAGTCGGCAAAAACGGGTCGTTTCTTCAGCAGACAGCGCAAGAGGATGTCGGAAGGAATCAACACACTGATTCAACGGTGGCCATCGTCAGGTCTCCTCTATGTTTTTCTTCCATGGGCGCTCATAGGGCAAGTGGTTCAGCATATCGAAGCTCATTGGGGAAAAGTGTTGTTGGTGGCCCCGGACTGGCCAAGGCACCCATGGTACGCCGATCTCATTCGGTTGTTCGATGGGAATCCTTGGAGGTTACCGATGCTGGAGAATCTGTTGCTACAGGGTCCTCTTCGAATGCCTCAGGTGGATCGGTTCTCGCTTACAGTATGGCCATTGAAAGGGCAAGGTTAAGGAAAAAAGGTTACTTGGCATCAGTCATCGCAACTTTACTGCGAGCAAGGAAAAAGTCCACATCCCTTGCATATGTGCGTATATGGCGTATTTTTTGAGGACTGGTGCCCGCGGAGACAAGTTCGCACGGCAACAGTATCCATTCCCTTGGTGCTGAGTTTCCTGCAAGACAGGTTTGATAAGGGTCTAGCAGCCAGTTCCTTGAGAGTTCAGTTAGCAGCTCTGTCTTGCTATAGAGGCAAAGTCCAAGGAGTGGCTCTAGGTTCACATGCAGATGTGCTGCGTTTTCTTAAAGCAGTAACCAGACTGCGGCCCTCTCGTAGAATCGTGGTTCCGCCGTGGGATCTCAACCTGATTTTAGGGGCACTAGCTAAAGAACCATTTGAGCCCTTACACCAGGCGTCGGTTAAGGATTTAACCTTAAAGACAGTGTTTTTGGTAGCCATCAATTCGGCGAGGCGAATTTCGGAGTTACAGGCGTTGTCATGTAGAGAGCCATTTTTGTCTTTTTCCAAAGAAAAGGTGGTATTGCGGCCAGTTCCATCTTTTTTGCCAAAGGTGGTTTCTCCATTTCACCTAAATCAAACGGTTTCTCTTCCAGCTCTAGGTTTGGCGGAGGGGAGCGTATCGGACCGTAGTTTACGCCTGTTTGGACATAAAGAGAGTGCTGTGGCACTATTTAAAGGTTTCAGAAACTTTTCACAAGTCGGACCGCCTCTTCGTGTTGTTCGGAGGTCCCCGCAAAGGGGAAGCGGCGGCGAAGGCATCCATTTCTAGACGGATTAGAGAGGCGATTGGGTCAGCATATCTTTTGCAAGGGCATTCAGTCCCAGTGGGCTTACGAGCTCACTCTACCAGAGCGCAAGCGACTTCCTGGGCGGAACACAGTTTTGTTCCGCCAGTAGAAATCTGTATAGCGGCCACCTGGTCGTCTCTTCATACTTTCAGTAAGCACTACAGCCTGGATGTTCTGGCGGCGAACGATGCTTGTTTCGGAGCGGTGGTGTTGCGATCCGGCTGGAACGGTCCCTCCTAATGATTACTGCTCTGATACATCCCAGAGGTGGAGGACTAAACTGGAGGAATGATAAGGAAATAGAAATTACACTTACCTGGTAATTGTTGTTCCTTGAGGAACTCCAGTTTAGTCTTCATTCCTGCCCGGGGATGGTGTCATTAGCGGTGGGTCTTCAGTTGGGAGAAGTGCAAGGTTACAGGTGGGTATAGCCCTTAACTGGTTCGCAGTTATATTGATTCAGTTTCTCTCTTCTCTCGCTATCCCTGCTCTCTCTTGTCTATGTCTAAGCATAGGGCAGAAAGGAGAGAATGCAGAAAGCAGTCCCCTTCTCTCTGGAGGGGGGGGGGGGCCATTAGTAGTTAAACATGTTATGTGTTATGCGTTCAGCTGAATATAATGTTTAAATTATTTTTTTTTAAAAGCTACTTATTTGTTGCTTCTTTGAGTCTGCTTTCTCAATAGTTTACTGGGGGCTGATGGGAGAGACCAGCAGGCTACATCCAGTGATGTCACGATTTTGACATGCCCAGTCTCCAAGCTGCAGGAGGAGGTACACTACCCAGAGGTGGAGGACTAAACTGGAGTTCCTCGAGGAACAACAATTACCAGGTTAGTGTAATTTCTATTTAGGGGCCATTAACTGTGGATTATGCAACATTTGCATGGGATTGCGTAATCTCTACTTGCAACCAATAGAAATATCTGTCCAAAAGCAGATGATGCAATCAGTATTTAAATTTGCATCACTTGACAGTATAAATCTTAAGGTGTATTAGTCACAGAAAAATGAAAAATTAATTATTTTGCATTATTTTATGCCGATACGTCAATCAGAGCATATTCGGCGATGCATCGTACTTCTGTTAATAATGCAGATAATTTCTGCTATATTTGTGGTGAAGTGACTTTTACATCACAAAAACGGAATATGACTGTGGCAGTTAAGAAAGCGTACAACTTATATTTTGGCTGCAGAATAGGAGATCAGGATAAGAGCTGGGCGCCACACATATGCTGCAATACATGTGCAACAAATCTCAGGCAATGGATGAATGGGAAAAGGCAATCAATACCTTATGCAGTTCCAATGATCTGGAGAGAGCCCATGGATCACATCAGCAATTGCTACTTCTGCATGGTTCCTCCAATTCAGAAAGGCATATCCAGAAAGAGTAAGTGGACTGTGCAATATCCAAACATTCCATCTGCAGTACGCCCAATGCCTCATGGAGAAGGGTTGCCGATTCCCAAAATGTCAGAATCATTATCATTAGAATCAAGTGAGGAAGAGGAAGAAGTTTGTAGTCATGAACCATCAACCTCACGTGACCCAGAGTTTCTTCTGGCCACTGCTAATGAGCCACACCTCATAACGCAAGGTGAATTGAACGACCTTGTCAGGGATTTGGATCTCCCAAAGAATAAAGCTGAGCTTTTGGGTTCCAGAGTGCAGCAGTGGAATCTTCTGGCTGGTGACGTTCGAATTTCTTTTTTCCGGGACCGTCAGAAAGACTTGGTGTCATTCTTTTTCAAAGAAGGTGATCTTGCTGCATGCAACAACGTAAAAGGTTTAATGGCAGCTCTCAATATCAATTAAAATGCAGATGATTGGAGGCTCTTCATTGATTCATCCAAAGCAAGTCTTAAAGCTGTATTGCTGCATAATGGCAACTTGCTACCATCAATTCCTATTGGCCATGCAGCTTTTATGAAAGAGACTTATAACAATATGAAACAACTTTTGAAATGTATAAACTATGATCAACATCTATGGTCAATCTGTGGTGACTTCAAAGTGGTCACCCTCTTGCTTGGTCTTCAGGGTGGATACACCAAGTACTGCTGCTTCCTGTGTGAATGGGATAGTCGTGCTAGAGACTGTCATTTCTACAAAAGGGACTGGCCACTCCATCAGTCACTGGATCCTGGAAGCAAAAATGTTCTGTTTCCAGCACTTGTAGACAGCAACAAGATTTTGATGCCTTCCTTGCACATCAAGTTGGGACTAATGAAAAACTTTGTCAAGGCGATGGATAAAACTAAACCTGCTTTCAGGTCTCTTAGTGGTAAATTTCCTAGACTGAGTGATGCCAAAGTTAAGGAAGGAGTTTTTGTTGGCCCTCAGATTCGTGCACTTCTTCAAGATGATGAATTTCTTTGTTTATTGCATGGAAAGGAAAAGGCTGCATGGATAGCATTTGAATCAGTGACACAAAATTTTCTTGGAAACAACAAAGCAAATAATTACCAAGAGATTGTTTAAGATCTTCTCAAGGCATACAAAAACCTTGGTTGCAACATGTCCTTAAAGATTCATTTTCTACACGCTCATCTAGATTTTTTCCCGCAAAATTGCGGAGCAGTAAGTGATGAATATGGAGAACGATTTCACCAAGACATTGCAGCCATGGAAAAGAGGTATCCGGGTAAATGGAGTCCATCAATGCTTGCAGACTACTGCTGGACAGTGACAAGGGATATTCCATTGGTTCAGTACAAGAAACAGATCAGGAAGAGTCGTGAAGCCACTGAATGAGAACAAAACTTGCTAGAATGTACTTACAAATGTTCTTAATGAAAGTTAAATTGCAGACATAATTACTCCTCTGTTTCTTCAAAGTACATTTATGAATTTTATTTTATAAAAACATGCTTGTTATTGTGCAAAGTTTCATTTGTAATAAGATTTTGATTTACATCTAAGGATTTAGGCTCGATTTTCACCATACATAGTGGTAAAATGTAAATTCTTCAACATATCATAGAAACAGGAGCCAATTGTCCAATTTCACTATCATATTTGAATTCAGCGTATCAAATTCACTAAGAAATAGCACATTTAATTTCTGAAGCAAACAATTTTTGAAAATTTGTAGAACAGTGTAATGGATGTAAATTCTAAAGACTGACATATTCAAATCATTAAACTGAAAATGATTTTTTTTCTACCCCCTCTATCCCCATTGCTGGAATAGGGGATAGAAGGCTGTCAAACAGGTGGGAGTTAGGGACAGAGCTCAAAAATCGGAGACATTTGGTATCCTTATGATTCTCTTTCTCTTTCACCCCCACCCCTGTCAGTTCTCTAGAGACATTTCTAAGTGGCTTGTATAATTAGCAAATAATAACCTTACATCTTATGGACTTTTTCACCCTCCTAGGAAGCATATGATTTACTAAATGATTCTTTCAAGTGTGAGGAAGACACCAATGTAGATTTCACTGAGAAAGTGGCTGAAATCCAGTACATCATGGGCAGTATCTGTCTAGCAGAGGGAAAAATGCGAAAGGCCTACAAATTACTGAAGAAGGTAATTATTGTATGTGATTGTTTTGTGTTTGAGGCATATTGCCCAGATCACTTTGGGTGACTGTCTTTATGTATAAACAGAGAAAGCACTGGGTGCTCTTCTGCTTTTCTGAATTCAAAGCCCAGAAGGATTAAGCATATGCTTGAAGATAAGTGAATTCAGAAGCTAGCTTCTATAGCTGCTATTACACTCGGGTAATGTGATATGGAGAGACTGCTGCAGCAAATAGACTGTGGCCTAGGCTTCTGCTATATTCATGTTGATCTCGGACTGTGCTACAGGAATTGTCACAGTTGTTTTCCTTTCTTTGTGATACTTTATTAGGCACAAAAAAGTGTAATAAGTGGCATAAATTCTGCCCAAGCAGCCCCCGTCTGTTTGTGTGTCGGGGATCCCAGGCAAGAAGGGGGGCCTATGCTTCCCCGGACCTGCACTGCAGCAGCCAGGCAGAGCACAGCAAACACTTTACTTTAAATGAAGTTTGCTGTGCTCAGTGATGTAAGTTCTAAACAGGGGCCCCCAAGCAAAATGTTGCTGAGGGTTCCCCATGATGGGGGAGGAGGAACCCAGCCTGTCTTTCTTCCCTCCCTTTCTTCCTCCCTCCATCTGTTCTACAGCACAGAAAACAACTTACTTTAAATGAAGTTTGCTACACTGCCTCCCATCCTTGCTTGTAAGTAATACTTTTGTTTGTCTGGCAGCTATTACTTCTCGCTGCCAGGTCGAAGACTTGCGATAACAGCCACAAAATCATGCGAGAAAAGGTGTAGGACACCTTGAAGAATAGTCGAGAATTTAGCAGCTGAGATTTAATGGTTCCCTGCGCAGTTTGTTGGGCCTCATGCGGTCTCAGGGGGTGGATGCTGGGGCTGTCAGCACACCAGCACAGCCACCAGGTAGCCCTGACCCATGTCCATCGGCCTGCCTTGCAATGCATGTATCAGCAAGCACCCATGGACGGCGGGGAGCCCAGGGGCAGGGGACACACTTGGGGGGAAATAAATAATCACTCTGCACATGTAGCATAGCATTGGGCACTTTATTGGTGATTGTGTATATTCTGTCCAGGTGCTGGTGTGGGGCAGTCACCTCAGAAACTGTGACGTATCAGCCGCGCACGGTGGGCCAGTGCCCAGGCCAGCTGCTGGCTCCCCATCCTCTGCCTAGTCACCATCTGCTGCCTCTATGGTCTCCCACTCCTCCACAACCGGTGGCTCTGGGTCCGGCAATCCATGCAAGATTGTGCAGTTTACAACACATGCAAATATCTGGCATACACACTCCAGGCTGTAGAAGTGTTCCCCACCGCTCCTGTCGAGGCACTGGAAGCGGCTCTTCAGCACCCCTATTGCCCGCTCCACAACTGCCCGGGTCTGCTGATGAGCGGCAATGTACCACTCCTCCTGACGGCTTATGGGGTGGGGCACTGAGGTCAGCAGCCAGGTCCTCAGGGGATATCCACCTGTAGGGGGCAATATGAGATGTGCACATGAGCATGGGACATGCGTTGGTTATGGTCTATGGGCTGCTACAGTCAGCATACCATACCATCTACTAGCAGGGTAGGTGCAATATTTAATGGTCAATGACACTGTGTCAGTGAGAAGACACCAACATATGTCTTTTGTGGCAGTCAGGCATTTGGAGCGGGGCAATGGGGGACGGCGGCATGGGCTGGCCTGTTGGGGGGGGACAGGGACATTGCATTGAGATGTGGTTGGAGGATCTGCTGACTGGGATGGGAGCAGACATGGCTGTGCCCTACAAGTGCTGCTGCCAGGGCCGGTCCGTCCATTGAGCAAGATTGTTTTTTGCACAGGGCCCCACGTTTCAGGGGGCCCCGCGTAAAAAACATCTTGCTTCAGCCCAACTAGGTTAAAAAAAAACAAAAACCGGCTGCTGCTGCCGCCGCCGCTGTGGCAGCGGCAGAATCGAGCATCCCGCGGGGCCCGCCTGCCCTGCAGAGTCTTCCATTTGGCCTCAGCGTCGGCTGTCAGACCGCTCGAAGAGAGAGAGCTTCTCCTCTCGCGGCTCTGCTAATCCCGCCGCGGGGCTGATGGGATTAACAGAGCCGCGAGAAAGGGAAACTCTCCTTTCGCGCGGCTCTGAAAAGCCCGCGCTGAGGCCAAATGGAAGACTCTGCAGGGCAGGGGGGGCCCTGCGGAATGCTCCATTCTGCCGCTGCCATGGCGGCAGCGGTAGCAGCAGCCGGTTTGTGTTTTTTTTTACCTAGCTGGGCTGATGGGGGGGGGGGGGTTAGGACTGGTAATGGGCTATGGGGGGACTAAGACTGGAAGTGGGCTGAGGGGGTGTTACGACAGGTAATGGGCTGTGGGGGGCTAAGACTACAAGTGGGATGATGGGGGCTTAGGACTGGTAATGGGCTATGGGGAGGCTAAGACTGGTAATGGGCTGATGGGGGGGTTAGGACTGGAAGTGGGCTGATGGGGGGTTAGGACTGGTAATGGGCTATGGGGGCGGGGGGCTGACTGGAAATGGGCTGATGGGGGCGTTAGGACTGGTAATGGGCTGATGGGGGGGTTTGGACTGGTAATGGACTGTGGGGGGTGGTAAGACTGAAAATGGGGTGATGGGGGGTTAGGGACTGGTAAGACTGGTAATGGGCTGTGGGGGTGTAAGACTGAAAATGGGCTATGGGGGAGCTAGGACTGGTAATGGGATGGGGGGTTGCTAGGACTGGAAATGGGCTAAGTGGAAGGGGGGCTTGAACTGCAATTAGCTGATGGGGACAGGGGCTTGGAATGGAAATGGGCTGAGTAGAAGGGGGGGCTTGAACTGCAAATCGCTGCGGGGGAGGGGGCTTGGAATGGAAATGGGCTGTGAGGGGAGGGAGCTAGGACTGGAAATGGGCTGAGTGGGGGGGTTAGGACAGGAAATGGGCTGATGGAGGGGCTAGGATAGGACTGGAAATGGGCTGTTGGGGGGTGCTAAGGTTGGAAATGGGCTGTGGTGGGGGCTTGAATTGAAATGGACTCATGGAGGGGCTAGAACTGGAAGTAGGCTCATGGGGGGTTTGGATTGGAAATGGGCTGAGTGGAGGGGAGCTAGGATTTGACATGGGCTGATGGTGGGGCTAGGAAAGGACTAGAAATGAGCTGATGGAGGGACTCGGATAGGACTGGAAATGGATGGGGGAGCTAGGACTGGAAATGGGCTGATGGTGGGGCTAGGATAGGATTGGAAATGGGCTGATGGGGGGCTAGGACTGGAAATGGGCTGATGCGGGGACTAGAAGGGAGCAGATGCTGGGTGGGGCTGGAACTAGAAGGGAGCTGATGTTGGGGAAGGATTAGAATGGGATGGAGCTGGGAGAGTGAAATGGAGAGGGAAATATATTTTGTGTGGGAGGGAAGACAAATCTACAGTTGGCCGGATATTGGGAGAGTAAGTGGGGATTGAGGATGGAGGGGTAAAATTTGAGTTGGTGAAATAGGAATGAGGAAAGAGCAAAAGGAGAAAGATTAGTATGTTAAAGCAGATGTAGAGAGAGAATGGAAAAAAAAACTAGAAGAGAGAAGAAAGGACAAATGGACAGCAGATGGAGAGTTAGCAGAAGGCACGAAGAAACTTGAAGAAAGTGGCTGGAACAATTGTAACTGAAAAAAAATTCACAAAAGGTAGAAAAATATCTCTTTATTTTGAATTTATTAACTGGAATATGTCAGCTCTGGGAAATGTGCATCATTAACGTCTGTGCTTTGTTTAGTACAAGAGGAAATTAATTTATAGTTTTATTTCTACAGTGTTGTACATTCCAAGTTTGGCTTTTGGGGTTCCCAGTTTAATTATTGTCTTCCTGTTTCTAAATTGTGATTCCTTGTTTGGCGATGGTCTATGTTCTGCATGTGTAACTGAGCTGAGGTATTCTGTTTATATAATTCCTATTTGACATTGCCACTTGTTCTCTTTCCCCAGTAGGTCATGTATTGTTATTCTCTGAAATGTATTGGTTTAATATTTGCAGTGTTGCCTTTTGATAGTTAGGGTATGGTGCTTTGTGAGTCCTAGTAGTGCTGTTAGGATACGGCGGGTTTGCTATGGGTTCTAAGTGGGCAGTGTTTGTAGTAGTTCCTAATGTGCCTGGCGGTTGATACTGGATTATAGTAATGTAGAAATCTTTTAGTCTTTCTTTATCCATATACTCATTAAGAGGCATGTTTACTAAAAGTTAGTGTATGGTAACATTATGCAAATATTTATGCAAATGATGCACCTTATGCAAATGAGGCCCCGCACCAAGTCTCCGCACATGGCCCCGCACCCCCCTTAGGCCGCCCCTGGCTGCTGCTGTGTGGCTGCATTTCTTGGCACCAGCCCATGCTCTTCCACATGCCACATGTGCATGCTGCCTGCTTTTGGCCAAGGGCCTTCCCCTGGTTGTCTCTATGATGTGCGTCATGGCCTGCTGTGTGCATGGATCTGTAGAATGGCAGCGCATGTTCACGCAGTGGCCATCATGTGTTGGTATACGTACGTAACACATATATCCCCACCTGTTTGCATTATATATAGCATCATACTACAACAATTGTTTGTTCTGGGCCTGTCCTGGAACTCACACATGTGCGCACTCACCTAGCAGCCACACATCTTTGAGCTGACCCCTGGCTGCTGCCTGTCTTAGGCTGGACTGGGCGAGGACAAATGCATTGTGGGTAGCGGGCACACATATCAGTGAAGGTCATGTTGACATCCACAATGGCCTGCATGTTCATCGATGTGTAACCATGCCTGTTCTGGTATGCATTCTGCTCCAGCCGTGGTGCCCACAGTGCAATGTGGGTGCAGTCTATACTTCCAAGCACTAATGGGAATCCAGCAATATTGTAGAATGCCTGCATGGTCTCTTGCCATATCTGCTGTGTCCGGGGGAAGGCTATGAGATGGCGCATTCTCCACAGCAAGGCCCTGGTGAAAGTATTTATGCAGTGGCTGGCAGTGGACTGCGCGTTTCCAACAGTCACCCCTATCACATGCTGGATATCCCAGGGCAGTTGTCACCCTCATAGCCACTGGCAGGTCCTGGCTTCTGGATGTGGAAGGCTCCAGATCCACACTGAGTATGCTGCACAACTCAATTATCGTTGCTCCATCCAATCTGTATCTCTGGTAGACCTCCTCTTCCGTCAATTGCAGGTAGCTCACCCCGGGCCTGTGTACACATGGGGCACAGTACCTGCATCTCGGGTGCTGGGCTACAGCCTGCTGATGGATATGCACTGCCTGCCACATCCTCTGCTGTGTCCGGGCACGGCGGGCACGTCTCCACCTGTGGAACACCATGTGCATGGCCCACATGGCTTCTCTGCCAGTCCAGCGACACTTTACCTCTGCATGGTTTGGGTACAGGCCTGCACATGCTTCCCTTGCTCTACTATGCACTGTAAAGCCACTACATGGGTTTGCTGCTCACAAACAGCGGTCGTATCCACTGGGAAACATCGCTTAGGCTTACACGGTTAGTGACATCCAATGTCGGCACACACGGCTTTCGGAAATCCACTTTACATGAGTTTCATGGCAACATTTATTTATTTATTTATTTATTTATTTATTTATTTATTTAAACGGACTTGGTATACCGCTTTATCATGAAATCAAAGCGGTTGGCACAGCAAACAATCAATGAAGGGTGAGTTGTCATTAGCATGCAGTGTGAGAATTGTTACAGTGTGCTGCGTGAGTGCGTGTGGATGATTTTGATGTGAGCTATATACAGCGTGCGCTTAAGATACATATTTACAGATACATATTTACATGGATGGCTTTGCTATCTTAGGAGTCATTCTGTGAGGTCCTTGAAGTAGCCTGTGAATAGTTCAGTTTTAAGCAGCGTTCTGAATTCTTTGGTGTTGTTTGTTGCTCTGAGGTGGTCGGGGAGAGAGTTCCACATGGCGGGGGCTGCTAGGGTGAAAGCTCGTTTTGATGTGGATTGGTTTGTTCTGGTGAAGTCCTTTGGGGTTCTGATGTTGTTCGATGTTCCCTTTCTTCTTGGTCTTTTGCTGTTGTCAGTTGTTATGAATTGTTGTAGGCTGTCTGCAGATAGGTTGTTTATTATTTTGAAAGTGGTTAGGAGAACTTTGTAGCGGACTCGTGAGCTGATTGGGAGCCAGTGAAGGTGGTATAGTATGGGGGTGATGTGTTCGTGGGTTGTGCTGTCTGTTATGAGTCGTGCGGCTGTGTTTTGTGCTAGTTGAAGTGGTTGGGTTGATTTCTTTGGTAGTCCTAGGTAGATGTGGTTGCAATAGTCTAGTGTGGGTGTGATGATGGCTTGGCATACTGTTCGAAAATGCTCGGGAGCAAGGATGGGTTTGAGTCGTCTGATTGTCCTCATCTTGACGTAGGCGCTCCTGGTGGTCTTCGCAATGTGGGATTGTAGGTTGAGCTCCCTGTCAAGTGTTATTCCCAGGTATTTTATCTCTTGTCTTATTGGTATGATGGCATTGTTCAGGTTGATGGAGGGCGTGGGTGTGAAAGCTTGGTCTCTTGTTATGATCAGTGCTTCGGTTTTGTTATAGTTTATTGCTAGGTTGTTTTTTTGCAGCCAGGTTGACATTTCTTTGAAGCAGTTGGCTATGTTGCTGTAGTCCGGTTTAGTTAGGTTGATTGGTGTGAATATCATTATATCGTCAGCATATATGGTGTATTGAATATTGAAGCTCCTGATGATTGTGCTGATGGGCTGTATGTAAAGGTTGAAAAGCAGGGCAGAGAGGGATGAGCCTTGTGGGACTCCCTGCGTGATGTTGATGGGTTGAGAGGTCTTTGATCCACATCTGACCTGGAGCTGTCTGTTCTCCAGGTAGGATGTAAACCATCTCAGGGTGGTGTCATGTAGGCCCACCTCTTCAAGTCTTGTTAGTAGCGTTGAGTGGCATATGGTGTCGAATGCTGCGGAAATGTCCAGGAATATCATGAGTACGCCCATTCTGGTGTTGTCAATTGTTCTTAACAGGCTGTTGAACAGTTGTGTCAGTAGAGTTTCCACCCCGTGATTGGGTCTGAATCCGTGTTGGTTTAGGTCGAGGGGGTGGTGTATGTCGAGATGTTGTTGTAGTTGTTGCTGGACTACTTTCTCTATGATTTTAGCGAGGAAAGGGATGCTTTCCTGGCTAACATGCCCCCATTCTGCCCTTGAGCTTCAGCGCTTGGCGCTGTGCGGACAGCTAGGCCTTACCGATTCAAGCCACCTTGTTGAATATCTGCTATCTCCAGGAACAAGCCTGAATGTAGCCTTCACATATGGGTAACGTGGGTACTGAAGGAGCCTGTGCGGGAATGCTCCCCAGCGTCTAATAGGAAAACTTTTGGGAGCATCCCACTGTGCCTGCGTAGCTGCCTTCCCGCCTTTCCAGCTCTCCCGGTTCTTAATTTCTCCAGGACCAAGCAGGAAGTCAGTCTTCACATATGGGTGACGTCAGCGCCGATGGAGCCCTCGTGCGGAGCATTTCCCATCTTTCAAAGAAAGCCTTTGGGAATGCAGCACGCATGCGCGGCCCCCTTCCCGCCCAAGGGTGCCATCTTGCTCAGTCTTTCTTTTTCTGCGGAGCCCAACGGACGTGAGTTTGTGTCACCCGGAAAAAGTAGATTTTTTTTGGCTGTTTGGCTTTTTCTGATCCGGTTTGATAACGGTTCCCCTTCCCGCCTGGGCTCGGTACACCGGTATCGAGTCCGGAATTTCAATTTTCGGTTTTTGTCCTTTGTGACTAGCATTCGCGCTCTTTTTGTGGTTTCACTGGCAGCCCGGTCTTTTGACCTTGCAGGGGCCCTTTTTCCCCCGATGGCTGCCAGCGGGTTCAAAAAGTGTGATCGGTACAAGAAACTTATGTCTCTCACCGACACACATGACTGCTGCCTCCATTGCCTCGGGCTCGACCATGACCCGCTGATCTGTGGCCCGTGTGGCAAAATGTCATCAAAGGCACTTCGGAGCCTCAGCATCAACGTGAGAGGATTTTCTTAGAGTCCACGTCCAGCCGGGCCTGGACTTCGTCAGAGGCCTCGATATCTCGGGAGTCTGACCCCGAGCGCCGTCGGGGTTCCTCTGAGAGGGAGTCTCCCACCCGGGAGCACAAAAGGAAGAAGAAGCTCACAAGGGTGGCATCGGTAAGGCTCCTGGTTCCTCGAGGGCCAGGTCGCGTAGCCCTGACCGCCGCCCCGGTCTCTCGGAGTCGGAGAGGCCGTCCAAGTTACCTTGCATGGAGCCGGAGTCCCTGAGTCACTTAAGTGCTGTTGTCCTCATAGACTCTCCTTCGGGGGAGCCGCCGTCGGGGCCCGAGTCGGGGGCTGCTGAGTCTCCTGAGCTTGGACTCAGGTTGACGGCCTTGGAGAGCAGCTTGGCTGCCTTCATGGAACAGCAGCGGGTGCTGATCGCCGGTCTGACCGGAGCATCTGCCCCAACCACCGGGACCTCGACGTCCAAGTCGACCCCGGAGACCAAGCCGATCCACAAGTCAATGAAGTCTCGAGTCAATCCTCGGTCACGGTCCCTCTCGACCTCCCGTGCGGGGCCGAGGTCGTCGATGCTGATACCCTCGGCGTCGGGACAGGTGGTACCGAGGCCCGCACGGCGGGAGCCGCTTGATTCCTCCTCGGAGGAGTCGGCGTGGGAGACAGAGGACGAGGAGTCCCCGGACACCTTCCAGACCCAGTGCGTCCCTTCGGACTCACTGGCGTCCGAGCCTCGGAGAAGGTCCCCCCCGGAGGATACCCGGTTCTCGGACTTTGTAAGGGACATGGTCAAAGCCTTGGCTTTCCCTGCGGATGCCGAGGAGGAGTCTCGAGCCGAGGAGCTCGATGCCCTCCAGTATGACTTTCCTCCGAAGGAAGCCTTTACTGTATCGGTTCCTCCGATGCTGGAATGGCTGCTCTTCCGTATGTGGGAGGCACCGGCCTCGGCACTGGTTCTTAGCAAACGGGTCGATTCCATTTATCGAGTCTGTAAGAGCCCTAGCCTGAAGAGTCAGAAGATGCACTCCTCAGTGCCTCCCGGCCGGAAGGCCCGGAACCTGGATGCCCTCGGTAGAAAGTGCTTTCAGGGCTCTATGCTATCTTGCTGTGTCCAGACCTACTAGCTGTACATGGGCATGTACCTACGAGACCTGGCAAAGGAGATTGCCGGGTTCTCAGCTGGCCTCTCCGAGGAACCTTTGCAGAGGTTCAAGGCTTTGTCAACAAGGATCCGAGAGTGCTCGAAGTTTGTCTCTCGAGCAGCCTATGATGGCTTTGAGGCTTCGGCCCGGGTAGCCACAGCCGACATCGGTGCACGCCATCAGGCCTGGCTACAGTCATCAGACCTGGAGTCATGGGTGCAGGACAAGTTGGTTGATGTCCCCTGCCGAGGCAGAAAACGAGACTGAGACTGTCACCAGGACAAGGCTGTCCAGGAAGACTTCTGCCCCTTCTCAAAAAAAGAAGGGCTCGGGAAAGAAGCCCTTTTTCCTGAGGAAGGATGCTGCCTACAAATCCTACCCTCAATATCAGGCCTCTTCAGCTCCCCAAGAGGGCCAGCAGGCCAAGGTGCAGGGGCATGGGCCCCGTAGGCAGAAGACCCCCAAGCCGCCAGCTCCGGCTCCTGCACAGCAGGGAGCGGGGTTTTGACTCCCACAGCATAGCCTCTCCTTCGCCGGTGGCTCCATTTAGCACAGGAGGTTGGCTGATCCTGTACGCCTACAGGTGGCCAGCCATCACAGGGGATTCCTGGGTATTGAGCATAGTCCAGCAGGGCTACATGCTCCACTTCCACCAGCTACCCCCCTCCTATTTTCCAGGGGAGCCTCCCAGACCCCCTCTAACCAGGAACCTCCGCCTTCAGGAGTTGGCAAGTCTTCTAAAGGAACAGGCGGTGGAACCGTGTCTCACCACCTGGAAGGGCAAGGCTTCTACTGCAGGTACTTCCTGGTACCAAAAAGGACAGGAGGCCTCCAGCCTATCCTAGACTTGTGAAACCTAAACAAGTTTCTGGAGAGGGAAACGTTCAAGATGCTAACCCTTGGGATACTGCTGCCCTACATCCAGCAGGGAGACTGGCTATGCTCCTTAGACCTAAAGGATGCTTATACTCACATCCTCATTCATCCAAACCACAGACAATATCTCAGATATGTGGTGGGAGGAAACCATTTTCAGTACAGGGTACTTCCCTTTGGCCTAACCTCTTCCCCCAGGGTTTTCACCAAATGCCTGGTGCTGATGGCGGCCTATCTCAGGAATCAGGGAATTTTTGTCTTCCCATACCTGGACAACTGGCTCATCAGGGGCCAGTCTCTCCAGGAAGCCATACAAGCCACTCTTCGCACTACTTTGCTCCCCTCTCAGAACCTAGAATTTATAGGGGCAAGATTAGACACCCTGCAGGCAAGAGCTTACTTGCCTAAGGACAGATCCCACAGACTGATGGACTTGGCCAACCAGTTTCAGAGCAATTCTCATGTTTCCACCAGGCACTACCTGCGGCTCCTGGGCCACATGGCATCCACAGTACATGTGACTCCGAATGCCCGTCTGCACCTGTGGGCTGCTCAGTGGGCGCAGGCCACAGGCGACCTCCGAGACTAAAGGTGTCCAAATCACTTTTGGATGCCTTACAGTGGGGGCTACATCTCCCAAACCTTCTCAGGGGGGTACCTTTTCAGGCTCCAACACACACAAGGGTGCTGACGACCGATGCTTCCTTAAAGGGCTGGGGTGCATATTGCCAGGGCATGTGCACTCAAGGCCTCTGGTCTCCTCGGGAGGCCACACAGCAGATTAATCTTTTGGAGCTGCGGGCAATTCGCCTAGTTCTACAGACTTTTTCACATGCCCTCTCTCACCAGTCTGTCTTAATTTAGATGGACAATCAAGTGGCAATGTTCTATGTGAACAAACAAGGGGGCAAGGGGTCCAGGCTCCTATGTCAAGAGGCGCTGGCGCTTTGCTCCTTTGCAGTCAAACAAGGCATGTTTCTCAAAGCAATTTATCTACCTGGTCAGGAGAATTTCCTAGCAGACAAGCTAAGCAGGATTCTCCAGCCTCACGAATGGCAGTTGAATCCATGGGTGGTCTAGCAGATCTTCCTCCACTGGGACTTTGGTCCATCGATTTCTTTGCCAGTTCACTAAACCGTCAGCTGCCCAGGTTTTGCTCCAGACAGCAGCATCCCCTGAGGATGGCAGCAGATGCTTTTCTGATCTCTTGGTCTACGGGCCTCCTGTATGCGTTTCCTCCCACGCCCGAACTCTGTTCAAGATTCTCTGGGACAATGCCTCAGTTTACGATATGGTGTGCTCAGCACAATGAAGATTCCTTCTCGTGCCTTGTGACAGTAGTACTGCAGTATCTACTTCACCTGTCAGACCTAGGCCTTAAGTCTAACTCTGTTCAGGTCCACCTCAGTGCTCTGTCAGCGCACCACTCACTGGTGGAGAGACAGTCTCTGTCGGTTAACCCCTTGGTGTCCCGCTTTCTCAAGCCTCCGGTTCGTCCGCCGGCAACTGAGTGGGATTTGAAAGTGGTTTTGCAGCAACTTACTCACCCACCGTTTGAGACGATGGCTACTTGCCATTTGTGCTTCCTTTCTTGGAAGGCGCTCTTCCTGGTAGCTCTTACCTCGGCCAGACGTGTGAGTGAACTACAAGCTCTGGTTTCTGATAGACCGTACACACGGTTCTATAGGAACAGGGTAGTCCTACGGACTCATCCGACGTTCCTTCCAAATGGGGTCTCCTCTTTCCACCTCAACGATGAGGTGGTTCTTCCAACCTTCTTTCCCAGGCCGCATACCAGCCGGGCTGAAACAGTCTTGCTTACCCTGGACTGTAAGAGGGCGTTGTCTTTTTACATAGAACGTATGAGGGGGCATCGAAGGGCGACTCAGCTCTTCGTTTCCTTTGACCCTAATAAGATGGGGTTACCTGTCTCCAAGCGTACGTTTTCCACTTGGGTTGCAGATTGTATCGCCAGGGCGTACAAGGCAGCCGACCTCCCCTTGCAGGGTCGAGTCACGGCCCACCGGGTCAGGGCGAAAGCCACGTCAGTAGCTCATCTCCGCTCTGTTCCGTTGGCAGACATCTGCCGGGCCGCTACTTGGTCTTCAAGCCAGACTTTTGCAGCACACTACTGCCTCAAGAGAGAGTCCCGAAGGGACAGTGCTTTCGGACAGGCGGTACTCCATAATCTCTTTGAGGTTTAGGCAACTCCTACCCTCTGGCCCTTGTGTTGGGCTACCGTACGAGGGTGTTCTCAGAGGATATTCTTCTCACAAATGCTAAGGCTCTTGAGAGGGAGCCATTTTTCAGCTTAGGGTTCCCAGTAGCCTAGAGATGGGGAGTCCCATATGTGAGGACTGACTTCCTGCTTGGTCCTGGAGAAGAGCAGTTACTCACCTGTAACAGGTGTTCTCCAGGAGCAGCAGGAATCAGTCCTCATGACCCTCCCTCCTCCCCTGGAGTTGCAGTCATATACTTCATTCTGTTTTTGCTGTCTTTTAGCTATGTCATCAGACTGAGCAAGATGGCACCCTTCGGCGGGAAGGGGACCGTGCATGCGTGCTACATTCCCAAAGGCTTTCTTTGAAAGCTGGGGAAATTCTCCACACGAGGGCTCTGTTGGCGCCGACGTCACCCATATGTGAGGACTGATTCCTGCTGCTCCTGGAGAACACCTGTTACAGGTGAGTAACTACTCTTTTCCGCGGAGCCGACCAAGCAATTTCTGTCACTGCAGAAAATTTGTCCTTTCTTATCTTTTGTGGTCACATCTACCTTTCCGTCAACGCTAGTACCGACCCCCATCGGTGCTTTCTTTATTTCTTTCTTTCTTTAAAAAAAAAATCTTCTGTGAGGGAAAGAATCTTTTCTTCCTTCTGGTGCATCAACACCATCTTAGGCTTAGGCCTCCCCTTTTGTCTCAGACAAAATGGAAAAACCATCCAGTGGTTTTAAGAAGTGTTCCAAATGTGGCAGTACCATTTCGGCCATAGACACCCATGACTGGTGTTTAAAATGCTTAGGACCATATCATCAACCATTAATATGTCCTCTCTGTAGGAAGATGACAAAGAGAGGCCTACAGAACCAAGCTGCAAAGCTGGGCACCCTCTTTGCCTTTGATGCAATATCTTTAGCATTGATGTCAATGAGAGCTTCATCTTCCTCCCAAGGATCTCAGGTATCCCAACCTAGGTCTTCTTTGAAGACTGGCCAGCCCTCTAAGGGTAGATCTCCTTCTAAGCATCAAAATGCCTCGGGTGTTGCCCTGGAGGGGGACACACCGACCAAACAACCCTGGCGGGAGGACCTTTCTTCCAAAGCCTTAGTGCGGTCCCAGGATGCTCCCAAGGCCTCCATCTCCAGAGAGCTCCTGGTTCCATGCTCAGGGATCATGGCCCGCAATTCTGGTACCGATACCCAAGCATCAGCAAGCTCCATGGATCAACGTATCCTGGCCATTGAGCGTAGCTTAGCAGCCTTACTGGTGGCCTCCATATCGGTAAAGCCTTTACAGTCAATCCCTCAGGCATTGGTACCGGCTTCGGTACCAACACAACCTGCATCAACTTTTTTGCCGCTTACCACACTACCACCCATGCCGGCCCTCAAATCCATTTCCGAAACCGAGGTTACAGCACTGCAAGCTTCTAATTGGTATCGAGTACATGCAGAGCGGGAACACCCTGCCCGTTGATACTTTGAGTCTTCGGACTCCGACTCATCAGATGATGAATCGGCTGATACCCAGGATATGAGAACTGTCCCGGAAGACCCATTTCGTCTCCACAACATCGCATATCCCCTCCAGAGGACATGTCTTTCCAAGACTTTATTTGCGATGTTGCTCGGGGTCTGTCCATGATGGTGACTTCGGAGAAAGAGCCTAGGGCTGAAGAACTTGAAATTCTTCAATGTCTTACATCCCCCGAAGGAAGCTGCTACTCTTTCTATTCATCGCATACTTCACAACCTTATGCGTCGTATGTGGGAGATGCCCCTTACCATTTCTCCACGTACCCAACGACTCGATATCATGTACCAGGTACTGGAATGTCCTGGTTTTCAAAAGACACAATTACCGCACCATTCCTTGGTGGTGGAATCGGCAATGCATCGAATAAAGAGTGCGAAGACACATTCCTCAAACCCTCCAGGTAGGGAATCGAGAACCCTCGACGCCTTTGGTCGACGTTGTTTTCAGGCCTTCAAGTTATCAGCAAGGATCAGTTCTTGCATACTCTATATGGGTATGTTTCTTAGAGAGGTGGCTAGGGATTTGGAGTTAATGGCTCCTCTTCTCCCTGATGACAAGAGAGCAGATTATCTCACCCTTGTAAAGCATGCTCAAAATGTTTTAAAGTTTGTTAACAAGGCAGCTTTTGACTGTTTTGAGTGCATCAGCCGAACTTCATCTATCTGCATCGGTGCACGCAGGATTGCTTGGCTCCAAGCATCGAATCTTCAACAATGGATTCAGGATAAGCTGGGTACTATATCCCTTGCACCAGTGAAAACCTTTTTGGCAAGGATTGGCAGGACAAGGCCTCTCAGTTAGAACCCGAGAACACCACCCTTAATTAGACTATCTAGATCTACTGCCAACCCAGCTATGAAAAAAGCAGCAAAGAAAGTTTTTTCAATAATAAGAAGTACTATCCTTCTTACACCCCTGCTGTACAGTGTCAACACCATGCTCCTCAGAAGAGGCAGCAGCCATCAAAACAGCAAAAGAAGGCTCAGGAAAGCAGCTGATGACATCTTGGTGTGTGGGCGGGAACCTCGCCTCACCTCACAGACTGCCTAGCAACTGCCCTGCTCACCGGCATTTAAACCGTTGCTCTGGAGGCGGGCCCGTGCCTGAGGGCCTCGCCAGAGGGCCCTTTGGCGTGGCCCTTAGGCGGGGTCCGTGGCAAATAATTAAAAATCATACAGAAATTGTGAGTCTATTTGTCATGCCTGTAGTTTGTGAAGGTAGTCTGTTGTTCTGTTTTCTCCTATCTTTGCTATCTCTTTGTCTATCTGTTTCTCCTACTCTGTCCTATCTTATTAATGGCGTTCTTTTCTTATTTTCCGTAACATAAATGTAGGATTGTAAACCGCTCTGATGCTTCTTGGCCTGAGCGGTATATCAAATGTAATAAACATAAACATAAGTCACAGCCACCTCAGCAGACCTGTAGGGTTAGTAGCACAAAAATAAGTTAGGCTCTCAGTTATGTCCAGGGGAAATTAGCTACTGATACCCAGCCCGAAGTTCTCTGAGTTATGCTGGTAATGAGCCACGGAAGGAGTCTGGTCTATAGATATGTATAATGTATTATATTTATTATGGACAGCAAGGTAGAAAAATATACAAACATATAGCTAAAGATATATAATTAGAAACATGAGGTAGCAGTTTGTTGCGACACAGAATTACAATTAGACAAAGTGATAAATCACTAATTAGTAACCAGAAGTCACTGATTCGCTCTGCACTGAAAAAAGTTATGGAATAAGTTTCTAGCTAACCATTGCCCACCCAAAGGAAGAGAGATAAGGTGGTACCTTAACTTCGTCTGGCACTCTGGTGGCTGGGGTCCGGAGACTCTGGAGCAGCACAAGTCCAAGGAGGCAGCTAAGCTAGATAGTGCAGGCTACAGCCCTTTCGGAGGCAAGCTGCAGGAGAATACAGAACCAATGGTATCTGTGAAAGTCTTATCTCAGTCCTTAGGAGAACGGCCTTGCACACATGTAGTGTGCCTGTCTTGCAGACAGATCAGGTAGCAGAAACCAGGTAAGCAGGGCACAAACAGCAAAAGGCGCGCAAGTTCTTCTGCACAGACTGTATTATTCTTTGTGATGAGTCTCCGTCATAGGTCCAGTGATTGGTGGGCACAAGACAGTCCGAGGTGTTCTCAGCGAATCAGGAGGTAGGTTGCAGGCATCTTCCTTGCAGACAAAGGATCCATAGTAAGATGTCATGCGGAGGAAACAGTATGTAGTTTCTGGGCATAGGTACAAGTGTCCAAGGCCAGTAGAACTATCTATAGATAAGCACCGGAGAAGCAGATGTTCTTGCATGTGGGCAGTGAATTAGCCAGGAACAATGGGCTTCAGTATGCACACATAGAAACGCTTGGCAAGCAGTTGCTTGAAGGTCAAGTCTGTGGCTGAACACAGCAAAAGTGTAGCAGGAAACCATCTTGTTTGATCAACTTTGGTTCAGGCTTTAGCTGCTGAGCAGGCCGGAGATCTGCAGGCGCAGGTACAGGCCCATTCTGGACCTCAGAGAACTGAACAAGTACCTACTATGGGAGAAATTCAAAATGATCTCCCTAGGCACTCTTCTCCCCTATCTCCAGAGTCAAAACTGGCTCTGTTCTCTAGATCTAAATGAGGTATATACTCACATACGTATTCACTCACAGCACAGAAAGTTCCTGCGCTTCATGTTTCAAGAGAAACATTATCAATACAGAGTCCTGCCTTTCGGCCTCGCCTCTGCCTCAAAAGTTTTCACAAAGTGCATGGCGGTAGTAGCTGCATTCCTAAGGACTCTTGGTATATTTGTCTTCCCTTACTTAGACGACTGGCTCATTCGAGCAAACACCTCTCTAGAGGCCAGTCTTGCTCTCTCACGCACTATGCAAGTGCTTCAACACTTGGTATTTGTAATAAATCTTCCAAAGTCCCAACTCATTCCTTCTCAAACTCTAGTTCATAGGGGCTTTCTTAGACACTCAACAATCGAAGGCATTTCTGCCTCAAACCCACTGCGCTTGACTCATTCACTTAGCATCTCAGGCATGCCTCAAGAACTTCCTCACTGCTCGAGAACTGCTACAACTCCTGGGTCATATGGCATCAACAGTGCATGTTGTTCCATATGCTCGTCTACATATGCGTGCAGCTCAATAGACACCGGCTTCCCAGTGGTCTCAGGCATTGGGTCGCCTGGGAGACAAAATAATGGTCTCTACCCACCTAATCTTGTCTCTCCAGTGGTGGCAAACCCCAGAAAACCTCCTGGTAGGGTCACCTTTTCAGATGCCAGCACATCAATGTACCCTGATGATGGATGCATCCAAATTGTGCTGGGGAGATCATCTGAACAATCTCGCCACTCAGGGGCTTTGGTCTCATCAGGAATCACAACTCAACATAAATCTGCTGGAGCTCAGAGTCATTCATAATGCTCTCAAAGTGTTTCAGGATCATCTTCAATTCCACACATTTCTAGTCCAGATGGACAATCAAGTAGCCACGTTCTACTTGAACAAGCAGGGTGGAAAAGGCTCTTGGACCTTCTGCAGTGAGGCCCTGCATCTGTGGTTTTTTGCCATACAGCATCACATTCACCTACTTGTGATGTATCTTCCGGACAAACACAATGTCTGGGCTCACAAACTGAGTCGAATCCTTCTACCCCCATGAGTCATCTCTCCATGCAGACAAGGTTTCTCACATTTTTCAAATCTGGGGAACCCCAGAGATAGACCTGTTTGCAAGTCCTCAGGATGCCAATCTTCCTCGTTTCTGCTCCAGGACTACTGCACCAGACAGCCAGCAGATAGATGTTTTTCACCTCCACTGGGGTCAAGGCTTCCTATATGCCTTCCCTCCCATTCCCCTCATTCCCAAGACTCTTTTCAAACTCCAGAGAGACAGGGGCCTCATGATACTCATAGCCCCACGCTAGCCACGATAACTGTGGTATCCTCTCCTTCTACGTCTGTCTCGGGCTCAACACATAGATTTGGGGTCTGCTCTAAATCTCCTCTCTCAGGAGGAGGGGACAGTGCTCCATCCCAATCCACAGTCCCTCCATCTTACAGCATGGCTGCTGAAAGCATAGCCTTCCAGGACATTAACCTTTCTCAACAGGTTGAGGAAATCCTTTTAGCTTCTAGGAAACCTTCCACCAGGTGCTCCTATGCCTTCAAGTGGCGTAGATTTTCTCTCTGGTGTTTGCAGAGGGTGCTTAACCCCTTCTCAGCTCCGGTGGATGCATTACTTGAGTATCTTCTCCACCTGTCGTCTTCTGTACTCAAAATCAATTCAGTAAGAGTACACCTAAGTGCAATTGCGGCCTCTCACATGCCCTTAGATGGTCGCCCATCTCTTCTCAGCCGCTTGTAGCGCGCTTCATGAGAGGTCTTCTATTAACCAAACCTCCCATTAAGCCCCTTCCAGTGGCATGGGATCTTAATGTTGTTTTAGGACAGCTTCTCAAGCCGCCCTTTGAACTTCTAGCCACTACCTCTCTGAAATTTCTCATGTGGAAGGTCACCTTCCTTATTGCCCTCACTTCAGCAAGATGTATTAGTGAGCTCCAGGCTTTGGTGGCTGACCCTCCTTATACACGATTCCACCATGATAAGGTAGTTCTTAGGAATCATCCTCGCTTTATGCCAAAGGTGGTCTCGCCCTTCCATTTAAACCAGTCAGTCTACCTCCCTATCTTTTTCCCTACACCTCATTCCTCTAGGGCAGAGGCAACCCTTCACACTCTGGATTGCAAACATGCCTTGGCTTTTTATCTCCAGAGAACTTGAGAGCACAGAAAAGCTTCCCAGCTTTTCATCGCCTTTGACTTGAGTCACTTGGGATTGCCAGTATACAAGCGAACGCTCTAAAGGTGGATAGTGGATTGCATCTCCTTTGCTTACAAAAGTGCAGTACTCTCTCAAGGGTCACGTCACTGCACATAATGTTCGGGCCATGGCTACCTCTATGGCAAACTACACTCTGAATTTATTTTATTTTTATTTTTTTATTTAGCATACATTTGTAGCAATTGATGAGATATGCAAAGCAGCAACTTGGTCTTCTGTCCACACTTTTGCTGCTCACTATTGCCTAGACAAGGACTCTACCAGGATGTCTTGTTTTACTAAGTTGTTCTTCAGCATCTCTTTCAGACTTAGATCAACTCCTAACCTCCGTCCCGGGTTTCGATACCAGACATCCTTGGAAGATATATGACCTACTTAGTTATGCCTGTGATTCACAGCTCACTCTGAGGTCATCTTTCTGGCATCTTTGAGCTAGGGAGTCCCATATGTGAAGACTACATTCCTGCTTGTTCCTGGAGATAGCGTAGTTACTCACCTGTAACAGGTGATCTCCAGGAACAGCAGGAATTTAGTCTTCACTGCCCATCCTCCTCCCCTAGGAGTTGTAGTTCTTCTTCTCTTCTCCTTCTCTCCATCTCTCCTTTTATCTCAGCTACAAACTCAACTGAGGAGGGAGAGCTGGACAGGCTGAAAGGCAGCTACGCAGGCACAGTGGGATGCTCCCAAAAGCTTTCCTATTGGGCGCTGGGGAGCGTTCTCATGCGGGCTCTGTCGGTACCGACGTTACCCATATATGAAGATTAAATTCCTGCTGTTCCCGGAGATCACCTGTTACAGGTAAGTAACTACGTTTTACACGGTTATGGCGGTTTTACATGAGTAAGGCCGGCTTTTACACGTGTAGCATGCGCCTAGGGCTTTGAAAATCGGGCCCAAAGACTTCACCCAGTGGATTGTACAATCATCAAATTGACTACATCTGTGGAAGTCAACAGTGGAAAAGCTCAATAACATCAACAAAGACAAAACCTGGAGCTGATTGAGGTACAGATCACCTGCAACTAGTATGAAAACTCAAGTTAGAGCTGAAAAAGAGCAAGCTACTCATAAATGTAGCAAAATATGATCTTGAAAATATACTGGCAGAATTTACAAACTGCCTGCAAAATTGATTCCCACTTTGAATACAAATGGCAGTATCAGAAGAGCTATGGAATGACATCAAGAAAGTTCTGCTTGAAGAAAGAGAAAAGTCTCTGCAAAAGGTGAAAACGCAAAAACAGCCAAAATGAATGACCAGAAAACCTCTGAAAATTGCTCAGAAATGCAGAGAAGTTAAAGCCAGAGGAGAAAAAGAGATAATCACATAACCTAACAGAGATTTCAAACATGCCACCAAGTGAGACAGAAGTACTTCAATGATACATGCAAGGAAATAGAATCAGAAACTATCAGAGGAAGATCAGCTTTCCTAAAGATTAGAGAGTAAAAGAGAAAATTTGAGCCTCGGATTGGAATACTAAAAGATACCCAAGGATCCATGTTGAATGATGCTGAGAAGATCAAGAAAAGGTGGAAAGAATATGCAGAGTCATTATGGAGTGGAGTGGAGGAGTGGCCTAGTGGTTGGGGCAAGGTACTTCAGGCCGGAAGGTCAGGGATTCAAATCCCACTAGAGGACAGCAACCTTGGGCCAGAAGGACTGGGGTTTCTAGTCCTACAGGTGCTCCTTGTGGTCTTGGGCAAGCCACTTAACCCTCCATAGCCCATGTTCCCTGTAAAATAGTTATTTCCAAGTTATAATGCCCTGTTCAATGTAATTTCAGTTTATTTATTTATTTAACAATGATTTATATACCGCATCTTCCATAGTTCAGTTGCGGTTCACAATAAACAACAGTTAACAAATCGGAGTTTGTTTTACATAAAACATCATATGACCAAATAACAATAAGATAAACAACTAGTGTTAATACAGAACAGTATAGAACAGTGCAAACTATATACATTATGTACAAATACACATTATGTGGGGCTTAAGCGTTATTCAAAGTACAGTATCAGCTATGAAGAATTGTATGTGTAGGTCATTTGGGATTTGTTAGATAAAAACTGGTTAGCCATTATCTAAGTCTATTGAGGGATGATCTGAGTTGTAATGTTTAGAAAAGAGATAGGTTTTCACTTTTTTGCGGAATTCGATGATCTTGGTTAGTAATCTTAGATCATCTGGGAGGGAATTCCAGATTGTTGGAGCTGCATGACTCCAACAGTTTGTTCAATGTAAACCGCACTGATGCAGAATAGCATGGTATATAAGAGAATGTAAATAAATAAATAAAAATAAATAAATTATACCATAAAGATCAAGTGGATTAATGGCCATTTCAACCTGTACCTTACTATCAGGAACTGCTGGTGAAGAAAGAAGTCAAAGCATTGAAAGCATTATCAAAGAACAAAGCACCGGGCATTGATATCATTCCATTTGAAGTATTACAGCAATCAGATACAGTTATTACAATACTTACAAGGCTCTGCCATGAAGTTTGGAAGACAACATCATGACCAACTAACTGGAAAAGATCTGTATTCCTATCAATACTGAAGAACGGTGATCCAACTGACTGGAATTTATCACACAATTGCTCTGATCCCACGTGTCAGCAAAATTCTACTCAAGATCATTCAGTAGAGACTACAACTACAGTATATCTGGAATGAGAATTGCCTGAAAGGCAAGCAGGGTTCAGGAAAGGACAAGGAACAAGAGACATCATTGTGGATGTGAGATGGATCTTTGAAAAGATAAAAGGACATCCATATGTCTTTTATTGACTGTGTTTGTGTGATTGCCTTTGATTGTGTGAATCATTAAAAACTCTGGGCCACATTAAGAAGCATGAATATACTAGAACACCTGATAGTTTTCATGCACAACATTTACATTGATCAAGAAGCAACAGTTTGAACAGAACAAGGAGAAACAACATGGTTTAAAATCAACAAAGATGTATGACCACATACCTACTTAATTCATATGCAGAACTAATAATCAGAGAAGCAGGACTGTATGAAGACAACCAAGGTGTAAACATTGGTGGAAGACTCAATAACCTTTGCTATGCTAATGATACCATATCATTGGCTGAAAGTAAAAGTGATCTGAAACATCTGCTTATCAAGATCCAAGAACATGGTCTTAAAATGGACCTGCACCTTAACTTGAAGAAGATGAAGATTCTGACCACTGGCCCGTGAGAGAAGAGCTGTGGTGCCTGGACTGGAGGCAGTGCAGCAAGCCACCTATCTTTAAGGTAAGCTTGCCTCGCTGCCTCAGAAATGTGGGCTCAGCGGGGACTGCACTGTACTGCAGGGGAGTGCACCTGCCCAAGGGGCCAAGGGGATTGAGAACACCTTTGCTGCTTACAGCTGTTAAATTTTCAGCATCAGTAAGCTCAGAATAAATTGTGTATGGAGGAGAGCATTCCACATTATTTCCTGTTCACAAACTAAAATCTCATTTGCATGTGACATATATGGATATGCTCATTTTAACATTTTCACACTAACATTTTCTGATCCCAGTTTAGTGCGCCTGCCATGCTGCTGTTGCATGCCACACTATTTCTTGCTTGTGCTAAAGGTAATTTTATCAAAAAATAAAGAAAGGTATATATCCCTCCAAAGGTACTAAGAGATTACTTGATCACAATCTGCTGCTATCAAACATAGCTCACACTACCAACTTAGAAAAAAGAACTCGTGGTCTAAGAATGGCACCACTTCAGGGTATTTTTCACCTTTTTGAAGATTTTGTGCTCTATCGCATCAATGACCACTACAGTTCTAAATCGAAATTGTAATTTGAAGCAGTTCTTGTCAATAATCAACATTTCTCTCAATACTTTTCCAAATCCAAAGTTTTTTAGAGATTAAACTTATCTCAAATAAATGTGCTTTATCTTTAGACAGGTTCACGAACATCCCCAATGCCACCATTCAGGTACCGCCTTCGCGTTTCAATTCTTCGTCAGGGGGTTTATGTGTTCGCAATTCAGCACTATCTGCGAATAGAGCATATAGTTTTTAAATTGCATCCTTTTATTTGCCTGGCACTATTCATACACTCAGGATATTCAAAAATGATGTGCTCTTACCATTAATTTGTCTTATCAAACAACTTGTAACAATGTGCGGTCATGTAGCGGATTTCTTCTAGCTTGCCGATTTCTTTAGACGCCGCGCATGCGTACCATAATGTCTACTGGGATTTAAAGAATTAACCAATGACACATGCTTATGTCAGAAAGTTGGTGTCTCCTATGTCTGTTCTACTACAGAGCGAACTCTAGAGGGCAATAAACTAAATACATGCTCTCCACTCAATCATGTTATTTAAACCTCCTGGAGCAACGGATTGTAATCTGTAGATCCAAGGTAATCAAAGGTAATTTTATAACATGGCACCTAGTTTACATCAGCAGTAATGTGCCTATTTTATACTGCTTTATAAAGACACATAGACGCTTATATGATTTTATAAAATCCAATAGCAATAGCACCTACATTACACCTGCTGGAGAGCAGATGTAAATGGTAGCACATAGTTTATAAAATATGCACATAAATCACAACTCTGCACATGCTCTGCCTTAATTCCACCCTTATGCATGCTTGTTGTACAAGCATGGCCGTAGCGAGGGCAGTGCGAGTGGTGCAGCCAATAGGACACAAGTATGGAAGGAGTGCTGATGCTATCACCGGGCTTTCAGGAAGCCCGGCAAGAGAGAATTCCCACACATGGCTGGGTGAGGGTGGAGGTGGGGATGGGGGGTGCCAGGTTCACAAGTTGTACATGGTGCATTTCTAACTTAGTGCAGGGTCCTATGTACAAGTATGCGCAAGATTGCACTGCATGCAGATAGATATGACCTAATATTTTAAGAGTCGATTTACGCATATAAAATACCCTTTATGCACAAAACTGGTTAATATAATTAGCCCCAGTGTGCATGCTAAACTTAGTGCATAGACCCCATGGAGTCATCTGGTAGCTGAGCTTCACAGCACCACCTTTTCTGTGCTTTACATTTTAATCTTTTTTTCCTTGACATGCAGTGTTTCGAGATTCAGAATGTAGTGTATGGGTCTCAGCACAGGAAAACCAAGGAAACACAGGAGCTACTGAACATGCTACAAAGGTAAGCTGCAAAGCATGAAATCTGTTGCTCTGAACTCACTGTGCAGCCCCTCCTCAAAAAGAGCAAACAGAGCCAGATAAACTTGTGGTGTATTTCATTAGGGAAAGATTTTTTTTAATGTAACTGTGTTAAGTTTTTAAAGTACGACCAGGAGCCAAAGTTAATGGACATAGATAAATTGTGTATTTCTGCCGTCTGCCCAGTTCCATTCCCAGCTGATGACATTGGGTCCCTGTTCTCTGTGAGACAGCCTTTGTGTGTCCTGGAAGGCTGGCAAGTTCTAGCAAACAGCTACAGACAAAAACACTTTCTATAGCATTTTTTTTCACTTGTCTGTCTCAGCATTTTCTGTCTTTCCTACCACTCCAAGAATACCTAGAAGTGCTAATCAAAAACACTATGCCTATGGGAACAAGCCAAAGATCACTGCTTAATTCCAGAATCACTTTTAAAACGCTTGAATACTGGCTTCAGTGCAGTTCACATTGTAACCTACGATAATAAATCAGGAGAAGAGAAAGATATAAACACCTTTAACCAGGGGAGGCCCAAGGGGGTTGCGGGGCCATGTGCGGAGACTCGGTGCAGGGCCTCATTTGCATAAGGGGCCTTGTTTGCATAAATATTTGCATAATGTTATCATACACTAACTTTTAGTGAACATGCCTCTTAATGAGTGTATGGATAAAGAAAGACTAAAGGATTTCTACATTACTATAATCCAGTGCTAACCGCCAGGCGCATTAGGAACTACTACAAACATTGCCCATTTAGAACCCATAATTGTGTATTCACAGTGGTGATTGATGGTCCACTATACAGAGGGGTAAATACTAATATTTCTCCAGGACCAAGCAGGAAGTCAGTCCTCACATATGGGTGACGTCGGCGCCGACGGAGCCCTCGCGGAGCAATTTTCCCCAGCTTTCAAAGAAAGCCTTTGGGAATTGCAGCGCGCATGCGCGGTCGCCTTCCCGCCCAAGGGTGCCATCTTAGCCGGTCTTCTTTTTTCCGCGGAGCCCTACAGACGTACCCGTCGTGTCCCCGCTAAAAAAGTTGATTTTCGTGAGTTTTACTCGTTTTTCAATTCGGGACGCCGGTCGTTTTCCTGCCCGGACTCGCGACGCCGTTGCGAGTCCTTCCCTTATTTTTCGGTTTTTCTGATTTTGGTCAGTTTCGTTTCGGTTTTTCACTGGCAGCCCGGTCCTTTGACCTTGCAGGGGCCCTTTTTCCCCCAATGGCTGCCAGTGGTTTCAAGCGGTGTGGTCAGTGTGACAGAAATATGTCACTCACTGACACACACGATAATTGCCTCCGCTGCCTGGGCCCGGATCATGAAGAAATGATCTGTGGAGCCTGTGGCAAAATGTCCTCCAAAGCGTTGAGGAGTCGGCGGCATCAGCGGGATAGAATCTTCGCTGACCCCAGCCGTACCCGGACCTCGTCGGAGGCCTCGGCATCCAGAGGCTCCATCTCTGAACATCGCCGAAGCTCCTCCGACAGGGGTTCTCCCTCCGGAGACCATCGACGGAAGACAAAACCCGCGAGGGCGGCGTCGGTGGACGCTCCTGGCTCCGCGAGGGCCAGGTCGCATAGCCCCGACAGCCGTCCCGGGTCTTTGGAGAAGGAGCACCTCACGAAGCGACCTCGCCTGGAGTCGGAGTTGCCTGCTCGGGTAAGTCCTGTGGTCCTTCTGGACTCGCCTCCGAGAGGTCCGACGTCGGGCCCGACGCCGTCGGGGCCCGAGTCGGGGACTGCTGGGTCACCTGAGGTCGGACTCAGGTTGACGGCCTTGGAGAGCAGACAATCTGCCTTCATGGACCAGCAGCGGGCACTGATCGCTAGCCTCGCTGGCGCCGCTGCCCCGACCGCCGGGACGTCGACGTCCAAGTCGACCCCGGAGACCGAGCCGATCCTCGAGTCCATGCGAACTCGAGTCGATCCTCGGTCGAGGTCACCCTCGGCGTCCCGTTCGGGACCGAGGTCGTCGCCGCCGACTCCCTTGGCGTCGGGGCGGCCGACGCCTCTGCCTGCCCGAGCCGACCCCACTGATTCCTCCTCGGAGTCGGTCTGGGAGTCTGAAGAGGAGGAGTCACCTGATTCCTTTCGGACTCGGTGTGTCCCCTCGGACTCACCTGAGTCCGAACCTCGGAAACAGTCCCCTCCGGAGGATGCCCGGTTCTCGGACTTCGTCAGGGACATGGCCAAGGCTTTGGCCTTCCCGGCGGATCCCGAGGAGGAGCCTCGAGCCGAGGAGCTCGACGCCCTTCAGTACGACTCTCCCGCCCGGGAGCACTTTACTGTACCGGTGCCTCCCATGCTGGAACGACTACTCTTCCGCATGTGGGAGAGTCCGGCCTCGTCGCCGGTATTGAGCAAGCGGGTCGATTCCATCTATCGAGTCCGCAAGAGTCCTGGCTTCCAAAAAGCACAGCTACCACACCATTCCATGGTAGTGGAAATCGGCCATGCATAGGCTGAAGAGCCAGAAAATGCACTCCTCGGTGCCCCCTGGCAGGGAGGCCCGTAACCTGGATGGCCTTGGTAAGAAGTGTTTCCAGGGCTCTATGCTGGCTTGTCGTGTCCAGACCTACCAGCTATACATGGGCATGTATCTCCGAGACCTGGCTAAAGAGCTAGCCGGATTCTCAGCTGGACTGCCCGAGGAACCTTTGCGGAGGTTCCTAGCCTTAACATCTGGTATTCGGGAATGCTCCAAATTCATGTCCCGAGCAGCCTATGATGGCTTTGAAGCATCGGCTCGTGTGGCCGCAGCCGGCATCGGTGCCCGCCGACAGGCTTGGCTTCAGTCGTCTGACCTTGAGCCTTGGGTGCAGGACAAGTTGGTCGATGTCCCCTGCAGAGGTGAGAACCTCTTTGGCAAGCCCATGGCTGAAAAGGCTGCACAAATCGAGACGGAGACTCTCACCAGGACCAGGCTTTCTAGGAAGACCTCCGCCCCTTCCCAGAAAAAGAAGGGCTCGGGAAAAAAGTCCTTTTACCCGAGAAAGGCGGCTGCCTACAAACACTACCCCCAATATCAGGCCCCTCCAGCTCCCCAACAGGGTCAGCAGGCCAAGGGACGGGGTAACGGGTCCCGTAGGCAGCAAGCCCCCAAGCCTGCACCACCAGCCCCTGCTCAGCAGGGTGGGGGTTTTTGACTTCCTCTGCATAGCCTCTCCCCCTCAGCTGGTCCCTCCCAGCACCGGAGGCCGGCTGGTTCACTTCGCCCACAGGTGGTCCAACATCACGTCAGATGCCTGGGTGCTTCAAGTCGTGCGAGAAGGATATCTTCTCCATTTCCATCAGGTCCCTCCCTCTTATTTTCCGGGAGAACCTCAGCGACTCCCTCTGCACAGGGACTTACTCCCTCAGGAGTTGGCAAGTCTTATTCAGGACCAGGCTGTGGAACCGGTGCCCCACCACCTGAGAGGTCAAGGCTTTTATTCCAGGTATTTCCTAATACCAAAAAGGACAGGAGGCCTAAGACCCATCCTGGACTTGCGCAACCTCAACAAGTTCCTTGTGCGGGAAAAGTTCAAGATGCTTACCCTTGGAATCCTTCTGCCCTACCTCCAGCAGGGAGATTGGCTATGCTCCTTGGATCTAAAGGATGCCTACACGCACATCCTCATCCACCCAAGCCACCGCCAATACCTAAGGTTTGTGGTGGCCGGAAATCACTACCAGTACAGAGTACTGCCCTTTGGCCTGTCCTCCGCACCGCGAGTCTTCACAAAATGTCTCGCGGTGGTGGCGGCCTATCTCAGGCTTCACGGCCTCTATGTTTTTCCGTACCTCGACGACTGGCTCATCAAAGCGTCATCCCCTCCGGCAGTCACCAATGCCACACACCGCACGGTGACTCTTCTGCAGTACTTGGGCTTTGTCATAAACTTTGCAAAGTCCACTTTGCTCCCCTCACAGGACCTCGAGTTCATCGGCGCAAGACTGCACACTCCTCAGGCTCGAGCTTTCCTGCCTCTCGACAGGGCTCAACGGCTCATGGACCTAGCCGGCCGTTTTCGCAGCCAGTCCCTGGTGTCCGCCAGGCGCTTCCTGAGATTACTCGGCCACATGGCTTCCACCGTCCACGTGACCTCCAATGCTCGCCTAAATATGCGGCCGGCTCAATGGTGCCTTCGCAAACAGTGGCAACAAGCCACCGGCGGCCTAGCCGACTTAGTGCGCCTCTCCAGTCCGCTGGCCTCTTCCCTACAGTGGTGGCTTCATCTGCCGAACCTGGTGCTCGGAATGCCTTTTCAGTCGCCTCAGCCGACTCAAGTGCTGACGACCGATGCTTCCCTCCTGGGCTGGGGAGCTCACTGCCAGGGGGCATGTACTCAAGGTCTCTGGACCGCGTGGGAATCTGCTCAACAGATCAACTTCCTGGAGCTCAGAGCTATTCGTCTGGCGCTCAAGGCTTTCTCCCACCTGACTTCTCACCAGTCCGTCCTTGTCCAGACGGACAATCAAGTTGCCATGTTCTACGTGAACAAACAGGGCGGCACGGGCTCCTTCCTTCTCTGCCGAGAAGCTCAAAAGCTCTGCTTGTGGGCCGTCAGTCACGGCTTTCTTCTCAAAGCAGTCTATCTCCCAGGCCAGGAGAATTGCCTGGCGGACAAACTCAGCAGGATACTCCAGCCGCACGAGTGGCGTCTGGATCCCTTGGTAGTCCAGAAACTCTTTCTGAAGTGGGGCCTCCCCACGATGGATCTCTTTGCCAGTCCTCTCAACCGGCAACTTCCTCGCTTCTGCTCGCGTCAGCCACATCCCCTTCGGGTAGCGGCAGATGCATTTCTGCTCTCATGGTCGGAAAACCTTCTCTATGCTTTTCCTCCCATCCCGCTGGTCTCCCGAACTCTGTTCAAGGTCCTCCGGGACAAAGCGTCCATGATCCTGGTGGCTCCTCGCTGGCCCAGACAGCCATGGTTCCCTCTCCTGTTGCAATTAGCGGTAGAGGATCCGTTCCCTCTGGGGTTTCAACCGGATCTCCTAACACAGGATCAGGGGTCTCTGCTACACCCCAACCTCAGATCTCTCAATCTGATGGCCTGGCGGCTGAAAGGGTAGTCCTTGCTCCCCTTCTCCTGCCCGCGGAGGTGGAAGAGGTCGTCCTAGCTTCTCGGCGACCTTCTACCCGCAAATGCTACGCCCTTAAATGGCGTCGCTTTTCCGTTTGGTGTGTACAGCAGTCTCAGGATCCCTTCTCCTGCTCGGTGTCGGTGATCTTGCAGTACCTGCTCTACCTCTCTAACATGGGACTTAAGTCCAACTCCGTCAAAGTTCACCTCAGTGCTCTTTCAGCACACCATGTGCCGGTGGACGGCAGACCTCTTTCCAGCGACCCGCTTGTAGCACGGTTTCTCCGAGGTCTCCTTCTACTAAAACCACCTCTGCGCCCGCCAGCACCTGACTGGGATCTGAATGTGGTTTTACAGCGGATCACCTGTCTGCCTTTTGAACCGATGGCTACCTGTTCTCTGCGTTTTCTTTCATGGAAAACCTTATTCCTAATAGCCCTCACTTCCGCTAGACGCGTAAGTGAATTGCAGGCCCTCGTGTCTGATCCTCCCTTCACTCGGTTCTACAAAAATAGGGTAGTCCTACGGACTCACCCAAAATTTCTTCCAAAAGTTGTCTCCCCTTTTCACATCAATCAGGAGGTGGTACTTCCAACCTTCTTTCCCAGGCCTCACTCCAGCCGAGCTGAACGAGTCCTGCATACCCTGGACTGTAGAAGGGCATTGAACTTCTACCTTGACCGTACGCGGGAGCACCGTAAAGCTGCTCAGCTTTTTGTGTCTTTTGACCCCAATAAATTGGGGCTCCCGGTCTCCAAGCGTACCCTGTCCATCTGGGTTGCTGACTGTATCGCTTGGGCTTATGGGGCAGCCGGACTCTCCTTAGAAAGTCGAGTCACGGCTCATTGTGTTCGGGCGAAGGCTACGTCAGTGGCTTACCTCCGCTCTGTTCCGCTGGCAGACATCTGCCGGGCCGCTACTTGGTCTTCGAGCCAGACTTTTGCGGTCCATTACTGTCTCGAGAGGGAGTCCCGCAGGGACAGTGCTTTCGGACAGGCAGTCCTCCGAAATCTCTTCGAGGTTTGAGCAACTCCTACCCTCCATCCCGGATGGGGGCTACCGGTGGGTAATAATTCAGCGAAGATTCCATCTTTCTGTACTGCCGAGCTAGAGGGAGCTCATTTTTGTGCTTAGGGTCTCCGGTAGCCTTAAGCTTGGGAGTCCCATATGTGAGGACTGACTTCCTGCTTGGTCCTGGAGAAAGCGTAGTTACTCACCTGTAACAGGTGTTCTCCAGGAGCAGCAGGAATCAGTCCTCACAACCCTCCCTCCTCCCCGTGGAGTTGCAATCATCTGCTTAAGTTTTTTTGCAAATTTTTATGCTGTCTTTTAGCTATGTCATCAGACTGGCTAAGATGGCACCCTTGGGCGGGAAGGCGACCGCGCATGCGCGCTGCAATTCCCAAAGGCTTTCTTTGAAAGCTGGGGAAAATTGCTCCGCGAGGGCTCCGTCGGCGCCGACGTCACCCATATGTGAGGACTGATTCCTGCTGCTCCTGGAGAACACCTGTTACAGGTGAGTAACTACGCTATATGGGAAACCCTCTATTTTAATCAAGAGAAGATTCTGATTTTATGCCCTATGTGTGACCAAACTATTGCATCATTATCATGTTAGTTTGAACCCTTGGTCTCAGCTCAAAATATTTTGCAATGTGGAGCCACTTGCTCCTAGGCTGAAAAAACTCCGATTACATCAGCGACCAAACATCGGGTTCAGGAATTTTTTTAAAGATATTAACGCTTTTTACTGGTCATACATTTAAAGGCTTAAATAGAAACCAAGACTTATCTTGAATAATTGAAGCTTGTTCTATTTTATGCTGACAGTAGTCGTGCTATAGGTTCGCCACAGGTTGCACATTATCCCCAACGCGACCTCTCTGGTACCGCACGTTTTCAATTCTTCCTCAGGGGGTTCTTGTAGAGCAAAACCTAGCACTGTCTCTGTGGAATCGTTCAAGATATGTATTAATTAAAGCTTAAACCAGGCTTGTAGTATAGCTGCGTGTTCAAAAGTTTTCTCAAAGAAAAACATTTGAACACGCAGCTATACTACAAGCCTGGTTTAAGCTTTAATTAATACATATCTTGAACGATTCCACAGAGACAGTGCTAGGTTTTGCTCTACAAGAACCCCCTGAGGAAGAATTGAAAACGTGCGGTACCAGAGAGGTCGCATTGGGGATAATGTGCAACCTGTGGCGAACCTATAGCACGACTACTGTCAGCATAAAATAGAACAAGCTTCAATTATTCAAGATAAGTCTTGGTTTCTATTTAAGCCTTTAAATGTATGACCAGTAAAAAGCGTTAATATCTTTAAAAAAATTCCTGAACCCGATGTTTGGTCGCTGATGTAATCGGAGTTTTTGCAGCCTAGGAGCAAGTGGCTCCACATTGCAAAATATTTTGAGCTGAGACCAAGGGTTCAAACTAACATGACAATGATGCAATAGTTTGGTCACACATAGGGCATAAAATCAGAATCTTCTCTTGATTAAAATAGAGGGTTTCCCATATATATTAGCATTTAGAACCCATAGCAAACCCGCCATATCATAACAGCACCACCAGGACTCACAAAGCACCAGACCCTACCTATCAAAAGGCAACACTGCAAAAATTAAACCAATACATTTCATAGAATAACAATACATGACCTACTGGGGAAAGAGAACAAGTGGCAATGTCAAATAGGAATTACATAAACAGAATACCTCATCTCAGTTACACATGCAGAACATAGATCATCACCAAACAAGGAATCACAGTTTAGAAACAGAAAGACAATAATTAAACTGGGAACCCCAAAAGCCAAACTTGGAATATATAACAACACTGTAGAAATAAAACTATAAATTAATTTCCTCTTGCACTAAACAAAGCACAGACGTTAATGATGCACATTTCCCAGAGCTGACATATTCCAGTTAATAAATTGAAAATAAAGAGATATCTTTCTACCTTTTGTGCATTTTTTTCAGTTGTAATTGCTCCAGCCACTTTCTTCTGGTTTCTTCGTGTCTTCTGCTAACTCTCCATCGTCTGCTGTCCATTTGTCCTTTCTTCTCTCTTCTAGTTTTTTTTCCATTCTCTCTCTACATCTGCTTTAACATACTAATCTTTCTCCTTTTGCTCTTTCCTCATTCCTATTTCATCCACTCACATTTTACCCCTCCATCCTCAATCCCCACTTACTCTCACAATACCCGGCCAATTGTAGATTTTTCTTCCCTCCCACACAAAATATTTTTCCCCTCTCCATTTCACTCTCTCAGCCCCATTCCATTCTAATCCTCCCCCAACATCAGCTCTCTTCTAGTTCCACTCCCTTCTAGTCCCCGCATCAGCCCATTTCCAGTCCTAGCCCCCCATCAGCCCATTTCCAGTCCTAGCTCCCCCATCCATTTCCAGTCCTATCCAAGTCCCTCCATCAGCCCATTTCTAGTCCTTTCCTAGCCCCACCATCAGCCCATGTCAAATCCTAGCTCCTCTCCCCTCCACTCAGCCCATTTCCAATACAAGCCCCCCATGAGCCTACTTCCAGTTCTAGCCTCTCCATAAGTCCATTTCAATCCAAGCTGCCACCACAGCCCATTTCCAATCTTAGCTCCCCCAACAGCCCATTTCCAGTCCTATCCTAGCCTCTCCATCAGCCCATTTCCTGTCCTAGCTCCCCCCCTCAGCCCATTTCCAGTCCTAGCTCCCTCCCCTCACAGCCCATTTCCATTCCAAGCCCCCCTCCCCATCAGCTATTTGCAGTTCAAGCCCCCCTTCCACTCAGCCCATTTCCATTCCAAGCCCCCGTCCACATCAGCTATTTGCAGTTCAAGCCTCCCCTTCCACTCAGCCCATTTCCAGTCCTAGCAACCCCCCACCCCATTACGAGTCCTAGCCCCCCCATAGCCCATTACCAGTCCTAAGCCCCCCATCAGCCCACTTCCAGTCCTACCCTTCCATCACCCCGTTTTCAGTCTTAGCCCCCCCATAGCCCATTACCAGTCCTACCCCCCCCATCAGTCCACTTCCAGTCCTAACCCCATCAGCCCATTTCCAGTCAGCCCCCCATCAGCCCACAGCTCATTACCAGTCCTAACCCCATCAGCCCACCTAAAGTCCTAACCCCTCCATCAGCCCATTTCCAGTCCTAGTCCCCCCATAGCCCATTAACAGTCCTAACCACCCCATCACCCCTCTTCCAGTCCTAACTGCCCATCACCCCATTTTCAGTCTTAGCCCCCCCCCCCCATAGCCCATTGCCAGTCCTAACCCCCCATCAGCCAGTCCTAATCCCCCATCAGCCAGTCCTAACCCCATCAGCCCATTTCCAGTATTAGCTCCCCATCAGCCCACAGCTTATTACCAGTCCTAACCCCATCAGCCCACCTCAAGTCCTAACCCCCCATCAGCCCATTTCTAGTCCTAGTCCCCCCATAGCCCATTAACAGTCCTAACCATCCCATCAGCCCATTTCCAGTCCTAGTCGTACCCCCCGTAGCCCATTAACAGTCCTAACCACCCCATCAGCCCACTTCCAGTCCTAACCCCCATTACCCCATTTTCAGTCTTAGCCCCCCCATAGCCCAGTACCAGTAATAACCCCATCAGCCCACCTCAAGTCCTAACCCCCCATCAGCCCACCTCAAGTCCTAACCCCCCATCAGCCCATTTCCAGTCCTAGTCCCCCCATAGCCCATTCCTTATCGCTTCTCCGGGCCAGTCCAGGGAAAGGTAGGGTTGTCAATCCTCTATAGCAACTGAGGACTGAAGACTTCAAGCTTTCTTGAGAGGTGAAGCCACTCCCCCTGAGGGTAATCCAGCAGTCTTTCAGTCCTCAGCAGCTAAAGAGGATCGAATCTCTATTTCTCCCTCATCTACAAACATACTGGTTATATTTCTTTCTTTGTTTTTCAGGAAAATATATTGGCTCTAGCAGGGCTGATATCTTCTATAGTCCTTGTAATTTTTTGGGTACGCTACTACTTTAAGGACATTTGAGACGTCAAGTGAGTCATTCTCTTGCGGTGTGAGGTAGAGCCTGCCTCTTTCACCGTCTCCGTCTCTGTCGGCAGAGTGATTCTGGGAGCCCCAATTATTCCTCTGCCGTGAACGCTGCCAGTTTTGAGTACTTCCCGCTAGCAGTGGGACTGCCTTGTGTGCTCAGGGGTTGCTTCTCTTCTCTTCGGTGAGTCTCTAATTGTTTTGCTTATTTTTTCTGTCCTGATCCGGTTCTGCACGCCCGTTCCTCGATCAGCGTCGTCAGTTTTTTCCCGCTCCGTTTTTTTCCTTTTCAGATACTTTTTTTCAGAATGGCAGACAAGCCGGTGAATAAAATAGAAGAGCCGTCTTTGCCCGCCGAAAAGGCGGGAAAGGCGGCCATTTTGTCAGCGCCGGTCAGTTCGCCTGCAGAGCAGCCCCGGCCGCACAAAAGGAAGGCTAAATCTTCTAAGGACGCCGTTCCTCCGGATAAGCCTTCGCGTTCACTTTCAGAGGCTCAGGAAGGCATGGCATCCTTTTTTTTGCCCGAATTTATCTTAGCGATGCACAGGGCTTTTTTACTTAAGTCTTCACAGCCTGATCAGTCTGCAGCGCTTTCCAGTCCTGTAGCACTGCCAATTAATTTGCAGGGGACAGAGGATCCTGGTGAGGGATCTTCTCAGGCTAAGGACTTTATTAAAGATCCTTTGGATCCTTTTCTTTCCCAAGCTTCTGTACTCCTGGGTCAGGGAGACACAGAAGTTCTGACAGAGACAGGCTTAGATCAGGATCCAGAGGAATTGGAGGAAGGAGAAATTGCTCCTGGAGAAGATCCAAATGTTTTCAGGGTCTTCCGTAAAGAGGAGCTGGCGGCTCTCATTTCTCAATCTTTGGCGGCGCTGCACCTGTTTCTTCCTTCTTCCTCTCAGGAGTCTTTGGAAGATCCTTTGTTGCAGGGGTTTAAGGCCCAGCAACGCTGTTTCCCGATGCATCGGGTTATTAGGCAAATGATTGATTCTGAATGGGAGTGTCCGGAAGCTACCCTGCGCGGAGGCCGCGCCTTAGCTCGCCTGTACCCCCTTCCGCAGGAGGAAAAGGACTTATTACGCATGCCAAAGGTGGATGCCTTGGTATCTGCGGTGACTAAAAAGACTACCATCCCTGTAGATGGAGCGGCAGCGCTTAAGGACCTCCAGGATAGAAAATTGGAAATTCTTCTCAAGCAAGCTTTTGATTCTAGCGCTTTGGCGCTACAAGCTGCAGTTTGTGGAGCTTATGTTTCTCGTGCGTCCATTAGATGGTTGCAGGAGGACGCTGCAGGGGAGTCCGCTTCTGAAGTTCCAGACAATGCGAAGTTGGAATCTGCCGCTGCTTATACGGCGGATGCCTTTTATGATTTGCTGCGAATTGCGGCTAAGACTATGGCCTCTATGGTAGCTGCCAGGCGTTTCCTCTGGTTGCGTAACTGGTCTGCAGATGTTTCCTCGAAGGTGCGCCTTAGTAAACTGCCCTTTAAGGGGAAGTTGCTCTTTGGAGAAGCCTTGGAAAAAATTGTGAAAGATTTAGGCGACTCAAAAGGGGGTCGTTTGCCTGAGGATAGACCTAAGCCGGTGAGAGCTACTGGTAGTCTTCGAGGCTCCGCACGGGACTCCCGTAGATTTCGCGGAGCGCGCTTTGCACCCTATTCTAGGGGACGGTCTGGTTTTCGTGGTCAGTCCTTTCGGGGAGCCAGAGGTTTTGGCAGCTCCTACTTCAGTGCGTCACAACCTTCAGTTAAAAAGCCGCAATGAAGGTCTGCTGGTCCAGGCGTTAGTTCCTGTAGGAGGGCGCCTGCAGAATTTTCTGGCAGCCTGGACCGAAATCACGTCAGACAAATGGGTTTTGGAAATAATTCAGAAGGGGTATGCTCGAGACTTCACCTGCCCTTTGCCACCCGCCTTTGTCATGTCTCCTTGTGCGCCCGGTCTGAAAATGCAGGCCATTTCGGACACGCTCTTACGTCTCTTACATCTGCGAGCGATCGTTCCCGTGCCTCTAGACCAATACGGTTGCGGTCGATATTCGATCTATTTTGTGGTTCCCAAAAAGGAGGGTTCTTTTCGTCCCGTGCTAGATCTCAAAGGCGTAAACCGTACTTTGCAGGTGCCTCACTTTCGCATGGAAACATTGCGAACAGTGATTCGGGCGGTTCAGCCGGGAGAGTTTCTCTCGTCCATAGATCTCACAGAGGCCTATCTTCATATTCCCATCAGACAATCTCATCAACGATATTTACGTTTTGCCCTTCCGATGGGGCATTTCCAGTTTCGCGCATTGCCGTTCGGTCTCGCTACGGCTCCGCGGACGTTCACAAAGCTGATGGTGGTTGTGGCAGCGGCACTTCGAAAGGAAGGTATCCGAGTTCATCCGTATCTCGACGATTGGTTGATCAGGGCCGATTCTCGGTTGGCTTCAGTGACGGCGACAGCTCGAGTAGTGCAGCTTCTCGAACAGCTTGGTTGGGTGATCAATCAGTCCAAAAGTCACTTAGTGCCGTTGCGACAACTGACTTATCTCGGAGCTTTTTTCGACACAGAGCGAGGGGCGGTCTTTTTACCCGAACTGCGGGTGGAGAAGCTTTTGCAGCAGGTACAAGCTTTTCTGCGCCTAACAGCTCCGTCGACGTGGACGTATTTGCAGCTCTTGGGGTCCATGGCGGCGGCACTGGATCTAGTCCCGTGGGCCAAAGCTCACATGCGGCCCTTGCAACAAGCGTTGCTTTCCCGATGGTCGCCACAACTTCACCCACTCTCGCAGCGCCTCTCCTGTCCGGAACATGTGCGACACAGTCTGGAATGGTGGTTAGTTCCGAAACATCTAACGGCGGGGATTCCCTTACAGGAACCCTCGTGGGTGTTGGTCACCACAGATGCCAGTCTCACGGGCTGGGGAGCTCATTGTCAGGTGCACATCGCTCAGGGTTCTTGGTCCCCGAGGAGAGTTCGTGGTCGATCAACCGGCTAGAGCTTCGGGCAGCTCGTCTCGCCCTGCTGCACTTCGCGGACTTGCTCAAGGGGACTGCGGTCAAGATATTCTCCGACAATGCAGTGACAGTCGCTTATATCAATCGTCAAGGCGGCACCAAGTCTCTCTCCCTCCTTTCCGAATGTCAGGAATTGATGGTTTGGGCAGAATCCAATCTCCTTGCGTTATCAGCAGCACCTGTAGCTGGCAAGGAGAATGTGCAAGCCGATTATCTCAGCCGCAATGTCCTCGATCCCGGGGAATGGGAGTTGAACGCGGCAATTTATCACGAGCTGACCTTGCGTTGGGGGCAGCCGGTGATGGATCTGATGGCAACGTGCAGCAATGCCAAGGCCAGCCGGTTCTTCAGCAGGCGCAGATAACACACGTCGGAGGGTCTCGATGCTCTCGTTCAGCCGTGGCCACTGGACTCTCTCTTGTACGTTTTCCCTCCTTGGCCAATGTTGAGTTGAGTCATCCAGCGGATAGCGCACCACCGGGGGGTGGTGATTCTCATTGTGCCGGATTGGCCTCGTCGTCCCTGGTATGCCGATCTAGTTCGGCTTCTAATAGCTCCGCCTTGGCCTCTTCCGGTACGCATCAATCTGTTGCATCAGGGACCGATTCTCATGCCCCGGGTGGATCGCATCTTACTTACGGCTTGGCTCTTGAGAGGGCTCGCTTAAAGCGCAAAGGCTATGCGAATTCCGTTGTAGACACCTTACTTCAGTCTAAAAGGCCAACGACTTCTCTAGCATATGTGCGGGTATGGCGTCTTTTCGAATCGTGGTGTGAACAGCGCAGTGTTCCTCCTATGTCGTCTACCTTGGACAAAGGCTTGGCTCTTAGTACCCTTAAGGTTCATATTGCCGCGCTTGTCTGTTTTAGAGGGTCAGTGCAGCATCGCCATCTTTCGGCGCTTCCGGATGTGCAACGATTTTTACGGGCAGCAAAAATCCTCCGTCCTCCAGTGTGCCCAACCGTGCCTCCCTGGGATTTGAATGTAGTTTTGGAAGCTTTTTCCCAGTCGTCCTTAGCTTCCCTCTGCTCTCGAGATATCCGAGAGTGTTCCTGGAAAACGGCTTTTTTGGTGGCTTTGTGTTCAGCTCGCCGGATTTCCGACTTACAGGCTTTGTCTTGCCGGGAGCCTTATCTTCAATTTCTTCCGGAACGGGTGTTGCTACGAACAGTACCTTCCTATTTACCTAAAGTACTGTCTGTTTTTTCATGTTAATCAATCGGTAGCCTTGCCCGTGTTTTCTGACACTTCCGGTTCTCCCATAGACCGTGCGCTCAAACGGTTGGATCTTGGCCGGGTCTTACGGACGTACCTTCGGGTTTCGCAGCCCTTTCGGAAAACAGACAGACTCTTTGTCCAGTATGCAGAGTCTCGTAAAGGGCAACCAGCGTCAAAGTCCACCATAGCTCGTTGGGTTCGCTGTGCTATTGTGGCAGCTTACACTGCCCGAGGAATCTCGCCGCCAGTTGGTTTGAGGTCTCATTCTACTCGAGCTCTAGCAACTTCCTGGGCAGAGTTTGCCTTTGTGCCGCCGATAGATATCTGCAGAGCTGCAACGTGGTCTTCATTGCATACTTTTACAAAACATTACCGGTTGGATGTTCAAGCCAGAGACGATGTGAAATTGGGGGCCTCGGCTCTTATCGCAGGTCTGGCGGGTCCCTCCCGTATTTAGGTACTGCTTTGGTACTGCCCTACCTTTCCCTGGACTGGCCCGGAGAAGCGATAAGGAAGATGAAATTAGGTCTTACCTGCTAATTATCTTTCCTTGAGCTTTCTCCGGGCCAGTCCAGGGTCCCACCTCTTTCGGTTTGGAGTCCTTTTCGGAACCAACAGAATTTCACCATATTAGAGTGTTCGTCCGAGAGAGAGGAAATGATTGGGGCTCCAGATTTCATTCAGTGCAGACCAATGTTATGCTAGTTTTAAAAAAAAAAAAAAAAAAAGAAAAATCCAGACTCGATAGGAGCACGTTTGATGGCTTCCGCGTTTTTTCCAGGGACTATGGAACATTATCAGTTTTTAAAGGGTTAATCTAGTGTTTTCAGTTCTTTCTTTTAGTTGCTTTGTCATAAGAAGACTGCTGGATTACCCTCAGGGGGAGTGGCTTCACCTCTCAAGAAAGCTTGAAGTCTTCAGTCCTCAGTTGCTATAGAGGATTGACAACCCTACCTTTCCCTGGACTGGCCCGGAGAAAGCTCAAGGAAAGATAATTAGCAGGTAAGACCTAATTTCATCTTACCAGTCCTAACCCCCCATCAGCCTACTTCCAGTCCTTAACACCCCATCAGCCTATTTCCAGTCCTAACCCCCCATCACCCCATTTTCAGTCTTAGCTCCCCCCATAGCCCATTACCAGTCCTAATCCCCCATCAGCATAATTCCAGTCCTAACCCCCCATCACCCCATTTTCAGTCTTAGCTCCCCCCATAGCCCATTACCAGTCCTAACCCCCCATCAGCCTACTTCCAGTCCTAACCCCCCATTCACCCCATTTTCAGTCTTAGCTCCCTCCATAGCCCATTAACAGTCCTAACCCCCCCCATCAGCCCATTTCCAGTCCTAGTCCCCCCATAGCCCATTAACAGTCCTAACCACCCCATCAGCCCACTTCCAGTCCTAACCCCCCATCACCCCATTTTCTGTCTTTGCCCCCCCATAGCCCATTGCCAGCCCTAACCCCCCCATCAGCTCACTTCCAGTCCTAACCCCATCACCTCATTTTCAGTCTTAGCTCCCCCATAGCCCATTACCAGTCCTAACCCCCATCAGCCCACAGCCCATTTTATTTTTTTATTTTATTTTTTATTTTAGCTGCATTTTTATCCCGCTTTTCACCGGGTCAAAGCGGTTGGGGGATACGTTTAACATGGGGGGGGGGGGGGATATGAGACACATACACTAATACTTACAGGGAACATGGGCAATGGAGGGTTAAGTGGCTTGCTTCCGGCCCAAGGTTGCTGTCCTCTAGTGGGATTTGAACCACCGACCTTCCCCAACCACTTGGCCACTCCTCCCCCCAGTCATTACCAGTCCTAACCCCATCAGCCCACCTCAAGTCCTAACTCCCCCATCATCCCATTTCGAGTCCTAGCCCCCCATTTGCCCATTACCAGTTCTAACCCCCCCATCACCCCATTTTCAGTCTTAGCTCCCCCCATAGCCAATTACCAGTCCTAACCCCCCCATCAGCCCACAGTCCATTACCTAACCCCTCTCCCCCCATCAGCCCAGGGAAAGTTTAAAATATTTTTAAAAAGCTGGCTGCTGCCGCTGCTGCCGTGGCAGTGGCAGAATCGAGTGTCTCACAGCCCCCCCCCCGGCCTGTCAGAGCCCTCCCTCCCTGCATCAGTCCCTTTGGCGCGGCTTTCAGAGCTGAGAAGGGAGAGTTTCTCCCTCGCGGCTCTGTTAAGCCCGCCGAGGCTGATGAGAAACAGGCATTTCCTGTTTCCCATCACCCCTGGCAGGCTTAAGAGAGCCGCGAAAGGGAAACTTTCCCTTCGCGGCTCTGAAAGCCGCGCCAAAGGGACCGATGTAGGGAGGGTGGACCTGGGGGGCCCCCCCGTGGGACATTCGATTCTGCAGCTGCCATGGCCGCAGCGGCAGCAGACAACCATTTTTTTTTTAAAATTTACTTTTAAAGGTGAATATTGTTTGCGCGGGGCCCCCAGGGAAGCTGGCTAATGGCTACAGGAGGAGAATTGCCCTGTGCAGAGTAAACATAGCTGTCTAATTTTACTAGGCAAGTTTATTTAAGAACTTTCAGAATAGGTATCCCTGTGTGTGTAATGAATTATCAAAAATAAACGTGAAATTTCACCCATATAACTCCAACTGCAAAACTAGCAGAGAAAGGATGTTACTCAAGTATTTTCTCTTTGAAAATTTATTAAAATTATGCGGATACCAAAGTGGCCATATACTTTGCCATTATGCAGCTTAGTGAAAATTCCCCTTAAGAAGACCGATTTTGCAGAGTGTCTAGGCAGGCTTTGGGACATCCAGGTTGGCATGTGCGCAGTTTTGGGGTATCTTATAAAAGGTTTTCTGAATGCAGAGCCTTTTGTAAAATACATATAAACACAATGGGAAACAGTGCCATTTTTACCTATGGGCAAAAGGGGCAGCTTCCGGCCCCTGCACAACGAAGACCCAGCTGCCCTGCTGCTGCTGCCCATAGATAACAGCAGCCCTGCTCCTACCATTGTCGCCTCTCTCAGGGATATTCAGTGGTGGCAATACATTAAAAAGGCACCATAGCACCAGAATTACCTTCTCTTCTGGCGCATGGTACCATTCCTACTTCTGTGCTCCCCTCTAAGGGCAGGGGCGGAAACGGAAGCAAGAACACCACCATAGCACTAGAAGAGACGGTAAGTCTGGCACTACAGTGCCTTTTTAATGTATTGCTACTGCTGCGTGTCCCTGAAAGGGGTGGCTGGAGGGGGAGCCTGCAAGCACAAGGGAAGCCTGCTGGAAACATTTACCCGGGGCCCCATAAGGTGTTGAAGTGGCCCTGCTGGGAAGTATACATGTAAGTGCTGACTTATCCAGTGGGAAAAGCCATTTTGCTAAGCAGCATGTTCAAAGAAAGAACAGCATCACTCAAAGTTTGTGCATGTAAGTGCCAGAGCTTACATTTGCATGGGGCTTAGTAAACATGTCTCATAATCTGCTACACTTGCCAGTTTTACAACCTGCACATGTGAGTGCCAGAATTTACAGAACTGGACGGCCAGGAGAGCTGAGTGAAAACTCTTGTTGGTAAGCGGTATGCACAGTTGCCTCCTTAGTTACTGGTGGAAACCCGAAGTTCAAACAAGCAGTCTTGAGCAGGTGTAAATGCTAATGTCTTGATTATTTAAAGTATGCATGTATTGCCACTGCAGAATCAAAACTACACATATCCCGTGTTGACCCACCTAAAACATGTCCCCTTCTAAACTGCATAGACTGCATTTCTAAACATGTAAATAGTGGCACTTCTAAAATTGCTATTCTCACACTTATTTATTTAATTAGTTATTTTTATAGACCGATTTTCTGAGAGTCAAAGTGGTGTACATACAAAGGAATATTAAAAATGTTTACATATAACAGGATGGTTTAACTTGGAGAGATAAGTTAAGTTACATTGATTTGAATCCAAAATGGAATTGCAACTAGGATAGGCTAACAGGGAAGAGTAATCTAACATTAACTTAATGTAATACAGGGTAACTGGGATGATTCTCATAGGCATTAACTTAAAGTAACTAGGAATAGTACTAGGGGCATATACTTGAGTCATGAGTTTGTTGTTTGTTCTCTGTAAACCGCTTTGGCCTAAAGGTAGTATAGAAAACCTGTTAAATAAATAAGGGAAAAGCATTGTTGAGAGGTGTTTAGGGCATTTATACATGTAAGTGCCACACATGCTTTCTAATATGACCTAAATCTGTGACAGAAAATGAAATAGCTATTCATTTGTCACTGTAGACATAGGGGGCTATTCCATACAGGACGTCCAAGCCTCTGTGTGCCCGATCGGAATCGGACGCACAAAGATAGACGCGACTTCAGAATTGGCCCTGTATGTCCGGGGCTGCGAACCACCCACTGCCCACCCTAACTCTGCCTCCTCACTGCCCCTTCCCACCCCCGTCTAAGCCTCCTCATACAAGCTCCTTGTTCGTACGGGGAGGTTAGTCAGGACAGCAAGAGAATGGACCCCATACTGTATAAAGGGGAAATGAGTACACTTATACTAATACTGTTATTGTGCTTTTATTTTATGAAAGACATTAAAAGTTACTTGCAGATGCATTCATGCACCATAGTAAGATGGAATGCTAGTAGCCCTTACGTGTCATGATACCTTTCATTGGAAAGATGATGCACATGAGCTAATCAGACCATAGCGAACTAAAGAAACTGTGTAATCCCAAAAGCTCATGTACAATATCTTTCTTTGATTTTCAAGCGCATTCAGTATGTTGTACGGAGTGAATCACTTCATAAAAGTGATTTCTCCAGGACCAAGCAGGAAGTGAGTCCTCACATATGGGTGACGTCGGCGCCGATGGAGCCCCCGTGCGGAGCATTTCCCCAGTTTTAAAAAAAAGCCTTTGGGAATGCAGCGTGCCTGCGCGGTCTCCTTCCTGCCCAAGGGTGCCATCTTGCTCAGTCTTTCTTTTTCCGCGGAGCCCAACGGACGTGAGTTTGTGTCGCCCGGGAAAAGTTGATTTTTTCTGTGTTTTTCGCTTTGTCTTATCCACTTCGACGCCGGTTCCCCTTCCCGCCTGGGCTCGGTACACCGGTTTCGAGTCCGGAGTTTTGATTTTTGGTTTTTGTCCTTCGTGAATAGCATTCGCGCTCTTTTTGTGTTTTCACTGGCAGACCGGTCTTTTGACCTTTCAGGGGCCCTTTTTCCCCCGATGACTGCCAGCGGGTTCAAAAAGTGTGATCGATGCAAGAAACTTATGTCTCTCACTGACACACATGACTGCTGTCTCCGTTGCCTCGGGCCCGATCATGACCCGCTGGCCTGTGGCCCATGCGGCAAGATGTCATCGAAGTTGCTTCGGAGCCGTCAGCATCAACGTGAGCGAATTTTCTCTGACTCCGCATCCGGCCGTGCCCGGACTTCGTCAAAGACCTCAACATCTCGGGAGTCTGACCCCGAGCACCGTCAGGGTTCCTCTGAGAGGGAGTCTCCCACCCGGGAGCACAGAAGGAAGAAGAAGCTCCCGAGGGCAGCATTGGTGGAGGCGCCTGGTTCCTCGAGGGCCAGGTCGCGTAGCCCTGACCACTGCCCCGGGCTCTCGGAGTCGGAGAGGCCGTCCAAGTTACCTTGTATGGAGCCGGAGTCCCCGAGTCACGTAAGTGCAGTTGTCCTCCTGGACTCTCCTCCGGGGGAGCCACCGTTGAGGCCCGAGTTGGGGGCTGCTGAGTCTCCTGAGCTTGGACTAGGGTTGATGGCCTTGGAGAGCAGCTTGGCTGCCTTCATGGAACAGCAGTGGGTGCTGATCACCGGTCTGACTGTTGCATCTGCCCCGACCACCGGGACCTCGATGTCTGTCGACCTCGGAGACCGAGCCGATCCTCGAGTCAATGAAGTCTCGAGTCGATCCTCGGTCAAGGTCTCCCTCGACCTCCCGTGCGGGGCCGAGGTCGTCGACACCGATACCCTCGGCATCGGGGTGGGTGGCACCGAGGCCCACACGGCCGGAGCCGCTCGATTCCTCCTCGGAGGAGTTGGCGTGGGAGACGGAGGACGAGGAGTCCCCGGACACCTTCCGGACCCAGTGCGTCCCTTCAGACTCACTGGAGTCCAAGCCTCGGAGACAGTCCCCCCCCCCCCCCTGGAGGATACCCGGTTCTTGGACTTCGTGAGGAACATGGCCAAAACCTTGGCCTTCCCTGCAGATGCCGAGGAGGAGCCTTGAGCCGAGGAGCTCAATGCCCTCCAGTATGACTTTCCTCCAAAGGAAGTCTTTACTGTACTGGTTCCTCCGATGCTGGAATGACTGCTCTTCCGTATGTGGGAGGCACTGGCCTTGACGCTGGTTCTTAGCAAATGGGTCGATTCCATTTATCGAGTCCGTAAGAGCCCTGGGTTCCAAAAGGTGCAGCTACCGCACAACTCCATGGTTGTGGAATTGGCCATGCACCGTCTGAAGAGTCAGAAGATGCACTTCTCGGTGCCCCCCCGGCTGGGAGGCCCGGAACCTGGATGCCCTCAGTAGAAAGCACTTCCAGGGCTTTTTGCTATCTTGCCGTGTCCAAACCTACCAGCTGTACATGGGCATATATTTAGCTGTTTATTTATTTTGCTGTATTTATATTCCGCTTTTCACCGGGTCAAAGCGGTCAATTGGGAGATACATTTAACACGAGGGGATATGACACACATACGCTAATACTTACAGGGAACATGGGCAATGGAGGGTTAAGTGGCTTGCCCAAGACCACAAGGAGTGCCTATAGGACTAGAAATCCCAGTCCCTCCGGCCTGAGATTGCTGTCTCCAGGTGGGACTTGAACCCCCGGCCCTCCGGCCTGAAGTACCTTGTCCTAACCACTAGGCCACTCCTCCCTGCACTACCTACAAGACCTGGCAAAGGAGATTGACGGGTTCTCAGCTGGCCTCTCCGAGGAACCTTTGCAGAGGTTCAAGGCTTTGTCAACAGGGATTCGAGAGTGCTCGAAGTTTATCTCTCGAGCAGCCTATGATGGCTTTGAGGCTTCGGCCCGGGTAGCTGCAGCCGGCATCGGTGCATGCCGTCAGGCCTGGTTACAGTCATCAGACATGGAGTCAGGAGTGCAGGACAAGTTGGTCGATGTCCCTTGCCGAGGTGAAAACCTTTTCGGTAAGCCCATGACTGAAAAGGCTGCGTAAATCGAGACTGAGACTCTCACCAGGACAAGGCTGTCCAGGAAGACTTCTGCCCCTTCTCAGAAAAAGAAGGGTTTGGGAAAGAAGTCCTTTTTCCCGAGGAAGAGTGCTGCCTACAAATCCTACCCTCAATATTAGGCCTCTGCAGCTCCCCCACAGGGCCAGCAGGCCAAGGGGCAGGGGCATGGTCCCCGTAGGCAGAAAACCCCCAAGCCGCCAGCTCCGGCTCCTGCACAGCAGGGAGCGGGGTTTTGACTCCCACAGCATAGCCTCTTCTCCACAGCTGGCTCCACTCAGCACGGGAGGTTGGCTGACCCTGTATGCCTACAGGTGGCCAGCCATCACAGGGGATACCTGGGTACTGAGCATAGTCCAGAAAGGCTACATGTTCCACTTCAACCAGCTACCCCCTTCCTACTTTCCAGGGGAGCCTCCAAGACTCCCTCTGCACAGAAACCTCCTCCTTCAGGAGTTGGCAAGTCTTCTAAAGGAACAGGCGGTGGAACCGGTGCCTCACCAACTGAAAGACGAGGAGTGTACTAAACATCTTGTCATTTGCAACATGAAAGGAATCGCTGCTGTTTTGGAGATGAAGATAAGTGTTTGATTTTAAAATTCACAAGGGTGACTTAATAAGAATAAAAGCAGTTCACAGTCTGGTGGGGGCTGGGCTAACCGTCCTAACCCTCCCTCGGTGGACTTCGACAAATAATTAGATAAATAGTGGGTTTAATTTCATGATTGGTTTATAACTTGTCTCTTAGAGATTTACCATCATAGCTAAGGGTTTTTGTAGTTTTAGTTCACCAACTGAAAGGGCAAGGCTTCTACTCCAGGTACTTCCTGGTACCAAAACGGACAGGAGGCCTCTGGCCTATCCTAGACTTGTGAAATTTAAACAAGTTTCTGGAGAGGGAAAAGTTCAAGATGCTTACCCTTGGGATACTGCTGCCCTACCTCCAGCAGGGAGATTGGCTATGCTCCTTAGACCTAAAGGATGCTTATACTCACATCCTCATCCATCCAGACCACAGACAGTATCTCAAATTTGTGGTCAGAGGAAACCATTTCCAGTACAGAGTACTTCCCTTTGGCCTAGCTTCCGCCCCCAGGGTCTTCACCAAATGTCTGGCGGTGGTGGCGGCCTATCTCAAGAATCAGGGAATTTTTGTCTTCCCATACCTGAACGAATGGCTCATCAGGGGCCAGTCTCTCCAGGAGGCCAGAAAGCCACTCTTCGCACTGTCTCTCTTCTTCAGCATCTGAGCTTTGTCATAAACTATGCAAAGTCCACTTTGCTCCCCTCACAGAACCTAGAGTTTATAGGGGCAAGATTAGACACCCTGCAGGCAAGAGCTTACTTGCCCAGGACAGGGCCCACAGACTGATGGACTTGGCCAACCAATTCCAAAGCAGTTCTCAGGTCTCTGCCAGGCACTTCCTGAGGCTCCTGTGCCATATGGCATCCACTGTACATGTGACTCTGAATGCCCGTCTGCACATGCGGGCTGCTCAGTGGTGCCTCAGAGCTCAGTGGGCACAGGCCACAGGCGACCTCCGAGACAGAGTAAAGGTGTCCAAACCACTTTTGGACTCCTTGCAGTGGTGGCTACATCTCCCAAACCTTCTCAGGGGGGTGCCTTTTCAGGCCCCAGCACACACAAGGGTGCTGACGACCGATGCTTCCTTCAAGGGCTGGGGTGCACATTGCCAGGGCACGTGCACTCAAGGCCTCTTGTCTCCTCGGGAGGCCACACAGGAGATCAATCTTTTGGAGCTGCGAGCAATCCGCTTGGCTCTACAGACTTTTTCTCATGCCCTCTCTCACCAGTCTGTCTTAGTTCAGACAGACAATCAGGTAGCAATGTTCTATGTGAACAAGCAAGGGGGCACAGGGTCCAGACTACTATGTCAGGAGGCGCAGGCCCTTTGCTCCTTTGCAGTCAAACAACGCATGTTTCTCAAAGCAGTTTATCTACCTGGTCAGGAGAACTTCTTGGCAGACAAACTAAGCAGGATTCTCCAGCCTCATGAATGGCAGTTGAATCCACTGGTGGTCCAGCAGGTCTTTCTACGATGAGGACTTCCATCCATCAATCTCTTTGCAAGTCCACTGAACCGTCAGCTGCCCAGGTTTTGCTCCAGACAGCGGCTTCCCCTGAGAATGGCAGCGGATGCTTTTCTGATCTCTCGGTCTACGGGCCTCCTGTATGCGTTTCCTCCCACACCCCTGGTGGCCCGAACTCTGTTCAAGATTCTCCGGGACAAGGCCTCGGTGATTCTTGTAGCCCCCAGATGGCCGAGGCAACTGTGGTTTCCACTTCTGCTGCAGTTGGCAGTGGAAACTCCATTCCCTCTGGGGGTTGCAACCCGATCTCCTATCTCAGGATCAGGGTTCCCTTCTGCACCCCAATCTCAGATCCCTCAATCTGATGGCCTGGCTGCTGAAAGGATAGTGCTAGCTCCCTTACTTCTACCTAGGGAAGTTGAGGAGGTGGTCTTGGCCTCTTAGGAGGCAGTCCACCAGAAAGTCCTATGCCCTCAAGTGGCGTAGGTTCACAATATAGTGTGCTCAGTGCAATGTAGATCCTTTCTCCTGCCTTGTGCCAGTAGTACTGCAGTATCTACTTCACCTGTCAGACCTAGGCCTTAAGTCTAACTCTGTTCGGGTCCACCTCAGTGCTCTATCAGAACATGGTCTTAAAATGGACCTGCACCTTAACTTGAAGAAGATGAAGATTCTGACCACTGGCCCGTGAGAGAAGAGCTGTGGTGCCTGGACTGGAGGCAGTGCAGCAAGCCACCTATCTTTAAGGTAAGCTTGCCTCGCTGCCTCAGAAATGTGGGCTCAGCAGGGACTGCACTGTACTGCAGGGGAGTGCACCTGCCCAAGGGGCCAAGGGGATTGAGAACACCTTTGCTGCTTACAGCTGTTAAATTTTCAGCATCAGTAAGCTCAGAATAAATTGTGTATGGAGGAGAGCATTCCACATTATTTCCTGTTCACAAACTAAAATCTCATTTGCATGTGACATATGTGGATATGCTCATTTTAACATTTTCACACTAACATTTTCTGATCCAAGTTTAGTGCGCCTGCCATGCTGCTGTTGCATGCCACACTATTTCTTGCTTGTGCTAAAGGTAATTTTATCCAAAAATAAAGAAAGGTATATATCCCTCCAAAGGTACTAAGAGATTACTTGATCACAATCTGCCGCTATCAAACATAGCTCACACTACCAACTTAGAAAAAAGAACTCGTGGTCTCAGACTAAGAATGGCACCACTTCAGGGTATTTTTCACCTTTTTGAAGATTTTGTGCTCTATCGCATCAATGACCACTACAGTTCTAAATCAAAATTGTAATTTGAAGCAGTTCTTGTCAATAATCAACATTTCTCTCAATACTTTTCCAAATCCAACGTTTTTTAGAGATTAAACTTATCTCAAATAAATGTGCTTTATCTTTAGACAGGTTCACGAACATCCCCAATGCCACCATTCAGGTACCGCCTTCGCGTTTCAATTCTTCGTCAGGGGGTTTATGTGTTCGCAATTCAGCACTATCTGCGGATAGAGCATATAGTTTTTAAATTGCATCCTTTTATTTTCCTGGCACTATTCACACACTCAGGATATTCAAAAATGATGTGCTCTTACCATTAATTTGTCTTATCAAACAACTTGTAACAATGTGCGGTCATGTAGCGGATTTCTTCTAGCTTGCCGATTTCTTTAGACGCCACGCATGCGTACCATAATGTCTACTGGGATTTAAAGAATTAACCAATGACACATGCTTACGTCAGAAAGTTGGTGTCTCCTATGTCTGTTCTACTACAGAGCGAACTCTAGAGGGCAATAAACTAAATACATGCTCTCCACTCAATCATGTTATTTAAACCTCCTGGAGCAACGGATTGTAGTCTGTAGATCCAAGGTAATCAAAGGTAATTTTATAACATGGCACCTAGTTTACATCAGCAGTAATGTGCCTATTTTATACTGCTTTATAAAGACAGATAGATGCTTATATGATTTTATAAAATCCAATAGCAATAGCACCTACATTACACCTGCTGGAGAGCAGATGTAAATGGTAACACATAGTTTATAAAATATGCACATAAATCACAACTCTGCACATGCTCTGCCTTAATTCCACCCTTATGCATGCTTGTTGTACAAGCATGGCCGTAGCAAGGGCAGTGCGAGTGGTGCAGCCAATAGGACACAAGTATGGAAGGAGTGCTGATGCTATCACCGGGCTTTCAGGAAGCCCGGCAAGAGAGAATTCCCACACGTGGCTGGGTGAGGGTGGAGGTGGGGATGGGGGGTGCCAGGTTCACAAGTTGTACATGGTGCATTTCCCACCAGTGGAGGGACAGTCTCTGTCGGTTCACCCCCTTGGTGTCCCGCTTCCTCAGAAGTCTGCTTCTGCTCAAGCCTCCGGTTCGTCCACCAGCCACTGAGTGGGATTTGAACGTGGTCTTGCAGCAACTTCCTCGCCCACTGTTTGAGCCAAGGGCTACTTGCCATTTACGCTTCCTTTCTTGGAAGGTGCTCTTCCTGGTAGCAACTACCTCGGCCAGACTTGTGAATGAACTACAAACTCGTGTTTCTGATAGACCATACACACGGTTCTATAGGAACAGGGTGGTCCTACGGACCCATCCGAAGTTCCTTCCAAAAGTTGTCTCCTCTTTCCACCTCAACCAGGAGGTGGTTCTTCCGACATTCTTTCCCAGGCCGCATACCAGCCGGGCTGTAACAGTCTTGCATACCCTGGACTGTAAGAGGGCGTGTTTTCCTTTTACATAGAACGTACACGGGGGGCATCAAAGGGCCACTGAGTTCTTCGTCTTCTTTAACCATAATAAGCTGGGGTTACATGTCTCCAAGCATACATTGTCCACTTGGGTAGCAGATTGTATCGCCTGGGTGTATGAGGCAGCCGACCTCCCCTTGCAGGGTCGAGTCACGTCCCACCATGTCAGGGCGAAAGCTGCGTCAGTAGCTCATCTCTGCTCTGTTCCGTTGGCAGACATCTGCTGCGCCGCTACTTGGTCTTCAAGACAGACTTTTGCAGCCCACTACTGCCTCGAGAGAGAGTCACGAAGGGACAGTGCTTTTGGACAGGCGGCACTCCGTAATCTCTTTGAGGTTTAGGCAACTCCTACCCTCTGGCCCTTGTGTTGGGCTACCGTACGGGGTGTTCTCAGAGGATATTCTTATCACGGATGCTGAGGCTCTTCAGAGGGAGCCATTTTTTCAGCTTTGGGTTCCCGGTAGCCTAGAGCTGTGGAGTCCCATATGTGGGGACTGACTTCCTGCTTGGTCCTGGAGAAAGAGTAGTTACTCACCTGTAACAGGTGTTCTCCAGGAGCAGCAGGAATCAGTCCTCACGACCCTCCCTCCTCCCCTGCATTTGCAGTCATATACTTTATTTTGTTTTTTTGCTATCTTTTAACTATGTCATCAAACTGAGCAAGATGGCACCCTTGGGCAGGAAGGGGACCGCGCAGGCGCGCTGCATTCCCAAAGGCTTTCTTTGAAAGCTGGGGAAATGCTCCGCATGGGGGCTCCTTCAGCGCCAACGTCACGACATATGTGAGGACTGATTCCTGCTGCTCCTGGAGAAAGCATAGTTACTCACCTGTAACAGGTGATCTCCAGGAACAGCAGGAATTTAGTCTTCACATATGGGTAATGTCGGTACCGACGGAGCCTGCGTGGGAACGCTCCCCAGCATCCAATAAGAAAGCTTTTGGGAGCATCCCACAGCGCCTGTGTGCTGCCTTCCCCATCTGCCTCTCTCCAGTTGATTTTTAAAGCCGACACAAAGAGAGAGATAGGGAAAGAGAAGAGATAGAGATATACAACTCCTAGGGGAGGTGGGTGGGTTGTGAAGACTAAATTCCTACTGTTCCCGGAGATCACTTGTTACAGGTGAGTAACTATGCTATCTCCAGGAACAAGCAGGAATGTAGTCTTCACATATGGGGACTCCCTAGCTTTAGATGCCAGGGAGAGACCCCAGAAGTTGTGTGCCCTTGAGAAAGGGCTCCACTTCCTCCCATGGATCTCTGGCATCCAACCAGGGATGGCGGGTAGGAGTTGATTAGGTATGGAACAGGTGTTGGAGAACAGCCTGATCGAACAAGGCATCCCGGTGGGAGTCCTTGTCCAAGCAGTAATGGGCTGTGAAGGTATGAACCGAGGCCCAGGTAGCTACTCGACAGATGTCGTCGATAGACACAGAGTGCAGATGAGCCATTGAAGCTGCCATGGCTCTCACATTGTGAGCTGTGACATGGCCCTCCAGAGGAAGGTTCTTACTCTGATAGGCAAAGGAAATACACTGAGCAATCCAGTTAGACAGTGTTCTCTTGGAGACTGGAAGTCCCAAATGAAAAGGATCAAAAGCAACAAAGAGTTGAGAGGACTTTCTATGTTGCTGTGTTCTTTGTAAGTAAAAGGCTAAAGCTTTTTTACAGTCCAAAGTATGAAGATTCCTTTCTGCATTTGATGCATGAGGTCTTGGAAAAAACACAGGTAGGTAGACCGCTTGGTTTAAATGAAAAGGCGAGACCACCTTTGGCATAAAGTGTGGATGAGTCCTAAGGACTACCTTGTCATGATGGAACCTTGTATAAGGTGGATCAGCCACTAGTGCTTGCAACTCACTGATGCGACGTGCTGATGTGATTGCTATGAGAAAGATAACCTTCCAAGAAAGTAATTTCAAGGAGGTAGTAGCTAAGGGTTCGAAAGGTGGCTTCATGAGCTGACCAAGAACCAAGTTTAAGTCCCATGCCACAGGTGGTGGCCTAATGGGGGGCTTAGTTAGCAGAAGGCCTCTCATAAATCTTGCTATAAGAGGATGGGAGGAAATAGGTTGCCCATTTAGAGGCTTGAAGGCAGCTGCAATAGCACTCAAATGGACTCTCCCTGAGTTAGTCTTAAGTCCTGCATTGGATAAATGAAGGAGATACTCCAGTATTGATTCCATAGGTACAGCAAGGGGTTTAAGATCCTTCTGTGAACACCATATGGTAAATCCTTTCCACTTGAAAGCATAAGAGCGTCTTGTGGAAGGCTTCCTGGAAGCATAAAGGATATCCTTTACTTGCTGAGGGAGGTTAAGATCATGGAGATCTAGGCCTTCAGCAACCAAGCTCTGAGATGCAGAGACTGGGGATTGGGATGCCATAACATTCCATTCTCCTGAGATAGGAGATCTGGAGCAGATCCTAACTCCAGGGAGGGAGCTTGAGAGAGATGTAGAAGCAGAGGGTACCACACTTGCCGAGGCCAATGTGGAGCTATGAGGATCATATGTCCTCTGTCTCTCTGAAGCTTGAATAGGGTCTTGGGAATTAGGGGAATGGGTGGAAAGGCATAAAGGAAGTCTTGGCCCCAGTGAAGGAGGAAAGCATCCTTGGCCTGAGAGCCCTGAGCCGGGATTCTGAAACAGAACCGGGGAAGTTTGTCATTCAACGGACTTGCAAAGAGGTCTATGTCCAGGGTTCCCCAAATTTGAAAAATCTTGGTCACCTGGTCTACATGTAGAGACCATTTGTGTGGAAGCAGAACTCGACTGAGTCTGTCTGCCCAAGAGTTTTGTATGCCTGGAAGATACACTGCCAGGAGATGAATTTGATGCTCTCTGGCGAGGGCCCATAGTCGCAAAGCTTCGTTGCAAAGCAACAGAGAGCCTGTTCCCCCCTGTTTGATCACGTAGAACATGGCTACTTGATTGTCCGTATGAATGAGGACTGTCTTGTAGCTGAGCAGGGTGTGGAACACTCACAGAGCAAGGAAGATTGCTCTGAGCTCCAAGAGATTGATATGTAGATGAGTCTCCTGTGGAGTCCAAGTGCCTTGGGTGGAGAGGTCTTGCAAATGAGCTCCCCAACCCATTGGTGAAGCATCTGATGTGAGAGTTGCCTGGGGTAAGGGTTGTTGAAATGGGGACCCCTACAACAGGTTCTGAGTGGACTGCCACCATTGGAGGGACAAAATAAGGCAACTTGTGTTTGCTATTTTTATCTGACAGGCACCCTAATGCCTGAGTCCACTGGGTGGATAAAGTCCACTGAGCTGCTCTCATATGGAGGCAAGCATAAGGAACCACATGCACGGTAGATGCCATGTGGCCTAGTAGTTGTAGCATTTCTCGGGCAGTGAGATGAGGTTTTAGCACTGCTTGAGAAGCTAACTGCACCATGCGAAGGCAATGGGCTTGGGGAATATAGGCCCTTGCGCTTTTGGTATCCAGCAAAGCTCCTATGAATTCTAGAGACTGAGTGGGAGTTAGACTGGATTTTTGGACGTTTATGACGTCCCAAATACTGAAGGATACGCATTGTGCAAGATAGGGAAGTCCTGGCCTCTGACTCTGATGGGGCTCGAATGAGCCAGTCGTCTAAGTAGGGGAAGACGAATATCTCTAGAGTGCGGAGAAATGCTGCTACCACAGCCATGCATTTCGTGAACACTCTTGGTGCTGAGGCCAGGCCAAAAGGAAGCACCCTGTATTGGTAGTGCTTTCCTTGAAAAAGGAACCGAAGGAACATTCTGTGAGTTGGATGGATGAGAACATGAGTGTACGCATCCTTGAGATCTAGAGAACAAAGCCAGTCCTGACTCTGAAGGTATGACAGCAGAGTTCCCAGAGAAACCATGTTGAATTTATCTTTGAACAGGAATTTGTTCAATTCTCTGAGGTCTAAAATAGGTCTGTGTCCCCCTGTTTTCTTTGGGATAAGGAAATAGGGGGAGTAAAACCCTGTACCCTGTTGTTGAATGGGTACTTCTTCTATTGCCCCTTGGGCAAGAAGCATAGTGACCTCTTGATGTAACAGGCTGATGAGAGAGGTCTGAGAATTGAACTGTCTTACCATAGTGGAAGTGGGCATGCACAGGAAGTGCAGCTTGTACCCCTCTCTTATAATGGAGAGTGTCCACTGCTCTGCTGTTATCTGCTCCCACCTGGAGGCAAAGTGACATAACCTTCCTGGAATGGTGGAAGGCTCTGGTCCATTCAAGGCCAGGAAGGCTAAGTTCTCTAGATGAAAGTCAAAGGCCTTGTGGAGGCTGAGACTGCTGAGACGGTTGAGGCTTAGCAGTCTTTGCTTTCTTTTGTTTGGTTTGTTGCTGACCCTTCCGGGTAGGCTGACCCGTGGAACGTCCCTGCTGGGAATAAGAGGGATAAAACCTCTTCTTTTTTGAGAAGAAAGGCTTCTTGAAGGATTTCTTTCTCATAGGATCAGCAGTGCCTTTGGATAGCCTATCCAAAGTGGAGTTGTCAGCATCCAACTCATTGGCCTTTTCTTGCCAATCTTTACCTAACAGGTTCTCACCAGTACAAGGAATATTGCCCAGTTTGTCTTGTACCCAGAGCTCCAAATCAGATGCCTGGAGCCAGGCAATTCTTCGTTCACCTATGGCAATGGCAGAGGTTCTGCTTATGCACTCAAAACAGTCAAAAGCTGCACGGTTGACAAATTTGGAAACATCCTGGGCATGTTTGACCAATGTGAGAAAATCTTGTCTTTTATCTTCAGGAAGAAGAGGGCTCAATACCTCTAGATCCCCAGTAATTTCCTTCAGGAACATTCCCATATATAAAATATAGGAACTGATCCTGGCAGAAAGCATGGAAGCTTGGAAAGTACGACGTCCAAAAGCATCCAAAGTTCTGCACTCACGTCCTGGAGGATTAGAGGCATGTCTCTTTGCACTCCTGATCCTTCTCATAGCCGATTCCACCACAGTAGAGTGGTGAGGAAGCTGAGTCTTCTGGAAACCAGGACAAGGAGAGACTCGGTACATAGTATCCAGTCTGCAAGAGTGAGGAGAGGTGGTAAGAGGCGTCTCCCACATTCTTCGCATGAGATCATGCAAGATCTCATGGATGGGTAGAGTAGCTGCCTCTTTAGGAGCTTTGGGATATTGTAAAATTTCCAACTCCTTTGCTCTGGGCTCTGATTCAGGAGCCACAGTAATGGACAGACCTCGAGCCACCTCCCTGATGAAGTCCTGAAAGGAAATATCCTCTGGAGGAGACATCCTGCGCTTATGGGAGGAAGGCTCCTCTGGGAGAAGCATTCCTGCATCGACAGAACTGTCAGAATCCTCAGATTCTTCTGAGGACTCGAAGTACCGCCTGTCCAAATGCTCTTGAAGAGCCCGATACCCGTACCGACCGAAGTCGGAATGGGAGTAATCGGTACCGGAGTATCGGTACCGGAAGGCATCGGATGACTGGGTGCCGGCAATGCGGACACCGATGTCGATGTCGATGCTGTCGGTTCCGATACCAGTGCTGGAGTCGGTGCCGGTACCGGTTGAACTGTCTGACGCGGTTCTGAGGGTGTCGATGCCGCAAGGAGAGCCGCCAGACTGCGTTCAATAGCCAGGAATCTCTGGTCTATCGATGCTGCCGATGCCTGGATGTTGGTACCGGAGAAGACCGCCGGTACCCCAGAGCATGGCACCAGTAGTTCTGCCGAGGTCGAGGCCTCGAACGTCCTGGAGCCCCGATGATGCTTTGGAAGCCAAAGCCTCCCGCCGGGGCAATTTTGCCGGTGCAGAATCCTCAAGGGCAACACCAGAGGCATCTCGATGCTTAGAAGGAGATCTACCCTTTGAGGACAGGCTGGATTTGTGTTTAGTTACCGGAGATCCACGGGAGGAAGAGGAAGCCCTGGAAGACGTCGATGCCACCGAGGCTGCATCAGAGGGAAACAGGGTACTGAACTTAGCAGCTCGGTTCTGCCGACCCCTCTTAGACATCATGGCACAGGACATACATTCCGTGATGGAGTGGTCAGGACCTAAACATTTGAGACACCATTCATGGGTGTCGGTGACGGAGATGGTACCGTCACATTTGGTGCACTTTTTGAAACCCGAAGAGGGCTTTTCCATTGTGGAGGAATTTTTGGGCCTAAGGCCCAAAAAGGCGCGTGCACGTGGAAAAAAGTACTAAATATATATTTTTTTTAAAGAAAAGAAAGAAGAAAGAAAAAACCGGCGGTACCGGTAGAGCATCGAGGAAGGCAGACGCGACCACAAAAAAGAAAGGTAATAAGGAAAATTTTCTGCGGTGACAGGAACAACGACCTGCTGGCTCCGCAGAAAACGAAGAACTGGAGAGAGGCAGTTGGGAAAGGCGGGAAGGCAGCACGCAGGTGCTGTGGGATGCTCCCAAAAGCTTTCTAATTGGATGCTGGAGAGCGTTCCCGCGCAGGCTCCGTTGGTACCGACCATACCCATATGTGAAGACTACATTCCTGCTTGTTCTTGGAGATCACCTGTTACAGGTGAGTAACTACTCTTAATAAGTCCCAGTACATAAATAAAAAGTATCATAACCTTGCAGGATGTCAACACCTCCCAGAAGGAAGACCTATGTTCATTATGGCTAAAATAAAGCCATTTAGCCATAAGTGAAGTTCAGAGATCCTGGAACTTCTAAGTGGAGGAGATACATGATTTGAAGATCTTAGCCATTAGCATAGTCGTCTATTCTTAGTAGAAAGTTCAAAGCTAGGGTTTTTGCATGCATTATGAAATGACTGGTTATAGATCATTCCTGGCTATGGGAGATTTGAGAGGCTGATTTACTAAATTGTGGAGTGACTTTGTAAAAGTGGGCATTACGTGGAAAATAATGCAAAATGCACAAAAGCACAAAAATCTGTTTTGCTTTATTTTCCTCACCAAGTCCACTTTTGCAAAGTTACAACATATAAGAACATAAGAAATGCTATACTGAGTTAGACCAAGGTCCATCAAGCCCAGTATTCTAGTTCCAATAGTGGCCAATCCAGGTCACAAGTACTAGGCAGGTTCCCAAAAAGGCTCACAGGTTCTACAATACTTGTCCTGAGGCAAGCAGTGGATTTCCCGGATTTTCTTTAATAATGGTTTATGGACCATTCCTCCAGGAACTTGTCCAAACCTTTTTTAAACCCAGCTATATTGACAGATTTTACTACATCCTCCGGTAACGAATTCCAGAGTTTGATTATATGTTGAGTGAAAAAATATTTTCTCTTATTAGTCTTAAATGGGTTACATTGTAGCTTCATTGCGTATCCCCTAGTCTTTCTACTTTTTCATAGCATAAACAATCAATCTACGTTTAGCTGTTCTATGCCATTCATTAATTTATAGACCTCTATCATATCTCCCCTCAGCAATCTCTTTTCCAAGTTGAAGAGCCCTAACCTTTCAAGTCTTTTCTCATAGGGGTATCCTTCCATCCTCTTTACCATCTTGGCAGCTCTTTTCTGTACTTTTCTAATTCCACTATATCCTTTATAAGATATGGCGACCAAAATTGCATACAATATTCAAGTTGTGGTTGCACCATGGTTGGGTACAGAGACATTATAATATCTTTGGTTTTATTCTCCATTCCTTTCCTTATGATTTCTAGCATTCTATTTGTTTCTTGGCCACCACTGCAGACTGGGTGAAGGGTTTCAATGTGTTATGCACGATGACGCCTAAATCTTTTTCCTGAGTGGAACCTTGCATCGCATAACCTTAGTTTGGGTTGTTCTTTCCTAGATGCATAACCTTGCACTTGTCCACTTTAAATTTCATCTGCCATTCGAATATCCAATCTTCCAGTTTATCAAGGTCCTCTTGAAAATTTTCAAAATCCTCTTGTGTTTTAACAACGTTGATCAAATTTGCAGATGACACAAAATTATTCATCTCATTCGCTATTCCCATTTCCAGGTCATTTATGAGTATGTTAAAAAGCAGTGGAGCCCAGCAAAGATCCCTGGGTGGGGTACTCCACTATTCACCTTTCTCCATTGGGAAAATTGGCCATTCAGCCCTACCCTCTGCTTTCTATCTTTTAACCAGTTTCTATGACTTTTTAATTTCTCCAAGAGTCTCTCATGAGGGACCTTGTCAAAGGCTTTCTGAAAATCCAGATACATATATCAACTGACTCACCTTTGTCTACCTGTTTATTCACACCTTCAAAAAAATATAACATATTAGTAAGACGAGACTTACCTTGGCTAAATCCATGTTGGCTTTCTTCCATTAAACTATGACTATCATCTACTTGTTCAGTAATTTTGTTCTTTATAATGGTTTCTATTATTTTGCTTGGTACTGATGTCAGATTCACTGCCCCGTAGTATCCTGGATCACCCCTGGAACCTTTTTTAAAAATTGGTATTACATTGGCCATTCTCCAGAAACAAGCAGGAAGTCAGTCCTCACTTATGGGTGGCGTCGGCACCAACGGAGCCCGCGCAGATCAATTCCCCAGCTTTCAAAGAAAGCCTTTGGGATTGCTACCACGCATGCATGGTACTCTTCCCACCCAAGGGTGCCATATTGCTCAGTCTCCCTTTTTCCGTGGAGCCCTTCGGATGCACGTCCTCGTCCCTCAGAAATAGTTTTGTTTTTCTTGCCTTAACAGGCTCTCTTTTTTCCGGTTGCACCGGTCCTCTACCATCCTTCCCTTGCTCTACTTTCTGAGCTCCCGGGGATACATTTTTTCCTAATTTTTTATTTTGGGCTTCGCACCCTTTTTTCTTCCTAACCGCTGGCTGTGTGGGTCTTCGACCTCGCAGGGGCCATTTTTGCCCCCATGACCACCGGATTTAAAAAATGTGATAGATGCTCTAGGAACATGTCGCTTACGGACACTCATGACTGTTGTCTGCGGTGCCTGGGAGCTGACCATGACCCAGAGCTCTGTTCACTCTGTAAGAAAATATCTTCTAAGGCCCTGCTCAGCCGTAAGCAGAAATCCGAAGACATTTTCCAGAAGAACGCCTCAGAGTCCCCGCTGGCGCCCTCGGTCGTCTCTCCTCCGGTGGGTTGTTCCCCTGCGGCCCTACGTTCACGGCGGCACTCCGACCAGGTGTCCCCCGAAGTGGAACGGCGCAAAAAGAAGAAGGCCTCAAAGTCACTGACAAGTGGGAGCGCTGCCGCTCCCGGTTGCTCAGTCCCCTTCAGCGTTCCTGAGAGTCGGACAAGGAGCGGCCCCGCAAGGTACCTTGCAGGGAAACTGAGGCCTCTGGCGAAGGCGCCCAGTCTCCTGAGGGTCATCCCAGTGAGGACCCCCTCTCCTCCTCGATGCCCAATCCAGTGACCCCGGTATCGGTGTCCCAGGGCCTCACACCTGCGTGGGAGTCCCGTATGCTGGCGCCCGAGCGCAGCGTTTCTGCGTTCATTGCTTCCCAACAGGCGCTCACGGCCAGCTTCACTGACTTGCGCCCAGAGACTGCGGGTCCCTCGCGTGGGACACCCAAATTCGTCCAGGAAACCCCTGAGAGCCGCGGGCCTCGTGAGGGTCCTTGATGTCAGTCTCGCTTGCTCTCTCGTTCCTCGGAGGCGAGATCATCCAGAACATCTTGCTCCAGGCCGCCGGCCATCGGACAGGGTGACCCGCCCAGCTCGGATCCCTCAACCGACTTTTCGGACTGGGAGTCCAATGGGGACATTTCCCCGGAAACCTGTACCCACCAGGATCTTCCGTTGGACCCCTCGCCGCCTGCATTCCAGCAGCGTTCACCACCCAAAGACACATCTTTCTTGATGTTTATTTGGGACATGGCTCGGGCCCTCAGCCTGGTCACCCAGGCCGAGGAGGACCCTCATGCTGAAGAACTCGACATTCTTCAGTACGAGTCCCCGCCCAGGGAATCCCTCACTGTGCCTATACTGCTGATCTTATCTCGGCTGCTGCTGCGCATGTGGGAGGCCTCAGCCTCGGTCCCCATCGTGAACAAGCGCCTTGACACAATGTACAAGTTGGAGCATGGGCCCGGCTTCTGAAAGACCCAACTCCCACACACCTCAATGGTTGTGGAATCGGCCAAGAGGAAGCAGAAGAGTCCAAAATCACACTCATCGGTACTACCGGGCCGAGAGTCGAGAGCCCTTGATGCCCTGGGCTGCAAGGCCTATCAGGGTTCCATGCTCTCTTGTCGCATCCAGGCATATCAACTATACATTGGTATGTTCCTATGCGACTTGGCGAAGGAGCTTGAGAGCTTCTCCGTGGGCCTCGAGGGGGAGCTCCTCGACAGATTCCACGCCCTGCTAAAATCAGTGGCCGACTGCTCCAAGTACATCTCTCAAGCCTCCTATGATGGCTTCGAGACATCGGCTCGGGTGGCGGCAGTGTGCATTGGGGCCTGCCGTCAGGCATGGCTCCAATCCTCGGATCTGGAGCAATGGGTACAGGAGAAGCTTCTGGACCTGCCATGCCTCGGTGAACAGCTTTTTGGTAAGCCGATGGAGGAGAAGGCTGTGGAGATCGAGACAGAGTTCATTACCAGGACCCGTCTCTCCCACAAGAGGTCTACCCTGCCTCAGAAGAAGCAGCCAACCAAGAAGCCCTTCTTCCCCAGAAAGGGTCTCCAGTATCGCGACTACATGCCGTACCCAGCTACCTCCACACCGACTGCTCCAGCGAAGGGAAAGCCCGGCCAGCGGCACCGTAAGCCAAAGGACCCGAAGGCCCAAGCTCCGGCTTCCCCGCAGCCCACTCAGGGGTTTTGACGCCAGCGGCATAGTCCCTCACCCTCCGGCAATGCAGCAGCCAGTGGGGGGACGTCTGTCCTGCTTCGTCCCATCATGGGCGCTCATCACCTCAGACACTTGGGTTCTCAGGGTCATCTAAGAGGAGTGGAGGAGTGGCCTAGTGGTTGGGGCAAGGTACTTCAGGCCAGAAGGTCAGGGGTTCAAATCCCACTAGAGGACAGCGACCTTGGGCCGGAAGGACTGGAGTTTCTAGTCCCACAGGTGCTCCTTGTGATCTTGGGCAAGCCACTTAACCCTCCATAGCCCATGTTCCCTGTAAAATAGTTATCTCCAAGTTATAATGCCCTGTTCAATGTAATTTCAGTTTGCTCAATGTAAACCGCACTGATGCAGAATAGCGCGGTATATAAGAGAATATAAATAAATTTCAACAGGCTTCCACCCCTTTTCTCCTTGGTGGAGCCTCCTCGACTCCCCGCACACCAGCTTCTGCTGCAGTGGGAATTGCACTCCCTTCTTGCCCAATGGGCAGTCGAGAAGGTCCCTCCCCACCTTCGAGGTCAGGGCTTTTATTCACAGTACTTCCTCGTTCCAAAAAAGACAGGGGTTCTACAGCCCATCCTCGATCTTCGCAGGCTAAACAAGTTCCTGGTGCAGGAGAAATTCAAGATGTTATCTCTTGGTGTGCTGCTGCCTTTCCTCCGGCAGGGCGACTGGCTATGCTCCTTGGATCTGAAGGACGCTTACACCCATATCTTGATCCACCCCCAACACAGGCAGTACCTGCGCTTCAGGGTGCAGGGAGAGCACTTTCAGTACAGGGTGCTCCCCTTTGGCCTCATCATGGTCGCCGCTCACCTTTGGTGCAGGGGCGTGCCAGTTTTTCCTTACCTCGACGACTGGCTCGTTATGGGTTCCTCCACCGAGGAGGCCCGTCAAGCAATGTTGTGCACTGCCCTCCTCTTGGAGAGCTTGGGGTTCTTGGTAAATTACCCAAAGCCTCACTTCGAGCCAGTGCAGGCTCTCGAGTTCATCGTGGTGCGCCTTGACACTCAGCAGGCCATTGCCTTCTTGCCGGTGGATCGCTCCACCCGCCTCCGAGCTCTGGTGGCTCACATTCAAAGTGCTCACCAGGTTACCGCTTGGTCCATGCTACATCTCCTGGGCCACATGATCTCGACCATGCATGTGGTTCCTCACTCCCACCTGCACATGCGAACGGCTCAGTGGTGTCTCAGTACCCAATGGAGCCAGTCCTTCGGACACCTCAGGGACCCCGTCAGGGTTCTCTCTGACCTCCACTTGTCCCTGAACTGGTTGCAAAACCCCCACAACCTTCTGCGAGGATCGCCCTTTCAAGCCCCATGGCACGACGTGGTGCTGACTACAGATGCTTCCCTATTAGGATGGGGAGCCCATTGTGGGCCTCTCTGCATGCAAGGGCAATAGTCACCCGAGGAGTCTCAGCAACAAATAAACCTGCTCAAGCTCCAGGCCATCTGGTGGGCCCTGAGAGCCTTCGAGGATCACTTCAGCGGAAAGTCAGTTCTGGTTCAGACCGACAACCGTGTAGCTATGTTCTACATCAACAAGGAGGGGGGCACGGGATCACGCCCCCTCTGTCGGGAAGCGGTCATTATCTGTTCTTTCGCTGCCTGACAGAGGATATCCCTCAGGGCTACGTACCTCCCGGGTCAGGAGAATGGCCTAGCGGACAGACTCAGCAGAATCCTTCACCCCCATGAATGGTGGCTGGATCCCAGAGTAGCAGGGCTGGCTGTTTCTACGCTGGGGCACTGTGGTGATAGACCTCTTCACCAGTCCCCAGAACCCACAGCTCCCTTGTTTTGCGGCCCGGTACTGCACCTGGACAGGGAGGGCCCCGGTGCATTTCTCCTGGGCTAGCCCCCCAGTCTCCTATATACATTCCTTCCTTTCCCCCTCATTGCGAGGACTCGGCAGCCTTGGTTCCCACTCCTGCTCCGCCTGTTGATGGAGCCTCTGGTTCCCCTGGGCTCTGCCAGGGACCTGCTAACACAGGAGGAGGGTCGGGTGCTACACCCGAACCTAACCTCCCTATCCCTCACGGCCTGGTGGCTGAACGGGTCTCTCTAGCCTCTCTGGCCCTTCTGGAGGAGGTCGAGGAAATTCTCCTTGCCTCAAGGAAGGACTCCACTAGGCAGGCTTACGCCTTTAAGTGGAAACGCTTCTCCATCTGGTGCTCGGAACACTAGATCGACCCCTTCTCATGCCTGGTTCGCTGGATTCTCCAGTACCTCCTCCACCTCTCAAGGGAAGGGCTGGTCGAACTCTGTCAGAGTTCATTTAAGTGCCATATCGGCTAATCATCTCCCTATCGAGGAAAAACCTCTCGCAGGGCAATCGCTGGTCTCCCACTTCATGCGGGGCCTTCTGCTATCCAAGCCGCTCATCCATCCCCCTCCAGCGGAATGGGACTTAAACGTGGTACTCACGCAGCTCACCTGTCCACCCTTCGAGCCGATGGTGACATGTTAGCGCCAGCATTTATCCTGGAAGGTGGCCTTCCTGGTGGCGCTGACTTCGGCTCGCCGAGTCAGTGAGCTCCAGGTGCTCATGGCTGGCGCCCCTTACACCAGATTTTATCGGAACAGGGTGGTCCTCTGTACCCACCCTAAATTCTTACCCAAGGTCATTTTGGACTTCCATCTCAACCAAGAGATAGTGCTCCCGACTTTCTTCCCGAGGCCCCATGCTGACCAGGCATCGGCGGCTCTCCACACCCTCGACTGCAAACGGGCCCTCACCTTCTATTTGCAGCATACCCAGACTCATCACAAGTCTGACAGACGTTTCGTGACCTATGACCCCAATAGACAGGGGCAAGCAGTCGCCAAGCACACCCTCTCGATTTGGGTGGCGGACTGCATCGCATTCGCCCATTCGAAGGTGAGCGTCCCTCTGGATCATCGAGTCACTGCACATAGGGTCCGAGCCAAGGAGGCCTCGGTGGCCTCACTGCGCTCCGTGGCCATGATGGACATCTGCCAGGCGGAAACCTGGTCTTCTGTGAACACCTTCACTGCCCACTACTGCTTGGAGAGGGAGCCCCACTGGGACAGCGTCTTCGGCCAGGCTGTACTACGTAATCTGTTTGGGGTATAAGCAACTCCTGCCCTCCGACCCTTCTTAACGTCTACTGAGGGCTTCGCCCCAAGGACCTGAGGACTCGGGCTCCTTCGGGCTTCGGCTTCTGCTTATGGCCTTGCGGAGGTGTTATTTGGTTACAGGTTCAGTAGCCTGTAGCTAGGGAGTCCCATAAGTGAGGACTGACTTCCTGCTTGCTCCTGGAGAAAGCGTAGTTACTCACCTGTAATAGGTGTTCTCCAGGGACAGAGGGAATCAGTCCTCACTACCCTCCTGCCTCCCCTGATGAGTTGCTGAATTTTTGTCCTTCCCTTGCCATCTGCTTGGTAGGGCTCGAGCTAAGGGACCTGACTGAGTAAGATGGTACCCTTGGGCGGGAAGAGGACCACGCATGCGTGGTAGCAATCCCAAAGGCTTTCTTTGAAAGCTGGGAAATTGCTTCGCGCAGGCTCCATTGGTGCCAACGTCACCCATAAGTGAGGACTGATTCCTGCTGTCCTTGGAGAACAGTTGTTACAGGTGAGTAACTACGCTTTCTCCACTCTTCAGGTATTACAGATGATTTTAATGATAGCTCACAGATTATTAATAGTAGGTATGCAATCTCATCTTTCAGTTCTTTTAACACCCTCGGATGTATACCATCCAGTCCAGGGGGTTTACTACTCTTCAATTTATCAAATGCTTGTAATACATCTTCCTGGTTTATCAATATTTCTTTAAGTTGTTCCGATATATCACCTTTAAATACCATTTCCAAGTCATACTGCTAGACCAGTCCAGACAAACGGGTTATGCACCCCTGCCAGCAGATCTTGGAGACAGAGAATTCCACCAGAGCTCTGATAGGGTGGAGACTGGTGATATAGAGCTACCCCTAGGGGTCTCTGTCAGTATTTCTCTGTCTCCAGCAGATCTGGATGCGTTTTTGTTTGCTCCTTCAAAATTCCCTTGATATCTTCTGTTCCCTGTCATTGCCAGGTTAATTCTCTAGGCACCAGGGTTTGGTTTTCCAGCTGATCCCCTGTCACAGTGGAGATCGCTGATGAGAAGGCTCCCCAGCACTAGTCATGAGAGCTAGTTCGCTGGATGACAACCCTCCTAAAATCTAGTCCCTGGGGCTGATTTTAGTGGTGAGGCAGCTGAATGTGGTCTGATCAGCGGTTTTTGGCTTCCCTGCACCATCGGCATTGTAAGTACAGCACCTGTCTCTCCCCTCAGTGCCTGCAGCTCCGTGGCAGCTCGATTTTCGTTATTGAAGTTTTTGGCAAATTTCGGGGGTTTTCACATGCAGACAGCGTTCTCCTGCTTTCCCTCGAACTTTACTTTGTTTTGTTGTATTTTCGGGGATTTAAATTCTGTTTTTTGCTCCTTTTACTTTGCCGGCAGCCATTTTGATTCGCCGAAGAGCTCCGGTTTTTGGCGGGAAACCAGCTTGCTCTCCTCTGCTTCTTGTTTTCATAGCAGCTTTCCTACTGCTCGTTTTTCCCAGCGATTCATAGCTGGAGGTTGGGAGATTTGTTCTCTCTCCCTGCGGATTTGAAAAACAAAACAAAACGGGGGTTTCCAGCAGAGAGTAAGGACAGCCTTCCTGCCTTGCACTGCAGGGCAGAGTTTTAATTGTCATTATGCCTTCTTCAGGACAACGCTGCATGGGGTGTCAGAAAAAGCACAAGGACCTCCAGAATCGCCTGTGCACTGCTTGCTTGGCCCACCCGGGCGAGTCTTCGGCTGCTGTTTTGCCTTCAGACCCTTCAACTTTTCCTCTACCTGTTGTGGATTGTCAGCTGCCTCCACTGCTGCCTGTGGAGCCACGGGATGCCTCTCCCGCAGCTTCTCAGGTTCCAGGGCTGTCCACGCCGGCAGGCCTGCCATCTGAGGAACATCTCCTGTCCCTTTTTCGCCAGGTGTGGTCGCTATGGAGAGCGGAGTCTGCGGCGACAGGGGCAGAGCAGCTGCCAGTAGCTCCGGGGAGCATCTCTGTGCCTTCTGCAGGCAAGCAGAAAAAGCCTGTTACAGAGCATAAGAGATCCCGCCCTCTCAAGGCGTCTCAGTTTATTCCTGAAGAGGTTTTCAGTTTCCCTGAGGAAAAGTCATCGGAAGAGGGCTCTGCGGCTTCATCGGATTGGGAGGATGGCGAATATTCTCCTTCAGATTCGTCCTTACCTGCCCAGGATGACTCTCAAGACATTCGGCTTTTCCGGAAGGAAGAGTTATCCGCCCTGATTGCCCAGGTGTCGGAAGCGCTACGCCTTACGACTTTGGGGGAGCTGCAGACGGCTCCAGGTCAGTCCCAAGCAGATCCTATTTTGCAGGGCATTCGAAAGCCCTTCAAGGCCTTCCCCTTTCCTCCAGAGTTGCAGCAAATGGTTTCCAGGGAGTGGGATTCTCCAGATGTGCCGCTGCGTAACTCTCGTCGCCTCAATCAGCTTTATGTCTGGTTTCCGGAAGCTCTAGAGCAGTGGCTGGCATACCCTAAGGTGGATGCCTTAGTCACAGGAGTAACGAAACACACCACCATTCCAGTGGAGGGTGGAGCGGCTCTTAAGGATCCGCAGGACCGTAAGGTGGAAAATCTTCTCAGGACTGCCTTTGCTTCATCGTCCCTAGCTCTCCAGGCGACAGTATGCGGGGGCTTGACGGCGCGGGCGTTGCTCCGCTGGCTTCAACGGTTGCCGGATGACCCGTCCCACACCCGCCTCGAGTCGGCTACGGCATTTATCGCAGATTCCTTCTATGACTTACTGCGCCTTTCGGCTCGCTCGCTTGCTGCCGTCACGGTGGCTAGGCGTTGGCTGTGGCTCCGCCAATGGCCGGCAGATGTAGTCTCCAAGGCCAGGCTTTCCAAGTTGCCCTTTAAAGGTCGACTTCTCTTCGGCGAAGAGCTTGATAAGCTGGTGAAGGACCTCAGGGAAGTTAAGCCTCAACGCTTGCCAGAGGATAGACCTCACCGTTCATCACGGTCACAAAATTTTCGGCGATATTCCCAGTCTCGAGACACCCGAATGTTTCGCTCCTTTAAATCCTCCCAGGGGGCGACTCCAGCCAATTGCTATGGAGCGTGGTCGCAGTCCTTTCGAGGGGCTCGTAAGGGCGCTGAGCCTTCCTCCTCCACAGGGAAGTTCTCCGCAGCCGGGCGGTCCTCCCGCTGACGGGGTGGGAAGCCCACTCGGGACATTGCCGCCGATCGGGGGTCGGTTGGCAATGTTTTCGCAAGAGTGGGCACGCATCACCACCGATCGTTGGGTGCTCGACAGCATTTCTCAGAGTTATTCGCTCGAGTGCGCTCGAGCCATCCCAGAGGCCTTCGTCGTCTCTCCAGCAGCCTCCCCTGAGAAATGACGAATCGTTCAAGTGACCCTTCATCGCCTTCTGTCCTTAAACGCCATTTGCCCCGTTCCTCCTTGCGAAAGAGGTCGGGGTCGCTACTCCATCTATTTCGTGGTGCCCAAGAAAGATGGTTCCTTCCGTCCTATCCTGGATCTCAAGGGCGTGAACCGCGACCTTCGCGTTCCTCATTTTCGCATGGAGACCCTTCGCTCCGTGATTCAAGCCGTGCGCAAGGGCGAGTTCCTGGCGTCTCTCGATTTAGCAGAGGCCTATTTTCATATCCCGATCCGGGCCGAACATCAGCGATATCTGCGGTTCTCGGTGCTGGGTCAGCATTTTCAGTTTCGCGCCATGCCCTTCGGATTGGCGACGGCTCCTTGGACTTTCTCCAAGATCATGATCGTCATGGTGGCGGCCTTGCGCAAGCAGGGCATACGGGTTCATCCCTACCTCGATGACTGGCTTATCCGGGCCGACTCCTGGTCAGAAGCTTGCAAGACCGTCGCTCAGGTGGTCCTCTTCTTAGAGCAGCTTGGTTGGGTGATCAATCGCGCCAAAAGCTGTCTCCGACCGGCTCAGGTTCTGTACTTCCTCGGAGCTCGGTTCGACACTCGTCAGGGACACTAACGCAGGAGCGGGTTCGGAAGATCTCTCTTCAGCTTCACCGCTTCTTGGATCAAGCGGCGCCTCAGACGTGGGACTACCTTCAGCTCTTAGGGTCCATGGCAGCTACGATAGATCTCGTTCCGTGGGCCAGAGCACACATGCGCAGTTTGCAGGCGGCGCTTCTTTCTCGTTGGTCGCCGATATCGGAGGATTATCAGGTCCGGTTACCTCTGCCTTCGCAGGTGCGCCACGACCTTCTCTGGTGGCTTCAAGCGCGCAATCTTCTTCGGGGGGTTCCTCTGTAGTCTCCGTGCTGGCTCCTGGTCACGATAGACGTCAGCCTCTCCGGTTGGGGAGCACATTGCGGCGTGACTTCAGCGCAGGGGGTTTGGTCGTCTCGCGAAGCCCGTTGGTCCATCAATCGTCTCGAGACGCGCACGGTGCGCTTGGCTCTGTTACTGTTTCAGCCTCTTCTGCAGCGACGTGCGGTTCGGGTTTTGTCCGACAATGCCACGACGGTGGCTTACCTCAACCGCCAGGGCGGCACGAAGTGTCCGGGTGTCTCGCAGGAACTGCGCTTGCTCCTTCTGTGGGCGGAGAAGCATCTTCTGGCTATCTCGGCGCAGCACATTGTGGGCGTGGACAATGTGAAGGCCGATTTTCTCAGCCGGCACTCTCTGGATCCCGGGGAGTGGACACTGCAGCTGGAAGCGTTTCGTTCCATTGTTCAACTATGGGGACTACTCGCGATGGATCTCATGGCCATGGCGCAGAATACCAAGGTGCCATGGTATTTCGGCCGTTGGAGGGAAGAGGGAGCGTGCGGCATAGATGCTCTCTCTCAGCCATGGCCGACCCATCTTCTTCTGTATGTCTTTCCTCCGTGGTCCATGATAGGCAAGGTTCTCCAGCGGCTCAGGGAGCATCGTGGTCCGGTGATCTTGGTGGCTCCCGATTGGCCTCGCCGACCGTGGTATGCGGATCTAGTCCGGCTGTCTCGAGCATCGCCGCTACATCTCGGGGCCTTTCCCAGTCTCCTGACCCAGGGACCGGTGGAAATGGAAGACCCGGCTACATACTCGCTTACGGCTTGGCTATTGAATGCCGCAGGTTAGTGTGCAAGGGCTATTCGCCTAGTGTGGTCGCTACCCTACTCAAAGCGCGGCGGTCGTCCACATCGATGGCCTACGCTAGGGTTTGGCAATTTTTTCACAGTGGTGTTCCCGGCATAACCTATCTCCCTGGCATGCCAGTATCCCGGACATCCTGGCTTTTCTCCAGGCCGGAGTGGATAAGGGCTTGGCGCTAGGTTCCTTGCGAGTATAGGTCGCCGCTTTGACTTGCTTTCGGGGTCTCATAGCGGGGCGATCGATAGCTTCGCATGCGGACGTGTCTCGCTTTCTCTGCGGAGTTAAGTCCTTACGACCTCCGCTACGTCCACCGGTGCCAACGTGGGATCTCGCTCTCGGACTTCGTGCCCTCGTTGCTCCTCCCTTTATTTATTTATTTATTTATTTATGTATATATTTCTATACCGCCCCTTCCAGCGATCAAGGGCGGTTTACAAGGAACATTTTAACAACTGTACACAGATGTATACATTTACATTGAACAATTAGATTTAACTATTTACAATGAACGGTTGAGTTTAACTATTTACATTAAACAAAATTTCAACTTTGAGCCCCTGAAGGCCTGTTCGCTCAAAGATTTGACTCTAAAGACTGTGTTCTTAGTGGCTATTATGTCGGCGCGCTGTATTTCCGAGCTACAGGCTCTCTCCTGTCGAGATTTATTTATTTATTTAGTATACATTTGTATACCGCTACTTCCAGCGATCAGCAGCGGTTTGATTACAGATTGGAAATTGTCAAATCATGACGGGAAATATCGGGGTATACACACATTGATTAGACAGGAAGGCACGGCACACAGTGATAAGGTCGTAAGGAGGTTCAGAAAATACATATGTACATTTTTACATAATTTTACAAAATTTTACAAAATTTTATATACAGGCATATCCCTATCTCTCCTTTTCTTCGGAAGGCGTTTCTCTTCGAACTGTCCCTTCTTTTTTGCCAAAGGTGCTGACGCCGTTCCATGTTAACCAGCCTCTTTTCCTACCAGCCTTTACAAGGGCTCAGTGTAACGGTAGTCGGTCTCCGTTGCGGGCGGTAGACCTTAAGAGAGTGCTCTCCCGGTACCTGAAAGTCACGAACTCGTTTCGTACGTCTGATCATCTTTTTGTCCTGTTTGCGGGTCCTCGTCGGGGCTCCGCGGCCTCCAAGTCTACCATTTCTAGATGGCTAAGAGGGGCCATTGAAGCAGCATATATTCTTCGGAGGAAACCGGTTCCAGTGGGACTCCGTGCTCACTCTACACGGGCGCAAGCGGCTTCATGGGCCGAGCGGTCTCATGTAGCCCCTCTGGATATTGGTCGGGCAGCGACTTGGTCTTCGCTGTCCACTTTTGTACGTCACTATAGGTTGGACGTTCAGGCTATTCAGGACGGCTGCTTTGGAGCTGCAGTACTGTCGGTGGCCTTGACCCCCCCTTGAGAGCAGGTAGCTTGGGTACTGCCCGTTTGTCTGGACTGGTCTAGCAGTATGACTTGGAAGGTGAAATTTCACTTACCGTTAATTTCCTTTCCTGGAATACTGCTAGACCAGTCCAGGACCCGCCCTGCTGTCTGTTGCAATGCTGCTGGCGCTGTGCAGCCGCCGACCGCTGTTCTTCTTTTTCAGTATGCCTCGCCATGGGCGATCCATGAGTGCGTTGGTGCATGCTAGCTTCAGCTCTGGGGAGTTCTTCGGCTCCCTTGTATATAGTTTAATTGGGACCCTCTGGGGTCAGGTTCATTTTAAGTTGCCGTAGCTTTTATACGTTACTGACAGAGACCCCTAGGGGTAGCTCTATATCACCAGTCTCCACCCTATCAGAGCTCTGGTGGAATTCTCTGTCTCCAAGATCTGCTGGCAGGGGTGCATAACCCGTTTGTCTGGACTGGTCTAGCAGTATTCCAGGAAAGGAAATTAACGGTAAGTGAAATTTCACCTTCAGGCATGAGTAACTTCCATATGTCTTCTTCAATAAAAATGAAGCAAATAATTCATTCAATCTCTCCGCTATGGCCTTGTCTTCCCTTAGCACTCCTTATACTGCTCTATCATCCAGTGATCCAACTGACTCTTTCACAGTGTTTTTGCTACAAATATACTTGACAACAATTTTATTATGACCCCGATTCTGTAAGGTGAATAATGGTGAATAACGTCCTGCTGGGACGTGCAGCTCCGCTACCCGCCTTCACCATATGCCGTCTCCTGGTCCCCTGCATGCACAGAGACGCTGTGTATGCTGCAGGGAATGGAGGTGGCATAGAGGAAGAAAGTGGGTGGGACTGACCCCCGAACATATAGGGCAGATTCCGGTGATGGCCCTGTATGTCCAGGGATCGCCCCGGGGGGGGGGGGGGGGGATGGGGATGGCCAGCTTATTCCACTCAGAGGTGGAGTAACACTGGCTGCCTCCCCAGATCTACTGGCCAGCCCCCCAACCGTGATGGTGGAGAGCAGAGGGAGCCACCACAGTGTGATCAGATTCACGGCTGCCCCATCAGGGTCAGGCAGTAGGGAAATGGGGGGTCCGAGGCAGCGGGCAGATTGACCCATGGGGGAGGATGTCCCTGTGGTGATTCAGTGGCATGCTGGGCTATCTTCCTGGACCCGGTACTGCTCCCGTGGGGCCGTCTTGCTCCCATGGTGCAGAATTCCTACTCAAGGCTGTTCAGACAGCCCTGACGTGCCCCTTAGGGAATTGAGCTCCACATGTTTTTGCTTTCACAGCTAGCTTTTTATCAAATTCTCTCTTTGCCTGCCTTATCAATGCCTTGCATCTAACTTGCCAGTGCTTATGTTGTTTCCCATTTTCGTCATTTGGCTCCTTTTTCCATTTCCTGAAGGATGTTTTTTGGGCTACAACAGCCTTTCTGACCTCACCTTTAAACCATGTTGGCAATTTTTTGGCCTTCCTTCTACTTTTCTTAAAGCATGGAATACATCTGGCCTGAGCTTCCAAGATCATTTTTTTAACCACCACCCATGCTTGATGTAAATCTTTAACCTTTGCAGCTGCTCTTCTTTGTTTTTTCTTAAATATTTTCCTCATTTAATCACAGTCTCTCTTTTGAAAGTTAAAAGGTAGTACTGTGGATGTCCTTGCAGTCCTTCTTCCATTTATTAAATCAAACACGATCATGCTATGATCACTATTTCTAAGTGGCCCCAGATCCTGTGTTCCACTTAGGTCTACAATAGCTTATTCCTTATCGTCCTTCCAGTCTAGTCCCAAACTTCTGGGGTTGTGCTCCTCTTCCAGCAGCTTGGAGACTGAGAAACATCATCCTTTTGATGACACTGGTATAAATACAGAGGAACCGCCTCCTCACTCCAGTTCTCTCAGTCTCCAAGCAGCTGGAGAGTGGTAAGCCCGGAGCTTCAGGGCTCACTAGAGGAGCAATTAAGGAGATTAGGAGAGATTAGGAATAGTATTGGGAGAGTTAGTTGATCAGGATTGCTTTAAATCTAATTTATTGTTTTTTAGATAGTCTGTCTCTTTAAATTCTGTTGGAGCGGTAAGGCCCCCCAACCTCCCCTCACGGTTTGACTATATGAAGCTTAGCTGTTCAGCGCCGGAGAGACAGCCATAAGAGGGGGAAAGGCTCCGGTTCCCGATCCCACATAGATGGGTGAGGAACCGGTGCCCTAGGCTCTGCAGCGCATCCAGAAGCCGTTTTCTTGTGAGTGCTCAGAGCCGACGTCGGAGGGGCCGACGGCTAGCGGCGGCATGGGTGTTAAGCTGAGGCTTTGCTTCGGGCAGTCAGGCCAAGCACCGGCGGAGGACTGCGGGAGTCCAGAACAGCGGGGGCGAGCGAAGAGGCCCGATAGAGGTAAGCCACCGGATGAAAACACTGCGCCGCTGATTGCGTGTGTCAGGGAAGGCCCGCCGCGTGGTCTCAGCGTGGGAAGCGCCGTCTATATCGGGCTGACTACAGCAGCTCTGTTTTTGGCGGGGGAGCTTAGTTTCCTTAGATTTTCTTCAGAAACCGTCTAGGAGGGTTTCAGAGAGCTGAAATATCAATTTATAAAAAATAAAAAATAAAAAGACGCTCTGAAAGGGGGTGCCTCCCTCAGTTTCAGAGGCTGCGGAGGGGGCTTAAGCCTTTGTGTGAAAAGGGGGGCTGCAGTGTCCATAGCTAAGATCCATTCTGCAGAAATGCCCGCTAGACCGCAGTGCGTGCTCTGCGGTGCTAGACGGGGGGGCTGTCTCGGACACAGGAGTGTGCAGAGGGTGTATGTTGGAGGCGACCACGATGGAGCAAGCCTTAGAAGTGGCTTCAGAGGGTCCCAAAGGGGTGGTAGAATCTTTGCTGGAGCCGGTTTCCCCTGCTGGGCAACTATGGAACCCGTGGCGGGACCTTCCTCTGCACCAGATTTTCCTTCTCCTCTGACACCGGTGCCGGGGGGCCTGGAGGCAATTTTTTCCCCAGAGTTCATTACGCTGATTCAGCAAGCATTTGAGGGTGTTAGGAGGGGCTTCCCATCTCTGTCCTCAAATGCGGAGCTAGGGGAGAAGAGGCCGGGGACGCCTATGGCTGCAGGTTCAGCAAGGGTCCAGGCTAAGAAGGCCAGGATAGAGAAGGACATGGATCAGTCAGTGACTTCCGAGGTGGTTCTCTCCGAAGAGGGAGATCAGGATCTAGAGCTCGAGGAGGAGTTAGAGCAGTGGTTCTTAACCAGTCCTCCTTGAACCCCTAGGCCAGTCGGGTGTTCAGGATAGTCCTAATGAATATGCATGAAATATATATGCATTAGAGATATCCTGCCAACCTGACTGGTTTGTGGCCCTCTAGGGCTGGATTTGGAGACCCCTGCCTTACACCTCTGTCATTTAAGATTGTGAGTGGGCAAGGTGCAGATCTCCAAGACATCAAAAAGGTTAGATAGAATTTGTCACATGCCTCTTTGCTTCTCACCACCACCAAAATATTGTCTATTAGACAACTTTTTGGTGGTGGTGAGAATTGAGGAGGCATGTGGCACATTCTATCTACCCTTTTGATGTCTAGGACATTTGCATCTTGCCCACTCACAATCCTAAATGTCAGAGGTGTAAGGCAGGGGTCTCCAAATCCAGCCCTAGAGGGCCATGAACCAGTCAGGTTGGCAGGATATCTCTAATGCATATATATCTCATGCATATTCATTAGGGCTATCCTGAACACCCGACTGGCCTAGGGGTTCGAGGAGGACTGGTTAAGAACCACTGAGTTAGAGGAAGGAGAAATCACGGAGCAGGAGGACCAAGCTCGGGTGGTTTGAATTTTCCGCAGAGAGGAATTACCAGCGCTCATTTCAGAAACACTCAAGGCAATGGGGATGGCAGAGGATGCGACCTTGGAAGACCCCTTATTGCAGACGTTTTGAAAGACTCAGAGGGCATTTCCGATACACAAGGTAGTCAAGGTGATGATTCAAGGAGAATGGGATATGCCCGAGGCGGGGCTCAAAGGGTCTAGGGTTATGATCCATCTTTACCCGCTGGTGGAGCAGGATAAGGAGTTGTTTCAGTCTCCAAGAGTGGATGCAGCAGTCGCGGCGATTACCAAGAAGACTACCATTCTGGTGGACGGTAGTGCGGCCCTCAAAGATGCTCAGGATAGAAAGTTGGATTCCTTGTTGAAGCAGGTTTTTGACATGAGCGCGCTGTCGGTACAGGCTTCTATTTGTGGATCATGGGTCGCTAGAGCCTGTCTTCATTGGTCTCATCATCTCCAAGGAGAACAGGTGGGGGTAGCGACCGCAGAAGCGGCCAGGCTTGAGTTGGGGATGGCTTATCTGGCCGATATCCATTACGACCTTATCCGTGGATTATCGAACAGTATGGCTTCTGTAATAGCAGCGCGGCGGTATTTGTGGCTGCGCAACTGGGCAGCTGATAGTTCATCTAAGACTAGGTTAAGTAAGCTGCCGTTCAGGGAAAAGCTTCTTTTTGGAGAAGATTTGGATAAGCTGGTGAAGGACCTCAGCGAATCCAAAGGGGGACGGCTTCCGGAGGATAAGCAAAAGCAGGGACGGTCAAATGTACCTCCTAAGACTCAGAGAGAGTTTTGTCGTTTTCGTTCCCCGAGGTTCAACCAAGGTCAAAGGGGGAATTTTCCCTATAGAAACCAGGGGTTTCAGGGTTTTAGGGGAGCAGGCAGAGGATTTGCAGCCTCCTCCACAAATCTTAGAAAGGCACAATGAAGTGAGGGAGACCCAGGTAGGCTTGGTACCTGTAAGGGGTCGACTACGGGAGTTTTACCCTGCCTGGGTCCAGATTACTTCAGACCAGTGGGTACTGTAGGTCATTCGAGAAGGTTATGCTTTGGAATTTCACCAGACGGTGACCGACTCTTTCATACAGTCCTCCTGCAGAGCACATCTCAAGTACAAAGCCATCAAACAGACGGTAGAGAGACTCAAAGCCATAGCGCCGGTTCCTCGACACGAATGCGATTCCGGTCGGTACTCCATTTATTTTGTAGTTCCGAAAAAAGAGGGAAATTATCGGCCAATTCTGGATCTCAAAAAAGTAAATCGCTGTCTCCGAGTGTCTCATTTTCACATGGAAACATTAAGGTCGGTCATGGTGGCAGTAAGAAAAGGAGAGTTCCTTACGTCCTTGGACTTGTCAAAAGCGTACCTGCACATTCCCATTCGGCAAGAACACCAAATGTTTCTCAGATTTGCAGTTCCTATGGGACATTTTCAGTTCCGAGCATTATCTTTCGGGCTAGCTACAGCACCACGGACATTCACCAAGGTGATGGTGGTAGTAGCCGCATCGCTGAGAAAGGATGGAATTCTAGTACATCCTTATCTGGATGATTGGATAATTCAGGCAAAGTCAAGAGCTGAGAGCGAGGCGGCTACGGCCAGAGTTGTCACATTCCTGCAAAGCCTAGGTTGGGTAGTCAATATGTCAAAGAGCACGTTGACTCCGTCACAGAGTCTGGAATACCTGGGAGTGAGGTTCGATATGGGGGATAGCAAGGTATTCCTTCCTCGGCATCGAACGCAAGGTTTGAGAAGGTTGGTACTTGAATTTCTGAGAAGGTCGCGTCCCACAGCGTGGCATTATCTATAGTTGCTTGGGACTATGGCGGCAACGCTCGACCTGGTACCATGGGTGAGGGCCCATATGAGACCATTGCAGAAAGCACTGCTCAGGCGGTGGTATCACCAGAACGACACTCTGTCCCGGAGACTGCCCTGTCCGGTAGAAACGTGGCAGGCGCTGTGGTGGTGGTTACGTCCAGGGGGTCTGGAGAAGGGGGATGCCCTTGGAAATGCCCGATTGGATACCCCTAACAATGGATGCCAGCCTGTTAGGCTGGGGAGCTCACTTCCAAGGAAGATTCGCACAAGGGCAGTGGACCGATCTGGAAAAGCTCTGGTTAATCAACAGGTTGGAACTGAGAGCAGTGGCGTTGGCTTTGAGAGTTTTTCAGCCTTATCTGCACGGAAAAGCGATCTGAGTGTTTTCCGACAATGCGACCGCAGTAGCCTACATCAACCGGCAAGGAGGCACCAGCAGTGTGGCACTTGAGGCCGAGCAGTTGTTCGATTGTGTCGAATTGAACCTGGGGGCTCTGTCGGCAGCACATGTGGCAGGAGTAGACAATGTCGAAGCCAACTTCTTGAGTCGAGTGAAGATAGATCCAGGAGAGTGGATGCTTCATCCAGAAGTATACGAAATGGTGGTGAGTCGATGGGGGTCACCAGTAATGGATCTCATGGTGACTTTCCACTCGGCAAAGGTCAGTCGTTTCTTCAGCAGAAGACGGGAAAGAATGTCGGAGGGCCTGGATGCTCTCATTCAGGACTGGCCAGTGGAGCAGCTATTGTACATATTTCCACCTTGGGTGTTGATAGGCCGCGTAGTACAACGCATCGAACTACACAAAGGATTGGTGATATTGATCTTACCGGATTGGCCGAGGAGACCTTGGTATGCGGATCTCAGGAGACTGTTGGTGGAGTGGCCTTGGCGTCTACCAGTCAGGAGAGATCTGTTGTCTCAGGGTCCGCTATACATGCCTCAGGTGGATTGATTCTCGCTTACGGCTTGGCTCTTGAGAGGGCAAGGCTGAGAGCAAAGGGATATTCCGCAGCAGTAATTGCTACGTTGCTGAAGGCGTGAAGGAAGTCTACTTTGTTGGCGTATATTCGTGTTTGGCGTTTATTTGAAGCTTGGTGTGCAGACATGAAGTTGGAAGCATTAAGGGCGTCAATTCCGCAAATTCTGGCGTTCTGACAGGATGGATTTCAGAAAGGTTTAGCGGCCTCATCCTTGAGTACAGTTGGCAGCGCTGTCCTGTTATAGAGGTAAGATAAAAGGGGAAGCCATGGGGGCTCACCCAGATGTTAAGCGTTTTTTAAGGGCGGTGTTGCTTTTGAGACCACCATGTCGTCAGGTAGTTCCGACGTGGGATCTTGCTTTAGTTTTGGAAGCGTTGGTGTGTGACCCATTTGAGCCATTGTTTAGGTCGTCTTTGAAGGATCTTACTCTCAAGGTGGTCTTCCTGGTAGCGATATGTTCGGCCAGGAGAATTTCAGAATTGCAGGCTTTGTCCTGTCGGAAGCCTTTTTTGTCTTTTTATGATTTGAAGGTGGTATTGAGGCCGGTACCATCCTTTTTACCAAAAATGGTATCACATTTTCATATGAATCAGGTAGTTTCTTTGCCAGTTTTCGGGGAAGGTCCCGAGTCTTCGTCTGCAGGGCGGTTACATCTATTGGATGTTCGCCGGGCATTAAAGAAATATATTCAGCAGCAGACTTCCGGAGGTCTGATAGACTATTTGTCCTTTTTGGTGGTACAAAGAAGGGGGAAGCGGCATCAAAGGCTTCCATTGCCAGATGGATTAAGGAGGCGATAGCGTCAGCGTATCTGTTGAAGGGCAAACTGGTTCCAGAAGGGCTGAAACTCATTCAACTAGGGCTCAAGCGGCTTCATGGGCTGAGTACAAGTTGGTACCAGCGGTAGAAATTTGTAAGGCAGCAACCTGGTCATACTTAAATTCCTTTGTAAGGCATTACTGTCTGGACATTCAGGCGGAAAGGGATACCTGTTTTGGCACAGCAGTGCTTCAGGCTGGGCTAGCAGGTCCCTCCCATTGATTTATTTCACTGCTGTGTTACATCCCCAGAGGTTCGGGACTAGACTGGAGGGACGATAAGGAAGGTGACATTAGTCTTACCTGCTAATTGTTGTTCCTTGAGGAACTCCAGTCTAGTCCCGTATCCCGCCCAGGTGTTCGTTTTTGGATTAGAGCCTGAAGCAAGCAATCTTTCAAGGTAAGCAGAAAATAAAACTGTATGGGTTCTGGTTCCTCAGGGGAGTGTCTGAACAGGGTATTTATAAGGGGGTTGATTTGCTCCATAAGGGAAGGGAGCTGGCCTAAGAAGTTCTAACCAGAGTTAGTATGGTGTAAGGGGGATCAGGATGGGAAAGACATCTCCCTTGATAGTTATTGGTTCAGTTAGTTTACAGTTTTTTGATAATGTTTACTACTTAATTGTTGCTCCAGTGAGTCTGCTTTGTCAATAGGTTACTGGAGTGAGGAGGCGGTTCCTCTGTATTTATACCAGTGTCATCAAAAAGATGACATTTCTCAGTCTCCAAGCTGCTGGAAGAGGAGCACAACCCCAGAGGTTCGGGACTAGACTGGAGTTCCTCAAGGAACAACAATTAGCAGATAAGTCTAATTTCACCTTGGTTTATGAACCAGCTGCTCCAAGAAGCAGTCATTTATCTCATCTAGAAACTTTATCTCTCTAGCATGTCCTGCAATGACATTGACCCAGTCAATACCGGGGTAATTGAAATCACCCATTATTACTATGTTGTAACTTTTGTTAGCTTCCCTGATTTCTCTTAGCATTTCATCATCCATCTGTTCATTCTGGCCAGGTAGTCGGTAGTACACTCCCACTGCCATCGCCTTCCCCTTTTTACATGGGATTTCTATCCATAGAGATTCTACTGTGTATTTTGTTTCATGCAAAACTTTAATCCTATGTGACTCAATGCCCTCTCTAACATAGCGCACAACCCCTCCACCAATTTGATCTCCCCTATCATTGCGATATAGTTTGTACCCAGGTATCACAATGTCCCATTGGCTGTCCTCCTTCCACCAGGTTTCTGAGATGCCAATCATATCTAACCTTTCATTTAGTGCTATATATTCTAGCTCTCTCATCTTATTTTTTATACTTCTAGCATTGGCATACAGGCATTTTAGAGGGTGTATTTTTTTTCATATTAATCTGGTTATTCGTTGATAGGGGTAATTTGGAATCTTTCAGCTCTGTACTTAAGGGCGTCTGGGTTACTTTTATCTTTATTGGAATCTCTCTGTCAGGATGCCCTAACTTCCCTCTTTTGCTAGTATCCTTCAAGGATACATCCTTCTGAATCATGCGCTCTTGGGCAACTGTTGGCTTTGTCCTATTATCTAGTTTAAAAGCTGCTCTATCTCCTTTTTAAAGGTTAATGCCAGCAGCCTGGTACCATCCCGGTTAAGGTGGAGCCCATCCCTTCTGAAAAGCCCCTCCCTTTCCCAGAATGCTGCTCAGCTCCTAACAAAACTCTTCTTTGCACTATTGTCTCATCCATGCATTGAGAGTCCAGAACTCTGCCTGCCTTTTGGGTCCTGTGTATGGAACGGGAACCATTTCAGAAAATGCCACTCTGGAAGTTCTGGATTTCAACTTCCTACCTAAAAGCCTAAATGTGGCCTCTAGAACCTCCCCTCCCGCACTTTCCTATGTTATTGGTATCAACATGTACCAAGACAGCAGACTCTTCCCCAGCACTAACTAAAATCATGTCTAGGTGGCGTGTGAGGTCCACTACCTTCGCACCAGGCAGACATGTTACCGGGTGATTCTCAAAGCTCTTTGTGGGCTTAGACAAGTCACTTAATCCTCCATTGCCTCAGAAAAATCCAAGTTATCAATGTCCCTGTTTAATGTACATTACCAAGTTTAAGTTACAATGTAATCCTCTTTGACTGAAATGATAAAGCAGTATAAAAACCTGTTAAATAAATAAATAAAACTGGGTTTCATAGTAGTAAACTTTCTGACATAGGGGCATGTTTACTAAAGCGGTGCTACCTGGGTAGCATGGGGTTAGCATGTTTTTGGCACTGTGTTACAAAGTAGGGCCCTGTGCTAAAAAGCCTGAGTTACCTGTGCAGCACGTGTCTGGGCAGTGCTTGGTTGTTCCTGCCATGACACCACTAGTGTAAGCCTTGAAACCCACATTGCTGGCACTTGCTGGGGATTAACAACTGTCAGCACAATGAGTGGTAATTGCTCCCAACGGCAGTATTAACATGGCATGCTGCGTTAAATTCAGTGGGATGCCTGTCCCCGCCCTGTGCTAGTAATGCGACCCAAACCCACGTGACTAGCATGAGGCTTAGTAAACATGCCCCATAGTCTGCTACATGTGAAAGATTATGCAAATTCCGCATTAATGAGCTATTGCTATCAGGGCTGATGCAAGGAGTTGAGGCTCTCTGGAGCATGCAGCAGTGTCAATGGACACAAACAGCCCTGCAGCACTTACCCTTAAACTTCAACACCACTGGACTATCTGCTCCCACTCCCTCTCCAATGCCACTTTCTTGTTTGCAGTAGGAAGTTGGCATTGGGCATCAGAAGGGTGGAAGCAAATGGCCCTAGGGTGCCAAAATTTAAAGGTAAGTACCATGGGGCTGTTTGTGCCCATTGCTGCTGCTGCCTGCTCTAAGAGAGGTAACATGGTCCCCCCGAGGGCCAGCACTCAAGGTGGTCTCCTACTTCGTCTAATGAAAACACGGCCCTGGTTGTTATGAATAAGCATGCAAAGCAGCTGATTAATGAGAAATTTTGAGAAAACAGGAGTACAAGAATGGGCCCACAAAGCCTTCTGTGTTGCCTCCAAAATCTCAGATGTCATGTTAGGGGTCAGGACACATATTTTCCAAAATGTCAACCCCCTAGGCAGGAGTGAGTAGGATGATGCTTATTAGATTTTTACATTTTAGTATGAGTTGGAGGGAGGAGAACAGAGGAAGGACAGTAAGGGAGGGTTCCAGATTTGACCCACTTGGGGTTTTGTCTGACAGGCAGAGGAGCTTGCCACCAAGGGGTGGAGCTTTCTGGGGGGCAGCTGTATTTTTGGTTTTAACTTGATCAACCAGGAAACTGAGATCCTCTATGAAAGGGGCCATTTTTTTTTTAATTTTCACATGTTGCCAAGGCTAGGAACATGCAAAGTTCCCAGCTTTAGCAACACACAAGAAAATTCTCATGAAATTTAGCTACATGCACTGATAAGATAGGAGCTTATTTTGCCGTCACAGATAAACTTTTACAGAATACGTCACTAACCCACAAAGTTTTCATGGTATGTTCCTCTGCCTAGATACAGTATGTCCCAGGGCATTACGTGTTTATAACATACAGCCAATCAACTATACTTGGTTTATTTGCCACAATTTTTAATCTTTCTACCACTAAAACTCCAAAACTACCAATAATATATAATAATTACATCCTTGTGTATCCAAATGCTATTAATATTCTACCTCTCTTTTTTTAGATCTCGAAGAGGAGGAGGAGGAGGATCCTGATGTCATTAGTATAGGTTTACATTTTTGTATTTTATTTCTTTGTATATGAAATTTTTCATTTCAGGTTTCCTATTATCATTTTATATAATGCTGATAGTGCACCCAACATTCCGGGCCTGATATTCAGCCATGGTGGCTAGCGCGATTACAGTGACTAGCCATCGCCACTGAACATTAAATCTGGATATTCAATCCAGGGCAATATCCGGCCACCAGCATTGAATATTTGGATTAGTTGTGGAAGCAAGAAACTAACCAGGCAGCAGCGATATTCAGTTGCTGCCTGGTTAACCTCGGCGGCAAAAGTTAGGGCAGCCTTTGCTGCTCCTTACTTTCACCACTGAGGGATAACCAGACAGCGGCTGAATATTGCCACTAGTTATCCCCAGATACCACCCACAGAATGCCCTAATGCTAACCATTTAGCATTGAGGCGTATAGTGGCGGTACCCGTGGATATTCAGCGGCACTAACCGTGTTAGTGCCGCTGAATATCCTGCTTAGGAGCCTTAACACAGTTTACAACCCCGAATATCAGGCCCTACATATCTTACTGTATTTTTACCAAACTTTATGTAAGAATAATAATGCATGGAGAAGTATCTGCATAGATCAACAATAAAATAATCCATATTCTGGAAAACAAGTATTTCATCATATAATTTAACCTATATTTGTGTTAATATTCAGCTTGGGCATTCAGCATGGCATTTAAAAAATAATATTCTGAACTGCTATACACAACTACTCCTAGGCAATGTATTTGTTAAGCCATCGGGGAATGCAGCCTAAAGTGGGATTCACCCCTCTTTATTCCATTCACTAGTTGACTGCAATCTGAGGAAGACAGATACAGAAGATGAGAAAAGAATAGGATGGGCAATTAGCGAGGAGGAGGTCAGTGCAGCGATCCAAACTCTCAAAATAGGCAAGGCCCAAGGCTAGATGGATTTACAGCAAAGTTCTACCACTTACTGAAAGATTAACTAACCCCGGTACTGACCCACGTTTTCAATGGGATGCTTAGAGAGGAGGGGTTCCTGGAAGCAGGTATCACAGTTCTACCTAAGCCAGGTAAAGACAGTACGGTCTGTGGCTCATATAGGCCCATCTCCTTGATCAATCTAGATGCCAAAATACTTGCTACGGTATTGGCCAATTGACTCCAAGGAGTGAAGCCACAATTGGTGCACAAGGACCAGACAGGGTTTGCGAAGGGGCAACAAGGGAGTGATAACATTCGGAAACTTATGAATATAATCTGGGATCTTCAGAGGTCAGGAGAGCAAGCGGTATTTCTTACGGTGGTCGCTGAAAAAGCTTTCGACCGGGTGGAGTGGCGGTTCATGTTTCAGGTCCTAGAATGAAAAGGCCAGGAGGGAACTTTCTAAAATGGATAAAGGCGTTTTATGCCCATCCACGAGCCCATGTTAAACAGGGAATATTCCAAAGGTTTTGACCTGGCAAGAGGGATGCGATAAGGCTGGCCATTGTCGCCACTCCTATTCGCTCTGATGATAGAGCCTCTTGCTGAATATGTCAGACGGAAAACAGATATAAAAGGGGTGAAGGTGTGGGGGGGGGGGCAGAAGACCAAAATATCACTCTTCCAAAGATATTATATTTACCCTGCGACAGCCCCTAACCACATTGCCAGTTTTGATGAGAGCAATTAGTAGATATAGTGAGGTAGCGGGATACAAAATAAACCAGAGCAAGACTGAAATTTTAGGTTTCAACCTACCAAGAATACTTGAGGACAGCCTGAGAAAATACTTTTAAGTTTCAGTGGCTAGATAGGCACTTCAGATACTTGGGGATCCAGTTAGGAAATTCTCTCAAGAATATTAAACTTGGAACTACAAACCAATGGTAGAAAGCCTTAAGAGGGACCTCACAATTTATTTATTTATTTAGCGTACATTTATATCCTGCTGCTTCCAGTGATCAGCAGCGGGATATAAATGTGGTCAGGGCTTCACTTGACTTGGCTGGGACGTATAGCAATAATTAAAATGAACATTTTACCATGAATCCTGTTTGTGTTCACATCCCTGCCATGTATAGCATCCCAGGGAGAATGACTCCAAAACATGATAATGAGGAAGGAATGGCCTAGTAGTTGGGGCAATTACCTTGGGCTTGAGGGTCAGGGGTTCAAATCCTACTAGAGGACAGCAACCTTGGGCTGGAAGGACTGGGGTTTCTAGTCCCACAGATGCTCCTTGAGGGCTTGGGTAAGCCACTTAACCCTCCATTGCCTCAGGTACAAAAACATAGATTGTGAGCTCTTCAGGGACAAGGGAAAAATGTATATACAGTACCTGAATGTATACCACTTTGGTAGAAAAGCGGTATATAAGCCTAGTTAAATAAATAAAAAATGCAATATATCTGGGATGGGAAAGTTCCCAGGGTGGCAAGGTCAACTATGTACAAGTGGCCACATGTTATGCTGCAGCACAGCTGAGAGCCCTGTTTGCATAGAGGGAGGGAGGAGAGGCCCTGCAGTGGATGCAAATGGAAGAGGATCTAGAGAGAACCTGGAGGCGATGATTTTGGGATCCGATGGAGAGCAGGGGAGGTTGCTAATCACCAGAGACAGTTAACTTTTCAAACTTGGAAAAAGTGGAAACGATACCTCTTGGAGGGGAAAATACTCCAGATGGACCTTTATTTGGGGAATGGGGGAATTCTTGCCTGGGCGAAAAGGGAAAATATATGAGGAGTGGGAAAGTAAGTGCTTGATAAGACTAGGCCAAATGGTGGCTCGGGGGGTGAAGTAAAAACCTTTGAAGAACTCCAACAAACCTATTGGTTAGATTGGAAAGGTCACTATGCTTATGTACAGCTTTGGTATTTCCTATAACAGAAAGAGATAAAACTAAACTTAAAAGCCAAACCTACACTGTTTGAGGAACTAATGAAAAAAAAGTACATGCAGAAGAGCTTGATATCCCTATTATATAGGGTGCTAAGTGCAAAAGATGATGATATAGCAGCAAGTCAGAGGAGGTAGGAGGAAGAAATACCAGGCCCTTGGAATACAAGTCAGTGGAATGGTATATATGAATGGGCCTACAAGATAGCACCAGGAACCTTGTTCCTGGAAAACAGTTTAAAGCTACGTTTGCAAATGTTTTGGACCCCAGTAAAGCTTGTCATGCAGCAGGGGCTGATGAAAGCAAAAATGCAGGAGAAGAAGCTGTTTTTCGTGAGGGAAAAGATGTGCACAAGATGCAATATCCGCACAGAACTGCTAGAGGGAGCAGGCATGCACTCACAGAGCCTGAGTGGACACACTTAGCTAATCGAGAGCACCTGACAGTCAGCCCGGAAAGCTCAAACACAGGAGAGCTTTATAAACAGGAGACTGGAGACTTGAGAGGGCAGAGCAGTGCTTGCAGGTGTGGAGCTGGAGGTAAAGCTGAAGGTTTACAAGAGAGAAGCACCACAAGTAAGGACCAAGCAGAAAGAAGCACTTGGGAAACTAGTGCTGGGCAAAGGAACAATCACCTTTGGAGGCAAAGCAGAGTGAAAGAAAGAAGCCTGCTTGTACCAGAGGAACCTGGGGCTAAACCGAAAGGTAACAGAAGCTTTCAGAGAGGAGACTGGCACAGGGATTGTGTTCCTGAAGAACTGCTGGAAGGAGGAAATCCCAGTTCTATATGCTGCTGGAAGCCAAGGTATGCTGACTCTGTTTCTATGAAGAAAACCTTACCTTATAAAAAGCCTTTTGAAAGTAATGCTAAACCTGTGAGAAAGGAAAGCAAAGCTACCTCTCATAAGCCAAGTAGCCAATGCCCGAAGGTAGGCCATGCTCATTGGCAAACACTAGAGGAACTCTTTAAACATCCAGAGAACAGGACTAGGGCCTGGCCAGAAATTATAGCCAGTGAAACCACTGATACAGACAGAGATAATTCTGAGCAGATGCAAGTGGAACTTGTAGAGCCAAGCCTTTTGTCTCAGGAAGAGATGGACTGTTCTTTGTGTATTTCAGGCAGTGCAGAGTCACTGCTAAACCTGTGAATGATATATGTTATCTTCAGAATGTTATTCATTTGCTAAATGGAAGAAGAGTGCTGAAACATTTGCTTAACTCTGGAAAGCTTAACTAAGCATTGTTACAACTGTGGAGCATAACAGTTTTTCCGTTAACCTGAGTTGATTTCATTCCTGAAGTTAAGGACTTTTTCTTTAGGTTGTAACCCAGCTGAATCTTATGCGTAAAGGGAAATAAATGCCTTGTTAACCCTCTACTCTGCATTCACAATTTTTTTTAGTTAGGAGCTGAACTGCTAAGACCAGGTTACACCTGGTTCTTAAAAGACCCTCCTCTCGGAGGCGGAGCTAGCCAGAAAGCAAGATGGCTGTGTGAGCTTTTAGCTCCCGCGGGCCTGTACAAAATCCTGAAAAATAAACGAAACGAAAGTTGTCCCCTAGTAACTTTTGCTTTGGTGGCATTTGGCAATTGGAGAAGAACATGGCTAGTGGGAAGCAAACTAAATTGGAATTTTCCTCGGGCGTAAATACTGGCTCAAAGAGAGCTAAACCGGACCCCCCCTCACCTCAGAAGGCCCCTTCAGGGAGAGAACCGGACGAGACCATGAAAGAATTGCTGACTGAGGTAAAGGCGATTCGGGCGTTAGTCTCATCTAACGGTGAAACTTTAATGCAAGTGCAAGCTGACATGCAGGAAATGAAGGTGCAGATAGGGGACCTCGCTGGGCGAGTTGGGAGAGCGGACCTTGTGATCGCCGGCCATGAGGAGAGGCTGCAGCACATGCAAAAATCGGTGCAGAAAATGGGACACCTGGAGCAACAGCTGGAGGATATAAGTAACAGGCTCCGTCGAAACAACATTCGCATAGTCGGCGTGCCTGAAGGGGCTGAAGGTTCAGATCCTATAGCTTTCCTAGAAAATCAAATCCCAAAGCTACTGCGCATAAATTTTGGAAGGCCGCTAGAAATTGAGAGGGCCCACAGAATACCTTCGCAGAAAGGCCCTGCTGGCCGGAAACCGCGTCCCTTGATCTTCTGCCTTCTAAGGCATCACCATGCGATACAAATAATGAACGCGGCTAAAGCGTCCACAGCCCTAACGTTTGAAGGACATAAAATATTCTTTTTTCCGGATTTCAGCAAGGCAACGATGGACCGTCGGAAACAATTCTTGGATTTAAGACCCAGGTTGCAACACTTACAAGCTAGATATGGGCTCTTCTATCCTGCCAGATTCAAGGTCACCCTGGACAACCGTACCAAGGTCTTCGAGGACCCGAAACTGCTCCTTCAATTCATCGAGGACCAAGAAGCTCTTCGCATGCATTGTGAAACACCATCTTGAGGAGGACGAGCTAGTTTATTTATTTATTTATTTTATTTATTTATCTATATTTTTCTATACCGCCCCTTCCAGCGATCAAGGGCGGTTTACAAGGAACATTTTAACAATTGTACACAGATGTATACATTTACATTGAACAATCAGATTCAACTATTTAGTTGGTATTCCTTTAGCAATTGAGAGTGGGTTGCTCGGGCCTTGAGTCACACAGACATTCCATTTGCTTAGATGTTAGATGTTGAGATTACTTACAATGTTGAGTAAGACATAAGATTGGCTGAGAGTGGGCAATTGCATTGGCATACTTAAGGGGGTGGGGGGAATGGGGAGGCTAAAGTGCTTAGACCTGCTGGGGAAATTAACTGTTTCAGTTTATGAGAACATCTGTTATCTTGTTGCATTATTTCGTTTATGTTTTCAGATATTATGAGGGTCCTGTGGAAGCCTATTGTTTTCTTGCTGTCTCACCCATTAAGGTGGAGCCCTCTCACGGGGGCCCGATTGGCGCAATGTGGGCTACAAATACTGTTCATATGGGAAAGGGCTATGTACAGGGACTGCCTGGAGGGACGGGTTCTGGAGAGAAGAAATATGTGCTCTAAACTTTACAAACATGAACCCCCTTAGAGTAATCTCACTGAATGTCAAGGGCATTATTCATCCAGCTAAACGCAAGAAAATAATGGCTTACTGTCAAAAGCAAAAGGCAGACATCATATTACTGCAGGAAACGCATCTATCCACTGCGGAATCTAAAAAGCTGGCCACGGGCCGATATGCGTTGGTCTCTCATGCACCAGCCCTTGGGAAAAAAAATGGGGTGGCTATTCTACTCAACACAAAGATGGGTGCTCACATCTCAGCTGTCCGTGGGGATCCTGAGGGGAGGTGGTCAAAAGTGCACTTAATTATTGGAAACAAGCATTTACTTATTTATAACGTATATGCCCCCAACGTGGATAGCCCGGAGTTCTTCTATTCACTTGCAACAGCGATCCAAGAAGATGCTCAGTTCCCAATCGTGGTTGGTGGTGACTTCAATATGGTGCTAGATCCCTTATTAGACTGTGCTCCTAGCAGAATCGGGAGGAAACAAAGGGCTCTAACGGTGCTGCAGTCTATGATGTCGGAGGTGGGCCTGGTAGACGCCTGGAGGCTGTTTCACCCCTCTGAAAAAGACTATACTTTTTTTTCCTCCCCTCATGATTCTTATTCGCGTATAGATTTTTTTCTCGTATCTAAACTACTGATACAACAGGTCAACAGCTCAAATATTCTCAGTACTCATATTTCGGATCATGCAGCAGTTGACCTGGTACTCAGCGGGATAACGGGTAGCGGAGCATCTCAGGGATGGTCTTTCAAGAGATCGCTACTAGCGGAAGATACGGTTAGGGAACACTTAAAATCTGTCATAAAGGAATACTTCGACATTAACTCGCCAGATGATACTCCTAACTGGGCATGGTGGGAAGCCTTTAAAGCTACAATTAGAGCTCAGATTACGAGCCTGACCATCACGGAGGCTAGAAAGGCGAATGCGCGGTTGAAGGATCTGGATCAACAAATTCGAGCAGGAGAGAGAATACTGCAAAAGCAATACAACAAGCTTGCATTATCTCATCTACAGAAGCTACGATATCAGTACAACATGATCTTAAGCTCAGAGGTAGACAGAAGCACAATGTTACAGCAGACTAGGAATAGCGCGGTATAAAAGAGACTTTAAATAAATAAATAATAATAATAAATAAATAAATAAATAAATAACAAAGCTGGGCGGCTCCTTGCTACAAGATTAAAATCCCGTAAGGCAAAGGCACAGATTGCTCTCTTAAGAGATGCACAGAAAGGCTCCTTAACTAATAATGCTGACATTTTGGCATCTTTTCGGGACTTCTATGCACAATTGTATTCCTCAGAAGTACAACTGGATGATCAGAAGTGTAAGGAATGGTTGGATAGTGTGGCCCATCCTAAGCTCAATGAAATACAAGCTGCCTCGCTAGTTGAACCCATTACGCTGCCGGAACTGGAGGAAGCAATTGCACGGATGAAAAACGGGAAAGCTGCCGGTCCCGATGGGCTTCCCGCAGAATTTTATAAGATTTTTGCTTCATATCTACTCCCTTGGTTGAAAACTTACTATCAGGCTCTCCCTGAGAGTGATGCCCATACGGGACTGTTTGCTAGTGCTTCGGTTGTGGTGCTGGAAAAACCGGGGAAGGACCCCACAATGGTCGGAAACTATAGACCTGTATCATTACTGAATATTGACTACAAGATTTACTCCAGTGTTCTGGCTGCGCGACTAGGCAAGATCCTGCATATGTTAATACACCCTGATCAATGTGGTTTCGTGGCCGGAAGATCGACTGCGGACAATGGGAGATTGTTATGCAACATCCTCGAGAAGGCGGATTCTGCTGATCTACCTCTGATAGGCCTTTCTTTGGATGCTGAAAAGGCATTTGACAGACTTGAATGGTCATTCCTTTACAGAACGATGGAGTGGTTTGGGATTCCAAAGGGCTTTTTAGATATGGTACGGGTGTTATACACAAACCCTTCTGCTCGAATTATTGCCAATGGTCTACAGTCGGACTCTTTCCTGCTTTGCCGAGGCACGAGACAAGGCTGCCCTATGTCACCGCTCTTATTCAATCTGGCTCTAGAGCCGTTGCTGTTGAAGATTCGACAATCCGAAGAAATTCATGGCATTAAAGTTGCTGACCTACATGTTAAATTACACAGGTACACTAAAAAAAATTTTTTTTAAACTGCCTCTAATGTTTCGATTGATTTTTACGTTTTTTGGTGCGCTGAATCCAAATCTGGTAACCAATTTGCTCCATCACGTACAGATTTTTTGCTACATTGGGTTAGCAGTTTGAGGTGAACGTTTCAGATTGAGTGCGATCGAGATAAAAGTTTCTTGGATGAATTCTTTATACTAATTGTTTAGTAGTTATTCAAATAAGAATAAAGAAAATTGTAACAAGGCAGCACATAAGAATAGAGTAATGTCAACAAAACACACTGTGATGGTAGCAAAATTGTCTGCACTTAAAACAGCCACATACATGTGCACAAACATTGAGCATATAAGAGCGAGGTTAGACACAAAGCAAAGCAAAGAAATGTGCAAAAAATGTTGTACAGGTATGTATGTAAGAATAGAAAATGCAAACCGCACCATTGCAATACATGAAGACAAACACCCGATGGTGTGAAAATAAAATTATAATAAATGAGATCCAACACTGTGGTAATAACTAGCAAATTTTTATTTCAAAGTTTAGTAAAAACACGATATTTGTCAACACAGTTTAGATTTTAAAGTCATTCTTGGGTCAATCAATCTCCTGGTGGGCCCATTTCTTCTTCCCCCGAATGCTTCTCCTGGTGCGCTGCTTGGCGTATTTTTCATCTGGGGTTTCCCGCAGCAGCAACCAGCAGAAATCAGCCATCATAGTGGTGTTCCATCTTCCTTGGTACCTTCTCTCTGCGTCCTTGATGTCCTGGTGAAACCTTTCACCTTGTTCTTCACTGTACGCCCCCAAGTTTTCGGGAAAGTAGTTCACATGGGAGTGCAAGAAATGGACTTTCAGGCTCATGTTACAGCCTTGTTCTTTGAAGGCATTGAGCATCCTGGCAACAATATCCTTATAGTTCTCATCCCGCCTGTTCCCCAAGAATTTGAGAACAACATCCTTGAAGGAATCCCAGGCTTCTTTTTCCTTCTCAGACATCGTTTCAGCGAATGCTCCATCTGAAATGAGTTTCCTTATATCAGGGCCAACAAACATTCCTTCCTTTAGCTTTGCTTCAGAAAGTCGGGGGAACTTTGAGCAAAGGTACCGAAAGCACTCACCATCTTTTGGAAGGGACTTGATGAATTGCTTAATGAGACCCAACTTAATGTGGAGAGGTGGTAATAGAATTTTATCACGAGGTACCAAGCTCTCATGAAGAACATTTTTCTCACTGGGTCTCAAATACTCCCGAATTGGCCAGTCTTTTTTCCCCCAGTGTAGGTCGCGGGCCCGGCTATCCCACAAGCAAAGGAAGCAGGGATATTTGGTGAAACCGGATTGCTGCCCTAATAGCATGGATAGAATTTTAAAGTCTCCACAAATCATCCACTTATGCTCATCATAACGAATCTTCTGAAGAATCAGGGCCAAATTCTCGTATTTTTCTTGGAGAATAACAGAGTGAGCAATAGGAACTGAAGCGAATGTGTTGCCATTATGAAGAAGAACACCTTTTATGCTGTCTTTTGACGAATCAATGAACAGCCGCCATTCAGCAGGATCATACTTGAGTTTAAACTTTTCCATCACTCCGTATATATCGTTGCAAAATACCAAATCTTCCTCTTTGCTGAAATACTTCAAAAATTGTGTCTCGCGGTTGCGGTACCATTAAAAAGTTGTTCCTGGTGACAATAGATTTTTCTGTTTAAGCCGAGAACCTAGCAGTTGGGCAGCATCTTTTGGGAGTCCTAAATCCCGGACTAAATCATTCAATTCAGCTTGAGAGAAAAGTTCAGGTTTCGGATCTGGTTCAGTTTCAAACTCGGAAGTACTGGACTCATCGGGAAAAGCCATCTGATGAGTCTCATCATGATCAGAACCGTCCACACAAATATGATCCAAAGATTTTGGTGGTTCAGGCACAGGTACTTCGTTGCTATGAGGCATAGGCCTAATTGCTGAGGGAAGGTTGGGGTAACTTATTACGTTCTTATTTTTTAAGTTGTATCCCTTCACAATGCAAGAGCAAAAATAGCAGTCACTGCTGTGGTCTCTTTGTTCACGCCACATCATAGGTATTCCGAAACGAAATGCTTGTTTTTTACCTTTCATCCATAAGCGTAGATCTTCCTCACATGTCTTGCACACTTTGTGAGGAGCCCACGGTTTGTCTTGATCGCCTAACTTCAAACCGAAATAGGCGAAATATACTTTTTTAATAAATGCAGAAATGTTCCTCTGCCGCTTTTTCACGGTATATTCCCCACAAATAAAACAAAAACTGTCCGGAGAGTTGACGCAACCTCTGGCTCTGTGAGCCATCACAAATACACAGCACTGCAAACTACAACTGTAGTGAACCACTTCGGAATAAAGCTGGATTACGACTGAGCAAACAAAAGGTAATAATGAACTTGCAAGAAACTGAAATTTGACAGGAACGTTCATGTCGCAACCACCGTGTTTGAGCGAGCGAACGAGGCGAGGCGAACAGGAAAGAACATGCGCCAGCGCGAGTACTGGATTTAGCCCCCCGCCTCCCAATTGTCCTGTTAATGTATAAAATGAATACAAAACACTCTAAAATATCATGAGGGAGTGTTTCTAGTTAGTTAACCATTACAACCTCTATTTTGGGCCAAGAAAATAAACTGCAGTCGGCTAAAAAGAAATTATGTGAACATTCCTTATATGGGTAAGAAATCTAATTTTGCAAGAAAACGTGACGTGATGGAACATTTTGGCTATTTTTCCTCCATTCAGCACCCCAAAATCTATAGGAATCAGTTGCAAAACTGGAGGCAGTTTTTTGGTAGTGTACCTGTGTTATCCGCCTATGCAGATGACCTAGTAGTGTTCCTTACTTTGGATTCCTGTACGCCTCTCTTACGGATTATAACTCAATATGCAGCATTCTCTGGATACAAGGTCAACTGGTCCAAATCGGTAGCTTTCCCGCTAAATTCGAGAGTGTACCGGACCTCATTGATGGATTTCCCTTTCCAATGGGAAGGCACGGCTGTGAAATATTTGGGGGTCAGATATTGCACCTCCCTTGAAGAAACAATGAAGGTAAATATTCAGCTGATATTGGAGATGACGCGAGAGTTTACTCTGAAATGGTCCCCTTTACAACTCACTTGGTGGGGGCGCCTGGAAGCCATCAAGATGATGTTGGTCCCAAAAATCAACTATATTTTGGGCATGATCCCAACTTTATTTCCGACTCGGGAATATCGGAAAGTGGAACGTATACTCTCAAGATTCCTCTGGGCAGGGAAAACGCCAAGAATAGCACTGAAAAAACTGAAATCCAGTAAGGCAGTGGGGGGAGTGCACTTCCTGGACTTCTACTGGTACCATTTGGCAGCCCTGTTAAAGCAAGGCGCTTTATGGACCATGAGTGAGACTCTGGATTGGAAGCCTACGTGGCTGGAAGTTGAGGAGCGTACAGTGGCACCTTGCCCACTACCTTTACTCATGGGAATGAAGTTTCCCGAGGCTTCGCATGTGGGGAGCATAATTGTCTCCACGCAACTGGCATTTCAGGCCCTGCTTCCCCTTCTCAGCAAGACTAACCCGGCCTCCCTACAGGTGCCTATATGGCATAACCCTGCGTTTAAAGTCAACAAATTAACCTGTGCCTGGGATAAATGGCAAAAGTGTGGAATTTGGACGGTGGGACAATTAGTAGATAATGCAACCTGGAAGACCTTCGATAGCTTACATCAGGAATTTCGCCTTCCATTTGACTGCTACTTTCAATGGATACAATTAAGACATTGTATAAGTGGATCCATAGGCCCTCCTAAGGTATTTCACCAGGAATGGGGGTTGAGAATGCTGATCGAGGGCATCAGTGTCCAATCTGGAATCATCTCGAAATTCTACTCAATGTTTAGGGACTGGTTTTCCCCTTGGAATAAAGGTCTTATGGATGTCTGGAGAGCGGAGACTGGTGCAGATATTACAGAGAAATTCTGGACAAGGTTTTGGAATACCACTGTTCGGGCATCAAAGTCCGCATCACTCACTCAGTCTATGTATTTTCTTGCTCATCGCGCATACATCACACCCGTAAAGTTAGCCAAATGGCACAAGGAGTCAGATAATCTTTGTTGGTCCTGTGGTGGGGATGTGGGATCTCTGAAACATATGCTGCTGGAATGTCCTTGCATTCAGGAGTACTGGAGACCGTTATGGGCCAAAATGCAACGTATACTACAATTCAATATTCAGCTAACCTGGGACATACTAATTTGCAGGAACCTTGCTCAGATTCCATCTCTGGATCGGAAGAACTTCTTCCTCTTAAATTTTATGTTACAGATTGCAATGCAACTCTTACTCTTACATTGGAAAAACCCTATAAAACCAAACTGGCTAGAATGGTGGAATCGAGTATGCCTGTATGTCAAATATGAAAAGGCCCATGAACTCTCATTGAACCTTAGGGGCCACGCTTCTATGGCTTCTAAGTGGTATGCTTTGGAGCAGTTCACAGCCCTACGCTGACAACTTCAGACTCCCAAAAGGCAGCCCTGGACCGTTTACTCCCTGGTCGCCCACATTGCGCCGGGTGGTGGGGAATGGTAGGTGTAAGATCGATAGGAAAATTATGTTATGGTAGAAGTTGGGGGGGTGGGGGGGATACATTGGGGTGTAAATGGATTGGCTTCTGTATTGTTTGTACTACTGAATTAAGTTTGTAATAAAGATAAAGTCAAATTAAAAAAAAAAAAAAGACCCTCCTCTCATAATAAAATAATTATTGTGTCCCACCTACCCTTACGACCACTGGCCACCAGGGTGGTGCACGACAAGCTACACGCTACATACCCCAATAGTTCAAATGAGTGTTGGAAGGGGTGCGGTGGGAGGGGAGACCTACTGCACATGATCTGGAGCTGCCCAAAAGTACAAAGGTTCTGGAAAGAAGTAGAAAGGCTGTACAGGGATATCACTAAGGTACAACTCACTCTAAATCCAGCCATGGTGATACTAAATGAGGAGGATAATGGGGATTTAGCAACCTTTCTAGGGTATTGTGTGGTGACTGCACGACTGACCCTTCTCAGTTGGTGGAAGAATAAAGAAATCCCACCTCTGGATGTGGTAGTGCGCAAACTGGAGCAGGTATGGAGTCTTTGTGCAGTTGTAGCACATAGACGACACAACACAAGAAAAATATAAAGACATGTGGCATTGGTATGAAGACTGGAGGGTGGATGGAATAAAGTGGTGGAGGAAGCAATGGGATAAGAGAAATAGGGACTAGAGAGAGGGAAGGGGCAAAGGGAATAGAGGAGGGACGGTAAAGAGCTGGGGAAAGAAGATAGATAAATATGAGAGATATAGGGAAGGGTACATCAACTATTCAGTGGGTGGTTAAATGAATAAAATGTGTACAGATGGGGTAGAGAGGGTGGGGGAGGGGGAAGGGAGTAGGGAGAGAGGGTAGGGTAGGGGGAAGGGAGTAGGGAGAGAGGGTAATGGATTGAACGTTAGCAACAATGTTAGAACATTCGAATGAATGGTTTTTTAGTACACTATAAGAATACCAGATTGGAAGGTTATCATTGAAAATTAGAAACAATGTTTGATTATCAGAAAGTATGGCTATATAAAATATTTATAGGTATTGGATTGTAAGTTCTGTTGAAAAATGAATAAAAAACACATTACAAAATAAATAAATAAAATGTCTAACATGGGAGCTTTTAGGACAGATATTGGTCATGTGCTGAAAATCACACAGGCTTTACTCTTACTATACAGCGTAGTTACTCACCTGTAGCAGGTGATCTCCAGGAACAGCAAAAATTTAGTCTTTACATATGGGTATCGTCGGTACCGATGGAGCCTGTGTGGGAACGCTCCCCAGCGTCCAATAGGAACGCTTTTGGGAGCATCCCTCAGCACATGCGCGCTGCCTTCCTGCCTTTCCAACTGTCCCTTTTCAGTTAAGTTTGTAGCTGAGTGAAAGGATAGAGGGAAAGAGGAGAGACAGAGAGATAGAGAGACAACTCCTAGGGGAGGTGGGTGGGTTGTGAAGACTAAATTCCTGCTGTTCCTGGAGATCACCTGTTACAGGTGAGTAACTACGCTATCTCCAGGAACAAGCAGGAATGTAGTCTTCAGGGAGATAGCTCCAGGAAGCTGCCACCCAAGTAAGGTGGGCCATGCTTCCTCCCATGGATCTCTGGCATCCCACCAGGGTTGGTGGGTAGGAGTTGAATTAGGTCTGGAAGAGATTTTGAAGAACAGCTTGGCCAAAGAAGGCATCCTGACAGGAGGCTTTATCTAGGCAGTAGTGGGCTGTAAAGGTGTGTACCGAAGCACAGGTGGCTGCTCGACAGATGTCATCAATAGATACAGAGTGAAGATTAGCCATAGAGGCTGCCATGGCTCTCACATTATGAGCTGTGACATGGCCTTGAAGAGGAAGACTCTTACTCTCATAAGCAAAGGATATGCATTGTGCAATCCATTTGGACAGAGTTCTCTTGGAGACTGGAAGTCCCAAATGACTAGAATCAAAAGCAATAAAAATTGAGAAGACTTTCTATGTTGCTGTGTTCTTTGTAGGTAAAAAGCCAAGGCTCTTTTACAATCTAAAGTATGAAGGTTCCTTTCTGCATTAGAGGCATGAGGGCTCGGAAAGAATACAGGAAGATAAATTGATTGATTTAAATGAAAAGGCGAAACCACCTTTGGCATAAAGTGTGGATGAGTTCTAAGAACAACCTTATCATTGTGAAACCTAGTATAAGGAGGATCAGCCACTAAAGCTTGCAATTCACTAATGTGACGTGCAGAGGTGATTGCAATTAGGAAGATGACCTTCAAGGACAAAAGCTTTAGGGTTGTAGTGGCTAAAGGTTCAAAAGACGGTTCCATGAGCTGCCCGAGAACTAGGTTTAAATCCCATGCCACCAATGGTTGCCTGATAGGAGGCTTTGTTAATAGAAGACCTCTCATAAATCTTGTTATGAGTGGATGAGAGGAAATTGGTTGTCCATTTAGAGGCTTATAGGAAGCTGCAATTGCACTAAGATGGACTCTTACCGAATTGGTCTTTAGACCAGAATTTGATAAATGAAGTAGATACTCTAGTATCGATTCCAAAGGTATCATAAGGGGGTTTAACCTCTTCTGTGAACGCCATATAGTAAAACGTTTCCACTTGAAGGCATAAGAGCGTCTTGTGGAATGTTTTCTAGAAGCCTGAAGGATATCCTTTACCTGTTGGGAAAGGTTAACATCCTGAAGGTCTAAGCTTTCAGCAGCCAGGCCCTGAGATGCAGGGACTGGGGATTCGGGTGCCATAGCATCCCGTTCTCTTGGGAGAGGAGATCTGGAGCATAGCCTAACTCCAGAGGTGCAGCTTGAGAGAGATGTAGAAGCAGGGGATACCACATTTGGCGTGGCCACCGTGGCGCTATGAGGATCATACAACCTCTGTCTCTCTGAAGCTTGAAGAGTGTTTGGGGATGAGGGGAATGGGTGGGAAGGCATAGAGGAAGTTGTGACACCAGTGAAGAAGGAAGGCGTCCCTTGCCTGGCAATTTTGAGCCGGAATCCTGGAACAGAACCAGGGAAGTTTGGCATTCAGTGGACTTGCAAATAGGTCTATGTCTGGGGTTCCCCAGATCTGAAATATCTTGGCCACTTGGTCTAGGTGGAGAGACCATTCGTAAGGCAGCAGTACTCGGTTGAGTTTGTCTGCCCAAACGTTTTGAATGCCTGAAAGATATACCATGAGAAGCTGAATTTGATGCTCTCTGGCGAGGGCCCATAGTCATAAAGCTACGTTGCATAACGACAGAGAGCCTGTTCCGCCCTGCTTGTTCACGTAGAACATAGCTACTTGATTGTCCGTTTGGACTAGGACTGTCTTGTAGCTGAGCTGGGCATGGAATACTCGACAAGCCTCCTGTGGAGTCCAAGTACCCTGGGTAGAGAGATGATGCAGGTGTGCTCCCCATCCCACCTGTGATGCATCTGTTGTTAGGGTGGCCTGGAATAGGGGTTGCTGGAAAGGAGACCCCACTATAAGATTTTCCAGTGATTGCCACCATTGTAGGGACAAGATCAGTCGTTGAGTTTGATATCTTGTCCGACAGACATCCTGTGGCCTGTGTCCACTGTGTGGATAGGGTCCACTGGGCTGCTTGCATATGAAGGCGAGCGTAGGGAACCACATGAACCATGGATGCCATATGTCCCAATAGTTGTAGCAGTTCTCGAGCAGTTAGGGAGGACTTCACTGCTGCTTGAGAAGCTAGCTGTATTATACAAAGACAGCGGAGTTGTGGGACAAAAGCCCTTGACTGTCTGGTATCTGGATGAGCTCCTATGAACTCTAGGGACTGAGACGGAGCAAGTTGGGATTTTGGAAGGTTTATGACCAATCCCAAGTATTGAAGGATTCGCATTGTGCAAGACAGTGCAGATCTGGCTTCTGGAACCGTGGGGGCTCGAATGAGCCAGTCGTCCAAGTAAGGGAAGACGAATATCCCCAGGGTTCACAGAAATGCAGCTACTACTGTCATGCATTTCATGAATATTCTTGGTGCCAAAGCCAGACCAAAGGGAAGAACCCTGTATTGGAAATGTTTTCCCTTGAAAAGGAATCATAAGAATTTCCTGTGATCTGGATGGATCAGAATGTGAGTATATGCATCTTTTAGATCTAGAGAACAAAGCCAATCCTGACTTTGAAGGTATGGCAGAAAAGTTCCCAAAGAAATCATTTTGAACTTTTCTCAGAACAAATATTTGTTCAATTCTCTGAGATCTAGAATGGGTTTGTGTCCTCCTGTTTTCTTTGGAATAAGAAAATAGGGGGAGTAGAACCCTGCACCCTGCTGAAGAATGGGCAGCACCTCTATTGCTCCTTGAGCAAGGAGTGTTGAGACCTCTTGATCCAGTAGATTGCCTGTAGAGGTTTGGGAATTGAACTGTCTTACGATTGTAGGAGGGGGCATACTGTGAAAATGAAGCTTGTACCCCTCTCCCACAATGGACAGAGTCCAGTTTTCTGTTATTTGGTGCCATCTGTTGGCAAAATGACACAACCTGCCTGGAATGTTTAGGGGTTCTGGCCCCTTCAGAGGCAGGAAGGCTAAGTTCTCTATGAAGGAGTCAAAGCCCTTGAGGGGGCTGGGCCTGTGGAGCTGATTGAGCTCTAAGGCCTTTTGTCTTCTTTTGTCTGGATTGTTGTTGTTGATCCGTCTGGGCAACCTGACCCTGAGCTTGCCCTTGTTGGGTATAGGATGGATAAAACTTCCTCTTTTTGCTGAAAAAGGGTTTTTTATAGGGTTTCTTTTTGGCTGGAGTGGCTGTAGATTTTGACAATCTGTCTAAAGTAAGATTGTCAGTATCTATCTCATTAGCCTTCTCCTGCCAGTTCTTGCCAAAGAGGTATCTCCTGTGCAAGGGAAGTTTCCCAATTTATCCTGTACCCAAATCTCCAAGTCTGATGCCTGTAGCCAGACAATCTGACATGCACCAATGGCAATAGCAGAGGTTCTGCTGATGCATTCAAAGCAGTCAAAGGCTGCACGGTTTACAAACTTGGAGACGTCTTGAGCATGCTTGACAAGAGTGAGAAAGTCCTGTCGTTTGTCCTCAGGGAGAAGGGGGCTCATAAGCTCCAAATCTCCTGAGACCTCTTTGAGGAACATTCCCATATATAAAATATATGAGCTGATCCTAGCTGAAAGCATAGAAGCCTGCAAAGTTTGACGCCCAAAAGTGTCAAGAGTCCTGCATTCACAACCTGGAGGATTGGATGTATGTCTCTTTGCACTTTTCATCCTACGCATGGCTGACTCCACTACCATTGAATGGTGTGGCAGCTGAGTCTTTTGAAAACCAGGACATGGTGGAACTCGATACATGGTATCGAGTCTCCTAGAATGAGGAGATGTGGTCAAAGATGTCTCCCACATTCTGAGCATCAAATCATGAAGAATTTCATGAATGGGCAGAGTGACTGCTCCCTTGGGAGCCTTAGGGTATTGGAGAATTTCCAATTCCTTTGCTCTAGGTTCTTTTTCAGGAGCTACCATGATTGAAAGGCCTTGGGCCACATCACAAATAAAATCCTGAAAAGACATGTCTTCCGGAGGAGACATTCTGCGTTGGGAAGAAGAGGAGTCTTCCGGGAGAAACACTCTGGTACCGGCAGAATTATCAGAGTCATCGGAATCAGAGAATTCGAAGTATCTCTGATCCCGATGTTCATGCAAAGCACGGTCTCGGTATCGATCTGTCAATGCCAGAAAAAGTCTGCATGGGAAGGATTCCTGTCGGTGCTGGTACCGGCATCGGTACCGGTGCCCATTGAACCACTGGTGTCAACGGTACCGTAGCTGTAAGGAGAGCTGCAAGACTGCGTTCGATAGCAAGGAATCTCTGGTCTATCGACGCTGCCGATGCCTGGGTATCAGTACCGGTAAAAGCGGCCGGAACCCCTGAGCATGGCACCAGTAGTTCTGCCGAGGTCGAAGCCTCGAGAACATCCTGAAACCTTGTTGATGCTTTGGAGGCCGAAGCCTCCCGCCGGGGCTGTTTTGCCGGTGTAGTTTCCTCAAGGGCAATACCAATGGCCTCTCGATGCTTTGAAGGAGAGCTACCCTTTGAGGACCGTCTCTTATGTTTAGTTACCTGAGATCCATGGGAGGAAGACGAGGCTCTTGAAAATGTCGTTGCAATGGACCTGGTATCCGAAGAAAAGAGGGTACCAAGCTTTGCAGCTCGGTTCTGTCTTCCTCTTTTAGGCATCCCCATACAGGAGGAACACTCAGATGGAGAATGATCAGGGCCTAAACATTTTAGATACCAGTCATGGGTATCAGTGACAGAGATGGTACCGCCACATTTAGTACATTTTTTAAAACCACTAGCTGGTTTTTCTACCTTTTGGGAAAAATGGGGCCTAATGCCCAAAATGGCGCCTAGCACCAAAAGAAAATGTTTCTGAAGAGAAACAGTTAAAAAAAAAAATATATATATATATATTTTTTTTTTTTTTAAAGAAGAAAGAAAGAACCAGCGGTACCGGTAGGTGTCGTGCGGAGGCAGGCGCAACCACAAGAAAACACGTTTAAAGAAGAAACTTTTCTGCGGTGACAGGGTATGTGTCCTGTCGGCTCCATGGAAAACAAAGAACTGAAGAGGGACAGTTGGAAAGGCGGGAAGGCAGCGCGCATGTGCTGAGGAATGCTCCCAAAAGCATTCCTATTGGACGCTGGGGAGCGTTCCCGCGCAGGCTCCGTCGGTACCGACGATACCCATATGTGAAGACTACATTCCTGCTTGTTCCTGGAGATAGTATTTTGCACCTAATACACAATAAATGCATAAGTTAAAACTGTGAATAAAAAAAGAAGGGGGGTGACGTTATTCTTTCTTCAGATACTCATTTTACTGTACAAATCTGTGCATTCAAGAAAAAAGAACAGATGTCTTCAGCAAGGCATTTGTGTACCCTGTGCTCCATTTATACAATTCAAACCTGCTCGAGGCAGATACACAAAGTGGTGAGGAAGGGATATGATCAGAGATTTTGTGGGGTGAAGGAGACAAGAGAGCTGAATGAATCTCTCTGCCTGCTTTCCCAGAATCCTCTCTGAAAACTCCATCTTGAAAGGAATGCACAAGAAAGTCTGTGTGTGTGTGTGTGTAGGTACTGTGAACCTTCAGACTGCTGATAAAGATGAATTGCAGAGAGAATGCTTTACCCATGAGTATACATAAACAAGGGAGAGAGGAGTGGGAGGAGTTGCTCAGTGGTTGGGACAGGTTACCTCAGGCTGGCGGGCTAGGGGTTCAATTCCCATGTAGGGACAAGTAAGCTCAGGCTGGAGGGACTGGGGGTCTCTAGTCCCATAAGTCACTCCTTGTGGCCTTGGGCAAGCTACTTAACCCTCCATTGCCTCAGGTGCAATTAGATTGTGAGCCCTTCGGGGACAAGGGAATAAAAAGTGCCTGTTAGCATATATCTGTAAACCGCTTTGACCCAGTGAAAAGCGGTATTATAAGCATAGCTAAATAAATAAGAGAGAGAGAGACAGGAATTGGAGGATGAGACAGAGATAAAACCCCTGTAAAAGACCATAAAACAAGAGAGGCAAATAAAGGAATGTGTTCCTATGTTATTTTAAAGAATGACCATATAAGGGAAAGGCAACAAATGTGTTGTATAAATTAGTGCTTTGAAGAATGTAATTTGGACAAATAGTGTCTGAAGCTCTGTATTGAGTGATGCCACTCTCTGCCTCACAGGATAACAACACAGTGTTATTCTTGCTGCAGACCTGTGTGTTTGAGTTCAATAAATTAGATTGGTTTTCACTCATAAGTTGTCCTGTCTTACAAATTTATGCACAAATTGTAAGGAATGAGTGAGGTCTGATATTGGGGGTGACTTACAGCACTAAAGCATAAATAAAACCCCCAATATTTGGTGATCCGCATTATGATATATTACCCTGATCGCTGGTCAATGGTGTGAAGAAGTGAAACCCAGAGAGCATTGAGTAAGTAAAGAATTTCTTTGGATTCCTGCAGAAGACTTCTGACATGGTAAGAAGTATTGTTTTTTTCTTATTCTTGATAAGTAGAAATATAGGAGGAATGGATAGGACTCCTTTAGAACAAGTACTAGAGAAATATCCATTAAATAAGAAAACTATTGAACAGTATAATCAGAAATGGCACAAATGGGCTTCTAAGAATGCATCTATCTTGTGGCCAGAGAAAGGCTCTCTTGAGCCTAGGTGTCTGGCAGCATTAATGGAGCAAATTAAATCAAGAAAGAAGGATAAAGCACTAGTCTTACACATTCAGCATTTTAATTTATGGCAGTAGGTTAGATGCACATTAGACACAGGAAGGGAGAATGATTTGCCACCCCTGTATAATCCCACAGCTCCAACAGACTTAAAAGATAAAAGAAGAGGGAAAGAGTATCAGAAAATATATCCTGATTGAAAATTAAGTTTAGTATAACTTCAGTCTCGAGAATGCTACATGCACCCTTGGTAGTGCAAGGATATGAGGCACCCCCAAGAGATAAGAAGAAATCTTCTTTTAAAACTAGTCCCATTTTAAAGAGAGCGTATAAAGACATAGAAAATGAAAAGGAACAGTGGGCAAAGGTTTCTGGTTGTATAAAACTGGAATATATGGACAGTCCAGAGGAATGGGTTAAAGAAGATAAGGGTCGCACTGGAGAAGCAGACAGGTTGTCAGATGAGGAAACTGAGAAAGCATGTGATGAAGAGGAAGGGGAGACCGACAGTGTATGTGACAAGAGAATAGATGAAATGATAGAAAAACAAAAGGAAAATTTAGAACAATGCAAAGCAGCAGAACAAAAGAAAGCACAAGATAATTTACAAATTAAGCTTAAACAACGTAAAGGGGATGTTTCTAAAGGAATGCAAACAGATGCGATAGAAGATGCAGACAGTTCAAACTCTTAGATCAGGAGCCTGAGACAGGAGAGGAAAAAACGAGCCTCCACAGTAAAACAGGTCAGAAAGTATCTTCCTTAACAACTGCTCTAGTGGGAAGGAAACAAAGCAGTAGGATAGCTATGCCTACACCTTTAGAAATAGTGAGTGCAGGAGAGAGGAATGGTTATTACACTAAACGATGGAGTGATAATTTGTATGGCTGGATGCTTGCAAATCAGTCTCCAATGTTACAGTGCCCTCAGGAAGGTTCCTTAGATACAGCACATATGAATACAGCTAGGTTTTGTATACAAGGGGGGGGAGAGGCGGAGATCCTAGATGGGATCAGGAACATATGCAAGCGGGATTGAAAGTGTGGGAGAGATATGAAAGAGATTCTGGACAAAATACCATGCCACACTTACATGGAGCAGGCAGTAATTTGAAATACGTTCCTTGGAATTTTATAGATTTAGATGCGATTGCAAAAACATTACCACCACTAGTGAGAGGAGGATGACCATGGATACAAGTTTTTGAAAAAATAACAGGATATACTCTCTGTTTAGGAGATGTTAAAGCACTAAGAGCTCACATACTAGGATCTTACAATACTAACGCTATCTTTCAGGCAGCACAATTAAGTACTGTAACCACCACTAATACATTATATGATGGAGCAGCATTTAATCCATACAGACCCCAAATCTGGCAAGCTTTAAAAGAATTATGTCCAAGACAAAAGAATTTTGGACGTTTAAGGAGCAATAGATATAAGATGGGAGAAGATTTAATGGCTTACATAACTAAATTTCAGGAACAGTGGGAATCACAAACCGATTTTATTCATAATAATCCAGGGACATCATCATTATTTTATCAAACATTGAAGGAAACACTTCCAAAGGCTGTACAATCAAAACTTGATGCAATTGCAGGATTAGCAGATAAACTATAGTTAGAAATCCAGTCACATATCCTTCACTATGTGAGATTAGCAGAAGATCAAGGGAAATCAGATAAGGAATTAAAAGGACTTCAACATAAATTAATGTCTTTGCAGTTAAAAGATATGCAAGAGGAGCAAGAAATGGTTAAATGCAAAAAGAAAATGCTTGCAGATTTATTGAAAGATGAAATGGACAATGAGATAGCTGATTCCGAGTAGTCAGATTTTGAAGGTATTGTTTAGACATGGAGGGGACCACCACGGCAAATATAGCAGGGACAAGTACAACAAAGGCAGCAAAACTGGAGATCACAGGGACGAGATAAGTTTAATGTACTATGCTGGAATTGTGGGAAACAGGGACACTTTAGCAGGGAGTGTAGATGTCCCCTAAATAATACCAATCTCCAGGAACAAGCAGGAATGTAGTCATCACATATGGGTATCGTCGATACCAACGGAGCCTGCATGGGAACGCTCCCCAGCGTCCAATAGGAAAGCTTTTGGGAGCATCCCACAGCGCCTGTGTGCTGCCTTTCCGCCTTTCCCAACTGTCCCTCTCCAGTTCTTCGTTTTCCGCGGAGCCGACAGGTCACACATCCTGTCACCGCAGAAAATTCCCTTCTTATACTTCTTTTTTGTGGTCGCGTCTGCCTTCCCTCGATGCTATACCGGTACCGCCGGTTCTTCTTTTCTTTTTTCAAAAAAACCCCAAAACTTTGTTTCTGGAGTCTTTCTCCAGTAATTTTCTTCTCGGGTGCCACGCACCATTTTGGGCACTAGGCCCAACTTTTTCCCTCAAAATGGAAAAATCCGCTTCAGGTTTTAAAAAGTGTTCTGTGTGGCGGTACCATCTCCGTCACCGACACCCATGAGTGGTGCTTCAAATGTTTAGGTCCTGACCACTCTATTTCAGAGTGTGTTGCCTGTGGAATGAAGTAAAAAAGGGGCCAGCAAAACTGAGCTGCTAAGCTAAGCACCCTTTTTCCCTCCAATGCAGCCTCTGTGACATCGACGTCCTCCAGAGCTTCATCCTCCTCCCATGGATCTCAGGTAACTAAACATAAATCTAGCCAGTCCTCAAAGGGTAGATCTCCTTCTAAACATCGAGATGCCTCTGGCATTGCCCTTGAGGGACTTTCACTGGCAAAATTGCCCCGGTGGGAGGCTTCGGCTTCCAAAGCACTAACAGGGCTCCAGGATGTTCTCGAGGCTTCAACCTCGGCAGAACTATTGGTGCCATGCTCTGGGGTTCTGGCTGCTTTAACCGGCACCGATACCCAAGCATCGGCAGCGTTGATAGACCAGAGATTCTTGGCTATTGAATGCAGTCTGGCGGCTCTTCTCACGGCCTCGATGCCCCTGAAACCGCTTCAGACAATTCAACCGGTACCGGCATCGGCAGGTATTCTACCGGGACCGAGTCATGCGTCTCTATCCGGCATCAACAAGTCGGTACCAGACCACTCCGATGCCGACTTCGATCGGTACCGGTACCGTGCCTTGCACGATCACCCGGATCGGAGATACTTCGAATCCTCTGAGTCTGAAGACTCCGAAGGCTCTGCCGATACCAGAGTACTTCTTCCCGAGGATTCCTCTTCTCCTCAGCGTAGGATGTCTCCACCAGAGTATATGTCCTTTCAGGATTTTATCTGAGATGTGGCCCGAGGTCTTTCCATCACAGTGGCTCCTCAAAAAGAGCCTAGGGCAAAGGAATTAGAAATCCTACAATACCCTAAAGCTCCCAAGGAGGCAGCTACCTTACCTATTCATGAGATCTTGCATGATCTTATGTTAAAGATGTGGGAAACACCTCTAACCACATCTCCTCATTCTCGAAGACTCGACACGATGTATCGAGTTCCTCCTTGTCCTGGGTTTCAGAAGACTCAATTACCACACCATTCCATGGTGGTGGAATCAGCCATGAGACGGATGAAGAGTGCAAAAGGGCATGCATCTAATCCTCCAGGACATGAGTGTAGGACTCTTGAAGCCTTTGGACATCGATCCTTCCAGGCTTCCATGCTTTCTGCTAGGATCGGTTCCTATATCTTGGATATGGGAATGTTCCTTAAGGAAGTCACAGGAGACTTAGAGCTTATGAGCCCTCTCCTTCCTGATGATAAAAGGCAAGATTATCTTACTCTTGTTAAACATGCTCAGGATGTTTCCAAGTTTGTGAATCGTGCAGCCTTTGACTGCTTTGAATGCATAAGCAGAACCTCTGCTATTGCCATAGGTGCACATAGAATTGCCTGGCTCCAGGCATCTGACTTAGAAATCTGGGTACAGGACAAACTGGGGAATATACCTTGCACAGGAGAGAATCTCTTTGGCAAGAATTGGCAGGAAAAAGCTAATGAGATAGATGCTGACAATATCACTTTGGATAGATTGTTCAAATCTACAGCTGATCCTGCGAGGAAAAGATCCTCTAAGAAACCATTCCTTCAGTAAGAAGAAGTTTTATCCCTCCTATACCCAGCAGGGACATCGTTCAGGTCAGTCTGCCCAAAAGGGACAGCAACAACAACCTAGGCAACAAAGGAAGCCAAAAGCAGCTAAGCCTCAACCGGCTCAGCAGACTCAGCCTCAGCCTCCACAGGGGCTTTTGACTCCTATCTAGAGAACTTTGCCTTCCTGGCCCTGAACCGCCCAGAACCCTCCACCATCCCAGAAAGGTTAAGTCATTTTGCCCCCAGATGGTGTCAGATAACAGCAGAAAATTGGACTCTGTCTTTTGTATGAGAGGGGTACAAGCTTCATTTCCTAAGCATGCCCCCTCCTACAGTGGTAAGACAGTTCAATTCTCAGACCTCTCTCAATGACCGGTTAGGTCAAGAAGTCACAATGCTCCTTGCTCAAGGAGCAATAGAAGAGGTGCCCATTCCCCAACGGGGTACAGGGTTTTACTCCCCCTATTTCCTTATTCCAAAGAAAACAGGAGGACACAGACCCATTCTAGACCTCAGAGAAATGGAAATTACAGTTATCTGGTAATTGTTCTTCCTTGAGGGACGACAGTTTAGTCCTCCACCTCTGGATTGTGCACCTCCTCCTGCAGCTTGGAGACTGGGCATGTCACAAAAACGTGACATCACGGGATGTAGTCTGCTGGCCTCTCCCATCATCCCCTGTGTGTCCAGTCTCCATGCAGCAGGAGGATATGGTGAGCCCATGTGCTGGACTCACTTGAGAACCAGATAAGGAGCAGTTAGAGTAGAAGTTTGCTAAATTTGGGTTAATTTGGCCTAAATTTTAGAATTTGTATATTTTGGGTCCTGTTCCTTTATAAAAAAACAAAACACGGAATAAAAGATGGAGCGAAAGGGCTGCTCTTGTGCCTGGTCCTTCTTGCCCGGTCAGTTCGGTGCGTTCCCTGGTGATTACCGGTGCAGATCTCTCCCCCTTGATCAGTACGGGGGAGAGCACTGCTGTGGAGAGAGAAAGAGAGAGAGAGAGAGGGGCAGTTCAACCTTTGGCAGCGCGCTGCTGCCACGTCTGCCTGCTCGTGCTGTTTTTTCTTTGCCGGACACTTACCCGTCAGCTCCCCACTCGCCTTTCAGCGGCGCGGAGCCACGTGGGCTGCAAGACCACGCTTCTTCGGGTACCATGAGTACAGGCAAAAGTGTGGGGTTTTGAGCGGGGAGACGCTGCAGTCGCGCCAACAGAGGGACAGCGATTTTGGCACCTTTTTCCTTCTCAGTCAGGCAGCCATCTTGTCAGCGTGCTTATTGCATGCACACAGTTGAATCGCGCAGCAGTTTATTTTTCCTTATTTTTTCTTATTCTTATTCGCTGCTTTACTAGGATTTCTTTTGTTACAGGTCAGTTTTTCTGAAGACCTTACTCTTTTCTTCTATATTTAGTTTACTTTAATTTGTTTTTAATTTTGTTTCAGTATTTTTAGTATGAATGGTATGTCCCTGGCTGCTAATTATCAGGCAGATCAAGTTGGATTTTCTTAATCGATTAGCTGAACCACTTTAAGGGTGGCACAGGCTAGAATACTATTTTTCTTTTCCTCGCTTTTGGTTAAAAAATAAATAAATAAAGAAATAAATAAAGAAAAGAGAAAAGAAGTAGGTTTTTTTTCTGAAGCCTGTTGCCCTTAACGAGGGAGTGATGGCGGCACGGCCTCAATGTGTAGTCTGCGGTATCCGTAGAGGGGCTATTGCTGACTCTGGGATTTTCCGGGGCTGTACGCAGGTCTCTACCAGCATGGAACAGCAAATGGAAGTTAAGGTAGGACAGGACCTTCAGGGGGCCTCTGCTGGATTGAGTGCAGAGGAGCTGCAGACCCCGTCGCCAGGGGCCAGTCTCCAGTCACCAGCTGGTCCTTCGGGGGGCCTTTTGACTTTGGGGCCACAACCCGGGGATTTCTGTCCTGACTGTGTTAATTATGCATCAGGCTTTCTGTTTACAGCGGCAAGGGAAAGTGCCGGAGTCTCTGTCGCTGTCTGAGATGCCGCAGCAGCCAAGGCCGGTCGAGGCGAGTACCAGCTCCTTGAGACCGCCAAAACGGGCAAGGACTCGGGGGCCTTCGATTTCTGAGTTGGACGGACAAGAGTCAGAGGAACACGAGGATGACCTGGAAGGTGGAGATGAAGAATTGGAAGAAGGGGAGATTACTGAACTGGAGGATCATGCAAAGATTATTGGGGTATTCCGGAAGGAGGAGTTGACGGCGCTTATCACGGAGTCCCTTAAACTCACCACGGAGCAGCCTGTAGAAGATGACAATGGGGAAGACCCAATTATTCAGGCAGTAAGGCAAACACAAGTGGTGTTTCCCATTCACAAGGTAGCAGACAGGATGATACAGGATGAATGGGATCAACCGGAAGCAGGGCTACGAGGCGTTCGGGTTATGAACAGACTCTATCCCTTAGCAGATAAGGACAAGGAGAGATTTTGATCTCCACAAATCCGCTGCTGATCACCGGAAGGAGCGGTATAGAAATGAGTTCAAATAAATAAATGCAGCGGTGTCAGCAGTGACCAAGAAAACCACGATTCCGGTAGAAGGCAGCTCCGCCTTGAAGGATGCACAGGATAGGAAGTTGGATGGTTTGTTGAAACAATCCTTTGAGGCCAACGCGGTGTCATTACAAGCTTCCATTTGTGGAGCGTGGGTGGCAAGAGCTTGTCTTCGATGGTCGCAGCATTTGCGACACTCTGCTCAGCTGGAGCAAGAAGGTCTGAGAGAGCTGGATCGCCTAGAGTCGGGGTCAGCTTATTTGTCAGATGTTCATTATGACTTAATCAGGGCCCTGGCTAATAGTATGGCGTCGCTTGTGGCCACTTGCAGATCCTTGTGGTTGTGGAATTGGGCAGCAGACGGTTCTTCTAAAGCACGGCTCGGTAAACTCCCGTTCAAAGGAAAGTTGTTGTTTGGGGAGGATCTCGATAAGTTGGTAAAGGACTGAGGGGAGTCTAAAGGTGGCCGACTGCTGGAAGATAAGCCAAAACAGGGGAAGTCTGCTTCAACCTTTCGGGGTTTGTTTAGAGATTTTTGGAGGTTTCGGACTTCTCGCTTGGGCGGTTTCCAAAGAGGAAGATTTGCTCCTCAGGCCCAGGGGTTTCGGGGATTTCGCGGAGCAGGAAGAGATTTTGTGGTGGCGGCCTCAACTTCCAATCGCAAACAGCAATGAAATAAGGGGGACCTCGGCAGGAAGTTTTCCGATAGGCGGGCGACTTCGGAACTTTCTTCCTGCCTGGGTCCAAATAACATCCGATCAGTGGGTGTTGGAGATAATCCGGGAGGGCTATGCGCTGGAGTTCGCGCGGCCAGTTCGGGATTGGTTTGTGCAGTCGCCCTGCAAGGGGCAGCGGAAAAATCAAGCAGTCCACTGCACTCTGAATCAGCTATTGCACTTAGGTGCGGTCATCCCGGTGCCCAAAGAGGATTACGGCAGGGGTCGATACTCAATTTATTTCGTCGTGCCAAAGAAGGACGGATCTCTTCGTCCAATTTTAGATCTCAAAGGGGTGAATTGCTGCCTTCGGGTGCCGCATTTCAGGATGGAAACATTGCGGTCCGTCATTGTGGCGTTGCGCCAAGGAGAGTATCTACATCCCTCGACCTTATGGAGGCATATTTGCACATCCCAATCAGGGCGGGACATCAAAGGTTCCTGCGCTTCGCCATACCTTGGGGGCACTATCAGTTTCAGGTGTTGCCCTTCAGGCTGGCAACGGCACCATGGACGTTCACCAAGATCATGGTGGTGGTAGCGGTGGCGTTGCGAAAGGAAGGCATTCTGGTTCATCCTTATCTCGACGATTGGTTAATTCAAGCAAAGTCCAAAGCCAAGAGCATACAAGTTACGGACAATGTGGTGAAGTTTTTGGAGAGGCTAGGATGGGTAGTCAATGTGCGTAATAGTCATCTGATTCCTTCCCAAAGCCTTGAGTACCTTGGAGTGCAGTTCGACACTCAGAGGGGAGTTGTGTTTCTTCCGGATCGGCGGATCCAAGTTCTATGACGGGTGATTCGCCAGTTCAGAGCCACTCCAACTCCTTCGGCCTGGAGTTATCTCAAGGTGTTAGGTACAATGGCGGCGACCTTGGAAGCGGTACCTTGGGCCAGAGCTCATATGAGGCCGTTGCAGCGGTCGTTGCTTCACAGGTGGTCTCATCAATCCGATCCGCTGAGCAAACGTCTGCCCTGCCCTCTCGGGGTGAGGCGGGCGTTGAAGTGGTGGCTGATTCCGGAATCGTTGCAGACCGGGATGCCCCTGGAGCAGCCAGCCTGGCTACCATTGATGACGGATGCAAGCCTTGCAGGATGGGAAGCACATTGCGGGGGGCTCTTCGCGCAAGGTCCGTGGTCAGCTCAGGAGAGCACGTGGTCGATTAACAGGTTGGAACTCAGAGCGGTGACCTTAGCGTTGCAGTCTTCGAGGTGATGGTGTGGGGTCGGGCGGTAAGAGTTCTATCAGACAGCTCCACAATGGTGGCCTATATCAATCAACAAGGGGGTACAAGAAGTACGGCCATGGAAGAGGAAGTGCTTTTTGCTTGTGTCGAACTTCGGCTGCAAGCGATTTCAGCGGCACACATTGCCGGGAAGGACAATGTGGCAGCGGATTTTCTCAGCAGAGTTCAGGTGGATGCTGGAGAAAGGGAGTTGAATCCAGAGGTGTTTGCACAAGTGGTGCACAGGTGGGGTCCGCCGATCATGGATCTCATGGCGACTTTTCACTCGGCAAAGGCCAGTCGGTTCTTCAGTAGGCGACGAGAAAGGATGCCGGAGGGGATCGACGCACTGCTGCAACCTTGGCCAGTGTCGGGTCTTCTCTATGTATTCCCTCCTTGGGTGCTCATAGGTAGGGAGGTACAGCGTATCGAGGCTCACCTGGGAAGGGTGCTGCTGGTGGCTCCGGACTGGCCAAGACATCCGTGGTATGCCGATCTCATCCGCCTCCTAGATGGAGAGCCGTGGAGATTGCCGATGTCAGACGGTCTGTTACTTCAAGGTCCTCTACGGATGCCTCAGGTGGATCGGTTCTCGTTTACGGTCTGGCCATTGAAAGGGCGCGTTTGAAGAAAAAAGGTTACTCAGGAGCAGTCGTTGCGGCTTTACTTAAAGTACGGAAGTTGTCGATGTCGCTGGCATATGTTTGTATATGGCGCACAGTTTAAGGATTAGTGTTCAAGGAGACAAGTGCATGCGGCAACCACGTCCATTTCAGTGGTTTTATGTTTTCTGCAAGACAGTTTTGAAAAGGGCCTGGTGGCCAGTTCCTTGAGGGTTCAGTTAGCTGCGCTCGCTTGCTATAGAGGCAAGGTGCAGGGAATAGCGCTCGGGGCACATGTGGACGTGTTGCATTTTCTCAAAGCAGTTAACAAGTTGCGGCCTTCTCGTAGAATTGTGGTTCCTCCGTGGGATCTCAACTTGGTGTTAGCAGCTCTGGCTAGAGAGCCTTTTGAGCCTTTACAACAAGCATCCGTAAAAGATTTGACTTTGAAGACGGTGTTCTTGGTGGCTGTTTGCTCAGTGAGGCGAATTTCTGAGTTACAGGCGTTGTCTTGTAGAGAGCCATTTCTGTCTTTTTCGAGGGAAAAGGTGGTGCGTCGACCAGTTCCTTCCTTTTTGCCCAAGGTATTTCTCCATTTCATTTAAATCAGACAGTGTCTCTCCCAGTCCTGGGTTTGTTAGAGGATAACGCTACGGACCAGGGATTATGCCGCTTGGACTTAAAGCAGGTGTTACGTCAGTATTTGAAGGTCTCAGAGGCTTTTCGTAAATCAGACCGTCTCTTCGTGCTGTTCAGTGGATCCCGTAAAGGGGAGGCAGTGGCGAAGGCCTCCATTTCTCAATGGATAAGAGAGGCGATTTCTTCGGCATATCTGTTGTCAGGGCGACAGGTGCCTGATGGATTGCGAGCTCACTCTACCAGAGCTCAAGCGGCATCATGGGCAGAACACAGTTTAGTTTCATCTGTGGACATTTGTAGGGCGGCTACTTGGTCATCTCTTCACACTTTCAGTAGACACTACCGCCTGGATGTCTTAGCAGAAAACAATGCTGTTTTTGGTGTGGTGGTATTGCAAGCCGGCTGGAAGGGTCCCTCCCATAAGAACATAAGACATGCCATACTGGGTCAGACCGAGGTCCATCAAGCCCAGTATCCTGTTTCCAACAGTGGCCAATCTAGGTCATACGTACCTAGCAATATCCCCAAAAGACACAGGTTCCACAATGCTTGTACTGGGTCAAGCATTGATATCCTGGGTCCCTTTTTAATAGTGGTTTATGGACCTTTCCTCCAGGAACTTGTCCAAACCTTTTTTAAACCCAGCTATACTAACAGCCCTTACTACATCCTCCGGTAACAGATTCCAGAGTTTGATTACACGTTGAGTGAAAAAATATTTTCTCTTATTTGTCTTAAATAGTTTACCCTGTAGCTTCATTACATGTCCCCTAGTCTTTCTATACTCTGATAGCGTAAACAATTGATCCACGTTTATCCGTTCCACTCCATTCATTAATTTATAGACCTCTATCATATCTCCCCTCAGCCGTCTCTTCTCCAGGCTAAAGAGCCCTAACCTTCTTAGCCTCTCTTCATAGGAGTAGCCTTCCATCCCCTTCACCAATTTGGTGGCTCTTCTCTGTACTTTTTCTAATAACGCTATGTCCTTTTTAAGATACGGTGACCAGAATTGCACACAATATTCAAGGTGCGGTCGTACCATGGAGCGATACAGAGGCATTATAACATCCTTTGTTTTATTCTCCATCCCTTTCCTTATGATACCTAGCATTCTATTTGCTTTCTTGGCCGCCGCTGCACACTGGGCGGAGGGTTTTAACATGTTATCCACGATGACTCCTAAATCTTTTTCCTGGGTGGTGGTTTCTAATGTGGAGCCTTGCATCGTGTAACTATACTGTGGGTTGTTCTTTCCTAGGTGCATAACTTTGCACTTGTCCACATTAAATTTCATCTGCCATTTGGATGCCCAGTTTTCCAATTTATCCAGATCCTCCTGCAGTTTTCCACAATCCTCTTGGGTTTTAACAACTTTAAACAGTTTTGTGTCATCTGCAAATTTGATAACCTCACTAGTTATTCCCTTTTCCAGGTCATTTATGAATATGTCAAAAAGCAGCGGACCCAGTACAGATCCCTGGGATACTCCACTATTCACCTGTTTCCATTGGGAATATTGGCCATTTAGCCCTACCTTCTGCTTTCTATCTTTTAACCAGTTCCCGATCCACAATAGTACACTATCTCCTATCCCATGCCTTTTTAACTTCGCCAAAAGTCTCTGATGGGGGACTTTGTCAAAAGCTTTCTGAAAGTCCAGATACACTATATCAACCGACTCACCTTTGTCTACCTGTTTATGCACACCTTCAAAAAAACATATCAGATTAGTAAGACAAGATCTTCCTTGTCTAAAGCCATGTTGGCTGTCTCCCATTAGGCCATGACTATCTACATGCTGTGTAATTTTGTTCTTTATGATGGTTTCTACCATTTTCCCTGGTACTGACGTCAGGCTCACCGGTCTGTAATTTCCCGGGTCACCCCTGGAACCCTTTTTAAAAATTGGTGTTACGTTGGCGACCCTCCAATCTTCAGGTATTACAGATGATTTTAATGAAAGTTCACAGATTACCAATAGCAGGTCTGCAATCTCATATTTCAGTTCTTTCAACACTCTGGGATGTATACCATCCGGTCCAGGTGATTTGCTACTATTCAGTTTATCAAATAGTTGTAATATATCTTCCCGGTGTAGCGATATTTCTCTCAATTCCTCTGCAGTATCACCTTTAAATACCACTTCAGTCTTGGGTAACATCCCTACATCTTCCTCAGTAAAGACCGAAGCAAAGAATTCATTCAGTCTCTCTGCTATAGCCTTGTTTCCTCTTACTGCCCCTTTTACCCCTCTATCATCTAATGGTCCAATTGACTCTCTCACAGGCCTTTTGCTACGAATGTACTTGAAAAAGTCTTTATTTCGTGTTTTTGCTTCTGTAGCAAGTTTCTTCTCAAATTCCCGCTTTGCCTGCCTTATCAATGCTTTGCATTTAACTTGCCAGTGCTTGTGTTGTTTCCAGTTTTCATCATTTGGCTCTTTTTTCCATTTCCTGAAGGTTGCTTTTTTGGCAGCAACAGCCTCTCTGACCTCACCTTTAAACCATGCTGGCAGTTTTTTGGACTTTCTTCCACTTTTCCTAATGCGTGGAATACAGCTGGTCTGGGCTTCGAGGATAGTATTTTTAAATAACACCCAAGCTTGCTGTAAGTCTTTAACCTTTGGAACCGCTCCTTTTAGTTTTTCCTAACTATATTCCTCATTCTATCATAGTCTCCCTTTTGAAAGTTAAAAGGTAGTACTGTGGATGCCTTTACTATCTGTCCTCCACTAATTAAATCAAACACGATCATACTATGATCACTATTGCCAAGTGGTCCCAACACCCTTATTTCTTGCACCAGATCTGGCGTTCCACTAAGGACTAGGTCCAGTATGGCTTCCCCTCTGGTCGGTTCATGAACCAGCTGCTCCAAGAAGCAGTCATTTATTCCATCTAGAAACTTTATCTCTTTAGCTTGTCCTGCTGTGACACTGACCCAGTCGATACCGGGGTAATTTAAATCACCCATTATTACTACTCTGTTGTGACTTTTGTTAACTTCCTTGATTTCTTTGAGCATTTCATCATCCATTTGTTCATTCTGGCCAGGCGGTCGATAGTATACTCCCACTGCCATCACCTTCCCCTTTATAAATGGAATTTCAATCCATAGAGATTCTACAGCAAATTTTGTTCCCTGCAAAACTTTAATCCTTTCTGACTCAATGCCCTCTCTAACATAGAGCGCAACCCCTCCACCAATTTGATCAGCTCTATCATTACGATATAGTGTGTATCCAGGTATCACAGTGTCCCACTGGTTATCCTCCTTCCACCATGTCTCTGAGAGTGCAATCATATCTAACCTCTCATTTAGTGCTATATATTCTAACTCTCCCATCTTATTGTTTAGACTTCTAGCATTGGCATACAAGCATTTTAGAGACTGTATTTTATTCATATTAATCTGGCTATTGGTAGGCAGGGGTAATTTGGAATCTTTATGCTCTGTCTGCTCCTTACTCAAGGGCATTTGGGCTACTATACTCCCTTTTGGAACCTCACTGCTTTTGGTAGTATCCTTCAAGGATACCTTTGTCTGAACCATGCACTCCTGGGTGACTGTCGGCTTTCCCCTAATTTCTATTTTAAAAGCTTCTCTATCTCTTTTTTAAAGGTTAATGCCAGCAGTCTGGTCCCATCCTGATTAAGGTGAAGCCCATCCCTTCGGAAGAGCCCCCCCTTTCCCCAGAATGTTCCCAATAAATACTGCTCTGTTACATCCCAGAAGTGGAGGACTAAACTGGAGGACCGATAAGGAAATGGAAATTACACTTACCTGGTAATTGTTCTTCCTTGAGGGACGACAGTTTAGTCCTCATTCCCACCCAGGGTAGTAGGCTAAGCAGTGGGGGTCCAGCCGGGAAAAGTAAGAGATTACAGGTAGATAAATGTATTTCAATAATTATTTGCCTCTTCTGGTTTTTTCTTGTCTCTCTTTCTGGTGGGGGCAGAAGGAAAAGACACAAGGTGAGAAGCCTATCTCCAAGAAAAAAAAAATGTTTTCTTGTTAAAAGGAAGTGTTATACATTCATTTCGATGGAGGAGTAGTCTAGTGGTTAGAGCAACTGCCTACTACCCAGAAGATCAAGGGTTTGATTCCCACTGGCACTCCTTGTGATCTTGGGCAAGTCACTTTACCTTCCATTGCCTCAGAAGAAAAGGCTGGCAATCTACTTCCAGTGATACATTGCCAAGAAAACCCAGAGGTAGCTGGGTTGCTACGAGTCAACACTCACTTGATGGCACTAAAAAAAAAAAAATACATTCATTTAAAATGTTGTGGTTAGCTACTTATTTGTTGCTCCTTTAAGTGTGCTTTGTCACTAGTTCACTGGGGATGATGGGAGAGGCCAGCAGACAACATCCCATGATGTCACATTTTTGTGACATGCCCAGTCTCCAAGCTGCAGGAGGAGGTGCACAACCCAGAGGTGGAGGACTAAACTGTCGTCCCTCAAGAAAGAACAATTACCAGATAACTGTAATTTCCATTTCTCTGAGGTCTAGAATGGGTCTGTGTCCTCCTGTTTTCTTTGGAATAAGGAAATAGGGGGAGTAAAACCCTGTACCCCATTGGGGAATGGGCACCTCTTCTATTGCTCCTTGAGCAAGGAGCATTGTGACTTCTTGACCAATCGGTCATTGGGGGAGGTCTGAGAATTGAACTGTCTTACTATTGTAGGAGGGGGCATGCTGAGGAAATGAAGCTTGTACCCCTCACGTACAACAGACAGAGTCCAATTTTCTGCTGCTATCTGACACTATCTGGGGGCAAAATGACATAACCTTCCTGGGATGGTGGAGGGTTCTGGGCCGTTCAGGGCCAGGAAGGCAAAGTTCTGTAGATAGGAGTCAAAGCCCCTGTGGAGGCTGAGTCTGCTGAGCCGGTTGAGGCTTAGCTGCTTTTGGCTTCCTTTGTTGCCTAGGTTGTTGTTGCTGTCCCTTTTGGGCAGACTGACCTGAACGATGTCCCTGCTGGGTATAGGAGGGATACAACTTCTTCTTCTTACTGAAGAATGGTTTCTTAGAGGATCATTTCCTTGCAGGATCAGCTGTAGATTTGACAAATTCCTGTTCAGAGAGAAGTTCAAAATGATTTCTCTAGGAACTCTGCTGCCATACCTTCGGAGTCAGGATTGGCTTTGTTCTCTAGATCTCAAGGATGCGTACACTCATGTTCTCATCCATCCAACTCACCGAAAGTTCCTTTGATTCCTGTTTCAAGGGAAGCACTACCAATACAGGGTTCTTCCTTTCGGCCTGGCTTCTGCACCAAGGGTGTTCACAAAATGCATGGCTGTGGTAGCAGCATTTCTCCGCATCCTTTACTTAGACAACTGGCTCATTTGAGCCCCTTCAGAGCCAGAGGCCTGGGTTGCTCTGTCTCGTACAGTGCGCATCCTTCAGTATTTGGGATGTGTCATAAACTTCCCAAAGTCCAACCTTCCTCCCACTCAATCCCTAGAGTTTATAGGAGCTCTTCTGGATACCAGACAAAGGCCTTCCTTCCACAGCCCCACTGCCTTCGCATTGTGCAGTTAGCTTCCCAAGCAGTGCTAAAACCTCACCTCACTGCTCGGGAAATGTTACAGTTGCTAGGCCACATGGCATCGCCTCCATATGAGGGCAGCCCAGTGGACCTTATCCACTCAGTGGACTCAGGCGTCAGGTTGCCTGTCAGACAAAATAGCAAACTCAGATCGCCTTATTTTGTCCCTCCAATGGTGGCAGTCACCCAAAAACCTTCTGGTGGGGTCTCCTTTTCAGCAACTCCCCCTCCCCAAGCCACTCTAACAACAGATGCTTCACAGGTGGGTTGGGGAGCCCACCTGCACAGCCTCTCTACCCAGGGTACCTGGACTCCACAGGAGGCCTATCTCCATATCAACCTCCTGGAGCTCAGAGCAATCTTCCTTGCTCTTCGAGTATTTCACACCCAGATCAGCTACAAGACAGTCCTAGTTCAAACGGACAATCAGGTAGCCATGTTCTATGTGAACAAGCAGGGTGGAACAGGCTCTCTGTCGCTGTGCAACGAAGCTTTGCGACTATGGGCCCTCGCCAGAGAGCATCAGATTAATCTCCTTGCGGTGTATCTTCCAGGCATTCAAAACTCTTGGGCAGACAGACTCAGTCGAGTTCTGCTTCCACACGAATGGTCTCTCCATGCAGACTAGGTGTTCAAAAATGTTCAAATTTGGGGAACCCCGGACATAGACCTCTTTGCAAGTCCGCTGAATGTCAAACTTCCCCGGTTCTGTTCCAGAATTCCGGCTCGAGGTTGTCAGGCCAGGGATGCTTTCATCCTTCATTGGGGTCAGGACTTCCTGTATAACTTTCCACCCATTCCCCTAATTCCCAAAACGCTGTTCAAGCTTCAGAGAGACAGAGGTCATATGATCCTCATAGCTCCACGTCTTAAACTTTCCCAGCAGGTAAAGGATATCCTTCATGCTTCCAGGAAACCTTCCACAAGATGCTCTTATGCATTTAAGTGGAAAAGGTTTACTATATGGTGCTCACAGAAGGGTCTTATCCCTCTTGCGATACCTCTGGAATCATTACTGGAGTTCCTCCTTCATTTATCAAATGCAGGGCTTAAGACCAATTCAGTGAGAGTCCATTTGAGCGCTATTGCAGCTTCTTTCAAGCCTTTAAATGGACAACCTATTTCCTCTCATAGCGAGATTTATGAGAGGCCTTCTTTTAACGAAGCCTCCCATTAAGCCACCACCGGTGGCATGGGACGTGAATCTGGTACTTGGGCAGCTCATGAAACTGCCCTTTGAACCATTAGCCACTATCTCTTTGAAATTCCTTTCCTGGAAGGTTATCTTTCTCATTGCAATCACATCAGCACGTCGCATCAGTGAATTGCAAGCATTGGTGGCTGATCTTCCTTATACAAGGTTCCATCATGATAAGGTAATCCTTAGGACTCATCCACACTTTATGCCAAAGGTGGTTTCGCCCTTTCATTTAAAACCAAGCAGTTTACCTTCCTGTATTCTTTCCAAGGCCTCACGCCTCAAATGCAGAAAGGAACCTTCATACTTTGGACTGTAAAAGAGCTTTGGCCTTTTACTTGCAAAGGACACAGCAACATAGAAAATCCTCTCAACTCTTTGTTGCTTTTGATCCTAGTCATTTGGGACTTCCAGTCTCCAAAATGACATTGTCCAGCTGGATTGCACAGTGCATATCTTTTGCCTATGAGAGTAAGAACCTTCCTCTTGAAGGCCATGTCACAGCTCACAATGTGAGAGCCATGGCAGCCTCAATGGCTCATCTTCACTCTGTGTCTATCGACGACATCTGTCGAGCAGCTACTTGGGCTTCGGTACATACCTTCACAGCCCATTACTGCTTAGACAAGGACTCCCGCCGGGATGCCTTGTTTGGTCAAGCTGTTCTTCAACACCTGTTCCAGACAATCAACTCCTACCCACCATCCCTGGTAGGATGCCAGAGATCCATGGGGGGAAGTGGAACCCTTTCACAAGGGCACACAACTTTCTGGGACCATCTCCCTGGCATCTGCAGCTAGGGAGTCCCCATATGTGAAGACTGCATTCCTGCTTGTTCCTAGAGATAGCATAGTTACTCACCTGTAACAGGTGATCTCCGGGAACAGCAGGAATTTAGTCCTCACAACCCACCCACATCCCCTAGGAGTTGTATCTTTCTATCTCTCTCTTTGCCTCTCTCTTTTGTCTCAGCTTTAAACTCAACTGGAGAGGGACAGTTGGGAAAGGCGGAAAGGCAGCACGCAAGCGCTATGGGATGCTCCCAAAAGCTTTCCTATTGGACGCTGGGGAGCGTTCCCGCGCAGGCTCCGTCGGTACCGACGATACCCATATGTGAAGACTAAATTCCTGCTGTTCCCGGAGATCACCTGTTACAGGTGAGTAACTATGCTATATCCCAACGAGGAATGGGAAACCACATTACAGCGGATTCCACATTGGGAACCTGCTATCTCCAGAATGACTGTCTATGCTAATGCAGGCTACTGTGGATGAATCAGAGCCTCTAGTAATTATTCACATTAATGGCTATCCTCTTCAAATGTTGCTAGATTCAGGCACCACAACTTCAGTTTTGAAAGAAATTACCTCCAGGTGTAAAATTGTCCAATGAAAACTCACTCATTCACCACAGGATTTGATGGAAAACCAGTAAATATTAAAATGACTGAATCATGTGAAGTTGAATTATTAAGTGAAAGTATTTGTAAATCATTTCTGTAGCTCTACAGTGTCCAGTGAATTTGTTAGGCAGAGATTTGCTCATTGCATTTGAAGTGCAGATGACATTCCTTCCACAGAAAAATATTTTTGTTGTAAGTGAGGGGAACAATTTAGAAGAGGACTTAAAGAACGTAACAGGGGAGGTTTGGATAAGTCCAGAGAACCCCTTTAGTACCATTCAGTATGCAGAGCCGGTTCGGATTAAAATAAAACCTGGGAAAAAGGGTCCAAAAATAGCTCAGTATAAATTTCATCCTGAAGCTATTAAGGGATCTCAGGAAGAAATCCAACTGTTGTTAGATAATAAGATTATTGAACCAAGTACTTCACCATTTAACACACCACTTTTTTTGGTTAGGAAACCTAATGGCAAGTGGAGGGTTATGCATGATTTAAGAGAACTAATGTAGTAGTAGAAGCAAAATTTCCACTAGTAGCTAATCCAGCCACATTGTTACAACAGAATCCTATTAAGAAGTTCAGTACAGTATCAGATTTGTCAAATGCATACTTTGGAATTCCAGTTCATCTTGATAGCCATCCATTGTTAGCTTTTCAGTACAATGGTCAGCATTATCAGTGGACCAGGTTACAGCAGGGGTATACTGACAGTTCATCAATTTTCACCAGATGCTTGGGAAGAGATCTGGAGGATTTCAGACAGGCACTGCCAAATTCAGTAACACAGATTCAATATGTAAATGATCTATTATCAGCAGACACAGAGGAACTTTGTAGACAATATTCCATAGCTTTACTGCAGACATTAGTAGAGGGAGGTTATTGAGTTAACAGAGAAAGCATAGTTACTCACCTGTAACAAATGTTCTCCGGGGACAGCAGGAATCAGTCCTCACATATAGGTGACATCGGCACTGACAGAGCCCTCACAGAAACATCCCCCCCAGCTTTCAAAGAAAGCTTTTGGAAGATGCCACCACGCAGGTGTGGTCCCCTTCCCGCCCAAGAGTGCCATCTTGCTCAGTCAGATGACATAGCTAAAAGACAGTAAAAATAAAAGATGGTAAAGGAGCAACTCCAAGGGTTGGAGGGAGGGTTGTGAGGACTGATTCCTGCTGTCCCTGGAGAACACCTATTACAGGTGAGTAACTGAGCTTTCTCCAGGAACAAGCAGGAAGTCAGCTCTCACATATAGGACTCCCCAGCTACAGGCTGCTGAAAGGCCATAGCAAAAATGGGGATCCCTCATGGGGAGCTGCAAGCAGCAGCAATTGAGTCTGTGCCCACAGACCATAGTAGGAACCCTGTGTCCGATGAAACTAGCATTCCGGTAGCCTGAACACAGAAGGGTCGGAAGGTAGGAGTTGCCTAAACCCCAAAAGGTTACGGAGCACAGCCTTGTCTGGGAGAGGTGGAACAGGTACTGTAACACCAGAGCCACCGGACAGAAGAAAGGGTCAGCCCCATGTTTGGTGCACCAAACTAAGAACCTGTGCCATTTGAGGGCATAAGGCTTCCTAGTAGAGGCATTGCGAGAGGCCAGCAGAATGTCCTCCACCTCAACCGGGAGTCACCCTCTCAGCAGCCAGGCTGTCAGCGACAGGGACCCCAGGTTGGGGTGCAGGAGAGTCCCCCCTCCTGAGACAGGAGACCTGGGGCAGTCCCCAGGGGGATGGGGGGGGGGGGTCTCTGTCAACTGTAGAAGCAGCAGGAATCATGGCTGCCTGGGCCACCGAGGAACCATCAGGATGAGTGAGGCCCTGTCGCAGATGGTGAAGGTTTTGGCGATCAGCAGCATAGGAGGGAAGGCATACATGAGGCCTTCCGACCATGAGACCAGACACACGTCCACTGACACCCTGGAGGCGTGGGCCTGCCGGGGAGCAGAAGCAGGGCAACTGAACGTTGTCCGAGCTGGCGAACAGGTCCATCACTGGTTTGCCCCAGAGCCGGAAAAGCCGGCTGGCCGGCCACCCAGGGGTCCAGCTGCCACTCATGCGGCTGGAGATCTCTGCTGAGGCTGTCAACCAGCAGGTTGTCCTGGCCTGGCAGGTACACTGCCTGCAGGAGGATACCCTGTTGAATTGCATATGAGCAGAGGACCAATGCCTCCCGACAAAGGGTACGAGACCCCGTGCTGCCCTGTTTGTTCATGTAGAACATTGCCACCTGGTTGTCTGTCTGGACTAGCACCAGCTGGTGATGCAGGTGGTGACAGAAGACCCTCAGGGCTAGGTGTATGGCTTGGAGCTCCAGAAGGTTGATCTGCTGGGTGCTCTCATCTGGTGATCAGCTCCCCTGGGTGCAGAGATCTCCATAGTTGGCTCCCCAGCTGAGCAGGGAGGTATCCATGATAAGGACCCTTGAGGGAGCTGGGGTCTGAAAAGGCATGCCCACCTCAAGATGCAGGGATGACTGCCACCAGATCAGGGAGTCCACCAATTGGCAGGTCATAGAAACTTTGTCTTGGAGGCAGCCCATGGCCTGAGACCACTGGTCCCGGAGACACTACTGCGCCACCCTCATGTGGAGGCAAGTGTCTGGGGTGACATGGACCATGGAGGCCATGGCCTGAGGAGGCACAGGAGAAGTTGAGTGGGCACCGAGGAACAGTACAATACCTCAAGAGCTAGAGTCCTGAGATGCTCAGCTCGGTCCTTGGGCAAGAAAGCCTTTGACTGGAGCGTGTCTATCCTTGCCCCAATGAACTACAGATACTGGGTCAGAAGGAGGTGAGACTTGGGGTGGTTTATGATAAAGTCCAAGTGCTGCAGAACCTGGATAGTGCGTGTGGTAGCCTGCTGCACCTCTGAGGCCGTGCTTCCCTTTATGAGCCAGTTGTCCAGGTAGGGAAAGAAGACGACTCCCTGGAGCCGAAGGAAGGCAGCCATGACCACCAGGAATGCTATAAAAACTTTGTGGGCAGAGACTAAGCCGAAGGGGAGCACACTGTACTGAAAGTGCCTGCCCCCTACTACGAACTGCAGGTACTGCCTGTGGTTGGGGTGGATGAGGATGTGGGTATAAGCATCCTTGAGGTCTAAGGAGCATAGCCAAGCTCCTTGCTGGAGGTATGGCAGCAATGTTCTAAGGGAGAGCACCTTGAACCTCTCCCTCACCAGGAATTTGTTGAGGTTGCACAGATCGAGGATGGGCCTTAGGTCTTCTGCTCTTTTTGGCACAAGGAAGTACCTGGAGTAGAACCCCTTGCCTTGAGTTGGTGGGGCACCGGTTCCAGCGCTTTGTCCTCGAGAAGACCTGCCAACTCCTTCAGAAGAAGGTGCCGGTAAAGGGGAGACCTGAGGGGTTCTCCTGGGAAATAAGGGGGAGGCGGTCCGAGTCAGGTGAAGGAGGTAACTCTCCCTGACTACCCTTAGTGCCCAAGAATCAGTGGTGATGGTCACCGACCTCTGGGCATAGAGGGGCAGACATCCCCCTGAGGGTTGCTGATCTCCTTGGGTAGAGAGGCTATGCTCAAGGAGTCAAAAATAGCCCCCTGGCTGGGCCGGAACTGGTGCCTAGGGTTTTGGAACCTTCTGCTTGCGTGGGCCATACCCATGTCCCTGTAAGCAGCTCCCTTACTCGGGTAGAAAGAATTTTGCCTGAGCCCTTCTGTCGGGAAGGGGCAGTGGTCTAATTTTGAGAGCCTGGTCCTCATCATGAACTCTGTCTCCAGCTCAACAGCCTTGTCGGTCATGGGTTTACCAAAGAGGTTCTCTCCATGGCATGGGACATTGACCAACTTGTCCTGAACCCACTGCTCGAGGTCGGACAACTGTAGCCAAGCTTGGCGGCATGCACCAATGCCGGCCACCGCTACTTGAGCCACCGACTCGAACCCGTCATAGGCCGCTCGAGACATGAATTTGGAGCATTCACAGACTGCTTTGGCCAGGTTCTTGAACAACTGCAAAGGTTCCTCATAGAGATCAGCTGAGAACTTGTTGAGTTCCTTCACCAGGTCTCTCAAATACATGCCCATGTACAGCTGGTAGGTCTGGATGTGGCCGATGAACATTGAGCCCTGGTAGCACTTTCTGCCCTCACTTGGTTTGCAGCTTGTCGTGCTGTGAGGGCATGTGTGCATCAGTGATGCTGAGAGCTAAACTATCGGTAGTTTAACTACTGGCAGGGTCTCCCAAGATGGACAGATCTCAGCTGAGGTGCCAGACCAAGACAAACCACCCATCTGGGCAGCAGTGGAATGGGATAGTGTTGACGGCGGAGGATTACATTTCTGTGACAACGGCAACAACAACAAACTTAACTGCATGGAGGAAAGGCCTGGCAATCTACTTCTGTATCTTGCCATGAAAACCCAATGGATAGTTACAACAAAACAAATTGTGCTATTGGTCTGGAAGATGAGACCCCCAGGTCGGAAGGCACTCAACTAGCTGCTGGAGAAGAGCTGAAGACTTTTCAGAATAAAGCCAGCATTTATGATGTGGTTGGATCAAAGCCCTCGGAACGTCTTTTTGCAGCGAAGTGCACGCAATGAATAAAACCAGGAGTCAGTTCGAAGATCCAAGCCAATTTATTTGTGCACAAGTCTCAGGCAATGTCACATTCAAAAAGGTCTGAGCCATGGAGTCCAGTAAACAACACTTTTATACCTTTCTTCTTCAGTTTAATACAGGTAAACTTTCTATTGGTCCTAATGACCCTTGCCCCTGCCCAATGGGGATCTCTCTCTGGGCCTAGTACTCCGTTCCCCCTGCTCAGGATTCTCTAACAAAGGCACAGTTCTTAGACTTTGATACATTTCTCCTACAAGGTCACTGCTAGCTTAGAAAATGTGTGAATACAGAGTACTGGTATATGTCTGTCATCAGTATAGCAGAATCTAACAAAGGATTTATACAACCTTATCAAAAACCAGTTTAAAGCAGTTTTCTCTACTTCTACTGACTTTGGTATTTCTCAGCTTAGTATTCTCAAGTGGGAGTTGGGACTCAGGCATAGCTTAGGCCTCTCATACGTTTTCATACATTTACAGGCTATTCTAGGCCATAGCCTGACACATTCCCCCCTTTGATTATTCTCACCCGTAAGTGAGCAAGGGTGAGAATCAAATCATACAGGTGTAACATCATCACCTTGGGGTATAAGGTAATAGTGCCACATGGCTAATATCTTTGTAGCTGCCTTACGTTCCACAATACTATCAATGGTTGAGTTCAGCATACGCAAGGCATAAGGGTAGGAGACATGGGAGAAACAAGCAGATGGCCAGTATGAATAGGACAATGAGCACAAGTGTCTTCAGGCCGCCCAGTCCTGAAAACAGAGAACCAAACCATCCATCGAGTTGCAAACCATGCCAGGTCTGGACCGGTACATAGGTTTGTTTTCTCATATGATTGGCTATATCTTCTACAACTTGTCCGTTATCGATTTGGAAACAACAGTTAGTTAAATTCAGCTTTCCACACACACCTCCTTCAGCTGCAAGAAAATAATCTAATGCTAAGCGGTTCTGATAAATGGCTGTACACATTTGTGTGGCTTGTTTAGCTAACAGGGTTAGTGCTCTACTAGTTTCATTAGTTATTATTTCTACAACAGCTTGTAAACGTATAATACGATTTAACAAATACACAGGGGTGCGGTAACCCCAAGAGCCATCTTGTGCCCAGGTGGCAGGTCCATAGTAGGAAACTCTCCAGTGGCCATTCTTCAGATGTCGCATCCCATTTGTCCCATTGGCCTATTTTCAAGGCCTCTCGTTTCTGTCGGCTCTTGTATACAGGGAAACCCAGTCGTTCTCCATGAGAAATGGGCAGAAGAAAGAAAGAAGGTCTTATTGTCCCCAATACACACGCACCTCCCCAGTTAGCAGGGAGTTTAGCATATGCTCGAGTTCGAGATCCAATATAGTCCAGGTGGAGTTTGCCAGGTACTGTGAGAAGCCAGATTTGTCCATAACCTGGCAAGATGAGGAAAGATAATCAAAGGATTGGGGGGTTCTGGGGCATTAGCACCTGACCACCAGGATGTCTTTTTGGTAGTCGTATTGTAGTACTTTTGGTTTAAACAGACTAATTGTCCCACTAGCATAGTCAATTGTGGTCCAGCACGAGCAAAACATAGGTTACCAACAATGGGGCTAGCTAGAACCCACTCACTGGTAGTTTTATGCAGATCAGTTTGGTTGTATGGTACAGAATAGTTCAGTTCTTGCACTTCCCAGGGCCACTGGTCTCCCATCTGAGTTCCTCCGCAGAAAAGACAATCAGAGACATGGAGACTGGATGCTACCGCTCCAGCTAGCTCAATGAACAGATTTCGAGAAGCATGGGGAATTACAAACTCTGCCTTCATGGCCTCATAAAAGGTATGATGTATCCGATAAGGTGAAGAGACATGAGTTTTGGTGTTAAGCTGGATATACACAATAGTTCCAGGGTCAGTTCCACTTCCTGCAATGCGTAGACCGAATCGGAATCCCTGCTCCACTGGCTCGGGTCGAGGATGAGAAGCCGTAGGGGATTACAAGCACTTTTCTTGCACTTCTTAGGTTCCAGTAGGGGTAATCTTTCTAGTTTAGCTTTGCGATTATCTCCATTTTGTCCAGTAGGGCTACCAGACCAGGTAGCATAGTACACACAACCCGATTTTGGGCAGAAATAGTCATCTTTTGATGGTTTTCCATAAGTAGTTGGGGAATGTACCCCAGTGCATATTCCCCATCTGTATGCACCTTCACCTTGTCGTCATAGTAGTAAGTTTGCTCCCATGATCCACATCTGTAATAGTCATTTCTGTTTATCAGATCACAAGCATCAAAGTACAGGGACGCAGGTTTGGTGGGATCAGAGAGTTGAGTTGTAGCATTTATGAGAGCTCCATCTTCATCATTCCATCGTAGTTCCAAGACATAGTAAGAAGGATTCTGTCGAGGTCTAAAACAGGTACGAGTCTTTCCCTTCGTGCAGACATTTAGTTCTGTACCATTATACATGCACTGGCTGACTGTACCCGTGCAGGTGTAATAAGAGTGATAAAGCAAAGTCTGGGTGACCTTTATCCCAGTTCGGGTAGTAGTTATACAAGCTGCACAAGGAGGCAAGGCAAAAGTTATTTCCAGGGGTCCCAGGGCTACCGCAAAGATGAAACAGTAATAGGCAATCATCATGATCATTATCTCTTAGACTCTGATGATGGATAACTGAGATGTTGAAGGCTGGTTATTCTCTTCATAGTGTGAGTCGCAATGGTGCTGCAGGATTAGCGATCAAAGTCCAAAGACGACTTTCAGGAACTGCTGCTGGCTTTACTCGACTGTGATGAATCCAGGAATCAATTTCCGCCACCTTCACCGCTGTTGGTGTTGACAGTAGAACAACGTATGGTCCCTTCCAATGAGGTGCCAATGGTGTCTTCTTCCACTCTTTTAACCACACCAAGGCTCCAGGCTTGAAGGGATGCAATGGCTCAGTCAGATTGATAGGCAACTGGTTCTGCACCCAAGCATGGAGGTCCTGCAAGACAGAACTTAGAGCCAACAATTCTTGTCTAGTGATTTCTGATCCAATCTGACTCATGTTCCCCCTTATTCCCTGAACTATGGGCGGGGGGTCTCCCATACAAAACCTCAAATGGGGAAACTCCTAATGACTTAGTGGGGGCTGAACGTACTCTGAGAAGGGCCATGGGGAGAGCTTGGGGCCATTTCAGGTGAGCTTCCTGACAGAGCTTGGATAACTGGGATTTTAGGGTTCGGTTCATTCTCTCTACTTTCCCTGAACTCTGAGGTCTGTAAGCTGTATGTAACTTCCACTGAATCTGTAAAGCACGGGCTAGCTGCTGAGTTACTTGTGACACAAAGGAAGGCCCATTATCTGACCCTATGGTTAAAGGTATTCCAAACCGGGGAATGATTTCATGGAGCAGAGCCTTAGTGACTTCTCTGGCCTTTTCAGTTCTAGTGGGGAAAGCCTCCATCCACCCAGAGAAGGTACAAACTAGAACCAGTAGGTAGTGATATCCATTTGCTCGTGGCATTTCTGCAAAGTCTATTTGGATATTTCCCATGGGGGTAACTCCCACTGACTGAACTCTTGGGGGTAGGACAGGACCCTGTCGGGCATTATTTTTTGCACAGGTTACACATTTTCGGGCTATTGAGGCAGTTAAGGGTCCCAACAATGAGATACAAAAATATGGTTTCAGGGCTTTTTCCATTGCAGTTTTTCCATAATGTGTAGCTTGATGAAAGGCATGGACAAAGGCTGGACCCAGGGCTTCAGGGATCACAGTCATACCAGGAGGTGAGCCTCCTTCGGGCGGTGGTAGCACTATCCATCCAGTCTCAAATAGCTGCCCCCCCTCATTCTGACAATAGTAGTCCAGCTCATTTGGGGTGTATCGTGGTGTCCAAGCACTGAGAGGTACCGGAAATATGGCTGCCTGAACTGCAATATTGGGGGTAGAGATTTCTCCTCTGATTGCTGCTTCTCGGGCTGAGGCATCAGCGAATCTGTTTCCTCGGGACACTTCTCCATCTCCAGTCTGATGGCCTCGGCAGTGCATTACAGCAACTTGTTTGGGGGCCCATACTGCCTCCAATAAAGTCAATATTTCTGGGCCATACTTGATGGACTTGCCTCCCAAGGTTATCAAGCCGCGTTCTTTGTACAAGGCTCCATGGGCATGTAATGTTGTAAAGGCATACTTGGAATCTGTATATACATTCAAACGGGTCCCAGTCCCTATCTTCAGTGCTCGAGTGAGGGCTATTAGTTCGGCCTTCTGTGCTGAAGTTCCCGGGCCAGAGCTGATGATTCTATTACCATGTCTAGGGTCACCACTGTATAACCAGCTCATCGTTGTCCATTGATTACAAGACTGCTTCCATCCACGAAGAAAGTCCTTTCTGGGTTGTTCAAGGGGATATCAGTTAAGTCTGGGCGACTTGAATATACAGTATCCATTAGTTCTAGACAATCATGGTCAGGAGGGCCTGGACCGGTGGGCAGTAGGGTAGCAGGGTTCAATGTTTGGCTGACACTCAATTGCAGTCGAGGATTCTCACACAGCATACTTTGATATTTCAACATTCGCGCGTTGGTGAACCAGTAGTTTCCTTTGTGTTCCATTAGGGTTAGAACAGAATGCGGTACAGTGACTTGAAGATTCTGCCCCAAAGTGAGCTTGGCTGCTTCACTCACTAAGAGGGCTGTGGCTGCTATGGCTCTTAGGCAAGGTGGCCATCCTTTGGCAACAGGATCCAATTGTTTCGACAGATAGGCTACAGGTCGTTGCCAGGATCCAAGGGGCTGAGTCAGAACTCCCAATGCATTTCCACATGACTCATGGACATAGAGACGAAATGGCTTCTGTACATCTGGTAGGCCCAAGACTGGTGATAACATCAATGCTGTTTTCAATAATTTGAATGCTCTATCCTGTTCTGGGCCCCATTCCAGGGGTGATCGTTCCATTCCCTTCGTGGCTTGGTACAAGGGTTTTGCCACAAGTGCAAAATTGGGTATCCATATTCGACAATAGCCCGCAGCTCCCAAGAAAGCCCGCACCTGTTTTCTGGTGGTGGGGGTTGGGATGCGACACACTGCTTCCTTCCGCTCGAGTCCCAATTTTCTAATTCCTCTGGATAGATGGAATCCCAGATATTTCACTTCAGTTTGGCACAACTGTGCTTTGGCTCTTGAGACTTTGTATCCGGCTTCATTCAGGAGGTGCAAGAGATCACTGGTGGCTTGCATACATTCAGTCTTGGTGTTGGTGGCTATGAGCAGATCATCTACGTATTGGAGCAAGATTCTTTTTCCTGGAGTTACAGAGTAGCTTGAAAGATCTTGGTTGAGAGCCGCACTAAAGATAGTAGGTGAATTCTTGAATCCTTGAGGTAATCGAGTCCAAGTGAGTTGTCCTCATCTTCCTGTAGTAGGGTTTTCCCATTCAAATGCAAACAAGAGTTGGCTGGCGGATGCCAGGCAGATGCAGAAAAAGGCATCTTTTAAATCCAGAACAGTGAAATGAGTAGCTTCTGCTGGAATCAGTCCCAAGAGAGTATATGGATTTGGTACTACTGGATGTATAGTTTCAACTGCACTGTTCACTCGACGCAAATCCTGTACTGGGCGGTAGTCACTTGTCCCAGGCTTCTTGACTGAGAGGAGGGGGGTGTTCCAGGGCGATTGGCATTCTCTGAGGAGTCCATACTGTAGTAATTTCTTGAGGTGACAATGGATGCCTTCAATTGCTGGTCGTGGGAGAGGATATTGTCGCACATGCACTGGTTCTGCTCCTGGTTTAAGGGTGACAAGCACAGGAGCTATATTCTTTGCTAGGCCAGGAGGATTATCCTCCGCCCACACCCCGGGCGGAGTAAGATGCTGGTGGGTATACGGGGGCTAGCTGCCTTGGATGCAGGTAGATAGAACCGCCATTCTTCTTCTCGGGGGACAGTCAGCACCATCAGGCCAGCAGATTTCGAATTCACAGTCATTTCCATCTTTCCTCCTTCAACAAAGGATATCTGCGCCTGGAACTTAGCAAGCATATCTCGGCCCAAAAGGGGAACTGGGCATTCGGGTATATATAGAAACTGGTGCGTTAGCTTCCGTCTCCCTAATTCACAGGCACGGTTCTGCAGAAAAGGTCTTGTGGTTCTAGTGCCAGTGGCACCAACAATGGTGACAGATCGGGAAGACAGGGGAGCCACTGGCTTAGCTACTACTGAATGTTCGGCCCCCGTATCCACCATGAAGTCCATATACTGGTCCCCAATCTTTAAGTTGACCATAGGCTCCTGGGGACCCAGGGAAAACTTGGAGCCCGGTCTGGCCTAGTCCTCATCCACATAGTAGTCTTCGATAGTCGCCACTCCCTCTACAGCGGCTTCTTCTTGCTGAAACTGTGCGCGCTGCATTCCTCCTCGTTGCTGGAACCTCCCCCCTGCTCTCCTTGTGCTCCCCCTCCCTCTCCAGGGGGTGGAGCCAATATTTGGGCATTCATTCTTCTAATGTCCTTCTTCCTTACAATAGGCGCACTGATTTGCACCTAAGGGGGACCGAGCGCTCCCTCGGCCCCTTCCCCATCCTCGGGTCCTTCTGTTTGGGTATCCTTCTTGTCCTTCAACTAGAGCTGCAGCAAGCAGATCAGCTTTCTTCTTCATCTTTCTTTCACTTTCCCTTTTACATTCTTGATCACGATTCACAAATACCTTTTGAGCGACTTCCATTAGCTGTGCTGTATTCATGCCTGCAAATCCTTCCAACTTTTGCAGTTTTTGTTTTATATCTCCCTGGGACTGACTCACAAAAGCAGCACTTACCATACGCAGATTCTCCTGGGCTGCTGGATCATATGGGGTATAGAGTCTATAAGCTTCAGTTAATCGTTCATAGAAGGCAGCCGGACTTTCATCTGGGCGCTGAAGAACGTCCGCTACTTTCCCAACATGCATGACTTTCTGGCCTCCTCTTCTCAGGCCTTGTAGTAGGGCCTGGCAGAAATGGGTGAGAGCCCTCTCTCCTTCTGCACTATTTGGATCCCACCTTGGATCTTCATTCGGGAAATCTACGGCCACTGCCTGTCGGGGATCTAGGTCTCTTCTGTCTACAGGGTTCTCTTCCAGCCATCGGGTAGTTGCTTGCACTATTTGTGCCCGCTCTTCAGTAGTAAAGAGGGTGGACAAGAGCTGGCGACAGTCAGACCAGGTAGGCTGGTGGGTCTGCATGATACTAGACATTAATTCTGTTAGATCTTGGGGGTTTTCAGTATAAGAGGCATAGTGCGTTTTCCAGTTTAATAAATCTGTGGTAGAAAAGGGCACATAGACGAGACTAGTTGGCCCGGCCACAACCTGACCCCCATCATCTAGAATAGGCAATCCTGGGACTTGGCGTAATGGCATCTGGCGAACTTCTTTCGGGCCCGTGTCTCTGATTCGGAAGGCATAGCGCAAATTTGAGGATCCAGCGGAGACTCTTCCGCTGGGGCTAGGACTATAACGGGTGACCCTGGACTGGCAGTTGATGATCCCCCGCTGGCAGTTCCTCCAGGAGATGGCAGCCCTGCCGGGGAACTTTGTGAACTTTGTTCGGGACTGGGACTCCTACTTCGGGAAGGGGGTTGCTCTTCTCCGGACGGCGGCTGATGAAGTGGGGGCACATCAGCTGGGGGAACCCTCGCTTCTCCTGGCTCTACTCGGGGTGGAGCTGACGGAACTGGCTTATACAAGAATTGGGGTGGGTAATTCGGGATTTCTATAGATTCTGGGGCTGAGTAAATGGGGGGCTTTTCTCCCTTGGCCCCCGGGACCCCCTTTGTAGTTGCTAACATTATCCTGCACTGCTCCTCACAGCAACACTTCATCCAGGAGGGTTGCTTCTCACAAATGTATAAACAGGAGTCTATATAGGGAAACTGGTCAGGGAAATTCCTACGCACTACCGAATGCACTCCGGACACAATTCTGACATCAAAAGTACCCTCTGGTGGCCACATGGCGTCCAGCACCGGCCACTCCCTACCACATAATTTTTCTAATCGGGACGGCGACATTTTCGTCCCGTAATCACCACTAAATCCCTTTTTAAAATGCGTGATCATACAATTCAACGGAGTTTGCACAGACCCCGCCCCTCCCATTATGACATACAATACAACAGACAAAGAGGGCGGGTAGTATGGCTGCAGGTAAGGGGTCCGTACAGCCCACAAAACAGTAAGGGAGACAAACACCAAATGCTTCCTCCTTTTCGTGAACTGGGCGCGGTCGCCCGGCCAGGAACTGCGCTACTTAGGAGTCCACTCTCGCGTAGTCTGAATTTCAAGACCTCTCATTCACTCAAACAGACAGGCATGCCAACAAGTTCCCAAAATTCCATAAAGGCCTACCTTACTTACTTATTCATGAGGGGTGGGGTTTCGTCCTCGTGCACTCTCATGCAAGGAGTACTCGGCCACACCCTGAGAGGTGATCAGGCTCTCGTTACCTTAAACCAGTGGTTCTCAACCCTGTCCTCGGGACCCCACTAGCCAGTCGGGTTTTCAGGCTATCCACAATGAATATGAATGAGATATATATGCATTAGAAATAGCCTGCCAAACTGACTGGCTTGTGGCCCTCCAATGCTGGATTTGGAGACCCCGGCCTTACACCTCTGTCATTTAAGATTGTGAGTGGGCAAGGTACAGATGTCCAAGACATCAAAAAGATTAGATGGAATATGTCACATACCTCCTCGCCTCTCACCACCACCAAAATATTGTCTATTAGACAACTTTTTGGTGGTGGTGAGAAACTAGGAGAGATGTGACACATTCTATCTACCCTTTTGATGTCGAGGACATCTGTACCTTGCCCACTCACAATCGTACTTGACAGAGGTGTACGGCAGGGGTCCCCAAATCCAGCACTGGAGGGCCACAAACCAGTCAGTTTGGCAGGCTATTTCTAATGCATATATATCTCATTCATATTCATTGTGGATAGCCTGAAAACCCGACTGGCTAGTGGGGTCCCGAGGACAGGGTTGAGAACCCCTGCCTTAAACCGTATTAGTCTCGTGCATGTGAGACTTTCCCATAGCTAACTGACTAAAAACCAGACAAATTGCTACTCACCGGATCCGGCCACTATTGCACTGTGCAACCAGTCCCTCCTTGGGTTGAATCCTGGACTCCCCTCGGGTTCGAGGTGTTGGCCGGTCGGACCCGGCAGGCCACTGAGGCAGGGCAGAACCCTCTCCGATACAAGATGACCGGCGGCGCCTGGGGTCCTCTCCGCTGTCGGTCGGCCGCGGTCCCGACCGGACCAAACTTGGAGGCGGTAATACGTGGTTTATTCACTTGCGCACCATTCACGTACTCCACCTTCCCCCCGGCCAAGGCACCAGGAATATGTTGCAGCGAAGTGCACGCAATGAATAAAACCAGGAGTCAGTTCGAAGATCCAAGCCAATTTATTTGTGCACAAGTCTCAGGCAATGTCACATTCAAAAAGGTCTGAGCCATGGAGTCCAGTAAACAACACCTTTTATACCTTTCTTCTTCAGTTTAATACAGGCAAACTTTCTATTGGTCCTAATGACCCTTGCCCCTGCCCAATGGGGATCTCTCTCTGGGCCTAGTACTCCGTTCCCCCTGCTCAGGATTCTCTAACAAAGGCACAGTTCTTAGACTTTGATATATTTCTCCTACAAGGTCACTGCTAGCTTAGAAAACGTGTGAATACAGAGTACTGGTATATGTCTGTTATCAGTATAGAAGAATCTAACAAAATATTTATACAACCTTATCAAAAAGCAGTTTAAAGCAGTTTTCTCTACTTCTACTGACTTTGGTATTTCTCAGCTTAATATTCTCAAGTGGGGGTTGGGACTCAGGCCTAGCTTAGGCCTCTCATACGTTTTCATACATTTACAGGCTATTCTAGGCCATAGCCTGCCACAGTCTGATTGCTGATGTAGCTGCACATGAAATGAATCAGAAGCTGTAAAGATGTCTTACACATTGGAACATGGAACGTACGAAGCATGAACCAAGGGATGTTGGAGGTGGTCAAGAATGAAATGGAACGTGTACAACTTGATCTGTTGGGTGTCAGCGAACTGAAATGGACTGGCATCGGGCAATTTGCATCAGATGATCACATGGTCTACTATGCTGGAAATGAAAGACAAAGAAGAAATGGTGTTGCATTTATTATTTATTTATTTTTTATACCGTGCTATTTAGAATCAGTGCGGTTTACATGTATACTAACAGGTACTTTCCTTTACGTCACTCCAGTCCAGTCCCGGAATCTCTGGGATACAGATCCTCCTGCAGTTGCTTGGAGACTGAATCATAACATTCTTCTGATGTCATCCGTATAACTTCTTGAGGGACCGCCCACTCGCTCCAGTATTTTCAGTCTCCAAGAAGTTGCAGGTTGTAGAGCCTAGGGATCCTGGGCTCTTTTGAGGGACAATTAAGTATTTTAATTTTAATTTCTTATTTTGATTTTAATTTTAATTTAGTTTCAAGTTTCCTTCTTCAAGCTTGCTTTATTTTATTAAAAAAAAAAAAAAAGGTTATATACCTTTAAAAGCTCTAAATGCCCCCCTCTCTTTTAAAGGAATTCATTTAGCAATTTAAAGACGCGTAGTTCTTTGAAAGATTGCTGAGGGGTGAGTGTGAGTCTCCCGATCCTACTAGGGCTAGGAGAGGAGTACTTAGCAGTCTGGAGTCATCTTTGATTTTTGTTATTACCGATACTCCCCCACACGGATTTTCCAGATACCTCCGAGGCAAGAAAGAGCTTATTATCAGGGATCCGGTAAGCAGAAACAGCGTTTTAAAACTGGCAGCGACAGGTATTTCGTTGCTGCGCAGTTCTTAGAGGTGATGGTTAATGAAGGCTGTGCCGTGTTGGCACGTGCATACGTATATCAACGGCATTCAGCAAGTTGTTTAAAGATCAGCTGGCATGTTGAAACGCAATACTTCTGGGTTGCTCCTATAGGCGGAAATGCTTAGCTAAGAGAGACCCGATGGAATAAGACAGAAAAGGAAAGTTTTTTCATTTTGATTGCTTCACCGATTTGTGAAGGCTACAGTTTAAAAAAAAAAAAAAAAAGAAAGAAAAATGCACCGTTTTTCAAACTTGAAGGGGGCAATCCTATATCAGGAGTAGTTGTGAGTATTTAATATTTTATTAATATTTTATTACTTGGAAAAATTTGTAGTGCACAATGCCTTTAAAGCCACAATGTCTAGTCTGTGGTTCAAAAAGGGGCATTTCGTCGGATTCTGGTGTATGCAAATCCTGTATTCAGGAAAATACAGAGATACAAAATGCTGTAGAAGTCTCGGCAGAGGCTGTTAGACATACTTTCTCACCATTAAAAGAGGTAGAGGTAGAGGATCCCCCCCCCCCCACACACACACAACTTTTACCAGAGCCTGTTGCGGGTCCTTCTTCCATGCCAGATATACCAGTAATGCCTTCAGTCTTTTTTTCAGGTTTAGCAGCGTTGTTTTCAAAAGAATTTCTTACTTTAATTCAGCAAAGTTTTAAGACTGATAATAAGGGTATTTTATCATCCTTGGTATCTGACATGGGAAGAAAGCGTTCTGCTATTCATTTGGAAGTTAATGAGGCTCCGGTACATGGTAAAAAGATGAAAATAGGAAAAGATTTTTCAATTTCTTCTGAAGATTTGCATTCAGATGGAGATTTAGATATGGAGGAGGAATTGGAAGAGGGAGAGCTGATAGACCAAGAGGATCAGTCTAGAATAGTGTGTGTTTTTCGGCGGGAGAGTTGCCAGCACTAATTATGGAAACCCTTAAGGCACTGAATATGCCAATCTCGGAGCCTGACGAAGATTCAGTATTAGAGGATCCTTTGTTGCAAGCGTTTAGAAAATCTCAGAAGGCTTTTCCAGTTCATAGAGTGGTTAAAGATATGATTCAGCAAGAGTGGAATATACCAGAGGCTGGTTTAAGAGGCTTCAGGATTATGGCTCGTCTGTATCCTCTATTGGATAGGGATCGAGAATTGTTAAATCCACCTAAAGTAGATGCAGCTGTTTCAGCTGTAACTAAAAGAACTACTATTCCAGTAGAGAGTGGTGCAGCTCTTAAGGATAGTTATGATAGAAAGCTGGACACTTTGCTGAAACAAGTGTTTGATATAAATGCACTGTCTATTCAGGCATCCATTTGTGGAGCATGGGTAGCAAGAGCATGTTTGCGTTGGTCACAGAAAATGCATGCTAACACAGTAGAAGATTCAGTAGAAGAAGCATTTAAATTAGAAACTGGAGCAGCTTATTTGGCTGACATGCATTATGATCTTATCAGGGCATTATCAAAAGGTATAGGCTCAGTTGTCGCAGCTAGAAGGTCTTTGTGGCTGCGAAGCTGGGCTGCAGATGCTTCTTCTAAGGCAAGACTTTCCAAGCTTCCTTTTAGGGGAAAATTACTTTTTGGGGAAGATTTGGACAAGTTGGTAAAAGATTTAGGAGATTATAAGGGAGGCAGACTGCCTGAAGATAAACAAAGGTTAGGACGCTCAGTCCAGGCAGCTAGAGGCCAGTACAGAGATTTGTTTTGGTCAGTTTCAGAGAGGACGCCAGTTTGCTAGGAGTCAGGGGTTTCGAGGTTTTAGGGGAGCAGGCAGAGGTTTTGCAGCTTCCTCTACCTCTGTAAACCCAAGAAAATCACAATGAGATGAGGGATACCCAGGTGGATGTTATTCCCGTAGGGGGATGGCTCCGGGACTTTTATTCTGCCTGGACCCCCGCCACCACCAGCAACTCTCCCCTTCCCGGGGATCGAGCCACCAGCAGCGGGAGGGGCCGTGAAGCCTTCCCTGCCCAATCGGAACAGCACAGGGCGTTTAAATTCAGCGCGACATCGGGCGCAGGCCTCTTCGGACCCCCGCCACCACCAGCAACTCTCCCCTTTCCGGGGATCGAGCCACCAGCAGCGGGAGGGGCCGTGAAGCCTTCCCTGCCCAATCGGAACAGCACAGGGCGTTTAAATTCAGCGCGACTTCGGGCGCAGGCCTCTTCGGACCCCCGCCACCACCAGCAACTCTCCCCTTCCCGGGGATCGAGCCACCAGCAGCGGGAGGGGCCGTGAAGCCTTCCCTGCCCAATCGGAACAGCACAGGGCGTTTAAATTCAGCGCGACATCGGGCGCAGGCCTCTTCGGACCCCCGCCACCACCAGCAACTCTCCCCTTCCCGGGGATCGAGCCACCAGCAGCGGGAGGGGCCGTGAAGCCTTCCCTGCCCAATCGGAACAGCACAGGGCGTTTAAATTCAGCGCAACATCGGGCGCGCCCGCGCCTGAGGGCCTCGCCAGAGGGCCCTTTGGCGTGGCCCTTAGGCGGGGCACGGCAAGAAACACAGATAACCCGTATAAGCACAGCAGTATCTCGACTGCCCGGCGGGTTTGAAACTAACCTCATCAACATCATCTGAAAAAGATCTCCGTCTTCTTCAAACCTCCAGCTGGAGCGCACCTATGGCAGACCTCGCTCTCACATTGAACCAAGCCACCTACCGATCACAGCAAGTATACCACTCCTAAAACACTGGCTATAAATGAGTCTTCCAGCACATCCATCTAAGCCAATATCAATATTCTCCTATGGTCACACATATCCTATGATCTGTAGCCTCATATACTGTTGTCAGTAGCCTATATAACCTTGTTGATAGTACCTATACTGTTGTCAGTAGACTATATAATATCAATATTCTCCTATGGTCTCACATATCCTATGATCTGTAGCCTCATATACTGTTGTCAGTAGCTTATATAACCTTGTTGATAGTACCTATACTGTTGTCAGTAGACTATATAACACTGTCAATAGCTTCTTATACTGTGGTCAGTAGCACCATATACCGTTGTCCATTGCCATACTGTTTTGTGTCTCACTACCGTACTCTCTGTCCTGCTATTGCACTATACTGCAACATATCTACAGTACTTCGCACACAACAGGAACTCGCAAAATGGCCCTCCAACTCTTCGCCCTTATCAGCTTTTTCCTACTTACTCACTGGCTCGGAACCTCCCAAGCCCTTTACATATCTCATGGAACTATCCCCATCTTAAATAGCCATGGAAAAAGGTGGTCTGGACCCCCATACTCCCACCCAGGAAGTGACACCTACACACGCCGCTCCCATTTGATACACATAGCACTCCAGCTACCCAATACACCCACCCAGGAAGAACCTCCGAAATACCGACCCCTAAGATGTGCCATCATAAATGCGCGTTCTATTCGCAAAAAATGGCCTGTGGTTCTTGAAACAATTTCCCGCTATGACCTAGAGATACTCATGATCACAGAAACCTGGCTATCAGCGGAAGATAACGTTCTCATCAACCAACTTCTACCACCCAATTTCGCCATACACACAAGACATAGAGAAAACAAAAAAGGAGGAGGGGTGCTCATAGTATCCAAATCGGACCTTAACTTCCACATAAAAGATTCCTCTAGCTCAAACAATCTAGACATACTCTCCATTACAAACCAGCAAATCTCCCTCAACCTCTTATACAGGACACCGTCCACGTCTCCAGATGACCTCCCAACCATTATTGACCTTACTGCCAGCACCCTCAATCCCAATAAACCAAATTGGATAATGGGTGACTTCAATCTCCCATCGTTATCCCAAAACCACGCAATTGCCTTCCTTGGTGCTATGGAAGACATGGGACTCAAGCAAATTATCAATAAACCCACTCATATAAAGGGAAACATTCTGGATTTGATATTTGCTCCTCAGACAGTCTTTGAACAAAACCACAACCTACCAATATCAATCGTTGATGTACCCTGGTCAGACCACAAACTGATCATTTTCCAGATCCCCATCATCAATGAGAAGCTGCACAGAAGCCAAAACATGCACAGCACATCACAGACGCCCACAAGAAGATTTAGACCATTTAACAGGGAACACATCTTGGCTGAGACCCAATCACTCCTCAACAAAACCATACCAGACCTCGACGAACTAATCACCTCCTGGAACTCCAATCTGCATGCCATATCACAACCTCCAATTTCCAATAACACAAAGAGGAGAAAAAGAAGCACCGCCCCATGGTTCTCTCCTGAATTGCGATCCTCTCTGACCCAACTCCGCAGACTGGAACGCCGCTGGCGCAGATCACTTTCCACTGAAGATCAGACCGCCTACCGTACTCACCTCTCCACACACCGTGAAGCAATCACAACCACAATGAAACAATACCACACAGACACTCTAAAGAGATCACTGAATAAACCACGTGACCTCTTCAACCTGGTCAAATCCCTCTCAAAGGAACCTTCTCCCGAACAACACAGTGAGATTCATCCACAGAAATTCGCTGACTACATGCAATCCAAGATAGTGCAAACTAACAAGGTGTCAACAGTCCCGTTCCAAGAACCAACGAATGCAACCCCACTAAATAACTTCTCTACACCATCCACTAAATGCATCGAGGACACCATAGCATCTCTCAATACCTCCACTGCACAAACGGACCCATGCCCAGCTTTTTGGATTAAGGAGCTACGTTGTGCGTTCAGCCCCTTCATTGCAAATCTAATGAACCTCTCATTCACAACAGGGTACTTCCCTGCAGCACTCAAGCAGACTTCCATCAGGCCACTTTTGAAAAACCCCAAGCTAGACCCGCAAAAGGTCGAATCTTATAGGCCTATAGCTAGCATTCCCTCTTAGCCAAGATAATTGAGAAGGAGGCACAACGGCAAATCCAAGATCATATAGACACCACAGCTCCCCTAGATCACTGCCAACATGGGTTCAGAGAATATCATGGGGTCGAGACCCTTCTCACTAACCTATTCAACGACATTATCATAGGCATTAACAACATCCGACAAGGATTTGTACTCGTCTTCTTAGACATCGCTGCGGCGTTCGACTCGGTAAGCCACGAAATTCTCCTCGGACGACTGAAAGAGAAAGGTATCTGCAACAGTGCATTAGAATGGTGTAACTCTTATCTGGATGGAAGATGGCAATATGTGAAGTCCGGTACAGAAGAGTCAAAACGCTTCCATCAAAAGCAAGGTGTGCCTCAAGGTTCCTCATTGTCTTCCCTACTATTTAACATATACATGCAGCCCATCTGCGACGTCATAAGATCCTTCAAAGTCAACTGCTTGATATATGCAGATGACATTCTCTTATATATGCCTTTCTCTACAACTCAATTAGACCTGGCACCGTTGGTAGACTGCCTCAATTCGGTCTCAGAGTGGCTCCAATCACAAAACCTTCGCATTCAACATAAAAAAACAGAGGTGCTCTTCATCTCCAAAGACCCCAACTTCACCCCTCCAGCCCACGTCAGTGTCAAGGAAGCTGACCTACAAGCTAAAGAAACAATAAGATACCTTGGAGTTACATTGGACCAACGTCTGGATATGAAACATCACATAAATAACATAGTTAAAGCTGTATACTTCAAAATACGCTCGCTTAGGCATATGCGTTCCCTGTTGGACCCGGATGACTTCCGAACCATATACCAAGCGCTAATCCTGCCACACTTCGACTTTGCAAATGCCATATTACAAGGTCTCCTTCAATCCACTCTTAGCCCACTACAGATGGCCATGAATGCCGCAGCAAGAGTCCTCTACGGAGCCTCCAGAAGCGATCACGTAACTCCCATTCTTAAACAACTTCACTGGCTCCCCATCCATGGGAGGATCATCTTTAAAACCCTAGTACTATCATTCAAGGCAATCAAGGGTATCTCATCCTCCTCACTCACAGATCTGATTCACACTGTACCCCCCAACAGATCCAGAAGAACAACAGCCGTAAACCTACTGACAACCTCGAAGGCGTTGACAAAGTGCAACATGACAACCTCAAACAGAGCCTTCACTTTCTATGTACCCAAATGCTGGAACGCTCTACCCTCTGACATAAGGGCCATTACTGACCTACTCCAGTTCAGGAAGGCACTCAAATACCACCTCTTCCTTCAATACTACCCTACCAGCAATTGAACCAGAGGAAGTGACCCACTCATGAACACACCATGCCGTTCTTGATATTATTAAGACTCTATTCTTTTCTATGTAATTATCTCATGTATATAGTTTACCCCGGTTCTCCAAGTTTGTAATCCTGTTCGATGTAAACCAAACAGCTTGTTGTTATGGTCTTTATGTTATAATGTAAACCGCGCTGATGCCGAATAGTGCGGTATATAAGAACTTGTAATAAAATAAATAAATAAATAAATATCTGATCAGTGGGTGTTAGAGATCATTCAAAAGGGGTATGCACTGGAACTTCAACATCCAGTGCCTGATTTGTTAGTTTAATCTCCTTGCAAGGCACGCATAAGAGGGGCAGCAGTTTGCGAAACCTTGCAAAGACTTTTGAATTTGAAAGCTATTGTACTGGTACCGTTAAGTCAACAAGGTGCCGGTCGATACTCAATTTATTTTGCAGTTCCAAAGAAGGACAGTTCTTTTCGACCGGTGTTGGATCTTCGCGGGGTAAACCGTTATCTTCGAGTGACTCATTTTCGTATGGAAACGTTGAAATCGGTGATAATGGCAGTGAGGAAAGGAGAGTTTCTCTCGTCTCTGGATTTAACAGAGGCGTATCTACATGTCCCAATTCATCAGGAACATCAAAGATTTTTAATATTTGCAGTTCCAAGGGGTCATTTCCAGTTTCAGGCATTGCCCTTCGGTTTGGCAACAGCTCCGTGAACATTTACAAAAGTAATGGTAGTGGTGGCGGCAGCATTACGAAGAGAAGGAATTCTGGTTCACCCTTACCTGGACGATTGGTTGATTCGAGCAAAATCGGAAAGGGAAGGCAGATTAGCAACAGACAGAGTAGTAGAATTTTTGAAAAGTTTAGGCTGGATAGTAGGGTGGTTCACTGCCATAGGGGAAAAATAAAAGTAGGAATTTCTTTGCTCCCTGGCCTGATTCTGGTTCCATTTATGTAGAAAACAATGTGTGCAAAGTTTGAAGACAATCAAATAATATTTAGGGGTGGCTCAAGGTCCCTATCTATCAGGCCCCTGGATCCCCCCCAGGGTTCGTCAGACCACTGGGTATTATCCGCTCATAGACGGGGGTATCATGCTTGCCAAGCACTCAGTGTGGTCCAGATGCTAGTAAGGACTTTGACGATGTGAGGATCATCTTACGGTGTTGCGAGACAACACCCAGAAGGAACTGGAGTTGCTCTTCTTTTGTGGTGTGTCGGCCGTTGAACTCCTCAATGAGTTTGACCCCTCGCTCAGCCACATCGTTGATCACTGGAAGATTTTTTACTTTCTTCAGACCGTCTTTGAATGATGCATTCTCTTCCCAGTCTTCGGGGTCTGCATTAAGAAAATCACTGTTGATGTCAAGGTGTTTCAGGAAACGGATTGACTTGCGAGTTGCAAAAGATTCAAGTGGTGGAATCATGGAACTTTTCAATTCGACCCGCTTTGGGGGATCTTCGTCTTCATCATCATCCTCATCGCTTTCATCTGATTCTGCCGGGATCATGGCCGACACTATGGCCCGCTTTGTCGGTGCTGAAACAGCTTCATCGAACAGTGATAGTGCCACAAGCTCCTCTGACACATACCACAGATGCTGTTGCAGTTTGTCTCTGGCCGCTCTTCTAACACGGTCATTGTGGTAAGAGTGTAGTTTCTTCAGCATCTCCAAATCTGTTCGAGGAGCAACTGCGGCATCAGGGGCAGAAAACAAGGCTTCCACATGAATCAGGATGGAGAAAATGCTCACATCACGAACACAGGACTCCTCCTGTTGGGTAAGATCTTTGAGTTGTCCTCGGAACATCCAAATCTTGAGACAGTACAAGACTTGCCATCCATCTGGCATGATGGAAAGCTCCGGGTTTCTTGAAATTGAAACTAGGAAGATTCCCTCCAAGGCAGACAATCGTTAACTCCAAGAATTCCAGGTAAATCATCTCAGTGATTGCCCTGTGCCAACTTGGATTCCGCAAACTTCATGATGCGATCCCTGTCAGGTTGCAGCACCTCCAAGTCTTTTCCAGTTTGATAGTTGGACTTGTCAAGGGAGCCCCAATTCTTTTGGAACCGGCGAAAGAGTTGGACATCAGGACCCGATGAAGCTCCAGAACATGTAGAGAATACTGCACCAAGAATTATTTCGTAAATGTGATGACGGCATGCCAAATGAAGGACTGTGCAACAGAGTCTCTGTTCTAGAAGAATGCACGCTCCTGATCGACGTCCCGTGTTTGATGCAGTTGTATCAAAGCAGACGCCTGCAACCTTTTCATCCAAACACAATTCCTGTAACAGTTCATAAACTGCTGCAGCTTGATTCTCGCCCGTCGCAGATGTCGATGAGTCTTCACCTGACTCTGCTGAGGAAGAAGATCCTTCCAGCTGAACTTGGCTTGTAGTTGCCTCGGCTTCGGCAACATGTTTTTGTCTGCGCCTTTTCAGTTCTTCTTCTCGCTGTTGCGATCTTGCTTCCGTGTTGGCCAGTTTCTTGTCCATCGCGCACATTGAGCCGTGGCGCCCTGGTTCTCGTTGCGCTATTAAGAATTCTTTGTCTTCTTGAATATGAATTAAAGACATTGCATTGGCATGCGCCACATCAAATAGGTTTTTCATTGCAACCTGGAATTCTTTTTCATTTGCCTCTTGTTTCCCTCCTCTCCCCCTTTGTTTTTCTTCAAAGGTTTCCACTGATTGAACAATTTCTTTACTTTTTCTTGAATTTTGTCATTTCTTTGAACAGGAAGCCTGGCCTTTTCCCAGTAAGCTTCTACTTCACTTGTTACAATAGATGCACTTTCACTAACGCCTTTGTTTAATGTCATATGGTGATGTAGAAATACACTTAACATTTGCTCCTTGCTGGGGAGCTTGGCCCCCAGAATTGTGGTGGACATTTCTTCAATGAGATAAAAACCACGTTTTTTCGCCATCTGAAAAGAATAAAGATACAAAGATAATAGTACAATGTCTTTGCCACCTCTCAGAGACGAGATTAGTTCAAATATGATGCAATCAAATGTAATCAGCGTGGAACTGAGTGGATGATACAAGATGATGCAACATTTCGTCATCTGCTCCCAGGGGGAAATCTCAAGACTTGTTGAGCCACCCCTAAATATTATTTGATTGGCTTCAAACTTTGTACACAGTATTTTCTACCTAAATGGAACCAGAATCAGGCCAGGGAGCAAAGGAATTCAGGAATTCATTTTTATGGACCACCCTACTGGATACTCAATATGACAAAGGGCAAATTGCTTCCGTCACAGAATCTGGAACATTTGGGTGCTCGGTTCGATACAAAAAAGGGAAGAGTTTTTCTTCCTTGCTCTCGGGCGCTAGCATTAAAAAATCTGGTGAAAAGTTTTTTGACAAGAAAGGAACCCACAGCATGGCATTATCTACAATTGCTCGGAACCATGGCAACAACTTTGGACTTAGTGCCATGGGCGAGAGCAAGCCCCCGCCACCACCAGCAGCTCTCCCCTTCCCGGGGATCGAGCCACCAGAGGCGGGAGGGGCCTGGCATATCGCTGCCCAATCGGGGCAGACCAGGACACTTGAAAAATCTTCGCGCCATCGGGCGCCGGCCCTTTCAAGCCCCCGCCACCACCAGCAGCTCTCCCCTTCCCGGGGATCGAGCCACCAGAGGCGGGAGGGGCCTGGCATATCGCTGCCCAATCGGGGCAGACCAGGACACTTGAAAAATCTTCGCGCCATTGGGCCCTTTGGCGTGGCCCTTAGGCGGGGACCGAGAGGAGGGGCACCAGAAAACCGCTGTATCCCATCCAGCTCCAGATGGCATACTCCAACAGCAAATCCATCCAGCTACAAACAGCAACGCCGGTCTGTATTCCTGAACCCTATACCACATAAGAAACACTAGTCAGTCTAATCTGCCAAGCTCACATTGGAAAAGTACTACACAACGCAGCCCATTCGATGGACTATTGTGAGGCCAGTTTAACGTACAATGTAACCTGCTAGCATCATAGTTTATTACTGCACCATCTCAGTATTGCAATTTTGCCAATTTAAGATACAATATAATCTGCTAGCTTCATAGTTTATTACTGTATCATCTCAGTATTGCACCATCTCTTTAAATATAGTCAATATCTTAGCATGTAATCTGTACCTGCTCAATTCTGCATTCTCGTATAACAACTCCTCTGTACTGAAGAATCTCATCACTGTACTGTGTCTCATAACTGTATTGTACTACCCCAGTATTGCACCTCACTACTTCATAACTACAGTGTCTCACACACAATCCCAAACCCTCAGAATGACCCGCCAGGTCGCTGTCATTCTTAGCTTTTACCTCCCTACTCACTGGCTTGGAACCTCCCAGGCCCTTTACACGCCACATGGCAAGATTCCAGTCCGGAATAGCCATGGAAAAAGATGGAATGGTCCCCCATACTCCAACCCAGGAAGTGACGCTTACACGCGCCACTCCCACCTGATACATGTAGCACTCCAGATATCCAAGACACCCATCCAGGAAAAACCTTTGCGATGCCGACCCCTAAAACGTGCCATCATCAACGCGCGTTCCATTCGCAAAAAATGGCCTGTTGTCCTAGACACAATCTCCTCTTATGACCTTGAGATACTTATGATCACGGAAACATGGCTATCATCAGAAGACAACGTCCTCCTCAACCAACTACTACCCCCCAATTTCTCCATACATACGAGACATCGGGAAACCAAAAAAGGAGGAGGGGTGCTTATAATCTCCAAATCAGACCTCAACTTCCACATTTCGGACTCCTCTAGCACAAACAGCCTGGACATCCTCTCCATTGCAAACCAACAATGCTCCCTCAACCTGTTATATAGAACACCGTCTACTTCTCCAGATGACCTTCCAACCATTATTGACCTTGCAGCCAACACCCTCACTCCCAATAAACCAAATTGGATAATGGGTGACTTCAATCACCCATCTTTACCCCAAAGCCATGCAAATGCATTCCTTGATGCAATGGAAGACCTGGGACTCAAACAAATCATCAATGAACCCACACATATAAAGGGGAATATTCTTGACATGGTATTTGTTCCGCAGCCAGTCATGGACCAAAACCACAATCCTCCAATATCAGTCGTGGATGTACCCTGGTCTGACCACAAATTGATCATTATCCAGATATCCATCAACAATGACCAGCTGAACAGAAGCCGATCTACGAACACCTCCTCACGAACTGCCACAAGAAGCTTTCGCCCCTTCGACAGGGAACACATCCTTGCCGAAACCCCACCACTCCTCAACAAAACCACACCGGACCTTGATGAACTAATCTCTTACTGGAACTCCAGCCTGCTTGCCATCTCACAACACCCGAACCCTAAGAATACAGCAAGGACAAAAAGAAGCTCCGCCCCATGGTTCTCCCCTGAGCTGCGATCCTCTCTTTCTCAACTACGTAGACTTGAACGCCGATGGCGCTGATCGCGCTCAACTGAAGATCAAACCGCATACCGAACCCACCTTGCAATACACCGAGAAACAATCACAACCAGAATGAGACAATATCACACTGACACCCTAAAAAGATCTCTGAATAAACCACGTGACCTCTTCAACTTGGTCAAATCCCTCTCAAAGGAACCATCTCCCGAACAACACAGTGAGATTCACCTGCAAAAATTCGCTGATTACCTGCAATCCAAGATCGTGCAAACCAACAAGGTTTCAGCAGTCCCATTTCATGAACCTATGGGCCTATCCCCACTGAACATATTTTCCACACCATCCACTAAATGTATCGAGGACACCATAGCATCTCTCAACACCTCCACTGCACAGACTGACCCATGTCCGGCTTTTTGGATTAAGGAGCTATGTGGTGTGTTCAGCCCTGTCATCGCGAATATAATGAAGCTCTCCTTCACTACAGGATATTTTCCCACAACACTCAAGCAGACTTCCATTAGGCCACTATTGAAAAACCCCAACCTTGACCCCCAAAGAGTTGATTCTTACCAGCCAATAGCCAGTATCTCTCTCTTAGCCAAAATAATTGAGAAAGAGGCACAACGGCAAATTCAAGACCACATAGATGCCGCTGCTCCCTTAGACAGCTGCCAACATGGGTTCAGAGAACATCATGGGGTCGAAACACTTCTCACTAGTCTATTCAACGATATCATCGCAGGAATTGACAACATCCGACAAGGTTTTGTGCTCATCTTCCTAGACATCGCCGCGGCCTTCGACTCAGTGAGTCACGAAATTCTCTTCGGAAGACTGAAAGAGAAGGGCGTCTGCAATAGTGCACTAGGATGGTGTAAATCTTATCTGGATGGTAGATGGCAATATGTGAAGTCTGGATCAGAAGAGTCAAAACATTTCCATCAAAAGCAAGGGGTACCCCAAGGCTCCTCATTATCCTCCTTACTTTTCAATATTTACATGCAGCCCATCTGCAACATCATAAGATCATTCAAGGTGAAATGTTTGATATATGCAGATGACATTCTCTTATACATGCCGTTCTCCACAGCTCACATGGATCTGGCCCCGATTATAGACTGCTTCAATGCGGTTTCGACGTGGCTCCAATCACAGAACCTACGCATTCAACATAAAAAAACAGAGGTGCTTTTCATCACCAGAGACCCCAACTTTATCCCCCATCCCACGTCAGTGTCAAGGAAGCTGACTTACAAACTAAAGAAGCAATAAAATACCTTGGAGTTACGTTGGACCAACGTCTAGATATGAAACACCACATAAGCAACATAGTCAAAGCCGTTTATTTTAAAATCCGTTCACTCAAGCACCTACACTCCCTGTTGGACCCAGACGATTTCCGGACCATATATCAGGCGCTAATCCTGCCACACTTTGACTTTGCAAATGCCATCTTACAAGGTCTCCCCCAATTCACACTAACCCCCTTACAGTTGGCCATGAATGCCGCAGCTAGGGTCCTTTACGGAGCATCCAGAAGCGACCACGTGACTCCAATTCTCAAACAGCTTCACTGGCTACCTATCCATGGGAGGATCACCTTCAAAACCCTACTCTTAGCATTCAAGGCAATCAAAGGTATCTCATCCTCCTCACTCACACATCTTATCCACATTGTCCCCCCCAACAGATCCAGAAGAGCAACAGCTGTAAACTTGCTAGTAACCCCAAAGGCATCGACAAAGTGCAACAAGACAACCACAAACAGGGCATTCAGTTTCTATGTCCCCAAATGCTGGAATGCTCTACCCCCTGACATTAGGGCCATCGCCAACCTATATCAGTTCAGGAAGGCACTCAAATCCCACATTTTCCTCCAATACTACCCAACCAGCAATTGAACCTAGATATCCCTCTCAAGAAATGACCCACTCTAGAAAGGCCCTTACATTCAGTATCTGATTTTTACCTATCCTTGCAGTGTAAATAGCTTATGTATATAGTTAACCCTGTTGTCCAAGTTTGTACTCCTGTTCGATGTAAAACCAGACAGCTTGTTGTTATGGTCGTTGTGTTGTGATGTAAACCGTGCTGATACCGAATAGCGCGGTATATAAGAAACTATAATAAATAAATAAATAAATAAATATGCGACCATTGCAAAGAGCACTGTTGAGAAGGTGGTCGCATCAAAGGAGTCCACTATCAAAGAAATTACCATGTCTTCCGGAAATGCGTCAAGCTCTACAGTGGTGGTTAAGACCGGAGGTGCTAGAGTTGGGAATGAATCTGGAGTCTCCGGATTGGGTCCAGTTAACAACAGATGCCAGTCTAGTGGGCTGGGGGGCACACTTCAAAGGAAAGTTTGCTCAAGGTCAATGGACCGAAGAGGAGAAAGTGTGGTCCATAAACAGATTGGAGTTGAGAGCAGTAATTTTAGCTCTGCGAGCATTTCAGCATTACCTTCGGGGGAAGGCTATTCGGGTGCTATCAGACAACGCAACCGCGGTAGCTTACATCAGTCATCAAGGGGGCACAAGCAGTATTCCTCTGGAGACTGAGGCAGAGCAGTTGTTCATCTGGGCCAAGAAGAACTTGGAGGCTTTGTCTGCAAGTCATGTTTGATTCTGTTAACCATGTATAACTCCTCTCCCGCCTCCAGGAAAAGGGAATTCATGGCCTTGCTTGGGAATGGTGCAAATCCTATCTCATGAACCGCTGGCAACAAGTACGGATAGGTTCCTCAACATCGGAACCATTCCATCAGCAACAAGGAGTACCCCATGGATCATCCCTTTCGGCTCTACTCTTTAACATTTATATGCAACCCATTTGTGATATCATCCGTTCTTTTAATATCTCCAGTCTGATCTATGTGGATGATGTCCTGATCTTCGCTCCAATTAAAATCAAGCACCCAAACCTTGTTCCACTTATTGAATGCTTCAATGCAATTACTGATTGGCTCCTGTCCCAAAATCTTCGCATAAACTTTAAGAAAACTGAAGTCCCTTTCATAACCAGGAACAAAAACTTCTCTCCTCCTGCCTCATTGAAAGTTCGTGACGCCGAGCTCCCATGCAAGTCTGTAATACGATATCTAGGGGTTACAATAGACCAGCAGCTCAACTTCAAAGAGCATATAAAGAATACCACCAAATCCATTTACAACAAAATACAGACACTACAACATCTAAGACCTCTACTAGCCCCAGACAACTTCAGAACAATATTCCAGACACTCGTAATGCCACACTTTGATTATACCAACATCATCCTACATGGACTCCCCAAGAGCACTCTCAATCCTCTTCAGATGGCGATGAACACAGCAGCCCGCATTCTCTGAGGCATTTCCGGAAAAGACCACATAACTCCCATACTGGCTACCATTACAATGCAGAATCACCTACAAGGCGTTAATCCTATCATTTAAAGCAATTAACCGGATATCTTCCACATCCCTCTCTTCACTCCTGACCAGTACCCCTACTAACAGGCTAAGAAGGTCAACAACTAGCAATACGCTATCTATACCACCTGAGTCTACTAAATGTACCCAAACAACTAGAAACAGAGCATTTACATTATATGCTCCTAAGTGCTGGAACAATCTCCCACCTCATATACGATCAATTGCTGACCTCTCACAATTCAGAAAAGCTCTTAAACATCACTTATTCTGCCTTTATTTTATCCACCCTAACCTAACACATTCACATCCAACACCTCATCTCACCCACACAGCACCTAATGTACCAACAACATAATTCCCAGTGATTTACAAAAGAAACTTACCATTAGGCACATTCACAATGAGCATGATTACATTACGACTCTAATACATTATAACTTAAATAATTTATAAGCTCCTTTGTTTGAACTGTATATAGTTACCCTGTTACTTCCAAGTTACAATCCCTGTTACAATGTAAGCAAAAGATCTTGTTTCTAATGCAAAATGTTGTTATTATGTAAACCACACTGATACTAAATAGCACGGTATATAAGAATTTGTAATAAATAAATAATAAATAAATGTTGCAGGAGTAAGCAATGTCGAAGCAGATTTTCTGAGTCGGGTGAGGGTGGAACCAGGAGAGTGGGTTTTACACCCTCAGGTGTTTCAGTTGTTAGTAAAGCGTTGGGGGATTCCGGTGATGGATCTCATGGCAGCATTCGAGTTGGCAAAGGTCGATCGATTTTACAGTCGAAGATGAGAAAGGATGTCAGAAGGTCTGGATGCTCTAAATCAAAGTTGGCCGAAAGGACATCTTCTATATATCTTCCCTCCGTGGGCGTTGATAGGTCTAGTTGTACAAAGAGTGGAGCGTCACAGGGGATTTGTGATATTAATAGCTCCAGATTGGCCAAGACAGCCGTGGTATGTGGATCTCATGAGACTGTTGGTAGATCATCCTTGGCATTTACCAATAAGAAAAGACCTGTTAAGTCAAGGACCCTTACACATGCCTCAAGTGGATAAATTCTCGCTTACGGCTTGGCTCTTGAAAGGGAAAGGTTAAGAGCTAGAGGATACTCTTCAGCAGTGATTTCTACTTTGTTAAGGTCAAGGAGAGTAGCGAGTCCCCAATCGGGGGACAGGACAGCTTCAGCCTCCCGCCGCCGCTGCCCTGCCCAATCGGGGCAGGCAGCCAGAGGCTAAAAGAGCAGCGCCGTCCGGCGCTCAGGAGAGTAGCGAGTCCCCAATCGGGGGACAGGACAGCTTCAGCCTCCCGCCGCCGCTGCCCTGCCCAATCGGGGCAGGCAGCCAGAGGATAAAAGAGCAGCGCCGTCTGGCGTGCACGCGCCTGAGGGCCTCGCCAGAGGGCCCTTTGGCGTGGCCCTTAGGCGGAGGTCCTCTCAACACTAAGAGCGACGCCCCTAAAACCACCCAAGACCGACGCAACCGGGAATCCTGATTAGCCCCACTAAAACTCTAACTCCCCTTCACCGTTCAAGACCCACAACCTGCGCGAAGTCCACGAAGACCTTCTGGAGCTTGGGACTACGAAATCACAAGACCGATAACCAAACTGACGGCTATAGCCCAACGAAGCTTGAGCTCCCTGCACAGGTCAAGTTCGCTGAAACCTCCTTCCCAGCCGACCACCTTGAACTCAGGTAACAATACCCTCAAGCCCTTATCGGTACACCTCATACACCAGCCAGCATACTAAACTGTCTCGTTGCACAGGTACAATACCCACACTAACGTACCTGTCCCTTGCTATGTTTAAGAAAGTTTGTCTCTGAATGTATTACTTGCATAGTTTGTCTCTGTAATGTGTTACATGCATAGCCTAAATGTAAAAGTTTAAACCAGGCCATCTGATTGCCATAGTTGTACCGAATGCCTAAAGATGAAAGTGTGAAACTAGCTAAACTGGATTTCTTAAATGCCTAAATGTATATACACTGAAGCCTTTACATTTTAAAGGAAATTAAGTTAATATAAGGTACATAAGGTGCACAACGAGAAAGATATTCAAGGTACCCTATGAGAAAGATAAATGGATCCCGTTAACATCTCCGTACTTTGGTTCCTTTGCCTAGCATTAGCCACCTGCATAGGAGACCCCATCCCCCACCTATACACCCCTTATGCATGGAAACCACTATTTGTATGCAACCCACTACCTGTCCTTGTATTTCACAACTCTTACCTGAACCCACGCACGCAAATAAGCACACAACCCATTCATGGGCCAAACAATGTTCCCAATAGAAAACAGCGACCCCACCACAACCCCAAATCAAAAAAGGAACACCGTCCAGAGAAACCAAGAAACACCAAGCCAGGCAAGAACTTGGTCAGGAGCCCACAGACTGATTTCCCACATCAGTCCACTATCTCCGTCATTCTAATAAATGCCAGGTCAATAAGAAATAAAACCCACATAGTACATGACCTCATCACGGATTCAAAGCCTGATATACTATGCATCACTGAGACATGGATAACCGAAACTGACCCAGTAATCATCAATCAAATAAGCAAACCAGGATATACAACCTATAACTGTCCCTGCTCCAAGAGAAGGGGAGGAGGAGTCCTAATCATGGCCAAATCAAGCTTAACTCTAACCAGCACACCACTAAGCGTGCTCGATGGCATTGACATACTCAAAATAGAAAACAGAACCTTATCCATATGTCTTATCTACAGCCACCAGCTTCCCCGCAGGAATCCCTGGCAGCAGCTCTAGAAACCATCTCAGCTACTGCGCCCAAAAAGAACCAGATCATCCTAGGAGACCTGAACCTAGCCTCTACATCCGCAGTGCAATCAAACACTTTCCATGAAGCTATGGAACAACTGGGTTATGAACAAATCATCCAAAACGCAACCCACATCAAAGGTAACACCCTGGACATGGTGTTTCTACCTAACAAGCATCCTAGTCTGTTGAAATCCAAACCACGAATAACTCAAGTACCATGGTCAGACCATCATCAAATCGAGCTAACCCTAATGCTCCCCACAGCACCTGACCAACCACAACCAGACCAAGCATCTCACCAGCGAAGATGCTTCCAAAAATTCAACAAGGAAGCTCTCCTCGAATCCGTAGCAAACCACGTATACACGGATCTCTCGGACCTTGAGCTGCTAACAAACCTCTGGAACATGGGGATCGAGGCCACCTCAAAACCCACATGGAGTCACCCTAAAAGCTCAACCGTAACCAAGTCTGAACCTTGGTACTCTGCAACCCTACAAGATCTCAAGAAAGACCTGAGAAAGCAAGAACGAAAATGGAGAAAACACAAAACCGAGGAGCGCAAAAAGGCTTACCTCAACCTCCTGTCAACATACAAGAATGAGGTCAACCAAGCAAAGAAAACACACCACACAAGCACACTCAATAAGGCCCTCAACAGGCCTAGGGAGCTTTTTGCTCTCGTCAAATCTCTCACCAAGGCTCCGCAAGAAACCAACCCTAGTGGTTCCATAACAGCCCAACGGCTAGCGGATCATTATGCCAGCAAGCTCAATCCCACAGCACCTGCCCCCCCCACTCCAAAACTGGACTCAGCCAACTCCTTTCAAGTAATCAACACCCGGGGAAGTCCTGACCAGGGCGGAAAATGGTCAACCTTCCAGAGAGTGGATGACCAGCAGATAAAAGACATCATCACCAACCTAAGAACCACTACCTCCCCTCTTGACCCCTGTCCAGCCTCCTGGATCAAAGCAACCAAAGAGGAAATAGCGCAGCACATCTCCCACATAGTGAACCTTTCACTACAACAAGGCTTCATGCCATCACTTCTCAAGAAGTCTCTTATACGTCCCATCTTAAAAAACAAAGCGCTCAACAAGGACGACCCTACCTCTTACCGCCCTATCTCAAGCATACCCTTCCTCGCCAAGATCATTGAAAAGGCAGTACAGCGGCAGCTGCAAAACCACATGGATGACACAAACGCCCTTGATGTGCATCAATATGGGTTTCGGCAACATCACGGCGTAGAAACCCTCCTGTTAGCCCTAATGGACAAACTACTCAAGGGTCTGGAAAATAAGAGCAAGATGTACATGCTTATATTCATAGACATCTCAGCAGCCTTCGACTCAGTGCATCACCCAACACTTCTAGAACGACTCGAGTCCATAGGTATCTCAGGAGCTCCACTAAAATGGTTCTCCTCCTATATAACAAACAGAATGCAGCAGGTCAACTTCAACAATGTCAAAGCAACCCCCTTCCCGCAGACCCAAGGCATTCCACAGGGCTCCGCACTCTCCTCCCTCCTATTTAACTTATACCTTCAACCAGTATGCAATATCTTTCAGGGCCACGACATCAACTACCACATCTACGCAGATGACCTAATGCTCTATACACAACTAGATGTAAATAACCCAAACCTCAACAAACTAGAAAATTGCCTACACGAGCTTCAAGTCTGGCTCCAACGCAACAATATGTCCATAAACCACAAGAAAACAGAAGCAATGTGTATCTCCAGGAAACCGGGATTCGAGCCCCCCACAATGATCTCCATGAACAGTAATAACTACAACATCAAAACAGAGATAAAATATTTGGGAGTGATGCTTGACAGCAATCTGCATATGGACAAGCACCTTCGAATTACCAATCGGGCTATTTTCCACAAATTAAGAGTCTTGCAGCCCCTATGTAGCATCCTCGATCATACTGACTTTAGATCTGTCGCTCAAGCCCTCATCATCCCACACTTGGACTATTGCAATGCCATACTGCAAGGCCTGCCAAGAAAAACTACAAATATTCTACAAATGGCACAAAATGTAGCGGCCCGAATCATTATGCAAAAAGGACTCTCTGACCACATTACGCCCACACTAATTGAGCTTCACTGGCTCCCAATCACGGCCCGCATTCAATACAAAATCATAGTCACGACTTTCAAACTCATCCATGACATAGCGCCCTCACACCTTAACAGCTTAATATCCAATCTACCCAACAACAGAAGTAGACGAACACCGAACCTAAATACCCTCAGCATCCCGAAGTGCTTCACAAAGGTTAATGCATGCACCAGCAACAGAGCTTTCTCATTTATAGCTCCGGCACTCTGGAACCGGTTGCCAAGTGATCTACGTGAAGTCTGCGATCTGAAAGACTTTCGAAAACAACTTAAGACGCACCTCTTCCAATCACATTTCAACTTAACTTCATGAAATGCACTAATGCCATGAAATGCACCCAGCCGTATGTAAATATGTATATAAGGATCCTTCGTATAAATTGTAAATAGGTTTAAGTACCCTGTATGTAGCTGCGATATTCAATCAACTGTAAATCCTGTAACCCCATGCTTGCTGTGCACTATATCCCCTCCCTAATCGAAATGTACATACTCTAATTACTGGCCGGTACAGCCAACTCTCCCATGTATAGCAACCGCTGCTGATCACTGGAAGCAGCGGGATACAAATGTACGTTAAATAAATAAATAAAAATAAGAAGGAAATCTACATCTTTGGCTTACATTCGCACGTGGAGAATATTTGAGGCATGGTGTCAGAACAAGGGCGTTGAAGTGTTGAGAATGTCTATTTCTCAAGTTGTATCTTTTTTGCAGGAAGGTTTTGAGAAGGGATTAGCTCCAGCGTCGTTAAAGGTTCAACTAGCGGGGCTTTCTTGTTATAGAGCAGGGGTCTCAAACTCAAATTGCTTTGAGGGCCAAATGAGGACTTGTAAAGTAACCCGGGGGCCGCATAAGACGCGGGGCCTCATTTGCATAAGGGGCCTCATTTGCATAAATATTTGCATAATGTTACCATACACTAACTTTTAGTAAACATGCCTCTTTAATGAGTATGGATAAAGAAAGACTAAAAGATTTAGAAACAAGAAGACAATAATTAAACTGGGAACCCCAAAAGCCAAACTTGGAATGTACAACAACACTGTAGAAATAAAACTATAAATTAATTTCCTCTTGTACTAAACAAAGCGCAAACATTATTGATGCACATTTCCAGAGCTGACATATTCCAGTTAATAAATTCAAAATAAAGAGATATTTTTCTACCTTTTGTGCATTTTTTTTCAGTTGCAATTGTTCCAGCCACTTTCTTCTGGTTTCTTCATGTCTTCTGCTAACTCTCCATCGTCTGCTGTCCATTTGCCCTTTCTTCTCTCCTAGTTTTTTTTCCATTCTCTCTCTACATCTGCTTTAACATACTAATCTTTCTCCTTTTTCTCTTTCCTCATTCCTATTTCATCCACTCAAATTTTACCCCTCCATCCTCAATCCCCACTTACTCTCCCAATACCTGGCCAATTGTAGATTTGTCTTCTCTCCCAGACAAAATATTTTTCCCCTCTCCATTTCACTTTCCCAGCTCCATCCCATTCTAATCCTCCCCCAACATCAGCTCCCTTCTAGTTCCAGCCCCACCCAGCATCCGCTCCCTTCTAGTCCCCCCATTAGTCCATTTCCAGTCCTATCCTAGCCTCACCATCAGCCCATTTCCAATCCTTGCCCCCCATCAGCCCATTTCCAATCCTAGCTCCCTCCCCTCACAGCCCATTTCCATTCCAAGCCCCCCTCCCCATCAGCCATTTGCAGTTCAAGCCCCCCTTCCACTCAGCCCATTTCCAGTCCTAGCAACCCCCCCCCAGCCCATTACCAGTCCTAGACCCCCCATAGCCCATTACCAGTCCTAACCTCCCCATAGCGCACTTCCAGTTTTACCCCCCCCATCACCCCATTTTCAGTCTTACCCCCCCATAGCCCATTACCAGTCATAACCCCCCCCTGCCAATAGCCCACTTCCAGCCCTAACCCCCATTACCCCATTTCAGTCAGCCCCTCCATAGCTCATTACCAGTCCTAACTCCCCCCATCAGCCCACCTCCAGTCCTTCCTTACCCCACCTGCCCATTTCCAGTCCTAGCCCCCACCATAGCCCATTACCAGTCATAACCCCCCTGCCAATAGCCCATCTCCAGTCATAACCCCCCCTGCCAATAGCCCATTTCCAGTCATACCCCCCCTGCCAATAGCCCATCTCCAGTCATAACCCCCCCCTGCCAATAGCCCATCTCCAGTCATAACCCCCCCTGCCAATAGCCCATCTCCAGCCATAACCCCCTGCCAATAGCCCATTTCCAGTCATAACCCCCCCCTGCCAATAGCCCATTTCCAGTCATAACCCCCCCCTGCCAATAGCCCATTTCCAGTCATAACCCCCCCCCCTGCCAATAGCCCATTTCCAGTCATAACCCCCCCCTGCCAATAGCCCCTTTCCAGTCATGACCCCCCCCCTGCCAATAGCCCATTTCCAGTCATAACCCCCCCCTGCCAATAGCCCATTTCCAGTCATACCCCCCCCCCTGCCAATAGCCCATTTCCAGTCCTACACCCCCCCCAGGTAAATTAAAAAAAAACCTGGCTTCTGCTGCTGCAGCAGAAAATCAGCTGTCCCGCAGCCCCTTCCCCTCTGCGCGGAGAGCCCTGAGTGTGCTTCATCTGCGGCGTGCTTTTTAAGCCGCGAAGAGAGTATTTCCCTCTCGCGCGGCTTAAACCTAGTCACTTTTCAAGCCTCGCGAGAGGGAAATACTCTCTTCGCGGCTTGAAAAGCACCCGCTGATGGAGCACTCTCGGGGATCTCTGGGCAGAGAGGAAGGGGCCGCAGGACAGCTGATTTTGCTGCTTGAGCAGCAGAAGCCAGTTTTTTTTTTTTTTTAAATTGACCGTCGATTCTGCCGTTGCCACGGCGGCAACGGCAGCAGAAGCCGTCGCGGGCCGCACAACGTTCTCTCGCGGGCCGCATGCGGCCCGCGGGCCGCGTGTTTGAGACCCCTGTTATAGAGGGAAGGTAAAGGGTGAAGCGATTGGAACACATCCTGATGTGAAGCGTTTTTTGAGGGCGGTTACTTTGAGACCACCATGCAGACCACGGGTTCCTTCTTGGAGTCTCAATTTGGTTTTGGAGGCTTTAGTAAATGAGTCTTTTGAGCCATTATCTCGAGCATTGCTAAAGGATCTTTCGCTTAAGGTAGTATTTCTGGTGGCTATTGCGTCAGTGCGAAGAATTTCTGAATTACAAGCTTTATCTTGTAGAAGACCTTTTCTGTTATTCTTAAAAGGTAAAGTTCTTTTAAGGCCGGTTCCTTCTTTTTTACCTAAGGTGGTATCGGTTTTTTCATATGAGTCAGGAAGTATCATTACCAGTTTTTGATAAGAAAAGTAAAGAATGTCAAATTAATAAGTTATATCTTTTGGATGTGCGTAGGGCATTGAAGTTGTATTTGAAAAGAACACAAGAATTCCGTAAGTCGGATAGATTATTTGTTCTCTTTGCAGGCCCAAGGAAGGGTCAAGCGGCTTCTATAGTTAGGTGGCTTAAGGAAGCTATATCTTCTTCATATTTATTAAAAGGTAAGGCAATTCCAAAAGGACTTAGGGCGCACTCAATGAGAGCACAAGCTGCATCCTGGGCTGAGCACAGTTTGGTACCGCCTGTGGACATTTGCAGAGTGGCTACTTGGTCATCAATGAATTCTTTTGTGAAACATTATAGGCTAGACTTACAAGCAGAGGCAGATACCTGTTTTGGTACGGCTGTGCTTCAGGCTGGTCTAGCAGGACCCACCCATTAGATTATACTGCTCTGGGGAGAACAGCTTTGTTTTCTGGGAGCTGCCGCGGAGTTTTTCCATCGCCGCGGAGCAGTGTAGCAGGCGGGAGCTGACTGCCTGTTGAATCAGCTGCAGGCATCCGGTGGCCGTCCTAGGCGCTGAGGACCCCCGCGCCCTACAAAGCTCAGCAGGGGCTGTGCTTCGGTGGAGAACAGCTTGGTTTCCTAGGAGCTGCCACGGAGTTTTTCAATCACCGCGGAGCAGTGTAGCAGGCGGGAGCTGACTGCCTGTTGAGTCAGCTGCAGGCATCCGGTGGCCATCCTAGGCGCTGAGGACCCCCCCACGCCCTACAAAGCTCAGCAGGGGCTGTGCTTCGGTGGAGAACAGCTTGGTTTCCTGGGAGCTGCTGTGATATAATGCCTCTATATCGTTCCATGGCGAGACCGCACCTTGAATATTGTGTGCAATTCTGGTCATCGTATCTTAAAAAGGATATAGCGATTTTAGAAAAGGTACAGAGAAGAGCCACCAAAATGGTAAAGGGGATGGAAGGATACTCCTATGAAGAAAGGCTAAAAAGGTTAGGGCTCTTTAACCTGGAAAAGAGACGGCTGAGGGGAGATATGATAGAAGTCTATAAATTAATGAACGGAATGGAACGGGTAAACGTAGATCGATTGTTTACCTTATCAGAATATAGAAAGACTAGGGGACATGCAATGAAGCTACAGGGTAAACTATTTAAGACTAATAAAAGAAAATATTTTTTCACTCAACGTGTAATCTAACTCTGGAATTTGTTACCGGAGGATGTAGTAAAGGCTGTTAGTGTAGCTGGGTTTAAAAAAGGTTTGGACAAGTTCCTGGAGGAAAGGTCCATAAACCATTATTAAGAAGTGACCGAAGATATCAATGCTTGACCCAGTACAAGCATTGTGGAACTTGTGTCTCTTGGGGAAACTGCTAGGTACATATGACATAGATTGGCCACTATTGGAAACAGAATACTGGGCTTGATGGACCTTGGTCTGACCCAGTATGGCATATCTTATGTTCTTATGAGTTTTTCCGTCGCCGCAGAGCAGTGTAGCAGGCGAGAGCTGACTGCCTGTTGAGTCAGCTGCAGGCATCCGGTGGCTGTCCTAGGCGCTGAGGACCCCCTGTGCCCTACAAAGCTCAGCAGGTACAGTCGCGGCCTGTGAGGTCGTGTCCAAAGGGGCGTGTCACAAGGGGTAAGACACGCTCCTTCTGTACTTCCTGAGGTCTTCGGGAAGCGCCGTTGAGTGGTGTATCCATGGGGAAACGGAAGGCCAAGGTTGTGGCTAAAGTTCCAGCTGGAAATGGTTCGCAAGGAGGTAAAGTGACCGGCCCTATGGATAAACATTTGACCTCCCTGCTGCCTGTTAGTCATTCTCCGGACGGGGCTTCTTTGAGACCAGAGAACCGGTCACCACCTCCTTTCCCTCAGCCTTCAGGTTCTTTCACCCCCGTGGGGTTGTCCCCCAGCCCTCTTGCTTTGACTCTCTATCCAGTAGACCCGGCTGTACCTGAAGCTGTATCCCCCCCCCTCTTAATTGGGAGGTGACCCTTTCGGACATTTGGTTGACACTTCAACAAATTGACTCACGCTTGTCTTCAACTGTTTCCTCATTGTGTGGGTTCACGCATAATGTAATAGCCAAAGTTAAAGATATGGGTACGTCGGTACCGATGGAGCCCGTGCGGGAATGCTCCCCAGCGTCCAATCAGAAAGCTTTTGGGAGCATCCCTCAGCGCCTGCGTGCTGCCTTCCCGCCTTTCCAACTGTCTCTCCTCAGTTGAGTTTTATAGCTGAGATAAAAGAGAGAAAGAGGAAAGGAAGATAGAGAGATACAACTCCTAGTGGAGGTGGGTGGGTTGTGAAGACTTATTCCTGCTGTTCCCAGAGATCACCTGTTACAGGTAAGTAACTGTGCTATCTCCAGGAACAAGCAGGAATGAGTCTTCACATATGGGGACTCCCAAGCTAAGATGCCCGGAGCCCTAGCATGGTGAGGATTGGAACATGCTACACCTCATATGGGCAGGCATCCTGAGGATGGAGGGTAGGAGTTGAAAAGAGAAGAGCTGTAGGAAAACAGCTAACCTAAGGACTACAGGTAAGGAGTCCTTGTATGTATGACAATTACCATGAATATATTGACATGAACAAACACAATATGGACCTCACCTACTGGATTGCAGGAAGTAGAGAGGCTGATGAAGTCTACTGGAGATCCAGCAGAGGAATGTTCAAGGTGATCTCACTGAAGTGAAGGCGAAGGTCCAAATCTGGAATTGACAGGTGACCCAGGTGTCACCTGGGGTAGTACCCAAACGTCAGGTCTTCAGTGGAAGCTTTATGGAAAAAGCTGGGAACTCCTTTTGGATACAGAGTTAGTAACATTTAGGAGCAAAAAAGGAAGACTGACTGATTTGGACAACTAGCCCAGTCCTGGAGGGAAGAAGGGGTATGGAAAAAAGCCCATATTCCCAAGGAGGATAGATGTCTGAAGGGTGGAAACTTCAGATCTACTGAAGATCCAGGCTGTCTTTCCTATCTGTTGAGAGATAGGAAAGATAGTGAAGCATGGAGCTTCAGGGATATCTAGACCTAGGGTTAAAGTAGGAACTGTCAGTACCACAGAAGTGGTTGTGTGCATAAAGCACAGTTACTTACCTGTAACAGGTGATCTCTGGGAACAGCAGGAATTAGTCCTCACATATGGGTACGTCGGAACCGACGGAGCCTGCGCGGGAAAGCTCCCCAGCAAGGAAGCTTTTGGGGACTCCCACAGCGCATGCGCGCTGCCTTCCCGCCTTCCTGACCAACTCTCTTCAGTTCGAGTATAAAGCTGAGACAATAGAGAGAGGAAAGGAGAGAGAGAGATACAACTCCTAGGGGAGGTGGGTGGGTTGTGAGGACTAATTCCTGATGTTCCCAGAGATCACCTGTTACAGGTAAGTAACTGTGCTATCTCCAGGAACAAGCAGGAATGAGTCCTCACATATGGGGACTCCCTAGCTAAGATGCCGGGGAGATCCCCCCCAAGGGTTTCTCATCTTCCTATGGATCTCAGGCATCCATTAAGGGAAGGTGGGCAGGAGTTGTCTAAGAATGGAATAGGTGTCTGAGGACAGCCTGACCAAACAAGGCATCCCGGCGGGAGTCCTTGTCCAAGCAGTAATGGGCTGTGAAGGTATGAACCGAGGCCCAGGTGGCTGCTCGACAGATCTGATCAATGGATACAGAATGAAGATGAGCCATAGATGTGGCCATGGCTCTCACATTGTGAGCTGTGACATGGCCTTCCAGAGAAAGGTTCTTACTCTGATAAGCAAAAGAAATACACTGAGCAATCCAATTGGACAGTGTTCTTTTTGAGACTGGAAGTCCTAAATGAGAAGGATCAAAAGCAACAAAAAGTTGAGAAGACTTTCGATGTTGCTGTGTCCTGTGGAGGTAAAAGGCAAGAGCTCTTTTACAGTCTAGAGTATGAAGGTTCCTCTCTGCATTTGATGCATGAGGAGCTGGAAAAAAGACAGGTAAATATACCTCTTGATTAAGATGAAAAGGTGAGACCACTTTAGGCATAAAGTGGGGATTTGTCCTAAGGACTACCTTATCATGATGGAACCTTGTATAAGGTGGATTAGCCACTAAAGCCTGCAGTTCACTGATGCGGCGAGCAGAAGTGATTGCAATAAGGAAAATGACTTTCCAGGAAAGGAATTTTAAGGAGGTAGTGGCTAAGGGTTCAAAGGGTGGCTTCATAAGCTGGCCAAGAACTACGTTTAAGTCCCATGCCACCGGAGGAGGCCGAATGGGAGGTTTAGTTAAAGTTAGACCTCTCATGAATCTTGCAATAAGAGGATGAGAGGAAACAGATTGTCCATTGATAGGCTGAAGAGATGCTGCAATAGCACTCAAATGGACCCTTGCAGGATTGGTTTTAAGTCCTGCATTGGAAAGGTGCAGGAGATATTCGAGTAAAGAATTTAAAGGTAGTGCTAGAGGGTTAAGACCTTTGTCAGCACACCAAATTGAAAATCTTTTCCATTTAAAAGCATAAGAACGCCTGGTGGAAGGTTTATTTATTTATTTAGCAAGCATTTGTATCCCGCTCCTTCCAGCGATCAGAAGCGGGTAGGATTACATTGAGAAACTGCCGAATCAAGGCAGGTACAATTTTTGTATGCATACAGATTGGTTTAGAAGCAGATCACACAGAGGTAACAATTCTTAGTTATGGGGAAGTTATTTACAGAACGCACAGAATTAACGTTTCTTAGTTATAGGGGAAATCATTTACATATGTACATCATTTACAGATCGCACAGAATTAACTTTTCTTAGTTATAGGGAAGTCATTTACATATGTACATATAAGCCTTTACATATTACATTCATACAAGATAGGCTTCCTCTGTTGCATATGTGTGGTTAGATCAGATTGAAATGGTTTTGGAATATGTGTGTTTGAGCTTTTTTCTCTACAGTCTGTCAGGTCACTGCTAGCTCGTAGCTCTGGTGGGAGTTGGTTCCATAGTGTTGGTGCTACATATGAAAAAGCCCTGTTGCTGGTGCTGGCTTTGGTAGATTTAAAGTCAGGTGGTGTGTGGAGGATGTTGGCGTAGGTGGTTCGTCTGTTTCTGGTAGGAGGTTGTGAACTGACGAGGGTGTTTAGGAAGGATGGTGCTAAGTTGTGGATGAGTTTGAAAGTAGTTGTCAAAATTTTGTATTTTGTACGAGCTGCTATGGGTAGCCAGTGTAATTGAATTAGTACTGGTGTGATGTGGTCACTTATGTTTTTCTTCATAATGACCCTGGCAGTTACATTTTGTGCCATTTGCAGTATGTTCAGAGTTTTCTTGGGTAGACCTTGAAGGATGGCGTTGCAGTAGTCAAAATGTGGCATGATGAGTGCTTGAGCTACGGTTCTGAAGTCCTGGGGGTCAATGATGTTTCGAATAGGATGAAGAACTCGCAGTTTGTGGAAAACTGCTCTGTTGGTCTTTCGAAGGTGTTTCTCCATTTTTAGGTTGCAGTCGAATATGACTCCCAGATACTTTATTTCGTTTTTTGTTTGGTATGTGTTGTTGCATAGTGTTATTGAAGAGGGTGGGACAAAATTCGGTGCTTTGGAGATATACATTACTTCGGTTTTCTTATGGTTAATTGACATGCTGCTTTGTTTTAACCAGTCTTGCATCTCCTCTATGCAAGTCTCAAGTAGGTTGTAGTCTGGGTTTTGAAAGTCGAGTTGTGTGTATAACATAATGTCGTCGGCATAGATGTGGTAATTGATTTTGTGCATGGAGGACATCCATGCATGGAGGACATCCTTCACCTGTTGAGAAAGATTCAAGTCTTGAAGGTCTAGGCCTTCAGTAACCAAGCTCTGAGGTGAAGGGACTTGGGGTTTGGGTGCCACAAAGTCCCCTCCTCTTGAGACAGAAGGTCTGAAGCAGCTCCCAGATCCAGGGAGGGTGTCTGGGAGAGATGCAGAAGTAGAGGGTACCACACTTGGCATGGCCAGCGTGGAGCTATGAGGATCATAGATCCTTGATCCCTCTGAAGTTTGAATAGGGTCTTGGGAATCAAGGGAATGGGTGGAAAGGCATATAGGAAGGCCTGACCCCAATGAAGGAGGAAGGCATCCTTGGCCTGAGCTCCCTGACACGGAATCCTGGAACAGAACCGGGGAAGTTTGGCATTGTAGGGACTTGCAAAGAGGTCTATGTCCGGGGTCCCCCATTCCTGAAAGATTCTGAGTACCTGATCCATGTGCAGGGACCATTCGTGTGGAAGCAGAACTCGACTGAGTCTGTCTGCCCAAGAGTTTTGGATTCCTGGGAGGTACACTGCCAGGAGATGGATCCGATGCTCTCTGGCGAAGGCCCACAGTTTTAGAGCTCTGTTGCAAAGCGACAGAGAGCCAGTCCCTCCTTGTTTGTTTATGTAGAACATGGCTACTTGATTGTCGGTATAAACAAGGACTGTCATGTTGATGAGGAGGGTATGAAAGACCTTGAGAGCAAGGAAAATTGCTCGCAGCTCCAAAAGGTTGATATGAAGGGTGGTCTCCTGTGGAGACCAACTGCCCTGAGTGGAGAGGTCTTGGAGATGAGCTCCCCAACCTGTTTGGGAGGCATCTGTAGTGAGAGTTGCTTGGGGTAACAAAGGTTGGAAGGGGGCCCCCAACAACAGATTTTGAGTGGATATCCACCATTGGAGAGACCAAAAAAGACGTTTTGAGATTGCTATTTGGTCTGAGAGAGCTCCTGATGCTTGGGTCCACTGGGTGGACAAGGTCCATTGAGCTGCTCTCATATGTAGGCGAGCATAAGGCACCACATGAACTGTGGATGCCATGTGGCCTAGCAGTTGTAGTATCTTTCTGGCAGTCAAGTGGCTTCTGGACTGAATTTGAGAGGCCAAGTGCACTAGACGGTGGCAACGGGCCTGAGGAAGATAGGCCCTTGCAGTGGTAGTATCTAGTCAGGCCCCTATGAATTCTAGGGACTGAGTAGGGGTGAGTTGAGACTTTGGCAGATTGATGACAAGTCCCAGATACTGCAGCATGCGTCTGGTGTGGTCCAGGGAAGTCTGAGCCTCGGACTGAGATGGAGCTCGGATGAGCCAGTCGTCCAGGTATGGGAAGACAAAGATCCCCAGAGTGCGTAGAAATGCAGCTACTATTGCCATGCATTTGGTAAATACTCTTGGAGCAGAGGCTAGACCGAAGGGGAGTACTCTGTATTGGAAATGTTTTCCCTGGAACAGAAACCGTAGGAATTTTCTGTGGAATGGATGGATGAGTATATGTGTGTACGCATCCTTGAGATCTAGAGAACAAAGCCAGTCCTGACTCTGTAGGTATGGAAGGAGAGTACCTAGAGAAAGCATTTTGAATTTCTCCTTGTATAGGAATTTGTTCAATTCTCTGAGATCCAGAATGGGTCTGTACCCCCCTGTTTTCTTGGGAATGAGAAAATAAGGGGAGTAGAAACCTGACCCTTGTTGAGGAAGAGGAACCTCTTCTATTGCCTTTTGGGCGAGAAGAGTGGTCACCTCCTGGCCCAACAGGTACAGGAGAGAAGGGGGAGAATTGAATTGTCTCACCATGGTATGGGGAGGAAGGCTGGAGAAATGTAGTTTGTAGCCCTCTCTGATGATAGAGAGGGTCCACGGTTCTGATGTGATTTGTTCCCATCTGGGAGCAAAATGAGCTAACCTTCCTGGAATGGTGAGAGGTTCTGGTTGTTGCAGAGCCAGAAAGGTTAAGTTCTCTAGAATCAAGTCAAAAACCCTGAGGAGGTTGGGACTGCTGGATTGTAGCAGCCCCTGTAGACTTTGTTCTGGCCTGTTTAGTTTGCTGACGCTTAGGAGCAAAGCGAACTTGGGAAGATTGCTGGCCAGTATTTGTGGAAATCTGGTCTTTTTATAGAAAGTTTTCTTAAAAGGTTTTTTCTTGGCAGGGTAGAGGTAGACTTAGAAAGTCTATCTAAAGCAGCATTCTCTGCATCCATTTGAGTGGCTTTGATTTGCCACTCTTTGCCAAACAGATTTTCACCTGTACAGGGCAGATTGCCCAAGCCTTCTTGTACCCAGGGTTCCAGATCAGAGACCTGGAGCCAAGCCAGTCTGCGAGCAGCTATGGCAATGCCAGAGGCTCTGCTTGCCCCCTCAAAAGAGTCAAAGGCTGCTCTGTTGGAGAACTTTGAAACATCTTGAGTGTGCTTTAGCAAAAGAAGGAATTCCTCTTGCTTATCCTCTGGGATAAAGGGGAGAAACTGACGTATCTTTAATGCAATCTCTTTCAAAAACATGCCCATATAGAGGCTGTATGAATTGATTCTGGCAATAAGCAAGCTAGCTTGGAAGATTTTTCTCCCAAAAGCATCCAGAGTCCTACATTCTCTTCCTGGAGGGGTAGAAGAGTGTCTTTTGGTACTCTTTATCTTTTTCATAGCAGACTTCACCACAATAGAGTGGTGAGGAAGCTGAGTTTTTTGAAAACCAGGAGAAGGAGGAACCCGATACATGGTGTCCAAACGTCGAGAATGTGGAGATAGGGTGCGAGGAGCCTCCCACAAATCCATCATGTGTTCTTGAAGAATTTCATGTATGGGTAAGGTGGCTGCCTCTTTGGGAACCTTAGAGTATCCTAAAATATCCATTTTTTTTGCTCTAGGTTCCTTTTCAGAGGATACAGATATGGAGAGTCCTTTAGCTACTTCAATGATGAAGTCTTGAAAGGACAAATCCTCTGGAGAAGACATTCTCCTTTTTGGAGAAGAGGGCTCCTCAGAAAGAGTAAAAGAGACGTCAGCAGAAAGCGTAGTTACTCACCTGTAACAGGTGTTCTCCAGGAGCAGCAGGAATCAGTCCTCACTTATGGGTGACGTCGGCGCCGACGGAGCCCTCGCGGAGCAATTTTCCCCAGCTTTCAAAGAAAGCCTTTGGGAATTGCAGCGCGCATGCGCGGTCCTCTTCCCGCCCAAGGGTGCCATCTTAGCCAGTCAGATGACATAGCTAAAAAGACAGCATAAAAATTTGCAAAAAAAGAACTTAAGCAGATGATTGCAACTCCACGGGGAGGAGGGAGGGTTGTGAGGACTGATTCCTGCTGCTCCTGGAGAACACCTGTTACAGGTGAGTAACTACGCTTTCTCCAGGACCAAGCAGGAAGTCAGTCCTCACTTATGGGACTCCCAAGCTCAAGGCTACCGGAGACCCTAAGCACAAAAATGAGCTCCCTCTAGCTCAGCAGCACAGAAGGAAAGAATCTTCGCTGAATTATTACCCACCGGTAGCCCACATCCGGGATGGAGGGTAGGAGTTGCTCAGACCTCGAAGAGATTACGGAGGACTGCCTGTCCGAAAGCACTGTCCCTGCGGGACTCCCTCTCGAGACAGTAATGGACCGCAAAAGTCTGGCTCGAAGACCAAGTAGCGGCCCGGCAGATGTCTGCCAGCGGAACAGAGCGGAGGTAAGCCACTGACGTAGCCTTTGCCCGAACGCAGTGAGCCGTGACTCGACCTTCCAAGGAGAGTCCGGCTGCCCCATAAGCCCAAGAGATACAGTCCGCAACCCAGATGGACAGAGTACGCTTGGAGACCGGGAGTCCCAATTTATTGGGGTCAAAAGACACAAAAAGCTGAGCAGCTTTACGGTGCTCCCGCGTACGGTCAAGGTAGAAGTTCAAAGCCCTTCTACAGTCCAGGGTATGGAGGACCGTTTCAGCTCGGCTGGAGTGCGGTCTGGGAAAGAAGGTTGGAAGTACCACCTCCTGATTAATGTGAAAGGGGGAGACCACTTTTGGAAGAAATTTTGGGTGAGTCCGTAGGACTACCCTATTTTTGTAGAACCGAGTGTAAGGGGGATCAGACACGAGGGCCTGCAATTCACTTACGCGTCTAGCGGAAGTGAGGGCTATCAAGAACAGTTTTTTCCACCAAAGAAAACGGAGAGAACAGGTAGCCATAGGTTCAAAAGGCGGACAGGTGATCCGCTGTAAAACCACATTCAGGTCCCAGTCAGGCGCTGGCGGGCGCAGAGGTGGTTTAAGGAGAAGGAGACCTCGAAGAAACCTCGCTACGAGAGGGTCGTTGGAGAGAGGTCTGCCGTCCACCGGCACATGATGTGCTGAAAGAGCACTGAGGTGAACTTTGACGGAGTTGGACTTAAGTCCCAGATTAGAGAGGTAGAGCAAGTACTGCAAGACCACCGACACCGGGCAGGAGAAGGGATCCTGAGACTGTCGGGTACACCAAACGGAAAAACGACGCCATTTAAGGGCGTAGCATTTGCGGGTAGAAGGTCGTCGCGAAGCTAGGACGACCTCCTCCACCTCTGTCGGCAGGAGAAGGGGAGCAAGGACTACCCTCTCAGCAGCCAGGCCATTAGGTTGAGAGACCTGAGGTTGGGGTGTAGCAGAGACCCCTGATCCTGAGTGAGGAGATCCGGTTGTACCCCCAGAGGGAATGGATCCTCCACCGCTAATTGCAGCAGGAGCGGAAACCACGGCTGTCTGGGCCAGCGAGGGGCCACCAGGATCATGAAGGCTTTGTCTCGGAAAACCTTGAAAAGAGTCCGAGAGACTAGCGGGATGGGAGGGAAAGCGTACAGAAGGCTCCCCGACCATGAGAGTAGAAAAGCGTCCGCCGCAACCCGAAGGGGGTGTGGCTGACGAGAGCAGAAGCGAGGAAGTTGCCAGTTGTGAGGACTGGCAAAGAGATCCACCGTGGGGAGGCCCCACTTTAGAAAGAGCTTCTGAACTACCAAGGGATCCAGACGCCACTCGTGCGGCTGGAGGATCCTGCTGAGTTTGTCCGCCAGGCAATTTTCTTGGCCTGGGAGATAAACTGCCTTGAGGAGAATGCCGTGACTGACGGCCCAAGAGCAGAGCTTCTGTGCCTCCCGGCAGAGGAAGGAGCCCGTGCCCCCCTGCTTGTTCACGTAGAACATGGCAACTTGATTGTCCGTCTGGACAAGGACGGACTGGTGAGAAGTCAGGTGGGAGAAGGCTTTGAGAGCCAGGCGGATCGCCCTGAGCTCCAGGAAGTTGATCTGCTGAGCAGACTCCCACGTGGTCCAGAGGCCCTGAGTACGTGCCCCTTGGCAATGCGCTCCCCAGCCCAGGAGGGATGCATCTGTTGTCAGCACCCGGGCCGGCTGAGGTGACTGGAAAGGCATGCCGAATATCAGGTTCGGCCGCTGAAGCCACCACCGGAGAGACGAGAACAGCGGCTCGGAGACGCGCACTAGGTCTGCTAGGCCGCCTGTGGCTTGTCGCCAATGCTGGCGGAGACACCATTGAGCAGGCCGCATATTCAGGCGGGCATTGGGGGTCACATGGACGGTGGAAGCCATATGGCCGAGTAGTCTCAGGAAGCGCCTGGCGGAGACCAGGGGCTGGCTGCGAAAACGGTCGGCTAGGTCCATGAGCCGTTGAGCCCTGTCGAGCGGCAGGTACGCTCGTGCCTGAGGAGTGTGCAGCCTTGCGCCGATGAACTCGAGATCCTGTGAGGGGAGCAAAGTGGACTTTGCGAAGTTTATGACAAAGCCCAAGTGCTGCAGAAGAGTCACCGTGCGGCGCGTGGCGTTGGTGACCTCCAGAGCGGACGCCGCTCTGATGAGCCAGTCGTCGAGGTACGGAAAGACAGAGGCCGTGAAGCCTGAGATGGGCCGCCACCACCGCGAGACATTTTGTGAAGACTCGCGGTGCGGAGGACAGGCCAAAGGGCAGTACTCTGTACTGGTAATGATTTCCTGCCACCACAAACCTTAGGTATTGGCGGTGGCTTGGGTGGATGAGGATGTGCGTGTAGGCATCCTTTAGATCCAAGGAGCATAGCCAATCTCCCTGCTGGAGGTAGGGCAGAAGGATTCCAAGGGTAAGCATCTTGAACTTCTCCCTCACGAGGAACTTGTTGAGGTTGCGCAAGTCCAGGATGGGTCTGAGGCCTCCTGTTCTTTTTGGTATTAGAAAATACCTGGAATAAAAGCCTTGACCTTTCAGGTGGTGGGGCACCGGTTCCACCGCCTGTTCCTGTATAAGACCTGCTAACTCCTGAAGGAGTAATTCCCTGTGCAGAGGGGGTCGTGGAGGTTCTCCCGGAAAATAGGAGGGAGGGACCTGGTGGAAGTGGAGAAGATAGCCTTCTCGCACGACCTGAAGCACCCAGGCATCTGAGGTGATGCTGGACCACCTGTGGGCGAAGTGAACCAGCCGGCCTCCGGTGCTGGGAGGAACCAGCGGGGGGGGGGGAGAGGCTATGCTTAATGAGTCAAAAACCCCCACCCTGCGGAGCAGGGGCTGGTGGTGCAGGCTTGGGGGCTTGCTGCCTACGGGACCCGTTACCCCGTCCCTTGGCCTGCTGGCCCTGTTGGGGAGCTGCAGGGTGGGGGTTTACTGTTTGTAGGCAGCCACCTTCCTCGGGTAAAAGGACTTCTTTCCCGAGCCCTTCTTTTTCTGGGATGGGGCGGAGGTCTTCCTAGAAAGCCTAGTCCTGGTGAGAGTCTCCGTCTCAATTTGTGCAGCCTTATCAGCCATGGGCTTGCCAAAGAGGTTTTCTCCTCGGCAAGGGACATCGACCAACTTGTCCTGCACCCAGGGCTCAAGGTCAGACGACTGAAGCCAAGCCTGTCGGCAGGCACCGATGCCGGCTGCGGCCACTCGAGCCGATGCTTCAAAGCCATCATAGGCTGCTCGGGACATGAATTTTGAGCATTCCCGAATGCCAGTGGACAAGGCCAGGAACCTCCGCAAGGGTTCCTCGGACAAACCAGCGGAGAAGCCGGCTAGCTCTTTAGCCAGGTCTCGGAGATACATGCCCATGTACAGCTGGTAGGTCTGGACACGACATGCGAGCATAGAGCCCTGGAAACACTTCTTACCAAGGCCATCCAGGTTACGGGCCTCCCTGCCAGGAGGCACCGAGGAGTGCATCTTCTGGCTCTTAAGACGATGCATGGCCGATTCCACTACCATGGAATGGTGTGGTAGCTGTGCTTTTTGGAAGCCAGGGCTCTTGCGGACTCGATAGATAGAATCAACCCGCTTGCTCAGGACCGGCGAGGTGGCCGGACTCTCCCACATGCGGAAGAGTAGTCGTTCCAGCATGGGAGGAACCGGCACAGTAAAGTGTTCCCTGGCGGGAGAGTCATACTGGAGGGCGTCGAGCTCTTCGGCTCGAGGCTCCTCCTCGGGGTCCGCAGGGAAGGCCAAAGCCTTGGCCATATCCCTGACGAAGTCCGAGAACCGGGCATCCTCCGGGGGGGGACTGCTTCCGAGGTTCGGACTCAGGTGAGTCCGAGGGGACACACCGAGTCCGAAAAGAATCAGGCGACTCATCCTCTTCAGACTCCCAGACCGACTCCGACGAGGACTCGGTGGGGTCGGCCCGGGCAGGGCACGGCGCCTGCCGCCGAGGGAGTCGGCGTCGGCGACCTCGGTCCCGAACGGGAGGCCGAGGGTGACCTCGACCGAGGATCGACTCGAGGATCGGCTCGGTCTCCGGGGTCGACTTAGACGTCGACGTCCTGGCGGTCGGGGCAGCGGCGCCAGCGAAGCCAGCGAGCAGTGCCCGCTGCTGGTCCATGAAGGCAGACAGTCTGCTCTCCAAGGCCGTCAACCTGAGTCCGAGCTCAGGTGACCCAGCAGCCCCCGACTCGGGCCCCGACGGCGTCGGGCCCGACGTCGGCTGTCGCGGAGGCGAGTCCAGAAGGACCACAGGACTTACCCGAGCAGGCAGCTCCGACTCCAGGCGAGGTCGCTTCGTGAGGTGCTCCTTCTCCAAGGACCCGGGGCGGCTATCGGGGCTATGCGACCTGGCCCTCGCGGAGCCAGGAGCGTCCACCGACGCCGCCCTCGCGGGTTTCACCTTCCGTCGATGGTCCCCGGAGGGAGAGCCCCTGTCGGAGGAACTCCGGCGACGGTCTGAGCTGGAACCCCTGGACGCGGAGGCCTCCGACGAGGTCCGGGTACGGCTGGGGTCAGCGAAGATTCTATCCCGCTGATGCCGCCGACTTCTCAACGCTTTGGAGGAAAGTTTGCCACAAGGCCCACAGATCATTTCTTCATGATCCGGGCCCAGGCAGCGGAGGCAATTGTCGTGTGTGTCAGTTAGTGACATATTTCGGTCACACTGACCACACCGCTTGAAACCACTGGCAGCCATCGGGGGAAAAAGGGCCCCGGCGAGGTCAAAGGACCGGGCTGCCAGGGAAAAACCGAAACGAAAACTGACTAAGTCAGAAAAAACCGAAAAAGAAGAAGAGGACTCGTGACCGGCGTCGCGAGTCCGGGCGGGAAAAAGACCGGCGTCGAACCGAAGGAAAAAAAGAGTAATTATGAATAAAAATCAACTTTTTCGCGGGGACACGACGGGTACGTCTGTAGGGCTCCGCGGAAAAAAGAAGACTGGCTAAGATGGCACCCTTGGGCGGGAAGAGGACCGCGCATGCGCGCTGCAATTCCCAAAGGCTTTCTTTGAAAGCTGGGGAAAATTGCTCCGCGAGGGCTCCGTCGGCGCCGACGTCACCCATAAGTGAGGACTGACTTCCTGCTTGGTCCTGGAGAATCATCTGATGTATCAGAATCTTCAGAGGATTCAAAGTATCGTCTATTTGCTTCCAGAGATCGATATGCGTACCGATCGGTACCGATATCGGGCGTACCGGGAATCGGAGTGGTATCGAAGAAAGCTCCGGAACCGGAGACCGGAACTGGCATGCTACTGGAAGTAGATGCTCTGGGTACCGGTATCGGTTGCGGTACCGGAATTGGAGTCGGAACCGATTGTTGCGGTACCGATGGCGGTGCAGCATTAATGAAAGTCAGTAAGGCCTGCTGCATGGATTGTACCATAGTACCCATAGCCGCCACAACTGCCTGGAAGTCGGTACCGGTGTTAGCCGGTACCCCAGAGCAGTCTAACAGGAGATCGGTCGAGGCCGTGCCATCGATGTCTACCTGTAACCCCATAGGAGGAGCTTTGGAAGCCGGAGCTTCCCGCCGGGGTTGTTTGGCTGGGGCAGGGTCCTCAGGGTCAATTGCAAGGGCCTCTCGCTGCTTAGAGGGAGATTTGCCTTTTGAGGACTTGCCCGAAGAATGTTTGGTTACCTGAGATCCGTCAGGAGAAGAAGACCTGGAGGATGTTGATGCTGGAGTATCGGTAGAAAACAGCATATGAAATTTAGCTGCTCTGTTCTGTAAGCCCCTTTTGGACATCAGAGAGCAGGATGGACAATCCGGAATGGAATGGTCAGGCCCCAAACATTTATTTATTTATTTAACATTTTTTATATACCGCACTATTCATCATCAGTGCGGTTTACATTGAACAACAACATACCTGTCAGTACATGACTGATCTAGGTTTACAGATAACAGGGAGGATAAACTGGGTATAAACTGGGGATAACTATCTACATAATTATACATAATTATATATACATTAGATAGGTTACATCAAAATTTGAGTTTGACAAGAATACAGTGTTATTACGTTTTGATTTTTTGTTCTGGGTTGTTGTTATGTGTAGGAGTTATCTGAGTGAGGTGGGGGCCGGTTCTATTGGGTGTATGGTAGCCTGAAGTGCAGAGTGAATAAGTAGTGCTTGATGGACTTTCTAAATTGGGTGATATCCCTGATTGATCTGATGTTTGGAGGTAGTTTGTTCCAGCATTTGGGAGCATAGGACACAAAAGCTCTGTTAGTAGTTTGTTGTGTCCATTTTGTGGAGATGCTAGGAGTAACTAGTGTGTTTTCTGCTACTAGTCTCCTGGGTCTGTTGTTTGGTGTGAGGGTGATGAGGTTTGAGATCGATGCAGGAGATAATTTATTAATTGCTTTGAATGTGATGAAGAGGGTTTTGTATGTTATTCTGCAGTTTATCGGGAGCCAGTGCAGATCGATCAGAATTGGTGTTATATGATCCCTTATAGAAGCTCCAGATAAGATGCGGGCTGCCGCGTTCATCGCCAGTTGAAGTGGATTTAGAGTATTCTTGGGGAGGCCATGAAGGATGATATTCGCATAGTCAAAATGTGGTGTGACTATTGCTTGGAAGACTGTACGGAAGTCCTTGGCCTCCATCATTGGTTTCAGGTGGCGCAGTGTTTTTAGTTTGTAGTAAATTGACCTTACTGTTTTCTTTATGTGTTCTTTAAGATTGAGTTGTTGATCGAGTATCACACCGAGGTACTTTATGGAGGTCTTGATTGGGAGTTTTGCATCTCTTACTGTGAGGGTGGTTGGCGGAGCAAATTGCTTGTTTCTTGTGGCTATGAGTACTTCGGTTTTCTTGAAATTTATTCTCATGTTCTGATTGAGAAGCCAGTCGGTTATTGTGTTGAAACAGTTGATTAGTGGAGAGTAGTCAGGATTTGAGATATTGATCTGTGTGAATATTAGTACGTCATCCGCGTATAATAGGCAGGATATATCGAAGTCTTTGGTGATTTGGCAGATTGGCTGCATGTATATATTAAAAAGCAACGCAGATAGAGATGAGCCTTGAGGTACTCCCTGTTTCTGTTTGAAGGGTTCGGATGTAATGTTGCCTGTACGGACCTGTTGCCAGCGCTCATCTAGGTAAGATTTGCACCAGTTCCAGGCTTGGTTACGGATACCTTTTTCGTGAAGTCTGGCTAGCATAATCTTATGGTCGACTGAGTCGAACGCCGCTGATATGTCCAGAAAAATCATTGCAATCGCCATTTGAATGTTGTCAATCCCGCAAATGAGTTTATTAAGTAGTGAAGTCATGAGTGTTTCTGTTCCATGAGCTTCTCGGAATCCGTGTTGGCATGGGTCCAACGGGGCTGCTGTGTCAATGTGGTGTTGGATCTGCCTCTGAGTTTCCTTTTCAAGTATCTTGGCTAGATAGGGAATGCTGGAGATTGGGCGGTAGGACTCTTCCTTCGTTGGATCCATCTGGTTGTTTTTTAGCAGAGGGCGAATTGATGTTTGACATTTAAGACACCACTCATGGGTGTCTGTAACTGAAATAGTAACGGTACACTTAGTGCATTTTTTAAAACCAGAAGCTGGTTTTTCCATGAGGGAGACCTGAGAAGGCCTAGAGGCCTCACAGAAAAAATACACCAAGTGAAGAAAAAGTAATTATATATATATATATTTTTTTTTTAAATAAACGAAAAAACGACCGGCGGTACCGGTCCGGAATCGGGGAAGGCAGACACGCGGTCAAAGAAACAAATTAAAATAACAATTTCTTCAGCGGTGACAGGAACACGACCTGCTAACTCCGCGGAAAAAGAAGAACTGAAGAGAGTTGGTCAGGAAGGTGGGAAGGCAGCGCGCATGCGCTGTGGGAAGCCCCAAAAGCTTCCTTTCTGGGAAGCTGGGGAGCTTTCCCGCGCAGGCTCCGTCGGTTCCGACGTACCCATATGTGAGGACTCATTCCTGCTTGTTCCTGGAGATTACCCAGACATACTGAGGGACAGTATGAAGATATGCAAGCCCACTGTCTGGAACCTATAGAAAGGTAAAATCCCTTTATAAGCATAGACAGAGAGATAAGTATGGTAATACATATCTACCTATAAGGAAGCATCTCAACAGATATATATATATATGTCCCTATGTATATGTATATGTGTATGTGTGTGTGTGTGTGTATATATATATATATATATATATATATATACACACACACACACACACACAGAGATAGATAGATAGATAGATGTCTATAGTGAGAACTGGAGGGGCATAGATATGCACACACAGCTTACAGACATATGTATCTATAGAGAAGTATATAGAAATATATACATGTATAGAGATGTCTAAAGATAAATGTCTGCAACTAAGCAGATAGAGATATGTTCATAAGAACATTCACATGGGAGATGTGAAGGAGAAAGATTCATCTAACAAGAAGGTGGAACCTACTTGAGGAGATATATAGAGAATCTATTCTCACTGGCTAGGATGGTGCAGGAATGCCATCCAGTGGAATAACCAGGATGGTTGTGTGAAAAACAGAGGATAATATCAGTCTGTAAACAGCAAGTTCTGAGTCCTATAGAACTCTCGCATGGTAAATGGACAGAAAACGCATAGGATGAGATACCAGGTTGACCCACTTGAGGAACAAGGGGGGGGGGGGGGTATCATGCGTTGTTTAATTAAATATGTGCTGTCCAAGAAGGATTAGGATACCATGAGGACAAGCTGCAAGGAAAAAGAGCATATTTCCTGTAGAAACTGGGTGACTCTTTAGACTGTCACATATAGAAGGCTTAAGTCCTTTATTAAAAGGAAACAGAAGGTTATAAAGAACCCCTACAGTCATGAGGAATGACTGAGGAAGCCTTTTTCAACCATATAGGATAGAAATTAGAGAAAAAATCCTCGTGCTCTCTAGCAAGGGCCCATAGTGGAAAGATTCTCAGTAGGATTGCAGAGAGCACTATGCAGGAGAATTGGGGAATAAAAGTGGCTGTTGGAGGAAACGAGCTGCCACCTCAGTTATGCTGCCAACTCCAGGGATTTGGAGACGACAGAAAAAGAAGCGATAAGGATTTTCCAAGATAGATGAGCACTATCTTGGAAACACTACTAAGACTAGAGAAAGTAGTGGAAGACAAGACTGGAACTCGTAGAAAGTACCAGTAGTCAAAGCACTGGAACTCCTGCATGGGCAGCTGCTGAATAGAACAGTAGAGAGACTTCCTCTGTTTGTAACAGAGAGGACAGACAGAACAAGAGGAGAAATCCTGATCATGTCTGATGAGCTGCCCAATGAAAGCAGGGAGGTAACTCCAGAGAAAAACTCTACACTGGGAAGGAAAGGAAGACTAGAAAGGCTAAGAAAGCCTCCCAGTGGTATGGTAGCACTCTTACAGGGGAGTCCCTGAAAAAGAGGATAAAGAAAAAATAGGAGCTGAAGGGAGACTTGCTATATGGTAAGTCTGTAGAAGGAAAAAATTCATGGTGGTACAGGGAAACTATCATGAGATAGTTGGCAAACCTCTCTTCATGGAAGGAAGAGGAAGGAAACCTTGTGACCCACAGACATGAATCTCCTGACAGCTCAGCCTACTTGAGAGCAAGTGGATGTCCTGGAAACAGGAATCCAAGCGTAGAGTTTTAAATGAAAAAACAGTGAAAAAACTTCTGCTGAGAAGAAGTGAACTGTATGTTAGAAGAGATCAATTAGAACCCCATTGAGGGTTAATTTTCCTGGCTTGAGTTTGGATTCTTCAGACCAGGGCAAGGTTTCCCCTGTTTGGGAACATCGGCATGATGGGCAGGAGAAGAATAAAACCTTCTTAACATAAGAACATAAGATATGCCATACTGGGTCAGACCAAGGTCCACCAAGCCCAGTATTCTGTTTCCAACAGTGGCCAATCTAGGTCATATGTACCTAGCAGTTTCCCCAAGAGACACAAGTTCCACAATGCTTGTACTGGGTCAAGCATTGATATCTTCGGTCACTTCTTAATAATGGTTTATGGACCTTTCCTCCAGGAACTTGTCCAAACCTTTTTTAAACCCAGCTACACCAACAGCCTTTACTACATCCTCCGGTAACAAATTCCAGAGTTTGATTACACGTTGAGTGAAAAAATATTTTCTTTTATTAGTCTTAAATAGTTTACCCTGTAGCTTCATTGCATGTCCCCTAGTCTTTCTCTATTCTGATAAGGTAAACAATCGATCTACGTTTACCCGTTCCACTCCGTTCATTAATTTATAGACTTCTATCATATCTCCCCTCAGCCGTCTCTTTTCCAGGTTAAAGAGCCCTAACCTTTTTAGCCTTTCTTCATAGGAGTATCCTTCCATCCCCTTTACCATTTTGGTGGCTCTTCTCTGTACCTTTTCTAAAATTGCTATATCCTTTTTAAGATACGGCGACCAGAATTGCACACAATATTCAAGGTGCGGTCTCACCATGGAACGATATAGAGGCATTATAATATCTTTTGTTTTATTTTCCATTCCTTTCCTTATCATACTTAGCATTCTATTTGCTCTCTTGGCCGCCGCTGCACACTGGGCCGAGGGTTTTAACATGGTATCCACAATGACGCCTAAATCTTTTTCCTGGGTGGTGGTTCCTAATGTGGAACCTTGCATCGTGTAACCATAGTTTGGGTTGTTCTTCCCTAGGTGCATAACCTTGCACTTGTCCACATTAAATTTCATCTGCCATTTTGATGCCCAGTCTTCCAATTTATCAAGATCCTCTTGTCAATTTTTCACAATCCTCTTGGGTTTTAACAACTTTAAATAGTTTTGTGTCATCTGCAAATTTGATAACCTCACTCGTTATTCCACTTTCCAGGTCATTTATGAATATGTCAAAAAGCAGGGGACCCAGCACAGATCCCTGGGGTACACCACTATTCACCTTTCTCCATTGGGAAAATTGGCCATTTAGCCCTACCCTCTGCTTTCTATCTTTTAATCAGTTCCTGATCCACAATAGTACACTGCCTCCTATCCCATGACTCTTTAGTTTTGCCAAAAGTCTCTGATGAGGGACCTTGTCAAAGGCTTTCTGAAAGTCCAGATACACAATATCAACCGACTCACCTTTGTCCACCTGTTTATTCACTCCTTCAAAAAAACATAACAGATTAGTAAGACAAGATCTTCCTTGTCTAAAGCCATGTTGGCTGTCTCCCATTAGGTTGTGACTATCTATATGCTGAGTAATTTTATTCTTTATGATGGTTTCTACCATTTTTCCTGGTACTGACGTGAGGCTCACCGGTCTGTAGTTTCCCGGATCACCCCTGGAACCCTTTTCAAAAGTTGGTGTTACATTGGCGATCCTCCAATCTTCAGGTATTAGAGATGATTTTAATGATAGTTCACAGATTACTGATAGCAGTTCTGCAATCTCATATTTCAGTTCTTTCAATACCCTTGGATGTATACCATCCGGCCCAGGTGATTTGCTACTCTTCAGTTTATCTAATAGTTGTAAGACATCTTCCCGATGTATCGATATTTCCTTCAATTCTTCCGCACCTTTAAATACCACTTCAGTCATGGGTAACATCCCTACATCTTCCTCAGTAAAGACCGAAGCAAAGAATTCATTCAGTCTCTCCGCTATCGCCTTGTCGCCTCTTAGTGCTCCTTCAACCCCTTTATCATCTAATGGACCAATTGACTCTCTCACAGGTTTTTTGCTACGAATGTACTTGAAAAGGTCTTTATTTCGCATTTTTGCTTCCGCAGCAAGCTTCTTCTCAAATTCTCTCTTTGGCTGCCTTATCAATGCCTTGCATTTGACTTCTTTTAGGAAAAGGAGGTTTGGTAGGGCATTTCTTACCTGCTGGGGAAGGAGAAGGTTTAGGATGGCCCTCAGAAGCAGGGAAGTCAGTGGAGCAATGAGCAACCTGACGCAAAGACTCCTTGTTGAAGAGATTTTCTCCAGTACAAGGAGTGTTACCCAGTCTTTGTTGCGCCCATCTGCTCAAGCCTGAAGCTTGGAGCCAGGCTCTACGTCGTGCTCCTATGGCTATAGCAGAGGTTCTGCTAACAGACTCAAAGGAGTCTAGGGAAGCACGAGAAAGAAACCTAGAGATATTCTGGCTATGACTAAGAAGCAAGGAATAGTCTGCAGCCTTGGGCTCTGAAAGAAAAGGAGTCAAAAGAGATAATTTCTCTGTGACCTCCTGAAGGGATAGCATCATATAAAAAATATATGAGAGAATCCTTGTTGCCAGCATAGATGTTTGGAAGGTTTGACGTCCAAAGGCATCTAGTGTTCTAGATGCACGACCTGGCGAGAAAGAAGAATGCTTCTTCTTGCTTTTTACCTTCCTCATTGCTGATTCCACTACAATGGAATGATGGGGAAGTTGAGTCTTTTGAAACCCTGGAGAGGGGAGCACCTGATACAGAAGAGTAGTTGCTGTAGAAGGTGAGGAAGCCGTTGAAGGTGTTTCCCATATTTTCAAAAGAAGATCCTGTAAGGGATGATGTAAAGGAAGCATTATATTTTCCTTTTTCCCAGAAAAGCCTTGTGTAGGATCATAGCCAGGGATAGGAATAGCCAGGAATGTTGCCATGTCAAGGAGAAATTTCTGAAAATTAGGATCTCCAATGGGAACAATCCCTGGACAGGCTAAACTCGAAGAACTAGGCTGGGCACCAGTACTTGTGCGGTGCAAAACAGGATCTCTAATGAATGGATACTGGGACTGGCAGGTATGACCTGAAACCGTCAGTACGGTATCGTCCATGCTAGGTATCGACTCCAAACTAGGTATAGAAAGGAGCGATCCTGGTGAAAAAAGCATGGATGGAGCTGGTCCTGATGTTACTGTAGGTACCAGCAGACACCGATACCGGTAGCTGAGCCGGAATCGAAGGTGATACCGACATCGAAACAGTCATCGGATGCTGCTCAAACGGTACCGAGGAAACTCGAAAGTCTCGGTGAATATCCTCGGTACCAGGCATCCGAAATCGGTGCGTGTCGGTTCTGAGACGCGTCGGTACCCAGTCTTCCAGACTAGATATCGATTCTAGACTCGGCATCGAAGGAAGTGAATCTATCGATGCATGTCTAGATGGTACCGACGTCAGGGGTCGTATCGACGGAGCTGACGATACTGGAAAGTCAAGCTGGGTATCGATCGGTCCCGAAGGCACCGAGTACACCAGATGACAATCCCTGGTGAGGAGTGGATCGCTCAACACCAGTGCCAATGCCGGGTTATCGGTACCGCTCGAAGCGGATACCACCCCCGAGCATGGCTCAGGTATGTTCTGTGAGGGGTGAGCCCCAGGAACAACCTGAAACCCCTGAAAGGCTTTGGAGACCGAAGTCTTGAAGGACTAGAAAGGGGGGCTGTTACTTCTGGAGAGAAATCTGAAATTGTGAGTATATACTTCTGGGAATTTTTCTGAAAGGAATTTTTTTTCTTTTAAAGCTAATTAATCTGTGAACCCACTATATTTTGTTAAATCAGTCAGGGCCCAGTAGCAACAGTTTTTAGATTCAATTTAAAACACAGAAGAGAACTTTCTGGTTACCTTTCATACCCTGTAGAGAGTTGTAGTTTAAATTTCATAGTCACTCAGGGCCTAGCAAAGTACTTTTAGTTCCAATTTAAAACACAGAAGAGAGCTTTCTGGTTAAATTTAGAATCCAGCAGAGAGCTTGTAGTTTAAATTTCATAATAGGTTAGGGCCTAGCAGTAGCAAAGAGCTATAATTTAAATCAAATCAGAATATAGCTTACCTCAGCAGCACAGGACAGGGTACTGTGTAGCAGCCCTCTTTTAATAAGTGTTACCGGAGGATGTAGTAAAGGCTGTTAGTGTAGCTGGGTTTAAAAAAGGTTTGGACAAGTTCCTGGAGGAAAGGTCCATAAACCATTATTAAGAAGTGACCGAAGATATCAATGCTTGACCCAGTACAAGCATTGTGGAACTTGTGTCTCTTGGGGAAACTGCTAGGTACATATGACCTAGATTGGCCACTGTTGGAAACAGAATACTGGGCTTGATGGACCTTGGTCTGACCCAGTATGGCATATCTTATGTTCTTATCTTATGATCTTATGACTCCCGCCGGGGTTTTGAAGCCAATGGGGTCTTGAAGGCAAGGCCGGAGCCGTCATCATGCTTGGCATGAGACCTACCACCCAAGGATTGGCTAGTCTTAACAGACTGTTTGTGGGTTACCTGATCCTGTAGAGAAGAAATGGTTGGTGCCCTTACACTGGAAGGGAAAACTGCATCGAGGGAAACTTGAAATGGAGAATTTCTTCTCATAAAATTGTAGCCTGATGGCTCTGGAGGAAAAGGGGCAGGACCCAAACAGGTTAGACACCAGTTATTGGAGTCTAAAAAGAAAACTGTATTTCCACAGTTAAGACACTTCTTAGGAGAAGAAGGCTCCATAATGGAGAGGCCTTACAGGCCCAAAAACTCAAGACAGAAACAGAGGGAAAAAAACTCCGAGTATTAGAAAAAATAGTAATTAGATCTTACCTGCTAATTAGTGTTCCTGAAGGAACGACAGTCTAGTCCCTTTACTTCTGGGTTACGCAACCCTTCCAGCAGCTTGGAGGCTGAGCCCAACCTTTTTGGGGGTGGAGCGGTATAAATACCACTGGGACCACCTCCCCAATCCAGTATCCGAATGAAAAAGCAGATATATCGAACTTCTAACCAAACCTTAACTCATGGAGTAAAACATAACACCTCCAAATTCTATCAAAGAGATTTTTTTTTTTTTTTTTTGTAGAAGGAATAGAGGGAAGGATAGAAGGAATGACCACGACCGGGGGAGATGGCTGCTTCTGCCCGAGCCTGCTTCCTCCTGCGTTCCCTCCTGTCTCACCGACCGTACGCTCGGTCCGAATTTCTTCAATTTACCCGGTATCTTCACGATCGCCGGAGCTGGGTGGGATCAGGGACTGGACTGTCGTTCCTTCAGGAACACTAATTAGCAGGTAAGATCTAATTACTATTTCCTTATCGTCACTCCAGTCCAGTCCCTTTACTTCTGGGATGTACCAGAGCAGTTCACACCTGGGTGGGATCCGGCATCCCGGATTGAAGAACAGCTACCCCGAACCGAGTGTCCGTCGCACTCTGCACATCCAGTCTGTAGTGCTTGGAGAAGGTATGAAGAGAAGACCATGTCGCCGCTCTGCAAATATCTAGCGGGGGAACCAGGCTGAATTCCGCCCAAGAGGTAGCCTGAGCCCGAGTGGAGTGGGCCCGCAGCCCCACTGGTACCTGCCTCCCCTTCAGGATGTAGGCGGAGGCAATCGCCTCTCTGATCCACCTGGAGATCGAAGCCTTAGCCGCCGCCTCGCCTTTGTGCGGCCCCCCGAACTGAATGAACAGTCGACCTGACTTTCGGAAGGGCGCTGTGCGCGAGAGGTATCGCTTCAAGATTCTCTGGACGTCTAGGAGACGTAGCTTGCTATCCTTCCGAGGATCTCCTTTGGCCGAAAAGGCCGGCAAGGTAACTGTCTGGTTCAGGTGAAAGGGGGAGATAACTTTGGGCAAAAAGGAAGGAACTGTACGCAGAACCACTTTGTCTTTGAGGAAGGTCAAGAAGGGAGGCTGAGAAGACAGGGCCTGTAACTCCGACACTCTCCTGGCCGAACAGATGGCGACCAGGAAGACTGTTTTAAGGGTTAAATCCTTTAAGGAGGCTCTCTTTACCGGCTCAAAGGGTTCCCCGATCAAGGCATTCAGTACTAGGTTAAGGTCCCAAGGGGGGACGACAGACCTCCCTTGAGGGCGAAGCCGTCTGACCGCTCTTAAGAACCTGGCGACGTCGGAGTGTGCCCCTAAGGGTTTGCCACGGATCTTGCCCCTATAGCAAGTGATCGCCGCCAGTTGAACCCGTAAGGAGCTGTGCGCCAGTCCCTTGTCCAAACCTGCCTGCAAGAATTCCAGAACCTCCGGGACGGAGGTCGCAAGGGGCTTCCGATGGTGCTCTGCACACCAGGCTTCGAAGATGCGCCAAACCCTCACATAAGCTAGACAGGTCGAGCGCTTCTTAGCTTTTAACAGCGTCGAGATGACCGCTCCTGAGTAGCCCCGTTTTAGGAGGCGCGCCCTTTCAATAGCCAGGCCGTAAGCGAGAATCGATCCACGTGAGGCATCCGCACCGGACCCTGCCTCAGCAGGTCCCTTTTGTAAGGAAGCCGCCAAGGCCGGTCGGCGATCAACCTCACCAGATCGGCGTACCAGGGGCGGCGAGGCCAATCCGGGCTATGAGGATTACCAAACCTTGGTGGGACTCCACCCGCTGCAGCACCTTTCCGATCAGGGCCCACGGAGGGAATACATAGAGAAGACCCTCCGACGGCCACTTTTGTGACAGGGCGTCTAAGCCCTCGGACATCCTTTCCTTCCTTCGGCTGAAGAATCTGTCTACCTTGGTTGTGGCGAACCGCGCCATGAGGTCCATGACTGGGAGACCCCACCGGGTCACTATCTGGTTGAAGGTCTCCTGATCTAGTTCCCACTCTCCGTGGTCTATCTTGCACCTGCTGAGGAAGTCGGCCGTGACGTTGTCTTCGCCCGCCACGTGTTGAGCTGAAATTGCTAGTAGCCAGATCTCCGCCCACTGGAAAAGCCCGTCCGCCTCCTTCTCCAAGGCGGGGCTGCTGGTGCCTCCCTGGTGGTTGATGTAGGCCACCGTGGTGACATTGTCGGAGAGAACGCGAATTGCTTTTCCTTGCACTAAGGTCTTGAACGCCTTGAGTGCTAGGGTGACGGCCCTCAATTCCAGCCTGTTGATGGGCCAATGAGATTCCAGCAGAGTCCAGCTGCCCTGGACGAACTGGTCCTCGCAGTGTGCTCCCTAGCCTGTCAGGCTGGCATCCGTCGTCAAGAGTAACCACTGATGAGGTTCGAGGGGCATCCCGCAGTCCAGATTCCTTGGGCAACGCCACCAGTGGAGGGACTGCTTGGTCCGCGGAGCGCAAGGTAACTGCATCCGGAGAGGCTGCTGTTGAGGGGACCATCGACGTAATAGCGCCCGCTGCAGCGGTCGCATGTGGGCCCTGGCCCATGGCACTACCTCTATTGTCGCCGCCATAGTTCCCAGGACTTGCAGATAATGCCACGCCGAGGGGTTTCGTCTGCCCAAGAACTGCGTGACAAGAAGTCTTAGCTCCCTTGATCTTGCCCGAGACAGGAAGACCCTGCCCCTGTGGGTGTCGAATCTGGCTCCGAGGTACTCGAGTTCTTGTGAGGGAGTCACCCTGCTCTTTGCCCGATTGATGACCCACCCCAATTCTTCTAGGACCTGGATCACTCTGGTCGTCGCCGAACGACTTTCCCCTTCCGACTTCGCTCGGATTAACCAATCGTCCAAGTAGGGGTGCACCAATATTCCCTCCTTCCGGAGGAAGGCCGCAACCACTACCATTACCTTGGTGAACGTTCTGGGGGCAGTGGCTAGGCCGAATGGTAGGGCCTGGAACTGAAAGTGGCCTCTCGGTACTGCGAATCTCAGGAACTGCTGATGGGACTTCCTGACTGGGATATGCAAGTAGGCTTCCGTCAGGTCTAGGGACGTTAGGAACTCTCCTCCTCTCACGGCCGCTATGACTGACCTTAGGGTCTCCATCCGGAAATGTGGGACCCTGAGGCAGCGGTTGACCTGTTTTAGGTCCAGGATCGGTCGAAAGGACCCCTCCTTTTTTGGTACTACGAAGTAAATTGAGTATCGACCCGAGCCGCACTGGTCCGGAGGTACTGGGACCACCGCCCCTAAGGTTATTAGACGGGCAAGAGTTGCCTCTATTGCCGCCCTCTTTGCGGAAGAGGTGCAGGGGGACTGAACAAAGGCTGGAGGTATTTGTTTTGCAAATTCGAGAGCATAACCCTCCCTGATCACCTCTAGGACCCATTGATCGGACGTGACTCGGGACCAGGCGGGAAGGAACCGCCCCAGGCGCCCGCCTAACGGCCGCCCTTCCCCCTGGACCCCCGTCATCTCATTGTTGTTTTCTAGGTCCCGAGAAGGAGGAGGAGGAGGAGGAGGGAGCTCCAAATCCTCGACCTGCTCCTCGGAAACCTCTGAAACCTTGTCCCTTGGAGGGAAAACGACCCCTGGGAAAGGAAATAGACCTGGCTGGGCGAAATCTCCGCGAGTCTCTAGGCTGGGTACGCCCTGGAGCTAGAGGACGTCCTTGCCTTGGCCTATCCTCCGGCAGTCTGCCTCCCTTAGACTCACCCAGGTCCTTAACTAGCTTCTCTAAGTCCTCCCCGAATAAAAGCTTCCCCTTGAAGGGGAGCCGACTCAGGCGGGACTTTGAGGAAGCATCAGCAGCCCAATTACGTAGCCACAGGTAACGTCTAGCCGCCACCACCGAGGCCATGTTTTTGGCTAGACTTCTGATGAGGTCATACTGACTGTCTGCCAAGAAGGCTGCTCCGGATTCCACCCTGGCCGAGTTGGCCTGTATCTCGCCCGTTGAGCTCTCTGCCTGGAGCTGCTGGGCCCACCTTAAACAGGCCCGCGCCACCCAGGCACCTGACACGGAGGCCTGCAAGGCGAGGGCGCTTACGTCAAAGGCTTGTTTCAGGAGCGTATCCAACTTCCTGTCTTGCGCGTCTTTTAAGGCTGAACTGCCCTCCACCGGGATAGTCGTCTTCTTAGTAACTGCTGATACCGCCGCATCCACCCTGGGAGATTTCAGCAGCTCTTTATCTGCCTCTGGCAGGGGGTATAGGCGAGACATGGTTCTGGTCCCTCTTAAGCTTGATTCTGGTTGGTCCCACTCTTCCTGGATCATCTGTCGCACAACCCTGTGGACCGGGAAAACCTTCTGCGATTTCCTAATGGCTTGGATTAGGGGATCCTCCAATGCCTCTTCCTGAGATGGCGTGTCGGAGGTCACATTGAGAACCTTCAGAGACTCATTAATTAATGCCGGGAGCTCCTCTCGACGAAAAACTCTGACAATCCGTGATTGATCTTCTTCCGGGATCTCTCCTTCCTCCAGCTCCTCTTCATCCTCCTCCAAGTCCCTAAAGGAGCCATCCTCCTCCAGGGTACCCTGAGAGAGGGACGCTAGGAGCTCCTCACCACCCAGACGTGGGCGCTTCGAAGGAATACCGGATTCCGGAATGGTAACCTCAAGAGGTCTAGCTGATTTGTCCTCCACTGGTGGAGCAGCCCCTACTGCCCCCGGGCCCTGCTTACGTAGGCAGTAGGCCTTGTGAAGTAGGAGGATAAAGTCAGGAGAGAAAAAATCTCCGGCCCCCCCCGCCCTAGAGGGGGGAGATGGGAGAGGCAGGGAAGGCGTGGGCAGATCCGAAGGAGTAGTGATAGGGAGCTGGGACCCCCCTTCCCCTTCTAGAGAGTCTCCTGATTCCTGGGAGGGCTGTAACATGGCCAAGCTAATCTCCTGCTCTACTGAGATGGCCACTGCAGCACAGCTCCTGCAGACTCCTGTATCTGCGGAGGTGCCCCTGCGGACTCCACAGGATGGGCAGCGCGGCTTGGATGCCATGGAATAGGACTGGTGATCCCACTGAAAGCACCGGATCCTAGAGAATAATTTGCCCAGAGGAAAACTAAGAGGCCCTTAGATTAGTAGCCGAGGGAAAGCCAGGAACAGGGCCTAGTTGATTGGCAATAAGCCTGGTAAGCACCCAGAAATTAAAACAAAGGCATAGTTGAAATAAAATAAATTAAACTAAATTAAAATTAAATTAAATTAATTAAATTAGCTTAAATCTTAAAACTCCTCTATCGTGGTACTTGCGGTTTCCTGGTGCTGACTGAGAGGATCCTGGGCCCGACTCCGCGGTCTCCACCCGTCGGCTCTACACGTGGCAGGCCTAACACGTGGAGCCTGAACGGGGAGCCGCGGGCCTATTCGTGGCGGCGAACTGCGCTCCGATCCGAGTCCCGCTGCTCTCTTGTGCGACCGGCGCTCAGAGGCTGAGTCCTGCTGCTGTCCGAGATCGCTACTGCAGCGTGCAGAGACCGGGCGCCGCGTGGCTCACCTCGCCGTCCTATCGATCTGAGACGGACCGGGCGGCCGACGCCGACTAGTGTTGCAGCCTCTAGCGCTCAGCCACCCGCAGGGCTTCGGCGCGAGGCTGTCTCCCCCCTAAAGAGCACAGGAACAAAGGAGCCGACTGTCGGGCAGAGCAGCGCACCTCCCCGCAGCTGCCAACAGCGAGGCCGCTTGAAGGTCTGTGCCGGGAACGAGAGGGGGGGGGGGGGGGGTGTGAGGATGAAGGAGAGAGCCGGCAGCCCTTAAAGGAGCAGAGCTCCAGAACGGGAGACCAAGGGAAAAGGTAAAATTAACTAAAATTAAAGTTAAAATAAATTAAAAGTTTTTAGGTTTTTAAGGTAGGACTCCAGTAAGCCCCAGGCTTACGGAACCCTCCAGCTGCTTGGAGGCTGAGTATACTGGATTGGGGAGGTGGTCCCAGTGGTATTTATACCGCTCCACCCCCAAAAAGGTTGGGCTCAGCCTCCAAGCTGCTGGAAGGGTTGCGTAACCCAGAAGTAAAGGGACTGGACTGGAGTGACGATAAGGAAAGAAAAGTAAAAACCACCGACGGTACTGGTGGAGTCTGGGAAACAGCTGCGACCACAAGAAAACAAAAAGTAAAAGATTTAAAGAAAAGATTTTCTGCGGTGACAGGAAGACGTCCTGCCGGCTTCGCGGAAAAACGAAAACTGAGGAGAGACAGTTGGAAAGGCGGGAAGCCAGTACGCAGGCGCTGAGGGATGCTCCCAAAAGCTTTCTGATTGGACGCTGGGGAGCGTTCCCGCGCGGGCTCCGTCGGTACCGACATACCCATATGTGAAGACTCATTCCTGCTTGTTCCTGGAGATTGCCCCTAATAATAAATCTTCCTTTGAAACACCTGGTCATCAATTCCTCCCCAAGTGGAACAATAACACTATGTATGAGGCTGTAGTAGGATACTATTGGTATTGTAGTGGCTACCTATATCAGAAAATAGGACTAAAACATTTACCTTGTGTCATTGTTCAGGTTAATATGTTTTCTGTTATAATTCCCTTGACTCGTACAAAACTCATCACTAGGAAAAAGGCATGAACTAAAATACAGAAATTGATCCTACTTGATGGAGAGACAGATGAGGCAGTTGTGAAAGCCTATGAATACATTAATTTTACCTATCCTCTCACCACAACTAGATTAGATGCATGAAACAGTACTGCCTGGTTACCATTTGCCAGTAGTGCAGTTTCTGCTGAATTAGGTATGTCTGTGCACCGTTTGCAATGTCTGCTACATGTCCAACAAATATTCTTATTGAGATTATCATGAAATTGAAAGAAACTATAGATCAGAACACCATGATGACCTTGCAAAATCGTAGAGCTCTGGATATGATATTGGCCCAGCAAGGAGGTGTCTGTAATTTTTTAAAAGAAAGTAATAAGCATATAAGGGAAAGGCAACAAATGTGATGTACAACTTAGTGCTTTGAAGAATGTAATTTGGGCAGATAGTGTCTGAAGCTCTGTACTGAGTGATGTCACTCTCTGCCTCACAGGATAACACAGTGTTATACTTGCTGCAGACCTGTGTATTTGAGTTTGATAAATTAGACTGGTTTTCACTCATAAGTTGTCCTTTCTTACAAATTTATGCGCAAATTGTAAGGCGTGAGCGAGGTTTGATATTGGGGGTGACACACAGCACTAAGGCATAAATAAAAACCCCAAGCCCCAATAGGGGCAAACAGTGACAATAAGCAGGTGCAACTAAGTCAGACTGGCTGAGCCAAATGTTCTTATGTGCCAAAAGCTACTTTTAGTGTCATTTAACCTTATTCAATTTCTCACCAGAAACCAACTCTATAAAGATTATATTTTTATTTTTTTAAAACAGTATGTACAAGTATTTTAGTTGCATCCTGATATGGATATAGACCTGGCAAACAAATTAAAAAAAAAAAAAGGTCCTAACAGTTCTCTGTATCATTCTTTGTCAGTATGGTTCAAATTGCGTTGCTTCATCTTCCTTTGTCGCTTGAATTGTTTGCCTTTCCTTTTGACCTTGTGTTTTGGCTCTGGCGGCACTGTTTCTATGTGCAGTGGCTTCTTTTCAGCTGGTGTTGCAAAGACATCATCTGTGGGGTCCACCAGAACCACAGTCATCTCCTCCTTTTGCTTCTGCAGCAACTTCATCTGCTGTTTCTCTCTGAACTTAGCAGCTGTGGCCAATCTTAGCAGTCGGCGGTGCTGGAAGAGAAAGTAAAAGGTTTGTATGGTGTACTAGAACATTCCTCTTCCTATTTTCCCTCTATCAGTCCCTGCCAATATAGCACACTTGTGCTGGCCTGAAGATGAGCTTTTTTCAAGACTATCCCTTGTCAGCACTACTACAGCCAGTTTCCTTCTCCACTACCCCTTCATCAAGGCTCAAGCTTGTCACCTCTGCAGTATCCACAGCCCTGGTCAAAATCTTTCTCGGACTGGAGGCTTGAACTGGAGTCTCCTGTGCTGGGTCACACTATACTATAACTTTTCAAAATGTAAGTTGTATATTGTTTTGATTCTGCAACATAAAATACATGTACAGTGACCTACATTTAAAATGGCATGAAAAATGAGCATATTAACAAATCAAAATGGACCACATGAGCAAGGGCCAAAATGTGTACTGCAGAGTCTCTGTTTAATGAGCAAACTATCAATCAAAATGACCTTTGTTCTATCATAGCCTTACATTAGTTATCCATAAAAGCTAAATGACAGAGAGAACAAAAAAGCACCTCACCAAACACCTTTGAAGTTTTTACACCATTACTGGTTTGTAGATACATAGGTTTGCTTTCTTTAAATGCTCAGATGCAAGACTTAACATTCATACTTTGGACACATCATGCAAAGAGAGGGACTCGGAGAAAGACATCATGCTTGGCAAAGTTGAATGTCAACGCAGAAGAGGAAAACCAGCAATGAGATGGATCGATACAAAAACAGCAGGTATGGATGCCACTCTATCAACAATGAGCCACTTAGTTGTCCTAAAATGTGTTTGGTTTTCAGCCATCTAGAACAGGGGTTTTCAATCCAGTCCTCAGGGAACCCTACGCCAGTCCGGTTTTCAGGATTCCCAGAATGAATATGCATGAGAAAGATTTGCATGTTCTGCCTTCATTGTATGCAGATCTATCTTATGCATATTCATTGTGGGAATCCTGAAAACCTGACACGCCTAGGGTTCCCAGAGGACTGGGTTGAAAACCCCTGATCTAGAGGATCGCCATGAGTTGACATCAACTCAATAGCACTTAGGTCTGAGGCACCTGAAGGAGGCTTCTCCCAAGACTTTTTGTTTTTTGAAGCAGTTTTGAATTGCACCAAACAGTCTTCATTTACAAAACCTCTGAAGCAAAGAACATGGCTTTGAGATGGCACAGGACAATACGATTAACAAACTCAGGAAATCAGTATGCAGAAGATAGGAAATACCAGCACTGGCTACCTGGCACTTAAAGACCATATTCTTTACATCAAAAAGGATGTCTGGAACACACATGGAAGCATATTTTTAGATCTTCTTTGGTTTTTAATGGCAGGAACTATTCTTTCATTAAAGACACTTCAGAAATTACCCAGGTATTAAAAAAAATAAGTGGCACTAACAGAGAAATATATAAAAACAGTTAAACTGAACATTTTAACAGTAGAACACCACATCAGGAAATCTATTTACCATATTTGGAGATTGGTAATGTGGATTTTCATATAAGGTTGGTCCTCCAAAACTTCCCTGGAATATTTTGATGAGATTTAAAACAAACCGGGGTCCAATTTCTACTAGAGATGCATCTTCTTCTATGATCTGCCACCAAATGGAAAAGGTTTGCCTTAGTGCTCCACTTCTGCACAAGCTGATTGGTAATCGAAAGCCAAACAAAAAGCTGCATCACATCCATGGACCAACATAACAAAAACCCCTTCCCTTCCCAGATTACTTGGTCTACAAACAGAAATAAAAACCTATTTATTCAATAAGGAGAATAAATCTTTAAGCAAAAATGCAGAAGATAAATCTCCACCCATTATGCAAGTCATTAATCAAACAGGGAGACAACTATACTTAATCATCTCACAGAATGAAAATGTAATATTGCAGAGCCCCAAGCCACAGTGTCTCCTGTCCCTGAATGGCACACAATGGACCCCTACAACTCAATTGCAGGGCCAGGGAAGAACTAGACCACATTTGTAGTTTCATGCAACATAAAACCTTCTTAAATGAGTAGGGTAATTCTATCCTTTCTTTACATAGGTAGGGGTGAAAGTTCATCACAGAGAAGAAAAGGTTTCTGTCTAGTTATTAGTTAAATCTGTGAAAAGTTTAACAGGAATGAAGGGGTTAATTTAAAAAGGTTTTTCCACATGTAAAGTCTGTGTTATGTGCAGAAACGCGCTTTGGAAATTGTACACTTATTTTTACATCTCCGAGTGCAAGTGTTACTGGGAGTCTAGCTTGGACAGAACATCAGCAGAGTTGTCATGTGTGCATGCGCCCATGTATTTTACATTCTCCAGGAACAAGCAGGAAGTCAGTCCTCACATATGGGTGAAGGCGCCGACGGAGCCCTCGTGCGGAGAAATACCCCAGCTTTCAAAGAAAACCTTTGGGATTGCATCGCGCATGCGCGATCCCCTTCCCGCCCAAGGGTGCCATCTTGCTTAGTCTCCCTTTTTCCGCGGAGACCAATGGACGTAGTCCAACTTCCCTGGCGGAAAAAGTGGGTCAAAACTCCTGAAGATTCTCTTCTTCGTACCAGTTCGACGCCGGTTCCCCTTCCCGCCTCGGTTCGGTACACCGGTATCAAGTCCGGTCTTTATTTTTGTCCTTCGTGACTAGCGTTCGTGCTTTTTTTCTTTTTCACTGGCAGCCCAGTCATTCGACCTCGAAGGGACCCTTTTTCCCCCCCATGGCTGCCAGCAGTATTAAAAAGTGTGATCGGTGTAAAAAATTAAATGTCCCTCACCAACACACATGACTGCTGTCTCCACTGCCTCGGGGCCAGCCATGACCTGAAGGTCTGTGGCCCGTGCAGCAAAATGTCCTCTAAGGCAGAAGTCGGCAGCAGCAGCGTGAAAGGATCTTCTCAGAGTCCGAATCCACCCGGGTCCGGACCTCATCAGAAGCCTCGACGTCTCGGGAGCTATCTGACTCCGAGCATCGTCGGGGGTCTTCTGAGCGGGGGTCTTCCTCGCGGGAACACCGGAGGATGAAGAAACCTGCGAGGGCGTCATCATTGGATCCCTCTGATCGGCCTGGGCCCTCACAAGCCGGAGCGCCCTGGTGAAGTACCTCGCATGGAGGACGTACCTGCTGTTGTCCTCTTTGACTCTCCTCCAGGAGAACTGGCGTCATGACCCGAGCCGGAGGCTGTGGAGTCTTCTGAGCTCGGTCTCAGAATGACGGCCTTGGAGCACAGCATAGAAACATGATAACAGAAAAAGACCACATGGCCTATCTAGTCTGTCCTTCCATATCAACAACTACAACAGTCCCCTTTTTACCTTTAGAGATCCTCTGGGTTTGTCCCATGCTCTTTTGAATTCAGTTACTGTCCTCATCTCTACCACCTCCACTGGGAGACTATTCCACGGATCCACTACTCTTTCCGTAAAGAAATATTTCCGCATATCACTCCTTAATCTATCACCCTTCACCCTCATCCCATGTCCCCTCGTAGCAGAACTTGCTTTCAATTGAAAGAGGCTCTCCCCCTGAACATTTATGCCACAGAGGTATTTAAACATCTCAATCATATCACCTCTATCCCGCCTTTCCTCTAAGGTGTACATATTAAGATCCTTCAGTCTGTCCTCATATGCTTTACAATGAAGACCACTAATCATTTTAGTAGCCATCCTCTGCACTGACTCCATCCTGTTCACATCCTTTTGAAGGTGCGGTCTCCAGAACTGCACACTATACTCCAAATGAGGTTGCACCAAAGACTTATACAGAGGCATTATCACCTCCTTTTTTCTGCTAGCCATTCCTCTCCGTATGCACCCAAGCACCCTTCTAAATTTTGCCGTCGCCTTTTCTACTGTTATCTACTTTAAGATCATCAGACACAACCAAGCCTAGGTCCCGCTCTTCTTTAGTGGACAAAAGTACTTCACCCCCTATCCTAATATTGCTCCCTTGGATTGCTGCAGCCCAAATGCATGACCTTACATTTTTTTAACATTAAATCCCAGCTGCCAAATTCTACACCATTCTTCAAGCTTAGCTAGATCCCTCCTCATGTTATCTACACCTTCCTGGGTGTCTATTCTATTGCAGATTTTGGTATCATCTGCAAAGAGGCAAACCTTACCCGACAGCCCTTCCGCTATATCACTAACAAAGATGTTAAAAAGAATCAGACCAAGGACAGATCCCTGGGGCACACCACTGGCAACATCCTTCTCCTCAGAGTGAGCTCCATTTACTTGTACTCTTTGTCGCCTCCCACCCAACCAATTTCTAACCCAAGCAGTAACTTTAGGGTCCATCCCTAGGGTGCTCAGTTTGTTTATAAGTCGCCTGTGAGGAACAGTGTCAAAGGCTTTACTGAAATCTAAATACACCACATCTAGGGCTCTCCCTCGGTCCAACTCCCTGGTCACCCAGTCAAAGAAATCAATCAGATTTGTCTGACAAGACCTGCCTCTGGTGAATCCATGCTGCCTCGGATCCTGTAATCCGCTGGACTCCAGAAATCTCACTATTTTCTCTTTCAGCAGCGTTTCCAATAATTTACTCACCACTGAAGTTAAACTAACCGGCCTGTAGTTTTCAACCACATCCTTACTTCCACTTTTGTGTAAAGGCATCACATGAGCCTCTCTCCAGTCCTTTGGTACCACTCCCGACTCCAACGAGGCATTGAAAAGGTCAGTCAGTGGAGCTGCTAGAACATCCCCAAGTTCCCTCAGTATTCTAAGGTGTATCCCATCCGGTCCCATCACTTTGTCTACTTTAAGTTGAGCTAGTTTCTCACGAACACAGTCTTCTGAAAATTGTTCAAGATGTCCCTCGCTTCTGTTCCTGTTTGTGGGCGTTTTATGAGGTCCTGCTCCTGGTTCTTCATCTGTGAACACAGAACAGAAATATTTGTTAAGCAATTCCGCTTTATCCTTATCAGCTTCTACATATTCCTCCCCTGCACCCTTGAGTCTGACAATACCACTTTTGCCTTGCCTCTTCTCACTAATATATCTGAAAAATGTCTTATCCCCCCATTTTATTGCATTGGCTATTTCCTCCACCTTTTGAATCTTTGCCTTCCTAACTACTTTGCTAACTTCTCTAAGTTTTTCCAAATACAGATGCCTGTCTTCCTCTCTGACCTCTTGTATTTCATGAAGGCCTCCCTCTTTTTCTTCACTTTTTCAGCTACTTCTTTCGAAAACCATAGCGGTCTCCTTTTCCTTTTACCTTTATTTACCTTTATAACAAAAAGGTTAGTTGCCCTTAAAATATCTCCTTTCAGTTTTGCCCACTGTTTTTCTATATCCCCCAACTGTTCCCATCCCACTAACGACTCCCTGAGGTACTGGCCCATCTTGGCAAAGTTAGTCTTCCTAAAGTCTAAGATCCTCACCTTTGAATGGATTCTGACAGCCCTAGTCCTAATACTGAACCACACCATCTGGTGATCACTGGATGCAAAATGATCTCCCACTACAACATCAGAAACACTTTCACCATTGGTAAGCACCAAATCCAGTATGGCCCCTTCATATGTGGGGTCCGTTACCAATTGCCTGAATAGTTCTCCCTGTAGAGAATCCAGGATCTCCTTACTTCTAGATGATACTGCAGCAGGAATGTGCCAAACAACATCTGGCGTATTGAAATCTCCTATCAGTAGCACTTCCCCTTTCCTAGCAATGCTGCGTATGTCTTCAATTAACTCTCTGTCCACCTCTTCCTCTTGTGAGGGAGGTTTGTGTATCACACCAATGCAAATAGATTTCTCTTTCCCTCTTTCTAGTTTAACCACAATGCCTCCTCTCTCCCTTTTAAGCTCTAATTCCAAAGCTTTAATAGTAGTTTTTACATATAGTGCCACTCCTCCTCCCCTTCTTCTACCTGTCCTTTCTGAATAAAGTATAGCCAGGTATAGTTACATCCCAATCATGGTTTTCTGTGAACCATGTTTCTGTACCTGCCACTAAATCCAAGTCAGCCATTCCCACCAAAGCTTCAAAGCATGTCTGCCTTCATGGAGCAGCAGCGGGCGCTGATGGCCGGTCTCATCGGTCCATCTGCCCCGACCACCGAGACATCGACGTCCAAGTCGACCCCGGAGGCCAAGCCGATCCTCGGCAGAGGTTTCCCTTGACCTCCCACTCGGGATCGAGGTTGTTGATGCCGGTGCCCTTAGCATCGGGGCGGTCGAGATCGAAGTCCTCACGGCCGGAGCCCATCGATTCCTCCTCGGAGGACTCAGCATGGGAAACGGAAGATGAAAGAGTCCCTGGACACCCACCGGACCTGGTGTGTCCCATCGGACTCGCTGGGGTCCGAACCTCGGAGAAGGTCCCCCCTGGAGGATACCCAGTTCTCAGACTTCGTCAGGGACATGTCCAAGGCTTTGGCATTCCCGGCGGACACCGAGGAGGAGCCTCGAGCCGAGGAGATCGAAGCCCTCCAGTATGATTTTCCCCCCCTCGGGAAGCTCTTACAGTACCGGTTCCTCCAATGTTGGAACGGTTGATGCTCCGCATGTGGGAGTCACCGACCTCGGTGCCGGTTCTCAGCAAGTGGGTCGATTCCATCTATCGAGTCTGCAAGAGCCCTGGGTTCCAAAAAGCACAGCTGCCGCACAACTCCATGGTTATGGAATCGGTCATGCACAGGCTCAAGAGCCAAAAAACGCACTCCTCGGTGCACCCTGGCAGGGAGGCCCAGAACCTGGACGCCCTCGGCAGAAAGTGCTACCAGGGCTCGATGCTATCATGCCGTGTCCAAACATACCAGCTGTACATGGGCATGTACTTATGGGACCTGGCAAAGAAGATTGCTGGGTTTTCAGCTGGCCTCTCCAAGGAACCCTTGCAGCGCTTCAAAAACTTTTTCACTGGGATTCGGGAGTGCTCGAAGTTTATGTCCCGAGCAGCCTACGATGGCTTCGAGGCTTCGGCCCGAGTAGCCGCAGTTGGCATCGGTGCCCAACGCCAGGCGTGGCTAATGTCATCAGACCTGGAGCCATGGGTTCACGACAAGTTGGTCGATGTCCCTTGCCGAGGTGACAACCTTTTTGGCAAACCCATGACTGAAAAGGCTGCTGAAATCGAGACAGAGTACTTGACCCAGACAAGACTCTCCAAAAAGAGTTCTGCTCCTTCTAAAAAGAAGGGCGTGGGTAAAAAGCCCTTTTTCCTGAGGAAGGGTACTGCTTACCGCAACTACCGCACTCACCAGGCCTCCCCGGCTCCCCAACAGGGGCAGTAGGCCAAGGCACAGGGCCATGGCCCGCGTAAGCAGAAGACCCCCAAGCCCCAGGCACCGGCTCCATCCCAGCCGGTAGGGGGTTTTTGAATGTCACAGCATAGTCTCTCTCCATCCAGGGGTGAGGCTTTGCACAGGAGGGAGGTGGCCTGCAATCACCACCGATGCCTGGGTCTTACAAATAGTCCAAGAGGGCTATTTGCTGCACTTCAACCAGGTACCTCCCTCCTACTTTCCAGGAGAGTCTCTCAGACCCCCTCTACACAGGAACCTCCTCTTACAGGAGTTGGCAGGTCTTCTAGAGGATCAGGCGGTGGAGCCAGTGCCCCACAGCCTGCTAGGACAAGGCTTTTACTCCAGGTATTTCCTGATACCAAAAAGAACAGGAGGCTGCAGGCCCATCCTCAACCTGCGAAACTTAAACAAGTTCCTGGTGAGGTAAAAGTTCAAGATGCTTGCCCTTGGAATATTGCTGCCTTACCTCCACCAGGGAGACTGGCTATGCTCTTTAGACCTGAAGGATGCTTGTACGCACATCCTCATATATCCAGACCACAGACAATATCTCAGATTTGTAGTGGGTGGAAACCATTTCCAGTACTTCCATTCGGCCTAGCCTCTGCCCCCAGAGTTTACCAAATGTCTAGCGGCCTTCCTCAGGAACCAGGGAATTTTTGTCTTCCCGTACCTGGACAAATGGCTCATCAGGGCCCCGTCGCCTCAAGAAGCCCAACAGGCCACAGCACGCACTATCAACATACTGCAGCATCTAGGCTTTGTCATAAATCAAGCAAAGTCCACTTTGCTCCCCACTCAAAATTTAGAGTTCATAGGGGCAAGGTTAGACACCCTTCAAGCAAAGGTCTACCTGCCAGAGGGCAGAGCACAGAGGCTTCTGGAGCTGGTGCACCAAATCAGTCAAGTCTCAGATATCAGCGAGGCACTTTCTATGCCTCTTAGGACACATGGCCTCCACGGTTCACGTGACCCCAAACGCCCATCTCTACATGAGGACAGCTCAGTGGTGCCTCAGAGATCAGTGGACACAAGCCACAGGAAGACTCCGAGACAAGATCAGAGTGTCCAAATGACTACTGAAGTCATTGACCTGGTGGCTTCAGCCATCCAACCTGCTCGAAGGAGTGCCTTTCCAGCCTCCCTCGTACACAAGAGTGCTGACGACAGATGCATCTCTGCTGGGCTGGGGAGCCCATTGTCAGGACTTATGCACTCAAGGGTTGTGGTCTCCTCAAGAGAAGATGCAACAAATCAACCTCTTAGAGCTCCGAGCGATACGCCTAGCTCTTTAAACCTTCTCTCATGTTCTCTCACATCAGTCTGTCTTAGTACAAACAGACAACCAGGTGGCTATGTTCTATGTGAACAAGCAGGGAGGGATGGGGTCCCACATCCTGTGTCAGGAGACACTGGACCTCTGTTCCTTTGCAATCCGACAAGGTATGTCGCTCAAAGAAGTTTACCTGCCGGGTCAAGAGAACTACCTAGCAGACAAGCTAAGCAGAATTCTCCAACTTCATGAGTGGCAACTGAATCCGGAAGTAGCCCAGCAGATCTTCCAGTGCTGGGGATATCCGGTCATAGATCTCTTTGCCAGTCCACAGAATCATCAGTTACACAACTTTTGCTCCAGACAGCCACACCCCCAAAGGGTGGCTGCAGATGCTTTTCTGATTTCCTGGTCCGTGGGCCTCCTGTATGCGTTTCCTCCCACACCTCTGGTTGCCCGGACTTTATTCAAAATCCTTCGAGACAAGGCCTCGGTCATCCTGGTAGCCCCCAGATGGCCAAGACAACCTTGGTTTCCGTTTCTCCTCCAGCTGGCAGTGGAAACCCCACTACCTCTGGGGACGCAGCCCGACCTCCTGTCCCAGGAGCAGGGCTCTATCTTACACCCCAACCTCAGGTCCCAGTAGCACTTCTTCCACATTCTTAGGCAGGAGAGAAGCCAGCACTAACCTTTCAGCAGCCATGCCATCAGGCCCCAACCTGATGGCATGGCTGCTGAAAGGTTAGTGTTGGCTTCTCTCCTCCTGCCTAAGAATGTGGAAGAAGTGCTACTGGCTTCAAGGAGGCCGTCCACTAGGAAAACCTATGCCTTCAAGTGGAGTAGGTTTGAGGTGTGGTGTAACCAGCACAATGAAAACCCTTTCTCTTGTCTGGTACCAGTGGTGTTACAGTACCTGCTTCACCTCTCAGAATTAGACCTCACATCTGTCCGGGTCCACCCGAGTGCTTTGTCAGCATACCACTCTCCAGTGGAAGGACAACCTCTTTCAGTTCACCCCTTAGTGTCGATTCCTCAGAGGTCTACTTCTACTAAAATCCTCGGTTCGTCCTCCGGCAACCGAGTGGGATTTGAATGTGGTCTTGCAACAGCTTACTCGCCCACCTTTTGAGCCAAAGTCCACTTGCCATCTGCGCTTCCTCTCCTGGAAGGTGCTCTTCCTGGTGGCACTCACATCTGCCAGGCGAGTGAGTGAACTACAAGCTCTTGTGTCAGAAGACCATATACACGGTTTCATAGGAACAGAGTGGTCCTGCGCACCCATCCCAAGTTTCTTCCAATAGTGGCTCTCCATTCCACCTCAATCAAGAGATGGTTCTTCCGACATTCTTTCCCAGACCGCATGCCAGCTGGGCAGAGGCGGTTCTGCATACCCTTGATTGTAAGAGGGCATTAGCCTTCCACCTGAAGCGTAGGTGGGGACATCGAAGGGCTACCCAGCTGTTTGTCTCTTATGACCCCCAGTAAACTGGAGCTACCTGTCTCCAAATGCACGTTGTCTACCTGGGTGGCAGACTGCATTGCCTGGGCATACAGGGCGGCCGACCTCCCGTTGCAGGATCGAGTCACGGCCCACCGTGTCAGGGCTAAGGCTGCATCAGTGGCTCACTTCCGCTCTGTTCCGCTGGCAGACATCTGCCGGGCCGCAACCTGGTCTTCAAACCAGACTTTTGCAGCCCATTACTGCTTGGATGGAGAGTCCCGAAGGGACAGTGCTTTCGGCCAGGCAGTACTCCGTAACTTATTTGAGGTTTAGGCAACTCCTACCCTCCGGCCCTCTGGTGTCAGGCTACCGGGGATGTGGCGTCTCTGCTGAATTCCTATCACAGCTGCTGCGGCTCTTCTAGAGGGAGCCATTTTTCAGCTAGGGGTTCTCGGTAGCCTATAGCTAGGGAGTCCCATATGTGAGGACTGACTTCCTGCTTGTTCCTGGAGAAAGTGTAGTTACTCACCTGTAACAGGTGTTCTCCAGGGACAGCAGGAATCAGTCCTCACGACCCTCTCTCTTCCCCTGGAGTTGCAGTCCTACTATTGATTTTTATTCATTTTGCCGTCTTTTTAGCTATGTCATTTGACTGAGCAAGATGGCACCCTTGGGTGGGAAGGGGATCGCGCATGCGCGATGCAATGCCAAAGGCTTTCTTTGAAAGCTGGGGAATTGCTCCACACGAGGGCTCCGTCGGCACCGACGTCACCCATATGTGAGGATTGATTCCTGCTGTCCCTGGAGAACACCTGTTACAGGTGAGTAACTACGCTAAATGCACATGTACATTTCTACCTGTCTCAGAGCAGAGACAAACTGTGTACTAGAATTTGTGTGCTATTGAGGTTGGCTTTGGCAGCTTATTTCATAAAAGCACATAATTGTCCTTATACAACAGACATCTTTTTGGGACTTCTCACTTTTTTTGTGTTATAAAATTTCCCCCCAAAATGATAGGTTTTTTTTCAATGATGTGTACAGACGAACGTATCTCTTTATTTCCACTTATTACATACTTTGGAGGAGTAGCCTAGTGGTTAAAGCAACTGCCTAGTACCCAGAAGATCAAAGATTTGATTCCCAGTGGCACTCCTTGTGATCTTGGGCAAGTCAGTTTACCCTCCATTGCCTTGGAAGAAAAGGCCTGGCAATCTACTTCCAGTGATACATTGCCAAGAAACCCCAGAGGCAGCTGAGTCACCAGAAGTCAGCACCGACTTGACGGTACTAAAACAAAAATATATACTTTATAAACTGCTTCTTTTTTGGAAACTGGCAAAAAGAAGAACCACAATCTATCTGGAACCAAAAAATAATAAAGTTTAACAAAAAAATAAGGGGAAAAAGCGTAGTTACTCACCTGTAACAGGTGTTCTCCAGGGACAGCACGAATTGGCCCTCACATATGGGCGACGCTGGTGGCAACAGAGCCCGCGTGGAGCATTTCTCCAGCTTTCAAAAAACACCCAAAACTTTGGGACATGCTACCACACATATGCGGGTCCCTTTCCCGCCCCAGGGTTCCATCTCGCTCAGTCAGATGACATAGCTAACGACATTAGTAAAAAAATAAACTAAGGTAGGGAAGCAACTCCCAGAAGAGGAGGGAGGGTTGTGAGGACTGATTCCTGTGGTCCCTGGAGAACACCTGGTACAGAAGAGTAACTACGCTTTCTCTAGGAACAAGCAGGAAGTCAGTCCTCACATATGGGACTCCCTAGCTCCAGGCTACTGAGGACCGAACCACAACAGCACCAAAAGCGACCAAGTTGAGTAGCCGTGAGTTGCAGAAGGCAAGTCCCTACTGAGAGACACTGCAAGAGCCAAGCATCCAGCAACACTATCACTCCGGTAGCCTGAATACAGAAGGGTCGGAGGGCAGCAGTTGCCTACACCCTGAGATTATTATGGAGTACTACCTGGCCAAAGGCACTGTCCTTGAGGGACTCGCTCTCCAGGCAGCAGTGAGCTGCGAACGTATGGAATGAAGACCATGTGGTGGCCTTACATATCTCCATCACCGGCAATTAGTGGAGGTTGGCCACTGATGTAGCCATCGCCCTCACAGGATGCGCTATGATCCGGTGCTCAAGGAAGAGGCCAGCTCGCTCATAGGCGAGGACAATACAGTCTGCCATCCAAGCGGACAAAGTTTGCTTAGTCACAGGGAGCCCCAGTCTGCTGGGGTCATAAGACACGAAAAGCTGAGGAACTTTGTGATGGGCCTGTGTTCGCTGAAGGTAGAAGGACAGGGCCCATTTGCAATCCAGTGTATGGAGTACTAGTTCCTCCCTGTCGGCATGAGGCCACGGGAAGAAGTTGGGGGGCACCATCTCCTGGTTGAAGTGGAAAGGAGATATCACCTTCGTGAGGAATTTGGGGTGGGTGCGGAGCACTACCCTGTTTTTATAGAACCTTGTATATGGCGGATCCCTCACCAGGGCCTGGAGTTCGCTCACTCTTCGAGCGGATGTGAGGGCCACCAGAAAGGCCTCTTTCCAAGACAGGTGCCGCAGGTGGCAAGTTGTTAGGGGCTTGAATGGAGGTTTGGTAAGCTGGGAGAGCACCATGTTGAGGTCCTACTCACGGAGGAATCTGGAAACCAGGGCCTGGGCTGAGAAGGGTTTCCCCTCAATACGGTGATGGTGAATGACTATAGCGCTCAGATGCACCTTCACTGAGTTAGACTTCAGCCCGGTGTGGGACAGGTGCAGTTGGTACTGAAGTACTACTTTCACATGTTAGGAGAAGGCGTTCTCTCCTCTTTCTGCACACCAGGACAAGAACGTTCTCCACTTGACGGCATAGGCCCATCTGGTGGATGGCTTCTGGGAGGCCAGCAGGATCTCCTTGACTTCTCTTGGAAGGTTGAAAGGGGCTAGTGCTATCCTTTCAGTAGCCACGATGTTAGTGTTAGAGACCCTAGGTTAGGGTGCAAGAGTGAGCCCCCCTCCTGGGACAGGAGGTCCGGAGCTCAGCCCAGCCGGACTGGAAGTGCCACTGACAAGGAGAGCAGCAGTGGAAGCCAGGGCTGTCTCAGCCATCTGGGGGCAATTAGAATGACAGACACATTCTTGCTCTGGATCTTGGCATCCAGGGGAGTTGGTGGGAACGCATAGAGTAGGCCCTTGAACAGCAAAGATCAGGAAGGCATTTACCGCCACTCTCTCCGGGTGCGGTTGGCACAAGCAGAAGTGAGGCAGCTGCATATATCCTGGAGATGCAAAAAAGATCCATCATGGGCCTGCCCCAGAAGTGGAAGAGCTTCTTGGTCACCCTGGGGTTCAAGCGCCACTTGTGCAGCCGGAGAACTCTGCTCAGCCAGTCTTCTAAGCAGTTGTCCTGGCCCGGGAGGTAGACCGCTCGCAAGAGCATGCTGTTGCGTGCTGCAAAGGAGAGGAGGGCCACCGCCTCCTGGCAGAGGGAGTATGAACCCGTGCCTCCCTGGTTGTCTGTCTGGATCAGTACGGACCGGAGTTGTAGGCAGTGGTGGAACACTCGCAGGGCTAGGAAAATAGTCCTGAGTGACTCCTCCTGGGACCAGCTGCCCTGTGTGCGGTGGTCCCCAAAATGCACCCCCCAACCTACGAGAGAGGCATCTGTGGTCAGGGTCCTCTGAGGTGCGGGTGCCTGGAAGGGCATTCCTGCCTGAAGGTGGCGAAAGTCCTGTCACCAGTCTAGGGATTCCGCCAGCTGGCAGGTAACCCTGACTCTGTCCCATAGCCTGCCTGTGGCTTGAGTCCACTGTGAGCAGAGGCACCACTGGGCTGTCCACATGTGCAAGCAGGCTGCGGGCGTGATGTGGACCGCCTTGGTCATGTGACCCACCAGGTGGAGGAGGAGACGGGTCGGAACTGGACCGACCGACTGTGTAGTATGTCTCCTGCCAGTTGCTTGAGGTGTTCTGCCCTTTTTTTTTTGGGAGTACAGCCTTGACCTGCAATGTATCCAACTGAGCACCTATGAACTCCAGACCATGGGTTGGAGAGAGATGGGATTTGGGGTAGTTGATGACGAACCCCAGCTGCTGCAGGAGGAGGGTTGCATGCTCTGTGGCTTGACTGACCTCTGAGGCCGTACCACCCGATTTGCCAGTCATCCAGATAGGGGAAGACGAAGATCCCTTGTAGATGCAGATAGATGGCTACCACTGCCAAGCATTTGGTGAAGACCCTTGGTGAGGAGGCCAGGCCGAAGGGTAGTACACTATACTGGTAGTGCCCTCCCTCTACCACAAATCTTAGGTACTGTCTGTGAGAGGGGTGGGTTAGGATGTGTGTGTATGCATCTTTTAGATCCAAGGAGCACAGTCAATCTCCCTGATGGAGGTAAGGCAGTAATGTTCCAAGTGAGAGCATCCTGAACTTCTCCCTCACCAGAAACTTGTTCAGGTTTCTCAGGTCTAGTATGGACAAGGAAGTATCTGGAGGAGAAGCCTCTTCCCCATAGGTGCTTGGGTACAGGTTCTACCGCGTTGTCCCTGAGCAGCCCTGTGAGCTCTAAAAGCAGAAGGATCTGGTGAAGGAGAGGTTGCACCGGCTCTCCTGGGAAGAACCTGGGTGGTGGTACCTGCTGTACGTGGAAGGAGGTATCCCTCCCTTACCACTTGTAGTACCCTCTGGCCTGAGGTGACCTTGGCCCATCTGTGGGCAAAGAGTGTCAGGCAGCGCCCTGTGGGCTGGTGAAGGTCTCCTGGGGGAGGGGAGGGGAGGGGAGGTGAGGCGAGGCCCTGCCCTGGAAGTCAAATGTTCCCTCCGCGTTGGGCGGGAGCTGGAGCTTCTGAGCCTTTGGCTACTGAGCCTCCATGGCCTTGTCTTTTAGGGTGAGAACCCTGTTGCTGGCCCAAGAAGGGCTGGGATATGGTGGCTCTGTTGGAATTGCCCCTTTTCCCCCTCGGGAACAGGGGTTTTCTCTCCACTGGTTTCTTACAGGGAAAGGATGAGGTCTTTTTTGAGAGCCTCTGTTGGGTCACCACGTCAGCCTCTATCTCGGCCGCCTTATTTTGCTGAACAGGTTCTCTCCAGTGCAAGGGACATCGAGCAGCTTATCTTGGACCCATTGCTCGAGGTCTGAAAACTGGAGCCAGGCACCGATGTCAGCCGTTGCTGCTCAGGCTGCTGACTCAAAGCCATCCTATGCTGCCCGGGAGAGGAACTTAGAGCAGTCCTTGATCCCGGAGGTCAGAGACTGGAACCACTGGAGAGGTTCCCCGGCAAGCCCCACTGAAAACCCGGACAACTGCTGGGTTAGGGACTTCAGATACATGCCTAAGTAAAACTCACAGGCCTGAATCTGACACCCCAGCATCATGCCCTGATAACACTTGCACCCAAGGGCATCGAGGGCTCTAGCCTCCCTATCAGAGGGAACAGAAGAGTGGGTCTTCTGGCTCTTAACTCAGATGGTTGTCAAGTCAACCATGCAAAAGCTTATGTGGGAGCTGGGATTTGTGGAACCCCAGGCCTTTCTGGACACAGTACTTGGTGTCGAGGCATCGACTGATTATCGGCAGCAATGCCCAGGTGTCCCACATTCTAAGTAGTAGCCGCTTGAGGATTGGCTGCACCGGCACCGTGAGAGTTCCCTTGGGTGGAGACTCATACTGGACAATCTCCATCTCTTTGGTGCATGGGTCTTCGTCCGCCTCAGTTTGCACCGAGAGGGTTGTGGCCATATCCTTGACAAAGTCATGGAAGGCCACATCCTATGGAGGAGAATGGCGCCAGAGGAGATGAGTCCGAGGGGATATTTTGGTGCCGTCTGGTTTCTGAGAATGCCTCATCGTCTGTCTCCCACTCGGAGTCGAGGGGCGACAACGAGCCCGAAGCTCTGAGACTTCTTGCCTCAAGGCCTGCCCCGAGGAGCCGGGGACCTCCGGACCTGGGGTCCAAGTTGCGGAAACTGGCCAGGGAGGATCGGATGCCCAAGGAACAGGACAGAGACCTTGACCGGCACCAAGTACTTACCTGGGGCTGGTGGCACTCAGAGCTCGGCTCGACAACCGGGGACTCCCCCACAGTCGAGGGGGGTCGGTCGTCAGGGCAGATGATGCAGATGAACCAGCCATCATTTTCTACTGCAGGGCCAGGATAGCAGTGATGTTCTGCTCCAAGGCTGCTTTCTGGTTTCCAGGCCAAAAGGCTCCACAGCTTTTGGTGCAGGCACCGGAGGATCTTGGGCCTGGTGCCAGCACGTTCGTGAGTGCATCCTCAATGAGGACTGCGGTCTCGAGGAACCTCGCACGGTCTCTGCCAGCTGAGGAATCCTTTTTGAGGATCTTGGTAGGGCACTTCTCGGAGCCACCCGAGTCCCTCTGAGCAGTTTTACCAGGTTTCTCCAGTGGAACCTCGACAGACCGAGGATTTTTTTTTCCCTCTCTCGGGGTCCGGGGTCTTCTCAGAGGAGCTGCCACCGCGTGACTCCGAGAATGCTTGGGCCTCACAGGAAATGCTGGGCTTGAAAGCTCTGTGTTGGGGAGGCTGGTGCAGAGTCGGACCTTGGGAACAGCTTCTCCTGCAACTCTGACCTCTTTTTATTGGTCTTAGGCATCATGGCCTGGCACAGGTCACAAGAGGTGCTTTCACGGTCCAGTCCCAGGTAGCGTAAGCAGAAGTCATGGGTGTCAGTGACATGGTTCGACTGCAGCGGTCACATTTTTTGAACCCACTGGGAGATATGGTGGGGAACATCTGGCCGGGGTTAACGACCCCTGGGTGAAAAAAGGCACAAACACCGGTTGAGGCATGCCTCAATCAAAAAAAGGGGGAAGGAGCAGAGAACAGCGCTGAGCCCAGTGCCAGCTCAGGGCAGGAAGAGGAATAGCAGGAATTCAGTCCTTACATATGGGTGATGTTGGCGCCAAGAGCCCACATGGAGCATTTCCCCAGCTTTCAAAGAAAGCTTTGGGACATGCTACCACACATGCGTTGGTCATCTTCCTGCCCAAGGGTGCCATCTTGCTCAGTCAGATGACAGCTAGGATGGCAGGAAAAAAAAAAAAAAAAAAAAAAAGATGAGGCAACACCCAGGGGAAAAGGGAGGGTTGTGAGGACTGATTCCTGCTGTTCCCAGAGAACACCTGTTACAGGTGAGTAACTATGCTTTAGCACCAGTAGATCTAGTATTGCCACTTAAGATTAAAGCTTATTTCTCCAGGAACAAACAGGAAGTCAGTCCTCACATATGGGACTCCCTAGCTCCAGGATGCCGCCGAGGACTGAACCAAGACAGCACCAACGGCAATCAATTGGGTAGCTGTGAGTTGCAGAAGATGAGTCCCCACTGAGAGACTCTGCAAGACCCTAGTGTCCAGCAACACCATCACTCCAATAGCCTGAACACAGAAGGGTCAGAGAGCAGGAGTTGACTATACCCCGAGAATATTACGGCGTACTGCCTGGCAAAAGGTACTGTCCCTGCAGGACTCACTCTCCAGGCAGTAGTGAGCTACGAACGTATGAATTGAAGACCATGTGGTGGCCTTGCAGATTTCAGTCACCAGCCCTGAGTCGAGGTTGGCCACCAAAGCAGCCATCACCCTCACGCGATGCGCTGTGATCCAGTACTCGAGAGAGAGTCCAACTTGCTCATAGGTGAGTGCAATACAGTCCACCACCTAAGTGGACGGAGTTTGCTTAGTCAAGGGGTGCCCCAGTCTACTAGCGTCATAAGACACAAAAAGCTGAGGAGCTTTTCGATGACCCCGAGTCCGATGCAAGCAGAAGGACAGGGCCCACTTGCAATCTAGTGTATGAAGTATTAATTCCTCCCTGCTGGTGTGAGGCTGCGGGAAGAAGATGGGGAGGACCACCTTTTGGTTGAGGTGGAAAAGGATACCCCAACCTTCGGGAGGAATTGCAGGTGTGTGCAGAGCACCACCTTGTTCTTATAGAACCCCATATATGGTGGGCCTGCCACCAGGGCCTGGAGTTCGCTCACCCTGCGAGCGGACATGAGGGCCACCACGAAGGCCACTTTCCAAGACAGGTATCTCAGGTGCAAATGGCTAGGGGCTCAAATGGCAGTTTAGTGAGCTGGGAGAGCACCACACTGAGGTCCCATTCTGCCGCTGGAGGAGGGGACTTACACAGCAGGAGGCCCTGGAGAAACCTAGAGACCAGAGGCTGGCTAGAGAGGGGTTTTTCCTTGTTAGGGAGATGGTGCACGGCTAAGGTGCATATATGCACCCTCACAGAGTTAGATTTCAGCCTGATGTGTGACAGGTGCAGTAGGTACTGAAGAACCAGTTACACATGTCAGAAGAAGGGATACTCCCTCCTCCTCCACACACTAGATGGAGAACCTTCTCCACTTAAAGGCATAGGCCCGTCTGATGGAGGCTTTTTGAGAGGCCAGTAGAATCTCCGACTGGAAGGTTGAAGGGGGCCAACCCTACCCTTTCAGCAGCCACACTGTTCGCATTAGTGACCCCAGGTTAGGATGCAGAAGGGGGCCCGGCCGAGTGGGACTGGGAGTGAACATAAGAACATAAGATATGCCATACTGGGTCAGACCAAGGTCCATCAAGCCCAGTATTCTGTTTCCAACAGTGGCCAATCTAGGTCATACGTACCTAGCAGTTTCCCCAAGGGACACAGGTTCCACAATGCTTGTATTGCTTCAAGCATTGATATCCTGGGTCCCTTCTTAATAATGGTTTATGGACCTTTCCTCCAGGAACTTGTCCAAACCTTTTTTAAACCCAGCTACACTAACAGCCTTTACTACATCCTCCGGTAACAAATTCCAGAGTTTGATTACACGTTGAGTGAAAAAATATTTTCTTTTATTAGTCTTAAATAGTTTACCCTGTAGCTTCATTGCATGTCCCCTAGTCTTTCTATATTCTGATAAGGTAAACAATCGATCTACGTTTACCCGTTCCACTCCGTTCATTAATTTATAGACTTCTATCATATCTCCCCTCAGCCGTCTCTTTTCCAGGTTAAAGAGCTCCAACCTTTTTAGCCTTTCTTCATAGGAGTATCCTTCCATCCCCTTTACCATTTTGGTGGCTCTTCTCTGAACCTTTTCTAAAATCGCTATATCCTTTTTAAGATACGGCGACCAGAATTGCACACAATATTCAAGGTGCGGTCTCACCATGGAACGATATAGAGGCATTATGATATCTTTTGTTTTATTTTCCATTCCTTTCCTTATCATACCTAGCATTCTATTTGCTCTCTTGGCCGCCGCTGCACACTGGGCCGAGGGTTTTAACATGGTATCCACAATGACGCCTAAATCTTTTTCCTGGGTGGTGGTTCCTAATGTGGAACCTTGCATCGTGTAACCATAGTTTGGGTTGTTCTTCCCTAGGTGCATAACCTTGCACTTCTCCACATTAAATTTCATCTGCCATTTTGATGCCCAGTCTTCCAATTTATCAAGATCCTCCTGCAATTTTCCACAATCCTCCTGGGTTTTAACAACTTTAAATAGTTTTGTGTCATCTGCAAATTTGATAACCTCACTCGTTATTCCACTTTCCAGGGATAGAAGCAGGGGGAACCAAGGTTGCCTGGGCCACATGGGTGTGATTAGTATGACCGACGCCCCCTTGCTCTGGACCTTGAAGAGGGTCTTGGCGATCGGGGGGAGGGGCAAGGTTCGGAAGGCATCTACCGCCACTCTCCTTGGGTGTGGCAGGTGTGAGCAGAAGCACGGTGTCTGCATGTTGTCCGGGGAGGCAAAAAGGCCCATCACGGGCCTGCCCCAATGGTGGAAGAGTTGCTTCATTATCCTGGGGTTCAAATGCCACTCATGTGGACGAAGGACTGGTTAGCCTGTTTGCTAAGCAGTTGTCCTGGCCTGGCAGGTATACCGCTCGCAAGAGCTGTCCATCTGGATCAGCACAGGTAGGTGCCGCAGGTTGTGGCACAACATCTCAGGGCCAGGAAGACTGTCCCGAGTTAGAGGATATTGATCTGCAAGAGTGACTTCTCCTGGAACCAGTTGCCTTGCTGGGGCGGTCCCTGCAAGGCACCCCCCAACCCAGGGGGAGGCGTCTGTCAGGATCCTCTACAGTGTGGGTGCCTGGAATAACATTCCCGCCTGGAAGTGGTGCAGGTTTTGCCACCAGGTGAAGGATTCTGCCAGTTGGCGGGTGATTCTGACTCTGTCCCGTAGTCTGCCTATGGCTTGAGTCCACAACGAGTGGAGGCGCCACTGGACTCTGCATATGTAGGTGGGCTAGTGGTGTGATTTGGACCGTTGAGGCCATGTAGCCCAACAGGCGGAGGAAGCGGCGAGCCGGTACTGACCAGCAACATTGTACCTCTCCTGCTAGTTGTATAAGGCGGTCTGCCCTTTCCCTTGGGAGGACGGCTTTGACCTGTAGCATGTCCAACTGCGACCCTATGAACTCCAGACTTTGGGTTGGAGTTGATGATGGAACCCCAGCTGCTGTAGCAGGAGAACCGTATGCTCTGTGGCCTGCCTGAAATCTGAGGCCATACCGCCCCTGATTAGCCAGTCATTCAGGTAGAGGAAGACAAAAGCCTCTTGCAGACGCAAGTGAGTGGCAACCACTTCCAAGCACTTGGTAAAGACCCTCGGTGAGGAGGCCAGGCCGAAGGGCAGCATTCTGTATCGGTAGTGCCCTCCTCCCACCACAAATCATAGGTATTGCCTGTGGAGGGGTGGATCAGGATGCGAGTGTATGCATCCTTTAGGACCAAAAAGCACAGCCAATCTCCCTGGTGGAGGTAGGGCAGCAGTGGTCCAAACAAGAGCATCTTGAACTTCTCCCTCACCAGAAACTTGTTCAAGTTTCGCAGGTCTAGTATGGGCCTGAGGCCCCCTGATGTTTTGAGGATAAGGAAGTACCTTGAGTAGAAGCCCTCCCCCCCCCCAGGTGCCTGGGTACAGGCGCACAGCACTGTCCCTGAGCAGACCTGACAGCTCTGAGCGCAGAAGGGTCGGGTGAAGGAGAGGTCGCACTGGCTCTTCTGCAAAGAACCTGGGTGGTACTTGTAAGTGGAGGAGGAGCACCCACTGGTCTGAGATGACCTTGGCTCACTTGTGGGCAAAGAGTGCCAGGCAGCCCTCTATGGGCTGGTAACGGTCTCCCCGGGGGAGGGGAGGCCCTGCCCTGAGAGTCAAAAGCTCCCCCATGGTTGGGCTGGAGCCGGGGCTTGGGGCTTCTGAGCTCCTTGGCCCTGCCTCTTAGGTTGAGAACCCTGTTGCTGGCCTGAGAAGGAATGGTATCGGTGACTCTGTTGGAAGTGCCCTTACTGGGGAATAGCGGCCTTTTCCCCAAGGGTTTCTTGTGGGGAAGGAAGAGGTCTTCTTTGAGAGCCTTAGGCAGGTCACCACTTCAGCTTCTATCTCGGCCGCGTCAGCCATGGGTTTGCCGAACAAGTTCTCACCAGTGCAGGAGATGTCGAGCAGCTTGTCCTGGACCCACTGCTGGAGGTGAGAGGACTGTAGCCAGGCTTGGCGTCGAGCTCTGATGCTAGCTGCTGCTACTCGAGCCGTTGACTCGAATCAGTGGTAGGCCGCCCAGGAGAGGAACTTTGAGCAGTCCTTGATCCCAGAGGTCAGAGCTTGGAACAGATTGAGAGATTCCCCGCCAGCCCCACTGAGAACACAGATAGCTTCTGGGTCAGAGCCTTCAAATACATGCCTATATATAACTCACAGGCCTGGATTCAACACCCCAGCATCAAGCCCTGGTAGTACTTGCGCCTAAGGGCATCGAAGACTCTAGCATTCCTGCCACGGGGGGGGGGGGGGGGATAGAAGTGTAAGTCTTATGGCTTTTGAATTTTTGCATGGTTGACTCGACAGTTATGTGGGAGTTGGGGCTTATGGAACCCCGACTCCTTCCTGACGCAGTATATGGCATTGAGGCACTGGCTGACCACCAGCACCAACGCCGGGGTCTCCCACATTTGTAGCAGTAATCACTCCAGAATTGGCTGAACTGGCACCATGAGAGTTTCCTTGGGTGGAGACTCGAACTGGAGGATCTCCAGCTCCTCGGTGTGTGGGTCCTCCTCCACCTCGATTTCCACCGAGAGGGCTCTGGCTATATCCCTGACAAAGTCGTGGAAGGCCACATCCTCTGGAGGAGAATTGCGCCAAAGCGCCGGGGGGAGATGGGTCAGAGGGGACATCTTGGTGCCGTCTGGTTTTTGGGGAGGCTTCATCGTCTGTTTCCCACTCAGAGTCAAGGGGGAATGATGATTCCGAGGCCCTGTGACTCCTTGGCTCAAGGCCCGCACTGAAGGGCCGGGGCCCTCCCGAAGACCTGATGTCCGAATCTCGGAAACTTTTTGGGGAGGACTGGATGCCTGAGGAACGGGACCGGGGCCAAGGACTTACCCAAGGCCGGTGGCATTCTGAGCTCGACTTGACTACCGAGGCCTCCCTTGCAGTCGGGGGCCTGGTGGTCAGGGCAGAAGATGCAGATGAAACTGCCATCATTGCCTGCTGCATGGCCAGGATAGCAGTGATGTTCTGCTCCATGATACCAAGCCAGAAGGCTCTGCAGTTTTTGGCGAGGGCACAGAGGATCTCAGGCCCAGTGCTGGCACTCTCGCGAGTCATCCTCCACGAGGACTATGGCCTCGAGGACCCTTGCACGGTTTCCGCCGGCCGAGGCATCCTTCCTGCAGACCTTGGTGGGACGTTTCTCAGAGTTGCCCGAGTCCCTCCAGGTGGTCTTACCGGGTTTCTCTGGTAAAACTTCGACAGACTTAGAGGATTTTTTTCTTTTTTCACGCAAGGTCCAAGGTCTTTTCGGAGGAGCTGCTGTGTGGGACTCCAAGGATGCATGGCCCTCTCAGGAAGTGCTGGGCTTACAGCTCAGCACTGGCGAGGCCAGTGCCAAGTCAGACCTGGAGAACAGTTTCTCCTGCAACTCTGATCTCTCTTTATTGGTTTTAGTGTCATGACCTGGCACAGGTCACAGGAGGTGCCATCATGGTCCGGTCCCAAGCAACATAGGCAGCAGTCATGGGTGTCAGTGAGAGACATGGTTTGACTGCCATGGTCACATTTTTTGAATACACTGGGGGACATGGTGGGGAAACACCTGGGCGGAGTCTACAACCCTCGGGCGAAAAAGGACACAACGCCAGTCAAAGGCAAGCCTTTATTGAAAAAGAGCCGAGAACAAACATCAAGCCCGGTGCTGGCTCGAGGCGGGAAGAGGAACTGGGAACGGCTAATTTTTAAGACTACAGCAAGGATTTTTTCTGGGGAAACTGGACAGACATCCATTGGGCTCCGCAGAAAAAAGGAGACTGAGCAAGATGGCACCCTTGGGCAGGGAGGGGACCACACATGCATGGTAGCATGTCCCAAAGGCTTTCTTGGAAAGCTGGGGAAATGTTCTGCATGGGTTCCGTCAGCTCCGACATCACCCATATATGAGAACTGACTTCTGCTTGTTCCTGGAGAATTCTTCTTAACTTCTGACTGGCTGAAGAAAACCTTTGCACATCTCTCAGATTTTGTTTTATGTATGTTTGCATTACATTAGTTCTTAATGTTTATTGTAAATGGCAGAGGCCGTACAGGATCCACAGTACGAAGTGTGACAAAAAAGAAACGAGACTGTGGCAGCCACGCCCATGACTCAATGTCAATTGGCTAACCGCTTATGTCACTGTGTTGTGCAACATCTCGCCACTATTCTGCTATATTATTTTTCATCTCTCTCACTCTGTTTTTCTTTTTCATGTTTTTTGTAGCACACTGCTCCACTGCTTTGTCACGCAACTGGAGGTGGCAGAAATATGGAGCAAAGAATCAACTTGAAATTTCTGGTTAAGTTGGAGAAGGGCCCAACTGAGTGTCTCCAACTTCCCCAAAAGGCTTATGGAGAAGATGCAATGTAAAGGCCGCGAGTATTCGAGTGGCACAAACGCTTCAAGACTGGCCGCGAGGAGGTGGATGACGACCCCAAGTCAGGACGGCCTTCCACGACAAAGACGACTGAGAACATTGACAGAGTGAACCAGCTGGTGTGGAGTGATCGCAGATTGACGGTGCGGATGATAGCTGAGGGGCTCAGCCTGAACCAGGGAGTTGGTGCGGACCATCTTGGTGGAGGAGCTGGAGATGCGGAAGGTGTACGCCAAGATGGTGCCCAAGCTTTTATCAGACGACCAGGAGCACCGGGTCAATGTTTGTCAAGACTTGCTAGAGAAGATTGGAGAAGATCCAGAGTTCGTTGGCTGAGTCATCACAGGAGACAAGACTTGGATCTTCCAGTACAATCCTGAAAGCAAGAGACAGAGCCAAAAAGGCACGCATGTCCAAATAAAGGATCAAGGTCATGCTGATCGCACATTCTTCGACCAGAAGGGACTGGTCCATCATGAGTTTGTGCCTGAGGGTCAGACAGTCAACCAGCACTTCTACCAGCAGGTCCTCAATCGCCTCCATGATCGGGTTTGGCTCAGCAGGCGGGCTCTGTGGAGAGCGTGGCTGCTCCACCACGACAACGCACCCGCACACACCGCACTCAGTGTGAGGCAGTTCTTGACCAACAAGCAGATTACAGCTCTCAACCACCCTCCTTATTCCCCAGATCTCACACCGTTTGACTTCTGACTTCCCCTGGCTGAAGACTATGCTCAAAGGAACTCATTTCACCTCTGTAGAAGAGATCAAGGCCACTGTGATGAGGGACCTCAGGGACCTCAAGGAAGAGGACTTGATCGAGTGCTTCCGTACGTGGCAGAAGCGAATGCAGAAGTGCATTAACTCTGGGGGGGATTACTTTGAAGGGGACAATGCGTAATTTCTCTGTAGATTTTGTAATAAAACATTTAAGGGACGGTCTTGTTTCTTTGTCACACCTCGTATATAAGTTCTGAAAATAGAATTAATTCTAACGGTCTATTCCTTTCAGGAGGCAAAATGCAGACTATATCTGAAGTGCATTAGTGTCACTGTTATGGGTATAAATCCAAGTGCTCCTGTACTGTAGGATACTGGAAGCTGCCACTATTCAATTTTATTGATTTATTAGTATATAGCTCATGCCTTCTCAGTACTGGTTCAAGGCAAGTTACATTTAGGTTCTGCAGGTACTTCACTGTCCCCAGAGGGCTTACAATTTAAGTTTGTATCTGAGACAGTGGAGGGTTAAATAACTTGCCCAAGGCCACAAGGAATACCAGTGGGATATGAATCCTGGCCTTTCTTGTCCCAGGCTTCTGGAGAGGGATTACATACTGGGGTGTACTGTTCTTTATCTAGGCTCCTTAGAAAGTACTGCTGTCTCAATTTAATTTTGCTCTTCAGATTATAAAAACACACAGATAAGAATCCAATTCTTCTAATTCTGAGAAATACGGTATTGAAAAAGTTGGACAAATCAATTTCTTAATCAGGGAGTAAAGATCACACTCCGTAGCACTGCCATTTTAAACACAATATTTAAATTGTTGTTGGGTTTGGGATAGAGGGCGAGTTGGTGAAAATAAACTAGAAGAACATGAAACAAACACAGAAAAGCGGCAATAAGAAATGTATAAGATACTCTGCTTTCTTTATTTTCAACATAACCCACTCTGATATGTAAGTGACGTGAATAAAGAAACGCCTAAGTATTTTCTTCTGCGGCTGATAAAGGTACTTTTCGATGACTAATACAGGAGGAAAAAAAAAAAGACTGATCAAATGATGGACAGAATACCAAAATTAGGATCAGCTTCAGACTTCTATGGCTGAAGCACAATCCTCAAGGAGCAAACATTCATACTGTTGCACAGTGCCCAAAGAGTCTGTGTCAGACACCAGCTCACACACAAGCCTGTAATAGGGCCCACAGTAATCTGCATGTCTTGATAGGCACTCTTCCTTTCCTCTTCTATGCTTCGAACAATACACCTCTCTGCCCACTCAGGATACAACTACCTATTAATTCAGACACATTTGAAGGGAAAGAATACAGTGTGGGGGAGGGGGGGGGGGCCTTAGTTCTTCCAGTAGAGGAGAATGAAGACGTGCAGCTCACCTGATAGTTCCGGAACCAGATTCTGTTGTCCATGACAGTGAAGCTGAACACATGGTCCACAAATGGCTGGCTCTTCGGATGATATTGTGGGGTGGAAAAGATCTACCATATTAAAAAAAAAAAGACAAATTGTTCATGCACTGTACTCCATCCACAATCAAGCTCCTCAAGCGAGGCGGCAGGACATTTTTAGAAAGGACAAATGCAACCAAGTCCTTACTCATCAAAAAGTATAACATCGAGGCATCCCATAAGCATCAAACATCTACAAACTATCCAAAATACTGCTATCCATATCCTACACCACGTATCTAAATTTGACCACATCTCCCCTTTGTTTATTAAATCTCATTAGTTCCCTATTTCCTTTTTAATTCCGTTTAAAGACTTCTCACTGGTTCACAAAACATTACACACGAGCACCTCTGCTTATCTTTCACACATTATCCCACATGCACCCCCTCGTCGTCTTTGCTCTGTTCACGCAAACCTGATACACCTTCCACCTGCCCTCTCGTGTTTGCTATGAATCTACTAAGCACTCTGCTTTTTATTTTCTTGGCCCCAGTCTGTGGAACTCCCTGCCCTCTGACATTTGTCTATAGCTCTCTTATCCCAAACTCAAAACACTTCTAAAGACTCATCTCTTCCAGTTGGCTTTTGATTCTCCATCCTACCTATAGATTTCTGCACCTTTCCCTCCCCCTTCCCTATGATTAGTTCTGTTCCTCTTCCTTCTCCTTTCTTATCATTCTAATGGCATCCCTTTCCTATATGATTTTGTTATTGTACACCGATCTTCTGTTATTGTACACCGATCTTCTTTTTTTTTTTTAAAGGCGGTATAGAAAGTTTTTAATAAACCATATCCAGGACCATCTTCATATCTTGAAGACTGCTCCACATACAAAACTGAAATTCTAATTGAAGCAGGCTAGATTATTTCTTTATTTCTTCTAGAATAGAGTGCCCGGCTGTACTTATTTGGGTCCAGTCTCTCTAGCATTCATTCATTTAGTGTAAAAGTCTTTTATTATAAATCATTTTATTATTGTTACAATAGTAAATTGGGAGTGGAGTAGCCACCTAATGGTTAGGAGTACTGGCTTAGTAACCAAGAGACTGGGGTTCGATTCCCACTAACACTCCTTGTGGCCTGGGGCAAGTCAGCCCTCCATTGCCTCGGAAGAAAGGCCTGGTAATCTACTTCCGTCACACTGCCAAGAAAACTCAGGAGCTACTGGATCGCTAGGAGTCCGTTTTGACTTGAAGGCACATGTTATATTTACTGCAATGCAACTCAAAGTTGGAGCAAAGTAGGAGGTAAAGCATAGTTACTCACCTGTAACAGGTGATCTTCGGGAACAGCAGGAATTTAGTCTTCACATATGGGTATCGTCAGTACCGACGGAGCCTGCGCGGGAACGCTCCCTAGCGTCCAATAGGAAAGCTTTTGGGAGCATCCCACAGTGCCTGCATGCTGCCTTCCCCAACTGTCCCTCTCCAGTTGAGTTTATAGCTGAGACAAAGAGAGAGGAAAAGAGAGAAAGATAGAGAGATACAACTCCTAGGGGGAGGTGGGCGGGTTGTGAAGACTAAATTCCTGCTGTTCCCAGAGATCACCTGTTACAGGTGAGTAACTATGCTATCTCCAGGAACAAGCAGGAATGTAGTCTTCACATATGGGGGCTCCCTAGCTGCAGATGCCAGGGAGATGGCCCCAGAAAGTTGTGTGCCCTCGTGAAAGGGCTCCACTTCCCCCCATGGATCTCTGGCATCCTACCAGGGATGGTGGATAGGAGTTGATAAGTCTGGAACAGGTGTTGAACAGCCTGACCAAACAAGGCATCCCGGTGGGAGTCCTTGTCTAAGCAGCAATGGTCTGTGAAGGTATGTACCGAAGCCTAAGTAGCTGCTCGACAGATGGAGTGAAGGAGTGGCCTAGTGGTTGGGGCAAGGTACTTCAGGCCGGAAGGTCAGGGGTTCAAATCCCACTAGAGGACAGCAACCTTGGGCCGGAAGGACTGGGGTTTCTAGTCCCACAGGTGCTCCTTGTGGTCTTGGGCAAGCCACTTAACCCTCCATAGCCCATGTTCCCTGTAAATAGTTATCTCCAAATTATAATGCCCTGTTCAATGTAATTTCAGTTTGTTCAATGTAAACCGCACTGATGCAGAATAGCGCGGTATATAAGAGAATGTAAATAAATAAATGTCATCGATAGACTCAGAGTGAAGATGAGCCATTGAGACTGCCATGGCTCTCACATTGTGAGCTGTGACATGGCCTTCAAGAGGAAGATTCCTACTTTCATAGGCAAAAGATATACACTGTGCAATCCAGTTGGACAGTGTCCTTTTGGAGACTGGAAGTCCCAAATGACTAGGATCAAAAGCAACAAAGAGTTGGGAGGATTTTCTATGTTGCTGTGTCCTTTGCAAGTAAAAGGCCAAAGCTCTTTTACAGTCCAAAGTATGAAGGTTCCTTTCTGCATTTGAGGCGTAAGGCCTTGGAAAGAATACAGGAAGGTAAACCACTTGGTTTAAATGAAAGGGCGAAACCACCTTTGGCATAAAGTGTGGATGAGTCCTAAGGACTACCTTATCATGATGGAACCTTGTATAAGGAGGATCAACCACCAACGCTTGCCATTCACTGATGCGACGTGCTGATGTGATTGCAATGAGAAAGATAACCTTCCAGGAAAGGAATTTCAAAGAGGTAGTGGCTAATGGTTCAAAGGGCGGTTTCATGAGCTGCCCAAGTACCAGATTCAAGTCCCATGCCACTGGTGGTGGCTTAATGGGAGGCTTTGTTAAAAGGCCTCTCATAAATCTCGCTATGAGAGGAAATAGGTTGTCCATTTAGAGGCTTGAAAGAAGATGCAATAGCACTCAAATCGACTCTCACTGAATTGGTCTTAAGACCTGCATTTGATAAATGAAGGATGTACTCCAGTAATGATTCCAGAGGTATCGCAAGAGGGTTAAGACCCTTCTACAAGCACCATATGGTAAACCTTTTCCACTTAAATGTATAAGAGCGTCTTGTGGAAGGTTTCCTGGAAGCATGAAGGATATCCATTACCTGCTGGGAAAGGTTAAGACCATGAAGTTCCAGACTTTCAGCAACCAGGCCCTGAGATGCAGAGACTGGGGATTGGGATGCCACAGCATCCCGTCCTCTTGAGAAAGAAGATCTGGAGCAGATCCTAACTCCAGAGGCAGAGCTTGAGAGAGAGATGTAGGCGCAGAGGGTACCACATTTGCCATGGCCAACGTGGAGCTATGAGGATCATATGACCTCTGTCTCTCTGAAGCTTGAACAGGGTTTTGGGAATTAAGGGAATGGGTGGAAAGGCATACAGGAAGTCCTGACCGCAATGAAGGAGGAAAGCATCCCGGGCCTGACAACCTCGAGCCGGAATTCTGGAACAGAACCGGGGAAATTTGGCATTCAGCAGACTTGCAAAGAGGTCTATGTCCAGGATTCCCCAAATTTGAAAAATTTGGGCCACCTGTTCTGCATGGAGAGACCATTCGTGTGGAAGCAGAACTCGACTGAGTCTGTCTGCCCAAGAATTTTGAATGCCTGGAAGATACACCACAAGGAGATGAATCTGATGCTCTCTGGCGAGGGCCCATAGTCACAAAGCATCATTGCACAGCGACAGAGAGCCTGTTCCGCCCTGCTTGTTCACATAGAACATGTCTTCCTGATTGTCCGTTTGAACTAGGACTGTCTTGTAGTTGGAGCTGGGTGTGAAATACTCGAAAAGCAAGGAAGATTACTCTGAGCTCCAGGAGGTTGATATGAAGATAGGCCTCCTGTGGAGTCCAGGTACCTTGGGTAGAGAGGCAGTGCAGGTGGGCTCCCCAACCCACCTGTGAAGCATCTGTTGTTAGAGTGGCTTGAGGTGGGGGTTGCTGAAAAGGAGACCCCACCAAAAGGTTTTGGGGTGACTGCCACCATTGGAGGGACAAAATAAGGCGATCTGAGTTTGCTATTTTGTCTGACAGGCAACCTAACGCCTGAGTCCATTGAGTGGATAAGGTCCCTCATATGGAGGAGAGCATAAGGAACCACATGCACGGTGGATGCCATGTGGCCTAGCAACTGTAACATTTCCCGAGCAGTGAGGTGAGGATTTAGCACTGCTTGGGAAGCTAACTGCACAATGCGAAGGCAGCGGGGCTGTGGAAGGACGACCCTTGTCTGTCTGGTATCCAGAAGAGCTCCTATAAACTCTAGGAATTGAGTGGGAGCTAAGTTGGACTTTGGGAAGTTTATGACAAGTCCCAAATACTGAAGGATGCGCATTGTGCAAGACAGAGCAACCCTGGCCTCTGGCTCTGAAGGAGCTTGAATGAGCCAGTCGTCAAGTAGGGGAAGACGAATATTCCCAGGGTGTGAAGAAATGCTGCTACTACAGCAATGCATTTTGTGAACACCCTTGGTGCAGAGGCCAGGCCAAAAGGAAGAACCCTGTATTGGTAGTGCTTTCCTTGAAACAGGAATCGAAGGAACGTTCGGTGAGTTGGATGGATGAGAACATGAGTGTACGCATCCTTGAGATCTAGAGAACAAAGCCAATCCTGACTCCGAAGGTATGGCAGCAGAGTTCCTAGAGAAACCATTTTTAAACTTCTCCCTTAACAGGAATTTGTTCAATTCTCTGAGGTCTAGAATGCGTCTGTGTCCGCCTGTTTTCTTTGGAATAAGGAAATAGGGGGAGTAAAACCCTGTACCCCATTGGGGAATGGGCATCTCTTCTATTGCTCCTTGAGCAAGGAACATAGTGACTTCTTGACCTAACTGGTCGTTGAGAGAGGTCTGAGAATTGAACTGTCTATTGTATGAGGGGGCATGCTGAGGAAATGAAGCTTGTACCCCTCTCGTACAATAGACAGAGTCCAATTTTCTGCTGTTATCTGACACCATCTGGGGGCAAAATGACATAACCTTCCTGGGATGGTGAAGGGTTCTGGGCCGTTTAGGGCCAGGAAGGCAAAGTTCTCTAGACAGGAGTCAAAGCCCCTGTGAAGGCTGCGTCTGTTGAGCCGGTTGAGGCTTAGCTGCTTTTTGCTTCCTTTGTTGCTTGTTGCTGTTGCCCCTTTTGAGCAGACTGACCTGAACGATGTCCCTGCTGGGTATAGGAGGGATAAAACTTTCTTCTTGCTGAAGAATGGTTTCTTAGAGGATCTTTTCCTCGCAGGATCAGCTGTAGATTTGGACAATCTATCCAAAGTGATATTGTCAGCATCTATCTCATTAGCTTTTTCCTGCCAATTCTTGCCAAAGAGATTCTCTCCTGTGCAAGGTATATTCCACAGTTTGTACTGTACCCAGATTTCCAAGTCAGATGCTTGGAGCCAGGCAATTCTACGTGCACCTATGGCAATAGTAAAGGTTCTGCTTATGCATTCAAAGCAGTCACAGGCTGCACGATTCACAAACTTGGAAACATCCTGAGCATGTTTAACAAGAGCAAGATAATCTTGCCTTTTATCATCAGGAAGGAGAGGGCTCATAAGCTCTAAGTCTCCTGTGACCTCCTTAAGGAAGATTCCCATATACAAGATATAGGAACTGATCCTAGCAGAGAGCATGGAAGCCTGAAAGGATCGACGTCCAAAGGCATCAAGAGTCCTACACTCGCGTCCTGGAGGATTAGATGCATGCCTTTTTGCACTCTTTATCCGTCTCATGGCTGATTCCACCACCATGGAATGGTGTGGTAATTGAGTCTTCTGAAACCCAGGACAAGGAGGAACTCGATACATGGTGTTGAGTTTTTGAGAATGAGGAGATGTGGTCAGAGGTGTTTCCCACATCCTTAACATAAGATCATGCAAGATCTCATGAATAGGTAAGGTAGCTGCCTCCTTGGGAGCTTTAGAATATGGTAGGATTTCTAATTCCTTTGCCCTAGGCTCTTTTTCAGGAGCCACTGTGATGGAAAGACCTCGGGCCACATCTCTGATAAAATCCTGAAAGGACATATCCTCTGGTGGAGACATCCTACGCTGAGAAGAGGAATCCCCGGGAAGAAGTATTCTGGTATCGGCAGAGCTTTCAGAGTCTTCAGACTCATCCGAGGATTCGACGTATCTCCGATCCGGGTGATCGTGCAAGGCACGGTACCAGTACCGATTGAAGTCGGCATCAAAGTTGTCTGGTACCGACTTGTCGATGCCAGATAGAGATGCATGACTCGGTCCCGGTAGAATACCTGCCGATGTTGATGCAGTCGGCGCTGGTACCGGTTGAATTGTCTGAAGCAACTTCAGGGTATCGAGGCCGTGAGAAGAGCCACCAGACTGCATTCAATAGCCAAGAATCTCTGGTCTATCAACGCTGCCAATGCTTGGGTATCGGTGCCGGATAAAGCGGCCATAACCCCAGAACATGGCACCAGTAGTTCTGCCGAGGTTGAAGCCTCGAGAACATCCTGGAGCCCTGTTAGTGCTTTGGAAGCCGAAGCCTCCCGCCGGGGCAGTTTTGCCGGTGAAAGTCCCTCAAGGGCAACGCCAGAGGCATCTCGATGTTTAGAAGGAGATCTACCCTTTGAGGACCGGCTAGATTTATGTTTAGTTACCTGAGATCCATGGGAGGAAGATGAAGCCCTGGAGGACGTTGATGCCACAGAGGCTGCATCGGAGGGAAAAAAGGGTGCTAAGCTTAGCAGCTCGGTTTTGCCGGCCCCTTTTTGACATCATCCCACAGGCAACACACTCTGAAATAGAGTGGTCAGGACCTAAACATTTAAGGCACTACTCATGGGTGTCGGTGACGGAGATGGTACCGCCACACTTAGAACACTTTTTAAAACCCGAAGCGGGTTTTTCCATTTTGAGGGAAAAATTGGGCCTAGTACCCAAAATGGCGCGTGGCACCCAAGAAGAAAATTAGTGGAGAAAGACTCCAGAAACAAAGATTTTTTTTTTTTGAAAAAATAAAAGAAGAACTGGCGGTACCGGTATAGCATCGAGGGAAGGCAGACGCAACCACAAAAAAGTATATAAAGGGAATTTTCTGCGGTGACAGGATGTGCGACCTGTCGGCTCCGCGGAAAACGAAGAACTGGAGAGGGACAGTTGGGAAAGGCAGGAAGACAGCACACAGGCACTGTGGGATGCTCCCAAAAGCTTTCCTATTGGACGCTGGGGAGCGTTCCCACGCAGGATCCGTCAGTACCAACGATACCCATATGTGAAGACTACATTCCTGCTTGTTCCTGAAGATAACAAATATTAGATGCATTAATCTAAACTTGTGACCGAAATAAGAATAAACCAAAAACCGAAAATAAAAATCAAACAACCCCCACTCCTCCCAGCACTGAGCAGATACCTAAGATCATCACAGAATCACGCAATATCTAGTTAGCAGATATATGCAGGTACAAAGAGAACACAAAATGATCACCGATACTGTCAGGTCAGGTACCAAGGTATCTCTGAACATGAAAACATAACATTTGCTATTATGGACCAGAGTAAAGATCTATCAAGCCCAGTATTCCGTTTCCAACAGTGGCCAGTCCAGGTCACAAGTACCTGGGCAGGATTCCAAATGGTAGACAGATTCTCTGCTTATTCTTGGGACAAGTAGCATGGAATTTCCCTCCGTTTATTCTTCTGTCGTCTAAACAGTCCAATTGACTCCTTTGCAAGCTTTTTGTTTCAAATATACCTGAAAAGTTTTGATTATGTGTTTTTGCTTCCACAGCAGGCTTCTTTTAAAATGCTCCCTTTGCCTGCCTTATCAGTGCTTTGCATCTAACTTTGCAGTGATTATGCTGTCTTGTTTTCTTAATTCAGATCCTTTTTCCATATTTTGAAAGTTTTTTTTTTTTAAAGCTATAACTGTCTCTTCTCATTTCACCTTTAAACAGTACAATCATTTTGCCTTCCTTTCACCTCTTCTAAAGCGTGGAATAAATCTGGTCTGGGCTTCCATGATGGTAATTTTAAATGATATCCAAGCAAATGGGTAGAAATACTTTGTGTGTTTTACAATTTCTTTGTATGTGCTTCTTTTATGCTTCATGTATACAAATAAAATGCACATATTTTGCAGAGTACTAACCTGTATAAAGAGTTCTTTTAGCAAAGCGTAATGTGGTTGCTGCTCAAAATTCTGTAAAAGAAGAACAAAGGTATGCAATTCTGTAGCTTCCGTATGCAAAAGAGATTGTAATGAAACCCCAAAGAACCAAATAATAAAGGCTAAAATTCTCAACTTACGGAATCAAAGGAGAGAAGAGGCCTGGATCCTCTCAGACAGTTCCCTGTCATTTTCAGTTCAGCCAATGTGTGAACTATAAATAATTGAAAACCGCGCATAAGTTGATTGTGAGGAGTATAGAAAAAAAAGTTTTAGGTTTTAAGGATTTGCTGATATTGAGAAATGCTTTGTATTTGTGCAGAAAGCCAAACTGTTAAAAAGGTAGCTTTAACTTACTATTCTGCACTAGGAACTTAGCTGATGGGCCTTGAGGAGAATTTGCAAACCTGGTAAGAGAAAAAGGGACATAAATAAATAAACCACAACTACATTTTAACCGTTTTTTTTTAATACCTCTTTATTATGTCAGTCAAAGCGGTTTACATTGTAACTTAAAACTTGGTAATGTACATTAAACAGGGAAATTGATAACTGGGATTTTTCTGAGGCAATGGAGGGTTAAGTGACTTGTCCAAGGCCACAAGGAGTGCTAGTGGTTAAAGAAGGAGCTCTAAAGTATACTGTTCTTGAAAGCTTTATACTGTGAAAAAGTCTGCATTACCACTATTCCCCTTTCATAATGATATACACAGCATTTTAGAGCTAAGGGAATACAACTGCAAGCCAGCTGTATTTGGTTTTCTATGATATATGACTGCATAGATTTTTGGGGATGTCTGAATTTTTGAGGTGTTTTGTTAATCTACGTTCAGTTTTTGCAGTGACACTTGATAATATAATTCTTAAATATGCTTTCTACATCCCTGACTCTACATTCCTGACTCCCCCAACCATCAATATGAAACACTTTGGCGCACACCAGGCCCACATGTTATCTATGTGGACCTTCAGCAGCAAAATCTATCTCGACGATTACAGTCCCACCATCCCCCTGACCTTAAATGTGCACTAATAAATGCACGATCAATAAGGAAAAAATGGCCAGCACTAACTGATATGCTCTCAGCTCATAACCTTGATATCCTATGTGTCACCGAGACATGGCTTTCAGCCGCCGATGCCGTGATCCTTCACCAGTGTGTCCCGCCTAATTTCTCAGTCCACTCTTGTCACAGAGCTGACCGTCGTGGTGGAGGAGTACTTATCCTAACGAAAGCCGACCTCAAATTTCGGCTTGCCGCCTCAAGCAGCACCTCTACCCTTGACTCTGTTACCATTACAAATAAGCAAATCACTATTAACTTGCTCTATAGAACTCCATCTTCATCTCCAGATGACTTAGCAACAATAATTGATCTTGCTTGCAACACCACGAATTCGCATACTCTAAACTGGATATTAGGTGACCTCAACCTCCCAGTCATTCAGGACAGCCACACCAATGCCTTTATTGATGCTCTCAGTGATCTAGGCTATGTTCAACTTGTTGATACCCCTACCCATATAAAAGGCAAATCACTTGATCTTATCTTTGCACCACAAACAGCCCTCACACATTTGCACCAGTCTCACCTAAACGTAAGTGCGGTTCCCTGGTCGGATCACTTCCTGATAAGATTCCAGATTCCAATTTGCACCAACTCCTCCAAATCCATACCTGAAGATAAACCCATATCAGAACATTTAAAGCGCTTCCACCCTTTTAACAGAGAAGATATTCTAAAGAGGACACAGAATCTATTTGACCCTCCTCTTCAAAGCCTCGATGACATGGTCGCCGCTTGGAACTCAAGCCTAGATGCCGTGATCCACTCACCTACCACGAACAAAGCACCAAATAAGAAAAAGAATGCCCCATGGTACTCCCAAGAACTACGTAATTCGCTCCTTCAACTCAGACAACTTGAGAGACGCTGGCGACGATCAAGAACAGCTGAGAGCCATGAGGCATTCACAGCACAATTAGGAAAACATTGGTTATCTGTAGCATCAAGTATGAAACAATATCATGCAAAAAGACTACAACGCTCCTTGAACAAACCCCACAAGCTTTTCCAAATTGTGAAATCTCTAGCAAAGGAGCCATCTCAAGAGAACTTACCCTACCCAGACTCACAAGAATATGCTTATTACTTGCGTAAGAAAAGTAATCAGCTTGCCCACACTGCTAAGCCCCCCATACCAGCCAGCCTACCTTTCTCCATCCCACAACCTCCTCTTGGTCATTTCTTGAGTGGATCCCAACACACTATCACATCATAGTGATAGTGTGTTGATATCACCCAATTTAGAAAGTCCATCAAGCACTATTTATTCACTTTGCACTTCAGGCTACCATACACACAATAGAACCGGCTCCCGCCTCACTCAGATAACTCCTACACATAACAATCCAGAACAAAGGATCAAAATGTGAAACACTGTATTCTTGTCAAATATCAAATCTTGATGTAACCTATTCAATGTATATATAATTTGTATAATTATGTAGATAGTTACCCCCAGTTCGCACCCAGTTTATCTTCCCTGTTATCTGTAAACCTAGATCAGTCATGTATTGACAGGTATATTGTTGTTAATTGTAAACCGCACTGATGATGAATAGTGCGGTATATAAAAAATGTTAAATAAATAAATAAAATAAATAAAATCATTTTCTACTCCATCTGACAGAGTCATTCAAGACACTATCCTAAACATAAACAGTACAACAGCACCCTCTGATCCGTGTCCAGCTCCCTGGATAAAGGCCCTGCGTGCCGAGCTCAGCCCATTCCTATCCAAATTGATTGATGTATCGTTCTCTACTGGAACATTTCCTCGAAGCCTGAAACAGACGGCTATCAGACCACTCCTAAAAAACAGTAAGTTGGACCCTTCGATGATGGAATTCTACAGGCCTATCTCCAGCATACCTCTCCTATCGAAAATCATTGAAAAGATTACCCAACGCCAATTACAAGATCACATAGATGCTAATGCACCCCTGCATCCCTGCCAGCATGGATTTCGCGAAGCACATGGTGTTGAAACATTACTCACAACCTTATTCAACACCATAACCTTAGGTCTCGATAACATCAGACAAGGCTTTGCACTGATCTTCATGGACATTGCTGCCGCATTCGACACCGTAGACCACGAAGTTCTCCTGCTACGCCTCAGAGAGAAGGGAGTTCAAGCTTCAGCTTTGTCATGGTGCGCTTCATACCTCACTGATCACTGGCAACATGTCCGTTCTGGCCCCTCCAACTCCGATTCCTTCCCCCAAACTAAAGGTGTTCCACAGGGCTCATCTCTATCCGCCTTGCTATTCAATGTCTATATGCAACCCATTTGTGATCTCATCCAATCATTTAATATCAACTGCCTGGTCTATGCTGACGACATCTTGATGTACATGCCAATTTCGACAGAACATCTTGAACTATCCCCACTTATCAGGTGCTTTGACGCTGTCACAGACTGGCTAAATGCACAAATGCTTAAGTTAAATTTCAAAAAGACAGAAGCCCTCTTCGTAACCAGGAATCCGGCTTTTACTCCACCCCTGTCTATCAAGGTTCGCGAAGCAGAGATCATATGCAAGACTACAATAAGATACCTAGGTGTAAACGCTTGATCAGCAACTTAATATGAAGGCTCATATCAAAAACATAAAGTCGGTGTACCATAAAATCCGGACCCTCCGCAATCTGCGTCAACTGTTAGAACCTGATGACTTCCGAACTGTCTTTCAGGCCCTAATAATGCCTCACTTTGACTATGCCAATGCGATCTTGTATGGTCTACCTAAGTGCACGACTAACCCCTTACAACTTGCAATGAATTCAGCTGCAAGAATCCTTCATGGAGCCTCAAGAAGTTCTCATATTACCCCAATACTAAAACAATTGCACTGGCTACCCATACAAGCCAGGATCTCATTCAAGATCCTAATTATGACCCATAAAGCCATCAATAAATACCCTGCTACTGCCATTACTGATCTAATTTCAATCACACCTCCCAATCGAGCAAGGAGATCGAATGCCGCAAATACTCTCATATTACCTAAGGCTAGCACGAAGTGTTCTCAATTCACTAGATCCAGAGCCTTCTCCTTTGCTCCATCCTGCTGGAACGCACTACCAGCAACTATCAGAACCATCAGTGAACTCTCCCAATTTAGGAAGGCACTGAAACGGCACCTCTTTCTTCATCACTACGATGATGCAGTCTTCTCCCCACACTCACCCACTCTCACATCTCAATGCAGCACCTCAAACTCATGCACGTCACATTCCCAGACTGATCACTCGCAATCACACCTTCCCCTCCAACCACCATGAGAAACTTATGCAGTGCCGCATAACTCATTATATTGTTGCATAAAGTAGACTGTATTTATTCATCGTGTCTCCTTGTTAAGGGACTGGTTATTTATACCCTATTTTACCTGTTATACCTGCTTAATGCATACCCAAGTTTAATTTTCCTGTTTAATGTATACCCAAGTTATTATACCTGTTTCACTGTAAGCACAAATCACGAAATTGAGATATGCAACTCTTGTTCATTGTAAACCGCACTGATGTCGAATAGCGCGGTATAAAAGAGACTGCAAATAAATAAATAAATAAATCCCTACCCAGAGGCGATAAAGGTTTTTGTGGTAACCAAGAAGAAACTATAAAAATGCCAAAAAAGAAAGCAAGGCAAAATAAAGACACGCTGCAAGCTAAAGAGAAGTAGAGTTAACCCCCTAAAGCAGGATTGGTAATCTTTAATATTATTCAATCTGAAACATAGTGCTGTGTCAGGGTGCAGTGATTTTATAGATTAAAAGGCAATAGGTTAAAAATAAAGTCAAAACAAAGATAAAAAGGATTCAGGCGATTAAAAAGGACTGAAGAAATACGGTGCTAACCAGCACTGAATTTGAATCTAAGCTGGCCCCTTAATGGCCGAGATCATAACTGCGTGGCGCCAACTCACTCTCAGTATGTCAGGCACCGTGACCCTGTGTCTCTCTCTTAGTGCCAAAGTGGGAGCAGACGATCATGCACCTCCAGTGTCTTGCCAAGGGTAAGAGCCGCCAGCAGAAGGCCTATGCCTAGCCAGCCCCGGAAGAAGCAAGAGAGCGACAGCAGAAGCAAAAGCAGAAACAGTAACTAACCCACTACAAGTGTCATCACTGCCGCATGCATTAGTCAGAGGAGACTATTCATACAGAAAAGATTTCCGTGTTACTTTTATTTATTTGGTTTTATATACTGTGCTATTTTAAATCAGTGCGGTTTACAGTATAACAATACATAGAACAGGTTTACATTGAACTCGTTTACAATGAACAGTAACATAAACAGAGCTTAACGATTAGAACAATACAACAGTAGTTTTCATAGCAGGGTGATCATAGGTTGACACCCCTAGCAGTAAACTATTTACAAACAGTAAGGGGTGAGTGGTATCTGACAGTGGAGGGAAGCGAGGTAGTAGTGGGCTATGTTACATGGTCAAAGTATTGCTGGAAGAGATGTGTTTTTATTGCTTTTCTAAAGGAGAAAAGGTCAGCGATAGTATGAATTGGAGCAGGGAGGGAGTTCCAGAGCAGAGGGGCAAATAAGGTGAAAGCTCTATGCCTAATACATTGGGAGGTTTTACTAGCCAGAGTGGGAATGGCAAGGGTATTTGCCATATTTGTCCTCCTGATTCTGCTTTCAGGAGTCCAGTGTAGGAGGTCTTCTAAGGCGGTTACAGAGAGCTGGTGAAGGATTATGAATGAGATAAGGAGGGCTTTGTACTTGAGGCGACCGGCTATAGGCAGCCAGTGAAGCTGCATTAGGAAAAGTGTTACATGCTCGTATCTGGAAACTCCGTAGATGGTTCATGCAGCAGTATTCAGGGCCATTTGTAATGGATAGAATGTGTGGACAGGAAGGCTGTGTAGAATGATGTTAGCGTAGTCAAAATGAGGCATAAGAGCTTGGAAAACAGATTGGAAGTCAGAGGGTTCAAGTAGTGGACGAAGCTGACGGAGGGAACGGATTTTCAGATAAACAGCTTTGGTGATATTGTTTATGTGCAATTCCAAGTTTAGATGCTGGTCTGGAGTAATGCCTAGATATAGAACCTCACGTTTAGTATTCAGTTTGGCATCCTTGACCTGAAGGGTGGCTGGTGGTATGAAGGTTGGATCCTTGGAGATGAATAAAGATGGAGTGGAGGAGTGGCCTAGTGGTTGGGGCAAGGTACTTCAGGCCGGAAGGTCGGGGGTTCAAATCCCACTAGAGGACAGCAACCTTGGGCCGGAAGGACTGGGGTTTCTAGTCCCACAGGTGCTCCTTGTGGTCTTGGGCAAGCCACTTAATCCTCCATAGCCCATGTTCCCTGTAAAATAGTTATCTCCAAGTTATAATGCCCTTTCAATGTAATTTCAGTTTGTTCCATGTAAACCGCACTATTGCAGAATAGTGCGGTATATAAGAGAATGTAAATAAATAAATAAAACTTCAGTCTTTTTGTAGTTCACCCTTAGGCTGTGTGAGTTTAACCAGTCGGTAACTGCATTAAAGCAATCAGTGATTTTGGTGCAGTTAGGGCTGCTTGAAGAGAATGGGGAGTAGAGTAGCACATCAGCATAGATGTGGTATTGGCTGCTCTCTTCGTCTGCGGAGTCACTACGAGCAGGTGTGGCAGTCATCACTGCAGCATGACACCACATGGTAGGCCTCAACCCTTCAACCTGCTCTCCCACTGCTGCCTACGCTTTCCTGAGAAGCCACAGTGGACGGAAGCAGTTATTACTGCAGCATGCTGGGGCCAAAACCATGTGGTAGGCCTCAACAGCCTACCTGTCCATCTGCTAAAACTGAAAACCCTAAAATGAGCAACAGACCTACAACACAGCTAAGAAGGCAGCTTCGATCTTCTCTCCCTCCTGCCCTGAGGACCGGTACCCATCTTAGAGCACCTGCAGCGCCATTTCATGAGTAATAGGCAACTAACTGAATTAAGAACTGAACAGTCTGAAGAGAACAGAAAATTTATAGAAACTTACTAATTAACAAATAATTTTCAACTGATTTTGATTGATACTATTTATAAGTAGTTTTACTTACTAGCTGAACTTTTACCTTCATTCCTCTTTCTCTCTCTCTGATATAACCTTTCCCTCTTACACCACAATTACTCCCAGGTTCTCCCGTTCCTCTCGACCCTCTTCCTACCTAATTATTCTATCCTCTTCTCTTCTCTCCATTTTTTTTCTTATGACTCCACATTTTTCCTTCCTACAATTGACAATCCCTAATCTTCTCCCCTCATAACTTAAACTTCAACCCCACCTCCTTATCACCCTCATTTCTTCCCCCATCTTGTCACCCTTCCTTTCATCAGCTCCTGAACATCATCTTTTTCATCCTCTCTCAATCATCCCTCTCCTCTCTCAAACAACCTCTCCACCGTGCTGTCTCCTCTCTACCCCACACTCTTCTGCTCCTTCTTCTTTCATCTGGTGATATTAATCCCAATCCTGGGGCCCCCCCTAGATTCTTCTCTCACTCCCATGTCAGTTCCCCACGCAACTACTCCAATCTTTCATATCCCTCTTCTTTCCCTCTCCTCTCCCCCCTTCTCATGTGTCTTATGGAACACACACTCCATTTCTAATAAACTTGCATTCACTCATGATCTCTAATACTCTTCATCTTCTGGCTTTAACCAAGGCCTGGCTCCTCCCTGATGATTCTGCTTCTGTGGCTGCCCTCTGTCACAGCAGCTACAAATTCTCACACTGGCCGTGGTGGTGATGGGTCTCTTCTCTCTCCTTCCTGCCAATTTCAACCCCTCCTTCTGCCTCAGTCGCACTCCTACCCCCTCCTTTAAAGTTCACTCCATCCACCTTTTTAATTCTTTACCTCTCCAGATAGCTACTATTTATTGATCCCCAGAAAAGTCCACCTATATCTTTCTCACCAACTTTGATTCTTGGCTTTCCTTCTCTCTCAATTCATCTTCCCCCTCCCTTATTCTTGGTGATTTTAACATTCATAATGATAACCCCTTTTAACCTTTATACTTTAAAGCTTCTTTCCCTTACCTCCTTATTCAACCTCCAACTGCTCTACTGCACCCACTCATCAGCATGGTCACTGCCTTGACCTTGTTTTCTTCTCTAATTGTTTACCTTCTAATTATGTACCTCAGTTCTTCCCTTATCTGACCATCACCTACTCAGCTTCACTCTTCATCACTACCTGCCTCAACATTGCTCAGTTTCCTTCAATCTTTTTAGAAATCTTTACGCTATCGACCCATTGGCTTTCTCCACTATTGTCTCACCTCCTCTTCCCTCCACTCATCTAAGTCTGTTGATGAGGCTGTAGTTTCCTATAACTGCACTCTCTTCTGCTCTAAATACTCTTGCTCTGCCCATACCACACCCTGTAAGACTATACCTCAGCCCTTGCTATCTTCAATTACCAGTTATCTTTGTTCCTGTGCCCTCTCAGCTGATCACATTTGGCTCAAATCCCACATCTTCACTGACTTTCTTAATTTCAAATTCATATTTGCATTTTTCCAGTCAGCCTTAGGACTCAAGCAAAACTACTATGTCCACCTGACTAACTCTCTTGCCTCTGACCCTTGCCGTCTCTTTTCAACTCTCAACTCTCTCCTCAAGGAGCCTCTGCCCCCAACCCCTCCTCCCCTTTCTTCCCAAACCTTGGTCGACTACTTCCATGAGAAAGTCCACAAGAATACACTCCAATTCCCCATGAGTTCTGATCCATCCCCTCTTCCCTCTCTTCTCCTCATCCTCCACTACCCTCTCTTCCTTCTCTAATATCTCTAATATCTAATATCTCTTCGTCTTTCTCTGAATTCCACGCCGGTTCCCCTTCCCGCCAAGTTCGGTACACCGGTATCAAGCCCGTTTTCTATTTTTCGGTTTTTGCCCTTCATGGCTGGCGTTCGCGCCTTTTTTCTGTTTTTCCCTGGAAGGCTGGTCCTTTGACCTTGCGGGGGCCCTTTTTTCCCCCGATGGCTTCCAGTGGTTTCAAGAAGTGTGATCAGTGCAAGAAACTAATGTCTCTCACTGACACACACGACTGCTGCCTTCAGTGCCTCGGCCCAGATCATGATCCCATGATCTGTGGCCGTGTGGCAAAATGTCCACCAAGGCACTTTGAAGCCGTCAACACCAGAAGGAAAGGATTTTCTCAGATTCTGCCTCCGGCCGGGCCCGGATCTCATCTGAGGACTCGACGTCTCAGGAGTCTGATCCCGGGCATCGCTGGGGTTCCTCGGACAGGGGGTCCCCCGACCGGGAACGCAAGAGGAAGAAGTGGCTTGTGAGGGCGGCGTCGGAAGAGGTCCCTGATTCCTCGAGGGCCAGGTCCAAGACCCCCGACCCGGGCCTTTGGAACAGGAGAAGCCGTCCAAAGTACCTCGTGTAGAGCCGGAGACCGGACACGTAAGTCCTGTAGTCCTCGTGGACTCTCCTCCGTGGGAGCTGACGTCAGGCCCGGCGCCGCCGGGGCCCGAGTCGGTGGCTGCTGAGTCTCCTGAGCTTGGACTCAGGCTGACAGCCTTGGAGTGCAGATTGTCTGCCTTCATGGATCAGGAGGGTACTGATGGCCAGCCTCGCTGGTGCATCTGCCCCGACCACTGGGACATTGATGCCCTTCGGACTCACCGCAGTCCGAGCCCCGGAGTAGGTCCCCTTCGGAGGATACTCAGTTCTCAAGAGTTTGTGCGGGACATGGCCAAGGCATTGGCGATTCCCACGGAACCCGAGGAGGAGCCTCGAGCCAAAGAGCTCGAAGCCCTCCAGTATGACTCTCCTCCGAAGGAGGCCTTTACTGTTCCGGTTCCTCCGATGCTGGAATGGCTCTTCTTCAGGATGTGGGAGGCACCGGCCTCGGCACCGGTCTTGAGCAAGCGAGTCGATTCCATTTATCGACTCCGTAAGAGCCCTAACTTCCAAAAGGCGCAGCTGCCGCACCATTCCATGGTGGTGGAATTGGCCATGCATCATCTGAAGAGCCAGAAGATGCACTCTGCGGTGCCCCCTGGCAGGGAGGCCCGGAACCTGGATGCTTTCGGCAGAAAGTGCTTCCAGGGCTCGATGCTTGCTTGCCATGTCCAGTCATACCAGCTGTACATGGGCATGTACCTACGAGACCTGGCGAAAGAGCTTGCCGGGTTCTCTGCTGGCCTCTCCGGGGAACCTTTGCAGAGGTTCCAGCCTTTGTCTTCAGGAATCCGGGACTGTTGCAAGTTCATGTCCCGAGCGGCCTACGATGGCTTCGAGGCTTCGGCTCGTGTGGTGGCAGCCGGCATCGGAGCCCGATGCCAGGCATGGCTGCAGTCATTGGACCTCGAGCCCTGGGTGCAGGACAAGTTGGTCGATGTCCCTTGCCGGGTGAAAACCTTTTTGGTAAGCCCATGGCCGAGAAGGCGGCGGAGCTCGAAACCGAGCACCTGACCCGGACAAGGCTGTCCAGAAAGACTTCTGCCCCTTCTCACAAGAAGAAGGGCTCGGGTAAAAAGCCCTTCTACCCGAGAAAGGTGTCTGCCTACAAACCTTTCCCTCAATACCAGGCCTCCCCAGCTCCCCAACAGGGGCAGCAGGCCAAGGGGCAGGGACATGGGCCCCGTAGGCAGAAGACCCCCAAGCCTCCGGCTCCGGCTCCTGCTCCTACCCAGCAGGGAGGGGTTTTTTGACTCCCACAGCATAGCCTCTCCGCCTCTGCTGCCCCATTCCTGCACAGGAGGTCGCTTAGCCCTGTTTGCCCACAGGTGGCCACCCATTACAGGGGATGCTTGGGTATTAAGCATCTTCCACCAGGACTATATGCTTCATTTCCAACAGTTACCTCCTGTCTACTTTCCAGGAGAGCCTCTGATGCCTCTCCTGCACACCAACCTCCTCCTCCAAGAACTTCAGGGTCTGCTTCTGGACAAGGCGGTGGAACCTGTACCTCCTCGCCTACAGGGGCATGGGTTCTACTCCAGGTATTTTCTGGTGCCAAATAGAACCGGAGGCCTAAGGCCTATCCTAGACCTCAGGAACCTCAACAAGTTCTTGGAGAAAGAGAAATTCAAGATTCTTACTCTTGGAACACTTCTGCCCTACCTCCAGCAGGGAGACTGGCTACGCTCCTTAGATCTAAAGGATGCGTACACTCACATCCTCATTCATCCAGACCACAGAAAGTACCTCAGGTTCATGGTGGGACGAAACCATTACCAGTACAGAGTGCTGCCTTTTGGCCTGACTTCCGCCCCACGGGTCTTTACAAAGTGCCTAGCTGTGGTGGCGGCCTACTTGAGGACTCAAGGGGTTTTTGTCTTCCCCTACCTGGATGACTGGCTCATCTGAGGCCAGACTTACCAGGAGGCCAGGCAGGCCACCTTCAGGACTGTCACACTGCTTCAAGACCTAGGCTTTGTCATAAACTTCGCAAAGTCCACTTTGCTCCCCTCCCAGAACCTAGGGTTCATAGGAGCACGGCTGGACTCTCTGCAAGCAAGGGCTTACTTGCCAGAAGACAGAGCTCGAAGGCTCATGGAGTTGGCATCCCGGTTTCTCAGCCTGCCAAGGGTTCCTGCCAGGCTCTGTCTGCAGCTCCTAGGACACATGGCATCGACTGTACATGTGACCCTCAATGCCCGGCTCCACATGAGGCCTGCACAGTGGTGCCTCAGAGCTCAGTGGAAGCAAGCCACAGGGAGCCTAGCAGACACAGTCAGGGTGTCAAAACCCTTCCTGAATTCTCTTCAGTGGTGGCTACACCCCCCCCCCCCCAACTTGCTTCAGGGGGTGCCATTTCACGTGCCTGTCCCCACAGTGGTGTTGACGACCGATGCCTCCTTGCAGGGCTGGGGTGCACACTGTCAAGAGAGCTGCACTCAAGGCCTCTGGTCCCCATGGGAAGCCACGCAACAGATCAACCTACTAGAACTGCGGGCTATTCGCTTAGCCCTCAAGGCTTTTTATCACACTTTGGCTCACCAGTCTGTTCTAGTTCAGACGGACAACCAAGTAGCCATGTTCTATGTGAACAAGCAGGGCGGCACTGGATCCAGGCCCCTATGCCTGGAAGCACAGGCCCTTTGCTCTTTTGCCCTCAGGCACCAGATGTTGCTGAGGGCTGTTTATCTTCCTGGCCAGGAGAACTTTCTGGCAGAACGATTAAGCAGAATTCTGCAGCCCCACGAATGGCAGCTGCACCCTTTGGTGGTTCAGAGATTTTCCTGAAATGGGGACTTCCATCCATGGATCTCTTTGCCAGTCCCCTGAATCACCAACTGCCCAGGTTTTGTTCCAGGCAACCGCATCCCCTAAGGGTGGCAGCGGATGCCTTCCTGATTTCTTGGTCCGAGGGCCTGCTGTATGCGTTTCCTCCCATGCCTCTGGTGGCCCAAACCTTTTTCAAGATTCTCAGGGACAAGGCCTCAGTACTTCTGGTTGCTCCCAGGTGGCAGAGGCAGCCCTGGTTCCCACTGCTGCTTCGACTGGCAGTGGAGACACCACTGCCTCTGGAGTTCCAACCCGACCTCTCTCAGGATCAGGGTTCCCTTCTGCACCCCAATCTCAAATCTCTCAATCTGATGGCCTGGAGGCTGCAAGGGTAGTCTTGGCTCCCTGGGGCCTGCCTCAGGAGGTAGAAGAGGTGGTCTTGGCCTCTAGAAAGCAATCCACCAGGAAATCATATGCCCTGAAGTGGAGGAGGTTCTCTGTGTGGTGTCAGCAACGCAAGGAAGATCCTTTCGGCTGCACCGTGCCAGTAGTGCTCCAGTACCTTCTGCACTTGTCCAATCAGGGCCTTAAGTCCAATTCTGTTCGGGTCCACCTCTCTGCTCTGGCAGCTCACCACTCAATGGTGGAGGGACACTCTTTGTCGGTTCATCCCTTGGTGTCCAGGTTTCTCAGAGGCTTACTATTGCTCAAGCCTCCTCTCCGTCCACCGGCCCCTGAGTGGGAATTGAATGTGGTCTTGCAGCAACTTACTCGCCCACCTTTTGAACCAGTGGCTACATGTCCTCTACGCTTCCTATCCTGGAAGGCTCTATTCCTAGTGGCCTTGACCTCGGCCAGGCGAGTGAGTGAACTTCAAGCCCTGGTCTGTGACAGACCCTACACTCGCTTCTATAAGAACAGGGTAGTCCTTAGGACTCATCCTAAGTTCCTCCCCAAGATTGTCTCTTCTTTCCATCTCAACCAGGAGGTGGTTCTTCCAACATTCTTCCCTAGGCCCCATGCCAGCTGGGTTGAGACAGTCCTGCATACCCTGGACTGTAGGAGGGCTTTATCCTTCTACCTTGAGCGTACGCAAGGGCATAGGAGGGCTACTCAGCTCTTCGTATCTTTTGACCCCAATAATTTGGGGGTACCTGTGTCCAAGCATACCTTGTCCATCTGGGTGGCTGACTATCACCTGGGCTTACAGGGCAGCTGACCTTCCTTTGCAGGGTCGGGTCACGGCCCACCGTGTCAGGGCAATGGCTGCCTCAGTAGCTCATCTCTGCTCTGTACCGTTGGCAGACATCTGCAGGGCTGCTACTTGGTCCTCAAGCTAGACTTTTGCGGCCCATTACTGCCTGGAGAGGGAGTCCCATAGGGACAGTGCTTTCGGTCAGGCAGTGCTCCGGAATCTCTTTGAGGTTTAGGCAACTCCTACCCTCCAGCCCTCTGGTTGGGCTACCGGTGGAGGTATGTTTCAGTGAAATCCTCTCTCTGATGCTGAGGCTAGAGGGAGCTCATTTTTCAGCTATGGTTCCCCGGTAGCCTGAAGCTGGGGAGTCCCATAAGTGAGGACTGACTTCCTGCTTGGTCCTGAAGAAAGAGTAGTTACTCACCTGTAACAGGTGTTCTCCAGGAGCAGCAGGAATCAGTCCTCACAACCCTCCCTCCTCCCCTGGGAGTTGCAGTTGTACATAGTTTATTTTTACATTTTTGTGTGCTGTTTTTTAGCTATGTCATTTGACTGAGCAAGATGGCACCTTTAGGCGGGAAGGGGACTGCGCATGCGTGCAGTATTCCCAAAGGCTTTCTTAGAAAGCTGGGGAAATGCTCCGCACGGGGGCTCCATCGGCGCCGATGTCACCCATAAGTGAGGACTGATTCCTGCTGCTCGTGGAGAACACCTGTTACAGGTGAGTAACTACTCTTTATGTTTTGGGCAGAGGCACCAGAGGCAACAGTCATGCTAATCAGTGAGACACATCATTTTGCTATACCTATCGGCACTTCTTGAAGACACTGAAGGCCATCGGAAAAAGGGATACCTTGATGAAAAAGAGAGAAAAATGAATGAACAAAACTAAGAGAAACGCCGAGGCGAACTAGCTCAGGGGTGGGAAGGGACCAGTACACAAACCGGACAAAATGTATCAAAAATCACACTTTTTCCCGCGGCAAACTGGACAAACGTCCGGAGGGCTCCACGGAAAAAAGGAAGCTAAGGCAAAATGTCACCCTTGGGCAGGAAGGGGACCCCGCATGCATGATGCATTTCCCAAAGGCTTTCTTTGAAAGCTGAGATGATGCTTCCGCAGGGCTCCATCGGTGCAGATGTCACCTATATGTGAGGACAGACTTCCTGCTGGTTTCCAGAGAAACCTCCCGAAATGTCTTCCCCTGGCAGGGAAGTGTCCCCCTCTATGATATGGTGCAAACCTCACAGCCCGGAACCTCCTAAAGTCCCTTGACTGTCCCCTCATTGGGGTAGAGGAGCGAACTGGTTTCTATTTGTACTCAGATAGTCTCCCCCCTTTTGTCTCACCCAACTCCTTTACCAACTTATCCAAATCCTCTCCAAATAGAAGCTTGCCTCAAAAGGGCAACTTACTGAGCCGGAACTTGGAGGAGACATCGGCTGACCAGTACTGCAGCCACAGATAGCACCACGTGGCCACCACCAAGGACATCCCTTTAGACAAGCACCTAATCAAATCATAAGAGGCATCCGCCAAGTAGATGGTACCCGACGCCAACTTTGTGGCCTCTGGTGACATCAGCAGAGACCCTGAGCCTTCCAGGATCCCTTGCGCTCAGCACAAACAAGCCCAGGTCACAAAGGCTCTACAAACAGACGCTTGTAGCACTAATGCACTAATGTTGAAGGCCTGCTTTAGGAGATTCTCCACTTTGCGGTCCTGGACGTACTTGAGGGTCAATTCCCTCTCTACCAGAATCGTGGTCTTCCAGGGAGGGGAAGAGAGGCATGCCATTGTCCGCATCCCCTTAAGTGCGGACTCTGGCACGTCCCACTCCTTCTGAATTATATTCCGGACAAACCAGTGCAGAGGGAAAACCTTCAGTGGCGTCCTTACCGCCTGAAAAAGTGGATCTTCTAATGGCTCCTCTTCTGATGGAGCCTCTGTGTGGACATTAAGATCCTTTGCTGACTGACAGATCAAAGCCGCCAATTCTTTCCTACAGAAGACTTGGATGATGCGAGCATCCTCCTGAGGGTATCTCGCCCTCCTCCAGATCTGAGACCCTGTCTCCAGTTTGGCCTCCAGGTCTTCCGCATTTTCTGATGGACCAGACTCCAAGTCTCCTAAGTCGTCCTCCTCCAGGCACCTCCGGCTCGGCCCTGGTTCCACCTCCAAACCACCCCTCGCCTCGGTTAATGAAGGTCCACACAGAAATTCTGAGCTATGCCTTAGTCCCCCAGCTGGCACTCCGCCAACCTGCTGTCGCACCCTAAACGCATCATGCATTAGGATGACAAACTCTGGGAAACTCCCCTCCAGGAGTTTCTCCATCCGTCCCTCTCCAGAGGACAAGGCCTTGGCCGGTTTCTTGCCTTTGATCTTGCAGCTCTTCAGAGGAAGGACCGATCTTTCACCCCCTCCTCCGTGTTTCTCTCTCCTGGCACTGCAGAAAGTGTCCCACGGCTTCTTGGCTCTGCTGCCGGGCCAGCCGAGGCCTTCTATGCAGCTGGAACCTGCACAGAGCCATTCTCCATGATCTCCATCTCCACAGACCGGGATTCGGCCTCACAGCCGCAGCAGAACCCAGCTGCAGAGAATGAGCCTCTGTGAGACCCACAGGCCAAGCACGTCTGTCTTGTCGGCATGCTGTGGCCTCCCACAGTCCTTTCAGAACCTGCTTCTGTTCCATTTTTTTTTTCTTTGCTTCACCCTGAGCTCAGCCGTTAATCATTTCAAAAGGCCCCAGAAAACAAAACAAAACAAAAAACGCAGTGGAGAGAGACCCGCAGAGTCCAAGGAGAGCACTCCCCCACCCCCACCCCACCCCATAAGCCCAAACCCACATGGTTTGCAGCAATGGCTGCTGTCCCCATGCTAGAATGCAGCCCTCAGCATAAAACCACATGGTGAAGATTAGGCCTGCATGCTCTCCCAGCTCCCTCCCCAATCACGACCACAGGCTCCCTCTCTTAGGTAAGGAAGTCTCCTCTGGCCTCCCCTTACCTCCTGCACGGCTTTGGCGTGGATATCCTGACAGGCTGCTTCAGCAGACACCGATGCGCTCACCTTCGAGCCCCCGGAGTCATCGGCCGATGCTGCTATCAGTGCCGGCAAGCCCCCCCACCTGCCCCGGGCTGAAGTGGCCCGGTATAGGGGAGAGGGTGTCCAAAACGGGCCACTTTGGATAAAGTAAGGCAAAAAAAAAAAAAAAAGCAATTAGCCTATCAGTACAGCCTTTTCTTTTCCTTTTTCCTGGTCCTGCTGCAACCAAACTTTGTTTGAGTGGAGGAGTGGCCTAGTGGTTGGGGCAAGGTACATCAGGCCAGAGGTTCAAACCCCACTAGAGGACAGCAACCTTGGGCCAGAAGGACTGGGGTTTCTAGTCCTACAGGTGCTCCTTGTAGTCTTGGGCAAGCCACTTAACCCCCCATTGCCCATGTTCCCTGTAAAATAGCTATCTCCAAGTTATAATGCCCTGTTCAATGTAATTTCAGTTTGTTCAGTGTAAACCGCCTTGATATCATGAAACGTATATAGGAAACATTAAATAAAATAAATCACTGCGAAATCACTTCTCATCAGCTACTTGGAGACAGAGTTACTGGGGGGGGGGGGGGGGGGGGAGGTGCCAGCTAGTTACCCAGTCAGAGGTCATGAAAAAAAAAAAAAAAGAAAAAGACTATTCACAGGTACCAGGACTGGACTGGAGGAATGATTAGGAACAGTAATTACCTCCCGTCTTGACTACTGCAATCTCCTCCTTGCAGGTCTCTCCCTTAAAATCTGTTCGGCTAATCTTCCGTTAGCCCTGATATACTCATATAAGTTTAAATTAGACTTACCTGCTAATTGTAGTTCCTGAAGGAACTCCAGTCTAGTCCCGGAAACTCTAGGGTTGTGCTCCTCTTCCAGCAGCTTGGAGACTGATAAACGTCATTCTTTAATGACAATGGTATAAGGACACAGGCACCGCCTCCTCACTCCAGTAACCTATTGACAAAGTAGACTCACCGGAGCAACAATTAAGTAAGAACACACTTATAAACAAACTGTAAGCTAACCGTATAAACTACCAAGCTGAACTTCTCTGCGATGCCTTAGCATAACTGTGATGCTTTATAGTAACTGTGGAGGCCCTCGCTTCCCCTCTAGGAAGAAACCGGACCTTAATATATATTTCCCCATATCAAAACTCTCCGCCTGAACCCGAAGCTCCCCAGTTCAGTTTTCCTCTTACCTGTGAAATCCACTGCTTCAGGCTCCAATCCTCCCAAAGGACCGCAATGGGATCCGGGACTAGACTGGAGTTCCTTCAGGAACTACAATTAGCAGGTAAGTCTAATTTAAACTTCCTTATCGTCCCTCCAGTCTAGTCCCAGAAACTCTAGGAATGTAACAGAGCAGTAAAAGAACTCAATGGGCAGGACCTGCTAGACCAGCCTGAAGCACCGCTGATCCAAAACAGGTATCCCTACTCGCCTGAATATCCAGACGATAATGCTTGACAAACTAATTTAACGACGACCACGTCGCTGCCTTACAAATTTCTACTGCGGGAACAAATTTGTACTCAGCCCAAGAAGCAGCTTGCACTCTAGTAGAATGCGCTCTTAATCCTTCAGGTACCAACCTACCCTTAAACAGGTACGTTGACGCTATTGCCCCTTTTATCCATCTGGCAATCGACGCCTTTGATGCTGCTTCACCTTTGCGAGGACCCCCGAACACCACAAACAATCTATCCGATTTTCTGAACTCCGCCGTCCGTCTGATGTACCTTTTCAAGGCCCTCTGGACATCCAGAAGATGCAACTGTTGTGTAGAAGAATCCTCTGAAACCGTATGGAACACTGGTAGCGATACTACCTGATTCACGTGAAAAGGTGAAGCTACCTTCGGCAAAAAGGACGGCATCGGCCTCAAGACTACCTTTGACTCATAAAAGGACAGGAACGGCTCCCTACAAGATAATGCCTGTAACTCGGAAATTCTCCTTGCCGACGCAATTGCAACTAAGAACACCACCTTTAGAGTAAGATCCTTCAAGGTTGCCTTAGCCAAAGGCTCAAACGGCCGCCTTCCTAACGCTCCCAATACCAATTGCAGATCCCAAGGGGAAACTAGTTGCCTGCACGGTGGCCTCAAAAGTCCCACCACTCTCAAAAATCTCTTAATATCTGGATGAGCGCCCAGCGCTTGCCCTTTGATCTTCCCCCTATAACAGGAAAACGCTGCCAACTGTACGCTTAAGGACGAGGCCACTAACCCTTTTTGAAAACCAGCCTGCAAGAATGCTAAGACCTGCAGCACGGACGCTCGTAATGCTTCACAATTCCTGTCAACACACCAAGCCTTAAAGACGCGCCACACACGAACATATGCTAAGGAAGTAGATCTTCTACGAGTCCCCAACAAGGTAGCAACCGCTTCCGAGTAGCCTTTAGCTCTTAACCTTGCCCTTTCAAGAGCCATGCCGTAAGTGAGAACTGAGCTACCTGAGCCATAAGCAACGGGCCTTGCATCAATAAATCCTCTCTGACTGGTAGACGCTAAGGCTTCTCCACTACTAGTCTCCTGCGATCCGCATACCAAGGCCTTCTCGGCCAATCCGGAGCAATCAGAATCACTAATCCTCTGTGACGTTCGATGCGTCGCACTACACGTCCTATTAACACCCACAGAGGGAACCCGTACAGTAACCGATCTACCGGCCAGTCTTGTATGAGAGCATCCAGCCCTTCCGACATCCTCTCTCTCCTTCTGCTGAAAAACCGACCGACTTTCGCTGAATTGAAAGTCGCCATGAGATCCATTATTGGGGGCCCCCAGCGCCGCACCCCCATGTTGTAAACATCCGGATGAAGCGTCCACTCTCCAGGGTCTACCTTTACCCGACTCAAGAAATCGGCTGCCACATTGTCCACCCTGCCACATGCACTGCCGACAGAGCCTGAAGGTTTTGCTCGACCCATTGGAACAATTGATCTGCCTCAGCTTCTAAGGGAGCACTGCTGGTGCCCCCTTGCCTGTTGTTGTAGGCCACTGCGGTCGCGTTGTATGAAAACACTCTGATCGCTGTTCCCATTAGATATGGCTGAAACCTCAGCAGCGCCCACACTACTGCTCGCAGTTCCAACCTGTTGATTGACCAAGTCCTCTCCTGTTCCGTCCACTGACCCTGCGCAAACCTTCCTTGAAAATGCGCTTCCCAACCTAGGAGACTTGCATCCGCAGTCAGTGGTAACCAGTTCGGTGTTTCCAAGGGCATGCCCTTTGCTAAGGGCTCCAGAAGCAACCACCACTGCAAAGCTTCCCGAGCCGCCTCTGGACAGAGAAGTCTCCAGGACAGTGGGTCGTTTTGGCGAGACCACCTTCTGAGTAACACTCTCTGCAACGGTTTCATATGAGCCCTTGCCCAGGTTACCAACTCTATTGTCGCCGCCATTGTTCCCAGGAGCTGTAAATAATGCCACGCCGTCGGCCGTGTCCTGCCGAGAAATCGTTGAACTAATTTTCGCAAGGCCACCGCTCAACGCGGAGGCAGAAAGACCTTGCCTGCCGCCGTATCAAAACGCGCCCCTAGGTACTCGAGGTCCTGAGATGGTACTAGACTGCTCTTGGCCATATTGACGACCCAACCTAAATTCTAAAGGCAACTGACTACCTTGGCCGTGGCCTCCTCGCTTTCCATCCTCGACTTTGCTTGAATTAACCAGTCGTCCAGATATGAATGAACCAGAACACCTTCCTTCCTCAACGCCGCCGCTACGACCACCATGACCTTGGTAAATGTCCATGGTGCCGTTGCCAGCCCAAAAGGTAACGCTCAAAACTAAATATGCCCCATTGGCAACGCAAACCTGAGGACCTTTTGATGTTCCTGAAGAATCGGAATGTGTAAATATGCCTTGGATAAATCGAGGGAAGTAAGAAACTCCTCTTCTGACTGCCACGATGACCGACCTCAGCGTCTCCATATGAAAATGAGATACCCCGAGACACCAGTTCACTCTTTTCAGGTCCAAAATTGGGTGATAAGTCCCTTCTTTCTTCGGAACCACAAAAATAAATGGAATATCAACCTAAACCGCATTGGTCTCAAGACACCGGTACTACAGCTTTGAGATCTAGTAATCTTTTCAACGTCTGTTTGACCACCTCATACTTGCGATGCGCCTTGCAAGGGGACTGTACGAACGAGTCGGTTACCGGTCTCTGAAACTCTAATGTATAGCCTTCTCGAACCACCTCTAACACCCACTGATCTGATGTAATTTTGACCCAGGCAGCGTAAAATTCCTGCAGACGACCTCCTACTGCTACATCCACCTGGGTCTCCCTGACTTCATTGCGGCTTTCTGAAACCCAAAGTGGCGGCAGCAAAACCTCTGCTCGCCCCTCGGAATCCCCGAAACCCTTGGTTTCTATAGGGAAAACGTCCTCTCGGACTCTGAGCGAACCTGGAGGAACGAAAACGACAAAAATCCCTCTGCGGCATTCAAGCAATTGGCGGGAACCTCCCTTGCTTCTGCTTATCCTCCGGAAGCCTTCTGCCTTTGGATTCTCCGAGATCCTTAACAATCTTGTCCAAATCTTCTCCAAACAGTAGGTTTCCCTCAAAGGAAAGCTTACTTAACCTGGCCTTAGAAGACGCATCCGCTGGCCAATTACGCAGCCAAAAGGTACCTCCTTGCTGCTACCACCGAAGCCATACTGTTAGATAGCCCCCTAATGAGATCATAATGGATATCTGCGAGATACGCCGCTGCTGACTCAAGACGAGCAGCCTCACCAACCGACTCCTCGATTCGCTCCCCCTGGACTCGCTGAGCCCAGCGCAGACAGGACCTTGCCATCCACGCTCCACAAATAGAAGCTTGAATGGAAAGAGCATTAACCTCAAAAATCTGTCTTAAAGCATCCAGCTTCCTGTCTTGAGCCGCACTCCCTTCCACTGGAATGGTCGTCTTCTTTGTCACCGCAGATACAGCAGCATCCACTCTTGGTGACTTAAAGAGCTCTTTATCTTGCTCCACCAGCAGATAAAGATGAGACATCACCCTAGAGCCCTTGAGTGTCGCCTCTGGCATGTCCCACTCACCTTGGATCATCTCATTTATTACTCTATGCATGGGAAATGCTTTTTTTGTCTTCCGAAATGCTTGCAAGAGCGGATCTTCTAGCGTAGCCTCCTCCACCGGCCCCGACGCCGGCATATTAAGCGCCTTAAGCTTCTCCGAAATGAGTGCAGGTAACTCCTCTCTCCGAAAAATGTGTACTACTCTGGCCTGGTCCTCCTGCTCTGCAATCTCTCCTTCTTCCAACTCCTTGTCTATCTCCGGATCGTGCTCCCCGTCTTCCGTGCGCACATCCTCTGAAAGCTCCGTCTGCCCCCGCTTTTCTATCTCCACTCGAGCTCTCTTGCTGAAGCTGCCACCGACAGCAGAGTCCCTGGCCTTTTCTGTGCCAAGTCCCAACCCATGGGACCAGAAGATGAGGCAGAGGCTTCTCTTTGAGAGCCGCTGAATGCCCTTTGAATAAGAGCTACAAAGTCTGGGGGAAAAAAACAGACGACCAGTCACCCAACAAGGGTGCCTGAGGAAGTGGTACATCCAGCGCCGAAGGAGGCCCCGGCACGGGCTCCGCAGGATCTACCACAGGAGACAGAGGCCCCTGTATGGCCACCTCCCGTTCCTCCGCCACATTCAACTGTTGGTGCTCTGTGGCGGACGCCTGGTTACAGCTCCTACAGATCCCTGCGTCCGAAACTGCAGATCTCTTTACTCCACAGAGTAAACATAATGTCTTTGCAGGCATCTTGACCCCTTGGCACTCGGTCACAATGCCCTTAAAGCCCCCCTGAAGCCAACACCCTTCAAAGGGACCCTACACACAAAAGCTTCACTGAACCAGCCCGTGTACCCTGAGACTCTTTTTTTTAACTACTCCAAAATTGAGCAGGGGACATCCCGATTTGAATCTCACTAAAATAAATTGAAAACGAAGCTTTGCCGCCGAATTATGCGTGTTTGTTTCCCCGCCGCCGCTACCGGCGTTTCCCAATCAAAATACACGCGGCGCGGGCCTGCTGACTACTCAGGCCCTGACAAAGGAATCACAGCCTGAGTAAATACCTCTGAAGCTTACCTGACTGCTCTGAGCCGCTTACTCAGCCCCTTACCTCCGAAGGCTTGAGTTATGCTGATTCTCCCACCCGGTTCTGCTCTCTCCCGGTGCAGAGAATCAGCATGCAACGCTGCTACGTGGCTCCCCTCTGCCAGGTCCCCCAAGCGCATAAGGCAATCCCTCTGTGAAGTGCTGGGGGAGGCCCTCTTCAAGGTTGCTAGTCCTTTTGATCACACCGGACTGCACCCGGAGTCTGTTTCTTCCTGCTCCCAGCACGTCCCCGGTAAGAGGCAGGAGGAAGGGGAGAGAGGTCTTTAGCAGTTAAAATTTAAAGGTATATCACCTCAAAAATTAAACCCTTACAAAGGAATTGCAAAATAACAGAAACCAAATGAAAATAAAACACCCTCCAATTTAAAGGTAATTTAAACCCCAAAAACAAAAACTAATCTAACTTTCCCTAAATGTCCTTAATTGTTCCTCTAGTGAGCCGGGAACCCAGGCTCACATCCTCCAGCTGCTTGGAGACTGATATAACTGGAGTGGGGAGGCAGTGCCTGTGTCCTTATACCAGTGTCAAAGAATGACGTTTATCAGTCTCCAAGCTGCTGGAAGAGGAGCACAACCCTAGAGTTTCCGGGACTAGACTGGAGGGATGATAAGGAACCCCTCTTCTCAAATCTCTTCATTGGCTCCCCTTTTGTTTCCAAATCCAATTCAAACTTCTCCTTCTGACCTATAAATGCATTCATGCTGCTGCTCCTCACTATCTTTCCTCTCTCATCTCTCCCTACACCCCTCTTCGTGAACTCTGCTCTTCTGGTGGATCGCTTCTCTCTGTCCCCTTTTCTTCTACTACCAATTCCAGACACTTTGCTGCTCCTTATGCCTGGAACGAACTACCTGAGTCTGTGTGTCAGGTTTCATCTCTCCTCCCTTTTCAAATCCATGCTAAAAGCTCACCTCTTTGAGGCTGCTTTTAGATCCTGTTCCACTTAGTCTCCTATAAGTCTCCTCACCTTCCCTAGTTGTATCCTTGTCCTCACCTGTTGTATTGTCTGTTAACTAGATTGTAAGCGCTGATGAGCAGGGACTGTCTTTTATATATGTTTCTGTACAGTGCTGCGTATGCCTTGTAGCGCTACATAAAATGTTCAATAGTAGTAGTAGTAGTACTACTACTATTTCACACACATGCATTTGTCATGAGGAATTTAACATTATTGAACAGTTCATCATCATGTTAATGCAGTGCAGGGTCTCTACTCTGCAAAATTTCTGAACCTCATGACTGGTTATCTGGAAATATTCATTCTGTGGCATTTTGTTTCATATCACAAAATGTAAAAGAAACAAACAAAACAGAACATGGGGGCCAACTAGGAAAATATTCTGTTTTTGTTTTTCTGAACTTCCTGCACAGCTTTGAATTTCACAAAGCAGAGGTTCCTGTTGTGAATGAGACCACCACCATGCAAGAGGTTCTCTCCTTCCAGTGGATAAGGGAGTATCTTTAAAGCCATCTATTGAAGTATTCACCTCAGTTTAATTATGCTTCCATTTCCGCTGTGTCTAATATCCACATTTGTCTCAGTCTTACTCCATATATGAAGCAGGTGGTCATATATGGTCATTCTGTAAAATTAGAGCTCTCTCCAATTCACAGCTATTCTCCTTCCATCCTCTTCCTTGATCTGGCTTTCTCCACCACTGTCCTCCATCTGGGAAACAGCTCATAAGTTCATCTTTCCCTCCAGATTAGCATCATGGCAAAACTTGCCATTGCTTTACATTAAGTGCGCCAAAATATGTGTTTTCTCCTTACTGATTTCACTATTTAAAAAAACCCTTTTACTGGCCCATTCACTTACCTTCTATACTGATTCATATAACTACTTTCTGCCCCCAGCATCAATTCATTCTCTACAGCTTGTAAGCCCCGACCCCACTCGCTTGGCATTTGCATGCCCTCCCTACATTCTCCACTACCCCGCCCCACCCATGCCAACTAACATCTTCAAGCTCTGTTCATCAGGGTTTACATTAAAGCTGGCTTTATCCTTGTTATTCCCATGATAACTTCTATATCCTAAGGTTCATGAAAAGTTGCAACTTTTATTCAGGAAGGCTTGGAGTTACTGGCAGCTTGGTATCTTCTATAGTTTTCTGCTTTAGCTCCTAAATTTGCTAAATGTTTTGGAGAAAAAGCATTATAATAAGCAGAATGTATTCTTTCAGAACCGGGCATTTTTAAACTGAGAAGGTCAGGAACAAAAGTTTACTTTGGGAAAAAGAGGGAGCAATATAGCGTAGTTACTCACCTGTAACAGGTGATCTCCGGGAACAGCAGGAATTTAGTCCTCACATATGGGTATCGTCGGTACCGACGGAGCCTGCACGGGAACGCTCCCCAGCGTCCAAATAGGAATGCTTTTGGGAGCATCCCTCAGCACATGTGCGCTGCCTTCCCACCTTTCCAACTGTCCCTCTTCAGTTAAGTTTGTAGCTGAGTGAAAGGATAGAGGGAGAGAGGAAAAAGACAAAGAGATAGAGAGAGGTGGGTGGGTTGTGAGGACTAAATTCCTGCTGTTCCCGGAGATCACCTGTTACAGGTGAGTAACTACGCTATCTCCAGGAACAAGCAGGAATGTAGTCCCCACATATGGGGACTCCCTAGCTGAAGATGCCAGGGAGATAGCCCCAGGAAGGTGCCACCCTAGAAGGTGGGAATCCTTCCTCCCATGGATCTCTGGCATCCCACCAGGGTTGGTGGGTAGGAGTTGGTTTAGGTTTGAAAGAGATTTTGAAGAATAGCTTGTCCAAAGAAGGCATCCCGACGGGAGGCTTTATCCAGGCAGTAGTGGGCTGTGAAGGTGTGTACCGAAGCCCAGGTGGCTGCTCGACAAATGTCATCGATAGACACAGAGTGGAGATGAACCATAGAAGCTGCCATGGCTCTCACATTATGAGCTGTGACATGGTCCTGAAGAGGAAGACCCTTACTCTCATAAGTAAAAGATATGCATTGGACAATCCATTTAGATAAAGTTCTTCTGGAGACTGACAGTCCTAAATGACTAGGGTCAAAAGCTATAAATAGTTCCCCAAGTTCTCCTCCATGTTAACTCCCCGTTTCATGTAAATGACGGCCAATCTCTGGTCAAGTGTTCTATTGTTTTGATGTAAACCGCGCTGATGACAAATAGCGCGGTATATAAGAAATGTTAAATAAATAAATAAAAAAAATAAAATAAAAAGTTGTGAGGACTTTCTATGTTGCTGTGTTCTTTGTATGTAAAAGGCTAAGGCCCTTTTACAATCCAAAGTATGAAGGTTTCTTTCTGCATTAGAGGCGTGAGGCCTCGGAAAAAATACAGGAAGATAAATTGATTGATTTAAATGAAAAGGCGAAACCACCTTTGGCATAAAGTGTGGGCGAGTTCGAAGAACCACCTTATCATGATGAAACCTAGTATAAGGAGAATCAGCCACTAAAGCTTGCAATTCACTAATGCGATGGGCAGAGGTGATTGCAATTAGGAAGATGACCTTCCAAGTCAAAAACTTAAGGGCTGTAGTGGCTAAAGGCTCAATAGGCAGCTTCATGAGCTGCCCGAGAACTAGATTTAGATTCCATGCCACCAGTGGTGGCTTGATGGGAGGTTTAGTTAATAAAAGGCCTCTCATAAATCTTGATAGGAGTGGATGAGTGGAAATTGGTTGTCCATTCAGAGGCTTATAAGAAGCTGCAATTGCACAAAGATGGACTCTTACCGAATTGGTCTTTAGACCAGAATTCGATAAGTGAAGGAGATACTCTAGTATCGATTCTAAGGGTATAACCAGGGGGTTTAATCCCTTCTTGGAGCACTATATAGTAAAACGTTTCCACTTGACGGCATAAGATCTTCTTGTGGAAAGTTTCCTAGAAGCCTGAAGGATATCTTTTACCTGTTGGGAGAGGTTGAAATCTTGGAGGTCTAAGCCTTCAGCAACCAGGCCGTGAGGTGCAGGAACTGGGGATTCGGGTGCCATAGCTTCCCGTTCTCCTGGGAAAGGAGATCTGGAGCATGCCCTAACTCCAGAGGTGCCGCATGAGAGAGATGTTGAAGCAGGGAATACCATGTTTGGCGTGGCCATTGTGATGCTATGAGAATCATGCGACCCCTGTCTCTCTGAAGCTTGAAGAGTGTTTTGGGGATGAGGGGAATGGGTGGGAAGGCATAAAGGAAGTCCTGACCCCAGTGAAGGAGGAAAGCATCCCTTGCCTGACAGTTGTGAGTCGCAATCCTGGAACAGAACCGGGGAAGTTTGGCATTCAGTGGACTTGCAAAGAGGTCTATGTCTGGTGTGCCCCAGAGATGAAATATGTTCGTCACCTGGTCTAGGTGGAGGGACCACTCGTGAGGCAGCAGTACTCGACTGAGTTTGTCTGCCCAGAGGTTTTGAATCGAACAAAAAGACACCGTGACAAACCGCCTTAATTTATATTATTTTTTGTCGGACATAAATTGTGAGGGAAAAGTACTCCAAATCTTTCCCCAAAACACAATACATAGCCCTTTTATTCAATCGATAATCTTTAAAATGCGGCTCTATCTATGAGACAGATTTTTCAAAAAAGTCCACTTATCTGATCGTGTGCGCGACGTGCATGTTTCAGGGGAACACCCCCTGTATCAAGCGCTCACAACTTAAATCCAGTATAGCCAATTTTTTCTGCAACTGCACAATGGCCTCTCGATGCTTAGCAGGGGAGCTACCCTTTGAGGACCGGCTTTTATGTTTAGTTACCTGAGATCCATGGGAGGAAGAAGAGGCCCTTGACGATGTCGATGCAATGGATCTGGCATCTGAAGAAAAGAGGGTACCAAGCTTTGCAGCCCGGTTCTGTCTTCCTCTTTTAGTCATCCCCATACAGGAGAGACATTCAGTTGGAGAATGTTCAGGTCCTAAACATTTCAGACACCAATCATGGGTGTCAGTGACGGAAATGGTACCGCCACACTTAGTACAATTTTTAAAACCACTAGTTGGCTTTTCCATGTTTTAGGAAGATGGGACCTAGTGCCCAAAATAGCACCTAGCACCAAAGAGAAAAGTTTCTGAAAAGAAACAAACAGTCTAAAGCCTAAGTTTTGTTTTTTGTTTTTTTGAAAAGAAAAAGAACCGGCGGTACCGGTAGGCGTCGCGCGGTAGGCAAACGTGACCACAAGAAAAGAAATTTAAAGACGGAATTTTCTGTGGTGACAGGGAATAGATCCTGTCGGCTCCGCGGAAAACGAAGAACTGAAGAGGAACAGTTGGAAAGGCAGCGCACATGTGCTGAGGGATGCTCCCAAAAGCGTTCCCTATTGGACGCTGAGGAGCGTTTCCGCACAGGCTCCATCGGTACCGACGATACCCACATAGCACAGTTACTTACCTGTAACAGGTGATCTCTGGGAACAGCAGGAATAAGTCTTCACATATGGGTATCGTCGGTACCGACGGAGCCTGCGCGGGAACGCTCCCCAGCGTCCAGTAAGAAAGCTTTTGGGAGCATCCCACCGCGCCTGCGCGCTGCCTTCCCGCCTTTCCTAACTGCCTCTCTCCAGTTCGAGTTTTAAAGCTGAGACAAAGAGAGAGAGAGGAAAGGAAAGATAGAGAGATACAACTCCTAGGGGAGGTGGGTGGGTTGTGAAGACTTATTCCTGCTGTTCCCAGAGATCACCTGTTACAGGTAAGTAACTGTGCTATCTCCAGGAACAAGCAGGAATGAGTTTTCACATATGGGGGACTCCCTAGCTGCAGATGCCAGGGAGAGACCCCATGGTTGTGTGCCCTTGCAGAGGGCTTCACCTCCCCCCCATGGATATCTGGCATCCAACCAGGGTAGTGGGTAGGAGTTGATTAGGAATGGAACAGGTGTTTGAGGACAGCCTGACCAAACGAGGCATCCCGGCAGGAGTCCTTGTCCAAACAGTAATGGGCTGTGAAGGTGTGAACCGAGGCCCAGGTGGCTGCTCGACAGATCTGGTCGATGGACACCGAGTTCAGATGAGCCATTGAGGCTGCCATGGCTCTCACATTGTGAGCTGTGACATGGCCCTCCAGAGAAATGTTCTTATTCTGGTAGGCGAAAGAAATACATTGAGCAATCCAGCTGGACAGTGTTCTCTTAAAGACTGGAAGTCCTAAATGAGAAGGATCAAAAGCAACAAAAAGTTGAGAAGACTTTCTATGTTGCTGTGTTCTTTGTAAGTAGAAAGCAAGAGCTCGCTTACAATCCAAGGTATGAAGATTCCTCTCTGCATTTGATGCATGAGGTCCTGGAAAAAAGACAGGTAAATATACCTCCTGATTCAGATGAAAAGGCAAGACCACTTTAGGCATAAAGTGTGGATTGGTCCTGAGGACTACCTTATCATGATGGAACCTTGCAACTCACTGATGCGGCGTGCTGAGGTGACTGCAATGAGAAAAACAACTTTCCAAGAAAGAAATTTCAAGGAGGTGGTGGCTAAAGGTTCAAAGGGTGGCTTCATAAGCTGGCCAAGAACCAGGTTTAAGTCCCATGCCACTGGAGGTGGTCTAATGGGAGGTTTAGTTAAAAGAAGGCCTCTCATGAATCTTGCTATTAAGAGGGTGAGAAGAGATAGGTTGTCCATTGAGAGGCTTGAGGGACGTTGCAATGGCACTCAAATGGACTCTTACTGAATTTGTTTTCAGGCCTGCATGGGATAGATGCAGGAGATACTCTAGTAGAGAATTCAGAGGTATTGCAAGAGGGTTTAGACCCTTCTCTGAACACCAAATGATGAATCTTTTCCATTTGAAAGCATAGGAACGTTGAGTAGAAGGCTTCCTAGAGGCATGAATAACATCTCTGACTTGTTGAGAGAGATGAAAATCTTGAAGGTCTAGGCCCTCAGCAACCAAGCCCTGAGATGGAGTGACTGGGGGTTTGGGTGCCACAATGTTCCCTCTTCCTGGGACAGAAGGTCTGGTGCAGAGCCTAAGTCCAGGGAAGGAGCTTGAGAGAGATACAGAAGTAGAGGGTACCACACTTGGCGTGGCCAATGTGGTGCTATGAGGATCATGGTCCCTCGATCTCTCTGAAGCTTGAATAAAGTTTTGGGAATTAGGGGAATTGGTGGAAAGGCATAAAGGAAGTCTTGACCCCAGTGAAGGAGGAAGGCATCCTTGGCCTGAACTCCCTGACATGGAATTCTGGAACAGAACCAGGGAAGTTTGGCATTCCACGGACTTGCAAAGAGGTCTATGTCCGGGGTTCCCCAAATTCGAAAAATCCTGGATACCTGGTCCATGTGGAGGGACCACTCGTGTGGGAGCAGAACTCGACTGAGTCTGTCCGCCCAAGAGTTTTGAATACCTGGAAGATATACTGCCAGAAGATGGATGTGATGCTCTCTGGCGAAGGCCCACAGTCGCAAAGCTTCGTTGCAAAGCGACAGAGAGCCAGTCCCTCCCTGCTTGTTTACACAGAACATGGCTACTTGATTGTCTGTATGGATAAGGACTGTCCTGTAGCTGAGCAGGGAATGGAACACTCAGAGCTAAGAATATTGCTCTGAGTTCCAATAGATTGATATGCAGAGAAGTCTCCTGTGGAGACCAGATGCCCTGGGTGGAGAGATCTTGTAGATGAGCTCCCCAACCCTTTGGAGAAGCATCTGTTGCGAGAGTTGCTTGGGGTAGCGGTTGCTGAAAAGGGGACCCCAGCAACAGGTTTTGAGAGGACTTCCACCACTGGAGAGACTAAAATAGACGACTGGAGTTTGCTATTTTGTCTGACAGGCAACCCGATGCCTGAGTCCATTGGGTGGACAAAGTCCATTGAGCTGCCCTCATATGAAGGCGAGCATATGGAACCACATGCACGGTGGATGCCATGTGGCCTAATAGTTGTAACATCTCTCGAGCAGTTAATTGGGACTTTAACTGAATCTGGGAGGCTAACTGCACCAGACGTAGGCAACGGGCCTGAGGAAGATAGGCCCTTGCAATTGTGGTATCCAGTAAGGCCCCTATGAACTCCAGGGACTGAGTAGGGGTGAGATTGGATTTTGGGATGTTTATTACTAGTCCCAAATACTGAAGGATACGCATTGTGCAGGTTAGACAATTCTGGGCCTCTGACTGGGATGGGGCTCGAAGGAGCCAGTCGTCCAGATATGGGAATACAAATATTCCTAGAGTGCGGAGAAATGCAGCTACTGCTGCCATGCATTTCGTGAACACCCTTGGTGCAGAGGCCAGACCGAAAGGAAGCACCCTGTATTGGTAGTGCTTTCCTTGAAAAAGGAACCGAAGGAACCTTCTGTGTGTAGGATGGATGAGGACATGGGTGTACGCATCCTTGAGATCTAGAGAACAAAGCCAATCCTGACTCTGAAGGTATGGAAGCAGAACCCCTAGAGAAATCATTTTGAATTTCTCCTTTTATAGAAACTTGTTCAATTCTCTGAGGTGTAATATGGGTCTGCGGCCCCCTGTTTTCTTTGGGATAAGAAAATAAGGGGAGTAGAACCCTGAGCCCTGTTGAAGAGGTACTTCTTCTATTGCCCCTTGGGCAAGAAGGGTAGCAATCTCCTGACCTAGAAGGTTGAGGAGAGATGTTGGAGAATTGAACTGTTTCACCATGGTGTGGGGAGGAAGGTTTAAGAAGTGAAGCTTGTACCCTTCCTTTATGATGGGGAGGGTCCATTGCTCTGCTGTGATTTGCTCCCATCTGGGAGCAAAGTAAGTCAACCTTCCTGGAATGGTGAGGGGCTCTGGGTTTCCCAGAGCTAGAAAGGCTAAGTTCTCTAGTTGCAAGTCAAAGGCCCTGAGGAGGTTGAGGCTGCTGGGCTGTGGTAGGCCTGGCAGCCTTTGACTTGGCCTGTTTAGGTGGTTGCTGACGCTTTGCAGCAAAACGACCTGCAGAAGATGTCTGCCCATGAGCAGGATAATATCTTCCCTTTTTAGAAAAAGATATCTTTTTGAACAATCTTTTCTTGACAGGGGCAGAGGTAGACTTTGAAAGTCGATCCAATGCATAGTTCTCAGCATCCATCTGAGTGGCCTTTGCTTGCCAATCCTTGCCAAACAGGTTTTCACCTGTACAAGGAAGGTTTCCCAACTCATCTTGGACCCAGAGTTCCAAATCAGAGGCTTGTAACCAAGCAATTCTGCGTGCACCTATGGCAATAGCCGTGGCTCTGCTTACACACTCAAAAGAGTCAAAGGCTGCACGGTTGGAGAATTTGGAAACATCTTGGGCATGTTTGAGCCAAGTGAGAAATTCCTGCCTTTTATCTTCTGAAATAAAAGGAGCTAAAGTCTGCAGATGATCTGTGACTTCTTTTAGAAACATCCCCATATAGAGACTATAGGAGTTGATTCTGGCAGCAAGCATATTGGCCTGGAAAATCCTTCGGCCAAAAGCATCTAGAGTCCCACATTCACGTCCTGGAGGGTTAGATGAGTGTCTCTTTGCACTCTTTATTTTCTTCATAGCAGACTCAACCACAATAGAGTGGTGAGGAAGCTGAGTCTTATGAAATCCAGGACAGGGAGGGACACGGTACATGGTGTCTAACCTGCGAGAATGAGGAGAGGTGGTGAGAGGAGTCTCCCACATGCCCAACATGAGATCATAGAGAATCTCATGAATAGGTAGGGTAGCTGCTTCCTTAGGAGCCTTAGGATATTGTAAAATATCTAAATGCTTGGCTCTAGGCTCTGACTCAGAGGCCACTGTGATGGAGAGGCCTCTAGCCACTTCCCTAATGAAGTTTTGAAAAGACAAATCCTCTGGAGGAGACATTCTTCGTTTTGGAGAATCAGATTCCTCAGGAAGAAGCACCGGTACATCGACAGAAGCCTCCGACTCATCAGAGTCTTCGGAGGAATCGAAGTATCGCCTGTCTGGATGCTCCTGTAAAGCCCGATACGCGTACCGAGTGGGATCGACATCGGGAGTAAGCGGTACCGGTTTGGTACCGATGGGCATCGTAGGACAGGGTACCATTGCAGCCGACACCGAAGCCGATGTCGATGCAAACGGTGCCGATGCCGGAGTCGGTACCGGCAACGGAGATTGTTGCGGTACCGAAGGCGTCGAAGCCTGCATAAATGCCGTAAGGGTACACTGTATGGACAGAATTTTCTGATCCATCCACGCCACCAGAGTCTGGATGTCGGTACCGGTGGAGGCCACCGGTACCCCAGAACACGGCAACAGGTGATCGGTCGAGGCCGTGTCATCGATGTCATCCTGTGACCCCATAGATAATGCTTTGGAAGCCGAAACTTCCCGCCGGGGTAATTTTGCCGGAGCGGAGTCCTCGAGGGCAAGCCCGGAGGCATCTCGATGCTTGGAGGGAAATTTGCCCTTCGAGGACCGGCTAGATTTATGTTTGGTTACCTGAGATCCATGGGAGGAAGAAGAAGACCTTGAAGACGTCGATGCCACCGAGGCTGCATCAGAGGGAAACAGGGTACTGAGCTTGGCTGCTCGGTTCTGCCGACCCCTTTTTAGACATCATCGTGCAGGACACACAATCGGTGATGGTATGGTCAGGACCCAAACATTTCAGACACCAATCATGGGTGTCGGTGACAGAAATAGTACCGCCACATTTTGTGCACTTTTTGAACCCGGAAGCGGGCTTCTCCATGAGGAGAAAATATCTAGGCCTAAGGCCCAAACTGAAAATGCACAGCTGAAAGAATAAAAGGTTTTTTTTTGAAGAAGAAGAAGAAAGAAAAGAAAAGACCGGCAGTACCGGTCTGACGTCGAAGGCAGACGCGACTACAGAAAAATAAAGAAAAAATAAAGAACTTCTTCTGCGGTGACAGGAACATGACCTGCTGGCTCCGCGGAAAAGAAGAACAGGAGAGAGGCGGTTAGGAGAGGCGGGAAGGCAGCGCGCAGGCGCGGTGGGATGCTCCCAAAAGCTTTCTTACTGGACGCTGGGGAGCGTTCCCGCGCAGGCTCCGTCGGTACCGACGATACCCATATGTGAAGACTCATTCCTGCTTGTTCCTGGAGATGTGAGGACTACATTCCTGCTTGTTCCTGGAGATTGATGGAAATATATAGCCTGGACAAGAACTGCACATAAAAGATATATAAGAAATATGGTAGCTGAAGAGAATATTCCAGAAGAAACCATCAAAAGAATTCTGCATGACTTAGCAACTCTTGGCTCTACGATCAATTTAGAATATCTGACACATTGACTGTAGAGAAGTTTCACATTAAGGAATTAAAGAACTGCCTCACTAAGAAACTTCGTACCAAACTCATTCATTTCATGCCCCAGAGGCTCATGGACAAAATGGTGCAGGACTGGGAATTCAGCATTCTTTATACACTGTGTTGTAACAGAGTTTCAGCAGTATTTCTTATGACATGTTTTTTGATGATTGATTTAATTTTAAAGATAACGATGTCTCATTCAGTGATATTTGATTTACTTTTAACATGTTTAATTCAGTTAGTGCATATGGTCTTATGTTGAACTCTGATTCTTGTTTTATTATGAGTATGGCGTTGTATTGTATCTTTAAGTTTTTGTAATCTGCTTGAAACTACTATTGGTTAATGTGGAATATTCAAAATAAATTAAAATTTCTTCAAACAGTATACACCAGTCAGTTCTACCATATAAAACTGATTTAGAAACCACTGAATTTAGTGAGTTTTATCACTAAACTTGGCATGCCCTTAGCTGCAAACATTTATATGACTGGTTACAGAGAAGCAGAGAGAGAATCAATAGCAGACAAAAGGTTCAACATGACAGATGTCATCACTAAAACCATACATGCGTTTCCTTACCACATGTACAGATCCTGCTTTTTCTTAGCTTCAAAATAGATGCATTTGTTGCAGTTCTTTATCTCACAAACCTAGATGGAAAAGGGCAGAATAAATGGATTAAAATCTAGGTGCCATGATCCCAGAAATTCTAAGATGAATATTTATTGCATCAAACATAACAACCAGCTTATCCTCTGGTTAAAGGAATCTAACAGTTTGGATTTGATTATAATGTCACAGAAGGATTCTATTATGTTCAATTTTTCAGGGAGTCATAGCTTTTAAAAAATAGTAAATAAAATACAACCAGCTTTGAAATAACTATTTTGCTTTTATCCTTCCTTTCTCTTTGATAGAACGTCACATTTCTACACTGCCACTTCTTAGGCTGGATTCTTACCTCCAATATTCCTAACTGCTCATTTCTCTCTTGATCTTTCTCCTACCTTTCCTTCAATTATTCCTCTATCCTCTACTCTCCTCTCCCTTTCTTATGGCTCCACACTCCCTGATCATCTCCCCTCATACCATATACTTAAACCACCCCCCTCCTCCTCATCCTCTCTCTTCCTTCCCCGTTTCTTCCTCCATCTTGTCTTCCGCCTTTTCTTTAGCTCTCATGTTTCATCTTTTTCTTCCTCTCATTCATCCCTACCCTCTCTCTCTCTCAAACAACCACCACCTCATCCTCATTGCCGCTGTGCTATCTCCTCTCTGCCTCGCACTCTTCTTTCATCCGGTGATATTACTCCCTACCCTGGCCCTCCCTAGATTTTTCTCTTTCTCCCATGATAGTTCCTCCCTCAACTACTCCAATCTATTCATATTCCTCTCCTTTCCCCCTCCCCTCTCCCTTTCTCTTGTGCCTTATGGAATGCTCATTCCATATCTAATGAACTCCCCTTTACTCATAATCTCTATCTCTCACGCTTTCCATCTCCTAGCTCTTACTGAAACCCGGCTACTCCCTGATGACACAGCTTCAAATCACTGCCCTCTCTCACGGCGGCTATCAATTCTCCCATACTCCTCGCGCCAATGGCTGTGGTGGTGGTTTTGGATTTCTACTCTCTCCTTCCTGACAATTTCAACCCTTGTCTCTACCAGAGTCTCACTCCACCTCTTCCTTTGAAGTCCATTCTATCTGCCTCTTTTAATCCCTTACCTCTCTGGATAGTTGTTATTTATAGACCCTCTGACAAGTCCACCTCTACCTTCCTCACCGACTTTGACTCATGGTTTTCCTTATTTCTGGATTCATCCTCCCCCTCCTTTATCCTCAGTGACTTTAATATTCATGCTGATGACCCTTCTGACCCCTACACTTCTGAGCTCCTTTCCCTCGCCTCCAGCTTTGCTCTACTGCCCCTACTCAACACGATTACTGCCTTTACTTTGTTTTCTTCTCTATTTCCCTCTAATTTCTGTACCTCTTCCCTTATCTGACCATTGCCTGCTAAGCTTCACTCTTCATCATTCCCTGCCTCAATCTCGCCTAGTCTTCGCCTATCTTTTCTAGGTATCTTCATGCTATTGATACATCAGCTCTCTCCACTAATGTCTCATCACCTCTTTCCTCCACTTTGTCTTCTAAGTTATATTGATGAAGCTGTAGCTTCCTATAATACTGCTCTCTCCTCTGGATACCTTTGCTCCATCCCTGCCACATCCTGTGAGGTGCACTATACCTCAGCCCTGCCTGTCTTCAACTACCTGTTATCTGTGCTCTCAGTGCCCACGCAGCTGAATGTTTGTGGCTCAAATCCTGCAACCTTTCTTCACTTCAAATTCGTGCTCGCCTTCCAGTCAGCCATAGCACATGCCAAGCAAAACTACTATGTCCATCTGACTAACTCTCTTGTCTGACCCCTGCCTTCTCTTCTCAACTCTCTCCTCAAGATGCCCCTGCTCCCGCCTCTGATATCTCCTTCTCTTTCTGCCCAAACCCTACCCAACTATTTCCATGATAAAATCCACAAGATTACACTCCAATTTCCTACTAGATCAGCTTCATCCCCTCTTCAATACCAACTCTTCCCCTCAATCTCTACTACTCTTTCGTCCTTTTCTAATATCTCCAAAGAGGAAACGTTTCTTCTCTCTTCCTCTAAACTCACTACCTGTTCCTCTGATCCTATCCCCACCCATCTCCTTAACTCCATCTCCTCCTCTATCATCCCTTCCATCTCTCATATGCTCAACCTGTCGCTCTTCACTGCTACTGTCCCTTCAAGCATGCTTTGATCACACCTCTCATCAAGAAACCTTCACTCAACCCTAATTGTCCTTTTAATTAATCGACCCATCTTCCTTCTTTTCCAAATTTCTTGAACATGCAGTTCTCCGCCGTTGCCTTGAATTTCTCTCCTCTCAAGCCCTACTAGATCCACTTCAATCTGGCTTTCGTCCCTTTCATTCTACTGAGACGGCTCTTGCTAAAGTCTTCAGTGACTTGTTCCTAACTAAATCCAATGGCCTTTACTTAGAACTTATTCTTCTTGACCTTTCTGCTTTTGACATTGGTGACCACCACCTTCTCTTCAACACTTTGTCCTCACTTGGTTTTAGAGGCTGTCCTGGTTGTCTTCTCTCTCCCTTCCTCCATCTCTGTTGGTAACACACTTCTACTTTCTGTTTCCTTGGCCCGCAGCCTTGGAGTCATCTTTGACTCCTCCCTCTCTGTCTCCTCACACATACAATTGATTGCTAAAACCTGTCGTTTCTTCCTCTAACAACAACAAAATTTGCCTCTTCCTTTCTGAGCACACTACTAGAACTCTCATCCACTCCCTAGTCATCTCCCATCTAGACTATTGAAACAGCCTCCTTACTGGTCTCCCTCCGAGTCATCTTTTCTCCCTTCAATCTGTTCAGAACTCCACTGTGTGACTAATCTTCTGCCAGCCCCGTGATACTCATATAACCCCTTTTCTCAAGTCACTTCACTAGCTCCCCTTCCGTTTCCGTATCCAGTTCAAACTTCTTCTTCTGACCTACAAATGCATTTATTCAACTGCTCCTCACTACCTTTCCTCTCTTCTCTCTCTCTCTACATCCCTCCTTATGAACTCTGCTCTTCTACTGGCTTGCTTCCCTTTATGCCCTTTTCTTCCTCTGACAACTCCAGACTTCATTCCTTTCACCATGCTGTTCCATATGCTTGGAATAAATCAGAGTCTGTACATCAGGCCTCATTCTCTGCTCCTTTTCAAATCCATGTTAAAGGCTCACCTCTTTGAGGCTGCTTTTGGATCCTGATCCCTTTGCTTCCTTTCCCTTATTTTGTACCCTTATTCTCAGCTATTGTAGTGTCTGTCTTGATTAGACTGCAAGCTGACGAGCAGGGACAGTCTTTTGTGTGTGTTTGTACAGCGCTGTGTATGCCTTGTAGTGCTATATAAATGATGAGTATTAGTATTTCCAAGATCTAGAGGGAAGTAGCAAACAGAGAGCCCAACTTCTACAAATTAAAAAATGTACTTCTATTTCATTGAAACCAAACATGTTCTTCCCTTGGACAGAACTCAAATGTAATCCTACCTCATTGATAACAAACAGCTTGTCTTTGCGGTCCATCTTTGTGTCTGCAGAAAAAAGGAGGAAAAAAAAAAGGTACGTAAGCAGATTAAGGGATCCATTCATAAAGCTTTTTCTCACAGACATAGAATGTAAGAAAAAAATCTAAAAATAGGACCTAAAGCTTGGACTGGCTTTACTAAAGATATCTGGAAATATCTGAACATGGCATCGCAGCTGTAACACTGCACGACTGAGGATCTATTCCCACCTCTCACACTATGTGAATTTTGGCAAACTGCAACCTCCCTGTTTTCAAAAGCTGATAAGACCTGGTCCATAATAGGTTGTGTATAAGACTGCATATTCTTTCAAGTCAGTGTTCTCTCACGGTATACGCTAAGCCAGGGCTTGACAAACCCCAGGTGGCCATGGCAACTAAAATCAGACCTGAGCCTCGGAACAAACTATGCAGCAGCATGAAGATCAGGACTGGCGCTGGCTACCCGTGGGATCCCAGCACCTGCAGGCAAAGATTAAGGGGATAGCCATGATCACAGCAAAGATGCAAGATGGCACTCTGTGGGCAGACAGCTTGCATCTGGGCTGCGATCGCAGTCTTCCCCGTCTCTTCTGCCAGTGGGAGATTGGATCCCCGTGGGCAGAAGAGGAGGAGAAGGCCACAATTGTGGCCTGGAAAGCAGCAGGCTGCTTGCAGGAATCCCATCTCCCATGGGTGGAAGAGGAAAGCCAATCAGATTTACTGCCAAGGCTCTTGTAGCACTTTCACTAGCTTCCTTCTACAGCTCACAGCATATATGTAGAAAGAAGCACATCAGATTGATCCTGGCAGCTCCTTCTGAGCAGTCCTGTGGCACTGAAGGTAACTGGGACTATTTCTGCATATACTGTGGTCTCCAATAACTTCATGTATGTAATATTAGACAGTAATTAGAGAGTAACAAATCACAACAATAATTTCTAAAGGATAAACATATGCTTAAGATCTGCTCAGCATTATAACAGCTCACCTGCTTTAGAGTGTGGCATCAATGTTCGCAAGTCATGCATTAGATGCCTTGTCCGAAAATTGATTCCTCTGGAAGAAAACACAAGTACTCTCTCCTTGTTCTTCCATTTACCCTGAAGGAAGAGATTCATGAGAGAACACATTATATATTGGAGACTAGAAGCACTTTATAATGCATGGCAGGGTTACTCTTTCATGCATAGTGAATCACAACTCCTACAAAGCAGACACTGAAGGAAAGCCTGCAACTCAAGCACAGCATCGCATGGCAGAGGGGAAGAGTATACAAATCTTCATTCTCCCCCACCTCCATAGAGTTGGTAAAGATGAACTGGTGTCCCTCTGCGGCAGGTGAGAGAGACTTCCCTTCCAGGCCAGTCAATCAGTCAGAAAGGGAATCCTGCTATGCCCAAAAGGTTAGTGTGTGAGTATGAGTGTGTGTGTGTTTAAGCAGGAGGTTTAATTCTGCTACTTTGGCAATGGTTGTTATCCCATCATGTCTCCAATGGAGTCAAGTGTCAGGGTGCTAACGCAAGTGTTTCTTGCCCCTCTTGGCTATACCGAATATCAAACAAGTTCACAATCTCAGCCAAAAAGAGACTGCCTTGAGTTCACAGATGAGACCTACATTTGGATCTTAGCCAAAACGGGAGTGAAAGATCACAGAAAATGACTGTAGATAAGAATCACAAGGTCAACTGCTTGGTCCAAATTCACTGCTAGAACAGTGTTAGGAATCTTCTGTGTCTATCCCATGCTTCTTTTATTCTATTACCGCTTTTACTACTACTACTACTTATTTATATTGCGCTACAAAGCATACGAAGCACTATACATACAGATGTAGGACGGTCTCTGCTCATCAGAGCATATAACCTAATCAAGACAGACAACATAACTGAGGACCAAGGTAAATCTAAGGGAATGATAACAATACAGACAGGAAGTTTGCACTGATCTTGTGGTTTGAGAGATTTGCCTGAACTTCTTGGCTCATGCAGCCCCACCATTCAGCAAGTCGATTTCTGTGCAGGAAGTGCTGCTGACCACTTAGCCAAAGGCCCCTAAAAATCAGCATGGGGCCCCAGAGTCCCCCTATGTTAACCTTCATTGCCTGTCCGCCTGCTAGGGACCAGCTGACTGTGCTACCCACTGCTCATCTGCTTCACAGTTGGGTATGGTTGGCTCACAGTACCGACAATGCTGCCATCCCATGTGAGTGCACAGTTTGCATAGTGGGTTGGAGGTAGCCCAAGTTGTTTCCTTCAGTTTTTCTTGCTCATGCTTTTGAGAGATGTTTGATTTTCTGGATCTGATTTGAGACATGTGCTTCTCTTACAGCTTTTCTTTTTGTACAGTACGGGACGGGACAAAGGGAATTTTTCTTTTCATTGTATCCAGTGTTGTTCTACATACAGCAATCTGGCTTCTTAGCTTGTAGTTCAATTTATCTGCATATTTGTATTTCTAATTTGTGGTTGGTAGTGCTATATTATCTACAATTCTAGGTATATTACAATTCACATACACAAGTTACCTAAAAAATTAACACCCCCCAAAAAATATCTTAAAAAACAAAACAAACCCCCCCCACACACACACATCCCAACAAATGTGGCAAAATGCTCTCCCTATACTACCACCAGTGAATTTCAACCAGTAATTCAGATACTTGACAAGCCTGTTTAAGCAAAAACATTTAAGTTTTTGTCCCCGGCATCTGCACTGGGAGAGCATTCCATATTTCTCTGTGAAAAAAAGCAGTGGATATATTTACAGACAGCTACCCGAGCTTCATACTGTGACCTTGGTTTTAGAGCTCTCTTTCCTCTTTAAAAAAAAAGTTAGCTTCTTGAGCTCAATTGCTACATTATAGGCATCTCTATGTTCCTCTAATACCTACTAAACTCTACTCTATAAAATATTTAGCTTCTTAAATCTCATCTCGTATGGCTTTTGCAAGAGACCACTAAATCTGCCCAAGAGAATGCTTATGCTTGGGTAGAATGGGCGTGTAACCTCTTCAGAATCGGCAGGTTCCATAACAGATACGCAGAGGCAAAAGTCTCCTGAATCTAGCACCCCAAGGTCAATTTGGCCGCTGCCTCACTCTTGCGTGGGCCAGCAAACAGCATAAAAAGATGGTCACTTACTTAAGGAATTTGTAATCTCCAGGTACTGGAGCAGCACCCGCCAGACATCCACAAGGTGAAGATCCTTATCTCCACCCCCCCCCCCCCCCGACACTGCTCCTTAGAGAAGAACAACAGACAAACCACCTGGTTCACATAAAAGGGAGACAACACTTCAGGCAAGAAGGAAGGCACACATCAAATGGAAATGGCCTTAGTTGAAAAGGACAGATAAAGGATCTTGGCAAGACAGCCTGCAGCTCAGAGATCTGCCTTGCAGAACAAATCGCAACCAAGACGACAAGACAGTCTTGAGCGTCAAATTCTTCAATGTAGTGCACTTCAATGTCTCAAAAGGGGGCCTCCATCAGGGCCCTGAGCACCAGGGACAGATCCCAGGAAGAGATTACTGGCTGAAGGGGAAGACGCAGATGCCGAACCCCTTGGAGAAAAACAGGAAATGTCTGGGTGCAAGGCCAGCGACTTGCCTGCCACCGGACCAGAGAAACAGGCCAAGTTGCCATCTGAACCTTCAGGGAGCTGAGAGAGAACCTTCGAGGCCATCCTGCAGAATGGTCAAAGGATGCCACCTTGGCCACCTCAGGAGTCAGATGCCATGAGCCACACCAGCATTCAATAAGATGACATATTCATACGTATGCTAGCTTGGTAAACCTCCTCCGGGCACCAAGTATATTAGAGATCACGGCCAGAGAGTAGTCTTTATATTCTAGCAGTATCCTTTCAAGGGCCACACCGTAAGCAAGAAGGGAGTCTGGTGCTCCAGGACAATTGGCTCCTGCCATAACAGCCCCTGAGATAGAGGCAGCTGAAGGGGAGGCACTTGGAGACACAAAAGGTCTCTGAACCATGCTCTCTGTGGCCAATCAGGATAATCCTGTCGGGGTGGCACTCTATAGGCCGAATAACACGCCCACTAGGGGACATGGAGGAAACACGTACAGCAGCCGCTGACTGGGCCAAGGCTGGGGTCAGGGTATTGACGCCCTCTGACCCCATATTTGTGAGGGAACTGAAGAAGCGGTACACGTTGGCACTGGAGCGGGTCGCCATCAGATCCATTTCAGAGCGACCCCAATAGTGCACAATCAACTGAAAGGCTTTGTGACAAATCCCACTCACTGGGATTTAGGGAGTGCTGGCTGAGGAAATCCGCTTCCACAATATCCACTCCAACAATGTGTTGAGCTGACAAGACCAGGAGTTTCTTCTCCACCCAGGCAAAAGGAGATCCATCTCCAGGGCCACTCCAGTGCTTCTTGTGCCACCATCGTGGCATCTTTGGAAAAAACAAACTGTCTGGTCCTCTACCAGGGACTGGAAATGCAGAAGAGTCAACCTGATGGAACCACAGAGAGATGGTGTGGACCATCAACCGCCTCGAGGCAAGGACCAACAGCCCTGTTACATAATGTGTTGGCAATGGGCTCCCCAGCCTGAGAGACTGGCATCCATCAGCAGCAGGAACCAGGAGAAATTGTCTAGCGGAATGCCCTTCAGAAGACAGGGCTGCTGCCTCTACTGCGGGCTGCACTTCACCATCAACAGAGAGTGAGAGCCTGCGCTCCAACTCCTGAGAAAGTTCATGGACCATCGAGTCAACAAGGACCGTTGGAGTGGCCACATGTGAGCACGTGACCAAGGAACCATCTATATGGTCGCTGCCATCAATCCGAGAAGCTGAAGATAATCCCAGACCCTGGGAGCCTACTGCGCACAGAACAGCGCTAGGCAATTCAACAGTCTTGACTTTGTCCTTTGGCAGGAAATCTCTGCCCACTCGAGTGTCAAAAAAGTGCTCTCAGAAACTTCAAGGACTGGAAAGGCAAAAGTTGGCTCTTTTCCCGATTGATCATCCAGCCGAGGCTTTCCAAGAGGGATACTACTCAGAACATTACCTGAGACACTTCTAACAAAGAACGGGCACAGATGAGCCAGTCATTCAGATAGGGATGGACACTGAACCCTTGGTGCTGCAGCTTCGCAGCTGCCACCACCATGACTTTGGATAATGTTCTTGGGGTGGTGGAGAGCCCGAAAGAAAGGGTGGAAAAATGATAGCGAGAGCCAAGCATGACAAAATCTGCCCGGATCGAGATATAGAAACATAGAAATATGAGGACAGAAAAAGACCACATGGCCCTATCTAGTCTGTCCCTCCATATCAACTACAACAGTTCCCTTTTTTCCTTTAGAGATCCTCTGTGTTTCATGCTTTTTTGAATTCAGATACTGTCCTCATCTATACCACCTCCACTGGGAGACTATTCCAGGGATCCACCACTCTTTCAGTAAAGAAATATTTCCGCATATCACTCCTGAATCTATCCCCCTTCACCCTCACCCCATGTCCCCTCGTAGCAGAACTTGCTTTCAATTGAAAGAGGCTCTCCCCCTGTACATTTATGCCATGGAGGTATTTAAACATTTCAATCATATCACTGCTATCCCGCCTTTCCTCTAAGGTGCACATATTAAGATCCTTAAGTTTGTCCTCATATGCTTTATAATGAAGACCACTAACCCTCTGTACTGACTCCATCCTGTTTATATCCTTTTGAAGCTGCGGTCTCCGGAATTGCACACTATACTCCAAATGAGGTTGCACCAAAGACTTATACAGAGGCACCATCACCTCATTTTTTCTGCTAGCCATTCCTCTCCGTATGCGCCCAAGCATCCTTCTCGCTTTTGCCATCGCCTTCTCTACCTCTTTAGCTACTTTAAGATCATCAGACACAACCACGCATAGGTCCTGCTCTTCTTTAGTGGACAAAAGTATTTCACCCCCTATACTATATTGCTCCCTTGGATTGCTGCAGCCCAAATGCATGACCTTACATTTTTTTTTAACATTAAATCCCAGCTGCCAAATTCTAGACCATTCTTCGGCCAGATCCAGAGACGCCGAGAACTCTCCTCACACTGCTTGAATAGCGGAGCACAAGGTTTACATCTGAAAGCGCAGGATGGAACCATCCTTCTTTGGCACCACAAAAGTAGATGGAACATCTGCCCTTGCCCCGCTCACTCAGGGGGATGGGCACCACTGTCTTCAGGTGAAGCAACTTGTCCAAGGTAGGCCATACTGTGGCATCTTTGATCACAGACCAACAGGGGGAGATGAAGGCATTGGGAATTGGCTCTTTGCATTCCAGAAGATAACCGAATTGAAAGGTGTCTAGCACCCAGAGATCCTTGTTAACCTGGGCCCATTCCTGAAAGAAAAAAGGCAAAACCTGCCATCCATCAGAGGTACCAGGGAATGAGCCTCCAAACCTTCATTGCGTGGCCTGGGAGGGTCCTCCTCTGGAAGAGGTCACATCCCTGGGTACATGTGCTTCACGAAGGGACCGAGAACGAGCCAGAGGCCCTGAAGCAGAGGGGAAGAAAGGCTTTCCAGGTCAGTAGTGATGATAGTCCTGAGATCCTCAGGAATCCAGCCAGTGCACCCTTGGAGGTTGGGCAGAGGGCTGGTGAGAAAGGGGCACACGCCCACTTCATGAGCCCCCCTGGACCTATCTTCCAGTAGACGGTAAGATTTTGCCTCGCCTAGGTCCTTCAAATTTCCCCAAGTCTGTTCCAAACAGGAGCTTCCCCTTAAAAGCCAGGTGAACCAATCAGGCTTTGGAAGATGTGCCCACCGCCCAGTGATGGAGCCAAATCCAACACCGTGACCCAGTAGTCAGTGCACCATCCCTGACCGCAAGGCACACCAGGTCAACCATGGCACCAGAAAGGAAGACTGTAGCTGACTAAGACAGAAGTAATATCATCATGTGGAAGAGACTGAGTCCACTGGAGAAGGGCTCAAGAAGTCAAGTTGGTGCAAACCCCCAGCTGCAGAATAGCCGCAGACACAGCAAATTGATTCTTCAGCAAGACATCAACCTTGTGGTCCAGACCATCCTTTAAGGCCGATCCGGCTGGTAACCGCTATGACCTAAGCATCCACCTTGGGATGTTCCCCCTCGGGGAGAGCATAGATCTTCTGATAGACCCTTAACCCTTTAGGCAGGGAGCCAGGCGAGTCCCACTCTGATCGGATCATATCTCTGATCACCTCCGGGGACGAGAAGATAATGGATTTCCGCACCCCTTGAAGTGGGTGTACTTTTGGCTCCTGCTCCATGCCGGAAGTATCTGTCAAGGCAGATGAGAGCTGGAAATCAATGCCGCCAGCTCCCCCTGGAACAGGTGGATCATGCCAGCCCTCTCTATAATCTTCTGAAAGTGATAGGAGGCCATCCTCCTCAGAGCACAACACTGATTCATCAGGGTCTGAGGCACAGTCAACATCTCAGACAGCTCCCCTCATCTTTAGGAGTTTCCCGCGCCTGGGACACTTAGCCAAAGTTAAATCAAGCAGGGCCTTCTGCATCCAGCCTGCCTGGTATGAGACTGCATCGGGGGGGGGGGGGGGGGAAAGAGTGCATCAAGAGGCCACAGGGTCTGAATATACATGCCAGGACCAGGCCTGTTACAAAAAGGAAAAAAGAATTCTGGGGAGGACAATCTGGAAGCTTTCCTCTTGGAAAAGGCTCCCCGACACCAGGGGGCACAGCCGCCACAGACCCCCTAAGAGCAGGGGTGGCCAAATCCGGTCCTAGTGCACCACGATCCAGCCTGGTTTTCAGGATGTCCCTAATGAATATTCATGAGATATATCTGCATACAATGGAAGGTTGGGGATGCAAGTATACCTTATGAATATTCATTAGGGACATCCTGAAGACCAGATTGGATTGTGGTGCACTAGGACCGGAGTTGGAAACACCTACCCTAGAGGATGAAGTGCAGCTCACAGCACTGTCCCAGCGCCTCCAACCAGCTGAGCATCTTTACCCTTAGCACCATCCTGCTCTAAGGCAGGAAAGGGTGGGACTGTGTCCCCCAGCTGAGAGGGGGAAGACATGCTCTCCAGGGGCGACTCAGAACCTGCCATAAAGGAAAGGCAAAGGCCAGAATCCAAGGACGAGACTCCTCATTTCTTACCACAGATCACACAACGTTTTCTGGAAGACGACATGGAGAGTTAGGGTAAGTATCACAGAGCGTGTGTTAAGGCTGCGTCGACCTGCAACATGCATTAACTGCGCTTTTATAGAACATGCATTAAAAGGTGCTAAGGAAAGAATGTGCATTGGAGTTACTTGAGCAGAACACACGTTAGGACCGTGTGGTCCACAGGCACACAATAGGCAAAAACGTTACTAACGTGTGCAGAAAACCCCCACCCCGTGTTAACGGTTGCTAGCAGTCCACCCCAAATTGCGTACCTCAGGAGATGGAACTAGGAGCTCCCAACAAGGACAAGGACAAGGTCAAGCCTTAGTACTCACCCCCTGAGAGCCTGGGCAGAGAATCCGTGCCAGCTCTACTCCCCTGAAACTGCTTCACTAGCTGGGTTTAGATTTCAGCAGTACTGTGTGAAAGATGGCTGATAAGCAGATCTCTCTGAGAGCTATCTGCAAACGTCAGAAGAGAGCAGGGGGGAAGGAGGAGACTGCACTGAGGTTGTGTAGGCTGCTGCAGACTTCCAGATCCTTCCAATTCTGGCTGCTTAACAGGCTCTTATCATAAGGGCATGGGGCTGAACCAATTTTCCCTCCTCCTATGGCTACCAAGAAGACCAAAGTCTAGTGGAGTCATAAGAACATAAGATATGTCATACTGGGTCAGACCAAGGTCCATCAAGCCCAGTATTCTGTTTCCAACAGTGGCCAAACTAGGTCATATGTACCTAGCAGTTTCCCCAAGAGACACAAGTTCCACAATGCTTGTACTGGGTCAAGCATTGATATCTTCGGTCACTTCTTAATAATGGTTTATGGACCTTTCCTCCAGGAACTTGTCCAAACCTTTTTTAAACCCAGCTACACTAACAGCCTTTACTACATCCTCCGGTAACAAATTCCAGAGTTTGATTACACGTTGAGTGAAAAAATATTTTCTTTTGTTGGTCTTAAATAGTTTACCCTGTAGCTTCATTGCATGTCCCCTAGTCTTTCTATATTCTGATAACGTAAACAATCGATCTATGTTTACCCGTTCCATTCCGTTCATTAATTTATAGACTTCTATCATATCTCCCCTCAGCCGTCTCTTTTCCAGTTTAAAGAGCCCTAACCTCTTTAGCCTTTCTTCATAGGAGTATCCTTCCATCCCCTTTACCATTTTGGTGGCTCTTCTCTGAACCTTTTCTAAAATCGCTATATCCTTTTTAAGATACGGCGACCAGAATTGCACACAATATTCAAGGTGCGGTCTCACCACGGAACGATATAGAGGCATTATAATATCTTTTGTTTTAATTTTCCATACCTTTCCTTATCATACCTAGCATTCTATTTGCTCTCTTGGCCGCCGCTGAGTCTCCCATGTCAGGCTCAAATGAGAGAGTGTCACCCCTTTTGAGCTTGAGGTGATCAACGGGTACAAAACACTGCTGCAAGAATCATTACTGGAACAGCAAAATACAGCCATATAACCCCTACACTCCACCAGCTACACTGGCTCCCTGTCACTGTATGCACTAAATACAAGAACATAATAATAATCTTCAAAATATTAAACAACCTCTCTCAGCAACTCTACAATCGTTGATCAGGAAGACACCCCCAACCAGAACAAGAAGAGGAGCAGACAACAACTTCCTAGATACCCCACCAAACTTCAGAACAAACCAATCCACCTGCAATAGAGCCTCCCTGTATGCACCCAGCTGTGGAACTATCTCCCTGCCTCAACATGTGCAATCAAAGACCTAGTGGATTTTAGAAAAGCCATAAAAACTCATCTTTTCCTAGAATATTTTAGCCCTACCCCAGAAGATCATGATCTATAATGAAATGTACCTCACACTGCAACAGTTTGTTTGTATATAGTTATCAATTGTTAACTGCCTGTTATACCCCAACTAACTTCCAAGTTGTATTTCCCTGTTCTATGTAAAGCTGGTTGCTGGAACTGTTCTATGTAAACAACTTTGAATGTATGATAAGGCGGTATAAAAGACATTGTTAAATAAATAAATTCACGAGTGTTTATTCAGATTTTCTACAGAGAGGGGAAAACCCATCTACCATCTGCTAGATACAAAGAAATACTGAAGGGACCTCTGGTGGCTGAGGCTGATTGAGGCATGGAGTGACATCACTGAAACCTGGGCTTTTCATTGGTCTTTGCTTCCACCAATCTGCTGGTAAGGGAACACGACCCAGTTGTCTGGACTGGTCTAGCAAGAAGATATGGAATATTACATATCACCACCACCACAAGTGAATTTTACCCATGGCAAATATGTTCTGAATAAATTTTAGATTCCCTAGTCTTTGCTGTTAATGCCCTCTTCAAGAAGCACTGCTGTACATAGACTACTGATTTCCAACAGCATACAAATGGTTTCAGTTCATAAGCCAGAAATGGATAAAATTATACTAAGTAAAACAGTGTAAGCTGGGGCTTGTTTGCAGTTATCAATTAAAGTATTTGTTGTTTTAAATATCTTGAATATTTGGATGTCATGGTAAGATGCTAGACTATCAGAATATCCTAATTGGTCAAAAAGAACTGCAGCATAAAATTCACTAGCTGTTGATGATGAATTGATGTGCATCTCTTAGGGGGAGAGAATATAGTTTCCTCCCCAAGTCTTGCCAAGTACCTTCATATGATAACCCAATTGTATAAAATCTAAACTAAATCTCCAAACACCTTGGGATTCCTGTGTCTACAGTTCGCAATGTTAAGAAATTTTCTACTCATGGAACTGTCAAGAATCTCCCAGAATGTGGTGGGAAGAGGAAAATTAATCCAAGATGTTTTCGAAGGTTAGTGCGAACTGTTGGAAAAACACCATGTACAACATCCAAAGAGCTTAAGACTGACCTGGAGCAATCCAGAGTGGTGGTTTCAACCCATACCATATGCCGCCCAGTAAAACAAAGAAGGACTTCATGGGAAAAGGCCAAGGAGGACCCCACTGCTCACAGACAGACTTACAAAAAACATGCCTGATCTTTGCCCAAACCCACCTTGAGAAACCACGCTCCTTCTGGGAAAATGTTCCATGGACAGATGAAACCAAACCTGAGCTCTTTGGCAATGTAGACCAGCAATACATTTACAGGTGAAAAAATGAAGCTTAAAAGGAAAAACACAAAACCCCCCACACCCTTCCTACTGTTAGATATGGTGGCGGTTCCATAATGTTGCAGGACTATTTTGCTGCCTCAGAAACAGGGGGCCTGGAATGTATTAAAGGAATCATTAAATCAGAAGACAACCAAGGTAATTTTGGAGCGAAATGTGCTACCTAGTGTCAGAAAGCTAGGTCTGGATTTTAGGTCATGGGTCCTCCAGCAGGACAATGACCCAAAACATACATCCAAAAAGTACAAAAGAATGGTTACTTGTTTAATATACTTTTTATTGAGTTTTACTTCAGTAAAATATTACAGTAAAAACATCCATAGCACTTCAATCTCTGAAGCAACTAGCGAGAGAAAAAGAACACAACTAAAATACAGTACAACAAAAGTACCCTAAAAATAAACAAAACATTCATCCCTCAAAACCTTATAAAAATGGAAAGAGAAAAGTCCCAATTCAAATACAAATCATCATAAACAGGCCAATACTAGGCCAAATTACATACATCCTATTACGGATAGCTCCAAATACCCTTCCTTGGTAAGTTCTCATTAGCTAGGTGGTCCAATATCTCCCTCCAACATTAGTTCTTCAATGGGCCACAATTAGCACCAGTAATTAAGAAGGACCCATAAAAACAATCTTTATCCAGATATTTAACACAACATTTTCGAGGATACTTCAAAAGAAAGACCATTCCAAAAGTCAAAGCACGGGGCTTTAACTGTAGGAAAGCCTTACGGAATTGCTGGGTCTTAGGCGACACATCTGGAAAAAACGTATAACATAGCCATGAAAGGAAGTCAACCGCTCTTTAAATAAAGCTGAAAGCACATGCTCCATATCTAGAGAAGTTTGGAAAGAAGTCACCACGGTACCTCTGTTAGTTATCTCCTCCACAGAAGTCTGCAGCAGAGCAGTCAAATCACCATCGAGAGGACGAACCAACCTACAGTACCTCCGGTAACATTTTTAACTGAAAATAAAATGTAATGCGCACTCAAAATTTAGGGTAGTTTGTCACCCTCCAGATGTAACACACTCAAAAAATAAGTTAAGTATTTCACAAGCAGATATCACATTACAATAAGGAAAATTTAAAAATTGAAGATTCAGCGATCTAAGAGAGTTTTCCATCTTTTCTACATTAATTTTCCAACAATGTGGTACCCTCCACTATTAGTGAAGGTTGTCGTTAATCCAGGTCATATTTTGTTTTGTTTTTCTCAGAAATTACTATGTCTAAGTTGCACAGACATTTGTTTTATTGTATGCCTTTGAACATACTATGAAAACATTATGATGACATACAGTTGGAATGTTTCCAATTATTTCTCAAGATATTGTACAAACATACCTAAAATACAAGGAAGCCAATAATGCTGACCACAACTGTACAACTGAAAAACATACAAACTGTCCGCACGTCACCCAGGATAAACAGGTGCCCACCCACCACCCATAACCTCCGCACCAAGGCTAATGATGGTGGTAACAATAGTGCAGATACTGCAGATGCAGGATAACATCCCTGCCACGGATAAAGGCCATGGTGCTCATGTTCATGGAGCCGCAGAAATTAATGAAAAAATTAAGAGGATTAACTACAGTTAAGTGAACTTCTGCAGATAAAGAGGAAATAATGTACTGCTACTTTTATGCTAGAAACCCTATATTTAAATCAAGAAGGTATACAATAAGAATCCGCCAAAAACTGGAAGAAAGGAAAATTGCCACAAGGAAAACTGCAAAAAAGCAATGGATGCAAATTTAAGATCTTTAATTTTACAGATCAAAGTAAAGAAGTATGTGAATGATAACATCTTGAATCAACTAAGGGCTTCAGTGGAAAAAGAAATACAGGGTAGAGGAGAAGGAACCCTAGGTGAGAATAGCAGAAGAAAGGAATACACAGAAAAAGAAAGAGCAGCTGAGGGGGGTGATGATCTGAAACTGCAGGAGAGCAAAGTCAACACATCAACTGAAGAGGAAGAACAAAGGGAGGAAAAAGACCCAAAAGGGGAGGAATTCAAGATCGAACTACTAGTCCACCTGGAAAAAGATTATATGCTGGGTTCCAGGCAAGGGAAAGATTACTCAAGTTAAATTTAATACCCAACGTTAAAAGTATGCTAATTAAGATGAAGAAGAAGGCCATATCCTGTATAAAGGGACCATTTATTGATATCACCCAAATAAATCAAATACAATATTGTGCAGATAAAGCACAGTTACTTACCTGTAACAGGTGATCTCTGGGAACAGCAGGAATAAGTCTTCACATACGGGTACGTCGGTACCGACGGAGTCTGCGCGGGAACGCTTCCCAGCGTCCAAAGAGCTTTTGGAAGCATCCCACCACGCCTGCGTGCTGCCTTCCCCAACTGCCTCTCCTCAGTTAAGTTTTAAAGCTGAGACAAAGAGAGAGAGAGGAAAGGAAAGATAGAGATACAACTCCTGGGGAGGTGGGTGGGTTGTGAAGACTTATTCCTGCTGTTCCCAGAGATCACCTGTTACAGGTAAGTAACTGTGCTATCTCCAGGAACAAGCAGGAATGAGTCTTCACATATGGGGACTCCCAAGCTGAGATGCCTGGAGTCCGAGCATGGCATAGGTTGGAACATGCTATCCCCCACAACACCAGGCATCCTGAGGATGGAGGGTAGGAGTTGAAGAAAGAAGATGCTGTGGAACAGCTAACGTAGCACAGGACTGCAGGAAAGGAGTCCATGTGTGGATAATGATTGTTATCAATGATATTGCAAAGAATATTGCAATATGGACCTCCGCCAACAGGATTTCATAGAAGTATGGAGGTTCATGGATCTACTGGGAAGCCAGTAGAGGAACCGTGAAGAGGACCTCACTGAAAAGCGGAGGTAATAAACCTGTAGGAAAAACAGAGGAGGTCAGAATCCTGAAAGGTAACAGGCACCCCTGGTAGGAAAAACTGGGGTAGTACAAAAACGGTGGGCCTTCAGCGAAAGCTGTATGGTAAAAACCAAACTCTTTTGGCGGCAGAGTATCTCACTCTTGGGAGCAAAAAGAGAAAGGCTAACCGATTTGGACAAACAAGCACAGTCCTTGTGGGGAGAAAGGGTATGGGAATCCCTTGTATCCCAGGGTGAAGACAAATGCCTGAGGCGTTAAGCCTGTGAGTAACTGAAGATCCACAATATCTCTCCTAACTGGGGTAAGCTAGGAGAGATATTAGGTACGGAGAGCTTCAGAGATACCTAAACCTGTTAGGTTATGGTATAAGAATTGTTGACTACCACAGGAGTGGTTGTGTGTGTAGAATCCCAAACCTGCTGAATAGCAGAGGTATGGGCAAAATCCCTCTGTCAGAAAATGGAAATTACACTTACCTGGTAATTGATGTTCTTTGAGGGAGTACAGTTCAGTCCTCCACCACTGGGTAGTGCACCTCCTCCTGCAACATGGAGACTGGACAAGTCAAACTTGTGACATCACCGGGTATATCCTGCTGGTCTTCTCCCATGATCCCCCAGTGACCTACTGTCAAAGCAGACTCAAAGGAGCAAACAAACAACCAGTTAAAGTACTAAATACAAAGCTATGCTCAAACTTCAACTTTAAAATCACAGGGCCCCAAAAAGAAAGGCCGAAAACACCCTCCTCCGTGCCCCTGTCCCCCTGCGCACCAAACAGCGGAAGACAGAGAGCTAGAAGGAAGGAGAACTAAGGAAGAGTATAGGCAGAAAAGGTTGCTCTCGCGATTACCTGCCAATCAGAGCCCGTTGCCGACTCTAGGATCCGAAAGCATACTCGGAACTGACGCCTCGCGTCTGAAACATCCATCCCCAGGCGGGAATGAGGACTGAACTGTACTCCCTCAAGGAACATCAATTACCAGGTAAGTGTAATTTCCATTTCCTTATCGGTCCTACAAGTTCAGTCCTCCACCACTGGGATGTACCAGAGCAGTAATCATTGGGAGGGACCTATCCAGTCGGCTCGGCCCCTAAACGAACAGAGCAGGCACCGACCCCAGCCCGCTCCTCACGTCAACAGGCGGTAAGCCAACCAGGAATACACGACCGAGAGCCCACTTGGATCCTCTTCACTGGTGAAAACAGCACAGAACTCTGCCCCAAGCAGCGCTAGTGCTTCAGAAAGATAAACTCACCATCGCAAACACACTGAACGCCCTAGAAACAGACCTACTGAGAAGGCTACCGGAGCGCCGCCTGAAAAATCCGCTTGAGCTCCCCCTTGGCTCTCGACCCCACCAGGGTGTCAAGTGTTAGCAACCGCTGCTCTCCCGCAGAACCCGCCTCCACGGAGGGACAGGCAGCGAAGAGACCTCCCAGAAAGCGATGGAACCTCACCTAAGGTCCAAGGAACGCAGGTTACAAGCAAAGTGTTCTTGCGTAAGTCCCAAACCGACAACTAGACAGGCACAGCCGGATTCCACGAGGGAGAACGGAACCGAGGTCCATCCAGACAGAGGTGGGAAGCAAAATGAGGGAAATGGAAAAACCACCAGCGTCAAACACCCTATTTGTCACACCTCTTAAGGGCTTTATTCTTTGCAACACAAAGTAGCTCTACAGCTATGTCCTGGACCAGTTGGAGTCTTTTTAATTGAGAATGTGGAATGCAGCTAAGCAATGATTTGCAATAAACCAAGCGTGATCCACCAAGGACATATAAGAGGGTGTCAAGTGCCCCAGAGTCCAGCGTTGTTTCAGAAGATATGGAGTCTTACATGGTGTGACAAAAAAGAAAGGAGACTCTGGTAGCCACGCCCACGACGCAATGCCAGTAGGCCAACCGCTTACATCACCTGGATATGCCCTCTGGAATTGGAGGAACCATGCAGAAGTAGCAATCGCCGACATGATCCATGGGCCCTCTCCAGATCATTGGAACCGCAAAAGACTTTGATGGTCTTTTCCCATCCATCCACAGCCTGAGATCTGCTACACATGTATTGCAGCATATGTGTGGCGCCTAGCTTTTATCCTGATCTTTTATTCTGCAGCCAAAATATAAATTGTAGGCTTTCTGAACCGCCACAGTCATATGCCACTTTTGTGATGTAAAAGTCACATCACCACAACTAGAGCAGAAATTATCTGCATGATTAACACCAGGACGAGGAATCGCCAAATATGCTGTAAGTGACCTATCGGTATAAAATAAAGATGTCTTTTTTTTATTTTTATTTTATTTTATTTTTTTTTACTGTCAAGCGAGGCAAATTTAAATAGTGACTGCATCAACTGGTTTTGGACAGTTATTTTGATTGGTTGCAAGTAAAGATTATGCAAGCTCACGCAAATGTTGCAGAATACACTGGTAATGGTCCCCACTGACTAATGAAGAGCACATATCTTAGCAACCAGACCCAGTTGGCCATTTTCACTATGACCTCTGAAAGGCATAGAATGGACCGGGCCATGGCCCCGTACCAATGCGTCGACGCTATCCAGTAGCCTCATATGTCCTCTGCTAAACATCGACCCGTCGCCGCAGACTGGCAGGTCGCCATGAGGTCCAATATGGGCTGACCACATCTGAGCACACACGGCGCGCACACCGCCTGATGCAATCTCACTCCTCCGGCAAACACTCGGACCCCGCTAAGGACATTCGCCACCACAGTGTCCCCACCGAAACGCAGGCCGCCAAGGCTTCAACCGCGCACGCTGTCCCTTCGCTCGGGCCACCCTGACCACCCGACCGACTCCACCCTGCCGATCGAAATAGGCCACCATCCCGGAGATCTCAGACAGCACCTACAGCGCTCGATCCGCTACCGTGTCCGTGAACGCCTGCCACGGCTGACGTACCGCGTACCATTCCAGTCAGACGATGGAACACTGGGCGTGCTGCGTACACTAAAACGCCTTGTACATAAAGGATCCCCAAAATGTAGCTGAGTCTAACCACGCTCCGGCCAAGCTCCCGGAAGAAAGGGACAGAACCTTATAAAAAAGAAGTGGGGACAATTAGGAAGGCTTTCCTGTTTGATTATTCTTTTTTTTTTTTTTTTTCTCCTTTTTACAACTCCATAAGGGCCACAAGGCACACAACCGAACAGGGCATTGTCCAGAGAACGCAAGGCCCCTCCTCCAGGCTGACTCCACAGCCTAAACCGGCAGTCACCTTGGCTGATGCTGAGCAGCGCGGAAGCCAACTTGTAAGCCCAGCATATGAAGTATGCCTACTAGTACAGCATTCCACAATGGAGGAACATGTAACCGGACGGCTTTGAATATGAACCTAGATATCCCGCGCTTGCTCCAAGACAAGCACTGTGCAGCCTACTGGTCTTCTCGGAGCACCGCCACGACCCGAAGACCTAAACCGGCCAGCAAAAGACGACGTACACTGGTCCCGAAGGAACCTGGTTGAACGGATCCCAGCACTCCCTGTATCGTTAGGATCGGAGCCTCCCCCCAAGGACTCAGCCCTGGCTGGAACCGGCTGAGCATAACTCCAGGCCCTGCGGCGAGCCCCCACGAAGAAGTGGGACGCAACGATGCCTTGAGGAAAGGGAAGGCCCAATGGGTGAAGCAAGTTGCTAGCCGATCAAGGGAGTAAACCCCACACGCGCAACTCAACGGAAGGTCGGAAGAACCGAGGATTCTGGTCCCACAGGTGCGCCTGCTAGCCTTTAACAACATACACCTCCGCAGGTACAAAAAACTTAAATTGTGAGCACCTTCAGGGGTAAGGGGAATAGACGACAGCCTCCGACTGTTGACCACCTTGTCTTGCACAACAGACAGCAGCACCCCACCAAACAAATGATTGGGAATATATGACCTCAGAACCCCAAGACAGAGGTAAAACAGTAGAATGTGCAGTGGACGTGAATTTCCAGATCTGCCAGCCCCCCTGCCCACATTGAGAAGAGGCAGAGAAGAACTGGACTGGCGGATCTGGAGGTGTGCCTCCTGGACAGCCGGGCCACCGAAGGGAAAGCTGATGACTGAGGCCCAAACTCCTCAGGATGGCCCCGTCTTGCATTGGCAACCCCATGCAACCCCATGACAACCCCGCTCACGATATCCCAAGCGATCTCTGTCATTGCTGCAACAATCACCTGAGCATGAGATCACAGACGGAACACGGACATGCAGACGCACTCAAGGAGAGTGCACCTAAGAAGTATGAGCCTATCCAACATCCAGCACCACATGTCCAGGTGTCCCACTCCTGTCACCCAAAACACAGGACGCTTGAACCTAGGTGACCGTCATAGCAAAGACAGGGAGGCCTGACTGCCGCTATCAACCCTTCCAGGACCCTGGAACACTAAGCCCCGGACTGTGCCATCCAGCAACACTTCTCACGATCCCCAGCAGGGGCCTTTCCCCAGATGGCCCAGATGGGCAGTGTTCCCGCCAAATGGGCAAGCTGCGCTCTGATAACATAGTGCAGAAAACCAAATCAAAGTGTCTTAACCTAGCTAATTTTTGTCTAATAGTGATCATTCATAGTATCAGCCTGGCTCAATCATAACATTAGTATTAATGATCTCTAAAGATTGAAGAGTTACTAATGTAACACTAATTGGTTTTTTTTGTTTTTTTTTTAAAGAGCTTCAAAGGCGATCTTGGAAACTACAGACCAATGAATCTGAGTTCAGTGCCAGTTAAATGATAGAACTTGTTCTGAAAAGCAGCACCAAGCTGTCTTTTCAAAGGGTTAATAAACATGTGAGCAAGCCAAATGATATGTATCTGGATGTTTTAGAAGGTACTTGACAAAGCCCCTTATGAACTTCTCCTGAGGAAGGAGATGATGTGCTATTATAGAATGGGAAATGGATCAAAAACAGGAACACAATAGGACTAAATGGCCAGTTTTCTCACAGGAGACCCGTAAATAGTGGAATGTCTCGGGATCTGCACTGGAACTGGCATCTGGTAACATCTACTGCACTGAAATGAACTGGAAAAGAGATCAGCAAGCATGGCGATCAAATTTGCAGATGGCATAACGACATTTAGAGGCTGTCTGCACAATTTCCAAGCGTATAAACATGGAAATAGCATCCTTATGTAAATGACAATTTCAGAAAGGGCTCAATTTGTAGGTGGTTGTGCCGCCGATGACCCTGAATGGCCAAATCCTAGCACGGAAACCTGCTGCTGACAGACGTCGCTAACTGCCAGAATGCAGACAAAGGTAAAGGCACCCCCCAAGAAGTAAAACCCAAACCAATCACATTGCATTCAAAGAACTATAAACTATCATGAAATTAAAAGGAAATTAAATTAAAATTAAAAGTAACAGCAAAAGGAAGTCCTTATCTGGGTGTAGCCGCGTGGAACAGCGTCGTCTGTTCAAACGCGGGGCTGCTCCGCTCTCCGACACGAGGCCTCAGCCCTGCCGAGAAAATGGCGCCAATCTGAAGCAGGCCCGTTTGGCGCCAAACACCACAGAGGCAGCAAGAGCTCAGAGCCCCTCCATGCGGACTCGAGAGACTCCCTTGTGGCGTCGGGATGCAGCAGTTACCCCGCTGTAGCTGCGGGGTGAAGAGCTGTCCAGACACGCTGCTGCCTCGCGCCACCAGAAGTAGCAGACGCTGCGAGCCCCGGCCCACCGGCTAAAGAACCTCGAACGGCCTGAGGCTCCCGCCGCGATGGGAATCGCCCGCATGGACACTGCCAAAATGCAGGTGTTCCACAGAGCTCTCCCCCGTACAGTCCTGGGGAAGAGATCATCACCGGGCACAGAGACCGAAGAATCCCAAGCAGAGAGGCTAGCTGGCAGCGTGAACTTTGAAAAGGGACAGAACCCCCCTTTACACTAAGGCAGACTAGGTGAAAATAAATAAAGTAAAAGTAAATGAAATTAAATGAAAATGAATTCAATTTACAGGATTACACCTAAAGAAGGGCAAAAGAAATGCAAGGTAAATCAAATCCTGACTAACTGCTCCTAAACTGCTTCTCAAGTGAGCCCAGCACCTAGGCTCACTACGTCCTCATGCTGCATGGAGACTGGACACACTGGGGGATCATGGGAGAAGACCAGCAGGATATACCCGGTGATGTCACAAGTTTGACTTGTCCAGTCTCCATGTTGCAGGAGGAGGTGCACTACCCAGTGGTGGAGGACTGAACTGTAGGACCGATAAGGAACAGATATCTATCTATAATAAAATATCTCCAGGAACAAGCAGGAATAAGTCCTCACATATGGGTACGTCGGTACCGACGGAGCCCGTGCGGGAAAGCTCCCCAGCTTCTTAGAATAGAAGCTTTTGGGACCTCCCACTGCACATGCGCACTGCCTTCCCGCCTTCCTGAACAGCTCTCCTCAGTTTCTCTTTTTCCGCGGAGCCAGCAGGTCGTGTTCCTGTCACCGCTGAAGAAATTGTTATTTTATTTGTTTCTTTAGACCGCGTACCTGCCTTCCCCATACCGATACCGGTATCGCCGGTCTTTTCTTTCTTTCTTTAAAAAATTATAATTCTTTTTTCTTATTTTTTAGCTTTTTGGTCACTTCAGAGAGGCCTCTCGGCCTACTCAATTTCTCCTCATGGAGAAGCCAGCCCCTGGATTTAAGAAGTGTACCAAATGTAATGCTGTTATTTCAGTCACAGACACCCATGACTGGTGTCTGAAATGTTTGGGGCCTGACCATTCCATACCGGACTGCCCATCTTGCTCCCACATGTCTAAACGTGGGCTGCAGAACCGGGCCAACAAATTCCATGTGCTGTTTGCTTCAGAGAATACAGCATCACAGTCATCCAGGTCTTCTTCTCCGGATGGATCTCAGGTAACCAAACCTTCTGTGGGCAAGTCCTCAAAGAGCAAATCTCCTTCAAAGCATCGAGAGGCTCTTAGCTTAGAACTTGAGGACCCTGCCCCAGCCAAACAACCCCGGCGGGAAGTCCAACTTCCAAAAACGCCAATTCAGGGGTCTCAGGTTGATATCGATGCTACGGCCTCGACAGATCACCTGTTAGCCTGCTCTGGGGTACCGGGTCACTCCGGTACCGACATCCAGGCAGCTATGGCGTCCATGGGCGATACTGTACAGTCCATGCAGCAGGCCGTCATGGCTTTCATTAAAGCTGCAACGCCATCGGTTCCGCTTTCAGCGGTTCCGGGCCCGATACCGGTATCGTCCGCCATGCCGGTATCGAGGCCGTCCACCTCTAAACGCAAGTCGGTACCGTATGGGCTTTCGCTCCATACCGGTTCCATACCCGATACGCCCGATATCGATACCGATCGGTACGCGTATCGTGCGTTAGAGGAAAGCACCGATTCCTCTGAGGATTTTCACTCCTCTGATGATTCTGCTGAGTTTTCACTCAACTTACCTGAGGAGCCCTCTTCTCCTAAAAGGAGAATGTCCCCTCCAGAGGATTTGTCCTTCCAGGACTTTGTTTTAGATATGGCTACAGCCCTTTCTATTACCACATCCTCTGAAAAGGAACCCAGATCCAAAAAACTGGATATTTTGGGATACTCAAAGGCCCCTAAGGAGGCAGTTACCCTGCCTATCCATGAAATCCTTCAAGAACAACTGATGGATTTCTGGGAAAATCCTTTGACTTTGTCTCCTTATTCCCGTAGGTTGGACACCATGTATAGGGTCCCTCCTTCTCCTGGTTTCCAAAAGACTCAATTGCCCCACCACTCTATTGTGGTGAAGTCTGCAATGAAGAAGATTAGGAGTACCAAAAGGCACTCTTCCACCCCTCCAGGACGGGAATGTAAGACTTTGGACTCTTTTGGTAGGAAAATTTTCCAGGCTAGTATGCTTATAGCCAGGATTAATTCCTACAGTCTCTATATGGGCATGTTCCTGGAGGAACTTGCCAAAAAGGTGCGGCATTTTGCCCCCTTTATCCCTGAGGATAAAAAGCAGGGATTCCTTTCCCTAGTGAAACAACTCTTAGAGGTTTCTAAGTTCTCTAATAGGGCAGCATATGATTCCTTTGAGGGAGCCAGTAGGGCTTCGGGCATTGCTATTGCAGCCCGACGTCTTGCTTGGCTCCAGGCCTCTGATCTGGAACCTTGGGTTCTAGATGGCTTACGGAATCTGCCCTGTACAGGTGAGAACTTATTTGGGGAAGAGTGGCAAATCAAAGCCACCCAGATGGATGCTGAAAATGCCACCTTGGAAAGACTTTCAAAGTCCACTTCAATTCCTACTAAGAAAAAGTCTTTTAAAAGGCCTTACTATAAGAAGGCCAGAGTTGCTTCAAATACTGGCCAGCAGTCTTCTCAACCTCGCTATACTGCTAAGCGTCAGCAATCCAAACAAGCACGAGCTAAGCCTGCAGCAGCAACTGTAGCTCAGCAGGCTCCAACCCCTCAGGGGTTTTGACTTGCTCCTAGGGAACTTGCCACTTCTGGTTCTAACACAACCAGAACCTCTCACCATACCCGGAAGGTTGGTTCACTTTGCTCCCAGATGGGAACAAATCACAACAGAACAATGGACCCTCTCTATCATTCGAGAGGGTTACAAACTTCATTTCTCCAGCCTTCCTCCCCATCATATGGTGAGACCATTCAATTCTCCCCCATCTCTCCTAACCCTGTTGGGTCAAGAGGTTTCCTCTCTTCTTGCCCAAGGGGCCATAGAAGAGGTTCCTCTTCCTCAACAAGGGTCCGGTTTCTACTCCCCTTATTTTCTCATTCCAAAGAAGACAGGGGGATTCAGACCAATCCTAGATCTGAGAGAATTGAACAAATTTCTCTTCAAGGAGAAATTCAAAATGCTGTCTCTCGGCATTCTCCTTCCTTACCTCCAGGGTCAGGACTGGCTTTGTTCTCTAGACCTACAGGATGCGTATACACATATACTCATCCATCCATCCCACAGGAAGTATCTTCGCTTTCTGTTTCAGGGAAAACATTTCCAATACAGAGTACTCCCCTTCGGTCTAGCCTCTGCTCCAAGAGTATTCACAAAATGCATGGCAGTCGTAGCCGCATTTCTAAGAGGCATGGGAATCTTTGTCTTCCCATATCTGGACGACTGGCTCATCCGAGCTCCAACTCAGTCACAGGCCCAGATTTCCCTGGACCACACAAGGAGCCTTTTGCAGTATCTGGGACTGGTAGTAAACCTTCCCAAGTCCCAACTCAATCTCTAGAATTCATAGGGGCCCAGTTGGACACCATCACTGCAAGGGCCTACCTTCCACATGTTCGAGGCCAGCGCCTCCTGAGTTTGGCCTCCCAAGCTCAGTCCAGCACTCACTTGACAGCCAGGGAAATGCTACGCCTACTGGGTCATATGGCCTCCACAGTGCATGTGGTGCCCTATGCTCGTCTTCATATGAGAGCAGCTCAATGGACCCTGGCCACTCAGTGGACTCAGGCGTCAGGAGCGCTCTCAGACCAAATACAAACCTCCGATCGTCTGTTTTGGTCCCTCCACTGGTGGACTTCCACCAAGAATCTGTTGTTGGGGGCTCCATTTCAACCATTGCTACCCCAAGCAACCCTCACAACAGATGCCTCCCAAACAGGGTGGGGAGCCCATCTGCAAACTCTCTCCACTCAGGGCACTTGGTCTCTACAGGAGACCACCCTTCATATCAATCTTCTGGAACTGCGAGCAATTTACCTTGCCCTCAAGGTCTTCCACTCCCTCCTAGCCAACCTCACTGTCCTAGTTCAGACGGACAATCAGGTGGCCATGTTTTACATAAACAAACAAGGAGGGACGGGCTCTCTGTCGCTTTGCAACGAAGCTCTAAGACTATGGGCCTTCGCCAGAGAGCATCAGATTCACCTGCTAGCAGTGTATCTCCCAGGAGTTCAAAACTCTCGGGCAGACAGGCTCAGTCGAGTTCTGCTGCCACACGAATGGTCCCTACATTTGGACCAAATAAACCGAATCTTTCAGGAATGGGGGACCCCGGACATAGACCTCTTTGCAAGTCCGTGGAATGCCAAACGTCCCGGTTCTGTTCCAGAACTCCGTGTCAGGGAGCTCAGGCTACGGACGCCTTTCTCCTGAATTGGAATCAGGCATTCCTATATGCCTTTCCACCCATTCCTTTGATTCCCAAGACTCTGTTCAAACTCCAGAGGGATCATGGAACTATGATCCTCATAGCTCCACGCTGGCCACGCCAAGTGTGGTTCCCTCTACTTCTACAGCTCTCCCAGGGATCCTACTTGGATCTGGGAGCTGCGCCAGACCTCCTGTCTCAGGAGGAGGGGACTTTGTGGCACCCAAACCCCAAATCCCTTCACCTCAGTGCTTGGTTACTGAAGGCTTAAGCCTTCAAGACTTTCATCTTTCCCAACCAGTGAAAGATATCCTTTCTGCCTCTAGGAAACCCTCTACCAGGCGTTCCTATGCTTTCAAATGGAAACGTTTTTCCATTTGGTGTGCTCAGCAGGGTCTTGACCCTCTAGCACTTCCTTTGAATTCTCTTCTTGATTATCTCCTGCATCTATCCAATGCAGGCCTCAAGACGAATTCGGTAAGAGTCCATTTAAGTGCTATTGCAGCATCCTTGAAACATATAAATGGACAACCTATCTCCTCTCATCCTCTTGTTGCAAGATTCATGAGAGGCCTGACTCTCACTAAACCTCCCATCAGACCACCCCCGGTCGCATGGGATTTGAATCTAGTGCTCGGTCAACTTATGAAGCCACCTTTTGAGCCAATGTTTTCCACCTCCTTGAAATTTCTTTCCTGGAAGGTCATCTTCCTCATTGCAGTCACTTCGGCTCGCCGCATCAGTGAGCTGCAGGCTTTAGTGGCTAATCCACCTTACACAAGATTTCATCATGATAAGGTGGTCCTTAGGACGAATCCCCACTTTATGCCTAAAGTGGTCTCGCCTTTTCATCTTAATCAAGAGGTATATCTACCTGTCTTTTTTCCAGCTCCTCATGCATCCAATGCAGAGAGGAACCTTCATACTCTGGATTGTAAAAGAGCTCTCGCTTTTTACCTTAATAGGACTCAGCCACATCGAAAGTCTTCTCAACTTTTTGTGGCCTTTGATCCTTCCCATTTGGGACTTCCAGTCTCCAAGCGTACACTTTCCAATTGGATTGCTCAGTGTATTTCTTTTGCTTACCAGAGCAAAAACATTTCTCTGGAAGGCCATGTCACTGCTCATAATGTGAGGGCCATGGCAACTTCTATGGCTCATCTGCACTCTGTTTCCATAGATCAGATCTGTCGAGCCGCTACCTGGGCCTCGGTTCATACCTTCACAGCCCATTACTGTTTGGACAAGGACTCCCGCCGGGATGCCTTGTTTGGCCAGGCTGTCCTCAAGCACCTGTTCCATTCCTAAACAACTCCTGCCCACCTTCCCAGAATGGATGCCTGAGATCCATACGAAGATGGCGAACCTTTACAGGGGATCCCATGCATCTAAGCTAGGGAGTCCCCATATGTGAGGACTTATTCCTGCTTGTTCCTGGAGATAGCACAGTTACTTACCTGTAACAGGTGATCTCTGGGAACAGCAGGAATTAGTCCTCACAACCCACCCACCTCCCCTAGGAGTTGTATCTTTTATCTATCTATCTTCCTGTCCTCTCTCTGTTGACTCAGCTATAAACTCGAAACTGAGGAGAGCTGTTCAGGAAGGCGGGAAGGCAGTGCGCATGTGCAGTGGGAGGTCCCAAAAGCTTCTATTCTAAGAAGCTGGGGAGCTTTCCCGCACGGGCTCCGTCGGTACCGACGTACCCATATGTGAGGACTAATTCCTGCTGTTCCCAGAGATCACCTGTTACAGGTAAGTAACTGTGCTATCTCGACATACACACATATATACACACACACACACACACACACACACATACATATATACACATACATACATATACATACATACACATATATATACATATACATAGACATATAAGAATATATCAATAGTGAGATATGGAAGGGCATAAAATACACACAAAAAATAAATATGAATATGTAGGCCTAAATATGGGTGTCTGCAATTAAACAGACAGATATCCTATGTGAAGACCATGCTGTAGGCATATATGTGGAGAGGAAAGATTCATCTAATAACAAAGAGGTGGAACCTACTTGAGAAGATATATAGAGAATCTATTCCCCCTGGTTATGATCTGCAAGGATGCTAGCTAGTGAAATAACCAGGATGGTTACATGAAAAACAGAGGATAATATCAATCTGTAGCCAGAAAGTCCTGAGCCTTCCAAGACTCTAGCATGGTAAGTAGACAGAAGACACAGAGATGAGATTCCATGTTGACCTGCTTAAGGGCAAAAAGTATCATGCGTTCTTACCATGAGGACGAGCTGCAAGGAGAAAGAGCATATCCCCGATTGGGAATGCTATGGACCAAAGCAGGGAAATGGCAACTCCTTAAGCCTTTACGTAAGAGAAGGCCTATGTCCTTTGTATCAAAAGGAGATAGCAAAAGAAGGGAGAACCTTCTAGTCATGGGAGACATGACTGAAAAGCCTTTTCTAACCATCTAAGATAGCTGTTGGAGAAAAAAAAACCCATGCTCTCTAGCAAGGGCCCATAGTGGAAAGCTTCTCTGTAGAATTGCAGAGAGCATGATGCAGGAGAATGAGGAGATAGAACTGGCTGCTAGAGAGCCAGTATCTCTGCCAACTATGCTGCCAAACCCAGGAGAATGGAGATGGCAGAAATAGAAGACCATCTAGAAAGCTTGTAATGAGATAATCTCCAAGATAGATGGAAGCACTGACTTGGAGCCACTACTAAGACTAGACAGAATGTTAGTGGAGGACAAATCTGGTTGTTTGTGGACAAGAACCAGTGGTCGAAACATTAAGGCTCCTGCATAGGCAGCTGCTAGCAAGATAGCAGAAAGAATCTTCCTGTTGAAAAACAGAAAGAACAGACAGAACAGGAGTAGAAACTCTGGACATGTCTGATAAGCTGATGTATACAAAAGGAACCCAAATCGGACTAAATACGAAACACCATTTAAATAAATCCAATTTGCTCCAAAATCACATTTTATACCTAAAGAATTTTTTTGTCGGAGTTCGTCAGCCCAGTGTCTCAAATCTGTTTTTAAGAGACACCGCCGTGACTACTCCATTTTATTAATTTAAAGTTAAAATGAACAAAAAGTCCAACACTTAGCTGTATGTCACCAAAGCGCCAAAACTCCCAGTGGACGACGTGGCGCACGTTTCGGGTTTTACACCTGCATTTCTGAAAAACTCTGCTTCAGGTCAGGACGAATCAGCAAAGGTAGATCATCAGCTTACAGGCCACAGGAAATTTCACCTGCTATATTGTCGCCGGCGTCTGACGTCAGATAGATGAGGAAAGAAACACAGCCAATCAAACAGCTGACCAAACCCTATTCAGGGAATACCCACCACTCAGGGAATCCCTAAGGGACATCCATAGCTGAAAATAGAGATGAAGATGAAGAGCACAAATCACAAAATGGTATGCCAATCAAGTTGAGAGTTCAATCCTTCAGGGGTGACCGAATTTAAAAGGTAAATCCAGCGTTGTTCACATACTTGAAGTTTTTGTTCACGATCCCCCCGTCGAGGATCTGGCAGAATGAAATCCAAAACCCACCATCGCAAAGCTGCAAAAGCATGGCCCATAGACAGATGATGTTCCACCATAGGGGCTCCAAGATTTTTAAAGCGAAGACGAGAAGCATGGTCTGAAAGACGGATCCTGAAAGCCCTCTTGGTCTGACCTATATAATAGAGGGAACACGGACACACAATCAAATAAACCAAAGTCAGCAGATCAATCCGTATGCCAACGCGTGGTATATTTTCGAGAGGTGTGTCATCTTCATCTCTATTTTCAGCTATGGATGTCCCTTAGGGATTCCCTGAGTGGTGGGTATTCCCTGAATAGGGTTTGGTCAGCTGTTTCATGAAGTCTGTTTAGGAGTTGATGGTGAGGGAGGGAGTCAAAAGCAGCTGATAAGTCAAGGAATATGAGAAGACATCCTTGAGAAGGGTTCTGTGTGTGGAGGTATAAGAAATCTAGTAGGGAAGTAAGAAGGGTTTCGACTCCATGGTTCTTTTTGAAACCATGTTGGAATAAGTCGAGGGGGGAGTGTTCATCAATATAGTTCTGAAGTTGAGTTTGGACCAGCTTCTCAGTTATTTTAGCCAGGAATGGGATACTAGAGATGGGTCTGTAAGAAGTAGGAGAAGTAGGGTCAAGCTTTGTTCCTTTTAAGATAGGGCGGATGGTGGCACTCTTGAGAGGTGGTGGTACAGAGCCAGTTTGGAGGGATGTTTGAACAATATACAGAATGTATGGGCTGAGAGAACTTCTGGTAGATTTGATCCAGGGGACAGGGCAAGGGTCGAGGGCAGAGGTTGAAGCATTTAAATCCTTTATGACATTAGATACATTTTCTAATGTAAGATGGTCAAAATTGCTCCAAGAGTTTGAGGGGGTAGGCTCATGTGGTTGGGTGCTGTAGTCAGCAAAGGTTTGGGGGTTATTAGAAGATAGGAGAGGGAGTAATTTGGAAATCAGGTGATTGGCAAAGGTTTGTGCAGTTATTTTGGGGGGTTGGTCCTGGTGTAAGGGCTCGTTAATCAAGGATTTAGTAATAGAGAACAGCTCTCTAGGTTTGTTAAGTGATCGTTGAATAATATTTTCGTTGTATTCTTTTTTATGGTTGAGGGTTTCAGAGCAGTAAGTTTGGAGTTTAGCTGTATATGAGTGGTTAAGGAGAGGTGAACTGAAACCGAAGGATAAGAGCTTGATAGCTGCAGCCCAGAACAGCGGATTACAGATGAGATTTTAGTGAGCACTAGCAAAACAGACATATGTTGATTCTGTAAGAAAGACCTGGAAACAGCGACTCACCTCATTCTGTATATGACGATCCAAGCTCTTATGCCCAAATACCTCCACATGTATATAGTTGCATATGTTATGTTCTTTTTTAAGCTGTTCGACACTACAATACGTTAGTTAACTTGATACTTACGGTTCTAGCTTAAATATACTGTTTGTTTATAAAACTGTGTTTGTTTAATTTATGATGTTCTATGTAAAAGTTATGACGTTCTATGTAAAACAAACTGCGCTTTGTTAATTGTTGTTAATTGTACACCGCAACTGAACTTTGGAAGATGCGGTATATAAATGTTAAATAAATAAATAAAATAAATAAATAAATAAAATAGCTGGCTGTGAAGTTCTGATGGTGGAAACTTTCTACACAGAAAGGCACAACAAAGTAGCACGCCTCATATACTGGAAAGAGTAGTTACTCACCTGTAACAGGTGTTCTCCAGGAGCAGCAGGAATCAGTCCTCACATATGGGTGACGTCGGCGCCGACGGAGCCCTCGTGCGGAGCATTTCCCCAGCTTTCAAAGAAAGCCTTTGGGAACTGCAGCGCGCATGCGCGGTCCCCTTCCCGCCCAAGGGTGCCATCTTGCTCAGTCTGATGACATAGCTAAAAGACAGCAAAATAATTAGCAAAAATAAATCATATGACTGCAACTCCAAGGGGAGGAGGGAGGGTTGCGAGGACTGATTCCTGCTGCTCCTGGAGAACACCTGTTACAGGTGAGTAACTACTCTTTCTCCAGGACCAAGCAGGAAGTCAGTCCTCACATATGGGACTCACCAGCTTAAGGCTACCAGAGAACTCAAGCCGAAAAAATGAGCTCCCTCTAGCTAGTCAGTACGTATGGAAGGAATCTTCTCTGAGCACGCCCCCGACCGGTAGCCCAACACCAGGGCCGGAGGGTAGGAGTTGCCTAAACCCCAAAGAGATTGTGGAGTACTGCCTGTCCGAAAGCACTGTCCCTGCGGGACTCCCTCTCAAGGCAGTAATGGGCCGCAAAAGTCTGGCTTGAAGACCAAGTAGCGGCCCGGCAGATGTCTGCCAACGGAACAGAGCGGAGATGAGCCACTGACGCAGCCTTCGCCCTGACACGATGAGCCGTGACCCAACCCTCCGACGAGAGGCCGGCTGCCCCATAAGCCCAGGCGATACAGTCAGCGACCCATATGGACAAAGTACGTTTGGAGACAGGTAGCCCCAACTTATTGGGGTCAAAAGAAACGAAGAGCTGAACAGCCCTCCAATGATCCAGCGTACGGTCAAGGTAGAAGGATAAGGCCCTCCTACAGTCCAGGGTATGCAGAACCATCTCAGCCCGGTTGGCATGCGGCCTGGGAAAGAAGGTCGGAAGAACCACCTCCTGATTGAGGTGAAAAGGGGAGACAACCTTAGGAAGAAACTTCGGGTGAGTCCGTAAGACTACCCTATTCCTGTAGAACCTAGTGTAAGGGGGATCAGACACTAGTGCCTGAAGTTCACTCACTCTCCTAGCAGGAGGTAAGAGCTACCAGAAACAAGGTTTTCCAGGAGAGAAAACGGAGAGGGCAGGTAGCCATAGGTTCAAATGGCGGACAAGTAATTCGCTGTAAGACCACATTCAGATCCCACTCAGGGGCTGGTGGACGTAAAGGAGGCTTAAGCAGGAGGAGGCCTCTGAGAAAACGAGCCACCAAAGGGTGGTTGGAAAGAGGCCTCCTGTCCACCGGCGAGTGGTGCGCTGAGAGAGCACTGAGGTGAACCCTGACAGAGTTGGTCTTAAGGCCTAGATTGGAGAGGTAAAGCAAATATTGCAATACTACCGCTACCAAGCACAAGAAGGGATTCTCGCTGTGCTGCGCACACCATGTGGAGAATCTACGCCACTTAAGAGCGTAGGATTTCCTGGTGGATTGCCATCTAGAGGCTAAGACAACATCTTCCACCTCTCGAGGCAGTAGTAGGGGAGCCAGGACTACCCTTTCAGTAGACAGGCCATCAGATGAAGGGACTGGAGGTTGGGGTGCAAGAGAGTCCCCTGATCCTGAGACAGGAGATCGTGCTGAAACCCCAGAGGAAGAGGGGTGTCCACCGCCAGTTGCAGCAGAAGCGGGAACCACGGTTGCCTCGGCCACCTGGGGGCTATCAGGATCATTGAGGCCCCGTCCTTGAGGACTTTGAACAGTGTTCTGGATACTAGTGGCGTGGGAGGCAACGCATACAGTAGGCCTGTGGACCACGAGATCAGAAACGCATCCGCTGCTACTCTGAGAGGATGCGGTTGCCTGGAGCAGAATCTCGGGAGTTGCTGGTTCAGAGGACTGGCGAAAAGATCCATGGTGGGGAGGCCCCATCTGAGAAAAATCTGCTGAACCACCAACGGGTTCAATCTCCATTCATGTGGTTGCAGGATCCTGCTCAGTCTGTCCGCCAGGCAATTTTCTTGACCTGGGAGGTAGACAGTCTTCAGGAGGATTCCGTGATTGACGGCCCAAGAGCACAGCAGTTGTGCCTCCTGACATAGAAGGAAGGAGCCTGTGCCTCCTTGTTTGTTCATGTAGAACATGGCAACTTGATTGTCCATCTGGACTAGTACAGACTGGTGAGAGGCGAGGTGGGAGCAGGCTCTCAGAGCTAGGCGTATCGCCCGTAGCTCCAGGAAGTTTATCTGTTGAGCAGCCTCCCAAGGGGTCCAGAGACCCTGAGTACACATCCCTTGGCAATGTGCTCCCCAACCTAGAAGAGAAGCATGTCGTCAGCACTTGAGAATGCGGAGGGGATTGAAAAACCACTCCGAGTACCAGATTCGGAAGATGAAGCCACCATTGCAGAGAGGAGACTAGCAGGTCGGATATTCTTACTGAGTCCGCTAGGCTCCCTGTGGCCTGATGCCACTGAGGGCGAAGGCGCCACTGAGCAGGCCGCATGTGCAGGCGGGCATTGGGGGTTACATGAACCGTCTAAGCCATATGGCCGAGTAGTCGCAGGAATTGCCTGGCAGAGACCAGGGAATTGCTGTGAAACTGCCTGGCCAGATCCATCAGCCTGTGGGCTCTGTCCACTGGCAGAAAAGCCTTCGCCTGAAGAGTGTCCAGCCTTGCTCCTATGAATTCTAAGTTCTGGGACAGGAGCAAAGTGGACTTTGTGAAGTTTATGACAAATCCCAAGTGCTGAAGCAGAGCCACAGTGCGAAGGGTGGCTTGATTGGCTTCCTGGGAAGACTGGCCCCTTATGAGCCAGTCGTCCAGGTACGGAAACACAAAAAGACCTTGAAGTCTTAGGTAGGCCGCCACCACTGCCAGGCACTTGGTGAACACCCTGGGCGCGGATGTCAGGCCAAAGGGTAGTACTCTGTACTGATAGTGGTTTCCTCCCACAACAAATCTGAGATATTGTCTGTGGTCTGGATGAATAAGGGTGTGAGTATAAGCATCCTTGAGATCTAAGGCGCATAGCCAATCTCCCTGCTGGAGGTAGGGCAGCAGGATTCCAAGGGTAAGCATCTTGAACTTTTCCCTCTCCAGGAACTTGTTGAGGTTGCGCAAGTATAGGATGGGTCTGAGGCCTCCTGTTCTTTTTGGTACCAGAAAGTACCTGGAATAAAAGCCGTGATCTCTCAGGTGGTGGGGCACCGGTTCCACAGCCTGTTCCTTTAGTAGACTTGCTAACTCCTGAAGGAGTAGGTCCCTGTGCAGAGGGAGTCTGGGAGGCTCCCCTGGAAAATAGGAGGGAGGTACTTGGTGAAAATGGAGAAGATAGCCCTTCTGGACTATATGAAGCACCCAAGTATCTGATGTGACGGCTGACCACCTGTGGGCAAAGTGGGCCAGCCGGCCTCCTGTGCTGAGAGAAGCCAGCTGAGGAGAAGAGGCTATGCTTTTTGAGTCAAAAACCCCCACCCTGCTGAGCAGGGGCCGGTGTTGGTGGCTTGGGGGCCTTCTGCCTACGGGGCCCATGACCCTGCCCCTTGGCCTGCTGACCCTGTTGGGGAGCTGGAGAGGCCTGAAAATGAGGGTATTGTTTATAGGCAGATGACTTCCTCAGGTAAAAGGTCTTTTTTCCCCGAGCCCTTCTTCTGAGAAGGGGCAGAGGTTTTCCTGGACAGCCGAGTCCTGGTCAGAGTCTCGGTCTCGAGTTCTGCAGCCTTTTCAGCCATGGGCTTGCCAAAGAGGTTTTCACCTCGGCAGGGGACATCGACCAACTTGTCCTGGACCCATGGCTCGAGGTCGGATGACTGTAGCCAAGCCTGTCGGCGGGCACCGATGCCGGCCCCGGCTACTCGGGCCGAAGCCTCGAAGCCATCGTAGGCTGCTTGAGAGACAAGGCCTGGAACCTCTGCAAAGGTTCCTCGGAGAGACCTGCAGAGAACCCGGCAATCTCCTTTGCCAGGTCTCGGAGATACATGCCCATGTAGAGCTGGTATGTCTGGACACGGCAAGCAAGCATAGAGCCCTGGAAGCACTTCTTACCGAGGGCATCCAGGTTCCGGGCCTCCCGGCCGGGAAGTACCGAGGAGTGCATCTTCTGACTTTTCAGTCGATGCATGGCTGATTCCACAACCATGGAGTGGTGCGGTAATTGTGCCTTTTGGAACCCGGGGCTCTTGCGGACTCGATAGATGGAATCGACCCGCTTGCTTAACACCGGCGTCGAGGCCGGGGTCTCCCACATGCGAAAGAGCAGCCGCTCCAGCATCGGAGGAACCGGTACAGTAAAGGCCTCCTTCGGGGGAGAGAGTCATAATGGAGGGCCTCGAGCTTTTCGGCTCGAGGCTCCTCCTCGGGATCCGCGGGGAAGGCCAAGGCCTTGGCCATATCCCGCACGAAGTCCGAGAACCGGGTATCCTCTGGTGGGGATCGTCTCTGAGGTTCGGACTCCGGCGTGTCCGATGGGACACACCGAGTCCGATAGGTGTCGGGTGACTCTTTGTCCTCCGTCTCCCAGCCCGACTCCTCGGAGGAGGCTCCGGTCGGGCGGGCACCGATGCCCTCTGCCCCGACGCCGAGGGTACCGGTGTCGACCTCCTCGGTCCTGAATGGAAGGCCGAGGGAGACCGTGGCCGAGGATCGACTCGAGCCCGCATGGACTCGAGGATCGGCTCGGCCTCCGGGGTCGACTTGGACATCGAGGTCCCGGTGGTCGGGGCAGATGCAATGGTGAGACCGGCGATCAATACCCGCTGCTGTTCCATGAAGGCAGCGAGGCTGCTCTCCAAGGCCGTCAACCTGAGTCCGTGCTCAGGAGACCCAGCAGCCCCCAACTCGGACCCCGACGGCGGCTCCCTTGGAGGAGAGTCCACAAGGACTACAGCACTCACGTGTCCAGGAGACTCCATCTAGAGACGAGGTTGCTTGGCAGGCCTCTCCGACTCCGAAGACCCGGGACAGCTATCGGGGCTATGCGACCTGGCTCTCGAGGAACCAGGAGCGTCCACCGATGCCGCCCTCGCGGGTTTCTTCTTCCTGCGCTGTTCCCGCGAAGGAGACCCCCGCTCAGAGGAACCTCGACGCTGCTCGGGGCCGGAGTCCCAAGACGTCGAGGCCTCTGACGAGGTCCGGGCCCGTCCGGACGCGGAGTCAGAGAAGAGCCTATCCTTCTGGTGCCGCCGACTCAACGCTTTCGAGGACATTTTGCCACACGGACCACAAATCATCGGGTCATGATCGGGTCCGAGGCAGCAGTCGTGTGTGTCGGTAAGAGACATAAGTTTCTTACACCGATCACACTTTTTAAACCCGCTGGCAGCCATCGGGGAAAAAAGGGCCCCTGCGAGGTCAAAAAAGACAGGGCTGCCAGTGAAAAAAAGAAAAAATGGCGCGAACGCTAGTCACGAAGGACAGAAACCGAAAAAGGAGAGAATGGGCTCGATACCGGCGTATCGGGCCCAGGCGGGAAAAGGATCCGGCGTCGAACCGAAGGAGAAGTACAAAAAATAGGGAAATCAACTTTTTCCCCGGCAAAAAACGAACTACGTCCGTCGGGCTCCGCAGAAAAAAGAAGACTGAGCAAGATGGCACCCTTGGGCGGGAAGGGGACCGCGCATGCGCGCTGCAATTCCCAAAGGCTTTCTTTGAAAGCTGGGGAAATGCTCCGCACGAGGGCTCCGTCGGCGCCGACGTCACCCATATGTGAGGACTGACTTCCTGCTTGGTCCTGGAGAAACTCTGTAAACACTACAACATTACTGTGCCTGAAAAGCACTGGGATCATGATCCCAAAGAGAATTGCAGAGAATGAAAGGGTTATGACCACCTGGGACATTCTGGATGTGACGAAACACCAGAATGGTATTGATAAAGAGGTGTCTGTTCCAAGTGATTATTGTGTGAATGCGCAGAGGAGTAGAAGATCCTGAAGTACCAAGAACTGCAATCAGAGACCAAGAAAATGTGGCAGAAACAGAAATATTTCTGTATCTATCGTATTAGGAGACACAGGTTAATAAAGAAGAATTTCCAAGCACTTCTTGACAAACTAACCATACATATTACATCTTACGAACTCCAGAAGAAAGCTCTCTTTGGCATGATGCAAATACTACACTGAGCAATAGAAGTAAATTTGAGAGACTGATATCATACTCGACATACTCTGGCTTAGCAGCGAGGTTCAGGACCGTCATGGTATGCACAAAACTAACTCATTTGGAGAAACTGTCCTGTAACATTAAAATGTGCAACCAGGACATGTCTAACTTTATAGTGGGCCCTAGGCATGCAAGTGTGTTAGGCTCCCATAGTTATATAATTAAAACTCTTACAACTAGGCCCTGATGTGGTTTTGACTGCAGAGGATAACCAGCAGAGGTGGAAGTGATAGGAAAGAAGTACTGCTTACTGATTCCTCCTGCTGACTAGAGGACAACAGGGGAATGTAGAGACTTTGGCATCATTGGTGGCTCTGCCCCCACCCACCCATTTCTATTAGGGCAAATATCTGTCTTCAGAGCCACATATGATTTAAACTGACTGAGAAAGAAACTTCCACATTACTAGGACCCTCTGACATGGAACTCAATATAATGTGAAAAGGACATCAGTTCTTTAAAGTACAGATGTTCGGGGCTGCAAAATTCCAAGGTGCCAGCTTGTGTGGCAGTTTAAAAATTAGCACTCAGCGCTGCAGAGACACATGTAAGGTGCCAATCCCCTCATTGTAAAAAGTTGCACTGTACATAGTTAATGAAATCAAGTTAGTCACTGTAATCACGTTATAAGTTTTATTGTAAAGGTTTACACATGTTCTATCTACTATGAATGGGTATTTGTAAAATGTTGCACCCATACATACTTATATACCGCACTTTCCCATGGATCAGGTGCAGTTTACAATGAACAAAAGTATTTATAAATAAATAAAAAATAAATAAATGTAAAAGACAGTCCCTGCTCAAAGCTTACAATCTAATCAATACAGTAGCTGTAGACATAGAATACATCTAGGGGGAATGGTAAGGAAACACAAAGGAGATTAGGTGAATCAAGATCCGAAAGCGGCAGCGAAGAGCTAAGCTTTCAGCCTCGAATACAAACTCCAGTCCAGTCCCACATCTCTGGGTTGTGCTCCCCTTCCAGCAGCTTGGAGACTGAGCATGATATCGCTTGACAACATCAGTATAATTAGGCAGCTGGCTCCTCCTTCCAGCCCCAGTAACCACTGACAAAGCAAGACTAACAGGAAAAACAAGTAAGCGGTCAATAAAACCAAGCATAAGACCAAGTATATAACTATATAACTCTGGCCCCTCAGACTAGAAGACCCGGGTACCACCCCGGGACGAAAGAACTCTCCAATAGCCAAATAAATGCTCCCAAAAAGGATTAACTGCCTAAACTGAGCGAGGGTCTCTTGTCCCCCAAAACAACAAGACTTACCCGTGTACTGCTGAGGCACCAACAATGACCACCATAAATGGTCAACTTTACAGGTTTCTCAAAAGAAAGGCAACGACCGTAGGGACTGCACTACCAGCAGGACTTCCCTGTGTCCCATAGGATCTCCGATCCCCTAAATCTCTGAAGCATATATAACACCTGATACCCTTCTACAGGAATGGGGTCGCAGACTGATCCCCTTTTTCAAACTCCAGGGCAGGTTCCAGGACTGGACTGGAGTTAATCAAGGAACGCCAATTAGCAGGTAAGGTCTAATTTCACTTTCCTTATTTTCCGTCCAGTCCAGTCCAGTCCCGTCCTGCACCTCTGGGATTTAACAGCAGTTCTACCAATGGGAGGGACCCACGATTCCAGCCTGAAGCACTGCCATTCCAACTGTTAGACACTGTCGCCTGTGCCATGAATCTATAGCCACTTGCAAAGGCCTGTAAGGCAGACTGGATGGCTGCCCTACCCCTCTTGGCTGGGGGAACCCCTGCATACTCCGTTCCTGAAAATGCCCGAGGCCTGGACAACTGCACTCGCAACCTCGCTGGCCCGGACTCTCCCTGAACACGTACGCCAAGAGAAAAAGTCTTACTAATCCACCTAGAAGTGGAAGTTTGGCCACTGCCTTGCCCTTGTACAGCTCTCCAACCAAAAACAAACAACCGGAACGATTTCCCAACCAGGCAGTCTCAGGCAATAAGACAGAATACTCTCCACACAACCAAGTGACCTAAGTGTGGATTCGTGTCTCCTCCCCGCTCTCCTGAGAGCACCGGCAGGACGACGGACTGATTCACATTTATTTTATTTATTTATTTATTTGGACAGCTTTTATATACCGCTGCTTCCAAGGATCAGCAGCGGTTTACATTATAACAAACAGAACTGGTACATTGAACTTTAAGAACTAGGAACATTTTACATTATAACAAATCAAATATCAATACAATTGATTCAGTACATTATGAACTAGTTTACATAACAATATTGAACTATATTACAAATAAGTTTACTTTAATAGTTATATTAATGTGAGAAGTGTACTTATGTCATTTGAAGTTGTAGTGATTCCAATTAAGGTGTACCATTGGATAGAGTAATTGATTTGGTTTATGGAGGTTGGGAAGGTATACCTGTTTGGGAAGGTATACCTGTTTGGCCATTGGTGTAGTATTGTGTAAATAGATGGGTTTTTAGTGTTTTCCTGAATGTTAGAAGATCTTTTGTTTCTCTTGGTTGATCTGGTAGATTGTTCCACAGTATCGGAGCAACAAGCGAAAAGGCACTGCTACTTGTTGAGTGTTTAGATTTTCTTATTATATCTGGGACTGCTAAGGTGTTGAGGTTTTTTCTCCGTCGTATCCTATTTTCGGGTGGGCTGTGAAGGAGGGTGGTTAAGTATGATGGGGCAATATCATTAATTAATTTGAAAGTGGTTAACAGTATCTTATATTGAATTCTGCTGAATATGGGTAACCAATGTAGGGTGAATAAAATAGGTGTGATATGGTCTGATAGTTTAGCTTTATGTATAATTCTGGCTGTTACATTTTGGGCCATTTGTAAGATTTTGATGTTCTTCTTGGTTATACCATGTAGTATGCTATTACAAAAATCAAAATGTGGTATGATCAAGGCTTGAGTAACAGTTCTAAAGTCATCATCTTGTAATAATGGGCATCTTGTAATAATGGGCATCTTGTAAACATGAGGCATGGCTATTCCTTAGAGAAAAAAACATAAGGGACCAGCCTGAGGATAGGACTCCCTCCAGAGAGAATCTGCAGATCCAAAGTTTTCCAGACTGAGTGAATTGCCCCCCGAAGCACTGCCTTAAGACCACCCATCCAGGGACTCTGCCAAAAAGGCACCATTTTTGCCCCCACCTATGTGCTCACGTTCCATGTATGAGCCAGTTGTTGAGGTAAGGGTGGTTCAGAGGGCTCCACAGGGGATCCCATGACTGTATAATAGGTTGCCGGCTTAGGCTTCGGGATTTTGCCCAAAAACAGCCGGTCCTTGAGACCCAGAAACATCCAAGCTCCTCCCCGGCGGAGTGCCGGCACAGCTATTCTCATACCTTGGTGAACGTCCGTAGAGCCATCGCTAGCCACTGCCATCTAAGCCCAGGGAAGAACAGCTGCTCATGTGGACCACCTGCCCACTGTATTGGTTCTGTGCCCCTGTACGTGACTTGAACCTGTGCCCTATTGGCTTGTTTGCAGCACTCCTCCGGGCTGAGCCATTATTTCTTTTTGAAGAAAAAAACAAAAACAAAACAAAACAGTGGATGTTCTGGCCTGTAGGGGGATTGCCAAAACACCTCCGTGAGGTTGAGGGAAGGCAGGGACCTCCCCCTGCCTCTCCCAGCCACTATTTCGGACTGTCACGAGAAACTGTGGCAGTCTACAGCTCCCTTCTTACTTGCTGAGGGCCGAAAAAAACCTAACTTTTCCTTTTTTTTTTTTTTTTTAAACACTCAATGGATTGCATAACTATGAGACCCGCACTGGCCCATGTGAACCAGTACGAGACACCTTCACTGCAGAAGCTTGTCAGGGTGACCTATTGCCTTGGTTTTGTCGCCCTCCTTGGAGGGGAACTGCGCAATGACGGACCCTCCAAACAGACCAGGCCCCCTAGGCTGGACATGAACTGGACCCAAGCAGGGATCCCCACTGCCGGCCTCTCCCAGGATGTACCGCCTCTGGGCCCTCCTGCTTCTTTGTAATTTCTTAAGTCTCAAGGAAAAGGAGATGCTAAGGCACCACCGTCCCCTAGGGGAAAAATGATTCCCAATGGAATAAATGCCTACTTCTTGGAGTAGCCGGAGCATGGATCTGCCAAAGGGGAAGTCATCTTGGGCCTAATCCCTAGTGGTACCCTGGCTCTCTTAAGGAATTGTGCTCCTTGGTAACATACATTGATAACTCTTTTTTTTTTTTGTGAGGTAATGGAGGGTCAAGGGACCTGCCAAATGTCATAAGCAGCACCAGGGAAAACAGAACTCCTGGGCCTCAAGCTCCCAAGCCAATGCTCCAACCATTAGGCTACTCCTCCACTCCTTGGTGGATGAGAAAAAAAAAAAGTGTGTTGGGGGCCCCTGGCAATAGTGGGCATAGCCAGAGCGCATGAGAATCAAAAGATGGAAAAACAACAAGGCAATACCCATTTAAACTATCCAAGGGAGCCTGATAAAATGGGGGAAAAGGAACATAGTTACAAGAAACTAAAAAGGATCAGCTGAAAGGCCAGGGTCTGTCACCCTTGTCAAAGCGACCCCCACTACAGCCCAAACCTGGCCATGCCCCCAAAACAGAAACATCCCCAACCTGAACATGGCTAAGGCAACAGCAAGCCAGGAGGCCCACCCAAGGCCCCACGGAGCATAGCAGGATTAGGAACTGGACACCCAGCTCAAAGCAGTGCTCCTCACGCCAGGCCATTCCTCCACTTCATCACTGGCTCAGGGCCTAGTCCATCCTAACGGAGTTTCGGCCTCCCACCCAGTCCAGCTCCCTGGAAGGATTCTCAGGACCTGTGTAAACCTCAGGCAGCTCTGAACCTAAGCCACAAATGGCCTTAGCCCGCCTCTTGCAAGTCATACAATGCAGGCCTAGGGCCCCTGGGACTGACACGTTCGCTGCCTCTCTGTCTCAATCTTTTTTTTTTTTCCAGCAGGAAGTAGCAGCGTTAATAAATAACCATAAAAACCAAATCCCAAGAACAAAATTTATTTAACATTTTTTGTATACCGCTTTTCAAGTTTATCAAAGCGATTCACAGAGAACAAACATTATTACATTGAACAGTGGAGGAACCCTTTACATTATACAACTTTGAGAACTATTTACATTTAACAGTTTACAATTCAATAACTATGTACAGTGGCATATGCTTTTGTTTGAGACGGACATTTGAGTGCTGCCGAGACAAGGCCCAAGCGTCCGAGCACGCCAAAAAAACTATCTGCCCCGAACCTCAAGACAGAACTGCACAGGAGAAAGACAATGTTTCCTATGCCCGTGAGCTGGCACTTTCCACCTCCCCCCCCACCCCCCTCAGCCAGAGCCTCCGCCGCTGGAGGAGGGGAGAGAGTCGCAGCCACCACTAGAATATAGGAAGGAGGAGGAGGAGGGAGAAGAATTAAAAGGAATCCCAATGCCCTCCTCACCAGTTGCCTGTCGCCTCAGTTCCCCCCACCTGCCGGACCCCACTTTACAGGCGTCCGTCTCGGCAGTGGACCTTCGTGGGATACTCTCAGGCCGTGGCTGACTGAGTGCAGCTGCTCCTCACCATTCAAGAAGGTACTGGAGCTGCTGCCAACTTCTAATATGCCCCGCACACACCAGAAGGGAAAACTAAGGAGCCTGGCCCATAGCCAGGAATTGTAGAGAAAAACTAGACAACTATATCCCCTTTCTCTACATAAGATCTCTGCAACCGCAATGACCCAAACCACGGGGCTCCCTTCATGTGCGGCTCTCTCCTTGTCACCACAACACTGTTTTCCCACACTGCTAAACCACTGCCAACAACCCCGTGGTGCTCCGCAGCGTGTCGGCCAACACTCCCGGTAGTCTATGTGAGGGCTAAGCTCTCTTGTTCCCAAACTGTGCTCAACTTGCCGGCTTGCACAGTGGTGCTGCAACTGGGCTGCCACTATAAAAACATAAGATATGCCATACTGGGTCAGACCAAGGTCCATCAAGCCCAGTATCCTGTTTCCAACAGTGACCAATCTAGGTCATACGTACTTAGCAGTTACCCCAAAAGAGACAGGTTCCACAATGCTTGTATTGGGTCAAGCATTGATATCCTGGGTCCCTTTTTAATAATGGTTTATGGACCTTTCCTCCAGAAACGTGTTCAAACTTTTTTTAAACCCAGCTACATTAACAGCCTTTACTACATCCTTCAGTAACAAATTCCAGAGTTTGATTAGACGTCGAGTGAAAAAATATTTTCTCTTATTTGTCTTAAATAGTTTACCCTGTAGCTTCATTGCATGTCCCCTAGTCTTTCTATATTCTGATAATGTAAACAATCGATCTAAGTTTACCCGTTCCACTCTGTTTATTAATGTATAGACTTCTATCATATCTCCCCTCAGCCATCTCTTTTCCAGGTTAAAGAACCCTAACCTTTTTTAGCTTTTCTTCAAAGGGGTATCCCTTCCATCCCCTTTACCATTTTGGTGGCTCTTCTCTGAACCTTTTCTAACAAACACTATATCCTTTTTAAGATACGGCGATCAGAATTGCATACAATATTCAAGGTGTGGTCGCACCATGGAACAATACAGAAGCATTATAATAACCTTTGTTTTATTTTCCATTCCTTTCCTTATGATACCTAGCATTCTATTTGCTCTCTTGGCTGCCGCTGCACACTGGGCAGAGGGTTTTAACATGTTATCCACAATGACGCCTAAATCGTTTTCCTGGGTGGTGGTTCCTAATGTAGAACCTTGCATCGTGTAACCATAGTTTGGGTTGTTCTTCCCTAGGTGCATAACTTTACACTTGTCCACATTCAATTTCATCTGCCATTTTGATGCCCAGTCTTCCAATTTATCAAGATCCTCTTGTAATTTTCCCAATCCTCATGTGTTTTAACAACTTTAAAATAGTTTTGTGTCATCTGCAAATTTGATAACCTCACTTGTTATTCCCTTTTCCAGGTCATTTATGAATATGTCAAAAAGCAGCAGACCCAGCACAGATCCCTAGGGTACGCCACTATTCACCTTTCTCCACTGGGAAAATTGGCCATTTAGCCCTACCCTCTGCTTTACATCTTTTAACCAGTTCCTGATCCACAATAGTACAGTGACTCCTATCCCATGACTGTTTAGTTTTGCCAAAGGTATCTGATGAGGGACCTTGTCAAAGGTTTTCTGAAAGTCCAAATACACTATATCAAACGACTCACCTTTGTCTACCTGTTTATTCACACCTTCAAAAACAAAACCCCCCCACCAGATTAGTAAGACAAGATCTTCCTTGTCTAAAGCCATGTTGGCCGTGACTATCTACATGTTCAACAATTTTGTTCTTTATGATAGTTTCTACCATTTTTCCCGGTAGTGACGTCAGGCTCACCGGTCTGTAGTTTCCCAGATCACCCCTGGAACCCTTTTTAAAAATTGGCATTACGTTGGCCATCCTCCAATCTTCAGGTATTACAGATGATTTTAATGATAGTTCACAGATTACTAATAGCAGGTCTGCAATCTCATATTTCAGTTCTTTCAACACCCTTGGATGTATACCATCCAGCCCAGGTGATTTACTACTCTTCAGTTTATCAAATAGTTATAAATACATCTTTCCGATGTATCGATATTTCTTTCAATTCTTCCGCACTTTTGAATACCACTTCAGTCATGGGTAACATCCCTACATCTTCCTCAGTAAAGACCGAAGCAAAGAATTCATTCATTCAGTCTCTCTGCTATCGCCTTGTCGCCTCTTACTGCCCCTTTTACCCCTTTATTATCTAATGGACAAACTGACTCTCTCACAGGTTTTTTGCTACAAATGTACTTGAAAAAGTCTTTATTACGCGTTTTTGCTTCCGCAGCACGCTTCTTCTCAAATTCTCCCTTTGCCTGCCTATCAATGCCTTGCATTTAACTTGCCAGTGCTTGTGCTGTTTCCAGTTTTCTTAATTTGGCTCTTTTTTCCATTTCCTGAAAGATGCTTCTTTGGTAACAGCCTCTCTGACCTCCCCTTTAAACCATGCTGGAAGTGTTTTGGACTTCCTTCCACTTCTCTTAAAGCGTGGAATACAGCTGTTCTGGGCTTCCAAGATAGTATTTTTCAACACACCCAAGCTTGATTTAAGTCTTTAACCTTTGCAACAGCTCCTTTTAGCTTTTTCTTAACTAAATTTTCCTTATCATAGTCTCCCTTTCGAAAGTTAAAAGGTAGTACTGTGGATTTCCTTACCATCCCTCCTCCACTAATTAAATCAAATGCGATCATGCTATGATCACTATTGCCAAGTGGCCCCAACACCCTAATCTCTTGCACCAGATCTGGTGTTCCACTAAGGACTAGGTCCAATATGGCTTCCCCTCTGGTCACCCCATGCTTTATGCTGAAGACTCCCAGATCATCCAATTCTTGATTCGTCCTACGCTCAGCCTAATTTCTAAGGCTTCAGCGTCGGGAAGAGAGGCACTGCTCACGTTGCCTGCAGGCCCAGCACTGCTAGCTCCTCACCCAATAACGGGTTCGGGAGCTGCAACAACCCAAAATAGTCTGGCTGCATGGGTTTTTATTTTATTTATTTTTTAAACTGAGAATTAAGAAGAACTAAAAAGGAAAAACAAACCACAACCAAAAAAAAAATAAAACTAACTTTTCGTAGTCACCTCTTAATTCCCTCCAGCTGCTTGGAGACCGAACTTACTGGGGCTGGAAGGAGGAGCCAGCTGCCTAAGTACGCTGATGTCATCAAAAGATGTCATGCTCAGTCTCCAAGCTGCTGGAAGGAGAGCACAACCCAGAGGTGCAGGACTAGACTGGAGGACGATAAGGAAAGAGCAGCAAGGTAAAAGGAGCAAAGTCTAGAGTTAACAACAGAAGAGAAAGGGACAGATAAAAGCGATTTGCCAGAAGAGCTGAGTTCCTGATGAGGGGTGTAGGGAGAGATAAGAGAGGAAAGGTAGTGAGGAGCTGCAGAGTAAATGCACATATAGGTCAGCAGGAGAAGTTTGAACTGGATGCGGAAATGAATAGGGAGCCAATGAAGTGACCTGAAGAGAGGGGTAATATGAGCATAACGAGGCTGATGGTAGATTAGTCGCGCAGTAGAATGTTGAACAGATTGAAGGGGAGAGAGAGGATTCAGAGGGAGACCAGCAAGGAGTAGATTACAATAGTCAAGATGGGAGGTGACTAAAGAGTGGATAAGTGTCTTTGTAGTGTGTTCAGAAAGAAATGGGTGAATTTTGCTGATGTTATAGAGAAAGCTAAAACCTGATGTTTCTATCAGTTGGATGAGTGTGGAGAAGAAGAGAGAGGAGTCAAAGACAACCCCAAGGTTGCGGAGCTGAAGAAACAAGGGGGAATAGAGAGTTATCCACACAGACTGATAAAGGAAGAAGGGGAGAGGAGGGTTTAGGGGGAAAAATAAGCAGCTCAGTTTTGGCCATGTTCAATTTCAAGCGGCAGTGAGACATCCAAGCAGCAATGTCAAAGGCAGGCAGAGATCCGGGCCTGGATTGCCGGAGAGATTTCAGCTGTAGAGAGGTAGATCTGGGAGTCATCAGCATAAAGATGGTAATGAAAGCCATGGGAAGAGATGAGTGCACCAAGGGAATGGGTATAGAGAGAGAAAGAGTGGACCCAAGACAGATACGTGTGGTACACAAAGACAATATGCGTTACAATTTACAACCCCTTCTGCATGCCATTTTCTTCCCCTTTCTCTTTTGTACAAATCTGACAAATTCGCCATGACTTGAGCATTCTTTTTATGATTATGTTCGTTTGATTGTGAACCTGTGTACAAAGATGCAATGTGTGCCCAAATAGTTACTGTGTATTCCATTCCGTTTATGTTGGCAGTGTGCATGATTTCTTCTTAATTTCATTAGGTAGCCTCGAAAAAGGGATGTTTTTTTGTTGTTGGTAGTCATTATACCATAAAGAACAGCAGCCGTTTCAACCTATACCTTATGATCAGGAACCACTGGTGATGAAAGAAGAAGTCAAAGCAGCATTGAAAACCTTATCAAAAAACAAAGCACCGGGCATTGATGGCATTCCCATTGAGTTATTACAGCAATCAGATGAAGCTGTTACCATACTTAAAAGGCTCTGCCAGGAAATTTGGAAGACAAATTCATGGCCAAGTGACTGGAAAAGATCTGTGTTTATACCAATACTGAAGAAAGGTGAGCCGACTGACTGTGAAAATTATCGTACAATCGCTCTGATCCCACATGCCAACAAGATTCTACTCAAGATCGTTCAGCAGAGATTACAACCATACCTGGAACGAGAACTAGCTGAAGTGCAAGCAGGGTTCAGGAAAGGGAGAGGAATGAGAGACATTATCACGGATGTGAGATGGATCCTTGAAAAACCAAAACAAAAAGAACACCAAAAGGATATCTGTATGGGTTTTATTGACTACAGCAAGGCTTTTGACTGTGTAAACCATGAGAAACTCTGGGTCACATTAAGAAGCATGGGCATACCAGAACACCTGATCGTTCTCTTGCACTACCTTTACACTGATCAAGAAGCAACAGTTCGAACAGAACTAGGAGAAACAGAATGGTTTAAAATCAGCAAAAGGTGTACAACAAGGCTGCATACTTTCCCCCTACCTACTGTATTTAAATTTATATGCAAAACAAATCAGAGAAACAGAACTGTATGAAGACAGAGATGTGAAGATTGGTGGAAGACTCATCAAAAACTTTTGCTATGCTGATACCACACTACAGGCTGAAAGTGAAGACGATTTGAAACATTTGCTTCTCAAGATCAAGGAATATATTTATATCCCGCTTTTCACCGGGATATAAATTTAGTCTTAAAATGGGTCTGCACCTTAAAGTTAAGAAGACAAAGATCCTGACAACTGGCAAAATGAATAAGTTCATCATTGATGGAGAAGAAATTGATAATAGTTGATCCAAGTAGGTTAAAGTTGTCAACTATCAATAAAGAAGCAACAAGCAGTCAAGAAATCATACGACGCATTGCTCTTGGTAGAATGACTATGAAGGACCTAGACAAGATTCTCAAGAGCAGAGATGTTTCTCTCCATACAAAGATTTGACTTGTTCAAGCCATGGCATTTTCAGTAACATCATATGGATGTGAAAGTTGGAAGGTGAAAAAGATAGACAAGAAGAAAATTGATGCCTTTGAATTATGGTGCTGGCGACGATTACTGTGTATACCATGGACTGCCCAAAGAACGAACCAGTCAGTACTAGAGGAGATCAAACCTAAGCTTCTTTAGAAGCTCAGACGACAAGACTGACTTTCATATTTTGGACACATCATGTGAAGAGAGATCATTAGAGGACATCATGCTTGGCAAGGTGGAAGGGCAACACAAAAGAGGAAGGCCAGCAATGAGATGAATTGATACAATAGCAGCAGCTATGGGTGCCAGTCTGTCAGAGTTGCCTGACTGAAGACTGAACACAGTTTGGGACAACTATCCAGAGGGTCGCCATGAGTCGACACTGACTCGACAGCACTTAACAGCCATTAGGAATTGTTGGGCCAGCCTTCTCACCAGACGACATCTGTCTGGCATGGAGTGGACCAGTTCGATGAGCAATTTTCAAGTAATGATGCGATTCCAGGCTGCACTCAGTGATTCAATCAGCTCTCGCTTGGTCTGCAACTGCTTCTTGGTGATCTCAACTGATACCTTGTACCAAAGATTCCCAATCGGGTTGAGATCAGGTGACTGAGCTGGCCAGTCAATGGTCTGAACTCCGTTTATTTTCTTCCAGTCGGTGACAGTTTTCGCTCAGTGGCAAGGTGCATTGGCATCCTGGAAGAAAAATATTTACCAGGAAACAGTTGCTCAGCTGATTGCAGCATGCACTTCTACAGAATTCACTATCCTGTCAACGATATGGAGTCTTTCAACACCACTGACTGCCATGCATCCCCAGATCATGACCTTGATTGGATGCTTCACAGAGATATTCAAGCACTCTGGTTTGTACTCTTCATGAGGAAAAACATCCTCACATAACTGTTCAGCGATGAAAGCATGTTCTGCATTCTGGGTGACCAGGGAAAAACCTCTCCCAGTCAACCTTGCTCCATTTTGAGCACTTGGATGTCCACGCAATGCATCTCTCTCTCTCTTCCATTGTTAGTAGTGGTTTCCTCTACGTCTTACAGCTCCTCAATCCGTACCCCAAGCATCGTCTCCTCACAGTGGAAGTGCAAACTGCAATGGAACACTTCTCCTTCCATTCCCACAGAAGCTCAGGGAAGGTTAGTTTGCAGTTGCCAAGAGATGTCCTTATCAATGCCCCATCGTCCCTGTTGGTTGACTTTCTAGGCCGACCGCTACGATGTTGGTCTTGCGTATTTCCCGTCTCCTTATGCTTCTGCAGAATGGAGGACAACCGTGCTCTGATTACAGCCAACCTTTGCTGCAATCTGTGAGCTGGAATACCCCTCCTCTTGAAAAACCACCACCCAGACCCGGTCCTCCATTGATAGAAAATGCAACCTCTTCACTATGCCAGGACGTTGAGCATCAGATATACACCATTTGATCCACATTAAATTCAAACCCTGTGTGCCACCAAAATACCATGCACTGATAGGAAATCATATTTGAAAGCCAATTGGCTGAGGAAGCACAGCAATCTATTGGTTTATTTTGATCCTGCTTTGACACAGAATCCAGTTGATCATACTGGGACATTGTTTCTTCATGACAGACATATAAAAATTCACAGACAAGTAATTTTGCATACAAAAATGTCTGCAGAATTAAATTTACAACAAAACAGTATATAATAAGCCAGGATTGAAAAGATATTCAAAATAAAGCTGAGGATAGCTTGATCATACCGCCTATGCAAGGCTTTTGCATACCACTGTAGCTTCTGTGAGCCACAGGCATGGAGAAGAGCTGCTGATACCTACAGTTGGCTCAGCTGGAAAAATGGCATCCAGCCAGGACTGAGCAACCACTGTCCAAGGTAGCCTGGGCTGTAAGAGATCAGGATCTATCAGATAACAAGCTGTTGCTGCATTCAAATGGCATATAAAACATAATGTGGACAAGTGCAATGTTATGCACTTAGGGAAGAGCAAGCCAAACTACAATTACACAATGCAAGGTTCCACATTAAGGGATCTGGATATCATCATGGATAATATGTTGAAATCCTCTATTTAATGTGTGCAACGGCGGCTAAGAAAGCAAACAGAATGCTAGGAATCATAAGAAGTGGAGACTAATACCAAGGATTTCTAATGCCTCTGTATTGCTCCATGGTGCAACCACATCTTGAATATTATGTGATGCTCTGGTCGCCATATCTACAAAAGGATATAGCAGAATTAGTAAAGATACAGAGAAGAGTAACCAAAATGATAACAGGTAGGGAAGGTTACCCCTACAAGCAAAGGCTTAAAAGATTAGGACTCTTCAACATGGCAAAGATACAGCTGAGAGGAGATATGATAGAGGTCTATAAAATAATGAGTGGAGTGGAACCGGTGAATGTAGATTAGTTGCTTATTCCTTCAAATAGTACAGCTAGAGATCATGCAACAAAGCAACAATATGGCCCATTTAAGTCTAAATCGGAGAAAATTTTATTTCACTCAATGAGTGATCAAACTCTAAAATTTGTTGCCGGAGGATGTAGTGAAAGTTATCAGTATAGTTGGGTTTAAAAGGTTTGGACAAGTTCCTGGAGGAAAAGTCCATAAACCACTATTAAAGTGGACTGGGAAATCCACTACTTACTCTGGGAAAAGCATGGAACCTAACTATCCTTTAAGATCCTGCCAGATACCTGTGACCTGGATTGGCCACTGTTGGAAACAGGATACTGGACTTGATGGACCTTTGGTCTAATCCAGTATGGCACATCTTATGTTTTTACTTAAATAGATATATAGTTAACTGCATCTTATTATCTGCAATGCAATTACCATATTTCTCAGATTATAAGTCTTTTTTTTTTTTTTTTTAACAGCAGAAACCTATGATGCAATCTATATAACGGAGCAACTTATATAATAAATTTACATGGCGGGCCACGCCCCTCAAAAAGGATATCAATAAATACTCGCAACTGCACAGTGGATGGTCTTTCTCCCTGTGCCCTCCACTCTACACCCAACACTTGCAAGCAGACTATCCAATAAACAGATTGGTACTCACAAATAGCAGACCGGACAAATTTCAGTTACCACATAAATGTTATTTTTAACCACACAAAAAATGGTGACACTGAAGGTACAGAACTCATACACCGTGGAATTCAAATTGAAAGTTAATCATTACGCAGAACATCATAGTAACAGAGCTGCTGAGCAAACTTTCAGGATAAATGAGAAATTAGTTAGAGACTGGAAGAAGACACAGGGAAAATTAACCATCATGAAATGCAGCAAAGCGGCAAATTGCAGCCGCAAAGCCTGGTGGTGTGAATTAGAAGCACGTCTGTTTCAGTGTGTCGTACAGTGGAGGGCCTAGGGCTGTGGACTGTTCACTGTGCAGATGCGATTCAAAGCAGTTCATATCACCAGGGAAATGAATATCAAGGGATTCAAGGCTGGTCATTTGTGGTGCTACCAATTTCTGCTAAGAAATAATTAAGCATTAGACAAAGAACAACTATGTGTCAGCAGCTCCCCACTGATTTAAGAACATAAGATATGCCATACTGGGTCAGATCAAGGTCCATCAAGCCCAGTATCCTGTTTCCAACAGTGGCCAATCTAGGTCATACGTACCTAGCAGTTTCCCCAAAAGACACATGTTCCACAATGCTTGTACTGGGTCAAGCATTGATATCCTGGGTCCATTTCTTAATAATGGTTTATGGACCTTTCCTCCAGGAACTTGTCCAAACCTATTTTAAACCCAGCTACACTAACAGCCTTTACTACATCCTCCGGTAACAAATTCAAGAGTTCGATTACACGTTGAGTGAAAACATATTTTCTTTTATTAGTCTTAAATAGTTTACCCTGAAGCTTCATTGCATGTCCCCTAGTCTTTCTATATTCTGATAATGTAAACAATCGATTTACGTTTACCCGTTCCACTCCGTTCATTAATTTATAGACTTCTATCATATCTCTCCTCAGCCGTCTTTTCCAGGTTAAAGAGCCCTAACCTTTTTAGCCTTTCTTCATAGGAGTATCCTTCCATCCCCTTTACCATTTTGGTGGCTCTTCTCTGAACCTTTTCTAATAACGCTATATCCTTTTTAAGATACGGCGACCAGAATTGCACACAATATTCAAGGTGCGATCTCACCATGGAACGATATAGAGGCATTATAATATCTTTTGTTTTATTTTCCATTCCTTTCCTTATGATACCTAACATTCTATTTGCTCTCTTGGCTGCCGCTGCACACTGGGCCGAGGGTTTTAACATGTCACCCACAAGGACGCCTAAATCTTTTTCCTGGGTGGTGGTTCCTAATGGGGAACCTTGCATCGTGTAACCATAGTTTGGGTTGTTCTTCCCTAGGTGCATAACTTTGCACTTGTCCACATTAAGTTTCATCTGCCATTTTGATGACCAGTCTTCCAATTTATCAAGATCCTCTTGCAATTTTCCACAATCCTCTTGGGTTTTAACAACTTTAAATAGTTTTGTGTCACCTGCAAATTTGATAACCTCACTCGTTATTCCACTTTCCAGGTCATTTATGAATATGTCAAAAAGCAGCGGACCCAGCACAGATCCCTGGGGTACACCACTATTCACCTTTCTCTATTGGGAAAATTGGCCATTTAGCCCAACCCTCTGCTTTCTATCTTTTAACCAGTTCCTGATCCACAGTAGTACACTGCCTCCTATCCCATGACTCTTTAGCTTTGCCAAACGTCTCTGATGAGGGACCTTGTCAAAGGCTTTCTGAAAGTCCAGATACACTATATCAACCGACTCACTTTTGTCCACCTGTTTATTCACACTTTCAAAAAAACATAAACAGATTAGTAAGACAAGATCTTCCTTGTCTAAAGCCATGTTGGCTGTCTCCCATTAGGCCATGGCTATCTACATGCTGAGTAATTTTGTTCTTTATGATGATTTCTACTATTTTTTCCAGTACCGACGTCAGGCTCACCGGTATGTAGTTTCCTGGATCACACCTGGAACCCTTTTTAAAAATTGGTGTTACATTGGCGATCCTCCAATCTTCAGGTATTAGAGATAATTTTAATGATAGTTCACAGATTACTAATAGCAGGTCTGCAATCTCATATTTCAGTTCTTTCAACACCCTTGGATGTATACCATCCAGCCCAGGTGATTTGCTACTCTTCAGTTTATCTAATAGTTGTAATACATCTTCCCGATGTATTGATATTTCCTTCAATTCTTCCACACCTTTAAATACCACTTCAGTCATGGGTAACATCCCTACATTTTCCTCAGTAAAGACTGAAGCAAAGAATTCATTCAGTCTCTCTGCTATCGCCTTGTCACCTCTTAGTGCCCCTTTAACTCCTCTATCATCTAATGGACCAACTGACCCTCTCACAGGTTTTTTGCTACGAATGTACTTGAAAAAATCTTTATTTCACGTTTTTGCTTCCGCAGCAAGCTTCTTCTCAAATTCTCCCTTTGCCTGCTTTATCAATGCCTTGCATTTGACTTGCCAGTGCTTGTGCTGTTTCCAGGTATCGTCGTTTGGCTCTTTTTTTCCATTTTTTAAAGGTGCTTTTTTGGCAACAGCCGCCTCTCTGACCTCACCTTTAAACCATGCTGGCAGTTTTTTGGACTTCCTTCCACTTTTCTTAAAGCGTGGAATACAGCTGGTCTGGGCTTCCAAGATAGTAGTTTTCAACAACATCCAAGCTTGATGTAAGTCTTTAACCTTTGCAACTGCTCCTTTTAGTTTTTTCTTAACTATTTTCCTCATTTTATCATAGTCTCTCTTTCAAAAGTTAAAAGGTAGTACTGTGGATTTCCTTATTATCCCTCCTCCACTAATTAAGTCAAAGGCGATCATGCTATGATCACTACTGCCAAGTGGCCCCAACACCCTTGTTTCTTGCACTAGATCTGGTGTTCCACTAAGGACTAGGTCTAATATGGCTTCCCCTCTGGTCGGTTCTTGAACCAGTTGCTCCAAGAAGCAGTCATTTATGTCATCTAGGAACTTTATCTCCCTAGCATGTCCTGCTGTGACACTGATCCAGTCGATACCGGGGTAATTGAAATCACCCATTATTATTACTGCGCTGTAACTTTTGTTAGCTTCCTTGATTTCTTTGAGCATTTCATCATCCATTTGTTCATTCTGGCCAGGCGGTCGATAGTACACCCCCACTGCCATCGCCTTCCCCTTTTTACATGGAATTTCAATCCATAGAGATTCTACAGCAAATTTTGTTTCCTGCAAAACTTTAATACTTTCTGACTCAATGCCCTCTCTAACACAGAGAGCAACCCCTCCACCAATTTGACAAGTTCTATCATTACGATATAGTTTGTACCCAGGCATCACAGTGTCCTACTGGTTATCCTCCTTCCACCATGTCTCTGATATTCCAATCATATCTAACCTCTCATTTAGTGCTATATATTCTAACTCTCCCATCTTATTTTTTAGACTTCTAGCATTTGCATATTTTTTATTCATATTAATTTGGCTATTGGTAGACATGGGTAATTTGGGATCTTTAAGTTCTGTCTGCTCCATACTCGAGGGCATTTGGGCTACTTTACTCTTTTTTGGAACCTCTCTGCTTTTGGTAGTATCCTTCAAGGATACATTCTTCCGAACCATCTGCTCTTGGGCGACTGTCGGCTTTCCCTATTATCTAGTTTAAAAGCTGCTCTATCTTCTTTTTAAAAGGTTAATGCCAGCAGCCTGGTTCCATCCTGGTTAAGGTGAAGCCCATCCCTTCGGAAGAGCCCCTCCTTTCCCCAGAATGTTCCCCAGTTCCTAACAAATCCCAAACCCTCATCTCTGCACCATTGTCTCATCCACACATTGAGACTCCGGAGCTCTGCTTGCCTTTTGGGTCCTGCACGTGGAACGGTAAGCATTTCGGAGAACGCTACCCTGGAAGTTCTGGATTTCAACTTCCTACCTAAAAGCCTAAATTTAGCCTCCAGAAGCTCCCTACCATATTTTCCTATGTCATTGGTACCGACATGTACCAAGACAGCAGACTCCTCCCCAGCACTATCTAAGACCTTATCTAGGTGGCGCGCGAGGTCTGCTACCTTCGCACCAGGTAGGCATGTTACCAGGTGATCCTCACGTCCACCAGCCACCCAGCTATCTACATGTCTAATGATCGAATCACCAACTATAACGGCTGTCCTAACCCTTCCCTCATGGGCACAGGGCCCTGGAGAAACTTCTTCAGTGCGAGAGGGTTTTACATCACCTGGAGGACAGGTCCTAGTTACAGGATCACTTCCTGCCACACCAGGGTGATGCTCTCCTGTTACGTGACCTCTCTCCTCCATGGCAACAGGGATGCTGCCAGACTGGAGGTGGGACTTCAGAACTATATCCCTGCAGGTCTCATCTATGTACCTCTCTGTCTTTCTTATGTTTTCCCAAGTCTGCTACTCTAGCCTCTAGAGAACGGACTCGTTCCCTGACAGCAAAGAGCTCCTTGTACCTAGTGTACACGTAAGACCTCTCACCAACTGGGAGAAAATCATACATGTGGCACTCAATGCAAAAGACTGGAAAGCCCCATCTCGCTGCTGGACTGCTGTCTGCATCTTAGTTTTAAGTTTTTGTTTAGATCTTTAAGTACTTTACTTACTAAGGGTTGCTATGGATATTTATACAAATAAAATTGTACCTAATACATTTAATATACCTTGTTCACCTGAAGTTTAATTAATCTCAGGTCCTTAGTGTAGGACTGATTTGGGTAACGAGCTTCACTTGAGAGCACCTCTTGTCTTTTAAGATGTAAGTACCTATAAAGCTACGATTATCCCAGGGGTGGATGGGTGTGGGGGAGGGAGGGAGGGAAATAACACTTATTAAAAGAGGGCTGCTACACAGTACCCTGTCCTGTGCTTCTGAGGTAAGCTATATTCTTTTTTGATTTAAAATTATAGCTCTTTGCTGATGCTACGCCCTGAGTGACTATTAAATTTAAACTACAAGCTCTCTGCTGGGTTCTAAATTTAACCAGAAAGTTCTCTTCTGTGTTTTAAATTTAAACTTAAACTGCTGCTACTAGGCCCTGACCGATTTAACAAAAAATAGAGGGTTCACAGATTAAATAGCTTTAATAGAAATAATTCCTTTCAGAAAATTCCCAGAAGTATATACTCACAATTGCAGATCTCTCTCCAGAAGTAACAGTCCCCTTTTCTAGTCCTTCAGGACTTGGATAAAGACTTGAATAAAGTACGGAATTTCAGGAAATTTGTAAACAAAGAAAAACACCACATACACAGTGAAACCGGACTTCATAATCAACATGAACGAGGTTCCCTTAACCTTTGATATCCCATTAGGGAGAATGGTCAGTCAAAAAGAGGATTAGACCAATAAATATTAGAACCATCAGAGACGAGAAGATGCACTTTATAGTGATGCTGGCCTGCTGTGCAATGGAAAGAAGCTGCCACCTATGATTATATTCAAAAGGAAGACAATGCCACATGAAACTCTACCAACCAACAATGTTGCTGATGTGAATGAGAAAGGATGGATGAAAGCATGATGCTGAAATGGCTGCAGCGCTGCCTTAGTAAGCGGCCGGACGGATTTTTCAAAAGACAAAAAAGCACTACTTGTCATGGATAGCATGAGAGCCCATTTCACTGAAGACAAAGAAGAAAATGAAATCTCTGAACACTCCCACGGCTATTACACCTGGAGGTATGAAAAAAAAAATGCCTCAACTGCTTGACATTTCCGTCAACAGAAGATTCAAAGGTGTGTTGTGCCGCCTATGGGAAAACTGGATGCGCCATGGAAGCCAGTTTCATGGCTACCGGTTGTATGTGCCACATCACTCTTGCAATAGTTACCGGGTGGGTTGCGACAATAACGAACATTAACTGGCATTTGAAATTGTAGAATTATGTCACAGTGACACTAAAGATGAGGACTTCAACTGCTTTTCCGAGAGTGATACAGAGCAAATTTGATGTGGAATGAGTGTTATTTTAAAGTGAAACAGAATAAATCCCGTTTTAACAGTAACGTTGTCTCACGCTTTATATTTTGTACTGGCAACATACAAAGGGGTGACTTTTACTAGTATTTTACATGTAAAAATGCCTAATTGTGCCACTGTGATTTATACATAGGACTGACTTATAATCCGGGAAATACAGTAATAAGCACTATTCCTTCTGTTAACTGAAAGGGAAATGGCTGGGGGGTGCCCATAACTCTTAATGCAGACGTTTTGCAGTTATGGTGCATTCATTTTTGCAATTAACATGTAGTAACTGCAAATTCTTACTGCACTGTAGAAAATAGAGTCCTAGCAAGTTACAACACAAATGATCTCCGACAACCACACTAAAAATACAAATATAAATGTGCATTATTGTCTTGTATTGTTGATTAGTACAAGATAAAAATAGCATTGAAATCCATCACTGAACTACGCTCCAGAAAACATCATCATCATCGGTAACAGGCAATTAATAAATCACCAATGCTCGCGCTTTCTTGTCTTTGCGAATAGAAAGCAAAGTGTGTAAGTTAATTACTTCTTCTATGGAATACAAAAGTATAGACAATCTTTTACAACTGAGCTGCTGGGCTCTATAATCTCTTCACTAAGGACTTCTCTAAAATGGATAATTTGCAAGTTCAGGCTACACAAGTTAATCTGTAAAGTCCTGTAAGCTTTCTCTGCGCTGCCTGTGGCCTTACAGCATTTCTAAGTTCTCCATAGGAAAATTTCAGTGGGGAGATGGAGCCATCTTTAGGATAAGACAAATGTATTTATTCATTCATTCACTCAAATGTATTGATCACCTGTACAAAACTGCACAAAGCTATTTGCAACAAAACTAAAATGCACATTGAACAATCCTGCCATAAGCTTTGGTTGCCTGCTCTAAGCATGCTGGCTTTCATATGAGATCTGATACCTAGAACAGTGTTTTTGTTCAGGCCCGAGTCATAGATATTGATACAGTTGAGCACCAAGGCACAGACTCTAGGGCAGTCACCTCACCAATATGATCTTGGTTCTAATACCTCTCCGTCTGGTGGAGGCATGGAACCCCTCCAGCTGGCCAGAAGGAAACAATGCCTATCTGCATTTGGTTCTCCTTTTCATAGCTGAATGTGGGATATCCTGTAGTTTTGCAGAAACTGCAAGCACATGTTTAGATATCACACTGAAGCTAACAGGAGACAAACGGTAACAATATGCTCAGCTCTCCTACTACCCGAGGGAGAGTAAACGGCATGAATGAGTGGGGTGGGGGAGGACAGACACTCCAACAGAGGTTTATGATGGGGTGAAAAAAGGATTGGGAGAGCATATAACAGAAATACAGCAAGAAATGGGTTGTATAAAGTATTCCATATGTGCATCAACAAACCAAACAAACCTGAATTGGCCATTTTAGTCTTTATGCGTCCTCATTTACTTTGTCAAAGACCGAACACATGGATTAGCTCGTGGAGGAAAACCCCACTGTATCCAAACACAAGGTACAGGTTTACTTCTTAGATCACGAAATAAAATTACCATTTGGATATTATTCCATAAATAAGTAGGCTTCAAATTAGAGATGTTTCACATAGCCTATCAGAGGCAAGCATTAAGAATACCTCTCTCTCCTAAAAGATCGGGGTACTGCCTACCGTGCTCTTTGCCGAGGCCTCCTCAGCAGTCAATCTTGTGAAGTTCTCTCATAAAAGCAACTCATACATAAAACAATCCTAGGCACATGCAGCCGTTTACCCAGTGGGACTGTAGACCATCTCCACTGATCTCGATATTACCTGAGACACCGGCGCAGGAATAACATATTCATTCCCCGCGGCTCTTCCTTCTGTATCTTCTATGGTTTTCGCTTTTTTATTATTTTTTTTCGACTCTGATAAGCCTCCACGCTTTCGCTTGCGAACCGCCATTTCGGCGGAGTTCCGGAAGTGATGTCACGGATACGCTGCAGTGCGTTCCCTGTCCCAGGCTGGTATTCTCTAGTTGTGCTGTCAGATATTAGCAACTCTCCAGATGTTTTCGAGGGTTATATACTCTGTCTTGTCATAATATTATTTGTGTCATTATCATGAGCTAGGGCTCAGCTCTTTCTGTATTTAGGCTAGAGATATTCATAATTACTCCACCTCTTTTATTTAGGCTTGCCTTAAGTGTGAGGGCGGGGATTCTATGTGGAGCACTTCTACTAAAGACCTGGCAATAAAAGTAGGGTAAGTAGGTCAGTGGATGTTCCAGAGCAGAGGTTCTCAACTCAGCCCTTGAAACATGTCTAGCCAGTGAGGTTTTCATGATACGCACAATGAATATGCATGAGAGAGATTTGCGTATAATCTCTCTCATGCATTTTCTTTGCAGTTAACCCTGAAAAGCTCACTGGTTAGGTGTGTCCCAAAGATTGTGCTGAGAACCCTCTACCCTAGAGGAAGTATTTGAGGTTGCAAAGGGGGAATTCCAAAACGATATTTCCACACATCATGCCTAGAGTTGCCAAGTCTCCAGATGCACCTGACAAGCTTGATCCAGTCCTGGGTTTACCATATTGCATACAGGGACTTGTAGCTATTGCACTCCATAAGAAAAGAAAGACTACATCAGAACACACATTCCTGAAGATAATGGGGTAAACCCAGGTCTGGATCAAGCCTGTCATGTGCATCTGGAGCTAGTTGGCAAACCTAATTTCATGCCCCCTACCCCATCACAGCCTCTCTCTGCACTTTCACCAGCCCCTGCAATGCGAAAATGCAACATGTGCTTTTGAGTCAATGCTGACTCCTGGTGACACAACAGCTCCTGGGGTTTGGCAGTGTTACTGGAAGTAGATTGCCAGGCCTTTCTTTTGAGGCAATGGAGGGTTAAGTGACTTACCCAAAGTCACAAAGAGTGCCAATGGGAACTGAACCTTGGTCACCAAGTCAGTGCTCTAGCCACTAGACCACTCCTCTACTCAACTACCAGCCCTTACAGTACCAATTTACCTACCATGAGGAAAAACCAGAACAAGCAGGACTGTGATTAGTAGCTGTAGTTTATCCAGAATCCTTCGCCTTGGTTGTGATAGGCTATGGCCTATAAGTTGTATGCTATAACCTGTAAATATGATGGGCCTGTAAGATCCTGTAAGTTAGGCTTGGATTTTAAACCCCCTACTTTTTAGTATAAGAATCAGAATTGCTGCTTATTGCAGAGTCTGCATAATGTCTTTCAACACTTTCTGCTACAAAACATTTCTCATTAAGATACTTTCACATTCCTCTGGCTAAAGCTGTCCTTGAAGTAGAAAATGTAACTAACACTTTTAATATGCCTTTTGTTCAGCTGTATTGAGAAGGGGGAAAAGAGAAAGAGGCCCAGAGAGAGTCCCTGATTGGATAAATGTAGGGGGGGGGGGGGGCATTGGGACCAATAGAGAGCTTGTGTGAATCAAACTGTTAGAAAAAGTATATAATGAATCTGCTGCTGTATTGGGTTGCTCATTCTTTTCAGACACAGAAGTTGTCAGTTTGAGCCTGTGCACATTAAATTGGTTTGGATCCTGAAGTGACTCCTGGTATTATTTGGTTGCATACACTCCACTGCTACATAGTTCTGGCACCCCAGATGGGACTGTGTGAGTGGGGGATGGTATTCAAGTAACTATACCATGACTTCTCACCTCCAGGTTTGGCCCAGTTGGAACCGTGTCCGTCCGACGTGGGGGAATTCTCTGGCGCCACTGGTCTTATTGTATCGGAGAGGGTTCCGCCTGGCCTCGGCGGATCACCGGGTCCAGCTGGCCAACACCTTCAAACCTGAAGGGAGTCCGGGATCCAACTCATGAGCTGGTTTGGTATTGGTTCTGACCGGATCCGGTGAGTAGAAGTTTTCTTTGGTATTCAGTCAGTCAGTTTGGGAATTATTTGGTAAAAGAGAGCTTGATCACCTCTCAGGGCAGTCCAAGTACCCCTGCATGAGTATGCGCGGGAGGAACCCACCGAACCTTTTGGTTAATCATGGTTCAGTCAGTCAGGCCTGGGAATTTGGGAATTGCTAGCATGTTTGTCTGCGTGTTGTGCGATTGAGAGGTCTTGCAGTACAGACCAAGTGAGAGCGGACTCCTGAGTAGCGCAGTTCCTGGCCAGGCGACTGCGCCCAGCTCACGAAAAGGAGGAAGCGTTTGGTGTTCTGTCTACCTATTTGTTTCCAGGGCTGTACGGACCCCTTACCTGCAGCCCGAAACCCCTTTTCCTATTGTTTGTTGTTGCGCGCACATTTGTTAAGATGGGAGGGGCGGAGTCCAAGCAAACTCCGTTAAAATGTATGGTCAGGAATTTCAGTAAGGGATTTACCGGAGACTATGGAATTAAAATGTCTCCGTCCTGATTAGGAATGTTATGTGAAAGGGAGTGGCCCATGTTAGTCGCTTCATGGCCCAGGGAGGGCACTTTGAACGTTAGTACTATCTCCTTAGTTCATCAGGTTGTACGGAAAGCTCATCCTGATCAGTTTCCCTTTATAGACTCCTGGTTAAGTGTATGTGAGAAGCAGCCCTCCTGGATGAGGCGCTGCCATGAGGAACAGTGCAGAATATTAGTGGCAACTACCAAGGGAACCCGAAAGTTTGAGGGAGGGGAACAGACTGTTTATTTTGCCTCAGTCTCCAGATCCCGTGAGTCGCCAGTCCCAGTATCCATATAGGCTAGTCCCCTCAGCCCCGCCTTTATCTGCGGCAGGGCCTGGTGCTGGGGTTCCCCAGTCACCTTCACGGCAGGAGGGAGAGCACCCTCCCCTGCCTGAAAGTCCCGAGTCTAGCCAGAGTACTTCGGAAGGACCATCGTCCACCGATGAAATTGAAAGTGAGGATTCGTCCGCCGGTCCGAGTTCACCCACTGCTGAGGCCCATACCCAGAAGTACGATCTAAGACGTGCGACTGCCCAGAAGAAAGATGGCCGCCTAATGCCATTATGTCAGGTGCCCTGCTCACCTGTGATAGGTGAGGGGGGCCAGATGACGCTGGGACCAACCAGCTTGATTTATGTACCTTTTTCCACAACTGATTTATTAAATTGGAAAACGCATTATGCATCCTATACTGACAAGCCCCAAGACTTAACTGAATTAATGAGCAGTATTATGCAAACCCATCAGCCTACCTGGGCGGATTGCCACCAGCTTTTGTCCACTCTTTTTACTACTGAGGAGCGAGCACAAGTGGTGCAAGCATCCATACATTGGCTAGCAGAAAATCCCATAGCAGAATTAGGAGAAATAGATCACCAGCAAGCAGCCGTCGCAGCTTTCCCAAATGAAGATCCTAAATGGGATCCGAACAATGAAAGGGGGGCGACAGCCTTGACCCGTTTCCACCAAGCTTTGTTGCAAGGTCTGAGAAAGGGAGGCCAGAAAGCAATGAACATTGGGAAAGTATCAGAAGTTATCCAGGGTCCAAATGAGAGCCCAGCAGCCTTTCATGAGCGATTTGTCTGAAGCTTATAGACTATATACCCCTTATGACCCAGCAGCCCCAGAGAACTTGCGCATGGTAAATGCAGCCTTTGTGAGTCAGTCCCAGGGAGATATTAAGCGAAAACTGCAGAAAATGGATGGCTTTGCGGGCATAAATACAGCACAGTTAATGGAAGTTGCCCAGAAAGTGTTTGTGAATCGTGATAATGAAAGACAAAGAGAAAGTGAACAAAAAATGAAGAAGGCAGATCTTCTTGCTGCCGCTTTAGTTGAACGACGTGGAGGAGGTTTTCCTAATAGAAGAGCTAGAGGACGTGGAAGGGGCCGTGGGAGTGACTGGCTCTCACTGGGCGTGAATCAATGTGCCTATTGTAGAGAAGGACATTGGAAGAATGAATGCCTGCAAGTCGACCCTGCCTCCCGGAGGGGAGGAGGGAAAACCTGGAGAACTGGGGGGGGGGGGGGGGGGGGGGCGCGCCAATTCCAGCATCGTGGAGGGATGAGCCAAGCACAGTTTCAACAAGAAAAGGAAGAAGCTATTGAGGGAATGGCAGCCGTGGAGGGCTATGGCATGGAAGAAGACTAGGCTTCAAGTGGAAGAAGAATGGCGTTTCTACAATACCTTTCCAAGCAAGGCAACTCGTTCCTGCATACCCGCCAATATCTCAGCTCCACCTGGAGTGTGGGCGGAAGATAATCCACCGGGCCTAGCGAAGAACATAGCCCCAGTCCTTGTCACCCTCAAACCAGGAGCAGAGCCAGTACATGTGCGACAGTACCCTCTCCCTCGACCAGCCATCGAAGGCATTCACTGTCATCTGATGAAACTATTAAAGTATGGACTTCTTAAAGAATGCCAGTCGTCCTGGAATACCCCCCTCCTTCCAGTCAAGAAGCCTGGGACAGGTGACTACCGCCCAGTGCAAGATCTAAGAAGAGTAAATGATACAGTTGTGACCATACACCCAGTAGTGCCAAATCCTTATACTCTCTTGGGACTGATCCCCGCTGAGGCTACTCATTTCACCGTTCTGGACCCGAAAGATGCCCCAGAACGAACTTTCTTTGTGGATGGGAGCAGTCTCATCATCAATGGATATCGATGTGCTGGGTATGCAGTGGTGACTGTGGACCTGGTAGTCGAATCCTCAGCTCTGGCCCCAGGGACTTTAGCACAGAAAGCTGAGCTGATAGCCCTCACTAGGGCATTACTAATAGGAAAAGGGCTTTGCATAAATGTTTACACAGACTCAAAGTATGCTTTCACAACTTTACATGTCCATGGGGCCCTGTACAAATAATAAGGGTAGATAACCTCAGGAAGCAAGTCCATTAAGTATGGCCCCGAGATACTGACATTATCAGATGTGTACTGCCTATAGACCTCAGAATTTAGGAAAAGTAGAATGTATGAATAGAACCCTGAAATCTCAGTTGTCTAAACTTTGCCTAAAAGCTCACCTGAAATGGCCCCAGGTTCTCCCTATAGCACTTCTCAGGATACGCTCAGCCCCCACCAAGTCATTAGGAGTTTCCCCTTTTGAGATCCTGTATGGGCGACCCCCTCCTATTGTCCAAGGGATAAGAGGGGATATGAGACAAATTGGATCTGAAATTACTAGACAAGAACTTTAAGTTCTGTCTTGCAGAATCTTCATGCCTGGGTACAAGATCAGCTGCCCATCAACTTGACTGAACCGCTGCATCCTTTCAAGCCTGGAACCTCAGTGTGGGTCAAGGAGTGGAGGAAGATGCCATTAGCGCCTCACTGGAAGGGACCCTACGTCGTCCTACTGTCAACTCCTACAGCAGTTAAAGTTGCAGAATTTGAGCCTTGGATTCATCACAGCCGAGTAAAGCCAGCAGCCGCTTCTGAACTTGGTCATTGGACTTCTATAAATGATCCTGAAACTCCATTGCGGCTCACCCTACGACGACAACCACCATCCTGAGAGACTGTGTTATTTCGAGGAATCACAATCTTCTAGAGAGACTGATTGTGGGTTTACTGTGTTATAGTGAGAGACTGTGCTAGAGTCTGAGATATCTTAAGAGACTGTGATACTTTGGAATCTACAGCCCTACTCCTGCCACAAAGCTGGTAGGTTCACGTACGGCGGAAGCTTGGGGATCTACAATCAACTCCACATCTGTCACACGTTGTGGAAGCTGACAGTTCCACCAATTTTCCAGAGACTATGGTCATCATGAATCCTTATTATTGCTTCATTCTGGCAGCAGCTTTGGGGTGCCTTGAAAAGACTTTTGCTCTACCTCCCTGTGCAGCCTGCATAACTACTACTCGAACTGGGATAAAAGTAACTCAAACTTTACTTTATCACTCTTACTATACCTGCACTGGTGTAGTCAGTCGATGTGTGTATAATGGGACAGAATTGAGTATCTGCACAAAAGGGAATACAAGGACTTGCTTCAACCCCCGCCAGAATCCTTCCTATCATGTTTTGGAGCTGCGATGGAACAATGAGGATGGGGCCCTTCTGAATGCTACCCGCCAACTCTCGGATCCCACACGACCTATTTCTCTGGATTTTGATGCATGTGATGCTATTAATAGAAATGGTTATTATCGTTGTGGGTCATGGGAACAAGCCTATTACTATGATGATAAGTATATGTGCTCTGAGGGAGCATATAAGTGGGGGTCATGCACTGGGGCACGTTCCTCATCTACTTATAGCAAGGCCCCTGAGAGTGATTATTTCTGTCCAAAGTGGGAATGTGTATACTATGCAACTTGGTCTGGCGGGCCCACAGGACAAAGTGGGGATAACCGTCGAGGCCGCTTAGAAAGACTGCCACTGCTCGAGCCCCAGAAGTGTAAGAAAGGTGCCTGTAACCCTTTAAGGCTCCTTATACTTGATCCTAGTCAATGGAAGCAGGGGTATAAATTTGGTTTGCATATATAGCAGGGGGTGGAACAGACCCTGGGACTTTTATTTATGTTCAACTAAACACCAAAACCCATATTTCTTCACACTTCCGAATACATCACACTTTCTATGAGGTCATGCAAGCGAAGTTAGAACTGCCCAATGCCTCACAGAATTTGTTCATTGAGTTAGCTGGAGCCGTGGCTTCGTTTGAATATCTCCAATTGTTATTTCTGTGGGGGAACTAAGATGGGTGACCAATGGCCATGGGAAGCACAAGAATTGAACCACTCTGTTCCATATAATCAAACTGCTTTAAATAAGACTACAAGTGAATGGGTGTTGGCCAAAACTATTGTTGGCCATCTTTGCTTTGTCCGCACAGGATCCCAGTTTACTATGCCGATCGGACAGCAGGTCTGTCTGAGCCAAAGGTTTTATAATACTACAACTAAACATACATCCTGGTGGTCAGATGTAAATGCTACAGAACCCCCCAATCCCTTAGTTAACTTTCCAAGTCTTACTAAGGTATGGACTGATCTTATCACTCCTAACACCTGGCAAGCCCCACCTGGACTTTATTGGATCTGTGGTACTCGAGCATATGCCCAGCTTCCTAATAACTGGGGAGGAGCATGTGTATTAGGGACAATACGACCTTCCTTATTCCAATCTCCCAGGGAGAACGTTTGAATTTCCCTGTATATAATCACAGGCAGAAACGAAATACTTTACAGATAGGTAAATTGGACAAGTGGCAGGGTGATATGAGTGGCCACCCGAGAGAATAATTTCATTTTATGGCCCAGCCACTTGGGAGCAAGATGGTACCTGGGGATACCGTACACCTGTTTATATGATAAATCGCATTATACGCTTGCAAGCTGTAGTTGAAATTATAACTAATGAAACAAGCGCTGACACTTTTAGCTAAACAAAGTACCCAAATGCGCACCGCTATTTACCAGAATCGCTTAGCACTAGATTATTTGTTAGCAGCTGAACGGAGGAGTGTGTGGTAAGTTTAATCTAATTGCTGTTTACAGATTGATGATAATGGACAAGTTGTTGAAGACATAGCTGATCAGATGCGAAAGCAAGCATATGTACCAGTCCAGACTTGGAATGGACTGGAGCTTGATGGATGGTTTGGATCAATGTTCTCTGGATTAGGAGGGTTGAAGACTTTTGTTATTGTAATTATACTAATGATACTCATGTGTTTATTTCTTCCATGCTTGCTACCCCTTTGTTTGAGAATGATGACCTCCATAATTGCTAGTACAGTTGAACGTAAAACAGCAGCCAGAATATTAGCTGTCTGGCGCTATCAGGCTTTACCCCAAGAGGAAGCCCCACCATACACTGAGCGTGCTGTGTGATTTGATTCTCACCCGCTTTATCATTAGGGTAAGAATAATCAAAGGGGGGAATGTGATAGGCTATGGCCTATAAGCTGTATGCTATGACCTGTAAATATGATGGGCCTGTAAGATCCAGTAAGTTAGGCGTGGATTTTAAACCCCCTACTTTTTAGTAGTGCTGCTAAGAATCAGAATTGCTGCTTATTGCAGAGTCTGCATAATGTCTTACAACACTTTCTCATTAAGATACTTTCACATTCCTCTGGCTAAAGATGTCCTTGAAGTAGAAAATGTAACTAACACTTTTAATATGCCTTTTGTTCAGCTGTATTGAGAAGGGGTAAAAGAGAAAGAGGCCCAGAGAGAGTCCCTGATTGGATAAATGTAGGGGGGGGGGGCATTGGGACCAATAGAGAGCTTGTATGAATCAAACTGTTAGAAAAAGTATATAATGAATCTGCTGCTGTATTTGGTTGCTCATTCTTTTCAGACACAGAAGTTGTCAGTTTGAGCCTGTGTACATTAAATTGGCTTGGATCCTGAAGTGACTCCTGGTATTATTTGGTTGCATATACTCCGCTGCTACATGGTCACACATGTAAAATATAAACAGATTTTTCAGCTAATACAGGATAAGTTAGAAACCTACAAACATTGACAAATAGAAACAGTATAGCAATGTTGCTTACCTGTAACAGGTGTTGCCCATAGACAATAGGATTGATAAAGCACATAAGAGGGTGATTTCATCTAAGGGTGCCAGTATGTAACTGCTCTCTCAGAGCTTAGTATAGTATAGTGTAGTGTAAAATCTGAGCATGCACAGCCATTCCCTGCATGCAGCAGTCTCCTTAGCGTCTCAATTAGTTCCAGAGCTCAATAATATAAGCAACTCATGGGGAAGTGTATGACACCGTGTCTTATCAAACCTGCCATCTATGGAAAACAGTGTTATAGGTGAACATTATTGCCTTTTCATCAACAAGCAGGATTGAGTCTGGCACACAAGTGGGAGACTCCTAAGCTTAGGGGCAGGGCTGGGCAAACCCCTAGGAAAACCAGGCAGCTGACTAAGGCAGCAACTTTGGGTGGGGGAGGGAGCAGCAAAGAGCAGGGTATTCAAAGCTAAAGAATAGATTTTGACAGATAAGGGGGTTCTAAAGCTTAAGGTCTGCCTAGAGTGCCAGCACCTTGAACCAATTCTGGGGCCAACCCTGCTCATTACTTCCATACTGTCACAGTCTTAAGAGCAGCCCACATTAACAGTGTGAGAATTGCCAACTAAGATGGAAAGATTGGCCAGTATGGCTTCAGCAAAGGAACTGTTACTTGTGGAGGCTTGATCCAAACAGCAATGTTCAGTAAACATATGAAGGGAGGACCATATAGCTGTGTTGCAGTTGTATCTAGTGAGACAGACTTTAGAAGGGCCACTGTTGCTACAGTAGCTCTAATCTGATGAGACAGCTTTAGAGCTGAGAGGAGCATCCATCCACCTGTTCATAACAGACTAAATACAGAGAGCCAGCCAATTTGCTAAAGTTCTTTTTGCAACTGGTATTCCAGGTCTGTTGGGATCAAATGAGACAAAAAGTTGTGTGAACATAGGTGGTTGGTTCCTCAGCTGTTTGGGGAGGCTAAATGAGGTGGGACTAGGGTGGAGTGGGACGGAGCTAAAGTGGGGCAAGGCGAGAGAAAATCCTTAGGGTAGTGGGGTTTGTTGTTTTCTATAATTGTCTGACATCATTGCAGAAAGAAAGGTCAGCAAAAAAGTAACAGGTAATATATTTTATTAAATTTAGATATGTGACGTGGCATTTTAGAAGGGATAGCGAGGAAGAATCTGGGACATCTGCAGAACATTCAAAAATCTGGGGGAAAGAGTCTGCAATGAAGGGAGGCATGTATAAGTGCCTTCTGAAATCTCTCTGTCTCCATCCCCAAAAATGAACATCCCAGTAACCAGCTCTGGAGATGGGTCCCACATAGATAGCAAGGCTAGGTATGCACACAGGTGTAGGCCATTTTACAAATGTAGATGTTCCTGAATTGCACATCTGCAAAACTAGGTACTTGGACATCTTAGCTGAGGTGGTTTGAAAGGGGAGACTATGTTCTAAGACCAGCATGTCCTGGCTTGCCATTTCAGATACTGATACGTGCAGTGGAGGGCCTGTAATATGTTTGGAGTATGTATTTACATGTAGTTTTCTTCAGCTAGGAAATATTAACTGTGGCAATGGAAGCGCTGCAACCATGAAACAAGCACTTTTTTGCACCTTATTCATGGTCAGGAGCAGGTACAGACATAGGCGCATCAATAACCAGGGCCTGACGTGCTTGTGCCATGCTGAAATCGCACCACAATGTGCATCTTCCTCGGTGCTGTACCAAACCATAAATGCACTGTGTGACTTGCACATCTGGTGCCCCACCCCCCGGTTTGTCATTTACCCCCATACCCAGCATTTCCCCATCTTTCCTCCATGTCTAGCTGGCTCCCCTCACCCCCTGACATGCCCTTCCAAGAGAGGTAAAGTTGGCAGGTGAGGTCCCATTTGGTTGCCAGAGGGTAAACTGGGGGCTTCGATAAAAGCAGACCCCAAAGAAAGTGGGTCACCAAGGGATGGACCAAGAGGGGCTTACCATCCACTGGATGGTGATGCGCTGCCAGGGCACTAAGGTGCACGTGGACGGAGTTAGACTTGAGCCCGGACTGAGAGAGGTGGAGGAAGTACTGTAACACCAGAGCCACCGGGCAGGAGAAGGGGTCAGCCCCGTGTTCAGTGCACCAAGAAGAGAACCTGCGCCATTTGAGGGCATAAGCTTTCCTAGTAGAGGCCAGCAGAATGTCTTCTACCTCAACCGGAAGGTCAAAAGGGGCCAGAGTCACCCTCTCAGCAGCCACACTGTCAACGTCAGGGACCACAGGTTGCGGTGCAGGAGAGAGCCCCCCTCCTGAGATAGGAATCCCAGGGCAGTCCCCAAGGGGATGGGGGTCTCTCCACTGTCAACTGTAGAAGCCGTAGGAATCACAGTTGCCTGGGACACTAAGGAGCTATCAGGATGAGAGAGGCCCTGCTGCGGAGGGTCCTGAACAAGGTCTTGGCAATCAGCGGTGTAGGAGGGAAGACATACATGAGGCCTTCCAACCATGAGACCAGGAACGTGTCCATTGCCATCCTGGAGGGGTGGGTCTGCTGGAAGCAGAAGCGTGGCAACTGAAATTTGTCTGGGCTGGTGAACAGGTCCATCATGGGTTACCCCCACAGCTGGAAAACTGGCTACACTAGGGTCCAGCTGCCACTTGAGTGGCTGGAGAATTCTGCTGATGCTGTCGGCCAGCAGGTTGTCCTGACCTGGCAGGTACACTGCCCGCAGGAGGATACCCTATTGGATTGCATATGAAGAGGCCCAGTGCCTCCTGACAAAGGGTACGAGACCCCATGCCTCGTTTGTTCACATAGAGCATTGCCACCTGGTTGTCTGTCTGAAACAGCACTGGCTGGTGATGCAGGTGGTGACAGAAGACCCTCAGGGCTAGGTTTATGGCTCGGAGCTCCAGGAGGTTGATCTTCTGGGTGCTCTAGTCTGGAGACCAGCTGCTTTAGGTGCAGAGATCTCCGCAGTGGGCTCCCCAGCCGAGCAGAGAGGCGTTCGTGGTGAGGACCCTTGAGGGGCTTGGGGCCTGAAAAAGGCATGCCCACCTCGAGATGCTGGGGAGATTGCCACCAGACCAGAGAATCCGCCAATTGGCAGGTCACAGAGACTCTGTCTTGGAGGCAACCCATGGCTGGAGACCACTGGTCCCGGAGACACCATTGTGCCGCCCTCATGTGGAGGCGCATGTCGGGGGTGACATGGATCGTGGAGGCCATGTGCCCGAGGAGGCGTAGGAGAAGCCAAGTGGGCACCAAGAGATTGTACTGGACATCCCGAGCCAGAGTCCTGAGACAATTGGCTCGGTCCCTGGGCAAGAAAGCCTTCGACTGGAGCGTGTCGATCTTTGCCCCAATGAAAGGCAGACACTGTGTTGGGAGGAGGTGAGACTTGGGGTACTTTATGACGAAACCCAAGTGTTGCAGAACCTGGATGGTGCATGCAGTAGCCTGCTGCACCTCTGAGGCCATGCCTTCCTTTATGAGCCAGTCGTCCAAGTAGGGAAAGAAAGACCCCCCTGGAGCCGGAGGAAGGCAGCAACAACTGCCAGCCATTTTGTGAAAATTCTTGGGGCAGAGGCTAGGCCGAAGGGGAGCACCCTGTACTGAAAATGCCTGTCCCCCCACTATGAACCACAGGTACTGCCTGTGGTTGGGGTGGATGAGGATGTGGGTATAGGCATCCTTGAGGTCTAAAGAGCATAGCCAGTCTCCCTGCTGGAGATAGGGCAGCAATGTTCCAAGGGAGAGCATTTTGAACTTCTCCCTCACCAGGAATTTGTTGAGGTTGTGCAAGTCGAAGATGGGCTTTAGGCCCCCTATTCTTCTTGGGATGAGGATGTACCTGGAGTAGAACCCCTTGCCCTTGAGATGGTGGGGCACCAATTCCAATGCCTTGTCCTTGAGAAGATCTGCCAACTCCTTCAGAAGGTGGTCCCGGTGGAGGGGAGACCTGAGGGGCTCTCCTGGGAAATAAGGGGGGAGGCGTCCGAGTCAGGTGGAGGAGGTAACCCTCCCTGACTACCCGAAGTGCTCAGGAATCGGTAGTGATGGACACCCACCTCTGGGCATAGAGGGCCAGACATCCCCCTGTGGGCTGCTGATCTCATTGGGGTGGATAGGTTATGCTCAAGGAGTCAAAAGCTACCCCCTGGCTGGGCCGGAGCCAGTGCCTGAGGTTTTGGAGCCTTCTGCTTATGCGGGCTATGCCCATGTCCCTTGACCTGTTGGGGAGCTGGGGAGGCCTCATAAGGTGGGTAGTTTTGGTAAGCAGTTCCCTTCCTCAGGTAAAAGGGCTTTTTAACTGAGCTCTTCCATTGGGGCAGGGCAGCGGTCTTTTTGGAGAGCCTGGTCCTCGTCATGAACTCGGTCTCCAGCTCGGCAGCTTTGTTGGTCATGTGTTATCCAAAGAGGTTCTCTCCTTTGCATGGGACATTGACCAATTTGTCCTGAACCCACTGCTTGAGGTCGGACGACTATAGACTAGCTTGGCAGCATGCACCAATGCCTGCCACCGCTACTCGAGCTGCCGACTTGAACCTGTCATAGGCCGCTTGAGACATGAATTTGGAGCATTCATGGACTGCTTTAGCCAGCTTTGAAGTGCTGCAATGGTTCCTCCGAGAGACCAGCTGAGAACCCTGCAAGATCCTTCGCCAGGTCTCTTATGTACATGCCCATGTATACCTGGTAAGCCCGGACGCAGCTGATGAGCATTGAGCCCTGGTAGCACTTTCTTCCGAGGGCATCCAGGGTGCAGGCCTCCCTGCCAGGGGGCACCGAGGAATGCGTGTTCTGGCTTTTCAGCCGATACATGGCCGACTCTACCACCATGGAGTTATGCGGCAGCTGTGACTGTTGGAAGCCCAGGCTCCGGCGCATTCAATACATCGAGTCGAGCCATTGCCTCCCACATTCGGAGCATCAGCCATTCCAGGATGGGAGGGATGGGCACAGTGAGCGATTCCCGCTGAGGGGCCCTCATACTGGAGGATCTCCAATTCATCTGCCCGAGGGTCCTTCTCTGACTCAGTTGGGAATGCCAGGGCCTTAGACATGTCCTTGACAAAATCAAGGAAGCCCATATCCTTGGGCGGGGACCGCCGTCGAGGCTCCAAAACAGGAGAGTCAGATGGGACATTACAGTGGCGACAGGTATCGGGGTGGGGACTCCTCGTCCTCAGTCTCCCACTCGGAGTAGTCTGTTGAGGACTCATAGGAGTGCTGCTCTGCAGGCCTCGAGGGCCCCGATGCCCTGCAGCCAGTGCCCGGCAAACTTGCCGGGGATCACCGCGTTTCTGTAGAGTGGGACTTAGATCGCGACCTCGGCTGAGGATCGATTCAAGGCTGAGTCCTTGGACGGTTCCAACCAGCCGGGTGCTCCCTGGGCTCGATCCCGCAGTCCGAGACATTCGTCTGAGGCATCAGAGAAGGAGCGGCCTGCGAAAGACTCCCAGAAAGATCCAACCGTGGACTCTGCACGTGGGCTGCTTGCTCGGATTGCCTTCTGTTCCTTGAGAAGAGCAGTGTTCCCCAGAGCTCTCACAAAAGGTGATTTTTGCTGAATTTGCTGCCAAATTGTGAGTTCTATTGGTCTGTCTGTTTGTATCCCCATATTTATCTCTTTGTCCTTATTGGTGGGTTCCCTTACCTACTCCATTGTGTGTGCTCACAATTCAGGAACAGCCTACTGGCCAGAGACACTTAGGTTCCCGCCTACCCTACCCCTCACCCCACACACCCCAGGGGCTACATTGCCTATATAGTGGTCACATACGTGCCATCTATCCTTCCCAACTTGGGTTAAAGCCCACATCCTCTTCATCTTTTCTTCTTCCTCCTCCTCTTCTGGGACTGCTTAATCAACATGTTGTGTATTCAGTGCAATACCTGCGGTAGTTTCATTCCAAGACGAATCATTTGGAGCCTAAGAGCTTATCCTATGTGCCTTGTCAGCTGCCATGCATGAAGAACTGACTCTACTAAGGAAAGACCTAGCTGCCATGCATAAAGAAGTGACTCTACTGAGGGAGGAAGTGGCTGCAATGAAGCACACCCCTTCTAGGATACAAACTGAACAAAGTCCACCACCGCTCCCACAAAAAATCAAACACCCCAGGGACAAATGGATCACAGTGGGTTCCGGAAGATTGCGACCTGTAATGCAGAGACATCCTACACATCAAGAGATATCCCTGCACAATGCCTTCTCTGCCTTGGCTAATGAGGATGCCCAATCCAAAGAAACTGAAGGGCCCTTAAATGAGTCAGACAATGCCCAATCTTCTGCTAAAGCATCAAATATGAAGAAAACCTCACCAAACAGAGAACTACTACTACTTTGAGATTCCATCATTAGAGGCACCAACTTGGGAACACAGTTCAAAGGAGAGAAGATAGTCATGTGCCTACCAGGTTCTTCAGCCAGCAGGAATACAAACCAAGTTGTTGAAGTACTTAGCACAAAGTGAATACTCCAAACTTGATGTTGTTATCCACTTGGGCACAAATGACCTGGCTAGAAACAGTGCCTCTACAGTCCAAAAGGACTTCCAATCTCTGGGAGAGAAACTCAAGCTCATTGTTAACACTGTTGCATTCTCAGAAGTTCTACCTGTTCTTGGTAAGGGGACAAAAAGGCTGCATCAAATTAACAGCTTTAATACATGGCTCCAGACCTGGTGCAAACAAGAAGAATTCAGATTTATTGGTGACTGGGGAAACAGATGGACCAACTATACTGTGCTGATGGACTACATCTCTCTGTCGCAGGGAAAATAATCCTAAGTGAAAAATTCAGGCAGTATGTGGATATGCATTTAAACTAGAAAAAGGGGGGTGACGGATGTAGAAGGTCAAGATCTGCAAGCCACCCCCTGCAAAAGCAGAACATCAGAAACAGCCACTCTTTTAAACCACACATCAAAAAGAAGTGGGCAGAACAAAATCAATGCAAAATACACACAAGCCACGTAAATGCTGGAAAGCAATGAGCACAAATGCTCGAAGCTTAGCCAACAAAGTTCTAGACCTGGAAGCCCTAATGGTGGAAATGGATTTGGACATTGTAGCCATTACAGAAACATGGTTTAATGAATCACATGATTGGGAAATAGCCATAGCTGGCTATAATCTATTCAGAAGAGACAGAGAAAATGGAAAAGGAGGAGTAGCAACCTTGTATGTCAAAAGCAATATTAATACTAATGCGGTCTCTTACCAGAGCAGCAAATCTGTTGACAACATATGTTAAACGCTCCAATATTAAACAAGAGAATACGATACGTTTAGGCAACAAGGTCTCAGACTGAAGCGGGGTTATGGATCCGGTCTCATCATGCCTGATCCTTACACACCCTTTTGCATCAATGACCTTTTAACGTTGCTTTGAAGATTACTAACCACAGCATCAAACAAACAAAATCGGCTGTTTACTCTCAAATATAGACAGACTGGTAATAAAATAAAACTGTATGTGCTTATCTTGATGAAGATAACCTCAACGCCAATTTTCAGCGCCAATGCGTTTCACCGTTTACAAAGTTTCCTCAGGGGGTTTATGTAAGCACTTCAGGATGCACGATGTCAGTTTCAAACTCTTTTAAACCACTTTAGAATTCATAACTGCAGTACCTTGATCTAATCATTCTGAAAGTAGATCTACCTTCAGATGTGGATTGGATTACTCGTTCTGCACATCTGGAAAGAAGCAAAAAAATTGTGGATGCTCTCCAAGATGCATTACTTAGACAAATGGTGATGGAACAAACCAGGGAAAGCTCAACACTGGATTTAGTGCTCACCAACGGTGATAGCGTGTCAAATGTCTGCGTGAGTGCCCCTGTGAGCAACAGTGATCATCACACGGTGTGGTTTGAGATAAAAGCCATGGTACAGGCCAATCATAGCAAGCTCAAAGTCCTGAACTTCAAAAACACCGACTTCAATAAAATGGCCGAGTACCTAAAGGAGGAGATGACGGGGTGGAAGGAGATAAGGGAAGTGGAATTGCAATGGGCTAAACTAAAGGTGGCAATAAAAGGGGCAACAGATAAATATGTAAGAAAAGTAAATAAAAACAAGAGGAGAAGGAAACCTATTTGGTTTTCCAAAGAAGTGGCTGCTCAAATAAAGGCAAAAACCACAGCTTTCGCAAAATCAAAAGCTTGCAAACAGAAGAACACAGAAATGAATACAGGATCAATCTCAAAGAGTCAAAAAGAGTAGTAAGGAAAGCAAAATCAAAGGCAGAGGAAAACATGGCTAAAGATGTTAAGGGTGGCGACAAAACTTTCTTCAGGTATATTCGGGAAAGGAAGAAGATCAGAGTTGGAATTGCAGGACTCAGAAGTTCTGGGAAAGGACTCGTGGAAAGTGACATTGAAAAAGCGAACTTGCTAAACAAATACTTCTGCTCTGTTTTTACTAAAGAAAATCCTGGAGGTGGACCAGCTGTGACTCCCAAATATAAAAATGGGAATGAAGTAGATACCATACCATTCACAGAAGATGAGGTGTTAGAAAAACTTGCTAAACTGAAAGTGGACAAAGCCATGGGACTGGATGGGATACATCCCAGGATACTGAAAGAACTCAGAGAGGTTCTTGTAGGACCGTTAAAGGATGTCTACAACAGATCCTTGGAAACAGGAAAGGTTCCTCAGGACTGGAGAATGGTTGATGTTGTACCTCTACACAAAAGTGGTGACAGGGAAGAAAGCACAGTTACTTACCTGTAACAGGTGATCTCTGGGAACAGCAGGAATTAGTCCTCACATATGGGTACGTCGGTACCGACGGAGCCTGTGCGGGAATGCTCCCCAGCTTCCCAGAATGAAAGCTTTTGGGGCATCCCACAGCGCATGCGCGCTGCCTTCCCACCTTTCCTACCAACTCTCCTCAGTTCAAGTTGAAAGCTGAGACAATAGAGAGAGAGAGTAAAGGAAAGACAAGAGAGAGAGATACAACTCCTAGGGGAGGTGGGTGGGTTGTGAGGACTAATTTCTGCTGTTCCCAGAGATCACCTGTTACAGGTAAGTAACTGTGCTATCTCCAGGAACAAGCAGGAATAAGTCCTCACATATGGGGACTCCCTAGCTAAGATGCCTGGGAGATCCCCAAGGGTATGAGACCCTGAAGGGTTTCTTGTCTTCCTATGGATCTCAGGCATCCATCCAGGGAAGGAGGGCAGGAGTTGTTCAAGAATGGAACAGGTGTCTGAGGACAGCCTGACCAAACAAGGCATCCCGGCGGGAGTCCTTGTCCAAACAGTAATGGGCTGTGAAGGTATGAACCGAGGCCCAGGTGGCTGCTCGACAGATCTGATCGATGGACACAGAATGAAGATGAGCCATAGAGGTGGCCATGGCTCTCACATTGTGAGCTGTAACATGGCCCTCCAGAGAAAGGTTTGTACTCTGGTAAGCAAAAGAAATACACTGAGCAATCCAATTGGACAGTGTTCTTTTAGAGACTGGAAGTCCTAAATGAGAAGGATCAAAAGCAACAAAAAGCTGGGAAGACTTTCTATGTTGCTGTGTCCTGTGCAAGTAAAAAGCAAGTGCTCTTTTACAATCTAGAGTATGGAGGTTCCTCTCTGCAGTGGATGCATGAGGAGCTGGAAAAAAGACAGGTAAATATACCTCTTGATTAAGATGAAAAGTTGAGACCACTTTAGGCATAAAGTGAGGATTTGTCCTAAGGACTACCTTATCATGATGGAACCTTGTATAAGGTGGATTAGCCACTAAGGCCTGCAGTTCACTGATGCGGCGAGCAGAAGTGACTGCAATAAGGAAAATAACCTTCCAGGAAAGAATTTTCAAGGAGGTAGTGGCTAAGGGTTCAAAAGGTGGCTTCATAAGCTGACCAAGAACCAAATTTAAATCCCATGCCACCGGAGGAGGTCGAATGGGAGGTTTAGTTAAAGTTAGGCCTCTCATAAATCTTGCAATAAGAGGATGAGAGGAAACAGGTTGTCCATTGATAGGCTTAAGGGATGCTGCAATAGCACTTAAATGGACCCTTACTGAATTTGTCTTAAGGCCTGCATTGGAAAGATGCAGGAGATATTCTAATAGAGAATTCAGAGGAAGTGCCAGAGGGTCAAGACCCTTTTGAGCACACCAAATGGAAAATCTTTTCCATTTAAAAGCATAGGAACGCCTAGTAGAAGGTTTCCTGGAAGCATGGAGGATATCCTTCACTTGCTGCGAAAGATTGAAGTCTTGAAGGTCTAGGCCTTCAGTAACCAAGCTCTGAGGTGAAGGGACTTTGGGTTTGGATGCCACAAAGTCCCCTCCTCCTGAGACAGAAGGTCTGGAGCAGCTCCCAAGTCCAGGGGGCTTGGGAGAGATGCAGAAGTAGAGGGTACCACACCTGGCGTGGCCAGCGTGGAGCTATGAGGATCATGGATCCTTGATCCCTCTGAAGTTTGAACAGAGTCTTGGGAATCAAAGGAATGGGTGGAAAGGCATACAGGAAGCCCTGACCCCAATGAAGGAGGAAGGCATCCTTGGCCTGAACTCCCTGACACGGAATTCTGGAACAGAACCGGGGAAGTTTGGCATTCCACGGACTTGCAAAGAGGTCTATGTCCGGGGTACCCCATTCCTGGAAGATTCTGAGTACCTGATCCATGTGCAGGGACCATTCGTGTGGAAGCAGAACTCGACTGAGTCTGTCTGCCCAAGAGTTTTGAATTCCTGGGAGGTATACTGCCAGGAGATGGATTTGATGCTCTCTGGCGAAGGCCCATAATCTTAGAGCTTCGTTGCAAATTGACAGAGAGCCAGTTCCTCCTTGCTTGTTTATGTAAAACATGGCTACCTGATTGCCCGTGTGAATGAGGACTGTCTGGTAGCTGAGGAGGGTATGAAAGACTTTGAGAGCTAGGAACACTGCTCGAAGTTCCAAGAGGTTGATATGAAGGGAGGTCTCCTGTGGGGACCATGTGCCTTGGGTGGATAGGTCCTGTAGATGAGCTCCCCAGCCTGTTTGGGAGGCATCTGTTGTGAGGATTGCTTGGGTAACAAAGGTTGGAAGGGGGACCCCAGCAATAGATTTTGAGTGGACATCCACCATTGGAGACACCAAAAGAGACGTTTGGAGTTTGCTATTTGGTCTGAGAGAGCTCCTGAAGCTTGAGTCCACTGGGTGGACAAAGTCCACTGAGCTGTTCTCATGTGTAGGCGAGCATAGGGCACCACATGTACTGTGGAAGCCATGTGGCCGAGTAGTTGTAGCATCTCCCGGGCAGTTAAGTGGTTCTTTGACTGAATCTGGGAGGCTAACTGCACTAGACGTTGGCAACGAGCCTGGGGAAGATAGGCTCTTGCAGTAGTGGTGTCCAACCAGGCCCCTATGAATTCTAGGGACTGAGCAGGGGTGAGCTGAGACTTTGGGAGGTTTACCACAAGTCCCAGATACTGCAGAATGCGCCTGGTGCTGTCCAGGGAAATTTGGGCTTCTGACTGAGATGGAGCTCGGATGAGCCAGTCGTCCAGATATGGGAAGACAAAGATTCCCAGAGTGCGCAGGAATGCAGCAACTATTGCCATGCATTTGGTGAACACTCTTGGAGCAGAGGCCAGACTGAAAGGAAGGACTCTGTGTTGGTAATGTTTTCCCTGGAACAGAAAACGTAGGAATTTTCTGTGGGATGGATGGATGAGTATATGAGTGTACGCATCTTTGAGATCTAGAGAACAAAGCCAATCCTGACTCTGTAGGTATGGAAGGAGAGTGCCTAAAGAAAGCATCTTGAACTTCTCCTTGCATAGAAATTTGTTCAATTCTCTGAGATCTAGAATGGGTCTGTATCCCCCTGTTTTCTTTGGAATGAGAAAGTAGGGGGAGTAAAACCCTGACCCTTGTTGAAGAAGGGGAACTTCTTCTATGGCCCTCTGGGCCAGAAGGGAGGTTACCTCCTGATTCAGAAGGTCGAGGAGAGATGTGGGAGAATTGAAATGTCTCACCATGGTGTAGGGAGGAAGGTCTAAGAAATGAAGTTTGTAGCCCTCTCTGATGATGGAGAGGGTCCACTGCTCTGATGTGATTTGCTCCCATCTGGGAGCAAAATGAGCTAACCTTCCTGGAATGGTGAGAGGTTCTGGCTGTTGTAGAGCCAGAAAGGTTAAGTTCTCAAGTGTCAAGTCAAAAACCCTGAGGGGCTTGGGACTGCTGGGTTGCAGCAGCCCCTGCAGGTTTAGGCCTGGCCTGTTTAGGTTGCTGACGCTTAGTAGCAAAGCGACCTGTAGAAGACTGTTGACCAGAAGTGGAAGGAAATCTGCCCTTCTTGTAAAAAGACTTTTTAAAAGATTTTTTCTTGGCCGGAGTGGAGGTAGACTTAGAAAGTCTATCCAGAGCAGCATTTTCTGCATCCATTTGAGTGGCTTTAATTTGCCACTCCTTGCCAAATAGGTTTTCACCTGTACAGGGCAGATTTCCTAAACCATCTTGAACCCAGGGTTCTAGATCAGAAGCCTGGAGCCAAGCAATTCTACGAGCAGCTATAAGCAATACCTGAGGCTCTGCTGGCACCCTCAAAAGAATCAAAGGCTGCCCTGTTGGAAAACTTTGAAATGTCTTGAGTATGCTTAAGCCAAAGAAGGAATTCATCCCTTTTATCTTCTGGAATAAAAGGGAGAAAGTTGTGCAGCTTTTCTGCAACCTCCTTCAGAAACATACCCATATAAAGGCTGTATGAATTGATTCTGGCAATAAGCATGCTAGCTTGGAAGATTTTCCTACCAAAAGCATCCAAGGTCCTGCATTCTCTTCCTGGAGGAGTAGAAGAGTGTCTTTTGGTACTCTTTATCCTCTTCATAGCTGACTGCACCACAATGGAGTGGTGAGGAAGCTGAGTTTTTTGAAATCCAGGAGAAGGAGGGACACGGTACATAGTGTCCAATCTACGAGAATGAGGAGAAAGGGTGAGAGGAGTCTCCCACAATTCAATCAAATGTTCTTGAAGAATTTCATGAATTGGCAAGGTGACTGTCTCTCTGGGAACCTTAGAGTATCCCAAAATATCTAATTTTTTTGCTCTAGGTTCTTTTTCAGAGGTTACTGAAATAGAGAGTCCTTTAGCTACTTCTAATATGAAGTCTTGAAAGGACAAATCCTCTGGAGGAGACATTCTCCTTTTTGGAGAAGAAGGCTCCTCAGGAAGGGTGACAAATACTTCAGGGGACTCATCCGATGACTCAGAATCATCAGAAGAATCGAAGTATCGTCTGCCCGATTCCAAAGATCGATAGGCGTATCGATCGGTACTGACATCGGGTGTCCCCGGTACCGGGTCGGTACCGAGAAAAAGCCCAGGACAGGGAGCCGGAAGCGGCATCCTGGCCGATGTCGATGCAGCCGGTACCGGTATCGAGGTTGGTACCAGTACCGGCGCCGGTACCGACAACAGGGCTTGTTGCGGTACCGACGGCGTCGCAGCCTTGATGAAAGCCAGTATGGCCTGCTGCATGGATTGCACAGTGTGATCCATGGACGCCACGACTGCCTGGATGTCGGTACCGGGAGATTGTGCCGGTACCCCAGAGCAGTCTAACAGTTGATCGGTCGAGGCCGTGCCATCGATGTCAACCTGTAACCCCATAGGAGCAGCTTTGGAAGCCGGAGCTTCCCGCCGGGGTTGTTTGGCTGGGGCAGGATCCTCAAGGGCAAGCCCGGAGGCATCTCGATACTTGGAGGGAGATTTGCCCTTCGAGGACCTGCTAAAAGTATGTTTGGTTACCTGAGACCCATCAGGAGAGGAAGACCTGGAAGATGTCGATGCCACCGCCGGTGCATCCGTGGGAAACAGCACATGGAGCTTGGCTGCTCGGTTCTGTAACCCCCGTTTAGACATTAGGGAACAGGACTGGCAATCCGGAACGGAGTGCTCAGGCCCCAAACATTTAAGACACCATTCATGGGTGTCTGTAACAGAAATTGTACCGCTACACTTAGTGCATTTTTTAAAACCAGAGGCTGGTTTTTCCATGAAGGAAAGTTTCTTGTGGGCCTGGAGGCCTAAGAAGAAAAATACACCAAGTGAGGAAAAGTATTATTATTATTTTTTTTTTAGAAGAAAAGAAAAAGACCGGCGGTACCGGTCCGGCGTCGGGGAAGGCAGACACGCGACCAAAGAAATAAATTAAAATAAAGAACTTCTTCAGCGGTGACAGGAACACGACCTGCTGGCTCCGCGGAAAAGAAGAACTGAGGAGAGTTGGTAGGAAAGGCGGGAAGGCAGCGCGCATGCGCTGTGGGATGCCCCAAAAGCTTTCATTCTGGGAAGCTGGGGAGCATTCCCGCGCAGGCTCCATCGGTACCGACGTACCCATATGTGAGGACTTATTTCTGCTTGTTCCTGGAGATGTGTCAAACTACAGGCCTGTGAGCCTTACCTCAGTGGCGGGAAAAGTAATGGAGGCGCTCCTGAAAGAGCGAATAGTGAACTTTCTCAAAACCAACAGGTTGCAAGATCCGAGGCAACATGGTTTTACCGAAGGACGGTCTTGCCAAACAAATCTAATTGAGTTTTTTGACTGGGTGACCAAGGAACTAGATCAGGGGCATGCGATGGATGTCATCTACCTGGATTTCAGCAAAGCCTTTGATACTGTTCCACATAAGAGGCTTGTCAATAAACTCAGTAGCATGGGGATGGGTCCCAAGATGGTAAACTGGATTAGAAATTGGTTGACTGACAGACAACAGAAGGTGATGGTATATGGAGCTCACTCGGATGAAAGGAAGGTGATTAGCAGGGTGTCCCAGGGTTCGGTCCTGGGCCCGGCACTGTTCAATGTATTTGTGAGTGATATTGCTGAAGGACTGAATGGTAAAGTCTGTCTTTTTGCAGATGACACAAAAATTTGCAACAGAGTGGACTCCCCCGAGGGAGTGGTTAACATGAGGAAAGATATACAAAAGCTGAAAGAATGGTCTAATGCTTGGCAACTACGATTTAATGCGAAAAAGTGCAGTGTCATGCACTTGGATAGCAGAAATCCATGGGAAATGTACGCGATAGGGGATGAGAGGTTGGTGTTCACGGTTCAGGAGAAAGACCTTGGTGTGATTATCTCTGATGATCTCAAGGTGACAAGGCAGTGGCCAAAGCCAGGAGGATGTTGGGCTGCATACAAAGAGGGATTACCAGCAGAAAGGAAGAGGTACTTATGTCACTGTACAAGTCATTGGTGAGGACTCACTTGGAATACTGTGTTCAATTTTGGAGACCATATCTTGCAAAAGATGTAAAAAGACTGGAAACTGTTCAGAGGAAGGCGACCAAAATGACACGTACAGGAGCTGGTCCTCCGGCCACCTTTGAATCAGGGCATCCAAGCCTTCCGACATCCTTTTTCTCCTTCTGCTGTAAAACCTTTCCACCTTTGCCGACTCGAACGTCGCCATGAGGTTCATAACCGGAAGCCCCCAGCGACGTACTACTAACTCGAACACCTCCTGGTTCAACATCCACTCTCCTGGATCCACCTTGACTCTGCTCAAAAAATTGGCCGTCACATTGTCCACTCCGGCCACATGGGTAGCCGATAACGCTTCCAGATGCGGCTCAGCCCAATCCAGCAGCTCTTCCGTCTCCTCTTCAAAAGCCACGCTGGTTGTGCCCCCTTGTCGATTGATATAGGCCACTGCAGTGGCATTGTCCGACATCACACAAATCGCTTTTCCTTGCACTAACTGCCGAAACTCTCGCAGAGCTAGAGTGAACGCCCGTAATTCCAACCTGTTGATCGACCACTTCTCCATCTTGCTCCACTGACCTTGGGCAAACTGCCTCTCGAAGTGTGCCCCCCAGCCGAACAGACTTGCATCCGTTGTCAGCTGTCTCCACTCCGGCGATTCCAACGGCATTCCCTTTTCTAAACACCCTGGAGCCAGCCACCACTGCAAGGCTTGCCTCGTCTGCAATGGGCATATCAGTCGCCACGACAACTAATCTGACTGATGCGACCATCTCCTGAAAAGAGCTCTCTGCAACGGTCACATGTGCGCTCTGGCCCACGGCACCAACTCTAGTGTGGCTGCCATCGTTCCCAACAGCTGCAAGTAATGCCATGACGACGGGGCTCTTTTTCCCAAGAAATCCCGCACCAGCTGTCTTAGCCATAGGGCCCTGGAGTGTGGGAGAAACACCCTGCCCCTCTTTGTGTCGAAGTGGGCTCCCAAGTACTCCAGCTCCTGTGAAGACTCAAACTTGCTCTTCTCCACATTCACTACCCAACCTAGACTCTGCAGAAACTGTACCACCTGGAGGGTAGCTTTCTCGCTTTCGCTCTTTGACTTTGCTTGAATCAACCAATCGTCCAGATAAGGGTGCACCAATACCCCCTCTCTGCGCAACACCGCCGCCGCCGCCACCACCACCATCACCTTGGTGAAGGTGTGCGGTGCCGTTGCCAAACCGAACCGCAAAGCCTGGAACTGAAAATGCCCCATGGGCACCGCAAACCGCAGGTACCGTTGGTGTTCCAATCTGATCGGTATATGCAGATATGCCTCCGAGAGATCTAGCACGGTGAGGAATTTTCCCTGCCTGACCGCTACGATGAACGACCTCAGCATTTCCATACGAAAGTGGGATATCCTGAGACACCGGTTTACACTCTTGAGGTCTAGAATTGGCCTTAACAAGCCCTCCTTTTTTGGCACCACAAAGTATATGGAGCATCGATCGAACCCGCACTGGTCTACTGGAACTGGTACCACCGCCTGAAGAGCTAGCAACCTCTCCAACGTTTCTCCAACTGCCTGCAGCCTTGACTTTGTCCTGCATGGAGATAGAACAAATGCATCTCGCACCAGGCGCTGGAATTCTAGGGCGTAACCTCTTTGGATGACCTCCAACACCCACTGATCTGACGTGATCTGGGCCCAGGCAGAATAAAACTCCTTTATTTATTTATTTATTTATTTAGACAGTTTTGTATACCGCCTTATCCTTCAATCAAAGCGGAAGCCTCACGGGCACTAATCCTGCCTGGACCCCCCTCACTTCATTGTGACTTCTTGAGGTTCGAAGAAGGAGAGGCTCCAAAACCTCTACCCGCTCTTCTGAACCCCCAAAATCCCTGGGATCTGTAATTAAAACGCCCTCTCTGAAACTGACCGAACCTTGACGGACGAAATCTCCGAAACTCCCTTTGTTGGCTCCTAGAAGGCACTGGCAGGCGACCCTGCTTCTGCTTATCCTCCGGCAGCCTACCACCTTTAGACTCCCCGAGGTCCTTCACCGATTTTTCCAAATCCTCCCCAAAAAAGAGTTTACCTCGAAAAGGGAGCTTAGCTAACCTTGTCTTAGAAGCACCATCTGCTGCCCAGTTACGCAGCCACAGATATCTGCGTGCTGCTACCACCGACGCCATACTCTTTGCCAGACTGCAAATGAGGTCATATTGAATATCCGCCAAATAAGCTGCCCCGACTCCATTTGGGCCACTTCCTCAACTACCCCAGCTTCCTGATCCCCCTTTATCTTTTGGGACCAACGCAGACACGCCCTTGCCACCCATGCTCTACAAATGGAAGCCTGCATGGAAATCGCATTAACCTCAAAGGCTTGCTTCAACAAACCATCTAACCGCCTATCCTGCGCATCCTTAAGAGTGGAACTGCCTTCCACTGGAATTGTCATTTTTTTTGTAACTGCCGAGACCGCTGCATCTACCTTGGGAGCTTTAAAAAGATTCATATCCGGTTCCTTCAGCGGGTAAAGCCGCAACATCACTCTGGAGCCTTTCATCCCCGCCTCTGGCATGTCCCATTCTTCTTGAATCATTTCTTTAAACACTCTATGGACTGGAAAGGCTTTATGAGATTTCCTAACCGCCTGCAACAGCGGATCCTCCAAAGAGGAATCCGCCGCCTGCTCATCTGCTGGCATATTCAGCGCTTTCAGTGTCTCCGAAATCAAGTCTGACAATTCCTCCCACCTGAAGACCCTAACAACCTGTGCATGATCTTCTGGCTCTGCTATCTCGCCTTCTTCCAGGTCCATTTCTCCATCCGAATCCTCCAAGACTTCCAACTGCCCTTCCGACTCAACAGCCTGCTCTGCCTTGTCTGACCCTAACCTAGGCTTTTTGCCCAGAACGCTATCCGCTGCCCCTCCCAGAGGAGCCCCTGTGCGCTTCCTTCTGTGCTCTTCCTCTGCTTCCTCAGGCCCCCGTGTCCCCATAGCCTGTTGAAGCAGTGCCATAAAATCCTGGGAAAAAATTGCTGCCAGCCCCCCCTGCAACAACAGCTGCGAACTGGCGGCCTCTGGTGCTGTAGATAGCCCCGGCATAGGCTCAGGAGAAATAGGCTCCGGAGAGCCAACAACTTTGTCCCCAACAACCTGTCTTCCGCAGCCTCTCCACCTACAGCCACTTCCTGCACACAGCTTCTACACACACCGTCCTCTGAAACAGACCCTTTCTTGGCCCCACACATTACGCACTGAGGCCTAGAAGGCATAATTACCAAGCAATCAAGTTCCCACTAACAGCCTTTACCGATACCTAAATTGAAAAGCTCTCTTTTTTTTTTTTTTACACACAGGCACCTTCCAAACACAACCCCCGAGCCTATACTTTTACTGAGCCGTCCTGCACTAATCGCACGGCCGCCCTCGCACCCAGCAGCAAAAAAGGCCCTTGCACCTTTTTTCCCCGCGCGTCTGCCACGTGGCTCTAGCCTGCGCGTTTTCAGCTGCCTGATTCACAGCTGTGCCGGTCCTCAGAGGCTGCACGCGGCTCGAGCCGCGGCTTACACACCGCCCGAAAGGCCTCGCACCTTGCCGTTTACCTCGCCCTGCTTGCGGCCCCCTCCCCCCGGAGTACTCCTTCCTCTGCTCCAGCCACTACTAATGCCTCCAGTCCGGCCGGCCGCTTCCGCGCGTCTCCACTCTCTTCTACGGCCCCTCACCCGATCACGGGTTCGGAGGCCGGAGGCCCCAACAATCACTCCCGGACACTTCCCTGCGCGTCGGTCCCTGCAGGGAGGGGGAGAAAGGGGGATATTGCAGGCCTGCAGCTCTGCTCCAGCAACTCTGCCAGGCAAATTAGCTGCTGCTTCACAAGATTTTACAGGACCTCAGCCCCTTCATCTAAAATGCAATCTTATCCTTTTTTTTTTAAACCAATCCACACTAATCTAACTTTCTAACCCCAACTCTCCTTAATCATTCCTCCAGTGAGCCCCGGACCTCAAAGCTCACGACTCCTCCAGCTGCTTGGAGACAGACTACTGGAGCAGGTGGGAGGACCCTGGGCTACTTATAATGGTGACACCTAGTACTTGATATGAAAGGGCAGACTAGATAGAAACATATCAGCAAAAAAAAGATCATATGGCCTATCTATGCCATACCTGGGACTCAAACAGCAGCAATTCTATCTCTGAAAATTCAATGCTACAAATATTACTTATTTATTTAACAGGTTTTTAAATACTGCTTTATCATTTCAGTCAAAGTGGTTTACATTGTAACTTAAACTTGGTAATGTACATTAAACAGGGATACTGATAACTTGGATTTTTCTGAGGCAAAGGAGGGTTAAATGACTTGCTCAAGGAGTGCTAGTGGGAATCAAACATTGGTATCTCGGTTCCCAAGCCAGTGCTCTAACCATTAGACTACCCCTCACTCTATAGGTCCTAGAACCTGTCTTAAGAATGAGGTTCATTCTTGTCATCATGGTATGTAGAAAACAAACCTATTTGGAGACATTAAATTGGCAGAGGCCCTAGAACACAATGCAATACTTAGTGGGAAAACAGACAAAGTGGAATATGATAGACCACGACACATTAAAATACCACACTTTTCTTTCTATCTTTAGTGTCTGGACATTTTTTGATTGTATCTTTTTTCCCTGTTCTTCTTGTCGATAGTCTCTTAAGTCGTTTTCTGTGATCTTTTTCAATTTTTTCTCCCTTCTCCTGTATTCTTCCCTGTATCTTACACTGATATTTTCTTTCCATCTTTTCTCTCTACTCAAGCCTTCTATTACTCCTCCTTCTCTCTCTCATACATATTCCTGACTTAAGTTTCTTTTCAACTCTTATCTACAAGTTTTTCATTCACACTCATCCTATTCTGGTTTTCTTACATTCCTACCTTCTCTCACTCCTTCACCACCGGGTGTAAGGTGGGTCCGCCACCAAAGCCTGAAGCTCACTAATGCATCTAGCTGAAGTGAGGGCAATAAGGAAGATGACCTTCCATGAAAGAAACTTAAGTGGAGTCATAGCCAAGGGTTCAAAGGGAGGCTTGAGAAGCTGTGCTAGAATGACATTAAGGTCCCAAGCCACAGGGGATGGTTTGATGGGAGGCTTGGTCAGAAAAGACCTCTCATAAAGCGGGCTACAAGTGGTTGTGAGGAGATGGGCTGACCATCTAAGATATGAGAGGCAGCAATGGCACTAAGGTGAATTCTCACAGAATTGGTCTTGAGACCAGTTGAGAGGTGAAGGAGGTACTGAAGAAGTGCCTCCACGAGAGCAGAGAAGGGATTGAGATCCTTCTGAGAACATCAGGTAGAGAATCTATGCCACTTGAAAGCATATGAGCGTCTGGTAGATGGCGTCCTGAAAGCTAAGAGGATTTCCTTTACCTCCTGTGGAAGGTTAAGGTCCTGTAATGCTATGCCCTCAGCAGCCAAGCTGTGAGATGGAGAGACTGTGGATTGGGATGGAGCTATGTCCTGTCTTCCTGGGATAGATCAGGTGCGGATCCCAGTCAAAGAAGCTGAGTCTCAGTCAGACGCAGCAGCAGAGGGAACCATGGCTGATGAGGCCAGTGTGGGGCTTTGAGAATCATGTAGCCCCTTGTCTGCTAGAAGAGCATCTTTGGAATGAGGGGAATGAGAGGGAAAGCATAAAGGAGTTCCCGACCCCAGTGGAGATGAAAGACATCCACCTGCTGGTTGCTGGACATGAGAGTCCTGGTGCAGAAGCGGGGAAGTTTGGCATTCTGTGGAGTGGCAAACAGATCTAGGTCTGGAGTTCCCCAGGTCTGAAAGATGTAGGACGTTGTGTCCGGATGGAGAAACCATTCATGGGGAAGAAAGTCCTGACTCAATTTGTCTGCCAAGACATTGAGCTCCCCTGGGAGATATACCTCCTGGAGGTGTATCTGATGAGTAATGGCGAAGGACCAGAGATGGAGAGTCTCCTTGCAAAGGGGCCAAGAGCCTGTCCCACGCTGCTTGTTCACACAGAACATGGTTACTTAATTTTCTGTCTTGACTAGTACCCTTTGGGTCCTTAGATGATCTTGAAACACTCTGAGGGCAATGGAGATAGCACGAAACTCTAGTAGATTGATCTGGAGTTGTGACTCTTGCACTGTCCAGAGGCTCTATGTAGAGAGTGTGCCTAAGTGAGCCCCCCACCCCAGTTTGGAGGCATCTGTTCTCAGGGTACATTGTTGTGGAGGCATCTGAAAAGAAGACCAGAGGAGGAGATTTTCTGGGGGACACCACCATTGGAGGGATGTGGTGAGAGGGGCAGTGACTTGGATCTTGTCCCTGAGATGGCCCAAGGCCTGCTTCCATTAGGAGGTACTGGGCTGTGCACATATGTAGGCGGGCACATGGTACCACATGCACCGTTAAGGCTATATGGCCTAGAAGCTGCAGTATCTCCCAGGCAGTCAGATGGTCTCTGAGCTGTGCTTGGGATGCTAGCTCTATGAGACGAATGGGGTTGGGGCAAGAAAGTCCTTGATTGTTGTGTGTCTAGGAGAGCTCCAATGAATTCTAGTCTTTGAGTTGGAGCAAGATGGGATTTTGGAAGATTTATGACAAATCCCAAGTGTTGCAGCACCTGCATGGTGTGAAGCAAAGACAGATGAACCTCCTGGGAGGTGTCTGCCTTTATTAGGAAGTCATCCAAGTAAGGGAAGACAAATATCCCGAGACCTCAGGAAGGCGGCTATGATCGCCATGCACTTTGTAAAGACCTCTGGGGCTGAGGAGAGTCCGAAGGGAAGGACTTTGTACTGATAATGTTTTCCTTGAAAAATGAAGCATACAGTAGGTATTTCCTGTGTTTGGATGAATGAGGATACGAGTATAGACTTCTTTTAGATCTAGAGAACAGAGCCAGTCCTGACCTTGGAGGTAGGGAAGCAGGGTCCCAAGAGAGATCATCTTGAACTTCTCATGGACCAGAAACTTGTTTAGGTTTCTGAGGTCCAGGACAGGCCTGTAACCTCTGCTCTTCTTTGGTATGAGAAAATATGGAGAGTAGAAACCCCTTCCCTGCTGATGTATGGGGACCTCTTCTATAGCACCCTGTGACAGAAAAGAGGACACCTCCTGTTGTAGAACAGCAATGAGAGGGGGTTGTGTATGATATTCCCCTACTAGGGTGGAGGGGGGCAGAGTTTGAAGATGAAGTCTGTACCCCTCCCTCACTATGATTAGTGTCCACTGCTCTGAGGTGATGAGATGCCATCTGTGGGCATAATGACAAAGTCTGTCTGCTATATGGAGGGGTGGAGGGGGGGGGGGGTCCTCCAGAGGCAGGGCAGCTATGTTCCCTAGAAAATAGTAAAAAAACAGGTGCACATTGTGGCTGTGGAGCTGTCAGTCTTAGGTACCTGTGGTTTCTTCTGGTGCTTGGGAGGTTGCTGCCTCTTTTGGGGACCCTGAGCCTGGTACTGCGAAGCAAGAGGTTAAGAAGAGATCTTTTTCTTATTAAAGAAGGTCTTTTTTTGTAGCGGACCTTTTCCTAGCAGGGATGGCTGTAGCCCTAGATAGTCCATTCAGAGTAGTATTCTCGGACTCCAGCTGAGAAGCCTTATCCTGCCAGTCTTTGCCAAAAAGGTTTGCGCCTGTGCAGGGTATGTTGTCCAGTTTATCTTGAACCCACTGTGCGAGATCTGAGGCCTTGCAGCCATGCAATTCTGCGTGCACCGATGCAGATTGTTGTGGCTCTGCTGGTGTACTCAAATGCATTGGAAGCTGCTCTATTGACAAACTTCAAGACATTCTGGGCATGTTTGACAAGAGTAAGTTGGTCACTTCTCTTATCATTTGGAAAAAGAAGGGACATGGCCTCAAGATCCCTAGTAACCGTTTCCTTGAGGAACATACTCATATACTGTATGTAGGAGGTTATCCTGGCTGATAGCATGGAAGCCTGGAAACAGCGATGCCCAAAAGCATCAAGGGTTCTTGATTCTCTACTTTGGGGGTTAGAGGAATGTGTTTTAGAACACTTAATTAGGGGAAGTTAAGTTTTTTGGAAGCCGGGACATTCCGGTACTCGGTACATGGTATCTAGACGTCAAGTATGGGGTGAGATCATGAGAGGAGTCTCCCAAATCTGGAGCATGAGATCATGGAGAATGCGATGCACTGGAAGGGTGGCCGCCTCCTTAGGTGCTACCGGGTATTGGAGGATCTCCAATTCCTCTGTTCTGGCCTCTTTTTCGGATGTTACTGTTATGGAGAGACCCCTAGCCAGGTCTTGAATAAACTCCTGGAAAAACATGTCCTTGGGAGGGGACATGCACCATTCTGGTGGGGGAGAGGGCTCTGAAGGCAGGCCCTGCAGCCCCCGGGAATTGAGTGATTCGTCATCGGAAGCCTCGGACTTAGAGGACTCAATGTATTGGCGGGAATGGTGTTCCTGCTCTGCCAGGTGCCGACACCGGTTCATGTTGGCATCGGGCTGGGGAATCTGTTTGTGTAGGGCCTCGATATCTGGGATGGACTCGAGGACAGGCATGGGTGGCAATGAAGGCAGCAGCATGTATCCTGTAACAGTGTGCATCTGTGCCATTGATGGTGCTGGTATCGGTGGTACCGTTGGTATCGGCTTGATCGGAACCAAAGCTGCCAATAGAGCTGCCAAGTCTGCTCGATGGCCAGGATACGCTGGTCTATAGAGCTTGCCAATGCCTGGGTATCGGTAATGGGAGCTTGCGCCACCATCCAAGAGCATGGTACCAGGAGCTCTCCTGAGGTCGAGGTTTCGAGAGCATCCTGGAGCCTCTTGATGGTTTTGGAGGACAAGTCCTCCCGTCGGGGCTATTTGGCTGACCGATCTACCTCCAGGGCAACGCCCGAAGCATCTTGATGCTTAGAACGAGATCTACCTCTTGAGGGGTGATCAGTCTTCGATGAAGACTTGTGCTTAGATACCTGAGATCCATGAGAGGAAGAGGATGCCCTCGATGACGTCGATGCCGCATCTGAGGCAAAGAGAGTTCCAAACTTCGAGGCCCGGTTCTGCAGGCCTTTCTTTGTCATCTTTTTACAAAGGGGACAATCTAATGGCTGGTGCTTGGGTTCTAGGCATTTTAGACACCAGTCACAAAATGGTATTGCCACATTTAGAACATTTTTTGAAACCACTAGTTGGTTTCTCCATAGTGCCGGTAGACAGTATGGTAGGCTTAAGGCCTAAAATAGCGTAGATGCGCCTGCGAAATAATCTCTCTTTTTTTTTTTGAAAAGGAAAAGAAAGAAGGATGAATCAACCAACGAAGGACGGTTCCGGCGTTGACGGGAAGGCAGATGCTGACCACAAAAAAGGAATTAAAGAATTTTCTACGGTGACGGGATTTGCTTCCTGCTGGTTCCGCAAAAAACAAAGAACTGAGGAGGAAGAGTTGGGAAGGCAGCTATGCAGGCACAGTGGGATGCTCCCAAAAGCTTTCCTATTGGATGCTGGGGAGCGTTCCCACACAGGCTCCGTCAGTACCGACGTCACCCATATGTGAAGATTACATTCCTGCTTGTTCCTGGAGATAATATTGATTTATTCAATATGTAATTAAGCTCTGGAACACATTGCTGGAGGATGTGGTATAACCTGTTAGCATAGCTGGGTTTAAAAATGATTTGGCCAGGGTTTCTGGAAAAAAAAAGTCCATAAACCATTATTATTAAGGTGGACTTGGGGAAATCCACTGCCTACTCCAGGGATAAGCAGCATGGAATCTGTCTATCTTTTGGGATCCTATTAGGGACTTGTGACCTGGACTTGCCACTATTGTAAATAGGATGCTGGGCTTGATGGATGTTTGGTCTGACTCAGTATGGCAAATCTTACATTCTTATGATACTGAAATGCTGGAAGGTTATCCATCAGAGTGCAGTAAGCAGCTGGATCACTGAGGTGTACTCTAATAGAAAATGTTTGAAGATCTAGACAGTATAAATGATACTGATACTGCAGTATAGTTGAAAGCTGACAAGTGACAGTGTTGTGGTCATAACATGTCTGCTGCATATGCCTTGTAGCACTATACAAATTATTATTAGTAGTAGTAAATCACCAGAATTAAAATATCTTCTAAATGAAAGGGTATATGCATTTAGTAGAGTTTCCAGGCAGCCAATGAATGTGTTGGATAGGCTCTGGGAAGCCAACAGCAGAAACTAGTTGCTGCTCAATTTCCACACTGTCAGAGCTAGAGACTTCAAGTCTAGATAAAGATGTGCCGCCCTGCCCCCCCCGCCCCCCCCCCCCTTTGAGTTATTAGTGTTGGAAATTGGTTGAGCTTCTGTGGAGGTAGAACCGTAACCTTTTTGAGAAGAGAAAAACAGTTCTGTCAAGATCAACAGGGTACTATGAGAATCATGGTAATTTGGTTTCACTGGAACTTATGCAGGAATCTTGCTATGAGAGGAACTGGTGGATATGCGTACAGGAAGGACCAGATCTATGGAATCACTAGGCAGACTGGAATAAAGAGGATATTTTGCATTTTTGCCGCTGGTGAAAAGATGAATTTTGGGCATTCTCTATTCTTTCAAGAGGGATGGGCCTAGAGAGCACTCATGAGGTCAAACGAATCTGTCAGCTAATTGGTTGTGCAGCCCCAGGTTGTACAGAAGCTTGTATCAGGATTCAATTGCCTATGGTAAAGTCTCAAATTCTGGCTGCTTCCTGGCAAAGGGCAAACAGAACCTGTATCCCCTTGTTTACATAAAACATTGTCTGCCTGAATTAGGAGTGATGAATCCTGGTGAAGGAAAACTTTCAAGGTATAGTAAATTGCCTGAGCTCTAAATTGGTTCATGTGAAGACTTGTCTCGTAATTTGACCATGTCCCCTGAGAATGATCGCTGTCAACATAAGCTCTCCACCCAAGTCATGAGGTATCTGTTGGCAAGACCAGCTGATGCTGCCACAGCACAAAGGAAATGCCTGTTAAGCAAGGACTGTCTCTTTTTGTTAATTGTACAGCACTGCATATGCCGAGTAGTGCTATATAAATGATAAGTAGTAGTAGTAGGCTTGTGAGTCCACCACTGTAACATTATACAAAGTCAAGGAGGCAGATAAAGAACTGACAAGAGAGGCCGTAAGCATTAATTCCATTGGAATTTTGGATTCCATTGGGAATGCAAATGTTGAAGGGACTACATGAACTGTAGCTATCATGTGTCTCAACATCTACAAATAGGATCTGGCTGACCTTGGACATTGACTAGTGCAAACATGCACAATGAGTGTCGGGATTCTGCCCTCTGGTAGAAAAGCTTTTGCTTGAAGAGTGTCCAAGACTATGCCAATAAATGAAATGACGTTCATTGCATTCTGCGTAGACTTTTGTTGATAAGAAACCCTTGAAACTGGAGAAGAGTAATGGTGTTTGTTCATGAGAGTTAAAGCCTGTTTCTGAGGGGGGACATCAGAAGCCAGTTGTCCAGACATGCAAATACCAGATGGCCGTGAGGGGGGGGGGGGTTGGGAGGATATTGTATTGAAAATGGTTGGAGTGAAGAGTAAACCTGAGATACCTCTTGTAATAAGGATGCATTGGAATGTGTGTATATGCATCTTTGAGACCCACAGTATATAGCCAATCTCCCTTGTTGAGAAGTGGAAAAATAGAAAGATCACTTTGAATTTTCCCAAGAAGAAATCAGTTGAGGTCCCTAAGATCCAGGATGGGTGCAAAGCCCCTTGTCTTCTTTGGGATGAGAAAGTACCCGGAGTAGAAACATCAATTCTTCTCCTGTGGTGGCATAGTGTTCTATGGCATTGGATTGGAACACAAGAGACACTTTTTCCTTTAGCCAGCTGGTATGAGAGGAGGAAAGACGGATCCAGGCAAAAGGCTGATCCAGGGTCTGGCTGATAAATCAGAGACGGTAGCAATTTCAAATTTTCTGAGGACCCAGGAGTTCATCATGATCTTCTGCCAAGATGGAAGAAAATATTGAACCTAACCCTGGCAGGGAGGGCAAGATGTATATTCTGGAGAGGCTGGAGACTTAGAGAGAAGTAAAAAAGAAGGTTGCTGTTTGGACTGGGCAGGGGGAACTTATTTAGGTTGAGCTCTGTTATGGATTTTGCACAAGAGGGCACTTCACTTGTTGACAGAGGTTTTGGTAAAATAACCTCTTATGGTAATAGTAGTTTTGGTTGAAGGAAGCAGACCTGGCCAAGAGGTTTCATGAAGAAGGCAGGACTGCAGAGAGATGTTGAAGCATAGAGCAATGGTCCTTTATCACCGTCTCTTACTTTTTTCCAAAGAGAGAATCTCCAGTATAAAGGACATCAACAAACTTGGAGTGAACATCCTCACACAAGGCGTCTGGCAGCAATTGTGGAGCTGGAAGTTCTGGAAGAAGTTTTTAAGACATCATAAGCAATGTGTATAAGATGAGTACCATGCTTAACCGTTAGTATGGCTGCTGTGTTTGAGCATGAGAAGAAAGACTGGGCAAAAACACTTGGACTTTCAGAAAGATGGAGTGCATATATTGAACCATGGCAAAGTGATGGGCGGCAATACCTGCAGCAAGCATGGCTCCCTGGAAAACTTTCTTCTCCAATGATCCAAGAAACAGGGGTCTGGAGTGTTTAATAAATCTCTAGCCTCTCTCATGGCTGCTTCCACAACTGAAGTGTGATTGTTGGACCTTATTGAAACCTGTATAGAGTTCCACTTATTGCTTAGCCTGTCTCTAAGAATTTGGATAGAAAATATAAATTCTTAGAGACAGGCTAAGCAATAAGTGGATTTTGCCCACATAAGGCACTACTGGTCTTGGAGCAGGCCATGAATAGGAAGAGCAACAGTCATTTTGGGAGCTTCTATATATTTGAAAAGGCTGAAAACATCTGTTCTTGGTTCTGCATCTTGCTGGAGTGGAAATGGAACTTATTTAGCCATCTTCTGAACAAATTTTGGATAAGAGATGTCCCTGTATGGAGATTCATTTCTCACTAGTACAGATGAGCCTTCCTCCATATTATCTGGGCATAATCATCATATTGAAGGGATCTAAGAGACTCTTTATATAAGAAGCAAGACCTCAGAGAGGATGGAGGAAGCGTATGTGCTGGCTCTTGCTCTGAATCAGAATAATAAAAATAGAATAAGATTCCATGACCTAGTATCTCTCTGTATTGGCATAAAGCCTGAAGAATAAGTCTCTTCCACAGGTTGCTGGTAAGGAATGTCAGGTAAGTTCTTGGAATAGTCCTTCACATAATCTTTGAATATCTTTTGAAGAAAATTAATGTGTACTCTGGAAACTGCAGAGGCACAGATAATGAAGACTTACGAAAGAGCAGGCTGTTGTGCAGAGGGTTGCACAGAGATGGTCAGTTTTGTGCTGAATAGTTATTTTGTCGTATCATGTACTCACATGGTATTGAGGCTGTTGTGCAGAAAGAGAATCTAAATGCTTCCTCTTGGCCAGAGGAGGTACTGTGCTAGTATGCTTGTGTTTCTCCAGTGCTTTAGAAAGGAGTCGAGGAAACCAGGCTTCTGCAAGTGCTCCAAAAGCAGCTGTGCTGTAAGCTTAGAAACTTCATAGGGTACATGCTCGAATTCCCCAGTCCACTTTAATAATACTTAATGGATATTAACACCAGGAACTTCTCCAAACCTTTTTTTTAAACCCAGCTATACTAACAGCTTTTACTACATCATCTGGCAACAAATTCCAGAGCTTAATTACCTGTTGAGTTAAAAAATATTTTCTCTGTTTAGTCTTAAATGTATTACTTTAGGTGGGAGTTTCTTCTCCTTTGGGCAGGGGTTCAATAACTGGGAGGGCTCGTTTTTTCTTAAGCATCCATGCAAATGCTTGATTAAGTATCATTCTCTTTCTTATGATTTTTATGAGCCCTCACAGTTGTTGGCCTTTGTGAATGCACGCCAGCTGGAAGCCTCTATTGATTTTCCTGAGGTCTGTGAGTAATCATGTACTGTATGTGTTGGTTGTTGTCCACAGAACATTTTCCCAGAAGGATTGTAGTTTCTCAAGGTGGGTTTGGGAAAAGATCAGGTGTCCCTTTTTATGTCTGTCTTTGAGCAGTAGGGTCCTCCTTGGCCTTTGCTCATGAAGTCCTGTTTAGTGCACAGCCTATGGTGCAGGTTGAAACCACCACTCCAGCTCAGCCTTAAGCTCTTTGGATGTTGTATGTGGTGTTTTCAAACAGTTTGCACTAACCTTCGAAGACTTCTTAGGTTAACTGTCCTCTTCCAACCACATCCTGGGTGATTCTTGACAGTTCCATGAACAGAAAACATCTTAATAAAATTACAAACTGTAGACAGAAGAATCCTAAGATCTTTGGAGATGGCCTTGTACCCCTCTGAAGTTTGGTGATAATGACTTTTCTGATGGTCTCAGGCAGCCCTCTTGTCTTTACCATTGTGAAAATGAAACAGGGAGTGAATGTGGCAATTTTAAACATTAGATCCATCATTCATTGGTTGATTCAAATCCTACTAACAATTGATCACAGAGGTGTCTAATTTTACTGCAATGAGAAAATGGTTCTTCTGTTCAAAATGATTTGAATTGTTTCTAAGGGAGCCAAAAATCATGTCTTATAGAACCTCATGCAAGGTGGATCCGCTGCCGCCACCACCGCTTGGAGCTTGCTGATGCTACGAGCAGGGCCGGCCCATCCATTGAGCGAGAATGTTTTTTGCACAGGGCCCCGCGTTTTAGGGGGCCCCGTGCAAAGAACATTCTGAATTAAAAGTAAATTTTAAAATAAAAAAAAAAAAGCTGTCTGCTGCTGCGGCCGACGCAGTAGAATCGAGTGTCCCACGGGGCCCCCCCTGCCCAGCAAAGCCTGCCCTCCCAGCATCAGCTCCCTCTTCGCAGTCACATCGGCTTTCAGAGCGCGAAGGGAGAGTTTCAACCTCGAGGCTCTGTTAAGCCCGCGGGCGCTGATGGGAAAATTCCCATCAGCCCCCATGGGCTTAACAGAGCCGCAAAAGGGAAACTAGTCTCCCTTCACGCTCTGACAGCCGGTGCGACTGCGGAGAGGGAGCTGATGCAGGGAGAGCAGGCTTTGCTGGGCCAGGGGGGCACCGCGGGACACTCGATTCTGCTGCGGCTGCGGCAACAGACAGTTTTTTTAAAATTTTACATTTTCCCTGGGCTGGGGGGGGGGGGCTTAGGACTGGAAATGGGCTAATGGGGTTAGGACTGGAAGTGGGCTGATGGGGGGGCTTAAAATGAAAATTGGGTGATGGGGGTTAGGACTGGAAATGGGCTGATGGGATTAGGACTGGGAGTGGGCTGATGGGGGTTAGGACTGGTAATGGGCTATGGGGGGCTTAAACTGAAAATTGGGTGATGGGGATTAGGACTGGAAATGGGCTGATGGGATTAGGACTGGGAGTGGGCTGATGGGGGCTTAGGACTGGTAATAGGTTATGGGGTTGCTAGGACTGGAAATGGGCTGAGTGGAGGGGGGCTTGAACTGCAAACAGCTGATGGGGAGGGGGGCTTGGAATGGAAATGGGCTGTGAGGGGAGGGAGCTAGGACAGGAAATGGGCTGATGGAGGGGCTAGGATAGGACTGGGAATTGGATGTTGGGGAGCTAAGATTGGAAATGGTCTGTGGTGGGGGCTTGGATTGAAATGGACTCATGGAGGGGCTAGAACTGGAAGTAGGCTCATGGGGGGCTTGGATTGGAAATGGGCTGAGTGGAGGGGAACTAGGATTTGACATGGGCTGATGGTGGGGCTAGGAAAGGACTAGAAACGGGCTGATGGGAGGCTGGTATTGGAAATGAGCTGATGAAGGGACTCGGATAGGACTGGAAATGGATGGGGGAGCTAGGACTGGAAATGGGCTGATGCGGGGACTAGAAGGGAGCAGATACTGGGTGGGGCTGGAACTAGAAGGGAGCTGATGTTGGGGGAGAATAGAATGGGATGGGGATGGGGCTGGGAGAGTGAAATGGAGAGGGGAAAATATTTTGTGTGGGAGGGAAGAAAAATCTACAATTGGCCGGGTATTGGGAGAGTAAGTGGGGATTGAGGATGGAGTGGTAAAAAGTGAGTGGATGAACTAGGAATGATGAAAGAGCAAAAGGAGAAAGATTAGTATGTTAAAGCAGATGTAGAGAGAGAATGGGAAAAAAACTAGAAGAGAGAAGAAAGGACAAATGGACAGCAGACGATGGAGAGTTAGCAGAAGACACAAAGAAACCAGAAGAAAGTGAACGGAACAATTGCAACTGCAAAAAAATGCACAAAAGGTACAAAGATATCTCTTTATTTTGAATTTATTAACTGGAATATGTCAGCTCTGGGAAATGTGCATCATTAACGTCTGTGCTTTGTTTAGTACAAGAGGAAATTAATTTATAGTTTTATTTACATAAGAACATAAGATATGCCATACTGGGTCAGACCAAGGTCCATCAAGCCCAGTATCCTGTTTCCAACAGTGGCCAATCTAGGTCATACGTACCTAGAAGTTTCCCCAAAAGACACAGGTTCCGCAATGCTTGTACTGGGTCAAGCATTGATATCCTGGGTCCCTTCTTAATAATGGTTTATGGACCTTTCCTCCAAGAACTTGTCCAAACCTTTTTTAAACCCAGCTACAATAACAGCCTTTACTACATCCTCCGGTAACAAATTCCAGAGTTTGATTACACGTTGAGTGAAAAAATATTTTCTTTTATTAGTCTTAAATAGTTTACCCTGTAGCTTCATTGCATGTCCCCTAGTCTTTCTATATTCTGATAACATAAACAATTGATCTACGTTTACCCGTTCCACTCTGTTCATTAATTTATAGACTTCTATCATATCTCCCCTCAGCCGTCTCTTTTCCTGGTTAAAGAGCCCTAACCTTTTTAGCCTTTCTTCATAGGAGTATCCTTCCATCCCCTTTACCATTTTGGTGGCTCTTCTCTGAACCTTTTCTAATAACTCTATATCCTTTTTAAGATAAGGCGACCAGAATTGCACACAATATTCAAGGTGCGGTCTCACCATGGAACGATATAGAGGCATTATAATATCTTTTGTTTTATTTTCCATTCCTTTCCTTATGATACCTAGCATTCTATTTGCTCTCTTGGCTGCCGCTGAATACTGGGCCAAGGGTTTTAACATGCTATCCACAATGACGCCTAAATCTTTTTCCTGGGTGGTGGTTCCTAATGTGGAACCTTGCATCGTGTAACCATAGTTTGGGTTGTTCTTCCCTAGGTGCATAACTTTGCACTTGTCCACATTAAATTTCATCTGCCATTTTGATGCCCAGTCATCCAATTATAACAAGATCCTCTTGCAATTTTCCACAATCCTCTTGGGTTTTAACAACTTTAAATAGTTTTGTCTCATCTGCAAATTTGATAATCTCACTCGTTATTCCACTTTCCAGGTCATTTATGAATATGTCAAAAAGCAGCGGACCCAGCACAGATCCCTGGGGTACACCACTATTCACCTTTCTCCATTGGGAAAATTGGCCATTAAGCCCAACCCTCTGCTTTCTATCTTTTAACCAGTTCTTGATTCACAGTAGTACACTGCCTCCTATCCCATGACTCTTTAGTTTTGCCAAAGGTCTCTGATGAGGGACCTTGTCAAAGGCTTTCTGAAAGTCCAGATACACTATATCAACCGACTCACCTTTGTCCACCTGTTTATTCACACTTTCAAAAAAACATAACAGATTAGTAAGACAAGATCTTCCTTGAAAGAACTGAAATACGAGATTGCAGACCTGCTATTAGTAATCTCTGAACTATCATTAAAATCATCTCTAATACCTGAAGATTGGAGGATCGCCAATGTAACACCAATTTTTAAAAAGGGTTCCAGGGGTGATCTGGGAAACAGACCGGTGAGCCTGACATCAGTACCGGGAAAATGGTAGAAACCATCATAAAGAATAAAATTACTCAGCATGTAGATAGTCATGACCTAATGGGAGACAGCCAACATGGCTTTAGACAAGGAAGATCTTGTCTTACTAATCTGTTATGTTTCTTTGAAGGAGTGAATAATCAGGTGGACAAAGGTGAGTCGGTTGATACTGTGTATCTGGACTTTCAGAAAGCCTTTGACAAGGTCCCTCATCAGAGACTTATGGCAAAACTAAAGAGTCATGGGATAGGAGGCAGTGTACTATTGTGGATCAGGAACTGGTTAAAAGATAGAAAGCAGAGGGTAGGGCTAAATGGCCAATTTTCCCAATGGAGAAAGGTGAATAGTGGTGTACCCCAGGGATCTGTGCTGGGTCCGCTGCTTTTTGACATATTCATAAATGACCTGGAAAGTGGAATAACGAGTGAGGTTATCAAATTTGCAGATGACACAAAACTATTTAAAGTTGTTAAAACCCAAGAGGATTGTGGAAAATTGCAAGATAATCTTGATAAATTGGAAGACTGGGCATCAAAATGGCAGATGAAATTTAATGTGGACAAGTGCAAGGTTATGCACCTAGGGAAGAACAACCCAAAGTATGGTTACACGATGCAAGGTTCCACATTAGGAACCACCACCCAGGAAAAAGATTTAGGCGTCATTGTGGATAGCATGTTAAAACCCTCGGCCCAGTGTGCAGCGGCGGCCAAGAGAGCAAATAGAATGCTAGGTATGATAAGGAAAGGAATGGAAAATAAAACAAAATATATTATAATGCCTCTATATCGTTCCATGGTGAGACCGCACCTTGAATATTGTGTGCAATTCTGGTCGCCGTATCTTAAAAAGGATATAGCGATTTTAGAAAAGGTTCAGAGAAGAGCCACCAAAATGGTAAAGGGGATGGAAGGATTCTCCTATGAAGAAAGGCTAAAAAGGTTGGGGCTCTTTAACCTGGAAAAGAGACGGCTGAGGGGAGATATGATAGAAGTCTATAAATTAATGAACGGAGTGGAACGGGTAAACGTAGATTGATTGTTTACCTTATCAGAATATAGAAAGACTAGGGGACATGCAATGAAGCTACAGGGTAAACAATTTAAGACTAATAAAAGAAAATATTTTTTCACTCAACGTGTAATCAAACTCTGGAATTTGTTACCGGAGGATGTAGTAAAGGCTGTTAGTGTAGCTGGGTTTAAAAAAGGTTTGGACAAGTTCCTGGAGGAAAGGTCCATAAACCATTATTAAGAAGGGACCCAGGATATCAACGCTTGAACCAATACAAGCATTGTGGAACCTGTGTCCCTTGGGGAAACTGCTAGGTACGTATGACCTAGATTGGCCACTGTTGGAAACAGAATACTGGGCTTGATGGACCTTGGTCTGACCCAGTATGGCATATCTTATGTTGTCTAAAGCCATGTTGGCTGTCTCCCATTAGGCCATGACTATCTCTACATGCTGAGTAATTTTATTCTTTATGATGGTTTCTACCATTTTTCCCGGTACTGACATCAGGCTCACCGGTCTGTAGTTTCCCGGATCACCCCTGGAACCCTTTTTAAAAATTGGTGTTACATTGGCGATCCTCCAATCTTCAGGTATTAGAGATGATTTTAATGATAGTTCACAGATTACTAATAGCAGGTCTGCAATCTCATATTTCAGTTCTTTCAACACCCTTGGGTTGTATGCAGTCCGGCCCAGGTGATTTGCTACTCTTCAGTTTATCTAATAGTTGTAATACATCTTCTCGATGTATCGATATTTCCTTCAATTCTTCCGCACCTTTAAATACCACTTCAGTCATGGGTAACATGGTAAGGTCCGCAACCTTGGGCCGGAAGGACTGGTGTTTCTAGTCCCACAGGTGCTCCTTGTGGTCTTGGGCAAGCCACTTAATCCTCCATAGCCCATGTTCCCTGTAAAATAGTTATCTCCAAGTTATAATGCCCTGTTCAATGTAATTTCAGTTTGTTCAATGTAAACCGCACTGATGCAGAATAGCACGGTATATAAGAGAATGTAAATAAATAAATAAATAAAATAAATACATCTTCTTCAGTAATGACCGAAGCAAAGAATTCATTCAGTCTCTCCGCTATCGCCTTGTCGCCTCTTAGTGCCCCTTTAATTCCTCTATCATCTAATGGACCAACTGACTCTCTCACAGGTTTTTTGCTACGAATGTACTTGAAAAAAATCTTTAATTCGCGTTTTTGCTTCCGCAGCAAGCTTCTTCTCAAATTCTCCCTTTGCCTGCTTTATCAATGCCTTGCATTTGACTTGCCAGTGCTTGTGCTGTTTCCAGGTTTTGTCGTTTGGCTCTTTTTTCCATTTCCTGAAAGATGCTTTTTTGGCAACTACAGCATCTCTGACCTCACCTTTAAACCATGCTGGCAGTTTTTTCGACTTCCTTCCACTTTTCTTAAAGCGTGGAATACAGCTGGTCTGGGCTTCCAAGATAGTATTTTTCAACAACACCCAAGCTTGATGTAAGTCTTTAACCTTTGCAACTGCTCCTTTTAGTTTTTTCTTAACTATTTTCCTCATTTTATCATAGTCTCCCTTTCGAAAGTTAAAAGGTAGTACAGTGGATTTCCTTACTATCCCTCCTCCACTAATTAAATCAAAGGCAATCATGCTATGATCACTATTGCCAAGTGGCCCCAACACCCTTATCTCTTGCACTAGATCTGGTGTTCCACTAAGGACTAGGTCTAATATGGCTTCCCCTCTGGTCGGTTCATGAACCAACTGCTCCAAGCAGCAGTCATTTATGTCATCTAGGAACTATCTCCTGACGTGACACTGACCCAGTCGATACCGGGGTAACTGAAATCACCCATTATTATTACTGTGCTGTAACGTTTGTTAGCTTCCTTGCTTTCTTTGAGCATTTCATCATCCATTTGTTCATTCTAGCCAGGCGGTCGATAGTACACCCCCACTGCCTTCGCCTTCCCCTTTTTACATGGAATTTCAATCCATAGAGATTGTACAGCAAATTTTGTTTCCTGCAAAACTTTAATCCTTTCTGACTCAATGCCCTCTCTGACAGAGTGAAACCCCTCCACCAATTTGATCAGCTCTATCCTTACGATATAGTTTGTACCCAGGTATCACAGTGTCCCACTGGTTGTCCTCCTTCCACCATGTCTCTGATATTCCAATCATATCTAACCTCTCATTTAGTGCTATATATTCTAACTCTCCCATCTTATTTTTTAGACTTCTAGCATTTGCATACAAGCATTTTAGAGACTGTAATTTATTCATATTAATTTGGCTATTGGTAGACATGGGTAATTTGGGATCTTTAAGCTCTGTCTGCTCCATACTTGAGGGCATTTGGGCTACTTTACTCTTTTGTAGAACCTCTCTGCTTTTGGTAGTATCCTTCAAGGATACATTCTTCCGAACCATCCGCTCTTGGCAACTGTCGGCTTTCCCCTATTATCTAGTTTAAAAGCTGCTCTATCTCCTTTTTAAAGGTTAATGCCAGCAGCCTGGTTCCATCCCGGTTAAGGTGAAGCCCATCCCTTCGGAAGAGCCCCTCCTTTCCCCAGAATGTTCCCCAGTTCCTAACAAATCCAAAACCCTCATTTCTGCACCATTGTCTCATCCACGCATTGAGACTCCGGAACTCTGCCTGCATTTTGGGTCCTGCACGTGGAACGGGAAGTATTTCACAGAACGCTACCCTGAAAGTTCTGGATTTCAACTTCCTACCTAAAAGCCTAAATTTAGCCTCCAGAACCTCCCTACCACATTTTCCTATGTCATTGGTACCGACATGTACCAAGACAGCAGACTCCTCCCAAGCACTCTCTAAGACCTTATCTAGGTGGTGCGTGAGGTCCGCTACCTTCGCACCAGGCAGGCATGTTACCAGGCGATCCTCACGTCCACCAGCCACCCAGCTATCTACATGCCTAATGATCGAATCACCAACTATAACGGCTGTCCTAATCCTTCCCTCATGGGCACATGGCCCTGGAGAAACATCCTCGGTGCGAGAGGGTTTTACATCACCTGGAGGACAGGTCCTAGTTACAGGACCACTTCCTGCCACACCAGGGTGATGTTCTCCTGTCACGTGACCTCTCTCCTCCATGGCAACAGGGATGCTGCCAGACTGGAGGTGGGACTTCAAGACTATATCCCTGTAGGTCTCGTCTATGTACCTTTTTGTCTTTCTTATGTTTTCCAAGTCTGCTACTCTAGCCTCTAGAGAACGGACTCTCCTTGCACCTAGTGCACACGTAAGACCTCTCACCAACTGGGAGAAAATCATACATGTGACACTTAATGCAAAAGACTGGAAAGCCCCCATCTCGCTGCTGGAGTGCTGTCTGCATCTTAGTTTTAAGTTTTTGTTTAGATCTTTAAGTTCTTAAGTTACGAAGGGTTGCTATGGATATTTATACCAATAAAACTGTACCTAATACGTTTAATATACCTTGTACACCTGAAGCTTAATTAATCTCAGGTCCTTAGTGTATGACTGATTTGGGTAACGAGCTTCACCTGAGAGCGCCCCCTGTCTTTTAAGATGTGTAAGTACCTATAAAGCTACGATTATCCCAGGGGTGGGTGGGTGTGGGGAGGGAGGGAAGTAACACTTATTAAAAGAGGGCTGGTACACAGTACCCTGTCCTGTGCTGCTGAAGTAAGCTATATTCTTATTTGATTTAAATTATAGCTCTTTGCTGCTGCTAGGCTCTAACTTATGAAATTTAAACTACAAGCTCTCTGCTGGGTTCTAAATTTAACCAGAAAGCTCTCTTCTGTGTTATAAATTTAAACTAAAAGTACTTTGCTGATACTAGGCCCTGAGTGACTATTAAATTAAAACTACAAGCACTCTGCTGGGTATGAAATGTAACCAGAAAGTTCACGTCTGTGTTTTAAATTTAAACTTAAACTGCTGCTATTAGGCCCTGACTGATTTAACAAAAAATAGTGGGTTCACAGATTAATTAGCTTTAATAGAAAGAATTCCTTTAAAATATTCCCAGAAGTATATACTCACAATTGCAGATCTCTCTCCAGAAGTAACAGTCCCCTTTTTGTAGTCCTGTAAGACTGAGGATCACAGAGCTCTGGTTGAGCTATTTATGCCTGTGCTGCTGAGGTAAGCTGTGTCCAACTTCCTGGATGATTAACAGTCCTTGCTTGGATAGAAGGAGTCTTTCAAAATGGCCTTTTGACCTGCCACCTGGTGTTGACACCTATTGAAAACGTTTCACAGGTCTCTTGCCCCCTAGGTAGAAGGCCTCTTTGTAAAGGTCTCTAGAAGACTTTATTTGCTGTTCAAAGAGTACTGACCCTGTTTTGCCTTTTGTGCTAATCTATATTCTTATTTGATTTAAATTATAGCTCTTTGCTGCTGCTAGGCTCTAACTCCAAAGGAGCCCCTCCAAATTCATTCCCAACAGGGTTCCCGCCAAGGAAAAAAGTTACTTAGCTGAATCCATATCATGGAGGACAACTGTCACACTTCTCCTTAATTGCCGTTCCAAAAGAGCCCCTCCAAATGGAACGGCAATTAAGGAGAAGTGTGACAGTTGTCCTCCATGATATGGATTCAGCTAAGTAACTTTTTTCCTTGTCCTTTCCGGGTGGAACGGAGGGATTGAAATTGACGACGATGTTGAGAATTCCGTCGAACAATGGCTTGGGGAATCCATTTTTAACTAAAAACTGTGTTGACAGCAACAAGTGTTGTTTGGTCTGGTTATGACCGGGTATTCGGTCTATTTAAATTGATTAAAAGGAGGGCTCAGTTCGAGAGAAGAAACGTTTCTTTTCATGGTGAGCGATCCGACAAAAAAATAATGTTTATAGTTTTCCTCACATAGGTGTGGGGTAGTGTATGGTATGGGGGTTCAGTTCCTGTAGTTGAGGCAGGTAGGGAAATCGAGATTTTTTTGGAATTTGTGTGGTTGGTTTCCACGGGTGTATAATATTGATACTTTGAGATGGGTTCTAAATGGGCAGTGTTTGTAGTAGTTCCTAATGTGCCTGGCGGTTGGCACTGGATTATAGTAATGTAGACATCTTTTAGTCTTTCTTTATCCATACACTTATGAAGAGGCATGTTTACTAAAAGTTAGTGTATGGTAACAGTATGCAAATATTTATGCAAATGAGGCCCCGCACCGAGTCTCCGCACATGGCCCTGCACCCCCCTTGGGCCGCCCCTGGCTACGAGCCGACACGAGTTCAATCAAGATCACAACCTTCCAGAAGAGGTAACATAGGTGGCGGGTATCAGGGTCTCAAACAGTGGTCCAGTGAGCTGCGACAGCACCATGTTGAGGTCCCAATCTACCACTAGTGGGTGGACAGTTGGCTTGGACAGCAAGAAACCCCGCAGGAAGTGGGTCGCGAGAGGATGGATGGAGAGGAACATGCCCTTGGTAAGCTGGTGGTGCTGTGCGAGTGCACTCATGTGCACCCTGACAGAGTTGGACTTCAGTCCTGCCTGAGACAGGTGAAGCAAATATTGCAGCACAAGCTGCACAGAGCACGAGAACGGGTTGACCCGTTGCTCCGAGCACCACAGTGAGAATCCACGTCATTTGAAGGCATAAGCCCGTCTTGTGGAGGTCTTATGGGAGGCCAGGAGGACCTCCTTCATCTCCCCTAAAAGGATAAACGGGGCCAAGGCTACCCTTTCAGCAGCCAGGCCATTAACATCATGGATCCCAAGTTGGGGTGTAGGAGGGGGCTCTCCGCAGGGGGACCAGGAACACTGTGGATAAGCGAAGGAGCAGTAGGAACCACGGTAGCCTGGGCCACCGAGGGGCTACCAGGATCAGAGATGCCCCATCGTTTTGGACCTCGAACATGATCTTGGCAACCAACGGCATGGGCAGGAAGTCATAGAGAATAGCCCCTGTCCATGTTCTGGAGCAGAAGCAGGGCAGCTGATTGTTGGCTGGACTGATGAAGAGGTTCATCCGTGGAGTCCCCCAGAGCTTGAAGAGCCAACGGGCCACTCTGGGGTCTAGCCACCACTAGTGCGGCTGGAGGACCCTGCACAGCCTGTCCGCCAGGGCGTTGTCCTGGCATGGTAGATAGACCACCTGTACAAGCATCCCACAGTGGTTCGCATATGAGCAGAGAGCTACTGTCTACTGGAAGAGGGTGTATGAGTCTGTGCCCCCCTTCTTGTTGACGTAGAACATTGCCTCTTGATTGTCTGTCTGGACCAGCACCGAATGGTGCTGCAGGTGGTGACAGAAGACTCGGAGGGCCAGGAATATAGCCTAAAACGCCAAGAGTTTGATCTGCTGCAGACTGTTAGTCTGTGACCAACTGCCCTGGGTGCAGAGGCCATCGCAGTGCGCTTTCCAGCCTAAGAAGGAGGCGTCCATGGTTAGGGCCTTTGGGAAGTGGGGGCCCAAAAGTGCATCCTGGCCAGAAGGTGCTGGGATGCCTGCCACCAGGTGAGAGTCGGCCAATGGCCTGGGTCCACTGGGAGCAGAGGCCCCATTGCGCTGTCCTCATGAGGAGGCGGCGTCTGGGGTGACATGGACTATGGACGCCATGTGACCCAGCAGGCGGAGCAAAGGCGGGTGGACACTGAATGTTGGTGATGTATGGCAGCAGCTAGCACCCTGAGGTGATCGGCATTGTCCTAAGGGAGGAAGGCCTTGGCCCTATGAACTCCAGGCACTGTATCGGAAGGAGATGGAACTTTGGGTGGTTTATTACGAACCCCAAGTGTTGTAAGATGAGGATGGTGCGCGCTGTGGCATGATGTACCTCTGTGGCCATGCAGTCTCTTATGAGCCAGTTGTCCAGGTAGGGAAAGAAGCCCTAGAGACGAAGGTGGGCTGCGACCACCGTTAGGCACTTGGTGAAAACCCTTGGTGCAGAGGCCAGCTTGAAGGACTAGAAAAAGGGACTGTTACTTCTGGAGAGAGATCTGCAACTGTGAGTATATACGTCTGGTAATTTTCTAAAATGAATTCTTTGTATTAAAGCTAATTAATCTGTGAACCCACTATTTTTTGTTAAATCAGTCAGGGCCTAGTAGCAGCAGTTTAAGTTTAAATTTAACACACATAGGAGAACTTTCTGGTTACATTTCATACCCAGCAGAGAGCTTGTAGTTTAAATTTAATAGTCACTCAGGGCCTAGTAACAGCAAAGTACTTTTAGTTTAAATTTAAAACACAGAAGAGAGCTTTCTGGTTAAATTTGGAACCCAGCAGAGAACTTGTAGTTTAAATTTCATAAGAAGTTAGAGCCTAGCAGCAGCTAAGAGCTATAATTTAAATCAAATCAGAATATAGCTTACCTCAGCAGCACAAGATAGGGTACTGTGTAGCAGCCCTCTTTTAATAAGAGTTATTTCCCTCCCTCCCTCCCCACACCCACCCACTCCTGGGATAATCGTAGCTTTATAGGTACTTAAATATCTTAACAGACAGGAGGTGCTTTCAGGTGAAGCTCATTACCCAAATCAGTCATACACTAAGGACCTGAGATTAATTAAGCTTCAGGTGAACAAGGTTTATTACACGTATTAGGTACAGTTTTATTAGTATACAAATCCATAGCAACCCTTAGTAAGTAAAGAGCTTAGATCTAAACACAAACTTAAAACTAAGATGCAGACAGCAGTCCAGCAGCGGGATGGGGGCTTTCCAGTCTTTTGCATTGAGTGTCACATGTATGATTTTCTCCCAGTTGGCGAGAGGTCTTACGTGTGCACTAGGTGCAAGGAGCTCTTTGCTCTCAGGGAACGAGTCCGTTCTCTAGAGGCTAGAGTAGCAGACTTGGAAAACATAAGACAGACAGAGAGGTAAATAGACGAGACCTACAGGGATATAGTCCTGAAGTCCCACCTCCAGTCTGGCAGCATCCCTGTTGCCATGGAGGAGAGGTCACGTGACAGGAAAGCATCACCCTGGTGTGGCAGGAAGTGATCCTGTAACTAGGACCTGTCCTCCAGGTGATGTAAAACCCTCTCGCACCGAGGAAGTTTCTCCAGGGCCTTGTGCCCATGAGGGAAGGGTTAGGACAGCCATTATAGTTGGTGATTCGATCATTAGGCATGTAGATAGCTGGGTGGCTGGTGGACGTGAGGATCGCCTGGTAACATGCCTGCCTGGTGCGAAGGTAGCGGACCTCACGCGCCACCTAGATAAGGTCTTAGATAGTGCTGGGGAGGAGTCTGCTGTCTTGGTACATATTGGTACCAATGACATAGGAAAATGTGGTAGGGAGGTTCTGGAGGCAAAATTTAGGCTTTTAGGTAGGAAGTTGAAATCCAGAACTTCCAGGGTTGCATTCTCCGAAATGCTTCCTGTTCCATGCGCAGGACCCAAAAGGCAAGCAGAGCTCCGGAGTCTCAATGCGTGGATGAGACAATGGTGCAGAGATGAGGGTTTTGGATTTGTTAGCAACTGGGGAACATTCTGGGGAAAGGAGGGGCTCTTCCAAAGGGATGGGCTTCACCTTAACCGGGATGGAACCAGGCTGCTGGCATTAACCTTTAAAAAGGAGATAGAGCAGCTTTTAAACTAGATATTAGGGGAAAGCCGACAGTTGCCCAAGAGCAGATGGTTCGGAAGAATGTATCCTTGAAGGATACTACCAAAAGCAGAGAGGTTCCACAAAAGAGTAAAGTAGCCCAAATGCCCTCAAGTATGGAGCAGACACAGCTTAAAGATCCCAAATTACCCATGTCTAACAATAGCAAAATTAATATGAATAACATACAATCTCTAAAATGCTTGTATGCAAATGCTAGAAGTCTAAAAAATAAGATGGGAGAGTTAGAATATATAGCACTAAATGAAAGGTTAGATATGATTGGAATATCAAAGACATGGTGGAAGGAGGACAACCAGTGGGACACTGTGATACCTGGGTACAAACTATATCGTAATAATAGAGCTGATCAAATTGGTGGAGGGGTTGCTCTCTATGTTAGAGAGGGCATTGAGTCAGAAAGGATTAAAGTTTTGCAGGAAACAAAATTTGCTGTAGAATCTATATGGATTGAAATTCCATGTAAAAGGGGGAAGGCGATGGCAGTGGGGGTGTACTATCGAGCACCTGGCCAGAATGACCAAATGGATGATGAAATTCTCAAAGAAATCAAGGAAGCTAATAAAAGTTACAGCGCAGTAATAATAATGGGTGATTTCAATTATCCCGGTATCGACTGGGTTAGTGTCACGTCAGGACATGCTAGGGAGATAAAGTTCCTAGATGAAATAAATGACTGCTTCTTGGAGCAGCTGGTTCATGAACCAACCAGAGGCGAAGCCATATTAGACTTAGTCCTTAGTGGAACACCAGATCTAGTGCAAGAGATAAGGGTGTTGGGGCCACTTGGCAATAGTGATCATAGCATGATCGCCTTTGATTTAATAAGTGGAGGAGGGATAGTAAGGAAATCCACAGTACTACCTTTTAACTTTCGAAAGGGAGACTATGATAAAATGAGGAAAACAGTTAAGAAAAAACTAAAAGGAGCAGTTGCAAAGGTTAAAGACGTACATCAAGCTTGGGTGTTGTTGAAAAATACTATCTTGGAAGCCCAGACCAGCTGTATTCCATGCTTTAAGAAAAGTGGAAGTCAGTCCAAAAAACTGCCAGCATGGTTTAAAGGTTAGGTCAGAGAGGCTGTTGTTGCCAAAAAAGCATCTTTCAGGAAATGGAAAAAAGAGCCAAACAACGAAACCTGGAAACAGCACAAGCACCGGCAAGTCAAATGCAAGGCATTGATAAGGCAGGCAAAGGGAGAATTTGAGAGGAAGCTTGCTGTAGAAGCAAAAACACGAAATAAAGACCTTTTCAAGTACATTCGTAGCAAAAAACCTGTGAGAGAGTCAGTTGGTCCATTAGATGATAAAGGGGTTAAAGGAGCACTGAGAGGCGACAAGGTGATAGCGAAGAAACTGAATGAATTCTTTGCTTCCGTCTTTACTGAGGAAGATGTCGGGATGTTACCCATGACTGAAGTGGTATTTAAAGGTGCGGAAGAATTGAAGGAAATATCGATACATCGGGAAGATGTATTACAACTATTAGATAAACTGAAGAGTAGCAAATCACCTGGGCCAGATGGTATACATCCAAGGGTGTTGAAAGAACTGAAATATGAGATTGCAGACCTGCTATTAGTAATCTGTGAACTATCATTAAAATCATCTCTAATACCTGAAGATTGGAGGATCGCCAATGTAACACCAATTTTTAAAAAGGGTTCCAGGGGTGATCCGGGAAACTACAGACCGGTGAGCCTGACATCAGTACCGGGAAAAATGGTAGAAACCATTATAAAGAATAAAATTACTCAGCATGTAGATAGTCATGACCTAATGGGAGACAGCCAACATGGCTTTAGACAAGGAAGATCTTGTCTTACTAATCTGTTATGTTTTTTTGAAGGAGTGAATAAACAGGTGGACAAAGGTGAGTCGGTTGATATAGTGTTTCTGGACTTTCAGAAAGCCTTTGGACAAGGTCCCTCATCAGAGACTTTTGGCAAAACTAAAGAGTCATGGGATAGGAGGCAGTGTACTATTGTGGATCACGAACTGGTTAAAAGATAGAAAGCAGAGGGTAGGGCTAAATGGCCAATTTTCCCAATGGAGAAAGGTGAATAGTGGTGTACCCCAGGGATCTGTGCTGGGTCTGCTGCTTTTTGACATATTCATTAATGACCTGGAAAGTGGAATAACGAGTGAGGTTATCAAATTTGCAGATAACACAAAACTATTTAAAGTTGTTAAAACCCAAGAGAATTGTGGAAAATTGCAAGAGGATCTTGATAAATTAGAAGACTGGGCATCAAAATGGCAGATGAAATTTAATGTGGACAAGTGCAAGGTTATGCACCTAGGGAAGAACAACCCAAACTATGGTTACACGTTGCAAGGTTCCACATTAGGAACCACCACTCAGGAAAAAGATTTAGGTGTCATTGTGGATACCATGTTAAAACCCTCGGCCCAGTGTGCAGCGGCGGCCAAGAGAGCAAATAGAATGCTAGGTATGATAAGGAAAGGAATGGAAAATAAAACAAAAGATATTATAATGCCTCTATATCGTTCCATGGTGAGACCGCACCTTGAATATTGTGTGCAATTCTGGTCACCGTATCTTAAATAGGATATAGCGATTTTAGAAAAGGTTCAGAGAAGAGCCACCAAAATGGTAAAGGGGATGGAAGGATACTCCTATGAAGAAAGGCTAAAAAGGTTAGGGCTCTTTAACCTGGAAGAGAGACGGCTGAGGGGAGATATGATAGAAGTCTATAAATTAATGAACGGAGTGGAACGGGTAAACGTAGATCAATTGTTTATCTTATCAGAATATAGAAAGACTAGGGGACATGCAATGAAGCTACAGGGTAAACTATTTAAGACTAATAAAAGAAAATATTTTTTCATTCAACGTGTAATCAAACTCTGGAATTTGTTACCAGAGGATGTAGTAAAGGCTGTTAGTGTAGCTGGGTTTAAAAAAGGTTTGGACAAGTTCCTGGAGGAAAGGTCCATAAACCATTATTAAGAAGGGACCCAGGATATCAATGCTTGACCCAGTACAAGCATTGTGGAACCTGTGTCTTTTGGGGAAACTGCTAGGTACTTGTGACCTGGATTGGCCACTGTTGGAAACAGGATACTGGGCTTGATGGACCTTGGTCTGACCGAGTATGGCATATCTTATGTTCTTATAAGGATAGCACCCTGAACTGGTAGTGGTTGCCTCCCACCATGAACCCGAGGTATCTCCTGTGGCTGGCATGGATGAGGATGTATGTGTACGCATTCTTTAGGTCCAAGGAGCAAAGCCAGTCTCCTGGCTGGAGGTATGGCAGCAGTGTTCCAAGGGAGAGCATTTTGAACTTCTCCCTCACCAGAAACCTGTTTAGGTCCCGTGGGTCCAGAATGGGTTGGAAGTCTTCTGTCCTCTTGGGAACTAGGAAGTACCAGGAGTAGAACCCCTTGACCTTGAGGTGTGCGGGCACCGGTTCTACTGCCTTGTCTTTGAGAAGACCTGTGAGCTCTTGCAACAATAAGGTCTGGTGGAGGGGAGTCCTGGGAGGGCTCTCCTGGAAAGAACTCAGGAGGTGCCTTGTGTCAGATGGAGGAGGTAACCTTCACCACCTGCACTGCCCAGTAATCGGTGGTGGTGGATGGCTACCAGTGGGCATACAGAACCAGATGCCCCCCCCCCTGTGGGCTGTTGGGCTGGGCCTCCTGGGGGAAGAGAGGCTATGGCCAAGGAGTCAAAAACTCCCGCCAGGCTAGGTTCCGGTACCTGGAGTGTGGGAGCCTTAGGCTTATGAGGGCCATACCCTTGTCTCTTGGCCTGCTGCCCCTGTTGGGGAGCTGGGAAGACCTGGTACTGAGGGTAATTTCCATAGCCGCCACCTTCTTTGCGTAGAAGGGTTTTTAATTTTTTACCAGAGGACCTCCGTCAGAAGAGTCAGCAGTCTTCGTGGAGTGCCTGGTCCTTATCAGGAACTCAGACTCCAACTTTGCAACCTTATCTATCATGGGTTTGCCGAAGAGGTTCTCTCCCTGGCAGGGGACTTCGACCAGTTTGACCTAAACCCATTGCTCCAGGTTGGAGGACTGTAGCCAAGCCTGACATCGGACACCGATACTTGCTGCAACTACTCTAGCTGCCAACTCAAAACGGTCATAGGCTGCCCGAGTCATGAATTTGGAGCACCCGAGTCAAGGGTCCAGAACCGATGGAGAGGTTCCTCTGAGAGGCCAGACAAGAACCCAGCAAGTTCCCTCGCCAGGTCTCTCAGGTACATGCCCATGTACAGCTGGTATGCCTGGATCCAGCCAATAAGCATTGAACCCTGATAGCAATCTCTGCCCATGGCATTCAAGGCATGGACCTCCCTACCCAGGGGCACCGAGAAGTGCGTCTTCTGGCTCTTAAGGCGATGCATGGCAGACTACCACTATGGAGTTGTGTGGGAGCTGTGCTTTCTGGAAGCCGGGGTTCTGGCAGACCCAGTGCATCGAGTCCAGCCATCTGCTCACTATAGGCACTGATGCGGAGGTCTCCCACATGCGGAGGAGCCGCCGTTCCAGGATCAGGGTAATAGGCACTGTGATTGCCTCCTTTGGAGGGGCATCGTACTGGAGGATCTCAAGTTCCTCGGTCCGAGGATCTCAAGTTCCTCGGTCCGAGGGTCCTCCTCCGATTTGGTCTTGAAGGCCTGTGCCTTGGCCATGTCCCGCACGAAGTTGAGGAAGGCCGTGTGTCCTCAGGCAGGGACCAAAGCCGGGTCTCAAGGGAAGAAAGGTTGGAGGACACGTCCTGGTGCAGACAGGTATCTGGGGACTCCTCATCCTTGGTCTCCCAGTCCGACTTGTAGTCGGTAAAGATGTTGAGGGTGGTCTGGGCTCTGAGGTCGCACCCCAAGTCCAATGGCTCCTGGCCCTGGAGGCCCTGTGGTCCGAGCTGCGGGCACTTATTGGTGATGACCTCGGCCCTGAGGACTGAGACAGAGATTGGGACAGATGCTGAGGGATCTCTTGAGGATGGTGGCACTTGAGGATTGGCTTGACGTCTGGGCAGTTCCTCAAGGTTGAGGGTCCGGTAGTTGGGAATGATGACTTGGCAGAGTCTGCTGCTGGGCCATGAAGGCAGACAGACTGTGCTCCATGGCTGCCATCTTGGTCTCAAGGCCAGATGGCTCTGCAGCCTTCGGCACGGGCACTGAAGGGCTCGGGTCCAATGCTTGCTCCGTCTAGGGGGGTTTTTGACCAGGATGGCTTCGGGGGTCTGAGGCTGGTCGCTTTATGTCGATGATTCCCGATGGGGTATTTTGGTCGGCCGCTCCTGCTCCTTCCCCTTGGACTCGCGGCAAGGATTGCGGGTCTGGGACTCGTGGGACTTGTTCACTTTACCTGGCATGTCCTGCGACACAGTCTTTGAGGGTTTCCAGCTCTTCCTAGGTTCTTCCTCTGGAGTCTGGCTGGAGGACACGCGGACTCGGGGTTCCGAGGCAGCAGGGCTCCCAGATGTTCCAGAGGAGGCCCTGGAGTGCGGTGTCACCAGAGACTCCGGTGCAGAGTCTGTTTTATGGAAGGACTCCTGCTGCTGCTAATGGCTCTTGTTGGCCTTGGAGGTCATCTTTTTACAGAGACCACAGTACAAGGGGTCATGGTCTGGCCCCAGACGTCGGATTCAGCAGTTGTGGGTTGGTGACATGGTTTTTGCGCACTGGACACAATTTTTAAAGCCACTGGCCGAGGCCATAGTGGGGAAAATGGCCCCTGTGAGGTCAAACACCTCCGGCCCAGCCAGAGACAAAAAAAATGCACAAAGCTGGTCAAGAAAATGTCATGGGGGGGGGGGGGGGAAACAAACAAAGTGGAGACACGATGCTGAGGCAAGCAAGCTTGGGAGCGGGAAAGAGAAAAATCAAAGAAAAAAGCTAACATTTTTCCAGGTAAAACAGACACACATCTGGTGGAAAAAAGGAGACTGAGGCAAGATGCTACCCTTGGGTATGAAGAGGACCATGCATGCATGATGTATCTTCCAAAGGCTTTCTTTGAAAGCTGGGGAGAAGCTTCTGTGTGGGCTCCATCTTCGCCGACATCACCCATATGCAAGGACTGTTCCCGGAGAACGTTGACCACAACTGCACTTAATTTTTCTAGTTGGAGAAGTAAAAATCACACCAACCTTAGGATCTACGACCAGACTTGCGGTATGCAGCAGTAAGATCAAATGGCCAAAACCAGGAAAAGCCGCAGAGGTGAAAGGCCATCAGTTTAGAAGCGGGTTTAAAGAAAATCTTAGTAATGAAACTTGTGCAACCCTTCTAATAGTAATGGAAACAAATACAGAAGTAATCAGATAGCAACTGAACTATTGAAAAAACTGTCTGGAAATGCTGTAGAGAGAAACCTCACTGGCAGGAATATGGAGATGATCAAATAGTAATTGGACTACCAAAACCAAATGTACAAAACAGACTCTACTGAAGTCAAAGACTGTCGAAAGAAGCCGCGGGGGAAGACCTCACTGGCAAAATAAACCAGGAGACCACGATCACCTTGGATATCACATAAACTACGGAACAAATGAGTACTATGAAATGGTTAGGAGAATTGTATCCAAGGATGGGTAAATCATAAACAATCTCATAGTGTGATCAAATAAACAGTGGATATGTGTGAATAGAACTAATGCACTACTGATGTTCCAATAAGAAAAAGATAAAAATCGGAACCTCTGATGTTTAAATCTAAAACATACGCAGAGAACACAAGAGACCTGACTTGAAGGGTAAAAACATAATGTAAACTGAAAACCATAGGCTTAAGTAAAAGCCCCCAAAGTATAAAAAAGAGGCATCAGGCCATCCAAAAATTAACCATAAAGTGTAAAAAGCATTGACTGTAAAATAAACGACAGAACTAAAAACTGCTGATAACAATTAAAACTGCCTAGGGTGGGCTTGGAATCTGTATATAAACCGCTAAAGACTAAAAAGTAAAATTTGATAATAAAACGGGGGGTAAAGACAGCGTAGTTACTCACCTGTAACAGGTGTTCTCCAGGGACAGCAGGAATCAGTCCTCACATATGGGTGACGTCAGTGCCGACGGAGCCCTCGTGCGGAGCAATTTCCCCAGCTTTCAAAGAAAGTCTTTGGGAATGCCTCGCGCATGCGCGGTCCCCTTCCCGCCCAAGGGTGCCATCTTGCTTAGTCAGATGACATAGCTAAAAAGACAGAAAAAACTATAAAAAGCAATAATAGGACTGCAACTCCAGGGGAGGAGGGAGGGTCGTGAGGACTGATTCCTGCTGTCCCTGGAGAACACCTGTTACAGGTGAGTAACTATGCTTTCTCCAGGAACAAACAGGAAGTCAGTCCTCACAAAAGGGACTCAGTAGCTACAGGCTACCGAGAACTTATAGCTGAAAAAGGCTTCCTCTAGGTGAGCCGCAACAGCAGCAAGAGAACTTTCTCCGAGAATGCATCCCCCACGGTAGCCGCACACCAGAGGGCCGGAGTTGACTAAATCTCGAATAGATTCTGGAGTACCGCCTGACTGAAAACACTGTTCCGTCGGGACTCCCTCTCCAAGCAGTAATGGGCTGCAAAAGTCTGGCTTGAAGACCAAGTTGCGGTCCGGCAGATGTCTGCCAACGGAAGAGAGCGGTGATTAGCTACTGATGCAGCCTTAGCCGTAGCACAGTGAGCTGTGATACAACCCTGCAGCTGAAGGTCAGCTGCCTTGTACACCCAGGCAAAGCAGTCTGCCACCCAGGTGGATAACGTGCGCTTGGAGACCGGTAGACCCAGTTTACTAGGGTCATACGAGACGAAGAGTTGAGAAGCCCTCCAATGTCCCCGCATATGCTCCAGGTAGAAGGCGAGCATCCTCTTACAGTCCAGGGTATGCAGAACTGCTTCTGCCTTTTTGGTATGTGGCCTGGGAAAGAAGGTGGGAAGAATCACCTCTTGGTTGAGGTGAAACAAGGAAACCACCTTTGGGAGGAACTTGGGGTGCGTGAGGAGCACTACCCTGTTCTGGTAAAAACGTGTGTACGGCCTATCTGACACTAGAGCCTGCAGCTCACTCACACGCCTAGCCGACGTGAGCGCTACCAGGAAGAGCACCTTCCAGGAGAGGAAGCGCAGATGCCAAGTTGACATCGGTTCGAAAGGAGGGCAAGTAAGTTGCTGCAAAACCATGTTGAGATCCCACTCCGTCACCGGAGGGCGGATTGGAGGTTTCAGCAGGAGCAGGCCCCTGAGAAACCTGGCTACCAAGGGGTGAGCCAAGAGAGGCTGACCATCTATCAGTGCATGGTTAGCCGACAAGGCACTCAGGTGGACCCTGACTGAGTTAGACTTGAGGCCCAGCTCAAAGAGGTGAAGCAGGTACTGTAACACCTTGGGAACCTGAGATGAGAAGGGTTCCACAGTATGTTGGTGACACCACACTTGGAATCTGCGCCATTTACAAGCGTAGGATTTTCTGGTGGATGGCCTCCTGGAAGCTAACAACACTTCTTCTACCCCTTCAGGTAAGAGAAGAGGTGCAAGGCCTACCCTCTTAGCAGCAAGGCCATCAAATTGAGGGATCTGGGATTGGGGTGCACGAGAGAACCCTGCTCCTGGGTGAGGAGGTCGGGCTTCACCCCCAAGGGGAGAGGGGTTTCCACCGCCAATTGAAACAGAAGTGGGAACCAAGGCTGTCTGGGCCATCTTGGCGCTACCAGGATCACCCAGGCCTTGTTCCTGCGAATCTTGAAGAGAGTCCGTGCTACCAGAGGCATAGGCAGAAAAGCATACAGGAGGCTCCCCAACCAAGGGAGAAGAAACGCATCGGCCGCTACCCTGAGGGGGTGCGGCTGTCTGGAGCAAAACCGGGGCAGTTGACGATTCTGTGGACTGGCAAAGAGATCCATGGATGGGAGGCCCCAGTGGTTGAAAATCTTCTGGGCAACCTCCCTGTTCAGTTGCCATTTGTGAGCTTGAAGAACTCTGCTGTCTGTCTGCCAGGCAGTTCTCCTGGCTCGGTAGGTAAACTGCATGGAGAGACATGTTGTGTTGCACTGCGAAGGAACAGAGGTCCAGAGACTCCTGGCAAAAGATCCGCGATCCTGTGCCGCCCTGTTTGTTCACATAGAACATAGCCACCTGGTTGTCCGTCTGTACTCAGACTGACTGGTTGGAGAGGACAGGAGCAAAGGCTTTTAGAGCTAAGCGAATGGCCTGGAGTTCCAACAGGTTGATCTGGAGTGTGGCCTCCTGAGGAGACCACTGACCTTGAGTGCAAGAGCCCTGACAATGGGCTCCCCATCCCATCAAGGAGGCATCTGTGGTCAGCACCCTGGTATGCATGGGAAGCTGGAACGGTACCTCCCGCAGGAAGTTCCCTGATTGTGACCACCACTGCAGGGACTGCACCAGGGATTTGGATACTGCCACTCTGTCGGACAGGCGTCCTGTGGCCTGTGACCACTGGTCCCGCAGGGCCCACTGAGCTGTCCGCATGTGCATGCATGCCAAAGGAGTAACATGAACCGCGTGGAGGCCATGTGGCCGAGCAGGCGTAAGAACCTCTGTGCTGACACCTGGGGTATGTGACTCACCATGCCCACCTGAGACAGCAAACGGTCTGCCCTGTCCAGTGGTAAATAGGCCCTGGCCTGCAGGGTGTCTAGCCTTGCCCCTATGAATTCCAAGTTTTAGGTGGGGAGCAAAAAGGACTTTGTGTGATTGATGACAAACCCCAGATGATGAAGCACAGCGATTGTGCGAGCTGTGGCGTGGTGCGCCTCCTGGGCTGACTGGCCCCTTATGAGCCTGTCGTCTAGGTAAGGGAACACAAAGATCCCCTGGTTCCTGAGGAAGGCCGCTATCACAGCTAGGCACTTGGTGAAAACCCTTGGAGCGGAAGCTAGACCAAAGGGAAGCACTTTGTATTGGAAGTGGTTTCCTCCGACCACAAACCTGAGGTATTGTCTCTGGTCTGGATGTATGAGGATGTGTGTGTAAGCATCCTTTAGGTCCAAGGAGCATAGCCAGTCTCCCTGATGGAGGTAAGGCAGAAGTATCCCAAGTGAAAGCATCTTGAACTTTTCCCTCACCAAGAACTTGTTGAGATTTTGCAGGTCCAGGATGGGGCAAAGGCCTCCTTGTCTTTTCGGTATCAGGAAATACCTGGAGTAAAAGCCTTACCCCTGCAGGTGGTGGGGCACCGGTTCTACCGCCTGATCCTTGAGAAGACCAGCCAACTCCTGCAAGAGGAGGTTCCTGTGCAAGAGGGGTCCGAGATGCTCTCCTGGGAAATAGGAGGTAGGTACTTGGCTGAAATGGAGAAGATAGCCGTCTTGGACTATCCTTAGAACCCAAGTATCGGATGTAATGGCTGGCCACCTGTGGGCGTACAGGGACAACCGACCTCCTGTGCAAGGCCAAACCACTGGTGGGAGAGGAGCTATGAAGTGGGAGTCAAAAACTCCCTCCCTGCTGGGCAGGACCCGGAGCTGGAGGCTTGGGGGATTGAGGCTTACGAGGGCCATTTCCCCGTCCCCTGGCCTGCTGCCCCCTACTGGGGAGCTGAGAAGGCCTGGTAAGTGGGGTAGTTTCTGTAAGCCTGTGCCTTCCTCGGGTAAAAGGGCTTTTTCCCCTGAGGCCTTCTTCCTGTGAAAAGGAGCAGATGTCTTCTTCGACAGCCTTGTCCGGGGGTCAAGTACTCGGACTCTAGTTCAGCAGCCTTCTCAGTCATGGGTTTGCCGAAGAGGCTATTGCCTCGGCAGGGGACACCGACCAACTTGTCCTGTACCCATGGCTCGAGGTCAGACAGCATGAGCCAAGCTTGGCGCCTTGCACCAATGCCAGCTGTGGCTACCCGGGCCGAAGCCTTGAAGCCGTCGTAGGCTGCGCGAGACATAAATTTCGAGCACTCTCTGATCCCGGTGGACAGGGCCTTGAAGCGCTGCAAGGGTTCCTCGGAGAGGCCAGCAGAGAACCCGGCAATCTCCTTTGCCAAGTCTCTTAAGTACATGCCCATGTACAGCTGGTATGTCTGGACACGGCATGACAGCATCGAGCCCTGGAAGCAGGGCATCCAGGTTCCGGGCCTCCTGGCCAGGAGGCACCGAGGAGTGCGTCTTTTGGCTATTGAGCCTTTGCATGGCCGATTCCACAACCATGGAGTTGTGCGGCAGCTGCGCCTTTTGGAACCTGGGGCTCTTACGGACTCGATAAATGGAATTGACCCGTTTGCTGAGGACCGGCGCCAAGGCTGGGGACTCCCACATGTGGAGCATCAACCGTTCCAGCATTGGAGGCACCGGTACAGTAAGGGCCTCCTTCGGAGGAGAGTCATACTGGAGGGCGTCAAGCTCTTTGGCTCGAGGCTCCTCCTCGGCATCTGCAGGGAAAGCACAGTTACTTACCTGTAACAGGTGATCTCTGAGAACAGCAGGAATTAGTCCTCACATATGGGTACGTCGGTACCGACGGAGCCTGCGCGGGAACGCTCCCCAGCTTCCCAAAAAGGAAAGCTTTTGGGAGCATCCCACAGCGCCTGCGCGCTGCCTTCCCTCCTTTCCTAGCCAACTCTCCTCAGTTCGAGTTTAAAGCTGAGACAATAGAGAGAGAGAGGAAAGGAAAGACAGAAAGAGATACAACTCCTAGGGGAGGTGGGAGGGTTGTGAGGACTAATTCCTGCTGTTCCCAGAGATCACCTGTTACAGGTAAGTAACTGTGCTATCTCCAGGAACAAGCAGGAATGAGTCCTCACATATGGGGACTCCCTAGCTAAGATGCCTGGGAGATCCCCAAGGGTATGAGACCCTGAAGGGTTCCTTGTCTTCCTATGGATCTCAGGCATCCATTCAGGGAAGGAGGGCAGGAGTTGTTCAAGAATGGAACAGGTGTCTGAGGACAGCCTGACCAAACAAGGCATCCCGGCGGGAGTCCTTGTCCAAACAGTAATGGGCTGTGAAGATATGAACCGAGGCCCAGGTGGCTGCTCGACAGATCTGGTCGATGGACACAGAATGAAGATGAGCCATAGAGGTGGCCATGGCCCTCACATTGTGAGCTGTGACATGGCCCTCCAGAGAAAGGTTCTTACTCTGGTAAGCAAAAGAAATACACTGAGCAATCCAAATGGACAGTGTTCTTTTAGAGACTGGAAGTCCTAAATGAGAAGGATCAAAAGCAACAAAAAGCTGGGAAGACTTTCTATGTTGCTGTGTCCTGTGTAAGTAAAAAGCAAGAGCTCTTTTACAATCTAGAGTATGAAGGTTCCTCTCTGCACTGGATGCATGAGGAGCTGGAAAAAAGACAGGTAAATATACCTCTTGATTAAGATGAAAAGGTGAGACCACTTTAGGCATAAAGTGAGGATTTGTCCTAAGGACTACCTTATCATGATGGAACCTTGTATAAGGTGGATTAGCCACTAAGGCCTGCAGTTCACTGATGCGGCGAGCAGAAATGATTGCAATAAGGAAAATAACCTTCCAGGAAAGAAATTTTAAGGAGGTAGTGGCTAAGGGTTCAAAAGGTGGCTTCATAAGCTGACCAAGAACCAAGTTTAAGTCCCATGCCACCGGAGGAGGTTGAATGGGAGGTTTAGTTAAAGTTAGGCCTCTCATGAATCTTGCAATAAGAGGATGAGAGGAAATAGGTTGTCCATTGAGAGGCTTAAGGGATGCTGCAATAGCACTCAAATGGACCCTTACTGAATTTGTTTTAAGGCCTGCATTGGAGAGATGCAGGAGATATTCCAATAGAGAATTCACAGGAAGTGCCAGAGGGTCAAGACCCTTTTGAGCACACCAAATGGAAAATCTTTTCCACTTAAAAGCATAGGAACGCCTAGTGGAAGGTTTTCTGGAAGCATGGAGGATATCCTTCACTTGCTGATAAAGATTGAAGTCTTGAAGGTCTAGGCCTTCAGTAACCAAGCTCTGAGGTGAAGGGACTTGGGATTTGGATGCCACAAAGTCCCTTCCTCCTGGGACAGAAGGTCTGGTGCAGCTCCCAAGTCCAGGGAGAGGGCTTGGGAGAGATGCAGTAGAGGGTAACACACTTGGCGTGGCCAGTGTGGAGCTATGAGGATCATAGATCCTTGATCCCTCTGGAGTTTGAACAGAGTCTTGGGAATCAAAGGAATGGGTGGAAAGGCATACAGGAAGCCCTGACCCCAATGAAGGAGGAAGGCATCCTTGGCCTGAGCTCCCTGACACGGAATTCTGGAACAGAACCGGGGAAGTTTGGCATTCCACGGACTTGCAAAGAGGTCTATGTCCGGGGTTCCCCATTCCTGGAAGATTCTGAGTACCTGATCCATGTGCAGGGACCATTCGTGTGGAAGCAGAACTCGACTGAGTCTGTCTGCCCAAGAGTTTTGGATTCCTGGGAGGTATACTGCCAGGAGATGGATTTGATGCTCTCTGGCGAAGGCCCATAATCTTAGAGCTTCGTTGCAAAGCGACAGAGAGCCAGTTCCTCCTTGCTTGTTTATGTAAAACATGGCTACTTGATTGTCCGTATGAATGAGGACTGTCTTGTAGCTGAGGAGGGTATGAAAGACCTTGAGAGCTAGGAATACTGCTCGAAGTTCCAAGTGGTTGATATGAAGAGAGGTCTCCTGTGGGGACCAAGTGCCTTGGGTGGAGAGGTCTTGTAGATGAGCTCCCCAACCTGTTTGGGAGGCATCTGTTGTGAGGGTTGCCTGGGGCAAGAAAGGTTGGAAGGGGGACCCCAGCAACAGATTTTGAGTGGACATCCACCATTGGAGAGACCAAAAGAGATGTTTGGAGGTTGCTATTTGGTCTGAGAGAGCTCCTGAAGCTTAAGTCCACTGGGTGGACAAAGTCCATTGAGCTGCTCTCATGTGTAGGTGAGCATAGGGTACCACATGTACTGTGGAAGCCATATGGCCTAGCAGCTGTAGCATCTCCCTGGCAGTTAAGTGGCTCTTTGACTGAATCTGGGAGGCTAACTGCACTAGACGTTGACAACGGGCCTGAGGGAGGTAGGCCCTTGCAGAAGTGGTGTCCAACCAGGCCCCTATGAATTCCAGGGACTGAGTAGGGGTGAGCTGGGACTTTGGGAGGTTTACCACAAGTCCCAGGTATTGCAGAATGCGCCTGGTGCGGTTCAGGGAGATCTGAGCCTCCGACTGGGTTGGAGCTCGGATGAGCCAGTCGTCCAGTTATGGGAAGACAAATATTCCCAGAGTGCGTAGAAATGCAGCAACTATTGCCATGCATTTGGTGAACACTCTTGGAGCAGAGGCTACACCGAAAGGAAGGACTCTGTATTGGTAATGTTTTCCCTGGAACAGAAAACGTAGGAAGTTTCTGTGAGATGGATGGATGAGGACATGAGTGTACGCATCCTTGAGATCTAGAGAACAAAGCCAATCCTGACTCTGCAGGTATGGAAGGAGAGTGCCTAGAGAAAGCATCTTGAACTTCTTCTTGCATAGGAATTTGTTCAATTCTCTGAGATCTAGAATGGGTCTGTATCCCCCTGTTTTCTTTGGAATGAGAAAATAGGGGGAGTAAAACCCTGACCCCTGTTGAAGAAGAGGAACTTCTTCTATGGCCCTCTGGGCCAGAAGGGTAGTCACCTCCTGATCCAGAAGGTCGAGGAGAGATGTGGGAGAATTGAAGTGTCTCACCATGGTGTAGGGAGGAAGGTCTGAGAAATGAAGTTTGTAGCCCTCTCTTATGATGGAGAGGGTCCACTGCTCTGATGTGATTTGCTCCCATCTGGGAGCAAAATGAGCTAACCTTCCTGGAATGGTGAGAGGTTCTGGCTGTTGTAGAGCCAGAAAGGTTAAGTTCTCTAGTATCAAGTCAAAAACCCTGAGGGGGTTGGGACTGCCGAGTTGTAGCAGCCCCTGCAGGTGTAGGCCTGGCCTGTTTAGGTTGCTGACGCTTAGTAGCAAAGCGACCTGTAGAAGATTGTTGGCCAGAAGTGGAAGGAAATCTGCTCCTTTTGTAAAAGGCTTTTTGAAAGGTTTTTTCTTGGCTGGAATGGAGGTTTACTTGGAAAGTCTATCCAGAGCAGAATTCTCTGCATCCATTTGAGTGGCTTTTATTTGCCACTCTTTGCCAAAGAGATTTTCACCCGTACAGGGCAGATTTCCTAAGCCATCCTGAACCCAGGGTTCTAGATCAGAAGCCTGGAGCCAAGCAATTCTGCGAGCAGCTATGGCAATGCCTGAGGCTCTGCTGGCACCTTCAAAGGAGTCAAAGGCTGCCCTGTTGGAAAACTTTGAAATGTCTTGAGTATACTTAAGCCAAAGGGGGAACTCATCCTATCCTCTGGAATAAAAGGGAGAACGTTGTGCAGCTTTTGTGCAACTTCCTTTAGAAACATACCCATATAAAGGCTATATGAGTTGATTCTGGCAATAAGCATGCTGGCTTGGAAGATTTTCCTACCAAAAGCATCCAAGGTCCTGCATTCTCTTCCTGGAGGAGCAGAAGAGTGTCTTTTGGTACTCTTTATCCTTTTCATAGCTGACTGCACCACAATGGAGTGGTGAGGAAGCCGAGTTTTCTGAAATCAAGGACAAGGAGGGACACGGTACATAGTGTCCAATATGCGAGAATGAGGAGAAAGGGTGAGAGGAGTCTCCCATAAGTCAATCATATGTTCATGAAGAATTTCATGACTTGGCAAGGTGACTGCCTCTCTGGGAGCCTTAGAGTATCCTAAAATATCTAATTTTTTTGCTCTAGGCTCTGTTTCAGAGGTTACTGAAATAGAGAGTCCTTTAGCCACTTCTATTATGAAGTCTTGAAAGGACAAATCCTCTGGAGGAGACATTCTCCTTTTTGGAGAAGAAGGCTCCTCAGGAAGGGTAATGGATACTTCAGGAGACTCATCTGATGAATCAGAATCATCAGAGGAATCGAAGTATCGTCTGTCCACTACCAACGATCGATACGCGTATCGATCGGTACCGACATCGGGCGTCCCCGGTACCGGATTGGTACCGAGAAATAGCCCTGGACAAGGAGCCGGAGTCGGTATCCTGGCCGATGTCTATGCAGTCGGTACCGGTATCGGCGCTGGTACCGGTACCGGCGCCGGTACCGACAACAGGACTCGCGGTACCGTCGGCGTCGCAGCTTTAATAAAAGCCATTATAGCGTGCTGCATGGATTGAACAGTGTGATCCATGGACGCCACGACTGCCTGGATGTCGGTACCGGGAGAAAGTGCCGGTACCCCAGAGCAGTCTAACAGGTGATCGGTCGAGGCCGTGCCATCGATGTCAACCTGTAACCCCATAGGAGGAGCTTTGGAAGCCGGATCTTCCCGCCGGGGTTGTTTGGCTGAGGCAGGATTCTCGAGGGCAAGCCCGGAGGCATCTCGATGCTTAGAGGGAGATTTGCCCTTCGAGGACCTGCTAGGATTATGTTTGGTTACCTGAGACCCATCAGGAGAGGAAGACCTGGAAGATGTTGATGCCACCGCCGGTGCATCCCAAAGAAATAAATTAAAATAAAGAACAACTTCTTTTCCGCGGAGCCAGCAGGTCGTGTTCCTGTCACCGCTGAAGAACTGAGGAGAGTTGGTTAGGAAAGGCGGGAAGGCAGCGCGCAAGCGCTGAGGGATGCTCCCCAAAGCTTTCCTTTTTGGGAAGCTGGGGAGCGTTCCCGCGCAGGCTCCGTCGGTACCGACGTACCCATATGTGAGGACTCATTCCTGCTTGTTCCTGGAGATAGCCAAAGATTTGGCCATATTCCTAACAAAGTCCGAGAACCTGGTGTCCTCTGGGGGCGACCGTCTCTGAGGTTCGGAACCCGGGGAATCCAATGGGATGTACCGGGTTCGGTGGGTATCTGGCGAGTCTTCCTCCTCCATCTCCCAAGCTGAGCCCTCCGAGGAGGACTCAATGGGCTCTGGCCTCGAGGGCTTCGAGCTCGTCTGTCCTGACGCCGACGGCCCCGGCGCCGACGACCTCGGTCCCGAACGCGAGGTTGAGGGAGACCTTGGCCGAGGATCGACTCGAGCCCGCATGGACTCGAGGATCGGCTCTGCCTCCGGGGTCGACTTAGACGTCGAGGTCCCGGTGGTCGGGGCAGATGCGCGGGTGAGATTTGGCTATCAGCTGCTCTCCAAGGCTGCCAACCTGAGACCCAGCTCAGAAGGCTCCGCAGCCCCCGGCTCGGTTCCCGACGCTGGTTCTCCCGGAGGAGAGTCCACGAGGACAGCAGGCATTACCTTGTCCGACGCCTCCGGCTCTGTACGAGGTATTTCGGCAGGCCTCTCCGACTCGGCGAATCTGGGGCGGTGTTCGGCACTCTGCGACCTGGAACCCGAGGCCCCTGACCGATCAGAGTCTTCCAGAGATGCAGCCCTCACGGGTTTCTTCTTCTTACGGTGGTCCCGGGTGGGAGACCCCCACTCAGAAGGCCCCTGATGGTGCTCGGGTTCAGAGTCCCGAGAAGTCGAGGCTTCTGACGAGGTCCTGTCCCGGACGGATCCAGACTCGGAGAAAATAGTCTCGCGCTGGTGCTGCCTGCTCCTCAACGCCTTGGAGGTCATCTTGCCACACGGACCGCAGACCACCGGGTCATTGTCGGGTCCGTGGCAGTGGAGGCAGCAGTCATGGTTGTCGGTGAGGGACATAGGTTTTTTGCACCGATCACACTTTTTAAACCCGCTGGCAGCCATCAGGTGAAAAAGGGCCCCTGCGAGGTCAAAAGACCGAACTGCCAGTTAAAAGAAAAAGAGCACAAACGCTAGTCACTAAGGACAAAAACTATAAAGTTAGTCGGACTTGATACCGGTGTACCGAGCCGAGGCGGGAAGGGGAACTGGCGTCGAACCGGTACCAAAAATGGTAGAAATAGTAAAAAAACAATCAACTTTTTCTGAGGAAAATGGGACGACGTCTGTCGAGCTCCGCGGAAAAAAGAAGACTTAGCAAGATGGCATCCTTGGGCGGGAAGGGGACCGCGCATGTGCGAGGCATTCCCAAAGGCTTTCTTTGAAAGCTGGAGAAATTGCACTGCACGAGGGCTCCGTCGGCGCCGATGTCACCCATATGTGAGGACTGACTTCCTGCTTGTTACTAGAGAACAAGGGAATAAAGATAAAGGGAATAAAAAACAAGTAGCCACGGACAACAAAATAAAGAGCCTCCAAGAGAAAAGAAATATTAAATACAGCCTCATTGAGCCAACCAAACAAAAAACAAACAACATCAACTGTAGAAGAGACCAATCAGTTATAAAGCTAAAAGGGGAATAAACTCCACAAAAACTGTCATGAAGGGCAAAAAAGTCTTGGAAGGGAGGGAAGGAAATACCCCCCCCCCCTCCATAAAAGTTGGAAACATAAGAAAGGGGACTTGAAGAGGACTCTTATAAAAATTAGGAGAGAAGACTGTACAAGGCACTCAAAGAAAAACAGAAAAGTCCTGGTCCAAGTTTAGACCATGTAGAGTCATGAACTTCAAGTTAAAAATTACCTTTTCTCCAGTCTCAGGAGGATCTTGTCAACATCTCCTCCTCACCAATGTGAATGGACGACCTTCACAATTAAAAAATTTAAAATTAGACATATCACGTTGAAAATCATTCCAGTGAGCCACTAAGGGTTTATCCTTTACCTTCCTCCTCAAACAGCTTTTACGTTCTGTGATATGTGTATGAACAGATCGCTTGGTCCTGCCAACACAAATCAAATTTACACGGACAGGTGATCAGATAGATGACTTGTTAGGACTCACAATTAGAGAAATCGAGAAAAATCTTTTGATTTGAAGTAGGATGAATACATTTTTTTTTTTTTTTTACAGAAAGTGAATGTGCACACTTGGAGCAATGTCCGCACGGAAAATGTCCTATCATAGACACAACTCTGGGCTTCGAAAGTGCTGAAGGAACCAGGATATTTGCCAAATTGCAGTTCTTCTTGTGAGCTACTGTAAGTTGCCATGAACATAGTGAAGGGACTGTAGATAGAAGGTGCCACGCCTCTCTTAAAATCCTTGAGATGCCCTTGCAGATGTTGGAAAAATGTGAATCAACAAACAAGTCTATCTTCCTTGGGATGATTTGAACTTTGTAGCAAACAGGAACGATTTGTATTCTTTGCTCTATAGTATGGTTCTTCTAAAGCAGTTTCTTGGGTATCCTCGTTCTTCAAAATGCATGCTCATATCAGTAGCATGGGTTTCAAAATCCTCATCTGATGCACATATCCTGTGTACCCTAAGAAACCGACTGGTTGGCAAATTGTATTTCAAAGACCTATTGTGGAAGCTGTCAAAGTGCAGGGGGGCATTCCTATCTGTAGGCTTACGATACAGATCTGTAATGATTCCCTTGGGGTCTTTTTTGATTAATATATCCAGGTAAGAAACCTGATGCTGGTTGTATGCGTACCTTGAAATTGCAGGTTCGCATCTAAGGAGTTGAACCAATTTAAAAAAATCTTTTTAGATTGGTTTCCTCTCCTTCCCAGATCATAAAAACATCATTGATATATCTCTTCCACAGTTTCATGTGAGCGCTATAAGAATGTCTAGTTGAAAACCTTTTTTCAAAATTAGCAACATAAAGGTTGGCAACATCTGGGGCCATAGAGGAGCCCATGGCCACTCCCTTGATCTGTTTATAAAAAAAACATCTCTAAAACAAAAATGTTCTCTGTCATAGCCAAGGTGGCTAGCTGAACCAAAAAATAGGTAGGAGTTTGAACTGGTCTAGTCCTTTCTATAAGAACATCCGACAAAATTTCTAGAGCAGCATATTGTGGAATGTTAGTATCGAGTGAGTTGATATCAAAGGTGACCAGTATAAGATGAACATGGTAGTTGTGATAAGGAAGCTTATCATAGCTCAGGTAGGAGCTATAGAAAAGATGATGTGACTCTGAACAAGCAACCTGTCAGTTCTGGTAGAAGTGAGAAAACAGAGTTTTCACATAAAAGACTACCAGTCCCAGAATGCACCAGGTTTCCAGCAGCCATGAGAGGGGCTGAAGTGAGGAAATGTGTGTGCAATCAAGGGAGCTATGAGGTAATCCCTAAGCACTCATCTCAAAGGGCAGGGCCTGATTCAACACAGCTGCGCTGTGTTAGGGAGCAGCACACATTAGAACAGGATAAGAGTAGAGCTTATTCTTCAGGAAACAGTTTCAGCAAAAGCTTCAAGGAGAGTTTGAAGAACAGCTTCAGCAAAAGCCAAGCAGATAGAGAGAGAAGGAAACTCTCTGGAAGGAAGAGAAGAAAGGCCATTGGAAGGTCTGGGAGATTCCAAGGCAGTACTCATACTGGGAGGTATTCCAAAAGCCAGCAGAGTCCATTGGACTGGATTCAGCCAGAGGAATGGAGTGGCAGAGATAGGAATCACCAGTGGCTACCTGGAAGAGAGAAGACTGCATGTGGAAGGGACTTTCAGACCAAGGCCAGAAGGTATGTGAGAGAAGATCCAGCGTCCAGGGATCAAGATTGGAAGGCTGGACATCAGAATTGGATTACATATTGGCCAGGCTATACAGAGAGGAATAATGATAGCAGGAGAGGCTCAGGTATGAACACTGATCCAGACCCTATCTATAATAGAGAATGGCAGCAAGGGAATAAGCATTCTCATGATAGTGCCTTAATGAAAGACTCATCTGTGCCAATGTATGATATTGACCCTATGATTGTTGATGCAGGGGGAAATACAGCAGATGAAACTATTTACATGGACTGTTCTTTATCTAAATGCTATTGCTAGTTTTCTATGAGCAAACACATCAGCCATCACAAAGAAACCTAACTTTGTTCTTTATTTCCACTGCAAACAGCTCTTAAAGCAGGATTTGGGCTCACACAGTAGCAGCCAGCCAGCTAAAGGCTTTCAGCTGGTCCATTGATAGTAATTAGGGCTGCCCCTGATTGTGTGTGTGAGCAAGGGAGAATCACTGCTGAGATCGGCGTGGAAAATAAGCAGAAGTTAACCTAACCAGCAAAGTTTATTCTTTACTTTGTGCCTTTGTATTTGGTAATTATTTGCTAAGAAAACATTAGCTAATTGCCTGACAAGCTGAAGGTTGTTTTCTGGTTTACTTTGTGACTTTTTGTTATCCATTTTAAACACTGCAAGCAAGTAACCTCATTTATAGTGCTATCAAGCATACATGTGCTGGGTGAATTAAACCCCATCAATAAAAGAAGTATTTTATTGATCTTACCACTTGGTTTCACAACTCAAATTATTGTCATCAGCTGTGTTTGGGAGTGAATGAACTACAATACCCACAATACCTTGCAAGAATCATATGAATATATGCATCGTCAAGATTGTGTAAGTTCTCACCCTAGGCAGCCGTCTGACAAAGTCCAAAAAAAACCATCTAACATCTGTATTACGTGAGAAGAATTTCTCACTTATGAGGAAGTGTGTATAACAAAAGGTCTAAGGAACATATCCAAAAATTTGGATAATGGCTCAAAAAGTGAGCCAATAGCAGAAATGATTGGTCTTCTTGGAGGATTTTCTAAAGATCTGTGTATCTTTGGTAGAATGTATATAGTGGGAGAAACTGGAAGAGTAACAGTCATAAATTTCTGTTTCTTTTTTGTCAAATAACCTGCCTCTGATCCGATATATAATAGAGTATCAACCTTGTTTTTCAGCATTGCAGTGGGATTCAGCATAAAGCTTTTCATAAAAAGAAATATCATTAATCTGTCGATAAACTTCTCTGACATAATCCCAGCAATTTTGTATTACAAGGGCTCCATCCTTATCTGCTGGCTTGAGGACTATGTCTTTATTATTCTTTAATTTTAGAAGGGCCTGTTTCTCAGATTTAGTAATGTTGTAATACATCCGATGTTTCTTTTCATATAGATTATCTACTCTTTTCATGACTACTTGTTCAAAAACATCGTTAGTTGTGTTAGGTGGGACCCAAGTAGAAGTTTTTTTGATCACTGACAGATCTAAGGTAGTATCTGGTTTGTTCATAAAAAAAAATCAGCAATTATCAATTTCCTAAAAAATAGGTCCACTCGGGTAGTAAAAGGATCGTATTTGAGAGGACAAAGGAGAGACCTTTATTTAATTAATTTAATTAACAGATTTTTTATATACCGCTCCTTCCATTGATCAGATGCGGTTTACATGGAACAACAGTAAACAGGGAGAGCTGTTTATACAGATAACAAATTATTAAGGACTTGAACTTCAATGTCAGTTAGGATATGATCTGATAAAGCATAGTTACTCACCTGTAACAGGTGATCTCCGGGAACAGCAGGAATTTAGTCTTCACAAATGGGTATTGTCGGTACCGACGGAGCCTGCGCAGGAACGCTCCCCAGCGTCCAATTAGAAAGCTTTTGGGAGCATCCCACAGCGCCTGCGTGCTGCCTTCCCGCCTTTCCCAACTGTCTCTCTCCAGTTGAGTTTAAAGCTGAGACAAAGAGTGAGAGAGAGATACAACTCCTAGGGGAGGTGGGTGGGTTGTGAAGACTAAATTTCTGCTGTTCCCGGAGATCACCTGTTACAGGTGAGTAACTATGCTATCTCCAGGAACAAGCAGGAATGTAGTCTTCACATATGGGGACTCCCTAGCTACAGATGCACTGCCTCATGGGAGTTGTAGTTTCCACTTACTTTCCAAACAAGAAGCAATTGTAGTCGAGTGGGTTAGGCAAAAGGGACAAGATTTTTATTTCCCCTTCCGGAAACACAGAACAAAAATAGCCATACACTTCTGGCATAAAGGAAAATACAGGAACTCAGGAAAACAGCTTCTTTCGCTTCAAAACTTCAAACATGCAGCTTAACACAAGCTCAAAGGTAACAGTCTCTTTTATATCAAAAAGACACACTCTGCTTTTCTTCTGCTGTTTGAGACAGCCTTCTAAACAGCCCAGTTAGCAGAGTGAGATTATATGATCAGCTATAGTTAAAGTACAGTCCATTTGTTCCCCTGCTATGTCCTCAATAGCAGGCTCCGTCTGCATCTCTTCACAATCACTATCAGCTGGGTAAGTTTTCACCCTATCATACGGCGTTTCAAAGCACACTCGCCCTCTCTCTTCCCAAGGCTTCCCTTCACAGCACTCTAATGAGCAGGGTTGAGAATTACCGTATATATGGGATTTTATATAAGGAGAGTCCAGCACATCTTGGCACACACATGGAAAACTCTGGCACTTAGTTTCCCCTCTATACCACTTGGGCAGCCTACCTTTTGGCTTTTGAAAAGAGGACCTTCTCAGCACTGCTGGGTCAGCAAAGAATCCAAACACTGGATGTGTTTTCCTGCCTTTTAGCTTCTCAAAATGTAAGCTCTTCTCAAAATGTAATTGAAATGGTATCAAAAAGAAGATGATAAAGTCTATTTCCCCGAAATGCTAGGGGTCTGTACTCTTTTTCCTCCTCTCTTGCTGCTTCGGATCCCAACGTCAATCCCCGGTACCTCTAGGACGTTTCACAATACTATTTCCTCAGGGGATCATAAAGTAAATCAAAGATGCTGCCCGCGTCTTCACTCATACAAGTGTAACTTCCAAAGATTTCATTCCACTTCACAAAAACGCCGTGCATCAAGTGAAGTTGAATGAAATCTTTGGAAGTTACACTTGTATGAGTGAAGACGCGGGCAGCATCTTTGATTTACTTTATGATCCCCTGAGGAAACAGTATTGTGAAACGTCCTAGAGGTACCGGGGATTGACGTTGGGATCCAAAGCAGCAAGAGAGGAGGAAACAAAAAAAAAAAAAGTACAGACCCCTAGCATTTCGGGGAAATAGACTTTATCATCTTCTTTTTGATACCATTTCAATTACATTTTGAGAAGAGCTTACATTTTGAGAAGAGCTAATTTGGAAGGAAAACCCCGTAGCGATTCAGGGTTCTGACTCTATTTCTGAGGAGGTCACTGATGTGAATGTGCAATTAGCCTTATTTTGACGTGAGTCTAAAAGGCCTTGCTATAGTTTTTACTGAGACCTCGAAGAAATTTCTGTTTATTTCATGCATTTTTTGAGGACAATTTTTTTTGATTGATTTCTCTAGTCCAGTATTAAGATTTCAGTGAACGACTTTTTCTTTATTCTACGCAAGTATCGTTCAAGAAGTAGGGGCCACTAAATTTTGTGTGGGCATAACTATCTTCCCCGGCATGGTAACAATTTCATGTGCCACCATATGAGTTTCGCCTGGCACTGTTATCAAGACGTCCGAAAATTTCGCCAATACCCGAGCCAACTCCTGTCGCTGTTGCGGTGACAGATCCGTGCCTATTCGGGGCTCCGGATTTTCCTTCCAGTCAGCCGGCTGTGGACCCAGGTCCTCATCCATTCTCTCCTCAGTCATGGCTGTTAGGCCTTTCACCTCACCTGACCCAGTAGACCCAAATCCTCCCTCTCCCAGACCCATGGGGGTCAACGAAGGCACTTCTTCTACTGTTGGGAATCCCACACGCTCGCACATAAGTTGAGCGATCCGGTCGCCTGTCTTAACTTTAAAATCTTCCCCACCGAAATTAAAAAATAAGACTTTCACTATGCCACGGTAGTCGGGGTCTATTACCCACGCTCCGACGTCGAGGAAATACTTGGCAGCTAAACCGGATCGAGGGGCTATGCGTCCATAACAGCCCTCCGGAATTTGTACTTTTAAACCCGTATCTATTAACGCTTTTCCTCCCCTTGGCACTATCCCATCCTCGGCACTGAACAAGTCGTACCCGGCAGGTGCTGATGAGGCTCTCTGTGGGCTTTGGGCCTGAGCCGAGACCTTGCAGAATTGTAGAACAAATCTCTGTTTTACTGGGGACACCTCCCCCACCCGTGGCTTTGACTGGGGGCTAGTATTGCTGGTCTTTTCAAATAGAGGACTAGGGACCTTCGCTGCTAGGGCCTCTATTTTTGGGAAATTCTGCTGTCCTACCCCTACTCCTAAGGCTCCTGCCTGGGACTGGGTGGATACTAAACCCATTTTCTCATTTAGGCCTCTCTTCACCCCTTTGCAGAATGGGGGCCAATCCCTCCCCAGGACAATATCCTGCGGGAGCCGCGGAACTATGGCTACCAGTACCTCCCTTTCGGTTCCCAGCCCTTTTACAGATAGCCTATATAGGGGGTAATAAGCAGATGCCCCATGCACACATCGTATTTTGACACGCCCTTCTGCTTGACTCGGTGCAGATCGCAGGCGGGCTTCGATGGCCTGCCAGAGCTTCTGCGAGACCATGCTCTGGTCTGCACCCGAGTCCAGCAGGGCCTTGGCTTCAATGCCTTCTACTTGCACTTTCAACAGGAACCCTTCATGTACCTGTTTCTCGCTCCCAGACACCAGTGCTGTTCGCACCTTACATTCTCTACGAAAATGCCCTTCTTTGCCACAATTATAACATTTCCCTTTTACCAAGGGTACACCAGCATTTTCATTTGGTATTTTAACTCTTGGGTACCTTTCCGATCTCCCAAAGATAGCAACCCCAGCCACCTTCAGAACGCCCCCTCTTGAGGTGCCAGCCAACTCGGCCTCAAAGTAGCGTTCTGTGAGGTTGGCTGCTTCCTCAGTGGTCTGGCAACTTTGGAGCATCAAGAAAGTTTTAACTTCAGGTGATACGGCTTCCAGGAATTGCTCCAGGATGATGGTGTCAATCACAGACTCGAAAGTCCTTCTCTCTGGAGCAAGCCATTTCCATGCCAACCCTTTTAACCTCTGAAACAAAGCCTTTGGAGTTTCATCAGGCTTTAGCTTAGCCTCTCTAAACGTGCGTTTATAAAACAATGGTGTTAACCCCAGCCTGTCCTTAACAGCTTTTTTAACCTTTGCATAATCTGATGCTAGAGCAGCGGGCATGGTCTTATAAGCGGCCAGAGCCTCTCCTGTGAGGGACATGGCAAACCTCACTGCCCACTGTTCTACTGGCCATTTGACTGCCTCTGCAATTCTCTCAAATGCCTCTATAAAATCATCAAGGTTATCATTGGCGGTTAACTGTCCAAACGCTAGAGCGCTACAGTCGGATAGTCCTACCCCCCTTTGCAAACGAGGGAACAGCTCCTTCAGTGTCCTTTGGCTTTTTCAGCAAAGCCTCCAGCAGCTCAATAAGGGGTCTCTGCTGCGCACACATTGCTGCGGCACTCTGCTCCTGTGTAAGACACGCCAGCTCCATCTGCTTCTCCCATTGGGTGGACATCCATCTCATCACGTCCTGTGGATCCATCCCGACGGCTATTGTTCCTGCAGAGACAGATAAAAGAAAAAGGGCCCACCAAGTGCGGCACACTACAGCTTTCTTTTTTTTAACCCTGTCTAAAACTGCAGAACAGAAGCTCCCTTTCTCACTTCTTATCCACCTACACCCATGCCCAGCTACCTTTACCTTGGCACTGTGTAGACTCAGGCATTGAGAAAGGAGTCCTGGTCCTCCTGGCCGATCTGCCAGCGAATCCCCTGTCCGTCTTCTGTTCACAGGATAGCAGCTTCCTTTCCCTTAGTGAACTGGTGTCTCCTGGTGTTTCTTCCTTTTAAATGTCCTTGTCTTTCAGGCAAACATCCGAAAAACTACACCAACTTGTCACCAGTAACCACCCCAGGGCCGGTAGCACCTAGAGTTGGTCAGCCTGGGTATCCTTACTTAGAAAGTATGGCAAGGCTTTTATGCATGCACTGCCTCATGGGAGTTGTAGTTTCCACTTACTTTCCAAACAAGAAGCAATTGTAGTCGAGTGGGTTAGGCAAAAGGGACAAGATTTTTATTTCCCCTTCCTGGCGGATTAAATGCAGTTGAAACACAGAACAAAAATAGCCATACACTTCTGGCATAAAGGAAAATACAGGAACTCAGGAAAACAGCTTCTTTCGCTTCAAAACTTCAAACATGCAGCTTAACACAAGCTCAAAGGTAACAGTCTCTTTTATATCAAAAAGACACACTCTGCTTTTCTTCTGCTGTTTGAGACAGCCTTCTAAACAGCCCAGTTAGCAGAGTGAGATTATATGATCAGCTATAGTTAAAGTACAGTCCATTTGTTCCCCTGCTATGTCCTCAATAGCAGGCTCCGTCTGCATCTCTTCACAATCACTATCAGCTGGGTAAGTTTTCACCCTATCATACGGCGTTTCAAAGCACACTCGCCCTCTCTCTTCCCGAGGCTTCCCTTCACAGCACTCTAATGAGCAGGGTTGAGAATTACCGTATATATGGGATTTTATATAAGGAGAGTCTAGCACATCTTGGCACACACATGGAAAACTCTGGCACTTAGTTTCCCCTCTATACCACTTGGGCAGCCTACCTTTTGGCTTTTGAAAAGAGGACCTTCTCAGCACTGCTGGGTCAGCAAAGAATCCAAACACTGGATGTGTTTTCCTGCCTTTTAGCTTCTCCTTCTCCTTGGACATACAAATGTCATCAGGCCAGCACCTCTCTCTCTCTGGAGTTTCAGCGTGCTTCCAAACTAACCTCTCAGGCAATCTTTCAGCTACTGCCCTCTTGGCTGCTGCTTCACTTCCTGTCCTCGTGCCAGTGCTAGTGCACTTCCCTGTGCCTTCCTTCGTGCCCCTCCCAGTGTCTGTGCTCCTCCCGGTGCTTTCTCCTCCGTTCCACCCGGTGCTATCTTTCTTACTCTTCCCGGTGCTACTGCTTAAATCTAATGAGCACTTTTTATCTCTCTACTTCTTAGGGCTCAGCTCCGCCCCTCCCCCCAACCAGGTGTTTTCCCTTAACTCCTGATGCCGGGGAACCAATGCAGCAGGGGTGTTTTTTCTCCTCCCATGACTCATTCTGTTTACGTTTCCCTTGGCAACCCTGAGCCATGTGCTCTGCCTGCCTGTCAGCTTGTGAAGCCAATTCCTCTGCTTCACTGAACTCTATGGGGCCAGAAGGGTCTTCTACATGACATATGGTAAACCTTTTCCACTTGAAAGCATAAGAGCGTCTTGTGGATGTTTTTCTGGAAGCATAAAGGATATCCTTTACTTGCTGAGAAAGGTTAAGACCGTGAAGTTCTAGGCCTTCAGCAACCAGGCCCTGAGATGTAGAGACTGGGGATTGGGATGCCACAGCATCCCGTCCTCCTGGGATAGGAGATTCGGAGCAGATCCTAACTCCAGAGATGGAGCTGGAGAGAGATGTAAGAGCAGAGGGTACCACACTTGTCGTGGCCAATGTGGGGCTATGAGAATCATACGGCCTCTGTCTCTCTGAAACTTGAAGAGGGTTCTGGGAATTAGGGGAATGGGTTGGAAGGCATACAGGAAGTCCCGACCCCAATGGAGGAGGAAGGCATTCCTGGCCCGACACCCCTGAGCTGGAATTCTGGAACAGAACCTGAGCTGGAATTCTGGAACAGAACCGGGGAAGTTTGGCATTCAGCGGACTTGCGAAGAGGTCTATGTCCGGGGTTCCCCAAAATTGGAAAATTTTGGCCACCTGGTCTGCATGGAGAGACCATTCGTGTGGAAGCAGAACTCGACTGAGTCTGTCTGCCCAAGAGTTTTGAATGCCTGGAAGATACACTGCAAGGAGATGAATCTGATGCTCTCCGGCGAGGGCCCAAAGTCGCAAAGCTTTGTTGCAGAGCGACAGAGAGCCTGTTCCGCCCTGCTTATTCATATAGAACATGGCTACCTGGTTGTCCGTTTGAATTAGGACAGTTTTGTAGCTGAGCTGGGTGTGAAACACTCGAAGAGCAAGAAAGATTGCTCTGAGCTCTAGGAGATTGATGTGTAGATTGGTCTCCTGTGGAGTCCAGGAACCCTGACTAGAGAGGCCTTGCAAATGGGCTCCCCAACCCACCTGTGAGGCATCTGTTGTTAGAGTTACTTGGGGTGGGGGTAGCTGAAAAGGGGACCCCACCAACAGATTGTGGGGTGACTGCCACCATTGGAGAGACAAAATAAGATGATCTGAGGTTGCTATTTTGTCTAACAGGCAACCTGACGCCTGAGTCCACTGGGCTGCCCTCATATGGAGGCGGGCATAAGGGACCACATGAACGGTGGATGCCATGTGGCCTAGCAACTGTAACATTTCCCGAGCAGTGAGTTGAGACCTTAGCATTGCTTGGGAAGCTAACTGCACAATGCGAAGGCAGCGGGACTGTGGAAGATAGGCCCTTGTCTGCCTGGTATCCAACTAGGCTCCTATGAACTCTAGAGACTGAGTGGGAGCTAGGTTGGATTTTGGGAAGTTTATGACAAGTCCCAAATATTGAAGGATACGCATTGTGCGAGATAAAGAAAACCTGGCCTCTGGCTCTGATGGGGTTCGAATGAGCCAATCGTCCAAGTAAGGGAAGACAAATATTTTTAGGGTGCGGAGAAATGCTGCCACCACAGCCATACATTTTGTGAACACCCTTGGTGCCGAGGCCAGGCCAAAAGGAAGAACTCTGTATTGGTAGTGGTTCCCCTGAAATAGAAAGCGAAGAAACCTTCGGTGAGTTGGATGAATGAGAACATGAGTGTATGCATCCTTGAGATCTAGAGAACAAAGCCAGTCCTGACTCTGAAGGTATGGCAGTAGAGTTCCCAGAGAAATAATTTTGAATTTCTCTTTGAACAGGAATTTGTTCAATTCTCTGAGGTCCAAAATGGGTCTGTGCCCTCCTGTTTTCTTTGGAATAAGAAAAGAAGGGGAATAGAACCCTGCACCTTGTTGATGAATAGGTACGTCTTATATTGCCCCTTGGGCAAGAAGCAGACTGACCTCGTGATCTAACTGGGAGTTGAGAGTGGTCTGAGAATTGAACTGTCTTACCATTGTAGGAGGGGGCATGCTGAGGAAGTGAAGCTTGTATCCCTCTCTTACAATGGACCGAGTCCAACTTTCTGCTGTTATCTGCCCCCATCTGGGGGCAAAATAACATAACCTTCCTGGAATGGTGGAAGGCTCTGGCCCATTCAGGGCCAGGAAGACAAAGTTCTCTAGATGGGAGTCAAAGCCCCTGTGGAGGCTGAGTCTGCTGAGCCGGTTGAGGCTTAGCAGCCTTTGTTTTTCTTTGTTTAGGTTGTTGCTGACCCTTTTGGGCAGACTGACCTGAACGATGCCCTAGCTGGGTATAGGAGGGGTGGAACTTCTTCCTAGTGAAGAATGGTTTTTTGTAGGACTTTATCAAAATCTACAGCTGATCCTGCAAGGAAACTTTATCCAAGGTGAGATTATCAGCATCTAGCTCATTAGCTTTCTCTTGCCAATTTTTGCCAAAGAGATTTTCTCCTGTTCCAAGTCAGATGCCTGGAGCAAGGCAATCCTACGTGCGCCTATGGCAATAGCAGAAGTTCTGCTTATGCACTCAAAACAATCAAAAGCTGCACGATTTACGAATTTCGAAAAATCCTGAGCATGTTTGATAAGTGCAAGATAATCTTGTCTCTTATCCTCAGGAAGGAGAGGGCTCATAAGCTCTAGATCTCCTGTAACTTCCTTAAGGAACATTCCCATATATAAAATGTAGGAACTAATCCTGGCAGAAAGCATAGAGGCCTGGAAGGTTCGACGCCCAAAGGCATCAAGAGTTCTACATTCACGTCCTGGAGGATTAGATGCATGTCTTTTTGCACTCTTGATCCTTCTCATAGCTGATTCCACCACCATGGAATGGTGGGGCAAGCTGAGTTTTTTGAAATCCAGGACAGGGAGGAACTCGATACATAGTATCGAGCCTACGAGAATGAGGAGAAGTGGTGAGAGGTGTTTCCCACATCCTTAGCATGAGATCATGCAAGATCTCATGAATAGGCAAAGTAGCTGCCTCTTTGGGAGCTTTAGGATACTGTAAAATCTACAATTCCTTTGCCCTAGGCTCTGTTTCAGGAGCCACTGTGATGGAAAGACCTCGAGCCACATCCCGGATAAAATCCTGGAAGGATATATCCTCTGGAGGAGACATCCTACGTTTAGGAGAGGAAGAATCCTCAGGAAGAAGTATTCTAGTATCGACAGAGCTGTCAGTCTTCAGACCCGTCGGAGGATTCAAAGTATCTCCTGTCCGGGTAATCGTGCAGCGCACGATACCGGTACCGATCGAAGTCGGTATCGACAGGGTCCGGTACCGACTGGTCAGTACCGGAGGTCACAGCATGCATCGGTACCGGTAGGTCACCTGCCGACGTCGATGCAATTGCCCCCGGTACCGATGTAGGTGTCGGTAACGGTTGAATTGTCTGAAGCAGTTTCGGGGGCATCGATGCAATTGCCCCTTGTACCGATGTAGGTGTCGGTACCGGTTGAATTGTCTGAAGCGGTTTCGGGGGCATCGATGCGAGAGAAGAGCCGCCAGACTGCGTTCAATAGCCAGGAATCTCTGGTCTATCGACGCCGCCGATGCCTGGGTATCGGTACCGGACAAAGCGGCCGGTACCACAGAGCATGGCACCAGTAGTTCTGCCAAGGTTGGGGCCTCGAGAACATCCTGGAGCCCCAATGATGCTTTGGAAGCCGAAGCCTCCCGCCGGGGCAATTTTGCCGGTGTGAGTCCCTCAAGGGCAACGCCAGAGGCATCTCGATACTTAGGAGATCTACCCTTTGAGGACCGGCTAGACTTATGTTTAGTTACCTGAAATCCATGGGAGGAAGACGAAGCCCTGGAAGATGCTGATGCCACAGATGCTGCATCGGAAACCGACCCCTCTTCGACATCATGCCACAGGCAACACACTCGGAGATAGAGTGGTCAGGACCTAAACATTTGAGGCACCACTCATGGGTGTCGGTGACGGAGATGGTACCGCCACACTTGGAACACTTTTTAAAACCCGAAGCGGGTTTTTCCATTGTAGAGGAAAGTTGGGTCTAGTGCCCAAAATGGCGCGTGGCACCAGAGGAGAAAAAAGCTGGAAGATTCTAGGAAAATATATATATTTTTTTTACACTGAAAAGAAAGAAAAAAACGTCGATACTGGTGTAGCGTCGAAGGAAGACAGACGTGACCACACAAAAAAGTAGAATAAATGGGATATTTTCTGTGGTGACAGAAGTGCGACCTGCCGGCTCCGCGGAAAATGAAGAACTGGAGAGAGACAGTTGGGAAAGGCGGGAAGGCAGCATGCAGGCGCTGTGGGATGCTCCCAAAAGATTTCTAATTGGACGCTGGGGAGCGTTCCCGCGCAGGCTCCGTCGGTACCGACGATACCCATATGTGAAGACTACATTCCTGCTTGTTCCTGGAGATATTAAATATACCCTTTAATTGTCCCATTGCGAGGAATTTCTGTATGTCACTCCTCTCCCTCACTGCGGGTAATAAGACCTGTGGAATTTCAATGTTTTTTGAGGATTGGGGATGGTCCTCTGTCCCCCACCCCTCCACAAAAGATCCATCTGAAAATCCTGTCTGCAATTACCAGAGGGAGCTGATGAAAACAGAGTTTGAGGCATCAATTTGGTCCTCAAACTGGCTCTGACTACATTTCCTAGCCTACTCTACACTCAATTCTTGTGAAGCATGTCTAGTCTTATTTATTTATTTATTTATTAACAATTCTTATATACCGCACTCTTAGCCATCAGCGCGGTTTACATTGAACAGAAGCATCCGATAATTTACATTTGTCTGGTCATTACATTTAACAGGGAGTAGAACTTGGAGAAACGGGGTAACTATATACAATGGTGGTTCATCTGATAAGGGACATCATGGTCAACTATATACATAGGTGGTACAACAGTACAGGAAACTGCTTGTTATTTACATTGTGGGGTAAGCCTGTTGCAAGGGTCTGCCTGTTTGACCACTTCTGCTATTCGCTTGGGGGTTATGTTCGGAGCTGTCATTGAGATATTTAAGGAAGAGGAAATGTTTTAGCGCCTTTCTGAACTGGCTCAAGTTGGGGATTGCTCTGATTTGTGCTGGTAAGGTGTTCCATAAAGTTGGGGCGCAGAGTCGGAAGGCTCTGTTGGCTGTTGATCTGGTGCATCTTGTGATTTCATTTGGGATAACTAGCATGTTCAACTCTGCTGTTCTTCGTGGCCTGTTTGGTGCAAGCGGTTGGATGAGGTTAGAGAGAGAGGAAGAGGTGAGCCCCTTAGCCGCTTTGAACGTTAGCAGTAAAGTCTTGAAACTGATCCTTGCTTGAATGGGGAGCCAGTGTAGCTGTTTTAGAAGGGGTGTCACGTGGTCTCTCCTGGATGCCCCAAAGAGTACCCACGCTGCACTGTTCATAGCCAGCTGCAGGGGGTTCAGAGTGGACCGAGGGAGTCCTTGTAGTATGGAGTTTGAGAAGTCGAAATGGGGAAGTATAAGGGCTTGATAAATGGTGCGGAAATCATCCGGTTCGAGTAGCGTGCGTAGGTGTCTGAGGGATCTGATTTTAAAGTAGATTGCCTTGACAGTATTGGCTATGTGGTTTTTCATGTCAAGGTTTTGGTCTAACGTTACTCCAAGGTAACGTATTACAGGTTTCACTTGTAGTTGGGCATCCTTTACCTTAACACAGCTAGGTGGGGTGAAGTTGGTGTTCCTCGAGACGAAAAGGACTTCCGTCTTTTTGTGTTGTATTCGCAGGTTTTGTGACAGGAGCCACTCTGATATGGTGTCGAAGCAGTTAGTCAGAGGGGTGAGGTCTAGGCTATCCAATGATATTGGCATATACAATAGCACATCGTCTGCATATATCATGTAACTGACATTGAAGGATCTGATGATGTCGCAGATGGGTTGGATGTATATATTAAACATCAATGCAGATAGGGAGGATCCTTGAGGTACACCTTGACTTTGTTGGAATGGTTCAGATGTAGCCCCGTCGGCTCGGACATGCTGCCATCTACCGGACAGGTAAGATTTGCACCATTCGAGCGCTGTTCCGCAGATACATTTTTCCCTTAGCCGGCAGATGAGAATTTCGTGGCATACCGAGTCAAAAGCCGCTGCTATGTCTAGAAAGACAAGAGCGAAACCCTGACGTATGTTATCCACACCTGAGATTATGTTGTTGAAGAGGGCTGTGAGTAGTGTTTCCACTCCATGTGACTCTCTGAATCCATGTTGGGCCAGATCCAGTGGGGCTGAGGTGTCTATATGATCCTGTAATTGCCTGTGCACTATTTTCTCGATGATTTTTGCGAGCATAGGTATGCTAGATATGGGCCTGTAAGACTCTACCTTTTGAGGATCAAGTTTGGTATTCTTTAAAAGAGGTCTTACAGAGGTCTGCTTGAGAGTAGGTGGGAAAGAGCCAGTGGTAAAGGACTGGTTTAAGATTTTGGCTATAATTGGGGATAGGTCACATCGCAGGTCCTTTATCCAGTGTGCAGGGCAAGGATCTGTGTGCGCAGTGGTTGTGTTTAGGGCTAGGATGGTATCTTCAATAATTTTCTTCGAAGGAGTGGAGAAGGATGTCAGTGATGCTGGGTAGTCTTGTTCATCAGGAGGGTCCGGTATTAATATTTTGTTGGTCTTGCACATTTTAGATTGCATGTAAATCGCATAGTCCTGTGGGTGGATACCGCTATGGTGCTCAGGGGTTGGTTCTTTGGCAAGCGTTTTAACTAGGTTAAACAAGTCATGCGGTTTATTCAGTGATCGTTTCAGGGTGTCTGTGTGGTATTGCCTGATTTTGTCTGTGATGGCTTTACGGTGTGCCGCCAGGTGTTGGATGTAGGCTGATTGGTCACAGCTGGTGCGTGACTTTCTCCAGCGTTTTTCCAGCCGTCTTAGTCTTATTAACAGGCTGTGGCTCAGAAAAATTAGATTTATGCCTATGGGATTCATTCCTATAGGGAACCTGTTTATTCTGCCAATGATATGCTGAACCAACCTTATAGTTCCCCTCGTCTCATTTATACTTCTTACGCTTTTTATCTTTAACTAGTTTCTTATATTCCAAGAAAGTTTTATCAAAATCAGTCTTTAAATTCTCAAACCAGACATCCTTTTCTTGCAAAGTATTCATTTTAGAGTCAACTTCTTTCTTTAGAGCTTCAGCCTTACATTTTGAGTTATGATGAGCAAGATCATTAAATCTAGCAAACATTTGTTTAAGATCTTAATCCAATTAGACAAACTTTACTCTAAGAGTGAAGAAGCGTGCATTGTTTCATGGATCAATTTCTGAGTCAGCTGAACTGCTTCTCCCCAATCATCTTCTGTAGCCACTGCTCCTTTTTCCTTGGTGAAGAAGGGATCTTTAAAGATCCATTTCATTGATTCCCATCTCGATTTCTTTCCTGACAACTGTGGTATGGTTAGTGATCTTCAGGCAGCATGAGCTGTAATTCTTAATCTTCATAGCTTAGCACATCTTTCCATAAGGAGAACATATTGCTCAGTATCACAGGAGAGCCCAATGAGAGCAAACACACTCGCAGCAGAGGAATATCAAAACAAGAGCGAAATAGCACATGCAGTTGGCATATCAGACAGCTTTATTGACAAAGAACCCCAATGCGTTTTGGCACTTTCCTTCTTCAGGGGGTTAACAAGCGTCAAATAAAACGAAACGGTTAAAAATATAAAGTTAAGATACATAAATAATAAAAAACATAAATTAAACTGTGTACATGAAGATAAATAATTAGACAACAGTAAAATAATTAAAAACTACAAACAGTAAGGCTAAAACTGAAAAACGAAACAGAGTAAATAAACAATAAAATATATCTCTAAAACAAGCAAACAGTTGAATAAAGCAAGGGGAACGTGGCTATTAATAGTACCGGACAAAAAAAAATCCTCTCGCAAGCATACATCTTAAATAAGTTAAACAAGTACCGGACAAAAAAAAAATCCTCTCGCAAGCATACATCTTAAATAAGTTAAACACTAATGTGAGAGTTCAAATAAACAGAATGAGGAGAAACTATAAGGACGGGTTCAGGGATAAAAAAAACAATAATATGCATACAAAGGATCAGACATGCTGAGAAGGAAATTCATTTGATCCTGTAAGGCAAGCTGATCTTATGTGTGTCCTTCTCCTCCACTGTCATCTCTAATTTCTACACGTTCCACTCTGCTGTGCCATACGCCTGGAATAATCTTCTCGAGTTGGTGCATCATATGACCTCCTTGGCCATATTCAAATTCCTCCAAAAACCCATCTTTTTAAGCCCAATTTTGAATCTCTCTGTCCATAACCTTGTTGATTTTGGCCTTTTTTTCTTTAGTAAATATATTTTCTGAAGTCTCTTATCTGCCTTTTCTATACGTCTTGTCTGGATTTTAATCTTCATGGAGCAGGAACCATCTGTTGTGTGTTATCTGTACAGTATTGTCTACCCCTAGTAGTGCTACAAAAATGATGAGAAGTAGTGTTCTTTGTTGCTACTGTAGTGTCTACTGCAAACTGAGGGAACAGCACAAAGGTAAATCTCTGAGTTCTCTCGTGGTTGGTAAAGTGTAGTTACTCACCTGTAACAGGTGTTCTCCAGGAGCAGCAGGAATCAGTCCTCACATATGGGTGACGTCGGCGCCGACGGAGCCCTCGCGGAGCAATTTTCCCCAGCTTTCAAAGAAAGCCTTTGGGAATTGCAGCGCGCATGCGCGGTCGCCTTCCCGCCCAAGGGTGCCATCTTAGCCAGTCAGATGACATAGCTAAAAGACAGCATAAAAATTTGCAAAAAAACTAAAGCAGATAATTGCAACTCCAAGGGGAGGAGGGAGGGTTGTGAGGACTGATTTCTGCTGCTCCTGGAGAACACCTGTTACAGGTGAGTAACTACGCTTTCTCCAGGACCAAGCAGGAAGTCAGTCCTCACATATGGGACTCCCAAGCTTAAGGCTACCGGAGACCCTAAGCACAAAAATGAGCTCCCTCTAGCTCAGCAGCACAGAAGGAAGGAATCTTCACTGAATTATTACCCACCGGTAGCCCCCATCCGGGATGGAGGGTAGGAGTTGCTCAGACCTCGAAGAGATTTCGGAGGACTGCCTGTCCGAAAGCACTGTCCCTGCGGGACTCCCTCTCGAGGCAGTAATGGACCGCAAAAGTCTGGCTCGAAGACCAAATAGCGGCCCGGCAGATGTCTGCCAATGGAACAGAGCGGAGGTAAGCCACTGACGTAGCCTTCGCCCGAACACAATGAGCCGTGACCCGACTATCTAGCGAGAGTCCGGCTGCCCCATAAGCCCAAGCGATACAGTCAGCAACCCAGATGGACAGAGTACGCTTGGAGACAGGGAGCCCCAATTTATTGGGGTCAAAAGACACGAAAAGCTGAGCAGCTTTACGGTGCTCCCGCGTACGGTCAAGGTAGAAGTTCAACGCCCTTCTACAGTCCAGGGTATGCAGGACCATCTCAGCTCGGCTGGAGTGTGGCCTGGGAAAGAAGGTCGGAAGTACCACCTCCTGATTGATGTGAAAAGGGGAGACCACTTTTGGAAGAAATTTTGGGTGAGTCCGTAGGACTACCCTATTTTTGTAGAACCGAGTGTAAGGGGGATCAGACACGAGGGCCTGCAATTCACTTACGCGTCTAGCGGAAGTGAGGGCTATCAGGAATAAGGTTTTCCAAGAAAGAAAACGGAGAGAACAGGTAGCCATAGGTTCAAAAGGCGGACAGGTGATCCGCTGTAAAACCACATTCAGATCCCAGTCAGGTGTTGGCGGGCGCAGAGGTGGTTTAAGTAGAAGGAGACCTCGGAGAAACCTCGCTACGAGAGGGTCGCTGGAAAGAGGTCTGCCGTCCACCGGCACATGATGTGCTGAAAGAGCACTGAGGTGAACTTTGACGGAGTTGGACTTAAGTCCCAGATTAGAGAGGTAGAGCAAATACTGCAAGATCACCGACACCGAGCAGGAGAAGGGATCCTGAGACTGCTGGGCACACCAAGCGGAAAAGCGACGCCATTTAAGGGCGTAGCATTTGCGGGTAGAAGGTCGTCGGGAAGCTAGGACGACCTCTTCCACCTCTGCCGGCAGTAGAAGGGGAGCGAGGACTACCCTTTCAGCAGCCAGGCCATCAGATGTAGAGATCTGAGGTTGGGGTGTAGCAGGGACCCCTGATCCTGTGTCAGGAGATCTGGTTGAAACCTCAGAGGGAACGGATCCTCTACCGCTAATTGCAGCAGGAGTGGAAACCACGGCTGTCTGGGCCAGCGAGGAGCTATGAGGATCATGGAAGCTTTGTCTCGGAGAACCTTGAAAAGAGTTCGAGAGACTAGCGGTATGGGAGGAAAGGCATACAGAAGGCTTTTCGACCATGAGAGCAGAAAAGCATCCGCCGCTACTCGAAGGGGATGCGGCTGCCGAGAGCAGAAGCGAGGAAGTTGCCAGTTGAGAGGACTGGCAAAGAGATCGATCGTGGGGAGGCCCCACTTCAGAAAAAGTTTCTGAACTACCAAGGGATCCAGGCGCCACTCGTGCGGCTGGAGGATCCTGCTGAGTTTGTCCGCCAGGCAATTTTCTTGGCCTGGGAGATAAACTGCCTTGAGAAGAATGCCGTGGCTGACGGCCCAAGAGCAGAGTCTCTGTGCTTCTCGACAGAGAAGGAAGGAGCCCGTGCCTCCCTGTTTGTTCACGTAGAACATGGCAACTTGATTGTCCGTCTGGACAAGGACGGACTGGTGAGAAGTCAGGTGGGAGAAAGCCTTGAGAGCCAGACGGATTGCTCTGAGCTCCAGGAAGTTGATCTGCTGCGCAGACTCCCACGTGGTCCAGAGACCTTGAGTACATGCCCCTTGGCAGTGCGCTCCCCATCCCAGGAGAGAAGCATCGGTCGTCAGCACTTGAGCTGGAGGAGGAGACTGAAAAGGCATTCCAAGCACCAGGTTCGGCCAATGAAGCCACCACTGTAGAGAAGAGGCCAGCGGGCCGGAGATGCGCACTAAGTCGGCTAGGCCGCCCGTGGCCTGTAGCCACTGCTTGCGAAGGCACCACTGAGCAGGCCGCATATTGAGGCGGGCATTGGGGGTCACGTGGACGGTGGAAGCCATATGGCCGAGTAGTCTCAGGAAGCGCCTGGCGGAGACCAGGGACTGGCTGCGAAAGCGGCCGGCTAGGTCCATGAGCCGTTGAGCCCTGTCGAGAGGCAGAAAAGCTCGTGCCTGAAGAGTGTGCAATCTTGCGCCGATGAACTCGAGATCTTGCGAGGGGAGCAAAGTGGACTTTGCGAAGTTTATGACAAAGCCCAAGTACTGCAGAAGAGTCACAGTGCGGTGTGTGGCTTTTGTGACTTCCGGAGAGGACGATGCTCTGATGAGCCAGTCGTCTAGGTACGGAAAGACATAGAGGCCGTGAAGCCGGAGATAAGCCGCCACCACCGCGAGACATTTTGTGAAGACTCGTGGTGCGGAGGATAGGCCAAAGGGCAGTACTCTGTACTGGTAATGATTTCCTGCCACCACAAACCTTAGGTATTGGCGGTGGCTTGGGTGGATGAGGATGTGCGTGTAGGCATCCTTTAGATCCAAGGAGCATAGCCAATCTCCCTGCTGGAGGTAGGGCAGAAGGATTCCAAGGGTAAGCATCTTGAACTTCTCCCTGACAAGGAACTTGTTGAGGTTGCGCAAGTCCAGGATGGGTCTGAGGCCTCCTGTTCTTTTTGGTATTAGGAAATACCTGGAATAGAAGCCTTGACCCCTCAGGTGGTGGGGCACCGGTTCCACAGCCTGTTCCTGAAGAAGACTTGCTAACTCCTGAAGGAGTAAGTCCCTGTGCAGAGGGAGTCGTGGAGGTTCTCCCGGGAAATAGGAGGGAGGGACCTGGTGGAAGTGGAGAAGATAGCCTTCTCTCACAACCTGAAGCACCCAGGCATCTGAGGTGATGTTGGACCACCTGTGGGCAAAGTGAACCAGCCGGCCTCCTGTGCCGGGAGGAACCAGCTGAGGGGGAGAGGCTATGCTGATGAAGTCAAAAACCCCCACTCTGCTGAGCAGGGGCCGGTGGTGCAGGCTTGGGGGCTTGCTGCCTACGGGACCCGTTACCCCGTCCCTTGGCCTGCTGACCCTGTTGGGGAGCTGCGGAGGCCTGATAATGAGGGTAGTGTTTATAGGCAGCCGCCTTTCTCGGGTAAAAGGACTTCTTTCCCGAGCCCTCCTTCTTCTGGGAAGGGGCGGAGGTCTTCCTAGAGAGCCTAGTTCTGGTGAGAGTCTCCGTCTCGATTTGTGCAGCCTTCTCAGCCATGGGCTTGCCAAAGAGGTTCTCACCTCGGCAGGGGACATCGACCAACTTGTCCTGCACCCAGGGTTCAAGGTCAGACGACTGAAGCCAAGCCTGTCGGCGGGCACCGATGCCGGCTGCGGCCACTCGAGCCGATGCTTCAAAGCCATCATAGGCTGCTCGAGAAATGAATTTGGAGCATTCCCGAATACCAGTTGTCAAGGCTAGGAACCTCCGCAAAGGTTCCTCGGACAGCCCAGCGGAGAATCCGGCTAGCTCTTTAGCCAGGTCTCTAAGGTACATGCCCATGTAGAGCTGGTAGGTCTGGACCCGACAAGCAAGCATAGAGCCCTGGAAACACTTCTTACCGAGGCCATCCAGGTTGCGGGCCTCCCTGCCAGGAGGCACCGAGGAGTGCATCTTCTGGCTCTTAAGCCTATGCATGGCCGATTCCACCACCATGGAATGGTGCGGCAGCTGTGCTTTTTGGAAGCCAGGGCTCTTGCGGACTCGATAGATGGAATCGACCCGCTTGCTTAATACCGATGACGATGCCGGACTCTCCCACATGCGGAAGAGTAGTCGTTCCAGCATGGGAGGAACCGGTACAGTAAAGTGCTCCCTGGCGGGAGAGTCGTACTGAAGGGCGTCGAGTTCGTCGGCTCGAGGCTCCTCCTCGGGATCCGCAGGGAAGGCCAAAGCCTTGGCCATATCCCTGACGAAGTCCGAGAACCGGGCATCCTCCGGAGGGGACTGTTTCCGAGGTTCGGACTCAGGCGAGTCCGAGGGGACACACCGAGTCCGAAAAGAATCAGGTGACTCTTCCTCTTCCGACTCCCAGGCCGACTCCGAGGAGGAATCGGTGGGGTCGGTCCGGGCGGGCGGAGGCGTCGGCCGCCCCGACGCCAAGGGAGTCGGCGTCGATGACCTCGGTCCCGAACGGGAGGCCGAGGGTGACCTCGACCGAGGATCGACTCGAGCCCGCATGGACTCGAGGATCGGCTCGGTCTCCGGGGTCGACTTGGACGTCGACGTCCCGGCGGTCGGGGCAGAGGCGCCAGCGAGGCTAGCGATCAGTGCCCGCTGCTGGTCCATGAAGGCAGATAGTCTGCTCTCCAAGGCCGTCAACCTGAGTCCGACCTCAGGTGACCCAGCAGCCCCCGACTCGGGCCCCGACGGCGTCGGGCCCGACGTTGGACCCCTCGGAGGCGAGTCCAGGAGGACTACAGGACTTACCTGAGCAGGCAACTCCGATTCCAGACGAGGTCGCTTCGGGAGATGCTCCTTCTCCAAAGACCCGGGACGGCTATTGGGGCTATGCGACCTGGCCCTTGCGGAACCAGGAGCGTCCACCGACGCCGCCCCCGCGGGTTTCACCTTCCGATGATGGTCCCCGGAGGGAGAACCCCTGTCGGAGGAACTCCGGCGACGGTCAGAGCTGGAGCCTCTGGACGCCGAGGCCTCCGACGAGGTCCGGGTACGGGTGGGATCAGCGAAGATTCGTTCCCGCTGATGCCGCCGACTCCTGAACGCTTTGGAGGACATTTTGCTGCAGGCCCCACAGATCAGTTCCTCGTGATCCGGGCCAAGGCAGCGGAGGCAATTATCGTGTGTGTCAGTGAGTGACATTTCTGTCACACTGAACACACCTCTTGAAACCACTGGCAGCCATCGGGGGAAAAAGGGCCCCTGCGAGGTCGAAGGACCGGGCTGCCAGCGAAAAACCGAAAATGAAACTGACAGAAAATCAGAAAAACCGAAAAATAAGAGAAGGACTCGCAACGGCGTCGCGAGTCCGGGCAGGAAAGAGACTGGCGTCGAACCGAAGAAAAAAGAGAAATAAATCACGAAAAATCAACTTTTTCAGCGGGGACAAGAAGACCACGTCTGTAGGGCTCCGCGGAAAAAAGAAGACTGGCTAAGATGGCACCCTTGGGCGGGAAGGCGACCGCGCATGCGCGCTGCAATTCCCAAAGGCTTTCTTTGAAAGCTGGGGAAAATTGCTCCGCGAGGGCTCCGTCGGCGCCGACGTCACCCATATGTGAGGACTGACTTCCTGCTTGGTCCTGGAGAATAGTGCATGTACTGCCTAGCCATGTTGTCTGGAGCAGGTGGAAGGGATACACAAAACAAAGGGAAAATGGAGGCTAAAAATTTAATTCTTATGCTACAAATATATAGAACAAATACAGAAAAAATGGTTTAAAGATCAAAAACAGATGTGCCCTTTTAATGAATTGTATCAATTTTGTAATACATGCAAATTAATTAATCTAGCAAAAATAGATTCTTCATACTGTCTTCTAACTCACCATTATCCTTTTATGTACAAACCTATTGAATGTTAAAGTTATTTTGAAATCCATCTGGAGTTGAGTAATTAAAAGTTCAGTTTCATATTCTCCCTAATCTTTAAAAGACATTTGCAAAAATGTCTTTTAAATATATATAAAGACATCTAGGATTTCTACCCATGTCTTCAATAAGTGCCACCAACGCCAGACTGTACTACAGTGGATCTCTACTCAAACCATCCAATTGTGCCTTTTGATACAAAATGTGCATTTTTCTGCTGTTATTAATAATAGCACTTAACCTAAATTTGTATATGCAAATGAGCTGTAGATTCCATAGGTTGTACCTATGGCTCTGTTTCATCAATGTTCTCATCAGGACAGCAATAATACTCCACAAAACAGATCTGCCCATCTTCATTTCTAATCATGTATTGCAGGGAGAGAAATCCACGGTTATCCGTTCGAACAGACACTTTACAGGACAATGCCAGGGCTTTAGTAGATGGCTTAAGTAAAGATACCTTGTACCTGCAAATAAAGAATAACAAACTAACTTTCCAACACAAAGAGTTTGCATGTTTCTGGATGCTGCAATAAGCTGTGGAAAAATAAGCGTAGTTACTCACCTGTAACAGGTGTTCTCCAGGAGCAGCAGGAATCAGCCTTCACATATGGGTGACATCGGCGTCGATGGAGCCCGTGTGCGGAGAATTTCCCCAGCTTTCAAAGAAAGCCTTTGGGAATGCAGCGCGCATACGCGGTCCCCTTCCCGTCCAAGGGTGCCATCTTGCTCAGTCTGATGACATAGTTAAAAGACAGAAAAAAACCCCAAAATTAAATATATATAGGACTGCAACTCCAAGGGGAGGAGGGAGGGTCATAAGGACCGATTCCTGCTGCTCCTGGAGAAAGCACAGTTACTTACCTGTAACAGGTGATCTCTGGGAACAGCAGGAATAAGTCTTCTCATATGGGTACGTCGGTACCGACGGAGTCCGCGCGGGAACGCTTCCCAGCGTCCAATCAAAGAGCTTTTGGAAGCATCCCACCATGCCTGCGTGCTGCCTTCCCGCCTTTCCAAAACTGCCTCTCCTCAGTTAAGTTTTAAAGCTGAGACAAAGAGAGAGAGAGGAAAGGAAAGATAGATAGAGATACAACTCCTGGGGAGGTGGGTGGGTTGTGAAGACTTATTCCTGCTGTTCCCAGAGATCACCTGTTACAGGTAAGTAACTGTGCTATCTCCAGGAACAAGCAGGAATGAGTCTTCACATATGGGGACTCCCAAGCTGAGATGCCTGGAGTCCCAGCATGTCATGGGTTGGAACATGCTATCCCCCACAACACCAGGCATCCTGAGGATGGAGGGTAGGAGTTGAAGAGAGAAAGGTGCTGTGGAACAGTTAACCTAGCATAGGATTGCAGACAAGGAGTCCATGTGTGGATGATAATTGTCATCAATGATATTGCAAAGAAAAAATATTGCAATATGGACCTCCCCTAACAGGACTTCAGAGAAGTATGGAGGTTTATGGGATCTACTGGGGAACCCAGTAGAGGAACCTCGAGAAGGACCTCACTGTAAGTGGAGGTAGTAACCCTGTAGGAAAAGCAATGGAGGTCAGAATCCTGAAAGGTAACAGGTAACCCCAGTAGGAAAAACTAGGGTAGTACAAAAACGGTGGGCCTTCAGCGGAAGGTTTTATGATAAAAGCCGAACTCTTTTGCAGCAGAGTGGCTCACTCTTAGGAACAAAAAGAGAGAGGCTAACCGATTTGGACAAACAGGCCCAGTCCTTGTGGGGAGAAAGGTTATGGGAACCCCTTGTATCCCAAAAGAAAGGACAACGCCGGAGGCGTTAGAGCCTGTGATTAGCTGAAGATCCGCAATGTCTCTCCTAACTGAGGTCAGCTGGGAGAGATATTGGAACATGGAGAGCTTCAGGGGTACCTAACCTTAAAGTTATGGCAGGTGTTAACTACCACGAACGTGGTTGTGAGTGTAGGACCCTAAAACATGCTGGATAGCATAAGTATGGGTAAAGCCCATCTGTCAGAATCATATAGCTATATGAGCCTCGACAGTCAGGTAGATAAAGCAGAATACATATCTACCGATAGTAAAATATCTCGACAGATACATATATATACACATATATATATACACACACATATATATATATAAATAAATAACCTATAGATATATGAGAATATATCTATAGTGAGATATGAAGGGCATAAAATACACACAAATGATAGACATAGACATCTGTAAGATGTGTGCTATAGGTATGAATATATAGGCCTCTATATGGAAGTCTGCAAAGAAGCAGACAGAGATATGCCTACAAAAAGGTATTCACATGGGAAAAATGTGGAGAGGAAAGATTCATCTAATAACAAGAAGGTGGAACCTACTTGAGAAGATATATAGAGAATCAATTCCCACTGGTTATGGCTACAGGGATGCTAGGTAGTAGAATAACCAGGATGGTTACGTGAAAAGCAGAGGATGATATCAGTCTGCAGCCAGCAAGTCCAGAGTATTCTAGAACTCTAGCATGGTAAGTGAACAGAAGACGCATAGGAATGAGATACCATGCTGACCTGTTTAAAGGCAAAAAGGTATCATGCGTTCTTACCATGAGGACGAGCTGGAAGGAGAAAACATATTCCCTATTGTAAATACTATGGACCAAAGCAGGGAATTAGCAACTCCTTAAGCTTTCACGTAAGAGGAGGCCTATGTCCTTTATATTAAAAAGGAGAACTTTTCTAGTCATGGGAGACATGACTGAAAAAGCCTTTTTCAACCATCTAGTATAGCTGTTGGAGAAAAAGCCCCCCATGCTCTCTAGCAAGGGTCCATAGTGGAGAGCTTCTCTGTAGAATTGCAGAGAGCATGATGCAGGAGAATGAGGAGATAGATACTGGCTCTCCAGCAGCCAGTTCTATGTCAACTATGCTGCCAAACCCAGGGGAATGGAGATGGCAGAAAGAGAAGACAATCCAACAAGCTTGTAGTGAAAAAATTTCCAAGACAGATGACAGCACTGACTTGGAGCCACTATTAAGACCAGACAGAATGTTAGTGGAGGACAAATCTGGTTGCTGGTGGACAAGAACCAGTGGTCCAAACATTAAGGCTCCTGCATTGGCAGCTGCTAGCCAGACAGCAGAAGAATGGTACTGTTTAAAAACAGAAAGAACAGACAAAACAAGAGTAGAAAACTCTGGACGTGTCTGATGAACTGCTTGAAAGTAAGATTGAAAAAGAAGAGTCAACTCAGAGAAGAGAACTCTGCACTGGAAAAGTAAGAAAACTAGAGAGGCTGAAGAAAAAGCCCTCCAGTGAAGCAATACCGCTCTTACAGAGGAAAAACCTGGTAAGAGGGTAAAGAGAATGGAGCTGAAGAAAACTTACAAAGTAGTAAGTTTATAGAAAGGAAAAAAGACATGCTGGCACAGGAAACTATCGTTTGATAGTGGATAGACCCAGGGCCGGATTTACCTTGAGTGAGGCCCTACGCCAACAAAAATTGTGGGCCCCCAGAAAAGATAAAAACGAGCATGCCGGATCAGCTGCGCGCTGTTGGCCCTGACGTCATAATTAAACTGGGAATCCCAAAAGCCAAACTTGGAATGTACAACACTGTAGAAATAAAACTATACAATAATTTGCTCTTGTACTAAACAAAGCGCAGAAGTTAATGATGCACATTTACCAGAGCTGACATATTCCAATTAATAAATTCAAAATAAAGAGATATTTTTCTACCCTTTTGTGCATTTTTTTTCAGCTGCAATTGCTCCAGCCACTTTCTTCTGGTTTCTTCGTGTCAGTCCACCTCCAGTCTTAACCCCCCCAGCCCATTTCCAGTCCCAGCCCCCCCCCATCGGCTCAAGTAAAATTAAATTAAAAAAAAAAAACGCTGGCTGCTGCCGCGGCAGCATGGACTGTCCCGCGGGGCCCCCCTCTGCCCGGCTGAATCCGTCCTTTCCTCCCTCCCTCCGTGTCGGCTTTGAGAGGCGCGAAGGGAGAGTGTCTCCCTTGCGTCTCTGTTAAGCCCGCAGGGGCTGATGGGAAATTTGCCATGGGGAGGCCTCGGCCCCACTCCCCGCTATCGCGTCTCTCACCTCCTGGCTTTGGGGGCCGTAGAAAGCGCCGTAGAAAGCGACTTTCCTAAGTGAAAAATTCAGGCAGTATGTGGACATGCATTTAAACTAGGAAAAGGGGGTGACGGATGTGGAAGGTCAACATCTGCATGCCACCCCCAACAAAAGCAGAACATCAGAAACAGCCACACTTTTAAACCACACATCAAAAACATGTGGGAGGAAGTGGGCAGAACAAAATCAATGCAAAATACACACAAGCCAGGAAAGTGCTGGAAAGCAATGAGCACAAATGCTCGAAGCTTAGCCAACAAAATTCCAGACCTGGAAGCCCTAACGGCAGAAACAGACTTGGACATTGTGGCCATTACAGAAACATGGTTTAATGAATCACATGATTGGGATATAGCCATAGCTGGCTATAATCTATTCAGGAGGGACCGAGAAAATGGAAAAGGAGGAGGAGTAGCCTTGTATGTCAAAAGCAATATTAAAGCTACTGAAATGCAGGGGACATGGGGAAAAGAAGAAGCGCTCTGGATTGCGTTGGAGAGAGGAGATGGCACTGTCATCCATATTGCTGTAGTCTATAGACCTCCGACTCAAATCGAAGAGAGACACAATGAATTGATTAGAGATATTGCCAAGATAGCATCAAAGGGGGAAGCAATCATATTGGGTGACTTTAATCTACCTGATGTGGCTTGGATTACTCCTTCTGCACATCTGGAAAGAAGCAAAAGAATTGTGGATGCTCTCCAAGATGCATTATTTAGACAAATGGTGATGGAACCAACCAGGGAAAGCTCAACGCTGGATGTAGTGCTCACCAACGGCGATAGTGTGTCAAATGTCTGCTTGAGTGCCCCTGTGAGCAACAGCGACCATCACACGGTGTGGTTTGAAATAAAAGCCATGGCACAGGCCAATCATAGCAAGCTCAGAGTCCTAAACTTCAAATACACTAACTTCAATCAAATGGCAGAGTATGTAAAAGAGGAGATGACGGGGTGGGAAGAGATGAAGGAAGTGGAATTGCAATGGGCTAAACTAAAGGAGGCATTGAAAGGAGCAACAGATAAATATGTAAGAAAAGTAAATAAAAGCAAGAGGAGAAGGAAACCTAATTTGGTTTTCCAAAGAGGTGGCTGCTCATATAAAGGCAAAAAACACAACTTTTGCAAAATTCAAAAGCTTGCAGACCGAAGAACACAGAAATGAATACAGGATCAAACTCAAAGAGACAAAACGAGAAATAAGGATAGCAAAATCAAAGGCAGAGGAAAAGATGGCTAAAGATGTTAAGGGTGGCAACAAAAATTTCTTCAGGTATATTTGGGAAAGGAAAAAGATCAGAGTTGGAATTGCAGGACTCAGAAGTGCTGGGAAAGGACTCGTGGAAAGTGACACTGAAAAAGCAAAATTGCTAAACAATTACTTCTGCTCTGTGTTTACTAAAGAAGATCCTGGGGATGGACCAGCTGTGACTCCCAAATATAAAATGGGAATGAAGTAGATACCACACCATTCACAGCAGAAGAGGTGTTAGAACAACTTGCTAAACTGAAAGTGGACAAAGCCATGGGACCGGATGGGATACATCCCAGGATACTGAAAGAGCTCAGAGAGGTTCTTGCAGGACCGTTAAAGGATGTCTTCAACAGATCCTTGGAAACAGGAGAGGTTCCTCAGGACTGGAGAATGGCTGATGTCGTACCTCTACACAAAAGTGGTGACAGGGAAGAAGTGTCAAACTACAGACCCGTGAGCCTTACCTCGGTGGCAGGAAAAGTAATGGAGGCGCTCCTGAAAGAGCGAATAGTGAACTTTCTGAAAACCAACAGCTTGCAAGACCCGAGGCAACATGGTTTTACCGAAGGACGATCTTGCCAGACAAATCTGATCGAGTTCTTTGACTGCGTGACGAGGGAACTAGATCAGGGGCATGCAATGGATGTCATCTACCTGGATTTCAGCAAAGCCTTTGATACTGTTCCTCATAGGAGGCTTATCAACAAACTCAGTAGCTTGGGGATGGGTCCCAAGATGGTAAACTGGATTAGAAATTGGCTGACTGACAGACGACAGAAGGTGATTGTACATGGAGCTCACTCGGATGAGAGGAAGGTGATTAGCGGGGTGCCCCAGGGTTCGGTCCTGGGCCCGGCACTGTTCAATGTATTTGTGAGTGATATTGCTGAAGGACTGAATGGAAAAGTCTGTCTTTTTGCAGACAACACAAAAATTTGCAACAGAGTGGACTCCCCTGAGGGAGTGGTTAACATGAAGAAAGATCTACAAAAGCTGGAAGACTGGTCTAAAGCTTGGCAACTACGATTTAATGCAAAAAAGTGCAGTGTCATGCACTTGGGTAGCAGAAATCCAAGAGAAATGTACAAGATAGGGGGAGAAAGGTTGGTATGCACAGTTCAGGAAAAAGACCTTGGTGTGATTATCTCTGCTGATCTCAAGGTGGCAAAACAGTGCGACAAGGCGGTGGCAAAAGCCAGGAGGATGTTGGGCTGCATACAAAGAGGGATTACCAGCAGAAAAGAAGAGGTACTTATGCCACTGTATAGGTCACTGGTGAGGCCTCACTTGGAATACTGCGTTCAGTTTTGGAGACCATATCTTGCAAAGGATGTAAAAAGACTGGAGACTGTTCAGAGGAAGGCGACCAAAATGATTTGGAGCCTGCGTCAGAAGCCTTATGAGAAGAGACTTGAAGACCTAAATATGTATACCTTGGAGGAAAGGAGGCACAGGGGAGATATGATTCAGACCTTTAAATACTTAAAGAGAAATGATGAACAAACAAACCTCTTCCAAAGACGGGGAACCTGTAAAACTAGAGGGCATAACATGAAACTGCAAGGGGGTAAATTGAAAGGCAATGTCAGGAAATATTTTTTCACTGAAAGGGTGGTGGATGCTTGGAATGCCCTCCCGATGGAAGTGGTAGGGGCGAACACGGTGACGGAATTCAAAAAGGCATGGGACAAACACAGAGGATCCCTTTACAGAAATAGGAAAAAAAACAAAATAAAGGGTACCATCTAACTTCCGAACCATATAACGTCTCAACAAATAGGGGTGTCCTATATGGAGTGGTGGGTTTACCCCTGAACAAGGATATGGAGAGGGGTGGCCTGCGCGGAGCGACAGGTGCACCTACTCTTGCCATCTCGCTGGGCAGACTGGATGGACCATGCTGGTCTTTATCTGCCGTCAACTACTATGTTACTATGTTCTTGCTGGAGCTGCTGATGTTCCTCACGGTAACGGTCTGGCGGTACACGGCCCCGACCACCACGTCGGTGAAGTACAAGAACGGGGGGGAAACCTTAACCCCGGCCACCACCTTCTCCTCCATGCTCGGGCTGCGGCCGCTCCGTCTCCAGAGTGCCTAGGCAGCGGCGTGGGAAGCGGTTGCCTAGCAACGGTTGAACCGGAAAAGCAGAGAGGGACGCGGGAAGCTGATTGGCGGAGCGCTGAGACGTCACCGGCGGGTTGCGAGAAGCTGATTCGCTGATCGCCGTGACGTCGCCGCTTGCCTCTCAAAGCCGGCACGGACGGAGGGAGGGAGGGACGGATTCAGCTGGGCAGAGGGGGTCCCGCAGGACAGTCCATGCTGCCGCGGCAGCAGAGGGGGCCCCGCGGGACAGTCCATGCTGCCGCGGCAGCAGCCAGCGTTTTTTTTTTTTATTTAATTTTAAGAACGCTAACAATTTGTTCAGTTTTTGTGGGCCCTTGTCAGCTGTGGGCCCTACGCCACGGTGTAGTTGGCGTATAGGTAAATCCGGCCCTGGATAGACCTCTTTCCCTAGCAGGAAAAAGAGGAGAACTCTGTGACCTAGAAGCATGAACATCCTGACAGCTCATAGAACATAGAAAGAATGGATGTCTTTCGGGAAGAGATCCATGTTTAGGATTTAGAATGACAGCAGTGGATTGCCTCTATTGAGAAGAAGCAACGGCAGATTCTAATCCCAAGAGTCACAAAAGCATCTGATGGATTGATCAGAAACCCTGTGGTTGCTGGGTTTGCTGAGCCTGGTGAGAGGTTGAACTCTGCAGACCAGGAGGATGCTTCCCCTGTTTGGGAACATCTGTATGATGGGCAGATGATGCATAAAACCTTATTCTCCTATGGGAAGAAAGTTTGGCAGGATATTTCCTACCTACTGGGACAGAAGAAGGTGCAGCCCCTAGGAACAGGTAAGTCAGTGGATAACAGCCCCTAGGAACAGGTAAGTCAGTGGAGAACTGAGTAACCTGACGTAAAGACTCCTTGTTGAAAAGATTGTCTCCAGTGCAAGGAGTATGTCCCAGTCTGTGCTGTGCCCATTTGTCCAAGTCTGAAGCTTGGAGCCAGGCTCTACGTCGTGCCCCTATAGTTATAGCAGAAGTCCTGCTAACAGACTCAAAAGAGTCTAGGGAAGCACGAGTAAGAAACCAAGAGATATTCTGGAGATGCTTGAGCAGTGAAGAATAGTGTGCACTCTTGGACTCTGGAAGGGAAGGAGTCAAAAGATGTAATTGCTTTGTGACCTCCTCAAGAGATAGACTCATATAGAAAATATATGAGAGAATTCTTGCAGAAAGCATAGATGTCTGGAAGGTTTGACGTCCAAAGGCATCAAAAGTGTCTTAGATTCACGACCTGGCGGATAAGAAGAGTGCTTTTTCTTGCTCTTTACCCGCCTCATTGCTGATTCCACAACTATGGAATGATGAGGAAGTTGAGTCTTTTGAAACCCTGGAGAGGGGGGCACCTGATATAAGAGATCAGTTGCTCTGGAAGGTGGGGGTACCCTTAAAGGTGTTTCCCACATTCCTAGAAGGAGATCCTGCAAGGAATGATGCAAAGGAAGCATTATGTTCTCCTTAGCTTTGGTAGAAAGAGAGTCCTGTGCAGGATCATGTCCTGGGATAGGAATGGCAAGAGATCTTGCTATATCCAGGAGGAAACTCTGAAAAGAGGGTCCCCCAACAGGAATTTCCCTTGGACAGGTTAGATCTGAAGAACTAGCCTGAGCAGCGACAGAGCTATGCAGATATATAGGAATAGAAGATCCTGCACAGTGCAGTGTGGAATGCTTAAAGGATGGCCGCCGGTACTGGCTGTCAGGAGCAGCGACCGTCATTACCACATTGTCCATGCCAGGTATCGACTCCAAGCTTGGCATAGAAGGGAGCAATCCTGTTGAAAAAAGCATGGTAGGAGTTGGCCACGATGCTACTGTGGATACCGGTAGTGATGCCAATACCGGTACCGATGTCGGAGTCGAGCCCGACAAAGACATCGGAGCAGTCATCGGTGACAGTTCAATCGGTACCGAGTTAACCGAAAACCTCCGGGTGCTATCCTCGGTACCGAGCCACCGGTATCGAGCCGTGTCGGTACCAAAGTGTATTGGTACAGAGTCTTCCAGACTAGAGAGCAATTCTAAACTTGGCATCGATAAGCGAAGCATGGAAGGCACCGACCGTAAGGGTAATGAGGACATTGGTACCGAGTTTGGTACCGTGTCTGATACCGGTGAATGAAGGTCAGCTAGTGGCAACTCAATCAGCCTCGGGGGAACCGAGAGTTGCGGATCCGAATCATCGGAACCAAGCCTTCGGTACCGCCGAGAGCCGGTACCAAGGCGAGTCGGTACCCAGTCCTCCAGACTGGAGAGCGATTCCAGACTCGGCATCGAAGGAAGCGAGGCTATCGATGCACGTCTGGAGGGTACCGATGTCGGTGGTCATATCGGTGCTGGTACTGATAATGGAAAGTCAGTCTGGAGTGTATCCACCGGTCCCGAAGGCACCGAGGACGCCAGATGACCATCCCTGGTGAGGAGTGTTTCATCCAACACCAGTGCCGATGTCGGGGTATCGGTACCGCTCGAAGCTCGAAGCGGATGCCACCACCAGACACGGCTCAGGTATGTTCTGTGAGGGGTGAACCCCAGGAACAACCTGAAACCCCTTATACGCTTTGGAGACCGAAGACTCCCGCCGGGGTTTTGAAGCCAGTGGGCCCTCGAGGGCAAGGCCAGAGCCGTCTACATGCTGTGCATGAGACCTACCACTCGAGGGCTGGCCAGTCTTAACAGACTGTTTGTGGGTTACCTGATCCTGTGTAGAAGAAGAAGGGGATGGTGCCCCGACGCTGGAGGGAAACCGTGTATTGAGGGAACCTCAATATTGAAGACCTCTTCTCACCAAACTGTTGTCAGGACCCAAGCAGGTTAGACATCGACTTCGAGGGTCTAAAAATAAAGTTGTACCGCCACAGTTTGAACATTTCTTGGAGAAAGTGGCTGGCAGTTCCATGAAGGAAAAAGAAGAGGCCTAAAAGGCCTAAGACACTGTGAGACACTATGAAGAAAAAATATTCCTTGAACAAGGAAGATTTTACAAGAAAAGAAAAGAAAAACACCGGCGGTACCGGTGGTGTCTGGAGACAGCCGCGACCACAAGAAAACTAAAGAAATAAAACAAGAATTTTCTGTGGTGACAGGAGGATGTTCCTGCTGGCTCCGCGGAAAAACGAAAACTGAGGAGAGGCAGTTGGGAAAGGCGGGAAGGCAGCACGCAGGCGTGGTGGGATGCTTCCAAAAGCTCTTTGATTGGACGCTGGGAAGCGTTCCCGCGCGGACTCCGTTGGTACCGACGTACCCATATGTGAAGACTCATTCCTGCTTGTTCCTGGAGATCACCTGTTACAGGTGCGTAACTACGCTTTCTCCAGGACCAAGCAGGAAGTCAGTCCTCACATATGGGACTCCCCAGCTGTAGGCTACCGAGAACCCCAAAGCTGAAAAATAAGCTACCTCTAGAACCTCAGCATGCGTGATAAGAATCTTCTCTGAGAACGCCCCCGAACGGTAACCCAACACAAGGACCGGAGGGTAGGAGTTGCCTAAACCTCAAAGAGATTACGGAGTACGGCCTGTCCGAAAGCACTGTCCCTTCGGGACTCCCTCTCGAGGCAGTAATGGGCTGCAAAAGTCTGGCTTGAAGACCAAGTAGCGGCCCGGCAGATGTCTGCCAACGGAACAGAGCGGAGATGAGCTACTGACGCAGCCTTCGCCCTGACACGGTGGGCCGTGATGCGACCCTGCAAGGAGAGGCCGGCTGCCCTGTACGCCCAGGCGATACAGTCTGCTACCCAAATGGATAGGGTACGCTTGGAGACAGGTGACCCCAGCTTAGTAGGGTCAAAAGATACGAAGAGCTGAACAGCCCTTCTATGCCCCTGTGTATGGTCAATGTAGAAAGACAACACCCTCCTACAGTCCAGGGTATGCAAGACCATTTCAGCCCGGCTGGCATTCGGCCTGGGAAAGAAGGTCGGAAGAACCACCTCCTGACTGAGGTGGAAAGAGGAGACAACCTTTGGAAGGAACTTAGGATGAGTCCGTAAGTTCACCCTGTTCCTATAGAACCGTGTATACGGTCTATCAGAAACCAGAGCCTGTAGTTCACTCACACGCCTGGCCGAGGTAAGAGCCACCAAGAACAACGCCTTCCAGGAAAGGAAGCGTAAATGACAGGTAGCCATCGGCTCAAATGGTGGGCGAGTAAGTTGTTGCAAGACCACATTCAAATCCCACTCAGGGGCTGGTGGACGAATCGGAGGCTTGAGCAAAAGCAGGCCTCTGAGGAAGTGGGCCACTAAAGGGTGGACCGACAGAGACTGGCCCTCCACCGGCGAGTGGTGCACTGACAGAGCACTGAGGTAGACCCGAACAGAGTTAAATTTGAGGCCTAGATTCAACAGGTGAAGCAGATACTGCAGCACCACTGGTACCAGGCACGAAAACGGATCCTCTTGGCGCTGAGCACACCAGGTGGAGAACCTACGCCACTTGAGGGCATAAGATTTCTGAGTGGATTGTCTCCTAGAGGACAAAGCCACCTCCTCCACTTCCCTAGGTAGAAGGGGGCTAGAACTACCCTTTCAGCAGCCAGGCCATCAAATGGAGGGACTGGAGGTTGGGGTGCAGGAGAGATCCCTGATCCTGAGACAGGAGATCGGGTTGCACCCCCAGAGGGAGTGGAGTGTCCACCGCCAATTGCAGAAGGAGTGGAAACCACGGTTGCCTCGGCCATCTGGGGGCTACCAGGATCAGCGAGGCCCTGTCCCAAAGAACCTTGAATAGGGTTCGGACCACTAGAGGCATTGGAGGAAAAGCGTACAGCAGGCCCGTAGACCAAGAGATTAGGAAGGCATCTGCTGCTATCCGCAGAGGATGCGGTTGTCTGGAACAGAACATGGGCAGCTGACGGTTCAATGGACTGGCAAAGAGATCGATGGTTGGAAGACCCCATTTTAGGAAGATCTGGAGGACCACTAGGGGATTCAAATGCCATTCGTGAGGCTGTAGAATCCTGCTCAACCTGTCTGCCAGGTAATTTTCTTGACGAACAAAATAGGATACTCTGTAAATCTTACCATGAAAGTATACCTTATATATACTGGAACTTGATGAGATCTAAATAGATCAAATCTCAGAACTAACTCACAGTGTTTAGTATGACTAAAGTATCCAGCAAAGGTCTCAGAATTAGCTGCAATCGTTGACTTTGATTCTCCGTCAAACGAATTGCTGCTACCAAACATCAATGACCTTATTTATACATGGTTACAAGCCTTTTGAATTTTCTGACATGTTTTTAAAAAATTATTTTGAAAAACAGTGCTTGACTTGCATGACTTCAACAAAGGCGGCGGTTCCTTTCAAGTGCTTCTAAATGCTGATCCCGACGCTATTCAACGCGCGGTTTATTGGCGTTTCACCCTTATGGTTTCCTCAGGGGAACGTATAAACAGCACTGTAAGATATAAAATAAGTTTCTCTAGTATAAGAACTTTCTTGCAATAAAGTACTGGTTTGTTTTGAATAATGAATATAAAAATAGCTACAATGAACGTACCTTAGATCCAGCCGACGCCGTTCTCCAAAAATCTCTTCTGATCTAAACTACGCATGTGCATGCGAATTATATAGGGTAACATATCAACGATCACCTGGATCAAGGCAAAAACATCACTCACGAGGGATTGTTCAATGAATTAAATGCACGCTTCCCATTCGATTCGTTCATTCAACCCTTGTGGATGGACAGTTTGTAGCCTATGTATTCATTGTTGCTCAGGATAGATTAAAGTTTGATCCTTTGATTTCCCTTGTAAAGGTGTCATTATCTGATCAATGCAAAAAACTCTCAGATCTTCATAAGTATGATGAAATTGCGAACAATGATCAACTATGGGGGCCTCTTTTCTCTGACATTTCAATCTACTTTTATGTTCGTTCATTCTAATTCGAAGTGATCTAGTTGTTTTTCCAATGTAAAATAACCCACATGGGCAGCGAATGCAGTAAACAACATAAGTAGAAGTACATGATGTCCAACTCCTTATTGTGTATTTTTTGCCATGATAGTTAAATTCTGTAAGTTCCTGTGTAATACAGCAAATATTACAAGACCCGCATTTTTGATGCCCTCTTTCAGTGACTACTAGTGCTTCTTGTGGCGATCGTAAGACAGCTGGACTCAATACTTCTTTTAGATTTTTCTGTCTTCGCCATACACAGTGAACGGAACAGTTTTCTAGTCCTGGTACGCTCTGAAGCACATTAGCATGACGTTTAATAATTTGTGTGATAGAAGAACTGTAAGGGGAAAACGGAGTAATTAAATTAATTTGGTGATCGGATTTGGTGATGGACCACTTCAGTGTATCGAAAACGAACCGATAGGAACACATTTTTGCACTATCAAAGTGCACATCCCATACAACTTAAGCGTAGTTTACCATTATCACAGTTTCTTAGATATAGACGTAACTGCTCTGATCTGACTGTGTTTAAAGATCAAGCGAAACAATTAAAGAAGAATTTTTTAGCAAGAGGCTATCCAGCTCCAGTCATAAAACGAGCATATACTAGAGCATTATATTATAATCGGAACTATTTGATACACCCTCCAGAGAAAACATCATCCACAGAATCCGATATACACAATAAGGAGTTGGACATCATGTACTTCTACTTATGTTGTTTACTGCATTCGTTGCCCATGTGGGTTATTTTACATTGGAAAAACAACTAGATCACTTCGAATTAGAATGAATGAACATAAAAGTAGATTGAAATGTCAGAGAAAAGAGGCCCCCATAGTTGATCATTGTTCACAATTTCATCATACTTATGAAGATCTGAGAGTTTTTTGCATTGATCAGATAATGACACCTTTATGAGGGAAATCAAAGGATCAAACTTTAATCTATCGTGAGCAACAATGGATACATAGGCTACAAACTGTCCATCCACAAGGGTTGAATGAACGAATCGAATGGGAAGCGTGCATTTAATTCATTGAACAATCCCTCGTGAGTGATGTTTTTGCCTTGATCCAGGTGATCGTTGATTTGTTACCCTATATAATTCGCATGCACATGCGTAGTTCAGATCAGAAGAGATTTTTGGAGAACGGCGTCGGCTGGATCTAAGGTACGTTCATTGTAGCTATTTTTATATCCGTTATTCAAAACAAACCAGTACTTTATTGCAAGAAAGTTCTTATACTAGAGAAACTTATTTTATATCTTACAGTGCTGTTTATACGTTCCCCTGAGGAAACCATAAGGGTGAAACGCCAATAAACCACGCGTTGAATAGCGTCGGGATCAGCATTTAGAAGCACTTGAAAGGAACCGCCGCCTTTGTTGAAGTCATTCAAGTCAAGCACTGTTTTTCAAAATAATTTTTTAAAAACATATCAGAAAATTCAAAAGGCTTGTAGCCATGCATAAATAAGGTCATTGATGTTTGGTAGCAGCAATTCGTTTGACGGAGAATCAAAGTCAACGATTGCAGTTAATTCTGAGACCTTTGCTGGCTACTTTAGTCATACTAAACACTGTGAGTTAGTTCTGAGATTTGATCTATTTAGATCTCATCAAGTTCCAGTATATATAAGGTATACTTTCATGGTCAGATTTACAGAGTATCCTATTTTGTTCGTCAAGATTTAACTCTGTATAAAAGACCAAAATTGCATTTGTTACAGGTAAACTGCCTTGAGAAACATGCCGTGCTGGACTGCAAAGGCGCACAGGGCCTGTGCTTCCTGACACAGAAGCCTGGACCCTGTGCCTCCTTGTTTGTTCACATAGAACATTGCTACTTGGTTGCCCGTCTGAATCAAGACAGACTGGTGAGAGAGGACATGAGAGAACGTTTGCAGAGCTAATCGAATAGCTCGCAACTCCAACAGATTGATCTGCTGTGTGGCCTCCCAAGGGGACCAGAGGCCCTGAGTGCATGCCCCCTGGCAATGTGCACCCCAACCTTGAAGAGAAGCATCGGTGGTCAGCACCTAGGTGTGGCGGTGGTGCCTGAAAGGGCACCCCTTTGATCAGGTTCGGGAGATGTAGCCACCACTGTAGGGAGGCCACTAGTAGTTGGGACACTCTCACTCTGTCCCTTAAGTCTCCTGTGGCCTGTAGCCACTGAGCTCTGAGGCACCATTGAGCAGGCCGCATATGCAGACGAGCATTTGGAGTTACATGGACTGTGGATGCCATGTGGCCCAAAAACCTCAGGAAATGTCTGGCCGAAACCAGAGATCCACTGCAAAACTGCTGTGCCAGAGCCATCAGTCTGTGAGCCCTGTTCCCGGGCAAATAAGCCACTGCTTGTAGATTATCCAACTTTGCCCCTATGAACTCTACGTCCTGTGAGGGGAGCAAAGTGGACTTTGCAAAGTTTATGACGAAGCCTAGGTGCTGGAGAAGAGAGACAGTGCAAAGAGTGGCTTGTCTGACCTCCTGTGGAGACTGACCCCTGATGAGCCAGTCATCCAGGTATGGAAAGACAAAGATGCCCTGGTTTCTGAGATAGGCTGCCACCACCGCCAGGCATTTGGTGAAAACCCTGGGTGCGGAAGTTAGGCCAAATGGAAGTACTCTGTACTGAAAATGATTTCCTCCCACTACAAATCTGAGATATTGTCTGTGGTCTGGATAGCGTAGTTACTCACCTGTAACAGGTGTTCTCCAGGAGCAGCAGGAATCAGTCCTCACATATGGGTGACGTCGGCGCCGACGGAGCCCTCGCGGAGCAATTTTCCCCAGCTTTCAAAGAAAGCCTTTGGGAATTGCAGCGCGCATGCGCGGTCCCCTTCCCGCCCAAAGGTGCCATCTTGGCCAGTCTGATGACATAGCGAAAAGACAGCAAAAAAAATTTGCAAAAACTAAATCATATGATTGCAACTCCACGGGGAGGAGGGAGGGTTGTGAGGACTGATTCCTGCTGCTCCTGGAGAACACCTGTTACAGGTGAGTAACTACGCTTTCTCCAGGACCAAGCAGGAAGTCAGTCCTCACATATGGGACTCCCAAGCTCAAGGCTACCGGAGACCCCAAGCATAAAAATGTGCTCCCTCTAGCTCAGCAGTACAGAAGGAAGGAATCTTCTCTGACTATTCTCCAACCGGTAGCCCAACATCCGGGATGGAGGGTAGGAGTTGCTTAAACCTCGAAGAGATTACGGAGGACTGCCTGTCCGAAAGCACTGTCCCTGCGGGACTCCCTCTCGAGGCAGTAATGGGTTGCAAAAGTCTGGCTCGAAGACCAAGTAGCGGCCCGGCAGATGTCTGCCAATGGAACAGAGCGGAGGTAAGCCACTGACGCAGCCTTCGCCCGAACCTGATGAGCCGTGACTCGACTCTCCAACAAGAGGCCTGCCGCCCCATAAGTCCAAGCGATACAGTCAGCTACCCAGATGGACAGAATACGCTTGGAGACAGGGAGCCCTAATTTATTAGGGTCGTAAGACAGGAAGAGCTGGACAGTCTTACGATGCTCCCGCGTACGATCAAGGTAGAAGTTCAGCGCCCTTCTACAGTCCAGGGTATGCAAGACCATCTCAGCTCGGCTGGAGTGTGGCCTGGGAAAGAAGGTCGGAAGCACCACCTCCTGATTGATGTGAAAAGGGGAGACCACTTTTGGAAGAAACTTAGGGTGAGTCCGCAGGACTACCCTGTTCTTGTAGAACCTAGTGTAAGGGGGATCAGACACTAGGGCCTGCAGTTCACTAACGCATCTAGCGGAAGTGAGGGCTACTAGGAACAAGGTTTTCCAAGAGAGAAAACGGAGAGGACAGGTAGCCATGGGTTCAAAGGGCGGACAGGTGATCCGCTGTAAAACCACGTTAAGGTCCCAGTCTGGGGCTGGGGGGCGCAAAGGTGGTTTAAGGAGAAGGAGACCTCGGGAGAACCGTGCCACAAGAGGGTGGCCGGAAAGAGGCCTGCCTTCCACCGGCACATGATGTGCAGAAATAGCACTGAGGTGAACCTTGACTGAGTTGGACTTAAGTCCAAGATTGGAGAGGGAAAGCAAGTACTGCAAGACCACCGACACCGAGCAGGAGAAGGGGTCTTGAGACTGCTGAGTACACCAGGTGGAGAAGCGACGCCATTTAAGGGCGTAGGATTTCCGGGTAGAGGGTCGCCTGGAAGCCAGCACGACCTCTTCCACCTCCGGAGGTAGCAGGAGGGGAGCAAGGACTACCCTTTCAGCAGCCAGGCCATCAGATGAAGAGATCTGAGGTTGGGGTGTAGGAGAGACCCCTGATCCTGGGTCAGGAGATCTGGTTGGAACCCCAGAGGCAACGGCGTATCTACCGCCAGTTGCATCAGAAGCGGGAACCACGGTTGCCTGGGCCAACGGGGCGCTATCAGGATCATCGAAGCCTTGTCCTGGAGAACCTTGAAAAGTGTTCGAGACACCAGCGGCATGGGAGGAAAGGCATACAGAAGGCCCGTGGACCATGAGAGCAGAAAAGCATCCGCCGCTACTCGGAGGGGATGCGGTTCCCGAGAGCAGAATCAAGGAAGTTGCCTGTTCAGAGGACTGGCAAATAGATCCAGCGTGGGGAGGCCCCACTGGAGAAAGATCCTTTGAACCACCAACGGGTCCAATCGCCACTCTGTGTGGTTGGAGGATTCTGCTCAGTTTGTCTGCCAGGAAATTTTCTTGACCTGGGAGGTAGACAGCTTTGAGGAGGATCCCTCGGCTGACGGCCCAAGCGCAGAGCTTTTGTGCTTCCCGACAGAGAAGGAAGGAGCCCGTGCCCCCCTGTTTGTTCACGTAGAACATGGCCACTTGATTGTCCGTCTGGACGAGGACGGACTGGCGAGTGGTAAGGTGGGAGAAGGCCCGGAGAGCCAGGTGGATCGCTCTGAGCTCCAGGAAGTTGATCTGCTGGGCAGATTCCCACGGGGTCCAGAGACCCTGAGTGCATGTCCCTTGGCAATGTGCTCCCCAACCCAGGAGAGAAGCGTCGGTCGTCAGTACTTGAACCGGCAGAGGAGACTGAAAAGGCATTCCGAGCACTAGGTTGGGCAGATGAAGCCACCACCGCAGAGAAGAGACCAGCGGGCTGGAGATTCGTACTGAGTCCGCTAGTCTCCCCGAGGCCTGATGCCATTGTGAGCGAAGACACCATTGAGCAGGCCGCATATTCAGGCGGGCATTGGGGGTTACATGGACCGTGGAAGCCATATGGCCGAGCAGTTGCAGAAAGTGCCTGGCCGAGACCCGGGAATGGCTGCGAAAGCGGCCGGCAAGAGCCATGAGCCGTTGTGCCCTGTCGAGCGGCAGAAAGGCTCGCACTTGAAGCGTGTTTAACCTGGCGCCGATGAACTCGAGATCCTGAGAGGGGAGCAAAGTGGACTTTTCGAGGTTTATGACAAAGCCCAAGTACTGGAGTAGAGTCACAGTACGTTGCGTGGTGTGAGTGGCCTCCGTGGAGGACGGTGCTCTGATGAGCCAGTCGTCTAGGTAAGGGAAGACAAAGAGGCCTTGAAGCCGGAGATAAGCCGCTACCACTGCGAGACATTTTGTGAAGACTCGTGGTGCGGAGGATAGGCCAAAGGGCAGTACTCTGTACTGGTAATGATTGCCTGCCACCACAAACCTCAGGTATTGTCGGTGGCTTGGGTGGATGAGGATGTGAGTGTAGGCATCCTTTAGATCCAAGGAGCATAGCCAATCTCCCTGCCGGAGGTAGGGCAGCAGGATTCCAAGGGTAAGCATCTTGAACTTTTCCCTTTCCAGGAACTTGTTGAGGTTCCGCAAGTCCAGGATGGGTCTGAGGCCCCCAGTTCGCTTTGGTACCAGGAAGTACCTGGAATAAAAGCCTTGACCTCTCAGGTGGTGGGGCACTGGTTCCACCGCCTGTTCCCGAAGAAGACTTGCCAACTCTTGAAGGAGTAAGTCCCGGTGAAGAGGGGGTCGCAGAGGCTCCCCTGGAAAGAAGGGGGGAGGTACCTGGTGGAAGTGTAGAAGATAGCCCTCTCGGACTATGTGGAGCACCCAGGTATCTGACGTGATGTTGGACCACCTGTGGGCAAAGTGAACCAGCCGGCCTCCCGTGCTGAGAGACACCAGCGGAGGGGGAGAGGCTATGCTGAAAGAGTCAAAAAACCCCCACCCTGCGGAGCAGGGGCCGGTGGCGCAGGCTTGGGGGCTTGCTGCCTACGGGACCCGTTACCCCATCCCTTGGCCTGCTGACCCTGTTGGGGAGCTGCCGAGGCCTGATAATGAGGGTAGTGTTTATAGGCAGCCGCCTTCCTCGGGTAAAAGGGCTTTTTCCCCGAGCCCTTCTTCTTCTGGGAAGGGGCAGAGGTTTTCCTGGAGAGCCGAGTCCTGGTGAGAGTCTCTGTCTCGAGCTGTGCAGCCTTCTCGTCCATAGGTTTGCCAAAGAGGTTTTCACCTCTGCAGGGGACATCGACCAACTTGTCCTGCACCCAGGGCTCGAGGTCGGATGATTGAAGCCAAGCCTGTCGGCGGGCCCCGATGCCGGCTGCGGCTACCCGGGCCGATGCCTCAAAGCCATCATAGGCTGCTCGAGAGATAAACTTGGAGCACTCCCGAATACCGGTGGACAAGGCCAGGAACCTCCGCAAAGGTTCCTCGGAGAGACCAGCAGAGAATCAGGCTAATTCTTTAGCCAGGTCTCGGAGATACATGCCCATGTAGAGCTGGTAAGTCTGGACTCGACAAGCAAGCATAGAGCCCTGAAAACACTTCTTACCGATGCCATCCAGGCTGCGGGCTTCCCTGCCGGGAGGCACCGAGGAGTGCATCTTCTGGCTCTTGAGCCGATGCATGGCCGATTCCACCACCATGGAATGGTGCGGCAGCTGTGCTTTTTGGAAGCCAGGGCTCTTGCGGACTCGATAGATGGCATCGACCTGCTTGCTCAACACCGGCGACGACGCCGGGCTCTCCCACATGCGGAAGAGAAGTCGTTCCAGCATCGGAGGAACCGGTACAGTAAAATGCTCCTTTGCAGGAGAGTCATACTGGAGGGCATCGGGCTCGAGGCTCCTCCTCGGGATCCGCAGGGAAGGCCAAGGCCTTGGCCATATCCCTCACGAAGTCCGAGAACCGGGCATCCTCCGGAGGGGACTGTCTCCGAGGTTCGGACTCGGGGGAGTCTGAAGGGACACACCGAGTCCGAAAAGAACCAGGCGACTCATCCACCTCGGATTCCCAGGCGGACTCCTCGGAGGAGGAGTCGAGCGGCTCCGGCCGGGCGGGTACAGACGCCGTCCGCCCCGACGCCGAGGGGGTCGGCGTCGACGACCTCAGCCCCGAACGGGAGGCCGAAGGCGACCGCGACCGAGGATCGACTCGAGCCCGCATGGACTCGAGGATCGGCTCGGTCTCCGGGGTCGACTTAGACGTCGACGACCCGGCGGTCAGGGCAGAAGCGCCGGCGAGGCCAGCGATCAATGCCCGCTGCTGGTCCATGAAGGCAGCAAGGCTGCTCTCCAAGGCCGTCAACCTGAGTCCGAACTCAGGAGACCCAGCAGCCCCCGACTCGGGCCCCGACGGCGTCGGGCCCGACTTTGGACCCCTCGGAGGCGAGTCCACGAAGACAACAGCACTTACGTGAGCAGAGGAGTCCATCTCCAGACGAGGATGTTTGGACGGCCGCTCCAGCTCCAAAGACCCGGGACGGCTGTCGGGGCTATGCGACCTGGCCCTCGAGGAGCCAGGAGCGTCCACCGACGCCGCCCTCGCGGGTTTGGTCTTCCGGTGATGTTCCCGGGTAGGGGACCCCCTCTCAGAGGAGCTCCGACGGTGTTCAGAGTCAGATTCTCTGGACACCGAAGCTTCTGACGAGGTCCGGGTACGGCTGGGGTCAGAGAACATTCTCTCCCGCTGATGCTGCCGACTCCGCAAAGATTTCGCGGACATATTGCTACAGGCCCCACAGATCATTTCTTCATGATCTGGGCCCAGGCAACGGAGGCAGCAATCATGTGTGTCGGTAAGAGACATCAGTTTCTTACACTTAACACACTTTTTAAAGCCACTGGCCGCCATTGGGGGAAAAAGGGGAGGCCTCGCAACCGGCGTTGCGAGGCCGGACGGAAAAAGGACCGACGTCGAACCGAAGAAATACTTAAAATAAGAAAGAAAAATCAACTTTTCAGCGGTGACTGTGAGACAACGTCTGTAGGGCTCCGCGGAAAAAAGAAGACTGGCCAAGATGGCACCTTTGGGCGGGAAGGGGACCGCGCATGCGCGCTGCAATTCCCAAAGGCTTTCTTTGAAAGCTGGGGAAAATTGCTCCGCGAGGGCTCCGTCGGCGCCGACGTCACCCATATGTGAGGACTGACTTCCTGCTTGGTCCTGGAGAAGAATGAGGATGTGAGTATAAGCATCGTTCAGGTCTAAGGAGCATAGCCAATCTCCCTGCTGGAGGTAGGGCAGCAGTATTCCAAGGGTAAGCATTTGGAAAATAGGAGGGGGGTAACTGGTTGAAGTGGAGCAGATAGCCCTTTTGGACTATGCTCAGTACCCAGGTATCCCCTGTTATGGCTGACCACCTGTGGGCATACAGTGTCAGCCGGCCTCCTGTGCTGAGAGGAGCCAGCTGAGGAGGTGAGGCTATGCAGAGGGAGTCAAAACCCCGCTTCCTGCTGTGCAGGAGCCGGAGCTGATGGCTTGGGGGTTTTCTGCCTACGGGGCCCATGTCTCGGCCCCTTGGCCTGATGACCCTGATGGGGAGCTGTAGAGGCCTGAAATTGAGGGTAGGATTTGTAGGCAGTAGCCTTCCTCGGGTAAAAGGGCTTTTTCCCCGAGCCCTTCTTCTTCTGAGAAGGGGCAGAAGTCTTCCTGGACAGCCTTGTCCTGGTGAGAGTCTCAGTCTCGATTTCTGCAGCCTTTTCAGCCATGGATTTGGCAAAGAGGTTCTCACCCCGGCAAGGGACATCAACCAACTTGTCCTGGATCCATGGCTCAAGGTCCGATGACTGTAGCCAGGCCTGACGGCGTGCACCAATGCCAGCCGCTGCTACTCGGGCCGAAGCCTCGAAGCCATCATAGGCTGCTCGACATATAAACTTCGAGCACTCTCGAATCCCAGATGACAAAGCCTTGAACCTCTGCAAAGGTTCCTCGGAGAGGACAGCAGAGAACCCGGCAATCTCCTTTGCCAGGTCTCGGAGGTACATGCCCATGTACAGCTGGTAAGTCTGGACACGGCAAGCCAGTATAGAGCCCTGGAAGCACTTTCTACCGAGGGCATCCAAGTTCCGAGCCTCCCTGCCGGGGGGCACCGAGGAGTGCATCTTCTGACTCTTCAGACGATGCATGGCCGATTCCACAACCATGGAGTGGTGCGGAAGCTGTGCCTTCTGGAACCCAGAGCTCTTACGAACTCGATAAATGGAATCGACCCGTTTGCTGAGAACCGGCGCCGAGGCCGGTGCCTCCCACATGCGGAAGAGCAGCCGTTCCAGCATCCGAGGAACCGGTACAGTAAAGGCCTCCTTCTGGGGAGAGTCATACTGGAGGGCCTCGAGCTCTTCGGCTCGAGGCTCCTCCTCAGGATCCATGGGGAAGGCCAAGGCCTTGGCCATATCCCTCAGGAAGTCCGAGAACCGGGTATCCTCCGGGGGGGGGGGGGGCACCTTCTCTGAGGCTCGGACTCCGGTGAGTCCAATGGGATGCACCGGGTCCGAAACGTGCCTGGAGACTCCTCGTCATCCGTCTCCCACCCCGACCCCTCCGAGAAGGAATCGAGCGGCTCCGGCCGGGAGGGCACCGATGCCATCCGCCCCGACGCCGAGGGTACTGGCGTCGACGACCTCGGCCGAGGATCAACTCGAGACCGCATGGACTTGAGGATCGGCTTGGCCTCTGGGGTCGACTTGGACGTCGAGGTCCCGGTGGTTGGGGCAGATGCACCGGTCAGATCGGCAATCAGCACCCACTGCTGTTCCATGAAGGCAGCTAAGCTGCTCTCCAAGGCCGTCAACCTGAGTCCGAGCTCAGGAGACTCAGCAGCCCCCGACGGCGTCAGGGCCGACCTCGGCTCCCCTGGAGGAGAGTCCACGAGGACTATAGCACTCACGTGACTCGGGGACTCCGGTTCCACATGAGGCAATTTGGCAGGCCTCTCCGGCTCCGAGGACCCTGGACGGCGGTCGGGGCTATGCGACCTGGCCCTCGAGGGACCAAGAGCATCCACCTACGCCGCCCTCGCGGGTTTCTTCTTCCTTTTGTGTTCCCGTGAGGGAGACCCCTGCTCTGAGGAGCCCCGATGATGCTCGGGGTCGGACTCCCAAGATGTCGAGGCCTCTGACGAAATCCGGGCCCGGCCGGACACGGAGTTAGAGAAGATCCTTTCTCGCTGATGCTGACGGCTCCTCAAACGCCTTCGAAGACATTTTGCCGCACGGGCCACAGATCATCAGGTCATGATCGGGCCCGAGGCACCGGAGGCAGCAGTCGTGTGTGTCGGTGAGAGACATCAGTTTTACACCGATCACACTTACTGAACGCTGGTAGCCATCAGGGAAAAAAGGGCCCCTGCAAGGTCAAAAGACCAGGCTGCCAGTGAAAAAGAAAAAAAGAGCGCGGATGCTAGTCTCGAAGGACAAAAACCGAAAAACAGCTCCAGGCTCGAAACCGGTGTACCGTGCCCAGGTGGGAAGGGGAACTGGCATCGAACCGGCAAAAAGAGTAGTTACTCACCTGTAACAGGTGTTCTCCAGGAGCAGCAGGAATCAGTCCTCACATATGGGTGACATCGACGCCGATGGAGCCCTTGCGGAGCATTTCCCCAGCTTTCCAAGAAAGCCTTTGGGAATGCAGGCATGCATGCGCGGTTCCCTTCCCGCCTAAAGGTGCCATCTTGCTCAGTCAAATGACATAGCTAAAAACAGCACACAAAAATGTAAAAATAAACTATGTACAACTGCAACTCCCAGGGGAGGAGGGAGGGTTGTGAGGACTGATTCCTGCTGCTCCTGGAGAACACCTGTTACAGGTGAGTAACTACTCTTTCTCCAGGACCAAGCAGGAAGTCAGTCCTCACATATGGGTGACTCCCTAGCTCTGGGCTACCAGGAACCAAGGCTGAACAAAAGAACTCCCTCTAGTCCCAGCATCAAAGAAAGGCTTTTCACTGAGAGAACCCTCCACCGGTAGCCCAACAGAGGGCAGGAGTTGCCTAAACCTCAAAGAGATTCCGGAGAACTGCCTGGCCAAAAGCACTGTCCCTACGGGACTCCCTCTCCAGACAGTAATGGGCCGCAAAAGTCTGGCTTGAAGACCAAGTTGCAGCCCTGCAGATGTCTACCAACGGTACAGAGCAGAGATGAGCCACTGAGGCAGCCATTGCACTAACACGATGGGCCGTGACCCGACCCTGTAAAGGATGGTCAGCCGCCCTGTAAGCCGAGGTGATACAGTCAGCCACCCAGATGGACAAGGTACGCTAGGACACAGCTAACCCCAAATTATTAGGGTCAAAAGATATGAAGAGCTGAGTAGCCCTTCTGTGCCCCTGCGTACGGTCAAGGTAGAAGGATAAGGCCCTCCTACAGTCCAGGGTATGCAGAACTGCTCAAGCCTGGCTTGCATGAGGCCTAGGGAAGAATGTGGGAAGAACCATCTCCTGGTTGAGGTGGAAAGAGGAGACAAACTTTGGGAGGAACTTTGGATAAGTCCTGAGGACTACCCTGTTCCTATAGAATCTGGTGTAAGGCCTGTCATAGACCAGGGCCTGAAGCTCACTCACTCGCCTACCCGAGGTTAGGGCTACCAAGAAGAGTGTCTTCCAAGACAGGAAGCAGAGAGGACAAGTAGCCATCGGCTCAAAAGGTGGACGAGTCAGTTGCTGCAAGACCACATTCAACTCCCACTCAGGAGCAGGACGATGGATTGGAGGCTTGAGCAAGAGCAAGCCTCTGAGATACCGGGACACCAAGGGGTGAACCGACAGAGAATGTCCTTCCACCAGTGAGTGGTGAGCTGCTACAGCTGAGAGGTGGACCCGAACAGAATTGGACTTAAGTCCTTGATTTGACAAGTGCAGTAAGTACTGAAGCACTACTGGTACAGTACAGGAAAAAGGATCCTCTGTAAGTAGATGACACCACACAGAAAACCTTTTCCATTTGAGAGCATAGGTTTTCCTAGTGGCTAGGACAACCTCCTCAACTTCCTGAGGTAGGCCCCAGGAAGCCAAAACTACCCTTGCAGCCTCCATGCCATCAAATTGAGAGCTTTGAGATTGGGGTGCAGAAGGGAACCCTGATCCTGAGAGAGAAAGTTGGGTTGCAACCCCAGAGGCAGTGGGGGATCCACTGCCAGCTGAAGCAGAAGTGGAAACCAAGGCTGTCTCGGCCACCTGGGAGCCACCAGCAGGACCGAGGCTTTGTCCTGAAGAATCTTGAACAGAGTTTGGGCCACCAAGGGCATGGGAGGAAATGCATACAGGAGGCCCTGAGACCAGGGAATCAGAAAAGCATCTGCTGCTATCCGCAGAGGATGTGGTTGCCTGGAGCAGAACTTTGGCAGCTGTTTATTCAGAGGAAGATGTAGGGATGTTACCCATGACTGAAGTGGTATTTAAAGGTGCGGAAGAATTGAAGGAAATATCGATACAACAGGAAGATGTATTACAACTATTAGATAAACTGAAGAGTAGCAAATCACCTGGGCCGGATGGTATACATCTAAGGGTGTTGAAAGAACTGAAATATGAGATTGCAAACCTGCTATTAGTTATCTGTGAACCATCATTAAAATCATCTCTAATACCTGAAGATTGGAGGATCGCCAATGTAACACCAATTTTTAAAAAGGGTTCGAGGGGTGATCCGGGAAACTGCAGACCAGTGAGCCTCACGTCAGTACCGGGAAAAATGGTAGCAACCATCATAAAGAATAAAATTACTCAGCATGTAGATAGTCATGGCCTAATGGGAGATAGCCAACATGGCTTTAGACAAGGAAGATCTTGTCTTACTAATCTGTTATGTTTTTTTGAAAGTGTGAAGAAACAGGTGGACAAAGGTGAGTCGGTTGATATAGTGTATCTGGACTTTCAGAAAGCCTTTGACAAGGTCCCTCATCAGAGACTTTTGGCAAAACTAAAGAGCCATGGGATAGGAGGCAGTGTACTACTGTCGATCAAGAACTGGTTAAAAGACAGAAAGCAGAGGGTTGGGCTAAATGGACAATTTTCCCAATGGAGAAAGGTGAATAGTGGTGTACCCCAGGGATCTGTGCTGGGTCCGCTACTTTTTGACATTCATAAATGACCTGGAAAGTGGAATAACGAGTGAGGTTATCAAATCTGCAGATGACACAAAACTATTTAAAGTTGTTAAAACCCAAGAGGATTGTGGAAAATTGCAAGAGGATCTTGATAAATTAGAAGACTGGGCATCAAAATGGCAGATGAAATTTAATATTACAAGTGCAAAGTTATGCATCTAGGGAAGAACAACCCAAACTATGGTTACACAATGCAAGGTTCCACATTAGGAACCACCACCCAGGAAAAAGATTTAGGCATCATTGTGGATAACATGTTAAAACCCTCGGCCCAGTGTGCAGCGGCAGCCAAGAGAGCAAATAGAATGCTAGATATCATAAGGAAAGGAATGGAAAATAAAACAAAAGATATTATAATGCCTCTATATCGTTCCATGGTGAGACCGCACCTTGAATATTGTGTGCAATTCTGGTCGCCGTATCTTAAAAAGGATATAGAGTTATTAGAAAAGGTTCAGAGAAGAGCCACCAAAATGGTAAGGGGGATGGAAGGATACTCCTATGAAGAAAGGCTAAAAAGGTTAGGGCTCTTTAACCTGGAAAAGAGATGGCTGAGGGGAGATATGATAGAAGTCTATAAATTAATGAATGGAGTGGAACGGGTAAACGTAGATCGATTGTTTACCTTATCAGAATATAGAAAGACTAGGGGACATGCAATGAAGCTACAGGTTAAACTATTTAAGACTAATAAAACAAAATATTTTTTCACTCAACGTGTAATCAAACTCTGGAATTTGTTACCGGAGGATGTAGTAAAGGCTGTTAGTGTAGCTAGGTTTAACAAAGGTTTGGACAAGTTCCTGGAGGAAAGGTCCATAAATCGTTATTAAGAAGGAACCCAGGATATCAATGCTTGACCCAGTACAAGCATTGCGGAACCTTTGTCTTTTGGGGAAACTGCTAGGTACGTATGACCTAGATTGGCCACTGTTGGAAACAGGATACTGGGCTTGATGGACCTTAGTCTGACCCAGTATGGCATATCTTATGATCTATGGATGGAAGCCCTCATTTCAGGAAAATCTTCTGAACCACCAAAGGATGGAGCTGCCACTCGTGGGGCTGCAGAATCTTGCTCAACCTGTCTGACAGGTAGTTCTCCTGGCCAGGTAGATACACTGCCTTGAGGAGCATGTTGTGTCTGAGAGCAAACAAGCAAAGGTCCTATGCCTCCTGAAAAAGGAGCCTGGACCCAGTTCCGCCCTGCTTGTTCACATAAAACATGGCTACCTGATTGTCTGTTTGAACTAGGACAGACTGATGAGCCAGGGTTGAAGATAAAGTCTTGAGGGCTAGCCGAATAGCCCTGAGTTCTAGGAGATTGATTTGCTGTGCGGCTTCCCAAGGAGACCACAGGCCCTGGGTGCACTTGCCTAGACAATGAGCTCCCCAGCCCTACAGGGAGGCATCCGTGGTCAGCACCACTGTGAACCCAGGAATCTGAAAAGGCACCCCTTGCAGTAGATGGGGTGGGTGCAGCCACCAGCGGAGGGAGTTCAGAAATTGTCTGGACACCCTTATCCTGTCTCTGAGGCTGCCTGTAGCCTGTGACCACTGAGTCCGAAGGCACCATTGTGTATCTATAGGGAGGAGTGGCCTAGTGGTTAGGACAAGGTACTTCAGGCCGGAGGGCCGGGGGTTCAAGTCCCACCTGGGGACAGCAATCTCAGGCCGGAGGGACTGGGATTTCTAGTCCTATAGGTACTCCTTGTGGTCTTGGGCAAGCCACTTAACCCTCCATTGCCCATGTTCCCTGTAAGTATTAGCGTATGTGTGTCATATCCCCTCGTGTTAAATGTATCTCCCAATTGACCGCTTTGACCCGGTGAAAAGCGGGATATAAATACAGCTAAATAAATAAATAAATAAATTGTGCAGGCCTCATATGGAGCCTGGCATTGGGGGTCACATGGACTGTCGAAGCCATGTGGCCCAGAAGTCTCAGGCAGAGTCTGGCGGAGACCAGTGACCTGCTGAGAAACTGGTTTGCTAAGTTTATAAGTCTTTGGGCCCTGTCTTCTGGCAAGAACGCCTTTGCCAGCAGAGTCCAATCTTGCCCCTATGAACTCCAAGTTTTGGGAGGGGAGCAAAGTGGACTTTGCGAAGTTTATTACAAACCCCAGGCTTTGAAGAAGAGCAATAGTTCTGAGGGTGGCTTGTCTGGCCTCCTGGCACGTCTGACCCCTGATGAGCCAGTCGTCCAGATAGGGGAAGACAAAGATTCCTTGATTTCCATGTAACGTTATTGTTAATTTTTGACTTGTTTTCTGTAAACCGCTCCTGATCTTTGGAAGGGGCGGTATAAAAAACCGCACAAATAAATAAATAAATAAAATAAATTTTTCAGGTAGGCCGCCACCACTGCCAGGCATTTGGTAAAGACTCTGGAAGCAGAGGTGAGGCCAAAAGGCAGTACTCTGTACTGATAATGGTTTCCTCCCACAATGAACCTGAGGTACTTTCTGTGGTCTGGATGAATGAGGATGTGAGTGTACGCATCCTTTAAATCTAAGGAGCATAGCCAATCTCCCTGCTGGAGGTAGGGCAGAAGTGTTCCAAGAGTAAGCATTTTGAACTTCTCCTTCTCTAGGAATTTGTTGAGATTTCTGAGGTCTAGAATAGGCCGAAGGCCACCGGTTCTTTTGGGTACAAGGAAATACCTGGAGTAGAATCCTTGACCTCGTAGGTGGGGAGGCACAGGCTCCACTGCCCTGTCCACCAACAGACCTTGGAGCTCCTGAAGGAGAAGATTTGTGTGCAGGGGAGGCCTTGGAGGCTCTCCTGGAAAGTATGGAGGAGGCAGCTGCTGGAAGTGCAGCAGATAGCCATTGTGGACTATGCTGAGTACCCAACTGTCTCCAGTGATGAGTGGCCACTTGTGGGCAAACAGGGCGAGGCGACCTCCTGTGCAGGGTTGGGAGAGCAGGGACGGAGAGGCTATGCCTAAGGAGTCAAAAACCCCCACCCTGCTGAGTGGGAGCAGGGGCCGGAGGTTTGGGAGTCCTCTGCCTACGGGGCCCATTACCCTGCCCCTTGGCTTGCTGACCCTGAGGGGCAGCTTGGGCAGCCTGGTACTGTGGGTACTGTTTGTAGGCAGTGCCCTTCCTCGGGTAAAAGGGCTTTTTACCCGAGACCTTCTTTTTGTGAGAAGGGGCAGAAGTCTTCCTAGACAGCCTTGTCCTCGTGAGGTGCTCGGTTTCGAGCTGTGCGGCCTTCTCGGTCATGGGCTTGCCAAAAAGGTTCTCACCTCAGGAAGGGACATTGACCAACTTGTACTGAACCCATGGCTCGAGGTCCGATGACTGCAGCCATGCCTGGCGTCGAGCCGCGATGCCGGCTGCTGCAACACGAGCCGAAGCCTCAAAGCCATTGTAGGCAGCACGGGACATAAACTTGGAGCATTCCCGAATCCCTGAGGACAAGGACTTGAACCTCTGCAAGGGTTCCCCGGAGAGACCAGCAGAGAATCTGGCCAACTCCTTGGCCAGGTCTCGCAAGTACATGCCCATGTACAGCTGGTAAGACTGGACACGGCAAGCAAGCATCGAGCCCTGGAAGCACTTTCCACCAAAACCATCGAGGTTCCTGGTCTCCCTGCCAGGGGGCACCGCGGAGTGCATCTTCTGACTTTTCAGGCGATGCATGGTCGATTCCACCACCATGGAATGGTGTGGTAGCTGTGCCTTCTGAAAGCCAGGGCTCTTCCGGAGTCGATAGATAGAATCGACCCGCTTGCTTAGAACCGGCGCCGAGGCCAGTGCCTCCCACATCTGGAAGAGGAGCCGTTCCAGCATCGGAGGAACTGGAACAGTAAAGGCCTCCTTCGGAGGAGAGTCGTACTGTAGGGCCTCGAGCTCCTCGGCTCGAGGCTCCTCCTCGGGGTCCGCAGGGATAGCCAACGCGGTGGCCATATCCCGGACGAACTCCGAGAACCGGGTATCCTCCGGGGGGGGATCTACTCCGGGGCTCGGATTGCGGTGAGTCCGACGGGACGCACCGAGTCCAGAAGGTGTCGGGGGACTCCTCGTCCTCCGTCTCCCAGGCGGACTCATCCGATGAGGAATCGGGGTCCGACCGCGTGGGGCCTGTGTGCACCCACCCCAATGCCGAAGGCACCGGCGTCGACGCCCTCAGTCCCAAACGGGAGGTCGAGGGAGACCGTGACCGAGGTAGACCTTGAGCCTTTATGGCCTCGAGTATCGGCTCGGTCTCCGGGGTCGACTTCGATGTCGATGTCCCGGTGGTCGGGGCAGATGCACCAGACAGGCTGACCATCAGTGCCCGCTGCTGTTCCATGAAGGCAGACAGTCTGCTCTCCAAGGCTGTCAGCCTGAGACCCAACTCAGGAGACTCAGCAGCCCCCGACTCGGGCCCCGGTGGCGCCGGGCCCGACATCGGCTCTCTGGGAGGAGAGTCCACGAGGACTACAGGACTTATGTGTCCAGCAGACTCCGGCTCCACTCGAGGTACTTTGGGAGGCTTCTCCTGTTCCACGGGCCTGGGGCGACGGTCGGTGGTCTGAGACCTAGCTCTTGAGGAGCCAGGGACCTCTTCCGACGACGCCCTCGCGAGCCGGTTCTTCCTCTTTCATTTCCGGTCGGGGGACCCCCTGTCCGAGGAGCCCCGATGGTGCTCGGGATCCGATTCCCGAGATGTCGAGGCCTCAGACGAGGTCCGGGCCCGGCCGGAGGCCGAGTCAGAGAAAAGCCTTTCCTTTTGGTGCTGACGACTTTGAAGTGCCTTGGAAGACATTTTTCCACATGGTCCACACATCTTAGGTTCGTGGTCAGGACCGAGGCACCGAAGGCAGCAGTCGTGTGTGTTGGTGAGAGACATTAGTTTCTTGCACCAATCACGCTTTTTGAAGCCATTGGAAGCCATCGGGGAAAAAAAGAGTCCCCGCGAGGTCAAAGGACCGGCCTTCCAGGGAAAAAGAAAAAAGGGCGCGAACGCCAGCCACGACGGGCAAAAACTGAAAAAAGAAGATTGGGCTCGATACCGGTGTACCGAACCCGGCGGGAGGGGAACCGGAGAAAAAATAGCGAAGAAATCGTGAAAAAAATCAAACTATTTTCCGGGAGGACTAGGACACACGTCCGGCAGGCTTCACGGAAAAAGAGAGACTGAGCAAGATGGCACCTTTAGTCGGGAAGGGAACCGCGCATGCATGCCTGCATTCTCAAAGGCTTTCTTGGAAAGCTGGGGAAATGCTCCGCAAGGGCTCCATCGGCGTCGATGTCACCCATATGTGAGGACTGACTTCCTGCTTGGTCCTGGAGAAAACCACGAATCTTCGAAAGAAAAATCAACTTTTAACCGGGTGACTAGGACACACATCCGTCGGGCTCCGCGGAAAAAAGAAGACTGAGCAAGATGGCACCCTTGGGCGGGAAGGGGACTGCACATGCGCGCTGCATTCCCAAAGGCTTTCTTTGAAAGCTGGGGAAATGCTCCGCACGAGGGCTCCGTCGATGCCGACGTCAACCATATGTGAGGACTGACTTCCTGCTTGGTCCTGGAGAAAAACAGAATTCTTTGCAGACTGTGACCTATTTTATTTGACAAACAAATGCAGACGTTATCCTAAGAAGATGCTGTACATGAGTTCTTGAGATCACATAAGCCTGATCTGAAGAAACCCAGATGCTATCTAGAAATCTGGAGGAGGAAACTAGCAAGTTTCAGATAGTCTCCTTATTTTGACCCAAAAGCGTAGTTACTCACCTGTAACAGGTGTTCACCGGGGACAGCAGGAATCAGTCCTCACATATGAGTGATGTCGATGCCGATGGAGCCTGCAAGGAGCAAATCCCATTTTCAAAGAAAGCCTTTGGGAATTGCTATCACGCATGCGTGGTCCCCTTCCCGCCCAAGGGTGCCAGCTTGCTCAGTCAAATGACATAGCTAAAAAGATGGCAAAAACAAATGAAGATATTAGGACTGCAACTCCAAGGGGAGGAGGGAGGGTTAGGAGGACCGATTCCTGCTGTCCCCGGAGAATACCTGTTACAGGTGAGTAACTATGCTTTCTCTGGGAAGAAGCAGGAAGTCAGTCCTCACATATGGGACTCCTCAGCTACAGGCTACCATGAACCTATATCCAAAAAAGGCTCCCTCATCGAGAGCCGCAAGCAGCCGCAATGAAATCCTTTTCACGGATTATAGGACCCCAGCGTCCAAGGAAAGTAGCACTTCGGTAGTCTGAACACAGAAGGATCGGAGGGCAGGAGTTGCCTAGACCCTGAAAAGGTTAGGAACACAGCCTGGCCGAAGGTACTGTCTCGTCGGGACTCCCTATCCAGGCAGTAATGAGCTGTGAAGGTATGACCCGAAGACCAGGTGACAGCCCGGCAGATGTCTGCCAGAGGAACTGACACTGTGAGCTGTGACACGGCCTTCCAGTGGAAGCCTCGTCTCTTCATAAGCTTAGGTAATACAGTCCTCCATCCATGTGGACAGCGTACACTTGGTCACCACCTCCTCCAGTTTACTGGAGTCATAGAAAATGAAAAGCTGAGAGGCTTTCCAGTGGCCTTGAGTATGCTGAATGTAGAAGGACAAGGCCCTCTTACAGTCCAAGGTATGGAGGACCGCCTCTGCCAGACTGGCGTGCATTCTGGGAAAGAAGGTAGGGAGGACTACCTCCTGGTTGAGGTGGAAAGAGGACACTACCTTTGGAAGGAACTTGGGGTGCGTGCGAAGCACCGCCCTATTCTTGTAGAACCTGGTATAAGGCTTCTCCGCCACGAGGGCCTGGAGCTCACTCACCCTTCTGGCAGAAGTGAGCGCAACCAGGAAAACCACGTAGCCATCGGTTCGAAGGGCGGCAGGATGAGCTGCCCCAACACCACACTGAGATCACAGTTGGTCACCGGAGGACGGACCGGGGGCTTAGACAGGAGTAGGCCCTTTAGGAAACGGGACACCACTGGATGAACTGAGAGGGGCTTTCTGTCCACCTGATGGTGGTTCGCTGCTAGGGCACTGAGATGCACTCTGACGGAGTTCGACTTAAGCACCGTCCTGGAGAGGTGAAGAAGGTATTGCAACACCACAACCACCGGGCAAGAAAAGGGGTTGAAAGCCCATCTGGTAGACACTCTGCGTGAAGCCAGCAAAACATCCTCCACTTCCTTCGGAAGGTGGATTGGGGCTAGAGTCACCCTCTCAGCAGCCACGCCGTCAGCGAAAGGGAGCTGAGGTTGGGATGCAGAAGAGAGCTCCCCTCCTGGGAAAGGAGCCATGGAGCTGACCCCAAGGGGATGGGGGCCTCCACCGCTAGCTGCAGAAGAAGTGGAAACCATGGTTGCCTGGGCCACCGTGGGGCTATCAGGATGACTGAAGCTCTGTCGTTAAGAATCTTGAACAGTCTTGGCGATCAGAGGTGTCGGGGGAAAAGAATACAGAAGATCCTCCGACCATGAGACTAGGAAGGCATTGGCGGCCACCCTGGTGGAGTGCGGCTACCTTGAGCAGAAGCGGGGTAACTGGTGATCGTCCGGGCTTGCAAACAGGTCCATCACCGGTTCCTCCCAGGTTTGGAAAAGCCCGCTGGCTACTTCCGGATCCAGCTGCCACTCGTGCGGCTGGAGCATCCTGCTGAGTCTGTCGGCCAGCCAGTTATCCTGGCTTGGCAGATATACCAACCGCCTTGAGGAGAATGCCCTGCCAGACTGCATAAGAGCACAGATCCAGGGCTTCGAGGGCACGGGACCCCATGCACCCCTGTTTGTTCACATAGAACATGGCAACCTGGTTGTCCGTCTACACCAGGACAGACCTGTGGCCCAGGCTCTGCCGAAAAGCCTTCAGGGCGAGATGGATTGCACACAGTTCCAACACATTGATCTGCTGAGCACTCTCATCTGGGGACCAAACACCCTGGGTACGGCATCTCTGGCAATGGGCTCCCCAGCCCAGCAGGGAGGCTTCTGTGGTGAGAACACTCGAGTGGTGAGGGGCCTGGACGAGCATCCCTGCCCCCAAGTGACAGGGCGAGAGCCACCAGGTCAGGGACTGTACCAGGCGCCTGGTCACTCTGACTCTGTCCTGGAGATGTCCCGTGGCCTGGGATGATTGGTCCCTGAGGCACCGCTGCACAGTTTGCATGTGGAGGTGGCCATCTAGAATGACACGGACCGTGGAGGCCATGTGCCCGAGGAGGCACAGCAGATGCCTTGCTGGCACTGAGGGGCGATGCTGAATATCTTTGGCTAGCGCCATGAGACTGCCTGCCCTGTCTGCAGACAGGAAGGCCTTCACTGAAGGGTGTTAATCCTTGACCCAATGAATTCCAGCTCTTGTGACGGGCAAAGGCTGGACGGGGTAATTGATAACAAAACCCAAGTGTTGAAGGACCTGGGTGGTGCGTGCCGTGGCCTGCTGCACCTCAGGGGCTGTAGTGCCCCTGATGAGCCAGTCGTCAAGATAGGAGAATACAAAGATCCCCTGAAGCCTGAGAAAGGCGGTGACCACCGCCAGGCACTTTGTGAACACCCTGGGGGCCGAGGCGAGGCCGAAGGGGAGCACCCTGTATTGGAAATGATTGCCTCCTACCACAAAGCGTAGGTATTGCCTGTGGCTTGGGTGGAATAGGATGTGTATGTAGGCATCCTTTAAATCTAAGGAGCATAGCCAATCTCCTTGGTGGAGGTAAGGCAGCAATGTTCCAAGGGAGAGCATCTTGAACTCCCTCACCAGGAATTTGTTGAGGTTGCGCAGGTCGAGAATGAGCCTTAGGTCCCCTGTCCTCTTTGGCATGAGGAAGTACCTGGAGTAGAACCCCTTGCCCTTGAGGTGGTGGGGCACCAGTTCCACCAATTGGTCCTTGAGAAGACCTGCCAACTCCTTCAGAAGAAGGTCCCGGTGAAGGGGAGACCTGATAAGCTCTCCCGGGAAGTAGGGTGGAGGCATTTGGGCCAGATGGAGAAGGTAACCCTCCCTGATCACCTGCAATGCCCAGGAATAGGTGGTGATAGCTTCCCACCTGTGGACATACAGGGTGAGCCGACCTCCTGTAGGCTGCTGAGCTCTGGTTGGGAGAGGGGCCATGCTGCAGGAGTCAAAAGCTCCCTCCAGGCTGGGCCAGAGCCGGAGCCTGGGGCTTGGAAGCCTTCTGCTTATGTGAGCCATGCCCTGTCCCTTGGCCTGCTGCCCTTGCTGGGGAGGCCTAGTAAGGGGGGTAGTTTTGTTAAGCAGTGGATTTCCTCGAGTAAAAGGGTGTTTTATTTGAGCCCTTCTTTCGGGAAGGGGCAGAGATCTTCTTAGAGAGCCTAGTCCACGTCATGAACTCGGTCTCCAGCTCGGCGGCTTTGTCGGTCATGGGTTTGCCAAAGAGGTTTTCTCCCCGACATGGGACATCAACCAACTTGTCTTGTACCCATTGTTCAAGGTCCGCTGACTGTAGCCAAGCTTGGTGGCGTGCACTGATGTCCACCGTGGCTACCAGGGCCGCCGACTCAAACCCGTCATAGGCCGCCCGAGACATGAACTTGGAGCATTCACGGACAGCTTTGGACTGAAGCGCTGCAAAGGATCCTCGGAGAGACCAGCCGAAAACCCAGCAAACTCTTTTGCCAGGTCTTTCAGGTACATGCTCATGTACAGCTGGGATGCCTAGATCTGACAATTCAGCATCACGCCCTGGTAACACTTCCTGCCAAGGGCATCCAAGGTGAAGACCTCCCTGCCAGGGGGCACAGAGGAGTGCGTCTTCAGTCGACGCATGGCCAACTCCACAACCATTGAGTTGTGCGGCAGTTGTGATTTTTGAAACCCAGGGCTACAGCGGACTCGGAACATAGAGTCGAGAAGCATGCTGATCACCGGCGTTGGCACCGGCATCGCCCACATTTGGAGCATAAGTCGTTCCAGGATAGGAGGAATGGGCAACGTGAGGGTCTCCCGAGGGGGAGCCTCGTACTGGAGGATCTCAAACTCACCGGCTCGAGGATCCTCCTCAGACTCCGTCGAGAAAGCATATATGGACATATTTCGAATGAAGTGCAGAAACCTCATATCCTCTGGTGGGGACCTTCTCCGAGATTCAGATACTGGGGAATCGGATGGGAGGTCACAATGATGAGTGTCCGGGAACTCCTCATCCTCGGTCTCCCAGATGGAGGCCTCCGAGGAAGACTTGTGGAGTTCTTTGGGCCTCAAGGGCCCCAGCACCATCCACCCCGATGCCGGCAGACTCGTTGGTGACGACCTCAGTTCCGACGAGCGGGAGACCGAGCACGACCTTGGCCGAGGATCTACTCTGGTTCGCATGGCCTCGAGGATCGGCTCGGCCTATGGGGATATCTTCGATGTCGAACGCCAGGTGGTTGGGGCGGAGGAACTGGACGTGCCGGACATCAGCGCCCGCTGTTACTCCAAGAAGGCAGTGACACTGTGCTCCAAGGCCGCCATCCTGGACGTCAGTACCGGAGGCTCCGCAGCCTGCGGCTCGGACACCGGCGCAGTCGGGCCCGAAGCCGGTTCTCCCGGAGGGGAGTCCTCGATTAGAACAATGTGTACTTGCCTAGGCTGATCCGCGACCGGGTCCTGTTGCTCCTCTGACGCATCGGGCAGGCGCTCAGGGCTCCGTGACCAGCCCCGAGAGGAGCCTGGTTGATCAGAGCCATCTAGAGATGCTGCCACCTTTGAGGGTTTCCTTCCTTCTTTTCGGTTCCCTCGATTGAGACCCCCTCTCCGAGGACCTCCGACAACTCTCAGGTTCGGAGTGCTCCTCTGGAGGTATAGAGGCCTCAGACGAGGTCCTGGCTCTCTGAGGCATGGGGGAATCAGGAAAAGTTTTCATCATACTGCTGCTAGCGGCTCCTCAAGGCCTTCGAGGATATCTTTCTGCACAGGCCACAGATTGTCGGGTTGTGGTCCGGGCCAAGGCACCAGAGGCAGCAGTCATGCATGTCAATAAGAACATAAGAACATAACATAAGATATGCCATACTGGGTCAGACCAAGGTCCATCAAGCCCAGTATACTGTTTCCAACAGTGGTCAATCTAGGTCATATGTACCTAGCAGTTTCCCCAAGAGACACAAGTTCCACAATGCTTGTACTGGGTCAAGCATTGATATCTTCGGTCACTTCTTAATAATGGTTTATGGACCTTTCCTCCAGGAACTTGTCCAAACCTTTTTTAAACCCAGCTACACTAACAGCCTTTACTACATCCTCTGGTAACAAATTCCAGAGTTTGATTACACGTTGAGAGAAAAAATATTTTCTTTTATTAGTCTTAAATAGTTTACCCTGTAGCTTCATTGCATGTCCCCTAGTCTTTCTATATTCTGATAATGTAAACAATCGATCTACGTTTACCCATTCCACTCCGTTCATTAATTTATAGACTTCTATCATATCTCCCCCTCAGCCGTCTCTTTTCCAGGTTAAAGAACCCTAACCTTTTTAGCCTTTCTTCATAGGAGTATCCTTCCATCCCCTTTACCATTTTGGTGGCTCTTCTCTGTACCTTTTCTAAAATCGCTATATCCTTTTTAAGATACGGCGACCAGAATTGCACACAATATTCAAGGTGCGGTCTCACCATGGAACGATATAGAGGCATTATAATATCTTTTGTTTTTATTTTCCATTCCTTTCCTTATCATACCTAGCATTCTATTTGCTCTCTTGGCCGCCGCTGCACACTGGGCCGAGGGTTTTAACATGGTATCCACAATGACGCCTAAATCTTTTTCCTGGGTGGTGGTTCCTAATGTGGAACCTTGCATCGTGTAACCATAGTTTGGGTTGTTCTTCCCTAGGTGCATAACCCTGCACTTGTCCACATTAAATTTCATCTGCCATTTTGATGCCCAGTCTTATCAAGATCCTCTTGCAATTTTTCACAATCCTCTTGGGTTTTAACAACTTTAGTTTTGTGTCATCTGCAAATTTGATAACCTCACTCGTTATTCCACTTTCCAGGTCATTTATGAATATGTCAAAAAGCAGCGGACCCAGCACAGATCCCTGGGGTACACCACTATTCACCTTTCTCCATTGGGAAAATTGGCCATTTAGCCCTACCCTCTGCTTTCTATCTTTTAACCAGTTCCTGATCCACAATAGTACACTGCCTCCTATCCCATGACTCTTTAGTTTTGCCAAAAGTCTCTGATGAGGGACCTTGTCAAAGGCTTTCTGAAAGTCCAGATACACAATATCAACCGACTCACCTTTGTCCACCTGTTTATTCACTCCTTCAAAAAAAACATAACAGATTAGTAAGACAAGATCTTCCTTGTCTAAAGCCATGTTGGCTGTCTCCCATTAGGTTGTGACTATCTACATGCTGAGTAATTTTATTCTTTATGATAGTTTCTACCATTTTTCCCGGTACTGACGTCAGGCTCACCGGTCTGTAGTTTCCCAGATCACCCCTGGAACCCTTTTTAGAAATTGGTGTTACACTGGCGATCCTCCAATCTTCAGGTATTAGAGATGATTTTAATGATAGTTCACAGATTACTGATAGCAGTTCTGCAATCTCATATTTCAGTTCTTTCAACACCCTTGGATGTATACCATCCGGCCCAGGTGATTTGCTACTCTTCAGTTTATCTAATAGTTGTAAGACATCTTCCTGATGTATCGATATTTCCTTCAATTCTTCCGCACCTTTAAATACCACTTCAGTCATGGGTAAACATCCCTACATCTTCCTCAGTAAAGACTGAAGCAACGAATTCATTCAGTCTCTCCACTATCGCCTTGTCGCCTCTTAGTGCTCCTTTAACCCCTTTATCATCTAATGGACCAACTGACTCTCTCACAGGTTTTTTGCTACGAATGTACTTGAAAAGGTCTTTATTTCACGTTTTTACTTCCGCAGCAAGCTTCTTCTCAAATTCTCTCTTTGCCTGCCTTATCAATGCCTTGCATTTGACTTGCCAGTGCTTGTGCTGTTTCCAGGTTTCGTCGTTTGGCTCTTTTTTTCCATTTCCTGAAAGATGCTTTTTTGGCAACAAAAGCCTCTCTGACCTCACCTTTAAACCATGCTGGCAGTTTTTTGGACTTCCTTCCACTTTTCTTAAAGCGTGGAATACAGCTGGTCTGGGCTTCCAAGATAGTATTTTTCAACAACACCCAAGCTTGATGTACGTCTTTAACCTTCGCAACTGCTCCTTTTAGTTTTTTCTTAACTTTTTCCTCATTTTATCAAAGTCTCCCTTTCGAAAGTTAAAAGGTAGTACTGTGGATTTCCTTACTATCCCTCCTCCACTAATTAAATCAAAGGCGATCATGCTATGATCACTACTGCCAAGTGGCCCCAACACCCTTATCTCTTGCACTAGATTTGGTGTTCCACTAAGGACTAGGTCTAATATGGCTTCCCCTCTGGTCGGTTATGAACCAGCTGCTCCAAGAAGCAGTCATTTATTTCATCTAGGAACTTTATCTCCCTAGCATGTCCTGACGTGACACTGACCCAGTCGATACCGGGGTAATTGAAATCACCCATTATTATTACTGCGCTGTAACTTTTGTTAGCTTCCTTGATTTCTTTGAGCATTTCATCATCCATTTGGTCATTCTGGCCAGGTGCTCGATAGTACACCCCCACTGCCATCGCCTTCCCCCTTTTATATGGAATTTCAATCCATATAGATTCTACAGCAGATTTGGTTTCCTGCAAAACTTTAATCCTTTCTGAGTCAATGCCCTCTCTAACATAGAGCGCAACCCCTCCACCAATTTGATCAGCTCTATCATTACGATATAGTTTGTACCCAGGTATCACAGTGTCCCACTGGTTGTCCTCCTTCCACCATGTCTCTGATATTCCAATCATATCTAACCTTTCATTTAGTGCTATATATTCTAACTCTCCCATCTTATTCTTTAGACTTCTAGCATTTGCATACAAGCATTTTAGAGAATGTATTTTATTCATGTTAATTTGGCTATTGTTAGACATGGGTAAATTGGGATCTTTAAGCTCTGTCTGCTCCATACTTGAGGGCATTTGGGCTACTTTACTCTTTTGTGGAACCTCTCTGCTTTTGGTAGTATCCTTCAAGGATACATTCTTCCGAACCATCCGCTCTTGGGCGACTGTCGGCTTTCCCCTAATATCTAGTTTAAAAGCTGCTCTATCTCCTTTTTAAAGGTTAATGCCAGCAGCCTGGTTCCATCCTGGTTAAGGTGAAGCCCATCCCTTCGGAAGAGCCCCTCCTTTCCCCAGAATGTTTCTCAGTTCCTAACAAATCCAAAACCCTCATCTCTGCACCATTGTCTCATCCACGCATTGAGACTCCGGAGCTCTGCCTGCCTTTTGGGTCCTGCGCATGGAACAGGAAGCATTTCGGAGAATGCAACCCTGGAGGTTCTGGATTTCAACTTCCTACCTAAAAGCCTAAATTTTGCCTCCAGAACCTCCCTACCACATTTTCCTATGTCATTGGTACCGACATGTACCAAGACAGTAGACTCCTCCCCAGCACTATCTAAGACCTTATCTAGGTGGCGCGTGAGGTCCGCTACCTTCGCACCAGGCAGGCATGTTACCAGGTGATCCTCACGTCCACCAGCCACCCAGCTATCTACATGTCTAATGATCGAATCACCAACTATAACGGCTGTCCTAACCCTTCCCTCATGGGCACATGGCCCTGGAGAAACTTCCTCGGTGCGAGAGGGTTTTACATCACCTGGAGGACAGGTCCTAGTTACAGGATCACTTCCTGCCACACCAGGGTGATGCTCTCCTGTCACGTGACCTCTCTCCTCCATGGCAACAGGGGTGCTGCCAGACTGGAGGTGGGACTTCAGGACTATATCCCTGTAGGTCTCGTCTATATACCTGTCTGTCTGTCTTATGTTTTCCAAGTCTGCTACTTTAGCCTCTAGAGAACGGACTTGTTCCCTGAGAGAAAGAGCTTCTTGCACCTAGTGCACACGTAAGACCTCTCACCAACTGGGAGAAAATCATATATGTGACACTCAATGCAAAAGACTGGAAAGCCCCCATCCCGCTGCTGGACTGCTGTCTGCATCTTAGTTTTAAGTTTGTGTCTAGATCTTTAAGTTCTTACTTACTAGGGGTTGCTATGGGTATTTATACCAATAAAACTGTACCTAATACGTTTAATATACCTTGTTCACCTGAAGCTTAATTAATCTCAGGTCCTTAGTGTATGACTGATTTGGGTAATGAGCTTCACCTGAAAGCACCTCCTGTCTTTTAAGATGTGTAAGTACCTATAAAACTATGATTATCCCAGGGGTGGGTGGGAAATAACACTTATTAAAAGAGGGCTGCTACACAGTACCCTGTCTTGTGCTGCTGAGGTAAGCTAAATTCTGATTTGATTTAAATTATAGCTCTTAGCTGCTGCTAGGCTCTAACTTCTTATGAAATTTAAACTACAAGCTCTCTGCTGGGTACTAAATTTAACCAGAAAGCTCTCTTCTGTGTGTTAAATTTAAACTAAAAGTACTTTGCTGTTACTTGGCCCTGAGTGACTATTAAATTTAAACTACAAGCTCTCTGCTGGGTATGAAATGTAACCAGAAAGCTCTCCTCTGTGTTTTAAATTCAAACTTTAATTGCTGCTACTAGGCCCTAACTGATCCAACAAAAAACAGTGGGTTCACAGATTAAGTAGCTTTAATACAAAGAATTCTTTTTAGAAAATTACCAGAAGTATATACTCACAGTTGCAGATTTCTCTCCAGAAGTAACAGTCCTCCTTTCTAGTCCTTCAAGAGAGAGGTTCACAGAGCTCTGGTTGAGCTATTTATGCCTCTGCTGCTGAGGTAATGCTGTGACCAACTTCCTGGGTAATTAACAGTCCTTGCTTGGATAGGATGAGTCTTTCAAAATGGCCTTTTGATCTGCCACCTGGTGGGACATGATCTTCCCGCACCAATCACACTTTTTAAACACGCTGGTAGCCATGGGGGGAACCCCCCCCCCCCCCCAGCAAGATCAAAGACTCTTCGGGCTGCCAGTGAGGAAAAAAGGGCATGAAGACGCCCAAGAGAAAAGAAAAATAAAACATAAGTAGAAAAAAGGAGGAACCGACCCGATATCGAGGTACCGAGGCCGGGGCGGGAAAGGGTACCAGCACGAGACCGGAGACAGCCAAAAAGTCACAAAAAAATCAACTTTTTCCGGGACAGGGACAGACTACGTCTGATTGATTCCGCGGAAAAAAGGAGACTGAGCAAGATGGCACCCTTGGGTGGGAAGGGGACCATGCATGCGTGGTAGCAATTCCAAAAGGCTTTCTTTGAAAGCTGTGGATTTGTTCCATCGGTGGGCTCCATCGTGGGCTCCATCGGTGTCGATGTCACCCATATGTGAGGACTGACTTCCTGCTTGTTCCCGGAGAAATAATGTTCTCCAACTTTAAATGAACAAACTGACAACAAAAATATAGAAGAGATAGAAAGAGGGTATAGATGCTCAAACTTAGGGAAAGAAAAAAGAAAGTTAAATGATATAAGCATATGTTTTAAATAGCATTGTAGTTCAGAATATTCAGAAATCATGCTTTGAAATAGTCTCAGAATTTTCTACCAAACCTATATTCTCATCAATGGTGACTAACCTGTTGGTCTGTGTCTGACTACAGTTGAAAGCTTCTATCAGATCCGAGTCCCTGGGATAGTCTAGATGGGCACTTCCTGCATCTCCAAATGTGGATAATCTGAAACACAAAATCAGAAGGTTTGAACCAGGGAAAACTTGCCAATGTAGACTAACAAAGCAATAAAAAACATGATTTTCAACTATTTTGGAGAAAAAGGACATTTCGGTACTTTTAAATTAGGAATGGCAATGTGGCCTGGACAACAGGTCTTTACTGATATACACAAAACGATGAATAAAGCTGAGAAAAAAAAATTAAGGAAGACTTGGTGAATAAGGTGAAATGTAATCTTTACATGTTAATTTTTTGTCCTTGAGTCCTGCTACGAGACCAGTCTAGATAAATGGGTTATATCGTCTTGCTAGCAGATGGAGGCAGAGAACAAGGTTTGGCAGTGCTATTTTCACAGTCTATAATAGGCTGTGTCCACTAGGTATAGTCCAGTAATATCTACCAAAGTATGATAAATCAAAAACAAAAACACAAGAACTGCAACTAATACAATTATTTACCTATCAAGACCCTCAGGATGTGGGCAGTAACCTCCCACTCCCCAACTTCTAATGAGACAGGAGAGACATACACAAAACAGAAGATATATCAAAAAAGAAAAAATTCTGCTGCTGACAGGAGATGCTGGTGAAAGAACTTAACAGAAGATGAGCAAAAACCTGGCTTCATGGGCGAGTCCTGGACTGGTCTTGCAGGATTCAAAGAAAGGAAATTAAACAGGTAAGACTAACTTTCACCTTCCTATCATGGTGGACCAGCCCAGATGAATGAGAACCATCCTAGCTTTCCCATCCTAGAGATGGTAAGAAGCCATCGTTGCTGGAGCACTCTCTAATCTGGAACTCCAACTTAGTGTTTTGTAAAAGAATGAAGAGAAAACCACGCTGTCACCCTGCAAATTCCTTACAGTGACACCACTCAATATTCCATACAGGATGACACTTGAAGGGCCATCAGGTACCCGTGAGTCTTCAAGCACATTTGACGAGAGCTCAATAGATGGGATGAGGCAATGACTTTTATCCAGTGAGTCAAGAAAGCTTTGGATGGGGCTTCCCCTTGATGAGGACTGCTGGACACAATACGTGTTTTGATTTCTGAGCTTTGTCCCTCTCTCTTCTGTGAAGGCGAGCATGGAGATCACCTGGCTCATGTGAAAAAGGGAATGCCTTAGAAGGAAAGGCCAGCACTGGATGTAGTGAAAGTGCCTCCCACGAAAAAAGCGCAGTTACTCACCTGTAGCAGGTTTTCTTTGGGAACAGGAATAAGTCCTCACATATGGGTGATGTCATTGATGGAGCCCATGCAGGAACAATCTCCAGCTTCCATAAGAAGCTTTTGAGAGGTCCACCACACATGCATGCCTGTCTTCCCACTCGGAGGAGCCATCTTATCTCAGTAAGCTGCGCTCCCACGTGGGCTCCATCAGTAACGTCACCCGTATGTGAGGACTTATTCCTGCTGTTCCCAGAGAACACCTGCTACAGGTGAGTATCTACACTTTCTCTGGGAACAAGCAGGAAGTATTCCCTCACATATAGGACTCTCCAGCTACAGCTACCAAAAAAACCTGTTAAAAGCCCAACAGGGCAACCATAAAAAATGAACCGAGAGAAACAGTGTGAGTGATCTCTGTAAGGTTCTGAGAGTCAGTGTCCAGCAAAGGCTTCAACTTCAGGACGACTTTATGGTAGCTTAGAAACATAGAAACATAGAAATATGACGACAGAAAAAGACCACATGGCCTATCTAGTCTGTCCTTCCATAACAACTACAACAGTCCACTTTTTGCCTTTAGAGATCCTCTGTGTTGGTCCCATGCTTTCTTGAATTCAGTTACTGTCCTCATCTCTACCACCTCCACTGGGAGACTATTCCACGGATCCACTACTCTTTCCGTAAAGAAATATTTCCGCATATCACTCCTGAATCTATCTCCCTTCACCCTCATCCCATGTCCCCTCGTAGCAGAACTTGCTTTCAATTGAAAGAGGCTCTCTCCCTGAACATTTATGCCACGGAGGTATTTAAACATCTCAATCATATCACCTCTATCCCGCCTTTCCTCTAAGGTGTACATATTAAGATCCTTAAGTCTGTCCTCATATGCTTTATAATGAAGCCCATTAATCATTTTGGTAGCAACTCTCTGCACCGACTCCATCCTGTTCACATCCTTTTGAAGGTGCGGTCTCCAGAATTGCACACCATACTCCAAATGAGGTCGCACCAAAGACTTATACAGAGGCATTATCACCTCCTTTTTTCTGCTAGCCATTCCTCTCCGTATGCACCCAAGCATCCTTCTAGCTTTTGCTGTCGCCTTTTCCACCTGTTTAGCTACTTTAAGATCATCAGACACAACCACGCCTAGGTCCCGCTCTTCTTTAGTGGACAAAAGTACTTCACCTCCTATACTGTATTGCTCCCTTGGATTGCTGCAGCCCAAATGCATGACCTTACATTTTTTAACATTAAATCCCAGCTGCCAAATTCTAGACCATTCTTCAAGCTTAGCTAGATCCCTCCTCATGTTATCTACCCCTTCCTGGGTGTCTACTCTATTGCAGATTTTGGTATCATCCGCAAAGAGGCAAACCTTACCCGACAGCCCTTCCGCTATATCACTAACAAAGATGTTAAAAAGAATCGGACCAAGGACAGATCCCTGGGGCACACCACTGGCAACATCCTTCTCCTCAGAGTGAGCTCCATTTACCTGTACTCTTTGTCGCCTCCCACCCAACCAACTTCTAACCCAAGCAGTAACTTTAGGGTCCATCCCTAGGGTGCTCAGTTTGTTTATAAGTCGCCTGTGAGGAACAGTGTCAAAGGCTTTACGGAAATCTAAATACACCACATCTAGAGCTCTCCCTTGGTCCAACTCCCTGGTCACCCAGTCAAAAAAATCAATCAGATTGGATGGACAGAAGGGCTGGTAGAAGAGTTGAAGCTAATTCCCAAACAGGTGCTGGAGTAAGTCTTGGCCAAAGTTGCTGTCATGCTGGGAATCTCCATCCAGACAGTAATGGGCTGTGAAAGTGTGGACGGAAGACCATTAAGCAGTCCTACAGATCTCCACCTTGGAGAAAGAGCACAGGTTTGCCACTGAAGCAGCCATAGCTCGGATGTTATGAGCCATGACATGGAACTTCAGCGTCAGACCAGCCTGAACGTAAGCAAAGCAGTCCATAATCCATAGTGAAAGGATGCGCTTGGAAACTGCAACACTATTAGGGTCAAAAGATACAAAGAGCTGGGAGGAATGTCGATGGGCTTTCATTCTCTCCAATTAGAAAGCCAGAGCTCTCTTGCAATCAAGTGTGTGTAGAGAAGCCCCAGCCCTGCTGGCATAAGGAAGAGGGAAAAGGGTGGGCAGCACCACTGACTGGCTGAGAAGAAAGACAGAAACCACCTGGGGAAGGAACTTGGGATGAGTCCGGAGGACTACCCTATTCTGGTGAAATCTGATATATGGAGGGTGCGCCACCAGCATCTGGAGTTCACTAACCCTGTACGTGGAGGTGACCGCTATCAAGAACACAACCTTCCAGGTGAGGGGTTTAAGCAAACAGGAGCTGAGAGGTTCAAAAGGGGCTGAAAGGAGCTGCCCCAGCACCATGTTAAGATCCCAGGCAACTGGTAGTGGCTTGATAGGAGACCATGAAAGCAAAAGACTTCTCATGGCCTACAAGATGTGTGGAAATGGGTTTACCATCCACACTGCAGTGGTATGCTGCCACCGTACTTAGGTGCACTCTCACCGAGTTGGATTTGAGACCAGAGTTGGAAAGGTGGAGGAGGTATGTCAGCAACACCTCCACTGTGCAGGAAAAAGGGTCTAGCGCCTTCCCTGCACCAGATAGAAAACTGATGCCACTTGAAGGCAGCGGGTGAAGTCTTTACCTGAAGCGAGGAGCACGTTCTCCACATCTGCAGGGAGGTGAAGCTCTGCAAGAACCATCCACTCAGCATCCATGCCATGAGGACTAGGGAATGGATGCTGGGATGAAGAAGAGACCCACCGTCCTGAGAGATCAGATCCGGATTGCAGCCCAGTCTAAGTGGCTGCCTCTGAGAGAGTCGTAGCAGAAGAGGAAACCAGGGTTTATTGGGCCAGTGCAGGGCAATGAGAATCATGATAGCCCTGTCTACCTGAAGCTCAAACAGGGTATTGGCCACCAGCGGGATCGGTGGATATGCATAGAGCAGACCCTCGCTCCAGTCCAGTAGGAAGGCATTGGAGGCTATCTTGTGGCTGCAGGGTATCCTGGAGCAGAACTGTGGCACCTGGGTGTTGTCCGGTGATACAAAGAGGTTTATGCTCAGCATAACCCACATCTGGATGATGCAGCTGGCTACCCGCATGCTGAGGGGCCCACTCATAGAGCTAAAGGACCCCGCTGAGATGATCTGCCAAGACATTGAGCTCCCTGGGCAGATACATGGCCCGGAGGATCATGCCCTGGGAGATGGTGGATTTCCAGAGATGCATCGCTTCCCAGCATAAAAAAAGTATGACCCCCGTGCCGTCCTGCTTGTTGAGAAAGAACATTGCCACCTGGTTGAATAAGGATGATCTGGTTGGCCGATTGCTCCCAAAACTCTTGAAGGGCGTTTGAAATGGCCCAGAGCTTCAGGAAGTTGATCTGGTGCAGGCACTCCTGAGCTGTCCAGAGACCTTGCTTACGCAGGCCACCGAGATGGGCCCCCAGCCCGTCTTGGAGGCATCGGGAGTCAGGACACGCTGATGCGGAGGGGCTTGAAAGAGAAAATCCAAGAGCAAACTCTGAGGCTGTAGCCATCAGGACAGGAATTACTTGAGGAGTGGTGCGACTACTATCGGGACATCCCATGGCCTGACACTATTGTGTGCAGAGTCTACTGCATGTACCTCATCTGAAGACGGGCAAGAGGAGTGACGTGGACTGTGGAGGCCACATGGCCAAAGACGTGAAGCATCCACCAGGTTGTTGTGGTCGAATTCTGCTGTAACTCATGGGATACTGCAATGAGATGCTGGGCCCGATTTGTGGGCAAGTATGCCCAAGCTAAGGTGGTATCCAGGAGAGCCCTTATGAACTCTAGACGTTGAGAGGGCTGCAGGTGAGACTTTGGATAACTGATGACAAAGAAGAGGTGCTCATACACCTCAACATGTGACATACCTCTGATTTCATTTTCCCCTACCTGGATGACTTGTCAAACACCCAGGACCTGGAGGAAGGCAGTGACGACCGCCAGACATTTCACGAAGACCCTTGGGGTGGAGGCTAGGCCGAAAGGCAGTATGCGATACTGATAGTGTATTCCACTGGGCATGAAGCGGAGCTACTGCCGATGAAGAGGGTGAATGGGAATGTGAGTACAGGTATCTTTGAGAGCAAGGGAGCAAAGCCATTCTTCCCATCGGAGGTAAGGCAACAAAGTTCCCAGGGAGACCATTTTGAATTTCTCCTTTGCCAGGAAGCAGTTGAGATTCCTTAGATATAGTATGGGCCTGAAGCCGCTCGTTTTCTTTGGAACCAAGCAGTAACAGAAGCAGAACCCCTGTCCGGCCTGAGCAGGTGGGGCTAGCTCGATGGCTAAATCTGCCAGGAGGCTGTGAACCTCCTGTTGGAGGAACTCCCGATGGTGAGGATTGAGGAGGTACTCCAAAGAACGAGAGAGGAAATTAGTCCATGACGGCTACCTATTGCATTTTGACCATCTTTAGCACCCAGGTGTCTGTTATCACTGGCCATCGGTGGGCATAGTGGACCAATTTCCCAACTACTTGCAAAGGAACTGTGCTTGAGATGGGAAGTAGGGACATGCTCCACAAGAAAGAGTCAAAAGCTTCCACCTGGCTGCGGCTGCAATGCAGGCTGGGGCTTTTTTGGCTTCTGGCGGTGTTGCTGATCCTGGCCCTGGCTCTTTTGATGTTGACCTTGCTGAGGGCCCTAATAGGCTGGGTAGGAAGGATAGCTGCTGTAATATCTCCTCTTTTTTGGGTAGAAGGCCTTCTTCCCAGATGTCCTCTTCTTGGAGGGATCAGTCATCTTTCGGGAAAACCGGTAGTGGAGGAGTGGCCTAGTGGTTGGGGCAAGGTACTTCAGGCCGGAAGGTCAGGGATTCAAATCCCACTAGAGGACAGCAACCTTGGGTCGGAAGGACTGGGGTTTCTAGTCCCACAGGTGCTCCTTGTGGTCTTGGGCAAGCCACTTAACCCTCCATAGCCCATGTTCCCTGTAAAATAGTTCTCTCCAAATTATAATGCCCTGTTCAATGTAATTTCAGTTTGTTCAATGTAAACCGCACTGATGCAGAATAGCACGGTATATAAGAGAATGTAAATAAATAAATAAATAATAAATAACTGTTCCCTTTCCAGCTCTCTAAGCCTTTTCCTCTATGGGCTTTCCAAATAGGTTGTCCCCTCAGCAAGGAGCACCTGCAAGCTTGTCCTGCACCCACTGCTCAAGGTCAGAAGACTGCAGCCTAGCCAAGCGAAGGGCCCCAATACCAACAATGGCCACCGATTCAAGAGTATCGTAGGTCGCCCTGCTCATATATTTAGAGCAGTCCTTCCCTTTGCAGACTAAAGAGTGGAACTGGTCCAGCTGTACACCTGACAGCATGGCCGAGAACTCGGACAGGTCTCTCATAATATCTTTCAAGTACATTCCCTTGTAGAACTGATAAGCAAGGATGTGGCCCACCAGCATCGACCTCTGGTAACATTTCCTCCCGACCCCATCCAGAGTTCGGGATTCCCGCACGGGAGGAACAGAGGAGTGGGTCTTAGAACTTTTAATCCTCCTCATGGTGGACTGCACAACCATGGAGCTATGGGGAAGCTGGGGCTTCTCGAAACCAGGACTCTTTTGGATGCAGTATGTGGAGTCCAGCTAGCAACTTACGGATGTGTGTGGGGGGGGGGGGGCAGAGCACAGATCCTTCTGGGGGTGATCCTCGAAGGGTAACCTCCGGTCCAGGCCACTGCGGCTTCTTGGCTCAGAATGAGCTCGAGCGCCACACTTTGCCAAGGTCTTGGCAGAGGCCATCGATGCCGGTGCCGATGCAGCTAACTCTGAAGACCAAACAGGAATTTCCACGGTTTCTCTTGATTCTTCAGCACTTTCTGAGTCATCTGCAAACATAAATTGCACATGGAAGACTCGTGGTCAGGCTCGAGGCACTGAATGCACCAGCTATGGCGGTCCGTCACAGAGATAGTGTGGCCATATCTGTAGCATTTCTTGAACCCACTGGTAGGTTTCCTCATATTGGGGAAGACATTTTCTGCCAAATCTAATGACACCAATGTCCCGAGTGACTGGGGGGGGGGGGGGGAGGGGAACAGAAAAGACCCACGTGTCAGAAAAACAAAAAGAAAAAGGTACTCGAGAAAAATGCAACGCTGAGGCACCAACGCTCCTAGACACTGGCAGGGAGACAAGGAAAAAGCATGTGACTGAAAATCGAAGCAAGAAAAAAAAAAAAAAGAACCGCAAGGGTTACTTCAAGTTTTCGGGGGGGGGGGGGGGGGGGGACCCCGACGTCTGAAAATACTGAAGTAAGATGGCTCCTTCGGGCGGGAAGATAGACACATATGCCTGGTGGATCTCTCAAAGCTTCCTCTGAAAGATGGAGATCATTTCCGTGCGGGCTCCATTGGGACATCACCCATATGTGAGGACTTACTTCCTCCCAGAGAAAAACAAGTATAGAGCGCTACATGACTAGGCTTGCAGCTCAGATGTGTATCCAGATGGGCAAACTGGCACCAAGCAGGTGGTCTTAAGCGAGAGGTCCTTAATGAAGGCTGGCTGGAAAGGTTTAAAAGGCAATTTTGTTAGAGCCCTAACACCAGATTCAAGTCCCAAGGAGGACCTAAGGCTGTAAAGGAGGTCTGATCTTTCCAACACCTCTCAGGAAGTACACCACATCAGGGTGAGCAGCTACCAAAGATCTGTGAATCTGGCCTGGAATCAAGGGATTACTGCAATTGCACATTCAACAAGTTAAGCACCAAGCTCTTTTCCAGACACTGCTGAAGAAAGGCTAATATGGAGGAGATAATTGGCCTTGAAATGAGACGATGCCTCCACCATGAACGCTTCCTCAAACATCTGCCAGATCTGGATATATGCCAAGAAGGTTGAGGTTTCACCAGTCTCAAGAAAAGTCAAAATAATTGCCAAAGAATAGCCCTTCCTGACTATTTATGTCTTCTTAAGAGCTTTATTGAGATAGCTACTCTATAACAGTGATTCTCAATCTTTTTTGTACCGCGACTCCTTTTACCATTGGTCAACTTGTGATGACCCCCAATGATAAAATCAAATGCGTCTCTCTTCCTTTACCGTTAACGCAGTGTCGCTGCAATTATTTGTTGAATTATTAATGTATTATAGGCCTTTGCAATATGTTTTTATTTATAAAATTTACTTATTTAAACCACAATAATTAATCACAATAACAAGTAACAATATTTGATTTCGAAATTACGATTTTGTAGTCAACGGTTTTAGTATGCTTTATTCAAAAAGATTGACGAAGGGCAAAAATGTTAGCGTTGTCAAACCTAAAAAGTAGGCCTATGCTATCAGTGCGAAGGTTGTGCTTGCTTCCTTCTCGCCAGATGTGAAATTCTCAGCTCAGTCTTTGCGAGAGCACAACGAAGATCATCTTCTGCAGCAAGTCTATTTTGGTATTTACTCTCGATAAGCAACAAGCTTGAGAAGCTGGTTTCACAAAGATATGTTGTTGGAAACGGAAGAAGTAGACGCAACACAATCTAAGACAGTGCAGGATACAACTGAAAATACTTGATCCAGAATTTAATTACTGACATTGAAGAAAAATCATTTTTCGCCGCATCGCTGGTAATGAGTTCAATGAACTCTTCTTGTGCAATCTCAGGAACATCCTCAACTTTAACTGTGAATGGACTTCTGGCAAGTGCAAATGGTGTGCCAGGTAAATTTGGAAAATACGCTGAAATTTTTTCTTCCAGCATTTCTAAGTGCTGTTTGACAGAAATTATAATTCCATTTCTTGTGTCAAGTTCAATCTCGTTTTCTTCAAAGAAAGCAGATAAGTTGAGCAACATGTACGTTCTATTTTCAGCTGTTTCTGCCAAAGCCAAAGTTTCATTTGAAACGCTTGGATCTTTTCGGACAAATCTAGGCACGTTGCGTTTGGTCCTTGCAGTGATAAATTTAATTCGTTCAATATTGCAAATAAGTAAGCAATTTTCAGCAGCTGCTTTTTGTCACTGAAAAGTGTTTCAAACACTCGCAACATCGACCCTCACCAAGTACAGAATAAGTAACCACAATCTAAAGTAAAAATAAAAATATGTAGACTAAATTTAAATTAAAACCCCAAGAAGCCAGAGTCCACATGCAGTGCAATATCAGATAGAGATGCAGTTCCCCAATACTGTGTAAAATATAAAAATAACACAAAGTCCAATAACTAAAATTAAATAAAATTATTTTTTCTACCTTTGTTGTCTGACTATTTTATTCTCTGATCATGCTGGTCCCAAGCTTTCCTGTCTTCTCTTAGCTCTCTTTCTGTGGTCTATGGTCCATCTGCCATTTCTTATCTCTTCTTTTGTTTTCTTCACTTCCTTCCATCAGCCCATTTCCAGTTCCAGTAACCCTCCCCAGTATCAGCCCCCTTTCCAGTTCTTCCAATGTCAACCGCCTTGCATTCCCATGACTGCAACTGGTGTCTATTCCCTTCCAGTCCCCCTCCTTCCTCACTGTCCAGTCCCTTCTAGTCCAAATACCATCCCAGATATCAGTTCACGTCCACTCTCAGTGCCATCCCCCCAGTCAGCTCCCTTCCAGTCACCCTACCCTCTGTCCATCCCCCTTCCAGTTCCATTTGCATGTCAGCTCCCTTCCAGCCTCCTCCCCATTACCCAACCACCTACCACTCCCATCCCCAAGTGTCAGCTCCCTTCCAGTCCCCTTTCATTACATCACAGGTGTCAGCTCCTTTCCAGCCCCCTCCTTCCCCCATGTCAGCTCCCTTCGTGCCCCCTCCTTCCCCTGGCAGACCCTCTCATTATCTTCTCCCTTCCAGTCCTATTCTACCATCCTCCCGCATCAGCCCATTTGTAGCCCTAGCCCCTAGTTTTCTTCCAGGGCCAGCAGCACTCTCCTCCCCTCCCCCATTAGCCCATTTCCAGTCCTATCCCCCTTCAGCCCACTCTAGTCTTAGCTCATTTCCAGTGCTAGCCTTCCATCTGCCCATTACCAGTCTTAACCCCCCCCAAATAAGTCCATTTCCAGTCCTAGCCCCCCAATCAGCCCATTTCCAGTTCTAACCCCCCTCCCGATCAGCCCATTTCCAGTCCTAGCCCCCCATCAGCCCATTTCCAGTCCTAACCCCCCCATCAGCCCATTACCATTCCTACCCCCCCATCAGCCCATTTCCAGTCCTAGCCACCCCCTCCCAATCAGCCCATTTCCCATCCTAGCCCCCCATCAGCCCATTTCCAGTCCTAGCTCTCCATTAGCCCATTACCAGTCCTAAACCCCCTAAATCTAAATACTGTAGATAGTTCCCCCATTTGGAAATCCAAATTGTATCTCCCGTTCACTGTAAGTGCATAACAGACATCCTGATATGCATAAAAATGTTATCTGTAAACCGCACTGATTTTAAAGAGCGCAGTATATAAAAGCAATATAATAAATAAATGTAAATAAATAAATAAATAAACCCCCCATCAGCCCATTTCCAGTCCTAGACCCCCATAGCCCATTACCAGTCCTAAACACCCCCCATCAGCCCACGTCCAGTCCTGGCAGCGGTAGCAACTTCAGTGTTTGGATTTTTTTTTTATTTTTAACTTTTGAAGGCGAAGTGAGGCGGCTGTTTTGGGGGCATTTTTTGCCACCTTCAAAACTTTGCCGCCTCACTTCGCCTCATGATAGAGCCGCCCCTACCGGGATTTGTCAGGCGACCCCCGTGGGGGTCGCGACCCACAGGTTGAGAACCGCTGCTCTATAAGAAGTGGCCCTGATGCAGCAGATCCCAACTGAGTGGAAGCTGAAGAGGCTTCACTATTGCGAGTCTCATGAGATCGACATACCATGTCCTCTGCAGTCAATCAGGTGCCACCAAGATCACAGATGGCTTGAGTTTTGATCCACTAGAGCGTTTGGCTGCTTGAAATCAGCCAGTCAGGGATGAAACATATAGAAGATAGTGTTGTGGGTACAGCTGCACAAATGTGTTGAGACCTAGAAAGCAGACTTGTCACCTTCTGAAAAATTGACTGCACTTGGCAATGCAGTACATTGCCATGGGGTCTATAACTGGAACTCCCCAAAGTTTGACCATCTTCCAAAAGGCTGTTGGACTTAATTCCCATTGAACCCAAAAGGGTCCGGGTGAGGAAGTTCACCTGGACTTTCTCCACCCCTGCTTTGTGGGTCACGAAGTCAAGCAAGGTTGCCCTCTACCCACTTGAGGAGGCAATATATCTCCTATGTCAATGAAACACTGAAAGTCCCCCCATGCCTGCTGACATAAGCTACTGCCACTGCACAGAACTCAAACTGCCTTGGCTGTCCACCAGAGGCAGGAAATGAATCAGAGTCAGCTAATGGCCTGATTCTCAAAACTGTTTATTGATCAGCTTGCCTCCTTTGGAAATGAGAGGCCTTGAGTTACCTGACCCAGATAATGGGCTCCCCAGCCTTGCAGACTCATGTAGAACGTCATCATTATCCGCTTGGGGGTCACAAATCAACCCCTTTCAGCAGATTCTTCCTGTTGAACCATCAAGACATACTGTCCCTCCTTGATGTATTAGGGGGACCATGCTTGAAAGCCTGGGATGGCAGAGATCACAGAGACAAAGTGCCCTTTGGAAAGGCCGCATATGTGCTCTCGCCCATAGCACCAACTCCAAGGTAGCTGCTATGGACCCCAGCAGCTGGAGATAGTCCCATGCCTTTGATGACCTCTGAAAAAGCAGATTCCTGGCCTGAAACTGAAGCTTGGCCACCCTCTCCCGAGTCATGAAAAACTGACCTGAGTATCAAAACGAGCACCCAGGTACTCCAAAGACTAGGTTGGAATTAGATTGCTCCTTCTGTAGTTCACTATCTAGCCCAGCCTCTCCAGATGCTCTATGAATCAGCCAATTGCCCAGGTAGGGATGCACCAAAACACTTTCCCGACACAGCAAGGCAGTGACCGTCACCATTATTTTAAAGAACATCCGGGGAGCATGGCCAGACCGAGCAGCAAAGTTCTGAACTGATAGTGCCTACCCAAGATGTAAAAGTGAAGTCATCTCTGGTCCGCTAGGCAGAGCCGGCTCAAGGGGTTGTAGCACATGGAGTCAACTTTTGCTTTTGTGCTGCCCTCCCCTTTGAATCGGATCTTGCAATACAAGCTCCACAAACGGGGGTAAATTTTCAGCTCACTTGCTTCTTAAATGTCACCCTCCCATTTAACTTGATCTGTGTATTTTGTGTCACTATCCCTACAGAGGGCAGCACTAAATATATAGAGAGTGATGGTTTGGTCACTATATCAGTTTAGGCTAGGCCTGATATTCCATAAGCCTAAATTAAATGTGTAAATTACCTGAATAGTAACTGACTATTGTCACTATTTGGATAATTTTCTGGCCTACCCTTGCTCTTCCCCTAAGATGACCTACAAGTATACAGATAATATCTGGCCATTGCAATTTAAACAGCCAGATACTACTACCCATGTGTATATTTTTTGAAAATACATGGCTAGGCTAATTATGATTTGCCAGCAAACACCTAATTGCCTTTCCAGATCAGTCTGATAGGGCATAATTATTCATTCATATGGAACACTCCCATACTCGTCAATAAAACTTTCCCAATAACAGATACAGAGCAGAAGTAGGGTGTTTCACTATACACCTCAACATACAGAAACATTCTATTAAAATTCTAGTCTCACATCGGTGACACCACCACTAACTCCCTGCACTGCTAGACTTTGTGCACCATAACACAAAATCCTACAAATGGATATTTAACATCGGCAATAAGAACTCAAATTGCATCAACCCCACCTAAGGAAAATCAGCACTGCAAATATTCTAGAACCCCAGTAACCTTCAGTTGGAAAAAGAGAACAAGCTGAACTGTTACAGATTCCTTGAAGGGACCTACTTGTTAACAGAATCCCTCATCTCAGATGCATATGGAAAACACGGACCATCACCAATTAAAGAATAAAAAACTACAAAATTTGAAATATATAGACAAATATTGAAATGGAAAACCCTGAAACAGACACCGAAATGTGATATACATAAGAAGAAAGAGAAACAGAAATACATTTCCTTCTGTAATGAACTATAAGAAATGCACATTTTTAAAGCTGACATATTTCATTCTCTAAAAACTGACACATTTTTGTACCTTTGTCTGAACATTTTATTTTTCTAGTTGGCTTGGTCCTAGTCTCTCTTTTGTACTTCCTCTTGTTGATTTTCTTCTAAGTCCTTTTCCAGGATCCCATTTTCATTTTCTGTTTCTTGACATCCCGTCTTCATACTGTCCCGTGCTACATCTCTCTCTGACATTGATCCTTCTATTTCTCTCATTGCCTTTTACCTAACTACAGAAGAATGAAATGAAGCTTCCTCTTTTCATCGTTCACCAGCTTTCCATTTTCTAACTTTACTTCCCTGGCCCTTCCATTCCACATCAGCCTTATTCCTTTGCCAGCATCCTGTCCCTCCCTCCCCCTTCTTTCACCCACTTTCTAGTCTGACATTACTTCCTCTGTACTCAGCTCCTCTCAAGCCTCATTTATCACCTTCTGTTTCTCATTCTTTAATAAGCCCCAGCTCATTCCTCAGCACCACTAGCGTCGGAAAGGGGTGGGCCACACGGGCTCTCGCCCCACCAAAAATCATGGCATGACAGACAGCAGGCTGCCCACTGGGATCCCATCGCCTACATGCAGAAAAGGAGAAACCGCGAATGCAGCAAAGACCTTCCTGACTGCCTGTGGGAAATTGGATCCAAGTGGGCAGAACAGGAACAGTTTTTGCCATAATCATGGCTTCTCTTTCTGTCCATGGAGTATGGCTCCAAACCTGGTGCAAACAAGAAGGATTTAAATATATAGGCGACTGGGGAAACATACGGATCAACAAGAGACTATAACTGTACTGACAGACTACATCTCTCCGCCACAGGGAAAAGGATCCTAAGTGAAAAATTCAGGCAGTATGTGGACAGGCATTTAAACTAGGGAAAGGGGGTGACGGAAGGAGAAGGACAAGTTCAATACGTGACTCCCAGCAAAAGCAAAACATTGAAAACAACCATACTTTTGAACAACACATCAATGGCAAGCGGGACGGGGCGTGTAGAACAAAATCCATGCAAAAGGCAGGCAAGCCATTCAACAAATGCTGGAAAGCAGTGAGTACAAATGCTCAAAGCCTAGCCAACAAAGTTCCTGATCTGGAAGCCCTAATGGTGGATATCGACTTGGACATTGTGGCCATTACAGAAACATGGTTTAACGAGTCAAATGAATGGGATATAGCCATAGCTGTATAATCTATTTAGAAGAGATAGAGAGGGTAGAAAAGGAGGAGGAATAGCCCTATATGTTAAAAGCAATATTAAATCTGCTGAAATGCAGGGGACATGGGGAAAAGAAAGAGTAGTTACTCACCTGTAACAGGTGTTCACCAGGAGCAGCAGGAATCAGTCCTCACATATGGGTGACATCGGTGCCGACGGAGCCCTCGTGCGGAGCACTTCCCCAGCTTTCAAAGAAAGCCTTTGGGAATTGCAGCGCGCATGCGCGGTCCCCTTCCCGCCCAAGGGTGCCATCTTGCTCAGTCTGATGACATAGCTAAAAGACAGCAAAAAAGTAGCAAAAATAAATCATAAGACTGCAACTCCAAGGGGAGGAGGGAGGGTTGTGAGGACTGATTCCTGCTGCTTCTGGAGAACACCTGTTACAGGTGAGTAACTACTCTTTCTCCAGGACCAAGCAGGAAGTCAGTCCTCACATATGGGACTCCCCAGCTTAAGGCTACCGGAGACCTCAAGCGGAAAAATGAGCTCCCTCTAGCTCGCCAGTACGTAAGGAAGGAATCTTCTCTGAGAACGCCCCCGACCAGTAGCCCAACACCAGGGCCGGAGGGTAAGAGTTGCCTAAACCCCAAAGAGATTATGGAGTACTGCCTGTCCGAAAGCACTGTCCCTGCGGGACTCCCTCTCAAGGCAGTAATGGGCCGCAAAAGTCTGGCTTGAAGACCAAGTAGCGGCCCGGCAGATGTCTGCCAACGGAACAGAGCGGAGATGAGCCACTGACGCAGCCTTCGCCCTGACACGATGAGCCGTGACTCGACCCTCCGAGAGGCCGGCTGCCCCATAAGCCCAGGCGATACAGTCAGCGACCCATATGGACAAAGTACGCTTGGAGACAGGTAGCCCCAACTTATTGGGGTCAAAAGAAACGAAGAGCTGAACCGCCCTCCGGTGCTCCCACGTACGGTCAAGGTAGAAGGATAACGCCCTCCTACAGTCCAGGGTATGCAGGACCATCTCAGCCCGGTTGGCATGCGGCCTGGGAAAGAAAGTCGGAAGAACCACCTCCTGATTGAGGTGAAAAGGGGAGACAACCTTAGGAAGAAACTTCGGGTGAGTCCGTAAGACTACCCTATTCCTGTAGAACCTAGTGTAAGGGGGATCAGACACTAGTGCCTGACGTTCACTCACTCGCCTAGCAGAGGTAAGAGCTACCAGAAACAAGGTTTTCCAGGAGAGAAAACGGAGAGGGCAGGTAGCCATAGGTTCAAATGGCGGACAAGTAATCCGATGTAAGACCACATTCAGATCCCACTCAGGGGCTGGTGGACGCAAAGGAGGCTTAAGCAGGAGGAGGCCTCTGAGAAAATGAGCCACCAAAGGGTGGTTGGAAAGAGGCCACCCGTCCACCGGCGAGTGGTGCGCTGAGAGAGCACTGAGGTGAACCCTGACAGAGTTGGACTTAAGGCCTAGATTGGAGAGGTAAAGCAAATATTTCAATACTACCGCTACCAAGCACGAGAAGGGATTCTCGCTGTGCTGAGCACACCATGCGGAGAATCTACGCCACTTAAGAGCGTAGGATTTCCTGGTGGATTGCCGCCTAGAGGCTAAGACTACGTCTTCCACCTCTCTAGGCAGGAGTAGGGGAGCCAGAACTACCCTTTCAGCAGCCAGGCCATCAGATGAAGGGACTGGAGGTTGGGGTGCAAGAGAGACCCCTGGTCCTGAGACAGGAGATCGTGTTGAATCCCCAGAGGAAGAGGAGTGTCCACCGCCAGTTGCAGCAGGAGTGGGAACCACGGCTGCCTCGGCCACCTGGGGGCTATCAGATTCATTGAGGCCCTGTCCTTGAGGACCTTGAACAGTGTTCGAGACACTAGTGGCGTGGGAGGAAACGCATATAGTAGGCCTGTGGACCACGGAATCAGAAAGGCATCCGCTGCTACTCTGAGAGGATGCGGTTGTTTGGAACAGAATCTCGGGAGTTGCCGGTTCAGAGGGCTGGCGAAGAGATCCATGGTGGGGAGGCCCCACCTGAGAAAGATCTGCTGAACCACCAATGGATTCAATCTCCATTCGTGTGGTTGCAGGATCCTGCTCAGTCTGTCCGCCAGGTAATTTTCTTGACCGGGGAGGTAGACAGCCTTGAGGAGGATTCTGTGATTGACGGCCCAAGAGCACAGCCGTTGTGCCTCCTGACAGAGAAGGAAGGAGCCTGTGCCTCCTTGTTTGTTCACGTAGAACATGGCAACTTGATTGTCCGTCTGGACCAGTACAGACCGGTGAGATGTGAGGTGGGAGAAGGCTCTCAGAGCTAGGCGTATTGCCCGTAGCTCCAGCAAGTTTATCTGCTGAGCAGCCTCCCAAGGAGTCCAGAGACCCTGAGTACATGCCCCTTGGCAATGTGTTCCCCAACCTAGAAGAGAAGCATCTGTCATCAGCACTTGAGAATGCGGAGGGGATTGAAAATCCACTCCGAGTACCAGATTCGGAAGATGAAGCCACCATTGTAGAGAGGAAACGAGCAGGGTGGATATTCTCACCGAGTCTGCAAGGCTCCCTGTGGCCTGATGCCACTGAGTTCGAAGGCTCCACTGAGCAGGCCGCATGTGCAGGCGGGCATTGGGGGTCACATGAACCGTGGAAGCCATATAGCTGAGAAGTCTCAGGAATTGCCTGGCGGAGACCAGGGAATTGCTGTGAAACTGCCTGGCTACATCCATCAACCGGAGGGCCCTGTCCACTGGCAGAAAAGCCCTCGCCTGAAGAGTGTCTAGCCTTGCTCCTATGAATTCCAAGTTCTGGGACGGGAGCAAAGTGGACTTTGCGAAGTTTATGACAAACCCCAAGTGCTGAAGCAGAGCCACAATGCGAAGGGTGGCTTGACTGGCCTCCTGGGAAAACTGGCCCCTTATGAGCCAGTTGTCCAGGTATGGGAGCACAAAAAGACCTTGAAGCCTCAGGTAGGCCGCCACCACCGCCAGGCACCTGGTGAACACCCTGGGAGCGGAGGTTAGGTCAAAGGGAAGTACTCTGTACTGGTAGTGGTTTCCCCCACAACAAATCTGAGATATTGTCTGTGGTCTGGATGAATAAGGATGTGAGTATAAGCATCCTTTAGATCTAAGGAGCATAGCCAATCTCCCTGCTGGAGGTAGGGTAGCAGGATTCCAAGGGTAAGCATCTTGAACTTTTCCCTCTCCAGGAACTTGTTGAGGTTGCGCAAGTCTAGGATGGGTCTGAGGCCTCCTGTTCTTTTTGGTACCAGAAAGTACCTGGAATAAAAGCCGTGACCTCTCAGGTGGTGGGGCACCGGTTCCACAGCCTGGTCCTTTAGCAGACTTGCTAACTCCTGAAGGAGTAGGTCCCTGTGCAGAGGGAGTCTTGGAGGCTCCCCTGGAAAATAGGAGGGAGGTACCTGGTGAAAATGGAGAAGATAGCCCTTTTGGACTATATGGAGCACCCAGGTATCTGATGTGACGGCTGACCACCTGTGGGCAAAGTGGGCCGGCCAGCCGGCCTCCTGTGCTGGTGTGAGCCAGCTGAGGAGAAGAGGCTATGCTTGCTGAGTCAAAAACCCCCACCCTGCTGAGCAAGGGCCGGTGTTGGTGGCTTGGGGGCCTTCTGCCTACGGGGCCCATGACCCTGCCCCTTGGCCTGCTGACCCTGTTGGGGAGCTGCAGAGGCCTGATAATGAGGGTATTGTTTATAGGCAGAGGACTTCCTCGGGGAAAAGGTCTTTTTTCCCGAGCCCTTCTTCTTCTGAGAAGGGGCAGAGGTTTTTCTGGACAGCCTAGTCCTGGTCAGAGTCTCGGTCTTGAGTTCTGCAGCCTTTTCAGCCATGGGCTTGCCAAAGAGGTTTTCACCTCGGCAGGGGACATCGACCAACTTGTCCTGCACCCATGGCTCGAGGTCGGATGACTGTAGCCAAGCCTGTCGGTGGGCACCGATGCCGGCCCCGGCTACTCGGGCCGAAGCCTCGAAGACATCGTAGGCTGCTCGAGAGATAAACTTCGAGCACTCTCGAATACCAGTGGACAAGGCTTGGAACCGCTGCAAAGGTTCCTCAGAGAGACCAGCAGAGAACCCGGAAATCTCCTTTGCCAGGTCTCGGAGATACATGCCCATGTAGAGCTGGTAAGTCTGGACACGGCAAGCAAGCATAGAGCCCTGGAAGCACTTCTTACCGAGGGCATCCAGGTTCCGGACCTCCCGGCTGGGAGGCACCGAGGAGTGCATCTTCTGACTTTTCAGTCGATGCATGGCCGATTCCACAACCATGGAGTGGTGCGGTAATTGTGCCTTTTGGAACCCGGGGCTCTTCCGGACTCGATAGATGGAATCGACCCGCTTGCTTAACACCGGCATCGAGGCCGGGGTCTCCCACATGCGGAAGAGCAGCCGCTCCAGCATCGGAGGAACCGGTACAGTAAAAGCCTCTTTGGGGGAGAGTCATACTGGAGGGCCTCGAGCTCCTCGGCTCGAGGCTCCTCCTCAGGATCCGCGGGGAAGGCCAAGGCCTTGGCTATATCCTGCACGAAGTCCGAGAACCGGGTATCCTCCGGTGGGGATCGTCTCCGAGGTTCGGACTCCGGCGAGTCCGATGGGACACACCGAGTCCGATAAGTGTCGGGTGACTCTTCGTTCTCCGTCTCCCAGCCCGACTCCTCGGAGGAGGAATCGAGCGGCTCTGGTTGGGCGGGCACCGATGCCATCCGCCCCGACGCTGAGGGTACCAGCGGACGACGACCTTGGTCCCGAACAGGAGGCTGAGGGAGACCGTGGCCGAGGATCGACTCGAGCCCGCATGGACTCGAGGATCGGCTCGGCCTCCGGGGTCGACTTGGACGTCGAGGTCCCGGTGGTCGGGGCAGATGCACCGGTGAGACCGGCGATCAATGCCCGCTGCTGTTCCATGAAGGCAGCGAGGCTGCTCTCCAAGGCCGTCAACCTGAGTCCGATCTCAGGAGACCCAGCAGCTCCCGACTCGGGCCCCGATGGCGTCGGGCCCGACGTCGGCTCCCCTGGAGGAGAGTACACGAGGACTACAGCACTCACGTGTCCAGGAGACTCCATCTTGATACGAGGATGCGTGGCAGGCCTTTCCGACTCCGAAGACCCGGGACGGCTATCGGGGCTATGTGACCTGGCCCTCGAGGAACCAGGAGCGTTCACCGACGCCGCCCTCGCGGGTTTCTTCTTCCTGCGATGTTCCCACGAAGGAGACCCCCGCTCAGAGGAACCCCGACGCTGCTCGGGGCCAGAGTCCCGAGACGTCGAGGCCTCTGACGAGGTCCGGCCCGTCCGGACGCAGAGTCAGAGAAGATCCTATCCTTCTGGTGCTGCCGACTCCTCAACGCCTTCGAGGACATTTTGCCACACGGACCACAGATCATCGGATCATGATCGGGTCCGAGGCAGCGGAGGCAGCAGTCATGTGTGTCGGTAAGAGACATAAGTTTCTTTCACCGATCACACTTTTTAAACCCGCTGGTAGCCATCGGAGGAAAAAGGGTCCCTGCGAGGTCAAAAGACCGGGCTGCCAGTGAAAAAAGAAAAATGGCGCGAACGCTAGTCACAAAGGACAAAAAACAAAAAAGAGAGAGGGGACTCGATACCGGCGTATCGGGCCAACGCGGGAAAAGGATCCGGCATCGAACCGAAAGAAAAAGAAAAAACAGGGAAATCAACTTTTTCCTGGGGGAAAAACGAACTACGTCCGTCGGGCTCCGCGGAAAAAAGAAGACTGAGCAAGATGGCACCCTTGGGCGGGAAGAGGACCGCGCATGCGCGCTGCAATTCCCAAAGGCTTTCTTTGAAAGCTGGGGAAGTGCTCCGCACGAGGGCTCCGTCGGCGCCAACGTCACCCATATGTGAGGACCGACTTCCTGCTTGGTCCTGGAGAAGTGCTATGGATTGCATTGAAAAGAGGAGATGGCACTGTCATCCATACTGGTGTGGTCTAGAGGCCTCAAACTCAAACCGAAGAAATGGACAGTGAAATGATTGTTGATATTGCAAAGATAGCCATGAAGGAGGAAGTGATCATACTGGGTGACTTTAATCTACCTGATGTGGATTGGAGCATTCCTTCTGCAAATCTAGAAAGAAGTAAAACAATCGTGGATGCCTTCCAAGATGCATTACTTAGACAAATGGTGATGGAACAGACCAGGGAAAGCTGGTTGCTGGATTTAGTACTCACCAACAAAGATAGTGTGTCAAGTATCCGGGTGGGTGCCCATGTGAGCAGTAGTGATCATCACATGGTATGGTTTGAGATAAAAGCCAAGGCGGAGTCAAGTCACAGCAAGCTCAAAGTCCTAGACTTCAAAAACACTGGACTTCTTAAAATGGCCAACCTGAATGAGGAGTTGGTAGAGTAGGAGGGGATAATGGAAGTGTAATTGCAATGGGCTAAACTAAAGGAGGCAATAAAAGGTGCAACAAATACATACGTAAGGAAAGTAAATAAAAACAAGAGGAAAAGGAAACCTATTTGGTTCTCCAAAGAAGTGGCTGAACAAATAAAGGCAAAAAAACACAGCTTTCACAAAATTCAGAAGCTTGCAAATAGAGGAACACAGAAAATAATACAAGATCAAACTAAAAGAGACAAAAAGAGAAAGAAGGATAGCAAAAAGGCAGAAGAAAAGATGGCTAAAGATGTGAAGTGTGGCGACAAAACTTTTTTCCGGTATATTCAGGAGAGGAGGAAAATCACAGGTGAAATTACAGGACTCAAAAGTGCTGGAAACGGATTCATGGAAAGTGACATTGAAAAAGCAAAAATGCTAAACAAATACTTCTGCTCTGTTTTCACTAGAGAAAATCCTGGAGAAGGACCATAGCCAGTCTCCCTGCTGGAGGTAGGGCAGCAGTATCCCAAGGGTAAGCATCTTGAACTTTTCCCTCTCTGGAAACTTGTTCAGATTTCACAAGTCTAGGATCGGTCTGAGGCCTCCTGTTCTCTTTGGTACTAGGAAGTACCTGGAGTAGAAGCTTTGCACTTCCAGGTGGTGTGGCACCGGTTCCACCGCCTGTTCCTTTAAAAGACTTGCCAACTCCTGAAGGAGGAGATTCCTGTGTAGAGGGAGTCTTGGAGTCTCCCCTGGATAGTAGGAGGGGGGTAGCTGGTGGAAATGGAGCATATAGCCCTTTTGGACTATGCTCAGTACCCAGGTATCCCCCCTCTGATGGCTGGCCACTTGTAGGCATAGCACAGTTACTCACCTGTAACAGGTGATCTCCGGGAACAGTAGGAATTTAGTCCTCACATATGGGTATCGTCGGTACCGACGGAGCCCGCGCAGGAACGCTCCCCAGCATCCAATCAGAACGCTTTTGGGAGCATCCCACAGCGCCTGCGTGCTGCCTTCCCGCTTATCCCAACTGCCTCTCTCCAGTTGAGTTTTAAAGCTGAGACAAAGAGAGAGAGAGGGAAAGGAAAGAGAGATACAACTCCTAGGGGAGGTGGGTGGGTTGTGAGGACTAAATTCCTGCTGTTCCCGGAGATCACCTGTTACAGGTGAGTAACTATGCTATCTCCAGGAACAAGCAGGAATGTAGTCATCACATATGGGGACTCCCTAGCTTTAGGTGCCAGGGAGAGACCCCAGAAGTTGTGTGTCCCTGAAAAGGGCTCCACTTCCCCCCATGGATCTCTGGCTTCCTACCAGGGATGGTGGGCAGGAGTTGATTAGGTATGGAACAGGTGTTTGAGAACAGCCTGACCAAACAAGGCATCCTGGCGGGAGTCCTTGTCCAAGCAGTAATGGGCTGTGAAGGTATGAACCGAGGCCCAAGTGGCTGCTCGACAGATGTCGTCAATAGACACAGAGTGCAGATGAGCCATTGAGGCTGCCATGGCTCTCACATTGTGAGCTGTGACATGGCCCTCCAGAGAAAGGTTCTTACTCTGATAGGTGAAGGAAATACACCGAGCAATCCAGTTAGACAGTGTTTCTCTTGGAGACTGGAAGTCCCAAATGAGAAGGATCAAAAGCAACAAAGAGATGAGAGGACTTCCTATGTTGCTGTGTTCTTTGTAAGTAAAAAGCTAGAGCTCTTTTACAGTCCAAGGTATGAAGATTCCTTTCTGCATATGATGCATGAGGTCCTGGAAAAAAGACAGGTAGGTAGATCTCTTGGTTTAGATGAAAAGGTGAGACCACCTTAGGCATAAAGTGTGGATGAGTCCTAAGGACTACCTTGTCATGATGGAACCTTGTATAAGGTGGATTAGCTACTAGCGCTTGCAACTCACTAATGCGGCATGCTGATGTGATTGCAATGAGAAAGATAACCTTCCAAGAAAGGAATTTTAAGGAGGTTGTAGCTAAAGGTTCAAAAGGTGGCTTCATGAGCTGCCCAAGAACCAGGTTTAAGTCCCATGCAACCGGAGGTAGTCTAATGGGAGGCTTAGTTAGAAGGAGGCCTCTCATAAATCTTGCTATGAGAGGATGAGAGGAAACAGGCTGTCCATTTAGAGGTTTAAGAGAAGCTGCAATAGCACTCAAATGGACTCTTACTGAATTTGTCTTAAGGCCTGCATTAGATAAATGGAGGAGATACTCTAGCAAAGATTGCAGAGGTATCACAAGGGGGTTAAGACCCTTTTCTGAACACCAAATAGTAAACTTGAAAGCATAAGAGCGTCTGGTGGAAGGTTTTCTGGAAGCATAAAGAACATTTTTCACTTGCTGAGAAAGATTAAGATCTTGGAGATCTAGGTCTTCAGCAACCAAGCCCTGAGATGCAGAGACCGGGGATTGGGATGCCATAACATTCCATTCTCCTGAGATAGGAGATCTGGAGCAGACCCTAACTCCAGGGAGGGAGCTTGAGAGAGATGTAGAAGCAGAGGGTACCACACTTGCCATGGCCAAAGAGGTGCTATGAGAATCATGTGGCATCTGTCTCTCTGAAGCTTGAAGTGGGTTTTGGGAATTAGGGGAATGGATGGAAAAGCATACAGGAAGTCTTGACCCCAGTAAAGGAGGAAAGCATCCCTGGCCTGAGCCCCATGAGCCGGAATTCTGCAACAGAACCGGGGAAGTTTGGCATTCCACAGACTTGCAAAGAGGTCTATGTCCGGGGTTCCCCAAAGTTGAAATATCCTGGTCACCTGGTCTGCATGCAGAGACCACTCGTATGGAAGCAGAACTCGACTGAGTCTGTCCACCCAAGAGTTTTGAATGCCTGGAAGATATACTGCCAGCAGATAAATCTGATGCTCTCTGGCGAGGGCCCATAGTCGCAAAGCTTCGTTGCAAAGCGACAGAGAGCCCGTTCCTCCCTGCTTGTTCACAGAGAACACGGCTACTTGATTGTCCGTATGAATGAGGAATGTCTTGTAGCTGAGCAGGGAGTGGAACACTCGCAGAGCCAGGAAAATTGCTCTGAGTTCCAAGAGATTGATATGCAGACAACTCTCTTGAGGAGACCAGGTGCCCTGGGTGGAGAAGTCTTGCAGATGAGGTCCCCAACCCTTTGGAGAAGCATCTGTTGTGAGAGTTGCTTGGGGTAAGTGTTGTTGAAAGGGGGACCCCAGCAACAGGTTTTGAGTGGACCTCCACTATTGGAGAGACAAAATGAGGCGACTTGTGTTTGCTATTTTGTCTGACAGGCACCCTGATGCCTGGGTCCACTGGGTGGATAAAGTCCACTGAGCTGCCCTCATGTGGAGGCGAGCATATGGAACCACATGCACGGTGGATGCCATGTGGCCTAGCAATTGCAACATTTCTCGAGCGGTTAGATGAGGCTTTAGCACTGCTTGAGAAGCTAACTGCACCAAGCGAAGGCAACGGGCCTGGGGAAGATAGGCCCTTGCCTTTGTGGTATCCAGAAAAGCTCCTATGAACTCTGAAGACTGAGTGGGAGTCAGACTGGATTTTGGGATGTTTATTACCAGCCCTAAATACTGAAGGATACGCATTGTGCAGGAAAGAGAAGTCTTGGCCTCTGATTGTGTTGGAGCTCGAATGAGCCAGTCGTCCAAGTAAGGGAAGACGAATATTCCTAGAGTGCAGAGAAATGCTGTTACCACAGCCATGCATTTCGTGAACACCCTTGGTGCTGAGGCCAGACCAAAAGGAAGCACCCTGTATTGGTAGTGCTTTCCTTGAAAAAGGAACCGAAGGAACCTTCTGTGGGTTGGATGGATAAGGACATGGGTGTACGCATCCTTGAGATCTAGAGAACAAAGCCAATCCTGACTCTGAAGGTATGGTAGCAGAGCTCCGAGAGAAATCATCTTGAGTTTCTCCTTGACAAGGAATTTGTTCAATTCTCTTAGATCTAAGATAGGTCTGTATCCCCCTGTTTTCTTTGGAATAAGAAAATAAGGGGAATAGAACCCTGTTGCTGAAGAGGCACTTCTTCTATTGCCCCTTGGGCAAGAAGAATGGCAACCTCCTGACCTAACAGGTTGATGAGAGAGGTCGGAGAATTGAACTGCTTTACTATTGTGTGAGGGGGCATGCTTGAAAAATGAAGTTTGTACCCCTCCTTTATGATGGAGAGTGTCCAATGCTCTGCTGTTATTTGCCCCCATCTGGGGGCAAAATGACATAACCTTCCTGGAATGGTGGACGGTTCTGGTCCTTCCAGAACCAGAAAGGCTAAGTTCTCTAGCTGAAAGTCAAAGGCCCTGAGGAGGCTGAGGCTGCTGGGCCGGTGGAGGCCTAGCAGTCTTTGCTTTCTTCTGTTTGGATGGTTGCTGACGTTTGCTTGAAAACTGACCTGCAGCAGATACCTGCTGACCATAAGTAGGATAAAGCACAGTTACTTACCTGTAACAGGTGATCTCTGGGAACAGCAGGAATTAGTCCTCACATATGGGTACGTCGGTACCGACGGAGCCCGCGCGGGAAAGCTCCCCAGCTTCTTAGAATAGAAGCTTTTGGGACCTCCCACTGCACATGCGCACTGCCTTCCCGCCTTCCTGAACAGCTCTCCTCAGTTTCGAGTTTATAGCTGAGTCAACAGAGAGAGGACAGGAAGATAGATAGATAAAAGATACAACTCCTAGGGGAGGTGGGTGGGTTGTGAGGACTAATTCCTGCTGTTCCCAGAGATCACCTGTTACAGGTAAGTAACTGTGCTATCTCCAGGAACAAGCAGGAATAAGTCCTCACATATGGGGACTCCCTAGCTTAGATGCATGGGATCCCCTGTAAAGGTTCGCCATCTTCGTATGGATCTCAGGCATCCATTCTGGGAAGGTGGGCAGGAGTTGTTTAGGAATGGAACAGGTGCTTGAGGACAGCCTGGCCAAACAAGGCATCCCGGCGGGAGTCCTTGTCCAAACAGTAATGGGCTGTGAAGGTATGAACCGAGGCCCAGGTAGCGGCTCGACAGATCTGATCTATGGAAACAGAGTGCAGATGAGCCATAGAAGTTGCCATGGCCCTCACATTGTGAGCAGTGACATGGCCTTCCAGAGAAATGTTTTTGCTCTGGTAAGCAAAAGAAATACACTGAGCAATCCAATTGGAAAGTGTACGCTTGGAGACTGGAAGTCCCAAATGGGAAGGATCAAAGGCCACAAAAAGTTGAGAAGACTTTCGATGTGGCTGAGTCCTATTAAGGTAAAAAGCGAGAGCTCTTTTACAATCCAGAGTATGAAGGTTCCTCTCTGCATTGGATGCATGAGGAGCTGGAAAAAAGACAGGTAGATATACCTCTTGATTAAGATGAAAAGGCGAGACCACTTTAGGCATAAAGTGGGGATTCGTCCTAAGGACCACCTTATCATGATGAAATCTTGTGTAAGGTGGATTAGCCACTAAAGCCTGCAGCTCACTGATGCGGCGAGCCGAAGTGACTGCAATGAGGAAGATGACCTTCCAGGAAAGAAATTTCAAGGAGGTGGAAAACATTGGCTCAAAAGGTGGCTTCATAAGTTGACCGAGCACTAGATTCAAATCCCATGCGACCGGGGGTGGTCTGATGGGAGGTTTAGTGAGAGTCAGGCCTCTCATGAATCTTGCAACAAGAGGATGAGAGGAGATAGGTTGTCCATTTATATGTTGCAAGGATGCTGCAATAGCACTTAAATGGACTCTTACCGAATTCGTCTTGAGGCCTGCATTGGATAGATGCAGGAGATAATCAAGAAGAGAATTCAAAGGAAGTGCCAGAGGGTCAAGACCCTGCTGAGCACACCAAATGGAAAAACGTTTCCATTTGAAAGCATAGGAACGCCTGGTAGAGGGTTTCCTAGAGGCAGAAAGGATATCTTTCACTGGTTGGGAAAGATGAAAGTCTTGAAGGCTTAAGCCTTCAGTAACCAAGCACTGAGGTGAAGGGATTTGGGGTTTGGGTGCCACAAAGTCCCCTCCTCCTGAGACAGGAGGTCTGGCGCAGCTCCCAGATCCAAGTAGGATCCCTGGGAGAGCTGTAGAAGTAGAGGGAACCACACTTGGCGTGGCCAGCGTGGAGCTATGAGGATCATAGTTCCATGATCCCTCTGGAGTTTGAACAGAGTCTTGGGAATCAAAGGAATGGGTGGAAAGGCATATAGGAATGCCTGACTCCAATTCAGGAGAAAGGCGTCCGTAGCCTGAGCTCCCTGACACGGAGTTCTGGAACAGAACCGGGGAAGTTTGGCATTCCACGGACTTGCAAAGAGGTCTATGTCCGGGGTCCCCCATTCCTGAAAGATTCGGTTTATTTGGTCCAAATGTAGGGACCATTCGTGTGGCAGCAGAACTCGACTGAGCCTGTCTGCCCGAGAGTTTTGAACTCCTGGGAGATACACTGCTAGCAGGTGAATCTGATGCTCTCTGGCGAAGGCCCATAGTCTTAGAGCTTCGTTGCAAAGCGACAGAGAGCCCGTCCCTCCTTGTTTGTTTATGTAAAACATGGCCACCTGATTGTCCGTCTGAACTAGGACAGTGAGGTTGGCTAGGAGGGAGTGGAAGACCTTGAGGGCAAGGTAAATTGCTCGCAGTTCCAGAAGATTGATATGAAGGGTGGTCTCCTGTAGAGACCAAGTGCCCTGAGTGGAGAGAGTTTGCAGATGGGCTCCCCACCCTGTTTGGGAGGCATCTGTTGTGAGGGTTGCTTGGGGTAGCAATGGTTGAAATGGAGCCCCCAACAACAGATTCTTGGTGGAAGTCCACCAGTGGAGGGACCAAAACAGACGATCGGAGGTTTGTAGTTGGTCTGAGAGCGCTCCTGACGCCTGAGTCCACTGAGTGGCCAGGGTCCATTGAGCTGCTCTCATATGAAGACGAGCATAGGGCACCACATGCACTGTGGAGGCCATATGACCCAGTAGGCGTAGCATTTCCCTGGCTGTCAAGTGAGTGCTGGACTGAGCTTGGGAGGCCAAACTCAGGAGGCGCTGGCCTCGAACATGTGGAAGGTAGGCCCTTGCAGTGATGGTGTCCAACTGGGCCCCTATGAATTCTAGAGATTGAGTAGGGATGAGTTGGGACTTGGGAAGGTTTACTACCAGTCCCAGATACTGCAAAAGGCTCCTTGTGTGGTCCAGGGAAATCTGGGCCTGTGACTGAGTTGGAGCTCGGATGAGCCAGTCGTCCAGATATGGGAAGACAAAGATTCCCATGCCTCTTAGAAATGCGGCTACGACTGCCATGCATTTTGTGAATACTCTTGGAGCAGAGGCTAGACCGAAGGGGAGTAAGTACTCTGTATTGGAAATGTTTTCCCTGAAACAGAAAGCGAAGATACTTTCTGTGGGATGGATGGATGAGTATATGTGTATACGCATCCTGTAGGTCTAGAGAACAAAGCCAGTCCTGACCCTGGAGGTAAGGAAGGAGAATGCCGAGAGACAGCATTTTGAATTTCTCCTTGAAGAGAAATTTGTTCAATTCTCTCAGATCTAGGATTGGTCTGAATCCCCCTGTCTTCTTTGGAATGAGAAAATAAGGGGAGTAGAAACCGGACCCTTGTTGAGGAAGAGGAACCTCTTCTATGGCCCCTTGGGCAAGAAGAGAGGAAACCTCTTGACCCAACAGGGTTAGAAGAGATGGGGGAGAATTGAATGGTCTCACCATATGATGGGGAGGAAGGCTGGAGAAATGAAGTTTGTAACCCTCTCGAATGATAGAGAGGGTCCATTGTTCTGTTGTGATTTGTTCCCATCTGGGAGCAAAGTGAACCAACCTTCCGGGTATGGTGAGAGGTTCTGGTTGTGTTAGAACCAGAAGTGGCAAGTTCCCTAGGAGCAAGTCAAAACCCCTGAGGGGTTGGAGCCTGCTGAGCTACAGTAGCTGCTGCAGGCTTAGCTCGTGCTTGTTTGGATTGCTGACGCTTAGCAGTATAGCGAGGTTGAGAAGACTGCTGGCCAGTATTTGAAGCAACTCTGGCCTTCTTATAGTAAGGCCTTTTAAAAGACTTTTTCTTAGTAGGAATTGAAGTGGACTTTGAAAGTCTTTCCAAGGTGGCATTTTCAGCATCCATCTGGGTGGCTTTGATTTGCCACTCTTCCCCAAATAAGTTCTCACCTGTACAGGGCAGATTCCGTAAGCCATCTAGAACCCAAGGTTCCAGATCAGAGGCCTGGAGCCAAGCAAGACGTCGGGCTGCAATAGCAATGCCCGAAGCCCTACTGGCTCCCTCAAAGGAATCATATGCTGCCCTATTAGAGAACTTAGAAACCTCTAAGAGTTGTTTCACTAGGGAAAGGAATCCCTGCTTTTTATCCTCAGGGATAAAGGGGGCAAAATGCCGCACCTTTTTGGCAAGTTCCTCCAGGAACATGCCCATATAGAGACTGTAGGAATTAATCCTGGCTATAAGCATACTAGCCTGGAAAATTTTCCTACCAAAAGAGTCCAAAGTCTTACATTCCCGTCCTGGAGGGGTGGAAGAGTGCCTTTTGGTACTCCTAATCTTCTTCATTGCAGACTTCACCACAATAGAGTGGTGGGGCAATTGAGTCTTTTGGAAACCAGGAGAAGGAGGGACCCTATACATGGTGTCCAACCTACGGGAATAAGGAGACAAAGTCAAAGGATTTTCCCAGAAATCCATCAGTTGTTCTTGAAGGATTTCATGGATAGGCAGGGTAACTGCCTCCTTAGGGGCCTTTGAGTATCCCAAAATATCCAGTTTTTTGGATCTGGGTTCCTTTTCAGAGGATGTGGTAATAGAAAGGGCTGTAGCCATATCTAAAACAAAGTCCTGGAAGGACAAATCCTCTGGAGGGGACATTCTCCTTTTAGGAGAAGAGGGCTCCTCAGGTAAGTTGAGTGAAAACTCAGCAGAATCATCAGAGGAGTGAAAATCCTCAGAGGAATCGGTGCTTTCCTCTAACGCACGATACGCGTACCGATCGGTATCGATATCGGGCGTATCGGGTATGGAACCGGTATGGAGCGAAAGCCCATACGGTACCGACTTGCGTTTAGAGGTGGACGGCCTCGATACCGGCATGGCGGACGATACCGGTATCGGGCCCGGAACCGCTGAAAGCGGAACCGATGGCGTTGCAGCTTTAATGAAAGCCATGACGGCCTGCTGCATGGACTGTACAGTATCGCCCATGGACGCCATAGCTGCCTGGATGTCGGTACCGGAGTGACCCGGTACCCCAGAGCAGGCTAACAGGTGATCTGTCGAGGCCGTAGCATCGATATCAACCTGAGACCCCTGAATTGGCGTTTTTGGAAGTTGGACTTCCCGCCGGGGTTGTTTGGCTGGGGCAGAGTCCTCAAGTTCTAAGCTAAGAGCCTCTCGATGCTTTGAAGGAGATTTGCTCTTTGAGGACTTGCCCACAGAAGGTTTGGTTACCTGAGATCCATCCGGAGAAGAAGACCTGGATGACTGTGATGCTGTATTCTCTGAAGCAAACAGCACATGGAATTTGTTGGCCCGGTTCTGCAGCCCACGTTTAGACATGTGGGAGCAAGATGGGCAGTCCGGTATGGAATGGTCAGGCCCCAAACATTTCAGACACCATTCATGGGTGTCTGTGACTGAAATAACAGCATTACATTTGGTACACTTCTTAAATCCAGGGGCTGGCTTCTCCATGAGGAGAAATTGAGTAGGCCGAGAGGCCTCTCTGAAGTGACCAAAAAGCTAAAAAATAAGAAAAAAGAATTATAATTTTTTAAAGAAAGAAAGAAAAGACCGGCGATACCGGTATCGGTATGGGGAAGGCAGGTACGCGGTCTAAAGAAACAAATAAAATAACAATTTCTTCAGCGGTGACAGGAACACGACCTGCTGGCTCCGCGGAAAAAGAGAAAACTGAGGAGAGCTGTTCAGGAAGGCGGGAAGGCAGTGCGCATGTGCAGTGGGAGGTCCCAAAAGCTTCTATTCTAAGAAGCTGGGGAGCTTTCCCGCGCGGGCTCCGTCGGTACCGACGTACCCATATGTGAGGACTTATTCCTGCTTGTTCCTGGAGATAATCTTTTCTTTTTAGAAAAAGATGTTTTCTTGAACAATTTCTTTCTAACAGGATCAGCAGTGGACTTGGATAATCTATCCAAGGTGGAATTTTCAGCATCCATTTCATTGGCCTTTTCCTGCCAATCTTTACCAAACAGGTTCTCACCAGTAGAAGGGATATTTCCCAATTTATCTTGTACCCAGAGCTCTAAATCAGATGCCTGGAGCCAAGCAATTCTACGTGCACCTATGGCAATAGCCGAGGTTCTGCTTATACACTCAAAGCAGTCAAAGGCTGCACGGTTGGAGAACTTAGACACATCTTGGGCATGTTTGACGCAAGTGAGAAAGTCCTGTCTTTTATCCTCAAAAATGAAAGGACTTAAAGTCTGTAAATTATCTGTGACCTCCTTTAGGAACATTCCCATGTAGAGACTACAGGAACTGATTCTTGCAGCAAGCATGGAAGCTTGGAAGACTCTACATTCAAAAGCATCCAGGGTTCTGCACTCACGTCCTGGAGGATTAGAGGCATGTCTTTTTGCACTTCTGATCCTTCTCATAGCTGACTCCACCACAATGGAGTGGTGAGGAAGCTGAGTCTTATGGAACCCAGGACAAGGAGGGACTCGATACATAGTATCTAATCTACGAGAATGAGGAGAGGTGGTAAGAGGTGTTTCCCACATCCTCAACATGAGATCATATCGAATCTCATGAATGGGTAAGGTAGCTGCCTCTTTAGGAGTTTTAGGATATTGTAAAACTTCCAACTCCTTGGCCCTTGGCTCTGTTTCAGGGACCACAGTAATAGACAGGCCCCGAGCCACCTCCCTGATGAAGTCTTGGAAGGACATGTCCTCTGGAGGAGACGTCCTACGTTTAGGGGAGGAGGACTCCTCTGGAACAAGCATTTCTGCAACGATAGAACTATCAGAATCCTCATATTCTTCTGAGGACTCGAAGTATCGTCTGTCCGGATGCTCCTGTAGAGCCCGATACCCGTACCGACCCAGGTCGGTACCGGGAAAAAACGGTACTGGAGAATCGGTACCGGAGGGCATCGGAGGACAGGGTACCAGCATAGCAGACACTGATGCCGATGCTATCGGTACCGATACCGATGCCGGTGCCAGTACCGCTGGAGTTCTCTGTCGCAGTACCAAGGGCGTCGATGCCGCAAGGAAAGCCGCCAGACTGCGTTCCATGGTCAGAATTCTCTGGTCCATGGACGCCGCCAATGCCTGGATGTCTGTACCGGTGGAGACCACCGGTACCCCAGAGCATGGCACTAGGAGATCTGTCGAGGCCGAGCCATCTAGAACATCCTGGAACCCCGATAATGCTTTGGAAGCCGAAGCCTCCTGCTGGAGTAATTTTGCCGGTGCAGGATCCTCGAGGGCAACGCCAGAGGCATCTCGATGCTTAGAAGGAGATCTACCCTTCAAGGACCGGCTGGATTTATTTATTTATTTTTTTATGCTATTCTTCTATACCGCTTTTTCCAGAGATCAAAGGCGGTTTACATATAACAAATATTAAACAAGGTTTTACATGGAACAGCGTTTTAACTATATACAGTTAACCTTTCATGTTTAGTTACCTGAGATCCACGGGAGGAAGAAGCAGCCCTGGAAGATGTCAATGCCACCGAAGCCGCATCAGAGGGAAACAGGGTACTGAGCTTGGCAGCTCGGTTCTGCCGACCTCTTTTAGACATCATGGCACAGGACACACAATCCGTGATGGAGTGGTCAGGACCTAAACATTTTAAACACCATTCATGGGTGTCGGTGACGGAGATGGTACCGCCACACTTGGTGCACTTTTTAAACCCTGAAGCAGGTTTTTCCATGTTGAGGAAACGTTTTTGGGCCTAAGGCCCAAAAAAGGCAGGTGCACCTGAAGAAAAGGAAAAAAGAAATATATATATATATATATATTTTTTTTTTTTACAGAAATAAGAAAGAAAGATCGGCAGTACCGGTAGAGCGTCGAAGAAGGCAGACGCGACCATAAAAAGAAATAAATAAAAAAGAAATTCTTCTGCGGTGACAGGAACACGACCTGCTGGCTCCGCGGAAAAAGAAGAACTGGAGAGAGTCAGCATGCAGGCGCTGTGGGATGTTCCCAAAAGCGTTCTGATTGGACGCTGGGAAGCGTTCCCGTGCGGGCTCCGTCGGTACCGACGATACCCATATGTGATGACTACATTCCTGCTTGTTCCTGGAGATACAGGGTCAGCCGACCCCCAGTGCTGAGTGGAGCCACCGGCAGAGGAGAGGCTATGCTGTGGAAGTCAAAAACCCGCTCCCTGCTGTGCAGGAGCTGGCGGCTAGGGGCTTTTCTGCCTACAGGGCCCATGCCCCTGCCCCTTGGCCTGCTGGCCCTGTTGGGGAGCTGGAGAGGTCTGATACTGAGGGTAGGTTTTGTAGGCAGCACCCTTCTGCGGGAAAAAGGGCTTCTTTCCCGAGCCCTTCTTTTTGTGAGAAGCAGCAGAAGTCTTTCTGGACAGTCTTGTCCTGGTGAGAGTCTCAGTCTCGATTTCTGCAGCCTTGTCAGACATGGGATTGCCGGACAGGTTGTGGGCTTGCCGGACAGGTTGTCACCTCGGCATGGGACATCGACCAACTTGTCCTGTACCCATGACTCTAGGTCCGACGACTGTAGCCAGGCCTGACGTTGTGCACCGATGCCAGCTGCCGCTACCCGGGCCGAAGCCTCGAAGCCGTCATAGGCTGCTAGAGATATAAACTTTGAGCACTCCCGGATCTCTGAAGACAAGGCTTTGAACCTCTGCAAGGGTTCCTCGGAGAGGCCAGCCGAAAACTAGGCAATCTCTTTTGCCAGGTCCCGTAAGTACATGCCCATGTACAGCTGGTAAGTCTGGACACGGCAAGACAGCATAGAGCCGGGGGCGAATCAACTGTTAATTTAAAAAAAAAAAAAAAACCTGGCTTCTGCTGCTGCGGCAGCATCAGCTGTCTCGCGGCCCCTTCCCGTCTGCCCGGCAGAGCCCTCAGTCAGCTCCATCAATGGCGGGCTTTTCAAGCCGCGAAGAGCATATTTCCCTCTCGCGCAGCTCTGTTAACACTCTCTTCGCGGGCGGCCCTAAAAGCTGACGCTGATGGAGCTGAGCTGAGGGCTCTACCGGGCAGATGGGAAGGGGCCACGGACAGCTGATTCTGTTGCTGCTACGGCGGCAGCAGCAGAAGCCAGTTTTTTCTTTTTAAATTCACAGTTGATTCTGCCGCTGCCCAACAGAAGCCAGGGTTGTTTTTTTTAAATTTACCTGGGCTGATGGGGGGGGGGGGGCCCGGGGGTTAGGCCTGGAAATGGGCTGATGGGGGTTAGGACTGGTAATGAGCTATGGAGGGGCTAAGACTGAAATGGGGTAATGGGGGGTTAGGACTGGTAATGGGCTATGGGGGGGGGGCTAAGATTGAAAATGCAGTGATGAGAGGGTTAGGACTGGAAGTGGGCTGTTGGGGGGCTTAGGACTGGTAATGGGCTATGGGGGGCTAGAACTGGTAATGGACTGTGGGATTGCTAGGACTGGAAATGGGCTGAGTAGAAGGGGGGCTTAAACTGCAAATAGCTGATGGGGAGGGGGGCTTGGAATGGAAATGGGCTGTGAGGGGGAGGGAGCTAGGACTAGAAATGGGCTTAGTGGGGGGAGCTAGGACAGGAATTGGGCAGATGGTGGGGCTAGGATAGGACTGGAAATGGGCTGATGCGAGGACTAGAAGGGAGCGGATGCTGGGTGGGGCTGGAACTAGAAGGGAGCTGATGTTGGGGGAGGATTAGAATGGGATGGGGCAGGGAGAGTGAAATGGAGAGGGGAAAAATATTTTGTGTGGGAGGGAAGAAAAATCTACAATTGGCCGGGTACTGGGAGAGTAAGTGGGGATTGAGGATGGAGGGGTAAAATTTGAGTGGATGAAATAGGAATGAGGAAAAAGTAAAAGGAGAAAGATTAGTACTGTATGTTAAAGCAGATGTAGAAAGAGAATGGAAAAAATACTAGAAGAGAGAAGAAAGGACAAATGGACAGCAGACGATGGAGAGTTAGCAGAAGACACGAAGAAACCAGGAACAATTGCAACTGAAAAAATGCACAAAAGGTAGAAAGATCTCTTTTTATTTTGAATTTTTGAATTTATTAACTGGAATATGTCAGCTCTGGGAAATGTGCATCATTAACATCTGTGCTTTGTATGGTAACATTATGCAAATATTTATGCAAATGAGGTCCCTTATGCAAATGAGGCCCCGCATCTTATGCGGCCCGCGGGTTACTTTACAAGTCCTCAGTTGGCCCTCAAAGCAATTTGAGTTTGAGACCCCTGGCATAGAGCCCTGGAAGCACTTTCTACCGAGGGCATTCAGGTACCGGGCCTCCCGGCCGGGAGGCATTGAGGAGTGCATCTTTTGACTTTTCAGCCTGTGAATGGCTGATTCTACAACCATGGAGTTGTGCGGTAGCTGCGCCTTTTGGAACCCAGGGCTGTTACGGACTCGATAAATGGAATCGACCCGCTTGCTCAGAACCGGCACCGAGGCCAGTGCTTCCCAAATACGGAAGAGCAGCCGTTCCAGCATCGGAGGAACCAGAACAGTAAAGGCTTCCTTTGGAGGAAAATCATACTGGAAGGCATCGAGCTCTTCGGCTCAAGGTTCCTCCTTGGCGTCCGCCGGGAATGCCAAAGCCTTGGACATGTCCCTGATGACATCTGAGAGAACCGGGTATCCTCCGGTGGGGGGGGGGGGGGGGACTTTCTCTGAGGCTCGGACTCCTGGGAGTCCGACGGGACGCACCAGGTCTGAAATGTGTCAGGAGACTCCTCGTCCTCCATCTTCCACGCCAACTCCGAGGAGTCGTCGAAAGGCTCCTGCCGTGTGGGCCTCGATGCCACCCGCCCCGATGCCGAGGGCATCAGCGTCAACGACCTTGGCCCCGCACGGGAGGTCGAGGGAGACCTTGGCCGAGGATCGACTCGAGACTTAATAGACTCGAGGATCGGCTCAGCCTCCGGGATCGACTTAGACGTTGAGGATCCGGTGGTCGGGGCAGATGCACCGGTCAGACCGACAATCAGTACCCGCTGCTGCTCCATGAAGGCAGCCAGACTGCTCTCCAGGGCCGTCAACTGAGCTCAGGAGACTCTGCAGCCCCCGACGGCGTCGGGCCCGACATCGGTTCTCCCAGAGGAGAGTCCACGAGGACAACAGAAGTTACCTGACTCGGGGACTCTGGCTCCAATCGAGGTAGTTTGGTCGACCGCTCCAACTCCGAGAGCCTGGGACGGCGGTCAGGGCTGCGTGACCTGGCCCTCGAGGATCCAGGTGCTTCCACTGATGTCGCCCTCACGAGCTTCTTCATCCTTTTGTGCTCCTGGGTGGGAGACTCCCCCGAAAAAGAAGTTCCGGACTCGATACCGGTGTACCGAGCCCAGGTGGGATGGGGAACCGGCATTGAACCGGATAAAGAGATGCGAAAAATCGCAGAAAAAAAAATCAACTTTTCCCGGGTGACACGAACGACGACCGTTGGGCTCTGTGGAAAAAGAAAGACTGAGCAAGATGGCACCCTTGGGTGGGAAGGGGACAGCGCATGCGCGCTGCATTCCCAAAGGCTTTCTTTGAAAGCTGGGGAAATGCTCTGCACGAGGGCTCCGTCGGCGCCGTCACCCATATGCGAGGACTGACTTCCTGCTTGGTCCTGGAGAAATACTTTTTCACTGAAAGGGTGGTGGATGTCTGTAATGCCCTCCCGATGGAAGTAGCGGGGGCAAATACAGTGACGGAATTCAAAATGGCATGGGACAGACACAGTGGATCCCTTTAAAGCAACAGGCTAAAATGAAGATGGACTTAACTCTCTCTTATATCTCAACAAATAAGGGTAACCTATACGGAGCGGTGGGTACACTCCTAAACAAAGGCAATGGGAGGGGTGACCTGCACGGAGCAGCATGTGCACCTACTATTACCACCTTGCTGGGCAGACTAGATAGACCATACTGGTCTTTATCTGCCGTCATATACTATGTTACTGTGAATATTTGCACTAACCTTCTAGTAAGCTCAGACAGTGTATTAAAAGGTATGTTCACTAGAGTGCACTAATGGACAGTGCTAATCACATCGTGCTGACATGGAGCAACACACTAAAAGTACTGTGCTAACTTCTTAGTGTGGGATGGTGCAGTGACTGGGTATCCTAGGAGCGGAGTGTGGATGTTTATGGCACATTGCAGGTAGCACCGACATCATGGCCTTTAGCATGGTGCACCTACTGCTTTCTCAATGGGTGTCAGTAAGTGCACCTGCATTAAGTATTCTTTGCAATTAGAGTAATGAGGTGGGTCCTCCCATGGTAACTGCTGTGGAACATGCTGGGCATGCTCCCAACAGTTAACGCAGGTCTATGCCACCTCTTGTGTTAACCTTTGGTGCTTAACGAGCAGTAAACTACAACCGTTTAGTAAACATGCACCTATATGTTGTGGGTGGGGTCTCAGGACAGTGGGGAGTTAGTGGTGACATCATAGGTATAAAGCAGCCTCAAGCAGCAGTAAGAGTTACAATGATTAGTACAGGCACTACTCTAGATATATCTAAAATGATTATATTGTGTATATTTTATGAACATGAATAGCTTCATTTTGGTTTCCCACTTCCCTACTAATTTATCTAATCAAAACTGGTACAAATCCAGTGACTATGGACTGGCTGATGGATCATCAATCAACCAGTGCTTTTATTCATTATGAAATGTGCCCAAAATTTACTTGGCCTTGACCATAATGCCAACAGTACTTTTCGCAAAAGATTGACTGGCAAAGAAATGATGTCCTACAAGTAGTCAAGTTTGCACAGCTGGGATGTTTCTTTGTAGCATGGAGAGGGAAAAGTGAGTGGACTATGCTAATTTGTCATTTTTACCTGTCAACTATTATGTTACTATTATTCTAATCTAAACCTATTTTCACACCGCCATTTACAACTCAATGCTCTAATCTCAGCTTCCATGCATGGCATTGCAAGAGTTCATACATGCAATAAAAACAAGAAGTGCTAACAATAATGATTACAAACATGATTACAAAAAGATTACAAACGTTAAAAAAATGGGTTAAAGTTCTGCACCTAATGCACATTAACTGAATGTGTCCTTATTTCTCAGCACTCTCTGGACATTTTATTTCTGACAGAGACTTGGCTTAAGGATGGGGAGGAGCCCCTCCTGAACCGCTGTCTCCCCCCTGGTTTTTCCTTCTCTGCGGTGTCCCGTCGGGGCCGCTCTGGAGGAGGGGTTGCTGTGATCCACCGCTCCTCCCTTCCCCTGCGTGAAGTACTCCCTTCCCCTTTTTCCTATCCAGAAGTCCTTCTCCTCTCTTTAGAGGTTTCCCCCCCTCTGTATATTCTTTTGTTCTACGTTCCTCCTTCTCTCTCCTGCTCTCTGGGACTCTGTTCTTTTAACCCTATCGGAGGTCTCTCTTAGATACCATCACGTTCTGCTCCTTGGTGATTTTAATGTTCATGTAGATCTCCCTTCTTCCCAGCGTGACCTCTCCTTTCTTTCTCTTCTTTCCGATCTTTCCCTTTCCCAGTATGTCCAGCTCCCTACCCATGCTGCTGGCCATACTTTGGACTTAGTTATTTCCCGTCATTCCTCTCCCTTTGTTCCTTCCTCTTTCTCCTCCCAGCCCCTTCCCTGGTCAGACCATTATTGCTTATGTTTTGTCCTTCCCTGTCCTCTTTCTCCTTTCCCCCCTCCTTCCCCTCCACTGCCTCCTCCCCGCTCAGTTCGTCGTCTCACTCCTGATTCCCTCCAGCTTTTCCCACCCTCGGACACTCTCTTTCCTGAGGATTTTTCTTCGCTTTCTGTTGACCTTCAGGTCCAGTGTTGGGACTCTTCGCTCTCCACTGCACTAGATCAAATTGCTCCTTTGCGCCCCCCTTCTGCAGCCCGCTATCGCCCCACCTCCCCCTGGTATCTACCTGGCTTTCGTCTCCACCGCTCTTACCTACGTCGAGCTCTCCGCCGTTGGCGTAAGTTCCCTTCACCTGTCACTCTCTCACACTTCCGTTATTGTCACTCTCACTACCGCTCCCTTCTGCACTCTGCTAAGCGGGACTATTTTTCTAGGCTTATTTCCTCTTCGGCAAACTCCACTCGTCACTTATATCGTATTCTCCACTCCCTCTCTGCCTCTTCTTCATCCCCTGCCGCTTCTCTTCCTGCTATAGCATCTTCTAATAACCCCGCACCAGATGCTCTGGCTTCCTTCTTTGCTGACAAAGTCCTTTCCATCCGGCAGCTTTTCCCTTCTTGCCCCCCTCCTCTTTCTTCTCCCCCTCCTCTTTCCCCAGTTCCCTCCTCCGCATTAGTTTCCTCTACTGTTCCTCCGCTTTCACACTGTTGGTCTGAATTCCGGCTTATCACGCTTCCTGAACTCTCCACTGCTCTCTCCTCCACTCGGAAAACCACTTGTCCGTCCGACCCCATACCCTCCCATTGGCTTTCTGAACCCTCTCTTGCTCTCCTTCCCTTTGTTCTCTCTATCTTTAATACCAGTCTCTCTTCCGGTTCTTTCCCTGCTCTCTGGAAACACGTTCTTATTCACCCCCTTCTGAAGAAACCCTCTCTGGATCCTGCCTCTCTTTCTAACTGGCGTCCCATCTCTAATCTCTCTTTTCTCTCTAAGCTTCTTGAACGGTTGGTCTTTACTCAATTATCTTCACACTTGGAGGATTCTTTGGTTCTTCACCCCCGTCAATCTGGTTTTCGTCCTGGGCACAGTACCGAAGCTATTCTCATTTCTTTTCTTAACGAATTGCACGTTGCTCATGATCGTGGTTCTATTTCTTTGGCTGTTTCACTTGATCTTTCTGCTGCTTTTGACATTGTTGATCACTGCACTCTTCTCCTAAGGCTTCGTTCTATTGGTCTCTCTGGTTCGGTTCTCCGCTGGTTTCACTCTTTTCTTTTCAATCGATCTTTCTCAGTTCTCTCTGGCACTACTTCATCTTCTCCTTCACCTTTGCCGTGTGGTGTCCCACAGGGTTCTGTATTAGCCCCCTTACTGTTTAATATTTTTCTGGCCCCTCTTACTTTACTTATCCAACAGCACGGTATCTCTGCGTACTATTATGCAGATGATATCCTTCTCCTCTATCACACTTGCCCTCTTTCCCCTGATATCGGTCCCCTCAATGCCTGTCTTGCCACTGTTTCTTCTTGGTTTTCTGACAACTTTTTACATGTTAACCTGTCCAAAACTTCAGCCATCTGGTTCACTGCTGGTGCTCCTCTTCCCACTCTTGCTCCTTCTCTGTCTGCTGGGCCTATTCCTCTTGTCTCTTCTATGCGTTATCTTGGGGTTACTTTGGATTCAGCTTTAACCTTCAAAGAGCACGTTTCTTCTATTGTTCAACGTTCCTTCTACACCCTGCGTCAACTCCGTGCTATCCGGCCTTTTCTTTCCTTTTCTTCTCTGACTACACTTCTTTCTCTTGTGGTTTCTCGTTTAGACTACTGTAATGCTTCTCTGGCCGGCCTCCCTCTTTCTCAGCTCCGTCGTCTTCAACTGGTTCACCATACTGCTGCTCGTCTTCTGACTAATTCTTCACGTACGGCTCATATCACTCCACTTCTTATTCATTTACACTGGCTGCCTATCCCTTTCCGTATTCAATATAAAGTTCTGATCTTTGTTCACAAAGCTCTCCACACTGGTGTTCCCCTTTACCTCTCTGATCTGGTGCGTTTTCACTGTCCCTCTAGAACGCTTCGGTCGATTCACGCTAACCGCCTCTTTCTCCCACCTCCTTCTCGGGCTCACCTCGAATCAACACGCTCTTCTGCTTTTTTCTTCCTCGGCCCCCGCCTTTGGAACTCTCTTCCCTCAACTTTACGCATGGAGTCATCTCTTAATACTTTTAAGGCCTCCCTCAAAACTCACCTCTTCTGTGTTGCTTTTGATGTTCCTTCCCCCCCTGCCCACAGTTGACTGTTCTGTTTCTCTGTTCTTCCTTTTCTATCTTTGCTGTCTCTTTTATGAATAATTGGCGTTCTTTTCTGTTCTCTCAGTAGCCTGTTTTTTTGTACACCGCTGTATGCCTTTTTGGTCATAGCGGTATAAAAAGTTTTATAATAAAGATAAAGATTAAGATATGAGGGAGGAGTGGCCTAGTGGTTGGGGCAAGTTACCTCAGGTCAGAGGGCCAGAGGTTCAAATCCTGCTAGAGGACAGCAACCTTGGGCTGGAAGGACTGGGGTTTCTAGTCCCACAGGTGCAGGAGCCTTAACGTCAGTTGCCTCAGGTACAACAAAACATAGATTGTGAGCCCTTTGGTGATAAGGGAAAAATATATATAATACCTGAATGTACACTGCTTTGACTGGTAGAAAAGGCTAGTTAAATAAGATGCTAATTGTTGTTCCTGGAGTGGAACCAGTCTAGTCCCGAGACCTCTGGGTTCCCTATCTTATCCAGCAGCTAGGAGACTGAGAAACTTATTATTTTGTGACATCATCAGTATATCTCTCCAGTGCCCTCCTCCATCCACCAGTAACCTACTGACAAAGCAGACTCACCGGAGAAACAAGTAAGTATCTATCCAATCAGACAAACATAACAGATTCAGTATGAGTACTATATATATACTATATTTCCCAAGTGAAACTGTAGCAAAGAAAACTTGTTGTGACTAGAAAACTCAAACAGATAGCTGCAACGGGCACCTTCGCTGGTAGCGCTATGCAGCCCTCCCTGACAAAATCCCCGTTATTTGTCTTTTTTTTTTAAAATTTAGCGGTAATTCTGGAGAAAACCCCCAAAGGAAAAAATCTCTTACCTGTACCACGCGGACCAAGTCCCCAGACCTGTTTGCCAAGGGACTCCGGACGGGTCACGGGACTACACTGGTTCCACTCCAGGAACAACAATTAGCAGGTAAGTCTAATTTCATCTTCCTGATCGTGTCCCAGTGTCAGACGGCTGCCTAGGGTGAGAACTTACACAATCTTGACGATGCATATATTCATATGATTCTTGCAAGGTATTGTGGGTAATGTAGTTCTTTCACTCCCAAACACAGCTGAAGACAATAATTGAGTTGTGATACCAGTGGTAAGGCCAATAAAATACTTCTTTTATTGATGGGGTTTAATTCACCCAGCACAAGTATGCTTGTTAGCAATATAAATGAGGTTACTTGCTTGCAGTGTTTAAATGGATAACATAAAGTCACAAAGCAAATCAGAAAAACAACCTTCAGCTTGTCAGGCAATTAGCTAATGTTTTCTTAGCAAATAATTACCAAATAAAAAGGCACAAAGAAATAAATGAACTTTGTTTGTTAGGTTAACTTCTGCTTATTTTCCACGCAGATCCCAGCAGTGATTCTCCCTTGCTCACACACACAATCAGGTGCAGCTTTAATTACTATCAATTGACCAGCTGAAAGCCTTTAGCTGGCTGGCTGCTACTGTGTGAACCCAAATCCTGCTTTAAGAGCTGTTTGCAGTGGAAATAAAGAACAAAGTTAGGTTTCTTTGTGATGGCTGAGGTGTTTGCTCACAGAAAGCTAGCAATAGCATTTAGATAGAGAACAGTCCATGTAATGAATAGTTTCATCTGCTGTATCTCCCCCTTCATCAATCAGCATAGGGTCACTATCATACATTGGCACAGACGAGTCTTTCCATAAGGCACTATCATGAGAATGCTTATTCCCTTGCTGCCATTCACTATTATAGATAGGGTCTGGATCAGTGTTCATACCTGAGCCTCTCCTGCTATCATAATTCCTCTCTGTATAGCCTGGCCAGTATGTAATCCAATTCTGATGTCCAGCCTTCCAATCTTGATCCCTGGACACTGGATCTCCTCTCACATACCTTCTGGCCTTGGTCTGAAAGTCCTTTCCACGTGCAGTCTTCTCTCTTCCAGGTAGCCACTGGTGATTCCTATCTCTGCCATTCCATTCCTCTGGCTGACTCCAGGTCCAATGGACTCTGCTGGCATTTGGAATACCTCCCAGTATGGGTACTGCCTTGGACTCTCCCCGACCTTCCAATGGCCTTTCTTCTCTTCCTTCCAGAGAGTTTCCTTCTTTCTATATCCGCTTGGCTTGGCTTCTGCTTCTCCAGGTGATGCTTAAACCTGTAGCTGGACTGGAGCTTGTAGCCGTTGCTGTCTCTGCCTCTGAAGCTCTTTCTGTAGCTGTTGCTGACACTATTATCTGAAGAATAAGCTCTATTCTTATTCTGTCCTAATGTGTGCTCCTCCCTAACACAGCGCAGCTGTGTTGAATCAGGCCCTGCCCTTTGAGATGAGTGCTTAGGGATTACCTCATAGCTCTCTTGATTGCACACACATTTTCTCACTTCAGCCCCCTCATGGCTGCTGGAAACCTGGTGCATTCTGGGACTGGTAGTCTTTTATGTGAAAACTCTGTTTTCTTACTTCTACCAAAACTGACAGGTTGCTTGTTCAGAGTCACATCATCTTTTCTATAGCTCCTACCTGAGCTATGATAAGCTTCCTTATCACACCCAGTCTAGTCCCGAGACCTCTGGGTCCTTACCAGAGCAGTGAAACAAATTTGTTAAGCATGGGAGGGTCCCGGCAAACCCGCTTGCAGGACTGTGGAACCAAACGAAGTCTCCTCCGCTCTTTGCACATCCAGCCGATAGTCATCATTGAACTCTTTCGTGAAGCACTATGTCGCCGCCCTACAAATCTCCACTGGCGACACCAAACGCACCTCCGCCCAGGAAGTTGCCTGTGCCCTCGTGGAATGGGCCCTCAATCCTTCTAGCACAGCCCTGCCACGTAAAACATAGGCCGACGCAATGGCTTCTTTGATCCAGCGAGCAATGGAAGCCTTGGACGCCGCTTCTCCCTTCCGACGCCCCCGAAGAGCACAAAAAGTCTGTCGGATTTCCGAAAACTCGCCGTTCGCTTGAGATACTTCAACGCTCGCCGGACATCCAAAAAAGATGAAGCTTTCTCGAAAAAGGGGAATCCGGGCTCCCGGCAAAAACCGGCAAGGAAATTTCCTGATTGACATGAAAAGCCGAGAGCACCTTAGGGAGAAAAGCCAGCACCGGCCGCAAAACGACCTTAGAGGCCAAGAACGACAGGAAGGACTCCCGGCAGGAGAGCGCTTGCAGTTCCGACACACGTCTGGCCGAAGAAACCGCCACCAAGAAAACCACTTTCAATGTAAGGTCATTGAGCGACGCACGCGCCAAGGATTCAAACGGTTCCCATTCTAACGCCTCTAACACAAAGGGAAGATGCCATTTGGGAAAAACCGACCGAGACGGAGGCCTAGCAAGCGACACCGCTCTGAGGAACCTCTTCACATCCCGCTGCTCACCGGCTACCCTGCCCCTGTAACAAGACAGGGCAGCAACCTGAACACGCAACGAGGCCGCCGCCAGGCCCTTGTCGAAACCGTCCTGCAGGAACTCCAGGATCCGTGGGAGAGAAGCCTTAAGAGCCACCAGGCTCCTATCCGCACACCACGCCTCAAAGATCCGCCAGACCCGTACATACGCCATAGAAGTAGAACGCCTTCTAGACTTTAACAAGGTAGAGATGACCGCCGACGAGTAGCCTCGCGAACTCAGCCGTGCCCGCTCAAGAGCCAGGCCGTATGCGAGAACCAATCCACGTGAGGCATGAACAGAGGACCCTGAGACAGTAAGTCCTCCCGACAGGGGAGCCGCCAGGGTTTCGCCACCAGCAACCTCACCAGGTCGCCGTACCAAGGTCGTCATGGCCAATCCGGCGCTATCAGAATGACGTGACCTCTGAACTGTTCCACTCTTTGCAGGACCCTTCCTATCAAAACCCACGGAGGGAAGACATAAAGCAGCTGCCCCTCCGGCCAAGGTTGGAGGAGAGCGTCCAAGCCCTCGGACATCCGTTCCCGGCGCCTGCTGAAAAAGCGGCTGCACTTTGCTGAGGCAAGAGTCGCCATGAGATCCATGACCGGCGTCCCCCACCTGCGGGCAAGCATCTCGAACACCTCGGGATGTAGAGACCATTCCCCCGGATCGACTCGGACCTGGCTGAGAAAGTCGGCCTCCACATTGTTCACTCCGGCTACATGAGCCGCTGACAGATCGACGAGGTTTGCTTCTGTCCATCCGCACAGGATGTCAGCCTCTGCTTCGAGGGCCACGCTGCTGGTGCCCCCTTGTCTGTTGACAAAGGCGACCGCCGTCGCGTTGTCCGAGAGCACTCTCACCGCCTTTCCCGTGAGCATCTGCCGAAACTCCCGCAGAGCTAGGAGGACCGCTCGTAGTTCCAAGTGATTTATCGTCCACTGTTTCTCCTGCAAACTCCAGGCGCCCTGCGCGAAGCTGCCTTGACAATGAGCCCCCCAGCCCAACAAGCTGGCGTCAGTCATCACTGCCACCCACGCGGGAGTCTCTAGGGCCTTCCACCGCTCCAGAGAGCCGGGAATCAACCACCAGAGCAGGGCCTGACGAGTCTCCTCCGGACACTCAAATTTCCGGGACAAGGGATGCAATTGATGCGACCAGCGGCGAAGCAACGCCCTTTGCAAGGGCCTCATGTGAGCTCTCGCCCACGGCACCGTCTCTATAGCTGCCGCCATGGTGCCCAACAACTGCAGGTAGTGCCACGCCGAGGGAGCCTGAAGCCGCAGAAACCGCTCCACCATACGCCGCAAGCTGCGCGCGCGCTGCTCCGTGAGAAACACCTTGCCCACACTCGTATCGAAGCGCGCCCCCAGGTACTCCAGAATCTGGGAAAGTTGCAAATGGCTTTTGACCATATTGACAATCCACCCAAGGCCTTGCAAGAACTCCACCACTCGAGCCGTGACTCTCTCGCTCTCGGCCTGCGACTTGGCCCGGATCAACCAGTCGTCTAAATAAGGGTGAACGAGAATGCCCTCCTTGCGTAACGCCGCGGCCACCACCACCATAACCTTGGAGAAGACCCGTGGAGCAGTTGGCTAGCCCGAAAGGTAACGCTTGGAATTGATAATGACCGGAGGGCACCGCAAACCGGAGAAACTGGTGATGATCCGGTCTTACCGGAATATGCAGGTATGTCTCTGACAAGTCCAAAGAGGTGAGGTACTCCCCTTGTCTCACCGCTACTATGACGGAACGAAGAGTTTCCATGTGAAAATGCGACACCCGCAGGCAGCGATTGACCCCTTTGAGATCCAGAATGGGCCGGACGCCCCGTCTTTCTTTGGGACAATGAAACAGTTGGAGTACCGACCGCAGCCGTACTGATCCGGAGACACGGAAGCAATTGCCCTGAGGTCCAACAGCCTTTGCACCGTCTCCCGAAGTGCTGCACACTTTGCGACGGACCTTCCGGGGGACTGCACAAACGCCGCTCGCACTGAATGCAAGAACTCTAGGGCGTAACCCTCCCGAATAACTTCGAGCACCCATTGATCTGAAGTAATTTGGGCCCAGGCAGGAAGAAACTCCCGCAGACGACCCCCCACGGGAATGAGGGGCGGCTGGGCCCTGCTCATCTCATTGCGATTTTTTGAAATTAAGGGAAGAGGAGGCGGAAGTGGCACCAAAACCTCTTCCCGCTCCCCGGAATCCCCGAAACGCCTGCTTTCGGTAGGGAAAACGCCCCCGGGGACCCGAAGAGAATCTTTGGGAACGAAACCGGCGGAAATCCCGAAACGGACCCCGACCCCCCGGGGCCCCCCGAGCGGACTTGGGCTTGTCCTCAGGCAATCTTCCGCCTTTAGATTCTCCGAGATCTTTAACGAGCTTGTCTAAATCCTCCCCGAACAGTAGGCGGCCCTTAAAGGGCAGCTTACTTAACCTAGCCTTAGAGGAGGAATCCGCAGCCCAATTCCTTAACCACAAGTATCTACGGGCTGCTACCGCCGAAGCCATACTTTTAGAAAGACCTCTCATAAGGTCATATTGCGCATCTGCGAGATAGGCAGCACCCGATTCCAGGCGGGCAGCGTCTTCCGCCAAAGAACTTGGCTGCTCCCCTTGCACCTGTTGAGCCCAACGGAGACAGGCTTTAGCCACCCAAGCACCACAAATAGCCGCCTGCAGGGAGATGGCATTGATGTCAAAGATCTGCCGCAATAGCATGTCTAACGTCCGGTCTTGAACATCGAGGGCCGCACTACCTGGTGGTCTTCTTGGTGACAGCCGAGACGGCCGCGTCCACCTTGGGCGACTTAAAAACCTCCTGTCCTGGTCCAACAACGGATACAAATGGCCCATAACTCAGGACCCTTTCAACGGAGCCTCCGGGACATTCCACTCCTCCTGAATCATCTCGGTAAACACCCTATGGACCGGGAAGGCCCTGAGTCCGTCTGAACACCTGCAGTAAAGGATCCTCAAGCGTGTCATCCTCTGCTGCCCCTGGGACTGGCATGTTGAGAGCCTTAAGAGACTCGGCAATGAGAGCTGGCAACTCCTCTTTCCTGAATACTCTCACCACCCTGGCCTGATCTTCCCGCTCTGAGATCTCCCCCTCTTCTAATTCCTCTTCCATAGCCACACTGGGGCTCTCCTCATCGGACAACGGGTCCTCCGAAACCCCTGTAAGGTCTGACAATTCCCTATCGCCTCGCGGCTTCTTGCTATGAGGCGGGGAGGACTGGATTCGGGGGGAAGCAGAGTGTTTCCTCTCCCCCTCAGATCCCGCTGCTAGACTCTGATGCAGCATAGAGCTAACTGCCGACTGCTGCAGCAGGGCCACAAACTGCTGAGAAAAAATGGCAGACAGCTCCTTGGGAAACAGCACCTGCGAGGGGGGGGGGGGGTAAGGGCAGAGGACGGAGCGGCCACCGGCTCTTCTTGCTCCCCGCTTGGCAACGGAACAGCCGAGGGTTCTAGGGCAACCCCCGAGGCCCGGTCTGTTTGAGAGGAAGACTGTTCTGATTCTCCAGCCTCCCCCACACATGCCTTGCAGACCCCTGTATGAGCAACCTTCTTAGCCCCACACACCACGCAAAGGGACTTGGAAGGCATCGCGACAAAGTAATGAATAAAGAGCAAGTTTAGCAACTAGCAACTAGCCTGGAAATTCTCCCCCCCCGAAGCACTGGCGGGCCCTGAAGAAAAAACGCCCGCCCCAAAAGAAACACTCAGAAATCTAAAAATAAAAATCTAAAGATAGAAAATAGAAAAGCCCCCGCTCTTTGCTTGCAAAGAAAAAACGCAGCAGAAGGAAAGACCTCCGGGTCCCCCAACGCACAGTGCTGCCGAGCCGCCCACAGGGCCACGCCGTCGCCACGCAGCTAGGCCCTGCCAGAAAAAACGCACGAAATGTGCGCTGCCCCAAATAAGCAGAGCAGCCCGAAAGACCTTACCTCCAGCGACTGTGCCCTTGACTGAAAAGCTGCGCTCCTGCGACGGCCGAAGGATCAGACGCCCCTGGGCTGGATGCACGGGACTCTCTACCCGCGACTGCCAAGCCTTCTCAGGCAGAGGTTCTGGTGGCGGGGAAGACCCAAGCGCACTCGCAGGCAGGCTCCTCTGCGTGGCGCTGACTACTGTCAGATGGGTGCCTGGGTGAGAATGTTCACAGTCTTGGCAAAGGCATATATTAATATGATTTGTAAGGGATTGTGGGAAATGTAGTCCATTCACACCAGACACAGCCGTTCACAATAATTAGTTGTGCTTGAGTGTAAAGCCAATAAGATATTTATTTATGGGGTTATTTCTCCCAACACAGATATGCTTGGTAGCACATAAACCAGGATACTTGCTTTCAGTGTTAAACTTAGAAAAACAAAATCAGGAAAACAACAGCTGAACTTGTCAGGCAATCAAATCAAAAGAATAAAGACCTGGTTGGTAACAAACTGGTCTTTTCTGTAGGCTCTAGCTAATATTCTCTTAGCAGTGCATCAAACAACAAACAAAACCCACAAAGTAGGGAAAAACTGTTCTTTTCAGGTTAACTTCTTATATCTTCACACATAGACTCAGAAGTGATTCCCTCAGAGCTCACAAGCAATTAGGTAAGGCTCAATTGCTAGCAGTTACCCAGCTGAAACCCCTTAGCTGGCTTGCTTTCTACTGCGTGGCTCAAATCCTACTCAGGAGCTTTTCTGAGTAGATTAAAGAACAAGTTTGTATTTCTTTGTGATGGTTGTTGTACTTTGTAACAGTAAATTACCAAAGGAGTTTAGACAGAGAGCAATCCATGTATTCACAGCCTGTATCTACCACCGCTCCCCCTTCTTCAACAATCATGGGTTCAATATCATGGATTGGCACAGAGGAATTTCTCAATGGAGCACTCTCAGGAGAATACTTGTTTCCCTGCTAGCTAGGGCATAGATCAGTGTTCATACCTGAGCTTCCATTGCTGTTAGAGTTCCTCTCTAAATAGCCTGGCCAGTATGTGGTCCAGTTCTTATGTCCAGCCTTCCAATCCAGATCCCTGGACACTGGGTCTCTCTTCACATACCTTCTGGCACGGGTCCTAGGGTCCTTTCCAAGTGCAGCCGTCTCCCTCAAAGGTACCGTCTGGAGATTCCTGGCCCTGCAGCACCACTCCTCTGGCTTTCCCCAGTCCAATGGTGTATGCTTGCCTTTTGAATGCCTTCCAGTATACGTACTGCTATGGACTCCTTTAGACCTCCCAAATGCTTTTCTCTTCTTTCTTCCAAAGGGTTTCTTGCCCTCTCTGTCTGTCCGCTCTGGCTTCTGCTTCTGATGATCCTCCAGATGATGAAGCTGTCCAAGATCATGAAGAGGATGAGGATCTCCCAGATGAAACTGAGGATGATTCTCTGTAGAATAAACTCTACCTTTATTCTGCTTAGATGAGTGCTCCACCCTAGCACAGCGCAGCTGTGCTGAATCAAGCCCTGCCCTTTGAGATGAGTGCTTGGGGATTACCTCATAGCCCTCCTGATTGAACACACGTTTCCCCACTTCAGCTCCTCTAATGGCTGTTGGAAACCTGGTGCATTCTGGGACTGGTAGTCTTTTATGGAAAAATTCTGTTTTCTTATTTCTACCAGAACTGACAGGTTGCTTGTTCAGAGTCACTTCACCTTTACTATAGCTCCTTCCTGAGCTATGATAAGCTTCCTTATCACACTACCTACCCCCCACAATCGGAGAGCAAAGGGAAACCAGCCGAAATTGTGAGGGAGAACAGTAGTGCTGCCGGGTCAGGTAAAACCTCTGAGGCAGGCTCCGTTAAAATCAGGCAGAGAGAGGGAGGAAGGGGGGGGGGGGGGGAGAAGGGAGCTAACTTGTGCTGAAGCTTTAAAGTCACAGCACCTAGAAAAAGAAAAAGAAAGAAATTTAAACTATAGTAACCAAATTTAAAAGATTTAAACTAATCTAGATTCTCAATTGTTTCTCAAGTGAGCCCGAGACCCCCGGGCTTCCCATCTATCCAGCTGCTTGGAGACTGAGGCAACTGGTGGATGGAGGAGGGCACCGGAGAGATATACTGATGATGTCACAAAAGAATAAGTTTCTCAGTCTCCAAGCTGCTGGATAAGATAGGGAACCCAGAGGTCTCGGGACTAGACTGGGACACGATCAGGAAATAAATATTAGGTGCAAGATCTCCGTGTAACTGTTGGGGGCATTCTCTGCACTTTTGGGAGGGCAAATTTCACTGCCATCTATTAATGGCATGGTTGACAGACATGGAATGCAGTTAGCTAACCGCATTATCTGTCAGCAGGTCTCAATTGGTAATGATCTCTACATTAACTGTACGGCACAGTTCTCAAATTTTTCACCCACCGCCTGCAGTATAACTTGAATGGTGGTATATGAAATCATTTTGAAATAAATAAAATCTCATGCCCCCTAATGGGGATTTCCACATTAGGTGTTAACTGTTAGCGTGTTAGTTGCTGCATTAAACACTGTGCCACACAGTTAGCACACATTAAAAACCTAATGCAGATTAGTGGATAGTGCTCTAAATGTTATAGATCTTTCCAGGTAAAAAAGCAACAAATGAAAATGGTGGAAGTCTGGTACCTGAAGTAAGGCTTGTCTGGAGACATGGTAATCTGCAGCACTTCACTAGTCATGTCCAGTTCAGAAAATGCCTCCCGCAGGCCCTCAGACTGAAGAATAATTTTATTAATGACATTGGTGCTGCAGAAATCAAAGTCAAGTGTCTCTTCAGGTTCCTGAGTATGTATTTTACATACTGTAACCACCCCTCCTTCTTCAAGAAACAATGTCACAGGATGACCGTAGCCCATGTAACACATCCGCAGGGCTGTTGAAGAAGCTAAAGAAAGAAAGTGAGAACCAGTTCCAAGCCATAAAACCCCATCAATGAAGACAGGAAGCAGAGATACAGGAGAGATACGCATATCACGTTCTTATCAAAAGACAGAAGGCATAGAAAAGGTCTGACTTGTCACGGTAGAGAAGCCCTCAGTATGCATGTGGTATGCGCTTTACTACATCATTAAAGTTCAGTATTTGGCACAGTAGCAGTGATATTCCCAGATGATCGTGCCTTATGAGACATAATACTGAAAAGCTCATATGAGCTTTTCTTCCCAACAAACAAAAAGAGCCATGTAATAATATTTTAATAAATTGCCTGATTGATACATTATTGCATGGATTATAAACCACACAATTATATGCCTAATGGCTTAATAAACAAAATATTAGCTGTATTCTTTATAAAACAAATGTTTTTTACTTCTATGATCACATACTCCCACATGAATGGTAAGATAAATCAAACCAAGTTTCCTGAAAGACTCAGGGCTGATGCAAAAGTAATAGTGCCCTAGACAAACTTTCATTTTGCACACCCTTCATTTTTCTTTTAGACTCAAACTCAACAATCATGATTACTCCAACATCAACCCTCTCAGAATGCATAACAGGATATCATGCTTTAATAACTACATTACCTGAATTGTAACTTGCCTTGAGTTTAGATTTGGAAAGGCAAGTAATCAAATCTAAAAAGTTAAATCTTATATATTAAAAACTTTGTTTCATACATATATCCATAAAACATTTACACAAGTAAATGGGCTGTTTTGAAACCTGCCCATCCTCCTTGCAGGTAAAAATATCCATGAATGTTTCTTTGGGTTAGCATAGCTGTAAGGACTAATTGTTTTGCTTCGACTGCAGCTGCGCTTTGCTGCCTACCAGATGTTGTCATTTCAGGTGACTGGAAAAGCTTTCCATACATTTGGCACCTGAGGCAAGATATGGTTTACTGCACATCTAATTGTGGGCTTACTACTTGCTTATATAGGAAATAAAAGCCTGAAATAATGTAGCAAAATAAATGCATATTACTGAATCTTTGAAAATTTTCGAACATTGCCCAGGAATAGAAGAGAGCAGAGTAATATGGCTATAGGTTTATGACTACTGCAGAAGCCATCATAGCTGAATTAGCGTAGACATCTGCTGGCTAGATGAAAAGCTAAACTTTGTCAACAGAGTAATATCACTGGTGATTGTTAATTCAAGCCTATGTTTATGTTAGGGATAGCAGAAATCAGCTTGTCTAAAGTCACAGGGCTACCCATTTCCCTATGTTTATACTTAGGCAATAAACATTCTTTTGGACTAGCAACATTGTACGCAAGCTAAACATCTTGTATTATACATACTGATGATTCTATGTAAAATTAGAAACATTTTATAATTCTTTAAACAGTTTAATTACAATCTAGACAATACCTGGTAAAGCACTGGCCCCAAATATAGTCAGGCAGTCTAAAAAAACAGTTAGGTTAATTCTAAATACCACAGAGTCCTCCTGGATTGTGTACTCTTGAAATATTCCTGCCTAAAAATGAAAATATTAATAAACGTTAATCATTTGTTCCTTTATTTAGCTATTCCCCACACTGGCCACAATTTTGCAAAATTCATTTCAATTAAGGGGCCTAATAATCTTACCCACTAAGTAATTTTTTTACCTTCACTATTGCTATGCATTACTTGTACATATGAGAGATGTCAGTCACATATTAATAATCAGGGCTTAATTTGTAGACAAAAAAGAAGTGGAACTGTGGGTGGTGCCAGGGCTGGAAATGACATGTAGGGAAGGGGCCAACGCCAGATTTGACCTCACTTCCAGACACACACAATATCTTAATTTGGGATAAAAAGGAAGCTGTATGTACATATATATTTGGAAAATTAAGGCCCGATTTTCAGCTGTCTGGATCTTCGAAGGGTTATGCGAGGGTTTTCCTCACCTACCTTTAAGGCGCAGATTGCTAAGTGGGAAGCATCCAATATTGCTGCTGCCCGGTTAGTTTTGACGGCTTCCGCGGCGATCAACAGATATTCAATGCCATCACCGCGGCACTGAATATACAGTTTAGAGGTCGGTGAGGAGGGCTATGTGCTGATGGGGCACATAACAATTTAAATATCCGGATAACTGAAAATCAGGCCCTAATTTTCCCAGTTAGCACCTATCTCCACCTTTGCTGCACCCCTAAACGCCCGCCATCACGCCCCGGTGCTAACCAGATAGCATTGGGGCGTGTAGGGAACTTAGTAAGGGATATTCAACATCACTACCCGTGTAGGTACCATTGAATAACCCCGTGTAAGGCATTTACACGGTTTACTTGGCTGTAAACCATGTAAATGCCTTTTGAATATCAGGCCCCTAAATGCTTTTTAAAAATATTTGTTAAACATATCACCAAAATTTGCAATGCTTTATTCATTATCTTGGACTAATGAATACTGCCCCCTCCCTCCCTGGCACAATTTCACCATTCCCCCCTGTCCCTGCCCCCTCCCAACACGAATATGTTATCTTCATTTTCTCCCATCCCCCAGCACACTCATTTTCTCATTTTATGTCCACTTCCCCTCCCCCTCTACCCTAACTACACAATCATTATCCCTCCCTGTCCTTATCTCTGTGCTGCTGCAGGCTCAAGAAGATATTAGGATAAGGATTAGCTGCCCTCCTCCCAAGTCCCAGCAGAAGCTGCTGCATTCCAGCTTTTAAATCCTGAAGTTAGCACACACTAGCCAGAATGTGAGGCACTGCAGCGGGACATAATCCATGTAGGCATTTCAAGCTGTTGTAAACATAGCAGAAGCACCTGGTAGCCAGGGCCGGCCCAAGGGTTTCTGCCACCCTAGGCAGAAGTCCTGGCCATGCAGCCCCTGCCCCGTGCCCCCCCATGTTGAGCCACACTACTGCCAATTCCGGTGGAGAGGTCGAGGGGGGGGGGGGGGAATGGCTCAGTTCGGCTCGGCAGCAGGCCATGTGCTTCGGCACAAATGGCCTAACGCTTCTGACCCCCCTCTGACATAACTTTGGGGGTTCAGAAGTGGTGAGGCAGCCATAAGGTTTAGCTGTGGGTAACCTCTCCCCCCCCCAGCCATGAGGTTCTTACATAAGTGATCAGCTTGCTAAGAGGAGACATAAAGATTTCAGCAAACACCCTTCCCCCCACTCCAGGTCTGAACACAATGCCCTTACATAAGTGATCAGCTTGCTAAGAGGAGACAAAGATTCCAGCAAGCACCCTTCCCCCCCACTCCAGGTCTGAACACAATGCCCTTACATAAGTGATCAGCTTGCTAAGAGGAGACATAAAGATTCCAGCAAGCACCCTTCCCCCACTCCAGGTTTGAGCACAATATCCCCTTGCCCAGAAATCAGCAGACCAGAGCACACCGGTTTGGACAGGTCACCCAGGTACCTTCCCCAGGGGCTGCTGATTGGTGGACAGGAAATATCTGAGACAAATGGGATTGTAGAATGAGTTTGAAAATGTACAGTATATAAGGTATTGTAGGACGTCCCTCGAGGCTCAGATATTTTGTGGAGATTGCTGGTTTCTCTGTCTGGGCCTGTGCGCACATTAAAAGTTCCTGTTTGCATACCAGCCTGTCTGTGTGTTTTCCTTCTGTGGGTGAGTGAGAGAATTAGAGCTTTTTCAGCAGCTATGCTGCATCATTTCTGGCACCCCAGGAGGGACGAAATTAAATTAAATTAAAAGAAAAGCCTCTCTCATCACACCCACGGTGGGAAGACTACTGCTTTTTGCAGGATCGGGCCTGCGCCAGTCAGAGACCGGGCCCCTCCAGGTGATTAACGGTCCTCGGCGCCCCGGGCCCCCTTTTGTGCTCCGGAAGGACACCTTGACTCATCTGGCTGGTCGGGTCGATCCCTGCGGCTGACCCCCCGATTGAAAACCGGCTGGATAGACTGGCATCCAAACTCTCTGTATGATCAGAGTTCTGGTGAGTACTGTTTTACTGTTTTGGGTAGTTCAGTATTCCTGTATCTGGTAAATCTGGTAATTCTGGTATCTGGTAATTTCTGTGAACCTGTAGCGGCCCGATCACCCTCAACGAGCAGTCCGAGTAAGGGTCCTAGAGGCTCTGAAACCATTGCTCGTCCTGTCTGTATCTGGTAAATCTGGTAGGAATAGGGGGGGGGGGGCGCTTGTGAGTACCGGTAAATAACTGCAGTATAAATTTAACTTTGCCACCTCGGGCCCCTTAAAAGGTATTTAAAGTACAGCGCTGCCAAAGCTATTAAAAATTGCCTAAAATATTAGTACTTAACCCCCTTAAGTGCGCCTTTCAAGAATAATTGCGCTGATCACAATTCTCCGATGATCGGGGCGATTTATTTAGAGCCTTTGCCCCATGTGCTCCTAGTGTTGGGGGCTTTTTTTGTGTTGCTGGGGGTTTCTTTTGTGTTGCCATGTGCTCCTATAGTGTTGGGGGCTTTTTTGTGTTGCTGGGGGTTTCTTTAGTGTTGCCATGTGCTCCTATAGTGTTGGGGGCTTTTTTTGTGTTGCTGGGGGTTTCTTTTGTGTTGCCATGTGCTCCTATAGTGTTGGGGGTTTTTTTTGTGTTGCAGGGGGTTTCTTTTATGTTGCCATGTGCTTTTAGTGTTGGGGGTTTCTTTTGTGCTAGTGATCCTGGAGCTCCATCTAGTGGACATTAGAAAAATAGCTAGCTATATTTCTCATGTTACTATTATCCTCATGGTAAAAGTTTAATCCTATGCTACAGCTAGAGAGAGTGTGTGTAATGTGTAGTGTGTATTTGTAACGTATTCGCTGCTGAGACGTCTCTGTTTTCTGTTTTCCCTCTTTCTTTTTCCCTTTGTGGTCCTGTGTGTTTTGTGCAACCAAACTCTGCCTATTACCTGGATTATATTGTATATTGTATTCCCAGAAGTGAGATTAGAAAATTTACACTGAACATTGCATTCCTAGAATTGAGATTAGAAGATTTGCACTGTAAATTGTGATTTGCAAATTGTGATTAGAGCATGGGGTCCGGAGGCTAAATTGTAGTGAAGGAGTATCCGGACCAGTTTCCCTATATAGATTCATGGCTGGTCCATATAGTTAATGTGCTGTTATGTAGAAACTGTTAGAGTGTCTCTGTAAATGTTAGAGTGTCTCTGTATTTAGTTGTGACATTAGGGAAAGATTAGGGAAAGAAAGTTTTTGTCCAGACATTAGGTCTTTATATTTCAGGATTGATTGGTGTATGCTTGAGACTGTACGTACATTGGTACGAAGCGGGTGTGTGTCCCTATCCACGTTTCCATACCCCCGCGAGGGGATTGGCTGGGTTTGGATGAAGCTCAAGGATTACATGTCTGTATGAGTCCTGGATTTGTAATTTCACACCTCTGTAGATAAGGAGGTCTGATACTCTATCAGTAAAAGGTGAAGTTATTAACAAATCGCCCCTGTGTCCCCAAACAGTGAAAAACACCAGGTCTACTGATTGCAGGGAAAGGGACAGTTTAGAAAATGTTTAAAAAAGAAATCCAAGAAAGGGATAGATAATGAAAAAGGGACTGTTCCCTGTAAATGAAAAGGGGGTGGGGTTTGCTGTATGTGGACTGTAGTACTGGTATAGCAGTGAAGGAAGACAATTGCTTTATTTAATGCATATCCAGTTTCATTGCTATGTTTCATGCATAGTCAATAGTCAGGGAGCCAGGTTTTTGATCACACCTCTCAGCAGTGAGTAAGGGGTGGTTGAAACTGCTGTGATAGTTTGCATAGCTATAGAAAGATACTGGAAGATTAGAGAGGAGTTCCTTCTTCTAGCAGATGAATGGAGGCCCATTAGAGAGGACAAAAAAAAAATCACCTAGGAGTCTTTCTCCTAGCAAATGGCACTGTACTCCTGAAACCCATTAAAGAGGACAAATAACCCCAATTCACCTAGCCACACCTAGCCTCCAAACAATCCTCTTGTCATCAATTTTAATTGTAGAGTTTTAAGCTTCTAGAACCACGGGGGGTGCCTCCTTTGAGCATCCTCAGATGTCTGACCAGCATCTTGATTGTGTAAGGCTGGAAGCAAACAAAGGCTGAAGGACTGTCAAATTACTGTTAGCAATATCTGTAGGGCAAAGCTGATGTGTGAAAATTAGCTGCAACACATTTGTTACAAACTATAAAAAGGGAGAGAAAATCCTTATAAGATTATGAAGAAATGAAGATTTTTTTTACTTGTCTTTTTAAAGCCTGAATTTTATCTCTGGTACATATATTTGGTTTTGACTGCACATACAAAATTAAACAAGTAATACTTCTGCATGATATGCCATCTTTGACATATTATTCTGCAGACAGTAAATGCTGTTTTGATGACTGCATTCTTTCCTGCTTGGTACATTAAACTGCCTTGATCAACTGTATTCATTTTTCTGATACTACAATGATATTGCATTCCAGGTATCCACCAACCTTTTTTATGGAAAAGTATCAGTTTCATGTTTGTTTTGAACTGTAGGATTCAAGGTAATTACTTTGCCTTGTTAAGCTCTGTGCTGATAAATGATGAACAGAACAGTAACATCATAGATGCTATACTATTGGATTTTGGAATAAATTCACCTGTTTTTCTGTATTTGAATTTTACGCATTGGTGTCCAGAGAAAAAGTGTACCTTGTTTTGAGGGTTTTTAGTTTCAGGAGTACAGTATATTATAGCACTGTGAGATACAAATCTTTTTAGTTTATACATTTGCACTTTGTTACCAAATATACTGGTAGCAGTACATTATGTAGAGGTCCAGTATACACAGCAATAATAAGATGAGTAAATATTATTATTATTATTATTTTTTTTTTTTTTTGCCAAAATTTTGGAAAGAGGCTGATCTGAAATTGCTTTATTCCCAAGTATATAGAGCACATTTAGTGGAAAGATGGAACTGAGTTCCCAGAAAATATGGAAATATTTGTAAAATTATTTACAAATATAACAACATTAACTTGAGTTGATTGGACAAAACCAAATTTTGCTTGTCAGCAATGATCTAGGAGAGGTTTGAGAAAAGAAACAATACTAAGTTTTTAAACAATTGTTTGATAAATATGGATGAAATTAAGTTTATATCATTGTGAAATCTAATCCAGCATATTTAGTTTTTTTTCCATTCAATATTGGTGCTGCTTTTCTGAATGAGGCCTGGAACCATGTCACCAATTGCAATCCAGAGAGTCCGACTCAACACTAGCAAGAATAAAAGCCATTAATATGCTAATAAGGGTGGATCCCAGGGAAAGAACCTTTGCCCCAAAGGAAAGAGGCCTGTGCAGACTTTTTTGCACATGGCCCTCCTTTGTCCCAAAGGAAAGAGGCCTCTGCAGGCCCTACAACCTTTTACAGACAGTACAGCAACTTTTGCACATGGAACAAAACTTTTGTGCAGGAGTTGCTATAGAGGGTATAGGCCGGGTATGTGTTGTTTTAAACTCACTGACGCAAGTGTTTCCATTGAACACTCTATCCAAGACCTACGTGATCTAGTTAATCATATTACTGACCCGTCCATGGGCCCTGGGTGGTTTATGAAGTGGTTCAGTTGGCTAGGGGGACTAAAAATCCTAGTGGTAGGGGTTCTTTTTATTTTACTGCTATGTGCCATTCTACCATGCTGTATCCCCATTCTTCACCGCTTCATTACCACCACCCTTGATACCCTAGTACAGGGGTCTGCAACCTTTAAGACATAAAGAGCCACTTGGACCCGTTTCCGAAGGGAAAAAAAAACCTGGGAGCCGCAAAACCATTGCGACATTTAAAACAAATCTAACACTGCATATATTGTTTCTTACCTTAATGCTATATACGACCCCCTACTTTTCCTGTTAAAATATAGGTGTTTGGCCTATACTCGCCGTATAAGACTACCCCTCTTCCTTCGCACACCAAAAAAAATACGCCAGAAAATATCACAACAACAAGTAACAATATTTGATTTCAAAATTATGATGATTTTGTAGTCAAATCACTAATATGAAATAAAATTATTTTTTCTACCTTTGTTGTCTGACCAATTTATTCTTTGATCATGCTGGTCCCGATCTGAGGCTTCTGCTTTCCTGTCTTCTCTTAGCTCTCTTTCTGTGGTCTATGGTCCATCTGCCATTTCTTATCTCTTCTTTCGTTTTCTTCACTTCTTTCCATCAGCCTATTTCCAGTCCCAGTAACCCTCCCCAATATCAGCCCCTTTCCAGTCCTCACTCCCAGTACCTTCCAATGTCAACTTGCATTCCCATGATTGCCACTGGTGTCCATTTCCTTCCAATCCCCCTCCTTCCCCACTGACCAGTCCCTTCTATTACAAATACCATGGCAGCCTTAGCCCCCAGTTATCTTCCAGGGCCAGCAGCTCTATCCTCCCCTCCCCACAATCAGCCCATGCCCATTCAAAGCCCCCCAATCAGCTCGCTTCCAGTGCTAATCCCCCCTCAACCCCATTACCAGTGCTAGCCTCCCCTAATCAGCCCAATACCAGTCCTACCCCCCATCAGCTCATTACCAGTCCTAGCCTCCCCTAATCAGCTCATTTCCAGTGCTAGTCCCCTCAACCCCATTACCAGTGCTCCATCCCTCCATGTCAGCCCCCCTCCCTCCATCCATCCATATCAGCTCCCTCCCTCCATGTCAGCCCCCTCCATCCCTCCATGTCAGCCCCCCTCCCTCCATCCATATCAGCTCCCTCCCTCCATGTCAGCCCCCTCCATCCCTCCATGTCAGCCCCCCTCCCTCCATCCATATCAGCTCCCTCCCTCCATGTCAGCCCTCCTCCCTCCATCCATCCATGTCAGCCCCCCTCCCTCCAGGTCAGCCCCTCCTCCCTCCATCCATCCATGTCAGCCCCCCTCCCTCCATGTCAGCCCCCCTCCCTCCATCCATATCAGCTCCCTCCCTCCATCCATCCATATCAGCTCCCTCCCTCCAAGTCAGCCCCTCCTCCCTCCATCCATCCATTTCAGCCCCCCTCCCTCCATCCATGTCAGCCCCCCTCCCTCCATCCATATCAGCTCCCTCCCTCCATGTCAGCCCCCCTCCCTCCATCCATCCATATCAGCTCCCTCCCTCCATGTCAGCCCCCCTCCCTCCATCCATATCTGCTCCCTCCCTCCATGTCAGCTCCCCTCCCTTCTTCTGCAGCCGCGGCTCCCTGCCTCTTACGGAACCGCGGCTGTGCTTTTAAAATCATCTCGGAGCCCGTCAAGACAGGAAGGGCTCCGAGATGATTTTAAAAGCACAGCCGCGGTTCCCTAAGAGGCAGGGAGCCGCGGCTGCAGAAGAAGGGAGGGAGCTTACAACACTATTGCCTGTCACCGGGCGGGCAGTGTGCTCCGGAGCCGCGGCAAAGGTGAGAAAGAGCCGCATGTGGCTCCGGAGCCGCGGGTTGCCGACCCCTGCCCTAGTAGAACACAAGGCTGCTACCACTGTCATGGCCCTGACCCAATACACCCCTCTGTGGCTTGCCTCCAATAATACTGCCCTCTACCGCCCCTAGCGGTTGAGGTCTCACTTAAAAAGGGGGGAGTGAGGCAGCCATAAGGTTTAGCTGTGGGTAACCCCTCCCCCCCCCCCAGCCATGAGGTTCTTACATAAGTGATCAGCTTGCTAAGAGGAGACAAAGATTTCAGCAGGCACCCTTCCCCCCACTCCAGGTCTGAACACAATGCCCTTACATAAGTGATCAGCTTGCTAAGAGGAGACAAAGATTCCAGCAGGCACCCTTCCCCCACTCCAGGTTTAAGCACAATATCCCCTTGCCCAGAAATCAGCAGACCAGAGCACACCGGTTTGGACAGGTCACCCAGGTACCTTCCCCAGGGGCTGCTGATTGGTGGACAGGAAATATCTGAGACAAATGGGATTGTAGAATGAGTTTGAAAATGTACAGTATATAAGGTATTGTAGGACGTCCCTCGAGGCTCTGATTTTTTGTGGAGATTGCTGGTTTCTCTGTCTGGGCCTGTGCGCACATTAAAAGTTCCTGTTTGCATACCAGCCTGTCTGTGTGTTTTCCTTCTGTGGGTGAGTGAGAGAATTAGAGCTTTTTCAGCAGCTATGCTGCATCAGTGGCAGGCCATGTGTGCCAAAGCACGTGACCTGCTGACGAGCCTAGCCGCCCCCCCCCACCCCAGAATCAGGGGCAGCTCAGCAAGGGAGGGAGGACGGCAGTTTGGGGCACAGGGGGAGGGGGGAGAGTGGCAGGCCAAGTTTGCCAAAGCACATGGCCTGCCGCCCACAGAGATCTGCCACTCTAGACAGCCGCCTAGCCTGCTGAATAGACGGGCCGGCCTGCTGACAACTGTCACACCTGGTTGTGGTCCAGAGTTGTGAGAGTTGGAAGCACTAAACAATAGGGGTGTTGCTGTTGTTAAGTGCCATCGAGTCGGAGTCGACTCATGGCGACCCTCTGGATAGCTATCCTAAATTGTGTTTGGTCTTCAGTCAGGTGGCTCATTGTTGACAGACTGGTACCCGTAGCTGCTGTTATTGTATTGATCCATCTCATTGCTGACCTTCCTCTTTTGCGTTGACCAATAGGGGTACGAAGGCAAAAAAAAAGTTTTGTTTAGTTTTATTTTAATAAATTTTCATTTTGTTTTGTATTGTCTGTATAGATGTTCATTTCAGGGCAATTTTATTAATTAAGAAGTGCTGTGGTTGTAGTTCAACAAAAAAAAAAACATAGCTTAAAGATTACTAGACATTTCATGTAAATAAAAGTGAGGAAAACTAATCTGCTGATGTTTTCCTCACTTTTGTTAACAGCAGTTTTATGTTTCTCCCCCACTGTCATCACAAGCTAACCTTGAACCTGTAACAGTTGGGATGAAAGACAGGAGACCTACAGGCAGAACTGTTATGTCTCCAGGTGGAAAAAGTCTTCAGCCAGCCTCCTCCTAACTGTCTTGTACTTCTCATGATCTTAGAGTTCCTGTTTCTAGATTGGCCCAAATTGTGTCTGGTCTTGAGCTCTATGAAAAACGCTAACTGGATTTTTTTTGTTTTGTGAATCTATTGACTTCTGTTCTAGAGACTTCTTTTGTCATATTCTTATGCCAGAAATTCTGTGAAACCATGTTTAAATATACTGTCAGAAACATTTACCAAACCTAATCCAGGATCCTGGTTGTCCACAATCAGGCAAAAGAAAACGTACTGTACAAACAAACTTTGGGTCAATCAGGAAACAGGAACGAAGATTACCAGAAATAGTTAAGAACAGACTGCTACAGTCAGCCCCCCTGCACCACAGTAACTCTTCCTACAAGATTTCTGACTTCTAATTCAAGGGTCACCAGTGTAAGGTCAAGATGTGAATAAGGTTGAAGGTGAGAAAAAGAAAAAAAAACAGAATTTCAGGTTTTTCATGCCATGTTTGGATTAAAAGCGAATAATAATGAAACCACCATGTGGAAAAGGACTTTTATAAAATCACCTCATGGTATACACAAGACAGAATGCACTTATAAATATATCTTGCATGCAGGCATTCCAAGAATGGAGTTTGGATGGAGTAGCAGCAGAGTTGTGATGTACCTGTATATTTTATAAAATATGCAAGCACACAAGTAGAATACATGCACACATCTACAACTGCTTCAGAAATGTGTACATTAGCATTCACATGCTACAGGAGCTGGTTCTGGAAGCCTATGTTGCCATTAGAAAATAGGCTTCAAATGAACACCATTTTGGACTTTTCACATAGCTGTCCCATTAGAAAATCAGGTCCTAAAAGCCCAGAGTTATACTACAATGCCTTGTGAAGTCTTTGTGTCTTTGTATTTTTAAATAGTGGAATGTGAAAAATGTACAAAGTAGGAGCTTTTTTCACTGATCTACACAGCATATCCTACAACGTGAAAAGCTATTCTAGATATAGTCAAAAGTTAATTAAGACTAAGAAAAAAGGAAGTCTTGATTGCACAACCCTTTAAGCAAACCCAAATTAACTATGTTCCCAAAAACTGCTTTAAAAATCCCATAATAAGTTAACTAGAGCCCCTCTGTCTTCAAACTACTACTACTTATTTGTATAACACTACTAGACATATGCAGTACTGCACGCACACACACACACACACACACACACACACACACGAAAGAGGCACTCTCTGTTCCACAGAGCTTAGAATCTATTCAAGACAGACAAAATCCCCCAAAGACTAGGGTATTTAAGGGAAATGATTAATACCCATGTGTTTTTGAACAAGAGGAGAAGGTCAGGATCCAAAAGCAGCCTCAAAAAAGGTGGCTTTTTAGCCTGGAGAAGACCAGAGATGGAGCCCCATATACCAACTCACAAAGTCTATTCCAGGCATATGGCACAGCAAGGTTGAGTTGGTGGTAGAAGAGAAGGGCACAGTAAGGTGACTTTTACTTACTGGATAATGTCCTTTCCTGGGGTCCTACTAGATGAGTCCAGGCAAGTGGGTTATGCCCCCCTACCAGCAGAGGTGGAGACTAAGAAAAATTCCAGAGGCTTCTTATGATCTCCTCCTGATACAACTACTGATGCAGCTAGGGGCACACTTTGATAATTGTAGTCAAGCACGTGGTCAAGAACCCCTGCACACAAAATTATGGTCTTTGGCTAAAGAGCGGTATATCAAATAGCAACAAATAAAATACATACATAAATCCCAGTGAGGAAAATAAGGCCGAACAGAATAAGGAACCACAACTATGTACAGAATAATCTTCGAACAGAATAAGGAACCACAACTATGTACAGAATAATCTTCGAACAGAAGACCTGTCAAGAGGTTATGAGCCTGCAGGCCAACCGCAAAGAAATATAGCAGACCACAGTAGATCACAGGGCGGATCCAGGACTGGTCTAGCAGCACATGTACCACAGGCAAGGCAAGAAATCACGTATGTATCAAACACAGTCCAAAGACATGATGTAGTGGAAAAACACAACTTTATTAAATTATTATTATTATTTATTTATCTAATTGTTGTTAATCTGTTCTTTTATTTCTATTTTTTAGTTATACTATATTATTTATCCGTTGATTAAGATTTGTTTTTAAATTATTTATCTAGTTTTGTTATTTGCACTTTTTATCCTTCTTATCGGTTGTAGATGAGATTCATATGTATCTTTTAACTATTTATGATATTTATGTTATTAATGTACATACATGTGGTTTATTGATTAAGATTTAGCCATCTGTTCTAACACAATGTCTTATTACTATTATGTTTTTATTTAGTGTTTATGTTTTAGTACCTTACCTGATCAACCCCTGACGAAGGTTTGCGAAACACGGCCTGTGTCGGGTTGGTAATAGGTCTACGATTTAATAAAGTTGTGTTTTTCCACTACATCACGTCTTTGGACTGTGTTCTGGTCTAGCAGCACTCCAGAAAAGGACATTATCCGGTAATTAAAATGACACCTTCCAATTATCCTGCTAGACCAGTCCAGACAAGTAGGATGTACCAAAGTTATGACTCTACAGGGTGGGAAGAAGACATGGCAGCTTTCAAGATCTTTGCATCAAAGGCTGTGTCTGCCCAAGTGTGGACATCCAAGCGGTAATGCTCCACAAAAGTGGAAAGTGATGCTCATGTAACCAGCAGACAAATGTCTGAAGGGGCGACTGAGTTATGCTCCGCCCATGATAATGCTTGCGCCCAAGTGCAGTGTGCACACAAACACTCTGGAACCAGCAGTTCTGTAACAGATCCAGCATACCTTGGTGGTCGTGTTACCCTTACAAGGGCCTGCAAATAGCATACAAAGTTAGTTTGACTTGCGAAAAATGAATTAGTGACTTTGAGATACTGGAGAAGCTCCCTCCTGACATCCACCAGGCAAAGGTCTTATCCTTCCCCTGGCACTGCTCCTTAGAAAAGGAAGGCAAAGAGACCATCTGATTGACATAAAAAGAAGACAACACTTTGGACATGAAGGAGCGGATGAGCTGAATATATATGGCCTCCTATGAGAATGACAGATAGGGATCTCTACAACACAATGCCTAAAACTCTGATTTATGCCTCGCTGATCAGATCATGACAAGAAGACGGGACTCAATATTTAGCGCCAGCAGCTAGCTCTGCTAAAGTGGTCAGTTTCCGGTGATGAACATTAAATCCATATGTTCAATGCCAAGGTCATATCCAGCCCTGGCACTGAATATCCAGGTTGGATGCATTTGCCGATTGCTAACTGGGCAGCGGTGAATGTTAGGCCAGAGCTGACTCCAAACTGCCCCAGAATGCCCCTGACACGCCCCAATGTTAACCTGTTAGCATCAGAGCATGTAGCAGCAGCACCGACTGATATTCAGCAACACTACCCAAGTTAGTGCTGCTGAATATCCATCTGAGTGGCATTTACACAGTTTGTAGGTCTGAAACCACATAAATGCCTTGGAATATCCGCCATACCGTATTCAGAGACAGATCTTTAAAAAAGGCCCATCTCAGGTGCCCAAAGGGCTCCGACATAAAGGCCTGAAGAACTAAGCTGAGATCCCATGAGGGAATGACAGACTGCAGGGGAGGACGCCAAGTAATATATCCCCCCACCCCAAAGGAAACGAGTCACATCCACGTGCGAGGTCTTAGAACACTCAGTTACCAGCTCCCTAAAGCATTACAACCCTCAGGGAATTTATGGAGAGGTCCTTGTCAAGACCATCTTGTAGAAAGGAGAGCAAAGAAGGCAAGTCCGCTGCACAAGTGCTGACCTGATACTTGGAACTAGCGCTCAAATAGGCACCAGAGAGCACGTAGGCAAGGCTAGTAGAGCCTCTTCTTGCTTTCAGGAGCGTGGAGACCATGGCAGGAGAATAACCCTTACACACTAAGTGTCGCCTCTTAACAGCCAAGTCATAAGCGAAAAGGGAGCCAAGATCATTCAAAAAAGAACCAGCCCTTGTTTCAATAGAACCGGGCTACTGGAAGGCACAGAGAGGGTGCTTGCACGAGTCACATCAGGTCCCCAAACAGTGGTCTCCATGGCCAATCTGGCCCCACCAGGACTGCCAGGTCCAGATGCCACATTATGTGGCAAAGTATGTTCCTTACAAAGAGGCCACAGAGGAAATACAAATGGCAGGCATATATCAGTCAAGGCTGAACCAGGGCGTCAATGTCCTCGGAGCCTACCTCCTTGTGGCGAATGAAGAATCTACACACTTTGGCACTTGCCTGGGTCACCATCAGATCTACATCAAGATGACACCAGAAGCCCAGATTCTTTTGAAACACCAACTGGTTCAATTTCCACCTTCTGGGATAGAAGGAGTGGCGACTGAAAAAGTCTGCCTCCACACTGTCCATGGCTGTGATGTTTTGGCCGAGAGAGCTAGGAGATTCTGTTCTGTCCAGGAAAACAAGGCAGCCATCTCCAGATTGACTCCGGACTTCCTCATGCTGGCTGACATATGCCACTGCTGTGGCATTGTCTGAGATTATCTGGACGGCTCTTCCCTGGACCAAGGCCTGGAGACGCAGAAGGGCCAAACAAATGGCCCTTTCCTCGAGGTGGCTGATGGGCTACATCACCTCCAAGCTGCTCGGCCCTCTCAATGAGCTCTCCAGCTAAACAGGCTGGCATCCATTGATAGGAGACTATTAGGCATCGTACAGTTCCATGAGCTTCCTCACATGTTTGGGCTGCCCCACCAACATAGTCTGGCCAGCGATGACAAGGAAAAAGGGAAATCTAACCTCAAAGTCCTGAGTGCTGGGAGACAAGTGAGACAAGGACTTCTGCAGTGGCCTTATGAGCTCACGCCCACAGGACCAACTTAATTGTTGCTATCATCGAGTAGAATAGCTGAAGTTAATCCCAAATTTTGGGATCCTGTTATGTCCAGAAGACAGCCAGCTGGGCCACCAACTTCTCTATTCTCTCCTTGGGTAGGAATATCCTGTCTGCACAAGTGTCAAACCACACCCTCAGGTACTCTAGTGACAGGAAAGGCTATAAATAACTACCGTCATGGTTGATCATCCAGCCTAGACTCTCCAGAAACTGCACAGCTCGTGCCAACAATCGAGATGCTTCCGACTGCAACCTGGCTCAGATAAGCCAGTTACCCAGGTATGGATGAACATAGATCCCTTTGTGCCACAGCCACCACCACCATCACTATTACCTTTGAAAATGTCTTTGGAGCAATGGAGAGGCCAAAAGGGAAGAGCGGCAAACTGAAAGTGAGAGCCGAGAATGGCAAAGTGCAGGAAGAGATGCTGATCCTTGCAGATGGAAAAGTGGAAGTAGGCTTCAGCCAGATCTAGGGACATGAACCACCCAGAACACCTAATGCAGAGTCTCCATACAGAGGTGCAAGGTCCTCAGGTGGGCATTGATCCCCTTGAGATTGAGGATCATTTGGAAGGATCTGTCCTCCTTTAGCACCACTAAATATATGGCCCTTACCTCGCTCAGCGAAGGGCAATGGAATAACTGCCTGTAAACTGAGCAGGTTTCCAGGGTAGCCTGAAAAGCAGTTCTCTTGGCCTCAGAGCCAAATGGGAAGATGATGTAGGCATGCGGGATGGGGTCTCTGCATTCCAGAACATAGCCATGCAGTATGGTATCTTGCACCTAGCAATCCTCGGTGACCTGGGCCCATTTCTAGTAGAAAAGGCATAGCCTGCTGCCCACTAGAGGCACCTCGGAGCAGGCCCCCAACCTATCATTGTGATGAACGGGAGGATGTATTTCTGGAGGAGGTAGACTCCTGGGGCCTGCGAGTCTCACGAAAGGACTGAGTCTGAGAACGAAAACCAGAGGAAGAAAAGGTGGGATTTCTGTGTGATACTGCCAGGAATCCCGGAAACCCTGGGATTCCTGGTATCAGGAACAAGGATAATGGGAGGACACAGAGGAGGAAGATGGGACTGACTGCTTTATGAGCTCCTTGGACCTATCCTCTGGGAGGTGATGACGTTTGGATTCACCCAACTCCTTAACCAGCTTCACCAAGTCCTTCCCAAATAGCTTCCCTTTAAAGGCAGACCTGGACAACCGGGGCTTGGAGGCAAAGTCCTCTGCTCAGTGGCGAAACCAAAGTCAGCATCATGTCACCGTCAAGAAGAAAATGTTCTTAGCCGCCAAGTCTGCTTTCAAGACATATCTCAAATGCTATATCCTGATTCACTTGAACATCCACGTGGTAATATTTATTGAATAAAAATGCAACTTACGAGCAGGTGGCCATTTTGCCGGAGATCAGCAAACTGAACCTGCCCCGGAGGTGGCTTGCATTCTGGTAGAATGGGCTGTTAAAGCCTATAGGACCCAGAAAACCTCTATATCCACAAGCCAATATGATGGTCTCTTTCAAATAACAAGCTATTGAGCCCTACATGCAGAGAGGTCACAGATGCTTGACTCCTCATAGAAAGTGGTAAATATCCAGATGGTTTGCCAGGTAGAGGCTCCATATCTGCTTCAGTAGCAAGCTATAGCCATAACCCACACCTTAACAGGAATTTGAGGCCAAACACTCTTTATAAAGGCCAAATTCTGAAGGATATTGCTTCAAAAGGGACTATGGCCATCTCCTGACAACATGCCTCAAATACTCTCCACACCATGACGAAGATCTCTTTCTGGCTTTCATGTATCCCCGAGAATAGCTACTGAGCCAGGCTGTAAACCAGAATGAATACAGTGTCTTCCATTTTAATTGGGGCATGATGAAGAAGTCCTTCCCAAAGAGGAAACCTTAACAGAGCTCTTCGTAGGAACCTAATCCATTTACCATATTTGCCTGGCCTGGTCCAAGGTCACCATAAATCACCAATGATCAATGATCTACTCTTCTTGTTTCCCTCGATCTTTCCGCGGCTTTTGATCTAATTGACCACCGAACTCTTCTTTCTCGTTTGTCCGATGTGGGGCTCCATGGTATAGTCTGGCAGTGGTTCTGTTCCTTCCTCACAGCTCGTTCTTTTTCTGTTCACTCCGATGGTCAGTCCTCCGCTTCCCTCCCTCTTGCTTGTGGTGTACCGCAGGGATCTGTCCTTTCCCCGCTTTTGTTTAACATCTTTCTAGCTCCTTTACCCTTGCTGATCCAACAGTTTCCTGTGTCATTTTACATGTATGCCGACGATATTATCCTACTTTTTCATACTTCTCCTCTAACTCTGGATATCACACAACTTAATCTTTGCCTCTCCCAGATTTCCTCTTGGTTATCCCAAACTTTTCTGCACTTAAATCCATCTAAGTCCACAGCTATGTGGGTCTCACTGAGTGGTTCCTGCCCTACTTTAGCCCCCTCGATTGGTTCTGTTTCTCTCCCTCTTGTATCATCCTTCCGTTATCTTGGAGTAATTCTTGATCCCACGCTCTCCTTCCACCAACACCTTACTTCCCTTATTCGTCGTTCATTTGCAGCCCTGCGACAGATTAGGGCTGTCCATTCCCTCCTCCCCTCCTCTTCCTTAGTCACTCTTGTCCTGGCCTTAGTCATAAGCCGCTTAGATTATTGTAATGTTTTTCTTGCCAATCTCCCAAAATTTCAGCTCCAACGTCTTCAACGTATCCAAAATGCTGCCGCCCGTCTCGTTACGTTCTCTCATCGCTTTGATCATATCACTCCTATTCTTCTCCGTCTGCATTGGTTACCTCTCTGTTTTCGTTTCCACTATAAGTTCCTTATTCTGATTCATCGTGCTCTTTACACCAATACTCCTCTATATCTTGCAGATCGGATCTCTCTTCACACTCCCTACCGTCAGCTTCGTTCTATCCATGCCAACCGTCTGTCCCTACCTTCCCCGTCGCAAGCTCACCTTGAACAAACCCGTCATGCAGCTTTTTCTTTCTAGGCCCAGTACTATGGAATGCACTACCACCACTTCTCCGATTGGAATCTTCGTATCCTCAATTTAAAGCATCACTCAAAACCCATCTGTTTCAGCAAGCCTTTAATCTCTCTCCTGATGGTCCTCCCTGATGTTCTCATTTGTTATGTGCTCTTGTTTGTTCGTACATTTGTCTTATCATGTATTTTTGTCTACCCGTAGTTTGTTTTGTCTCCCCCTATATGGGCCTACTATCTCGTTGTACTCATGTTTTATTACTCTTTTGTTTTATAAAGTATTGGCCCTTTTGTTTTGTCTATTTTATTTGTCTATGCTTTTACTTTCCTATCCTATTTTGGCGTTCCTTTTCCTTGTCTTTGCATTGCTAACCTTTTATTGTACACCGCTTTATGTTTCGACGGAAAGCGGTCTATCAAATTTTAAATAAAGATAAAGATACTATTCTCTGTACTGTTCTGCTTATCAGTGCCATGGAAGATACAAAGCAATCTGAACTACAGCTACATGATGCAAGGTTCCATTATTAAGTATCACCACCCAAGAAAAAGATCTAGGCGTCATCGAGGATAATACATTGATATCCTCTGCCCAGTGTGCAGCGGCAGCCAAGAGAGCAAAAAGAATGCTAGGAATCATAAGGAAAGGAATGGAAAATAAAACCAAGGATATTATATAATGCCTCTGTATCACTCCATGCAGAACTGCACCTTGAATATTGTGTGCAATTCTGGTCACCATATCTTAAAAAGGATATAGCAGGAAGGAAAGGAAAGGACATTTATCTGGTAAGTAAAACGTCACCTTCCATATTGTCCTGCAAGACCAGTCCAGACAAGTGTGACGTACCAAAGCTATGCTTCCACTGAGCAGGAAGAAGACATAGCAGATCACAAAATCTTGGAGCCAAAGGCCATGTTCGCCCACTCATGGACATTCAAGCGGTAAAGCTTGACAATAGTGGAAGGTGATGACCGGGCTGCTGGCTGACAAATGTCTGTAGAGGCTACTGAGCTCCGCTCCGCTCACAAGAATGCTTGCGCTGGGGTGGAATGAATGCGCAAACCCTCAAGAACCGGACAGTTTCACAACAGATACGCTGAGGCAATGGCTACCTTAATCCAGCACCCCAAGGTACACTTAGCTGCTGCGTCACCTTTGCGCGGGCCAGCAAACAGCACCAAAAGATGGTCTGACTCACGAAAGGAATTTGTAACAGCCAAGCACTGGAGAAGCACCCTCTGGATATCCACAAGGCAAAGATCCATATCCTTCCCCTGATACTGCTCCTTAGAAGAGGGCAGGCAAACCACTTGGTTCACCTGAAAGAGAGGTCACCTTAGGTAAAAAGGCAGGCACAGGCCGAATGGAAATGGCCTCCTCAAAAAAGGTTAGTAAGGATCTTAGCAAGAAAAAGCCTGCAGCTCGGAAATCTGCCTTATAGAACAATCACAACCAAGAAGACAATCTTGAGCATCAAATCCTTTGAGTAGCACGCTTCAACGGCTCATAAGGTTCTGACATCAGGGCCCTGAGCACGAGACACAGATCCCAGAAAGGGACCACACACTGGAGGAGAGGACACAGATACCGAATACTCTGGAGAAAGTGCAAAACATCTGGGTATAAGACTAGAGACTTACCAGCCAATGGACCTCTGAAACTGGCCAAAGCTGCCACCTGAACCTTCAGGGAACTAAGAGAAAAGGCCCTCGTCCAGACTGTCCTGCAGAAAGGTCAACAGAGATGGCACCTTGGTTGCCTCAGGAGCCAACTGCTGTATGCCACATCATTGCTCAGAGGCACCAGACTTGCACCTGTGTCAGGTTAGTAGACCTCCAGGCTCCAAGCAGAGTGGAAAACACTGCTGAAGAGTAGTCCTTACGCGCTACCCGTCTCCTTTCAAGAGCCAAGCTGAAAGTGAGAAAGGAACCGGGTCTTCCAGGACAAATCTGCCCCTGACACAATAGGCCCCAAGACGGAGGAAAAAAGAAGAAGTGGCGCTTACAGGAGCCACATCAGATCTTCGAATCACACTTTCCTCGGCCAGTCCGACACTACTAGACTAATCCTTCCCAGGTGACGCTCTGCACGCCGAAGTACACAACCCATCAGGGCCACGGAGGAAACACAGCAGACACCGATTTGGCCAAGGCTGATCCAGGGTGTGGATGTCCTTAGACCCCTCTCCGTGCGGGGACTTAAGCGGCAGCACACTTTGGTACTGGAGCAAGTCCCCATCAGATCCATCTTGGGGCATCCCTATTGGCGCAGAACCAATTGAAATTGTATTTTATTTTATTTAACAATTCTTATATACCACCTTTCATGATATCAAGGCAGTTTACATTGAACAGGGCATTATAACTTGGAGATAACTATTTACAGGGAACATGGGCAATGGAGGGTTAAGTGGCTTGACCAAGCCCACAAGGAGCACCTGTGGGACTAGAAACCTCAAGTCCTTCTGGCCCAAGGTTGCTGTCCTCTAGTGAGATTTGAACCTCCCGACCTTCCGGCCTGAGGTAACCCGCCCCAACCACTAGGCCACTCCTCCCTCCTGACTCAGCTCCCACACTCCTGGATCCAGAGAGTGCCAGCTGAGAAAGTCCACTTCCACACTGTTGTCTCAACACATTGCCAGGATGAACAAAGTTAGGAGGTTCTTCTCCGCCCAAACAAACAGTAGAGCCATTCCCAGGGCTACCCTGGCACTCCTTATGCCGCCTTACTGATTGACATAAGCCACCGTTGTGGCAATGTCTGAAAACACTCAAACCACCAGGCCCTTGATCAGGGGCCAGAAACGCAGAAGAGCCAACCTGATGACCTTTTCCCCAAGGCGGTTGAAGGATCACACCACTTCCCAGCAATTCCAACAGCCCTGAGCCGTTCGATCTTGGCAATGGGCTCCCCAACCCGAGAGACTGAAATCCATCGTCAGAAGGATCCATGAGAAATCGTCCAGCAGCACACCCCTTCCTCAGATGACAGGGCTACTGCCACCACCACCACAGGTTAGCCTTCACCATCACTGGAAGCTGGAGTCTGAGCTTGAACTCTTGTGCATGCGGAAATCACTAAGTCAGCAAGGACCGCTGGAGTGGCTGCATGTGAGCATGTGCCCATGGCACCATTTTGACTGTCACCACCAACAATCCGAGATGCTGAAGAGGATCAGACTCTGGGAGCCTACTGCAAGCAGAACAGCATCAGGCAATCCAACAGCCTTTTGACTCTCTCCTCTGGCAGAAAAACTCTGCCCACTCAAGTACTGAAATATGCATCAACTGGCTTTTCCCCCCTGACTGATCACCTAGCCGAGGCTTTCCAAAAAGGACACCACTTGAGCCACTACCCGAGACGCCTCTGAAGGAGAACAGGTTTGGATGAGCCAGTCATCCAGATATGGGTGCACACAAATTCTTTGGTGCCGTAGTGCTGCAGATATCATCACCATGACCATGGAGAATGTCCTTGGGGGATTGGAGAGTCCGAATGGGAAGGCGGTGAACTGTAAGGGAGAGCCAAACACAGCAAAACGCAGACACTTCTACTGATCCTCCCGGATTGGGATATAAAAATACGTTGTGCTGGAATCGCTGATTGCAAAGTTTCCATCCAGAAGTTCAGGCTGTGCCCGTGCGTGTTGTCACCCTTGAGGTCCAGAGACAGCTGAAATCATCTCTCTTGTTTTTTTGGTTGGCCTCACGAAATAGATCTGCCCTTGCCCCAATCGTCTGGAGAAACGGGCATCACTGCTGACAGAGGCAGCAACTTTACCAAAGTGATTCAAACAGCCATCCTTTCGTTCATGGACCACAGGGAGAGATAATGAACATGTGCGGGATTGGCTATTGGCATTCCAGGAAATATCCATACCGAATGGTATCTAGCACAAAGCAATCCTTGGTGACCCGGGCCCATCCCTGAGAGAAGAGGCGAAGCCTGCCCCCAACTGGAGGAACCAGGGAAGGGGCCTCCAAACCTTCATCATGCAGCACAGGAGCGACCTACTCTGGAAGGACCCTGGGCCTACCCACTCCCCAAAAGTCCTGAAAAGCAGCCCGAAATCCAGAGAGAGAGGGGAAGGTGACCTTCAAAACTGGTAATGATGGGAATCCTGAGATCCCCAGAAGTCCAACCGGCATGTCTGTGGGGAGCGGCGGAGGTTGACGACAAAGGGCTCCTGCCCACTTCACCGGCCCCTTGGGCCTGTCCTCCGGAAGGCAGTAAGGTTATGTGTTGTGCAGGTCCTTCACCAGCTACTCCAAAACGCCCCAGTGGCCAACCAGACTTTGGGAGATGCGTCAGTGCCCAGTAACAGAGACAAATCAAATGCGGTGTCACCATCTATATACCAGGTTGTACATGGCATTAATAAGGAAGGCTACAGCTGACTCCAAAAAGGGGTAGTATTGTTCAGCAGGACAAACTGAATCCACTGGAGCAGGGATATAGATGGCAGGCCTACAAAGATTACCAACTGAAGAGCAGCAACCGCCGCAGTGAACTTGTTCTTCACTACAGGATCTATCATTCGGTCACAAAAATAGAAATTACACTTACCTGGTAATTGTCGTTCCTTGAGTGACGACAGTTTAGTCCTCCACCTCTGGGTAGTGTACCTCCTCCTGCAGCTTGGACTCTGGGCATGTCAAAGTCGTGACATCACTGGATATAGCCTGCTGGTATCTCCCATCAGCCCCCAGTGTACTGTTGACAAAGCAAACTCAAAGGAACAACAAATAAGTAGTTATACCATAACTTTAAACAAACTATCCATTCTTCAATCTGAGGGACCTTTTTAACTTTATTATTCCTATTTTATGTTTTACTTTCACGTCTCTTTTATTTTATCACTTTTCCTGTGCCACCCTCTCACTTAAATAAGAGAGAATGAAGAAACAGATCAGAGAGGACTACTCACTGCGATCCAGAGTCTGAAAGGATCTTTCCACTCCTTGAAATTGATGCTCCACTCCATTTGAAAATAAACTCTGAAGAAATCACCCCCGGGCAGGAATGAGGACTAAACTGTCGTCCCTCAAGGAACGACAATTACCAGGGTAAGTGTAATTTCTATTTCCTTATCGTTCCTCCAGTTTAGTCCTCCACCTCTGGGATGTATCAGAGCAGTAATTATTGGGAGGGACCTTTCCGCCTGGATCGCTACTCCGCCAAGCCGAAACAGGCATCGCTCGCCGCCAGAACATCCAGGTGGTGAAAGCTACTGAAAGTAAGAAAAGAAAGACGACCAGGAGACCGGTCCACAAAATGCTACTATCGTAACCAAACTGTATTCTGCTCAGGATGTCATTTGTGCTTCCCTAGAGTGAACTTGTAAGCCCACTGGCACTGGACAGCCTAGCAACATATAGGCTCACGCCCTCGCCTCTTCCATTTCTCTGGCAATGGATGCCTTCGCCGCCGCTTCCCCTTCGCGGAAACCCCCGACTAGGAAAAATAGACGGTTGTAACTGCGGAGATTCTTAAACTCTTAAATAATGCCGCAGCACTCTATGTGCAAGTGGTGCAAACTAAGGTCCAAGACGCTCCCCTGTGCCGAACCTAGAGCTAGAAGAGCAACCGTTTGATTTAGGAGAAACGGAACACAAAAACCACCTTTGGTCAAAATGAAAGAACTAATCGCAGCGCCACCCCTTTCACCGGAAGAACAGAAAAAGTTCTCCACCTGACAGGTACTGCAGTTCCGAAATTTACCTCACCGAGCAGAAGTCTACCAAAAACACTGTCTTTAAAGCTAAATCCTTAGCAGACTACTGGAGTAACTGCTCAAAAGGTTTCCTAATCGAATGCCCTTAAAATCACATTGAGATTCCACGGCGGAACCAATATTCTATGCAACAGCCGCAGCCTGGATACTGCTTTAAGATACGCAACTCATCTGCGTGAGAACCCAGGGCCAGCCCCTGAACTTTGCCTCTATAGCAAGACAGAGCTGTTACCTGAACATTGGCTGCCAGCCCCTTATCAAATCAGTCGAGCAGGAAACTCAACCCTAAAGGCCAGGAAACTGCATCCGCGCATACTTGCCACCTTGGACACAGTCCTCAAAATACGCCATAGGCGTACCAATACGAGAGCCATGTACTTATTCCTTGTTCGACGTAAAGACACAAATGACCTTGCCCGAATAACCTTACCTCCTTAAACTTGCCCCCGCCATGGCCAAATGTAAGCAAAAGCCGAGCCACCAGGGGCATTCGAAGTGGACACTGTCAGAACAGAGCCAGCGATAACGATAACCTCCCAGGCCTCCTATCGAGCAGACAAACTAGAATGGTGCGCCGACTCACTTACTCTATGAGCACCCATGGGGAGAAGACATAGAAAAGACCTGACGTTGTCCACTGTTGCATCAGGACGTTGATCCCCTCCGACCTCTACTGGAAGGTAGCCCTGATAGCCATCAATGGCGGTCCCCACCTGCGGACAAATTTTTTTTAGACACATACGGACGCTGCCTCCATTCCCCGCCATCCACTCGGGCCCTACTGAAGAAATCCGCCATCACATTGTCCTTTCCTGCAATGTGCACCGCCGAGATGGCATGTAGTCGAGGTTCTAACCAAGAGAACAACGTCTCTGTTTCCTTTTCTATGACCACGCTGCCTGTTCCGCCTTGCCGATTGATGTATATCACTGTTGCAGAGTTATCCGATAGTCCCCGTACTGCTTGGCCCGTCACTGTCGCACCAGACAACTGTAGCGCAAGAAATACTGCTCGGAGATCTAGTTAGATGATTGACCATCTGCTCTCACGTCCGGTCCAAGTGCGTTGCATGTAGAGATCTCCGCAATATAGTCCGCAGCCCGCGACTTGCGGCTGTGACCAAGTGAAACTACTGAGGTTGTACTTGGGGCATGCCACCACTGAAGCGACTACCGGAACCAACCACCACTGAAGCGACTACCGGAACCAGGAAAGGCAAGAAAGACTTCTGTTGAGCGAGTCGGAGTGGTGCGAACAAAGGCGAAACAGCGCTCTCTGAAATGGCTTTGTAAGAAATTTGGTCCATGGCCCTACCTCCAGGGATGCCGCCTTCTTCCCCCTTATCCGAAGGTAACTCCATTCTGAGGGCGCCGAAGCAGACATGAACCTAACGCAGCAGCCGTCAAAAGACTTAAACTGGATGGCCCAGCGGATACACCGCTCCTCTTTGGGTGTTGAAACGTCCCCCCAAATATTCGAGGTCCTGGGACGTCTCCAGACGGCTCTTGGCCGTATTGACTACCCAACCAAAACTTTGCCGGACCTACACCACTTTGTCTGTAACCTACAGGCATTCGGCGTGTGACTTCGCACGACTCACCAAAACGACAAGATAGGGATCAACTAGAATGCCTTCCCTTCGCTGTGCTGCCGATATCACTACCATCATCTTGGTAAACGAGCCCAGCGCCAACGTCACACCGAAGGTCAATGCTTGGAACTGATATTGTCCCCAGGAAACGCAACTCCCTGGAACTTTTGATGATCCGGTCGGCTTGGAATATGTACACATGTTTCTGTGAAATCGCGGAAAGTCAAGAGACGTTCTGGTAAACCTCCAGAATGACAGACCGCAAGGTTTCCCACCGTATGTGCGTAACTGAAAGGCACGATTCACTCCTTTTAGGCTAAAATTGGATGGAGGGATCCGTATTCCTTTGGTCTCTCGAAACAAACGGCGAATGACCGACGCCATATCCTGATAGTGGCCCTGGCACCACTGCTACCAATTGCAGTAGATAATCCAACAAACAACACATGCCCACGTCTTCTGTCGACTGTTGCAACTGCCCGACCATGAATAGATAGAGAATGGTCTGCAGCTGCCTGATTCGGAACCTGCCGCAGAGTGAGCAAACCCCGCGCTATCGTTTAGGTGCGAGTTCTACTTATTCTGGTCCGCGTGGGTTTAACCCCCTTCTGCTTCGGGTGCCTAAGGGAGGCAACCACCGGAGAATAAAACATGCCAGAGCAAACTCTGTCAATGTAAAGCATCCTCCTCTAAGAGGGCCAGATGCAGATTCCTTTTTTTTTAAATGTAATATAGATACTTGCGGAAATGCCAGGTGTCTCTGTCTAGAAGGAAGACTCCTTACCAGAAAACTCCCTCTACATGTCACCAAATCTCCCACCTGTGATAGATCAGGCATTGGCATGTATATGCCTAGTCCATGCAAGGAGAGCTAAAAATGTGCCTGTACCCGGAAATAAATTATTGTAAGTATTTATGTTTGAATTACCCTGTGTACTACAGGACTGCCAACCTATCCTAGACCACTGAAATGGCTTGAGCCAAGCAAATTAGCAACTTAGTTTGCTAAGCCCTCCTGGACTTCCGCTCTTAACAGAAGCGGAGACAAATCTAGATGATAGTGTTTAGAATATGAAAATCAAAATGACTTCAACTCACACTGGATGGCTGAAGTTAGTTAGTTTGCCAGTATGAGCTTAGCTAAGCCAAATTGCTTGTAAGCTTATCTGTTGCCTATGCTTTTGCACCCCTTGCTTCTCCCTCAGCTTTACACCCACAGCCAAATATCTGGGTGTGGGGAAGTAAGACATAGCTCTTTAACACCACACATGCATTTGAACACCTAGTGCTTCAATGTATCCATGTGGCAACACATTTAATCCAATCCCATCCAAGGGATCACACAGATTCAAAATTCAAGGTGCCATTATCTGTGAACCAGAGGAAGGGAGACCTATTATATATTTAATCATAAATTTTAATCATACAATTTCATTGCCGCAGATCTGCACACAAATGATATGCAGACCGCAACAACAGCTCCATACAAGAGAGAAAAAGGATCAAATAAACATAAATAACAGTCCTCCGGATGATAAGGAATGTGACATTAGCTCTTCACTCTAGCCCCAAAGGGTAATGTAGTAACATGATAAATTGGTGCGCTAGACCTAAAACCCCCAAAAATGAGCAACATGCCAACCCCACGCGCCGACTATACCATTTACCAAACTGAGGTCAGTATTACACATATAAATAGGTATCCGAAAGGGTGCAACCAAGAAAAAAATACTTTACAAGTATAGTAGCTTGTTAAGCTGACTCATTTAGGCATTAGCTTCTTGCAGTGAACAAACAAAGCTGACTTATTCAGGAGGTTTCCAACACACTCTTACACAGGAGTTAGTTTTGAAATACCCCATTTCTTTCTTTCTTTTTTTTTTTAATGTACGTCCCAAAAGTAAAAGGCAATATCTTAAAGTAAATTAAATTAAATCTCTGGAAATAATTTGACTCGCTAGACCAGGCGGTTCTCCCAAAGAACCGAGAATGTGGCCGCGACAAGAAAAGAAAAACAGAGTCAGCCGCGCACCTGAAAATTAAAGCAATAAATTAAAGCAATAAAATTAAATGGCAAAATGAAACTGAAGCCTATAAAAACAAAACCGCAGAATAAAACAATAAAACAGAACGCTGTACCGCTGGCTGTCTGCTCCCCACATGCGGTCCAAATGTGCAGCAAAATGGCCGCCCCGTCAAGCAGCAAAATCTTTTTTGGCGCCAAACAGAACGATTGCAACGTCAAGTTGCTCCCCGCAGTCCACCAGAGCCCGAAGGCCTTACCTGTAGGGCAGAAGCGCCCACACCGCCTGCTCCTGCGATCGGTAAAGGAGCCACTCCTGCAGCCGCGCTGCCACGAGCAGCTGTGGTGAGGGCTGCCCCGTCGGCACCACTGAAAAGAGTGGGAAGGCTCCGACGCACACGATCCTTAGGTGAATGTGCATGTGGCTGTCCGATTCCCGGAGCTCAATCCCGTACTGTCAAGGGAGAGAGATCCGTCGGTGAAACACCGCAGAAGAGGAAAATGATCGACAGAGCAGGGGGGTTGGAGAGTATTAAAAAACTTAAAGGGACAGCCCCCTCAAATCTAAAATCACCTGCACTAACTAAATTAAAAACAATTTGCTCCCCAGATCTAAAGAACGTGCACTGGAACTCTTCGGGCAGAATGCGTGCTAGGACTGCGTGACCGCCAGATGCACAAGAGTAAAAAACACTAGTAATGTGTGCAGAAAATGGCAGGAAACCCCCACACCATGCCAACGGTCGCCAGCGATCCATCCCGAATTGCGCCCCAGATGGATGTGATCAGGAGCCCCCAAAAAGGACAATGACGAGATCAAGCCTTGGTACTCACCCCCGAGAGCCCCAAGCAGAAATCTGTGCTGGGTTCAGCACTACTTCCCTGAAACTGTTTCTTTTGCTTTGCAGGCACTGGTTGGCAGATTCCTTTGAGAGACTTCTGCAATCTTTGGGAGAGAGCAAGGGGGAGAGAGGAGAAAGGAAGGGGCTTTGAGGCTGTGTGAGGTTGCTAAAATCTTCCAAGTCTTTCTAATCCTTTCATTTTTCTGGCTACTCAACAGATTTTTATTATGATAAGAGCACAGAGTTGAACCAAATTTCTCTCCTCCTATGGCTATCAAAAAGAATGCAGTCTTATGGGCATCCCACGTCGCACTCAAGTGAGAGAGTCATCCTCAAGGAGGTTGTTTACGAGCATTTACATCAATATTTTCCCCTCAATTATTCAGATTTTCTTCAGATTGGAGAAAATATATCTACCATCTGCTTGAGACAAAGAAATACTGAAGTATCCTCTAGTGGCTGATGCAGATAGAGGCATGGGAGTGATGTCATTGAAACCTGGGCTTTTCATTGGTTCTTTGTCTCCACCAATCTGCTGGTAGGGGAACACAACCAACTTGTCTGGTCTAGTAGGACGATATGGAAGAGAGTTATGTTTATTTTGATTTGATCCTCTTGCTATAAATCATGGGCATAGACAGTATGGGGGGGGGGGGGGGCCCGAGGAAGGGCACTGCATCCCACCAAACAAGCTGTCCCAACGATCTCCCGTGGGCAGAAGGAGATGGCTGTGATCGCAGCAAAGTCTCCTATCTGTCGTGGGAGATTGGATCCCCGCAGCGGCAAGCAGTCTGTCCATGAGAATCCAATCCCCATGGGCAGAAGGGGATGCCTTACTGCGGCCTGCAGCAACATAGGTTGTATGTGGGGGGAGTAGGAGTACAAGAGAGGTAGAGAAGGCAGGGACATTTTAAAGGGACAGGGAGCCTATTTAAAAAAAGGACTGGAGGAGTTAATTTAAGGCAGGGGATGGGAGTGCTATGGGGGTTGATGTAGGGTGAAGAGTCTGGAAGGGTAACAGAGGAAGAGAGCCAGCAAGAGAAGGATTGGAAGGGAAAGTGCAAGGTGTTGCCAAAAATATACATTCCGTTCCTCCCAGGACACACACAAGCACCCCTGTCCTTACCCAACAGACACGCGCACACGCACAGGCATATCACCTCCGCACCACGCACACACCCCTCAACTCTGTACCACACACACTCCCAACAGGCACAGGCAGCTCACCTCTACACCACTCACACACACGCCCCCACCTCCGCACCACGGCCCCGCATTCCACACATACAAAGGCATATACTGCCATATATCTCCTCCCATGCACAGAGAGGCATACCACCATTGCACTCCACACACATACAAACTCTTAATATCTGAAGCTATAACCATTGTCATCTGTATTTTTGTCTAAAGATGCCACACGGTATAGGAACTCTGGTGCTGGTCTCATGAGACTTGAGAATATGAGACCAGTGTGATAGACAATGGGGGGGGGGTGCAAGGAGGTCATAAGCACTGGCTCTTAAGATTATGGCCTGGCTCCTAAATCCATACACAATATTTGTTGAGGCCTGCAATAGAGGCACAGCCCATTTTGGATTTTGGCACCAGCTATAGGCTGCACTGCTGCACAAATAAAGTCCTGTCACCATGTGTACTTCTCTGCCAGCTGTTGCTTTTATGTTTGCTGAGCAGTAACATGAGGCACAATTCTCTATGATCCACATGCAGGCAACACTCCCTCTCCCCATGGTCTGCCCCTTCCCTTGATCCTGATGATTCTTGTTCAGAAATGGGCTATAAGGAGAGCCAACACTGCACCTAATCAGTCACATGGCCATCTCTAAACAAGTGGCACAGAGACTGACGGAGGGGAAAGACTATGGGGAGAGGCTGCGCCCCCTGCATGTGGGATCAGAGAGACTGCGCCCCCTGCATGTGGGATCAGAGAGGCCTCTGTGTCTGATGCTACTGCTCTGCAAAGGTGAGGTAAAGTGTCACCTGCCATCTCTATTTCTTGTATACAGAGCCTGGCTAGTTGGGGTTTAGGTTTAATTGTATCTACATATTTCTACTTTGAGTTTATTAGAATTTATTCTGTGCTTGGTGAAAGTACAATTGTGTTTTGCCTGTATGACTGTGACCAAGTGTTCTGTTAGAATGGAGTTTTTACTGTATGTAGGATCTGTAGTAATCTGGCTTGTTCAGTTTTCTGAATAGGTGAAAGAATGTTCTAAGGCCCACTGCAATATTCATGGTACTGCTCTTTTTTAGGTAGGCTCCTTATTATGTTAATTTTAGAAGTTGATGTCATTACGGTATATTCGATTTGCATTATAGGTCTTCAGTGACTTCTATAGGGTTTTGTGTCAGTTCACAATCTGCCTGGCACTGAAGAGGCTATTAATGAGATGACACTGGAATCAGATTTTTTTTCCTTGTATGTTAGGTTTGATAGCAAAATGTCCTAGTTCTGCACCTTCAGCTTCAGCTTGAGGAGGTGTTTCATTGGATGCAAAATAGATGCTAACAAAGAAAAGAGAGAAGCATAGCACAATTCTAATGCCAAAATAAACTGTTATAATTTATTTTGGTGTTAGAAACTGCGCTGTGGTTCTTTTTAATCTTATCCCTTGGCATGGGAGTACCTTTCACCTCCTTTATTTTTTGAAGGTGTAAGAAGATTTTAATCTTAGGGGTATGTTTACTAAACAGTGGTAGCGGCTTCCGTGCGATATTAGAGCTGTTGCCCCACTGAATTCAATGGGGCCATGGCTCCGATATCACACAGAAGCCACTACCACTGCTTAGTAAAACATATCCCTTAGAGTGCCAGGCTAAATAACTAGACAGCTACAATTTTTACTGCATTTTAATTATATAGCCTGGGAATATTTTGCTTTCCTTTTTTTGGCAAATCCACTGAAGAAGGAGAGCCTCTGCACCCTGTGAGTGTCTGGGAGGCGCCAGTTTATCCCTCATCTGTTTGATATGCTAGCTTCCTATCCATCTAGTATTTTTAAGATACCATAATGAATATGCAAATATATCACCTCACCCTTTGCCCCGCAAAATGAAGTAGTCAAACTACACTCATGCTATAAAAGGGATCCACTGCACCTGTCTCATGCCATTTTGAATTCTGTCACTGTATTTGCCCCCACCACCTGCTTTAAGCTTATGTCCTTGTAGCTTCATTTCTTGCCCTAGAAAGAGGACAACTTAAAAGTACAAACTGGAAAAACTTAAAAAAATGCATATGCATTTTAATATCCTCTGTGGCACTATCAGCTTCATTATTGTAATGTGGAAACAGTTTGGCACCACCAAGACTGCCTTTATCAGACTGCTCCTCCAATGGGCAAAGGAAACTTCTATGTGAAGCCTAAGACTTCTGAAGAAAATGAATATGATGAGCCACATTGCAAATAAACACTTTGGTTGTTTGATGAAACCAAAATTGAACATTACCCACAGTATACCCTGCTATCATTTCTACAGTAATGTATTGTGGTGGCAACATTATGTTGTAGGGATTCTTTGCAAAAGTATGAACAGGGTTTTGAAGATCAATGGGAATGATGGATGGTGCAAAGTAAAAGCAGATCATGGTGGAAAGGCTGTTCCAGTATGCCACAGAACTGGAACAGAGTAGAAAATTCACCTTTCAGAAGGGCAATGATCAGAAGCACAAAGCAAAACCAACAATGGAGTGGCTCAGCAAGAAGGAACTGAATATACTTGAGTGACTCAGTCAATCCAGACCTGGATCTGGATGCTTCCTCTTCACTGAGCTGGCCATTCCGACAAAAAAATACTATCCGCTAAGTGGTTTATTAAGTTAGGCTGGGTTTTGGTGGGATATTAAGTAATGTGGAGACAACCTGTGGCAAATAACCTTTGCACTCTAGGCGGTGCTGCTCAAGAGCTAGGCTGTAAGTGAGTAAGGAGCGGGTCATCCATAAAAATGGGCCCCTGACGTAGAAGGCCCCGCCATGTGCTGAGAGGCAGTGGCGACCCATAGAGCAGGTGAACCAGGTCGGCATATCAGGGTTGCTGTGGCCAATCTGGTGCCACCAGGACTACTCAGCCGGGATGTATCTCTATTCGCCACAAGATGTGATCAATCATTGGCCAAGGTGAGAGAAGCTGGGGCAGGGGCCAGGGTTGAACCATGGAATCCAGCCCCTGAGCTTGCCGTTCTTTCCGTCAAATGAAGAAGGACAGCGTCTTGACGTTGGAAGAGGTGGCCATGAAGTCCAGAGTTTGGCGACCCCACTGGGGCAAAATATTCGCAAAGGCCCATAGAGTGAGTTCCCACTTGCTGGGATCCAGCGTGTGACGACTGAGGAAATCCGCCTCAATGTTCTCCACTCCCACTATATGCTGGGCTTGGAGGTAACGCTCCACCCAGGGAAAGAGAAGGCTCATCTCCCAGGTCACACCCGGACACTTGGTTCCGCTTTGCCATGGTAAAAGTTGTCCAAGAGAATCTGCACTGCACGGTCTTGAAGGAAAGAGTGAAAGGAGTTGTACAGCCAGCACATGCCTTGAGTCAACTGATCATCCAGGTGAATTTGCAGGCTGTCCAAGAGCCCTTCGCTGTGTGTCCCAGGCAGTGTGCTCCCCAGACTGGCATTGGTCATTAGAATTACCCAATGCAAGGTGTCCAAGGGAATGCCTTTCAGCAGGTTCTGAGGGCAAAGCCACCAGTTGAGGCTGTGATGCACCGAAGACTGAAGGGGAAGATGAGTCTGACAATTCTTGGTGGAAGGGAACCAGCGGAACAGTATGGCATTTTGCAACAGGCGCATGTGACTGGACCCAGGGGACTATGTCTCAGGCTGTAGGAGCTGTTAGGCACTGGAAAGCATGAAGGCGAGAGCAGAGCTTCCCACACCAGTCCTGAGGAAAACGTGGTCTGCTGCTGTGTCGAAACAAACCCCCAAGACGTTGAGCGACCGAGTTGTCTGAAGATGACTTTTGACCTGGTTGACCACCCAGCCAAGAAGGCTCAGGAAACTGACTACCCGAGACACTGCTGATAGCACCTCCTGATAAGCCTTGGTCCGGGTGAGCCAGTTGTCCAGGTATGGATGGATCCAGATACCTTGATGCCAGCCCAACCACCACCATGACCTTGGAGAAGGTCCGGGGGATCGTGGCGAGCCCAAAGGGCAGGGCTTGAAATTGATCATGTTGGCTGAGCACCATAAATACGCAGGTACTGCTGGTGCTCCACGCGAATTGGAATGTGAAAATATGCTTTTGCCAGCTCCAGAAAGGTGAGGAATTTCCCTGGGCGCACCGCTTGGATGATGAATCTGAGTGTCTCCATTCGGAAGCGTGACACATGAAGGTAGCAATTGACCCCCTTGAGATCCAAGATGGGGTGGAAGGATCCATCCTTCTTGGGCACCACTAAGTAGATGGAATAGTAACCAGAGCCTCTTTCAGAAAAAGGGACGGGACAAATACTGTGGAGCTGAAGCAATCACAGAAGCATCAAAAACATGGCTGCCTTTTTGGCAGAGGAACTACATCGGGCAACCAGAAAGGCTTCTGGGATAGGGGCAGCAAAGTCAAAAGCACAGCCTCTTGAAACCACCTCGAGCACCCACTTGTACGAGGTTATTTGGGTCCATTCGCGGGAAAAGAGAAGCAGCCGCCTTCCCTCAGGCGGCATCCCGTAATAGACCTAGAGCCCGTCAATGGGAGAGACCTGAGAACTTGGTAGTTGAGGAGTAATTATCCCTGTTGCGGCGGACACCCCCAAAGGGCTGAGGCCTGGAATCTGACTTGTTCAAGGAAGCTTCAGGTTTGCTGGGGCAATAGCATCTGAATCCCTGAAGCGTACCCTATAAGCAGAGGACGAAGCTGCAGGGTGATGAGAACCGGATTTTGGATGGTCCTCCAGCAAGTGCTGAGGCTTAACCTCCTCCAAATCCTTCACGTGCTTCTCAAAATCCTCACCAAAGAGAAGCTTCCCTGTAAAAGAAAGCTTAGCGAAACAGAATTTGGAAGCTGCATCAGCATTCCAATGCTGGAGCCAAAGCCAGCAATGCGCAACTGTACCCACCACTACGGAGTGAATGGAGAGGCGTGGAAGATCATAAAAGGCATCTGCTATAAAAAGCGGTGGCTGATTCCAGGCATGGCAAGGCTGGGTCTTCCGGGAGGAGTTGGAGCCATCACAGCAATGCCCTTACTACGAGACTCCCACATACCGCTGCCTGTAGTGCTAAGGAAGAAGAAAAGGAGGTCTTCAGAAGACCCTCCACCTTTTTATCAATCTGATTCCTAAGCACAGTACCACCTTCGACGGGAATGGTCATGTGTTTAGTGACGGCAGTCATGAGAGCATCCATTTTAGGAAAACATGGCCATTTGTCAAGGTCCTCCAGGGACCAAAGGTAAAAACGGCCCAAGTGTCGCGCAGAGCACAGGGAGACATCTGGACAATCCCATTCCATGGTGTCCATTTGCTGAAGCACTGTGGAAAAGAGAAAAGCCTTGGATGGCTTCTTGATACCCACGATGATGGGATCCATTTGAGGTTTAGCTGGGTCCGAAGGAGTCTGTGTCTCTGACAGTTGAAGTGCTTCTGTAATCTGGGCGATGAGAGCTGGGAGTTCTTCCTCAAAGAATACACGGATTCTCTCCCCCTGTGGTTCCTGCTCCTCCTGTTGTTTCTCTGGAGGCGAAAGCTCCCTTTCCTCTCTGTCAGATACAGAGTTAACGGAAAGGTCCTCCAACGGGCACTCACCTCTCCAGCAGGATGCACGTCCCCTGAAGGAGAGAAGGTACTCCTGAGCTGGGTAGTAGAAAGACCAACAGCAGGGTCAGCAGAACTGAGCCTGGCACGCTTTCTATGTGGAGAAGGTGCAGGGGTTGGCCCTGCCATAGCACCTGAGTACTAAAAATCCCAGGCCTGATGGAAAAATGCCATAAGGTTTTGGTCTGACCTGCTAGCATCTGGCTGAGACTGTGCAAGCTGTGAAGAAGGACGCTGCGGCAGTGAGCTATGCTCAGGGAGAAGGAGAAGCTTCCACATATAGCTGAGAGGCCGGAGGGACAACGGCAGGCAGTGTAGCAGGTGACAAAGACATACAAGTAGAGGGGCCCTTCTGGTAGGCACCACAGGTAGCACATAGGTTGTTGACAAGATTCCTATGCTTCCTCCTACATGCTAAACAGCATTGCAAGGAGGAAGGCATAGCCACAGAAGAGGAAGGAAAAGAAATGCGCTGGAAGAGGATTCTCCCTCCACAAAATGGCCACCACACTGCGTCTTTTCGGCAAGAGCCAGGAGAAGCGGAGAGACTGAATGAATTCTTTGCTTCGGTGTTTACCGAGGAAGATGTAGGGATGTTACCCATGACTGAAATGGTATTTAAAGGTGATGCCGCAGAATTGAAAGAAATATCGTTACACTGGGAAGATGTATTACAACTATGTAATAAACTGAAGACTAGCAAATCACTTGGACCGGATGGTATACATCCAAGGGTGTTGAAAGAACTGAAATATGAGATCACAGATTGCTAATAGTAGGTCTGCAAACTATCATTAAAATCATCTGTAATACCTGAAGATTGGAGGATGGCCAATGTAATGCCAATTTTTAAAAAGGGTTCCAGGGGTGATCCGGGAAACTATAGACCAATGAGCCTGACATCAGTATCGGGAAAAATGGTAGAAACCATTATAAAGAACAAAATGATTGAACATGTAGATAGTCATGGCTTAATGGGAGACAGCCAACATGGCTTTAGCCAAGGAAGGTCTTGTCTTACTAATCTGTTATGTTTTTTGAAGGTGTGAATAAACAGGTAGACAAAGGTGAGTCGGTTGATATAGTGTATTTGGATTTTCAGAAAGCCTTTGACAAGGTCCCTCATGAGAGACTTTTGGCAAAATTAAAAAGTCATGGGAGAGGAGGCAGTGTACTGTTGTGGATCAGGAACTAATTAAAAGACAGAAAGCAGAGGGTAGGGCTAAATGGCCAAGTTTCCCAATGGAGAAAGATGAATAGTGGAGTACCACAGGGATCTGTGCTGGGTCTGCTGCTTTTTAACCTATTCATAAATGACCTGGAAATGGGAATAATAAGTGAGGTAATTAAATTTGCGAATGACACAAAATTATTCAAAGTTGTTAAAATCCATGAGGTTTGTGAAAAATTGCAAGAGGACCTTGATAAATTGGAAGACTGGGCGTCCAAATGGCAGAGGAAACATTTAATGTGGACAAATGATGCACCTAGGAAAGAACCACCCAAACTATGGTTACACGATGCAAGATTCCACATTAGGAACCACCACCTAGGAAAAAGATTTAGGTGTCATTGTGGATAACATGCTGAAACCCTCTACCCAGTGTGCAGCAGCAGCCAAGAGAGCAAATAGAATTCTAGGTATTATAAGGAAAGGAATGGAGAATAAAACAAAAGATATTATAATGCCTCTGTACCGTTCCATGGTGCGACCACACCTTGAATATTGTGTGCAATTTTGGTTGCCGTATTAGAAAAGGTACGGAGAAGAGCCACCAAAATGGTAAAGGGGATGGAAGGATACCCCTATGAAGAGAGGCTAAAATGATTAGGGCTCTTTAACCTGGAAAAGAGATGGCTGGGGGGAGATATGATAGAGGTCTATAAATTAATGAATGAAGTGGAACGGGTAAACGTAAATCGATTGTTTATGCCATCGAAATATAGAAAGACTAGGGGACAAGTAATGAAGCTACATAGTAACCTATTTAAGACTAGTAAGAGAAAATATTTTTTCACTAAACGTGTAATCAAACTCTGGAATTCGTTACCGGAGGATGTTGTAAAAGCTGTTAGTGTAGCTGGGTTTAAAAAAAAGGTTTGGACAAGTTCCTGGAGGAAAGGTCCATAAACCATTATTAAAGGAGACCCGGGATATCCACTGCTTGCCCCATTACAAGCTTTGTGGAATCTGTGGCTTTTAGGGAAACTACTAGGTACTTGTAACCTAGATTGGCCACTGTTGGAAACAGGATACTGGGCTTGATGGACTTTGGTCTGACCCAGTATGGCATTATCTTTATGTTCTTATGTTCTAAGAAATGGTGCCGGTCCAAAGAGCCCTGAATGAAGGCTAAAATGTTAAAGATCAGCACACTGAAAGCCAGCTGGAGCACAATATCCTGGAGATAGAGAAGGCCCGGACCCGACGAATGTGTTGCCTTTGTAGGGGGGGTGGGGGAGAGCCCCAGAGCGGCAAGGAGAAGCGTCAATAGCGAGGGACGCTGACAAGAAGGCCTGAAGAGGAGAAGTAAAAACCTCTCTGTCCTGTGTTGCTAACTCTTAGCGGGGAAGCCAGCAGAGAAGAACAGACTTTGGGATTTCTGAAACACTGAAGAGTGCAGTTCCACGTTGCCAGAGCCTTGAAAGTAGTCACATTAAAAAAAAATAAAAAAAAACCTTTATAAAATAAAAGGAGCCTGGTAGGCTATGCCCTGACTGAACTTCAGTTCTAAAGGGACAGCTGACCCGAAAGGCTGCACTGTTCCTCCTGAACAGGAGCACTTCCCTTCAGAGGTGCTCCATTGATCCTCCTGGAATCCCCAGATAAGGTGGGAATCCATGGAGAAGGGTCAGGAGGCACAGCAGTGTGCCAACAAGTCAAAATGTAAAGAAAAGCTGCACCGACAGAGAACTCTTTGGAATCTGTCAGGAGCTAAAGAAGTCCACTATCTGCTGAAACAGAGAAAATAGTGAAGCTGGCCCCTAGAGGTACAGGATTATATACCAAGGGTGATGTCACAAAGATATGACAGGTTTCAGTTATCTGTTGGATATGTGTGGAGAAGGAGAGGGAGGAGTCATGACCCCCCCCCCCAAGGTTGCAATCAGAGGAAACAGGGAGGAGTTGAATGTTATCCACAAAAACAGAGAAAGGCGTAAGTGTGGGGGGGGGGAGTGGGTTTAGAGGCAAAGATAGAAAGCTCAGTTTTGGCCATACTCAATTTCAGAGGGTGGCAGGACATCCAGGTAGCAATGACAGATAAGCAGATAGAGGTTGGGGCCTGGATTCCTGAAGAGAGGTAGATCATTAGCATAAAGATGGTACTGAAAACCATGAGAGAAGACTAGTGCACCAAGGGACTTGGTGTAGAAAGAGGAAAGGAGATCCCAAGACAGAGCCCTAGAGTACACCAACTGAGAGAGAGGAGAATCCACCAAAACATACACTAAAACTGCAGTGGGAGAAATAAGACAATGACCAGGACAGAACAGAACCCAAGTGAAAACAGGGTACCAAGGATAAGGTGGTAATCAACAGTGTCAAAAGCAGCAAAAAGGTCAAGAAGAATGAGGATCGAGTAGAGACCTTTGGATTTGGTGAGAAACAAGTCATGGGAGACTTTGGCAAGAACTATTTCAGTAGAACGAAGAGGGTGAAAGCCAGATTGCCATGGAGATTGTGTGGATTATTGAAACAAATTTTTATTTTAATGCATTGTGAATTATATTTTTAAACAGCAAAATGTTAACACATACAAGAATCTTAAGACTTTTACAATGCATTGTATATTCTTCACTTGATGAGAATAAAATTACCTGCTTGTTTTTTCCTTTCTAGACTGCAATTATTCTCCTCTCTGACAGGACATACCGATAATCCCTATCATGGTGCCTGCGCATCACCAACCTCTCAATGACTGGAGTCAGCAGTCAGTGGAATGAAGTAGTATGTTATTAACATACCAACAGACCAATGAAAAAAAGAAAACTACTAAACAACTTTTATTAAAACTAGAAGACCTACAGTGCTATATACCTGCACCTCTACAGCAGTTCTTAGAACAAATGTTCCAGATATTCAGGTCACAGAATAAATAGGGCTCAAAAGGAAGGGTATATCACAAAGATATTTTACAAAACTGAAAGTGCTTGGAGCCCGAAAGCTTGTTATTTAAATCTCTCTTCAGTATACAACAAGGGGTGTGGGGGGGGGGCAATATGTCTGCAGTTCTGCAGAGAGATCATTCAGACCTCCGGAACTGAAGTATGCCCGTAGCTTTCTGTTTTGTTACAAGGTGAGAGACTTCACAGTCCCCCCATATACCATAAGCCCCAGATAAAGCCCTGGAAGGGAAAATCAGCCTATGTTGGGACTCATGATGCTGCATTTCCACCACTGTCGACACTTTGAGAATATTTGACTATTCTGAGATATGCATTTTAATATTACTTAATTTAAATTTAAACTATCATGCCGTCACAAAAACTAGAGTGTTTTGGCATATGATTAAACATCTCTGTTTTTCTCAGTATACTATGTTAACACATAACAGATGGATACGCCTTTATCACTCCATTGTAGTTTTTTGTAAAACACTTTTTTTTTCTTTAGACTGTGATATGCCCATGCCTTTGAACTTAAGCCCCATCCACTGGTTTTGAATCTACTCTTCTTGTGTAATTTCCTCTTCCAGATATTAAAATCCTTATCAGTGGTCAGGATATTCAGAAATAAGTCCTCTGGGATGTCACAAACCCCCCCCCCCCTCAGAATTCACCCAATACCAGCAACTGTTTACCAGAAATAAATATTAGCCATCACATTGTATCTCTAGTAACATGGGACCTAACATTGCTAACGTACCTGAATAAAGGCGTTTGCCTGCATGCACTTTGCATGTTCAACTGTCACCTTGATGCCATTCTTAGTTGCAAAACATGTTGCATGGTCCTTAAAATGAATAGCTTTTAAGATATTTGAGAAATTTCTGACATTGTCGAGGTTGGCAACTAAAACATATCGATCATCACCAGTTTCTGGCTGGGTGGAGAGAGGCATTGCCTGGCTTACTGTGATCACCATTTCTCAGGAAAACCTAGAGAGATGTAAATGAGATTTATATTTGTTGCTGAATAATAAAAGATTTGGGTTTAAAGGTGTGGAATTGTTATAGACTATAAGAAACAAATATTCTTCTTCTTTGCCAATAATGAACTCCTTTACATGTGGGCTTCTGAGCAGAATGGTTAGTATTCACACAACCATTAAATCAGTTTTTCAAAATAAGTTCCACATAACTGCACTTGACAGTACAAGTTCCTCTGTTTGTTTTAGAATAGTTCTTCGTACCCATGGAACCTGCACCACTGTGCACTTATTAAGGTCCTCGATACGTTTAAAATGACGACTTAACCGCTTTAGTCCCCTGGTCTCCTGCCTTCCATCAGAATCGTAATCAGGAAACTTTTATGGCATGACAATTTCTACAAAGGCTATCAAAGTGAAAGTAGCTAAAAATTAAAAAAAAAAAGACAATAAGTACCTACATGCCAACGTACAAGAAAGCACAAGAGCCAGGATTATGATAACAAGCTACCTTGTTTTCATATTTATAAACATACGTTCACATTATAACCTGGTCTCCATCATCGCCGTTCATCCTTCCCCCACGTTATTTATTTATTTAAATAACTGGTTTTATATACCGCCTTATCATTATGACCTGAGCTTCTGTTCGTTCCCCTTTCTCCCCCATTATGAACTTGTTTCCCTTTCCAGCAGATAATTTTCATTCCCCCCTGCTTTCCTCCCTCATACGCACCTCAGGACTTCTGTTCCCGCCAGCGGTTGTCCGGGTTACGGCGATTACCGTCAGAGTGACGCAGCGTGACGGGATGGCTCCGCCTCTTCCGGCCTGCTCTGCCGGGGGCATGTGAGCCGGCTTCCCGCAGCCATGCGCTGTCACTACGAGGTGTTAGGGGTGCGCAGAGATGCTACCGACGACGAGCTGAAGAGGGGCTACCGTCGACTGGCGTTGAAGTGGCACCCGGGTAGGTAGTCGGTCCCGGAACGCCTCTTTCTCTCGGGGCAGCGGGGCCTAGTTCTTTCACTGGGGCAGGCCAGGCTGAGCTCTGTTCAATTATTTTTAAGAGATCACGTTGTTTTCCTTTATCTCTGTCTTCTGTCATCGCTTCTTGTAGTATTGAGTAGTCATTCTTTCGGGTTCCATACTTCCTATATTAGTGTGCTACATTTTCATTGAGGTTAAACCTGCTAGACAGGGAATAAGACTTCTAGTTCCCTGAAGATCGGGATGCTCACTCCTGTCCCCACCTACAGACTGACTGTGAGTTCAGCCTTCCTAGTGGCGTAATTGGGATTGAATGGGCCCCAAGTGGAAAGATTAAGGTAGGCACATAGATAACACCATTTCTCCCATCTCCGGGGGGGTGTCTCTTTCAGAGCTCCAGTCGAGGGGGAGGGCGAACCTTTAGCCCTGCACGCCCCATTCTCACTTTCTGTGGAATTTATGGGTGCACTAGGTGAGTCTTCAGCCTTACATTGCCCCCTCCCCCCTAGATTTTGCTAAGTAAACTAAAAAATCATTATTACACTATCATTTCCACAACAATCCTGTAAACATGCATAATTAAACATCATTTATTTATTTAGCAAACACTTATATACCGCTACTTCCAGCGATCAGAAGCGGTTTGATTAAAGTCTTTGGGATATGTCACAAAATCAAGACAGGAAGATTGGGGCATAGATAGAAAGAAGAGGGGTAATACACAGCACATCATACCTATAAAGCAAAGTTTAATATTTAAAAGTATGTGTGTGCTCACTCTCCCTGCAGGTTTAAAGATTGTTACAGTGGTTCCTTGAAATTATGTTGAGTTGCTAGGATCTATTTTGCTTTGGCTGCTGCTGCTGCACTCTTCTGTCCCTCAGAAACTGCTGACTGCTTAGTCTTGCCTATTGGTTGAGCAAGCCCTCTGTAGAGGGGTACCTAAGACAGTAGGGATGTGTGTAGGGTGTTCGCTATGCTTGAAGTGTCTTGAGTTGTGGGGTCTTCTGCACCACCAGCCTTTCACTGATCAAGTTTAAGTGGAGGGTGGTTTGGGATAGTGGGATTTTAGCAGAAAAAAAGTGCAGTTTGATGTACTGGGTGGTCAGCATGGCTGACACTAATTTCAGAAGTGGTGTTGTGCTGCCTCCAATACTGTCCTTCCTTCCATCGCTCCATGGGGCTGGGCATAGCAGATGTAAATTAAGTGCATCCTCTGTCTCACTGCTTTGTGTAGCTAAGTCTTCCGGTAGATCTTATAATAAGACTTGATTCAAGCGGGGCTCAGCCGGCACACTTTAAAGCGGAGCACGTGGCATCGGCAGCCTCCAACAAGATCTCTCCTGCAGCACCTCCAGCAGCCCCAGATCGGACATCGGAAGCAGAAGTCGGACACGCTGCTCCTCCCGCTCCCACCTACAAGGCCAAATCGGGGCTTAGCCAGCACACTTCAAAGCGGAGAACGCACAGGCATGCCCGTGCCTTAGGCGAGTAACTAAGGTGAAGAAAGGACAGTAAAATCACCCAAACGTACATCTATAAGCCATGTTAATTGCCTACTAGGTCTCCTGTACCTTATAGCTGCCCATGCACATTTAAGTAAATAACCTATATTCTAATGTCTATTTCACTATATACGTATCTAGGCCAACTCCAGTCACTCTGTAACATATCAAGCAACGTATTAGGCTCAAAACCCCGGATTAATTCATATATCTATACAAAATAATACAGTTTTCCAGTATACCACCAAAGGGTCTCTCTGTTGTATTAACCTTTACAGTAACGGACTGTGAATCAATCACACTCATCAATGGAATTAACGAAAGTGTTTATAAGCATTTGCTATTGTTTTGTCACTGTATACCCAAACTACCTTGACATACCCTCAAGCCTCTCCCCTGCTAATCGCATTACCCATCCCTGCCTATATCCAATACTCCTTACTAAACTACCACATTACACCACACAGAGATATTCAGTTTACCACATCACACCCAAAACAGAAGAAACTCTAACCCAGACTAATCCAAATAACAACAAAGCCTATCGCAGCGGCCCACAATGCCCTATCAACAACACCTTTAAATTGTATGCTAATCAATGCCAGGTCAATCAGAAATAAACTTCCCTTCATACAAGACCTGATTAAGGATGAGAGGCCAGATGTACTATGCATTAAGGAAACCTGGCTAACAGATACAGACTCGGTTCTACATAACCAACTAAGGATGCGGGGTTACAATCTCTTTAATTGCCCCAGAGATAAAAAGAGAGGCGGAGGAGAAATGATAATTGCAAAAGAAGCCTTAAAACTATCCACCATAACTTGAAACACACACGAAGGATTAGATATACCCAAAATAGAGAACAGAACCCTAACAGTTTGCCTCATATATAGACCCCCCCCCTCACGACAGTAGCCCATGAAGTACTAGCAACTGTGCTGGAAACAGTATGTACAACACCAATAAGAAAACTGCTAATTAGGTGACCTCAATTTATCATCCCTCCAAACCACACATACAAACTCATTCCTGGAGTCAATGGAACAGATGGGATACCAACAAATAATACTCAACCCCACCCATAATAAGGGAAATATGCTATATATGGTGTTCCTACTGAAGTCCACTCCAGCTTACGCAGCTTCCTCCCCCCCCCCCCAACATAACGCTGGTCTGATCACTTTCTGATCCAATTCACATTTAACAACCCATCTCACTACACTACCTAAGCAGCTCTATCGAACACTACGAACACCCAACAAATAAATAGATTTAAACCCTTTGATAAAGATACACTATTAAAAGCAATTACCACTCACTTCAAAACACCACAAACTGACCTCGACGAACTTATAAAGCAATGGAACTCATGAATAGCAGCAGCTGCAAAACAAACACCCAAACAGCAAAATCACTCTCACAAACAATCTGAGGGGGTGGTACACCTCAGACCTAGCTAGGATAAAAAAAGAGTTCAGAAAAACAGAACACAAATGGGGATCCAAAAAGACCACAGATTATAAAGCATGGTACCTGTCAATACTCACATTCTACAAAGAGGCAATAAACATAGCAAAAAAGAACTATCACTCAAAAATATTAAATAACACCATAAATCGCCCAAGGGAGTTATTTGAACTGGTAAAATCGATAACCAAGCCTCCACAAGATAGCTATTCAAAAATTCCAATCCAACCACAGACTCTAGCTGATTTCTACGCCAGCAAACTAAACCTCAAAGCCAGCCCTAGCCCTTTAACCGGGGCTACATCAAAATACTGGCAGACATTCCACATCATAGACACAAGACAAATCGTAGATATAATCTCAAAATTAAAAACAACAACTTCCCCCCCCCTAGATCCATGCCCAGTCTCATGGATCAAAGCGCTGAAATCGGAAATGACCCCTCTCCTACTAAACATAGTAAATCAATTGCTCCAACAAGGAACAATGCTGAGCAACCTTAAAAGATCTGTAATCCGACCTATACTAAAAAACAAAAGCCTAAACAAAGACGACCCTTCTGCATATAGACCAATCTCTAGCATACCTTTTGTAGCAAAAACCATTGAGAAAGCAGTCCGTCAACTCCAAGACGTCATAGATTCAACAGATGCCCTAGAACAGGGGTGTCAAACTCAAATACACAGTGGGCCAAAATGTAAAACTTGAACAAAGTCGCGGGCCAGCATTGAACAAATGAACCTTTTAATATGGACCCAAACAAGATTTGCTTTAACATTGAATATGAAGCAACACTTATTACTATACAATTTATAACTTAATAGTTCAGATATGCAAAAACCAATTTCAAATAAAAAAAAACATCAATGACATTCATTTATTAAATAAGATTTAAATAATAATAAATAATAATTTTTAAAATAAAATAACAATAATAAAATTAATCAACCATTCAAGCCCATGTCTTGGAGTAGCAAGAAAAAGTGCATAAAGAAAACGTTAATTATTGCTCAGTTTGCTGCACACTGATCTAATCTGATGTGCCCAAGCCAGATACCTGGCATCTCTTCTTGGATGATAGTTCATCAATGTCTGGGCTCAGGCTTTGAGCTGAGGAAATCCTCAGTATCGAGCGAAGGTGTTCATCAGTCAGACGTCTCCTGTGAGATGTTTTGGTCATCTTCATCGAGGAGAAAAGTTGCTCACATAGATAAGTGCTGCCGAACATGGAGAGCATCTGAGCAGCTTGGGTGCGGAGCTGAGGCATTGTGTCAGGGATGAACTGTGGAACCTGGGCGGCGCCCACAGCATCATACTTTGACTTCAGCGTGTCATTACACTGGAGTTCAATTAGCTCCATTTGGAGGTTGGTTGGTGCGTTTTCCACATTAACTGCAAAGGGATTACTGAGCAGTTCAAACCTACATTTCTGGACATCAAAGTCGGCAAATCGCCGGCTAAACTCAGCGCCGAGTACACTGAGTTTTTCAGCAAACTGTGCGCATGGGAACAAGTTGGTAAAGAACTGCGTTTTCATGGTTTGGCAGCAGGGAAAATGGCCAAGGTTTCCTTGCAGCATCTGATTCTCCCACAGGCACAGTTTAGTTTTAAAAGCCCTCACTGCAGCGTACATGTCTGTGATGATGCGCCCCCGCCCCTGAAGCTGCAGGTTCAGCGCATCGAGATGGCTCGAGATGTCACACAGAAAGGCCAGCTCACACAGAAACATTTTCTCCCGAAGCTCTGCTGTGTCCTTCCCTTTGCTTTCCAGAAACTGACATATTTCCTCATGCAGCTCAAAACATCTATTCAGTACTTTTCCTCGGCTTAACCATCTCACCTCTGTGTGATATGGCACGTCTGCGTATTCCGAACCACACTCCTCCAGAAAAGACTTAAACTGGCGGTGATTCAGACCTTTGGCTCTTATAAAGTTAACTACTTGTGTTACTGTGGTCATAACATGTTCCATCTTTAGGGCTTTGCCACACAATGATTCCTGATGTATGATGCAGTGATAAACAGTTAGTTCACCTGCACAGTTCTCTTCCTGCATCTTCTCCCGGACCCTGCCCACCAGTCCACTTGTTTTACCGCACATCGCTGGCGCACCATCTGTCGTTAATCCCACGAGTTTATCCCACGGCAGCTTTATTTCAGTTACGCATTTGGAAACCTCCTCAAAAATTTCCTTTCCTGTGGTTGTGCCATGCATTGATTTGAATCCCAATAGCTCCTCCGTAACACACATATTTGAGTCCACTCCACGGATGAAGACTGACAGCTGAGCAGTATCAGATGCGTCGCTGCTCTCATCCACAGCAAGGGAGAATGCAACGAAATCTTTTCCCTTTTCCAAAAGCTGGTCATACAGATTGGTGGCAAGATCACATGTGCGATCAGCTACTGTGTTTCTGCTCAGGCTCACGTTTGAAAAGGCTTGCTTTTTCTCTGGGCACACGATGTCACAAACTTTCAACATGCACTTTTTCACAAACTCTCCCTCATTAAAGGGCCGGGCTGATTTTGCGATCTCTGCTGCCACAATATAACTAGCCTTTACAGCAGCCTCACTTTGTGATGTGGCTTTTTTGAACATATTCTGTTGTGAAACCAAACTTCTTTTCATCTCCTCCACTTTCTGGCTCCTTTGAGTCATGTCCAGGTCCTTGTACTTGTCATGGTGTTTTGTTTCATAGTGTCGTCGAATGTTGTACTCCTTAGTTATAGCCACGTTGACTCCACAAATCAGACAAACAGGTCTGTCTTTTACATATGTAAACAAATATTCTGTCTCCCACCTGTCCAGAAAGTTCCTGTTGTCTGCCTTTCTTTTTGCCATTTTTGGGAAGGGGTTCCACAGTGACAGTTGTAGCTTGAGATCGCTATGACTTCTGTCACACAGGAGAGGGCGTTTCTGGGACCTGTCCTGATTGACGCGCCAAAACAACAGCAAGGCATTATGGGATTTGTAGTATTAGCGATGAATGAATGCGCTGTATAATACCGGCGGGCTAGCTCTAGTAGTCATTTGGTATAGCCTCGCGGGCCAAATATAATTACACTACGGGCCAAATTTGGCCCGCGGGCCAGAGTTTGACACCTATGCCCTAGAAGAACAACAATATGGATTTCGCCCTTTCCATGGAGATGAAACATTCCTCTTAGTTCTGTTTGACAAATTTAATACAGAGTCTTGAAAACACTAAGAAAGTGTTTGTCCTCATCTTCCTGGATATTACCACAGTGTTTGACAGTGTAAATCACGAGGCCTCATATCAAGACCCTAGGCATAAAAGGACTTACCCTTAAATGTTTTTTCATCATACATAACTGAGTGCAACATGTCCAAATCGACCAAAAAACGTCAACCACTTTCCCACAAACGCAGGGAATAAATACCCCAAGGGTTAGCTTTATCTGCCCTCCTGTTTAATCTATACATAAAGCGAATCTCTGCAATATTCAAAAAGCATAAAATAAATTATGACATATACGATGATGACATTATGTTGTACTCCCACCTAGACATATGTAATCCGATTTATGATACACTAGTAACCTGCCTAAAGGAAACCCAAACCTGGCTTCATGAAAACAATTTGAGCATCAATCTCAAGAAAACTGAGATAATGTTCATATAAAAAACCCCCAACAAATTCAACCCCCCCCCCCCCCAACAATTAACTTGAATAACAATCAATCCAAAGTCAAACAGGAAAGAAAATATGTAGGGGTTACCCTTGATAAAGTACTGAGAATGGAGCCCCACCTAAGGCTATTAAATAGAACCATATTTTACAACCCCTGCGAAACATTGACCTGTCTGATTTCAGAACAGTAGTGCAAGCGCTTATAACACCTCACTTGGATTACTGCAATGGCCTACTTCAGGGAATATCTAAAAAAACCACTAAACATACTTCAATTGGCTCAAAATGTTACAGCAAGAATCATAATGAAGGCACGTCTTTCTGACCATATAACATCCTATTCGAGCTCCATTGGCTCCCAATTTCATCCAGAGTTCGTTACAAAATAATAATGACAACTTTCAAACTAATACATAACATAGCCCCCTCCCACCTATCCACACTCATCAAAGTACAACCCTCGAATAGAACCAGAAGAACTACCAACCAAAACATACTAATAGTACCACATTGTATATGCACTACCAAGCAATTCACTAGCAACAGGGCATTCACTTACATAGTACCACTTCATTGGAATACCCTCCCTGACACGTTAAGAGGAAACAAGGACCTTCAATCATTTCGCAAAGATTTAAAAACGCACCTATTTAGAGAACATTACACCAACTCATAGAATACTCCTGCTCGCGTATCTACCTACCCTCCCCTCCCACATTTCTTCTCCCCACATCAAAATCCGATGATGTATTCCTTGATTTGTTACCCACAAGACGTATAACAACCCCATACTCCTGTAAATTTGTTCTGTAAATAGTTAAGTGGCCGCTCTCAGTACCACTCTATATGTAAATAGTTTGAGGAGAAACCTTAACTATCCTGTTTTTGTACTTTGTATAAAGTTCTTACCACTGTTCCATGTAACTATTTTAGCTAACCGGTTATGGTGTAAACAACTGCTCCTGATCTTTGGAAGGGGCGGTATAAAAAAGTGTGCAAATAAAATAAATAAATTCTGCACTGTAGTGAGAATGGACAAACTTAAGTTGCATCTGCTACTGCTTAGCTCTGTGAGGTGGGGAGGAATGAGAATTGTAGGCAGTGTGGCAACTCTCCCAGTGTTTGCTGTGCTGTCTTGTTCTCAGGAAGTTATCCTTTTTATCACTTTAGATATGTTTGTTTTTCAAAATTGCAAACTGCTTGTAAAACCAGAAATATAAATAATTTTGCCTAAGTAGAGTGTAAAATAGGAGTGGAGGAATAGCCTAGTTGTTAGAGCTAGGGCCATCCTGTCGACTAGACAGGTGCTGCAAGTGGCAAGGCTGCTTTGTGCCACACCTTTGGTGCCCGCGGCAAGCCATTTGCTTCAGTATACATGATCTGCTGCTTCTGAACCCCCTTTTGACAGGAAGTCGCGTTGGAGAGTGGACAGAAGCGGCATGCCATGTGTGCCAAATCACTTTTTTATTTATGGTTTTATGGTAGTCTGGTCTGTATGCTTCGTGTGGTTTCCATGTTCTTATTTTCTGACATAGATTTATTACAAACTTTGAAATGAGTTCTTATAGGGTAGCATGTTTTTTATGGTTGAGCATCTATTTATATCTACTTTTACGCTTCTTAATCTTTTATGCTTTTTAATTACTTTATTTTGTACTTGTGTTTTATTTTGCCCTGTTATAAAAGTGTTGATTTGCATTTTATGATGGTTTTGTCTATATGCCTCCTGCGGTTTCCATTTTAAGGATGGATACTTTTGTTTGTCATATACAAGTATATATATTTTTTAAAAAGGTCCCAGTAATGCATGGATTTCTCTTTGATAGGGGTTCATAAAGTGTTTCCTCCCTTTTTCCTTTCCCCTTCCCCTCCCTTTTCCCTTCTCCCCTTCTTTCCTCCTTTCCCCGCCCTGTGGACCGCCTCTTTTACCTTTTGCCCTCCCTTTTTTTTGTTCCTTATATGTGCGCATGAGCCGGCGTCTTTTTTACAAGCAATCTAAATACAGATTACACGGCGAGCGCCGTGCTGCTGAGGAAGGTAGGAAGTTTACTTACTTATTTTTCCAAATTTTTTGTTTTTAATGTCCTCTGGAGCAGGCACAATTGAAATATGCATGAGCCAGCAGGTTTTTGACAAAGCAATTTCATTACTATACGGTGCACGCCATGCCGCTGAGTTGAAAAATTTATCTTTTCAATTGCGATAGTTTTCATTTGTGATATTTTCGGTGGAGGCACGTACACTCATAATTCCCCCTCTCTTTTAGAGGATACATTTTTTATTTTGTTCTATATACTACTACGGTCAGATTCTTAGGGCATTTTATTTTACAACATGAGATTTATGGCACGGTGTTGTCCGTTTTTTTTATCTTCATTCTTTATTTTTTTAAATGCACTTTTTACATGTTTATATTGTGATTCTTTTGTTGAAGGTACATACATTTTCCTTCCGAGAATATTTTGTTTTTTACACTATTTAGTCCGGCAGTTTTTTAGTGCCTATGAACTGACTGGGTAATATCCATGCAAATAAGAAGCCGTGTTTCTTACTTTCTACTTGTTGTACTTTAGGAGATTGTGTTTTTATAGAAGTTGGGGGATTTTTTTATAAAAAATTAAAAAAAATTTTTAAATTTTAATTCTTAATTTTTAAATTGCTCTTAGTTTGTCTGATACTAGTTGTAATATCATCATATGAATATACTATCCTTCAGAGAGAGTTTTTAATAGCAACGAATCCCATCATTATATACAGTTTATATTACTTGATGGATTTGTTCTTCAAATAGATAGTTATGGCTGATAGGTGCCATCATGATTAGAAAGTTTTTTTTTTTAAATATATTTTTATGTTCTTGGTTGATATGTGACTATGGTCATAAGTTATTTTGCTCATTATTCGCTCCTGCTACGTTCTTCTTTCTTTTCTTTTTTAAGATGATTGTATAGGTTTTATATGTTCTTTTAAGTTTTTATATGTTATGTAATTTACTGTAAATAGTGTTCCTATTTTTATCTCATTATGGTTTATTATACTTTTAGTTGTACAGGAATTGTACTTATTTTACAAGGGTCACAAGTTGGTGTGCTCATTTCTCAACACAGAGGTATTTATTGATACACAGTTTATATGTCACCTGTCACGTCCCTTTTTAGCTTTTTATTATTTAATATATATGTTCATATGATATGTGTAATTTAATATTCAATATGTTTTATGTTTTGTTCACTTTGGCATTTCATTTATAACACACATTTTTATGGAGTTTATCTTGCATTTACATTATCCTTTTAGTCATCTGTTCTTTCCATGATTTTATTTTAAGATGTATGTTTATGTTTTTAGTTCCCTTTACCAGATCAACCCCTGACGAAGGGTAACGAAACACGGCCTGTGTCGGGTTGGTAATAGGTCAATAAAGTTAAGCTCTGTCTTTTCCACATTAATCATGTCTGGGGCTCCTGCCTGGGGCAGTAGAAGCCGTTTGGATGGCCCTGGTTAGAGCAACAACCTAGTACCCAAGAGATCAGGTTCGATTCCTGCTAGCACTACCTTGTGACCTTGGGCAAGTCACGTTACCCTTCATTGCCTCGGAAGAAAAGGCCTGGCAATGTACTTCTGGTTATACCTTGCCAAGAAAACCCAGGGGCTAGTGGGTCACCAGGAGTCAGCATTGACTTGATGGCAGTTAAAAAGAAAAAAAAATGTAAAATGCATCCCTTTCTGCTAATAATACCTTTGGGATGTAGCACACAGTTCTGTGAAAGAGAAATATGTTATGTGAAATCTTTGATGGCATTTCTTTGCTTATAAAGCAGGGTTGGTGCGTGGTGGGTGCCCATTAATACAACAGTCTTGTAAAAATGCATAATTGGACATCATGGTGGGCGTAGGAACGTCCAAAGCACAGAGATGTCTTCAGAGCCACTTTAGAAACCTGCTCTGGGCGCATCCCCAGTGTGAGGATGTCCAAGTCTGAATGGAGGCATGGTGGAGGTGTGGCTAGGGCATCCCCAGAACCTGAACAAATCCATCTGATCTCTGAATAGTCATGGTCGTCCGGTGTCGCATCTAAGTTTATGCCTGCTCCAAGCACGAACGGACATCTGAGAAGTGCTCGTTTTGGCTGAAAAACATCCAGAGGATTTTGAGAAGATAGCACTCCGTCATCCTCCGTTCTCAGCACAATGTTGACGATAGCAGCAGTGAAATATGAACCCTGGCTGCCCCATTCCTAGCCCACCACTCTAACAATTAGTTTATCCTAAACATCCAAGTTCTGAAATACAGTTCTGGGGATGTCTATACTGGGCATGTCCATGTTTGTGAAATCGCGTCTGAACCTGAATATGTGCCTGCTTTTTTTTTTCTAGTTGTTCTGGCTTAGAAGTCCCTTCTAAAATTCTCCTCTATACTTTCAAATATTAAACTTTGCTTCCATATCATCCATTCCAGACGCATGGATTGTTCTCCGCAAACAACAGATGAAGACTAAACATGATCAGCTTGTGATGTCCTCCTATAAGGGCATTGTGCATCAGAAGGTTGGCCAGTGTTGCTCAATCTCCAGCAGATGGTTGGGTCTTCTGCATCTGGACTACACTTCAGGGGCTTAGAGGAAGGCATCCTATACTTGGTTCCCCTCTGGGGTGGCAGTAACCGAGCAAGAGGCAGTGGGGAAAAAAAAGGATTGACAGCCTGCCTCTATCGCAGTGAGCCATTTTGGAACAGTGACAGGCTCACTCGCATGCAGGGTGTACACTCGGGTGCTCCAGGTCCTTCCCCTCTGATCTGCCACCCTCTGCTGCCACATCGGGACTGGGACCACAGTTCCTTTCCTTCAGTGTGATCGGCTGTTTTGTGGGGGGGGGTTTCCCTTCTGGCAGCTCTCTGTGTGATCGGAGCTTCAGCATGGGCTGGTTGCATGTGTGTTAGTGTATTTTCTGGTTCAGCCAGAGAGCCCGCTCAGACCACGTGCACAACATGGCATTGGGGAAGCAGACCTGTGTGGCTTGTGTAGCACGCAGAGGCACATTGTCTGCGGCGGGCCTCTGCCATATCTGTGCTGAGGAGGACAGATCAGCAAAGGTGACTCTGTGTGGGGGCCCATTCTCTGGTATGCCAGAAAAAGCTGTGGCTGAGACTGCATCAGCTCATTCCGGGAAGCCGGATGGTCCGCAGGGGGCAGGAGAAGCGGCGATCTTAAGCAGCATGGCTGCGGGGGACAAAGCTGGGGTGAGCAAGTCCCCGGTGACCTCTATAAAAGCAAAAAAGCACCAAAAACAGTCTGATCCGCAGAGCTGCCATTTTCTCTGGAGTTTGTATTATTACTCCATCAGGCTTTCTGTTTTAAAGCAGGGCTGTGGGTCATATAAAGCCTCCAAGGTAGATAGGTCAGAATCGAGAGTCAGCTTGGATTGCTTGCCCCTTCTAGAGACAGGGGGAACTCCACTCATTAAAAGGCTAGAGAGCAGCCTGAGCAACTTGGGGAGCCTGCACCTCCGGATTTTGTTTCCTCGTATGCTCTAGAGGGACCTTGGGAGACTGGGGGAAACTCCTAGAAATGGAGATTGAGGAAGGGAAGATCTCTTCCATGGATGAATCCACAGTAGTCCGGGTTTTCTGCAAGGAAGAACTCATGGCCTTAATGTTCTCTGGGAGCCTTGAACATGGCAGTGGGGTGGTCCTCTGGAGAAGATTAGTCTGAAGGATCCCTTGTTCCATGGCATACGGTCCCCTTAGGACCTCTTCCCAGCACACAAGGCCATCACATGGATGATCGATGCGGAGTGGGATCTCCCGAAAGGTAGCTTGCGTGGGGGGAGGACGATGTTCTGCTTGTACCCACTCTCTCTGGACAAGAGCAATGTCCTTAAAGTACAGAAGGTAGATGCTTTGGTTACAGCTGTGACCAAGAAGACCAGCATTCCAGTGGAAGGTGGAGCCGCTCTGAAGGATCCTCAGGACAGGAGATTGGAGACTGTGCTGAAGCAGGCATTTGAGGCTAATGCCCTTACTGTGCAGACTTCCATCTGCAGGACCTATATGGCTCAGGCATGCCTGCATTGGGCCTAAGGCCTACCAGAGTCAGGAGCAAGCCTGGAAGTGGCAGTGTTGGAGTCGGGAGCAGCCTACCTAGCTGATGCCTTCTATGACCTAGTGTGAACCTCATCCAAAAGCATGGCCTCGGCGGTGGTGGCTCGCTGACTGCTATGGCTCCATAATTGGTCTGCAGATGTGTCGTCCAAGGTGTGGCTGTCCACACTTCCATTTAAGGGGAAGCTGCCTTTCGGTGATGCACTGGAAAAGTTGGTTAAGGACCTCAGAGACTCCAAGAGAGCTTGCCTACCGGAGGACAAGCCCAGGGAAGCTCGTGCCTTTTCAGAGGGCTTGTTACTCTGAGGGGGAATTTCTCCTTGCGTGGGTGGGTAGTGAGTATTGCTCCCTTGCCGGGGGACCCGCAAGTCATATTGAAGCAATGGGGACACAAGCAGGGGATGGGGTCAGAAGACGCTATGACTCTTTACTCACTGTGGATCCGGATCACGCAGGCCCAGTGGATGCTGGAGATCATTCGGGAAGGGTATGTGCTGGAGCTGGCATGTCCCATTCCTGTCGCCTTCCTGGTCTCTCCCTGCAAGTCCGTGGTAAAGCCTGAGGCAGTAGGGGTGATATTGGACAAGCTTGTCCACATGCGCGTGGTTTGGCCGGTACTCCATTTACTTCGTTGTGCCCAAGAAGAACGTTTTCTTCTACTTGATCCTAGACCTCAAGCATGTCAACAGTGTGTTGTGGGTTCCCTGTTTTCACAAGGAAACCTTGCACTCTGTCATTGTTGTGGTGCACGAGGGCGTGTTCCTGACATCATTGGACCTTAACGGAGATGGACCTCCACATCCTGATCAGACTGGAACACCAGAGATACTTCTGTTTTGCAATGCCCATGGGTCATTTTCAGTATTGCATGCTTCCCTTCAGTCTCACTACTGCACCAAGAACATTCACAAAGGTCATGGTTGTGGTGGCGGCCATGTTGCAGTGAGAAGGATTACTGGTCCATCCATACCTGGACAATTGGTCGATCTGAGCAAAGTCCCATGAGGAGAGTGAGACCGAAGAGTGGTTGAATTCCTGCAAAGTCTGGACTGGGTGATAAATTTTGAAAGAGCCACCTCTGTCCCTCACAACGGCTTACTTGAGATTGCTGTTCGACACCCAAGTAGCACGGGTGGTGCTGCACCCAGAAAAGACAGCAAAGGTTCAGGAGTAGGTCCAACTTTTTCTCTGGATGGTGCATCCCTTGGCCTGGCACTACCTCCAGCTTCTAGGATCTGTCAGTGACCATAGACCTGGTGTCGTGAGCATGAGCTCATATCAGGCTGCTACAGCGCTCCCTTTTGTTCTGTGGTCCCCGCAATGGGATCCATTCTCCCAGCGGTTACTATGTTCAGGGGATGTGAGGCTCAGCCTGTGCTGGTAGCACTCGTCCCCAACTCTGACAGTGGAGTTACTGTTGGAACCACCCACTTGAATCACAGTCACCATCGATGCCAGCCTATCTGGTTTGGGAGCACACTGCCTCTTGCAGCTGGCCCAGGGACACTGGTCAGCGGAGGAATCATTGTGGTCGATAAATTGGTTGGAGCTGAGAGCAGTGTTCTAGCGCTACAGCGCTTTCTGCTGCAGAACAAGGCGGTGCGAGTCTCTCTTTTTTGGACAACGCCACCGCGGTGGCCTGTATCAACTACCAAGGAGGCATGGCCAGCAGGGGCCTGATGGAGGAAGTGGCTCCACTGATGCAGTGGGTGGAGATGCATCTGAGCAATTTTTCAGCGGTGCATGTGGTGGGCAAGGAGAAAGTGCAGGCGGACATCCTGAGCTGCCATCAGATGGACCCAGCGGAATGGTCTTTGGAGAAGTCTGTTTTTAAGTGTCTCATGTGGTAGTGAGGGCAGCTGGTGATGGACTTAATAGTGTTGACTGCCAATGCCAAGGCGAGCCAGTTTTACAGCAGGAGGTGTGAGCATATGTGACAGGGGCTCAATGCCCTAATACAGCCGGGGCTGCAGGAGGCCCCTGCTGTATTTGTTTCCTCCCTGACCTCTGATCAGCTGGATGTTACACCAAATAGAGACACTATGGCCTAGTGTCGCTCATAGCGCCATATTGGCCACAGAGACCCTGATACATGGATCCTCTACACTTAATGGCAGCAGTACTCTGGAGGCTGTCGATGTGCCCTGACCTGTTGCTCCAGGGTCCTTTGTGGATGCCCCAGGTGGATCGATTCTCGCTTATGGCTTGGCTCTTGAAAGATCAGGGCTGAGGAAAGAGCATATTCACCAGTGATGGTGGCCACTCTCCTAAAGGTGAGGAAGCCCTCGATCTCCTTGTATGTTCGCATTTGGTGAGTGTTTGAGGACTGGTGCAAGAACTATGGCACCATGGCTCTGATATTGAATGTCTTAACCTTTCTGCAAGTGGGGTTGGAAAAGTATCTGCCTCTGGGCTCACTGCAGGTCCAGATGGTAGCCTTGACATGCTACCGTGGTAGGGTCTAAGGCAGGGGTCTCAAACTCAAATTGCTTTGAGGGCCAAATGAGGACTTGTAAAGTAACCCGCGGGCCGCATAAATATTTGCATAATGTTACCATACAAAACGTAGCGTTAATGATGCACATTTCCCAGAGCTGACATATTCCAGTTAATAAATTCAAAATAGATATTTTTCTACCTTTTTTGTGCATTTTTTTCAGTTGCAATTGTTCCAGCCACTTTCTTCTGGTTTCTTCGTGTCTTCTGCTAACTCTCCATCGTCTGCTGTCCATTTGTCCTTTCTTCTCTCTTCTAGTTTTTTTTTTCCATTCTCTCTCCACATCTGCTTTAACATACTAATCTTTCTCCTTTTGCTCCTTCCTCATTCCTATTTCATCCACTCAAATTTTACCCCTCCATCCTCAATCACCACTTACTCTCCCAATACCCGGCCAATTGTAGATTTTTCTTCCCTCCCACACAAAATATTTTTCCCCTCACCATTTCACTCTCCCAGCCCCATCCCATTCTAATCCTCCCCCAACATCAGCTCCCTTCTAGTTCCACCCCCACCCAGCATCCGCTCCCTTCTAGTCCCCGCATCAGCCCATTTCCAGTCCTATCCCCACATTAGCCCATTTCCAATCCTATCCTAGCCCCACCATCAGCCCATTTCCAATCCTGTCCTAGCTCCCCCCACTAAGCCCATTTCCAGTCCTAGCAACCCCCCCATAGCCCATTACCAGTCCTAAGCCCCCCCAACAGCCCACTTCCAGTCCTAATCCTCCCATCACCCCATTTTCATTCTTAGCCCCACCATAGCCTATTACCAGTCCTAACCCCCCCGCTGCCATTAGCCCACTTCCAGTCCTAACCCCCCATTACCCCATTTCAGTCTTAGCCCCGCCGTAGCTCATTACCAGTCCTAACTCCCCCCCCATCAGCCCACCTCCAGTCCTTCCTAACCCCCAACAGCCCATTTCCAGTCCTAACCCCCCCCCCCATCAGCCCAAGTAAATAAAATTTAAAAATAAAAACCCTGGCTTCTGCTGCTGCCGCTGCCGCCGTGGCAGCAGCAGAATCAGCTGTCCCGCGGCCCCTTCCCCTCTGTCCGGAAGAGCCCTGAGTCTGCTCCATCAGCGGCAGGCTTTTCAAGCCGCGAAGAGAGTATTTCCCTCTCGCGCGGCTTGCCTATTCACTTTTCAAGCCGCGCGAGAGGGAAATATACTCTTCGCGGCTTGAAAAGCCTGCCGCTGATGGAGCAGACTCAGGGCTCTTCCGGACAGAGGGGAAGGGGCCGTGGGACAGCTGATTCTGCTGCTGCCATGGCTGCAGCAGCAGCAGCAGCAGAAGCCAGTTTGTTTGTTTTTTTAAATTGACAGTTGATTCTGCCGCTGCCATGGCGACAGCAGCAGAAGCCAGGGTTTTTTTTTTTTTGTTTCCCTCCGTCGCGGGCCGCACAAAGCTCTCTCGGCCCGCGGGCCACGTGTTTGAGACCCCGGGTCTAAGGCGTTTCATTGGCAGTGCATGCGGATGTCATACGGTTCCTATGGGTTGTTGAACAGATGTGTAAAGCTCAGGCGGCTGGTGGTATCAACATGGGACTTGAATATTGTGCTAGTGTCCCCTAGATAAGGCTTTGCTGAAAAATCTCAACTGAAGATAGTGTTTCTGGTGGCAATTTGATCAGCATGGCAGATTTTGGAATTTCAGGCCTTATCCTGTTGAGAACAATACTTAATGTTCCACCCCGAAAAGATAGTGTTGCGGATGGTGCCAGCCTTCCTGCCAAAGGTGGTGATTGTTTTCCATTTCAATCAACCTGTTGCACTCTTGGTCCTCCGAGTCGAGGGGGTGTGGATTCCATCTTATGCTTGCTCAATGCCAAGAGGGCGTTGCGAATAAACTTAGGGACGACGGAGCCCTCCTGCTGCTCAGCGTGGCTCTTCAAACTGTTTGGAGGGGCACACCACGAAGGAGTAGCGGCAAAGGCTCTGTGGCTGAAGGAGGTGATTGCTACAGCCTATTTGCTGAAGCGCACAGGCTCATGTCTTCGGGGCTACGTGTCTACTCCCACGAGGGTGCAGGCGGCCTCCTGGGTAGAGGCGTGTCTCATCCCTCCAGGGGAGATCTGTAGTGCAGCCACTTGGGCATCCTTGAACCTGTTTGTGAAACACTATCGTCTCGATGTTCAAGCATGGGAGAAAACCTGGTTCAGGGCCACAGCGCTACAAGCATGCCTCACGGGTCCCACTCCGTTGGAGGTACTGCTGTGGTACATCCCATGTGTCTGGACTGGACTGAAGGGATTATGTGGAAGGTGAAATAAGGCCTTACCTGCTAATTACCTTTCCTTGAATCCCTCCAGTCCAGAACCTGCCCAGTTCATGCCTGCTTGGGAAGTGTGTCCGGGATCCATTGGGGTGGAGTCATTTCAGTTGTGGTGAGTGTCTCGGGTGTTCCCGTACTTTCCTGGAGGCAAGGGGGAGGGGCGGGGGTAGGAGCCTCCGAGTTGCATTCCTTTCAGCCTTAAAAAAAAAAAAGGAGTGGATTATCAATTAAGGCCATTGAAGCCTCAGAGAATCTGACATTTAGGGAGCATTCGGTTGAACACGATTTGGTGGGAGCAGAGGGCTCAACTGCTATCAGAGAGGCTTCAGCTCTGCTTTGTTAGGCAATACTGGCCAACCTTCTGATGCACCCAGCCCTTATAGGATGCATCACAAAGCTGGTTATGCTCAGTCTCCATCTACTGGTTGGGGGGTACAACCCATGCAACTGGACTGGAGGAATTCAAGGAAAGGTAATTAGCAGGTAAGGCCTAATTTCACTTTGTATGTGTGTGTCTAGTCTCCCTACAGGTAAAAGAACGTGTGTATGGCTCTTTGCATTTGTGTGGCTGTCAGACTCTATTGTTTTGACTGCTACTGCTCTTTAATGCCCTTGGTAACTGCCTAGTCTTTCCCAATGGTTGGGCCAGACCTGGTATAGAGATGCTCACACTATCCATTTTATTGTAGTACTTGGAGATGTTGGTCAGGATCGGTAATTGCCAAAATTGCATTGACAACCTTAACAAGTTGATGCTCTGGTAGCCCTTTTTTCCATGACTATAGATGATGTATTTAGGATTAACCACTCTTGTGTTTATTTCACAGATAAAAACTTGGAGAATGCTGAAGAAGCAGCAGAGCAGTTCAAATTAATCCAGGCAGCCTATGATGTTCTGAGTGACCCCCAGGAAAGAGCATGGTATGTACCATAATGATGCTCCACATATCTTGGCTTAGAAGTGAGGTTCATGAAATGTCGTGGTATGTGCAAAACTCGCACATTTGGAGAAACTGCCCCAAAAGAATTGAGTGATCACAATGAATCTTAACTAGATTCAGGTAATAAGTTGTGTGTGTGCAGCATGAAGCTTATGCTCTAGTATTACTGTCCAGCAGAATTTGAGGAGGATAGTATGATGCTTTTATTCTTACATGTGACTGATGCCAAAAACTACAAGACAAATAGCAGTGAGTGATTCACAGTGTTGTAGATTTCACCTTTTAAGGAAATTGGCCACTAACTAATTACCTAACCATATCCATTGTAGAAGGCAAGAGCAATATAATTGTGTGGATGGATTAAAATGTGCTCTTATATAACAGTTGAATATGCAATCCTGTTTGCATGGAGTTAGCCATTTTATTCACTAAGGGCTTCATTGAAGGCATACATGAATATTTGCCCTTGGATGCCCTTTCCAGTCTTAGAGCTGTACTGGGTCAGTGCTTAGAGGTGGGGCATTGCTGGTAGAGGAATTTGGACTAAGACCACACCCTTTCCAGATACAAAAGCTGAAGTCACGTCTCCAGAATTTCAGCACCGCTATTGGCCATCTTGGGCAGCATCTGGAGACCTTTTTAAAAGGAGACACTTGTGTAGGCCCAATTAAGGGGCTTTTGCAAGTTTCTGGTAAGTGGGTTGTGTTTAAAATGTATGGCGTTTTTCCTAATCATCTCTCCACTCAAGTATGTGTGGGTTATCTCCCTCTACCAGCAGCCGGGGACTGAGCATGTCAGATTTCTGATGTCACAGTAGAACTCCTCCCCCTTAGGCTCCAGAAATCAGTATCTCAGTTCTCAGCAACTGGGTGAGGAGCTTCCGCATGGCTGAACTCCACTGAAGGGGCATTTGATTTAGAAAAAAAAAAGAGTGAACAAGGAGAGAATATCGGATAAACAGGAGAAGCCTTAAGACATATTAGCTGGTCTCTCTGAGCTGGGTCACTTGCCTTGTGAGCATTACAGGTGGGAACAGCAGAAGGCAGGTTTTGCTGCCCTTGGCACCAGGGCTTTCCAGTAGGTATGTTGCAGTTCACGAGTTAAAACACCCAGTGGTCCGGGTCTCTCTTCCCTCCCATCCAGACAGCTTGGGCTCCTTATGTCAGAGTGGCTGACTGCCTTATCTTCTTCACTGGGGGTATGTTTGGGCTGACATCTCCTCGAGTGGAGTGGATGTTGGTACTTGGGGTATGGTCGGCCATGTATCTGTTGAGGAGAACGGGCAGCTGATTCCACTGTCTCCAGCTGCTGCTTCCTTCAATGGTAGGGCAGCTGGACTGAGCCACAGTTATGTTCTGGATTACTCTTTGGTGCCACTACGCGGTTCTGTTTTATTCTAAGTAGCTGGGCAATTTTTTCTTATTCCTCCCCTGGGGAGCCTTTCAGCTTTGCACTTGAGTGTGTTCCCTTTTTATGTGGTAAGAATTGTTTTTGGCGGCATCTTTTCTGTTTTTTTTTTTTCTGGGCTCCGGTAGTTTGTTTTACTGGTATCCATTGAATGAGGCAAAATGAAGGAGTTCTGTTGGCCTCTCCACGGGACAGGCTCCTCTGTGGTTTACAGGCTGGCTTCGTTTCTCGTAGTGTGTTTTGGCGCAAAGGCGACCATGTCCTTTTTTCACTTTCTTCCTGGCCTGCCTTCTTCAGGATAGATTGCTGGGAGTTTTGGCTGTGTGTTTTTTCTCATTCAGAACAACAAAGCATGGAAAAGCTATTAAAAAAACAAAACAAAAAAACCCGGATGAGAAGAAAGCACTTATGAGGCAATGGGTTAACCGGTTGATCCTCTGCTGCGCGGAGCTGGGATTGGTTGGTTGGGGTTTCCCTGTCGGGGCAGAGGTTCTCCAGCGATCTCTGTTGTGCCTGTCGAGGTTTGGAGCTGACATTTTTTTTTGAGGTTCACAGTGGGGGTGGGGGGGCAGCTAGTGGTGAAATGATTGCTGGTAGTTTCTTGTTTGGCCCCTTTGGTTCTCACTTTCTAGTTGATTTTCTTTGTGTGTGGACTAGCCACTTTTGCTGTCGAGTCCAGTTTGGGGATTAGGATCAGCGTGCTTGTTTTCAGGGAGTTCCTTCCAGTAGTTTTCATTTTGTTTCATGTTTCATCACCTGTGATGGCTTCTCTGGGGAAGTATTAGGGCAGTTTGTTTTGCCACAACTCATTGTGATCTGTTGTGCTTCTCCAGCTCCCTATGCCTTGGTAAAGGCAAGATGATGATTTGGCGGGCAAGCAGTGCTTTTGGTGCTGGTGGGGCACATTGTCATCCCAGGCATTCATTTCTGGCCCAGACTTGATGTAGAGGTCAGTTTTTATAGAATACAATAAAACAAACAAAAATAAATAAATCCCTCTGGCCAGTCTGGCTCCTGTGAGCATGCTGCGTTGCCCAGTAGCGCCTGGATGGCACTTTTTCCCTACTTAGCTGTATTGGCTCTTGGCCTCTTTATAGTTCTTGGCTCTCTTCCTGATGCTGGGTTTAGGGTCTTGCGCTAAAGCTGTAATCGCAGGAGTTCTTTTTACTGGTCTTCATTTAACTGGTGTTGACATCATGTGGCCCACTGGATGGGTTTTAATAGGTGTGCTTTTACCCATTAGTGTTTTTCCCTGGGGATAGCTCTATTTTTTTTTTTTTTTTTTTTGCTACCTAGGGTTTTAGGTCTTTTGGTGGCTAGTTGTCCTGCTGGCGAGACAGGGGAACATCTGCTCAGTCATTCACATTATTTTTCTCTAGTTCCTCTCTGCTAGGAGGTGTTCTAGGGTGATCCCTGGTTGCTAGGTTTGCTTTGCCTTATCGTTCCGTGCAGCAGTAGGGTTTTTTGTTCTCTGCAGGGGGGCTGATGGAGTTTCAGAACAAGTTTGGTTTCTGTTTCTCCAACTAGTGCTATTAGATTGAGACATTCCTAGACATCATACTTGGGCGATGTAAACTTGTCCTGTTCTAGTTCCCCTTTTTGGGATTCTTGTTGGTTTGTTTCTCTTACCCTTCATCTATTAATCCTACTCTGTCCGGTTATATCTGTTATTCTGACATGCTCTTCTTGCTCGGGGCTGTTCCGTTCATAGTTATGGGTTGTTGTAGCTCAGGGACTGGCTTTGCCTGTCTTGTGTGTTTCTCGGTTTGATTAGTGCACTATTACAGTTGTGGTCAACACTATTGGCATCCTTGCTTTTTAGGTATGTTTGTGTACAATATTTTGAGAAATAATTGGAAATATTCCAGCTGTATGTTGTCATAATATTTTAATAGTATGTTCATAGGTATACAACAAAAAAGATGTCTGTGCAACTTGGATGTAGTGATTTCTGAGAAAAAGACAAAATATGACCTGGACAGGATTAATGGCACCCTTCACTAATATTTGGTTGCACAACCGTTGGCAGTGATGACAGCCTCCAAATGTTTCTTGTAGCCATCTATACGTTTCATACATCTGGCTGCTGGTAGTTTCTCCCACTTTTCAACTGTGATTTGTTCCAGCTCAGGAATGTTTCCAGGACTCATTTTACCAATGGCATATTTCAGCTCTTTCCAAAGGCTTTGAGATCAGGACTTATTGCTGGCCAGTTTAAAATAGTAGGGTATCTGGATTCCTGAGGAGAGTACTTGGTCCATCAACTGACTGGAAATGAGAGTGATCTTTCTGGCTATACAGATTTCTAGAAGGACAGTACGGTCTGCTTCGACAAGGTGACCATGGTGGCCTACATCAACCGCCGTGGGGGCACTGGCAGTGTGACTCTGATGGAGGAAATTCATTCCCTGCTACTGTGGGCGGAGGAGGATTTCATGGCTCTCTTTGTGGCTCACATAGCAGGAGAAGAATACATACAAACAGACTTCTCAGACGCCACAGGCTGGACCCAGGAGAATGGGAACTAAACATTTTTCATGACATCACCAGTCGCTGGGACATGTCTTTTATGGATCTGATGGACTCTGTATCCAATGCCAAAGCAACCCGGTTCTTCTGCAGGTGTAGGAAACCACTGTCCGAAGGCTTTGATGCCTTGGCCCGGTGAGGGCCTTCGGAGGGGCTGCTGTATCATATTCTCCAATGCATAGAAGCCCACCACGGTAGGGTGATTCTATTAGCTCTGGATTGGCCTCGTAGGCTGTGGTATGCCGATCTTCTCTGACTATTAGCAGTGAACAGAATCGCCCTATCCTCATGGGGCCGATTCTCATGCTGTACGTGCATTGATTCTCACAGCCTGGCTCTTGAAAGGGTGAGGCTGAAGTGGAGGGGCTATTTGACATCTATGATAGCCACCGTATTAAGAGCCTATAAAAATTCTACCACCTTGGCCTATGTCAGGGTGTGGCATGTGTTAGAAAGTTGGTGTGATGACTTCAGGCTCTGGCCCTTTGCCACTTCACTCTCTGATATTCTGGCCTTGTTACAGGCTGGGCTGGACAAGGTGTTGACTTTGAACTCCTTCCGAGTTCAGGCAGCGGTTCTCTCATGTTAGCAGGGGTGCATGCAGGGGTACTTCTTGGCAGTTCACCCAGAAGTAGTCTGCTTCCTCCAGGTGGTGAAACACATTCGTCCATCCTCCATGGGATCTCAACTTGGTACTTTCTTCCTCATGGGGGGCACACTCCTTTTGATCTGTTGGCTTGGGCTTACCTGAAACGGTCTTCTTGGTGGCCATGTGTTCGATGCAACGGTTCTCTGAATTCCAAGTCCTATCTTGCGGAGACCCTTTCTATTTAGGTCCAAGGAGAACGTGGTCCTGAGACAAATGTCCCTCTTGCCCAAAGTGTGTTGTCGCATTTTCATCTGAACTGTAGAGTACTGCGGTACTATCTGAAGCGAACAGTCAATTCATAGGGCGGACCCTTTGTTCTTCTTGTTTTGGAGACCCACGTAAAGGGGAGGTGGCTTCCAAATTCTTGGTGGTTCGCTAGGCAGAGGCAAGAGCTTCCTTTACTTATGTGCTAAAGGGTAAGGTGCTGCCGAGCGATCTTAAAGCCCATTCGGCAGGGTTGCAGGTGACCTGGGTGGAACACAATCTAGTTTCATCAGTGAACGTTTGTAGGGTGTTAACATGGTCATCTCTGTATACCTTCACACATCATTACCGTCTAGATGGCAAGCATCTAACTAAGTGCATGTTGGGACTTTTGTGTTCCAATCCAGACTCGCGGGTCCCTCTCATACTTTATCAGTGCTCTACATCCCACATGTATTGGACTAGACTGGAGGGACGATTAGGAAGATGAGATTAGACCTTACCTGCTAATTGTCTTTCCTTGAGTCTCTCCAGTCCAGTCCAGGACCCCCCTTCTGCAAGGAACATCTTTCTGTCTTTTTAGAGTGTAGGAATGGGCATGTCCAGCTGGTCTCATTGGAGGGCTCTGTTAAGAATCTCATCGCTTCACATTCTGGAGTCCTCATGGAGAATGGTCAGCGGAATGGCAAGTATTACCCTGGCTACTTGTCTTATTCTCCTTTGTACATATTTCTGTGGTGTTTTTGTCAGTGGCAAAGTTCATTCATAATTTTCCTATGTATTATGCTATTGGGATTTGTTTCCCTTGTGTTCTCTGGGAATCTGCTTTGTCAACAGGATGCTAATTTCTGGAGCCTAAGGAGGGAGCTCTTCTACTGGGACATCAGAAATCTGACATGCTCAGTCCCCAGCTGCCGGTGGGGGAACATCCATACGTACTGGACTGGTGGATATGGTGGATGGACTGCTTGATGAGTGGTTAGTAATGTGAGTCGACCTTTTGGATTTAGTAGCACCCAGGTAAATGGTTCAGGTTCAGCCAGTGAAAACAATGAACTAGTTTTTGGGTAGTCTGAAGGATCAGAAAGTAGTTTTATGTAGTTTGGAGAGACAATGGTGAAAATCAAGGTAAGAGCAAGATAAAAGGGTATGGAGCAAGGAAGAAAGTAGCTCTGTAAGATTCAGTTTGTTAAACAAGTAAGGTTTTTTAATAGAAAGGTTTCTTTATTATGTATATGTATGCTTATGACCTAAGGAAATGTATAGGATTGTGAGTAGGCTGTTAGGTCATGTTGTAGTTGCGAAATTCCCAACAGAGGTGAATGCAAATGCTTTTGCGGATTCTTTATGAGCAAGATAAAAATATGAGATTCCATTCTGGGTCAGACCAGATTCCATACTGGGTATTCTGTTTCTAGCAGTGGCCAATCCAAGTCAAAAGTACTTGTCAGGTTCCCAAAAAGTATACAAATTCCATGCTGCTTATCACAGGGGTAAGCATGAGATTTCCCTCATCCTCTTTAATAATGGTTTCTTCTTCTGTGAACTCTTTTCAACCCAGCTACACAAACAGCTTTTACTACATCCTCTGGTAACAAATTCCAGATTTTGATTACATGTTGAGTGAAAAAATATTTTCTCCAGTTAGTCTTAAATGTGCTACATTGTAGCTTCATTGCGTGTTCCCTAGTCTTTCTTCTTTTTGAAGGAGTAAATAACAGATCTATGTTTACCCATTCTACTCTGCTGCTTGTTTTATAAACCTCTATCATATCTCCCCTCAGCCATCTCTTTTCCAAGTTGAAGAGGTCCTAACCTTTTAAACTTACTTTCTGAGGAATATATTTCCATCCCCTCTATCATTTTGGTGGCTCTTCTCTTTACTCTTTCTAATTCTGCTATATCCTTTTTAAGATGAAATAGTGGCTCTAAAAAATGAAGATTTGACTGAATGGGGAGTCTGCTGTCGAGGGGAACCTAATTAAGCAGAAGTTGGAGTTGTTAAACAATATATCATTAGAGGGCGAAACAGTTAATGAACTCTTTGCAAGTGACTCCTCTTCCCTCTAATTTAGCCCAAATCTCGTTTTAAGCAGCGTTCTAAGTGTATGTTTGATTGTTGATGTTATCAATGTCTTGTTGGTGAAATCTCCTGAATAGATTTGAAAGAAGCAATAGTCATTCCTGATCGTCCCTCAAGTCTAGTCCCGGAATCTCTGGGTTCTCAACCTCATCTAGCAGCTTTGGAGACTGAGAAACGTCAGTGCTGTGATGTCACCAGTATATAAGGGCTGGCACCGCCTTCTCTCCTCAGTTTATCAGTCTCCAAAGCAGCTATAGGGGTAGTGAGCCCGGAGGTCTGCGGGGCTCACTTGAGGAACGATTAAGTAAAGATAGAAGAGGAGTTAGAGTGCTAAATCTGAAGGGTTTTTTATTTTCTCTACCGGTAGTGGCTGGGTGAGCGTCTTTTGGTGTTGCCCTGAGATCCTCTGCTCCCCCCCTTTTTTGTTCTTGGATCAGTGAGTCGGTCAGGACTCGGGGCTGGGGCCTCGGGGACTCCGAGGGAGAGGATCAGCCACTGGTTACCTGCCCGGGTGGAAGGGACAGGATCCGGTTTGTTTCGGAGCGCAGCCAGTGCAGAGGGATTTGCTTGCCATAGCTGTCTGCTCTGGGAGACACTCGCAGCTGGTCGGGGCTTCCGGGGGCGGTGCACCGGCAAAGATAAGAGTCTGGATCTGCCGGACAAAGGTAAGAGCCGGGGAAATTGCTAAAAAGGCACTTGGGAGTGATAGCGCTCCGGGTCTGCCATTTCTGCAGCAGTTTCGGCGGGAAGCAGCGTTTTTGCCGAAACAGGCCTGACCGCGTGTGTGGAAGGCGGGAAGATCGCCGTTTCTACCTTTGGGGCTTTGGCACTGCCTTTCTCAGCCCGGGAGCTTCGTTTTTAGTTTCTTCCTTCAGGGTTTAGCAGGGGGACTTCTTCTGAAGGTATTATTGTAAAAAAAAAAATTTCTGTTGAAGGGGGGCTTGGCTGCTGGTGGCTGTGGACGCAGCATGCCTTCAAAACAGCTTTGCCTTTTATGTGGGGCAAAGAGGAGCTCAGTCTCTCAAGAGGGGGTCTGTAGGGGCTGCGCTCCAGGGTTAGAGGCCAGAGAAGTAGTGGCTGAGGCAGACGTTGGCTCCCAGGAGAGGGCACATGCCAAGGAGGGCCTCATGGAACCTAGTTTTTCTTCCCTGCCAGCTCCGGAGCCTGCGCTTAGTACACAGTTAGCTCCAGTGCCTCAATTCTCGCAGCAGCCTGTAGCAGGCAGTTTGGCTGCGATATTTTCGCCAGATTTTATGGCTCTGCTCCAGAAGACTTTGTCAGGTTCACAAGAGGGGCCCATTCCAAGTACTTCGGGAGCGGAAGTTGGTCAGAAAAGACCACGTTCGCCCTTGTCAGCGGTAGCGTCTGGCATCAGTGCCAAGAGGGCCAGGTCAGATAAAGATCATTTAGCTCACTCCGTGGTGTCGGAGGACGTGCATTCGGAGGAGGCGGATATGGACAGGGACTTGGATGATTTAGAGGAAGGTGAGATACGCGACCAGGAAGCTCAGGCTCGAGTGATGCGGGTGTTTCACAGAGAGGAGCTGCTGGCCCTTATCGCAGAGTCTCTCAAGGCCCTGAATATGCCCGACGCAGGGCCGTCGGAAGACTCTACCCTGGAGGATCCCTTGCTGCAGGCCTTTCGAAAGAATCAGAGGGCCTTTCCTGTGCATAGGGTATTTAAGGAGATGATTCAGGAGGAGTGGGATATGCCGGAAGCCACGCTTAAGGGAACGAGAGTGATGACAAGGCTATATCCTCTTTTGGATCAGGATCGGGAGCTGTTTAAGGCCCCGAGGGTGGATGCAGCTGTATCAGCAGTGACTAAGAAGACTACCATCCCCGTGGAGGGTGCGGCGGCGCTTAAGGATGCGCAGGACCGCAAGTTGTAAACTTTTATTGAAGCAGATTTTTGAGGCTAATGCATTGTCTTTACAGGCATCTATTTGCGGGGCCTGGGTAGCGTGGGCCTGTTTGCGGTGGGCGCAGCAGGTCCAGGGCGACTGCCTGGGCGAAGTAGCTGAGGAGGCGGCCAGGTTAGAGTCCGGTGTGGTGTATCTCGCCAACCTTCATTATGACTTGATCCGAAGTTTGGCCAAGAGCATGGCTTCGGTAGTCGCAGGGCGACACTGTCTGTGGCTAAGTAATTGGGCAGCTGATGGTTCTTCCAAGGCGAGGTTGAGTAAGCTTCCATTCCGGGGGAAGCAACTCTTTGGAGAGGATTTGGATAACTTGGTGAAGGAGTTAGGTGAATCAAAAGGAGGTAGGTTGCCGGAGGACAAACAGAAACCAAGCCGCTCTGTGCCTGCCTTTCAAGGGCAGCAGCGTGACTTTCGCCGCTTTAATCCCCCGAGGGGAGGTCAATCCCAGTGAGGGCGCTTCCCTATTAGATCCCAGGGGTTTCGGGGGTTTCGAGGAGCAAACAAGGGGTTCGTGTCTGCATCCTCGTCCTCCTCCTTCAAGAAGACACAATGAAGTGAGGGGGGTCCAGGGGGAGTTAGTTCCCATAGGGGGGCGGCTGTGGGAGTTTTACCCTGCCTGGGCCCAACTCACGTCCGATCAGTGGGTGCTCGAAGTGGTTCGAGAAGGTTATGCTCTGGAGCTGCTATGGCCGGTCTCTGAGTCTTTCGTTCGGTTGCCATGCAGCTCTCGAGCAAAACGCGAGGCAGTGCAGGAGACGGTGCAAGGACTTATCCGGCTCAAAGCGATTGTCCCGGTTCCTGCCGACCAGTTAGGTTGCGGTCGATACTCGATTTACTTCATAGTGCCAAAGAAAGAAGGCACCTAGCGTCCCATTTTAGATCTAAAACGAGTGAATCATCGTCTGCACGTGTCTCATTTTCGGATGGAGACGCTCAGATCTGTCATTGTAGCGGTGAGAAAGGGGGAATTTCTGACGTCCCTGGATCTCTCGGAGGCGTATTTGCACATTCCGATACGCCAGGAACATCAGAAGTTCCTCAGATACGCGGTGCCCACGGGACACTTTCAGTTTCCGGTGCTCCCGTTTGGCCTGGCAACGGCGCCGCAAACTTTCACCGAGGTCATGGTGGTGGTGGCGGCGGCGGCCTTGCGGAAGGAGGGAGTCTTAGTGCACCCATATCTGGATGATTGGTTGATCAGAGCGAAGTCCAGGGAAGAGAGTGTTGCCGCCACAGCCAGAGTGATAGCGTTGTTGCAGAGTCTCGGTTGGGTAGTCAACACGGCAAAGAGCAAGTTAGTTCCGTCTCAAAACCTGGAGTATCTCGGTGCACGTTTCGATACGACGGTAGGGCGAGTGTTTCTGCCTCAGCAGCGAGTGTTGAGTCTCAGGCTTTTGTTAAGGCGTTTTCTAAGTCGGTGCTGTCCCACAGCCTGGGAATATCTGCAGGTGCTAGGGACTATGGCGGCGATGCTGGAGTTGGTCCGTGGGCTCGGGCCCACATGAGACCCCTGCAGCGGGCCCTGCTGAGAAGGTGGTCGCATCAAGAGGATTCGCTCTCCCACGGTTTGCCTTGTCCTCCGCAAACCCGTCTGGCGCTACGGTGGTGGTTGAGACCAGGAAGTCTAGAGACAGGAATGTCGTTGGAAACTCCGGATTGGATTTCTCTGACGACGGATGCCAGCCTGTACGGCTGGGGAGCCCATTGTCAAGGTCGCTGGGTACAAGGTCAGTAGTCTGACCTGGAAAAGTCGTGGGCGATCAACAGATTGGAGTTGAGAGCGGTGGCGTTAGCACTTCAGGAGTTGGGCCCCAGTCTTCGGAAAAAGGCCGTTTGAGTGTTTTCGGACAACGCCATGGCGGTGGCGTACATAAATCGCCAAGGGGGCACAAGCAGCGTAGCGCTGGAGAACAAAACGGACAGTTTGTTCGAGAGGGCCGAAAGCAACCTGGAGGCCTTGTCAGCCGCGCATGTCGCCGGGGTGGACAATGTGGAGGCCGATTTTCTGAGTCGAGTGCAGGTGGACCCAGGGGAGTGGGTTCTGCAGCCGGAAGTGTTTGCAATGATAGTGCAACGCTGGGGAACACCAGTTATGGATCTCATGGCGACATTTCAGTCCGCAAAGGTCGGTCACTTCTTCAGCAGAAGGGGAGAGAGGATGTCGGAAGGGCTAGATGCTCTCGTCCAAAGGTGGCCAGAGGGGCAGCTGCTGTATGTGTTTCCACCGTGGGTGTTAATCGGACGGGTGGTACAGCGCATAGAGCGACACAAGGAAAGAGTGGTTCTAATTGCTCCAGATTGGCCGCGAAGACCATGATACGCGGACTTAGTCAGACTTAGGGAAGAGGCCCTGGAAGCTTCCCATTCGCAAGGATCTCCTCAGCCAGGGGCCTCTCTGCATGCCGCAGGTGGATCGATTCTCGCTTACGGCCTGTCTATTGAACGGGCGAGGTTGAAGGCGAGGGGCTATTCGGCGGCAGTGATAACTACCTTGTTGAAAGCGAGGCGGAAGTCGACTTCTTTGTCATATGTCAGAGTGTGGCGTATCTTTGAGGCTTGGTGTGCAGAAAGGGACTTTATTCCCTTATGGGCGTTGGTTCCACAGGTTCTATCCTTTTTGCAGGATGGGTTTCAGAAGGGCTTAGCGGTAGCTTCTCTGAAAGTGCAGCTGGCGGCTTTGTCCTGCTATAGGGGTAAGGTGAAGGGGAGCACGCTGGGGAGTCATGCAGATATTAAGTGTTTTTTGAAGGTGGTAACCCTGCTCCGCCCGCCCCGTACGCGTTCAGTTCCAGCTTGGGATCTGCCATTAGTTTTGGAGGCCTTAGGAAAGGTGCCCTTTGAACCTTTGAGGGAGGCTTCCTTGAAGGATCTTACTCTGAAGGTAGTGTTTTTAGTGGCCATTTCCTCGGCTAGGCGAGTTTCGGAATTGCAAGCACTGTCATGTAGGAAACCATTTTTAGCGTTCTTCGATTCTAAGGTAGTCTTGAGACCAGTGCCGTCCTTCTTGCCTAAGGTGGTTTCGGCTTTTCATTTGAACCAGGTGGTGTCGTTACCTGTGTTTCGTGAAAAAGGAACAGGACATGTGGCGGAGCGGCTTCATAGTTTAGATATTCGGTGGGCGTTAAAGAAGTATGTACATAGAACTGCGACTTTTAGGAAGTCGGACAGGCTTTTCGTGCTGTTTGCCGGACCCAGGAAAGGGGAGGCAGCGTCGAAGGCCTCGATTGCTCGTTGGGTGAAGGACGCTATCGCTTCGGCGTACATACTGCGTGGTCGCGCGGTACCAGAGGGGTTGAAGGCTCATTCCACTAGAGTGCAAGCGGCGTCTTGGGCGGAGTGTAGTTTGGTGCCGGCGGTGGACATCTGTAGAGCGGCTACGTGGTCGTTGTTGAATACCTTTGTGAAGCATTATCGTCTGGATGTGCAGGCAGACACAGACACCTGTTTCGGATCGACTGTGCTTCAGGCCGGTATAGCAGGACCCTCCCGTTGATATTACTTTACTGCTCTGGTACATCCCCAGAGACTCCAGGACTAGACTGGAGGGACGATCAGGAAAGTTAAATTAGACTTACCTGCTAATTGTAGTTCCTGGAGGAACTCCAGTCTAGTCCCGTATCCCACCCTGGATCTTTGGTGCTCGGGCCTGAAGCGCGGGCGTTCTTACTGGTAAGCAAACATTTTGGTTCTATTCGGGATGATAGTTCATTTAAAAAAAAAAAAAAAAGCCTGGTTATCGGGTTTTGGGGTGTTGAATGGGGGATCTCACGGCACTCCAACCGTGTAGTTCATGTAAGGAATGAGGGGCTGGTGGACCGGTGTAATTTATTTAGGCAGTGATTTTAGTTCTGCAATGTATTACTTACTGGTTGCTCTGGTGAGTCTGCTTTGTCAATAGGTAAACTGAGGAGAGAAGGCGGTGCCAGCCCTTATATACTGGTGACATCACAGCACTGAAGTTTCTCAGTCTCCAAAGCTGCTAGATGAGGTTGAGAACCCAGAGATTCTGGGACTAGACTGGAGTTCCTCCAGGAACTACAATTAGCAGGTAAGTCTAATTTAACCTTTCATTTCATGTATGATATGTATATATCACAATACACCATTTATATCTACTGTATGCATTGGTGACCCCTATTTAAAAAAAAAAAAAAAAAAAGAGGAAGAATAATTATTACCTGAGTCAATTATGGGCTTGTCTCAAATCTTCCAATGATGTTAAATTAATTGAGAAGGAAGTGGTGGCTTAGCTGGACTCATTTGTGGAGGATTATAAATTGTTGGATGGGGGACAGTGAGGGTTTTATACTAGGGTGTAGTACAGAAACAACACTGATTGCTCTTATGGGCCTAGTTTATTTTCATCTTGATAAGAATGAATCAATGCTGCTGGTGAATCTTGATCTCTCTTCAGCTTTTTATTTAGTTGATCCTCTGCTATTGAAGGGAAAGTGTGAAGAGGTGGGGATAGGTGATAAACGTTTTAGAATGGATTACTCTCTTCTTGACAGATAGAAGTGCCTTATCGTCTCTCTAGTCCAGTCCCGCAATTATGGGTAGTGCACCTCTTTCATCAGCTTGGAGACTGAGCATGTCATCTTTTTGATGGCTTCGGGAATACATATATAGCTGGCACTTCCCACCAGCTCCAGTATGCTCACTCTCCAAGTAACTGGAGGTAGCAGTGAGCCAGAGTTCTGGGCTCACTGGAGAGACACCTAAGAAGGGCTGGTGTGCCTGTGGGTGTCCTAGCAGAGCCTGCTTATCTGGGGAGAAGGAAATTCGGAGAGGGTGCTGGCTGGAGAGCGCCCTCCTCCTCCCCTTACATTTGGGTCTGGAGGAGGCTTCTGAGCTTTGCTGGAAGAGAGGCAGCAAAAGATCTGTGTAGGCAGCCAATTTCCGAACACATTCACCGGGTGAGGAGCTGCGTGCTGGGGGAGCCAAAGGCAGCCCATTAGAGGTTGGACTAGGAGAGAGGAGCCTCAGACGGTACATTTACCCTGCCCCGAAGTCCTGTAGCATGGTTGAGCATGGGAGCAGGGAAGCAGGACAGCAACTTCAATTTCCAGCCGGGGTAATCTTTAACAGTGCTCTTCCATGTGGCTGCTAACCGTGTGGTGAGAACGTCCTAGCCGCTAGTGGCAGGAAACTCAGGCAGAGCATGGTGCACAGATCCTGTGGAGGGCAGAGTAAGGGAAAAAAACGCACCATTTCTCCGGTAGGTTTTGAGCCTCATTTTAGCTGCGGTTCTAGCTGTCCAGCCCTGGTTTAGAGGGGAGGTTGCCCCTGGAGCCCCCCTGAAAGCATCAAGCAGTGGTGGGGGGGGGAATATTAACAAGAGGATTTTGAGAGAGACAGATGGCTAGTTTGGGGGGTTTCCCTTTTGTTTGTTTTTTCCTTTCTTCATTGGTTTGATGTGGTTTATTTAGGTGGACTTCCTTTTCCTCCCCCTTGAGTTGTACTAGGAGCTTTTGGAAGAAAGACGCCAGGAGATAGCACCATGCCGGCCAGACCGCAATGCCTAGTCTGCGTTACCCGGTGGGGGACAATTTCAGAAGCAGGCGTTTGCCATAGCTGCGCTAATGAAGCTTTGTCAGTGGAACAGGAGTTGCATGCCAGTGGTGGCCAGGAAAGGAGTCCTGCCCTGTCCCAGGAGTTTAGGGAAACTCCAGAGCTCGAAGTCAGGATGTCAGGCCCTGTGTCTCCTTTGCCGGAGCCGCAAACCAGACCCCAGCCCCCTCCCAGCCCCTCTACTTCTCAGGACCTAGATGAAGGAGGGGGCTGGGGAAGTTTCTCGCCGGTTTGTCCTGCTGCTGCATAAGGCATTCTGCCTGCGCCAGCAAGGGTCAGGTCCGTCCACACTGAGACAGGGCCGTGTGACAAAGTGTCCCGTGGGTCAGAGGGAGCCAGGGATGCTGGTGGAAACATCTAAGAGGGCGAGAATCTCAGACAACTGGGGAGGCCAATCGCCTCTGTCCGAAGGCCTGGATGGGATGAACCTAGACACAGAGCTGTATGCACCAGAAGAGGAGTTGGAGAAAGGCGAGATTCTGGAGCAGAAAGAGCAGGCGTGGATTGTGCGTGTGTTTCGCTGGGAAGAATTGCCGGTGCTTATTGTCGAGACCTTTTAAAGCATAGGTTTTCAACCCAGTCCTCGGGGAACCCTAAGCCAGTCAGGTTTTCAGGATTCCCACAATGAATATGCATGAGAGAGATTTGCATACAATGAAGGCAGAACATGCAAATCTTTCTCATGCATATTCATTCTGGGAATCCTGAAAACCTGACTGGCCTAGGGTTCCCCGAGGACTGGGTTGAAAACGCCCTGCCTTAAAGGCACTCAATATGCCTCCAGGCAGAGGAAGAGGACTAGAAAAAGGGACTGTTACTTCTGGAGAGAGATCTGCGACTGTGAGTATATACTTCTGGTAATTTTCTAAAAGGAATTCTTTGTATTAAAGCTAATTAATCTGTGAACACACTATTTTTGTTAAATCAGTCAGGGCCTAGTAGCAGCAGTTTAAGTTTAAATTTAAAACACAGAGGAGAACTTTCTGGTTACATTTCATACCCAGCAGAGAGCTTGTAGTTTAAATTTAATAGTCACTCAGGGCCTAGCATCAGCAAAGTACTTTTAGCTTAAATTTAAAACACAGAAGAGAGCTTTCTGGTTAAATTTAGAACCCAGCAGAGAGCTTGTAATTTAAATTTCATAAGAAGTTAGAGCCTAGCAGCAGCTAAGAGCTATAATTTAAATCAAATCAGAATATAGCTTACCTCAGCAGCACAAGACAGGGTACTGTGTAGCAGCCCTCTTTTAATAAGTTATTTCCCTCCCTCCCCTGGAATAATCGTAGCTTTATAGGTACTTACACATCTTACAAGACAGGAGGTGCTTTCAGGTGAAGCTCATTACCCAAATCAGTCATACACTAAGGACCTGAGATTAGTTAAGCTTCAGGTGAACAAGGTATATTACACGTATTAGGTACAGTTTTATTAGTATAAATATCCATAGCAACCCTTAGTAAGTAAAGAACTTAGATCTAAACACAATCTTAAAACTAAGATGCAGACAGCAGTCTAGTAGCTGGATGGGGGCTTTCCAGTCTTTTGCATTGAGTGTCACATGTATGATTTTCTCCCAGTTGGTGAGAGGTCTTACGTGTGCACTAGGTGCAAGGAGCTCTTTGCTCTCAGGGAACGAGTCCGTTCTCTAAAGGCTAAAGTAGCAGACTTGGAAAGCATAAGACAGACAGAGAGGTACATAGACGAGACCTACAGGGATATAGTCCTGAAGTCCCACCTCCAGTCTGGCAGCATCCCTGTTGCCATGGAGGAGAGAGGTCACGTGACAGGAGAGCATCACCCTGGTGTGGCAGGAAGTGATCCTTTAACTAGGACCTGTACTCCAGGTGATGTAAAACCCTCTCGCACCGAGGACGTTTCTCCAGGGCCATGTGCCCATGAGGGAAGGGTTAGGACAGCCATTATAGTTGGTGATTCGATCATTAGGCATGTAGATAGCTGGGTGGCTGGTGGACGTGAGGATCGCCTGGTAACATGCCTGCCTGGTGCGAAGGTAGCGGACCTCACGCGCCACCTAGATAAGGTCTTAGATAGTGCTGGGGAGGAGTCTGCTGTCTTGGTACATGTCTGTACCAGTGACATAGGAAAATGTGGTAGGGAGGTTCTGGAGGCTAAATTTAGGCTTTTAGGTAGGAAGTTGAAATCCAGAACTTCCAGGGTAGCATTCTCTGAAATGCTTCCTGTTCCACGCGCAGGACCCAAAAGGCAGGCAGAGCTCCGGAGTCTCAATGCGTGGATGAGACAATGGTGCAGAGATGAGGGTTTTGGATTTGTTAGGAACTGGGGAACATTCTGGGGAAAGGAGGGGCTCTTCCAAAGGGATGGGCTTCACCTTAACCGGGATGGAACCAGGCTGCTGGCATTAACCTTTAAAAAGGAGATAGAGCAGCTTTTAAACTAGATATTAGGGGAAAGCCGACAGTCGCCCAAGAGCGGATGGTTCAGAAGAATGTATCTTTGAGGGATACTACCAAAAGCAGAGAGGTTCCACAAAAGAGTAAAGTAGCCCAAATGCCCTCAAGTATGGAGCAGAAAGAGCTTAAAGATCCTAAATTACCCATGTCTAACAATAGCCAAATGAATATGAATAAAATAGATTCTCTAAAATGCTTGTATGCAAATGCTAGAAGTCTAAAAAATAAGATGGGAGAGTTAGAATATATAGCACTAAATGAAAGGTTAGATATGATTTGGAATATCAGAGGCATGGTGGAAGGAGGACAACCAGTGGGACACTGTGATACCTGGGTACAAACTATATCGTAATGATAGAGCTGATCAAATTGGTGGAGGGGTTGCTCTCTATGTTAGAGAGGGCATTGAGTCAGAAAGGATTAAAGTTTTGCAGGAAACAAAATCTGCTGTAGAATCTATATGGATTGAAAATTCCATGTAAAAGGGGGAAGGCAATGGCAGTGGGGGTGTACTATCGAGTGCCTGGCCAGAATGACCAAATGGATGATGAAATGCTCAAAGAAATCAAGGAAGCTAACAAACGTTACAGCACAGTAATAATAATGGGTGATTTCAACTACCCCGGTATCAACTGGGTCAGTGTCACGGCAGGACATGCTAGGGAGATAAAGTTCCTAGGTGAAATAAATGACTGCTTCTTGGAGCAGCTGGTTCATGAACCGACCAGAGGGGAAGCCATATTAGACCTAATCCTTAGTGGAACACCAGATCTAGTGCAAGAGATAAGGTTGTTGGGGCCACTTGGCAATAGTGATCATAGCATGATCGCCTTTGATTTAATTAGTGGAGGAGGGATAGCAAGGAAATCCACAGTACTACCTTTTAACTTTCGAAAGGGAGACTATGATAAAATGAGGAAAACAGTTAAGAAAAACTAAAAGGAGCAGTTGCAAAGATTAAAGACGTACATCAGGCTTGGCTGTTGTTGAAAAATACTATCTTGGAAGCCCAGACCAGTTATATTCCACGCTTTAAGAAAAGTGGAAGGAAATCCAAAAAACTGCCAGCATGGTTTAAAGGTGAGGTCAGAGAGGCTGTTGTTGCCAAAAAAAAGCATCTTTCAGGAAATGGAAAAAAGAGCCAAACGACGAAACCTGGAAACAGCACAAGCACTGGCAAGCCAAATGCAAGGCATTGATAAGGCAGGCAAAGGGAGAATTTGAGAAGAAGCTTGCTGCGGAAGCAAAAACGCGAAGTAAAGACCTTTTCAAGTACATTCGTAGCAAAAAAACTTGTGAGAGAGTCAGTTGGTCCATTAGATGATAAAGGGGTTAAAGGAGCACTAAGAGGCGACAAGGCGATAGCGGAGAGATTGAATGAATTCTTTGCTTCAGTCTTTACTGAGGAAGATGTAGGGATGTTACCCATGACTGAAGTGGTATTTAAAGGTGCGGAAGAATTGAAGGAAATATCGATACATCGGGAAGATGTATTACAACTATTAGATAAACTGAAGAGTAGCAAATCACCTGGGACGGATGGTATACATCCAAGGGTGTTGAAAGAACTGAAATACGAGATTAGTAATCTGTGAACTATCACTAAAATAATCTCTAATACCTGAAGACTGGAGGATCGCCAATGTAACACCAATTTTTAAAAAAGGTTCCAGGGGTGATCCGGGAAACTACAGACCGGTGAGCCTGATCTCAGTACCGGGAAAAATGGTAGAAACCATCATAAAGAATAAAATTACTCAGCATGTAGATAGTCACGACCTAATGGGAGACAGCCAACATGGCTTTAGACAAGGAAGATCTTGTCTTACTAATCTGTTATGTTTTTTTGAAGGAGTGAATAATCAGGTGGACAAAGGTGAGTCGGTTGATATAGTGTATCTGGACTTTCAGAAAGCCTTTGACAAGGTCCCTCATCAGAGACATTTGGCAAAACTAAAGAATCATGGGATAGGAGGCAGTGTACTATTGTGGATCAGGAACTGGTTAAAAGATAGAAAGCAGAGGGTAGGGCTAAATGGCCAATTTTCCCAATGGAGAAAGGTGAATAGTGGTGTACCCCAGGGATCTGTGCTGGGTCCGCAGCTTTTTGACATATTCATAAATGACCTGGAAAGTGGAATAACGAGTGAGGTTATCAAATTTGCAGATGACACAAAACTATTTAAAGTTGTTAAAACCCAAGAGGATTTTGGAAAATTGCAAGAGGATCTTGATAAATTGGAAGACTGGGCATCAAAATGGCAGATAAAATTTAATGTGGACAAGTGCAAGGTTATGCACCTAGGGAAGAACAACCCAAACTATGGTTACACGATGCAAGGTTCCACATTAGGAACCACCACCCAGGAAAAAGATTTAGGCGTCATTGTGGATACCATGTTAAAACCCTCGGCCCAGTGTGCAGCGGCGGCCAAGAGAGCAAATAGAATGCTAGGTATGATAAGGAAAGGAATGGAAAATAAAACAAAAGATATTATAATGCCTCTATATCGTTTAATGGTGAGACCACACCTTGAATATTGTGTGCAATTCTGGTCGCCGTATCTTAAAAAGGATATAGCGATTTTAGAAAAGGTTCAGAGAAGAGCCACCAAAATGGTAAAGGGGATGGAAGGATACTCCTATGAAGAAAGGCTAAAAAGGTTAGGGCTCTTTAACCTGGAAAAGAGACGGCTGAGGGGAGATATGATAGAAGTCTATAAATTAATGAACGGAGTGGAACGGGTAAACGTAGATCGATTGTTTACCTTATCAGAATATAGAAAGACTAGGGGACATGCAATGAAGCTACAGGGTAAACTATTTAAGACTAATAAAAGAAAATATTTTTTCACTCAACGTGTAATCCAACTCTGGAATTTGTTACCAGAGGATGTAGTAAAGGCTGTTAATGTAGCTGGGTTTAAAAAAGGTTTGGACAAGTTCCTGGAGGAAAGGTCCATAAACCATTATTAAGAAGGGACCCAGGATATCAATGCTTGAACCAATGCAAGCATTGTGGAACCTGTGTCCCTTGGGGAAACTGCTAGGTACATATGACCTAGATTGGCCACTGTTGGAAACAGAATACTGGGCTTGATGGACCTTGGTCTGACCCAGTATGGCATATCTTATGTTCTTATGTGGCACTGGAGGGAGGACCCCCTTCTCCAGGCAGTGCGGAAGACACAGAAGGTGTTCCCGGTCCATCGAGTGGTCAAGAAGATGATCCATGATGAGTGGGAACTGCCAGAGACCGAATTACGGGGGATGTGGACCATGTTGTGCCTGTACCCATTGCCTGAGAAAGAGAGAGAACTGCTCCAGTCACCGAAGGTGGATGCGGCAGTGTCGGCAGTGACCAAAAAGATAACCATTCTAGTGTAAGGCAGTGCGGCACTTAAGGATGCCCAGGATAGAAAGTTGGACACCTTACTGATGCAAGCCATCGATATCACCACCCTTGCCCTTCAGGCATCGGTTTGTGGCGCTTTCGTGGCTAGAGCCTGCCTCTGTTGGTCGCAAAGTATTCAGCAGCCAGGGGACCTAGCTGATGAGTTGGTGGGGGAGGTAGCACGGCTGGAGTCGGTGCAGCCTACCTCTCAGACACCCGCTATGATCTGATTAGGGGCCTCTCTAAGAGCATGGCCTCGATGGTGGTAGCATGCTGATACCTCTGGCTCTGAAATTGGGCAGTCGACAGTTCCTCCAAGTCCCAGCTCAGCAGGCTCCCCTCAGCGTCTCCACCTCCTCTGGACCTAAGAAGCCACAATGAAGTGTGGAGGGCCCAGGCAGAGGTGCATCTCTTTGGGGGGGGGGGGTCGGCTACAGGAGTTTTACCCTGCCTGGGCCCAAATCACATCCAACCATTGGGTTCTGAAGATCATTTGGGAGGGCTATGCCCTTGACCTGGTGCATCTGGTAGACCAATCTTTCATTTAGTCCACCTGCTGGTCCCAAGTCAAGGCCTCGTAGGTAAAGGACACTCTGTCGTGGTTCCTTCAGTTAAGGGTGGTAGTCCCTGTTCCCAGAGACCAGTATGGCTGCAGTCGATACTCCATTTACTTTGTGGTGCCAAAAAGGTGGTCTCCTTTTGGCCCATCCTCGATTTCAAGCAGTAAATCGGTGCCTTCAGGGCCTCGGTTCCACATGGAAACGTTGCGGTCCGTCATAGTTGCGGTCTGAAGGGGGGAGTATGACCTCACGGATGCCGCAGGTGGATCGATTCTCGCTTATGGCATGGCTCTTGAAAGGGCAAGGTGGTTAAAAAGGGGCTACTCGGCCCCTGTGATTTCAACCATGCTGAAGGTCTAGAAGAGGTCCACTTGCCTTTTTTATATTAGGGTGTGGTGCATCTTTGAGGAATGATACACAGCCCGGCATTGCCGACAGTCCACAGTGTCCATCCTGGACATATTAGCCTTTTTGCAGGTGGGCTTCGAAAAGGGCTTAGCCGCCAGCTTGCTGAGGGTGCATCTGGCAGCGATTTCCTGCTATCGTGGAAGGTTATAAGGAATATCACTGGGGACGCATCCAGACATAGTTTGGTTCCTGAAAGCGGTGGGATGCCTCCTCCCTACGCATAGGGCAGTGATGCCACCTTGGGATCTGAATTTGGTACTTGTGGCGCTTACGGGGGAGCCCTTTGAGCCATTGGCTTGGGCTTCCCTGAAGGACTTGATGCTTAAGACAGTGTTTCTGGTGGTGATTTGCTTGGCAAGAAGGATCTTGGAGCTGCAGGCCCTTTCCTGCCAGTCACCATGTCTTTCCTTTTCAAAGGACAAGGTGGTCCTGCGGCTAGTGCTTTCCTTTTTGCCCAAGGTTGTCTCGGATTTTCACATGAACCAGATGGTCTCCCTACTGGCACTGCTGAGCATGGGGTAGGAGACAGTGGACGCACGGTTGTGCCCCTTGGATGTTCATAGGGTTCTCAAGGTGATACTTGAAGAGGACAGAGTCATTCCGCAGATCCAATCGGCTATTTTTTTTGTTTGGAGGGCCGCGCAAAGGAGAGGTAGCGGCCAAGGCCTCCATTTCCAGGTAGATCAGAGAAGCGATTGCGTCAGCGTACATTTTGAAAGGCAAGACGGTGCCAGCAGGCTTGTGGGCACATTCCACGCAAGCCCTGGCAGCCTCTTGGGCGTAATTTAGTCTAGTGCCACCGGTGGAGCTAAGTAGGGCGTCAGCGTGGTCCTCCCTACATATCTTTGCTAAGCATTATCGCCTGGATGTTCAAGTGGCGGGAGATGCCTGGTTCGGGGGAGCGGTCATTAGGGTCGGTCTCGCGGGTCTTTCCCATTGATCAAACTGTTCTGTTAAATCCCAGAATTGCAGGACTGGTCTGGAGGGACGGTAAGGAACGTGTAATTAGACCTTACCTGCTAATTAGCGTTCCTGGAGGAATTCCAGTCCAGTCCCGGATCCCTCCCCCAGTGCTACTGTATAAGATATTGTTAATGTGACCCCGGCCGGGAGGACTAGACAGTAGGGGACCATGTTGCAGATGCTTGTCAGGGTGACAGCAGCAGGGGTGGACCGGATGGGCTGTCTGTCTGTGTGTATCTCTCTCTCGCGCTCTCTCTGTGTCTGTTTGTCCCGTCGAGTCTCAGGTAAGCCGCTGCCTTAGGCGGGGGGTTGGACAGCCCTCTCTGGGTAGGGAGGGGAGCATAGATCTGTTTAACTACTTATTTATTTATTTATTTTATTTATTTAGCAAGCATTTGTAGCCCGCTCCTTCCAGCGATCAGAAGCGGGTAGGATTACTATTGTGAAACTGCCGAATCAAGGCAGGTACAAATTTTGTTTACATACAGATTGTCAGAAAAGCACATCATACAGAGTTAACACTTCTTAGCTATGGGGAGTTCATTTACATATATACATAAATACATATATACAGGATAATCTTCTTGGACTGTCGAATCAAGGCAGGTACAAATTTTGCTTACATACAGATTGTCAGAAAAGCACATCATACAGCGTTAACACTTCTTAGCTATGGGGGAGTTCATTTACAGATATACATAAATACATATATACAGGATAATCTTCTTGGACACAGTGGTCAGGGGCTGCTCCATCTGTGGGTTTAGTTCAGGTTGAAATGTGATTGGAAAATGTGCGTTTTGAGTTTCTTTCTGAAGTCTAGAAGGTCATTGCTAGCTCGTAGTTCTGGTGGGAGTTGGTTCCACAGTGTTGGCGCCACATATGAGAAAGCCCTGTGGCTGGTGTTAGTTTTGGCAGATCTTATATCTGTTGGAGTGTGAAGGATGTTGGAATTGTGGGTTCTTCTGTTTCGGGTAGGAGGTTGCAATCTTACTAGGTTGTTGAGGAAGGAAGGTGCTAAGTTGTGGATGAGTTTGAAGGTGGTTGTTAGTATTTTGTATTTTGTGCGAGCTGTTATGGGTAGCCAGTGTAATTGCATTAGCACTGGTGTGATGTGGTCACTTAGATTTTTCTTCATTATGACCCTGGCAGCTACATTTTGTGCCATTTGTAATATGTTTAGGGTTTTTTTTAGGTAAACCTTGTAGGATGGCGTTGCAGTAGTCAAAATGTGGCATGATGAGTGCTTGGGCCACTGTTCTGAAGTCTTGGGGATCAATAATATTCCGAATGGGTTGGAGCACTCTAAGCTTGTGGAAAACTGCTCTGTTGGTCTTTCGGAGGTGTTTTTCCATCTTTAGGTCACAGTCAAATGTGACTCCTAGATACTTTATTTATTTTTTTGTTTGGTAAGTGTTGTTACATAGTGTTATTGATGTGGGAGGGTCAAAATTCGGTTCTTTGGAGATATACATTACTTCGGTTTTTTTGTGATTAATTGACATGCTACTTTGTTGTAACCAGTCTTGCATCTCTCCGATACATGTCTCCAGTGGGTTGTAGTCTGGGTTTTTATTGTCTAGTTTGTGTGTATAGCATGATATCATCGGCATAGATGTGGTAATTAATTTCGTGCCGTGAGAAAATTTTGCATAGTGGCTGCATATATATGTTAAACAGAAGTGCTGAGAGAGCAGAGCCTTGGGGGATTCCCTGTGTTTGTGAGAAAGATTCTGCTTTTTCTCCGTTGAATTGAACCTGTTGTGTTCGATTTGAGATGTAGGATGAGAACCATTTTAGTGGGGTTCCTGTTATTCCTATTGATTTTATCCTATTTATGAGGGTCCCATGATTAACTGTATCAAAGGCAGCTGAGATGTCAATGAATACAAGAATGTACATTTTCTTTTTGTTTTCAAGGCCCTTTAGGAGGTTGTTAAGTAGAACTAGTAACAGGGTTTCAACTCCATGATGTTGCCTGAAGCCATATTGCTGGTCATCAAGAGGAGCACTGTCAGTCAGATGGTCTTGGAGTTGTAGAAGGACCGTTTTTTTCTATGATCTTTGCCAGGAATGAGATACTTGATATGGGACGGTAGGAGGCTGGGTCTTCTCCGTTGAGTGTAGTGTTTTTTAGGATTGGTCTAATGACTGATTTCTTTAGTTCTGAGGGCATGATTCCTTGTTGTAGGGATAGGTTAACTATGTGTGCTATGTGAGGTGCTATGTCTTGTTTCACTGCCTTGATCCAGGTTATTTGTAGGTTCTATGTGTTTGCTTTGGAAAATAGGTTACAGGAACTTGTGGGAGGTGCCAGCTGTATATGTATTCCAAGGTCATCAAAAAGTTGACATGCTCAGTCTCCAAGCTGCTGGAAGAGGTGCACTACCCAGAATTGTGGGACTAGACTGGAGTTCCTCCAGGAACACTAATTAGCAGGTAAGGTCTAATTACACTTTCTCATGTGTGAGGAAGGATGGTCAGGAATTAAGGAATTTAAAATGGGGGTGTGCATCAGGGATCACCTTTATCTAACATAGTAACATAGTAAATGATGGCAGATAAAGACCAGTATGGTTCATCTAGTCTGCCCAGTATGATGACAAGAGTAGGTGCACCTGCCGTTCCTCCTCCCCATGTCTTTGTTTTGGGGTGAACCCACCATTCCGTGTAGGACACCCCTGTTTGTTGAGAAATTAGATAGATAAGTTTATTTTGATTTTATCCTGTTGCTGTAAAGGGATCCACTGTGTCTGTCCCATGCCATTTTGAATTCTGTCACTGTATTTGCCCCCACCACTTCCATCGGGAGGGCATTCCAAGCATCCATCACCTTTTCAGTAAAAAAGTATTTCCTGACATTGCCTTTCAATTTACCCCCTTGCAGCTTCATGCTATGCCCTCTAATTTTACAGCTTCCTTGTCTTTGGAAGGGGTTGGTTTGTTCATTAATACTCTTTAAGTATTTAAAGGTCTGAATCATATCTTCCCTATCCCTCCTTTCCTCCAGAGTGTACATATTTAGGTCTTCAAGTCTCATAAGGCTTCTGACGCAGGCTCCAAATCATTTTGGTCGCCTTCCTATGAACAGTTTCCAGTCTTTTTACATCCTTTGTGAGTTTCCAGTCTTTTTACATCTGTCTTGCTTTTTAACATTTAAAAATAGTCTTCGAGGGAACTTGTGGGATCATTTAGTAGGTTGAGAGTCACTTAACCCTGCATTCCTTATAATCTCCAGAATGAGTGTGTTATGCACCTCTCCCATCAGATGGAGACAGAGACCAAATTTTTGTGAGCTTTGCCCTGTCACTGTAGAGTCACATGATCTTAAGTATTCTCTGACTCCAGCATCTGATAGGCTTGCCATATAGGGTTCATCTGGTGTGGCAAGCTGTGACTCCTGGGTCCAGTTGGAGAACTGATATGCCAACTGAGTTTTCTTAAACAGAAGATTCTGTCTTGACCTGGCCCTGTGGGGGGGGGGGGGGGGGGGGACCTGGAGGAGTCCAGTCCCTTCCCTCCTCTCTTCTGGCATTAGGATTACCTGGAGGAGTCCAGGTCCTTTCCCTCTTTCTATCCTTCTCTGGCTAGGAGAGTCCCTGGAGGAGTCCGGGCTCTTCCTTTTCTTTCTTTACTCCTCTTACTCTCCGTTGCGCTGATTTTTCTCTGCCATGTCCCTTGATGGGTGGTTCTCAAGGGAAGGAGAGGGAAGAGTTGGTCCGTCCTTTTCCTTTTGCTTTTTAGAAGCAGAAGAAGAAGAAACCAGTCATCAGTGCTGAGATGAAGGGTTATCTTTGTACTGCAGCGATAGACAAATTGAGGGAAAGGGCTTTTACAGCAGCAGTATCTGCCACAGGTAAGAGGGAGCTCTTCCACAGTCTTGGGCGGCAAAGAGCATAAAAGAACTGCCATACTGAGTCAGACCAAAGGTCCATCAAGCCCAGTGTTGTTTTTCTAGTAGTGGTCAATCCATGTCTCAAGTACCTGACATCTCTTAAAAGTAACCAGTTCCATGCTACTTAACCCCCATGATTAAGCTGTGTTTTTCTTAGAATACATTAATAATTGTTTATGGACTTCTCCTCCAGTAATTGGTTTAAACCTTCCTTTTTAAAACCAGCTACACTATGTCAGACGGCCGCCTAGGGTGAGAACTTACACAATCTTGACGATGCATATATTCATATGATTCTTGCAAGGTATTGTGGGTAAGGTAGTTCTTTCACTCCCAAACACAGCTGAAGACAATAATTGAGTTGTGAAACCAGTGGTAAGGCCAATAAAATACTTCTTTTATTGATGGGGTTTAATTCACCCAGCACAAATATGCTTGGTAGCAATATAAATGAGGTTACTTGCTTGCAGTGTTTAAATGGATAACATAAAGTCACAAAGCAAATCAGAAAACAACCTTCAGCTTGTCAGGCAATTAGCTAATGTTTTCTTAGCAAATAATTACCAAATAAAAAGGCACAAAGAAATGAATAAACTTTGCTTGTTAGGTTAACTTCTGCTTATTTTCCACGCAGATCCCAGCAGTGATTCTCCCTTGCTCACACACACAATCAGGTGCAGCTTTAATTACTATCAATTGACCAGCTGAAACCCTTTAGCTGGCTGGCTGCTACTGTGTGAACCCAAATCCTGCTTTAAGAGCTGTTTGCAGTGGAAATAAAGAACAAAGTTAGGTTTCTTTGTGATGGCTGAGGTGTTTGCTCACAGAAAGCTAGCAATAGCATTTAGATAGAGAACAGTCCATGTAATGAATAGTTTCATCTGCTGTATCTCCCCCTTCATCAATCAGCATAGGGTCACTATCATACATTGGCACAGACGAGTCTTTCCATAAGGCACTATCATGAGAATGCTTATTCCCTTGCTGCCATTCACTATTATAGATAGGGTCTGGATCAGTGTTCATATCTGAGCCTCTCCTGCTATCATAATTCCTCTCTGTATATCCTGGCCAGTATGTAATCCAGTTCTGATGTCCAGCCTTCCAATCTTGATCCCTGGACACTGGATCTTCCCTCACATACCTTTTGGCATAGGTCTGAAAGTCCTTTCCACGTGCAGTCTTCTCTCTTCTAGGTAGCCACTGGTGATTCCTATCTCTGCCCTTCCATTCCTCTGGCTGACTCCAGTCCAATGGACTCTGCTGGCACTTGGAATACCTCCCAGTATGGGTACTGCCTTGGATTCTCCCAGACCTTCCAATGGCCTTCCTTCTCTTCCTTCCAGAGAGTTTCCTTCTCTCTCTATCCGCTTGGCTTGGCTTCTGCTTCTCGAGATGATGTTGGTGCTTGAGCTTGAAGCTGTTGCTGTATCTGTCTCTGTAGCTGTTATCTGTAGAATAAGCTCTATTCTTATTCTGTCCTAATGTGTGCTCCTCCCTAACACAGCGCAGCTGTGTTGAATCAGGCCCTGCCCTTTGAGATGAGTGCTTAGGGATTACCTCATAGCTCTCTTGATTGCAAACACGTTTTCTCACTTCCGCCCCTCTCATGGCTGCTGGAAACCTGGTGCATTCTGGGACTGGTAGTCTTTTATGTGAAAACTCTGTTTTCTTACTTCTACCAGAACTGACAGGTTGCTTGTTCAGAGCCACATCATCTTTTCTATAGCTCCTACCTGAGCTATGATCAGCTTCCTTATCACAACTACCTGTTTTTATCGCATCTGTCGGCAACTATACATTGAGAGAAGAAGTATTTTCTCCTATTTGTTTTAAATATATTACTTTGTTGTTTGTTGCTTTATGGTGTCTTCTCTAGTCCTCTCCAAAAAAAAAAATACAACTAAAGAATCGGTTCACGTCTACTCATTCCACTCCATTCAAGATTTTATAGATCTCTCTCTTATCTTCCCTCGGCCATCTTTCTCCAGGTTGAAGAATCCTAACCTCTTTAGCTTTTCCTCATGGGAAAATCTTTCCATCCCCTTTATCATTTTGGTCTCTTTTCAATATCTTTCTTGAGGTGCGGAGACCAGAATTTTATACACAATACTAGAGGTGTAATGGAGTAATATATAGCCATCATATTATCTTCTGTTTTATTTTCTATTCCTTTCCTAATGATTTCTAACATTCCGTTTTGCTTTTTTTGGCCACCAACACACACTGAACAGAAGTTCCTAAGCGTCTTTCCAGTCCAGTCCCTTTCCACTGGGTTGTGCTCCCCTTCCAGCTGCTTGGAGACTGCCAATCATCTTTTGATGATACTGGGGTATAAATAGCCATGGTACCTCCCACCAACTCCAGTTAGCTCAGTCTCCAAACACCTGGAGAGTCTCAGCAAGCCTGGAAGAAAGGGCTTGTGGAGAGGCACTTAGGTGCTAGGGGGTATTTCTTTATTGTTTTGTTTTTTATTTTTTTCTAATTCAGGGATATCTAGAAACAAGGTGTCCCTAACTTTAGGGGAGATTCTCTTCTTCCCTCCCTCCCCCCTCCCACGGGTAAATCCTAGGGCAGGAGGAGGCTTGGCAGGCAGCTACTTCTTTTAAAGCTGTTTTCTGAATTGTTAGAGGAAGTTTGCGGCTCCCGAGGGTGTGGAGCCGGTGGATCACTTCAGCCTGCGGGACCTGCCGTTGTTCCAGCCCGCCTCTGTGCCGAAGCCCTGTGGTGGCTGAGCACGAGGACGAGAGGTTTGGCGCCATTCTCCTATGAGAGGAGAGAGAAGCGGCAGAGGGCTAATGGAGGTGAGCGGAGGAGACCTCGTGGTTGCGGGAGCAGCCGTGTGGTTACCGGCAATACTTTCGGTGCCATTTCCTACTTTCATAGAAGCTGCTGCATCAGAACAGGAGGCAGACTCAGGTATTTTCAGCGCACCACTTTTGCGCTCATTTTGGGCCGGGCCTTGAGGGACTTCAGAGTGCAGTTCCCTAAAGCTAGGGCCTGTCTATGGTGGTCTCAGCAACTCCAGCTACCCAATGACCAACCAGGAGCATTGACAAAAGAAGCTGCCAGGATTGAGTCGGGGGCGGCCTACCTAGCGGATAGCCAGTATGATCTTATCAGGAGCTTGGCTAAGAATATGGCGTCTGTGGTAGCAGCTCGGCATTACCTTTGGCTCCGCAACTGGGCGGCAGATGGTTCTTCTAAGGCCCGCCTTAGCAAACTCCCCTTTAAGGGAAAGCTACTGTTCAGAGAGGAGTTCGACAAGTTAGTAAAGGAGCTAGGGGAGTCCAAAGGGGGCAGACTTCCAGAGGACAGGCTGAAGCCGAGTCGCAATCCTGCTCCTGGGCGGTCTCAGGCTCGGGACTTCAGGAGGTTTTGGTCAGCGCGTTCGGCGCCCTTTCAGAGAGGATGTTTCTTCTCTAGGGGGCAGGGAGGGTACCTCTTCCCCCTCCTCTGGACCGAGGAAATCGCAGTGAAGCGAGGGGGGCCTGGGTGGATGTGCTGTCGGTGGGAGGAAGACTGCGTCAGTTCTTCCCCGCCTGGGCCCGAGTCACGTCAGATTAGTGGGTGTTGGAGGTAGTGTGAGAAGGGTATACTCTCGAGTTTGCAAGCCCAGTCCTTTCCTCGTTCGTACAGTCTCCTTGCGGTTCGGCGACAAAGGCGGCTGCTGTGGAGGAAACATTAACGCAGCTCCTATCATTGGGAGCAGTAGTACCGATACCGGAAGATCAATGCGGCTGCAGTTGATACTCCATTTATTTCGTGGTACCAAAAAAGGAGGGCTCTTTTCGCCCCATTCTCGACCTCAAGCGGGTCAATCGCTGCCTCCGAGTCCCGCATTTTCGCATGGAAACTCTGAGATCGAAGATATTGGCAGTTCGTCAAGGGGAGTTTTTGACAGTTCTCGACCTCACGGAGGCCTATTTGCATATTCCTGTCCGAGAGTCACATCAACAATATCTGCGCTTTGCGGTAAAAAGAGGACATATTCAGTTTCAGGCCTTGCCCTTCGGCCTGGCAAAGGCTCCCCGCACCTTTACCAAGGTGATGGTAGTGGTGGCCGCAGCGCTACGCAAGGAAGGAATCCTTGTACATCCGTATCTAGACGATTGGCTGATTCGGGCCAAGTCCAAGGACGAGAGTCTACAGGCAACGGCCAGAGTGTTGGAACTGCTAAGATGTTTAGGGTGGGAAATCAACCTAGCGAAGAGCAGATTGGTACCCTCTCAAGAGAGAGAGTATCTCTGAGCAAGGTTCAATACCAGCACGGGCAGAGTTTTTTCTTGCCACTCCAGAGGACAATCGAGCTCCGACATCAAGTGCGCCAGTTCATAGCCATGAGGGCGCCGACGGCATGGCACTATCTTCAGGTGTTGGGAGCCAGGGCAGCGGCAATCGAGTTAGTGCTCTGGGTCAGGGCCCACATGTGACTGCTGCAGAGAGCTCTGCTTCACCGTTGGTCCCATCAACGTCAGCCCTTGTCCACAGTATTGACCTATCCTCCAGGGACCAAACGGGCCTTGCAGTGGTGGCTCTGCCTGGGGAATCTGGAATGGGGAATGCCCCTCGAAGTACCCCAGTGGCTGCAGTTGACAACGGATGCCAGTCTGGTTGGTTGGGGGGCCCACTGTGAGGGTCACTTTGCTCAGGGTTGCTGGAACGCTCAAGAAGCCCAGTGGTCCAACAGATTGGAGATGCGGGTGGTGTCTCTAGCGCTGAGAGCCTTCGAGCACTGGTTCCATCAAAGAGCGGTTCGGCTGTTGTCTGACAACATGACCACAGTGGCCTATATCAATCGCCAGAGCTGCAGTAGCAGCCCTCTCCTGGAGGTGGAGGCGGACATCCTACTGGAATGGGCCGAGACACATCTGCTGGCTTTGTCAGCACAGCATGTGGCCGGAGTAGAAAACGTCATGGCGGATTATCTGAGCAGAGTCGAGGTGGATCAGGGCGAATGGGAGCTCTGTCAGGAGGTGTACAATCAGGTGGTACGCCGGTGGGGGCCTCCCATCATGGATTTAATGGCTCATTGGGGATCAGCCAAGGCAAACCGCTTTTTTAGCAGAAGAAAGGAAAGGACGTCGGAGGGCCTGGATGCGTTGGTTCAGAAGTGGCCCTCGGGGGGGGGGGGGGGGGGGGTTCTTCTCTATGTGTTCCCACCCTGGGCTCTCATAGGCAGGGTCCTCCAGAGAATACAGTCCCACCAGGGGTGGGTAGTGTTGATAGCCCTGGACTGGCCACATCGCCGATGGTATGCCAACCTGATGCGGCTGGTGACCGATCGACCCTGGCGCCTGCCGGTAAGGGAGGACCTCTTAGTACAAGGTCCTGTTCGAATCCACAGGTGGATCGGATCTTGCTTACGGCATGGCTATTGAAAGGGCAAGGCTTCGTAAGTGCGGATATACCGGGGCAGCGATTACAACTTTGTTGAACGCCAGGAAGCGGTCGACCTCCTTATCCTACGTGAGGGTCTGGCGCATTTTTGAGGCCTGGTGTGAGTCCCATGTTAAGAGACCTATGTCGGTTTCTGTCCCGGAAGTGCTCGACTTTTTACAGGCTGGTTTTGCAAAGGGTCTTGCAGCCAGCTCTCTGAGGGTGCAATTGGTGGGAATGTCTTGCTACAGGGGCAAGGTGCAAGGTAAGTCATTAGCTGAACATCCGGATGTGAGTCGGTTCTTGAGGGCGGTGCGGCACCTTCGGCCTCAGCAGAGGGTGTCTGTTTCGCCCTGGGACCTTAACCTAGTGTTCGATACACTAGCAGGACGCCCTTATGAGCCGGTAGACCGAGCCTCTTTGAAGGAGTTAACGCTCAAGACAGTTTTTCTAGCGGCTATCTGTTCGGCTAGGCGGATTTCGGAGCTTCAAGCATTGTCATGTCGCCCGCCGTTCCTTACATTCTTCAAGGAGAAGGTGGTCTTACGGACTGTGCCTTCCTTTTTGCCCAAGGTAATTTCACCTTTCCATTTGAACCAGTCGGTCTCTCTCCCTGCCTTTTCCAAAGTGGGGCAGGGAACCGATGATGCGCACCTGCGCCGCCTAGATGTGCATAGGATTCTGAAGCGCTATCTGGATCGCACAGCGGTGTTCCGCAAATCGGAAAGGCTATTTGTGGTGGTTGGGGGTCCGCGTAGGGGAGAGGCAGCAGCTAAGGCCTCCATTTCGAGGTGGATCAGGGAGGTCATTGCCACGGCATACATTCAGAAGTGCAAGTCAGTGCCAAGGGGGCTCAGTGTGCATTCTACTAGGGTGCAAGCGGCCTTGTGGGCAGAATGTAGTTTGGTTCCGCCACTGGATATTTGCAGAGCGGCTACTTGGTCTTCCCTGCACACTTTTGCTAAGCACTACTGGTTGGATGTGTAGGCGGCGGGGGATGCACGATTTGGGGGAGTGGTGCTTTGGTCCAGTCTTGCAGGCCCCTCCCATGCTTGAACTGCTCTGTTACATCCCAGTGGAAAGGGACTGGACTGGAGAGACGCTTAGGAAAGAGTAATTAGTTCTTACCTGCTAATTAGCATTCCTGAAGGTACTCCAGTCCAGTCCCTGATCCCGCCCAGTGTTTCCATTTTCAGGTTTGTTCAGGTCGACGGCCCGAAGCCTTTGGTGTTAAGGAACAAAGAGAGGTTCTGCAGGCACCTTGGTAAGCAGACCGGTGTTCGGTCAGCGTGATCAGCTCAGGTCTATTGGTTTGAGCATCGGCTGTTTTCAGGTAAGCCTCCTCCTATTCACGGGGGGCGGGGGTGGAATATTTCTTCTAGGGGAGGCGGGAGGTCTTTGGAGCATTTTAGTTGTTTTCCTTTGGTTAGACACAGTTTGTTGTGGGTTTTTCTGACTTAATTGTCTCTCTGAGTTTGCTTTCTCAATAACAGTACTGGAGTTGGTGGGAGGTACCGCAGCTATTTATACACCATTATCATCAAAAGATGATTGGCTCAGTCTCCAAGCAGCTGGAAGAGGAGCACAACCCAGTGGAAAGGGACTGGACTGGAGTTCCTTCAGGAACACTAATTAGCAGGTAAGAACTAAAGATTTGTATGCCACCTTGATTGAAGGATAAGGTGGCATACAAATCTGTCTAAATAAATAAAATAAATAAATAATTACTCTATTTCAGTGCGCTGACAGCAGTCACACCCAGATCCTTTTCTTAGGTGGCGACTCCTAATGTGGAACGTAGCATTGTGTATCCATAGTTTGGGTTCTTTTTCTCTACATGCATCACGTCACACATGTCCACATTAAATTTCATCTGCCATTTGGATGTCCAGTCTCCACCAGGTCCTCCTGCAATTTCTTGTAATCTGCATGTGGTTTAACAAATCTAAATTTTCTGATGACACCAAATTATTGAATCACTTTGCTTCTTGTCCAGATAATTTATAAATGTGTTTAAAAAGCACAGGTCCCAATACAGATCTCTGGGATACTTCATTGTTCACTTTCTTTCGCTGAAATAATTGACTATTTATCCCTACTTTATTTTCTATTTCTCAATCAGTTTCCAGTCCACAGTAGGATATTGCCTCCTATGCCAAGATTTGATCTTTTTTTTTTTTTAAACTCTTCAGGGGTCTCTAATATGGGACTTTGTCAGATGCTTTCTGAAAGTCTAAATACACTATATCAACTGATTCGCATTTACATAAGAACATAAGAAATGCTATACTAGGTCAGACCTGAAAGCATGTATATTGGTACAGGGTACCATACACTATTAGACTGACTAAACCTGAGAAAGAGTTAATTCTGTTCAGAACCTTGCTTAGAAATAAAACTTCATATATTTGCTTACTAAGTGAAGGTTTACATGTCCTGAAATAAAGAAAGGGCAGGTTGTACTCCAGCCTCTCTGTCTCAGGGATACCAGATATCAGTCTCAGGGATACCAGATATCAGTCTCAGGGTCAGTAGCTAAAATACTCTCAGGGTTAGTAGATATCAAAAAGTGCTCAGGGTTAGCAGATATCAAGTTATCAGCAGTAAACAATTATGTCAATTAGGTCAATTGTGGCTTGGAATCCTGTATGTCTCTTCATAATGACCTATGTAGCAGTAAACAATTATGTCTTAGGCTCCATGTATGTCTCCACACTGAATAAAGTTGACCTACGATATGATAAATACATGACGTATAATGATAAAGTGAAATTATGCTGTATTATCTAAAAGAGCCTTATAAATAAAGTGAACCATGGCTAGTAAATTAGAGTAAACAGGGAGAACGTGGTTCTCTCAGTTTCTCTCCACAAAGCTATGGTGTATTTTCTATAGAACTATGTTGTATTTATTGCTGTCTTTATGATTAACCTTCCCATTGTTTTGAATGTAGTCTTCTGTAGCTTCAAGAGCCCAGTAGGTTGCTGGTGAGGAGAGGGTTAAGTAAGCTCTTCAAGACCAAGGTCCATCAAGCCCAGTGTCCTTTTTCCAACAGTGGCCAATCTAGATCACAAATACCTAGCAGTTTCCCCAGAAAACACAGGTTCCACAATGCTTGTATCGGGGCAAGCAGTGGATTTCCCATGTCCCCTTCAATAATGGTTTATTTATTTAACAGGACTTATATCCCGCCTTCTCCTTTAATCAAGGCGGTGTACACAGCAAACCAATCGAATTATATTGACATTTGTGTTATCATGCAGTATTATACCGTGTGTGCTGGGCAGACTAGATGGACCATGCTGGTCTTTATCTGCCATCAGTTACTATGTTACTGTGTGTGTGTGTGTGTGTGTGTGTGTGTGTTCGTTGTGGTCTATTTACAGCATGAGCTACATTACAATGTTATGTACATTAGAGATAAAGGGTGGGGGGCCGGTCTTAGTCCAGGGGCTGCCGGGCATTATTATGTGTTGTCGCTGTAATGCTCAATGAAGAGCGTTGTCTTGAGTTGTTTTTCAAAATTCTTTAATGTCTTCTGTCGATCGTAGTTTGTCAGGGAGGGCGTTCCATATTGCAGGTGCTGCCATCGATAGAGCTCTTCTTGCGGTGCTCTTGAAGGCCTTTGTGTAGTCCTTTGGTGTGTTGATGGTGCCAGAGGTGCCTCTTCTCCTTGGCCTTGTGCTGGTGTCTGGTTGTATGAGTGGTTGTAGGCTGAATGCTGAGGTCCGGTGTTTGATTTTGAAAAATGTTTAGGACTGTCTTGTACCTGATGCGGGACCTGATTGGGAGCCGGTGGAGGTCTTTTAGTATGGGGGTGATGTGGTCTTGTCTTGATGAGCCGGATATTATGCGTGCTGCTGTGTTTTGAGCCATTTGCAGTGGCCTGAGTGTCTGCTTGGTTAGGCCGAGATAGTTTGGGTTGCAGAAGTCTAGGATTGAAGTTATTAGGCCTTGACAGGCCGTGCGGAAATGTTCTTGAGCGAGGAGGGGTTTGAGGCGTCTGATTAGTCTCATCTTGTGGTATGCATTCTCAGTGGTTCTGCTGATGTGGGACTTTAGGTTTAGTTCTTTGTCAAGAGTCACTCCGAGGTATTTCACCTCCGGTTTTATGGGTATTGTTATGCTGTTGACCTTGATGGAGGAATGTAGCTGGTGTTTCGAGTGATGAGTAGTGCCTCCGTCTTATTGTAGTTTATGGTCAGGTTGTTGTCTTGAAACCAGCTGGACATGTGTTTGAGACAGTCTGTTATCTTGGTGTAGTCTGGGTTGTTGAGGTTGACTGTGGTATATATCATGATGTCGTCGGCATAGATTGTGTATTGTATTTTGTGTTCCTTCATGATGTTGCAGATTGGTTGAATGTAGAGGTTGAATAAAAGTGCTGATAGGGTGGAGCCTTGTGGGACGCCTTGTTTGATTTTTGAGGGTCGGGCGATGTTGGGGCCAATCTTGACCTGGAACTGTCTGTCCGTTAGGTATGAGTTCAACCACTTCAGGGTGGTGCTGTGTAGCCCAAAGCTCTGTAGTCTTATTAGCAGGATTCTGTGGTCCACTGTGTTGAATGCTGATGAGATGTCTAAGAAGATCATGAGTGTTCCTCTCTTGCGGTTGTCTATGATTTGGATTATGTTGTTGAAGAGGTATAACAGGAGTGTTTCGACAACGTGTTGGTGGATGTCCAGTGGGGCATGTGCGTCAATGTGGTCCTGGAGTTGATGGGCCTTTCTTCCTTTTAAAACCAGCTACACTAACAGCTTTTACTATATCCTCCAGTAACGAATTCCAGAGTTTGATTACGTGTTCAGTGAAAAAATATTTTCTCTTATTTTATGGGTTACACTGTAGCTTCATTGCATGTCCCTAGTCTTTCTACATTCTGATGACATAAACATATATCTCCCCTCAGCTGCCCTTTTTTCTAGTTTGAAAATCTCTAACCTTTTTAGCCTCTCTTCATCGAGGTATCCTTCCATCCCCTTTACTATTTCTGTGGTTTGTCTGTGTACCTTTTCTAATTCTGCTATATCCTTTTTAAGATATGGCGACCAGAATTGCACACAATATTCAAAGTGCGGTCACATCATGGAACGAAACAGAGACATTATAATATCCTTTCTTTTATTCTCCATTCCTTTCCTTATGATTCCCAGTATTCTATTTGCTTTCTTGACCACCACTGCACTCAGGGTTTCGTGTTATCCACAATGACACCTACATTTTTTTCCTGGGTGGTGGTTCTGAATGTGTAACCATAATTTTGGTTGTTCTTTTCCTAGGTGCATAACTTTGCACTTGTCCACATTAAATTTCATCTGCCATTTGAATGACCAGTCTTCCAATTTATTAAGGTTCTCTTGCAATTTTTCACAATCCTCTTGGGTTTTAACAATTTTGAATAATTTGGCATCCTCTGCAAATTTGATTACCTCACTCATTATTCCCATTTCCAGGTCGTTTACGAATATGTTAAAAAGCAGCTGACCCAGCACAGATCCCTGAGGTACTCTACTATTCACCTTTCTCTATTGGGAAAAATTTGCCATTTACCCCTACCCTCTGCTTTCTATCTTTTAACCACTTCCTGATCCACAATAGTACTCTGTCTCTTATCCCATGACTTTTTATTTTTGCCAAGAGACTCTCATGAGGGACCTTGTCAAAAGATGTTTCTGAAAATCCAGATACACTACATCGACTGACTCACTTTTGTCTACCTGTTTACGTATTCAAAAAAATATAACAGATTAGTAAGACAAGACCTTCCCTGGCTAAAGTCATCTTGGCTGTCTCCCATTAAATCATGACTATCTACATGTTCAGAAATTTTGTTCTTAATAATGGTTTCTACCATGTTTCCCGGTATTGGCGTCGGACTCAGCAGTCTGTAGTTTCCCGGGAACCCTTTTTAAAAATTAGCATTACATTGGCCATCCTCCAATCTTAAGGTATTACTGATGATTTTAATGATAGCTCACAGATTAGTAATAGTAGGTCTGCAGTCTCATATTTCAGTTTTTTCAATACCCATTCCAGTCCAGGTGATTGTCTAGTCTTCCGTTTATCAAATAACTGTAATAAATCTTCCCGGTTTATTGATATTTCTTTCAATTCTTCTGCTGCATCAGCTTTAAATACCATTTTAGTAATGGGTAACATCCCTTTCCAATTCATCCTGCTAGAACAGTCCAGACAAGTGGGTTAAGTCTCCTTGCCAGCAGATGTTGGAGACAGAAAAAAAAGCCCTCCAGAAGCCTGATTGGCTGGGCTGTGGTAGGTTTAGGCATACCCCTAGGGGTCCCCTTCGGTATTTTCTCTGCCTCCAGCAGATGATGTTTCTTTAGTTCCTCTTCAGCTTCTGTTAATTCCTTTCTTTCTTTTGCTGGACGTACCCAGGGCGCACAAGAGGTGCCCCTCTGGGTTTCCCCAGCACTTCTAGTCCTGCGCTGAGTTGAACTCCCTCCATTGGGGGAACCCCAGCTCCTGGCCTCGAGGGCCTGCTTGGCTGGATGGAGGAGAAACCTTCAGGACTCTGCAGCCTTTTGTCCTTCGTTTTTAAGCTAGGCTGGCCTGTCCTACACCTTTGCCTCGGCGTCCCTGCTCGTCAGAAACTGTGAGTGACAACCGCCCACACCCCAGACTCAACGTTTTCAGGTCACTCCCCCCCGCCACCGTTGCCAATCTCAGGCAGCCGTGGGCATCCCAGACTTCATTTCTGTGTTTTCTCACTGGGACTGTTGCAATCGGGCGTCTTACTAGCCTTATTTGCTTGCGATTGTGGTTTGTTTTGCGAGGCTTTTTTGGCGGTGGCCATTTTCGCGGTCGCGCAGACACATTCGCAGCAGACGTTTTCTGGTGGGAAACACTCTCGGCTCGGCCTCTGCATCTTCTCGCAGCCTGCCTTGAGTTCTCTCACATCCCAGCTCCTTCCAGGAGCGTCAATTTCGTTAGCAGAAGCGGCCATAAGATTTACTCTTGGATGTCTGGTCTGCAGCAGGAAGCAGAAGGAGCTAAAAAACAGGGTGTGCTCTGCATGCTCCTCTCACCTGGCAGAATTGTCCAGGGCACCCCCCATCACTCTTTCTTTTTCAGACAGCTCAGCCTCGGCACCCTCCCCCTGGATGGCCCACAGCCTACTCCCTCCTGCAGACGGATCCCAAATTGCTCCGCTCCTGCTTCCCAAACCTCCATCTTCTTCCTCGCAGCCTGAGAAAGCCTCTCACTCCTCAGATGCCCAGTTCCTGGCGCTCTTTCGCCAGGCATGATCTCTATGGCGCTCCGAATCTTCGGAAGTTCCCTCCGAGCATCTTTATGCTCCTGACAGGAGTTCCACAGCTCCCACCCCTCGCAAGCATTCTCAGAGGGCCCCAGAGCTTAAAGGGGGATGCCTTCCCAAAGAAGTTTCATGGGTCATAGAAGAAGGTCCTTTGGCTCCTGAAGAAGGCAGGTCTTCGGCGGAGGAGAGTTTGGGATCTTCAGATCGCGAGCTTGGAGAATACTCTCCGTCCGTCTGCCTCGGTGGCTGACCAGGAAGACTCACAGGATATCTGGCTTTTTCGCAACGGTGAATTACCCGTCTTGATTGCACAGGTCATAGAGGCTTTGCTCCTCATTGACCCGCCCGAACTTCAGCAATCCCAGTCACAATCTCAGGTGGATCCCATTTTACAGGGCATACGCAAGCCCTCCAAGGCTTTCTCTTTCCTGGCGGAACTGCAGCAAATGGTGTCTTGAGAATGGGAGACCCCAGATACCTCTCTGCATACCCACGCGCCTTCTGGGCCAGCTCTATATCTGGTCTCCGGCTGAAATGGAGCAGTGGCTCTCATATACGAAGGTGGACGCATTGGTGACCAGAGTTACAAAGCATACAATCATTCCAGTCAAAGGTGGGGCAGCGCTTCGAGACCAACAGGGACCGTAAAGTCGAGAGTCTCCGGAAGACAGCCTTCTCGTCATCTGCTCTATCGCTCCAGGCCACTGTCTGCGGGGGGCCTGGCGGCCCATGCATTGTTGCGGTGGATTCAGCACCTGCTGGAAGATCCAGCTCTGGGGCACTTAGAATCCGTCACAGCGTTCTTGGCAGATGCCTTATATGATCTGTTGCGCCTCTCAGCTCTCTGTTGGAGTGGTCACGGTGGTGAGGAGGTGGCTCTGGCTGCAACAGTGGGCAGCAGATGTCGCCTCCAAAACGTGCCTCTCAAAGCTTCGCTTTACGGGAAGGCTCCTCTTTGGCGAGGATCTGGATAAACTGGTGAAGGACCTGGGTGAGGTTAAGCCTCAACGTTTGCCGGAAGAAAGGCCTAAGGCCTCCTCACGCCGCTCGTCTCGTTTTTATTCCCGACGGTCCTCTAGGTCCTGTGATTCCCGTAGATACCGTCCCAATAAACCGGCGCCCTCTGCTGCTCCTCCCAGTCGCTTCGGGCAGAGATCGCAGTCCTTTCGAGCAGCCCGGGAAGGCAGTGACTTCTATCCAGGCCCAGGAACGTTCTCTGGTGCCACTCGCTATTCCTGTTGATGGGACAGGCGACCCACCCGAGACGCTGCCGCCAGTAGGGGGCCAGTTGGTTCTTTTCTCTCGGCAGTGGGCAATCATAACCTCCGATCAGTGGGTCCTCAACATCGTCACTCGGGGTTATTCTCTCGATTGCTGGTGTCCCATTCGCGACGCCTTCCTTGTCTCTCCAGGGAGGGTGCCTGGAAGAAGGGTGGCCATTCGCACCACCATTCATCGGCTCCTTCTTCTCAACGCCATTCATCCTGTTCCATCCTTGGAGAGAGGGTTGGGGCGTTATTCCATCTATTTCGTGGTGCCCAAGAAGGACGGCTCCTTTCGCCCCATTCTGGATCTCAAAGGAGTCAACCGCAGCCTTCGAGTTCTGCATTTCTGCATGGAGACGCTCTGTTCGGTCATCCAGGTGGTATGCAAGGGAGAGTTCCTTGCTTCTCTCGATCTCACAGAAGCATACTTTCATATTCCCATTCAGGCCGAACACCAGTGTTTCCTACGATTCGCCATTCTCGGACAGCACTTCAATTTCGGGCAATGCCCTTTGGCCTCGCCTCGGATCCACGGATTTCCTCCAAGGTAATGGTGGTGGTAGTGGCGGCCTTGCACAAGCAGGGCATCTGGGTGCACTCTTACTTGGACGACTGGCTTATTTGAGCAGATTCCTTCTCAGAAGCCCACAGCACCGTCTCCCAGGTGGTCTCCTTCCTGAAGGACTTGGGCTGGGTGGTCAATCGTGCCAAGAGCTGCCTTCAGCCGTTTCAACAGCTGGACTTTCTCGGAGCACGGTTTGACACCCGCCAAGGCCGAGTATTTCTGACACAAGAACGCTTCTTCAAGTTCTCCTCCCAACTCCATCTGTTTCTACAACAGGACTGTCCTCGAGCTTGGGATTATGTTCAGGTTCTGGGAACCATGGCGGCTGCTATCTTTATCTTTAACCATCGAGGTGGTTCCTTGGACCAGGGTGCACATGCGCTGTCTCCAGAAGGCACTTCTCGCAGTGCACCAGGATCTGGTGATTCTGGTGGGTCCAAACTGGCCTCGGAGGCCCTGCTATGCAGATCTCGTTTGCTTTGTCTCAGGCAGTCCCTCTGCGGCTGGGAGTTCCCTCAGGTCTCCTACATCAAGGACCGATCAGCATGGAAGACCCCGCTCTCTACTTGCTTATGGCTTGGCTCTTGAACGCCGCCAGCTGAGTTGCAAAGGTTACTCTCGCGGGGTTGTTGCTACTCTGCTCAACGCTCGGCGGTCTTTGACGTCGCTAACATATGCTTGCGTGTGGCACATCTTTGAGTCATGGTGTTCGCGGTGCCAGTTTTTGCCATGGCACTCCGGAATCCCAGAGATTCTCGCCTTTCTACAGGAAGGTCTTGATAAGGGTCTAGCCCTCGGGACCCTTTGGGTGCAGGTTTCTGCCTTAACATGCTTCCAGGGGCCGGTGTGCGGGTGCTCCCTTGCATTGCACGCAGACGTGGCACGGTTTCTCAAGGGTGCCAGAGTTTTGTGCCCACCGGTCTGTCCAGTGGTGCCGCCCTGGGATCTCTCTTTGGTACTCAAGGCTCTTATGGACCAGCCCTTTGAACCTCTCAGAGATCTCTGCGGAACTTGACTCTTAAGACAGGTTTTCTTGGTGGCAATAACGTCAGCTTGCAGGATCTCTGAATTGCAAACCCTCTTGTGCTGGGATCCTTACCTTTCCTTCTCTGTGGAGGATGTCTCTCTGCACGCCGTTCCCTCTTTCTTACCAAAGGTCCTTACGCCTTTTCATCTGAATCAGCCTCTCTTGCTGCCTGCCTTTTCTAAAGAGCAATGCTCAGGTCAGCATAAGAATCTTCGAGAGGTGGATCTCAAGAGAATTCTGTACTGCTATTTGAAGGTGACCAATCCATTTTGCAAGTCAGACTATCTGTACTCTTTGCAGGCCCTCGGAGGGGCCTCACAGCCTCCATATCCACCATTGCTAGATGGCTCCAGCAGACCATTGAGGCAGCCTATATTGTCCAGGGTAGTCTCCGGGTGCATTCTACTTGAGCTCAAGCAATGTCTTGGGCTGAACGCTCTCAGGTCGCTCCTCTCGATATCTGTTGCAAGGCAAACCGCTCTTCCTTGTCCACGTTCATTCGGCACTATCGGTTTGACCTCCAGGCGCATGAGGAGAGTCAGTTTGGAGCCGGGGTGCTTTCTGCCCACCCCTGAAGGTCATTAGCTTGGGCACTTCCCGCTTGTCTGGACTGGTCTAGCAGGATGAATTGGAAGGAGAAATTTCACTTACCATTAATTTCCTTTCCTGGAATCCTGCTAGACCAGTCCAGGACCCACCCGGTTTTTAGTTGGAGTGGTGACTGTACAGGGGAGCCGACGCTCATGTTTCAGGCAGTGCCTTCCTCGCCGTCTCTAAAGCCATTTGGTCTCTTAAAGATTCTTGATCCATTTCTCCTGTCCATGTATATAGTTGGGAGTGTTTTTATCACATGTACATAGTTGGTATATGCCGGCCATATTCAATGGTTCCATTTTGTTTGTCAGAGTATTCTGAAGGGGACCCCTAAGGTATGCCTATACCTACCAGAGCCCAGCCAATCAGGCTTCTGGAGGGTTTTTTCTCCAACATCTGCTGGCAGGGGGACTTAACCCGCTTGTCTGGACTGGTCTAGCAGGATTCCAGGAAAGGAAATTAACGTTAAGTGAAATTTCTCCACATCATCTTCAGTAAAGACCAAAGCAAAGAATTTATTCAGTCTCTCTGCTATGGCTTTGTTGTCTTGTCCCGTCCCTCCCCTCCCCTCCCCTCCCCGGTGCCTTTTACCCCTCTATCATCCAATGGTCCATCTGACTCACAGTTTTTTTGCTACAAATGTACTTGAAAAAGTTTTTTATTATGGGTTTTTGTTTCCACAGCAAGCTTTTTTTCAAATTCTCTCTTTGCCTGCCTTATTAATGCCTTGCATCTAACTTGCCAGTGCTTATGCTGTTTTTTTTTTGTTTTGTTTTTTTACAACTTCTTTTTAATTATCTCACAATGTACAGCAAAACTAAAACAAAAACAATATCAAGAAGTACATAGTAAACTGGCTACATAGGAACATTAACATAGTCCTGCCATGAACGTACTCCCAATAAGAAAAAAAGAACAATAGAAAAAACACAGAAAACTGCAACATACCCAATCCTACCCTTCAATCCCTCCCAACCAGAACTTGACATCCAAGCTTCAGAGAGAAAACCATTTCCCTTCCCCCCCCCCTCCCTGACACGCTGCAGACATTTTATTGCCATAAACTATTAGAATAGTTTACACGGAAACATTTTAAAAAGAAAATTTTTAACATATTAGGCTGAGTATTGATCTAAGGCAGACCACCTAGAGTTTTGGTACTACACCCCTTGTATACAAGATTCTGTCAGAAGCTTTTTCGTATTTGGCGTATAGGCATTTCTGATTCCACCATTCCGAATAGCTAGGTTTACACAGATTTTTTCCAGCAAACAAGAATTAGTTTTAAAGCCACCATTATCATGACGTTTTTAATAAAAAAAAATAGTTAATTTTATCGAACTCCGGGATCTTTGCCAGATTCCTGAACGCAACTATCCGCCAAGTTAAAGCAGCCGTAAACTTCAATACTTGTTGAATTTTGACCCAAACCATATTCCAAAAATTCTGAATGCAAGAGCATTCCAGCATCATATGCCTTAACGTGCCCACTTCCTCATGGCAGGCCCAGCATAAGTTACTGTCTTTCTTATTCCTTTTACCTAGTCTGTTAGGAGTAACAAATTCCCAATGCGCGAAGAAGAACATAGATTGAGTAAGGGCCGCAGACTTCGATGCTCGTACCGTGGAATCCCAAAATTGTTTCCATTCCAGCTGCAACAGATTGGCCTCCATTTCTTCTTCCCATATGCACTGCAGCCCACCATTTTGTGGTGCGAAGTGATCCATGAACATAGCATAAAATCGCGAAACCACCCCATTTTTGGAACTTATTTCTTCAATAACTTGTTGCAGTCCCCAAGAGCGGGAGAGTCCATCAGGGATCAGAATCTTATTCCTGATACAATGTCGCAATTGTACCCATTGAAAGTGGCAAGTGGACGGTAAGCCGAATTCACATTGTAAAGTACTAAAAGACTTTCAACAAGAACTTTCCGGTAACTGTCCAATGATCCAGATACCCTGCCTTTGCCAATTCGACCATGCATATGACGTTTTATTTTTCTTGAATGCAGAGTTGAACCAGATCGGTAATAAGTGTGATGGTGGGTTCCTCTTTTCAATAATGGGGAGAAAAGAGCGAAATGCCAGTTGTGTTGAAATAATCACATTTCCCACATTCGAAGACTCTGGGTGTAACATCCCTATAAGCAAATTGACTGGACATGGGGCTACAAGATGCTCTTCCACTTTGAGCCACGTAGGCTTATACTCCATGGCATCACCCAGAGCCCACATTGATCCCTGTTTCAGGAGGAAAGCCTTATGATACCATAAAAAGTCTGGGAAGTGTATCCCATCATTTGCTTTGCCAGCTTTTAATTTCTTTAGCGCAATTCTAGGGGTTTTCCCTTCCCACAAAAAGGTATTTATTATCCGTTCTAAGTTTCTGTATACCACATGAGGGAGCAGAACTGGAAGCATGCTTAATATGTAGTTTATTTTGGGCACTAATGTCATTTTGATAGCTTCTACGCGACCCCACCATGTAAGGTGCAGTGGAGATCATGTCAGAACGTATGAACGCGCTATATCCAACAACTTTTCAGAATTCAATCTCACTGTTTCTTCCAAGGGAGCAGAGTAGAGCACCCCTAGATATTTTATTGCTACAGATTCCCACTGAAAAGAAAGTCTTCCACCAAAGAAGCTTTTGCCCTTCAATTTAGAGGAAAAGCCATGAATTTCGTCCAGTTTACTTTATAACCAGAGAACTTGGAGTACTGAGTGATCAGTTGGAGTAAAGGTGAAATAGAACCGGGCTTGAGAAAGACCAACAAGTCGTCTGCGTACCCTGACAGTTTAACATGGAGATCTGCAATCTTGATGCCTTGAATTTCCTCTGATTGTTGAATCAACAATGCTAACAGCTCCAGAGCTAGGTTAAATAAGAGCGGGGGCAAAGCACAACCTTGCCTAGTGCCCCGGAGCAAGGGGAAAGGCTGTGAAAGAATTCCATTAACCAAAATCTGAGCTGTGGGATTGTCGTAGAGTCCTTGCACCATGGTCACAAATTCTTTAGGCAGGCCGAACCACTCTAGAACATGATACAAAAAAGGCCACTCTAACCTATCAAAGGCATTTTCAGCGTCCAATGACAGGCCAATTATAGGAACATCTATGTTGCTCGCTCTTTCCAGCACTTCACATAAGAGACGACCATTATCAGCTGTGGATCTTCCTGACACAAACCCACATTGGTCAGGGTGAATTAATAAAGTGCTGGAAAATAACTTGTAATCAGCATTTAAAAGAGAGATAGGCCTGTAATTGCTGACCGACATGTGGTCTTTGCCCGGCTTTTCCAGCACAACGATCGTTGCCTTAGCAAATGCATCTTGTGTTAGGAACGCGCAATAGTACTTCATTAGCTGAGGAAGTAGTTCATCCTCAAAGATTCGGTAGAATTCTACAGAAATCCCATCTGGTCCTGCCGCTTTGAGGGCCTTCATAACAGCTAATGCTTCTTTCAGTTCTGTAGCTGAAATTGGTCTTCCCAGAGCAGCTACCTGTTCTGTGTCCAACACAGGTCTTTTGATCGTAGCCAGTAGATCTTTGCAGGCCTTTTCGTCAAAAGACACTTCTGAAGTATAAAGTTGTGCATAAAACTTGCGGAAGACTTCGGCAATTTCACAGCTTTTAGTCAGAGGGCTCTGTTGCGCATCTAAAATACAAGTTATGTGCGTCTTACTACGTTGAGCCTTTAGACTGGCAGCCAGTAGCTTTCCAGCTTTATTCTTTTCCGTGAAGTACCGAGCTTGCCGCTCAAACATATACTGCTCGACCTCCGTGCTTAGTATCATATTGTATTGATATCTCAACTTATGCAGGCGATTCAGCGCTAGTGAATTGTAATCTCTCTGTAGGATTCTTTCTCCCACTCTAATCTGTTGTTCCAGCTCCTTGAGTTTTGCCCGTGCTTCCCTAGCTTTAGCAATGGAAAAGCTGGTTATATGTGCTCTAATTGACGCCTTGAAGGCTTCCCACCAAGCCCAATTCGATGTGTCCTCTTGAGCATTCTTGGTAAAATACTCCTTTATGGCTTGCTTTATTGCCTCTTTAAAAGCTGCATCTGCAAGAAGAGCCCTATTGAAAGACCATGACTGCTGATTAGAAAGAACTTCTCCGGATCTCAATTCCAGGACAATTGCAGCGTGGTCCGAAATATGGGTACGAAGTATGTTTGTCCCACTAACTACTTGCACCAACGGCCTGGATATTAAAAAAAAAAACTATCTGGGAGTAAGAGCCATGAGGGCAAGAAAAACAGGTGTAATCTCTTTCCATGGGATGTAAGATTCTCCATATATCCACTAATCCAGTTTCCTGCATAAGCGAATTCAGTACTATCAGTGCTCTGCCACTCCTTCTTAGCCTGCTCGGTTTACAATCCAGCAGGGGATCCAAGACCATATTAAAATCTCCCCCCAAGAATTACAGGGAGTGGGGAGTTTTCTTGCACAACTTCTGCTAAAGTGTGGAAAAAGTTGGGACGATCACTGTTTGGAGCGTATATATTAATTATAGCCAGGTGCTTTACTCCAATAACCAAATGAACTTTAGCCCACCGCCCCTCACAATCCGCCCTTGTAGACAAAACCTGAAACTTTAATTTACTATTTATTAGTATTGCAACCCCATTTTTCTTCCCCATAGCTGGCGAATGAGCAATCAGCTTATATCGATTGGAAGTTAGTTTCGTAGTTTTCTTAGAAGACAAATGTGTTTCTTGGAGCATTATTATATCTGCGCTATGCTTCTGAGCGTATACCAATATCTTTCTCCTCTTTCCAGGGTGTATTATGCCCTTAACATTCAGAGATAAGATTCTAAGGGGGTTCATAGAGAAAGATTTACTAAAGTACCCCATACTCTCCGGGGTCTGAATTAAATTATTTCTTTCTGAAACAGCCCATATTGCATTCTTATCCCTAATTTATCCGCAGCGCGTCAACCTAACCCTCCCTAATAGGAGCAATAAAATTGGGTGAGACAGTGGAGAAAAAAATAACAAGATGGCAGCTGCATGACCCTACAGAAAATTAACAAATGACAAGAATTGCCTAGCTGCTGCACAGTCATAGACGGCTATATATACACACATTATTCTCATGCCTGTATTTTCTTTCAAAATCTGATAATATGTTTACCCTTCCCACCATGATGACTTATTTACATAACACAGACTGGGCCAAAAAGTACCACTCTTCTTCGTCGAGTCAGCACGGGGAACCAGAATTCCTCCTTGTGCACTGACATAGAAATGTACTTAAGTTCTAAAGCTATGATGCGCCTTCCTCCTGCATTTTTAACGCTTCCTGGTCTTCGAGAAACTGCAACAGTTCATTGGGATCCTCAAAAGTTTTTGTGCGATTGTCCAGAGTTTCAATCTCGCTGGGTAAAACAAGCCATACCTCGCCTGCAGCCGTTGAAGTTGAGGCCTCAACTCCAGAAATGTCTTCCTTTTTTCCATCGTTACTTTACTGAAGTCTGAGAAAAGCGAAATTCTATGGCCTTCATACACCAACGACAACGCCCTTGCTGCAACCATTATCTGTGTGGCTTGCGGGTGCCGTAGTAGACAAAATATTAGAGGCCTTGGCCTTTGACTTTGCCCTCCAGTATGAACAGGAATTCTGTGGGCCCGCTCTACCTCTAGCGGTTTATTTAAGCAACTTAGGTATTAGCTTTTCCAGGAAGCCGATCACATTCGAGTCTTCCGCTCCTTCTGGGATGCCAACTATTCTGATGTTATTTCTGCGAGACCTATTATTAAGGTCCTCTAGATTTGCCTCCAAAAAGTCCACCTTTTTAAGGGCCTTGGCTAGCCTCTTTATGTGTTCCTCGTGCGTTGCAACTGCAGCATCCACCCTTTCCACGCGGCTTGCTAAACCGCTCATTTGCGCCTTAATCTCCTGCATACCTGCTTGCATCTGAGCTAAGGCCTCTCCATTCGCAGAGACTGACGCTCTCACTGACCGTATCTCCGACAGTAATTCTCACATCCCATTGTCCGAGTCCCGTCCTGCAGCCATCTTGAGAGGAGAGGGAGGGTCCTGTTTGGCACGTTTGGAGCCCGTATTTCCACTCGTTGTAAACTCTAACTTAATTTGTTTACCAGACGCCATCCTTACATACTAACCCTATCTCTAATGTGAAAGATAGTTGTTCCAAATTTCCCCAATCTAGGCAAATATTAACAGGAATCCTTTCAGGTCTGCAGGAGTGAGTCTCCTATGCGGCCATCTCGTTTCACCGCTGGCTCCGTCCCTGCTTATGCTGTTTTTAGTTTTTGTCATAATTTGCCTCCTTTTTCCATTTCCTGAAAGATGCTTTTTTGACTACAACAGCCTCTCTGACCTCACCTTTAAACCATGCTGGCAGTTTTTTGGACTTCCTTCCACTTTTTTTAAAGCATGCAGCACCCATGCATGATGTAGATCTTTAACCTTTCAGCTGCTCCTTTTAGTTTTTTCTTAGCTATTTTCCTCATTTTATCATAGTCTCCCTTTTGAAAGTTAAAAGATAAGTACTGTGGATTTCCTTACTGTCTTTCCTCCATTTATTAAATCAAATGCGATCATGCTCTGATCACTATTGCCAAGTGGCCCCAAGACCCTTATCTCTTTTACCAGATTTTGTGTTCCACTAATTACTGTCCACAATGGCTTCCCCTCTTGTCTATTCATGAACCAGCTGCTCCAAGAAGCAGTCATTTATTTCATCTGGAAACGTTATCTCCCTAGCATGTCCTGCTATGACACTGACCCACCACTGATCCAATTATTATGTTTATGTTTATGTTTATTAGACTTGATAAAAACCGCCTTTCAAGTATAATCAAGGCGGTGTACAATAAAAATAAGTCACATAAAATCCAGATGAAGCTGGAGGGTAAAAAGGAAATATACAATAATAATAAATATAAAATTTACAAAAAAAAAAAAAAAAAAAGGTAAATAAAATTATACTGAAACGTCAGATATAGGCTATAAAATTATAAAGGACAGGGAGAGAGAGAGAGAAGACAACTGAGATTCAACAAAACAGAAGAAGGGTATTAAATACAGACAGAGAAGGACATCAAACAAAGGGAGATGGAACATCAAACGCTAGGGAGAACAAGTGAGTTTTTAGATTGTGCTTGAAAGTGGTGTGGAGTGGTTCAAGACGGAGGGTGGAAGGAAGGGAATTCCAGAGAGCGGGACCAGCAAAATAAAAGGCAGAGAGGCGGGTGGACTGTAGGTGAGCGCGAGAGGGAGGGGGAAGAGAGAGACGATTGAGATGAAAAGAGCGTGGGGTGTACCTGGGAGTGTGAAAAGAAAGTAGGTCAGCTAGATATGAGGGAATGCCAGTATGGAAACCTTGTGTAGCAGAATCAACATTTTATATTGTGGACGAAAAGAAACAGGCAACCAGTGAAGATGAAAAAGTAAAGGAGTGACGCGATTGCGAGTAGTGGAAGAGGTGATTAGGCGAGCAGCAGTGTTTTGTATCCTTTGGAGTCTGGCTAACTGATTTTTTATTACTGTGGTGTAAATATTGTTAGCTTCCCTGATTTCTAAGAGTATTTCATCATCCATTTGTTCATTATGGTCAGGCGGTCGATAGTACACCCCCACTGCCATTGCCTTCCCCTTTTTACATGGAATTTCAATCTATAGAGATTCATAGAAACAGAAATATGATGGCAGATAAAGACCACATGGCCTATCTAGTCTGCCCTTCCATATCAACCACTACAACAGTCCCCTTTTTTCCTTTAGAGATTCTGTGTGTTCCATTCTTTTTTGAATTCAGATACTATCCTCATCTCTACCACTTCCACTGGAAGACTATTTCACACATCTACCATTCTTTCCGTAAATAAATATTTCCTCATATTACTCCTGAGTCTATCCCCTTTCACCCTCATTCTATGTCCCCTCGTAGCAGAGCTTGCTTTCAATTCGAAAGAGGTTCTTCTGTGCATTTATGCCACGGAGGTATTTAAACAACTCAATCATATCACCTCTATCCCGCCTTTCCTCTAGACTCATGGTTAAAGATCTACATCATGGATCAGGGGTGGAATTCTAGAGTATACATATTAAGCTCCTTAAATATGTCCTCATATGCTTTATAAGAAGACCACTACCCATTTTAGTAGCAACCCTCTGCACCATCTCCAACCTATTTATCCTTTTGAAGTTGGGGTCTCCAGAATTGCGCACACTACTCCAAATGAGGTTGCACCAAAGACTTATATAGAGGCATTATCGCCTCCTTTCTTTTTTTTTTAAATTATTTATTTATGAAATATTTTCAAATATACAATGAAAAATGTAAAAAGGAAAACATCATAGCCATACAGTAAATGACGCCTATAACTATACAAAAAGAAATAGTCCACATCAAGGAAGTGAACAGCCAAACGATATCACAGAATAGAAAGAAAAAAGAGTGCCACTTGATTCCTGTAAATATAAAACTCCATTTAACTAATCTTTGAGCTAAACAGGCAAAAAAAAAACAAAAGGAAAAAAAATAAACTTAAATTTTACTGTCTAGAAATTCTAACAATTGTTCTGCCTCCTGGAAAATATACTTCCGGCCTTGAAACACTATAAAACATTTACAAGGAAATTTTAAATGAAAAGTTGCTCCTAAAGCCGGAACTCGAGGACGAATCTCGATAAAGGACTTACGCTGCTTTTGAGTTACCCTGGAAACATCAGGGAACACCTGAATGGTTTGCCCACAAAATGTTTCATTTTTCTTAAGAAAATATGCCCGCAAAACTTTATCTTTGTCCATTTCCAGCAAAAAAGTAATCAAAAGCGCGTAGCCCTGCAGGAAATATCGTCCGTTTCGGATTCAATGAAATCAGAAATATCTAATGAAAAAGGAGTCGAGCCTTCCCGAGAAACAGCAGGTTCATCACAATTCCCTCCCTTCTCAAGCCTCCCTCGGGGCAGATAGAATAACTTAGAAATTTTAAATGAGTCAGCATCTTCAAACAATAATATCTCTGTAAAATACTTCTGTAAAAGAATTATAGAAGATAAGTAATGTGTTTTTGGAAAATTCAAAAAACGTAAATTTTGAGACCGTAAAGAATTTTCCAAAAACTCATCCTGACGATGCAAACAAACAGAATCATAGGACATTTTAGCACAAAAATCATTCTGTGTCACAAACTTAGATTCTTGAATATCCACCCGTTTCTCTAACGTTAAAAGTTTTTCTTCATGATCAGCAAACTTCAATACTGTCCCCTTAGAGAAATCTGATACTTTTTTCAAAGAGACTGCCATTGTGGACTCCATACGAGACACTATTGACCAAATATCTCTCAGGGAAACATCCTGAGGAGGAACTTGGGATACAGAAAGAGAAAGCAACTCAGTCACAGATGGTAGAGGGAGACATCAATGATAGATTTGAGTCAAGTTTCAAAAAAGAAGACAGCGAAGTTACACCTGGGTCAGCCTTCTCCGTGGAGACCACCGGGGAAGCTTCACCAGGCTTTTGTTGAAGCTCAGAGATGGGTGGAGATAAACCCTGTTCGCTCGGGGTGGACAAGGAGGAGGAAGTACTCACAGCCGACATGTTTAAACGATTATCCCCTGAGGCCGAAGCCTCAGCTAACGCCTTGCCCATCACGACATGGGCATCCATTGGACCAATGGATTTAACCACTTTCAGAAGAACAGTTGGTGGGTGGTACTTCTTCCGTTTCCCCATACCAGGGGAAAAGCATCCTTACGCCTATGTGCGCTGAAGGGGTGCCAAAGGGGCATGACCTGCCCCTTTGGTCACGTCCCTTCGGGCACGTACCCGAGGGACGCCCGTGACCGCGTCTCGCGGTAGGGCTGGAGATTTTATAGCCCTTAGCAGCTGATCCAATCAGTGCAGCACCTCAGCAGGAACCAACAGAAGCACACAGCAGGTAAAGGAAAAAGCAAACACATCCATCACCTCCTTTCATCTGCTGGCCATTCCTTTCCCTATGCACCCAAACATCCTTCTAGATTCTACAGTGTATTTTGTTTCTTGCAAAACTTTAATCCTGTGTGACTCAATGCCCTCTCTAACATAGAGTGCAATCCCTCCACCAAGTTGATCTGCTCTATCATTACGATATGGTTTGTACCTAGGTCTCACAGTGTCACACTGGTTGTCCTCTTCCACCATGTCTCTGAGATAGCAAGCATATCTAACTTCTCATTTAGTGCAATATATTCTAACACTCCCATCTTATTTTTTAGACTTCTAGCATTTGCATACAAACATTTTAGAGGCTGTATTTTATTCATATTAATCTGGTTACCGGTACGCAGGGGTAATTTGGAATCTTTAAGTTCTGTCTGCTCTGTACTTAAGGGCATTGGCTTACTTTTGTCTTTATTGGAACCTCTTTGTCGATATGCCCCAACTTCATTCTCTTGCTAGTGTCCTTCAAGGATACATCCTTCCAAACCATGCGCTCTTGGGTGACTGTCAGCTTTCCTCTATTATCTAGTTTAAAAGTTGCTCTATCTCCTTTTTAAAGGTTAATGCCAGCAGTCTGATTCCATCCTGGTTAAGGTGGAGTCTGTCTCTTTGGAAAAACCCCTCCTTTCCCTAGAATGTTATCCAGTTCCTAACAATCCAAAACCCTCCTCCTTGCACCATTGTCTCATTCATGCATTGAGACTCCGGAGCTCTGCCTGCCTTTTGTGTCCTGCACGTGGAACGGGAAGCACTTTGGAGAATGCTACCCTGGAAGTTCTGGATTTCAACTTCCTACTTAAAAGCCTAAATTTAGCCTCCAGAACCTACCTACCTACCACATTTTCCTATGTCATTGGTACCAACATTAATCAAGACAGCAGACTCCTCCCCGGCACTATCTAAGACCTTGTTTCGATGGTGCGTGAGGTCTGCTACCTTCGCACTAGGTAGGTGTGCTACCAGGTGGCCCTCACGTCCACCTACCACCCAACTCTCTACATGCCTAATGATGGAATTGCCAGCTATAACGGATGTCCTCATCCCTTCCCTCATGGGCACATGGAGAAATCTCCTCGGTGCAAGAGTGTTTTACATCACCTGGAGGACAGGTTCTAGCTACAGGATCACTTCCTGCCACACCAGGGTGGTGATCTCCTGTCATGTGACCTCTTTTCTCCATGGTAACAGGTATGCTGCCAGACTGGAGGTGGGACTTCAGTACTACGCCCCTGTAGGTCTCGTCTATGTACCTATCTGTCTTCCTTATGTCCTCCAAGTCTGCTACTCTAGCTTCCAGAGATCGGATTCGTTCCTTGAGAGCAAATAATTCTTGCATCTAGTGCACACATAAGACGCCTCACCAAATGGGAGAAAATTATACACATGGCACTCAATGCAAAAGACTGGAAAGGCTCCATCTCTCTGCTGGACTGCTGTCTGTATCTTAGTTTTAAGGTTGTGTTTAAGTTGTTTACTTAGATTTGCTGGGATACTTATACTAATGCAAATATATCTAATACGTTTAATGGACTTTGTTCATCTCAAGATTAATTAATCTCAGGTCCTTAATATATTCCTAATAAGGATAAACAGCTGCACCCGAGAGTGAATAAGTGTACCTCTTTCCCTTTAAGAGATTTAAAAGCCTATAGAGCTATGATTTTCCCAGGGGTGAGTGGGAGTTGGGAATGGGGGAGGGAAGGAAAGAAGACCTATTGAAAGTTGGCTTGCTTCTAAGGTAAAGGCTTACCAATTTTCTGAGTGATTGCAATGCCCTTTAACCTTTCCCAGCATTCGCGGCTTCACAGGAACAGCCGCCAGCGTGAAGGAAAAGGCTCTTCACGCTGGCGGCTGTACAGAGGGAGCCGGGGCCTCGCGCGGGCTTCCCCGGCTCCCTCTAAAGCCTCAGACAGCCGCGGTTTTGTGGGGGGGAGGACAAGGACTGCCGGGGCTGTGATGGGGGGAGGGGACCTGGCCTGGAAACGGGCTAGGCGGGGGGAATTGGACTGGAAATGGGTTGTGATGGGGGGGGACCTGGACCGGAAAATGGCTATGGGGGGGGGGGCCTTGGACTGGAAAGAAATGGGCTGTGATGGGGGGGGACCTGGACTGTAAAAGGGCTATGGGGGGAGGGGACACGGACTGGAAATGGGTTTTGATGGGGAGGGGGACCTGGACTGGAAAATGGCTGGGGGGGGGACATGGACTGGAAATGGGTTGTGATGGGGAGGGGGACCAGTACTGGAAAAGGGCTGGGGGGGGGGAACTTGTACAGGAAAAAGTCTATGGTGGAGGGAGGGGGAACTTGGACTGGAAATAGGCTGTGATTAGGGGGACTTGGACTGGAAATGGGTGGTGCTGGGGGGTCGGACCTGGACTGGAAAAGGGCTATGGGGGGGCATTGGACTGGAAAGAAATGGGCTGTGATGGGCAGGGGTACCAGGACTGTAAAAGGGCAATGTGGGGGGGGGGCAAAGGCACTGGAAAAGGGTTTTGTTGGGGAGGGGTACATGGACTGGAAAAGGGCTATGGGGGGGGGGGACATGGACTGGAAATGGGTTGTGATGGGGAGGGGGACCTGGACTGGAAAAGGGCTATGGGGGGGGGAACTTGGACTGGAAATGGGCTATGGTGGAGGGAGGGGGAACTTGGACTGGAAATAGGCTGTGATTAGGGGGGCTAGGACTGCAAATGGGCTGTGATGGTGCGGGGGACTCGGACTGCAAATGGGATGTGATGGGGGGGGCCTAGGACTGGAAATAGGCTGTGATGGGGGACTTGGACTTGAAATGGGCTGTGATTGAGGGGGGGGGGCTAGGACTGGAAATGGTCTGTGATGTGAGGGCTAGCACTGGAAATGGGCTGATGAAGAGCTGGAATAGGACTGGAAATGGGCTGATGTGGGGCATGGGAGAATGGGATTAGAAGGGAGTGGATGCTGGGTGGGTCTAGAACTATAAGGGAACTGATTTTGGGGGAGGACTAGAATAGATGGGGAATGAGAATGGAGAGGGGAAAAATATTTTGTGTGGAAGAAAAGTCTATGATGGGCTGGGTATTGGGAGAGTAAGAGGGGCTTGAGAATGGAAGGGTGAAATTTAAATGGATGATAAAGGAATAAGGAAAGAATTGGGGGAAAGAGCAAAAGGGAAACAATCAGTATGTTAAAGCAGAAATAGAGAGAGAATGGAAAACATCTAAAAGAGAAGAAAGGACAAATGGATAGCTCGCAGAAGACACGAAGAAACCAGAAGAAAGTGACTGGAGCAATTGCAACTGAAAAATAAAACGCCCAAACAGAAGGTAGAAAAATACTTTTTATTTTGAATTTATTAGCTGGAATATGTCTGGTCTGGGAAGTGTGTATTGATAACATCTTTGCGTTTTTGTTTAGTGCAAGAGGAAATTACTTTATAGTTTTATTTCTCCAGTGTTGTACATTTCATGTTTGGATTTTGGGGTTCCCAGTTTAATTATTATCTGACCAAGGAAGTTAGCCTACACGTATCCTTGGTAATTTTTGTGGGTGGGGCTGGGGCGGGGCAGGGTTGGGACTAGGGGCGGAGAATGGGTGGAGCATGGCGAGCCACAGATGTCGGGTTTTTCTCATTGAAAAAGTTGGTAACCCTAGCTTAGCTATGCTCTTTGATTTGGATGAAAAGCTCTCTGGAGGGAACTAAGATCTAACTGACTCGGCAAAAACACTGAATTCTAAAATACACAGATATACCAGTGTTAACCCAAAGAATTCCCTTTCTCTCCCCAAGATTTAGAGTTTATTTCAGAAGATTAATACTCACAAGTGTACATCTATTTCCTTGTAGCAGTCCTTTTTGGTAAACCTTCAAGAGTCGGTTGATATTGTGTATCTGGACTTTCAGAAAGCCTTTGACAAGGTCCCTCATGAGAGACTTTTGGCAAAACTAAAGAGTCATGGGATAGGAGGCAGTGTACTACTGTGGATCAGGAACTGGTTAAAAGATAGAAAGCAGAGGGTAGGGCTAAATGGCCAATTTTCCCAATGGAGAAAGGTGAATAGTGGTGTACCCCAGGGATCTGTGCTGGGTCCGCTGCTTTTTGACATATTCATAAATGACCTGGAAAGTGGAATAACGAGTGAGGTTATCAAATTTGCTGATGACACAAAACTATTTAAAGTTGTTAAAACCCAGGAGGATTGTGGAAAATTGCAAGAGGATCTTGATAAATTGGAAGACTGGGCATCAAAATGGCAGATGAAATTTAATGTGGAGAAGTGCAAGGTTATGCACCTAGGGAAGAACAACCCAAACTATGGTTACACGATGCAAGGTTCCACATTAGGAACCACCACCCAAGAAAAAGATTTAGGCGTCCTTGTGGATACCATGTTAAAACCCTCGGCCCAGTGTGCAGCGGCGGCCAAGAGAGCAAATAGAATGCTAGGTATGATAAGGAAAGGAATGGAAAATAAAACAAAAGATATTATAATGCCTCTATATCGTTCCATGGTGAGACCGCACCTTGAATATTGTGTGCAATTCTGGTCGCCATATCTTAAAAAGGATATAGCAATTTTAGAAAAGGTTCAGAGAAGAGCCACCAAAATGGTAAAGGGGATGGAAGGCTACTCCTATGAAGAAAGGCTAAAAAGGTTGGGGCTCTTTAACCTGGAAAAGAGACGGCTGAGGGGAGATATGATAGAAGTCTATAAATTAATGAACGGAGTGGAACGGGTAAACGTAGATCGATTGTTTACCTTATCAGAATATAGAAAGACTAGGGGACATGCAATGAAGCTACAGGGTAAACTATTTAAGACTAATAAAAGAAAATATTTTTTCACTCAACGTGTAATCAAACTCTGGAATTTGTTACCGGAGGATGTAGTAAAGGCTGTTAGTGTAGCTGGGTTTAAAAAAGGTTTGGACAAGTTCCTGGAGGAAAGGTCCATAAACCATTATTAAGAAGGGACCCAGGATGTCAATGCTTGAACCAATACAAGCATTGTGGAACCTGTGTCCCTTGGGGAAACTGCTAGGTACGTATGACCTAGATTGGCCACTGTTGGAAACAGAATACTGGGCTTGATGGACCTTGGTCTGACCCAGTATGGCATATCTTATGTTCTTATGTTCTTAAGACTCCAGAGTCTTTATCCATATATTCAAGAGATTTATTTATTTACAAGCTGTTATATACCTCGCTTTTCAGTATCAGTGCGGTTTACAAATGACAAAAAATTTTGCATCAGACCGATGGCCTTATGCTTACATTGTAACAGGATAGGTAACTTGGGGCTGAAACTGGGATAACTAAATACTGGGATAACTATATACATGTACAATTGATGAGGCAAGACTTCCCTTGGCTAAATCCATATTGACTTTGTCCAATTGAAATATATCTAAGTGCCCACTAATTTTGTTCTTAATAATGGTTTCCACCATTTTGCCTGGCACCAACCTTAGACTCACCAGTTTTTAGTTTCCTTGATCACTCCTAAAGCCCTCTTTAAAAATGGGTGTTACGCTGGCCTCCCTCTAATCTTCTGGTGCCATAGATGATAGGTTAAAAATCGCTAACAGTTATCTCTGCAATTTCATATTTGAGTTCTCACAGTGCTCTTGGGTGCATTCTATCTGGTTCAGGTGATTTGCTGCCCTTTATCAATTTCTTCCAAGTTCATTGAGATCTCATTTGGCTCTTTTGACTCATCACCATTGTATATTCTTTCTGCTATGGGTAGCTTCCTTACATCTTCCTCGGTAAAGACTGAATCAAAGAATTTAGGGGCATGTTTACTAAACCGCGGTAAAGTTACCAGCGGTAAGTGCAGCGTTAAGGTACCTGAAGCCATATAAGACAGTGGGCAGGTAGGGGGCGTTCTGGCATAAAAGGAGCAATGGGTTGTTTAATGTGTTTTAAAGGGCGCCTTGACTGTTTAACGCACGTTAACGGGACATTGCACGTTAAGGTGACAAACAGGGCATGTTAAGGCTCAGAAAGCACCCTAATGTAAGGTGCCTTAAGGGCGCCTTAAGTTAAGGTGCCTTAAGTCAAGGCACCCTAAGGGCTTTAAGGCGCCTTAGGTTAAGGCACCTTAAAGCCCTTAGGGCACCTTAAATTAAGGTGTCCTAAGTTAAGGTGCCCTAAGGGCTGTAAGGTGCTTCAAGTTTTCAAGCATGAACTGTAAGGCATAAAAACAGCTGTAATCCTAACACTGGATGGAGCACCAAGGAAAGGCAATGAACAAGTGATGGAAGGAAGGAGAGCTGATGGTCCTGCCATATCTGCGGGCATCCTATGTGGCAGCCCGTAAAGTGGACAGACATGTTGGAGGCAGCTTTAGCGATGCACAGGGTATTGCCAATATAAAGTGCTGCAATGACAGTGGGTGTCAGAGGATGGGAATACGTGTCCCCCAGTGGAGGCAGAGGTGGCGGGATATTTGCAATGATAAGAGGACAGAGGAGTAGTGGTGCCATGCAGATCAGGCACAGGCGAGGCAAGGATGAAGAGCCACAATGCAGAAAAGGGTACCAGTGCAGGACATGGGGTAGCAGCCTGCACAAGAAGACAGGACTCTACACAGCTGACAGAGGCAGATAGATGGGCTGAAAGATGGTTGGCAACTGAGGTGAGGATGTCATGAGCTGGCAGCACAGATTAGCAGAGATGTGAATGTTAAGGCATGAAAATGATTTGTGTAGGACAGGCATAAAAAATGAGAACAAAGAGGAATTGAACCCATGCCCCTGCCTAGGGAGTCATTGTACTAACCACTAGGCTACACCTCCATGGTTCTTTGCACAGCAATGGCTGGATTCAGAAAGACTGCAGGTCACCACACAAAATGTCTGCTGTGTGCACTAGGATAGGGTAACCCCACCAGTACCCATGATGCAATGCACATGCAGAACAGCAGTCTACAGCAGATCACCAAATGGAGAATGCACCTCTCCAGCACCTCAGCTTGGTAAGAAGAACTGACAGTGTGTGATACTGGCACAGAGCAGCTACAGACCATGCCACTGCGCAGGTTCTGTGTTCATCCTGAGAGTGTTGATGGGTGCCCAGCATCAGGTCCACAGTACCTGTGGTGCTAGAGATTAGGCTCTGCTGCAGATCCACTACCTGTGTGTGGCAGGTGTTCCCTGCAGTGGAACCTAGTGTCACCCTGTGTCCATCTGTATGCCCCAGTCACATCTAGCCCTGGTGGACCGGGATCCACCCAGAATAGTGCATACCCAGTGTTACAATGCTGCTGCCATAGCCACCTATTATCAGGGCAGAGGGGTGTCTAGACTCACATGAGGTTGATGTCGCACCGCCTATTATACCGCCCTCTCCTGGTCAAAGTGGTTTGCAATATATGTCCCTTGTCCCCAAAGGGCCCACAATAAACCTTTTTGGAATTGAGGCAGTGGAGGGACATGTAGCACAGGCATGAAGAATGCTATGTGACCAGCAACCCCAGTCCCCCTAGCCAAAGGCTGTCGTCCAGGGGGGTTAGACCAGTAGGCCAGTACTGCACCTGTTACTAGGGCACTGGCAGACCAGCAGTAATGCTGGGAGTAGGCCTGGAAAACATCATCAGCCATCCACCAAGGACTGACATTCACCAGCAGAAGGCACAGTCAGACTGTACCTGCTGCACCCCACCAGGTGTTCCAGCTATGCACATACTAACTGCGGACAGTCTGCTAGCCAGTCCGTATTGCATGTTCACAGAGGAACTATGTGCACCCAGAGTTACAGACACCCAGCTCAGTGATTGGGCCCCAGAAAAGGGAGCACACAGATATTACTAGAAACGGATGCTATATAGCACTATGTGGTAACATAGCCGTGCCATGGTCACTGCTCGGTCAGAGTGAGAGTGTCTTCCCAGCATGACATGCTGTGGCCACCCTGTCCATGCAGGTGATGGTTGGGTACTATGATGTTCCAGCCATTGCTCTACCCCCGATGCAGACGCATCCTGCCCAATCTACCCTGTCCAGGCCATACCCCCACAATACCTTGCTCCTCACTATGCACATTTGCAGGCTAATGCTGGAAACGGTGTATGCATTGTGGGCCCAGTGAGGAGTAGGAAGCCACAAAACAATGGATACACACACTCACACTCACACACTCCTATTGCAGCATTGTGCAAAGATAAGGACCAGTGTGGCGGGCAGGGTTGCCAACTACCCCTATCACAGTGCAGGCATTCCTAAGGCATGCAGGAGCTAGTAGTAGTGCTCTGGTGATAACTGATGCTCCATGCCAGTGCCAACAGCCTGACTTCATGAAGCTTTGGATAGTGGAGCCTGTGTTTGTGGGTGCTTGTACCCCTGTTGGCTGATGCTTTGGGGATTGAACATGTTGATATTGTATCTGTAATGTAGGGTAAAATGTAGGGACATGCTCTGCAAGATCCACAGCTGGGACCTGAACCTATGACTCTCTGCTCCAAGACACACTGGCTGTGTGTACTGCACCACACTGTGGCCACAGAAGCACAGTAGTCCCTGGGCTACTTTTGCTTTTCATCAGACAGACCTTGTTTGTTGCACTGCATACCATGCACTGGAATGGGGCAGGGTCTTGGTCCGCTGCAGGTGGGTGCCACTGCCTTCTCTGCCACTAACACCCCCGGCCATGCTGAGATGCACATATGCTGTTGGTGCTGGTAGTGCGCAGTCCCAGGCCATCCAATGGGAAGGTAGGTGGGTGCCTAGGGTGCGGGGTCTGGGGTGGGGAGGCATACATGGACATCCACACATCCCCTCCCCCCATCACCGCCTGCCAATGTTATGTCCCTTCCACGTAGGGGAGAGACAGCTGGGGGGTGTCAGGTTGGTGATCTAGCAACTATTGGCTAGAGTGGACCTGGTAAACGTAGGTAGATTGTGTTATGCCAGCAGACTGTGGACAGGCTAGGGCATACAGTGTTGGTACAGTGTACCCAGTTTGGATTACTGGGTTTATACATGTTACAGACAATGCGTGGTCACACCCTGCACTGCCTTACCAGGGCCTGTAGTAAATGGTGTTTGTTTTAGCTGGGTTTACGAACAGTTTGGGACGTATCATGGGGAAGGTCCATAAACCCTTGTTAGAGTGGTCACCAGATGTGCACTGCTTGACCCATTAAGGGCATTGTGGTTCCTGTGTGACGCTTGTGGTAACCTGCTGGGTACCTGTCCTCTGGATGGGACACTGTGGAACACAGACTACCTTGGTCAGACACTGTCTTGCTGATTTCCAGTTTCTGTGTTCCTAGGCAACAGCCTAGTCAATCCTGTGCCCCATTTGCACCATCACCATAGTGCCCTTTCATACTTGGACACTATGTTGTTGCTGCAAATGGAGCACTACTATCACTTTTCTTGGGCTCCCTATCTGTGCTGTACATTGCTGACACTGAAATGGTCTCTCTCTATCCTGCAAATGTGCATTTACTGACAGATTTTCACTGGCGGTAAAGTCCTAGCATTACTGTTCCATCGTTAGTGTAGCAGGGGCTTCTCCTCACCCATTGACCGCTTCTCTCCGCCTTCTCTCCACCCTCTGGGACATTTACCGCTGCCAGTAACGTTACCACGGATTAATGTTACATTAGGTAACGTTACGGTGGTTTAGTAAACATACCCCTTAATCTCTCTTCTCTGCTATAGTCCTTTCCTCCATTTGCCCCTTGTACCCCTTGAACATCTAATGGTCCAACTGACTCCTTCCACCTGGATTCTTGCTTTGTATGTACTGTCAGACGCTTGCTATCCTTGTCCTTATTAGGCGGTCGCCTAGGGCATGTGGTGCAAGCTGCCTTTGTAAAGAATACTCTGTAGCCGTGTTTAAGGCAAAATTGTAATGAGGATTTATTCCCTTTCCCGTGTGGATTTCTGTTTTTCTCATACAGCAACAAAGGATTCAAGAAACTGTTTCTTCACAGCAAAATAACCAAAAATGCACCTTCTTTCAAAAACAGGTATAACAATGCTCTTGCTTCTTTGATTAACATAAAGAGGTAATCTCATCCGAGACACAGAGCGTACATTCCATAGGGCTATAATCAATGTCCTGACTAGTGCTCTCCCATTGCATCTGCTCAGCGTCTAAACTTGTAAGCGGGTAACACTTTCTACAGTTATCATATGCAGAACTCTCTTGAGAGGCAGCCGCTCTTGGGGCAAGGAACCGTTCTGTATAAGGGAAGTCCTGGGGACCTGCACTGGAGCCTATTTCTCTGAGGCTTCCCCTTTCCTTCCACCAAGGGTTTTCCTTCCACCAATTAGCCTTTGCTTTTCTAGCCGAGCCCACCTCTTGCCCTCTGAAGAAATTGGAGTACTTAGCTTTGTTTCTTGGATAACCAGCTTCCACTCCTTCCTCTCTTAACCGGGCACCTTTACTTGGGCTGTAGCCTGCTTTGCCATGAGAGTTCCCCTCAGCAATTGTCTGGTCTGGGCTGTGGTAACCTCCAGGATAGGCTTCCCTTCTGCTGTTCCTTACTGCAGGGAAACACCCGATGCTTCCTGGTCCCAGCAAGCTCTCCTGCTTGTGACCTCTGCCCTCCAGCTGCTTACTCACTCTCCTTGGGACGATGCTCCCTCTGGCTTGGGAGACCTGTGCACGAGCACCTTCCAATGCACCTCCCTTGCCTGCTCCTCTATTCACTGCTCCTTCCAATGCACCTCCTACTACTGGGATTTCCCAGCCACTTTTATCCTCCTGGCTCCTGCACGTTGTATGTGCTTCCTGGCCCAGGTGGACGTGATTAGCTTCCTGGCTTTCTACTGCGTCACAGCCAGTGTAGGGAAAGTTTGTTCTACTATTTTCTGGAACCTTACAACCTGAATATGCTTTCTGGCTTTCTGCTGCGTCACATCCATTGCAGAGAAAGCTTGTTCCACCATTCTCTGGCTTCTCATAACCTGAACATGCTTTCTGCCCAGGTGACTGCAAGGTAAGCTCTTCCTTTTCTCCTGTATCCAGGGGTTCTGTGCTGGCCACTGTATCACAGTACCTGAAATTGTTTTTATTGTGAGTTTTCATCTCTATAGCAAGTTTCTTTTCAAATTCTATTTTGCTTTTCTTATCAGTGCCTTGCATTTAACTGGGTAGTGCTTAAGCCATTTCCTGTTTTCTTCATTTGGTTCCTTTTTCCATTGTTTTTGAAAGATGTTGGTGTTTTGGCTCTAATAGCCTGTTTCACCTCACCTTTTAACCAAGCTGCCCATTGTTTGGCTGCCTTACGCCTTTCTTAATGTGTGGGATGCATCTGGTCTGGGATTCCAAAATTGTATTTTTAAGCTACATCCACAATTTCTGTAAACGCTTGACCTTTGCAGCTACTCCCTTGAGTTTCTTTCTAACCATTTTCCTCATTTTACCATAGTTACCCTTTCAAAAATTAAACATTGACACAGTGAATTTCTTCCCTTACAGTTATTAAATCCAATGTAATCATATTATGATCATTAGTGCCGAGTGGTCCCAACACGGTTAGCTCTTGTACCAAATCCTGTGTTAGACAAAGGACTAAGTCCCTAAAATAGCTCCTTCTCTAGTCAGTTCCCAAACCAACTGTTTCATGAAGCAATCATTTATTCCATTTAGGAACTTCACCTTTCTACCATGTCCTGACATGACATTTATCCAATCAATAGTGGGTTAATTGAAATCATCTATTATTGTGTTGCCAATTTTGCTAGCTTCCTTAGTTTCTGGTAACATTTCATTATTTGTCTGCTCATTCTGTCCAGACAGATGATAGTAAACCCCTACCACTAGTTTCTTCCTCTTCATGCATGGAGTTTTTATTCATAAGAATTCAGTAGTGCTCAGTTTGTTTCCTGCAAAATGTTTATTTTATTTATTTTATTTAGCTGTACTTTTATATTGCTTTTTGCCAGATCAAAGAGGCTTGCAATCAACTTAAAGGATACATCAAATACATAGAACATTAAAATTAAACCTCTTTGAGTGTATGGCATATTATGGATGAGAGTTATTTCTGTGATTGTGATTACGAGTCATGTGGGTATGATTGGATTGTTTGTTACCAGTTCAAAGTGCTCAGGAAAAGGGTGAGTTTTCAGCTGCTTGTGGAATGTGAGGAGTTCTGTGGTACTTCTGAGCTTGTGTGGGGGAGAGTTCTAGAGGGTTGTGCATACAATTTGAAAGTTCTTATAAATATGTGCTGGGTGCTCTGTGTTTTTTTTGTGAGGGATGATTAGTGCATTCCTGTTGGTGGCTGGCTCTGATGGATTAAAGGTATGGAGGAGTGTTTTGAGATGGAGAGGAGTGTCCATTTAGGGCTTTGTGGATCATTATGATGGTCTTTTATATTTGATGCAACTGTTCAGCAGATGCCAGTGGATTTGTTTGAGAATGGGTGTAATGTGTTCATGTTTTGGGGTTGCTAATAGCGTATGTGCGGTTGTGTGAAGAGCTGTGCATAATGGGAGGGTGGTTGATTGTGATAGTCCTTGATATATGGAGTTGTTGCTTTATTCTTCAGCTGGTAAGACTATGTCCAGTAATCCTCACTTACGTTTTTCATCCATTTGAGAGCTCTAAGGAAGCTGTTGCATTTGGGGGCAGTAGCCTCCTATCTATTAGGGAAGTAGAACAAGATCGCTACCAAGGTCCAGTTTGGTCCAGTTCACCTGCTCCTTTATCCCATTTTGTTGAAAAATCTGCATAAGTTTAATGTAGCTGAAGCACCATGTTTCTTGGTGTGCTATATTACCATCTACAACTCGGTTATGATGTAATCAGTTAAAAGCTCTGCCTGCTTGTCTATTGTACTTCTTAGTGCTAATACCATACTAAGGTTGATTTCTTCTCCAGGATTGGCAGTTTCTAGCCAACACAGTGGAGGAACTGTGTTGGAAACTTAATAGCTCTTCTTGGGAAAGCCTATACCTTCTGACCCAAGGGACACTGGTTCAAGGCCATACCCTTTATCATGAGTTAGTGCAGTTTTGGCTTAGGGGCCCTTCAGACCATACATTCTATTGCTTGTGAGACTGGGCTCCTTTTCTCTCAGTTCACCCTCAGGTGGCCACTCGATTCATAATGCCAATAAATGGTTCTTTCTCATTGGTGACAAAGTCTCTTTCATTGCCTTACCGAAATATCTTCTTTCTAGGTATTTAGCTGGGCATTCACTTTGGATTGTTCGTCTCAGACTTTCCAACCTTCCAAGATTTCCAGTCACGTTTCTTCAGGCCTGTATCTGTTTTTGTTGTTTGGTCTTTATTTGCTGTCATGTTTCTATGCTTGCATACTGCTCTTCCATACTAACTACTGTAGTCCCTTTTTTCCCTTTAGAGATCTGTTTGTGTCCCATGTTTTTTTAAATTCATTTACAGTCCTTGTCTCTACTACCTCCCCTGGGAGACTATACCACTCTTTCCGTAAATAAATATTTCTGCATATTACTTTTGAATCTCTCTCCTTTCACCTTCATTCTATCCCCCTTGTCGTAGAGTTTTCTTTCAATTGAAAGAGGCTCTTGTCCTGTACAATTATTATGCCACAGAGGTAATTACACACCTCTGTCATATCTCTCCTCTCCCGCTTTTCTTCCAAAGTATATATATATTGAGATCTCTGTCTGTCCGTATGATGAAACCCACTGATCATTTTGATATCCACCCTCTGCACCAAGTCCATCCTGTTTATATCCTTTTGAAGGGGTGGTCTCCAGAATTGCACACAATTCTCCAAATGAGATCTCACCAAAGACTTATACAGAGAACATAAGAGATACTGTACTGGTTCAGATCAAAGGTCCATCAAGTCTAGTATCCTGTTTCCAACAGTGGCCAATCCAGGTCACAAGTACCTGTCAGGTTCCTAAAAGGTACACAGATTGCATGCTGCTTGTCCCATGGGTAAACAGTGGATTTCCCTGGCCCTCTTTAATAATGGTTCCTTATCATCCCTCCAGTCCAGTCCTGAACCTCTGGGTTTAGCACCTCCTCCAGCAGCTTGGAGACTGAACAACGTCATTCTTTTGATGACACTGGTACTAATACCACAGGGACCGCCTCCTCGCTCCAGTTATCTCAGTCTCCAAGCAGCTGGAGGGTGATGAGCCCAGAGGTTATGCACCTAGGGAAGAACAACCCAAACTATGGTTACACGATGCAAGGTTCCACATTAGGAACCACCACCCAGGAAAAAGATTTAGGCGTCATTGTGGATAACATGTTAAAACCCTCGGCCCAGTGTGCAGCGGCGGCCAAGAGAGCAAATAGAATGCTAGGTATCATAAGGAAAGGAATGGAAAATAAAACAAAATATATTATAATGCCTCTATATCGTTCCATGGTGAGACCGCACCTTGAATATTGTGTGCAATTCTGGTCGCCGTATCTTAAAAAGGATATAGTGATTTTAGAAAAGGTTCAGAGAAGAGCCACCAAAATGGTTAAGGGGATGGAAGGATACTCCTATGAAAGGCTAAAAAGGTTAGGGCTCTTTAACCTGGAAAAGAGACGGCTGAGGGATGATATGATAGAAGTCTATAAATTAATGAACGGAGTGGAACGGGTAAACGTAGATCGATTGTTTACCTTATCAGAATATAGAAAGATTAGGGGACATGCAATGAAGCTACAGGGTAAACTATTTAAGACTAATATAAGAAAATACTTTTTCACTCAACGTGTAATCAAACTCTGGAATTTGTTACCGGAGGATGTAGTAAAGGCTGTTAATGTAGCTGGGTTTAAAAAAGGTTTGGACAAGTTCATGGAGGAAAGGTCCATAAACCATTATTAAGAAGGGACCCAGGATATCAATGCTTGAACCAATACAAGCATTGTGGAACCTGTGTCTCTTGGGGAAACTGCTAGGTACGTATGACCTAGATTGGCCACTGTTGGAAACAGAATACTGGGCTTGATGGACCTTGGTCTGACCCAGTATGGCATATCTTATGTTCTTATGAGGTTCAGGGCTCACTTGAGGGACGATTAAGGAGTTTGGATAGTTGAGTTTAAGTAAATTTAATTCAAGGTGAAAGGGGTATTTTGAAAAAAAAAAGGATTTGGCAAATTAGGCTGTGCTGAGGGGCACCCCCCTCCCTTCCCCCCTCTTCCTGGTTTTCGGCAGCGGACAGGAGGTACAGGAGTGACCAGAAGTGCTACGGCTCCCGAAATGTTAATGGGCGAGGAGCCGGTGTTCTGAGGATCGCAGGGCACTGTAAGGCTCCCCGTGTAAACGGACGGAGACTGGCGTTTGCTGAGGCAGCTGCTCCTCCAGTCTGTTTTTTCTTGCCCGACGCTGATGCCGCCGTTCCGGCCGAGCGCGGGGAGAGCAGGACGCATCCACGGCAGCCAGAGTGAGGTAAGGGGGATCTGAGACCAGCAGTTGCAGCTGGGATGTGAGGCGCGATTTCGGGCCATTCGCGAAGGCAGGCCGAGCCACGTGGGAAGCAGCAGTTTCGGTTTCTGTGAATTCGGTAGTTACAGAAGGGCCCGGTGGCTGTGGGAACTTCGTTTTTTGGTTCAACTAGCTGATTTTAGCTGGGGGAGCTGTGAGGTAGGCTCAGGTAAATTTGAGTGTTTTTGAGAAAAAAAAAGTTGCCTTTTTTTGCCACAGCAGAGTCTGACAGTACTGCTTTTAAGAAGCTGAAGTTTGTTGGATATTCAAATCCTCAGGTTAAGTGGCAGGAGACAATCACCTAGACGGGGATGCCTTCTAGGCCACAGTGCTTGGTCTGTGTCACTCGAAGGGGAGCGGTGTCAGATACCGGTGTGTGTAGAGGGTGCGTCCAAGAGGCAACCTTGATGGAGCAGGCCTTGGGGGTAGAGAGTCAGAAAGGGGCAACCTTAACCCAGCCGTAGCCTGTTTACCCTTCTTTTCTACCTATAGAGGCAGTGGTGGGGCCTTCCTCCGCTCCGGATCTCACCTCTTCACCATTGCTCTTGCCAGGTGGATTGGTGGCATTGTTTTCCCCAGAGTTTGTGACACTGCTTCAGCAGGCCTTCGGTGGCGTTCAGAAAGGGCCAGGAGCCGGTCCTGCAGAGCGGGAGCCGGGTGGAAAACGTCTGGGGACACCCCTAGGATTAGGGACTAGTGGAGTCCATTCAAAAAAGCCTAGGACCGTGAAGGAACGGCCAGAGCCGTCTGAGGCCTCAGAAGACATCCACTCAGAGGAAGTGGATCCTGATTTAGAAATAGACGAGTTAGAGGAAGGAGAGCGCACAGAGCAGGAGGACCAAGCTAGAGTGGTTCGCGTTTTCAGGCTGGACGAATTACCGGCGCTGATTGCAGAAACGCTTAAGGCGCTTAATATGCCGTCCACGGGACCGGTGGAGGATGCCACCTTGGAAGATCCGTTGTTGCAGGCCATTCGGAAGACCCAAAGGGCTTTCCTGGTACACAGAGTAGTGCGGGAAATGATTCAGGAAGAATGGGACATGCCCGGGTAGGTCTTAAGGGGTCCAGGGTTATGGCTCGCCTTTACCCATTAGTGGATCAGGATCGCAAGTTATTTAGGTCTCCAAAGGTAGATGCAGCAGTCTCGGCGGTTACCAAGAAGACCACAATCCTGGTGGAAGGTAGCGCCGCTCTCAAGAATGCACAAGACAGGAAGCTCGACACCTTGTTGAAACAGGTTTTTAATGTCAATGTTCTATCCATTCAAGCATCTGTTTGTGGAGCTTGGGTGGCCAGAGACTGTCTTCGCTGGTCTCAGCGGATTCGTGGAGAGCAGCTGGAGGAGTCGACCGGAGAGGCGGCCAGGTTGGAATCTGGGGCTGCTTATTTGGCCGACATACATTATGACCTCATTCGAGGTCTATCAAAAAGTATGGCATCTGTAATAGCAGCAAGGCGGTATCTTTGGCTGCGCAATTGGGCGGCAGATGGTTCCTCCAAGGCAAGGCTTGGTAAGCTTCCTTTCAGGGGTAAGCTACTTTTTGGGGAAGATTTGGAGAAGCTGGTAAAAGATCTAGGGTAGTCCAAGGGCAGAAGGCTACCCGACGACAAGCAGAAACAGGGGCGTCCGATCCCGACAACCAAGGGTCAACAGAGGGAGTTTCAACATTTTCGTTCCCCACGATTCGGACAATTTCATAGAGGACATGTCACTTATAGGAATCGGGGATTTCGAGGATTTTGAGGAGCAGGCAGGGTTTTGCAGCCCTCGCCCCCTCGGGCCTTAGAAAGTCGCAATGAAGCCAGGAGGACCCAGGTAGGACAGGTGCCCGTGGGGGGTCGACTACGGGATTTTTATCTGGCCTGGGTCCAAATCACATCAGATCAGTGGATGTTGGAGGTCATTTGAGACGGATATGCTCTCTAAAGTTTCAACGCCTGGTGGTTGATTCTTTCGTTCAATTGCCTTGCAGAGCCCGCGGCAAGTACGAAGTGGTACAGGAGGCCTTGGACAGGTTTGCTAGTGGTTGGGGCAAGGTACTTCAGGCCGGAAGGTCGGGGGTTCAAATCCCACTAGAGGACAGCAACCTTGGGCCGGAAGGACTGGGGTTTCTAGTCCTACAGGTACTCTTGTGGTCTTGGGCAAGCCACTTAACCCTCCATAGCCCATGTTCCCTGTAAAATAGTTATCTCCATGTTATAATGCCCTGTTCAATGTAATTTCAGTTTGTTCAATGTAAACCGCACTGATGCAGAAGAGCACGGTATATAAGAGAATGTAAATAAAACTCAACGCAGTGGTGCCAGTACCTCCAGACCAGTGCGGATGCGGTCGGTACTCCATTTACTTTGTGGTACCAAAAAAGGAAGGCTCCTATCCAATGTTCCCTCTAATTTTTTGTAGGCTGTGTGCGCATAAAATATCAGCTGTGCATCTTTTGAAGGAAGGTTACATTTTTGTGCGCCACATAACGACTCTCGGAGTTATATACTTTAAAATTTGACTACACATCAGAATACAGTATATGCACACCACATTGATTGCACTAGAAAATATTGTAGAACTTGTGGAAACCATAAATACACAACAACTTTTAAATTTTAAGATGTCTGTGTTTTCTATCAGAATCAGAACCGTAATTTTTGTGCGCGCTGTTGTAAAGTATGTGCGCTCGCTCGGCGAGGTGTGTGCGCGCGCACACGCGCACAGCTTAGAGGGAACAGTGCTCCTATCGGCCAATTTTAGATCTCAAAGAGAGTAAATCGCTGTCTCCAAGTAACTCACTTTCATATGGAAACTCTAAGATCGGTAATCATAGCCGTAAGAAAAGGAGAGTTTCTGACTTCTCTGGATTTGTCGGAAGCTTACCTGCACATTCCGATTTGTCTGTAACATTGGAAGTTTCTCAGGTTTGCAGTTCCCATAGGACATTTTCAGTTCTGGGCGTGTTCGGTTTAGCAACAGCTCCGCAAACCTTCACCAAGGTGATGGTGGTAGTAGCGGCTGCGTTACGAAAAGAGGGGGTGTTAGTCCACCCTTATCTGGAAGACTGGTTGATTCGAGCAAAGTCCAGGAAAGAGAGCGAGTCTGTTACAGCCAGAGTGGTATAGTTGTTACAGAGTCTCAGCTGGGTAGTCAATGTGGCAAAGAGCAGGTTGAAACCGTCGCAGAGTCTAGAATACCTGGGGGCTCGCTTCGATACAAGCGTAGGAAAGGTATTTCTACCACAGCTGTGGGCGCAGGGGTTAAGAAAGCTAGTCCGCAGATTTCTGGGAAGGACGAATCCCACGGCATGGCATTATCTACAGCTACTTGGTACCATGGCAGCGACGCTCGAGCTAGTTCTGTGGGCAAGGACCCACATGCCTCCGTTGCAGAGATCATTGCTCAGAAGGTGGTCACACCAAGTGGACCCACTGTCTCAGAAACTACCCTGTCCGCCAGAGACGCGTCAGGCCCTTCAGTGGTGGTTGCGTCTAGGGGGTCTGGTAGGGGGAATGCCCTTGGAATCACCCACCTGGATACCTTTAACGACGGATGCTAGTCTCGTAGGCTGGGGAGCACACTTCCAAGGGCGTTTCGCTCAGGGACAGTGGACCAAAATGGAAAAGGTTTGGTCAATCAACAGATTGGAGTTGAGAGTGGTAACGCTAGCACTGCAAGCTTTTCAACCTGGGCTGCAGGGAAAGGCGATTCAAGTGTTGTCTGACAATGCGACCGCTGTGGCCTACATCAATCGCCAAGGGGGCACCAGCAGTGTATCACTGGAATCCGAAGCTGAACAGCTGTTCAATTCGGCTGAGGAAAACCTGATGGCTCTGTCAGCGTCACATGTGGCAGGAGTAGACAACGTGGAGGCCGATTTTCTTAGTCGGGTGAAAGTGGTCCCGGGAGAGTGGGTTCTGCATCCGGAAGTATTCGAGATGGTGTTGTGCCGTTGGGGGATGCCAGTAATGGATCTGATGGTGACTTTCGAGTCGGCAAAGGCCAACCGATTCTTCAGCAGAAGGAGAGAATGTCGGAAGGCCTAGATGCTCTCATACAAAGATGGCTGGAAGAACAGCTCCTGTACGTGTTTCCACCTTGGGTGTTGATGGGTCGGGTACTACAACAAATAGAAGTGCACAGAGGATAGGTAATTTTGATCGTGCCGGATTGGCCGAGGCGGTGGGAGAATGGAGTTATGCGGATCTAATGCGGACCGGCCATGGCATCTTCCAGTTCTAAGGGACCTATTGTTCCATGGTCCCCTGCACATGCCTCAAGTGGATTGATTCTCGCTTACGGCTTGGCTCTTGAAAGAGCAAGGCTGAGAGCGAGAGGATACTCTTCGGCGGTGATTTCCATCTTATTGAGGGCAAGGTGGAGATCTACCTCTTTGGCGTTTGTTCGTATCTGGCGTGTTTTTGAGGCATGGTATGCGGACAAGTGTGTAGAAGCGTTGAGAGCTTCGGTTGCTCAGATTCTGGCCGCCTTACAGGATGGTTTTAATAAAGGTTTAGCGACAACATCATTGAGAGTACAGTTGGCAGTGCTATCCTGTTTTAGAGGTAAAATAAAAGGGGAGGTGCTGAGAGCGCATCCAGATGTTAAACGTTTTCTGAGAGCGGTGTCTCTTTTGAGGCCGCCATGTAGGCTGTTGATTCCGACGTGGGATCTTCATTTGGTACTAGAAGTGTTGGTACGTGAGCCTTTTGAGCTTCTGTCAAGGGCGTCAATAAAAGATCTTACACTTAAGGTGGTGTTTCTAGTAGCGATATGTTCTGCTTGGAGGATTTCAGAATTACAAGCTTTGTCTTGCCAAAAGCCTTTATGAGAGCAAGGTGGTGTTGAGACCAGTTCCATTCTTTTTTCCCAAAGTAGTGTCGGCTTTCCATGTGAATCAAGTAGTGTATTTGCCGTTTTTTCTGGATGGTAGCAAAGATGTACATTCGGGGAAGCTGCATCTACTAGATGTCGTCGAGCGTTAAAGAGATATTTGCGCAGAACAGCGGGTTTCCGCAAAACAGATAGGCTGTTTGTCCTGTTTGGAGGGACGAGAAAAGGGGAAGCAGCTTCGAAAACTTCCATTGCCAGATGGATCAAAGAGGCTATAGCATCAGCGTACTTGTTGAGGGCTAAGGCAGTACCAGAAGGACTTAGAGCTCATTCGACTAGAGCGCAAGAGGTGTCGTGTTCCGAGTACAGTTTGGTTCCTGTGGTTGAAATTTGTAAGGTGGCTTCTTGGTCGTCCTTAAATTCTTTTGTCAAGCATTACCGGCTGGATATTCAGGCAGAAAGGGATACTTGTTTTGGATCAGCGGTGCTTTAGGCTGGTCTAGCAGGTCCCTCCCGTTGAATTTTATCACTGCTCTGTTACATCTCCAGAGGTTCGGAACTGGACTGGAGGGACGATAAGGAAGGTGAAATTAGACTTAATTGATAATTGTTGTTCCTTGAGGAACTCCAGTCCAGTCCCGCATCCCTCCCTGATGTAGTGTCATTTGGACTATAGCCTGAAGCGAAGAGAGGTCGAATTTCACTTGGTAAGCTGCAGAAGCAGCTGTGAGGGTTAAGGTCCATACGGGGAGGTTAAGGAAATGGGGATTCGGAAGGGGTCAAGATCCTCTGTGAAGGGGGAGGGCGGCTCTATACAGTGCAAAGGCACATAAGTGCTCGGGTTTGTTGTAAGGGGAAACTTTTCCCATACCTTAACTTAATAGTTACAGTTAGTATTATTTGATTATAATGTTTGCTACTTAATTGTTGCTCTGGTGAGTCTGCTTTGTCAATAGGTTACTGGAGCGAGGAGGTGGTCCCTGTGGTATTAGTACCAGTCATCAAAAGAATGATGTTGCTCAGTCTCCAAGCTGCTGGAGGAGGTGCTAAACCCAGAGGTTTGGGTCTGGACTGGAGTTCCTCAAGGAATAACAATTAGCAAGTAAGTCTAATTTCACCTTTTATTGACTTTTCTTCCAGAAACTTGCCCAAACCTCTCTTAAATCCAGCTACACTAACAGCTTTTACTGCATCCTCTTGTAAAGAATTCCAGAGTCTGATTAGATGCTGTGTGAAGAAATATTTTCTCTGATTAATCTTACATTGTAACTTCATTGTGTGTCCCCTAGTCTTTCTACTTTTTGAAGCTGTGAACAACCAATCTACTTTTACCTGTTCTACTCCATTCATTATTTTATAGACCTCTATCATATCTACCCTCAGCCATCTCTTTTCCAAGTTCGAGTCCTAATCCTTTAAGCCTTTCCTCGTAGGGATATTCTTCCATCTCCTTTACCATTTATGTTGTTTTTTTTGTGTATCTTTTCTAATTCTGCTATATCCTTTTTAAAATATGGTGACCAGATTTGTATACAATATTCAAGGTGAGGTTGCACCATGGAGCAGTATAGAGGCGTTATAATCGCCTTTGTTTTATTCTCCCTTTTCTTTATTTATGATTCCTAACATTCTATTTGCTTTCTTGGCTGCTGCTGCTGAACACTGGATGGAGGGTTTCAACATGTTATCCATGATGATGTCTAAATCTTTTTCCTTGGTTATGGTTCCTAATGTGGAACCTTGTATCGTGTAACTGTAATTTGGGCTGTTCTTACCTAAGTGCATAACTTTGCACTTGTCTACATTAAAAGTCATCTGCCATTTGGATGCCCAATCTACCAATTTATCAAGGTCCTTTTGCAATTTTTTACAATCCTCTTGTGTCTTAACAACGTTGAATAATTTGGCTTCATCTGCAGATTTGATCGCCTCATTGTTATTCCCGTTTCCAAGTCATTTATGAATGTTAAAAGGCAGTAGGTCCAGCAGCGATCCCTGGGGTACTCCACTACTCCCTTTTCTCTATTGAGAAAATTGGCTATTTAGCCCTACTCTGTTTTCTTTCAACTAGTTTCTAATCCACAATAGTAAATTGCCTCCTATCCCATGACTTTTTAATTTTCCCAAGAGTCTCTCATGAGGGACTTTGTCAAAGGCTTTCTGAAAATCGAGATACACTATATCAACTTGCTCACCTTTATCTACCTGTTTATTCACACTTTCAAAAAAATATAAGAGATTGGTGAGACAAGACTTTCTTTGGCTAAATCCATGTTGGCTTCCTGCCATTTAACCATGACTATCTACATTTTCAGTAATGATCATTATCACCTCCTTCTTCCTGCTGGCTATTCTTCTCTCTTTTCCCCCAAGCATCCTTTTGGCTTTCCCCATCATCTTTTCTATCTGTTTAGCCACCTTAAGATCCTCAGAAAAAATTGTGATCTTATGTAATCAGAAGTACTTCTCTCCCTATACTGTACTGCTCCCTTGTATTTTTGCAGACCAAATGCATGACCCTGCATTATTTTTTTAGCATTAAATTTCAGCTGCTAAATTCTCAACCATTCTTCAAGCTTCACTAGATCTCTCCTTATATTATCTACTCCTTCCTGGGTGTCTACTGAATTGCAGATTTTGGTATGTTCCGCAAAGAGGAAACCTTACCTGACAGCCCTTCTGCAATATCACTAGCAACAATGTTAGAAAGAATTGGATCAAAGATGGATTCCTACAGCACACCACTGGTAACATCCTTCTCCTCAGAGTGAATTCCATTTACTTGTACCATTTGTCGTCTCCCACTCAATCAATTTCCAACCGTCGGTCACTTCTTGCTCTTCCATGGTTAAATATTGGGTTGCAACTATTCTTGGGAGTATGTCGGATTTCAAAAAGTAATAGCTGTTGGAGAAAATCAAAGTTCTCCAAACTCTCTTACAGATAGCACCTCCCCCTCCCAGGGACTACTATGTGTGCACTGCAGTCTGCTTGTGCTGTGGACAGATTTGCTTTTTCCCCATTTGAATGTTGTGTGGGTCATGCTTGTCCCACTCATCCCTTTGCTCGGTATGGTTCATGCTGAGGGCTGGCTTTTTCTTGCAGCCGTCTTTGCCATGGTAGCCTCTTTAATTTTGGTAATGCTAACCTCAAGAACTTTGTGGCTCTCCTCTTGTAATCCTTTACATTGGAGTTTGTAGGTCTCTCGCTTGATCTTGAACACTTTGTTCTCAACTAGCGAGGCCAGCTGGTTCATCATCTTCTCTGGCCTGAATGGTGCCATGTCTTTGTCTGACTTAGAAACATAGAAATATGACGACAGAAAAATACCACATGGCATATCTAGTCTGTCCTTCCATAACAACTACAACAGTCCCCTTTTTACCTTTAGAGATCCTCTGTGTTTGTCCCATGCTTTTTTGAATTCAGTTACTGTCCTCATCTCTACCACCTCCACTGGGAGACTATTCCACGGATCCACTACTCTTTCCGTAAAGAAATATTTCCGCATATCACTCCTGAATCTAGCTCCCTTCACCCTCATCCCATGTTCCCTCGTAGCAGAACTTGCTTTCAATTGAAAGAGGCTCTCTTCCTGAACATTTATGCCATGGAGGTATTTAAACATCTCAATCATATCACCTTTATCCCGCCTTTCCTCTAAGGTGTACATATTAAGATCCTTCAGTCTGACCTCATATGCTTTATAATGAAGACCACTAATCATTTTAGTAGCAGCCCTCTGCACCGACTCCATCCTGTTCACATCCTTTTGAAGGTGCGGTCTCCAGAATTGCACACTATACTCCAAATGAGGTCGCACCAAAGACTTATACAGAGGCATTATCACCTCCTTTTTTCTGCTTCCACGACAATGTTTAAGAAGAGGGCTGCAACATGGTTGAGCTATTGCTGATTCTGCTCATGTTGCTTTGGCTTGCGCTATATTCCAGGGCAACCATAATTGTGAGTGGGTACTACTCGGATGGTTGGCTTGGGCGCCATGTAAGGAGGCCTCATCCAAGGCTTATGCACACATTGGAAGGACACCCAAGCTTGATGTAAATCTTTTAACCTTTTGCAACTGCTCCTTTTAGTTTTTTCTTAACTATTTTCCTCATTTTATCATAGTCTCCCTTTTGAAAGTTAAAAGGTAGTATTGTGGATTTCCTTACCATCCCTCCTCCATTAATTAAATCAAACGTGATCGTGCTATGATGACTATTGTCAAGTGGCCCCAGTACCCTTATCTCTTGCACCAGATCTGGTGTTCCGCTAAGGACTAGATCTAAAATGGTTTCCCCTCTGGTCAGTTAATGAACCAGCTGCTCCAAGAAGCAGTCATTTATTTCATCTAGAAACTTTATCTTCCTAGCATGCCCTGCCATGACACTGACCCAGTCAATTCCGGGGTAATTGAAATCACCCATTATTACTTTTGTTAGCTTCCCTGATTTCTTTGAACATTTCATCATCCGTTTGTTCATTCTGGCCAGGAGGTCAATAGTACACCCCCACTGTCATTGCCTTCCCCTTTTTACATGGAATTTCAAGCCATAGAGATTCTACAGCAAATTTTGTTTCCTGCAAAAAATAATCCTTTGTGACTCAATGCCCTCTCTAACATAGAGTGCAAACCCTCTACCAATTTGATCTTCTCTATCATTGCGATATAATTTGTACCCAGATATGTTACTGTGTTACTCATATATTAATCTGGCTATCGGTAGACAGGGGTAATTTGGAATCTTTTTAAGCTCTGTCTGCTCCGTACTAAAGGGCATTTGGGCTACTTTTGTCTTTATTGGAACCTCTCTGCTGATATTCCCTAACGTCATTCTTTTGGTAGTATCCCTCAAGGATACATTGTTCTGAACCATGTGCTCGTAGGTGACTGTTGGCTCTCCCCTATTATCTAGTTTAAAAGCTGCTCTATCTCCTTTTAAAGATTAATGCCAGCAGCCTGGTTCCATCCCAGTTAAAGTGAAGCCCATCCCTTTGGAAGAGCCCCTCCTTTCCCCAGTTCCTAACGGATTCAAAACCCTCATCGTTGCACCATCGTCTCATCCACGCATTGAGACTCTGGAGCTCTGCCTGCCTTTTGGGTCCTCTGCGTGGAACAGGAAGCATTTCGGAGAATGCTACCCTGGAAGTTCTGGATTTCAACTTCCTACCTAAAAGCCTAAATTTAGCCTCCAGAACCTCCCTACCACATTTTCCTATGTGATTGGTACCGACATGTACCAAGACAGCAGATTCCTCCCAAGCACTATCTAAGACCTTGTGTAGATGATGCATGAGGTCCGCTACCTTCACACCAGGCAGGCATGTTACCAGGCGATCCTCATGTCCACCACCCACCCAGCTATCTACATGCCTAATGATCGAATCACCAACTATAACGACTGTCCTAACCCTTCCCTCATGGGCACATGGCCCTGAAGAATCTTCCTCGGTGCGAGAGGGTTTTACATCACCTGGAGGACAGGTCCTAGCTACAGGATCACTTCCTGCCACACCAGGGTGATATTCTCCAGTCATGTGACCTCTCTCCTCCATGGCAACAGGAATGCTGCCAGACTGGAGGTGGGATTTCAGGACTATATTCCTGTAGGTCTCGTCTATGTACCTCTCTGTCTTATGTCCTCCAAGTCTGCTACTCTAGCCTCCAGAGATTGGACTCATTCCCTGAGAGCAAAGAGCTCTTTGCACTTAGTGCACACGTAAGAGCCCTCACCAACTGGGAGAAAATCATACATGTGACACTCAATGCAAAAGACTGGAAAACCCCCATCTTGCTGCTGGACTGCTGTCTGCATCTTAGTTTTAAGGTTGTGTTTAGATATTTAAGTTCTTTACCTACTGAGGGTTGGTGGGATTACTTATACTAATAAAATTACACCTAATACATTTAACATACTTTGCTCACCTGAAGCTTAATTAATCTCAGGTCCTTAATGTATGCCTGATGAGGACAAACTGCTGCATCTGAGAGTGAATATGGCACCTCCTTTCCTTTGAGAGGTTTATGCACCTATAAAGCTAAAATTATCCCAGGAGTGGGTGGGTGTTGGGGGGGAGGGAGGGATGGAAAAAGATGTATTAAAAGCTGGCTGCTACACAGTATCCTATCCTGTGCTTCTAAGGTAATCTGTGACCAATTTCCAAGGGGAGTCCTACAGCCCTTGCTTGGACAGAGGGAGTATTGGGTTCTAAATTTAACCAGAAAGCTCTCTGCTGTGTTTTAAATTTAAACTGAAAGTTCTTTGCTGCTACTAGGCCCTGACTGATTTAACAAATACACTGGGTTCACAGATTAATCAGCTTCAATCTAAAGAATTCCTTTTCCCCCAAGATTTAGAATAATGCCCTGAAGTAAATACTTACAGTTGCAGATCTCTCTCCAGAAGTAGCAGTCCCCTTTTGTAGTCCTTCAAGTCCATCTAGTGTTGGGAGTGGCTTGCTTGTATGAAAAGCTCCTACTGACCTGGGAAGAAGATATTACTCAATGAACTAGTAGTTGTGATAGACTGCCTGATCTAATTACATTGTAGAGAAAAGTGACACAATAAATGATTGAAAATAATGATTTATTTGATGTCTCCGTTTCTGCTAGGTATGATAGTCATAGAGAAGCTCTCCTGAAAGGAGGAGGGGTCAGAGGAGAGTACCAAGATGATAGCTTGGATCTGCTGCAGTACTTTACTGTTATCTGTTATACGGGATATGGAGATGATGAAAAGGTAACTCACTGTTCTTTCACAAGTCTGCTCTGTTGGTTTGAGCTGTTTTTCAAGAAGAGATTTTCACTTTTTCTGGCAAGGGTTTGTTCTCTTTTGTATTAGGTCTCTAAAGTGTTTCTTTTTAAAATCTGTGTATAGTTTAATAATAAACTTATATTCCACCTTTTCAATTTGACAGAATGTACAAGTTGGATTACAGCAACATAATATGAACAGTCCTAACATAAAATACAACATAGTTACGTTTAATTTGATTTTATCCTGTTGCTATCGCTTATATCTCAACAAATAGGGGTGCCCTACATGGAGCGGTGGGTACACCCCTAAACCAAAGGCACAGGGAGGAGTGACCTGCATGGAACGGCAGGTGCACCTACTTTTGCCACCTTTCTGGGCAGACTAGATGGACCATACTGGTCTTTATCTGCCGTCATACACTATGTTACTATGTAACATACCAATCATACATTCACAACATCTGTCAAAATAAAAATTTTTAAAAAACTACTTAAAATTAGATGAAATAAAATAACAGCTTGGGATTCTGGTTCATTCAGGAAGCCTCTTGGACCATCAATCGCCTTGAAGCCCAGGCTATTTGTCTGGCTCTACTCTTCTTTCAATTCCACCTCCAGAGTCGAGCAATCTGAGTACTTTCCGACAATTCCACTACTGTGACTTATCTCAACAGACAGGGTGAGAGCGGCCCTTGAAATGAGTCTCCTATTTCTCTAGGCAGAATCCAACCTCTTGGCTCTTTCTGCATAGCACATTGTGGGAATGGAGAACATTCAAGTGGATTTCTTGAGTTGTCATATCCTGGATCCCAGCGAGTGGGAGCTAGCTCCTTGGGCATTTTTGAACATTGTGTATGGGTGTGGTCATCTGACTCTAGACCTAATGGCCATCTCTTCCAATGCGAAGACGTCAATCTTTTTCGCTCGTTGAAAGGAACCAAACTCAGGGCCTAAGATGCTCTGGTTCAGACCTGGCTCTCGAACCATCTTCTTTACATATTTCCTCCTTGGCCGCTAATCGGTCATGTGTACTCCATCAGATAGAGTCACACTCTGGATGGATAGTGCTGGTGGCACTGGATCGGCCTCTGTGTCCATGGTATGCCGATCTTCTCTGCCTCCTGCAGGAAGTGCCTCTACTCCTCTGTGTCCGGAGAGATCTCATTTTTTCAGGGGCTGGTTCTAATGGACAACCTCGCCCCTTACTCGCTTATAGCTTGGCTGTTGAGTGGCATCGCATCGCAAAGGTTGCTCAGTGCAAGCTACTCTACTACATGCTCAACTGTCTTATACCTCACGTTTCTATGCTCAGATCTGGCGGCTTTATTTTCTTCTTGGTGTTCTAAGAGATCTCTCTCCCCTTGGCGAGTTGATATTCCATACATTCTTTCCTTCCTTCAGGATGGATTTGATAAGGGTCTTGCCCTTAATTCTTTAAAGGTGCATATTGTGGCCTTGACATGCTTTCAGGAGCCTCTACATGGGCAGTCTCTTGCTTCTCATGCAGACGTTTCCCATTTTCTGTGGGGCGTTCGCTTCCTGAGGTCCCCCCATTCGTCCAATTGTCCTTTCTTGGAATGTGTTTCTTGGAATGTGTCCTTAGTGTTTCGCACACTCACCCGTGCTCCATTTGAGCCTCTCCATAGATCATCTCTCAAAGATTGAACTCTCAAAACTGTTTTTCTTATAGCAGTCACATCGGCACGGTGCCTTACGGAGCTCCAGGTACTTTCTTGCCAGGATCCTTTTCTGTCTTTTTCCCCGGAGAGGTTACCATTCAAACAGTGCTCTCTTTTTCTGCCTAAGGTCCTTTCAGATTGTCTTTTTATCTAATTTGTTGTGCTTCCTTCTTTTTTAAGTAGCAGTCTTCGGGTGACAACTGAGCCCTTCACCTGTTAGATGTAAGTAGGGCATTAAGCTGTTACCTCAAACTCTCTAATATGTTTAGTCTCTCTAATCACCTTTTTGTCCTGGATTCTGGTCTACAAAAAGTGTCCGCTTCCAAAGCGACCAGTGTGCACTGGATCAAGCAAACCATTGAGTCGGCTTATATTTTATTGAGCAAACCTGTGCCAGTAGGTCTTTGGGCACATTCTGTGCGGGCCCAGGCTACCTCCTGGGCAGAATGCTCACGGGTAGCTCCTCTATATATTTGCAGGGCAGCCACCTGATCTTCCCTCTCTTCTTTTGCATGTCACTATTGCTTGGATGTCCAGGCTTGAGAAGCAGCTTGCTTCGGAGCCTCTGTCTTGGCTGTAGCTGTTTCTTCCCGCCCTGAATTGGTCTAGCTATGGTATTCCCCACTAGCCTGGACTGGTCTAGCAGGATGTATTTAGAAGGAGAAATTTTACTTATCGATAATCTCCTTTCATGGAATCCTGCTAGACCAGTCCAGGACCCGCCCCTCTAAACTGTTTAGTCAGTCGCCTAGCCAAGACTCTTCACATATCTGTGACATTGCTGTACCTTACCATGTACATATTTCCTTGGTCTGCGGGTCCTGTTTTACACTGTTCAATTTAGCTTGTTATAAGCGTTATCATTAACTCATTTTTGGTCTGGTTTTGTGCTTCCTTGGCTGTCTGAACTCTTGCTGCTTGTTATGGTTATACTGAAGCTCCCCTCGGGGAATGGGTTTTTATACAAAGGGAGATGTTGCAAAGCTTTGGGAATTTTTCTCTCTCTCACTATCTGCTGTCACGGGGACACAACCCACTAGTCTGGACTGGTCTAGCAGGATTCTAGGAAAGGAAATTATCGTTAAGTAAACTTTTTCTATACTGAAGATCCTATATGATCTCCATGGTTTACAATAAGCATTAAACAATGATAAAAATCATAACATTAAAAAGATAAAATGCAAAAATCAATAATGTAACAAAACAATTGTAATATAAATAAAATGAACTAAAAGCCTTACTAAAATAAAACGTTTTGACCTTTTTTCTAAAATCCAGATAATCTTGGAGAACATGGAGTTCAGAAGGAAGCTCATTCCAAAGAGCAGGACCTGATATAGAAACCCAACTGGTCAAAATTCAGAAACCGTAACCAGAGGGAGGTGCTGGATATCCTAGCTATCCAGTCCCCTGAGATCTCAAGGAATGCATGGGGGCAAGAACCTCCCAAGAGACCTTGAGTGGGACCTCTACACTCATTTTCAGTGATTTAAAAATCAGCATCACTAGCCTAAATAAGAATTTAAAAAAATTCTAAAGGCAGAAAATAAAGTCTCTCCAAAATAGGAGAGAGATGGTCACAAAATTTCACACCGTTTAATAAATGGGCAACTGCATTTTTAACTCTCTGAAGTAGTTCTAGGTATGACTTGGGCAAACCAAACAAAATTGTGCTGCAATAATCCATCATAGAAACATAGAAACATGATGACAGAAAAAGACCACATGGCCTATCTAGTCTGTCCTTCCATAACAACAACTACAACAGTCCACTTTTTACCTTTTAGAGATCTGTGTTGGTCCCATGCTTTTTTGAATTCAGTTACTGTCCTCATCTTTACCACCTCCACTGGGAGACTATTCCATGGATCCACTACTCTTTCCGTAAAGAAATATTTCCGCATATCACTCATGAATCTATCTCCCTTCACCCTCATCCCATGTCCCCTCGTAGCAGAACTTGCTTTCAATTGAAAGAGGCTCTCTCCCTGAACATTTATGCCACGGAGGTATTTAAACATCTCAATCATATCACCTCTATCCCACCTTTCCTCTAAGGTGTACATATTAAGATCCTTAAGTCTGTCCTCATATGCTTTATAATGAAGCCCACTAATCATTTTAGTAGCCACCCTCTGCACCGACTCCATCCTGTTCACATCCTTTTGAAGGTGCGGTCTCCAGAATTGCACACCATACTCCAAATGAGGTCGCACCAAAGACTTATACAGAGGCATTATCACCTCCTTTTTTCTGCTAGCCATTCCTCTCCGTATGCACCCAAGCATCCTTCTAGCTTTTGCCGTCGCCTTTTCTACCTGTTTAGCTACTTTAAGATCATCAGACACAACCACGCCTAGGTCCCGCTCTTCTTTAGTGGACAAAAGTACTTCACCTCCTATACTGTATTGCTCCCTTGGATTGCTGCAGCCCAAATGCATGACCTTACATTTTTTAACATTAAATCCCAGCTGCCAAATTCTAGACCATACTTCAAGCTTAGCTAGATCCCTCCTCATGTTATCTACACCTTCCTGGGTGTCTACTCTATTGCAGATTTTGGTATCATCTGCAAAGAGGCAAACCTTACCCGACAGCCCTTCCGCTATATCGCTAACAAAGATGTTAAAAAGAATCAGACCAAGGACAGATCCCTGGGGCACACCACTGGTAACATCCTTCTCCTCAGAGTGAGCTCCATTTACTTGTACTCTTTGTCGCCTCCCACCCAACCAATTTCTAACCCAAGCAGTAACTTTAGGGTCCATCCCTAGGGTGCTCAGTTTGTTTATAAATCGCCTGTGAGGAACAGTGTCAAAGGCTTTACTGAAATCTAAATACACCACATCTAGAGCTCTCCCTCGGTCCAACTCCCTGGTCACCCAGTCAAAGAAATCAATCAGATTTGTCTGACAAGACCTGCCTCTGGTGAATCCATGCTGCCTCGGATCCTGTAATCCACTGGACTCCAGAAACCTCACTATTTTCTCTTTCAGCAGCGTTTCCAAAAGCATTTCTTACTTCCTTAGTTGAAACGGCAACAGACTGAGCTCAGCACTGCTCACAGCTGTTTCTCAAAAGATAATCAGGGAGATTCAGCTTTGCATTGCGTCACACTTCTCCTGAACTTAGAACATTAACATGCAAACACAGCTCTTAGGGCTTTGGACACTGGAGGCTTCTCTTTACGGTTGACACCCTTGCAACACCTCTGAATTGGCAGACTGGCACACAGAGCAGTCCATGTATGAGACCTCTTCTTCACAAGGTAAATCTGGCTCCCCCAATTGCATTGGTTCACTCTCTGGCTCAGATTCAAATAGCTTACTTGACTGCCTTCTGTTATGGTTAAAGCTGTCTCTGGTAAATTCGTAGTGCTCCTTATTAGCTAACCTTCTGGGACTCATACTTTGATCAAAGCCTGTAGTAGCTTCACTTCTTACATTCTCTGGCCACCATCCAGCACGTCCTGTTCTCCAATTAGTGCTTCTGGCTCTTACTGCTCCATTCCTCCTTGAGTAGGCAAAACTATTGCTCTCTCTTTCCCTCTGGTCAGCAGCTGCAGCACTCTCAGCTCTCAGAAGTCCTTCCAGCTTCTCTCCACGTGTCCTGCTTGTCCTCTCCTTTCTGCTTGTCCCTCTTCTGCTTTCTGGTCTCCTTTCTGTTCTACTCTTTGGATAAACTGAGCTAAACTTAAACCCCTCAGGCTCTTGCTCCACCCTCTCCCCTTTCAGGTGAGAGAGATCAAACTCCCTCGTGGCAGCTGAGTGATTAGGGGATGCAGTGACGTAAGGGTTCCTTACCCTGGGCCTGTATTCCCTCTCCTTTCCACCACTAGGGGCATTCTGTACCTCATTGTAGCCAGGAATTACCTGCTTTCTAGGAGCAAATGGAGTTTTAAGTCCCAGACCTTTTAAAATGGGTCCCTTTATTAGGGTAAATTCCTTCTTTTTACCCCTCTCTTCTAGGTCCTGATAAGCTTCCTTATCACACAACATAAATTGTCTAATAATAATAAAACGACACTTTGTCAGCAGAACAGACAATTAAAGCAGCGAAAGAACTTGGGGATAGCAATAATATAATACAATGTCTGTAATATACACCTTAAAACAGAACAGTAGAACATTCAGATTACAGAAATATAATACAATGTCAGCACAATACAAATGATATACCTTTAATAGGCAGCACAGTAGACTATTCAAATAACATAGGATACTCACAATGTCAGCACAGTGCAAATGATGCACCATAAACTAATTAGATGTCTCAGGCATGAAAAAGTTACCCATGCCAAGTAAGTCTATCCCCAGGCTTGTAACTTAATGTGAGTGGTTATATTTCATTCTCGATCACAGAAATTAGAGCATTGTACAAGGCGAGATTACATTCAGTTACAATAGATACTTCCCTATCTCCAGGAACAAGCAGGAATGAGTCTTCACATATGGGTATCGTCGGCACCGACGGAGCCTGCGCAGGAATGCTCCCCAGCGTCCAAAAGGAAAGCTTTTGGGAGCATCTCACAGCGCCTGCACGCTGCCTTCCCGCCTTTCCTAACCGCCTCTCTCCAGTTCTTCTTTTCCGCGGAGCCAGCATGTCGTGTTCCTGTCACCGCTGAAGAATTTCTTTATTTTATTTCTTTGGTCGCGCGTCTACCTCTCGACGCTGGACCGGTACCGCCGGCCTTTTCTTTCTTTATTCTAAAAAAAAAACAAAACAGTTTTTCTCACTTCAGTGCATTTTTTTCTTTGGCCTTAGGCCTAGGAAATTTTTCCTCATGGAAAAGCCTGCCTCCGGGTTTAAAAAATGCACGAAGTGCAGTGGCACTATTTCTGTCACTGACATCCATGAATGGTGTCTAAAATGTTTAGGTCCTGACCACTCCATTGCGGATTGTGAGTCCTGCTCCATGATGTCTAAAAGAGGCCTACAGAATCGGGCAGCTAAGCTCAGTACCCTGTTTCCCTCGGATGCAGCTTCGGTTGCATCGACGTCTTCCAGGGCTGCTTCTTCCTCACATGGATCTCAGGTAACCAAACTTAAATCCAGCCGGTCCTCGAAGGGTAGATCTCCCTCTAAGTATCGAGATGCCTCCGGGCTTGCCCTTGAGGAATCCGCACCGGCAAAATTACCCCGGCGGGAGGCTCCGGCTTCCAAAGCTTTATCTAGGGGGTCACAGGTTGACATCGATGGCTCGGCCTCGACCGATCACCTGTTGCCATGTTTTGGGGTACCGGTGGTTCCCACTGGTACCGACATCCAGACATTGGTTGCGTCAATGGATCAGAATATCCTGACCATGCAGCGTGCCATCACGGCATTCATACAAGCTGCGACGCCTTTGGTACCGCAACAAACTCCGTTGCAGGTACCGACTCCGGCACCGGTACCGACATCGGTTCCGGTGCGACTGCAGCGGTACACTGTTCTGTGATGCCCATTGGTACCGAATCGGTACCGAACACTCCCGATGTCGATACCACCCGGTACGCATATCGGGCTCTGCAGGAGCATCCAGACAGACGATACTTCGATTCCTCTGAAGACTCTGATGAATCAGAGGTCTCTGTCGAGGCATCGGTGATTCATCCTCAGGAGCCCTCTTCTCCAAAAAGGAGAATGTCTCCTCCAGAAGACTTGTCTTTTCAAGACTTCATTAGGGAAGTGGCCAGGGGCCTCTCCATCTCAGTGGCCCCTGAGACAGAGCCTAGAGCCAAAGAATTAGATATTTTACAATATCCTAAGGCTCCTAAAGAGGCAGCCACTTTACCAATACATGAGATTCTTTATGATCACATGTTGGGCATATTGGAGACTCCTCTCACCACTTCCCCTCATTCTCGCAGGTTGGACACCATGTATCTTGTTCCTCCTTGTCCTGGCTTCCATAAGACTCAGCTTCCTCACCACTCCATTGTGGTGACGTCTGCTATGAAGAAGATAAAGAGTACAAAGAGGCACTCTTCTGCTCCTCCAGGAAGGGAATGCAGAACCTTAGATGCCTTTGGCAGGAGAATTTTCCAGGCTAGTATGCTTGTTGCCAGAATCAACTCCTATAGTCTCTATATGGGGATGTTTCTAAAAGAAATTGCAGATCACCTGCAAACTTTATCTCCTTTTATTCAAGAAGATAAAAGGGAAGAATTCCTCACCTGGCTCAAACATGCCCAGGATATTTCCAAGTTCTCCAACCATGCAGCCTTTGACTCTTTTGAAGGTGCCAGCAGAGCCTCGGCCATTGCCATAGGTGCATGCAGAGTTGCTTGGTTACAAGCTTCTGATTTGGAACCTTGGGTTCAAGATGGACTAGGAAATCTTCCTTGTACAGGTGAAAATCTTTTTGGCAAAGATTGGCAAGCAAAGGCCACCCAAATGGATGCTGAAAATTCTGATTTAGATAGACTTTCAAAGTCTACTTCTGCTCCTTTTAAGGAAAGGTTGTTCAAAAAGGGCTTTTTTCCCAAAAAAGGGAAATATTATTCTGCTTATGGTCAGCAGTCCTCTTCTGCAGGTCGTTTTGCTACAAAGAGACAGCAACAACCGAAACAGGCCAAGCCTAAGGCTGCTAGGACTGCTACGGCCCAACAGCCTCAGCCTCCTCAGGGCCTTTGACTTACAACTAGAGAGCTTAGCCTTTCTGGCTCTAAAACAGCCAGAACCTCTCACCATTCCAGGAAGGTTGGCTTACTTTGCTCCCAGATGGGAACAAATCACAGCAGAGCAATGGACCCTCTCCATCATAAGGGAGGGGTACAATCTTCATTTCTTAAACCTTCCTCCTCACACCATGGTGAGACAGTTCAATTCCCAGACATCTCTCCTCGACCTTCTGGGTCAGGAGATCACTACCCTTCTTGCCCAAGGGGCAATAGAAGAAGTACCCCTTCTTCAACAGGGCTCAGGGTTCTACTCCCCCTACTTTCTTATCCCAAAGAAAACAGGGGGCTACAGACCCATATTAGATCTCAGAGAATTGAACAAGTTTCTATGCAAGGAGAAATTCAAGATGATTTCTCTCGGTACTCTCCTTCCATATCTTCAGAGTCAGGATTGGCTTTGCTCTCTAGACCTCAAGGATGCGTACACCCATGTCCTCATCCATCCAACACACAGAAGGTTCCTTCGGTTCCTTTATCAAGGAAAGCACTACCAATACAGAGTGCTTCCTTTCGGTCTGGCCTCTGCACCAAGGGTGTTCACAAAATGCATGGCAGTAGTAACTGCATTTCTACGCACTCTAGGGATATTCGTATTCCCATATCTGGACGACTGGCTCATCCGAGCTCCATCCCAGTCAGAGGCCCAGATTTCTCTAGCCTGCACAAGGCGTATCCTTCAGTATCTGGGACTCGTAATAAACTTTCCAAAATCCCATCTCACCCCTACTCAGTCTTTAGAGTTCATAGGGGCCTTTCTGGATACCACAACTGCAAGGGCCTATCTTCCCCAGGCCTGTTGCCTACGCTTGGTGCATTTAGCCTCACAAATTCAGTTAAAATCCCATTTAACTGCTCGAGAGATGTTACAACTGTTAGGCCACATGGCATCCACTGTGCATGTGGTTCCTTACGCTTGCCTTCACATGAGGGCAGCTCAGTGGACTCTGTCCACCCAATGGACCCAGGCATCAGGTTGCCTGTCAGACAAAATAGCAACCTCCAGTCGCCTCTTTTGGTCCCTCCAGTGGTGGAAGTCCACTCAAAATCTGTTGCTGGGGTCCCCCTTTCAACAGGTGTTACCCCAAGCAACCCTTACAACAGATGCCTCTCCAAGAGGTTGGGGAGCTCATCTTCAAGATCTCTCCACTCAAGGCATCTGGTCTTTACAGGAGGCATCTCTACTGTCACCAGCAGTGGCTGGACTGTGGCGTAGGCAGCCAGTCACACTGCTGGGCCTGACCCTTCTATATGAAAAGGAGTAGTTGAGACTGAGTGGTCAGGTTGAAAAAGGATTTTTATTCCCCTCCCGTGGTTTGGATTTTCAAAATAGTACAAAACACAAGAACTCAAGAGGTGACCATGCTTCTGGAAAAACTAAAGGTGAAAAGAAAACACAGCTTCTCGCTTGAACAAAAACAGGGATTATAACAAACAGAAACCAGGTAAAAATGCTGACAGTTTCCTCTGTGCACATTCAGCTCTCTACAAGGCACTCTTGTCTTCAGCTAGCGCAGAGAACTTATGTCAGTCATTACCAAAGAGCAATCCATGTCTTCAATATAAGGAGTTAAACTACTTGGCTCCGTGATCATGGGCTCTTCAACCACCTTACCTTCTCTAGGGCAGAGAGTTTGGAACTTCCTTAAATCAGTCCCTGAACTTTCTTCACAGCCCTCTCCACAATATGGCAGGTAGTTACCAGATAGGTCCAGAACAGGACAGTTTTATAAGCTAACAGACTTTTCTCTTTGCAGTCTTCTGCAGGGCTTTAAAGACACGCATTCATCTTCTTCACTCATACAAATATCTTCAACTGAATTGCTTTCCTTTTCCCAAGGTTGCAAGTATTTCAAGCAGCTCTGCCTTTCAAATATATAGGGTTCCTTACCAGCTGCCTTCCGTTCCTTCCACTGAGCTCTGTGTCTGGGAAAATCTCCCTGCGTCAGAGGTGAGGGTTTCCTGTAATTAATCCCTCTGCTGGCAGATAGCTTTCTTTCCCTTTTCAAATCCCTCCTTGGCTTTCTGCTCCAAGGCTCAAATAAAACAGAGTCAGCATGGGAGTATTCTGAACCTCCGTCTGAGACCTGCAAGTCTCCTCTTACTTGCCAAGCTTCCTGTTCCTCGTGAACTTCCTGCTTGCCTCGGTCTCTCTGATCTCCCTGCTCTTCCAGATCCAGCTCCTCCAGATCTCTCTGATCCTCCAAATCTCTCTGAGCTAACTCTGTTTGCTTTACACGTTTTTTATACAGGTTTAGGGGCGTTTTCCTGCCCATGTGCAAACTGTTCTCCTGATTACTTGGGGAGTGTTTGTTAGCTAGGCGTGCCTTCAGACCTCGTGTCTCAGCCTGCTTTGGTTGCCCATGGTAACTGGGAAGCTTTTGATCTCCCTGCCTGTCAGAATCTGTGCTAAATCCAGCAGATTTCTGTGTTTTAAAGGCACATGGCAGATCTTCGGTGTCACACTACATATCAACCTCTTAGAGCTCAGGGCAATTTTTCTAGCTCTCAGAGTATTCCACACCCTGCTCAGCTACAAGACTGTCCTCATCCACACGGACAACCAAGTAGCCATGTTCTACGTCAGGGGTCACCAACCTGCGGCCCACGAGGTCCCTTCGTGCGGCCCGTGAGGCTCTACCCCGGTTAACATTATGTGCGGCCCGCCAAGGATTCCCGCCATTGTATCCACGCGCTCGCAGCTCACCGACGACCACCTGCAAGCGTCCCTTCTCCTGTCAGTGTCATCTGTGAAGCCGGACTTTAAGCGTTTGTCTGCTAGCATGAATCATCAGCCATCTCATTAAATTCAATAAAGGTGATCAGCCATTGTTTTCATAATTTTGCGTTTGTTGTTTTTTTTCGCGGGGGCGGGGAGAAGGGGGGTGCGGCCCGCGAGGCTCCCGGTAGTCGGCTGTGCGGCCCGCGGCCCTCTGGAGGTTGGTGACCCCAGTTCTACGTGAACAAGCAGGGCGGGACTGGCTCTCTGTCGCTTTGCAATGAAGCTCTGAGGTTGTGGGCCTTCGCCAGAGAGCATCAAATTCATCTCATGGCAGTGTATCTTCCAGGGGTTCAAAACTCTTGGGCAGACAGACTCAGTCGAGTTCTGCTTCCACACGAATGGATCTTCCGAATTTGGGGAGCCCCGGACATAGACCTCTTTGCAAGTCCGTGGAATGCCAAACTTCCCCAGTTCTGTTCCAAGATTCCGTGTCAGGGAGTTCAGGCCAGGGATGCCTTCCTCCTTCATTTGGGGCAAGACTTCCTCTATGCCTTTCCACCCATTCCCCTAATTCCCAAGACACTCTTCAAACTTCAGAGAGACAAGGGGTCTATGATCCTCATAGCACCACATTGGCCACGCCAAGTGTGGTACCCTCTACTTCTTCATCTCTCCCAAGCTCCCTCCCTGGACTTGGGGTCTTGGGATCTGTGGCACCCAAATCCCCAGTCTCTTCACCTCAGAGCCTGGTTGCTGAAGGCCTAGACCTTCAAGATTTGCATCTTTCTCAGCAAGTGAAGGATATCCTTCATGCTTCCAGAAAACCTTCCACTAGATGTTCCTATGCTTTTAAATGGAAAAGGTTTACCATTTGGTGTGCAGAGAAGGGTCTCAACCCTCTTGCAGTACCTCTGAATTCTTTACTAGAGTATTTGCTGCATTTATCCCATGCAGGCCTTAAAACTAATTCAGTGAGTCCATTTGAGTGCTATTGCAGCATCCCTTAAACCTCTCAATGGACAACCTATTTCCTCTCATCCTCTTATAGCAAGATTCATGAGAGGCCTTCTTTTGACTAAACCTCCCATCAGACCACCTCCAGTGGCATGGGACTTGAACCTGGTTCTTGACCAGCTTATGCAGCCACCTTTTGAACCTTTAGCCACTTCCTCCTTGAAATTTCTTTCCTGGAAAGTTATTTTTCTCATTGCAGTCACCTCAGCTCGCCGCATCAGTGAGCTGCAAGCCCTGGTGGCTAATCCTCCTTATACAAGGTTCCATCATGACAAGGTAGTCCTTAGGACTAATCCACACTTTATGCCTAAAGTGGTCTCACCTTTTCATTTGAACCAGGAGGTTTATTTACCTGTCTTTTTTCCAGGACCTCATGCTTCAAGTGCAGAGAGGAATCTTCATACCCTGGATTGTAAAAGAGCTCTTGCTTTTTACTTACATAGGACACAGCAACATAGAAAGTCCTCTCAACTCTTTGTTGCTTTTGATCCCTCTCATTTAGGACTTTCAGTCTCTAAGAGAACTCTGTCCAATTGGATTGCTCAGTGTATTTCTTTCGCCTACCAGAGTAAGAACCTTTCTCTGGAGGGCCATGTCACAGCTCACAATGTGAGGGCCATGGCAGCCTCTATGGCTCATCTAAACTCTGTGTCCATCGACTGGATCTGTCGAGCGGCCACCTGGGCCTCGGTTCATACCTTCACAGCCCATTACTGCTTGGACAAGGACTCCCGCCGGGATGCCTTGTTTGGTCAGGCTGTCTCAAACACCTGTTCCATACCTAACCAACTCCTACCCTCCATCCCTGGCTGGATGCCGGAGATTCATGAGTGGAGGTAGAGCCCTTCCCAGGGACTCACAACCTGGGTGATCTCCCAGGCATCTCTAGCTGGGGAGTCCCCATATGTGAAGACTCATTCCTGCTTGTTCCTGGAGATAGCACAGTTACTTACCTGTAACAGGTGATCTCTGGGAACAGCAGGAATAAGTCTTCACAACCCACCCACCTCCCCTAGGAGTTGTATCTCTCTATCTTTCTTTCCTTTCCTCACTCTCTCTGTCTCAGCTTTAAAACTCGAACTGGAGAGAGGCGGTTAGGAAAGGCGGGAAGGCAGCGCGCAGGCGCTGTGGGATGCTCCCAAAAGCTTTCCTTTTGGACGCTGGGGATCGTGCCGACGATACCCATATGTGAAGACTTATTCCTGCTGTTCCCAGAGATCACCTGTTACAGGTAAGTAACTGTGCTTTCCCCCAATCTAAGTTTGTATTGGAGGCAATGGAGGGTTAAGTGAATTGTCAGAGATCACAAGCAACAGCAATGGGATTTGAACTCTGACTTCCCTTTTGCTCTAACCAGTAGACTATTTCACAACAGTATGTAGTAAGAAACATGAACATAGTAACATAGTCTGACGGCTAATAAAGACCAGTATGGTCCATCTAGTCTACCCAGCAGGGTGGGAAGAGTAGATGCACTTGCCGCTCCGTGTAGGTCACCCCTATTTGTTCAGATATAAGAGATCGTTATACTTATTTTTATTTTATCGTGTTGCTATAAAGGGATCCACTGTGTCTGTCCCATGTCATTTTGAATTCTGTCACTGTTTGCCCCCACCACTTCCATCAGGAGGGCATTCCAAGCATCCACCATCTTTTCAGTGAAAAAGTATTTCCTGACATTGCCTTTCATTTTACCCCCTTGCAGCTTCATGTTATGCCTTCTAGTTTTACAGTTTCCCCGTCTTTGGAAGAGGTTTGTTTGTCCATTAATACTCTCGAGTATTTAATGGTCTGAATCATATCTCCTCTGTTCCTCCTCTCCTCCGGAGTGTACATATTTAGGTATTTAAGTCTTCTGATACAGGCTCCAAATCATTTTGGTCGCCTTCCTCTGAACCGCTTCTAGCCTTTTTATATCCTTTGCAAGATATGGTCTCCAAAACTGAACACAGTATTCCAAGTGAGGCCTCACCAGTGACTTGTACAGTGGCATTAGTACCTCTTCCTTTCTGCTGGTAATTCCTCTCTGTATGCAACCCAACATCCTTCTGGCTTTTGCACACCGCCCTGTCACTGTTTCGCCACCTTGAGATCGTCAGAAACAATCACTTCAAGGTCCTTCCTTCTCTTGGTCCGTGCACACCATTCTCTCACCCCCTATTGCATACAATTCCCTTGGGTTTCTGCTTCCCAAGTGCAAGACACTGCACTTCTTCACATTAGTCTAATGCTTGGCAGTTAAGATTTATTCTTCCAGCTTTTGTAGATCTTCCTCATGTTCTCCATTCCCTCGGGGGAGTCCACTCTGTTGCAAATTTTCATGTCATCTGCAAAAAGACAGACTTTTCCATTCAGCCCATCGACAATATCACTCACAAATATATTGAACAGTACCGGTCCCAGAACCGAACCCTGGGGCACACCGCTAATCACCTTCCTTTCATCTGAGTGAGTTCCGTTTACCGTCACCTTCTGTCGTCTGTCAGTCAGCCAATTTCTGATCCAGTTCACCATCTTGGGACCCGTCCCCAAACTGAGTTTGATAAGCCTCCTATGAGGAACAGTATCAAAGGCTTTGCTGAAATCCTGGTAGATCACATCCATCGCATGCCCTTGATCCAGTTCTTTGGGCACCCATTCAAAGAACTCAATCAGATTTGTTTGGCAAGATCATCCTTTGGTAAAACCATGCAAACTATTGGTTTTGAGGAAGTCCACTATTCGCTCTTTCAGGAGCACCTCCATTACTTTTCCTGCCACCGAGGTAAGGCTTACTGGCCTGTAGTTTGACATTTCTTCCCTCTTACCACTTTTGTGGAGAAGGTACCACATTAGCCCTTCTCCAGTCCTGTGGAACCTCTCCTGTCTCCAAGGATCTATTAAAAACATCCTCTAAAGGCCCTGCAAGAATCTCTGAGCTCCATTCCCATTTGTACATTTGTCAATCACAGGTGGTCCTTCTCCAGAATTTTCTCTAATGAAAACAGAGCAGAAGTATTTATGTAGCATTTTCGCTTTTTCAATGTCACTTTCCATGATTCCATTCCTAGCACTTTTGAGTCCTGCAATTCCACCTCTGATTTTCCTCCTCTCCTGAATACACCCGAAAAAGGTTTTGTCGCCACACTTCACATCTTTAGCCATCTTTTCTTCTGCCTTGTATTTTGCTATCCTTATTTCTCTTTTTGTCTCTTTTAGTTTGATCTTGTATTCTTTTCTGTGTTCCTCTGTTTGCGAGCTTCTGAATTTTGTGAAAGCTGTGTTTTTTGCCTTTATTTGTGCAGCCACTTCTTTGGAGAACCAAATAGGTTTCCTTTTCCTCTTGTTTTTATTTACTTTCCTTACATATGTATCTGTTGCACCTTGTATTGCCTCCTTTATTCCATTGCATTTCCACTTTCCTTATTCCCTCCCACCCTACCAACTCCTCCTTCAGGTACCGTACTCTGCCATTTTACTGAAGTCCGCGTTTTTTAAGTCTAGGACTTTGAGCTTGCTGTGATTGGACTCCACCTTGGCTTTTATCTCAAACTACACTGTACACTGTGTGATTGCTACTGCTCACATGTGCACCTACCTGGATATTTGACATACTATCTCGGTTGGTGAGCACTAAATCCAGCACGGAGCTCTCCCTGTTTAAGTAATGCATCTTGGAAGTCATCCACAATTGTTTTACTTCTTTCCAGATTTGCAGACGTAACACTACAATCCACATCGGGTAGATTAAAGTCACCCAATATGATCACTTTCCCCTTCATGGCCATCTTTCCAATATCAACAATCAATTCACAATCCATTTCTTTGGTTTGAGTTGGAGGTCTGTAGACCACACCAGTATGGGTGTTTGTTTATTACATTTGATATATCGCCCTTCATAACAACAAGGCTGTGTACAGTCAATAAAATACAAAGATGTTCAAAGGCCAGAAAAGGAAAAAAAATTACAATGCAAGACAGGAAAGAGAGCAAAGCAATCAAGAAGACCTAACAGAAGGGACTGACAGCACAGAAAAGGTCACGGGGGGGGGGGGGAGGGGAGCAGAGGAGAACAAATGGGTTTTAGATGGACTTTAAAGGTGTGGTAGTTCTCCTCCAGCCTGAAGGTGGTGGGAAGTAAATTCCATAGTGCAGGGCCAATGAAGAAAAAGGTGGAGTTACAGGTGGATTGCAGATGGGCACAGGAAGGTGAGGGGAGTTGGAGTTGATTGATGTGTGCTGACCGGAGACTGCGACTGGGGGTGTGAAACTGAAGGAGATCTGCCAAATATTGTGGGTTATGGGTGTAAACAACTTGATGAACCATTGTGATAATTTAAAAACAAATATGATATTCTACAGGAAGCCATTGAAGGTGGATGAGAAGGGATGTTAAGTGCTCCTGATGAGTGGAATGAGTGACAGTACGGGCCGTTGTGCTCTGAACAAGCTGTAGTCTGTGTAGCTGGACTTCAGGAACTCCAGTAAGGGCAGAGTTGCAGAAATCAAGACAAGACATGACAAGGGACAACAAAAGAGTAGTGATAGCTTGTGGAGTGAGGAAAAGGCAGACAGCTCAGATCTGGCAGAGGAAAAAGAGTTTCTTGTAGCATGAGAGATATGATCCGTAAATGAAAGATCACGATAAAGGAAAACCCAGAGATAACAGAAAGCATTGACACCAGGGGAATGGGGGTACCTGCAAGGGTTGGGGGTCACCTTTGGGGATGGACCGCTGTGAGTGAACCAAATTGCTAGCGTTTTCATCAGGTTGAGGTGTAAACAGTTGGTGGTCAGCCAGTTAGCAACAGAGACAAGGCAAGAGTTGAGGGGGGAGAGATCAGGTTGAAGGGGACAGGTGTGATGAAAGAGAACAAGGTCATCAGCATAATAGTAGGCAGATATTACAAACTGTTGAACCAGGCGGGCAAGTGGTGTCAGGAAAATATTGAACAACAGAGGTACATAAGAACATAAGATATGCCATACTGGGTCAGACCAAGGTCCATCAAGCCCAGTATCCTGTTTCCAATAGTGGCCAATCTAGGTCATACATACCTAGCAGTTTCTCCAAAAAACACAGGTTCCACAATGCTTGTACTGGGTCAAGCATTGATATCCTGGGTTCTTTCTTAATAATGGTTTATGGACCTTTCCTCCAGGAACTTGTTCAAACCTTTTTTAAACCAAGCTACATTAACAGACTTTACTACAAATTCCAGAGTTTGATTACAGGTTGAGTGAAAAAATATTTTCTTTAATTAGTCTTAAATAGATTACCCTGTAGCTTCATTGCATGTCCCCTAGTCTTTCTATATTCTGATAACGTAAACAATCGATCTACGTTTACCCGTTCCACTCCGTTCATTAATTTATAGACTTCTATCATATCTCCCCTCAGACGTCTCTTTTCCAGGTTAAAGAGCCCTAACCTTTTTAGCCTTTCTTCATAGGAGTATCCTTCCATCCCCTTTGCCATTTTGGTGGCTCTGCTCAGAACCTTTTCTAGTAACACTATATCCTTTTTAAGACACGGCGACCAGAATTGCACACAATATTCAAGGTGGCGTTACATTGGCGATGTTCCAATCTTCAAATATTACAGATGATTTTAATGAAAATTCACAGATTACTAATAGCAGGTCTGCAATCTCATATTTCAGTTCTTTCAACACCCTTGGATGTATACCGTCTGGCCCAGGTGATTTGCTACTCTTCAGTTTATTTAATAGTTGTAATACATCTTCCCGATGTATCGATATTTCCTTCAATTCTTCCGCACCTTTTAAATGCCACTTCAGTCATGGGTAACATCCCTACATCTTCCTCAGTAAAGACCGAAGCAAAGAATTCATTCAGTCTCTCCGCTATCGCCTTGTCGCCTCTTAGTGCCCCTTTAACCCCTCTATCATCTAATGGACCAGCTGACTCTCTCACAGGATTTTTGCTACGAATGTACTTGAAAAAGTCTTTATTTCACGTTTTTGCTTCCGCAGCAAGCTTCTTTTCAAATTCTCCCTTTGCCTGCCTTATCAATGCCTTGCATTTGACTTGCCAGTGCTTGTGCAGTTTCCAGGTTTCGTAGTTTGGCTCTTTTTTTCCATTTCCTGAAAGATGCTTTTATGGCAACAACAGCCTCTCTGACCTCCCCTTTAAACCATGCTGGCAGTTTTTTGGACTTCCCTCCACTTTTCTTAAAGCGTGGAATATAGCTGGTCTGGGCTTCCAAGATAGTATTTTTCAACAACACCCAAGCTTGATGTAAGTCTTTAACCTTTGCAACTGCTCCTTTTAGTTTTTTCTTAACTATTTTCCTCATTTTATCATAGTCTCCCTTTCGAAAGTTAAAAGGTAGTACTGTGGATTTCCTTACTATCCCTCCTCCACTAATTAAATCAAACGTGATCATGCTATGATCACTATTGTCAAGTGGCCCCAACACCCTTATCTCTTGCACTAGATCTGGTGTTCCACTAAGGACTAGGTCTAATATGACTTCCCTTCTGGTCGGTTCATGAACCAGCTGCTCCAAGAAGCAATCATTTATTTCATCTAGAAACTTTATTTCCCTAGCATGTCCTGCCGTGACACTGACCCAGTCGATAACGGGGTAATTGAAATCACCCATTATTATTACTGCGCTGTAACTTTTGTTAGCTTCCTTGATTTCTTTGAGCATGTCATCATCCATTTGTTCATTCTGGCCAGGCTGTCAATAGTACACCCCCACTGCCATCGCCTTCCCCTTTTTACATGGAATTTCAATCCATAGAGATTCTACAGAAAATTTTGTTTCCTGCAAATACAAAACCCTGAGGAACACCACAGTGAAGGGGAACAGGGTCAGAAGAGATAGCCAGGGTAGTGCAAGAGAGGACGGCATAGGACCGAGAGAAAAGATAGGAGTGGAACCAATGGTAAACTGCTGTGAAGATCGGCTTCACGCAAGCGAGAAAGGAGAAGTGAATGGTCAACAAGGTCAAAAGCCGCTGAGAGGTCCAGAGATACCGCCACCAAGATGTCACCATGGTCGTGAGCAAGGCGTATCTCATTGAGGAAAGCAAGAAGAATACAGTGCCATCTCATCTTTCCAACACAATCCACAGCGCTTCTTCTTTTTCCCATGTCACCTGCGTTTCAGCAGCTTTAATATTGCTTTTAACATACAGGATTACTCCTCTTCCTTTTCTACCCTCGCTATCTCTTCTAAATAGATCATTGCCTGCTATGGCTATATCCCATTCATGCGACTCGTTAAACCAGGGGTCTCAAACTCAAATTGCTTTGAGGGCCAAATGAGGACTTGTAAAGTAACCCGGGGGCCGCATAAGACACGGGGCCTCATTTACATAAATATTTGCATAATGTTACCATACAAAGCGTAGAGTTAATGATGCACATTTCCCAGAGCTGACTTATTCCAGTTAATAAATTCAAAATAGATATTTTTCTACCTTTTGTGCATTTTTTTCAGTTGCAATTGTTCCAGCCACTTTCTTCTGGTTTCTTCGTGTCTTCTGCTAACTCTCCATCGTCTGCTGTCCATTTGTCCTTTCTTCTCTCCTAGTTTTTTTTCCATTCTCTCTCTACATCTGCTTTAACATACTAATCTTTCTCCTATTGCTCCTTCTTCATTCCTATTTCATCCACTCAAATTTTACCCCTCCATCCTCAATCACCACTTACTCTCCCAATACCCGGCCAATTGTAAATTTGTCTTCCCTCCCACACAAAATATTTTTCCCCTCTCCATTTCACTCTCCTAGCCCCATCCCATTCTAATCCTCCCCCAACATCAGCTCCCTTCTAGTTCCCGCCCCACCCAGCATCCGCTCCCTTCTAGTTCCCGCATTAGCCCATTTCCAGTCCTATCTCCACCATCAGCCCATTTCCAATCCTATCCTAGCCCCACCATCAGCCCATTTCCTGTCCTAGCTCCCCCCACTAAGCCCATTTCCAGTCCTAGCAACCCCCCCAGTCCATTACCATTTCTAGGCCCCCCCATAGCCCATTATCAGTCCTAAGCCCCCCAACAGCCCACTTCCAGTCCTAACCCTCCCATCACCCCGTTTTCATTCTTAGCCCCACAATAGCCCATTACCAGTCCTAACCCACCAATCAGCCCACCTCCAGCCCTAACCCCCATCTGCCCATTTCCAGTCCTAGCCCCCACCATAGCCCATTACCAGTCCTAACCCCCCCTGCTGCCATTATAGCCCACTTCCAGTCCTAACCCCCCATTACCCCATTTCAGTCTTAGCCCCTCCGTAGCTCATTACCAGTCCTAACTCCCCCCCCCCCATCAGCCCACCTCCAGTCTTTCCTAACCCCCATCAGCCCATTTCCAGTCCTAATCCCCCCCCCAATCAGCCCAAGTAAATAAAAAATAAAAAAAAAGCCCCTGGCTTCTGCTGCTGCCGCTGCCGCCATGGCAGCAGCAAAATCAGCTGTCCCACGGCCCCTTCCCCTCTGTCCGGAAGAGCCCTGAGTCTGCTCCATCAGCGGCGGGCTTTTCAAGCCGCGAAGAGAGTATTTCCCTCTCGCGCGGCTTAAGCATATTCACTTTTCAAGCCGCGCGAGAGGGAAATACTCTCTTCGCTGCTTGAAAAGCCCGCCTCTAAAGGAGCAGACTCAGGGCTCTTCCGGACAGAGGGGAAGGGACCGCGGGACAGCTGATTCTGCTGCTGCCACGGCGGCAGCGGCAGCAGCAGAAGCCAGGGGTTTGGGGTTTTTTTTGTTTCCCTCCATCGCGAGACCCCGGCGTTAAACCATGTTTCTGTAATGGCCACAACGTCCAAGTCCATTTCCACCATTAGGACTTCCACCTCAGGAACTTTGTTGGCTAGGCTTCAAGCATTTGTACTCATTGCTTTCCAACATTTGTTGAATGGCTTCCCTGCCTTTTGCTTGGATTTTGATCTACATGTCCTTTTCTGCTTGCCATTGATGTGGTGTTCAAAAGTGTACTGTTTCCAGTATTTTTGCTTTTGCTGGAAGTTATGTACTGAATTTGTCCTTCTCCATCCTTCATCTCCTTTCCCTAGTTTAAATGCCTGTCCACATACTGCCAGAATTTCTCACTTAGGATCCTTTTCCCTGTGGTGGAGAGATGTAGTCCATCAGTGCAGTATAGTCTCTTGTTGATCCATATGTTTCCCCAGGTAGAACTTCTGAGACTGCTATAGTGTTAGCAACAGGCTTGAGTTTCACTCCCAGAGTCTGAAAGTCCCTTTGGACTGCAGAGGCACTGTTTCTAGCCAGATCGTTTGTACCCAAGTGGATGACGATATCAATTTTGGAGTGCTCACTTTCTGCATGAACTATACCAACAATTTGATTTGTTTTCCTGCTGGCTGAAGAGCCTGGGAGGCATTTGATCATCCTCTCTCCTTTGAGTTGTGTTCCCAAGTTGGTGCCTCTGACGATGGAATCTCCAATGAGTAGTAGTTTTCTGTTTTGTGATTTTTTTTTCTTCTTATTAGGCTTAATGCCAAATCTACTGATAATGTACCAATCATTTAAGGGCTTTTCATTTTCCACGGATTGGGCACCCTCATTATCCAAGGTAGAGAAGGCATTATGCAGGGACATCTCTTGATGTATAGGGTATCTCTGTGTTACAGGTCGCAACCTGCCAGAGCCCACTGTGATCCATTTGTTCCTGAGCTGTTTGATTCTTTGTGGAAGCGGTGGTGGCTTTTGTTCAATTTGTACCCTGGAGGAGAGGTGTGTTTAATTGTAATTAATTCTTCCCTTAGTAGAGTCCATTCTTTATGCATAGCAGCTAACGTAAGGCATATAGGGCAAGCTCTTAGGTTCCAAATGATTCTTCTCAGAATGAAAGCACCACAGTTATTGCATTGAATACACGACATTCTGACTCAGCTATTCTAAGAGGAAAAAAGGAGTAAAAGTCATGTTAATCTGCTACAATGCAAGTTAAAGAAAAGCAGCTCATTAATGTGGTATTTTGTAATAATGGGCCTGTTCTATTTAAAAGAAAAAAAACCCAAACACCTAAACAAGGTGCACTTATACTACATTTTGTCGAAGGTGCCTGGTATCTTCCTGCATTGTGTCAGTGTAAATGTATAGCCAGCCTCAAAGTCAAGGACCTCAAATCACCAGTCGGTTAGTTGGCCCCACCTATTATTAACCTTTTGCCCCAAGCTTTTATCTCAAGTCCTTTTCCTGCTGTATTTGAGGTAACTGTTATGCTCTACAGAGATTTCTGCGAGGCAGTGTTTGAGATGTATGAAACTAGTAGAGCTTAAAGCCATATATTGAAATTAATCATGAGAATATTTTTTTGCAGCCGATATGCATATGACTATCTTTCCTCTCTTCTCTCCCCCCTACACCCCTCCTTGTGAACTCCGCTCTTCTACTGGCTTACTCCACTGTTTGCCCCTTTCATCTACTGCTAACTCCAGATTTCGGTCCTTTCACCTTGCTGCTCCTTGTGCCTGGAACAAACTTTCTGTATCTGTACATCAGGCTTCATCTTTGCCCCTTTTCAAATCTATGCTAAAAGCTCGCCTCTTTGAGGCAGCCTTTGGATTCTGATCCCTTGTGCTTTCCTAACCTTTGTCTCGTCTGTCTTTAGATTGTGAGCTCTAACGAGTAGGGACTGTCTCTATCTGTGTTTGTGCATTGCTGCGTATTCCTTGTAGCGCTTTATAAATGTTTAGTAGTAGTAGTAGTAATAATGGATGTGAAGGCTTTGAAATTGTGCATTGTTAGAAATGAAGCAATCTGAGTCGAAGTACCCTGAAGGTGAACTGAGATGTTAATAGCATAAGAGTATGGGAAAGCAGAAACAACAGAATAACAGTGAGTGTCAAAAAATGTTAAATGTTGAAGTCAACATATACAATTATTTTGTTAACATTTTTACTAAAAGCGCTTGGCAAGAGTGAATTTCCATTTATAGACCTTGTAAACGGGGGTGCTGGTTGTGAAAGTCCACAATCTTGGCAAAGGCAGAATTTTATATGACTTGCAAAGGATTGTGTGTGTTGTAGTTCATTCACACCAAAATCAGCCGTTCAACAAAATAATGAATTGTAGTTGCTCGAGTGTAAGCAGAAAACAGATTTTATTTATGGGGATTATTCCCTCGCACAGATATGCTTGGTAACATCAATAGGATACTTTCTTCAGGAATTGTAATCAGGAAAAACAAAACAACTGTATAAGGCAACTGAAATACTTAGGCAATAACTCAATAAAGACCTTGATGGAACAGAAAAGGTCTTTCTGCTAGCCCCTGCTAATAACCTTCTTAGCAGTGCTTAAAATGAAAAACAAACCCAAAAGGAAAAATGTTCTTTATCCAAAACAACTTTCTTCCATTCACACAATGAAGAAGTTTTCCTTCCAGAGCTCACGTGCACTTGTGTCTGGCTTAATCACAGGTAATTAACCAGCTGCAAACCCTTGCTGGTCCACTCTCTATGTGGCTCTAACTTACCCTAAAGCTTTCATTTAAAGAAACTTTTCTGGGTAGTTAAAAACACATTACAGTTCCTTTTGGTGATTTACTGAGGATTACTTTAAAACAGCAGCTTAGACAGAGAGCAATCCATGCATTCTACTTGCTCATTTGATATTTCCCGTTTGCTCCTGAAATATCATGGAATCATTATCATGCTCTGGCTCAGAGGAATTCCCAAACTGATCACTCTCAGGATAGCATTTGTTTCCCTGCTGTCTTTCTTATGAAAAGCCAGGGAACAGATCAGAGTTCATACCTGAGATCACGTTGCTATTAGGTTTCCTCTCTGGGTATCCTGGCCAGTAGGTAGTCCAGCTTCTGTGCCCAGCTCTCCAGTCAGAATCTCTGGACTTTAGGTCTCTTTTCCCATACCTCCTTGAATAGGTATCAGAGCTCCTTCGTTCTCTAGATGCAGCCGTCTCCTTTACAGGTGCTCTCTGGGGGTTCCTGGCTCTATATCTCCAAGCCTCTGGTTTCTTCCAGTCCAATGGAGAATGCTTGCCTCTGGAATCACTCCCAACACACGTACTGCTTTGGGCTCCTTCCTTAGACCTCCTGGACGTCTTGCTGTTCCTCTTTCTGTGTTCTCTCTGCTGTTGCTGTCCTCTCTCTTGCCATTGCCAGTCTTGCTGTAACTCTCCTTTCTCTCGCTTCTCCTGCTTCTGTCGCTTCTGTCTGTGTGAAGAATGTCTCTTACTTTTAAAGTGCCTAGATGGACACTCCACCCTAGCACAGTCCAGGTGTGCTGAATCAAGCCCTGCCCTAGGAGATGGGTGATTAGGGATTACCTCATAGCTTCCTTGATTAGGCACACGTTTCCCCACTTCAGCTCTCCTAGAGGCTTTCTGTGACCTAGTGCATTCTGGGTCCATTAGTCTTTTATGCAAACACTCTGTTTTATTGTTTTTACCAGCAAGCACAGGTTGCTTGTTCAGAGCCAATTCACCTCTTGTATTGTTCTTTCCCGAACTATGATAAGCTTCCTTATCACAACCTACATGCAACATATAAACCTTTTCATTCTGTGCTTTAGTGCAGCAGAGAATACTAGGGGATCAAGTTCCAAAAAGCCTCTGAATGGCAGAGAAAACAAACATTTAAGATTTATTAACTGCCTTTATGAAGTAATTCATCCATTTTAAGTAATTTATCCTTAAGGAACATTTTCAGTGGAATCTAGCGGTCTAGGGTATCACTTGAAGATGTTCCTAAATCTAGCCAGAGAAAATTCATTCATTTTGATAAGACTGCAATTTCTGTGATGGATCGAATGGCTGATGTGTAAGCTTATTGTTGAAGTGCCTCTGGAGCTGCAACTGCTACTTTTTTACCTGATAATTCTGGCCACCTTTTAAATTTAGATAACCTAAAAACTCTGCTGTTAAAATTCTCTGACCCAAATGACCAGCTAAATTTAACTATCTCCAGAAGGTAGCCATTCAAACTGTTTGAAAATGGACCCTTAAGTAGGTGAGCATAGACATATTTTATGTCTTAGTAAGCAAATACATTTCTCTAGTCAAATATGTAGATCAGGCGATCCTCCAGTGCAAGTAAAGGAAAGCCGATCGGCCTTAAAATTCTTTATTTTTAGATCGTCTGAGGTATCGCTTTTAGTACTTTTTCCTTCATGGATAGTGTTTGCTTTCTTTCAGGGCTTTTATGCAGTGTATCGAAACATTTTTGAAATGCTAGCAAAGGAGGAGATGGAATGTAAGAATGAAGAGGACATGGAGGAATTCCCAACTTTTGGCAGTTCCCAAAGTGACTATGACACGGTAAAATCAATGTCCAAAGATTCTGAAGCATGCACTTACAACTTATCATTTGTATAGTGTTACAAGGTGTCCACAGCACTCTACATGTAGATGTAAGAGACCATTAGAGCTTATAATATAATCAAGACAAAGAATCGCACAAAAGTGGAGACTAGAGTAGGTAAGATACACAAGTGGTGAATAAGAGATTGAGGGGCATTGGGATTCAAAAGCAGCCTCAGAGTTGGTTTTTTAGCTTGTATTTGAATAGGGATAGAGAAGGAACCTGACCTACTGACTCGGGTAGTTTGTTCCAGGCATACAGAACAGCAGAGTGGAGTTGGCAGTGGCAGAGCCTTGTTAGACAGGGAGGTCACTTGAGGTGCAGTGCACGTGGAAGGATGCCTTCATAAAAGCAGAAGACTGAATTACCACCTGAATGTCTGCTTATAAATTCACATTTTTGCTACTATTATAGATTGACTAACCTCAGGGTTTGTTTTGTATATAAAGCAATCTACCTTTTGGGTGTATGCAATTGATAGTTTGAGCTCAGGTGATTCTTTCTCATAAGGGCAGGTTTGTTTCTCTTTAGTTTTGAAGGACTAAAAAAAGGGACTGCTACTTCTGGAGAGAAATCTGCAAATGTAAGTATTTACTTCTAGGAATTTTTCTAAATCTTGGTGAAAAAGGAATTCTTTAGATTAAAGCTGATTGATCTGTGAATCCAGTGTATTTGTTAAATCGGTCAGGCCTAATATCAGCAAAGAGTTTTTAGTTAAATTAAAAACTCAACAGGTAACTTTCAGTTTAAGTTTAAGACCTATCAGAGAGCTTCAGGTTTAAATTTAATACTCAATCAGGGCCTAGCAGCAGCAAAGAGCTTTCAGTTTAAATTTAAAACACAACAGAGAGCTTTCTGGTTAAATTTAGAACCTAAGACTCCCTCTATCCAAGCAAGGGCTGTGTGAATCACCCAGGAAATTGGTCACAGATTACCTTAGAAGCACAGGACAGGGTCTTGTCTTACTAATCTGCTATGTTTTTTTGAAGGTGTTTATAAACAGGTAGACAAAGGTGAATCGGTTGATATAGTGTATCCAGACTTTCAGAAAGCCTTTGACAAGTCCCTCATGAGAGACTTTTGGCAAAATTAAAAAGTCATGGGATAGGAGGCAGTGTACTACTGTGGATCAGGAACTAGTTAAAAGATAGAAAGCAGAGGGTAGGGCTAAATGGCCAATTTTCCCAATGGAGAAAGGTGAATAGTGGAGTACCCCATGGATCTGTGTTGGGTCCGCTGCTTTTTAACATATTCATAAATGACCTTGAAATGGGAATAATAAGTGAGGTTATCAAATTTTCAGATGATGCAAAACTATTCAAAATTGTTAAAAACCAATGAGGATTGTGGAAAATTGCAAGAGGATCTTGATAAACTGGAAGACTGGGCATCCAAATGGCAGATGAAATTTAATGTGGACAAGTGCAAAGTTATGCACTTAGGAAAAAAAACACCAAACTATGGTTACACGATGCAAGGTTCCACATTAGGAACCATCACCCAGGAAAAAGATTTGGGCGTCATCATGGATAATATGTTCCTTATCGTCCCTCCAGTCCAGTCCCCAACTCTGGGTAGTGCACCTCCTCCAGCAGCTTGGAGACTGAGCGTGTCATCATTTTGATGATACTAGTGTACATATGCAGCTGGCACTGCCTACCAGCCCCAGTAAGCTCAGTCTCCAAGCAGCTGGAGGAGGTTGTAAGCCAGGGTGCTGGACTCACTGAAGAGACAACTAAGGAGATAGGTTTAGTTAGTTTGCTTTTATTTCCCCTGTTAAGGTGCAGGTTTCTTTGTTTTTAAAGGCAGAAGTGTAATAAAAAAATAAAATCAGAAGGAACAGAGAGAACCCGGGAGACAACAGGGCTGAGCGGAGGATATTCCTTCTTCCCCCTCTCCTTCCAGGATTTTGGGGGGGGGGCAGTTCTGTGGGGGCCTTCCTCAGTCCGAGATTTCTGGCTGCTCCTGAACCCATTATCAGGTGAGGAGCCCCTGCAGGGGCTGCAGTTGCTTGACAGGAGTGAAAGCTGGCAGCCCCGAGCCACCCTCCTCAGCGCGGACGCCGGGAAGGAAGGCTGAGCACAAAAAGCCATGCGGCAAAGAGGCTCCAAGGTAAGAGTGTTGGGGGGGGAGGACAGCAGGAACTCCTAGACACCGCCAGAACATGAGGAGACAGAGAACGGCCTGCAGCCTCATGTTTGGGAGCCTGCAGCAGTGTGGGAAACTCCGCCTGTTGCATTTAGGCGCGATTTCTTCTTATTCAGGCCCACATGTGTTTAATCCCCTGCTGTATTTTGAGTGCCTGGGAGAGGCAGCCACCGGAGAATAAAGCAGGACAGAGCAGCCTGTTTCTAGGGGGCCATTTGCAGTTTCATATTAATTTCAGTTTTAGTTAATTAGATTTTGGTTTGGTTTTATTTTAGTTTAGTTAAAGTACTGTAGTGCTCTGTGCCTGATCCTGTGGAGGTGCACTGTGCTGGGGATCCTATTACCTACCCGGATACAAATTGAGGGCATTCCTGGGGAGTGCCCCCAGCCCTTCCCAACATACCGGCCAGACCTCAGTGCCTGGTATAGGATGGTATCAAGAGGTGTGAACCCTACTTAATCCTTAAGCATTCCTTGTGATATACAGCTCAAAACTGATTCAGTGCACAATGACGTGATGCAGACATGTGGAAAAGGCCTAATCAGATAGGCCATTGTTTGTTGCTGGGCGGATTTTCAGAGGGCAGTTGGGCTGGGTCAGGTGATGTAACTGGCACTTGGTTGAAATATTGTTGCTTTTTCCTGAGAAGGGTCTGATAAAAAGTCAGAGACAGAAATAAAGATAGTTGATTTAAAAAAAAAAAAAAGAGGAGCTGTATATAGGTTTGTAGCAGCTACAGTTCTGGAAAATAGGAAGTACCTGCATACAAGAAATGTATGTAATTTTGAAAGATAGTCGGTCAGTGGATTAGACGCATATGAAATCCTTCCATCTGTCTATGGTCAGTGAGTAACCTGACATGATCATCTCTTGTCGCTTAGCCCAGATTATGTACCTATTAAATCTGTAATGTTGCTTGTAAGTGAAGCTGTACTCCCCTATAGCCATTTGTAGTATTAGAAGAAAAACGTAAACTTTACTCGGAGAACGTGTCAGTTTGATTGGATCAGGGCAAGGTCCATTTCATATCTTTAAGATACAACACTGCACCGCAATCTATTTTATTTATTTATTAATATTCTCTTATATACCGCGCTATTCTGCATCAGTGCGGTTTACATTGAACAAACTGAAATTACATTGAACTTGGAGATAACTATTTACAGGGAACATGGGCTATGGAGGGTTAAGTGGCTTGCCCAAGACCACAAGGAGCGCCTGTGGGACTAGAAACCCCAGTCCTTCCGGCCCAAGGTTGCTGTCCTCTAGTAGGATTTGAACCCCCAACCTTCCGGCCTGAAGTACCTTGCCCCAACCACTAGGCCACTCCTCCACTCCACTCAATCTAAAAATCCTCAAGATATGCAGTCCCCGATGTGGTGTGGTCTCGGAGGCAGGCGTCTGCCTAAACTGCATGCAAAAGACTGTCATGGGAGCAAGACCTGCAGGATGAGATGAGGCAGGAGAGTCCCTCCTGGTTACAAGAGACCCTGTGGGCGGGGGGACGCCAGGTTACCTTCAACAGATCCAGCCCCTGGTCCCTGCACAATGGCCAGACCATCCACCCCTTGAGCCCAGAGAGAAGTAGGGTTCCTGGGAGAGTTCTCACCGGAGTTTTTCTTACGTTTGCAGAAGGCGTTTTGCCTATCAAGTGGCTCCTCAGCCTCAGAACACCGGGCTATGAGGATGTCAGACGCAAAAGAGCATGAGTCATGAGCAGTGGCGTCTAAGCAGGCTAGAGGCTTAGAGGAGTGGCAGCAATTGCTGTTGTCAGAGGGACTGGATGGGGAAGACCTTGAAACGGAGCTAGAACAGGAGGATCAGGCGCGGATTGTTTGGGTTTTCCACCAGGAGGAGCTTCCAGTGTTCATCTTTATGCTTATGTTTAGGCAATTTCTCGATATACTACCCAGGCCGAAGGCCATTAGGGCAGTTTACAATCACTACAAGCGGGTACTGATACAATTCCATGTCCCCAAAGGGCTCACATTCCATGTGTACCTTGGAGACCCTCAAGGCCCTGAATATGCCTGCTAACCTCCTGGCAGAGGAAAAGGCATTGTAGGATCTGCTGTTCCAGGCGGTTCGCAAATCGCAGAAAGTCTTACCAGTATATGGAGTAGTAGGACAGATGATTCAGGATGAGTGGGATCTGCCGGAGGTTGGCCTTAAAGGGGTGCAATCCATGACATGCCTATACCTGCTGCCGGAGCAAGAACGAGCTCCTTTGATCATCCAAAGTGGGCGCAGCGGTGTTGGCAGCTGTCTAAGAGACCTTGACTTGTCTCCTGCAGCTGAGAGCCGTGGAACTGGTTCCACGAGACCGTCTGTGGCTGATGCTTCATGTATTTCGTGGTGCCCAATGGACGTTTCCTTTCGCACAATTCTCTACTTTGAGGGCATGAACTATGGTCTCCGGGTACCGCATTTCACAGTAATAATGGCGGTAGGAAGCAGAGATTTTGGGTGACTCTCGATCTCGCAGAGGAATATATGCACGTTCCCATCCATCCAGAACATCGGCAATTTCTCTGTTTTGCAGTGCCAAGGGGCCATGTCAAGTTTTGAGCATTGCTTTGGGTCTGGCAACCACCCCCCTTACCATACCTTTACCAAGGTCTTGGTGGTGGTGGTGGTGGCAGCAGCTCTCCACAAGGAAGGGGTTCTCGTCCACCCGTACCTAGACGATTGGCTGGTCCAGATGAAGTCCAGGGACTGTAGTGAAAAGAGCAGTAGCGCAGGTGGGAGAGTTCCTTTAAAGTCTTGGTGGGGGTCAACCTGGCCAAGAGTCGGTTACAGCCGGCTCAGGAGCTAGAGTATTTGAGAGCGTGCTTTGATACCTGCGTGGGCAGGATTTTCCTGCCGGTTCGCCAGGCGCAGGAGCTACGACAGTGGTTACAGCAGGTCCTGACGATGGCAAGACCATCAGAGTGGCGGCATCTGCAGGTTCTGGAGACCATGACGGCCACTCTCGAGCTAGTCGTTTGGGCAAGGGCGCACATGCAACTGCTGCAGAGGGCTCTGCTCAGTCGATGGTCCCATCAGAGTCAACCCCTGTCCCAAGTACTCCACTGCCTGCAGAGCGCCAAGAGAGCCCTCAGTTGATGGCTGCATGTGAGAGAGCCTGGAAGGAGTCCCCGGTGTGGGTTCCTCTGATGACCGATGCCAGCCTGTCAAGTTGGAGAGCCCATTGTGAAAGACGCTTTGTTCAGGGACAATAGTCTGCAGGAGGCCATGTGGTCGATCAACAGGTTCGAGATGGGAGCGGTGAGCTTGGTGCTAGAGTTTCGAGCCATGGTTTCAGGGGAAGGTTGTCCAAGTTCTCTCGGACAATGTGACCATGGTGGCTTACATCAACCAGCAAGGAAGCACAGGCAGTGCAGCCCTGGAGGAGGAGGCTGAAAAGCTGTTTGGATGGGCAGCGATTCATCTCCAGGTGTTATCGGTGGCGCACGTAGAAGGAGTTGACAGTGTGACAGCAGCCTACCTCAGCCGAGTGCGCATGGACCCCTGAGAGTGGCAGCTCAATCAGGAGGTGTTCGAGCAGGTAGTCCACCGATGGGACACACCGGTCATGGACCTAATGGCAATGTTCAAGTCGGCCAAGGCCTGCCGGTTTTTCAGCAGAAGAAGAAAGGCAGTCCAAGGGCCTGGATGCTCTAATTCAGCAGTGGCTCGAAGAGAGTCTTCTCTGTTTTTCCCCTTGGGCGCTCATAGGCCGGTTAGTGCAATGGCTAGAGGTGCACCGGGGATTTGTAATTCTGGTGGCACCAGACTGGCTGAGGTGCCAGTAGTATGCTGACCTGATTCGTATACTGGTGGATTGACTGTGGCGGCTTCCAGTTGGAAGGACCTCTTGACACAGGAGCCGCTTCGTATGCCCCAGGTGGATCAATTATCGCTAACGGCATGACTCTTGAAAGGGCGAAGTTGAAGAAGAAAGGATAATGAGGCTTGGGGATAGTGACCTTGCTACAGGCCCAGAGGTGGTCTACGAACCTGGTGTGCATCTGCGTAGGGTGCATCTTTGAATCATGGTGTGGAGAGGCAGGTGCACCCTTCCACTGCCTCCGTCCCGGACATCTTGGCATTCTTGCAATTTGGTTTTGATAAGGATCTGGCTGCCAGTTCCTTAAGGATGCAACTGGCGGCAATTTCCGGTTATCGCAGGAAAGTCCACAGGGTGCCGTTGGGTACACACCCAGACGGGCTGAGCTTTCTAGAGGCGGTGACCCACCTCCGTGTGTCAAAGAGGGCAGTGGTACTGCGTTGGAATCTCAATCTGGTGCTGACGGTGCTGTCTGGGGAACCCTTTGAGCCATTGAGTCGAGCTTTCCTGAAGGATTTGACTCTGAAAATGGTTTTCCTGGTGGCGATTTGCTCGGCACGCAGGATTTCGGAGCTTCGGACCCTGTCATGCCAGTAGCCATTCCTTTCCTTGTCCAAGGAGAAAGTGGCCCTGCGCCTGGTACCTTCATTTTTGCCCAATGTGGTGTGAGCATTTCATGTAAATCAGGCCGTTTCCTTACTGGCTCTGGCGATTTCTGATGTAGGCGAGAGTGGATATGGGCTCTGCCACTCCGAGGTGAAGGTATGTGAAAAGGGCTTCGTCCTTTTGGAGATCAGACCGTCTGTTGGTTCTGTTTGACGGGTCGCGCAAAAGTGAGGCGGCAGCTAAGCCTCCATTTCCAGATGGATCAGTGAGGCAATCACGTCTGCATGCATCTTGAAGGAGGTAGAGCAGTGCCGGCGGGGTTGCAGACGCATTCCATGAGGGCTCAGGCAGCCTCATGAGCAGAATATAGTTTAGTTTAGTTCCACCGGTGGAGATCTGTAGAGTGGCATACTTTTATCTGAACATTTTCGCCTGGATGTCCAGGCTGCGGGGGGACACTCATTTCGGTTCGTCAGTGCTTCAGGCTGGTTGTGCGGGTCCCTCCCATTAGTTTAACTGCTCTGATACATCCCAGAGGTGAGGGACTGGACTGGAGTGACGATAAGGAAAGAGAAATTAGACTTACCTGCTAATTGTTGTTCCTTGAGGAACTCCAATCCAGTCCCGGAACCCTCCCTGAGTGCTTTCTGTGATGATCTATACACACCCTGGTCCTGAAGATGGTTCCTTTGGTGGAGGAAGTGGCCAAGAGAAGCTGGGGAGGGGCATGTAATCAGTGTTTGGAGGAGGGGCGGCCCAGAAGAGCTGTCAGTTGCTCGCTTCCCGCTGGTTGGAGTTGCTCAAGCACTCAACAGGTAGGCCTCCCCATCCTGGAGGGGGGGATGGGGTATCCTTTCCAGGGGATGGAGGTGGTACTAGTTTATTTAGACGTAGAAGTGTTTGTTGCATGTTTAACTACTTATTTGTTTCTCCTGAGTCTGCTTTCTCAGTAGGTACTGGGGCAGGTGGGCGGTGCCAGCTGCATATGTACACTAGTGTCATCAAAAAGATGACACGCTCAGTCTCCAAGCTGCTGGAAGTGGTGCACTACCCAGAGGTGCGGGACTGGACTGAAGTTCCTCAAGGAACAACAATTAGCAGGTAAGTCTAATTTCTCTTTAAAACCCTCGTCCCAGTGTGCAGCGTTGGCCAAGAGAACAAATAGAATGTTAGGTATCATAAGGAAAGGAATGGAGAATAAAACAAACGATATTATAATGCCTCTGTATCATTACATGGTGCGACCTCACCTTGAATATTGTGTGCAGTTCTGGTTGCCGTATCTTAAAAAGGATATAGCGTTATTAGAAAAGGTACAGAGAAGAGCCACCAGAATGGTAAAGGGAAGGGAAGGATATCCCTATGAAGAGAGGCTAAAAAGGTTAGGGCTCTTCAACCTGGAAAAGAGATATGATAGAGGTCTAGAAATTAATGAATGGAGTGGAACGGGTAAACGTAGATCGATTGTTCACGCCATCAAAATATAGAAAGACTAGGGGGCATGCAATGAATCTACAGGGTAACCTATTTAAGACTAATAAGAGAAAATATTTTTTCACTCAACATGTAATCAAACTCTGGAATTTGTTACCGGAGGGTGTAGTAAGCTGTTTGCATAGCTAGGTTTAAAAAAGGTTTGGATAAGTTCCTGGAGGAAAGGTCCATAAACCACTATTAAAGGGACCCAGAATATCCACTGCTTGACCCAGTACAAGCATTGTGGAACCTATGTCTCTTGGAAACTGCTAGGTACTTGTGACCTAGATTGGCCACTGTTAGAAACAGGATACTGGGCTTGATGGACCTTGGTCAGACCCAGCATGGTATATCTTATGTGCTAAGATTAGTCTGGGCTGTCAGCTGGGAAACCACAGCCGTTGATTTGACGGGGGCTGCTCTGTTTGGAGAACAGAGCCAAAGGCGCAGGGATGCGCTGTTCAGTCAGGCCTCTGCGATCCTGCCATCCTCTGACGTCGTCTTTGGGTCGAGCCTGAGCTTTGCGGCACTTGCTCCCTACATGCTGGCCCTCCGGGTTCAGTCACGACGGTTGGTGGCAGCACGGAGCAAAAACGCGCAAAAGGGATTAAAGTTGAGGGAGGGCCCACATTGGTCATCGGTAGTGAGTACTCGTGTGGGAATCGCTGTGTCAGTTGTTCGTCAGGCACCCTTATTTTCTTGATTGACAGCATATGCCTAAGGCTGTCTGTGAGGCCTGTGGACTGAAGAAGGGCCGTCTCTCCGCATCCGTTTTCTGCCACAGCTGCGAGTCAGAAGACCACACTGTGGGAGAATGACTGCGGGGGACGAGTTTGGGGTCAGAAGGAAGGAGAGAGAGTTTTAGGTACAGCCAGAATTGAACCGGTGAGGCTCCTCTGCAGGCTGTGACTCCCACAGTTTTGGCGGGAACCGCATCTATTTTGTGAGGCAAGTCCGCCATTACTTAACGCTGCAGGGAGTCAGGATTCAGTTCGTGTGCTACCCTCCAGATGTTTGGATCAGACCCAAGTGTGACAGAGTGAACACCACCAGCAGGGAGCCTCACCATTCACACCAGATTTTATATTGCTCTTCCATCAGGTCTAGTGTTTAAAACAAGTCCTGGGGGGAGCAGAAAGGTCTTTTAGCGCCTCTAAGCCCTTGGGAGCTACAGGTGACCTAGAGCTGGGAGCGCTGTCTCTAGAGGTCACCAGGAACCCCGGAGGATTCAGAAGACCCATGGAAGGGTACTCTGGGCAAGGGCAGCAGGACGCTGCAGTGGAATTATAGGAAGGCAAAATTCCATTGGGGGAAAACACCACAGTATAGTTCAGGTCTTTCGGGAAGAACTGAGCATTCTCATTTCCCACTCCCTTGCAACTTCGAGCATTGCACAGCTGATGCAGGAATAGGAGTTCTCACTGGAAGACCTGCTGCTCAAGGGTATTTGGACAGAGGAAATGGCTTTCCCGGTGCACTGGGCCCTCAAACAGATGATTGAGCTTGAATGGCAGGTGCCCGAGGAAGGGCAGTGACCCACTTGTACCCCATTCCTGCGATGGGAAAAGATTTGCTGATGGTTCCAAAGGTGAATGCCATGGACTTGGCGGTCACCAGAAAGATCACGATACCTGTCGAGGGCAGAGCAGCTCTCTGGGACATTCAGTATAAGAAGTTGGAGACCTTGTTGAAGCAGGAATTTTGAGGTACATGCGTTAGTGCTCCAGATATCAGTCTGTGGAGCGTATGTGGCTCAGGCATGTTTGCATTGGACGTAAGGGTTGCCTGAAGTCAGTATATGCAGGGTCTGCAGGCTCTGGCTGAGGTCTCTAAATTAGAGTCCAGCTGTGCTTACTTGGCGGACGCCTTTTAACCGATGCATGGAGCAGATCGTAAGAGTGTGGCATCAGTGGTGGCGACTCGCAGATTACTCTGGCTGCAGAACTGGTCCGCAGACATGGCGTCAGACATGTCTTAGTAGGCTTTACTTTAAGGGTAAGCTGCCTTTTTGCAAGGCTTGGAGAAGTTGATAAAGGAGTTGGAAAAAGCTAAGCCAGCCAAGCTTCTGGAGAACAAGCCTAAAGGCACAAAGCTCACCTTGGAGGCACGTGGCCAGTCCAAAGAGTATCCGTGGTTTCGGGCAGGCCAGTTCGCTCCTTGTAAGCAGGGAGTTTTGTTGGGTCATTCCTTTCGCAGAGGCATTGGGGCCAACTGCAACTACCGGGCAGGAGCAGATAGTGCTGCCAAAATGATACAATGAAATCGGGGGGGGGGGGGGAGGACTCGGGTGGAGATCGTTGCAGTGGGCGGCAGGCTCTGTCAGTTTTACTCCGCTTGGGTCCAAATCATCTCTGATCAATAGGTGCTAGAGGTGATCTGCAAAAGGTATGCGCTGGAATTCATGTGTCCTCTTGCCGACTCTTTTCTGTTGTCTCCATACAAGACCCTAGAAAAACAACAAGCCGTCTCAGACACTCTGCAGTATCTTGCAGTTGGATGCCATGGTGCCAGTGCCAGAAGGGCAATGGGGGCACAGTCGTTATTCCATGTACTTCGTGGTCCCCAAGAAGGATCTTTTTGCCCCATTCTCGATCTCAGGTATGTCAACAGAGCTCTCTGGGTGCCTCATTTTCGGATGGAAATGTTGCATTCCATGATTGTAGCCATCAGAAAGGGTGAGTTCTTAACATTGTTGGATCTAATGGAAACATACCTGCATGTGTCCATTCGGGCAGAACATCAACAGTACTTGCGGCTTGTGGTCCCCATAGGACATTTCCAATTTCAAGCACTACCTTTCAGCCTGGTGACAGCTCTGCAGACTTTCACCAACATCATGGTGGTGGTAGTGGTGGTGTTCCATCACGTTGCAAGGGAGTGTTGGTTCACCCCTATCTAAATGACTGGCTGATCTGGACGAGGTCCTTAGAGGAGAGCTGCTCCAGCACGCAGCGTGTGTTGGACCTTCTGCGCAGGCTTTGTTTTGCGGTCATCCTCAACAAGAGCTCGCTGACTCTGATGCAGGATCTCGTGTATTTGGACACCTGTTTCGACACTCTGCAAGGCCTTGTCTTCTTCCTGCAGTAATGGATGCAGAAGATCCAGGAGCAGATTTGGCGATTTGCTGAAGCAGTCGGTGCCATCAATGCTCATTGCTTCTCGTAGATAGTGCAAAGATGTTGGTTGGCGGAGCTGAGTTTGTTTTTGATCAATTGCCTCAAGATGAGGGCGGTTTTCTTAGCTCTGCAGGCCTTCCAGACTTTGGTGTTGCAGAAGACAGTGCGTGTGTTCTCAGACAACACCACAGCATCACAGGGAGGGTGGTTCTGGTGCAATAGATTGCCACTTTACTGGGCGAAGCTGAATCTCCTACCGTTGTCAGTGGTACATGTAGCAGAGAACTTTTTTTTCAGGCCAATTTCCTCAGCCACCAATGGTTAGATCCGGGGGAGTGGGCACTGATGGGACTTCGGGTTCATCGGCATAATGTGGCGATGGGGGGATGCCATGATGGACCTCATGGCATCCATCACCAATGCAAAGGCCAGTCGGTTCTTCATTTGGAGATGAGAAAGGATGTCAGACGGACTCGATGTGCCAGTGCAGCCCTAGCTGGCGTGGGGTCTTTGCTGTGTTTTCACCATAGCCTCTGATCGGCAGGGTACGCCAGAGGATAGAGGTGCAACAGGGACTGGTGGTGATGGTGGCACCAGACTAGCCTTGTCACCCTTGGTATGCAGACTTTAATTAGTCTTTCAGTGGGGGAGCCCTGGTGCCTACTAGCGTGCAGCATCCTCCTCCTGTCTGAGGTTCCTATTGTCATGCCTCAAGTGGATTGATTCCCACTTACGGCTTGGCTCTTGAGAGGGCTCGGCTAAGGAAGAGAGGATACTCATCACAGGTGAGAGCTACCTTGCTGAAGGCACGTAAGCGATCAACTTCTTTATCCTATAATCCGTGTGTGGTTGGTGTTTTGAGGACTAGTGTATGGTCAATGGCATACGAGCCATGTCTGCGGCAGTGCTAGACATCTTCTTCAGGCTGGAGTGAAAAAGGGTGTGGCTTTAAATTCTTTATGCGTCCAAGTGGCGGTGCTGACATGTTATCGAAGGCATGTGCAGAGTCTGGCGGTTCATCTGGATGTAGCCAGATTCTTGTGTGTGGTAAAGCAGTTTCAGCCACCCGTCCGTTTGGTGGTGCCGGCTTGGGGCTTCAACCTAGTTTTATCTGTGTTAATAGAGGCCCCCTTTGAGCCTTTGCAATGGCAACTTTGAAGGATCTGACCTTGAAGGTTGTCTTTCTGGTTGCCATCTCTTCTGCAAGGCACATTTCTGAATTGCAGGCTCTATCTTGTAGGGAGCCCATTTTGTTTCTGTCGAGAGAGGTGGTCACTGTACAGATGTCCCATCCTTTCTGCCCAAGGTGGTGTGGCATTCCATGTTAATCAGGCAGTTGTGCTTCCATCCTTTACTGGGTTGGATGATCAGCAGTACGTGTGTCTTTTTGATGTGTGCAGGGCGCTCAAGCGGTATCTCAACAGTACAGAGTCTTTCAGAAAGTCAGATCAGTTGTTTGTCCTTTTTGGGCAGACCACAGCTTGAGGAGGCGGCCTCGAAGGCTTCTGTCTCACGCTGGCTCAAGGAGGCTATTGCGTCTGCCTACTTGTTGCGTAGGAATAATCTGCTATCTGGCTTGTGGGTGCACTCCTCCAGGGTGCAGGCACCATCATGGGTGGAGTTTAGCTTGGTCTCGCCAGCTGATATTTGTCGGGCAGCTACTTATTTATTTATTTTATTTATTTACATTCTCTTATATACCGCGCTATTCTGCATCAGTGCGGTTTACATTGAACAAACTGAAATTACGTTGAACAGGGCATTATAACTTGGAGATATCTATTTTACAGGGAACAGGGGCTATGGAGGGTTAAGTGGCTTGCCCAAGACCACAAGGAGCACCTGTGGGACTAGAAACTCCAGTCCTTCTGGCCCAAGGTTGCTGTCCTCTAGTGGGATTTGAACCCCCGACCTTCCGGCCTGAAGTACCTTGCCCCAACCACTAGGCCACTTGGTCATCGCTACATACCAATTAGATGTGCAGGTGCGGGAAGATGTACATTTCGGGGCACGGGTGTTGCAGGACGGGCTCGCTGGTCCCTCCCACTCTTAAGTACTGCTCTGGTACTCCCTGGACTCCAGACTGGACTGGAGGGACACTATGAAAGGTTAAATTAGAGCTTACCTGCTAATTTCCTTTCCTTGAGTCCCTCCAGTCCAGTCCAGAACCTGCCCATTTGTTCAGCTTTCATGAGGCTTGGCAGGAGTTGCCTAGGTATGGAGGCGTTCTGGGCCCATGTTTTCCTTTCCTGGAGTGGTTAAGAAACTTTTAACTAGGTGTTTCCCAGCGTACCTTTCCTGTTGTACCAAGATCTTAACTGAGTTCATTTGTAGATAGTTTTAGGGGGACGAAAGAGACTCTCGTTTGTTTGTTCTGCTTGGGAAGAATTGTACTGACTTCTGGGTGAGGGTTTGGTCCCTTATGTGCTGACATAATAGAAGTTAGAATGCTCAGTCTCCATCTACTGGAGATGGGACAAAACCCTGGAGTCTGAACTGAACTGGACTGGAGGGACTCAAGGAAATAAAATTAGCAGGTAAGTTCTAATTTCACCTTAGTGTGACTTTAGATAGGGACCTATGAGAAAACAAAATGAAGTTTATCAGAGTGTAACATGAGCACAAGTAAAATATTAGCAGGGCAACACTATTTAAATCTAATCTGACCTCTGTTTTTCCCCTCATACTCTCTCTAATTGAGTACTAGACTACGTTGAATGTCCTTTTTATATTGAATCTTGTCTGAATATATATAGTATCCCAGTCTAAAGATACAGAAACAATACTTGATAGGTCAGCTTACAAAAAAGGCTTGCAAGTGAATGAAGCGAATACAGAAACTCCTAAAGAGTGGAGTCCTGCCAGTATACCTGAAATGTCAGGGAGGGTAGGTATGAGGAAGAATTGAGAAGGGAAGAAAATTTGGAAACAATTTTCACAAATGCTTGATGCCTAGCCAATAAATTGGGCCTGGAGGCCCTAATGACAGATGCTGGCCTGACTAGTGTTAGTATCACGGAAACATAGTGCATTGAGACCAGTGGGTGGAATGTGTCATACTGCCCATTTAAGACAAGAATAGACTGAGTGGGAAAGAGGAAGAATGATATTACCTGAGGGATAATAAAAAAGCAACTGAAATAAGTGCATGGAATATAGGAAGGGAGAGGAGGCTTTGTCGGTTACTGTAGACTAGGGTGCATAGGAAGAGGTACAGCTAGTAGAAAGTTAACTCGTTCACTGTCATAGCATTAAGCATGCTTTGGGGGTTGAACCTTATTTTTTTTTATCTCTGACTATAATATGTAAACTAAAACAATAAAGAGGGCCGCTTTCAAAAACTATTTTCAAGGGTAAATGGATATTCACTCACATAAATAGGTTTCCTTTGATAAAAGCTTGCATGTTTTGGGAACGTTACAACACACGTAGGTTTGCATTTTCAAAACTGTATTTATTGTTTGGAAGGGGAAAATTACCCTCAGAACAAAGCAAACACAGATGTTCCTTATCGTCTCTCCAGTCCAGTCCCTCTCTTCTGGGTTATGCAACCCTTCCAGCAGCTTGGAGGCTGAGCCCATCATCGTTTTGATGATGCTGCGGTATAAGTACCACTGGCACCACCCACAGGCACCAGTATTCTCAGCCTCCAAGCAGCTGGAGGGTTCCAGTAAGCCAGAGAGCTTACAGGAGAGTTGGATTAGTGTTTGTTTATTTATTTATTAATTTATTTATTTATTTAGACAGACTTATATACCACCTTATCCTACAATCAAAGTGGTTACATCACATCACAATTGGGTTACATTTAACGTTTGGGTGCTTTACAACATTTAACATGAGGGTATTTAACAACATTAAGACAAAACATTAAGACAACACAATTTGAGGGTTACATTTATCATTATATTGTCGTGGGTTTAGCTGTGTTGGTTAGGTATTGATCTTGCAGGGGTGTTTACGTTGCTATCCCGCTCGGGTATGGGCTGTTGCGTGTCTGGTGGGGACTGTTGTCAATCTGCTCGTATGTTTCTGTGAAGAGCAGGGTTTTAAGGGCCTTCTCCAGGACCAAGCAGGAAGTCAGTCCTCACATATGGGTGACGTCGGCGCAGACGGAGCCCCCATGCGGAGCATTTCCCCAGCTTTCAAAGAAAGCCTTTTGGAATGCAGGCACGCATGCGCGGTCCCCTTCCCGCCCAAAGGTGCCATCTTGCTCAGTCTCCTTTTTTCCGCGGAGCCCTACGGACGCTTGTCCTTGTCACCCGTGGAAAAAGTTGATGATCTGTGTTGGGTCGAGTATTTTTCTTCGGTTCGACGTCTGTTCCTTTCCCGCCTGGACCCGGTACACCGGTGCCGAGCCTGGATCTCTGTTTTCGGTTTTTGTCCTTAGAGACTGCTTTCGCGCCTTTTTTCTTTTCCCTGGCAGCCCAATTTTTTGATCTTGCAGGGGCCCTTTTTCCCCCAATGGCTGCCAGTGGCTTTAAGAAGCGTGATCGGTGTAAGACACTGATGTCTCTCACCGACACACACGACTGCTGCCTCCGGTGCCTGGGGCCAGACCATGATTCTACGGTCTGTAGCCCCTGTGGCAAAATGTCATCCAAGGCCTTGCGGAGCCGTCAGTACCAGCATGAGAGGATCTTCTCCGAGTCTGCCTCTGGACGGGTCCGGACTTCGTCAGAGGCCTCGATGTCTCGGGAGTCTGACCCCAAGCATCGTCGGGGCTCCTCTGAGAGGGAGTACCGAAGGAAGAAGAAACCCGCGAGGGCGGCGTCGGTGGACGCTCTTGGCTCTAGGGCCAGGTCGCATAGCCCCGATCGCTGTCCCGGGTCTTCGGAGTCGGAGAGGCCTGCAAAGCATCCTCGTGTGGAGTCTGAGGCCCCGAGCCACGTCAGTACTGTTGTCCTCGTGGACTCTCCTCCGGGGGAGCCGACGTCGGGCCCGACACCGTCGGGGCCCGAGTCGGAGGCTGCTGGGTCTCCTGAACTCGGACTCAGGTTGACGGCCTTGGAGAGCAGATTGTCTGCCTTCATGGAACAGCAGCGGGTGCTGATCGCCGGTCTCACCGGCGCATCTGCCCGACCACCGGGACATCGACGTCCAAGTCGACACCAGAGGCCGAGCCGATCCTCAAGACCATGCGAACTCGAGTCGATCCTCGGCCGCGGTCACCCTCGGCCTCCTGTTCAGGACCGAGGTCATTGACGCCGGTTCCCTCGGCGTTGGGGAGGATGGCATCAGTGCCCGCCCACTCGGAGCTGCTTGATTCCTCCTCGGAGGAATCGGCATGGGAGACGGAGGAGGAGTCCCCTGACACCTTCCGGACTCTGTGCATCCCTTCGGACTCAATGGGATCCGAACCTCGGACAAGGTCCCCCCCAGAGGATACTAGGTTCTCGGATTTCGTGCGGGACATGGCCAAAGCACTGGCATTCCCGGCGGATCCAGAGGAGGAGCCTCAAGCTAAGGAGCTCAAGGCTCTGCAGTATGACTCTCCTCCCAAGGAGGCCTTTACTGTCCCGGTTCCTCCGATGCTGGAGCGGTTGCTCTTCCGCATGTCGGAAGCGCCGGCCTCGATGCCTGTTTTGAGCAAGTGGGTCGATTCCATCTATCGAGTCCGCAACAGCCCTGGGTTCCAAAAGGCACAGCTACCGCACCATTCCATGGTTGTGGAATCGGCCATGCATCGACTGAAGAGTGAGAAGATGCACTACTCGGTGCCCCCCGGCAGGGAGGCCCGGAACCTGGATGCCCTCGGTAAAAAGTGCTTCCAGGGCTCTATGCTTGCTTGCCGTGTCCAGACTTACCAGCTGTACATGGGCATGTACCTTCGGGACCTGGCAAAGGAGATTGCCGGGTTCTCTGCTGGTTTGTCCGAGGAACCTTTGCAGAGGTTCAAGGCCTTGTCTTCTGGTATTCGGGAGTGCTCGAAGTTTATATCTCGAGCAGCCTACGATGGATTTGAGGCTTTGGCCCGGGTAGCAGGGGCCGGCATCGGTGCACGCCGCCAGGCCTGCTACAATACTCTGAACTCGAGCCATGGGTTCAGGACAAGTTGGGCGATGTCCCTTGCCGAGGCGAAAACCTCTTTGGCAAGCGCATGGCAGAAAAGGCTGCAGAACTCGAGACCGAGACTCTTACCCGGACGAGGCTTTCCAGAAAAACCTCTGCCCCTTCTCAGAAAAAGAAGGGCTCGGGGAAAAAGACCTTTTACCCGAGGAAGACCACGGCCTACAAACCCTACCCTCATTACCAGGCCTCTGTAGCTCCCCAACAGGGACAGCAGGCCAAGGGGCAGGGTCATGGGCCCCGTAGGCAGAAGGCCCCCAAGCCTCCTGCTCCGGCTCCTGCTCAGCAGGGAGGGGGTTTTTGCCTATGCCAGCATAGCCTCTCCTCCTCTCCAGGGCACAGGAGGTCAGCTGACCCTGTATGCAGACAGGTGGCCAGCCCTCACAGGGCATACGTGAGTGCTAAGCATCATCAAAAGGGGCTATCTGCTCCGCTTTACCCAGATACCCGCCTCCTACTTTCCAGGGAGCCTCCAAGACCCCCTCTGCACAGAAACCTACTCCTTCAGGAGTTGGAAGGTCTGCTGAGGGACCAGGCGGTGGAACCAGTGCCTCAACACCTGGAAGGGCAAGGCTTCTACTCGAGGTACTTCCTGGTACCAAAAAGAACAGGAGGCCTCAGACCCATCCTGGACCTGAGAAATCTGAACAAGTTTCTGGAGAGGGAAAAGTTCAAGATGCTTACCCTTGGAATCTTAATGCCCGAACTCCAGCAGGGAGATTGGCTATGCTCCTTAGACCTGAAGGATGCTTATACTCGCAATCTCCAGGAACAAGCAGGAATGAGTCTTCACATATGGGTATCGTCGGTACCGACGGAGCCTGCGCAGGAACGCTCCCCAGCGTCCAGTAAGAAAGCTTTTGGGAGCATCCCACAGTGCCTGCGCGCTGCCTTCCCGCCTTTCCCAACCACCTCTCTCCAGTTCTTCTTTTCCGCGGAGCCAGCAGGTCGTGTTCCTGTCACCGCAGAAGAAGTTCTTTATTTTTTTCTTTATTTTTCTGTGTCGCGTCTGCCTTCGACGTCAGACTGGTACCACCGGTCTTTTCTTTTCTTTCTTTCTTCAAAAAAAACCAAAAAACAAACTTTTATTTCTTCAACTGTGCATTTTCAGTTTGGGCCTTAGGCCTAAATATTTTCTCCTCATGGAGAAGCCCGCTTCTGGGTTTAAAAAGTGCACAAAATGTGGCGGTACTATTTCTGTCACCGACACCCATGATTGGTGTCTGAAATGTTTGGGTCCTGACCATTCCATCATGGATTGTGTGTCCTGCCCCATGATGTCTAAAAGGGGTCGGCAGAACCGAGCAGCCAAGCTCAGTACCCTGTTTCCCTCTGATGCAGCCTCGGTGGCATTGACGTCTTCCAGGGCTGCTTCTTCCTCCCATGGATCTCAGGTAACCAAACATAAATCTAGCCAGTCCTCGAAGGGCAAATCTCCCTCCAAGCATCGAGATGCCTCCGGGCTTGCCCTCGAGAATTCCGCTCCGGCAAAATTACCCCGGCGGGAAGTTACGGCTTCCAAAGCATTACCTATGGGGTCACAGGTTGACATCGATGGCACGGCCTCGATCGATCACCTGTTGCCGTGTTCTGGGGTACCAGTGGCCTCCACTGGTACCGACATCCAGACTCTGGTGGCGTCGATGGATCAGAAAATTCTGTCCATACAGCGCACCCTTACAGCATTTATGCAGGCTTCGATGCCTTCGGTACCGCAACAATCTCTGTTGCTGGTACCGACTCCGGCATCGGCACCGTTCCCGGTGCCGGTACCGATTGCATCAACATCAGCTTCGTGTCGGCTGCAACGGTACCTTGTCCTACGATGCCCATCGGTACCGAACCGGTACCACTTACTTTCGATGTCGATCCCGCTCGGTATGCGTATCGGGCTTTACAGGAGCATCCGGACAGGCGATACTTTGATTCCTCCAAAGACTCTGATGAGTCGGAGGCTTCTGTCGATGCACCGTTGCTTCTTCCTCAGGAGTCTGATTCTCCAAAACGAAGAATGTCTCCTCCAGAGGATTTGTCTTTTCAAGGCTTCATTAGGGAAGTGGCTGGAGGCCTCTCCATCACAGTGGCCTTTGAGTCAGAGCCTAGAGCCAAGCAATTAGATATTTTGCAATATCCTAAGGCTCCTAAAGAAGCAGCTACCCTACCTATTCATGAGATTCTCTATGATCTCATGTTGGGCATGTGGGAGACTCCTCTCACCACCTCTCCTCATTCTCGCAGGTTAGACACCATGTACCGTGTCCCTCCCTGTCCTGGTTTTCATAAGACTCAGCTTCCTCACCACTCTATTGTGGTTGAGTCTGCTATGAAGAAAATAAAGAGTGCAAAGAGACACTCATCTAACCCTCCAGGATGTGAATGTAGGACTCTAGATGCTTTTGGCCGAAGGATTTTCCAGGCCAATATGCTTGCTGCCAGAATCAACTCCTATAGTCTCTATATGGGGATGTTTCTAAAAGAAGTCACAGATCATCTGCAGACTTTAGCTCCTTTTATTTCAGAAGATAAAAGGCAGGAATTTCTCACTTTGCTCAAACATGCCCAAGATGTTTCCAAATTCTCCAACCGTGCAGCCTTTGACTCTTTTGAGTGTGTAAGCAGAGCCACGGATATTGCCATAGGTGCACGCAGAATTGCTTGGTTACAAGCCTCTGATTTGGAACTCTGGGTCCAAGATGAGTTGGGAAACCTTCCTTGTACAGGTGAAAACCTGTTTGGCAGGGATTGGCAAGCAAAGGCCACTCAGATGGATGCTGAGAACTCTGCTTTGGATCGACTTTCAAAGTCTACCTCTGCCCCTGTTAAGAAAAGATTGTTCAAAAAGACATCTTTTTCTAAAAAGGGAAGATATTATCCTGCTCATGGGCAGGCATCTTCTGCAGGTCGTTTTGCTGCAAAGCGTCAGCAACCACCTAAACAGGCCAAGTCAAAGGCTGCCAGGCCTACCACAGCCCAGCAGCCTCAACCTCCTCAGGGCCTTTGACTTGCAACTAGAGAACTTAGCCTTTCTAGCTATGGGAAATTCAGAGCCCCTCACCATTCCAGGAAGGTTGACTTACTTTGCTCCCAGATGGGAGCAAATCACAGCAGAGCAATGGACCCTCTCCATCATAAAGGAAGGGTACAAACTTCACTTCTTAAACCTTCCTCCTCATACCATGGTGAAACAGTTCAATTCTCCAATATCTCTCCTCAACCTTCTAGGTCAGGAGATTGCTACCCTTCTTGCCCAAGGGACAATAGAAGAAGTACCTCTTCTTCAACAGGGCTCAGGGTTCTACTCCCCTTATTTTCTTATCCCAAAGAAAACAGGGGGCTACAGACCCATATTAGATCTCGGAGAATTGAACAAGTTTCCATTCAAGGAGAAATTCAAAATGATTTCTCTAGGGGCTCTGCTTCCATACCTTCAGAGTCAGGATTGGCTTTGTTCTCTAGATCTCAAGGATGCGTACACCCATGTCCTCATCCATCCTACACACAGAAGGTTCCTTCGGTTCCTTTTTCAAGGAAAGCACTACCAATAACAGGGTGCTTCCTTTCGGTCTGGCCTCTGCACCAAGGGTGTTCACGAAATGCATGGCAGTAGTAGCTGCATTTCTCCGCACTCAAGGAATATTTGTATTCCCATATCTGGATGACTGGCTCATTCGAGCCTCATCCCAGTCAGAGGCCCAGACTTGTCTAACCTGCACAATGCGTATCCTTCAGTATTTGGGACTAGTAATAAACATCCCAAAATCTAATCTCGCCCCTACTCAGTCTCTGGAGTTCATAGGGGCCTTGCTGGATACCACAACTGCAAGGGCCTATCTTCCTCAGGCCCGTTGCCTACGTTTAGTGCAGTTAGCCTCCCAGATTCAGTCCCAATTAACTGCTCGAGAGATGTTACAACTATTAGGCCACATGGCATCCACCGTGCATGTGGTTCCATATGCTCGCCTTCACATGAGGGCAGTTCAATGGACTTTGTCCACCCAATGGACTCAGGCATCAGGTTGCCTGTCAGACAAAATAGCAAACTCCAGTCGTCTATTTTGGTCTCTCCAGTGGTGGAAGTTCTCTCAAAACCTGTTGCTGGGGTCCCCTTTTCAGCCACCGCTACCCCAAGCAACTCTGACAACAGATGCTTCTGCAAAGGGTTGGGGAGCTCATCTGCAAGATCTCTCCACCCAGGGCATCTGGTCCCCACAGGAGATTTCTCTGCATATCAATCTCTTGGAACTCAGAGCAATATTCTTAGCTCTGAGTGTTCCATTCCCTGCTCAGCTACAGGACAGTCCTTATCCATACGGACAATCAAGTAGCCATGTTCTATGTAAACAAGCAGGGAGGGACTGGCTCTCTGTCGCTTTGCAACGAAGCTTTGCGACTGTGGGCCTTCGCCAGAGAGCATCACATCCATCTTCTGGCAGTATATCTTCCAGGTATTCAAAACTCTTGGGCGGACAGACTCAGTCGAGTTCTGCTCCCACACGAGTGGTCCCTCCACATGGACCAGGTAGCCAGGATTTTTCGAATTTGGGGAACCCCGGACATAGACCTCTTTGCAAGTCCGTGGAATGCCAAACTTCCCCGGTTTTGTTCCAGAATTCCGTGTCAGGGAGTTCAGGCCAAGGATGCCTTCCTCCTTCACTGGGGTCAGGACTTCCTTTATGCCTTTCCACCAATTCCCCTAATTCCCAAAACACTATTCAAGCTTCAGAGAGATCGAGGGACCATGATCCTCATAGCACCACATTGGCCACGCCAAGTGTGGTACCCTCTACTTCTGCATTTATCTCAAGCTCCTTCCCTGGACTTAGGCTCTGCACCAGACCTTCTATCACAGGAAGACGGAACATTGTGGCACCCAAACCCCCAGTCGCTCCATCTCAGGGCTTGGTTGCTGAGGGCCTAGACCTTCAAGATTTTCATCTCTCTCAACAAGTCAGAGATGTCATTCATGCCTCTAGGAAGCCTTCTACTCGACATTCCTATGCTTTCAAATGGAAAAGATTCACCATTTGGTGTTCAGAGAAGGGTCTAAACCCTCTTGCAATACCTCTGAATTCTCTACTAGAGTATCTCCTGCATCTATCCCATGCAGGCCTGAAAACGAATTCAGTAAGAGTCCATTTGAGTGCTATTGCAGCGTCCCTCAAGCCTCTCAATGGACAACCAATCTCCTCTCACCCTCTTATAGCAAGATTCATGAGAGGCCTTCGTTTAACTAAACCTCCCATTAGACCACCTCCAGTGGCATGGGACTTAAACCTGGTTCTTGGCCAGCTTATGAAGCCACCCTTTGAACCTTTAGCCACCACCTCCTTGAAATTTCTTTCTTGGAAAGTTGTTTTTCTCATTGCAGTCACCTCAGCACGCCACATCAGTGAGTTGCAAGCTTTGGTGGCTAATCCACCTTATACAAGGTTCCATCATGATAAGGTAGTCCTCGGGACCAATCCACACTTTATGCCTAAAGTGGTCTCGCCTTTTCATCTGAACCAGGAGGTATATTTACCTGTCTTTTTTCCAGGACCTCATGCATCAAATGCAGAGAGGAATCTTCATACCTTGGATTGTAAGAGAGCTCTCGCTTACTACTTACAAAGAACACAGCAACATAGAAAGTCTTCTCAACTCTTTGTTGCTTTTGATCCTTCTCATTTAGGACTTCCAGTCTCTAAGAGAACACTGTCCAGCTGGATTGCTCAGTGTATTTCTTTCGCCTACCAGAGTAATAACATTTCTCTGGAAGGCCATGTCACAGCTCACAATGTGAGAGCCATGGCAGCCTCAATGGCTCATCTAAACTCGGTGTCCATCAGCCAAATCTGTCGAGCGGCCACCTGGGCCTCAGTTCATACCTTCACAGCCCATTACTGCTTGGACAAGGACTCCCGCCGGGATGCCTTGTTTGGTCAGGCTGTTCTCAAACACCTGTTCCATTCCTAATCAACTCCTACCCACCTACCCTGGTTGGATGCCAGAGATCCATGGGGGGAGGTAGAGTGCTTTTCAAGGACACACAACCTGGGGTCTTCCCCTGGCATCTGCAGCTAGGGAGTCCCCATATGTGAAGACTCATTCCTGCTTGTTCCTGGAGATAGCACAGTTACTTACCTGTAACAGGTGATCTCTGGGAACAGCAGGAATAAGTCTTCACAACCCACCCACCTCCCTTAGGAGTTGTATCTCTCTATCTATCTTTCCTTTCCTCTCTCTCTTTGTCTCAGCTTTAAAACTCGAACTGGAGAGAGGCGGTTGGGGAAGGCAGCGCTCAGGCGCTGTGGGATGCTCCCAAAAGCTTTCTTACTGGACGTTGGGGAGCGTTCCCACGCAGGCTCCGTCGGTACCGACGTACCCATATGTGAAGACTTATTCCTGCTGTTCCCAGAGATCACCTGTTACAGGTACGTAACTGTGCTTTCTCATCCATCCAAGTCAGACAATTCCTCAGATTTGTGGTGGGAGGAAAGCACTTCCAGTACAGAGTGCTTCCTTTCGGCCTCGCCTCCGCCCCCAGGGTTTTCACAAAATGCCTGGCGGTGGTTGCGGCCTACCTCAGGAACCAGGGGATCTTTGTGTTCCCTTACCTGGACGACTGGCTTTATCAGGGGCCAGTCTCCACAAGAGGCCAGGCAGGCCACCTTCAGAACCATATCCCTACTTCAGCACCTGGGGTTCGTCATAAACTTCCCCAAGTCCACTTTAGTCCCCTCACAGGACGTGGAGTTCATAGGGGCAAGATTCGATACCATCCATGCAAAGGCCTATTTGCCTGCGGATAGAGCTCACAGGCTGACAAAGTTGGCCGGCCAGTTTCAGGCGAACTCTCTGGTCTCAGCCAGACACTTCCTTCGGCTCTTAGGTCACATGGCTTCCACAGTGCATGTCACACCGCATGCCTGGCTGCACATGAGGCCGGCTCAGTGGCACCACAAGGCACAGTGGTTGCAGGCCACAGGGAAGTTTGTCAGACAGAATAAGGGTGTCCAAACTCTTGGTGGACTCCTTACGCTGGTGGAGGCATCTCCAAAATCTGGTCAGGGGTCTTCCTTTACAGGCCTCCCCACACACTCAGGTACTGACGACCGATGCTTCCCTGCAGGGCTGGGGGGCACACTGCCAAGGGGCCTGCACACAGGGCCTGTGGTCTCCGTGGGAGGCCTCCCAGCAGATCAACCTGTTGGAATTGCGGGCCATTCGACTGGCCTTACGGACTTTCTCTCAGATCCTGTCTCACCAGTCTGTCCTAATTCAGACGCACAACCAGGTGGCTATGTTCTACATCAACAAGCAGGGGGGCACAGGATCCAGACTTCTGTGCCTGGAAGCACAAGCTCTCTGCTCCTGGGTTGTCAATCAGGGCATGACCCTCAGGGCGGTCTACCTCCCAGGCCAGGAAAACTACCTGGCGGACAGGCTAAGCAATCTCCTGCAGCCTCACGAGTGGCTCATCTGGTGGTTCAACAGATCTTTCTGAAGTGGGGACTTCCGACCATGGATCTTTTTGCCAGTCTGCTGAACAAGCAACTACCCAGGTTCTGTTCCAGGCAACCGCATCCCTTGCGAACAGCGCCAGATGCATTCCTGATCCCCTGGTCAGAGAGCCTGCTGTATGCCTTTCCTCCCACACCTCTGGTGGCCCGGACTCTATTCAAAATCCAGCAGGACCGAGCCACGGTGATCCTGATAGCCCCCAGGTGGCCCAGGCAGCCATGGTTCCCTCTTCTTCTGCAGTTGGCAGTGGATACTCCACTTCCTCTGGGGTTGCAATCCGACCTTCTGACTCAGGATCAGGGGTCCCTCTTGCATCCCAACCTCAAATCCCTCAATTTGATGGCCTAGCTGCTGAAGGCTGCTGGAGTCCTTGCTCCCTTGCTATTATCAAGAGAGGTTGAAGAGGTGGTGTTGGCCTCCAGAAAGCATTCCTCTAGGAAGGCCTATGCTCTGAAGTGGCGTAGGTTCTCTACTTGGTGTTCTCAACAGCAAGAGGACCCCTTCTCCTGCTGGGTGCAGGTGGTGTTGCAATATCTGCTCCACCTTTCCAACCTGGGACTTCAGTCCAACTCTGTCCGGGTTCACCTCAGTGCCTTCTCAGCTCACCACTTGCTGGTGGATGGCCAATCCCTCTCGGGCCACCCTCTGGTGTCTCGTTTTCTCAGAGGCCTGCTTCTGCTTAAGCCGCCTATTCGTCCACCAGCCACTGAGTGGGATCTCAATGTGGTCTTGCAGCAACTGACTCACCCACCTTTTGAGCCAATGGCAACCTGCCATTTACGTTTCCTCTCCTGGAAGGTGTTGTTCCTTGTGGCACTCACCTCAGCCAGGCTTGTGAGTGAACTTCAGGCCCTGGTTTCGGATAGGCCATATACCAGGTTCTATAAGAACAGGGTAGTCTTGAGGACTCATCCTAAGTTCCTTCCCAAGGTAGTGTCCTCCTTCCACCTCAACCAGGAGGTGGTACTTCCGATGTTCTTTCCCAGGCCGCACGCCAGTAGGGCAGAAACTGTCTTGCATACCCTGGATTGTAGAAGGGCGCTGTCCTTTTACCTAGAACATACGCAGGGGCATAGAAGAGCTTCTCAGCTCTTCATTTCCTTTGACCCTAATAGATTGGGGTTGCCTGTAACTAAGCGTACGTTGTCCATCTGGGTGGCAGACTGTATCGCCTGGACGTACAGGGCAGCCGGCCTCTCCCTGGAAGGTCGAGTCACGGCACACTGGGTCAGGGCGAAGGCCGCATCAGTAGCTCACTTCCGTTCTGTTCCGTTGACAGACATCTGCCGGGCCACTACTTGGTCTTCAAGCCAGACTTTTGAGGACCACTACTGCCTTGAGAGGGAGTCCCGTAGGGACAGTGCTTTCGGGCAAGCGGTACTTCGTAATCTCTTTGAGGTTTAGGCAACTCCTACCCTCCGGCCCTGGTGTTGGGCTACCGTTCAGGGTGGTCTCAGAGAAGATTCTCTCACTGTTGCTGAGGTTCTAGAGGGAGCTCTATTTTTCATCCTGGGTTCCTGGTAGCCCAGAGCTAGGGAGTCACCCATATGTGAGGACTGACTTCCTGCTTGGTCCTGGAGAAAGAGTAGTTACTCACCTGTAACAGGTGTTTTCCAGGAGCAGCAGGAATCAGTCCTCACGACCCTCCCTCCTCCCCTTGGAGTTGCAGTTGTATGTAGTTCATTTTTTTTTTTTTTGCTGTCTTTTAGCTATGTCATTTGACTGAGCAAGATGGCACCTTTGGGCGGGAAGGGGACTGCGCATGCGTGCCTGCATTCCCAAAGGATTTCTTTGAAAGCTGGGGAAATGCTCCGCTTGGGGGCTCCGTCGGCGCCGACGTCACCCATATGTGAGGACTGATTCCTGCTGCTCCTGGAGAACACCTGTTACAGGTGAGTAACTACTCTTTGCGGAAGTCTGTGATGTCCTCTAATTCACTTAGGCATGTTGGGAGGGAGTTCCATAGTGTGGATGCCATTAATGATGGAGCTCTTCTTGATGTATTTTGTTTAGTCTTGTGATATCCTGAAGGTGTGCTGATCATGTTGGTATTGTTGTTCCTCCTTGGTCTATTACTAATGTTTCTTGTTACGATTTCTTGTAGTGCATCTGCTGAAAGATGGTGGATGATTTTGAAAATGATCAAGATTATTTTAAATTTTGCTCTGGCCACCATTGGGAGCCAGTGTAGTTGCTGTAAGATAGGGGTGTTGTGTTCTGATCTTGGCATTTCAGTGATGATGCCTGCTGTAGTGTTCTGCATCATTTGGAGTGGGTGTAAGGTTTTGCTGGGGGAAGCCTTGATATAGAGAATTTTCATAATCAAGCAGAGGTGTAATGAGTGCTTGGCACACTATGCGGAAGTGATCCTGGCGGAGTAGTGGCTTGATCTTGCGTATGGTCCTCAAACGTTGATAGGCCTTGTTTGTGGTTTTGGCATTATGAGATTTCAGATTCAGAGCTCTATCCATTGTTATGCCCAAGTATCTAACTTCATCTTTGACTATTATGAGTTTGTTTAGAATACTGATATTCTGTGGTGGAATGAAGGTAGGGTTCCTTGTGACGAACATTGCCTCAGTCTTATCGTAGTTGACCGTCAGGTTATTGTCTGTGAACCATATATTCATGTTCTCAAGGCATTTAGTCATTGTTGTGGTGTTAAGTTCTAGTAGGTTATTTCCCTTTTAAAATTAGCTTCTTCATTTACTTTAATTTACTTTAAATTTACCTTTTATTTCTTGGTTTATTTTGGCTCTGTGCCTTTAAATTTAAGTTCCCTCTTCTCTCCCCCTCTCCCCTCCCCCTCTCCCTCGCAGGCCCGATCTCCCGGCTCCAGAGGGGGGAGGATTACCTGCAGCAGCGAGGGGGACTGAAGGAGTCTCCCTCGCGAGCACAGCCGGCCAGCACTCTGAGGTCCTTCCTGCGGCCTGCCCTGCCTCGCGCCGAAGCCCTCGGAACGGCTGGGCGCTTGAGGCAGCTCCGGAGACCAGAAGCGATCGGGAGCGAGAGCAGGATTGCCGGACTCAACAGAGGGAACTGCGACCAGCGGCACGATTAGGACCTCACGACTGCAGGCCTGAACGCCATGTGGCCGCAGCCTACACACATGGAGACCAGCAGAGGACGCCTGGTTTCCTCGCGCCAGCCAACACGTAGGGGAGAGGAGCGGCAAGACAGCAAGTATTTGGAGAGACATTTAAACTTGCTGTTTTTTTGGTACTATTAACTTTAATTTTAATTTAATTTAAATTTTCATTTTTAGATCTGATTGGGAGGCTAATTGGGAACATAGTTGTCTCTACTGCATTTATCTCTGCTTAAGTATTTTCTTTGCTTAAAGGAAAGCATGCCCGGCAAGTCATGGTATCCGTCCTGCGGCACGCATCGGGGCACGACCTCGGAAGCAGGGGTCTGCAGGGGTTGTGTTGCAGAGGCTGCTTCCGTAGAACAAGAAATCCATTTGACCATGTCACAAGCTTCCCAGGGGTCAGGAGACACTCTGGAAGGGGGAGGGGATCTCTCCTCTCCTCCACCTTCAACCTTGGATTTGCCCGGAGCTTCCCTGGCCCTTCCCTCCATCTCCGGGGGGGGGGGGAGGGGGCCTGGGAACACTTCTCTCCTGAATTTGTCTTCCTGCTACACAAGGCCTATTGTATTTGCCAGCAAGGGGGCAGGAGGGTCAGGGGCGTCGAAGGAAAACGTGGTTACCAGGCCGGTGAGGGCGAGGACCCAGGACCCAGGGGTTCCTCCTAAGCGCGCTAGGCTGGTGAGCAAGGAGCACCTTACGTCTCCTATACCTGACTCTCCCGAAGAGAAGGTCTTGGACAAGGAAGTAGGTGAAGAGGGAGAGATCCTAGAGGAGGAACAGGCCCGCATTGTACGAGTTTTTCGTCGAGAGGAGCTCCCAGCATTGATTGCTGAGTCGCCGAAGGTGCTCTATATGGCCTCTGACATGCCATCAGATGAGGAGGTCTTGGAGGATCTGTTGATCCAAGCCGTTAGGAAGTCCCAGAAGGTGTTTCCAGTCCACAGGGTAGTGCGGCAGATGATCCAAGAGGAATGGGAAAAAAACAGCCTGAGGGGAGTACGATCTATGACTTGTCTGTACCCTTTACCAGAGCCAGACAAAGAACTGCTGAAGTCTCCCAGGGTGTATACGGCAGTGTCGGAAATCACAAAGAAGACGACTATCCCGGTTGAGGGCGGCGCGGCTTTGAAGGATACACAGGATAGAAAATTGGATACGTTGCTGAAGCAAGCCTTTGATGTTAATGCTCTCGCCTTACACGCTTCGGTGTCAGGGGCTTGGGTGGCTCGAGCCTGCCTGAGGTGGTCCCAACAACTTCAGCTAGCGGATAGTCTGTCAGGTAGCGCACAGGCAGTCACGGCTAGCATGGAGTCTGGAGCTGCTTACCTGGCAGATAGCCAGTATGACCTCATTAGGAGCCTAGCAAAGAATATGGCCTCGGTGGTAGCAGCTTGGCGATATTTGTGGTTACACAATTGGCTGGCTGATGCATCTTCAAAGGCGCGCCTGAGTCGACTCCCATTTAAGGGGAAGTTGCTATTTGGAGAAGACTTGGATAAGTTGGTAAAGGACCTAGGCGAGTCTAAGGGAGACAGGCTTCCGGAAGACAGACCAAAGCAAGGACGCTCGCAGGCTCCTGCGCGGAGCCAGCCAAGGGATTTCCGGAGATTCCGCCGGCCAGATCGAACTCCTTTCTTAGGGGCCGTTTTCCCTCGAGGGGTCAAAGCTTCAGGGGGTTTTGCGGAGCGGGGAGAGGCTTTGGGGCCTCTTCCTCCTCCGCGGGTCCTAGAAAGCCGCAATGAGACAATGGGGGTCGGGGAAGGATCCCTGCCAGTGGGGAGTCTGTTAAGGCAGTTTCTTTCCGCCTGGACCCGGGTCACATCCGATCAATGGGTCTTGGAAGTGATCTGAGAGGGCTATGCTCTCGAATTTGCAAAACAGGTACATCCAGCATTTGTTCCGTCTCCCTGCGGACCGCCATCAAAGAAAGCAGTGATAGAAGACACTCTTTCAAGACTTATAGCGCTAGGGGCAGTGGTCCCCGTTCCGGAAGACCAACGCAGCTCCGGTCGGTACTCAATTTATTTTGTGGTACCGAAGAAAGAAGGGTCCTTTCGTCCAATTCTAGACCTAAAGCAAATCAATCGCTGTCTCAAAGTTCCACACTTCCGAATGGAAACCCTCAAGTCGGTGATTGTGGCTGTACGGTGGGGGGAGTTCCTGACATCCTTAGATCTGACGGAAGCGTATTTACATATTCTGGTCCAAAGGTCTCATCAGCAATATCTGAGATTCGCGGTCCCAAGAGGACATTTTCAGTTCCAAGCCCTACCCTTCGGCCTAGCAACGGCCCCCTGGACTTTCACCAAGGTAATGGTGGTGGTGGCCGCAGCCCTTCGAAAGGAGGGAATTTTGGTGCATCCCTACCTTGGACGACTGGCTGACCAGGGCAAAATCAGAGGCGGGGAGTCGCGAGGCGACAGCCAGAGTGGTAGCGTTCCTGGAGGAGTTGGGGTGGATCATCAATCGGGCAAAGAGCAGATTAGCACCCACCCAGGAGATCGAGTACCTCGGAGCAAGGTTCGACACCAGGAGAGGAAAGTGTTTCTACCGAAGCAGAGTTTAAGGGACCTGAGGAACCTCGTATCGCAGTTCCTGGCCAGGCGGAACCCTACAGCCTGGCATTATCTTCAAGTGCTGGGAACCATGGCGGTGACGATAGAGGTAGTGCCGTGGGCCAGAGCACATATGCGACTGCTTCAACGAGCCTTGTTACGATGTTGGTCCCATCAGCATCATCCTTTGTCCATGCGGCTGCCCTGTCCATTACTGACCAGGAAGGCTCTTCAGTGGTGGAGGTGCCCAAAGAACCTGGAATGTGGAATGCCCCTCGAACGTCCCCTGTGGGTGCAGCTGACGACGGATGTCAGTCTAGCCGGCTGGGGGGCTCATTGCGAGGGCCAGTTAGCCCAGGGTTGCTGGACTCCGGGGGAATCTCGTTGGTCCATCAACAGATGAGTTGCGGGCTGTAGCCTTAGCTCTCAGAGCATTCGAGCCCTTAGTTCAACAAAGAGCAGTCCGCGTCCTCTCCGACAATGTCACCGCAGTGCCCTACATCAACCGCCAGGGAGGAACATGCAGTCCTTCCTTGGAGGAGGAAGCGGACAGCCTATTGCAGTGGGCAGAAGCTCATTTAGCAGCTCTGTCAGCGCAGCACGTGGCCGGAATAGACAATGTCATGGCCGATTACCTGAGCAGATGCAAGATAGACCACAGAGAGTGGGAACTGGTTCAGGAGGTATTCGACCAGGTGGTAGCCTGTTGGAGGACTCCGATCATGGACCTCATGGCACGATGGGCATCGGCCAAGGCAAGTCGGTTTTTCAGTCGCAGGAAGGAAAGGATGTCCGAGGGCTTGGACGCTCTGGTCCAGATGTGGCCTTAAGAAGGTCTCCTGTATGTTTTCCCTCCCTGGGCTCTCATAGGGAGAGTTCTACAGCATGTGGAAGCCCACCAAGGGTTAGTAATTCTCATAGCTCCGGACTAGCCATGATGTCCATGGTATGCAGATTTGGTGAGGCTAATGGCCGATTGACCATGGTGGCTATCCTGCTGAAAGGATCTCTTGCTGCAGGGGCCAGTATGGATGCCTCACGTGGATCGATTCTCGCTTACGGCCTGGCTACTCAAAGGGTGCGGTCCCGGAAGCAGAGTTATTCAGGATCGGTAATTTCAACATTTTTGAGCGCGCGAAAACGCTCGACCTGCCTTTCCTATGTGAAAGTTTGACGTATATTTGAAGCATGGTGTGCGGAGCATTGGAAGAAGCCCCTTTCGGCCTCTGTCCTGGAAGTCCTGGAGTTTTTACAAGCAGGGTTCGAGAAAGGCCTAGCGCCTTGCTCCTTGTGGGTCCAATTAGCGGCCATTTCATGTTATAGGGGTAAAGTCCGCGGAAAGCCCTTAGGGGACCACGCAGACGTTGGCAGGTTCCTACAAGTGGTTAGGCGGTTGCGGCCCCAGCAGAGGTCAGTAATTCCCCCATGGGACCTCAACCTGGTGTTGAATGGCTTAACTGGGGAACCTTTTGAGCCAGGGGGGGAATCCTCCCTGAAGGATTTGACCCTAAAAACAGTATTTCTGGTAGCTATTTGCTCGGCTAGGCATGTCTCCGAACTTCAAGCGCTGTCTTCTCTGCCCCCTTCCTTTCGTTCTACAAGGACAAGGTGGTCTTGCGAACAGTTTCCCTCCTTCTTGCCTAAGGTCATTTCTCCCTTTCATGTGAACCAGGTTGTATCTCTCCCGTCCTTCTCTGGGGAAGGTCGAAAGGGGTATGATGAGAAGCTTCGCCTCCTGGATGTGCGCAAAGTGCTGAAGCGTTATCTGTCCCATATGGCGTCCTTTCGAAAGTCCGAACAGTTATTCGTTCAGTTTGGAGGGCTGCACAAGGGAGAGGTGGCGGCCAAGGCTTCCATCTCTAGGTGGATCAGGGAGGCTATTGCATCCGCCTATATCCTGAAGGGGAAGCAGTTCCCGGGGGGGGGGGGGGTCTTCGCGTGCTTTCAACTCGGGCCCAGGCGACTTCCTGGGCCGAGCATAGCTTGGTTCCACCGCTGGACATTTGCAGAGCGGCTACTTGGTCGTCGCTGCATACCTTTGCCGAACACTACAGGCTGGATGTCCAGAGGACAGCAGATGCCAGTTTTGGGGGTGCAGTGCTTCGGTCCGGGATGGCGAACCCCTCCCAGGCTTGAACTGCTCTGTTACATCCTAGAAGAGAGGGACTGGACTGGAGAGACGATAAGGAAGAAGTAACTAGTCCTTACCTGCTAATTAGTGTTCCTGAAGGAACTCCAGTCCAGTCCCTGATCCCACCCGGGTTCTTCAGTTGCAGAATTTCCTTTTCCGGAAGGAGAACACCGGACTGAAGACAGAGGGCGAAGAGGAGGCCGCAGGGTTCCTTGTGAAGGTTCCGGTGGCATGGTAGGTGGCTAGGACAGGGTCCTCGGTAGTGTGGGTGAGGGCTAAGGCGAGCTCAGGTAAGCCTTCTCCCCTCTCTCCTCCTTCCCCTCCCCCTCATTCCCTTCCCAGGAGTCTTACAAAAAAAAAAGTATGTTTTCTGTTAGTCTTTCCTTATAGAGTTATAGTTTCTTAATTGTCTATCCGATAAGTCTGCTTTTTCAATAGATTACTGGTGCCAGTGGGTGGTGCCAGTGGTACTTATACCGCAGCATCATCAAAACGATGATGGGCTCAGCCTCCAAGCTGTGGAAGGGTTGCACAACCCAGAAGAGAGGGACTGGACTGGAGTTCCTTCAGGATCACTAATTAGCAGGTAAGGACTAATTATTTCTTTATGCATATTTTATCTCAAGGCAAAGTTCAAAGGGAAAGCAACCCGTAGCCTTTACACAAATTCTCAAAGGGAAAACATATACACAGACTTTTCAAATAATTGTGTTTTGAAAAATTTCTCCGTAAAAGAATTATTTTTACCGGTTACTTATCATACACATTTTAAGAGGCCTTCTATTTGCCTTTGCTGTTATTGCAACTACCATTTTTGATATGTTGTATGTCTCTGCTGTCCTTAGGTGGTTCATCCGTTTTATGCATACTGGCAGAGTTTCTGTACTCAGAAGAATTTTGCATGGAAAGAGGAGTATGATACACGGCAAGCATCAAACCGGTGGGAGAAACGAGCCATGGAAAAAGAGAACAAGAAAACACGAGACAAAGCTAGGAAAGAGAGGAATGAACTAGTCCGTGAGCTAGTAGCCTTTATTCGCAAGCGGGACAGAAGAGTTCAGGCACATCGGAAGCTTGTGGAGGAACAGAATGCCGAGAAAGCCAAGAAGGTAGAACAGCTTCGGAGACAACAGAAGCTACAGCAGGCTAAGTATGTAAACAAGCAGTGCACCAGTTTAGTGGATTTTTTTAAGCATTCTTGGACAGTGTACTAGTTACCAGTTCACGCCCGTGCTTGAAGAGTAGAGACCTTTCTAGATAAGCTAGTGCATAGGGAAGAGTGAACTGTGATGGACCTTTGCTGTCTAAGGTGTTGTCCCCTTTGGATTATGTATGAAATATTAAATCATAGCTTTTTTACTGGGATAGTGGGAGAAGATGGTATCCACTGAGTGATGCCCACATGCGTAGTTCTCTGTGTATAACTTGCTTGAGACTGAAAGCTGGCAGGACAGCCTTCCATTAATGAGAGAAATTATTGGAGGATGGGATCTTATAAAGGATGAAGACAAATGATGTTTTGTAGAGGCTGCAGAGTCTCGTGGGTGTTTTAACTGTAGGTTTTGCAACAATTTTCAAAGGAAAATGTGAGCATGTATCATAGGCATAGTTTGAGGACGTGTGTGTGTGTGGGGGGGGGGGGGAGGGTTGTCTCCCCTCTTTCCCTCTCCCTTCCTCACCCTCCTCTCCTGGTTCAGCATCTCTCTCTCTCAAAATGATCAGACATCTTTTAGTCCCCCCCCCCAAAGTGGTTCAACATATTCCCTTCTCTTTCCAACTTCTCCCTCTCTTGCCCCTGTGGACTATCTGCTCCCTTCAAACCATCCTTCTGTGCTGTCAGCGGCTCTTTCCTGTGCCACAACAGTATCGGCACTAACCATAAAGAAAACACACCGCAGAACCTATGCAAGGCTCCGTCAGTCCCGCTCCCATGGCAGCAGAAAATGTGTGTCACCCTTGCAGAGTGTTTCAGCGAGAGGCTCTGTAGTGCAGTTTTGTTCTCGTTAGTGCCGACTTTACCACGGTAATAGACAAGAGTCGCTGACAGGGAGGGAAGATTTGAAGGGAGTAAAGAGGGGATAAGTTGGAGAGAGAGAGAGAGAGAGAAACATAGAAACATAGAAACATGATGACAGAAAAAGACCACAAGGCCCATCTAGTCTGTCCTTCCATAACAACAACTACAACAGTCCACTTTTTACCTTTAGAGATCCTCTGTGTTGGTCCCATGCTTTTTTGGACAGTAACTGAATTCAAAAAAGCATGGGACCAACACAGAGGATCTCTAAAGGTAAAAAGTGGACTGTTGTAGTTGTTGTTATGGAAGGACAGACTAGATGGGCCTTGTGGTCTTTTTCTGTCATCATGTTTCTTTGTTTCTATGTTCCCCTCTCTCTCTCTCTCTCTCTCTCTCTCTCTCTCTCTCCAACTTATCCCCTCTTTACTCCCTTCAAATCTTCCCTCCCTGTCAGCGACTCTTGTCTATTACCGTGGTAAAGTCGGCACTAACGAGAACAAAACTGCACTACAGAGCCTCTCGCTGAAACACTCTGCAAGGGTGACACACATTTTCTGCTGCCATGGGAGCGGGACTGACGGAGCCTTGCATAGGTTCTGCGGTGTGTTTTCTTTATGGTTAGTGCCGATACTGTTGTGGCACAGGAAAGAGCCGCTGACAGCACAGAAGGATGGTTTGAAGGGAGCAGATAGTCCACAGGGGCAAGAGAGGGAGAAGTTGGAAAGAGAAGGGAATATGTTGAACCACTTTGGGGGGGACGACTAAAAGATGTCTGATCATTTTGGTGGAGGATGGAATAGGGAGACAGAGGGACGATATTGGATTGGGGGAGAGAGACAAGGATGATTCTGGCAGATAAGGTGGGAAAAGGGGGTTGATGTGGTAGCCCTTGGCCCTCTTCTCCCAACTTAACCCCCGGCCCCAGTATCTAGCAAACGGGTTGGGGCTTGGGAGAAGGGGCAAATGATGATAGTGACAAGGGGGTTGATGCTGGAGAAGTGAGAGAGAAGAGGACAACAAACTGGGGGAAGGGGGCAAAGCCAGGCATATGCAGCAAAATTTGGAGATGGAGGAGCAGAGGGATGAATGCTGGGGCAAGGAGGAGGAATGGTAAGATGAATGCATAGTAGAAAAACATAGAAACATGACGGCAGAAAAAGACCACATGGCCCATCTAGTCTTTTCTTCCATATCAACTACAATTGTCCACTTATATATGTGTGGATGCTGAGGAAGGGGATATGGGGGGGAAGGTGAGGTAATGGATGTTAGGGATGGAAGAGGGGAAAGGGGAGAAAGAGTCAGAGGGCTATGAAGATGGTGAGAGACAAAGGAAAGGAACAGATCTTTGAAGGAGGTGGGAGGGTGGAAATTGGGAAGTAAAAGGGGAGATGGAAGCCAGGTTAGGGACAGTGACATAAGAATGGACTGGAATTAGAGAGAGGGAAAGAAATGGGTTAATGAGGAGAAGAGTCAGAAGTAGATGAGGCTGAGATAGAAATGATAGACTAGAAAGTGGCTAAAAGAGGAATAGGAGGTTGATAAAGGAATGAGAGACGCAGGTGGAAACAGGATGACTAAGGATAGGAAGTGGAGGGAGATAGAGGTTGGAGGGGGATAAAATTTAGCTAAAAGCAGATAAAAGAAATGGAGAAACAAATATAAAGCAGAAGACTAGATATGAGAGAAAAAAGGGAAGAAGATGGGGGAGAAGGGAGGTTCGCAGTGAACAAAATGGAAATAAGATCCTAGATAAGGACTTAGACAAAAACAAGAGGAAGTGATAGAGAGAGATGAAGACCAACCTGCCTGGAAAAATAAAATTACACAGGTACACTAAAAAAAAATTTTTTTAAACTACCTCTAATGTTTCGATTGATTTTTACGTTTTTTGGTGCACTGAATCCAAATCTGGTAACCAATTTGCTCCATCACGTACAGATTTTTTGCTACATTGGGTTAGCAGTTTGAGGTGAACGTTTCAGATTGAGTGCGATCGAGATAAAAGTTTCTTGGATGAATTCTTTATACTAATTGTTTAGTAGTTATTCAAATAAGAATAAAGAAAATTGTAACAAGGCAGCACATAAGAATAGAGTAATGTCAACAAAACACACTGATGGTAGCAAAATTGTCTGCACTTAAAACAGCCACATACATGTGCACAAACATTGAGCATATAAGAGCGAGGTTAGACACAAAGCAAAGCAAAAAAATGTGCAAAAAATGTTGTACAGGTATGTATGTAAGAATAGAAAACGCAAACCGCACCATTGCAATACATGAAGACAAACACCCGATGGTGTGAAAATAAAATTCTAATAAATGAGATCCGACACTGTGGTAATAACTAGCAAATTTTTATTTCAAAGTTTAGTAAAAACACGATATTTGTCAACACAGTTTAGATTTTAAAGTCATTCTTGGGTCAATCAATCTCCTGGTGGGCCCGTTTCTTCTTCCCCCGAATGCTTCTCTTGGTGCGCTGCTTGGCGTATTTTTCATCTGGGGTTTCCCGCAGCAGCAACCAGCAGAAATCAGCCATCATAGTGGTGTTCCATCTTCCTTGGTACCTTCTCTCTGCGTCCTTGATGTCCTGGTGAAACCTTTCACCTTGTTCTTCACTGTACGCCCCCAAGTTTTCGGGAAAGTAGTTCACATGGGAGTGCAAGAAATGGACTTTCAGGCTCATGTTACAGCCTTGTTCTTTGAAGGCATTGAGCATCCTGGCAACAATATCCTTATAGTTCTCATCCCGTCTGTTCCCCAAGAATTTGAGAACAACATCCTTGAAGGAATCCCAGGCTTCTTTTTCCTTCTCAGACATCGTTTCAGTGAATGCTCCATCTGAAATGAGTTTCCTTATATCAGGGCCAACAAACACTCCTTCCTTTAGCTTTGCTTCAGAAAGTCGGGGGAACTTTGAGCAAAGGTACCGAAAGCACTCACCATCTTTTGGAAGGGACTTGATGAATTGCTTAATGAGACCCAACTTAATGTGGAGAGGTGGTAATAGAATTTTATCACGAGGTACCAAGCTCTCATGAAGAACATTTTTCTCACCGGGTCTCAAATACTCCCGAATTGGCCAGTCTTTTTTCCCCCAGTGTAGGTCGCGGGCCCGGCTATCCCACAAGCAAAGGAAGCAGGGATATTTGGTGAAACCGGATTGCTGCCCTAATAGCATGGATAGAATTTTAAAGTCTCCACAAATCATCCACTTATGCTCATCATAACGAATCTTCTGAAGAATCAGGGCCAAATTCTCGTATTTTTCTTGGAGAATAACAGAGTGAGCAATAGGAACTGAAGCGAATGTGTTGCCATTATGAAGAAGAACACCTTTTATGCTGTCTTTTGACGAATCAATGAACAGCCGCCATTCAGCAGGATCATACTTGAGTTTTAAACGTTTCCATCACTCCGTATATATCGTTGCAAAATACCAAATCTTCCTCTTTGCTGAAATACTTCAAAAATTGTGTCTCGCGGTTGCGGTACCAATAAAAAATTGTTCCTGGTGACAATAGATTTTTCTGTTTAAGCCGAGAACCTAGCAGTTGGGCAGCATCTTTTGGGAGTCCTAAATCCCGGACTAAATCATTCAATTCAGCTTGAGAGAAAAGTTCAGGTTTCGGATCTGGTTCAGTTTCAAACTCGGAAGTACTGGACTCATCGGGAAAAGCCATCTGAGTCTCATCATGATCAGAACCGTCCACACAAATATGATCCAAAGATTTTGGTGGTTCAGGCACAGGTACTTCGTTGCTATGAGGCATAGGCCTAATTGCTGAGGGAAGGTTGGGGTAACTTATTACGTTCTTATTTTGTAAGTTGTATCCCTTCACAATGCAAGAGCAAAAATAGCAGTCACTGCTGTGGTCTCTTTGTTCACGCCACATCATAGGTATTCCGAAACGAAATGCTTGTTTTTTACCTTTCATCCATAAGCGTAGATCTTCCTCACATGTCTTGCACACTTTGTGAGGAGCCCACGGTTTGTCTTGATCGCCTAACTTCAAACCGAAATAGGCGAAATATACTTTTTTAATAAATGCAGAAATGTTCCTCTGCCGCTTTTTCACGGTATATTCCCCACAAATAAAACAAAAACTGTCCGGAGAGTTGATGCAACCTCTGGCTCTGTGAGCCATCACAAATACACAGCACTGCAAACTACAACTGTAGTGAACCACTTCGGAATAAAGCTGGATTACGACTGAGCAAACAAAAGGTAATAATGAGCTTGCAAGAAACTGAAATTTGACAGGAACGTTCATGTCGCAACCACCGTGTTTGCGCGAGCGCGCGCGCGAACGAGGCGAGGCGAACAGGAAAGAACATGCGCCAGCGTGAGTACTGGATTTAGCCCCCCGCCTCCCAATTGTCCTGTTAATGTATAAAATGAATACAAAACACTCTAAAATATCATGAGGGAGTGTTTCTAGTTAGTTAACCATTACAACCTCTATTTTGGGCCAAGAAAATAAACTGCAGTCGGCTAAAAAGAAATTATGTGAACATTCCTTATATGGGTAAGAAATCTAATTTTGCAAGAAAACGTGACGTGATGGAACATTTTGGCTATTTTTCCTGGATTCAGCACCCCAAAATCTATAGGAATCAGTTGCAAAACTGGAGGCAGTTTTTTGGTAGTGTACCTGTGTTATCAGTCAAAGGTACAAAATATTTATTTTCAGTTAGAGAATGAAATATGTCAGCTTTGAAATGTGCTTTTTTTTGTATTTTATTCTGTACAGGAAGAAATGCAGTAGTTCTTCTCTTTCTTTAGTGTTCCACTGCTCACAGATGCTGGTTTCTTGGGTTTTCCATTTCATTATTTTGTATGCATGTTTGTGTTTAATTTGTAGTCTTATTCTTTACTGAATGAATATGTGTAGCCAGGATAATGTGTAGGAATTTGTAGCAGTCCGGCTTGTTCTCTTTGTAAAACTGGAGATGTACTAGTTCTGTTGAATATTTGCTGACTTTTCATGAGTAGGGTTTGGTAGAGTATGAGCCCTTCGACTTGGAGCCAGTATGGTAAGCTGCTGAGAGTCTGTTTGCATGGTTTTGTGTTAATTCACACAGTGGCAGTAGGGAGAGAGAGAGAGAGAGAGAGAGAGAGATTGTGCCGGGGGTGGGGAGGAGGAGAGGAAGGGAAGGAGAGTGCTAGGAATGGGAGGAAAAGAGAGAGAGGGAGAATCCCGGAGGGGGAAAGCGTTCCAGGAGAGGTTGGATAGTGAGTGTGTGTGCTAGGAGGATGAAGTTTAAAAGAAAACAACAAAAAAAGAACCAGAGAAAATGAGTGTACTGGGGAGGGGGAAGTTGAGAAGGGAGAGTGTGAGAAGAGGGGAGGAAAGAAATGGGAGGAGAGAAAGATACAAAGAAGGGAGGGTGAGAAGGGAGGGAAAGGCGAGGAGAGGAAGAGCTGGGAGAAGAATGGAGAAGAGAGATGACTGGGAAGGGGCAGAGGTGGAGAGAAGGGAGAGGGTGGTGTGGAGTATAGAAGCAGGGAGGGGAGGGGCGAGTGTGGGGAGATGAGCAAGGAATGTGTGAGAGCAAGAGGGGAGAGAGGAGACTGGAAAAGTATAGGTGGGATAAAAAGCAACATAAGGAAAAAATGAAAACAAGTGAAATCTGTAACAGGCAAAATAAAAACAACAGGATGGAAAAATCTAGAGGAAATAGAGAGAGAATAGAATGGGTAATAGAAGAAGAAAACTTAGAAATCAAGGGAAAGGAAAGGTGGAAAAAAGAAATGATCATTCCTCATCATCCCTCCAGTACAATCCCGACAACTGGGTTGTCTCCTCCTACCAGCAGCTAGAGATTGAGCGTATTCAAAACCTTGGTGATGTCATTCATATAACCTATTAGTACCACCCACTAGGGCCAGTATCTCAGCCTCCAGCAGTTGGTGAGGAGCGGCTACCCTGTCTGTGTGGCCTGGTAGGAGTTAGCTGAGAGACTTTGGTCTATCTAGGAGAGCCAAACAGACTTGGAACAGCCAAAGACGAAAAAAATAAATAAAATTTGTCAGCAGACAGATCCAGGCTGATCCCTTGAATAGGAGTCTATTAGATACTAGGCAGTGCTGAGAGCAGACCAGGAAGCTCAGGGCAGGCTTCCTGAGGGGCCGGGACCATTGACTCTGTCCAGCCCTGCTTGGGGGGAATTTTACTGTGTGAGAATCTCTCGGTGTAGTTTGTGATTTGAGGTTACCAGCACTGCCTGTTGGTTACAGAGTCCATCAGGGCTCAGTTGTTCTGAAGAGGTGTGTGTCTACTGTCTGAGCACATGGGGAGACTTTAGGTCGGCAGCGTGAGTGCTTTGGGGAGGAGGGGAGAGCAAAGCCTTTCCGGCATGGCAGTGTTTGGCGATCCTTAGACAACGCATTGCAGGCAGGTTTTATTACTTTGGCTTTCTCCCTGAGCAGTTCGACCCGACTGTATTATGCTGGCAGTGAAAGTGTTGTGTGGGGCACAGCACAGCAGCCTCTCTGCGGCCAGGATCTGCCGTTCCTGTGAGGAGACCCGGTCAGCAGAAGAGGCGTTTGTGGAGACTGCCTGCAAGTCGGGGAGTTCAGCCAGGAGGAGAGTTCCTGAAACACGGTAAGATTTGGGCCCCTCCATTTCTCCCACACCTGTGGTTTTGGCAGGAAGGGAGACCATTTTAGCGGCAGGGGGTGAAATGGCCTCCGGGCAGGGTTTTCTGTTTTCAACTCTCAGAGCAGCGAATGTGGGGGAAAGGCAGTGAGAGATTTCCCCCTCTGGCTCCCTTTTCTCTGGATTTTGTTTTACTCCTGCACCAGGCTTACTGCCTGAGGCAGAGCAAGGATGAGCAAGATTCCAGTGCTTTGAAGGCAGGAAATAGGTCTGACAGTCAGGTGGGGGGTCAGTGAGCAGGCGAGGGAGCCTGCAGTGAAATAACCTTGCCTGGACCTGGAGCTTGGGGCGTATTCTGTGGCAAGGCTCTCGGAGGCATCGAAGGATTCTCTTGAGGGAACCTCAAATATGTTAGAGGAGGGCCCTCTCTTGGAGGCAGATGTAGGCATCGTGCCTTCAGGGGAGGATCCCAACTTGGTCTTTCGCAGGGAGGAGCTTCCAGTTCTAATTGCTCACTCCATGGCGGCCTTAAATATAGTGCCAGGTGCCCCTTCCACAGAGGAACCCTTGGAGGACCCGATCCTTCAGTATTGCAAGAAGTCACAGATGGTCTTTCTGGTGTACAGAGTGAATCAGCAGATGGTTAACACGGAATGGGAGGCACCGGAGGCAGGGCTCCAAGGTAGCAGAGCTATGGGCATGGTTGTATCCGGTCCTAGACCGGACAAGGAGACATTGCAGTCCATGAGGGTGGTCACGGCCATCTTGGCGATAACTAAGAAGATCACTATTCCCATGAAAGGTGGGGCAGCCTTGAAGGACCCTCAGGATTAAAAGATGGAGTCATTGTTAAAGCAAGCATTTGACATTAATGCAATGGCACTTCAGGTGTCTATTTGTGGGGTTTATATCTCTAGGGCATGCTTCTGCTGGCTCAGTTACTGCCAGAGTCCGAGGGTCGTTCTCCTCAAGGGTCCAAGGAGTTAACTTGCCTAGAGTCCGGTGCAGCCTTCATAGTATTTTATGACCTCATTCGGGCCATGGCTAAGAGTATGGCCTCGGTGATTGCAGCGCAGCATCTTTTATGGCCGCATAACTGGGCAGTGGACGTGTCCTCCAAAAAACACCTGAGTTGGTTCCCCTTTAAGGGAAAACTGCTCTTTGGGGAAGCCCTAGAGAAGATGGTCAAGTAGCTGGGAGATTCTCTAAGGGTGGCAAGCTTCCGGAGGACAAGCCAAAGCAATCTAAGGGTGCCGCACGGCCAGGGGTCAGCCTAGGAACTTTTGACTATTACTCTGCCCCTCCAAAAAGCCGCAATGAAGCAAGGGGGGCCCAGGACCGGGTGGAGCTGATGGGGGGGGGCATCTTCAGAGGTTTCTGCCTGCCTGGGCCCAGATCACCTCAGACCAGTGGGTTCTAGAGGTGGTCTGAGAGGGGTAGGCATTAGAGTTTGGTGCCTGCTGACCAAGACTTTTGTTCCCTCTCTTTCAGGTCCTCAAAGGCTGATGTGGTTCAAGAGATGTTCCAGAGGCTACTGCAGCTGAAAGCAATGGTGCCCGTATTCTATTTACTTTGTGGTCCCCAAGAAGGAGGGAATCTGCATGCCTATCCTCGATCTCAAGCATGTAAACAAGTGTCTGTGGGTGCCCCATTTTCGCATGGAGACACTGCGATCAGACATCATTTCGGTGCGGGCTGGGGAGTTTCTGATGGCCCTGGACCTCATGGAGGCATATTTGCATATTCCCATATGCCCAAAGTTTTAGCATTTTCTCCATTTCGCATTACCATGGGTCACTTTCAGTTTCAGGCATTGCCTTTCAGCCTTGCCACTGCGACCCGCACATTCACCAAGGTAATGGTGGTAGTGTCAGTCACGCCGTGGAAGGTGGACATCTTGGTACACCCCTGCCTCGATGATTGGCTGATGTGAGTGAAGTCGTACGGGGAGAGTCAGGGCATGACAAAGCAGGTGATCAAGCTTCTCCAGTGACTCGGTTTGGTAACCAGTTTTGCTAAGAGTCACCTGGAACGCTTGCAGGATTTGTTTCATCTGGGGGTGCGGTTTCAGACTGGCACAGGTCACAGCTCTCTGCCCCTTGACCATGTTTCCTATGTGAGGGTGTGGTGCATTTTTGAGAGTTGGTGTGCTGATAAGGCTATTAGACCGTTGGCAGCTCCCTTATTGTGGATCCTGGCCTTTCTCCAGGTGGGGTTCAACAGGGGGCTGGCACTTGATTCATTGAGAGGTACAGGTGACCATCCTGGCCTGCTACGGGGGTCAGGTCCAAGGAGTGTGTCTGGCGACCTATCCAGATGTGGTCCAATTTTCCTACAGACGTGTAGCAGGTGAGGCCATCTTGGGTTCTATGCGTTATGCTTTCTGTCTGACGGAGCCGCCCTTTGAGCTGTTGGGTGGGGGGGGGGGGGGGGAAGTCTCAAAGATTTGACTGCCACCAAAAAGACAATCTTCAGTCTATTCTGCCCGGAGGATTTTAGAGCTTCAGGTGTTGTCCTGTTGTGAGGCCCTTTCTTTCATTCCAAGGAGAAAGTGTTGCTTCCACCTGTTCCATTCTTCTTCACCAAGGTGATTTCGGTCTTCCATTTGAATTGGCTTGTCACACTGCTGGCTTTTGCAGGAGGAGGTGACAAGGCAGAGGTCTGACAACTGCACCTTTTAGACATGCGTCGTGCTCTCTCTCTCTCTCTCTACTTGAAGCGCATGGCGACTTTTCACAAGTCAGATAATCTTTTTGTCCTGTTTAGTGGTGCTCGGCAGGGGGAGACAGCCTCTAAGGTGTCAGTGGCGCACTGGATCAAGGAGGCAATTGCTTCATCTTACCTGCTGAGATGGAAACTGGTGCTGCAGGGTTTGCGTGCACATTCTATGAGGGCACAAGCGGCATCATGGCTGATTGTACTCTGGTGTCTCGTGTGAACCTTATACCGAGTGGCAACGTGGTCGTCTCAGCATAAGTTCCTACATCATTATCACTTTGTTCTGCAGGCAGCGAGGGCCGTGAGATTCAGAGCTTTGGTGTTGCAGGCCAGGCTTGCGGGTCCTGCCCATGTGTAAGTCTGCTTTGGTACATCCCGCTTGTCGGGACTGGACTGGAGGGATGATGAGGAAGGAGGCTTACCTACTAATAGGCTTTCCTTGAATCCCTCAAGTCCAGGCCCGGACCCGCCCAGTCTTTGGAAGTTGTGAGCCCATTCCTCGAGGGTGCTCCTTGGGTATCTCCAGGAACAAGCAGGAATGAGTCTTCACATATAGGGTACGTCGGTACCGAAGGAGTCTGCGCAGGAACGCTTCCCAGCGTCCAATCAAAACGCTTTTGGAAGCATCCCACCATGCCTGCGTGCTGCCTTCCCAACTGCCTCTCCTCAGTTTTTGTTTTTCCGCGGAGCCAGCAGGACGTCCTCCTGTCACCACAGAAAATTCTTCTTTTATTTTTTAGTTTTCTTGTGGTCGCGGCTGCCTTCCCCGACGCCACCGGTACCGCCGGTGTTTTTCTCTCCTTTTTTCTTGTAAAATTTTCCTTTTTAAGGAATATTTTTTCTTCTTAGTGCCTCACGGTTTTCTTAGGCCTGCTAGGCCTACTCGGCCTACTCACTTTCCTTCATGGAACCGCCAGTCACTATTCCCAAGAAATGTTCAAACTGCAGCGGTACAAAATTAACGTTGGACACCCCTAACTGGTGTCTGGCCGGTTTGGGTCCTGACCATTTTCCTCCGGAGTGTTCTTCCTGCAATAGTATTATTGAAAGAAGTCTTCAGCATCGGGTTTCCCTCGATACATGGTCCCCATCCAGCTTCAGGGCTCCGACCACTTCTTTTTCTACATGGAATCAGGTAACCCAAAAACAGTCTGTTAAGACTAGCCAGTCCTTGAGTGGTAGATCTCATGCACAGCATAGAGATGCCTCTGGCCTTGCCCTCGAGAACATACTGGTTTTAAAACCCCGGTGGGAGTCTTCGGCCTCCAAAGCCTGTGTGGGGTTTCAGGTTGTTCCTGAGGTTCACCCCTCACAGAACATACCTGTGCCATGCTCGGTGGTGGCATCCGCTTCGAGCGGTACCGGTACCCCGGCATCGGCAATGGTGTTGGATGAAACATTCCTCACCAAGGATCGTTGTCTGGTGTCCTCGGTACCTACTGGACCATTGGATACGCTCCAGGCCGACCCTCCAGTATCGGTATCGATCCCGGTACCGATACTAGTACCGACGTCGGTACCCTCCAGATGTGCTTCGATAGACTCGCTTCCTTCGATGCCGAGTCTGGAATCGATCTCCAGTCTGGAGGACTGGGTACCGACTCGCTTTGGTACCGACACCAAACGGTACCGAAGGCACGGTTCCGATGATCCATGTCCGGCACTCTCGGTTTCTTCCATACCGATAGAGTTGTCACCGGCTGGCCTTCATCCACTGGTACCAGATACGGTGCCGAAGTCGGTACCGGTATCCACATTACCATGGCTGTCTGTGCCTTCCATGCTTCCCTCTTCAGGCTCGCTTCCCTCGATACCGAGTTTGGAATCGATCCCTAGCATGGACAATATGCTACCGACTGTTGCTGGTCCCGACCCCCTGCGGTACCAGCGACTATTCTCTAGGGATCTCCACCATTCAGGATCTTATATTCCTATAAGGTTGGATAGATCCTCCGGTGCCAATGCTAGTTCTTCAGCAGATCTAGCCTGTCCAAAAGAATTTCCCTCTGGGGATTTTTCTTTTCAAGCTTTTCTCATGGATATGATGAGATCACTTGCCATTTCTATGCCTGGACAGGATCCTACACAAGGCAATGCGGAATCCCTGTATATTTCTGGGACAGCAAAGGATACCATCATGCTTCCTTTGCATCATTCCTTGCAGGATCTCCTTCTACGAATGTGGGAAGCTCCTTTAACGGTGCCCCCACCTTCTAGGACAACTGATCTTCTATATCAGGTGCCTCCCTCTCCAGGTTTTCAAAAGACTCAACTTCCTCCTCATTCCATTGTTGTTGAATCAGCAATGAGGCGGGTGAAGAGTACTAAAAAGCACTCTTCTTATCCACCAGGTTGTGAGTCTAAGACTTTAGATGCCTTTGGACGCCACACCTTCCAGGCATCCATGCTTTCAGCAAGAATTCTCTTATATATTTTCTATATGGGATTAACTCTTGATGAGGTCACAAAGAACTTACTATCTTTGACTCCTTTTCTTCAAGAGACTATAAGTGCAGACTATTCCTCTCTGGTTAGTCATGCTCAAAATATATCTAGGTTCCTTATTCGTGCTTCCCTGGACTCCTTTGAGTCTGTTAGCAGAACTTCTGCTATAGCTATAGGGGTACGACGTAAAGCCTGCCTCCAGGCTTCAAACTTAGACAAATGGGCTCAAGAAAGACTGGGAAATACTCCTTGCACTGGAGAAAATCTCTTTAGCAAGGAGTCTTTACTCCAGGTTGCTCAGTTAACCACTGACATTCCTGTTTCCAGAGGCTGTTCTACGCCTTCTTCTTTCCCAGTTGGTAGGAAATGTCCTACCCAACTTTCTTCCCCTAGGGGGAAAATTTTATTCTTCTTCTGCCCATCATTCAGATGTTCCCAAACAAGGGAAACATCGCCCTAGTCTGAAGAAACCACAACCTCAACAAGGTCCACAAACCCAGCAGTCGCAGGGTTTTAAATAAGTCATTTTTCCCCTTGTGTTGCTGGTTACAGGGGCAGTCTACTTCTTTTTGCTGAAGTATCTGCACTAAATTTATCCTAACTTTTTCAAGATGTCTCTTCTTGAGAATTTTTTTCCTTTACTCTAAGAGTCTTCATGAAGATCATGCCCTCACTTGACACGTTTCTCTTCCTTTTCGGGAAAAGAGAAATGACAACTATTAATAAGACAGTTGTTTCCCTATACTGGCATGTATCATCTTACCTTTCAGAGACTTCTTTCATAGTCAGTCTCCTTCACCTCTGTCTTACCTCCCTCTTGCTACAGCATCTGGTTTGTAAGAGTGACTCTTTTACACTGGTAAGCCCCTATGGTCCTCTACCTGTTCCACAGGGGGATTCTCCATTAAGAGTTGTCTCCCCCTTTATTTCCTTAGGGCAGTTCATCAGACACTAGATAGTCCTACTATGTCTGTTGTCTCTTTTTTCCAATCTAAAGAAGATGGGAAAAGAAATTTTTTGCCGCTGCCCTGGTAGTTGCTGCAGATACACTAATTCCTAGTGGTTAAGTCATTGGTTCTGTTCACCACACAACCAGGGCTTCTTCTCCACTAGCTATTCTTCTAGCCTCAGTGCTAAACCCCAAACAGGTTATCAACCTCGTTTGGGAAATCCTATTATCACAGACTGCTTGGTTAACTTCTATTCTTTGTCCTTGGCAGAATAGTTCTTACCCACTGGCTTTTAACAGCCAGTTTTTTCTTCTAACTAACCTGCAGCATGCTCTCTGCAACTCTACAGAGTAGCTTTGCACTATGGGCCCTTGCTAGAGAGCATCATTTCTCCAGGACCAAGCAGGAAGTCAGTCCTCACATATGGGTGACGTCGGCGCCGACGGAGCCCTCGCGGAGCAATTTTCCCCAGCTTTCAAAGAAAGCCTTTGGGAATTGCAGCGCGCATGCGCGGTCTCCTTCCCTCCCAAGGGTGCCATCTTAGCCAGTCTTCTTTTTTCCGCGGAGCCCTACAGACGTACCCGTCGTGTCCCCACTGAAAAAGTTGATTTTAGTGATTTATTTCTTTTTCTTTCTTCGACCGGTCTTTTTCCTGCCCGGACTCGCGACGCCGTTGCGAGTCCTTCTGTTATTTTTCGGTTTTTCTGATTTTAGTCAGTTTCGTTTTTCGGTTTTTCGCTGGCAGCCCGGTCCTTTGACCTTGCAGGGGCCCTTTTTCCCCTGATGGCTGCCAGTGGTTTCAAGCGGTGTGTTCAGTGTGACAGAAATATGTCACTCACTGACACACATGATAATTGCCTCCGCTGCCTCGGCCCGGATCACGAAGAACTGATCTGTGGGGCCTGCAGCAAAATGTCCTCCAAAGCGTTAAGGAGTCGGCGGCACCAGCGGGAACGAATCTTTGCTGACCCCGGCCGTACCCGGACCTCGTCGGAGGCCTCGGCGTCCAGAGGTTCCAGCTCTGACCATCGCCGAAGTTCCTCCGACAGGGGTTCTCCCTCCGGGGACCATCGACGGAAGGTAAAACCCGCGAGGGCGGCGTCGGTGGACGCTCCTGGCTCCGCGAGGGCCAGGTCACATAGCCCCGATAGCCGTCCCGGGTCTTTGGAGAAGGAGCACCTCCCGAAGCGACCTCGTCTGGAGTCGGAGTTGCCTGCTCGGGTAAGTCCTGTAGTCCTCCTGGACTCGCCTCCGAGGGGTCCGACGTCGAGTCGGGGGCTGCTGCGTCACCTGAGGTCGGACTCAGGTTGACGGCCTTGGAGAGCAGACTCTCTGCCTTCATGGACCAGCAGCGGGCACTGATCGCTAGCCTCGCTGGCGCCGCTGCCCCGACTGCCAGGACGTCGACGTCTAAGTCGACCCCGGAGACCGAGCCGATCCTCGGTCGAGGTCACCCTCGGCCTCCCGTTCGGGACAGAGGTCGTCGACGCCGACTCCCTCGGTGTCGGGGCAGCCGACGCCTCCGCCTGCCCGAGCCGACCCCACCGATTCCTCCTCGGAGTCGGCCTGGGAGTCGGAAGAGGAAGAGTCACCTGATTCGTTTCGGACTCGGTGTGTCCCCTCGGACTCACCTGAGTCCGAACCTCGGAAGCAGTCCCTTCCGGAGGATGCCCGGTTCTCGGACTTCGTCAGGGATATGGCCAAGGCTTTGGCCTTCCCTGCGGATCCCGAGGAGGAGCCTCGAGCCGAAGAGCTCGACGCCCTTCAGTATGACTCTCCCGCCAGGGAACACTACTGTACCGGTTCCTCCCATGCTGGAACGACTACTCTTCCGCATGTGGGAGAGTCCGGCATCGTCGCCGGTATTAAGCAAGCGGGTCGATTCCATCTATCGAGTCCGCAAGAGTCCTGGCTTCCAAAAAGCACAGCTACCGCACCATTCCATGGTAGTGGAATCGGCCATGCATAGGCTTAAGAGCCAGAAGATGCACTCCTCGGTGCCTCCTGGCAGGGAGGCCCGTAACCTGGATGGCCTTGGTAAGAAGTGTTTCCAGGGCTCTATGCTTGCTTGTCGGGTCCAGACCTACCAGCTCTACATGGGCATGTATCTCAGAGACCTGGCTAAAGAGATAGCCGGATTCTCCGCTGGGCTGTCCGAGGAACCTTTGCGGAGGTTCCTGGCCTTGACAACTGGTATTCGGGAATGCTCCAAATTCATGTCCCGAGCAGCCTATGATGGCTTTGAAGCATCGGCTCGAATGGCCGCAGCCGGCATCGGTGCCCGCCGACAGGCTTGGCTTCAGTCGTCTGACCTTGAACCCTGGGTACAGGACAAGTTGGTCGATGTCCCCTGCCGAGGTGAGAACCTCTTTGGCAAGCCCATGGCTGAAAAGGCTGCACAAATCGAGACGGAGACTCTCACCAGAACTAGGCTTTCTAGGAAGACCTCCGCCCCTTCCCAGAAAAAGAAGGGCTCAGGAAAAAAGTCCTTTTACCCGAGAAAGGCGGCTGCCTATAAACACTACCCTCAATATCAGGCCTCCGCTTCTCCCCAACAGGGCCAGCAGGCCAAGGGACGGGGTAACGGGTCCCGTAGGCAGCAAGCCCCCAAGCCTGCACCACCGGCCCCTGCTCAGCAGGGTGGGGGTTTTTGACTTCATCAGCATAGCCTCTCCCCCTCAGCTGGTTCCTCCCAGCACCGGAGGCCGGCTGGTTCACTTCGCCCACAGGTGGTCCAACATCACTTCAGATGCCTGGGTGCTTCAAGTCGTAAGAGAAGGCTATCTTCTCCACTTCCACCAGGTCCCTCCCTCCTATTTCCCGGGAGAACCTCCACGACTCCCTCTGCACAGGGACTTACTCCTTCAGGAGTTAGCAAGTCTTCTTCAGGAACAGGCTGTGGAACCGGTGCCCCACCACCTGAGAGGTCAAGGCTTTTATTCCAGGTATTTCCTAATACCAAAAAGAACAGGAGGCCTCAGACCCATCCTGGACTTGCGCAACCTCAACAAGTTCCTCGTAAGGGAAAAGTTCAAGATGCTTACCCTTGGAATCCTTCTGCCCTACCTCCAGCAGGGAGATTGGCTATGCTCCTTGGATCTAAAGGATGCCTACACGCACATCCTCATCCACCCAAGCCACCGCCAATACCTAAGGTTTGTGGTGGCAGGAAATCATTACCAGTACAGAGTACTGCCCTTTGGCCTATCCTCCGCACCGCGAGTCTTCACAAAATGTCTCGTGGTGGTGGCGGCTTATCTCTGGCTTCACGGCCTCTACGTCTTTCCGTACCTCGACGACTGGCTCATCAGAGCATCGTCCTCTCCGGAAGTCACCAATGCCACACACCGCACTGTGACTCTTCTGCAGTACTTGGGCTTTGTCATAAACTTCGCAAAGTCCACTTTGCTCCCCTCACAGGATCTCGAGTTCATCGGCGCAAGACTGCACACTCCTCAGACACGAGCTTTCCTGCCTCTCGACAGGGCTCAACGGCTCATGGACCTAGCCGGCCGTTTTCGCAGTCAGTCCCTGGTCTCAGCCAGGCGCTTCCTGAGACTACTCGGCCATATGGCTTCCACCGTCCACGTGACCCCCAATGCCCGCCTGAATATGCGGCCTGCTCAATGGTGCCTTCGCAAGCAGTGGCAACAAGCCACGGGCGGCCTAGCCGACTTAGTGCGCGTCTCCGGGCCGCTGGCCTCTTCTCTACAGTGGTGGCTTCATCGGCCGAACCTGGTGCTCGGAATGCCTTTTCAGTCACCTCAGCCGGCTCAAGTGCTGACGACCGATGCTTCTCTCCTAGGTTGGGGAGCGCATTGCCAAGGGGCATGTACTCAAGGTCTCTGGACCACGTGGGAGTCTGCGCAGCAGATCAACTTCCTGGAGCTCAGAGCAATCCATCTGGCTCTCAAGGCTTTCTCCCACCTGACTTCTCACCAGTCCGTCCTTGTCCAGACGGACAATCAAGTTGCCATGTTCTACGTGAACAAACAGGGAGGCACGGGCTCCTTCCTTCTCTGTCGAGAAGCACAGAAGCTCTGCTCTTGGGCCGTCAGCCACGGCATTCTTCTCAAGGCAGTTTATCTCCCAGGCCAAGAAAATTGCCTGGCGGACAAACTCAGCCGGATCCTCCAGCCGCACGAGTGGCGCCTGGATCCCTTGGTAGTTCAGAAACTTTTTCTGAAGTGGGGACTCCCCACGATGGATCTCTTTGCCAGTCCTCTCAACCGGCAACTTCCTCGCTTCTGCTCTCGTCAGCCGCATCCCCTTCGAGTAGCGGCAGATGCTTTTCTGCTCTCATGGTCGGAGAGCCTTCTGTATGCCTTTCCTCCCATACCGCTAGTCTCTCGAACTCTTTTCAAGGTTCTCCGAGACAAAGCTTCCATGATCCTGGTGGCTCCTCGCTGGCCCAGACAGCCGTGGTTTCCACTCCTGCTTTAGCGGTAGAGGATCCGTTCCCTCTGGGGTTTCAACCGGATCTCCTAACTCAGGATCAGGGGTCCCTGCTACACCCCAACCTCAGATCTCTACATCTGATGGCCTGGCTGCTGAAAGGGTAGTCCTTGCTCCCCTTCTACTGCCGGCAGAGGTGGAGGAGGTCGTCCTAGCTTCTCGGCGACCTTCTACGCGCAAATGCTACGCCCTTAAATGGTGTCGCTTTTCCGCTTGGTGTGCCCAGCAGTCTCAGGATCCCTTCTCCTGCTCGGTGTCGGTGATCTTACAGTACTTGCTCTACCTCTCTAATCTGGGACTTAAGTCCAACTCCGTCAAAGTTCACCTCAGTGCTCTTTCAGCACATCATGTGCCGGTGGACTGCAGACCTCTTTCCAGCGACTCTCTCGTAGCGAGGTTTCTCCGAGGTCTCCTTCTACTTAAACCACCTCTGCGCCCGCCAGCACCTGACTGGGATCTGAATGTGGTTTTACAGCGGATCACCTGTCCGCCTTTTGAACCCATGGCTACCTGTTCTCTCCGTTTTCTTTCTTGGAAAACTTTATTCCTGATAGCCCTCACTTCCGCTAGACGCGTAAGTGAATTGCAGGCCCTCGTGTCTGATCCCCCTTACACTCGGTTCTACAAAAATAGGGTAGTCCTACGGACTCACCCAAAGTTTCTTCCAAAAGTGGTCTCCCCTTTTCACATCAATCAGGAGGTGGTACTTCCGACCTTCTTTCCCAGGCCACACTCCAGCCGAGCTGAAATGGTCCTGCATACCCTGGACTGTAGAAGGGCATTGAACTTCTACCTTGACCGTACGCGGGAGCACCGTAAAGCTGCTCAGCTTTTTGTGTCTTTTGACCCCAATAAATTGGGGCTCCCGGTCTCCAAGCGTACTCTGTCCATCTGGGTTGCTGACTGTATCGCTTGGGCTTATGGGGCAGCCGGACTCTCGTTAGAAAGTCGAGTCACGGCTCATTGTGTTCGGGCGAAGGCTACGTCAGTGGCTTACCTCCGCTCTGTTCCGCTGGCAGACATCTGCCGGGCCGCTACTTGGTCTTCGAGCCAGACTTTTGCGGTCCATTACTGCCTCGAGAGGGAGTCCCGCAGGGACAGTGCTTTCGGACAGGCAGTCCTCCGAAATCTCTTCGAGGTTTGAGCAACTCCTACCCTCCATCCCGGATGGGGGCTACCGGTGGGTAATAATTCAGTGAAGATTCCTTCCTTCTGTGCCGCTGAGCTAGAGGGAGCTCATTTTTGTGCTTAGGGTCTCCGGTAGCCTTAAGCTTGGGAGTCCCATATGTGAGGACTGACTTCCTGCTTGGTCCTGGAGAAAGCGTAGTTACTCACCTGTAACAGGTGTTCTCCAGGAGCAGCAGGAATCAGTCCTCACAACCCTCCCTCCTCCCCTTGGAGTTGCAATCATCTGCTTAAGTTTTTTTGCAAATTTTTATGCTGTCTTTTAGCTATGTCATCAGACTGGCTAAGATGGCACCCTTGGGTGGGAAGGAGACCGCGCATGCGCGCTGCAATTCCCAAAGGCTTTCTTTGAAAGCTGGGGAAAATTGCTCCGCGAGGGCTCCTTCGGCGCCGACGTCACCCATATGTGAGGACTGATTCCTGCTGCTCCTGGAGAACACCTGTTACAGGTGAGTAACTACGCTATCTTGTCTAGCAAATAACCCCAGAGGGTTAGGAAGGGTTTCCCCAGTCACATTTTTCATGTCTGGTAGGTGTTCCCTACCCCTACCATCTCATCTAAAATCTCTTTTGAGACCTGAGGCTCAAGCCTTTTCTTCACGTGACAACCTAAAGAATGGCAAATTCCCTGGCTTGGTCCATATCCCCTTGGTCTTCTCGCCAGAGATCTTTTTTGTTTCAGTGGCAATTAAAGGACGCCTGATACCCATCTGCCCTTGTACACAGGTCACTATGGTATCTTCCTCCAGTGACGTCCTCTATCCATTCTCCATACTGCGGGTCTGGAGAAATCTGGACTTGCTGCCTGCAGACTGAAGTTATCCTCTGCCTTTTTCCATGTAGGGAAGAAAGATTCTTGATGTATCTATTCAAGCGGGTATCACCCTCCATGCTGTTAGATGAATCTTTTCTCTCCCCATACTCCTATGGGGATCAACTTCAGGAATGTGTGTGTGTATATATATATATAATATATATATATCTTTTAAGTAGATATGTATCCCCATACTTATCTATCTGTCTGTTTACATTCAGATATTCATACATTCCTATATGATCCTGACAGATGGGCACCACCCCTATCAATGCTGTACCAGCATACTTAGGGTTCTACACACATAACCACTTCCTGTGGTGATCAACAAACTTTCCTTACCATATCCTTTCAGGGTTAGGTACCCCTGAAGTTCTCCATGTACCCTTTTGTCTTTCCTTTCAGGAAAGACATTGGGGAACTTCAGTTTATCTAAAGCTTAGCGCTTCCTAAGTCTGTCCTTAACTTCTTATCAGATACAGGGGTTCTCCAGGACCAAGCAGGAAGTCAGTCCTCACTTATGGGTGACGTCGGCGCCGACGGAGCCCTCGCGGAGCAATTTTCCCCAGCTTTCAAAGAAAGCCTTTGGGAATTGCAGCGCGCATGCGCGGTCCTCTTCCCGCCCAAGGGTGCCATCTTAGCCAGTCTTCTTTTTTCCGCGGAGCCCTACAGACGTCCCCGTCTTGTCCCCGCGAAAAAGTCGATATTTCTTCATTATTTTATTCTTTTTCCTTCGGTTCGACGCCGGTCTTTTTCCCGCCGGACTCGCGACGCCGGTCACGAGTCCTCTTCCTTTTTTTCGGTTTTTCTGACTTAGTCAGCTTTCGTTTTCGATTTTTCCCTGGCAGCCCGGTCCTTTGACCTCGCAGGGGCCCTTTTCCCCCGATGGCTGCCAGCGGGTTTAAGCGGTGTAGTCAGTGTGACCGAAATATGTCACTAACTGACACACACGACTTTTGCCTCCGCTGCCTGGGCCCGGATCATGAGGAACTGATCTGTGGGCCCTGCGGCAAAATGTCCTCAAAGGCGTTGAGGAGTCGGCGGCATCAGCGTGATAGAATCTTCGCTGACCCCAGCCGTACCCGGACCTCGTCGGAGGCCTCCGCGTCCAAAGGCTCCAGCTCGGACCGTCGCCGGAGTTCCTCCGACCGGGGTTCTCCCTCCGGGGACCATCGTCGGAAGGTGAAACCCGCGAGGGCGGCGTCGGTGGACGCTCCTGGTTCCGCGAGGGCCAGGTCGCATAGCCCCGACAGCCGCCCCGGGTCCTTGGAGAAGGAACACCTCACGAAGCGACCTCGCCTGGAGTCTGAGATGCCTGCTCGGGTAAGTCCTGTGGTCCTTCTGGACTCGCCTCCGCGACAGCCGACGTCGGGCCCGACGCCGTCGGGGCCCGAGTCGGGGGCTGCTGGGTCACCTGAGCTCGGACTCAGGTTGACGGCCTTGGAGAGCAGACTGTCTGCCTTCATGGACCAGCAGCGGGCACGCCTCGCTGGCGCCGCTGCCCCGACCGCCGGGACGTCGACGTCCAAGTCGACCCCGGAGACCGAGCCGATCCTCGAGTCCATGCGAACTCGAGTCGATCCTCGGTCGAGGTCACCCTCGGCCTCCCGTTCGGGACCGAGGTCGCCGACGCCGACTCCCTCGGCGTCGGGGCGGCAGGCGCCGCGCCCTGCCCGAGCCGACCCCACCGAGTCCTCGTCGGAGTCGGTCTGGGAGTCTGAAGAGGAAGAGTCGCCTGATTCTTTCCGGACTCGGTGTGTCCCCTCGGACTCACCGGAGTCCGAGCCTCGGAAGCAGTCCCCCCCGGAGGATGCCCGGTTCTCGGACTTCGTTAGGGATATGGCCAAGGCTTTGGCCTTCCCTGCGGACCCCGAGGAGGAGCCTCGAGCCGAAGAGCTCGACGCCCTCCAGTATGACTCTCCCGCGAGGGAACACTTTACTGTACCGGTTCCTCCTATGCTGGAACGACTACTCTTCCGCATGTGGGAGAGTCCGGCCTCCTCGCCGGTCCTGAGCAAGCGGATCGATTCTATCTATCGAGTCCGCAAGAGCCCTGGCTTTCAAAAGGCACAGCTACCACACCATTCCATGGTAGTGGAATCGGCCATGCATCGTCTTAAGAGCCAGAAGATGCACTCCTCGGTGCCTCCTGGCAGGGAGGCCCGTAACCTGGATGGCCTTGGTAAGAAGTGTTTCCAGGGCTCTATGCTCGCATGTCGTGTCCAGACTTACCAGCTATACATGGGCATGTATCTCCAAGATCTGGCTAGGGAGCTAGCCGGATTCTCCGCTGGTTTGTCCGAGGAACCCTTGCGGAGGTTCCTGGCCTTGTCCACTGGCATTCGGGAATGCTCCAAGTTCATGTCCCGAGCAGCCTATGATGGCTTTGAAGCATCGGCTCGAGTGGCCGCAGCCGGCATCGGTGCCCGCCGACAGGCTTGGCTTCAGTCGTCAGACCTTGAGCCCTGGGTGCAGGACAAGTTGGTCGATGTCCCCTGCCGAGGCGAAAACCTCTTTGGCAAGCCCATGGCGGAAAAGGCTGCACAAATTGAGACTGAGACTCTCACCAGGACCAGGCTTTCTAGGAAGACCTCCGCCCCTTCCCAGAAAAAGAAGGGCTCGGGGAAAAAGTCCTTTTACCCGAGGAAGGCGGCTGCCTACAAACAATACCCCCATTATCAGGCCCCTGCAGCTCCCCAACAGGGCCAGCAGGCCAAGGGACGGGGTAACGGGTCCCGTAGGCAGCAAGCCCCCAAGCCTGCACCACCAGCCCCTGCTCCGCAGGGTGGGGGCTTTTGACTCACTAAGCATAGCCTCTCCCCCTCCGCTGGTTCCTCCCAGCACCGGAGGCCGGCTGGTTCACTTCGCCCACAGGTGGTCCAGCATCACCGCAGATGCCTGGGTGCTTCAAGTCGTGCGAGAAGGCTATCTTCTCCACTTCCACCAGGTCCCTCCCTCCTATTTTCCGGGAGAACCTCCACGACCCCCTCTGCACAGGGAATTACTCCTTCAGGAGTTGGCAGGTCTTCTGCAGGAACAGGCGGTGGAACCGGTGCCACACCACCTGAGAGGTCAAGGCTTTTATTCCAGGTATTTTCTAATACCAAAGAGAACAGGGGGCCTCCGACCCATCCTGGACTTGCGCAACCTCAACAAGTTCCTTGTGCGGGAGAAGTTCAAAATGCTTACCCTTGGAATCCTTCTGCCCTACCTCCAGCAGGGAGATTGGCTATGCTCCTTGGATCTAAAGGATGCCTACACGCACATCCTCATCCACCCCAGCCACCGCCGATACCTAAGGTTTGTGGTGGCAGGAAATCATTACCAGTACAGAGTACTGCCCTTTGGCCTGTCCTCCGCACCGCGAGTCTTCACAAAATGTCTCGCGGTGGTGGCGGCCCATCTCTGGCTTCACGGCCTCTATGTCTTTCCGTACCTCGACGACTGGCTCGTCAGAGCAGCGTCCGCTCGGGAGGTCACCATCGCCACGCGCCGCACGGTGACTCTTCTGCAGCACTTGGGCTTTGTTATAAACTTCACAAAGTCCACTTTGCTCCCCTCACAGGATCTCGAGTTCATCGGCGCAAGGCTGCACACTCCTCAGGCGCGAGCATACCTACCGCTCGACAGGGCTCAACGGCTCATGGACCTAGCCGACCGCTTTCGCAGCCAGCCCCTGGTCTCCGCCAGGCGCTTCCTGAGACTACTCGGCCATATGGCTTCCACCGTCCATGTGACCCCCAATGCCCGCCTGAATATGCGGCCTGCTCAGTGGTGTCTCCGCCAGCAGTGGCGACAAGCCACAGGCGGCCTATCAGACCTAGTGCGCGTCTCCGAGCCGCTGATCTCGTCTCTCCGGTGGTGGCTTCGGCAGCCAAACCTGATATTCGGCATGCCTTTCCAGTCACCTCAGCCGACCCGGGTGCTGACCACCGATGCATCCCTCCTGGGCTGGGGAGCACATTGCCAAGGGGCACGTACTCAGGGCCTCTGGACCACGTGGGAGTCTGCTCAGCAGATCAACTTCCTGGAGCTCAGGGCGATCCGCCTAGCTCTCAAGGCTTTCTCCCACCTGACCTCCCACCAGTCCGTCCTTGTCCAGACGGACAATCAAGTTGCCATGTTCTACGTGAACAAGCAGGGGGGCACGGGCTCCTTCCTCCTCTGCCGGGAGGCACAGAAGCTCTGCTCTTGGGCCGTCAGTCACGGCATTCTCCTCAAGGCAGTTTATCTCCCGGGCGAAGAAAATGGCCTGGCGGACAAACTCAGCAGGGTCCTCCAGCCGCACGAGTGGCGTCTGGATCCCTTGGTAGTTCAGAAGCTCTTCCTAAAGTGGGGCCTCCCCACGGTGGATCTCTTTGCCAGTCCTCACGACCGGCAGCTTCCTCGCTTCTGCTCTCGTCAGCCACACCCCCTTCGGGTTGCGGCGGACGCTTTTCTAATCTCATGGTCAGGGAGCCTTCTGTACGCTTTCCCTCCCATCCCGCTAGTCTCTCGGACTCTTTTCAAGGTTCTCCGAGACAAAGCCTTCATGATCCTGGTGGCCCCTCGCTGGCCCAGACAGCCGTGGTTTCCGCTCCTCCTGCAATTAGCGGTGGAGGATCCATTCCCTCTGGGGGTACAACCGGATCTCCTCACTCAGGATCAGGGGTCTCTACTACACCCCAACCTCAGGTCTCTCAACCTCATGGCCTGGCTGCTGAGAGGGTAGTCCTTGCTCCCCTTCTCCTGCCGGCGGAGGTGGAGGGGGTCGTCTTGGCTTCGCGACGGCCTTCTACCCGCAAATGCTACGCCCTTAAATGGCGTCGCTTTGCAGTCTGGTGTGCCCAACAGTCTCAGGATCCCTTCTCCTGCCCGGTGTCGGTGATCTTGCAGTACTTGCTACACCTCTCTAATCTGGGACTTAAGTCCAACTCCGTCAAAGTTCACCTCAGTGCTCTTTCGGCACATCATGTGCCGGTGGACGGTAGACCTCTCTCCAGCGACCCTCTCGTAGCGAGGTTTCTCCGAGGTCTCCTTCTACTTAAACCACCTCTGCGCCCGCCAGCGCCTGACTGGGACCTGAATGTGGTGTTGCAGCGGATCACCTTTCCCCCCTTTGAACCTATGGCTACCTGTTCTCTCCGTTTTCTGTCTTGGAAAACACTGTTCTTGATAGCCCTCACTTCCGCTAGACGCGTAAGTGAATTGCAGGCCCTCGTGTCTGATCCCCCTTACACTCGGTTCTACAAAAATAGGGTAGTCCTACGGACTCACCCAAAATTTCTTCCGAAAGTGGTCTCCCCTTTTCACATCAATCAGGAGGTGGTACTTCCAACCTTCTTTCCCAGACCACACTCCAGCCGAGCTGAAACGGTCCTCCATACCCTGGACTGTAGAAGGGCTTTGAACTTCTACCTTGACCGTACGCGGGAGCACCGTAAAGCTGTTCAGCTTTTTGTGTCTTTTGACCCCAATAAATTGGGGCTCCCGGTCTCCAAGCGTACTCTGTCCATCTGGGTTGCGGACTGTATCTCTTGGGCTTATGGGGCAGCCGGACTCTCCTTAGAAAGTCGAGTCACGGCTCATTGCGTTCGGGCAAAGGCTACGTCAGTGGCTTACCTCCGCTCTGTTCCGCTGGCAGACATCTGCCGGGCCGCTACTTGGTCTTCGAGCCAGACTTTTGCGGTCCATTACTGTCTCGAGAGGGAGTCCCGCAGGGACAGTGCTTTCGGACAGGCAGTCCTCCGTAATCTCTTTGAGGTCTGAGCAACTCCTACCCTCCATCCCGGATGTGGGCTACCGGTGGGTGATAATTCAGCGAAGATTCTTTCCTTCTGTGCTGCTGAGCTAGAGGGAGCTCATTTTTGTGCTTAGGGTCTCCGGTAGCCTTGAGCTTGGGAGTCCCATAAGTGAGGACTGACTTCCTGCTTGGTCCTGGAGAAAGCGTAGTTACTCACCTGTAACAGGTGTTCTCCAGGAGCAGCAGGAATCAGTCCTCACTACCCTCCCTCCTCCCCTTGGAGTTGCAATCGTCTGCTTTAGTTTTTTTTTTTGCAAATTTTTATGCTGTCTTTTTTAGCTATGTCATCTGACTGGCTAAGATGGCACCCTTGGGCGGGAAGAGGACCGCGCATGCGCGCTGCAATTCCCAAAGGCTTTCTTTGAAAGCTGGGGAAAATTGCTCCGCGAGGGCTCCGTCGGCGCCGACGTCACCCATAAGTGAGGACTGATTCCTGCTGCTCCTGGAGAACACCTGTTACAGGTGAGTAACTACGCTTTTTCCACACCCTTTCTCTCCTACATGGACTGCTTCTACTGCCAGTCCAGCAGGGTCAGACTCCTTTTTTTTTTTTTTTTCTTTTGGTACTAGGATTAGATTTTCTTGGACCAACACAGATTAAGCTTTCTTAATGGTACTTTCTGCGTCTTCCGCTGAAGTCCTACCTCTCTTTTCCTACCCCAGTTTCTCCCTGGGGCTATTTCTTCACCCTGAGGGGTTCTGACCTCCACTTGTTTTTCTACTTTTCTTACCTCTACTTCTCAGTGAGGTACTCCTTGAGGTTTTCCAATGGTTCTTCTAACAGATCCATATCAACCTCAGTAGACTTGCAATGCCAACAAGGGAGGCCCATATCTCAATTTTTACCACTAGATCTCCCCTCTACAGGGTTCTTCTCTGTAGAGGTCCTGTTCTAGTTCAGCTGTTCCACAGCACCTTTTCTGTATTCAACTCCTACCCTCCATCCCCAGGATGCTTGAGGTTCTGGGGAGCAGCATGGCTCTTCTACATCCGCAACATGCTAGGACTCCCTTTCGGCATCTCAGCTTGGGAGTCCCCCATATGTGAAGACTCATTCCTGCTTGTTCCTGGAGATAGCACAGTTACTTACCTGTAACAGGTGATCTCTGGGAACAGCAGGAATAAGTCTTCACAATCCACCCAACTCCCCTAGGAGTTATTTATTTATTTATAGTCTCTTCTATACCGCGCTATTCAGCATCAGCGCGGTTTACAATGAACAATGAATTTACACATTTCCTATGGTACTTTGTGTTTACACATTTCCTATGGTACTTTGTGTTTACACATTTCCTATGGTACTTTGTGTTTACAGTTGAACAGGTAAAACAACTTGGATAACAGGGGTAACTATTTACAATTTACAACATAATCGTGATCTCCTTTTTGGTTTCAGTCATGGGGGTTTTGGGTGGCTTGTGAGGTTGGTGCTGTGTCTGCATTGGTTACTGGGTAATACAGGAGGAAGAGGTGGTGCTTCAAGGCCTTTCTGAACTGAAAAAGTCTGGGATTGCTCGGATGCCGTGAGGGAGGCTGTTCCAGCACCTTGGTGCACAGAATTGGTAGGCTCTGCCTGCTGTTGCCTTGGTGCATTGTGTTATTGATTTTGGGACTACCAGGGTGTTGAGTGCTACCGATCGTCTGTCTCTATTGTGGGGTGTCGTCTGGAGTTGTATCTCTTTATCTATCTTTCCTTTCCTCTCTCTCTCTTTGTCTCAGCTTTAAAACTTAACTGAGGAGAGGCAGTTGGGAAGGCAGCACGCAGGCATGGTGGGATGCTTCCAAAAGCGTTTTTATTGGACGCTGGGAAGCATTCCCGCGCAGACTACGTCGGTACCGACGTACCCTATATGTGAAGACTTATTCCTGCTGTTCCCAGAGATCACCTGTTACAGGTAAGTAACTGTGCTTTCTTGTGGGGTGCTGCCTTGTTGATTTCTGGTGTGTGCTCGCTACAATGTTTTGAGTGTGTAGTCTGGCTCGGATAAGCAAGCACGTAACTAAGTTGAAAAAAAAAGGAATAAGAGTCTGCTGAGAGAGTCTTCTCAATTTGAAATATGAGCCATTTGTGACTCTCCTTTCTCTGTTTTCATTGGTTTTGGTGGTCTGTTTGGCACTGTTGAGGTTGTTAATTAAGACAGTTGCTTTGACAGTACGATACTAGCATTGGTGGGTGGTACTAGTAGGTTATATGGGTGACATCACCAAAGTTTTGAATATACTCAACCTCCCAGCTGCTGGCAGGTGGAGACAACCTGTTTGTCAGGACTGGACTGGAGGGTTTCAAGGAAAGCCAATTAGCAGGTAAGCCATTCACCATAAATAGAGGCTTGAAAATTAAAGTTATTCTAAATAAATTTAAAAAAATAAAAATTAAATAGAGATAAAAAGGTCTGAAAATATTTTGTGTCACCCTACCACAGCTATACCGAAAAGGAGGGGAGGTTTAGGTTGGTGGTGGCAAGCTTGGAAGGAGGGTGTGGATGTTGAGAGACTGATAGTTTGTATAGAAAAGAACATGTGTGTCAGGAGGGTGTGGGGGGGGGGGAGGAATACTAATTGATGCCTATCTGAGGGGAGGGGGAAAAAGTTCACGCTCCCTATTCTTTTTCTCTACAAACAAATCAGCCAAACTACACCAATGGCATGTAACCTGTGTGTGGTATTTCCTTCTCCAACTTAAACATAACACAGACCCACCTAATTTATACTCTGCTCAAAGCCCATGCATTGGTTGATCCCAACATATAGTTTTGGTCTGAGAGAGGCTGGCTAATTTTCAGACAACTAAGTTAACCAGGTAAATCAGTATTTGTTCAACTAAGTGGCTCCTCTTCTTTGATTGTGTAACATAGTTCTTATTTATGTCAAATCTGATTTAAATAACTTAGTTTATTTTGGTTAACAGAATAATTGGAAACATTGTCTTAGTCTCTGCTCAATATCATTATGGATGCCCCTCCTCTGCAGGAAAGTACATCTAGGGCAGTACTTCTCAACCTTTATTTAGTGGCACACACTTGAGTTTATTTAATCCTTATGGCACACTAAACCAAATTTTGTGTGATCCTCAGCCAGCCTCCCTCCCTCCTTCCCACTGGTAGGACAGCAGGACCTTTAACCTATGTGCCTCATTTTGCTGACTTCAGTTTGATGCCTAAACATAAGAGGCCAATGGATCTTGCAAGATTGCGGCCCCCCACGCTCTGATGTCTGATTGAAGCCAGGAGAGGAGACCCACTTGTAGAAAGCACTGCATACCTCCTTCCAGTGGAAAGGGAGGAAGGAGGGTAGGAGTGCCAGATTTCTGACAAGCTCATCTGAGACTTCTTCTCTGTAGTGCCAGTGGTGAGTGAGCAGCTTTTTTGGATGGTGTGGGAGGGGGGGATGGCAGTCCATTGGACTGCCTCCATGGAAAATTATAGAATTTATTCTCCAACTATACGTAACCACATTCTTTAAGCTTTTTTTATTGATTACCACAAAATACTTTTGAGCCAAAAAAAAAAAAAGACCCAGTGTTGGTGGATATGTCCTACCTACAAGAGAAATAAGCATGTACCAGAAAACAAATCAAATTAGCCCACACAATAAAACCGTTTCCAGCATGTCCAACTGGGTTCTAGTACATCCAGTTTATTGCAGGAGCCATAGAACTATTACAGTAGATCATTGTGTTAACCTATTCTCCAGGACCAAGCAGGAACTCAGTCCTCACATATGGGTGTCATCGGCGCCGTTGAAGCCTGTCAGACGGCTGCCTGGGCGAGAATGTTCACAGTCTTGGCAAGTGCATATGTCGATATGATTTGCAAGGGATTGTGGGCAATGCAGTCCATTCACACCCGACACAGCTGCTCACAATAATTTAGTTGTGCTCAAGTGTAAAGCCAATAAGATATTTATTTATGGGGTTATTTCTCCCAACACAGATATGCTTGGTAGCACATAAATCAGGTTACTTGCTTTCAGTGTTAAACTTGGAAAAACAAAATCAGGAAACAACATTTGAACTTGTCAGGCAATCAAAGCAAAAGAAATAAGACCTGGTTGGAAACAAACTGGTCTTTTCTGTAGGCTTTAGCTAATATTCTCTTAGCACTGTATCAAACAACAAACCAAAAGCCACAAAAGAGAAAAACTGTTCTTTTCAGGTAAACTTCTTATATCTTCCCACATAGATTCAGAAGTGATTCTCACAGAGCTCACAAGCAATTAGGTAAGGCTCAATTGCTAGCAGTTATCCAGCTGAAACCCCTTAGCTGGCTTGCTTTCTATTGCATGGCTAAAAATCCTACTCAGGAGCTTTTCTGAGTAGATTAAAGAACAAGTTTGTATTTCTTTGTGATGGTTGCTGTACTTTATAACAGAAAATCACCAAAGGAGTTTAGACAGAGAGCAGTCCATGTAAACAGATTCTTCATCTGCTATCACCCCCTCTTCTTCAACAAGCATGGGTTCAGTATCATGGATTGGCACAGATGAATCTCCCAATGGAGCACTTTCAGGAGAATACTTGTTTCCCTGCTGTCTTTCAAGGTTATAGCTAGGGCATAGATCAGTGTTCATACCTGAGCTTCCATTGCTGTTAGAGTTCCTCTCTATATAGCCTGGCCAGTATGTAGTCCAGTTCTTATGTCCAGCCTTCCAATCCAGATCCCTGGACACTGGATCTCTCTTCACATACCTTCTGGCACGGGTCTTAGGGTCCCTTCCACGTGCAGCCGTCTCTCTCACAGGTACCGTCTGGAGATTCCTAGCTCTGCAGCACCATTCCTCTGGCTTTCCCCAGTCCAATGGTGTATGCTGGCCCTTGGAATGCCTCCCAGTATACGTACTGCTCTGGACTCTTCTAGACCTCCAAAGGCTTTTCTCCTCTTTCTTCCAAAGGGTTTCTTTCCCTCTTTGTCCGTCCGGTTTGGCTTCTGCTTCTGATGATCCTCCTGATGATGAAGATGATCAAGCTCAAGCTGATTCTCTGTAGAATAAACTCTACCTTTATTCTGTTTGGATGAGTGCTCCTCCCTAACACAGCGCAGCTGTGCTGAATCAGGCCCTGCCCTTTGAGATGAGTGCTTAGGGATTACCTCATAGCCCTCCTGATTGAACACACGTTTCCCCACTTCAGCTCCTCTAATGGCTGTTGGAAACCTGGTGCATTCTGGGACTGGTAGTCTTTTATGGGAAAATTCTGTTTTCTTATTTCTACCAGAACTGACAGGTTGCTTGTTCAGAGTCACTTCACCTTTCCTATAGCTCCTTCCTGAGCTATGATAAGCTTCCTTATCACAAGCCCCAGCGGAGCATTTCCCCAGCTTTCTATGAAAGTCTTTGGGAATGCAGGCACGCATGCGCGGTTCCCTTCCCGCCTAAAGGTGCCATCTTACCTCAGTCTCTTTTTTTCCGTGAAGCCCACCAGACGTGTGTCCTGTTCTCCCGGTTAAAATTAGATTTTTTTCGGCGATTATCGCTATTTTTTCTCCCGGTTCGACGCCGGTTCCCCTCCTGCCGGGTTCGGTACACCGGTATCGAGCCCGATTCTTCTTTTTCAGTTTTTGCCCTTCGTGGCTGGTGTTCGTGCCCTTTTTTCCATTTTTCCATGGAAGGCCGGTCTTTTGACCTCGCGGGGACTCTTTTTTTTTTTCCCCGATGGCTTCCAGTGGATTTAAAAAGTGTGATCGGTGTAAGAAATTAATGTCTCTCACCGACACACACGACTGCTGCCTTCGGTGCTTTGGCCCCGACCACGACCTTAAGTCGTGCGGGCCATGTGGAAAGATGTCTTCCAAGGCACTCCAAAGTCAACAGCAGCAAAAAGGCTTTTCTCGGACTCAGCCTCCGGCTGGGCCCGGACCTCGTCTGAGGCCTCGACATCTCAGGATTCCGATTCCGATCCCGAGCGCCGTCGAAGCTCCTCGGACAGGGGGTCCCCCAACCGGAAACGCAAGAGGAAGAAGCTGCTCGCGAGGGCGTCGTCAGAGGAGGTCCCTGGCTCCTTGAGGGCCAGGTCTAAGATCCCCGACCGTCGCCCCAGGCCCGTGGAACACGAGAAGCCTGCAAAGGTTCCTCGCGTGGAGCCGGAGTCTGCTGGACACGTAAGCCCCGTAGTCCTCGAGGACTCTCCTCCCAGGGAGCCGACGTCGGGCCCGGCGCCACCGGGTCCCGAGTCGGTGGCTGCTGCGTCTCCCGAGCTGAGTCTCAGGATGTCAGCCTTGGAGAGCAGATTGTCTGCCTTCATGGAGCAGCAGCGGGCACTGATGGCCAGCCTGTCTGGCGCATCGGCCCCGACCACCGAGACATCCACTTCGAAGTCGACCCCGGAGACCGAGCCGATACTCGAGTCCATCGTGGCTCGGAGTCGACCTTGGTTGCGGTCTCCCTCGTCCTCCCGTTCGGGACCGAGGGCGTCGACACCGGTGCCTCCGGTGTCGGGGCGGGTGCTCCAGGGCCCCGCGGGGTCGGACCCTGACTCCTCCTCAGACGAGTCAGCTTGGGAGACGGAGGACGAGGCGTCTCCTGATACCTTCAAGACTCAGTGCGTCCCGTCGGACTCACCGCAGTCTGAGCCCCGGAGTAGGTCCCCCCCCGGAGGATACTCGGTTCTCGGAGTTCGTCTGGGATATGGCCACTGCCTTGGCTATTCCGGCGGACCCCGAGTAGGAGCCTCGAGCTGAAGAGCTCGAGGCCCTACAGTATGACTCTCCTCCGAAGGAGGCCTTTACTGTTCCGGTTCCTCCGATTCTGGAACGGCTCCTCTTCCATATGTGGGAGGCACCGGCCTCGGCGCCAGTTCTCAGCAAGCAAGTTGACTCGATCTATCGACTCCGAAAGAGCCCTGGTTTTCAGAAAGCACAGCTACCACACCATTCTATGGTTGTGGAATCGGCCATGCATCGTCTGAAGAGCCAGAAGATGCACTCTGCGGTGCCCCCCCGGCAGGGAGGCCCGGAACCTCGATGGTGTCGGTAGAAAGTGCTTCCAGGGCTCGATGCTTGCTTGCCATGTCCAGTCCTACCAGCTGTACATGAGCAAGTACTTGCGGGATCTGGCCAAAGAGTTGGCCGGGTTCTCTGCTGGTCTCTCCGGGGAACCCTTGCAGAGATTTAAGTCCTTGTCCTCGGGGATTCGGGACTGCTCGAAGTTCATGTCCCGCGCCGCCTACGATGGCTTCGAGGCTTCGGCCCGAGTTGCGGCAGCCGGCATCGCGGCTCGACGCCAGGCATGGCTGCAGTCTGTGGTGAGGAAACCACTGCTGAACCTAGAAATACACAGGAAAATGAGTCCTGTCACTTTAAGGCAGAATGTATCAAGGGTTTCCCTAGTAACCAAGAGTCTGTGACTCAGAGAATAGTCATCCCTAAGCCCCGCCCACAGCAGCACGTCAGGGAGAAGCTTGACCCTAGTCACATGTGCTGGGAGCAAGGTGTGGCTCAGGAGGAAGGAAAGTTTAAAAAGCTGATTTGCAGTAACACAGATAGAAGTGGAATGAGAAGTGGTAAGAAGGTGCCACTCTTGAGACGGAGAAGCAGCAAGGGAAGAGAAGGACAAGGAGAAAGACAAGGAGCATGGAGAGCAAGTGAGAGAGTGCTTGCAGAGCATGAAAGACAGAGTGTAAGAAACACTGGAAGCCGAAGAGAGAAGCTTGATGAGAGATTGCCAAGCACAGCTGAGGAAGCAAGGAACGAGAGGCTGGTGCAAGCAAACGAAGGTGCTGCAGCTGAGAGACAGCATGACTGGCTTGCAGAGCAGAGAGAGTTTCTCAATACCTCAGAATCAAGGCAAGTGTGTCCTTCTCAATTCCTAGACAGGAAATGCCCACGAGAATTAGCTATAGAAGGGAAAGCTAATTCTAGTTATAGACAAAGTACCAGGATAAAGGGAGACAGTTTATCCAAGCACCAAGTAGCTCACTTAACAGAAGAGCTACTGCAAAAGCAGGCTCTACTTAAGAAGTTAAATGAACTAATAGAGAAAGAAAATAGCCAGCTCTCTGTTCAGTTACCTTTTGATGTAAGTGAGAGAGATAGTGTAGAGGAAATGGACATAACAAGTGTGGAGAACAGTACCATGGATTTACAATGTGCTATATGTCAGGTCTCTGATATGGAAGAGTCCTAGAGAGCAATTGTATGTGTGCCGTGCTTAGGAAGCAGCCTAATTCTGAAGACGTCACAACTGAAAGAAACAGCTGTGTTCAACTGATAAGGTTGAGAGCTGGATGTAACTGTTCAAGGGACATTTAAAAGTTTATTTTGCTGCCAGAAGTTTGTTCCTGCAAAGGAGAAAACCTTTAAAAGTTTAAAAGTTTTGGAAAGTGGCAATTTTGATTTACAAGCAAAAGATTGTGCCTGTTTCTTTGAAGTTTGGAATAGAAAGCAAGTTGTTCCTGATTTCTTTTTGAAGCTGTACTGTGGATTAAAAACCTCCTTTATATAATTTACCCCTCGCGTCCTGTGTATGAAGGAACCCCTGAATACATTGAATAAAATTCTCTGTCTTACGCCTGAACCCTTGAGTCACAACTCCTTGCTTTAATATAGGACTACAATTCCCAGCAGCCCTCCTGGCAGCCATTTTGAGGGAATCTTATTTTAAAGCCAAAAGGCGACCTCACCTGCTACCAGTTACCTACCTGGCCAGGCGGGGGCGACAAGTCATTGAACCTCGAGCCATGGGTTCAGGACAAGTTGGTCGATGTCCCTTGTCGAGGTGAAAACCTTTTTGGCAAGCCCATGACCGAGAAAGCCGCTCAGCTCGAAACAGAGCACCTCACACGGACAAGGCTGTCTAGGAAGACCTCTGCCCCTTCTCATAAAAAGAAGGGTTCGGGTAAAAAGCCCTTTTACCCGAGGAAGGGCACTGCCTACAAACAGTACCCGCAATATCAGGCTGCCCAAGCTGCCCCCCCGGGTCAGCAAGCCAAGGGCCAGGGTAATGGGCCCTGTAGGTAGAGGACCCCCAAGCCACAGGCCCCTGCTACCACTCAGCAGGGTGGGGGGTTTTGACTCCTTGAGCGTAGCCTTTCCTCCACTTCTCTCCCAACCCTGCACAGGAGGTCGCCTCGCCCTCTTTGCCCACCAGTGGCCCCTTATCACCGGGGACAGTTGAGTATTGGACATAGTGCACAAGGGTTATGCCCTGCATTTTCACCAACTGCCTCCACCTTACTTTCCAGGGGAGCTTCCAAGGCCTCCCCTGCACACAGACCTTCTCCTGCAAGAGCTTCAAGGTCTGTTGGTGGACAGGGCGGTGGAGCCTGTGCCTCCCCACTTTACAGGGTCACGGTTTCTACTCCAGATATTTCCTGGTGCCCAAAGGAACTGGTGGCCTTTGACCCATTCTGGACCTCAGGACCTCAACAAGTTCCTCGTGAAAGAGAAGTTCAAGATGTTTACTCTTGGAACACTTCTGCCCTACCTCCAGCAGGGAGATTGGCTATGCTCTTTAGATCTAAAGGATGCCTACACTCACATTCTCATTCATCCAGACCACCGAAAGTACCTCAGGTTCATTGTGGGAGGAAACCATTATCAATAAAGAGTGCTGCCTTTCGGCCTCACCTCCGCCCCCAGAGTCTTCACAAAGTGCCTTGCAGTGGTGGCGGCCTATCTGAGAAACCAGGGCATTTTTGTCTTCCCCCAGCTGGACGACTGGCTCATCAGGGGTCAGACGTGCCAGGAGGCCAAACAGGCCACTCTCAGCACTATTGCTCTTCTCCAAAGGCTGAGGTTTGTCATAAACTTCGCAAAGTCCACTTTGCTCCCCTCCCAGAACTTGGAGTTCATAGGAGCACGGCTGGACTCTCTGCTGGCAAAGCTCATTGTCTGGGCAAGTGCACCCAGGGCCTGTGGTCTCCTTGGGAAGCTGCAGAGCAGATCAATCTCCTCGAACTCGGAGCTATTCGATTAGCACTCAAAGCTTTCTCTCCTACCCTGTCTCACCAATCTGTCCTGATTCAGACAGACAACCAAGTAGCCATGTTTTATGTGAACAAACAGGGCGGGACTGGGTCCAGGATCCTTTGTCGGGAGACTCAGGACCTTTGTTCATTTGCCCTCAAGCACAACATGCTCCTCAAGGCTGGGTACCTTCCAGGCCAGGACAACTACCTGGCAGACAGGTTAAGCAGAATACTGCAGCCCCACAAGTGGCAGCTGCATCCTTCAGTTGTTCAGAAGATCTTCCTAAAATGGGGTCTCCCTTTGATAGATCTCTTTGCCAGCCCAATGAACAAGCAACTGCCAAAGTTCTGCTCCAGACAACCGCATCCTCTGCCGATAGCAGCGGATGCTTTTCTGATATCCTGGTCTCAGGGCCTCCTCTATGCGTTTCCTCCCACGCCCTTGGTGGCCCGAACTCTCTTCAAGGTTCTTCAGGACAAGGCCTCGGTCCTGCTGGTGGCTCCCAGGTGGCCGAGACAGCCTTGGTTTCCTCTTCTGCTTCAACTGGCGGTGGATCCGCCACTACCTCTGGGGTTGCAACCCGACCTTCTCTCACAGGAGCAGGGTTCCCTTCTGCACCCCAATCTCAAAGCTCTCAATTTGATGGCCTGGAGGCTGCAAGGGTAGTTTTGGCTCCCTGGGGCCTACCTCAGGAAGTTGAGGATGTTGTCCTAGCCTCTAGGAAACAGTCCACTAGGAAAACCTATGCTCTCAAATGGAAAAGGTTTTCTGTGTGGTGTCAGCTACATACAGAGGATCATTTCTCCTGTACTGTACCAGTATTGCTTCAATACTTACTGCACTTATCAAATCAGGGACTTAAGTCCAATTCCCAGCTCTACCTCTCAGCTCTAGCAGCTCACCACTCACTGGTGGAGGGACATTCTCTGTCTGGTCACCCCTTGGTGCCCGCTTTCTCAGGGGCTTGCTTTTGCTCAAGCCTCCCATCCGTCCTCCTGCCCCTGAGTGGGAGCTGAATGTGGTCTTGCAGCAACTGACTCGCCCACCTTTTGAGCCGATGGCTACTTGTCCACTACGCTTCCTCTCCTGGAAGACTCTCTTCCTGATAGCCCTTATCTCGGCTAGGCGAGTGAGTGAACTTCAGGCTCTGGTCTGTCATAGGCCTTACACCAGGATTTATAGGAACAGAGTAGTCCTTAGGACTCATCCAAAGTTCCTCCCTAAGGTTGTCTCCTCTTTCCACCTCAACCAGGAGGTGGTTCTTCCAACATTCTTCCCTAGGCCTCATGCAAGCCAGGCTGAGGCAGTCCTGCATACCCTGGACTGTAGGAGGGCCTTATCCTTCTACCTTGACCATACGCAGGGACATAGAAGGGCTACTGAGCTCTTTGTATCCTTTGACCCCAATACGTTGGGGCTGGCTGTGTCCAAGCGTACCTTGTCCATCTGGGTAGCTGACTGTATCACCTGGGCTTACAAGGCGGCTGACCTTCCTTTGCAGGGTAGGGTCACGGCCCATCGTGTCAGGGCAATGGCTGCCTCAGTGGCTCATCTCTGCTCTGTGCCCTTGGTAGACATCTGCAGGGCTGCAACTTGGTCTTCAAGCCAGACCTTTGCGGCCCATTACTGCCTGGAGAGGGAGTCCCGTAGGGGCAGTGCCTTTGGCCAAGCAGTACTCCGGAATCTCTTTGAGGTTTAGGCAACTCATGCACTCCTGCCCTCCTGCCCTCTGTTGGGCTACCGGTGGAGGTTGTGTCCTGGAAAAGCATTTCTTTGCTGCTGAGACTAGAGGGGGTTCTCTTGTTCAACCTGGGTTCCTCGGTAGCCCAGAGCTAGGGAGTCACCCATATGTGAGGACTGACTTCCTGCTTGGTCCTGGAGAAAGAGTAGTTACTCACCTGTAACAGGTGTTCTCCAGGAGCAGCAGGAATCAGTCCTCACAACCCTCCCTCCTCCCCTGGGAGTTGCAGTTGTGCATAGTTATTTTACATTTTTGTGTGCTGTTCTTAGCTATGTCATTTGACTGAGGTAAGATGGCACCTTTAGGCGGGAAGGGAACCGCGCATGCATGCCTGCATTCCCAAAGGCTTTCATAGAAAGCTGGGGAAATGCTCCGCTGGGGCTTCATCGGCACCGATGACACCCATATGTGAGGACTGATTCCTGCTGCTCCTGGAGAACACCTGTTACAGGTGAGTAACTACTCTTTCCAATCACTATTCTAGAAAGAAAATGCTTCATTGTTTGGGTGAGATGTTGTTTTTGTAATCATGTTGGTCCTAGTCTTTTTTTTTTTTTTTTCCTCTTAACTCCTTTTTTCAGGCTCTCCTGTTTTCATCACTTCTTCCCTTACCCGTCTCTGACTTAAATTTTTATGTTTATCTCTTTCTACATAGAAACATAGGACTCAATATTAAAAGGGATTATCTCTTATCTGGGATATCCCTAGCTACTGCCACTGCACATCCTGATGCTAACTGGTTAGCATCGGGGCTTTCCGAGGATGGCACCCAGCCATAACTGGGTAGTGGTGATATTGAGTTGCTATCTGATTATGGCAAAGTGGCAAAAGTAAAGCACAGTGAATATCACTGCTGCCCAGTTAGCTTCCTGGCAATCTGGGCAACCCATATATTCAATACTGGGGTCATAAATTTTGGCAGGAAGGGTTGGCCTGTCCACTAGGCGAACTAGGCAGTCACCTAGGGTGGCAGCCCCCCTCCCCCAGTGAAGCGGCAATTCAGTGCTACCCAGCCTGCCATGCTGCCGCCCCTCAGCCCTGGTATACATCTTGTCACCTGGAGGAGGGAGGCGGCACAGTGATCCCTTCGCTGTGTGGGGTTTTAAAGGGCCCGTGCTGGCGTGCTCATGGTCTGCCGTTCCCCCTCCAACAGGGAGTTGCGGTTGCTCTGCCCCTTCCCTCCCCCCCCAGATAATGTTGGATGGGGTGAGCACAGGATGACATGACAGTGGTGTAGTGACTGTAGTTTTGCAGCGGGATTCCTCAGCTGGTCGAACCAATCCGGCAGAGGCTTGTGACAGTCAAGTGGTTTGACCTGTGGAGCTCAGACTTTGTCGAAAGGTGGACAGCTCGAAGCTGCGAGAAAGGACTTAAAGATTTGTTCCTTGCTCTGTTCATTTTACTTTTGAAACTATCTGGGGAGCAATTCATCAATTGGTAACAGAACCCACACATGAAGGAGCCATTCTGGACTTGGTGCTTACCAATGGAGAAAGTGTTTCTGATGTTATAGTGGGAGATCATCTCGCATCCAGTTATCACCAGATGGTGTGGTTCAGTATTAGGACTAGGGATGATAAAAATCCATTCAAAAGCGAGGGTCTTAGAGTTTAGAAAAACGAACTTTGCCAAGATGGGCCAATACCTCGAGGAGTCGTTAGCGGGATGGGAACAGCTGGGGAATGTAAAAAAACAGCGCTTAAAAATGAAAGCAGCTATTCTAAGGGCAACCAACCTTTTTGTTAGAAAGGTAAATAAATGTAAAAGGAAAAGGAGGCCGCTATGGGTCTCAAAAGAAGTAGCTGAAAAGGTGAAGAAAAAGAGGGAGACCTTCATGACATGTAAGAGATCAGAGAGAGGGAAGACAGATATCTATATTTGGAAAAACATAGAGAAGCTAGCAAAGTAGTCACGAAAGCAAAGATACAAAAAGTAGCCGTCAATGCAATGAAATGGAGAAGCTAAGTCATTTTTCAGATATGTTAAGTGAGAAGAGGAAGGGCAAAAGTGGTACTGTCAGACTCAAGTGTGAAGGGAAGGAATATGTAGAAGCTGATGAGGATAAAGCAGAATTGCTTAACAAATATTTCTGTTCTGTGTTCACAGATGAAGGGCCAGGAGCAAAACCTCAGAAAACACCCACAAATAGGAACAGAAGCAACTGGGATCTCAAAAATGATTTTCAGAAGACTGTGTTCATGAGGAACTAGCTAAACTAAAGTAGACAAAGCAATGGGACCGGATCTTGGGGACATTCTAGTGGCTCCACTGACTAACCTTTTCAATGTCTCTTTGGAGTTGGGAGTGGTGCCAGAGGACTGGAGAAAGGCACATGTGGTCCCTTTACACAAAAGCAGGATGTGGTTGACCACTACAGGCTGGTTAGTTTAACCTCTGTGGTGAGTAAATTATTACTGAAAGAGAAAATAGTGAGGTTTCTCGAGTCCAATGGATTGCAGGATCTGGGGCAGCATGGGTTTACCAGAGGCAGGGCTTGTCAGACAAACCTGATTGATTTCTTTTGACCTTTTGACTGGGTGACCAGGTAGTTGGACCGAGGGAGAGCCCTAGATGTGGTGTTCTTAGATTTCAGTTAAGCCTTTGACACCGTTCCACACAGGTGACTTAAAAACAAACTGAGCAGCCTAGGGATGAACCCTAAAGTTACTGATTGGGTTAGAAATTGGTTGAGTGGGAGGTGCCAAAGGGTACAGGTAAATGGAGCTCACTTTGAGGAGAAGGAGGTTACCAGTGGTGGGCCGCAGGGATCTGTCCTTGGTCGGATTCTTTTTAACATCTTTGTTAGTGATATTGTGGAAGGGCTGTCAGGTAAGGTTTGCCTCTTTGCAGATGATACCAAAATCTGCAATAGAATAGACACCCAGGAAGGAGTAAATAACATGAAGAGGGATCTAGTTAAGCTTGAAGAATGGTCTAGAATTTGGCAGCTAAGATCTAATGCTAAAAAATGCAGGGTCATGCATTTGGGCTGCAAAAGTCCAAAGGAGTGGTACAGTGTAAAGGGTGAAATACTTCTGTCTATAAAAGAAGAGTGGGACTCTGATGTTTATAGGATGAATACCATGATATCATCCGCGTATATTCTGTAATGGATATTGTGTTGTCTTATGATGTTGCATATTGGTTGAATGTATACTGTATATTGAATAGCAGTGCTGATAGGGCTGAGCCTTGTGAAACACCCTGGTGTTGGATGAAAGGTTTAGACTGCTGGCTTTTGTTCTCACTTGCTGGTTATGGTGGGAAAGGTATGAGAGAAACCATTCTAGCAGTGTACCATTTATTCCTGTATCTCAAAGTCTTTGTAGCAGAGTGTTGTGGTTAATGGAGTCAAAGGCAGCAGTGATATATATGAAGTATAAGATGAAGCCATAAAGGATATTGTCTGTGCTTGTTACAAGGGTGTCCATGAGTAATGTAACAACTGTATCTCCAGAAACAAGCAGGAATGAGTCTTCACATATGGGTACGTCGGTACCGACGGAGCCTGCGCGGGAACGCTCCCCAGCATCCAAAAAGAAAGCCTTTGGGAGCATCCCACACGCATGCGCGCAGCCTTCCTGCCCATTCACCTCCCTCTCATCAGTTTTCCACGGAGCCGGCAGGACGTATTCCTGTCACCGCAGAAAATTCTTCTTTTTTCTTCTTGTTTTTTTGTGGTCGCGTCTGCCTTCCCTCGACACCACCGGTACCGCCGGTGCTTTTCTTTCTTTTTACTAAAAATTTCTTCTTTTTTCTAAGGAATTTTTTCCTGTTTAGTGCCTGATAGTTTCTAGGCCATTAAGCCTCTATCCTTTCCATCATGGAAAAGCCAGCCACTATTCTTAAGAAATGCCCAAAGTGTGGCTGTACAAATATATTTTTAGACACTCATTCTTGGTGTCTAAAATGTTTAGGTCCTGACCATTGCCCACTGGAGTGTCTTTCCTGCTGGAGCTCAAACAGAGAAGTCTTCAGGATCGAGCACAACTCGATACCCGTTTCACATCGGACTCGATGTCACCAGTCAGAATATCTTCTTTTTCACAGGATCAGGTAACCAAACAAAAGTCTGTTAAGACTAGCCAGTCCTCGAGTGGTAGATCTCCTTCTAAGTATCGAGATGCCTCTGGCCTTGCCCTCGAGGACATTTTGGCAATAAAGCCCTGGCGGGAGTCTTCGGGCTCCAAAGCATCAACGGGGCTTCAGGTTGTTCCCGAGGTTCTTACCTCCATGGACATACCTGGGCCATGCTCGGTGGTTGTGGCCGCTTCGAGCGGTACCGACACCCCGGCATCGGCTATGGTGATGGATGAAACACTCCTCACCGATGAACGTAGTCTAGCGCTCTCAGCTAGACCGACCTTCCAGTATCGGTATCGATCCCGGTACCGGTACTAGTACCGACGTCGGTACCCTCCAGATGTGCATTGATAGACTCGCTTCCTTCGATGCCGAGTCTGGAATCAATCTCCAGTCTGGAGGACTGGGTACCGACTCGCCTGGGTACTGACACCAGACGGTACCAAAGGCACGGTTCCGATGAACCAGGTTCGGCATCGATGTTTTTTTCGATACCGTTACAGCCCTCACCGGCTGGTCCACTGGTATTGGATACGGTACCGGAGTCTGTACCGGTATCCTTTTTACCATCGTTGTCGGTACCTTCCATGCTTCTTTCATCAGGCTCGCTTCCCTCGATACCGAGTCTGGAATCGATTCCTGGCATGGACGATATGCTACCAACTGTTGCTGGTCCCGACCTTCTACCGGCAACCATCCTCTAAGGATACCATACTCCACCCTTTAGGATCTTAGGCTCCTATAAAATTGGATAGATCCCTGGGTGCCAATGCTAGTTCTTCAACAGATCTAGCCTGTCCAAAAGGATTTCCCTCTGGGGATTTTTCTTTTCAAGCTTTTCTCCTGGATATGGCATAATCACTTGCCATTTCTATACCTGGACAGGATCCTACACAAGGGAATACAGAATCCCTGTATATTCCTGGGAGAGCAAAGGAGAACATCATGCTTCCTTTGCATCATTCCTTGCAGGATCTCCTCTTACGAATGTGGGAAGTTCCTTTACCGGTACTCCCACCTTCTAGGGCAACTGATCTTCTGTATCAGGTGCCCCCCTCTCCAGGTTTTCAAAGGACTCAACTTCCTCATCATTCCATTGTGGTAGAATCAGCAATGAGGCGGGTTAAGAGTACTAAAAAGCACTCTTCTTGTCCGCCAGGTCGTGAGTCTAAGACTTTAGATGCCTTTGGACACCAAACTTTCCAGGCATTCATGCTTTCAGCAAGGATTCTCTCATATATTTTCTATATGGGATTATCTCTTGAAGAGGTCACAAAGAAATTACTGTCTTTGACTCCTTTTCTTCAGGAGCCCAAAAGTGCAGACTATTCCTTACTGGTTAGTCATGCTCAAAATATCTCTAGATTCCTTACTCGTGCTTCCCTAGACTCCTTTGAGTCTGTTAGCAGAACTTCTGCTATAGCTATAGGGGCACGACGTAAAGCCTGGCTCCAGGTTTCAGGCTTGGACAAATGGGCACAAGAAAGACTGGGAAATACTCCTTGCACTGGAGAAAATCTCTTTAACAAGGAGTCTTTACTCCAAGTTGCTCATTTAACCACTGACATTCCTGCTTCCAGAGGCTGTTCTACGCCTTCCTCTTTCCCAGTTGGTAGGAAATGTCCTACTTCCCCTAGGGGGAAAAAGTTTTATCCATCTTCTGCCCATCATACAGATGTTCCCAAACAGGGGAAACATCGCCCTGGTCTGAACAAACCACAACCTCAACAGGGTCAGCAAACCCAGCAGTCGCAGGGTTTCAAATAGATCATCATTACCTCTCTTGGTTGGTGGTTAGAGTAGCAGTCTGCTTCTTTTCACTTGAAGTGTCTGCACTAATGTCATCTTAACCTTTTCCTAGATATCTCTTCACGTGACATCTTTTATTTTACTCTGAGAGTCTTATGATGATCATGCCCATAGTTAACAGGTTTCTCTTCCTCTTTTGGGAAAAGAGACGTGACAACTATCAATAAGACAGTTTTTTCCCTATACTGGCATGTATCATCTTACCTTTCAGAGACTTCCTGCATAGTCAGTCTCCTTCAACTCTGTCTTACCTCCCTCTTACTACAACATTCGGTTTGTAAGAGTGGCTCTTTTACACTGGTAAGCCCCTATGGTCCTCTACCTATTCCACAGGGGGATTCTCCCTTCCAGAGTTGTCTCCCTCTTTATCACCTTAGGGCAGCTCATCAGACAATAGGAAGTCCTACTATGTCTGTTTCTTTTTCCCAATCTAAAAAATGGGGGGAAAATAAATTTTCTTCCGCTGCCCTGGTAGTTGTTGCAGATACAGCAGTTCCTAGTGGTTAAGCCACTGCTCCTGTTCACCACACAACCAGGGTTTCCCTCCACTAGCAATCCTTATAGCCTCAGTGCTAAACCCCAAACAGGTTATTAACCTTGTTTGGAAACCCTATTATCACAGACTGGTTGGTTAACTTCTATTCTCTGCCCCTTGTCCTTGGCAGAATAGTTGTTACCCACTGGCTTTAAACAGTCAGTTTTTTCTTCTAACCAACCTGCAGTATGCTCTCTGCAACTCTACAGAGTAGCTTTGCACTATGGGCCCTTGCTAGAGAGCATTAGTATTCTGCCTAGCAGATAACCCCAGATGGTTAAGAGGGGTTCCACCAGTCATGTTCTCATGACTGGTAGGTGTCCCTACCCTTACCATCTCATCTAAAATCTTTTTTGAGACATAAGACACAGGCCTTTCATCACGTGAAAACCTAAAGAATGGCCAATTCCCCGGCTTGGCCCATATCTCCTTTGGACTCTCGCCAGAGATAGTTTTCTTTCAGTGGCAGCTCAAGCACTCCTGATACCCATCTTGCCCTTATAGGCGGGTCACTATGTGGTATCCTATTCCACTGGCGCCCTCTATCCAATCACCATACTGCAGATCTCCAGGAACAAGCAGGAATGAGTCTTCACATATGGGTACGTCAGTACTGACGGAGCCTGCACGGGAACGCTCCCCAGCTTTCCAAAAAAGGAAAGCTTTTGGGAACATCCCACAGCGCCTGCGTGCTCCCTTCCCGCCTTTCCAACCGCCTCTCTCCAGTTCTTCTTTTCCGCGGAGCCAGCAGGTCGTGTTCCTGTCACCGCTGAAGAAATTCTTTGTTTTATTTTATTTCTTTGGTCGCGCGTCTGCCTTCTCCGATGTCGGACCGGTACCGCCGGTCTTTCTTTCTTTTCTTAAAAAAAAACCAAAACAAAAAACGAACATATTTTTCCCTCACTTAGGGTGTTTTTCCTTTTTGGGCCTTAGGCCTCACGAAACCTTTTCCTCATGGAAAAACCAGCCTCCGGGATTAAAAAATGCACTAAGTGCAGCGGTACTATTTCTGTTACCGACACCCATGAATGGTGTCTCAAATGTTTGGGTCCTGACCACTCCATTTTGGATTGTTCGTCCTGCTCCTTGATGTCCAAATGAGGTTTACAGAACCGAGCAGCCAAGCTCCATGTTCTGTTTCCCTCTGATGCAGCTTCAGTGGCATCGACGTCTTCCAGGGCTTCCTCTTCCTCCCATGGATCTCAGGTAACCAAACATAAGACCAGCCGGTCCTCAAAGGGTAGATCTCCTTCCAAGCATCGAGATGCCTCCGGGCTTGCCCTCGAGGATCCTGCCCCGGCAAAACTACCCCGGCGGGAAGCTCCGGCTTCCAAAGCTCCACCTATGGGGTTACAGGTTGACATCGATGGCACGGCCTCGACCGATCACCTGTTAGAATGCTCTGGGGTACCGGCACAACCTTCCGGTACCGAATTCCAGGCATTCATGGCGTCGATGGATCAGAATGTTCTATCCATGCAGCAGGCTATCACGGCCTTCATTCAAGCTGCGACGCCGCTGATACCACAACAAACTCCGTTGTCGGTATCAGCCCGGGTACCGGCACAAATGCCGGTACCGGTACCGACTGCATCGACATCGGCCATGGTGTCGACTGCAGCGGTTCCCTGCCCAGGGATGCCCATCGGTACCGAACAGGTACCGATAACGCCCGATGTTGATACCGCTCGGTACGCGTATCGAGCTTTGAAAGAGCACCCTGACAGTCGATACTTTGATTCCTCCGAAGATTCTGATGCATCAGAGGCGTCTGCTGAAGTATCCATAGCCCTTCCTGAAGAGCCTTCTTCTCCAAAAAGAAGAATGTCTCCTCCAGAAGACTTGTCCTTTCAAGACTTCATAAGAGAAGTGGCTAAAGGGCTTTCTATTTCAGTAACCTCTGAATCAGAGCCTAGAGCTAAAAAATTAGATATTTTAGGTTATCCCAAGGCTCCTAAGGAGGCAGTCACCTTGCCAATTCATGAGATTCTTTATGATCACATGATTGACTTATGGGAGACTCCTCTCACTATCTCTCCTCATTCTCGTAGGTTGGACATCATGTACCGTGTCCCTCCTTGTCCTGGTTTTCATAAAACACAGCTTCCTCATCATTCTATTGTGGTGGAGTCAGCTATGAAAAAGATAAAGAGTGCAAAAAGACACTCCTCTGCTCCTCCAGGAAGAGAATGCAGGACCTTGGATGCTTTTGGTAGGAAAATCTTCCAAGCCAGTATGCTCATTGCCAGAATCAACTTCTATAGTCTTTATATGGGGATGTTTCTGAAAGAAGTTGCAGATAAGCTACACACTTTCCTCCCTTTTCTTCCAGAGGATAAAAGGGAAGAATTTCTTATTTGGCTTAAGCATACTCAAGATATTTCAAAGTTTTCCAACCGTGCAGCTTTTGACTCCTTTGAGGGTGCCAGCAGAGCTTCGGCCATTGCCATAGCTGCTCGCAGAATTGCTTGGCTCCAAGCTTCTAATCTAGAATCTTGGGTCCAGGATGGCTTGGGAAATCTTCCTTGTACAGGAGAAAACCTGTTTGGCAAAGATTGGCAAATAAAAGCCACTCAAATGGATGCAGAAAATTCTGCTTTGGATAGACTTTCAAGGTCAACCTCCATTCCTGCCAAGAAAAAACCTTTCAAGAAGTCTTTTTTCCTCAAGAAAGGCAGATTCCATCCTGCTTCTGGCCAGCAATCTTCTACAGGTCGTTTTGCTGCTAAGCGTCAGCAACCTAAGCAGGCCAGGCCTAAGCCTACAGGGGCTGCTGCAACTCAGCAGACCCAGCCTCTTCAGGGCTTTTGACTTGATGCTAGAGAACTTAGCCTTTCTGGCTCTGAAACAGCCAGAGCCTCTCACTATTCCAGGAAGGTTAGCTCACTTTGCTCCCAGATGGGAGCAAATTACAACAGAGCAGTGGACCCTCTCCATCATAAGGGAGGGGTACAAACTTCATTTCTCAAACCTTCCTCCCCACACCATGGTGAGACATTTCAATTCTCCAACATCTCTCCTCGACCTTCTAGATCAGGAGGTGGCTGCCCTTCTTCCCCAAGGGGCAATAGAAGAGGTACCTCTTCTTCAACAAGGGTCAGGGTTTTACTCCCCCTACTTTCTCATCCCAAAGAAAACAGGGGGCTACAGACCCATATTAGATCTCAGAGAATTGAACAAATTTCTATGCAAGGAGAAATTCAAGATGCTTTCTCCGGGCACTCTCCTTCCATACCTTCAGAGGCAGGATTGGCTATGTTCTCTAGATCTCAAGGATGCGTACACCCATGTCCTCATCCATCCATCTCACAGAAGGTTCCTCCGTTTCCTTTTCCAAGGAAAACATTACCAATACAGGGTGCTTCCTTTCGGTCTGGCCTCTGCTCCAAGAGTGTTCACCAAATGCATGGCAGTAGTAGCTGCATTTCTACGCACTCTGGGGATATTTGTATTCCCATACCTGGACGACTGGCTCATCCGAGCTCCATCTCAGTCAGAGGCCCAGACTGCCCTGGACTGCACAAGGCGCATTCTGCAGTATCTGGGACTTGTGGTAAATCTCCCAAAGTCCCAGCTCACCCCTACTCAGTCCCTAGAGTTCATAGGGGCCTGGCTAGATACTACCACTGCAAGGGCCTATCTTCCTCAGGCCCGTTGCCTACGCCTAGTGCAGTTAGCCTCCCAGATTCAGTCAAAGAGCCATTTAACTGCCCGGGAGATGATACAACTGCTAGGCCACATGGCATCTACAGTGCATGTGGTCCACTATGCTCGCCTTCACATGAGAGCAGCTCAATGGACTTTGTCCACCCAGTGGACTCAAGCTTCAGGGGCTCTGACAGACAAAATAGCAACCTCCAGGCGCCTCTTTTGGTCTCTACAGTGGTGGAAGTCCACCCAAAATCTGTTGCTGGGGTCCCCCTTCCAACAGTTGTTGTCCCAAGCAACCCTCACTACAGATGCCTCCCAAACAGGTTGGGGAGCTCATCTACAAGACCTCTCCACTCAGGGCACTTGGTCTCCACAGGAGACCTCTCTACATATCAACCACTTGGAGCTCCGAGCAGTTTTTCTAGCTCTCAAGGTCTTCCATACCCTGCTCAGCTACAAGACAGTCCTCATTCATACGGACAATCAGGTAGCCATGTTTTACATAGACAAGCAAGGAGGAACTGGCTTTCTGTCGCTTTGCAACGAAGCTTTAAGATTGTGGGCCTTCGCCAGAGAGCATCAAATCCATCTCCTGGCCGTATACCTTCCAGGAATCCAAAACTCTTGGGCAGACAGACTCAGTCGAGTTCTGCTTCCACACGAATGGTCCCTGCACATGGACCAGGTACTCAGAATCTTTCAAGAGTGGGGAACCCCGGACATAGACCTCTTTGGAAGTCCGTGGAATGCCAAACTTCCCCGGTTCTGTTCCAGAATTCCATGTCAGGAAGTTCAGGTCAAGGATGCCTTCCTCCTTCACTGGGGGTCAAGACTTCCTGTATGCCTTTCCACCCATTCCCTTAATTCCCAAGACTCTATTCAAGCTCCAGAGGGATCAAGGATCTATGATCCTCATAGCTCCACGTTGGCCACGCCAAGTGTGGAACCCTCTACTTCTGCATCTCTCTCAAGCTCCCTCCCTAGACTTGGGAGCTGCTCCAGACCTCCTGTCCCAGGAGGAGGGAACTTTGTGGCACCCAAACCCCAAGTTCCTTCACCTCAGGGCTTGGTTGCTGAAGGCTTAGACCTTCAAAGTTAGAATTTTTCTCAGCAGGTGAAGGATATCCTCCATGCTTCCAGAAAACCTTCTACTAGACCTTCCTATGCTTTTAAATGGAAAAGGTTTTCCATTTGGTGTGCTGAGAAGGGTCTTGACCCTCTAGCACTACCTTTGAATTTTCTATTGGAATATCTCCTGCATCTCTCCAATGCAGGCTTTAAGACGAATTCAGTAAGAGTCCATTTGAGTGCTATTGCAGCATCCCTTAAGCCTCTCAATGGACAGCCTATTTCCTCTCATCCTCTTATTGCAAGATTCATGAGAGGCCTAACTTTAACTAAACCTCCCATTAGGCCTCCTCCGTTGTCATAGGACTTAAATCTGGTTCTTGGTCAGCTTATGAAGCCACCTTTTGAACCCTTATCCACCACCTCCTTGAAATTTCTTTCCTGGAAGGTTATTTTCCTCATTGCAGTCACATCAGCTCGCCGCATCAGTGAGCTACAGGCCTTGGTGGCTAATCCTCCTTATACAAGGTTTCATCATGATAAGGTAGTCCTCAGGACCAATCCACACTTTATGCCTAAAGTTGTCTCACCTTTTCATCTGAACCAAGAGGTATATTTACCTGTCTTTTTTCCAGGTCCTCATGCATCAAGTGCAGAAAGGAATCTTCATACCCTGGATTGTAAAAGGGCTCTTGCCTTTTACTTACAATGGACTCAGCAACATAGAAGGTCTTCCCAACTCTTTGTTGCTTTTGATCCTTCTCATTTAGGACTTCCAGTCTCTAAAAGGACATTGTCCACTTGGATTGCTCAGTGTATTTCTTTCGCCTACCAGAGTAAGAACCTTTCTCTGGAAGGCCATGTCACAGCTCACAATGTGAGGGCCATGGCAACTTCTATGGCTCATCTAAATTCTGTGTCCATCGACCAGATCTGTCGAGCAGCCACATGGGCCTCTGTTCATACCTTCACGGCTCATTATTGTTTGGACAAGGACTCCCGCCGGGATGCCTTGTTTGGTCAGGCTGTCCTAAAACACCTGTTCCATATTTGAACAACTCCTACCCTCCATCCCTGTTTAGATGCCTGAGATCCAAGGGGGAGGTAGGGCCCTTCTCAGGGTCTACAACCCTGGGGATCTCCCCGGCATCTCTAGCTGGGGAGTCCCCATATGTGAAGACTCATTCCTGCTTGTTCCTGGAGATAGCACAGTTACTTACCTGTAACAGGTGATATCTGGGAACAGCAGGAATAAGTCTTCACAACCCACCCACCTCCCCTAGGAGTTGTATCTCTCTATCTTCCTTTCCTCTTTCTTTCTCTTTGTCTCAGCTCTGAAACTTGAACTGGAGAGAGGCGGTTGGAAAGGCGGGAAGGCAGCGCGCAGGCGCTGTGGGATGTTCCCAAAAGCTTTCCTTTTTTGGAAAGCTGGGGAGTGTTCCCGCGCCGGCTCCGTTGGTACCGACATACCCATATGTGAAGACTTATTCCTGCTGTTCCCAGAGATCACCTGTTACAGGTAAGTAACTGTGCTTTCTGGAGAGATCTGGACTTGCTGCCCGCAGACTGAAGTTATGCTCTGCATTTTTCACGTAGGCCATCCTGGTTATTCAAGAGCTCGATTTCTGAAAGGAATCTAGATTCCTTCTTATCAGGGTAACCATTCCTCTGACTCTGTCAGTCATAACCAGGAAAAGAAGATTCTCTATGCATCTATTCAAGCAGGTATCACCCTTCTTGCTATTAGATGAATCTTTCTCTCTCCCCATATTCCTAGGGGAATTTAGTTGTATAGGCATCTCTCCATCCACATACCTGGAGACATGTGTCTATATGCCGACATATTCATATACATATATCTATATATCTATATCTATTTGTGTATCTTCTGCCCATACATATCTCTCTCTCTATATATATGCATATATACCCTATATGTGTATATATTTAGGAATATATATATATATATATATCTAGTGAGATATATCTTTTAGGTAGATATGTATCCACATACTTATCTATCTGTCTGTTTAGGTTTAGATATCCATACATTCCTATATGATCCTGACAGATGGGCACTACCCCTATCAATGCTGTGCCAGCATTCTTAGGGTTCTACACATATAACCACTTCCTTTGGTAATTAACAAACGTTTCCTTACCATAACCTTTCAGGGTTAGGTACCTCTGAAGCTCTCCATGTACTTTTTTCTTTTCTAATTGACCCCATTTAGGAAAGACATTGCGGAACTTAAGTTAATCTAAAGCTTAGTGCTTCCTAAGTCTGTCCTTACTTTCTCATCAGATACAGGGGTCTCCATACCCTTTCTCTCTTACATGAACTAATTCCATTGCCAATCCAGATGGGTCAGACTCATTTTTCTTTTGGCCCTAGGATTGTACTGTTCTTGGACCAAAAAAGCTTAAGCTTTGTCTAATAGTACCTTCTGCGTCTTCCGCTGAAGCCCTACCTCTTTATACTACCCCAGTTCCCCTGGGGCTACTCTCACCCTGAAGGGTTCTGACCTCCACTTGTTTTTTCTACTTTTATTACCTCTACTTCTCAGTGAGGTACTCCTTGGGGTTTTTTCACTGGCTCTTCTAACAGATCCATATGAACCTCAGTAGACTTTTGCAGTGCCAACAAGGGAGGCCGTTATTACAGTGTTTTACTACTAAATGCCCTCTATACAGGGTCTTCCTCTATAGAAGTCCTGTTCTAGTCCAGCTGTTCCACAGCATGTTTTCTGTAATTCAACTCCTACCCTCCATCCCCAGGATGCCTGAGGTTCTGAGGAGTAGCATGGCTCATTCTAGATTCGCAACATGCTAGGACTCCCTCTGGGCATCTCAGCTTGGGAGTCCCCATATGTGAAGACTCATTCCTGCTTGTTCCTGGAGATAGCACAGTTACTTACCTGTAACAGGTGATCTCTGGGAACAGCAGGAATAAGTCTTCACAACCCACCCACCTCCCCTAGGAGTTGCATTTCTCTATCTCTATCTTTCCTTTCCTTGCTCTCTCTCTCTCTCTCTTTGCCTCAGCTTTAAAACTTAACTGAGGAGAGGCAGTTGGGAAGGGCGGGAAGGCAGCACGCAGGTGTGTTGGGATGCTTCCAAAAGCGTTCTGATTGGACGCTGGGAAGCATTCTCACGCAGACTCCGTCGGTACCGACGTACCCATATGTGAAGACTTATTCCTGCTGTTCCCAGAGATCACCTGTTACAAGTAAGTAACTGTGCTATCTCCAGGAACAAGCAGGAATGTAGTCTTCACATATGGGTATCGTCGGTACCGACGGAGCCTGCGCGGGAACGCTCCCCAGCGTCCAATTAGGAAGCCTGCGTGCTGCCTTCCCACCTTTCCCAACTGCCTCTCTCCAGTTCTTCATTTTACGCGGAGCCAGCAGGTTGTCATTCTTGTCACCACAAAAAATTGTTTCCTTATTCTTTATTTTTTTGTGGTCGCATCTGCCTTCGACGCTATACCGGTACCTCCGGTTCTCTTTTCTTTCTTTTGTTTTAAAAGAATTATATTCTTATTTTTTTCCAAACTTTTCTTTTCAGGTGTATGTGCCATTTTGGGCCTTAGGCCCCAAATTTTTTCCGTCATGGAAAAACCCACTTCGGGTTTTAAAAAATGCACCAAGTGTGGCGGTACCATCTCCGTCACCGACACCCATGAGTGGTGTCTCAAATGTTTAGGTCCTGACCACTCCATCACCGAGTGTATGGCTTGTGCCATGATGTCCAAGAGGGGTCGACAAAACCGAGCTGCTAAGCTCAGTGCCCTTTTTCCCTCCGATGCAGCTTCTGTGGCATCGACGTCTTCCAGGGCTTCGTCTTCCTCCCATGGATCTCAGGAAACCAAACATAAGTCTAGCCGGTCCTCAAAGGGTAGATCTTCTTCTAAGCATCGAGATGCCTCTGGCGTTGCTCTTGAGGGTTCCATACCGGCAAAATTGCCCCGGCGGGAGGCTTCGGCTTCCAAAGCATTATCGGGGCTCCAGGATGTTCTCGAGGCCTCGACCTTGGCAGAACTACTGGTGCCATGCTCTGGGGTACTGGCTGTCTCCGGTACCGATACCCAGGCATCGGCAATCTCCAGGATCAAGCAGGAATGAGTCTTCACATATGGGTACGTCGGTACCGACGGAGCCTGCGCGGGAACGCTCCCCAGCGTCCCAAAAAAGGAAAGCTTTTGGGAGCATCCCACAGCACCTGCGCGCTGCCTTCCCGCCTTTCCTAACCGCCTCTCTCCAGTTCTTCTTTTCCGCGGAGCCAGCAGGTCGTGTTCCTGTCACCACTGAAGAAGTTCTTTATTTTATTTTATTTCTTTGGTCGCGCGTCTGCCTTCTTCGACGTCAGACCGGTACCGCCGGTCTTTTCTTTCTTTTTCTTAAAAAAAAACAAAAAACCACTAAAGTGGAACGGAGAGTATGTTTTTGTCGTCTTGGGCCTTAGGCCTAAAAGAAATTTCCTCATGGAAAAGCCCGCCTCTGGGTTTAAAAAATGCACTTAGTGCAGCGGTACCATTTCTGTTACCGACACCCATGACTGGTGTCTTTAAATGTTTGGGTCCTGACCATTCCATCTCGGATTGTGTGTCCTGCTCCATGATGTCTAAGAGAGGTTTACAGAACCAAGCAGCTAAGCTCAATACCCTGTTTCCCTCGGATGCAGATTCGGTGGCATCAACGTCATCCAGGGCTGCTTCTTCCTTCTATGGATCTCAGGTAACCAAACATAAATCCAGCCGGTCCTCGAAGGGTAGATCTCCCTCTAAGCATCGAGATGCCTCCGGGCTTGCCCTCGAGGATCCTGCACCGGCAAAAGTACCCCGGCGGGAAGCTCCGGCTTCCAAAGCTCCTCCTATGGGGTCATAGGTTGACATCGATGGCTCGGCCTCGACTGATCACCTGTTACAATGTTCTGGGGTACCGGTGGAATCTGACGGTACCGACTTCCAGACATTGATGGCGTCGATGGATCAGAATATTCTGACCATGCAGCAGGCCATTACGGCATTCATACGAGCTGCGACGCCGCTGGTACCGCAACAAGCTCCGTTGTCGGTACCGGCTCCGGCACCGGCACCAATATCGGTGCCGGTGCCAGTACCGATTGCATCGACATCTGCTTCGGTGTCGACTGCAGCGGTACCCTGTCTGATGATGCCCATCGGTACCGAACCGGTACCGATCACTCCCGAGGTCGATACCACTCGGTACGCGTATCGGGCTCTACAGGAGCATCCAGACAGGCGATACTTCGATTCCTCCGAAGACTCTGATGCATCGGAGGCTTCTGTCGAAGCATCGGTACTCCTTCCTCAAGAGCCTCCTTCTCCAAAAAGAAGACTGTCTCCTCCAGAGGACTTGTCTTTTCAAGACTTCATAAGGGAAGTGGCCAAGGGGCTCTCTATCTCAGTGGCCCCTGAGTCAGAGCCTAGAGCCAAAAAGTTGGATATTTTACAATATCCCAAGGCTCCTAAAGAGGCAGCCACTTTACCAATTCATGAGATCCTTTATGATCACATGTTGGGCATATGGGAGACTCCTCTCACTATATCTTCCCATTCTCGTAGGCTGGACACCATGTACCGTGTCCCTCCTTGTCCTGGGTTTCATAAGACTCGGCTTCCTCACCACTCTATTGTGGTGGAGTCTGCTATGAAAACGTTAGAGTGCAAAAAGGCACTCCTCTACTCCTCCAGGAAGAGAATGTAGAACCTTAGATGCTTTTGGCAGGAAAATCTTCCAAGCCAATATGCTTGTTGTCAGAATCAACTCCTATAGTCTCTATATGGGGATGTTTCTGAAAGAAGTTACAGATCATCTGCAAACTTTCCTCCCTTTTCTTCCAGAAGATAAGAGGGAAGAGTTTCTCACTTGGCTTAAGCATGCCCAGGATGTTTCCAAATTCTCCAACCATGCAGTTAGTGCAGTTAGCCTCCCAGATTCAGTTAAAAACCCATTTAACTGCTCGAGAGATGTTAAAACTGCTAGGCCACATGGCATGCACTGTGCATGTGGTCCCTTATGCTCGCCTTCACATGAGGGCAGCTCAATGGAATTTGTCCACCCAATGGACCCAGGCATCAGGGGGTCTGTCAGACAAAATAGCAACCTCCAGGCGCCTCTTTTGGTCTCTCCAGTGGTGGAAGTCCACTCAAAATCTGTTGCTGGGGTCCCCCTTCCAACAGTTCTTACCCCAAGCCACCCTTACAACAGATGCCTCTCCAAAGGGTTGGGGAGCTTATCTTCACGATCTCTCCACCCAGGGCATTTGGTCCCCACAGGAGACCTCTCTACATATCAACATCTTAGAGCTCAGAGCAATCTTCCTGGCTCTGAGTCTTCCATACCCTGCTCAGCTACAAGACAGTCCTCATTCACACGGACAACCAAGTAGCCATGTGCTATGTGAACAAGCAGGGAGGGACTGGCTCTCTGTCGCTTTGCAACGAAGCTCTGAGATTGTGGGCCTTCGCCAGAGAGCATCAAATTCATCTTCTGGCAGTATACCTTCCAGGAGTTCAAAACTCTTGGGCAGACAGACTCAGTCGAGTTCTGCTTCCACGCGAATGGTCCCTCCATATGGACCAGATAGTCAGAATCTTTCAAATTTGGGGAACCCCGGACATAGACCTCTTTGCAAGACCGTGGAATGCCAAACTTCCCCGATTCTGTTCCAGAATTCCGTGTCAGGGAGTCCAGGCCAAGGATGCCTTCCTCCTTCATTGGGGTCAAGACTTCCTATATGCCTTTCCACCTATTCCCCTAATTCTTAAGACCCTGTTCAAGCTTCAGAGGGATCGAGGGACTATGATCCTCATAGCTCCACGATGGCCACGCCAAGTGTGGTACCCTCTACTTCTGCATCTCTCTCAAGCTCCCTCCCTGGACTTGGGGTCTGCTCCAGATCTCCTGTCTCAGGAGGTGGGAACGTTGTGGCACCCAAGCCCCCAATCTCTCCATCTCAGGGCTTGGTTGCTGAAGGCTTAGACCTTCAAGATTGGCATCTTTCTCAGCAAGTGAGGGATATCCTTCATGCTTCCAGAAAGCCTTCTACTAGACGTTCCTATGCTTTTAAATGGAAACGGTTTACCATTTGGTGTGCTGAGAAGGGTTTTAACCCTCTAGCAATACCTTTGAATTCTTTACTAGAGTATCTCCTGCATCTTTTCCATGCAGGCCTCAAAACAAATTCAGTAAGGGTCCATTTGAGTGCTATTGCAGCATCTCTCAAGCCTCTCAATGGTCAACCTATTTCCTCTCATCCTCTTATTGCAAGATTCATGAGAGGCCTTCTTTTAACTAAACCTCCCATTAGACCACCTCCAGTGGCATGGGAATTGAATCTGTTTTTTTGTCAGCTCATGAAGCCACCCTTTGAACCCTTAGCCACTACCTCCTTGAAATTTCTTTCCTGGAAAGTTATCTTTCTTATTGCAGTCACCTCAGCTCGCCGCATCAGTGAGCTGCAGGCCTTAGTGGCTAATCCACCTTATACAAGGTTCCATCATGAGAAGGTAGTCCTTAGGACCAATCCACACTTTATGCCTAAAGTGGTCTCACCTTTTCATCTTAACCAAGAGGTGTATTTACCTGTCTTTTTTCCAGGTCCTCATGCATCAAGTGCAGAGAGGAATCTTCATAGCCTGGATTGTAAGAGGGCTCTTGCCTTTTATTTACAAAGGACACAGCAACATAGAAAGTCTTCTCAACTCTTTGTTGCTTTTGATCCCTCTCATTTGGGACTTCCAGTCTCTAAGAGAACACTGTCCAATTGGATTGCTCAGTGTATTTCTTTCGCCTACCAGAGTAAGAACCTTTCTCTGGAGGGCCATGTCACAGCTCACAATGTGAGGGCCATGGCAACCTCCATGGCTCATCTAAATTCTGTGTCCATCGACCAGATCTGTCGAGCGGCCACCTGGGCCTCGGTTCATACCTTCACAGCCCATTACTGCTTGGACAAGGACTCCCGCTGGGATGCCTTGTTTGGTCAGGCTGTTCTCAAACACCTGTTCCATGCTTAATCAACTCCTACCCTCCATCCCTGGTTGGATGCCTGAGATCCAGGGGAGAAGGTAGAGCCCTTCTCAAGGTCTTACAACCTTGGGGATCTCCCAGGCATCTCTAGCTGGGGAGTCCCCATATGTGAAGACTCATTCCTGCTTGTTCCTGGAGATAGCACAGTTACTTACCTGTAACAGGTGATCTCTGGGAACAGCAGGAATAAGTCTTCACAACCCACCCACCTCCCCTAGGAGTTGTATCTCTCTATCTATCTTTCCTTTCCTTTCTCTCTCTTTGTCTCAGCTTAAAACTCGAACTGGAGAGAGGCGGTTAGGAAAGGTGGGAAGGCAGCGCGCAGGCGCTGTGGGATGCTCCCAAAAGCTTTCCTTTTTTGGGATGCTGGGGAGCGTTCCCGCGCAGGCTCAGTCGGTACCGACGTACCCATATGTGAAGACTTATTCCTGCTGTTCCCAGAGATCACCTGTTACAGGTAAGTAACTGTGCTGCGTCGATAGACCAGAGGTTCCTGGCTATTGAACGCAGTCTGGTGTCTCTCCTTGCAGCATCGATCCCCTCGGAACCACGTCAGACAGTTCAACCGGTACCGACCCCGGTACCGGTATCGGTACCGATAGCATCGACATAGGTGTCGGCTTTGCCGACTCCTAGTCATGCGATGCCTTCCAGTACCGATACACCGGTGCCGATTCCCCTCGGTACCGACTTCGGTCGGTATGGGTATCAGGCTCTTCTAGAGCATCCGGAGAGACGATACTTCGAATCCTCGGAGGACTCCGAGGATTCAGACAGTTCTGCCGGTACCGGCATACTTCTCCCGGAGGAGCCTTCCTCTCCTAAACGTAGGATGTCTCCTCCAGAAGATATCTCCTCTCAGGATTTCATCAGGGTGGTGGCTCGAGGTCTGTCCAATCTCCAGGCACAAGCAGGAATGAGTCTTCACATATGGGTACGTCGGTACCGACGGAGTCTGCGCAGGAACGCTTCCCAACGTCCAATCAGAAAGCCTTTGGGAGCATCCCAACACGCCTGCGTGCTGCCTTCCTGCCTTCCCAACTGCCTCTCCTCAGTTTTCGTTTTTCCGCGGAGCTGGCAGGACGTCCTCCTGTCACCGCAGAAAATTCATCTTTTATTTTTTAGTTTTCTTGTGGTCGCGGCTGCCTTCCCCGACGCCACCGGTACCGCCGGTGTTTCTTTTTTCTTTTCTGGTAAAATTTTCCTTTTTAGGGAATATTTTTTTTCCTTCTCAGTGTTTCATGGTTTTTTCAGGCCTGCTAGGCCTCTCCACTTTCCTTCATGGAACCGCCAGCCACTATCCCCAAGAAATATACAAACTGTGGCAGTACAAACTTAAGGTTGGACACTCACAATTGGTATCTAACCTGCTTGGTTCCTGACCATTTTCCTCCGGAGTGTCTCTCCTGCAATAGTATTGTGAGAAGAAGTTTTCAACATCGAATTCCCCTCGACACGCGGTCCCCATCCAGTTTCTGGGCACCGACCATATCTTCTTCTACACAGGATCAGGTAACCCAAAAACAGTCTGTTAAGACTAGCCAGTCCTCGAGTGGCAAATCTCATGCACAGCATAGAGATGCCTCCGGCCTTGCCCTTGAGAATCCACTGGCTACAAAACCCCAGTGGGAGTCTTCGGCCTCCAAAGCCTGTGTGGGGTTTCAGGTTGTTCCTGAGGTTCACCCCTCACAGAACATACCTGAGCCATGCCCGGTGGTGGCATCCGCTTCGAGCGGTACCAATACCCCGGCATCGGCAATGGTGTTGGATGAAACATTCCTCACCAAGGATCGTCGTCTGGCGTCCTCAGTACCTACGGGGCCGTCGAGTACGCTACAGACCGACCTTCCAGTATCGGTACTAGTACCGATGTCGGTACCCTCCAGATGTGCTTCGATAGACTCGCTTCCTTCGATGCCGAGTCTGGAATCGATCTCCAATTTGGAGGACTGGGTACCGACACGCCTCGGTACCGACACCACACAGTACCGCAGGCTTGGTTCCGATAATTCGGATCCGGCACTCTCAGTTTTCTCGATACCGTTAGAGTTGCCACCGGCTGGTCTTCATCCACCGGTATCGGATACAGTACCAAATTCGGTACCGTTATCCATGGTACCATTGCTGTCTGTGCCTTCCATGCTTCGCTCGTCAGGCTCTCTTCCCTCGATACCGAGTTTGGAATCGATCCCTAGCATGGACGATGTGCTACCGACCGTCGTTGGTCCCGACCTCCTGCAGTACCGGAGACCATCCTCTAAGGATCCCATACTGCACCATTCAGGATCTTCGATTCCTATAAACTTCGATAGATCCCTCGGTGCCAAAGCTAGTTCTTCATCAGATCTAGCCAATCCGAAGCAAGTTCCCTCTGGGGATCCTTCTTTTCAATCTTTCCTCCTGGATATGGCAAAATCACTTGCCATTTCTATTCCTGGACAAGATCTTACACAAGGGAATACAGGATCCATCCATATTCCTAGCAAAGCAAAGCAAAGGAGAACATCATGCTTCCTTTGCATCATTCCTTGCAGGATCTCCTTCTACGAATGTGGGAAGCTCCTTTAAAGGTACCCCCACCTTCCAGAGCAACTGATCTTCTATATCAGGTGCCCACCTCTCCAGGATTTCAAAGGACTCAACTTCCTCATCATTCCATTGTTGTAGAATCAGCAATGAGGCGGGTGAAGAGTTCTAAAAAGCACTCTTCTTATCCGCCAGGTCGTGAGTCTAAGACTTTAGATGCCTTTGGACGCCAAACCTTCCAGGCATCCATGCTTTCAGTAAGAATTCTCTCATATATTTTCTATATGGGGTTATCTCTTGAGGAGGTCACAAAGAAATTACATTTTTTGACTCCTTTTCTTCAAGAGCCCAAGCATGCAGACTATTCCTCGCTGGTTAGTCATGCACACAATATCTCTAGGTTTCTAACTCGTGCTTCCCTAGACTCTTTTGAGTCTGTTAGCAGAACTTCTGCTATAGCTATAGGGGCACGACGTAAGGCCTGGCTCCAGGCTTCAGACCTGGACAGATGGGCACAAGAACGACTGGGAAATACTCCTTGCACTGGAGAAAATCTCTTCAACAAGGAGTCTTTACTCCAGGTTGCTCAGTTAACCACTGACTTTCCTGTTTACAGAGGCTGTTCTACGCCTTCTTCTTTCCCAGTAGGTAGGATATGTCCTACCAAACTTTCTTCTCCTAGGGGGAGAAGGTTTTATCCATCATCTGCCCATCATACAGATGTTCCCAAACAGGGGAAACATCGCCCTGGTCTGCAGAATCCAAATCCTCAACAGGGTCAACAAACCCAGCATTCACAGGGTTTCAAATAGGTCATCAGGGACCCTCTTGGTTGATGGTTTCAGTAGCAGTCTGCTTCTTTTCATTTGCAGTATCTGCACTACATTTATCCTAACCTTCCTAGATATCTCTTCATGAGACATCTTTTCTTTGACTTTAAGAGTCTTTATGATGATCATGCCCATTCTTAACAGGTCTTCCTCTTCCGCTTGGAGGAAAGAGAGACAACACCTATTATTAGATAGTTGTTTCCCTGTACTGGCATGTATCATCTCACCTCTGAGACTTCCTCCATAGTTGGTCTCTTTCATCTTTCTCTTACCTCCCTCTTGCTACAACATTGGTTGGTAAGAGTGGCTCTTTTACACTGGTAAGCCCTCTGGTCCTCTACCTGTTCTACCGGGGGATTCTCCCTTCTGGAGTTGTCTCCCCCCCTTCTTACCTTAGGACAGCTCATCAGACAATAGGAAGTCCTACCATGTCTGTTTCTTTTCCCAATCCAAAAGGGGAGAAGGAAAGGAAATTTCCTCCGCTGCCCTGGTAGTTGCTGCAGTTACAGCAATTCCTAGTAGTTAAACCAACCTGCAGCATGCTCTCTGCAACCCTACAGAGTAGCTTTGCACTATGGGCCCTTGCTAGAGAGCATTTGTATCTGGCTCAGCAGATAACCCTAGATGGTTAGGAAGGGTTCCCCCTGTCATGTTCCATGACTGGTTGGTATTCCCTACCCATACCATCTCATCTTAAATCTCTTTTAAGATATAAGCCTCAGGCCTTCATTACGTGAAAACCTAAAGAATGTCCAATTCCTCGGCTTGGCCCATATCTCCTTTGGTCTTCTTGTCAGAGATTATCTTCTTCATTGGCAGCTAGAAGACGCCTAATACCCATCTTGCCCTCGTAGGTGGGTCATTAGGGTATCTTCCTCCAGTGGCGTCCTCCTTCCACTCTCCATACTGCAATTCTGGAGAGATCTGGACTGCTTGCCTGCAGGCTGAAGTTATCCTCTGCAATTTTCTCGTAGGCCATCCTGGTTATTCAAGACCTCACATTCTAAAAGAATCCAGACTACTTCTTGTCAGAGAGACTTTTCCTCTGACTCTGCCAGTCATAACCAGGAAAAAAGGTTTCTCTGTATATCTCTTCAAGCAGGTATCAACCTTCTTGCTGTTAGATAAATCTTCCTCTCTTCCCATATCCCTATGGGGGATCAGGTTCTATAGACCTCTCTCCATCCACATACCTGGAGACATGTCTCCATATGCCTACATATTCATATATATAATCTGTGTGTCCTCTGCCCATACATATCTCTATAGATATATGCATATATACCCTATATGTGTATATATTTAAATATATATGTGTGTGTGTATGTATACATCTAGTGAGATATATTTTTAGATAGATCTGTATCCACATACTTATCTATCTGTCTGTTAGGTTCGGATATCCTTACATTCCTATCTGATCCAGACAGATGAGCACTTCCCCTATCAATGCTGTGCCAGCATGCTTAGGGGGCTACACTTATAACCACTTCCTGTGGTAGTTAATAAACTTTTTTCTCACCATAACCTTTTCGGTTAGGTACTCCTGAAGCTCTCCATGTACTTTCTTCTTTCCTACTTGACCCCATTTAGGAAAGACATTTCGGGGCTTCAATTACTCTAAAGCTTAGCGCTCCTGTGTCTGTCCTTACTTTCTCATCAGATACAAGGGTCTCCATACCCTTTATTCCCTACATGGAATGCTTCCAACCCCAGTCCAGTTAGGTCAGACTCATTTTTTCCTTTGTTCCTAAATTTCTGCTGCTTTTGGACCAAAAGAGCTTAAGCTTTCTTTAGTAGTACCTTCTGCGTCTCCGTTGAAGCTCTACCTCTTATACTACCCCAGTTTTTCCCCTGGGGCTATCTCTCACCCTGAAGGGTTCTGACCTCCACTTGTTTTTTCTACTTCTTACCTCTACTTCTCAGCAAGTTACCCCTTGCGCACATTCAATGGCTCTTCTAACAGATCCATATGTAGCTCAGTGGACTTGTGCCATACCAACAAGGGAGGTCCAGATTTCAATATTTTACTACTAAATGCCCTCTATACAGGGTCTTCTCCTTAGAAGCCCTGTCCTAGCCAGCTGTTCCACAGCTCCTTTTCTATATTCAACTCCTACCCTCCATCTCCAGGATGCCTGAGGTCCTGAGGAATAGCATGGCTCACTCTAGATTGCAACATGCTAGGACTCCCTCTGGGCATCTAAGCTTGGGAGTCCCCATATGTGAAGACTCATTCCTGCTTGTTCCTGGAGATAGCACAGTTACTTACCTGTAACAGGTGATCTCTGGGAACAGCAGGAATAAGTCTTCACAACCCACCCACCTCCCCTAGGAGTTGCTTCTTCTCTATCTCTATCTTTCCCTTCTTGCTCTCTCTCTCTCTATGTCTCAGCTTTAAAACTTAACTGAGGAGAGGCAGTTGGGAAGGCGGGCAGGCGTGTTGGGATGCTTCCAAAGGCTTTCTGATTGGACGCTGGGAAGCGTTCCCACGCAGACTCCGTCGGTACCGACGTACCCATATGTGAAGACTTATTCCTGCTGTTCCCAGAGATCACCTGTTAAAGGTAAGTAACCATGCTTTACTGTGGCTCCTGAAACAGAGCCCAGGGCTAAGGAGTTGGAGATTTTACAATATCCCAAAGCTCCTAAGGAGGCAGCTACTCTGCCTATCCAACAGCTTCTACATGATCTCTTGTTGAGAATGTGGGAAACACCTCTTACCACCTCTCCTCACTCTCGCAGACTGGATACGATGTATTGAGTCCCTCCTTGTCCTGGTTTCCAAAAAACTCAGCTTCCTCACCACTCTATTGTAGTGGAATCAGCTATGAGAAGGATCAGGAGTGCAAAGAGGCATGCCTCTAATCCTCCAGGACTTGAGTGTAGAACTCTGGATGCCTTTGGATGTCGTACGTTCCAGGCTTCCATGCTTTCTGCCAGGATCAGTTCCTATATTCTATATATGGGAATGTTCCTTAAAGAAGTCACAGGAGACTTCGAGGTTTTAAGCCCTCTCCTTCCTGAGGACAAGAAGCAGGATTTTCTCACACTAGTTAAACATGCCCAGGATGTTTCTAAGTTTGTCAGTCGTGCAGCTTTTGACTGTTTTGAGTGCATAAGAAGAACCTCTGCCATTGCCATAGGTGCACGAAGAATTGCCTGGCTCCAGGCATCCGATTTGGAGCTCTGGGTGTAGGCATCCGATTTGGAGCTCTGGGTGCAGGACAAACTGGGAAATATCCCTTGTACAGGTGAGAATCTATTCGGCAAGAATTGGCAAGAAAAAGCCAATGAGATTGATGCTGACAACTATACTTTGGATAGGTTATCCAAAGCCACAGCTGATCCTGCCAGAAAGAAATCTTTCAAGAAGCCTTTCTTCTCAAAAAAGAGGTTTTATCCCTCTTATTCCCAGCAGGGGACGTTCTGCAGGTCAGCTTGTCCAAAAGGGTCAGCAGCGACCTAAACAAAGGAAAGCAAAGACTGCCAAGCCTCAATCCTCTCAGCAGTCTCAGCCTCCACAAGGCCTTTGACTTTCATCTAGAGAACTTAGCCTTCCTGGCTCTCAATGGTCCAGAGCCTTCCACCATTCCAGGAAGGTTATGTCACTTTGCCCCCAGATGGGGGCAGATAACAGCAGAACATTGGACACTTTCCATTATAAAAGAGGGGTACAAGGTTCACTTTCTGTGCATGCCGCCTCACACAATGGTAAGACAGTTCAATGCTCAGACCTCTTATCAACCTGTTAGATCAAGAGGTCACTATACTTCTTGCCCAGGGGGCAATAAAAGAAGTACCCATTCCTCAACAGGGTACAGGGTTTTACTCCCCCTATTTCCTTATCCCAAAGAAAATGGGGACACAGACCTATTTTAGACCTCAGAGAATTGAACAAATTCCTGTTCAAAGAGAAATTCAAGATGATTTCTCTGGGAACTCTGCTGCCATACCTTCAGAGTCAGGATTGACTTTGTTCTCTAGATCTCAAGGATGCATTCACTCATGTTCTCATCCATCCAACCCACAGAAAGTTCCTTCGGTTCCCCTTTCAAGGAAAGCACTACCAATACAGGGTGCTTCCTTTTGGCCTGGCCTCAGCACCAAGAGTGTTCACGAAATGCATGGCTGTGGTAGCAGCATTTCTCCATACTCTAGGGATATTCGTCTTCCCCTGCTTAGACGACTGGTTCATTCGAGCCCCATCAGAGTCAGAGGCCAGGACTTCCCTATCTTGCACAATGCGTGTCCTTCAGTATTTGGGTCTGGTCATAAACATCCCAAAATCCAGTCTAACTCCCACTCCGTCTCTAGAGTTCATAGGAGCTTTGCTGGATACCAGAAAAGCGAGGGCCTATCTTCCCCAGGCCTGTTGTCTCCACATGGTGCAGTTAGCTTCTCAAGCAGTGTTAAAACCTCATCTTACTGCCCGAGAAATGTTACAACTACTAGGCCACATGGCATCTACAGTGCATGTGGTCCCTTATGCTCGCCTCCATATGAGAGCAGCCCAGTGGACCTTATCCACTCAATGGACCCAGGCATCAGGGTGCCTGTCGGACAAAATAACAAACACAAATAGTCTTATTTTGTCTCTCCAATGGTGGCAGTCCACTCAGAACCTGTTGCTGGGGTCCCCATTTCAACAGCCCTTACCCCAGGCAACTCTCACAACAGATGCTTCACCAGTGGGTTGGGGAGCTCATCTGCAAGACCTCTCCACCCAGGGCACTTGGTCTCCACAGAAGACTGATCTACATATCAGTCTCCTAGAACTCGGAGCAATCTTCCTTGCTCTTCGGTTGTTCCACACCCTGCTCAGCTATAAGACAGTCCTCATTCACACGGACAATCAAGTAGCCATGTTCTACGTGAACAAGCAAGGAGGAACAGGCTCTGTCGCTTTGCAACAAAGCTTTGCGACTATGGGCCCTCGCCAGAGAGCATCAGATTCATCTCCTGGCAGTTTATCTTCCAGGCATCCAAAACTCTTGGGCAGACAGACTCAGTCGAGTTCTGCTTCCACACGAATGGCCTCTACATGCAGACCAGGTGGCCAAGATTTTTCAAATTTGGGGAACCCCGGACATAGACCTCTTTGCAAGTCCGTTGAATGCCAAACTTCCCCGGTTCTGTTCCAGAATTCTGGCTCAGGGTTCTCAGGCCAGGGATGCCTTCCTCCTTCACTGGGTTCAAGACTTCCTTTATGCCTTTCCACCCATTCCCCTAATTCCCAAAACCCTGTTCAAGCTTCAGAGAGACAGAGGGCGTATGATTCTCATAGCTCCACATTGGCCACGGCAAGTGTGGTACCCTCTGCTTCTACATCTCTCTCAAGCTCCCTCCTTGGAGTTAGGGTTTGCTCCAGATCTCCTGTCACAGGAGGACGGAATGTTATGGCATCCCAATCCCCAGTCTCTGCATCTCAGAGCTTGGTTGCTGAAGGCCTAGATCTTCATGATCTCAACCTCCCTCAGCAAGTAAAGGATGTCCTTTATGCTTCCAGGAAGCCTTCCACAAGATGCTTTTATGCTTTTAAGTGGAAGAGGTTTACCATATGGTGTTCGCAGAAGGGTCTTAACCCCCTGGCGATACCTCTGGAATCATTACTTGAGTATCTCCTTCATTTATCCAATGCAGGACTTAAGATTAACTCAGTAAGAGTCCATTTGAGTGCTATTACAGCTTTATTTCAAGCCTCTAAATGGACAACCTATTTCATCCCATCCTCTTATAGCAAGATTTATGAGAGGCTGCCTTCTAACTAATCCTCCCATTAGGCCACCACCAGTGGCATGGGACTTAAACCTGGTTCTTGGGCAGCTCATGAAGCCACCTTTCGAACCCTTAGCTACTACCTCTTTGAAATTCCTTTCTTGGAAAGTTATCTTTCTCATTGCAATCACATCAGCATGTCGCATCAGTGAGTGGCAAGCACTGGTGGCTGATCCACCTTATACAAGGTTTCATCATGACAAGGTAGTCCTTAGGACTCATCCTCACTTTATGCCAAAGGTGGTCTCGCCTATTCATCTTAACCAAGCGTTCTACCTGCCTGTGTTCTTTCCAAGACCTCATGCATCAAATGCAGAAAGGAATCTTCATACTTTGGACTGTATAAGAGCTTTAGCCTTTTACTTGTAAAGAACACAGCAACATAGAAAGTCCTCTCAACTCTTTGTTGCTTTTGATCCTTCTCATTTGGGACTTCCAGTCTCCAAGAGAACACTGTCCAAGTGGATTGCACAGTGTATTTCCTTTGCCTATTAGAGTAAGAACCTTCCTCTGGAGGGCTATGTCACTGCTCACAATGTGAGAGCCATGGCAGCTTCAATGGCTCATCTGCACTCTGTGTCTATCGATGACATCTGTCGAGCAGCCACTTGGGCCTCGGTTCATACATTCACAGCCCATTACTGCTTGGACAAGGACTCCCGCCAGGATGCCTTGTTTGGTCAGGCTGTTCTCCAACACCTGTTCCATACCTAATCAACTCCTACCCGCCATCCCAGTTTGGATGCCAGAGATCCATGGGGGGAAGTGGAGCCCTGTCTCAGGGACACACAACTTCTGGGGTCTCTCCCTGGCATCTAAAGCTAGGGAGTCCCCATATGTGAAGACTACATTCCTGCTTGTTCCTGGAGATTTATTTATTTTATTTATTTATTTATCAATTTCTTCTATACTGCCCCTTCCAGAGATCAAGGGCAGTTTACATGGAACAGTTAACAATTTTGCATACTTCTGTATACTTTACATAGAACGGTGATTGAAACTATGTACAGGTAATATTACATGGAACAGTAACAAAACTATTTACAGGGAACTATTTACAAGGAGTAATAAACAACAGTTTGCATAAGACTATTATTATTAGTGAGAGGTCTGTCTGCCTGCGTTAGTCATTTGTTATATCTTGAGTCCTGTGGGTATATTTCTGTGATTGTTGGGGGGAGGTTCTCTGTTGGTAGGGGATTTCAAAATGGTTCATGAAGAGGTAGGTTTTGAGTTCTTTTTTGAATTGATGAAGGTCTTTTATCAGGCGAAGGGTTAGTGGGAGCTCGTTTCAGAGAGTGGGAGCAGCGAAGGAGAAGGCCCTAGCGCTTGTGGTTGTCTTAGTTTTTCTGATGGTTGTTTTTATGTTGAGAGAGTGAGTTGCGTTTTGTCTGCGCATTCTTGTTTCTGATGGGGCATGTAGTAGTGTGGACAGGTGTGAGGGGGAGATGTCATTAAGTAGTTTGAAGGTTGTTAGTAGGATTTTATATTTTATTCGGCTATTTATAGGGAGCCAATGCAATTCAAATAGTATTGGGGTCACGTGGTCAGTTAGTCTAGCTTTTGAGACTATCTTGGCACATATGTTCTGGGCTCTTTTTAATAGATAGGTGCTTTTTAGTGGGAGATCAATTAGGAGACTATTGCAATAGTCAAAGTGGGGGGTGATGAGTGTACTGACTACAGATCTAAAATCATGTGTGTCAAGGAGGGGTCTTAGGTTCTGTATCGTCTTAAGTTTGTAGAATATTGTTTTTACTGTCTGTTTTATGTAGGGAAGCATGGTGAGTGTGTGGTCTATTATTACTCCTAGGTATTTTACTTCTTTTTTAATAGGTATAGTTGTTTTGTTTATTGTGATTGTTGTTGGGTACGTGACATCAGCGACAGGCTTTCTCGTTACAAACATTGCTTCCGTCTTTTTAAAGTTGATGCTTAGGTAGTTGGTTTCGAACCAAGTGGTGGTCTCATTCATGCATTCGGATAGGTTGTCATATTTGGGGTTGTTAGTGTTTATGGGGATGGCGAGCATGATGTCAGCGTATATGGTTAATTTTGTGTTTTTTAAATATACTTGTAATGGGTTGTAGATATAGGTTGAAGAGGAGGGTGGAGAGGGCTGAGCCTTGGGGAATTCCCTGACCTTGAGGGAAAGTTTCTGAAGTATCTTGGCCTATTTGAACACGTATTAGTCTGTGTGAGATGTATGACTTGAACCATTCGAGAACTGTCCCTCCTATTCCCAAGTTTTCTAGTCTGTTAATCAGTGTGTTGTGGTTGATGCTGTCAAATGCAGCAGATATATCTATAAAGAGGAGTAGAAAACCTTGGTGGTTGTCATTTGTACCTCTGATGAGAAGATCCATCAGTGCAATTAGGAGAGTTTCAACTCCATGGAAGGGGCGGAATCCGAACTGGTGCGAATCCAGGGGTTTGTGCTCGTCAATGTGTTCCTGTAATTGTAGTTGTATGTTTTTTTTCTATTATTTTGGCAATGAATGGTATACTATGGGCCTGTATGAGTTTGGGTCTTTTGGGTCGAGTTTACTGTTTTTTATGATGGGGCGGATCGAAGTGAGCTTTAAGGCATTAGGCATGGTGCCTTGTGCAAGTGATTGGTTAACTATGTATTGAATGTTTTCAGCAAGAACATCCTTTGTTGATTTGATCCAGGACACTGGGCAAGGGTCAAGCGGGGAGGTTGTGGTATTGATCATTGTTATAATTTTAAGTAGGTGTTTTTGTTCTACCATATGGAAAGTTGTCCATTCATAGCTGATTTTTGTATTTGGTTTTGATATTGTGGCTGGAATAAGGTTTTTTTTCTTTAGTTTTTCGGCAAAATGTGATGCTAGTTTGTACACTTTTATAGTGGATTGTTTAGGTTCTAAGTTTGGTGTTCTTGTTAATGTTTTCACAATCGCGAAGTTTTCTTTTGGACGATTGAGGGCTAGATTTATTACTTTTGAATGGTAGTCTCTTTTTGATTTGTTAATTGCATTTTTATACTCATTAAGTATGCTTGTGTATTTGGTTTTGTTTTCATTTGATTTTGTTTTTCTCCATCTTTTTTCTTGTTTCCTTAGTTGTTTTTGTAGCAAAGCAAGGTCTTTTGTGAACCATTTTTCAGATTTTTTTTTATTCGTTTCTGCGTGGTCCTTGTGGGGGCTGCTGCTTCCTGGATTGTTTGGTTCCAATTATCTATAGTTGAGTTGATGTCTGGTAGGTTAGTGGTAAGTGTTTAGGCAATACCTTTTCAAGGAATGTGTTATCAAAGTGGGTAAAACGTGAGTAGTGTGGTGTTATGTTTGTAGATTTTGAGGGTGTTTGTGTCAGGAGATGAAAGGTTATCAAGTGATGGTCAGACCATGGCACTTCTGTTATTGTGGGGGTGTGTGCAGTTGGTGGTTATTAAAAGGGGTGGGGAGGAAGATGAGATCTAAGGAGTTTCCTTTTGTGTGGGTGGGAGTATGAATTATCTGATTATATCCCATTTGTGTCATGGAGTCCATGAAGTTATCTGTTTGGGATTGGTTTAGGGATGGGAGGTTCATGTCACCTAGGATTATGAGTGGTTTGTTTTGAGGTGCTGTACATGCGAGTTCAAGGATGGGGGAAAGGTTTTTTTGGTCGGCTGATGGGGGTCTATAGATTAGGGCGAATGCGAGGGTTTTATTTTCAATATTGGTGATGTCCATGCCGTCAACATTGTTTGAGTTTGTTAGAGTGTACTGTAAGTCTTTTTTAGTGAGTATGAGTACACCACCTCCTCTTTTTATATCTCGGTGGCAGTTGAATACGTCATATTGTGATATTGTGAGTTGGTTTAATAAGATTGTGTCTGTGGGTGCCAGCCATGTCTTGGTAATGAAGATGTCAGGTTTTTTATTTTTTATCATGTCATTAACGATAGGCATCTTGTTTCGTATGGAGCGAATGTTTATTAGGATGAGTTTTAATTTGGTAACTGTGGTGGGGGAGTCAGTTTCATTGACATGCTGTTTATGGTTTATCTGAATTAGTCTGGGATAGTGTCTGTGGTGGTTGTGGTGTGAGTATTGATTAGAAGAGTGATTGTGTAATGGGGTGTGTGGTAAATTTTGGTTAGGGTTATGAATGACGGGGATGCTATTATAAGGGGTGTGGTTGGATTTGTATGTGAAGGTGTGTTGTAATAAGAGAGCTATTATCAGGAGAGGAAAGGGCAGGCTTTTAATTTTTATGGGGGTCATGTAGTTTTGGTGAGGGTGTTGAGTATAAGGGAGGTCTGTGTGAGAGAGAACTAGTAGACGGCAAAGTTAGGCGTAGTGTGGTAGTAGCAGGTGAGCATAATCTAAATTGGTAATTTAAATGGTGCAATTATTAATGCTGTTCTAGGATATAGGTTGTCTATTACAGTTTTCGGTATACTTCTGGTCAAGTAAGTTTTCAGGTGTAGTCCTAGTCAAGTTAGTTAACATGAGTTGAAATATAAGATTGAAACAGTATTTATTTATTTATTTAACATCTCTTATATACCGCACTATTGTCATCAGCGCGGTTTACATGGAACAAACATATACATACAGAGAACTGTAATGTATTTTACAAATAACAGGGGTTTTTGAACTTGGGATTAAAGGTAACCTATATAGACTAAGTAACTATTTACAAATAGTAAATAGTACAGTTCTTTGTGCGTTTTCTAGCAATTCTAAGTTATAATGTAGCATTGAAGGATAAGATTAAAACAGTGCCATTCTTTATGCGGTTTCTGGCAATTCTAGGTAGGTAGTTAGTGTAGCAATGAGAGGGTACAGAGTTAGGCGATATAGTTCTAGTTGCAACTTAAGGTTATTCTAGGCGAGTGAGTGGTTATAATGTAATGTAGCATTGGGTGGATACAGAGTAAGCTGTACAGTTCTTTTTGTAATTTCAGGCAGTTCAGAGTAAGTAAGAAATTCTATGGCATATAATTGTGTTGGTCTAATATGGTGGTCTTACAGTAGTATGCCAGAATGATATCAGTGCGTAGTTACAGAGACTTTACTTAACTTTAGTCTTTTGTGCTGTTTTAGAATTGTCTTGTGTATCGGTATCAGGATATAGACTTCGATACAGATTTCATTTGTTGGTTTGAAGGCAAGTGTCCATGTTGTGAGCTCTTGGCTTTCGATAGCAGTCGGACATCAGAATTTTCTAGCCTGTTCCTCCCAAGCATGGGTGCGAGATATTAAATGGAGGACTGTAGGCTGATTTTGATTGTAACTGAATGACTTGCTTCTTTAGTTGGTGTCTGATTAGTGGAGGCTGGTAAGGTTTGTGAAGATTGACTGGTCTTTCTGATTTAGAGAGTTTTTAGTTGTACTTGCTGGCTGTGTTTTGGCACCGCGGGAGCTTTGTTGTTCCGTTGTTTGTTCTTCTCTTTTGTTTCCTCTCGAGTGTCTCATGTGAGGGTCGAAACTGCAGGCTGCGGCGTCTCAGGTTTTTTTTTTTTCAGTCCAACGCCTAAGGGCCACGCCAAAGGGCCCTCTGGCGTGGGCACGCAGGTGCGGGCGTGCCAGATGTCGCTCTGCTTTAAAGGGTTTTCGGGATGCCCCGATTGGGCAGGAGCTGATGCTGGGATGGCCCGCTCTTGAAGAGTGCTCTATCCCTCCAGGGAGAGCACGTGGGGGACGAGAAGGGCTGCTTCACTGATGGCGCTCTGCTTTAAAGAGTTCTCGGGATGCCCTGATTGGGCAGGAGCTGATGCTCAGATGGCCCGCTCTTGAAGAGTGTTCTATCCCTCCAGGGAGATAGCATAGTTACTCACCTGTAACAGGTGATCTCCGGGAACAGCAGGAATTTAGTCTTCACAACCCACCCACCTCTCCTAGGAGTTGTATCTATCTATCTATCTCTTTCTCTTTCCCTCTCTCTCTCTCTTTGTCTCAGCTTTAAACTCAGCTGGAGAGAGGCAGTTGGGAAAGGCGGGAAGGCAGCACGCAGGCACTGTGGGATGCTCCCAAAAGCTTCCTAATTGGATTCTGGGGAGCGTTCCCCGGGCAGGCTCTGTCGGTACCGACGATACCCATATGTGAAGACTAAATTCCTGCTGTTCCCGGAGATCACCTGTTACAGGTGAGTAACTATGCTGTATCCCCAAGAGACACACATTCCACAATGCTTGTATTGGGTCAAGCATTGATATCCTGGGTCATGTTGATTACTCTGTAATGACTGTGGAGAAAAAGAAGATCTTCAAGCACCAACAATGTAATTGAATGGCAAGAAAATCTAAGCTACCGAATTGTTACAAACATATTGTGCGCCACTTGCATAATTAAATTTCCAAGCACACCGTGATATGTTCCTTTAATAAATTACATCTTAGTTCTGAACTCTAAAAGGAGGCTTTCTTTGGTATAATACAGGTATCAAGATGAAAAGTAGCAGTTAAAATGAGAGATTGAGAGTCTCCAAAATATCCTGGTATAGAAATGAGGTTCATCCCTGAAAGTCTGGACATTCTGTTGCTGTTTGTTGCGATTGGGAAGTGTTAAATGACTCATTTTGATGGACCTATGATTTTTATTATATATGAAGAGAGATAGGATAGAAACTAACATGTATATTTTCCTTTATAGATCAGATGTAATGAGTATTTTTACAAGGTAAAACATTAGCTCTTTTTTTTCTATCCAGGTGGGAAAAGTGATTTTGTTTCCCATTCGCTGTCCATTACTACAGATCCTGCCATGGACCGCATAGGCTTCTTATATAAATTCCTAAAAATTATGTTTAGATTTTATAATACTGTCCAATTTACTTAAAAGCACATTTTTTCTGCCATTTCATAGTCAGATGGCTAGCAGTTGATGACTAAAAAATACATTGAGTTTTTGAGGATCAAGCAAATTTTAGTGTGTTCTGAGATGTAAAGAACAAATAAAAAGGTTGAGAAACACTATAGTAGGGGAGACGCCTCTACTCTGTTTTGGGGGCAAACATAACAGCTGTGGTCGGGGCTGTCCCAAGGGTATCCGATACCTTAGGCAAACCTTCAGCCAAAGTCACCTTGTTGCCTAAACTTTCCAGGAGCAGCCCTCTTCTTTCTGCTGTTTCTGAATGTTGGCACGGAAAAGGTAAATAGCGCCACCACAGATCCTTGCATTCAAGCTCTCTGGAAGCCTTTGTGATTCTCTACCCCTCTGACATTGGCAGGAGCTTTAAGCGTGCTTGAACGCAAGGCTCCATGGTGGCGTCATTTATCTTTTTGGTGCAAGCATTTGTAAATAGCAGAAAGAAGGGAGCTGCTCCTGGAAGCTTTCGGGGGGGGGGGGGGGGCTGACTGCCTTTTGTTGTAGTTGCCACATCTAAAATTGTGCTGCTCTTGGCAGTTGCCTAGCTTGCCCAGTGGAAGGACCAGTCGTAACACTTCAAGAGAATGAGTAAGCAGTCGTGTAACACAGCTGTTGCTATTGCTGGCATGACTGGCAGGCTTTATTCTGGCATAGAAGACAGGTGTGGTATTCCATGAAGAAGGGATATAATGCAAATGTTAATTTGGAATTTATGCTCCTTATGGTTGTAGTGGTGGTGGTAGACCCAATTCCAGCAGAAAATAAAATAGCTGAAATCAATGTACAGCACAGCATAAAGCAAGGTTCTTTCTAAGAGCTTAGTGTGCTACAAAAAGCACAAACTATTGGGTAGTATGTCATTTTGACAGAACCTCAGTGTTTGTTAGATGTTCTCTGCTATCTAAATTAACTTGGTTTAGAGTGGGCTCTAGGATGGCCTTTTATGTGTCTGTACTCTAATGTGGTGATGTTTGTCTAAAGGCTTGCAGAGCAGTATAAGGAGCAGAGCTGGATAACTATGTCTGAGCTGGAAAAGGAGCTGCAGCAGATGGAGGCTGAGTATGAGAAGGAATTTGGAGATGGATCAGACTACAATAAAGAAATGCAAGAATTGGAAGAGGAGCAACAGACAGAAGGGCAGAATGGTAAAGAGGCTTAGGCAGACATTTTTCATTTGAGGATTTAATGGTTCTACTACAATCAATTCTGAGGCTAGGTTGCATAGTCTAAAACTCATGTAGAGCAGATGAGACTAGATTGCAAAGCAAAAGTATTTTGACTTGCAAGAAGTTGTGATTCATTCCAGCACCCACTGGGCCTGTGGGGGTTTTGTGTGTGTAAAGGCCTTTAATAAAATCACCCCAGGGTTTATATGCATAAAAAGTATGTGTGGTGCCAGCAAGTTGTGTATTTCTACGGGACCAATGTATAGGTGTGCTTGGAAACAAAGTTTGGGCAGAGTGCAGATGGTCTCAATTAACGCATATTTTATCAAATACTCACAAACATTTATGCCTATCCCCTAAGCAAGCATAAATGTTCGCAGTATTAATCTAACTTTGATTTTCTGTTGTTTTATCTCCAACTAAACTCCTCTTTGGACTCCCAGCCTATGCAGCCTTCTGTAAAATTGCCCTCATTATTAAGATCAGAGAAAAGATCATGGAGAGAGCAGATGGCCTACTATTTAGAATAATGGACTAGGAACCAGGAGACCTGGGTTCACATCTGCTTATGGTAGTTACAGTCATGATTTTGGTCTCTGATTGCCTAAGGTTTCCAGTTAGGCATAGATTTATTAAAGGGAGTTAAGGATTTAACACATGGTTTTGATATTAAATCTTACTTAAAATTCATTTTGTTGAGGTTATGTTTTGATGTGTAAATTCGGTTCATAGTTATTATTTTCTATAACTTTTGTATCTTTTGATATATGCGCATGTTTCATGGGAAGAATACATTTTTGATCCATAGGGGGTTTTTTTCTGTCTTAACAAATGTCCTAAAATATTGTCAGTGTGACCTAGATACTTAACTGATGTGGATGGAATTAATGCATGTTAAATGTAAGTCATTGCCTTTTAAAGCTTTAACAGAGGCTAGAGAGAGTACGAGAAGGTTAAGAGCATTAGAGGGCATAATGAACATGAATGGGAATGCAGAAACTTTAAATGTTCGTCATTTGTTCGTCATGAACAAACCACTTAAATATACACGTTTATGCTGGTTTTAGGAAAAAGACAATTGAGAATGATTTATAGGTCTAAAACGAAATTGTAATTTAATATAGGGAAGAACTATCTTCCTAACCTAATTGGATGGTAAAATATTCTTTATATGATTTGTATATATACCCTCGATGGAAATTTTTAAGTGAAATTTGGATGAATGTTGGGCTATAATGGCTATGATGGTGGATAGGCTGCTGTGCAATCAGAAGGTAGCTGAACCCAGCCCTGCAAGTTGTTAACGGTTGTAACTAAATGGCTTGTGAAAGGTCACACACCTTGAGCACTTTAATGGCAAGGCATGTTAAAATTTACTGTAAAACCCAGGTTTCCATGCTTCCCAACTCTGCACTCTAATTTTAGGATATAGCTTGACCCCCCGGCAAGTTTGCAAAAACTCAAGGTGCTAGTTCAGTCATTGCAGTTATTTCCTTTTCTGTACACAGACAGGACAAGTGATGAGGCCATTGAAGATCCTGAATTATATGATGAACTTTACTGCCCAGCTTGTGACAAGTCCTTCAAGACAGAGAAAGCGTAAGTTTGTTTTGGCCATTTTCTGTTTGCATAAATAGAAGCTTTCTTACTATAATATGTTCTTATTTTTTAAATTTGTTGCAACTCTTGTAATAAATATCTAGTTTGGTGGGTTTGAGTCTTCTAGTTTGGGTTTGTTGCCTGACTTGTCTGGTCTAGTTTACATGAGGATTTGCATAAGAATTTAGCTGGTCTGAGTCCACTTTCCAAACACAGTGGGTATAGTGAAATGAGATGAAAAGTGCAGCGCATTTCCCTTTCCTTCATTTCCAAACTTATGCATGTCTGAGGAAGAAGACTGTGAAGAGACATGGCAAAGTATGCCTTGTTAGAGTAGCAGGGGCTATGGGGCTTTACATGGCATCTCTGAGTGATGCTATGTATGTACAGTTGTGGTCAACATTATTGGCACCCTTGCAATTCAACCCCTTTAAAGTCCAATATCTCCTAAAAAGCAGTGGCCAGTGGCTTTGGACTATATATGCACACATGTTTGACACACAAAAAAATCAAAAAGAATAAGACCAATTAAAAAAGGAAGTAGAATAAAAACTGGGACATTGCCAGGACATGATTATTGGCACCCTTATAAACAATTCAAATCGGCTTGAAGAGAAGAACCACGTTCCCACTGCAGTAGAATTAGAAGCACCTGTGATCAATTGTCAGTACTCACATGACTTGAATCAACCAATGAATGATGGCTCTAATGTTAAAATGGCCACATTCACTCCCTTTTCCATTTTTACAATGGTGAGGACAGAGCTACCTGAGACCGTCAGAAAAGCCATTATCACCAAACATCAAACTTCAAAGGCCTTGGGATTCCTGTATCCATAGTTCGCAATGTTAAGACATTTTTTTTACTCATGGAACTGTCAAGAACTTTCCAGAATGTGGTGAGAAGAGGAAAATTTAATCTAAGAAGTCTTTGAAAGTTAGTGCAAACTGTTGGAAAAACAGCACATAACATCCAAAAAGCCTAAGGGTGACCTGAAGCAATCTGGAATGGTGGTTTCAACTTCCCCCATATGCCTTGCACTAAATAAAGGACTTCATGGGCTAAGACCAAGGAGGACCCCACTGCTCAAAGGCAGATATAAAAAGGCATGCCTGATCCTTGCCCAAACCCACCTTGAAAAAACACAATCCTTCTGGGAAAATGTTCTGTGGACAGTTGAAGCCAAGCTTGGTTTCTTTGGCAATGCAGACCAGCATATATTTACAGAAGAAGAAATGAAGCTTATAAATAGAAAAAAAAGTACTCTTCCTACAGTTAAATATGGTGGAGGTTCCATAATGTGGCTCTGTTTTACAGCCTCAGGAACTGGAGGTCTGGAACGTATTAAAGGAATCATGAAGCCAGAGGACTACCAAGGTATTTTGGAGTGAAATGTTCTATCTAGTGTCAGAAAGCTAGGTCTAGGTCAAAGGCTGTGGGTCTTCCAGTAGGACAATGACCCAAAACATACATCCAAAAGTCCCAAAGAATGGTTAAAAAGGAGCAAAAGGACTATTTTAAACTGACTAGCAGTGAGTCCCAATCTCAATCCATTTGAGAAGCTTTTAGAAAGAGCTGAAATCTGCCATTGGTAAAAGGAATCCGGGAAACATTCATGAGCTGGAACAAATCACAGTCAAAAAGTGGGAGAAACTACCAGCAGACAGATGTACCAAACCTGTAGATGGCTACAAGAAACGTTTGGAGGCTGTCATTACTGCCAAGAGTTGTGCAATCAAATATTAGTGAAGGGTGCCATTAATCCTGTCCATGTCTTGTTTTTTTCTCAGAAATTACTACATCTACATTGCCTAAACATCATCTTTTTTTGTTGTATACTTTTGAAATACAGTACTATGAAAATATTATGATGACATGCAGTTGGAATATTTCCAATTATTTCTCAAGTTATTGTATACAGCATACCTAAAATGCACGGATGCCAATAATATTGACCACAACTGGTATCGGTGCCTGTCTTGGGAGAGAGTGTGTGTATGTAGTGAGGGGTGTGCATGCGTGTATGTATGTGTGTGGGGGGGGGGGGGTCTGAGGTGTGTGGAAGTGGCATGTGTATGTTAGCAAATGCAAGCAAACCTATGCTATGGACAGACAGGGATGGGGTGACCCTCGCCAACAGACATTGTTGCAAGGGCAAAATGTGCCTATAATACACCAAGGTAGGTGTTTGTAGATTAAAGACTATTTTATATGAGCATAAGCTTGCTATAAATATAGTTTGCCAAGTGTTGCATGTTACAGAGAAAGTGATAATCATGTGCATGGCTCAGAAGAGAGATCTGTTTGCGTGTGTATGTGTGTGAAAGAGAAAAATGGACTTGATAAAAATTTGTCCTACTAGTTCTTAAATACACAGACTGTGATTCATTTCAGTATCTGCCATCATATTCAGGGTTTGCCTGTCTAGTGTCCTGTCATATGAAAAGATACTTCTTTGACTCCTTGGGGATAATTATTATAAAGTGCGCCTACATTTCTACTCATGGTTACACATGTAAATCGTAGTAGTTTAGTGGTTTCTGTGCATAATGTAGTCGGTCGCTGTGGGCATACACATGGGCAGAGTTCAGAAGGAGTCCAAATTTACACATGGAAGTTATAAAATACTATAACTTGCGTATTCTTAAAAAAATTGAGATGTGGGCATTTACACCAGCAATAGGGACCACTTATGCTCCTATTTTATAAAGTGCATGTGTACCTTAATTTTATAACGTAAGCTTGAAATACACGCGTTAAAATGCACGTAAATCTAGCTGAACCTTATAAAATGACACTCCTTGTTAGCAAGAAAGTGTGATGACTTTGAAGTTTTGTGCTACAGGAGCTTGCCTGCTGTATGCTCTTCAGCATAAAAAATAATGCTCCTTTTTCCAGGAACAAGCAGGAAGTCAGTCCTCACTAATGGGTGACGTCGGCACCAACTGAGCCCCCATGGAGCCAATTCCCCAGCTTTCAAAGAAAGCCTTTGGGATTGCTACCACGCATGCGTGGTCCTCTTCCTGCCCAAGGGTGCCATCTTGCTCAGTCTCCCTTTTTCTGCGGAGCCCTTCGGACGTATGTCCTCGTCCCTCAGAAAAGGTTTTTCATTTCTCACCTTTTCAGGCTTATTTCCTTTTTTCTGGTTGCACCGGTCCTCTACCCGTCTTCCCCTTATACTCTCCAGAGTTTACGGGGATAAATTTTCCTAACTTCTTTCTTTTCGTGCTTTGCACCCTTTTTTTTTTTTTCAGTCACTAACCGCTGGCTGCGTGGGTCTTTTGACTTCGCAGGGGCCGTTTTTGCCCCCATGGCCACCGGGTTCAAGAAATGCGACAGATGCTCTAGGAACGTGTCGCTTACAGACACTCATGACTGCTGTCTATGGTGTCTGGGAGCCGACCATGACCCAGAGCTCTGTTTGCTCTGTAAGAAAATGTCCTTCAAGGCCCTGCTCAGCCGTAAGCAGAAGTCCGAGGACATTTTTCGAAAGGCCGCCTCAGAGTCCCCGGTGGCATCCTCGGTTGTCTCCCCTCCGGTAGATTCTCCCCCCACAGCACCGTGTGCCAGGCGGCATTCAGACCAGGGATCCCCCAAGGTGGAACGGTGTAAGAAGAAGAAGGCCTCGAAGTCGCTGTCTGGGGCTCCCGAAAAGCTCGAGCGCTCCCGTACCCGGTCACTTAACCCTCCTCCACATTCCCGCGAGTCAGACAAGGAGCGGCCCCCCAAAGTACCCTGCAGAGAAATGGAGGCCTCCGGTGAAGGTGCCCAGTCTCCCGAGGGTCGTCCCGGTGAGGACCTCCTTGATGCTCGATCCAGTGACAACGGTATCGGCATCTCAGGGCCCCACGCCCGCGTGGGAGTCCCATATGCTGGCATTAGAACACAGCATTTCTGCATTCATTGCTTCCCAGCAGGTGCTCACAGCCAGCTTTGCTGACTTGAGCCCAGAGACCGTGGGTCCCTCGCATGGGACCCAAAATACATCCAGGAAACCCCCGAGAGCCATGGGCCTCGTGCGGGTCCTCGACGTCGGTCTCACTCGCCCTTCCGTTCCTCGGAGGCGAGATTGTCCAGGACCTCCAGCTCCAGACCTCCGGCCATCGGACAGGGCAAACCACCCAGTTCGGATCCCTCTACTGACTTCTCGGACTGGAAATCCAATGGGGACACCTCCCTGGAGTCCCATGCTCACTGGGATCTTCCGTTGGACCCTTCGCCGCCTGGTCTCCAGCGGCGTTCACTGCCCAAAGACACCTCCTTTCTGGTGTTTGTCCGGGATATGGCTCAGGCCCTTAACCTGGTCACCCAGGCTGAGGAAGACCCACGTGCTGAAGAACTGGATATTCTTCACTACGAGGCTCGGCCCAGGGAATCCCTCAGTGCTGGTAACTCCGATTCTATCTCGGCTATTGCTCCGCATGTGGGAGGCCCCGGCCTCGGTCCCTATTGTCATCAAGCGCTGTCATGGTGGCAGCCCCTAGTGGCCAAGGGCAGTATGGGCATGCTCCACGATGTATTTATTTTCAAGGAGCGTGGTGTAATGTAAGGCCAAAAATGGAGTTTGGTCTTATCTATTTTCAGCTCCTTGTGTGCACATAATAATTCAGCCAAGAGTGTAGGGAAACAAGGCTTTTATTTCCCCTCTGTGCAAGGGTTCTTTAAGACAGTGGAAATCAAAGAATGTCCTTTGTTTGAAAAGGTTCCAGTAATAAACAGGTGGGCTAACTGTTAGTAGCTTCACAATTAGTGCCAAGGAAAATGGAGGAATTCAGTTCATTCCAAACAAAACAATTAAACAAGTTTTCTTCTTATTTACACGGTGGCTATAGACTCTAGGCTAGTAGCCATACACAACCCACAATCCATATCTTCTTCCTGAGGCATGGGAATAGCATTTATATCTTCTACTTCCATAGACTCTGCTACACTGCTTTCCCCCTCGGAGTAAATACTGTCCCTGGCTGTTACAGCTTTACATGGACTGTCTCCGGTAACTTGCCTCCAATAAGACTGGGTTTTAAGTTCTCTTGATAATTCTTGAAACCACTCTAGTTTCTTTCTTCTTCTTACAAAGTGAGTATTTGCTTTAGCAGTGCTTCTAGGAGTTAAGCATTCTTTAGCAGGAATAAAGCTTTCATACCTTGGGTTTCTGTAGCTGGACTCCCTGGAGCCTTCTCTCCCAAGAACGTCTCTTTTGCAACAGTTTTTCTGCCGGTAGCTTCTGGGCAGTGCTGTGCTTCCTGGCAGCTTAGCAAAACCTGGTATGGATTCCGCTCTATGCTTCAGTGGTAAAGCAGCTTTGCTAAAAACTCCTTTTCCTTGAATACCTGGTAAAACTTGTCCAGCAGGTTCCAGTGACTGCAGATCTTCCTCCAAACCTGGTTCTCTGGTTCTCTGGATACGTCTCTCAGCTTTGGACTCAGGAACGTTGTTTGAGCAGGGAGTGGCACACTCTCCAGCGTGACTGCTTTCCCCAGCAGAGTCCCTCTGAACAGCTGCTCTGGTAGCTTGTCCCCTCTGAACTCCACCTCTGTGAATTCCGTTCCTTTGGCCTTGCTCAAGGAGGATTCCTTCCTTCAGGTCTCTCCTTCTTTCCTTAGCCGTGCTCCTTGTTCCTTCTCCAAGTCCTTCTGCTCCTTGTTCTGCTGCTTCCCTTTGTGCAGTCGTGCTCCTTACTGCTTGGCTTTTCCTTTCCCACTCTGCTTTGCTAGAATTAAACTTCTGCTTATAAAGGGATCTTCTCTTTGAATCTCCTGGGCTCATCCCAGGTGCAACTGGTTAGATCTCCTAACCTCATTAGCTTCTGTATGATCACTCCTGCCCCCTCTAGCTGTGCTTTGAGGTAATTGCACATCTAGATCTCTGTGAGAAACAGGATTTCTTTTCAACTTTGCATCTTTATTAGTACCAGCCTCATGACAGCGCCTTGACACCATGTACAAGGTACAACGTGGTTCAGGCTTCCAGAAGACTCAGCTCCCACACACCTCGATGGTGGTGGAATCGGCCATGAGGAAGCAGAAAAGCCTGAAGTCCCACTCATCGGTACCACCGGGCCGAGAATCGAGAGCCCTTGATGCCCTGGGTCGCAAGGCCTGTCAAGGATCCATGCTCTCTTGCTGCATCCAAGCATACCAATTATACATCGGTATATTCCTCCACGAATTGGCAAAGGAGCTAGGAGGTTTCTCCACGGGCCTCGAGGGCGAGCCCCTTGACAGATTCCGCACCCTGCTGAAGTCTGTGGCCGACTGCTCCAAGTATCTCTGTCGAGCCTCCTATGATGGCTTTGAGACCTCGGCACGGGTGGCGGACGCGGGCATTGGGACCCCCGCCAGGCTTGGCTCCAATCTTTGGATTTGGAGCAATGGGTGCAGGAGAAGCTCCTGGACATGCTCTACCTTGGCGAGCAGTTCTTCGGTAAGCCCATGGTGGAGAAGGCTGCGGAGATCGAGACAGAGTATGTCACTAGGACTTGTCTCTTCCGCAAGACCTCTTCACTGCCTCGGAAGAAGCAGCCAGCCAAGAAGCCTTTCTTCCCTAGGAAAGGCCTCCAGTACTGTGGCTACCCGCCGTACCTGGCTACACCCGCCCTAGCCACTCTGGTGCAGGGGAAGCCCAACCAAGGCCACCGAAAACCAAAGGGCCCGAAGGCCCAAGCTCCTGCTCCCCCTCAACCCTCTCAGGGGTTTTGACGCCAGCGGCATGGCCTCCCGCCTCCCCTCCTGTCCTCTTTCGGCCCATTGTTGGCACTTATCACCTCAGACACCTGGGTCCTCCAGGTCGTCCAGTAGGGCTATCGCCTTCACTTCGACAGGCTTCCACCCCCTTTCTCCCTGGCGGAGCCCCCTCGACTCTCCGAGCACCGGCTTTTGCTGCACCGGGAACTGCACTCCCTCCTTGCCCAGCGGGCAGTCGAGGAGGTCCCTCCCACTTTCAAGGTCGGGGCTTTTATTCCCGATACTTCCTCATCCCAAAGAAGACGGTGGGGTCTTCGGTCCATCCTCAACTTCCGCAAACTAAACAAGTTTCTAGTGCGGGAGAAATTCAAGATGCTATCTCTTAGTGTGCTGCTGCCCTTCCTCCGGCAGGGCGACTGGCTATGCTCCTTGGATCCTACGCCCATATCTTAATTCACCCCCAACACAGGCAGTACCTACACTTCTTCAGGGTACAGGGAGAGCACTTCTAGTACAGGGTGCTCCCTTTCGGCCTTGCATCTGCTCCTCGGGTCTTGACAAAGTGCCTCGTCGTGTTCGCTGCTCATCTTTGGCGCCAGGGCATGCCTGTATTTCCCTACCTCGACGACTGGCTTATTACGGGCCCCTCTGTCGAGGAGGCCTGGCAAGCGATGTCACGCACTGTCCTCCTCTTGGAGAGTTTGGGCTTCTTGGTCAACTACCCAAAGTCTCACCTCAAGCCGACAAAAGTACTCGAGTTCATCGGGGCGTGCCTCAATACTCGGCAGGCCATCGCCTTTTTGCCAGTGGATCGCTCCACCCGCCTGCGAACCCTGGCGGCTCACATCCAGAGAGCCCACCAGGTCACCGCTCGGTCCATGCTACGTCGACTGGGCCACATGGCCTCAACCACGTATGTGGTACCTCACTCCCGCCTGCACATGCGGACAACTCAATGGTGCCTCCGCACCCAATGGACTCAGTCCCTCGAGCACCTCAGGGACCCCGTCAGGGTTCTCCCCGGCCTTAGTTATACCTAAACCTGTGGCAAAACCCCCGCAACCTGTTGCGGAGATCGCCCTTTCAGATCCTGCAGCACGAGGTGGTGCTGACCACAGACACTTCCCTATTAGGATGGGGAACCCATTGCAGATCTCTCTGCATGCAGGGGCAGTGGTCGCCTGAGGAGTCTCGGCAGCAGATAAACCTGCTCGAGCTCTGAGCAATCTGGTGGGCTCTGAAGGTCTTCGAGGCCCTCCTCAGCGGGAAGTCTGTACTGGTACAGACCGACAACCAGGTAGCGATGTTCCACATCAACAAGTAAGGGGGCACGGGGTCTCTGCAGGGAAGCAGTCCTCATTTGCTCCTTTGCCACCCATTGGAGAATGTCCCTCAGGGTGACGTACCTTTTGGGTCAGGAGAATGGCCTAGCAGACAGGCTCAGCAGAATCCTTTGCCCCCACGAGTGGCACTTGGATCCCCCAGGAAGGCAGGCTGGCTGTTTCTGTGCTGGGGCACCCCAACGATGGACCTCTTTGCTAGCCCCCAGAACATGCAGCTTCCTCACTTCTGCGGGCCGATGCTACACCTGAGCAAGGAGGGCCCTGATGCATTTCTCCTGGACTGATCCTCCAGTCGCCTATATGCATTCCCTCCTTTCCCTCTCATTGTGAGGACTCTGTTGAAGGCCCAGCGGGAAGAGGCATCGCTGATTCTCGTGGCCCCCTCATGGCCTCGGCAGCCTTGGTTCCCGCTCCTGCTCTGGCTGTCGTCGGAACCTCCGATTCCCCTGGGCTCTGCCAGGGACTTGATGACGCAGGAGGAAGGTCGGGTACTGCACCCGAACCTACCCTCCCTATTCCTCACGACCTGGCGGCTGAATGGGTCTCTCTAGCCTCTTTGGCCCTTCCGGTGGAGGTCGAGGAAATCCTCTTTGCTTCGAGGAAGGGCTCCACTAGGTGGGCTTATGCCTTAAGTGGAAGCATTTCTCCATCTGGTGCTTCGAACACCAGCTTGGTCCCTTCTCGTGCCCGGTTCGGTGGGTTCTCCAGTACCACCTCCATCTCTTGGGGGAAGGTCTGAAGTCAAATTCTGTCAGAATTAATTTGAGCGCCATATCGGCTAATCATCTTCCTGTTGAGGGAAAACCTCTCTCAGGGCAGCCTCTAGTCTCCTGCTTCATGCGGGGCCTTTTGCTATCCAATCCGCCCTCCCTTGGCGGCATGGGACTTGAACGTGGTGCTCACACTACTCGCTCGCCCACCTTTCGAACCGATGGCGACATGTTCCTCTGGCACTTATTTATTTAACTGATTTTATATTCCATTTTTCTGTAAGGCAAAACAGTTTAAAATGAACAAGTAGTAACATTTACATGGAACAGTTAGAACTATGTACAGTTAACTGGTAGAAATTTACATTGAAACAAGTAGTAACATTTTGGTATGAAACAGTTGGAAATATGTACAGATAACTGCTATAAAATTATATTGTTACAGTTGAAACGAGAATAAAGTGATTATTTACAAATGGCATAGTTGCTATATGGTGAGGCATTGTGGTCGCCTGCTTATGGGGGTTGAGTGGTGAGGGGGGGGGGCGGGGTGTGCTCTTGTGTGTGGTTTGTGGCAGTGGCTGTGTTGAAGTGTTCTTCGAAAAGAAAGGTCTTGAGATGTTTTTTGAAGAGGGTGTGGGATTGGAGGGCCCATAAGATGGGGAGTAGTTTGTTCCAGTTGGTGGGGGCATAGAATTGGAAGGCTCTTGTGCAGGTGCGTTGTGATTTCTTGGAGCTCTGTGCAAGGAGAAGGAGGAGATTTGCTGTGTTTTGGCGCCGGAGTCTGCTGCTATTGGGGTGCTCAATTAGTAGTTGTAGCTGTTCCGCTGTAGTGTTGAGGAGGCGCTATGCGTGAGGACAATGGTCTTAAACCTGATACAGGATGAGATAGGTAGCCAGTGTAGGGATTTCAATAAGGGCGTGATGTGGGTGTGTTCTGGAAGATGGCCTTCCTGGTGACTCTGACCTCGGCTCGCCGAGTCAGTGAGCTGCAGGCGCTCATGGCTGGCGCCCCTTACACCAGGTTTTATCGGAACAGGGTGGTCCTCGGACCCATCCGAAATTCTTATCCAAGGTTGTGTCGGCTTTTCATCTCAACCAAGAGATAGTGCTCCCGACCTTCTTCCTGAGGCCCCATGCCGACCAGGCGTCGGCGGCTCTCCACACCCTCGACTCCAAGCGGGCCCTCGCCTTCTACTTGAAGCGCACCCAGGCTCACCGCAAGTCTGACAGGCTTTTTGTGACTTACGATCCCAATAGGCAGGGGCAGGCAGTTACCAAGCGTACCCTCTCTATTTGGGGGGCAGACTGCATCGCATTCGCTCATGCGAAGGCGGTCGTTCCTCTGGATCGTTGAGTCACTGCTCATGGGGTCTGAGCCAAGTGACCTCGGTGGCCTCGCTGCGCTCCGTGCCCATGATGGACATCTGCTGGGTGGCAACCTGGTCTTCTACGAATACCTTTGCCGCTCACTACTGCCTGGAGAGGGAGTCCCACCAGAACAGCACCTTCAGCCAGGCGGTACTCCGTAATCTCTTCGGGATATAAGCAACTCCTGCCCTCTGACCCTTCTTCACGATTATCGAGGGTTTTGCCCCGAGGACCCGAGGACTCGGGTTCCATCGAGCTTCTGCTTATGGCCTCACAAGGCATTTTTTGGTTACAGGTTCGGTAGCCTGTAGCTAGGGAGTCCCATAAGTGAGGACTGACTTCCTGCTTGTTCCTGGAGAAAGCGTAGTTACTCACCTGTAACAGGTGTTTTCCAGGGACAGCAGGAATCAGTTCTCACTACCCTCCCGCCTCCCCTGAGGAGTTGCTGTATTTTTGTCCTTCCCTTGCCGTCTGCTTGGTTGGGCTCGAGCTAAGGGACCTGACTGAGCAAGATGGGACCCTTGGGCGGGAAGAGGACCATGCATGCGTGGTAGCAATCCCAAAGGCTTTCTTTGAAAGCTGGGGAATTGCTCTGCGTGGGCTCCGTCGGTGCCGATGTCACCCATAAGTGAGGACAGATTTCTGCTATCCCTGGAGAACACCTGTTACAGGTGAGTAACTGCTTTAGAGTTTGAGTGACCAACAAAAGTTTTGAGACATTAGCTATTAACCCTGGGGGAATTCTGCACAATTGTACAGCGAAGAAATTGTGCAGAATTTGTTTTCTGAACAGAATTTTCCCAAGTCAACAGAAACAGGGATGGCTGTCCTCTTCCTGCACTGTGTGGCTATAGCAGAGTAAGTCATGCAGTACTAAATTCCTGTGCTATTCTTTAAGAAAAAAAACTTTGAGAACAGCATAGGATTTCGGGCGCCCGCACAGCTCACACTTTGAGAGAGGTGTACAATGCCAAAAATGTCACCGGGAAGGGTGCCTAAAGCATTGGGACGGGCTGCAGAGGCTTAGTTGGAGGAGAGATAAGCTGGGAAAAGAGACATGCTAGAGTAAAGGTAAAAGGATGTATAGGGGAAGGGCGATAAGATGGGATAAGGGGATATTTCTTTTAGCGAGGGGAAGGAGATGAGCTGAGAGAGAATGAAGGAGAATGAGTTGGGTTGGGGGTGAAAAAGGAAAGAGAATGTGTATGTGTAGGGGAGAGTGATCTGATGCCGTGGTTAGGGCTTTTGATTTCATGGATTTTCATTTGTCAATCTGCAGAGTCCAAGAGGAGCTGCAAATAACACAGATGCCACCCAATGGCTGGCTAACATCTCATTAACAATAAACTAAAGGAAAAAAAATACTATTCATCATCAGAGACAAATCATTCATAACTCCACCCATGCTAACTATAAACAACAACAAATTGAAAGTACAAACCGAAGTCAGATATCTAGGCATAACTCTGGATCAGCACCTAAACCTAAAATCACACACACACAATACAATCAAAACGATATACAATAAAATATGAGCCCTACAGCACCTCTACTCCGACCCTCACACTCCTGCACAGTATTTCAGGCCATACACTTCTGCAACACAGTATACCACAAACTACCCAATTCAACTCTCCTACCACTCCACATGGCCCTGAACACTGCAGCCTGCATCATACAAAGTGGCACAAAATATGAACATATTAACACCCATTCTAAAACAATTACACTGGCTTCCACTATCAAGCAGAATCAAATGTAAAGTCCTACTCACCTTCAAGATCATCTGTAACCAATCATCCTCCTACTTACACATCCTCCACAAAAACCGCAAAGCCAACATATCCGCAAAGCCAAAAACCGCAAAGCCAACACACGTGACACCTCTGCTGATACAATTACATTGGCTACCTATCCAGGCTAGAATAGTTTTCAAGACTCTGTTACTCACTTTTAAAGCTATTAACAAGCTCTCCCCCGAATCAATAACGGCCCTCATCCATATCACATCTCCTAATAGAGCAAGGAGATCCGCAGCTACACACACCCTAAAAGTACCAAAAGCATTAACAGTTTGCACAGCATCTACAGCCAATAGGGCGTTTAGTATCAGCGCACCAAGATGCTGGAACGCATTACCTCCAGATATCCGGGCTATTAAGAGCCTTACACAGTTTAGGAAAGCCCTCAAATACCATCTTTTCAGTAAGTACCTCATAGAACCAACCCACTGAGATAGAGATGCAACCCGCTAAGGAAATATATGGTTTCCCAACAACATGCTATGAAAGATTCTCTAACCCTTAGTGGTGCATTTGTTTCTACGGAATTCATGCTCATACGACTTTATGTAGCAATATTTGTAAATAGTTTACCACTGTTATCCAGGATTATGTAGCAAATGTTGTAAATAGTTTACCCCTGTTATCCAAGTTTCTTGCCCTGTTATCTGTAAACTCATACATGTTATCTGTACTGAGCATTTTTGTTCCATGTAAACCGCGCTGATGCCGAATAGTGCGGTATATAAGAGACTGTAAATAAATAAATAAATATCAAGAAAGCAGACCACCAAAAACTTGCTAAATAACCCTCATGAAAAAAAAAAATTGGTATGCCTGCAGTAGATCTTTTGCATTCTGTGGTTACCAGAAACACTACGAAACACCAAAGAACTGGCCACATTTAGAAAACTACTCAAGACACACCTGTTTATAGAACACTTTGGACCATCTGAACCACTCCCATCCTAAGCGAACTCCCCCCCCCCCCACCATGGGACACTTCAATAATTTCATATTTTATTCATTATAAATTCTGAGATGCGTACATATGTTAAAGTTCTATGTATATATGTTTTAGCTCTGCTGTATCCCTTAAGTTCTGTTGATTTCAACCACTTTGTATATAAGTTCTGTTGATTGTCAACTGCTTTGACCCGGTGAAAAGCAATATATAAAAAAAAAAAGTTAAATAAATCTTTCAGGCATTGGAATTTGTAGTAATAACCATGAAGCATCACTGTTTTGCTACCCAGAACTGGGAGCTTAGAAGAAGTCAGTACTGTTTGCAACTCAGAGATCCCCTGGACTCCATGGATTGCTAAAGCAAAATCACAAAATCAGAAGCCCTCATTACGCTGCACTGGAACCCTAGGGGAATCTGTATTAAAATTAACATTTTGCATCTTTGTGTAAGGACAACTTTTGATTTTGAAGTTTAATTACTACTTGGCGACAATGTTATACTGTATTGTTTTTATATAGCATGCAGAATTTTAAAATACAAAGAATTCTTAATTTTTTTAAATGTTATTTTTATTAGAACAATTTTTTATTACAGCTTATAGCAGCAAGTAACCAATCTTAACAATTGAGTGCACCTGTACCAAAGGCAAAATCCTGCCTAGCAAGATATGACAAGACAATAAAACTGGACTCTGTTAGAAAGTGAATCCAATGGACAACCATTCATATAATATTAGACCAAGAGCAATGCCATTAATCCTCTATACTGTCACAAACTAGCAGTCAGACTCAGCTAGCATTCTGACCCAATTGGGATGTGTGGTAGATAAAAGGGGTCCAAAATTCTTCAAATTACAAGATAAGAGCATAAGAACATAAGATATGCCATACTGGGTCAGACCAAGGTCCATCAAGCCCAGTATCCTGTTTCCAACAGTGGTCAATCTAGGTCATACGTACCTAGCAGTATCCCCAAGAGACACAGGTTCCACAATGCTTGTATTGGGTCAAGCATTGATATCCTGGGTCCCTTTTTAATAATGGTTTATGGACCTTTCCTCCAGGAACTTGTCCAAACCTTTTTTAAACCCAGCTACACTAACAGCCCTTACTACATCCTCCGGTAACAAATTCCAGAGTTTGATTACACGTTGAGTGAAAAAATATTATCTCCAGGAACAAGCAGGAATGAGTCTTCAAATATGGGTACGTCGGTACCGACGGAGTCTGCGCGGGAACGCTTCCCAGCATCCAATCAAAGAGCTTTTGGAAGCATCCCACCACGCCTGCGTGCTGCCTTCCCGCCTTTCCCAACTGCCTCTCCTCAGTTTTCATTTTTCCGCGAAGCCGGCAGGACATCTTCCTGTCACCGCAGAAAATTCTTGTTTTTAGTTTTTTAGTTTTCTTGTGGTCGCGGCTGTCTTCCCGACGCCACAGGTACCGCCGGTGTTTTCTTTTCCTGAAAATTTTTTTCCTTTTCCACGGGATATTTTTCTTCATAGTGTCCCACGGTATCTTAGGCCTTTTAGGCCTCTTCTTTTTCCTTCATGGAACCGCCAGACACTTTCTCCAAGAAATGTTCACACTGTGGCGGTACCACTTTATTTTTAGACCCTCAAAGTCGGTGTCTAACCTGCTTGGGTCCTGACAACAGTTTGGTGAGAAGAGGTTTTCAACATCGAGATTCCCTCGATACACGGTTGCCCTCTAAATTCGGGGCACCATCCCCTTCTTCTTCCACACAAGATCAGGTAACCCACAAACAGTCTGTTAAGACTAGCCAGTCCTCGAGTGGTAGGTCTCATGCACTGCATGAAGACGGCTTCGGCCTTGCCCTCGAGGGCCCACTGGCTTCAAAACCCCGGCGGGAGTCTTCGGTCTCCAAAGCAAATAAGGGGTTTCAGGTTGTTCCTGGGGTTCACCCCCCACAGAACATACCTCAGCCGTGTCCGGTGGTGGCATCCGCTTCGAGCAGTACCGATACCCCGGCATCGGCACTGGTGTTGGATGGAACACTCCTCACCAGGGATCGTCATCTGGCGTCCTCGGTACCTTCGGGACTGGTGGATACACCCCAAACTGACTTTCCATTATCGGTACTAGCACCGATACTTCCACTGCCGTCCGTACCCTCCAGACGTGCATCAATAGACTCGCTTCCTTCGATGCCGAGTCTGGAATCGATCTCCAGTCTGGAGGACTGGGTACCGACTCGCCTTGGTACCGGCTCCCAGCGGTACCGAAGGCTCGGTTCCGATGATTCGGCTCCACAACTCTCGGTTCCCTTGAGGCCGATTGAGTTGCCACTGGTTGACCTCCCTTCACCGGTGTCAGACACGGTACCGAAATCGGTACCGACGACCTCATTACCTTTGCGGTCGGTGCCTTCTAGGCTTTGCTTATCAGGCTCTCTGCCCTCGATGCCGAGTTTGGAATCGATCTCTAGTCTAGAGGACTCGGTACCAATAGCTTTTGGTACCGACATCGATCGATCCCGGTGCTTCGGTACCGGGGATAGTGGCCGGATGGGTTCCGTCACCTCGGTACCGATTGAACTGTCACCGATGACTACTCTGATGTCTCTGTCGGGCTCGACTCCGACATCGGTACCGGTATTGACATCAGTACCGGTATCCACAGTAGCATCGTGGCCAACTCCTACCATGCTTTTTTCAACAGGATTGCTCCATTCTATACCAAGCTTGGCGTCGATACCTGGCATGGACACTGGTAAGGACGGTTGCTGCTCATGATACCCAGTACCAGCAACCATCCCTTAAGCATTCCACACTGCACTGTGCAGGATCTTCTATTCCTATATATTTGGATACCTCTGTGGATGCTCAGGCTAGTTCTTTGAATCTAACCTGTCCAAGAGAGATTCCTGTTAGGGATCCCTCTTTTCAGAGTTTCCTCTGGGATATAGCAAGATCTCTTGCCATTCCTATCCCAGGACATGATCCTGCACAAGGCTCTCTTTCTACCAAAGCAAAGGGGAACATAATGCTTCCTTTGCATCATTCCTTGCAGGATCTCCTTCTAGGAATGTGGGAAACACCTTTCCGGGTACCCCCACCTCCCAGGGCAACTGATCTGTTATATCAGGTGCCCCCCTCTCCAGGGTTTCAAAAGACTCAACTTCCTCATCATTCCCTAGTAGTGGAATCAGCAATGAGGCGGGTAAAGAGTAAGAAAAAGCACTCTTCCTATCCGCCAGGTCGTGAGTCTAAAACACTAGATGACTTTGGACGTCAAACCTTTCAGACATCTATGCTTTCTGCAAGAATTCTTTCATATATATTTTATATGAGTCTTTCTCTTGAGGAGGTCACAAAACAATTACATCTTTTGTCTCCTTTCCTTTCAGATTCCAGGAGTACAGACTATTCCTCACTGCTTAAGCATATCCAGAATATCTCTTGGTTTCTTTCTCGTGCTTCCCTAGACTCTTTTGAGTCTGTTAGCAGGACTTCTGCTATAGCTATCGGGGCACGGCGTAGAGCCTGGCTCCAAGCTTCAGACTTGGACAAATGGGCACAACAAAGGCTGGGACGTACTCCTTGCACTGGAGAAAATCTTTTCAACAAGGAGTCTTTACGTCAGGTTACTCAGTTGTCCACTGATTTACCTGTTCCTAGGGGTTGTTCTACCCCTTCCTCTGTCCCAGTACGTAGGAAATGTCCTACCAAACTTTCTTCCCACAGGAGAAGAAGGTTTTATTCATCACTTGCCCATCATACAGATGTTCCCCAACAGGGAAAGCATCGTCCTGGTCTAAAGAATCCAACCTCTCACCAGGCTCAGCAAACCCAGCACCTGCAGGGTTTCTGATCATTCATCATCAGATGCTTGTGACTCTTGGGGTTAGAATCTACAGTTGCTTCTTCTCAATAGAGGCAATCCACTGCTTTATTCTATCCCCTACACAGGGATCTCTTTCCAAAAGATATCCACTTTTTCTATGAGCTGTCAGGTTGTTCATGCCTATAAGTCACAGGTTTCTCTTCTTTTTCCTGCTAGGGAAAGAGGTCTAACCACTATCAGATGATAGTCCCTGTGCCAGCATGTATTTTTTCCTTTCTTCAGCTCCATTTTCTTCACTCTCTTACCAAATATTTCCTTTGTAAGAGCGGAATTACTTACTAGGAGGCTTTCTCTTCAGCCTCTCTAGTTTTCTCACTTTCCAGTGCGGAGTTTTCCTCTCTGAGTTACCTCCTCTATTTTAATCTTGCTTTAGGGCAGCTTATCAGACATGTCCGGAGTTCCTACTCCTGTTCTGTTTGTTCTGTCTGTTCTTTCTGTTTTTGAACAGTAAGATTCTTCTGCTGTCTTGCCAACAGCTGCCCATGCAGGAGCTTTAATGTTTGGACCACTGGTTCTTATCCATAAACTACCAGATTGTCCTCCACTAACATTCTGTCTAGTCTTTGTAGTGGGCTGTAAGTCAGTACTTCATCTCTCTTGGAGATCATCTCACTACAAGCTTTCTAGATTGTCTTCTATTCTGCCATCTTCTTTCCCTGAGTTTGGCAGCATAGTTGACTGAGATACTGGCTCTCTACCAGCCAGTTCTCTCCCCTTATTCTCCTGCATCATGCTCTCTGCAATCTACAGAGAAGCTTTCCACTATGGGCCCTTGCTAGAGAGCATGGGGTTTTTTTCTCCAACAGCTATCCTAGCTGGTTAGAAAAGGCTTTTCAGTCATGTCTCCCATGACTAGAAGGGTCCCCCTTTCTTTTCTATCTCCTTTTTCGATATAAAGGACATAGGCCTTCTCTTACATGAAGACTCAAGGAGTTGCCAGTTCCCTCCTTTGGTCCATAGTATTCCCAATCGGGGATATGCTCGTCCTCATGGTAAGAACGCATGATACCTTTGCCCTTAAGCAGGTCAACATGGTATCTCATCTCTAGGCGTCTTCTATCTACTTACCATGCTAGAGTCCTGGAAGACTCGGGACTTGCTGGCTGCACATTGACATTATCCTTGGTTTTTCACGTAACAATCCTGGTTCTTGTGCACTATCTAGCATTCTGCAGATCATGACCAGGAGGAATAGATTCTCTATATGTTTTCTCAAGTAGGTTCCACCTCCTTGTTATTAGATGAATCTTTCCTCTCCACATATCCTATGTGAATACCATGCTGTAGGCATATATCTGTCTGTTTAATTGCAGACACCCATATTTAGGCCTACATATTCATATTTAACTTTTGTGTGTATTTTATGCCCTTCCATATCTCACTATAGATATATTCTTATATCTCTATCTCTATCTATCTATCTATCTATATCTATGTATATGTATATATATATATGACTGTCTATGCTCATATAGCTATATGTTTCTGACAGAGGGGCTTTACCCATACCTATGCTATCCAGCAGGTTTGGGATTCTACGCACACAACCACTCCTGTGATAGTCAACAATTTTTATACCATAACCTAATGGTTTAGGTACCTCTGAAGCTCTCCGTGCCTAATATCTCTCCTAGCTTACCCCAGTTAAGAGAGACATTGTGGATCTTCAGTTAATCACAGGCTTTAACGCCTCAGGCATTTGTCCTCTCTTTTTGGGATACAAGGGGTTCCCATACCCTTTCTCCCCACAAGGACTGTGCCTGTTTATCCAAATCAGTTAGCCTTTCTCTTTTTGCTCCTAAGAGTGAGCCACTCTGCCACCAAAAGAGTTGGGTTTTTATCATAGAGTTTTCCGCTGAAGGCCCACCGTTTTTGTTCTACCCCAGTTTTTCCTCCTGGGGTTACCTATTACCTTTCAGAATTCTGACCTCCACTGTTTTCCTACAGGTTTATTACCTCCACTTACAGTGAGGTCCTCTTCACGGTTCCTCTACTGGGTTTCCCAGTAGATCAATGAACCTCCATACTTCTATGAAATCCTGTCAGGGGAGGTCCATATTGCACTATCCTTTGCAATATCATTGATGACAATCATCATCCACACATGGACTCCTTCTCTGCAGTCCTATGCTAGGTTAGCTGTTCCACAGCATCTTTCTTTCTTCAACTCCTACCCTCCATCCTCAGGATGCCTGGTGTTATTAGGTATAGCATGTTCCAATCTATAACATGCTGGGACTCCAGGCATCTTAGCTTGGGAGTCCCCATATGTGACGACTCATTCCTGCTTGTTCCTGGAGATAGCACAGTTACTTACCTGTAACAGGTGATCTCTGGGAACAGCAGGAATAAGTCTTCACAACCCACCCACCTCCCCTGGGAGTTGTATCTCTATCTATCTTTCCTTTCCTCTCTCTCTCTCTCTCTCTTTGTCTCAGCTTTAAAACTTAACTGAGGAGAGGCAGTTGGGAAAGGCGGGAAGGCAGCACGCAGGCGTGGTGGGATGCTTCCAAAAGCTCTTTGATTGGACGCTGGGAAGCGTTCCCGCGCAGACTCCATCGGTACCGACGTACCTATATGTGAAGACTTATTCTTGCTGTTCCCAGAGATCACCTGTTACAGGTAAGTAACTGTGCTTTCTCTTATTTGTCTTAAATAGTTTACCCTGTAGTTTCATTACATGTCTCCTAGTCTTTCTATATTCCGATAGCGTAAACAATCGATCTACGTTTAACCCGTTCCACTCCATTCATTAATTTATAGACTTCTATCATATCTCCCCTCAGCCGTCTCTTTTCCATGTTGAAGAGCCCTAACCTTTGTAGCCTCTCTTCATAGGAGTAGCCTTCCATCCCCTTTACCATTTTGGTGGCTCTTCTCTGTACCTTTTCTAATAACGCTATATCCTTTTTAAGATACGGCGACCAGAATTGCACACAATATTCAAGGTGTGGTCGTACCATGGAACGATACAGAGGCATTATAATATCCTTTCTTTTATTTTCCATTCCTTTCCTTATGATACCTAGCATTCTATTTGCTTTCTTGGCCGCCACTGCACACTGGGTGGAGGGTTTTGACGTGTTATCCACGATGACTCCTAAATCTTTTTCCTGGGTGGTGGTTCCCAGTGTGGAACCTTGCATTGTGTAACCATAGTGTGGGTTGTTCTTTCCTAGGTGCATTACTTTGCACTTGTCCACATTAAATTTCATCTGCCATTTGGATGCCCAGTCTTCCAATTTATCCAGATCCTCCTGCAGTTTTCCACAATCCTCTTGGGTTTTAACAACTTTAAAAGGAGGAGGAGTAGCCTAGTGGTTGGGGCAAGGTACTTCAGACCGGAAGGTCGGGGGTTCAAATTCCACTAGAGGACAGCAACCTTGGGCCGGAAGGACTGGGATTTCTAGTCCCACAGATGCTCCTTGTGGTCTTGGGCAAGCCACTTAACCCACCATTGCCCATGTTCCCTGTAAGTATTAGTGTATGTGTCTCATATCCCCGCATGTTAAATGTATCCCCCAATTGTGTTGTGACCGCTTTGATTGAAGGATAAGGCGGTATACAAAACTGTCTAAATAAATAAATAAACAGTTTTGTGTCAGCAAATTTGATAGCCTCACTAGTTATTCCCTTTTCCAGGTCATTTACAGTACAGATCCCTGGGGTACTCCACTATTCACCTTTTTCCATTGGGAAAATTGGCCATTTAGCCCTACCTGTCTTTTAACCAGTTCCCGATCCACAATAGTACACTGCCTCCTATCCCATGACTTTTTAGTTTTGCCAAAAGTCTCTGATGAGGGACCTTGTCGAAGGCTTTCTGAAAGTCCAGATACACTATATCAACCTACTCACCTTTTGTCTACCTGTTTATTCACACCTTCAAAAAAACATATCAGATTAGTAAGACAAGATCTTCCTTGTCTAAAGCCATGTTGGCTGTCTCCCATTAGGCCATGACTATCTACATGTGCTGTGTAATTTTGTTCTTTATGATGGTTTCTACCATTTTCCCCGGTACTGACGTCAGGCTCACCGGTCTGTAGTTTCCCGGATCACCCCTGGAACCCTTTTTTAAAAAATTGGTGTTACATTGGCGATCCTCCAATCTTCGGGTATTACAGATGATTTTAAGGAAGTTCACAGATTACTAATAGCAGGTCTGCAATCTCATATTTCAGTTCTTTCAGCACTCTTGGATGTATACCATCCGGTCCAGGTGATTTGCTACTATTCAGTTTATCAAATAGTTGTAATACATCTTTCCGGTGTAGCGATATTTCTCTCAATTCATCTGCAATATCACCTTTAAATACCACTTCAGTCTTGGGTAACATCCCTACATATTCCTCAGTAAAGACCAAAGCAAAGAATTCATTCAGTCTCTCTGCTATAGCCTTGTCTCCTCTTACTGCCCCTTTTACCCCTCTATCATCTAATGGTCCAATTGACTCTCTCACAGGTCTTTTGCTATGAATGTACTTGAAAAAGTCTTTATTTCGTGTTGTTGCTTCCGTAGCAAGTTCCTTCTCAAATTCTCGCTTTGCCTGCCTTATCAATGCTTTGCATTTAACTTGCCAGTGCTTGTGTTTCCAGTTTTCGTCATTTGGCTCTTTTTTCCATTTCCTGAAAGATGCTTTTTTGGCAGCAACAGCCTTTCTGAGCTCACCTTTAAACCATGCTGGCAGGTTTTTGGACTTTCTTCCACTTTTCTTAATGCGTGGAATACAGCTGGTCTGGGCTTCCAGGATAGTATTTTTAAACAACACCCAAGCTTGATGTAAGTCTTTAACCTTTGCAACTGCTCCTTTTAGTTTTTTCTTAACTATAATCCTCATTATCTCCAGGAACAAGCAGGAATGAGTCTTCACATATGGGTTTCGTCGGTACCAACGGAGCCTGCGCGGGAACGCTCCCCAGCGTCCAATCAGAAAGCCTTTGGGAGCATCCCACAGCGACTGCATGCTGCCTTCCCGCCTTTCCCAACTGTCTCTCCTCAGTTCTTCTTTTTCTGCGGAGCCAGCAGGTCCTGTTCCTGTCACTGCAGAAGAATTTCCTTATTTTTTCTTTATTTCTTTTGTGTCGCGTCTGCCTTCTTCGACGCTGTACCGGTACCGCCGGTCTTTGTTCTTTTCTTCTTGTAAAAAAAATTAAAAAAAACCCTTTTTTCCATTCTTTTTCCTTCAGGTGCACTTGCAGGCCCAAAACGTTTTTTCCTTAAATATGGAAAAGCCTGTCTCAGGATTTAAAAAGTGCACAAAATGTGGCAGTACCATTTCCGTCACCGACACCATGACTGGTGTCTAAAATGTTTAGGTCCTGACCATTCCATAACAGATTGTGTGTCCTGTTCCATGATGTCTAAAAGAGGTCGGCAGAACCGAGCTGCCAAGCTCAGTACCCTGTTTCCCTCTGATGCGGCTTCGGTGGCATTGACGTCTTCCAGGGCTTCTTCCTCACATGGATCTCAGGTAACTAAACATAAATCCAGCCGGTCCTTGAAGGGTAGATCTCCTTCTAAGCATCGAGATGCCTCTGGCGTTGCCCTCGAGAATTCTGCACCGGCAAAATTACCCCAGCGGGAGGCTTCGGCCTCTAAAGCATCATCATCGGGGTTCCAGGATGATCTGTCGAGGCCACGCCATCGAGATCTCCTGGTGCCATGCTCTGGGGTACCGGTGGCTTCCACCGGTACCGACTTCCAAGCATTGGCGGCGTCAATGGATCAGAGGATTCTGTCCATGGAACGCAGTCTGGCGGCTTTCCTTGTGGCATCGATGCCCGTGGTACCGCAACAGACTACTCCGCCGGTACCGGCTCTAGCATCGCCATCGGTACCGATCCCAGTACCGGTGGCATCGACATCGGCATCGGTGTCCACTATGCCGGTACTCTGTCCGCTGAAGCCCTCCGGTACCGATACCCCGGTACCGGTTATTCCCGATACCGATCCTGGTCGGTACGGGTATCGGGCTTTGCAAGAGCATCCGGACAGACAATACTTCGATTCCTCTGAGGATTCTGAATAGTCGGTCGATGCAGTGATGCTTCTTCCACAGGAGTCGTCCTCTCCTAAACGAAGAATGTCTCCTCCAGAAGGCTTGTCTTTTCAAAACTTTATCAGGGAGGTGGCTCGGGGCCTCTCTATCACAGTGGCCCCTGAGACAGAGCCCAGAGCCAAGGAGTTAGATATTTTACAATATCCAAAAACTCCTAAGGAGGCAGCTACCTTACCTATCGCGGCCGCATGTGACTCGGTAAACCATGAGCAACTCTTTGTTCGGCTCCAAGATAAAGGGATATGTGAATCAGCATGGAATTGGTGCAAATCCTACCTAACTGATAGATGGCAACAGGTTCGGACAGGAACCACAACCTCCCAGCCCTTCCAACAACAGCATGGTGTACCACAAGGCTCATCTCTCTCTGCCCTTCTATTCAACATCTACATGCAGCCTATTTGCGAGTTAATCCGCTCATTTAACATCTCATGCCTACTCTATGCCGATGACGTACCGCTCTTCACTCCATTCTCGATTGAGAACCCGGACTTCTCTCAGCTGATTAAATGCTTTGATGCCATAACTGACTGGCTCTATTCACAGAGCCTCAAGATCAACTTTAACAAGACTGGCATACTATTCATTACAAGAAACCAATCCTTCTCGCCCCCGCCAACCTTAAAGACAAGAGATGCAGAACTCTCCAGCAGACCCAGCATCCGCTACCTAGGTGTTACATTAGACCAGCAACTCATCTTCAAAGCCCACATCAGCAACTCCATCAAACTAATATACCACAAAATACGAACTCTGACATCTCCGACCCCTGTTGCACCCTAAAGATTTCAGATCAGTTTTTCAGGCACTGGTGACCCCCCACTTTGATTATGCCAATGTAATCCTGCATGGCTTACCCAAAAATACCTTAAACCCTTTACAGTTGGCTATGAATGCAGCCGCACGAGTCCTAAGCGGAGCAGCCAGAGGTGACCACATCACCCCTATTCTCAAGGACCTCCATTGGCTACCAATCAACTGCCGGCTATACTATAAAGTAATCATCATAACCTTCAAATCCATTAACAAAATAGCCCCTACATCCCTAACAGACCTTGTTCACCCCATCTCAGCTAACAGAATAAGGAGAGCATGCACTGCCAACACCCTACAGATACCCAGCGAAATAACAAAATGCACCGAGAAAACTAGGAACATAGCCTTCAAGTTCTACACCCCCAGTTGCTGGAATGCCCTTCCACCCACCATCAGAGCTATGACAGACCTAGCCCAATTCCGAAAGGCTCTAAAACATCATCTCTTTCTTATGCATTACTCTAAACCCACTAGTCTAACACCAGCTACCACACACCCAATGAAGAATAAATGAGCTACTATCAATGCATGTTACATACTGTAAATAAATTGAAGTTGATGTATATAGTTCCCCCAGTTTAAACCCAAGTTTCACCCTCCTGTTCATTGTAAGTGCCCAATGTGAACCATTCGGCACAGAACCGTTGTATGTAAACCACACTGATTTTTAAGAGTGCGGTCTATAAGAACAATAAATAAAATAAAATAACACGAGGGGATATGAGACACATACACTAATACTTACAGGGAACATGGGCAATGGAGGGTTAAGTGGCTTGCCCAAGACCACAAGGAGCACCTGTGGGACTAGAAACCCCAGTCCTTCCAGCCCAAGGTTGCTGTCCTCTAGTGGAATTTGAACCCCCAACCTTCCGGCCTGAGGTAACTTGTCCCAACCACTAGGCCACACTCCTCCCAGTACCCGATGCCAGACTTGTCTACAGTCATCTGACCTTGAGCAGTGGGTTCAGGACAAATTGTTTGACGTTCCATGCCAAGGAGAGAACCTCTTTGGCAAACCCATGACCGACAAGTCTGCCGAGCAGAGATCGAGTTCATGATGAGGACCAGGCTCTCTAAAAAGACCGCTTCCCCTCACCGATGGAAGGGCTTGGGTAAAAAGCTCTTCTACCCGAAGAAAGGGGCTGCTTACTGAAACTACCCACCTTTTCAGGCCTCCCCCACTCCCCAGCAGGGTCAGCAGGCCAACAGACTTGGGCAATGGCCCTCATAAGCAGAAGGCTCCCAAGCCCCAGGCGTCGGCCCCAGGTCCGGTCTGGCCTGGCCCGGACCAGCCATGGGGGAGCTTTTGACTCCTTGGGCATAGCCTCTGTTCCCCTAGAAGGTCAGCAGCCCAGAGGGGGACATATCATTTACTATGCCCAAAGGTGGCCAGCCATCACCACTGACTCTTGGGCACTCCAAGTGGTCAAGGAGGGCTACCTCCTCCATCTGGCCCAGACACCTCTCCCTTTCTTTCCAGGAGAACCTCCCAGGTCTCCCTTTCACCGGGACCTTCTACTGAAGGAATTGGCCTTCTCGAGGACAGAGCGGTAGAACCATATCCCCACCATCTCAGGGGCAAGGGGTTCTACTCCAGGTACTTCGTCGTATCAAAAAGAACAGGGGACCTAAGGCACATCCTCAACCTGTGCAATCTGAACAGATTCCTGAGGTAGAAGTTCAAGCTGCTCTCCCTTGGAACATTGCTGCCTTACCTCCAGCAGGGAGTTGGCTGTGCTCCTTAGATCTGAAGAATGCCTACACACACATCCTCATTCACCCCAACCACAGGCAGTACCTGAGGTTCATGGTGGGGGCAGTCATTGCCAGTACAGGATGCTGCCCTTCGGTTCCTCATCTCATGGTTGGAAGGTCTCATGTATGCCTTCCCATCCACACCACTAATTGCCTAAACGTTATTCAGGACCCTCCGCAGCAAGGCTTCACTTAACCTGATAGCCCCTCGATGGCCCAGGCAGCCATGGTTCCCGTTACCTCTCTGGCTATCGGAGGAGACTCCCATCTCTTGCACCCCAATCTGGGGTCCCTGTCACTGACAGTGTGGCTGCTGAAAGGGTGACCCTAACCCCTTTCAACCTCTTGGAGGAAGTGGGAGGAGATCCTGCTGCCTTCCTGTAAGTCGTCCACCAAGAAAGCGTACGCCTTCAAGTGGCGCAGATTTTCAGTCTGGTGTGCAGAGCACGGGATTAGCCTGTTCTCCTGTCTGGTGCACCTGGTCCTGCAGTACCTTCTCCATCTCTCGCACTCCGCACTCAAACTCCGTCAGAGTGCACCTCTGTGCCCTGGTGGCGGATCACCATCCGGTGGATGGCAAGCCCCTCTCGGCCCAGCCGTTGGTGACCCGCTTTATTTGTTTGTTTTGTGCATGCTTATATACCGCTTTTCACTGGGTCAAAGCGGTTTACACAAAAGGAGGGAATACAGTAAAACATGCTATAACATATACATGAGGGGGGGTTACCATCACTGGGGGGTTCAAACATATATACATTTCAGATGAACAATCATCTTATTTACAGTTTTAGTCTGCTTCTGAGTCTGTTTGTCCAATTGGGCAATATGAGTAGGGGTTTAACGGGTGCTTCTCTGTTCCTGGCCTAGGTGGATGCTGAATAAATGGGTTTTTAGTTGTTTCCAGAATGAGGAGAGATCCTTGTTGCTTCAGTTATTAGCTGGGAGAGAGTTCCATAGTGTGGGGGCATATAAGTCAAATGCACAGTTACAGGGTTAGTTGGTTAAATTTGATCCTTTCATATGATACGATCAGTAGATTGCTTGTGGCCTGACGTGTTGGTCTTCTGGAGCTCGTCCATTGTAAAAGGGTGCTCATATGTGTGGCTTGTTGCTGGTGAAATGCTTTATGGATCAGGACCAGTGTTTTATATTTGATCCATGCTTCTAGAGGGAGGATGTGGAGATCTCTCAGTATGGGGATGATGTGATCATATTTCTTTTCTTTTCAGATGATCCTCGCCGTTGTATTGAGGGCTGTCCGTAATGGGTTGAGACTGATAGTCGGGAGTCCTTGGTATATCGCATTACAGTAGTCCAGGTGGGGGAGCATCATTACTTGCAGGACTGATCTTAAGTCCAGTGGGTCTAGGAGTTGTCTGAAGCACTGTAGCAACTTGGCTTTGAAAAATCTTGTCTTTGCTGTTTTTGCAATCTGTTTGAAAGACAGCGATCGATCAAGAATGATCCCTAGATATTTTATGTGAGTTTGGATTTTTATTTGGGTGGTTCCCAGGATGAAGTGTGTCTGGGGGGTGAAGGTTTGGTCCTTTGTGACAAATAATGCTTCTGTCTTTTTGAGGTTTATTGTGAGATTGTTTTCCTGGAGCCATTTGGAAACATCGTTGAAACAGTTTGTTAATTCCAGATTTGTTGGATTTGCGGTAATAATGGGGCCATAGAGCATAATGCCATCCGCATATGTGGAAGTTGATATTATGGGTCCTTATTATAGAGCAGAGTGGCTTGGTTTGAGATAGATGATAAATAGCATAGCCGAAAGTGCAGAGCCCTGCGGTATTCCTTGGGTTTGTTGAAATGGGGGGATGTGGTGGAACTGGTTTGAATTAGTTGATATCTGTCTGTTAGATAGGATTTGAACTATTGTAGAACTTTGTCCTTTATGCTAACTTCTTGTAATCTGTGTAGGAGAATGCTGTGTGAGATGGTATCAAATGCTGCAGAGATGTCCAGAAAGATCAGGGTGTATCCAGTATGTTTGTTCTGTATTCCCTTGGTTAGGGTGTTTATGAGGGAGATTGAGGGTTTCAACCCCATGAGAAGGATGGAATCCATGCTACTCTGGGTCGAGGGTGGTGTTGATATCCAGGTGGTCTTGAAGTTGTTGCTGAACTATCTTTTCAATAAGTTTTGCAGTGAATGGGAGGTTTGCTACTGGTCTGTAAGAGACGGGATCTATTGGATCGAGTTCAGGTTTTTTGAGGGATAATGGACATCTTGAGGCTGGCAGGCATCAACCCCTGTTTGAGGGATTCCTTTACGATTTTGGCGAGCGCTGGGCTTCCTGTTTTTTGTCATTTTTATCCAGTTTACTGGGCAGAGATCAAGGAGGGAGGTTGGTTGTATTGAGTGGGAGGAGTGGTATTGTTGTGGACTCTTATGATTGCTGGTTGTATGTTGGGTAACTGTTGGAACTGTTTATATTGTGCTGCAAGCTGTTGCGGTGGTATATTTGGGAGTTGGTTTGAATGATTCGGGGTTTTGGTCAGTCGTTTGACGATATTGAAGAGTTTGCATGGTCTGTTGATGTGTTTATCAGCTTTGAATGATAGGCTTTTCTTGTGTTGTCTGTCTCTGTACGATAATGGTTAAGTGCATCCATGTATCCTGTGCTGTCTGTTTCGTTTCTCATTTTCCTCCACTTCCTCTCCGTTCTGCTAAGTTGTGTTTTCAATTTCCGCAGGGTGGGTGTGAACCAGCATGTTTTTGTTGATCTTATTTTATTTCCTTTGAGTGTTACTGATTGTGCCACAGTAGTTATGTTGTTCCAATTGTTGGTTAATGCTTTGAGGTCAGGTTGATCTGCTTGTACGTTTGGGAGGACTTGGTTGAGGAACTCTTCCTTGTTGAAAGGCTTGAATCATCTTGTTTGCTGTGTATCCTCTCTGGTGGATGTGGGTCGAAAGGAGCTGGAGTAGGTGATGAGGTAGTGGTCGGACCATGGGACAGATGTGATCTTCAGGTTTTTATTTGTGGAAGCATTTTGAGCTTTGAGGAAAATGAGATCGAGGGTGTTTCCTTTCTTGTGTGTTGGGGGCATTGATGATTTGTGTCAATTCCATCGCCTCCATTGCTTCAAGGAATGCATTGACGTGCTTTTCCTGTACGGATGGGAGGTTGAAGTCGCCAAGAATTACATGAGCTTTCTTGGTGTTGCTGTCAGTTATATGTCTGAGAATATCTGACAGGTCTGAGTTTGCTGTAGGTGCTCTGCATACTAGGCAGATTGAGAGGTGCTTGTTGGTGATTGTGAGGATGTCTGCTTCTTCTGTAGTTTCTGTTGCATAGCTTCAGAGGTGGAGGATGGATTTCGCTATTATAGCCACATCTCCTCCCCTAGAATGAGCTTGGGAGCAGTTGTATGTGTTGTATCCATTGGGCGTTAGTTGGTTGATAAGTATGGTGTCTGTTTCCGCTAGCCAGGTTTCAGTTATACAGATGATATCAGTCTGATGAGATGAGGTCTTGGAATAGGGGGAGCTTATTCCTCACTGAGTGAGCGTTTATGAGGGAGATATGGAGTGTTTGTGTGTGTGCTGGAGTAGATGAGTGTCTTGGTATGAGTGGGAGGTGTATGAGTCTCCATGGGGGGGGGTGAGATTTGGAGGCACAGGGTGTCGTTTGTTTTAGGAGTGTGCCATGTGAGGGTCGTTTGAGATTGTGAAATGTGCAAGCATTTATTGCCGTATAGTGTTGTGAGCATGGCTATGCAGTTATCCATTGTGGTGTAATTTGGAGAAGAGGCATGAGTTCTGACATACCTTTGTCTCATGGGCCGTTTTGGATTCATTGCTGATCTGCTTATGCTTTTGGAGCAATGTTCCCTCTAATTTTCTGTAGGCTGTGTGCGCATAAAATATCAGCTGTGTGCAGCTTTTGAAGGAAGGTTAAATTTTTGTGCGCCACATAACGACACTCGGAGTTATATACTTTAAAATTTGACTACACATCAGAAAACAGTATGTACACCACATTGATTTTAATCAAATTATATGAAAATAGACTATTACTAAATGAAGCGGGAAATTTCTAGTAATTACAATCATAACTTTTACATTTTAAGACATCTGTGTTGTTTTCTATCAGAATCAGAGCCATAATTTTTGTGCGCTCTGTTGTAAAGTATGTGCGCTCGCTCGGCGAGGTGTGTGCACGCGCACAGCTTAGAGGGAATAGTGTTTTGGAGCCAGTTGGTTGGATGGCCGTATGGTCTGTAGATGGCCGGGTCAGGTCCTTGTTGAGAGTTCTGTCAGTCCCTACCTACGGGCCTGCGCCTAAAGGCCACGCTAAAGGGCCCTTTGGCGAGGCCCTCAGGCGCAGGCCCACCTTTGCTGTGCTGCTTTTTATCCTCTGGTGGCTGTGTCTGAAGAATGCTGTGTTCTCCAATTGGCTTGCTGCAGCACAGGGCTGGGAGAATCCTGCGTTCCCTTCCCCTGTGCTGTGGGATGCCAAATCGGGGCTGCGGTGGTCAGCTTCATGAGGGGACTCCTTTTATCGAAACCCCTAGCGACCGAGTGGGACCTCAATGTCGTGCCTTTTGAGCCCCTGGCTATCTGCCACCTGCGATACCTGTTGCGGAAGGTGGTGTTCCTGGTTGCGCTCACCTCCGCTTGCAGGGTCAGTGAGCTCCAAACCTTGGTGGCGGGAGGCGCCTTATACCAGGTTCTACAAGAACAAGGTTGTGCTCCGCACACACCCAAAATTCTTTCAGGAGGCGGTATCGCTCTTTCACCTAAACCAGGAGGTGGTGCTCCCCACCTTCTTCGCAAGGTCTCACGCCAGTAGGGTGGAGACTGTCCTCCACACCTTGGACTGTAAGAGTGCCCTGTCCTTCTACATTCAACGTACTCAGGGCCACTGTAAAGCTTCTCAGCTTTTTGTCTCGTATGACCCCAGTAGACTGGGGGAAGCAGTGACCAAGCGTATGCTATTTACCTGGGTGGCAGACTGTATCAACCTCACCTCTGAGCAGGCGGGGCTTTCGCTGGATGGCTAGGTCATGGCACTCTGTGGCAAACCTGTGCTCTGTCCCGATGGTGGACATCTGTTAGGCCACCACCTGGTCTTCCGTCCATACATTCGCAGCTCATTATTGCTTGGAGAGGGAGTCCCGACGGGATAGTGCCTTCGGCCAGGCTGTGCTCTGTAAACCTTTCAGAGTCTAGGCAACTCCTACCCTCAAGCCCTTCTGTGTTCAGGCTAGCAGAGTGCTGGTTTCCTTCAGACACATGGGTCCTACTGCATTCTGCACCTGTAGACGCGATTGCTGCTGCTCACGGCTTCCCCTGAAGGTAGCTGTGTTTTTCTCTATGGGTTTTCGGTAGCCTGTAGCTGGGGAGTCCCATATGTGAGGACTGACTTCCTGCTTGTTCCCGGAGAAAGCATAGTTACTCACCTGGGGACAGCAGGAATCGGTCGTCACAACCCTCCTCCTCCCCCTCCTCCCCTTGGAATTGCTTCTGTACCATCTTTTCTTTTTGCCGTCTTTGTCATCTGACTGAGAAAGATAGCACCCTTGGGCGGGACGGGGACCACGCATGCATGGTGGCATCTCCCAAAGGCTTTCTTCTAAAGCTGGGGGGATGCTTCCGTGAGTGCTCCGTCGGTGCCAACGTCACCCACATGTGAGGACTGATTCCTGCCGTCCCCGGAGAACACCTGTTATAGGTGAGTAATTACGCTTTTCCTTCTGCACAGAATCAAAAAGGTAAATCTGTATCATATCCCAGGAGTCAAAAAGAATATTCCATAGGCAGTGTTACACTTATAATCTGTGTTTGTCAGTGCAAACCAACTGTCAAAAGATGTAAAATTTTGGGCAATCTCCAGGGCCAGCCCCAGGGGCTTGATGCAAGGTAGTAGATGCCCTAAACAGACCTTCAGCCATAAGCGCCCCCCCCCCCCCCATGATTTTTATTAAACTCGACAATCATGATCATATGAACACCACCCTTCCAACAACAATCATGTAAAAATGCATAATTGAACATCATACTTTTCAAATGCTGAACTTTGCTTTCTGTGTATGTGTATGCCTGCTCTTCCTGCAGGCAAAAAGAATGTGCTGATAACTCTCCTGAGTCTGTATGGCTGTCAAGATTTATTGTTTTGCTTTTGATTCTGCTGCTGTTTGCTGTCCTCTAGAGGTTAATGCCCTAGGTGGCTGCCTAGTCTTGCCTGATGGTTGGGCTGGCCCTGGCAATACCACCACATAAACTTGAAAGTACACTGAGCTCTTGCAGCCTCTCCAGCATTGTTCCTAAGCACCAGGTCTGATCTTGCTCCAGCGCTTTGGGTTCAGATAGAACCTAAACAGCACTTTATATTGCATATTTAGGTAGATGGTTGATCTCAAACTCTTTCTAAAGCCTCTCTAGATATCTTGCCAGGTACCTTTTGACCATTCAGGCTCTGTCAGCTTCCCACTTCTGCTGATAGTACAGCTTAACCTCTACAGGACCTTTCCCTAAAGCCTTATTTAACCCCCCGCCCTCCCCCAGAAAATAAGTCTCCAATTAAAAAAAAGAAATCTCCTATACCAGATGGAGAGGAGCCAAGTAGTCTTGTCTATACAGTTTAAAAATTGCTGCAATTGAATCCAGGGGTAAACAGGAATCGTCAGACCTTGTATCTTTGGAGCACTTCCCTCCTTCCTGGTTTGCTCAGGACTTTATTTGCCAGTTGTGTAACACCGGTCTTAAGGTATACAATAAAAACCTCCTCTCTGATCTGTTCTCTCTAAAAACTAGAGTGATCCAAGTCATAATTGAGAGGCCAGATAGTAATCTTTAAAATCTGGCACAGCTAAGCCCACAGTATACCAAGCCTTAGTACTTTTAGCATCACTTCAGACCTGCGGCCCACCCATACAAAGGAAGTAGTTAACCCCCCAAAACACCTATGTATATACAGCGTAGCAGCATGTTAAGCAAAAAGAAAACCAGGAGGAAGTGATGTCACCGAACCCGATGGCGGTGTGAGGGCACTGCTCTGGGCTAATCCTACCAAAAGTAATAAAAAAAGAACCCTTGTGGAGTGCACAGCAGTTGTTGAAATACTGGAGGGACGACCCTGAGAGCAGAGGGGGTGTAAAATGCTGGATCGGAGCTGAGAGAGACAGCGGAGGGGTAAAAAACGGGCGGCAGTGACTGACAGCACTGGGAGCAGTCAGGGAACGAGCCACACGATCGGTGAAGAGAGAGCACTTGAGCAGAGCAGGAGGCTGCGAATGACTGCGCCGGGAGCGGCAGAGGAGTGAGCAGTTGGATCAGTGGGGTGCGGAGGCAGGAGAGCAAGCAAATTGGAGCGACAGACAAGCGGAGCGGGAACATGCAAAAGCAAAAGGAAATCCAGACAAAGTAAAAATGGCGATCGGGGACCATGTGGCCGGCAAGATGGCTGATTGAGTAGGACTGGAGCTTAGTAGTGCTAAGGAAGAAGATGAAGAGTGCTGCAAAGGCCAGAGACAGTAAATGCATAAGTGAAGGATGAGATTAGGAGAGCAGGAGAAATAAAAAACAAGGAAAAGAGTGGTAAAAGATGGAATGGCTGCTGAAGTGCATCAGGGGAAGCGGAGAGAAGAGCATTGAGAAGGAAAGCAGCAAAGTGAAGAGCTCAAGGACTATGCTGGAGATAAGGGGAGAAGAAGAGCAAGAAGGAAAATTGTGAAAAGTGGAGTAGTGCTGGAAGAGAGGAATAAAGAAAAAAAAGAAAATAGTGGGAAACTCAACAGGTGTGGGATACTAAAGGACTTGCGCTACAGGTACCAACGCATTTGGTGAGAAGTGGTTGCGGCGGGAGAGGGGAAGTGAGCTCCGAAGGGCAACATGGCGATGAGAAGGAAAACTATGGACTTGAGAGAATATGTATTTCAGAGTTGGGGGGGGGGGGGGGGTGCAAGTGAACAAATGGTCCTGGAGAATAAAAATAAAAATGTTGAACAAAAGGAGCCTGCTGAGGGGATTACAAATAATATTACAGAGCAAGGAAAGGAAAACTTAAAGGATATTTCAAGAACAGAACTAAAGAATGGTTCAGTGAAATTTAAAAAAAAAGAGGTGCAAGCAGTGAAAACAGAGATCAGTGAACTTATAGGAAATCTGAAGGAAGACATCATGGAATTGACACATACAGCGGGAGAACACGAGAACAGGTTGCAAAGCCTGGAGCAGCAGCAAGAGAAGCAACAACAGGGGTTACAGGAAGTTCAACAGTGGCAAAAGGAGGTGCAATATAAGTTGGAGGACTTGGAAAATAGATCTCATAGGAATAATTTGAGGATCCAAGGGGTACCGTAGGAAAATGAATTCCAAGACAGCGTGAAAGTGGCGGCTTCAATATGTTCGGAGATCCTCAGAAAGGGGGGGGAAGAAGTGGCTCCCGAGGAGATCGTGCTGGACAGAGCACATAGAGCGCTGGGAGCGGCGAGAGTGAACAGACCTAGAGACATAATTATGGTTTACGGGATATAAAATGAAAGAAAGGATTGCAACAAAAATAAGGAGCTTCTGGGCCTTGACTTGCCAAAGGTACCCAGTAGCTATCTATGAGGACTTGTCCAGTGGAACATTGCAAAGAAGAAGAGCCATGCAACCTGTAATGCAGACACTGAGAAGTGGGGACATTAAATATAGATGGTTGCATCCTTTTGGGCTGCTGTTCACATTGAAAGGGAAGACCTGGAGAGTGCAGACGCTGCAAGAGGCGCAAGCAGCGCTACAAGAAGCGGGGATAAGGATTGTGAAACCTAATGGTAGAAATGATATGGACACAACAGCGAAGGGGGTAGGAACAAACAAAGGTCCTGAAGAGCAGCAAGGAATGAAGAAGAGCCGGAGTAAAGAGAGTAAAGACAGAGCTAAGATGACCAGCCCAGAAGGCGGAGAGGGTGCAGATGGGTGTGCTGGGAGAGGAGAGAAGGCCGAGATGGCGAGCTAGAGTCAAAACAGTGGTGTGGAATATAATATATGACAAAAGTAGTATTTGGAAAGCATAAGAATAACATGGTTGAAATGTAGGAATGTTAAAAATTGTATGAAAATTGTCTTTGAATATGGGGTTATGTGTAAGGAGGGAGGGGTTTGGAAGGGGGGGGGGTAAGAGAGAAGCTAAAGTAGGCGGGGGAGGGAAGGGAAAGGGAGTGAGAGGTGGGGCAGGTAGGGGGAGCAGGGGGATGCACTACTCTAAATACTCCTGGACAAGGAGGAGGGGAGTAAGGGGGGAGGGGGGTGGGAGGGATGGATTGAGAGAGGAGGGGGACGGGGGGGTGGAGGGGGAAACCGAGGGCAAATAGGAGGGGGAGGGGGGAACAGGTGGGGAGGTTGAGGGGGGAGGGAGGGAGAGAACGGGAGGTAAGAGGGCAAAAGGGCAGTGGGAAATCTAAGCAGTTGGGGGTCACTACCATTAATGCAAAGGGGTTAAGAACTTGGCAAAAAAGTAGGATTTTGGAGAGGGAGGGTAGGCTTATGAATGCAGATATAATTTGTGTGCAGGAGACACATCTATGAGTGGGACAAGAATACTTGCTAACATCAAAAAAGTACCCAAAGGTGGTGCTGGTGGGGAAGCGGGCGACTCCTAGGAGAGGAAGGGTGGGGATTTTGGTGGGGGAAGCATATAGCCATTTAGTAATAGGTGAAGGGAGAGGGAGAGTGGGAGGTGGGTGGGAGTGAAGATGAAAGTGAAGGAGGGCGAGGTGTGGGTGATAAGCGTATATGGTCCAAATGAGGGGCAGGGAGAAGCATTTGACAAAATAACAAAAGAGCTGGAAGAATTGGGAGATACACCGTTAATATTGGGGGGAGACTTTAACTAGTAACCCAAGGCTGGATAATAGTGGCGGGAAGGGTAGTGGAGGGAGGAAGGATAGACAAAGCATGAAGAGGATGCAGGAGAGACTAGGGGTGATAGATTTATGGAGGTCTAGACACCCAGGGGAGCGAAGATACACATTTTATTCCCAGGTGCATGGCACACACAGTAGATTGGACATGATATGGGGAGGTGGGAAATGGGATGCAAATGTGAAGGAGGCAGAACAAGGGGAAATTACCTGCTCAGACCATGCACCCGTTAGTGTGCTTTTAGATATAGGAGCAAAAGAGGAGGGGATCAAGTTTTGGAAATTAAATGATTCATTGCTGGACGAAGAAGAGCATGTGGGGGGTAGTGAGAGCGGCTATAAAAGAGTATTTGGTATATAATGAGACGGGGGAGGTTCAATTGAAGATGGTTTGGGATGGCCTAAAGGCAGTGATTAGGGGAAAGCTAATAAGTATAGCAGTGCGACTTAAAAAAGAGAAGGGGAAAGTGGAAGGGGATTTGCTACGACAGATAAAGCAACTAGAGGCCCAACCTCAAAGGAACAGGGATAAGGGGGTAATGGCTAAATTGATAAAAGCAAGAGTAGAGCTAAGTAGGCTGAGAGGTAAAGAGATAGCGTTCAGACTAAGTGTACTAAAGCAAAAATATTTTGAGGGGGGAAATAAAGCGGGGAGGATTCTGGCAAGTAGGTTGAGGGCCCAACGGCAGACAGCATGCATAGATGGCATCAGGGATGATAAGGGGAAGATGGTACATCGTACGACAGAGATAAGTCAGGTTTTTAGAGAATATTATCGAAAGTTGTCCCAAAGTGAGTTGCAGCAGGGACAGGAGGAGATAGAGATATTTACTGGAGTGCGGGTTAAGTAAGGTTGAACCAGGGGATAGAGAAAGAATAGGAGAGGATATTAAGGAGGGGGAAGTGAAGGCGGCTATAAAGTCTTTGAAAATAGGGAAGTCCCCAGGATTGGACGGGTTTACGGCGCAGTTTTATAAGAAGATGGGGGAGCAAGTTACACCGATACTGACACAGGTATTTAATAATAAATTTGAGTTGACATCAGTTCCAGCTTTGTCGGACTGTCAGCATGATGTTCATTGGGAGTCCTTTGCATTCTGATAACTGTTTCTTTTCTTTTAAATGCATTAAAAAATTTGTTAAACATTATTGAGGCCGATGAATGACATCGCAGGAGAGGTAGTGGCTGCTTGACATAGAGGTTTACTACCACATATGTGCTTCCCACCCCCTGGTCTGAGGCTTCCCCACACTTAAGGTGTACTTTACATTCATGCTTACATGATAACCCGTTGGTGAGGTTGTTAGCAGTTCCTCTCTGACTCTTTTGAGTTAATCATCATATATTATGTTACTATGGTTCTGAGATCACAGATGTGGAATCTGATGCAGAGAAAGAAGTGCTTCCACCTTCAGAGATTCATGAGAAGGCTGACATTATCCACCTGTTCCGAAAGGAAGAGCTGGCAGCATTGATTGCTTGAGTTTCATCCACCTTGAACTTGGCTGATGCTCCACTGGTGGAGCAAGGTCCACAGGTCCATCCATTCCTAAAGGATGTGTGGAAATCCACAAGTGTTTCCATTTCCGGAGGTTATCAAGAACATTATTCAGTTGGAATGTGACTTTCCTGATCCCCTGCCTACGGGGTTAAAGGTGTATAAAAGGATGTATGTTCTCCCAGAGGAGGAGTACATTGCGTGCTTCAGCATGCCTAGGGTGTTCACAGAGGTCCTAAGGTGGACCACCATTCCCATGGAAGGTGGATCAACCTTAAAGGATACGCTGGATCAAAAGGTGGACTCCTTGCTGAAAAACAAGGTTACACTGGTGGCTGCTATTCTTCAATTAGCAGTGCATGCGAGCCTGACATCTTGAGCTCCTTCTCCAGTGGATTCAGTCTCTCCTGCCAGATACTACCCCTCTTTTGGAGATGGCTACTGCTTTCTTTTCTGATGCCATATATGATCTCATCTGCTTGGCAGCCAGAAATATTGCCCTATCAGTGGTGAAGTGGCATTGCATTTGTTCTTTGCCATTGGGCAGTGGACTTAGCCTTTAAGGGGAAGCTCCTTTTTTGGGGCCGATGTGGGAAAGTTGGTGAAGGACTTGGGCGAGACCAAGCCGTATCACCTTCCAGAAGATAGGCCGTAAGGGCCTTGGAAGCATACATTGTTATCATCCTAGAAAGCCTTTCTTCTCCTCTTCTGGATTTCGGATCTGTAATCCATTCCTTTTTGGGGGACTTGTGGGTCCAGGGACTCTATGCCCTCCAGAGGGGATCGTTCTCATTTAACACAATAAAGATTTGGGGACCCATCCCCAGGTGCCTTGGGTTGGGGGCAGGCTTCACTTTTTCTTCCAAGAGTGGGCCCAGGCCACCAAGGATGGCTGGGTGCTAGATGTCATTCAAAATGGCTATGTCCTGGAATGCAAAGATACAACACTACAGGAGCAAGTACCACGCAAAATGCAGAAACCAGTCCAAAGGCATGGTGTGGTGGAAAAACGAAACCTTTATTAAACAAATGCCAACCTGGCACAGGCCGTGTTTCGTCACACTTCGTCAGGGGTTTTACTGGCATATACTGAAAGTATAAACATATAAATACTTAAAAACATAAAGGAACAGAACAATAGCAACATGTTACATTAATTTAGTTAAATAATAATAAATGTATAAGAATTATAATAAACAATAAAATAACAAATAACTCATTAAAATAATGTAAAAACATCATATAAGAATAATTAAACACATCATGTAGAGATAAATAAATAAACAAAGAACAAACGAGTATGCCCAAAAGGATAAAAATTTTTTTAAAGATGTATAACATATAGAAACATATAAATACCTCTATGAATGATCATAAAAACAATGCTTAATATTAAAACGTAAAAAGTAAACTACCTTCGAAAACAACTAAAATCCCTTACATAAGCGGTGGATGTATGTGTGCAACCATGCCACACAAACCAATTCTTAGCATCATAAAACACAATTGAAAAAAGCACAATTAATGTGCATAGGAAGGCTTAATATGTATAATAAAATATCATCATAAAATAAAACAATGACGTAGATTACTGAAAACTGTCAAGGCATAATGGGTGTCTAGACATGTCCGGTCCTTCTATTTTTATTATGCCTTGACAGTTTTCAGTGATCTACGTCTTTGTTTTATGATGATATTTTATTATACATATTAAACCTTCCTATGCACATATCATCATAAAACGAAGACGTAGATCACTGAAAACTGTCAAGGCATAATAAAAATAGAAGGACCGGACATGTCTAGACACCCATTATGCCTTTACAGTTTTCAGTAATCTACGTCTTTGTTTTATTTTATGATGATATTTTATTATACATATTTAAGCCTTCCTATGCACATTAATTGTGCTTTTTTCAATTGTGTTTTATGATGCTAAGAATTGGTTTGTGTGGCATGGTTGCACACATACATCCACCGCTTATGTAAGGGATTTTAATTGTTTTCGAAGGTAGTTTACTTTTTACGTTTTAATATTAAGCATTGTTTTTATGATCATTCATAGAGGTATTTATATGTTTCTATATGTTATACATCTTTAAAATTTTTTTATCCTTTTGGGCATACTCGTTTGTTCTTTGTTTATTTATTTATCTCTACATGATGTGTTTTAATTATTTTTATATGATGTTTTTACATTATTTTAATGAGTTATTTGTTATTTTATTGTTTATTATAATTCTTATTTCCTTATCGTCTCTCCGGGCCAGTCCAGAACAGATGGGTAGTCAAATCTCCCTCCTCTAGCACATGGATCAGGTACTCAGAATCTTTCAGGAATGGGGAACCCCGGACATAGACCTCTTTGCAAGTCCGTACAATGCCAAACTTCCCCGGTTCTGTTCCAGGATTCCGTGTCAGGGAGCTCAGGCCAAGGATGCCTTCCTCCTTCATTGGGGTCAGGCCTTCCTATATGCCTTTCCACCCATTCCCTTGATTCCCAAGACTCTATTCAAACTTCAGAGGGCTCAAGGATCTATGATCCTCATAGCTCCACGCTGGCCACGCCAAGTGTGGTACCCTCTAGCATCTCTCCCAGGCACCCTCCCTGGATCTGGGAGCTGCTCCAGGCCTTCTGTCTCAAGAGGAGTGGACTTTGTGGCACCCAAACCCCAAATCCCTTCACCTCAGAGCTTGGTTACTGAAGGCCTAGACCTTCAAGACTTCAATCTTTCTCAACAAGTGCAGGATATCCTCCATGCATCTAGGAAACCTTCCACCAGGCGTTCTTATGCTTTTAAATGGAAAAGATTTTCCATCTGGTGTGCTGAAAAGGGTCTTAACCCTCTAGCACTACCTTTAAATTCTTTACTCGAATATCTCCTGCATCTTTCCAATGCAGGACTTAAAACCAATTCTGTAAGGGTCCATTTGAGTGCTATTGCAGCATCTCTTCAGCCTATCAATGGACAATCTGTTTCCTCTCATCCTCTTATTGCAAGATTCATGAGAGGTCTAACTTTAACTAAGCCTCCCATTCGGCCTCCTCCGGTGGCATGGGACTTAAACGTGGTTCTTGGTCAGCTTATGAAGCCACCCTTTATGTTTGTTTATTAAGCTTGATAAAACCACCTTTCAAGTGTAATCAAGGCGGTGTACAATAAAAGTAAAAATAAATCACATAAAATCCAGCCGGAGCTTGAGGGTAAAAAGGAAGTATACAATAATAATATAAAAATTTACAAACAAAAAAAATTAAATTAAAACATCAAGTATAGGCTATAAAAATTATAAAGGACAGAGAAAGAGAAAGAGAAGACAACTAAGATTAGACAAAACAGAAGAGGGGGGATTAAAGCACATACAGAGGAGGACATCATACAAAAGGAGATGGAACATCAAACGCTAGGGAGAACAAGTGAGTTTTCAGGTTGTGCTTGAAGGTAGTATGAAGAGGTTCAAGACGGAGGGAGGAAGGGAGGGAATTCCAGAGAGCAGGGCCAGCAAAATAGAAGGCAGAGAGGCGGGTGAACTGTAAGTGAGCACGGGAGGGAGGGGGAAGAGAGAGACGATTAAGATGAAAGGAGCGTGGGGTGTGCCTGGGAGTGTGAAAAGAAAGTAGGTCAGCCAGATATGAGGGAACGCCAGTATAAAAAACCTTGTGTAGCAGAATCAGCATTTTATATTGAGGACGGAAAGAAACAGGGAACCAGTGAAGATGAAAAAGGAGGGGAGTGACGTGATCGCGAATGGTAGAAGAGGTGATAAGGCGGGCAGCAGTGTTTTGTATCCTTTGGAGTCTGGTTATCTGATTTTTTGGAAGACCGAGAAATAAAGAGGAGACATTACTAAAGATAGAACCAGTGTAGTTAGTGCAGAAGAAGAAAGAAAGGGGCGCACAGACCGGATCTGGCGAAGAAAGAAAAAGGAAGTTTTGGCGATATGAGAGATATGAGTGCGGAAAGATAAGTCAGAGTCAAAATGAACACCAAGGTAACGAAACGTGGAGACTAGGGGAACCGGAGTGCCAGAGAAGGAGGGAGCTAGTGAAGGGGAGGGACCCCCACCAGAAAACCAGATAGCAAGAGTCTTAGTCAAATTCAGATGTAGACAGTTAAGAGTAAGCCAGTGAGCAACAGAAGAAAGACAGGAGTTCAAGGGGGACAGATCAGGACAGGAGGAGGAGGTATGGTAAAGCAAAAGAATATCATCGGCATAAAAGAAAGCTGATATACCGGACTGCTGGATTAAGAGAGCAAGAGGAGCCAGAAAAAGGTTGAAAAGGAGGGGAGCAAGAACAGAACCCTGAGGGACCCCACAAGAAAGACATTGTGAGTCGGAAGGGGGAATTGCAGATGAAGAAGAAAGAACTGCACAGGAGCGGGAGTAAAGGAAGGAATGAAACCAGTGATGAACAGTGCCACAGAGACCAGCTTCCCGAAGACGGTGAAGAAGAAGGGAGTGGTCGACAAGATCGAACGCAGCCGAAAGATCCAGAGCAACCACCACCGAAACCTCACCACGATCATGTGCTACATGTAGTGCATTAGAGAAAGCTAAGAGGACAGTGTCGACACTGTGCCCGGGGCGAAAACCAGACTGACGAGGGTGAAGATAGTTAGTGGAGTCAAGGTGGTGAGAAAGCTGAGCGAAAACAAATTTTTCCAAAAGTTTGGACAGAAAAGGAAGGTTAGACACCAGCCGATAATTAGAAGGAAGTGAGGGATCAGAAGAGGGATTCTTTAGGATGGGGCGAACCAAAGCGTGCTTCCAGGGTTTAGGGAAAATACCTGTAGAGAGACTAGAGTTTAGCATAGTGAGAATATATGAAAAACAGCCAAGAGAAGGAGTGAGAAGCCAAGATGAGGGGATAGGATCAAGCGAGCAGAAAGTCTTCTTGGAGGAGGAAATGAGATGATGGAGTTCAGGCGCTGTAATGGGGGAGAAGGTAGCCCAGAAGTGAGAAAGTTGAGAAACTGGTGGGGGAGAGGGGAGGGGGGGAGGAGAAGTAATAGGGGCAGGGCAAGAAGGAAGGGAATCACGCAGGGAATCGACTTTAGAGATAAAGAAAGAAGCCAGACGGGAGGGGGAGGGATGGGGTTGGACTGCGGGGACTGAGGACGGGGTGCGTAATGAGAGGAGAGACTGAAAGGTAGAATATAAATGACGGGTTTGGTTAGGAGCACGAGATATAGCAGTGGAAAAGTAATCACGTTTTGCAGAATGAAGCTGGGAACGGTAATATGAGTGATGAGACTTAAAGACGGATAGATGAATAGGAGAAGGGTCCCTGCGCCATAGGCGTTCGGCCCTCCGGAGGTGCGTCCGGAGTAGCCGTAAGCCATGGTGGTACCAGGGATGAGAGGGGCGGTGACGAGGTGGCCGGGAACGCAGAGGAGCAGAACGGTCAAGTGCGTTGGAAAGAGAAGAGAACCAGGTAGTAGCTTGAGAGTCAGGGGACAGAAGTGGAAAATCAGGAGGGAGAAGTTCAGAGGCTGGGGGAAATTGTTGGAGAGTGCGGGGGGTGAGGGCACGGGAGAGGTGCCTAGAGGGCGAAGGGGATGCAGAAGAAACAGAGGATGTGTAGCTGGGGAGAAAACACGAGAAAGTAAGATGGAAGTGATCCGTCCATGGAAGGGGTGTAGCCGATACACCTGATAGAGTAAGAGGGAAGGATATAGGAGTCAGAAGGAGATCCAAAGTGTGGCCGGCCTGATGAGTTGGGAGAGTAACATGTTGAGAGAGAGAGAGATCTTGGAGAAAAGAAAGAAAGGAGTGCTCCCGTGCTGAAGAAGGAGCATCTAAGTGTAGATTAAAGTCACCAGCGATAACCAGACAGGGGAATGCCAAAGAAACCTTAGCCACTACCTCCTTGAAATTCCTTTCCTGGAAAGTCATTTTCCTTATTGCAATCACTTCTGCTCGCCGCATCAGTGAACTGCAGGCTTTAGTGGCTAATCCACCTTATACAAGGTTCCATCATGATAAGGTAGTCCTTAGGAAAAATCCCCACTTTATGCCTAAAGTGGTCTCACCTTTTCATCTTAATCAAGAGGTATATTTACCTGTCTTTTTTCCAGCTCCTCATGCATCCAATGCAGAGCGGAACCTTCATACTCTAGACTGTAAAAGAGCTCTTGCCTTTTACCTCCACAGGACACAGCAACATCGAAAGTCTTCTCAACTTTTTGTTGCTTTTGATCCTTCTCATTTAGGACTTCCAGTCTCAAAAAGAACACTGTCCAATTGGATTGCTCAGTGTATTTCTTTTGCTTACCAGAGTAAGAACCTTTCTCTGGAAGGCCATGTCACAGCTCACAATGTGAGAGCCATGGCCACATCTATGGCTCATCTTCATTCTGTATCCATTGATCAGATCTGTCGAGCAGCCACCTGGGCCTCGGTTCATACCTTCACAGCCCATTACTGCTTGGACAAGGACTCCGGCCGGGAAGCCTTGTTTGGTCAGGCTGTCCTCAGACACCTGTTCCATTCTTAAACAACTCCTGCCCACCTTCCCTGAATGGATGCCTGAGATCCATAGGAAGATGAGGAACCCTTGGGGGGGGATCTCCCCGGCATCTTAGCTAGGGAGTCCCCATATGTGAGGACTCATTCCTGCTTGTTCCTGGAGATAGCACAGTTACTTACCTGTAACAGGTGATCTCTGGGAACAGCAGGAATTGGTCCTCACAACCCACCCACCTCCCCTAGGAGTTGTATCTCTCTCTCTCTCTCTCTTTCCTTTCCTCTCTCTATTGTCTCAGCTTTAAACTTGAACTGAAGAGAGTTGGTCAGGAAGGCGGGAAGGCAGCGCGCATGCGCTGTGGGAGGCCCCAAAAGCTTCCTTTCTGGGAAGCTGGGGAGCTTTCCCGCGCAGGCTCCGTCGGTTCCGACGTACCCATATGTAAGGACTAATTCCTGCTGTTCCCAGAGATCACCTGTTACAGGTAAGTAACTGTGCTTGATCGCACCTCTTATATAGACACCTTTTGCCCTTCACACCTTATCTAGTCTTGATTTTTCTAAAAATTCTTCTCCGGATGACAAAGTTGTCGCCTGGAATAATTGCTTGTGTAGCTCACTAGACCTCCTTGTCCCTAGCAAGACCAGGGCATTTAATCCTATTTGGTGCTTTCCTTGGTATAATAGTATCCTAAAAAGTTATAAAGATCTGTATCGCCAAAAGGAATTACAGAACTTCAAACTAGTACATCCCTCTCTGTGTGCAAAGTCCTGCAAAGAAAATATAATAAGTTAACTCGGAAATTCAAAAATACTACCAAGCTAATTAATTAAAGATTTTCAAGAGCTAAAGAACTGTTTTGGGTTGTACATGAGTGTGCCTCTTAATCAATCCTTGGATAAATCCTGATTAATTTCTTTGACTGAGTGACCAGAGATTTGGACCAAGAAAGAACTCTAGATGTGGTGTACTTAGATTTCAGTAAAGCCTTTGATACTGTTCTGCATAGGTGGCTTGTAAATAAATTGGGCATCCTAGGGATGGACCCTAAAGTGACCAACTGAGTTAAAAACGTTTTGACTGGGAGGTGACAAAGGGTACAACTAAGTGGAGCTCACTCTGAGGAGAAGGATATTGCCAGTGGTGTGCTAGAGGGACCTGTCCTTGGTCTGATTTTTTTTTTATTTTTTAACATTTTTTCATAAATGATATTGCAGAAATCTTTTGGATAATGTTTGCCTCTATGTGGATTATATCAAAGTCTGCAATAGGGAAGACAACATGAGACTGCCTAAGATGAGTTTGGGCATCCATCTGAGTCTTGAAATCTTTCTCAAGCTTAAGAAGCTGAGCTCTTTCCAATAACACAGGTACACTACCAAAAAACTGCCTCCAGTTTTGCAACTGATTCCTATAGATTTTGGGGTGCTGAATCCAGGAAAAATAGCCAAAATGTTCCATCACGTCACGTTTTCTTGCAAAATTAGATTTCTTACCCATATAAGGAATGTTCACATAATTTCTTTTTAGCCGACTGCAGTTTATTTTCTTGGCCCAAAATAGAGGTTGTAATGGTTAACTAACTAGAAACACTCCCTCATGATATTTTAGAGTGTTTTGTATTCATTTTATACATTAACAGGACAATTGGGAGGCGGGGGGCTAAATCCAGTACTCGCGCTGGCGCATGTTCTTTCCTGTTCGCCTCGCCTCGTTCGCCGCTCGCTCAAACACGGTGGTTGCGACATGAACGTTCCTGTCAAATTTCAGTTTCTTGCAAGTTCATTATTACCTTTTGTTTGCTCAGTCGTAATCCAGCTTTATTCCGAAGTGGTTCACTACAGTTGTAGTTTGCAGTGCTGTGTATTTGTGATGGCTCACAGAGCCAGAGGTTGCGTCAACTCTCCGGACAGTTTTTGTTTTATTTCTGGGGAATATACCATGAAAAAGCAGCAGAGGAACATTTCTGCATTTATTAAAAAAGTATATTTCGCCTATTTCGGTTTGAAGTTAGGCGATCAAGACAAACCGTGGGCTCCTCACAAAGTGTGCAAGACATGTGAGGAAGATCTACGCTTATGGATGAACGGTAAAAAACAAGCATTTCGTTTCGGAATACCTATGATGTGGCGTGAACAAAGAGACCACAGCAGTGACTGCTATTTTTGCTCTTGCATTGTGAAGGGATACAATTAAAAAATAAGAACGTAATAAGTTACCCCAACCTTCCCTCAGCAATTAGGCCTATGCCTCATAGCAACGAAGTACCTGTGCCTGAACCACCAAAATCTTTGGATCATATTTGTGTGGACGGTTCTGATCATGATGAGACTCATCAGATGGCTTTTCCCGATGAGTCCAGTACTTCCGAGTTTGAAACTGAACCAGATCCGAAACCTGAACTTTTCTCTCAAGCTGAATTGAATGATTTAGTCCGGGATTTAGGACTCCCAAAAGATGCTGCCCAACTGCTAGGTTCTCGGCTTAAACAGAAAAATCTATTGTCACCAGGAACAACTTTTTATTGGTACCGCAACCGCGAGACACAATTTTTGAAGTATTTCAGCAAAGAGGAAGATTTGGTATTTTGCAACGATATATACGGAGTGATGGAAAAGTTTAAACTCAAGTATGATCCTGCTGAATGGCGGCTGTTCATTGATTCGTCAAAAGACAGCATAAAAGGTGTTTCTTCATAATGGCAACACATTCGCTTCAGTTCCTATTGCTCACTCTGTTATTCTCCAAGAAAATACGAGAATTTGGCCCTGATTCTTCAGAAGATTCGTTATGATGAGCATAAGTGGATGATTTGTGGAGACTTTAAAATTCTATCCATGCTATTAGGGCAGCAATCCGGTTTCACCAAATATCCCTGCTTCCTTTGCTTGTGGGATAGCCAGGCCCGCGACCTACACTGGGGGAAAAAAGACTGGCCAATTCGGGAGTATTTGAGACCCGGTGAGAAAAATGTTCTTCATGAGAGCTTGGTACCTCGTGATAAAATTCTATTACCACCTCTCCACATTAAGTTGGGTCTCATTAAGCAATTCATCAAGTCCCTTCCAAAAGATGGTGAGTGCTTTCGGTACCTTTGCTCAAAGTTCCCCCGACTTTCTGAAGCAAAGCTAAAGGAAGGAGTGTTTGTTGGCCCTGATATAAGGAAACTCATTTCAGATGGAGCATTCGCTGAAACGATGTCTGAGAAGGAAAAAGAAGCCTGGGATTCCTTCAAGGATGTTGTTCTCAAATTCTTGGGGAACAGGCGGGATGAGAACTATAAGGATATTGTTGCCAGGATGCTCAATGCCTTCAAAGAACAAGGCTGTAACATGAGCCTGAAAGTCCATTTCTTGCACTCCCATGTGAACTACTTTCCCGAAAACTTGGGGGCGTACAGTGAAGAACAAGGTGAAAAGTTTCACCAGGACATCAAGGACGCAGAGAGAAGGTACCAAGGAAGATGGAACACCACTATGATGGCTGATTTCTGCTGGTTGCTGCGGGAAACCCCAGATGAAAAATATGCCAAGCAGCGCACCAAGAGAAGCATTCGGGGGAAGAAGAAACGGGCCCACCAGGAGATTGATTGACCCAAGAATGACTTTAAAATCTAAACTGTGTTGACAAATATCGTGTTTTTACTAAACTTTGAAATTAAAATTTGCTAGTTATTACCACAGTGTCGGATCTCATTTATTAGAATTTTATTTTCACACCATCGGGTGTTTGTCTTCATGTATTGCAATGGTGCGGTTTGCGTTTTCTATTCTTACATACATACCTGTACAACATTTTTTGTACATTTCTTTGCTTTGCTTTGTGTCTAACCTCGCTCTTATATGCTCAATGTTTGTGCACATGTATGTGGCTGTTTTAAGTGCAGACAATTTTGCTACCATCACAGTGTGTTTTGTTGACATTACTCTATTCTTATGTGCTGCCTTGTTACAATTGTCTTTATTCTTATTTGAATAACTACTAAACAATTAGTATAAAAAATTCATCCAAGAAGCTTTTATCTCGATCGCACTCAATCTGAAACGTTCACCTCAAACTGCTAACCCAATGTAGCAAAAAATCTGTACGTGATGGAGCAAATTGGTTACCAGATTTGGATTCAGCGCACCAAAAAACGTAAAAATCAATCGAAACATTAGAGGCAGTTTAAAAGAAAATTTTTTTAGTGTACCTGTGTAATTCATCAATTTCCTGATCTGAATATAGAAGACTGACCCTTATAAAATTCCAGAAAAACTTGCTCTAATTTCAATCTGTGCAGTACTAAGCTGATCATCTGCTCTCTTAAACTGGGTCACTGAGGCTAACGCATTCTTCCACAGTTTGTAAAGCTAACATTCTATCAGATTTACTCCCCTTTGATGCATCCACTTCACTTGTAATTCTGCAACTTCCACCAGCAAAACATTTAACTCCCCTCGGAGTATGAGGACTTTTTGCATGGTTAAGTTCATCTTGTTTCGTTTTATGAGCGCTCTCAGCACTTGCTAAAGAAGCCTTCAAATGATCTATTCTTCAGGCTCTTGCTTTCTTTCTGCAGAAGCTCAGTTCAGTGAGCCTATCTTTAACAACTACTTTCAAAGCCTCCCAGCCTTCCTTGCACTTCTCCATTATCATTTTGAGACAGAAATTCACGAATAGCTAACTCAATTTCTTGTACATATGATCTGTTTCTCCAATATTGTAGTATTCCTTGCCCATGACCTCTTTGGGAAACCAGAGCAACCTGTGCTCTGCAACAGCAAGCTAATAAGCGCATGATGAGACCAAGTAATCAAATCAATAGTGGACAATGCCACAAAGGCTTGAGGACAACAGAAAATAATTAATCCTTGAATATGAGCTATATGAGTGGAAATAGCGAGTATAATCCTGATGATCAGAATACTGAGGCCTTCAAATATCTACTATTCCATAATCCCTTACCAAACAACTAAGAAGAGTCTCTACCAGTGCCATTTAAACTGCAATCCCAACCCATCCTGTATCCAAGATTAGACATAATCATGTTGAAGTCAGCCTCCCCCCCCCCCCCATTACCATAACCATAGCTGAGGAAAATTTCAAGGATCTATTTATTTTCTTCAGAGAGAAAATTACGTTGCCCGCTATTTGAGTATATATTAACCAAACACACCGGCTAGCAGCAGTCTCCGCCTCCACTCCACTCCAGAACACCCCCAACATGCTCTGATGCTAATCGCAGAGCATCGGGGCATATAGCGGGCTTTGAAGGGGATATTCAACGGCACTAACCATGTAAGTGCCGTTGAATATCCAGATTTAGGACATTTATGAAGTTACTGGGCTATAAATCATATTAATGCCCTTCGAATATCAGGCCCCATATCTTTCTGTCATTCACACTATATTGTGATCACCTTCTCATCCTACCAAGGTAAGTAGCACACTCCTAATGAGAGCAAAGAACAGTTAGAACAAAATCAACTCACACAATGCCATAACACCTTCTCCCTAAGGGCCCTCTTGGTCCGCTTCAGCTGGATTTCACTGAACCAAGGGCATGGAAAAACATTGCCCTAGCCAAGCATCCTCAAAATAATTACAAATGATACTTCTGCCCCATAAAGTGGCTTTACAGTAAATATCCCTTCCCATTTACTCCATCCCAACTGTAGCCACAGTACTAGCACACACTCCCCCCCATTTGCCAGGGAGTCAAAGTAGGCCTCTAAGCAATCATTACAACAGCATTAAACTGTACTCCACCCACCTTATAATGCTAGGACTCAAGCAAGGAAGTAATTTTGACACCAAAAAAAGTACTTTCCTTATCCTGATGAGTGGGTTATGCGCTCCAGCCAGTGGCAGACTAGAGCAACTTTCAATGATGTCATTATTAGTATATCCACTGGTGCAGCACTGAGAGAAACCAGTATTGTCTGCCTCCAGCAGGTGGCAAATTGTTTGGACTGGTGCAGTGGTGCAGATAGGCCTGTCTCCCCTAGCCCAGACTACAGTTCTGTGGCCTTTGTGATTGAGACCTATAGGCCCAATGTGTCCTCAAAGCTCGGATATGCTCTTGTTTCCTTGAGCCAACTGCTGCCCTATGTCCAGCACTGTTACTCATAGGTTTTAACACTGATGAACCGGAGAGTGGACCTGAGAGTTCCCATGGGGTCCTGAGGGAGGTGGCAGGTCCCCCCCTTCTCTCTTGCTGTCCTATCTACTTGCTCATAATTTTTTCTCTCTTTCTCTGTTACTAATTTTTCAATTGGCTGTCTTTGTTGATTACAATAAAGCAACTTCAGAACTCCCTTGTGAGAATGCAGTCTGTGGCAGTTTTTTCAGTGATGCTGGTTCACACATGAAGCCTCCTGGTCTATCAGCTGGCTGAAACAATTCACCTGGTCCTGGAGAGGTTCCAATCCCTCCTAGTCGGTAAATTTTGTCAATGTTTTTGGACAATGCCAAAGCAGTGTTTTATATCAACAAGCAAGGTGGAACTTGTAATGTGTCTGTAGTAGTGGCGGAGCTGTGTAGAGCTGGGCAGAGGAACATCTGCTTGCTCTGTGGGCAGCTCACATAATGGGTGTTGACGATATGTGCAAGCTGACTTCTTGAGTCGGAACACTGGGAATTCTAGCAAGTGGGAATTAAGCCCTCTTGTGCTTGACTTCAGAGTGAAGAGGTGGGCTGGCCATTGTTGGACTCGATGGTCACCAGGGGAATGTCAAAGTGGAGAACTTTTTTCAGCCATAGGAAGGATCTGCAGGTAGTAGGTCTAATTGCCGTGCTTCAATTGTAGTCCCAGGAGGGAATCCTGTATGTCTTCTCCTTCTCCTCATAGCCATTGGTGAGCCATCTGTACAGAATTCAACCTCACCTGGGCTTGGTGATTCTAGTGGCACTGGACTGGCTGCACATGCTGTGGTGAGTGGATCTCTTGAGCCTCTTGGTGAGGTCCCTCTCTTGCTACATTAAGGTCTTTTGCAGCAAAGGCCCCTAGTGATGGAGGATCCTGTTTCCTTCTTGCTTATGGCCTGGCCCTTGAGAAGTGTAGACTGTCCAAGAAGGGCTACTCTGGAGACGTGGTGGACACCCTTTTCAAAGCTGTAGCACCTCTACTACTTTGACCTATGTGAGAATCTGGAAAGTCTTTGAGAGGTAGTGTTCATTTCAGGCCATGGATGCCAGGGAAGTAGACATTGTCACCATTTTGTCCTTCTTACTGTCTGGTTTGGACCAGGGTTTGACCTTGAACTCTATCAAGATTATGGTAGCAGGCCTAGCATGCTATTGTGGGCATGTTCAAGGGAGGTCCTTGGAGAGGTGCACCCTGAAGTCTCTGCTTCCTCGAGGGAATTAAGCAGATTTGTCTGCCAGTGCATTTGATTGTTCCTCAATGTGGTCTTTCACTGGATGTTAAAGGCATTAAAAGGTCCCCCTTTTGAGCCCATTTAGATGGCCACTCTCAAGGATTTGATCCTGAAGGAGGTTTCCCTGGTGGCTATTGTCTGCCAGGCAAGTGTCAGAGCTTCAGGTGTTGTCCTGCAAGGAGTCTTCTTTGGTCATCTCAGTGGTGCCTGTTTCTCTATGGACTGTGCCGTTCTTTCTCCCAAAGGTGCTGTCTTCCTTTCCTCTTCGTGGGATTGCCATCCTGCCCTCCTCAAAGGAAGACCTTCGGATGATTGCCACACTGTGTCTGCTGGACATGAAGAGGGCATTTGTGAGATACCTAGAGAGTACTAATTCTTTCCATTGGTTGGACCATCTCTTTGTTCTCTTTAGTGGTCTGAGGAAAGGATTGGCAGCATTCAAGTCCTCGACTGCCTGCTGGATTGAGAAAGCTATTAGTTCAGCCTGTCTTCTGTGTGGGAAGCATGTGCCGGAGGGAGTCTGAGATCATGCCAATAGGACACAGACCACCTCCTGGGTAGATTGCTTTGTTGTCCCCAGAGGATATCCATAAGATGACTACTTGGTCATCTCTGAGCACCTTTGTAAAATGTTACAGGTTACTTGTGGAAGATGGAGCTGAGGGTGCCTTTGGCAAGGTAGTTCTGTCCAGAGCAGCATCTTACGCCCACACTGGGGTCCTGACTGTTTGGGTACATTTGGGTACTGCTCAAGAAGAATATCAGGTATGTAAAATGTCGTCTTCCCTATCAATTTTCTTTTCTTGAATCCTGATAGTCTGTTAGGGTGGGACCTGAACTAGACTATTTCTACAGGTTTGGGAGCCCTGCTGCCTCTTGATTGCCCTGTCTGGTATCTCTGACGCAGATTCAGTTATAGTAAGAGCTAAACAATTTGTTCAGTTATTGTGGCTGATTGAATAATTTTTCTGAGTTTTTCAGTCTTGCTTTCTACTGGGGAAGTATCACACTGGCTTCTCCCAGTGCTGCACCAGAGGATATACTAGTAATGACATTACTGAAAGTTGCTCTAGTCTGCCTCCACCTGCTGGCTGGGAAGCATAACCCGCTCGTCTGGACTGGTCTAAAAGGATTCAAGGAAAGAAAATGATCAGGTATGTAAACTTTCTTCATATTACAAGCTTGCCTCCAAGGATAGCCTGGTGAGCCGGGACTTTCCACCTCTGCTAAGGCAGCAATCACATCTACAACTTAATGCTGGTAACTTTGGTGACTCTCAGAAGATCCACATGGGCACTTTTGTTCTGCTTGTGAACTCCTTTCCAATGGCGGGTCATTCAGAAAATGACGCTCTAGAAATTTTTGTGCTTGCTTCACAGAGGAAAAGATGTCTGCCTCCCTCATCCACTAGACTTACAGAGAGGGAGATTTTGTATTTACTAAGTCTCCTTTTAATCTCCCTACCATTTCTCCTGTCACAGCTGATCAGTGTTGGGGCTGAAGTCCTGTTATAACACAGTTTTACCGTTCTTTATATGCCAAATTTTCAGCCTTACATGCCTGCTGCAGCAGCCAACTCCTTTTGTCTGTATTTTGAGCAATTTAAATAAAATTGTCCATGGGCGGCGATACCTGTCATTTTTGCACACAGGAATCTGGTGAGTGCTTTCCACTGCTAAGTCAATTGGAAGATCTGGGTTTCTCATAAAAATTTGGTAACAAACTTGCTACTCTCTAGCCCTCGACCACACCGACGAGTCACAGATTTTTTTCTTCAAGATCAGTTTTCCAAGTCACTGACCTCTAGAGCCAGTGTTTGTATAATCACCTGGCTCACTAGCCGCCTTCTGCAAATCAATAAGATCACCCTTGATCGGATAATCAGCACTGCTTTGCTTAAGTATAGCTGGCCACTTGGCACACCTCAGAGCATACTGCCCCAAGATTGCTCTGTATCTGAGATGACTTATTTATTTTTATTTATTTTATTTATTTATTTACATTCTCTTATATACCATGCTATTCTGCATCAGTGCGGTTTACATTGAACAAACTGAAATTACATTGAACAGGGCATTATAACTTGGAGATAATTATTTTACAGGGAACATGGGCTATGGAGGGTTAAGTGGCTTGCCCAAGACCACAAGGAGCACCTGTGGGATTAGAAACCCCAGTCCTTCCAGCCCAAGGTTGCTGTCCTCTAGTGGGATTTGAACCCCCGACCTTCCGGCCTGAAGTACCTTGCCCCAACCACTAGGCCACTCCTCCACTCCTCATTTATTTATTTAATGTACATATACCCACATATCAATACATTTCTAAGTGGTTTCAAATTAAACATACATAAAAACAAAAAACAATAAAGAACTGACATAAAAGTTGATAATTCGTTAAAAGTCCAAGACAGAAACTTAGGAAAAGGCAAGATGAAAAAAAATGCATTTTAGAGGCTTTCCAACACTCCATATAGTCACAGGTGCTACGAATGGTGTAAAGTATTCAATAGCTTGGATCCTAGAACTGAAAATACCCAAGTTGGGGTAGTTTCGTAGAGGCCCTCAGTAACCAAAGGCATACTCAAAAGACCCTGCAATGTTGATCTCAGGCTTTGAGCAGATACATAAGGAACCAGCAACGACTTCAGTTCTTTAAATCTCTGTACCTACAGGCTTCATCTAACATAACATAAGCACTTAAACTGCAGACAAAATCTGATAGGCAACCAATGAAGTGTGACCAAAATGGGAGTAATGTGATCACACTTTAAGCCTTGAACCACACGCGCTGCTGCATTCTGACCCAATGGCATTTCCCATTTATATCTTAGTTAAAATAAACTTCATCATGGGAACTTGCTGCTTAGGGCTGACTTGAGCTGATTTGCCACCACCATCTTGAGTAAACACACACTCTGCCATTGTTTGCTGCTGAGCATTTTTAATAGTCTTCACAGTGCTTCCAGCCAGGCAAGTAGGTATCTCCAGGAACAAGCAGGAATGAGTCTTCACATATGGGAGACGTCGCCGACGGAGCCCGCACGGGAATGCTCCCCAGCATCCAATCAGAAAGCCTTTGGGAGCATCCCCCGCGCCTGCGCAGTGGCTTCCCGCCCTTCCTACTGCCTCTCCCCAGTTTTTCGTTTTCCGTGGAGCAGGCAGGACGTCCCTCCTGCTACCGCAGAACTTTTTACCTTTTCTTTTCTTTTCTTTTCTTTTCTTGTTCTGTAGTCGTGGCTTTTCCCGCCGACAGCGGCACCTCTGTGCCCTTTTGTTTTTCTTTTCTCACTTATTTTCGTTGCCTAGCGGGACCTTTTTTCCCTCTGGGCGCCGAGGCCTACCGGGCTTACAGCATGGAGCCCCAGAAGTGCCCTCACTGCGGGGACTTAGTTTTCCACATGGACTCCAATGCCTGGTTGCCTCTCTTGTTTGGGGCCTGACCCATTCCCCCCGGGTCCTCCGGGCTACAGTGTCGGGAGAAGACCTTCCCTTTTTCGGGTATCCCTCGATGACGTTTTCACGCCCAAGGCGCGGTCATCGGGTTTTTCTTCTCTCCAGGATCAGGTAACCACGCAACAGTCTGTTAAGACTAGCCAAGTCTTGAGGGGCGAGTCTCATGTGCGGCATGGTGACGGCTCTGGCCAACCCCTCAAGTCCCCCTTGGCTACTATACCCTGGCCGGGAGTCCTCGGGCTCCAAAGCATTTACGGGGTTTCGGGATGTTCCTGGGGTTCGCTCCTCACAGAACATTCCCGAGCCGTGCTCGAGGGAGGTACCCGCTTCGAGCGGTGCCGATTCCCCGGCATCGGCGCCGGCGTCGAGTGTTCCACTCCTCGCCAGGGATCGTCAGCTGGTGTCCTCGGCGCGTCCGGGGCCGATCAACTCGACCGAGTCTGACCTCCCTATGTCCAAGCCGTGCTCGAGGGAGGTACCCGCTTCTAGCGGTGCAGACCCCCCCGGCATCGGTGTCAGTGTCGAGTGTCCCGCTACTCACCAAGGATCGCCCGGGTCCGATCGAATCGGTCCAGCCTGGCGTTCCGTCATCCCTGCCATGCGCGGGGGTGGTATCCGCTACGGGCGGTGCCGACCCCCCGACGCCGGCATCGAGCGTTCCGCTCCTCACCGGGGGCGGTCAGCCACGGTCCTCGGCGCCTCCTGGGCCAACCGACTCCTGCCGGTATGGCCTTCCTACGGGGGTGGTATCCGCTCCCGGCGGTGCCGACCCGTCGGCATCGGGGTCAAGTGACCCGCTCCCCACCAGGGATCACCTGCCGCTGCCCTCGGCAGCTCTAGGGCCGACCGACTCGACACAGTCTGGCGGCCCTACGTTCAGGCCATGCGCGGAGGTGGTACCCACTTCGGGCGCGTCGGTGGTTCCACTCTTCGCCGGGGATGGTCATCTGGCCTCGGGGCCGGTCGCCTCGACCCGCGCTGGGTTGCCGGTATCCCAGCCCTGCGCGAGGGTGGTACCGGGTTTGCGCGGCACCGCTCCGCCGGAGACGGCAGGGGTGTCGAGCGCCAGGGACCGCCGTCGGCCTTCCCCGGGAGCCTCGGGGTATGTCGATCAGCCCCAGAAGGGCGACCCCCTGGCATCGTCGCGGCCGTCGAGGGCCCCGCCCTTTCCGAGAAAGGGGGCCCCGGGGTCTTCGATCGCTTTGGTCCAGCCTGGATCCGCGCCGTCCCGCAACGGTACCCCGGCGTCGGCGCAGGAGTCTAGCACTTCCCTTCCCACAGGGGCTCGTCGACGGGTGACCTGGGTACCCTCGGGGACGGGTCGTATGTCCCGGAAGGATTCCCCCCCCGGGTCAGGCAGGCTCGAGAGGGGACCCGGCATCTGGCAGTGCCCGCCGCCCGACATCGGCGCCGGCGTCGGATGGGCCCCTCTCCACCGAGCTTCATCCTCGGGGGGCCCTTGATGCTCGTGACGCCGATCGACGCGGTTCCGATCCGCTCCCCGGGATCAGCACCGCCGGCGCGGCCGCCCCCACCGGGGCCCTCTAGAAGGGAGTCTATTTCATCGCTCGGTTCGATGCCCAGCCTGGAATCGGTATCCAGCCTCGAAGACTTGGCCACGACACGTCTCGGGATTGGCCCCTGTCCCCTCCCGCGACGCAGAGCGGAGATCGTTGGCCACTGCCCTCCGGCTGCCACGGAACCGCTTTCTGTTGCCGGGGGCAGTGCCGCCCCCGGGTTTAGGGCCGAGGCCGATTCCGGCGGCTCCGTCGGCGCCATCGACCCCTTCGATGCCTAGCTTGGAATCAATTCCAGGAGCCGACGACGCCTTGTTGACCACCCCAGTCCGGGGCTGTTGGTCCCCTCCTCTGCCCAGCGGGCAGCAGCCCGAGAGGCTTCTCGGTGCCCTGGCGGCCTCTCCCGACACCGCCTCCCACGGCATAGCCCCTCCGGGAGAGCCGTCTTTTCAGAATTTTCTCCTTGACATGGCGGACTTGCTGGCCATCCCTATCCCGGACCTAACTCCAGGCCCTGCGGAACGGGCCGCCGTGATGCTTCCTCTGCATCCCTCCCTGCAGGATCTCCTGCTGGGGGCTTGGCGGTCGCCTTTGAGGGTTCCGGCACCATCGACTGCGATGCATGCTCTGTATCGGGTGCCTCCCTCCCCGGGGTTTCGGCAGCACCAACTTCCACATCGTTCCATTGTGGTGGAATCGGCGCTGAGGAAGGCCGGCAGCAAGGAAAAGCATTCTTCTCGCCCATCAGGCCGCACCTCGAAGACGCTAGATACCCTAGGACGTCAAACCTTCCAAACGTCTATGCTGGCGTCCAGAATTATTTCATATATTTTTTATATGAGTCTGTCGCTCCGGGAGGTCACCGAGAGATTATCTCTGTTGTCTCCCTTCTTGTCTGCAACCAAGGCCTTTGAATATTCCTTGCTTCTTTATCACTGCAGGAATATCTCTGGGTTCCTTTCTCGTGCTTCTCTAGACTCCTTCCTGTCGGTCAGCAGATGCTCTGCTGTTGCCATTAGAGCACGCCATACAGCATGGTTGCCGGCGTCCGAGTTGTGTAGACGGGCACAGCATAACCTGGGTAATTCTCCCTGTGACGGAGATCACCTCTTCAATAGTGAAGCCTTACGTCAGGTCGCGCAGTGCTTCGCTAACCTTCCCAGTGTTAGAAGCCATCCTAGGGCCCGGCTTCCCCCCGGCAGTGGTGCGCGCCTCACCATGCCCTCCTTCCCTAGGAAGAGGAAATGTCACCCCTCCGCCCAACCACCAGGTGCGCCCAAGCAAGGGACCCCTCGCCCTGGGTTGAAGTCCCCGGGGCCGCACCAGTACTCTCATACCAAGCAGTTTTAGGCTCCGGTGGGCGGCTGCCTGCAATTACCTTCTTACCAGAAGTTTATAATTGAGCTCTACTCTGGGGTTCGTTCAGTAGGGCAAATGGTTCGAGGGCTTATCTAGGGGTTCAGGTACTCTCCTTCCGTTGGTAGAGGGAGACCACCTCTACTCCATGATAGCTCTGGCCCACGGTGAGCTGGCTTACCCTTAGGTACGTCCCCGAACCCTTCTCGGCAGTATCCCCTGCTGATTGCTTCCGTACCGGAATTTTCCTTCCAGCCGCTATAGTTCCCCTATGCTTAACGGGGGCTATGCCCTCATGTCCCCCGATTAGTGCGGGGGGCAAGTTTTTGCGTGCAGGTCCTTGGGACACCTATAGGGCCTCGAGCCCCCTGGTGTGTTCTTCCGGACTGATGCTATCCTCTGTCCTTCACGCTACCGTTCGCCGATCTGCCCGTGTTCCACCGGAATAGATCCCTCTCCCGGACGGATCTTGACACCACCTCCCCAGGTGGACGTTCTGTGGATCACTGGCAGGTCCGCCTTACCAGTGTTATGCTCATGGAGGTAGGTTCCTCAGCGTACCTGCATTAGTGCCGGGGGGGGGGGGCATTCTCCACAGATATCGCCTGCTCAATAGGCACGTTTTGGGGGATGCCTACAGTGCCTGTGTTCTGCCGCCTATTTTTTTTCCCAATGGCCGGTACTCACGCCTCCCCCCCCCCCCACCGCCGGGGGCCGGCCAGTCCGCCTGCCTATTCCGTAGTTCGGCCCTCGGACTGGTTGTACTCTACTGCTGTGAAGTCAACAGCTTCTATTTTCAGTTATGCCCTCCTCCCGGAGGTTCAGACCCTTGTCTCCCTATCTCTTAGCTAGGGCAGGCTGTGTACTCCTTCTGCTCCGGGGTACACCCCTACTCTTCTCCGGAATAGGCTATCCAGATCGGCCAGTCTTCTACTGTTAGTCCTCTGAGTTATGGACTTTGCTCCTAAGGGAGTGCTCAGCTTTGCATAAAGCTTCCTTGAAGACCTGCCGTCCTTCTCCTGACCCAGCTGATTCCTGGATCTCCTGGCCTTCCGGATTTGGAACTTCCTCCTCGCTGCGGTGAAGTTCCCTTGAAGACCTCGCTACTGCGTCTACAGTACCTCCATCACAGGCCTACTTCCTACAACTCAGTAGGTAAGCTTTACATGGTACTAAGTCATTAATTCATTAAAAACTTAATGATGCTCCATGCACTCTGACTACTCTCCCTGTAGTCTTTGGGTTTTGCTGTTCTTCTCCTCTCAACTCCTACCCTCCATCCCTTGGGGGATGCCGGGGATTCAGGTTGGGCAAATGCCATCCCGTCCTGGGCCGGGCTTACGGGATCTCCCCCGGGCATCCTCAGCTAGGGAGTCCCCATATGTGAAGACTCATTCCTGCTTGTTCCTGGAGATAGCACAGTTACTTATCTGTAACAGGTGATCTCCGGAACAGCAGGAATTAGTCTTCACAACCCGCCCACCTCCCCTAGGAGTTGTATCTCTTTCTCTCTATTCCTTCCTCTCCTCTCCTTCTGGCTCAGCTATGAAACTCAACTGGGGAGAGGCAGTAGGAAGGGCGGGAAGCCACTGCGCAGGCGCGGGGGATGCTCCCAAAGGCTTTCTGATTGGATGCTGGGGAGCATTCCCGTGCGGGCTCCGTCGGCGACGTCTCCCATATGTGAAGACTAATTCCTGCTATTCCGGAGATCACCTGTTACAGGTAAGTAACTGTGCTTTCTTTCCTTTAGTCTTACGAGACCAGAGCTGCTCTGTCTTACCAAGTGTGGGAGTCATAAGAATTTCACCAAGAAGCCCATACCAATACAATTTAGAGCTGGGGGAATGGAGCTCTTGATTATCCAAGTCCTTATAGGCTAGAAGCACATGGTCTCAAATTCTTCATTTTCTTTGTGCAGAATTCCCCCAGGAGTGATTAACACTGACATCCTTTTTGAGGTGAGACCATAAGTCTGGACTCCTCATTGTGCAATATTAACACAGTAAATGATAGGCCATGCTAGTCTTTACTAGCTTCATGCAGGTTACCCCCTTTTATGTCTTAGACCAACTTATACTAGCTGAATTGTAGGTAGGCTTATGAAGAGTACTTTTCAGTACTGGCAATGATCAATTATTCATTATGTCTGTATGTGCAGTGTAGCTTTTATATAGTGACATTCCTGAGGTAGGTTTGGAGTATGTAGGGCGTTGTAACAGGGAAGGAAAGAAATGCAGTCGGTGGTCTCTGGTATGAAATCACCCTATTGGCGCACCAATGTGATTTTTATTCAAGTAGCTGCTACCAATATGATAAAATAAAAAAAGAGATCCAGATTGTTTGAGGCACCTATCTGTATGTAATAATGACAATATCTAGAACCGTTGTCCAGAAAATGCTGTATAACCTCACACTTCCGTCCCTCCCTTCCCCTTGCAACCTACTGCTTTTCTGTAGTTTTCATTACCTACCTTTGAGGCCGATGCAGAAAGACCAACGTGCCCTTTGCATGAAGATAACGCAACTTAACAAGCACAATTTTCAACAGGCCAAATACAGAAGAGACTGATGCACTTGTAAACCGCAAAGGAAAAGCAAGCGCACACAGTAACGCCAAGCATATTTAAATTATAGGCAAATGAGCTGCACGCATTAAAATGGCATGCTAATATTGTCTACACCTGATGCAGAGAAAATGCATGGAGGATTTCATAACCAGCCATAGCACCAATTCTTTACGTCTGGGTCTAAGGTGGCTTAAACGTGTTGCGTGTGTCCCCGACAGAATTTTTATGGCATCAGGGGCTTTTCCCGATGCCTAGGTCATCTGAGGTGAAGTGTCAAACTTCCCCTCAGATGATCCAGGTATCGGGGAAAGCCCCTGATGCCATTAAAATGCTATTGGGAGGCCAGTGCCCCTGACAGAAAGCAAATCACTGGTGGCCTAGCAGCCCCGACTTTATTTTCCCCCCACCCAACCCCCTAATTCAAAAAAGCCCTGGTGGCCTAGCAGCTCCGAACGCCCCTCCTGGTACCTTTACAAAAGAGCAGGAGTGTTGCCCACATGTTTGCATTCCTGTGCCACCATCTTGAAAAATGGCAGCACCTGTTCCTGCATGGTGCACCTTGGGCTGCACCGGGGGGGGGGGGTCAGACTGCCATATAAGGTAGAAAATGCCTTATATGGTAGTCTGACCCCCACCTTGTGCATCCAGGATGCACTGTGCGGGGCCAGGCGCCACCATTTTTCAAGATGGCGGTGTGGGAGGAGGGTGGGGGGTTTGGGGCTGCCTGGCCACCAGAGATTTGCTTTCTGTCGGGGACACTGGTCCCACAACAGTATTTTTATGGCATCGGGAGCTTTCTCTGATGCCTGGATCATCTGAAAGAAGTTCTGAGGTGAAGTGTCAAACTTCCCCTCAGATGATCCAGACATCTGGGAAAGCCCCCGATGCCATCAGAATATTGTCGGGACGCATATGCAAATTAGCCACACAGAGCCCCTTTTTCTCTAGGAGAGCATGCCAAACTTGCGTCAACTTTTATGCGCATGAGTTTGGCTTGCTTTCCCAGCTTTACACATGGCTAATTTACATATGTGCCCCTTTCTACATGACTGTGCTGAAGTCATGTGCTATTGGTGCGGTGCATAGAGATGTACAGAGTTCACAGCGGGCAACTTCGGAGATGACTTTCTGCATTGGCACCTTTGTGCTTCCTTTCCTCCCTCTGTGTGAAGCCATAGTTTTTTCTTCTCCATAGTTTTTTCTGCTGCATAGGCCTGGCTTTTCCTCCACAACCCTTTTCCTCTTTGTTCTTTCAGCACTCTCTACCTTTTGCTTTTCTCCCTCTTTCCTTTTGTCTCTTTTGTAGTGTTTCTCCCTTAGTTGTGCAGTCTCTCGTCACTCTATATTTGTCCTCGTATTGTATAACTAGTGCGGTAGCAGGTCAAAGTGTATTTACGTGCTGCTGTTGCTGCCATCTTGTCCTGTGGCCTGTGTATTTTGAGTACTTAGGTTAATAGCCAGTAGACCAAGGGAAAGGAGGACAGCTTCTCCTCACAGCCTGCTTCTTATTGGTCTGGTGAGAAGGCGTTTTGCCATGCTCAAGCTAGCTGGTCAGGGCTCTTTCAGTAACGGATTATTCCATGTCTTGAACAGAATGAAAAACCATGAAAAATCTAAGAAACATCGAGAGATGGTATCACTGCTGCGGCAACAGCTTGAGGAAGAAGAGGAGGAATTTTCTGTGCAACAGGGCGATGAAGATGGGGCAAACCTGGAAGATGTGGCAGTAACAGACGAAGAGGAGGAACCCAAACAGAAGTACAGCTTTTTGCACACAAACCTGATAATTGTAGAACAAAAGTACTTGCGGGGGGAGGAAGGGGCAAACAATTTTTTTTCTTGGATGTGGTAAATTGTGATACTGTATCACCTTTAGCCTTGTATATAAAAAGGCAAAGCCAGCAAACCGTGCACGGTTAATAGCAACCCTTCAGCTATTACCTTTGAAAATAAAAGCAATTATAAATATTTTGTATGGTTTTTATAGTATACTAAAAGTATTTTTTTTCTTATTCTATAAGCAAAAGCATGTTTAATTTTGATGTATTTAAGTTTTCATACCTTAGCAGCAAAAAGCACCCTCATCAAGGCATGCCAAAATAGTCATAGTATCAAAAAAGAAAATTGTCCCTTTAAAAATAACATTATATAGGAGGTAATTTTATAAAAGATTTTTATGCAAAAAAGCCTTTTATAAAATTACCTCAGGAGTTAGGCACGTAAAAGTACACTTGTTCTCCAGGAACAAGCAGGAAGTCAGTCCTCACATATGGGTGACGTCGGCGCCGACGGAGCCCTCGTGTGCCGCAATTCCCCAGCTTTCAAAGAAAGCCTTTGGGATTGCATCACGCATGCGTGGTCCCCTTCCTGCCCAAGGGTGCCATCTTGCTCAGTCGTCTTTTTTTCCACGGAGCCCAACAGACGTGGTCCTGTTTTCACCATGGAAAAAGTAGAAAAGTTGATATATTTTTTTTCAGCTTCCCGGTTTGACACCGGTTCCCCTTCCCGCCCTCTGCTCGGTACACCGGTTTCGAGTCCGGTCATATTTTTCGTTTTTGTCCTTCATGACTAGCGTTCGCGCTCTTTTTAATTTTCACTGGCAGCCCGGTTGTTTGACCTCACAGGGGCCCTTTTTCCCCCGATGGCTGCCAGCGGATTTAAAAAATGTGATCAGTGTAAGAAGCCCGCATCCGGCCGGGCCCAGACCTCGTCAGAAGCCTCGGGAATCGGAGCCCGAGCACCGTCGTGGGTTTTCTGAGTGGGGGTCTCCCTCCAGGGTGCCGGAGCCCATCGAGTCCTCCTCGGAAGACTCGGCGTGGGAGACGGAGGAGGAAGACTCCTCCCCAGACACCTTCTGGACCCAGTGTATCCCATCGGACTCTCCGGGTTCGGAGCCTCGGAATAGGTCCCCTCCGGAGAACACTCAGTTCTCGGACTTCGTCAGGGACATGGCCGAGGCGTTGGCATTCCCTGCGGATGCTGAGGAGGAGCCTCGAGCCGACGAGCTCGATGCCCTCCAGTATGACTCTCCCCCGAAGGAGGCCCTTACTGTACCAGTGCCTCCGATGTTGGAACGGCTGTGGGAGTCCCCGGCCTCGATTCTGGTGCTCAGCAAGCAGGTCAATTCCATCTATCGAGTCCACAAGAGTCCTGGGTTCCAGAAAGCGCAGCACAACTCCATGGTTGTGGAATCGACCATGCAATGGCTGAAAAGCCAAAAGACGCACTCTTCGGTGCCTCCCGGCTAGGAGGCCCAGAACCTGGACGCCCTCGGCAGAAAGTGCTACCAGGGCTCGATGCTGTCATGCCGTTTCCAAACTTAACAGCTGACAAAACCAAAAACAACTGCATGTCTGTAAGAAATAGCAGTAACCAGAAAACAGATACAAAGATGATGTGATTTATTTATTCTTATCATTATCAATTGTTTATGATATTAATTATTGTGTGTCTGCCTCCTATTTATTATTGTTGATTGTTTTCACATGTTTTAAGATTCATGTATTTTTTATGATTTCTTATTATTCTTATTATGATTATTTATTAATTATGTACCATTATTTTATTTATTTTTTTGAGGTTTGCCCTCTTGTATATTACCCCCTGAGGAAGGCCTAACAACCGAAACGCATAGGGGTCATCAATAAAAGCCTTCATTGCCTTACTGCTAGTCTTTGTATCTGTTTTCAGGTTCCTCCAAACTTACCAGCTGTACATGGACATGTACTTGCGGGACCTGGCAAAGGAGATTGCTGGGTTCTCGGCTGGCCTATCCGAGGAACCCTTGCAGCGCTTCAAAGCCTTGTCCATGGGGATCAGAGAGTACTCCAAGTTCATGTCACGAGCAGCTTACGACGGCTTCAGCCCGAGTAGCCGCGGCCAGCATCGGTGCACGCCATCAGGCCTGGCTCATGTCGTCTGACCTAGAGCCATGGGTTCAGGACAAGTTGGTCGATGTCCCGTGCCGAGGAGACAACCTCTTTGGCAAACCCATGACTGAGAAAGCTGCAGAAATCGAGTCCGAGTACTTGACCCGGACAAGGCTGTCGAAGAAGACATCTGCACCTTCTCACAAGAAGAAGGCCTCAGGGAAAAAGCCCTTTTTCCCAAGGAAGGGTACGGCTTATAGAAACTACTCCACTTACCAGGCCATCCCAGCTCCCCAACAGGGGCAGCAGGCCAGGGTATAGGGGCATGGCCCACGTAAGCCGAAGACCCCCAAGCCTCCAGCTCCGGCTCCTACCCAGCTGGGAGGGGGCTTTTGACTCACAGTGCATAGCTCCTCTCCCACCAGTGGTTTGGCCCTGCACAGGAGGGAGGCTGGCTCTGTACAGTCACAGGTGGCCAGCCATTACTACCGACGCCTGGGTTTTGCAAGTAGTCCAGCAGGGCTATCTCCTTCATTTCAACTAGGTGCCGCCCTCCTTTTTCCCAGGAGAGCCTCTCAGGCCCCCTCTTCATAGGAACCTCCTCCTGCAGGAGTTGACAGGTCTGCTGAAGGATCAGGCGGTTGAACCAGTGCCCCACCACCTGCAGGGGCAAGGCTTCTACTCCAGGTATTTCCTCATACCAAAAAGAAAAGGAGGCCTACACCCCATCCTGGACTTGCAAAATCTAAACAAGTTCCTGGTGATGCTTTCCCTTGGGATCCTACTGCCTTACCTCCACCAGGGAGACTGGCTATGCTCCTCAGATTTAAAGGATGCTTATACTCACATCCTCATACACCCAGACCACAGACAATATCTCAGGTTTGTGGTCGGAGGAAACCACTTCCAGTACAGGGTGCTTCCCTTTGGCCTAGCTACCACTCCCAGAGTATTTACCAAATGTCTAGCAGTGGTGGCGGCCTTGCAATGGTGACAGCCTTGCAATGGTGGCTTCACCCCCCCCCCCCCCACCAACTTGCTTCAGGGAGTACCATTCCAACTTCCCTCTCACACCAGGGTGCTGACAACAGATTTATTATTATTTTTTTTTTATACCGCGCTCTTTGAAATTAGTGCGGTTTACATGTATACTAACAGGTACTTTTTATTCCTTTGTCCCCGAAGGGCTCACAATCCTGAGGCAATGGAGGGTTAAGTAGCTTGCCCAAGGCCACAAGGAGTGGACATGGGACTAGAGACCCCAGTCCCTCCGGCCTGAGGTTGCTTGTCCCCATGTGGGAATTAAGCCCCTGGCCTTCCAGCCTGAGGTAACCTGTCCCAACCACTGAGCCACTCCTCCCTCCAGTAGCTTGGAAATTGCTACTTTGTCTCTGAGGCGGCCAGTGGCTTGCGTCCTCTGGTCTCTGAGGCTCCATTGAGCTGTGCGCATGTGGAATCGAGCATATGGAGTCACATGCACCTTGGAGGCCATGTGGCCCAGGAGGCATAGGAAGACCCTTGCGGAGACTTGAGGCCTGTGCTGGACCTCCTGTACCAAGTCCAGCAACTGCCTTGCCCTGTCCAGCGGTAGGTAAGCCTTTGCCTGAAGTGTGCCCAGTCTTGCCCCTATGAACTCCAAGTTCTGAGTGGGGAGTAAAGTGGACTTTTTGTGATTTTTAACAAACCCTAGGTGCTGGAGCAGGGTGACTGTGCGAGCAGTGACCTGATGTGCCTCCTGTGCCGATTGGCCCCTGATGAGCCAGTCATCCAGGTATGGAAAGACGAAGACACCCTGGCTTCTGAGGAAGGCCGCCACCACTGCTAGACAAGGCCTCGGTCATCCTCCCTCCAGATGCCTCCTTGCTGGGCTGGGGAGCCCATTACCAAGGTTCATGCACTCAGAGTCTGTGGTCCTCGCGAGAGGCCGCACTTCAGATCAATCTTCTAGAGCTTTGAGCCATCCGCCTAGCTCTTCAAGCCTTCTGTCATCTTCTGGCACATCAGTCTGTGCTGATACAGACAGACAGACAGTCAGGTGGCGATGTTCTACATCAACAAACAGGTGGGCACAGGATCTCGCATCCTATGCCAGGAGACTCTGGACCTCTGCTCTTTTGCAGTGGCACATTGCATGTCCCTAAAGACAGTTTATCTGCCAGGTCAGGAGACCCTCCTGGCCGACAAGTTGAGAAGGATTCTTCAGCCTCACAAATGGCAACTGAACCGGGATGTAGCCCAGTGGATCTTCAACCGTTGGGGTCTCCCATCTATGGATCTCTTTGCCAGCCCGCAAAACCATCAGTTGCCCCGGTTCTGCTTGAGGCAGCCGCATCCGCTGAGTGTGACGGCGGATGCTTTCCTGATCTCGTGGGCACAGGGCCTTCTCTATGCGTTCCCACCCACGCCCCTGGTGGCACGCACTCTGTTCAAGATTCTTCGGGACAAGGCCTTGGTCATTCTGGTAGCACCCAGGTGGCCCAGACAACCTTGGTTCCCTCTTCTCCTTCAACTGGCGGTCGAAACTCCACTCCCACTGGGGGTGCTGCCTGACCTCTTGACCCAGGAACAGGGTTCCTTGCTACACCCCAATCTCAGATCCCTCAACTTAATGGCCTGGCTGCTGAGAGGGTAGTACTTGCTCTTCTTCTCCTTCCCAAAGAGGTTGAGGAGTTGTTGCTGGCCTCTAGGAGGCAATCCATTAGAAAATCCTACGCGTTCAAGTAGCGTAGGTTTGAAGGGTGGTATGCCCAGAATAAGGAGGACCCGTTCACTTGTCAAGTACCTCAGGTATTGCAGTACTTGCTCCACCTCTCGGAGTTAGGCCTCAAGTCTAACTCTGTCAGGGTCCACCTGAGTGCGCTATCAGCTCACCACTCTCCAGTGGACGGGCAACCTCTTTCAGGTCACCCTTTGGTATCCCGATTCCTCAGAGGCCTCCTACTCTTGAAGCCTCCAATTCGCCCACCGGCTACAGAGTGGAACTTAAATGTGGTCTTGCAGCGGCTTACTTGCCCACCTTTTGAACCAATGGCCACCTGTCCGCTCTGCTTCCTTTCCTGGAAAGCACTCTTTCTTATGGCACTCACGTCTGCTCGACGTGTGAGCGAGCTGCAAGCTTTAGTATCGGATAGGCCGTATACTCAGTTTTATAAAAACAGAGTGGTCCTACGTACTCACCCCAAGTTCCTCCCAAAAGTGGTTTCCTCATTTCACCTTAACCAAGAGGTAGTTCTTCCAACCTTCTTCCCCAGGCCACACTCCAGCAGGGCAGAAGCGGTTCTACATACCCTGGACTGTAAGAGGGCGCTTGCCTTTTACCTGGAGCGTACGTGGGGACATCGGAGGGCTTCCCAGCTCTTCGTCTCTTATGACCCTAGTAAACTGGGTCTACCTGTCTCCAAGCACACGTTATCCACCTGGGTGGCAGACTGCATCGCCTGGGCGTACAGGGCAGCGGACCTCCAGCTGCAGGGCTGAATCACTCACGGCCCACTCTGTTAGGGCTAAGGCTGCATTAGTGGCTAACCACCGCTCTGTTTCGTTGGCAGACATATGCCGGGCCGCAACTTGGTCTTCAAGCCAGACTTTTGCAGCCCACTACTGCCTGGAGAGAGAGCCCTGGCGGGACAGTGTTTTCGAATAGGTCTGTAACCTATTCGAGGTTTAGGCAACTCCTAACCTCCAACCCTTTGGTGTCAGGCTACCGTGGGGGTTGCGTTCTCGGAGAAAAATCCTATCACTGCTGCTACGGCTGTTCTAGAGGGAGCCATTTTCAGCTATGGGTTGTCAGTAGCCTATAGCTAGGGAGTCCCATATGTGAGGGCTGACTTCCTGCTTGTTCCTGGAGAAAGCGTAGTTACTCACCTGTAACAGGTGTTCTCCAGGGACAGCAGGAATCAGTCCTCATGACCCTCCCTGCTCCCCTGGAGTTGCAGTCCTTTGATTAATTTTTTTCTCATTTTTGCCGTCTTTTTAGCTATGGCTATGTCATCTGACTGAGCAAGATGGCACCCTTGGGCGGGAAGGGGACCATGCATTTTTGATGCAATCCCAGAGGCTTTCTTTGAAAGCTGGGGATTTGCTCCGCACGAGGGCTCCGTTGGCGCCGACGTCACCCATATATGAAGACTGATTCCTGCTGTCCCTGGAGAACACCTGTTACAGATGAGTAACTACGCTTTCTGGGTTGGAGTTTGGGGAGGGAGTCGTGATCTCCACACATTTCCACGCTTACTTTATGTGCTAGCATTTACACCTGCTCCTGAGCAGGCATAATGTCTGCAGTTTCAATCTAGCTGCTCTTTCTGCTAGGATTACCACTAGTATTCTATAAAGACACATGGATGCTTATGTGCCTTTATAAAATAGTTTAAAAAAATGGGTGTCTCTGTGGCCTTCCCACATAGGTAACTTGTTATGAAATTGCACTGATACTGTCATATTTTTACTTGTTATGAAGTAATTTAACATTCCAGAAAAAAAAACAGTTACTTACAGGAACTTTCTAGCCCATGGTGCTGAGCAGCAGTGAAACTCTTAGAAAATTCCTACCTTTTTTTTGGTTCATTTCTTCAAGAACACATGCCTGTCTTGTTATATTTTGAAAAGGGTAAAACGCTAAAAAAAAGGCACATTTTAGTTTAGTCATACCTTTTCCCCCCAGGAAATGAATTTTAGGGTCCAAAACTGGGAGCTAGGAGTAGAGGATGCTTTTCTTATCCTTCTCTGTCCTTGCTGAGGAGCATCAAGCTCTCAATTGAAAAGTTCTTTTTTTTTGGGGGGGGGGGGGAATGAGGGTCTTGGGGTATCTTTCATTTTCTGATGCCTTATTTGTTCAAATTCAAATATCAATAGAAATTATATTGGGAAGAGAAGTTCACCATGTTGGTTTCTGAGAGCCCTATGGCTTTGCCACCCTAAATGAAGCTGATCTTGGCTGTTCGCAGAAGCTAAGCAGAGTCAGGCTGGGAGACCATCTTGAAATACTAGGTGCTGTAGACTTGCTGCATGGAAGAAAGGCCTAACAATCTACTGGTTACCAAGAAAACCCAGGTGCTGGGTTGCCAGGAGTCAGCATTGACTTGACGTCACGTGCACACACAAAATTGCCATGCTGTATAGGGGATCTCACATTGAAAAGAGAGACACAAATGTTAGACATTTATTTTGGTGGTGTAATTGAAATGAAAAAGTGGGAAGTCTTGGAAATAAAATGACTCTAGGTGTATTCAGAGAGAAAGAGTTTAAGTTGTGAGTTAAGAAATTGTGATTTAAAACATTGGTGCTCAAACTGGCCTTCAATCAGTTGTCAGGGTTTTCCTAATCAATATGCATGTGAGATTTACATGCACTGACTGCTATGTATGCAGATCTATTTGCATATTCATTAGGCATGGCCTGAAAGAATCGCTTTATACACCACAGATCTAAAGGAATGTGTGCCCTGCTTCTGTCAGCAATAGAAATGAGTTCTATCTGCCATGAAACTGTGCCACTGTAGTTCTACTGTCTTATGCAATAAATAATTTGGAAAACAATTGGAAACTGCACCCTGCAGGGGAAATCCAAGGAAAAGAAGAAAGCAGTGATCCTTCCTGAGATACACAAAATAGAACAAAATAATTTAAACCTTGCCTTTAAAGTAGTTTGTTTTAAATGGAAGAGCTTGTGTCATTTTTTTGTCCTTATGATTTTTAAAATGTCAGATACAAAATTATTTCCATCCTCTAGCATTGTAACATTTTGTTTCCTAAAGGGGAATATTTAAGCACATTTTATTTTGACTTTTATTTTACGTATTGATTCTCTTTTCAGACTTTCCAAAAAGCAGAAAAAGAAGCAGCAGAAAACAAAGAAGGTAATGTATGGAGTGCTGCATATTGTCTTTTTTGTTGCTCATTAACAGTTTTATAAAAAGACATACATAGTTTTTTTGGGAAGCATCTTTTGGTAGTAGTGGCTATATGTGAAAAGTCTTGAGACAGATGCAGAAGTAAATAGTAGGAACAAGGTTAAGAGATTGCACTGTCAAGCAGCTCACCTTTCACTCCCTTAAGAGCCAGATGCAAGGGGAAAGGAGGAGAAAAGGTATGGATAAAGGACGCATAAGCTAGCAACTTCAGAATCAGGGAAGATTTTATCTCTGTACTCAAACAATATTGGCAGTATATATCATTTTTGCAGTGATGGGTGGCATTGTGCATATTTCTTGTAAAGATGTTAGAAAGCATCAGTACTAGAATGCTATCTGTGGTGTTATAGAAAGCTGCTGTTGGGTTTTCTTGAGTATTGACCTTATGCCATAAGCAAACATTTTTCCTCCTATTTCTCATCACTATTCACAGCAGATGAAGTAGTTATGTTTTAATTAAACACTTAGGAGGAAGTATATTCATAAACATTTTTCCTGACAAATCTTTCTTGTGTCAATACAATCAAAAGGTTACAGGTATATATTAAATTTCTGCTTCTTGTTAGGCTAACAGTCTACAACCACTGTCTTGACTATGTACTCCCAGATCTTCCCTCCCCCCTCAAAGCTTTTCTTTTTTATATATACTCTTATACTTCCATCTGATACCACATTCAAACTATCACTATCGCTCTCACTCTAGATCTCATCATGCACACAGTCGGTCAAGCCTTCCCCCACCCACGTCTTCCTGCCATAGACCATGCCACAGCTTTTTGTATGTTGTCCATCCTGACGTTGAAGTTCCCATGCTGCTATTGCTTTGTGCTGTTGAAAAGCAGAATAATTTGCAGATTAGAAAGTGCTGCTAGTCAGTGATCTCTATATAATAATTTTCAGTTGATTGCCTCTGATGCAGGCAATGTGTGCCAAAACATGGCTGTGTCAGGCTTTAATGAATACTTCCTGTGGAATTCTGTTGAGTGTTAATTCCCCTGCTGCGCTTGTTGTGCTAACATTATTCCTCTCCAGTGCTGAACTGAGTGCACTTCCTTACTAACCCAATATTTTAGAGTTGCTTTTTTTAACCAGCAGTAGGGTCATATGCACAAATTTTGGATATAACTTTAATGCCTTTATCTCAGAGCAGTGTCTTCTCTTCCAACAGTAGCAAGCTGTAATCCTTGTTTCAGTAGTCCCCAATGCCTTGGACTACAAAGCTTTCAGTATGTCACATTCCAAAAAGCAGTGCATTGGGGTACCTGCCTTTATTTTGCATTTCAAACAGGAATTATCTTGCCACATTTTGAACTGCACCCATCGTGTTTTAGTTAGCTAAGCCCTATGCATTAGTTTATATTTCATTTCTTGCAGACTCATGCTAGGGGAGGTTTGTGAAGTAGTTATGGTTATAATGAAACTTTTGTGCTGCCAGTTAACTGTTCCATAGGTTAGGACTGGTAATGGGCAGATGGGGAGCTAGCACTGGAAATGAGCTAGGACTGGTAATGGGCTGATTGGGGGGCTAGTAGGACTAGAGTGGGCTGATAAGGGGGATAGGACTGGAAATGCGCTGGGACTGGAAATAGGCTAATGGGGGAGGGGAGGACAGTGCTGCTGGCCCTGGAAGAAAACTAGGGGCTAGGGCTACAAATGGGCTGATGCGGGAGGATGGTAGAATAGGACTGGAAGGGAGTGGATACTGAAAGGGTCTGCCAGGGGAAGGAGGGGGCAGGAAGGGAGCCGACACCTGGGATGTACTGAAGGGGGACTGGAAGAGAGCTGACACTTGGGGATGGGAGTAGTAGGTGGTTAGGTAATGGGGAGGAGGCTGGAAGGGAGCTGACATGCAAATGGCATTGGAAGGGGGATGGACAGAGGGTAGGGCGACTGGAAGGGAGCTGACTGGGGGGGTGGCACTGAGTGGACGTGAGCTGATATCTGGGATGGTATTTGGACTAGAAGGGGGCTGGACAGTGGGGAAGGATGGGGACTGGAAGGGAATGGACACTAGTGGCAGTCATGGGAATGCAAGGCGGTTGACATTGGAAGGTACTGGGAGGGGAGGACTGGAAAGGGGGCTGAAACTGGGGAGGGTTACTGGAAATGGAAATGGGCTGATGGAAGGAAGTGAAGAAAACAAAAGACGAGATAAGAAATGGCAGATGGACCATAGACCACAGAAAGATAGCTAAGAGAAGACAGGAAAGCAGAAGCTTCAGATCGGGACCAGCATGATCAGAGAATAAAATGGTCAGACGACAAAGGTAGAAAAAATAATTTTATTTAATTTTAGTGATTGGACTTTGTGCTATTTTTATATTTTACACAGTATTGGGGAACTGCATCTCTTATTTATCTGATGTTGCACTGCATGTGGACTCTAGCATCTTGGGTTTTCAATTTAAATTTTGTCTACATATTTTTATTTTTACTTTAGATTATGGTTACTTATTCTGTACTTGGTGAGGGTCGATGTTGTGAGTGTGTGACTGAGGTCAGGTGTTCTGTTAACATGGAGTTTATACTTAAAGATCTATACTGTACTGCAGTAATTTGACTTGTTCAGCTTTTCAAATAGGTGCATGGATGTTCCAGGGCCCACTGTAGTATTTAGAGTGACGCTTTTTTTGGATGGGCTCCTTATGTGAGTTTTGGAAGTTTGTGCTAATATGGTATGGTAGGTTTGCGGTTTGTTGTAGGGTTTTGTATTAGTTCACAATATACCTGGTACTAGAGAATAGTGGTGGTTCTCCAGGACCAAGCAGGAAGTCAGTCCTCACTTATGGGGGTGACGTCGGCGCCGACGGAGCCCTCGCGGAGCAATTTTCCCCAGCTTTCAAAGAAAGCCTTTGGGAATTGCAGCGCGCATGCGCGGTCGTCTTCCCGCCCGAGGGTGCCATCTTAGCCAGTCTTCTTTTTTCCGCGGAGCCCTACAGACGTCCCTGTCTTGTCCCCGCGAAAAAGTCGATTTTCTTCATTATTTTATTCTTTTTCCTTTCGGTTCGACGCCGATCGCTTTCCCGCCCGGACTCGCGACGCCGGTCTCGAGTCCGCTTACTTTTTTCGGTTTTTCTGACTTAGTCAGCTTTCGTTTTCGGTTTCCCTGGCAGCCCGGTCCTTTGACCTCGCAGGGGCCCTTTTTCCCCCGATGGCTGCCAGTGGGTTTAAGCGGTGTGGTCGGTGTGACCGAAATATGTCACTAACCGACACACACGACTTTTGCCTCCGCTGCCTGGGCCCGGATCATGAGGAACTGATCTGTGGGCCCTGCAGCAAACTGTCCTCAAAGGCGTTGAGGAGTCGGCGGCATCAGCGTGAGAGAATCTTCGCTGACCCCAGCCGTACCCGGACCTCGTCGGAGGCCTCCGCGTCGAAAGGCTCCAGCTCGGACCGTCGCCGGAGCTCCTCCGACCGGGGTTCTCCCTCCGGGGACCATCGTCGGAAGGAAAAACCCGCGAGGGCGGCGTCGGTGGACGCTCCTGGTTCCGCGAGGGCCAGGTCGCATAGCCCCGACAGCCGCCCCGGGTCCTTGGAGAAGGAACACATCCCGAAGCGACCTCGCCTGGAGTCGGAGATGCCTGCCCGGGTAAGTCCTGTGGTCCTTCTGGACTCGCCTCCGCGACAGCCGACGTCGGGCCCGACGCCGTCGGGGCCCGAGTCGGGGGCTGCTGGGTCACCTGAGCTCGGACTCAGGTTGACGGCCTTGGAGAGCAGACTGTCTGCCTTCATGGACCAGCAGCGGGCACTGCTCGCTGGCCTCGCTGGCGCCGCTGCCCCGACCGCCGGGACGTCGACGTCCAAGTCGACCCCGGAGACCGAGCCGATCCTCGAGTCAATGAGAACTCGAGTCGATCCTCGGTCGAGGTCACCCTCGGCCTCCCGTTCGGGACCGAGGTCGCCGACGCCGACTCCCTCGACGTCGGGACGGCTGGCGCCGCACCCTGCCCGGGCCGACCCCACCGAGTCCTCGTCGGAGTCGGTCTGGGAGTCTGAGGAGGAAGAGTCACCTGATTCTTTCCGGACTCGGTGTGTCCCATCGGACTCACCGGGGTCCGAGCCTCGGAAGCAGTCCCCCCCGGAGGATGCCCGGTTCTCGGACTTCGTTAGGGATATGGCCAAGGCTTTGGCCTTCCCTGCGGATCCCGAGGAGGAGCCTCGAGCCGAAGAGCTCGACGCCCTCCAGTATGACTCTCCCGCGAGGGAGCACTTTACTGTGCCGGTTCCTCCTATGCTGGAACGACTACTCTTCCGCATGTGGGAGAGTCCGGCCTCCTCGCCGGTCCTGAGCAAGCGGGTCGATTCTATCTATCGGGTCCGCAAGAGCCCTGGCTTTCAGAAGGCACAGCTGCCACACCATTCCATGGTAGTGGAATCGGCCATGCATCGTCTTAAGAGCCAGAAGATGCACTCCTCGGTGCCTCCTGGAAGGGAGGCCCGTAACCTGGATGGCCTTGGCAAGAAGTGCTTCCAGGGCTCTATGCTCGCATGTCGTGTCCAGACTTACCAGCTCTACATGGGCATGTATCTCCGGGATCTGGCTAAAGAGCTAGCCGGATTCTCCGCTGGTCTCTCCGAGGAGCCCTTGCGGAGGTTCCTAGCCTTGTCCACGGGCATTCGGGAATGCTCAAAGTTCATGTCCCGAGCAGCCTATGATGGCTTTGAGGCCTCGGCTAGAGTGGCCGCAGCCGGCATCGGTGCCCGCCGACAGGCTTGGCTTCAGTCGTCGGACCTTGAGCCCTGGGTACAGGACAAGTTGGTCGATGTCCCCTGCCGAGGCGAAAACCTCTTTGGCAAGCCCATGGCGGAAAAGGCTGCACAAATTGAGACTGAGACTCTCACCAGGACCAGGCTTTCTAGGAAGACCTCCGCCCCTTCCCAGAAAAAGAAGGGCTCGGGAAAAAAGTCCTTTTACCCGAGGTAGGCGGCTGCCTACAAACAGTACCCCCATTATCAGGCCCCTGCAGCTCCCCAACAGGGCCAGCAGGCCAAGGGATGGGGTAACGGGTCCCGTAGGCAGCAAGCCCCCAAGCCTGCACCACCAGCCCCTGCTCAGCAGGGTGGGGGTTTTTGACTCGCTCAGCATAGCCTCTCCCCCCCCGCTGGTTCCTCCCAGCACCGGAGGCCGGCTGGTTCACTTCGCCCACAGGTGGTCCAGCATCACCGCAGATGCCTGGGTACTTCAGGTCGTGCGAGAAGGCTACCTTCTCCACTTCCATCAGGTCCCTCCCTCCTATTTTCCGGGAGAACCTTCGCGCCCCCCTCTGCACAGGGAGTTGCTCCTTCAGGAGTTAGCAGGTCTTCTGCAGGAACAGGCGGTGGAACCGGTGCCCCACCACCTGAGAGGTCAAGGCTTTTATTCAAGGTATTTTCTGATACCAAAGAGAACAGGGGGCCTCAGACCCATCCTGGACTTGCGCAACCTCAACAAGTTCCTTGTGCGGGAGAAGTTCAAAATGCTTACCCTTGGAATCCTTCTGCCCTACCTCCAGCAGGGAGATTGGCTATGCTCCTTGGATCTAAAGGATGCCTACACGCACATCCTCATCCACCCAAGCCACCGCCAATACCTAAGGTTTGTGGTGGCAGGAAATCATTACCAGTACAGAGTACTGCCCTTTGGCCTATCCTCCGCACCGCGAGTCTTCACAAAATGTCTCGCGGTCGTGGCGGCCCATCTCCGGCTTCACGGCCTCTATGTCTTTCCGTACCTCGACGACTGGCTCATCAGAGCAGCGTCCGCTCAGGAGGTCACCAACGCCACGTGCCGCACGGTGACTCTGCTGCAGCACTTGGGCTTTGTCCTAAACTTCGCAAAGTCCACTTTGCTCCCCTCACAGGATCTCGAGTTCATCGGCGCAAGGCTGCACACTCCTCGGGCACGAGCGTACCTACCGCTCGACAGGGCTCAACGGCTCATGGACCTAGCCGACCGCTTTCGCAGCCAGCCCCTGGTCTCCGCCAGGCGCTTCCTGAGACTGCTCGGCCATATGGCTTCCACCGTCCATGTGACCCCCAATGCCCGCCTGAATATGCGGTCTGCTCAATGGTGTCTCCGCCAGCAGTGGCGACAAGCCACAGGCGGCCTGGCAGACCTAGTGCGCGTCTCCGAGCCGCTGCTCTCGTCTCTCCGGTGGTGGCTCCGGCAGCCGAACCTGATATTCGGAATGCCTTTCCAGTCACCTCAGCCGACCCGGGTGCTGACCACCGATGCATCCCTCCTGGGCTGGGGAGCACATTGCCAAGAGGCACGTACTCAGGGCCTCTGGACCACGTGGGAGTCTGCTCAGCAGATCAACTTCCTGGAGCTCAGGGCGATCCGCCTAGCTCTCAAGGCCTTCTCCCACCTGACTTCCCAACAGTCCGTCCTTGTCCAGACGGACAATCAAGTTGCCATGTTCTACGTGAACAAGCAGGGGGCACGGGCTCCTTCCTCCTCTGCCGGGAGGCACAGAAGCTCTGCTCTTGGGCCGTCAGTCACGGCATTCTCCTCAAGGCAGTTTATCTCCCGGGCCAAGAAAATTGCCTTGCAGACAAACTCAGCAGGGTCCTCCAGCCGCACGAGTGGCGTCTGGATCCCTTGGTAGTTCAGAAGCTCTTCCTCAAGTGGGGTCTCCCCACGGTGGATCTCTTTGCCAGTCCTCACAACCGGCAGCTTCCTCGCTTCTGCTCTCGTCAGCCACACCCCCTTCGGGTTGCGGCGGACGCCTTTCTGATCTCGTGGTCGGGGAGCCTTCTGTACGCTTTCCCTCCCATCCCGCTGGTCTCTCGGACTCTTTTCAAGGTTCTCCGAGACAAAGCCTTCATGATCCTGGTGGCCCCTCGCTGGCCCAGGCAGCCGTGGTTTCCGCTCCTGCTGCAACTGGCGGTGGAGGATCCAATCCCTCTGGGGGTACAACCGGATCTCCTCACTCAGGATCAGGGGTCCCTTCTGCACCCCAACCTCAGGTCTCTCAACCTCATGGCCTGGCTGCTGAGAGGGTAATCCTTGCTCCCCTTCTCCTGCCGGCGGAGGTGGAGGAGGTCGTCTTAGCTTCGCGACGGCCTTCTACCCGCAAATGCTACGCCCTTAAATGGCGTCGCTTTGCAGTCTGGTGTACCCAACAGTCTCAGGATCCCTTCTCCTGCCTGGTGTCGGTGATCTTGCAGTACTTGCTGCACCTCTCTAATCTGGGACTTAAGTCCAACTCCGTCAAAGTTCACCTCAGTGCTCTTTCAGCACATCATGTGCCAGTGGACGGCAGACCTCTCTCCAATGACCCTCAAGTAGCGAGGTTTCTCCGAGGTCTCCTTCTACTTAAACCACCTCTGCGCCCGCCAGCGCCTGACTGGGACCTGAATGTGGTTTTGCAGCGGATCACCTGTCCGCCTTTTGAACCTATGGCTACCTGTTCTCTCCGTTTTCTGTCTTGGAAAACACTGTTCTTGATAGCCCTCACTTCCGCTAGACGCGTAAGTGAATTGCAGGCCCTCGTGTCTGATCCCCCCTTACACTAGGTTCTACAAGAATAGGGTAGTCCTACGGACTCACCCAAAATTTCTGCCTAAAGTGGTCTCCCCTTTTCACATCAATCAGGAGGTGGTACTTCCAACCTTCTTTCCCAGACCACACTCCAGCCGAGCTGAAACGGTCCTCCATACCCTGGACTGTAGAAGGGCATTGAACTTCTACCTTGACCGTACGCGGGAGCACCGTAAAGCTGCTCAGCTTTTTGTGTCTTTTGACCCCAATAAATTGGGGCTCCCGGTCTCCAAGCGTACTCTGTCCATCTGGGTTGCGGACTGTATCTCTTGGGCTTATGGGGCAGCCGGACTCTCCTTAGAAAGTCGAGTCACGGCTCATTGCGTTCGGGCAAAGGCCACGTCAGTGGCTTACCTCCGCTCTGTTCCGCTGGCAGACATCTGCCGGGCCGCTACTTGGTCTTCGAGCCAGACTTTTGCGGTCCATTACTGTCTCGAGAGGGAGTCCCGTAGGGACAGTGCTTTCGGACAGGCAGTCCTCCGTAATCTCTTTGAGGTCTGAGCAACTCCTACCCTCCATCCCGGATGTGGGCTACCGGTGGGTGATAATTCAGCGAAGATTCTATCCTTCTGTGCTGCTGAGCTAGAGGGAGCTCATTTTTGTGCTTAGGGTCTCCGGTAGCCTTGAGCTTGGGAGTCCCATAAGTGAGGACTGACTTCCTGCTTGGTCCTGGAGAAAGCGTAGTTACTCACCTGTAACAGGTGTTCTCCAGGAGCAGCAGGAATCAGTCCTCACTACCCTCCCTCCTCCCCTTGGAGTTGCAATCGTCTGCTTATGTTCTTTTTTGCAAATTTTTATGCTGTCTTTTTTAGCTATGTCATCTGACTGGCTAAGATGGCACCCTCGGGCGGGAAGACGACCGCGCATGCGCGCTGCAATTCCCAAAGGCTTTCTTTGAAAGCTGGGGAAAATTGCTCCGCGAGGGCTCCGTCGGCGCCGACGTCACCCCCATAAGTGAGGACTGATTCCTGCTGCTCCTGGAGAACACCTGTTACAGGTGAGTAACTACGCTTTGTTGTTGTTGTTAGTGAGATGATCAGAATCAGATTTTTTTTTTGGTTTGATTCGGTCTCTGGATTGGATTGAGTTCTGTAGGTGAATGTCCTGGTTCAGTTCTGCACCTACTGAGGATGCAAAATGTTGAAAAAGAAAAAGCAAGAACCGTAACGCAGTTTATAACAGCAACATAAAAATGAGTTATAATGAGTTTAGTTTTATAAACTGTGCTGTTGGTTCTTGCTGTCTTTTAGTTCCTTGGTGTGCCAGACAGGGCGCAAAGCCTTGGGGGGCGCATTTCAGCTGTGTGCTGTTGCCCTGCCGCTGCTGGCAGGACAATAGCAGGCAACCGAAATGTGCTCCCCAAGCCTTTTCGCAGCACTTTAAGCAGGTCTGGTCCCTCCCTCCTCCCACGCGATGTCAGAGTAGGGAGGGACAGATCTGCTTAAAGTGCCGGTGCCTTTTAGATCGGGCACATGCCCCCCTCCTCCTCCCCAAACCTCCGTCCAGCGCTGCCTGCTCTTTCCTGCTGCCAGCGCCACCGTGCAAAAAACAGAGGGCGGCAGCAGCAGGGAAAGAGCAGGCAGCGCTGGACGGAGGTATGGGGGAATGTGCGTTGGTGCCACCAGCGGATATTTGCAGAGTTGCTACTTGGGTTCTCCTTGCATACTATCTCCAGGAACAAGCAGGAATAAGTCCTCACATATGGGTACGTCGGTACCGACGGAGCCTGCGCGGGAAAGCTCCCCAGCTTCCCAGAAGGAAAGCTTTTGGGGCCTCCCACTGCGCATGAGCGCTGCCTTCCCGCCTTCCTGACCAACTCTCCTCAGTTCTTCTTTTTCCGCGGAGCCAGCAGGTCGTGTTCCTGTCACCGCTGAAGAAGTTGTTTTAATTTATTTCTTTGGCCGCGTGTCTGCCTTCCCCGATTCCAGACCGGTACCGCCGGTCTTTTTTCCTTTATTTCTAAAAAAAAAAATCTTCTTTTTTCCTCACTTGGTGTGTTTGTTCTGTGAGGCCTTTAGGCCTTCACAAATTCTCCCTCATGGAGAAACAAGCCTCTGGGTTTAAAAAATGCACCAAGTGCAGCGGTACTATTTCAGTCACAGACACCCATGAATGGTGTCTTAAATGTTTGGGGCCTGACCATTCCATTCCGGATTGGCCATCCTGTTCTTTGATGTCTAAACGTGACTTACAGAACCGGGCAGCCAAGTTTCACATGCTGTTTTCTACAGATACTCCAGCATCGACATCTTCCAGGTCTTCCTCTCCTGATGGATCTCAGGTAACCAAACATTCCTCTGGCGGGTCCTCAAAGGGCAAATCTCCCTCTAAGTATCGAGATACCCCTGGGCTTGACCCTGAGGACCCTGCCCCAGCCAAACAACCCCGGCGGGAAGCTCCGGCTTCCAAAGCTCCTCCTATGGGGTTACAGGTTGACATCGATGGCACGGCCTCGACCGATCACCTGTTAGACTGTTCTGGGGTACCGGCTCATTCATCCGGTACCGACATCCAGACAGTCGTGGCGTCCATGGATCAAACAGTTCAATCCATGCAGCAGGCCATTTTCGCTTTCATTAAGGCTGCGACGCCCTCGGTACTGCACCCTGCGGTACCGACTCCGGTTCTGGTACCACAACCGATACCGGTACCCAGGCCATCCACATCGACCAGGATACCGGTTCCCGGTTCCGGGGTTTTTCCCGATACCGATCCGGTTCCAGGTACCCCCGATGTCGATACCGGTCGATACGCTTATCGATCCCTGGAAGCAAACAGACGATACTTTGAGTCTTCTGATGATTCTGATTCATCAGATGACTCTGCTGAAGTATCCCTTCCTCTACCTGCGGAGCCCTCTTCTCCAAAGAGGAGAATGTCTCCTCCAAAGGATTTATCCTTTCAAGACTTCATCATTGAAGTAGCTAAAGGTCTTTCTATTTCTGTATCCTCTGAAAAAGAACATAGAGCAAAAAAGTTAGAAATTTTAGGATACTCTAAGGTTCCCAAAGAGGCAGTCACCTTGCCCATCCATGAAATTCTTCAGGAACACATGATGGACTTATGGGAGACTCCTCTCACCCTATCTCCACATTCTTGTCGTCTGGACACCATGTATCGTGTCCCCCCTTCTCCTGGGTTTCAAAAAACTCAGCTCCCTCACCACTCCATCGTGGTGCAGTCAGCTATGAAAAGGATAGAGTACTAAAAGACACTCTTCTACTCCCCCAGGAAGAGAATGTAGGACTCTGGATGCTTTTGGAAGAAAAATCTTCCAAGCAAGTATGCTTATTGGCAGAATCAACTCATACAGCCTCTATATGGGCATGTTTCTGAAGGAGATTGCATTAAAGATACGCCATTTTCTCCCCTTTATCCCAGAGGATAGAAAGGAGGAGTTGCTTCTTTTGCTAAAGCATACCCAAGATATTTCAAAGTTCTCCAACAGAGCAGCCTTTGACTCCTTTGAGGGTGCTAGCAGAGCCTCAGGTATTGCCATTGCGGCGCGCATAATTGCTTGGCTCCAGGCCTCTGACCTAGAACCCTGGGTCCAAGATGGGTTGGGAAATTTGCCCTGTACAGGTGAGAATCTGTTTGGTAAGGAGTGGCAAATCAAAGCCACTCAAATGGATGCAGAAAATGCTGCATTAGATAGACTTTCTAAGTCTACCTCTACCCCTGTCAAGAAAAAATCTTTCAAAAAGCCTTTCTACAAGAAGGCCAGATTTGCCACAAATACTGGCCAACAATCTTCTGCAGCTCGCTTTGCTCCTAAGCATCAGAAGCCTAAACAGGCCAGGGCAAAACCTGCAGGGGCTGCTACAGCCCAACAGTCCCAACCCCCTCAGGGTTTTTGACTTAAATCTAGAGAACTTAACCTTTCTGGCTCTAAAACCAGAACCTCTCACCATTCCAGGAAGGTTAACTCATTTTGCTCCCAGATGGGAGCAAATCACATCAGAACAATGGACCCTCTCTATCATCAGAGAGGGCTACAAACTACATTTCTCCAACCTTCCTCCCCATACCATGGTGAGAAGTTTCAATTCTCCCCCATCTCTCCTAGACCTGTTGAGTCAGGAGGTGACCACTCTTCTCGCCCAAAAGGCAATAGAAGAGGTTCCTCTTCCTCAACAGGGATCAGGTTTTTACTCCCCTTATTTTCTCATTCCCAAGAAAACAGGGGGGTACAGACCCATTCTGGATCTCAGAGAATTGAACAAATTTCTATACAAGGAGAAATTCAAGATGCTTTCTCTAGGTACTCTCCTTCCATACCTACAGAGTCAGGATTGGCTTTGTTCTCTAGATCTCAAGGATGCGTACACACATATACTCATCCATCCATCCCACAGAAAATTCCTACGGTTTCTGTTCCAGGGAAAACATTCCCAGTACAGAGTACTTCCCTTCGGTCTAGCCTCTGCTCCAAGGGTATTTACCAAATGCATGGCAATAGTAGCTGCATTTCTACGCGCCCTGGGAATTTTTGTCTTCCCATACCTGGACGACTGGCTCATCCGAGCTCCATCTCAGTCCGAAGCTCAGACTTCCCTGGATCGCACCAGACGCATCCTGCAATATCTGGGACTTGTGATCAATCTGCCAAAGTCTCAACTCACCCCTACGCAATCCCTGGAGTTCATAGGGGCCTGGTTGGATACCACCACTGCAAAGGCCTATCTACCTCAGGCCCATTGCCAACGTCTAGTGCACTTAGCCTCTCAGACTCAGTCCAGAAGCCACTTGACTGCCAGAGAGATGCTACAACTATTAGGCCACATGGCCTCCACAGTGCATGTGGTGCCTTATGCTCGCCTACATATGAAAGCAGCTCAATGGACTTTATCCACCCAGTGGACTCAAGCATCAGGAGCTCTCTCAGACCAAATAGCAAACTCCAATCGTCTTTTGGTCTCTCCAATGGTGGATATCCACTCAAAATCTGTTGTTGGGGGCCCCCTTTCAACCATTGTTGCCCCAAGCAACCCTCACAACAGATGCCTCCCAAACAGGTTGGGGGGCTCATCTCCAAGATCTCTCCACTCAGGGCACTTGGTCTCCACAGGAGACCACCCTTCATATCAACCACTTGGAACTTCGAGCAATCTTTCTGGCTCTCAAAGTTTTTCATACCCTCCTCAGCAACATGACAGTCCTTATTCACACGGACAATCAAGTAGCCATGTTTTACATAAACAAACAAGGAGGGACTGGCTCTCTGTCGCTTTGCAACGAAGCTCTAAGATTATGGGCCTTCGCCAGAGAGCATCAAATCCATCTCCTGGCAATATATCTTCCAGGAATCCAAAACTCTTGGGCAGACAGACTCAGTCGAGTTCTGCTACCACACGAATGGTCCCTGCACATGGATCAGGTACTCAGAATCTTCCAGAAATGGGGAACCCCGGACATAGACCTCTTTGCAAGTCCGTGGAATGCCAAACTTCCCCGGTTCTGTTCCAGAATTCCGTGTCAGGGAGTTCAGGCCAAGGATGCCTTCCTCCTGCATTGGGGTCAGGGCTTCCTGTATGCCTTTCTTCCCATTCCTTTGATTCCCAAGACTCTGTTCAAACTTCAAAGGGATCAAGGGTCCATAATCCTCATAGCTCCACGCTGGCCACGCCAAGTGTGGTACCCTCTACGTCTGCATCTCTCCCAAGCCCCCTCCCTGGACTTGGGAGTGGCTCCAGACCTTCTGTCTCAGGAGGAGGGGACTTTGTGGCACCCAAAGCCCAAGTCCCTTCACCTCAGAGCTTGGTTACTGAAGGCCTAGACCTTCAACACTTCAATCTTTCGCAGCAAGTGAAGGATATCCTACATGCCTCTAGGAAACCTTCCACTAGGCGTTCTTACGCTTTTAAATGGAAAAGATTTTCCATTTGGTGTGCTAAAAAGGGTCTTAACCCTCTAGCACTCCCATTGAATTCTCTTTTGGAATATCTCCTGCATCTCTCCAATGCAGGACTCAAAACGAATTCAGTAAGAGTCCATTTGAGTGCTATTGCGGCATCACTTAAGCCCATCAATGGACAACCTGTTTCCTCTCATCCTCTTATTGCAAGATTCATGAGAGGCCTAACCTTAACTAAACCTCCCATTCGACCTCCTCCGGTGGCATGGGACTTAAACTTGGTTCTTGGTCAGCTTATGAAGCCATCTTTTGAACCCTTAGCCACTACCTCCTTGAAATTTCTTTCCTGGAAGGTTATTTTTCTTATTGCAGTCACCTCAGCTCGCCGTATCAGTGAACTGCAAGCTCTAGTGGCTAATCCACCTTATACAAGGTTCCATCATGATAAGGTGGTCCTTAGGACCAATCCCCACTTTATGCCTAAAGTGGTCTCCCCTTTTCATCTTAATCAAGAGGTATATTTACCTGTCTTTTTTCCAGCTCCTCATGTATCCAGTGCAGAGAGGAACCTTCATACTCTAGACTGTAAAAGAGCTCTTGCCTTTTACCTCCACAGGACACAGCAACATCAAAAGTCTTCTCAGCTTTTTGTTGCTTTTGATCCTTCTCATTTCGGACTTCCAGTCTCCAAAAGAACACTCTCCAATTGGATTGCTCAGTGTATCTCTTTTGCTTACCAGAGTAAGAACCTTTCTCTGGAGGGCCATGTCACCGCTCACAACGTGAGGGCCATGGCCACTTCTATGGCTCATTTAAACTCTGTGTCCATTGACCAGATCTGTCGAGCAGCCACCTGGGTCTCGGTTCATACCTTTACAGCCCATTACTGTTTGGACAAGGACTCCCGCCGGGATGCCTTGTTTGGTCAGGCTGTCCTCAGACACCTGTTCCATTCTTGAACAACTCCAGCCCACCTTCTCTGAATGGATGCCTGAGATCCATAGGAAGATGAGGAATCTTTCAGGGTCTCATACCCTTCAGGGGATCTCCCAGGCATCTTAGCTAGGGAGTCCCCATATGTGAGGACTTATTCCTGCTTGTTCCTGGAGATAGCACAGTTACTTACCTGTAACAGGTGATCTCTGGGAACAGCAGGAATTAGTCCTCACAACCCACCCGCCTCCCCTAGGAGTTGTATCTCTCTCTCTCTTTCCTTTCCTCTCTCTATTGTCTCAGCTTTAAACTCGAACTGAGGAGAGTTGGTCAGGAAGGCGGGAAGGCAGCGTGCATGCGCAGTGGGAGGCCCCAAAAGCTTTCCTTCTGGGAAGCTGGAGAGCTTTCCCACGCAGGCTCCGTCGGTACCGACGTACCCATATGTGAGGACTAATTCCTGCTGTTCCCAGAGATCACCTGTTACAGGTAAGTAACTGTGCTTTCGTGCATCACTATAAACTGGATTTGCAGGCACATTCGGAGGCCAGTTTTGACATGCGGGTGTTGGAGACTGTGCTTGAAGGTCCCACCGGTGTGAGTACTGCTCTGGTACATCCCATAGGTATGGATTAGACTGTAGAGGCGTCATGGAAGGTGAAATTAGACTTACCTGCTAATTTTCTTTCCATTAGTACCTACAGTCCAATCCAGAACTCACCTGTTTCTGGTAGGATAGCAAGCCTGGAGCAGATAGTAGCATGTAGAGGGCAATAATCTATGCCCTGTTCTTGATCGGAGAGGTCCAGTTCAGGCCAAAGGATTTGGTTCTGGGTGCTTGAAGATTCTGGATGTAGCCTTGGTCTGCTCAGGATGCTCTTAAGTCAGCACAAAAGAATCCGTGTATATAGTTAATTCTCTTTAGTGGCAGTTTTGGTTCTTGCTTTGACATAGGAATACTGGTTTGGTGGGAGGAGCGCTGGCTCTTTATATAGTGACATCACCAAAAGCTAGTGTGTTCCGTCTCCATCTGCTGGAAAAGAGACACAACCCATGAGTATGGATTGGACTGTAGGTCCAAATTGAAAGAAAATTAGCAGGCAAGTCTAATTTCACCTTTAGTTACTGTAACAAATGTTTTTTGTTTGGCAAAAACCAAATGCTGCCTTTCAAAGTAAGAACCTCTATTTGAGTTTCAAGTGTCGTGGTGGAAGCATTGCGGTATAGAGCTATTTTGCTGCATCAGGATATGGACGGCTTGCCACTGCTGATGGAATCATGAATTGTGCTTTATAGCAGAAATTCTGAAAGAGATAGTTAAGCCATTTGTCCATGAGTTGAAGCTGAGTAGAAATTGGGTCATGCAGCAAGACAATTATGGTAAATATCACTGGTCAACAAATTTTTACAAAAGTCATGTTACTGAAATAAAAATAGTCATTTCTTATCCATTTTTATATGCTGAACATGAATATGACAGTGAAATTGCAAAGTTGGCTCTAGTTTTTTTGTAATCTACAATAATTGTTTACATCACGAAATGCATGTCAATAGTAAATATAATAGGCCTTCGGTTAATACCTGTAAAAAGCCAAAAAAGAATGTCATTGAAAGTCCACCAACTTACTTGTGATTAAATCATTTTTTTGTCGGGACCAGCCGGCATGAGTGGGGAGAGGAAAAAATTCCCCCCTCAGCGTCGGGAGGGCCCTTTTATTCAACAAGTATTAGTCCCTATAACCATTAATAATAGTGTAACAAACACTTATCTAAAGAAACGGGCGATGTTCATCTCACTGTAGGTAAACTTCGGGTTTCCAAAATACACGACATGCATGTTTTGGGCTTACAAAAAGCCCTGTGTCAAGTGTTCCCCTTAGTTTTATAAAAACCATCGCCTCTGGGCCGAGGGTTTTAACCATACCACAGTTGTCAGAAAAGAAATTGAGATGAAAATCAAGGAAATGGATCTTTAGAGACATATTGCAGCCAGGTTTTTGATACTGCATCAGCATGTCTTCTACTAGTTCCTTGTAGTTTTCTGCCCTAACATTCCCGAGAAAGTTTGTTGACACTAGGCGAAAAGCATTCTATGCTTTTTTCGCATCACCCTGCAGCAAGTTGTTGAACCGGTCATCTTTGAAGAGCTCTCGAATCTGAGGACCCACAAAAACTCCCTCTTTAATCTTTGCTTCGCTGAGTCGAGGGAATTTTTCATGCAGGTATCGGAAAGCTGGCGAAGTGCGGTCCATGGCTTTCACTAAGTTTTTCATCAAACCTAGTTTGATGTGAAGGGGTGGTAGCAGGATTTTGTGAGCCTCAACCAGAGCTGGGTGCTGGATATTCTTCTCTCCAACTGTTACATTTTGTCTGCGATTCCATTCCTTCCGCAAGTAGTGCCAATCCCTTGCTCGGCTATCCCACTCACATAAGAAACACATGTATTTTATATATCCCTGCTGCAGTCCCATTAAAAGGGCAACTTACCTTCAAGTCACCACAGAGGTGCCAGCTGTACTTGTTATAGTTAATGGAAGTCAGTAGATGCTTTAAGTTATCGTATGTCTCTTTCATGTGGACGGCATGCGCTACTGGAATAGATGGAAGACTGTTTCCATTGTTCAAAAGTACAGCCTTCAGACTCAGTTTCGAAGAGTCTATAAATAGTCTCCAGTCTTGTGGGTCATGAGTGATTTTTAAGGCATTCATGAGGCTTTCAATATCGGAACAGAATACCAGATTACTTTCCTTTCCGACTGCGTATAGTACACTGCTGATGTCAGATGGCTTCAGCAGCCATCTGGCAGTAGTATTGCATTGCATCAGAAAATGATGCAATCAACTCTGGATGATGTGTGCATGCTGGTATTATGCAATGTGATGCAATATTACATCATTCAAGGCTTATTTGGGATGTTGTTGATGTCCTACTGGATAAATTTACACGGTGAAATGTCAAAAATGAACTACATGCAATATCTTCAAAACGAGAGCCAATAAAATTTTTTTAATGTTATATTCGTGTTCAGCTCACCAAGATACTACAGATTAGGGCCTTTTAAAGTCAGTAACGATTTAAATGTTGACCAGTGTGTCTACTTAAAAATAACTGGAGAAGAAGATATTTCATGTTTTGGATTGACCAAGTCAGTCTCAAAGACCTGAAATTAGCTATTCATACTAAGAAGTTCCCCAGAGCTCAGAAAGTTCTGTATGGAAGAATGGGCCATAATTCCTCAAGGTGACATGAGAGATTGATCAGCAGTTGCAGGAAAAGTTTAGTTGAACTTATTCCTGCTCAAGGAAGTGTACCTTTTAATGAAGGCTTCACGTAGTTTTTCACACAAGAAATATTTTTTGTTGAACCTTTCGGTTAAATGAATAATCAACATATATCTCATAATCATAACCTCATAATTAACCAATCAAAAACTGAAGCCCTCCAAGTATTCACCAATGCCTCCTTCACTCCACCTACAACCCTTACGCTTGGTGATTTCACCCTCACCATTAAAAATCAAATGAAATACCTCGGTCTTATCCTTGATCAAAACCTCACATTTCATGAACACATCAAAAAAACCTGTAATACAATATATGCTAAACTACGAACCCTTCGAAACCTCCAACCTCTCCTAAACCCAGACTCCTTTCGCACTGTCTGCCAGGCCCTCGCTACACCTTCCCTTGACTACTGCAATCTCATCTACCATGGTCTCCCCAAGACTAGCTTACACCCCATGCAAATGGCACAGAACACTATAGCTCGGCTCATCACAAATAACCCTAGACACTCATACATAACACCTATCCTCTTTGACTTACACTGGCTCCCCATTCACTCCAGAATCAAATTCAAGGTACTCACCTTCATCCATAAAATCCTTTCCAATGAATCAGCTCCATGCCTTTCCTCACTCCTATCTAATTCCAGCAACAACAGAACACGCCTCACCGTCACCAAAAAAACTCCTATCCATCCCAACTTCTAAAAGAAAATGTAGCCAAACTACCTGTAATCGGGCATTCTCCCTTTATGCCCCCTTTATATGGAATGCCTTTCCACATGACCTTGAACTGTTCCAATCACCTTGTTTTCCGGAAGAAATGAAAAACGCACCTCTTCCAGGAACACTTCTCCCTACACACATAGCTCTCTCCAACTCCTTCTACAAATCTCATTGTAAATAATTCACTGATCAGTTCTCGTTAATCATAAGGTTTAAGGTTTAATCATTTGATAAAAACCACCTTTCTGTAACAATCAAGGCGGTGTACAATAATAAAAATACATAAAATAAATAAAATACATAAAACACAAAATTTTGGCCAGAGCCGGAAAAGGAAATTTACAATTTCGTAAAGGACAGAAGACAAAAGTACAAGAGATACAGGACAGGATACGAAAGGCAGATAGATACACTAGGGGTAAACTCAGACAAAAGGAGAAGGAATGTTAAATGCAAGAGAGAAGAGATGGGTTTTGAGGTTTTGTTTGAAGATGGTGTATTGTGATTCCAGGCGGAGAGAGGAGGGGAGAGAATTCCAATGAGCAGGACCGGCAAAGTAAAATGCAGAGAGACGGGTGAGCTGCAGGTGGGCACGGGAAGGGGAGGGAAGGGCAAGACGGTTAAGATGGAAAGAGCGAGGTGTATACCGAGGGGAGTGGAAGGAAAGAAGATCAGTCAGATAAGATGGAGTACTGGTGTGATAGACTTTGTTATGTTTTATTCTATGATTATAGTTATAATTTATTGTTCCATAAGAACATAAGAAATGCCATACTGGGTCAGACCGAGGTCCATCAAGCCCAGTATCCTGTTTCCAACAGTGGCCAATCTAGGTCATACGTACCTAGCAGTTTCCCCAAAAGACACAGGTTCTGCAGTGCTTGTACTAGGTCAAGCATTGATATCCTGGGTCCCTTTTTAATAGTGGTTTATGGACCTTTCCTCCAGGAACTTGTCCAAACCTTTTTTAAACCCAGCTATACTAACAGCCCTTACTACATCCTCCGGTAACAGATTCCAGAGTTTGATTACACGTTGAGTGAAGAAATATTTTCTCTTATTTGTCTTAAATAGTTTACCCCGTAGCTTCATTACATGTCCCCTAGTCCTTCTATATTCTAATAGCGTAAACAATTGATCCACGTTTATCCGTTCCACTCCATTCATTAATTTATAGACCTCTATCATATCTCCCCTCAGCCGTCTCTTTTCCAGGTTAAAGAGCCCTAACCTTTTTAGCCTCTCTTCATAGGAGTAGCCTTCCATCCCCTTCACCAATTTGGTGGCTCTTCTCTGTACTTTTTCTAATAACTCTGTCCTTTTTAAGATACGGTGACCAGAATTGCACACAATATTCAAGGTGCGGTCGTACCATGGAGCGATACAGAGGCATTATAATATCCTTTGTTTTATTCTCCATCCCTTTCCTTATGATACCTAGCATTCTATTTGCTTTCTTGGCCGCCGCTGCACACTGGGCGGAGGGTTTTAACATGTTATCCACGATGACTCCTAAATCTTTTTCCTGGGTGAAGGTTTCTAATGTGGAGCCTTGCATCGTGTAACTATAGTGTGGGTTGTTCTTTCCTAGGTGCATAACTTTGCACTTGTCCACATTAAATTTCATCTGCCATTTGGATGCCCAGTCTTCCAAATTATCCAGATCCTCCTGCAGTTTTCCACAATCCTCTTGGGTTTTAACAACTTTAAACAGTTTTGTGTCATCTGCAAATTTGATAACCTCACTAGTTATTCCCTTTTCCAGGTCATTTATGAATATGTCAAAAAGTAGCGGACCCAGTACAGATCCCTGGGGTACTCCACTATTCACCTTTTTCCATTGGGAATATTGGCCATTTAGCCCTACCCTCTGCTTTCTATCTTTTAACCAGTTCCCGATCCAGAATAGTACACTGCCTCCTATCCCATGACTTTTTAGCTTTGCCAAAAGTCTCTGATGGGGGACCTTGTCAAAAGCTTTCTGAAAGTCCAGATACACTATATCAACCGACTCACCTTTGTCTACCTGTTTATGCACACCTTCAAAAAAACAGATCAGATTAGTAAGACAAGATCTTCCTTGTCTAAAGCCATGTTGGCTGTCTCCCATTAGGCCATGACTATCTACATGCTGTGTAATTTTGTTCTTTATGATGGTTTCTACCATTTTCCCTGGTACTGACGTCAGGCTCACCGGTCTGTAATTTCCCGGGTCACCCCTGGAACCCTTTTTAAAAATTGGTGTTACGTTGGCGACCCTCCAATCTTCAGATGATTTTAATGAAAGTTCACAGATTACCAATAGCAGGTCTGCAATCTCATATTTCAGTTCTTTCAACACTCTGGGATGTATACCATCCGGTCCAGGTGATTTGCTACTATTCAGTTTATCAAATAGTTGTAATATATCTTCCCGGTGTAGCGATATTTCTCTCAATTCCTCTGCAGTATCACCTTTAAATACCACTTCAGTCTTGGGTAACATCCCTACATCTTCCTCAGTAAAGACCGAAGCAAAGAATTCATTCAGTCTCTCTGCTATAGCCTTGTCTCCTCTTACTGCCCCTTTTACCCCTCTATCATCTAATGGTCCAATTGACTCTCTCACAGGCCTTTTGCTACGAATGTACTTGAAAAAGTCTTTATTTCGTGTTTTTCCTTCCGTAGCAAGTTTCTTCTCAAATTCCCGCTTTGCCTGCCTTATCAATGCTTTGCATTTAACTTGCCAGTGCTTGTGCTGTTTCCAGTTTTCATCATTTGGCTCTTTTTTCCATTTCCTGAAGGTTGCTCTTTTGGCAGCAACAGCCTCTCTGACCTCACCTTTAAACCATGCTGGCAGTTTTTTGGACTTTCTTCCACTTTTCTTAATGCGTGGAATACAGCTGGTCTGGGCTTCGAGGATAGTATTTTTAAATAACACCCAAGCTTGCTGTAAGTCTTTAACCTTTGGAACCGCTCCTTTTAGTTTTTTCCGAACTATATTCCTCATTCTATCATAGTCTCCCTTTTGAAAGTTAAAAGGTAGTACTGTGGATTCCTTTACTATCTGTCCTCCACTGATTAAATCAAACATGATCATACTATGATCACTATTGCCAAGTGGTCCCAACACCCTTATTTCTTGCACCAGATCTGGCGTTCCACTAAGGACTAGGTCCAGTATGGCTTCCCCTCTGGTCGGTTCATGAATCAGCTGCTCCAAGAAGCAGTCCTTTATTTCATCTAGAAACTTTATCTCTTTAGCTTGTCCTGCTGTGACACTGTCCCAGTCGATACCGGGGTAATTGAAATCACCCATTATTACTACTCTGTTGTGGCTTTTGTTAGCTTCCTTGATTTCTTTGAGCATTTCATCATCCATTTGTTCATTCTGGCCAGGCGGTCGATAGTATACTCCCACTGCCATCACCTTCCCCTTCATAAATGGAATTTCAATCCATAGAGATTCTACAGCAAATTTTGTTCCCTGCAAAACTTTAATCCTTTCTGACTCAATGCCCTCTCTAACATAGAGTGCAACCCCTCCACCAATTTGTTCAGCTCTATCATTACGATATAGTTTGTATCCAGGTATCACAGTGTCCCACTGGTTATCCTCCTTCCACCATGTCTCTGAGAGTGCAATCATATCTAACCTCTCATTTAGTGCTATATATTCTAATTCTCCCATCTTATTGTTTAGACTTCTAGCATTGGCATACAAGCATTTTAGAGACTGTATTTTATTAATATTAATCTGGCTATTGGTAGGCATGGGTAATTGGGAATCTTTATGCTCTGTCTGCTCCGTACTCAAGGGCATTTGGGCTACTATACTCCCTTTTGGAACCTCACTGCTTTTGGTAGTATCCTTCAAGGATACCTTTGTCCGAACCATGCGCTCTTGGGTGACTGTCGGCTTTCCCCTATTTTCTAGTTTAAAAGCTTCTCTATCTCTTTTTTAAAGGTTAATGCCAGCAGTCTGGTCCCATCCTGATTAAGGTGAAGCCCATCCCTTCGGAAGAGCCCCCCCTTTCCCCAGAATGTTCCCCAGTTCCTAACAAATCCAAAACCCTCATCCTTGCACCATTGTCTCATCCACGCATTGAGACTCCGGAGCTCTGCCTGTCTTTTGGGTCCTGCACGTGGAACAGGAAGCATTTCGGAGAACGCTATCCTGGAAGTTCTGGATTTCAACTTCCTACCTAAAAGCTTAAATTTAGCCTCCAGAACTTCCCTACCACATTTTCCTATGTCATTGGTACCAACATGTACCAAGACAGCAGACTCCCCCCCAGCACTATCTGTGATCCTATCTAGGTGGTGCGTGAGATCTGCTACCTTCGCACCATGTATACAGTTATATTATACTGTCTGTTGAGTTATATGTATACCATCTTGAATTGTAGAAAGATGGTATATAAAAACAGTTAAATAAATAAATAAATCTCGTGTTTATTTATTCAATGAGGTTACTTTTCCCCATTGCAAGTTTAGAGTAAGATCTAATTGAGTATAAATGGGATGTTCACGGTTTTTCTTAGCACTGATTTATGATGAATATTGGACATTTGGCATATGCTCAACTGGGAAGCCTTTTGTAATTCACTTGCAGGCATCTGACCTAATGGCATATGTTTGCAAGGAGTTTTGTGTAATACTAGTGGGTGATGGATAATATTTCTGGACTGTTTTGTTTGATTGCATGTTTGTTTTAATGTTTCATAACGTAGGAGATGACAACAGATAAATATCAGCATGGCCCCTCTAATCTGTCCAATAAGGTAGCTAGAGTTGTATTCAAAACTGTACAAGTTGCTCCCTTCTGTGCCTTTGTTTAAGGTTGTAACTGCCCTTCTTCTTTTCATTTTTTAAGTTGTAACTGCTGTTCTGTGCCTTTTTTGAAGTGTGAAAGTTTATTTTATGTTTAGTAGAAATGCTCTATACTTTGATTCCACTGTCTGTCCCATGTCTCTTTGAATTCTCTCACTATTTTTGTCCCTGCCCCTTCACAGTTAGGCTGGGTGATGCCTTAATGCCCTTTCTGTGAAGAAGTATTTCCTAATGTTTTTAAATTTACCTCTTTGCAACTTCATTTAATGTTCTGTAGTTTCCCCATCTTTGGAAAAAGGTTTGTTTGTTCATAAATAACTTTCAACATTTAAACATTTGTCATATCCCCCCTTTCCTCTCCTCCAAAAAGTTCAGGTAACCCCCTTTCCTCAGCGCCAAGCCAGACCCCCTAATTCTCTTTATGTCCGTCTCTCCTTCCTGTCTCCACCAGTCTCTTTCATCTTCACACCTGGTCCCCACTAGTCTTGGCATCTTTCTTTCTCCTTCCTTTCAGCAATTTACCTCCAGTCTCTCTTTTCCAGCCCATCTTTTTTTTTTAAATATTTTGTGGATCCTGCAGACCTCCTATAAAGGTCTTGCAGATCTCCAGGGGTCCACAGACCACAGGTTGGAAACCACTGCTTTGGGGTATACATACACAGGACTTCGTCACTTTTCATATGTCTTCTGGCCCAGATCCCATACAGTTTTGGTTAAACATAGAAACATAGATATGTGACGACAGAAAAAGATCACATGGCCTATCTAGTCTGTCCTTCCATATCAACAACTACAACAGTCCCCTTTTTACCTTTAGAGATCCTCTGTGTTTGTCCCATGCTTTTTTGAATTCAGTTACTGTCCTCATCTCTACCACCACCACTGGGAGACTATTCCACGGATCCACTACTCTTTCCATAAAGAAATATTTCCGCATATCACTCCTGAATCTATCTCCCTTCACCCTCATCCCATGTCCCCTCGTAGCAGAACTTGCTTTCAATTGAAAGAGGCTCTCTCCCTGAACATTTATGCCACGGAGGTATTTAAACATCTCAATCATATCACCTCTATCCCACCTTTCCTCTAAGGTGTACATATTAAGATCCTTCAGTCTGTCCTCATATGCTTTATAATGAAGACCACTAATCATTTTAGTAGCCACCCTCTGCACCAACTCCATCCTGTTCACATCCTTTTGAAGGTGCGGTCTCCAGAATTGCACACTATACTCCAAAGGAGGTTGCACCAAAGACTTATACAGAGGCATTATCACCTCCTTTTTTCTGCTAGCCATTCCTCTCCGTAGGCACCCAAGCATCCGTCTAGCTTTTGCTGTCGCCTTTTCTACCTGTTTAGCTACTTTAAGATCATCAGACACAACCATGCCTAGGTCCCGCTCTTCTTTAGTGGACAAAAGTACTTCACCCCCTATACTATATTGCTCCCTTGGATTGCTGCAGCCCAAATGCATGACCTTACATTTTTTAAGATTAGAATGTACCCCAGTGTAAATAAGATGTAGATATGTTCTGCCTGAAATCAGGTACCAGTGTGATACAATTGTATAGAGTTAAGAATTGTACATAGTTTCCCCCAGTTACTTCCAAGTTGATCTCCCTGTTTATTGTAAATACAACTCAAAGTTCCTTGTGTTGTATAGTTGATGTTAAATGTAAACCGCTCTGATCTAAAATAGAGCGGTATAGAAGAACTGTTAAATAAATAAATAAATAAATTAAATCCCAGCTGCCAATTTCTAGACCATTCTTCAAGCTTAGCTAGATCCCTCCTCGGCAAGCAGCACAATAGGACAACCACCACTGAACTGGAAAAACCAAGACACCACCAGCACTGCAGAGAAGAGCTCACACCACTCCAAAAACCCAGGTACTCCTGTACACCATGCCACCCTTCTTAACCCCCATCTACCTTCTAACTCCCATCCTGACACTCTACCCCCACTCAACCACATTCATTAACCCCCTCTGCATAGGCACCACAACAACTCAACCCACAAACATCCATAATACTACACACAACCATGCACACACACACCACACCCCAGCCCATACCACCAACCCCAAAAGCTGCCACCACCTCTCCATCTCACTCATAAATACACACTCCGTCAGGAACAAATACCACATGCTCCAAGACCTGATCACAGCCAAGAAGATCGACATCCTGTGTATAACAGAAACCTGGCTAACAGAAACCGACACAGTAATAATGAACCAACTGACACCAACTGTATATAGCCTTCAGCACTGCTCCCGAACACACGCAAAAGGCGGAGGCGTAGCCATCATCGCAAAGGACAACCTCCACCTACGAATCCACGCCTCAGAAACCTCCAATGAAGCAGACATCCTCACCCTTACCAACAAACACCTCACAATATGCCTAGTCTACCGAACACCCACTGCAACCACCGACCTACCAAGGATACTACACCTCATCTCCGAAAGCACCGACCCTTCAAAAGAACAAATTATCCTGGGTGATTTCAATCTCCCATCACTCCAAAGCACACAAGCAGAAACCTTCATCAACGCCATGACAGCAATGGACCTGACACAGATCATAAACGAACCAACGCACGAAAAAGGAAACACACTGGACCTCATATTTCTAAACTCCCGATCAACCTCCTCATGCAGCAGTCCGACAATCTCACCAGTACCATGGTCGGACCACTACATCAACATATCCCACGCCTACCAACCAAACACTAACAGAGGAAATGTGCAACACACAAGAAGATTCAAAGCATTCAACAAAGAAGAATTCCTAACCCTGCCTAAACTACTTACAAACTCCAACAACCTCGATGACCTGATCCACAACTGGAACACCACAATCTCCTCAGCATCCAGCGCAACTATAAACAAAACCAGTACCAGACCCATCTCCTCAAAAGCCCGTTGGTTCACCCCCAGCCTCCGTAAACTAAAAACCAAACTTAGAAGAGCAGAAAGGAAATGGAGGAAAACCAAGAACGAAAAAGACAAAACGAAATACCTCTACGAACTCACTACATACCACTCAGAAACCGACAACGCGAAGAGAAACTACCACACCAAAATCATCACGACAGCCATAAACAAACCTCGAGAACTCTTCCAAATTGTCAAAAATTGACAAAAGCACCCAGTACCTCTGACCAGCTGCCAGATATCCCCCCTGATCTCCTTGCCCGACAATACAAACAACTTCAACGACTTCAAAACTCACACCACTGTGCTGCAACCACAAAGACAAATCCATGCACCATCATAAACACAGACTGGAATACGTTCGACACAACCTCAAAAGAAGAAATATCTTCTACCATCTCCTGCCTGAACACCACCACCTCCCTGCTGGACCCCTGTTCTACAGATTGGATAAAAAAAACCAAGGAAGACCGGAGTACACCATTAACCCACATCATAAATGAATCCTTTAAACAAGGATACATGCCGGACACCCTCAAGACCACAATCATTCGACCAACCATGAAAAAACACAACCTGGACCCCCTGGACCCCACCTCCTACAGACCAGTTGCGAGCCTCCCCCTCACCGCCAAGATAATAGAGAAGGTAGTCCAACACCAGCTTCAAGAACATCTGGACATCAACGACATACTAGACCCGCAGCAACACGGATTCCGGCCACTACATGGAGTCGAGACCCTCATGACCATGCTGATGAACACCCTCATCATAGGAACCCAAGAGAAAAAATCCGGATACATCCTGATCTTCCTAGATATATCAGCGGCCTTTGACACAATCTCCCACGAAATCCTCATACGCAGACTCCAATCAATTGGAATCAAAGATACTGTGCTCCAATGGTTCAGATCCTATCTAACCAACAGACAGCAACTGATCCGCACCCTCACCGCAACCTCACCTCCCTATCAGCAACATCAAGGAGTACTTCAAGGATCCACTTTATCAGCCATACTCTTCAACATCTATCTCCGTCCACTCTGCTCAATCATACGCACCCACAACATCAACTTCCACATATACGCTGATGACATAATGCTCTACGCACCGATCACAACCACTAACCCAGCAAATGACCAGCTATCAGCCTGCTTCACTGACGTGTCCAACTGGCTACAGGAGAACAACCTATCCATCAACATAAAGAAAACTGAAGCCCTTATAGTAACAAAAGACCCAGACTTCAAACCACCTGCCCACCTCAACATGGGAACCACGCAAATTCAAATACAACCTCAAATAAGGTATCTAGGCATTATCATTGACCAAGCTCTCACCTTTAAACATCAAATCAACAAGACCACCGGGACAATATTCCACAAAGCTAAAACTGTGCAACGCCTCCGACCCCTCCTCGAACCTCAAGACTTCAGGACAGTAATGCAAGCTATGACACTCCCTCATCTGGACTTCTGCAACATAATCTACCATGGACTACCCGCCACACAAACCAACCCCCTCTGAACTGCCTTAAATACTACGGCAAGGATTATTCAGAATGCAAAAAAGCGGGATCACATCACCCCAATCCTAAGAGACCTCCACATCCTTCCCATCGAAGCAAGAATCAAATATAAAGCTATCCTACTCACCCACAAGACTATCCACCAAACACGGAACACCTCACTCCACACCCTACTGCCTCACCCGACCCACAGCAGACCAACCAGACAATCCTCCAATAACTCCATCATCGTCCCCCACAAAAGAACCAAGTCCACACAACGGACCTGCAACAGAGCTTTCGAACTTTATGCTCCATCCCTCTGGAACTCTCTGCCAAACCACATCAGGAACAATGCTGATATCACATCATTCAAAAAACAGCTGAAAACAATCCTATTCCGTGAACATCTCTGAACAGAAAATCCACCCCATCCTCAAGAGTTCATGCTTAGATACTGCAGAATTGTACATGTCTATGTCCACCCCAAATCATTAATGTTGCCCCCCTGGTGATGGCCCCACCCTTTAAAATATTGACAACCCCCCCTGTTATATGTTACACCGCTTTGACCCGGTGAAAAGCGGTATCTACCACCATATCCCCTCTCTTATTTATGATTGGTACTGATCACACATCTGACTGATTAAACCTCTTATAAATATGTTGAAACCAAGCTATACTATATGTATAATTTCTCACCATACTATATGTATAATTTCTCACCATACTCCATGAATAATTACTCTGTAATTAGTTACCCCTGTTACCTCCAGGTTATCTCGTCCATGTTCAATGTAAAAACTCAATTGTCGTGTGACATTGCAGTATGTTTTTTTTGTTCAATTGTAAACCGCACTGATTTTAATAGCGCGATATATAAGAGAAGTAAATAAAATAAAATAAATAAAAATAAATACAGTTAAATAAATAAATAAAATAAAAATGTTATCTACACCTTGCTGGGTGTCTACTCTATTGCGGATTTTGGTATCATCCGCAAAGAGGCAAACCTTACCCGACAGCCCTTCCGCTATATCACTAACAAAGATGTTAAAAAGAATCGGACCAAGGACAGATCCCTGGGGCACACCACTGGTAACATCTTTCTCCTCAGAGTGAGCTCCATTTGCCTGTACTCTTTGTCGCCTCCCACCCAACCAATTTCTAACCGAAGCAGTAACTTTAGGGTTCATCCCTAGGGTGCTCAGTTTGTTTATAAGTCGCCTGTGAGGAACAGTGTCAAAGGCGTTACTGAAATCTAAATACACCACATCTAGGGCTCTCCCTCGGTCCAACTCCCTGGTCACCCAGTCAAAGAAATCAATCAGATTTGTCTGAGAAGACCTGCCTCTGGTGAATCCATGCTGCCTCGGATCCTGTAATCCGCTGGATTCCAGAAACCTCACTATTTTCTCTTTCAGCAGCGTTTCCAATAATTTACTCACCACCGAAGTTAAACTAACCGGCCTGTAGTTTTCAACCACATCCTTACTTCCACTTTTATGTAAAGGCACCACATGAGCCTCTCTCCAGTCCTTTGGCACCACTCCCGACTCCAAGGCATTGAAAAGGTCAGTCAGTTGAGCTGCTAGAACATCCCCAAGTTCCCTTAGTGTTCTAGGGTGTATCCCATCCAGTCCCATCGCTTTGTCTACTTTAAGTTGAGCTCATTTCTCACGAACACAGTCTTCTGAAAATTGCTCAATGTCCCTCGCTTCTGTTCCTGTTTGTGGGTGTTTTCTGAGGTCCTGCTCCTGGTTCTTCATCTGTGAACACAGAACAGAAATATTTGTTAAGCAATTCCGCTTCATCCTTATCAGCTTCTACATATTTCTCCCCTGCACCCTTGAGTCTGACAATACCATTTTTGCCCTTCCTCTTCTCACTAACATATCTGAAAAATGTCTTATCCCCCCATTTTATTGCATTGGCTATTTCCTCCTCCTTTTGAATCTTTGCCTTCCTGACTACTTTGCTAGCTTCTCTAAGTTTTTCCAAATATAGATAGATGCCTGTCTTCCTCTCTCTGTGATCTCTTGTATTTCATGAAAGCCTCCCTCTTTTTCTTCACTTTTTCAGCTACTTCTTTCAAAAGCCATTGTGGTCTCCTTTTCCTTTTACCTTTATTTACCATTTTAACAAAAACGTTGGTTGCCCTTAAAAATATCCCCTTTCAGTTTTGCCCACTTTTTTCTACATCCCACTAACAACTCCCTGAGGTATTGGCCCATCTTGGCAAAGTTAGTCTTCCTAAAGTCTAAGATCCTCACTTTTGAATGGATTCTAACAGCCCTAGTCCTAATACTGAACCACACCATCTGGTGATCACTGGATGTAAAATGATCTCCCACTACAACATCAGAAACACTTTCACCATTGGTAAGCACCAAGTCCAGTATGGTCCCTTCACGTGTGGGGTCTGTTACCTATTGCCTGAATAGTTCTCCCTATAGAGAATCCAGGATCTCCTTACTTCTAGATGATACTGCAGCAGGAATGTGCCAATCAACATCTGGCATATTGAAATCTCCTATCAGTAGCACTTCCCCTTTCCTAGCAATGCTGCGTATGTCTTCAATTAACTCTGTCCACCTCTTCCTCTTGTGAGGGAGGTCTGTATATCACACCAATGCAAATAGATTTCTCTTTCCCTCTTTCTAGTTTAACCCACAGTGCCTCCTCTCTCCCTTTTAAGCTCTGTAATTCCAAAGAGCTTTCCCTTTAACCTCTTCAAATCTTTTTTTTTTTTTTAATATCCTTCATGAAATACGGCCTCTAAAACTGTACACAACTCCCAAGTGAGGGCCCACCAATATTTACCTGTACAGGGGCATTATCCCATGCTGTCCATCCCAGGATGCACTGTGGGAGGGGAGTTTAGTCTACCAAATAAATATCTTGTTTCCAACGGCAGTCAATCCAAATCACTTGCTCTGTGTGGAGTCAGGCACCACTATTTATTTTACAAGGTGGCTGCTCGGAGACAGGAGTGTGTGGGCAATGCTCCTGCCTCTCATCATTTGAAGTACTGGGGGAGGAGGGGAGGGGACTATGGGGGGATGCTGCTGAGAGCCTTTTTTTTTTAATTGGGGAAGGTACAAGGTTAGACTCAGAGTCAGGTTCGAGGATCTAATGGTCACTAGGGCCCCTAATTTAAAAAAGTCATGGAATAGGAGGAGTGTACTACTGTGGATCAGGAACTGGTTAAAAGATAGAAAGCAGAGGATAGGGCTAAATGGCCATTTTTTCATAGAAACATGACGGCAGAAAAAGACCACATGACCTATCTAATCTACCCTTCCATATCACCCACTACAAGAGTCCCCTTTTTTCCTTTAGTGCATGCCTCAGTGTTTGTCCCATACATTTTTGAATTTAGATACTGTCTTCATCTCTACCACCTCCAGTGGGAGACTCTTCCACACATCTACCACGCTTTCCATAAAGAAATATTTCCACATATTACTCCCAAGTCTATCACCTTTCACCCTCATCCTATATCCCATTGTAGCAATCAAATGAGGCTCTTCTCCTGTGCATTTATGCCACAGAGGTATTTAAATGTCTCAATCATATCACCTCTGTCCCACCTTAACTCTAAAGTATACATATTAAGGTCCTTAAGTCTTTCCTCATATGCTTTACTCAACGCATAATCAAACTCTGGAATTCCTTACCAGAGGAAATAGTAAAAGCTGTTAGTTTAGTTGGGCTTAAAAAAGGTTTAGACAAGTTCCTGGAGGAAAGGGCCATAAACCATTATTAAAAGGGGACCAGGGAAATATACTGCTTGCCCCAATACAAACATTATGGAACCTGTGTCCTTTGGGGAAACTGCTAGGTACTTGTGACCTAGTTTGGCCACTGTTGGAAACAGGACACTGGGTTTGATGGACCTTGGTCTGACCCAGTATGGCATATCTTATGTTCTTATAACGAAGACCATTAACCATTTTAGTAGCCACCCTCTGTACAGAGTCCAACCTGTTTATATCCTTTGAAGGTGTAGTCTCCAGAATTGCACACAATAAGCCAAATGAGGTTGCATTAAATACTTATACAAAGGCACTAGCACCTCTTTTCTTCTGCTGGTCATTCTTCTCCCTATGCACCCAAGCATCCTTCTAGCTTTCGCCATCGCCTTTTCTTCCTGTTTAGCTACTTTGAGATCATCAGACAGAATCATACCCAGGTCCTGTTCTTTTGTGGATAGAAGAATGTCACCCCCTATACCAGCGATGGCGAACCTATGGCACGCGTGCCAGCTGTGGCACGCGAAGGCCTTGCAGCTGGCACGCGTGAAGGTCCGCAAAAAAAGAAAAAGCGGGCTCTGGCTGCTGCCGCGGACGCGGCAGCATGCAGTGTCCCGCGGGGCCCCCTCCGCCCGCTAAGCCCCTCTGCAAGGGCTTTCAGATTCGCGAGGGAGACAGCGTCTCCCTCGCGTCTCTGTTAAGCCCGCAGGGGTTAATGGGAAATTTCCCATCAGCCCCTTTAGACGCGAGGGACTGATGGGAAATTTCCCATTAGCCCCTGCGGGCTTAACAGAGACGTGTGGGTGTCGGTGTCTCCCTCGCGAATCTGAAAGCCCTTGCAGAGGGGCTTAGCGGGCGGAGGGGGCCCCGCGGGACACTGCATGCTGCCGCGTCCGCGGCAGCAGCCAGAGCCCGCTTTTTCTGTTTTTAAATTTGCCGGGGGGGGGGGGGTTAGGACTGCTAATGGGCTAGGGGGGGGGGGTTAGTGCTGCTAAGGGGGTAGGGGGGGGGGTTAGGACTGCTAATGGGCTAGGGGGGGGTTAGGACTGCTAATGGGCTAGGGGGGGGGGTTAGGACTGCTAATGGGCTGGGGGGGTTAGGACTGCTAATGGGCTAGGAGGGGGGGGGTTAGGACTGCTAATGGGCTAGGGGGGGTTAGGACTGCTAATGGGCTGTGGGCTGATGGGGGCTGTCTGGAAATGGGGTGATGGGGGGTTAGGACTGCTAATGGGCAGGGGGGGGGTTAGGACTGCTAATGGGCTGGGGGGGTTTGGACTGCTAATGGGCTGGGGGGGGGGTTAGGACAGCTAAAAGGCTATGAGGGGGGGGTTAGGACTGCTAATGGGCTAGGGGGGGTTAGGACTGCTAATGGGCTGTGGGCTGATGGGGGCTGTCTGGAAATGGGGTGATGGGGGGTTAGGACTGGTAATGGGCTATGGGGGGGGTTAGGACTGCTAATGGGCTAGAGAGGGGGGGTTAGGACTGCTAATGGGCTCGGGGGGGGATAGCACAACAAAAGGCCTCGGGGCTCTAAGCACAGCTAATGGGCTAGGAGGGGGGGGTTAGGACTGCTAATGGGGTAGGAGGGGGGGGTTAGGACTGCTAATGGGCTAGGGGGGGGTTAGGACTGGTAATGGGCTGGGGGGGGTTAGGACTGCTAATGGGCTAGGAGGGGGGGTTAGGACTGCTAATGGGCTAGGAGGGGGGGGTTAGGACTGCTAATGGGCTAGGAGGGGGGGGTTAGGACTGGTAATGGGCTAGGGGGGGGGTTAGGACTGATAATGGGCTATGGGGGGGGCTGGGACAAGAAATGGGCGGATGGGGTTAGGAATTGTAATGGACTGTGGGCTGATGGGGGGGTTAGGACTGGCAATGGGCTATGGGGGCTGACTGGAAGTGGGGGGTTAGGACTGGTAATGGGTTATAGGGGGGGGCTTAAACTGAAAATGGGGTGATGGGGGGTTAGGACTGGAAGTGGGTTGATGAGGGGGGGATAGGACTGGTATTGGGTTGGGGGGCTGCTAGGACTGGAAATGGGCTGATGCAGGGACTAGAAGGGAATGGATGCTGGGTGAGGCTGGAACTAGAAGGGAGCTGGTGTTGGGGGAGGATTAGAATGGGATGGGGCTGGGAGAGTAAAATGGAGAGGGGAAAAATATTTTGTGTGGGAGGGATAAAAAATCTACAATTGGCCGGGTATTGGGAGAGTAAGTGGGGATTGAGGATGGAGGGGTAAATTTTGAGTAGATGAAATAGGAATGAGGAAAGAGCCAAAGGAGAAAGATTAGTATGTTAAAGCAGATGTAGAGAGAGAATGGAAAAAAAAAACAAGAAGACAGAAGAAAGGACAAATGGACAGCAGATGGAGAGTTAGCAGAAGACACGAAGAAACCAGAAGAAAGTGGCTGGAACAATTGCAACTGAAAAAAAATGCACAAAAGGTAGAAAAATATCTCTTTATTTTGAATTTATTAACTGGAATATGTCAGCTCTGGGAAATGTGCATCATTAATTTTTGCGCTTTGTTTAGTACAAGAGGAAATTAATATATAGTTTTATTTCTACAGTGTTGTTGTATATTCCAAGTTTGGCTTTTGGGGTTCCCAGTTTAATTATTGTCTTCCTGTTTCTAAATTGTGATTCCTTGTTTGGTGATGGTCTGTTCTGCATGTGTAACTGAGCTGAGGTATTCTGTTTATATAATTCCTATTTGACATTGCCACTTGTTCTTTCCCCAGTAGGTCATGTATTGTTGTTCTCTGAGATGTATTGGTTTAATATTTGCAGTGTTGCCTTTTGATAGGTAGAGTATGGTGCTTTGTGAGTCCTGGTAGTGCTGTTAGGATACGGCGGGTTTGCTATGGGTTCTAAATGGGCAGCGTTTGTAGTAGTTCCTAATGTGCCTGGCGGTTGGTACTGGATTATAGTAATGTAGAAACCTTTTAGTCTTTCTTTATCCATATACTCATTAAGAGGCATGTTTACTAAAAGTTAGTGTATGGTAACATTATGCAAATATTTATGCAAATGAAGCACCTTATGCAAATGGGGCTTTAATTGACGTGCTGGCACTTTGAGGAAATTCTTTGGTTTTGTGCGGCAGTTTGGGCACTCGGGCTCAAAAAGGTTAGCCATCACTGCCCTATACTGTACCGCTCCTTTGGATTTGTTGCAGCCCAAATACATGACCCTACATTCTTTAGCATTAAAATCTCAGCTGCCAAATTCTAGACCATTCTTCAAGCTTAGCTAGCTCCCTCCTCATGTTATCTACACCTTCCTGGGTGTCTACTCTGTTGCAAAGTTTGCTATCATCTGCAAAGAAGCAAACCTTACCCAACAGCTCTTCCACAATATCACTAACAAAGATGTTAAAAAGAATTGGACCAAGGACAGATCCCTGCGGTACACCACTGGAACAACCTCCTCCTCAGAGTGAGCTCCATTTACCTGTACACTTTGTCGCCTCCCACTCAACCAACTTCTAACCTAGCAGTAACTTTAGGTGCTTTGTTTATAAGTCACCTGTGTGGAACAGTTTCAAATGCTTTACTGAAATCTAAATACACCACACATCTAGGGCTCCCCCTCTGTCCAACTCCCTGGTCAACCAGTCAAAGAAATCAATCAGATGTGTCTGACAAGACCTGCACCTGGTGAATGCATGCTGCCTTTCAATGGAGAAAGGTGAATAGTGGAGTACCACAGGGATCTGTGCTGGGTCCGTTGCTTTTTAACATATTCATAAATGACCCATAAATGCGAATAGCGAGTGAGATGATCAAATCTGTAGATGACACAAAATTATTCCAAGTTGTTAAAACCCAAGAGGATTGTGAAAAATTGCAAGAGGACCTTGATAAGTCAAAAGACTGGACGTCCAAATGATAGATGAAATTTAATGTGTAAAAGTGCAAAGTTATGCACCTAGGAAAGAATAACCCAAACTATGGTTGCACGATGCAAAGTTCCACATTAGGAACCACCACCCAGGAAGAAGATTTAGGCGTCATTGTGGATAGCTCATTGAAACCCTCCACCCAGTGTGCAGTGGCAGCCAAGAAAGCAAATAGAATGCTAGGAATCATAAGGAATGGAGAATAAAACAAAGGATATTATAACGCCTCTGTATTGTTCCATGATGCAACTGCACCTTGAATATTGTGTGCAATTCTGGTCACCATACATTAAAAAGGATATAGCGTTATTAGAAAAGGTACAGAGAAGAGCCACCAAAATGGTAAAAGGGATGGAAGGATACCTGAGGAAAGGCTTAAAAGGTTAGGGCTCTTCAACTTGGAAAAGAGATGGCTGAGGGGAGATATGATAGAGGTCTATAAATTAATGAATAGAGTGAAACGGGTAAACATAGATCGGTTGTTTACACCATCAAAAAGTAGAAAGACTAGGGGACACACAATGAAGCTACAATATAACCCATTTAAGACTAATAATTTCACCAGGAGTCTCTCATGGGGACCTTGTCAAAGGCTTTCTGAAAATCCAGATATACTATCAACTAATTGGCTTATCTTTGTCTATCTGTTTATTCATGTCTTCAAAAAATATATAACAGATTATTAAGACAAGACCTCCCTTGGCTAAATCCATGTTGGCTTTCTCCCATTAAACCATAACTATCTACATGTTCAGTAATTTTGTTCTTTATAATGGTTTCTACCATTTTGCCCGATACTGATGTCAGGCTCACCGGTCTACAGTTTCCCGGATCACCCCTTGAACCCTTTTTGAAAATTGACTTTAATGTGGCTGACAGATACTTGTGACCTGGATTGGCCGCTATTGGTAACGGGATACTGGGCTTGATGGACCCTTGGTCTTACCCAGTATGACATATCTTATGTTCTTAATTGAAAGAGGCTCTCTTCCTGTGCATTTATGCCACAAGGTATTTAAATGTCTCTATCATATCTCCTCTCCCCTGACTTTCCTCCAAAGTATACATATTGAGATCTTTAAATTTGTCCCCATATGTCTTATGAAAAAGCCCACTGACCATTTTGGTAGCCACCCTCTGTTTATATCCTTTTGAAGATGTAGTCTCCAGAATTGCATACAATTCTCCAATTGAGGTCTTACCAAAGACTTATACAGAGGCACTATCACCACCTTCTTCCTGCTGGCTATTCCTCTCCCTCTGCACCCCAGCAACCTTCTGGTTTTCGCCATTGCCTTTTCTATCTGCTTAGCCACCTTAAGATCATATTTGATATTTGATCAAGCACTTGCAAAGAAGCCTACGAGAAAGTTGTGTCTCAGTGGGCAAGGCTGAAAAATACATTACAAGAAACTCTACATGTCCCTTGCATTTGCTTAGACATTTCTGAGAATATATAAGGCTTCATCCCACCCCAAGTACTGGCTCCCATTTCAGAAAATGCTTTCAAGAGAAAGGTATCTATCTCTAGAACGAGGGAAATTTAATAAAGTAGCAGAAAAATTTTCTTCTTCATAGATGTTTGAAACAAATGTAAGCATCTAGACTGTCATGTGTTAATTGAGCAGTTGGTTGTGCCTTCTGTAGCCTTTCTTTCACCTTCCATTAAGGTAAATACATTTTTACAGTAGGAGGCAAAGCTTCAACAGACTATCCCAAATTCTTTGTTAGGTATTTCCTAAGAATTTCTTTGCTGAAATTGCTACGTTTTTAGGAAATTTATACTTCTTTTGAACAGTGTGCAGTGTCTCAGCCTTAGATTTCAAAAGAAAATTCTCTTTTCACTAGAGCTGTATTCATCTTCAAAACTTCTGCAGCTTGTTGCTCCAGTCTTTACAGCTTCCCAGTATGTTCAGCAAGATGATGATCTAATTACTACTTTTAATATTGGTATCAATAGAGGACAGTCAGCTCATCCAGCCATTTAAAGATATTCTCCAGAGGTTCTATTGCTGACGAAATAAAATAGAATGTCACCATTTTAGATCTTACCAAATTGCTACACCTGACACATTTCGCCATCTCCCCAAAAGACGCCCTTATTTCACCACTGTCACCGCCACCCCCATGTTGGTCTTCCGTCACAGGTTCCTCTCTGTAGACTTGATATCAACGATGGGGTAAGGCTAATCTGCCACCTTCCAGGTGTAGGAAATCTTCCCCATAAGTTTGACACAACATCTTAAGGTCTCCAGCCTTGTGATGTGATATGGACTTAACTTCTTCATTTGCCATGGCCATTGCACTCCTGGTGATGCTACTTAGGAATGCTGAACTTCAGGGATGAGTGAAAGTTCAAATGCAAGCCTTTTAAAACGGGCTACAGGGGTTATCATAAAACTACAGACTGATGAATTTGATGTTGGTGTTGGACGACATGGTAGAAAGTATTCTTAAAAATAAAATTGATTATGGGGATCATTCTGTCCTGCGAATATCGGGGATGGCTGTCCTAATGGGATGGGGCAGGAGGTGGCATTCTGGAGGTGGAGTGAGGGTGGGCCATGACCCCAGACACACAGGGCCATTTCAGAGGTTGGTCCTATACGTCCGGGGCCTCAAATCTAGATAGAGGACTTATTCCACCTCGAAGGTAGACTGAGTCCCCCTGGACGGAAGGGAGTTCACGGTGTGAGACCCAGGGGTGCAGAGTTTTCCCCGCAGCCCACCCAGGCCTTGGAAGGCCGGATCAAAGGTCGGGCTACGGAGGAAAAAATAGCTTGGTTGGTGGCCAGGGATTTTTTCTCCTGAATGGAGCCACAGTGCGATGGTGATGGGATATCATGGCACTGCAGCTCCATTCAGGAGCCGGGTATGTGGCTGGGTGTGCAGGCCAATCAGAATCAGGGCCCAGCCTACACGTCCAGGCCATAGACCCGATTCTGATCTTGCAGGCATGTCTAGCCCCCGCGGGATCAGAATCGGGTCTACCTTTGTACACCCCACTTCTGATTGGCGCACAGGGGCTGCACGGCCTGAATGGAATTGGCCTCCACATGGATAGATATGGCTTAATGAGGTAAAGCAAACCTGGATTTTAGTATAAGGAAGTCTTTCCTTACTGACCAATCTGTTAGAGTTTCTTGAAGTTGTTAACATAAATGTGGATAAGGGTGAGGAAGTGAATATAGTGCATATGAATTTTCCTTATCGTCTACCAGATTAGACCGGAACCAGTGGACTATGTCTTTCAACCAGCAGTTACAAAGTCTGCTGGTATCTTGTACCCATGGGCTGTTTTCAACAGGAAGCTACCCAGGTAGTTTCCCTTTTAAAATGTGGTCTGCAAGGTAACAAAGTACCCATGGGCTTTGGATCTGTGCTAGCTGTCTGAAAATAATACTCTTCCCCCCCCCCCCCATGAGTGTACAGCTGCTGTAGAAATGTGGACATGCTTGGCATACAGCAAGGAAAGCATGACAAGATTGTGAAATATTTGCAATGTCCATGTTTTGTACAGGTGTGAGCACTGTCACATTTTTCTTCTTGCAGCCTTCTGATGATGATGATGTCCTTGCAGAGAGCAATACTGTTGAAGCCCTAAATGCTGAATCGGAGATTGCCATCTTGCAGCAGCAGAATGCTAAGGAAGAGCATGACAGTAGCACCCAGGACATGAGCAGTCATTCAGATACTCTCATAAATGAAGCTGAGCCCAGAACACGAAGCAGTGATGGGAAAAGGTAATGGCAAAATTGCCAGAAGGGTGGGAAGGGAAAGGAAGAGATTTTGGATTTAGCTCACACTTTTTTTTTTATCAGAAGTAGCTCAAGGTGAGTTACATTCATTTAGAGTAAGTTATTTTCCTATCCCTTGGAGAGTTTACAATGCAAGTATATACCTGAGGCAATGGAGGGTTAGTGACTTGTCCAAGATCGCAAGAGTAGCAGTAGGATTTGAGCTTGGCTTCCTTAGTTCTCAGACCATTGTTGTAGCATTAGGTTACTCTTCCATTCGTTTTTCCTAGCTACTAGGTTGAAGTATTGCCCTTGGATGGAAAAAATACAGCAATATATACACTTAAAAGGGCCGGTGTAAGGAATGGAGGTGACCTAGGCGGGCCCTCCATCTTGCTGCTCCCATCATGTCCCCCACCCCCATTACCTCTGCTGCCCCTTTCCAGGGCCTGCAGTGGCAGCAATGGCTCAAAAACCATGATGCATCACTTAAAGGCATTGACGCTACATCGCGGTTTCCATGTGTGCTTATATTCCGCTTCAGCCCTGCTCCGAACTGGAATTCTGTGTCAGAGGGGAGCGGAAGCGGCAGGTAGGAGCACATGGAAACCGTGAAGCAGTGCCAAAGCCTTTAAGTGCTGTGTCGCGGTTTTTGAACCATTGACGCTGCAGCAGACTCCGGAGAGGGGTGGCAGTGACAACTACCTAGTTTGCCGGATGGTAGTGCCGGCCCTGCTCCTATGTATTTATAGTTCTTTGATTCTTTTTTTGACAAAATATTCATATTTAAAGAGGGATGAAATGAGGAGAAGGAGGAGACAGTCATGTTCTGCAGCCTGGTGATGATGTTACTTCGTGACACAGTTGTTTTCTTTGGATATGAAAAACAAATGTGTATAAAAGCAGTCCTTTCACATCAAGAGACAGCAAAGTTTGGAACTCAGCAGGATACCAGCATGATTTAATACATGATCTGAATAGCCTGGAAATATAGAGATGTTACTCAAGTTACGTACTGTACACTTAAAAAGAATTACAGTATCCCTTTTCATGCCCTAGATGCCTTCTTAGGTCATATTTCCAACTATATGACGTCTGGGTTTTCTAAATTGGGTTACTAAGTCAATATTAAGTGAACATTATTGTTTTTAAAGTGTAAAATCGGAGACATTTAAAATGAGCATCTGGCTTATAGGTTTATGCTTTAAGCCATGTTAGAAGCAGCCGGTAGCTATTTGGTGTGTATCCCGTCTTATCAAATTCAAAGAGAGTGGCCAGAGCAGCTTACAGACAGATTAATAAAATGAAATATATATATACAATTCATAATCAAAAATATTGCCTACTGGTTCTCATGCAGGCAGTATATTCTGCTTGAAATGCAAAGTGTTAAAAACTAAGAATATGTGGACTACTTCGTCAATAAAATAGTGAGATGGAATTGACTGACAGTGTGGGGTTTTAATGCTTGCATGTTCTGTATTTTCCTGCAGCACATGTTAGCTAGCCATACAAAATGAGGACAGCTGATGCAGTCCAACGATAGGTCCTCTGCTCCCCTTTCGCTGACAGATGAACACAGGACTCGGTCATCTGGTTCCTCACCCCAATCCCCACCAAATAGCAAAATAGGTCTTTGTGGTCTGAAAGCCCCTTTACCTAGCGCCCATATTGCACAAGAGAGCTGCAGCATGACTTTAGATTTGATGCTGCTGCTGCTAGCAGGAGAAAAATTCTCTCTCCTGTTGGTGAAGAACCTATAGACCTTTTGGAGAGGGAAGAGGAATGTTGGGGTGGGTGGGTGCCTGGAGGCTACTTGCATGTTTTTGTGTATGTGGGGTAGTAATGAAGCCCAGAAGCCACTTTTCCAGTTCAGGAAAGTATTTAGGATCTCAGGGCTCAGGAATAGGATAAGACTTAGAGACCAGCGTATGTTTTGAGGATAAAAGGGGAGGATCAGATAGTGACACACAGAAGTACACCTACTGAGGTGCATTAACCCACTGCAGTATTAATGATGGATAGCAAATGCAATGTTAATATGTAATGGTTGGCATTTTGAATAGCCTGTTTTCTCTGTGAACAAGCAGGAAATAAGTCCTCATGTATGTGTGACTTCACTGACGGAGCCCCGCACAGGAACACTCCCCATCTTCCAAAAGAAGCTTTTGAGAAGCACACCGCATATGTGCACCTGCCTTTCTACCTGTCACTATGCTATTTTCTCCAGTCTTCCTTTTCTGCAGAGCCCCTAGGACATGTTCCTGCAGACTGGGAAAAAAGGTTTTTTGGCCCTTGTGAGGCGGCGGGGGGGTTCTGCTTTTCTTGACGCCTGTCATCGGCTTAGTCAGTCCCAACTGACTTCGATTTTTTTTTCTTTTTTTTCTCACCTTTTGGCGTGTTTCTCTCCCCTGGGGCATTTTTTCCCACCTGTGGCAATTATTGAGTTTTACTTGGCTGCAGCGGTATTTTTCGACATGTCTAAGCCAGCTGGTGGCTTCCAGAAATGCACCACGTGTGGCAAGACCATCTCGGTCACTGACTTCACAATTGGTGCTTACAGTGCCTTGTGCCTTGGAACCAATCAGCAGCCCGCGGTGTGCAATCTGTGCCTGCAGATGATGTGATCAGGGACTGAAGGATAGCGAAAAACAGGTGTCGTCCCCCCCCTCCTTCCTCATCGGATTCAGCAGCTTCAGCCTCGACCCCATCATCGATGCCTTCCAAGGCTTTTCATGAGGCATCCAAGGGGAGGGAGGTCCGGGCCCAATCGGAACCAGGGGGCCCGAGTGGGGAGAGGAGACTCTCTGGCAAGATCCCGTCAGTGTCGAAGGGGGAGCACCAGTATGAGGTCTGAGTGCATCGTCATCGCAGCCCCTCTTGACATGACATGGAGAGCAATGGCCGGGAACAACTGGCCTTGGTTCCTTGGTGGGAGGAGTCGACCCCCATTGCCCAAGAGGGCAGCTGATTGTCTCCCAATTAAGCCAATCATTGTGGAGTCCCTGCCTGAGGTACCGATGCAGCCCCATTGCAGGTTGTGCTGCTGGAGGAATGCTTTTGAGCCCTAGAAGTTCACTTAGTGGTGGTTCTAGCCTTGTGGAACACAGGCTTTGTGGCACCAGCGTAGTCCTCCCCGCACTCTGTCTAGCCCTTTCTGGAGATCCATGCCCTGCGCTCCGAAAGATCTTGGGGATGTTTTAGCTGCTCCAATGACTGTCCTTTTCAATGCTTCTTTATTTTTATATATTTATTTTATTTAACAGGTTTTTTTATACTGTCTTTCTGCAAGTCAAAACGGTTTACAAGTAACTCAGTGTGATAACAGGAAACACAACAAACAGAGGTGCCCATTACATCGAACATATTGATCACATTGTAGCAGAAGCTATTCTCATAAGAGTTAACGAGCTATGTACATATTGTGATGAAGTAATATAAACTTCATGATGTCAAATGTGTATATTATCTGTGTGGAGTTGATGTGCAAGTTATTTCTTTTGTTGCCGGGCCATAGTATTCTGTGAATAGGAGGGTTTTCAAGCATTTTCTGAAGTCTTGCAATAGTTGAATGTCCCTTATTTGTGAAGGAAGTGAGTTCCATAATGTAGGGGCATATAACGAAAAGGCCTTTGTTGCTGGTTCTTTGGCTACATTTTGTTCTTTTTGTTGAAATGCTTAATGTGTTGGACATGCTCTGTCTTGTGGTTCTATTGCCACTGCAGGTAGAGATTAAGGTGTGGAGATTGAAAGCTGAGACATTGTGAATGATTTTGCGTGTGTTAAGGACCTTTTATTTGATTATTTGTGATATGGACAGCCAGTGAAGTTATTTGAGGAATGGCGTGATGTGGGATTGATGAGCTTATCCCAGGATAATCCTTGCAGCAGTGTTCTGTGCTAGCTGCAGTGGGTATAGTGAGCTTTTTCGGTTGCCGTGATTGAATTGCTGTAATCGAGCAGTGGTGTTATTATAGCTTGACATACAAGACCGGAAGTCGGTTGGTGAGAGGAGTGGGCATAAGTTCTTTTTTTATTCGTAGCTTATAATATATTTCAGAAATTGTGTGGTTTATGTGTGGCAGGAGAGTGAGCTGTTGGTCCAGTGTTACGCCGAGGTATTTAATCTCAGTTTTGACTTTGATATGTATGTTGTCCAGTGTGATAGTTGGTGGTGGTGGTCTGTTCTCTTGTGATGTGGAGTAGTTCAGTTTTGTTGTGATTTATGTTAAGGTTGTGTGCATGAAGCCATTTAGATATTGCTATGAGCAGTTGTGGAGTTTTGTGTAATCAGGGGCATTCATGGTAAATGGAACAAAAAGCATGATGTCATCTGTATAGATTAGGCAGCGTATGCCTAAGCTCTTGATCACATCACATATTGGTTGCATGTAAATGTTGAAAAGGATGGAAGAAAGTGCTGATCCCTGTGGTACACCTTGTCTAAGGGAGAAAGGGAGGGATGTGCTCGATCCTATTTTTATTTGTTGAATGCGGTTGGATAGGTAGAAGTGGAACCATTTTAGGGTAGTATCTCGTATTCCGATTTGCTGTAGCCTATTTAGGAGTATCTGGTGAGAGAGTGAACCAAACTCTGCAGAGATGTCTATGAATAGTAGTATGAATCCTTATGATAGATTTTCTTTGCCTCTGATTAAGGTGTGATGAGGTAGGTCAAGAGGCTTTCAATTTCATGGTTAGGTCTGAACCCATACTGCTGTGCGTCTAGTGGTGCATATTCATCCACATGTTCCTGAAGTTGTGATTGAACTGCCTTTTCAGTGATCTTGGCTATGAATGGAATACTGGATATAGATTTGTAAGATGTTGAGTTTGTTGGGTCAAGGATGGACTTTTTGATTCTCCAGGAACAGGCAGGAAGTCAGTCCTCACATATGGGTGACGTCTGCACCAACATAGCCCGCGCGGAGCATTTCCCCAGCTTTCAAAGAAAGCCTTTGGGAATGCCACCATGCATGCGTGGTCCTCTTCCCGCCCAAAGATGCCATCAACTTGCATGATCCCAACTATGATAAATTAACAAACTGCCTCATAGAAACTGATAAATGGCTTAGATCAAACAATCTGACCATTAATTTCAAAAAAACGGAAGTTCTCTTTACAAGAAATATGAACTTTACACCACCAACAGACATCAAAATTCTAAATTTTACCCTCCCAGTGAAAGAAGAGATTAAATACCTAGGAGTCACCCTTGACAAGACTCTTAGCTTTACAACTCACATTAAGAAAATAACAAAAACAATATATTACAAACTTTGTTCCATTCAGCAACTGAGGCCTTTTTTAGAAAATGGTGACTTTAGAACTATCACTCAAGCCTTAATAACCCCACACTTTGACTTTTGTAATGGAATACTTCAAGGCATAACAAAAAAGAACCTAAAAATTCTCCAAATGGCCCAAAATGTTACCGCAAGAATAATTTTTAAAGCCAAGCTCTCTGACCACATTACCCCGATTCTTTACTCTCTTCATTGGCTACCTATCTCCAGCAAGATTCAATATAAAATACTGTTGACCACCTTCAAATTAATTAATAAAATTGCCCCATCTTACCTATCCACTCTTATCCATAGCCCCCCTGGAAATGGAATAAGACGAAGAAGGAATCTTAATACCATCATAGTACCTGACATTATAAAGAAGACTAAACATATAACAAGCAACAGTGCCTTCTCATTTGTAGCACCAATCCTATGGGATAACCTCCCAGATCAATTAAGAGAGATGAAAGATCTACAAAAATTTCGAAAGGACCTAAAAACATATCTGTTCACTCAGCACTACTCCAACACAGATTATGACTTAGCTATGGCCTCCCAACCTCCATAAATCGGCATGAATATGCCCATTCAAATTGATTCACTACAATTTTTGATAACTCAAATTAAGATGAATCCTTAAATATGTGTATATGTAAAATTTATGTAATATCTTGTAAATAATTCTAAATCTGTTATAATACTTGTATATAGTTGTTTACAGTTCCATGTATCTGTTATAGTTGCACATTGTTCTATGTATTTTAACATTGTTTCATGTAAACCGCCACTGATCTTGGGAATTGGCGGTATATAAAAGATTTGCAAATAAATAAATCTTACTCAGTCTCCCTTTTTCCGCAGAGCCCTTCGGATATGTGTCTCGTCCCAGGAAAATGTTTTCTCTGTTTCCAACTGTTTTTTGCTATCCGGCCTTCTCCGCTCCTCTTCCCGCCTCTCGAGTACCTCTGCTTTGGCCTTGGTCTTGGGGTTTTTTGCCATTTTTTATGTTTTAGTGCGCTTCACACCCATTTTAACCGCTGGCCGCATCAAGGGTCTTCGACCTCGCAGGGGTCCTTTTTCCCCCAATGGCCTCCGGTTTCAAGAAATGTGATAGGTGTTCAAAAAACATATCACTCACGGACACCCATGACTGTTGTCTCAGAAGTCTAGGAGCTGACCATGACCCAGAGCTATGTTCCCTCTGTAAGAAGATGTCCTCCAAGACCATCCAGAGTCAGCAGAAGCTGGATGATCTCTTCCGTAAGGCAGTCCCGGTATCCTCGGTGGACACCCACTTTTTGACCCCGCAACCTCTGGAGTCTCCCAAGGCTCCTTCTCGGGCCCGGCAGCACTCTGACCAGGGTTGCCTGAACGCGAGTGGAAGAAGAAGGCCGCAAGGTCTCTGTCGGGGATGCTAGACAAGCATGTGAGGTCACGCTCCCAGTCTCTCATCCCCCCTCGCCAAACTCTGGAGTCTGAGAGGGAGCGGCCCTTTAAAGTACCTCGAACTGATATGGATGCCCCTGGCAAAGAAGCCCAGTCTCCTGAGGGTCGTCCTGGTGAGGACCCCCCTCCTCCTCGACACCCGACCCGGTCACCACAGCGTCGGTGTTGCAGGACCCCACTCCCAAATGGGAGGCCGTGATGCTGGCCTTGGAGTGCAGCATTTCTGTATTCCTCGCTGCCCAGCAGGTGCTGGTGCCCGACCCCACTAGAACATGCCTCGAGACTGCAGGAACCTCGACTTTGAGGACTCCCCGGGCTGCCGTTGTAACCCCGAGGAGTCAGAAGCTTCTTGAGGATCCTTGACGTAGGTCTCAATCTCTGTTCCAGTCCTCTGGCGTGAGATGTTTGCGGGCAAGCACCTCTGGCTCCGGGCAGGTTTTGGCCTTGAAAACCCGGCATGGGTCACCAATCCTTCTCAAGCCGCCTGACCTCGAGTCCTCCACGGACTACTCAGAGTGGAAGTCCGACGGGGAGACCTCCCCGGAGACTCGGTCCCACTGAGACCTTCCCTCAGACCCCTCTCCGCCAACCCAGAGGCGGCGGTTACCTCCTGAGGACACCACCTTGTCCAGGACATGGCGCAGGCCTTAGCGCTCGCCACCGAGTCTGAGGAGGAGCCCCACGCAGAGGAACTTGATATTCTGCAATATGAGGCCCCTCCGAGGGAGGCTGTCTGTGTCGGTTCTTCCCATTCTGAACAGACTCCTCTTCCACATGTGGGAGACCCTGGCCTCAGTCCTTATCGTGAGCAAGTGCCTGGATGCTGTGTTTAGGATTCAGTGGGGTCTGGGGTTTTGCAAAACCCAGTTTCCCCACACCTCGATGGTGGTCGAATCGGCCATGCGGAAGCTGAAGAACCTGAAGACTCATTCTTCGGTCCTGCTGGGCAGAGTCTCGTACCCACGATGCCCTCAGGTGTAAGGCTTATCAAGGCTCCATGCTGTCATGCTGCATCCAAGTTTACCAATTATACATTGGAATGTTCCTCTGTGACCTCACTAAAGAGCTCGGAGGCTTTGCAATGGACCTTGATGGAAACCATCTCCGGTGTTTTTCAGACCTTCTCGAAGTCTGTCAGAGAATGCTCGAAGTACCTCTCGCGAGCAGCATACAACGGCTTTGAGTCTTCCGCCCAGGTGGCAGTGGCTGGCATTGGAGCCTGCCGGCAGGGTTGGCTCCAGTCTTCGGGCCTGGAGCAGTGGGTCCAGGAGAAGCTGCTTGGACGTCCCTTATCTCGGAAAGCAACTATTCTGCAAGCCCGTGGAGGATAAGGCAGCAGAGATCGAAACTGAGTACATGACTCATACTTGCCTCTCCTGGAAAACTTCCTCCCTCCCCAGGAAGAAACAGCAGAGCAAGAAGCCTTTCTTCCACCGAATGGGACTCCCGTACAGGGGCTACCCGTCCTAGCCGCTGGCGTCAAACCCCATTCAGGGGGTCAGAGCAAAGCCACGGCCCATGGCCCTTGTAAGCTGAAGGGTCCCAAGACCCAACCTCCAGTGCCGGCTCAGCCGTCCTCAGGGTTTTGATGCCATCAGCATAGCCTCTCGTCCGCTGGCAGGGTGGCTGTCTTTCGGAGGGCATCTGGTCCACTTCTCCACCAATGCCTGGGTCCTGCAGGTCATTCAGGAGGACTATCTCCTCCATCTGGGCCAGGTTCCCCCTCCGTACTTCCCCGAGGAGCCAAGGCGGCTTCCCCAGCACCAGGCCTTCCTGAGAAAGAAGCTTGCAGGCTTCCTCGAGGATGGTGTGGTAGAACCAGTCCCACCGCACGTCTGAGACCAGGGGTTTTACTCCCGATACTTCCTCATCCCGAAGCCCATCCTCGACCTGTGAACCTAAACAAGTTCCTGGTGCGGGAAAAGTTCAGGATGCCCTCCCTTGGAACCTTACTTCCCTACCTCCAGCAGGGCGATTGGCTATGCTCCTTGGACCTAAAGGATGCTTATGTTCACATCCTCATCCATCCCAAACACAGAAAGTACCTCTGCTTCATGGTTCAGGGAAGCCATTACCAATACAGGGTGTTTCCCTTCGGCCTCTCATCTGCCCCCAGAGGTCTTAACGAAGTGCCTGGCTGTGGTAGCGGCCCACCTCCGGTTGCAGGGCACCTTCATCTATCCATATCTGGATGACTGACTCGTAACGGGGGGGCATGGCCTCCAAAGCCCGGCAGGCCGTGGACCTCACCATTTGCCTCCTGGAGCACCTGGGGTTCGTGGTCAATTACCCAAAGTTCCACCTCACTCCAGTCCCTGCAGTTCATTGGGGCTCGCTTGAGCACCCTCCGGCCCATGACTTTCCTTCCTCAGGACAGGGCGGTCCGCCTTGTGTCTCTGATGTCCGAAGTACAGTGCCGCAGCACCGTCTCGGCCCAGACGATGCTTCGCCTTCTCAGCCACCTGGCTTCCATGGTCCATGTCTTGCCCAATGCCCGTCTCATTATGCAGGCAGTGCAGTGATGCCTCCAAGCACAATAGGCACAGTCGACCAGCCTCCTCTGAGGCCCCATCTCAGTCTCTCCCAGTGTGGCAGTCTCTCTCACTTGGTGGCAGGAATCTTGGAAATTGCTTTGAGATATGCCCTTCTAAGCTCTGGAGCAGCAAATAGTCTTGACAACAGATGCCTCCCTGGCGGGCTGGCAAGCCCACTGTGAGTGGCAAAGCACTCAAGGGACCTGGTCCCTCGAGGAGACTGGTAGCAGATCAACCTGCTAGAGCTCCGGACCGTCCGCCTTGACCTCAAGGTTTTCAGGCACTGCCTGCAGCACCGAGTGGTACCGTTCCAGACGGACAATCAGGTCACGAGGTTCTATGTGAACAAACAAGGAGGTACCGGCTCCTACAGCCTCTGCTCGGAGGCGATAGCCCTATGATCCTTTGCGGTGAGCCAGGACATGACCTGGCTCTTACCTCCTGGCCAGGACAATGCATTGGCAGACCAGCTCAGCAGAGTCCTCCAACCGCATGAGTGGCACCTGTGTCCCCAAATGGCGCAGCGGCTCTTCCAGCATTGGGGGACTCCAGACCTGGACCTCTTTTCCAGTCTCCTATGAATTTGCAGCTCTCCTAGTTCTGCGGTCCCCTCCCACACCCGAGGATGGCCCCCGATGCTTTCCTCGTGGGAAATGGGCCTGCTGTATGCCTGTCCCCCCACGCTCCTCATTGCCCGGACCCTTCTCAAAGTCCAGCGGGACAGAGCCTCGAAGATCCTCATAGTCCCGAGGTGGCCCAGGCAGCCTTGGTTTCCCCTGCTGCTCCATCTCTCGATGGAGCCCACTGTCCCTCTTGGGTTCTTACTGGAGCTGCTGATGCAGGAGAAGGGGCTGCTTCTTCACCCCAATCTGAGGTCCCTATCCCTCACAGCTTGGTGGCTGAGCGGGTCGCTCTAGCCTCTTATCTCCCCTTGGAGATAGAGGACATTCTTTTGTCCTCATGAAAGGACTCGACCAGACAGGCTTACGCCTTCAAGTGGCGTCGGTTCTCAGTGTGGTGCTTGGAGCTCCGAGCGAATCCATTCTCATGCCATGTACCTGCTCCACCCCTCGCAGTCAGGGCTGAAGTCTAACTCAGTCAGGGTTTACCTGAGTGCCATCTCTGCAAACCATCACCCTATCGAGGGCAAGCCTCTTTCGGGGCAACCGCTTGTCTCTCATTTCATGCGAGGCCTGCTTCTTTCCAGGCCTCCTACCTGCCACCCTCCAGTGGAATGGGACCTCAATGTGGTCCTCACGCAGCTGACCAAGCTGCCCTTCGAGCCCATGGGTACTGCCTGCTGCGGCATCTGTCATGGAAGGTGGCCTTCCTGGTGGCTCTCACCTCTGCCTGGAGAGTCAGCAAACTCCAGGTGCTGATGGCCGAGGTACCATACACGAAGTTTTATAGGAACAGGGTGGTCCTGCGGACTCACCCCAAGTTCTTTCCTTAGGTTGTCTCGGATTTTCATCTCAATCAAGAGATAGTGCTGCCCACTTTCTACCCAAAGTCCCACACTGACCGGGCATCAGCGATTCTCCACACCTTGAATTGTAAGAGGGCTTTCTCTTTCTACCTACAGTGGACTCTGGACCACCGCAGATCCGGGCAGCTCTTTGTCTCCTTTGATTCCAGCCGTCTGGGGCTGGCAGTCACTAAGCGTACCTTGTCCTTCTGGATGGTAGACTACATTGCCTTTGCCCAGGCCCAGGCCAGTTTCCCCTGGACTGCCAGGTCACGGCTTACAGTGTCTGAGCGATGGCGACGTTGGTCGCTAGCCTGCGCTCGGTGCCACTGGCAGACATCTGAGCTGCCACCTGGTCCTCCACGCACACCTTCGCAGTGCATTACTGCCTGGAGAAAGAGTCCTGTTGGGATGCTGCCTTCGGACAGGCTGTACTTAGTAAAATCTTTTTGGGGTTTAAGAAACTCCTGCCCTCCAACCCTTCTTGTTCCGGCTACCGGGAGCTTGGCCTTTAATGGACCTGGGGTCCTAGGGCTGTCTTCGGCTTTCACTGGCGACTACTCACAGCACTGCCGTGCTTTTTCCTACAGGTCCTTGGTAGCCTGTAACCAGGGAGTTCCATATGTGAGGACTGACTTCCTGCTTGTTCCTGGAGAAAGCATAGTTACTCACCTGTAACAGGTGCTCTCCAGGGACAGCAGGAATCAGTCTTCACAACCCTCCCTCTTCCTCTTGGAGTTGCTGTATATTTTTGCCATGTTCTTGAAGGGGCTATAGTTATGGTACCTGACTGAGTAAGATGGCACCTTTGGGCGGGAAGGGGACCACGCATTCGTGGTAGCATTCCCAAAGGCTTTCTTTGAAAGCTGGGGAAATGCTTCACGCGGGCATATATCGAAGGTCGGTTTCACTGTCTGCTGCATTTTTGTTGTTTGCTTGTAGGTGAAATGCCATGATGGGGTTGATTGCTTTATCTATAGGTTTTGTGGTTGGGTACTTTGTGAGGGAGTTAGCTATATTGAAAAGCTCTTTTGGTTTGTTTGTTGATTTTTTGATGAGGTTTGAGTAGTAGTCATTTTTGAATTTGTTGGTTATGATGTGGTATTTGCTTAGCTCTTGCATGTAGTGTGCCTGTGTTTGCTTGTCTGGGTTGCATCTCCACTTTCTCTCCAGGTGATGTAGTTCACCTTTCATCTGCTTCAGTTCTGATGAATACCAGGGCTCATTTCTGTTGCATTTGGAAGATTGAGTTGTTGGGGTTTGAGTGGTGTCTGCCATTGTTGAATTCCAGGTCTTTATGAGAGTATCTGTCAGTTGGGGTGTAATTTTGCTGGTGAAGTCCTGCACATCTATTGATAAAAACTTTCTCCTGGTGGGTTCATGTTCTGTTTTCCTTGTCAATCTATGTTGGTCAGGTACTCTGAATGAAATCAGATGATGGTCTGATCATGGCATGGATGTGATGTATGGTTATGGTAGTTTCAAGTTGTTTGTTGCGTTTGGGATGAATATAAGGTCTAGTATGCCTCCTTTATTGTGTATGAGAACCAATCCCAACTTTCACTGTAACAGTACCTCACTTCTCATTAGTTTTTGTCGAAGCTGGACCGTGGGAGGGACAAAACAAACATATGTCCCCCAACCAGACTGTCAGCTACTTTTTTTCTTTTTTAGTGGTCCTAACAAAACCAAGAAATTGTGCCGAAATTTAAAAGTCTCTACTTAACTGAAGTATCTCATTCTTCTCATATCTTCTCGTTGCTCATAAGATCATCTCGTAGCACGACGCGCACGTTTCGAGCCTCCAGGCCCTGTATCAAATGCTGTTATAATACTCTGCGCTCGGCAACGAATTACCCTGATAATGCCGTCTGTGCGGCCAAGGTACTCCTCCTTTACAGATGCAGTAAATCACTTTCCGTATTTAAATAGGAGCCACCCAATAAGAACAGGGAATTACCCCACTAGACAGGGGAATCCCTGAGCTAATTGGTCAGAACTTCAAACACGTCAGAGAATGCCTTGCCATTCGATCTCACGATTGAGCCCGCCTGGTTCCACAGCTGCCAATTGAAAAATCCATCGCTGTTCCAATCGATAAAGTTTCTGGAGGTGATCCCCCCCTCTGGGATCCAATGGGACATGATCAATGATAGACCACTTCAAATTATCGAAACGATGTTGATGAGTGATACAATGAGAAACTATTGGTGCTGTCAATACTTCATGACGGATACGAGAAGCATGCTCATTCAAACGAACCCTCATTGGACGAGTTGTCTGACCTATGTACAACAAAGCACATGGACAAATAATCATATAGATCACAAAACTGGATGAACAAGTTGTGTCCCAGTGTCTCACGAACACACGCTGAGTTTTGGATGAATCCATTGAACTCCCGTTAAGGAGAAACCACAATGTTTACAAGCACCACAAACAGTGTGACCAGTTGTTGCTGGTTGCCAGTGTAATCGATCCGATGCCAAAGTCGTTTTCATTAGCATGTCTGCCAGATTTCGTCCACGAGTAAAAGCTAATTTTAAGGGTTTTTGAAAGCAAGCTAATAGTTGTAGCACTGACCAATGGCGATGTAAAATCCGTAATACCTCCGAACTACCTTCAAAAAACGGAAGGACCCCCACAATTGCATCTTCAGAATCTTGTTTAGCTGTCGAATGGTGAGGGTCTAACAACCATTCGCGATGTACAAATCGCGCCCTTTTCAAAGCTTTGTTCACCACTGTAGAGGGGTATCCCCGCTCAATCAGCCGACTGCTAAGATCCTTAGCATGCGTTTTAAAATCCTCTAGGGTGGCACAATTACGTCGGAGCCTCAAAAACTGTCCAAAGGGCAAACCCCTCCGCAGAGGACCAGGGTGGAAACTCCGAAAGTGCAGCAAACTATTTCGCTGCACAGTTTTGCGATAAAGGGTTGTATGAAGGTGCCCGTCCAATATTGTGATTTGAAGATCCAAAAAGTCAATAGTAGACATATGGATGTGTGCTGTAAACTGAATATTGGTTCGTAACGTATTAATCCAAAATAGGAACTCATTAAGGGACGCCAAATCTGATGTCCAAATAAGGAATACATCATCTAAAAACCTTTTCCAGATTAAAATCTTAGAATATGCTGGTGAAGGTTGAATCTGCATTCTCTCCATTTGATCCATATATAAAGTGGCTATCGAAGGTGCAGATGTAGCCCCCATGGCAATACCGGATATTTGATGATAATATTTACCCCCAGACAAAAAGTAATTCCGTGTCAAAACAAGTTCAATTAATTGGAGCAGGAAAGATTTTGGGATTCGAGATGGTATTAACTGAAAACAATCTCTCAACAAAATCAATGCTTCTGTTTGGTCAATCTTGGTATATAAAGAAATAACGTCTAAAGTGACCAAAAAAGCCCCCGGGGGAACAACCACCACTGAAAGCATCTGTAGAAGATGCGTAGTGTCTTTAATAAATGAGGCCACTTGGCATGCTTCCTGCTTCAAAAAATAGTCGCAAAAAATAGAAAGGGGCTCTAACACAGAGTCCCTTAATGAGTTCCTATTTTGGATTAATACGTTACGAACCAATATTCAGTTTACAGCACACATCCATATGTCTACTATTGACTTTTTGGATCTTCAAATCACAATATTGGACGGGCACCTTCATACAACCCTTTATCGCAAAACTGTGCAGCGAAATAGTTTGCTGCACTTTCGGAGTTTCCACCCTGGTCCTCTGCGGAGGGGTTTGCCCTTTGGACAGTTTTTGAGGCTCCGACGTAATTGTGCCACCCTAGAGGATTTTAAAACGCATGCTAAGGATCTTAGCAGTCGGCTGATTGAGCGGGGATACCCCTCTACAGTGGTGAACAAAGCTTTGAAAAGGGCGCGATTTGTACATCGCGAATGGTTGTTAGACCCTCACTATTCGACAGCTAAACAAGATTCTGAAGATGCAATTGTGGGGGTCCTTCCATTTTTTGAAGGTAGTTTGGAGGTATTACGGATTTTACATCGCCATTGGTCAGTGCTACAACTATTAGCTTGCTTTCAAAAACCCTTAAAATTAGCTTTTACTCGTGGACGAAATCTGGCAGACATGCTAATGAAAACGACTTTGGCATCGGATCGATTACACTGGCAACCAGCAACAACTGGTCACACTGTTTGTGGTGCTTGTAAACATTGTGGTTTCTCCTTAACGGGAGTTCAATGGATTCATCCAAAGACTCAGCGTGTGTTCGTGAGACACTGGGACACAACTTGTTCATCCAGTTTTGTGATCTATATGATTATTTGTCCATGTGCTTTGTTGTACATAGGTCAGACAACTCGTCCAATGAGGGTTCGTTTGAATGAGCATGCTTCTCGTATCCGTCATGAAGTATTGACAGCACCAATAGTTTCTCATTGATACAACATCGTTTCGATAATTTGAAGTGGTCTATCATTGATCATGTCCCATTGGATCCCAGAGGGGGGGATCGCCTCCAGAAACTTTATCGATTGGAACAGCGATGGATTTTTCAATTGGCAGCTGTGGAACCAGGCGGGCTCAATCGTGAGATCGAATGGCAAGGCATTCTCTGACGTGTTTGAAGTTCTGACCAATTAGCTCAGGGATTCCCCTGTCTAGTGGGGTAATTCCCTGTTCTTATTGGGTGGCTCCTATTTAAATACGGAAAGTGATTTACTGCATCTGTAAAGGAGGAGTACCTTGGCCGCACAGACGGCATTATCAGGGTAATTCGTTGCCGAGCGCAGAGTATTATAACAGCATTTGATACAGGGCCTGGAGGCTCGAAACGTGCGCGTCGTGCTACGAGATGATCTTATGAGCAACGAGAAGATATGAGAAGAATGAGATACTTCAGTTAAGTAGAGACTTTTAAATTTCGGCACAATTTCTTGGTTTTGTTAGGACCACTAAAAAAGAAAAAAAGTAGCTGACAGTCTGGTTGGGGGACATATGTTTGTTTTGTCCCTCCCACGGTCCAGCTTCGACAAAAACTAATGAGAAGTGAGGTACTGTTACAGTGAAAGTTGGGATTGGTTCTTATTAATTGTTTTCACTGGTGGGGTGGATGAGATTTTCCTTTATTGTGTATGGCATTTTTGACGACTTGTGAGAATTGTAAATCGCTCTGGCTTCTATTAATGCTGATGCTTGCTTAGCTTAATTACGGAGGACCCAGAGAACTGGAGAAAGGCACATGTGGTCCCTAAGTGGAAGTAAGGATGAGGTTGAAAACTACAGGTTCATTTAGTCTAACCTCTGTGGTGAATAAATTATTGGAAACACTACTGAAACAGAGTATCTCCAGGAACAAGCAGGAATGAGTCTTCACATGTGGGTACGTCGGCGCCGACGGAGCCCGCACAGGAATGCTCCCCAGCATCCAATCAGAAAGCCTTTGGGAGCATCCCTCGCGCCTGCGCGGTGACTTCCCGCCTTTCCCACTGCCTCTCCCCAGTTTTCGTTTTTCCGCGGAGCCGGCAGGACACACCTCCTGTCACCGCAGAAACCTTTTCTCTTAAATCCTTATTTTTTGTTTTCTTGTGGTCGCGGCCGTTTTCCCGCCGATACTGGCACCGCCGGTGCCTTGTTTTTTTGTTTTCTTTACCACTTAGAGGTCTTTTTCTCAAGTCCTTTCTGAGGCCTTCCAGGCCTTTCCAGCATGGAGCCTTCTTCCCCTAAGAAGTGCCTCCACTGTGGAGACTTAGTCTTCTTTTTAGACTCCACCACTTGGTGTATATCTTGTTTGGGTCCTGACCCTTTTTCCCCCGGTCCATCGGGCTTTAGGGTTGGGAGGAAACCCTCTCTTTTTTGGGTATCCCTCGATGCTGTTTTTCCTCCTGAGGTGAGGACATCGATTTATTCTTCTCCCCAGGATCAGGTAACCCGCAAACAGTCTGTTAAGACTAGCCAATTCTTGAGGGGTAAGTCTCATGCCCAGCATGACGACGGCTCCGGCCTTCCCCTCAAGACCCCTTTGGCAATAAAACCCCGGCGGGAGTCTTCGGGCTCCAAAGCATTCACGGGGTTTCAGGTTGTTCCTGGGGTTCGTTCCTCACAGAACATACCTGAGCCATGCTCGGGGGTGGCATCCGCTTCGAGCGGTGCCGATTCCCCGGCATCGGCGCCGGCGTCGAGTGATCCACTCTTCGCCAAGGATCGTCAACTGGTGTCCTCGGTGCCTTCGGGACCGATCGATTCGACCCAGACTGGCCTTCCTGCATCCCCAGCCACGAGCGGGGTTAGTGCCGGCTTCGGACGGTGCTGATTCCCCGGCATCGACGCCGGTGTCGAGTGCTCCGGTTGTCACTAGGGATCGTCATCTGGGGTCCTCAGTGCCTTCGATCGATACAACCCAGACTGGCTTTCCTCTGCCCCAGCCAGCCGCGAAGTTGGTTCCGGCTTCGAGCGACGCCGATGCCCCGGTGTTCCACTCTCCACCGGGGCTCGGCGTCGGGTATCCTGGGCCTCAGGGCCGAGCGATACGCCCCAGATGGTTTTTCCTCTTGCTACGCCATGCTCGGAGGGGGTACCGGCTTCGGGCGGTACCTATACCCCGACATCGGCACCGGCGTCGAGTGTTCCTCTCTTCGCCGAGCGGCGTCGTCGGACGTCCTCGGCGCCTTTGGCGCCGATCGGTGCGATTCCGATTAACTTTCCGGGATCGGCATCGCCGACACCACCACCGATGTCGGTGCCCTCTAGATGGGCGTCGATAACCTCGCTCGGTTCGATGCCCAGTCTAGAATCGATATCCAGTCTGGATGACTTGGTTCCGACGGTTTTCGGAACCGATCCTTGTCCCTTCCGGCTACGCAGTACGGTACCGATGTCGACTCCTGTAGTTCCATCGGTGCCTTCGATCCTTTCGATGCCTAGCTTGGAATTGATACCGGGAACCGATGATGCAGTGCTAACTGCCTCGAACCGGAGCTGTCGGTATCAAAGCTCTCTAGTTGCCTCGGTATCACTCCGTCAGCCGTCGCTGCCGGCTCCGAGGGCATTGCCGTCCCCGATGCCGGTGTCGGTATCGATGTCGACTCCTGCAGCTCCATCGGTGCCATCGATCCTTTCTATACCTAACTTGGAATCGATACCGGGAACCGACGATGCAGTACTAACTGCCTCAAATCGGAACTGTCGGTATCATTCTCCATCTAGTGGGATCTCTTTGGTGCACCAGTCCGGTAGGTCTCCTGGTGTTCAAGCTGATCATTCAACCTCAGCCTACCCAGGAATAGTTCCTCTGGGAGTTCCTTCTTTTCAGGAATTTCTCCTTGACATGGCAGACTTTCTTGCCATTCCTATTCCTGGCCCTACTGTTAACCAAGGTCCTGCAGAAAAAGCAACCATGATGCTTCCTTTACATCCTTCTTTGCAGGACCTTCTTCTGGGGATTTGGCAGTCACCTTTAAAGGTTCCTGCACCTTCTACAGCCATGCATGTTCTGTATCAGGTGCCCCCCTCTCCGGGGTTTCAGAAGAACCAACTTCCGCATCATTCCATTGTAGTGGAATCGGCAATGAGGAAGGTCAGAAGCAATAAGAAGCATTCTTCTTCTCCTCCAGGTCGTGCATCTAAAGCACTTGATGCCTTTGGGCGTCAAACCTTCCAAACTTCCATGTTGGCTTCCAGAATTATTTCATATATCTTTTATATGAGTCTAACACTTCGGGAGGTCACAGAGAAATTATCTTTTGTCTCCTTTTTTGTCAGAACCTAAGGCCTCTGACTATTCCTTGCTTCTTCACCATAGCAGGAATATCTCTTGGTTTCTTTCTCGTGCTTCTTTAGACTGTTTTGAGTCTGTTAGCAGGTCCTCTGCTATTGCCATTGGAGCACGTCGTACAGCCTGGCTGCAGGCTTCAGACCTGAGCAGATGGGCACAACATACACTGGGTAATTCTCCGTGTACTGGAGAAAATCTTTTCAATATCGAGGCTTTACGTCAGGTTGCTCAGTGCTCCACTGACTTTCCTAGTTCTGGAAACCATCCTAAGCCTTCTGTTTCCCCAGGATGTAGGAAATGTCCTACCAAACCTTCTTTCCCTAAGAAAAGAAAGTTTCACCCTCCTTCTGCCCATCCTCCAGAGGTCCCCAAGCAAGGGACATCTCATCCTGGTCTGAAGTTCCCAGGCTCTCACCAGGATAATCATAACCGGCAGCCCTAGGCTCCTGTATGCTGCAGTCTACAATTAACTTCTTCTTACCAGAAGTTTTTCTTCCAACTCTACACTGGGGTTTCTTTTCAGTATGCTTTTGTCCATGGGTCACAGTATTCTCCCTTTCTTATTGCTATAAAGGGAGATCACCACTATCCAATGATAGCTTCTGTCCCCACATGGACATTCTTTCCTTCTGCTGACTTACCATATGGTACGTCACCTTCAACCCCTCTCTTCCGGGGTTTCCCCTGCTTGAGTCGGTACCATACTGGAACGTCTCTCTCTCTTTCTTTCCAGTGTAGGCTTCCTGTTATCCTTCAACGCATGTTCTGGACAACTCCTCAGACAGGGCCGGAATATCCCCGCTCCCTTGGTCTGTCTTCTCCCTGTTTCATACAGGAGAATCCCCTCTGCTATCTTGTTCAGTTGCTGTGCGTGCAGGAGTTCCAGTGCGTCCTTTAATGCTTCTGCACGCTGCTCTCAACTATCTGTGTGCTGACACTCACTGCAGGTTATCTTCTCCTGGCCATGTCCTTATCGAGGATGGGGCAACCTGTCGACTTCTGTCAGTCCCATCTCCTGCACAATGCTCTCTGCAATCGTCAGAGAGGCTTCCCACTATGGGCCCTTGCCATAGAGCATTGGACTTTGTCTCTGAGGGTCTTCCATCTAATTGAAGAGGCTTATATAGTCATTCCATGGCTATCTAGATAATTATGCCCTCTTGTCTTCCGTTGTGATGCAGAAGACAAGTTTGTTTTGCGTGAATGTCCAAGGAGCTCCCAATCTGGCAGGAATCCCCCTTTTTTCCTTACAGCTTGGCATTATATTTCTGCTCCACTTGGACAACGCATACTCTTTTACTGTACATGATATCCCTGAGTCCCTTGGCTGGGTCATCCTGGTATCTTGGTCTATGCGTTTTCTGTCCTTGGGACGCATCAGCAGCCTAAAGTGCTCTTGCCGTGCTCTCCCCAGACTGATATTGTCCTCTGTTCTTCACGCAACTATACTGCTAATTTCACTGATCTGCATCCCTGTACCACAGAAATAGATTCTCTATACTCTTCGGGTGGTTTTCGCCCCCTACTATTAGATAAAGTTTTTCGCATCACATTTCCCATGTGGATGTTTCTTCTGTGGCCCAGTTGCAGGCAGTATTGTTTTCCTATGCATACATGGTTTTTGTACCCTGGGTGGGCATAAACCATGACCATCTATATATATAGCTATATGTGTCACACTTGTCTAGACATATATATTCACATCTGTATTGATATATTTCTCCAGGACCAAGCAGGAAGTCAGTCCTCACTTATGGGTGACGTCGGCGCCGACGGAGCCCTCGCGGAGCAATTTTCCCCAGCTTTCAAAGAAAGCCTTTGGGAATTGCAGCACGCATGCGCGGTCGTCTTCCCGCCCGAAGGTGCCATCTTAGCCAGTCTTCTTTTTTCCGCGGAGCCCTACAGACGTCCCCGTCTTGTCCCCGCGAAAAAGTTGATTTTCTTCTTTATTTTATCCTTTTTTCTTTCGGTTCGACGCCGATCGTTTTCCCGCCCGGGCTCGCGACGCCGGTCTCGAGTCCTCTTACTTTTTTCGGTTTTTCTGACTTAGTCAGCTTTCGTTTTCGTTTTCCCTGGCAGCCCGGTCCTTTGACCTCGCAGGGGCCCTTTTCCCCCGATGGCTGCCAGTGGGTTTAAGCGGTGTGGTCGGTGTGACCGAAATATGTCACTAACCGACACACACGACTTTTGCCTCCGCTGCCTGGGCCCGGATCATGAGGAACTGATCTGTGGGCCCTGCAGCAAACTCTCCTCAAAGGCGTTGAGAAGTCGGCGGCATCAGCGTGAGAGAATCTTCGCTGACCCCAGCCGTACCCGGACCTCGTCGGAGGCCTCCGTGTCGAAAGGCTCCAGCTCGGACCGTCGCCGGAGCTCCTCCGACCGGGGTTCTCCCTCCGGGGACCATCGTCGGAAGGAAAAACCCGCGAGGGCGGCGTCGGTGGACGCTCCTGGCTCTGCGAGGGCCAGGTCGCATAGCCCCGACAGCCGCCCCGGGTCCTTGGAGAAGGAACACATCCCGAAGCGACCTCGCCTGGAGTCGGAGATGCCTGCCCGGGTAAGTCCTGTGGTCCTTCTGGACTCGCCTCCGCGACAGCCGACGTCGGGCCCGACGCCGTCGGGGCCCGAGTCGGGGACTGCTGGGTCACCTGAGCTCGGACTCAGGTTGACGGCCTTGGAGAGCAGACTGTCTGCCTTCATGGACCAGCAGAGGGCACTGCTCGCTGGCTTCGCTGGCGTCGCTGCCCCGACCGCCGGGACGTCGACGTCCAAGTCGACCCCGGAGACCGAGCCGATCCTCGAGTCGATGAGAACTCGAGTCGATCCTCGGTCGAGGTCGCCCTCGGCCTCCCGTTCGGGACCGAGGTCGCCGACGCCGACTCCCTCGGCGTCGGGGCGGCTAGCGCCGCACCCTGCCCGGGCCGACCCCACCGAGTCCTCGTCGGAGTCGGTCTGGGAGTCTGAGGAGGAAGAGTCACCTGATTCTTTCCGGACTCGGTGTGTCCCATCGGACTCACCAGAGTCCGAGCCTCGGAAGCAGTCCCCCCGGAGGATGCCCGGTTCTCGGACTTCGTTAGGGATATGGCCAAGGCTTTGGCCTTCCCTGCGGATCCCGAGGAGGAGCCGAAGAGCCGAAGAGCTCGACGCCCTCCAGTATGACTCTCCCGCGAGGGAACACTTTACTGTGCCGGTTCCTCCTATGCTGGAACGACTACTCTTCCGCATGTGGGAGAGTCCGGCCTCCTCGCCGGTCCTGAGCAAGCGGGTCGATTCTATCTATCGGGTACGCAAGAGCCCTGGCTTTCAAAAGGCACAGCTGCCACACCATTCCATGGTAGTGGAATCGGCCATGCATCGTCTTAAGAGCCAGAAGATGCACTCCTCGGTGCCTCCTGGAAGGGAGGCCCGTAACCTGGATGGCCTTGGCAAGAAGTGCTTCCAGGGCTCTATGCTCGCATGTCGTGTCCAGACTTACCAGCTATACATGGGCATGTATCTACGGGATCTGGCTAAAGAGCTAGCCGGATTCTCCGCTGGTCTCTCCGAGGAGCCCTTGCGGAGGTTCCTAGCCTTGTCCACGGGCATTCGGGAATGCTCAAAGTTCATGTCCCGAGCAGCCTATGATGGCTTTGAAGCCTCGGCTCGAGTAGCCGCAGCCGGCATCGGTGCCCGCCCCCCAGCACCGGAGGCCGGCTGGTTCACTTCGCTCACAGGTGGTCCAGCATCACCGCAGCTGCCTGGGTGCTTCAGGTCGTGCGAGAAGGCTACCTTCTCCACTTCCATCAGGTCCCTCCCTCCTATTTTCCGGGAGAGCCTCCGCGCGCCCCCCTCTGCACAGGGAGTTGCTCCTTCAGGAGTTAGCGGGTCTTCTGCAGGAACAGGCGGTGGAACCGGTGCCACACCACCTGAGAGGTCAAGGCTTCTATTCAAGGTATTTTCTGATACCAAAGAGAACAGGGGGCCTCAGACCCATCCTGGACTTGCGCAACCTCAACAAGTTCCTTGTGCGGGAGAATTTCAAAATGCTTACCCTTGGAATCCTTCTGCCCTACCTCCAGCAGGGAGATTGGCTATGCTCCTTGGATCTAAAGGATGCCTACATGCACATCTTCATCCACCCAAGCCACCGCCAATACCTAAGGTTTGTGGTGGCGGGAAATCATTACCAGTACAGAGTACTGCCCTTTGGCCTGTCCTCCGCACCGCGAGTCTTCACAAAATGTCTCGCGGTCGTGGCGGCCCATCTCCGGCTTCACGGCCTCTATGTCTTTCCGTACCTCGACGACTGGCTCATCAGAGCAGCGTCCGCTCAGGAGGTCACCAACGCCACGTGCCGCACGGTGACTCTGCTGCAGCACTTGGGCTTTGTCATAAACTTCGCAAAGTCCACTTTGCTCCCCTCACAGGATCTCGAGTTCATCGGCGCAAGGCTGCACACTCCTCAGGCGCGAGCGTATCTACCGCTCGACAGGGCTCAGCGGCTCATGGACCTAGCCGACCGCTTTCGCAGCCAGCCCCTGGTCTCCGCCAGGCGCTTCCTGAGACTGCTCGGCCATATGGCTTCCACTGTCCATGTGACCCCCAATGCCCGCCTGAATATGCGGTCTGCTCAATGGTGTCTCCGCCGGCAGTGGCGACAGGCCACGGGCGGCCTCGCAGACCTAGTGCGCGTTTCCGAGCCGCTGATCTCGTCTCTCCGGTGGTGGCTCCGGCAGCCGAACCTGACATTCGGTATGCCCTTCCAGTCACCTCAGCCGACCCGGGTGCTGACCACCGATGCATCCCTCCTGGGCTGGGGAGCGCATTGCCAAGAGGCGCGTACTCAGGGCCTCTGGACCACGTGGGAGTCTGCTCAGCAGATCAACTTCCTGGAGCTCCGGGCGATCCGCCTAGCTCTCAAGGCCTTCTCCCACCTGACTTCCCAACAGTCCGTCCTTGTCCAGACGGACAATCAAGTTGCCATGTTCTACGTGAACAAACAGGGGGGCACGGGCTCCTTTCTCCTCTGCCGGGAGGCTCAGAAGCTCTGCTCTTGGGCCGTCAGTCACGGCATTCTCCTCAGGGCAGTTTATCTCCCGGGCCAAGACAATTGCCTTGCGGACAAACTCAGCAGGGTCCTCCAGCCGCACGAGTGGCGTCTGGATCCCTTGGTAGTTCAGAAGCTCTTCCTCAAGTGGGGCCTCCCCACGATGGATCTCTTTGCCAGTCCTCGCAACCGGCAGCTTCCTCGCTTCTGCTCTCGTCTGCCACACCCCCTTCGGGTTGCGGCGGACGCCTTTCTGATCTCATGGTCGGGGAGCCTTCTGTACGCTTTCCCTCCCATCCCGCTGGTCTCTCGGACTCTTTTCAAGGTTCTCCGAGACAAAGCCTTTTTGATCCTGGTGGCCCCTCGCTGGCCCAGACAGCCGTGGTTTCCGCTCCTGCTGCAACTGGCGGTGGAGGGTCCGGTCCCTCTGGGAGTACAACCGGATCTCCTCACTCAGGATCAGGGGTCCCTACTGCACCCCAACCTCAGGTCTCTCAACCTCATGGCCTGGCTGCTGAGAGGGTAGTCCCTGCTCCCCTTCTCCTGCCGGCGGAGGTGGAGGAGGTCGTCCTGGCTTCGCGACGCCCTTCTACCCGCAAATGCTACGCCCTTAAATGGCGTCGCTTTGCGGTCTGGTGTACCCAACAGTCGCAGGATCCCTTCTCCTGCCCGGTGTCGGTGATCTTGCAGTACTTGCTACACCTCTCTAATCTGGGACTTAAGTCCAACTCCGTCAAAGTTCACCTCAGTGCTCTTTCGGCACATCATGTGCCGGTGGACGGTAGACCTCTCTCCAGCGACCCTCTCGTAGCGAGGTTTCTCCGAGGTCTTCTTCTACTTAAACCACCTCTGCGCCCGCCAGCGCCGGACTGGGACCTGAATATGGTTTTGCAGCGGATCACCTGTCCGCCTTTTGAACCTATGGCTACATGTTCTCTCCGTTTTCTGTCTTGGAAAACACTGTTCTTGATAGCCCTCACTTCCGCTAGGCGCGTAAGTGAATTGCAGGCCCTCGTGTCTGATCCCCCTTACACTAGGTTCTACAAGAATAGGGTAGTCCTACGGACTCACCCAAAATTTCTGCCTAAAGTGGTCTCCCCTTTTCACATCAATCAGGAGGTGGTACTTCCAACCTTCTTTCCCAGACCACACTCCAGCCGAGCTGAAACGGTCCTCCATACCCTGGACTGTAGAAGGGCATTGAACTTCTACCTTGACCGTACGCGGGAGCACCGTAAAGCTGCTCAGCTTTTTGTGTCTTTTGACCCCAATAAATTGGGGCTCCCGGTCTCCAAGCGTACTCTGTCCATCTGGGTTGCGGACTGTATCTCTTGGGCTTATGGGGCAGCCGGACTCTCCTTAGAAAGTCGAGTCACGGCTCATTGCATTCGGGCAAAGGCTACGTCAGTGGCTTACCTCCGCTCTGTTCCGCTGGCAGACATCTGCCGGGCCGCTACTTGGTCTTCGAGCCAGACTTTTGCGGTCCATTACTGTCTCGAGAGGGAGTCCCGTAGGGACAGTGCTTTCGGACAGGCAGTCCTCCGTAATCTCTTTGAGGTCTGAGCAACTCCTACCCTCCATCCCGGATGTGGGCTACCGGTGGGTGATAATTCAGCGAAGATTCTATCCTTCTGTGCTGCTGAGCTAGAGGGAGCTCATTTTTGTGCTTAGGGTCTCCGGTAGCCTTGAGCTTGGGAGTCCCATAAGTGAGGACTGACTTCCTGCTTGGTCCTGGAGAAAGCGTAGTTACTCACCTGTAACAGGTGTTCTCCAGGAGCAGCAGGAATCAGTCCTCACTACCCTCCCTCCTCCCCTTGGAGTTGCAATCGTCTGCTTATGTTCTTTTTGCAAATTTTTATGCTGTCTTTTTAGCTATGTCATCTGACTGGCTAAGATGGCACCTTCGGGCGGGAAGACGACCGCGCATGCGCGCTGCAATTCCCAAAGGCTTTCTTTGAAAGCTGGGGAAAATTGCTCCGCGAGGGCTCCGTCGGCGCCGACGTCACCCATAAGTGAGGACTGATTCCTGCTGCTCCTGGAGAACACCTGTTACAGGTGAGTAACTACGCTATATATATGCACTTTTTGGGAGATGGTCATAGCACCCTGTGTATTACCCACTATCTCCCTAACTGTCGGTACTAAAGTTTTTTTTTAACTTTCTAAGGGGTCCAGACAGTCTGCTTGCCTATTATCATACGGCTCGGTATCTGGGTCCGGTTATACTCACAATTATTGCTGTGGCGTCAACAGCTTCTATTTTTGTTATACACCTCCTTATCTATGAGGTATCAATCTTCAATGTCTTCCTATTTCTTATTGGCTAGGAGAGACAGTGTACATCTTCAGTGTTCCGGAGTACCCTCCTGTTTTCCCTGGGAAAAGGTTTTTTTTCCATACCTTCTCTTCCCTTCCGGACTGGGCTAATTCCAGATCGGTCAGTCTTCTTCTTTTAATCCTCAATGTTAATAACTCTGTGCCTAAAAGAGTTCTCAGCTTTCACATAAAGCTTTCCATTGAAGACCTGCCGTTCTTCTCCTGCTCCAGTTGACACCTGGGTCACTTGCCCATTCCAGATTTGGAACTTCATCCTCACTGCTGTGAAGTTCCCTTGAAGATTCCGCTACTGCGTCTACAGTACCTTCCATCACAGTTCTACTTCCTACAATCCAGTAGGTAAGCTCTATATGGTACTAGTTCATTAAATACTTTAATGATACCTGACATGCATTCTAAAGACTCATCTCTCCTGTGGTCTTTAGTTTTTTGTTGCTCCTCTGCAACTCTTCTCTCCTCAACTCCTACCCCCTATCCCTCAGTGGATGCCGGGGATCCAGGTTGGGAAAATGCCGTCCTGTCCAGGGATACGCATTTTATGGGATCTCCCATGGCACCCTCAGCTAGGGAGTCCCCACATGTGAAGACTCATTCCTGCTTGTTCCTGGAGATAGCAGTTACTTACCTGTAACAGGTGATCTCAGGGAACAACAGGAATTAGTCTTCACAACCCTCCCACCTCCCCTAGGAGTTGTATCTATCTATTTCCTTTCCTCTTCCTCTCCTCCTGTCTCAGCTATGAAACTCAACTGGGGAGAGGCAGTGGGAAAGGCGGGAAGTCACCGCGCAGGCACGAGGGATGCTCCCAAAGGCTTTCTGATTGGATGCTGGGGAGCATTCCCGTGCGGGTTCCGTCGGCGCCAACGTACCCACATGTGAAGACTAATTCCTGCTGTTCCCTGAGATCACCTGTTACAGGTAAGTAACTGTGCTATATTGAGGTTTCTGGAGTTCAAGGGATTGCAGGATCCGAGGCAGCATGGGTTTACAAGAGGCAGGTTTTGTCAGACAAATCTAATTGATTTCTTTGACTGGGGTGACCAGGGAGTTGGACCGAGGGAGAACCCTAGATGTGGTGTACTTTGATTTCAGTAAAGTCTTTGACATCATTCTGCAAAGGCAATTTATAAACAAACTGAGCACCCTAGGGATGCACCCTAAAGTAAGTGACTGGATTATAAATGAGTTGAGTGGGAGGCGACAGAGTACAGGTAAATAGAGTTCACTCTGAGGAGAAGGATGTTATTTATTTTATTTTATTTATTTTCATTTCTTATATACCGCACTATTTGCGATCAGCGCGGTTTACATAAAACAAACAGTATCCGACAATAAACAAAAGTTTATTGTTACCAGTGGGGTGTGCCTCAGGGATCTGTCCTGGGTCCGATTTGTTTTTAGCATCTACTATGTTAGTGATATTGCGGAAGGCCTGTCTGGTAAGGTTTGCCTTTTTGCAGATGATTCCAAAATCTACAATAGAATAAACACCCAGGAAAGAGTAGATAATATGAGGAGGGATCTAGCTAAGCTTGAAGAATGGTCAAGAATTTGACAGCTGAGATTTAATGCTAAAAAATGCAGAGTCATGCATTTGGGCCGCAAAAATCCAAGGAAGCGGTACAGTGTAGAGAGCAAAGTACTACTGTCCACGAAAGAAGAGCGGGACCTGGGCGTGATTGTTTCTAATGATCTTAAAGTGGCTAAACATGTTGAAAAGGTAATTGCGAAAGCCAGAAGGATGCTTGGGTGCATAGGGAGAGGAATGGCCAGCAGAAAAAAGGAGGTGATAATGCCTCTGTATAAGTCTCTGGTGCGACCTCATTTGGAGTATTGTATGCAGTTCTGGAGACCACACCTTCAAAAGGATATAAACAGGATGGAACATGTGCAGAGGGTGGCTACTAAAATGATTAGCAGTCTTCGTTGTAAAGCATATGGGGACAGACTTAAAGATCTTAATATGTATATGTTAGAGGAAAGGCAGGATAGAGGAGATATGATAGATGTTTAAATACCTCTGTGGCATAAATGCACAAGAGGAGAGCCTCTTTCGATTGAAAGCAAGCTCTGCTATGAGGGGACATAGGATGAGGGTAAAAGGGGATAGACTCAGGAGTAAATTGCGGAAATATTTCTTTATGGAAAGAATGGTAGATGCATGGAATAGTCTCCCAGTGGAGGTAGTACAGACGAGGATGGAATCTGAATTCAAGAAAGCATGGGACAAACGCAGAAGATCTCGGAGCATCACAGAAAGTGGTGAGGAGGGGAGGAGTCAAGAATGCGCTGGACTGAGTTGCTGCTTAGGGTGTTTTCTTGCAATGAGGATAATGCGGAAGGCTAGGGCATGCTACAAGCCCTCTTAGCCTGCTCTTGCTTCCACCCCTTTATCTTCAGTTCCTGTTGGGCCCTTGGATTCTTTCCTTCGCCTCCTGCAACTACCGGCATCTGCAGGAGAAGGAAGCCTGGCGTTGTGTCCGCTGGAGTTGGAAAACTCGGCGGCTCTTTCAGCATGTCAACTGCCTCTTCTGGTTCACTACCAATACCCAAGCTTGTGCGAGTCTAGCGGTCTTCTGGGAGCGGATTGCAGCAGAGTGCTTCCTGGTCTGTGGAAGAGTCCGAAGCTTTGAGGGGATCTGTTCCTGAAGTCCAAGGTATTGTTGGGGGACTGCCAGCACCCTTTGCACATAGAAGCTTGTTGGTGGAGGCTTCAGGAGATCAAACTGCCGTACAGTCGGCAGTGCAAGCGGTGGCTGAAGTTATGTCGAGAATTATGGAGAGGGAGAGTGCTCCCACTTTAGAATGGTCGGCTTTTGAATTACAGCATCCTGCAACAATTATTTTGGAGACCATTTGAGCCAAAATTGTTTCATTGGTTAAGGCTATATTACCCCAAGTGTGTTCTTTAGCCTGGAGAGTGGCAGATAATGCTAAGGCGGTGGAAGAGGTAAATCTCATGTTGCTAGTGTTCAAATGGTGAATGTGGATTTTCAAGTTAAGGTTGAGACACTGGAAAATCATGTACAAGTTACTGCTAAGAGTTTGGCTACAGTTTTTAATTAACTGGAACATTTGGAGAATGCTGCAAGGTCTGCTAATCTGAGACTAATTAACTTCCCGAGGAGTCCTGTGTTGTCAGCAAAGGAGATGTTAAGAATTTAAGAAGAGCCACCAAAATGGTAAAGGGGATGGAAGGCTACTCCTATGAAGAGAGGCTACAAAGGTTAGGGCTCTTCAACCTGGAAAAGAGACAGCTGAGGGGAAATATGATAGAGGTCTATAAATTAATGAATGGAGTAGAACGGGTAAACGTAGATCGATTGTTTGTTTATGCTATCAGAATATAGAAAGACTAGGGGACATGTAATGAAGTTACAGGGTAAACTATTTAAGACAAATAAGAGAAAATATTTTTTCACTCAACGTGTAATCAAACTCTGGAATTTGTTACCGGAGGATGTAGTAAAGGCTGTTAGTGTAGCTGGGTTTAAAAAAGGTTTGGACAAGTTCCTGGAGGAAAGGTCCATAAACCATTATTAAAAAGGGACCCAGGATATCAATGCTTGACCCAATACAAGCATTGTGGAACCTGTGTCTTTTGGGGATACTGCTAGGTACGTATGACCTAGATTGGCCACTGTTGGAAACAGGATACTGGGCTTGATGGACCTTGGTCTGACCCAGTATGGCATATCTTATGTTCTTAATTATCTCATTGAAGTCTTGAATGTACCCGCTGAATCTCATCCTCTGTTGGTTAAGATATTTTATTTACCATCTGGTAAGAAAAGACCTTCTCCTGAAGTTATAGGGACACAGCAAGCGGATTTTTTAAAATGTTACTGACATATTGGAATCTTCAGAGGAAGCTGCTGTCTCCCCTTTCACTATGGTGGTGACATTCGCCTTGCTGTCAGATAAGGAGTGATTGTTTAAAGTTATTTTTTAGGAAATGAAATGTGATGTTTCGTGGTTGCTTGTGAGGATTTATCCGGATTTATCTAAGGACACTTGGAAGCGAAGGAGGAGTTTCTCCTTCTCCGACCAGGAGTCTAGCAGCTGGGGGGGGGGGGGGGGGTGTCTCTTTTTTCTTAAGCATCCGTGTAAATGTTTGATCAGATACCGATCAATTTCTTATATTTTTTATGAGCCCTCCCAGCTGCTGGCCTTTGTGAATGCTCGACGTTTAGAAGCTTCAATTGATTCTCCTGATGTGTGAATATATGTATATGAGTGAGTATATGCTGGATGTTAACTCAGTCTGGGGTTCTTGCATTTTGGGTTGGTTTATTTGGGATCTCCTCCTCCTTGGGCTAGGGAGAGCACTGTACTTTTCTTGTTTTGCTTGTGGGATTTTTGTTACCTTCTTTTATTTTTCTTGTTAGTGGCTCTATTTCTGTACAAGTGTATACTTGGATTGTTGTAAAAATTGCATAAATAGAAAATTAAAAAAAAAGATCTCTAAAGGAAGTAAGGGGGCTATTGTAGTTGATATGGAAGAGCAGACTAGATAGGCCACGTGGTCTTATTCTGCCATCATGTTTCTATGAGGTTGCAATAGATACCGTTCCTGACAGCCATCTCCCTGTCTAGCATGTTGGAATCTGATGCCCAGGGGAAGCAGCGCCCACACTTGGGGCGGAACGGGGCCCACTGAGGCCTACCTTCTGCCCAATCACAGAGCCAGCAGAGGTAGGAGACCCGGTACGACTTCAATTTCCTCTTGGAATCTGAATCAGAATGGGAGGCCAAGGAGGAATAGATGGCATTAGGTCTCTGGTCCCTTGACCTCCCATCCAATCTGTTGCCTCCCTGCAAGTGGCGTAAGTCACCTCTGGAGAACATGTCCTTTCAGGACTTGGTCAAGGACATGGCCAAGGCAATTCCTTTCTCCCTGGAATCAGAGGAAAAACCGAGGGTGGAGGAGCTGGCTCTTCTCCAGTACCCCTCGGCCCCAGGGATGTGGTGATGGTACCTGTGCACCACATCCTGCAATGGTTGCTACTACGACTGGGGGGAAACCCCTCTCACTGTTCCAGTCATCAGCCAGAGACCCAATTCCCTGTACCAGGTCCAGAAGGCCCCAGGCTTCGAAAAGCCTCAACTGCCACACACCTTCATTGTGGTTTAGTCAACCTTGAAGCGGGTTAAGAGCAGCATGACCCATTCTTCGGTGACCCCAGGCCAGGAGGCTCAAACCCTGGAATTTATCAGGAGAAAATGCTATCAGGGTTCCATGATGGTGGCCAAGGTTCTGGCCTACCAGACCTATATGAGAATGTTCCTGAAGAAGATCATGCTTAACCTGGCAGAGTTTGCCACCCATGTCCACGATGACCACCTTGAGACCTTGGAAACCTTGGTGGGCCATGACAAGGACTGCTCCAAATTCATGGTGCGTGGCGCCTATGATGCTTTTGAATCTGCTGGCAGAGTAGCGGCGGTGGGCATCGCCTCCCGCTGGCTGGTGTGGCTGCAGTCCTGACCTGGAACAGTTGGTCCAGAACAAGTTGGCCAATGTCCTCCTGTCAGGGTGAGAACCTCTTTGGGAAACCAGTGGAGGAGAAGGCGGAGGAGGTTGAGAAGGAGCATATGACTCTCTCTAGGATCTCAAAGAAGACCGTGGATCCTTCATGGAAGAAACATCAAGGTAAAAAGCCAGCCTATCCGTGCCTGCACCGGTATTACCCTTCTCAGTCGAAGGCACAGGTCCCCTGCCAGCAGCGAAGGGAGAAAGCCCCGAAGACTCGGCCATCTCTGCAGCCCAAGCCAGGGGTGGGTTTTTGACTGGTTTCTCAGGTGCATAGCCAACCGGCTACTGTCTGCTAAGGTACCCCCTTGGGTAGGGGGGCAGCTTGTCCACTTTGCCCACAAGTGCCCTTTTTGTCACCTCAGATGCTAGGGTGTTGCAGATCATCCAAAGCAGATATTGGCTGCACCTTGCCCAGTTACCGCCTCAGGAAGAAGTCTACACCCTGTTAGCCGATTGAGCCAGTCCCCTCGGCTCAGATTGGAGGGAGTTCTATTCCAGATACTTCCTGGTCCCAAGAAGACTGGAGGGTTCAGGCTCATTCTGGACCTGCAAAACCTAAACCGGTTCCTAGTGCGTGAGAAGTTCAAAATGGTCTCACTGGGATGCTGCTCCCATACCTTCTACAGGATGATTGGCTATACTTCTTGAATCTAAAGGATTTATACACACACATCCCAATCCACCTGAATCACAGAGAATATCTTTGGTTGTGTTGTGAGGCCAGCACTATAAATACTGAGTACTTTCCTTCGATCTGGTCTCAGCTCTGTGGGTCTTCACAAAGTGTCTGGTGGTCATTGCCACCTACCTCCAGACCCTCGGGGTCTTCGTCTTTCTTACCTGGATGATTGGCTCATCAAACGTCCCACACTGGACAGAATCTGGCAGTCTGCCGACCTCACCATTCAGTTGCTCAAGCGGCTGGGCTTTGTGATCAACTACCCGAAGTCCCATCTCCAGCCCACACAGCAGCTAAAGTTCATGGGAGCCCTCCTTAATACCACTCGGGCACGGGTCTTTCTACTGGAAAACCACATGCAGCAGCTGGTAGCAGTGATGGGTGATGTGCAGCACCAGCGCCACACAAAGGCCTGAGGGATGTTGAGGGTCCTCAGTCACATGGAGCCATGGTGCATGTCACCTCTCAGGCCTATCTCTTCATGCGACAGGCCCAATGGACCTTAAGCACCCAATGGAAACAGGTGATGGGCTGTCTTAGGGACATAGTGGTGGTCACCGTGCCTCTGGTACTGTCCCTCGGTTGGTAGCTTGAGCCGAGGAATCTGCTCAAAGGCCTCCGATTCCAGATGGCGGTCCCCCGCAAGATGCTCACAACTGATGCATCCAGGCTAAGTTGGGGAGCTCACCTGGACGGCCTGCACACACAGGGCCTGTGCTCCGAGCAGGAAAACCTGCTCCAGATCAGCTTTCTCAAGATTTGAGCAATAGCAAATGCCCTCTGTGCCTTCTGAACACACCCAGCTCATCAAGTGGTTCTCATCCAAATGGACAACCAAGTGGTGGTGATCTGTGTGAACAAACGGGGGTGCACAGGCTCGTACCTCCTCTGCTGGGAGGCAGCTTGGTTGTGGAAATTCCCTCTGCTCCATGGCATGGACCTGAGAGCAACTTATCTGCCCAACGAGCTTTAGCGGCCTTCCGGACCAGCTCAGTAGAGTCCTCCAACCACACAAGTGGACCCTCAACAGGGCAGTGGTGACCGGATCTTTCGGGTGTGGGGCACTCCCACAGTGGGAGGAGTGTCTCAGTGGATGGGACAGGTTACCTCAGGCCGGAGGGCCAGGGGTTCAATTCCTACATAGGGGCAAGTAACCTCAGGCTGGAGGGACTGGAGTCTCCAGTCCCATGGCCTCTCCTTGTGGCCTTGGGCAAGCCACTTAACCCTCCATTGCCTCAGTTGCACTTAGATTATGAGTCCTTCGGGGATGAGGGAATAAAAAGTACCTGTAGGCATATATCTGTAAACAGCTCTGATACACATAGTGAAGGGTGATATATCAAGTGCCTAGGCTATAAGCCACTCCCACGGTGGATCTCTTCACCATGGCACACAATGCCCAGGTGGACCAGTTCTGCTCCTGGAGGCCAGCCAGCAGCCGCCTGGCCTCAGATGCCTCCTTCCTCTATTGTGGGAGGGCTTGCTGTAGAGCATACCCTCAATACCACTCGTGGCAAAAACCCTCTGGAAGCTCCAGACCGACAAGGGCACCATGCTCCTTATTGACCTCAGCAGCCATGGTTCCCACTACTACTGCAGCTCTCACAGAAGGAGTCTCTCCATCTGGGCTCCACCCCTGACCTCATCTTGCAGGAGGGCAGAATCTTGTTGAATCCCATTGTCCACTCGTTGGCCCTCACTGCATGGATGTTAAGCAGGTAGTCCTCTCAGAACTCAGTCTTCCCGAGGGTGTTACAAATGTCCTTCTGGCATCCCGCAAGGACTCAACACACAAGGCCTATGTGCTGAAATGGCAGAGGTTTGCCACCTGGTGTGCGGGCAGGGCATTTATTTATTTATTTTATTTATTTAAGTGTATTTATATCCCGCTTTTCACCGGGTCAAAGCGGTGAACATATAAGGGGGGGGATAATCAGTTGTAGGGGTGGGGCCGTCACCAGGTGGGCAACACTGATGATTTTGACATAAGACGGACTTTAGACATAGACAACGCAGCATAGTTTTTTGATCATAAGTTCATGGATTGGTGTAGTTATTGGTGGGAGCTTGTTTTGAGATATTCTTGGAATAGGCTGGTTTTTAGCTGTTTTCTGAATGAGAGGAGGTCACCATTGCTCTTGATGTGGCTCGGTAGAGAATTCCATAGGGAGGGAGCGTAAAGTTCAAAGGCTCTGTTGCATGTCCGTTGTGAGCATTTGGTTCTTTTGTGAGGGATGGTGAGGGCGTTGCTGGAGGTCTGTCTGGTTGTTTTGCCGTGGGCTGGGCGAGGCAGCAGGTTGAGAAGCTGGGTGTTCTGTGTTTGGTGGATGGCTTTGTGAGTGAGTAGAATGGATTTGTATTTAATTCTTGCCTCGAGGGGAAGTATGTGTAGGTCCCTCAGAATTGGGGTGATTTGGTCGCGTTTCTTTGCTCTCTGAATGATTCTTGCTGTGGTGTTCAAGGCAGTTTGGAGGGGGTTGGTCTGTGTGGCTGGTAGTCCATGGTAGATTATGTTGCAGTAGTCCAGATGTGGGAGTGTCATAGCTTGCATTACTGTCCTGAAGTCTTGAGGTTCGAGGAGAGGCCTGAGACGTTGCACTGTTTTAGCTTTGTGGAATATAGCTCCGGTGGTTTTAGTAATTTGTTGCTTGAGGGTAAGAGCTTGGTCAATGATAATGCCTAGATATCTTATTTGTGGCTGTATTTGAATTTGTGTGGTTCCTATGTTGAGGTGTGTAGGTGGCGTGAAGTCTGGGTCTTTCGTCACTATGAGAGCTTCGGTTTTCTTTATGTTAATGGATAGGTTGTTTTCTTATAGCCAGTTGGATACTTCGGTGAAGCATGCTGATAGATGTTCATTTGTTGGGTTTGTGGTTGTAATTGGGGCATAAAGCATGATGTCGTCAGCATATATGTGGAAGTTGATGTTGTGGGACCCCTTCTCTTGCACTGTGGACCAGCTGCTGGAATATCTCTTGCACCTCTTGGATTTGGGCCTTAAGTCAAATTTGGTGCGTGTTCACCTCAGCGCATTAGGGGCATACCTTTGCTGTTCTGGGGGGAAGCCCATTTCAGCCCAGCCTCTCGTGGCTCACTTCATGTGGGGCCTGCTCTTGAGGCCTTGCCTCAAGCCCTCTTCAGTGGCTTGGATCTCAATGTGGTACTTGCCCAGCTGATATGGGCCCCATTAGAGCCACTGGACTCGTGTCCCCTGAAATTCCTGACCTAGAAGGTCCTCTCTCTGGCGACGATTACGTCAGCCTGACGCATCAGTGAGCTCCAACTTTAGTGGTTCACCCGTCTTACACCAGGTTCCAACAGAACAGGCTGGTCTTCTGCACGTACCCCCGCCTTCTGCCAAAGGTGGTCTAAGCATTCCACCTTAACCCGTTGATAGTCTTGCCGACTTTCTTCCCCTGGCCTCATGCTTACCGGGGTGAGGCTGTGTTGCATACCTTGGACTGCAAGCGGGCTCTAGCCTTCTATCTGGAGCGCACAAAGGCGCACTACCTGTCCCTCCAGCTGTTTGTTTTCTTCAATTCCGTTAGGCTGGGCGCCGCTGTCTTGAAGCGCACATTATCCCTTTGGCTAGTGGATTGCATCGCTCATGCTTATTCCCAGGCTGGCTTGAGCCTTTAAGATCATGTTGTGCTTTCAATGTCTGAGCTATGGCTATATCAGTGGCCAACCTCCGCTCTGTTTCTGCAGAGGAAATTTGCAAGGCTGCTACATGGTCTTCGGTCCATACCTTTGCAGCCCATTACTGTTTGCATGGGGATTCTCGACAGGACAGTAATTTTGGCCAGGCCATACTCTGGCATCTCTTTGGGTCTTACAGTCAATTCCTGCCCACCGACCCTTCTGTCTGTCCAGGCTACCTGCTAAAAAAACAAACAAACAAACAAACAACCCTCAAGTCTGTCTACTGAGGATGCTAAATCAGATGAATCCCTCGGGGGACTTCCTTGCTGTTCTTCCTGGTTTCTCCAGTTGTTTGCCCCTGTTGGGCTGTTGATCTCCTCAGGTTCTGGTAGCCTGTAGCTTGGGAGTCCCATACGCGAGGACTTATTTCCTGCTTGTTTACAGAGAAATTGTAGTTGCTCACCTGTAGCAGGTATTTACTGTGAACAAAATGAATAAGTTTTCGCAACCCACCCACCTTCCCGGGGAGTTGCCTTTTGGCTCTTGCTATGTTGTTAGACTGAAGAAGATGGCACCACGGCAGGCACACGTGTGGTGGTCCTCCCAGAAGCTTCCTTTGGAAGCTGTATAGCATTCCCGTGCGGGGCTCCTTTGGTGATTTCATCCATACATGAGGACTTATTCCTGCTGTTCATGGAGAACACCTGCTACAGGTGAGTAACTACACTTTATTAGCTATGTTCATGGGTACTTGAAGCACATATTTAATTTAGCCTTTTTTTTTTTAAATCTTGTTGTTAGTTTTCTTCTACTCCTTTTTACTTTCAGATGGAAATAAGACTGGGATCCGATGGCATAAGCTTTCAGACCCAGCTAACTGGGCTTTTGCTTCTCCTAACCTATCCCTCCTCCTGAATCTAGTCTTCACAGCAAGTCCTTAACTAAATTTATCCATATATCACCGCTATGTGACTAATTCCCTTCTCTCCCCCACTCATCTCATTCCTACTGATGGCAAACTTTCTCTTCATAGAATCCCAAACACTCTGTTTTCAAAGGGAAAACAGTGCATGCTCTTTCCTTTTAAAATGAGTATTCACAAAGCATGATTTAAAAGTGCCTGCATGCTCTGGACCTACTGTTTATCTAATCATTGGGGGTGGGGGGGAGTAGTAAAATAGCACACAGACAAAACAGGGCCGGCCCTAGGCATGTGTCTGCATGTCTTTGGCACAGGGTCCCGTTCAGCAGGAGGCCCTGTTCTTCTTCTTCCATCCTACTTTTTCACACTCGCATCCTATCTCTGGCTCCTCATACTTGTGTGAAGCCAAATCCTTTCTCCCACTGGTTCTTTATCTTACTATTCCTGTCACCCCTCGCATTTCTCCCACCTCTGTCCAGCATCTAACCCCCTCCCATTACTCCTTTGCCAGCACCGCTATTTCGTGGCAGTGATGACAATACTAAAAAACAACAACCCATGAACGATAAAGCACAGCTGTGCCATCTGCGAGCCTCCCAGTCCCAACCCTTGCAATCTTGAAACCTCTTCTGCATCCCTCAGAAAGAAAAAGAAAAAACTTGTAGACCACACCAGCTTTCTGAACAACTTAAGTGCATACAAGGACAGCACTGCTATAAGAGGAAAAGACCTCAGTATCCCTCAAGGCCACAACATGGCTCACTGTTGCACACTTTCCTTTGTGTGGCGGCTTCCGGCTCCTGCTTTTGTGGCACAGAGCTATCGGGCTCCCTGATGAAGCTGTAACTGGCGAAGTGCCCAGTGTCAGAGCTTTGATGACCATCGGGATTACTGGCTGCTAGCTGCATGTTGAGCGACACAACGCCATGCAACATTGAGGATATTCTAAACTAAGTACCCTTTGGAATGATTTCACAGCTTTTCTTGGATATTGGTTTCCATACGTTTCAAGCCCTCTGCGATAGCATGTCTATATGATGTTTTCTGAATTTTGACTTGATCTTGACTACATCACATCTCAAAGACTTATCACCTATGGACTGGACTATTGATTTATGTAAACAATGGGGATCATTCAGTAGCACGAATAACGGGGATGGACATCTGGATTGGACGTCCATCCCCGCTATTCGCTCCCCTGCCACTCTGGCTAATGCCTCCCCGTACGAACAGCTCGTTTGTATTGGGAGGCTTAGATGGGGACAGGACTGAGGTGGATCGACAGCGGGGCATGGGCGGGCTGCTTCCCTGTACGTCTGGGGCCGTGAACATGGACAGGGGACTTATTCTACCGCAGAGGTGGAATACGTCTCCCTAGATGTTAGGGGATTATGCCACTGGATTGGGATTAAAGGTAGGGGGGGATGCAGGAAGATCCCCCCGCAGCCAGACCCAGGCCATGGGAGGCCGGATTGAGGGTTCGGCTGCGGGGAAAGAAGAGGTCAGCGGCTGCCAGCATTTGAGGCTCCTGAATGGAGCTGTGGTGCCATAGCAATGGGTTGCCATGGCACCGCTGCTCCATTCAGGAGCCTGACTGAGGTAGACGGGGATCTGCTATGCATGCAGGCCAACCAAAATCGGGACCCAGCCTACATGTTTGGGCCTTAGACCTGATTCTGATCCCGCATGCACGTTTGACTCCGAGCGTCCCGCTTCTGGTCGGCCGCACAGGGGAATGGACAGCCAATTCAGAATGTGCCTCCATGTGTTTGGATAAGAGGTTTTTCAGACCAATGATGTTTAGAGTTTCACCAGTTGTGTATTTTTCACTGGTTGACTCTCCTTTTTTCTTTGGGTCATGCTGTGGCCTTGAGGGATACTGAGGTCTTTTCCTCTTATAGCACTGTTGTCCTTTTATGCTCTTATGTTGTTCAATAAGCTGATGTGGTTTACAAATTCTTTTTCTTTTTCTTTTTTATTTTTTTTCTTGCTTAACATTAGGAGTTCTTGAATTTTGTTTTTGACACACTTCCTGCTGCCATCGGGGTGGGATGCGGAAGAGGTTTCAAGATTGCATGGGTTGGGATTGGGAGGCTCCGCAGATGGCAGAGCTATGCTTTATCGTTCATGGGGTTTTGGGTTGTTTGTTTTTTGTAATTGTCGTCGCTGCCATGAACTAAATAAGGTTTATGGGGAGGAGATGTGCTGTCAAGGGGGAAATGGGGAGGGGGATGCTGGAGTGGGGCTGGGGGAGAGAGTAAAAAGGGGGATTCATCATGCTGGATGGGGGGGAGTGGAAGGTAAGCTGGACATGGGACTGTGAGAAGAAAGTAGCTAAGTGTGCCGGTGATGCTACAAGGGGGCTGGGGGCCAACTTCAGGGCTAGTTCTAATGCTGGGGCTGCAGCCGTAACATGGGGCTGGGAGCAGGTCTTTGGAGGAGATGAGAGAGAGAGAGAGAGAGAAGGTGAAAATAGGGGAGCTAAGAAAGGGAATGGAAAGCTAAATAATGGACTAAAACATGGCTCAACAAATCCCAGGCGCGAAATAGCCATGCTGACCAGAAATTTGTACCTGGTGCCTGGGATTCTTTTTGCCGCTGCCCCCGCACACCCCCCTTAAAAAAACAAAACATGATCACAGGTGCAAAGATCAGATCTCCCATGGGCAGAACAGGAGTGTATGTATAAATGTGCATTCATCTATATTCCATACAAATATTATCAAATACTATTAAAAGATATCAGTAACATGGGTGCAGGAAACCATCATCCCGACAGACAGGGATCCATTGTGCGAAATTTCTCGGGCAGATTACCTAAGAGTCATTTCAGTTACATATCAACAGCTGATTGATGCTTGAATTACTATACGGCCCATGAAGAAGCATAACTGTAATCTCGCACCTTCATAATTTTTTTTATTTTCACCTTTCAGCCAACATCTCAGAGTGCCTAACAGCATTTTAGTCTAAAACGTGAACATGTATTGCATAATTATTGATCCGCTGAAACAATTATAAAAGTTGATAATAAATGAATGATTTACGGACATAAATTGATATTTAATGCTGCTTTACCACACATTCTACCATTGCCAATTTAAAAAAAAGGTTAGATAAGAGGGAAGTAAGGCAGCAAAACTTTAATGGGGCAGTAGTTTAAAAATAAAAAAAGGAGGATGAGGGGAAAGTGTGGGGTAATGAGTTACAGGAGGAAGGGAGAAAGCTTGGAAGCAGAACAGAGAGTGGGGAGGGGTTTGGAGTTTAAAGGAATGAACATATGGGTATAAAAGGGCACGATGTGTATATGCCAAAACGTGCATCTCCCTTCTCAAACACACACAAAAGCATCTCACCCTACACCACACGAGCACCCTATGTCTGCACGACAAACAGACCAACGCACTGCTGCACCACACATCATTCCTTCACACACACACCCCACCTCTGCAACACACACAGAGGCTCCTCAGCTCTGCAGCACGCACACACACATGCACCACAGCCTTGCACCCCAGCTACACAAAGGCACCCACTGCCACATCCCATGCACAGACAGGAAAACCACCATTGTACCACACACACACACACTCACTCACTCACACACATTCTTGCTATATACATAGTTCTGTCTGAAGATGCATAATACAACTCCTGCTACCATAACAACACACTTTATCATATCTCTTTAAACTCTTCCTCCCTCTCTAAACGTATGAGTTTGCAAATGAAGTAAGATCAGTGTAGAATGGAGACGATGGGGGGAGGAGGATACGAGGAGGTCACAGCCACTGGCTCCTAAAATTTTGGACTGGCTCCTAATTCCAAACAAAATTTGTTAAGGCCTAGATTAAAACATGACAAAGGGACATGAGGCATAGGTGCCAGCTCTGTGGGTGCTTAGTACCTCTAATATATTGAGAACGTGCAAGTTCCTCCATTAGGTACAGGGAGGGATAATTTGCATTGTGTTAGTACTCTCAATCATTTTGAAAAGTTAGCACTTATGACTGGAATTAAAGAGGGGATGAGTGATAGAGAAGGAACTGTGGTTGATGAGGTGATAAGAGGCAGAGATAGGTGAGGCTTGGGAGGCAAAGATTAGAGAGGGTGGAAATGGGTGGCTAGAAAGTGGCTGAAAGACATGGGAAATAGCAGACTGGGAAAGGAATAAGAGAGACAGATCGGAATGGGAGAACTAAGGAGGTAAGTGTAGGAAGTAAAAATCTGGCTTCTCCGTAGACAAGCAGGAATGAGTCCTCACACATGGGTGATGTCCTCCGATGGAGCTCACATGGGAACGTTCCCAGCTTCAATTGGAAGCTTTTGGGAGGCTCTACCACACCTGTGCTCCCCCTTCCTGCCTGTGGCCGTGGCACCATGATGCCTCAGTCTTTGTTTTTCAACGGAGCCCAGCAGACACACTCGTCATCCTCTGCTTCAAAACTGATTTTTTTCCCCCTATGGGGGTCCTACACTTCTGAGATTTTTTCAGATCACCTGCCATCATGGTTTCTTTTCCTTTTATTTTTGTTGGTTTATTTTCTATCTTTGTTCGTGGCTCTTAGGTGCCAGTGATCCTTCCAGGCCTTACCTTTTCAGCTGCTTGATTTTGCTGCGAAAGACACATTTCAGGGACCGGTCAGTGGGTCAAAAGCTGTTTCTCCAGGACCAAGCAGGAAGTCAGTCCTCACATATGGGTGACGTCGGCGCCGACGGAGCCCTCGCGGAGCAATTTTCCCCAGCTTTCAAAGAAAGCCTTTGGGAATTGCAGCGCGCATGCGCGGTCCCCTTCCCGCCCAAGGGTGCCATCTTAGCCAGTCTTCTTTTCTCCGCGGAGCCCTACAGACGTGGTCTTCTTGTCCCCGCTGAAAAAGTTGATTTTCGTCGTTTATTTCTCTTTTTTCTTCGGTTCGACGCCGGTCTCTTTCCTGCCCGGACTCGCGACGCCGTTGTGAGTCCTTCTCTTATTTTTCGGTTTTTCTGATTTTTCTTGTCAGTTTCATTTTCGGTTTTTCGCTGGCAGCCCGGTCCTTTGACCTTGCAGGGGCCCTTTTTCCCCCGATGGCTGCCAGTGGTTTCAAAAGGTGTGTTCAGTGTGACAGAAATATGTCACTCACTGACACACACGATAATTGCCTCCGCTGCCTTGGCCCAGATCACGAGGAACTGATCTGTGGGGCCTGCAGCAAAATGTCCTCCAAAGCTTTACGGAGTCGGCGGCATCAGCGGGAAAGAATCTTCGCAGATCCCACCCGTACCCGGACCTCGTCGGAGGCCTCGGCGTCCAGAGGCTCCAGCTCTGAGCATCGCCGGAGTTCCTCCGACAGAGGTTCTCCCTCCGGGGATCATCATCGGAAGGCGAAACCCGCGAGGGCGGCGTTGGTGGACGCTCCTGGTTCCGCGAGGGCCAGGTCGCATAGCCCCGATAGCCGTCCCGGGTCTTTGGAGCAGGAACGTCTCCCGAAGCGACCTCGTTTGGAATCGGAATTGCCTGCTCGGGTAAGTCCTGTAGTCCTCCTGGACTCGCCTCCGAGGGGTCCGACGTCGGGCCCGACGCCGTCGGGGCCCGAGTCGGGGGCTGCTGGGTCACCTGAGGTCGGACTCAGGTTGACGGCCTTGGAGAGCAGACTATCTGCCTTCATGGACCAGCAGCGGGCACTGATCGCTAGCCTCGCTGGCGCCTCTGCCCCGACCGCCAGGACGTCGACGTCTAAGTCGACCCCGGAGACCGAGCTGATCCTCGAGTCCATGCGGGCTCGAGTCGAGCCTCGGTCGAGATCTCCCTCGGCCTCCCGTTCGGGACCGAGGTCGTCGACGCCGACTCCCTCAGCGTCGGGGCGGCCGACGCCTCCGCCCGCCCGAACCGACCCCACCGATTCCTCCTCGGAGTCGGCCTGGGAATCTGAAGTGGAAGAGTCACCTGATTCTTTTCGGACTCGGTGTGTCCCCTCGGAAACAGACCCCCCCGGAGGATGCCCGGTTCTCGGACTTCGTCAGGGATATGGCCAAGGCTTTGGCCTTCCCTGCGGATCCCGAGGAGGAGCCTCGAGCCGAAGAGCTCGACGCCCTTCAGTACGACTCTCCCGCCAGGGAACACTTTACTGTACCGGTTCCTCCCATGCTGGAACGACTACTCTTCCGCATGTGGGAGAGTCCGGCATTGTCGCCGGTCTTAAGCAAGCGGGTCGATTCCATCTATCGAGTCCGCAAGAGCCCTGGCTTCCAAAAAGCACAGCTACCGCACCATTCCATGGTGGTGGAATCGGCCATGCATAGGCTTAAGAGCCAAAAGATGCACTCCTCGGTGCCTCCCGGCAGGGAGGCCCGCAACCTGGATGGCCTCGGTAAGAAGTGTTTCCAAGGCTCTATGCTTGCTTGTCGGGTCCAGACCTACCAGCTCTACATGGGCATGTACCTTAGAGACCTGGCTAAAGAGATAGCCGGATTCTCTGCTGGGCTGTCCGAGGAACCTTTGCGGAGGTTCCTAGCCTTGTCCACTGGTATTCGGGAATGCTCCAAATTCATTTCTCGAGCAGCATATGATGGCTTTGAAGCATCGGCTCGAGTGGCCGCAGCCGGCATCGGTGCCTGCCGACAGGCTTGGCTTCAGTCGTCTGACCTTGAACCCTGGGTGCAGGACAAGTTGGTCGATGTCCCCTGCCGAGCTGAGAACCTCTTTGGCAAGCCCATGGCTGAGAAGGCTGCGCAAATCGAGACGGAGACTCTCACCAGAACTAGGCTCTCTAGGAAGACCTCTGCCCCTTCCCAGAAGAAGAAGGGCTCGGGAAAGAAGTCCTTTTACCCGAGAAAGGCGGCTGCCTATAAACACTACCCTCAATATCAGGTCTCCGCAGCTCCCCAACAGGGTCAGCAGGCCAAGGGACGGGGTAACGGGTCCCGTAGGCAGCAAGCCCCCAAGCCTGCACCACCGGCCCTTGCTCAGCAGGGTGGGGGTTTTTGACTTCATCGGCATAGCCTCTCCCCCTCAGCTGGTTTCTCCCAGCACAGGAGGCCGGCTGGTCCACTTTGCCCACAGGTGGTCCAACATCACATCAGATGCCTGGGTGCTTCAGGTTGTGAGAGAAGGCTATCTTCTCCACTTCCACCAGGTCCCTCCCTCCTATTTCCCGGGAGAGCCTCCACGACTCCCTCTGCACAGGGACTTACTCCTTCAGGAGTTAGCAAGTCTTCTTCAGGAACGGGCTGTGGAACTGGTGCCCCACCACCTGAGAGGTCAAGGCTTCTATTCCAGGTATTTCCTAATACCAAAAAGAACGGGAGGCCTCAGACCCATCCTGGACTTGCGCAACCTCAACAAGTTCCTCGTGCGGGAGAAGTTCAATATGCTTACCCTTGGAATCCTTCTGCCCTACCTCCAGCAGGGAGATTGGCTATGCTCCTTGGATCTAAAGTATGCCTACACGCACATCCTCATCCACCCAAGCCACCGCCAATACCTAAGGTTTGTGGTGGCAGGAAATCATTACCAGTACAGAGTACTGCCCTTTGGCCTATCCTCCGCACCACGAGTCTTCACAAAATGTCTCGCGGTGGTGGCGGCTTATCTCCGGCTTCAGGGCCTCTGTCTTTCCGTACCTAGACGACTGGCTCATCAGAGCATCGTCCTCTCCAGAAGTCACAAAAGCCACACACCGCGCTGTGACTCTTCTCCAGTACTTGGGCTTTGTCATAAACTTCGCAAAGTCCACTTTGCTCCCCTTGCAAGATCTCGAGTTCATCGGCGCAAGATTGCACACTCTTCAGGCGCGAGCTTTCCTGCCTCTCGACACGGCTCATGGACCTAGCCGGCCGTTTTCGCAGCCAGTCCCTGGTCTCGGCCAGGCGCTTCCTGAGACTACTCGGCCATATGGCTTCCACCGTCCACGTGACCCCCAATGCCCGCCTGAATATGCGGCCTGCTCAGTGGTGCCTTCGCAAGCAGTGGCAACAGGCCACGGGCGGCCTAGCCGACTTAGTGCGGATCTCCGACCCGCTGGCCTCTTCTCTACAGTGGTGGCTTCATCGGCCGAACCTGGTACTCGGAATTCCTTTTCAGTCTCCTCCGCCTGCTCAAGTGCTGACGACCGATGCTTCTCTCCTAGGATGGGGAGCGCATTGCCAAGGGGCATGTACTCAGGGTCTCTGGACCACGTGGGAGTCTGCGCAGCAGATCAACTTCCTAGAGCTCAGAGCGATCCGTCTGGCTCTCAAGGCTTTCTCCCACCTGACTTCTCACCGGTCCGTCCTTGTCCAGACGGACAATCAAGTTGCCATGTTCTACGTGAACAAACAGGGGGGCACGGGCTCCTTCCTTCTCTGTCGAGAAGCACAGAGGCTCTGCTCTTGGGCCGTCAGCCACGGCATTCTTCTCAAGGCAGTTTATCTCCCAGGCCAAGAAAATTGCCTGGCGGACAAGCTCAGCAGAATCCTCCAGCCGCACGAGTGGCGACTGGATCCCTTGGTAGTTCAGAAACTTTTTCTAAAGTGGGGCCTCCCCACGATGGATCTCTTTGTCAGTCCTTTCAACCGGCAACTTCCTCGCTTCTGCTCTCGGCAGCCGCATCCCCTTCGAGTAGCGGCGGATGCTTTTCTGCTCTCATGGTCGAAAAGCCTTCTGTATGCCTTTCCTCCCATACCGCTAATCTCTCGAACTCTTTTCAAGGTTCTCCGAGACAAAGCTTCCATGATCCTGTAGCTCCTCGGTGGCCCAGACAGCCGTGGTTTCCACTCCTGCTGCAACTAGCGGTGGAGGCTCCGTTCCCTCTGGGGTTTCAACCAGATCTCCTAACACAGGATCAGGGGTCCCTGCTACACCCCAACCTCAGATCTCTACATCTGATGGCCTAGCTGCTGAAAGGGTAGTCCTTGCTCCCCTTCTAATGCCGGCAGAGGTGGAAGAGGTCGTCCTAGCTTCCCGGCGACCTTCTACCCGCAAATGCTACGCCCTTAAATGGCGTCGCTTTTCCGTTTGGTGTGCCCAGCAGTCTCAAGATCCCTTCTCCTGCTCGGTGTCGGTGATCTTGCAGTACTTGCTCTACCTCTCTAATCTGGGACTTAAGTCCAACTCCGTCAAAGTTCACCTCAGTGCTCTTTCAGCACATCATGTGCCGGTGGACGGCAGACCTCTTTCCAGCGACCCTCTCGTGGCAAGGTTTCTCCGAGGTCTCCTTCTACTTAAACCACCTCTGCGCCCGCCAGCACCTGACTGGGATCTGAATGTGGTTTTACAGCGGATCACCTGTCCGCCTTTTGAACCTATGGCTACCTGTTCTCTACGTTTTCTTTCTTGGAAAACCTTATTCCTGATAGCCCTCACTTCCGCTAGACGCGTAAGTGAATTGCAGGCCCTCGTGTCTGCTCCCCCTTACACTCGGTTCTACAAAAATAGGGTAGTCCTACGGACTCACCCTAAATTTCTTCCAAAAGTGGTCTCCCCTTTTCACATCAATCAGGAGGTGGTACTTCCGACCTTCTTTCCCAGGCCACACTCCAGCCGAGCTGAAATGGTCCTGCATACCCTGGACTGTAGGAGGGCGTTGAACTTCTACCTTGACCGTACGCGGGAGCACCGTAAAGCTGCTCAGCTTTTCGTGTCTTTTGACCCCAATAAATTGGGGCTCCCTGTCTCCAAGCGTACTCTGTCCATCTGGGTTGCTGACTGTATAGCTTGGGCTTATGGGGCAGCCGGACTCTCGCTAGATAGTCGGGTCACGGCTCATTGTGTTCGGGCGAAGGCTACGTCAGTGGCTTACCTCCGCTCTGTTCCATTGGCAGACATCTGCCGGGCCGCTACTTGGTCTTCGAGCCAGACTTTTGCGGTCCATTACTGCCTCGAGAGGGAGTCCCGCAGGGACAGTGCTTTCGGACAGGCAGTCCTCCGAAATCTCTTCGAGGTTTGAGCAACTCCTACCCTCCATCCCGGATGGGGGCTACTGGTGGGTAATAATTCAGTGAAGATTCCTTCCTTCTGTGCTGCTGAGCTAGAGGGAGCTCATTTTTGTGCTTAGGGTCTCCGGTTGCCTTGGAGTTGCAATCATCTGCTTTTGTTTTTGCAAATTTTTATGCTGTCTTTTAGCTATGTCATCTGACTGGCTAAGATGGCACCCTTGGGCGGGAAGGGGACCGCGCATGCGCGCTGCAATTCCCAAAGGCTTTCTTTGAAAGCTTGGGAAAATTGCTCCGCGAGGGCTCCGTCGGCGCCGACGTCACCCATATGTGAGGACTGATTCCTGCTGCTCCTGGAGAACACCTGTTACAGGTGAGTAACTACGCTTTCTGAACACTAGGAACATTCTGCCAGATATGGAGCTTCCAGTGTCTGGGACGTGTTCATCGGCGGAAATCGTGGAAAGCAGTGCAAATTGCAAAAGCCCAATCCATCGTCTTTGGCATTGCTGACACCGGTCTCTAGGGCTACTTTGTACGTGGGCAGAACATCAACATGAAGGAGTTTCGAGCCTGCTTGGAACTGAGCACCTGTAGTGCACCAGAGCATGGGACATCGATCGCTCTTCATCTGGAGGTGAGGACAGGTTTGAATGGATGTTGTAGAATCCTTTGACTCCGCACCAATTCTGGTGCATTGACTTCTGAACCCATTGAGGCATAGTGTTGAGAGCACAGAGGGTCCACGGGGCCTGCTCCTTGATATGGACCCAACAAGGAGGCTCATCCTCCAGAGCATCGAGAGGGTACAGACAACCAGCTGAGAGCTGTTATCCCTGTACAGATAGCGGATACATTGGTTGGAGTGGCCAAGGCCCTCCTCCTGCCTTTGGAATCGGCGGACATGGAGAGGCACCTCCAGAAAGCTGTCAAGAAATGCATTGCAGTGCTCTTGGTACTACTGCATACTGAAGTCTCTGTGTTGGCATTGATCAGCTGACTTCGAGATTGAGCCCACTACTTTTGGAATCAGCAATCAGGGAGGGGTGCCTTCGATAGGCTCTCGAGGAGCGCATTGCGGGGTTCTTCAGTGGTGCAGCATGCCGAGGCCTCGAGGTCAGCTACGCATCAACATCGACTGGCCCATTTTTGAGACGCATGCCTTGCCTGTGACAGATGCATCGACATTGGGGCATCGAAGGACCCATCACCAGGGCCGGTCCGGCTGATATCCCTCTCTTAATGTTTGAGTTGATGGCCAAGGCACCCTTGTAAATGAGCTCAGTATCTGTGCATCATCGCTCCCGAGGGAACTCTCAATTTCATCAATGTCGACGCAGAGTTCCAGACAGAGATTCAGAGGCTTCTACTTAGTCTCTGAGATGGGTTCCAAAGGATGGGTAACCATTTGGTCTTGCTGGAAGACAAGTCTTCTGCATCTCATGAGTGGTGTAAGTCCCCTCCTGAGGACAAAGCCTTCCAGGATGTTGTAGGGAAGGCCAAGGCCATACCATTTTGGTGTGTGACTGAGGAGGAATCCAGGGCAGAAGAATTGCCTACCCTATGGTACTCATTGACTCTTCCCCCCCCCCAGGTGTCAGTGCTCGTGCATCACTTCCTGCACAGAGGAAGATGAATATTTGTGAAAAACTACTCCTGGGGTCTCCAGTCAATGGACTGCTTGACTCCATGTACAGAGTTCAGAAGGCTTCAAGGATTCCAGAAGCTCAGCTTCCTTACCAATCCCTGGTGGTCGAATCTGCCCTTAGAAGGTTCATGAGTTCCATGTCTCATTCCTCAGGGTTCCATACTCATAGCCGTATGGTCGTTTACCAGATTGGCAGGGACAGGTTCTTGCAGAACATCAGATGTGACCTCGCCAAGTGGCCTCAGTTCCTCCCTTGAAGAAAAAAATTGGAACAGTATTGTTCATTAGTGGTCTACTGCAAGAACTGCTCATACCTCATGGTCCAGATGACCCAGGATATCTTCATGATGGCATTGAGACCGTCTGCCTGGGGTATTGCCACCCAGACACTGGCCTGGCTTCAGTCCTCAGACCTGTCACATTAGGAGCAGAATAAGCCTGGTGGCTTGCCGAGCCATTGAGAAGATCTCTTTGGTCTCTTTATTAGACAGCTGCAGGCTACACTTCGTACTCTCCAAGGCACTTGGCCAAGCCAGTCTCCTGCCACAGAAAGCTCCAGGGAGGACAGAGAATAGGTACTTGCCAGATCCCAGACCCTCCCACCCCTTAACTGGAACTTCAGCATTGAGAAAAACCTCAAAGTCTGGCTGGCTCTTCTGCCAGCATTGGTGGCAGAAATTTGAACTGGTTTCTTCGAACCATAGCTGCACTGCTAGTAACTGCAGTGCAAAGACCCTTTGGTCGGGGGGGGGGGGGGAGGGCTCACTCTTTTGGCCTACAGGTGGCCTCTCAATCTCTGACTTATGGGATCTATGGATAGACCAAAAAAGGTTACAGACTGCATTTTTGGATCAGCCAACAAATTGCCGAAGGGAGCATCATCTTCCCCTTCAAATGGGGAGATTGGCTATGCTTCCTGGATCTGAAGGATATGCTTACTCACAGATGGATACATCCCAGGCTCAGGAGCTATCTTGGATTTTTCTGGGGGGGGAAAGAAGTTGGGCAACACTTCCAGCATTAATTGTTGCCTTGTGGCCTGGTCAGTGCCTTGAGTATGCACTAATTGCTTTGCTGTAGTAGTTGCGTGCCTCCAGATGCCGGGATTGTTTGCCTTCCCCCATCTGAATGATTGGCTATGAGTGTTGGCAAATGGCTATGATTGACCATTTGAGTGTTGGAACTACTAGGGTCCGTTCTAACTTACCTCATGCCCCACCTTCAACACAGTAGGTATTTAGAGGAGCCTTCCTCCCACATGACCGACTTCATCTTTATTCTTTATCTTTATCTTTATTTGACACACTTGATATACCGCCCATTACCGGAGTGTTAAGGTGGTGTACAATAAAAATTAGGACTGCTTAAAAGAAAGGTAGAAAGGAACGCCAGTAAATGGATAGGAAAGTAATTGAGAAGACAGAAAGAAAAGAATGATAAAGAAAAACGGATAACACAACATGTGGTAAACGACATATCAGATGACAGGCAACAGGACGAAACGGCGGACAACATGGTACACAGTGGGCGACATAGCATCGATGGACGACTTTGTGACAACGGCGGGGTGGGGGAACATGGGAAGGGGGATAGGTGAAGCGGGGAGGGATGGGGGGGGGGTGAAGTGAATGCTAGGGAATCTAGACTGTTGGGGAGACGCCAGTGGGGAGTGTATCTGGCTGATTGGGGGGAGTCTGGAAGGAAAGGAAGATCAAAAGAGAGAGGTCTTGAGAAGAGCTTTGAACCGGGAAAAAGATAATTCAGTGCGGATAGGATGCGGGAGAGAATTCCATAGGGCGGGACTTGCGAAGAAAAAGGCAGTGTGACGAGTAGATTCGAGGTGAGCCTGAGTGGGGGACGGTAGGAAAAGACGGTTACCATGTGTGGAACGTAACAGGCGGGGAGTAGGTTGAAGAAAGATAAGATCAGCTAGATACTGGGGAGTGTTGGTGTAGAGAACCTTGTGGGTAATGGTAAGAAGCTTATAGACGTAACGAGCCTTAATAGGGAGCCAGTGAAGGGAGAGAAGACAGGGGGTGACATGGTCTCAGTGGGAAGAGAAAGTGAGAAGACGAGCAGCTGCATTTTGGACCAGCTGCACCCTGCGGAGTTGATACTGGGGGAGGCCTGCGAATAGGGAATTACAGTAATCGAGGCGGGTAGTCACCAAAGAGAGAACCAGTGTCGTGAGGGAGGTGAGTGGAAGTAGAGAGCGAACGGCCCTGATCTTGCGGAGTTGATAGAAGGAGCTACGCACCACTCCGGAGATGTGCTGGTGAAAAGACCGTGCAGAGTCCAAGGTAACACCAAGGTAACGAAGAGTTGAAACTAAGGGAACTAACGATTTAGACATAGATGGTGCCAAAGTAGGGGAAGGGGTACCAAAAGTGAACCAAATAGCCGCTGATTTAGAGGGATTAACGATGAGGAAATTACTGTGGAACCAGTCAGCAATGGAAGTGAGACAGTTATTTAAACAAGAGAGGTCCGGGGCTGATGAAGACGCATGATGGATCAGAAGGATGTCATCAGCGAAGAAATAGGCAGATAAACCAGTTTGCTGTATGAGTAGGGCAAGAGGAGCAAGAAAAATGTTGAAGAGGAGCGGCGCAAGAATAGAGCCCTGTGCAGTGAAGGGGAAAAGGGGTAGAAGTGGAGCCCGAATGGACTGCAAAAGAACGGGAGGAGAGAAAAGACCGAAACCACTGGTAGACTAAGCCCTGGATACCAAGTTCGGACAAACATGTGAGAAGGGTGCGGTGGTCAATGACATGAAAGGCTGCAGAAAGATCCAAGGAGACAGCAATGGAGAAATCACCCCTGTCGTGAGTCCGGTGCAGTTCGTTGAGGAGTGCCACGAGGATAGTTTCTGTGCTGTGGCCAGCCCTAGAACAGGATTGCCGGGGGTGTAGGGAAATAGTAGAGTCGAGATGTGCAGAAAGTTGGTGGAAAACAAGCTTTTCGAGAATTTTAGAAAGGAAGGGAAGATTGGAGACAGGGCGCCAATTTGCAGGGACAGCCGGGTCAAGGGTATCTTTCTTAAGTAGTGGGCGAACCAGTGCGTGTTTCCAGGAGGAAGGAAAGCGACCAGATGTGAGGCTAGAATTAATAATGGTGAGGGCGAAAGGGAGGAGTGTGAGAAGAGGGATCAAGAAGCCAGGTTGAAGGTAGGGGATCAAGCGGACAGGTAGTTTTATGAGAGGTTGAAATAGCTTTGGAGATCTCAGCAAGAGTGACAGGGCGGAATTTACACCAGGTATAGGGATAAGTGCCAGTAGAAACTGGGGAGCAACAGGTGGCTGGAATAGAGGAGACGAGGGGGGGGAGGGAAGAGGAGGTGGGCAAGTGTCAAATGTGGAACGGAGGGTCAGAATCTTGCTGGAGAAGAAGGCAGCAAGAGTTGTGGGACTGGGAGCAGAGGGCAGAGAGGATGAGGGGGATGAAGTGGAGGTCGAGGAGAGGGAGTTCAGGACTTGGTAAAGCCGACGAGAGGAGTTAGAAGCGGATGTGATCAAACCGGAGTAATAGGATCTCTTTGCAGTAGATATCATAGAGTAATATAACTTGTGAGTACGGCGAAAGGTGAAAAAGGAGGTGTTTGAAGGGTGCTTGCGCCATAACCGCGCTGCACGACGAAGATGAGAGCGTTGCAAATAGAGGCCTGAATGGAACCAAGGATGGTGAGAGGGAGGGTGAGGGGAGACAGGTCGGAGAGGTGCAATGGAATCGAGGGTGGAAGATAAGGTGGAGGTCCAAAGATCAGCCTGCTGATCCATGGGAAGGGAAGGGAAATCAGATGGGAAGATAGATTCAGCAGGGGGGAAGAGCTGGATGGTTGTAGGAGTAATACGCTGTGACAGACGCTGAGGAGGGGAGAGTGAGTTTGGAGGGGGTACTAGTGGAGAGGGAAGAGGGAAGGAGAAAAAGTTGCAATTATGATCTGACCATGGAAGAGATAAAGATGTGATGGGACCTGGTGAAAATGGGGAGGAATCTGGAGTTAGGTTCAGATCAAGGGTATGTCCAGAGGCGTGCGTGGGACAGGTCACATTTTGAACGAGGGGGAGAACATCAAATAGGGAGGCAAGTGTTTTATCACGTTGTCTCATTTGGGAATCCAAATGAACATTAAAATCCCCTAATATGATCAGGTGGGAGGATAATAGGACGGTTTCTGAGAGGGAGAGAAGGAGAGAGTTCCAGGGGTCGGTTCGCAAGGATGGAGGCGCATACAGTAGGAGAAAGTACATGGGTGTAGAAGAGGTAGTGCGGAACAGAAGAGACTCGGGCTACCGGGGAGAGGGGGTGAAGCAAGGGAGAGGGGAAAGGATGAAGGGTGGATGACTGCTACTCCCCCCCCCCCCCCGTACGGCGTAGCCGAGGGGCATGGAAGCAGTGTAGCCAGGAGGGAGACATTGACGGCGAACACCATCCTCCCCCTCGGAGCCAGGATCCTGTGAGGAAAAGGGCATCTAATGACTATTGAATGATAAGGTCATGGACTAGATGTGTCTTGGAGCGTAAAGATCAACAGTTCAGGAGAGCCAAGGAAACCGTCAAAAGTGACGTACAAGGAGCGACGGGCGCAGAAGAGTGGGGAAGTGAGGGACTGGGCTGACAGGGAAGAAGATTATGTGGGTTGCGGGTAGTTGTTTCACTTGACGGAGAAAAAAAAAGCGAGGGAGGGCGATAACCCCACCATACAGGGATAGCGGCCATCGAACGTGACACACAGGAGGCAGGCAAGAACAGAGAGGGTGCTGGCGAAGAAAAAGGAGCAGTCTGGTAATCGATAACGGATTGGACTGGCAGCAACAGTGTGGAGAATTCATTTGAATCAGCAGGTAATAGCTGGCTGGATGTTTACTGTACTAGACCACATGGCCTCTGCCATGCACCTCGCACCCTTGACATGCCTCTGGGGATCAGTCAGCTCAGAGAGCATCTGTACTCGTATGTCAGTGGAGGAATAGTCAAGTGATTAGAGTACTGGCTTGGTAACCAAGAGACCAGGGTGCAATTCCCACTAGCACTCCTTGTGACTTGGAGCAGGTCATTTAACCTCCATTGCTTTGGAAGAAAGGCTTGGCAATCTTCTTCCGGTCACACAGCAAAGAAGACCCAGGAGCTACTGGATTACCAGGAGTCTGCACTAATTTGAAGGCACATGTTGCATTTGCTCTCTCCACTGCTTTTGTCTGCTTGTGGCAGTTCTGTTCCAAGGTAAGATTGTACAGCAGACTCGCTTTCCTCCCACCTTGGGGGGAGGATCGTCTGTATGCTTATTATCCAATCCCTGCCATGGCAAAGACTCTCCTGGAGCTCAAAGCAGACAGAAACACGATGTTTCTCATAGCTCCCTTCTTCCTGGACAGCCTTGGCTTCCTTCTCCAGTTAAGAACCAACCCAGTCGGGCCACATGTCAGTTTGAATTTGCAGGAAGGTGGGGTTATGCACCCCAGCATCCGGCCCTTAGCCCGCACACGGTATGGATGTTGAGAGGCTGTCAGTGTCTGAGCCCCACCTGCCAGCCAGTGTGACCAGTATCCTTTTGGCCTCCAGGAGGACTTATACAAAAAAAGGTTTTCTTCCTGCAAATGGAAGAGGCTTGCTGTCTGGTGGGAGTCCAGGCCCTAGATCCTTTTGTCTGTTCCATGCAAGAACTGCTGGAATATCTTCTGCACCTCTGTGTTGAGACTTCAGTCCAGCTTCGGCAAGGTCCACCTCGCTGCAAATGGAGCTTACCTTTGGGGTGTGGTATTGTTTGGTGCTCATCACACAAGGTGAGCGAGCTTCGGGCTCCTAGAGTTTATCCACCAAATTCCATAATACTAAACTACCCCTCCGTTCTCATCCTGAATTCCTTCCAGGGATAGTTTCTGATTACATCTTACTCAGTCAATTGTTCTACCAACATTTTTCCTCACAACCATCCCACCTTCCCGAGGAGTTGTCTTCTGCTACAGCTATATTATCAGACTGAGGCATCATGGTGCCAGAGCAGCAGGCAGGAATGAGGCACATAGACATGGTAGAGCTTCTCAAAAGCTTCCAGTAGAAGCTCGGGAGCATTCCTGTGGAGGCTGTATCAGAGGACGTCACGCATACGTGAGGACTTATTCCTGCTGTCCACCGAGAACACCTGTTGCAGGTAAATAACTACCTTAAATAAGTAAAAGGTAGCATAGTAACATAGTAAATGACGGCAGATAAAGACCAGTAGAAAGAGGAAGGGTGGGGAGGGTGAAGAATTAAATCTAGCCACTGGTTGATAAGGCAGCTGAGAGAAATGGACAAAAATATGAAACAGAAGGATCAATGTCAGAGAGAGATATTAAAGGAGGAATGGGAAAAGACAGGGAGAGTGAAGAAAAAGAAAATAGAAATGAGATCCTGGAAAAAGTCTTTGGAGAAAACCAAGAAGTAGTATTAAAGCGAGACCAGGATAACTGAATTGGAAAAACAAAAGTTGGACAGCAAAGGTACAAACTAATTTGGTTATCAGATTTTAGAGAATGAAATATGTTAGTTTTGAGAATTTGGATTTCTTGTTCTCGTTTCTTTTTCTCTTACTTCCCTGTTAGGTTACTCAGTCTTGTTTCTTGGGTTTTCCATTTCATTTTTTGTTCAGATGCTTCTAATCTGTAGTCTCTTATTTTTTTACTACTTGATGGTCTGTTTTCCTTGTATAATCGCAGTGAGGGATATATATATATTTTTTTAACATGTAGGTTCTGTGTAGGCATCTGAAGCAGTCTGGCTTGTTCTCTTTTTCTCAACTGGAGTTGTTTTGCCATTCTAGCATATTTGCAGTGCTGACCTTGTACAGATAGAACTGGTGCAATTTGAGTCCTTGGACTTTGTGCCGGTATAGTATAGTAAGCACATTGACTACCAGAATATTTTTCACATTTTATATCCTTCTTCTTTATTACCTTGGTTATAGCAGACTAGATAGGCCATGTGGTCTTTTTCTGTCATCATGTTTCTATATCTGAATTCAAAGAAGCATGGGACAAACACAGAGGATCTCTAAAGGAAAAAAGGGGACTGTTGTAGTGATTGATATGGAAGGGCAGACTAGATAGGCCATGTGGTCTTTTTCTGTTGTCATGTTTCTTTGACCAAATAAATGTGGTATGTAAATATTTATGCAATGAGACCCCACAGTGAGTCTCCGTACATTGTCCCACACCCTCTTCGGGCCGCCCCTGTTTAAAAATGCCAGTACACAAATGGTTATGTTCTCCTGACCTAAAGAACTCTACTTTTTAAAGCAACATAAACTACAAGCATTGTGAACCTGGCATATACCATTTAGCTTCTCTGAGGCAGGCAATTATCAGATCTATCAATTTACCCAGCTTTATCTGTAGTACACGTACAAATGACTTTGGATGTTGGCTTCAGTGAGGCCATTTTCTCTGTTTATTGCATGTGCGTGTGTGTGTTAACTCCCATTAATATATAGACTCTTTAATCTCTTGTAACTGCCGTGGAGGAATTACATTATAAAATCCATTCAGTAGGCTCACTGCTCCTTCCAGACTATAACAATCAAACTTCACCCATTCGTGTTAATAAAACCAAAATGTTATTTTTTCTTCTTTTTTGTACTATGGCTTAATATTGGTCTCAGATAAACGGCAAGCTTTGACACTTTTTCAAGCGACACGCTTTAACACTTTTTTTGGGGTCAATGGCTTCCACCCAAACTAGTGCACGTTTTACATCAATGACCTTTAGCCAACATTTTTTATCTTATATCTTGAATATTGCTTAATTATCTTACTTTTCTATAGCGGGTTGATTTTCAGCATACCCTATAATTTACTTAAAACTAGCGTTCGCAATTCTACTTAGCTTATGTAGAATCGCGTCGGCGTCTTCATTGAAAATCAGAGATCAGTCTGAGAGAAAAACAGAGATGACCAGAGATGCGAACTGCTCAGCGATAACAAGAATGTTAAATTAACAAACTTTTTGAAGAAATAAGTCCCGTAGAAGAAATAACACCATCCCCCTTGACAAACCCAAGTGGAGAAACGCCGAAGCGCTGATGAGACTGAGGCGTCGGGGATTAATCTTCGTGGTTGCAAAATAAAGAAGGGACAGCAGCCGATGCGATTCTACATAAGCTAAGTAGAATGGCGAACGCTAGTTTTAAGTAAATTATAGGGTATGCTGAAAATCAACCCGCTATAGAAAAGTAAGATAATTAAGCAATATTCAAGATATAAGATAAAAAATGTTGGCTAAAGGTCATTGATGTAAAACGTGCACTAGTTTGGGTGGAAGCCATTGACCCAAAAAAAAGTGTTAAAGCGTGTCGCTTGAAAAAGTGTCAAAGCTTGCCGTTTATCTGAGACCAATATTAAGCCATAGTACAAAAAAGAAGAAAAAATAACATTTTGGTTTTATTAACACGAATGGGTGAAGTTTGATTGTTATAGTCTGGCATGAGGTAATTCACTCGGAAGAAGTCCTATATCTGTTTGTTTAACACACATCACTACTCCTTCGGCATGATGCTGGTGTGGTTTTGCTAGGATCACGTCATCTTTGCAGCAAAGCTGTTGATCTGCATTAGGTACATTTGGTTCAGATGCTATCCAGAGTTGCATTGCAGCAAAATATAATCCTGTGCACCCACAGAGGAACATACATTGTGTTAGGTATGTTTGATGCCTTTGAAGGCTATAGTGGGCTGTATAGCCATTAAGGAAGCTAGCAGACATTTTTCTTAGCAGATGCCAACCTCCTACTTCACTTAAAAGCTCTTTTCTTCTCAGACTTCATAGTATATTATTTTAACCCATCCATGCAATACACCTGCAGGGAGCTGCTTTTCAATCTAGCTCACTTCAGGTGGGATCTGTTAGGCTAATAGGAATTTTTTAAAAAATTCAGTATCATTAAGCTTCTTTGTAAGTGCCTTGGATTGCCTGAAAACTGTATTTTCAATTTGTGTAGTGTCCCGAAACTCAAAGGAAAGAAAGCAAAGGAAATGAAGAAAGCAGCCAAACAAGCAGTGGTAACAGAGCAAGACATTGAGGTACAGTATGTGAAAAGTGGATCAACGCAATCGAGGCGTGGTCTACACAGCATGTACTTTAGATCCTGTACTATCTTTGACTATAGGATCCTTGGGAAGTCTCTATCCCTTTCAGGGAATACTACAGATATTTTTCCTTCTCCCATGTCCGGGTCTAGTTTAATCATCAGGCTAGATTAGGGGGTTGCTCAGGTGGCAAAAAGCAGCAGCAGTCAGAGCAAAATAATAGATCATGACAGCCACACGTGCTCAAAGAACCATGAGCTGTTTTTAACTGCAAGGAGAGAGAGCAGTTTTCAAATTGCTCATTTACCTTGGTAAATAACTTTTGGAAATTGCTCTCATTGTGCACACATTTAATATTTTAAAAATATTATGTCCAATTATAGGAGGGATGATGATGAGTTTAATTATCAAAATCTTGGAGGGGGCGGGGGAACAGGGCTCTAGGAGCATGACAGTTAAATGACCAGGAGGGGGCTGAAGGTTTGCCTAGGGTGCTCATATCTTTGCACTGGCCCTGCCCTTGTTTCATTTGGAGGTGTGGGTGCAGACCAAGCAGCATATTTGGTAACAAGCATGGATATTCAGTTAGTGGCCAATCATTATAAAGTGCATTGAGATTTTGTATAGATTTAAAATAGAAAACCAGAGAGGTTTTATTAAGTTTGCATTGAAGCTTCTTTACAGAGCATATATTAATCTCCAGGAACAAGCAGGAATGAGTCTTCACATATGGGTACGTCGGTACCGACGGAGCCTGCGTGGGAACGCTCCCCAGCGTCCCAAAAAGGAAAGCTTTTGGGAGCATCCCACAGCGCCTGCGCGCTGCCTTCCCGCCTTTCCTAACTGCCTCTCTCCAGTTCTTCTTTTCCGCGGAGCCAGCAGGTCGTGTTCCTGTCACCGCTGAAGAAGTTCTTTATTTTATTTTATTTCTTTGGTCGCGCGTCTGCCTTATTCGACGTCGGACCGGTACCGCTGGTCTTTTCTTTCTTTTCTTAAAAAAATATAATTCTTCCGTTCCACTTTAGTGTATATTTTTGTCTCTTTGGGCCTTAGGCCTAAGGGAAATGTCCTCATGGAAAAGCCCGCCTCCGGGTTTAAAAAATGCACTAAGTGCAGCGGTATCATTTCTGTTACCGACACCCATGACTGGTGTCTTAAATGTTTGGGTCCTGACCATTCCATCACAGATTGTGCGTCCTGCTCCATGATGTCTAAGAGAGGTTTACAGAACCTAGCAACTAAGCTCAATACCCTGTTTCCCTCTGATGCAGCTTCGGTGGCATCGACGTCGTCCAGGGCTGCTTCTTCCTCCTATGGATCTCAGGTAACCAAACATAAATCCAGCCGGTCCTCGAAGGGTAGATCTCCCTCCAAGCATCGAGATGCCTCCGGGCTTGCCCTCGAGGATCTTGCACTGGCAAAAGTACCCCGGCGGGAAGCTCCGGCTTCCAAAGCTCCTCCTATGGGGTCACAGGTTGACATCGATGGCACGGCCTCGACCGATCACCTGTTACAATGTTCTGGGGTACCGGTGGAATCTGCCAGTACCGATGTCCAGACATAGATGGCGTCGATGGATCAGAATATTCTGACCATGCAGCAGGCCATCACGGCATTCATTCGAGCTGCGACGCCGCTGGTACCGCAACAGGCTCCGTTGCCGGTACCGGCTCTGGCACCGATCTCAGTTCCGGTGCCGGTACCGATTGCATCGACATCGGCTTCGGTGTCGACTGCAACGGTACCCAGTCCGATGATGCCCGAACCGGTACCGATCACTCCCGATGTCGATACCACTCGGTACGCGTATCAGGCTCTACAGGAGCATCCAGACAGGCGATACTTCGATTCCTCCGAAGACTCTGATGCATCAGAGGTTTCTGTCGAAGCATCAGTACTCCTTCCTCAAGAGCCTTCTTCTCCAAAAAGAAGAATGTCTCCTCCAGAGGACTTGTCTTTTCAGGACTTTATAAGAGAAGTGGCCAAGGGGCTCTCTATCTCAGTAGCCCCTGAGTCAGAGCCTAGAGCCAAAAAGTTGGATATTTTGCAATATCCCAAGGCTCCTAAAGAGGCAGCCACTTTGCCAGTTCATGAGATCCTTTATGATCACATGTTGGGCATATGAGAGACCCCTCTTACTATCTCTTCCCACTCTTGTAGGCTAGACACCATGTACCGTGTCCCGCCTTGTCCTGGGTTTCATAAGACTCAGCTTCCTCACCACTCTATTGTGGTGGAGTCTGCCATGTGCAAAAAGGCACTCTTCTACCCCTCCAGGGAGAGAATGTAGAACCTTAGATGCTTTTGGCAGAAAAATCTTTCAAGCCAGCATGCTTGTTGCTAGAATCAACTCCTATAGTCTCTATATGGGGATGTTTCTAAAAGAAGTTACAGATCATCTGCAAACTTTCCTCCCTTTTCTTCCAGAAGATAAGAGGGAAGAGTTTCTCACTTGGCTTAAGCATGCCCAAGATGTTTCCAAATTTTCCAACCGTGCAGCCTTTGACTCTTTTGAGGGTGCCAGCAGAGCTTCAGCTATTGCCATAGGTGCACGCAGAATTGCTTGGTTACAAGCTTCTGATCTGGAACCTTGGGTCCAAGATGGATTGGGAAATCTTCCTTGTATAGGTGAAAACCTTTTTGGCAAGGATTGGCAGGCAAAGGCCACACAGATGGATGCAGAAAATTCTGCTTTGGATAGGCTTTCAAAGTCTACCTCTAATCCTGTCAAGAAGAGGTTGTTCAAAAAGCCATATTTTCCCAAGAAGGGAAGATATTATCCTGTTTATGGTCAACAGACATCTTCTGCAGGTCATTTTGCTGCAAAGCGTCAACAACCTAAACAGGCCAAGCCTAAGGCTGCAAGGACTCCTGTAGCCCAACAGCCTCAGCCTCCTCAGGGCCTTTGACTTGCATCTAGAGAACTTAGCCTTTCTGGCTCTAGCAGGACCAGAGCCTTTCACCATTCCAGGAAGGTTAGCTTACTTTGCTTCCAGATGGGAACAAATCACAGCAGAGCAATGGGCCCTCTCCATCATAAGGGAAAGGTACAAACTTCATTTCTCAAACCTTCCTCCTCACACCATGGTGAGACAGTTCAATTCTCAAACATCTCTCCTTGACCTTCTCGGTCAAGAGATTACTACCCTTCTTGCCCAAGGGGCAATAGAAGAAGTACCCCTTCTTCAACAGGGCTCAGGGTTCTACTCCCCCTACTTTCTTATCCCAAAGAAAACAGGGGGTTACAGACCCATATTAGATCTCAGAGAATTGAACAAGTTTCTATGCAAGGAGAAATTCAAAATGATTTCTCTAGGTACTCTCCTTCCATACCTTCAGAGTCAGGATTGGCTTTGTTCTCTAGATCTCAAGGATGCGTATACCCATTTACTCATCCATCCAGCACACAGAAGGTTCCTTCGGTTCCTTTATCAAGGGAAGCACTACCAATACAGGGTACTTCCTTTTGGTCTGGTCTCTGCTCCAAGAGTGTTCACAAAATGCATGGCAGTAGTAGCTGCATTCCCACGCACTCTAGGAATATTCGTATTCCCATATCTGGACGACTGGCTCATCCGAGCTCCATCCGTCAGAGGCCCAGACTTCCCTAACCTGCACAATGCGTGTTCTGCAGTGTCTGGGACTGGTGATAAACATTCCAAAGTCCCAACTCACCCCTACTCAGTCTCTAGAGTTCATAGGGGCCTTGCTGGATACCACAACTGCAAGGGCCAACGCTTAGTGCAGTTGGCCTCCCAGATTCAGTTAAAAACCCATTTAACTGTTCGAGAGATGTTACAACTGCTAGGCCACATGGCATCCACTGTGCATGTGGTCCCTTATGCTCGCCTTCCCATGAGGGCAGCTCAATGGACTTTGTCCACCCAATGGACCCAGGCATCAGGGGGTCTGTCAGTCAAAATAGCAACCTCCAGGCGCCTCTTTTGGTCTCTCCAATGGTGGAATCCACTCAAAATCTGTTGCAGGGGTCCCTCTTCCAACAGTTGTTACCCCAAGCAACCCTTACAACAGATGCCTCTCCAAAGGGTTGGGGAGCTCATCTTCACGACCTCTCCACCCAGGGCATTTGGTCCCCACAGGAGACCTCTCTACATATCAACATCTTAGAGCTCAGAGCAATCTTCCTGGCTCTGAGTCTTCCATACCCTGCTCAGCTACAAGACAGTCCTCATTCACACGGACAACCAAGTAGCCATCTTCTATGTGAACAAGCAGGGAGGGACTGGCTCTCTGTCGCTTTGCAACGAAGCTCTGAGATTGTGGGCCTTCGCCAGAGAGCATCAAATTCATCTTCTGGCAGTATACCTTCCAGGAGTTCAAAACTCTTGGGCAGACAGACTCAGTCGAGTTCTGCTTCCACACGAGTGGTCCCTTCATATGGACCAGATAGCCAGAATCTTTCGAATTTGGGGAACCCCGGACATAGACCTCTTTGCAAGTCCGTGGAATGCCAAACTTCCTCGATTCTGCTCCAGAATTCTGTATCAGGGAGTTCAGGCCAAGGATGCCTTCCTCCTTCATTGGAGTCAAGACTTCCTATACGCCTTTCCACCCATTCCCCTAATTCCCAAGACCCTGTTCAAGCTTCAGAGAGATCAAGGGACTATGATCCTCATAGCTCCACGATGGCCACGCCAAGTGTGGTTCCCTCTACTTCTGCATCTCTCTCAAGCTCCCTCTCTGGACTTGGGATCTGCTCCAGATCTCCTGTCTCGGGAGGGGGGAACGTTGTGGCACCCAAACCCCCAATCTCTCCATCTCAGGGCTTGGTTGCTGAAGGCTTAGACCTTCAAGATTGGCATCTGTCTCAGCAAGTGAGGGATATCCTTCATGCTTCCAGAAAGCCTTCTACTAGGCGTTCCTATGCTTTTAAATGGAAAAGGTTTACCATTTGTTGTGCTGAGGGGTTTTAACCCTCTAGCAATACCTTTGAATTCTTTACTAGAGTATCTCCTGCATCTTTCCCATGCAGGCCTCAAAACGAATTCAGTACGGGTCCATTTGAGTGCTATTGCAGCATCTCTCAAGCCTCTCAATGGACAACCTATTTCCTCTCATCCTCTTATTGCAAGATTCATGAGAGGCCTTCTTTTAACTAAACCTCCCATTAGACCACCTCCAGTGGCATGGGACTTGAATCTGGTTCTTGGTCAGCTCATGAAGCCTCCCTTTGAACCCTTAGCCACTACCTCCTTGAAATTTCTTTCCTGGAAAGTTATCTTTCTTATTGCAGTCACCTCAGCTCGCCGCATCAGTGAGCTGCAGGCCTTAGTGGCTAATCCACCTTATACAAGGTTCCATCATGATAAGGTAGTCCTTAGGACCAATCCACACTTTATGCCTAAAGTGGTCTCACCTTTTCATCTTAACCAAGAGGTGTACTTACCTGTCTTCTTTCCAGGTCCTCATGCATCAAGTGCAGAGAGGAATCTTCATACCCTGGATTGTAAGAGGGCTCTTGCCTTTTACTTACAAAGAACACAGCAACATAGAAAGTCTTCTCAGCTCTTTGTTGCTTTTGATCCCTCTCATTTGGAACTTCCAGTCTCTAAGAGAACACTGTCCAATTGGATTGCTCAGTGTATTTCTTTCGCCTATCAGAGCAAGAATCTTTCTCTGGAGGGCCATGATACAGCTCACAATGTGAGGGCCATGGCAACCTCTATGGCTCATCTAAATTCTGTGTGGACTTTAAAACTCGAACTGGAGAGAGGCGGGAAGGCAGCGCGCAGGCGCTGTGGGATGCTCCCAAAAGCTTTCCTTTTTGGGACGCTGGGGAGCGTTCCCGCGCAGGCTCCGTTGGTACCGACGTACCCATATGTGAAGACTTATTCCTGCTGTTCCCAGAGATCACCTGTTACAGGTAAGTAACTGTGCTTTCTCCAGGAACAAGCAGGAAGTCAGTCCTCACATATGGGTGACGGCGGTTGGGGAAAAAAGGGCACAAAGCCCGCTAACAGCAAAAATGCTTGGAAAAATGCCCCCTTTGCTCAAAAGGGGATGGGAGCAAGAGGAGGGGACGGTTAGAGGACCGATGCAACCGGAAAATAGTAGGCCAGAGGACAGGAAACTAGACACTTTTTTTCCAAGGGATGAGGACGTGCGTCTGAAGGGCTCCATGAAAAAAGGGAGACTGAGCAAGATGGCACCCTTGGGCAGGAAGAGGACCACACATGCATGGCAGCAATCCCAAAGGCTTTCTTTGAAAGCTGGGGAATTGCTCTGTGCGGGCTCCGTCGGTGCCGACATCACCCATAAGTGAGGACTAATACCTGCTGTCCCTGGAGAACACCTGTTACAGTTGAGTAACTAAGCTATTTGTGCAGTTATCACATCATGGCATTTGAAATTGTTTTCTTACGCTAGTATGTAGAATAAATAGAATCTTGCTTCAGCTTCCTTGTTCCTTCTCCCTTCTCCCCTAACCCTCCTCCCTGAACAAATATGATAATGAAATGAAATGAAATTTAATACAAATCTCTGCACTGATAGTTGAAAGATTAGGTGATTTTGAGACAGTGTGACAAGATGGTTCCTAGAGGTAAAGGAATGCAGGCATGGATAGGGAGAGGCAAACCACCAGGGTGAAAAAGGAAGCGAACATGCTATCATACAGGTCATTAATGAGGTCCCATCTGGAATATTATGTTCAGTTCTAGAATCTGTATCTTAGAAATGATAGAGAGATTAGAAGCAATCCAGAGAGAGGTAACCAAAATGGTGCGAGGTCTGCATTTGAGCTCATATGAGAGGAGACTTAAGGATATCTGAGAGAGGAGGAGAGATGAGAGGTTATAATAAACATTTAAATAACTGAGTAGTGGCGGTAAAGTGCCAGAAACAAAACCTTTTCAATGAAAAGAGAGCTGTACAGTTACACATGTCACCCCAAGAGGGTATACTCTGTAGGGATGGCTACAACTAAGTCAGGTTTCTGGCATTGCTTGCAGTTTGGGAGAAAGATCCAAAACTTAAGCCACCCTCTCCAGATTCCTAATGTGTCTGGGCTCAGACAGTAATCATGCTGCCTGCAAGCATTGTGACAGGATGTCTTTGCAAGCCTAGAAGGACTACCTGAACTGCCTACAGAATTACTGTGAAGCAGAGAAGAGACTTCTGCTTGCACTGGAGGGGGAAAGGAGGATGTTGCATGTGCAGAAATCAGCTGACTTTCTCAGTCTCTTCAGCTGAAGTTGCCTTTACCTTCCTGCATAGTGGCTTAGAGTCCATTCATAAAGACGTAGAGCCAATGATCTTCAAATTGGCATGAACTTCCTTGGAGGATTCCAGACTCAGACTGCAACTGTCATCTGCATACTTAAACTAGCCTGAGGTAAAGATATTTTTGTAAGTAACTTTCAAAGTACTGGAGAAGCACGGGTACCTCGGCATAGGCATAACTTAAAATGCTTCTCCAAAAGCGCAGACTTGTGCAGATGTCTCCTGCTCCACCATTGGATAGTCATGCTGACCATCCTTTTGCTCTGTTGGCCTTTCAGCACAGGTACACCAGCATGCCAGAGCAACACAGATGAACAGACTGCCCTAGCACGGAATTCATGTCTCACCCACAGTGCAGGTCCATTGCAGACATCCTTTTTCTGTCCATTTGTGTTGCAGACAGCTTCTGTGTAATGCTTGATTGTACAGTTTCCAGTAGCATCTACTCCAATCCTGGTCACAGTAGCCAAGGAGTTTTCTCCATCTGCTTCGCTGCCTCTTCCTAAACATCCTCATTTGTTCCATAAAAAGATGATCAACAAATTTGTCAAGGGCCACTATGATTTACCATTTATTCATATTAGAAGCCAAAAATAACAGCATCTCAATCCACAGGCATTACTCCTGTGCAGTGAAAGATGTCCTCTCAAGATCTGATAGTCTTGCTAATTGTCTACTTCAGACTGACTACCATCCTCCTCAACTTGCTTGGAGCTCTCTCAGAATATCCTAAAAGACTACCCAAATCTGGACTGTTCTTTCAGAATCCTCCTTTAAAGAAGCGGAGCATTTTACAGGAATCCCCTCCAATCCATCTCCTGTGTGCTTTGAATGTCCATATGAAGACGTCTCTTACTCAAGATTTCTTCAGTGCACATCAAGAAAGGTTTCCTTCCCACTTCAAAAGGAAGCAGAACCTCATGCAGATGTCTTTAAGCTCTTGAAGTTCATAGAGGCATCAAAAGCTTTGTATGTATCATTTCCCCTTAACTGTTCAGCCAGTATAAAAAAAGATGAACATAAAGTTCAACAAATGCCTGATTTCAATAAGTTTAACTTCCATTCATTAGGGGTAGTCCAATCAGTTGAAAGGTGAGAAATTGCAGAGTTTTCTCAATACACCTCCTGGTAAAGATCCTAGAAAGTGTTCCAGGGCACGAAGCCACCTGCTCATATTGCAGCTCACGAACTTTACATAGTTCCGTATATACATATCATTTTTTAGGAGTATAAGGTTTCTTATCCAGCCTGTCTCCAGAGACTCAGTATGAACTGGCAAGTATCCTGGCCGAGGCAGAGAAGCATGGAACCCATCTTATAAGCTCAGCATATGACTTATTCAGTACGTCTTCTAGAATCTCAACTTCTGCGGTTAATGCCAGATGTCTTGCGTGGCTTCATGTATCTAGCTTCCATGAGGATATTTATTTATTTTATTTATTTAGCAATATTTCTGTACTGCTGTATCTACTTGTCACAGAGGTGTACAGGGAACAAGAACACGTATAACATTACATGGAACGTAGTTAATTAAGATTAAGTAAAGTTTAACAGATTAAATAAATTCAACACGGATATAACATGAGAACATTAACATGTCCCTAGGCCTCTCTTTCTGATCCCCCCCCCTTCTTCCCCAAACCTTCGCCACCTCATTGTAAATATTGTACATATGAGTCTAGCGGATGATCCATGTACTGGAGGATTCCCTGTTTGGTAATTAAGTAAAGGAGACTATCAGGGGCTACTCTGTACTATATAGCACTTCTATTGTTCTGCCATAATCTTCATCACCCTCTTCATGAGTGAGTGCATCCCCAGTACTGCTGAAGTTTCTAGTGTGGTAGAAGAACTTATGGTTTTCTGATAAAGAGAACAAAACAAGCTCTGTTCTGCTTTTGCTAAGCCTCTTCAGCAAGAAAGAGGGCCATTGAAGCAAGCTGTGCCTGCACAGCCGAAGCAGCCTTTACTTTTTGACTATTCTCTAGTCACACCCAGTGTCTCTCCAGAAATATACTTTCTGCCTTACCTATAGGGGGCCAGTTAGTTCTTTCTTTAGTAGTGGGAAAAGATCACAAGAGATTCCTGGTTCTCAACATCATAAAAATGGCTACCATCTCAGATTCCAATCTCTGCTGCCAGATCGACCTCTTGTATAGTCTCAGATAATTGAAGTCCATGCCCACCTACTTCAGGAAGGAAGTCAGATGTGGGTCAGCTAGTTCCAGTTCAGGAAAAGAGTCAAGGCTTCTAAAAGTATTTTCTGATCCCCAGAAAGATAGGAGAGTTATGTCTCAAAATATATCTTAGGAGCTTTATCCTATTCTGTGCAAGGTAAAATTCAAGATAAACACTTCATTCTCTCCTACTTGAAGAAGGGAGACTAGTTGTCCTCAGTGGATTTCAAAGATACTTTACACACATCTCAAACCATCCAAATTGGAGAAAATACATCTGATTCCTTCTGCACACCGACCATACATCTTCCCTTCAGCCTCTCATCAACCCTTCCCCCTCCCCACCCCACCCTAATTTTAATCAAATACCTCATTGTGGTGCTGCTCACCTGAACAGGCAGGGCCAGTTAATTTTCCTATGCCTTGACTTCCGGTTTCTGGCAGCTTCCTTGGAAAACCTAGCTCTGAGCCTCAGATGAAACAATATACATACTTCAGAGGCTGAGATGGCTGAGATTCATAATTAACTTTGAGAAGTCAACATCAGTTTCATTGCAGCACACAGCTGTGGGTGTGCCCAAAGAGGGCATACCTGCCTGGCTTGGTGAGTGTATTTTGAAGGATTTGGGTATATGCTAAGCCTGTCTTGTCATTGGTTTCTGTTGGACCTATGGACAAGCATTTATTGGCTCAGTCAGTCCAGTCCATCCTTTCAGATTTAGCCTCCGAGGGGGCTTCCATCAGCTTCTGGAGCATATTCCTCCATCTCCTGGGGCTGTTTTGTCCACTAGTTCTCCTATTTCTTCTATGCTTGTGAGAGGTATTAATCCACCAAGAAAACCAAGAAAAAATGATATTGCTCCTCCTGTGGTTAAATTTAATATACAACCTGATTCCTTGTCTGAGGTAGATGTACCAGCCCAGGCATCATTGAATATAGTAACATAGTAATATATTATATCTTTATGGATCCTGCTCATCTTGAGAAATTTTGTATGAAAAATCAGAATTGTTCATTCTTCATAGGTCTACTTGCTTCGGGAGTGTGAGTTTTTAGGATTTTAATGTAATCAGCATTTGGATAATGGGGGGGTATCAATTCCCTCCAGATCTTCGCTTATTTTTATTTTCCTTTGTGTATTCAGGATTAATCTTCCTTGACATGGACTGTAGTCGCATTATTTCTTCTTATTGTTATCTTTCTTTCTGATTTGGATTTTCTTATTTCTTTACATTCTTATGGATGTAATATGAAGAAAACTCTCAAATGCATGGCAAACCCAGGCAAGAGCACTCAACGCCAGCCCCAGACTTGGTGTAAATGTGCCTGCCCAGACTTGGTGTAAATGTGCCTGCCTAGACTGTAAAGAGCACGCATAAGTTATAATATTTTATAACTTGCATATGTTAATTTAGGCTTCACCAAGCTCTACCCCTGTGCTTATCCACTCCAAAAGTATGCCTCATCAGCCTGACGCATGTACTTATAGAACAGCACCTAACTAAAGTACGTGCATAAAGACCCATCTACTCATGTAAGTCACAGAAAATACATGATTTATGTATGTTGATGAAGTGTAACCTTATGGGGCTCGTTATAAAATTGTCTCCCAAATGTAAAGCTGCATCTTGGCCCTTGCTTCGTATCTTTACTGTGCACTACTGTTTGGGCTAGTAATTTAAGATGTTCTATGTAAAATTTAAGATGTTTAAGATGTTCTATGTAAAACAAACCTTGCTTTGTTAACCTGTTAATTGTACACCGCATCTGATCACTGGAAGATGCGGTATATAAATGAGTGTTAAATAAATAAATAAATAAATAAAACAATCAGAAAGTACATTTGGTCAGGCTATGCTGGCCGACCTACTACTACTACTGAGCATTTATATAGCTCTACAAGTCATACGCAGCGCTGCACAGACATGTAAGAGACAGTCCCTGCTCATCAGAGCTTACAATCTAGTCAAGACAAACACAGAAGGTGTAGGCAGGGATAAAGCAAGGGGAAAGAAAAGGAGATCTCCAGGAACAGCAGGAATAAGTCTTCACATATGGGTACGTCGGTACCGACGGAGCCTGTGCGGGAACGCTCCCCAGCGTCCAATCAGAAAGCTTTTGGGAGCATCCCACAGCGCCTGCGTGCTGCCTTCCCGCCTTTCCAACTGTCTCTCCTCAGTTGTTCTTTTTCTGCGGAGCCAGCAGGTCGTGTTCCTGTCACCGCAGAAGAATTTCCTTATTTTTTCTTTATTTCTTTTCTGTCGTGTCTGCCTTCTTTGACGCTGTACCGGTACCGCCGGTCGTTGTTCTTTTCTTTTTTAAAAAAAAAACAAAAAACCTTTTTTTCCATTTATTTCTCTTCAGGTGTACTTCAGTTTTGGGCGTTAGGCCCAAAACCTCTTTCCTTAGATATGGAAAAGCCTGCCTCAGGATTTAAGAAGTGCACAAAATGTGGCGGTACTATCTCCGTCACCGACACCCATGACTGGTGTCTAAAATGTTTAGGCCCTGACCATTCCATTACAGATTGTGTGTCCTGTTCTATGATGTCTAAGAGAGGTCGACAGAACCGAGCTGCCAAGTTCAGTACCTTGTTTCCCTCTGATGCGGCTTCGGTGGCATCGACGTCTTCCAGGGCTGCTTCTTCCTCACATGGATCTCAGGTAACTAAACATAAATCCAGCCGGTCCTCGAAGGGCAAATCTCCTTCTAAGCATCAAGATGCCCCTGGCCTTGCCCTCGAGGATTCTGCACCGGCAAAATTACCCCAGCGGGAGGCTTCGGCCTCTAAAGCATCATCATCGGGGTTCCAGGATGATCTCGATGGCGTGGCCTCGACAGATCTCCTGGTGCCATGCTCTGGGGTACCGGTGGCTTCCACTGGTAACAACTTCCAGGCATTGGCAGCGTCGATGGATCAGAGGATTCTGTCCATCGAACGCAGTCTGGCGGCTTTCCTTGTGGCATCGACACCCGTGGTACCGCAACAGACTACTCCGCCGGTACTGGCTCTGGCATCGCAAACGGCACCGATTCCGGTACCGGTGGCATCGACATCGGCATCGGTGTCCGCCATGCTGGTACTTTTCCCTCTGCAGCCCTCCGGTACCGATACCCTGGTACCGGTGTTTCCCGATACCGATCCCAATCGGTACGGGTATTGGGCTTTGCAAGAGCATCCGGACAGACGATACTTCGATTCCTCTGATGGCTCTGAGAATTCTGAAGAGTCTGTCGATGCAGTGATGCTTCTTTCACAGGAGTCCTCCTCTCCTAAATGAAGGATGTCTCCTCCAGAGGACTTGTGTTAGTGTAGCTGGGTTTAAAAAATGTTTTGACAAGTTCCTGGAGGAAAGGTCCATAAACCACTATTAAAAAGGGACCCAGGATAATCAATGCTTGACCCAGTACAAGCATTGTGGAACTTGTGTCTTTTGGGGATACTGCTAGGTACGTATGACCTAGATTGGCCACTGTTGGAAACAGGATACTGGGCTTGATGGACCTCGGTCTGACCCAGTATGGCATATCTTATATTCTTATGTTCTTGTCTTTTCAAGACTTTATCAGAGAGGTGGCTCCGGGGCCTCTCTATTACAGTAGCCACAGAGTCAGAGTCAGAGCCTAGAGCCAAGGAGTTAGATATTTTACAATATCCTAAAACTCCTAAGGAGGCAGCTACCTTACCTATTCATGAGATTCTGTATGATCTCATGTTAAGAATGTGGGAAGCACCTCTAAGCACCTCTCCTCATTCTCGCAGGTTGGACACCATGTATCGTGTCCCTCCTTGTCCTGATTTCCATAAAACTCAGCTTCCTCACCACTCTATTGTGGTTGAGTCTGCAATGAGAAAGATTAGAAGTGCCAAGAGACATGCCTCTAATCCTCCAGGACGTGAATGTAGGACCCTGGATGCTTTTGGTAGAAGAGTCTTCCAAGCTTCCATGCTTGCTGCGAGAATTAATTCTTATAGTCTCTACATGGGAATGTTCTTAAAAGAAGTCACTGACCATTTGCAGACTTTAAGTCCTTTTATGTCTGACAATAAAAGGCAAGAATTTCTCACTGGGCTCAAACATGCCCAGGATATCTCCAAATTCTCCAACCGTGCAGCTTTCGACTCCTTTGAATGCGTAAGCAGAGCCTCAGCTATAGCTATAGGTGCACGTAGGATTGCTTGGCTTCAAGCATCTGATTTGGAGATCTGGGTCCAAGATGAATTGGGAAATATCCCTTGTACAGGTGAGAATCTGTTTGGTAAAGATTGGCAAGCAAAAGCCAATCAGATGGATGCTGAAAATTCTGCTTTGGATGGACTATCCAAATCTACAGCTGTTCCTGCTAAGAAAAGGTTGTTCAAGAAAACACCTTTTTCTAAAAAGAGAAGATCCTATCCTGCTTATAGTCAGAGAGCATCTTCTGCAGCTCAGTTCCCTTCTAAACGTCAGCAATCCTCCAAACAGACCAAGGCAAAGGCTGCGAGGCCTGCTCCAGCCCAGCAATCTCAGCCCCCTCAGGGCCTTTGACTTTCTGCTAGAGAACTTAGCCTTCCTGGCTCTAGAAGGACCAGAGCCCTCCACCATTCCAGGAAGGTTATGTCATTTTGCTCCCAGATAGGGGCAAATTACAGCAGAGCATTGGACACTCTCCATCATAAGAGAGGGGTACAAACTTCATTTTTCCAGCTTGCCCCCTCTCACAAGAGTGCACCAGTTCAATTCTCCAACCTCCCTCCTCAGCCTATTAGAGCAGGAGGTTGCCACTCTTCTAGCCCAGGGGGCAGTAGAGGAAGTGCCTTCTCAACAACAGGGCACAGGGTTCTACTCCCCCTATTTCTTATCCCAAAGAAAACAGGGGGCTTCAGACCCATTTTAGATCTCAGAGAGTTGAACAGATTCCTAGTCAAAGAAAAATTCAAGATGGTTTCTTTAGGAACTCTGCTGCCATAACTTCAGAGTCAGGATTGGCTTTGTTCTCTAGATCTCAAGGATGCGTACACTCATGTTCTCATCCATCCAACTCACAGAAGGTTCCTTCGGTTCCTTTTCCAGGAGAAGCACTATCAATACAGAGTGCTCCCCTTTGGCCTGGCCTCTGCACCAAGGGTGTTCACAAAATGCATGGCAGTGGTTGCTGCTTTTCTGCGCACCCTGGGAATATTTGTCTTCCCTTATCTGGACGACTGGCTCATTTGAGCTCCCACTCAATCAGAGGCCAAGACTGCTCTAACCTGCACAGTGCGTGTCCTTCAATATTTAGGGCTGGTAATAAACATCCCAAAATCCAATTTGATCCCTACTCAGTCCCTGGAGTTTATAGGGGCGTTGCTGGATACCACAAAGGCAAGGGCCTATCTTCCTCAGGCCCGTTGCCTTCGCTTGATGCAGTTAGCTTCTCAAGCAGAGTCAAAACCCCTACTAACTGCTCGAGAAATGTTACAGTTGCTAGGCCACATGGCATCCACCGTTCATGTGGTACCATATGCTCGCCTTCACATGAGAGCAGCTCAGTGGACTTTATCCACCCAATGGACCCAGGCATTAGGCTGCCTGTCAGACAAAATAACAAACACAAGTCGCCTCATTTTGTCCCTCCAGTGGTGGAAGTCCCCTCAAAACCTGTTGCTGGGGTCTCCTTTTCAACAGCCTCTACCCCAGGCAACTCTTACAACAGATGCTTCTCCAATGGGTTGGGGAGCTCATCTTCAGGACCTCTCCACCCAGGGCATCTGGTCCCCACAGGAGACTTGTCTACATATCAATCTCTTGGAACTCAGAGCAATCTTCCTTGCTCTGCGAGTTTTCCACACCCTGCTCAGCCACAAGACAGTCCTTGTCCACACGGACAATCAGGTAGCCATGTTCTATATAAACAAGCAGGGAGGAACTGGCTCTCTGTCACTTTGCAACGAAGCTCTGCAACTGTTGACCCTCGCCAGAGAGCATCACATTCATCTTCTGGCAGTCTATTTTCCAGGTGTTCAAAACTCTTGGGCAGACAGACTCAGTCGAGTTCTGCTTCCACACGAGTGGTCCCTACATATGGACTAGGTATCCAAAGTTTTTCAAATTTGGGGAACCCCGGACATAGACCTTCTTTGCAAGTCCGTGGAATGCCAAACTTCCCCGGTTCTGTTCCAGAACTCCGGCTCAGGGGGCTCAGGCAAGGGATGCTTTCCTCCTTCATTGGGGTCAAGACTTCCTGTATGCCTTTCCACCCATTCCCCTAATTCCCAAAACCCAGTTCAAGCTTCAGAGAGACAGAGGCCACATGATTCTCATAGCTCCACATTGGCCACGGCAAGTGTGGTACCCTCTGCTTCTACATCTCTATCAAGCTCCCTCCCTAGAGTTAGGGTCTGCTCCAGACCTCCTCTCCCAGGAGGACGGAAAGTTGTGGCATCCCAATCCCCAGTCTCTGCATCTCAGGGCTTGGTTGCTGAAGGCCTAGATCTCCAGAATCTTCATCTTTCTCAACAACTGAAAGATGTTCTTTATGCTTCCAGAAAACCTTCCACTAGACTTTCTTACGCCTTCAAGTGGAAAAGGTTTACCATCTGGTGTTCTGAAAAGGGTCTTAACCCCCGTGCCATACCTCTGGAATCGTTGTTGGAGTATCTCCTTCATCTGTCTAATGCAGGCCTTAAGACAAATTCAGTAAGAGTCATCGAGTGCTATTGCAGCTTCCCTCAAGCCTCTAAATGGACAACCTGTTTCCTCTCATTCCCTTGTAGCAAAGTTCATGAGAGGCCTCCTTTTAACAAAGCCTCCCATTAGACAACCACCGGTGGCATGGGACTTAAATTTGGTTCTTGGTCAGCTTATGAAGCCGCCTTTTGAGCCTCTAGCTACTACCTCCTTGAAATACCTTTCTTGGAAGGTTATCTTTCTCATTGCAATCACATCAGCACGCCGCATCAGTGAATTGCAAGCACTAGTAGCTAATCCACCTTATACAAGGTTCCATCATGACAAGGTGGTCCTTAGGACTAATCCACACTTTATGCCTAAGGTGGTCTCGCCTTTTCACCTCAACCAAGAGGTCTACGTACCTGTCTTTTTTCCAGGACCTCATGCATCAAGTGCAGAGAGGAATCTTCATACCCTGGACTGTAAAAGAGCTCTAGCTTTTTACTTACAGAGGACACAGCAACATAGAAAGTCTTCTCAACTCTTTGTTGCTTTTGATCCTTCTCATTTGAGACAACCAGTCTCCAAGAGAACACTTTCCAACTGGATTGCCCAATGTATTTCTTTCGCCTATCAGAGCAAGAACATTTCTCTGGAGGGCCATGTCACAGCTCACAATGTGAGAGCCATGGCAGCCTCAATGGCTCATCTGAACTCTGTGTCTATCGACGACATCTGTCGAGCAGCCACTTGGGCCTCGGTTCATACCTTCACAGCCCATTACTGCTTGGAAAAGGACTCCTGCCGGGATGCCTTGTTTGGTCAGGCTGTTCTCAAACACCTGTTCCATACTTCATCAACTCCTACCCACCATTCCTCATGGGATGCCAGAGATCCAGGTGGGGAAGTGCAGCCCTGTCCCAGGGACACACAACTTATGGGCTCTCTCCCTGGCATCAAAAGCTAGGGAGTCCCCATATGTGAAGACTCATTCCTGCTTGTTCCTGGAGATAGCACAGTTACTTACCTGTAATAGGTGATCTCTGGGAACAGCAGGAATAAGTCTTCACAACCCACCCACCTCCCCTAGGAGTTGTCTCTATCTCTCTTCCTTTCCCTCTCTCTCCCTCTTTGTCTCAGCTATAAAACTCAACTGAGGAGAGACAGTTGGAAAGGCGGGAAGGCAGCACGCAGGCACTGTGGAATGCTCCCAATAGCTTTCTGATTGGACGCTGGGGAGCGTTCCTGCACAGGCTCCGTCGTTACCGACGTACCCATATGTGAAGACTTATTCCTGCTGTTCCCAGAGATCACCTGTTACAGCTAAGTAACTGTGCTATCTTGTGGGTCAAGATCCAAAAGCAGCAGCAAAGAGGTGAGTTTTCAGCCTGGATTTGAAGAGGGTTTGAGAACGTGCCTGTCGTACAGACACAGGTAGTTTGTTCCAGGCGTAAGGCACAGCAAGGTGAAAGAACATAAGAACATAAGATATGCCATACTGGGTCAGACCAAGGTCCATCAAGCCCAGTATCCTGTTTCCAACAGTGGCCAATCTAGGTCATACGTACCTAGCAGTTTCCCCAAAAGACACAGGTTCCGCAATGCTTGTACTGGGTCAAGCATTGATATCCTGGGTCCCTTCTTAATAATGGTTTATGGACCTTTCCTCCAGGAACTTGTCCAAACCTTTTTTAAACCCAGCTACACTAACAGCCTTTACTACATCCTCCGGTAACAAATTCCAGAGTTTGATTACACGTTGAGTGAAAAAATATTTTCTTTTATTAGTCTTAAATAGTTTACCCTGTAGCTTCATTGCATGTCCCCTAGTCTTTCTATATTCTGATAATGTAAACAGTCAATCTACGTTTACCCGTTCCACTCCGTTCATTAATTTATGGACTTCTATCATATCTCCCCTCAGGCGTCTCTTTTCCAGGTTAAAGAGCCCTAACCTTTTTAACCTTTCTTCATAGGAGTATCCTTCCACCCCCTTTACTATTTTGGTGGCTCTTTTCTGAACCTTTTCTAATAAATCTATATCCTTTTTAAGATACGGCGACCAGAATTGCACACAATATTCAAGGTGCGGTCTCACCATGGAACGGTATAGAGGCATTATAATATCTTTTGTTTTATTTTCCATTCCTTTCCTTATTTATTTATTTATTTATTTTACATTTCTTATATACCGCCTTTCATGATACCTAGCATTCTATTTGCTCTCTTGGCTGCCGCTGCACACTGGGCCAAGGGTTTTAACATGTTATCCACAATGACGCCTAAATCTTTTTCACGGGTGGTGGTTCCTAATGTGGAACCTTGCATTGTGTAACCATAGTTTGGGTTGTTCTTCCCTAGGTGCATAACTTTGCACTTGTCCACATTAAACTTCATCTGCCATTTTGATGCCCAGTCTTCCAGTTTATCAAGATCCTCTTGCAATTTTCCACAATCCTTTTGGGTTTTAGCAACTTTAAATAGTTTTGTGTCATCTGCAAATTTGATAACCTCATTCGTTATTCCATTTTCCAGGTCATTTATGAATATGTCAAAAAGCAGCGGACCCCGCACAGATCCCTGGGGTACACCACTATTCACCTTTCTCCATTGGGAAAATTGGCCATTTAGCCCAACCCTCTGCTTTCTATCTTTTAACCAGTTCCTGATCCACAGTAGTACACTGCCTCCTATCCCATGACTCTTTAGTTTTGCCAAAAGTCTCTGATGAGGGACCTTGTCAAAGGCTTTCTGAAAGTCCAGATACACTATATCAACCGACTCACTTTTGTCCACCTGTTTTATTCACACTTTCAAAAAAAACATAACAGATTAGTAAGACAAGATCTTCCTTGTCTAAAGCCATGTTGGCTGTCTCCCATTAGGCCATGACTATCTACATGCTGAGTAATTTTATTCTTTATGATGGTTTCTACCATTTTTCCTGGTACTGACGTGAGGCTCACCGGTCTGTAGTTTCCCGGATCACGCCTCGAACCCTTTTTAAAAATTGGTGTTACATTGGCGATCCTCCAATCTTCAGGTATTAGAGATGATTTTAATGATAGTTCACAGATTACTAATAGCAGGTCTGCAATCTCATATTTCAGTTCTTTCAACACCCTTGGATGTATACCATCTGGCCCAGGTGATTTGCTACTCTTCAGTTTATCTAATAGTTGTAATACATCTTCCCGATGTATCGATATTTCCTTCAGTTCTTCCGCACCTTTAAATACCACTTCAGTCATGGGTAACATCCCTACATCTTCCTCAGTAAAGACCGAAGCAAAAAATTCATTCAGTCTCTCCGCTATCGCCTTGTCGCCTCTTAGTGCCCCTTTAACTCCTCTATCATCTAATGGTTCAACTGACTCTCTCACAGGTTTTTTGCTACGAATGTACTTGAAAAAATCTTTATTTCGCGTTTTTGCTTCCGCAGCAAGCTTCTTCTCAAATTCTCCCTTTGCCTTCTTTATCAATGCCTTGCATTTGACCTGCCAGTGCTTGTGCTGTTTCCAGGTTTCATCGTTTGGCTCTTTTTTCCATTTCCTGAAAGATGCTTTTTTGGCAATAACAGCCTCTCTGACCTCCCCTTTAAACCATGCTGGCAGTTTTTTGGACTTCCTTCCACTTTTCTTAAAGCGTGGAATACAGCTGGTCTGGGCTTCTAATATAGTATTTTTCAACAACACCCAAGCTTGATGTAAGTCTTTAACCTTTGCAACTGCTCCTTTTAGTTTTTTCTTAAACTATTTTCCTCATTTTATCATAGTCTCCCTTTTGAAAGTTAAAAGGTAGTACTGTGGATTTCCTTACTATCCAACAACAGTGGAGGAAATGGAGCTTAGGAGACGGGTGGGGATAGGATCAGAGGGGCATCCATATTGATCACATCCGTGTTTGTGCCTGAACCTGGATGTGGCTGCTTTCAGTAAAGCCTTTGACACTGTTCCTCACAGGCGACTTATAAACAAACTGAGCACCCTAGGGATGGACCCTAAAGTTACTGCTTGGGTTAGAAATTGGTTGGGTGGGAGGCAACAAAGAATACAAGTAAATGGAGCTCACTCTGAGGAGAAGGATGTTATCAGTGGTGTGCCCCAGGGATCTGTCCTTGGTCCGATTCTTTTTAACATCTTTGTTAGTGATATAGCGGAAGGGCTGTCGGGTAAGGTTTGCTTCTTTGCAGATGATACCAAAATATGCAATAGAGTAGACACGCAGGAAGGTGTAGATAATATGAGGAGGGATCTAGCTAAGCTTGAAGAATGGTCTAGAATTTGGCAGCTGGGATTTAATGTTAAAAAATGTAAGGTTATGCATTCGGGCTGCAGCAATCCAAGGGAGCAATATAGTATAGGGGGTGAAGTACTTTTCTCCACTAAAGAAGAGCGCGACCTAGGCGTGGTTGTGTCTGATGATCTTAAAGTAGCTAAACAGGTAGAAAGGCAACTGCAAAAGCTAAAAGGATGCTTGGGTGCATACGGAGAGGAATGGCTAGCAGAAAAAAGGAGGTGATAATGCCTCTGTATAAGTCTTTGGTGCGACCTCATTTGGAGTATAGTGTGCAATTCTGGAGATCGCACCTTCAAAAGGATGTGAACAGGATGAAGTCGGTGCAGAGGGTGGCTACTAAAATGATTAGTGGTCTTCATTATAAAGCATATGAGGACATACTGAAGGATCTTAATATGTACACCTTAGAGGAAAGGCGGGATAGAGGTGATATGATTGAGATGTTTAAATATCTCCATGGCATAAATGTTCAGGGAGAGAGCCTCTTTCAATTGAAAGCAAGTTCTGCTACGTGGGGACATGGGATGAGGGTGAAGGGAGATAGATTCTGGAGTGATATGTGGAACTATTTCTTTACGGAAAGAGTAGTGGATCCGTGGAATAGTCTCCCAGTGGAGGTGGTAGAGATGAGGACAGTAACTGAATTCAAAAAAGCAAGGAACAAACACGGAGGATCTCTAAAGGTAAAAAGGGGACTGTTGTAGTTGTTGATATGAAAGGACAAACTAGATAGGCCATGTGGTCTTTTTCTGTCATCATATTTCTATGTTTCTGTGTTTTACAGATGCTCTGGCAACTGCTTCATGAAGCAGTCATTGATTTCATCTAGAAACTATCCCCTTAGCATGTTTTGATGCGACATTCACCCAGTTGATACCAGGGTAATTAAAGTCACCCACTGGTATTGTGCTGACAAGTTTCCCTAATTTCTGTTAGTATGTCATCTTGTCTGTTCATGAGGGCCAATCAGATAGCAGTATACCCAGACTATTCCATTATGATTCTACAGTGCATTTTGTTTCCTGCAAAACTTTCATCCTGCTTAGCTCTATGCCCTCTGAAAGTGCCAGTCCTCCACCAATTTGATCTACACTATCATTGCGAAACAATTTGTATCCTGGTATCACAGTGTTCACTTGGTTATCTTTCTTCCATCAGGTCTCCGAGATGCCACTTATATATATATCTACTCTTCATTCCTTGATATCTTTTTTTTTTCTTTTTTTTTTGGATCCCTAGCATTTGCATGCGGGCATTTCAAAGTATATTTTTTATTCATACTGACAAACTGCATCTCCAGGAACAAGCAGGAATGTAGTCTTCACATATGGGTATCGTCGGTACCGACGGAGCCCGCGTGGGAACGCTCCCCAGCGTCCAATAGGAAAGCTTTTGGGAGCATCCCACAGCGCACGCGTGCCGCCTTCCCGCCTCTGTACCTCTCTCACTTCAGTTCTTCTTTTTCCGTGGAGCCGATAGGACGTGGTACCCTGTCACTGCAGAAAACTTACCTTTATTTCTTCTTTTTTGTGGTCGCGTCTGCCTTCATTCGACGTCTACCAGTACCACTGGTTCTCTTTTTCTTCTTTCCTTAAAAAAACAAACAAACAAACTTGTATTCCTTCAGGGATCTTTCCCTGCTTCTGGTGCTAGGCGCCATTTTAGGCACTAGGCCCATTTTTCTTCAAGCATGGAGAAACCAGCTAGTGGTTTCAAACAATGCTCAAAATGTGGCGGTACCATTTCCGTCACCGACACCCATGATTGGTGTCTAAAATGTTTGGGTCCTGCACGAGGATGACCAAAAGGGGCCTGCAGAATAGAGCTGCAAAACTCGCTACTCTTTTTGCCGCCGACACAATGTCATTTGCATCGATGTCTTCCAGGGCTTCATCTTCCTCCCATGGGTCTCAGGTAACCAAATTGAAGTCTTCTAAGACTAGCTGGTCCTCGAAGGGTAAATCTCCTTCAAAGTGTTGAGATGCCACTGGCGTTTCCCTCGAGGATACTTTACCGGCAAAACAGCCCCGGCGGGAGTCTTTGGGCTTCAAAGCACTAACGGGGCTCCAGGCTGTTCCAGAGGCCTCCACCTCTGCGGAACTACTGGTGCCATGTTCTGGGGTCGTAGCTGCATCCACTGGTACCGGCACCCAGGCATCGGCAGGAGCGATGGATCACAGAATCCTCGCTATCGAATGCAATCTAGCGGCCCTCTTAGCGGCTTCGGTACCGCTAAGACTGCAACAGACGGTTCAACATGTATCGGTACCAACAGGACTGCTTTCCCACATGCCGATCTCTGGTATTGGGGATCAGGAACCGAGACATTTCGGTACCGACTTTGAGCGGTACCGATACCATGCGTTTCAGGAGCACCCGGTGCTTGAGTCTTCCGATTCCGATGACTTTGACGATTCTACCAGTACCAGAGTGAATCTATTAGAAGATTTGGTTCCTTCTCCTCAATGCAAAATGTCTCCTCCAGAGGATATGTCCTTCCAGGATTTCATACGTCATTTAGCAAAGGGTCTTGCAATCACTGTGATTCCAGAAAAGGAACCTAGGGCAGAAGAATTAAGAATTCTATAATACCCTATGGCTCCCAAGGAAGCAGCTATGCTTCCCATTCACAAGATCTTACATGATCTAATGTTGAGAATGTGGGAAACTCCTTTAACAATACCTTCACATTCCCAACGCCTTGACACTATGTACCGAGTGCCAGGTTGTCCTGGTTTTCAAAAAAGTCGGTTACTACACCATTCAAGGGTAGTGGAATTGGCCATGCGAAGGATCAAGACTGCTAAAACACATTCTTCTAATCCTCCAGGCCGTGAATCCAGGACTCTCGATGCCTTTGGCCGTCGATGCTTTCAATCCTCCATGTTAGGAGCCAGGATCAGTTCCTACATTCTTTATATGGGAGTGTTCCTGGAAGAAGTCACAAAAGACTTAGAGCTCCTTAGTCCTTGTGTTTCGGAGGAAAAAAGAGCAGACTACCTTATTGTGGTCAAGCATACCCAAAATGTCTCAACATTCGTGAACCGTGCTACCTTTGATTGCTTTGAATGTATTAGCAGAACCTCTGCTATATCCATAGGAGCACGTTGTATTGCTTGGCTTCAAGCATCAGACTTAGAACAGTGGGTGCAAGAAAAGCTGGGAAACATTTCTTGCCCAGGAGAAAATCTCTTTGGCAAGGACTGGCAGGACAAGGCTAATCAGCTTGAATCTGACAATACTACTTTAAACAGATTGTCAGTCTACAGCCAACCCAGCAAAGAAGAAAATATTCAAAAAACCCTTTTTCAGTAAGAAAAAGAAGCCTTACCAATCTTACACCCATCAAACTCACTGTCTGCTACATGTTCCCCAGAAGGAGCAACCACAGAACAGACAGCAAAGAAAGCCGCAAGCTTAAAAAGCTCAACTGGTTCAACAAGCCACTTAACCCTCCATAGCCCATGTTCCCTGTAGAATCGTTATCTCCAAGTTATAATGCCCTGTTCATTGTAATTTCAGTTTGTTCAATGTAAACCGCACTGATGCAGAATAGCGCGGTATATAAGAGAATGTAAATAAATAAATAAACAGACCCAGCCCCCTCAAGATTTTGTCTTCTATCTAGAGAACTTAGTCATTCTGCCCCTAAAAGTTCCAGAACCCTTGACCATTCCAGGAAGACTATGCTTTTTTGCCAAAAGATGGCAACAGATAACATCAGAAAATTGGACTCTTTCCATTGTACAACTGGGGTACAAGCTTCATTTTCTCAACTTCCCCCCACCTACAGTAATAAAACAGTTCAATTCTCAGGGCCCTGCCACCAACCTCTTGTGGCAGGAGGTCACATCACTTCTAGCTCAAGGAGCAATCGAAGAAGTACCCATTCCTCAACAGGGGACAGGGTTTTACTTCCCCTGCTTTCTTATTCCAAATAAGACAGGGGGACACAGACCTATATTAGACCTCAGAGAATTAAGCAAATATTTGTTCCAAGAAAAGTTCAAAATGATCTCCCTCGGAACACTTTTACCATACCTCCAAAGTCAGGACTGGCTATGTTCTCTAGATCTAAGAGATGCGTACACACATATTCTCATCCACTCAGATCACAGGAAGTTCCTTTTATTCCTGGTCCAAGGAAGACACTTCCAGTACAGAGTTCTTCCCTTCGGACTAACCTCTGCTCCAAGAGTTCAAAAAATGCATGGCAGTAGTAGTAGCAGCATTTATGAGGACTCTGGGAATATTTGTCTTCCCTTACTTAGACGATTGGCTCATTCGAGCATCGACAGCTCCAGAGGCCAGCTTTGCTCTCTCTCGAGCAATGAGAATTGTTCAGTACTTGGGTCTGGTCATAAACCTCCCTAAATCTCATCTCGCCCCCTCTGTCTCTAGAATTTATAGGGGCTTGCCTAGACACACGGCAGTCAAGCGCTTTCCTGCCTCAGCCACGCTGTCTACGTATAATACAACTGGCATCTCAAGCATCTATGAAGGTATTCCTTACTGCTCGGGAGATGCTTCAGCTGCTGGGACACATGGCATCCACGGTCCATGTGGTTCCCTATGCTCGCCTCCACATGCGAGCAGCCTAGTGGACCCTTTCCTCTCAGTGGTCACAAGCCTCGGGTCGACTAACAGACAAAATCAGAACTACCACACGTCTGATTTCGTCCCTGCAATAGTGGCAATCCCTGGAAAACCTCCTTGCAGGCTCTCCTTTCCAGCATTCTCTATGCCAAACCACTCTGATGACAGATGCGTCCAAGATGAGTTGGGGGGCCCACTTACATGATCTCTCCACTCAGGGTCTTTGGACCTCACAGGAGGTTTATTTATTTTATTTCCTGATCGTGTCCCAGTCTAGTCCCATAACCTCTGGGTTCCCAATCCAATCCAGCAGCTTCGAGACTGAGAAACTCCACCTTTTTTGTGACATCATCTGTATAAGTCTCCGGTGCCAGCCTCATGCCACCAGTCACCTCAGTCTCCAAGCAGCTGGATAGTTGGGAGCCCGGGGGTCCCGGGCTCACAGGAGAAACAATTGAGACACCTCAGTTTATGAGCTTAATTTAGCTGTTAGTTATTTTGCAGTTTCTTGCTTTGCAGTCTGTTTCTTTAAATTGGGAGCACTCCAGCTCTTTGGCTCTGCGTCCTCTGTCTCCCTCCTCCTCCCTCCCCCCTCCTGCACCTGGCTTCCTCTTCGGGGCAGAGCTCATTGCTGTCGCCGGCTGTTTCAGAGGTTTTGCCTGAGACACAGCAGCGGCCCGATCAAGCTCCGGTGGGGTAACTCTGTCTTCGGGGAGAGCCGGCGCCACACGGAAGACTGTGCCTGCTAGCGCGTTCGGCTGCTCCTATCCCCCCTCCTCTGTCTCTACCGCTGTCCAGTACCGGTACGGTGAGTTTACCTTGGGGGGGGGGGACGGAGGGTGTTCCCTTGGCTGGTCGGGAGCCTCACGAGCAACTGCGGGGCCGTCTTCCGAGCCGGAGTGGTTTTACTGTGCTCGTGCAGGGGCCGCGGCTCGGTTTGTGTTCCTCAGCGCGCTTTCGCGCTCTTTTTTCCTCGCGGCCCTGCCTCGTGGTGACGATGCGGTTTTCTGCGCGGGCCGGATATTTTTTGTTTTTGGGATTGCCGGGCCTTTTTCTACTGGGCTGTTCAGCTCTTTAGGGAGAGATATTGCAGCATAAAGGTTCAGGCATACTCCCAGATTTCGCAGCACAGCAGTTTTCAGCTTTGGGGTTTCTCTCTGTGCCCTCAGCGTTTTTTGGTTGGAGCTGCATTTTTCGGGTGTCCCGGGCCCTTCTCTTTTCGCACCCGGGTTTTCTGTCGAGGCAGCAGTGTTCAGCATGCCCTCCAAACCCCTTTGCATTGTGTGTGGGACACGGAAGGGCACAAGTGCAGGGGTCTGCAAAGAGTGTGCGGGGGAGGCCCGGGAGCTGGATAACCCCCCCTCGCAGGCAGTTCCGGTGCCAGGGCCCGGGCCAGAGGCTTCGCCTTCGCACATACCGGCCCTAGCGCATGAGGAACCGCTGCCAGGAACATCTTCAGGTTTGGGCGCTCCGGCTTCTCCCATGGTGTTCCCCAATGAGCTCTCTGCCATCTTTTCTCAACAGTTTGTGGCACTTCTTCAACATTCTGCTTTTAGTAGTTTGTTGCAGACCAGTTTGCCGAGCGGCTCCAGCGGAGCCGGTAAACGTCCGGCGTCCCCGCGACGGTCCATTTCCCCGAGTAGGAGCAAGAAGACTCGGGGAGACGATACCCTAGGAGACCTCTCCGGTCTGTCGGAAAGCCCTCTGTCAGATGAGGGCGCCAACAGTGTATGTTTGGAGGACGAGTTAGAGGAGGGCGAGATCCCTGAAAAGGAGGATCAGGCTAGGGTAGTGCGAGTATTTCGGAGAGAGGCACTGCCATCCCTCATTGTAGAGTCGCTTAAAGCGCTCAACATGCCGGAGCCTGCAGCTGCGGAGGACGAGTCATTGGAGGATCCGCTGCTGCAGGTGTTCCGGAAAACTCAAAGGGCTTTCCCGGTGCACAGGGTGTTTCAGGAGATGATTCAGGAGGAATGGAATGTCCCCGAGGCGCCCTTGAAAGGCGCCAGAGTGATGGGCCGTTTGTACCCTTTATTAGACCGGGACAAGGAGGTGTTTCAACCTCCCAGGGTGGACGCTGCGGTTTCGGCAGTGACCAAGAAGACTACCATTCCTGTGGAGGGTAGCGCGGCGCTCAAGGACGTTCAGGATAGAAAACTGGATGTCTTGCTCAGGCAAGTCTTTGATGTTAATGCTCTCTCCCTACAGGCGGCCATCTGTGGCGCCTGGGTTTCTAGGGCCTGCCTGCGTTGGTCTCAGAAAGTTCAGGAAGGCCAGGAGTCTCTTTTGGCGGGAGAAGCGGCACGTCTGGAGTCAGGGGCCGCTTACCTCTCGGACCTCCAGTACGACCTTATGCGGGGGCTGTCCAAGAGTATGGCGTCGGCGGTGGCAGCGCGGCGCTATCTCTGGTTACGTAACTGGTCCGCAGACACTTCGTCCAAGACTCAGTTGAGCAAGTTGCCCTTTAAGGGGCGTCTGCTGTTCGGCGAGGACTTGGACAAACTGGTCAAGGAGCTCGGGGAGTCCAAGGGCGGACTGTTGCCGGAGGACAAGCCCAGGGCCTCTCGGGGGGGCATCGAGTTCCAGGAGGCAGTTGCGGGACTCTCGTCGCTTTCGTTCCCAAAGAGGTACTCCAGGACAGAGGGGGCGTTTCCCCTACCGAACCCAGAGTTTCCGGGGGTTTCGGGGAGCGGGCCGAGGCTTCGGTCTTAATGCCGCCTCCTCCTCCTCCCTTAACCTTAAAAAGCCCCAATGAAGTGAGGGGGGCCCAGTCGTCCACCACCCCCGTGGGAGGACGTCTGCGGGAGTTCCTTCCCGCCTGGGCCCACATTACGACGGATCAGTGGGTGTTGGAAGTTGTTCGCGAAGGTTATGCTCTGGAGCTCTTACGTCCCGTGCGGGACTCCTTTGTGCTCTCCCCCGGCAGGACTGTGGCAAAGCGGGCAGCCTTAAGGCAGACGGTACAGCGGTTACTGGACCTCAGAGCGATTGCACCCGTGCCCGTAGATCAGTACGGGTGCGGTCGATACTCCATTTATTTTATTGTCCCAAAGAAGGACGGGGGTGTTCCACCGATCCTGGATCTCAAAGGAGTCAACCGCTGTCTCCGTGTGTCTCACTTTCACATGGAAACCCTGCGCTCCGTCATAGTGGCGGTGCGACAGGGGGAGTATCTCACCTCCCTAGACCTGTCCGAAGCTTACCTTCACATTCCAATTCGGCAGGAGCATCACAAGTTTCTCAGATTTGCAGTCCCGTTCGGACATTTTCAGTTCCAAGCGTTGCCCTTCGGACTAGCAACCGCCCCGAGAGTCTTTACAAAGGTCATGGTAGTGGTGGCGGCGGCTCTGCGAAAGGAAGGCATTCTCGTGCATCCTTATCTGGACGATTGGCTGATCCGGGCGAAATCGCACGACGACAGCGTGCGGGCCACGGCCCGGGTAGTAGGCTTGCTGGAGAGCCTAGGTTGGATTGTCAACCTGTCCAAGAGCCATCTAGAGCCTTCCCAGAATCTGGAATACTTGGGGGCGCGATTCGATACGCGGAACGGAAGAGTGTTTCTTACCAACCAACGGGCCTTGGAATTGCGGAATCGAGTTCAGAGGTTCCTCAGGCTCCGGACGCCGTCCGCGTGGCATTACCTGCAGTTGTTGGGCACCATGGCGGCGGCGATAGAGACGGTCCCATGGGCGAGAGCTCACATGAGGCCCTTACAGAGGGCTCTGCTTCGCCGGTGGTCGCACCAGCGAGACTCCCTCTCCGGAAACTAGCATGTCCGGAGGATGTTCGTCAGTCCTTACTCTGGTGGTTGCTCCCCCAGTCGCTCGAGAGAGGGAAGTCCCTCGAATCGCCGGACTGGGTGGGTGGCGGTGATGACCGATGCCAGTCTGCTGGGCTGGGGAGCTCACTGCCAGGGAGTCTTCGCTCAGGGGCTTTGGGACGCTCAAGAAAGCGCTTGGGCGATAAACCGGTTGGAGCTAAGAGTGGTGTCGCTGGCTTTGCAGGAGTTCCGGACGCTTCTCGACGGGAAAGCGGTCTGGGTCCTATCGGACAACGCGACGGCGGTAGCCTACGTCAACAAGCAGGGCGGCACCAGCAGTGCGTCCCTAGAGTCCGAGGCCGAAGCTCTGTGTACCTGGGCAGAGGCTCACCTTCTGGACCTGTCGGCAGCCCATGTAGCAGGGGTAGACAACGTGGAGGCCGACTTCCTCAGCCGGGTAAGAGTGGATCCCGGGGAATGGGTCCTGCATCCCGAGGTGTTCGAAATGGTGGTCCGAAGGTGGGGCAGGCCAGTGTTGGATCTCATGGCGACCTTTGCGTCGGCAAAGTGCAACCGTTTCTTCAGCAGGCGCAGGGAACGGATGTCGGAGGGCTTGGATGCTCTCTTGCAGATCTGGCCAGAGGAGCAGCTTCTGTATGTCTTCCCGCCGTGGGTGCTGATCGGCCGGGTTCTACAAAGAGTAGAGGGCTTCCGGGGCCATGTCATCTTGATTGCGCCGGATTGGCCATAAGAACATAAGATATGCCATACTGGGTCAGACCAAGGTCCATCAAGCCCAGTATTCTGTTTCCAACAGTGGCCAATCTAGGTCATACGTACCTAGCAGTTTCCCCAAGGGACACAGGTTCCACAATGCTTGTATTGGTTCAAGCATTGATATCCTGGGTCCCTTCTTAATAATGGTTTATGGACCTTTCCTCCAGGAACTTGTCCAAACCTTTTTTAAACCCAGCTACACTAACAGCCTTTACTACATCCTCCGGTAACAAATTCCAGAGTTTGATTACACGTTGAGTGAAAAAATATTTTCTTTTATTAGTCTTAAATAGTTTACCCTGTAGCTTCATTGCATGTCCCCTAGTCTTTCTATATTCTGATAAGGTAAACAATCGATCTACGTTTACCCGTTCCACTCCGTTCATTAATTTATAGACTTCTATCATATCTCCCCTCAGCCGTCTCTTTTCCAGGTTAAAGAGCCCCAACCTTTTTAGCCTTTCTTCATAGGAGTAGCCTTCCATCCCCTTTACCATTTTGGTGGCTCTTCTCTGAACCTTTTCTAAAATCGCTATATCCTTTTTAAGATACGGCGACCAGAATTGCACACAATATTCAAGGTGCGGTCTCACCATGGAACGATATAGAGGCATTATAATATCTTTTGTTTTATTTTCCATTCCTTTCCTTATCATACCTAGCATTCTATTTGCTCTCTTGGCCGCCGCTGCACACTGGGCCGAGGGTTTTAACATGGTATCCACAAGGACGCCTAAATCTTTTTCCTGGGTGGTGGTTCCTAATGTGGAACCTTGCATCGTGTAACCATAGTTTGGGTTGTTCTTCCCTAGGTGCATAACCTTGCACTTCTCCACATTAAATTTCATCTGCCATTTTGATGCCCAGTCTTCCAATTTATCAAGATCGTCTTGCAATTTTCCACAATCCTCCTGGGTTTTAACAACTTTAAATAGTTTTGTGTCATCAGCAAATTTGATAACCTCACTCGTTATTCCACTTTCCAGGTCATTTATGAATATGTCAAAAAGCAGCGGACCCAGCACAGATCCCTGGGGTACACCACTATTCACCTTTCTCCATTGGGAAAATTGGCCATTTAGCCCTACCCTCTGCTTTCTATCTTTTAACCAGTTCCTGATCCACAGTAGTACACTGCCTCCTATCCCATGACTCTTTAGTTTTGCCAAAAGTCTCTCATGAGGGACCTTGTCAAAGGCTTTCTGAAAGTCCAGATACACAATATCAACCGACTCACCTTTGTCCACCTGTTTATTCACTCCTTCAAAAAAACATAACAGATTAGTAAGACAAGATCTTACGGCGTCCTTGGTACGGGGATCTGGTGCGGTTGCTGGTGGCCAAGCCCTGGCGTCTCCCCGACCGAGCGGATCTGTTATCTCAAGGGCCGCTGGTCATGCCTCACGTGGGTCGATTCTCTCTTACGGCCTGGCTCTTGAAAGGGCGCAGTTGACCTCCCGGGGGTATTCTCCGGCGGTTATCTCTACCTTAGTCAAGTCCAGGAGGCGTTCCACTTCGTTGTCCTACGTCCGCATTTGGAGGATTTTTGAGGCCTGGTGTTGTGAGCGGCAGTACCAAGCGTTACGAGCTTCCCTCCCGCAAATCCTGGAATTTTTGCAACATGGTTTCGAAAAGGGTTTGGCAGCGGCTTCGTTGCGAGCCCAAGTGGCTGCTTTATCTTGTTTCAGAGGCAGGCTGGCAGGTCAGTCGCTGGGAGTCCAGCGGGATGTAAAACGATTTCTCCGAGCGGTTTCTCTTGCTAGGCCTCCGACCCGACAAGTCTTTCCCAAATGGAGTCTTCCCTTTGTTTTGGAGGCCTTAGTGGGGGAGCCCTTTGAGCTGCTGGCTAGGGCGTCACTCAAGGATCTTACTCTGAAGGTGGCCTTTCTCGTGGCGGTGTGCTCGGCTAGGCGTGTTTCCGAATTACAGGCTCTTTCCTGTAGGGAGCCCTATCTTTCCTTCTTTCCGTCTAAAGTGGTGTTGCGGCCGGTGCCGGCTTTCCTCCCGAAGGTAGTCTCGGCATTTCATGTTAACCAGGAAATTTCCTTGCCGGTATTGCGCGGGGATAGCGGTGGTTCTTCAGCTACTCGGTTTTATCTGTTGGATGTCTGGAGAGCTTTACGGAAGTATCTCAAAAGGACGGAGTCCTTTCGGAAGTCGGACAGACTTTTTGTGCTTTTCGCAGGGCCGAAAAAGGGTGAAGCGGCCTCTAAAGCATCTATTGCTCGCTGGATTAGGGAAGCCATTGAGTCGGCTTATGTGTTGAAGGGCAGAGTCGTGCCAAATGGGGTGAAAGCACATTCTACGCGGGCTCAGGCTGCCTCCTGGGCGGAGGCTCGTTTAGTCTTGCCGGTGGATATCTGCAGGGCGGCGACTTGGTCGTCCCTCAATACTTTTGCTAGGCACTACCGTCTGAATGTTCAGATGGCGGAGGAGACCTCCTTCGGATCAGCGGTTCTTCAGGCTGGTTTGCCAGGTCCCTCCCGTGTGTAAGTGTGTTTCACTGCTCTGGTATGGACCCAGAGGTTATGGAACTAGACTGGGACACGATCAGGAAGGTTAAATTAGACTTACCTGCTAATTGTAGTTCCTGGAGTGGAACAGTCTAGTCCCATATCCCTCCCAGAGTTCCTGGGCAAACACATGTCCGGATGGGCTCAGTTTCACAGGTAAGCTGGGCTTGATTCTTGGTTCTGTTGGGTCTGTTCCTTACTTCAAGCAGGGGGTTGGAATGCTCCCGCTTTCTCTTAAGTGCTATAATGGGCTGGGAGTTTCTTGCCCTCATTTGCTATTTTATTGTTATCGCTAATGTTTACTATAGTCTTTTGGCTTACTTGTTTCTCCGGTGAGTCTTCTTTGTCAATAGGTTACTGGTGGCATGAGGCTGGCACCGGAGACTTATACAGATGATGTCACAAAAAAGGTGGAGTTTCTCAGTCTCCAAGCTGCTGGATTGGATTGGGAACCCAGAGGTTATGGGACTAGACTGTTCCACTCCAGGAACTACAATTAGCAGGTAAGTCTAATTTAACCTTATTTATATTTCTTATATACCGCGCTATTATAATCAGTGCGGTGTACAGTTGAACAAAACATACTACAAAGTGACAAGCCACAATGAGTTTACAATGAACAGGGGTAGCAAAACAGGGACGCAACCGGGGGAACTATTTACATATTATAATAATAACTATTTACATATTATAAAACTTTCTGCGAGAGACATATATGGTTTGTTTGCCAGGGGTGTGTAAGTGGGACATGGAGGGAGGGGAGGAGGGGCTGGTTAACCGTTCTCTATGGGGGCGGGGCTATGGGGCGGTCGGGGTAGGAGGGTAGGGTAATGGCAGTGTTCCCTTCCCGCCTAAAGGTGCCATCTTACCTCAGTCTCTTTTTCCGAGAAGCCCACCGGACATGCGTCCTGTCATCCCGGATAAAAGTTTGATTTTTTTGGCGATTCTCGCTATTTTTTCTTCCCGGTTCGACGCCGGTTCCCCTCCCGTGGGTTTGGTACACCGGTATCGAGCCCGATTCTTCTTTTTCGTTTTTTGCCCTTCGTGGCTGGCATTTGCGCCCTTTTTTGCTTTTTCCCTTGAAGGCTGGTCCTTTGACCTCGCGGGGACCTTTTTTTCCCCGATGGCTTCCAGCGGTTTCAAGAAGTGTGATCGATGTAAGAAGTTGATGTCTCTCACCGACACACACGACTGCTGCCTTCGGTGCCTCGGTCCTGATCACAACCCTAAGACGTGTGGACCATGTGGGAAGATGTCTTCCAAGGCATTGCGAAATCGCCAGCAGCAGAAAGAAAGGCTTTTCTCGGACTCAGCCTCCGGCCGGGCCCGGACCTCATCTGAGGCCACGACATCTCGGGATTCGGATCCCGAACGCCGTCAAAGCTCCTCGGACAGGGGGTTCCCCGACCGGGAACGCAAGAGGAAGAAGGGGCTCGTGAGGGCGGCGGCATCAGAGGAGGTCCCTGTCTCCTCGAGGGCCAGGTCTTAAACCCCCGACCGTCGCCCCGGGCCCGTGGAACAAGAGAAGCCTGCCAAAGTTCCTCACGTGGAGCCGGAGTCTGCTGGACATGTAAGCCCTGAGGTCCTCGAGGACTCTCCTCCCAGAGAGCCGACGTCAGGCCCGGCACCGCCGGGGCCCGAGTCGGTGGCTGCTGCGTCTCCCGAGCTGAGTCTCAGGATGACAGTCTTGGAGAGCAGACTGTCTGCCTTCATGGAGCAGCAGCGGGCACTGATGGCCAGCCTGTCTGGCGCATCTGCCCCGACCACCGGGACATCGACATCGAAGTCGACCCCGGAGACCGAGCCAATACTCGAGTCCATCATGGCTCGAAGTCGACCTCGGTCGCGGTCTCCCTCGACCTCCCGTTCGGGACCGAGGGCGTTGACGCCGGTGCCTCCGGCGTCGGGGCGGGTGCTCCAGGGTCCCGCGGGGTCGGACCCTGACTCCTCGTCGGACGAGTCCGCCTGGGAGACGGAGGATGAGGAGTCCCCTGACACATTCACGACTCGGTGCATCCCCTCGGACTCACCGCAGTCTGAGCCCCGGAGTAGATCCCCTCTGGAGGACACCCGGTTCTCGGAGTTTGTCCGGGATATGGCCACCGCGTTGGCTATTCCGGCGGACCCCAAGGAAGAGCCTAGAGCTGAAGAGCTTGAGGCCCTACAGTACGACTCTCCTCCGAAGGAGGCCTTTACTGTCCCGGTTCCTCCGATGCTGGAACGGCTCCTCTTCCGGATGTGGGAGGCACCGGCCTGCGGCACCGGTTCTAAGCAAGCGAGTCGATTCGATTTATCGACTCCGGAAGAGCCTTGGCTTTTAGAAGGCGCAGCTACCACACCATTCCATGGTGATGGAATCGGCCATGCATCGTCTGAAAAGCCAGAAGATGCACTCCGCGGTGCCCCCCGGCAGGGAGGCCCGGAACCTTGATGGTGTGTGTAGAAAGTGCTTCCAGGGCTCGATGCTTGCTTTCCGTGTCCAGTCTTACCAGCTGTACATGGGCATGTACTTGCGAGACCTGGCCAAGGAGTTGGCCGGGTTCTCTGCTGGTCTCTCCGGGGAACCCTTGCAGAGATTTAAGTCCTTGTCCTCTGGGATTCGGGACTGCTCGAAGTTTATGTCCCGCGCCACCTACGATGGCTTCGAGGCTTCGGCCCGAGTCACGGCAGCCGGCATCGCGGCTCGACGCCAGGCATGGCTGCAGTCATCGGACCTCGAGCCATGGGTTCAGGACAAGTTGGTCGATGTCCCTTGCCGAGGTGAAAACCTTTTTGGCAAGCCCATGGCCGAGAAGGCCGCCCAGCTCGAGACTGAGCACCTTACAAGGACAAGGCTGTCTAGGAAGACCTCTGCCCCTTCTCACAAGAAGAAGGCCTCGGGTAAGAAGCCCTTTTACCTGAGGAAGGGCACTGCCTACAAACAGTACCTTCAGTATCAGGCTGCCCAAGCTGTACCCCAGGGTCAGCAAGCCAAGGGGCAGGGTAATGGGCCCTGTAGGCAGAGGACCCCCAAGCCTCCGGCCCCTGCTCCCACTCAGCAGGGTGGGGTTTTTTGACTCCTTGAGCGTAGCCTCTCAGTCCCTGTTCTCCCAACCCTGCACAGTAGGTCGCCTTGCCCTCTTTGCCCACCAGTGGCCCCACATAACTGGAGACAGTTGGGTGTTGAACATAGTCCAAAGGGGCTATGCACTACATTTTCACCAACTGCCTCCACCATACTTTCCAGGGGAGCCTCCAAGGCCTCCCCTGCACACAGATCTTTTCCTCCAAGAGCTCCAAGGTCTGTTGGTGGACAGGGCGGTGGAGCCTGTGCCTCCCCACTTGCAAGGTCAAGGGTTCTACTCCAGGTATGTCCTGGTACCCAAGAGATCCGGTGGCCTTCGACCTATTCTGGATCTCAGGAACCTAAACAAGTTCCTAGAGAAAGAAAAGTTCAAGATGCTTACTCTTGGAACACTTCTGCCCTACTTCCAGCAGGGAGATTGGCTATGCTCCTTAGATCTAAAGGATGCGTACACTCACCTCCGCATTCATCCAGACCACAGAAAGTACCTCAGGTTCATTGTGGGAGGAAATCATTATCAGTACAGAGTACCGTCCTTTGGCCTAATCTCCGCTCCCAGAGTCTCCTGGCAGTGGTGGTGGCCTACCTGAGAAATCAGGGAATCTTTGTCTTCCCTTATCTGGACGACTGGCTCATCAGAGGTCAGACGTGCCAGGAGGCCCGACAGGCCACTCTCAGAACTATTGCTCTTCTTCAGAGCTTGGGATTTGTAATAAACTTCGCAAAGTCCACTTTGCTCCCCTCCCAGAACTTGGAGTTCATAGGGGCAAGGCTGGACTCTGCCCTGGCAAAGGCATTCTTGCCAGCAGACAGAGCCCAAAGACTGATGGACTTGGCAAATCAGTTCCTCAGCGGGTCAGTGGTCTCCACCAGACTCTGCCTGAGGCTGCTTGGCCACATGGCTTCAACAGTTCATGTCACCCCCAATGCCAGGCTCCATATGAGGCCTGCACAATGGTGCCTTCGGAGTCAGTGGTCTCAGGCCACAGGCAGCCTCAGACAGAATAAGGGTGTCCAAACCATTTCTGGACTCCCTCAGCTGGTGGCTGCACCCACCCAATCTTCTGAAAGGGGTACCCTTTCAAATTCCTGGGTGCACAGTGGTGCTGACCACAGACACCTCCCTGCAGGGCTGGGGAGCTCATTGTCTGAACAAGTGCACCCAGGGCCTGTGGTCTCCTTGGGAGGCGGCACAGCAGATCAATCTCCTGGAACTCAGGGCTATTCGACTAGCACTCAAAGCTATCTCTCCTATCCTGGCTTCAATCTGTCCTGGTTCAGACAGACAACCAAGTGGCCATGTTTTATGTGAACAAACAGGGCGGGACTGGGTCCAGACTCCTTTGTCGGGAGGCACAGGACCTTTGCTCCTTTGCCCTCAAGCACAACATGCTCCTCAAGGCTGTGTACCTTCCAGGCCAGGAAAACTTCCTGGCAGACAGATTGAGCAGGATTTTACAGCCCCACGAGTGGCAGCTGCATCCTTTGGTAGTTCAGAAGATCTTCCTAAAATGGGGTCTTCCTTTGATAGATCTGTTTGCCAGTCCACTGAACAAGCAACTGCCAAAGTTCTGCTCCAGGCGACCGCATCCTCTGCGGATAGCAGCAGATGCTTTTCTGATTCCATGGTCTCAGGGCCTCCTGTATGCGTTTCCGCCCACGCCCTTGGTGGCCCGAACTCTGTTCAAGATTCTTCAGGACAAGGCCTCGGTCCTGCTGGTGGCTCCCAGGTGGCCGAGACAGCCTTGGTTTCCACGTCTGCTTCAGCTGGCGGTGGATCCTCCACTGCCTCTGGGGTTGCAACCCGACCTTCTCTCTCAGGATCAGGGTTCCCTTCTGCACCTCATTCTCAAGGCTCTCAATTTTGATGGCCTGGAGGCTGCAAGGGTAGTTCTGGCTCCCTGGGGCCTCCCTCAGGAAGTTGAGGAGGTTGTCCTAGCCTCTAGAAAACAATCCACTAGGAAAACCTATGCTCTCAAATGGAAAAGGTTTTCTCTCTGGTGTCAGCTACGTACAGAGGATCCTTTCTCCTGTACTGTACCAGTAGTGTTTCAATACTTACTGCACTTATCCAATCAGGGACTTCATTCCAATTCTGTTCGGGTCCACCTCTCAGCTCTAGCAGCTCACCACTCCCTGGTGGAAGGACATTCTCTGTCGGTACACCCCTTGGTGTCCCGCTTTCTCAGAGGCTTGCTTTTGCTCAAGCCTCCAATCCGTCCTCCTGCTCCTGAGTGGGAGTTGAATGTGGTCTTGCAGCAGCTGACTCGCCCACCCTTTGAGCCGATGGCTACTTGCCCTCTACGCTTCCTGTCCTGGAAGACACTCTTCTTAGTAGCCCTTACCTCGGCTAGGCGAGTGGGTGAGCTTCAGGCCCTGGTCTGTGATAGGCCTTACACTCGCTTGTATAGGAACAGGGTAGTCCTTAGGACTCATCCAAAGTTCCTCCCAAAAGTTGTCTCCTCCTTCCATCTTAACCAAGAGGTGGTTCTTCCAACATTCTTCCCTAGGCCTCATGCAAGCCAGGCTGAAGCAGTCCTACATACCCTGGACTGTAGGAGGGCTTTATCCTTCTACCTTCTATCATACCTAGAATGCTAGGTATGATAAGGAAAGGAATGTCGGTTTGAGTCTAGCTTAGCCAGTTAGGTAGGGGCAAGTGCAGGTAAGTGGTGTGGGTGGATGGGGAGGAGGGGGTTAGATAGACTTGCACTTTAAGTATTGCTTGAAGAATGGTCTAGAACAGTGATGGCTAACCTTTTTGAGCCCGAGTGCCCAAACTGCCGCACAAAACCAAAGAATTTTCTCAAAGTGCCAGCACGTCAATTAAACCTTAACAACAAGATTTTAGTATCTAAAAACTCTTTATAAAGTTGCCTGAACTATGTAACATCATTTGTAAAGGTTGGAATCTTTGTATTGTCAGAGAATCAATTTGATTCACAATCCTTTGGTTTTCATTTCAATTTATTGGCAATTTATAATGTTTTAATGATTTCATTCAATTTAGAAACAGGAAGGCAATAATTAAACTGGGAACCCCAAAAGCCAAACTTGGAATGTACAACAACACTGTAGAAATAAAACTATAAATTAATTTCCTCTTGTACCAAACAAAGCACAGACGTTAATGATGCACATTTCCCAGAGGTTTCATATTCCAGTTAATAAATTCAAAATAAAGAGAGATTTCTACCTTTTGTGCATTTTTTTTCAGTTGCAATTGTTCCAGCCACTTTCTTCTGGTTTCTTCATGTTTTCTGCTAACTGTCCATCGTCTGCTGTCCATTTGTTCTTTCTTCTCTCTTCTAGTTTTTTTTCCATTCTCTCTCTCTACATCTGCTTTAACATACTAATCTTTCTCCTTTTGCTCTTTCCTCATTCCTATTTCATCCACACAAATTTTACCCCTCCATCCTCAATCCCCACTTACTCTCCCAATACCAGGCCAATTGTAGATTTTTCATCCCTCCCACACAAAATATTTTTCCCCTCTCCATTTTACTCTCCCAGCCCCATCCCATTCTAATCCTCCCCCAACATCAGCTCCCTTCTAGTTCCAGTCTCACCCAGCATCCATTCCCTTCTAGTCCCTGCATCAGCCCATTTCCCGTCCTAGCCCACCATCAACCCATTTCCAGTCCTAGCTCCCCCATCCATTTTCAGTCTGAGTCCCTTCATCAGCTCATTTCCAATCCTAGCCCCCCATCAGCCCACTTCTAGTCATTTCCTAGCCCCATCATCAGCCCATGTCAAATCATAGCTCCCCTCCACTCAGTCCAATTCCAGTCCAAGCCCCCCCCCATGAGCCTACTTTCAGTTCTAGCCCCTCCATGAGTCCATTTCAATTCAAACCCCCACCACAGCCCATTTCCAATCTTAGCTCCCCCCAACAGCCCATTTCCAGTCCTATCCTAGCTGCTCCATCAGCCCATTTTCAGTCCTAGCTCCCTTCCCTCACAGCCCATTTCCATTCCAAGCTCCCTCCCCATCAGCTATTTGCAATTCAAGCCTCCCCTTCCACTCAGCCCATTTCCAGTCATAGCAAGCCCCCAACCCATTACCAGTCCTAGCCCCCATCAACCCACTTCCAGTCCTAACCCCCCCATCACCCCATTTTCAGTTTAAGCCCCCCCTATAACCCATTACCAGTCCTAACCCCCCCATCAGCCCACTTCCAGTCTTAACCCCATCAGCCCATTGCCAGTCTTAACCCCATCAGCCCATTGCCAGTCCTAACCCCCCCCCCATCAGCCCATTACCAGTCCTAACCACATCAGCCCACCTCAAGTCCTAACCCCTCCCCATCAGCCCATTTCCTGTCCTAGCCCCCCCCATAGCCAATTATCAGTCCTAACCACCCCCCATAGCCCATTAGCAGTTCTAACACCCCCATCACCCCATTTCCAGACAGCCCCCATCAGTCCACAGCCCATTACCAGTCCTAACCCCCCCCCAGCCCATTAGCAGTCCTAACAGCCCCCCCCCGCCCATTAGCAGTCCAAACAGCCCCCCATAGCCCATTAGCTGTTCTAACCCCCCATCACCCCATTTCCAGACAGCCCCCATCAGTCCACAGCCCATTACCAGTCCTAACCCCCCCAGCCCATTAGCAGTCTTAACCCCCCCCCACCCCTTTAGCGGTCCTAACCCACCCCCCCCTAGCCCATTAGCGGTCCTAACCCACCACCCCCCCAGCCCATTAGCGGTCCTAACCCAGCCCCCCCAGCCCATTAGCAGTCCTAACAGCCCCCCCGCCCCAGCCCATTAACAGTCCTAACAGCCCCCCAGCCCATTAGCAGTCCTAACAGCCCCCCCGCCCCAGCCCCAGCCCATTAGCACTCCAAAAAAAAAAGCTGGCTCTCTGGCTGCTGCCGCTGCCACCGCAGCAGAATGCAGTGTCCCGCGGGGCCCCTCTGCGCCGGCTGAGCCCTCTGCCCGGCTTTCAGATTCGCGAAGGGAGAGTGTCTCTCCCTCGCGTCTCTGTTAAGCCCGCAGGGGCTAATGGGAAATTTCCCATCAACCCCTCGCGTCTAAAGGGGCTGATGGGAAATTTCCCATTAGCCCCTGCGGGCTTAACAGAGACGCGAGGGAGAGACACTCTCCCTTCGCGAATCTGAAAGCCGGGCAGAGGGCTCAGCCGGCGCAGAGGGGGCCCCGCGGGACACTGTATTCTGCCGCGGCGGCAGCAGCCAGAGAGCCAGCTTTTTTTTTAATGTAATTTTGAGGAAAGCAGAATGTTATTTGCGCGGGGCCCCCTGAAACGCGGGGCCTTGTGCAAAAAACATTCTTGCTCAATGGACGGGCCCGCCCTGGACACCAGCACACTCACCTCCCGCCGCGCCGCATATCTTAATTGCGGACCTTCCCGCGTGCCAGCTGCAAGGCCTTCGCGTGCCACAGCTGGCACGCGTGCCATAGGTTCGCCATCGCTGGTCTAGAATTTGGCTGCAGCAATCCAAGGGAGCGATATAGTATAGGGGGTGAAGTACTTTTGTCCACTAAAGAAGAGTGGGACATAGGCGTGATTGCATCTGATGATTGTAAAGTAGCTAAACAGGTAGAAAAGGCAACAGCAAATACTAAAAGGATGCTTAGGTGCATAAAGAGAGGAATGCCCAGCATAAGAAAGGAGGTGATAGTGCCTCTGTATAAGTCTATGATGCGACCTCATTTTGGAGTATTGTGTGCAATTCTGAAGACCGCACCTTCAAAAAGACACAGGCTGGAGTCAATACAGAGGGTGGCTACTAAAATGGTTAGTGGTCTTCATTATAAAGCATATGAGGACAGATTTAAGGATCTTAATATGTACACCTTAGAGGAAAGGCGGGATAGAGGTGATATGATTGAGACATTTAAATACCTCCATGGCATAGATGCAGAGGAGAAGAGCCTCTTTCAATTGAAAGCAAGCTTGCTACGAGGGGACATGGGATGAGGATGAAAGGGGATAGATTCAGGAGTGATATGCGGAAATATTTCTTTACAGAAAGAGTGATGAATCTGTGGAATAGCCTCCCAGTGGAGGTGGTAGAGATGAGGACAGTATCCAAATTCAAAGAAGCATGGGGCAAACACAGAGGATCTCTGAAGGAAAACAGGGGACTGTTGTAGTGGTTGATATGGCAATACAGACTAGATAGGCCATGTGGTCTTTTTTTGTTATCATGTTTCTATGTCTGCTGTTTACTTAAGAGCATCTGGACTACTTTTACCTTTATTGCAGCCTCTCTATTGAGATGCCCTGTCTTTATAAATTAGCAACTCTCACACCTTTCTTGATGACTGGGCAATGGACAAATAGATAAACCTGGAAGTCACTCATATAAGAATAGTCTTAAATGCACTACTTTGTAGCTTTATTGCATGTTCCCTGGTCTTTGTACTTTTTGAAGAGGTAAACAATCAATTCATGTTTACTCATTCCACTCCATAGACCCCTGTCATATCTCCCATCAGCTGTCTCTTCTTCATGCTGAATAGTCCTAATCTTTTAGGCCTTTCCTCATACGGCTGTACATCGATCCCCTTTATCATAGTAGTTGCCCTTCTCGGTACCTTTTCTAGCAATTTGAATGTTTGGCTCACTTCTGCTTATCAATGAAAAATGCATTGTTTTTCAGCTGTTAACAGGTGTTTTCCATAGGTAGAAGGATTGATCACGCACACAGTGTCTCACATATCCTCAAGAGCTACATTCTTTCTTGGTCTATGGAACTAATTGAAGAGCTGGGGAGATGTAGAACTGCGGTGCATGCATCAACCTTTACACTTAGTTTTGCACTCTAAGAGAGCTATTCCATCTCAGTGCTGTCAGATCTCATCACCAATGTGATCAGTCCTGTTGTCTACAGAAAACATCTGTGTTACAAGTGAGAAACAATACTTTCCACAAAAAGGATAGATGTCTAACATGCCCTCCCAGAGGAGATAGCAAAGACAGATAGGTTGCTGGAGTTAAGATAAAGTGTAGGATAAACAGGGAGGATTCCTAGTGGTAGGAGTATAGTAGTGAAGCACTGGAGTAACTGTACAGAGGGACACTTGCAGCCCAAAAGAGCAGTGATATGACTGTATTGTGCTCCCAAAGTAGCACAGGGATAATCTGCAAAGTGCAATTAGTCCTAATATCTTTGAAAGACTGGATAAGAGAGAGAAGCGGGAGTGGCTGCTGCATTCTATATGGTAATTTGTATGCAAATCTTCCCAGAGTGGACAAATAGCTGCTGCGCAGACTGAATGTCATTTTGGCTTTTATCTGCCATTAGTTATGTTGCTGTACCCTCTCCAAGGGCATCTGTATGTTTAGATTTACAAAATGTGCTGAAACTGTCGACTGTGTGAGTTTTTTGTTGGTCGTTCGTCCGGATGAATCTTGAGCCTCAGCTTGAAAATTGAGTTTAAAATTTGGCAGAGAAGGTGATTTCTGAGATTACTCGTACATTTCCAACTAAATTAGGTTTGTTTGCAAAATCAGTCAATCTGTTTTTGTAAATTATTTTCTGAACTGTCTCGTAACTAAGATAGTCTTTGATTAAAAAAGGAGGTCTTTAATGTAAACTTTCCTTCATTTTGATATTCTATTCGAAACTGGAGCTGTCTTCCTTTAGAGGAGGTCCTGATGGGAGATTAGGATTCCTTTTTATATTTTCAAATTCACTGACTCTGTTGCTTTTACTTGTGCCCTGGTTTGGATTTTGCTATTGAGTTATGACCTCATGGTATTATGCCTTTGAGCTTTGCTGCTACAGATTTCAGCAGTAAATGGTCCTCAAAAGCAGGAGCCATGGCGAGTTGCCAGATATAAAATTAATCAAAATAATGTAACAATCCTATCATGCTCCTCCATAGAGTAACCTGAACCCCCAGTGTTTTATATGGGGAGTTGAAGTTTGTTGTTATCATCTGTTCAAGAGCTGTGTGGATTATAATTAGTTTCTCTATAGAATTACAGGCTTAATTAGGCTTAAAATAGCCTACTAAAGAGTTCTAAAGCATTTTGAAAAGCAGTATTGTAATGCAGGATGTGCACTGCCTCTAGATCCTTTGTCTTAATCTGTGTTTTTTTTTCTTTCTCTACCAGCAGACTTCAGTTCCCTTGCGTTGTGTGTCCTGTAGTGCTGATTTTCCATCTCGGAATAAACTGTTTGAACATTTAAAGGCCACGGGTCATGCAACAGCAATTCATGCAGCATCTTCGAATGAGTCTACCAACTGCAGAACAAAAAAAGAAAAACGTAGAAACAGATAGGATATCTGTGTGTCACTGCAGAAAAATGCATTTCACTAGCCAAAAAATATAGAAAGAGGAAGAAGATCGTGACTCCACAGGCTAAGCATGTCTTGAGTCCACAGAAGTGTATAACTTTATGCAAACCTGATTATTTGAGCTGCATACTGATAAACTTTTTCTGGTCATCTGGATGACTTGTCCCTTCCCTTAACAGATTTGCTGCATCTTGTATGGATAAAATTTGTACAGGGGAAATGTACAAATCTTTTTGTACTAAAATAATTTATGTATAAAGTCTACAGTTGCTATTTATTTTTTAACTACAGAACCTTGGCTGCACTGGACAGTAGGCTAGGCAGACCTGTTTTCACTGTGATAGAGCAATTACTTATTAGCAGCCGAACCTACGGGTTGGATCGCAAGGCTGGAACACCTCATATTTGACTGTGCTGCTGAAACACTTTAATTTTGTAAAAAAGACAAAGTAGCAAACAGATTTTTTCATTTGCCATGTTAATAGACTGAACAAGTTACTTTATGTAGATCACTAGCGATTTAGTTTCTTTTACAAATAAATTATTGTATGGAAGAGTGATTGATATCTCCCATAGTTACTTGATTTTGTGTTTTTTTTTCCTAAGGTATCCCCAAAATGAAATGATCTGATTCATATTGGCCCTTGTTTTTATACGCACCTACACGTGTAGATTGCATAGATGTGCAAATAGCAAATTCTTAAAGCCATTATTTGCATGTGTATTTTTCCCTGGGCAATGAGGAGGAAAGTGGCAGGGGCTTGGTTTGGTGTGATGAAAAATTATTAGCTGTGAGCTTCCCATTTTATAATAGGAAGCAATGTCTATATTAAAAAAATAAATAAATTGCATGGTGGCTTTTGCATCTGTCCAAAGATATGCACAACTGTCAGCTTGAAGGGGCAGATGCAAAGGCCAACAGAACCCCTTCCCCACTCCCCCCTCTAGTGTCAGGGCAGGAGCAATTCCCGGTCACTTTTGGCCCATTGGGTGCCTGAATTCAAAATGACTTCTCTGGTCCCTAGCAGTAGTCTCATGGTACTATGGCTGGGGGTCAAGATGCCATATAAGGGACATGCAACAGGACAGGAGCAACTGGGATTACTTTTGGCCCACATCTACACACCAGGGAGAGACATATACAGACACACCCCTCCCCCTGGTGAGAACAGCAAAGGAGTTCAGTTTGATCAAAGGGATTTGTAGTTCCAGTTCATACTGCTAGACCAGTCCAGGCAAACGGGTTATGCACCCCTGCCAGCAGATCTTGGAGACAGAGAATTCTACCAGAGCTCTGATAGGCTGGAGCCTGGTGATATAATCCTACCCCTAGGGGTCTCCCTCAGTTTTTCTCTGTCTCCAGCAGATCTGGATGCTTTTTTTTTTTTGCTCCTTCAAACCAAATTTAAAATGCTTTATTTCTTTGTGATTTCTCTTGGAGAGATTATGCCCTGAGTTGCCAGTGTACTTATCTGAGCACCAGGATGATTCCAGCAGAAGCTCCTGTGTCCTCTGTCACAGTAGAGATCGCTGATGTGCAGACTCCCCAGCACTAGTCATGAGGGCTATTTAGCTGGATGGTAAGCCTCCTAGAATCCAGTCCCTGGGGCTGATTTTAGTGGTGAGGCAGCTGCAGTGGTTTGAGCAGCGGTCCGTGGCTTCTCTGCACTTTCGGTACTGTAAGTACAGAAACTGTCTTTCTCCCACTGCTGTCTGCAACTCTGTGGTAACTCGATTTATTTTTCTTGATTTTTCAGTGATTTTAGGCATTTCTCTCATGCCTGCAACCCTCCCACCTTCTCCTTTGACTTTTTAAGTTAATTCCTTAGCTTTTGGGGGTTTTAATTCACTCTTTTTGTGTTTTATTTTTGCCGGCGGCCATTTTGAATAGCTAATGAGCCTCGGTTTTTGGCGGGAAGCCAGATTACTTCTCTGCTGGCTTCTAACAGCTATATTGCTGTTTAAGTTTTTTTTTCCACAACACTTGCTAGCTGTGAGTTGTGAAGGGGTTCCCTTTTCTCTGCCTATGTATTAGCATAATGAATAAAAAGTACGGAAGGCATGGATAGAGAACAGGATGCAATTCAGAGCCACAGTACAATGCTAAGTCACTGACGAATGGTGCAGGGTTCATGGGTTCCATCCCCCACTGTGCCCAACAAAGAAGGCTGGCTGAGGCATTACCTATTATGGGGAATATTGTTAAATGCCTGTTCCTGCGGGACGCAGTTATTTGTTTTTAGTTCTCACTCTGCCTTATTCAGGTTTATGCTGTATAGGCTGTCAGAAGAAACACAGGGACCTCATGAATCAGCTCTGCTCTTCCCCCAGCATCTTGCTTCCCCAGATGAACTTGGGAACTCCTGAGCTTGGCTTCAGTGGAGCTCTCCATTGGCTTTACGCTGCGCTGAGTCTTTACCAAGAGAGTTCGGATACCTCCAGGAAGTTCAGGTATCATTTTCTGAAAGAAAACTGAGTACCCTGGTTTTTTTCTTACTTGCCTCAGCTGCTCTGGGATGATTTCAACTGCATCCGGACTGGCTGCCTCTGAGTTTTGAAGTTTCTACTTTAAATTTTTAGTCCACAAACTGCAGCCGGGTTACTTTGTACGTCCTACTGAATATTGTACCTGTCTTATTCAATATACCATTTGATTGGAATTTTAAGTCAGTGTTTTGGATCCTGACTGTTTTGGGCTCGGCCTAATTAAGCATGCTCACTGTAATCTTCCTACGGCTGGATTTGAGCTTCTACATCCCTCCCCAGAAACACCTTTCAGCCCCTACCATGGAGGTCTGAATGGCTGCGGAGGGATCACACTCTAATTTCCCTACTTTCAGTCACTGTAATTGCCTTACCCTGACTTTGAAAGTTTCTCTATGCCAGCACAGTGAATGACTGACAGTTCCCTTCTCAGCTCAGTGAATACCTGACAGTTTTTCGGTGCCAGCGGCCGTTTTGTTTTTCTCTTCAGTGTTTCTTTTTGGAGGAAACAGCTCTAAACAGCAGTTTCCACACATTTAAACATGCTGTGGAGGCACGTGGAGTTTCAAAATCATTTTCTTGAAGAGTCTTGGGTTTCCCTGAGCCTACCTTGCTTTTTGTTTTAAATGCAAAAAAAAAAAACCCACACAAGAAGAGGAAAGGTGGTTTAAGTCTCTACAATGCTTCTTTCTCTGGCTGTATTATATGTGATATGTAATCAGCCGAAGGGGACATTAATAGATTGCTTGTGTTCCACCTGCACGCTGCATCCCGGAGACTTTCCCCATTCCCACTGCGTTGCTAGCTGGGTTCATCAGCACCTTATCTCCCCCCTCCTCAGAGCCCCTGCTGCAGGATCTTCCTGCAGGAGAAGATTCAGTCAGCTCCCATGTCGCTTCCACAGCCGCTGGAGACCACAGCAGCCTTGACTGACAGTGCCTTTCTCACACTCTTCCATCTGGCATGACGCCTGTGACTTTTGGAGTCTTTTGGATTATCTCCTACACCTGCCCAGTAGCAGGCGAGCATATGGCGTGGTCTTGCAAGTGGTCCCATAAGTCCTCAGACCTTAGAGCAGTACGTCCTCCTTGGGGCGTAGCATGTGCCTTGCGGGGTACTATGGATATTCAAGAAGACTTTAAATCTTCGGAGGTCAGCCCTGACTCCTTGGAGTACGGAGATGGGGAATATTCTCCGTCTGTTTTCTTCGCTGACGGTTCTCCGCCTTTTTCGGTAAGAGGAGTTGCCGGCTCTAATCACACAGGTGATGGAGTCGCTCCCCCTAGCCGACACGCCTGCTCCTCCGGATTCTCAAATCCGGTTGCAGCCGCATCCCATTTTCCAGTGCATTCGTACGGCACGCGGTATTGGTCGGTTATACCCTTGGTCTCCCTTTCACTTGGACCATTGGCTGCAATACCCGACGGTTGATGCATTCTGACCAGGGTCATCAGGCATACCACACTTCCAGTTGAGGGCGGAGAGGCGCTCCGCGACCAGCCAGACCTGAAGAGTTGGGAGACTGCTACAGTCCGGTTTTCCTTTGCCCGCTATTTCCTTCTTGCAGGTGTGCGGAGGTCTGGCAGCTCGGGCCTCCCTTCGATGGATTCCGCAGCTTTCAGGTGTTCCCGAGTTGGTTCATTTCGAATCCATTGCTGCATTCCGGGCAGAGGCATGTCAGCTCGCTTCCTAGCACCGGTGTCGGTAGCTCGGAGATGGCTCAGCCTGCGTCAATGGGCAGCGGATGTTGCTTCATTTAAAGGCTCCAGCGTTTAGATGCCATTCGTCCCGGTCCACCGTTGGAAGGAGGACTGGGCCGTTACTCTGTCTATTTTGGAATGCTTCAGGTCCTGGATTCTCTCGGGGCTGGGTGCGACACTTGTAGGGGACGGGTGTTTCTACCTCAGGAAAGTTTTCAGAAGATCTCATTTCAGCTCCGCCGCTGCTTGGATCAAGCGGCGCCTCGGCCTTGGGGCTACCTTCAACTCTTGAGGTCCATGGCAGCAACAATAGCCCTCGTTCCGTGGGCAAGAGCGCTCTTGCGCTGCTTGCCGACGGCGCTTCTATCTCGTTGGTCGCCGGTATCGGAGAGTTATCGAATCCGGTTGCCTTTGCTTCTGCCGGTGCGCCGCAGCCTCCACTGGTGGCTTCAGGCACACAATCTTCTACGGGCGGTCCCTCTGGAGTCTCTGCGCTGGATCTTGGTGACGCCAATCGCCGACCTCTCCGGTTGGGGAGCGCCTTGCGGCTTAGCCTCGGCGCAGGGGTGTTGGTCACCTCGCGCAGCCCAAGGGTATATCAATCCTCTCGAGACGCGGAAAGTGCGCTTCGCCCTTCAGTTTCAGCCTCTAATGCGGCGGTGTGCGGTTCGGATCCTGTCCGACGCCACGACGGTTGCTTACCTAAGCTGCCTAGGCGGCGCGCAATGTCCGGATGTCTCACAGGAAAGGCGTTTGCTCCTCCCGTGGGCGGGGGAACATCTTCATGCTGTCGGCACAGCACATCGCAGGCGTGAACAATGTGTAGGCCGATTTTCTCACCCGGCACTCTCTGGAGCCCGGGGGCTGGGCTCTGCAGCTGGATGCGTTCCGGTCCATTGTTCACCTGTGGGGCCTACTGACCATGGATCTAATGGCTACGGCACAGACTGCCACGGCTTCGCTGTACTTCGGCCATTGGAGGGGCGAGGGAACGCACGGCATAGATGCTCTCTCTCAACCATGGCCGATTCATCTTCTCCGGTGTGTTTTCCCTCCCTGATCCGTGATATGCATGGTTCTCCAGCGGCTCCGAGACCGTCGCGACCCTATACTCCTGCTGGCTCCGAGTTGGGCTCGCGGACCATGGTATGCGGATCTATTCCGTCTGTCTGGGGCGTCGATGCTCCGCCTCGAGGCGTTTCTCAGCCTTCTGATTCAGGGACCGGTGGAGATGGAAGACCCGGCTCCTTACTCGCTTACGGCCTGGCAATTCCACGCCGCCGGTTTGCTCGCTACGGCTATTCGCCTAGCGTGGTCGTGACGCTTCTCACGGCGCGGCGGTCTACCACGACGCTGACTTACGCTCGGGTTTGGCGTCTCTTGATGGTTGGTGTTCGCGAAATAACCTCTCACCCTGGCGTTGCGGTGTTCCGGATATCCTGTCCTTTTACAGGCCGGAGTGGATAAGGGATTAGTGCTCGATTCCTTGCGAGTACAAGTGGTCGCCTCAACTTGTTTTTGGAGTCCTATAACGGGGCGATCAATAGCTTCGCATTTGGACGTGTCTCGGTTCCTCCGCGGAGTTAGGCCTTCCGGCCTCCTCTGCATTCGCCTGTGCAGGCGTGAGCTCTCGTGCTTGTCCTCTGTGCCCTCGTTGCTCCTCCCTTTGAGCCTCTGAGGGCATGTTCTCTTCTAGATTTGACTCTGAAGGCAGTCTTCTTGGTGGCCATAACTTTGGCACGCCGTCTTTCTGAGCTCCAGGCTCTCTCGTGTCGACATCCCTATCTCTCGTTTTCCTCCGAAGGCGTTTCTCTGAGAACTGTCCCTTCCTTTGTTGCCCAAAGTGCTGACGCCATTCGCTGTTGACCAGCCTCTTTTCTTTCCGTCTTTAACAAAGGCGCAGTGTGACAGTGGTCGGTCTCCGTTGCGGGCGGTGGACCTTAAGAGGGTTCTTTTTCGGTATCTGGGGGTCTTCCATATGACTGTTGCTCTTTTGTCTTGTTCGCGGGTTCTCGTCGGGGATCCGCAGCCTCCGAATCTACCATTTTTAGATGGGTTACGGAAGCCATTGAGGTGGCGTACCTTCTTCTGGGAGAGCCAGCTCCACCGGGACTCCGTGCTCACTCCTCTCGGGCGCAAGCAACTTTGTAGGCCGGGAGGTCTCATGTAGTTCCTCTCGATATTTGCCGGGCGGCGACTTGGTCGTCGCTGTCCACCTTTGTCGGTCATTATATGTTGGACGTTCATGCCCGTCAGGAGGTCCGTTTTGGAGTTGCTGAGCTGTCCGGCGGCCTTGCCCCCCCTTGAACGCAGGTAGCTTGGGTACTGCCCGTTTGTCTGGACTGGTCTAGCAGTATGAACTGGAAGGAGAAATTTCACTTACCGTTAATTTCCTTTCCTGGAATACTGCTAGACCAGTCCAGGACCCGCCCTGCTGTTGGAGTGCCGCTGGTGCGGTGCAGCCTGCCGACCGCGGTTCTTCTCTTTGCCGGTATGCCTCGCCATGGGCAGTCCATGGGTTCGTAGGTGGATACTGTTTTCAGCTCTAGGGAGTTCTTCGGCTCCCTTGTATATATTTCACTTGAGACCCTCTGGGGTGATGTTACAGTTCATGTTGCATTAGCTTGTGGACGTAACTGAGGGAGACCCCTAGGGGTAGGATTATATCACCAGGCTCCAGCCTATCAGAGCTCTGGTAGAATTCTCTGTCTCCAAGATCTGCTGGCAGGGGTGCATAACCCGTTTGTCTGGACTGGTCTAGCAGTATTCCAGGAAAGGAAATTAACGGTAAGTGAAATTTCTCCATATGGGGTAGGTTACCTATCCCACCACCAGCCCCTTTTTGAGATAGTGGGGCAAACTTGGGGCTCGCTATCTCTATTCCTGCAACCAGGAACCTGCAGTGTTCCTGGTTGCAGCAGTGCAAAATGGGATGCGCTTTTTTTTAATAATGTCCTTTTCCTGATCGTGTCCACAGGCTAGTCCCGAAACCTCTGGGTTCCCCATCTAATGTAGCAGCTTGGAGACTGAGAAACTCCTCCTTTTTGTGACATCACTGGTATATCCTCTCTGGATCCGCCTCGTGTCACAAGTTACCTCAGTCTCCAAGCAGCTGGATGGTGAGCCCAGAGGTTGGGCTCACTGGAGAAACAATTAGGAATAGCTTAGTTTGAGTTTAGCAAGTCTATTTTGGGTTTTCAAAAAAAAAAAAAAAAAGGGAGCAATTATATAAAGACATATGAGACCTGAGTTTTGGGTGTCTGTGCCTTTAAATTCTTTCAGGCCTGACCTCTTCTCCGGGTCCCTCCTCCCGCTTTCCTGTCTCCCTTCGGGGCTTCGGGATCTCTCTGCTCGGCCTCCTTGCTGGGGGAGCAGCATCAGTGTTAGCTGCCTTGGGAGGAGTGGTGCCTCAGATCCTGCCGGCGTCCAGCCTAGCCACGTTCGGAGCATCAGCGGGCAACCCCCCGTCCCCGTTTCGAAGTCGTGCTCCGGGAGTCGGCGGCAGCCTGTCTTGGACCGGACTGGTGCATCCTGCCGCCGGCGGCGGTAAGTAGCCGCGCGCTCCTGTGTGCTAGGCAGCAAGTGCGGTTTTTTGGCGCGAACCAGGCTTTAGGCCTTGGGCCGCGTGCGATCGGCGTCTTCAGGCACCGGGACCTGGGGCGGGCAGGCTGAGGTCCGGGAGTTCGCGGGGGAATCCCCAAAGTGTGCCTTTACTTCGCAGTGCCATGCGCACAGGTCTTGCCTTAGGGTAAGATACAAAAAAAAAAAAAAAACGGACAAAGCGCGCTCGTGCCTGTCTGTTTTTTCGGGCCACACGAGTTTTTCAGTAGGCCCTGAGCCCGGTTCTTGCTTGCTCATACTGCGGGAGTGATTTTGGCCCAGTCTTCTGGGATTCTCTATTTGAGCATGCCCTCAAAGCCCCTATGTGTAGTGTGTGGCTCTAAGAAGGCCACAGAGTCGGGGGTTTGCAAGTCATGTGTGAGGGATGCGTTGGGGTCAGAGCAGGAGAGAGAGGAAGCGTCGGGACCCGGCGCACTTCCCTCGATCTCGCAGTCTTCCGCAGGTCCGCAAGAGGAGCCCGTGGCAGTACCCTCATCCGCGGGGGAGCTCGCTGCGTCACCGGTGGCCTGGCCTCAGCAGCTAACCTCTATTTTCTCTCCAGATTTTCTTTTATTGCTGCAGCAGTCCGCTCTAGGTGGTGCGCAGCTGCTGAAAGCTACGGTAGGAGGGCGCACGGTGAAGCGGCCCGCTACTCAGGGGCCACTGGAGGACTCTCCACACGGGCTTAAGAGGCCACGCGGTGACGGTGCTGTCGCAGAGCACTCGTTGGCCTCTGAGGGTCCCGTGTCGGACGAAGAAGGGCTCAGTCTGGATTTGGAGGACGAGCTGGAGGAAGGTGAGCTTGCTGAAAGCGAGGACCAAGCCCGCGTGGTAAGGGTCTTCAGACGAGAGGAATTGCCGGCTCTGATTGTGGAGGCCTTGAAGGTGTTGAACATACCGGTCCCGGGTTCGCAAGAGGATGAGACCCTGGAGGATCCTTTGTTGCAGGTCTTCCGGAAAAGCCAGAGTGTCTTTCCGGTCCACCGGGTGTTTCGTGAGATGATCCAGGAAGAATGGAATACCCCAGAGGCTCCATTGAAAGGAGCACGAGTCATGGGCCATTTGTTATCCTCTGGCGGAGTCGGACAAGGAGGTGTTTCGGTCACCGAAGGTTGACACGGCTGTCTCCGCAGTGACTAAGAAGACTACCATTACGGTTGAGGGTAGTACAGCCCTTAAGGACTCTCAGGACAGAAAGTTGGATGTGCTGCTTCGGCAGGTGTTCGATGTCAATGCGCTGTCGCTTCAGGCCGCTATATGCGGAGCCTGGGTGGCCAGAGCCTGCTTGCGCTGGTCTCAAAGGGTGCATGATGGCCAGGGCGGCGGCTCATCGGAAGAGGCGTCCAGGTTGGAATCTGGATCGGCTTACCTGGCAGATATCCAGTATGATCTCATGCGCGGGTTGTCCAAGAGTATGGCGTCGGCGGTGGCAGCGCGGCGATACCTGTGGCTACGTAACTGGGCGGCGGATAGCTCCTCCAAAACTCGCCTAAGTAAGCTTCCCTTTAAGGGCCGTCTGCTCTTTGGGGAAGACCTAGAGAAGTTGGTGAAGGATCTTGGGGAGTCCAAAGGCGGCAGATTGCCTGAGGACAAGCCCAGGACCGGGCGGACAGTCCCGTCGGGCAGAGGTCAACAGAGGGATTTCCGACGATTCCGTTCACAACGCTTCGGTTCCTTCCCTCGCGGTCGTTTCCCTAGTCTGTCGCAAGGCTTCCGGGGGTTTCGGGGAGCGGGACGAGGTTTTGGGGCAGCCTCCTCGTTCTCCTTCCTCCCCAAGAAGCCCCAATGAAATGAGTGGGGCCCAGCCGCCCCCACTCGCCGTAGGGGGGCGCTTGCAGGAGTTTTATCCTGCCTGGGCCCAAATCACGTCAGATCAATGGGTTCTGGAGGTCATCCGCGAGGGCTATACGCTGGAATTTCTGCGTCCCGTGCGAGAGTTCTTTGTGCGGTCCCCCGGCAGGTCGCTCGCCAAACAGGGGGTTCTCAAGGAGACCGTACAAAAGCTGCTGGCACTCCGGGCCATAGTCCCGATTCCACCAGAACAATGCGGCAGCGGTCGGTACTTCATCTACTTCGTCGTTCCGAAAAAAGACGGCGGGGTGCGGCCTATCCTAGATCTCAAGGGTGTGAATCGCTGCCTCCGGGTGGCCCATTTTCACATGGAAACGCTGCGTCCCGTCATCGTGGCGGTGCAGAAGGGAGAGTTTCTCGCCTCGCTAGACTTGTCCGAGGCCTACCTTCACATTCCCATTCGTCCGGATCATCACCGGTTCCTCCGTTTCGCGCTTCCCTTTGGCCACTACCAGTTCCGGGCGCTACCCTTTGGTCTGGCGACGGCTCCGCAGATTTTCACGAAGGTCATGGTAGTGGTAGCGGCGGCCTTACGGAAGGAAGGCATTCTGGTGCACCCCTATCTGGACGATTGGCTGATCAGAGCGAAGTCTCATGCGGAGAGTGTGATGGCGACAGCCAGGGTGCTAGCCTTCCTCGAAGAGCTAGGATGGATAGTCAATATGTCCAAGAGTCGCTTGGTCCCATCGCAGAATCTGGAATACCAGGGGGCCTGGTTCGACACGCGGATAGGAAAGGTTTTCCTCACGGAGCAGCGGGTCCAGACCCTGCAGGGGCTGGCCTCCAAGTTCTTGACGTACGAGACACCAACGGCCTGGCTTTACCTGCAGCTGCTGGGCACCATGGCGGCGTCCATCGACACGGTGCCGTGGGCGAGGGCGCACATGAGGCCCTTGCAGGGAGCGCTTCTCCGACGCTGGTCGCATCAGCGGGACTCTGTCTCAGCGGCTTCCATGCCCGGAGGAGGTTCGGCAGGCGCTGCAGTGGTGGCTTCTGCCCTGCTCGCTGGAGCGCGGGAAGGATCTGGAGTCCCCTGCCTGGGTTCCTCTGACGACCGATGCCAGTCTCCTCGGCTGGGGTGCCCACTGCCAGGGCAGTTTCTCGCAAGGTCAGTGGAGTGCTCAGGAGCGGCTGTGGCCGATCAACAGATTAGAGCTGAGAGCAGTAACCCTGGCGTTGCAGAGTTTTCACTCGGTTCTCGACGGGAAGGCGGTCCGGGTGTTTTCCGACAATGCGACGGCGGTGGCCTATGTCAACAAGCAAGGGGGCACCAGCAGCGTGGCGCTCGAGGAGGAAGCCGGGGAGCTATGCGGATGGGCGGAATCCCACCTGCTGGATCTCTCGGCGGCGCATGTGGCCGGAGTAGACAACGTTCAGGCCGATTTCCTCAGCCGGGTGCAGGTGGACCCGGGAGAGTGGGTTCTACATCCCGACATTTTCCAGATGGTGGTCCGCAGGTGGGGCGAGCCGGTCATGGATCTCATGGCGACCCTCGCCTCGGCAAAGGTGAGTCGGTTTTTCAGCAGGCGGCGAGAGAGAATGTCGGAAGGCCTTGGACGCTCTCATTCAGGTCTGGCCGGTGGGTCAGTTGCTCTACGTCTTCCCGCCGTGGGTCCTGATCGGCCACGTTCTGCAGCGCGTAGAAAGGTTCCAGGGGCAGGTCATCCTGATCGCCCCGGACTGGCCTCGCAGACCCTGGTACGGGGACCTGGTACGGTTGTTGGTAGCGAAGCCGTGGCATCTTCCGGCCAGGGCGGATCTTCTGTCCCAGGGTCCGCTGTTCATGCCGCACGTGGATTGGTTCTCGCTTACGGCCTGGCTCTTGAGCGGGCGCGGCTGAGCTCCCGAGGGCACTCGTCGGCGGTCATTGCGACCTTGTTGCGGGCCCGTAGGAGGTCTACGTCATTAGCCTACGTTCGTATCTGGAGGATCTTTGAGGCCTGGTGCGGAACTAAGGGGTGCACGCCTTTAAAGGCCTCTGTGCCCCAGATATTGGAGTTCCTGCAGGATGGTTTTGATAAGGGTTTAGCGGCCGCGTCCCTGCGTGTGCAGGTAGCTGCCGTGTCCTGTTACAGGGGCAGAGTGGGAGGTCAATCGCTTGGTTCTCAAAGGGACGTCAAGCGCTTCTTACGGGCGGTCTCCATCCTACGCCCCCCGTTGCGCCAGATCGTACCCCAGTGGCACCTCCCGTTCGTGTTGGAATCACTCGTGCGCGAACCTTTTGAGCCTCTGGCTCGGGCGACTCTCAAGGACCAAACGCTGAAGGTGATCTTTTTGGTGGCGGTGTGTTCTGCTAGACGGATCTCGGAGCTGCAAGCCCTGTCGTGTCGGGAGCCCTACCTCTCCTTTGCGTCGAAGGTGGTCCTGCGGACGGTGCCGGCCTTCCTCCCGAAGGTCGTTTCGCCTTTTCATGTGAGTCAGGACATCTCGTTGCCGGCCTTCTCAGGGAGTGCCCGCGGGGCAGCGGCGGAGAGACTGCATCTCTTGGACGTTGGTCGAGCCTTAAAGAAGTACGTTAGGCGGACGGAGTCTTTTCGGAAGTCGGACGGACTCTTTGTGCTTTTCGCAGGTCAGAGAAGGGGCGAGGCGGCGTCCAAGGCCTCTATTTCTAGATGGATTAAGGAAACCATTGCATCGGCATATGTTTTGAAGGGGAAGCCGGTGCCGGAGGGCTTGCGAGCCCACTCTACTAGGGCACAGGCCGCCTCTTGGGCGGAGCGTCGGTCGGTGTCTCCGGGTGAGATTTGTAGAGCAGCGACCTGGTCGTCCTTGAATTCCTTTGTGCAACATTATCGGTTAGACCTCCAACAGAGGGAGGAAGTCTGTTTCGGGGCGGCTGTGCTTCAGGCTGGTTTGCATGCCCCTCCCCGGACTTGAAGACTTTCTTCACTGCTCTGGTACTAACCCAGAGGTTTCGGGACTAGCCTGTGGACACGATCAGGAAGATGAAATTAGGCTTACCTGCTAATTGTAGTTCCTGGAGTGGACACAGGCTAGTCCCGTATCCCTCCCAAGTATTTCGCGTTCCGAGAAGCCTGAAGCATTCCAGGTGAATTACCGGTAAGTTATGAGAATATTTGCAGAGCTTCTGGGGCTAAGGGTCCTTTAGGGACAGCTACTGTTTTCGGGGGCACTTTCCTTCCTTTGGGACGGGGGTGTGGTCTGAACGGACTAAAGTCACAGTTTGTTTAAGGGGCTGGAGCGTTTATGGTTAGTTTATTCTTGTTATTAATTCTTACTTGTTGCTCCGGTGAGTCTGCTTTGTCAATAGGTAACTGGTGACACGAGGCGGATCCAGAGAGGATATACCAGTGATGTCACAAAAAGGAGGAGTTTCTCAGTCTCCAAGCTACTACATTAGATGGGGAACCCAGAGGTTTCGGGACTAGCCTGTGTCCACTCCAGGAACTACAATTAGCAGGTAAGCCTAATTTCATCTTTTGTAAAATCGCTGCTGCAGTTGGATATGCCAGCAAATGGATATGTACTCCTGCGTGCCCTTATAGGTATATTATAAAAGGTTCCATGTTGGGCAGAACCTTTTGTAACATACGGTGGGAATTAAGCACAACCTGGCCTGGATGTCTCAGTACCCCTCTCCACATTCTATCTAAAATGGGGCTTACTGTGTCAGTAAGATTGTAAAAATAAATTTTTTTATTATAATTATGGCTTCTCTTTTGGGGTTTTTGTAAATTGTTAAAAGGTTTGTTTAATTTGCAGCTGAGTAGGGGTTCTTTGAGGGACTAAAAAAATCAGTGTTTTCTGATACAGGTACGATTGCAGGGATTTGATGACGTATCATTTGTGCAGCTTAAACATTAGCGCAGAAAAAGCACAAAAACAAAATGGAAGATTGGCGGCAGGAAAGGGGATGGGTGAGAGTTGTAGAGGAAGTGTTGTTTCTTACAGTGTTTATTGGTACAAATACATATTTTAGACTCTTCATTAAGAAGAAACCCACGAAGGCGGCGTCCTTGGACGGTTCTGACCGGCTGGGTACTCCCCGGGCCCAGTCCCGCAGTTGAAGACATTCATCCAAGGCATCAGAGAAGGAGCGGCCTGCGAAGGTCCCCCGAAAGGATCCAACCGCAGACCAGCCTCTGTCCCCAGACACTATCCTCGTCGAGGATTCCCTTTCAGGGATGCCAGCATCTGGTCCGAGCCCCTCTGTGCCCACGCCAAAGGTTACAGAGCCTTCTGGTCTGGAGTCCAGAATGGCAGCCCTGGAGCGCAGTTTGTCTGCCTTCATGGACCAGCAGCATGTGCTGTTGTCTGGCATGACCAATTCATCCGCCACGACCACCAGACCCTTGATGTCCAAGACATCCCCGGAGGCCGAGCTGATCCTCAGCCGAGGTCGCAATCTGAGTCCCGCTCGATGGGACCACGTTCATCCCCAGCAAGTTTGCCAGGCACCGGCTGCAGGGCATCTGGGGCCCTGAGGTTCACAGAGCAGGCCGCCTACGAGTCATCGATGGAGTGGAGGAGTGGCCTAGTGGTTGGGGCAAGGTATTTCAGGCCGGAAGGTCGGGGGTTCAAATCCCACTTAGAGGACAGCAACCTTGGGCCAGAAGGACTGGAGTTTCTAGTCCCACAGGTGCTCCTTGTGGTCTTGGGCAAGCCACTTAACCCTCCATAGCCCCTGTTCCCTGTAAAATAGATATCTCCAAGTTATAATGCCCTGTTCAATGTAATTTCAGTTTGTTCAATGTAAACCGCACTGATGCAGAATAGCGCGGTATATAAGAGAATGTAAATAAAATAAATAAATATTCAGAATGTGAGACGGAGGGCAAGGAGTCCCCTGATATCCATCGCTCACGGTGCCCATCCCTCCCATCTTGGATCGACTGATGCCCCGAATGTGGGAGACACCGGCTTCGGTGCTGGTGGTGAGCAAATGGCTCGACTCGATGTATCGAGTCCGCCGGAGCCCGGGCTTCCAAAAGTCACAACTGCCGCACAACTACATAGTGGTGTAGTTGGCCATGCGTCGGCTAAAAAGCCAGAAGACGCATTCCTTGGTGCCCCCCAGCAGGGAGGCCCACACTTTGGATGCCATCGTCAGAAAGTGCTACCAGGGCTCAATGCTCATCGGCCACATCCAGGCCTACCAGCTGTACGTAGGCATGTACCTGAGAGACTTGGCGAAGGAACTCGCAGGGTTCTCAGCTAGTCTCTCCGAGGAATCCTTGCAGCTGTTCAAGAACCTGGCCAAAGTAGTCCGTCAATGCTCCAAATTCATGTCTCGAGCAGCCTATGACTGGTTTGAGATGGCGGCTCGAGTAGCGGCGGTGGCATCAGTGCACGCTGCCAAGCTTGGCTACAGTCATCCGACTTCAAGCAGTGGGTTCAGGACAAATTGACCAATGTCACCTGCCAAGGAGAGAACCTCTCTGGCAAACCCATGACTGACAAGGCTGCTGAGCTGGAGACAGAATTCATGACATGGACCAGGCTCTCCAAAAAGATCTGCCCTTCCCCAACGGAAGGGCTTGGGTAAAAAGTCCTTTTACCCAAGGAAGGAAGTGCTTACCGAAACTACCCACCTTATCAGGCCTCCCCAGCTCCCCAACAGGGTCAACAGACCAAGGGATATGGGCATGGCCCGCGTAAGCAGAAGGCTCCAAAACTCCAGGCACTGGCTCCGGCCCAGCCAGGGGGGAGCTTTTGACTCCTTGAGCATGATCTATCCACCCCAAGGAGATCAGCAGCCTAGGGGGGATGTCTGGCCCTCTATGCCCAGAGGTGGAGGTCCATCCCCACCGATTCCTGGGCACTTCGGCTAGTCAGGGAGGGTTACCTCCTCCACCTGACTCGGACACCTCCCCCTTATTTCCCAGGAGAGCTCCTCAGGTCTCCCCTCCATCGGGACTTTCTTCTGAAAGAGTTGGTAGGTCTTCTCAAGGACAAAGCGGTGGAATCGGTGCCCCACCATCTCAAGGGCAGGGGGTTCTACTCCAGGTACTTCCTCGTGCCAAAAAGGCCCATCCTTGACCTGCACAACCTCAACAAATTCCTGGTGCGGGAGAAGTTCAAGATGCTCTTCCTTGGAACATTGCTGCCATACCTCCAGTAGGGATACTGGCTATACTGCTTAGACCTCAAGTATGCTTGTACCCACATCCTCATCCACCTCAACCACAGGCAGTATCTGCGGTTCGTAGTGGGGGGCAGGCATTTTCAGTACAGGGTGCTCCCTTTTGGCCTAGCCTCTGCCCCAAGAGTGTGCAAAAAATGCCTGGCGGTCATGGCCACCTTCCTCCTGCTCCAGGGGGTCTTCGTCTTTCCCTACCTGGACTACTGGCTCATAAAGGGAGGCACTGCCTCAGAGGTACAGCAGGCCTCCGCACGCATCATCCAGGTTCTGCAACACTTTTGTCATAAACTACCCCAAGTCTCACCTCCTCCCGACAGTGTCTGGAGTTCACTGGGGCAAAGATCGACCCTCTCCAGTCGAGGACTTTTGCCCAGGGACCGAGCCAATCGTCTCAGGACTCTAGCTTGGAACGTACCGTACCGTCCCTTGGTGCTCGCTTGGCTTCTCCTGCGTCTTCTCGGGCACATGGCCTCCACAGTCTACGTCACCCCCGGTGCTCGCCTCCACATGAGGGTGGTGCAGTGGTGTCTCCCGGACCAATGGTCTCAAGCCACGGGCCGACCCGAGACAGAGTTTCTGTGACCCGTCAATTGGCAGATTTTCTGTTCTGGTGGCAGTCTCCCCAGCATCTCGAGGTGGGCGTGCCTTTTCAGGCCCCAAGCCCCTCAAAAGGTCCTCACCACAGACACCTCCCTGCTTGGCTGGGGAGCCCACTGCGGAGATCTCCACACTCAGGGCAACTGGTCACCAGGCGAGAGCACCCAGCAGATCAACCTTCTGGAGCTCCGAGCCATATGCCTAGCCCTGAAGGTCTTCTGTCACCACCTGTATCACCAGCCGGTGCTGGTCCAGACGGACAACCAGGTGGCAATGTTCTATGTGAACAAACGGGGTCACGGGATCTCGTACCCTTTGTCAGGAGGCGATGGCCGTCTGCTTGTACACAATCCACCAGGGTATCTTTCTGCGGGCAGTGTACCTGCTAGGCCAGGACAACCTGCTGGCTGACAGGCTCAGCAGAGTTCTCCAGCCGCACAAGTGGCAGCTGGACCCCAGGGTAGCCAGTTGACTTTTCCAGCTCTGGGGGGGAACCCGTGATGGACCTGTTCACTAGCCTGGACAACTTTCAGTTGCCCTGCTTCTGCTCCTGGCAGGCCCACCCCTCCAGAGTGGCAGCAGACGCTTTCCTAGTTTCATGGTCGGAAAGCCTCATGTACGCCTTCCCTCCTACACCACTGATCACCAAGATCTAGTTCAGGCCCCTTCGCGACAGGGCCTTGTTCATCTTGATAGCCCCTCGGTGGCCCAGGCAACCATGGTTCCCCCTGCTTCCACAGTTGACGGTGACCCCCATCCCCTTGGGGACCACTCTGGGACTCCTATCTCAGAAGGGGGGCTCTTTTCTGCACCCCAACCTGGGGTCCCTGTCGCTGACAGCATGGCTGCTGAGAGGGTGACTCTGGCTAGGAAGGCTTATGCCCTCAAATGGTGCAGGTTCTCTATTTGTTGTGCTGAACACGGGGCCAACCCTTTCTCCTTCCCAGTGGCTCTGGTGTTACAGTTGCTTCTCCACCTCTCTCAGTCCGGGCTAAAGTCTAACTCCATCAGAGTGTACCTTAGTGCCCTGGTGGCGCACCACCATCTGGTGGATGGTAAGCCCCTCTCGGTCCAACCGTTGGTGACCCGTTTTCTTCGGGGCCTGCTCTTATCGAAGCCCCCGGTTTGCCCTCCGGCAAACGAATGGGACCCCAATATAGTGTTGGGGCAGCTCAATTGCCTGCCCTTCGAACCTATGGCTACCTGCCACCTTCGCTACCTCCCTTGGAAGGTGGCTTTCCTGGTCACGCTTACCTCAGCTCGCAGAGTTAGTGAGCTTCAGGCCCTTGTGGCAGAGGCATCATATACTAGGTTCTACAAGAATAGAGTGGTGCTTCGCACACACCCCAAATTTCTGACAAAGGTAGTGTCGTCCTTCCATCTCAACCAGGAAGTGGTGCTCCCTACCTTCTTTCCAAGACCTCACGCCAGTTGGGCAGAGACGGTCCTCCACATCTTGGACTGTAAGAGGGCTTTGTCCTTCTAAATCCAATGCACTCATGGTCACCACAAAGCCTCTCAGGTTTTTGTCTCCTATGACCCCAGTAGGTTGGGGGAGGCGTTGACCAAACGTACATGGGTGGCGGACTGTATTGCCCTCGCTTATGAGCAGGCGAGGCTCCCACTTGACGGCCACATCACGGCGCACCGTGCCAGAGTCATGGTGGCCTCATTGGCAGACTTGTGCTCTGTCCCGATGGTGGACATCGGCCGTGCCGCCACCTGGTCTTCGGTCCATACCTTTGCAGCCCATTACTGCCTGTAAAGAGAGTCCTAATGGGACAGTGCCTTCGTCCAGGCTGTGCTCCGTAACCTTTTCGGGGCTTAGACAACTCCTACCCTCTGATCCTTCTGTGTTCAGGCTACTGGAGTGCTAGTTTCATCGGACACAGGGATCCTACTGTGATCCATATACACAGGCTAAATTGCTGCTGCTTGCGGCTCCCCGTGAGGGAGCCCCTATTTTTGCTATGGGCTTTCGGTTCCCTGTAGCTAGGGAGTCCCATATGTGAGGACTGACTTCCTGCTTGTTCCTGGAGAAAGTGTAGTTACTCACCTGTAACAGGTGTTCTCTGGGGACAGCAGGAATCAGTCCTCACAACCCTCCCTCTTCCCCTGGGAGTTGCTCCTTTATCATCTTTTAATTTTGCTGTCTTTTATCTATGTCATCTGAGTGAGCAAGATTGGTACCCTTGGGTGGAAAGGGGACCATGCATGTGTGGTGGCATCTCCCAAAGGCTTTCTCTGAAAACTGGGGGGATGCTTCCATGAGGGCTCCATCGGTGCAGACATCACCCATAAGTGAGGACTGATTCCTGCTGTCCCTGGAGAACACCTGTTACAGGTGAGTAACTACGCTATCTCATTGGATCAGCACATGCTATCCATTGAGAAGACATTAGCAGCACTACTGGCAGCATCAGTACCCCGACCACTGATGACTCTGTGGGGTTGGTATAGACATACGGACCAACACCAGAGATAGTATCGGCACCAGCATCTGTATCATTACCGGTGCTACCACTTCAGACCTATACTGCTCCTCTGTCAGCATCGACACCTGGTGCTCCATCAGCAATACCACAATTGATGCTGCTGACTTCTCAGCATGGTGAGGACATAGAGCATGACCAGCACTGACAGCACCATTCGCGTGGTTGTAAACACAGACAGCATTCTCCAAGCTCGGAGTCCGATGGGGAACATGGTCATCATAACTTTGCAGGGGGTCCAATCAAATAAAAATAGCAGGTCGACTTTCCTTCTTTGCCAATCACTGGCAGGCCATCACTTCAGAGCAATGGACTCTAAACATCATTAGGGAGGGTTATCAATTAAACTTCAAATAACTTCCTCCACTTCACGTCAAAGGCGAATATCCCTCCAACCTGCCCTCGGGGCCCTGCTTAAGGAGGAAATCTCCAACCTCCTCACCCAAGAGGTCATAGAGGAGGTTTCACAACAAGAATTACACAAGGGCTTCTATTCTCCTTACTTCCTTATCCCAAAGAGGTCAGGAGGATATAGGCCCTATTCTCCACCTCCAAAATCTCAACAAATTCTTGGTAAAGGATAAAATCAAGATTATCTCCCTGAGAGCTCTCCTACCCTACCTGCAGGAACAAGACTGGCTATGTTCCCTAGTTCTAAAAGATGCATATACTCATGTCCTGTACATCCAGGACACAGGAGATATCTCCGCTTCACTTTTCAGGGGGCCCATTATCAGTACCTAGTCTTCCCCTTTGATCTGGCATCTGTTCCCAGAGTTTTCACAAAATGCATGTCAGTGGTAGCAGTCCACCTGCGAAGCAAGGGTATTTTTGTCTTCTCCTACTTGGACAACTGGTTGGTAAAGGCAGACTCTCCAGAAGAACTCTGCTCTTCACGCCAGATCACCATAGCATTGCTACAAAACCTGGGATTTGTAATAAACTTCCCAAAGTCTCAACTAACCCCAACTCAAAGGTTGGAGTTCATAGGAGCAGTTCTCGACACTCAGCTATCAAGGCCTTTCTACCACTGGATCATATGGACCAACTAGTCAACTTAATCACCCACATGGTCAACAAACATCAACGGCTCGGGACTACCTGTGTCTCCTGGGCCATATGGGGTCCACAGTGCATGTAGTGCCATATGCACGACTACATATGTGCCTAAAACAATGGATCCTATCATCCCAATGGCCACAATCCATGGGACAATTGAACGAGATCATTCTGATCACTCACCCATTAGTGCACTCCCTACTTCGGTGGTGCACGCCAGCAAACCTGCTCGAAGGACACCTTTTCAGTTGCCTCATTCTCAACACCCTTATGACAGATGTGTACAAGGTTAGTTGGGGAGCCCACTTGGAGCCACTCTCCATTCAGGGCCTCTGGACAACCTTCAGAAATCATCCCTACAGATCAATTAGAGCTACGAGCAATCTCAAAAGGCCTACGGGTTTTTCACCATCACCTCACAAACAGCCATGTTCTGGTAAGGACAGACAACCAAGTGGCAATGTTCTATTTGAGCAAGCAGGGCGGAACAGGTTCACTTCTCCTTTGTGAGGAGACCTGTCGCCTGTGAAATTTTGCCATCTCTCACCACATACACATTCATACAGTATATATTCGGGAGAGTAGAATCAACTTGCAGAAAAATTCAGTCGGATTCTCCACCCACACGCGTGGCGTCTACATCCGAACAGGGTAGCCCAGATATTCAAAGCCTGGGGAACACCAGTCATCGACCTCTTTGCTACTCCACAGAACACCAAACTTCTGTACTGCTCAAGAGTTCCGTCCAAACTCAGCCAAGCAAACGATGCCTTTCATCTACATTAGGGTCAAAGATTGCATTATGCATTCCCCCCCACATCTCTAATACTGAAAACCCTCTTCAAGCTCCAGCTGGATGGTGGCACTCTGATACTCATAGCCCCCTTCTGGCCTTAACAACCATGGTTTCCCCTTCTTCAACTACAAGAGATGAATCCAATCTATCATGATTGCAGTCTGAGCCTTCTATCCCAGGAAGACTGAACAGTTCTCCATCCCAATCTGAGTTCACTTTGTCTGACTGCGTGGCTTCTGAAAGCGTAAGCCTTTCAGCATCTCAATCTGTCTACTGAAGTAAAAACAATTCTCCTGGCTTCTAGGAAACCCTCCACCAGAAGGATGTACTCCTACAAATGGCACAGATATGAATCATGGTGCTCAAAAGACAATCTCAATCCATTTGACGGACCAGTATCTGCAATCCTGCTATATCTGCTGCACTTGTCCTCTTCAAGACTCAAGACCAATTCAGTTCGAGTTCACCTAAGTGCCATTGCAGCTTTTCATAAACCAATCAATGGCCAACCCATCTCAGTGCACCATTTAGTGGCAGGCTTCATGAGCGGTCGTCTCCTCTCTAGGGCGCTCATTCAACCACCTCCAGTGGCATTGGATCTCAATGCTGTCTTGGCCCAGCTTCTCAAACACCTGTTTGAACCCCTCAGAACAACCAACCTGCACTACTTGACTTGGAAGGTCATTTTTCTTGTGGCCCTGACCTCAGCCAGGAGCATTAGTGAGTTGCAGGCATTGGTGGCTCACCCACCATATACCAGATTCCATCATGACAAGGTTGTCTTCAGGACACATTCACACTTTCTTCATTCCACATAAATCAATCCGTCATACTTCTGGTCTTCTTTCCAAGACCTCATTCCTCCCGTGCAGAGGCCACCCTGCTCATGCTTGATTGCAAACAGGCCCTGGCCTTCTACCTCCAGAGGACGCAGGATCACCGTAAGTCCTCACAACGTGTCATTTGACCCCACTCATCTGGGGCTTCCGGTAGCTAAGCAAATGCTTTCCAGATGGATAGCAGACTGCAGTGCTTTCGCTTATGATAAGGGAGGACTCTCCCTCACAAGACATGTCACAGCTCATAATGTTCGAGCAATGGCATCTGTAGCTAACCTACGCTTAGTAGTCATTGAAGAAATATGCCGGGTAGCAACCCGGTCCTCTATCCACACTTTTGCTGACCACTACTGCTTGGACAAGGACTCCTGCTAGGATGCGGCCTTTGCCCAAGTGGTCCTCCAGTATCTTTTTGGGACATAGCTACAACTCCACTCCCCTGCCCACACTGTTATCCAGATCTCCATGGTGGGTATGTCTATGTCCAGTTGAACTCGGTCTGATATCTCTGACCTAGTTTCCAACTCTCTTGTAGAACTGGGAGCTAGGGAGTCCCATATGTGAAGAGTACATTCCTATTTGTTCCTGGAGATAGTGTAGTTACTCACCTGTAATAGGTGATCTCTGGGAACAGCAGGAATTTAGTCTTCACAACCCACCCTCCTCCCCATGGATTTGGAGGGTTATTTTTTACTATTCCTTCTTAGCAACAAACCCAACTGAGGAGAGGGAATCAGAAGAGCGGGAAGGCAGCCATGCAGGTGCAGTGGAGTACTCCCAAAGGCTTTCCTATAGGACACTGAGGAGCACTCCTGCATGGACTTTGTCAGTGCAGACGTCACCCATATGTATAGACTACATTCCTGCTGTTCCCAGAGATCAGCTGTTACAGGTGAGTAACTACACTTTCACTAATAAGGAAGTGAGGCTGTCTGCTGATTGGCGAGTTAATATTTTGAGTGTTGAGTAGGATTTTGTATTTGATCCTGCTTATAATGGGTAGCCAATGTAGTTGCTTAAGGAGAGGTGTAATGCGAGTTTGTTGGGATTTTGCCAGTATGATTCTTGCTATAGTGTTCTGCGCTAGCTGCAGGGGGAGGTATAATGTGCTCTTTGGGAGACCGTGGTAGATGGAGTTGCAGTAATGAAATAGAGGTGTGATTACTGCCTGACATATTGTGCGGAAGTCCTTGGGGGACAGTAGCTTGTGTAGATTATTTAGGATGCAGAGCTTGAAATAGACAGATTTAGTGATGCAGCTTATTTGAGGCTGAAAACTGAGTTCTTGATCAAGTGTGATACCTAGGTAGTTGACTTGGGTTTTGACACAGATTGGGTTATTGTGTATCATGATTGCAGTTGGCGGATTGAATTTCTTGTGATGTGCAGTATGTTCCACTTGTAGTTAATCATGAGGTTGTGTTCTTTAAGCCAGAGATTGATTGCAGTGAAACAGTTTGAAATTTTGGTGTAGTCTGGCAATATGGTGGTAAAATGGGTAAATATTATGCCATCTGCATATATAACGTAATTGACACCAAAGTTCTTGATGATGTCAGAGTGGCTGTATGTAGATGTTGAACAGGACGGAGGAAAGAGCAGATCCTTGTGGTTCGCCTTGTTTGAGGGAGAATGGTGTGGAAGTTAGGGTGCCAATTTGGATTTGTTCAATGCAGTTTGATAAATAGGAGTGAAACCATTTTAAAGGAGTTCCTTGGATTCCAATGTTGTGGAGTCTGTTTAGCATTAGTTGATGGGTGACAGAGTCAAAAGTGGATGTAATATCTAGGAAAATGAGTATAAATCCTTGTGTCATGATTTCCCTCCATTGCCCACCGCTTTGATTGAAGGATAAGGCGGTATAGAAAACTGGTTAAATAAATAAATACATTTCCATGCCCTTGATCAGGGTGTTGAGTAGGGAAGTCAGGAGGGTTTCTGCACTATGGTGAGGGCTGAAACTCTGCTGGTGAGTGTCTAGAGGAGAGTTCATGTCCAGATGATCTTGAAGTTGTTCCAGAACAACCTTTTCAATAATTTTGGCAATGAACGGGTTGCTAAAGTCTATAAGAGATCGGGCAAGCAGTGTCGAGGTTTGGTTTCTTTAGGAAAGGATGGATAGAGAATTGCTTGAAGGGGGGGGTTAATTCCTTGTGATAGTGAGCTGTTAACCAGCTTGCATATGTGTAGGGTATGAGGGAGGTCTCTTTCCATCTTAATCCAGGCCACTGGGCAGGGGTGGGGGGGGAGGTAGTTGTGTTTATGGCTGAAAGTATGCTGCTAATATGCTTATGACTGACAGAGTTGAACTTGCTCCATATGTGGTCTTGGACTGAGATGTCATCTTGTGGGTGAATCTCGAGCTAGGGATGGTTATAGTTAGTATTCTTAACTTGAAGGTGTTGAGCCATGCTGTGTGGGTTGAGTGAAGGTTTTGTATTTGGGAGGGTGGGGTTCTTCATGAGCAAGTTAATGATGTCAAATAATTTCCTGGGCTTCTTAATAAGGTTGGTATAATACTCTCATTTTTGCTTTGTTGGTGAGGCCACAATATTTATTCAGCTCTTGGAGATATATTGCTTGTGTGGTGTTGTCTTGGGAAGTTCTCCATTTGCGTTCCAGTCGGCGTACTTTGGATTTTTGGTCCTTTAGGTTTTTGGAGTACCAGGCAGAGGTGTTTGTGCATTTGCACTTGTTGATTGTAAGTGGGGCTGTAGCAGTGGCTGAGATGGTGGTGTTCCATGTTGTTATCAGGGAATCTATTTGTTCATCTGTAGAGTGTGTGGTTAGCTTAGGAGTTATTTTCTGGCTGAAGTGTTAGCTGTCAAAAGGAAGGAACCTGCGATAGGTGGTGCTGGACTCTGCTTTTTGTTTCGGTGTTCTTTGTTGAGTGAGTGCAAAGGAAATCAGGTGGTGATCAGACCAGGGGACTGGAGAGATGGAGGCTTCTGTGAGGTTGGTGCTGCTTGCCAAAGTGGTGGAGGTGAATGAGGTCTAAGGTTTACCCCCTTTATTGTGGGTGGGGTTGGTGACAATCTGTGAGAATTGTAAGTTCTGCATGGCCTCTAGAAACCCTGTGGCTTATTTAGTTAGGGAGGTTAAGTTGAAATACCTGAGTAGGATGTGTGAGGGTTTTTTGTTCTAGCTGCATACTGTCAAGAATGGTGGAGAGATTGTCTGCTCATTCTCTGTAATTCTCTCAGGGTCATGATCCCAGTGCTTTTCAGGCACAGTGATGTAGTGCTTACAGTTTCCAATGGATGAGGTGCATTATTTTATTATGTCTTTTTGTATGGAAATTTTCTGCCATCAGAACTTCAGAGCCAACTATGAGGTGAGTCACCGTTTGCAGGTCTTTCTTACAGAATCAACATATGTCTGTTGCTAGTTTTTTTTCAGTGCTTGCTGTAAACTGTCTTGTCTGTAATCTGCTGTCCTGTGCTGCAGCTATCAACCTCTTATCCTTCGGTTTCAATTCCCCCCCCCCCCCCCCCCTATAACCATTTATGTGTCCGTTCTTGATCAACAAAGAGTTCCTGGAGTTATGCAAAACTTGCAGTTTTGCACAGAGTAACACTGTATTTCCCACTATATTTGTGCATTTGCCACTTGTTTTTCCTTGTCTGTTCATCTAATTCTTTGAAGAGTGTTTTTTTCTTGTTTTACAAATTCTGTTATTTTGTATTCCTATGGGTTTTTGACCTATATGAAGTCAGGAGTGCCTTTATGGCAGATGCTGTCCATGACTTGATCCATTTGTCAACTTGAGCAGTGGTAGCAGCCATGATAGTCTGGCATTGGCTGTGGTTGTGTCACTGGTCAACTGCCACGGCCTCTGAGATGTGACTGGCAAGGTTGCTGTTTAGGGGCCATGTGGTGTTTGGGGAGGACCTTGAAGCTTGTCAAGGACCTCAGGGAGATTATGCCTCAAAAGCTGCCAGAGGACAAGCCTTGGGGATCGTCCCAAGTTGTTGTCATCGCATTCTCAGGGCTGTGACTCGTTGTTTTCAACCAACTCAGACTGTGGGCCATTGGGGATATGCCCCTGTCAGATTGGGACATAGGCAGGTATTAAATCTGTTTCATTGTGCCCAAAAAACATGCATCCTTTTATCCGATCCTCAACTTCAAGGGAGTCAACTGCTGCCTGCAGGTGTTTCGGTTCAAGATGGAAACTTTAAGGAAGGTTCTCATGTTACTAGACTTTACCAAGGCATTCTTTCACATTCCCATCTGTGTGGGTCATCAGTGGTCTCTGAGGTTTGCTATCCTGGACAGGCACCCAGGAAAAGGATATGGGAGTGATTGTAGACAATACATTGAAATCTGTTCAGTGTGCATCAGTGACCAAAAAGGAAATGGAATGTTAGCAATAATTAGGAAAAGAATAGAAAATAAAACAAAGGATATCATAATGCCTCTTATCGCTCCATGGCGCTACCACACCTTGAGTTGTGTGCATCTCAAAAAGTATATAGTGGTATTAGTAAAGGTACAGAGAAGGGCGACCAAAATGATAAAGGAGGACTTCTGCCTTCTGGATTCGATTCAAGTGCCTTCTGGATTTGATTCAAAAAGCTTCAGCTCCAGCTGCTTCTTTGCTGTGCTCTATGATCATCGAATCTGCTCTGAAATGGGCCAAGAGCTACAAGTTGCACTCTTCAGCACCCCTATGGAGAGAGGCTCTGACTTTTGGGAGGAAAGTGTTTAAACCCTATGCTGTTTATGAGCATGCACTTAAGGAACATCATATACAGCATGCAAGAGTTTACTAACACACTCTCTCCAGCAAAGGCCAAGCAACTGAATTCCCTAGCAAGCAAAGGGTAGGCATACAGAAAGTATGTAGTTAAAGCAACTTATAATACTTTTGATATGGCATTGAGAGATATTGGTGCCCTGATACTCTCATGGCTTCAAGCCTCAGGCTTCCAGTATGATATGTAGGAGAAGCTTGTATAGCACTTGGTTGGGTAGCCCCACTCTGCCCAAAACCTTCTCATAGCAAATACTGACATCCTTGGTGCTGCCATAGCCTATATCTGCAACAGACACAGTTGCGCTGGGCCAAACACTGCCAGTGCAAACTCCAGATCAATGATTATTTGATGCTTTGCTTAGTCTAGCACTTGACCCGATAGCCCCACTCTGCCCAAAACCTTTCCATAGCAAACGCAGACACCTTGCTACCATCATGGCCTATATGTGCAATGGTCCAAAAACAAGAGCACAAGGTACTCACTAATGTCCAAGGGCATACCAAGAAGCGATTTATTCAAAAATGAATTTTATTAAGACCACAATGGTCAGAAAAGGAACACCAACACCACAAAACCCTGTACGAGCGATGTTTCAGCAGAGCCTTCTTCAGGGATCGGAACACTGTGGTGTATTGTCTTCTATTTGAACAATCCTACGTGGTACAGATTCCTGTTGACAGTTTTTCATACAATCCAGCATCATGGAATCGCTCAAGCTGGTGCTCAGCAATGTGAAATCTGGAACAGGAAAGCTGGTTTTCTCTCAGCTTGTTACTCATCTTGATAGCACCAATACTATTCATCCTCACCAATCCGGTTTTCATCCTGGCCACAGTACAGAAACCATCCTACTTTTCCTTCTCAGTGAAGTCCATGTATCTCTCGACAAAGATAGCATCTCTTTTGCAGTATCCCTTGACTTAATCTGCCTTTGAGCTGGTTGATCATACAATTTTACATTCATGCCCACATGACATCAGTTTATATGGCACAGTTTTCCACTGGTTTAGCTCTTTATTATCTGATCGTTCCTTTTCTGTCATTTTTAATTCAGCTGTTTCGACTTCTTATCTTCTTGGTTGCAGTGTGCCATAGGGCTCGGTGCTGGCCCCACTCTTGTTTAACATCTTCCTTTCACCTGTTGCTCTTGGGATTTCAGTATATTACTATGTTGCTGATATCATACTACTGTTGCACACCAGCCCTCTCTTCCCTGACCTCACGCCTCTCAACTACCTTACCCAGGTAGCCTCTTGGCTGAAGGCACATCATCTCATTCTCAACCCTGGGAAGACCTCAGCAATCTGGCTATCTGGTTCCACTGTATCACAATCACTATCTCCTCTTCTTGCTGTGGTTTCTATTCCATTGGTGTCTTCCTTCCACTATCTCCCTGTCATTCTTGACTCAACATTGTCCTTTCACAATCACATCAGTTCTGTCATATGCAGTTCATTTCTTTCTCTTCAAAAGTTCAGGCCTGTTCACCCATTCCTTTCCTCTTCATCTCTAACCACCTTGGTTCTATCATTGGTTTATAGCATGCCTAGATTATTGAAATATCATCTTTGCTGGTCTTCCCAACTATGAATTATGATGACTACTACTCATACATAGTAACATGGTATATGACTACAGATAAAGACCAGTATGGTCTGTGAGACTGCTAGCACATGCTTTCCAGTAATGATCATATCACCCCTTTACTGATCATTTTTCATCGGCTCCCCATATACCACCACATCCACTATAAACCTCTTACTCTGGTCCATAAAATCTGCATACAGGCATTCTGTCCTCTCTCTTTTCTTATCATCCTTTACGCCCCATACTTGACACTTTGTTCATTTCATTCCAATTGCCTCCATCTCCCCTCTGCTTCACAAGCTAAATTCAAATCCACCCTTTTTTCAGCCTTCTAATTTCTTAGTCTCAACCTTTGGAACAATCTGCCCCCTGACCTCTGTTCAGAACCATAATACACCAACTTCAAAGTCAAACTCAAAATGTTTCTATTCCATAAAGCCTTTGACCTTTCCATCATCTGATTTATTTATTTATTTAACATTTCTTTTATACCGCGCTCTTACCATCAGCACGGTGTACATTGAACAAACATATACATACAGGGTAACTGTAGTGTATTTTACATTTAACAGGAGTTGAAACTTGGAAGAACAGGGGTAACTAACTACAGTTATTCACATAGTCGAAAATCTCTGGTTATATGCATGGTGTGTGTATTTCCCTATGGAATCTACACCGGAAATTAACTTGTGAATAGGTAGTGCTTGAGCCTTTTCCTGAATTGGGTTAAGCTGGTGATAGCGCTCAAGTCTGGTGGGAGGGCGTTCCAGGCTTTTGGAGCATAAATGCTGAAGGCTCTTTTAGATGTTGCCTTTGTGCATCTCGCTATTTCTTTCGGGACAATTAGGGTGTTTATTGCTGCGGATCTTCTGATTCTATTGAGGGGTGAAGTGCATAATAGTTCAGTGATGGCTGCGGGTGATTAATTGTTCAGGGCTTTGAAGGTCGTGATTATGATCTTATGTTGGATTTTGGCATGGGTCGGTAACCAGTGGAGTCTTTTCAGGATTGGTGTAATGTGGTCTGTCCTCGATATTCCTTCCAATACTCTGGTGGCTGTGTTCATTGCCAGTTGGAGAGGGTTTAGCGTTGTTTGTGGGAGTCCATGTAGAATTGCATTTGAGAAATCGAGGTGTGGCATCACCAAGGCTTGGTAGATGGTTCTGAAATCCGTGGGTTCAAGTAGTGGTCGTAAATGCCGGCGTGTATGTATTTTGTGATATATCAATTTTGTTGTATTTTTTATGTGTGTTTTCATGTCTAGTCGTTGGTCCAGGGTGATGCCTAGGTATCGAATAGTGGGTTTAACTGTTAGTTCTGTGTCCTTTATCTTTAATGTGGCTGGGGGTGTGAAGTCCTGGTTCCTCGTGATGAACAGTACGTCAGTCTCACTATGATTGATTCATAAGTTCTGTGTGAGGAGCCACTCTTCAACTGCTTCGAAACAGCTCACCAGTGGGGTAAAGTCGGGTTGGTTGATTAAAAGAATGAACTAGGTCACAGATAGGTTGCATGTAGATGTTGAACATTAATGCGGAAAGCGAGGAGCCTTGCACTGATATTCTCTAAGTACTACTCCCTCCCTTCTCCTCCCATCCCTTTCTTAACCTATCTCCCCTCAGGTATGACTGTGGCATCTCTCCTTAACTGAATGGCTTTTTCTTCTATTTTTCCCTTTCTTTTAACTAAGTTTTTATTATTGTAAACAGTTCTGTTGCTACTGTGAAGGGTGTTATGTCAAGTTTTAATAAAGATAAACATGATGTGTGCCAGTCTGTGCTGTGGAGAGAATCTCTTCAAAGATGTATTGTAGGAGGCTGCACCTCTTATCAGGTAGCATGTTGACACACTTACGACCCTTTCCAGGACTGCATCTGACTTGCTGTCCTCTTCATCTAGGAGAGATATTCTGGTAGTGGTCAAAGGAGGACCTATTATTCATAGGCATAGGTATCCTCTGTCTTTCTGCTCAGCCCAAACTAAACAGGGTCTTGCTCTCATCTCCATCAGCAGTATTAAACTTGTTCCACTAGTGCAAGAAGGGTGAGGCTTTTACTCCCCAGGTAAGTTCTGGTTCCATAAAAGATTGGAGATTCTTCCCCCATTCTAGACCTCTAAGGACTATGAACAAATTTCTAGTTCAGAGGAAGTTCAGAATGTTTTTCCTGATTACCATGGTACCCTATCTTCAAAGAAAGGATTGGCTATATTCTCTGGACTTAAAGGATGCCTAGAACCACATACAGATACATTCCAGTCACAGGAAGTATCTACAATTTATCATAGGGAAATACCATTGCCATGTACCACCTTTTGGCATTTGCTTCGATGCCTTGTGTCTTCACCAAATGTTCAGCGGTAATTGCAGCATATCTATGCAGACTGCATGTGCATGTGTTTCCCTACTTGGATGACTGGTTGTCAAGAGCACATCTCAGGAGGGGTTGAAGAATCTATAGTACTACCATCCAGATGCTGGAGTTGTTGGGGTTTGTCATAAATTACCCCAAATCCAATCTGAGCCCATCATGTCAATTAGAATTCATTGGAGCTCTGCTAGGCATGACTTGTGTGAAAGCTTTTGTTCCACAAGAAGGACTTGCCAAGTTGGTCAACATTGTGGAAAATATTCAACAGAGTAAGCAGATAATAGTGAGGAACATGTTGAGAAAGTTGGGCCACATGTCATTGATCATGTACAGTATGTAACACTCTTGGCACATATCAAGATGAGACAAGCTCATTGGATCTTGAGCACAAAGGGGATACAGCCACTCAAGGCTCCGAGATGTCATATTTGTCATAATTTTGCTATGGGACTCTCTGACCTGGTGAATGGTTCATTCCAATCTGGCAATTGGAATTCCTTTCCAAATTCCTCCCTATCAAAGGATGCTCACTATCTTGTAGATGCATCCAAACTGGGCTGGGGAGCCCATGTAGAGAGGGTCCACAAATGGGATCTGTGGTCCTCCCAAGAGCATCTTCATCAGATCAGTTTCCTGGAACTGAGAGCAATTATGAATGCTTTAAAGGTATTCCGAGATAAGAACATAAGATATGCCATACTGGGTCAGACCAAGGTCCATCAAGCCCAGTATCCTGTTTCCAACAGTGGCCAATCTAGGTCATATGTACCTAGCAGTTTCCCCAAAAGACACAGGTTCCACAATGCTTGTACTGGGTCACGCATTGATATCCTGGGTCCCTTCTTAATAATGGTTTATGGACCTTTCCTCCGGGAACTTGTCCAAACCTTTTTTTAAACCCAGCTACACTAACAGCCTTTACTACATCCTCCGGTAACAAATTCCAGAGTTTGATTACACGTTGAGTGAAAAAATATTTTCTTTTATTAGTCTTAAATAGTTTACCCTGGAGCTTCATTGCATGTCCCCTAGTCTTTCTGTATTCTGATAACGTAAACAATCGATCTACGTTTACCCATTCCACTCCATTCATTAATTCAGCCATTCAAATTGTGATCAGACAATCATGTGACCATGTACTACATGAACAAGCAAGGCAAAACAGGTCTGTACCTCCTGTTGGGAGACAGTCAAGATGTGGAACTGAGTCATCTCTCAGGGATTGACTGTCAGGGACACTTACCTCGCTGGAGATGATCTTGAAAATCTTTCAGGAGTAGGGGACTTCTTCAATAGATCTTTGTCACACCACAGAAAAGGCAAGCATCTTAGTTATGTGCAAGGACAGAGACACACATAGTAAACTAGCCTTGAATGCTTTTCTCCTTGATTGGGGTGAGGGTCTTCTGTAAATGTACCCTCCACTGTCATAGCAAAAACTCTCCTGAAATTCATTAAAGACCGAGGAATTATGACCCTCATAGTGCCTCACTGGCCCCAGCAGTCATAGTTCCCTCTGGTCCTGAATCTATCAAGCAGGGAGCTTGTTCGGTTAGGAAGTTCACTAACCCTAATCATTCAAGTCCCTAGCCCTCACAGCTTAGATGTTGAGGTGACTAACTGTCTTCTTTGAACCTGCTGGTTCTGGGCTTCCAGGAGAGATTCCATTAGGAGGTCATACAATTTCATATGGAAGAGGTGTAACATCTGGGGTGATGGAAAACCTTAAATCCTTTCAAGTGTCTCCCACTGAAACTGCTTGAATATCTTCTACATTTATTGGAGTCTGGTTTGAAAGCCAATTTGCTAAGGGTACATATTGGTGCAGTTGGCACTTAGCACCATTATATAGAAGATAAGCCCATCTCTACAGCCTTTGGTTATCTGCTTCATGTGGGGCTTGCTTCTTTCAAAGCTACCCCTCAAGCTTCCTGCTGTGTCTTGGGACCTCAATGTGGTTTTAACTCAGCCAATGAAAGCTCCTTTTGAGCCACTTGATACTTGTCAACTGAAGATCTTTTTTCATGATGGTGACTTCAGCACTTTGAGTAAGTGAGTTCCAGGCTCTAGTAACTCCATCCTATACAAAGTTCTACAATAATAGGATAGTTGTGTATGCATCCTAGGTTTTTTCCTAAGGTGATATCAGCGTTCCTCCTTAACCAGTCAGTTGTCCTAGCAACATTTTTTTTCAAGATCTCATGCTCACAAAGGAGAAAGCAGAAGAGAACAAGAGAGTCTTATCCTTCTATCTGGAGTGGATTAAAGCCCACAGAAAGTCCACCCAAATTTGTTTCTTTTTATCCCAGCAAGTTGGCGGCTGCTGCCAACAAACATGCTTTACCTGTTGGCTAGAGGACTGCATCTCCTTTGTTTAAGCCCAGACTGGCTTGATTCTTGAGGGTCATGTCATGGCTGACAATGTCAGAGTCATGACTGCTTTGGCAGCCACTTTAGGTTGGCCTCCATGGAGGAGATATGCAAGACTGCAACGTGGACCTCTGTCAACACATTCGCATCTCACTGCTGTTTGGAAAGAGACTCCTGCCATGACAGTAGATTTGGTCAATCCAACTCTTCACCCCCCTCCCCTCCCCTCCAGGTCCATGTCTTTCTGTTCATGCTACCGCTATTTAAAAAAAAAAAAAAAGATAAAATTCATAAAAGGCATGTTGCTAATAAGAGCAAGTGTTTATTCTTCTTTTTTTCTTTGGAAAGAGCCTATAGCTAGAGATTTCCATATGTGAGGACGTTATCCCGCTTGTCCATGAAGAAAACAGAGTTACCAGTAGTAAGTGTTATCTCCAGGAACAAGCAGGAATGTAGTCTTCACATATGGGTATCATCGGTACCGACGGATCCTGCACGGGAACGCTCCCCAGCATCCAATTAGAAAGCTTTTGGGAGCATCCCACACTGCCTGCGTGCTGCCTTCCCGCCTTTCCCAACTGCCTCTCTCCAGTTCTTCGTTTTCCGCGGAGCCAGCAGGTCATTTTTCCTGTCACCGCAGAAATTATCCCATCTTTTTCATTCTTTTTTGTGGTAGCGTCTGCCTTCCTCCGACGCTATACCAGTACCGCCGGTTCTTTCTTTCTTTCTTTCTTTTTAAAAAAAAAAAAAATTTTTTTGTAATCTTTTCTCTGGACTTTCCAGTCTTTTTTCTGTCGGGTGCCACACGCCATTTTGGGCACTAGGCCCAACTTTTCCTTCAGAATGGAAAAACCCGCCTCGGGTTTTAAAAAGTGTTCCAAGTGTGGCGGTATCATCTCCGTCACCGACACTCATGAGTGGTGCCTTAAATGTTTAGGTCCTGACCACTCCATCTCGGAGTGTGTTGCCTGTGGGATGATGTCAAAGAGGGGTCGGAAAAACCGAGCTGCTAAGCTTAGCACACTTTTTCCCTCCGATGCAGCGTCCATGGCATCGACGTCTTCCAGGGCTTCGTCTTCCTCCCATGGATCTCAGGTAACCAAACATAAATCTGGCCGGTCCTCAAAGGGTAGATCTCTTTCCAAGCATCGAGATGCCTCTGGCGTTGCCCTTGAGGGACTTGTGCCGGGAAAATTGTCCCGGCGGGAGGCTTCGGCTTCCAAAGCACTATCGGGGCTCCAGGATGTTCTCGAGGCCTCAACCTCGGCAGAACTACTGGTGCCATGCTCTGGGGTACCGGCCACTTTGTCCGGTACCGATACCCAGGCATTGGCAGCATCAATAGACCAGAGGTTCTTGGCTATTGAACGCAGTCTGGCGGCTCTCCTAGCGGCTTCGGTGCCTTTGGGACCGCTTCAGATGCTTCAACCAGTATCGACACCGTTTCCGGCACCGATACCGGTACCAACAGCATCAACATCGGCGACTGTGTTGCTGACACCGAGTCATGCTGTTTCTTCCGGTATCGATAGGCCGACTTCGATTGGTACCGGTATCGTGCTTTGCAAGAGCACCTGGATAGGAATCCTCCGAGGAGTCTGAGGATTCTGACAGCTCTGTCGGTACCGGAGTACTTTTCTCTGAGGAGCATTCCTCTCCTAAATGTAGGATGTCTCCTCCAGAGGATATATCCTTTCAGGATTTCATCCGGGAGGTGGCTAGATGTCTTTCCATCACAGTGGCTCCTGAAACAGAGCCCAGAGCAAGGGAATTGGAGATTTTACAATATCCTAAGGCTCCCAAGGAGGCGGCTACTTTGCCTATTCATGAGATCTTGCATGATCTCATGCTAAGAATGTGGGAAACACCTCTTACCACCTCTCCTCATTCTCGTAGGCTTGATACCATGTATCGAGTACCTCCTTGTCCTGGATTTCAAAAAACCCAGTTACCACACCTCTCCATGGTAGTGGAATCAGCTATGAGAAGAATCAAGAGTGCAAAAAGACATGCATCTAATCCGCCAGGACGTGAATGTAGGACTCTTGATGCCTTTAGGCGTCGAACCTTCCAGGCCTCTATGCTTTCTGCCAGGATTAGTTCCTACATTTTATATATGGGAATGTTCCTTAAGGAGGTTACAGGAGATCTAGAGCTTATGAGCCCTCTCCTTCCTGATGATAAGAGGCAAGATTATCTTACACTTGTCAAACATGCCCAAGATGTTTCCAAGTTTGTTAATCGTGCAGCTTTTGACTGCTTTGAGTGCATAAGCAGAACCTCTGTCATTGCCATAGGTGCTCGTAGGATTGCCTGGCTCCAGGCATCTGACTTAGAACTCTGGATACAGGACAAACTGGGGAATATCCCTTGCACAGGTGAAAATCTCTTTGGCAAAAATTGGCATAAGAAAGCTAATGAGCTGGATGCTGATAACACCACTTTGGATAGACTATCCAAGGCTACAGCTAATCCTGCAAGGAGAAAATCCTACAAGAAACCATTCTTCTCTAAAAAGAAGAGGTTTTACCCCTCCTATACCCAGCAGGGGCATTCTGCAGGTCAGTCTGCCCGAAAGGGACAGCAGACACCAAAACAAAGAAAAACAAAGTCTGCTAAGCCTCAACCGGCCCAACAGACTCAGCCTCCACAGGGGCTTTGACTCCCATCTAGAGAACTTTGCCTTCCTGGCCCTCAATGGGCCAGAGCCCTCCACCATTCGAGGAAGGTTGTGTCATTTTGCCCACAGATGGGAACAGATAATAGCAGAAGAATGGACTCTCTCCATTGTAAAGGAGGGGTACAAGCTTCATTTCCTCAACATGCCCCATCCTACAGTTGTAAGATGTTTCAATTTTCAGACTTCGCTCGAAAATCAGTTAGGTCAAGAGGTCAATTTACTTCTTGCACACGGGGCAATAGAAGACGTACCCATTTCCCAACAGAGAACAGGGTTTTACCCTCCCCCCCCCCCTATTTCCTTATTCCAAAAAAAACAGGGGGACACAGACCCATTTTAGACCTCAGAGAATTTGAACAAATTCCTGTTCAAGGAGAAGTTCAAGATGATTTCTCTAGGAACTCTTCTGCCATACCTTTAGAGTCAGGATTGGCTTTGTTCTCTAGATCTCAAGGATGCATACACTCATGTTCTCATCCATGCAACTCACCGAAGATTCCTTCGGTTTCTATTTCAGGGGAAGCACTACCAGTACAGGGTTCTTCCTTTTGGCCTGGCCTCAACACTAAGGGTGTTTACGAAATGCATGGCTGTAGTGGCAGCATTTCTTCGCACTCTAGGAATATTTGTCTTCCCCTACTTAGACGACTGGCTCATTCGAGCCCCATCAGAATCATAGGCCAGAATTTCCCTATCTTGCACAATGCGTATACTTCAGTATTTGGGCCTGGTCATAAACATCCCAAAATCCAACCTAACTCCCACTCCGTCTCTAGAGTTTATAGGAGCTATGCTGGATACCAGGAAAGCAAGGGCCTATCTTCCACAGCCCCGCTGTCTTTGCATTGTGCAGTTAGCTTCCCAAGCAGTGTTAAAAACTCATCTCACTGCTCGGGAAATGTTACAGTTGCTAGGCTACATGGCATCTACCGTGCATGTGGTTCCCTATGCTCGCCTCCATATGAGAGCAGCCCAATGGACTCTATCCACTCAGTGGACTCAAGCATCAGGCTGCCTATCAGACAAAATAGCAAACTCAAGTCACCTTATTTTGTCCCTACAATGGTGGCAATTAACCCAAAACCTGTTGGTGGGGGTCCCCTTTCCAACAGCCTCCATCCCAGGTCACTCTAACAACAGACGCCTCACAGGTGGGTTGGGAGCTCACCTGCAAGATCTCTCTACCCAAGGCACCTGGACTCCACAGGAGACCCATCTACATATCAATCTCTTGGAACTCAGAGCAATATTCCTTGCTCTTCGAGTGTTCCACACCCAGCTGAGCTACAAGACAGTCCTAATTCAGACGGACAATCAAGTAGCTATGTTCTATCTGAACAAGCAGGGAGGAACAGGCTCTCTGTCGCTTTGCAACGAAGCTTTGTGACTATGGGCCCTCGCCAGAGAGCATCAGATTCATCTCCTTGCGGTGTATCTGCCAGGCATTCAAAACTCCTGAGCAGACAGACTCAGTCGAGTTCTGCTTCCACATGAGTGGTCTCTTCGTGCAGACCAGTTAGCAAAAATTTTCAAATTTGGGGAACTCCGGACATAGACCTCTTTGCAAGTCCGTTGAATGCCAAACTTCCCCGATTCTGTTCCAGAATTCTGGCTCAGGGGTCTCAGGCCAGGGATGCTTTCCTCCTCCATTGGGGTCATGACTTCCTATATGCCTTTCCACCCATTCCCCTAATTCCCAAAACCCTATTCAAGCTTCAGAGAGACAGAGGCCATATGATTCTCATAGCTCCACATTGGCCACGGCAGGTGTGGTACCCTCTGCTCCTACATCTCTCAAGCTCCATCTCTGGAGTTAGGATCTGCTCCAGATCTCCTGTCTCAGTAGGACGGGATGTTGTGGCATCCCGATCCCCACTCTCTGCATCTCAGGGCCTGGTTGCTGAGGGCCTAGACCTTCATGGTCTTAACCTGTCTCAACAAGTAAAGGATATCCTTTATGCTTCTAGAAAGCCTTCCACAAGACACTGTTATGCTTTCAAGTGGAAAAGGTTTTCCATATGGTGTTCGCAGAAGGGTCTTGAACCCCTGGCATTACCTCTAGAATCATTATTGGAGTATCTCCTTCATTTATCTAATGAAGGGCTTAAGACTAACTCAGTACGAGTCCATTTAAGTGCTATTTCAGCTTCTTTCAAGTTTTTAAATGGACAACCTATTTCCTCTCATCCTCTCATAGCGAGATTTATGAGGGGCCTCCTTCTAAGTAAGCCTCCCATTAGGCCGCAACCGGTAGCATGGGACCTAAATCTCATTCTTGGACAGCTCATGAAGCCGCCTTTTGAACCTCTAGCTACTACCTCCTTGAAATTCCTTTCCTGGAAGGTTGTCTGTCTCATTGCAATCACATCAGCATGTTGCATTAGTGAGTTGCAAGCATTAGTGGCTGATCCTCCTTATACAAGGTTCCATCATGATAAGGTAGTCCTTAGGACTCATCCACACTTTATGCCAAAGGTGGTCTCACCTTTTCATTTAAACCAAGCAGATTGCCTGCCTGTATTTTTTCCAAGGCCTCATGCTTCAAATGCAGAAAGGAGTCTTCATACTTTGGACTGAAAAAGAGCACTTGCTTTTTACTTATAAAAGACACAGCAACATAGAAAGTCCTCTCAACTCTTTGTTGCTTTTGATCCTTCTCATTTGGGACTTCCAGTCTCCAAGAGGACATTGTCCAATTGGATTGCACAGTGTATTTCTTTTACCTATCAGAGTAAAAACCTTTCTCTGGAAGGCCATGTCACAGCTCACAATGTGAGAGCCATGGCAGCCTCAATGGCTCATCTGCACTCTGTGTCTATTGACGACATCTGTCGAGTAGCTACTTGGGCCTCGGTTCATACCTTCACAGCCCATTACTGCTTGGACAATGACTCCCGCCGGGATGCCTTGTTTGGTCAGGCTGTTCTACGACACCTGTTCCATACTTAATCAACTCCTACCCACCATTCCCGGTAGGATGCCAGAGATCCATGAGGGGAAATGGAGCCCTTTCACAGGGGCACACAACTTCTGGGGTCTCTCCCTGGCATCTGTAGATAGGGAGTCCCCATATGTGAAGACTACATTCCTGCTTGTTCCTGGAGATAGCATAGTTACTCACCTGTAACAGGTGATCTCTGGGAACAGCAGGAATTTAGTCTTCACAACCCACCCACCTCCCCTAGGAGTTGTATCTCTCTTTTCTTTCCCTCTCTCTCTCTTTGTCTCAGCTTTAAAACTCAACTGGAGAGAGGCAGTTGGGAAAGGCGGGTAGGCAGCACGCAGGTGCTGTGGGATGCTCCCAGAAGCTTTTTAATTGGACCCTGGGTAGCGTTCCTGCACAGGCTCCATCGGTACCAATGATACCCATATGTGAAGACTAAATTCCTGCTGTTCCCGGAGATCACCTGTTACAGGTGAGTAACTATGCTCTCTGTGGACAACAGGATAAGTCCTTTCAACCCTCCCACATCCTCTTAGAGTTGTACTCGAGCTTATAATTGGACTGAGGTAACCCCGTGTGGCAATGGCTGCAAGAAGTGACACACATGCACTCGGGGCTCTACTGGTGATGTCGTCTATATGTGATGACTTGTCCTGCAGTCCATGGAGAAACCTCTGCTACAGATGAGTAGCTGTGTTTTCTTCTATGGTGACATATCCCTTCCTTGGCCTCATTTATACAAATGCCCAGAGAGTGCCAAAGAGATGACACCAAAATCTGTAGAGCTGGAAAAAATGAAAGGGACCTGAAGAAACTGGAAGAGCACTTCAGTGTAAACATATGAACCTGGGACACAAAAATATATTAACTGCATACCAGGAGCATAGAAATGGAACTCCCAGGGAGGAAATAGACTTAGCAGTAATTAACTCGGGTAATCTGAAGGTTGTCAGTTGGAGTTGTAAAGAAGTATGGAAAGCTACCAGCATGCTCTGGTGTATAAAACAGGTTATCAATAATGGGAAAAATAAAATAATAGGAGCCTCACTTATATCTCCAGATTGAAGCAGTTCAGTGAAGGGCTACCAAAATAACATAGGGCATGAAAGAAAAAAACTGCTCAGAAAAGCTTAAGGAACTCAAAGATATACAGTACTCATTAAAAGACAAAAGAGAAAGGGAATATGATAGATATGTTCTGATGTTACTGGTCATACCGCATTGTTGCAAAACCTTAGCAGAAAGTGATGATCGTCTGGCCAAGTGTATACTGAGCATTCTCCAGCAGGTGGTAGTCTAATCTTAAGGGATTCTTTGTGAGAGCCTCTGTGCGCTACCCTCATTTCTCAGCTTTGTATCTAGCTTGGAGATTCCAGCTCCCCATTGAGTGCATGAAAATTGTAAGAAGGTTTATGCTGAACTGGAGGAATACTATGAACAGTAGCACAACAACTGCCTGAGTACTGTGGTCTGTGAGCATAGCAGTGTGCAGTGGAGTAGTGCAAAGTTGAGCCAAGGAGATTAAATACTGGAGTTCAGTACCATCTGCATGATCCAGGAACAATTCAAGAACTAATATCCATTAAAGAAATAATTATTGGTTACCCTTTCTGCTTCCTGTGAATTGTTATGTGTTTGTGCCTCCTATGTAAAATATAAATCAGCTAGCTGAAGAGGAGAACACATCCAGGAGGGAAGGTCACTTTGTGGAGAAAAAAAGACTGACAGAGGACTGGAGACTGGTGATGGGGAGAAGAGAGAAAAGAACTTAAACTGGAGGTGAGACCTGTTACCCAGGTGCATCCCTGCTTTAAACACTTTGGAGATTCTGCTACTGAGTGGAAGGGGCCTGCTAACTAGGTGCATAGCTATGCCCCCGAGGGATGAGGTAGTTTGATATTTTTGCTGCTTTTACTACTAATTACCAATCATTTGTAGAGCACTACAAGGCCCATGCAGTGCTATACATATAGATGTAAGAGACTCTGCTCATCAGAGCTTACAATCTAATCAAGACCAAAAAAACCCAAAAATAGCCAAACTAGGGACTACACTTAAGTAGTGGACCAAGAGAGTGAGAAGCATAAGGATCCAAAAGCAGCGTTAAAGAGGTGGGTTTTTAGCCTGTATTTGAATAGGGCTAGAGAAGGAGCCCGATGCACAGACCCAGGTAGTTTGTTCCGGGCATATGAAGCAGCAAGATGGAATAAATGAATGAAGTCTGGAGTTGGCAGTGGCAGAGAAGGGCACAGATAAAAGGGATTTGATAAAAGGAGTGGAGGAGTGGCCTAGTGGTTGGGGCAAGGTACTTCAGGCCACAAGGTCAGGGGTTCAAATCCCACTAGAGGACAGCAACCTCGGGCCGGAAGGACTGGGGTTTCTAGTCCCACAGGTGCTCCTTGTGGTCTTGGGCAAGCCACTTAACCCTCCATAGCCCATGTTCCCTGTAAAAAATAGTTATCTCCAAGTTATAATGCCCTGTTCAATGTAATTTCAGTTTGTTCAATGTAAACGCACTGATGCAGAATAGCACAGTATATAAGAGAATGTAAAAACTAAAATAAATAAATTTGCCAGAGGAGCAGAGTTCCAAAGAAGGGGGTAGAGTGAGATAAGAGAGGAAAGGTAGTGAGGAGCTGTAGAATGAATGCACTTGGAGGTCAGTAGGAGAAGTTTGAAATGGATGTGGAAACTGGTAGCCAATGAAGTGACTTGAGAAGAGGGGGTTACATGAGCATAGCAACATTGGCAGAAGATAAGCAGTGCAGCTGAGTTTAGAACACATTGAAAGGAAGAGAGAGATTCAGAGGGAGACCAGTGAGGAGCAGGTTACAATAGTCAAGGCGGGAGGTGACTAGTGAGTGCATAAGGGTCTTAGTAGTGTGAAAAGGAAAGGATGAATTTTTGTTATGTTATAGAGAAAAAAGCGACAAGTTTTAGCTATCTGTTGGATGTGCGCAGGTTGTGAGCTGAGGAAACAGGGAGGAGTGTAGTGTCATCTACCGAAACAGAAGGGAGAAAGGTGGGAGGAGGGTTTAGGGTGACAGATAAGGAGCTCAGTTTTGGCCATGTTCAGTTTCACATGGCGATGAGACATCCAGATAGTGATGTTGGATAAGCAGGCAGAGATCTGGGACTGGATTTCTGGAAGGATTTCAGGCGCAGTGAGGTAGATCTAAGAGTCATCAGCATAAAGATGGTACTGAAAACCATGGGAGGAAATAAGTGCACCGGGGGACTGAGTATAGGAGAGAGAAGATGAAGCCCCAAGACAGCCCTGAAGGTAGACCAACTGAAAGCGGGATGGCAGTAGAGGAGGATCCACCAAAACAGACACTAAAAGTGCAATGGGAGAGATAAGAAGAAAACCAGGACAGCACAATCTGTAAATCCAAACGAGGACAGTGTGTAGAGGAGAAGGTGGTGATCAACCATGTCAAAGGCAGCAGAAAGGTCAAAAAGGATGAGGATTGATTAAAGGCCCTTGGGTTTGGCAAGGAACAAGTTGCTGGAGACTTTGGCGTTTCTGTGGAATGTAGAGGACGAAAGCCAGACTACAGTGGATCCAGAAAGGCTTGTGAGGAAAGAAAGTCAAGACAGTGGCAATGAACAGCTCATTCAAGTAGTTTTGAAGCAAAGAGGAGAAAAGAGAGGCCGATAGCTGGAAGGACAGGCAAGGTCCATTGAGGGCTTTTTGAGAAGAAGTGTGACTAGAGCATGTTTGAAGGCCACAGGAACAGTTGCAATGGAAAACGATAGGTTAAGGATATAATAGATGGAAGGTATGATGGCGGAAGGGATAGAGCTTAGTAGATGAGTGGGAATAGGATCAGAGGAGCAGGGAGTCAATTTGGGGGAGGAGAGAAGATTTGCAGTTAACTTCTCAGTGATTTCAGAAAAGGAAGAAAGGGTGACAGAAGGTGAGGGCAGGATTTGGGATTGAAGATGGGGAGGGAGAGGTGAACATGAATCTGTGGAGAATTCAAGGCTAATCTTTTGGACTTTGTCATGGAAGTAGTCAGCCAAGGTCTGGGCAGAAAGTGAAGGCGGCATTGGGGGAGGAGGGACCTTCGTGAGAGAGCTTCGCTTCACAAAGAGACTGTGAGGGTCAGAGGCAAGAGAGTCAAATGGACATAGTACTTTTGCTTGGCAAGTGCTATGGCTGACTAAAAAGACTAAGCATGAATTTGAAATGTAAGTAGTCCAGCAAGGGTTCCATGATTTAAGCCAAAGGCGCTCAGCTGAGCTGCCACAGGAATGTAAGTAGCTGGTTGTTGAGGACAGCCAGGGTTGAGGTACGGTATACCTCACAGAGCATGGGATGGGAGGAGCCAGTGTATCCAGAGCAGAGGAAAGTATAGTGTTATAGGAAGATACTGCCTCATCAACAGACTCAGATGACATAGTGAAGGAAAGAGGTGATAAGACAGCTGTGGAGAGAGCTGAAGGGTCGATAGTGTGAACATTGCTAAACATGTTGATGGAGATCAGGTGAGAGCAGGATGGGGGTGATTAAGGGTGAGGATTAGCAAGTGATGTTCAGATAAGGGAAGAACTGAGTTGGAGAAGTCTGAGGGTGAACAGTTGGAGAAGACAAGGTCAAGGCAGTGGCCATGCTTGAGCTTAGGAGCAGTAGAACATAATTGGAGGTTGAACGAGGAGGTTAGGGAAAGGAGGTTTAAGGCATAAGGGTCAGAAAGGTGATCGTGAATGTTAAAATCCCCAAGAATAAGGGAAGGGGAAGATGCATACAGTAAGGAGAGCCAGGGATCAGTCTATCAGAAAGCTAGAAGTGGACTTGTTTGGGGGGTCGATAAATGACAGCTACTCAGAGAGAAGTAGTGGAGTAAAGAGGTGGATGGCGTGGACGTCAAAGGAAACAAAGGAATTAGAAGGAGGGGCTGAAATTGGCAGGACTAAGAGTAGAAACCCAACACCGCCACCACGGCCAATGGGCCGATGTGTATGGGAAAATAGCCTCCATGATAGAGGGCAGCAATTAAAGCAGAGTCTTTAGGGAGAAGCCAAATTTCAGTAAAAGTGAGGAGATACAGAGTATTAGAGAGAAAGAGGTCCTGAAGTTTATTAGAGAAAGAATGTGCATTCTGCAAAGTCCATGAAAAAGGGGGAGAAGAGGGAGAAATGAAATATGAACCAGATTTGAGAGGTTACGCATTGATCTGCCTTGGGAGTGTGAAAAAAGTCTAGGGGGGCCAGGGTTGGGGTTAATATCTCCAGATGAGAGAAGGAGCAGGAGAAGGGGAGGAGGCACAACGGAAGCGAGAGTGAGGTTCCCTTGGTGAGAGTGGAGATGGCTGAATGAGAGAGAGAAAATGGTGAAGTTCAAGGGCAGATGATAACGCAGAAGACAAAATGGCAGGGGAACTGGGAACAGTAAGGAGTGGGTAATGAGAAGTAGGGCCGTGAAAATGTTGGAATGAGGGGAAAAATTAGGGAGAGTTAACATCAAGAACACAAAGTGATGTGGAGCCATAGAAAAGGGAGGAGAGAAGAGAATGCAAATCAGAGGAGATACAGGTAGAGAGGGAGGAGAGAGGTCCTGGTGGATTTAGATGCATCTGAGTAATTGCATCAATGAATAGAGGAAAGCTATGAAAGAATGTTAAGCTGGGGAGGGGGGGGGGGGAGAATGATAAAGTAAAGTGTTAAGAAGGGAGACATAGCACTGCAGAGAGCAGGAGCTGGGTACAGAACCGACATAAGATAGAGCACACACTGAAAATCTAGAAAGAAGGAACAATAAATAACAAGCTGCATTCTAAGCAGGCACAAGAAAATGCCTGAATAGAGCATAAAAGTTAGCAGAGGATTGCAATGAGGGTGCTCTCACCACGGAGGAACCTCCAAATGGAAGGGCAGCAGTTCATGTGGAGGTGGAGGTGGACGTGGTGTGGAGATGCAGGCTGAAGGCAGGTAAATGGAAGCAGACAGATTCCAGAGGAAATGCCCTAGTAAAACTAAGACAAGGTAAAAACTTAAACTTTAAATATTTACCGAGGAATACGGAGAAGAAAAGAAAAAGCACTTCTAACTGTGCAGTCAGATAGTAGTACCTGGAGTATAGAGGCAATAAAGTAGTGTTAAGAAAGGAGACACAGCGCTGCAGAGAGCAGGAGCTGGGTAAAGGACAGACAGATGATAGAACATACACTGAAAATATAGAAAGCAGAAACAATCGATCAATAAATAACTTTTGCCTGTATCTCATGAGAGGAGTGCAGGTAGATTAACTGATACAATCCCCAGCACAGGGATCTATCCCTCAGAAAATAAGGAGCAGCTTAGAGGGATTGGGTTTGGTGGAGTTTTTTGATCTCCAGAGAGAACATGTGCTGGAGACGTTCTGGGGCGGCACCTGTCACTAACTAGGCGGCGGTGATATTGAGCCGCTTCCTGGTTAGTGACACAGGAAACACCGGCAGAAGCTAACCAGGCAGCAGCTGAATATCATCACTGCCCAGCTTAGGAGCAATCCAGGCAGCCCAGATATGGCCCTGCCATTGAATATCCAGGATTTAAGTTCAGTGCCGGCACTGTTATTTTAGTACTTTAATAATTTACTTCATTATGTTTATCATTAAAAGGACCATTGTAGCATATGTAAATATGCCAAAAGAAACTAGCCAAAATACTCAGCTTATGAAGAAGCATTGAGACCGTGCTATCCAGTCTACAGTTTATAGTTTTATAGTAGAATCAAATACAAAACATTAATGATAACATTCAAAATAGCTAACAATATCGCTCGATTCCTTTCGACATTAATTACCTATACAACAAACACAAGATCCAAAAGGGAACACTCACAGAACACACTCGTAATCCCACCAACCATTTGCAAAACAAAACAAGTCACAAGTAACAGAGCCTTCTCTTTTGTCGCTCCTCATTTGTGGAATGCCCTCCTAGATTCATTATGTTCCATAAAACATTTGCAAACATTCAGAAAGGAATTAAAAGCACTGCTGTTCATTCAACACTACGGAGAAAACAATAGAAATATTGACACACAACCACTTCCTCATTAAAACCTCATTGGACCACTGTACACACTTACAGGACAAAATAAAATGGAATTCTACAATCCTTGTAAATAGCTTTTATGTAAATAGTTCCAATCATTGTTGAATGTTTGACTATAAAAATTGTTCCATGTAAAGCTGTATCTCCAGGAACAAGCAGGAATGTAGTCTTCACATATGGGTATCGTCGGCACCAACGGAGCCTGCGCAGGAACGCTCCCCAGCGTCCAACAGGAAAGCTTTTGGGAGCATCCCACAGCGCCTTCGTGCTGCCTTCCCGCCTTTCCAAACTGTCCCTCTCCAGTTCTTTGTTTTCCACAGAGCCAACAGGTCGCACATCCTGTCACCGCAGAAAAAAATTCCCTCCTTATTCTTCTTTTTTGTGGTCATGTCTGCCTTTCCTCGACGCTACACTGGTACCGCCAGTGGTTCTTTCTTTTCTTCAAAAAAAAAATTTTTTTTTCTGGAGTCTTTCCAGTAATTTTTCTCTTCAGGTGCCACGTGCCATTTTGGGTACTAGGCCCAACTTTTTCTTCAGGTTTTAAAAAGTGTTCTAAGTGTGGCGGTACCATCTCCGTCACCGACACCCATGAGTGGTGCCTCAAATGTTTAGGTCCTGACCACTCTATTTCAGAGTGTGTTGCCTGTGGGATTTTATTTATTTATTTATTTAACATCTTTTATATACCGCACTATTTATAATCAGCGCGGTTTACATAGAACAATAAAACATCAGATAAGATACATATTATCTGTTTTTTACAAGGAACAGGGACAGAAACTTGGGTAACCGGGGTAATTACTTACAATGAATAATAGTAATTGAACTATTTACATATGGACGGCTTATTGTATGAAGAGAACTTTGTTAGGATGAGAGAGAGGTGAGAGGTGTTACTGGGTTGGCAGAGGTTACGTGTTAAGAACGGGATTGTTGCTATTAGAGTGAGCTTGTGTTTCGGTATTCTCTGGGAAATATTTGATGAAAAGGTGATGCTTCAAGGCCTTTTTAAACTGGGAGAGATCAGCGATGGCCCTAATGTGTGGTGGGAGGGTGTTCCAAAGTTTTGGAGCGCATAAACTGAAGGATCGGTTTACAGTTGCGGAGATGTATTTTAAGGACTCATATGGAACCTTTAGCATGTTTAATTCTGCGGTTCTTCTAAGCCTGTTGGAAGGGATTGGTTGGATCAACTCTGAGAGTGATGAGGGAGCAAGTCCTTTGTGAGCTTTGAAGGCTAGTAGCAGGGTTTTGAAGGTGATTCTCGCTTGGATGGGGAGCCAGTGTAATTGTTTGAGGAGAGGTGTTACATGTTCTCTTTTAGGTACACCGAAAAGCACTCTTGCTGCGCTGTTTAATGCTAGTTGAAGCGGGTTAAGGGTAGATTGGGGGAGCCCCTGTAATATACAATTTGCGAAGTCAAAGTGCGGGATAATTAGAGCCTGGTAGACCGTACGGAAATCATCTGGATCAATCAGTTGGCGGAGGTGTCTGAGGGAGCAAATCTTGAAATAAACTGCTCTAACAGTGTTGGCTACGTGGGTCTTCATATCTAGATTCTGATCCAGCGTCACTCCAAGGTATCGGATGTGGGATTTTACTTGCAGCTTGGCATCTTGAACCTCTAGGAAAGTGGGTGGTGTGAACTTAGAGTTCCTTGAGATAAAAAGAACCTCAGTTTTTTTGTTCTGGATTCTGAGATTTTGAGTCAGTAGCCAATTTGAGATGGTGTTAAAACAGTTGGTTATGGGGGTGAGGTTCATCTTCTCTATGCAGAACGGCATATATAGTAACACGTCATCAGCATAGATCATATAGTTGACGTTGAAGGACCTGATAATGTTGCATATAGGTTGCATGTAGATGTTGAATAATAGTGATGACAGAGAGGAACCTTGTGGGACTCCTTGTCCTTGGTGAAACGGATCTGATGTTTTACCGTTTGAACGAACCTGTTGCCATCTCTCTGAGAGGTATGAGTTGCACCATTCGAGAGCATTTCCACAAAGGCCCTTCTCTCTTAGGCGGATAATAAGAAGATCGTGACAGACCGAGTCAAAAGCAGCCGCAATATCTAAAAAGATGAGAACAAAGCCCTGCTTGATGTTGTCGATACCAGAGTTTAGACTGTTGAGAAGTGAGGTGAGGAGCGTTTCGACCCCGTGGGATTCCCTGAATCCATGTTGACAGGTGTCCAAAGGCGCTTCAGTGTCGATATGGTCTTGCAGTTGTCTGTAGGCTATTTTTTCAATTATTTTAGCAAGAGTGGGTATGCTGGAGATGGGACGGTAAGAGTCTGTTTTTTGTGGATCTAATTTGAGGTTTTTTAGTAGAGGTCTGATAGAAGTCTGTTTGAGGGCAGCAGGGAATGAGCCGGTGTCAAATGATAACCTTATGATCTTGGAGATTATTGGAGCAAGTTCTTTGCGAAGGTCCTTTATCCAAAAGGCTGGACACGGATCAGTATGTGCTGTGGATAGGTTGAGAGATGAGATTATATCTTCAATTAGCTTCAAAGACGGGGTGGAGAATGAAGCTAAAGGAGCTGGGAGCACATGAATATTCGGGATAGGGGGTATTGTGATTTTATTTGTACAGCACATCTTGGATTGAATGTAAAGAGCATATTCTTGTGGGTTGATTTCACACTGGTGTTCCGGAGAAGGCTCCTTGGCTAATTTCTTGACAAGAGTAAATAGGTCATGGGGTTTATTTATAGCACGTTTCAGGGTGTCTGTATGATATAGTCTCATTTTTTCTGAGATGGCCTTGCGGTGGGCGTCAAGATGTTGCATATATGCGGTTTGAGTGGTATTGGTGCGTGACCTCCTCCATTTTTTCTCGAGCTTTCGCAAAAGTTTTAGGGATTCTTTCAGATCTGATGTATACCAAGGTGCCATCGCTTTTGTTTTTGAGGGCTTGTTTCTGGGTGGACGGGCAGAAATGCGGTTGAGTCTGTTGTTCCAAGAAGTGATAATCTCTTCCAGGTTTAGGGTAGAGTCTTTAGAGAGTGCGTCAGTTTCATCGAGGATCTGTTCCCTGTTAAAAGGTTGGAAGCTTCTGGATGTGGTATATGCATATTTGTTTAGGTCCTTGTCATCAGAATATTGTTTCTTTTGAATGGGAATCTGGAATATAATGAGATTATGATCTGACCATGGGACATCTGTAATTGCTAGTATAATATTTTGAAGTTGATTGAGAGTGGATAGTGGGGCAAATATGAGATCAAGGATGTTACCTTTAGTATGTGTGGATTGTTGTATAACTTGCTTGTAACCTAGAGTTTCTAGAGCATCTATAAAGGCGTCAGATTGGTTGTCTTGAAGGGACGGTAGGTTAATGTCTCCTAAGATCCAGTTGGGTCTATTTGGATTCTGTGAGTTGGAGGCAAGGTTTATAATGGTTGACAAATCATCTGGGGAGGATGATGGCGCTCTGTATACTAAGTTTATAGAGCAAAGGTTGTTAGAGATAGAGACGGTTTCGAGGTGGTTGTTGCTAGAAGAGTCGACCATTTTAAGTTGGAGTTCAGTCTTGGCGAGGATAAGTACCCCTCCACCTCTTTTGCCTTGTCTGCTGCTGGTGAAGACTACGAAGTTGTTGGGGAGTAGCTGGTTGAGAATTATATTATCTTCGTGAGACAGCCATGTTTCGGTGACCATAAGTATATCCAGGTTGTGAGATGTTATTATGTCTGTGACAGCTGGCCATTTTTACGAAGAGAGCGAGCATTAATGAGGGCACATTTGAGAGGGCATGGTTGATTGTAATTTTCTGTATTTAACTTTGTAGTGTGCTGAAGAGGTATGTATAATAGATAATGGTGATGAGAACGGTGGTCCCAGTTTACATTGTGGTAATTAGTGCCTGCCCATTTTCGCCAGTTGTTATGCAAGATAGGTATGGAATTGCCAGGAGAAATTAGAGCTAGGATATCTGGTATCAAACCTATGAAGAGGAGGTATAGGCCTAACGTTATCTTGGTGTGGAGGGCCATTGTGTGGATGTGAGGAATATTGCTTAGGAGGGAGATTTTAAGATAGGGTTTGAATTTTTCTGTGGTGAGGTGTTGAAAACTGGCTAGGGGAAGACAGTTCACTGGAAATTAGTTAGGTACAGATATGTGTTGCAGAAGCTTATATAGTGAGAGGTAAAATCTGGGTAGGCAAAGATATTTCACTGGAATTTAGTTAGGTACAGATAACAGCTTACCAAATGTGAGGGGTACTGGGAACAGTGTATACAGATTAGTAATATTGGTAACAGTGTATACAGGTTAATAACAGTGTGAATATATGTGAGAGGTACTGGTGATAGGGGAGACAAAATGTTGCTTGAGAGGATGCTAGCAGCAATGAATGGCAACGTATTAGCAAACACAATAGTATTTTGCAATATTAGAAAAATTATGCACACAGATGTGAATACTAGCAATGATCTTAGCCGTAAGTATTAGCGCGTTTATGATGATATTTGAGAAACAGACATCAAGGTATATTTATTATCTAGAGCATATAGTGATTAAGGCAAGTGTATGACAATTTTACGATGATGTCGAAAAGGGGCCAGCGGAACCGAGCTGCTAAACTTAGCACCCTTTTTCCCTCTGATGCATCCTCCGTGGCATCAACATCTTCCAGGGCTTCGTCTTCCTCCCATGGATCTCAGGTAACTAAACATAAATCTAGCCGGTCCTCAAAGGGTAGATCTCCTAGACAGTGAGATGCCTCTGGCGTTGCCCTTGAGGGACTTTCACCGGCAAAATTGCCCTGGCGGGAGGCTTCAGCTTCCAAAGCACTAACGGGGCTCCATGATGTTCTCGAGGCTTCAACCTCGGCAGAACTACTGGTGCCATGCTCTGGGGTACCGGCTGCTTCATCCGGTACCGATACCCAAGCATCGGCAGCATCAATAGACCAGAATGTTTGGCTATTGAGCGCAGTCTGCTGGCTCTTCTCACAGCCTCGATGCCTCTGAAACCACTTCAGACAATTCAACCGGTACCATAACCGACTCAGGTGCCGACACTGACTGCATTGACATCGGCAGGTATTCTACTAGGACCGAGTCATGCGTATCTATCCAGCATCGACAAGTCGGTACCGGACCACTCCAATGCCGACTTTGATCAGTACCGGTACTATGCCTTGCACGATCACCCGGATCGGAGGTACTTTGAATACTCGGATGAGTCTGAAGACTCTGAAAGCTCTGCCGATACCAGAGTACTTCTTCCTGAGGATTCCTCTTCTCCTCAGCGTAGGATGTCTCCTCCAGAGGATATGTCCTTTCAGGATTTTATCCGAGATGTGGCCCGAGGTCTTTCCATCACAGTGGCTCCTGAAAAGGAGCCTAGGGCAAAGGAATTAGAAATCCTACAATACCCTAAAGCTCCCAAGGAGGCAGCTACATTACCTATTCATGAGATCTTGCATGATCTCATGTTAAGGATGTGGGAAACACCTCTAACCACATCTCCTCACTCTCGAAGACTCAACACTATATCTCAAGTTCCTCCTTGTCCTGGGTTTCAGAAGACTCAGTTACCACACCATTCCATGGTGGTGGAATCAGCTATGAGAAGGATAAAGAGTTCAAAAAAACATGCATCTAATCCTCCAGGACATGAGTGTAGGACTCTTGACACCTTTGGACGTCGAACCTTCCAGGCTTCCATGCTTTCTGCTAGGATCAGTTCCTATATCTTATATATGGGAATGTTCCTTAAGGAGGTCACAGGAGATTTAGAGTTTGAGCCCTCTCCTTCCTGATAAGAGGCAAGATTACCTCACCCTTCTCAAACATGCTCAGGATGTTTCCAAGTTTGTGATTCATGCAGCCTTTGACTGCTTTGAGTGCATAAGCAGAACCTCTGCTATTGCCATAGGTGCTCGTAGGATTGCCTGGCTCCAAGCATCTGACTTAGAAATTTGGGTACAGAATAAACTAGGGAATATTCCTTGCACAGGAGAGAATCTCTTTGGCAAGAATTGGCAGGAAAAAGCTAATGAGATAGATGCTGACAATATCACTTTGGATAAATTGTCTAAATCTACAGCTGATCCTGCGAGGAAAAAATCCTCTAAGAAACCATTTTTCAGTAAGAAGTTTTATCCCTCCTATACCCAACAGGGGCATCGCTTAGGTCAGTCTGCCCAAAAGGGACAGCAGCAACAACCTAGGCAAAGAAAGACTAAAGCAGCTAAGCCTCAACCGGCTCAGCAGATTCAGCCTCCACAGGGGCTTTGACTCCTATCTAGAGAACTTTGCCTTCCTGTCCCTGAACGGTCCAGAACCCTCCACCATCCCAGGAAGGTTATGTCATTTTGCCCCCAGATGGGGTCAGATAACAGCAGAAAATTGGACTCTGTCTATTGTAAGAGAGGAGTACAAGCTTCATTTCCTCAGCATGCCCCCTCCTACAATGGTAAGACAGTTCAATTCTCAAACCTTTCTCAACGACCAGTTAGGTCAAGAGGTCACTGTGCTTCTTGCCCAAGGGGCCCCAGTGGGGTACATGGTTTTACTCCCCCTATTTCCTTATTCCAAAGAAAACAGGAGGACACAGACCCATTTTAGACCTCAGAGAATTGAACATATTCCTATTAGAAACATAGAAACATAGAAATATGACGACAGAAAAAGACCACACGGCCTATCTAGTCTGTCCTTCCATAACAACTACAACAGTCCCCTTTTTACCTTTAGAGATCCTCTGTGTTTGTCCCATGCTTTTTTGAATTCTGTTACTTTATTTATTTAGAAGGATTTAGTATACCGCCTTACGTTAAATCAAGGCGGTGTGGCACATCAATCAAAATCAATAATAAAGTGTGGTTTGTAGTATGCAGTGTGAGAACTGAGAAGTGTAGTGTGTGGGGCAGTGCGTTAGATTATATCGGTGAACTATTTACATAATGAGCTATATACATATATACAAAATGGGGCTGTTTGAGAGGCGTGCTAGGATTGAGATTCTGTAATGTCTTGGAGATAGGATCGTGATCCTGTAATGTCTTGAGGTAGAAAATTTATGTGAGGTCCTTGAAATGTACTGTAAATAGATCAGTCTTAAGAAGTTTTCTGAAGTCCTTGAGGTTCTTAGTTGATCTTATGTGGTCTGGGAAAGAGTTCCATATTGCGGGTGCTGCCAGGGAGAGTGCCTTCCTTGATGTGGCCAACCATGTTTTAGCAAATTCTTTTGGTGTTCTGATGGTGTCTGAGGTTCCTTTTCTTCTTGGTCTCCTGTTGTCATCGGTTTTTATGAGAGAGCGTAGGCTGTCTGCTGATAGGTTGTGTATTATTTTAAATATGTGTAGAAGTACTTTGAATTGGATTCTGGAGCTGACTGGGAGCCAGTGTAGGTGGTACGGTATGGGGGTGATGTGATCGTGAATTGTGTGATCTGTTGTGAGTCATGCGGCTGTGTTTTGTGCTAGCTGTAGTGTTTTTATTGTCTTTTTAGGTAGTCCTTGGTAGATGTGATTACAATAGTCTAGGGTTGGAGTGATGATGGCTTGACAGACTGTTCGGAAGTGTTCATGGGCGAGGATGGGTTTGAGCCTTCTGACTGTCCTCATTTTGATGTAAGCGCTCTTTGTTATTTTTGCAATGTGGGACTGGAGGTTGAGGTCCTTGTCGAGCGTTACTCCAAGGTATTTTATTTCTTGTCTTACCGGTATGATGGTGTTGTTTAGGTTGATGGTGGCCGATGGTGAGAATGTACTGTTTCTTTTTATGAATATATATTCGGTTTTGTTGTAATTTATTGATAGGTTGTTTTCTTGCAGCCAGGTTGCCATTTGTTGGAAGCAGTTGGCTATGTTGGAGTAGTCTGGGTTGTCCAATTTGATTGGTGTGTATATCATTATGTCATCTGCGTATATGGTGTATTGAATCTTGTGGTCCTTGATGATGGTGCATATGGGTTGTACGTAGATGTTAAATAGCAGGGCGGAGAGTACTGAGCCTTGTGGGACTCCTTGAGTGGCTCTGAATGGTTGAGAGGTCTTAGTTCCAGACTTGACTTGTAGTTACTGTCCTCATCTCTACCACCTCCACTGGGAGACTATTCCACAGATCCACTACTCTTTCCGTAAAGAAATATTTCCGCATATCACTCCTGAATCTACCTTCCTTCACCCTCATCCCATGTCCCCTCTTAGCAGAACTTGCTTTCAATTGAAAGAGGCTCTCTCCCTGAACATTTATGCCAAGGAGGTATTTAAACATCTCAATCATATCACCTCTATCCCGCCTTTCCTCTAAGGTGTACATATTAAGATCTTTCAGTCTGTCCTCATATGCTTTATAATGAAGACCACTAATCATTTTAGTAGCCACCCTCTGCACCGACTCCATCCTGTTCACATCCTTTTGAAGGTGCGGTCTCCAGAATTGCACACTATACTCCAAATGAGGTCGCACCAAAGACTTATACAGAGGCATTATCACCTCCTTTTTTCTGCTAGCCATTCCTCTCCGTATACACCCAAGCATGCTTCTAGCTTTTGCCGTCACCTTTTCTACCTGTTTAGCTACTTTAAGATCATCAGACACAATCACGCCTAGGTCCCGCTCTTCTTTAGTGGACAAAAGTAATTCACCCCCTATACTATATTGCTCCCTTGGATTGCTGCAGCCCAAATGCATGACCTTACATTTTTTAACATTAAATCCCAGCTGCCAAATTCTAGACCATTCTTCAAGCTTAGCTAGATCCCTCCTCATGTTATCTACCCCTTCCTGGGTGTCTATTGCAGATTTTGGTATCATCCGCAAAGAGGCAAACCTTACCTGAAAGCCCTTCCGCTATATCACTAACAAAGATGTTAAAAAGAATTGGACCAAGGACAGATCTCTGGGGCACACCACTGATAACATCCTTCTCCTCAGAGTGAGCTCCATTTACTTGTACTCTTTGTCACCTTCCACCCAACCAATTTCTAACCCAAGCAGTAACTTTAGGGTCCATTCCTAGGGTGCTCAGTTTGTTTATAAGTTGCTTGTGAGGAACAGTGTCAAAGGCTTTACTGAAATCTAAATACACCACATCTAGGGCTCTCCCTCGGTCCAACTCCCTAGTCACCCAGTCAAAGAAATCAATCAGATTTGTCTGACAAGACCTGCCTCTGGTGAATCCATGCTGCCTCGGATCCTGTAATCTGCTGGACTCCAGAAACCTCACTATTTTCTCTTTCAGCAGCGTTTCCAATAATTTACTCACCACCGAAGTTAAACTAACCGGCCTGTAGTTTTCAACCACATCCTTACTTCCGCTTTTGTGTAAAGGCACCACATGAGCCTCTCTCCAGTCCTTTGGCACCACTCCCAACTCCAACGAGGCATTGAAAAGGTCAGTCAGTGGAGCTGCTAGAACGTCGCCAAGTTCCCTCAGTATTCTCGGGTGTATCCCATCCGGTCCCATCGCTTTGTCTACTTTAAGTTGAGATAGTTTCTCACGAACACAGTCTTTTGAAAATTGTTCAAGATGTCCTTTGCTTCTGTTCCTATTTCTGGGTGATTTCTGAGGTCCTACTCCTGGTTCTTCATATGTGAACACAGAACAAAAATGTTTGTTAAGCAATTCCGCTTTATCCTTATCAGCTTCTACATATTCCTCCCCTGCACCCTTGAGTCTGACGATACCACTCTTGCCCTTCCTCTTCTCACTAATATATCTGAAAAATGTCTTATCCCCCCATTTTATTGCATTGGCTATTTCCTCCTCCTTTTGAATCTTTGCCATCTTGACTACTTTGCTAGCTTCTCTAAGTTTTTCCAAATACAGATGCCTGTCTTCCTCTCTCTGTGATCTCTTGTATTTCATGAAGGCCTCCCTCTTTTTCTTCACTTTTTCAGCTACTTCTTTCGAAAACCATAGCGGTCTCCTTTTCCTTTTACCTTTATTTACCATTTTAACAAAAAGGTTGGTTGCCCTTAAAATATCCCCTTTCAGTTTTTCCCACTGTTTTTCTACATCCCTCAGCTGTTCCCATCCAACTAACGACTCCCTGAGGTATTGGCCCATCTTCGCAAAGTTAGTCTTCCTAAAGTCTAAGATCCTCGCCTTTGAATGGATTCTAACAGCCCTAGTCCTAATACTGAACCACACCATCTGGTGATCACTGGATGCAAAATGATCTCCCACTACAACATCAGAAACACTTTCACCATTGGTAAGCACCAAGTCCAGTATGGCCCCTTCACGTGTGGGGTCTGAATAGTTCTCCCTGTAGAGAATCCAGGATCTCCTTACTTCTAGATGATACTGCAGCAGGAATGTGCCAATCAACATCTGGCATATTTAAATCTCCTATCAGTTAGCACTTCCCCTTTCCTAGCAATGCTGTGCATGTCTTCAATTAACTCTCTGTCCACCTCTTCCTCTTGTGAGGGAGGTCTGTATATCACACCAATGTAAATAGATTTCTCTTTCCCTCTTTCTAGTTTAACCCACAATGCCTCCCCTCTCCCTTTTAAGCTCTGTAATTCCAAAGCTTTAATAGTAGTTTTTACATATAGTGCCACTCCTCCTCCCCTACTTCCTACCCTGTCCTTTCTGAATAAAGTATAGCCAGGTATAGTTACATCCCAATCATGGTTTTCTGTGAACCATGTTTCTGTAACTGCCACTAAATCCAAGTCAGCCACTCCCACCAAAGCTTCAACAATCAGGGATCTTATTTCCCATGCTACGGGCATTTATACACACTGCTTTCCATATATTACCCCGTTACCCATTTCCATAAAGTTATTTAATGTATCATGTATTCAAAGAGAAGTTCAGAATGATTTCTCTAGGAACTCTGCTGCCATACCTTCAGAGTCAGGATTGGCTTTGTTCTCTAGATCTCAAGGATGCGTACACTCATGTTCTCATCCATCCAACTCACCGAAAGTGCCTTCGCTTTCTGTTTCAAGTGAAGCACTACCAATATAGGGTTCTTCCTTTTGGCCTGGCCTCTGCGCCAAGGGTCTTCACAAAATGCATGGCTCTGGTAGCAGCATTTTTCCACACCCTAGGAATATTCGTCTTCCCTTACTTAGACGACTGGCTCTTTCGAGCACCTTCAGAGCAAGAGGCCAGGGTTGCTCTCTCTCGCACAATGCGCATCCTTCAGTATTTGGGACTTGTCATAAACTTCCCAAAATCCAACCTTGCTCCCACTCAGTCCCTAGAGTTTATAGGAGCTCTGCTGGATACCAGACAGACAAGGGCCTACCTTCCACAGCCCCGCTGCCTTCGCATTGTGCAGTTAGCTTCCCAAGCAGTGCTAAAACCTCACCTCACTACTCGGGAGATGTTACAATTGATAGGCCACATGGCATCCACAGTGCATGAGGTTCCTTATGCTCGCCTCCATATGAGGGCAGCCCAGTGGACTTTATCCACTCAGTGGACTCAGGCGTCAGGTTGCCTGTCAGACAAAATAGCAAACTCAGATCACCTTATTTTGTCCCTCCAATGGTGGCAGTCACCCCAAAACATTTTGGTGGGGTCTCTTTTCAGCAACCCCCACCCCAAGCCACTCTAACAACAGATGCTTCACAGGTGGGTTGGGGAGCCCACCTGCAAGGCCTCTCCACCCAGGGTACCTGGACTCCACAGGAGGCCTATCTACACATCAGTCTCCTGGAACTCGGAGCAATCTTCCTTGCTCTTCGTGTATTCCACACCCAGCTCAGCTACAAGACAGTCCTAGTTCAAACGGACAATCAAGTAGCCATGTTCTATGTGATCAAGCAGGGAGGAACAGGCTCTCTGTCGCTCTGCAATGAAGATTTGCAACTATGGGCCCTCGCCAGAGAGCATTAGATTCATCTCCTTGCGGTGTATCTTCCAGGCATTCAAAACTCTTGGGCAGACAGACTCAGTCGAGTTCTGCGTCCACACGAATGGTCTCTCCATGCAGACCAGGTGGCCAAAACTTTTCAAATTTGGGGAACCCCGGACATAGACCACTTTGCAAGTCCGCTGAATGCCAAACTTCCCCAGTTCTGTTCCAGAATTCCGGCTCAGGGTTGTCAGGCCAGGGATGCTTTCTTCCTCCATTGGAGTCAGGGCTTCCTGTATGCCTTTCCACCCATTCCCCTAATTCCCAAAACCCTATTCAAGCTTCAGAGAGACAAAGGTTATATGATTCTCATAGCTCCACATTGGCCATGGCAAATGTGGTACCCTCTGCTCCTACATCTCTCTCAAGCCTGCCTCTTGAGTTAGGATCTGCTCCAAATCTCCTTTCTCAAGTGGACGGGATGCCGTGGCATCCCAATCCCCAGTCTCTGCATCTCAGAGCCTGGTTGGTGAAAGCCTAGAACTTCATGGTCTTAACCTTTCCCAGCAGGTAAAGGCTATCCTTTATGCTTCCAGAAAACCTTCCACAAGATGCTCTTATGCATTTAAGTGGAAAAGGTTTACCATATGGTGCTTGCAGAAGGGTCTTAACCCTCTTGCGATACTCCTGGAATCATTACTGGAGTATCTCCTTCATTTATCAAATGCAGGGCTTAAGACAAATTCAGTGAGAGTTCATTTGAGTGCTATTGCAGTTTCTTTCAAGCCTCTAAATGGACAACCTATTTCCTCTCATCCTCTCATAGCGAGTTTTATGAGAGGCCTTTTTTTAACTAAGCCTCCCATTAAGCCACCACTCATGGGACTTAAATCTGGCTCTTGGGCAGCTCATGAAACCGCCTTTTGAACCATTAGCCACTACCTCTTTGAAATTCCTTTCCTGAAAGGACATCTTTCTTATTGCAATCACATCAGCACGTCGCATCAGTGAATTGCAAGCATTGGTGACTGATCCTCCTTATACAAGGTTCCATCATGATAAGGTAGTCCTTAGGACTCATCCACACTTTATGCCAAGGGTGGTGTCACCTTTTTATTTAAACCAAGCGGTTTAGACTTCCGGCGATGCGTGAGTGAGAGCAGACGTCTCTCTCTCGCTCCGGGGCCGCCTCGCCGATAAACCTGCAAATTAATCTAATTTTCTGGGGCTCCCCCCTCTACCCACCTCAACTCGCTTACCGGGTACTGCACTGCTAAAGTATAACAGCTGAAGGGTGACGGAGATGCCTTTGCCGACGAGAAAGGAGCGCGACAAGCCACTTCGGGCAGGGCCCTCCGCGGCGACCACGGTGCAGCCATCCTCTCCCGGTGCGGAAAGCACCGATTCCCATTCAGAGGAGCTGGCGAAAGAGGTGGTCCGGCTCCTCGATCCCAAATTTGATCGCCTCATGAAAAAATTAGATGGGATGGAAGAAGCGCTGACGGAGTTTGGTAAGCGCGTGGAGGATCTTGAGCACCGCGTGGCAGGTGTAGAGGAGGGTGAGGGCCGCCGAGACCGGGTGCTGGAGACTCAAAAGCAGGCCATACTTGAGATGCAAAACAAATTGGAGGATCTTGAGAACAGATCCCGCCGGAACAACCTACGTCTGGTGGGTCTGGGGGAAGATAGGCCGGATGGAGAACTGTTGGTCTTTCTGGAAACCTGGCTGCCCAAAGTGCTGGGCCTGGCGGACCTTAAGGGTCATTTTCAAATTGAAAGAGCACATCGCCTGGGTGTGAGGAGGGAGAATGGAGATCGGCCGCGAGTGGTGATCCTTCGAGTGATGAATTTCCAGCATAAATGGCGCATATTACAGGCTTACCGAAAGAGTGGCGACCTCATGTTGGATAACAGGCGAGTACTAATATTCCAAGATTATTCGGCGGCAGTTGCGGCAAAGCGACGAGAATTTTCCCCAATTTGTACTGAATTATACCGCAGGAAAGCCCGGTTCACTTTGGCTTACCCAGCCACACTGCGTGTCTCCCTCCATGGCCAGAATCATACTTTTGATCAAGTGGCGGCTGCAAAAAAGTTCCTAACCCAGCATTTTCCAGCGGATGTATCAGAGGCCTGATCATGAGCGCCATGTTTTTCGTGGGGAAAGGAGGGCTGTCCGGGCCCCTAGCTCAGATTCTGCTGTTGTGGGACTGTAGGCTGAGACTTGACTCAAGGCCTTTCACTGGATATCTGTAGGCCGGGCGACTGTTTTTCCCCTGGCCTAGTCCTGAATACTACTCCAAGATGGATATGTTAGTTATGGATCCGGCACTGAATATTATGGATCTAATCTGTTAACATGACTTCCATAGAAGAACATAAGAACATAAGATATGACAGACTGGGTCAGACCGGGGTCCATCGGGCCCAGTGGTCTGTTTCCAGCAGTGGCCAAGCTGGGTCATCTGTACCTAGCAGTTTCTCCCAAGGGACACAGTTTTCACTATGCTTGTATTGGTTCGGGCATTGATATCCTGGGTCCCGTTTTAATAATGGCTTGTGGACCTTTCCTCCAGGAACTTGTTCAAACCTTTTCTAAACCCAGCTACACTGGCGGCTTTTGCTGCATCCTCCGGTGACAAATTCCAGAGTTTGATTGCACGTTGAGTGAACAATGTTTGCTTTTATTAGTCTTAAATAGTTTACCCTGTAGCTTCATTGCATGTCCCCTAGTCCTTCTATAAGAATGTTTGGACATCATAATAGGGATGTGTTGGTTAGTATGTTATTTGTTTGCATCTGCTTCTTTGGTGGGTGGGGGGAGTGGAGGCCGCAGTGGCGGGGGGGGTGGGGCGGCCCTGAAGCACCGTGTTGGAAGTCCCACCTCAGTGCGGTAACTGAGGGTTGAGTGCTTATGTTTTATGGGGTATGATTTTTATGTACAGGGAAGGGTCAGCTTGGTGGCAGTGGAGCGAAGGGGGGAGGGTGGGGGGATGTTTTGGGGGGAGGGTGGGGGATGAGGGGGGTAGAGGGGGAGGGTTGGGGGGGAGATGGGGAGGGACGGGGAGAGGGGTGGTCTGTATGTGTAGTGAGTGGAGTGAGCCTGAACTCCATGATGAGTGTCTTCGGGTATAAGGTGCAACATCTACAATTCCCATATATGCCCATTCGGAGCAAGATAGGGATGGGCTGGAGTTCTGGGTCGAGGCTGGGCGACCTGGAACAGTGGTATGATTGGTGGCTGTGGTTATTGGAATGTATGCGGGATAGGGAAAATGCGGGATGATCTCCGTATAGTCACCTGGAATGTTGGAGGTCTAAATACCCCTGTTAAAAGGACCAAGATGCTCCAAGCTCTAAAAAGGAGTCGTGCCCAAATAGCATTACTACAAGAAACACACTTGACGGCAGTAGAACATGCCAAGCTGAGAAAAGACTGGGTGGGGCAGGTCTTTGCCGCGTCTACGGCCATAAAGAAACGTGGCGTGGCGATTCTGATACACCGAGGCCTTGGCGTGGAAATCCTGCGGGAGGAGACTGACCCAACAGGGCGGTTTATCTTTCTACATGCTAAAATACAGGGGCAAGAACTTTTTCTGGGTAACATATATGCCCCCAATGTTTATGACCATCAGTTTTTCCAACTAGTGCTGAGGAAAATATTGGGGGCCCCGAAGATCCCGTTGATACTGGCAGGGGACTTCAACTGCCCGCATGATCCATTGTTGGATAGGTCCGTGACTGGCGGCGCTAGTGGAGCTTGGAGTAAGAAAGGGGTGGGATACCTTTGTCAGATGGGTAGTCTGCTTGACTCCTGGAGAGTTCTGCATGGGGTAGAGAAGGATTATACGCATCTGTCGAGAGCACATCAAACTTGGTCCCGGATTGACTATATTCTGATTTCCAGGGAGAGCCTGGGTAAAGTGATCCAAGTGGAGATCGAGCCCATAGTAGTGTCTGATCATGCTAAAGTGGTGTTGGATTGGCAGGGCACTGCCTCGGGAGGAGCACGGTGGACTTTCCCGGGTCATCTCTGGCAGAAAGCAGACTTTCAGGCTTATCTGGTAAGTCACTGGGAGGAGTATCTCAGCTTAAATGATACGGGAGATGTTGAGGTGGCGACCTTTTGGGAGGCAGGTAAAGCAGTGCTGCGCGGCCACATTATAGCGTATGTAGCGCGAGAGAGGAAACGCCTTAATTCGAGACTTTTAGATCTGACGAGTCGGCTGCAGGAGGCCAAGCGGACCGCTATGGCGCGCCTGAAGAGGCTTGGGGAATACTTAGAGGCACAAAGAGCTTTGAATGAAGTGCTCCATGAGCGTGCTATTCATTCGTTGCAGTACTATCAGCATCAATTGTTTCGATTTGGGGAACGCACGGGGAGACTTCTGGCGCGCTTGGTTAAACGGAAGGGTGGCATTCAGGGGTGGCCCGAGTGAGGGACGACCAAGGGGTTTCCCACGCTGATTTACGGAAAATTGTCCAGGTATTTCGCCAATACTATCAAGCCTTATATACGCCGGATACTGAGAATAGAGCCCACGAACGTGAATTCCTGGCGGCCGTCCCCGTGCCCAAACTGACAGAGGCGGAGCTTCAGGGGTTAAATGCGAGAATAACTGGGGCAGAAATTCAGGCAGTGATAAAGAAAGGGAAACCTCATAAGGCTCCGGGCCCCGACGGCTATAGCGCTGAATTCTATAAAATTCTGATGCCTCATATAACACCTACTTTGATGGCATTATACCAAGATGCTCAAGAGAGGGGTCTTTACCCAAGAGACATGAGAACGGCGGCGATAACTATCATCCCAAAAGAGGGTCGCGATCCGGAAGATCCGGCATCATATCGTCCCATATCTCTAATTAATTATGATATGAAGCTGGTGGCCTCGGTGTTGGCGGCCCGGTTGCAAGGGCTCCTACCCCGGCTGATTGGGACTCACCAATCGGGCTTTGTCAAAGGGAGAGGGGCTTTCTCCAATATCAGTAAGGTGTTGCTTGGCATGGAGCACTGTTTGCACCAGGAGACGCCCTTGCTCTTGGTGAGCCTCGACGCTGAAAAAGCCTTCGATAGAGTATCCTGGTCTTATATGTTTGCGGTCCTCGCGAAATTTGGCTTTACGGGAGCGTTTCTGTCCTGGGTGAGAGCGTTGTATGCGAGTCCGCTGGCATGTGTGGCGAGTGGGGGAATTTGCTCCGAGCCTTTTGAGTTACGTAGAGGTACGCGACAGGGCTGCCCCTTATCGCCCCTATTATTTGTGCTACAGTTGGAACCCCTGCTTCTTGCGCTCATAGCGGAAGTGGAAATACAGGGACTTGAATGGCCAGGAGGTGGCATCAAGATTAGTGCTTTTGCAGATGATATGTTGCTTTGTCTATGTGAGCCGCAGGCCTCTCTGGAGCGGGCCTTGGGAATGATCCAGCGATTTGGCTCATTTTCAGGACTCCGGGTTAACTTGAGTAAATCAGTCGCGTTGGATGTGGGTGGCCGAGCCAGATGTCAGTGGAAAGGGCTTTTTCCCCTGTGCTGGGCATTAGGGGAATTCCGTTATCTGGGGATTCAGATCCCAGATCATGTGTCGAAGTTATATGCCGCTAACATCCGACCTATGCTGAATAGAACGGCGGCTACCCTCCAGAAATGGAGGGATCTCCCACTCTCGCTTATGGGGCGTCTTGCTCTCTTCCAGTTGATGGAGGCCCCGCGTTGGATGTACTTGTTGCGCCATCTGCCTATTTGGCTGTTGAGAAGGGATGTGCTGCTTTTGCAGCGCCACATTAGACACTTTCTATGGAGGGGCAAGAAATCGCGGATCCCCATTTCGGTGCTGATGAGTAGTAGGGAGGAGGGGGGGGCTAGGTTATTTTCGGTGAGAGATTATAACTTTCTAGCCTTGCTAAGGCCGCTGAGAGATTTAATTTTGGGGAGGGAGGATAGTTTGCCGGTGGGACTGGTTGAGCGGCTCTCCGCACCCTATCACCCAGCCTATTTGCTGCATAGCCGGACGCCGGTATTGCCACAGGCATGGCGCGGGTCGGTCTACTTTGGTGCCTTGCGACAGGCATGGCGGTTCCTTTGCCAAAAAAAAGGGGTACATTGGTACAGTACTGATTGTCTGCCATTGCGCGATAATGCTGATTTTCAGCCTGGGAACCAAGGGGGACTCCCAGTGAGTTGGGTGCAAGCTGGTCTGGGGTATCTGGGTCAACTTCGTATGCAATCACAGGCGGAGTTGGATTCCTTTCAAGTGTTGATGCGACGATTTCACCTTGCGCCTCAGACTTTCTTTTTTTACCTGCAAGCGAGACACTACGTCCGAACATTACAGCGCACTGGGGGCTTTCAATTCGGTACATCGGGAGTATGGGAGCTTATAGCGGCCACCGACGGTACACTTTCGTTGCGGACCTGGCGGGAGGAGTGCTATCCGGGGGGTGAGCGGGCCCCGTTAGAGAAACTAGTCCAGCGGTGGAGTAACGATGGTAATGTCCAGCTTACGGTAGCCGCCTGCCAGGAAGCTTTCCAACAAATCAGGCTCCTCTCGGAATCTGTAAAATTTCAAGAGCTACAATATAAATTGCTCTGGAGAGCATATGTACCCAACACTTGGGCGGCTAGGATGAGGGTGCTCTCGACAGATGTATGCCATTTATGTGGGACTCACACGGGGACACTGCTACACCGTTTTTGGGAATGTGTGAGTGTAAATCAGTTTTGGCAGGACGTACATAGAGAGCTGCAAGTTTGCAGACCCCTTGGGAAGACACTTTCATCTGAATGGTGTTTGTTTGGTCTGGTGGAGACCGCCTTGCCGGAGACGACCGGGGGGGGCCCCCGGTGGTGGTGCCTCCAACACTGCTCCGTCCGGGATTGGGTGCTCCACAATATTAGGTGTCGCGCCTACGCGACAGCTTTATGCCCGTGGCTTCTTGATAGCGAAATATTGCCTACTTCGCCATTGGGTGGAGGATAGACCCCCGGGAATTCGGGAATGGTGCCGAGCTTTACTAAATTTGAGGAGGCACGAGTTCCGCACAGCCCATCTGCTGGGGACCAAGAAACAAGTAGCCTGGGGAAAAGTCTGGGAGGGGGTCACTGTGGAGTTTTTCACCTCCCGGGGGATCCTGCGAGGTATGAATGATGAATGATGTGTGAGGTGGATCTGAAAGTTTTGGGGTGTGGAGTGGAAGCGCCTTTGCGCCTGGATGGTTAGATGATACGGACACATGGCGGAGGGCTTGTGGAAGAGATTAGCTGCTCCTGAGTGGGGGGTTTTGGGAGGGGGTTTGGGGGCTGAGGGTGTAGGGTGTAGGGTTGGGTAGAAGAGGTTCTTAGGTGGTTGGGGGGGTTGGGGAGGGGGGGTTACAGGGCTTACTGTGCGAGGAGGGACTTAGGGGGACTTGGGGAGGGGGGTTCGCGCAGAGCATGAATATCTGCACATGCCTGTGGCGATACGTTGGGTATTGTTAGAGCTAACTTCTCTTGCGCCAGCCTCTCAGACGAGCTTGCTGGAGACATCTCCCATTCGTCTGCTAGTATTGTATGAGCTGTTGGGATTATGTTGTTGATGTACATGGATTCTGCTTAATCCGCCGAGTATCCTTGCTCTGTTGTTCCATTTCCATGTATATCTTGCTCCATTTCTTTTCATATGTTTTCTTTTGTATGTAACTTTGGAAACTTAATAAAAAACGATTTGAAATAAACCAAGCGGTTTACCTTCCTATATTCTTTCCAAGGCCTCATGCCTCAAATGCAGAAAGGAATCTTCATACTTTGGACTGCAAAAGGGCTTTGGCCTTTTACTTGCAAAGGACACAAAGTCCTCTCAACTCTTTGTTGCTTTTGATCCTAGTCATTTGGGACTTCCAGTCTCCAAAAGAACACTGTCCAGCTGGATTGCACAGTGTATATCTTTTGCCTATGAGAGTAAAAACCTTCCTCTTGAAGGCCATGTCACAGCTCACAATGTGAGAGCCATGGCAGCCTCTATGGCTCATCTTCACTCTGTGTTTATTGACGACATCTGTCGAGCAGCTACTTGGGCTTCGGTTCATATCTTCACAGCCCATTATTGCTTAAACAAGGACTCCTGCCGGGATGCCTTGTTTGGTCAGGCTGTTCTTCAACACCTGTTCCACACTTAATCGACTCCTACCCATCATCCCTGGTAGGATGCCAGAGATCCATGGGGGGAAGTGGAGCCCTTTCACAAGGGCACACAACATTTGGGGCCTTCTCCCTGGCATCTGCAGCTAGGGAGTCCCCATATGTGAAGACTACATTCCTGCTTGTTCCTGGAGATAGCATAATTACTCACCTGAAACAGGTGATCTCTGGGAAAAGCAGGAATTTAGTCTTCACAACCCACCCACCTCCCCTAGGAGTTGTATCTCTCTCTCTTTCTCTCTTTACCTCTCTCTTTGTCTCAGCTTTAAACTCAACTGGAGAGGGATAGCTGGGAAAGGCGGGAAGGCAGCACGCAGGTGCTGTGGGATGCTCCCAAAAACTTTCCTATTGGACGCTGGGGAGCGTTCCCACGCAGGCTCCCTCGGTACCGATGATACCCATATGTGAAGACTAAATTCCTGCTGTTCCCGGAGATCAGCTGTTACAGGTGAGTAACTATGCTTTACTGTAAACCGCCCCTGATCTCTGGAAGGAGTGGTATAGAAAAACTTTGAAATAAATTCATGCAAGGTGGTTTACATTTAATAAATTGTTGAGCTTAGAAAGGAGCTACAATATTAGAAAAGAATAGCACAAAAGCACCAGTTACAAAAGTAGACAGGTAAAGGCATATTATTCACGGGAGGCTAGCCCCACCCCAAAGGCCTGCTCGAAGAGAGAGGTTTTCAGCAATACGTTAAACTTTTTGAATTTTTCTTCTAGGCGGATTTGGGTGGAGAGGCAGTTCAACGCGACTGGGCAAGGAAGAATTCTGAGTGTCAGGTGGATTCATATAGAGCTTTAGATGGTGGGGGCAGTGCATAATCTATTTCCATGCAAGGAATGCAAGTATCGGGGAGACGCATAAGGAATTATAAGGGATGAAAAGGTAGGCCGGGGCGTTACTGTATAATGACTTGTGGGCAAGGGTCAGAATTTTATACTGTATTCGAAAAGAGACGTGGAACCAGTAGTGTTGAATTTATTTGTTTTATTTTATTTTATTTATTTGGTTTTATACCACACTATTTATAATCAGCACGGTTTACAATAGAACAACTATTACATGGAACAGTTTGCAATGAACATGGTGTAATACAATTAACAAATTTACATTAAAATCATACAACAGTGGCATGTAAGAATGGTGAACTATTTACAGTCAGACAGAATCCTAAGTATGATATTGGCAGATAAAGTTTTAAGTCAAAAGCAAGATGTAATAGGTGTGTTTTGATTGCTTTGCGAAAGGTGGCCAAATCTGAATTGAGACGAATAGGAGCAGGTAGGGAGTTTCATAGTAGAGGGGCAAAGAGGAAGAAGGCTCTGTTCATGGTGAATTGGGAGCTTTTTCTAGCTATTGTTGGGATAGTAAGGGTCTTTGCCATATTTGTTGTTCTTGCTCTGCTGTCAGGAGTCCAATGTAAGAGATCTTCCAGTGAGGAAGCAGATAGGTGATGGAGAATTTTAAATGTTATCAGGAAAGTTTCGTACTTAAGTCGACTGCTTATTGGGAGCCAGTGAAGATTAATTAGGAGCGGAGTTACATGTTCGCATCTGAAAGATCCATAAATGGTTTGTGCAGCAGTAGTCAATGCCAGTTGTAAAGGATGGAGAGTATATCCAGGAAGACCATGTAGGATGATATTGGTATATTCGAAGAGTGGAGTAATAAGGGCTTGGAAGACTGTGCGGAAGTCAATAGGCTCCAGTAAGGGTCGGAGATGACAGAGGGAACGTATTTTATGAAATGCAGTCTTCGTGATATTGCTTATATGGGACTCCAAATTTAGGGACTGGTCCAGAGTGATGCCCAGATACCTAACTTCATGAGTAGATTTCAGATCAGCATTCTTAACCTGAAGGGTTGTTGGAGGTATGAATGTTGAGCTCTTTGTGATAAAAAGGACTTCTGTCTTTTAATAGTTCACTTTCAGGTTGTGAGCAATTAGCCAGTCGGAGACAACATTGAAACAGTCTATGATTCCAGTGAAGTTTGGGTTTTCTGTTGAAAAAGGAGTGTAGAAAAGCACATCATCTGCATAGATGTGATAAAGAATGCTGAAGAATTGTTTGATTGTACATATTGGTTGTATATATATATGTTAAATAGCAGGGCGGATAGGGAAGAGCCCTGCGGTACTCCTTGGGTTTGCTGATACATATCTGAATGTTTGATTGCCCATACAAACTTGTTGTTGCCGATCTGTAAGATATGAGCAACACCAATCTAATGCTGAGCTCTGAATGCCGTTAAGCTTAAAATAGATTAATCAAATGTCTGTGGCAGGCTGTATCGAAGGCTGAAGCAATATCCATTTATATCAAAACAAAACCCTGTTTCGGGTTATTTAAGCCTAAGATGAGGTTATCAAACAAGGATGTGAGCAAAGTCTCGACACCATGATGTTGTTGAAAACCATGCTGTTGCGAATCAAATGATGCGTGGCAATCAATGTGGTCTTGGATTTGTTGCTGTACTATCTTCCCCATTATCTTAGCCAAGAAAGGGAGACTAGATATGGGACGATAGGAGTTTGGGTCCTTCAGATCTAGCTTGGAGTTTTTTAGGAGAGGTTTGATTGTAGCAGTTTTCAGTGATACTGGGTTGAAGGAGAGGTGGATAATCTTGGAGATGTGGGTACTTAGTTTAAGGCAAATAGACTTGATCCAATGAAAAGGGCCTGGGTCAGTGGGAGAGATGGTAAAATTAAGACCCTTTATTACATTTTCAATTTGTTTGGTGGAGTATGGGTAGAAGTGACTTAGAGTGGGGATAATGGTGCTTTCTGGCAATGGAGTGTCTGTGCAGATGTCTGCCAAATTGCTTTGCTTTGGTTTTATTGTGAAAGTGCGTAGCAATGTCTTGAGGGTGAATTGAATTATTAGCTTATGCAGTGATGAGCTATTTGTGAGGGACTGAATTAATCTAAAGAGTTCACAGGGCTTGTTGAGAAAGCGCATAAGAAGATTTGTATGGTATTCCTTCTTCCTTTGCATGATGTTAAGGCAGTGATCTTGCAAGGTCTTCATGTATAATGGTCATGAATCATGAGGGTAGTGATGTGGTCATATTTCCTAGCATGTGCGAAGAGCAGTATTCTGTATGGATTGCAGTTTCTTTATTTCAGAAGTGGAAATACCTGCATAGATCATATTACAATAATTTATGCGGGCGATAACTGTACTAAGTACAGCTGAGATTTGTGCTACAGTGTCTAAAAAGGGACAGAGACCATGACATCATTGCAGGGCTCCAAAGGCCAATTTAACTAACTGACTGACCTGGGGGGAGAAAGAGAGAGAGGTGTGAGTTAATGATGATATCCAGGTATTTGAAAGTGGGTTGCAATGTGCTAACCAAGTTATCAAGGAGTGGGGCAGGAGTGAAGGTTATCCAGATGGCACCCCGCAAGGCAGGATATATGCTTGATAGAGAGCAGATCCAGTGAGGACTTAGTATGTTTCATCTCAAAAAGAGGAAGTAAACCAAGAAAGTACAAGGTCTATATTATAGATTTGAGAAAGAGGGATATTGTGGTCTACTAAGTCACATGCAGCAGAAAGGTCTAAGGAAACTTTCAGAACTACAGTATTTGATCATGATCCAGTACACTGTGTAGCTTGCTGAGAACTGAGGTAACAAATGTTTCTGTGCTGTAGTGTGCTTGGTAACCTGATTGGCGTGGATGGGGCATGAAGGTGTACTTTAGATGATTCCTGAGTTGGGGAAGAATAATATGTTCTGTCAGTTTAGAGAGGAAAGGTAAATTCGAGACTGGACGATAATTTGATGGAATGGTGAGGTCCAACTTTGGGCCTTTAGGAATAAGTTGAATCACTGCCTTTATTCAATTGGTAGGGAGATTGCTAGATTAAAGATTGGTTGTGATAATAGATAGGACAATAGGCAGCAGTCTGTGTGATTGTTCGCCAGCCATGGCAAAGGCATGGAGTCTAACATACAGGTTGTCTTTCTTACCATGGATGCCATTCTATTTAAGGATGCATTAGTTACTGGAGCGATTTCTGATCATATGTGCATGGGGCAATGTGAGGAACTGGCTGGGAATTCTTGGGGGTTTTGGTGGACTAAGGCTGCTGTTGTACCCCAAAGATATAAGAATGACCTCGCTCTACTCCAAACAGACTCAGACACTTAGAAGGAAATGTGATCTTTTATTATGCCCAATCAGTTACAATCTTAGCCAAAAATCAAAATGCAGCATTATTTTTCTTAAACAATACAGTTTGCCTGAGCCAGAGGGTGGAAGACAAAGACAACAAAAGCTGAATTACTAATCAGACTTTCTGTATGAATCATGTTTGTCTCCTCCCACAAATGATATCTACTGCTGTCCTTATATACATTATTTAGTTGTGGTTGAGACTTTTTACTGTACTATATTCTTATTGGTTGATATAGCTCTGTTTCCTGTGCAAGCAGTTGCAGACTTTTCAGACTTCCGCAAATAACTGTTGTTTGTGTTACCAATTCCCTACCAACTTGTCTTTACTTTGTTTCTATCCCCCTATTCCCTCCCCCTTTCTAGTCTTGGCGGGCATATTTCCTGTTTCTATATGTCCTGTACTTGACCTACTGCCAGGAGCTTTTCTGCAATTCTCTGCAAGCAGTCTGTGCTCTAAAATCTGCCCAGCAACAAAACAATGGTCCCATTTAGTTAGGCTCTTGCTACAAGTCTGCTTCCCATCACTCTGTTAGGCCACATGATTGCTTCTGGATATGGTATGAAGTGGGCGTCATCCCGCTTCATCCCAACAGAATTCAGGTTCAGTGATAGAGTTCATTTTGTCCATGAAAAATTGGGCTAAGGAGTCTGGTAAGGAGCCCCCAACCAAGCTGAGATGGATGCTTTGAAGGGGTAGGGAAGATAGTTGAAAAGCAAGAGCAAATATAGTCTTTGGGGCATGTGCTGCTTTTTCCACTAAAGAGGAATAGTAAGCCTTCTTTGCTATGTTGATCTGGGAATGATAGAGTGGCAAGAAGGCAAGGGCCAGTGGTTGTTTAGATCTTCTCCAGAATCTTTTGGCAGCTGTAAGTTGTCATTTTATCAAGCATAGGCTGGACTGATACAAAGGGTAAGAGGTTTTCTGGGGAACAGGATAGTAGTTTTTGGGCATTATAGTATCGAGCACTTGTTGGAGGTTGTCTAACCAGAGAGAGGTTTGGTTTTTCAGAGGTAAGGAAGAGAAATCAGCAGGGAACAGTGTATCTGTTGCTGGAAATTGGGCCAAGATCGAAGACGATAACTTGCATTGGTAGGTACATTGAGTATTCCTAACAGTTAATGCGCTGGTGGTAGTCACAGGAAGAAGGAAATGAATTAACACATGATTGGACCAAGGAAGTGGGTAGGTGTTAATGGATGTGGACAGTGGTGTAAAGTCTTGGGGTGTTAATATAAGGTCCAGTGTGTTGCCCGCCATGTGGATAGGTCCTTGGACGTGTTGAACAAAGTCATGCTCTATTACAGATTTGGTGAATGATTTATCATGGGACCTAGTAGAGCTATCGAAGTGGATATTAGTCTCCTAAGGTCAGGATTCAGTGAAGGGGTAGATGTGGTAATCGCAAGGGATTGTTGTATGGCCTCCCTGTTAGCAGATTGAATCAAAGGAGAAGTACAGGAGGTATAAAAGGTATAAATTGTTCAGTTCTCTGTAAAACATCATACCTTATGGTCATGTTAATCTATTGTTAAACAGTAAACCACATTGAATAATAGAAATGTGATATAAAATAAGTTTAAATAAATAAATGAATGTCGAATGGTGGCCCAATCTTGACCAACAGTGGCTCCAAGCCAGTGGGGGAGATTTCGGGACATTCATAAAGAGGTAGAGTGTCTTTATAAAGAAGAGCAAATTCTCCTCCACAATGTGAAGACCTGGGGGAAGATAGGGCTGCATAACCAGGGGGAGACAACATTGTAGGTAGGAATCCTCATCCTCCTGGAGCCAGGTCTCCATGAGGCAGAGGATGTCTAGGTTATGTAAGAGAAGGAGGTCCGTGATTAGTGTTGATTTCGATTTGAAAGACTTACAATTGAAGAGTGCCTGCCGAAGAGTTGGTACTAAGAACTGATTGATAGTGAGATGAGGGAGAGGGGGTGATGGAATTTAGCAGATTAAAGTCTCACCCTAGGCTCTGATGGGTTGTAATATCGAGGTTGATGCCATGCTGTGCAAATCACTGGAATAGAGGACACAGGAGAGATGGAAATGGGGGCTATACCATTGGGAATCAAATAGCAAAGGTAGAGCACACAGATCTGGCAGAGGAGGCCGGTAATGGGGATTCTCGAGTGTGGCATATTGATCTGCCCTGGAGATACCCCAAGGAGCAGGGCCTGCTCCTCATGTGTGCTCCTCTGGCATTCTCCCCTGGTGTGGTTGCTGTGATTGTGTGTTGAGAAATAGTGTGGCTGATTCCTATGTCACTTTTATGGGCAAGAATAAGCATCAGATGGCCACGAATAACATTTGCCTTGTATGTAAGGACCCAGGTGGGTATGGTTAAGCATTGGTATCGGTGTCAGGGCAAGATTAGCCCATCCATTGAGTGGGACTGTTGCCCACACGTGGCCTTGCACCTTAGGAGGATCCTGCGCCTGACTGGCTGCAGAGAGTGCCGGGGAGACCTGACGTCCCGACTGACCTCTGAACAGCTGCGGAAGTAAAGAGTGGTGTTTGTCTTTTCTCCCGTGGCTGTGATAAAAAGGAGCTCGCTGGCTTACTGAGTGCCAGGAGGTCAAATGGGGGGCACATCCAAGTGCCCTGACCTCTTGGCACTCAGTGCGCTGGCAGGATCCTTTTTATCACAGCTACAGGAGAGAAGACAAACACCTCTTTACTCCTGCGGCTGTTCAGAGGTGACTCGATCCGGGGCTTCGGGCCTCCTTGGCACCCTCTGAAGCCGATCAGGCATGGGGCCCCTTTTGGTGTGTGGCTGGGGGAGGGGCACTAGAATGGGGGGGACGGGGACTGGGGGCTAGAATTGAACAGGGGTGAGAGGACTTGGACTAGAATGGGAAAGGGGGGGGGGAGCCAGGACTGGAAATCGGCTGATGTTGGGAAATGGGGGGACTGGGACTGGAAGAGAATGGATGCTGGGAGGGACTGGAAGAGAACTGATACTAGGGGTTAGGACTGGAAATGGGCTGGGGATGGGGGACTGGGACTGCCAATTGAAGTCTGAGACCTTTACAGCCATAGTTAATATAATACATTCTAGTCCCCCAAGACATATTTATGAACGTATTTTGATCTTATTTATAATTTTAACAGCCTCTGCAGTTGGAACAGGAACAGAAGGGGATGGAAGGATACTTCTATGAAGAGAGGCTAAAAAAAGTTAGGGCTCTTCAACCTGGAAAAGAGACGGCTGAGGGGGAGATATGATAGAGGTCTATAAATTAATGAATGGAGTTGAACGGGTAAGCGTAGATCGATTGTTTGTCATCAGAATATAAAAAAGACTAGGGGACATGCAATGAAGCTACAGGGTAACCTATTTAAGACTAATAAGATAAAGTATTTTTTTCACTCAATGTGTAATCAAGCTCTGGAATTTGTTACCGGAGGATGTAGTAAAAGTTGTTAGTGTAACTGGGTTTAAAAAAGGTTTGGACAAGTTCAAGGAGGAAAGGTCCATAAACCATTATTAAAAGGGACACGGGATATTACTGCTTGACCCAATACAAGCATTGTGGAACCTGTGTCTTTTAGGAAAACTGCTAGGTGCTTGTGACCTAGATTGGCCACTGTTGGAAACAGGATACTGGGCTTGATGGACCTTGGACCACTCAGACCTCTAGGGAGATCCTGAGCAAGACCTGGGGGGAAGGAAAGGAAGATTGGGGGATGGGGTGAGGGTCAGCATAATGATATGCTATACTGGGTCAGACCAAGGGTCCATCAAGTCCAGTATCCTGTTTTCAACAACAGCCAGTCCAGGTCACAAGTAAAGCTGTGGTCAACATTATTGGCACCCTTGCATTTTAGGTATGTTGTGTACATTATCTTGAGAAATAATTGGAAATATCATCTCTTATCTCTCCTACACCCCTCCTCAGAACCTCTGCTCTTCTGGGAAATCGCTTCTATCTGTACCCTTCTCTTTTACTGTTAACTCCAGACTTCGCTCCTTTCACCTTGCTGCTCCTTATGCCTGGAACAAACTACCTGAATCTATACATCAGGCGCCTTTTCTGACCCTTTTCAAATCCAGGCTGAAAACACATCTCTTCGCTGCCACTTTCCGATCTTGACTCACCTGATTTCCTTTGTATTTCTTTACCATTCCCCATAGCTGTATCCCATGTCTACAGCTACTTTCTTGATTGTAAGCTTTGATGAGCAGGGACAGTCTTTTACATGTGTCTGTACAACGCTGCATACGTCGTGTAGTGCTATACAAATGTTCAGTAGTAGAAGACGTATTTTAACTGTATGCCATCATAATATTTTAATAGTATGTTCAAAGGAATACAACAAAAAAAGTTGTCTGTGCAACTCAGATGTAGTAATTTCTGAGAAAAAAAACAAAAACAAAATATGACCTGGACAGGATTAATGACACCCTTCACTAATATTTGTTTGCAGTGATGACAGCCTCCAAATGTTTCTTGTAGCCATCTATAAGTTTTGTACATCTGTCTGCTGATGTGGTCTTTTTCTGCTGTCCTGTTTCTATGTAACCCATTTAAGATTAATAACAGAAAATATGTTTTTACTCTACGTGTAATCAAACTCTGGAATTTGTTACCGGAGGATGTTGTAAAAACTGTTAATGTAGCTGGGTTTAAAAAAGGTTTGAACAAGTTCCTGGAGGAAAGGTGCATAAGCTGCTATGAAAGAGGACCCAGGAAATCCACTGCTTTCCCCGGTACAAACATTGTGGAACTTGTGTGCCTTTTTGGGAACCTGCCAGGTACTTGTGACCTGGATTGGCCACTGTTGGAAACAGGATACTGGGCTTGATGGACCTTGATCTGTCCCAGTATGGCATTTCTTATAGTCTTATGATAGTTTCTCCCAATCTTCAACTGTGATTTGTTACAGCTCATGAATGTTTCCAGGATTCCTTTTATCAATGGCAGATTTCAGCTTTTTCCAAAAGCTTCTCAATTGGATTGAGATCAGGAATCATTGGTAGCCAGTTTAAAACACTCCATTTATTCCTTTTTAACCATTCTTTTGTACATTTGGATGTATATTTTGAGTCATTGTATTGCTGGAGGACCCAGACTTAGCTTTCTGACACTAGGTAAAACATTTTGCTCCAAAATACCTTGGTAGTCTTCTGACTTCATGATTCTTTTGATATGTTTCTGGCCTCTAGTTCCTGAGGCAGGAAAACAGCCTCACAACATTATGGATCTTCCACCATATTTAACTGCAGAAAGGGTGTTTTTTTCCTTATAAGTTTTATTTCTTTGCCTGTAAATATATCATTGGACTGCATTGACAAAGAGCTCAAGTTTGGTTTCATCTGTCCACAGAACATTTTCCCAGAAGGATTGTGGTTTCTCAAGATGTGTTTGGGCAAAAATCAGGTCAGCCTTAAACTCTTTGGATGTTGTACATGGTTTTCCCAACAGTTTGCACTAACCTTCGAAGACTTCTTGGATTAATTTTCCTCTTCCCACCACATTCTGGGAGGTTCTTGACAGTTTCATGAGCAGAAAGCTTTTTAATAACATTGTGAACTGCTGACACAGGAATCCCAAGGTTTTTGGACATGGCCTTGTACCCTTTTGAAGTTTGATGTTTGGTGATAATGGCTTTTCTGACGGTCTCAGGCAGCTCTCTTGTCTTCACCATTGTGGACTATGGCCTTTTTATTTTATTTTTTAATTTATATATTTATTAAATTTTAAACAGTTACAGTAAGCAATGTACAAGAAAAATAAATTAATCAAAGTATACAAGAAACAAACATCAGACAACAGTAAAAAAAAAAAAAAAAAAAAATTACACAAGCCCACATTACGAGAGAGTACACGGAGGTCAAAAGAAAAAACAAAAATATATTCAACCCCTTTTAACTACAGCCAGTCAAATAACGAAAAACATCTCAAAGGAAAACTACTTATCCAAAAGAAATCGCTCAAGGAGGGAAGCCTCAGCAAATACATAGCTGTGGCCAGAAAGTGTTATCAAGTACTTACAGGGAAATTTCAAATAAAACGTTCCAGCAAGAGCCAGTACCTTAGGTTTCAACTGAAGAAAAGCTTTACGCTTGGTCTGAGTAGCACGAGCAATGTCATGAAATATCATCAATGGCTGCCCACAAAAAAGGAGTAGCCTTCTTTAAGAAATCCAACTTCATAATGCCGACACGCTCCAAGAAAAAGGAAACTAATAAAGTACGTCTTTGGAATACATTACCCAAAGAGGTCTCCAAAAATTGAGTTAAGCCCAAATCATAGAGATTAACCAGCTCATCTGGATCTCCCACAGATGCTACTTGAGCAATACTCTGAAATATATAATGTACTGAAGAGACAGCAGACTGAAAAATCAGAGTACAACAATGTATCCCTTAAGAGCATTTTAAATAACTCCATGGGAGAAAGCAGACGAACCACAGGAAACTTAAGAACCCTAAGGTTCTTGATTCTTGCAACATTTTCCAGCATTTCCAGTTTATTGTGCAGCAACATCTTATCTTTAGATAGAGAATTACCCAACTTCTATAAGCTGACAACATTAGCCTCCAGCTGAGAGACCTTCCCAGCACAACCAGCAAGCAAGGTCTCATGCTGGCGCAAGGTGTCAGCAGTATCTCAGGAAAAATCACATTATTGCCCCAGTGTGCCCTGCAACACCCCTTCCACCCTGTTGATTACAGACCAGACATCACGGAGTGATACCTCCCTGGACCCAGTACCCTCAGACTTGCAATAAATTTGGAATCTGCGGAATCTATTCAGGTGTAACTTCTGTATTAGTTGACGATGGGAGACTCTACCATTTGAGAATTTGTGCATGCTACGTATAAGTGCAGTGCAACAACGTGTGCCTTCGAGTCAGTACTGACGCCTGGTGACCCAGCAGCTCCTGGGTTTTCTTGGCAGTGTGACCAGAAGTAGATTGCCAGGCTTTTCTTCTGAGGAAACGGAGAATTAAGTGACTTGCCCAAGGCCACAAGGAGTGCCAGTGGGACCCAAAACCTGGTCTCTCGTTTACCAAGCTAGTGCTCCAACCACTATGCTACTCCTCCACTACATAAGTGGAGTATCAGCTTTTAAATGTAAGTTGCACAGAAGGGGACAAGCTTCAGCAATCTACTTTTGTCACAGGAAATGACTATCATAGGGGTTGGGGAGATATTGGACTGTACTGGAGGATCAGAGAACAGAAATGCTGAGCTATGAGGGGTGAGAAAGAGATGGTGAGCTGTGAGGGGTGGACAGACAGAGATATTGGGCTCTGAGGGCTGGACAGATAGTGAAATTTGAGTGGATAGAGAGAGAATAAAGAAAGACATGGAGGGAAGGGCTAAAAGGGAAAGATAAACATGTCAGAAACAGATAATAGGGAATGGAAGAAGACAGGAGGAGTAAGGAGAAATGACAAATGGACAGCAGACACTGGAAATAGGACTAAGGGAAGACAGAGGGTAGCGGAAGAGAGACTGAGGCCATTGTAACTGAAAAAATAACATGTCCAGACAAAAAAGGTAGGGAAAAAGTATTTTATTTTGAATTTATTAACTGGAATATGTTAACTTTGTAAAATTTGCATTGCTGATCATGTGTTTTGCTCAGTATAATAGGAAATGTATTTCTATTTTTATTTCTCCATTGTTGCCATCAATATGGAGGTTGACTTCTTGGCGTTTCCTGTTCGATATTGTCTTTCTATTTCTAATTTGTGGTCCTCTGTTTGGTATTCCATGAGAATATGTTTGTATTTGGTATATATGACTGAGGTACAGCATTCTGTTAGCATGTAGTTTCTGTGTAGAGATCTGTAGCAGTCCCACTTGTTATGTTTTCCCATTAGGAAAAGGATTAGTGTTCTCTAAGATGTATTGGTTTATTATTTGTAGTACTGCCTTTCTTAGGTAGGATTGGAGCTGTGTGTGTCCTGCTGCTATGTAATGGCAAGTTTGCTATGGACTCTGGTCTTTTTGCAGAGTTTTATAGTACTTCCTCATGTATATGGTAGTTGGCACTGGAAGGAAGTCAGGTAGAAATCTGGTAGCCTTTCTTTAACCTCACTGCACATATAAATGATGTTCAGACACTCATGCTTAAGTTATTATTGGGACAAAAATGACAGAGGCATGAGCGTCAATAAATTGGTTAGTCTATAAGGAGCAACCTGACTGTCATTTTTACTACTGGAGATTAACACAGCTACGTCTCGGAAAATTTTCATCATACTGGGACAAAAGAGAGGCTTCCAAAGGACTCCTTTGGAATCCACTGGGGCAGCGGAGTAGTCACTTTCACAGTGCAGCAAAAGCAAAAAATGTAGCACCAGCCTTGCACTTTGAGATAGTGGTTTTGGCAGTGCGGATTCCTATTCATTAGGAACTGGAGTCAGTTTATCTATTCACATCACACGCAGCAGCAAATAGCTTTCAGAAGGCGATAGCTTTCTGCTACTTGTAATGTCTAGCAAAGCTGACGATCCAGTTTAGAGATGAAAGGCTCTGAAACTCTAAGCCAATCCACCTACCAATCCAACTCCCTCAAAACTGAAAATCAAAATTTTAGGGCACTGGATCTTCCAGAAAGCAGCCAGATCGTAGGAGTGTTTCTTGCCATCAGTCGTTTCAGCTCTCTTTGCACAGCGAAGTAATGTTAGACTTTTTCTTATGCTTTCCTTCAGCCCTTTGTACTGTGGTGGGTCTTAGCTAACGGCTGCTCTTCTTTCCATGTGTCGTGTTAGTGCTGCTTTGAATACTGCTACGGCAAAGTCCATGTCTTCTACAGTGATGCACATTGGAGGCTTGATGCGAAATACCTGAGCAGGAGAAAAGCAAGACGCCTGGTTTAACAAAAAAGGAAAAACAATAGTTGGAGATGGTCAGACCTGGTTTGTGTTCCTTTCTCTTTATACAGACCAGGCATTTTGAAAAGCTTAGAGATGCTTCAAATGGCAACTTTGGTCTTTCATCCAAAAGCAAAAAGAATGATTGTTTTTCATGGCAAGACTAAATGATCACCACTATTATTTACATAGTGCAATCAGGATGCAGGGTGCTGTGCATAGTGCCCTGTATTTAATGGTGAGAAGGGAAAATAGCTGAACTAAAATCTATTGTTCAATAAACTTATTCTCATCTGTTAATCACAGCAGCCTTTGGCTAAAAGAACATATTTTGTAGTGCATAAGAGAAACATAAGAGCTTAATAATTTCCTTTGATACACTGAAGCTAAGCAAACTTTTCTCTCAAATCTGAATATGCAGATGCATTCCCCATACCCCCCCCCCCTTCCTTTCTCTCGGACAAGACGCAGGCTAGGGAAATAGTTGTCTTTGTACTTTTGCAAAAAGCAGTTAGGTACAGGATGCCATGTGTTATCTAGGGAGGTTTGGATACATGTACGGCAACATTCAGGGCCGGCCCGTCCATTGAGCAAGAATGTTGTTTTCACAGGACCCCGCGCAAACAACATCTTGAACACCAGCGGCAGGCAGGGCGGCTTTAGAGGGAGCCGGAGAGGCCCCTGTTCCCTCTAACAGCTGCCGAAGTGAAGCGCGTCTTTTCCCTTCACTTCGGCAGCTGTTCTGACATTTAGAACGCTGCTGCGCTGAGCGTGGGAAACAGGAAGTGCCCTTTGACCTCAGCGTGGCAGCGTTCTAAACGTCAGTACAGCTGCCGAAGTGAAGGGAAAAGGCATGCTTCACTTCGGCAACTGTTAGAGGGAACAGGGGCCTCTCCAGCTTCCTCTTAGCTAGACGCGGGGCTCTTTGGGAGGGGAGGGGAGAGGAGGAGGGGGCTTGGACTTGAACTGAAAATGGGCTGGGGAGGAGGGGGGTTGGACTGAAAATGGGCTGGGGGGTTACTAGGACCGGAAATGGGCTGTGGGGGTTTCTAGGACTGGATATGGGGGGGGGGGGGTTGCTAGGACTGTAAATGGGCTGGGGTGGTTACTAGGACTGGAAATGGGCTGTGGGGGGAGGGTTGCTAGGACTGCAAATAGCTGATGGGGAGGGGGGCTTGGAATGGAAATGAGCTATATGAGGAAGGAGCTAGGACTGGAAATGGACTGTGGAGGGAAGGCTTGAACTGGAAATAGCTGATGGGGAGGGGGCTTAGACTGGAAATGGGCTGTGGGAGGGGAGCTAGGACTGGAAATGGGCTGAGTGGGGGGGGGGGAGCTAGGACATGAAATGGGCTGATGGAGGGGCTAGGATAGGACTGGACATGGGCTTATGGGGGGGGGGCTAGAATTGGAAATGGGCTGTGGTGGGGACTTGGATTGAAATGGACTCATGAAGGGGCTAGGACTGGAAATAGGCTCCTGGGGGCTTGTATTGGAAATGGGCTGAGTGGAGGGGAGCTAGGATTGGAAATGGGATGATGGTGGGGCTAGGAAAGGACTAGAAATGGGATGATGGTGGGGTTGGGATTGGAAATGAGTTGATGGAGGGGCTCAGATAGGACTGGAAATGGGCTGATGTGGGGACTAGAAGGGAGCAAATGCTGGGTGGGGCTGGAACTAGAAGGGAGCTGATGATGGGGGAGGATTAGAATGGGATGGGGCTGGGAGAGTGAAATGGAGAGGGGGAAGGAAAATATTGTGTGTGAGAGGGAAGAAAACCTACAATTAGCCAGGTATTGGGAGAGTAAGTGGGGATTGAGGATGGAGGGGTAAAATTTGAGTGGATGAAAAAGGAATAAAGAAAAAGATGGAGGAAAGAGCAAAAGGAGAAAGATGATCAGTATGTTAAAGCACATGCAGAGAGAGAATGGAAAAAAACTAGGAGAGAAGAAAGGACAAATGGACAGCAGACGATGGAGAGTTAGCAGAAGACATGAAGAAACCAGAAGAAAGTGGCTGGAGCAATTGCAACTGAAAAAAAATGCACAAAAGGTAGAAAATATCTCTTTATTTTGAATTTATTAACTGGACTATGTCAGCTCTGGAAAATATGCATCATTAACGTCTGCATTTTGTTTAGTACAAGAGGAAATTAATTTTTACTTTTATTTCTACAGTGGTGTTGTACATTCCAAGTTTGGCTTTTGGGGTTCCCAGTTTAATTATTGTCTTCCTATTTCTAAATTGTGATTCCTTGTTCTTTGTTTGGTGATGGTCTATGTTCTGCATGTGTAATGAGCTGAGGCATTCTGTTTATGTAGTTTCTATTTGACATTGCCACTTGTTCTCTTTCCCCAGTAGGTCATGTATAGTTATTCTATGAAATGTATTGGTTTAATATTTGCAGTATTGCCTTTTGATAGGTAGATTATGGTGCTTTGTGAGTCCTGGTAGTGCTGTTACGATACGTCAGGTTTGCTATGGATTCAGGCTGAAGAAGGGTTTTGTCTCCTATTTTGAAGTTGGTTGCGGGCCAGGCTGTTAAGCTACTCCTGGAGGTGGAGAGCAGGAAGTTGGAAGCTGGCCTTATTTTGCACCGTTGCTTGGAGGTTTCAAATACTGCCCTTCTTTGGCATTGGACTAAGCTAAGTACACTTTCCTTGCATATTTGGATATGGCTTGGTATAGAAGTTTCAAAGTGTATTATGGACATGGGTATGGACAGCAATAAGTATTGTTTTGTCCGGTTATGGCCTGTTTGGGGTCATTTTAAAATTGATTAAAAAGGAGGGCTCACTCCGAGAGAGGAAAAGTTTCTTCTCATGGTGAGCGATCCACCAAAAATAAAAGCAAATAGTGGTGATAAGATATAATTAGGTCAGTTCCTATAGTACGATATATGTGGGAAATCGAGAGTTTTTAGGATTACATGTGTTGATTTCCATGGGTATAGTTTAGGGGTAATGGATTCTAAATGAGCAGTGTTTGTAGTAATTCCTAATGTGCCTGGCGGTTGGCACTGGATTATAGTAATGTAGACATTTTTTAGTCTTTCTTTATCCATACACTAACTTTTAGTAAACATGCCTCTTAATGAGTATGTTAATATTATGCAAATATTTATGCAAATGATACATCTTATGTAATTGAGGCCCCACACCGAGTGTCTGCACATGGCCCTGCACCCCCCTTGGGCTGCCCCTGGCAACATTACATGTGTGGTTTATATACACAGCCAAGCTCCTGCCTTATCTTTCAAGGGGCCCAGAGTTGTTTGAGAGTTAATTGCTTAGGCCTCTTTGAAGGACAACCACCTGCACAAACATTCCCCTTTGACTTCTCTCTTTACACCCCCTTGTCTCACTTCTCTTTCCTGGGCATGTTACTTCTCGGAGAAACTGCCTGTCAGCAATAAAGTAACTTCTGACTATGAGAAAGTTCCAAGATATATGGGAAAGTTTTAAGATATTCTCCAGCCCACCCAATTTCTGCACATACCCCTGTCTTGAAAAGGTCCAAAAAGGCTTGTATTTCTGAGTAGGGGATTGTTCTTTACTTAGGTTTGGACGACCCTGTTGCAACAGAATTAAATAAACTCTATACAGTGAAAATAAACTCTATGCTTTTGCACTTCAGATGGTTTCAGGTGGTGTTTCCTCCGCTCGAGAACAAACCTCAGGGAGGCTCAGCCAGTCCTCCCACCATGGAATATGGCATCCATGACAGGACTCTGGCAGCCTACCCCCTCCTCGATCTCTGATCTGGACAATACCAGCATGCCCCCTTAAAGGTCAATAGTTACCGGGAGTGTCTTGTCTAGGTCCTAGCATCTGTGGTGGGGGGGGGGGGGTGGGGAGGGGGGAGGGGGCAAGAGTGAGAGTCCTTTATAAAACTGTACTGTAAATTGTGTTAATCACTCTTAAACAGTTGGTCACCCGAGAGACAGTAAAAACCTGTAGGGCATCACTCCACTATAAATATACTGACCGGGTGTGAGGAGATTCTGTGAGGCAGGAATTACGGTGACTGGATAGGTATCCTGTTACCCAGGAATAGTCTCTCCCACTATGTCAGGGTATAGAGGTATTGTCCACCAGATTACTAGGGACTTGACTAGAAAAGGACTCGAGACAGGATGGGAAACTCTAAATCTATGGATCCCACTCCTTTAACATGCATCTTAAGTAATTTGGGCCTTATGGGGAGGTACAGCTTGCCTCTCCAAAGGTACTCAGACTAAATTATGCCAAGTTGCATGGCCGTCTTATATGGCTTCTGAGTTTCCAGAGAGAAGGTGGCTACAGGAAGGTTCTTTTGAATCATTAACCTTTCCACTTTAAGATACATCTGAATGGAGCAAAAAATTCACCACCTTGATTATTAGTTGTTTGAAAATGCAATAGATTTTTGTTTAAAACCTAAAAGCTAGGGTGCCCTCACATGCCCTGAATCAGCAGAAAAGTGCAGGGATTAGTTGAAGTCATAGCCCACTGCTCTTCCCCCATATGAGGAGGAACTCTTTGATCCCTTAGCCTCTTAAAATCTTGTTGTTAGGAGACATATGGCCCCTATTCCAAATCAGGCTCTTAGACTTCAAGCAGAAGCTTCTGCCCAACAGGTAGAAAAAAGGGGAGACTCAGAAACAGCCCACTCCGGCTTCGCAGCTTTGAGGGAGACTGTTGATGCCTTGAACAAAACAGCGACCAAGATTCCAGGAACCAAATAAAAATGTAAATCTAAGAAGGCTGTGAAGTTGAGCCCTCCTCAGACCAGGGCCTTCACAGTCTCCCAGCAGTCCACTAGTATTAATCTCCCTAAAGCAGAACCCAATATTCTCCTCCAGAACCTTGATGATGGAGGTGAGGAGGATTCCAAGGTGAAAGTAAATGTCCCCTTGAGGATTGTCCCTGTGCAGGAAGGACAAGATAGTGGACTGAAGTGTATTCTCCACTGCAGATGTCCTGAACTGGAAAAACACCACCCCCCATTGGCGAGACAACCCGGAGGGAGTAATAAAAGTATTTGAAACTATCTTTTTAACTCGTGATGCAGACTGGCATGACTGCCAGGTGCTGCTGTGTACCCTCCTAAAGAATGGTGAGAGACAGGAGATCATAGCACAGGCAAAAATTGCTGTTTCTAACTTCCAAACAGGGCTTCCCCATGGCATGACTGCTCTACCCTCAAATATTTTAGATATGGACCCCGGGTGGGATTGCAACTCTACTGACAGCCGCTATGTGTTGCATGTCCTTAGGTGCTCAATTATTGCAGGTCTCAGAAAGGCAGGCAGGAAGACTATACATTGGCAGAAAGTCTATGAAGTCCATCAGGGTTCTAATGAACACCTGGCAGAATTCTTTCAGAGGTTACGGGAGGCAGTTAGGATCTGGGGAGGACTGAACCCCAATGAGGAAGCCCAAGTAGCCCTCTTCAAGGTTCTCTTCAAGGGACAATGGGCACTGATATCAGAAGGCGCCTGGCCAGTAAGAAAGAGTTTGACAGAATGACCCTAGATCAGGTTCTATCTGTAACTACCTTGGTTTTTAACGACTGAGAGGCCCAGGATAAAAAAGAAGTTCAGAAATAACAAAAAGCAGTTAAGATGTTAGCCATAGCCCTAATCCAAGACCAGAATAAAATACCAGGGGCCCAGAAAAGGTGTGGGGGAGGGGCACAAACACCATCAGGAGAAGAATCTGCCTCCTCCAGTTGTATCTGCTATTCCTATGGGCTTTAGACCATTTTAAACTAGATTGCCCACAACAACCCAGGGGCACCTTTGCCCCATGGGCTGGCCCCCGTGCCTTCTATGGAAGGAGGCAAGGAGGAGCTCAGGGAATGGGATAGGATGGGGAATTCCTATTCCCAAGGCACAGGTAAGCCTTGGCCTCCAACTTCTAAAGAAAATCCTGTTGATTTTTCCACTGATGGGGATTATGATCTTTATGATCGACAATTAACTGCCCGAGATTCAAAAGGAAATATTTTTTCTGTTTCCCAGATGGCCTCTTTTACCTTGTCTTCCTCTAATCCTGTTTTTCCTTTCCAGATTGGAAAAAAACACTTATGACCTTCTCCTTGAAACAGGGGCTACCCTCTGTACCCTGTGTGAAAGTAAAGGACTGCTCTGGTCAAAGAAATCAGAATTAGTTATGGGAATTTCGGGCAAACCTCAAATGTGTCCAATGTCACAGCCTCTGTAGGCTTGGATTGAACTGCTGACTGCTCAGCATGCCTTTCTGTTAGCAGACAACAGCCCTGTTAACCTATTAGGGAGGGACCTCCTCTGTAAGTTATGGGCCACCATTATGTGCAGCCCTGATGCTATCTATCTAGATCTCCCCGAGGATGCTGTTGTCCAGCTCCCTCTCTTCATAGCAGAATCCAGTAGTACCCTAGCCTTGGACCTGGAGGAGCTGATGAATGCAGTCCCTCCTTGGCTCTGGGACCACAAGTCCTCAGATGTGGGTCTCCTTAAATATGTAGAACCTGTTAAGATCAAAGTCAGGCAGGATGTCACATACCCCTCTGTTAAACAGTACCCGCTTCCCCGAGAAGCGAACCTGGGCCTGACACCCATTGTGGAAGCATTTGTGCAACAGGGGATTCTTGTCCGCTGTTCCTCTCCTTGTAATACATCCATACTACAGTTAAGAAACCCAAACCAGACCCAGATGGAAAACCAGCCTACCGGTTTGTCCAAGATCTCAGAGCCATCAACAATTTTGTAATATCAAGACACCCAGTGATGCCCAACCCCCATACTATCCTCACTGCTATCCCCCCTTGTACTAAATATTACTCAGTCATGGACCTCTTTTCTGCATTTTTCTCTATCTGAGTGCACCCCAATAGTCAGTATCTCTTTGCATTCATGTGGGGCCCTTCCCAGCTCATGAGGACGCGATTTCCTCAGGGATAGGTGTAATCCCCTGCTATTTTCTCTGCATGTCTCCATCGTGATCTGAGAAACATCAGATTAGCATGTCGTTCTGCCCTTCTCCTTTATGTCGATGACATTCTTGTCTGCTCCCCGGGAAGTAAATATGAAGGATGCTAGGGACCTTCTGATAAGTTTAGCCTAAAAGAGCCATAAAGTTTCACCTGCAAAAATTCAGCTTGCCCAGAAAGAAATATGCTACTTAGGCCGTATCCTTGCAGAAGGTCAAAGGAAACTATCTGAGGACAAGAATCCAAGGCATAGTAGATTGCCCCAGGCCACTGACTAAAAAGCAGTTGAAGAGTTTTGGGCATGACTTGTTTCTGCAAGGCCTAGATCAGTGATGGCTAACCTTTTTGAGCCCGAGTGCCCAAACTGCCGCACAAAACCAAAGAATTTCCTCAAAGTGCCAGCACGTCAATTAAAGCCCCATTTGCATAAGGTGCTTCATTTGCATAAATATTTGCATAATGTTACCATACACTAACTTTTAGTAAACATGCCTCTTAATGAGTATATGGATAAAGAAAGACTAAAAGGTTTCTACATTACTATAATCCAGTACCAACCGCCAGGCACATTAGGAACTACTACAAACGCTGCCCATTTAGAACCCATAGCAAACCCGCCGTATCCTAACAGCACTACCAGGACTCACAAAGCACCATACTCTACCTATCAAAAGGCAACACTGCAAATATTAAACCAATACATCTCAGAGAACAACAATACATGACCTACTGGGGAAAGAACAAGTGGCAATGTCAAATAGGAATTATATAAACAGAATACTCAGCTCAGTTACACATGCAGAACAGACCATCACCAAACAAGGAATCACAATTTAGAAACAGGAAGACAATAATTAAACTGGGAACCCCAAAAGCCAAACTTGGAATATACAACAACACTGTAGAAATAAAACTATATATTAATTTCCTCTTGTACTAAACAAAGCGCAAAAATTAATGATGCACATTTCCCAGAGCTGACATATTCCAGTTAATAAATTCAAAATAAAGAGATATTTTTCTACCTTTTGTGCATTTTTTTTCAGTTGCAATTGTTCCAGCCACTTTCTTCTGGTTTCTTCGTGTCTTCTGCTAACTCTCCATCTGCTGTCCATTTGTCCTTTCTTCTGTCTTCTTGTTTTTTTTTTTCCATTCTCTCTCTACATCTGCTTTAACATACTAATCTTTCTCCTTTGGCTCTTTCCTCATTCCTATTTCATCTACTCAAAATTTACCCCTCCATCCTCAATCCCCACTTACTCTCCCAATACCCGGCCAATTGTAGATTTTTTATCCCTCCCACACAAAATATTTTTCCCCTCTCCATTTTACTCTCCCAGCCCCATCCCATTCTAATCCTCCCCCAACACCAGCTCCCTTCTAGTTCCAGCCTCACCCAGCATCCATTCCCTTCTAGTCCCTGCATCAGCCCATTTCCAGTCCTAGCAGCCCCCCAACCCAATACCAGTCCTATCCCCCCCTCATCAACCCACTTCCAGTCCTAACCCCCCATCACCCCATTTTCAGTTTAAGCCCCCCCCCTATAACCCATTACCAGTCCTAACCCCCCACTTCCAGTCAGCCCCCCATAGCCCATTGCCAGTCCTAACCCCCCCCATCAGCCCACAGTCCATTACCAGTCCTAACCCCATCAGCCCACCTCAAGTCCTAACCCCTCCCCATCAGCCCATTTCTTGTCCCAGCCCCCCCATAGCCCATTATCAGTCCTAAACCCCCCCATAGCCCATTACCCCAGTCCTAACCCCATCAGACCACCTCCAGTGTTAACCCCCCATCAGCCCATTTCCAGTCCTAACCCCACCCCACAGCCCACCTCAGGTCCAAACCCCTCCCCCTCAGCCCATTAGCAGTCCTAACCCCCCCCCTAGCCCATTAGCAGTCCTAAACCCCCCCTCTCTAGCCCATTAGCAGTCCTAACCCCCCCCCATAGCCCATTACCAGTCCTAACCCCCATCACCCCATTTCCAGACAGCCCCATCAGCCCACAGCCCATTAGCAGTCCTAACCCCCCCTAGCCCATTAGCAGTCCTAACCCCCCCCCAGCCCATCAGCAGTCCTAACCCCCCCCTAGCCCATTAGCAGTCCTAACCCCCCCTCCTAGCCCATTAGCAGTCCTAACCCCCCCCTAGCCCATTAGCAGTCCTAACCCCCCCCTAGCCCATTAGCAGTCCTAACCCCCCCCCTCCTAGCCCATTAGCAGTCCTAACCCCCCCTAGCCCATTAGCAGTCCTAACCCCCCTCCTTGCCCATTAGGATTCCTAACCCCCCCCAGCCCATTAGCTGTCCTTACCCACCCTAGCCCATTAGTTGTCATAACCCCCCCCTCTCTAGCCCATTAGCAGTCCTAACCCCCCCATAGCCCATTACCAGTCCTAACCCCCATCACCCCATTTCCAGACAGCCCCCATCAGCCCACAGCCCATTAGCAGTCCTAACCCCCACTAGCCCATTAGCAGTCATAACCCCCCCTCCTAGCCCATTAGCAGTCCAAACCCCCCCAGCCCATTAGCAGTCCTAACCCCCCCCCTAGCCCATTAGCAGTCCTAACCCCCCCTCTCTAGCCCATTAGCAGTCCTAACCCCCCCCCCATAGCCCATTACCAGTCCTAACCCCCATCACCCCATTTCCAGACAGCCCCCATCAGCCCACAGCCCATTAGCAGTCCTAACCCCCCTAGCCCATTAGCAGTCCTAACCCCCCCTCCTAGCCCATTAGCAGTCCTAACCCCCCCCTAGCCCATTAGCAGTCCTAACCCCCCCCTCCTAGCCCATTAGCAGTCCTAACCCCCCCCCTAGCCCATTAGCAGTCCTAACCCCCCCTAGCCCATTATCAGTCGTAAACCCCCCTAGCCCATTAGCAGTCCTAACCCCCCCCTCTCTAGCCCATTAGCAGTCCTAACCCCCCCATAGCCCATTACCAGTCCTAACCCCCATCACCCCATTTCCAGACAGCCCGCATCAGCCCACACCCCTTTAGCTGTCCTTACCCCCCCTAGCCCATTATCAGTCCTACCCCCCCCCCTCCTAGCCCATAATCAGTCCTAACCCCCCCCCAGCCCATTCGCAGTCCAAACCCCCCAGCCCATTAGCAGTCCTAACCCCCCCCCCTGCCCATTAGCAGTCCTAACCCCCCATCACCCCATTTCCAGACAGCCCCCATCAGCCCACAGCCCATTAGCAGTCCTAACCCCCCCTAGCCCATTAGCAGTCCTAACCCCCCCCCCTCCTAGCACATTAGCAGTCCTAACCCCCCCCCCCAGCCCATTAGCAGTCCTAACCCCCCCCCTCCTAGCCCATTAGCAGTCCTAACCCCCCCCCTCCTAGCCCATTAGCAGTCCTAACCCCCCCTCCTAGCCCATTAGCAGTCCTAACCCCCCCCCCCTAGCCCATTTGCAGTCCTAACACCCCCCCCCCCCCGGAAAATTTAAAAACAGAAAAAGCGGGCTCTGGCTGCTGCCGCGGACGCGGCAGCATGCAGTGTCCCGCGGGGCCCCCACAGCCCGCAAAGCCCCTCTGCAAGGGCTTTCAGATTCGCGAGGGAGACAGCCTCTCCCTCGCGTCTCTTGTTAAGCCCACAGGGGCTAATGTGAAATTTCCCATCAGTCCCTCGCGTCTAAAGGGGCTGATGGGAAATTTCCCATTAACCCCTACGGGCTTAACAGAGACGCGAGGGAGACGCTGTCTCCCTCGCGAATCTGAAAGCCCTTGCAGAGGGACTTAGCGGGCGGAGGGGGCCCCGCGGGACACTGCATGCTGCCGCGTCTGCGGCAGCAGCCAGAGCCCGCTTTTTCTTTTTTTGCGGACCTTCACGCGTGCCAGCTGCAAGGCCTTCGCGTGCCACAGCTGGCACGCGTGCCATAGGTTCGCCATCGCTGGCCTAGATCCCTGGATTTGGGGAAATGTCCAAACCCTTCACTGCTAGGACACAAAAAGAAGAGCCAAAGGGGCTGCACTGGACCAAGGAGGACAGCACTTATTTTAATCAACTAAAACATGTCCTTTCTACAGTTTCTGCCCTTGGTCCTGAGTACTATAAGCCTTTTACCCTTTTTGTTCATGAACAAAGGGGAGTGGCCTCCAGTGCCCTTACCCAAGATCTGGGACTGCAAAAGCGGCCCATAGCCTACTTCTCCTGCCAATTGGATCCAGTGGCCCAGAGAGCTGTAAGCTGTTTAAGGGCAGTAGGGGCCACTGCCACTATAGTAGGGAAATCACAAGTGTATATACAGGGACTAACTGACAGTCGCTGTCCCTCCTTCTGTTCACTTGCTGTTGAATAAAAAGAATACTTAGCATTTTTCCAACCAGAGATTAAATAGGTATAAGACTGAACTTCTTACTCCCACTAATATCACTTTTGTCAGGACTAACACCCTGTTGCCTAACCCAGATGAGAGAGAGTCCCACCATGATGGTTGCTTACAACTCAATCTACGGTCTCTTTTGCCAGAGGGGATGTGATCAATACTGAAAAAACCTTTGCACTGCAACTCAAAAGTATACAATGTATCCTCCTTAAGACTTGATACAATACTTATATTCAGGTGACATTTTCAATATCAGTTTCAAAACAACTGCTGTTAATAGTAACTTAGTAGCAGAAGGTCTCAGTAAATTCGGGCTGCCATTTGACTATCAATTTATCGTCTAATGGACTCAATGCCCTTTTAACATCAACGACCTTTTGTACTTGAAGTGCTACTACAAGCAAAGATAAAAATGGTTTAAAGAATGGTTTAAAGAACTGATGCTTTAATTTAAAGAACTAGTGCTTAACTTTCGAAGGGAACTTCAACTTTAAATGTCCCAACGCTGACAGACGCGCCAATATTTGCGTTTCACCCTTTCAGGTTTCGTCAGGGGAATCTTGTAAAGCACTAAAAAATAAACAAAACAAGTTCATCAGATACCAACTTTCTATGATGATATACAGATACCGAAGGTATAATTCTCTTCATTACCTCAAATCCAGAGAAAACATCATTCAAAAGCTCACTCAACGGTCTTTCATTAATGGTTGTGAGATGCCGCGCATGCGGGATAGTTATATAAGGATTAAAAAACTGTCAACCAATACCCATAGAACAGCCTCTTTCTCAAAGACACACCTCCCATTCTACTCGAGCATTCAACCCTCCAGGGGCCACTGTTTGTAACTTATAAATCCAGCGTTGTTCATTATAAAGCAAAGTCTGTTCCATTGTTTTTCCACTTTTCACTGCAGTAATTCGCATAATGCAAAAACATCGCAGGTCTGTAAAAGCATGATGATGTTGAAGGCAATGATCCACCATTAGCGCTTCTTTTCGCTGACATTTAAGTTTGCTTTTATGCTCATTCATGCGCACTTTAAATGCTCGCCTAGTTTTTCCAACATATAATAGGGCACAAGGGCATTGGACGGCATACACTACATGTGTAGAAGTGCAAGAAGTCGCACTTCATAGTCGATAAGTTTTACCATGATAACTAAATTCCGTCAGATCCCCGTAAGAAGGATTTTTTGGACGACATAGAGAAGGAAGAGAAGAAGAAAAAGAAAGAAGGGAATCAAGTGCCAGCACATCAAGGGGAATTTCCCAGATGCAAATATCAGATTCCCTAGTTATTTATATTTCAGGAACACATATACCGGTGGAACAGTTAATGCTTCTGGAGAAAGACCTATCGTTTGTCCCCTCTATTCATTTTGATGCTTTTCAGTTTCGGGTCGATTTAGAACAACTGATTAGGAAACTTAATCTTAAGATGTTTTTTGGAAAGCATGGGTCCACCTCTGCTAACAATTCTGAGAATAATCGAGCTCCACTACCTCTCAAGTCAACCTGGTTACCTCCGGGCCCTGTACATCCCTCTCTATTGCTATATTGAGGTTTGATCTTGAAAGATATACAACATGTAGAATCCACGCAATTTGGATCTAAATATACTATAAGTTCTGAAGAACGAGCAGCTTTAATAGCTTTGCGATCTCGATCTGATATAGTTATTAGGCGGCAGACAAGGGAGGTGGAATTGTAGTGTGGAGCCGTGATCAATATTGTGGTGAAGCATTCCGTCAATTATTAGATGGTAATGTGTACCGAACTCTGGCTATTGATCCTACGTCCTCGCTTCAGGTACAAATTAAACTTCTAACTACCGGGGCTCTTGAATTGCGCCTTATATCTAAAAAAGAATGGGCATATTTGAATTCACCTGATCCAGTTTTGGCTAAGTTCTATCTAGTCCCAAAAATACACAAAGATGTTAATAATCCGCCAGGGAGACCAATTGTCTCTATGCGTAATTCAGTGCTAGAACCATTGTCCGTTTACCTAGATTCTTTTTTAAGACTGTTGATGACATCTATTCCATTATTTATTAAAGATACCACCCATTTCTTGTGCGTTTTGGAGGATTACATGCAGTTTGCTAGTCAGTCGGATGTCATTTTAGCAACATTGGATGTAACGTCACTTTATACTGTTATCCCTCAACTACAAGCTCATACAGTAGTGATGGAAGCCCTAAGTAATAGGGGTGATTTATCGGGTGATCAGTTACATTTTTTTATCGGAATTAACTAATCTCACTTTACATAATAATTTTTTTGTTTTTGAAGATATTATATATCATCAGCTATCAGGGGTAGCAATGGGCGCTACGTGCGCCCCATCAATAGCAAACCTATATATGCAATGGTTTGAGAATAAGTGGTTAGAGGTTTCCCCGTATAAAGCATCCTTGAAGTTGTGGAAAAGGTACATCAATGACATCTTTATTTTGTGGTGTGGCACCCTGGTAGCATTACAAGCCTTTTTTGCTTGGCTTAATAACAGAGAAAGCAACATTAAGTTCACACTTACATATAGTGAAGAGCAAGTTACTTTTTTGGATGTTCTTGTCCATAAAACCTCAACTGGGTGGCATACTTCCGTATACCGCAAACAGACTGATAAGAATACCTTTTTGCACTACACTAGTACACATCCAGCCCAATTGAGAAATAGTTTACCGTTGTCACAATTTATCCGCTATCGACGGAATTGCTCAGATATACTAGAGTTTAAAAGCCATTCTAAGGAATTGAAAACTAATTTTCAACGGAGAGGCTACCCTGAAAAGATTGTTAATAGAGCGTACAAAAGAGCACTGTGTGTTAATCGGGACTTGTTGCTTCATCCTTCCGTAAGCTGTAGTTCGCCAGAAGAGGATCAACAAGTTAATTTGATCACATCTTTTTCTCCTTACAGCTATTATTTGAAGCACATTATTAGACGACATAAGAATGTACTCAATAGCATTCCGGGTCTTGAACATCATAAGGTACACTGTGTCTGGACAAGACAAAAGAATTTTAAAAAGCTTTTAAGTCCGGCGGTCTTGAGACCGATAGAATCATGTGGAGAAACTGCAGTAGTGGGTCATAAGAAATGTGGGTCATGTACGGTTTGTGCAGTCACAGAGGATCTGACGGAATTTAGTTATCATGGTAAAACTTATCGACTACGAAGTGCGACTTCTTGCACTTCTACACATGTAGTGTATGCCGTCCGATGCCCTTGTGCCCTATTATATGTTGGAAAAACTAGGCGAGCATTTAAAGTGCGCATGAATGAGCATAAAAGCAAACTTAAATGTCAGCGAAAAGAAGCGCCAATGGTGGATCATTGCCTTCACCATCATCATGCTTTTGCAGACCTGCGATGTTTTTGCATTATGCGAATTACTGCAGTGAAAAGTGGAAAAACAATGGAACAGACTTTGCTTTATAATGAACAACGCTGGATTTATAAGTTACAAACGGTGGCACCTGGAGGGTTGAATGCTTGAGTAGAATGGGAGGTGTGTCTTTGAGAAAGAGGCTGTTCTATGGGTACTGGTTGACAGTTTTTTAATCCTTATATAACTATCCCGCATGCACGGCGTCTCACAACCATTAATGAAAGACCGTTGAGTGAGCTTTTGAATGATGTTTTCTATGGATTTGAGGTAATGAAGAGAATTATACCTTCGGTATCTGTATATCATCATAGAAAGTTGGTATCTGATGAACTTGTTTTGTTTATTTTTTAGTGCTTTACAAGATTCCCCTGACGAAACCTGAAAGGGTGAAACGCAAATATTGGCGCGTCTGTCAGCGTTGGGACATTTAAAGTTGAAGTTCCCTTCGAAAGTTAAGCACTAGTTCTTTAAATTAAAGCATCAGTTCTTTAAACCATTCTTTAAACCATTTTTATCTTTGCTTGTAGTAGCAGTTCAAGTACAAAAGGTCGTTGATGTTAAAAGGGCATTGAGTCCATTAGACGATAAATTGATAGTCAAATGGCAGCCCGAATTTACTGAGACCTTCTGCTACTAAGTTACTATTAACAGCAGTTGTTTTGAAACTGATATTGAAAATGTCACCTGAATATAAGTATTGTATCAAGTTTTAAGGGAGGATACATTGTATACTTTCGAGTTGCAGTGCAGAGGTTTTTTCAGTATTGACCACCATGATTGTTGCCAAATTGTGCAACTTCCTGAAAAACCTCACCCGACCTTTCTAATATCCCTTTGGACAATCCCGATCCAACTCTTGTGTTGGGAACTCTAAAATTGTGCAGGGTATTCGCCGCACTGGCTATGCTATAGTTAACTCAGGCTTTTCTGACCCTATGTTGGAATCTGCAGCACTCCCTTCTAATTACAGCACCCAAGCTGCCAAACTAATCTCCTTGACTCGCACATGTGAGTTAGCTGCTGACCAAGCAGTCAACATGTATGCTGACAGCCAATAGGTGTTCAGCACTACCCAATCTACAGGTCAGTTGTGGAAACAACAAGTTTTCCTTACCTCTACAGGGACTAAGATTGCTAATGCCCACCTTGTTAGTGCCCTTTTAGATGCCATCCAGCTCCCTTAAGCTATTTCCATAATGCAATATAGAGACCACTCCCGAGACTCTGATCCTGATTCTTTAGGAAATTGCATAGCTGACCAGGCTGCCCAGGAGGCAGCCCTCCTGCCACCACCTGCTTCATGGCCCATGCAAGCTCCTGTCTATACGTGTGCAGATGCCATCCCTGATTCTTTGTACACTAATTTTCCCACCGAAGTCACAAATCAGTAGGCCTCATGGGGCCTTGGACCACAGCAATTCACACTCCTTAATTGTTACAGCTTTTGAGAATATTAAAACGAACTCACTAGGGTGCCATGAAGATGACAGGTTCAGCTAACCGTCAGTGGTTTGCCCCCGGAGTCCACTCTTTCGCTAAATGGGTTGTTAAGGATTCTCTGCTGTATGCCAGAAGCAATCCAAGGGGGGAACCGGGAGGACCTCTGGGAGCAAAACCATGGGCCTTTGTCCCTTCTGAGCAATCGCAGATTGATTTTATTGCCCTTGCAATAATATGCAAAGAAACACCTAAACCTACTCACAGAAAAGAACAATTAAATAAACTAAAGATTCCAAAGGACTTCATAAAAGCACATAAATTAACCAACAATAGAGCCTTCTCTCACATAGCTCCAACTATCTGGAATTCCCTACCAGAGGATCTGCGATCACTAACAGAGATCATGGAATTCCGCAAAAAATTAAAAACGTATCTATTCACTAAACACTACAACACCATGGAAAACCTTGCACTCAACTTAGATAAAGGCTAAACAGGTAACCGACTACACAAAGCACAAACCTCCCACCTAAATGGATAACATACATAACTCAAACGAAATGACGATCCAATCTCTTACGCCCTAATACCCCCTCATGTATATAGTTACATCTGTTATGTACTATCTTATGTATATACACACTACATTTTGTTAGTTAATTGTTTTAACACGGTTCCAGTTTAAACTCAGTTTAGTTTCCTTGACTTAACTTTGATTAATTTATCATATTTTAAGATGTTCTATGTTATTTTAAGATGTTCTATGTAAAACAAACTTCGCTTTGTTAATTGTTGTTATTTGTACACCGCAACTGATCTCTGGAAGATGCGGTATAAAAATGAGTGTTAAATAAATAAAATAAATAAAATAAATAAGTCCTGTAAAGAAGTTTAAGTATATGTTTGTTACTGTTGATCAATTAACTGGATGTGTTGAAGTATTCCCAGCCACTAATAAAAGTTTGTAAGGTGTTACTGAAAGAAATTGTGAAATAGTATGGCCCTCCCCAAGTTATAGACTCAGATCAGGGACCTGAATTTTCTTCTAAAGTTATTCAGAGTTTGTCAGAATCTCTAGGGTTTACTTGGAAGCTCCACACCTCATGACACCCTCATAGTTCAGGATAAGTTGAAAGGATGAATCAGACTTTAAAGCGTCAAATGTTGAAACTTTGTAAAGAGACTAAACTGTCTTGTCTCACCTCCCTTTCCTGAGCATGTTAACTCTCAGAGAAACTGCCTGTCAGCAATAAAGTAACTTTTGACTATGAGAAGGTTTCAAGATACATGAGCAAGCTTTAAGATGTTCTCCAGCCCACACAATTTCTGCACGTACCCCTGTCTTGAAAAGGACTGAAAAGGCTTGTATTTCTGAGTAGGGGATTGTTCCTCACTTAGCTTTTGGACGACAGCATTTCAGAAGTGGCATTGAAATCTGGCCCCATTTTAGATACAACCTTGTGATAAGTTGTGAGGGAGGACATTGGGTTCCTAGCGAAAAAGGTGGCTGGGATGGAGGAAGTTATGTTACAGATTAAATATGGGAATTGAGGGAGATATACAGAAGTAGAAAGTCCTTCTGGAAGGGACTAGGAGCTTGATTGGAAAGTTGGTATATGGGAAAGGAAAGCCCCACATCTTTTAATCTGGGGTAGGGAGTAAAGGGAAAGGTTCCAGCATGATCTTAGGATACTAGGAGCTGTGAATAGTACATAAGTGTTGGTTAAGATGGCTGGGCTTAATTAAACATTGCAGGAAGTGAGCATTTACCATAAAAGTGGAATCCTATCTAGAAAAAGTATCCTGTGTGTATACCTAGTAGCTAGCAGCAGTAAGGACATACATCCACCCATAATACATGAATCCAATAATAGCAGCAGAACCTTTTATATAACGTCAGTGATAGCTAGAGGCAGACTGAGAAATTGTGTGAATCATTTATACTTGGAGCAGGAAGAAGTTGCGGAGAGCCTCAGATCAGTAGATGAATTATGTTTAGATTTAATATTTTTTTATCTTTTTTTATTTTTTTTAATTTCTGACAAGTTTCTTTATTGCTGTGAATTAAATTTTGCCAATAAGGCAGCATTCACTAAAATAAATTTACAGCAAACACAATTTATGCTACTATTTCAGCATCAGTGTTTGCTTTACCTGGCCATAAAGTCCTCCTTTGCCAATCACTATTCCCATTTCTTTGCAGTCTTCCAAGATCAGATTCATCTCTTCGGGTGGAAGAGGTTGACGACTCTCCTGTGGTAAAAGGAACAGTGACATCATTGATGCTTCTCAATGCTCGCCATAGGACTTTTTATGGCACATAATGAAAGTAAGACACATGACATAGAATGGAACAATTCTTGATTCTCCATGTGATGATAAAAGGAGCCCTGTCATGGCTGGCAAACAGAGTCTGAAAATTGCCAATATTTGTTTACAGCCTTGTTGGAATTGCAAAGATGTATGTAAATTGGAGTAAGTCGATTATCCTATTCCTGCTGTACCATGCCACTGTTGCTTGAATTTCCATATTTGCTGCTGCTGCATCACAGTTGTGCACAAATATGAATTACTACATTGAAATATTCTATAGTAAGGTTAAAAAGAGAAAACAGGAGGAATGTGCTGCATGTTTTAAAAGGAATGAAAATATCAACCACGTGTTATATCTCTTGTTTCGATTTGTGAAAACAAAAAGCCCCTAATAACATTTCATTATTTATGTCATTTGATTTCAAAGCTACTTGTTGGCAAAAAGAACTTCTTATTTATTTATTTAAACGTTTTCTATACCGCCTTTTTCAGTAATCAAAGCGGTTTCCATACAACAAAACTTGTTACATTGAACATGGTTATAATAGGGGTGAGAAGGCAGAACTATATACAGATGTATATATCTAATTCAAAATCAGCTTTGTACAGTAGCATATTTAACAAAGATATTTACTAAGATTATTCCATTCTCAACATATTTACTAAGCATAGGGATTGTCAACTGTTTTAGAATGTTTGGATGGGAAGGTTAGGTTAGGTTAGGTTGGATAGATCTTGGCTTGGATCTCTGGGTTGCTAAAGTATTCAGCAAACAGATGGGTTTTAAAGATCTTACAAAATGCAGAGAGATCATTGATGGCTCTGAGTTCATCAGGGAGGGAATTCGAGATCAAGTGTGCAGTGCAAACGATTAGACTTGTGGAAGTCCATGGGGACTGCGAGAGTGTTCAATGTGCATCCTCTCCTTGTATGTGCACTTACGGGTTTGCTAATTAGAGAGTGGAGGTATGATGGGGCTATGTTCTTTAAAAGTTTGAATACGATCATAAGCAATATGTATTTTATACAGCTATGAATTGGCAGCCAGTGTAAGTCATATAATATATAGTAGATGTGATATGGTCAGATCTATTAGCTCTCCGAATAATACGGGCAGCCACATGTTGAGCCATCTGTAATTGGCTTATTGTCTGTTTGGAGAGGCCCTGGAGAATGCTGTTGCAATAATCAAAGTGTGGTGTGATCATTGCCTGGGTGATAGATCGAAAGTCATAGCCTGATAGCAAAGGTCTCAATTGCTGAATCATCTTTAATTTGTAATAGATCTTACCAGTGGTTAATTTTATACGGGTAGCCATTCTAAGGGAATAATAATCTAGAGCAATCCCTAGGTATTTCACTTCATTTTTTACCTGTAAAACAGCTTCTTTAAGGTGTAAAGTTGAGGGGGTTTAAAGGCGTGGTTCCTGGATACATATAGTAACTCGGTTTTGTTAAATTTAATCTGTAGGTTATGGGAGTTCAGCCACGTTGACAATTCACTAAAGCAGGATGTTATCAGATGGAGGTTAGGGCTTGCTATATCAAATGGGAGGTATAGCATTATATCATTGGCATAGATATGGTATCTCACTTTAAATTTATGAAAAATGTTACAGGTTGGCTGGAGATAAATGTTAAATAAAAGGGCTGATAGGGATGACCTTTGAGGTAAGCCCCTATTTTGTCTGTACAGTTTGGATGTCCATGAGGAGGGGGTTATTCCTTCCCTCCTGTGCTCCATATGAGCTGCAGAGGGGGGTGACCATACTGCTTCCTCCCTCTCACCCACAAGAAGAGTAAAGCCCACCCTCTTTGGGGCATTCCTCCATCCTCCGTCTGTCTTCTCAAGCAAGAGTCAAATCTTCCTCCCTAGTGCATTGCTGCTCCCTCGCACCATTTCCCCTCCTCCACAGGAAGATTCAAGCTTACTGACTGATTCTAGCCAAGAACCCCCTCCTTAAGGACTTAAACTAATCCCCCTTCCCTACCCATCCCTCCAGAGTGAATATGCCCCATTCTGGAAGTCCCCTTCTTTGCTGGTATAAGAGGCTGAGGACCCGTTCTGCCAGCAGACATTGAAGCCTGATTGTGAGTGGTGGATTCACTATGCAAACCACTCAATCCAAATATTCACACTGGCATTGACTGTTAATTATCATGACAAACCTAGGGAAATGTTGCCCCCTAGCACAATCACTCTTGTCTGTGAAGAAGGGGGGAGGGTTCTTTTAATGATCGTTACTAATTACGAAAATTTTAATATCTGATATTTGTCCTGCAGAGCTCAAACAATGTATTTTTTTCTCTATAACATCAGCAAAATTTGTCCCTTCCTTTCTACTTGCACTACTAAGACTCTTATCCACTCACTAGTCACCTCCTTCCTTGATTATTGTAACTTGCTCCTCACCGGTCTTTATTCTGTAATCTTTATTTGTGGGATTTGATATACCGCCCTTGCTGGAGCGTCAGGGCGGTGTACAATAAAACAATATATTGGCTACAGAAAACTGAAAGGAACGCCATTAATTAGATAGGAAAGTAGAGAAGAGTAGAGAGGCAAAAGAAAGTACAGAAGCAAAGATTGGCATAGAGAGAACAAGTGTGAGGGTGGGGGGAAGGAGCTGCAACATGGGAACGGGATGTATTACTATGACACCGGCGTTAGGGATCTCGGCGAGGGGGGGGGGTCAGAGCCACCAGCGGGAGGAGGAAGATCATAGGCCTGGTGAAAGAGGTGTGTTTTTTTTTTTTTATAAGACGTTTATTTTCATTTTACAACAAACAAAAGTAACAACACACCAAAAGATACAAATACACACATACAATAAGGAAAACAACCCCAATTACCCCCCCCCCCTATGCTTCTTCTCTAAGCTAATAAGAGTCATCACATAAGCGCTTACACACAACAGTTATTGTACAGCAAACAAGCAGAAATGGTATTGATGATACAGGCTGATCCTGTGGCAGAAATGTATACAAAAGTAAACAGCCAAATGAGAGCAGTTAGCAGTTAGAACATAATCATGGAACACCTTCCTTTTAAACAAGCAGTGAAGGGCTTGAGTGGAAGAGATTGACATACGAAGTAGTTGCTCATAATTACAGTAAAATGGACATAATTCCACCAATCATTGAGGTTCAGATAGGAGCCAATTTCCAGTATTTCGTAATGAAGGAGATAGGAAATAGCTATGCCCAGTAAATGGGCCTCCTGAAAAAACACTAACTCAGAATAATCATGATTAAGAGAGCTAGGGATTGTCCTTCTTTGGAATGGACTATTGATGCCTTTTACAGTCAGTAATGATAACGTACATAAAGCCATGCCAAATAGTTAAACAATCTGAAAAAGAAACATAATAGCGCACAGAGGTACACAATGTCGCTCATAGTACCAGTAAATGACTGCAGAAACAACATGATAGGAATTAAACTAAGGAAAACCATGAAGCGCCCCTTATAACAAAATAAGCACCGGAGTGCCTTAGAGAAGAAGCAAAACCCCAAAAATTACTGGCGGCCTGATGTCTGCGGGGAGAAACCCCAGAGAAGGCCTGAATTGAAACATAAATCCTACAGTGCTATACAGGCTCCGAAACTAACCAAGGATCTCATCGTGGAAAGAAAGGAGACCAATAAGGTATATATAAAAAGAAAGAAAAGTCCAGGCAGTCTCCGTTTCAGGCAGCGATCACCGCATCGGGCCATTCAAAATGGCGGACAGTTCCAGCGGATTCCATCCAAGCTGTTGGATTAGCGCATCTGGTCTGCTTCTTTAGAAGCTAGAAATGTTGCTAGCAGATCAGGATCTTCGAAGGTACGAGTTTGGTTATGGAGAGTCACTCTGAGCTTCGCTGGATATAAGATGCCGAAGCGAGCCTGTAACTGTTGAAGTCTAGGTCGAAAAGCAAGGAGTCTCTTCCGACGGTCAGCTGTGGGCTTAGCCAAGTCAGGGAAGAAGGAGACTTTATGATTTTCAAACTCCAAATGACGATTCGCCCGGGCAGCATTTAGAATTTGCTCAACTTGCTGATATCTCAGTAGACGAAAAATGATGGGCCGGGGGGTCGTCCGATTGAGCGCCATGCTGGTAGGAACACGATGTGCTCGGTCAATTTCCAGATCTCTGTGAAAAGTAATCTTCAGCAAGGAGGGAAGAGTTTTGACCAGGAATTCTCTCATATCTCCTGCTTCCGCGCCCTCCGGTACACCAATGAGCCTTACATTGTTGCGACGGGCTCGATTATTGCTATCCTCTAACTCTTTTTGTAGATTCTGTATCTGACGCTCAGCCTCATCCAGTTTCACCAAGCGCACCACGTGCGAGTCGAGGACCCCCGCCATATTGTCCTGCCGTAAGGAAAGACCTTCAAAACGATCCTGAAGCACACCAAAATCTTCTCTCATGGCTCGGAGCGCTTCTCCGTTGGACTGCACCAGTTCCTTCACACCACGTATTTCCTCCAAGATCTCCTGTTGCATTTCGGGGTTATCCCGAAATGGCACCATCTTTTGTGGGGAAGGCAGCTCTGTCTTGGAACGTTTTCCGTGTGAAGAAAAGGGAGATCCGAAGTCTAAGCGCGCTGGTTTATGGGCCGCCATCTCCCCCGAGGCACCCCGGTAAGTTCGGAGCAAAATATTAAGTTAATGTAGGTATTAAATCAGGATTCTGAGTAGGCCCCTCGGGAGCTTCAGCGCAAAGCGTCTAACCCGCTGGACATCAGGCTCCGCCCCCCAAGAGGTGTGTTTTAAGAAGTGCCCTAAAATGTGTGAAGGATAGCTCGGTGCGGAGGGGGTGTGGGAGAGAATTCCAAAGAGCGGGGCTAAGGAAGAAGAAAGCAGAGTGACGGGTGAGCTCAAGGTGGGCCTGGGAAGGGGAAGGGAGGAAGAGATGGTTTCCATGTGCAGAGCAGAGGAGGCAGGGTGCTGGTTGGATGTGAATGATATCAGCCAGGTACTGCGGGGTGCTAGTGTAGAGGACCTTATGTGTGATGGTAAGGAGTTTATAGATAAATCTAACATTGATTGGAAGCCAATGGAGGGAGAGGAGAGAGGGGGTAATATGAGCAGTAACAGGGGTGTGAGTGATAAGGCGGGCGGCAGTTTTCTGGACTAACTGGAGACGGCGTAGTTGATGATGAGGGAGATCAGCGAAGACAGCATTGCAGTAATCTAGATGGGTGATCACAAGGGATAGAACAAGGGTGGTGATAGTGGTGGTAGAAAGAAACAGTAGGATAGACCTAATCCTACGGAGGTGAAAGAAGGAAGTACGTACCACAGTGGAAATATGCTGGTGGAAAGAAAGAGAAGAGTCCAGAGTGACACCTAGATATCGAAGGGTAGGCACAAGGCGGATAGGGCAAGCAGACATAAGGGGTGACAGAGTGGGAGAAGGAGCACGAAATGAGAGCCAAATGGTAGAGGACTTGGAGGGATTGACATGGAGGAAATTCTGACTAAACCAAGAGGCGATAAGATTAAGACAGTTATTGAGCAGAGAGAGATCAGGTGCTGAGGAGGAGGTATGATAGACCAGGAGGATATCATCTGCATAGATGTAAGCAGAAATCCCAGACTGCTGAATAAGAAGGGCGAGAGGGGCGAGGAAGATATTAAAGAGAAGGGGAGCGAGAATAGAACCCTGTGGCACGCCACAATGCAGTGGGGAGTATAGGTGAGACACCAGAGTCTGTGTGGACAGCAAAGGAATGAGAGGAGAGGAAGGAACGAAACCACTGCAGAACTGTACCATAGATACCCAGATCAGACAAACGTCTGACAGATCTCCTGCTGAATCATCTTTCTCCTCTTCAGTCTGTTCAAAATTCAGCTGCATGGCTTATCTTCTGCCAGTGTCGCTATACTCATGTAACCCCTCTTCTCAAATCACTTCACTGGCTCCCTATCTGCTTCCACATCCAATTCAAACCTATCCTACTGACCTACAAGTGCATTCATTCTGCGGTTCCTCACTACCTTTCCTTTATCTCACTCAACACCCTTCCTTGGGCAGATCCCTTTTATCTGTGCCCTTCTCTGCCACTGCCAACTCCAGACTTCATTCATTCCATCTTGCTGCCCCGTATGCCTGGAGCAAACTACCTGAGTCTGTGCGTCGGACTCCTTCTTATTTATTTTATTTATTTATATATTTCTTCTATACTGCCCCTTCCCAAGATCAAGGGTGGTTTATAGTTAACAGTTAAACAACTTTTACATGGAAACAATTGGTATTAACTATTTACAAGGAACATATTGTACAAACAAACTTGTGTCCTTCTCTAGCCCTATTCAAATCCAGGCTAAAAACCCACCTCTTTGAGGCTGTTTTTTGGATCCTGATGCTCCTCACTCTCTTGTCCAATACTTATGTGTATCTTATCATACTCTAGTCCCCGTTTCACCAAGGGCTCAATTCCGTCCCACATGTAAATCCCTTCTGTGTGTCCGGTCTGAACCGGATGCACAGAGGTGATCGCGATTCTGATCCCTTGGGTCAGGTCTAGCCCCATGGGATCAGAATCACAAACAGCCCTGCATGTGCAGGACTTACCCCCAGTTAACTCAGACAGGGCTTTTAAATGGAGCCATGGCGTCATGTTGCCATGGCACCACGGCTCCATTTAAAAGCCGCGATGCTGGCCGCCTGAAAACTGGGTTTATTCTTCGCAGCCCGACCACTGATCTGGCCTCCTAAGGCTAGGGTCAGGCTGTGGGGAATAAACCCTGGCACCCTGCCCCATCCACACCCTGGGAAATTAAAAAAAAAAACACATCCAGGGAAGTTATTCTACCTCGGAGGTGGAATAACTTCCCTGGACATTTTGCCGACCCTGGATTTACAGGACCAACATTAGAATCGGCCCTGTATGTCTAGGGCCGACGAATGCCCACTGCCCATCCAGACTCCTCCCCCAGGCCACCCATTCCCCACCCCCACCTAACTTCCCCACACAACCGGCGGAGAAGTTATTTGGGGGCAGGAGAAGCCACAAATAGCGGGGATGGACATCCCAATGGCCATCCCTGCTATTCGTGACTCAGAATAACCCCCTATGTGTTTTGTCTTGATTGGATTGTAAGCTCTGATGAGCAGGGACTGTGTCTTACATCTATAGGTACAGCGCTGTATATGCCTTGTAGTGCTATACAAATAATTAGTAATAGTAGGATGAATCAAGCCCAACAGAGATTCATGAAATATATTTCCATATATTCAGTTGAAGAGCCAAATGTGTGGCTGCACATTTATTTAACATATATTCATAAATATCCTGGCAACCAAATCAGTTAAGGGACAGAGGACTGGGCTGAGAACTACTGTCACAGAGCCATTGGATGCCAACTTCAAATATTATAATATAGACCTTTAATGATGTTGCAATATGAAATCTTTGCGTTACTTACCTGGTCTCTCACCATCTCTATCCCAATCATGAGGCCCTTGCCACGGACATCTCCAATGATCTCAAACTCATCGCGTAGTTTAGCAAGCTCCAACAACATGTAGGTCCCCACCACCTCACTGTTTCTCTGTAAACCATCTTCTTCAATAACCTAGTTAAGGAAAAAGCAAAAACATATAGCATATTGCATTATAGATAACTACTGTAGTTAATAAACGGTTACAATGAAACTGCCCAACAAGAAAACCAAAGCAGATGCATCCCCCGTTTTCAGCAGCTGCTCTGAGAATTATACTGCACAAAGCCCACAGGGGGTCTTTTTAAAAGCACCTGTCCAACTTATGCATCAGCTATGCACATACGTTGCACCAGATTTCAAAGAAAAGTCTGCATAATTCAGTTTTGAAAATTACCTGCCAAATCTACACACACACATTTCCACCTGCTATTTAGTATTCATAAATTCTGCTGCAGAATTCATGTGTGTCACACAAATTGGGCAAGTGGTAGCCAGGTTGCTCCCCCTTATATGCCCCTCCCCCTCCCCCTCCCATGCCCGCTTACTCGTTGTTCTTCCTTGGATGGACAGAAGCACCTGTCTCATGTTTCCGCTAAAGAATACAGTGAATTTAGTAACAATTGGCTGCAGGATAACACATACAACCAACACACACATATATTCGTGAATAAACAATCTTATCAACATAACATCATCAATGGAACTCTTACAGAATTCAGTTCACTTAACTAGCCCTCTACGAGTCACACAGCCTGTACCGTTACAAAGGTGGGCCATAAAAGACCCCCCCCCCCTTTTGGCACCCAAAACAGTTACAGTAGCATGTAGGCATACATTCAACACAGGAGGGACAGTGGGATATGAAGGGGCCGTCCAAGCCCCTCTTTCCCTTACCAAGTCCACAGCAAGCTTTTCTGCCCTATTACTATTTTCGAATCCTGTCTGTCTAAGGCTGGGCCTCGTGTCCAACTGCCACCTATAAGGCTGAAGTGTCTCCCTCCCTCCGCCACCGTCTAAACTGGTAGGGGTATGATATAAGCTGGCCTTGCTGTGAACGGGCTAACTCAGATGGGGAGGACAGCTGTTTAAAGCCATTCCCTCACCCTTGCTCAATCCTACAGCTGTATGCTCTATCTCAGGCCACCAAAATCCCTGCTACGCTATGACAGCAGGATGGATGGGTGGGTGGGGATCGGACCCATGTCGAGCAGTCCAAATATGGAGGGGCAAGAAATCGGACTCATGTCCAGACAGCCTCTATAGCCAGTCTGGGTCCATCCTCTTGCCCCCCTTTCGACCCTCCCTCCCAGTTAACCACTTCCTGGCACCCCTGCCCATTTTGTGCCAGCTGTCGGCAATACCACTGCCTGGGTTCTCAAACCAGGCAAGTGGTAGCCAGGTTGCCGTCCCTTTTATACCCCCCTCCCCCTCCCACACCCGCTTATCCATTGTTCTCCCTTGATGGATAGACAGAAGCACTCAATTCATGTTTCTGCTAAAGAATATAGTGGATTTATTAACAATTGGTGGCAGCATAACATATACAACCAATGCACATATATCCTCGTGAATAGGCAATCTTATCAACATAGCATCAACAATGGAACTATTACAGGATTCATTTCACTTAACTGGTTCCCTACGAGTCACACAGCCCTTACCATCATAAAGGTGGCCTGTAAAAGCCCCCCCTTTGGCACCTGAAACAGTTACAGTAGCATGTAGGCATACATTCAATACAGGAGGGACTGTGAGAAACAAATGGGCCGTTCAAGCCCCCTTTTCCCTTCCATTTACCAAGTCTGCAACAAGCCTTTCTGTGGTATTACTTTTTTCGAGTCCTGCCCGTCAAAGGTGGGGCATCATATCCAAAGCCGCCTATAAGGCTGAAGTGTCTCCCTCCCTCCACCGCCATCTAAGCCAGGGGATATGATGTAAGCTGGCCTTGCTGGGAATGGGATAACTCAGATGCAGAAGATAGCTGTTTAAGGTCTCTCCCCTGCCTTGCTGAATCCTATGGCTATGTGCTCGGTCTCAGGTCACCAAAATCCTTGTCGCACCACAAGACCGTGAGTCCTCACCTGTTGAGGGGGCCCACCTGAAGCTCAGTTGCAGCCAAACTTTGCCAATTTAATCTCAACTGTGTCTTGTAACATGCAGAAGAACATGTCCAGGCCTATATAGGATAGATGCATGCCATCTGCATGTAACATTTCAGGGCAACTTTCTTCAATGAGGTCATGCCTGATAGTGTGCCCACCAATAGCTTCCATAAACCAAGACATCTATTTGTTCACCTTCCCTCTTGTTTTTTCCACCGCCCGGTGCAATCTCTTGCCTCTCCATACCCTTTGCAGTATGATGTGGGACCAAACCAAATGTACGCCGGGGAATATGTCCGCCAGGGCTAGGCGGTCCCTATAAACCTTTTTCGTCAGTTCAGCGCTATGCGTGCATGCCAAATCGTTTCCTCCAAGGAATATGACCAGGGCCCACGGGTATGCGCCAGACTGCCTCTTGTGCAACAAGGTCAGTATTAGCTGGTCCCAGATCATACCATGAATACCCATCCATACTAACCTCGCTTTGGCCTTGGACAGCCCCAAGTTGTGCCCCTGAGGTCTAATTCGCTTTCTCCACTGTGCCCAATGTACATATGAATGGCCGCATATCCACACTTCACGGGGGCCCTGGGGAGTACCAATACCTAGGGTAGACGAGATTGAAAATGTTAGCCAGTAACCAATACATAACAGATGCTGTCACTGTGTGAAACAGGGAAATGAAGCGGGAGCAATCACTCCCTACTCTCGGGTCTTACATATGACTTGTACCGATTTGAGCGCCACCTGCCAAGGGACATGATTTGCTCCTGTGATGTGCCCAGCACCGCTGCAGTGGTAGCCGCTCCTATCCAAAATGAGTGTGTTCCATAACAGCCCATGTCGAGGACGGACTTAGATATAATCATGTTCATTACTTTGGTGAATTAAAATGTAACAGAGGTGTGCCATCCATGTAGATCAAGATTTGGGTGCATCCACACGGACAGGTTTGCCAATATTCCTTGAAGTTCTTCACCGGGCATGTTGGGTCCCTACTCAGGGGGGTAAGGGCTATCCTGGCCCCCTTACTCGTGGGATCCATCTTGGACCTGCGCACACAAATTACCAGCGAGCTACCGCTCAGCACCACATCTTCTGCCAGTAGGCCCAAGCATTCCTGGGGGCATGTTGATGAGATCACTAAGTCCCCCACCCTCAGGTCCCCAAAGAATGCAATCAAAAAGGCACATTTAAATAGACAAGCTTCATACAAGTTGTAGCATACCCCATCTGTGGCTGTGATCAGCGACCTCAAACACTCATGAGTGATGGGGGTGTCTCTGATCTGGTGGATGCTTACATTGAGATGCCCAACCCCTCATCATTTTAGCAATGACGAAATTGCCGGCTGGGCTCCGTTCCCCCAGAGCTTTGGCGAAAAAGATGATACCAGCCAACTGTGTTTGTACTGCTGATCTGCACTTACCCCCGTCCTTGCACTTTAGGATCCAGTGCACTAAGGTGTCGCTACTAACCCAATCGCTTTCTCTGATGTTATTAACTGAGCAATTTATTTATTTATTTACATTCTCTTATATACCGCGCTATTCTGCATCAGTGCGGTTTACATTGAACAAACTGAAATTACATTGAACAGGGCATTATAACTTGGAGATAACTATTTTACAGGGAACATGGGCTATGGAGGGTTAAGTGGCTTGCCCAAGACCACAAGGAGCACCTGTGGGGCTAGAAACCCCAGTCCTTCCAGCCCAAGGTTGCTGTCCTCTAATGGGATTTGAACCCCCGACCTTCCAGCCTGAAGTACCTTGCCCCAACCACTAGGCCTCCTCCACTCCAATATTCTAGGAAATTCTCCCAAGCCTTTAAGTATATCTTCCTTGTGCCCCAAGAAACTCCAAACGTCAGCGGTCAAATGCCCCTACTGCCGTGGGGACGGATGTCCTGTCAGCATCTGCTCAGGAGCAATAGCTCAGAATAAGGAAATCTTAAAACAAGGAAGGACATTCGCTACAGTATTGCGATAACCGGGGACATGCTCAGCCTTAAAGGTTATATTATGGAACAGACAGCGCAATACAATCTCCCTCAAAAGTGGTACCACCCCAGGCATTCTGGCATACATACCGTTCACTGCCTGCACCATGGCCTTGTTGTCTGTTCAGAATATTATCGCCTTATTGGCCAGTTGCAGGGCCCAAATGATTATTGCTGTCATTATGGGAAACAGTTCTAAGAAAATGATGTCTCTGGTAATGCCTAGGGTATGGTGTTCTAAGGGCAATGGCTCAGAACACCATGTGCCCTTGAAATAGATGCCAAAACCCGCCTCCCCCTGAAGTGCCAGTGAACAATTCCAGGTCTTCACTTGATACAGACTGGTCCTCTCAGAATGCCAGCATGACTGTAAAAAAGTTGGAGTGGAGGAGTGGGGTTTCTAGTTCCACAGGTGCTCCTTGTGGTCTTGGGCAAGCCACTTAACCCTCCATAGCCCATGTTCCCTGTAAAATAGTTATCTCCAAGTTATAATGCCCTGTTCAATGTAATTTCAGTTTGTTCAATGTAAACCGCCTTGATATCATGAAAGGTGGTATATAAGAAATGTTAAATAAATAAATAAAATAAATAAGTTCCCAAATTCTGAGGTCTTCCCATATGGCTCTGCTAACGCTGATGCTATGGTATCGCTTTCGTTGCTAAGACCAGGCACTGACAAAAAGCCCACCCCATAGGAATCACTCTGGATGTGGAGCACAACGGGCTTATCAAGGACTGAAATTGCTCTAATGTTGCTTTCTTTGTCCCCCTTATCCCATTTATGGTCTTCCTTAGCTAAGTCAGCTTGTCTGTTGGCTAGCAGGATACCTGGGCCTGAATGTCTAACTCAATGCCAAGGAAAGTGATGGCTGACGCAGGGCCCACAGTTTTGTCTTCTGCTAAGAGGATACAGAAACTATGTGCAATTTGTTTGAAGGAATTTAGTACATGCTTGCATTCCTCAAACCCTGCACCCACAAACGGGAAATCATCCAAATAGTGGATGACTGAAATCGCTCCTGCTGTTTCCTCAATGACCTGGTGCATGAAGCCAACAGGCACATGAGATGGAGCACCCCATGGGCACATATTTGCCAAAATAATATCCCCCATCAAAACAGAAATCAAGCAAGTGGAAAGACTCCGGTTGTACAGGAAGCAGTCGGAAAGCTGATTCAATATCTGCCTTGGCCAGTTGTGCTTGGGAGCCCAGCTTTTGCACCATAACTATGGCTAGATCGATGTATGCATATTGCACAAAGCATAGCTGAGGGTCGATGTGATCATTAACTGAGTTATCTTTTGGTTAGGACAGGTTGTGTATCATGCGGGACTTTCCATGCTCCTTCTTGGGGACTATACCTAGGGGGGATACAATCATGCCTGGGAAGGGGGGGTCCTGGAAAGGGCCGGCCACCCTGCCCAGACTAATTTCTTTATGTATTTTTTCCCTGGCTACCTGAAGATTTATTTATTTATTTTTATTTAACATTTTTTATATACCGTCTTTCTACGAATCAAAACGGTTTACATAGAACAAAAAGCAGTGTATTTCAACTGTTTACATGGAACAATTAACAGGATACAGAATAAAACAACAAGAACAACAAAATTATATTTTTCAATTAATTACCTTGAACAGTGAACAACTATTTACATATTTACAAATGTATGTGCAAGGCTATGGATGGGAGTATTGTAAAGTTTAAAAAGAACAAGGGCAGGGGGGTAGAAAATAAGGGGTTTAGATATTAGGGTGGGAGAGAAAAATGATCGAGGAAGAGATGAGTCTTTAACTTTTTCCGGAAATCAGTGTGGCTCACGCAGTTGTGCAGCTCATGCGGAAGGGTGTTCCAAAGGGAAGGAGCATAGAGGGAAAAGGTCTTGTTGCATGTGGATTGTTTGCAGTGTTTTTTAGTTGAAGGTATAGTCAGTAAGTTTTTAGTGATAGAACGGTGAATTCTAGTGTTGTTGGAGAAGGCAAGGAGAGGGGAGAGGCATGGAGCTGACTCCTTAGAAATAATTTTGTGTATTAGAGTAAGAACCTTGAATTTCACTCGGTGATGAATTGGGAGCCAGTGGAGATCATAGAGGATTGGTGTAATATGAGCTTGTCTAGGATTGTTTGTTATGAGACGCGCTAATGTATTCTGGGCTAGTTGGAGGGGTTGAATAGAGTTCTTAGGGAGGCCCTGATAGATCAGATTACAATAGTCAAGCGAGGGGGTTGTAAGGGTCTGACAGACAGTACGAAAGGAATCGGGGCTTAGGAGAGGCTTGAGGTTCCTGAGAGTGCGTAGCTTAGCGTATACTGTGTTAGTAGTTTTCTTTATTTGATCTGAGAAAGATAAGTTCTGATCGAGTATGATTCCAAGATATTTCACCTGGTTTTTTTATAGTGAGAGTGAGATCGTCAAAGGTGAGGGTTGTAGGGGGGATGTAGGAGGGGTTAGAGAAAACTTGGAGTGCTTCAGTTTTGGATTGGTTGTTTGTTAGGTTATGATGAGAGAGCCATGATTTGAGGCTGGTTAGACATTCATTTAGCTTAGAGAAGTTAGGGTTAGAGAGGTTAAATGGAGTGAAACACATCATGTCATCTGCATATATTTGATACTGGATGCCATAATTCTGGAAGATCGTGCATACAGGTTGGAGGAAGATATTAAAGAGTAATGCAGATAGACTGGATCTTTGAGGTACGCCTTGTTTTAGTGTGAAAGGGAGGGAAGTATCACTTCCAATACGGACCTGTTGGGTTCTGTCATCTAGGATTTAAACCATTTTAGGGTTGTGCCTCTCAGTCCTATATCATGAAGTCTGTGTAGGAGTTGAAGGTGGTGGGGGAGGGAGTCAAAAGCAGCGGATAAGTCTAGGAAGATGAGTAGACATCCTTGGGTGGAGTTCTGGGTGTGTGCATACAGGGAATCTAGTAAGGAAGTGAGGAGGGTTTCGACACCATGATTTTTTTTGAATCCATGTTGGAATAAGTCAAGGGGGGAGTGGTCATCAATATAGTCCTGAAGTTGGATTTGGACAAGTTTCTCGGTTATTTTTGCTAGGAAGGGGATACTAGATATGGGTCTGTAGGAAGATGGAGAGGTGGGGTCTAGTTTTGAACCTTTTAGGATTGGACGGATAGAGGCACTCTTAAGTGAAGGTGGAACGGAGCCTGACTGGAGAGAGGTTTGTACAATATTCAAGATGTAAGGGGAGAGAGAACTTCTGGTAGATTTAATCCAGGGGACAGGACAAGGGTCAAGAGCAGAAGTTGAGGCATTCTGTTCTTTAATAACATCAGATACATTGGCTAATGTGATGGTATGAAACTCATTCCATGAGTCTGGAAGGGTTGCCTCATGAATTTGGGTGCCATGGGTAGAAGTGGGTCGGGGGTTATTGGTTAAAGGTGGGGGGAATTTAGATGAAAGCTGGTTAGCTATAGTTTGTGCGGATATTTTTGGTGGTTGGTCATGTTGTAGAGGTTCATTAATTAGGGATTTGGTAATAGAGAAGAGTTCTCGTGGTTTATTAAGAGCTCTTTGTATGATATTCTCATTATACTCTCTTTTGTGAGTGAGTGTTTCTACGCAGTAGGATTGGAGTTTAGATGTGTAGGCGATATGTATATTGGGGTCTTGAGTACATCTCCATTTACGTTCAAGACGTCTGAGATCCCTTTTAAGGTTCTTCAAGTTTGTAGAGAACCAAGGGGTGGTTCTTCGGTGTTTTTGAAGAAGATGCTTAGGTGGGAGTAGGGAGGCTGCGGATAAGATTTCATTCCAATTAGCTATGAAGGACTCTTGGTTTAGGTTGATATTGTCTAGCTGGTCAAGTGAAGGGATTGTTTGCTCCAAGAAGTTGGCTGCATTAAATTGCTTGAATTTACGGGTATGTTGGGGATGGCTGTGTGGTTGGTTTCTGTGGGCGGAGTAGAGGACGGAGAAGAGGATGAGTGCATGATCAGACCAAGGTATGGGTTGAATGGAGTGTTGGATCTGATCATTGAGACGAGGATGTTGTGGGATAAATATAAGGTCGAGGATGTTTCCTTTAGAATGTGTAGGGAGTTGGAGTATTTGAGTGAAATTAAGTGTTTCATTGCTTGAAGGAAGGAGGATGATTGCGTAGAGGATGTGGAGTGCAGGTTTAAATCTCCTAAGATAATTAGGGGGCATGAGGTAGGTTGAGGAGAGCAGGCTATGTCTAGGATCATGGAGAGATCAGATGAGTCAGATGCTGCCTTATGAATGAAGAATTTCAGGCGAGATGCATTGCAGAATACCAGGCAGCGGTAGGAGATGCGAAAAGCCTTGCAAAAAATCCTTCAATAATGCTACAGGCCCAGTCACCATGTGGATATAACCAGAGCCATGGCAAAATGTTTTTAAGGTTGATGAGCTACGGAGCTAACTGTGCATTGGGCCTGGAGTCTCTAAGGCCTCCCATCCCTTCATGATTTGCACACTGTGACTGGATGATTGGCCTCCAGGACGAACAAGCGTGCCAGAATTTGCAAGAGTTCTAGGTGCACTGACCATTGTTGTACTGGCGACAGTAACGCCTTCCAGGCACCTGCCCAAGCCTTTGTGCCATGTACAAATGAAAGGGCTGTTGTACACTATCGGGATTCAATGGCCTATTTGTAGACATTTTGTCCAGCCATAAGTCAACCACTCTGTGACGCTACGTGACTGTGGGGTCCTCAGCCATGCTTTTCCTAAATTTGATGATGTAATTTAGCCAAGCCCATCCCCCAAAGCACTTATGCATGCATGTTATGGTGTTAAGGTAACAAATCAAATAGGAGCTCAGCTCCGGCTCCTGTTCTACCACCACGCTCATAAAGATATGAAACGTGGATACCCAGTTAGTGATGGACTTAAATATTTTTGATTTCCTGTCCCTCTCACTAGAGGACCTGTCCTTCTCCTTGTTATCCTTGTCTTCCCCTTCATTGCCCTGGATTAGGAGCAAAGAAATGTCTATAAACTCCCTCTTCCATATCTTCATCCGCTTGACTTCGCCAAGGAGGTGACACCACAACAGATATCCTCACTAGGACCTGCAACTGGGACTCCTAATGACTGTGTCACCACAGTGCCAGTTCCATTATGGGCTTCTGTCCCTGCCGTTCTTCCAGGGTTACTACCCCCTCTTCCAGTTCTGTCCAGCCATACCCTGGATGCCAAGTTCTTCAGTCGAGCCTTGCTATTTTTAAAAGCTTTCAATGCATTTTGGATCACACTTACCAGAGTAAGTTCGTCATCGCTATTATCTGACCCAGGACTTTCAGACATAGAGATATCTATATCCAGAGCCATAGTGGCCCTATTGGCCTTGCCACCGGTCAGTGCTACTGCATTGCTCGCTCTGGCATCCATCTGCACGTGTGGTGCACCGTTGTCAGCCGAAGGTGCTGCCGGATGACATCTGGTCCGTGTTGGCTCATTTGTTCCTGCAGCACTTTATTATCAGTGCAGTTTACAATTAACAATTCTCGAATGGTCAAGGCAGAACTGCCTTGTGTTTACATTGAACGGAAGCAGTAGCTTAGAGTTGTAACTGGGTGAAGTATTTACAATTTACTGGGTGGACTATTTACATTGGACCATCAAAAGATGTGGCAAGGTGACTATTTACATGTTTAGGTGTTAGACCCAATCCTCATGGTTAGGACTGGGTGATCTCCTCCATTTCATCCCCTGGATTCACCTGCTGGGCTGATGCTGCTCGCTTACTGCAACAGGAGGATGTTGATGCGTGACGGTCAGCTGCCTTCCCCACTGTAACTGCAGCTGATTCCTTGGCAGGGCCCCTCTTCCTTCGCTTGATCATCTGCTGCCTGTTACTCTTCCTAGGCATGTCTACAGATGGGAGAATGCTATCAAGATGGAAAAGGACAAACACTTTATTATGCTGGCAGTGTCTGATACATGCCATAGGCTCCCAGCCTATGCTATGTCCTGCTCTATTCCCATGTCCCCAAGCTGTGGGTTATCCTTATATCCTATCTGTCTCGTTTAATTTAAAATCAAAATTTTTTAATAAGTCCATGCCAATGCCAAGATGGCTGCCCCTGCTGCTGAGCATGGAGGGCACGTGTCGAGTCGACCTTAAGATGGCCACCATCATTGCCCAGCATAAGGAACAGATGCCCTGCAGTTGAAACTGAATTGTTTTCAGTGCATCCCACCAATCCCATTATGGCCACCGGAGGCCTGCTGCCATTGTAGGGCTGCACAAATTGTGCCTGGCTACACCTGTCGGGATTGGTCTCCCCCCAATGCATTGATAGCCTCTGCAGCCTTCTACTGGGTTTGTCACTTTTTAAAATTTTTTTAATTTTTACAGCACCCTTGGTTGATGAAGGCGACCCAATAATGGTGAAGGAAGAAGGGGGGGACCTAGCCACGCCAGTGCTCATACTGTAGCATACATCTTTGCAGCTCCCTTAAAGCACTGAAAGACAGTGCACAATCTCCCATGTGACTGTTCTTCCCCAGTCCCTCTCCCTTAATTATGAATTGGGCCTGCAAGCCGGGAGGAAGAAAATTCATTTTTGTTGCTGTCGCGTACTTCCCCTCAATGGGATCGCTAGCCAGCAGCCAAAGTTGCAAGGGGATCACTGTGGGAGGATTGTTGTTTCCCCGTGGTAAGACGCAGATTGAATCGTTGATCGGACCAGCTGTAAGATGCAGATCATTGAGCAGGCTGAATCTGGAGGAGATTAGACCCGTGTCGAGCAGTCCAAATCCAGAGGAGCAAGAGGCTGGGCTCTTGTCTAGCCAGCCTCTATATAGCCAGCTTGGGTCCATCCTCTTATCCCTCTTTTGACCCTCCCTCCCGGTTAACCCCTTCCTGGCACCCTTGCCCGCTTTGTGTCAGCCATCCGCTATACTGTCACCTGGGTTTTCATAGTCTATAAACTGTATGCACAAGTGAAAGGCCCTCCTTAACCCTGTCCCTGGGAATACTTCCCCTGTCCAGGTAAACATATGCACATATACAGTACATGCTGTATGGATATAAACACTTATTTCCATGTGAAGAACTGGTTAGTTGGGAGTCAGATTGACTTTCAACTGAACCTATTCTCCCAAATTAACAGTATGATAAGGGTGCACTTTGGGTAACTTTGGTTAATTCGTCAGCTAAGACTTCTTTTATCAGCCAGTAATGTGGCTGCAGTTATTTACACATACATTACAGCAGGTGGGATTATTGCAATTTCCTTTAAAACAGGGTCTCTCAAGTGAATCTTAAGAGATTACAATTAGTACCACATACTGTGGCCAGGCTATTAGTGGCTTCAAAGAAGTATGATCTTATCTTGCCTATTCTTGCAAAGTTACATTAGCTTCCAGGATTAATTTTGCATGATATACAAAGCCTTTTACACTGGAATGCCATTTTTCCTAAGAAACTAGCTGAATATATGCCAGCTCGCCAATTGAGGTCCTATCAGAAACTATTATTACAACTTCCAAATTTAGCCAGATTCATCTTGTTTCCACTAGGAAAAGTGCATTTTCTAATGTGTCTTTAGTTGTGGAACAAATTGTCTTATGAATTAGGGAAATGAGTAAATGTGTCCTTTAGAAAAGCTTTAAAAGCATGGATGTTTGGGCAAAAATGGTGAATTGAAACTCTTTTCTTCATGTGTATATTTGTTTTATGGGTTAGTACGTGAATGAGATTTTATACTTCTATTTGTATAAAGGCAAATTTTTGCAAGATGGAATGTGCAAAATTCAATGTTGATTTTAGAAAAGGTACCATGCATGTACACGGGCCTTCTAAAAGCAGGGTATCCATCCCCTAAATATACATGTGTGAAAAATAAAAATGTGCACTGGAGACTTGCATATGTGTGTGATGAAAAATAGGTTGCCATGCACGTGCATAATCCCCATACAGAGCAACAACCACAGAGACGTGCAACCCTGTACAAAGAAAGATACACATGTAGGTTTTTTTCGATCTGCACATGTGCGGGTGCTGATGGCAGTAGCCATATACTTGCAGGACCCATGTTAAGTGCTGTCGAGTCGGTGTTGACTCCTGGTGACCCTCTGGATAGTTGACCTAAACTTTGTTCGGTCTTCAGCCAAGCGGCTTATTGTTGATAGAGTGGTATCTATAGCTGCTGTTATTCTATTGATCCCTCATTGCCGATCTTCCTCTTTTATGGTGACCTTTTACCTTGCCAAGCATTTTTGTCTTTCTCCACTGATCTCTTTCTTTGCATGATATGTTCAAAATATGAAAGTCAAAGTCTTGTCACCTGAGCTTCTAAGAAAAGCTTAGTTTGATCTCCTCTAGAACTCACTGGTTTGTTCTTCAGACAATCCATGGAATACACAGTATTCATTGCCAGCACCATAATTTAAAGGCATCAGTTTTCTTCCTGTCTATCTTTTTCACTGTCCAACTTTCGCATCCATATGATGTTATTGAAAATACCATGGCCTGGACAAGTCGAATCTTTGTATGGAGAGAGACATCTCTGCTCTTGAGGATGATGTCTAGGTCCTTCATAGCCATTCTACTAAGAGCAATATGTTGTTGGATTTCTTGACTGCTAGTCCTTTCTTTATTGATTGTTGATCCAAGTAAGTTAAAGCTGTCAGCTATTTCAATTTATTCTCCATCAATAATGAACTTATTGATTTTTCCAGTTGTCAGGATCTTTGTTTCCTTAATGTTAAGGTGCAGACCCATTTTAAGACTATATTCCATGATCTTGAGAAGCAAATGTTTCAAATCGTCTCAACATTTAGCTAGTAATGTGGTATCATCAGCATAGCGAAGGTTGTTAAGTCTTCCACCAATCTTCACACCTTGGTTGTCTTCATACAGTCCTGCTTCTCTGATGATTTGTTCTACATATAAATTAAAGATGTAGGGGGAAAGTATGCAGCCTTGTTGTACACTTTGTGGATTTTAAACCATTCTGTTTCTCCTAGTTCCATTCGAACTGTTGCTTCTTGATCAATGTAAAGGTTGTGCAAGAGAATGATCAGGTGTTCTGGTATACCCATGCTTCTTAATGTGGCCCAAAGTTTCTCATAGTTTACACAGTCAAAAGCCTTGCTGTATTCAATTAAACACACACAGATATCCTTTTGGTATTCTTTTGTCATGTCAAGGATCCATCTCACATGCACAATAATGTCTCTTGTTCCTCTCCCTTTCTTGAACCCTGCTTGCACTTCAGGCAGTTCTCGTTCCAGGTATAGCTGTAGCCTCTGCTGCATGATCTTGAGTAGAATCTTGCTAGCATGTGGGATCAGAGTGATTGTGCGATAATTTCCACAGTCAGTCAGGTCACCTTTCTTCAGTATTGGTATAAACACAGATCTTTTCCAGTCAGTTGGCCATGAATTTGTCTTCCAAATTTGTAACAGCTTCATCCAATTGCAGTAATACTTCAATGGGAATGCCATCAATGCCCGGTTCTTTGTTCTTTGATAAGGCTTTCAGTGCTGCTTCAACCTCTTATTTCATCACCAATGGTTCCTGATTATAAGGTACAGGTTGAAACGGGTTGTTGGTCCTCTTGATCTTTATGGTATAATAACTTTGTATATTATTTCCACCTTTTCTTGTTCTCAGCATCATTCAACATGGATCTTTGAGCACCTTGTAGCATTTCAATTCGAGGCTGGAATTCTTTCTTTAATTCTTGTAGCTTTAGAAAAGCCAATCTTGTTCTTCCTCTAATAGCTTCTGATTTATTTCCTTGCATGTGTTATTGTAGTACTTCTCCTTTTCTTGTCTTGCTGCATGTTGGAAATCTCTGTTGAGTTCTGCTATTGCCTTTCTTTCTCCTCTGACTTTAGCTTCTCTGTGTTTCTGCACAATTTTCAGTTTTTCTTCAGTCATCCATGCTGGCCATTTTTGCTTTTTCACCTTATGTAGAGACTTCTCGCTTTCTTCCAACATAACCTTCTTGATGTCATTCCATAACTCTTCTGGAACTCTGTCATTTGTATCTAAAGCAGCAAATTGATTTTTCGGGCAGTATTTAAATTCCAGTGATATATTCTCAAGGTCATATTTTGCTACATTCATGAGTGGCTTGCTCTTTTTCAGCTTAGCTTGCATACTAGTAGATGATGGAGTGTAGTGAATGCATACTTAGAATCAGTGAAAATGTTTGCCTTCAGACCTGCAGCTAACTGGAGGGCTCGAGTAAGGGCAATGAGTTCAGCTTTCTGGGTAGAAGTCCCTAAGGGTAAGGGCTCAGCCTCCACAACAACCCCAGGAGTGACCACAGCATATCCGGCCTTCCGCTGTCCATCTTCCATGAGACTGCTGCCATCAGCAAAGTACTGAACATCAGGAGAAGCCAGCGGTACATCCTTCAGATCTGGGCGGCTGGAGTACACTTCATCCATAACCTGGATACAATCATGTTCAGGTAGCCCAGGTGCTACAGGGAGTAGAGTAGCAGGATTGAGTGTTTTCACTATCTCCAAGTGAACCCGAGGATTCGCACACAGCATGCTCTGGTACTTTGTTATCCGCTCATTGGTAAACCAATAATTGTCTTTGTACTCCATCAGTGTCAGTACTGCATGCGGCACTTTAACATACAGTTCTTGCCCAAGGGGCAATTTATCAGCCTCTGTTGCCAAGAGAGCTGTTGCTGTTACTGTGCGGAGACAAGAAGGCCACCCTCTTGCTACTGGATCCAGCTGTTTGGACAGATAAGCCACCGGTCATTGCCAGGAACCTAGGCTCTGAGTGAGGACACCAACTGCCATCCCCTTTTCTTCATGGACATACAGATGGAATGTTTTTTCCACGTCGGGTAGTCCTAGACTGGGGGCTGATAGCAAAGTCTTCTTCATATTCTGAAAGGCCTCCTTTTGGTCCGGGCCCCAGTCGAAAGGATCTCGTTCTCCTCCTGTTGTAGCTGCATACAGGGGCTTTGTCAACACTGCATAGTTGGGTATCCAGATTCGACAAACACCGGCAGCCCCTAAGAAGCCTCTCAACTGCCTGCGATTTTGTGGCTCAGGAATAGAACAAACAGCCTCCCCCCACTCAGAGCCCAATCTTTGAAGGCCCTGGGCAACATGGAATCCCAAGTATCTGACTTCAGTCTGGCACAATTGGGCCTTACTTCGGGACACCCGATAGCCAGACATCCAAAGTAGGTGTAGAAGTTCTGAAGTAGCGGTTAGACATTCTTCCCGGGAAACAGCAGCAATGAGTAAATCATCCACGTATTGTAGCAACACGCGTTGAGAAGGGCAAGACTGGAACTGACGCAAATCTTGATTAAGTGCATCCCAAAACAGCGTGGGGGAGTTTTTGAATCCTTGGGGTAACCGTGTCCATGTCAACTGACCCTTAGTGCCAGTAATAGGGTCTTCCCATTCAAATGCAAACAGTGGCTGGCTAGGAGTGGCCAATCTCAAGCAGAAAAAGGCATCTTTTAAGTCCAGAACTTAAAGCAGGTTGAAGCAGGTTGCTTGTGCAGAAATCAAACTCAGTAAATTGTAAGGGTTTGGCACAACAGGATGGATGGTAACAACAGCTTCATTGACCTTCCATAGGTCCTGTACAGGTCGGTAATCATTAGTACCTGGTTTTTGAACAGGCAGCAAAGGGGTATTCTGAGGTGACTGGCATGGTTTCAGGAGTCCAAATTCGAGTAATCGCTGGAGATGTTTATGAATGTCCTCAACAGCTCTTTGGGGCAGGGAGTATTGCTTAACATGGATGGGACAGGCGTTTTTTTCTTCTCTTTTTCAGTGGCCCATTTCTCTGCAATAGGCATATTGATCTCGTTCCAATAGTCCTTGCTCCAGTGATCCTCACCGGATTCCTCTACCCCGGCCTCAGCTTCTCAGTTCCCATGTCAACTTTCCTTGTCCTTTCTCGACTAGCGCCGCTGCTAACATATCAGCTTTCTTTTTCATCTTTCGTTCACACTCATGCTTCATCTCCTGATCTCTGTTCACAAATACTTTCATAGCAACTTCCATCCGCTGGGTTATATTCATTCCAGCAAAACCTTCAAGCTTCTGAAGTTTCCTTTGAATGTCCCCCTGTGATTGTCCCACAAACACTGTATTCACCATCCGCTGGTTTTCAAGTGCTTCGGGGTCAAATGGAGTGTAAACATGGAAGGATTCACAGAGTCTTTCATAAAACTGGCCAGGGCTCTCATCAGGAGTTTGCAGTACCTCATATATTTTCCCTACATTCATCGCTTTCTGGCCCCCCTTTTAAAGCCTTCAAGGAGACCCCGATGATAACAATTCAGAGCAAGGCGGCCTGCATCACTGTTTGCTGCCCAGTGGGGTTTTAGGTCAGGAAAGTCTCTCAGCGCTTCTCGCTGGGGCCCCCAAATGAGGTCGCAGTGCTCTAGTATGGGGGGGGGGAGGGTGTGCGAACGTGGAACTGACATTCTTCAGATCTGGGACTCTGGGAACTTTCTGAAGTGCTGGGCAGGTCTGTATCTGAAACTGGCATTTGTATGCTTCCCTCACTGCTCTTCTGACTGTCAGAGAATGTAGTATCTGTTGAGAGGGGCGGGGAGAACTAGCTGAATTCCCTGCTGAGACTGCCGACCTAGCTGAAGTCACAGAAATCTGCCTGGGAGGAGGGAAAAGCGGGGAATTCTTCTGTCTCTGGCTCCTGTACTAAAACGGGTAATTGTGATTTTAATTTAGGCTGCATTTCCTGTGGGCTACGAGACAAAAGTATGCGACAGTGTTCCCCGTAGTGTCTCCTGAACCATTTAGGCCTCTGCCGACAAATATCCAGCCAGGAATCAATATAAGGAAATTGATCAGGATGTTTAGCTACCACAACTTGGTGCACTCGGCTAACCACGTCGTAATCAAATGTTCCTTCTTGGGGCCAATCAGTATTAAAGCTAGCCACTCATGCTCACAATATTTCTTTAAGAAGGATGGAGTCATACGGACTCCATAATCTGCAGAGAATCCCTTCCTGAAATGCTTTACCATACACTCTAAGGGGCTGCATTTCGTCTCTGATCCCCCCCATATCTTTCTTCCAGGCTTTGAAAACACAGAGGGAAAGGAATGCAGACAGCCAGGAATCCGGCTGCTCTAGTTTCAAGAAGGGTAACTAACAAGATGGTGCTTTCACCACAGCCTAACAAAATGGCGCTTTTGCCATTTTTTCCCGACCTGGGCGCGGTCGCCTGGCCAGGAACTGCACTAATCAGGAGTCTATGCTCACTGCACAAGCCTCTGCTTGTGCCAAACACATAAATCAAGCACAGACCAACACATAGACAGCCTCCCAATTCCGTAGAAAACACAGTCTAACTATTAGGAACGCGGTTTCCCCCAGCTCAGCTCAGGGTACTAGGGCAATTCCCTCGAGAAGTGATCAATCTCTCCTTCTCCCCGTAGGAAGGACTGATTTTTCCTGAACTGCAGACAGAGACAGACCCCCGTTATCACTTACCCCACTCATATGTCCTCTGGAGTTGAAGGGGTTGTTTCCTAGACCTCAGAGCGGGTTCTTAGGTGTCCCTCGGAGAAAGCCAGTGGCAGAGGCGAATCAGGAAGGAATACTTTCCAGAACAACTGGTCTGATGGCGCCTTGTATTCCCCGCTGCGTTCGCCACCAGCCCGGCTCAAACCGATTGAACCTATAGGTAGCAAGATAACCTTTTCTTTCTTATCTCGCTGTCTCAGCCGGGTCAGGGAACCAAAAATGTAGCAGATAAACGAGTGAAGAAAGAAACACCCAAGGAGTCTTAGAAGGAAACAACGGTTTAATGTGCAAAGACCCAGAGAAAATAGTTTTTCCACGTCACTCCCATACTGTACCACCTACACTGGCTCCCAATCAGCTCTAGAGTCCAATTCAAAGTACTTCTACACATATTTAAAATAATACACAACCTCTCAGCAGACAGCCTACGTCCTCTCATAAAAACCGATGACAACAAGAGACCAAGAAGAAAAGGAACCTCAGACACCATCAGAACACCAAAAGAATTTGCTAAAACAAGGCTCACCACATCAAGGAGGGCACTCTCCCTGGCAGCACCCACTATATGGCACTCCCTCCCAGATCACATAAGATCAACCAAGAACCTCAAGGACTTCAGAAAACTTCTTAAGACTGCTCTATTTACAGAACATTTCAAGGACCTCAAATAAATGGCTCCTATTTTTTACCTTCAAGACATTACAGGATCTCGATCATAGCACACCTCTCAAACAGCCCCATTATTGTATATATGTATATAGCTCATTATATAAATAGTTTACCGATATAGTCTAACACACTGCTCCATACACCACTCTTCTCAGTTCTCCCACTGCATGCTACAGACCACACATTATTATTGATTTTGATTGATGTGCCAAACTGCCTTGATTTAACGATAAGGCAGTATACTAAATCCTTCTAAATAAAATAAATAAATAAATAAATTCTGGGCCCCCACCAGAGGGCTCAGAGAGATTATATAGACTTCTTATCAGATTATTACAGCATTTCTTCATGATTGGTCACTTTATTACAGTATAGTCCCGATTGGAGAAAGTCTACTGTACTCTTATCTCTAGCAAAGCAGAGGGAGAGTAGTTATCTCTAGCAAGCAGAGAGAGCAGCAGGACAAAGGAATAGGGGAGGGACAAGCATGTACCAGGGTATGACTTCACCAAGAGGGGTGTGTCCTTTTCACTTAACCCTTCCAGCTCTCAGCCCTGCCTGGATTTCTACCTCACTACTACTACTACTACTACTAATCATTTGTATAGCACTACAAGCATATAGTTGCTGTCAGACATTCAGTGTGCAGGGAGGGAAGAATGGTAACTAAGGCTGGGCCAAAACTAAGCCTAGACAGGGTAGTTCCCCAGGGCAACACCTTCATCTGCATTCCATCTCCCATCATGGGCCTTATAGTACATGCGATTTCCTTGTGACAGCTGTCTCCTGGTTTCCTTAGCCAGCCTGAGGAGCTCAATCCAAGAGTTGTGCATGTTCCAAAATAAGAACTTAGCACAAGTAATAAAAATGTCTCCACAGACAAAGAATGTGCTTTTTGTCTTTTCCTTCATCGAACATTTGCCATTTGCTTTACCAAAGACACTGTATTGTCACCCAAGGCTAGTCCATTAATAATGAGGGACAAGCCTAGATTTGTGCAAGTACCTTGTGTGCTCTGTACCCTCTTCTAACCCCACAATGTGAGAGGAGCCTACAACTCCTGGGCTGCATGTCTGTAATGGCTAGAACCCGTGTAATAAAAACACCCTGCATTTTCCAGAGCAATGCTGCCTGTGGAACCTGATCTGGAACTGACTGTCATCTAAAGCTGTAATAATAGGTCAATTTTGCGCTCCAAAACTTAGTACCCCTACAGTTCCAAAACTTTTCTCAACTTAACTGTTCATCAAAAATATGGCTAGGTCTCAGACTTCCCGGCACTTTCTTGGCATTCTGTCAGTGAACCAACAGAGCCGTGCCAACTAGCATCAACGACCTGCCAGAATGGTGAACAGTTTACAATGTATATAAATTATTATAATATATAATATTGTATATAGCATTAAGTTAACCTGTACATAGTTCTCCCGGTTGTCCCTTGTTGAATTTCCCTGTTCATTGTAAACTCAATGTTACTTGTATGCATTGTAGTGTGTTCTTGTTCAATGTACACCGCACTGATTGTAATAGCGCGGTATAAAAGAAATGTTAAATAAATAAAGACTATTTAACACACTTAAAACATTACATAATTAAAGTGTAGCCAATTATCTTCAAAAATGGCTCAACTATCAACCCTACCAAGGTGTATAAACAAATAACATATGAAAAAATCTAAAATGTATCAAAATGAAGATTCCTAACAATTTCCTCAAATGAATGTTCCCAAAGTCCAAATGAGCGTTCCCAAAGTCCAAATGAATGTTCCCAACGCTGTCGTTGTAGCGCTCCCACGCGTTTCTCCCACACGGGATTCTTCAGGGGAAGTTTAAACAAAGTACTTCAAGGGAGATGTCAATTTACTTTCTTCAAGGGAGATATCGATCTTTCTTCAAGGAGGATATTAATTTAGCTCTTGTCTCGAAACCACTGGCTCCGCCAGTCAGAATCACAGAGAAAAGATCCTGCTTCTCATGGCCCCCTATAAACAGATAAAAACAACATCCAATCTTCTAACATTGACTAGTTCAAAAACAGAGCCCCCATTGATCTAAAATCGAGCTACCACCTAAATTGCAAAAATATGTTACTAACCAGTTTTTTTGTCCACTATCAGCAAAACCGATGCTGCCCACATCTTCAGGGATTAACTATCTTTTTCAAAAAAAACGCCGCGCATGCGTGCTTACATTGGCTATAGGATTTTATAGGAGGAGCCTTGATTAAGTTCGTTAATGCCCTCATCAACATCCCGCCTTAATGAAGACATGCTCGCCACTCAATCATGTTATTTAATCCCGTAGGTTCCACCGATTTTAAAATAAAAATCCATCGTTGTTCACGAAGTGTCAAAGTTTGTTCACGCGTTAAACCTCCTCTTCCACTATGAACTTGCTCAATCGCGAAACATTTAAAATCATCAAAAGAGTGGCCCAAAGATAAACTATGTTGTACTATTGGGGCTTCTGTCACTTTGCACTTCAAACGACTTTTATGCTCACCCAATCGCACACGCAAAGGCCGTATAGTCTTACCTATATATAATAAGTGACACGGGCATCGGAGTGCATAAACCACGTGAGCAGAATCGCAGGAAGTGGAACCCCGCAAGGTATAGGTCATATCATGATAGGTAAAACAATCAAGTTGTAAATTCATGACACACATCCTACAGTGGCCACAGGGAAGTTACAGATGTAAAGAGTGGATGTAGCTCTGTTGGGCTGATTAGCTCTTTCAAATTAGCTTGTCTCTGCCATACACATCTAATGCGGTGTCCTGAGAGCCCCTCCACACTTTGTAGTATATTTGAATGCTTCCTTAAGATTTTTAGTACAGAGTAGCTTAACGGGGAAAATTTAGTGATAAAATTAACAACAGTATCATCTGATGTTGCCTTTGGTCGAACAGCTAATAAAGATGCCCGGTGATTGTATTTAGCACGACGGTAAGCTCGATTTATAACTTGCTTTGGATACCCCCTATCTTGAAAGCAAGTCCTAAGTTCTCGAGACTGTATCAAAAAATCTTCTTCGTGAGAACAATTTAGTTGAAATCGGATGAACTGTGAGAAGGGTAAGCCATCTTTTAGATTACGGGGGTGTGCACTATTGTAATGCAACAGAGTGTTTCGATCAGTTGGTTTTCTATAAACCGTTGTTTGCCAGCCTGTCGCATTACGACTAATTCGTACATCCAAAAAAGTGATGACATCAGTATGGCAAGTACTTGTAAATTGTATATGAGAGTCTAAGTGGTTTAGCCATTAAAGGAAATCCTGCAAATCTAACTCTCTCCCCTGCCATATCACAAAAATATCACCGATATAACGACACCACAGTCGAATGTGGGTCCGGAAGGGGCAAGACTCCTGTAACCAGGTTGCTTCAAAATCTCTCATAAACAAATTGGCCACGTAGCGCCCATTGTTACACCGGAAATCTGCTGAGAAACTTCTCCTTCAAACTGAAAATAATTATTCTGAATAGCTAAACAAGCCAACTGCATCAAAAAAACCTTAAAATTATCAGAAAGGTCTCCTCGGGATTGCAAAAAGGTATCCAAAAAAACTGACAGTCCTTGCGTCCTCTGATGCCTAACATTTCATCTTACGTAAAAGATACTTCTCATTTTTTGAACATTTTGGATAATCATCGACATCTTGCCCTTGAAAATGATATATTATTAGTCACACTGGATATTGCTGCATTGTATACCAGTATTCCCCAAGATGCGGCGCTGGTTACAATACAGACGGCACTTCAATCCCGAGGAGACCTTTCTGATAATTTTAAGGTAATGTTTTAAGTGTATTAAATAGTCTTTATATACATTGTAAACTGTTCACCATTCTGGCAGGTCGTTGATGCTAGTTGGCACGGCTCTGTTGGTTCACTGACAGAATGCCAAGAAAGTGCCGGGAAGTCTGAGACCTAGCCATATTTTTGATGAACAGTTAAGTTGAGAAAGGTTTTGGAACTGTAGGGGTACTAAGTTTTGGAGCGCAAAATTGACCTATTAATACAATAGTATACGCTCTGTAAATACGCCTTTATTTTGCGTTATCTAAAGCTGTAAGACATTGGTCTTTATTTTCTCTTGACTAGTGGAGTCGATTAGAAATATATTTATTTCAGCTTTCGCAAGTGCAGGGCAGACTGCATAACTTTTGGTAGTTAGTCTTAGGAATTGTTTTAGCTATTTGCATAAGGACTTGCTATCATTTGCTGCTGCAAATCATTCTTACCTCTTTTTTTGCATTTATTAGTAATAGTTTGTGTGTTATTTTTATACCATAATAAATTCTAATTTATACAGAACTAGTGCTATTGCTATTCATGCCAGTAAGTCATAAGAACCAAAAGGGTTTTGGAAACATATCACTAGGCATAACAAATAAGCTATATACATATTTTATCTTATCACTTTGTGCTACATAACCATAGGTTCAAATCTCTAAACAGCTTATCAAAAAGCCATAGTGTTATACCTTCTTTAAAATATACATCCAAGTTCTGTGCTTAATTCTCACAAATGCCAAAGGCATACTTGGATGTATGCTCTCATGTTCCACTGCACCAAAGCAGGGCTGGTAACGACAGCCCAAAGTGTGCATGTGGTATGTGTGGACATCGCAAAGAGACATTGCTGCGAAAAAGATCGTTTGAGCCTTTTGGCATTAAGATAAGTGTGTTAGTTTGCTATTTTGGAATCAATACTGAGTAAAAGGATTTGGCAATTTTGGTGAGTGTGACTCAGTCCACCCCCAATCGCATTATCTGACAAAAAATAACAGATAACACAGGTATACTAAAAAATTTTTTTTTTAAACTGCCTCTAATGTTTCGATTGATTTTTACGTTTTTTGGTGCGCTGAATCCAAATCTGGTAACCAATTTGCTCCATCACGTACAGATTTTTTGCTACATTGGGTTATCAGTTTGAGGTGAACGTTTCAGATTGAGTGCGATCGAGATAAAAGTTTCTTGGATGAATTCTTTATACTAATTGTTTAGTAGTTATTCAAATAAGAATAAAGAAAATTGTAACAAGGCAGCACATAAGAATAGAGTAATGTCAACAAAACACACTGTGATGGTAGCAAAATTGTCTGCACTTAAAACAGCCACATACATGTGCACAAACATTGAGCATATAAGAGCGAGGTTAGACACAAAGCAAAGCAAAGAAATGTGCAAAAAATGTTGTACAGGTATGTATGTAAGAATAGAAAACGCAAACCGCACCATTGCAATACATGAAGACAAACACCCGATGGTGTGAAAATAAAATTCTAATAAATGAGATCCGACGCTGTGGTAATAACTAGCAAATTTTTATTTCAAAGTTTAGTAAAAACACGATATTTGTCAACACAGTTTAGATTTTAAAGTCATTCTTGGGTCAATCAATCTCCTGGTGGGCCTGTTTCTTCTTCCCCCGAATGCTTCTCTTGGTGCGCTGCTTGGCGTATTTTTCATCTGGGGTTTCCCGCAGCAGCAACCAGCAGAAATCAGCCATCATAGTGGTGTTCCATCTTCCTTGGTACCTTCTCTCTGCGTCCTTGATGTCCTGGTGAAACCTTTCACCTTGTTCTTCACTGTACGCCCCCAAGTTTTCGGGAAAGTAGTTCACATGGGAGTGCAAGAAATGGACTTTCAGGCTCATGTTACAGCCTTGTTCTTTGAAGGCATTGAGCATCCTGGCAACAATATCCTTATAGTTCTCATCCTGCCTGTTCCCCAAGAATTTGAGAACAACATCCTTGAAGGAATCCCAGGCTTCTTTTTCCTTCTCAGACATCGTTTCAGCGAATGCTCCATCTGAAATGAGTTTCCTTATATCAGGGCCAACAAACACTCCTTCCTTTAGCTTTGCTTCAGAAAGTCGGGGGAACTTTGAGCAAAGGTACCGAAAGCACTCACCATCTTTTGGAAGGGACTTGATGAATTGCTTAATGAGACCCAACTTAATGTGGAGAGGTGGTAATAGAATTTTATCACGAGGTACCAAGCTCTCATGAAGAACATTTTTCTCACCGGGTCTCAAATACTCCCGAATTGGCCAGTCTTTTTTCCCCCAGTGTAGGTCGCGGGCCCGGCTATCCCACAAGCAAAGGAAGCAGGGATATTTGGTGAAACCGAATTGCTGCCCTAATAGCATGGATAGAATTTTAAAGTCTCCACAAATCATCCACTTATGCTCATCATAACGAATCTTCTGAAGAATCAGGGCCAAATTCTCGTATTTTTCTTGGAGAATAACAGAGTGAGCAATAGGAACTGAAGCGAATGTGTTGCCATTATGAAGAAGAACACCTTTTATGCTGTCTTTTGACGAATCAATGAACAGCCGCCATTCAGCAGGATCATACTTGAGTTTAAACTTTTCCATCACTCCGTATATATCGTTGCAAAATACCAAATCTTCCTCTTTGCTGAAATACTTCAAAAATTGTGTCTCGCGGTTGCGGTACCAATAAAAAGTTGTTCCTGGTGACAATAGATTTTTCTGTTTAAGCCGAGAACCTAGCAGTTGGGCAGCATCTTTTGGGAGTCCTAAATCCCGGACTAAATCATTCAATTCAGCTTGAGAGAAAAGTTCAGGTTTCGGATCTGGTTCAGTTTCAAACTCGGAAGTACTGGACTCATCGGGAAAAGCCATCTGATGAGTCTCATCATGATCAGAACCGTCCACACAAATATGATCCAAAGATTTTGGTGGTTCAGGCACAGGTACTTCGTTGCTATGAGGCATAGGCCTAATTGCTGAGGGAAGGTTGGGGTAACTTATTACGTTCTTATTTTTTAAGTTGTATCCCTTCACAATGCAAGAGCAAAAATAGCAGTCACTGCTGTGGTCTCTTTGTTCACGCCACATCATAGGTATTCCGAAACGAAATGCTTGTTTTTTACCTTTCATCCATAAGCGTAGAACTTCCTCACATGTCTTGCACACTTTGTGAGGAGCCCACGGTTTGTCTTGATCGCCTAACTTCAAACCGAAATAGGCGAAATATACTTTTTTAATAAATGCAGAAATGTTCCTCTGCCGCTTTTTCACGGTATATTCCCCACAAATAAAACAAAAACTGTCCGGAGAGTTGACGCAACCTCTGGCTCTGTGAGCCATCACAAATACACAGCATTGTAAACTACAACTGTAGTGAACCACTTCGGAATAAAGCTCGATTACGACTGAGCAAACAAAAGGTAATAATGAACTTGCAAGAAACTGAAATTTGACAGGAACGTTCATGTCGCAACCACCGTGTTTGAGCGAGCGAACGAGGCGAGGCGAACAGGAAAGAACATGCGCCAGCGCGAGTACTGGATTTAGCCCCCCACCTCCCAATTGTCCTGTTAATGTATAAAATGAATACAAAACACTCTAAAATATCATGAGGGAGTGTTTCTAGTTAGTTAACCATTACAACCTCTATTTTGGGCCAAGAAAATAAACTGCAGTCGGCTAAAAAGAAATTATGTGAACATTCCTTATATGGGTAAGAAATCTAATTTTGCAAGAAAACGTGACGTGATGGAACATTTTGGCTATTTTTCCTGGATTCAGCACCCCAAAATCTATAGGAATCAGTTGCAAAACTGGAGGCAGTTTTTTGGTAGTGTACCTGTGTAATCAGGAGAAGAAACAAAGTTTGATAACACTGCACTTTTAAGTGAAAATAGGGGTCTTCTTTCTTTTTTTGTTATAAGGACTTGTGATCACCTCTATTGGGTTTTGTTTTGTTAAAATATAGAAAGGCTACTTTCCTGATCAGGTGCAAGGGTATTCCACAAAATTGGGTCTTGACAAGTAAAAATGGCACCTTGAGTATATTCAAATATTACCCTCACAGGTGAGGAAATTGTTAACAACTTTGCTTGTAAAGATGAAAGCATCCTTGAAGGAATAGATGGAATTCTGTTTGCCAGATAAACATGGATATTAGAGTATAGAGTTCTAGGGTTAATATGATTTTAAATTTAATTTTGCACATAATGGGCATGCAGTAAAGCCTAATTAACAATGTGCTACATAGTCTTGTCTATAAGCAAAACAAAGTAATTGTGCAGCAGTATTCTGAATTAACCAAAGGTACTTCAGTGCATATGCTGGAATACCACCATAATGTGTATTTCAGTAATCAATATGGTTGATCACTGGAGCACAGACCAGGCAATGTAAATCTTTAAAATCAAATATTGCTCTAATAAATCTATTTTTTTCTGCACAAATAAAAAAAGACTAAATCACTGCTTTAATAAGTGCATAAAAAGTCAGTTGGGTGTCCAAATAGATGCCCATATCTGAATTAGTGCCTTGGATAGATGGCCTTAATGAAGGAGAAACCTTTTTCCTAGAAAAACATATAGCATTGGACTCTTCTGGGTTTAGTTTGAATCTATGATCTTGCAACCATTTATTTATTTCTAAGTCTTCTATACCATGGATCCTGTATGATCTTTATGGTTTACAATCTAACATCAGAAATAAAACTGTATAACACAAACATACATTTATTTATTTATTTATTTATTTATTTATTTATTTAACAGTTCTTCTATACCGCTCTATTTTAGATCAGAGCGGTTTACATTTAACATCAACTATACAACACAGGCACTCTGAGTTGTATTTACAATAAACAGGGAGATCAACTTGGAAGTAACTGGGGGAAACTATTTACATTGTATTTACACTGGTACCTGTTTTCAGGCAGATCATATCTACATCTTATTTACACTGGGAGTCTGAATTCTATTTCAGGGAGTACTTCTGAGGGATCAGTTGATTATCCTTTTTCATGCTGAGTCTGATTGTTTAGTTGTAGTGAGTGATTGTCTGAGGGGCCACATGTATGATTACTAAGGCTGGATTCGGGGTAGTATGTAGTGAACAGGTGCTGCTTTAATGCCTTCCTGAAGTGGGTTAGGTAATTGATGTTTCGAATAAAGGTGGGGAGGGCATTCCATGCTCTAGGTGCATAAATCGTAAAGGCCCTATTTGTTGTTGCTTTTGTGCATTTCGTTATTACTTTTGGGACCTCTAGGGCGTTTTGCATCATGGGTCTTCTGTTTCTGTTCTGTGGTACTTTATGTATCATCTTGCTGATAGCTGTGGGGGTCAGAGTGTTTAAGGCTTTGAAGGTTAAGGTTAGAGCTTTGTGGAGGGTTCTTGCTTGAACCGGTAACCAATGGAGGTTCATCAGTACTGGCGTTATGTGCTCTCTCCGTGAAGCCCCTGTTAGTACTCTCGCAGCGGTGTTCATTGCGAGCTGGAGTGGAGCTAGCGTTGCTTGAGGGAGACCGTGTAGAATTACGTTGGCGTAGTCGAAATGTGGTAATATTAATGCCTGATAGATCGATCGGTAGTCGCTGAAGTCGAGTAGTGGTCGAAGATGTTTTAAGGTCCTTATTTTCATGTATACTGTTTTTACTGTGTTTTTTATGAAACATAATCACATACATGCATTAATAAAACATCATATAACCACTCTATAAAATTAAAACAGAAATCAAATCATAAAAGCAAAAATATAAAATTACATTTCCCACCAATAAAATACTCTTATTTAACTACTAAGCTAAATGGTCTCTTAAAATAAAAGACTTTTACCTTCTTCCTAAAATCAAGATAATATCGCAACACCCAAAGCTATGAGGGCAATTCATTTTAGACTAGAGGGCCAGTTACAGACACTAAGGGGCATGTTTACTTAAGATCACTAACGTTGCAGTGGCTCAGTTAGTGCGCGAAAGGTACCGTTATCGCGTGATAATGCCAGCAGCGGCGTTAAGGCACACACAGGGTGGAGGAAAGCATCCCAGAGGGTGGAGAGAAGGGGTCAATGGGCGGAGAGTGGGCGGGGAGAGGCCCCAGGCACACTAACGCTGTGGAATGTAGGGCAAAGCATTAACGTGAGTGAAAACGTCGCGTTAGAGGCTCAAGTGTAGGAGAGAGAAACCATTTCAGTCAGCAATGTACAGAAAAGGCAGGGAGACCCAGAAAAGTGATAGTAGTGATACATGTGCAGCAACAGCATAGTGCCCAAGTACGAAAGGGCACTATGGTGAGGCTGCAAATGGGGTACAGGGGGCTGCATGCAGGATATGCAGTGGGGCAGCTGGGGCACAGGGTGGGCTAGGCAGATGCCCAGGTGGCACAGAGGAAGGCAGAAATGGAAAGACAGCATGACATCAACTGACCAAGTGCAAATATGTGCACGATTGTGCGTCCCACACTGCCCTAATGGACAGTACCCAGCAGGTACCCCAAAGGACACATAACAGTGGCAGGTGGTGGCGGGGGAAAGCGAGGACGTCGATGTAGGCACCCCTACCCCAGATCACACACCATAGGCAACCACCTACCAGCACACTGGAGGGCTGCGAGTGGGCACCACAGGCACCACTGGCAGAAGGCCATGTCAGCATGGTGGCGGAGGGGTGCTAGTGCTGGAGGGGGCAGTGGTAACTGGCCACAGCAAAGGCCAAGCCCTGTCCAGGTGGGTGGCATGCAGTGCAACAGACAAGGTCTGACTGACAAACAGTAATGTTTGCCCCGGGGAATGATTGCCACTGTGGCAACAGTGTGGTGTAGTACACACAGTCAGTGTATACAGGGGCAGAAGGTCACAGGTTCAAGACACAGCTGTGGTTCCTGCAAACCATGTCCTTATATTTTTATCCGACAGAGCACATACACAGTAAACATGTGCACTCCCCAAAGCACAGGCCCCCAACACCAGACACGGAGGGCCAAACACCATTCCGGGTGTCAGCCTGCCCCTAATACATATGCATGAGCTGCGGTTGCAGGCACGGCCCCCATCGTATGCAAATGTACCCCATGCACAGTTAGTATGGACAGCCGGAAAACCTGAACCATGTTTGGCCCCCCAGGACCGGAATCGGGAACCTCTTCCCTAGAGCAACAGCCAACAGGGGCACAAACACCCACACCCACAGGCTCCACCATCCAATGCCTCATGGAGAGTCAGTCTGTTGTGCCCTGCACGTAGCATCAGCTCCCACCACTAGCACCTGCATACCTTTGCAATGCCGACATACACATGGAGACACGTTCCATATACAGCAAACTGTAGCTATGATCACAGTCAGATAACCAATCCTACAGTAAACGCAATGCAGAACAGAGAGCCAGCATAGCAACCATTCCCATATATGTGGAGTGTGCTCCCACTGTAGTTTGTGACAGTGTTTACCACCCTGGAGAGTGCCCTAACAGTATTGAGTATGGTAACAATGCCTGCACTGTGCCCAGGACTTGTGTGGCAGCCAGGGCTGCCAACCACCTCTACCATTTCACAATGCTGAAATAGGTGTGGGAGGTTGTGTTGGCTTCCCCAGTGATCTGTGGCTGCCTACACTTCACTGAGCCCCCAATGCTTGCACTGTTTCCAGTGTTAGCCTGCGAATGTGCATAATGATGAGCAAGGTATTGTGGGTATTGCCCATACAGGCCGTTCTGACCAGGATGCCTCTTCAGAGGCATGGGGCAATGGCTGGGATACTGCAGTGGCCAAACGCCATCTGCACGGACAGGGTGGCCTTAGCATGTCATGCTGCGCGGTCACTCTCACTCTGACTGAGCAGTGACCATGGCATGCCTAGCATCCCACATATTGCTATACAGTGTTTCGCACATGTGAAATGTGTGGGTTCCCTTTTATGGGGCCCAAACACTACCATACCTGCTTGGTGTCGCTGCATATCTCCCACATCTGGGTGCACATTGCTCTTCTGGGAACATGCACTACGTATGGGCTAGCAGACTGTCTGCAGTACGCATGTGTATGACTCCAATACCGTGCAGGGTGCAGCAGGTGCAGACTGTCTGTGCCCTCTGCTGGTGACTGCCAGATCGAGGGGGGGGAGCAGCTGAGCTGCTCAGGCCTACTACCTGTCTGTCAGTGGCCCTGTCACAGGTACTGGTGTGCAGAACCTGTCTGTTTGCCCATCGGATTGTGGTTGCTGATCCCATGGTCCGTCATCATGTGGTCTACTGCCCCCGTTGCAAATGTTCGGCGTGTGGGTCTGTTGGGGGCAGGTCATGTCCCCCACCCTGAACCAGAGAGGGCGGTTTGCTATGTACAGCATCGTCATGTGCGGTCCCACACACCCCTGCTCCGACAAGTACCCATGGCAAGCACACTGGATATGCACTATTTCAGATGCATCATGGTCCACCAGGGGCAGATATGACTGGCCAATACAAATGGACACAGGTAATTCCTAGGCATGTCTGCAAAACCTACCTGTACCACATTAGCACTGATGGTGACCTGCAGCAGGGCGTAACTCAACCAACCCCGGTACTGCGGACCTGGTGCTGGCCACCCCACCCTCAGGGTGAGCACGGAACACGCACACTGGTATGGCCTGTAGGTACTCAGTGACCGTCAAACGCACAGTCCATCCCCCCTACCAGGCTGACATGCTGTAGAGGTGCATACCCCATCTGGAAGCAGATGTGGACTGCTGTTCTGCATGTGCACTGCATTATGGGTACCAGTAGTTCTATCCTATCCTGGTAAACACAGCAGACAGTTTGTTCGGTGACATGCAGTTGTTATGTGGCCAGCCATTGCTATGATTAGGCCATAGTGGCATAGCACACTGGTTAATACACTGCCTTCTCAACCAGTGGTCATGGGTTCAATTCCTCTCTGTTCCCATTTGTTATGCCTGTCCTCTGCAACTGTTTTTCAGTCTTGTACCAGTTATATCTATGCAGATCTGTGTTTCCGGCACTTTCTGCCCTCATCCCATTTGCCACCAATCCTTCTGTCCATCTATCTGTCTGTGCCTGCCAGCTTTGTGGCGTCCTGCCCTCATGTGCCGGCTACTACCCCATGTCCTGAACTGGTACCCATTTCTGCATTGCGGCTCTTCATGCTTGCCTCTCCTGTGTCTGCTCTGCATGGCACTGCTACTCCTGCATGGCACTGCTGTTATTTCACTTGGGGAAGCCTTGTTACCACAGATTTCCTCATTAGGGACCAAAGTTCAGGCTAATGCTTCCTTCATTGAAGTGTTATCCTCAAGAATATTAGGGTTACAATCTGTGACTTTGGAGTTACATACTAAGGTGGTACATTTGGATGAGCAGGCGACATTGTTTGTTAAGAAATTGAACTCTAGATGTGAAGATTGAGCAGCTGGAGAATTTGTCACGTGCAAATAAACTCAGAATGATAAATTTTCCTAGCGTGCCTACAGTATCAGCAAGAGACATGTTTAGGAGTTATTTAAATGAGACTCAGGTGGTTCTGCCAGATATGATTTCTCCATTAGTGAAAGTGTTCTATTTGCCTGCTGGGAAAAAAAATCTAGTTCCTTGGTAAGATTTGGGGATCAACCTGCTGCTGACTTAAATGTTACTGCAATGTTGGCGGCATCTTTAGAAGAAAGCCCACCTCATCTATTTACTTTTGCTTTATCATCTGATAAAGAGTGGCTTTTAAAACTCTTTTTTTTAGGAAATGTAATTATTATTTAAAGGGCTAATGGTACGGATATGCCCTGATTTATCCAGGGTTACCCAGAGGTGATGAAGATAATTTCTCTTGCTTCACCCTGGGGTCCACCAGCTGGGGGGAATTTCTTTTTAAAACATCCATGTAAATGTTTGGTCAAGTATCAAGCAGTTTCATATTTTTTTTAGCCCTCCCAGCTGGTGGCTTTCATAAATGTGCGACGCTTAGAAGCATCCATTGAGTCTCCATCTTTAGGGTCGTGAAGTATTTTGTGATTGGATAGTGTCTTGACTGCCTTTCTTTATGTATTTCTGTATCATGTTTGATTTTTTTTCTTTTCCTCAATTTGAGGGCTAGGGTGAGCAGAATGTGTTATTCTCCTTGATATTTATTTTTATTATTTCTTCATGGTTTTTCAAATGTTACTGCTCTATTCTGTACAAGATGTATTTTACTTCATGGATAATTGTTTAAATTGCATAAATATTAAAAAAAAAAAAGTATGAACTCCACCAGACCATTTTTACCAAGGTTTATGGTCATTTTTACCAAGGTTTATGGTCATTTTTACAAAATACTGCAAGAAAGTATAAATTTATGAGAAGCCTACTCACATCGAGAACTGCAGAACCAATGGCGCAGGCCATGGGATTCCCTCCAAATGTGTTAAAATGCACTGCATGGGTTAGAGACTCTGAAATCTCTGGAATAAAAATGAAAAAGAGACCCAGGAGAGAAATAATGCACAATGGTACATCTGGCAAACCATTATTTGCTACTTATAAATTATTGGGAAATATATTTAATTGGAAAATATCTGCATACACAGAAACTACCCAGGCTTATCTACAGTTGTCCCCAATATGTATATGTACTAAAAGGAGGCCCATGTCCCCAGGAAGCCTGTCAGTGCAGCACTAGCAGGAGGAACGGGGGTGCCAGGGATCCCCATTTAGTCTGCTGGTGCATTGCAAGAGGAATCGCACGGACACTGCTTTTTATGATTTTTTTTTCACTATCCTGGTAGCATGAAACCCCTCCTCCCTTGCAAGATTTTGAGTGCAGCTCTATCCCAGTTTAGTACTTAGTGGCTGACTATTTAATTATCCATAAAGTTGTTTAAATTAATTTTGATTCTTTAAATGTATTTATCTGAATTGAAACGCCACTAATGCGTGAAATTTTCACACGTGTAAATGAAATGGTCTTTTCACATCTTTAATGGGCCTTTTTGTGTTTCAGTAAATTGGGCGATAAGAGTTTAGGTGTGAAAAAAGAATGGGTAGGAGGGAGCCAATTGCTCTTCTCTTAGCAGTGGTGCCAAATCCAAAATAGTGCCATTGATACTCTGACCCAGACACCATAGTATGTGAAAGTCAGAGCATCAAGGGCACAATTTTCAATTTGGTGTTGTTGCCTTGGTGAGGACTTCAAAAGGGATCTTTGGGCAGCGAGTAGAATTGGATGATGGGATCTGTCACATCACAGATGATATTTGATGGTTTGTGGTGGTCTAGATCTGGAGGCAGGTCCTAATATGTGGGTAGGCAGATGGGGGAGGGAAGATCCTGGGACTGACCCTTTTATATACTTTGAATTGTGTATGCATACGGTGATGGTAGGGGAGGGGATTGCTTACGCTGACTGGTTCTTTCACTTTGTGCTGGTTAACACAGGGAAAATTAAACTGTCCTTTACGGTACCAGTAACATGACAACGTTCTCTCTTTAATGTGGCCATGAGAATGCGGTGCTGTAGAGTATTTCATTAAGTTAGTCTAGTGCAGCGATGGCGAACCTATGGCACGCGTGCCAGCTGTGGCACGCGAAGGCCTTGCAGCTGGCACGCGGGAAGGTCCGCATTTAAAAGGTCCCAAATTTAAAAAAAAAAAAAACCAAACAAACCGGCTGCTTCTGCCGCGGCAGCCTCAAGAGCTCTGCCGCGGCAGCCTCAAGAGCTCTGCCGCGGCCCCCCCCCCCCCTGCCCGGCAGAGCCTCCCTGCATCATCTACCTTCAAGTCGCAAAACGCGGGCTTCTTTCAGAGCCGCGAGAGTTTCCTTTCTCGCGGCTCTCCCGCGAGAAAGGAAACTCTCGCGGCTCTGAAAGAAGCCCGCGTTTTGCGACTTGAAGGTAGATGATGCAGGGAGGCTCTGCCGGGCTGGGGGGGGGCCCCGCGGCAGAGCTCTTGAGGCTGCCGCGGCAGAAGCAGCCGCTTTGTTTGGGTTTTTTTTTTAAAATTTGGGATGATAGGGGGGAAGGGGGTTTAGGACTGGTAATGGGCTATGGTGGGGAGGCTAAGACTGGAAATGGGCTGATGGGGGGGGGTAGGACTGGTAATTGGCCATGGGGGGGGCTAAGACTGGAAAGGGGCTGATGGGGGGGGTTAGGACTGGTAATGGGCTGATGGGGGGGCTAAGACTGGAAAGGGGCTGATGGGGGGGTTAGGACTGGTAATTGGCCGGGGGGGGGGGGTAGGAATGGTAATTGGCCGGGGGGGGTGGTGTAGGACTGGTAATTGGCCAGGGGGGGGGGTAGGACTGGTAATTGGCCAGGGGGGGGGTTAGGACTGGTAATTGGCCATGGGGGGGGCTAAGACTGGAAAGGGGCTGATGGGGGGGGTTAGGACTGGTAATTGGCCGGGGGGGGGGGGTAGGACTGGTAATTGGCCGGGGGGGGGGTAGGACTGGTAATTGGCCAGGGGGGGGGGTTAGGACTGGTAATTGGCCGGGGTTAGGACTGGTAATTGGCCATGGGGGGGGCTAAGACTGGAAATGGGCTGATGGGGGGGGGGGGTTAGGACTAGTAATGGGCCATGGGGGGTGCTAAGGCTGGAAGTGGGCTGGTGATGGTGATGGTGATGGTGATTTGGGGGGGGGTAGGACTAGTAATGGGCTATGGGGGGGGGCTAAGACTGGAAATGGGCTGATGGGGGGGTTAGGACTGGTAATGGGCTGATGGGGGGGTTAGGACTGGTAATGGGCTATGGGGGGGCTAAGACTGGAAATGGGCTGAGTGGAAGGAGGGCTTGAACTGCAAATAGCTGATGGGATTGGGGCTTGGAATGGAAATGGGTTGTGAGGGGGAGGGAGCTAGGACTGGAAATGGGTGAGGGGGGCTAGGACAGGAAATGGGCTGATGGAGGGGCTAGAATAGGACTGGAAATTGGCTGTTGGGGGGGTGCTAAGATTGGAAATGGGCTGTGGTGGGGGTTTGGATTGAAATGGACTCATGAAGGGGCTAGAACTGGAAGTAGGCTCATGGGGGGCTTGGATTGGAAATGGGCTGAGTGGAGGGGAGCTAGGATTTGACATGGGCTGATGGTGGGGCTAGGAAAGGACTAGAAATGGGCTCATGGGGGGCTGGGTTTGGAAATGAGCTGATGGAGGGACTCGGATGGGACTGCAAATAGATGGGGGAGCTAGGACTGGAAATGGGCTTATGGGGGGTTAGGACTGGAAGTGGGTTGATGAGGGGGGGCTAGGACTGGTATTGGGTTGGGAGGTTGCTAGGACTGGAAATGGGTTGGGTGGCTGCTAGGACTGGAAATGGGCTGATGCAGGGACTAGAAGGGAATGGATGCTGGGTGAGGCTGGAACTAGAAGGGAGCTGGTGTTGGGGGAGGATTAGAATGGGATGGGGCTGGGAGAGTAAAATGGAGAGGGGAAAATATTTTGTGTGGGAGGGATAAAAAATCTACAATTGGCCGGGTATTGGGGGAGTAAGTGGGGATTGAGGATGGAGGGGTAAATTTTGAGTAGATGAAATAGGAATGAGGAAAGAGCAAAAGGAGAAAGATTAGTATGTTAAAGCAGATGTAGAGAGAGAATGGAAAAAAAAACCCAAGAAGACAGAAGAAAGGACAAATGGACAGCAGATGGAGAGTTAGGAGAAGACACGAAGAAACCAGAAGAAAGTGGCTGGAGCAATTGCAACTGAAAAAAAATGCACAAAAGGTAGAAAAATATCTCTTTATTTTGAATTTATTAACTGGAATATGTCAGCTCTGGGAAATGTGCATCATTAATTTTTGCGCTTTGTTTAGTACAAGAGGAAATTAATTTATAGTTTTATTTCTACAGTGTTGTTGTATATTCCAAGTTTGGCTTTTGGGGTTCCCAGTTTAATTATTGTCTTCCTGTTTTTAAATTGTGATTCCTTGTTTGGTGATGGTCTGTTCTGCATGTGTAACTGAGCTGAGGTATTCTGTTTATATAATTCCTATTTGACATTGCCACTTGTTCTTTCCCCAGTAGGTCATGTATTGTTGTTCTCTGAAATGTATTGGTTTAATATTTGCAGTGTTGCCTTTTGATAGTTAGGGTATGGTGCTTTGTGAGTCCTGGTAGTACTGTTAGGATACGGCGGGTTTGCTATGGGTTCTAAATGGGCAGCGTTTGTAGTAGTTCCTAATGTGCCTGGCGGTTGGTACTGGATTATAGTAATGTAGAAACCTTTTAGTCTTTCTTTATCCATATACTCATTAAGAGGCATGTTTACTAAAAGTTAGTGTATGGTAACATTATGCAAATATTTATGCAAATGAGGCACCTTATGCAAATAAGGCTTTAATGGACGTGCTGGCACTTTGAGGAAATTCTTTGGTTTTGTGCGGCAGTTTGGGCACTCGGGCTCAAAAAGGTTAGCCATCACTGGTCTAGTGTTTATGTTTACTCAGTGCTTTCTTTATCGCCTCTCACTGGGGTAAGTAGTGAGGCAAGTTACAATATAGCTATAAGTAAGGAAAAGGAAAGGAACTACAAACAAATCAGTACAGGGACAGCACATAGAAGAAAATAAGAAGGACAGAGAAGAGAGCGAGATCTGCTACAAAGGCCGCCACTCAGAGAGAGTGCCAAACTACTCCAATTCAGGAAAGAGGAAACCAATCATCACAGTCCTACTTAGGTGGACTCGAAGAAGTGAGTCTTCAGTGCTGACTTGAATTTCTGATAAGAAGGGGGCTTATGGTGGATATAGAGGGGGAGAAAGTTCCAGAAAGAAAAAAGCAGAATGGAGAGTAGATTTATGCTGAGTAAGTGACACTGAAGGAATAACTAGTAGGTTCGTACCTTGGGAACAAAGAGAGTGAGCAGGATGAAAAGATATAAGTAAAAACAATATGACTGTTGTGCTTCAGGAGCATTCGAGACAAAGACAAGGCTTTCCCTCTGCCCCAACGGCTGATTTGCTGTTTGTCTTGGTTAATCTGTGGCATCTGGCAGGCAGTAGTGAGGAATGTCTGTCTCGATGGGGTCCTCTCACCTGTTAAAGTCCCACGGCTGCTACACGCAGCTGCATGTCATGGTTTGTGAGTTGTGATCCAAAGGAGCATGGCCAAAGGGGCAGGAAACATCCTTTTGGTGTCCCTTCAGGTACTCGGCTGAAGGGTAGCACTTATCTGTTCTGGGAGAATACGGGGAAGAGGAAGAACAAAGATTCGGTAAAGGAGGGATCGTTTGTTTCCCCAGTTGGAACTGTTATTGGCCCCATGGACAGAGACGTGGTTCCTCTTTGGCAGGTCAGCTTTCCCCAGAGGGAGCATCCTTGAGCTCTGGGGGTAGAACTCCGCCATCATATCCATTCACCCTTTTGTCTTCCACGATGAGACCAGAGGAATCTCCTCAGGTAAATGATGTTGCTTTAATTGTTCCGATCCCTAAACCTGTTGTGGTTGTTTCCATGGCTGAGAGCTCTGTCTTTGCAGAGGATGGAAAAGAAGGAGAAATTACCCTGAAAGACATCTGGGGGGCTATTAGACATTTGGATACCAAACTTTCCAGTACGGTTAGTTCTCTGTGTGAATTTACACTGGGCACAGCCTGGTTGATTTAGATACTCGTTTGTTGGTTTTAGACAAGTCTGTTTCCTTATTGAATACTCAAGTGTCTTCCTGTATGACCCTGAATGCTACTTATGTCAGGGCTTTTACAGTATTACATGCTAAAACGGAGGTGTTGGAAAATGCCTCTCGAGCGAGAAATTTACATGTGTTAAATTTTCCTCATACTCATTTATTGTCTGCAGAAATTTTGTTGCAGAAATATTTCAAGGAGGTCTTGAAATAGCCTATTGAGATTCAAATAGTCCAGGCTTATTGTTGTTGTTGTTAAGTGCCATCGAGTCAGAGTCGACTCATGGCGACCCTCTGGATAGCTATCCTAAATTGTGTTTGGTCTTGAGTCAGGCGGCTCATTGTTGACAGACTGGTACCCGTAGCTGCTGTTATTGTATCGATCCATCTCATTGCTGGCCTTCCTCTTTTGCGCTGACCTTCTATCATGCCAAGCATGATGTCTTTCTCTAATGATCTCTCTCTTCGCATGATGTGTCCAAAGTATGAAAGTCAAAGTCTTGTCATCTGAGCTTCTAAAGAAAGCTTAGGTTTGATCTCCTCTAGTACCAACTGGTTTGTTCTTTGGGCAGTCCATGGTATACACAGTATTCGCCGCCAGCACCAAAGTTCAAAGGCATCAATTTTCTTCCTGTCTATCTTTTTCACTGTCCAGCTTTCACATCCAAATGATGTTATTGAAAATACCATGGCTTGAACAAGTCGAATCTTTGTTTGGAGAGAGACATCTCTGCTCTTGAGAATCTTATCTAGGTCTTTCATAGCCATTCTGCCAAGAGCAATGCGTCGTCTGATTTCTTGACTGCTTGTTGCTTCTTTATCGATAGTTGATCCAAGTAGGTTAAAGTTGTTCACTATTTCAATTTCTTCTCCTTCAACGATGAACCTGTTGATTATGCCAGTTATCATGATCTTTGTTTTCTTTACATTAAGGTGCAGGCCCATTTTGAGACTATGTTCTTTGATTGTGAGAAGCAAATGTTTCAGATCATCTTCACTTTCAGCCAGTAATGTGGTATCATCAGCATAGCGAAGGTTGTTGATGAGTCTTCCACCAATCTTCACACCTCTGTTGTCTTCGTACAGTCCTGCTTCTCTGATGATTTGTTTTGCATATAAATTAAACAGGTAGGGGGAAAGTATGCAGCCTTGTCTTACACCTTTGCTTATTTTAAACCATTCTGTTTCTCCTTGTTCCGTTCAAACTGTTGCTTCTTGATCAATGTACAGATTGTGCAAGAGTACGATCAGGTGTTCTGGTATACCCATGCTTCTTAATGTGGCCCAGAGTTTCTCATGGTTTACACAGTCAAAAGCCTTGCTATAGTCGATAAAGCACAAATAGATATCCTTTTGGTATTCTTTAGTCTTTTCAAGGATCCATCTCACATCCGCAATGATGTCTCTCGTTCCTCGCCCTTTCCTGAACCCTGCTTGCACTTCAGGGAGTTCTTGTTCCAGGTATGGTTGTAGTCTCTTTTGAATAATCTTCAGTAGAATCTTGCTGGCATGTGGGATCAGAGCGATTGTGCGATAATTTCCACAGTCAGTTGGATCACCTTTCTTTAGTATTGGTATAAACACAGATCTTTTCCAGTCAGTTGGCCATGATGTTGTCTTCCATATTTCTTGGCAGAGCCTTGTAAGTACGGTAACAGCTGCATCAGATTGCTGTAATACTTCTATGGGAATGCTATCAATGCCTGGTGCTTTGTTCTTTGATAAAGCTTTCAATGCTGCTTCAACTTCTTCTTTCATCACCAATGGTTCCCAATCATAAGGTACAGGTTGAAACGGCTGTTGGTCAACTTGATCTTTATCATATAAAAACTCTGTATATTCCTACCACCTTTTCTTGATCTTCTCAGCATCATTCAACATAGAACCTTGAGCATCTTGTAACATTCCAGTTCGAGGCTGGAACTTTTTCTTTAACTCTCGTAGCTTTAGGAAAGCCGATCTTGTTCTTCCTCTAATAGTTTCTGCTTCTATTTCCTTACATGCGTCGTCGTAGTACTTTTCCTTGTCCTGTCTTGCTGCACGTTGGAAATCTCTGTTGAATTCTGTTATTGTCTTTCTTTCTTCTCTGGCTTTAGCTTCTCTGCATTTCTGGGCAATTTTCAGAGTTTCTTCCGTCATCCATTTTGGCCGTTTTTGCTTTTTCACCTTTTGTAGAGACTTCTCGCTTTCTTCCAACACAACCTTCTTGATGTCATTCCATAACTCTTCTGGAGCTCTGTCATTTGTATCTAAAGCAGCAAATCGATTTTGCAGGCAGTCTTTAAATTCCAGTGGTATATTCTCAAGGTCATATTTTGCTGCATTCATGAGTGGTTTGCTCTTTTTCAACTTTAGCTTGAGTTTGCATACTAGTAGTTGATGATCTGTACCACAGTCAGCTTCAGGTTTTGTCTTTGTTGATGTTATAGAACTTTTCCATCGTTGACTTCCACAGATGTAGTCAATTTGATTTTTATACAATCCATTGGGTGATGTCCATGTGTACAGTCGCCGCTTGTGTTGATGGAAGAAGGTGTTTGAGATGAATAGATCGTTGATCTTGCAGAATGCTATCAGTCTTTCTCCAGCTTCATTTCTGTTGCCAAATCCATATTTTCCAACTACTTTGCCTTCTTCTTTGTTGCAAACGTTTGCGTTCCAGTCACCCATGACTATCAGGATATCCTGTTTGCATGTTCTGTCAATTTCAGCTTGTACTTGTTCATAGAACTCTTAAATTTCATTCTCTTCTGCAGCTGTTGTTGGGGCATATACTTGAATTATAGTTGTGTTGATAGGCATTCCTCGTAGACGAATAGAGATTAAGCGTTCGCTGACTGCACTGTATTTCATTACAGTTCTTGCGAGTTTCTTCTTTATTATAAATGCAACACCATTTCTTCTTTGTCTTTCATCTCCAGCATAGTAGACCATGTGATCATCTGATGCAAAGTGCCCGATGCCAGTCCATTTCAGTTCGCTGACACCCAACAGATCAAGTTGTACACGTTCCATTTCATTCTTGACCACCTCCAACTTCCCTTGGTTCATGCTTCGTACGTTCCATGTTCCAATGCGTAAGGCATCTTTACAGCTTCTGACTCTCATTTCATGCGCAGCTACATCAGCAGTCAGACGTCCCAAGGGCTTTGATCTAACCACATCATAAATGCTGGCTTTACTCTGAAAAGTCTTCAGCTCTTCCCCAGTAGCTAGTTGAGTGCCTTCCGACCTGGGGGTATTATCTTCCAGCACTATAGCACAATTTGTTTTGTTGTAACTATCCATTGGGTTTTTGTTGTAACTATCCATTGTCTGCAGAAATTTTGTTACAGAAATATTTCAAGGAGGTCTTGAAATGGCCTATTGAGATTCGAATAGGCCAGGCTTATTATCTTCCTATTAAAGTCAAATTGCCCTCATGGGGGGAAGGAGGTTTTGATTCCCAGGGTCCTGCTGTGAGTCAGAATCTGACTTTTTGGAAGACTCCATAGATAACATTACTATGCAGAATAACTTAATGTCACTTTCTTAAATTAATCAGATAAAATTAGAATACTTAAGTTGTTTTTTTTAAAATGAATTTATGGTATTCTGTGGTCAACTTATTATGATGCTTTCTGATGTCAGCAGAGCTTACCCAGGCTCGTAGGAAACAATATCTCCAGCTGAAACCTTGAGTATTGGGATTGTGCGACGCGCTCTTTTTGAAGTTCCATGCAAGTGTCTTCTTACCTTGCAGGGATAAATGTTTGTATTTGTTGGTGTGTCTCACTTGGAAAGATTTCTTGTGGATAGGCATAACTGAGGTAGTGGTGGGTCGGGGTTTAGTATATGGGCATTTGTTTTTGCCTTTATTTCGAAAGCTTTCTTCTGGATAGGCATAACTGAGGTAGTGGCAGGTGGGGGTTTAGTATATGGGCATTTTTTGCCTTTATTTCCTTTCTTATTTTCCTTGTTTGACTTACAGCACAACCCCTGGATGTGGGCTTGACTTAGTTTGGTTGTATTATATTTCTTAAATTTTCTTTGTTCCCTTTGAGCAGTTTTGCTTTTCTTTGTTGTTTGGTATTGCAATTAAGTGGTGAAATAAGATGGTTTTCCTGTTCTTTGTTACATTGTATTGGATAAAAATGCAATAAACATAATCTACCATAAGTAAAAAAAACAGGTATACTGGTAGATCAGTATAAAATGCCTTATAGGTTAGTTTGTGAATCTTAAAGTGACAGCAATAAGCTACTGGGAGCCAATAGTTGTGTTGGAATGATGGTTTAACAATGGCCATATTTAGATGTGTTGCTTAGTTGTCTATTTGCAGTATTTTGAACTGACTGGAGTCTAAGGGGTATGTTTACTAAATGGCGGTAAAGGAGCAAGTGTGCCGTTAGCGTGTGCTAACTGTGCATGTGCACACTTAGGGGGTATGTTTACTAAACTGCATTAACGCAGCAGTTTAACGTTAACATAGCAGTAAATCCCACTATGGCGATGGTGCAAATGGGGCATAGGGCGCTGCAGGTGGGACATGTAGTGGGGGCAGCTGTGGCACAGGGCGGACTAGGCCATCACCTAGGTGGCACATAGGAACATAGAAACTGGATATCTGCAAGACAGCAGCTGACCAAGGCCAAACACAATCCACCACATCTACCTGGTCCACCCTAGCCAATAGTTGCTAGGGCACTGCCGTGACATCCCCCAAGCCATCCCTCCCCCATGTGGAAGGGACATAATACTGGTAGGCGGTGATGGGGGGATGTCCATGCATGCCCTCCCCCCCAGACCACGCCCCTAGGTGACCGTCTACCTGCACAGTGGATGGCCTGGGACTGCGCATTACCAGCACCGACAGCATATGGCCAGACAGCATGGCAGGGGGCGTGTGCTGGTGCTGGAGAGGGCAGTGGCACCTGCCTGCAGTGCACCCAGGCCATGCCCTGTACCAGTACGTGGTGTGCAGTGCAACAGAAAAGGTTTGGCTGAGGAGAAGTAAAGGTAGCCCCAGGGACTGCTGTGCTTCTTTGGCAACAGTGTTTTGCAGTGCACACAGCTAGTGTATCCCAGAGCAGAGGGTCACAGGTTCATGTCCCAGCTGTGGATCCTACAGAACATGTCCTTATATTTTACCCTACAAAGCAGATACAGCATCAACATGTGCAATCCCCAAAGCAGCGGCCAAAAGGGGTGCAAACACCCACTCATACAGGCTCTATGATCCAAAGCTCCATGCAGAGTCAGGCTGTGGGCCCCAGCACGGAGCCGCAGTCACCACCAGAGCACTACTACTACCTCCTGCGCAGTCTGGCAATGTCCGCACTGTGATCAGGACCAGTGTGGCGAGCAGGGCTGCCAACCACCCCTATCTTTGCACAATGCTGCAATAGGTGTGTGGGTGTGTGTGTGTCTATCCATTGTTACGTGGCTGCCTACAACTCACTGGGCCAACAATGTCCCACTATTACCAGCGTTAGCCTGAAAATGTGCATAATGAGGAGCAAGGTATTATGGGTATTGCCCGGGTAGGGCGGACTGAGCAGGATGCATCTGCAGAGGGTGTAGGGCAATGGTTGGGGCATTGTAGTGCCCAACCACCACCTGCATGTACAAGGTGGCCACAGCATGTCTTGCTCTTAGGGCACTCTCACACTGACCAAACAGTGTCCATGGCATGGCTATGTTCCCACATAGTGCTACAGAGTATCTGTCTCAGGTAATATATATGTGCCCCCTGTTCTGGGGGCCAGTCACTGGGGCACCTACCAGGTGCCTGTGCCATACAACCCAGGTCTGGGTGTGCATAGTTCCACTATGAACATGCAGAATAGACTGGCTAGCGGAGTGTCTGCGGTTAGTTTGTGCATGGCCGGGACAACTGGCATGGTGCAGCAGGTACAGTCTGACTGTGCCTGCTGATGATGAATGCCAGACCATGCTTGGGGGGCTGGGGTACAGCTGTAGTCCTAGAACTGGTGGGAGCACAGGGGATGGGCAATGGACAGGAAGTCTACTTTTGTGCGCAGTATTACGGCGTACGCGTGTTGCATCTTACGTGCGTTAAGGTGAATGCGTGTGATGTCTGGGACGTGTGTTATGTGCCTTAATCTGCCCACGTATGCTAAGGCGCCTAGACATATCTCATAAGGCACGTTGAAAGCTCTATCACATCATGCATGTTATTGTGCGTGCTGTGCATCAGATGCCCTGCTATGCGTGTTCTCCACAATGCACGTAGGATGCACTACTGCGTGATAATCTAGCAGACACGATGGCCACTTGGTGGAACATATTTGCATTGTGCTTGTTGTGGTTGGTTGGGATAGTGGTTGCAGACATGCGTGGAGCCAACATAGGTTGTGGGTTTGGGTCCCACAGGTTCCTTTTCCTTTCTTTTCATTTGTTCTGCTCTCCTTACCATACAATGGCTCCGGCTTTGTCCCTTCTCCACACACCCGTCCCTTTCTTCACTGTACACTGCAGTGTCCCTTCCATGCAGCCTATCCGTCTCATGCTAGCTGTTACATATGCTCCCTTTCTTTGTGTTGTCTGGGTGGGCAGGTGGCTCAGTGGTCTGGTGTTGGTGTATGTGAGCTGTGTTTGGGATCTTCAGTGTACCAGTTCAATTCCCTCTTACTCCTTTTTGGATTCCTTGCCCATTTTGCCCTTATACACACACCATCCACACAGCTGGCCCTTCAGAGTGACCCCTGCCGCCCTTTCCGTCACCGTTGTTTACTCCTCTGCATTCTGGATTCACTGCACACCATTTCATGGTGTGTGTGCATGTGTTAACTGTGGCTCACATCCCCATTACAGACTGCGATATCAGCTGCCTATGGTCTACGGCCTTACACCTACAGCTCCGTTTCTCATGTGGCACCATGTCTGCACATCCCTCAGCGTGTCTTCTACTGTCAGCACACCTTGGATTGCAACCCCTTTGGATGCGCTGCTGCTTGACGTCGGCTGTGGTGTTCACGCGCAGTGGATCCATGGCGCACTGTACTGCGTGTTACGTGCCTTGTAACGTGAGTTACTTGACACGGCTTGCTTTAACGATGCACCGCCCACTCCTTTATATGGGCATCCGTAACATTGCCGGAGTTTAGTAAACACACTCCTTAGTGCGTGGAAAAAGGCACTTTAGCACTGCGGCACCAACAGTGTAAAGCACCCTGTGTGTGGAGAGAAGGCGTGCACGAGGCGGACAGTGGGGGTCAATGGGCGGGGAGTGGTCAGAAACAAGGCTTGCTTCCTTTACGCAGGCACCTTAATGGCAGGAACCCTAACGCAATTCAAAACATGGCGGAAAGGGTGTTTTTTGAGGAAAGAGAGCCTATTTTACATCTGCAATGTGATGCACAGAGAGGGAAGCCCAAAAGAGTGATAGTAGTACTCCATTAGCAGCAACAGCATAGTGCCCAAGTATGAAAGGGCACTATGTTGATGGTGCAAATGGAGGCAAAGGAGGTGGCACATGGGTCATGCAGTGGGGGCTACTGGTGCACAGGGGGGGGGGGACCAGGCAGCTGCCTAGATGGCACATAGGAACATAAGACTACAAAATATGCCAATCTGTGTCAGACCAAGGTCCATCATGCCCAGTATCCTGTGTCCAACAGTGCACAATGTAGGTCACAAGTACCTAGCAGTTTCCCCAAAAGACAAACAGGATCCCCAATAACTGTAATGGAACAAGCAGTGCATAGCTCGGATCCTGTCTAGCAATGGTTTATGGACTGTTACCCAGGAACCTGTCCAAACGTTTTTAAACTCAGCTACACTGACAGCTTTTACCACATCCTATGGTAATGGATTGCAGGGTTTGATTATGTATTGACTGAAGAAATATTTTCACCTAGAAGACCCAAATGGGTTACACTGTAGCTGCATTGCAGGTCCCCTAGTCTGTCCACAGTCTGATGGTATAAAAAAGTGATCTACGTTTACCTGTACCATTCCAGTCAATAATCTATAGACTTCTATCATATCTCCCCTCAGCTACCTCTTCCCCAGGTTTATGAGTCCAAGCTTTTTAGCCTCTCCACAAAGGGGTATTCTGTCATCCGTAGAACCATCAGTGATGTTTGTCATGATCCCACAGTGACAGTGGCAGCACACAGTCCTGCTACTGCTGCGGAAAGGCAATGTGCCATATGGGGTGGTCCAAGGGTCCTGGCACCCCAGGCAGAGATCTAGGCTGCCTCCCCCCTCTAATGCTGCAGTAATCAGCTTTGGGGGAAGAGGCTGATAGTGCCAGATGCTGTAGCCCTCCAAGTAGCTGGAAAATGCAGGTGCCTGGGGAAACACTACAGCAGTGGCAACCATCCTCTCCCGAGACGTATCGGTGGCAGGTGGTGATGGGGCCCCTGCATGGGCAGCTGGTGGGGGGCTGCATGGCCATCTATGTGTGCCCCTGCCCCCTCCATCCAGACCTTTTGCCCAAGGTGCCTGCCAAATTCACACGTTTAACATGCTGGGACTGCGACCACCACCACTGACAGTGCATGGACATGTCTGCATGGTGGGGTGTTGGTGGTGGCAAGGGAAGTGGCACCAGCCTGCAGCAGGCAGAAGCTTTGTCCTGGTTGTGTGCACCATGTGCATTGCAGCATGTGCCAAAGGTCAGTTGAAGGGAAGCATGTCAGCAACAGGAGCTGATGTCCCCATAAGGTAGCACTGTGGTGCAACACACACAGTTGGTGTGTAATATGTGTGGAGAGTCATAGGCTCAGGTCCCTGCTGTGGTTTTTGTATTGCATATTCCTGTGGACAAAGTTTAGCTGACAGTGAAAGTACAGCTGCAGCATGTGCAACCCTCAAGGAGATGGCCAGGAAGGGTGGAAACACCCAGCAGCAGCACTGACTGGCTCCACTATCCACAGCTGGTTGGAGGCTAATAGCACACGGTAATATATGTTCTAGTGTACCTTTCAGACCATTGTTGATGGCAAACCACGCTTGATCATATGGAAAGTGCGGTATAAAAATGCTTGTTAAATAAAATAAAATAAATAAATAAAAATAGCACGTGCAAACAGAGCACACGTTATCAGTCCTTGAGCTGACATTGAGACAGGAGTGTCAAGCAGGATTGCCAACCATCTCTGCTTTTGCTCAGTATGCCAATGAGAGTGTATGCATGTGTATGGCTCCCCTTTGTCCTGTGGCCTTCTGCATTGCACTTTGGCTCACATTGTCTGAGTTTTTCCCAGCCTGTTTGGAAAATGTGAATAAGGCGAGGCAGAAGATTGTGGGTATCACCTGAAACAGCACAGATTGGCCTGGATGTGTCTGCCACAATGGTAGGGTCACTTGCTGAGACGCCATTGTGCTCGTCTGCCACATGCATTGCCTGGGTGGCCACTGTATGTCATGCTGAGATGGCACGCTTACTATTACCAAAAAGTGACCATGGCACAGCTATGTATCCACATAGCTCTATTATAATGTCTGACTCCGGTGATGTGGATGCATTTTCTGTCTGGGGATGCTAATCACTGAGTAAAAGGCTGGGTGTTACTACTGAGTATTCCAAGGCAGCGTGCTCGTGGTCACACTATGTGCATGCTGACCAGAAGACCTACTGTAATTGGTTTGTGCTTGGCTGACACAGCCCAGTGAAGGGCAGTGGGGCAGTCTTTCTGCCCATGCTGTAGTTAATTGTTAGTTCTCAATGGCTGGGGCAGCAATGGTTCATGTCCTACTCACTGGGGTCCTGACAGGACTGTAGCAGTAACCACACACCAGTCCCATGGCAACAGCATATGGGCACTGGCCATTAATCTGCATTGTTATTGGGGGGGGGGGGGGTGTTAATGTCCAATGGGCAGAACACAGGGCTGAGTTGCTGCTGTCATGGTCACTCTCAGCATGCATGAAAAAAAAAAAAAGCATAACACAATGCAGACAATACCTGCTAAACACTAGCAGTGAGGTGGACCTACAGCACAGTCAGAAGAGATAATCTCTAACAGTGCAGGTTCAGTGGACCATGTGCTGGTCACCCTTCCTCACCCTCAGGGTGACAGCTGAAACTACTCTGCAGCATGGCTTGCTGTTGCTATGTGCATGTAGCACACACAGCCAGTCTGTCTTACTGAGCTGAAATGCTGGATCAGTGCATTCTCCATTGGTTCTTCAGCTGCAGACTGCTGTTTTGCATGTGGAGTGCCTCATGGGTAGTGGAGGCCCCAACCTATGCTGCTGACAGCAACCAGTTTGTTCAGAGATCTTCAGGCTCTATACATCTGCTTAGAGCTGTGTGGAGGCATAGCTTACTGATTGGTGCAATGTCTCCATAGTCATAGGTCCAGGGTTTGATTCCCACTTGTTCATTTTGTGCCTGGGTATGCTTGCACAGTCCTGGCTCTGCTGTGATCTGCAGACAATCATCCATCTACATTTCTATGCATTATGACCACATGTTTGGTAGCCCATTATGACATTCCCCATCATGGACATCTGTGAGTATGGCTTTAGTGGCTCTGCCATGGCACATTGCAGTGGGTCAGTGATGTATACGCAGCAAATCTCTGGGTCAACTGGTATGGATGCATTTTTCTGTTTTGCCATCATTGTGACCTCCCAGCTTTACATAAAGAGGATATATCTCGTACATTCAGGCACCTAACATTTCTTGCATAGCCATTCCCTGCACTGTTCTGCCATCATTGTGGCAGGTGCAGGCCTGTCACCCACGGTGTCTGACATAGGCAGGCCAGCATGGCTAGCTTGACCTGTAAATGAGGCCTGTGGAGAGGCATATAGGATTGCACATCCCCCAATATGCTGCTATTGAAAGAAAGAACTCAGTAGAAATATTGAATTAGCTTAGATAAGCAGAATTGCAGAATTAAGAAATGGAAAAATACAGAAAAGATGTGTTTTAAAGTTACTGATAAGAAAGAGTACATTTGCAGAGAAATATTGAGGAGTGCTGACAGATGAGTTACAGAACCTTGCTCTTCTGCACGCACAAATGGTCCCATAGCCTTGAAAGTGTGAAAGTAACAAGTTGATGAACTGACCATTGTAATTGGGACTAGAAGGGGGGCAGGCAGGTGTCATGCCTACAGAAGCCCACAGAAGGAACATAATTGGAGAAACTTATCAGTACCGGGACCAATAGAAGGGCTACGGGAGGTACGGGAGTGTACCGGGACCAATGAAATGTTTTTCTATACCTAGAATGGAACAGAAGTCTATAAAAGTTGTTGTAATGCTTGAAAACTTTGCTCAGCCATTTTGAAATTGCCTTGCTTGAGACTTGTGCACAAATAAATGATTTGGACCTTCTGAACAGACTCCTGGTATCATTGGTTTGTCTGCGCTTTGCTGCTACATATTCCTTGGTGCGTTGGCCGGGAAGTTGTGGAATCAAAGTGTATATAGGGCAATATACCACGACTTTCCGCCTCTATAGGCTTGGTCCTGCCGGGATCGCGCCCTTCCGACGAGGGCCGCTCCCTGGCGCCACCGGTCCCTTGTATCGGAGGGAGCTGGTCAGACCTCGGCGGGTGACGAGCCCGGCTGGAGTCAACGCCTCGAACCCGAGTGAGGGGAGTCCGAGGTCCAACTCATGCGCCTGCTTGGGAAGTTTGAGGACCGGATCCGGTGAGTATAGTTTCGATTTTGGGTCTAGACAGAAATAGAAAGAGCAGTACTGCCATTGGAACTTGGAATTTGGAATTTGTAATCTCGAGATATTGGGAATTGGTAAGAGAGCCTGATCAACTCTCAAGGAAGAGCCGAGTAGCCTGGCATGGGAATTCGCTAGGTGAAACCCTCATCCTTTTTGTAATTTGGGAAAAGACTAGTCAGAACAGATAGAAACGAATGCATTCTGGGAATACGTTGCTAGCATGATTGTGTGAACGAAGTGTGAATGAGAGGTCTGGCAGCACGGACCAAGTGAAGGCGGACCCCTGATTAGCGCATTTCCTGACCGGGCGACCGCGTTCAGGTCGCGAAAAGGGGGAAGCGATTGTCGTCTTGTCTTGTTATCTGTATTCCCTATACGTTTCCAGGGCCGTGAGGACCCCTTACCCACGGTCCGCCCACCTTTTCCCTTCTGTCTGTTGTTGCGCGCACACATCGAAATGGGAGGGGCGGAGTCTACTAGGAACACTCCATTAGAATGTATGATCGCACATTTTAAAGAGGGATATTCAGGAGATTATGGTATTAAAATGACAGCAGCCCGTTTGCAGATTTTGTGTACTAGGGAGTGGCCCGATCTAGACCCCATCTGGCCCCGAGAGGGAACGTTCACCGTAGAGATTATCCAGTCAATACATCGTAGAGTGCGGGTAGCGCACCCAGATCAGTACCCCTATATAGATTCCTGGTTAAGTATTTGTGAAGATCCGCCCTCCTGGGCGCAGCGCTGTTATGAGGAACAGTGCAGAATAATGTTAGCTAAAACAGATTCTAGACAGAAAAAGGAACAGCCTAGAATGAAAGAGCAGGATAAGAAAGCCAAGAAGAAACCCATCTTGGCAGATCCCGATTCCCCAGAAGTAGTCCTCAGGCAGCCCCGAACCCCAGGTCCAGTAAGAATAGCTCGGCGGCGTCCTGCCCCAGAACCCCAGAGACTGCCAGAGCCGAGGCGAGACCCAACCCCTGACCCCCCTCCTCCTGGAGGAGAGGAAGAGAAAGAATTAGCGGGAAGAGAAGAGGAGGATGTAAAAAGTGAGCCAGAAGCGGAGCTAGAAGAAGAAGGAGGGAATTCCCCAGAAGAAGAAGAAGAGGACAGTGTACAACTAATTGAGAAAGCCAGCGCTAGCACTAGCAAGCCAGTGAAAGAGAAACCCAAAGCAAAACCAGTTGAGAAAAAGAAAGCAACTCCTGCAAAGACAACGACAATAGCCCTTAGATCCCAGACCCAAATGACGCCTGGGACGACAGCCAAACTGTTTCCCTTAAGGCAAGTCCCGGGAGTGCCCGTAAAGAATGATAATGATGAAGTGGTAGCGGGACCCCTAACTTATGTGTATATCCCTTCTCTACAACTGATTTATTAAATTGGAGGTCGCACTATGCCTCCTATACTAGCAAGCCCCAGGAGCTGACAGAATTAGTAACTAGTATTATGGAAACTCACCAACCCACTTGGCCAGATTGCCGTCAGCTCCTGACCACCCTATTTACTACAGAAGAACGAGCGAGAATTAGAAAAGCAGCTATTGAATGGATGGCAGAAAACCCTGCAGCTCCGGCGCAGGGGCAGAATATAATAGATCGTAGAGAAGCAGCTCAGAGAGAATTCCCGAATGAAGACCCCCAATGGGATCCAAATACAGATGAAGGATCCACAGCCCTAGCCCGTTTTCGCCAAGGCTTTTTACAAGGCCTGCGAAGAGGAGGCCAAAAAGCTATGAACCTTTCCAAAGTAGCAGGAGTTATCCAAGGAATAGATGAGAGCCCAGCAGATTATTATGAAAGATTAACTGAAGCTTACAGAATGTATACTCCCTATGATCCCGAGGCACCAGGAAGTTTATGCATGGTGAATTCTGCTTTTGTAAACCAGTCTCAACCAGACATTAGACGTAAATTACAGAAATTAGAAGGGTTTGCGGGCATGAATGCAACACAGTTATTGGAAGTCGCTCATAAAGTGTATGTGAATCGTGATACTGAAAGACAGAGAGAATGTGATAGAAAGATGAAGAAGAAAGCTGATTTTTTGGCTGCGGCCATAGTTGAAAAGAAAAGGGGAGGTGTCCCTAATCGAAGGAGCAGAGGAAGAGGGCGGGGTCAAGGCGGAGGCCGGACCCAGAGACTAGGCGTGAACCAATGCGCCTATTGCAAAGAGGAAGGACATTGGAGAGATACGTGCCCGCAACTCGAAGACGCCCAGCAAGATGACGACAACGATCATCAGTGGCGAGAAGAAAGACGAGGCCGTCCCCGAGGCCGAGGAGGAGCCAATCGAGAACAATTCCAGAGAGAGAGGGGAGGAGGAGCCATCCAAGCATTGGCCACACAAGCCCATGATGAGGATGACGTGGATTAGGACAGACCGGGCTCCAAGTTTGCTTTAGGTCTCCAGGAGCCTATGGTCGAAATACAAATAGGAGACCAATTTATGAACTTTATGGTTGATACTGGAGCAGAACATTCAGTAATAGACAAAAAGATAGCCCCATTCACCAAGAAAGCAGTCACCATTATAGGAGCAACGGGTGCCAAAGCCACAAAGTCTTTTCTACAAAACCGAATATGCAGTCTAGGAGGACAGCAAGTAACGCATCAATTCCTTTACATGCCCGAATGTCCAGTACCCCTACTGGGACGAGATATGCTAGCCAAGCTTCAAGCACAGATATCTTTCTCCGAACAAGGAGAAATGCAAATGACAGTGAATTCCCAAGCCAAACCAGCAGGAGTAATGCTGCTGACAGTACCCCGAGAAGAAGAATGGAGATACTACATTGATGATTCGATTCAAGATACCTATTTTGAACAAACTTTAAAGAACATTCATGCACCACTTGAAGTATGGGCAGAAGGCAGTCCCCCAGGCCTAGCCAAACATATAGCTCCAGTGATTGTAACCCTCAAGCCTAGTGCTACACCAGTGCACGTCAAACAGTACCCTCTCCCAAGAGCCGCAATTGAAGGCATCCATCGCCACCTACAGAGATTGCTCGAATATGGCCTACTAAAAGTATGTCAATCCCCATGGAACACTCCACTTTTGCCAGTAAAGAAACCTGGGACGGATGATTATCGCCCAGTGCAAGATTTGAGAAGAGTAAATGATGCAGTTGAAACTATACATCCAGTTGTGCCCAATCCTTACACTCTTCTAGGACTGATACCTGCTGAAGCTACCCATTTCACTGTACTGGATTTAAAAGATGCATTCTTTTGCATAAGATTAGCCCCTGTAAGCCAAATATTGTTTGCATTTGAATGGCAGGACCCCATCTCTGGAAGAGGGGGCCAACTCACCTGGACAAGATTACCCCAAGGATTCAAGAATTCACCTACCATCTTTAGTGCTGCACTAAATCAAGACCTTTCAAGCTATCCAGTAGCCCCGGGGAAGAGAGTACTTCTCCAGTACGTGGATGATCTGTTGATAGCTGCCGTATCAGAAAGAGAATGTATATTAGCCACCAAAGATCTCTTGCAGTTACTAAATGAAGCTGGATATAAAGTTTCCAGAGCCAAAGCACAACTATGCCAAACAGAAGTGAAATACTTGGGTTTTCGTATTACCCAAGGAAGCAGAAGATTAGGCAGAGAAAGAAAAGAAGCAGTATGCAGAATTCCAACTCCAACAACCAGAAAGCAAGTCAGAGCCTTTCTGGGAGCAGCAGGATATTGCCGAATCTGGATACCCAACTTTGCCCAAATTGCCAAACCACTGTATGAAGCCACAAAAGGAGAAGAGAAGTCACCACTGGAGTGGGGATTTGAGCAGGACACAGCCTTCCAGAAGTTAAAAGAAGAATTGATGTCATCACCAGCACTTGGACTACCAGATGTCCACAAACCTTTCCACTTGTTTGTACATGAAGCACAGGGAAATGCCTTGGGCATGTTGACTCAGAAATTAGGAAATTGGGAACGACCTGTAGCCTACCTATCGAAACAATTGGACCCTGTGGCTAAAGGATGGCCACCTTGCTTGAGAGCAGTTGCAGCTACAGCGCTACTAGTGAGTGAGGCAGACAAACTCACACTAGGACAGAACATACGAGTCACTGTGCCACATGCAGTCCTTGCCCTTATGGAACAAAAAGCAAATTATTGACTCACCAATTCCCGAATGTTGAAGTACCAGAGCATGTTATGTGAAAACCCACAAATACAACTTGAAGTGAGCCATGCCTTGAATCCAGCTACCTTGATACCCATCAGTGAAGAACTCCCAGAACATGACTGTATCGAAGTCATGGAAACTGTGTTCTCTAGTCGACCTGACTTAACAGATGTGCCCATAGACAATCCCGACCAGATCTATTATGTTGATGGGAGCAGACTCATCCTTGATGGACGACGCTGTGCTGGATATGCAGTCGTCACTCAACATGAAGTAGTTGAATCATCAGCTCTAGCCTCAGGCACATCAGCCCAGAAAGCCGAATTGATAGCACTCACCAGAGCATTGTTGTTAGGAGAAAAACTTGTGCTAAATGTATATACAGATTCCAAATATGCCTTCACTACCTTGCATGCCCATGGAGCTCTCTATAAAGAAAGAGGACTCATCACATCCGGAGGAAAATCAGTCAAATATGGTCCCGAGATATTGATGTTACTTGATGCAGTCTGGGCCCCAACACGTGTAGCTGTCATGCATTGCAGAGGACATCAAGCAGGAAAAGGAGAAGTTGCTCGAGGAAATAGATTTGCAGATGCCTCAGCACGACAAGCAGCTATGACAGGACAGATTGCCCCACAAGCTATGCCAATGCAAGCAGCATTGTTTCCAGTACCCTTGAATCTATGGACCCCACGATATACCACCAAAGAATTGGATTACTATTGTGACAAAGAAAATGGAGTATTGAAAGACGGATGGATTGAGCTGCCACCAGAAGAGGGCAGTCAACCTCCAGGACGAATAGTAATTCCTGAACTGTTAGGACCATCCTTCGTCAAAGCTTTCCATGAAGCCACCCACTATGGAAAGAGTGCTATGGAGAAAGCACTCAGACCACATTTCTACATCCCTCTGATGACAACCATATCAGCCTCAGTAGCCCGACAATGTCAGATCTGTGCCAAGAATAATGCCAAGCAAGGCCTTATTACAGCACCCCGAGTTCAGTCAAGAGGTGTGACCCCCATGCACAACCTCCAAGTTGATTTCACCGAAATGCCGAAAGCTAATGGATACCATTATCTACTAGTATTAGTTTGTACTTTCTCTGGGTGGGTAGAAGCATTCCCAACCAGAACTGAGAAAGCCCGAGAAGTTACCAAAGCCTTAATGAGAGAGATTGTCCCCAGATTTGGAATCCCAGCAGTAATAGGGTCAGATAATGGACCCTCATTTGTCTCTCAAGTTACTCAGCAGTTAGCAAAAGCTTTGCAGATACAGTGGAAGCTCCACACTGCATACAGACCCCAGAGTTCAGGGAAAGTTGAGCGAATGAATCGTACATTGAAAGCACAAATGTCTAAGCTTTGTCAGGAGACACACTTGAAATGGCCCCAAGTGCTCCCCATAGCTTTACTCAGAATACGCTCAGCCCCTGTAAAGTCAACAGGATTTTCCCCTTTTGAAGTTCTGTATGGTAAACCCCCACCAATAGTGCAGGGAGTCAAAGGAAATCTAGCCCAGATTGGTTCAGAAGTAACCAGACAAGAACTCCTAGCTCTTAGTTTTGTTCTGCAGACTCTCCATACGTGGATCCAAGACCAGTTGCCTATCAACTTGACGGAACCCTTGCATCCCTACCAGCCTGGAACTTCGGTGTGGATCAAAGATTGGAAGAAGATACCGTTGGAACCCCATTGGAAGGGACCGTACACCGTCATCCTGTCTACCCCAACTGCAGTAAAGGTAGCCGAGATCGACGCCTGGATCCACCACAGCCGAGTCAAGCCCGCCGCCGATCCTGAACCAGAGCGGTGGACAGCAGAGCAGCACCCTGATGTACCCTTGCGAGTTACTCTGAGACGGCAACCAGCAGCATAGACACTTCATCACAAGTGCTTTGCAGTAGCCAAGTCTTTCGAAGAGGATTGCTGTTTTCCATGCAGCAACAGCTTTGTTTCAACGAACCCAATTTGTGTGTGATTTGACACACTCCTTTGAGACTACATTGACTAAAGCCAGACTTCACAAGCCAACTGAATTGCTAAGTTGGTTAATGTGTGCTGGACATCTTGAGGATCTTCAATCAACACTCGGCACCCGTTAAATTGCTTCATTAGCAAACGGGACGAAGAATAATAGACCGTCGTGATCAAGATCAGCAAGCTGAGGATTCAGAAGAACTCCAATCAACATCAACATGTATCTTTGCTTCTGCTTTGCCTTGGTTGCCTTCTTTGGAGGTTTTGAACAGACTTATGCTCTACCTCCATGCACCGCTTGCATTACTTCTACTAGAACTGGATTGAAAGTAACTCAGACTTTGCTTTACCATTCTTACTATACCTGCAAGGGAACAATAACTCGGTGTATCTATAACACCACTGAACTAAATGTTTGCACTCATGGCAAAATTAAAGCATGCTATAATCCGCATCAGAATCCATCCTATTACACGTTGGAAATAAGATGGAAGGATGCAGATGGACCTATATTAGCTGCTACACCACCACTTAAGGACATTACTAAACCTGCTGTTTTGAATTTTGATGCATGTAATGCTATTAATAGAGATAGTCAGTCCACCTGTGGTACATGGGAGAAAGCGTATCGAAATGACCATAAGTATATGTGTCCAGAAGGTGCCACGGGATGGAGGAAGTGTACAGGTAAAAAGGAACCAGGGTATAGTACTGCTACAGCGGCAGACTATTATTGCCCGTATTGGGAATGTGTTTTCTATGCTACCTGGAACACTGGTATAACTGATGAGAAAATAGATAAGCGGATGGCTACTCTAACCAAGCCAACCACAAATGATTAATGTCAGAAAGATGCTTGCAACCCCTTACATTTGCGTGTACATAATCCCCATGCATGGAAACAAGGATATAAGTTTGGTTTACGAATTGCTGGAGGAGCAACAGATCCAGGGACCATTGTGTATATTAGATTGAATACTCAAGCCCACAAGTCATCTAAATATCATATTCATAATACCTTTTATGAAGCTATGCATGTAAATAAGTTTGAGATCCCTCACCCTTCACAGAATTTGTTTCTAGAATTAGCCGGAGCAGTAGTATCTAGTCTTAAGATCACAGATTGTTATTTCTGTGGCGGAACCCAAATGGGAGATCAATGGCCCTGGGAAGCCCAAGAATTGAATTATTCCATGATTTACAATCAGACTGAATTACACAAGACAACCAGTGAATGGGTGTTAGCACACTCAATCGTTGGACGTCTTTGCTTTGCCAGAACTGGACCCCAGTTCACCCAAAAGGTAGGACAGCTGGTCTGTCTTAGCCAGAAATACTATAATGCCACGACTAAAAAGACAGCATGGTGGTCAGGAATCAGACATCCTGAACCTCCTAACCCATTAGCCAGATTCCCTGAACTTGCAGGTCTATGGACTAATCTTGCCAAAGTCCAAGCCTGGCAAGCCCCACCTGGCCTATATTGGATCTGTGGAAACCGAGCATATGCGCAACTCCCACCACAATGGGGAGGAGCATGTGTCTTAGGAACCATCAGACCTTCTTTCTTCCTGTTAAACACTGAACATGGAGAACAATTAGGATACCCTGTATATACTACCCACAAACACAAAGGAGCATCGAGACAGAGAAGAGAGGCCTTACAGATAGGCAAGTGGGAGAAGTGGCGAGGTGATGATTGGCCACCAGAAAGAATTATTGAGTATTATGGACCTGCCACTTGGAATGATGATGGTATGTATGGTTATCGTACCCCAATTTATATGATCAATCGTATTATTCGCTTACAAGCAGTAGTTGAAATAATAACCAATGAAACTAGTCATGCTCTTACGCTCTTAGCTAGACAAAGTACTCAGATGCGCACTGCCATATACCAGAATCGCTTAGCACTTGATTATTTACTAGCAGCTGAAGGAGGAGTATGTGGTAAACTGAATTTAACTAATTGCTGTTTGAAAATAGATGATAAAGGTCAAGTAGTTGAAGAAATTGCTAAAGATATGCAAAGACATGCTTATGTGGCACGCCTTGAAATTTCCTAATTGGTTTGCTAACCTTTTTTCTTGGCTGGGAGGATTTAAGACTTTCATTATCTTAGTACTAATCCTTGTTGCTGTTATCCTCTGCTTACCATGTTTAATCCCATGTTGTATGCGTTCCATTCATAGTGCTATTGATAGTACAGTAGAGCGGAAGACCGCAACTAAAATAATGGCTTTATACAAAGCTAGCCCTAGTGGAACTAGTAAGAATCCCTTGATCAGGATGTGATTCTTCTAAAAAGTGATTTAATTCTCACACCTTATTAAGTAATAGGGTGAGATTAATCAAAGGGGGGAATGTGGCAGGTGCAGGCCTGTGACCCACGGTGTCTGACATAGGCAGGCCAGCATGGCTAGCTTGACCTGTAAATGAGGCCTGTGGAGAGGCATATAGGATTGCACATCCCCCAATATGCTGCTATTGAAAGAAAGAACTCAGTAGAAATATTGAATTAGCTTAGATAAGCAGAATTGCAGAATTAAGAAATGGAAAAATACAGAAAAGATGTGTTTTAAAGTTACTGATAAGAAAGAGTACATTTGCAGAGAAATATTGAGGAGTGCTGACAGATGAGTTACAGAACCTTGCTCTTCTGCACGCACAAATGGTCCCATAGCCTTGAAAGTGTGAAAGTAACAAGTTGATGAACTGACCATTGTAATTGGGACTAGAAGGGGGGCAGGCAGGTGTCATGCCTACAGAAGCCCACAGAAGGAACATAATTGGAGAAACTTATCAGTACCGGGACCAATAGAAGGGCTACGGGAGGTACGGGAGTGTACCGGGACCAATGAAATGTTTTTCTATACCTAGAATGGAACAGAAGTCTATAAAAGTTGTTGTAATGCTTGAAAACTTTGCTCAGCCATTTTGAAATTGCCTTGCTTGAGACTTGTGCACAAATAAATGATTTGGACCTTCTGAACAGACTCCTGGTATCATTGGTTTGTCTGCGCTTTGCTGCTACATCATTACTTGCCCCACAGGGGGCAAATGGGTTCAACTTGTCCCTTTCTATCATGCCACTTTGTCCGTTGTATTGTCTTGTAGTTGCACAGGCTGAGGCACCAGTCCCACCAACACAAATGGTGTTTCATGTAGCCATGACACTGCTACTTTTGGTTCACACACCCAATGCCTTTGGCCTGTATGATCCCAACCATCCACCCACCATACACATTGCACCCTCTGCTTGGCAAATCCATGGCACAGCCCTGCACCCACCATGTGACCGTCAGGGAGATTCATGGTGGGGCAGCTTACTGGCAGTAAACTGCCCCACCATGACCATCAGGGGTCATTAGCAGCAATTAGCCATATCATGCACACCTCTCTTGTGACTGCTCCACATGAGCACTCATGGACAATCCTCAATGTGCTGCCCACATCAGGAACATGCTGCCTCCACCCAGACACTGTCTTGGCCTATGGGATGCCACACACTGACAGTACATTTGGATGCCTGTCCACGCCTCACAGACACTATAATGTAACTTACGGCATGGTGTATGCTTTCAGGAGCATCTAGGACTGCACGCCTGTCATAGCACCCCCTGCTGTTGCATCCCCTCCGCTGACTCTGCTGCTGCCACCACCTACCCATGACACAGCCAGCACCCACACTGACCATCATCACTAGGAAGTTGCCTATCTCGCCTAGTCAACAGCATAGGCCATATTGCCAGGCATCAGGTGAGTCAACTCCATCAGCTACCAATTATGCTTGCATCCATACCTTCTCCAGTGCCCTGCCCCTCTTTCAGAGTTTCAGTGGCTTTCCTGCATTAAGGTGTATTCCAGACACCTTCCCACAGCATGTTCCATTACCACAAGGTAAGTGTACACTACCACCCCTAAATGTCCTGTTACCACACGGTAAGTGTCCATTACCACCCCTTAATGCCGGAATGCCTCTGACACATCCAGCAGACTTACCACATGGTAACCTCTTATCGCTGCTGTTGACGCACGGAAAAGACTGCTCCTTTACCGCGGTTTAGTAAACATGCCCCTAAGTTCTGAAGTATTGATACCACAGTAGATGAAGTTGCAATAATCTAATCGAGAGATAAGAGCATGAACTAGAGTGTTTTAGGGCCAGTAGATTAATTTAGGGCTTTATAGCGTGAATGTGTGTGAAGGCATGGAAAGGGGCTCTGGTGGGAGATAGGCTCATGTTAATGCTTGCATTAAGACTAGCCGTATAACATGCATTAAACACTAGTTTTAAGCAAGTTTAATAGATAAACTCCTAAGTGCAAATATGCCAAAAACAGAAAAGAAAATAGTAATGCATTGGTATGCAAGTCTAATTTATTTTATTTCTGTGGGTCATTACATCTGTTGAAAACTGGACAATCTTAAACTTTTAGGTTGTACTCAAAGAAATTCCACTGAAATACATCTGTCAGACATATGTTGCCCTAAAAAAAATTATTCTGGAGTAGATCTCTGCATGGTATCAAATACAAGGGGTTTCTAACAATACAAGGATTAATGAACACTTAGGGGCCTATGTGCTACTTGGGGTCTGACTTACTGAGAAATTTTCATTGTCACTGCAAAGTCTGCAGCTGCTTTTGTCCCATTGACCTAACTTCCAAAAGGGACCCTACATAGGTATTTGCATAGGTCAAAAAGTGTGTCTGCTTTTTATGCAAGTAAAATGTTCTGCAAACCACCATAGACAGATCTAAAATTCAAATCTAGGTCTTCTGTTACCCTCCCTGCCCTGGGAATGTATTTCCTCCCCCAGAAACTCTGTGGAAGTCTCCATGTGCTTTTAGCTAGGCAAAGGAAGGCAGTGTTCAGTCAAGCCAATTTACATAGCTAAATATCTATTTACTGTGGGGAAATTAACTTTCAAATTGTTCTTGGAATAGGAAAAAATCTTAGCCAATCATGATTTTGTGTTGAGACGAAAAGACGTTAGTTATACACAGCAGTAAAATTAGAAGGTTTTTACCTTTTGTAGTTACTACAGCTGCCATTGGAAATCCGTTTCCTATTCCTTTCGCCATAGTAACAATGTCAGGGATTACGTCGTGGGTCTGAAATCCCCAGAAATGACTGCCTGTACGACCGAAGCCTGTCTGAACCTTACAAAATCACATACACAAAAAACAACAACATTTCATTAGAACACAGTGCACTTGTCCTTAAGTCTTCAGCATGAATTCATTTTTGCTCCTGCATGTGGCAAACTGGACCCTGCAGCACTTATTTCACAGTATTTGAAGAAAATACAGAATAACTGAGCTTGGTAGAAACACCCTTTGCTTCCAGGGGACAATGTTCTGAGCCATTTACATGGTAAAATAGCGATTTAGCTGGGTAAGACAGCCTGATTGAAAACTTTTCTCACAGTCACAGGAAAAAGAGGCGTTCATGTGGGCCTATGTAGGTTAGGGAGTGAAATGCCATTTTCAAATCTCTGTGCACCATTTTGCCCTTGCTTGGCTGCCCATGCAAAGTACGTGAGCACTTTGATATGTCCTTTGTGGCTGTGACTTTTCAAAAATAAACATCATAAGTAGAGTTTTCTTTGTAAATTTGCATAGAGTATGTGCATGAAAGGCATATGTAATTTACGACCACACAGTGTCTTTGAAAATTGCCATCTGAATAGTAATGCATCTTGTGGGAATACAAAAATACCCCGTCTTTCTTCTTATACTGAGATTTTTCCCAGTAAATCCTATTACTCTGTTCCAGCTAATAATGCATTCTATAGTCATGGAAGAAAATTTCTGGAGACTGTGGGGAAATTGCAAGCCAAGTTTTAAAGTTGAGCACACATGAAACCAGCATGGATGCATGATGTGACATAACACATTCCAGTTACAAGAATGCATGATTTTTTACATTTTATTTTAATACTTATTAATTTTCCAATATATATCCAACAAAGAATATACAGGGTGGCCCAAAAAAGGGAAAACATCTCGTAGCATATAAGTTATTTAAAAATTCAAAAAGACAGATATAAACGATTGACAAATTAAAAAAACAAAGATGGTGACAGGAAATTGTCTAAATAAAGACGTTATATAGCTAAAAAAAGGTAAATAAGTAAACTATTTAAGCTTTTAATTTACGAGATGTTCTCACTTTTTTTGGGCCACCCTGTATATCATAGAACTATATGAATACAATATGAAAGGAAAACCAAAAAAGAAAAATCAAACCAATCATATCAGATCATATCCTATCATATATCCAAAAAGTTAGTCCACCAAAAATAAAGGGAAAAAGGAGGCATCACGAAATAACAACAAAAAGATCTCAGGGCATAAGCACGTAATCTAACAGTTCAGTTCAAAAACCCAAACAGGGTGAAGACTTACGCACCAGCCATATGGGGTACCACATTCACCACAGGTCCCTCCCTTGTTTTCAGCAGATCCTTGGAAACAGGAGTAGTTCCTCAGGACTGGAGAAGGGCGGATGTGGTACCTCTTCACAAAAGTGGTGACAGGGAAGAAGTGACAAACTACAGGCCCGTGAGCCTTACCTCGGTGGCGGGAAAAGTAATGGAGGCACTTCTGAAAGAGCGAATAGTGGACATTCTCAAAACCAACAGGTTGCATGATCTGAGGCAACATGGTTTTACCAAAGGACGATCTTGCCAAACAAATCTGATTGAGTTCTTTGACTGGGTGACCAGAGAACTAGATCAGGGGCATGCGATGGATGTCATCTACCTGGATTTCAGCAAAGCCTTTGATACTGTTCCTCATAGGAGGCTTATCAATAAACTCAGTAGTTTGGGGATGGTTCCCAAGGTGGTGAACTGGATCAGAAATTGGTTGACTGACAGACAACAGAAGGTGATGGTAAATGGAGCTCACTTGGATAAAAGGAGGGTGATTAGCGGGATGCCCCAGGGTTCGGTTCTGGGCCCGGCACTGTTCAATGTATTTGTGAGTGATATTGCTGAAGGACTGTATAGAAAAGTCTGTCTTTTTGCAGATGACACGAAAATTTGCAACAGAGTGGACTCCCCTGAGAGAGTGGATAACATGAGGAAAGATCTACAAAAGCTGGAAGAATGGTCTAATGCTTGGCAGTTAAGATTTAATGCGAAGAAGTGCAGTGTCATGCACTTGGGAAGCAGAAATCCAGGGGAAATGTATGCGATAGGGGGCGAGAGGTTGGTGTGCACGGACCAGGAGAAGGACCTTGTTGTGATTATTTCTGCAGATGTCAAGGTGGCAAAACAGTGCGACAAGGCAGTGGCAAAAGCCAGGAGGATGTTGATTTGCATACAAAGAGGAATTACCAGCAGAAAGGAAGAGGTACTAATGCCACTGTATAAGTCACCGCTGAGGCCTCACTTGGAATACTGTGTTCAGTTTTGGAGACCATATCTTGCAAAGGATATAAAAAGACTGGAAACTGTTCAGAGGATGGTGACAAAAATGATTTGGAGCCTGCGTCAGAAGCCTTATGAGAAGAGACTTGAAGACTTTGGAGGAGAGGAGGGACAGGGGAGATATGATTCAGACCTTTAAATACTTTACTTAAAGAGAAATAATGAACAAACAAACCTCTTCCAAAGACGTGGAAGCTGTAAAACTAGAGGGCATAACATGAAGCTGCAAGAAGGTAAACTGAAAGGCAATGTCAGGAAATACTTTTTCACTGAAAGGGTGGTGGATGCTTGGAATGCCCTCCCAATGGAAGTGTTGGGGGCAAATACAGTGACAGAATTCAAAATGGCATGGGACAGACACAATGGATCCCTTTACAACAACAGGATAAAATCAAAATAACTATCTAATTTCTCAACATACAGGGGTGTCCTGCACAGATCGGTGGGTTCACCGCTAAAACAAAGACACGGGGAGGGGTGTCCTGCATGAAGTGGCAGGTGCACCTTCTCCTGCCATCTTACTGGGCAGACTAGATGGACCATACCGATTTTTATCTGCCGTCATTTACTATGTTACTATGATCAAAGAATTACAGATTTGTCAGATTCCAAGGCTAGAGTTACAAGGAGAGTAGTCCACTTGGTAATTACATCAAGGGAACTCTCCAGAAACCCAGTCAGGTCCCCAAGAGACCGAGAAGGATCACTGGAGCGCAACTCCCTAGATCCAGAACTCAAGGGCACGTACAAGAGGGGTCAAATTATCAGAGGGCAACATAAGTACCTCCTAAAAATATTTGCGCACCATCTTGGAGGCAGACAGAACAGGAGATTTAGGAAAATTAAGCATACGTAAGTTGTTCCTACGAACTTGATTATCCAAATATTCTGTCTTTCTCGCAAGCACAGTCCTGTCTTTTACTTGGGCTGCACACACACCACAAACTTGCAACAAATCCTCTTCCAGCCGAGCTATCTTCCACAGTTGCTCCTCCTGCAGCCGAGAAACCTTTGAGAAACTGGTTTGCAAGTTCAGTGCTCACAGTCCCAAAGAGCTTGAAGTGAGGAATTCATTGTGGCTAAGGCATCCCACAGCGCTTCTAAAGCAATCTTGCCAGGTTTCACCAAGGCTACGGTTGCCGGAATCTGCACTGCTCCACCACTTGCTCCTGTGGAATCCCCAAACACAGGGAGGGATGAATCCGCTGATACACCAGCGCTACTCAAGCCCACATGAAGAAGGGAAGCAGCAGGATCCCTCTTCACTGCCCCCTGGTGTGCTCAACAACAAACAGGGGAGAAGCACTCTGTCGGCTGCTGACTCACTTCTGGGTCTCCATAGAAGGGGGGGGGGGGAGGTCGCTGCTCTGGAGAGAGCCATACCCCAGATGCACTCAGGGCTGTTAAGGAATCATCTACTGGCCCCACTGAAGATGCTGCTCCAGGAACCGAGGCAGTAGAGCTACACTGTGTCAGTATCCTTTGCCCAACAGTGCTGTCTCCCGCCAAGCCTGAGGGTAGGCTGGCTTGTTTCCGTTTGCAGCGCCCCATGGTTCCAAACAAACTTTCTCAGCAGGCTCCGGACTGACAATCAGAGGTGCTCTGCCCCAGGACTTCTCCCTGCCGCCATCTTGCCTCTGGCCTTCTGAAGGGTAATTTTATTACTAGGTGCCTCAAGAATGCATTCTATATCATGAAAGGAAAATTTCTGGAGAATGTGGGGAAACTGCAGGCCTGCAGGTACTGCAAGTCAATTTTTAAATGCTGAGCACACATGAAACCAGCACTGATGCATGATGTGACTTAACACATTCCAGTTACAAGAATGCATGATTTTATTCAGCTAACATGGAATGAGTCCTGAAAATCTAAATGAGTTAATATACAATCAGACCATTTGAATGTAACACATTTTGGGGCCTATGTACTTAACTGCATTAAGATTTTACAGTTAACATGTGTTAACAGCATAATTTAATCCATAGGAGCTACAAAACTTCCATGGTAACAATTGGGATGTTCCCAGCACTTTGAGGAAGTCAGCTGTGCCACTATTGTGAGGCAATGGTCTCTAGTGTGCATTAACGGCACGGCAATTAACACAGAATGCAATTAGACACATCTTTGGAGGCGATTTAATGCCCATTAGTAACACCCATGTTAACTGCATGGCACCTCTTCCCTAACCCCTAGCTGGTATAGTCGGGCTAGTTCTTCAATGCAGCAGTTAATGCGCGCTGTATCTGTGAACAGCTGATTTATAAATAGTACCTTGTAATATAGTTTGATATGTTCTATGTTCTTTGTAAATAAGTTCTGTTCATTGTAAACCACCCCTGATCACTGGTAGAGGCGGTATATAAAAATGTTTAAGTAAATAAAATCATGGCATTTTAACTGTTAGTGTGGTGCCACACATCATGATTCAGTTTTAGGCCCCTTTGTGTTAATCTCTTCATATGCGTTAATGAAGCAATTAATGTAAAGTCTTTACTTGCAAGTGTTTGCTAACGCAAAATTTTAATGTGCATCTTGATGCCACTTTTTTTAAAACTTAATCTTTATTTAAGCATAAAGATACCATCATATTGAAACCACCATCTGTTATAAAACAAATTTTTCTTGTTCCCACCTCCCCCATTCATTAATTCCTCTATCCTTCCACCTCCTCCCCCCACGAGCAGAAGAGACCCCCAACCCACTTATACCAGCAACAGATGGAGGGTTAAGCATCTTGGCCAAGATCAGGAGGGGCAGTGGGATTGAATCCTGGATTCCCTGGTTCTCTCCTGCTCCTTTAACCATGAAGATAGTCCATAATAGGACATGCCCTGAAGAATTTCAGTGCAAGCCTTAGATGGGAGTTGGCAAATTTACACTATAACTTAAAAGGTAATGTTAGAGTTTAGAAAAATAAAATTATTTAAAAATGAAAAACAGGAAATGTAATTGAATGACTTAGGAAAACTTTTGTCATTATGGGGTAGATTCAGGTTTGCATTTAGTGGGGATGGATGTTCAGTAAATGTCAGGGTGTCAATCCTGCATACAGAGCTCCCCGCACGTACAGGCATGTTGTATGGGGAGCTCTATTTGTGGGCAGGAGGAGGAACGAGGGCGAGGAGTGGGCAGGAACCTGACCCCAGACATACAGGGCTGATTCTAAAGTCTGCCCTGTATGTCCGGGATTGGCCATTTAACCCCATTAACAAGCAATTGTAACACATGTCAGCAGCACAGCTAATGCTTGATTCACTAAAGGGCAGAAGAAGTTTGTGTTAAAAGCACCATCAGTGCTTGTGGCTTGTATGGAGATTGCTTCAGTGTGGAAGCAGGAAATGATGCGTTCCTTTCCTCCTTTGTTTTCCGCAGCAAATTTAGTATTGCACACTGCCCTAATACTTTTATCTGGCTAGGTATATCAAGCGAACAATAAAGCTAAATGTAAAGACTAGAGAATTTCTACTAAGTAGGCTCAATAAAGTGTCTACTTTAGCAAGATTCATGGTATTATGCCACTGGTCCATGACAAAATTTTCAATTCTCCAGGACCAAGCAGGAAGTCAGTCCTCACTTATGGGTGACGTCGGCGCCGACGGAGCCCTCGCGGAGCAATTTTCCCCAGCTTTCAAAGAAAGCCTTTGGGAATTGCAGCGCGCATGCGCGGTCGTCTTCCCGCCCGAGGGTGCCATCTTAGCCAGTCTTCTTTTTTCCGCGGAGCCCTACAGACGTCCCCGTCTTGTCCCCGCGAAAAAGTCGATTTTTCTTCATTATTTTATCCTTTTTCCTTCGGTTCGACGCCGATCTTTTTCCAGCCCGGACTCGCGACGCCGGTCACGAGTCCTCTCACTTTTTTTCGGTTTTTCTGACTTTGTCAGCTTTCGTTTTCATTTTCCCTGGCAGCCCGGTCCTTTGACCTCGCAGGGGCCCTTTTTCCCCCGATGGCTGCCAGTGGCTTTAAGCGGTGTGGTCAGTGTGACCGAAATATGTCACTCACTGACACACACGACTTTTGCCTCCGCTGCCTGGGCCCGGATCATGAGGAACTGATCTGTGGGCCCTGCGGCAAAATGTCCTCAAAAGCATTGAGAAGTCGGCGGCATCAGCGTGATCGAATCTTCGCTGACCCCAGCCGTACCCGGACCTCGTCGGAGGCCTCCGCGTCAAAAGGCTCCAGCTCGGACCGTCGCCGGAGTTCCTCCGACCGGGGTTCTCCCTCCGGGGACCATCGTCGGACGGTGAAACCCGCGAGGGCGGCGTCGGTGGACGCTCCTGGTTCCGCGAGGGCCAGGTCGCATAGCCCCGATAGCCGCCCCGGGTGCTTGGAGAAGGAACACCTCCCGAAGCGACCTCGCCTGGAGTCGGAGATGCCTGCTCGGGTAAGTCCTGTGGTCCTTCTGGACTCGCCTCCGCGACAGCCGACGTCGGGCCCGACGCCGTCGGGGCCCGAGTCGGGGGCTGCTGGGTCACCTGAGCTCGGACTCAGGTTGACGGCCTTGGAGAGCAGACTGTCTGCCTTCATGGACCAGCAGCGGGCACTGCTCGCTGGCCTCGCTGGCGCCGCTGCCCCGACCGCCGGGACGTCGACGTCCAAGTCGACCCCGGAGACCGAGCCGATCCTCGAGTCGATGAGAACTCGAGTCGATCCTCGGTCGAGGTCACCCTCGGCCTCCCGTTCGGGACCGAGGTCGCCGACGCCGACTCCCTTGGCGTCGGGGCGGCAGGCGCCGCGCCCTGCCCGGGCCGACCCCACCGATTCCTCGTCGGAGTCGGTCTGGGAGTCTGAGGAGGAAGAGTCACCTGATTCTTTTCGGACTCGGTGTGTCCCCTCGGACTCACCTGAGTCCGAACCTCGGAAGCAGTCCCCCCCGGAGGATGCCCGGTTCTCGGACTTCGTTAGGGATATGGCCAAGGCTTTGGCCTTCCCTGCGGATCCCGAGGAGGAGCCTCGAGCCGAAGAGCTCGACGCCCTCCAGTATGACTCTCCCGCGAGGGAACACTTTACTGTACCGGTTCCTCCTATGCTGGAACGGCTACTCTTCCGCATGTGGGAGAGTCCGGCCTCCTCGCCGGTCCTGAGCAAGCGGGTCGATTCTATCTATCGGGTCTGCAAGAGCCCTGGCTTCCAAAAGGCACAGCTACCACACCATTCCATGGTAGTGGAATCGGCCATGCATCGTCTTAAGAGCCAGAAGATGCACTCCTCGGTGCCCCCTGGCAGGGAGGCCCGTAACCTGGATGGCCTTGGTAAGAAGTGTTTCCAGGGCTCTATGCTCGCATGTCGTGTCCAGACTTACCAGCTGTACATGGGCATGTATCTCCGGGATCTGGCTAAAGAGCTAGCCGGATTCTCCGCTGGTCTGTCCGAGGAACCCTTGCGGAGGTTCCTGGCCTTGTCCACTGGCATTCGGGAATGCTCAAAGTTCATGTCCCGGGCAGCCTATGATGGCTTTGAAGCGTCGGCTCGAGTGGCCGCAGCCGGCATCGGTGCCCGCCGACAGGCTTGGCTTCAGTCGTCAGACCTTGAGCCCTGGGTGCAGGACAAGTTGGTCGATGTCCCCTGCCGAGGCGAGAACCTCTTTGGCAAGCCCATGGCGGAAAAGGCTGCACAAATTGAGACTGAGACTCTCACCAGGACCAGGCTTTCTAGGAAGACCTCCGCCCCTTCCCAGAAAAAGAAGGGCTCGGGGAAAAAGTCCTTTTACCCGAGGAAGGCGGCTGCCTACAAACAATACCCCCATTATCAGGCCCCTGCAGCTCCCCAACAGGGCCAGCAGGCCAAGGGACGGGGTAACGGGTCCCGTAGGCAGCAAGCCCCCAAGCCTGCACCACCGGCCCCTGCTCAGCAGGGTGGGGGTTTTTGACTCGCAAAGCATAGCCTCTCCCCCCCCGCTGGTTCCTCCCAGCACCGGAGGCCGGCTGGTTCACTTCGCCCACAGGTGGTCCAGCATCACCGCAGATGCCTGGGTGCTTCAAGTCGTGCGAGATGGCTATCTTCTCCACTTCCACCAGGTCCCTCCCTCCTATTTTCCGGGAGAACCTCCGCGACCCCCTCTGCACAGGGAATTACTCCTTCAGGAGTTAGCAGGTCTTCTGCAGGATCAGGCGGTGGAACCGGTGCCACACCACCTGAGAGGTCAAGGCTTTTATTCCAGGTATTTTCTGATACCAAAGAGAACAGGGGGCCTCAGACCCATCCTGGACTTGCGCAACCTCAACAAGTTCCTTGTGCGGGAGAAGTTCAAAATGCTTACCCTTGGAATCCTTCTGCCCTACCTCCAGCAGGGAGATTGGCTATGCTCCTTGGATCTAAAGGATGCCTACACGCACATCCTCATCCACCCAAGCCACCGCCAATACCTAAGGTTTGTGGTGGCAGGAAATCATTACCAGTACAGAGTACTGCCCTTTGGCCTGTCCTCCGCACCGCGAGTCTTCACAAAATGTCTCGCGGGTCGTGGCGGCCCATCTCCGGCTTCACGGCCTCTATGTCTTTCCGTACCTCGACGACTGGCTCATCAGAGCAGCGTCCGCTCGGGAGGTCACCAACGCCACGCGCCGCACGGTGACTCTTCTGCAGCACTTGGGCTTTGTTATAAACTTCGCAAAGTCCACTTTGCTCCCCTCACAGGATCTCGAGTTCATCGGCGCAAGGCTGCACACTCCTCAGGCGCGAGCATACCTACCGCTCGACAGGGCTCAACGGCTCATGGACCTAGCCGACCGTTTTCGCAGCCAGCCCCTGGTCTCCGCCAGGCGCTTCCTGAGACTACTCGGCCATATGGCTTCCACCGTCCATGTGACCCCCAATGCCCGCCTGAATATGCGGTCTGCTCAATGGTGTCTCCGCCAGCAGTGGCGTCAAGCCACAGGCGGCCTAGCAGACCTAGTGCGCGTCTCCGAGCCGCTGATCTCGTCTCTCCGGTGGTGGCTCCGGCAGCCGAACCTCATATTCGGAATGCCTTTCCAGTCACCTCAGCCGACCCGGGTGCTGACCACCGATGCATCCCTCCTGGGCTGGGGAGCACATTGCCAAGAGGCACGTACTCAGGGCCTCTGGACCACGTGGGAGTCTGCTCAGCAGATCAACTTCCTGGAGCTCAGGGCGATCCGCCTAGCTCTCAAGGCCTTCTCCCACCTGACTTCCCACCAGTCCGTCCTTGTCCAGACGGACAATCAAGTTGCCATGTTCTACGTGAACAAGCAGGGGGGCACGGGCTCCTTCCTCCTCTGCCGGGAGGCACAGAAGCTCTGCTCTTGGGCCGTCAGTCACGGCATTCTCCTCAAGGCAGTTTATCTCCCGGGACAAGAAAATTGCCTTGCGGACAAACTCAGCAGGGTCCTCCAGCCGCACGAGTGGCGTCTGGATCCCTTGGTAGTTCAGAAGCTCTTCCTCAAGTGGGGCCTCCCCACGGTGGATCTCTTTGCCAGTCCTCACAACCGGCAGCTTCCTCGCTTCTGCTCTCGTCAGCCACACCCCCTTCGGGTTGCGGCGGACGCTTTTCTGATCTCATGGTCGGGGAGCCTTCTGTACGCTTTCCCTCCCATCCCGCTAGTCTCTCGGACTCTTTTCAAGGTTCTCCGAGACAAAGCCTTCATGATCCTGGTGGCCCCTCGCTGGCCCAGGCAGCCGTGGTTTCCGCTCCTGCTGCAACTGGCGGTGGAGGATCCAATCCCTCTGGGGGTACAACCGGATCTCCTCACTCAGGATCAGGGGTCCCTACTGCACCCCAACCTCAGGTCTCTCAACCTCATGGCCTGGCTGCTGAGAGGGTAGTCCTTGCTCCCCTTCTCCTGCCGGCGGAGGTGGAGGAGGTCGTCTTGGCTTCGCGACGGCCTTCTACCCGCAAATGCTACGCCCTTAAATGGCGTCGCTTTGCAGTCTGGTGTACCCAACAGTCTCAGGATCCCTTCTCCTGCCCGGTGTCGGTGATCTTGCAGTACTTGCTACACCTCTCTAATCTGGGACTTAAGTCCAACTCCGTCAAAGTTCACCTCAGTGCTCTTTCAGCACATCATGTGCCGGTGGACGGCAGACCTCTCTCCAACGACCCTCTCGTAGCGAGGTTTCTCCGAGGTCTCCTTCTACTTAAACCACCTCTGCGCCCGCCAGCGCCTGACTGGGACCTGAATGTGGTTTTGCAGCGGATCACCTGTCCGCCTTTTGAACCTATGGCTACCTGTTCTCTCCGTTTTCTGTCTTGGAAAACACTGTTCTTGATAGCCCTCACTTCCGCTAGACGCGTAAGTGAATTGCAGGCCCTCGTGTCTGATCCCGCTTACACTAGGTTCTACAAGAATAGGGTAGTCCTACGGACTCACCCAAAATTTCTGCCTAAAGTGGTCTCCCCTTTTCACATCAATCAGGAGGTGGTACTTCCAACCTTCTTTCCCAGACCACACTCCAGCCGAGCTGAAACGGTCCTCCATACCCTGGACTGTAGAAGGGCATTGAACTTCTACCTTGACCGTACGTGGGAGCACCGTAAAGCTGCTCAGCTTTTTGTGTCTTTTGACCCCAATAAATTGGGGCTCCCAGTCTCCAAGCGTACTCTGTCCATCTGGGTTGCGGACTGTATGTCTTGGGCTTATGGGGCAGCCGGACTCTCCTTAGAAAGTCGAGTCACGGCTCATTGCGTTCGGGCAAAGGCTACGTCAGTGGCTTACCTCCGCTCTGTTCCGCTGGCAGACATCTGCCGGGCCGCTACTTGGTCTTCGAAGCCAGACTTTTGCGGTCCATTACTTCTCGAGAGGGAGTCCCGTAGGGACAGTGCTTTCGGACAGGCAGTCCTCCGTAATCTCTTTGAGGTCTGAGCAACTCCTACCCTCCATCCCGGATGTGGGCTACCGGTGGGTGATAATTCAGCGAAGATTCTATCCTTCTGTGCTGCTGAGCTAGAGGGAGCTCATTTTTGTGCTTAGGGTCTCCGGTAGCCTTGAGCTTGGGAGTCCCATAAGTGAGGACTGACTTCCTGCTTGGTCCTGGAGAAAGCGTAGTTACTCACCTGTAACAGGTGTTCTCCAGGAGCAGCAGGAATCAGTCCTCACTACCCTCCCTCCTCCCCTTGGAGTTGCAATCGTCTGCTTATGTTCTTTTTGCAAATTTTTATGCTGTCTTTTTTAGCTATGTCATCTGACTGGCTAAGATGGCACCCTCGGGCGGGAAGACGACCGCGCATGCGCGCTGCAATTCCCAAAGGCTTTCTTTGAAAGCTGGGGAAAATTGCTCCGCGAGGGCTCCGTCGGCGCCGACGTCACCCATAAGTGAGGACTGATTCCTGCTGCTCCTGGAGAACACCTGTTACAGGTGAGTAACTACGCTTTCTTCAACCTGGAAAAGAGACGGCTGAGGGGAGATATGATAGAGGTCTATAAATTAATGAATGGAGTGGAACGGGTAAACGTAAATCGATTGTTTACGCTATCAGAATATAGAAAGACTTGGGGACATGTAATGAAGCTACAGGGTAAACTATTTAAGACAAATAAGAGAAAATAATTTTTTCACTCAACGTGTAATCAAACTCTGGAATTTGTTGCCGGAGGATGTAATAAGAGCTGTTAGTGTAGCTGGGTTTAAAAAAGGTTTGGACAAGTTCCTGGAGGAAAGGTCCATAAACCATTATTAAAAAGGGACCCAGGATATCAGTGCTTGACCCAATACAAGAATTGTGGAACCTGTGTTTTTTGGGCACACTGCTAGGTACGTATGACCTAGATTGGCCACTGTTGGATACAGGATACTGGGCTTGATGAACCTTGGTCTGACCCAGTATGGCATATCTTATGTTCTTATGTTCTTAAAATTTAAAAAGAACTATATGCCATTTATGTAGTGGCTGAAGAGAGTCTGAGCTCTCCTTTCTGTAATATGGAGGCTTGAGCTAAGCTTGGAAGAGAAGTTTACATATGGGTTGGGGGGGCAGGACACTGAATACTTGGCCTAGATCCTTGGCAAGATTTCATCTGAATTCTAAGGGGTATCTTTACTAAACCGCGGTAATGTTACCCATGTTAGGTTCCGCGGTAATGGTACAGATGCCCATATAAAGGCGTGGGCGTTGCATCGTTACGGCAAGCCGTATCAGCTAACGCGCATTACAAGGCACCTTAGACTAACATGCGTTACAAGACACCTTGTAAGGCCGCATTATAAGTAAGGTGCCTTGTTAGGTGCCCTATAAGGTGCCTTGTTAGGTGCCTTATAAGGTGCCTCATAAGGCACCTCATAAGGCGCTTTGTAAGGCACCCTATAGGGCTCCTTAGGCTAAGCGTCGTATTAGGCACCCCTGGACAAGGCACCTTAGAAGGCACCCTGGGTTACAGAACCATAGGTTAAGGTGGCCTAACAAGGTTACGGTGCCCTAGGTTAGTGTGCCCTAAGGGCTTCAAGGTGCTTCAGGATGACATGCATGACCTGTGAGGCATACAGACAGATGTAGCCCTAACACTAGATAAAGCACCGAGGAAAGGCAATGAACAGGTGAGTGAAGGAGGGAGAGCTGGGAGCTGCTGGACCTGCCATATCTGTGGGCATCCCATGTGGCTGCCAGTACTGTTGACAAACATGGTGGGGGCAACTGTACCACAGCACAGGGTGTTGGCAATGTAAAGTACTGGAAAGACAGTGGGTGACAGACGATGGCAATTCGTGTCCCCCAGTGGAGGTGGATGTGGCAGGATAGTTACAATGATGGGTGGACAGAGGAGTGGTGGTGCCATGCAGATCAGGCACAGGCGAGGCAAGCACAAAGAGGCATAATGTAGGAAAGGGTAGCAGTACAGGACATGGGGTGGCAGCCTGCACAGACAGACAGGATGCTACACAGCTGACAGATGCAGATAGACTGAAGGAATGTTGGCAACTGTGGCGAGGGTATTACAGGCTGGCAGCACAGCTCTACAAAAATATGACTGTTACAGGCATGCAAACTATTTGAGTAGGACAGGCATGAAAGGAGGGAACAGTGAGGAATCGAACCCATGAACACTGCTGAGAATGGCATTGTACTAACCAGTAGGCTATACCTCCATGATGTATCTCACAGCAATGGCTGGGTACAGAAAGACAGCAGGTCACCGCACAAACTGTCCGCTCCGAGTGCCAGGATAGGGTAACCCCACCAGTACCCATGATGCAATGCACATGCTGAATAGCTGTCTACAGCTGATCACCAAATGGGGCCTGCAGCTCTCTGGTACTGCAGCTTGGAAAGACGAACTGATAGTGCGTGATACTGGCACACAGTAGCTACAGACCATGCCATTGTGCAGATTCTGTGTTCACCCTGAGGGATAGGATGGATGCCCAGCACTAGGTCCGCAGTACAGGTGGTGCTAGAGATAGGTCCTGCTGTACATCCCCATCACTACCAGTGTGTGACAGGTGTTCCTTGCAGTGCATCCGAAGGTAATTCCATGTCCATCTGTGTTCCGCAGTCACATGTGGTCCTCTGGAACCAGACACCACCCAGATTAATGCGTATCCAGTGTTAGGGTCTGGCTGACATGGGCACCTGTTATTAGGGCAGAGGGGTTTCTAGACTTGCATGAGGTTTGTGTAGCAGTGCCTCTACAGGTCAAAGTGGTATACACTATATACCCCAAAGGGCCCACAATCACCCTTTTTGTACCTATGGGACACTTACCTGAGCCCTGGTGAAGCAACCTCCATCCTGCTGGTATAAGACAGCCCTCAAGGGTTGGTAGGCCAGAGCCATACCTGTGACTGGGGCAGACCAACAGTAATGCTGGGGTTAGGTCTGAAAAACCTCAACTGCCTCACACCACAGTTTGCCATTCACCAACAGACGGCACAGTCAGATTGCACCTGCAGCACCCTACAAGGTGTTCCAACCATGCACAGAGTAACTGCAGACAGTCCACTAGACAGGCCATAGTACATGCTCACAGAGGATCTATGTGCACCAAGCAGATATTTCAGTGATTGAGCCATAACACTGGGAACGTAACCTGGAAACAGCACAAGCACTGGCAAGTCAAATGCAAGGCATTGATAAGGCAGGCAAAGAGAGAATTTGAGAAGAAGCTTGCGGCGGAAGCAAAAACGCGAAATAAAGACCTTTTCAAGTACATTCGTAGCAAAAAACCTGTGAGAGAGTCAGTTGGTCCATTAGATGATAAAGGGGTTAAAGGAGCACTAAGAGGCGACAAGGCGATAGCGGAGAGACTGAATGAATTCTTTGCTTCGGACTTTACTGAGGAAGATGTAGGGATGTTACCACTGTTCCCTCTAAGCTGTGCGCGTGTGCGCACGCACACACCTCGCCGAGCGAGCGCACATACTTTACAACAGAGCGCACAAACATTACCGCTCTGATTCTGATAGAAAACAACACAGACGTCTTAAAATTTAAAAGTTATGATTGTAATTACTAGAAATTTCCCGCTTCATTTAGTAATCGTCTATTTTCATTTAATTTGATTAAAATCAATGTGGTGTACATACTGTATTCTGATGTGTAGTCAAATTTTAAAGTATATAACTCCGAGTGTCGTTATGTGGCGCACAAAAATTTAACCTTCCTTCAAAAGCTGCACACAACTGATATCTTATGTGCACACAGCCTACAGAAAATTAGAGGGAACATTGGATGTTACCCATGACTGAAGTGGTATTTAAAGGTGCGGAAGAATTGAAGGAAATATCGATACATCGGGAAGATGTCTTACAACTATTAGATAAACTGAAGAGTAGCAAATCACCTGGGCCGGATGGTATACATCCAAGGGTGTTGAAAGAACTGAAATATGAGATTGCAGAACTGCTATCAGTAATCTGTGAACTATCATTAAAATCATCTCTAATACCTGAAGATTGGAGGATCGCCAATGTAACACCAATTTTTAAAAAGGGTTCCAGGGGTGATCCGGGAAACTACAGACCGGTGAGCCTGACGTCAGTACCGGGAAAAATGGTAGAAACCATCATAAAGAATAAAATTACTCAGCATGTAGATAGTCACAACCTAATGGGAGACAGCCAACATGGCTTTAGACAAGGAAGATCTTGTCTTACTAATCTGTTATGTTTTTTTGAAGGAGTGAATAAACAGGTGGACAAAGGTGAGTCGGTTGATATTGTGTATCTGGACTTTCAGAAAGCCTTTGACAAGGTCCCTCATCAGAGACTTTTGGCAAAACTAAAGAGTCATGGGATAGGAGGCAGTGTACTATTGTGGATCAGGAACTGGTTAAAAGATAGAAAGCAGAGGGTAGGGCTAAATGGCCACTTTTCCCAATGGAGAAAGGTGCATAGTGGTGTACCCCAGGGATCTGTGCTGGGTCCGCTGCTTTTTGACATATTCATAAATGACCTGGAAAGTGGAATAACGAGTGAGGTTATCAAATTTGCAGATGACACAAAACTATTTAAAGTTGTTAAAAACCCAAGAGGATTGTGAAAAATTGCAAGAGGATCTTGATAAATTGGAAGACTGGGCATCAAAATGGCAGATGAAATTTAATGTGGACAAGTGCAAGGTTATGCACCTAGGGAAGAACAACCCAAACTATGGTTACACGATGCAAGGTTCCATAGGAACCACCACCCAGGAAAAAGATTTAGGCGTCATTGTGGATACCATGTTAAAACCCTCGGCCCAGTGTGCAGCGGCGGCGGCCAGGAGAGCAAATAGAATGCTAGGTATGATAAGGAAAGGAATGGAAAATAAAACAAAAGATATTATAATGCCTCTATATTGTTCCATGGTGAGACCGCACCTTGAATATTGTGTGCAATTCTGGTCGCCGTATCTTAAAAAGGATATAGCGATTTTAGAAAAGGTACAGAGAAGAGCCACCAAAATGGTAAAGGGGATGGAAGGATACTCCTATGAAGAAAGGCTAAAAAGGTTAGGGCTCTTTAACCTGGAAAAGAGACGACTGAGGGGAGATATGATAGAAGTCTATAAATTAATGAACGGAGTGGAACGGGTAAACGTAGATCGATTGTTTACCTTATCAGAACATAGAAAGACTAGGGGACATGCAATGAAGCTACATGGTAAACTATTTAAGACTAATAAAAGAAAATATTTTTTCACTCAACGTGTAATCAAACTCTGGAATTTGTTACCGGAGGATGTAGCAAAGGCTGTTAGTGTAGCTGGGTTTAAAAAAGGTTTGGACAAGTTCCCGGAGGAAAGGTCCATAAACCATTATTAAGAAGTGAACGAAGATATCAATGCTTGACCCAGTACAAGTATTGTGGAACTTGTGTCTCTTGGGGAAACTGCTAGGTACATATGAACTAGATTGGCCACTGTTGTAAACAGAATACTGGGCTTGATGGACCTTGGTCTGACCCAGTATGGCATATCTTATGTTCTTATGTTAACCTCCAGGTATTACTGGAGACAGATAGTGTAGAGCGCTATGTGGGAACCTAGACATGCCATGGTCACTGCTCGGTCAAAGTGAGAGTGTCCTCCCAGCATGACATGCTGTGGCCACCCTGTCCATGCAGGAGGTGGTCGGGCACTACAGTGTCCCAGCCATTGCCCCACACCCTGTGAAGATGAATCCTGGCCAATCTGCCCACAATACCTTCTCATTATGCATATATTCAGGCTAACGCTGGTAACAGTGGGACATTGTGGGCCCAGTGAGGTGTGGGCAGCCACAAAACAATGGATAGACATATACACACACACACACACACACTCCTATTGCAGCATTGTGCAAAGATAGGGGTGGTTGGCAGCCCTGCCTGCCACCCTGGTCCTGATCACAGTGCCGACATTGATAAACTGTGCAGGAGGTAGTAGTAGTAGTAGTGCTCTGGTGATAACTGCAGCTCCGTGCTAGGGCCAACAGCCTGACTCTCCATGCAGCTTGGGATTGTGGAGCCTGTGTGAGTGGGTGTTTGTACCCCTGTTTGCCTCTGCTTTGGGCTTTGCACATGTTGCTGTTGTATCTGCATTGTAGGGTAAAATATAGGGGCATGCTCTGCAGGATCCACAGCTGGGACTTGAACCTGTGACCCTCTGCTTCTGGACACACTGGCTGTGTGTACTGCACCACACTGTTGCCACAGATGCACAGTAGTCCCTGGAGTTACCTGTACTTTTCCACAGCCAGATCTTTTATGTTGCACTGCACACCATGTACTGGTACAGGGCATGGCCTAGGTCCACTGCAGGCAGGTGCCACTGCCCTCTCCAGCACGGGCACACAACCCCCTGCCATGTTGACATGACCATATGCTGTTGGTGCTGGTAGTGCGCAGTCCCAGGCCATCCACTGTGTGGGTAGGCGGTTGCCTAGAGAGCGGGGTCTGGGGTGGGGAGGCATACATGGGCATCCTCACATCTGCCCCATCACTGCCTTTCAATATTATGTCCCTTCCACTTGGGGGAGGGTTGGCTGGGGGGATGTCAGGTCAGTGCCCTGGCAACTGCTAGGGTGGACCATGTAGCTGTAGGTGGATTGTGTTTGGCCTTTGTCAGCTGCTGTCTTGCTGATGTCCGGTTTCTATGTTCCTATGTGCTACTTAGGCAACTGCCTAGTCCACCCTGTGCCCCCACTACATGTCCCACCTGCAGCCCCCTATGCCCCATTTGCACCATCACCATAGTGGCCTTTCATACTTGGGCACTATGCTGTTGCTGCAAATGGAGCACTACTATCACTTTTCTTGGGCTCCCAGCCTATGCTGTACATTGCTGACTCTGAAATGGTTTCTCACTCTTGCAAATGTGTGCTAACACCAGGTTTTCAGTCACAGTAAGATTCAGCCCTTCAGTTCCCCGCGTTAGTGTGGAACGGGCCTCTTCCCACCCACTGACCCCTTCTTTCCGCCCTCTCTCCACCCTCTGCAGGACTTACCAGGGCCGGGAACGCTAACGCGCGTTATGTAAAGTTAACGCGCGTTAGGTAACGTTAACGTGCGTTACGCACCCTAATGTTACCTAATGCGCGTTAACGTAGCATCTGCTACGTTAACCACGGTTTAGTAAACATACCCATAAATTGTCTCACTCCTTTCTCAAAAGCTTTTTTCTAAATTTCTTTTTTTTTTTTTTTAACTTTTGCATGTTTTATTTTCTATAGAAAATGAATATCTTTGACAAACTAGAGCAATGATCATGTCCCCAGAAATAGGCACCGTTAAGTCACAATGGGGGGGAGGGGGCGTGGATTTTGCTCATGCTTTTTTAGGAATAGTTCAAGGTGACCTGCACTCAGTTACAGTAGGTATTTTCCTTTCCCCGAGGCCTTACAGTCTTAGGTGGTACCCGAGGCAATGAACAGTTAAGTGACTTGCCCAAGGTCATAAGGAATTTGATCCTGGCTTCCCTCATTCTTAGCCTACTTTTCTAACCATTGGGCTGTCCTCTATTCCCTATTGGGCCTAATTTATTAAGCTTTGTCCCCCTAGACACAGAACAGGGGAAAAGCTTTAGTAAGTTAGGCTCACCGTGCTTCAGATAAGATAGAGACTGGCAGGCAACCTTTTGGGGGTACGGAATTTGTCACCTGAAGAAGTGGACTGGATTCCACAAAGAAAGGGTGAGATGTACTTGGAATGCCTCCATCAGCATGGATTTTTCATGTCACTTTTTTGGATAGAACTGTAGTTAGTGGTGACCTTTTTAGCCTTGTAATCTTTTCTGATCATTATTTTGACTAGAGATATCAATTTGATTTGTGGTAGGGGTCTTTTACCTTTACCCAACTACACTTATGCCACATTCCACCTAACACTGAAGTTGGAAACAAAATGACATCAGTGGACATAATCAAATCTGAGGTCTTGGAAGTGGTTCCTGCTCCATCTAGCTTTGTGTCAACATATAACTGGTATAATTGTCCAACCTCATGCATTTATTTTGGCTTCTGTGAGGATGCAGGTTATATCAAGGCTTAAAGAGATTCATCAGAGCTCCCGTATCTTACATTTTGTTACTTACTTCATCTGCAATGCAAACTCCTCCCTGCTCTCGAATGAGCTGATAAGTTTCCTTTAGAAATTCCTTGGGATACTGAACTACTCCACCCACACCCTGCAAGACACATGAACCCAAGAAGCAATACTGAAAAATACATCTGTCTGTCAACAACATAAAAGCTATAGTACAAAGTGAAACAAAACAAATAGAGTAAAAAATAACACCAAAAAATACTGATGAGAACCAGTAGTCAGTTCTGAAATATGCTTATAATTTTCCACCTTCAACCCATCTTTAATAGGATAAATTCCCATTGGGTTCTTGTTCTCCAAGGTCATTATGGGAACCACTAGGAAATATTCCAAGCTTTGGATTTTGCTTTAAAAATCTTTGCAAAATGAAACCTCCTTCTGGATACATCTCTGTGCAAGGGGGCTACATTTGATATAGAAATGAATCTGACTCACTTTCTCCAGTCATGGAAGCGATTCTCAGATAGGAGGCAAAAACTTATGTTCAAGATTCAGAATCTAAGATTTATAAGTTAGTCACAAAGATTTTCCACATAGGAATGTTGCTAATAAAAAAGTCTTTACTGAAATAATTAGGCATCTACATATTTCCTTCTTACTGCATCCATCGTACAGTGTTATAAATAAAATAAATTTGTGATGCTTCTCTGCATATCCTCAAAGGATATCTTCGCTTCTCTCTTGAAATTTAGGTTCCCCTTGGATTGGTGCTGGGTTTCCTAACTCCCTAAGGATATTTTGTTTTCCCCTTTTCTCCTTTATTCACTCTCTGACTCCTCAGCCACAGTTTTAGATAGTCAGCTCTCCCCTTTCTCCTGTCCTGTCCTGGGTACCTGGCTAGCACCAGGTGATTTTATTTATTCATGCTTCTATACTGCAGTATCCAATAAGCTCCCTGTGCTGTACAATTAAAAATTCTTAACAATAATACAGTCATATGGTCAATACCACATAGCATACAATCATAACCCATTCTCAACTAATCCTAGCTATAAGCATAGCAAAAAAGGTTTTCAGTGCTTTCTTAAGACAAACAAGATCTGTTTCCCTCCTAAGCTCTCCAAGGAGAGCACTTCTGAGCTATGGGGCCATTACGAAAAAAGCCCAACTTCTATGCCTACTTGTAACTAACTGGACTTCCTGAATGTCAGAAATATATTCTAATTGAGCTCCTTGAGAATGCAAACTACAGTTTGAGACAAAAACCCAAACTCTAAGTAATCTGGGGCACACTGGACTCTAGCTTAAAATGCTAACATCAAAAACTTATATTGAATAACAGTATCGAACAGTTAACCAATCAAGACACAACAGCACTGGGGTTGCATAATGAAACCTTGACAATTCTTCTAGCAACCAGCAACCTTTTGTCCAGGTACATAGGTATGCTTTGACATTACCTTCCCCTTCACATCATTTTGTACAGTACGTTCTCTGAGGAATGGGGTTTGACTAGGTTCCAGGTTTTATATTTGTGAGTAGGAATATGAGTGGGAGGTACTATGGTGGTTCTATGGAAAAAGAAGGGTGTTCTGACAGGTTATAAGCAGTTAATATTATTCTCACTTAGTCATTCTCACCTGAATCGGCTCAGCAATGAATCCAGCTATCCGCTTTGGCACAACGGTATTTAGCGTTTCTTTTAACTGCTCAATGTACTTGTCTTTTGCTTGACAACGTTCTGCATTTAGAAAACATAGATATTACTGCTTTAAAAACTGATGTGAAAATTACTCTTATTTAACATATATGTACAACCAATATGTGAACTCATCAAAAACACAAAATCCAAAACAGAATATATGCTGACGACATCATGGTATACGCCTCACTTGAAATAAACAATCCTGACATCTCAACCATAACATCATGTGTAGAAAAAATGATCACCTGGTTCAATGAAAACAACCTATCTATAAACCACAAAAAGACAGAGGCACTCTTCGTTACAAGACACACATCATTCACCCCACCGGAATCAATCAACATACGGCAATGACCCATAACAGCAAAAAAGGAGATTAAATACCTAGCAATCATCATGGACTAGCATCTCACCATGCTACCCCACATAAAAAGAACCACTGCAAACGCATACCATAAAATGAAAATCATCCAGAGCTTAAAATTTATCCTTGATCAAGACCACGCCCATACCATTTTCCAGGCAATAATCACTCCAACACTCGACTGCTGTAACACTCTTTACCAAGGACTCCCAAAACAAACCATCACGCCACTCCAAATAGCGCAAAACACTGCAGCACAAATCATAACAGGAACATCCAAACATGAACACATTACTCCTATATTCGACCAGTTACATTGACTCCCAATACAAACCTGCATCAAATTCAAAGCAACCTTAATTATCTTCAAAATCATCCACCATTAACAGCTGACACCGTACAAGACCTCATAACAAGAGATACCAGTACCCAACCCAGGAGACAAATCAACACGAACATCATCATCACACCTCACGGGTTTCAGAAAACCAAACAATCCACAACTGCAAGAGCGCTCTCACTCTATGTCCCATCGATATGGAACTCACTTCCAGATAACATGCGTGCGATCACTGATATTAAAGACTTCAGGAAGAAGCTCAAAACTCTACTGTACACAGACTACCTGGAACATATTACCTAACCTCCCGACCGACAAAACATCCAAACTACCATCTATTGACACTAGGCCATGGACCAACAACCTCTCCTCAATGCTACAAACTTGATCTGTACATAGTTTGGTCAAATATATGACCCTATAAAAATGTTAACTTGTTATTGGTCCACCCCCTCCCCCTATTTAAGCTTTATTGTACAATGGTTAAGTGTTCCTTCTTATAATAATTAAATGTTCTATGTATACTGTTGAGTTCTTATGTAAACCACTTTGACTGAAGGATAAAGTGGAATAAAAAAATGGTTAAATAAATAAATAAAATAAAATAAGAAAATGTTTTTGCTATTTTTTTTTCATTTAGTTACTGCTCGTGTTCATTTTAAAAGTCTTTAGGGCTATGTTTATGCCTTGACCTAATACTCTTCTACAACTCCTCTCCTTCAAACTTCCGCAAATCAATCCTTCCCTCATCTGACCATCACCTCTTAACATTTACTCTTCAGCTTCTGCCGTCCCAACCTCGTCATGTCTCCTCTGACCTATTTAGAAACCTTCATAATATTGATCCCCTGACTCTCTCCTCCACCATCTCTCCATCTCTTTCCTCCATTTTATCCTCCAATTCCGTCAACGAGGCATTATCTTCATACAATTTATTTATTTATTTATTTAACAGGTTTTTTATACCGCCTTTTCCTTAAATCAAAGCGGTTACAAAGACATACAAAGGCTAAACATAGGCAAGGGAAGTGAAAGAAGGGAAACATAACATGGTGAACAATTACAAAAAACACAATATTGAGAGATTACAATTAATATGAGTTAGTTAGGTGTCATAGCCATAGTGCTCAATGAAAAGAACAAATTTTAGTTGTTTTCAGAATTCCTTCAGTTCCTCAATTGATCGTAGGTCGGGGGGGGGGGGGGAGAGAGTTCCATATTAGAGGGGCCGATAAGGAAAGAGCTCTTTGTGAGGTGAATTTACAGACTTTAGAGTAGCTACTTGGGGTGCTGAGGGTGTCAGTTGTGGCTTTCCTTCTAGGTCTTTTGCTGGTGTTAGAGAATAAGAGGGCTTGGAGACTGATTGCTGAAGTCTTATGTCTGATTTTGAATATATTGATGACCAACTTGTATCTAATACGGAGGCTTATTGGGAGCCAGTGGAGTTCTTTAAGGATTGGGGTGATGTGGGCTTGAGTTGAAGAGCCGGCGATTATTCTGGCAGCTGTGTTCTGAGCCATCTGAAGTGGCTTTAGTGAGTGTTTCGGGATTCCGTTGTAAATAGGGTTGCAGAAGTCAAGAATTGGAGTTATTAGAGCCTGACAGACTGAGCGGAAATGTTCTTGGGAGAGAAGAGGCTTCAGGCGTCTAATTATTGCTACACTATCCTCAGCCCTTGACACTCTTGCCTCTCCCATCCCACGTCCTGTCAAACGATCTACTCCCCAACCCTGGCTTTCACCCACAATCCGTTACCTACGCATCTGCGCCCATTCTGCCGAACGAGCTTGGTCCAAATCCCGCTCCCCAGAAGATCTTCTACACTTCAAATTCATGCTTGGCTCCTTCCAGTCAGCCTTAGCACTTGCCAAACAATATTACTACATCCATCTGACTAACTCCCTTGCCTCTGATCCTCGCCGTCCCTTTAATACCCTCAATTCTCTCCTCGAGGTCCCCTCGCCCCTGATCCCGCCCTTTCTTTCTGCCCAAACCCTAGCCGACTACTTCCATGACAAAATCCACAAGATTACCCTCCATTTCCCTACCCCCCATCCACCTCCCCTCCTCCCCAATTGTCCTCCCCCATCCATACTCCCCCTGCCACCCTCTCCTCCTTCCCCCCGATCTCTGAGGAAGAAACCGCACTCCTTCTGTCCTCCTCCAAACCCACCACCTGTTCTTCAGACCCTATCCCCACCCATCTCCTACGTTCCATCCCCCTCACCATTATTCCTTCCATCACTCATATCCTCAACCTTTCACTCTCCACTGCAACTGTCCCCGTTGACGTCAAACATGCTGTTGTCACACCCCTCCTCAAGAAACCCTCACTTGATCCCACATGCCCTTCTAACTATCGACCCATCTCCCTCCTTCCCTTCATATCCAAACTATTAGAACGAGCACCATCGCTGCCTTGACTTCCTCACTTCCCAGGCCCTCCTGGACCCACTACAATCCAGCTTCCGTTCCCTACACTCCACTGAAACGGCATTCACAAAAGTCACAAACGACCTGTTCCTGGCTAAATCCAAGGGCCTCTATTTTATCCTCATCCTTCTTGACCTTTCTGCTGCCTTTGACACCGTTGACCATGACCTTCTCCTCATCACCCTCTCCTCGCTTGGCTTCAAGGACTCCGTACTATCCTGGTTCTCCTCCTACCTCTCCCATCGCTCATTCAGTGTATGCTCTGGTGGCTCCTCCTCCTCCCCTACCACGCTCCATGTAGGTGTACCCCAGGGATCTGTCTTGGGCCCCCTCCTCTTCTCTCTCTATACCCAAGGCCTTGGCGCGCTTATCTCCTCCTATGGCTTTCAGTACCATCTCTATGCCGATGACTCACAAATCTACCTCTCTACACCTAATATTTCTCCAGCAACCTAGTCCAAGATCTCTGCCTGTCTTTCGGACATCGCTGCCTGGATGTCTCATCGCCGATTGAAATTGAACATGGCCAAGACTGAACTCCTTGTTTTTCCACCTAACTCCTCCCCCCCCACTTCCCCCTCTCTCAATCCATGTGGATGGATCTATTATCCTTCCTGTTCCCTTGGCCCACAATCTAGGGGTTATCTTTGACACCTCTCTCTCCTTCTCTGCTCATATCCAGCTTGTAGCTAAGACCTGCCGCTTCTTTCTCTACAACATCAGCAAAATCCACCCCTTCCTCTCTGAACACACTTCCAAAACACTTATCCACTCCTTAATCTCCTCTCGCCTCGATTACTGCAACCTACTCCTTGCTGGTCTTCCTGTGAGCCACCTCCTTCCCCTTCAATCTATACAAAATCACGCTGCTCGACTAATCTTCTGCCAGCCTCACCATGCCCACATTACTCCTCTTCTCAAGTCGCTTCACTGGCTCCCTGTCCAATTCCACATCCAATTCAAACTTCTCCTAATGACCTATAAATGCATTCACTCTATGGCCCCTCAATACCTCTTATCTCGCCCTACATCCCCTCTCGAAATCTGCACTCCACTAATAAATTATTTCTATCAATGCCTTTCACCTGCACCGCGAACTCCCAACTGCACTCCTTTCACCTTGCTGCACCTTATGCCTGGAACAGCCTACCTGCGTCTGTGCACCAGGCATCCTCCCTGGCCCTCTTCAAATCCAGGTTGAAGACCCACCTTGCGTCTGTGCGCCAGGCATCCTCCCTGGCCCTCTTCAAATCCAGGTTGAAGACCCACCTTTTCACCGTTGCATTCAGATCCTGACTCCTTCCTCATCTTACCCTAACCCCTGTCAACGTTATGACCAACTATAGGCCAAACTGTACCACACCGTACCTTGCGCAGAAGTGACTAATGCTCTGTACTGTTCTTACTAATGTACTGTTCTAATTAGATTGTAAGCTCCGATGAGCATGACTCTGATGAGCAGGGACTGTCTCTTGTATGTTGGCTACCTCTTGCAGGTTAGCTGTGCAGCGCTGCGTACGTGGTGCTTTATAGTAGTAGTAGTAGTAGTAGTAGTAATGTTTACTAAAGAGCGTTAAGGGAGCAAGAGTACCGTTAACACCTGTTATCAGCACCCTTAATGCTGTGATACCGCTGCATTAACGAGCGTTAAAGGCTCCTGTGGCATTAAGGGAACAGGAGGCAGAGAGTGGGCATTAATGGGGTGGAGAGTGGGCGTTGACAGCGAGTGCTCCCTTAACACCTGTTGCACAATGGGTTTTAAAGTTCTTTAATGCTGGGAACCCTAATGCCCAGTAAAATCTTGCAGAAAAGGTGTATTTAAATGGGAGAGAGACTATTTAAATGTCTGCAATGTAATCTATACACAGGGGAACCCAAGACAGTTGTAGTAGTGCTCCATTAGCAGTAACAGCATAGTGACCAATTATGAAAGGCCACTATGTTGATGCTGCAAATGGGGCAAAGAAGGTACCATGTGGGTGATGCAGTGGGCTTGCTGGTACACAAGAATGACCAAGCAGTTGCCCAGGGGGCACAGCTGTGATGGCTGGCATGACCCCATAGTGGCAATGGATGCACACAGACATGCCGCTGCTGTTGAAAGGTTATATGCAACCATGCGGTGGGCCAAGGGACCTTGGCACCATAGGGAGATAGTCCAGCTAACTCCCAGCCCCACTGCTGCCAAAGGATCTCAGGAGGGACAGGCTGACAGCAGCGGTGGCAGTATCCTTAAAGGGAGTTGCAGAAAGCAGCCACCCACGAAGGTACTGGGGTGCATGTCTTTGCCTCCCTACAAGAGATGGAATTGGTGGTGGCCAGAGAGGGGGGCAGCAGTGGCATGAGGGTGAGGGGGGGGGCAGCATGAGCAGCTATGCGTGTCACTGCTGCCTCAACTGGCTGTGCCTCCTCAGGCGCCTGCCTACCCTGCCCAGTTGATAGGCTGGCAATGCACCCAACCCCCATTGACATCATGGTATCATGTAAGCATGCTGGGCGTGCAGTGGTGGTGGGTGCTGCACACTCCCCAGAAAAAGATGGAGGATCTGTCCTAGCCCTGTGTGTCATGTGCAAGCTATATGTGCCTACATCACCCAGAGGACAAACAGTCCAGCCACAGGAACAGTGCCTCACATGATCCCACAACACCGAGGCTGGACATAACAGGATGCATGCCCACACCCCAGTAGAGGGGTTCTGGAGTGGCAGGATGGGCACAGCTATACAGATACAACAGCAGAGACACTGCTTTCAGCACAGAACTGCTGTTTCTGCCATGATGACAGACAGTAATGGGATGGCCAGCAGACCGCCACCAATGACCATTGGCCCATGCCACCAGTCCACATAAGGGAATGGAGTGCCTGTGCTGTTGATTGGGATGCCCCCCACCCCCACATAATGAGTGGATATGTGCATGTGTGGGGGACATATCGGCGCTGCTAAAGGCCTACTCCAAAATAGGAGAATAGGGCATGTCTGGGGCAAAATGTCAACCCAGCAACCTTACCTGCATGATGAGAACACTACTACTACCATGGTACATCTGTCATGATGCGCTACAAGGCATACGCAGTGCTGGACAAACACATAGGAAGATACTCCTTTCCTGAAGAGCTTACTATAAAGTGATGACAGACAGTTCAATGCAAGAAATATAAGGGTACAATAGGGGGAGGAGACACCAGGGAAATGAGAGAGAAGGATCCAACAGCAGCTCCAAAGAGGTATGCCTTCTGCATTTATATGAAGAGGAAGAGAAAGAAGATATAATGTAAGGATAGAGGACGCTTGCACCAGGCATAAGGAGCAGTAAGGTGAAAGAAGGGAAGTCAGGGGAAGGTAGTAGAAGAACAGGGCATAGAGAGGGGATAGGGCAAGGAAGTGAAAACCCCACGGGAAGGGTTGTATGGGACAGAGGATAGATGAAAGGTGCAGGGGGGGGGGGCAGTACAGAGGATGCAGTTATAGGCTAGTCTAAGATGTTTGAGATGGATAAGTAAACATATGGGAAGTCAGTGCAGCAATATCAGGAGAGGGATGATATGAGTGTGTTGGGACTAGGAGACGATGAGCCACACAACGGAACTCTGGAGTGATGGGTGGGGAGAGAGATGATGCCAAGAAAGACCAGCCAGGAGTAGGGTACAGGTGCAAGACGGATGGTACCTATAGTGTGGACATAAGTTTTAGTCCTGCATTCAGAGAGCAAGATACTTTGTGTGAACCAGAGATCCCTCCAAATGTGCAAACCCAGTCACGAACAGCCATCTGATGCACCAATGCATCCAAGTCATCAAAATCTGTCTTTAGGATGTGACATCATGGCCTGACCACACCAGAAACACACACCAGGTATGGGGGACCATAGCCATTCGGCCTGTCCCATCATGCCATGCAGTGTGTGTGTGTGCTGTTACATGGGCTGTCCCCCTGAGTGGACATATCCCAAGTGTTCCAATGAAATGACAGTTCCACCAACAGCATTGGCAGCCAGTACACAATTCAAAACAAACAATACGTGTCTCTCTCACACCCATCAAGACAATGCCCACATCTACCCCCATGGGATGATAAACCCATAAGGGAGCTCTGTGGCTCAGCACACAAAGGTTGCAGGTTCAAGACCTGATTGTGGATCACATCTGGCATGTCCCTGTGGTTAAACTTGATCTCACATTGCAGGTAAACCACCAACAGGTGCAACCCATAATGATACGTGCAGCTAGGAACCACATACCCATCAGCTGCATGGACAGCCTACACTACCCATGCCTGAATAGCATTGCAGGCTGATAGCACCAGCATACCGAGCAAGAGGTAACAATGTATGTTCATTGCAGAGCACACAATGAATGCATGTTATGAATGATTGAGCAGATAAGGATCAGGCAGGAATGGCAACCAACACCACTTTTGCAGATTGCTGTGAGGTGTGTTTGTGTGTGAATGTCTCTTCAGAGTACTGTGGCCTTCTGCAATGCACAGTGGCCCACATTGCATAAGCTGTCCCCAGTGTTTGTCTTGACATTTCCTTGATGAGGAGCAGAGGATTGTGGGTATAGTCTGAAAGCCATTGCATAGCCCAGGATGTGTATGCGTTGGAAGTGGGGTCAATGACTGGGACATTGCAGTCCCGTCTGCCACATGCGTGGCTTGGGGTTCTACAGTACATCTTGTCATGCTGAGAGGGCACTCTCACTGTGACCATGTCATGGCTAGGTAGCCACATAGTGCTATATATAGATGGGTTGCAGTGATGTGGGTGCTCCTTCTTTCAGTGGGAGTACAATCACTGGGCCGAGTGGTGGGTGTGCATGCTGTTTGGCACAAGTCAGGGTTGCTCTGTGCACATGCAGTATGTTTGTGCATGGCTAAGGCTGCCCTGTGGTGGGCCTCAGATGCAGGCCTGCTGTAGTGGAATGTTAGCTCAAGATGGTTAGGACAGCAGCAGTTCTTGGCGTGCCCACTATGGTCTGTGCAGGCACACACAGGCCTGACCAAACACCACTGTATTCTGCTTCAATGGCAAAAACTGCTGCACCCTGCATACTGACAAGAGATGTTCAAGGAGAGTCCCAGGCCAACAGGGGCAAGGCACAGATGTCACAGGCAGTTCCAGCATACTGCAGTTGTGCAGAAACACAGGTATCTAGCATTACCCAATACAGACATAACATACCACACACTGGCAGTGACCATGATCTGCAGCAAGACCAGCAGAGTCCATGTCTAACAGGGCAAGTTCTGGGGACCAGGTGCTGTGTACCCCTATGCACCTTCAGGGAACTACTGGAACCAGTCGGTATCACAATTTGCTGCTGTTATGTGCTTGTAGCAAGCATTGTCAGTGCGTATCAGTGAACCTATGTGCTGGATCACTCTGATTACAGCCATTGCTGTAAAGAATGGTGTAGAGGTGTAGCCTAAAGGGCAACTGCCTCCATATGCAAGAGACATGGGTTGTATGGTAGCTGGGTGGCCGCCACAGGTGTGTGACCACCATGTGTGGTATTAGGCTTTCCATGTGGCACTTGCACACGTGTCTCCCACGCACAACACCTGCATTCATGATGGCAACTCAGGGCCATCGTGGCAGCCAGGCCATTGCAGCCTCTCATCTACCACCATCCCTCCGTCAGCCCATCTATCAGCCTCTACCAGCTATGTTCAGTCATCTGTTTTCCTGCAAGCTGCTATACCTTGGCCCACACAGGTACTCTTTTCCACATGTCATATTTGCATGCATGCCTCTCCTGTGCCTGATCTGTGCATTACCACTCCTGTTCTGTCCTCCAGTTGCTGCATACATCGTGTCGCTTCGGGATCCACAGGGGGACATGTCATGCACATCGTTTGCCATTTACTGCTATTGCAGCATTTTCCATTGCGGCACACCAGTACCTCACTACAGCTACCTCCCACATGCTCATCCGATTTATTGACTGCCATGTAGGGTGCCCACAGATATGTTAGGCCCATCAGCTCCCACACATCCTTCCAGCCCTCCCTTTTACATTGCTTTCTATGGTGGTACTCCCTTTTCCAGCATTAAGGTGCATGCCTGGCACCTTAATGCCCGATGTCCTGTTAGTGCACATTAAGGGGCTCATTGTCCCTTTACGCCGGAAAGACTCCTACCTGCCCAGAGCCTTTTTGCTCGCAGAAACCTTTATCACTGCCATTTGCATGCTCGATAACTCCTATTCCCTTAACACCCTTTAGTAAACATACCCCTTAGTCACAATTTGGATATCCGAAAATGTGCATGCAGGCATTCAAGGAACCATTTTACAAATGGTTTTTAAAGACATTTCAGGTGTGTGAATAGCCAAGTTGGCAGGGGGTGTTTGAGAGGTGTGTTTGGGGTTGTGCAATAAACTCACTCGATTTCAGAAACATCGGGGATGTCTGCAACCCAGTCCAAGTTTAGGCCTGTTCCAAGTACGAATAGGCATAGGGAAAGTGCTCATTTTGGTTATAAAATATCCAGAGAGGGTAGAAAAGTGGGTTTACAATCTACTTTCGTATATTCCTGAGGCTATGGAGGGTTAGGTGACTTGCCCAAGCTCACCAGGGGGTGTTATTGGCACCCTTGCGCCCTTAATGCTGCGATATCACTGCACTAACAAGCATTAAAGGCTCCTGCAGCGTTAAGGGAATAGGAGGCAGAGAGTGGGCATTAATGGGGTGGAGTGTGGGTGTTGACAGCAGGTGTTCCCTTAACGCCTGTTGCGCAATCATGAGTTAGAGCCCTTTAATGCTAGGAACCCTAACACCAATGAAAACCTCTTGGAAAAGGAATATTTTGAGGGGAGAGAGACTATTTTAACATCTGCAATGTGATGAACAAACAGGTGAGCCCAACATAGTGATAGTAGTGCTCCATTAGCAGCAACAGAATATAGCCCAAGTATGAAAGGGCACTATGTTGATGGTACAAATGGGGCAAAGGAGGTGACACATGGGTTATGCAGTGGTGGTTGCTGGTGCACAAGTCAGACCAGGAAGCTGCCCAGGTGGCACATCTGTGATGTTCATCCTGATCCCACAGTGACAGTGGTGGCACACAGCCATGCTGCTGCTGTGGAAAGGTGATGCACAACATGGAGCGGTCCAAGGTCCCTGGCAACCTAGGCAGAGACGAGAATCAGCCTCCCCTTCTGCCTCCACTGACACCAGATCCAGAGGAAGATGCTGGTAGTGCCAGCCGTTGTAGCTCTAGAGGGGGCTGCAAAAAGCAGCCACCCAGGGAAATACCACTGCTGCAGCTGTCTGCCTCCTCCTGAGATGTATCGGCAGCAGGAGGGGATGGGGTTTGGCGGTGGCAGTTGGTTGGGGGGGGAGACAGAATAGTCAGCCATGTATGCTTATGCCCCTAGGTGCACACCAAAGCTCTATGGTGGATGGTCTGGGACTGCGCCCCCCCTAATGACAGCATGTTGCCATGTCAGCATGGTGTGGAGGTATTGGCAGCGAGTGCAGCGTCCCCTGCCTGCAACAGACAAAAGCCATGTCCTGGCCCTGTGTGTCCTGTGCATCATATCTGCCAAGGTTTGTCTGATGGGGAACATTTCAGTGCCAGGGCAGGTGGAGCACATGCTGTTTCCACTCCACTGAGGCTGGATGTAGCATGAACTACACGGAGCAATGGGTATACCCCTAAACAAAGGTATGGGGAGGGGTGGCCTGCATGGAGTGGCAAGTGCACCTAATCTTGCCGCCTTGCTGGGCAGACTAGATGGACCTTGCTGGTCTTTATCTGCTGTCATATACTATGTTACTGTGGTAGGCGTAGGCCTATGATCCATGGTGTCTGAAATAAGCAGACAGGCCTAACTAGCTTGACCTGTAAATGAAGCCTGTGGAGAGGCCCATAGGAATTGCACATCCCCCAGAATGCTGCTATTATAGAACTGAAACTTAGCAAAGCATAATCAGCTTAGCTGAGCAGAATCAAAACTCAGAAAAATATAGAAAAATAAGTTTAATTGCTACTGATAAGAGAGTACAGCTGCTATGGAATTAATTAAATCTGCTGAAAGAAAGGTTACAGTGCCCATTACCATATTACTATGATGCTTGCCCACATCCACCGATGGAGTGGGGCAGGAGTGGCAAGGTTTGCACAGGTGCATATGTGCAACATCAGTGAGACCACCTGCAGCACTGAACTGGTGGGCATGCCACAATGGGATGGATGGATGGAGTGACCAACAGGTCTCCCACTCTACTGGCCCATGCCACTGGACTAGGGAACTGTGTGGCTCGCTCAGCTCGTGGATCATGACACCACAGCCCACCTGCACATAGTGTGGGGATATGTGCATGGGGAGGGAAAATGATGGTGCAGAAGGAATGCTATGCAGTTGGAGAACAGGGCATATCAGAGTCAAAATACCCATCCAGCGCCTTCACCAGCAAGAAGATGACACCACTACTACCACTATACATCATTCATAAGGCACTACAAGGCATATGCAGCGCTGTATAAACACATAGGAAGACCGTACCTGCCTGAAGAGTGTATAACATGTGATGATTGACAGTACTATAGAAGAGAAATAAGGGTATAATAGGGAGATGAAACACCAGGCAAACAAGAGATAGGGATCTAACAGCAGCCCCAAGGAAGTATGCTGTCTGCATGTACTTGAAGAGGGAGAGAGCTGAGATATGACATATGAATAGAGGACACTTGCACAAGGCATAAAGAGCAGCAAGGTATAAGGATCAGAGTCTGGAGATGGCAATAGAAGAACAGGGCATAGAGAGGAAGTCACCAGAGGAGAAGCAGGGTCCATGGGACGTGGTATAAGGAAAGAGGAGAGAGGAAAGGTAGCACTGATCAACATTGAAATCATTACTGACTTTAAAAGGCCCTAATCTGTAGTATCTTGGTGAGCTGAACACGAATATAACATTAAAAAATTTTTATTGGCTCTCGTTTTGAAGATATTGCATGTAGTTCATTTTTGACGTTTCACCGTGTAAATTTATCCAGTAGGACATCAACAACATCCCAAATAAGCCTTGAATGATGTAATATTGCATCACATTGCATAATACCAGCATGCACACATCATCCAGAGTTGATTGCATCATTTTCTGATACAATACTACTGCCAGACGGCTGCTGAAGCCATCTGACGTCAGTAGTGTACTATACGCAGTCGGAAAGGAAAGTAATCTGGTATTCTGTTCCGATATTGAAAGCCTCATGAATGCCTTAAAAATCACTGACTGGAGACTATTTATAGACTCTTCAAAACTGAGTCTGAAGGCTGTGCTTTTGAACAATGGAAACCGTCTTCCATTTATTCCAGTAGCGCATGCCGTCCACATGAAAGAGACATACGATAACTTAAAGCATCTACTGACTTCCATTAACTATAACAAGTACAGCTGGCATCTCTGTGGTGACTTGAAGGTAGTTGCCCTTTTAATGGGACTGCAGCAGGGATATATAAAATACATGTGTTTCTTATGTGAGTGGGATAGCCAAGCAAGGGATTGGCACTACTTGCGGAAGGAATGGAATAGCAGACAAAATGTAACAGTTGGAGAGAAGAAAATCCAGCACCCAGCTCTGATTGAGGCTCACAAAATCCTGCTACCACCCCTTCACATCAAACATGAAAGCCATGGACCGCACTTTGCTGCACTTTCCGATACCTGCATGAAAAATTCCCTCGACTCAGCGAAGCAAAGATTAAAGAGGGAGTTTTTGTGGGTCCTCAGATTCGAGAGCTCATCAAAGATGACCGGTTCAACAACTTGCTGCAGGGTGATGCGAAACAAGCATGGAATGCTTTTTGTCTAGTGTCAACAAACTTTCTCAAGAATGTTAGGGCAGAAAACTACAAGGAACTAGTAGAAGACATGCTGATGCAGTATCAGAAACTTGGCTGCAATATGTCTCTAAAATCCATTTCCTTGATTCCCATCTCAATTTCTTTCCTGACAACTGTGGTATGGTTAGTGATGAACAGGGCGAACGTTTTCACCAGGATATCGCAACGATGGAGCAAAGATACCAGGGAAAATGGTCCACTACAATGCTGGCTGACTACTGCTGGACACTCCCCAGAGAAGCTCACGAACAGCTGTACAAGAGACAGGCAAAAAAATCTAAGAAGTAGTCTATGACTTGTTTTTATACAGGTATTAACCGAAGGCCTGTTATATTTAAAATTGACGTGCATTTCGTGATGTAAACATTAATTCTTGCAGATTACAAAAAAACTAGAACCAACTTTGCAATTTCAATGTCATATTCGTGTTCAGCATATAAAAATTGATAAGAAATGACTATTTTTATTTCAGTAACATGACTTTTGTAAAGGTTTGTTGACCAGTGTAATGAGGGGAAGTAGAAGGAATGTTTAGAAGGATGTTACCAGTGGTATGCCCCAGGGATCTGTCCTTGGTCCGATTCTTTTTAACATCTTTGTTAGTGATATAGCGGAAGGGCTGTCGGGTAAGGTTTGCCTCTTTGCAGATGATACCAAAATCTGCAATAGAGTAGACACCCAGGAAGGTGTAGATAACATGAGGAGGGATCTAGCTAAGCTTGAAGAATGGTCTAGAATTTGGCAGCTGGGCTTTAATGTTAAAAAATGTAAGGTCATGCATTTGGGCTGCAGCAATCCAAGGGAGCAATACAGTATAGGAGGTGAAGTACTTTTGTCCACTAAAGAAGAGCGGGACCTAGGCGTGGTTGTGTCTGATGATCTTAAAGTAGCTAAACAGGTAGAAAAGGCGACGGCAAAAGCTAGAAGGATGCTTGGGTGCATACGGAGAGGAATGGCTAGCAGAAAAAAGGAGGTGATAATGCCTCTGTATAAGTCTTTGGTGCGACCTCATTTGGAGTATAGTGTGCAATTCTGGAGACCGCACCTTCAAAAGGATGTGAACAGGATTGAGTCAGTGCAGAGGGTGGCTACTAAAATGATTAGTGGGCTTCATTATAAAGCATATGAGGACAGACGTAAGGATCTGAATATGTACACCTTAGAGGAAAGGCGGGATAGAGGTGATATGATTGAGATGTTTAAATACCTCCGTGGCATAAATGTTCAGGGAGAGAGCCTCTTTCAATTGAAAGCACGTTCTGCTACGAGGGGACATGGGATGAGGGTGAAGGGAGATAGATTCAGGAGTGATATGCGGAAATATTTCTTTACGGAAAGAGTAGTGGATCCATGGAATAGTCTCCCAGTGGAGGTGGTAGAGATGAGGACAGTAACTGAATTCAAAAAAGCATGGGACCAACACAGAGGATCTCTAAAGGTAAAAAGTGGACTGTTGTAGTTGTTGATATGGAAGGACAGACTAGATAGGCCATGTGGTCTTTTTCTGTCATCATGTTTCTATGTTTCTATGAATGCACCTATAGGTTAGCACACATCACATGTGTGCTAGTGATATGGAAATGGATGGAAAGTCAGTGATGGGATAACAGGAGAGGGGTCATATGAGTGCATCAGGGCTGGCAGAGGATCAGCCATGCAGCAGCGGTCTGATGAGATGGAATAGGAGAGAGATGACTCTGAGGGAGACCAGCAGGGAGGAGGGTGCAGTGGCAAGATGAGAGGTAAGTATAGGAAGGACAATGGTTCTTGATGTGTGTTCAGAGGTCATGGGACTCTGTGTGAAACGGGGCCTCCTCCAAATGTGAGGACACAGTCATCACTATCCATATGAGGTCATGTCATGACTGCATCACAAGGACACACCAGATAATGGGGAACTAGGGCTATCGTGCTACTTCCGCTATGGCATGTGATGTGTAGGTGCCTGTCTCACGGGCTGTCCCACTGAATGGACATATCCCATGTGTAAGACAGTGTCAGCATACATTTCATGCAGCTGTGGACTCTGGTGAATTCAGTCTACAAAGTTAAACTCTGACCCCCTGGTGATGTCAGTCTCTAGGACCTGTCTGCAGCCCCTCCTTGCTAAATCAAGAATAGCAGACCTTAAAGGGAGTGGCCAAAGACAATAGCAGACCTCAAGGGGAACTGCTGGAGAGGCACTATAAAGGACAGACACACTTCCTGCTTCTCTCTCTCTCTCTCCTTCATCGGACAGGTTTGGACACTACCATGAGGCTCTGATCCACATGTTCTGGCCTACCATGAGGCCCTGAGCCACATGGTCAGGCCTACCTATCTCTCTATCTCTCTCACACTTCACACATGCACACACAGATTCATTGATGCACACTGAAACAGCTCTGTAACAATCACTATATACCTCTGTTCAATACCTATGTATTAAGTCTATTCCACACCTGTTTGCTTGTCTTATTACAAACCCTCCTGCGTCTGTGAAGTGAAATGAACCCAGGACCTACAGAAGAATAACTGACCAAAACTTACATCTTTATGGGGGCTCGTCTCTTGGATTTCACAGCAGATCTCCAGTTGGGTGAGTAATAATTTTGTATAATACATTAAGTAGATTTCAGACAGAGTGAGACAGAATCGAAAGTCCATGTGACCATTTACAATTTTGTTTTGTGGGTTAGACAAGGTGAGATTTTTATTGTCAAAAGGCTCTGTAAGAATCTAGAATTTTAAGGACATCACACAGATGGCTTGCAATTGTCTTATTTTGATGTATAGGCTTGCTAAAGATTTGAGCTGCTAAGAAAATACAGAGTTACACAGTTAAATATTCCCTCATAGAGTACAATATACATCTTTCCTGGTAACACTAATTTACCTCCTGTCTGTTTAACTTTTATTTCTCTCTCCTGTCAGTATATATCTTGGTGTGAGCAGAAATATCTGACAATTCTGTTAATCTCCTGTCCCTTTTTAACTTTTATTTCTCTGTCTCCTGTCAGTAACTTTCTTAGTGAGAGCAGGCTTAAAGCTGGCTGCAATTGATACAAAATTCTGTTAATCTACTAACACCCTTCTTACTATAACTTCACCCTAAAACTTCCACCCTGTTAAATAGGTGAGAAGCACTTTTTAAGTTAGCATTCCTCCTTCTAAGGTTACACAGTTGAGATAGTCCAATTACAGCCTCTCTGCAGTATCAAATATGGAAGCCTTTGATTTTAAAGAACTTAAAGAAATTATAATTTCATATTGTAAGAGGAAAGGGGATCCATTTGAAGGGGAATTCCCTGAGTCACCATGGTATAATATTCAAAAACAAATGTTAAACCATGATCAAGAATTCAAAAAGAAAACAAATAAAAGAAAATGCCTTTTCATCCAAGGCATGTGCAGGGGACTCATTAGCATGAGACAAGAAAACTCTGAACTGACTTCTCAGTGTACCCAATTGACCAAAGACCTTGAGGAGGCACAAATTTGCATCTCTATACAAAGAACTCAAGTGATACAAGCCACAAATTCTTTTATAACTGTTAGTGAACAATTAGAAGCACTTAAACTTGAATTGAGGCATGTTAAAGATCAATTGGCCTCTGCAAGAAAGCCAACACCCATTTCTCCCTCAGCCCACTATGCCTATGACACACCCTATCAGCAATGCATACAAGCTCTTGAGAAACAAAAGACTAAATATACGCCCACCCCTCCCTCAGCCCCCTATGCCTATGACACAACTGATCAGCAACAAAAGAATACAGAAGTATGCATAGTTGGACTTAGAAATGGTAAGAACACAGATGAATCACAGCAGGAAAATTCTGATAGTTTATCTCAGCCAGATCCCAGCAATAATCAGGATCTCTGTTTGGAGCATAATTCAGATGACTTAGACATTGCACCCAGTACTGAACTCAAAGCACCAGTTAAAGTAATGTTGCATGAAAATTTAAAAGATAAAGATATTGAAAAAATAGTTGAGAAAATTGGTACTATGCCTCTTAATGTAAATCAGTGGGTTAAATGGGCGATTGATATTCTGATTCACTGGGGTCTAGGGAAATACAGAAGAAAACAATCAGACTTTGATAGACTTATGCATTTGGCTCTGGGCCCACATTATTATCGAGTTGGCTCTCTCACTCACCCATACCAGTTGGTTAAAAGGGGTACTGAGAAACTATTTCACTGTTCCCCAATGCAAGTATTTAAAATTATTTCACCTCTACCAAATGATACACTGGAACAGTTTGCATATAGAGCCTGGATTTTAAAAGCAGTTCTTAATGAGCAGGAGTCCTGGCCCAAAGCAGAAGATTATGGGGAGAGCATGCATAAGGAATTTTTATTAGAATTGCTATCCCCTGAGATTACAAAACACCTTCTGTTATTTTCTGAAGACCCTGAAGCAACCCCTTTTGATACTTTAATGCTCAGAATTGGGTCTGTTTGGAAGACCCAGCCCACGCAGGTCATTACAGTATCAGAAGCACGGAAGTGGCAAGCCAATGAATCCTCTCAGTACATAAACACAGACAGAGGACACACACCTAAGTGGCAAGCCGAGGGATCCTCTCAGTACACAAGAAACACAGACAGAGGACACACACCTTGGAGAGCACATGGCAGAGGTACTTTTAGAAACTCCTCAGGTTACATTCCTTTTCAGGAACTCAAAGCACAGAGAGATGGGCTAGAAAAGGAGAAATCTAAATGGGAACAAGACAAACATATACTGCAGATAGAAATAGATAAATTAAAACAGGATTTACAAGCAGCTCAGGACAAACACAAGGCTAGTGCATAGGGATGTCCTGACCTCTTGAGTTCAGACATCAAAATGTCTCAAGCCTTCATAGCCCAGCCTGCCTCCTTTATCTCAGCAGAGGACTCAATTCCAGAGCCTCTGGATGATGAAATGGATACAGGCCCAGGACACAATTTAAGGCTTGTAACACCCTTGATACTGGACTCTTGTGCACGCCCCAATGTTATCAGTAGAGTAGGGGGTCAGGATAAACTAGCTTTGATTGACACAGGGGCTGGAATTAGTTTTACTAACAGAGCTTCTCCCACTGCAGATCAGAAAAATATGGAAATTTCCAAATGTGTGGCTATCCCAGTTAAATGGGGTATCCCTGTGCACAGTGAACAAAATAAGGAAATGTTAGAAACCACTGCCTCCACTATAGTGAACACACCAAAAGAAATAATTGGAATTGATGTTCTCAACCAGTTAAATTTGGTGGTGGATATGGCTAATCTTAAATTGTGGCAGTATTCAGGAACTTCAAGTGCTTCTAAAACTTTATTGCAGGAAGTCATTCCCATGCAGTTAGCAACTCAGTGCACTAAGGCAGCTCAACAGTATGATCTGTGTGTAATTCCTTCAGAGGTGGCTGATATTCCAGTCTGGCCTCAAGACAAGTTAGATTGTGGGAAAATGCACACAGAAATACTGTTGGAAGGTGAGGATCCTCCACCACAGAAGCAATACCCAGTACCTCATCAGGCTATAGAACCAGTGACTAAAATTGTGAAGATACTGGAGGAGAGGGGTCTGATTAGACCTATTTCTTCCACATGCAATTCACCAGCCTGGCCGAAACAGTGTGCATGGACTGTGCATCCACAGGGATATAAGGATTCACCAGCAATATTTCATGAATACATGAAGGAAGCCCTGTCACTAGTGTCTTGCAGAGATGAGACCTAGACCAAACCTCCCCTTTGGAACTGCACAGTGGGAGGGACCGTACTTAGTTACTGATACCTTAGGCCCAAGCCTATACCAGCTCCTAATGCCTGACAACCAGCAGTACTGGAGACACATCACCCAGTTAAAACCATAGGGGTAATATGTGTTTTATCAGTCTTTGTTTTCAGCTACCACCTGAAGACAGCACGGACAGCTGCTTTATGAAGACAGCACGGACAGCTGCTTTCTGAACAAAAGTCTCTTGAGGATGGTAACTATTTACTCCTGCTGTATAGTTGACATGTGTTTAATAGTTATGTAAATAAGTAGTAAAAATTATTATTATTATTATAGTATAAGTGGGGAGCATTAGATTACTCCCTAGGAGAGTGAAACAAGCTTGCTTTTATTATGTCTCGGTTTCCTGTTGTTCTTGTATCTGCTCTCTTCTACTCAAGTCTCATTACAGGAACTATCATCCGAATATGCACGATTGGCTGGGCGAACTCCACAGGTGGGGTATATCGCTATCAAGAAATACCCCCACCTTTCCAAGAAGGAAAGGATCTGGTCATCCTGAGTTTCTGTTCGGTACAGGACAAGCCAGTGTTCTATTCATTAAACATCACTCAAGTACAGTGGGAGCCACCAGTTTCCACTTCTCTAGAAAGGACACAAGAATTGAGGGCATGCCCAGAACGTTACTTTCTAGGTCCTCCTGCTTTGATTTTGTACAATATTTCCTGTCAGGACAGAGGTACCTGGAAAATAACTTATACATGGGTTGTGAGTGATCAACAGCACATCACTGAGACTTCATTCCTTTTGGATGTATCTTGTTTACCTACCACCCCTCATCCCACCCCTCCTGCTCCTCCTGTACTCTACCTTTCTGATATCCACCCATTTCAGGAAGGACATTCATTTCAGATTAAATATGATGCACCACACGATGTTTTATATGATGTGGAATACCATTTTCTTACTTGGCATCTATTTATATAGAGGTGCTCCGTAATACAATGGGATCCACTGCTCAGCATGCTGCTGATGGTTTTACCTCACAACATATTATTAATGAAGCTTCCTCTAAACTGTCCAATGTAGTTGTAGATACCTTTGCTCTTATATCTCCCATTATAGAACAAAAAATTGTTACCTTAGCACATACAGAATATAGATTGGGAAAGAATATTTCCTGGGCTCTTGCCTGTGATCAAGTACAGATCGAGCTTATTACTATACTAAAGGAAATTCTGATCACTGCTAAGTTAGGACACTGGCCACCATCTCTCATTCATATGGCTAGTACCAAAATACCGGAATTTGCTATAGCTCACCTTGATTGGTGGACAGTTAGTGTTCCCATTTGTTCACCACAAGGCTGCTCTATCTGTACTTTGATCCCATGGTCAGGACAACACACAGTTATTTATCCTATTGTTAATATTGGGGTGCAGTTTGATAATATGCTTATGTATCCTGTGGACCATCTCACATGGGTGCAGCCACTGGACGACACCTGGACTTCATTCAAGCCGATGGATCCCAGTTTCTGTGAGCAGACTACATTTCAGTTCAAGTGTCAACCTCACCAGTTTAAAGAGGCTGACATCTCCTGCTGGAACAATTCTTCCTCTTGCTCCCTGACTGTTAAGCTCTCATATTCCCTGACTTATTTATTTAGTATACATTTGTATACCGCTACTTCCAGCGATCAGCAGCGGTTTTGATTACAGATTGGAAATTGTCAAATCATGACAGGAAATTTTTGAGGTATAAACACACTGATTAGACAGGAAAGCACAGCACACAGAGAACTATTTTACAGGGAACATGGGCTATGGAGGGTTAAGTGGCTTGCCCAAGACCACAAGGAGCACCTGTGGGACTAGAAACCCCAGTCCTTCCGGCCCAAGGTTGCTGTCCTCCAGTGGGATTTGAACCCCCGACCTTCCGGCCCGAAGTACCTTGCCCCAACCACTAGGCCACTCCTCCACTTCCTCACACAGTTTGTTTTACCTTGGAGCTGGACACTTTTGTTTTCATCTGTTCTTTCCTGCATGACATCCGCCTTCCCAAGAACACTTTGTTGTACAGTTCAAACTATTTACCAAATAATACCTGGTGCAGTCATACCCCACTGGTCTCCCTCACCATTAATGGGACAACTTATTCCACACCGCTGGTTACCAATGACTCTATGGACATTCCAGACTTTATCTCATATGCTGTGCATCCCTTACCACTTGGCATGGGAGAAGAGACACTACATAAACTGCTCAACTTTACAGAACTCCATGCCTATATTGATCACCTTAAAACAACATCCACTGACGTGAATCACACCATCGCTTATGAGAATGGACACATTCAACAAATTGTTGGACACTTGCTACAAGATGCTCATGTGTCTGTGTGGGAATTGTTATTCGGTTACTCACCTACTGCTGCTCATGTCTTTAATGTTTTTATTCACCCTATTATTATTTTAACTGCTGTACAAATATTGCTATGCATTATTGTAATTTTCCTGTGCTGTAAGATGAAAAAATGTACATTTCCTTGCAGCGCATGTCATACAGAACAACAACATTTTAAGGTAGTTACACTGAACTTCTCCAGCATCCACCCCTACATTCAGGCTAATTTGACATTTCCTATTACACTGAATACCAGAGTCAGCTGCAGTTTAGTATTGCTTCCTATCCCCACTCATAGCATCCTGGTACCTTTTGCTTTAGCCTCCTTAAAAATTCCTGCAGACCTTATGCACTGTTCACTCTCTCTAAGACGGGCAGGGAAGTGGCATATTGGGTTCCCCCCCCCCCCCCCCGTAGTGGCTGCTCTACCTAAGACATGAGGTTTGGACTCATAAGGAGAATTGTTTATCTCTAGAACACTAGAGACAGTACTAGAGACAGTACTGTGCAGGACAGGGGACCTGCTAGACATAGCAAGGTATTTAATACAGGAGGTATTAGACAAGCTGCCTACTCTCAGGTAATGATGACAACATATGTTAGGATAAACCTAAGCTCAAACTATAACCTATGGAATACGATTGTGAGACTTAGTGTCAGGCTTGAGGGTCTCAGTTTAAAACATCGCAGCAATCCTCTGGATTCTCTGACAAAGTCTTTTAAACAAAACTTAGGCTGCTGTTTACATCAATGACCCATAATCAACGCCTTCCTCCTTTGTTTCACAATCAAAAATCTGTTTCACTCCTTTTTTTTTATTATTTTCATTCATATTTTTTTCTATTTTCTTTTCTTTCTTTTCTTGTTTCTTATATTAAAAAACTTTAGTAAGCAATGTTGCTTTCTTTATTTTCGCTCTACAGTGAGCTGAAAGTTAGTACTCTCAGGTAATGGCAGCTGGGACAGGTACCAAAGGTTTGCTTCCACCATTTCCAGGCACAAATAATAAAGAAAAATAAAAAAGGTGTGGGAGATGTCAGCATACATTTCATGCAGCTGTGGACTCTGGTGAATTCAGTCTACAAAGTTAAACTCTGACCCCCTGGTGATGTCAGTCTCTAGGACCTGTCTGCAGCTCCTCCTTGCTAAATCAAGAATAGCAGACCTTAAAGGGAGTGGCCAAAGACAATAGCAAACCTCAAGGGGAACTGCTGGAGAGGCACTATAAAGGACAGACACACTTCCTGCTTCTCTCTCTCCTTCATCGGACAGGTTTGGACACTACCATGAGGCTCTGATCCACATGTTCTGGCCTACCATGAGGCCCTGAGCCATATGGTCGAGCCTATCTATCTCTCTCACACTTCACACATGCACACACAGATTCATTGATGCACACTGAAACAGCTCTGTAACAATCACTATATACCGCCTATTTTTACATAAAAACCTTTCTCCAAGCCATACCTGTTTGCTTGTCTTATTACAAACCCTCCTGCGTCTGTGAAGTGAAATGAACCCAGGACCAAGCGGAGACTAGACTAGAAGATTACATATTCAGAAGATTACAGACAGGAAGTTGCATCAGCAGCATACAGGTCCCCCATCAAACATGCCTTGTCAGACAGGTATGGCACAGGGCATGCAGAGATCACAGCAGACATAGGAAGATCCCTACACATATACCATAAACCCCTACACAGGCAATGTACCATAAAGTACGGACACTACGGCATCTACGACCTCTACTGGACCCAGATGACTTCCGAATAGTCTATCAAGTCCTCGTAATCCCACATTTCGACTATGCCAATGCAATCCTACATGGACTCCCGCAAGCATCATTGAATCCACTCCAGCTTGCAATGAATGCAGCCACCAGAATTCTATATGGAGCCTTAAGAATGGACCACATTACACCAATCCTAAAAAATCTTCACTGGTTACCTATCCACAGCAGACTATCTTTCAAGATCCTAGTAATGACCTTCAAGGCCATAAACAACCAACCCTCCACCTCCATTTCCGAGCTAATCCACCCCCCCCCCCGAATGGATCCAGAAGAACCGCAGCTCTCAATACTAATTCCAAAGGAAACAACGAAATGCACCCGGGAAACATCCAATAGGGCATTCATGCTCTATGCACCCAGATGCTGGAATGCCCTCCCTACAGCCATTCGAGCAATCACTGACCTGGCACAATTCAGGAAGGCGCTGAAGCACCCCCTATTCATAAGACAGTATGATGACGACAGCTCGCAAATAGCCACCCCAATCACCAAGAAGGTACTACTCAAGGGACAGCTCACAAACAGCCACCCCAATCACCAAGACCTCTCTAACGCCACACCCAGCACGCTATAGAGCAGCTAGCCTCTTAGGTGCAACTCCATGTAAATATCAGTATGTACAATAGTTATTAGTGTAAATAATTTTGTAGAAAGTTACGCCAGTTAGGTCCAAGTTCTAGCTCCTGTTTTATTGGAAATACAATGTAGTCCGACTGCATTGTATAAGGTTCTCTTAAATGTAAACAGCACTGATGGGAATAGCACGGTATAGAAGAGACATTAAATAAATAAAATAAATAAATAAATACATAAGCATTCACCCTGTCAATGACCACAGCTCCACACAGGGACTGCTGAATCCATATGGCAGCTCTGTGGCTCAACACACAAAGTCAGTATGTATATGGGTGGAGGGTCAAGATTCAAGACCTGGCTGTGGATCATGTATTGCATGTCTCTGTGGGTAAACTTTATCCTAAAGTGCAGATACAGCACCAGCATGTGCAACCCCCAATGAATTGGCTAGCAAGGATACAGACACCCATCAGCCACACAGACAGGTTCCACTATCCATAGCTGGATGGAAAGACAGGTTGATAGCACTCGCACACTGAGGAGGTGTTAACAATGGGCATAAAATGTCAAAATGCACTAATAGTGCCTGTATAATGAGCACATGTTAACAATACTTGAACTGATAAGACCGCTTAGACTTTCATATTTGCAATATATAAGATTAGCTAAATAAATAAATTGGCAGGCAGGAATGCCAACCATCCCCACTTTTGCAGAGCACAGCAATGTGTGTGTGTGTCTCCAGAGCTTTGTGGCCTTCAGCACTGCACTGTGCTTCACATTTCCTAAACTGTTCCCAGCATTAGGCTGCAAATGTGCATGATGAGGAGCAGAGGATTATGGATATGGCCTGAAACGGAGTGGTTTGGCCAGGAAGTGTCTGCATCGGAGGTAGGGTCAATAGCTGAGACTTCATAGTGCCCATCTGCCATGTGCATGGCCTGGGTGGCTATAGCATTTCATGCTGAGACAGCACTCTCATTCTGACCGAGCTGTGACCATGGTATGGCTATGTATCTACATAGTGCTGCATACAGCCCAGCTCCAGTGATGTGGGTGCACTGCCTGTGGGAGCCCAATCACTGAGCCAAGTGCTGGGTATGCTGACCGGCAGACTGGGTACAGGTGGTAAGTACATGGCTGAGCCAGCCCTGTGGTGGACAACATGTGCAGTCAGACTGTGCTTTCTGTGGTGGGTTGGTAGTTCCAGATGGTTGGGACAGCAGCTGTTCTTGGTCTGCTCATTGTGGTTATGGCAGGACAAGCCCCACACAAGCCTAGACAAGGCTATCCATGGTGTCAGCTGCTGCTACACTGGGCACTAACATGAGATGCTCTAGAAGAGTCCCTGCCCAGTAGGAGTGGGACACAGGATCCAGATATGTCAGGCAACTATGGCATGCTACAATTGCGCAGGAAACAAGGTGACTAGCATAACACACTGGCAATGATGTGGATCTGCAGCATGGCCAGCAGAGCCTTCCTCTAGGGGGTGCAAGCTCTGGGGACCAGGTGCTAGGTGCCCATCCTCACCCTCAGGGCAACCACGGAAACGTCTCAGTAGCACGGTTTGCAGCTGTTATTTGCTTGTAGCACACACTGTCAATGCATCTTAGTGAGCTGATGTGTTGGATCACTGCATTCTCCATTTGGTGATCAGCGGCAGAATGCTGTTCTGTGTGTGCAGTGCATTATGGGTACTGGAGGTGCTAACCTATAATGGCACACACAGCAGACAGTTTAGGCAGTGACCTGCAGTCTCTTTGATTCCAGACATTGCTACACAGAGCAGTGTGGAGGTATAGCCAAATGGTTAATGCAAGAGACAAGAGTTCGCCTGTGTGTTACTCAGTTTGTTTGCATACCTGTAACAGTCCAGGCTCTGCTGTGACTGTCAGACACATATCCTTAGACTTTGTTATGCATTTTGGCCACAATTTGGATCAGCAAACATGCTATTCCCTATCATGCCCTTCTGAGAGCATGGCTTTATTGACTCTGCTGCAGCCCATTGCAAGGGGGGGGGGGGGGGGTCAACCATGGTCACCCTACAGTTGTATGGTATCTACTTGGAGGCATAGTGTAATGGTCAAGGCACTGGCTTAAAAACCAAGATACCAGGGTTCAAGGCCACAAGCACTCCTTATGTAATATTCTGGAATGTGTTACTGTTCCATTTTATGTATGCCACAACCTTCATGAAATGACCACATCTCCTTGTGGCCTTGGGCAGGTCACTTAACTCTCCATTGCCTCAGTTGACTGCAGGTTCCTACAGTACCTGTTTTTCATCAGACATTGCAAAGTTTTCGGTACAATAAACTTCGGCATGACTGCACTGATACAGCAGTATACTAACAGGCAGTTACATGCATAGAGCTGTAACCCCCATATGAAACCTGAGTCAAGTATGCCATCAGGACTCTGACTATACAGATTTGGCTCAATCACATCTCTGCACTACATGCAGACACATCCTACCCCTCTGATGGCCACCTGAAGGTATCAACTCATGTCCGTACGTGCCCATTTTGCCTGGTTTGAGCAACTCCTGTCCAGTTGTTGTATGCACATGTCTGGGGTGTTGTATGAAGGTTGGGTGGCTGGGACAGGTGTGAGACCCACATGTCTGATATCAGGTCTTCCACATGGCACTGACACATGTTTTCCCCATACTGTAGAAATGCGTTGGGGATGGCACCTCAAGTACATTGGTGCTGCCAGCACATACCACACTTTCCTCTGCTGCCATCCTTCCTTCAGTCCATCCATCAGCCTCTGGCAGCTATGTGCAGTCATGTCTTCTAGTGCAAGTTGCTACACCATTGCTTATACAGGTACTCTTTTCTGCATTTCGATGCTTCACTCATGCCTCTCCTCTGCCTAATCTGCACATCACCACTCCTGCTCCATTCTCCTTCACTGCACATATTGTGCCACTTCTGACTCCGCTGGGAGATGCGTCTTCCCTATCCTATGTCACTCACTGGCATTACAGCATTTTTTGTGGGCACCCCCAGTGCATCGGTACAACTGCCTCCCACATGCTCATCCAACTTACTTGCTGCCACATAGGATGCCCACAGATCTGTCAGGTCAATCAGCTCCCAGCTGTCCTTCCATCCATCACCTTTACATTGGCTTTCGCTGGGGCTCTCTTATCCAGCAATAATGTGACAGCCATTTTCGGGCATTAAGGTGCATGCTTGACACCTTAACACCCAGTGCCCTGTTAGTGCATGTTAAGTGTCTCATTGCACCCTTACCGCTGGAACGCCTCCTACCCGCCCAGAGCCATTTTTGTACGGAAAACCCCTTATCGCTGCCGTTAACGCTCGATATGGCCTGCTACCTTAACACCCTTTAGTAAACAAATCCCAAAGAGTTGCAGTGCGATTTAAACTCTAGCTTCCCTGATCCAAACCCATTACTCTAACTGTTAGGCCATTCTTAGAGATCCCTGGTTTTGCATACTATTCCCAGGACGTCTATGTAGATATCCCTGTAGATGTCCATATTGAGCATGTCCATGTTTGTGAAATCGTGCTTGAACTCGGGCGTGCCTGTTTTTTTTCAGATGTTCTGGCTTGGACATTCCAAATTGCACTTGGATATCATTTGTAAAAAGTGCCTTAATATGCTTTCAATCTGCCATTAAGAAATTAATATTTGCACAGGAGAAGGTCCTAGACTAGTGCAAAGTTTATATTTATTTATTTATCCAGATTTGTATACCACTTTCTCCTTCAATCAAAGTGGTTGTTGACATATATTCCGCCTTGCTTAAAATGTTCTAACTAATGATTAAGTCATGTATGGGAAAAGTGGGCATGTGATTTCTCCAGAAGCATGCAAGCCTATAGGGAACTCTGTCTTGAATACATCAATGGTGACAGCTATTAAAGAAATATAATATAAACTCTTTTGCAGAGCAGGAATTAAGGGTGTACATGGCCAAAAAAAAGATGTCAGTCTTTGTTTTAACAAACGTTTAGCAATTTTTGTGTGTTTTGTTTGGCACATTTGTGTGTTTTTTTGTGCACATTGTATCCATACAAGAACTTTTTGGGCATGCAAATAAATTGGAAGGAGAAAGTCCTTGGTTGAATGAGCTTTGAATGGCCAGACCTGACCTATTTCTCAATTTGTTCCGTGAAGCATAAAGATAAATAATATTACAGTATGTTGGGGAAATTTTTGCTAATGAATTAAAAAGATCACAAGATATTATTTGACAGTGAAGAACTGCACTTATAGAAGCTGAATTGAAGAGGTGTAAATGGACTAATGATGAAAACTGAGCATGGTCATCTTGATATATTTTATATCCTAATGTGCTCCTGTTTGATGGTCCACTAAAATTTGCTTATTGCTATTTATATCTTTCAAGCTCTCTCTGTAGTTCTGATGATAAGAGCACCCTCTAAGGCTGTTTTCTATTGCTTTGCAAATAAATTGTACACGTTTTAATTTGTAAGTATACAAGCACAAGCATTTTGTGTGTACAAAAAATAATTTGTATGAAGGATGGAGGACTCCTGCACAGCTTCACGCGAACGCTGGAATCAGATGGAGCAGTACTTCCTGGAACGGTGATTAGTGACAGCTGCAGGACAAATCTATATATCCTGTCTATAAATTGCTGTCCTCTGTCTAGCTAAAAGGATGCCAGGCTGGGAAAAGAGAGTGGCAGACACTATGGGGCATGGTTACTAAGCCCTATGCTAGTAACACGGGTTTGGACTGCCTTACTAGCAGGGGGCACAGTGCTACATGCAGAGGAGTAGAGACAGCCATCCTTCTGCATTTAGCATAGCTTACCACGTTAATACCACTGCGGGGAGCAACTACCGATATCCATTAGCAAGGTCTCACCTGGCATCAGGGCCGGATTTACCTTGAGTGAGGCCCTACGCCAACAGAAATTGTGGGCCCCCAGCAGGGGCGGCCCAAGGGGGGTGCGGACCTCATTTGCATAAGGGGCCTCATTTGCATAAACATTTGCATAATGTTACCATATACTAACTTTTAGTAAACGTGCCTCTTAATGAGTGTATGGATAAAGAAAGACTAAAAGATTTCTACATTACTATAATCCAGTGCCAACTGCCAGACACATTAGGAACTACTACAAACACTGCCCATAGTAAACCCGCCGTATCCTAACAGCACTACCAGGACTCACAAAGCACCATACTCTACCAATCAAAAGGCAACACTGCAAATATTAAACCAATACATTTCAGAGAACAACAATACATGACCTACTGGGGAAAGAGAACAAGTGGCAATGTCAAATAGGAATTATATAAACAGAACACCTCAGCTCAGTTACACATGCAGAACATAGACCATCACCAAACAAGTAATCACAATTTAGAAATAGGAAGACAATAATTAAACTGGGAATCCCAAAAGCCAAACTTGGAATGTACAACACTGTAGAAATAAAACTATACATTAATTTGCTCTTGTACTAAACAAAGCGCAGATGTTAATGATGCACATTTACCAGAGCTGACATATTCCAATTAATAAATTCAAAATAAAGAGATATTTTTCTACCTTTTGTGCATTTTTTTCAGCTGCAATTGCTCCAGCCACTTTCTTCTGGTTTCTTCGTGTCTTCTGCTAACTCTCCATCGTCTGCTGTCCATTTGTCCTTTCTTCTCTTCTAGATTTTTTTCCATTCTCTCTCTACATCTGCTTTAACATACTAATCTTTCTCCTTTTGCTCTTTCCTCATTCCTATTTCATCCACTCAAATTTTACCCCTCCATCCTCAATCCCCACTTACTCTCCCAATACCCGGCCAATTGTAGATTTTTTATCCCTCCCACACAAAATATTTTTCCCTTCTCCATTTTACTCTTCCAGCCCCATCCCATTCTAATCCTCCCCCAACATCAGCTCCCTTCTAGTTCCAGCCTCACCCAGCATCCATTCCCTTCTAGTCCCTGCATCAGCCCATTTCCAGTCCTAGCCATCCATCAGCCCATTTCCAGTCCTAGCAACCCCCCAACCCAATACCAGTCCTAGCCCCCCCATCACCCCACTTACAGTCCTTAACCCCCATCACCCCATTTTCAGTCCTTAACCCCCCATCACCCCATTTTCAGTTTAAGCCCCCCCTATAACCCATTACCAGTCCTAACCCCCCATCAGCCCACTTCCAGTCCTAACCCCATCAACCCATTTCCAGTCAGCCCCCCATAGCCCATTGCCAGTCCTACCCCCCCCATCAGCCCACAGCCCATTACCAGTCCTAACCCCATCATCCCACCTCCAGTTTTAACCCCCCAGCCCATTTCCAGTCCTAGCCCCCCATAGCCCATTACCAGACAACCCCCATCAGCCCACAGCCCATTACCAGTCTTAACCCCCCAAAGCCCATTACCAGTTCTAACCCCCCCAACAGCCCATTACCAGTCCTAACCCCATCAGCCCACCTCCAGTCTTAACCCCCCAGCCCATTTCCAGTCCTAGCCCCCCCCATAGCCCATTGCCAGTCCTACCCCCCCCCATCAGCCCACAGCCCATTACCAGTCCTAACCCCATCATCCCACCTCCAGTTTTAACCCCCCAGCCCATTTCCAGTCCTAGCCCCCCCCATAGCCCATTACCAGACAGCCCCCATCAGCCCACAGCCCATTACCAGTCTTAACCCCCCCCCAAAGCCCATTGCCAGTTCTAAGCCCCCAACAGCCCACAGTCCATTACCAGTCCTAACCCCATCAGCCCACCTCTAGCCTTAACCCCCCCCCCAGCCCAGCCCAGCCCAGCCCAGCCCATTTCCACCCCCTGCCCCCCACTACCCCATTACCAGCCCTACCCCCCCCCTTCCATTTCCAGCCCCACCCCCCCCAATAGCCCATTACCAGTCCTACCCCCCCCATAGCCCATTACCAGTCCTACCCCCCCCCGGCCTATAGTAAAATTTAATTTAAAAAAAAACCTGGTGGCTGCCGCCGCGGGGCCCCCTCTGCTGCCGCGGGGGCCCCGTCTACAAGCTGAAGCGGTCGGGTCGGGTCTCTCTCCCTCCCTCCCTCGCTGCAGGCTGCAGGCTGCGAGAGACGCGAAGGGAGAGCGTCTCCTCGCGTCTGTGTTAAGCCGGCAGGGGCTGATGGGAAATCCCATCAGCCCCTGCGGGCTTAACACAGACGCGAGGAGACGCTCTATCTTCGCGTCTCTCGCAGCCTGCAGCGAGGGAGGGAGGGAGAGACCCGACCCGACCCAACCGCACCGCACCGCACCGCTTCAGCTTGTAGACGGGGCCCCCGCGGCAGCAGAGGGGGCCCCGCGGCGGCAGCCACCAGGTTTTTTTTTTAAATTGAGTTTAAAAAAAATTACCTGGTTCTTTTTTTGTGGGCCCCTGCCGGCTGTGGGCCCTACGCCATGGCGTACATGGCGTATAGGTAAATCCGGCCCTGCCTGGCATACTAGGCTCAGTTTGGAAGCCATATCTCAGTAAAGGTATAAGAAGACTAGAGGGGGCCCAGAGGAAGGGTACCAAAAGGGTGTGGGTTGTGCCCCAGGATACATATGTGAAGAGACTTGAAGAACTGAAAATGTATACTCTAGAGGAGAGGAGGTACAAGGGAGACATGATAAATACATGGAAGTTAGTAATAAATAAACAAACCTTTTCCAAAGGAGGGGAGTCTATAGAAATAGAGGGCGTGATATGAAGCTGCAAGGAAGTAGACTCAGAAATACTTTTTTCATGGGAAGAGCGATGGATGCCTGGTATGCCCTTCCAGAGGAGGTGGTGGAGACAAAAACAATAATGGATTTCAAATAGGAGTGGATTATACAAAGAGAATTCCTTAATGGCAAGGGAGGGAATAGAATTAAAGTATAAACTGCTTCAGCTCAAAACAGCAGTGACATTACTTTAGAAACACAGAAAATGATGGCAATTTGCACATCCATACCACTTATTCAGCTCCAGAGATTCTCTACGCCTGTCCAATAATTTCTTGAATTTTGATATTGTCCTTATCTCTAGTGCTTCTACTGGGAGACTATTCCATGCATCCACCACTCTTTCTGTAAAGAAATATTTCGACATGTTACTACTGAGTGTATCCCCTTTTACCTTCATCCTATGCCCCTTCATTGCAGAGATTTCTTTCAAATGAAAGAGGCTGTCCTTTTCTTGTGCATTGATGCCATGGAGGTATTTAAATGTCTCTTTCATACCTCCCCTCTCCCTCCTTTCTTCTGAAGCATGCATCTTGAGATCTTTAAGTCTGTTCCCATATGCCATATGATGAAAACCACTGACTGCATCAGCTCCATCCTGTTTGTATCCTTTTGAAGGTGAGGTCTCCAGAACTACACATAATCAGGGCAGGTGCAAGGAGCTGAGGTGTCGTAGGTGAACCTCATCCCTTGTGTTTCCCCCCCTCGGTGCCCATTGCTGCTGCCTCCTCTGCTGCCCCTCTCCGGGACCTATAGAGGAGGCAATGGCTGTAAACATCCCCACGACACTGATCTTACAACTTTGATGCTCCTGGGCTATTTGCTTCCGCCCCTGCCGACCACCTGATGCTGACTTCCTGTTTGCAAACAGGAAGTCGGCATCAGGTGCTGAAGGGGGCGGAAGCATCCCCAAGGTGCCGTAGTTTTAAGGTAAGCACCCCAGAGCTGTTTGTGGCTATTTTCGCCGCTGCAGGTCCCGAGAGGGGTGATAGCGGCAGCAATGGGCACCCCTGGAGGGCCAGCATTCTAGGCAACCGCCTAGTTCACCTAATGGTAGCACATGCCCTGCACACAATACTCTAAATGAAGTCTGGCCAAAAACTTATACAGAGGCACTATCATCTCCTTCTTGCTGGCCATTCCTCTCCATATGTACTGTAGTATCCTCCTGGTTTTTGCCATCTCCTTTTCCACCAGTTCGGCCACCTTAAGATCATCAGAAACGATCACCCTTAGGTCCTGCTGTTTGTTCATGGACAGAAATGCTTCAACCCCTATACCATACTGTTTCCTTGGATTTTTGCAGTGCAAATGCATGACCCTGCGATTTTTAGCATTAAATCTCAGCTGCCACTTCTAGAAGGGCATGGAAAGGGGGTAACTTCCATGGCACGGCAGTTACAACCCTAAATAAAGGCATGGAGGGTAATCTGTACAGAGCGGCAGTTACAACCTTAGCCACCTTTTGGGTAAACTAAATGGGCCATGTTGTTTTTTATTTGCCATAATTAACTATTGGGTGAATTTCTTCATTAGAGTAGTTAATCCTAATACAGATATAGATATTTTACTATTAACATTGCCCTCTTTATGTTTTTATGTTGTTACATTTAATTTGTTTTACTTTTAATCACAACTAGCTTGCCTTAAAGCACCAGATCTTATAAATTCTACTGTTATCACAGGATTGGACAGTCAAATCCTACAAGACCCTTAGCTGGTGATCTGTGTATCCAACATATGTATATTTATCTTATTTCTATTCATTCGAGAGATCCCGAAAACGCAACTGTCTGTGGGGTCTCCAGAACAGGTTTGGGAACTGCTGGTATAGTATTCTGTTAGTAGCTATCCTCTCTCCTTTCTGGGACCTGTGCTGTTCGTTTAATGATGTACTTAAATCTGTCTTGGGGAAATTCTTTGGTGAATTGAAATTTAACATTTTCAATAACAATAAACAATGTCTTCTGCTTGCCATATCTTGTGTATTCAGGCTGTTCTGCTTAGACACCTGGAACAGAGTCTTTTCTCACTAGACACACCTGGAGAACAGCAGCATTTCCGAGTTGTTTGCACAGGAGAATCTCGACAGTGACTTCCACCCCATATGCCACGGAAAACATCTGGACACATCGTCTGCAAATCATAACATCTTAAGTGTCAGTGGGTAAAATACTGGCAGTCAGTATTGCATGACCAATCTAACATCACTGTGGAGCCAATATTAAAAAGCACTTTAGTGATTGACACAATCGCATCAGTACTTTCATTTCATAAAACTCCAGTCATACTTCACTGAATTACCAATTAAAGACCCATATGTAATTTGGCATACATAACATTAAATAACTCACAATATGATAAAGTAACACATGTTCCCAAGAAGTCCCACATCAGAGACTCCTGAGGAAATTAAAAAGTCAGGGCATAGGAAGCAATGTCCTACTGTGGATTGGAAGATGGTTCAGAGATAGAAAACAGAAGAAGGATAAATGCTAAATTTTCTCAGTGGAGTAAGGTGAATAGTGGAGTACCTCAGGGATATGTATTGGGATTGGAATTTTCAACATATTTATAAGTGATCTGGAATTGGAAACACAAGCGAAATGATTAAAGTTGTAGATGACACTAAAATATCTAGTTTTTTAAATTCGTGTGTGGATTGTGAGAAACTGCAGGAGGACCTTGTGAGACTGGACATTGAATTGGCAGATGAAATTTAATGAGAACAAGTACAAATTAATGCATGTAGGGAAGAATAACCCAAACTATAGACACACAATTCTAGGTTCCATGATAGGAGTCATCACCAGTAAAAGGATCTGAGTGTGATCATAAACAATATATTGAAATTTATATTCATTGTGCAGTGGCAACCAAAACAGAATGTTAGGAATCATTAGGAAAGGAATAGAAAATAAAATAAAGGATATCATAATGCCTCTGAATTGCTCCATGATGTGACTGCACCTTGAGTATTGTGTGCAGTTATGGTTTCTGCAGCTCAAAAAAGATACAGCTGCATTAGAAAAGGTACAGAGAAGGATGATCCCTGGCACTGGGTGCAGGTCATATCTTCCACCCCTCTCTTCTGATATCCGATCTATGTGCATTGCTGATGACTGTCATCTGTGGTTGTGCACTTTCTGGCTGTTTTTCTTCTTTTGTACCTCTGTTTACCAGCATTGCCTACAACCATGTGCAGATTGTGCTCTGCATGTGCCCTGACCTGGGGGTTGGGGCCTTGCAAGGCCTCATGCATGCCTGTGAATGTAGCCTTGCCTCTTCATAGCCACAAGCTATGGCATTTGCAGACATGCCCATGTGCTACCAGCTGGACATCCCAGTGCACTACACATATGTCAGCTGTCTCCTGCCATTCTCATGCCTCAAGTTGCCTTGCTACTGCTCTGCTTGTATGTTTGTACAGTATGTGTGTGCCTACTCTCGCTGGCAGATTCTGATTGTGCTTCTGGTTATCTTTGTGTTTGTGGCTATGTTGAACTCTTTGATTGCTCTGACTGGTGCTGCTCTTTCAGACCCTTTAGAAGGTGTTGCCCTGAGGGACCGGCATGTCTTGGCTACCTTTTCACCTTGCCTGCATGCTGGTTGTCTGCCAGCAGCTACATGTCCCCCTGTGTGCTGTGTCTTTGGGCAACTCCCCTTGCCAGGGCTACAGAGATCCTCTCCCAGATCCTTATTGGTGCAGCATGGGGTTGCCTGTGCCATCATGAGGGGTACAGTAGGTTCTCCTCCTGTAGCACATGGTAGCAGAGCTTTAGGGTCTCAGCCCTTGAAAAGACAGGCTTCCAGGCAGCCTTCTTGAAGTGCTTTCTGCATGAGGTGTAGGCACATGCAGAAGTTCCTCATGTGGGGGGAGGGGATGTGCCCACCTATGGGTCCCGCACACATGTGCACATTGTCCAGCAAATATGTGTATCTGTCTTTTCTGTTGTGTTTGAACATCCACATGGATGCTGTTCTCTATGGTGAATCTACATTTGTCATTGGCATTTCATTTGCCATTGTGCACACTGGTAAACTCTATGACTGGAGACATGTGTATATTTGGAGATGGGGAAATGCCAATTTTAGAAGGTTCATGCATATGCACAATACCTTTTCTGAGATCACCATTGTTTGCCACACGATCAAACTTGCACGTCCATGCCACTGCCTGGATGGAATTTGTAAAATATGCCTACACAAGATTGTGGATACACTCAAGTGGTGTTAACTAATGACATAAAGTATGACGGGGTGGGGGGAAGGATATTCAGTAGCAGCAGCCGGTGCAGTTAAAGTGCCTGGCCATTGCCACTTTAATTTATAATCGGATATTCGGTGTCAGGCCATATCCAGCAATTGGCACTGAATATCCAGTTTGTCTAACTAACTTTAGGCATTTTAGTTAGCTAATTAGTGGCTCAATATTCCTGCTGACCAGCTTGCTAAAGGTGCTGCCTCTGCTCCACTCCAGGAGTATCCCCTTACAAACCTGTTAGGGTCAGGGTCATTTAACTGGATAAGGAGAGGGTCATTTAACTGGATAAGGAGAGGATATTCAGTGGCACTAAGGGGGGTATTTTAGAAGCCTTAATCATGCTAGTGGAGGAGTAGCCTAGTGTTTAGAGCAACTGCCTAGTACCCAGAAGATCAAGAGTTCAATTCCCACTGGCACTCCTTGTGACCTTGGGCAAGTCACTTTGCCCTCCATTGCCTCAGAAGAAAAGGCTGGCAATCTACTTCTGGTGATACATTGCCAAGAAAACCCAGAGGCAGCTGGGTCACTATGAATCAACACTGACAATGGCACTAAAAAAAAAAAAATCATGCTTTGGAGTCTAAAAATGGACATAGAGAAGTCCAAAGCATAGAGATGTTCCCAGAGCCAGTTTAGAAACCAGGTCTGTGAACATCCCCAGTGTGAGGACATCCATGTCTGAATGGAGTGTGGCAGAGGCATGGCCAGAGTGTTCCCAAGAACTTGGATGTCCCCACCTGATCTGAGAAATGTTCTGGATGTCTGGAGTGGTGCTTAAGGTTATATCTGCTCCAGGCACAATCAAGCATCTGAAAAGTGCTTGTTTTGTCAGGCAAACATCTGGAGGGTCTAGAAAAGGAGTTATACTAATACCCCATTTCTTTTACAATATGTCAACAAGCAACAAAGACAAATGGGGGTTCATGTTTTTATTTTGCTGCACCACAGGACCTCCTCTTATACTAGCTTGCATGAGATGGACGTCCCTGGCCAACTCTTTCCTGAGGGGAACATGTATGTGGCCTCCGGCGGGAATGTCCATGTTCTTAAAATCAGCTGGGGACATAGACATCCCTGGAGTTTTACTGCATGCTCCTCTCTAGACAACCCCTGTTGGACTTAGACGTCCTTCCAAAAATGCTTCTTCATATGAGTTAGTGCCTCTGAATATCCCACTGACTGCCCTTAGCAGCATGCTTATGGTATGCATACATTTTTCCAAATTAAAGGGGCAGTAATCACAACTTTTCACATGAGTAAAAGCCCGAAAACCTTGATGCCCTTAACTGTTACAGAGAAGGTAATAGGAATTAGCTCCTCTCTCTTCCAACTTTCAAAGGTTAAAAATTTGTCTGAGAAGTGATGCTGTTTAAAAGAAATATCTTGGAAGGTCATACTAGATGTATTCCATGCATTAAAAAGGGTAGAAAGAAGACCAAAAGACAGCTGATATGGTTAAAAGGTGAGGTGAAAGAGGCTATTAAAGCCAAAAGGGTGACTTTCAAAAAATAGAAAGAGGATCCCAAGGAAGGAAATAAGAAAGAACATACAGTAAGCACTGGCAAGTTGTACATGAAGCTTCAAAAAGACAGGCCAAAAAAGAATTCAAAAGCTTGCCAAATAAAAACAAATTTGAAATAACTTTTTCAAGTAAGTATGAAGCAAGAAGCTTGTGAAGGAATTGACTGGGTGACTAGATGGCCAAGGGGTAGAAGGGGTGCTCAGGGAAGGCAAGGATATAGCAGATAAACTAAATTAATTCTTTGCTTTATAGAGGAGGCTATTGGGAAGAAACCTATGCCCGTCTGTTGGAAATATTCTTTGAGAATGATGATTCAGATAAACTGAGTCAAGGCACAGTTAATCAGGAAGATATAATGGAACAAACTGACAAACTAAAGAGAGTAACGAATCACCAGGATAGAATGGCGTAAACCCTAGAATATTAAACAAGTTGAAAAGTGTACACTAGCAGTGTGACACAATGGCGTGTTTCCCTGATTTCCAGAATCAGGCATGTGGTGGGTTCATATAGGTGTCTCACAGAAGTATTACGGGTGCGCGCATGTGTGTGTGTGTCTGTCAGGAGGTATCAAGGGCTAGGTGTGTGTGTACATTGGTGTGTCATGGGGAATGCCATGGGTTGTCTGTATGTGTGTGTGCGCGCGCGTGTGTGTTTGTGTGTGTCAAGAGCTACGTGCATGCGTGTGTGTGTGAATCCAGGGGTATTGGCATCATCGCAGTACAATCCCTTAATGTCCACTATCTCCTAAAAAAGTGGCCAGTGAAATGGCTTTGGACTATATATGCATGCATATTTGACACATAAACAATTCAAATCAGTTTGAACAAAAGAATTGCATTCCCATTGCAGTAAAATTAGACGCACCTGTGATCGTCAGTACTCACATGACTTGAATCAAGCAATGAATGATGACTCTAATGTTTAAAATGGCCACATTCACTCCCTGTTCCATTTTCAAAATAGTGAAGACATGAGAGTTGCCTGAGACCATCAGAAAAGTCATTAGCATCAAACTTCAAAGGAGTATAAGACCATCTCCAAAGAATTTGGGATTCCTTTGTCTAAAGTCTGCAGTGTTATTAAGTAGTTCATAGAACTATCAAGAACCTCCCAGGATGTGGTGGGACGAGGAAATGAATCCAAGAAGTTTTCAAAGGCTGACCTGGAGCAATCTGGAGTGGTGGTTTCAACCAGCACGATATGCCACACACTAATTAAAGAAGGACTTCATGGGCAAAGGCCAAGGAGGACCTCACTGCTCAAAGACAGACATAAAAAGGCATGTCTGATCTTTGCCCAAACCCACCTTGAGAAACCACAATCCTTCTGGGAAAATGTTCTGTGGACAGATGAAAATCAAACTTGGGCTCTTTGGCAATGCAGACCAGCGATACATTTATAGGTGAAGAAATTAAGCTTATAAGGAAAAAAGCACCCTTCCTACAATTAAATATGGTGGAGATTCCATAATATTGTGGGGTTGTTTTGCCTCCTCAGGAATGGAGACCTGGAATGTATTAAAGAAGTCATGAAGTCGGAGGACTACCAGGGTATTTTGGAGTGAAATGTGCTACCTATTGACAGAAAGCTAGGTCTGGGTCGAAGGTCATGGTGCCTCCAGCAGGACAATGACCCAAAATATACATCCACAAGTACAAAAGAATGGTTAAAAAGGAACAAATGGACTGTTTTAAACTGGCTAGCAATGAGTCCTAACCTCTATCCGATCGAGAACATTTGTAAAGAGCTGAAATCTGCCATTGGTAAAAGGAATCCTGGAAACATTCATGAGATGGAACAAATTACAGTTGAAAAATAGGAGATGTTACCAGCAGACAGCTGTATGAAACTTACAGATGGCTACAAGAAATGTTTGGAGGCTGTCATCACTGCCAAGGATTGTTCAAACAAATATTAGTGAAGGGTGCCATAAATCCAGTCCAGGTCTTATTTTTTTTTCCTCATAATTGCTATGTCTAAGTTCCCAGACATCTTTTTTTTGTTCTATAGCTTTGAACATTCTCTTATGTTGACATACAGTTGGAATATTTCCATTTATTTCTCAGGATATTGTACCCAATTTTCCCAAAATGCAAGGGTTCTAGTAATGCTGACCACAACCGTAAAAACATAAGAACATAAGATATTCCATACTGAGTCAGACCAAAGGTCCATCAAGCCCAAAATTCTCTTTTCAACAGTGGCCAATAGATATTACTCAGTCACTGTCCTTCTCAAGAGTGCTTGGAAGAAGACAGCAAAGGGACTTAGTCTGCTCAATTGATCCTGGGCCCGGTATTCAGAACCCTTTGCCTGAGAGCCAATGGGAAGCTGTCCGGATAAGGGTGCTGACCATGATTTTCAGCAGTTATTTCCAGATAGTGCTACTGAATATCTCCAGAGACCACTCCAACATTATCCGGTTAGTGCAGGGGAGGTCTGTCGGTGCAGTGAGGGCGATACCACTGCAATCCGGGTGCAATCTGACTTATTCAGATAGCGGCGATTTTCAATCATTACTTATCTGGATAACTTAGGCTGCAGGTAAAGCAGGCCTAAGTTGTTATATAGATAATGGCAACTGAAAATTGCCCCTTCTCCAGATAAATCAGCACTAATCCAGATAGCGGCGCTCAGTTCAGATATTCAACGGCAGTCATTATCCAGATACTGCCACTGAATATATGGATAATGCAGACAACGCCATGGTCGCCGCACAGCCAATTGAATATCGGGCTTTTTGCAAACTGGTCTCTTTAATTTTAGCTAGTTCACATCATTTAAGAAGGGGTTCGAGGCAATTACATTTAGGTATGTTGAACTTTGCTGCTGTTCCTTGGATTCTAGATCTTTGGTGGCAACTGCAATGGGTTTTATAATAAAATTACTAGAATTTGGTAACAGTTCTGTTCTGTAGTTATATAAGAGGTATTGTGTTAACTCCAAGTTATATCCCCTTTTGTTCTATGTAACTGTTTATCAATTGAGATTGTTAATTGTTCCTTGCAAACTGCCTTGGTCCTAAGGCGGTATATAAAAACGTGCTAAATAAATAAATGGTAACATTTGGTTACAGCCAACAATGCCGTGAAGGCAAGAGTTCATAGCCCTTAAGCCAGGAGTGCAGACGTTCAACCCTCGAGGACTGCAAACAGAATAGATTATCCCTAATGAATATGCATGAGATAGCCCTGCATGCTTATTACCTCACTTGTATGCAAATCTATCTCATGCATATTCATTAGGGCTTTCCTGCTTGTGACGCTCAAGGACTGAACTTGTGCATCCCTGCCTTACGGAGAGGGTGTTTCAGTCATTACTCTTTTGCAACAATTAGTGGACAGACTCAAAGACCATGTTATCTAGGTTCTGGAACAAATTATAGTTTGCGGCCATTGGCTGATGACCAGGTTTAAGTAGGTTTAGGCTATAAAAACTGGAGGACCCACCCCAGATATTTGTAAATAAAGGCTGATAGTGTTTGATACCAGCTCTGGATACAAATGATCTGGAAGTGAAAAGGAGTAGGATGAAACATCCAGACCATCAAAACAGAGTTAATTTCACAGTGAGAGAACCCCTATCAATATTAAATAGATTGCATGAAATAACAGCATGTGTGCTGAAACGCCACTGATATCATTTCTTATTATCTTTTATGTCCTAGTTGTTTATTATATTTTTGTAGATTTTAGAAAAAAAGGTTTTTGCCTTTGAGCGTAGTAATACTCTGTGTATAAAAACCTCATTTTCGGAACGCACTCTGCAGCTGTCTGTGCTGTACTTGTGTTCTCTCTCTTACTGCTAATTGCCCCTCACCAACTGAGAGCTAACCTTTACAAGGCACTTGGAGAAGCATTCAGATTCAGTGCAGGAAAATCCTCAAAACATTTAAACCATGATATCTGCTCAATAATTACAAGAAAAACCAGAATGAATAAGGGTAATTCTAATAATATGGTTTGTTTATTTATCTACCGAAACATCCCAAAAATCACCACCAATGAAATTTCTGCCTTTGTATAGAAAGGGAAAAAAATTCTTACTGAGTGGCAGCCAAAGCCATTGGCAAGGGCAAACTTATAAAATCCCACTGCAGTCAAACCGAGAGTATAAGGACCGGATCCATGATAACCTCCCCTATAGAGAGAAACAGAGGGCACAACATTCAGTACAGTTTAGTTCAGACCGGATGTACAGAGGGCTTGTACATCCGGCCTAGAATATGCAAATGTACAGTATCTCATTAATATCCTTTGGGGTCTTCATACATACATGAAATTTCTATATTGTAGGGCGCTATATATTATCCAAATGATGCTAATAATTAATTTCTATGAATGAGAGTGAGAAAAGAGAGAAGCCCATGAGCATTCTAATTTCAGATCAAAGGGCTGATATATTTAGCCCACGGCAGTCAGTGGTTTCTTTAGTTGCCAGCTGCCACAGGCAAATTAAACTGATTGTATCTGGATAGTGGCTGCTGCTAAATATCTAGTTCATGCAGTCAGCGGCGGCCCTATCCAGAAAGCGGCGATTTTCAGCTGCTATCCGGAGAGACCTTTGTGGATAAAGTTAGGCTGACGCTGAATATCGTCACAGACCACAGAAAAGACACCCGGTTAAAAGCAGGGAGGTCTGTGGGCAGATCAGGGGCGGTCCTGGTTGCTATCCAGTCCACGGTGCTATTTAAATGCTCCCTGTATATTTGCAAACTGTTCATTGTAAACTGCCCAGAGCAGCATTTAAAAACTGTTTATGTTTATTAAAACTTTATATACCGCCCATAAACGGTTAGCATCTGGGCGGTTTACATACTTTAAAAAATAACAAGGAGAGAGAGCTGCGAAAAAAGAAAAAGAAAAGGGAACACCATAAAATCCGTAAAAGACAGATAGGGATAGGGTCAGAAAGATAGAAGGGGAAAAGAAGATAACATGGGGGAGGAAAGAAAAACACATTAACATGTCAGAAGTGAGGGGTATAGCAGGGGGAAGGGAAGGACAGAGAGCAGGAACAGGTTCCAAAAAATGGTGGAGGAGAGGGGGATAGGAAGCTAACACAACAACGGAGTGAAGGGGCGAGGGGTTAGGCTGGGAAGGGGAGGTTAAAGGCAGAGCAGAAAAGGTGAGTTTTTAGTTTAGTTTTAAAGGAGATATATGAGGTCTCTAAGCGGAGCGAGTGGGGGAGTGAGTTCCAGAATCTAGGGCCAAGGAAAAAGAAAGCTGAGGACCGAGTGGATTCCAGGTGGGCTTGGGAAGGGGGGGAGGGGGGGGGAAAGAAACATACGGTTAGCGTGAATAGAGTGGAGGGAACGGTGCGGGGTATGTAGATGAACCTGGTCGGCGAGGTACAAGGGAATACCGGAGTGGATCACCCTGTGCACAAAAATGAAGACTTTAAATTGAATACGAAAAACAATAGGAAGCCAATGGAGGTGTATTAGAAGAGGAGTGACATGGTCCCTGTAAACCGCTTGGATTACCTAGAAAAAAGCGGTATGTAAATTAATTAAACAAATAAATAAAATTTAGCCACTAATCAGATAGCTAAACTGGATAAAGTTAGGACAGGTCAATGGCTATTGTAACTTTATCCGGTTTTCGCTATCTGGTTAGTCACTGAAGACTGTCGCTGACTGGATAATGGCCATACTGGCTTACAGAGCTGGATATTCAGCGCTGGCCACTGAATATTAAAGTGGCGGCAGACAGGTGCAAATTTGCTTGCTGCTGCCTTTGAATGTTGGCTCGGGGCAGTTTCTCCAAATGGGTTAATTTTGCACATATCATGACAGTCAGGAACCTCACTTCTAAGCCAGGGAGTATGATCCCAGTCTCTCAGATTTACTGCTAATGCTCAGCGTAGTACTTGCATCGTGCCAAAGGGAGCTTCCTTCTGGAGTTTGTGAGATGTAACATGTATGGGTAGTTTGACTGGAAATTCTTCTTTATCAAGCCTGTGACTCCCAATATGATGGGAAATATTTCTTTATTTTTCTGTATCTTGGCTCCTATAAGTTTTTATTTAGAATTCCTCTGACTGCCAATTTTCAATGGCACTATATGGATAGTGCCAGCAAATATTGTTCTAACTGCTTTGGCACTTTCCATATGATGCCTGGGTGGAGTTAGGGTACAGCATGGATGGCAGCACCTAGTTCTATGTATAGCAATGATATTCAACTGTTATAGAGGTCAATTTTGCTCTGGGCATCCTCCACCTGTGCATGCGCCCAGAATCTAGAGGTGCCCGTGGGATCAGAATCAGGTGCAACCAACTGGAAGTGCAAGCTGTGGCCCAATTCTGGGCCCTGGATGTCCGGCCCACTACACAGCTAGCCCAGGCAGGCTCCTGCATTGAACCATGGTGGCGTGGTGTCCTATTGCCATGGCACCGTGGCTCCATGCAGAAGCCGTGATCCCCAGCAGCCACAGCAATATTCTTTTCCCTGCTGCCTGACCCCCAATCAGGCCGCCGTGGCCAGGGTCAGGCTGCAGGGGACCCCCTGCACCCTCGCCTTCCTTCCCGGCCCCAGATCCATCCTTCTCCTCCGCCTAGGGGGACATATTCCACCTCCATGGAATAACCCCCCCGTGCAAATAGCCAACCCAGGATGTACAGGGTTGACCTTGGAATCGGCCCTGTATGTCCAGGGTCAGGTTCCTGCCCACTCCCCGCCCTTACTCCTTACCCGACCAACCCCCTCCCGCCCATGAATAGAGCTCCCCATACAACTGGCCTGTACGTGTGGCGAGCTCTGTCATCTGAGCCACCAACCCAGCACTTAGCGGGACTGGATGTCTGGATTGGACGTCCAGCCCCGCTAAAATAGCTCAGAATAGACCCCATAGCTATTGGCAGTCAGCATTCTACACGTTAATTGAGTGTTGCTGACTATATATGCTGAATATATAGATTTTTTAAACACCATGATCAGTATTTTTAAAAAATCATTGATCACTAGGGTCTCACTATTGACCCATATATAGCCAAAGTTAGCTGCTTTCCAAATTGGGTGGAATTTGAGGCAGACCAGGGTGGAGGAAAAACGTATATGTATAGCACGATATTCAGAGAATATCTTATCCATAAAGTTATGCAGATGGTGTATTTTTTTAGTAATTACTTTAGAGAAGGTTAATAAAACATACCTGATTATAATTACCTGAAATTAATAATATCAAAGTTTCGGGTGTAACATCTTGCCATTAACATTGCTAAATCATTAGCCTCTGAACCACTGTTAGTCAGATAAAGTACCTAGGAGAATTAAAGTCAAAGAATATAATTGTAATCAAAATCACCAAATACTGTTAGATAGTGGCATTATTGATTCATGAGATGAGGTTTCAGATTAAACAAAAGTCCTGGGTATATAAACTAGGTGGGGAAAGGGCAGCGGTATTCATTCACCCATCTTGAGAAGTTAAAGAAATTTATAACAGAAAGATACTCTGCATATACATTTAGTAAACACAATCACATAATATGTTAACTAGAAATTGGTTCAAGAGGCAAAATGGAAAAGTGAATAAGGGCCTTTAACTTAGGCTTTTATGCCAACCTAGGGAGGGAGGCGTGGCCTAGTGGTTGGGACGCAGTACCTCAGGCTGGAGTTCAATTCCCTCCTGGGGACAGCAATCTCAGGCCAGAGAGACTGGGGTTTCTAGTGCCATAGGTACTCCTTGTGGCCTTGGGAAAGCCACTTAACCCTCCATTGCCTCAGGTACACATAGATTGTGAGCCCATTGGGGACAAGGGAATGTAGCCAGTACCTGTTTGTAGTGAATACATAATATAAACTGCTTTGATTGAAGGATAAGGTGGTATAGAAAACTGGTTAATAAAATAAAACCTCCATACATCATAACTGTCACCAACAGCTATAGTGTACCACATCTTTCCTCTATTTCCCTCATATTTGCATATGTTCACCTTTTTTTATGATACATACTAACATAGTATATGATGGCAGATAAAGACCATCATGGTCCATCTAGACTACCCAGCAAGGTGGCAAGAGTAGGTGCACCTGCTGCTCCATGCAGGTCACCCCCCCCCCCCGCATGCCTTTGTTTAGGGGTGTGCCCACCGCTCCATGTAGGAAACCCCTATTTGTTGAGATAGCAGAGACAGTTAAGGTTATTTTGATTTTATCCTGTTGCTATAAAGGGATCCACTGTGTCTGTCCAATGCCATTTTGAATTCTGTCACTGTCTTTGCCCCACCACTTCCATCGGAAGAGCAATCCAAGCATCCATCACCCTTTCAGTGAAAAAATATTTCCTGACGTTGCCTTTCAGTTTACCCCCTTGAAGCTTCATGTTATGTCCTCTAGCTTTGCAGCTTCCCCATCTTTGAAAAAGGTTTGTTTATTCGTTCATTCATTCATTCACCCAACTTAAGGAGTTAAATAAATTTATAACAGAAAGATACTCTGTATCTTCCATTAGTAAACACAATCACATAGTATGTTAACTAGAAGGAGGTGAATAGGAGGACCAAAATGAAGGCCATAGAGAAAAGACTGGATGGCCATCCTCAGCTCTTCACTCGCTTGAAGCAACTGGTGCTTCAAACAATAGACATGTAGATAGTGAGAGCAGTTGGTGACCTGAACACACGAAGAGCCTCCCAGGAACACAGAAGGTATCTTTAGCAGACATTCCAACTTGTGTGTTACCTTTCCCTGCATGCTCTGTCACCTCATGTTGCCTCCTCTCCTACACCTAGGTCCAATATGTGTGCATGCTAACAGCTATCACCCTCAACTCACAGACCTCACCCATGGCAGGAATATGTGCATCTTGCCCTGAAGGGGCATGCAGCAGGAGAGACTTGGATCACAGTCAGCAATGGTATATCACAGGCATGCAGTTAGGTTGCCTCCACTCTGAGGCTGGCAAGCCACTGCTCTGATAATCTATCATCCAGTTTACTCTGTGTGCAGAGGTCATGATCCACACAGCTTGGCTGCACTGGCCAGACACCTCTCAGATCAACATCCTATTTTGCTAAAAGTGTATCACAGCATCTGAAGGGTGCCTCCAAGAGACATATAGGCCACTCCCTGGACCTTCTGTTATTGGCCGACATGAGCAGAATTCACCTCGCACCTCTCTGTTTGTGCCCTGTCCCCTAGCTCTATACCTGGATCATCAGCACCCTTTTTGCCAGTGGCTATTTTCCCACTTGCCTGACCTTTTGCAAGTTACTACATTTCTTTTGGGTTAAGGTCAGCACACAGCTATGGGCATTTGGCCTTTTGCTGTGTAAGCATCATTGTGGGTTTGGTGATGGAATGTGTGCAAGTGATATCTCCCCACCCTGCACCCTGCCAACACCCACTCTTAATGTACACTATTGAACATGTAGCTTGTGGATATTCAGAGAGTATGGTACTGGAGGGCACAGCTGTTCAACCCTGTTCATGGTGAGTATGCCCATAGCCCTATCCCTCTCAATTCTATGGTGCAAGTAGCCAGGGCCAGTGCTGATGTGATAGGGCCATGGCCACCACTCATAGTGCCATTCTCAGCCGCACAATCTACAACAACCAAGATTGTGGAGCATGTAGCAGCCCAAGAATATCTGACATATCCTGGCTGGGCTGTAAAGAAGTTCACCCCCAGATCAGTCAAAGCACTGGAAGTGACTCTTGAGCTGGACAACGGTACTCTTGGTACTCCCCGGACATTGGAAGAGGCCTTTGTCGCCCCACATTCATTGTTGGCCATTTTACATCTGGAAAACAGGGTGCTCCCGACCTATATCACAGACAGTGTGTTCTTGGGTGCTGTTCGCCGTACCTGGCGACAGTTAAATGTGCTTTGGCAACGGGATTGGACGGTTTCGAGTTGGCTCCCATTTCAGGGTAATGTTAACTTTGCCCCGGGAACGGATTCTGCAATCCTGCGGCGGTGGGCAGCGAACGGAATCTGCATGGTAGGGCATGCGGTGAACTCTACCGGTATGTGTAAATCTTTTTCAGTCTTGCAAGCAGAGTATGATTTAGACCGGTCCCACACCTTCTCCTATATGCAACTCTCACATTATGTGTCGTCCCTGCTGACAGCTGAACTCCAGGAGGGGAGGTCGGCACAGATTTTGGAATTCTTTGCGATAGGAGAAGACATCCCTCCTTCTATTCATATCTTGCGGACCAGATTGGATCAGTACCGCCTGCTGCCAGACTATCGACCTGTAGAATTGGCATGGGCCCGGGAACTGCAATGCGAGATCCCCCCGGACACTGTCCTCTGGGGTCTTAGACGGGTAGCCACCCTTGCGGAGGGGATGCGGTGGAGGGAGATCCAGTTTAAATCCCTGACTCGGGTACACTTCTCCCCACGGAGGGCCTTTCGGTGTCAGTTGTCCCCTGATGGAGGCTGCCCGAGATGCTCCGCCCCCATGGCGACTTTATTCCATATGTGGTGGGAATGTCGACATCTTCGTCCGTATTGGGCCCGGATTGCATCCTACATGCAGGGGTTGTTGGGGCAGGTGGTGCGCTGGGATGCCCTCTTTGTTGTATTGGACTGCCTGGGCCCCACATGTCCTAAGGGCCGATGGGGCCGCTTGCTGCTACGTAAGGCTTGCCTGGTGGCAAAAGGGCCTATACTCCGCCGGTGGAGGGAGAGCTTTCCGCCCACCTTCTGGGAGTGGAGGAATGCTTTTCACCAATTGATGCTGGCGGAGTGTCGGAGCGCCCGGGGTAACCCTCGCCGTTGGTCCGCCTTTCAGATGCTGTGGGATCCATATATTCACCACTTGAGCCCGCGAGGCCGTAACGAGGTGTTGCAATGGGCTGCAGCCGAGACCACTGTGCCTATATGATGTTGGAGGGATGGTAGGTTCCGATGTTGTACTGTACGGGTGTGATTTTGATGGGAGGAGACCATGTCCTTTTGGGTGGGGGGTGGGGAGGGATTTTAGTTGTGTATAGTACTGAACCTGAAAATGTAACACCAGTATTTGATTCTGGCTCTCTGTCGTGGGGATAAGAGTCCCTCCCCACGCAGGGACTGATCGATCTTTGTTGTACTCGTTTATTGCTGGTGTTTTAAAATAAAGTTTTGAAAAAAAAAAAAAAAAAAGCAAACCTTGTACATTTAAATAAATAAATAACAACTAAAACATAATACAATTGAGGTGTTAAAGGAAAGAGAGAGACATCTAAAATTACAGACAATATGAACATAAAAACAAACAGTAATGAGGCCTTAAGAGTGAAAATAGGAAAGAGCATACTTAATTTGATGGAGGGAGGAGGGGCACCACAAATACTCACTTCAAAATGGTGGGACAAACCTTGCATGTCCACACATCTACAATCCAACAAAATACGCACTATCTGTCAGAAATAAACATGGTCCAGTATTCCTTTAATGTGTTGTCTTTAAGATCTTATTGTATTATGAACATACCCTGGTGATTAGATGTTTCAATGTGGCTTGATTGCCACTTTGATCCAGCGGTCAGCACATCAGCCTTTGTATGTATTATATTATATTATTATATTATATTATATACTATATATTGCAGCAGCATTTGATTCAGTTAATCATGAACAACTTCTAGTCCGCCTCCATGAGAAGGGAATACAAGGAATTGCATGGGACTGGTGCAAGTCTTATCTAGAAGACCGATGGCAACAAGTTCGAATTGATAACAATACATCTTATCCATTCCAACAGAAACAAGGTGTTCCACAGGGTTCCTCACTATCAGCATTGCTTTTTAACATCTATATGCAACCAATCTGTAATATTGCCCGTACTTTTGGTATATCTTGTCTTATTTATGCTGATGATGTGCTGTTGTTCACACCTATTAATGTGATTAGCCCTGATTACACAGTTTTAATTAACTGTTTCAATTCAATAACCGATTGGCTGCTCACTCAGAACCTTCGAATAAATTTAAAAAAAACTGAAGTCCTTATCGTTACAAGAAACAATGACTTCTCTTCACCACCTTCATTAAGAGTACGAGACGCTGATTTACCTATTAAATCCACCATTCAATACTTAGGTGTCATTCTTGACCAGCGACTTGAATTTAATGAGCATATAAAGTCCACAGTAAAATCCATTTATCACAAGATTAATACTCTTCGACACCTAAAACCCATGTTAGACCCCGATGATTTCCGCACAATATTCCAAGCGCTAGTCACTCCACATTTTGACTATGCGAATATTATCCTGCAAAGCCTTCCTAAATCTACGCTTAATCCATTACAGCTTGCTATGAATGCAGCAGCTAGATCACTATGCGGAATTACAAGGAGACAACACATAACCCCCATCCTAATGGAGCTTCACTGACTCCCAATAATTTATAGATTATCTTATAAAACACTTCTTATGACCTTCAAAGCGTTCCATAATATTTCACCTCCTTCAATCTCTGATCTACTCATTCATACCCAAAACAACAGATCAAGAAGACCTACAACTGAAAATACTCTAATGATTCCAAATGAATTAGTAAAATGTACTCAAACTACCATTAGCAGATCATTTTCATCCTTTGCTCCAAGGTGCTGGAATAAGCTTCCATTAAACATCAAATTGTTAAAAGATATATCGCAATTTAGAAAAGCTTTAAAAACCCACCTTTTTTTACAACACTTCTCTTACATCAATATTTCCCCCCCCCTCACCCCATTATCTCAACTCAGCAATAATAGTTAAATGATGATGTTAGACCGTTCCACCTTATGATATTTCACTGTATATACCTGCTCTGTTAAATGTTATTTATGACATGTCTCTATACCCACTCAAGATCTCTAGTCTGATGTAATTGCTTTTATTTAATTATGCTATTCCCCAGTTAATCCTTGTTTTATTCCCCTGTTACCTGTAACTTGGACAAGTTCTCTAAATCTGAGTGTATTTTGTTTAATGTAAACCGCACTGATGTCATATAGCGCGGTATATAAGAGCTGTTAAATAAATAAATACAATAAATATTTATTATTTTTATTCTTTTCTATTGACGTCACATATTTTTTGGGATATATTTGTTTCATACGTTTACATGATGCCCTCTATATTCACTGCATTTAGTATCATTTGAGTAGTTTAATATGCTCCCTTTACAATATAGACTTGTTATCTCAAGGTGTTTATTCAGTCTCACTCTTGCTTTATTTGGAATAGTGTACACCAATTAGATTGATTGGATTCATAAGTGTCATCCACATTAAGGTTCACTGTAACATATTCTGTCTTCTTTTCCCTTCCTGTCGGCGCTGATGTCACACTAAGATTCCTTTTGATTGATTGTTGGGATTGGTACTCTTTTTTCACCTTTAAAAGTGCTTCATGGTGCCAAGTCACCCTTGTTTGCTAGCCAGTCAGATTGGTTTGCTGTTTATTTACTCCGGGTATGTTTTTTCACTATTTGTTTAAATGACTTTTATACTTTTTTGGGGGGCGCTGCAATATATTTAATTGGTATGTTTTATGTCTATGAATTGAGCACCAAGGATGACATTTAATCTACTCATTGAAGTTGGAAACCACTCTTAGTTTCCCTTAGACTAATAGTATATATAGTTTAGATACAATTTGTGTCCATCATCGTTCTATATATTCTGGTTTATGTACATATACATGTACACCCTTGAATGGTGCTTTCGGTTTCTTCGACACGTTGTGCATTCACTGGGATCATATCACATCACCATCTATAGTTGTTTTTTATTTATTTATTTATTTGTGTGCTTTTCTATACCGCCCCTTCCAGAGATCAGGGGCGGTTTACAGAGAACAAGTTAAAACCATTGAACATTGAATTACATAGAACATTTTTTGTAGAACTGCCTGTATGAGCTGCAAAGAATACACCAAGGGGTCCAATATGGTTAGCAAACACCATTACATAGGTATGACACAATGGCCCAGTATTCGCATAATATGCCCAGGAATACATATTCATCACTTACACGTATCTTCAGCTTATGCCATGGCGGCATTATCTTAGTTACATTACTTCCCTGCTCTGAGTACTAAGAGTATTTTGTAGCTCGATATGGATTAATATCACTAATTGTTTCTATTAAATTTTTTAGTATATTGCACATTTTGGGTCATGCTGCCACATTCTTTCTTTTACCTATAATATGCATATTGGGTTAGTCTTCAGTACACAATTTTGTGTGCTACAGTGCTATTTTATTACCTTTCATTAGTTCATTATAGATTGTGTTTTCTCTCCCCCCCCCACAGCCTTCCCCTTCTTTTTCTTTCCCCCCTTCCCATCCCCTCCTTCTCCCTCCTTTCTCTCCTCCCCCCTTCCCCTCTCCCCTCCTGTTTTCCTTGTCCTTCCTCCCTGCCCCCTTTTCCCTTCCCTTGTTCCCTCCCCTTCCCCTTTCTTCCCTTCATTCCCTTGTTCTGTTTATATGATCGAATGCCTATTTTATATACATATTTATTTATCAACACATACTTTTATTTATTGATCTATTTATTTATTTATTCATTCGATCACTTAGTCATTTATCAAGCAATACATTTATCTGTTTTTCTTTTTATCTTTTTACCATTATTTATTTAGCATTACTTAGGTGTGCTTGTGTTTTTAACCATTGTTAAACAGTTTTTAGTGGTCTCTGTGTTGGTTGGCCAGCATTCTCTCAATAATTTGTGGTATCTCCATAAAGTGACTGCTGTCAACCAATATGTTAGCATAAGCAGTTTTCCCTACCATTTGGGTTCCATGATTTTTATTTAGTTGTCAAGCTCTATATGCTCTACAGCAGGCATGTCCAACAGGTAGATCGTGATCTACCTGTAGATCGCGGAGGGGTCAGAGGTAGATCGCCAGCCCCACTTGGCTCTATCTCTCCAGCAGCTCGCCCCGTCGCTAGGAGAGAGCTCGTGACAGCAGGTCGTCTGCTGAGGGCTTGCCGCCGCTGCTGATCCCTTGCCTGTCTTTTTTCCCTGCCTGAGGGAATCTTGCCTGTGGGTATATTGGGGGTGCTTGTTGTTTTCGTGCCAATAGTTTGTGGGTACCCCAGAGGGCTGCTGCCCGCGCCCCGCGACGAGATGCCATAGGCCCGACCTTATACCTGGTCTCCTGCCTCTCAGAATCACCCATTCCTGCCCCCGCCCCAACATCCATTAGAAGTGTGTTATATACCGGGCGATATCCATTCGCCCGGGCTTTACCTGAATACACTTATCGCATTAGTTGTGTCGTGTGCTGGTCGTTGGTCGCTTTATAGTTCACTTTCATTAAACGTTTTCGGGCAGACACAACAAAGTATCAAGAATTTGGTGATTTTGGCGGGCTTTTCCAATTTTGTTCTAACTTGCCTTCAAATTGGTTCAAACCACTGTGACTTTTGCTTGCTTCTGCAATTTTATTTTGCCTAGCCTTTGCGTTGATTCTACACTACAATTTTATTTTGCCTTGCCTTTGCACTGATTCTACACTGTGTGCAGAATTTATTAAATCGCGTGTGGTGGTATTTGAACTTGTTTGGCGGTATTTGATTTTATCTGATTTGCTGGACAGGTGTTTGAGTTTTTTTGAAGATTGTTTGGTGGTATTTGATTATTGGTGCCAGTATGATGAATTCTTATTTTAACTTTTAGAACTGCATGTGTGGTTTTGGCATCTCCAGTCCAGTATTGCACATCATCCAGAGGTCTTCAGTTCCTGTTGATCTTTAATACTTTGGGACATTGACAGTTTTGGACCAGATTCAGCCAGTGTTTATACTAACTTAGCAGATTTGGCCTTCTTACATCCAGCCACCCCAGTATAACGAAGATGAGTGTTCCAAAGAAGAGCAAAACCTATCACTTTCATGATGAATGGGATATGGACTACTTCTTCATCATGGTGAAAGACAAATGTTGTTGTCTAATTTGTAACGCCCCAGTATCCTTGCCCAAAAAGGGTAATCTGGAATATCATTATAAGGCTCTGCATAGCAATAAGTTTGATGCTGATTTTCCACCCAAAAGAGAAATTCGTAAACTGAAGCTCAAAGAACTTAAATCGAAATTGGCTACTCAGCAACAGTTGATGGCAAAGCCAAGGTCACATTCGGTCAATGCAACCATAGCATTCTTCAAGGTCAGCAACCTGATCGCAAAGAAATGCAAACCTTTCACTGAAGAGGAATTTGTAAAAGATTGTTTTCTTGAAGCAGCTGACAATCTTTTTGAAGGATTTAAAAATAAGAAAGAGATCATAGCTGCTGTTCAAGATGTACAATTGTCAAGAAACACCGTTGTGCAGTGAATAGAAAAGATGTATGGAGACACAACTGAACAATTGTTGGAGGATGTTTCAAATTGTGTTGCTTTCTCACCAACTGGATGACTCTACAGACATAAGAGACATAGCCCAGTTACTAGTCTTTATCCGGATGGTTTTTGAAGACTTTAGTGTTAAAGAAGAACTACTTGGAATGATTTCTTTAAAAGGGAGAACTACTGGTCAGGAAATATTCAGTTCTTTCCATTCTTTTGTGACAAAGTGTAATCTTCCATTGCATAGACTTATTTCCATCACTACTGATGGAGCAAGAGCAATGACAGGTGAGGTTAACGGTTTCATAGCTCTCTGTAGACGGCATGACGACGTCCCAGATTTCCTTTCTTACCACTGCATCATTCACCAGCAAGTTTTGGCAAGCAAGAGACTCAATACAAAGACTGTCATGGACATCACTTTCAAAATTGTAAATTCAGTGCATGGAAGATCACTTCAAAGACGGCTTTTCAATCTTACTCTTGAATGAAGGGGCAGCAGAAATCATTTTGCACACAGATGTAAGGTGGCTAAGTAGGCACAAATTTCTGCAAAGATTTCGTGATTTGCTAAATGAAAAAAGAAGTTTTTTGAAGGAGAGGGGAGATGACCAAGCAGAGTTGGAAGATGAGGAGTGGTTATGTGATCTGGCATTTCTCGCTGACTTTACAGGCGAACAAAGTGATATGAACCTTGAACTACAAGGTAAAAACAAATGCATTGGCGAGATGAGTACAGTTTCATCCTACAAGAGCAAATTTGAGCTAATGATAACTGACCTTGCAAACAACACTTTTGATCATTTTCCTAATATGCAGGACCATCTGGGACAATATCCAAATTTTGTTTTTCAGAATGAGAAGTATGTGACAGAAATCTGTTCTGTTATTCAGGAATTCGAAAATAGATTCTGTGACTTCCAAAAAATTGGAAGTTGTGGAGTACTTGTCATATCCATTCAAAGTAGATGTGGACATTAAAGAAACTGCAGCTGCTATCAGTAAAAATTACTCATTGAATAAGCCATCTCTTGAAAACGAAATATTAACCCTTAAAAATGACATTTTTCTCAAGACCCGTGCTGAGCAAGAATCGTTTTGGAAGCTAGTGCCTAGAGACAAATTTCCTAACTTGAGAAGATGCAGTGAAGCTGTGCACTCCTGTTTCGGTTCAACTTATTTGTGTGAATCTGCATTTTCCCATCTGAAAATGACAAAGACAACGTTCCAACATGACAGATGAACATCTCCAGGATTCCCTGAGACTGGCCCTCATGCAATATTCACCCAACTTCAAAAAGCTGGTGGATGAAATGCAGGTTCAGACGTCTCACTAATGAGCAAGAGCGAAATATTAAAGATTGTGCAAGATCAGCCTGGATCAATACTCAACCTAAATTTAACACAAATTGCTCAATAAAAGTTAAAGAAAGTTATTAAAACAGTTAAAGAAAGTTATTACTTAATAAAACTTTAAGAAAAAATGTACTTTCCATTTCCCCTCACAGTTCTTACTGGATCTTCGTCTCTCTGTTTTGTTTTTGCTTAATTTGCTTAACAGTTGATCACATCCAAGTAAATGACAGAAGGTTCATTAAAAATGGGGGGGGGGGGGGAATCCTCCAACTTTATTGGGTTAAAATTTAATTTGAAACTAATTTTAAACTTAATTTTCATGGTGGTAGATCACCGGCACATTTGGCTGGAAAAATTAGATCACGACCTGTTCGAAGTTGGACATGCCTGCTCTACAGTATGCATTGGTTGTTATTTTATTTCTGCTGTTCACCTACATGGCTCTTATTCTTTTGTTTGATTGTTGTATGAATATGTTTTATACAATTTTTTATTACTGATAGTGCATATTTTGTAGGATTGTAGATGTGTGGACACGCAAGGTTTGTCCCACCGTTTTGAAGTGAGTATTTGTGAGCATTTGTGGTGCCTCTTCCTCCTCCTCCAAATTAAGTATGCTCTTTCCTATTTTCACTCTTAATGCCTCATTACCATTTGTTTTGGCTGTAATTTTAGATGTCTCCCTCTCTCCTTTAACACTTCAACTGTATTATGTTTTAGTTGTTATTAATTAATTTATATGTACAAGGTTTGCTTTTTAACATAAGCACAACTTGGCTCATCTTATCAGTTCTCTCAGGGCCGATTCAGGTCATGGCTCTGTACGTGTGCCAGGCCTGCTGGGCCTTACTGATCATACCACCTCAGAGGTGGTATAAACAGTATTTTTCATGGGATCGGGGCACGACAGACATCCACAGGGCTGGGGCTGGGTGCAGGGGGGTCCCCGCCATCCAATCCAGGCTGCAGGAGACCAGCCATGGGTCGGGTGGTGGGGGTATTGGAGGCCGGAACCACAATTGTCTGGGGCGCCTGTGGGGAGGAAGTTCCCACAGGCAGAAGGGGCATGCCACACTGTCCTCGGGCCCAATTCTGGCTCCCGCAGACCAGAATCGGGTCCTAGCAGCCCCATCTTCAGCGGGGACGTCCGGATGGCCCGAACATCCCGCTTCAAGAATCGAGCCCAATATTATCTATGATTTTTGGGGATAGACTGCAAAAAAAATAATAAATTTATAAATTAAAGAAATACATAACACTTTGGCTGAAGATATTCTTTGAAACTGCAGGACAGAAACATCAAATTAAATTAAATTCTTGTCAATCCTCTTCTAACTCCTTTTGCACAGTCTTGTTTCCATTTTCCCTTTCTCTTTTCATTTTCACTTCATCTCCTACAACTGTCTCTGACATGGAAGAAACAAGTGATGAAAAGGGAAAGATCATTGTTGACTTCTTGGCCCCTCTATTTACTCATAACTAGATTTCACTCTTCCTTCTTCCCCTCTTTCACCCTCCAGTTCTCAAAGTCCCATTACTTCAGTTCCTTAAATCTCCCCTTCACCTCACCCTCATTGGGCTTCTCCCCGTTCTGATTCCCTTCTCTCTCACTAGTCATTCCTTCTGTGGATCTCTCACAATCATCCCCACACTGACTCTCTCTTTCCCATCCTTTCTTACTCTCCCCCTCCCAACCATTTAATTTCACTTACACCATCTCATGTTCTTCCATCCCCTGTAGTCTTTCTTCATCTCCAATTATTGTTTCTCATGCTGTCTCCATATTTATCCCCAGTGATCGCCCTTGAATGTTGTCTCTTTATAGCCAAAATCCTTCCTGCTCTCTTTCAAAGACCCTTCCCCATCACCCCTTCTAGTTCCCATACACTCTCCCTCTCTCTGCTAAACAGGCCACGTTTGCATTGTTGATTTCAAATAGATGGAGGAGACTACATTCACCCTTTTCTTATGCTCCCCTCGACTTTCAATCCCTTCTGTCAACATTCATCCCCTTTCACAAAAACAACCAAGTATTCAGTCCTTCCTTATTTCCCTCAACATTTACCCCCCCCCCCTCTTATACCACCCAAGCATTCATTCCCTCATTACTAGGGGCTAGTTTAGTGAGCAGAACAACTCTTGGTCCACAACAGGCTCACCTCCTTCCCTCCTGTTCCATATACAGGACAAAAGCAGGGCCAGTACAAGGTTATTAGGTGCTTTAAGTAAACCTTCAACCTTGTACCCACTTCAATTAATTTTCAGACCTCTAGATCCCCCCACTCTGATATTTTGACAACTAAACTTAGCAAGCATGATAGCCTCAACACCATCTCTCCAGGAATAATCCTATAAAATGCATAATTGGACATGATTAAACTTTGTATATATGTGTAATAAGGGCAATTTCCAAAAGTCATTACCCAGCTAAATGGCTATTTACTTGTTATATATAGACTACTAGAAAATGTCCTACCTTTCCTGCAGTTAAAGGATGTACCACAGATGGCTGTATGAATTTGTGTGGCCATCAGGACCAGTTCATTTGTTTTCAGTACAGCTGTTCATCTGAAGTTGCAACCCTAGGTGAGTGACCAGACTGCCTAATGGTTAAGCCAGCTCTGAACAGGAAGAGAGGGCAAATGGCAGTGGGAGAAAGGGGTGGATTAGGGAGTTCTTCTTAGTTCTAGTCTATGCTTTGTCCACTTCAGTGTTTTCCCCGCCTCCTTTTCACCGAGGGGCAGTGGTTGCAGCAGTAAGCAGAACAATATTTTTAAGCCATCTAAGATTTTGACCACTGGCCAATAAATTTGGGGCACACCTGCTTCTCAGCTGCTGTGGGGGATTTCCCTGGTAGCCTGCCTCTGAGTCTTTGGCAGCAAACTTCCCAGACATCCCTCTAGGGTTTATCGGAATATCTCTGGGGTCTGGTGGGGCAGGAGTGATCCTCGTCTGTTCCTGTCCCATTAGCACTCCTTTCTTCCATGCCAGCAGCTTGACCTCATGTGTTATCTTGCCCTATACATGAGGAGTAAAGTAGTGCATGTCAGGCAGTGCCAATTTTGGGACATAGTTATTTTTTTATTTTTTATTTATGTGATTTTAAGATACATACAAGAAAAAACCTTGTACAGAAAGGGCACGTTCCTTACACATTTCTCAAATAATAGGGAAATTTTCCCACCCAAGGCAAAATCAACTAATACATAGCCCACAAGTCCACAATATTGGTAAGATAGGTCACAATATATAGGATAAATTGATTAATGTGCATAATTCAGGAATTTGAACTGACTAAGAGAGCGTGTACAACTATATATTCCGAATTAGCTCTCCATAACAGAAGAACTAATTTGAGGGAGAATAGGAGAGGTACCCTGCACATTAGATACTCTAGAAGAAATAAAGGTGGCCAACTGAGAGGGTTAAAAAAAAAAGATAACTATGCCCAGCAAACTTCACCAGGCATTTACATGGAAAGCAGAGGAAAAATAACCCTCCCAACTGAACCACCCCAGAACGATATAACAGAAACTGCTTCCTTCTCTTTTGGGTTGCTCTAGAAACGTCAGGAAATATTCTTAGGTGAGAATCCAAAAACACTTTACCACTCGCTGAAAATACCCTAGTCATTCCCAGTGAATCCACAAATTGGTCCCAATCAACAATTAACAGAGCATTTAAATCTTATGCGCCTAGATGCTGGAATAAACTTCATCCAGATATCAGGGCAATACGTGACATGAAGCAGTTCAGGAAGGCTATCAAGCACTACCTATTCACAGAGTACTTCCAGCCACCGTAATGCTATTATAATATGTCATAAGACAGATTCTTATGCATAACCACTCCATAAGACATACCTTCAAGAACTAAAATGTTGATGTAATTACGCTCGCTGCTAATTGATTTTATGTAAATAGTTCAATCGTTATTGTAGATAGTTACCCTTGTTACCCAAGTTTATTGCCCTGTTATCTGTAACTCATACGTGTTTTCAAATGTACTGAGATTGTTTTGTTCCATGTAAACCGCGCTGATGCTAAAGAGCGCGGTATATAAGAAACTTTAAATAAATAAATAAATAAATAAAATGGGGACCTAAAGAACAATCTTAACAGCCAATCTCTGTCTGCCTCTAGGGCAAAAGTGACTAGAACGTGGCAGTCATCCCGACATCAGAAAGGGACCACTCCAGGAAAGTAGATAGATCCAAACTGTCCGAAGATAATAACCGGTGCTCGTCAAGACCCACAGGAACAGCCTTAGCAGTTGGTAAATAGAAGGCCTTAGAAATAGGTGGCACAGAATCAGCCGAAACCTTGAGAGTAGTTACCAAGAACTTCTTAAAAAGTTCCAGGGAAGATACCGACGGAACCTTAGGAAAATTTCATATTCTAAGGTTACGGCTCTTTGCAGCATTTTCCAGAAACTCCAGCCTCCTGTGTAACGCGACAAAGTCTTTAACAAAGGCCTGGGAAACCTCCTGGGCTTGCCCCAAGCGACCCTTAAAAGAGGCCACTTTGGCAGAAATCTCAGTCTGACCCAATTCATACAACTTTAGTTGCTGCCTAAACACTTGGAATTGCTGCATTATAGACTGAAGCTGTGTTGTAATATTAAGATACATAGATGAAAAGGCATCCCATAGAGTATCAGGAATAACAAGATCAGGTCTCACAGGATTGTGCCCTGAAGCATTCCCACCAACCTGAGGCTGTTCAACCAACGAAGACAGGGGTGGCTTCTCCAACGAATGCAGAGCAAGAGTGGATTCATCTCGTCCTCCTCCCTCCACACCGGATAACACAGCTCCCACCGGGGCTGGACGGCTGCAACTGGGGTTCCTGAGGCAGGCACGCACTCTGTGACCCCTGCAGGGACTCTCCTTCTGGCTGATCCGGCAGTGTTCGGGGGTCCGGGCTGAGGGAAACCTCTAGCCCCTCGCTGCTGAGCGGCCTTCCTTCCACCCCATCAGTGCGCAGCAGGCAACCCGGAACAACATCACTCCTCCCAGCGGGCATCATGAAAGGGTCCATGGGCCCTTTACCCGCCATCCTCTCTGCTACCGGAGTCTCCCCCGACGATATCGAAGCCAACTTGGCCTTCCTCTTCCGGCACGCATGCGGCATCAGGAAGAGTTACCAAGGAAGAAAAGGTAATGGAAAATAGAAATGAAATGGGAAGCAAACCGGAGCGAAGTCAACAAGCGTCCATTCTCGCCGCCATCTTGCCCCGGTGAAATAGTTCTGAAGGGTGAGAACAAGTGGGGATTATTCAAGGCTCTACTAGACCCCAGGGATTTTCAGTTAAGCCTGAAGGATATCTGGAGAGCAAACTGAGGGGGTTTGTAAAGAGGGGAATGGAGCTTTTCTGGGGGAGGAGGAATGACAAGGGGTGCTTCAAGTTAATTGCAGTTTGGAAGGCCCATGGACCACCACCATTTTTTGGATATAGAGAGGGCATCCCAGTACCTTTAGGACATTGCAGTTCTGGGATGGGTGTCAATGGGGCACTTGCTGCAGACAGGAATGTGTGAAACTCCCAGCCATAGCAACACTAGGAAATTACCTCAGCTATTGAAGGTTAGTGAATCCCAGGGTAATTCTCTAGTTATAAAATGGCATGCTAATGCACCATTTTACCAAAGCTTGGTCAACAGACCCCTCAAGTAGCTAAATTTGTCATCAGAAAATCTTGTACATAACCAGAAAATTGTATTTCCTTTTGACCAGATTTGTTACTAGGGTTCTTCTAGCTCCTACCTGCTCGTGCATCCTTGAGTTCATGTTCTTCAGAGAATGCACAAGAAGACAGGAGGTGGAAGAATGCTGGTAAAGCTCTAGTAAAAATAAAATAAGATTTGTTGGTCATGTATTCAAAAGCTTTGCTAATTTAGGAGCCATTTTGCTAAATCCTGCTAAGGCTTTGCACTTAACCTACATTTTAAACGCACAGTAAGTACAAACCCTCCGCATTAAGCATCAGGAATGTGACCAGCATGTTCCTGGCAGTTAATGTATGAATATGTATGTTTGTTAATGTGTGCTTAAATTAATGTGGGTCACCCAATGATACCAACAGAAGTATTGTTAGGTGCCCTTGTACTAATTGCCAGTGATCACATGCTAATGTGCTCTCTATACTAGCAAGCGATTGCCAGTTAATGTGTCTCCGGGCAGCCAGTAGCTGGAATGCCCTCATCTTAGTGATCACCCAGCAGCCCCTGGGTTTTCTTGGCAATGTATGGCCAGAAGAAGATTGCCAGGCCTTTTCTTCCTAGGCAACAGAGGTTAAAGTGACTTGTCAAAGGTCTGCTAGTGAGAATCAAAACCCAGAGCTCTTGGGTACTGGGCTGTTGCTCTAACCACTAGGCTACTCCTCCACTTGTGTAGCCAATTACTGCATGCTAAAATGTGTGCTAACCAGTTAGCGGCATTTAGTAAAGGGCCGTGTAGTATTTGTGCACATGATAGAGGAAAGGAGAGTAGTGTTATGATGTAAAATGTGGACAAAATCTGGAAACATGGACAAAACAAATCATGTGATATATTATCATTTTGTTACAATATCCAGAAGTCTCATTTTTCTTTTTCGGATAATTGGAGTTGCTCTACTGACATCACCAACATTTACAGCTGAACTGAAGAAATCCACGGAAAGCATATTTATGGCATGAAGAAATCCACGGAAAGCATATCTATGGCATGATGGCAGCACAAAATAAAGGCGAGAAGGCAAAGAACACATTAAAAAATTTCATTCTTCACACTGTCTCATTTAAAGCTACTCAAAAATGCTACATGGTCTTGTAAGAATCAATAAGACCCCCCCTGCCCCCTACAGTCATAACTTGAAATTAGAGAGACTGCAGTTACAGAATGTGAATATGTATAGGGTGGCCCAAAAAAAGTGAGAACATCTCGTAGCATATGTTATTTAAAAATTCAAAAAGACAGATGTAAACGATTGACAAATTAAACAAAAAGATGGCGACCTGAAATTGTTGAAATTAAAGGTGTTATATAGCTAAAAAAGGTAAATAAGTAATCTATTTAAGCTTTTAATTTATGAGATGTTCTCACTTTTTTTGGGCCACCCTGTATATAGATATCTTAAAGGTAGGCCAAATTGATATTTACAAGGTAAATGTTGCCATTTCCAGTGGGAAATACATCACTGGCTCTTTAAAAGCAGCTTTTACATTGGAAATTTTAAATACTGTTTAAAAATAAGGTAGACTATTAATATTTTTGGGGTGTTAACTAACAGGATAAAAGGAAAGTACTTGTTTGACTTATTCTTCAAAAGCTGAAACATTTTTTAAATATATCAAAATTGCTCATACATGAGGCCGAGTGAGTTGAATTGCGGCAGAGGAACTCAGAGCAGGACTTATACCAGCCTCAAAAAGGAAAAAATATATTCGGGTCTAAAAGCTCCCATAAGCAATGGCATGTAGCTATTTTATTTTATTTATTTAACAGGTTTATATACTGCTTAATCATTTCAATCAAAGCAGCTCACATTGAAACTTAAACTTGGTAATGTACATTAAACAGGGACATTGATAACTTGGATTTTTTTTTCTGAGGCAATGGAGGGTTAAGTGACTTGCCCAAGGCCACAAGGAGTGCTAGTGGGAATTGAAACCTGGTTCTCAAGCCAGTGTTCTTAACCATTAGGCTACTCCTCCACTATTTGAGTAAATGGGTTTTTGTAGACAAATCTGTGAATGGCATGGAGGTCATTAAAGGTGTGACTGTTCTGATACTTCATTCTGCACTTTCTCAAATATCTATTTTCAGATTGCAATGAACATTTTTTGCCAGCTACTACTATTTATCATTTATAAAGCGCTACAAGGTGTACTCAGCGCTATACAAACATGCAAAAAGATATTCCGTGCTTGAAGAGCTTACAGCCTAGTTAAGACAGAATACAAAACAATACAAGAGAAATAAGGGTGCAATAGGGAGAGGAGACACAAGGGAAACAAGAGATTAGGATCCAAAAGCGGTCTCAAAGAGGTAAGCCTTTTTAGCATAGATTTGAAGAGAGAGAGGGATGAGACTTGACGTAAGGACAGAGGAAGCTTGTTCCAGGCATAAGGAGCAGCAAGATGAAAGGAACGAAGTCTGGAGTTGGCACTAGAAGAAAAGGGCATAGAGAGTAAGAAACCAGAGGAGCAGTGAAGATCATGAGGAGAGGTGTAGGGAGAGAGAAGAGAGGGAAGCTATTGAAGGACAGTAGAGTGAATGCATTTATAGGTTGGAAGAAGAAGTTTGAAATGGATACGAAAGCGGAAGAGAAGCCAGTGGAGTGATTTCAGAAGAGGGGTTATATGAGTGTATCAGGTCTGGCTGAAGATTAGCTGCTTAGCTGAGTTCTGAATAGACTGAAGAGAAGAAAGATGACTCTGAGGGAGTTCAGCAAGGAGGAGGTTGCAGTAGTCAAAGCAGGAGGTAAGTAAAGAGTGGACAAGAGTTTTAGTTGTGTGTTCAGAGAGGAAAGGGTGAATTTTGCTAATGTTATAGAGAAAGAAATGATAGGCTTTAGCAATCTGTTGAATATGTGAGGAGAAGGAGAGAGAGGAATCAAAGATGACCCCAAGATTATGGGCTGAGGAAACTAAGAAGAAGAGTACTGTCAACAGAGATGGAGAAACTATCTTCTTTTACAAGAACTTTTATTTAAGACATTCTGAGTATCCCTTCAGATGCGAAAAAATCATTTGAGTGAATTGAACCTTAGAAGCCCTGAGTCCTGAGATGCTTTCTCAGAAAACGACCTCAACAAATTGGGAATGGTTTGGCCATATATGGACTCCACACCAAGACCTTCTGCAGCTTTCATGGGATAATGACTGCTAAAGACTTCTGCAGAACAGAACTTTCATAAATTTGACAATTCTCTTATGAATAAAGTGAATTATTTCTCTGGAACTTGAGTACCTTTAGTGGTTCAGGAAACAGTGCTGTTAATTTAACCGCATATTCATGGAGTGATGGATGTAAATGGATGTTGGTTGTGTGCCAAAGGCGACCAAGCTGTTTCTGGGCAACTGCCATTATCTTCCTGCATGTAACAAACAAGACAAAAAATTTAATCCAATGCAAATATATAAGGCTCTGACACTGAACTTTCAGCATGGTTGTTCGATGGCAGTATCTGTTTATGTAGTGTGTTGGCACTTATCCGGTTAACATGATAGTCAGCGGGGGGGGGGCTAAAGGTAGCCACAGGAAACAATCAGCAGCCTGGACGGCAGTGGAAAATGGCAAAAACTCTGCAAGACCCTGAAGACCTAGACTATGGGACAACTCTGTTTTAGTGGAGCTCTACACACATTCCTCATCCTAGTTGCATGCAAATTGAGAGACATCAAGCAAAGGGGAGACTGGTCTTTAGAAACACTAGCTTCCCACCAACTCTGGTGCTAGCCTTGAACAATGAGAAGCCACAATGTCCCCTGCCATGGAGAATACTGGCTGAGGGCCGGAGAGGAAACGTTGGACAACCTTGGCCAGGTCAAGGGTCATGGGCTTTTGAACTCTCCAAGGTAGCATGTCAATGACATTTGTGCGGGATCCGGACTTGTGGCAGACTGGTCTCTGATGCTTATCACTTTAGCTAGGGCTTCTGTCACCAAAGATTTTCCTATCCTTGGGCTCATGGAGCACTGGTGCATAAAGATGGTGGTGATAGTATGGGGGGTGGGGCAGGGGGTTGAGTGGTAGCTGAGAGGATGGTGGTGTTCATGCTAATGCTACTGCTAGTTGGAGTGTCTACTCTTTCCCCTGCTGCATCATCATCACTCCTCTACCTCTGATGCCTCCTTTCCACCACCTGAATCATCGGCTTTTCTATCTAGTATATAGCACTGCAAGGCAACAGTTCCTTTCAACTATGGGCAGGAGCGGCTCAAGGCAATCTGCGGCCTGAGGCGAAGGATGAGATGGCACCCCCTCCTCCCGTAGAGGGGGTCGGGGCTTTCTCAAAACTCCAATCAGGGACTGAACCAAACCAAAAAGCCGATTAGATTATATGGAGGAAATGCAAGGTGTTTGCACACCAAGGAACTAAAAGAGAATGAAAATCACAGCACATTTTATAAAACTAAATTATAACTCATTTTTATTTTGTTGTTATAAACCATGTTATGGTTCTTGCTTTTTGTTTTTGAGCATATATTTTGCATCCACAGAACCTCCTTCAATAGTGGGTACAGAGAAGAACCAGGGCATTCACCCACAGAACCCAGTATCTTAAAAAAAAAATCTGATTCTGATCATCTCACTAACAACAACAACAACAACAACCATTATCCAGTACCAGGTATATTGTGAACTAATACAAAACCATACAATAATGTCAGAGTATCTATATCTATAAAGCAAATCTATCATACCATACCATATCAGCACCAACTTCCAAAACTCACATAAGGAGCCGATCCAAAAAAAGCATCACTGTAAATACTACTTTTTCCAAAATTATACTTTACTTTAGAGTGAGGTGAGAGAAACAACTCTCACACACAGCCATCTGCATAGTCAGCAGAAACGAACATAATGTCCCAGCGCAAGTAGCGTGAGTGCAACTAATGCCACCTCAGTGGGTGGTCTTATTTGCACTGACAGCTGTTTTGCCACATTGAAATGCGGAAACTGCAGGAGGATGTAACTGCCTCCCTGCAGTAAGCCTATGGCCCTGCATAATCAAACTCTGGAATTAGTTACCAGAGGATGCAGTAAAAGCTGTTAGTGTAGCTGGGTTTAAAAAGGTTTTGGACAAGTTCATGGAGGAAAGGTCCATAAACTATTATTAAAGAAGACCTGGGAAATCCACTGCTTGCCCTGGGACAAGCAACGTGGAACCTGTGTGCCTTTTTAGGAACCTGCCAGGTACTTGTGACCTACATAAGAAGTGCCATACTGGGTCAGACCAAGGAACATCAAGCCCAGTATCTTATTTCCAACAGTGGCTCATCTAGGTAATAAGTACCTAGCAGTCTCCCCAAAAGACACAGATTCCACAATGCTTGTATTGGGTCAAGCAGTGATATCCTGGGTCTCTTTTAATAATGGTTTATGGACCTTTTCTCCAGGAACTTGTCCAAACCTTTTTTAAACCCAGCTACACTAACAGCTTTTACTACATCCTCCGGTAACAAATTCCAGAGTTTGATTACACATTGAGTGAAAAAATATTTTCTCTTATTAATCTTAAATAGTTTACCCTGTAGTTTCATTGCATGTCCGCGAGTCTTTCTATATTCTGATGACATAAACAATACATCTTTGTTTACCCGTTCTGCTCCATTCATTAATTTATAGACCTCTATCATATCTCCCCTCAGCCTTCTCTTTTCCAGGTTGAAGAGTTCTAACCTTTTCAGTCTCTCTTCATAGGGGTATCCTTCCATCCCCTTTACCATTTTGGTGGCTCTTCTCTGTACCTTTTCTAATAACGCTATATCCTTTTAAAGATATGGCGACCAGAATTGCACACAGTATTCAAGGTGCGGTCGCACCATGGAACTATACAGAGGCATTATAATATCCTTTGCTTTATTTTCCATTCCTTTCTTTATGATATCTAGCATTCTATTTGCTCTCTTGGCCGCCGCTGCACACTGGGCGGAGGGTTTTAACATGTTATCCACAATGACACCAAAATCTTTTTCCTGGGTTGTGGTTCCTAATGTGGAACCTTGCATTGTGTAACCATAGTTTGGGTTGTTCTTCCCTAGGTGCATAACTTTGCACTTGTCCACATTAAATTTCATCTGCCATTTTGATGCCCAGTCTTCCAATTTATCAATATCCTCTTGCAATTTTCCACAATCCTCATGGTTTTTAACAACTTTAAATAGTTTTGTGTTATCTGCAAATTTGATAACCTCACTCGTTATTCCCTTTTCCAGGTCATTTATGAATATGCCAAAAAGCAGCAGACCCAGCACAGAATCCTGGGGTACTCCATATTCACCTTTCTCCATTGGGAAAATTGGCCATTTAGTCCTACCCTCTGCTGTCTATCTTGTAACCTGTTCCTGATCCCCAATAGTACACTGCCTCCTATCCCATGACTTTTTAGTTTTGCCAAAAGTCTTTGATGAGGGACCTTGTCAAAGGTTTTCTGAAAGTCCAGATACACTATATCAACCGACTCACCTTTGTCTATCTGTTTATTCACACCTTCAAAAAAACATAACAGATTAGTAAGACAAGATCTTCCTTGTCTAAAGCCATGTTGGCTGTCTCCCATTAAGCTATGACTATCTACATGTTCAGTCATTTTGTTCTTTATGATGGTTTCCACCATTTTTCCTGGTACTGGCGCCAGGCTCACCGGTCTATAGTTTCCCGGATCAGCCCTTGAACCCTTTTTAAAAATTGGCGTTACATTGGCCATCCTCCAAACTTCAGGTATCACAGATGATTTTACACAGATAGTTCACAGATTCCAACAGTGGCCATTCCCTAACCTGGATTGGCCACTGTTGGAAACAGGATACTGGGCTTGATGGACCTTAGTCTGACCCAGTATGACATTTCTTATGTTCATATGTTACCAGTGCAGAGCGGAGGAAACATGCTGCTATGTATGCCAAACAAGAGGGGTTCATCAGCATCCATGCAGCATCTCCCACTTCCACAAAAACAAGAGTGACTTGGCATCCCAACACAGCACTTCCCACACTCTGAAAAACAAGAGGGACTTTGTGACCCCAACACAACACCTCCCACTCCAACATCAACTCCAAGAAGGGCTTAGCAACCCCACCATAACTCCTGAAACTGCGCATAATGTTAACATAAATATATATTCCATAAAAAGAAAAGGAAATGCAAGAAGCTCACAAATGGAACTAAATATATTTTTAAAAAATCTGATTCTGGTCATCTCATAACATACAAACATTCTTCAGTACCAAGCATACTGGGAACTAATATAAATCCCTATAGAAGTCACCTAAGATCTACAAGGCCAAATCTACCATACCATATCAGCATAAACTTCCAAAACTCATTTAAGGGTCCTACCCAGAAAAAGCAGCATTATAAATACTGCAGCAGGCCCTAGAACATCCATACACCTATTTGAAAAGCTGAACAAGTCAAATTACTACAGTACAGTATAGATCCCTATGTACAAACTCCATGTTAACAGAACACCGTCCTCAGTCAAACACTGATCTTGCTGGTCCTGATTTGAGGCTTCTGTTTTCCTATCTTCTCTTAGCTCTCTTTCTATGGTCTATGGACCATCTGCTATTTCTTATCTCTTCTTTTGTTTTCTTTACTTCCTTCCTTCAGCCTATTTCCAATCCCAGTAACCCTCCCCAGTATCAGCCCCCTTTCCAGTCCTTCCCTCCCAGTACCTTCCAATGTCAACCACCTTGCGTTCCCAAGACTGCCTCTGGTGTCCATTCCCTTCCAGTCCCCCTCCTTCCCTCTAGGGAGGAGTGGTCTAGTGGTTAGGACAAGGTACTTCAGGCCAGAGGTTCAAGTCCCACCTAGGGACAGCAGTCTCAGGTCAGAGGGACTGGGATTTCTAGCCCTATAGGCACTCCTTGTGGTCTTGGGCAAGCCACTTAACCCTCCATTGCCCATGTTCCCTGTAAGTATTAGCGTATGTGTCTCATATCCTCTTGTGTTAAATATATCCCCAATTGACTGCTTTGAACCAGTGAAAAGTGGGATATAAATACAGCTAAATAAATAAATTCCCCACTATCCAACCCCTTCTAGTCCAAATACCATCGCAGGTATCATCTCACTTCCACTCCCAGTGCCCCCCCCCCCCCCGTCAGCTCCCTTCCAGTCATTCTACCCTCTGGCCATCCCCACATGTTGGTTCTCTTCCAGCCCCAGTACTCCTCCCTTCCAGCCTTCTCCCCATTACTCAGCCACCTACCAGTCCCATCCCCAGGTGTCAGCTCCCTTCCAGCTCCCTCCTTCTCCCCCATCAGCTTCCTTCCAGCTGCCTCCTTCTCCTGTATAAGTTCCCTTCCTGCCCTCACCTTCCCCCCATGTCAGCTCCTTTCCTGCTCCCTCCTTCCCCTGGCAGACCCTCTCAGCATCCGCTCCCTTCCAGTCCCATTCTCTCATCCCCTCACATCAGCCCATTTGTAATCCTAGCACCTAGTTCTCTTCCAGTGCCAGCAACTCTCTCCTCCCCCCATCAGCCCATTTCCAATCCCAGCCTATTTCCAGTCCTATCCCCCTTATCAGCCCACTCCAGTCCTAACCTCCCATCAGTCCATTTCCAGTCCTAGCCCCCCCCAATCAGTCCATTACCAGTCCTAGCTCATTTCCAATGCTAGCCCCCCGATCAGCCCATTTCCAGTGCTAGCCCATCAGCCAATTACCAGTCCGAACCCCCCCGATAAGCCCATTACCAGTCCTAGCCCCCCTAATCAGTCCATTTCCAGTCCTAGCCTTCCTTAAGCACCCATTACCAATTCTAGCCCCCCCATCAGCCCATTTCCAGTGCTAGCCCTTCCATCAGCTCACTACCAGTCCTAACCTCCCCGATCAGTCCATTACCAATCCTAGCCCCCGAACAGCCTATTTCCAGTTGTAGCCCATTTCTAGTCCTAACTCCACCTAATCAGCCCATTTCCAGTCCTAGTCCCCCCATCAGCCCATTACCAGTCCTAACCCCCCCCCAATCAGAGCATTCCCAGTTCTAGCCCTCCTAATTAGACTATTTCCAGTGCTAACCCCCCTCCAGCCCAGCCCAGCCCATTACCAGCCCTGCTCAGCCCATTTCCAGTCCAACCCCCCTTGGGGAAGAGCCCTGCAGTTGCCTGGCTGGCACCCTGGCTCACCTTTGCAGAGCCACAAGACAGGAAATGCCTCAGAGTCGGTAGGCTCAACTCACGGCTCTGCAAACATAAGAACATAAGATATGCCATACTGGGTCAGACCAAGGTCCATCAAGCCCAGTATTCTGTTTCCAACAGTGGCCAATCTAGGTCATACGTACCTAGCAGTTTCCCCAAGGGACACAGGTTCCACAATGCTTGTATTGCTTCAAGCATTGATATCCTGGGTCCCTTCTTAATAATGGTTTATGGACCTTTCCTCCAGGAACTTGTCCAAACCTTTTTTAAACCCAGCTACACTAACAGCCTTTACTACATCCTCCGGTAACAAATTCCAGAGTTTGATTACACGTTGAGTGAAAAAATATTTTATTTTATTAGTCTTAAATAGTTTACCCTGTAGCTTCATTGCATGTCCCCTAGTCTTTCTATATTCTGATAAGTTAAACAATTGATCTATGTTTATCCGTTCCACTCCGTTCATTAATTTATAGACTTCTATCATATCTCCCCTCAGCCGTCTCTTTTCCAGGTTAAAGAGCCCCAACCTTTTTAGCCTTTCTTCATAGGAGTATCCTTCCATCCCCTTTACCATTTTGGTGGCTCTTCTCTGAACCTTTTCTAAAATCGCTATATCCTTTTTAAGATACGGCGACCAGAATTGCACACAATATTCAAGGTGCGGTCTCACCATGGAACGATATAGAGGCATTATAATATCTTTTGTTTTATTTTCCATTCCTTTCCTTATCATACCTAGCATTCTATTTGCTCTCTTGGCTGCTGCTGCACACTGGGCCAAGGGTTTTAACATGGTATCCACAATGACGCCTAAATCTTTTTCCTGGGTGGTGGTTCCTAATGTGGAACCTTGCATCGTGTAACCATAGTTTGGGTTGTTCTTCCCTAGTTGCATAACCTTGCACTTGTCCACATTAAATTTCATCTGCCATTTTGATGCCCAGTCTTCCAATTTATCAAGATCCTCTTGCAATTTTCCACAAGCCTCTTGGGTTTTAACAAAGGTGAGCCAGGATGCTGGCCAGGCAATGTCAGGGCTCTTTCGGGGCAGCAGGGGGGTGCAGGATGCAGAGTGCTTGATTCTGCTGCTCCCAAGAAGCAGTGGCAGCAGCTTGTCCAGCCCTTTTTTTTAAAATTTTGAAGGCCGAGTGAGGCGGCCTTTTGGGGGGCATTTTTTGCCACCTCTAAAAGTTGCCTCCTGAGGCAACTGTCTCACTCGGCCTCAATATAGAGCTGTCCCTGACCATGGGTCACAGAGAGTAGCTAGCATATAAGCATCCGTCATGAGGGATTTCAACATTTTTTCTATTTGAACATTTAAAGAGCCCATCAGCACCAAAATCTCTGTTGTGATTCCCTGTTGCTGCCCAAAACCCTCTAGTTTTGCCTGTAGAAGATTCGCTATTGGGATAGAAGGCTCAGGATAGCTCTTCTGGAACTCTCTTCCTTTGTGGCATCCATGAAGGGCTTCAGGACTTTTATGATCTGAGTCATATTTGTCAAATCCTGGCACTCCAGAATGTTTTTGATGCTGATTTCACTCTCCAATGACATCTCATGCAGGTTTGTCCATAGCTCCACTAACCTTTCCAGTATTTGATAAGTAGAATTCCACTTGGAACCAACATCCTGAATAAACTGGTGCACTGTTGCCTCCTGCGTCTCATGTAGCTCATGAGAGATGAGTGAGGATAGAAATGGGGAAAGTGAAAGGGGAAATGGAAGTCTGGATGAGAGGTAAGACATATGAAAGGGTCTGGAGGTGAAGAGAGGATGAGTGATAGGGAATGAACTGGGGCTGATTAGGAGATGAGAGGCAGAAGGTGGTAGATGAGGCTGGAGAAGAGATGAATACAAAGGAAGGGAGTGGGGGACTAGAAAGTGGGTATAAATGGGGAGGGGATTAAGAGACTGGCAAATGAATGAGACAGGTGAGAGATGCAAGAACTAATGAAGTAAGATTAGGAAAGGAAAAGCTGGTAAGTATGTGAAAGGTGAAAAGAGAGAGACTGAAGAATGAAGGAGGGAAAATGAGGAATGGAATTATTTGTTTCTAATTTGTAGTTTCTTATTTCTCCTAGGTGAAGAAGAGCTGAGGGATTCTCTTAACATGTTGGTTCTGTGTAAGAATCTGTAGTGGTTCAGTTTGTTCTCTTTTCCCAATTGGAGGTGTTTTAGAATATTTGCAGTACTGACTTTTTATAGGTAGGGTTGGTGCAGTTTGAGTTCTTGGACTTAGTACGTTTGTAGTATGCTAAGCTTTTGAGTGCCCATTTGCAGGGTTTTGTGTTATGATGAACAATGTCTGTCAGTGAAATTGTAAGTGGTGAGCACCTCGAGTGGAAGGCTGGATTGCTGATTGAGTTTCTTTTTCCTGTGGACATTACGGGCCCTATTTTGAGCTGGGCGGTGCTATGCACCGTGTCAGCGCATAGCCTGCCCCCTTCCACCTAAGCTGGATTTTCCATGCCGGGGTCTTATGTGGCCCCAGCATTGAAAATCTGGGTGTCGCCGCAAAGCCAGGAAGCTGCAGGAGCTTCCCATGTAGCACTGATTTTCGATGCTACACGGTTAACCCCTGTGCCTTAAAGATAGGCCAGGTTTTCACATGTCTATCTTTAAGGCACAGAGCGCTAACCATGTAGCATCAAAAATCGGTGCACCATGGCCCACCTCCGCTCTGTCCCAGAATGCCCCCAACATGTCCCGATGCTATGCGGATGGCATCTGGGCGCATTAGGGACATATCCGAGATTTTCAAAGGACACTACCCATGTATGTGCCCTTCGAAAATCATGGATAAGGCATTTACATGGGTAACCATGGAAGATGCCTGTGTAAATGCCTTCGAAAATCGGGCCCTTCATTTCTCCATTGGGACCCTCTTGGCATTTATTGTAGGATGACTTTTTGGTGCTATCTACTGCTGCTGACAAATGCCTCAGATCTTCTTTTGAGACTTATTGCAGTGATAAATTGAACGATCAAAAAAGATTGTCAATGTATTTTTTGACTTGCACTTTCAGTAGCTGAAGACCTTTTCATGTGAAAGCCCATTTTACATCGCACATTGAAATGGGAATTGAGAGGTCTAGGTCAGGACATGCACAATTTCCCCTTTATTTTACAAAAGGCTGTCCAATATGGAGCTTTTGTAAAATTCTATAAGGGCTGCCTCTCACTTGGTTTGCAGCTTGTCGTGCTGTGAGGGCTTGCGTGCATCAGTGATGCTGAGAGCTAAACTATCGGTAGTTTAACTACTGGCAGGGTCTCCCAAGATGGACAGGTCTCAGTTGAGGTGCCAGACCAAGACAAACCACCCATCTGGGCAGCAGCAGAATGGGACAGTGTTGACGGCGGAGGATCACATTTTTGTGACAACGGCAACAACACCAAACTTAAAATGCGCGGAAGAAAGGCCCGGCAATCTACTTCTCTATCTTGCCATGAAAACCCAATGGATAGTTACAACAAAACAAATTGTGCTATGGTGCTGGAAGATGAGACCCCCAGGTCAGAAGGCACTCAACTAGCTACTGGGGAAGAGCTGAAGACGTTTCAGGGTAAAGCCAGCATTTATGATGTGGTTGGATCAAAGCCCTCGGGAAGTCTGACTGCTGATGTAGCTGCGCATCAAATGAGAGTCAGAAGCTGTAAAGATGTCTTACACATTGGAACATGGAATGTACGAAGCATGAACCAAGGGAAGTTGGAGGTGGTCAAGAATGAAATGGAACGTGTACAACTTGATCTGTTGGGTGTCAGCGAACTGAAATGGACTGGCATGGGGCACTTTGTATCAGATGATCACATGGTCTACTATGCTGGAAATGAAAGACAAAGAAGAAATGGTGTTGCATTTATAATAAAGAAGAAACTTGCAAGAACTGTAATGAAATACAATGCAGTCAGCGAACGCTTAATCTCTATTCGTCTACGAGGATTGCCTATCAACACAACTATAATTCAAGTATATGCCCCAACAACAGCTGCAGAAGAGAATGAAATTGAAGAGTTCTATGAACAAATACAAGCTGAAATTGACAGAACATGCAAACAGGATATCCTGATAGTCATGGGTGACTGGAATGCAAAAGTTGGCAACAAAGAAGAAGGCAAAGTAGTTGGAAAATATGGACTTGGCAACAGAAATGAAGCTGGAGAAAGACTGATAGAATTCTGCAAGACCAATGATCTATTCATCTCAAACACCTTCTTCCAGCAACACAAGCGGCGACTGTACACATGGACTTCACCGAATGGATTATATAAAAATCAAATTGACTACATATGTGGAAGTCAACGATGGAAAAGCTCTGTAACATCAACAAAGACAAAACCTGGAGCTGACTGTGGTACAGATCATCAACTACTAGTATGCAAACTCAAGCTAAAGTTGAAAAAGAGCAAACCACTCATGAATGCAGCAAAATATGACCATGAGAATATACCACTGGAATTTAAAGACTGCTTGCAAAATCGATTTGCTGCTTTAGATACAAATGACAGAGCTCCGGAAGAGTTATGGAATGACATCAAGAAGGTTGTGTTAGAAGAAAGTGAGAAGTCTCTACAAAAGGTGAAAAAGCAAAAATGGCCAAAATGGATGACGGAAGAAACTCTGAAAATTGCCCAGAAACGCAGAGAAGCTAAAGCCAGAGGAGAAAGAAAGGCAATCGCAGAACTCAACAGAGATTTCCAACGTGCAGCAAGACAGGACAAGGAAAAGTACTACAATGACACTTGCAAGGAAATAGAAGCAGAAACTATTAGAGGAAGAACAAGATCAGCTTTCCTAAAGCTACGAGAGTTAAAGAAAAAGTTCCAGCCTCGAATTGGAATGTTACAAGATGCTCAAGGTCCTATGTTGAATGATGCTGAGAAGATCAAGAAAAGGTGGAAGGAATATGCAGAGTTTTTATATGATAAAGATCAAGTGGACCAACAGCCGTTTCAACCTGTACCTTATGATCGGGAACCATTGGTGATGAAAGAAGAAGTTGAAGCAGCATTGAAAGCCTTATCAAAGAACATAGCACCAGGCATTGATAACATTCCCATAGAAGTATTGCAGCAATCTGATGCAGCTGTTACCGTACTCACAAGGCTCTGCCAAGAAATATGGAAGACAACATCATGGCCAACTGGCTGGAAAAGCTCTGTGTTTATACCAATACTATAGAAAGGTGATCCAACTGACTGTGGAAATTATCACACAATCGCTCTGATCCCACATACCAGCAAGATTCTACTGAAGATTATTCAAAAGAGACTACAACCATACCTGGAACAAGAACTACCTGAAGTGCAAAACAGGGTTCAGGAAAGGGCGAGGAACGAGAGACATCATTGCAGATGTGAGATGGATCCTTGAAAAGACTAAAGAATACCAAAAGGATATCTATGTGTGCTTTATCGACTACAGCAAGGCTTTTGATTGTGTAAACCATGAGAAAATCTGGGCCACATTAAGAAGCATGGGTATACCAGAACACCCGATCGTTCTATTGCGCAATCTGTACATTGATCAAGAAGCAACAGTTCGAACGGAACAAGGAGAAACAGAATGGTTTAAAATAAGCAAAGGTGTAAGACAAGGCTGCATACTTTCCCCCTACCTGTTTAATTTATATGCAGAACAAATCATCAGAGAAGCAGGATTGTATGAAGACAACAGAGGTGTGAAGATTGGTGGAAGACTCATCAACAACCTTCGCTATGCTGATGATACCACATTACTGGCTGAAAGTGAAGATGATCTGAAACATTTGCTTCTCACAATCAAAGAACATAGTCTCAAAATGGGCCTGCACCTTAATGTAAAGAAGACAAAGATCATGACAACTGGCATAATCAACAGGTTCATTGTTGAAGGAGAAGAAATTGAAATTGTGAACAACTTTAACCTACTTGGATCAACTATCAATAAAGAAGCAACAAGCAGTCAAGAAATCAGACGACGCATTGTTCTTGGCAGAATGGCTATGAAAGACCTAGATAAGATTCTCAAGAGCAGAGATGTCTCTCTCCATACAAAGATTCGACTTGTTCAAGCCATGGTATTTTCAATAACATCATATGGATGTGAAAGCTGGACAGTGAAAAAGATAGACAGGAAGAAAACTGATGCCTTTGAATTATGGTGCTGGCGGCGAATACTGTGTATACCATGGACTGCCCGAAGAACAAACCAGTCGGTACTAGAGGAGATCAAACCTAAGCTTTCTTTAGAAGCTCAGATGACAAGACTTCGACTTTCATACTTTGGACACATCATGCGAAGAGAGAGATCATTAGAGAAAGACATTATGCTTGGCAAGATAGAAGGTCAACGCAAAAGAGGAAGGCCAGCAATGAGATGGATCGATACAATAACAGCAGCTACGGGTACCAGTCTGTCAACAATGAGCCGCCTGACTGAAGACCGAACACAATTTAGGATAGCTATCCAGAGGGTCGCCATGAGTCGACTCCGACTCGACGGCACTTAACAACAACATAAGGGCTGCAGGACTGCAATTATATTTGGTGGCATGTTCAGTGGGAGGAGTGGTTTTAAAAAAGCTCTGTGTGAGAAAAAGAGTGTCATTTTGCAGCTTGGCACCATTTTGAACCTGGAACTGAACATACTACAGTATGTAAAATACTTGTAGATCTTTAAATCAACTCTTTTTTAAAAGTAAACTTTCTTATAGCAGATGCATCACTGTGTGTTCATACCAGTCAGTATCCGGCATTGTCAGCTTATTCAACATTGCTGTCTGGATGTTTCACCAACTTCTGAAACTGAACATGGTCAAAACTGAGCTCCTACTTTCCCTCCAAAACCACCTCCCCCCGTCTCTATTTCTGTAGATAACACTACACTCCTCCCTCTTTCCTCAGCTCACAACCTTGAGGTGAAGGGGAGGAATATGCAGAAGCTGAAGAGAATAAAGCAGAATTGCTTAACAAATATTTCTGTTCTGTGTTCACAGATGAAGAACCAGAAGCAGGACCTCACAAAATACCCAGAAACAGGAACAGAACTGCAGGGCATCTTCAACGATTTTCAGAAGACGGTGTTCACGAGGAACTAGCTAAAATTAAAGTAGGCAAAACGATGGGACCAGACGTTATACACCCGAGAATACTGAGGGAACTTGGGGATGTTCTAATAGCTCCACTGACTGACCTTTTCCATGCCTCTTTGGAGTCGGGAGTGGTGCTAGAGCACTGGAGAGAGGCACATGTGGTCCCTTTACACAAAAGCAGAAGTAATTTTATTTATTTAGTAAACATTTGTATACCGCTGCTTCCTACGATCAGCAGTGGTTTACTTTACAGAATCATAATGTATCGTACAATACAGTGAGTTTTTTAGATTTACATTTCGATTAGGCAATGATTTACATAACACAGGAGAATCAATTGGATACAATATACATTTAGTTGGGGCACACAGATCTGGGTATACATTTGATTGTAATAGCGTGGGAGGGGCCCAAAATATACAATTTATACATGATTACATGCCAGTATTCCAAGTGCCGCCGTGGCAGGCAAAAGTCATCTGGTTGAGGTAGAGTATCGCACTTAGGTCAGGTTGTAGTGGGTCTGAAATAAATGGGTTTTAAGTTTCCTTCTAAATTCACTCAAGTTGTTTGTGAGTCTCAACTCGTGTGGGAGCTGGTTCCAGTGGATTGGTGCTGTATATGTGAATGCCCTATTGCTTGTTTCTGCTTTGACAGCTCTTATGCTGGTCGGAACACAGAGAGCGTTGAGATTTATGGTTCTTCTGTTCCTGTTGTGTGGTTGAATAGCGATTAGGTTATCGAGGTAGGATGGTGCGATGTTATGGATGAGTTTAAACGTTGTTATGAGAAGTTTGAAAATGATGCGAGCGGCCACTGGGAGCCAATGCAGTTCCATTAGTACTGGGGTTATGTGGTCTGTGACTTTCTTTTCCATGATGACTCTTGCAGCAACATTTTGAGCCATTTGCAAGATGTTTAGGGTGTTCTTCGGAAGCCCTTGCAGAATGGCGTTGCAGTAGTCCAGGTGGGGAATAATGAGAGCTTGTGCAACAGTCCTAAAGTAATGATGTGATTGAAAACTACAGACCGGTTAGTTTAACTTCGGTGGTAAGTAAATTATTGGAAGCACTGCTGAAAAAGAAAATAGTGAGGTTTCTGGAGTCCAACAGATTACGGGATCTGAGGCAATATGGATTCACCAGAGGCAGGTCTTGTCAGACAAATCTGATTGATTTCTTTGACTAGATGATCAGGGAGTTGGACGAAGGGAGAGCCCTAGATGTGGTGTATTTAGATTTCAGTAAAGCCTTTGACACCATTCCGCACAGGTGACTTATAAACAAACTGAGCACCCTAGGGATGGATCCTAAAGTTATTGCTTGGATTAGAAATTGGTTGAGTGGGAGGTGACAAAGAGCTCACTCTGAGGAGAAGGAGGTTACCAGTGGTGTGCCCCAGGGATCTGTCCTTGGTCCAATTCTTTTTAACATCTTTGTTAGTGATATTGTGGAAGGGCTGTTGGGTAAGGTTTGCCTCTTTGCAGATGATACCAAAATCTAGAGTAGACACCCAGGAAGATATAGATAACATGAGGAGGGATCTAGCTAAGTTTGAATAATGGTCTAGAATTTGACAGCTGAGATTTAATGTTAAAAAATGCAAGGTCATGCATTTGGGCTGCAGCAATCCAAGGGAGCGAGATAGCATAGGGGGTGAAGTTCTTCTGTCCACAAAAGAAGAGCGGGACCTAGGCATGATTGTGTCTGATGATCTTAAAGTAGCTAAACAAGTAGAAAAGGCTATGGCGAAAGCTAGAAGGATGCTTGAGTGCATAGGGAGAGGAATGGCCAGCAGAAGAAGAGGTGATAGTGCCTTTGTATAAGTCTTTGGTATGATCTCATTTGGAGCATTGTGTGTAATTCTGGAGACCGCACCTTCAAAAGGATATAAACAGGTTGGAGTCTGTGCAGGGAGTAGCTACTAAAATGGTTAGTGGTCTTCATTATAAAGCATATGAGGACAGACTGAAGGATCTTAATATGTATACTTTAGAGGAAAGGCGGGATAGAGGTGATATGATTGAGATGTTTAAATACCTCCGTGGCATAAATGCACAGGGGGAGAGCCTCTTTCGATTGAAAGCAAGCTCTGCTATGAGGGGACATAAGATGAGGGTGAAAGGGGATAGATTCAGGAGTAATATGAGGAAATATTTTTTTACGGAAAGAGTGGTAGATGCGTGGAATAGTCTCCCAGTGCAGGTGGTAGAGGTGAGGACAGTAGTTGAATTCAAAAAATCATGGGACAAACACAGAGGATCTCTAAGGAAAAAAGGGGACTGTTGTAGTGGTGGATATGGAAGGGAAGACTAGATAAGCCATGTGGTCTTTTTCTGTCATCATGTTTCTATGGTTCTATGACTCTACTCTCTCGTTCTCTGCACATCCAACAGATAGCTAAAACCTGTCGCATCTTTCTCTATCTTTCTATTGGCAAAATTCATCCCTTTATTTCTACACACACTACTAAGACCCTCATTCACTCAGTAGTCACCTCCCAGCTTGACTATTGTAGCCTGTTCCTCACTGGTCTCCTTCTGAATCATCTTTCTCCCCTTCAATGTGTTCAAAAGTCAGTTGCTCGGCTTATCTTCCACTATGCTATGCTCATGTAACCCCTCTTCTCAAGTCACTTCACTGGCTCCGTCCATTTCTGCATCCAGTTCAAACTTCTGCTACTTTCCTACAAGTGCATTCATTCTGCTACTTTCCTACAAGTGCATTCATTCATTCACTACCTTTCCTCTCTTACCTCCCTCCTCGGGAACTCTGCTCCTCCGGCAGATCTCTTTTATCTGTGCCTTTCTCTACTACTGCCAACTCCAGACTTCGTTCATTCTACCTTGCTGCGCCATATGCCTGCAACAAACTACTTGAGTTGTGCGTTGGGCTCCTTCTCTGGCCCTATTCAAGTCCAGCCTGAAGACCCACCTCTTTGAGGCTGCTTTTGGATGCTGATGCTCCTCATTCTCTTGTCCACTACTTATGTTTATCTTGCCTTACTTAGTCCCCAGTTTTGCAATGTTTTTTTTTTATCTTGATTAGATTGTAAGCTCTAATAAGCAGGGCTGTGTCTTACATCTATCTATATGTACAGTGCTGCATACACCTTGTAGCGCTATACAGATGATTAGCAGTAATAGTAATATTGCTAAAATATTCATGTAATAGTGCATGGTTCCTGAAATAAAGACCTTACACATACATTCCTTGATTTGCTGTCATTTCTTTATTTTATTTATAGCATGGAAACTTGATGGAAAGACATACCTAATACAGTGTGTTCATTAAAATAGCCCGCATTGAGAGTCTTTTACTAAAGGGCGCTACGTGGCAATGTGTACTCTTGAGCACTAAAGGCATGCTGGGATGGGCATTGCCAGGTAGTGCAAGATGGTTCTTATGCTAACAGTGCAACCCTACAAATAAAATAATAAATAAATAAATAAAACCCGCCTTAGAGGCACGAGTGGGCGAGGTAGGGGTGGAGATTGGGTGTGCTGAGCTTGGCCCAGTTAGCGCTGTATTAACACTACACATTAACTGCATTAGCATGGGTGCACCTAATGGGTGGCATTAGATGCACCCGCTCTAATGCAATATGCACTATGAGACAGGGCTCCACGTCATCTACCAGGGAAATGATTTCCACTCTCCCAAGAGTTAACGCTGGGCTGTTGCATGTAATGAGCCATGGTTATGGTACTAAGCATGCATTAGGTGCAACATCTTAGGAGCCCTTAGTAGAAGGTCCCCTATGACTCAGCAAATTTGGGCCAATAGGGCTTTGGCATGCTGCAGGGCTGGTCCAGAGCAGGGTATTTTAATGGACACGATAAGACAAGTTTCCATGGGCCAGGTACTTCACCCATTAGCCTGCAAATAATAAAATCATACATCTTGGTTTACTTACGGATGGCACTGGCCAACACTGACAGTGACAATTCCACCAAAGAGATCCAGGTACCGACGACCCTCTGAGTCAAACAACCACTGCATGTAGCCTTGGTGTATCAGCAGAGGCTTCTTGTAATAAGTTATAAAGGCCATTGAAAGATTCTGCTGACGGATCTTCAGTACCTGCTCATAAGGATAAGACTAGGAGACCCAACAATAGGTATTAGTTTCCCACCATAATACACTGCAAGACTTTAAAGCTTTTCAAATTTCAATAGCTCATGTGGGTACCTTAGATCAGTGGTTCTCAACCCCTGTCCCTGGGGACACCCCTAACCAGACAGATTTTCAGGCTATCCATAATGAATATGCGTGAGATCGGTTTACGTATATCAGGTATCTAATGTATGCAAATGTTTCTCATGCACATACATATTCAGCACCACTATACTTACAGGCAATATCCTGAAAACTAGACTAGTTAGGTATAACATCAGGATGGGGTTCAGTGCCTTAATTCCTGGTAAACACCTTGCGACCATACTGTTTCTTGTTTCTTTATCATTCCCCCTTGTTTTATCCCTGTCTACACCTTCTGTGTTGTCTGTCTTGTCTAGATTGTAAGCTCTGATGAGCAGGGACTGTCACTTATATGTCTGTGCAGCGCTGCGTACATCTTGTAGCACTATAGAAATACTCAGTAGTAGTAGTTGTTTCTCTGTCAATTGCATATATGAGATTTATCTGAGAATATTGAACTCAAAATTCTTTCAAGTTAATAAAAAAAAAATTCTGTGGTCTTGCTGCAGATGTGTGCAATTATTGCTGAGAGCACATTTGGCCAACATGAGAAAAACCAAACCAAACCCCTAAGTGAAGCTTATAAGGAAAAGAAACTTTCACCTTAGCTCTGAGAAATATCGTTAAAGGGATCAAGAATTTATTTATTTATTTATTTAACATTTCTTATATACCGTGCTCTTTGTTATCAGTGCGGTTTACATTGAAACAATATAACACTTGGTCAAGTAAATTAGGCTGTCGTTTACATAGAACAGGGATTTAACATGGAGGTAAACTTGGGGAAACTATATACATTCTAGTACATTAGATATTAGAGATAAATTCGCTGCAGGTTTTTTGCAATCACATGAAAGTGGTTTGAGATTGTGAGGGTGGGAGAGGGTGAAGGGGGGAGATATCTAGGTGTGTAAAGTACATGAGAAAAAGGTGGTGTTTGAGGGCTTTTCTGAATAGCTTAAGGTCCCTGATTGCTCTAATGCTGGGAGGGAGTTTGTTCCAACACCTGGGAGCATAGTTCGAGAATGCCCTATTGATGGTGGTCTGGTTGAGCTTTGTAGATTCAGTTGGTATTAGTAGCATGTCTGTAGCCCACGATCTCCTAGATCTGTTGTTTGCAGTATGTGTGATGAGGTCAGAAATAGATGTAGGTGACATTTTGTTGAAGGCCTTGAAGGTAATGAGGAAGGCCTTGTATGAGATTCTACAGCTTATCGGAAGCCAGTGGAGCTCTTTTAGGATGGGGGAGATGTGGTCATTCCTTGCGGCTCCCCAAAGAACACGGGCTGCTGCATTCATGGCTAACTGTAGAGGATTGAGGGTACTCTTTGGGAGGCTCTGCAATATTATATTGGCATAATCGAAGTGCGGTGTGATTAGCGCTTGGAAAATAGTACGGAAGTGACAGGGTTCAATCATAGGTCTCAAATGTCGGAGGGTTTTGACCTTGAAGTAGATGGTTTTAACAGTGCGTTTTATGTGCTCCTTGAAGTCCAACTGTTGATCGAGTATGATCCCAAGATAGCGTATATTGGACTTTACTGGCAGTTCCGCGTCTCTGACTTTCAGTGATGGTGGAGGAGAGAAACTTTTATTTCTTGTGATTATTAGGACTTCTGTTTTTTTGAAATTTATACGGAGGTTCTGGGCGAGTAGCCAATCTGTTATTGCATTGAAGCAGTTGATTAACGCTGTATAGTCCAGGCAGGTGAAAGTTATAGGAGTAAATAGAAGCACGTCATCTGCGTACATAAGGCATGAAATGCCAAAGGAGCGGGTAATGTCACAAATTGGCTGCATATAGATGTTAAAGAGCAGAACAGACAGGGAGGAACCTTGGGGTACACCCTGTTTCTGCTGGAAAGGTTCAGATGTGGTGTTACTGATACGGACTTGTTGCAATCTGCCTTCGAGGTAGGATTTGCACCAGTTCCATGCTTGATCCCGGATTCCCTTCTCATGAAGCCGCTTCAGAAGTTATACGTGGTCTACGGAGTCAAACGCTGCTGCTATATCGAGGAAGATTAGCGCAAAGCCCTTTTTGATGCTGTCTATTCCATTGATAAGAGTACTGGTTAATGTCGTTAGCAGAGTTTCTATGCTGTGGGCTTCTCTGAATCCATGTTGACAAGGGTCTAACGGGGAGGATGAGTCTATATGCTGCTGAATTTGTCTCTGGGTCAACTTCTCAAGAATTTTAGCTAGTAATGGGATACTAGAGATTGGTCGATAAGAATCTACTTTCTTTGGATCAAGCTGGTTGTTTTTGAGTAGTGGACGAATGGATGTGTGCTTGAGAGCATCTGGGAAGACTCCGGTTGCGAAGGACAACTTGGCAATGTTGGCTATGATTGGGCTGAGCTCGGAGCGCATAGTCCTGATCCAATGGGCTGGGCAAGGGTCAGTTGGAGCAGTCATAGCGTTGATAGAGGCAATGACTTTGTCAATGGTCTTAGCTGAGGGAGGTAGGAGTTTGGTGATTGGAAACTGCATGTGGAGAGCCTTGGAGGGTTCTTGTGATGTTGCTGTAGTTATCTTTATTGCTTTGGATTGGATGTAGTTCGTGTATATCTGGGGCTGAATACATTCCTGTTGAGGTGGAGAAGGTTGGTTGGTAAAGGATTTTACTAAGTTGAATAGGTCTCTTGGCTTATTTAGTGAGCGGTTGAGGATCTCAGTGTGGAATTCCTTCCTCTTCGCCCAGGTTAGTTCGCGATGGAGTTTCAGATAATCTAAATAGATGATTTGGTCGGAGGTACTGTGGGTAATTCTCCATTTTCTCTCCAGCTTTCTGAGGTGGAGCAGGGAGGCTCGTAGCTCAGGGGAGAACCATGGAGCAGACTGCTTTTTAGTGGCTCTTCTGTCAGGTGTAGCATTTTTGGTAATTGCCGGCTGTTGCGCATAAAATGAGAGGGTATCATTCCAGTTAGACACCATTTCGTTGAGATTGACTGTTGGTCGAGCGAGTTCTGGGAGTGCGTAGGTCGTGATCTTCTCCCTGTCAAGCTGCTTGAAACGGGTGCCTCTTGATATAACTGTAGTATTTGAGCGATGGCGTGTGGTTTGATGCATTGGTATCTGAAATGTTATCAGGTTGTGGTCTGACCAGGGAACAGGAGTGATGGAAAGTTCAAAATGTTCTATCATGTTCATAACTGAATGGGGGACAAAGACTAGGTCAAAGAGGTTCCCTGATGGGTAGGATCAACCACGACTTGCTTGTAGTTCAGGTTGGACATTGCTTCTAGGAAGGTTTTGGCTAGGGCGGGTTGAGTAGAAGTGAGATTAAGGTCTCCCAATAGTCAGTTAGGTTTGGAGGGATCTTCTGGGTTACAGGCTAAATCAATGATATCTGAGAGTTCATATGACCCTGTACCTGGTGCCCTATAAATGAGGTTAATAGTGTTGAATTTATTGGTAATAGTTAGTGTGTTCAGGTGCTGAGTGCTCTTGGTCATAAATAAAGAAGTGAGCCCATAAATAATGGTCTTTAGAAAGCTTTTCACTTCTGAATGCCTTCACCCACGGGAGATCAGTACACAGACATTTCACTGGAGCAGAGAAAGCATTGCGATAGGTAGGGAGGGCTTGAAAAACAATAGAAGATGGAAATTCACTGAAGAGAATGGAGAAAAAGTGTATGGAAAACTCCGAAATGCAACACACATCTTTGGCAGCAGCCCATAAAGCCACGGCAGCTTCAGCAGCTCTTGCTGAAAATGAAAAAGCTGGATCAGGCAGGATGTATATACTTGCTAGCATGCATTCACGCACTGATGCAAAATAGCGCGGTATATAAGAGAATGTAAATAAAAAATTAGCATGCCTTAAAAAATGCAGTGATTGCTAAATTGATTGAATGCGCATAATTGACTTAGCATTCATCAGTTTATTTATTTTTATTGATTTATTTCCCGACATTTGCTAGCCACAAATTATCAAAGCGGTTTACAATAAGATGCTGAGGAATCTAGACTGTAATAAAAAATATAAAGTAAAAGAAAGTGATTACAAACAGAGAAATGTCTTAAAATACATAAAAGTAGAATATCCTAAAAATGAGCTACATTAAGGTTCGTCATTGAATTGGCTGCTGAAAGCCTGAGTAAAGAAAAAGGTTTTGAGTTGTGTTTTAAAAACATTTGCAACATGATTTTGAGAAAAGGTGAAGAGTTCCAAAGCAGAAGAGCAGTGTAGAAAAAAGTGGATTTGGTGAGTGGTAGCATAATAGACTCTGTTTACATAAGAACATAAGAAATGCTGTACTGGGTTGGACCAAGGTCCATCAGCCCAGTATCTAGTTTCCAACAATGACCAGGCCCCCAGAAAGGCACACAGGTTCCACAATGCTTGTTCCAGGGCAAGCAGTGGATTTCCCGGGTCCTCTTGAAAAATAGCTTATGGACCTTTCCTCCAGGAACTTGTCCCAACCTTTTTTAAACCCAGCTACACTAACAGCTTTTGCTACATCCTCTGCTAATGAATTGCAGAGATTGTGCATTGAGTGAAAACATATTTTCTCTTGTTAGTCTTACATGGGTTACATTGTAATTTCATTGCATGTCCCTTAGTCTTTCTACTTTTTGATGGTGTAAACAAGTAAACTACGTTTACCTGTTCCATTCCATTCATTAATTTATAGACCTCTATCATATCTCCCCTCAGCCATCTCTTTTCCAAGTTGAAAAGCCCTAACCTTTTAAACCTTTCCTCATAGCGGTATCCTTCCATCCCCTTTACCATTTTGGTGGCTCTTCTCTGCACCTTTTCTAATTCTGCTATATCCTTTTTAAGATATGGCGACCAGAAATGCACACAATATTCAAGGTGTGGTCACACCATGGAATGATACAGAGGCATTATAATATCCTTTGTTTTATTTTCCATTCCTTTCCTTATGATTCCTAATATTCTATTTGTTTTCTTGGCCGTTTCTGCACACTGGGCAGAGGATTTCAATGTATTATCCACGATGACACCTAACTCTTTTTCCTGAGTGGTGGCTCCTAATTCGGAACCTTGCATCATGTAACCATAGTTTGGGTTGTTTTTTCCTAGGTGCATAACTTTGCACTTGTCCACATTAAATGTCATCTTCCATTAGGATGTCCAGTCTCCCACTTATTTAAGGTCCTTTTGCAATTTTTCAATCCTCTTGTGTTTTAACAACTTTGAATAATTTTGTGTCATCTGCAAATTTAATCACCTCAATTGTTATTCCCATATCTAGGTCATTTATGAATATGTTAAAAAGCAGCGGATCCAGCACAGATCCCTGTGGTACTCTACTATTCACCTTTCTCCACTGAGAAAATTGGCCATTTAACCCTACTCTCTGCTATCTTTTCACCAGTTTCTGATCCATGTTTGTTAGGGGAAGATAGAGTATATTAATATGTTGGGACCCGAATACTGGGAAAAGGATGGGGTAAGATAAGAAGCAAGTAGTGGGGAGAGCCAGAGTAAATGTTCTATGGATAATAAGTAGAAGTTTGAACTTTATTTGATAAGTTACGGGGAGCCAGTGATAAAGGATGTAAAGTGAAGTGAGATAATTGGACCTGTGAGAGCCGTGAATGAGTTTTATTGTGACATTTTTTTAAAATTTATTACGCTTGTGCATGTTAAATTTAGCACTCAGTAAAAATTCCCTATTTAAACAAATTTGTGAAACTAACCAAAAAGACAACCCCAAATCAGAAAACAGTCATGAAAAAAATGAAACTAACCAAAATGTTTTTGCCGCTGCATATCGCTAGTTCTTTAAGTTTGTGCTGGTAAAGAACGGTGGCACGCAAACAGGAACATGCCCAGAACATGTGTGAATATTTTCTGGGAATGTTCACACATGTAGAGGGTAGTTTTATAAGCTCATGCACAGGTAATGTGCATCACTATGCACAGATTTGGGGCCTATTCTATAAAGTGAAGTAAGTGCATGCTTTACATCATAAAATAGGGGCTTACTGATGTGCCTTAACCTAGTCATGGATACACAAAAGAGGGGTCCTTTATGAATAAACGTTTGCTGATCATCTACACTCCTCTCGTCTCTTGCTCTTTTGTGTATCCTGGATGGTGTTGCGAGAGTACTGCTCCTAGCTGTGTTTTTCCTTAACCTAGTCATGGCAGTTACGCCTGCTCTAGAGCAGAGGCAAAAGCCTGCGCCTAGATTGTGCAGCTAGGCATATTGTTGTTGTTGTTAAGTGCTGTTGAGTCAGTGTCGACTCATGGCAATCCTCTGGATAGTTGACCTAAATTGTGTTTGGCCATCAGTCGGGCAACTCATTGTTGATAAAGTGGCACCCATAGCTGCTGTTATTGTATTGATCCATCTCATTTCTGGCCTTCCTCTTTTACATTGACCTTCAACCTTTTTCTCTAATGATCTCTCTCTTTGCATGATGTGTCCAATGTATGACAGTAGAAATCTTGTCATCTGAGCTTCTAAAGAAAGTTTAGATTTGATCTCCTCTAGTACTGACTGGTTTGTACTTCAAGCAGTCGATGATATGCACAGTATTTGTCGCCAGCACCATAATTCAAAGGCATCGATTTTCTTCCTGCTATCTTTTTCATTGTCCAACTTTTGCATCCATCCATATGATATTATTGAAAATACCATGGCTTGGACAAGTTGAATCTTTGTATGGAGAGAGACATTTCTGCTCTTGAGAATCTTATCTAGGTCCTTCATAGCCATTTTGACAAGACCAATGCACCATCAGATTTCTGCACCGCTTATTGTTTCTTTATTGATTATTGATTCAAGTAGGTTAAAGTTGTCAACTATTTCAACTTCTTCTCCATCAATGATGAACTTATTGATTTTGCCATTTATCAGGATCTTTGTCCTCTTTTTGTTAAGGTGCAGGCCCATTTTAAGACTATGTTCTTTGATCTTGAGAAGCAAATGTTTCAGATCATCTTCACTTTCAGCCAGTAATGTGGTATCATCAGCATAGTGAAGGTTGTTGATGAGTTTCCACCAATCTTCACACCTCGGCTGTCTTCATACAGTCCTGCTTCTCTGATGATTTGTTCTGCATATAAATTAAACAGGTAAAGGGAAAGTATGAGCCTTGTCATACATCTTGCTTATTTTAAACCTTTCTTCTTGTTCTATTCGAAATGTTGCTTCTTGATCAATATAAAGGTTGTGCAAGAGAACTATCAGGTGTTCTGGTATACCCATGCTTCTTAATGTGGCCCAGAATTTCTCATGGTTTACACAGACAAAAGCCTTACTATAGTCAATAAAAGACATATAGATATCCTTTTGGTATTCTTTTGTCTTTTCAAGGATACATCTCACATCTGCGATGATGTCTCTCATTCCTCGACCTTTCCTGAAAACGGAGTTACTTACCTGTAACTGGAGTTCTCCATGGACAGCCACACTTGGTGACGTCATCCGACGGCGCCGAGACGGAAGTACTCTCCATAGCTCAGAAGGGCTTTTTGCCCTTCTGAGCATGGGCCAACTGGCCCCATCCCCCTGCCCGCCCCTAGCTAGCCAGTACATCATAAGCTGAGCCTTTTGCCGCTAGGAGGCGGGCACCAGGATGGATGCCGACCCCATCTCAGGGGAGGTGGGCGGGTATGTGTGGCTGACTTATCCTGCTGTCCATGGAGAACTCCAGTTACAGGTAAGTAACTCTGTTTTCTCCTAGGACAAGCAGGATGAGTCAGCCACACTTGGTGCCTCCCAAGCTGCCAGTGCTGTGGTGGATGGGGGAAGGCCGAGACACTTCCTCAGGGCTAGCCTGCACCCTTCTGGTACAGCAGCATGATGCAACGGGAACATGTAGGTATGTTGTGGCATGCAGTAGCACGCACGCATGTGCCGTAGCTGTGTTGTGAGAGGGTGCAGTTACAAGTCCACGTACGATGGTTTGTACTGAAGTGTAGATGTGCAGAGCACACCTGTGCAGAGGGTGTAGTTACCAGGTACACCTGTGCGGTAACAGAGACGTAGGCACATCAAGCAGTAGTAATGCGGGAGTCACCGCAAAGAATGCAGTAGTAATGCGGGAGTCACAATGAATGCAGTAGTAATGAGGGAGCCACCACAATGAAGTGGGCGTATCGAGCAGGAGTACGCAGGGGGAGTCACCGAAATGAAGCAGGCACATCGAGCAGTAGTAATGCGGGGGTCACTGCAATGAAGAAGCGACAGCCTCAATATCACAGTCCATGAGAGTGGTGCGAAAGGGAGCATTAATACATTACTAATAAGAGTGGCCCCCTTTTTTTTTTTTTTTGTAGTCCACCTGGTAACTTGTTACCGGACCAGAAACGATCGCTGCCTGACCCAATAGAGCATTGGGGAACCTGTGTCATTGGGGAGACATGCCCTAGACTGGTCAATGTTGGCCTAGACTGGTCAATGTCGGAAAGAATACTGGGTTTGATGGGCCTCGCTCTGACCCTACGCTCTTTGTTATCAGCGATTGCTGCGAGCAGGGAGAGCAGTGAAGCCATATGAGGTTGATTCTTAAGCCCGCAGTGGCCGGAAGTCAATCCCAGTCACAGGCGGCATGCAGAGGTGGCAGTCCAGATTGTTGGGGCTGTCAAGAACTCACGATCTTATCCTTCTTGAACGGTTACTGCATGAGGTGCATTATCGCTGGTGCCCTCTGGCCTAAGCCCTTGCTTGCATCCATGGCAGATGAAGATGCAGGCAGAGTCCCCTAGGGGTGTAGGCCGTAGGAACTGGGCAGCCAGGCTTGTGCCCTGGGCAGCCAGGCTTGTGCACTGTACGGTGTATGTTCTGGGCATACAGTTACGCAGGGCCATGGAGCTTTTCAGAGCGGCTATGCTTCCTGGGGATCTATTTCAGAATATTATGTCATGGAAGAGCAATGGCCCGAGGCGGCGCCCATTCGGCATTGGAGACTATGTGCTGATGGGAGTCACAGGAGCCGTTCTGTCATGGTGCATTGGTAGGTGAGATCTGGAGCACCACCTGTCAACCGGGTCGGGTTCTTGGGGGAGAACGCAGTGAGCATAATGAGGGCATTGCCCGTTTTAACAGTTACACTTCCTGTTCTCCACGTGGCGAGCAGATATATTTGCGGTCAGCCCCCCTGATGTAGCGTGCCTAGGGTTGACCTCTTATATGATTCTAAGGGAAAGGACTGCCTGGAGCATCCGTTTCCTCACCATCCAGGCTGTGGAGTATAGAGCCGCAGACATTGTTGCACCGTGGTAATGCGTCACAGTTTCCCATGTCTTGACCTGCCATGTCTTGAACTGTGACCCGCTGGTGGGATACACTCGCCTTTGGGCAGGCAGAGTCAGAGTGCTGCATTTGAGTTGGTATGGAAAGATCCAGACAGGAGATTCCAGGCTGGCCATGAGCCTGTTACTTTACCATGATGTTAGGTTTGGTGCCACAGAGCTTACTGGGGCAGGGTGCTCTTTGCAGGGCGGAGAAGAAGACCGTCGCGGGAAGATTGCCTGGAAGGTTGCCTGAGTCTTGGGGAGGCTCACCGGATGACGCAAGGGTAACAGGCGGGTATGGTTCGCTGCACAGGGCCCCCGAGATGTCAAGGCAGAGGTGGGCAGTGGCGGCTCGAGTACAGGTGAGAGAAGACTAATACCTTTTCTACGGAGGTGGGTTGTACCACGTTTTTTTTTTTTAAGGGCCAACATGGGCCTGTCCGCCCAGATGGATGGAGTCTGGAAGGGTGTGGATCCCATGAGTTGTTCCCATGAGTTGTTCCTCACCAAGGTATATGGGAAGGCGGCACATCAGATGTACGATCTACAATGCGTAGGCCACGAGGTACCTCCTCTGTGCCTGAGTTCCGGATGTCTTTGTGGGAACAGTTCTGGATGTCCCTGCGGAGACAATAGGCTGTGAGGTACCACCTCTGTGTCTGAGGGGTTGTGAATATCATCCTTCACACTCCCAGATGCAGGTGGTACCCAAAGGTGCAGGTGATGTTCAGAGGGTAGCTGGTCATGAATGGTCATGCCTGGTTTTTTTTTATTTTTTTGCCGTGCCGAACGTTCGGTGGTGGTGTGTGCGTGACACGGCCCGACTTCCGCACCGCGGCGGCACAAGCCTTGGCAAGTCAATGCGGGTTCTTAATCTCCCTGGCTGAAAGTTGGGACATGCACTGTAGGGTTCACAGCTGTGATCTGAACTGTGACCTTCTGCTCGAAGACACATTTACTATGCATAATGCACCACCCTGTTGCCACTGCAACCGGTGGTGGATTGTCAGGGCTTCCTTTGGGTCATGAGGAGTGCGTCTTATGCATGTCCGGTGGGTTGCCAAGTATTCCATTGTCGGACGTTCTTTAGTCCTTAGACAATTCTTCGGGCAGGCACCCAAGGGCTAGCTTTAACCTAATGACCTGTGCATTCTTGTTAGTGACATGAAGATGTCACCTGAGGGAGGCTGGAGAGCTACTGACGTGCTGTAGCTTCGGTTGTGCAGCCATGGTGATTCAGGGTCCTCATGGGACTGCTTTGTGCCGGGGTGATGTAGGGTCCTCAGGTGGCTGCTTTGTGCCGGAACACTGCCAGGACATTTCCTCAGGGTTAGCATGTGGACCCATGGCCCTGGCTTCTGCCCTGGAACCGGAGCAGGTCTGTGAACTTGGAGGCACAGGACAAGCGCAAGTGTCATGCAAACGGGCCACCATGGGACTGCCAAGGAGTATGGAGCGAAATTGCTGGTCTTTTGAGTCCTTAGAAGGAGTCACTGGCCACTATCCATGTGGCGTATCGTGAGAGGGATGCCGACCTCACTTCCTTCATGCCTGACTTGCTGTCGACTGATGGTAGAGAGCTGCTCGCCTTAACTAGGCCCGCTTATAGAGATATTGTACTAACCAGTAGACTACATCTCCATTCCTTGGCGGGATGTGTTGATGTCACGGGTTCCACACAGGGACTGGCGGTAAGGGCGCCTACTTTATGGCTGCTTGTTGTGATTTCTGCAGAGGGGTCTCGTGAAGCCGTAGTGATGCGGTACCCACTGGTAGCTTGTCTGCCTTGTTGGTTTTCAACCCTTCCTCGCTACAGCTCGGGTCACCACTGGCAGCAGGTGGTCAGAGGCAATTAGACGTTATTTGGGAGCAGCCCCATGGATGGGATGCGCCATGTAGGCGCGATCCACCTATGGATTCCTTGAAGCCATGGTGCCTTCAATCAGATCTGTGCCTTCACTCAGATCCGCCCTTGGACTCCCCGTAGCCATGGTACTCTCAATCAGTGGCCTCTGCCTGGGGTAAAAGTGACTTGCTCAATGTCACCAGGAGTGCCAGTTGGACTCACTAGGCTACTCTTCCACTTTGGAAAGGGGATGGTATCCAATGCTGCGGCCGCGAGCATAAAGTCCGGAAAAACAAGTGCTTCAGCCTGGCAGTACCCCCGGCGCTACGACTCAGCCCGATGAAGCTGAGTCCGGAGCATCTGGCCACACCCATTGTCTTGGGAGATCCCGGCATTGCGAGGGAGAGCTGCGCACTGTTGTTGGCCTCAGATTGTGCTCCTGTCGGCCTCCCACCAGGGGAGGGCGCCATATGTGAGATTCAGCGTGGGCATGATCATGGCGGTACTCCGTGAAAAGAGCAGTTTGCGTGGACATCGGTCCGCGTGGAGCCGATGAGTGGTCACTGCAGCTGATGCTAGTTACTGCTTTGCGATAAGGCACATGCCTTGTTTGCAGGGGCAGAGAGGTTTGAGGGCAGAAGTCATAAGAACATAAGAACATAAGATATGCCATACTGGGTCAGACCAAGGTCCATCAAGCCCAGCATTCTGTTTCCAACAGTGGCCAATCTAGGTCATATGTACCTAGCAGTTTCCCCAAGGGACACAGGTTCCACAATGCTTGTACTGGTTCAAGCATTGATATCCTGGGTCCCTTCTTAATAATGGTTTATGGACCTTTCCTCCAGGAACTTGTCCAAACCTTTTTTAAACCCAGCTACACTAACAGCCTTTACTACATCCTCCGGCAACAAATTCCAGAGTTTGATTACACGTTGAGTGAAAAAATATATTCTTTTATTAGTCTTAAATAGTTTACCCTGTAGCTTCATTGCATGTCCCCTAGTCTTTCCATATTCTGATAAGGTAAACAATCGATCTACGTTTACCCGTTCCACTCCGTTCATTAATTTATAGACTTCTATCATATCTCCCCTCAGCCGTCTCTTCTCCAGGCTAAAGAGCCCCAACCTTTTTAGCCTTTCTTCATAGGAGTAGCCTTCCATCCCCTTTACCATTTTGGTGGCTCTTCTCTGAACCTTTTCTAAAATTGCTATATCCTTTTTAAGATACGGCGACCAGAATTGCACACAATATTCAAGGTGCGGTCTCACCATGGAACGATATAGAGGCATTATAATATCTTTTGTTTTATTTTCCATTCCTTTCCTTATCATACCTAGCATTCTATTTGCTCTCTTGGCCGCCGCTGCACACTGGGCCGAGGGTTTTAACAAGGTATCCACAATGACGCCTAAATCTTTTTCCTGGGTGGTGGTTCCTAATGTGGAACCTTGCATCGTGTAACCATAGTTTGGGTTGTTCTTCCCTAGGTGCATAACCTTGCACTTCTCCACATTAAATTTCATCTGCCATTTTGATGCCCAGTCTTCCAATTTATCAAGATCCTCTTGCAATTTTCCACAATCCTCCTGGGTTTTAACAACTTTAAATAGTTTTGTGTCATCTGCAAATTTGATAACCTCACTTGTTATTCCACTTTCCAGGTCATTTATGAATATGTCAAAAAGCAGCGGACCCAGCACAGATCCCTGGGGTACACCACTATTCACCTTTCTCCATTGGGAAAATTGGCCATTTAGCCCTACCCTCTGCTTTCTATCTTTTAACCAGTTCCTGATCCACAGTAGTACACTGCCTCCTATCCCATGACTCTTTAGTTTTGCCAAAAGTCTCTCATGAGGGACCTTGTCAAAGGCTTTCTGAAAGTCCAGATACACAATATCAACCGACTCACCTTTGTCCACCTGTTTATTCACTCCTTCAAAAAAACATAACAGATTAGTAAGACAAGATCTTCCTTGTCTAAAGCCATGTTGGCTGTCTCCCATTAGGTCGTGACTATCTACATGCTGAGCAATTTTATTCTTTATGATGGTTTCTACCATTTTTCCCGGTACTGATGTCAGGCTCACTGGTCTGTAGTTTCCCGGATCACCCCTCAAACCCTTTTTAAAAATTGGTGTTACATTGGCGATCCTCCAATCCTCAGGTATTAGAGATGATTTTAATGATAGTTCACAGATTACTGATAGCAGGTCTGCAATCTCAAATTTCAGTTCTTTCAACACCCTTGGATGTATACCATCCGGCCCAGGTGATTTGCTACTCTTCAGTTTATCTAATAGTTGTAAGACATCTTCCCGATGTATCGATATTTCCTTCAATTCTTCCACACCTTTAAATACCACTTCAGTCATGGGTAACATCCCTACATCTTCCTCAGTAAAGACCGAAGCAAAGAATTCATTCAGTCTCTCCGCTATCGCCTTGTCGCCTCTTAGTGCTCCTTTAACCCCTTTATCATCTAATGGACCAACTGACTCTCTCACAGGTTTTTTGCTACGAATGTACTTGAAAAGGTCTTTATTTCGCGTTTTTGCTTCTGCAGCAAGCTTCTTCTCAAATTCTCTCTTTGCCTGCCTTATCAATGCCTTGCATTTGACTTGCCAGTGCTTGTGCTGTTTCCAGGTTTCATTGTTTGGCTCTTTTTTCCATTTCCTGAAAGATGCTTTTTTGGCAACAACAGCCTCTCAGACCTCAGCTTTAAACCATGCTGGCAGTTTTTTGGACTTCCTTCCACTTTTCTTAAAGCGTGGAATACAGCTGGTCTGGGCTTCCAAGATAGTATTTTTCAACAACACCCAAGCTTGATGTTCGTCTTTAACCTTTGCAACTGCTCCTTTTAGTTTTTTCTTAACTGTGTTCCTCATTTTATCATAGTCTCCCTTTCGAAAGTTAAAGTCCTTCGCCAGAGGGAGAATCTTTCCCTCAAAACAGGTTTGTGTTGAGGAACTCCCTCCACATCAGAGCCTGGACCCTGCCCAGCCCAGTTGTGTTACCTCCACATCAGGGCCTGGACCGTGATTGCCAAGCTGCTGCTTGTCGAGCTGCTGTCACCCTTACAACTGGAACCCAGGAGGCATGATTCTATTGATGTCGGTGGTGCCAAGGGAGGAACAGAGCATGCAGCACTGTCATCAGCGCTGATCACGACCTCCAGAGATACCGGCGCCACGAGGAGATCCCGGCACCAGAGAAGGGGTGGAGGGGATCTCCTTTGGCAGGTGCGGCAATCACGACCTCCAGAGATACCGGCACCACGAGGAAATCCCGGCACCAGAGAAGGGGTAGAGGGGATCTCCTTTGGCAGCTGTTCTGTCGGGCCGGCACCAGTGAAAAGGAGTTTTGCATCGACGTGGCACTGCCCTGGAGTCCCCCTGTTGCCATGGTGTTAGCCAATGGCGTCGTGGGGCGGGTCAGCCTTCAGCCAATGGAGATTTCCTTGCTCATCGTGAAGTTTCTCTGTGTGGCGAAGAATCTCTGGAGCCATTCATGCTGGGGGGTGGAGCCCAATTCGATGAAGAGCCAATGGTGCCGCTCATCATTCATGCTGTGGGGGTGGAGCCAAATTCATGGTTCCAGCCGATGGGACCATGGGAGAGGGCATGACTCTGCTTTCCACGTCAGCTGTGATGCTGCCCAATCCTGCAGAGGGGGCGGCGGCTTGCAGAGCAGCATGGCTGGAGCAAGATGGCCGCCCCCATGGGCTGCATGTGAGAGGATGGCCCGGAGAGGAAGCAGAAAAGCAGAAGGGATGGAGGCCTTCCCAGGCATGTCTGGCAGCTGCGCCTTCATTCAGAGAGGGGTCCTTGAATGCCGCGACTTAGGAGTCGCATCCAGCGTTTAGAGTCCGCGGCTGGGGCTCGAATGCCGCAACTTAGGAGTCGCATCCAGCATTTGCAGTCTGCTGCTGGGCATGGAGGCCCTCAGGCACACCCTGAGCAGGGGCGGAAGCTGGCGGCGATGCCCCTCGGAGGCACATGCATTCACCCATGTTCCTGGGCCACGGCACCCCATAGGGACCCTCTGCCACTGTTAGGTCCAGGAGCCAAAGATCAGTCCCTCAGTCAGAGGAGTGCCCAACGCCACTGGAGCAGATCTGAAACGAGAAACTATGAACAAGCATTAATGGCAAGTTTTACAACTGATATATATATATATATGCAGTAAATGACAATCATTCCTAAATATTTAAAGAGGTTAGATTTCGGTGGAGAGTAGAAATGTCCGTCTTGCTGGCAAGGCGGAAGAACTGAAAAACTGGCAAGCTAGGAGCGGGCAGGGGGGTGGGGCCAGTTGGCCCATGCTCAGAAGGGCAAAAAGCCCTTCTGAGCTATGGAGAGTACTTCCGTCTCGGCGCCGTCGGATGACATCACCAGGTGTGGCTGACTCATCCTGCTTGTCCTAGGAGAATCCTGCTTGCATTTCAGACAGTTCTCATTCCAGGTATGGTTGTAGTCTCTGCTGAATGATCTTGAGTAGAATCTTGCTGGCATGTGGGATCAGAGCGATTGTGCGATAATTTCCACAGTCAATCAGATCACCTTTCTTCAGTATAGGTAGAAACACAGATATTTTCCAGTATGTTGGCCATGATATTGTCTTCCTAATTTCCTGACAGAGGCTTGTAAGTATGGTAACCGCTGCATCCGATTGATATAATACTTCAATGGAAATGCCATCAACGCCCAGTGCTTTGTTCTTTGATAAGGCTTTCAAGGCTGCTTCGAGTTTTTCATTATAATATTTTATAACTTATGCATATATTGTTGGCCCTGCCCAAGCTCTTCTCCCATGTGCACCCAAACTGAAATCAGGCACCTCAGGTTGAAGTGCCTTAAACCCCTTAGGCACCTTAACGCTTGTCACCTTAACATGAGATCTGCCGATACTGCGAGTTAAATGGTCAGGGCGACCTGTTCCGTCTGTTACATGCCCATAGCTCCCTTTACACCGGACCTTCCCCACCTGCCCATAGCCCTATATGGCTTCGGGAACCTTAGCGCTGCCCTTACCGCTGATGACTTTACCGCGGTTTAGTAAACATACCCCTATGTGTTTCCCATGGGTGCCCTTGTATGTATACACATATACCATGTTTCTGAACAGTGTCCAGCATCCCAGTGGGAAACGTGTGCATGTGGTCAGTCTGTGGTGGGAAAAGTGCTTTTACAACGGAATGAGGAGGTTGGGGGATTGTCTATATACATGTAGGTGGCATTTTGCCCTGTTATTTTCAATGGGCACTTACATATGTTTGTGGAATAAAGTCTTTGATTATGAAGGCCAGATGCTGAATAACAAAGTTCCTGGGAGTGCTGAACGGGTCTAATTAAAATTGAAAGCCTGAAAGGTTTCACAAGGAAAATATTCTACAAAGCTTGGAACACCTCATGTTTATAAGCACAGTGAATAATTCTCATACTCCGTGATGTCAACCTGCACTGTGCTGCAAGTTGGATGTCTTATTATTTTAATACTTTGATTCAAGAAATGGATTTTTTCTAAAAGAATGACTATTGCATGCCATCATTAAAGAAGGTAAACCAGCAATCAAGGACACTGCAACATAATGCTGGTGAAAGGCAGGGGCAAGAGAGAAAACAATACCAGGACAGATCAACCTGATTTTGTCTTCCTCTGCAAACAGTGAATGCCATTTCTACTTATGCACTGAACGTCCTCTTTCCTGAGGTAAATCAGAGAGCATTTTAAAGGACAATGAGTGGTTTAACAGTGGCAGTATGTGATTAGGCAATCCATGTTAAAGTCAAACCAAAATGTCTGGCCTGTACTATTTCCACACAAAGGACTTCATTCTACCTACCGGTATCAACACCTTCACGGGCTGGTTTCTTCACAGCATTAAATAGAGAGAAAAGGATGTCAGACGCATCGAGCATAAACGTTCAGACATATCAATCTCGGCCTTGGACAAAGCTCAGGAACATCAGTGATCCTAGAAAAAGTCCCAAACGGTCAGGTGTACTAAAACAACACTTGCTATTTATCTTTACTTAAAATAGTTCATATAACCCATTGCCACGGAGCATATAGTCAAAGACTGCAGCACATGTTTGCCCCTGGGGCTTACGTGCAGATAAGTGTTTTGCCTTAATGTTTGCATTACTGTTATGGCAAACATGCTGCAGTCTTTGAATATATGCTCTGTGGCAATGGGTTATATGATCTATTTTAAGTAAGGATAAAAAGATAAAAAAGCAAGTATTGTTTTAGCACACCTGACAATTTGGGAGTTTTTCTAGAATCGCTGATATTCTTGAGCTTTGTCCGAGGCCAAGAATGATATGCCTGGACATTTATGCTCGATAGGTCGGCGATCCTTTTCTCCCTATTTAATTCTGTGAAGAAATCAACACCTGAAGTTGTTGATTGGTAGAATGAAGTCTTTTTTTTTGATGTATCGCCTTTCTTCATTCTGTTTTTTGGATATTTTTGTTTGTTTGGCATCTACAGACTGTATTATTTGGCACAGTGATAGATTCAGCATAAAGCTGATATTGATATATGTTTCTTAAAAGTCTATGCTTATGAAATATGTTAAAAATAGCCATCACTGTTTTAAAACATTTATGAGCTCCTGTTCAATGGGAGTTATCTGTATAGCATCAGCTTTTATCTGGATGATTCCCCTAGGCAGCACTATCTGTGGATTTTCAGCAGCATTATACAGGTGGAGGCCAATTCCGTTTTGCATGTTCTGCCCCTGTACGGCCGGTCAGAATCAGGGCGTGGGGGCATGCAGCGGTAGCAGCTGATTCTGATCCTGGTGGGGTTAGACATTCCCATGGGATCAGAAACGAGTCTAATGGCCTGGAATTGCAGGCCGGGTCCCAATTCTGATTGGCTGCATGCCCAGCCACATACATTGGTCATGCATTTGGGCTGCAGCAATCCAAGGGAGCAATATAGTATAGGGGGTGAAGTACTTTTGTCCACTAAAGAAGAGCGGGACCTAGGCGTGGTTGTGTCTGATGATCTTAAAGTAGCTAAACAGGTAGAAATGGCGACAGCAAAAGCTAAAAGGATGCTTGGGTGCATATGGAAAGGAATGGCTAGCAGAAAAAAGGAGGTGATAATGCTTCTGTATAAGTCTTTGGTGCGACCTCATTTGGAGTATAGTGTGCAATTCTGGAGACCGCACCTTCAAAAGGATGTTAACAGGATGGAGTCGGTGCAGAGGGTGGCTACTAAAATGATTAGTGGTCTTCATTATAAAGCATATGAGGACAGACTGAAGGATCTTAATATGTACACCTTAGAGGAAAGGCGGGATAGAGGTGATATGATTGAGATGTTTAAATACCTCCGTGGCATAAATGTTCAGGGAGAGAGCCTCTTTCAATTGAAAGCAAGTTCTGCTATGAGGGGACATGGGATGAGGGTGAAGGGAGATAGATTCAGGAGTGATATGCGGAAATATTTCTTTACGGAAAGAGTAGTGGATCCATGGAATAGTCTCCCAGTGGAGGTGGTAGAGATGAGGACAGTAACTGAATTCAAAAAAGCATGGGACAAACACAGAGGATCTCTAAAGGTAAAAAGGGGACTGTTGTAGTTGTTGATATGGAAGGACAGACTAGATCCACGTGGTCTTTTTCTGTCGTCATATTTCTATGTTTCTATACCCGGATAACTCAGCCAGGCTCCTGAATGGATCCGCAGTGCCATGGCATCTGTTGCCATGGCACCGCAGCTCCATTCAGGAGCCACGAACCCCGGCTGCAGAAAATAAACTTCTTTTCCCACAGCCCAACCCCCGATCTGGCCTTCCATGGCCAGGGTTGGGCTGCGGGGTACCCCCTGCCCCCCCTCACCTCTTTGATTTTACCTGACTCCGCATTCTCCCAACATCCTCCGAGGTGGAATAAGTCCCCTATCTACATGGCTGACCTCAGGATCAGCCCTGTACGTCCGGGGTTACATTCCTGCCCACTGCCCACCCTCGCTCCTCCCCCAGCCCATCCCTTCCTGCCCATGAACAGAACTCCCTTCACAAGTCGCTTATGCATGCGCCGAGTTCTGTGGCTGCCAGTGTGATCCGGATGTTTAGCAGGTCTGGACGTCCAGATTGGACGTCCAGACCCGCTAAATAAGAATCGGAATCCTTCCAGACTGCCTTAGCACTACCTGGATAGTGCTGAGGTGGTGAGCGGATGGAAAGCTAAGTTATACAGGAAGTGACCATATTCAGCCTGCTTTTTGGATAAATACGGAGATAAATTTAGAAAAGTAAAAATGTTGTCCTAAATTTATCACAAATACACCAAAGCTCCACTAACAGTGTGTTTAAACCAGATGAATCAAACAATGGATTGAGCTGTCCTGTACTGATGCAGCTGCTAAGTGTGGGTGAAATTTGAGTTGAGCATGGTATAGCTGCTTGTTTTTCCGGATTGGACTTGAGGTGTGAAAAGAGTAAAAGGTCCTCCAAACTATCTCTTTTTGATCTTCTAGAGATTATAAGTCTGCATCAGCATTTTTTTGCAAGAACTTTATTGAAAAGGACACAGATAAATACAAAATATTATCAGTCACGGAGATCGATGAGTGATAATGACAGAAGCAGAGAACAACAGGTGGTTTAGCTGGGAAAAGGACGGGGTAAGTTGAGAGAGCAAGTAATGCAGCAAGTGGATTAACTGTCATTACTGTACTGAGGTCGCCACAAAAAAAAATAATTCAACGACCTTTTCATTACTGAGCACTCTGTGGTGTTATTTTTGAAGTTTGATGGGAAAGGTGTGGCTTTGTTTGATTTGTCCTTAATTTATCTACATAGTTATGCAGAGAGTGGGTAGAATATCGCCACTATCTAGATAGTTCTGGCACTGATCGCATTATACTTATATTCAGTACTGCTCATTATCTGGCCCTGAAGATATGTAAGTGCTACAGCTGGTGTTTCAAAAAAAAAACAAAACTGACTGTGGTGTTTAAATATTGACCAAGTAATCTTCAAAATGTAAATTTAGTTCTTATAAATAATAATCAGAAAGCTTTATATACACATTCCAGATCAGTGGTGAGGAGCTCCAATCTTAAAGTGCAGCAAACTGGTGTGATCTGCAGGATTTCCATCATGAATACTCCTGAAAAATTAGCATACATTTGCTCCAAGAACAGGTTAGTTTGCATAATTGGCAATCCTGAAAACCAGACCCAGGGCCAGCCCAACCACGAGACAAAGGGGTATGTTTACTAAAGGGAGTTAAGGTAACAGGCGTTAACAGCTGCAATAAGGGGTGTTACTTGTGTAAAGGGTGCTGGGTGGGTAGTGGGAGCATTCTGGTGTAAAGGGCGCTATGGACTATTTAACGTGCGTTAAAAGGATATCGGGCATTAAGGTGTCAAGCATGCACCCTAACATCCAAAAATGGCTGTAACCCTAATGCTGGATAAACAAGCACCAAGGAAAGCCGTGCCTTATACCACACACTCACACCCCATCTCCACACAACATAGACCACACACACACACACAGTGGCACCTTACCTCCAAGCCACACACACGCAAGTATCTCACACCTCTGCGCTACAACACACACACACAGGCACGCCAACTCTGCACCACACAAAAATAACCCACTGCAGTATTTATGGTGCTACCATTTCCTAATTAGAGTCATTGTTGTATGAGCTTTGGAAATTAGTGCTGGCATGCTAAATTTACTCTTGGGAGTATGTTTACTAAAGGGCGTTAAGGTAACAGGAGTTAATAGCAGTGATAAGAGGTGTTACATGTGTAAAGGGCACTGGGCGGGTAGGAGGCATTCCAGCATAAAGGGTGCTATGGGCCATTTAATGTGCGTTAACAGGACATCAGGCAGCATGCACTTTATTGTCTGAAAATGGCTGTACCCCTATCGCTGGATAAAGGTGCATCAAGGAAGGTCAATGTAAAGGTGATGGATGGAAGGACAGGTGGGAACTGATGGACCTGCCATATCCGTGGGCACCCTACGTGGCAGCCAGTAAAGTGGACAAGCATGTGGGAGGCAGCTGTATCGATGCACAGGGGGGTGCCAATGTAAAGTGCTGCAATGTCAGTTTGTGGCATAGGATGGGGAAAGCGTGTCTCCCAGTGGAGCCAGAAGCGGCAGGATGTGTGAAGCGACAGAAGACAAAGTAGGAGTTGTGATGTGCAGATCAGGCACAGGAGAGATGTTCATGAAGATCCATAATGCGGAAAAGAGTACCAGTGTAGGCCATGGTGTAGCAGCTTGCACAAGAAGACATGACTGCACACAGCCAACAGAGGCGGATGGATGGACTGAAGGAAGGATGGCAGTTGAGGAGAGGGTGGTATGGGCTGGCAGCACTAATATGCCGTAGGTGCCATCCCCAACGTATTTGTACTGTTTATTTTTATTTATTTATTTAGTATACATTTGTATACCGCTACTTCCAGCGATCAGTAGCGGTTTGATCACAGATTGTAGGTTGTCAATCATGGCAGAAAATTTGGAGTATAAACACATTGATTTGAAGGGAAAAGCACAGCACACAGGAGGATGGTTTAAAAGGAGCGGATTCAGAATTTACATATCTACATTTTTACATTTTTACTGTGTGTGAAAATGTGCTCCAGTGCCACTTGGAAGGCCTGATACCAGACATGTGGGATTCACACCTGTTCCAGCCACACAGCCACCATACAACAGCTCAGACAACTGCACAGGTGTCATCCAAACTGGCAAATGGGGAATGTACGAACATGAGATGATACCTGCAGGTGGCTGTCCGAAGGGTAGGATGTGTCTGCATGTTCTGCAGAGATGTAATGGAGCCAAAGCTGTACAGTAATAGTCATGATGTCATACATGACTCATGTTGCCCAAGTAGGTTACAACTGAATGCATGTAACTGCCTGTTAGTATACCATTGCATCAGTGCAGTCATTTTGGGACACCTTGTAATGAAAAAGTTGTAATATCTGATAAAAAACAGGGACTGTAAGAACTTGCAGTTAGCTGGGGAAATGGAGGGTTAAGTGACCTGCCCAAGGTCAGAAAGAGGTGTGGGAAATCCATGAAGGGTGTTGCATACATTAAACTGCACAATGAAACCTTCCAAAGGTGTGCCTCCAACCCTGGAATTTTGGGTTCCAAGCCTGTGCCATGACCATTACACCACACCTCCAAGCAGTTGCCAGATGTCTGCAGGGTGAACAGGTATGACCCCCTGCAAGTGTTGTAGCACAGCCAATAAAGCCATTCTCTCAGAAGGGCATGATGGTGAATAGTCTGTTTGCTGGCCAAAATCGTGGGCAGAACGTATAACAAACTATAAGGCCGTGTGTCTGCCAGTCACAGCAGAGCCTTGACTGTTACAGGCATGAAAATGAACTGAGTAGCACACAGTCACAAAACAAGCAAGTAGGAATGGAACCCCTGTCGTCTGTTTATGGAGACAACATACTAACCAGTAGGCTACACCTCCACAAAACTCTGGATAGCAATGGCTGGATACAAAGACACTGCAGTTTACTACCTAAAATGTATGCTGTGTGTACCGGTATAGGTTAGCCCCCCTACAGTACCCATGATGCAGTGCACATGTAGAACAGCAGTCTGCAGCTGATCACCAAATGGAGAATGCACTGATACATCACTTCAGCTCAGTAAGATGCACTGACAGTGTGTGATATAAGCACAAAGCAGCTACAAACCATGCTACTGAGCAGTTTGTGAGGTCACCCTGAAGGTGAGGATGGGTGCCTTGCACCTGGTCATCAGAACTTGCAGTGTAGGTCTCTGTCACCTGTGCTGAAGATCCCCATCACTGCCAGTGTTTGGTAGGTATTGTCTGTAGTGTGTTATGCTAGTCACCTTGTTTCTTGCACAATTGTTGCCTGCTGTATGTGCTAGTCACATCTGGTCCTGTGCCCTGCTCCTGTTAAACAGGGACCCTCCTAGAGCAGTGCATGTCAATATCCAGTGTTAAACTGCTGATGTCATGGAGACTGACTGCCGTAGGGGTGTCTAGGCCCACATGGGTTGTTACTAAAGTCCTGATGGTCCTACCCTTATCACAAGGGAGTAAGCCTGGAACAGCTCTTGTGCCAACCACCTAAGTCTAACAATCACCCACAGCAAGCACAGTCAGACTGCACCTACTGCCTACTAACGGGTTTTCCAGCCATGCACATACTAATGGCAGACAGCCCGCTTATCAGCACACATTGCATGTGCATAGAGCAACCAGGCTTGGGATAAATGGCATGACCACCCAGCATTTGGTTCAGTGTTTAGGCCCCCAGGACAGACAATGCACCCACATCATTGAAGCCAGACACTATATAGCACTATGTGGATAAAGAGCCGTGCCATGGTTACTGCTTGGCCAGAGTAAGAGTGCCTTTCCAGCATGACATGCTGTGGCCACCCAGTCCATGCACATAGCAGACAGGCACTATGATGTTTCAGCCATTGACCCTCCCTCTGATGCAGACACATCCTGGCCAGTCCGCCTTGTTTCAGGCCATACCCACAATACTATGCTCCTCATCATGCACATTTGCAGACTAATGCTGGAAACAGCTTAGACAATGCAAAGCTCAGTGAAAGCCACAAAACAATGGCGAGACATACACACACATACTCATATCACTGTGCTGTGCAAAAATGGAGATGGATGGCATTCCTGCCTGCCACTTTGGTCTCGATATCAACAACCCTTCTGCATCACCTAAGAAATCCCATATAACACCTTTTTGCAACTTCAACACTATATCTACTAGTGAAATTGTAAAAATTATCGCCTCCATCAATCCTAGCACAGCTCCCAATGACCCATGCCCAGCCAGCTGGATCAAAGAGTTACGTCATGAGCTAAGTCAAATTCTGTGCCTGTTACTGAACCAGTCCTTCCTAACAGGCTCATTCCCAAAAAGTCTGAAACACACCTCCATCAAGCCTTTACTAAAAAACAGTAAGCTTGACTCATCCAAAGTTGAATCGTTCAGGCCAATCTCGAGCATTCCACAACTTGCAAAAATTATCGAGAAAGCTGCCCAACAACAGCTCCAGCAGCATATTGACATTGAAGCGCCTCTAGACAAATCACAACATGGTTTCAGAGAAGCACATGGAGTTGACACAATCCTTACAACCTTATTCAATGATCTTATCACGGGAATAAACGACATTAAACAGGGATTTGTGCTCATATTTTTGGACATCTCCGCTGCCTTTGATTCTGTAAACCACAACATACTGCTGCAACGTCTGAGTGAGAAGGGAATTCAAAACACAGCACTTGAATGGTGTAGATCCTACCTTTCCAATAGGTGGCAACAAGTTAAAACAGGTCAGGAATCATCAGAGCCATTCCTACAGTCTCAAGGTGTACCTCAAGGATCTTCATTATCAGCATTAATGTTCAACATTTATATGCAGCCGATATGTGAGTTGATCCGATCCTTCAACGTGCAATGCCTGGCATACGCAGATGACATCCTCATTTACATGCCGTTTAATACTGACCAACCAGTGTTCACACCAATAATTAATTGTTTTGGTGCAATAGCCGAATGGCTGTTGACACAAAACTTAAGAATAAATCACAACAAAACTGATGTATTATTTGTCACAAGAAATCGCAAGTTCATACCCCCTCCGTCACTGCTAATCAATAACATAGAACTGACGTCAAAACCCACTATCCGATACCTCGGCATCACATTGGATCAACACCTAGATATGACAACGCATGTGAAGAATGTGACAAAGAGGATATATCATAAGATCAGATCGCTACGCCACCTCCGACCACTACTTGACTATACTGATTATCGCTCAATATTCCAGGCTCTAGTCATCCCTCACCTAGATTTTGCGAATATTATCCTCCATGGCCTCTCTCAATCAACCTTAAATCCACTTCGTCTGGCTATGAACGCAGCTGCAAGAGTCCTCTCTGGGTCACCAAGAGCTGCTCACATAACGCCGATCATGAAGGACCTACACTGGTTACCATTACAAGCCAGACTTACATATAAGTCTCTAGTTCTGACCTTCAAGGCCAGGAATAACTACCCTCCGACACCAATTAGCAAACTAATACATAACACCCTCGAAAATAGAAACAGAAGGACCACTGCTATGAATACCTTAGTAGTTCCCAAGATGATGACATCTTGTACTAAAGCTACATCGAACAGAGCTTTCTCTTTATTTGCACCCCTGAACTGGAATTTACTTCCTCATGAAATTCGTTGTATCAAAAACCTTTTACAATTCAGGAAAGCCGTGAAGCATCACTTATTCACAAAATTCTACCCAGAAGTGACCCCGCATGTCCACTCAAACAACAGACCTCCAACGTGCACTAAACACCATATTACCTTAATTCAACCAGAAAATGGTTAAGCTCCACGATAGCTCCACATCCTCTGTTGATTCCCACCTCCTACATAAATTACGCAGATAATATCCACTTGAGCTAACATATTTATTTATTTAGTAAAAACATATACATATATGATGTTGACTGTACATAGTTTTACCTGTTAATCCATGTTATATATTCCCATGTTCTATGTAAACTCAATGTTACTTGCATACATTGTTGTATATTTTGTTCAATGTACACCGCACTGATCTTAATAGCGCGGTATATAAGAAATGTTAAATAAATAAATAAATAAATAAATAAGCATTGTTAATATGTGCTTGTTGTGCAGGAGCTAGTAGAGCACTCTCATGTTAATGCCCACTCATTGTGCCGGTGCTGTCAGTCTGACTCTTCATCCAGCTGTGGATAGTGGAGCCAGTTTACATGGCTGATGAGTGTTTGTACCCTTGCACATGTTGCACTGCACACGGTTCACAGGACCAGGACATGGCTTTGGTCTGCTGCAGGCAGGTGCTGCTGCTCCCTCCGCCAACAGCCCCACACCATGTTGACATGCCTGTGTGCTGTCAGTTTTGGTGCTGTGCAGTCCCAGCCCATCCAACATGTGGGTTGGCGGGTGTCTAGGGTGCAAGGTCTGGATGGGGGGGGGGGCAGAGGCATATATGGATGGCCACACAACCCCCACAACCATCTGCTTCTGCAGGGACCCCATCATCACCTGCCAACGATACATCTTGGGGGGAGGATGACAGTCACTGCTGTGGTAGTCCCCTGGGTGCCTGCATGTTGCAGCTTCCTGGAGGGCTACAGCTGCTGGCAATATCGGCCTCTTCTCCTACAGTTGGGTTCAGCAGCAGCAGGGTGGGCCAGCCGGGATCTCTACCTGGGATGCCAGGACCCTTGGACCGCCTCATGTGGCATATATCCTTTCCGCAGCAGTAGAATGTCAGTGTGCTGCCACTGTAATTGTGGGATCATGATAGACATCACAGATGGTACTGCGGATAGCAGGATACCCTTATGAAAAGAGACTAAAAAGGTTGGGGCTCTTCAATTTGGGGAAGAGATGACTGAGGGGAGATATGATAGAGGTCTATAAATTAATGACTGGAGTGGAACGGGTAAACGTAGATCGATTGTTTACGCCATCAAAATGTGGAAAGACTAGGGGACATGCAATGAGGCTACAGTATAATCCATTTAAGACTACTAAGAGAAAATATTTTTTCGGTCAACGCATATTCAAACTCTGGAATTCATTACCGGAGAATGTAGTAAAAGATGTTAGTGTAGCTGGGTTTAAAAAAGGTTTGGATGGGCTTCTGGGGAAAGGTCTACAAACCAATATTAAAGTGGACCCAGGATATTTATTTATTTAATCAGTTTTGTATACCACCTTATCCTTCAATCAAAGTAGTTAACAGGACAACAAGGGTTTACATTGGGGCATGGAGGACAGAGAGACAAGACATTGTAATAAATTACAGTACATCATATTAATTTACAATAAATTACAGTACATTGTAATAGTATATAAAGATAAACTATAATATAGGATATCCATTGCTTGTCCCAATACAAGCATTGTGGATTCTGTGTGTCTTTTGGGGAAACTGCTAGGTATTTTTGACCTAGTTTGGCCATTGTTGGACATAGGATACTGGGCATGATGGGCCTTGGTCTGACAAAGTATGGCATATTTTATGATCTTATGTTCTTATGTGCCACCTGGGCAGCTATCTGTTCTGCCCTGTGCACCAGCAACCCCCACTGCTTGACCCACATGCCACCTCCTTTGGCCCATTTGCACCATCAACTTGGTGCCCTTTCATGCTAGGGCACTATGCAGTTGCTAATGGAGCACTACTATCACTATCTTGGGCTCCCCTCTCTGTGCATCACATTGCAGATATTAAACTAGGCTCTCTCTCGTCAAAATACACCCTTTCCACGAGGTTTTACTTTGCGTTAGGGTTCCCAGCCTTAAGGGGTTTAATGCACGTTAGTGCAGCAGGCGTTAAGGGAACACCTGTTGTTAACACCCTCTCTCTGCCCCGTTAATGCCAACTCTCCACCCTTTATGCTGCTGGAGCCTTTAACACCTGTTAAAAGCAGCTTTTTTGCTGAGTTAAGGGCGCAAGGGTGCCAATAACGGGCGTTAACGGCACACTGCTCCCTTAACGCCCTTTAGTAAACATATCCCTAAGTGGCTGCCAGGGCAGCAGCTTCTTGGGAGCAGCTACTGTCAAAGCAAAACAGCCTTACAGACTCAAAGACTCATCAGTGTGTACTTTGACCTGCAGGGAGAATGGGCAATGTGCAAATACTCTAAGTTGCTTTTGGAAATCTTCCTCATTATATATATATTTAGAAAACAAAGTTTAAAGGTATGTCGTCTAAATATGTGTTTTTATAAGATTGTTCTGCGACAGATCATGTTGAGATGACTATAATTGAATTTAAGTATTAAAATATTGAGGGTAGTGCTAGGAGTCAAAAAATTAATTGGGAGGAGACACAAGGCCAAAGGTTCACCTAGGACATCTAATACCCTTGCACCAGTCCTGAGCTGTTCTGTCTGTGGCACTTGAAGACTTGAGCTCACCGCCCATTCTCTAGATTAAAATCGTACCTCATAGGGTTGTGGTGAAAAATCACAAGGAGGCATTGTTGGCTGTACTGGAGAAGCTTTTTCACTGGTCGACTGACGAAGGCCACCTACATTGAGACAGCAATTGGGATTGTTACCAAAATGCTTGAAGGCTACATATTGTAGGAATGGAGAAACTGTAACAAAGATGTTTAGTTTAGCTTTTTGAGTCTGAAACTGTATTAAAGAGTTTCAGACTTTCTGGCTTTCCAGTACTTCCTTCCTTCTTCGAGTCTGCTTTCAACTCCAGAGATTCCTGGTTGACCTGGTTTCCAGTGTTATTCTATTATTAAGAAAGTGCTAGCCCAATGCTAGCCGCTGAATGCTGAACTGGTAAGAGGTATAGTAGGCTGACTCCTCCTGAGGGGTCAACCTTGGGAAATCTAGGTTGTTTTTTGGGAGAATGGAGGATTGGGTGACTGTCAGGTAACTCTGCTGGCATTCCTCCTAGTGGGGGGGATGGTGTTGCTTCAATCTCAAGCTTTCAATCACAAAGAGGAGGCAGGTCCCAGATATTCAGTCTGCTATCTCAATAAAGTTAGAACAGGCTTTATCTGGAACTTTATCCGGAAAGTTCTCTGGATAGTGGACTGAATTTTCCCGATAACCAGATACTACCAGCTCAGCCCTTGCTCTACCTACAGACAACCCCAGCATTATCTGGATAGTGTTGGGGCAGATAGAATGGTTTTCAGCAGCACTATCTGGATAGGGCCACTGAAAATCACCAGATAGCCCCAACCAATAGGGCTAGCATTACGGGGGGCAAACAGGGCAATTGCCCTGGCTCCCATACCAAAAGAGGCTGCATGTCTGCCTCAAGCTGAAGGAGACATAGCCCCTCTTACCAGTTTCTGCCCTGGGTTCCTGCATGCCTAACACCAGCCCTGCCAGCCAGGGGCACTTATCGGAATAGCTGGTGCTTCTGAATATTGACCCTTGTATGTTTGCACATTAGGTAGGAGGGACGGCAGAGGAATTGTCTTTTTTTTACATTGTGTGAGTCGAAGAGGATGAGGGGAATTGCATGCTTTGATATCAAGTAGGTGGGAGGAAGGATCGGGGTTCTCCATTAGGAAATTGCAATAATGGAGGAGTACATTTTGGTAGGAGTGAGGAGAGGTCACCGGCTCTGGCTACAGGTAAGTTGGCTAGATTTAAGTTGGCTATCCCTAAAGTTTTACTGGCTAGGTTAGCCAGTGATCTCTGAAAAGATGTGCTAACCAGCTAACTTTCTCTTCCCTTCCTAACCTTGCCTAAAGGATCACCTAGAATTTGAGCAACTAAATTTAGCAATCCAGTTTCACTGCTGATAAATTCTCAAAGGCTTTGATCTAGCAGTTGACCAGATGGTTTTGAAAAGTTCTTACTTAGTTGATCAGATGATTTTGAAAATGTATCCGTAAGAGCTTAGCTCAGTCATTTACATGCATAAACCCCAACGTGCATGCTGGAGTGACAGTACTGTCTGAAGGAGCACATATGTAAATTGCAAAATAAACAAGAACTTGTGCTGGTTCTCAGAGGGTGCACCAGCTTTTCCTTCAGCAAAAATGGTGACATGAGCACTGATTTTCAGCAGGAGCTGGACTGTGAGCCCTTTAAGGACGGGGAAATGCCTACTATACCTGATTGCAACTCGCCTGACCTGAAAAGGCATGACCTAAATACTGATAATAAATAAATAAGTTTAGGTGCCCATCTAGGTGTGCCTGAAATGAGCTTAATTTAATTTTCTGAAATTTAGATGTCTAGTTGGGCGGGGACCTCAGTGACCTTTTGAAAATGGACTCGTATGGTTAATTTTCAAGAAACACTCGGCATTTCACATGAGTTGAAAATTCTCCTGCATTTAGGGGTCTAAAAGTTAGATTCCTAAGTAAAGCACTGAACATTTTAGAATACTGATATCTAAGGTGTTGATTTACAAAAAAGGCATGGCACGCATGACCTAACAAGTTAAATTAAATTCATTTTTAGCTATCGCAAGGTCCCTTGGTTTAGAAATGAAAATGAGCTTAAATCTAGATGTCCAAAAAATGGCTACCTAGCTTTAGGACGCTGAGACATCCTCCCTGACTCACACAATGTAAAAAATGACAACTCCCCCGCTGTCCCCCCTACATAATGTGTAAACATACAGAGGTCAATATTTAGGATGCTTAGCTTGCAATTCGTTCAAGTAGATTTTCCTGCTCTATTGTGTGCCTCTAAAGCATGTATTTTACCGCTGCTTGTTACTCTCTTGCCTTGGCTAGATTGGATTGGGGGATAGCATTAGAAATAGGACAAAACCCTTGCTAGCTGTAAGTGAGGGCTTATGCACCATAGTCACAGTGAGAGCTGACTCTGACGGAGGTGGGAAGCCAATAGAGAAGAAAGGAAGTGCCAGACAAAATAAGACATAAAATACTGGCAATGTGATAGCTGAGCTTTGTACACTTCCAATTTACTTACAGTAGACAATCTATTAGTGGGCTAATTTCACACATGTGGTATTTCCCTTTGAAAACTGAGCAGACAATGAAAATGTGACTACTTCTCCCCATGTACGTTTACACTTGCTTTGAAACCGGTGAATATGTACACACACAAAATATGTAAAGTGCAATCGAGCTGCTTTAGTTCATCCAAATAATGCCTCGCAGAAGATCAAACTTAGGTTGTCGCAGTGCGACAAGTAATTGCAAATCAAACCGAGGAAGAACGGATATCAGTGAACGAGCGAAACAGACAAAGAATGGCTCAAATACGTGCCGAGGAAGCAGCAGAGCGACGTGCAGCCAGACTTCAGGATGCACGGTTGCGAGCATGGAGATCGCGCTCTGCAGCTTCAGATCTGATTCGTTCTCAACAGAAAGAATGTGACAGACTGAGAGTGGCTGAAAGACATCAACGAGAAACAGCAGATCAGCATCAAACACGACTCCGTGCTCAGCAATCACGCGATTACAATCGCCTTGCATTCCGGTACAACCCAGCTGATGATTATAGTTTGAGCCGGCATGTTCTCATCGGCACTATGACTGAAGTATGTCCTTATTGCAAGGCTCTGAAATTTAATGGAGAAATGAAAGGCATGTGTTGTGCTGACGGAAAAATTAAACTGCCTCAACTGGGAGAACCGCCAGAACCATTGAAAACTTTGCTTGCCGGATATACCGCCGGCGTCCCAATTACCATGTTGCACAATATTAACCAGCCAAAGCTTTGCAACGGTACGCAGCTTGCAGTAAAAACATTGATGAGCAACGTCGTACAAGCAACAATCTTGACAGGACCTTTCAAAGGTGAAGATGTCCTCATTCCGTGCATTCCTATGATTCCAACGGATATGCCATTTCAATTTAAGAGATTGCAATTCCCAATTCGATTGGCATTTGCAATCACCATCAACAAAGCTCAGGGCCAATCTTTAGAATCTGCGGTTTAGATCTCCACACGGATTGCTTCTCTCATGGACAATTATATGTTGCGTGTTCTACAGTCGGCAAACCAAGCAATCTCTATATCTGCACAGGCAATGGAACAATGAAAAACATTGTATACCCACAAGCATTGTGAAATTAAACATATTACAAACGTGCGTTCTCTCTTTTCTTTCTTTTCCATTTAACCAGACTCAGCCACAGCAATGTGTGGCCAGGTACAGCTAGTTTCTAATAAATAAAATAAATTATCCGCAGAGGTGAATCTTTTCTGAGAGTCCTTCCATAATAGCACTTATAAAAATGTTCTAAGCCCATTGCTTTATCCATTAGGGTGGCTATCCCTAAGTGAAGAAAGGAGGAGAGAGAAGAAATGGCACATGGAAAGGAGATCCTGGAAAGACAGTTACGATAGAGGAAACCAGAAATCAGAGACGGGAATCGACACAATTTGAAAAATAAAATGGCCAGACAACAAAAATATAAAATAATTTTATTTTTTTATTTAGTGATTGGAATATGTGAAGTTTTGGAATGTACATCAGCTAGATATGGCTTGGGCCCAGAGCAGATATATGGGAAGGAACCCCAAAGCCCACTAAGCAAACTATGCCATATTCAGCTTCATATAGGCTTTGGGTCCTCTTTGACCTGAGGGCCCAGATATTCTGTTAGCATGCATTTTCTATATTGTGATCTGTAGTAATCCAGTTTGTTTGGTTTTCCCAAGATGAGTCTGATTCTATGAGGCAAACAGTGGGGCTGCATATCCCACTATCTGCCTTGCTGGTATTCTGCCACCATCTCCCGCTGCATGCACAGAGCCGCTGTGTGTGCTGCGGGGGATGAGGGCATGATGGGGGAGAGAATGGGAGGGGTGTGAGTTGGACCAACCCCTGTATGTACAGGGCCAATTCTGCTCATGGCCCTGTATGTCCAGTTGTCACCAGTGGGACACCCTTCTTATACTACCTCTGAGGTGGAATACGAGTGGGGCACCCCCCCCCCAAACATGGCTGGCAGCCCCCCGGAGCCCAGGAACCCCCCCAAAAGAGCACCTGGACATAGAGGGTGAGTCCCTGCCATCCAATCAGGGTCCCAGTGGCCCCCGTTGGAGTCGAGCAGTGGGGACTCAGGGATCCTGGGCTGTGAGCAGATGGAGCTGCAGGGAGGATGCCCCCATGGCTATGGGAAGGGCACACCAGGCTGTTCTCAGCCTTGATTCTGACAGCCACGGGAATGTTTTGCTCCTGTGTTTCAGAATCAGGTCCAAATGGGTCTGTCCTACATGGGGCCATCCCAACAGCCCGGACGTGCTCCTCCTGGAATCGGACTCTATGAGGTATGTTTACTGAAGGGCGTTGAGGGAGCAAGTGTGCTGTTAATGCCTGTTATCAGCACCCTTGCACCCGTAATGCTGCGAAAAGTTGCTTTAACGGGCGTTAAAGGCTCCTGCAGCATTAAGAGTGCAATAGACGGAGAGAGGGCATTATCAGGGCGGAGAGTGGGAGTTAACAATGGGTGTTATCTTAAAGCCTGTTGCACTAATGTGTGTTAAAGCTCTTTAATGCTGGGAACCCTAACGCCAAGTAAAACCTCGTGGAAAGGTTGCATTTTGAGTGGAGAGAGCCTTTTTAAATATCTGAAATGTGATGCACAGAAGGGGAACCCAAGATAGTGATAGTAGTGCTCCATTAGCAGCAACAGCATAGTGCCCAAGTATGAAAGGGCACCATGTTGATGGTGCAAATGGGTCAAAGGAGGTGACACATCAGTCATGCAGTGGGGATTGCTGGGGTGCAAGACAGACCATGCAGATGCCCAGGTGGTACATCTGTGATGTCCGTCATGATCCCATATTGACATTGGTGGCACACAGACATGCTGCTGCTTTGTAAAGGTGATGCGTCATATGGGGCAGGCCAAGGTTTCCTGGTACACTAAGCACGGACCCCAGCCAGCCCACCCCACTGCCGCTGAAGCCAGCTCTGGAGGACAAGGACAATAGCACCAGCAGCTGTAGCGCTACAGGGAGCTACAAAATGCAGGCGCCTGGGGAAATACCACAGCTGTGGCTACCTGCCTCCCTCAAGACATATCAGTGTCAGGCAGTGATGGAGATCTGGCAGTGGCAGTTGTTTGTAGGGATGGTGTGTCCATCAATGTGAGCCTCTGCCCCACCCATCTGGACCTGGCACCCTAGGCATCTGCCAAAGCCGCATGGTTGACCAGTCGGTACTGTGTACCACCCCCATTGACAGCATGCTGGCATGGCAGCATGGTGTGGGGGTATCAGTAGCAGGTGAAGCAGCACCCGCCTGCAGCAGACAAGACCCATGTCATGGTCCTGTGTGTCAATCACATCGCAACATGTGCCCAGGTCTGCCTAATCGGTAACATGTCAGCTCTAGGGACTGATGTATCCATATGTTAGCCCTGTGGCTTAACACACAAAGCCATTGTGTATTTGAGTGGAGGGTCACAGGTTCAAGACCCTGCTGTGGATCATGTATTGCTTGTCCTTGTGGATGAAGTTTAGCCTACAGTGCAGGTACACCACCACCAGCATGTGCAATCTCGAAAGCATTGACCAGCAAGGGTACAGACACCCATCAGCCGTACAGACAGGTTCCACTATCCATAACTGGATGGAAAAGCAGGCTGATAGCACTGACTCACTAAGTGGGTGTTAACAATGCTACTAGTGCCTGCAATACTTGAGCTGATATGGAGACCAAAATAGCAGGTAGGAATGCCACCCATCCCAACTTTTTGCACAGCATGGTGATATGTGTACGTGTATGTCTTCCCAGAGTTCTGTGGCCTTTTGCATTGCACTGTGCCTGGCATTGCTTAGGCTGTTCCCAGGGTTAGCCTGCAAATGTGCATGATAGGAGCAGAGGATTGTGGGATGGCCTTAAAAAGAGCGGTTTGCCCAGAATGTGTCTGCATCGGAAGTAGGGTCAATGGCTGAGACTTCATAGTGCCCATCTGCCATGTGCATGGCATGGATGGTTACAGCAGTTCACGCTGGGAGAGCACTCTCACTTTGACTATGGCATGGCTATGTATCCACATGGTGCTATATACAGTCAGATCCAGTGGTATGGGTATACTTCCTGTCCTGGGAGCCCAACCACTGTGCCAAATGCTGGTTGGCCCAAACCAGGGTGTACATGGTCACTCTCTGCACATGCATTGTGCGCTGACTGGCCACAGGTGGTATGCGCATGGCTGAAACAGCCCTGTGATGGCCAGCAGGTGCAGTTTGACTACACTTGCTGTGGTGGATTGGTAGTCCTGGATGGTTAGGACAGCAGCTGTTCCTGGCATGCTCACTGTGGTCATGGTAGGACCAGCTCCCAATGCATTTAGCAGCCATAGCATCAGCTGCTGCAATACTTGGCACTGATATGTGCTATTCTAAGAGAACCCCTGTCCAGCAAGCACAGGACATAGGGCCCAGATGTGATAGGCACCTACAGCATGCTGCAATTGGGCAGGAAGCAAGGTGACTAGCATAATACACTAGCAGTGATGTGGATCTGCAGCACAGCTAGCAAAGACCATCTCCAGCTGTGCAAACTCTGGGGACCAGGTGCTGGTGCTAAGCCTTACCCTCAGGGTGACCACTGAAACTGCTTGGTGGCACAGTTTATAGCTATTCTGCGTTTATATCACACACAGTCAGTGCATCTTACTGAGCTGAAGTAATGGATCAGTGCATTCTCCATTTGGTGATCATCTGCAGACTACTGTTCTGACTGGAGGGACTAACCTATACAGGCACACAGAGCAGACATTTTTAGACAATTACCTGCAGTCTCTTTGAAGCCAGCATTGCTGTACAGAAAGGTGCAGCCTACTGGTTAGTGCAATGTCTCTCTAAGCAGGGGACAGGGTTTTTCATCCCACTTGTTCTTTTGTGACTGTGTGCTACTCAATTTATTGTCATGTCTGTAACTATCCGCGGCTCTGCTATGACTGCCAGACATACATCCTTAGAGTTTGTTATGTGTTCTGGCTACAATTTGGGTCAGCAAACAGACTATTCAATATCATGCCCTTCTGAGAGCATGGCTTTATTAGCTCTGCTGCAGTCCATTGCAGGGGGTCAAACATGTTCACCCTGCAGATGTCTGGCAACCACTTGGAGGTATGGCATAACAGTCATGGCACAGGCTTGGGATCCAGGGTTTGAGGCCCACTAGAACTAATTTTGTGACAATTTGGAATGTTTTACTGTGGCGTTTTATGTATGCCACAACCTTCATGAATTGTCCCTCCTCCTTGTGACCTTGGGCAGGCCACCTAACCCTCCATTGTCTCAATTGACTGCAGGTTCTTAACAATCCCTGTTCTTCATCAGACATTACCATGTTTTCGGTAAAATGTAATCTGATGTGACTGCACTGATGCAGTGGTATACTAATAGGCAGTTACATGCATATAGCTGTAATCTACTTGTGCAACATCAAGCAGGTATGACATCATGATTGTGGCTATATAGCTTTGTCTCCACCACATCTCTGCATTACATACAGACACATCCTACCCCTCGGATAACCACCTGCAGGTATCATGTTATGTCCGTATGTGTTCCTTTTGCCCACTTTGAGTGACTCCTGTCCAGTTGTTCTATGCACTTTTGTCTGGATTGTTGTATGGTAGTTGAGTGGCTGGGACAGTTGTGAGACCCACATGTCGTGTATCAGACCTTACACATGGCACTGACACAGGTTTTTCCTACACAGTACACATGCGTTGGGGATGGCACCTCTGGTACATCAGTGGTGCCAGCCCATGCCACACTCTCTTCTGCCACCATCCTTCCTGCAGCTCATCCATCAGCCTCTGGCGGCTATGTGCAGTCATGTCTTCTTGTGCAAGCTGCTACACCATTGCCTATACAGGTACTCTTTTCCACATTTGGACACTTCACTCATGCCTCTCCTGTGCCTGATCTTCATGTCATCACTCCTGCTCCATCTTCCTTTCAAAGCACACATCGTGCCACTTCTGACTTTGCTGGGAGACACGTCTTCCCCGTCCTCTGCCACACACTGACATTACAGCATTTTATGTGGGCACCCCCAGTGCAAAGGTACAGCTGCCTCCCACATGCTCATCGCACTTACTGGCTGGCCCGTAAGATGCCCATGGATCTGTCAGGCCCTTCAGCTCCCACCTGTCCTTCCATTCATCACCTTCGCATTGGCTTTTGCTGGGGTTCCCTTATCCAGCAATAAAATGACAGTCATTTTCGGGAGTTAAGGTGCCCAGGATGTGTCTGCATCGGAGGTATAATGCCTGTTAAGTGGCCCATTGCACCCTTTATGTCGGAATGCCTCTTATCCTCCCAGAGCCTTTTTCGCATGTAACACCCCTAATTGCTGCCGTTAACACCTGTTACCTTAACGCCCTTTAGTAAACATACACCTATGTGTATTAATGTTCTAGAGGCCACCGCAATATTTATGGTGCTGCTTTTTCCTATGTAGGGTCCTTGTTTGGTGAATTTTGGACATTTGCTTTAGGTCCTGAGTGCCTTTTTTGCAGAGTTTCACTTCCCAATATGCCTGGTACTGAAAGGGTTTCTGTTACTATTACTGAGATGACACTAGAATCAAAATTTTCTTTTGTATGGTAGGTTCTATGGGAGCAATGCCTCAGCTCTATTCTACATCCATTGCTGGGGGAGGGACCAGTGGGTTCTGTAGATGTAGAATATATGTTTTGATTTAATACTGTATGAGGTAGTATGTGTGCTGGGAGACTGAGGAGGGGACTGTGGGTCAATGACCTGCCTGCCCTTACTGCAGTCATTTGTTGGGGTTGGGTAGGGGCAGAGCATGGCGGCAGCAAGTGAGGGGTTTATCTCTTTCACAAAGATGGCAAGCCTATGTCTGACCGGCACCACATGGACATTGAAATCTCGCTGGCTGAACCTCCCTTTCGCAAGATCATGAACTGGATGTGCTGCGTGGGAGGTTTCAATGTGCAAGCAGTGATGGCCAGACATCAGGGATGGTTGAGGCTTATGGATCTCTTTTGCTGGTGGGGTTTAGGGATCCCTGCCAACCATGGAAATACTCCAAGCATACTGTGGTTGGGCCAGGAGCATTGAAGGGGCCTGAACCAAAGGTGGAGGGGTCTGTACCCCTCCAGGCCCACCTGTGGCTATGCCTCTGGTTATAGCAGATGAAAATGTTTATTTACTAGACAACCTGTTGATTTATGGACATACAGTTATGGTCAACATTATTGGAAACCTTGCATTTTATGTATGTTGTATACAATATCTTGAGAAATAATTGGAAATATTCCAACTGTATGTCTTCATAATATTTTAATAATGTATTCAAAGGTATACAGTAAAAAAAATAAGATGTGTGTACAACTTAGACATGGGGCTTGTTTACAAAGCCGCGGTAGCGATTCGCGATAACGATCGCGAACCGCTACCGCGGCTTTGTAAACAAGCCCCATAGTAATTTCTTAGAAAAAACCCCAAAATAAGACATGGACAGGATTAATGGCAGCCTTCACTAATATTTGGTAGCATAACCCTGGGCAGTGATGACAGCCTCCAAATGTTTCTTGTAGCCATTTATAAGTTTCGTACATCTGTCTGCTGGTAGTTTCTCCCACTTTTCAACTGCAGTTTGTTCCAGTTTATGAATGTTTCCAGGATTCCTTTTACCAATGGCAGATTTTAGCTCTTTCCAAAGGTTCTCGATTGAACTGAGATCAGGACTCATTGCTGGTCTGTTTAAAACAGTCCATTTTTCCTTATTAACCATTCTTTTGTATTTTTGGATGTATGTTTTGGGTCATTGTCCTGCTGGAGAAACCATGACCTTCGACCTAGACCTAGATTTCTGATACTAGGGGGTATGTTTACTAAATGGAGGTAAGGGAGCATATGTGCTATTAATGCAGGCTATTGGCACACTTGCTCCCTTAACGCTGAGAAAATGCTGCCTTAAGGGGTGGTAAAGGCACCGGCAGCGTTAAAGGCACAGGGGATGGAGAGTGGGTGTGAACGGGGTGGGGAGTGGGCGGTTACAGCTTGTGCTCCCATACCACTAATTGCACAATGGCCTGAAAAGTTCTTTAATGCTGGGAACCCGGTCGCCAAGTAAAACCTCGTGGAAAAGATGTTTGTAGAGGGGAGAGAGACTATTTAAGTTTCAGTAATGTACTGCACAGACAAGAGAGCCCAAGATAGTGATAGCAGTGCTCCATTAGCAGCAACAGCATGGTGCTCTAGTAGGAAATGGGTCACAGGGGGTGGCATGGTGGTCATGCAGTGCAGGGTGCTGGTGGACATGGTGGACTAAGCAGCTACCCAGGTGGCACAGAGTGACATAAGAACACAAATTCAGAATATATGCCATACTGTGTCAGACCAAGGTCCTCCAAGCCCACTATCTGCTGTTCAATAGTGGCCAATCAGGGGCACAGGTACATAGGTGGGTCCCAAAAGGACACCCATGGTCAAAGAGGCCTGTATTGGGCCAAGCAGCCAATCGTCAGTGTCCCCTGAATAAAGGTATAATGACCTTTCCTCCAGGACCATGACCAAACCCTCCTGAAGCCCAGCTATATGAGGAGCTGTCACGACATACACTGCCACTGTGTGTCAGTGTTTGCCAAATCATTGAATGACAAACTATATGCCCCAATATGTCTGAAATGCGTTACACTATAGTGGCAGTGCCTGTCCCCTAGTCTCCCCATATTGTGATGACGTTAACAACTGTTAACCATTCCATGCCACTCAGTACTGTACAGACCCCTGTCATATCTCCCCTCAGCTGTCTCACCAACAGATTGAGGCCTAACCTTTGTAACCTCTTCATATAGGGGAATCCTTCCATCCACAGCACCATCTGTGATGTCCATCATGATCATACAGTGACAGCAGTGGAGCACAGACATACTGCTGGTGTGGAACGGTGATGTGCCATATTAAGCAGTCCAAGGAGCATGGCACCCTTGGCAGAGATGCCGGTGGATCCTCCAGTGCCACTAAACCCAGCTGTGAAGGAAGAGGCCAATAGTGCCTGCAGCTATAGCCTTCCAGGCAGCTGAAAAATGCAGTTGCCCAGGGAAATACCACAGCAGTGGCTGCCATCCTCCGCTGAGATGTAGTGGTGGTAGGCGGTGATGGGGCCCCTGTATAGGCAGCTGGTGGGGGGGGGCTGCTTGGCCATCCATATGTTCCTCTGTCACCCTCCATCTGAACCTTGTGCCCAAGGCACCCATTGAACCCATGTTTAACATGCTAGGACTGCGCACCACCACTACTGACAGTGCGTGGGCATGTCTGCATGGTGGGGTGGTAGTGGCGGCGTGGGAAGCGGCACCAGCCTGCAGCAGACAGAAGCCTTGTATTGGTCGTGTGCACCATGTGCATTGCAGCATGTGCCAAAGGTAGCCCAAGGGAAGCATGTCAGCAACAGGGGCTGTTATCCCCATATGGTAGCACTGTGGTGCAACAGAGGGTCAGTGAGGGTATACATACAGAGGCTCACAGGTTCAAATCCCTGCTGGAGTTTCTGTACTGCATGTGGACAAGGTTTAGCTGACAGTGCAGTTACAGCACCAACATGTGCAACCCCCAAGGAGGTGGCCAGCAAGGGTGGAAACACCCACCAGCAGCACAGAGAGGCTCCACTATCTACAGCTGGTTGGAGGCTAATAGCACACTAAGTAGGGTGTAACAAGGTGCAGTGAGGCCAAAGTGTGCTAATAGTGCCTGCACATAGAGTACATGTTATCAATCCTTGAGCTGACATGGAGGCAGGAGTGGTAAGCAGGAATGCTACCACAGTGCGCCAGTGTGAGTGTGGCTCCCCTTTGTCCTGTGGCTTTATACACTTTACTTTGGCTCACATTGTTCAAGCTGTTCCCAGCCTTAGTTTGAAAATGTGAATAACGTGAGGCAGAGGATTGTGGGTATTGCCTGAAACAGCGCAGTTTGGCCTGGATGTGTCTGCCGCATCAGTAGGGTCAATGGCTGAGGCATCATTGTGCCCATCTGCCACGTGCATTGCCTGGGTGGCCACAGCATGTCATGCTGAGATGACACTCTCACTGTGACCAAAAAGTGGTCATTGCATGGCTACATATCTAAATAGAGCTACTATAATGTCTGGATTCCTATCCTGTTACCGCACGTTAAGTGTCCAGTATCACCCTTAATACTAGAATACCTCCAACATGCCCAGCACACTTACCGTATGGTAACCACTTATCGCTGCCATTAACGCATGTTACTGGGAGCTCCTTTACCGCTGTTTAGGTAAAACATACCCCTAGGTATCATATTTTGCTCCAAAATACCTTGGTAGTCCTCTGACTTCATGATTCCTTTAATACATTCCAGGTCTCCAGTTCCTGAGGTAGCAAAACAGCTCCACAACACTATGGAATCTCTACCATATTTAACTGTAGGAAGATTGTTTTTTTCCTTATAAGCTTCATTTCTTCACCTGTAAATGTATTGCTGGTCTGCATTGGCAAAAAGCTCAATTTTGGTTTCATCTGTCCACAGAATATTTTCCCAGAAGGATTGTGGTTTTTCAAGGTGGGTTTGGGCAAGGATCAGGCGTGCCTTTCTATGTCTGTCTTTGAGCAGTGGGGTTCTCTTTGGCCTTTGCCTATGAAGTTCTTGGTTTAGTTTGATTGTATTGTTTTTAGCCAGTCATATATTGTAGTTCCCTTCTCTTTTCCGGCCTTGGCCATTACTGTATATTTTTACGCAATTGTAAACCGCCTTGGTGTAATAAAGGTGTGGTATATCAAATAACCAAATAAACATAAACATAGTACGCAGTATATGGTGCAGGTTGAAACCACCACTCCAGATTGCTCCAAGTCAGCATTAAGCTCTGGATTTTGTACGCAGTGTTTTTCCAACAGTTCGCACTAACCTTTGAAGACTTCTTTGATTAATTTTCCTCTTCCCAGCATGTCCTGGAAGGTTCCTTACAGTTCTATGAGCAAAGAACTTCTTAATAACATTGTGAACTGTAGACACAGGAATCCGGAAGTCTTTGGAGATGGCCTTATACCCCTTTGAAATTTGATTATAATGGCTTTTCTGATGATCTTAGGAAGCTCTTGCCTTCACCATTGCGAAAATGGAACAGACAGTGAATGTGGCCATTTTAAACAATGGAGCCATCATTCATTGGTTGATTGAAGTCATGTGAGTACTGATAATTGATGACAGGTATGTCTAATTTAATTGCAATGTGAATGTGGTTCTTTAAAACAAATAGCTAGATTTTATTTTATTCTACTGTTCCTCTGTTTTTAGTTTAATTTTAATCTGTTCTATTCAATTCGTTCCATGTAACTGTTCCACTGTTTTTGTTCTTGTTATCTCCAGTTCTATGTAAAATGTTTGATTGCGTATTGTCATGTAGAAGACCCTTCTGAGTCTATGGAGCTAAGTGAAGCAGAGGAATTTGCTTCAGAAACTGACAGGCAGGCAGAGCACTACCTTTTATTGTACAAACCGACGCTTCGGAGACCGGGTTGGGGGCAGTCATGTCGCAGGAATTTGAGGGGGTAGAGCATCCTGTCACATACCTCAGTAGAAAATTATCAAAGGCAGAAAAGAATTATTCTACAGTGGAAAAAGAATGCCTAGCAATTAAATGGGCAGTAGAAGCCTTGAGGTTTTACCTCACTGGACGCAAGTTTCTTTTAGTCACTGACCACGTGCCTTTAAAGTGGCTAAGTCATATGAAAAATAATAATGCCCAGCAAACCAGGTGGCATTTGGCATTGCAGGCTTTTAATTTTGTGGTACAACATAGGGCAGGAAAATTACATTGTAACGCTGACGCACTGTCAAGGATTACGAGCTGTCCAAATAAAAGTTTGGCAGCCCGTAATATCTTTAGGGGGGGGGGGGGGATCTGTCATGTAGAAGACCCTTCTGAGTCTATGGAGCTAAGTGAAGCAGAGGAATTTGCTTCAGAAACTGACAGGCAGGCAGAGCACATGGCCCAGGGTTTCCAAGGGAAACGTAAACAAAGTGAGTCACGAGAGGAACAAACACGTCCAACGTATCCCCAAGCTCAGGAGTTAAGGGAAAACACCTGGTTGGGGGAAGGGCGGAGCTGAGCCCTAAGAAGCAGGGATATAAAATGTGCTCACTAGATTTGAACAGTTTGGGAGCACTCAGAATCTCCAGAGAGAGAGAGGTGCTGGCCAGAGGATATTTGTATGTCTGAGGAAAAGGCTGAGAAGCTAAAAGGCAGGAAAACACATCCAGTATTTGGAACCCTTGCTGGCCCAGCAGTGCTGAGAAGTGCTTCCTTTCTAAAGCCAAAAGGTAGGCTGCACAAATTATACAGAGGTGAAACTAGCTATAAAAGGGGAAATAAAAACCTTGTCATTTTGCCTGAAACCACTCGACTACAATTATTTCTTTCTTGGAGAGTAAGAGGAACTACAACTCCCATAAGGCAGTGCAGGAAAATGCACTACCATACTTTCTAAGTTAGGATACCCAGACTGACCAACCCTACGTGCCCCTGGCTCAGGGGAGGTTACTGGTGACAAGTTGGCGTAGTTTTACGGATTTTTGCCTGAAATACAAGGACATCCTAACAGGAAGAGACATCAAGAGACATCAGTTTGCACAAGGGGAAAAGAAACTGCTAACCTGTGAGCGGAGTATTCAGGAGATTCGCTAGCAAACCGGCCAATAGGACCAGGACTCCTTTCTCAATGCCTGATTCTACACAGTGCCAGGTAAAGGGTAACTGGGCACGGGTGTAGGTGGATTCAGAAGTGAGAAAGGGAGCTACTGTTCTGCAGTCATTTAGACAGGATTAAAAAGAAAGCTGTAGTGTGCCGCACTTGGTGGGCCTTTTCTTTTGTCTATTTCTGCAGGAACGACGGTCACCAAGATGGATCCGCAGGAGGTGATGCGATGGATGTCTGTCCAGCTGGAAAAACAGATGGAACTGGCGCATCGCGCACAGCAGCAGAGTGCCATGGCAATGCATGCCCAGCAGAAGCCCCTTATTGAACTGATGGAGGCTTTGCTGATAAAGCAAAAGGACACCGAAGGAGCTATTCCCTCATTTGCTAAGGGGGTAGGACCACAAGACTGTAGCGCTCTAGTGTTTGGACAGTTAACCTCTAATGATAACCTAGATGATTTTATAGAGGCCTTTGAAAAGATTGCAGAGGCAATCAAATGGCCAGTAGAACAGTGGGCAGTGAGGTTTGCCATGTCCCTCACAGGAGAGGCTCTGGCCACTTATAAGACCCTGCCCGCTGCTCTAGCATTGGATTATGCTGAGGTTAAGAAAGCCGTTAAGGACAGGCTAGGGTTAACGCCATTATTTTATAAGCGAATGTTTAGAGAGGCTAGGCTGAAGCCTAATGAAACTCCAAAAGCTTTGTTTCAAAGGATAAAAGGATTGGCATGGAAATGGCTTGCCCCAGAGAGAAGGACTCTTGAGTCTGTGATTGATACCATCATCCTGGAGCAATTCATGGAGGCCGTACCACCAGAAGTTAAAGCTTTCCTGATGCTCCAAAGTTGCCAGACCACTGAGGAAGCAGCCAACCTCACAGAATGCTACTTTGAGGCCGAGTTGGCTGGCACCCCAAAAGGGGGCGTTCTGAAGGTGGCTGGCGCCTCTAACTTTGGGAGATCAGAAAGGAACCTAAGAGTTAAAATACCCAGTGTGAATGCTGTTGTGCCCTTGTCAAAAGGGAAATGTTATAACTGTGGTAAAGTAGGGCATTTTCGAAGAGATTGTACGGTGTGAACAGCACTAGTGTCTGGGAGAGAGAAACAGGTACAAGAAGGGTTCCTGTTAAAGGTTCAAGTAGAGGGCATTGAAGCCCAGGCACTGCTTGACTCGGATGCTGACCAGAGCATGGTCTCGAGGAAGCTCTGGCAGGCCATTGAAGCCCGCCTGCGATCAGCACCGAGTCAAGCAGAGGGGTAAGTCAAAATTCGCTGCGTGCATGGGACATCTTCTTATTACCCCCTATATAGGTTATCTGTAAAAGGGCTGGGAACCGAAAGGGAGGTGATGGTGGCCATAGTCCCACGGCTCCCTCAAGATATCGTCCTGGGGAGGGATTGGCCTCCATTCTACAAAGGGAAGGAGAGGGGCCTAAATGAAAAAACAGGCCTAGTATCCTCCCAGTCCCAGGCAGGAACCTCAGGAGTAGGGACAGTGCAGCGAAGTATCCCAAAGATAGAGGCCCTAGCAGCGAAGGTCCCTAGTCCCCTATTCGAAAAGCCACGAAATACTGGCTCCCAGTCAAAGCCACGGGTGGGAGATGTGTCTCCGGTAAAACAGAAGTTTGTCCTACAGTACTGCAAGGTCTCGGCTCAGGCACAAAGCCCGCGGAGAGCCTCATCCGCAGCTGCCGGCTACGATCTGTTTAGCGCCGAAGACGGTATAGTTCCAAAAGGAGGAAAAACCTTAATAGACACGGGTTTAAAAGTACAAATTCCTGAGGGCTGTTATGGATGCATAGCACCCCGATCAGGTTTAGCTGCAAAGTACTTCCTCGATGTCGGAGCAGAGGTTATAGACCCCGACTACAGAGGAGTAGTGAAAGTCTTACTTTTTAATTTCGGTGGGGAAGATTTTAAAGTTAAGATGGGCGACCGGATCGCTCAACTTATTTGTGAACGTGTGGGATTCCCGGCAGTAGAGGAGGTACCTTCGCTGACCCCCAGGGGTCGGGGAGCGGGAGGTTTTGGGTCTACTGGGTCGGGTGAGGTAAAGAGCCTAACAGCCATGGCTGAAGAGAAAATGGAGGAGGACCTGGGCCCGCAGCCGGCTGACTGGAAGGAAAACCCGGAGCCCCAAATAGGCCCGGACCTGTCACCGCAGCAGCGACAAGAGTTGGCTAGGGTATTAGCGAAATTTTCAGACGTCTTGACAACCGTGCCAGGCGAAACCCATATGGTGGCACATGAAATTGTTACCATGCCGGGGAAGATAATTAGGCAGCGGCCTTATCGGTTGCCGGAGGCCAAAAAGAGGGAGGTTGTAGCCCAAGTGCGAGAAATGATCGGCATGGGTATAATAGAAGAATCAAAAAGCCCTTGGTCCAGCCCAATTGTTTTAGTACCGAAGCCGGACGGGACCCTCCGTTTTTGCATAGATTTTCGACAAGTCAACAGTATTTCCCAATTCGACGCTTATCCCATGCCCCGAATTGAGGACCTGTTAGACCGTCTGGGCCAAGCGCGATACTTGACCACATTGGATCTCACGAAGGGGTACTGGCAAATACCCTTAACTTGTGAATCAAAACCAAAGACGGCCTTCAGTACACCTGTGGGCTTGTTCCAATTCCGCTACACGGAGCGGCCGCCACATGCCAAAGGCTAGTGGATCAAGTTTTAAGGCCTCACCAAGAATACGCACTAGCATATATGGACGACGTTATTGTCCATAGCACTACCTGGGCTCAACACCTGCCCAGAGTGGAGGCTGTCCTCCGGGCCATGCGAAGAGCAGGTTTAACGTTAAACCCAGGGAAATGTCTATTCGCTAGTGAGGAAGTAAAGTATCTGGGCCACATGGTGGGAAGAGGAATGGTGAAGCCCCTAGCCAGTAAAATAGACAGTGTAAAGAATTTCCCCCGACCATCAAATAAGAGGCAGATGCAAAGTTTCTTAGGTCTCATCGGGTATTACCGTCGGTTTATCCCACGATTTGCTGAGGAGAGCGCACTCTTTACTGAGATGCTAAAGAAAAATGCGCCAAACAATATAAAGTGGATCCCAGAGGCGGAGGAAGTATTCACATCACTAAAAGAGAAGCTCTGTAAGGCCCCTGTACTCCGAGGGGTTGATTTTGGACTACCTTTTATTGTACAAACCGACGCTTCGGAGACCGGGTTGGGGGCAGTCATGTCGCAGGAATTTGAGGGGGTAGAGCATCCTGTCACATACCTCAGTAGAAAATTATCAAAGGCAGAAAAGAATTATTCTACAGTGGAAAAAGAATGCCTAGCAATTAAATGGGCAGTAGAAGCCTTGAGGTTTTACCTCACTGGACGCAAGTTTCTTTTAGTCACTGACCACGTGCCTTTAAAGTGGCTAAGTCATATGAAAAATAATAATGCCCGGCTAACCAGGTGGCATTTGGCATTGCAGGCTTTTAATTTTGTGGTACAACATAGGGCAGGAAAATTACATTGTAACGCTGACGCACTGTCAAGGATTACGAGCTGTCCGAATAAAAGTTCGGCAGCCCATAATATCTTAAGGGGGGGGGGATCTGTCATGTAGAAGACCCTTCTGAGTCTATGGAGCTAAGTGAAGCAGAGGAATTTGCTTCAGAAACTGACAGGCAGGCAGAGCACATGGCCCAGGGTTTCCAAGGGAAACGTAAACAAAGTGAGTCACGAGAGGAACAAACACGCCCATGCTGCAACGTATCCCCAAGCTCAGGAGTTAAGGGAAAACACCTGGTTGGGGGAGGGGCGGAGCTGAGCCCTACGGCATCACATAGACGGTTCCAACTATCCCCTCCCATGCTGCCCACCTACCTCAAAAGCCTAAGCCTCATATGAACCTAATGCTCATTTGATGTCCACTTCCATGATGATCAAATTGTCGATATGTATATAATTTTCTCCTATTATGCCGTTATATATTGCGACTCTGTTGTATATTTACACTGGTGTTCAAACTGTAATTTATGCCAATGATATGTATAACTGTAATTGTGCCGTTGTTAATCTCCCCCCTTATCTTGTCCCCTCTCCCGTGTCTTGTACAATAAGTTGTAATTCACACTGGTGTTTAAACAGTAATTTATTTGCCAATCAATTGTATAACTGTAATCTTCTCGTTGTTTATCCTTCCCTTGTCTATTCCCCTCTCCCTGTCTTGTACAACGATGGACCGCTTCTGATCGCTGGAAGGAGCGGTGTATAAATGTATGCCAAATAAATAAATAAATAAATAAGAAGCAGGGATATAAAAAGTGCTCACTAGATTTGAACAGGGCAGCCACCGAGAGAGGAGCGAAGGAGAGAGCAACTGAGGAGAGAGCAACAGAGGAGGTGAAGAGAGCAACGGCAGACACAGTACAGGAAGCCACAGTAAGAAGGACTCAGAGAGCCCGTGCCCAAAAGCCAGGTGAGAGCAGCCCAGGACCGGTGCCATACCTTGAAGGCAGCCGGAGGGAGAGACTGCCTGAGAGACTAGTTTGGGAGCACTCAGAAACTCCAGAGAGAGAGAGGTGCTGGCCAGAGGATATTTGTATGTCTGAGGAAAAGGCTGAGAAGCTAAAAGGCAGGAAAACACATCCAGTGTTTGGAACCCTTGCTGGCCCAGCAGTGCTGAGAAGTGCTTCCTTTCTAAAGCCAAAAGGTAGGCTGCACAAATTATACAGAGGTGAAACTAGCTATAAAGGTTTTCCTTGTGCTTGCCCAGAAGTGTTGGACTCTCCTTATACTAACTCCAATATATACGGTACTTCACAACCCTGCTCAATAGACTGCTATGAAGAGAAGCCTCGGGAAGACAGAGGGGGAGTGTACTTTGAAACACCGTATAGCAGTGTGCAAACTTACCCAGCTGATAGTGATTCAGAGGAAATGCAGATAGGGCCTGTTATTGAGGATATAACAGATGAGCAAATGGACTGCACGTTATCACTAGCTGATCACTTTGCTGACCAGGCTGTTAAGAAGGCTGTCTGAACAGCAGAAGAGAAGCAAAGTGTTTCTTTTGTAGAAAAGTGACTGTTACTTTTGTGTTTGGGTTAAGCACTGCATATTTTGAAGCTTGAAGCAAAAGAAGCTGTTTTGTCCTAAGTTCCTGAAATGTTTTCTTTATGCCAGATGTATATGGCTATTTTGTCCTCAGTTTTCACATGCATTTAATCCGCCCGGAAGAGGAAATAAAAACCTTGTCATTTTGCCTGAAACCACTCGACTACAATTATTTCTTTCTTGGAGAGTAAGAGGAACTACAACTCCCATAAGGCAGTGCAGGAAAATGTACTACCATACTTTCTAAGTTAGGATACCCAGGCTGACCAACCCTACGTGCCCCTGGCTCAGGGGAGGTTACTGGTGACAGTATGTTATATGTAAATCGCACTGATTTAAAAAATCGCTGTATATAAAAGCAAATACATAAATCAATTTTGTTCAAATGCTTTGAATTGTTAATAAGGCTGCCAATAATCATGTCCTGGAAATGCCCCAGTTTTTATATTATTTCCTACTATTTCCTTTTTTAATTGGTCTTGTTTTATTTGATTCTTTTATGTGTCAAATATGTTTGCATATATAGTCCAAAGCCATTTCACTGGCCACTTTTTTTTTTTAGGAGATATTGTACATTAAGGGGTTGAACTGCGAAGGTGCCAATAATGATGACCACAACTGCATTCAGTACTTTTTTTGTTAAGGAAGATGGTAGAGCTTTGAACTGGTATTCAGCATCAGTAAGTATTGAATTCAGAGACTTAAATGAAGAAGATTAATTTGTTAAAAGAGGTCTGGCATGCATTCATTTTTAAGCACATAAAGAAATGATTTGCCAATCACAAGATACTCATAGAAGCGCAAAATCCATTAACAGAGAATTCAAAAGCACAGACCTACTGAAGTAGCCAATCAAAATGTGAGAGCAGACCTGCCAAGTCTCCTGCATTAAGCGGGAGACTCGTGATTCAGAGGGTCGTCTCTTGTGTAAAGTCAACAAACTCCCATGGAACATGATAGACTCAGGAGCCAACCACTTCATTTCTTCCCTGCTCACATGTGACCATGAGCCACTTCAGATCTCACTACTGAAACTTAGGCAGGAAACATGAAATCTGAAGCCGTTCATGGCTGCAGTGTTGCAGAGGGTGTGGAATGGGGGTGAGGCATGAGCTAGGTTGGGAGGTAGGGGTCAAAATCTCCCACCACTACATTTCTTCCCTTCAAATCTCAGGTCTGGGAAAAGGAAGGGGTGAGAAAAAACAGAAAAAGGGGAACTGAGGAAGTGTTTACAAGAATTGCAATGGATGGAATTTGGGAACTCTAAGACTCTTTTTGATCTGCAGTTTCTTCCTTTTCCCTTTCAGCCTCATTTGAAAACAGGTTGAGATACAGGCTCCGATATGCCCCATTGGCAATCAGCTAGCATCGGGGCACGTAGGGGAGCAAGAAGGGGATATTCAACGGCACTAACCGTGTAAGTGCCGTTGAATATCCTGATTTAATGCATTTACAGGGTTTACTGAACTGTAAACCGTGTAAATGCCTTTCAAAAATTGGGCCCCAGATCCCTATATGAAGCAGTTAGGGCCAGTCTCAAATTCTGCGCTTGCACGGCATGAATGTGTTAGCTAAATTTAGCCAGTGTGCTTTGCTTTCTTGCTCTAAGCAGCCTCATGGATAGCTGAGAAACTCAATAGAGCAGGAACCACAAGCCTCTTGCTGCTGACACAGCTGTCACAGACACAGTGCTACAATCACAGAATATAAAGGTTTGTTCCTGTGCACCCTTCTCCAGTCTTACACGTACTCACCAAGCAAAGTGTGAAACCTGGTGTGGCCCCTGGTAGCAAACAACCTCCAACAGAGTCTCCCTTGTTCTCTGCTGAGTGCGGAGAGGAATCCACAGCCTTGGATCACTCCCTGCAACATCTTTCCAGAGAGAGAAAAATAATAAAATGAGGGGAGACGAGCAGTAGCTTCAAGGGCTGATGTGTTTCTTTGCTCTGTTTGTACTTTGGCACTCAGAGCGATGAGAGGGAAGGGAAAAGTGAAGAGGGGCAATGGGGGGGGGGGGGGCGTGAGAGAAACCCGTGACACACTGGTTTATGTAGATGAAATCCCAGCCAAAGCAGGAGGAGACCAAGGGGGAGGTAATCCAATCTACAAAACTGTAGGAGGATATTTAGGGATTGCATGCACAAGGCTGAAAAAATGCCTTTTCAAAAGAACTTCAGCTTGCTACTGGTCCAAGTAGATCTGACATAACTTTATCTAGCTGCTATATAGTTAAAAGTTTGTAATAATAACTGGTTATAATCCTATACCTCAGTGACGTTTGATACACTTGAAAATGAGCCTTGTTTGGGAAGTTCTGCAGACAAAAATGTAAAATTCGGGGGGGGGGGGGGGGGGTGTGTGTGTGAAGATGCCCACTATGATAGAGATCTTTGAATACCTCCATGGCACAAAGGCATAGGGGGAGAAAGAAAGCTCTGGAATGAGGGGGCATGGGATGAAAGTGAAAGGGGATTGACTCAGGAGTAATCTAAGGAAATATTTCTTTATGGAAAGGGTGGTGGGGGCGTGCAATAGCCTTCCAGTGGAGGTGGCAGAGACAAGGACTGTATCTGAATTGAAGAAAGCATGAGACAAGCACAGACGATCTCTAAGGGATTGTAGGATGGGTAACTTGATAGGCTTTATAGTCTTTTTATACTGATTATAATCCTATACCTTAGTTACTTTTGATCCATTTAAAAATGAGCCCTATTTGTGCTCGTTATTCCTAGGGAATTCTGCACACAAAAATAGAAAATTCTGGGGTGGGGGGGGGGGGGGGAGGCAAAATGTCCACTCAACAGACATGGCTGAGAACGTCTTAGCACAGCAAAGCTCACTAGGGCAGCAGCTTCTGGGAGGAGGGGGTAGGTAGAAAAGAGAAGCAGCAGTCTCTAAACAATAGATTCTGACAACCATGAAAAAGCTCAAAGAACCATCAGAGCGTATTTTAACTCGCAAAGAGGGTGGTCAGTTATTGGATAACCTCTTTACCTGGGAAAGTGACTTTTGGGCATTTTCTAAGAGGGCGCATAAACAGTAAGGTTACCAGATTTCTTGCAGGCAAATCTGGGACACTTATACAAAATGTGTGTGGGGAGGAGGGGAGGTTTCAGGTTTCAGCAGCAAGGCATGCAAGAGGGAAGAGGAGTCATTACCTTGCCTCTCTCCCAATCCATCTCATGACCAGGGCTGGACTGTCCATTGTGCAAGAATGTTGTTTGCACAGGGCACTGTGCTTCAGGGAGCCCTGCGCCAACTCCATTCTGCACATGGTGTTCAGAGGGAGCCGGGGAGGCCCGAAGCTCTGACTCAACTCTGCACAACCCCGGAGAGAAGAGCGGTGACCAGCAGCTGTGTTCTCCTGAAGCACACTGAGTGCCGGGAAACAGGAAATGCCCTTTAACCTCCAGCGCGCTTCAGGAGAACACAGCTGCTGGGGTGAAGGAACACTCGCTCTTCACTCCAGCGCTGTGCAGAGGTGAGCCGGCGCTTCAGGTCTTCCCAGCTCCATCTCCATCTGGTTGACAGGCACGGGGCTCTTCAGGGGGCTAGGACTGAAAATGGGCTGATGGAGGGGCTAGGATAGGACTGGAAATGGGCTGATTGGGGGGGGGACGTGGACTGAAAATTGACTGATGGGGGGCCAGGATAGGACTGCAAATGGCTGATGGGAGGCTTGGACTGGAAATGGGCTGATGCAGGGGGGGGGGTGCTAGGATAGGATTGGAAATGGCTGATGGAGGGGCTAGGACTGGAATGGGCTGATTGCAGGGCTATGACTGGAAATGGGCTGATGGGGGCTAGGATAGGACTGGAAATGGGCTGATTGTAGGAGCTTGGACTGGAAATGAGCTGATATGTGGGGGGCTAGGATAGGATTGGAAATGGCTGATGGAGGGGCTAGGACTGGAACGGGCTGATTGGAGGGCTACGACTGGAAATGGGCCAATAAGGGCTAGGATAGGACTGGAAATGGGCTGATGGGGGCTGGGACTGGAAATGGGCTGACTGGAGGGGCTTGGACTAGAAATGGGCTGATGGGGGGCTGGGACTTTAAATGGGCTGATGGAGGGCTAGGATAGGACTGGAAATAGGCTGATGGGGGGCTAGGACTGGGAATGGGCTGATGGGGAGCTAGGATAGGACTGGAAATTGCTGATGAATTGGAAATGGGCTGATAGGGGAGCTTGGACTGGAAATGGGCTGATGGGGGCTAGGATAGGAATGGAAATGGCTGGTGGGGGTCTAAGATTGGAATTGAGCTGATGCGGGGGGATGGGAGAATGGGACTAGAAGGGAGCGGATGCTGGGTGGTGCTGGAACTAAAAGGGAGCTGATGTTGTGGGAGGACTAGAAGGGGATGGGGCTGGGGAGGGTGAGGATGGAGAGGGAAAAAGGTATTTTGTGTGGGAGAGAAGAAAAATCAATGATTGGGTAATGAGAGAGTAAATGGGGATTGAAGATGGAAGGGTGAAATTTGAGTGGATGAAAAAAGAATAAAAACGAAATGGAGGAAAGAGCAAAAGAGGAAAGATCAGTATGTTAAAGCCAATGTAGAGAGAGAATGGAAAAAACTTGAAGAGAGAAGAAAGGACAAATGGATAGCAAACAACAGAGAGTAAGCAGAAGACACAAAGAAACTAGAAGAAAGTGACTGGAACAATTGTAATTGAAAAATAAAATGCCCATACAACAAAAGGTAGAAATATACTCTTTTATTTTGAATTCATTAACTGGAATATGTCAGCTCTGGGAAATGTGCACGGCACTTAACAACAACAACAATGTCTTTGTGTTTTGTTAGGAGCTTAACAATGATTTTCAGCACTAGGCACCAAAATTAAACTTATAAAGCTAGGCAAAGGAATGGCAGACCTCAATTTAGGTGCAAACATTTTAGCTCCTAATTAGGATGACTTTTTAGCTGAATACAGTTGTGCTCAACATTATTGGCACCCTTGCAGTTCAACACCTTAATGTCCAATATCTCCTAAAAAAGTGGCCAGTGAAATGGCTTTGGACTATATATGCTCTTATTAACCCCCCACCACCCACCTTTTCAGGGCCACTAGGCAGACTAAGCATCTGCCTAAGATGGCACAGTTTGGGAGGGCAACATTGCTGCCACAGTGGTGGGCCGGGCACAGCAGCATGGGGAACCTTTTAGCATTCATATGCAGTTGCCCACCCCACCTCTGCCATTGCCAACTCAGCTCTGTCTGAAGGCAGCATAGCAGGACGAGGGGTGGGGAGGAACCTGTGCACACATACCTAAGGCTTGCATGACCCATCCCCTCCGAAGTTCATTGTTGCAGAAGGTGGGACATGCAAGTCCTAAGACCACATGCGCAGGTGCTCAAAAACCTGTTGCCAATCTGTTCTGCCTTTAGGCAGGGCGGAATCAGCTCCAGCAGCAGTGGCATCGGAAGCAGCAGCTGGTATGAGGGATGGGGCATGTTGAATACCTTGGGGCAGGGATAGAGAACAGACATGGAGATGCGGGACATCTCTGTGTGAGGGAGGGGGTTAGAAGTGATGTTTCTGGACAGCTGTGTAGGAACGAGAGAGATGCTAGACAGGGAGGTGCCTGGTTGAAGGTTCGCTTAGGGCACTAGATAGGTGCAGGACCAGCCCGACTCAAGAGCATCTAGTGCCACTACTACTTGTCATTTGTGTAGCACTACATAGCATAGGCAGCGTTGTATAGACACATGTAAGAGACCGTCTCTGCTCATCAGAGCTTACAGTTTAGTCAAAACAGACAGCACAACAATTGGGTACTATAATAAGTAGAGGAGAATGCTAAGGAAACACAAGAGATGAACAGGAGGCTGAGGGGATAAGGATCTGAAAGCAGCCTCAAAGAGGTGAATTTTTAGCCTCCCCTAGCTTACTAACTCACTGCTCCTCTTTCCTTCCTAGCTCCTTTCGTTCTCTCTCCTTCTGACTGCTATTTGCTCTTACTCCCACAGCAGCCCCTGGCCTGATCTTTTCTGCCCTGTCTTTGCCCTCAGTTCATCAAGATCTAATGCCCTCCACTCCCACTCTCCCGCTCCCAAGGCCTGACCCCGTCATTGCAGACCTGCCTCCTTCCAGGTCATATCAGCAGACACTGACATGGCCTGCCTCCTTAGTGACTGCGTAGACCATGTGAAGCTCCTGTATCCTGCCCATGTAATCCAGCTGCCTCCATTCACCGTACTTCCTCCCACCGTATGGCTAATGCCACTGCTTCCATCCTGGCTGTGTGACCTTACTGCCACCACTTGGTTCCTCTGGCCCCTGCAGCCCCCAGAGGCCAGTATTATTTCTCCTGCCCACTCCCACCCCACACAGCCTAATTCTGCATAAAAGATGAAAATTATATGCAAGAGGGAAACTATGCAAATTCTACACTGTGCAGTTGTATAGAATTCCCCCAGGAGTAACTTTGCACTGGAAGAAGCAGAAGCTCGTCGATCTATCAGACCTACTGAGGGCTTTCTCCCATTGTGGGTCTATGGGGAAAATATCTAGTAGACAGGAAGCAGACTTTTTTTTTTTTCAAAACTCTGTTTATTGAATACAACAAGGCACCAATAACACACAGCCAACAACATGTATCTTTCTTAGTTTCACAAAAATAAACGTATCCCAGGTAGGGCTGAATCTTGTCCACCACCCGGGAACCCAACAGAAACAGAGCACACAGAATCCCAAGGTCAACCAGTACAAACATCCCCCTCCCCCCACCCCCCCACCCCCCCTCCGCGGAGAGCACAGCAACACCAGCAGCTCCAACGGCGTATATCGCATGGGGGACGCAAGTCCCCAACCCCCTAACCCAGCTTAAGTACTTCACTACGCGCCCTGGGGCCCAAGCGTTGAACATAAGGCATCCAGATCAATAAAAAGGTGGTCCAGGCCCGGGGGTGCCGCAATGCCACTCTCCGCTCCAAAAGCAGGAGTTGATGCAAGCTGTTCCGCCATTCGCAGAAAGTGGGGGCCGCAGATTCTCTCCAATGACTGAGGATAGGGCCCTTACCCACCAGACAAGCTTTTCGCACCAATACCCTATCCCATCTACCTTTCGGGTGGAGTGGTCCCAGCTGATCCAATACTACCATAGTCCCTGACCAACACAGCTGCTGACCCAACAACCCACTCATATAGGTTTCAATGGAGTGCCAATACCTCCGAATAGCAGGGCAACCCCACCACATATGTCCCAGGTCCGCCAAGGCACATGGGCATTTTGGGCAACCGCCATGAAGAGCAAGATGGCTCCGAAAGGCCCGCCGCGGGGAAAAATGGGCCCGGAGTATACACTTAAATTGGACCTCACGCCAACGAGCCCCGACCACGAGCTGCGCGATCCTACCCAAGGCCATCCGGACAGACCCGGGGGCAACCCCTCCACCCAACTCTTCCGCCCAAAGGCTTTCCACCCTAGTGTAATCAGGGGGCAAATCCAGCCGATCCAGTCGCTTTTTCAAATCGGCAATCGTCGGTGGGGAGTCCGCCCCCAGCGCAAGAAACTCCAGAATACGGCTCGAATGTTCCACCGTAAGCTCTTGCCGCGGCAAAGAGCCAATATAGTGAGAAATTTGTGCATACGCAAACGTCAAAGACCCCGCAGGCCACCCGTATTCTTTACATAATACTCCCAACGCCTTACAGCAGCCAGCAGTGTCCACAACCTGCCCCAACCTGCGGACTCCCGCACGCCACCACGCCCGAAAGGGAGCCGTATCCGAACCGGGCAAGAAACAAGCATTACCCTGTATGGGCAGCCAGCAGGAGACCCCAGCATCACTGCCCCAGCACTTATTCAACTGCTGCCAAGTTCGGCGGGACGTCCGCAGTAGCAGACTGTTTAAGAGGCGCGGCGGCAAGTCCGCACTGGGCAAGTGCAAGACCGCTTCCAAAGAATGGGGTGCTGCGAAAGCCGCCTCGAGACCCCGCGGGGTATAGGTCTCTGTGTCCCCCAACCAGTCACTTAAATGGCGGGCCTGACAGGCCAGCGCATATTTCCATATGTCGGGGACCCCCACTCCGCCGGACCGCCAACCCCCCCGCAAGCGCGCCATCGGAATGCGGGCCTTATAGCCTTTCCAGAGAAATCCCCGAATCTCCCGCTCTAGGCGCGCCAAATCGCGCTTCAGAAGCCACACCGGTAGCGTCTGCAACCAATAAAGCACACGCGGAAAGATCACCATTCCTAAGGCGGCCACTCTACCAAGCAAAGACAACGGGAGGTGGACCCAAGCCCGCAACTGCAATCGAACCTTAGCTAAGATCCGTTCAAAATTAGTCACATATAACAATGTCGGTTTTCGGGTCAACACGATACCTAAATAAATAATCGAGTCCTCGGCCCAACGAAGCGGAAAGGGCCCCGACCAGTATTCCCGTAACGTCCCCCCTACATCTAAGGCTTCCGATTTGGCCATGTTTATACGCAAGCCCGCGAATTGTCCATAAAGCGAGAGCTCCGCAAGTAATCGCGGAAGGGACTGCTGAGGAGAAGAGAGGTGAACCAGGAGATCATCGGCAAAGGCAGCCACCTTGAAGCCATGGGAGCCGATACGAATCCCACCAATGGTGGGAGAAGCCTCAATCTTCCGTATCAGCGGGTCCAAAGATAATACGAAGAGCAAGGGAGAGAGCGGGCAGCCCTGCCGCGTACCACGCTCCAACCTAAAGGAATCTGACATAACCCCATTACATAGGACCCCCGCGGTCGGGTCAGCATAAAGCAGGTCCACCATCTGGCAAAAAGGGGCCCCAAGCCCATAATAAGGCAACAGAGCCCTTAGGTAGTCCCAGGGAACCTGGTCAAAGGCCTTCTCAGCATCGAAACTAATGATCAAGGACTGAAGATCGTGTTCCCGAGCCCATTCTAAGGATGCGAGCAGCTTTCGGAGATTCCGTACAGCATAGCGCCCTTTGACGAACCCAACCTGAGACTCATGTATCAAGTCCCCTAACACGGACGCCAGCCGATCGGCCAACACCTTCGCTAAAATTTTCAAATCAAAATTCAATAAGGAGATTGGCCGGTACGAAGCTGCCTGGGTATGGTCCTTCCCAGGTTTGGGGATTACGGAGATATACGCGTGATTAGTGCCCCATGTAAAACGCCCCTGAGCTACCCGCCGGTGGTATACCGCCACTAAGGTTGGGGGTGTGCATTCACTCAATAGCTTATAGAACTCAGCCCCGAAGCCATCCGGACCCGGGGCCTTGCAGCAAGCGGCCCGTTGAATAACACGCTGGACTTCCTCAACTGACACCGGCTCGTCCAAACAGGTCTTCTGCGCTTCAGTCAGCTGCGGCAAAGACAACTCCCGCAAATACTGCTGCATAGCCTCCGGAGCCCCCCCCCTCTGGGCATATAATTTCTGGAAAAAGGAGCGGAACACTCGGGCGATACCTGCGTTATCTCTATGTAGGTTTCCCTGGTCATCGCGCAACGCCGCCACTAAACGATAGCCTTGGTGTCCCCGCACGCAACGCGCTAAAAGTTTCCCAGGCCTATCACCAAAGCGAAAAAAGCTGGTAACGGTAATACATATGCGATTTCGTGGCTCGTTGGTGGAGTAGCTCATTAAGGGACACCTGCAACTCCCAGAGTCGCCGTCGGTGCGCTACACTAGGAGCACCTGCACATCGCCGCCGTGCCCGCACCACCTGCTTTTCCAATTGTACAATTTGCCACGCCATTAACCGCCGTTTCCTGGCCACATACGCAATGATATCCCCCCTCAACACAACTTTAGCCGTCTCCCAAAACAACTCCGGGTCTGCCTGATGCTGCTCATTATGACGGAAAAATTCTTGCCAGCACTTAACAAGGTAAGGCCGAAATTCCGCATCCTGATACAAGCCCAAGGGAAACCGCCAGATCCTAGTCGACGCGGCGGGACCCCCCACACCAAGGTCAATCCAAACCGGTGTATGATCAGACACCATCGAAGGGCCAATGCACGCCTCCTCCACCTGTGCAAACAGCCGCTCTGATACTAAAACATAATCCAATCGAGCACTGGTACCATGGGCTCTCGACTGGTGGGTAAAATCCCGGTCCGCAGGGTGGAGCAATCGCCACGGGTCCACCAGGCCCAATCGTCGGCAGAAGCCGCGTAAGACCTTCATCGTTTGGACACGCGAGTGGACCCCACCCACACCCGACACATCGAGTCCGGCATCCAGGACCCCATTTAAGTCTCCAGCGAGGACTAGGGGGACATCTGACATTTGTTCTACTCGAGACGCCAGACGATCATAGAACGCCCGATTCAGGACATTAGGACTGTACACGCATCCCAATATCACCGGCCGTCCTTCCAGGTGGCCGTGGACCAAAATATAACGGCCCTCGGGGTCAGAATACTCCTGCAACAGCTCAAACCGGGTGTGTTTACTGATCAGTATGACCACTCCACCTTTTTTCCCCACAGCCGGTGCTCCCCAACACTGCCCCACCCACATCTTCTGCAATTTAGCGTGCTCTTCCGCTGTCTGGTGGGTTTCTTGTAACATGGCTATATCACATTTCATCCGGGCCAAGGTCTGCAACACCTTATATCGCTTAATAGGGCTACCTATGCCACAGATATTCCAAGAGATAACCTTCAGGGCGGGTCATAAAAGAGCAAGTAAAGAATCTCGGCTACCAAAGAAAGGCGAAAGGGTGGGTCCCCCCCAGCCTGGAGCCCCCCCATTACCATTAAAGCGCCCCTATACAGGTCTTCATCAGTCCCACCGTAGTGCTGCTGTGCTCTCCACGGAGTACACCCCCCCTCCCCCCAAAACCACCCCTCCCCAACCCCTACCCCTACCCTCCCATACCTCACCTCCCCCCCGCCCTCCACCCCAAACCTCATCCCCAGTCTCCACCACACTCCCATCGCGATCACATACGATGTGAACGGGTCCCCCTTCCTCCCTGAATCTTATTTAATGTCCCTAGCCCCGGCCAGTGGCCTAAAGCAGCCCCCCCCCCCGCCGAAGTGGGGCGCCCCCCGCCCGCTTCCCCTCCCCCCCACCACCCCCAACCCCCCCAGCCCAGCATAGTAAGGCAGAGAACCAGAAAAGGCTAATGGCCCCTATATAGAGACATCAGGAGACGAAAGCCGCTCCTCGCCCCGGAACACTGCCACACCATCTGTCAATACTGATAACCCCACTACTGGACCTCTGCAATCCAATATACCGTAGCCTACCTAAACAAGCCCTCAAACCGCTACAACTGGCACAAAACCCTGTTACACGAAGCATAACAGGAACTGCAAGACAGGAGCACATCACACCCATCCTAAAGGACTTACACTGGTTCCCCAAGCGGTGCACGCATCAAACACAAAACCATCATAAACACACTCAAGATAAAACACCACACATCAGCCAACAGCCTACACACCCCCATACAATCAAACACCATCACGCGTCCCAAAAAAAAACAAACCCACAACCGAGTCAGCACCCTAAGTGAGCACAAGCACACTCGCAAAGACACAACAGACGGAACACTCTCAATGGCCACTCCAACAATATAGAACAAACCCCGGGGCGAACTGAGGACCACTATCGACCTAAAAGATTTTAGAAGACAGCTGAAAACCATGCTATACATAGTACACTATGGACACAGCATACAACTTCAGTGAATGGATCACAGCCCATGGTCCCGCCCAACCAATGTAAGCATGGAACATGATTTTGCACCACGGTATATAGCCCACTCTGTACAGAGATCATCCCCATCCAGCACACAACACAACACACACTCAATTTCCCCCCATTACAAGTATACCAGAATCATTGGACCTGATTGTTAGCTGTGATACCACCTTGATAGTCAAGAGAAGGCGGTTTAGAAATACTGTGAAACAAACAAGTAAAATAAATATACAAACAATAACAGGGATACAGGGAAGGGAGGCAAGGGGGGGGGGGAGGAGGAGAGGACCCACAGGAGGAAAGGGAACAAGGGGGGATAGCAACGGCAAACATGGCAGGCCTAGCTGACCGGGCCAATACCACCACCATTAGTATTGGTCAGTCCAGATCATTCCAGTCCGACCAGTCAGCAGCAAACCAGCATTGTTCACCGGCAGGACCACTCCGCTAAGGGGGGCCAATGTCCCGAGCCAAAAAGTGGAAGAAAGCCATCAGTGAGGCCACCAGCATCCAGCCACCGGGTCCCTCCATGAACGCATGTCGCCATCTTGCTGTAGCAGAAGGATTCAGGCCTGGAGGGCTCACGGCCTACGGTCTCCCTGCAAGTTTTCCGAGGATGCCAGCAGCTGTTCCACAAAAGTAGCAGCCTCCGCCGCCGATTCCAAGACCCGGTGTGTTCCCTGGTGTAGAATGTGTAATCGGGCTGGATATTGGACATAGAAGCGAATGTTCGCCGAGAGGAGGCGCTGACAGACTGGTGCGTAGGCCTTGCGGCGGTGGCTCAGCGCAGTGGAGTAGTCGGGGGTAATACGAAGCCTCATATTTTCAAATTCCAGCACTCCCTGTTGCCGCGCCGCCCGCAAAAGATCATCTTTCTGCACATAGTAGAGAAATCTGGCAAGAACCACCCTGGGCCGCGTATTCTCTCCTTGCGGCCGTGGCCCTACTCTATGGGCTCTGTCCACGATTATAGGGGTGTTCTCACTGTCCCGGCCAAGCAGAGAGGCAGCCATCCTTTCCACCAGAACTCGCAGATCCTTATCGGGCACTTTCTCGGCTATCCCCAAAAAGCGCAAATTATTGCGCCGGGATCTATTTTCTAAGTCGTCAATTTTCAGGTCTTGTGCTTTAGTTAATTTTTGTACCGCACTCAGATCCCGTTGTAACTGCTCCACCGCCTCCTCGGTATGCAGAACGCGACCCTCTGCCTCGTGCATCCGGGCGCCCAGCGCCGACAAGGAACCTTGCAGCGTGTCTATTTTGCCACTAAGGGCTTCCAGCTGTGCGGTAATTGCAGCTGTGACTGCCGCGGAGATTTCCTCACTCAGGGTGAGGGAGGTCGCGACGCTCACTTTTGGGGGGGATTCCGCCATTTTCGGCAGGCCCGTAGTGCGGTCCTTCTCCCTCCTTCCCGCCTTCGCCGCCGCTGCCATTCACCAATTCGGCTCCAGAAGGGGGTAGAAACACTGTCGACCTCACCCTTGGGACTCACAGCCAATAAATTTGCCGTGGATTACGGTCCAAATCAACGGTCAGGGACGAGGGGGCCCGGAGCTAAGGTGACTCACGTCTTCCCCAGCTCACCACACCACGTGATCTCCTCAGGAAGCAGACTTTTAATAAATGAGTCTCTGAGTACTTTGTACTTGCAGATCTTATTCCTCATGTTAAAAGCAGAGTACATGTGCAGATTCCCTTCTAATATTGCCATAGGTACATAGTACTCGTGGTTGACCTTTGCACCTGCTTTCAAACAAAAATATTCATGAAGCTCTGAAGATGCAGTCTACACATGCTACTTTCCAAACGACCTGTGAATGTTTCCCCTGAATTTCATTAAAAGTAAGTGTGCTATGACACCTGGGTAGATGGAGTGCAGGAAATTTTTATTCAGCCAACTGATGCAGATAAATGACTGAAAATTAAATTATTCACTGTATTCTTCTATATATGTGGTTACACATTTGGGTCCTGTCTTTCTTGCCTCGAGGCCCTCGGCTCTGTGATGGCGCATGGCAAAGGAGAGTTCATGCAAGAAGGATCCAACCAGCCTTATTAGGGACATGTATCTTACAGCAGGCAATCACACTGGCAGATGGAGCCTGCGCTGCTACTCACGATCTCAGTCCTCCACAAAACATGAAGCACTTTCGTTCCTCTCGATGAATCCTCACAGCTGTGGTGTGTTGATTCAGTCCAGCTGGCAGACGTGACTGCTACAGAGCACGCCTGCTCATTTACATCAGTGCCCTTCTTCCATATTCCCAGCCTCTTTCCCTCCCCAGCACAGCAGTGCTTATCTAGATGCAGGGGCCTCTCCTTAGAGGCCCAGCTACTCTCCCACAGGGCTTTAGGGTTTCCTGCCTCTGGCTAACAATGACAGTTCCTAATTGTCTCTAAATGCACAATAAGCAAACATTTTATGATTAGCAAGCCAGCACACTTGCATTACAGATCTGTTCATCTGGCTTCCTGACTCTTCTGATGTCCTTAGGTAGTTTTCTTATCCCCACCCCCTCCAGTTGGTCCTGCTCTCCTCTCATTGGCTGGGACTCCTCTCTGGTACCTGTATATGCAGGCAGACAGAGAGCTAGACCACGGGCCAGAGGGGCGGACAGATCTGCTTTCCAATCCTTTGCTGTGGCAGTATTGGGGCAGGCGAGCAGCTGCGGCAGGAGGAAGGGGGGGGGGGGGACAACACAGCGGTGGCAGCTCCTGCTCAGGTTTACAATATAATAGCAAAAGGATTTAACAGGGGTTTTTTTATACCGCTTTATCATTTCAATCAAAGCGCTTTACATTGTAACTTAAACTTGGTAAACGTACATTAAACAGGGACATTGATAACTTGGATTTCCCATTCACAGGTCTGTCTGCACAGTCAATGGCAAATTTCCATTTCATTAGTAACCAGTAGCTAGTTTTCACTCTAGCTGTAACCAAGAGTTACTGTTCATTGTACTAGTAACCAGGCAGAATTCTGCTCTAATATCCTAAGGTGTGCATCTGTCTGTCTGTTGCCTGAAGCTCGCTGTTGACTTCCTCTACTTCCTAGAAAGAGCTCCCCAACCCTCTGCTGATCTTTGAATATCTGCTGGCATGTGCCTGTGAACCCCACTGTGCTGATTCTGTTCATCTCCCCCATACCTTTCCTCCTCAATATGAACTCATTCTCACTGTCAGGCTCCTGCAAGCTCCTGACACTCCTACGCTGTTTTCCGAGTGCCTCCTTCCCCTTTCAAGACTTCCATCCCTATCGTGTGATCATTCAGGCCGAAGCCCCCCTTTAGCTCCTGTGGATACACTTATACTGTTCTCATGCGGTGTTTTTCCAGTGCAGTATTCAACAGGCAGCGTAGGCAGGGTCCACCTACAAAAGTGGACCCTGCCTACAGTAGCTAAGCCAGATCAACATCCAAAAAAATAAACCCCTTAGGAGATATATTCAATGGAGATGGATGTGCTGTTAAAGCAGCTGACTGTCCCTGCTTTAAATTCTGCCTGGATATTCAATGTCAGGCAATGTCTGGCCTTCGGCATTGAACATCCAAGTTGCCTTGTTAGCATTTTAGCTAACTGGTCAGCGGAGATATTCAGCTAAAGTTAGACCAACCTTTTTTCTGCCTAACTGACCAGTTAATTCTAGCACTGCCCCCAGGACACCCCAATGCTAGCTGGCTGAATATGCCACTGATCGCCTTCAGATCTTCAGTCTCTTAATTTCCAACGATTTATTACAAACGAGCAGAACAAGGAACTTACTGTGATAGCTGAAACCGTGAATGCAGCACTGATTGTGGTTCAATGCAACAGGATGGATCTGTCTCAAGCCACTTCAGTTGAACCATTGCTGACAGGATGGATTGTTGAATTAACTGAAAAACCACAGGAGTGGATACTGAAAGATAAATGCTGAACAGGTGGAAAGATGCTAGAATTGCAGGGGATGAAAAGGGAGACAGGCTGTGAGGAGCCTTGTTTGCTGTGCCCAAGATGGAGAGGTGCAGAAGAATACCCCAAAGGAGGGCTCTGCAATTGCTTAACAGGTTCAAAGGATATGCCTTAGGCTAAATTATGAGCCTGGCAGGTCTTCCGGAGACTGGAGGGAATAAGTCGCATGCAACCTTTAACCAGGATCAAAGCAGGAAGCTGCTTGCATTAGCTAACAGGCTGTCAGAGCAATACAAACTTAACATGAACATGCACATAGAGCTGTGGGGCCAGAACAACTCACCCTGCACCTCCATTACCACAGCGACTTAGAAATATAACTGACCTTTCCACCTTCCGCACACATCTCAAAACGTTCTTATTTATAGAACATTTTAGACAGAGATCACTCCAACTAACTTACCTGACATAACCTTGAGAAGAATCAAGCATCTTACACTCCACAATTTCTCTACTTATCTCTCAACCCCCCAATGCATTACATTGCTCTGATTATCTCTTCAAAAATGCATAATATTGAAAGCACATGAGCCATCAAGAACAGACTAATTGTAAATAGTTTTCTGGTATTCAAATCATGTATATATCTCTGATTGTTAGTTATGTGTCATCACTCAGTTGTTTTATGTAAACCGCTGTGATTCTTGATATGGCGGTATAAAAATCACAGAAATAAATAAATAAAAATAAATAAATTCCTCAGTCCTGTGGATACGTGTTGTCCTCCTCCATCACTTCCCCAGTATCTCATTATCGTGGATTCCATTGTTGCTTTGCAGCTTTCTCCAAAGTCACCTAGAACACATGTAATGACACCTCCTCCTCCACTTATTGCCATTGAGACATGCCACAGTTAGGATGTGTTCTATTCTCCATTACCTTCTCAACAACCCTATAGGCCTACTCTAGCTGATACAGCCTGCATGCTAATGTCCTTAATCATTCCTGTCCCTTTTATCTTCCATTCCTCATATAATTTCCACCCACCATATTCCCCACACCCCCCCTTACTAATCACACATCCCACCTCACTCACTCTACTCTCTACCCCTCATCCACCATTCACCTTACATACCCCGCCTTACACCCAGGGACTGGTACAAAGGTAATTATCACCCTAGGAAAATCTTTAGTCTTGCTCCACCCCTTTTGATTAACTTTCAGGCTCCTAGCCATCCCTTCCCCAATATATTGATAATAAAACACAACAATCATGGTCACCCAAGCACCAGCCCTCCCAGAATGATCCTGCAGTGTCCATCCAAGGTGGGGGGATAGAGGAGGCCCATGGTCTCCTAGGAGCTGGCCTCAAGGAAGGCGCTATAAACCTAGCATGAGCTACACTGTCCCTTATGCTGGGCCAGCAGCAGTGAAAGTGGTATGGTAGACGCAACATAAATAGAAAAGAAACAACTACTGCTGAGCCGTTGGGCTCTCTTGCTCTCCAAAGCCCTCTGCTGTGTGGGAGGGATGAAGGCTCAACAATGTTTGTTTCTTTTCTGTTTGTGCTGCTTCTGCCTCACCACTTTTGCTGCTATTGGTCCAACCATTTGACGGGGTCACAGCAAGATGAAGGGAGGTTGGAGGGAAAAGCTTGGACCAGAGCGGGGCACAGGAAGGAAGGGGAGACAGAGAGTGAGATGATGAACTACAGGGATGATGGCCTAAGGAAAAAGAGGGCAGATGCTGGACTACTAGGAGGAGGGGGGGAGGGAGAAGAAAGAGAAAGATAAAATGCTCGACTACAGGATGGAGGAAAGATGGAAGAGAGAAGGCAAATACTGGACCACAAGGTGAGGTGAGAGGGAAGAGAACAAAAAGATGTTGAACCACAAGGTGGGGAGGGGAGGGAAGAGAACAGGGAGATGATGGACATTGGAGTAGAAGGGGGTATGCTGGACCATAGAGGGGAGAACAGGAAAAAGAAAGGGGAGATGCTGGGTCATGGGAGGGAGAGAGGAAAGAAAACAAAAGAGATGCTGGATCACAAGGTAGGAGGAGAGGAAAAAGAAAGAGATTCTGGATGACAAAGTGGTGGGGAGAGAACAGGGAGATGCTGGACTACAGAGTAGAGTAAGGTATGGGTGAAGAAGAAAGGGATGGAGAAACGGGAGGGTACAAATTTAAATATTGGCCTCTGGGTGCAGGAGACTCATGATATGACACTGTAATCCTATAAAAATGTAAAAATGCATAGCTGGATATCATACTTTTTAATGTTAAACTTTGTTTTGTATACATGTGACCCTGTGGAGGCGGGGGGAGTCATAGGTTGCCCTAGTGTTCCAGGGATAGTTTCAATCTGTGCTGCTAAGTACTATATGTAGTGACTGGTATGAGATTGGCTCCCTATCCATTTCCACATCCAGTTCAAACTTCTCCTGCTGACCTATAAATGCATTCACTCTGCAGCTCCTCACTATCTTTCTTCTCTTATCTTACAACCCCCCTCGGGAACTCTGCTCTTCTAACAAACTGCTTCTATCTCTACCCTTCTCTTCTATTGCTATCTCCAGACTTCCCTCCTTTCACCTTGGTGCACCTTACACCTGGAACAAACTACCTGTGTCTGCACGCCAGGCACCTTCTCTAACCCTCTTCAAATCCAGGCTGAAAACTCACCTCTTTGGGTTGTCAAGGATTCAATAAAAACTCAGTCTTTCCACTTTTATCATGCCTTGGACTGGTTCTTGCACTCTATGCAGCCACACCACTCATACAGCCCTTAGTAAGGCCCTATGTGTACTTGATGTGAGGAGCTTTCTAACGGGTTTCCCAATATGGAAAGCTGGGGAGGAGTTAGATGTTGTAACAGAGTTGTTAAATAGAGACGTTTTGGATGGAAACTTGTCTTTTATCTCCTTTCTGCCAAGCTGATCTCATGGGTCTAACACAAATACAGCAGAAGCTATATAGAAAATAAGGTGTATCATTTAAGGCCTACAAAGCCTTTGTATTGATGCCTACATACAATATGCTCTACGACAAAGTGAAATAAAAGGGACACCATGGGAGGATTTCACAAGTGATTTATTTGTAATAAAATACAATGTGTACATTGTTGGAATAATTAAGTACAGAACTGAATATTTACCCTGATAAAAGGATGTTATATGCTATCTGCATGAGGTGTGCCAAGTGCAATGTGACGTGTAAAAGTACAGAAATACAATATATGGGTTTGAAACAGAGTGAAGATACATTTTAATTCATAACCAATACCACCCAAAAATATTTCATCTCTTTATATATCATTTATGTATATATATATTTATTTATTTATAAAATCTATATTTAAAATGTAGCAGCAACGATTTCCCCTGCTGCTCTTTACCCAAGGGAACAGAGAGTACCGTGAGTACAGTCTAAGTCCACGGAGGTATTTATACCATTCAAATTCTGTTTAAAAAGTGCTTGTCCCATCTTTCTCGCTCTCTTAGACAATCATTGACATTTTGTTAATAATCCTGAGATAGTTTTGTATATGAAGCAGCACACAAAGTACCAAGGTCAGCATGCTGGATAGACTCCATGCTGCTGTGTTTAAATGCGTGATGCAATGTATCGTCTTGACCATAATTTGCAAGTACGCTCAGTGGTTGTGAAAAGTCAATTTTTTGCTTGGGAAGTCAGAAACACAGGCACATTTCCTGTGTTTGTCTTCCCTTTTCTGGATGACCGAGCTGCACAGAGCATTTTGGGCAAGCACATTCTATCATGAACCAACACAAACAAAAAAAAAAAAGAAAAAATATCATGTCCCTGTATGAATTTGTAAATTTCTTATATAGAAATATCCTTGGTTCAGATATAAACATTCTGAGTTATTAGAAATACGAGATTTTCCATGCACGCATATGTGATTATGAAAGGGGTATATTTTCTCATCAGCTACAAAAGATAAACCTATCTTGTGGGTCATGGTTTCCAGCATCTGAAGCATCCTGTATCGTTTGTGTGCAGACAGGTCAATCAGTTGCCTATATTAAATTAACAATAACATCCTTGCTTAAAGAATTATTATAAAATGATTTTATAGTTCAAACTTGACATGAGCTTTATAAGTGGCCTGAAAAACTGCACATACCATATCAAAATTCAGCTACACTTCCTGGAGCACAGCAGTTAGCAACGGCACAAAAGTATTGCTGGTAGCTGATTAACCATCAGGGATGGGTAATTTTCCAAGAAATGAGCTTGCAAACTTTTGTTTGGATTTCAGGTGATCTGTGTTTGGGTAGCAGAGATTGATTTGCCCATAGGGATGAACAGTTGAAAACCATATAACTTGTCCTACTGACATGTATTATTCAATTCAATTTGCCAAGTTTTAAAATTTACAAAACTGAGTGATACCAAGCAGCAATTCTGACTATCATGTATTTCAACAAAGCCCAGACTCTGTGAAATGAACTGTCATATAATCTGAAAATGTACTAATGGAGCAAGTTCAACAAATTATTCACTCCTCTTACCAAAAAAAAAAAATAGTCCATGACAATGCCTACCGGTGTCACTAGAGTTGCTTACATTCAGGGCCCCTTTCAGTAAAGTGCATTAGGCAGTTAATGTGGGAATGAGCTCACCTGTGTATAACAGTTAACCCAGAAACTTGACATTAAGGGTCATGTTTACTAAAGTGCATTAAGTTAGCATGCAATTGGGCCCTGATTCTAGCACGGAGGCCCGTGCTAACCTCAGGGTGTGCGTGTGTTCATTCCCATGTCATTAGTGTGTTGCAACCATGCAGAACCATGCTAACAGACACAAGGCTGCATTGAACGCACCCACTGAGGTGGCGTTAAGTACACTTGCACTAACAGCAACACAGCAGATTTGCTAAATTAACCAGTTCCACGAGTGAGATGTTTTTGCTAGTTCTGGTTTTAAATTTGCATTGCAATGTAGTATGATATTTGTAGTCCCTGATTTTACCCATTGGAATCAGTGCTGCAGGTCCCATAATGCATCAGAACCAGATTATCAGGAAGCCAGGACTGGCTTAAAATCTCACGCCTGGAACTGGGTAACCTGGAAACTCTGCAACAGCCACAGTTAGCATGAGCCAAAGACATCTGTGCTAACTGCACTTTGCCATTAATGCCCGTGTTCTGCTTCTAACCCACCCAGGCCCCACTTCATTGCATGCTAACTTGTTAGCATGGCATTTCTGCCACAGGGCCTCGTGCTAACTTTTACCGTGGTGCACATAGCACGTGGCAAACCCCGTGCTAACCGTTAGCTCTGTTTAGTAAACATGCCCTTTAATGAGGGTAATTTTATAAGAGGACACCTAGTTTAAGAGCGTTTTAAGGACGTTACTTAGGCACTATTTTATATAGAAAAGTAGGCACCTACTTTTCTTTGCGTAAGTTGCAGAAAATGTGCCTTGAATGTAGGCAGGATTGCTTACAGCTTCTTGGAAGCAGGTGGAACTGATCGTGCTTACTTTATGCATGCACACGCATCAATTAAGGTATTTTGTAATTTATGCAGTGTGAACTCCTCCCATACTCTACCCAAACTGCACTCCTGGGCACGCTCACCATAAAAGTATATGCCATTAAATAAACGTGCCGTTCGCTATTTTAGAAGAGGCCACATACATGGAAACATGGCTAAAATAGCTGAAAAGTAGGCACATATTCTCCTGCTTAAAGCAGGCGCCTTCTTACTCTCATGTGGTATGATACTGTGCGTTAACTGTTAGTGCAACAGATAATGAGGAGCCCTTAATGCATGGTAAGATGCAGGGCACACCCTCAACAATTAACACAGAGGCTTTGCGGTTACTGAGCTTTAATTTTGGCCATTAAGGCACAGTAACTGTAAAATCCTAGTGCATCCTAGTGGGTTCACCCCTAAACAAAGACATGGGGAGGGGTGGCCTGCACAGAGCAGCAGCTACTTTTGCCATCTTACTGGGCAGACTAGACGGGCCATACTGGTCTTTATCTGCCATCATTTACTATGTTACTATGTTATGTTATGTAACTTAGTAAAAGGAGGCCTCAAAAATGAATTCAAGAACAATCATTTTCCATCCAACAAATTAGGCCCTTAGAGTGCTAAGGAATCAGCATAGTTTTCATTTTTGCGAGTCGGTCATCAGGACACAATTTCAAAGGCATTTGTTTTCAGAATAAGGCAATATTTAGCACTTTTTAGCATTCTTAATGTTGGCTTCATGTTTTCCTTTTGCTACCTTTGCCTATAGATCATCACTTTGGCCTCAATGCTGGAAGATTCTAGAGTCCTGTAAACGGTTGGACATCCCAGATGCTGCAAAAATTATTTTTAGGTTGGCTTGAGGGGACATTTGTATCTTTCCTGTAAAATTTTTCTTAGGGGTTTGTTTACTAACCTGCAGTAAAGTTCTGCCCTTGATGACTGTTAAATGCAAAAATTAACATGCGGTAAATGCAAAGTCCCTGTGTAAACCTATGGGGGCATTCCCAGCATATTCCCACACCGTTACTGCACAGAAAAGTACTTTACTGCATAGTAAGATGCACGTTTACTGAACTGCATTAGAATTTCGTAGTTAACATGCTGCATTTGTGCAAATGGGGTCACATTCACTGCAAAAACAACGTGGTCCAGCAGCATCATGGATGCAGTTACCGCTACCCATTGATGTCTGCAAAGCATGAGGCTACTGTGCGCTGTTGATGCTTGTGGTAATCGCGCATTGCAGATATGGCCACTTTCTGCCTACACCCCGCCCATGCATGAAGCTAATGTGCGGTTTGCAGATAGCGCAGAAAATCATTGTCTTATCTGCATTTTCCCCATGCTAGCTGTTAATGTGGTGCACTTGACCAGCACTATGTGCCGTATTAACAGCTAACGTAGTTTAGTAAACACTGCGGCCTATTTATGAGACAGTAAGGGCACTTGGGCTAATGGAAGAAGTGATGGCGTACGCTAAAGTTCTGTGTGCTAACTGCAATGTGCATTCCATGCCCATTTCCCGTCCATAATTTGCTCATTTCCCATCCAATATCAGGAAATGCAATTAAAGTGGCATTTTAGAAAGGATGCTCACTATGTTGCCGGCTGGTTTTCATAACATGGACGTCCCCCACATGGACGTCCACACCTGCGGCCACATAGATGTCTCTTTTAGGAATGCGTGGGGCAGGGAGGTCCATCTCATGCAAGCTAGGAAAAAGGGATGTCCAGTGGCATAGCAAAATGGAAACATGAGCCCCCATTGCCTGATAGTGTTTGAGTGTTCACTGTCGTATTATAAAATAAAGGGGGGTATTTGTATAGCTCCTTCTCCACGCCCTCCAGACATTTGCCTGACAAAATGATCACTTTTCAGATGTCTGTTTGTGCCTGGAGCAGGTATAATCTTAGCAGTGATTCCGGACCTTCAGGACGTTTCTGAGATCCGGTGGGGATGCCTGTTCTTGGGAACGTCCCAGTCACACCGCTACCATGTCCTCGTTCAGACTTGGATGTCTTCACGCTGAAGACATCCACGGACCTAGCTTTGAAAATGCCTCTCAAGATGTCTCTGTGTTTTGGACATCTTTATGTTCATTTCCAGATGTCCAGAGCACAAATAGGGCTTCCAAATTAACCCCCTTAGCATGTAAATCAGCACATGCTGTCATGCCATTGTGGTTATCTCGGGTATGTGTGAACAGTTACTGCAAGCTAATTTTTGCAGTAACTGCTTACTGTGCTTTAGTAAACAGGCCTCTTAGTCTCAGTATTTCATAGAATTGATGCCTCTAGTTTGACTGCTCGTACTATTTGCTAAATAGCTTAAACATGATACTTCATTGTTACCATACATTTAATATTAGAGCTTACATTGAAATGCCCATTCAATAAAGATCAACATTTCTGCATCAACATAAACTGATAAAGAAAAAAAAATCATTAAATTGTCAAACTATAAAATTGGGGAAAATCATCAGTAGAAATAATAGCATTGGTATTGTCTTTGTATTTATTTAAATTGGGTTGAATTTGATAAGGCTCCTATGTGATTTAATTTTCTTACTTCGGAAAAGAATTTTAACCACTTTGGCCATTTTGCAAGGGCAATGCTAATGGGCATAATTCTTGGGGGAATAAAGACTCCAAAACATTGGATCATGCAAGGAGACTATGCAATAAGCTATGAAAAGGCCACTTCTTATCTGTAATCATCAAGGCATTCCAGTAGTATCAGAAATGGATGTATATATTTGGTTTGGGAATGATTTTTACTACATTATGCTTCAATGCCATTCCATAATGCATGATCAAAACCTATAACGGCATAAGTTTTGTACCTGAATGTGATTCGCTTTGAGCCGCTAATGAAAAGCCGTGAGCTAACATCCAGAGATCATGCAAGAAGTAATACCGGTGGCACAGTTGAGGGACATGTTTACTAACCTGCGCCAGCTGTTAATGTGGCAGATAGCGCACGCACCATCCGGCCATGAGAGCAGATAGCGCAGGGCAAATGCAGATCGCTCAGCGATTTTCTGCACTATCTGCACAAACTGTGTTAGTTTCCAGAGTGGGTGGGAAATGGGCAGAGAGTGGGCATGCATGGTAACCGTCAAAGGTTGTAGTTGGCACGGGTGCAGCAGACACCCCCTCACATTGTTGCCAGGCTGTGCTCTCTGCGTTTTCAGTGGGAAGTGCTGTGCACACACTCAACAACGCACCATGTTTGCAGCTACTATTGCGCTATAGGCCACATTTGCTGAAAAAGCCTAATGCACTTTAGTAAACATATCCCTAAGTGTCTCTAAAGCTAGCATTTCAATTTTATATGAATTGAACTGAAAGCAAACTATTTAGAAAATGTAGCTGCTGATTTTATAATATAGTTCTAATACAGTCTAGAAATATGGTTTCCCCTGAGTACTTGTCATGTACACCAATGTCTGATACAATTGTGGGTATCTGAGTTTGCCAATAGGTTTTGGTTTATATACTGTATATATATTTCATAGTCATCCACAGTTTGATTTTTAATATTTACTAGTGTATTTCATTGGGTTTTGGTTAGTTCTATTTCCTATCAGTGTCTTCCAACATCCCTTGCTTAAATCTTCAGGGTTTTTAGCTTTAGAGTATAAAGTACAGGCTGCCTATTTTATAAAGACACCTAGGCACCAACTTGTCTTTATAAAATAATAGTGTACGTGGCAGGGATTGTGCCTTTAATTCAGGCTGGCTATTTACACCTATTCTACAAGTTAAGTATGCAAGTAAACACGTAAGTTATTTTATAATTAACCTGTGTACAAGTGAATTCCTTCCACACTCTGCCCAGACCAGGCCCCCCGGCCAAGCCTCCTGGCAAAGTATGTGTATTCATGTCAACACACATACTTTTACGCCAGTAAATTTCTACGTATGTGTGTTCATGACTTTATAAAATGACCTCCTTATGCTTATTTTATAAAGCACAGAGGCTCACATGGTGCCTTTATAGGTAGGCTTAAAATAGGTACTTTTTTTTGGAATTTTCACTTCGGTGTCTTGTTATAAAGTTGCCCCCTCAAAGAGCAGGCCTGATAGGATGCCATTGCTCAAGTTGTGAAAATGTGCCAAAAGGCTGGAGGAGGTGGTAGCTTTCACAGTATGGGGAATGTCTGGAGGAAGACTCCCCACCCTACCACTATTGTTATGTGTAGACAGAACCCCCAAACCTATTCCTTTGCCCTGAGGTATTTACAAAATTCATCCCCTCCTGATTATTAGTGTAATCTACAAATGTCTCTTCATGTAACAAAGAAAGGTTATGGAGCTTGACTTGGTATTTGTGTACTGAAACAGAGAATGTAATGGTAGACAAAGACTGTCCAACCTATCCAGCCGGCTCTTTTTCCTTCCTGACACAATACTGCACACCCCCATTTATCTCCAACTTTAGCCTCACTTGCTTTCAGCTAAGGATCCTTTGAGTTTATTTGGGTCTTCTTGAATTCTGTTACTATTTTGTGCTCTACTGGAGCAGTATTCCATGCATCTACCACCCTCTCTGTGAAGAAATATTAATGCTGCTCTTGAATCTATGCTCTATGAATCTCGATTCAAGAATTCTTGGCCTCCTTATGCCCAAGGAAATAAAATGAACATTTCCTAAAATCAGGTTAGCTTCGGAAATATCCTTTCCTAGACAGTAATATTACTTTTCTGTACCTTTTAAAATGTTAAAGTCATTCAAATTTAAGGTTGGTCATACTCTCATTATTACATTTTTTGTGCAAGGAATCAAATCATTTTATTGATGCTATACTATGATATCCGAAAAGTTTAAATAATATTTTTACATATGCTAGAAGCCAAAGGCTGTTTTCATCATGATGTTAAAACATTTTGGTTTGACTGATTTCTGACTGACGATAAACAACAGAGGTAGTGATTGCTTGATTAATACGGAATCTTCTGGTCTAATGGCTTTGCAGACAAAATACTTCATCCACGTGACAGGCTTGGCGCACTTTGGTTGCTTGGTAGTATTTCCCAATTATCTAAGTTCTGTTTCATAATTTCGATCCATGTGGACAGAACTATTTTACAGGGACTTCACACATTGCATAAAGTGACACTGTTTAATAACAAATGAATTGGTCCCTTAAAATTAAAGGTTACACATGGTAACTAGCTAACTCTGGAAAAACTGGTCTTACTTTTAAACACCTTGGAGGTGAATTTATAAGGGGACGTGTACTTTTAGGCACCAAGTACAAACTTAACTTGGGGTTATTTTAGTCTTTAATGTGAATATGTGGCCACATACCTGCGATAATAACCTCTTATAAAATACCGACCAGTGTAAAGTATGTACATTGCTGGATGGCTTGTACTTTGCATATAAATTGAGTTTGGGCAGAGCACACAAGTATGTGCCTAGATTATAATAGCACCAGATTTAAACGCTGGGCACCCATAGGCAATGTGGGGAAGGGATCCCCTCTCCAAAATGTATCAAAGAGTGGGGGTTAGTTAACGTACAAATATTGCACCCTCTCCCCAAGATCATCGGCAAAGAGCTGGCTCCCGGCTCCCAAAAGCCATCTCTAGATCTTACCCACACCCTCACCTTGGAGCCTGCCCCTGCCGCTGCAGTCCTCTGTAGTGCTGACTCAGGAACAGCAGCTGCCGTGGAAACTTAAGTGAAAGCAATCTCTAGCCATGCAGAAGTCCCGCCTTCTCTTCCTCGTGTGCTTCCTGTTATCAGGGAAACCTGCCATGTAGAAGAAGAAGAAGGGCTTCCGTAGGGCTTGAGACTGCACACTGGCTCCATGGGCCTGCAAACGGCTTTCTCGGGTATCGACAGTGCTGCTCCTCTACAGCAGCAGAGCAGATCTGGAGGAAGGCATGGCTGCAGCAGCATGCAGCGGCACTCCAGCGCCTATCAAATTTTGGTGCTGGAGGCAGTTGCCTATGTCTAAACCTGGGCCTGGATTATAAAACACTATAATTTACAAGCATTCTTGCAAACATCAAGGCATGGGCTTTTATGCCAGTTATAATGCTGATGGACGTGTCTGCACCTTAACTTGAGGCGTGATTTCTGCCACTTAGGCTAGTATCTTATAAAGACAAGTGGGCACCTACCAGATTTTTTAAAATAGGCTTAACATAGGCACCTTATAAAGCATTTTAACTAAGCACCCCTTTATAAAGCTACCCTCCAAGCAGGCACTTACACCAATCTAAACAGATACCACAGTGGTGTACATATTATACAATTTTTCGTGATGACTGCATACTTTTAGTCTAGTGTTTCATTATTATACCCTCTCTTGCCATCCTATTACATATTGGCACTCTTAGAAATCTAGGTTGCTATGACATGGGGCACATTTACTAAAGGTTAATGCGTGTTAAGTAAAGTTAACGTGCGTTAAGTTCTGCCACTGCCTAGTCATTTCTATGGGCTGTTGTAGCACTTAACGCACGTTAATGAAATTTACACACCACAAAGTTCAGACTAATTGACCTGTAGCTTCCAACCTTGTCCTTACTTCCACTTTTTTGTAGAGGGACCATATGCGCCCTTCTCCAGTCCTCTGGGACCACACCCAAATTTAAAGAAGCATTGAAAAGATCAGACACTAGAGTCGCCAGAAATGTGTTGGCTTGTATATTTGATAAGTACTGGGGTTGTGACCTTTTGCTACTTCATTGCAGAAGATTGACATGCCCGACCCAAGACCCGACATGGAATAAAGAAGAGGAGAAGAATAACTGAGGAGAATTTCAGGTCTTAGGACTCTAATCCACAACCATTATGTTCACCAGCCTGCCATTACTACTTTATCTTTTTGGATTTACTTTTGGACTGGTGGAGAGTAATAAGGGCCGCCTAGATTTACATGTGTTTTCATGTGCATATTTTGAGTCTATTTTATAAAGTAATGCATGCATGTACTTTATAAAATAGGGGTGTGAATGGTTAAAAATGCCTGCTAGACTAGGCATGAGCACTTATGCCTGCCCTCTGCCAGGTGCAAATGCCCACACCCAGATTTTTTAAGCATGCATGTAAGTTTTATTTATTTAACAGGTCTTTTATACCATGTTGTCATTTCAGTCAGTGATTTACATTGTAACTTAAACTTGGCAATACACATTAAACAAGGACATTGACAGAGATGTTTTCCCCCCTAAGGCAACAGAGGGTTAATGGGAGTGTTAATGGGAGGGTTAATGGGAGTGCCCAAGGAGTGTTAATGGGAAGTGAACCCTGGTCTGCTAGCTCCCAAGCCAGTGCTCTAACCAGTAGGCTATTTCTCCATGCTACTTGATGTCTATAGAATTTTATAACTTACACACATATATTTGCACTCTTCCCAAACTCCCCACCTGTATATGCTCACGGGGAAAGTATATGCCATCAGTCAGATGTGCATACCTAAAGAATGGCGACTGACTACATCATGCATGTCAGTGGATGTTTAGCTCGGAAACCAGTAAATACCATTCTTTTTGCACATAAACACATGGAAATGTAGACAACCCTTATCAAATTGCCTTCTTAATGCTTTATTTGTGGGGACCGCCCATAAAGCTGTTTTATTTAAATCTGCCCCTTGTTTTCTCCTGCATCTTTGTCCTTCTTTTCACTCCAGCTTGGCCTTGAGCACTTCCTCCCTCTGACCATCGGATCCTTTTATCTATTTTCTGCACTGTTTTGCTGTTTTGCTATTTTTCTTCCTGCTTACAACGCCAGCAACCGATTTTCTTTCTTTTATGTAGGATGTCTGGGGATGCCCTCAGCCACTCGTGAGAAGTTGGTTGCTTATGCATAATTGTACCAGTGACGAGGAGAGGCAATCCTGAGGGCAGAGCTGGGTGGCGTTGGTACTTTTGAAGATGTCTTTTGCTTTTCAAAAGTATACACACAAACGTTTGAGAAATTTTATGCATACTAAATGGCAGGCCTACATATGTGTGGATCCTTTCAGTGGGATAATGTTAAAAGGAAAATATGCACATACTATCCCTTAGAAAACTAGGGTACTTAATGCACACACTAGCTTCATAAGTTAAGTGGTCTCTTATAAAATGACCCTTCCTAGTGGTAATTTTAATATGTGATAACCAGCCATATCACGTGTTAAGTTTTTCTGTCTCCCTTTTACGAATAGATCCTCAGTCATATATTCTCCCTTTTATGAATAATTTTATAAAGTGTATGTGGACACATATATGCATTAATGACATCTTATAAAATGCTGACAGGTGTAAAGGTATGCACACATTAGCATAAAATGCAACCACTTTTCCGATAGGGGCAAAGGCTAGGTGGAATGCGAGTGAATTTTGTCAGTACGCATGTTTATTATAAAATAATTTATGCACGTATTTGGTTAATTTACCGCACTCCATGCCTGCTTTTACGGTGCAATCTCTGCCATTTACACTAGTACTGTATGTCATAAAGACAAATAGGTGCTTGTTTCTTTATAAAGTATGCTTAAAACCGGTGCCTGCTTACTTCTTATCCTAGGCACCCTGTTATAAAATGACTGTCTTTGGGGGTATTTTTATAGTCATTTTCACCCGTATGTGAAGGTGTCCTAGGAAATAGCAACCGGTGTAAAAGTACAGTCCTTTGCATGAACATGTGTACTTGGCCGGGAGGCATTGAAGGGGCATGGGATGGGTACAGGATGGGATGAGCTCACAAGTCCGTGCACTGACTATGAAATATCTTAATCTTTAGGCGAGTCCTTGTGCACTCTATGCACGTTCTTTTACATTTGCTCAAGAGCCGGCGTAAATGCCCACCCCTGCATTTTAAAGTGCTGTCTCTGCTTTTTACGCTAATATTAATAAAGACACATAGACGCCTAGGTGTCTTTAAAAAAATCACACCTAAGTAGGCACGTACTTGCCTTCTTAAATTAGGCAACCCCTTATACCCATAGCAGAAAAAAAAAATCTTATTTTTCTCTTGAATACATTGGGCATCTCGTACAGTGTTAACTATTCTGTCTGATCTACTGTCTTTATCTGGATTGGCACTAGAGTCACTGCTCCACAAAATTCTAAGATGTGCACAAATCATTTACATCATGTATCTCCGTAGGGACAGAATGAAATATTCCCTAAGCCAACACAATGCTGCAAGCTGAGTATCTTCAGATGCTGTAGTTGCCCATTTCATATGGCTTGAAACGTCTTGAAAAATCAGAGGCCTTTCTAAATAGAATGTATACTTATTCTCCATTCCTAGAGCAGATAAAAGCAGAATGAGGCCTAACGTTGATTACCAAGACAAAATGTTGGTTAACTACTTGTCCTATCAATAAACACCACTGATATTCTGCATAGGTCAAATCAACAGTGCTAGCTTTGATCACAATTTTAATATAATATAATCTTCATAGTATTCTTACTTTCCCCTTGAAACCTGTATGACTATTAACAAATATGCAATGGTAGTTTAAGTTGAGCACTTTAAAAATGTGATATTGTTTCCATATAGCAATTTGCATACAGCCATTCAAGATCACACTAGTACCAAAGACAAAATATAAAATGATGCATGTATTTTTACATAAATGATGAGGCTCAAGAACATATCACACATCAAAATCACAGAATAGATGAAAATCACACCAATGTAAAGGTCAAGTCAAATACACTGAATATAAGGGGAAAAGACGTCAGATGCGTCTTTTATTTAAAGCTTCATAAACCATGGGTCTCAAGGACAACCAGAAAGTGTGCCTAGCTTAGAATTATTTATTTCAAATAGTACTGTATTAGCTTTCGAGCCACCTATTTAAGATTATGCTAGTGTTTTGCTAATGAAATCGTAACACCATTAAGCAGGCAATTTTGAAATTGCTTGGAGGTCTGTGGACGCAATTCCACATATGGATCAGCAAGCCACGTTTCAAAAGAGAAATTACCAATAGATTTTCCGTCTGAAAATGAAGGCTAGCTAAGATGGGGGGTGGGGGTGGGGGGGGATATGATTATAGCTGTGAATTGTGCATTTGCTTTCCTGAAGCTGTGAAGAATGTGTGGGAAAGAAGGCGCAAGGATTTTAAAATGAAATCCACTTGAATGCTCTTCCTTTCCCGCCCTCAACTTGCCCCAGGCTCACTCCATGGTCAGAAGTGCATGTATGGCGAAACAACAGACGCACTTTCAGCTTTGCAGGGTGGAGGACTTTCAGATGGGGCAATCTAGCTTCCTAAATCATTATTAATGCAGCTAGATGCCTTTGAGTACTTTAGCAAGATAATGTAGCCACGCTTCACATAAGACCCTGACACCGGGAAGTTAGAAAATAATTTAACTAGTGATAGAAAAATAATATCCATAAAATACAGTATTAAGCTTATGGGTTTATGATAATGTATACATTTTACCGTATATACTGTGCTATTTACACTAAGGCAATTTTTAAATAGTGGGAGGAGCTTTGACTTGGTATTATTTTCTCAAGAGCTCACTAGGATGTAGCATTTTCCACAAAAAATAAGTAAAGAAGTTATAACAATGTGCCACTTTGTGACAATTACCTTCTGCCTTATATGATACACCATTATTGTCACATAAACATAATCTCTAGCATTCTAAAAGCAACATTTTCTGAGAATTATCAATAAAATAAAAGAAGTAATTTTCTAATACTAAGAACGCGCTATAGCACGTCACATGCTGTGTGCTGTTCTGTTATTGCAACGCCCCTTCTATACTTAAGGCTCTGCTCAATTACATGTTTTCCCCAAGGCACAACAACGGAGAAATCCTTCATTATATAGGGCCCAAAGGGTCTGAACCATTTAGGGCAATGATGAACCAAGCTTTTTTTTTTTTTTTCTTACTATAGTAAAGCCTCAATGAATCAGGTCCTATGGCCAGTGTTCAAAAGTGTTCTGCAAGATGAGAGAAAACCTTTTCAAAATGAACCCTTAGAGCACTCCTCTGTTTCACTTTCCATATGTCTTCAGTAAAGATTTCCAAAGAAAGTGCTGGAAATGGCGATCTGTGGTTTGCTTTAGCTCTTATGCCTAGTTCACTTAGACACTTTACACAACAACAACAACATGTGCCTTTGTGTTAATGCTGACCCAGCAGCTCCTGGGTTTTCTTGGCAGTGTAACTGGAAGTAGATTGCCAGGCCTTTCTTCCAAGGAAATGGAGGGTTAAGCGACTTGCCCAAGGTCACAAGGAGTACTTGAAGGAATCAAATCCTAGGCTCTTGGTTATGAAGCTGGTGTTCTAACCAGTAGGCTACTCCTCCACTCCAAGATGGTACTCAAACCTCAAGGAGTTGTTTGAAAAGTCTAATCTCCGGCCCGGCATGTATGCCCTAGGGTTGATTGGAAAAGGTGTGCTCTTTTGCAGGTGTTGGACAAACTACCTCCTTTTTTTTTCTTTCTTGCTGCTTTCTGTGCTCTCTGATGTGCCACTTGTCTAATTAGCCTTTTTTCTCTTTTTTTCCCATGGCTTGACATGCTCTGTCTCCAGGTCTGGGATCAGGTGTAAGTAGGAGTCAAGGACCAAGAGGAGGAAATAAGTCCTCAACCACCCACAAGAAGCACCTGGGACCTGCTACCTTCCATGACCATAACGGAGCAGACAAGAAGAAAATGTAAAAATGCTAATCATTTTCAAAACAAAAATCAAAGTAACATTTTTCTGAATTTTCTTAGCTTTACAGTCGTCATGATATTTTTAGGCTCTAGTAGTTCATGAGTGAGATAGGTGTGTGTGAGTGCAGGCTTATGGGTGCATGTGTAGGGGGTTGGTACAGGTAGTGTTTATACATGAGAGTCTATGTGAATATGAGGTATATATGACATGGAGAGGCATATGTGGTAGGTCCGTGTGTTGGCATGCCTGTGCATTGGCAAGGGTCATACAAGCTGCCTTTGAAAATACAAGTGCCATAATTGCTGGCAGACATTATGGTATCCTCTCTTTAAAAACTGCGAAAAATGGGTCAGAAACAGAATCTTCTACAAACTTACTCCTGACACTTTTTCTCTATTCCATTACAGTAGAATATGAAAACAAAAATAAAATAAAAGGAAACAAGAGAGTGTGGCCTTTGCCCCTTCTGGTTCCCATAAATGTTATATTTCTCCTTCCACAGAAAATAGTGGGAACTACCCAGGAAAGGTACACCTGCTCTAAACGCAAGTAAATATATTCTGGATTAGACGTCTTTAGGAGTAGCATTAATGCTGCAATAAGGGCATGTTTGCTAAAGTGTGATAACCATTGGCATGCAGTTTAGCATGCGATAAGTGTGCCACACTAAACACAGGGCCTGTGCTAAAAATCCCACACTCAGCAGTTAACATGTGAATGGACAGGGACTGGGCGGATTAGGGGCATAGTATGGGTGTTGATGGCAGGGGTTTCTTGGATGTGCGCTAATTGAGGCTGTTGCTGTTAATGTAAGTGCACTTAATATCATCTCAAAGGGCGGCATTAAGTGCACCCACATGTTGATTAGTATGGTGCAACGTGGTTGCAATGTGCTAACAGCAAGTGGATTGATGCACACACCCCCTAGGTCTAGCGTGAGCTTCCACGCTAGATTCACAACCCAATCATGCGCTAACATAGCACATTTTAGAACACATGGCCCTAACTATGGTTTATTAATGCCTGGTGGGAAGTGCACCTCAAATTTCTTTTTTCTATACATACTGAATAATTGTTTGCTTTCTCTAAATAACCCAAACTATCCTCTATTTCAAATAAACCCTTTTAAAACAGATCATAATTTGCAACAACATAATATTCAACCACTAATCTTCAAATGGAGGCCCTTAAGAACAGGGATGGGGCAACAAGTTGAGTCTATCATTTTCTTTGGTATGGGAGTGTTTCATGTTCCCAACTGACTACACAGTAACAACTGAACATTAGAATGCACCTTAGTTCCATCTTCAATGATTTATCACCATCTTTGGGGGTTCCATGAGAGGAATTCCAATATCATTTACTAATTTTTGAAAGTTATTGTATGCTTGATTTTTAACTGTACTGGTTATATGAACTTATTGATAAGAGTGAAAATAAGATTTAATTTAGCAACCTCTCTCTAATTCACAGGAAGGCTTCTTCAGCCTTGTGAATTCATAATAATTCCCCCGAGATATTATTATGGTAATTCAAAAGGGAGTCATGATATGGAGTAGAGGGATTGCAAGTCATCTTGTCGCCTTTCAAATGTTCTCCCTCAAAAATGATGAGAAATCATTTCATTAAGAGAGTTGTTCCTAAAAATTGATGCTCAGTGTTGTCCTTGATCTCTCAAGATGTTTTTAAGGACTACACGTCACCTAATGTTCCAACATTACAAACTGTTGCAGAGTTGTTGGACCAACATTATAGTTCACAGGAATTCATGTACCAGCTTCGTCCAAATGAGAAAATATAATCTGAAAATTAAACATTCATCCACTGGGGGCTTACAGCTATAAAACCTGATGAGGACGTGCTAGTAATGCCCAAGAATAAGGAGCTGGCATACCATTTATAAGGGACTGGAAATTTATGTCCATAACTATCATTTCAATCCTACATGGATTTTACTCAGGGTGTGCCGGCTCTTTGTTTTTCTTTTGGACCAGTATCATAGCAGGTTTTTCTGTAGAAAAATGGAAGGAGCTAGTAGCCTATTTTTGAACATTGCAATGCATGAATTTTGCTATATATATATATCTCTATCTACAGTATAAATAACAGAAATATGACATTCACTTGTTTGACTACAACATAGTGTTTCATGGCACGTGATACAGTATTCCTGACTTCTCCTGGCACTGAATACTGTAAGAACTTTCTAGCCAAACTACCATACCTTTTCTATAATACACCCGTTGGTCTTCCTCCACAGAATCTAAGCCATGTGCTTTCATCTGACTTTACATATGATTTGTCCTTATTAACAAAAAGGAAGGACACCTACAATAAAAATCACAATTATAAAACAAAATAATTTGTTCTGCCATCAGCTCTTAGAAAGTGTGTAGCTGACTGGGCATACAAAGCATAAAAAGAGTACAGCAGCAAAGAAACGTTAGTCTTCTGCTTTTCGAAATCACCCTCTTCGGCATCTCATAGTGATTGCATTTACTATAATCTGCTCTATAGCATTACCTGAAGAAGCAGGTACTGTTTGACAATGAAACTTTCATTTAACTAAAGGAAGGTAAAAATGCCATGGGGAACCATGTTTTTTCCTCTGACTGCAGGGAAGTTGTTCATATGTTTTTAAGCTTGCTGATGAGGAAAGATCTGACAATATTCCTTGTGTGAGTCTTGGAACACGGGCAGGTTCTGCATTCCTGAATCCTGCATGAGCACGAGAACATTGTTGTCATCGACCCTTGCCACTTTTGTGTACTCCTTGTTGGGCCCTGAAACAGAACATTGTTTGCTTCTGTCACTGTTTTCTTTGTGTTTTGGTATCAGTGCTAATGCATTGTTTTGACTGATTTTGTGAACTTCCACATAATCCATTGTTTTAGCAGACAGAAAAGAGGGTTTCTCATGGGGCAACAACCAGACTGTATCATGGTCATTGGTTTTGGAGTGCGCATCCTTCAGATCATTCTGCTTATTTCTGTCTTCTTCAATGACACTTTCAATGGTTTTGAAATACTTTGGCTGATATTCTTCTTCATTTGCCTTTAAAACTGATGGCCTATTAGCATTCATGGCACCAAGTGCCAGCTTACATACTTCTGTAATGTTGTGGTAGGAGGATTTGGGAGTATGACTACTGGGCATTAGTTCTTCAGGCCAAGTATATGATTTCTCCTCTGCATCTATGCACTGAGTTGCCCAGTTATTACTGCTCTGTCTTGCAGTATTTTCAAGTGTACCATCAACACCAGCTGATCCAAAGGTTGATGGAGCAACTCTGGTTACCCTACACCTTTCGGAGAGAACAGTGGGACTGTCACAGCTCCCCCTTCCTGAGTCATTGTCAGTTTCAATGTGAGGTGACTTTACATTTTGATTTGTGTGGCCCTTATCATCGTTTGGTATCAGTTGGTCCCGACTGTCGTCTACTTCCAAATAGTCGACCAGCAGTTCCTCATAGCCTGATGTTGGTGGGAACCCTTGGCATCCCAATGCACTCAGTAGCTCTTCAGATTTCCCTGTCTAGTTAGAGGAGAGAAAATATTAAATGGGATTCAAGCGATACAGTATTGCTGATCTGAATGTATCTTATTTTAAACATGTGGAGGCTGATTCTGTACTCTGTACATCTGACCACAGTGCCCTTCCAAACCCTAGATGGGTCCAAGATAGACCCGATTCCACCACTGCGGGGTCTAGACATACCCACGATGACAGAATCGGGGAGATACATATCCTGGCATGCCCCAGATGCTGAGAAGAAAGACATACCGGAACCTGCCCGTCCCTATGCCAGAACACCACTGCTGGGTTGAGGGAGCAGTGGTGTCCTCGCACCTTGGAAATGAGCCATCTATCTGGTGGCTCAGAATGGCATGCCCCACATTGGCCCCTGCAGACCACTGTCCCAGCAGCATGGTGGCCCATATGGGTAGGATCATGGCGGAAGTTGCTCTGGTATGCCACTGCCATGAGGGGCAGGGGGCTGCGGCCCACGTACTGTGCCCTGCACTTAAACTACCATCAGGGTGGAATAGGCTGGACGTCTATGGGGGTGCCGGGGAACATACACAGACCATCCCTGAATGTGCTGTGTACGTTCTGACACTTGACCACTCCCATGCTCCACCCCTGCTCCGCCCCCTCCTGCCCACATACAGCACTCCCTGCACAAATGCTGTGTACGTGCAGGACACGTTGGCAGCAGAATACGCTTGGGGTGCTGTCTGCTGCCTACACATCCACCCTGCACATACACAGCAGCTATATGCTGTGCCCCCATACTGAATGCCCCCATACCATATGGAATGCCCCCATACTGTACACAGCAAGGGTTTACCCAATATCAATAAGGACAACAAAAGGGCTATATAAAGATGTTATTATACATGCACTTTTAAGAGCAATTTGTTTCACATTATAAATATGCATTCTCAAAGGCTTTGGAGGAGATATGCTAACAAAAACTGTAAAATAATAATTTATACCGTAATACAGAGAAATCTACAAAGAAGGACCATTTGGCTTATCCATCTGCTCGGTTGCTCCTGCTTACACCTCTGTAGCAAGGAATATCTTTCTGCAATCAGCCAGACAAGCTTGACTCCCTACATTGCTCTAGCTCTGGCCATCGTGTTTTCTTTCCTTCACCAGGACAAATGCTGGCTGTGTGAGCCCAACTCAGTGCCCTAGATGTGGAGGAGATCCGCCATAAAATGCAACCTATATGTCAAGAGTTTTTTGAGCGGGGTAACAAAGCAGGGAGTTTGTTAGCTCGGCAGCTCAGACAGAGGAAATTATGCTCCCATATAATGGCTCTTAGAGGGCCTCAAGGCCGACTGCTCACTAAAGGTGAAGAGTTAAGGAGCGCATTTCGAGATTTCTATCGGCAATTGTATTCAATTGCCATGCCACTTCTGATGGCAGAGGTGGATAGTTATCTAGATTCGATTCTGCTGGCTAAGCTTCAGCAAGAGATGAGAGAGGGGATGGAGAGAGAAATAGGGGTTGATGAGGTGAGGTAGGCCATCAAAACTCTTAAATTGGACAAGGCCCTAGTTTGGATGGATTGATGGCGCGGTTCTATAGGAAATTTTGAGAGCAGCTGTTCAGCCTGCTGGTGAGAGTATTCAACTTACCTAGAGAGGGGGGTAGATTAGCAGACACTATGGGGTGGGAATCTCTCATTCCTAAGGAGGGGAAAGACTTGCAAGCCTGTGCATTGTACTGGTCCACCTTCCTGCTGAATCTCAACATGAAATTGCTTGCAAAAATTTTAGCTACACACCTTAATAAGGTAATCTTGGGTTTGATCCATGAAGATCAGACAGGCTTTATGCCAGGGAGGCAGGCTGGTGACAATATCAGGAAAAATTTCAATTTGATATGGCTTGCCCAGCAGAGAAAGGTCCCGGCGTTGCTTCTCTCCTTAGACGTCAAAAAGGTGTTCGATCATGTGTCATGGGGGTTTATCTTTAGAGTGATGGAGAAGATAGGTTTTGAGGTGGGATTCATCAATTGGGTGCGGTCATTATATTGGAATCCATGGGCATGTGCCAAGGTAAATGGTGGGTATTCCGATTTTTTCACGATCAAAAGAGGTACATGGCACAGGTTCCTGCTTTTGACCCTGTTGTTTGCCTTGACACGTGAACCCTTGGTGGCATGACTTAGGATGAGCAGGGACAATCAGGGGATACAGGTGGGGGAGCATGAATATCGAGTGTCACTTTTCGCGGATGACATCATCCTAGCGGTGACGCGATCCCATATCTCCCTGCCTATTATCATGTGGGAGTTACGAGAATTTGGCCACCTATTGGGTTTCTGATTAAATTGGAATAAGTCTGAGATCTTGAACCTTATCGTCCCAGAAGAGCAAAAGAAGCACCTGCAGGATACTGGGCTAGATAGACCTTGGTTTGACCCAGTAAGGCATTTCTAATGTTCTTAATTTCAACGTTTTATCCATGATAATGCCTAGATCCTTTTCCTGGGTGGTGATTCCTAATGCGGAACCTTGCATTGTATAACTGTAGTTTGGATTGTTCTTCCTTAAGTGCATAGCTCTGCATGTGTCCATATTATATTTCATCTGCCATTTAGACACCAAGTCCATCCTTCACCTGTTTAATATAGTGGCTTCCTATCCAACTAATGTTTTTTTAAAGATGACCATAATGAATATGCAAATATGCCACCACACCCTTTGTTCCTTCCCTGCCCCCCAAATGAAGCAGTCAGATTACACCCATGCTACCTTCTCTACACCCTCTGGATGTTTTATGGCCAAAACAAGCACTTTCCCAAAGCCTATTAGTGCCTGGAGCAGGTATAACTTTAAATGCAACTCTGGATGTCCAGGATGTTTCTGAGATCAAGTGGTGATGTCCAAGTTCTTGGGAATGCCACAACCACACCTCCACCATGTCCCCATTTGGATGTTCTCACATTGGGGACATCCCCAAACCCAGCATCTAAAATGTCTCCGTACTTTGGATGTCTCTATGCCCATTTTCAGATGTCCAAAGCACAAATAGGGCTTCCAAACTAACTTACTTAGGGGCATGTTTACTAAAAACCGCTAATTTGCGTGCCGCAAAATAGCGCACTAAAAGCGGTACTTAAGAGCGCTTAAACGCCCCGCAAACGTGCGATGAAGCCCCGCACACTTGCGCGTCACAGTAACGGGTGCCGCACAAGTACGGGCCCTCAAATGTCCGATAGAGGCGTGGAAAGGCTAACGGAGGGCGGAGGAAGACCCCGGAGGGGCGGAGAGAAGGGGTTAATGGGCGGGGAAGGGGAGGGGAGAGGCGCCCCGCACATTATCGGTGCTGAATTTCCAAGAAAAAATAGCGCGAGTGAATCACTCGCGGTAGAATGCATTTAAAGGGAAGAGAAACCATTTCCGTCAGCAATGTACAGCAAAACCGGGGAAACCTGCAAAACGTGAGCAGTGTGATACATGTGCACAGCCCAAAAGTGGAAATAAAAATAGAAAAGGGCCACAACAAAACTTGTAAAAATAGTAATTCAGCTGGGGAACAGTTATAGCAATGGGCAAAACCAACAAACACACCCAGGAAAGCTCCAGCAAAAAGAAATGTATTTTGGAAAGGTGTACGGAGCGGAGACTCTTCCAAAAACATTTCCTTTTTGTTGGAGCTTTCCTGGGAGTGTCTTCTATGGCTGCCCATTAATATCACTGTTGCCCAGCGTGGTGATATTGTGTCCCCCATTTGCCGTGGTCATTTCCGGGGTTTATGTGCACGTTTGTCACCAGACAGGGTGCATGTGCCCACAGTAAAAATGCGTAGAGCAGGGTTTGTGACTCCATCCTGCCAGGTTTACTACCTCCAGGGGCTGCACTGTCTTTGTGGCCATAGTGTGGTGCAGCGCAAAGAGACATTACCTAGAGGGCCAGAGGTTCAAATCCCAGCTGGGGCACTTGCCAGCCCAGTCCCTATATTTTACCCACCACTAAACAAAGATAGCGCAGACACCCCTGTATTGCAGGGAACATAAGCATGGGGGAAACACCCATATTTTACCCAACACCGCACACACACCACAACAATGGGCATTACCTACAGCCAAGTCCCCCAAATGCAGTCCCGTACTGCCACATTGCAATCAGGTCATCTGCTTTTTCTGAGAGAAGCTCATGCCAGCATGTTGGCGGACCAGTACATATGGTGCAGGGGGCAGTGGCTGCTATCCACAGAAGACAGAGGCCTAGCCATGTGCAGGCTGGCACAGTCCACTGCAACAGACAGGCCCTGCCGGATCCACAGGCATGGACGTTCCAGGGAATCCAGCCAATCTGTGGCTACATGGTGGTGCAGTGCACACAGACAGTGCATGCAAGAACAGAAAGTCACAGGTTCAAAGCCCAGCTGGGGCTACCACCAATCCTGCCCACATATTTTTCCCACAACTACACAGTGATAGTAAGGACAAACCTTTCGTGGCGAGGACATATGCAATGGTATTACGTCTATCTTTTACCCCACTGAGCACAGACACCATGTACAGGGGCAGTACCTAGAGCAGAATCTCCCAAATGCAGTCCTGGTGGGCCACACACCAGTCAGGTTCCATGCTGCCACTCATACAAATGCCTGTGCTGTATATCTATGCACCACCCCCATGGCATGTAGATGTAGCTCATGCATATTCATGAGGAACAGCAGGTAAACCCGAACAGTGTGATGGAAACCTGGACTGGAGTTGGGAATCTCTGCCGTAAAGCAGCAGCCAACAGGGCCAGACACACCCACACCCACACCCACAGGCCCCATTGGCCAATGTCTCCTGAAGAGGCAGAACATTAGACCCTGCGTGCATCTCCCAATACTAGCACCTGCATACCTTATCAATGTCACCCTACACCTGAGGTATACGGTACACAGCTCTGAGACGCTTGCTAGGAGTACTGGCAGATAGATATCCATACGTTACGCATATACTGCTAGTTGACCCCATCCGAACAATCTGTTCGGTGTTTGCGGTGCGTGCTCCAGCCCTTGCCTCTGATGGTGTTTACCACCCTGGGGAGTGACCCCCAGCAGTACTGCGTAGCATATCCATGCCTTGCCGTGCCCAGCACCGGTTTGGTGGGCAAGGCTAATTACCTCCTCAATAGTAGCACCATGATGGCATAGGTGTGGACTTGTGTGTCTGTCTATACAGTGGGTGTTGGCTGCAAGCCCCTTCCACAGCCCACACTGCCAACACTGTTGCCAGTATTGGCCTGCCAATGTGCATAATAAGTAGCAAGGGACCATGGGTATATCTTAGACAGAGTGGACTGACCAGGATGCAGCTGCACAGGGCATAGGGCACTGGCAGGGGCATGGTAGTGCCCGGCCAACACCTACACAGACAGGGTGACCTCTGTATGTGCTGCTGGGAGATCACTCTCACCCTGAGTGTGCAGTGACGGCAGCATGGCTAGGCACCCCCATAGTGCTATGTTGTGATTCTCCTATGTGATATATATGGGTGTCCTGTGGGGGCCTCTTCATGGACTTATCTGCCTGTGTGTGCTGCCACCCCAGTTGTGGGTGCATGCATGTCCATCAGGACCAGCCAGCAGACTGTTCACAGCTGGTATGTGTTGTGATGGAGTGCCTTGCAGGGTGCAGTGGCTGATGGCTTGCTGCAGGTGAATATCAGATAGTGGTGGGGTGCATCTGTGAATATCCAGGCCTAATGTCTGTCTGATATTGTGTTATGGATGTGTGTGGAGCTGCTTGGACTGCCCTGTAGGGTGTCTGTTCCCTAGCAGGACTGGGGTTGATGGTCCACTGTACTGCCATCAGTGCAGGGGAGGGTGGGGTGGGGATCTGTTGAGAGGAAGCCCTGTTTTATCCACCAGGGGGGGCCCACTAACTGAGCCAGACAGAGATCTCCAAAATGTTTATGCAGCACCTACCTATTCCACAGGTTATTGCTGCTTTGGAGCTCTGACATGGCCGCATTCAGCCATGGCTGGTGTTGTGGACCTGGTCCTGGGCGCAACATCTCACACTCACACTCAGGGTGAGCACAGTAACCGCACAATGTGATGGTGTTTAGCTACTCTTTGCCGTTTGTCCACCCACTCAGGACACCCTACCAGGCCGAGGTGCTGTGTGGGTGCACACGGACACTCCCCCCTACCAGGCCAAGGGAGCTTTAGGGGTGCATTTCCCATCCTGTGTTCAATCGTGGACAGCTGATTTGCATGTGCAGTGCATCATGGGTACGGGTGGTTCACAACAGCAGACTGTCAGTGAGGTGATGTACAGGCTATCTGCAGCCAGCCAGGGGCTGCTTACAGCTATAGAGCTGTAGCCCAATGGTTATGTCACTGCCTGTGCAGCCAGATGTCATGGGTTCAAACCCACAGTGGGGTTCTGTGATAGGGGTGTCCAAAGAGTTGTTTTAATTTACTGTACATATGTTGCTGCCAGCAATGACACCCTCAGCGTACTGTACCCATAAGGTGTCTCTGAGGGTGCTTTATGGGGTGCCCTATAGGGCACATTACGGTTGCCAGCCATATAGGGTGCACTATACATTATCCTGTGTCGCAACATACATGCTGCCCTATAGGGGACATTCTAGGGTGCCTTGGCGGACGGTGCACTGTAACATGTGCCTTATGGGCCGCCTTATATTAATATGCTGTGAGAGTGCGTTTGCTAGTAGTTATCACAAAATAAAATTAAAAAGTCTCCTACAACATACTGCCTCAGCTAGCCTTTTTCACTGGCCATTGTGAGAGATTGAACCCCTGGTCCCTGCACCATTGCTCAGTGTCTTCACCATTGTGCTGTGGCTCTGGTCCTGTATTTGAGCAGCAGCGCGCAGCCTTGTAGCCATCGGCGTGCTGTCTTGTGGCGCACAAAATTAACAGCACGCCGCCTTATGCTGCCCAACATGGGCATGCCCCTTAAAATAATGCCTCAGCCAGCAGTCTTCAATGGGCACTGTGGGGAATTGAACCCATGATGCCTGCACAAGTGGTCAGTGTCTTAACCATTGTGCTATGGCTCCATTCCTATTATTTGCACATCAGCGCGCCACTTATCCCACCCACTATTGGGCTGCCCCCTCACACATCAGCGTGCCGCCTTCTGCCCACCGGCTCGCCGCCTTCTGTTGCCCAATTTTATCAGTGCGCCGCCCTCTGCCGCCCAACCTTAACAGCACGCCGCCATCTGCCGCCCACAATGAACAGTGCGCCGCCTCATGCCGTATAAAAAAAGAGTGCGCCGCCTTCTGCCGCCCATAATCAATATGCCTCCTACACCACTTTTGCCCATAAAAGTTGATGCCTCAGCTGGTCTTTTTCATTGAGCGCAATGGGCGTTTGAACCCATGGCCCCTGCACCATAGGTCAGTGTCTTCACTGTTGTACTATGGCTATGTTGTTTGGTTATGCAGCATCGCCCCACTTAGCCTTCCCACGCGCTAATGTGGGCCCCGCACATTAGCGCGACGCACACACGTACGGTCTGGTTTTGTTCTTTTTTCTGCCTGAACCGCCCACTCCTTATATGGCACACGCACACTAACGGGGACCCGCACAGCAACGGAGTTTAGTAAACATACCCCTTAGTGTCCAGGCCTCTAAATATTTTTTTTTATTATACCCCACTTTCCCTTCTTTCCAACATTCATATTACGTAGGTACTAAATAGGTGCACTTTTAAAATATGATTGATACAGTTTTCTTGTAACTGTTTCTTCTTTCATTTTGATTGACTTCTAGAGATCAAGATAAAACATTATTTTATTGAGAAACATTTTATTTCTGAATGTTATTGACACAAACTTAATGTTTAAACAATTAAGTAAAAACCCTCAAAATCCAAATCTCAGGCAATGACTTCTTCAACTGTAGTAACCTAGAATTATATAACAATTTTAAAATTTTTTTTGAAAACGGGTCTCAGACTCTAGATTAGCTCACTCCTGCAGACTATGTCAAGGATGTGTGCTACTGTTGCATCAACGACCCGTAGTGGCAATTCAAGCTAAATCAGTGACAGCATGGTAAAACCAGAGAACAGACCTTAATCATTAGGGAACAACGATGGATCCATACTTTACAAACGGTCCATCCCCATGGCCTGAATAATAGGATTGATTGGGCAGCATGCCTGTGAATTTTCAATTTTGGTTCTTTTGACAAGTCCTGATTCTTTTTGGTAAAGATCGTTTTCCAGTTTTTTGTGACTGCGATGGCTGTAGTAGTTTTTCAGTAGATGATTTCACTCCAGTTTTTGATTGGTTATCCACTCATGACGTCGATTAGACGTTTTCAATTCAGTCACGAATAAAAAGCTTTTCCCCTCATTTAGTCCGTATGCGCGGCGTTTTTTCGGAGAAACTGACAAGTTCAAAACCAGCACGCCACACATCGCGATTCATCATTACAATAGTGAGGTACTAATGCTGTGTTTTTTTGTTTTGAAAAAATCTGTAATGTATTGTTTCCTTCCTTATTTAAGGCATGAAAACTCTTTTTGAAGTAACCATTCTTTTTTGACAGTGCCAGGTTCGAGGCATTCACAACCATTTTTTGGCAGGAGAATCAAGTTTCAACAGCCATTTTTGAATTACCCCCCTGATGAAACGAATCCGTTATGTGAAACGCAGAACGGCAGCCGGATGAAGGCGTCGGGGATGCATAAGATAAGCAAATAAGTACTCTGCTATCTTTTATTATAAGATGTCTACTTGTCTGTCACTGATTTAGCTTGAATTGCCACCACGGATCGTTGATGCAACAGTAGCACACATCCTTGACATAGTCTGCAGGAGTGTGCTAATCTAGAGTCTGAGACCCGTTTTCAAACATTTTTTAAAAATTGTTATATAATTCTAGGTTACTACAGTTGAAGAAGTCATTGCCTGAGATTTGGATTTTGAGGGTTTTTACTTAATTGTTTTTACATATGATTGAACTCTCTATAATATGACCACGTTTTGAGTGTTTATACACAAACTTAATGTTTGCAATTTTAGCTTAGACAGCTCATATACATAAAGCGCCAAACCTGCTTATTCAAATGGCATTTTCTACAGCTTGAGTTGATCTTAAAGCCAACCGAAAGCTAGAGGAGATTAAGTTACAACAAATGCTTATGGCAACTTCACATTCAGGTTGGGAAGGATTCTTGACAACTCTATGGCACTATGATTCTCGTGAAAGATCTTTCGCAAGGAACGGCCAGCAACACTAAGAGAAAATCCACAGAAAACAAATGACCTGGCAGCAAATGTTTTGTTTATCTTAGTTGGTATTACTGCTGCCTGTGCCACACATTCACAATGCACAGAATCCTGCTAGGCTCGATTTTCTCCACCACTGTGTTCAAGCTCTACATTGTGGTACCGCAGAGCCTATTCATGAAGAAAAAAGGGTTTTAAATCCTGAAAAAAAAGATTTTATCATCAGCTGCAATGTTATGAGGAGCCCAATAGAGGGAGCAGGAGTGACCTTCCAAGGCCCAGAGAACTGCACCTCAGAGCTGATGAGGTAATGCAACCTAACAGCCAATGGAGAAAAGGGGGAGTTCCCCTGAAGAAAGGCTGGGAACTTGAAAAGGAGGAACTAGGACAAGTTAGAGAGAGACCAGGGAGAGAGAGACCAAGGAGAGGCATACCAAGGAAGGCCTACCAAAAGGAGGCATATCAAGAAGAGGCTTATCAAGGAAAAGCAGACCACGGAGAGTCACACCACAGAGAGCTTCTGGAAAGGAACCAAGAAGGAGAGCACCATAAGGAGTGTCCAGAGCACCAGAGAGGAAGGAGTTCCTGGCAGGAGGGCATAGTGAATCCGAGGCCACAGAGTTCCAGGAGTCCTTGGTTAAGAGGTACTGGAAAGAAAGGCACAAGGGGAGAAATAAACCCCAGAGTTTGGTGTGAAGAACCGGCAGCAGTAAATGCAAGACACAGTGAGCATTATCTGAGCAAGGATGAAGTCTTTGCTGCAAATGGTAATATTCCTTATTCAAATGGTAAAAGGTGTGAATGTGAGAGAGTGGTGACTCTGCATGAAAGCCAGCTGGAGTGTGAAAAGCCTACTGCTCAAGACAGGCTGAACTACAGCAGGACCAGGCCGTGGGACTCAACTAAACAAGGTAAAATACCTTTTTATTCTGATAAGCAATATAAGTTAAGAAGAAAGGAAACACAAGATACTGGAGTATATCCTCCCTATCAAACTGTTTGTGAAACAGGGCACAAGCCCTTGGTAAAAAGACTGTATAACATAAGGCAGCCTGCAAGGGGAAGTAACTGCCATAACAAACACTCACATGGGCGCGGCCCTGACTTGAATGCTGAACATTGGAAGCTAGTAAATGTGTTATATGAGAAACCTCAGTACACTCCTCAAGAGTTTACTGACACTGATTCACAGCTGTCTGATACTCAGCCCATGCAGGTGGAATTCAACGAAGACCCACCTGAAACCCTGATGGACTGTAGCTACTGTCAGGCAGGTAGCCTAAGGTCTGTGCATGAAACATAAAACAGTGAACAGTAGCGAATGCCTGTAAAGTTTGTTTATGCCAAGTACTGTGAAGCAACAGTTAAACAAAGCAAGTGTGAATATATTTTCTTTTTGTTGCCTGAAGCAAGGTTTCTTTCAGTTGGTTGAAGTAGTCTCCCATAACTTGAACCATTGTGCTTAAAGGGAAATAAAGCCTTATTTTCCCTACATTCTGGCTATTGTGTTCTCTTGAACTTTGGCCCCCGGAAGGTCCTGGGAACATTACCAAGACCTCTTACAGAAGGACCAAATTCAAAAAATATAAAAAACTCTCATGTCCATCTGACCTGCCCATACCAACCTTGGCCTCTGGGGCGGCAGCATGACAACATGTAACGTGTAATGTGTTGGAAAAAACTGGTGAAGAATTTAGAGTCTATGCTGATGGAATTATGTTTTATTTATCGCAGACGTCGGATCTAAACTAGATGGAGCTGGTGTAGAGGGTGGCTACCAAAATGATCAGTGAGTTTCTTCACAAGGCATATGGGCACAACTTAAAGATCTCAATATGTATACTTTGGAGGAAAGGTGGGAGAGAGGAAATATGATAGAGGCGTTTAAATACCTCCATAGCATAAATGCACAGGAAGAGAACTCCTTTCAATTGAAAAAGAGCTCTATAATGAGGGGTAAAGGATGAAGGTGAAAAGGGATAGACTCAAAAATAATATGCAGAACTATTTGTTTACGGAAAGAGTGGTAGAGGCGTGGAAGTTTCCCAGTGGAGGTAGCAGAGACCAGGACAGTATCTAAATTCAAGTAAGCATGGGACCAACACAGAAGATCTCTACAGGAAAAAAGGGATATAGTAGTTGGTATTGAAGGGCGGACTGGGTAGATCATAGGTCTTTTTCTGCTGTAATGTTTCTTTTTCTATCACTCAGATACTTTAGCAAGGATGGCAGATGCTCTCAGACAGGTTTCTGAGTAGTTATATCATCATGGATTAATTTCCAAAAGACAGAGGTCTCGATATTCAAAGCACTTAAGACGGTTAGCAGAGCTGCTAAATGCAATAATTGGGATAGTCAGCAGAACTATCCATGGCTCCTGTTGCCGTACACCCGGTTAGCATCAGGGTGTTCTGGAAGCGGCACCCAGGGATAATCGGGTAGTGGCAATATTGAGCTTCTACCCAGTTATCCTTTGGTGGTGAAAGTTAGGCACAGAAAAGGCTGTCCTAAATTTTGCTGCCAAAGCTAATTGGGCTGTGGTTGAATATCGCCGCTGCTTGGTTAGCTTCCGGGTTCTGTAGCCGACGTGGCTATTCAATGCCAGTGGCCAGATATGGCCATTTAATATCAGGTCTATGGTTCAGGGCTCATAGTTATTGCTATCAAGCCCATAGTTATTAATTCTATCACTGGTGGCTAGAGATGATTGATGCGTATGGGAAGCAGGTCCAACTGTATGAGCAGGTGAAAACGTTTTGCAACTTGCCTTGAACTACTACTACAAAGGCATGAGCTAAATACTACAAATAAATACATAAATACATAAAATAAATGAAGGGGGTTAGTAACTAAGATAAGCTAACATTAATATGCGTTAATTCACTGAATAATATGGGACCTGTGCTAAGATAGTGCACATTTATTTTATTTAACATTTCTTATATACCACCTTTCATGATATTAAGGTGGTTTACATTGAATAAACTGAAATTACATTGAACAGGGCATTATAACTTGGAGATAACTATTTTACAGGGAACATGGGAAATGGAGGGTTAAGTTTATTTATTTATTTATTTATTTAGCTGCATTTATATCCCGCTTTTCACCGGGTCAAGCTTAACCAAGAGCACAAGGAGAACTTGTGGGACTAGAAACCCCAGTTCTTCTGGCTCAAGGTTGCTGTCCTCTAGTGTGATTTGAGCCCCCTGCCTTCTGGCCTGAGGTAACTTGCCCCAACCACTAGGCCACTCCTCCCTCCCTTTATGGTGAATTAACATTAGCGCATCTTAGTAACTTTAGTAAAGAAAGTGTTCTATGAGCTGAGACTATTGAGATGGCTGCAACATTATTTCATTATTGAAGATTTTGCTAAAATTGTGTATTAATGTATTGCTTTGCACAGATTATTTGCAATGAATTGCATTTTGGTCTGCAGCCGGCACAAAATTCAGCAGCAAGATTGATTTTTAATAGTCCATGATGGGAGCATATCACACCTGTATTAATATTATTACATTGACTATCCATGGAGGCCGGTGTTAGATTTACTCATGCTTAAAGCATTAAGGTTGAATATGCCATTTGTCTTGACAATGCCTTCGGCAAAGTTGCAATTTCCGTTTACAGTCACTGGGTTCATTAAAGGTCCTTTCTCTACGAGTGGCTAAGACGTTGTCCACTAGAAAGCACACTTGCTCTATTTATGGATCCCCCCCCCAAAAAATGCCTTGTATGTTCCATGCTGAGGTCAGGTTTATACTTGCTCCAGACAAGTGCTTGTTTTGCTTGCCAAACATCCAGAGGGCGTGGAGGAGGAGGGAAACTCCTGTCCCATATGTTTCCCCTGTTGACAACAAACCCTGCCAGAGAATGGGGGCTCATATTTGCAGTTTGCAACACCTCTGGATGTCATCATATGCAACCTTGCATGTGCCAGACACCCCCATCCCACATCGAGGATGTCTATGTTCCTGAAATTGGTCAGAGACATAGACTTCCCTGGCACATTTCTGCACATTCTGCCGTGGACTTCCCGGATTGCACTTGAATGTCCTTTCTAAAATTCCCCTCCACAGACTTTAAGAAAGGTCTGAAGGCCATACTTTTCGGGAGTCGTTATAACTGTAACGGACGAGTGTGTGTAATGTTTATCTTGTATGTTATTTTTTTAAATTATCTATGTTTAATAAGTATGGAATGAATAAATAAATAAATTGTTTGTCCTGCAGTAAATGTTACAACAGATTTATTTTATTTATTTAGCTATTTTTATATACCGCTTAATCTACAAGTCTAAGCGGCTTACTTAAGAATGGGGTGGCCTTCATGGCTTTACATGGAAGCATATTTCAAAGACTGTCATCATAGATAGAAACTAGGAAATGGTGGTTGTTACTTACCTTGAGTAACTGTGTATCAAAGCCTATAATCTTAGGCCCAGGAACTGGTGGAAAGATGCAGGTCATTTTTCTTAATGAAAATAAACAAAAACCCCAAGTGAATCAATAGCAGCAACCATTTCTTTACTACACAAAATAGGTTTTCTGATTCATACATCAGTTACCTACAGACAAAATATTTACAAGCACAGAAAATACATTAGGCCAGATGCAAGCCTTGATCAATACTTTCCTGGATGTTTTGAAGTTGTAATTTCTGTCACAATTTTCACCCATTTTTTGACCCGCCCTGGTAGCGTTCTTAGGCCCAAATGTTGGAGGAGCAATCTCCACTGGCTGGCAGGATCTGCTACTAAAGCAGCCACCACTTTCCCTTCTGTTGGAGGGTAGAAGGTAGATGGTATGATCCAAGCCACTTCCACAGTGCTTAATCTGCTAGTTTTTCCCTGACACAACTTTTTGTGTGTTTTTTCCTCTCCACAATAGGAAGTGCTGGCTTTTTGGCAAAAGAGGCACTAATTCTAATATGCCCAAGTTCACAGATGTAAATTATGGGGCATGTTTACCATCAGTGCCCCTTTCGTTCTTGTACCCTGTGTGGCCACGCTGCTCACACAATCCTTAGTATGGTCTTACTAAATATATCTTATTCTGATTATTGCCGCTATCTACATAATTTTTCTACTTGCCTTCACTCTGCCTCTTTTATATGGATAGTATTGTGCTGTTTAGTGATTTAAATGACTGAATATTATCTGTATATTTTTCTAAAAATACACAGATAGGCAAGCTATATGTTCTTGATGGTCAGGGAGTATATAAATTGCTTTGACTATCAACCCAACTGTATGTAATATTTCTATGTATTCAAGTGTTACCTATGAAAGACCCTGATAACCTCTAGCATGACAGTTGTCAGATGTATACAGTTTCATCAAGCTGAGAGTGACTACGCAGCAATATCTTCCAGAAATGTCACAAAACTGATTTATCCTTAGAAAAGAATTAGCAGACAAAGGATTTGTGCTCCTAGTAATTCATTTAGCTGACAAATGTAACTCCAAGACAGATGTAAATGTATGCATGTATGCTAGGGGGGTAATTTTACAAATGCTGCTTATAAATTGCTCCCCCTGCATCCAAGTGTGCACAAGAATTCAGGAATTTATATGCAACTCAGGTGTATGTGTGTTTGGGAATAGGTTTTATTTAGTTTAATGAATTTATATTCTATACAATACTAACCTAGGCAGACTACAACATAACATTCATAAAAATGAATAAAACAATTAAAAACGACAATTACACAATCCATAAGATAAAATATTTAAATTAAAAATTTCCATTAGAAAATTAAAACAACTAAAGTATTAAAAATGCACTTAAAAATGGAAAAAATATGAAATTAAAATATCAAAAACTACTATGGTCGAATGGATTAGGCCTCGTGTGCACCATAATGGGTATAGACATTATACACTGAAAGGGAAAGTGGAATGAAAACGGCAGTATTCACTTTCAGAGTGAATGCGAAGGGAGAGAATGCTGAAAGGTATGTTTGTATGTATTTATTTATTTTAAAACATTTTTAGACCCGCCATATTCGCAGGCATTCAAGGCAGTTTACAACAATGTAAAAATACAGAGGAGTTACAAAGAACATTATCCCCCCCCCCCTCCCCCTACACCGGATAATGGAATGACGTCCCCTGAATTCAAAACCTTGAAAGAAATTTTTCCATACTCCTCAGGACCCACAAATCACATACCATATCTGTAGCCCTTGGAACTGCTGCGTAACCCAGTATCCTGAAGAAGTGGCTACACATGTTCTAAAAATATTAAATATTAAAGTGTCTTTTGATGTTGTGAGTCTCACAGACTTATTATTATTATTCTGCCTGATATTCAGCAGGAGTTATGTATTGGTCACTGGGTGGACAGTGTATAACACTCCTATTCATACATTTCTAAAAATTATATGCACATTGGATAGTTTAAATTGCTAAATGGCCGGATGTTATTTGTATAATTATGGGCCAAGTTATGAGTGTGATGGAGATGGTCCTAAAAATATTCATTTAGTGGTGATAAACAGCTGTTAAATGAATAAGTTATCTGTTTAGTTTAGACCTGCTGAACAGTGCCAGCTTGGTCACTACACAAAGAATATTCAGTGCCACTACCTATATGGACATCAGCGCTGAATATATGGCTTAAGTTATGCCCCGGTGCTGCTGGTACCAACTGGATATCGACCTAATTATTTCTCCAGAAATCAATCCTTTCAATTACCAGTTAGTTATATAAGAACATAAGAAATGCCATAATGGGTCAGACCAAGGTCCATCAAGCCCAGTATCATGTTTCCAACAGTGGTCAATGCAGGTCACAAGTACCTAGCAGATTCCCAAAAAAGCACACAGATTCCATGCTCCTTATCCCAGGGATAAGCAGTGGATATCCCTGGTCCATTGTTTGTGGACTTTTCCTCCAGGAACTTGTCCAAACCTTTTTTAAACCCAGCTACACTAAAAGCTTTTAACTACATTTTCCGGTAATGAATTCCAGAGTTTGATTATGCATTGAGCGATAAAATATTTTCTCCAGGAACAAGCAGGAAGTCAGTCCTCACATATGGGTGATGTCGGCGCAGATGGAGCCCTCGTGCGTAGCAATTCCCCAGCTTTCAAAGAAAGCCTTTGGGATTGCGTCGCGCATGCATGGTCCCCTTCCTGCCCAAGGGTGCCATCTTGCTCAATCTCCATTTTTCTGCGGAGCCCAATGGACATTGTCCCTAATTCCTCGTGGAAAAAGTGCGTCAAAACTTCTGAAGAATTTCTCTCTTCAACCGGTTCGACGCTGGTTCCCTTCCCGCCTACGGCTCGGTACACCAGTATCGAGTATGGTCAATTTTTTGTGTTTTTGTCCTTAGTGACTAGCATTCGCGCTCTTTTTTATTTTCACTGGCAACCCGGTCCTTCAACCTTGCAGGGGCCCTTTTTCCCCCGATGGCTGCCAGTGGGTTTAAAAAGTGTGATCGGTGTAAGAAGTTAATGTCCCTCACCGACACACATGACTGCTGTCTCCGATGCCTCAGGCTCTACCATGACCCAAAAGTCTGTGGCCCATGTGGGAAGATGTCCTCTAAGGCACTTCGAAGTAGGCAGCAGCAGCGTGAAAGGATTTTCTTGGAGTCTGCATTCCCCCAGATCCGGACCTCATCAGAAGCCTCGACATCTCGGGAGCTGTCTGAACCAGAGCATTGTCAGGGGTCTTCTGAGCAGGGGTCTCTCTCCTGGGAACACCGGAGGAAGAAGAAACCCGTGAGAGCATTGTCGTTGGATGACTCCAATCGCCCTGGGCCCTCGAAGGCCAGGTCACGGAGTCTTGACCACTGCCCCGGTTCCTCGGAGCCAGTGTGGCCTGCAAAGATACCTCGCATGGAGCCAGAGATGCCAAGGAGGGTAAGCGCTGTTGTCCTCATGGATTCCCCTCCAGGAGAGCCGGTGTTAGGCCCAACAGCATCGGGGCCTGAGCCGGAGGCTGTGGAGTCTTCTGAGCTCGGTCTCAGGATGACGGCCCTGGAGTGCAGCATGTCTGCCTTCATGGAGCAGCAGAGGGCTTTGATAGCCGATCTCACCGGTCCATCTGCCCCGACCACCAGGACCTCGACATCCAAGTCAACCCCAGAGGCTGAGCCTATCCTCGAGACTCTTCGGACTCGAGTTGATCCTCGGCCAAGGTCTCCTTCGACCTCCCGCTCGGGACCGAGATTGTCGATGCCAGTGCTCTCGGCATCGGGGCAGTCGGGGCCGGAGCCGCTCGATTCCTCTTCGGAGGGATCGGCACGGGAGATAGAGGATGAAGAGTCCCCAGACACCCATCGGACCCGGTATGTCACATCGGACTCACCGGGTTCGGAGCCTCGGAGAAGGTCCTCTCCGGAGGATATCAGGTTCTCGGACTTCGTCAGGAACATGACCAAGGCTTTGGCATTCCTGGCAGATACCGAGGAGGAGCCTCGAGCTGAAGAGCTTGAGGCCCTCCATGATGACTTTCTCCCGAGAGAAGCTCTTACTGTGCCGGTTCCTCCGATGCTGGAATGGCTGATGCTCCGCATGTGGGAGTCGCCGCCCTCGATGCCGGTGCTCAGCAAGCGGGTCGATTCTATCTATCGAGTCCGCAAGAGCCCTGGGTTCCAAAAAGCACAGCTGCCGCACAACTCCATGGTTGTGGAATCGGCCATGCACAGGCTCAAGAGCCAAAAAACGCACTCCTTGGTGCCTCCTGGCCGAGAGGCCCGGAACCTAGGCTCGATGCTGTCATGCCATGTCCAAACCTACCAGCTGTACATCGGCATGTACTTGAGGGACCTGGCAAAGGAGACTGCCGGGTTCTCAGATGGCCTCTCCGAGGCACCCTTGCAGCGCTTCAATGCCTTGTCCACTGGGATTCGGGAGTGCTTGAAGTTCATATCTCGAGCGGCCTATGACGGCTTTGAGGCTTTGGTCTGAGTAGCCATGGCTGGCATTGGTGCACGCCGCCAGGCCTGGCTAATGTCGTTGGATCTGGAGCCATGCGTTCAGAACAAGTTGGTCAATGTCCCTTGCCGAGGTGACAACCTCTTTGGCAAACCCATGACTGAGAAAGCTGCTGAGCTCAAGTCCGAGTACTTAATCCCAGACAAGACTCTCAAAGAAGACTTCTGCCCCTTCTAAAAAGAAGGGCTTGGGTAAAAAGTCCTTTTTCCCAAGGAAGGGTACTGCTTACCACAACTACCCCACTTACCAGGCCACCCCAGCTCCCCAACAGGGGCAGCAGGCCAAGGGATAGGGGCATGGCCCGTGTAAGCAGAAGACCCCCAAGCCCCAGGCCCCGGCTCCTACCCAGCCGGGAGGGGTTTTTTGACTCCCAAGGTATAGTCTCTCTTCCATCAGTGGTAAGGCCATACACAGGAGGCAGGCTGACCCTGTATGCCCACAGGTGGCCAGCCATCACCTCAGACATCTGGGTCCTGCAAATAGTCCAAAGGGGCTATTTTTTTCACTTCAGCCAGATACCACCCTCCTTCTTTCCAGGAGAGCCTCTCAGACCCCCTCTTCACAGGGACCTCCTCTTGCAGGAGTTGGCAGGTCTTCTAGAGGATCAGGCGGTGGAACCTGTGCCCCACCACCTGCAGGGCAAGGGCTTCTACTCCAGGTATTTTCTCATATCAAAGAGAACAGGAGGCCTCAGACCCATCCTCGACCTAAGAAACTTAAACAAGTTCCTGGTGAGCGAAACGTTCAAGATGCTTTCCCTTGGAATGTTGCTGCCTTACCTCCACCAGGGAGATTGGCTATGCTCCTTAGACCTGAAGGATGCCTATACACACATCCTCATTCATCGAGACAACAGACAATATCTGAGATATGTAGTGGGAGGAAGACATTTCCAATACAGAGTTCTACCTTTTGGCCTAGCCTCTGCTCCCAGAGTGTTTACAAAATGCCTTGCTGTAGTGGCGGCCTTCCTCAGAAGTCAAGGAATTTTTGTCTTCCCTTATCTGGACGACTGGCTCATCAGGGGCCAGTTGCCTCAGGAGGCCCAACAGGCCACTTCTCGCACTATCAACCTGTTGCAACGTCTAGGCTTTGTCATAAACCACACAAAGTCTACTTTGCTCCCCATTCAAAACTTAGAGTTCATAGGAGCAAGACTGGACACCCTTCAGGCGAAGGATTACCTGCCAGAGGACAGGGCACAGAGGCTGCTAGCACTGGCACAACAGTTCAGGCGCAGGTCTCAGCGAGACACTTTTTACGCCTCCTGGGCCACATGGCCTCCACGGTGCATGTGACCCCAAATGCCCGTCTCCACATGAGAACTGCTCAGTGGTGCCTCAGAGATCAGTGGACACAAGCCACCGGCAGCCTCAGAGACAGGATAACAGTATCCAGGTGACTGGTGAAATCATTGCAGTGGTGGCATCAGCCACCCAACCTGCTAGAGGGAGTGTCTTTTCATACTCCCTCGCACACAAGAGTGCTAACGACAGATGCCTCCTTGCTGGGCTGGAGACCCCATTGCCAAGGATCATGTACTCAGGGGTTATGGTCTCCTCAGGAGTCAGCACACCAAATCAACCTCTTAGAGCTGCGGGCAATTCACCTAGCTCTTCAAGCCTTTTGTCATATCTTCTCACATCAGTCTGTATTGATACAGACGGACAACCAGGTAGTAATATTGTACATGAACAAGCAGGGAGGTACAGGGTCTTGTATCCTATGTCAGGAGACACTGGACCTCTGCTCCTTTGCCATCAGGCAGGGTATGTCTCTCAAAGCAGTATACTTGCCTGGTCAGGAGAACTGCCTAGCAGACAAACTAAGCAGGATTCTCCAACCTCACGAATGGCAACTGGATCCGGTAGTGGCCCAGCAGATTTTCCACCGCTGGGGACATCCGTCCATAGATCTATTTGCCAGTCCGCAAAATCACCAGCTGCCAAGATTTTGCTCCAGACAGCCACATCCTCTGAGGGTGGCTGTAGATGCTTTCCTGATCTCCTGGTCAGGGGGCCTCATGGCTTTAGACAAGGAAGATCTTGTCTTACTAATCTGTTATGTTTTTTTGAAGGAGTGAATAAACAGGTGGACAAAGGTGAGTCGGTTGATATTGTGTATCTGGACTTTCAGAAAGCCTTTGACAAGGTTCCTCATCAGAGACTTTTGGCAAAACTAAAGAGTCATGGGACAGGAGGCAGTGTTCTATTGTGGATCAGGAACTGGTTAAAAGATAGAAAGCAGAGGGTAGGGCTAAATGGCCAATTTTCCCAATGGAGAAAGGTGAATAGTGGTGTACCCCAGGGATCTGTGCTGGGTCCGCTGCTTTTTGACATATTCATAAATGACCTGGAAAGTGGAATAACGAGTGAGGTTATCAAATTTGCAGATGACACAAAACTATTTAAAGTTGTTAAAACCGAAGAGGATTGTGAAAAATTGCAAGAGGATCTTGATAAATTGGAAGACTGGGCATCAAAATGGCAGATGAAATTTAATGTGGACAAGTGCAAGGTTATGCACCTAGGGAAGAACAACCCAAACTATGGTTACACGATGCAAGGTTCCACATTAGGAACCACCACCCAGGAAAAAGATTTAGGCGTCATTGTGGATACCATCTTAAAACCCTCGGCCCAGTGTGCAGCGGCGGCCAAGAGAGCAAATAGAATGCTAGGTATGATAAGGAAAGGAATGGAAAATAAAACAAAAGATATTATAATGCCTCTATATCGTTCCATGGTGAGACCACACCTTGAATATTGTGTGCAATTCTGGTCGCCGTATCTTAAAAAGGATATAGCGATTTTAGAAAAGGTTCAGAGAAGAGCCACCAAAATGGTAAAGGGGATGGAAGGATACTCCTATGAAGAAAGGCTAAAAAGGTTAGGGCTCTTTAAACTGGAAAAGAGACGGCTGAGGGGAGATATGATAGAAGTCTATAAATTAATGAACGGAATGGAACGGGTAAACGTAGATCGATTGTTTACGTTATCAGAATATAGAAAGACTAGGGGACATGCAATGAAGCTACAGGGTAAACTATTTAAGACCAACAAAAGAAAATATTTTTTCACTCAACGTGTAATCAAACTCTGGAATTTGTGACCGGAGGATGTAGTAAAGGCTGTTAGTGTAGCTGGGTTTAAAAAAGGTTTGGACAAGTTCCTGGAGGAAAGGTCCATAAACCATTATTAAGAAGTGACCGAAGATATCAATGCTTGACCCAGTACAAGCATTGTGGAACTTGTGTCTCTTGGGGAAACTGCTAGGTACATATGACCTAGTTTGGCCACTGTTGGAAACAGAATACTGGGCTTGATGGACCTTGGTCTGACCCAGTATGGCATATCTTATGATCTTATGATCTTATGTATGCCTTTCCTCCCACGCCTCTGGTGGCCCAGACTCTGTTCAAAATCCTTTGGGACAAGGCCTCTGTCATTCTGGTATCCCTCAGATGGCAAAGACAGCCTTGGTTTCCGCTTCTCCTCCAGCTGGCAGTGGAAACCCCACTCCCACTGGGGACACAGTACGACCTCCTGTCCCAGGAGCAGGGCTCTCTCTTGCACCCCAACCACAGGTCCCTCAACCTGATGGCATGGCTGCTGAAAGGGTAGTGCTGGCTCCTTTCCTCCTACCTCAGAATGTAGAAGAAGTGTTACTGGCCTCAAGGAAGCAGTCTACTAGGAAATCCTATTCTTTCAAGTGGCGTAGGTTTGAGGTGTGGTGTAACCAACACAATGAAAACCCTTTCTCTTGCCTTGTACCAGTGATGCTGCAGTACCTGCTTCACCTCTCAGAATTAGGTCTCAAGTCTAACTCTGTCAGGGTCCACCTGAGTGCTTTGTCAGCAAATCACTCGCCAGCGGAGGGGCAACCTCTTTCGGCTCACCCCCTGGTGTCCAGATTCCTCAGAGGTCTGCTTCTGCTGAAACTCACAGTTCATCCTCCAGCAACTGAGTGGGATTTAAATGTGGTCTTGCAGCAGCTTACATGCCCACCTTTTGAGCCGATGTCCTCTTGCCATCTGTGCTTCTTCTCCTGGAAGGTGCTCTTCCTGGTGGCACTCACATCAGCCAGACGAGTGAGTGAGCTGCAAGCTCTCGTAACTGATAAACCATACAAATGGTTTTATAGAAATAGGGTGGTCCTTCGCACTCACCCTAAGTTCCTTCCATAAGTGGTCTCTTCTTTCCACCTCAACCAAGAGGTGATTCTTTCAACCTTCTTTCCCAGGCCGCATTCCAGCTGGGCAGAGGCAGTCCTGCATACCCTGGATTGTAAGAGGGCGTGTCCTTCTACCTGAAGCGTACAAGGGGACATCGAAGGGCTACTCAGCTCTTCGTCTCTTATGACCCCAGTAAGCTGGGGTTACCTGTCTCCAAGTGCATGCTGTCTACCTGGGTGGCAGACTGCATTGCCTGGGCGTACAGGGCGGCCAACCTCCCATTGCAGGGTCGAGTCACGGTCCACTGTGTCAGGGCTAAGGCCGCATCAGTGGCTCACTTCCGCTCTGTTCCGCTGGCAGACATCTGCTGGGCTGCAACTTGGTCTTCAAGCCAGACATTTGCGGCCCATTACTGCCTGGATAGGGAGTCCCGACGGGACAGTGCTATTTGAGGTTTAGGCAACTCCAACCCGCCGACCCTTTGGTGTCAGGCTACCGGGGGGTGTTGCGTTCTCGGCTGAATTCCTATTGCAGTTGCTGCGGCTCTTATAGAGGGAGCCATTTTTCAGCTATGGGTTCTCGGTAGCCTATAGCTAGGGAGTCCAATATGTGAGGACTGACTTCCTGCTTGCTCCTGGAGAAAGCATAGTTACTCACCTGTAACAGGTGTTCTCCAGGGACAGCAGTAATCAGTCCTCACGACCCTCCCTCCTCCCCTTGGAATTGCAGTCTTGTTATTAATTTTTTCTATTTTGCCGTCTGTTTATCTATGTCATCTGACTGAGCAAGATGGCACCCTTGGGCGGGAAGGGGACCACGCATGCGCTATGCAATCCCAAAGGCTTTTTTTGAAAGCTGGGGAATTTCTCCGCACGAGGGCTCCGTCAGCGCTGAAGTCACCCATATGTGAAGACTGATTCCAGCTGTCCCTGGAGAACACCTGTTACAGGTGAGTAACTACGCTTTCTCTTATTAGTCTTAAATGGGCTACACTGTAGCTTCATTGCATGTCCTCTAGTCCTTCTACTATTTGATGGAGTAAACAACTTATCTACGTTTACCTGTTCTACTTCATTCATTAATTTATAGACCTCTGTCATTTCTCCCCTCAGACGTTTCTTTTCCTAGTTGAAGAGCCCTAACCTTTTAAACCTTTTCCTCATACGGGTATCCTTCCATCACCTTTACCATTTTGGTAGCTCTTCTCTGTACCTTTTCTAATTCTGCTATATCCTTTTTAAGATATGGTGACCAGACTTGCACACAATATTCAAGATGTGGTTGCACTATGGAATGATACAGAGGCATTATAATATCCATAGTTCTACTCTCCATTCCTTTCCTTATGATTCTCAGCATTCTATTTTTCTATTTGCTTTCTTGGCTGCTGCTGCACTTGGGATGAAACCTAAATCCATTTCCCGGTGGTGGTTCCTAATATGGAACCTTGCATCGTGTGCCCATGGTTGGGGTTGTTCTTTCCTAGGTGCACAATTTTGCACTTGTCCACATTAAATTCCATCTGACATTTGGATGTCCAGTCTTCCAATTTATCAAGGTCCTCTTGGGTTTTAACAACTTTGAATAATTTTGTGTTATCTGCAAATTTCTTATTCCGATTTCCAGGTCATTTATGAATATGTCAAAAAGCAACGGGCCCAGCACAGATCTCTGGGGTACTCCACTATTCACCTTTTTCCATTGAGAAAATTGGTCATTTAGCCCTACTCTCTGCTTTCTATTTTTTAACCAGTTTCTGATTTACAATAGTACACTGCCTCCTAAACCATGACTTTTTAATTTTGCCAAGAGTCTCTCATGAGGGACATTGGAAAGGCTTTCTGAAAATCAAGATACACTATATCAACCGGCACACCTTTATCTGCCTATTTATTTACACCTTCAAAAAAATATATCAGATTAATAAGACAATCCATGTCGGCTTTCTCCCATTGAACCATGACTATCTACATATTTAGTAATTTTATTATTTATAATGGTTTATACCATTTTGCCCAGTACTGACATCAGGCTCATTAGTCTGATGTTTCCTGGATCACCCCTGGAACCCTTTTTAAAAACTGGCATTACATTGGCCTTTCTCCAATCTTCAGGTACTACAGATGAGTTTAATGATAGTTCACAGATTACTAATAGTAAGTCTGCAGTCTCATATTTCAGTTCTTTTAGCACCCTTGGATGTATACCATCCAATCCAGGTGATTTGCTACTCTTTAGTTTATCAAATAGTTGTAATACATCTTCCCGGTTTATTAAAATTTGTTTCAATTCTTCTGATACATCATCTTTAAATATCATTTCAGGCATGGGTGGCTTCTCTACATCTTCTTCAGTAAAGACAGAAGCAAAAAAATTCATTCAGTCCCTTTGTTATGGTCTTATCCTCCCTTTGTGCTCCTTTTATCTCTCTATAATCTGATGGTCCAACTGACTCGCTCACAGGACTTTTGCTATGAATGTATTTGAAAAAGTTTTTATTATGCGTTTTTACTTCCACTGCAAGCTTTTCTTTTTTCCAAATTCTCTCTTTGCCTGCCTTATCAATGCTTTGCATCTAACTTGCCAGTTCTTATGTAGTTTCCCATTATTGTCATTTGGCTCCTTTTTACCATTTCCGGAAAGATGCTTTTTTAGCTACAACAGCCTCTCTAACCTTACCTTTAAACCATGCTAGCAGTTTTTTAGCCTTCCTTCCACTTTTCTTAAAGTGTGTAATACATGTAGTCTGGGTTTCCAAGATAATATTTTTAAACAACATCCATGTAAACCTTCAACCTTTGCAGCTGCTCCTTTTAGTTCTTTCCTATTTTCCTCATTTTATCATATTCACCCTTTTGAAAGTTAAAAGGTAGTGCTGTGGATTTCCTTGCATTCCTCCCTCCATTTATTAAATCAATTGTGATCATGCCATGATCACTATTGCCAAGTGCACCAGATCCTGTGTTCCACTAACAACTAGGTTCAAAATAACTTCCCCTCTTGTCAGTTCATGAACCAGCTGCTCCAAGAAGCAGTCAGTTATTTCATCTAGAAACTTTATCTCCCTAGCATGTCCCACTGTGACATTGACCAAGTTGATACCAGGGTAATTAAAATGACCCATTATCATGGTATTGTAACTTCTGTTTGCAGATTCTTTTTAGTTTTTCATCATCCATCTGTTCATTCTGGCTAGGTAGTCGGAAGTACACCCCCACATCACCTTCCCCTTTTTACATGGAATTTCTATCCATAGAGATTCTACAGTGCATTTTGTTTTCTGCAAAACTCTTATTCTGTGTGACTCAATGTCCTCTCTAACATTTAGGTCGATGCAGAATGCAGGCACTGAAGTAGCGAGCTATCAGCTTTTTATGCCTATCCACAGTGCATCGATTGTGCACGACTTTAGTGCGTCTATGCAGAAAGGGGTTCATATGCAAATGAGCCAGGCATAAAACTGTGAGCAAAATGGCAGCATCGGACTCATGGATCGCATCCCCTCCACCAATTTTATTTACCCAATTTTATTTACTCCAAGGGTGCACTGAATGCTACCTCAATAGGCGGTGTTCAGTGCACCCTTGGAGGTGGAATAATTCCCTTAGACGGCAGCAAAGAGAGTAACCAGGCCTGGAAAAAGAAGTGAGGGGGAGCAAGGGATTCCCCACAGCCCAACCCTGGCCACGACAGGTCTGATGGGGGGTCAGGTGGTGGGGAAAGGACTATTGCTGCATCTACCAGAGATCGGGATTCCTGCATGAAGCTGTGGGGCTATGGCAATGGGATGCCACATCACTGCAGCTCCATGTAGGAGCCAGGCTGAGTTAGCTGGGCATGGCTCTGGACATTCAGGGTGCCGGAATCATGGCATGGCCTAGATGTCCAGATCCTATGCCACAATTCTGCTCCCATGGGGACATCTAGCCCCCATGGGAGCAGAATCAGGTGAATCTCAGAGCTGTCCGGACAGCCTGGACATGCACCTACAGAAATGGCGTCCACTTGGATAGTGTCACTGAATATTTATTTTTCTATTTCTCTTATACATCACAGATCTTATGCATACTCTGTGGTTTACAGAATAACGTATGAAATAATAAAAGGACTCACATTACAGTCACAAAGAATACAACACAATAGTATATGACGGCAGATAAAGACCAGTATGGTCCACCTAGTCTGCCCAGTAAGATGGCAAGAGTAGGTGCACCTGCCGTTCCATGCAGGCCAACCCTCCCCATGTCTTTGTTTAAGGGGTGAACCCACCGCTCTGTGTAGGACACCCTGTATGTTGAGAAATTAGTTAGTTAAGTTTATTTTGATTTTATCCTGTTGCTGTAAAGGGATCCACTGTGTTTGTCCCATACCATTTTGAATTATGTCACTGTATTTGCCCCCAACACTTCCATCGGGAGGGCATTCCAAGCATCCACCACCCTTTCAGTGAAAAAGTATTTCCTGACATTGCCTTTCAATTTACCCCCTTCATGTTATGCCCTCTAGTTTTACAGCTTCCCCGTTTTTGGAAGAGGTTTGTTTGCTCATTATTTCTCTTTAAGTATTTAAGTCTGAATCATATCTCCCCTGTCCCTCTTCTCCTCCACAGTGTACATGTTTAGGTCTTCAAGTCTCTTCTCACAAGGCTTCTGATGCAGGCTCCAAATCATTTTGGTCGCCTTCCTCTGAACAGTTTCCAGTCTTTTTATATCCTTTGCAAGATATGGTCTCCAAAACTGAACACAGTATTCCAAGTGAGGCCTCACCAGTGACTTATACGGTGGCATTAGTACCTCTTCCTTTCTTCTGGTAATTCCTCTTTGTATGCAACCCAACATCTTCCTGGCTTTTGCCACTGCCTTGTCGCACTGTTTTGCCACCTTGAGATCTGCAGAAATAATCACACCAAGGTCCTTCTCCTGGTCCGTGCACACCAACCTCTCGCCCCCTATCACGTACATTTCCCCTGGATTTCTGCTTCCCAAGTGCATGACACTGCACTTCTTCACATTAAATTTTAACTGCCAAGCATTAGACCATTCTTCCAGCTTTTGCAGATCTTTCCTCATGTTATCCACTCCCTCAGGGGAGTCCACTCTGTTGCAAATTTTTGTGTCATCTGCAAAAAGACAGACTTTTCCATGCAGTCCTTCAGTGTGGTTTACATTGAACAAACTGAAATTACATCAAACAGGGCATTATAACTTGGAGATAACTATTTACAGGGAACATGGGCTATGGAGGGTTAAGTGGCTTGCCCAAGACCACAAGGAGCACCTGTGGGACTAGAAACCCCAGTCCTTCCGACCCAAGGTTGCTGTCCTCTAGTGGGATTTGAACCCCTGACCTTCTGGCCTGAAGTACCTTGCCCCAACCACTAGTCCACTCCTCCACTCCATCAATATCACTCACAAATACATTGAAAAGTGCCGGGCCCAGGACCGAACCCTGGGGCACCCCGCTAATAACCCTCCCTTCATCCGAGTGAGCTCCATTTACCATCACCTTCTGTCGTCTGTCAGTCAACCAATTTCTGATCCAGTTCACCACCTTGGGACCCATCCCCAAACTACTGAGTTTATTGATAAGCCTCCTATGAGGAACAGTATCACAGGCTTTGCTGAAATCCAGGTAGATGACATCCATCGCATGCCCCTGATCTAGTTCTCTGGTCACCCAGTCAAAGAACTCAATCAGGTTTGTTTGGCAAGATCGTCCTTTGGTACAACCATGTTGCTTCAGATCATGCAACTTGTTGGTTTTGAGAAAGTCCACTATTCACTCTTTCAGAAGCGCCTCCATTACTTTTCCCGCCACTGAGGTAAGGCTCATGGGCCTGTAGTTTGTCACTTCTTCCCTGTCACCACTTTTGTGTCGAGGTACCACATCTGCCGTTCTCCAGTCCTGAGGAACTACTCCTGTTTCCAAGGATCTGTTGAAAACATCCTTTAACAGCCCTGCAAGAACACCTCTGAGCTCTCTCAGTAACCTGGGATGTATCCATCTGGTCCCATGGCCTTGTCCACTTTCAGTTTTGCAAGTTGTTCTAACACATCATCTTCTGTGAATGGTGTGGTATCCACTTCATTGTCTCATCAAGAACTATCACAATTAAGGCTGGACAATCAGTCTCACTCGCCATCTGCCTCCCTAAAGAGGACTGCCTTGGTCTTTTTGCGAAAACCTAGAAAATCCCTTAACAATCTAATCTCTGTAGGCAAATGATTCCATTCCAGGGGACCAGTAATGGAGAGCATACGTCTCGAGGCCCGTATGTCCTGCATTTGAGGGTCAAAGGGAACTGTCAGCAGCCCCATCCCCTGTATTCGCAACCTTTGCAAAGGATGATAAAAAGTCCATGGGATTGATATAAAGAGATTCATCCCTAAATTCACTACATCAAAAATCAACATTATCACCCTAAAGTGCGCCCGATATTCTATCAGCAAAAAATGTAATGTCTGCAGGTGAGGAGTATATGATCAGACAGTCTAGAACCTGTTAATAGACCTACAACAATATTCTGGATAATCATTACAGACTGCTATGACACTATCCAGATTGTCCCAGGACAGTCCTTGGACTCTAGACATTTTTTTAGCTGTTGCAGTTGGTATTTAAAAAAACCCTAACTGCAGCAGTTCAGTATCGACCTATAACATTTTTAATATCGAATAGAAACAGAAGACAGATAACTTAATTACAAAGTGAACTACAACAACTTACTTGTAGCCTTTCAAAGCCATTGTCCAGACCATGGTTAAACAAATGACAAATGATAAGACAGCTATTGAAATCCATAGTGTCATATCTCTGTCGTGGAAGGCTAAAAGAGATAAAAAGAAATTCTTAAATCATTTAAAAACTAATTATAACTACTTATGTCATCGCTATATCCTTATATCTAAGCTTTATTAAGCAAGAAAGAATGAGTTAGCCATTCTGGAAGTGTTATTAGGCTTCCCCCCAATACTCCACTAATACAGTAAAAGGTGTGTAGCGCCACCTACAGGCTGTTGAAATAATTTGTCTCAGCTATGTAGTATTCTGGCCCCCTGCTTGATCTATTGCATGAAAGTAGCACAGGAATACATTTTCATTTAGTGCTGTGGGTCAATTTTCCAAAAAAGGCAGAGTATATAACATAGCTACATTGTGGTAGCTTAGATTAAACAGATTTTCATCTGAATCTAGCTACCTGAAGTTTCAGCTCAGAACCACGCTAAATCTAAGTGGCTGAACGTTAGCTACCTAAAATTAAGATACTCATGACCTGATATTCAAAAGAGTGTATCTGGTTAGTAGGACCTGCTAACCAGATAAACCCTGGTCAGAACAATAGTCATTATCTGGATAGTGTTGCTGAATACTTCCTCTGACTGGCATGTCATTATGGGGGTCATTCTGAAACATGAATAAGTCGCATGGATGTGCACAGCACACGGATATCTGACGAAAACATCTACATCTGTATGCCTTAAAGCAGACCCCGTGTCCGTGCATGCCATGCAGATGGGGATCCCAGAACATGCTGTGAGGGACGGAACGAGAGCGTGGCATGCAACGGAAATTTGTATCTGCGATACAGGTCGTGCCTGTATACGTCTATTCATGGCACTGCAAACATGCAAAGTAGACCAGCAGGAAGGTTGTATAAGGGCAGGACTTAGAAAAAAAAAAACAACGCGGCATACATAGCCACTGTGACTGGAACAGTAGAAACCGGTATGCCTGTAGCCAGGCAAGCACGACTAGAAGGGAGCAGCTACCTAGCCCATGGCACGCTGTCTCAGCCCAATGGATGCAAATGATCATATCATCAAACAAGGCAGAAGAAGACATGGAGACAGGTAAGTGTGATACAAACCCATTTATTCAGGGCATAAGCATAAGGACAGCCACTGCCATAGGCAGGATATAACAAATGCCTGTCCCAGGCCACCCAACAGACCTGCACACCCCACAGTCATACTCATGTGAACCCAGATTACACAACTGTTCCCAAATCACACAACCAAATGCCCCCCCCCACAGCCTGCTGCACAGCATCCCCAGCCACCCCCACAACCCCCAAACACAACAACACAACAGCAATCCCCACCCCACCCCAGACACACATACCAGGCCCCAATGTGAGAGCTACCTCTGCCCTCCCAACCCCTTGCTCTTCCCCTTGCCCTCCCCCTCCCAGCGGGCACCTGGGCAGGTGTGGGTGCCACAACATGCATTGGAGATGAAAGTGGAGGGCTATCGGACCCAGAGCTACTGCTGTCCTTGCTCCCCTCCACAAGAGCCTTATGGAAAGGTGGGAATAGCAATGGTGGCCCCATGCCCTGAGGAACAGGTCCCAGAATTCTGGACTGTGTCACGGTGATGGATCCTGCAACTGTGGCCACCCTCGCAGTGGCACATGTGGAGACCCTGCTGATGGATGACAGAGAAGCTGTTCAGGAGTACCGGCACTGGAAGGTGCACCAGCAGCTGCAGACCCACCACTGGTTACAGGCAGCTCCATGGACACCAGCTGGAAGGTCACACAGGCCAGCACATGTGGAGGAATGGGGACAAGGGCATCCTGTATCCTGTCCAGCTGGGCCAGCAGGTGATCTATGCTGGTGTTCAGGCGGCACACTGAGGCATCAAGGTGCTCTGTAGTAGCAAGCTGGCACTCCTGGAGGGCCACACTATGGTGCAGGAGCTGAAGCTTCACCTGTCCACATTCCGCATGAGCCTCTTTTTGTGCCGGCAGACACTAAGAAAATATTAGCAGCTGCTCAGATGTGTACTGATGGTGGCAATCCCGGCATGATGCAACATCCTGCCTTCCAGGGGGTTCAGGTGATGGGGTAAGCTGTTCTTCCCCACTCCCAGAACCAACATCTCCCTGCTGCACCCCAATGTCAGCCTCTGGCAGCATGCCAGCTGGGCCCACAGGATGAGATACCCCACCTTGTGTGTCTCCAAAGAAGTGGCAGCATGGGGAGCAGACTGCACTGTCAGAGGAGCGGCGGGTGTTTAGGCAGGCATAGGGGCAGTGCTGGGTCCTGTGGACATAAAGAGGAAAGAATTATCCAACCCCAAATGATGCACCCAGCACACACACACATGAATGTTAGTGTAGCACAGAACTCCAAAAACATGACACCACAGAAATGGGAGTACACCGTTATGTGGGATCTGGTGTCCCAGTGCGGCATGCAGCAGTGTGAAACAGGGACCCAGCCCCACACAACAGTGAAGACTCACAATCAGAGCCCTCCAATGATGCAGCAGAGGCCAACATGTCTGTGCAGTATGCACATAGAGTGCCTCAAGCCCACACTCGCAGATAACAGTGCCGGCTCCTGTGACATGCGCCACAGTTGATGCACACACAGATACCCACAAGCCTCTATGACTGGAAACCCCTGTTGAGCCTGCTGAGGTGCAGCAGCTGCAGATCACAAACTACATATGACATGGCAGCAGGTGGTCAACCAAAGGGATAAAGTAGTCCACAGCTGCAGCTGGGAACACTGTACACACCCTAAAACTGGTACCCAGACTGATGACAGAACAAGGAAATATAGGGAAAGATGTGTCCGCAGACAATGAAATGGTACGCACAGTGTATATGGTCATGGTGGGTAGCATATGTACCACAGTGGATATGGTCATAGTGGGTAGCAATTCCAACAGGTGTGTGGGGTGTGTGTGGAGACCACAGAGACATGGAAGGAGAAAATGTGCAGAGTGCAATGGTGGGTGGAAGTGATGCCTGAACCAAAGGTCCAGGACAGAACCTGTGTGTGAAGCAGATGACATAGAGCCAGCATTCACCCTGGTCCAGTGAGGACTGTGAGGTGTCCAGTTGCCTGATGCCATCCATGGCCATGGAGTCCACTGTAGCCAGGACATGCTGTTCCAGGTCAGCCAGTTGCTCTCCCTCCCTATTTGGTCCCACACAGTGCGCCTTCTTGCATGTGTCCCTCCATACCTGCCGCCACTTCCTCTTAAAATCCTCAATAACCCTATTGTTGTGGAATATTGCATTCAACTTCCTACATATGGCCAGCCACCTCCTCTGCTGCTCATAGGTACAATTTTGGTCTCCTCTGTACCCATGAGAATCTTGAAATCCCCCAGGATCTCCTCATAAAGGAATATCAGCTCTCCATCTGTAAAGTTGGGCTTGCATGAGGACACCTTTAGAGCCATGGCACAGACAAACCACAAGGTCAAGAGAAACATGCATAAACCATGAGGCATGTCCGTTGACAGTATACACATTTTAGTGTGTAGACGTGCAGGCACAGTGACATACAAATGACCAGAATATGCTACGCACGTGTATGTAGAGACATGTGGACGCATAAATAGCGAACCCGTCTACACCCACATCCCTGTTTCAATGGCGATACCCATGCCTTGCCCACAGCTGACACACATTTGGAGGATCCCCCAAGTGAGCTGCTACAGATGAGGTAGGTGGTAAATGAGTAATGTTGTAAACTTGTAGCTCTGTGAGGCAGTGCCTGTGCCCCATAGCCCTAACTGCTAGGTGCACAGTGCTGGTGCATCTGTGGTTTATGGGGTGAGAAACAGCCCAAGGATAGGAGCAAAGTGTCTTGCACAGACCCCACCACATGTCAGGCAGATAATGTCAGGGGGATGAGTAAACCAGAGAGTGTGTGTCAGACAGCAGGATGAGCCAGGGCCTGCTGATGAAACACCTCCCAGACTCCATGTCTCTCCCACACAGTAGAAGATCTGAGGACCCTGTGGAGTGTTGTCCCCTATGCAGTGAGTCAAGGCAGCACTGCTAACATAAACCCACTGGCTAAAACAACTATCAATAGAGTGGTTGCAAATACAGCCCGCCAACCTGGGTTCAATCCCCGCACAGGGCCCATATGACTGGAGGTCACACACTGCACAGAATGTTGGCATAGGTCACCCCCACAGCTCCTATGTGTGTTGTGTGGAACGAGAGTTTATTGCACAGTACCATCCTGTCAGTGGCTAGGCATGAGTCACCGCAGCAATACACATGTCTGTAGATGGGCATATGTAGTGTCTTTGTGTGCATACTCAGGCACATGTGATTGACATTGTCTGTGTGTCCATATGCAGGCATGCACATTGTGATCCTTTATGCACATTTTTGTAAACGTGCCTGCCTGGCAATGCCCATGTCAGCACAGGAGCAGGGGCATGGCAGCTGATGTGTACATCCAGACACCCTCCCCCACACACTGTTTTTTCATATTCCCCTGCAGGTACGAGTGGCTGCAGTGCCCTGCAGAGAACATGTCCCTGGAGGAGTCCAATGCCCCATTTGCTATGGCCTTGCTGCAGTGCACAGACAGGGAACGGCAGAGGGCATCATGCAGGCACCCAAATGCCAGGGACCCCAGGCTGAGTCAGTACATGGACCTGACTGATGACTTGCATGTGACTAGATACCAGTTCAACTGTGCAGCCATCCATGACCTTTGCCAGGAGCTACAGCCACAACTTGCATCCTTTATGCACAGACAGAAAGCTGTGCCTGTCCATGTGAAGGTGCTCATAGTCCTAGGCTTCCTGGGAACAGGTTCATTCCAATCAGTAATGGCAATGGCAGAAGGTCTGAGCCAGGCAGCAATGTCATGCTGCATCACATGGTTCCTGGATGCTTTTGTGGGACATGCCATGCACTACATCACCCTACTGCAAACACCACAGCAGCAGCAACAGGTCTGTGCAGTTCCATGAGGTGGCAGGATTTCCATCAGGCCTTGGGGCCATAGACTGTACGCATGCGGCACTCCATCCACTATTCCAGCATGGGGCCATGTACAGGAATCAGAAAACATACCATTCAATGAATATGCAGGCCATCTGTAATGTGCAGGCAGAGATCATCAATGTCATGGCATGCTACTCAGGCTCATGCCATGATGCATACATACTCAGCCAGTTGGGGATATATGCTACCTTTGAGGGTGGTGCCCTCACTGGTGACTGGCTACTAGGTAAGTGGACATAGACATAGCAACATGCATGCTCTCACTGGATGGCCTTTGGGAGCAGAACAGCATGGGTGGCTGTGGGTTTGCAGGCAGGCTGTGTCTCTCCTGGTGGCAGCAGTGGACAGGTATGCAGGGTCAGGATGAGGGTGTTGCTGGGTTATGCATGAAAAGCATCAACTGGGCCACATGAGCACAGATGGTATATCAGGTAGTGGGACCCAGCCCTGCCAGTCACAGATCAGAGTGGTGGGAATGCACATGCCCAAGTCTGAGTTGATTGGTAGTATGCATCCCAGTTAATGTATACCTGCTCACCCAGTACCAAGGACACCCAGAGGCTCCAGGAACACCAGGATGCAACACTGACCAGATGACTATGCAAGATGGGGGCTGACAGGCGTAAGGTCCAACGAGGGCACAGGGCGACATCTGTAGCTGTCCCCAATACAGACTACACAGCTGATATCACAGCAGGTGGTAGACAGCAAGAACACTGCAAAGGATACCCCAGAACCATACAACAATGGACCTCAAAACACGGTCACCCCAAATCAAGTTGTGCCAAGAGGCAGGGCACAAGCTCATTGGTGTTCCCGCAGGTATGTCCACCCCCTGTCAGTGGTGGGAAACAGTCAGGGTGAGTATAAACATTCCACTGGGTGGGAGGCACAGCACCATATGATCAGGTGCAACCACACACACACCTGCAGCACTGCCCCAATGAGACACACCGGCAGCAGGCATAGTTGTGGCACGGGGAGCAAGCACAAACAGACCTCATGATCAGCTGTTATCACACCTCCTGCTGGAAATCACATGTAACCTGATCCCCCCCCCCCGATCAACACGCATGCAAAGACAGGGTCAGGATGAGGGTGTTTATCTGGGGGGGGGGGGAGAGTCAGGGTGTTGAGGGTCCCTGAGCTCACTGCCACAGCAGATCTGCTGACCGAGACACACCATAGGAGCCGCTACCAGATATGTGCTGCTGCCATTACCTATTGGGCAATGTCAATCAGAGCAAGCTTGAGCTCCAGCAATTCCACCCCCCCCCCTCAAGTGCCACACCAGGGACAGACAGGATGGCATGGATGCCATACACACAGTCCCGGTGGCAGCAATGATTCCCACAGGACCCCATGCATGGCAACATATGCCCTCTGATGCAGACATCCTAAAACCAAACCCCCAGACCAGGTTACATAGTAACATAGTCACATAGTATATGAAGGCAGCTAAAGACCAGTATGGTCCATCTTGTCTGCCCAGCAAGGCAGCAAGAGTAGATGCACTTGCCGCTCCATGCACGTCACCTCTCCCCTTGCCTTTGTTTAGGGGTATACCCACCACTCCGTGTAGGTCACCCCTATTTGTTCAGATATAAGAGATAGTTATGCTTATTTTGATTTTATCCTGTTGCTATAAAGGGATCCACTGTGTCTGTCCCATGCCATTTTGAATTCTGTCACTGTGTTTTCCCCCACCACTTCTATCAAGATGGCATTCCAAGCATCCACCACCCTTTCAGTGAAAAAGTATTTCCTGACATTGTCTTTCAGTTTACTCACTTGCAGCTTCATGTTATGCCCTCTAGTTTTACAGCTTCCATGTCTTTGGAAGAGGTTTGTTTGTCCATTAATACTCTTTACAATTGATGTGTTGAACATGTACACATAATGAAAAGGACAGAGACCATGCCAACTTGCCAAGAGTTCATCCTTGTCCCAAATGGCAGGGGCCACCCATGCCCATCAGGGGCCACAAGAACCCCCACCCTGATACCATGTGGGATGCACTATGATGCATGATAGCTGTAACCATGTGCTGTTCTAGCCATCTGCAGTTGCCATCCTTGCAACCCACAATCCATTGACAGGGTCTGGTACCCATGGGCGACCCCACTCAGATGACATGCCACTCAGAGTACATCATATTGGCAATCCGACAGCCATGTCTGCAGCAGGCACATGCTACAGTAGACACAGTGATCACCCTCATCTAGATGTAGGCATGACACTGTGGTGCCCATTTGACACCAAAAGCCAAGGCTATTGATCCAGCAGGGCCGGCATGCATATGTGCAGCTCCTGCTATGGGTGTAGGGGAACCTGGGATCTGAGTGGGATCAGGGTTGTGTGGCCCTGCAGGTGGTACATCAGGACTGGTGACTGAGGTTGCAAATCGACAGGGTGGGGTCCTTGAGGGCATGTTGAGGGTGGCTAGGACTGTGACAGGACACCTCTGGTCCATCCATCGGTAACCATGATGGACAATAGCCACATGTGTGAAAGTGTGGGTGGACAGAGGAGTGTCCCTGCCTCTGTTGGCCCTGGTAGCCACAGCCCTCTATGGGCTGGGATGTGACTGAATCACGATGTAGAGGGATTCAAATGATTGTGCCCTGCTCCCCACACCAGGCCATACAGGACATGCACTGCCAAGCATCCCCAGGCAAAATGTGTACAATGCTCAGCAGCCCATAGAGGAATTATTCCCAATTGGGCCAGCACAAATGTTGCCAGCAATATTGAGGAAACATCTCATGTGCTGTGATGTTTCCACTGTGCATTATTGGCCACAGTGCTGAGGCAGAGATCAAAATGCCAACCATAGGATTACAGAATAGCTGCATAAACCTCCGGGGTACATCCCCACACACTGGATAGGATCTCCACAAGCCACATGCTGTTAGTTGTCCATGCATCGGGTCAGGCTGCGGTAGCAGGGGTGCAGAGCAGTCCCCTTGTCAGCTGTCAGGGACACCGACAGATGTTGCCCGCGCCCCATGGTATGGCTAATGGCAATGTATCCATAGATGTGAACTTGTATAGCAGCCCGGCCAACACTTGCTGGCACATGAGGGGATGGATACCTGTAGTACACATGCTGCACTGTGGCTGTCTGGGAACCAGGTGCATGGCCTGTGTGACCAGTATCATGCAGCCGAAGCAGTGCAGCACTGAACTCATTGGCAACTGCCAGATGCATGATGCCCCAACCTTGCCCAAATGGCCCAAGCTCACACCCACCACTGCTCTACAGCATGATGGGATGTACACATGACATACATAGATGGATGGGTGGGCACTGCAGCACTGCATGAGACACACAGCAGCTTGGGTGAACAGGCATGGGTCCACAACACAGCACATAGACAGACAGCATAGCACAGGTGTGACACACATACATGGTGGGCATGGAGGAATGGATCGCAGGGTGTGGATGAAACATCCCCCACTGCGATCTGCTGCACATCTCTGAGACGACTCTTTACTCCCCCTGTCTATGCAGGTGACAGAAGATACCCACTGTGGGAATGGTTAATGACCCCAATCGTCCATTCCCGTATGCTGGCAGAACAGTAGTACAATCAGGTGCACAGGAGAACATGAGGCATCATAAAGCGGACATTCGGGCAACTGAAGAGCCGCTTCCACTGCCTGTATGAGCCTGAAAAGGCATGCAAGATCTTCCTCACCTGCTGCATGTTGCACAACTATGTACTGCACTGGAGGCAACCCATGGCCGATGGGGCTAACATATCCCTGGAGGACCCTGATGATGACAGCATGACCCCACATGTGCCCTATGGACAGGTGTACAAGAGGGGAGTTGTGACACGCCTGAACCTTGTGCAGACACACCTTGTGTGAGGTTAAGCTGACCCTGATGACTGGGGCATCGGTGGGTTGGGGGAGGGCATGATCTGGGCAGGGGTGTGCAAGGGCAGGGGGGGGCACAGGGGATTTGGGGTTTAGAGGCTGGGGGTGCTGGGATGCGGGAGTACTGGAAGGGGGGCACAGGGATAGGTAGGTGGTGGCTAGATGGGCGGTGACACAGGGTTGGAAGGTAGCATACATGCAGGAGATGTACTGATGAGCATACAGGAGGCGGCTCAGATGCAGAGACTAATGGAGAAACCAGTGTGTGCAGTACCTGCCCAGGCTAGGAGGGCAAAGTGTCACTTCCCCGTATGCCCACCAGGCCCACACTGTGACCCTTCCTAAAGCCCATGCCCCCCAAACCTGTTGGTTCCATTGCCATGTGCTACTATTGGGAGCTGTGCATCATTGACTGTCCAACCCATGGCACAGCACCGTGTGTGTCACAGTGCCCCCTGTGGCCCCAAGTGAAAAGAGACATGGAGACCAGCAGGTGCAGTAAAGGCAACTTTATTGTTATAGTAACAGATGGCTTTAACTCTGTGCAACAGGCACTTGCTGAGGCATCTTGGGATGCTCATGTATGCCCTGATATGCAGGCAGGGTCACACACGTGACAGCTCTGGGGTTTGCGTTCCCACCACATGGCATGTGTAGGGTGCTGGATGCCCTGTCACCCTATATCTGGTAGGCTATTGGCCCTCCCTCACCACCAGCTGGTGGAGCCAGTGGGGACATGAGTGCCTCAGTGAGGCGGCACACCTCCTGTGTCAGGGCACGGAGGTCTGCCCACATGCCCTCTAGGTGCAGCACAATGAGGTCCAGAGGCCTGGCCTAGGTTGCAAGGCCCTGCAGCATGGCACCCTCCAAGCTCTCCCCCTGCTGCAGGGTTGTGTTGCTCACAGTTCCTGCTGGTATCTCATTGCACGGCACCATGGCTGCTGGGATCAGTAAATGCCGTCCCATCCCTCCACCTGGGCCCACAACACATGGCGCACTCCTGTCCCCACCCTCCCCCCAGGCCCCACTTCCATTCCTGTCATGCCCTGCCTGTGCCCTCCCATCCCTGCTCACCACCCTCTTCCCCCTGCCTACTCCCATCCCGCCCTGCCCTGCCTTCTCACTCCCATCCCTACCCTCCCCCTTTGTTCTACCATCCCCATCATCCTCCCACGGCCCCCTCAGAGGATCCCTCTTCCCCCAGGCCATCCCCACCCCCCCCAACCACTCCCTTCCCTCTCACATCCCTGGCCTCTTCCAGGGGCTTCCTCAAGCACATCACTCCTCTATCACTCTGCTGCCGTCACTCCCTACCTCCTCCTCCCTATGCCCATCAGCCTTCTCCTCCCCCTGACCCATGGCCTCTCTGGGTGACATGTCCTGCAGCTCCCTCCTCTCCAGGGACTCAGCATCGGCTACTCCTATACCTGTCCCAGTGGCCCACGACTCCTCGCTCAGCTCCCCCTCCTCCATCATGGGTAACTCTTCCTTCTCCTCTGGGACTGTGTCCTGGCAGGGCACTTTCTCTACCACCTCTGCCCATCCCATCCATACCATGGCTCCCTCCGGGTCTTCTTCCTGACTGATCAGGGCACCCCACTGTGGGGTCTACTCCTCCAGTGGAAAAGTACTATCTGGCCTTTCCCCTTCAACAGAGCTGGGCACCTCAGACAGCATGAGGACAACCTCCTTGTCCTCCCCACTCTCCCCCAAAGGGGAGGCACTTTATAGAGCTATGTGGCTGGGTGTGCTGGTGTTGGCCGCGTCGCTGGTCCAGTTGCTGGTGCTGGCATTTCTGGTGGCACGACCCCTGGATGTGGCCGCTCCATTGCATCCTCTTCCTGTTCCTCCACATCTTCCTCCTCCTCCTCAGCCTCCTCCTCCTCGGTGGGCTCCTCTGGCATGGAGAGGGGTGTACAAGTCCTCCTCCAGGATAGCTGTGTTTGGGATGCAAAGAGGTGGGCATTAGATACAGTAGGGGGTTTGTCTGGCTGTCATGTGACTGTTGCATTTCACTGCCCAAACCCTCTGTCTGTTGTCCTCCCTATTTAGCCCGGACACCTAAGGTTCTGTTGCCAGTGGGTCATTGCAAAGTGGTGGTGGGGGGGCATGTATTACCCCTGTTACCTGCTCCTTGTTGGAATGTGTGCTGCTGTCAGGCATACATGGTTACTGTCCTCATTGACTGTGTTTGGGCATCCCTGGGTCTTGGACAGCACAGCTGTCTGGGTTGCACATGGACACAGGCTGGGAGATGGTGCTCTGCTACTATCTGTGATGCATGGCTGCAAATAGCTGTCCTTGCAGTGTCTGCACATTATTGGGGTACAGCAGACAGGGCTGGGTGGGCATCACCTGTACCTAACCTCTCTGGTTGGCGCTCCCTGTGGCACTGTCATTGTCTATACTGCTATGGCCAACAGATACAGGGGCAGTGTTGCTGTGTCGGTCCCGCCTGTGGGGTACCCACTGGGGGGGAGGCAGGCCCAGGGAGGTTGGGCGCTGTTTCTGGGTCAGTGCAGTGCTGCGTACATTTTTTAGCACTATACAAATGTTCAGTAGTAGTAGTAGTAATGTCCCTCCCATCACTGGGTCTGTGTTTGCTCTGGTGCTTCCTCCACTACCTCTATCCCACTCTCAGTAGGTGTTCACCCAGGAACTGTTCTGGGCCCCCTCCTTTTCTCTCTCTACACCCAGTCCCTTAGTGCTCTCAGCTCATCCCATGGTTTCAGCATTCTGTCTGTGCTGTGCTGCTGAATCACTGCAGGCCCATATCTCTGTCTGTCTCTCTTACATCACCATATACAAGTGCCACCACTGTTGGCAGGTACACATGGACACACCCGATACTGTTGTCTTTCCCCCAGACCTTCCTCCCTATGTCCTTCTTTCTTTCTCTCTGTGGATAACAGTCTTTAGCTCCCTGTTTCCTCTGCCCGTAACCTTGGGGCCATTTGTTCTTCCTCCCTTTCCTTCTGCTCACATTTCCCGCTGGTGGCTTGGAACAGTTGTTTCGTTCCCTATTATATGGACAGTTTCCTTCCCTTCCTTTATGAGCACACTACCACCACACTTGTCCACTCTCTCATTACTTCCCATCTCAGGTATTGTAACCTCCTTGTTTGTCTCCCTCTGAGTCAGCTCTCTACCTTTCCCTCTGGTCAGGGCTCTGCTGTGCAGGTGCTCTTTCACCAGCCATGCTATATTTATTGGGATCCTCCTCTCTGTGCATGTCATTGCATCCCCTTCTGCTTCAATATCCATTTCACACACCACCTTCTGAACTGTGATTGCCTTATTCTGTATGCTCCTCACTTTCATCCCTCCCCCTAGAGCCCTGCCCATGTGCTCCATACATCTACTCACTCGCTCCTCTCATTGCCCTGTTCATCCAATACTTACCCTAGACCTCGGTCCCTCTACCATGGAGCGCCTTATGCCTGGGGCATACTTCCAGGGTCTGTTCATTGGGCTCTATCTCTGTCCCTTTTCACATCAGTGCTTGAGGTGCACAACTTTGAGGCAGCCTTTGGCTCATGCTCCCTGGTTTCCTTGTGTCTCCTTACTCTTCCCTTTTCAATCCTTACTCCTGACTGTGGTCGTGTCTGTCCTGAGTAGGTTGTATAGTCTAACGAGTGAGGCAGTCTCTATCTGTTTGTATAGCATTGCATCTGCCTTGTAGCGCTTTCCACATGTTTAGTGGGGGTAGTCATGGTTATGCAACCCTCATGCACATTTAGGTTTGGTGTGTGGACAATGTACATGTCAGCTACAGCGCTGTTCAGGACATCGGGGTCATGCACCACTGCACCATCATCTGGTGAGTGCACCCAGGCCTCTATGTTTTTTCATGTGTGTCTTACGTTCACATTTCACTTCTCATGCATGCATGTATGTGACAGCTCTACAAAATGGACTTCGAGGACATATACTGATCAGGGCAATGACATCTTGTGGTGTGGCTGGTAGTGGTGCCCTGGCTGGCCACTTTTCCCTCTGCATCTCCCACAACATGAGACACACCTGTCAACCTACAGCATCTTGCCCTTTCATAGGGATCCGGACACACCTGTTGATCAATGCTCCTATCCTACCACTCTAGGCGACTATTTGCTAATACTGTTTCAGCTCTGAACAATGCTCCTTGTCTATGTTGATTCCCACAGTGTCACCACCAGTGTTCATATGACTTGTCTGTACAAGATGCACAGGCATTGTGTCTCCGTACTCTCTGTGGCATCCACCTACTCCAGTGCCTCAGCCTTTGTGGGTAGTGCAAGAATTTGTGGCTCAGCCTCATGTTTGGTGATGTGTCTGGTGTGGGCCTGGTGACTTGATTACTGTCCTGACACTCTACATCAGAGGTTCCCAACTCTAGTCCTGGAGGGCCAAACACCATTCAGGTTTTCAGGCTTTCTCTAATAAATATGCATGAGATGCATTTGCATGCACTGCTCCCACTGTATTCAAATGTATCTCATGCACATTCATTAGGGACAGCCTGAAAACCTGAATGGTGTTTGGCCCTCCAAGACTGGAGTTGGGAACCTCTGCTCTACATGGTCACTCACCTTGCTCCTGCTGCAGCTGCTGCCTGAGCTGCAGAATGAGCCTGGGCCTTGTGCGCCATATTGTCCGGTATCGGACCCTGTAGGCCTCCATGTCCCTCATGATGTGGAAGTGTCTGTGGACATGAAGGATAGAGAAGTCCATGAGTGCATGTGCTTTTCCCTCATGGGTCTGACCCAGTGGTGAGATTCAGCTGGTTCACACCGAAATTCCTAAAATTTCCCGAGTTTGCCAAACCAGTGCACCAAAAGACAGTGAATCCCTGGTGGCCCAGATCCTCCACCCAACAGTATTTTGATGGCATTGGGGGCAATCATGGCATTGGGAAAAGCTCCAGATGCCATCAAAATACTGTCAGGGGCTGGTGCCCCAACACTATGCGGAGCCATGAGCCACCATTTTTGAAGATGGTGGACCACCAGTGGGAGTGCGTAGGCAGCACTTCCACTCAGTTTGAAAGGTACTGGGGGGTAGTTAAGGGGCCACTAGGCCACCAGGTCTATTTTGATTGTTAGTCAGGAGGGGGGTGGAGCTTCAGGGGGCCAATAGACCACGAGGTCTGTTTGTTTTTTAGTAAGTAGGGGGGTGGGGAGTTCAGGGGGCGCTAGGCCATCAGGTCTATTTGTTTTTAAGTCAGGAGTAGGGTGGGGATTCTGGGGGCCACTAGGCCTCCAGGTATATTTGTTTTTAGGTCAGGAGAGGGTAGGGGGGGTTCAGGGGACCACTAGGCCACCAGATCTATTTTCTTTTTAAGGGAGGTGAGGGGGGGGGGTTCTGGACCACTAGGTCACCAGGGATTCATTATCTGACGGGGCACTGGCCCCTGATGGTATTTTGATGTCATCGGGGGCTTTTCCCAAAGCCTTGATTGCCCTCGATGCCATCAAAATACTGTCAGGTGGGGGGATCGGGGTGCTGCAACCTGCTCATACTGACCTGATACAGAACCAGGTTCCTAAGATTTTTGAATCCCACCACTAGTCTGACCCTATAGCTGCCTGGCTGCATTCCCATCTCCTGTGGTGGCTGCACCCAGTCCCAATTAGCTGACACATGTCCACAGTTACTTCTCCCTTGACTGCGGTTTGCCATGCTCTCCAAGGCTTCTTGTTTCCTGCATGGCTGCATAGCCTACTGGTTGGTGCATGGGCTGGGGAACCAAGGGACAACTCCTTCAGCAGGTCAGCACACAACATTGATCTAAAGGACCTGCAACATTTCCTGCTTGGGCTGGGATGCACACTGTGGGCCCTGCATACATTTTTGTGGACCTAGCAGGTTCTTGTAACTTGTATGTGGCACAGCTGCAGCCGGGCTTCAGGGCACATTGCACCTTCATCTGACATACTGTTGATTTTCTTATGCTCTTCTGCCACTCCGGCATTTTCTCACCTATCTTGGGCCTATCAGTTCTATTATGTGCTTCCCTGACAGCTTGGCAGTATCCATTATATTTTTTTTTGGACCCATCTTTTCGACTATCCCTCTGGTTGGCCTTTCATAGATGCCCCATTGCATGTTCACTGCTGGCCTGATGGTTGCTGTCTTGGGCTGGGTGGTGTGGCATACTGGTTCTGGCATTGGCATGGAGCAGGATTTAATACCCACTTGTCCCCCATGTTTTGCCAGGCCTGTTGGTGTTACTCACACATGTTCTCAGTTCTCGGTACTCTCTGTCTATGTGGCTTTCTTTGTTTTTTCTTTCATGGCACCTTCCCACATGTTTTAGCAGTTTTCAGCTTATACACCTGGGTTTTACTTTGCCTCATATCACAGGACTATCACAGCCATTTGATATAAACATGTTGGTGGTTGCTGCAGCTTGTCTGTATACATTTTGGGGTGTGTGGGTCATCTGTCCTTTGTACTTGGGCATGAGTTTTGTCTCCATAGTATTCTCTGGGGAGGTATGCTGCTCTGTCCACATGCGATTCATGTGGGGCACCTTGTGTCTTTTTTCCTGGATCGGGGTCCTGTTTTGGGTGTCCATACAGTTGGTGGTATGGTCTCACTGTGCGCCCATTCTCTGGGTCCGCAGGACCCACCAGGCAGTGGGCATCGCATCCTGTCATCCACAGTGGGGTTGTGCAGTGGGGCTGTATTCCTTACTCTCTGCACTGTTGTTCCTCCACATGCATTTATCCTGCACATGCCCAGTCCATCCCTTTCATGCCCTCTCTCTGTCCCTCGCATTATGATTGTGTGCTTTCAACAGTACATGTCTGCCAACTTTACTGCTATTTCTCTACTTACTGAGCTAGGGTGGTCCTGATCCTCTCCCTACCCCTGCGTGCTGCAGCATGGGCTGGCCTTCTGTGCCCCATGGGAAACAGCACCTCCTCCTGCATGATAAGTCTGCAGAGCAGGTGGATCTCTGGCTTCTTTTTCCTCGCTGTCTGTGTGTCCCAGCAGTGGGTGGGGGGTGGCACTCCATAATGATTCCTGCTGCATGTGTATCACAGGGCAGATGGGCACATTTTTGGACTTGCACATGGATGGCAGCAATAGAATCGGGTGCAGGCGTACACAGGCACTGCTCATACTACTCAGGGGCAGTTTCAATGGGAGGCAGGGGGACACATTTTTGGTGTTTTACACACATGAGCATGCACACAGAATGGGCACCACTATATGTGTAGGTGCCGCCGGTACGTACATACACATGCTTATGGAATTGCCTCCTCTAGATGCCTGTTTCTGTCATGCATATTTCCGTCGGGGCTGGACTTCCTTAACTGAATTGGCCTCTATCTGGACAGTGCCAGTATTGGGAGCGTGGGGGAGGAGCAGAGATCATTGGATAACAGAGATTTTTAGCTGCTATCGGGATAGGTTTTACGGATAAAGTTAGGATTGCAAAATGGCAGCCCTAATACGCAAAGACTATGTGGATAGCGACTGAATATTGCTGCTATCTGGATAGGGCTGCCACTGATCGTAGAGACCGGATATTCAGCGGATATTTTTTTGAAGGTGTGAATAAACTGGTGAGCCAGTTCACATAGTGTATCTCGATTTTCAGAAAGCCTTTGACAAAGTCCTAATGAGAGACTCTTGGGGAAATTAAAAAGCCATGGGATAGGAGGCAGTGTACTGTTGTGGATTAGGAACTGGTTGAAAGATAGAAAACATGGCCAATTTTCTAAATGGAAAAAGGTGAATAGTGGAGTACCCTAAGGATCTGTGCTGGGCTCGCTGCTTTTTAACATATTTATAAATGACCTGGAAATGGGAATGAGTGAAGTGTTCAGATTTGCAGATGGCACAAATTATTCTCTTTCAGCTCACCTATGACCTGCCTTCCTCTCCCTCCTGATCCCTCTTCTCTTTCTTTCTGATCTCTTCTGTATGTTATCTTTCCTGTCCATTAATGGCATTCCTTTTCTTTTCCTACACTTTGCTGTTATTTTTATTATTTGTACACCGCTCTGATGACTAGTCTGCCTAGGGTGGTATAGCATAGTTACTCACCTGTAACAGGTGATCTCTGGGAACAGCAGGAATTTAGTCTTCACATATCTGTATTGTCGGCACCGACAGAGCCTGCGCGGGAACGCTCCCCAGCATCCAATAGGAAAGCTTTTGGGAGCATCCCACAGTGGCTGCGTGCTGCCTTCCCGCCTTTCCCCAACTGTCCCTCTCCAGTTGAGTTTAAAGCTGAGACAAAGAGAGAGGGAAAGAGAGAGAGAGAGATACAACTCCTAGGGGAGGTGGGTGGGTTGTGAAGACTAAATTCCTGCTGTTCCCGGAGATCACCTGTTACAGGTGAGTAACTATGCTATCTCCAGGAACCAGCAGGAATGTAGTCTTCACATATGGGGACTCCCTAGCTGCAGATGCCAGGGAGAAGGCCCCAGAAGTTGTGTGCCCCTGTGAAAGGGCTCCACTTCCCCCCATGGATCTCGGGCATCCTACCAGGTATGGTGGGTAGGAGTTGATTAAGTATGGAACAGGTGTTGAAGAACAGCCTGACCAAACAAGGCATCCCAGAAGGAGTCCTTGTCCAAGCAGTAATGGGCTGTAAATGTATGAACCAAAGCCCAAGTAGCTGCTCGGCAGATGTCGTCGATAGACACAGAGTGAAGATGAGCCATAGAGGCTGCCATGGCTCTGACATTGTGAGCTGTGACATGGCCGTCAAGAGGAAGGCTCTTACTCTCATAGGCAAAAGAAATACACTGTGCAATCCAGCTGGACAGTATTCTTTTGGAGACTGGAAGTCCCAAATGACTAGGATCAAAAGCAATAAAGAGTTGAGAGGACTTTCTATGTTGCTGTGTCCTTTGCAAGTAAAAGGCCAAAGCCCTTTTACAGTCCAAAGTATGAAGATTCCTTTCTACATTTGAAGCGTGAGGCCTTGGGAAGAATACAGGAAGGTAAACCGCTTGGTTTAAATGAAAAGATGACATCACCTTTCGCATAAAGTGTGGATGAGTCCTAAGGACTACCTTATCATGATGGAACCTTGTATAAGGCGGATCAGCCACCAACGCTTGCAATTCACTGATGCAACGTGCTGATGTGATTGCAATAAGAAAGATGACCTTCCAGGAAAGGAATTTCAAAGAGGTAGTAGCTAATGGCTCAAAAGGCGGCTTCATGAGCTGCCCAAGAACCAGATTTAAGTCCCATGCCACCGGTGGGCAGAGCAGACACAACACCTTTCCTGGCATCTTGACTGCTCTGTCACAGCACACTGCTGCCTGGCCGGGACTCCTGCAGAAGAATACCCCCTTTCCCTAGGAACCCCACCAGCAGCTCACCTGAATGAACCCTGACTTTTTTTTGTTGTTGTTGTTGTTGGTTGGTTTCACACAAATGAGCAGGACCCTGTGGGAGATGAAACCCACCAAAACGAAGCTTCAGGAGCAAGCTACAACCACTTGTTTCCCCGCTCTGCCTGCCGGCGTTTTCCCGCCGAAAAAACCATGCGCCGCGGCCTGCTCCCTGCCCCGGCGGTATGAAGCCACTCGCTGAGAAAAGGAATCCCGAGGCTTACCTGACTGCCCGAGTCCAGTCCCAGCCCTGCCTCTGTTCATCAGACTGTGTACCGCAAAGAGATTCTCGCCCTCGGGCTAGGCTTCCCCGATGCTGAGAACCGGCAGGTAAAGACCGCACTGCAGCCGCTGCTCTGCTCACTCTCCCTGCCCAATCCACCAGACGCAAACAGGCAATCACTTCTGTGAGGCGTCGGGGAAGGGCTGCTGCCAAAAATCACACTGTTGCCCTAGCAAATTTCTACCCGGGATCTTCCTCCTGCACCGGAGCCCTAACCCAGCTCCCGAAAAGAAGCCAGAGAGGGAGGCCCTTCACGGCTAAATTTAAAGGCACAGACCCTTAAATCTGAACACCCCCCTCCAACCCGAGCAAACTAGAAATCTTTCTCCTCTGCAAACAAAACCCAGAACAAATAAAGGAAAGAAAGGAAATAAACCCCCAATTCACTGCACTCTAACACCTTAATTGCTCCTCTAGTTGTGGTTGTGAGAGGTGAGAAAGACTTTTAGATGGTGGCGGTAGGGGTGTGTCAAAGACATTTTTAATTGAGTCAAAGGGAGGGAGGAAGAGAGGGAGGAATGAAGGGATCGGGGTCTATCATCCCTACAAGTTCATTTTTAATTGGGCCAGTGGGAGGGGAGCTAAGGGGAATGGGGGCTGTCAGCCCGGTGACTGCATTTACCATTGGGCAAGTTTCTAGCCAAATTTAGATGTGCTATTGGAAATCAGTGCTACATGCCTAACGTCTTTCTTCTGATGTGACCTCACTCCTCACCATGCCCTCGTTTAAGGCTCCTTAATGGCATGTGATGTTAAGCGCCTATAGAGGCTGTGAAGCTGTCACAGAGGTCTCTTTTCCCTTCCCTGTTAACATCTGTTGATTTCATAATTGTTTGAAAAGTGTTTGTAGAGATTCAGGATTTCCTGTTTGGGTGTCTAGAGCAGTGTTTTTCAACCTTTTTTGTGCAAAGGCACACTTTTTTCATGAAAAAAATCACGAGGCACACCACCATTAGAAAATGTTAAAAAAATTTACCTCTGTGCCTATATTGACTATATATAAAGTAATTCTCTTGAATAGGAATCAAACACTCACACCAAACCCCTCCCCTGCTGGTTCACACCAACCCCCCTCCCCTGCTGGTTCACTCACACCACCCCCCCCTCCACTGCTGGTTCACTCACCCACCCCCCTGTCACTTACTCACCCCTCCTGCTGGGTCACTCACTAACTTACACCCCCTCCCCTGCTGGTTCTGTGATACCATCTCCCCCCCCCCCTGCTGCTTCACTCCCACCACCACCCCCACACCACCGCGGGTTCACCCACACTCACCCCCCCCTGGCTGGTTCACACACCCTCCCCCCCCCCGCTGCCCAAGCCGCTGCTTCTGCTTTGTACAGAGCAGCGGCTGCACTACACTTACATTGAAAAGTAAAGATAAACTTTGGCAGGAGCCCTCCGGTCAGCGCAGAGCCCGAGGAAGTGTGGTCATGGGGGCGGGCTCCTCACAGGCTGTCTTTCCTTTTCAAATTAACTTTATTGCAGCTAAAGTTAATTTGAAAAGGAAAGACAGCCTGTGAGGAGCCCGTCCCCATGACATCACTTCCTCGGGCTCTGCATGATCGGAGGGCTCCTGACACAGTTTCTCTTTACTTTTCAATGTAAGTGTAGTGCAGCCGCTGCTCTGTACAAAGCAGAACCAGCAGCTGCACTGCTATAGGGAATCGCGATCGCGTTCGCGCCGCGGACTTCGGCACAAAAGCTGTTTTTTTGCTCTGGCCGCTCCCGATCTTGCGGCCAGAGCAAAAAACCAGCTTTTCAATGGCCGGTTTTACAACTGTGCCGGCAGCCGGCCTGGCCATGGAAAAACCGGCCAGGCCGGCTGAAAACCGGCCGGTTGGCAACCCTAATTTGTGAGCCGAGGCCACATGTTACGGATGAAATTGGAATTTTCCCACAGCACACCAGACAATATCTCACGGCACACTAGTGTGCCGCGGCACAGTGGTTGAAAAACGCTGGTCTAGAGGTTATATCTTTCCATGCTTTTGGACTGATTGTCTGCCTTTGGACTGATCTCCTTAATGCCACTGCCTGAGCCCCTAGTTGGCAGCACTAGTACAAGACTAGCTCTAGGGCCTCAAACAGTGCCATTTTTGGACATAGAGCCACCAGGCAGGTGTGACTGGGAATTGTCCCTGGCCCCACTAGACCTCAGTAGGTGCCATGGGAGATGGCTAGCTAGGTGCCAGGAGGAGCGCACTGATTTTTTTTTAAAGGAAGGGATTGGGCTTGCGGAACACAATTTAAAGGTAACACTTTACACATCAGATGAGGGTGTGGGAGGTGGAATGGTGGATAATGAAATTATCTCTTCCCACAAAGGCATGTTTCAAGCCATGTGCTGGCCCTTTTAAGACAGATGACCTGGGTTGGGACCCATTATTGATGTTGCTGTGGCTAGGAATAGATGACATTCTCAGCTGCAGCAGCACAAATACAATTGCTAAAGGCTTCACTAACCCACATAATAAAATCCTGCAGATTACTGCGGTAATTTTCCTGCAGTAAAAGAGACACTGAAATGTTAATAAATAGGTCTCAGACTGCAAATCCTCTGGGGACCGGGAAATATCTATTGTACCTGAATGCAGCTTGCCTTGAGCTACCAATGAGAAGGTGGGAGTAAATCTAAGTGCACGAATAGTTAGCATGGTTTGCCATGCACTAAGTGTGACATACTAAAAGTCAGCACGGGGCTCTGCAGTAAAAATCCCGTGCTAACTGATTAGTGTGTGATTAGGCAGGGACTGGGCAAGTTTGGGGCAGAATATGGGCACTGACAGCACAATGCATTTAGTGTGGGTGTCTTTGGTGCACACTAACCATGGTTGTGGCCGTTAGCATGGGTGCAAAATCACCCATGTGCCAGTTGGCGCAGTGCCAGGCAGTTGCAACATCTTAATGGCTGGAGAACAGTTTCACCTCCCCCCCCCCCTCAGATTAATATGGGCTTCTGCAATCGATTTGTAGCCCAATCACTTGCCAACTTAGCATACTTTAGAAAACATGCCTCCAAAGAAATTAAAACAAAATGAAAAAATACCTGCCCATTTAGAACTTATTTAATAAAATCTAGAAAGCATTTTTTTTCACAAACTTTCATAATATGGAATTCCATGTCAAGGGACCTTGAACTAGACTACTGCTGTGTTTAATATTATTGGCATCTTTCCATTTTAGGTATGTTGTGTACAATATCTTCAGAAATAATTGGAAGTATTCCAACTGTATGTCATCATAATATTTTAATAGCATGTTCAAAGATATACAACACAAAAAAAGAAACGTCTGTGCAACTTAAATGTAGTAATTTCTGAGAAAAGAAAATATGACCTGGACAGGATTAATGGCACACTTCTCTAATATTTGGTTGCACAAACCTTGGCAGTGATGACAGCCTCCAAATGTTTCTTGTAGTCATCTATACGTTTCATACATCTGTCTGCTGGTAGTTTCTTTCACTCTTCAACTGTGATTTGTTCCTGCTCATGAATGTTTCAAGGATTCCTTTTACCAATTTCAGCTCTTTCCAAAGGTTCTCAATTGGTTTGAGATGAGGACTTATTGCTGGCCATTTTAAAACAGTCCATTTATTCCTTTTTAACCATTATTTGTACTTTTGTATGCAGGTTCTGGGTCATTGTCCTGCTGGAGGGCCCATGATCTTCAACCCAGACCTAGCTTTCTGACATTAGGTAGCCCATTTCACTCTAAAATACCTTTGTAGTCCTCTGATTTCACAATTCCTTTAATATGTTCCAGGCCTCCAGTTCCTGAGGTAGCAAAACAGCCCCACAACATTATGGAACCTCCACCATATTTATCTGTGGGAAGGGTGTTTTTTTTCCTCATAAACTTCATTTCTTCTCCTGTAAATTTATTGCCGGTCTGCATTGCCAAAGAGCTCAAGTTTGGTTTTATCTGTCCACAGAACATTTTCCCAGAAAGATTGTGGTTTCTCAAGGTGGGTTTGGGCAAAGATCAGGTGTGCCTTTTTATGTCTGTCTTTGAGCAGTGGGGTCCTCCATGGCCTTCGCCCATGAAGTCCTTCTTTGTTTAGTGTGTGGCATATGGTGCGAGTTTAAACCACCACTCCAGATTGTTTCAGGTTACTCTTAGGCTTTTTGGATGTTGTATGTGGTGTTTTTCCAGCAGTTTGCACTAACTTTCAAAGACTTCTCAGATTAATTTTCCTCTTTCCACCATGTTCTGGGAGGTTCTTGACAGCTCCATGAGCAGAAAACCTCTTAATAACATTGCAAACTATAGACACAGGAATCCCAAAGATTTTGGAGATAGCCTTGAATCCCTTTGAAGTTTGATGTTTGGTGATAATGGCTTTTCTGACAGTCTTAGGTAGCTCTCTTGTCTTTACCATTGTGAACGTGGAAGAGGGAGTGAATGTCACCATTTTAAACATTAAAGCCAGCATTCATTGATTGATTCAAGTCATATGAATACCGACAATTGATCAGAGGTATGTCTAATTTTACTTCAGTGGGAATGTGATTCTTCTATTTGAATTGTTTATAAGGGTGCCAATAAACATGCCCTCACAGTTAAAAGTCAAAATCACTCTATATGTATCACAACCTTATTGTTATCAATGGGCAATTTTGATCCAAATGTCAATTTCACTTCACTTTAAATTATAAACAACTTGAATTGCATTTGGGTCTCAGACTTATTGGCACAGGTTTACTGACATTAAATTCGTCAGATTTATCAGTGCCTGCTTGCATCAATGAACAATCCAGTGCAATTATCATAGAGTCCTTCTTTCTTAAAAATATATGTTAACCTTAATATTTCTTTTTCTTTTCCATATTCAGATATTGCTTTTATAAAAAGATGATTATCTTAATGTGTTGTCTTTTTTTGTATTTTTTCTTAGTGTGTCTTCTTTCCCGTGGCAGGTCTCCTTCCCAACGCCTCCTACCGGCGCCTCTCCGCATTTCACTCTTACAAGCTTCTTCAGGGGTTAGTTCCACAAAGATTTTTAGAAGAACAATCTTGATGCTGCTGACCTCTTCCTCTTAGTAAATTGTCAACTGTCCAAGTTGAAAAGAACGCCGGTCATCTTGGACAGTTTTGGGATTACCTAATTACTGAGTTACTTATTTATTCTACTCCTAATCAATGTCACACACTTCACATAAATTATTGAGTTTTTATATTTATGTTGTTCTGATATGCTTACGGCCACTATGATTGTTCAGTTTATCAATGTGTATAGCTGTGTTTATAATGCAGTTTGTGATATCTATCTCCTATTTTTCAGTTAAGGTTTTTACCCATATTTATATGAAGATATATGGTTTTAATTATTATTTCATTTATGGTTTCATTTATTATGATTTTTATATTTATCAATTGCATTTTTATATGATTGTATAAGACTATTTATGTGGTTAGACATTTGTTCATATGTCTTATATACATCAGTTTTTAATTAATTTTATTTATAGTGTTTATTATATTTTTATTTATTGTTTGTATTATAATTTTTAATCATTGGTTTGTTTGTTTATATATTTATGACCCCAGTGTGCCATATTACCCCTGAAGAAGGTTAACGAAACACGGCCTGTGTCGGGTCTTTTCGGCGAAGTTCTCAGGTTATTGGTATAATAAAAAACTTTGTTCTTTCCTTACCACGTAATCAGACTGGGTCTTTACATTTGACGTGGCTTAGTACCTTTGTTGGTGGACTAAACACAGGCTTGGACATGCCTCTTTTTATCTAGGCTGAGAGTATATGCTCTGGGAAAGCCTATGCATACTTTTAGCTCAACAGAGAGGGACCAATGTACCCAGGTAATAGGCTTTGAAATTGCCCTCTGAAGTTTTTGTATTTATGATGTGGGGAGGTCAGTTACTGGACTAGATTACATAGCCAGAACTTAAAGCCTTCTGTGTGGCTAAAAGTACGAGTTGGCTTTCACAGTGCATACATTTTAGCTGCGCTAAAAAGAGGCATTCCTGGAAACACATTTAGGTTGGGTTTGGATTTTCAAGTGTACATGCACTATTTTGCAGCCATTCCACCACCCAGAAAAATAGGAGTGTGGAGGCCCTTTTGTACCTCTGTAGGCAGTTTTCAAAAGACAAAAAGACTTGTGTTTCTTCCTTCTGAAACTGGCTAGAAGGACTGTGAAGAAAAGTATCAGCTTACTTTGCAGAAGTGCGACCTATTGAAAATTTGTATTCCTTTTCTCACACAAAAGTCTGAGGTGCATTATCTACTCAATACACATAATATTGCACAACAGAATTACAAGGACATTAAACTTAAACAGGGATGCCCAGCAAAATAAAAACTCTGGTCCTTTTATTTAAAGGGTTTATCTGATTAGCAGGACCTGCTAACTGGATAAACCCCATTGAGAGGGATATTCAGAATCACTATCTGGATAGTGCTGGCAAGGGAGGGGTGAGGGCAGTGTACTGGTTTATACAACTTTCAGTACGCTAACTGGATAAGTAATCACATAAAGATAGGCTGGAAAACATCAGGCCAAAGTTTATACAGTTTTCACTATCTAGATGGCACTAGCAGTCAGCGGTGGAAATGGATATTTCAGCGCTGGAGAATATCTGAATTCCAGAGCGGAATATCCAATTTCATTTTTAAACAGCACAGCCAGTGGTTACAAAGAAGCTGACCGTGGAATTTAAATATTGCTTCCGATAAAATCATCCACTAAATAGCTGAGGCAGAGAAGCTATCATTCTGGAGACGAATGTATGACTGCATGGCCGGTGTCGACATGAGAGTTTATGCTGAATATCGACTTGTACAACAGTTGCTATTCAGAAACATTCAGACTAGATGGTCCATACGGTCTTTTTTGCCATCATGTTAGAGAACATCCATGTTGCCGAGCCATTCCAGAGACCACAATGATTTGGAGTGAATCAAGCTCTTGGTCAGTTGGGTTGAAATACTTACCCTAATGCATTTTTTTGTGAGAGCTAGAGACTTAAGAGTAGAAGAGGCATAAATGGGTTTAAGAAAAGAAAAGGAACTATAAATTAAATTTGAAATTTCTATTCAAAATGTCTCTCATGGAGAAGTTGACAGAACAGTTTATGGACAACATAGAAATTATCAATGGTATCAAAAATCTCTATTATTTAGACAACAATGTTGATAATATTTCACATTATGTTAACTTTCAGAATTCATTGACTGCACAATTAGAGTTGAAAAAAATTCTGGCTTGATTGATTACTTACTGTTTGGAATCTGAACGTAGCTTTCTGAGCTCCACTGACTCCAAAAGCCGTGGTCTGGTTTGCAACGAACCTGAACCACATAGTTCTCATCTGGATGTAAATTGAAGACATTGAACTGGGTTTGCTGTCCTGCAGAATGGATCTAAGAGAAGAATAATAGCAAACTAAAGTCACTTGCAAGGGCAAATAAATAATAGCATTTTATTTAACCAAAGCCCCTTTCCCCCTGCATTAGTATTCCCTCTCTTTGGGGCAAGCTTACTAAAATGAGCTACTCAATAGCACAGCATTCACAGCATGGTTTGGGTACTGGGCTAAAAGGTAGCATGGGTCCTAGTGCTAACAATCCCATGCTAACTGCAGGAGGGATTGATGCATGCGCCTCCATGGTTAGCGCAAGCCCAACTGCTGGTAACACGGCCCACACCTTACCTGCAAAACTGGTTTGGGGATTCTGGATGACTTCTTTGTCTGGCACTTGGTTGCAGATTTTTCCTCTCTAAGAGGCCCTTTTACTAAAGTGCGTTGGGGTTTTGCAATTAATATGCATTTAGCGCAAAACGTAAAGTGTGGTAGTTGCAACCACTGTGCACTAACTATGAGGGTGTGTCCAGCATGTTCCAGTTAACTACCACACTGAACAGTACCCTAACGCACAGCAGCAGTATGAACAATTACCAAGTTTGCTCACCACGCCCACTCTCTGCCCTTAACCCACCCCTTACCACCTTGAAGTGCAATGCAAAGAGTGGAAATAAGTCTGCACTGTGTTGGCCTCATGCTAACAGGTAACATGGTCCTCAATGAGGGCTTAAGCCATGCCAAAACCTGTGCCACCTACATAGCACATGTTAATAAAAGGCCCCCTAAGTCACAACTGAGCTGTTGAAAATAAATGCCTGTTTTTACCTGAAATCCAGTGGACACGTGTTCATATTATTATAAAAACCTCATCACATAAAAAAACCTCTTATAAAAATACCCCATGCATACATGTATGTGTTCTGACAAGAACACATGTACTCTTATGTAGCTTGGGTGTGGGTGCGTTCAGGGGCGGGTTAGGTGCAGTCACTAGTTACATACCCACTTTATAAAATATGCATGATTTGTATGTGCGTACATTCACACCTGCTCCTGAACAGGTGCAAATATCCGCAGCTTCATTTTAGCCATGATTTATGCAGCTTTTCAGGGGCAATTTTAAAAGGACCTATAGGCGCTGATGTACTTTATAAAATAGACTACAAACAGGTCCCTACTTGACCTCTTCCCCTATAAAATTACCCTCTAATTGAGAACATTGTTGGCCATCTCAGCAGAGAGGTCAAAGACTGTACAGGCCTGGAAGGTGACTTACTCTTATGCTCTTAGCACGGTTGATGCATCTAAGCAGGGCAGCATACAAAAATCTTACGTTGATCCTACTTCTATTGCTCCTATTTCGTTACTTTGTTACAATTTTTGCTTCCTGTAATGTCCACTTAGTGCTATGGTCACTCGAAAAATTATAAAAACAGCGGTAAAATATTTTATTTCCTGTGAATATATAGCATTTCACATATTTCAATAAAGTATTCTATCTGAAGTGAAGGTGTGGCAGTGGGTTTGATTCTGCCATAGTATGCTTTACAGTAAGAAATAAAGCCTCTATTTACTAATGCTTAGTGTGCTATAACAGTGTTATTGCGAATTAGCTGTCGCTACTGCAAAATCCTTTGTATAAAGGAGGTCATTTTATAAAGTCATTAATGTGGATGGATATGTGGCAGCTTACATGTGTTAATGATCTCTTATAAAATGCTGCCTAGTGTAAAAGTAACTGCATTGACATGAGCACTGTATCATAGCCAGGGATGTGTTGATTACAAAATAACTTATTTATTTGCACATTTAACATGTGCTCATTTACATCTGCAATAGAGCACGTGTAAATGTTCATGTATGAATTTAAAGCAAACTCTTTACCACTTACACATTTTGGCTGCCTTAACCAAGGTGCCCTGCTTTAGAAACCCTCAAAATGGGCTTCGTAGCAAATAACACAGGATTACGCTTGGCAACAGCCTATCCGAGTTGCTTGTGCTCAAAGATGATTTGCATGTAATGCTTGAAAAGCACCTTTGCAGGGTCCTCTTGCTTCTAGATGTATCTGCAACCTCTGAAATGGGCAGCCTCACTAGACTGACCTTGTGTTTGCCTACCGTTGGGATGGGGGAAGTATTTCAGTGGTTTACTCTCTACCACTCAGGTAGGAGATAATCTGTCAGGTAGGGGAACAGAATTTCATCTTCAGGGGACCAAGAGGGATCCACACTTTCACCCTGTTTAATCTTTATATGGTTCCGTAGTATAGGGTCATTAGAGCGATGACACTCCAATTTTATATTTATGCTGACGATGTTCAGATTTTGATCCTTTTTTCAAAGGATGCAATGGATGTAGGCAGTGTGCTGAATGAGAAGACAATGTTGTTGTGGAGCTGGGTGTGGTGGAGTTGTGGTGCTGCTGATGTATTTGACGCTAAATATTTCTAAATATGAAGCACTGCACAATTTGGCTCCAGGTTATTGGACTTCTAAATTGTATCTTAATATTCCTGGAAAGGTGTTACATTCTTATGGTGAATTTCTTTTGTCATTATGACCAGACTGACCAACATGATAGGGCTTTTTCTATTCACTCTCCAGCATCAAATGGCCTAGTGGTTGGGGCACATTACCTAAGGTCAGGGGTTCAAATCCCACTAAAGGACAGCAACCTTGGGCCAGAAGGACTGGGGTTTCTAGTCCCACAGGTGCTCCTTGTGGTCTTGGGCAAGCCACTTAACCCTCTATTGCCCATGTTCCCTGTAAAATAGTTATCTCCAAGTTATAATGTCCTGTTCAATGCAATTTCAGTTTGTTCAATATAAACCACCTTGATATCATGAAAGGCAGTATATAAGAAATGTTAAATATAAATATGTTTATGTTTATTGTTTTTTGATAAAACCGCCTTTCTCCAATAATCAAAGTGGTGTACAATTAAAAACAGGTTTAAAAAGAGGCCGGAGCCATGGAAAAGGAAAAAGAAAATTACAATTCCTTCATAAAAAAGACAGTATAGACAGGAGAGACAATGAGGGATGGGGAAAGAAACAAGAAGGTAGGTGGAGGGCAAGGGAAATGGAAATTACACAAAAGGGGAGGGCACATCGAAAGCCAGAGAAAAAAGGTGGGTTTTCAGATTTTGTTTAAAGGTGGTATGATGGGGTTCTAAACGAAGGGAAGAGGGGAGGGAATTCCAGAGGGCGGGACCAACAAAGAAGAAAGCAGAAGAACGGGTGGATTGAAGGTGAGCACGAGAAGGGGAAGGAAGAGTGAGGCGGTTGAGATGTAAAGAGCGGGGAGTATACCGGGGAGAGTGAAAGGAGGTCGGAGAGATATTGAGGGGTGCCTGTATGGAGAGCTTTGTGAACCAAAGTGAGTAGCTTGAATTGAGAACGGTAAGGGAAAGGCAACCAGTGAAGGCGGAAGAGGAGAGGTGTTATGTGGTCCCGAGGAGAAGCGTGACAGACAAGGCGAGCGGCAGTATTCTGTATCCGTTGCAGCTGAGATAACCGAGACTTAGGAAGCCCAATGAGAGCAGAGTTCGCGAAATCCACACGAGACATAACCAGGGACAACAGCAGGGTAGAAAGGGCCGAAGGGGATAGAAAAGGACGAGGCACACGAATTTGACGGAGGAAAAAGAAAGACGATTTAGTGACGTGGGAGAGGTGGGCCTGAAAGGGTAGATCAGAGTCAAAGTGAACACCAAGATAATGAAAAGTGGAGACTAAAGGGATAGAGGAGCCAGAAAATGAGGGGGCCAGAAGGGGGGGGGGGGGTAAACTACCATGAGAAAACCAAATAGCAACAGTTTTAGTGAGATTAAGGTGAAGACAGTTAAGAGTCAACCAATTGGCCACTTCAGCGAGACAGGAATTGAGTACAGAAAGATCAGGACAAGTGGAGGAAGTATGATGAAGTAGGACGATATCATCAGCATAAAGGAAAGCGGACACTCCAGACTCTTGAATTAAAAGCGCAAGGGGAGCCAGAAAGAGGTTAAAAAGAAGAGGAGCCAAAACAGAGCCCTGGGGAACCCCACAGAGAAGAGGAAAAGAGTCCGAAGAGGGGGTGGAAGGGGAGGGGGAAAGAACCGCACAGGATCGAGAAGAAAGGAAAGAATGAAACCAGTGATGATCAGTACTACATAGGCCTGCCTCTCGCAAGCGATGAAGGAGGAGGGAGTGATCAGCCAGATCAAAAGCCGCCGAGAGGTCAAGAGCAACCGCCACCGAAATGTCACCACGGTAGTGGGCCACATGCAGTGCGTTAGTAAAAGCAAGAAGGATAGTGTCGACACTGTGACCCTGACGAAACCCAGATTGGCGAGGGTGAAGAAAGTTAATAGAGTCCAGGTGATGTGAGAGTTGTGCAAAGACAAATTTCTCTAAAAGTTTAGAGAGGAAAGGAAGATTAGAGACAGGACGGTAGTGAGCAGGAACCAGGGGATCAAGTGAAGGATTTTTAAGGATAGGGCGAATTAAAGCATGCTTCCAAGAGGAAAGAAAAATCCCTGTGGATAGGCTGGAGTTAAACATAATAAGAATGTGAGGTAGAAGTGCCAAGGAAGAATCTAGAAGCCAGGAAGAGGGAATAGGGTCAAGAGGACAAGATGTCTTCTTGGAAGAAGAAATAAGATGGTGAAGTTCCGGGGGAGTGATCAAAGAAAAAGAGGCCCAAGAATGGGAGATTTGGGAAACGGGAGGGGGAGAGGCAACAGGAGGAGGAGAGTGAATTGGGGCGGGACAGGAAGGAAACAATGCTCTTAAGGAAGAGATCTTGTCGCTAAAGAAAGAGGCTAAGAGAGAAGGAGGCGGAGTGCGGTGGATATGAGCAGCCGACAAGGGATGTTAGAGATTGTAGGGTAGAGTAAAGGTGCCGGGTATGATTCGGAGCATTCAAAATTGCATTGGAAAAATATGTGCGTTTGGCAAGATGAACACTAGCACGATAGTGGGAATAATTGGACTTAAAAAAAGCTAAGGTGAATGGTGTGGGGTCCCTACGCCACTGCTGCTCTGCCCTGCGAAGCTGGGTATGCAAGAGCCGTAGGCCCTCATGGTACCAAGGATGCATGGGCCGATGGCGAGGTATCCGAGGCCGTAAAGGGGCAATACGGTCAAGGGCAGCTGAGAGGGAAGATGACCAAAGAGCAGCTTGGGAGGTAGAAGAGAGAAGGGAAAAGTTTGAGGGAAGAAGTTCAGTGGCGGTGGGAAATTGCTGATGGGTGAGGGACGAGATAGCACGAGAGAACCGCGGAGGAGGGGGCACAGCAGGAGATAAAAAAGGGGAGGCGGGGAGGAGGGCCTTAGACAATGAGAACAGGAAACTGAAAGACAGACATGGTCCGTCCACGGGAGAGGTATGGAGGAAAGATTATGTACCAAGAGAGAGGAAGAGGAAGATGTCAGAAACAGGTCAAGAGTGTGGCCAGCCTGATGGGTAGGAATGGTAACGTGCTGTATAAGAGATAGATCGTGTAAGAGAGAGATGAAGGAGTGATCCCTAGATGAAGAGGGAGAGTCCACGTGAAGGTTAAAATCCCCAGCAATAAGCAAGTGAGGGAAAGCTAAGGACAGATCAGTGATGGTCAAGAGAAGAGAATCCCATAGATCGGGACGCAGAGCAGGGGGAGAGTAGATAAGAAGCACCTGTGTGGAAGGGGAGGTATGTAGCTGAAGCAGAAGGGATTCGGGACAACGTAGGGACGAAGGTGTGAGCTGAGTGTAGGGAAGAGACAAACGAATCAGGGCCGCCATGCCACCCCCTGATTGGCCAAGGCGAGGGGTGGAGATAGCAGAGAAACCAGGGGGGAGGCAGTGGGCCAAGAGAGCGTCCTCACCGTCCCTTAGCCAGGTTTCAGTTAAAAGAGCAAGGTTGAAAGAAGACTGAAGGACAAGATCGTGAATGAGGAGAGTTTTGTTCCGTAGAGACCGACAATTAACCAGGCCAATGGAAAGGGAGGATTGAGGAATAACAGAAATCACGGGAGACCAAGGGGAAGAAGAGACCGGGCAAGGGAGGAGATTGGAGGGACATCGAGAGCATATACCAGGCAGCTTGCCCGGACGTCTGCCCCAAATCACAGGAATAAGAGACATAGGACAAAGGTAAGAAAAATGAGAAGCAACAGGGACAAAGGATGAAACGCTCATCGGGAATGAAGGAGGGAGAGGACCAGAAGAAGGTCGGGTCAAGGTAAATGAGGAATCGGTTCCGGATAGCGTGGAGGTGCAAAGAATGAAAAGAAGAATTGGAAGCATCGTGGAGATAGCTAGGCCTGCGCTGCCGGAGCGGCCCCAAGGAGCGCACCTAAGGAGCACGCCGTGCTCCTTAGGTGCGCTCCTTTGGTGCATGCCCACGTCGTGCGCCGCAGCGACGAGCGCCGCAGGCGCTTCGACTTTATAGTTGTGAGGCAGGATACCTTGCAGGATGGGGCCGCGCTCACGCGGCTGCGGCGGTTCCGGAAGGGGTGGGCTCAGGCAAACAGCAGTGGATGGATGGCCCAGGTGGAAAGGGCAGGTTCTGGGGAGACACAACAAGCAGGACAGCTAAAACAAAGTAAAATAAACCAGGCAAACAAAGAGCAAAGAAACAGTACAGATATGCCGCAGGCGCTTCGACTTTATAGTTGTGAGGCAGGATACCTTGCAGGACGCGGCCGCGCTCACGCGGCTGCGGCGGTTCCGGAAGGGGAGGGCTCAGGCAAACAGCAGTGGATGGATGGCCCAGGGGGAAAGGGCAGGTTCTTGCAGGATGCAGCCGTGCTCACGCGGCCATGGCGCTTCCGGAAGGGGAGGGCTCAGGCAAACAGCAGTGGATGGATGGCCCAGGTGGAAAGGGCAGGTTCTTGCAGGACACGGCCACGTAAGCGCGACCGCGGCGGTTCCGGAAGGGGAAGGCTCAGGCAAACAGCAGTGGATGGTTGGCCCAGGGGGAAAGGGCAGGTTCTTGCAGGATGCGGCCGCGCTCACGCGGCCATGGCGGTTCCGGAAGGGGAGGGCTCAGGCAAACAGCAGTGGATGGATGGCCCAGGTGGAACAGGCAGGTTCTTGCAGGACGCGGCCGCGTAAGCGCGACCGCGGCGGTTCCGGAAGGGGAGGGCTCAGGCAAACAGCAGTGGATGGATGGCCCAGGTGGAAAGGGCAGGTTCTGGGGAGACACAACAAGCAGGACAGCTAAAACAAAGTAAAATAAACCAGCAAACAAAGAGCAGACTGGAGAGCAGTAGTTGATCTGAAAGACTTAGGTGCAGGTTTAAGAACTCACTTATTTAGAGAGGCATTTGGGAGGGGGGATTAACTCTTAAGTGTATTTTGGTGGTATTGAAGAGGTGGTGAAGCAAGTATAGAATAAGTTCTCTCAGTGGGTCACAAGAGGAGGCACAAGCGTCTCAGATATCTTTGTATTTTTCAAAGTACAGGAGGAAATGCAGTTCTGTTTCTATTCCTGTAACGCTGCACTGTGTGCAGAGTCTGGCTTCTTGGGTTTTCCAGTTCAGTTTTTGTCTGCATGTTTCTATTTCTAAGGCTTATCCATGTTTTGCATATCAGACAAGGGGAGGCATTTTGCAAGCATGTAGTTTCTGTGCAGGGCTTTGTAGCAGTCTGTGTTGCTCTCTTTTCCTAACATGAGGTGTGCTCTAAGGACTGGTGTAATATTTGTAGTGCGGCCTTTTCATAGAACCTGTAGTCAGTGCAAGGGGTGTGGCTATTGTGAGGGTGGCATCCAGTGGGTCCCACCCTTCAAGGACGGCCCTGCATTTGAGAAAAAAAAAACACTGGTTTCATCCAAATGCCACCCCGGGAGCGCCCACACATGGCATCTGTATGAAGATGTGCCACCTTGCCAGAAAGCATATACCACAGAACAGTTTTATCAAAACCTTTTCCTTGTGTATACAGAAAACATTTATAACGTTACCCCTTCCATGTGGTTTGCCTGCAAATTGCACTTTACCAACCGCTAAAGTGGAAGAAAATGATTATCAATATGGACATTACTAAAATGTAAGCATTAATATGCTCTCTTGAAAGATGACCAATAGATCCAGAGGTTTATTAAAGAAATTCACTTATTGTTCTGCACTAGCATTTGTGACAAACAGATAAACAGATGTCTGCATCAAAATAAATAATATTTGCCACGCCTTTTTTTAAAAAAGTGCTGTCAAGCCAATGCTGACTCCTGCAACCCAACAGTTCCTGGATTCTCTTGGCAAGGTATGACTAGAAGCAGACTGCTGATCTTTTCTTACAAAGCAAGGGAGGGTAAAGTGACTTGCCCAAGGTCACAAGGAACACCAGTGGGAATTGAGCCCCAATCTCCTGAGTGGTAAGCTGTTGCTCTAACCACTGGCCTAATCCTCAGCTCTGACCATTTAAGATGCACTAAAAACAAAGTCACAAAGTTACTGCATTCAATCTTCTTTCTGCTGTGCGCTCTTGTGGGTGGGGGGGGGAGGGGGGATTGTCTGTGGTGGTGGCCAGCAAGCTTAAAGTGGCCGTTGCCACTTTAATTTCACCCCAGACATTCAATGCTGGGGAAATATTCGGGCACCGGCATCGAATAACTGGGTTGACCAGATTGCGAATTTGCAATCCGGTTAGCAGCGATATTCAACCGCTGGCTAGATTGCAAAATTGGCTAAGATTAGGACAGCCATTCAGCTGTCCTAACTTTAGCTGGTTAGGGTTACTGGGCAGTGGCTGAATATCACTGCTGCCCACTTAACCAGTGGTGCCACCCCTGCTCTGCCCTGCAATGCCCCGAAGCTAGCCGCTTAGCGTTGGGGCATTTGGTGACATTAACTCGGTGAGTGCTGCTAAATATCCGGGTGAGTGGCATCTGTGTGCTTTGCAGGTCTGTGAACCACATAAATGCCTTTGAAGATCCCCCTCTTTCTATTAAAATAGAAGTGCGTACTGCTAGAAAAGAGAAATAGCCACAGTGACAAGGAACTTGCTCTCTCTTTTTAGTGCTGCCGCTCATATGAGCAGCTCAACAAATGTCTGTGGGATGAGGACCCAGACTTCTCAAAATGCACCTAGCTCCATCTCTACCTTCTTCTTATCAGGATGTGACTCTTCTCTCTGCTCAGGCAGGGCAGAAACAAGCCTGGACTAAGGCCCTCAGAGATGCCAAGGGTCGCCCATTCCAAAGTGAGATTTACAGTGCCTCTCCAGTGACTGAGATTGAAGGACAATGAGTGAGGTTTTTCACACAATGCATTTGTGGTCTAAATTTGGAAAGATCTGTAGGTTGTATTGCTTTGCAAATGAAAGGAGAACCACAAAAGGTGACATTTAATGTACCAGTTAATGTCCTTTCATTGAGTCCTGCTAGACCAGTCCAGACAAGTGGGTTGAGTTCCCCTACCAGCAGATTGGTGGAGATGAAGACCAATGAAAAGCCCAGGTTTCAATGACATCACTCCCATACCTCTATCTGACTCAGCCACCAGAGATCCATTCAGTATTTGTCCCAAAGCATATGGGAGATACAGAGCAAGCCTCACACAAGCTCAAATGAGGGGAACAATGAGTTATCAACAATAGAGTATGTACAGGAAGGTAGAAACATAAGGCTGTCCACAAAGATGAGCCTGCAGAGTCAAGTATAAAACTCATGGCAGACCCAAGGGTACCACAGCAGAAGAACAGAGCAATACAGTTTCAGGAGTAGGCCCTGGACTGGTCTAGCAGCACTCAAGGAAAGGACATTAACTGGTAAGTAAAATGTCACTTTCCATATCATCCTGCTAGACCAGTACAGACAAGTGGGATGTACCAAAGTACAACACCATTGGGCAGGGAGAAGACATATGTGATGAAGAAGCTCATACTGAACATATGGAAGTAGAAGAAAAGGATGATTTTACCATTAAACAAACTGACAGTCAGGCTGTACACACGTTTCAGCGTTTGCAAGAGAGAGGCAAGCATAGGGAAACAGGAGCTAGGCTGACACACCCAAGCTCTGACGTAACTGCAAGCCTGGAACCTAATTACACACACCTGTTCAGGAAGGCAGACCCAAGGCTTAGGGAACAGGAATATAAACCTGGGCTAGGAGAAAGCAAGGGGGGAGGAGTTGGTGATTGGAGTCTCGCTGAGAGAGCCGGTAAGAGTGTTGATGAGAGTATTGACTGGAGAGGTGGTTGGAGAGACGGTTGGAGAAGAGCTGGGAGGAGGCCTTTGAGGAAACCCAGCTGCAGTTCTGGAATTGAAGCAGACAGAGCAGGAGAGAAGGGACAGACTGCTGTCAGAAACCTGCCTAGAGGGAGAGAGCAGAGAGACCTTCAGACCTCATTGCCAGATAAAAAGCTTCAAGGAGCTCACAGGTGGGAACCTAGCACTAAACCCAAGAGTTTGCAAAGCTCAGTTTGGGACTGGGAACCAGAGCAGTGCTCCAGACAAGAACTCCAAACAGGGAATCAGAGAGCATTTCCCTACAGCTGGAAAAAGATAGCTGAACAAAGCCAGAGAGGAATCACCACAACCTCAGATATTTCCAATCCTTACCATATAGAACTGTGCCCAAAGGAAGCACCAGAGGTCTTAGGGGGAAATTATCCTAAGCCATATAATAACAGCTTAAAGCCAAACTCCATAGTTCCCGAGTTTAAAGAGACGCAACAGGACTTTAATGAGAGTGACTCAGCAGAAGTGCCTATGGACTGTACACTGTGTTTGGCAGATGATATAGAATCCCTTTGTTAAAGGTGTATGAGGGAGCCGAGTGTGAACAAAGGGAAAGAAGATATTTTTCCTTGTGAGAAGAAGCTGTTATGTTTTATGTCTGTTACATGTGATATGCATTGCACGTTTTGTGAGCAAAGAGTGTGAAGCTCAATCAGTTTAAGTTCTGTAAATATCCTCGAGCAAACACCTGAAGAGTATCCTGATTTAATCTGCACTGAATCTTTTTGTTGGGGAATAAATTCTTGTCATTTTGCCTTACCATTGGTCTCACAACTATTTCCAAAGGTTTTATCTCACCTTCTGCAAGGAGCATATAATGGCAACCCCAGCCCTCTGAGCCCTAGGTGGAGGGCTGGGGCTTGACACATAGCACCTCGCATAACTCTTGAGCCAAGGTTGTGTCCACCCATGCATTGACATCCAAGTGGTAATGCTTGACAAAAGTGTAAAGTGATACCCACGTTGCTGCCCAACAATGTTTGTAGGGGCTATCGAGCTCCACTCCAGCCATGAGAATGCTTGTGCTCGGGTTGAATGGGCACGCAAACCCTCCAGAACTGGCTGGTTCCGTAACAGATATGATGAGGCAATAGCCTTCTTAGTACAGTGCTCCAAAGTCAACTTGGTTACCGCTTAATTCTTGCACAGGTCAGTAAGCAGCACAAAATGATGGTCTCACTTAGGAAAGGAATTCGTAACCTTCAAGTACCGGAGAAGCACCCTCTGGACATCCATAAGGCAAAAATCCTTATCCTTCCCCTGACACTGCTCCTTAAAGGAGGGCAGGAAAACTACCTGGTTCACGTGAAAAAGAGAGAGCACTTGCTGATTGATGTAAGCCACCGCTGTGGCATTGCCAGAAAACACTCAAACTGCCCAGCCCTTGACCAGGGATCGGAAACACAGAAGAGCCAACCAGATGACCCTCACCTCGAGTCGGTTGATGGATCACACCACTTCCATGCAATTTCAATGGCCCTGGGCTGTACGGTCTCAGCAATGGGCTCCCCAGTCGAGAGACTGGCATCCGTCATCAGCAGAATCTGGGAGAAATCATCCAGCGGAACGCCCTTCCTTAGATGACAGGGCTTCCACCACCACTGCAGGCTAGACTTCATCATCAATGGCAGTGGGAGCCTGTGCTTGAACTCCTGAGAGCTCAGGGACCACCAAATCAACAAGGGCCATTGGAGCAGCCGCATGTGAACCCGTGCCCAAAGGGCCATCTCTGTGGTTGCCACCATCAATCCGAGGAGCTGAAGATAATCCCAGACTCTGGGGGTCTGCTGTGCACAGAGCTTCATCAGGCAATTCAACAGTCTTTTGACTTTGTCCTCTGGCAGGAAACCTCTGCCCACTTGAGTGTCGAAAAGTGCTCCCAGAAACTCGAAGGACTGGGAAGGCAAAAGCTGGTTCTTTTCCAGACTGATCACCCAGCTGAGGCTTTCCAGAAAGGGCACTACTCGGGACATTGCCTGAGACACTTCTGACAAAGAAGGGCCCCGATGAGCTAGTCATCCAGATAGGAATGGACATTGATCCCTTGACGCCGCAGTCGCCAGCATCATGACCTTTGAGAATGCCCTTGGGATGATGGAGAGCCCAGAAGGAAGGGCAGCAAACTGAAAGTGAGAGCCAAGCATGGCAAAATGCAGGTATTTCTGCTAATATACCCAAATTGGGATATGAAAGTATCCTTTGATTAGATAAAGAGAAGCCAAGAATTCTCCTCGGCACACTGCTTGAATCACAGAATGCAAGGTTTCCCTTTGAAAGCACAGGACGTCCAAATGCTTGTTGACCCTTTTGAGGTCCAGGATGGGCAGGAAAAAATCATCCTTCTTTGGCACCACAAAGTAGATGAAGTATCTGCCCTTGCCCCGCTCACCATGGAGGTGGGGCGGGCACCACAGCCTTCAGGCAAAGCAACTTGTCCAAGGCAGTCCCCACTGTGGCAACTTTGATCGCAGACCCACAGAGGGAGATGATGAAGGCATTGGGAATTGGCTTCTTGCATTCCAGGACATAGCCAAGTTCAATGGTGTCTAGCACCCAGCAATCCTTGGTAACCCAAGCCCATTCCTGAAAGAAAAGGTGAATCCTGCTGCCCACCAGAGGTACCAGGGAATGGGCACGCAAACCTTCATTGAATGGCCGGGCTGGAGAGGTCCGCCTCCTTGGGTCCATGTGCTCCACAAAAAGACTGAGAACAAGCCTGAGGTCCTAAAGCAGAGAGGAAAAAAGGCTTTTCAGGTTGTTAGTGATGACAGTCCCGAGACCCCCGGGAATCTAGCCAGCACGCCCTTGGTGGTTGGGCAGAGGCTGACAATAAAGGGATACTTGCCTGCTTCATGGGCCCCCTGGACCTGTCTTCTGGGAGTTGGTAAGATTTTGCCTCTCCTAGGTTCTTTACGAGTTTCTCCAAATTTTTCTAAACAGGAGTTTCTCCTTAAAGGCCAGTTCAACCAACCGGGCTTTGGAGAATTTGATCACTGCCCAGTGACGGAGCCAAATCCAATGCCATGACACAGTAGTCAGGGCACTATACCTGGCCACCAGGTGCACCAGGTCATACATGGCATCAGAAAGGAAGGCTGTAACCGACTCCAAGAGAGAAGTAGCATCAGCAGGCTGAATCCAATGGAGCAGGGCTTGAGAAGTCAAGCTGGCGCATATCCCCAGCTGTAGAATAGCCGCTGACACAGCAAAGTGGCTCTTCAGCAAGGAATCAACCGTCTGGTCTAGGACATCTTTTAAGACTAATCCGCCTTCCACGGGAATGGTGGTCTGTCTGGAAACCGCCATTACCTGTGTATCCACCTTGGGAATCCACACACTGTGCTCCTCTTCCGTGAGAGCGTAGATCTTCTTATAGATAGAAACAAAGAAACATAGAAACATGATGACAGAAAAAGACCACATGGCCTATCTAGTCTGTCCTTCCATATCAACAACTACAACAGTCCACTTTTTACCTTTAGAGATCCTCTGTGTTGGTCCCATGCTTTTTTGAATTCAGTTACTGTCCTCATCTCTACCACCTCCACTGGGAGACTATTCCATGGATCTACTACTCTTTCCATAAAGAAATATTTCCGCATGTCACTCCTGAATCTATCTCCCTTCACCCTCATCCCATGTCCACTCGTAGCAGAACTTGCTTTCAATTGAAAGAGGCTCTCTCCCTGAACATTTATGCCACGGAGGTATTTAAACATCTCAATCATATCACCTCTATCCCGCCTTTCCTCTAAGGTGTACATATTTAAGATCCTTAGGTCTGTCCTCATATGCTTTATAATGAAGCCCACTAATCATTTTAGTAGCCACCCTCTGCACCGACTCCATCCTGTTCACATCCTTTTGAAGGTGCGGTCTCCAGAATTGCACACTATACTCCAAATGAGGTCGCACCAAAGACTTATACAGAGGCATTATCACTTCCTTTTTTCTTCTAGCCATTCCTCTCCGTATGCACCCAAGCATCCTTCTAGCTTTTGCCGTCGCCTTTTCTACCTGTTTAGCTACTTTAAGATCATCAGACACAACCACGCCTAGATCCCGCTCTTCTTTAGTGGACAAAAGTACTTCACCTCCTATACTGTATTGCTCCCTTGGATTGCTGCAGCCCAAATGCATGACCTTACATTTTTTAACATTAAATCCCAGCTGCCAAATTCTAGACCATTCTTCAAGCTTAGCTAGATCCCTCCTCATGTTATCTACACCTTCCTGGGTGTCTACTCTATTGCAGATTTTGGTATCATCTGCAAAGAGGCAAACCTTACCCGACAGCCCTTCCGCTATATCACTAACAAAGTTGTTAAAAAGAATCGGACCAAGGACAGATCCCTGGGGCACACCACTGGTAACATCCTTCTCCTCAGAGTGAGCTCCATTTACTTGTACTCTTTGTCGCCTCCCACCCAACCAATTTCTAACCCAAGCAGTAACTTTAGGGTCCATCCCTAGGGTGCTCAGTTTGTTCATAAGTCGCCTGTGAGGAACAGTGTCAAAGGCTTTACTGAAATCTAAATACACCACATCTAGAGCTCTCCCTCGGTCCAACTCCCTGGTCACCCAGTCAAAGAAATCAATCAGATTTGTCTGACAAGACCTCCCTCTGGTGAATCCATGCTGCCTCGGATCCTGTAATCCGCTGGACTCCAGAAACCTCACTATTTTCTCTTTCAGCAGCGTTTCCAATAATTTACTCACCACCGAAGTTAAACTAACCGGCCTGTAGTTTTCAACCACATCCTTACTTCCGCTTTTGTGTAAAGGCACCACATGAGCCTCTCTCCAGTCATTTGGCACCACTCCCGACTCCAATGAGGCATTGAAAAGGTCAGTCAGTGGAGTTGCTAGAACGTCCCCAAGTTCCCTCAGTATTCTAGGGTGTATCCCATCCGGTCCCATCGCTTTGTCTACTTTAAGTTGAGCTAGTTTCTCACAAACACAGTCTTCTGAAAATTGTTCCAGATGTCCCTCGCTTCTGTTCCTATTTGTGGGTGTTTTCTGAGGTCCTGCTCCTGGTTCTTTATCTGTGAACACAGAACAAAAATATTTGTTAAGCAATTCCGCTTTATCCTTATCAGCTTTTACATATTCCCCCCCTGCACCCTTGAGTCTGACAATACCACTTTTGCCCTTCCTCTTCTCACTAATATATCTGAAAAATGTCTTATCCCCCCATTTTATTGCATTGGCTATTTCCTCCTCCTTTTGAATCTTTGCCTTCTTGACTACTTTTGCTAGCTTCTCTAAGTTTTTCCAAATACAGATGCCTGTCTTCCTCTCTCTGTGATCTCTTGTATTTCATGAAGGCCTCCCTCTTTTTCTTCACTTTTTCAGCTACTTCCTTCGAAAACCATAGCGGTCTCCTTTTCCTTTTGCCTTTATTTACCATTTTAACAAAAAGGTTGGTTGCCCTTAAAATACCCCCTTTCAGTTTTGCCCACTGTTTTTCTACATCCCCCAGCTGTTCCCATCCCATTAACGACTCCCTGAGGTATTGGCCCATCTTCGCAAAGTTAGTCTTCCTAAAGTCTAAGATCCTCACCTTGGAATGGATTCTAACAGCCCTAGTCCTAATACTGAACCACACCATCTGGTGATCACTGGATCCAAAATGATCTCCCACTACAACATCAGAAACACTTTCACCATTGGTAAGCACCAAGTCCAGTATGGCCCCTTCACGTGTGGGGTCTGTTACCAATTGCCTGAATAGTTCTCCCTGTAGAGGATCCAGGATCTCCTTACTTCTATATGATACTGCAGCAGGAATGTGCCAATCAACATCTGGCATATTGAAATCTCCTATCAGTAGCACTTCCCCTTTCCTAGCAATGCTGCCTATGTCTTCAATTAACTCTCTGTCCACCTCTTCCTCTTGTGAGGGAGGTCTGTATATCACACCAATGCAAATAGATTTCTCTTTCCCTCTTTCTAGTTTAACCCACAATGCCTCCTCTCTCCCTTTTAAGCTCTGTAATTCCAAAGCTTTAATAGTAGTTTTTACATATAGTGCCACTCCTCCTCCCCTTCTTCCTACCCTGTCCTTTCTGAATAAAGTATAGCCAGGTATAGTTACATCCCATTCATGGTTTTCTGTGAACCATGTTTCTGTAACTGCCACTAAATCCAAGTCAGCCACTCCCACCAAAGCTTCAACATCAGGGATCTTATTTCCCATGCTACGGGCATTTATACACACTGCTTTCCATATGTTACCCCTGTTACCCATTTCCATAAAGGTATTTAATGTATCACCTACCTGGGGGCTTTCACTTACCTGGGGGCTTTCTTCACCCATTTCTAACGAATCTAGTTTAAAGCCCTCTTCAGTAGATTAGCCAGTCTACTACCGAAGATGCTTTGACCTTTCTTGGACAGATGGATGCCATCTCTGCTCTGCAACCCTTGGAACAGCATCCCATGGTCTAGGAAACCAAAACGCTCTCGATGACACCATCCACGCAGCCATGCATTCATCTCCAGGATGCGAGCCTCTCTGCCTTGGCCTTTACCCTCAACAGGGAGGATTGAAGAGAACACCACCTGTGCACCTAACTGCTTCACCCTCTGTCCCAGAGCCATGAAGTCACTTTTTATATGTTCCGAGGTATACCTGGCAGTATCATTTGTTCCAACATGGATTAGCAACATTGGGTAATAGTCAGTGGGCTTGATGAGTCTCGGCAAACTCTCCGTAACATCTTGGATTTTGGCACCAGGCAGACAGCATATCTCTCTGGACATCAAGTCTGGTCGGCAGATGGACGCCTCAGTACCCCTCAGAAGAGAGTCTCCAACCACCACTACCCTTCGTTTCCTTCTGGACACTGATTATGCAACTTTGGGGTACTTGAACTCTGGTTCTTCCCTTTCCAGGGATGCTTTCACCTCCTCCACCTCCAGGGCTGCATAATGGTTCTTCAATTCAAGGGCTGGAGAAGTTGGATTGGTGATTTTGCAGGCCCTGGTGACTTGTGTCCAACCATCGACATTCTGTTGGCACCCATCTTCTCCTGTGCTGGAGAGCTTGGTTGCTGCAAGAAGCATCTCATCAATGTACTTCTCACTGTCTTGAATGCTCCTCAGCCTCGCCACCTCCTCTCTGAGTTCCTCCACTTGTTTCCTCAGAGCTTCAGCATGCAGGCACCCTGCACATGGAACTGGTCCTTCAACTGGCATTAGGACCTCTGTCTGGACTGAGGCAGAAGCTGTAACGGGGCAACAGCTTTAGCAATACGATTTTTCCCAGCCATTGTTCTGTTCGTGGAGCTTAGGTATCTGTTAAAGCAAAAGAGAGAGATCTACCAAGTACCAGCCGGTTTCCCAGCTGTCCTTTCAGAGAAAAAGCAGTTAAATCTCTTTAATTATATTCAAAATGTGCTGGTCCAATTCTCTGTGATTTGTTAAAGGGGGAGGTGCCCTATAAAGCAAGACTGCTCACTAGGGGTGGGTGGGAGTCGGGGTGGGTAGGGAGGGAACTAACACCTGATTAGGTGTTAGCAGTTTCCAAACCTGAGGAGGTTACTAGAGTTCAGCAACCTACTTTGCTCAAGGAAGGTTCCCCTAAAGTACCAAAAAGAAAGTAACCTTGCTTTAAAAAATATATAAAAAACCCTTTTAAGAGCTCCCAGTCAAAGAGCTAGCAATGTAATATAATAAAAACAAACCCTCAAATCCTTACTGTTTGTTGATCTATAGAGCCCTGGTTAGGAAAGCCTCAACAGGGCAGGGCACCGGAGCCTTTTATGCAGGCCTCAGCTGTACTCAGGAAATCTGACCCACTAACTCCTGGTTAGGTGTTAGCAGTTTCTAAACCTGATGAGGTTACTAGAGTTCAGCAACCTACTGTGCTCAAGGAAAGTTCCCCTAAAGCACCAAAAAGAAAGTAACCTTGCTTTAAAAAATATACAAAAATCCCTTTTAAGAGCTCCCAGTCAGAGAGCTAGCAATGTAATATAATAAAAACAAACAAACAAACCCTCAAATCCTTACTGTTTGTTGATCTGTAGAGCCCTGGTTAGGAAAGCCCTTAGATAGACCCTTAACCCTTTAGGCAGGGAGTCAGATGAGTCTCACTTGACCGGATCATATCTTTGATCACCTCCGGGAACGGGAAGATAGTAGTGGATTTCTGTACCTTTTGAAGAAGCTTTAGGCTCCAGCTCTGTGCTAGAAGCTTCTGCCAAGATCAAGGCAGATGAGACCCTGGAAATCAACACTGCCAGCATCTCTTTCCAGAACAGGCAGATCATGCCGGCCTCTTCATAGTCTTCTGAAGGTGACAGGAGGGCCTCCTCCACATCAAAACCCAATGCTGATTCATTTGAGTCCAAAGCATAGTCAACATCTCAGACCGCTCCCAAGTGTTCTTCATCTCCAGGGAGTGTCGCATGCTGGGGATGCTTAGCCATAGGTAATCGAGCATGGTTCTGCTTCCAACCTGCTATGTATGAGACTGCATCCTGGGGCACCCAGAGGCTGCAGTCTGAATTTCCATGCCAGAAGGATCAAGCCTGTTGCAAAAAGGAAAAGAATTCTGGAGAGGACATAATGGACTCCGGAAGTTCTCCTCTTGGGAAAGGCTCCCCAACACCAGGGGCATGGCCACCTCAGACACCCTAGAGGATGAAGAGCAGCTCATAGCATGGTTGCTGGATTCTCTGGCTGGCTGAGCATCCTTACCTTTAGCGCCATCCTGCACCTCCTGCCCTGAGATAGGAAGAGGCAGACATAACAGCATATAAAAAATAAATAAATAAATAAAATTATAAAAAATCCCCTGATTGAGAGTGGGAAAACATGCCCTCCAAGGGCAATTCAGAAGCTGCCATACAGGAAAGGCAAAGTCCAGAATTCTAGGATGACACTCCATGCTTGCCACAGGTCAAACAATGCTTCCTGGAAGAAGACATAGAGAGTTAGGGTAAGTATTAGCAGAGCGTGCATTATGGCTGTGTTGGCCCACAAGCATGCATTAACCGCTTTTACAGAATGCACATTAAGATGCTAGGGAAGGAGCATGCGTTGGAATCCACAGGCACACAAAGGCAAAAACATTACTAACGTGCAGAAAATGGTTGGAAACACCCATCCAGCGCAAACAGTCGCTAGCAGTCCACTCCAAATTGTGTCTCTCAGAGATGGAACCGAGAGCCCCCAACAAGGACAATGAAAAGGCCAAGCCTTGGTACTCATCCTCCGAGAGCCCTGGGCATAGGCTCTGTGCCAGGCTCAGCTCTGCTTCCCTGAAACTGCTTCACTGGCTGGGTTTATATTTCAGCAGCACTGTGTGAAAGGTGGCTGACAGGCAGATCTCGCTGAGATCCTTCTGCAATCTTTGGGAGAGAGCAGGGGGGAAGGAGGAGGAGAGAAACGGAGTTGAGGTTGTGTGAGGCTGCTGTACTCTTCCAGATTCTTCCAAATCCTTCCAATTTGTGGCTGCTCAACAGGCCCTTATTATGATAAGGGCATGGAGCTGAACCAATTTTCCCTCCTACTATGTCTACCAAAAAGACTGCAATCTAGTGGAGCCTTCCACATCACATTCAAGTGAGACAGTCTCCCCTTTAGGGCTGGAGGTAGTTGTTTATGAGTGTTAATCAATCTCTTTTCCTCTCAGTCTTCAGATTTTCTATAGAAAGGAGAAAATCCATCCACCATCTGCTGGAGACAAAGAAATACTGAAGGGACCTCTGGTGGCTGAGCCGGATAGAGGCATGGGAGTGAAATCTGGGCTTTTTAAGGTCAACCAAACTGTTTGTTAGAAAGGTAAATCAAGGTAAAAGGAAAAGGATGACACTATGGTTCTCAAAGGAGTAGTTGAAAAGATGAAGAAAAACAGGGAGACCTTCATGAAATACAAGAGATCACAGAGAGAGGAAGACAAGCATCTATATTTGGAAAAGCTTAGAGAAGCTAGCAAAGTAGTCAAGAAAGTAAACATACAATAAGAAAAAATAGCCAGTGCAATAAAATGGAGGATAAGACATTTTTCAGATATGTTAGCGAGATGAGGAAGGGCAAAAGTGATATTGTGAGATTCAAGGGTGAAGGGGAGGAATATGTAGAAGCTGATGAGGATAAAGTGGAATTGCTTAACGAATATTTCTGTTCTGTGTTCACAGATGAATGGCCAGGAGCAGGACCTCAGAAAACACCCATAAATAGGAACAGAAGCAATGGGGATCTCAAACGATTTTCAGAAGACTGTTCATGAGGAACTAGCTAATGTCCCTGTTTAATGTACATTACCAAATTTAAGTTACAATATAAATTGCTTTGACGAAATAATAAGCAGTATAAAAAACTGTTAAATAAAATCAGTCAATCAATAAATAAATAAAACTAGCTAAACTAAAAGTAGAAAAAGTGATGGGATCAGATGGGATAAACCCGAGAATACTGAAGGAATTAGAGGATGTTCTAGCAGCTCCACTGACTGACCTTTTCAATGCCTGTTTGGAGTCGGCAGTGATGCCAGAGGACTGGAGAGAAGCACATGTGGTCCCTTTATACAAAAGCGGAAGTAAGGATATGGTTGAAAACTATAGGCCAGTAACCTCTGTGGTGACTAAATTATTGGAAACGCTGAAAGAGAGAATAATGAGATTTCTGGAGTTCAATGGATTGCAGGATCCAGGACAGCATGGATTCACCAGATGTAGGTCTTGTCAGACAAATCTGATTGATTTCTTTGACTGGGTGACCAGGGAGTTGGACTGATGGAGAGCTCTAGATGTGATGTACTTAGATTTCAGAAAAGCCTTTGACACCATTCTGCACAGGCGACCTATAAACAAACTGAGCTGCCTAGGGATGGACCCTAAAGTTACAAATTGGTTGAGTGGGAGGTGTCAAATGGTACAGATAAATGGAACTCACTCTGAGGAGAAGGATGTTACCAGTGGTGTACCGCAGGGATCTGTCCTTGGTCCAATTCTTTTTAATATCTTTGTAAGTGATATTGCAGAAGGATTGTCAGGTAAGGTTTGCCTCTTTGCAGATGATACCAAGATCTGCAATAGAGTAGACACCCAGGAAGGAGTAGATAACATGAGGAGGGATCTATCTAAGCTTGAAGAATGGTCTATAATTTGGCAGCTGAGATTTAATGCTAAAAAATGCAAGGTTGTGCATTTGGTCTACAAAAATCCAAGGGAGCGGTACAGTGTAGGGGTGAAGTACTTCTTTCTACAAATGAAAAGCGGGACCTGGGCGTGATTGTGTCAGACGATCTTAAAGTAGCTAAACAAGTAGAAAAGGCAATGGTAAAAGCTAGAAGGATGTTTAGGTGCATAGGGAGAGGAATGGCCAGCAAAAAAAGGAGGTGATAGTGCCTCTGAATAAGTCTCTGGTGCAACCTCATTTGGAGTATTGTGTGCAATTCTGTAGAACACACCTTCAAAAGGATATAAACAGTTGGAGTTGGTGCAGAGGGTGTCTACTAAAATGGTTAGTGGCCTTCGTTGTAAAGCATATGAGGACAGACTTAAAAATCTTAATATGTATACTTTAGAGGAAAGGCGGGATAGAGGAGTTATGATTGATTGATTTATTTTATTTTATTTATTTAAAACATTTCTATACTGCAGCTATCCTAAATGATAATCAGATCAGCATGGTTTACAAAAGAATAGAGATGTTTAAATATCTCCATGGCATAAATGCACAGTAGGAGAGCCTCTTTCGACTGAAAGCAAACTCTGCTACGAGGGGACATAGGATGAGGGTGAAAGGGGATAGACTCAGGAGTAATATGCGGAAATATTTCTTAACGGAAAGAGTGCTAGATGTGTGGAATAGTCTCCCAGTGGAGGTGGTAGAGATGAGGCAGTATCTGAATTAAAAAAAACATGGGACAAACACAATGGATCTCTAAAGGGAGAAAGGGCAGACTAGATAGGCCATGTGGTCTTTTTCTGCCGTCATGTTTCTGTATTTCTGTGTTTTCATTGGTCTTTGTCTCCACCAATCTGCTGGTAGGGAAACACAACCCACTTACCTGGACTGGTCTAGCAGAGCGATATGGAATTATATTTAGCTTTCTATGGTTTTATTTTAGTTTTTCATTCACTCCCTCCGGAACAGAACTAGGACACTTCCCTGTAGAACTCATCATACGAAAAAAAAGTCTAATAGTAACAACAACATAAACATTCTTCAATACCAGGAGTATTGTGAAGTAAGACAAAGCCCTACAAATCTTGGTCTGGACAGAAGAAATCTACCATTCCATCACAGCACCAACGAGGACCTATCTAGGAAGAGGCAGCATTATAAATACATCAATATCACTTGTTGAGGAAATTAAACGTGCTGGGTTACTACAGATCCCTACACAAACACTCACTGCTAACAGAATACCTGGTCTTAGTCACAGATTCTAAACATAGATAGACCCTCACCAAGTATAGAACAAATTACCACAAACTGACAATAGAAATACTCGTATGTAGGCAAAAATTAAACTGAAATCCCAAAAAGCCAGACTCTGCTTGCAGTGCAACACCAGAGAAATACAAATGGCAATGCATTCCCCCCCCCCACTCCCCATACTGCATTCAATATTCAAATAGCAGATGATATAAATTCCCAAAGCTCACACATTCCAATCATTAAATTAAAAATGAATTTTTTTCTACCTTTGTTGTTTGGCCATTTTATTTTTCTAACCGTGTTGATCCCAGTGTCTGGATTTTGCTTTCCTCTGTCTTCTCTAACTTTCTCTCCAGGGTCTCCAGGCCATTTGCTGACTTCTCTCTTCTGTATTCTTCACTTCCTCCTTTTTAGCCATCTCTGACATTGATCTTTTCCTTTCAGCTTTCTTTCATTTATTTTTCTGTCTCTCTATCCACTCAGATTTCACTCCTTCTTAAAATCCAATTTTCAGTCTTCTTTTTACTGCATTTACATTCAACTGTCCATCTTTTTTTCTAACCCTGGCCCTCCCATTCCCCATTGGCTTATTCTCCAGTATCCCCTGCCCTCTAGTATCTCCACTGTCTTTTCATCTCCTTCCAGCATTTTGCCTCACTCTCTCCCTCTCCTTCCACCATCTCCTGTTACTCTCTCCTCCCTTCATTCAATATCTCTTCTCTCTCTCCCCATCTCTGTGGTTATCACCCACTGTCTTCCTACTTATCCTCATAACTTCCTCTGTGTTCTTATTCGCCCTTACGCTCAGCATCTCCCCTCTATATTTCTACTCCATCTCCCCCATGTCCAGTATCCGTGTATCTCTATCCCCTCTCCTATGCCAACAACTCCCCTCTGTGTATCCCTACTTCCCCCTGTATTCAGCATCTACCCTGTAACCCTATTCCCCCCCATATGTTTAGCATTTCCTCTCTGTCTCTGTAACCTCCTCTGTGTCCCTAATCCTCCAGACGTAAGTGCCAGCATCTTCCTGTCACCTCCTCCCCCATGTTCAGCATCTGATCCCCCGTGACCCTATTCATTCATGAACATCTCCACTGTACCCTATTTCTTCTCATGTCCAGCATCCCTCCTCATGTCCATCATCAACTCCTAATTGTATCCCTATTCTTCCTCCACCTCAGACCAAGTTAGAATATTACTCTCACTCAGTGTCTCCCATGTTCACTGTCTCCTCCCACCTCTATCAAGCCTCCCTTCTTCTCCACGACACTGTCTAGAACCTTCTCCCGCCAGTGCCCACCTCCACAGCTCTGTTGCTACTTCCAGGACCTGCACCACTCTCTAATTCCTTCCCCCGCCAGTGCCCACCTCTGTGGTTCTGCTGCCATTGCCTAGACATGCACCACTTTCTAGTTCCCGCCCCACACCAGTGCCCACCTCTGCTGCTGATGCCGGGATCTGCAGAAGTGGAAAGCAATACCAAAAACTGAGTGAAACCTGCAAGTTCGTTCATGCGTGTTGCTTGGAGCTCTGCCGGTCCCGCCCCTTCTGATGTAAACTTCCTGTTTCTGAGGGGTGGGACTGGCAGAGCCCTGAGTAATGTGCATGAACAAACTTGCAGTCTCTGCTCAGTTTTGATGTTTGCTGCTGCCGCAGTTCCCATCAGCGTCGGCAAAGGTAGGCATTGGTAGGGGGAGAGAGCTAGACAGTAGTGCAGGTCCCGGCAGCAGCAATGGAGCCACAGAGGTGGGCACTGATGGGGAGAGGAAGCTGGTAGATGAATCAGAATAAAAAATGGAAGACCAGAGTGAGTCCAATGGTGCCAGAAACTGCATGAGAGTGGATGCTAAAAGCATGTGAGTGTGTGAGTGGGGCCGAATGTGTGTGTCACACGCCTAATGCATGTGACTTGACATGTCTGGGCCTCTGATGTCCCAAGGCCCTATAGCTGCTATAATGGCTGTTTCCTCTATATGACCATTACTGGGATCACTCAAGATCAGTTCAAGGGTATTCAGTGCCCTAGGTGAACCTTCAGCTTTAAGCCCACCCCCTATCCCAGAGATTTTGATAATTAAAATCAACAGTCATGATCGTCACAACACCACCCCTCTCACAACAATCCTGCAAGAATGGACGCCATACTTTTAAATATTAAAATGTGTGTAAAAGAATGTGCTGATGGCTCTTTGAGTTTGTGCAGCTCTTAGGATCTATTGTTCTGCTTTGACTGCTACAGCTCGTTGCTGCCCCTGAGAAGCTGCTGCCCTAGGTCACCACCTAGTCTTGCCTAACGGTTGAGCCAGCCCTGAGATCACTCCTCGTCTGTCTTGGTTAACCTCCCTTTCTGGTTTCATCATCATCTTTGTCATTATCTTTGATATGAAAGCTGGCAACTATAGCTCAACAGTTCTCTCTGTGCTCAGTTTTCATATTTGCTTCCCCCCATGTTTCAGATCTCGACTAAATAGCTGGCAGCACCTTACAGACTAACTGTCGAAGACAAGAGTTATTTGTATCAGATGCAAAAGGATTCATGTCCTCAAAGGTTTATGCCTAAATAAAATTGGTTAATCTATTACAACCTCTACCATTTTGCTGTGACAAACTAACATGGCTATAATTTCTGGAACGTTTTGCTCCATAATAGGAAATTTTTAATTTCTTCGTAATGGAGTAGATTTTGAGCCAGCATGGTCATCAGACTAAATTAAAGTGCCGGCACTTAATCCACATACTCAGTGACATTATCTGTATGGGTAGCAGTACTGAATACTCACATTGGCTGGTGATCATGCTGGCACTATCCACTTAGTTTAGGTTTGCTATTCTTCCAAATAATTTTTGAAATTCTACAGAGGCCAGTGCATAACTTCCTTTGAAGACAGGCCCAACAAAAAGCAATACAGAGTTCTGCTTGAAATTCAGGTATCCAGTCTGATGACAGAGAAAGAGAAAGTGGCACAAGCAATATTTTATAGTGCTTACCTCCCATTCATGCGCTTTCTCAGCTTTCAACCGTAACTCATACACAAGAGTTATCCAACCATATTTGACGTCAGCCATTGAAGGTGGAAGCCATTTCACCAACAGATGGTTTTTTTCTACCGTTAGTGACATATTCATTGGAGGGTAGGGTTCAACTGCCAAAATAAAAATTAAGGATGGTAAAAGACATGTCTTTATTACTATTTTATGCTCTGAATTTTTACTTCCACATGCACAAGGCATAAAGAGTTGCAGGACACTGGAAGTGTTTCCAGTAGCATTGAGTCAGCTTGGAAAAGACATTTATAAAGTCATGAGTGGATGGAATGGTTAAATGGCTGTTTAATCTTTCAGACAGCACTAAAACATGACACTCCATGAAGCTAATAACCAACAGACTGAAAATAAATCTTAGAATATATTTTTTCATGCATTCTGCAATTCAACTGTGAAATCTGTTGCTGGAGGATGTAGTAACTAAGAAAGTAGTGGTTCAAGGAGGTTTACACAAGTTCCTGGAGGAAACGTCTATAAACAATTATCAGCCAGGTAGACTTGGGAAGACTATCATTTATCCCTGGAAATGAGTTATAAAAACTAGATCTATTTTTTGGGATTTGCCAGGTACCTGTGACCTGGACTGACCATTGTCAGAGACAAGATGATGGGCTCAATGGACCTTGGCCTGACTTGTGATGGGCTAATCTTATGTTCTTATGTATATAAAAAACATTTGAAATATTCACTGTTCCATTTTGGGAAAGATAAAACTTTTAAAAGATGTCAGAAAAAAACTTAAAGCAGCTTTACAGTGGTTTTCCACTAAGGATGTGAACAGACAAAAAATGTATATAGTTAGTTTTCATAATTTTCTAAATTTTTCCCAATATTTAGGTGTTTTTTGGGTTAATTTTACACATTTGTTTTAATAACATTTTTAACACGTGTAAATCAGTTGCACATGTGTTTAAATAGTTTTACGCACACTAAAATTTTTATGCCATGATAACGAACTGAATGTGTGCTAACAAATATACATCCCTATTACACCTGCCCTTCGAGCTGATGATTGTCTCATGAGGTCAAAATGGCATTTTGAAGTTTGAATGAAGTAATTCTGGTAATTATAAATATGATATCAATAACTGACTACATTTACGCTGACGACATCATGCTATATGGCACTTTCAACACAAAATAACCCTCCTACTCTACCCATCAAGAGTGTTTCGCCAATATCTCCAGCTGGCTACAAGAAAACAACCTAGCAATCAACTATAAGAAAACAGAAGCCCTCTTTATAACAAAAGACAACACCTTCTCTCCACCAACCAATCTAACCCTGAACAACACTCAAGTGAAGGTCCAGACGGAAGTAAAATACCTCGGAATCATCCTAGATCAGCACCTCTCCTTCAAAGTCTATGTCAGCAAAATCACCAGAGCAATATATTTCAAAACAAAAACCCTGTAAAGCCTCTGGTCACTCGTTGAACCATCAGACTTCCTCTCTGCACTCCAAGCCATAGTTCTACCGTATCTCGATTACTGCAACACAATATACCACAGCCTCCCATAGGCCACACTGCTCCCTCTATGGACCCTCTCCACACAACAGCACTCATTCTCCAAGGGGCAACAAGACAGGATCACATTACACCCATCCTCAAACAACTCCATTGGTTACCACTGCACAGTCATATAAAATACAAAACCCTCCTCCTAACTCACAAAGCCATCTACTCTGACCCCCAAACTCACCTCCACACTCTACTTCAAACCCCACAACCCAACAGATCAAGATGAGCCTCTACCAGGAACACCCTAGTCATTCCCCATGCCAGAATTAAGTTCAACCATCAAGCCTGTGGATGAGCCTTCCAACTCTGCACACCTTCAGCAGCTTCAGGAAGCACCTAAAAACACACCTCTTCTCTGAGCATTTCAGCCCAACCACACTACTCCCCGTAGAATCAATGCTCCCTCATATCTGAAATTCGCTGTGTATGATAAATGCCCCTATAACCGATACACTCTGAAATTGCAAATATGCACACAGTTAATCAACTCTATTTAGCCAATGCAAGCTGTATATAGTAAATTGTTACTCTGTAACTATTAACAGTTTTGTTTCATGTACACTGCTTTGACCCAGTGAAAGGTGGTATAGAAATCCAGCTAAATAAATAAATTAAAAAAAAATTAAGATGAGGGAAAGGATGCAACTATCAAACTCAAAGGGAGAGCAGGAAAATCCAAGTGCATGCTTTCAAACCAGGTGCTTGGGTTCATTAATGAGCAAGTATTATCTATCCTCGTAGGCTGACTGGAGCAGGAAGGGCAGATAAAATCACATTCCCATCTTTGGAGGGAGGGCAACCAAATGTATCACCAGTGCAAGTAAACCAGAAGCTTTGGTCAGAGGCTAGGGTTAAGCTTTATGTTCATATGGAGACCACCCTGATTGTTTCTTACTGGATCAGCAGAGACCCCTAGTGGTCCTACAGGTGTATAGTAATGAGACCTGTTTGGCAATCTTCCAGAATGGGGGAGGCTTCTGCTTTCCCAATGACAGGAAACTGCCCTTGGGCTGAATTTTTAAACTGGGAGGAAAAATGAACCAATAAAAAAAAAACCCTAGCCCTAATGCAGTTTCCTGTTTTTGGCTAGTCTAGCCACATACCACCAAGGTTCCTCTAGCTGGCTAAGCTTTACCACCCTAAGGAGGTGGCAAAGGTTGTATAGGCCGCTGTATCATATAGCTTTAGTGTCCTAGTAGCAAGAACATCGCACCTCTGCTCAAGAGGAAAAATCGTGATACTGCAAAGAGGAGAAGTACAATATATCAGAGGAGCAATAGGGAGCCATTGATCCAGGAAGAAGGCAAGGATACAGAGGACATCCCAAGGAGCCAAAAAGATACAAAGGAACAGGAGCTACCTAGGTACTGCAGCTGTGACCACATCTATGTCAGACTACAGCTCACAAAGTATTCTGGCATCCTTCGGTCTTTGGCCACCACCTTGTCACATTGTTCTGCTATCTTGAGATCCTCAGACACCCCAAGGTCTTTTTTCCGGTCTGTTGACATCAGTCTCACCCCTTCTATTGCATACTACTCCCTTAGGATTCTGTACCCTAAATGCATTACTCTGCATTTCTTCGCATTAAAGGTTAATTGCCAAATATTCAACCAGTCTTCTAGTCTCTATAGAATACTTCTCATTTTGCTTTCTCCCTCTGAGGTGTCCATTCTGTTGCAGATCTTTGTCATCTGCAAAAAGTCAAATTTTCCCTTCTAAACCTTCAGTGATATCACTCACAAAGATATTGAACAGAAACAGCCCCAGGACCAACCCCTGAGACATTTTGCATGGGCTGCCCCCCCCCCCCTCCCCAACCCCACAGATGAAATTGCAGATTAGGGCTTTTGGAGAATGGAAATTCAGAATCCGAAATCACAGTCTCCGATTTTTAAAAAACTAAGCAGGCTTTGAAAATGAGGGCCCTCGTAACATTAAATTTTAGTCCTGTTATAGATAAGGTTATTAGTTTTTCTTGAACCCATAGCTTATAATCTCCAATGATGCTAATTATAGGATAAAATTATTCTTATGACTCGAAACAAAGAATGGTTTATGGTTTATTAAAATTTGATTTACCGCTCTTCTCATTAACAGAGTGGTGTACATAAACACATTCAAAGGAGGAAAAGAATGCCAATAAAATATAGGAAAGGGAAGCACTAATAGAAACTGGTTTACAGAAAGGGCACGGGGGGGGGGGGGGGGGGAAAGTAAAAAAAACAGAAGTCGGGGATGGGAGGAAAGGGAAGCAGAATCCTGTGCAGCCGAGAGTGTCAGGTTGAAGACTAACTGAAAGAGGTGGGTCTTAAGATGTGATTTAAATTTTGTGTAGGACAGTTCCAACAGAAGGTCGGAGGATAAGGCATTCCACAAGTTAGGACCAAGAAAGTTGAAAGCTGAGTATCATTTTAGTTTATGGAGCAGGACTGGGGCAATGTTTTCTTATGGAATTTGCAATGGATGGGAATTAACTTCGGAGGGCATTTTAAACTATGCAAAGGAGCACATATAAACTTTATTTAACAACATAAATTCAAATGATAAAGTGATACTATGAAACAAAGAACTAAATGCACTAAAAGGCACAACCAAGTTAGCGCACATTAATGTACATTAATGTGCTTTATTTACCATATTCCCACTTCATTCAGTGAGACCTACTAACTAATAATGCACATTAACAGCTTTAGTGCATACTAATGCCGTATCACACTTTAGTAAATCCAGCCTAAGTGCGCTAGTTGTAAATGCTTGTGATTTAACACTTAACATGTATCTGAATGTGGAGACTGAACAGTAGCACCATCCAGCGAAGGTTAGAGAAAAGCCTAATATTTTCCAGAACAGAGGAGGTTCTTGCTGCCAGTCACTTCATACTGGGAGGAGATTTCTCTGGGAGGGAAAATCCAAATTCACATATAAACCACTCCCAAAGACAGAATTCTAAACATATCTTCAGCTGTCCTGCATGAACCTGCTCTTGGTTGATCACTGAATTTCAGCAGAGTCAAGCCTGGCTATTACTTGGATGGGTGACCAACTTGGCATACCAGAGGAAGTAAGCTCACCACATGGAAGAAAGGCCTGGCAATCTACTTCTGGTTTCATTCTGCCAAGAAAACTCAGCAGCTGGGTTGGCATGAGTCAGCATTGACTTAATGATATGTGTTGCACTTAAAAGGTTGACAACCCTGCAGAGGCATTGTGGGTGTCCTGGAGGGAGAGAAGGCAGGCCATATGTTAAATTTTTTGAAAAAATGCTGAGAGAAATATTTCATCAGCGATCTGTAACACAAAACGTTGCTCTTGAGGTAGAATGGTGATTGGTAGAGTAATTTTGCACCGCTGACCAGTTAGCGAACCATGGGTAAAGATAGGCGTGGTAAAAGCTAGCCTATCTTTACCTGCAGGAGCTAAACAGGCAGCGGCTTGAAATCACCACTGACTGATTAGCTTCTGGGCTGTGCGGTTGACCCGTATATTCAATGCTAGTGGTCGGATATGGCTCTGACATTGAATATCCGGGTTTAGCATTCAGCAGCAGTGGCTAGACGCTAATCACACTAGCCATTGCCACTGAATATTGGATCCAAAGTTCTTTGTTGAATGTTCTAATGTTAGGGGACACATCCATTAAGGATAGTTTATTTATTCATAACAAATTAGAACTTTTGGAAAATATGTTGAGGGCAATGAATCTTCGTTTTTTAAAATTACCGGTTATGCATTTGCTTTCCCCTCTTGAATTGCTTAAAAAATATTTGAAAGACATTTTGCAGTATTCTAGAGTGGATACCATTTCAATTGCTAATATTTATTATTTTCCTAGAGGTATGAGGTCTGAAGCTGGTGAAGGGGAGGGCTCTGATGCAATTGTGGCTCCAAATACTCCACACCTTCCTAAATTTTTGGAAACTTCTCAGGACAATGTAACCGAGCGAGTTACCTTGCTGCTTACATTTAATTCTGAACAAGAGAAACTTTCTATAATGGAAAGCACAGTTACTTACCTGTAACAGGTGATCTCTGGGAACAGCAGGAATTAGTCCTCACATATGGGTACGTCGGTACCGACGGAGCCTGCGCGGGAAAGCTCCCCAGCTTCCCAGAAGGAAAGCTTTTGGGGCCTCCCACTGCGCATGCGCGCTGCCTTCCCGCCTTCCTGACCAACTCTCCTCAGTTCGAGTTTAAAGCTGAGACAATAGAGAGAGGAAAGGAAAGAGAGAGAGAGATACAACTCCTAGGGGAGGTGGGTGGGTTGTGAGGACTAATTCCTGCTGTTCCCAGAGATCACCTGTTACAGGTAAGTAACTGTGCTATCTCCAGGAACAAGCAGGAATAAGTCCTCACATATGGGGACTCCCTAGCTGAGATGCCCGGGAGATCCCCTGAAGGGTATGAGACCCTGAAAGGTTCCTCATCTTCCTATGGATCTCAGGCATCCATTCAGGGAAGGTGGGCTGGGGTTGTTCAAGAATGGAACAGGTGTCTGAGGACAGCCTGACCAAACAAGGCATCCCGGCGGGAGTCCTTGTCCAAACGGTAATGGGCTGTAAAGGTATGAACCGAGGCCCAGGTGGCTGCTCGACAGATCTGGTCAATGGACACAGAGTTTAGATGAGCCATAAAAGTGGCCATGGCTCTCACATTGTGAGCGGTGACATGGCCCTCCAGAGAAAGGTTCTTACTCTGGTAAGCAAAAGAGATACACTGAGCAATCCAATTGGACAGTGTTATTTTGGAGACTGGAAGTCCTAAATGAGAAGGATCAAAAGCAACAAAGAGCTGAGAAGACTTTCGATGTTGCTGTGTCCTGTGGAGGTAAAAGGCAAGAGCTCTTTTACAATCTAGAGTATGAAGGTTCCTCTCTGCACTGGATGCATGAGGAGCTGGAAAAAAGACAGGTAAATATACCTCTTGATTAAGATGAAAAGGGGAGACCACTTTAGGCATAAAGTGGGGATTGGTCCTAAGGACCACCTTATCATGATGGAACCTTGTATAAGGTGGATTAGCCACTAGAGCTTGCAGTTCACTGATACGGCGAGCTGAGGTGACTGCAATAAGGAAAATAACCTTCCAGGAAAGAAATTTCAAGGAGGTAGTGGCTAAGGGTTCAAAGGGTGGCTTCATAAGCTGACCAAGAACCAAGTTTAAGTCCCATGCCACCGGAGGAGGTCAAATGGGAGGTTTAGTTAAGGTTAGGCCTCTCATGAATCTTGCAATAAGAGGATGAGAGGAAATAGGTTGTCCATTGATGGGCTTAAGGGATGCTGCAATAGCACTCAAATGGACTCTTACCGAATTCGTTTTGAGTCCTGCATTGGAGAGATGCAGGAGATATTCCAAAAGAGAATTCAAAGGAAGTGCTAGAGGGTTAAGACCCTGTTGAGCACACCAAATGGAAAATCTTTTCCATTTAAAAGCGTAAGAACGCTTAGTGGAAGGTTTCCTAGAAGCATGGAGGATATCCTTCACTTGCTGCGAAAGATTGAAGTGTTGAAGGTCTAGGCCTTCAGTAACCAAGCTCTGAGGTGAAGGGACGTGGGGTTTGGGTGCCACAAAGTCCCCTCCTCCTGAGATAGAAGGTCTGGAGCCGCTCCCAAGTCCAGGGAGGGGGCTTGGGAGAGATGCAGAAGTAGAGGGTACCACACTTGGCGTGGCCAGCATGGAGCTATGAGGATCATGAACCCTTGATCCCTTTGAAGTTTGAACAGAGTCTTGGGAATCAAAGGAATGGGTGGAAAGGCATATAGGAAGCCCTGACCCCAATGAAAGAGGAAGGCATCCTTGGCCTGAACTCCCTGACACGGAATCCTGGAACAGAACCGGGGAAGTTTGGCATTCCACGGACTTGCAAAGAGGTCTATGTCCGGGGTCCCCCATTTCTGGAAGATTCTGAGTACCTGATCCATGTGCAGGGACCATTCGTGTGGAAGCAGAACTCGACTGAGTCTGTCTGCCCAAGAGTTTTGGATTCCTGGAAGATATACTGCCAGGAGAGGGATTTGATGCTCTCTGGCGAAGGCCCATAATCTTAGAGCTTTGTTGCAAAGCGACAGAGAGCCAGTCCCTCCTTGTTTGTTTATGTAAAACATGGCTACTTGATTGTCCGTATGAATAAGGACCGTCATGTTGCTGAGGAGGGTATGAAAAACTCTGAGAGCTAGAAAGATTGCTCGAAGTTCCAAGTGGTTGATATGAAGGGTGGTCTCCTGTGGAGACCAAGTGCCCTGAGTGGAGAGATCTTGAAGATGAGCTCCCCAACCTGTTTGGGAGGCATCTGTTGTGAGGGTTGCTTGGGGCAACAATGGTTGAAAGGGGGCCCCCAACAACAGATTTTGAGTGGACATCCACCATTGGAGAGACCAAAAGAGACAGCGTAGTTACTCACCTGTAACAGGTGTTCTCCAGGAGCAGCAGGAATCAGTCCTCACTTATGGGTGACGTCGGCGCCGACGGAGCCCTCGCGGAGCAATTTTCCCCAGCTTTCAAAGAAAGCCTTTGGGAATTGCAGCGCGCATGCGCGGTAGTCTTCCCGCCCGAAGGTGCCATCTTAGCCAGTCAGATGACATAGCTAAAAAGACAGCATAAAAATTTGCAAAAAGAACATAAGCAGACGATTGCAACTCCAAGGGGAGGAGGGAGGGTAGTGAGGACTGATTCCTGCTGCTCCTGGAGAACACCTGTTACAGGTGAGTAACTACGCTTTCTCCAGGACCAAGCAGGAAGTCAGTCCTCACTTATGGGACTCCCAAGCTCAAGGCTACCGGAGACCCTAAGCACAAAAATGAGCTCCCTCTAGCTCAGCAGCACAGAAGGATAGAATCTTCGCTGAATTATCACCCACCGGTAGCCCACATCCGGGATGGAGGGTAGGAGTTGCTCAGACCTCAAAGAGATTACGGAGGACTGCCTGTCCGAAAGCACTGTCCCTACGGGACTCCCTCTCGAGACAGTAATGGACCGCAAAAGTCTGGCTCGAAGACCAAGTAGCGGCCCGGCAGATGTCTGCCAGCGGAACAGAGCGGAGGTAAGCCACTGACGTGGCCTTTGCCCGAACGCAATGAGCCGTGACTCGACTTTCTAAGGCGAGTCCGGCTGCCCCATAAGCCCAAGAGATACAGTCCGCAACCCAGATGGACAGAGTACGCTTGGAGACCGGGAGCCCCAATTTATTGGGGTCAAAGGACACAAAAAGCTGCGCAGCTTTACGGTGCTCCCGCGTACGGTCAAGGTAGAAGTTCAACGCCCTTCTACAGTCCAGGGTATGGAGGACCGTCTCAGCTCGGCTGGAGTGTGGTCTGGGAAAGAAGGTTGGAAGTACCACCTCCTGATTCAAGTGAAAAGGGGAGACCACTTTAGGCAGAAACTTTGGGTGAGTCCGTAGGACTACCCTATTCTTGTAGAACCGAGTGTAGGGGGGATCAGACACGAGGGCCTGTAATTCACTTACGCGCCTAGCGGAAGTGAGGGCTATCAAGAACAGCGTTTTCCAAGACAGAAAACGGAGAGAGCAGGTAGCCATAGGTTCAAAAGGCGGACAGGTGATCCGCTGTAAAACCACATTCAGGTCCCAGTCAGGCGCTGGCGGGCGCAGAGGTGGTTTAAGTAGTAGGAGACCTCGGAGAAACCTCGCTACGAGAGGGTCGTTGGAGAGAGGTCTGCCGTCCACCGGCACATGATGTGCGGAAAGAGCACTGAGGTGAACTTTGACGGAGTTGGACTTAAGTCCCAGATTAGAGAGGTGTAGCAAGTACTGTAAGACCACCGACACCGGGCAGGAGAAGGGATCCTGAGACTGTTGGGTACACCAGACTGCAAAGCGACGCCATTTAAGGGCGTAGCATTTGCGGGTAGAAGGCCGTCGCGAAGCCAAGACGACCTCCTCCACCTCTGCCGGCAAGAGGAGAGGAGCAAGGACTACCCTCTCAGCAGCCAGGCCATGAGGTTGAGAGACCTGAGGTTGGGGTGCAGTAGGGACCCCTGATCCTGGGTGAGGAGATCCGGTTGCACCCCCAGAGGGATTGGATCCTCCACCGCCAGTTGCAGCAAGAGCGGAAACCACGGCTGCCTGGGCCAGCGAGGGGCCACCAGGATCATGAAAGCTTTGTCTCGGAGAACCTTGAAAAGGGTCCGAGAGACTAACGGGATGGGAGGGAAAGCGTACAGAAGGCTCCCCGACCATGAGATCAGAAAGGCGTCCGCCGCCACCCGAAGGGGGTGAGGCTGACGAGAGCAGAAGCGAGGAAGCTGCCGGTTGTGAGGACTGGCAAAGAGATCCACTGTGGGGAGGCCCCACCTGAGGAAGAGCTTCTGAACGATCAAGGGGTCCAGACGCCACTCGTGCGGCTGGAGGACCCTGCTGAGTTTGTCCGCCAGGCAATTTTCTTGGCCCGGGAGATAAACTGCCTTGAGGAGAATGCCGTGACTGACGGCCCAAGAGCAGAGCTTCTGTGCCTCCCGGCAGAGGAGGAAGGAGCCCGTGCCCCTCTGCTTGTTCACGTAGAACATGGCAACTTGATTGTCCGTCTGGACAAGGACGGACTGTTGGGAGGTCAGGTGGGAGAAGGCCTTGAGAGCTAGGCGGATCGCCCTGAGCTCCAGGAAGTTGATCTGCTGAGCAGACTCCCACTTGGTCCAGAGGCCCTGAGTACGTGCCTCTTGGCAATGGGCTCCCCAGCCCAGGAGGGATGCATCGGTGGTCAGCACCCGGGTCGGCTGAGGTGACTGGAAAGGCATTCCCAATACCAGGTTCGGCTGCCGGAGCCACCACCGGATAGACGAGACCAGCGGCTCGGAGACGCGCACCAGGTCTGCTAGGCCGCCCGTGGCCTGTCGCCACTGCTGGCGGAGACACCACTGAGCAGGCCGCATATTCAGGCGGGCATTGGGGGTCACATGGACGGTGGAAGCCATATGGCCGAGCAGTCTCAGGAAGCGCCTGGCGGAGACCAGGGGCTGGCTGCGAAAGCGGTCGGCTAGATCCATGAGCCGCTGAGCCCTGTCGAGCGGTAGGTACGCTCGCGCCTGAGGGGTGTGCAGCCTTGCGCCGATGAACTCGAGATCCTGTGAGGGGAGCAAAGTGGACTTTGCGAAGTTGATGACAAAGCCCAAGTGCTGCAGCAGAGTCACCGTGCGGCACGTGGCGGTGGTGACCTCCTGAGCGGATGCTGCTCTGATGAGCCAGTCGTCGAGGTACGGAAAAACATAGAGGCCGTGAAGCCGGAGATGGGCCGCCACGACCGCGAGACATTTTGTGAAGACTCGCGGTGCGGAGGACAGGCCGAAGGGCAGTACTCTGTACTGGTAATGATTTCCTGCCACCACAAACCTTAGGTATTGGCGGTGGCTTGGGTGGATGAGGATGTGCGTGTAAGCATCCTTTAGATCCAAGGAGCATAGCCAATCTCCCTGCTGGAGGTAGGGCAGAAGGATTCCAAGGGTAAGCATTTTGAACTTCTCCCGCACAAGGAACTTGTTGAGGTTGCGCAAGTCCAGGATGGGTCGGAGGCCTCCTGTTCTCTTTGGTATCAGAAAATACCTTGAATAGAAGCCCTGACCTCTCAGGTGGTGTGGCACCGGTTCCACCGCCTGATCCTGCAGAAGACCTGCTAACTCCTGAAGGAGCAACTCCCTGTGCAGAGGGGGGCGCGGAGGCTCTCCCGGAAAATAGGAGGGAGGGACCTGATGGAAGTGGAGAAGGTAGCCCTCTCGCACGACCTGAAGCACCCAGGCATCTGCGGTGATGCTGGACCACCTGTCGGCGAAGTGAACCAGCCGGCCTCCGGTGCTGGGGGGAACCAGCGGGGGGGGAGAGGCTATGCTGAGCGAGTCAAAAACCCCCACCCTGCTGAGCAGGGGCTGGTGGCGCAGGCTTGGGGGCTTGCTGCCTACGGGACCCGTTACCCCGTCCCTTGGCCTGCTGGCCCTGTTGGGGAGCTGCAGGGGCCTGATAATGGGGGTATTGTTTGTAGGCAGCCGCCTTCCTCGGGTAAAAGGTCTTTTTTCCCGAGCCCTTCTTTTTCTGGGAAGGGGCGGAGGTCTTCCTAGAAAGCCTGGTCCTGGTGAGAGTCTCAGTCTCAATTTGTGCAGCCTTTTCCGCCATGGGCTTGCCAAAGAGGTTTTCGCCTCGGCAGGGGACATCGACCAACTTGTCCTGTACCCAGGGCTCAAGGTCGGACGACTGAAGCCAAGCCTGTCGGCGGGCACCGATGCCGGCTGCGGCTACTCGAGCCGAGGCTTCAAAGCCATCATAGGCTGCTCGGGACATGAACTTTGAGCATTCCCGAATACCTGTGGACAAGGCTAGGAACCTCCGCAAGGGTTCCTCGGACAAACCAGCGGAGAAGCCGGCTAGCTCTTTAGCCAGATCCCTGAGATACATGCCCATGTAGAGCTGGTAAGTCTGGACACGACAGGCGAGCATAGAGCCCTGGAAGCACTTTTTGCCAAGGCCATCCAGGTTACGGGCCTCCCTTCCAGGAGGCACCGAGGAGTGCATCTTCTGGCTCTTAAGACGATGCATGGCCGATTCCACTACCATGGAATGGTGTGGCAACTGCGCCTTTTGAAAGCCAGGGCTCTTGCGGACTCGATAGATAGAATCGACCCGCTTGCTCAGGACCGGCGAGGAGGCCGGACTCTCCCACATGCGGAAGAGTAGTCGTTCCAGCATAGGAGGAACCGGCACAGTAAAGTGCTCCCTCGCGGGAGAGTCATACTGGAGGGCGTCGAGCTCTTCGGCTCGAGGCTCCTCCTCGGGGTCCGCAGGGAAGGCCAAAGCCTTGGCCATATCCCTAACGAAATCCGAGAACCGGGCATCCTCCGGGGGGACTGCTTCCGAGGCTCGGACTCCGGAGAGTCCGATGGGACACACCGAGTCCGGAAAGAATCAGGTGACTCTTCCTCCTCAGACTCCCAGACCGACTCCGACGAGGACTCGGTGGGGTCGGCTCGGGCAGGGTGCGGCGCCAGCCGCCCCGACGCCGAGGGAGTCGGCGTCGGCGACCTCGGTCCCGAACGGGAGGCCGAGGGCGACCTCGACCGAGGATCGACTCGAGTTCTCATCGACTCGAGGATCGGCTCGGTCTCCGGGGTCGACTTGGACGTTGACGTCCCGGCGGTCGGGGCAGCGACGCCAGCGAAGCCAGCGAGCAGTGCCCGCTGCTGGTCCATGAAGGCAGACAATCTGCTCTCCAAGGCCGTCAACCTGAGTCCGAGCTCAGGCGACCCAGCAGCCCCCGACTCGGGCCCCGACGGCGTCGGGCCCGACGTCGGCTGACGCGGAGGCGAGTCCAGAAGGACAACAGGACTTACCCGGGCAGGCATCTCCGACTCCAGGCGAGGTCGCTTCGGGAGGTGTTCCTTCTCCAAGGACCCGGGGCGGCTGTCGGGGCTATGCGACCTGGCCCTCGCGGAGCCAGGAGCGTCCACCGACGCCGCCCTCGCGGGTTTTTCCTTCCGTCGATGGTCCCCGGAGGGAGAACCCCGGTCGGAGGAGCTCCGTCGACGGTCCGAACTGGAGCCTTTCGACAGTGAGGCCTCCGACGAGGTCCGGGTACGGCTGGGGTCAGCAAAGATTCTTTCGCGCTGATGCCGCCGACTTCTCAACGCCTTCGAGGACAGTTTGCTGCAGGGCCCACAGATCAGTTCCTCGTGATCTGGGCCCAGGCAGCGGAGGCAAAGGTCGTGTGAGTCGGTGAGTGACATATTTCGGTCACACCGACCACACCGCTTAAAGCCACTGGCAGCCATCGGGGGAAAAAGGGCCCCTGCGAGGTCAAAGGACCGGGCTGCCAGGGAAAAAACGAAAACGAAAGCTGACTAAGTCAGAAAAACCGAAAAAACCGTTAGAGGACTCGAGACCGGCGTCGCGAGTCCGGGCGGGAAAACGACCGGCGTCGAACCGAAAGAAAAAAGGATAAATACAGAGGAAAATCAACTTTTTCGCGGGGACAAGACGGGGACGTCTGTAGGGCTCCGCGGAAAAAAGAAGACTGGCTAAGATGGCACCTTCGGGCGGGAAGACTACCGCGCATGCGCGCTGCAATTCCCAAAGGCTTTCTTTGAAAGCTGGGGAAAATTGCTCCGCGAGGGCTCCGTCGGCGCCGACGTCACCCATAAGTGAGGACTGACTTCCTGCTTGGTCCTGGAGAAGTTTGGAGTTTGCTATTTGGTCTGAGAGAGCTCCGGATGCTTGAGTCCACTGGGTATACAAAGTCCATTGAGCTGCTCTCATATGTAGGCGAGCATAGGGCACCACATGTACTGTGGAGGCCATGTGGCCTAATAGTTATAGCATCTCCCTGGCAGTCAAGTGGCTTCTGGACTGAGTCTGGGAGGCTAAGTGCACTAGACGTTGGCAACGGGCCTGAGGAAGATAGGCCCCTTGCCGTGGAGGTATCCAACCAGGCCCCTATGAATTCCAGGGACTGAGTAGGGGCGAGTTGAGACTTTGGCAGATTGATCACAAGTCCCAGATACTGCAGAATGCGTCTGGTGCGATCCAGGGAAGTCTGAGCCTCGGACTGAGATGGAGCTCGGATGAGCCAGTCGTCCAGGTATGGGAAAACAAAAATTCCCAGGGCTCGTAGAAATGCAGCTACTATTGCCATGCATTTGGTAAATACCCTTGGAGCAGAGGCTAGACCGAAGGGAAGTACTCTGTATTGGAAATGTTTTCCCTGGAACAGAAACCGTAGGAATTTTCTGTGGGATGGATGGATGAGTATATGTGTGTACGCATCCTTGAGATCTAGAGAACATAGCCAGTCCTGACTCTGTAGGTATGGAAGGAGAGTACCTAGAGAAAGCATCTTGAATTTCTCCTTGCATAGGAATTTGTTCAATTCTCTGAGATCTAGAATAGGTCTGTATCCCCCTGTTTTCTTGGGAATAAGAAAATAAGGGGAGTAAAACCCTGACCCCTGTTGAAGAAGAGGAACCTCTTCTATTGCCCTTTGGGCAAGAAGGGTGGTCACCTCCTGACCTAACAGATTCAGGAGAGAAGGGGGAGAATTGAAACATCTCACCATGGTATGGGGAGGAAGGCTGGAGAAATGTAGTTTGTAGCCCTCTCTGATGATAGAGAGGGTCCATTGTTCTGATGTGATTTGCTCCCATCTGGGAGCAAAATGAGTTAACCTTCCTGGAATGGTGAGAGGCTCTGGATGTTTTAGAGCCAGAAAGGTTAAGTTCTGTAGAGTTGAGTCAAAAACCCTGAGGGGGTTGGGACTGCTGGGCTGTAGCAGCCCCTGCAGGTTTTGCCCTGGCCTGTTTAGGCTGCTGACGCTTAGGAGCAAAGCGAGCTGCAGAAGATTGTTGGCCAGTATTTGTAGCAAATCTGGCCTTCTTATAGAAAGGCTTCTTGAAAGATTTTTTCTTGACAGGGGCAGAGGTAGACTTAGAAAGTCTATCTAAAGCAGCATTTTCTGCATCCATTTGGGTGGCTTTGATTTGCCACTCCTTACCAAACAGATTCTCACCTGTACAGGGCAGATTTCCCAACCCATCCTGGACCCAGGGTTCTAGATCAGAGGCCTGGAGCCAAGCAATTCTGCGAGCCGCTATGGCAATACCTGAGGCTCTGCTAGCACCCTCAAAGGAGTCAAAGGCTGCTCTGTTGGAGAACTTTGATATATCTTGGGTATGCTTTAGCAAAAGAAGGAACTCCTCCTTTCTATTCTATCTAATTTTTTTGCTCTAGGTTCTTTTTCAGAGGTTACTGAAATAGAGAGACCTTTAGCCACTTCAAGGATGAAGTCTTGAAAAGACAAATCCTCTGGAGGAGACATTCTCCTCTTTGGAGAAGAGGGCTCTTCAGGTAGAGTTAAGGATACTTCAGCAGAGTCATCTGATGAATCAGAATCATCAGAAGACTCGAAGTATCGTCTGTTTGCTTCCAGGGATCGATAAGCGTATCGACCGGTATCGACAACGGGGGTACCCGGAACCGGATCGGTATCGGGAAAAACCCCGGAACCGGGAACCGGAATCGGTATCCTGGTCGATGTGGATGCCCTGGGTACCGGTATCGGTTGTGGTACCGGAACCGGAGTCGGTACTGCTGGCTGCGGTACCGATGGCGTCGCAGCTTTAATAAAAGCCATAATAGCCTGCTGCATGGATTGAACTGTATGATCCATAGACGCCACGACTGTCTGGATGTCGGTACCGGAAGAATGAGCCGGTACCCCAGAACAGTCTAACAGGTGATCGGTCGAGGCCGTGCCATCGATGTCAACCTGTAACCCCATAGGAGGAGCTTTGGAAGCCGGAGCTTCCCGCCGGGGTTGTTTGGCTGGGGCAGGGTCCTCAGGGTCAAGCCTGGGGGCATCTCGATACTTGGAGGGAGATTTGCCCTTTGAGGACCTGCCAGAGGAATGTTTGGTTACCTGAGATCCATCAGGAGAGGAAGACCTGGAAGATGTCGATGCTGGAGTATCTGTAGAAAACAGCATGTGAAACTTGGCTGCTCGGTTTTGTAAGCCACGTTTAGACATCAAAGAACAGGATGGGCAATCCGGAATGGAATGGTCAGGCCCCAAACATTTAAGACACCATTCATGGGTGTCTGTGACTGATATAGTACCGCTACACTTGGTGCATTTTTTAAAACCAGAGGCTTGTTTCTCCATGAGGGAGAATTCTGTGAAGGCCTAGAGGCCTCACAGAACAAACACACCAAGTGGGGAAAAATAAGATTTTTTTTTTTTTTGTAAAGAAATAAGAAAAAAGACCGGCGGTACCGGTCCGGAATCGGGGAAGGCAGACACGCGGCCAAAGAAACAAATTAAAATAACAACTTCTTCAGCGGTGACAGGAACACGACCTGCTGGCTCCGCGGAAAAAGAAGAACTGAGGAGAGTTGGTCAGGAAGGCGGGAAGGCAGCGCGCATGCGCAGTGGGAGGCCCCAAAAGCTTTCCTTCTGGGAAGCTGGGGAGCTTTCCCGCGCAGGCTCCGTCGGTACCGACGTACCCATATGTGAGGACTTATTCCTGCTTGTTCCTGGAGATTTGTATTTCTCCAAGAAATTGGTTCCCCTTTTGTGGTCAAACTATTAGTATCTTCCTGGGCATAGCATACTCAGCTATGTCAGAAGGCTTTCCTGCAGTTAAAATCTAAAGTGCTGGCTATTGGAGCTTCATTCTAATCTGCTACCCCCCCCCCCCCAACACAAGAAGCACAGATACAATGTCCTTCCCAGAACACAATCAACCCTGATCTGCTGCTCCTCCCCCCTCCCCAGAAGTGGCTCTGATCTGATGCCCCTTTTCAGAACCATTCCACCCAGATAATCACGACCCTTGTCAAGGTGCCTCCTTGGCTCTGAAGCCCCCTCTGTCATAAAGAAAGGCCCTCTACCCAAAGGCCAAGATCCATCAACAGAACACCCTCCTCAGAACTCTTCCCAAAAAGATGGCCTCCCACACAGACCCAAGCCTGAAGTCTCTCCCCCCCCCCACCCGATCACCACCAGCACTTACACAGGGAGGCCTCCCTGATGATATGAGTGGATGGGGCAAGGGTGGTCACCTTCCACTTTGCCCTGGTTGCCAGTTACTTCTAAAATGGTGGCAGTAACCTCTAGAAGTAATTCCGCTCGCATGCGGTAAGTATCTGCTCGATGCGCTAAAAGCAGGGCAGATGCACCTTCCACACAGGCTTTGCACTTACCGCACCTTAACTTCTGCAGATAAGGGGAAGTAAGTACAAAATCTAACTGCACTTAAGTAACATGCCTCTGGTGTTATGGGTTCTTCAGCTATCTTTATCTTTATTTCAAAATTTTATATACCACTTTGGCCGAGACATAAAAGCGGTTTACAATAAATAAAAAGTCTACGCTACCTGACTAGAGAAAAGGAACGCCATGGTAAGATAGGAAGAGGGGAAGACTTACAATAGGTGTAAGACTTACAATAGTTATACCGGACACAACTGAAAGTACTCAGGGAGGGATATTAGGAGGGAGGTCAAAGGCTTGTTGAAATAGATGAGTCTTCAGTAACTCCTTAAACTTTGGATATGAGGGTTCCAGATGGAGGGAGGGTGGTAGGGCGTTCCAAAGTGTGGGGCTGAGAAAAAAGAAAGCTGAGTGACGGGTTTGTTCTAAATGTGCTTGGGACGGAGAGGGCAAGGACAAACGATTGGCATGCAAAGCACAAAGCTGGTGGTAAGGCGTATGGAGAGCGATAAGGTTGGATAAATACAGAGGGGTGGATGTATAGATGGCTTTATGTGTCAAAATAAGGAATTTATACTGAAATTGGAAACGGAGAGGCAGCCAGTGAAGATGATAAAGGATGGGAGTGCATGATCGTAATGACGGGCCGATGCAATAAGGCGAGCTGCAGTGTTTTGTATGAGCTAGAGACGCTGTAGTTGGTAGGCTAGTAGGTTAGCCAAAAAGACGTTACAATAATCGAGTCTGCTGATGACTAGTGCCAGTACTAAGGTGATTAGGGAGCTAGTGGGAAGGAGGGAACGGACGGCTCTAAGAGAGCGACGAGTGAGGGCAGAAATATGATAATGAAAGGAGAGGGATGAATCTAAGATTACTCACAAATACCGGAAAGAAGTAACAAGCGGAATTGAAATATGATTAATCTGGGGAGCCACTATTGGACAAGGCCTGCTTGGGGAGACCCACATTGCTGTGGATTTGGAGGGATTCAGGTGAAGAAAATTCGAGGAAAGCCAGTGGGCAATGTGGGTAAGACATTGATTGAGCTGAGAAATGTCTGACAATACTGGTGAAGTGTGAAACAGAAGGATAATGCCATCTGCATAGATATAGGATGAGACCGGGTATTGCTGGATCAGAAGAGGCAGGGGAGAAAGGAAAATGTTAAATAACAAGGGAGAAAGAACAGAGCCCTGTGGCACACCACAGATAAGAGGGAGAGAGTAGGAAGACTGGTTATTAGAGTGGACGGTAAAGGAGTGGGCTGTAAGAAATGAGCGGAACCACTGCCACACGGTGCCGCGTAATCCAAAGTCATAGAGGCGAGAAAGGAGCGTTTGGTGATCAATGAGGTCAAATGCTGCGGATAAGTCGAGTGAAACGATAAGGGTGAAGTCTCCACGATCATGAGCAACGTGGATCTCATTCAAAAGGGCCAAAAGAACGGTTTCTGTGCTATGCCCCGGCCGAAATCCTGCTTGCCGGGGGTGAAGAGTGTTAGTAGTTTCCACATGTGAATTTAGTTGTAAGAAAGCAAAACGTTCCAGCACCTTAGCCAAGAAAGGAAGGTTAGACACAGGATGCCAATGGGAAAGAACAGAGAGATCAAGAGAAGGTTGCTTTAAGAAAGGGTGAACAATGGCAGATTTCCATGAAGAAGGAAAGATGCCAGAAGAGAAACTAGTATTGATAATTGTGACCATGATAGGGATTAATTGTAAAGATGGTTCAGCCAGCCAATGAGACGGAATCGGATCTAGTTTGCAAGTTGTCTTCCTACACTTGGAAAGAGCTTGTAACAACTCAGTAGAGGTGATAGAAGAGAAGGAAGACCAGGTATGAGCTAATGCCCGATTGGGTGGGGGGAAAGAAGATATCCCCAAAGGCCCTGGGCAAGATGACTTGTCAGTGGGAGCCAATGAAGAGGGAGAGAGAGGTAGAGATGACTGAGGTGAAGGAGGGGGACTAGAAAATGAGGAACACAAGTTCAGGATCTTATCAGAAAAAAAAGGCAGCCAAGATTTGAGGAGCTGGCGCTTTGTTTAACAGATTGGGGGATGAAGCGGTAGAGGAAAGCTTACGTAGAATCGTAAAAAGTTGTCTGGAAGAATGTGCAGCTTCAGCGATATTTGTAACGTAAAAGGAACGCTTGGCGGACTGTACAGCTGTACGATATGCAGAGTAACGTTGTTTAAACTGAAGGAGCGTCTCGGGCGAGGGGTGTTTAGACCAGTGGCGCTCTGCCTGTCGGAGTTGATTCCGCTGGAGTCGCAGCCTGGATGGTACCAGGGAGAGTGAGTCTGATGGGAAGGCCTAGTACTAGGACAAAGAGGAGCTAAGCCATCAAGAGTTTCAGTGAGAACGGAATTCCAAAGCAGGGCTTGGGTATCAGATGAGCAAGAGACAAAATCAGAGGGAAAAAGAGAGTGGGCAGATGGGAAAGCACTAAGTGTTGCAGGAGTAATACGACGGCGCAAACCTGACGGGGACTGGGATATCAACAAATCAGCTGTATTTGAATGTGAGTGAGACAAAGAAAAGGAAACACAGAAGTGATCCAACCACGGAACACGGTGAGTGATGGGGGTAGAAATTGAGGATTGTAAGGTAGAAGGTGAGAGAACGCGGTCTAAGGTATGGCCTGCTACATGAGTAGGACCAGGGACATGCTGGTAAAGGGAGATATCATTCAGAAGGTTCAGGAAGACCCGGTCTTTTTGTCTACAAGGCGTATCTATATGGTATGAGATCCCTCAAAATGAGGAACCCCTTATATTTACATTAACCCCCTTCACACATATATGTCATACAACTGTGACTTGGTGCAGACAAGCAAACACCATCTGTCCTCTTATAAGTGCAGTAGTTGCTGGACACTTTAATTGGTCTTATTTTTACTTACTTATATAAGTCACGTCCACGAATTCAGGATCGGAGACATTACTCCCCTTTTCATTGGTCGCATTTACAATGATGGTATAAAGTGTCCATAGGGATGTATGCTTTTTATCAAAATAACATGAGTTTGGACCTGAAGTTTTGTAGTCTGGACATTCTACACTTTCTGGGTGCCTGAAATAAAAATTTGAACAGTACATGAATTACAGTGGAAAAGAAAATAAATAATATATATAAAGGTATGCATTTCGTCTTCCTCAGATCTGTTGTTGGAGGTTGTACATTACCGACACAAGGAGGTTAATTTACAATACATAAGCTCCAGTGTTAAGAGCTTGGTACTGTATTAACAGTGAGATAATATTTACCATGGAGAGCTGCAGCCATTTGATCTGAATATGACAGTGTTTTTCTTTTGAGGGGGCCTGGTAGTTCCTTCTTAATACCGTAGCTCAGTGGTTTTCAGCCCTTTCCTGGGGTACCCTCTAGCTAGTCTGATTTTCAGAATATCCACAGTGAATATGCATGAGTTAAATTTGTAGGCACTGTTTCTACAGCAGGCAAATCTATCTCATGCATATTCACTGTGGATATCCTGAAAACCAGGGGTACATCAGAACACAGTTAAGAACCAGGGATCTCAGTCCATCAGAACCAGCGCTGGGATACTGGTGCCTCAGTCGCTTTCATTGTTTCAAAAAGAAACTGATAATATGAAGAAATAAAAAGCACTAAACAGCATTTTAGGACTTGATGCTAGAAAAGAAATTCAGCATGATTTCTCATGGCCTAACCTTCATCTAACTTTGGACATAATTTGGTCAGCCATTGGAAGCCTCAGTATGGCACTGACTGGGTAAATGTCTTAATTATCTTCTCAGTTTCATGTTAAGAAAGGTGTTACTGCTCAGCTTGCCTCTGAGGAAGCTATAATTCATCAGAGAATGGAACCTGGTGATGGGTGGTATATCGAATAATGAATAAACTCTGATGCCGAATGCAGCTTGGTTAAAGCAGGGAACAAAGAAGCAGCTCTAATGAGCGATAATCAGTTTGCACATGGGACTCGGGAAATGCTGATAATAATCTCAGGAGAAAAAAAATCTTCATTTTCCTAAACTTCAGTTCACTGCAGCTCAGGAAATTATGGTTTTGAAACTCTCTCCAGAAGCTTTTCCACCTTTTGCTGGTACTTATTACATATCAGTATCAGCGAAGGTTCCTCTCAGGAAGACTGAATGGAGACTTCTCAGATTTCTGAGGATAGTTTGGATTTAACAGCAGTCTTCAAAGGAACTGGTGGTGGAGTCCACTTTGATTGTTTCTTTTGTATTCAAGGTGGATAGGGATTCAATCTTTAGGTTCTATTTTAACACAGAAATGCTTTGATTCCTACTCTATCTGTAATGGCCTTCCTGATGTGGTTAGCCCACTCAAAGGAGAAGAAAATATTTTTTGTTAATGTGCCTGCGTATTTTTCCAATTGGAGAGTTGCTTTTTCTAAAATGTCCTTGTAAGTGTATTGCACAATATGTATTTTTTTTGATCCCTCTCAATTGACTGCTTTTTTAGTGGATAAGAGACACATTTCACAATGGGACGTCCACGTGCAATCTGGGACATCAAAGCTAGAACGTCTGGAAAGAAAGCAGACGCGTGTAAGTTCAGGCGCGATTTCGGAACGTGGACATGCCCGATATGGACGTCTATCAAATGTCTATATAGATGTCCCTAGGATAGCACTTCAGAAACAAGAGATGGTTAGAGTAATGGCAGGGTGGCCAGGGTTCAAATCCCAGTGTGGGCCTTTGTGATCTAAGGCTAGTCACTCAATTCTTCATCTTCTCTAAACTCTCTGGATGTTTTAAGGTGAAAACAAGCACTTGCCTGGTGCTTAGAGCAGGTATAAATATGGATGTGCTTGCAGACGTCTGACGTTTCTGAGATCGAATGGGGACATATAAGTCCATTACTCCTTCCCGGACATGTCTTCACCACACCCTCTTGCCTACTTGGGTGTCCCTGCACCGGAGACATCTGCAAACGTCATTTGTGGAATGGCTATGGAGACGTCTCTGTGATTTCACTGTTCATGTGTATGTCTTCAGACATCCAAATCATGACTAAACCTTTTAAAATGATCCTCTAAGCCTCCTGAGTTTCTTCTTTGGGGAGTCAACCCATGGTATAATTTGCTAAACCTCTGTTCTTGCTTCCGATTATAATATATTATGAGCCCGGAAAGGAGCACATCTGGGCTGTCCGGATGGCCCCAAGCAGGATAGGCCTTGTTAGGACCCGATTCTGTAACGCGGGAGCAAAATGTTCCTGCGGCATACAGAATCGAGCCCTGAGACAGCCCGGCCTGCCCCTGCATGCCTGTGGGGATGTCCTCCCTGCAGGCTCCCTTGTCACCCATGGCGCAGACCCTCTTCTTCCCTGCTGCCTGACCCATGGCTGGGCAGCCGGGGCCTGGAATGGGCAGTGGGGACCTACCTGTCCATGGCCCCGACCCTGGTGGGGGGGAATTCTGGCCCCGATTGCCCGGTAGATGCTGCTTATTCCACTTTTGAGGTGGAATAAACAACACGTATCCCCTGACCCCACAGGTTGTACAGGGCTGTGATGTGAATCGGCCATGTAAGTCCTGCCGCCTCGGCCCGCTCCCACTCCACCAAGACTCCACCCCCTCCCAGCTCTCCCTTACTGCTGCTCTAGCTGTGCGGGGAGGGCCTGAGGGGAAATTGGGAATAGGGGCAGGACGGGGCCTATGTCTGTTAGCTACTAATGTAACCTTTTGCTTTATTATGATATGAGGTTTATATTTTAGATCTATAATGTTTCTTTTGGATATTATTCTGTACCGCGCTCTCTATGGTGGACTGAATAGAGGAGCATTTTGGGATTTGATAATGAGAACTTTTTTGCTATGTACATTTTTGTTATTTCCATTGTTTCTCTTTTTCGTGAAACTGTTATACTCATGTTATATTCAAAATGCTATTAATAAAAATAAAAAAAGAAAATCAAGGCATTTGACAGCATTAGGGCCAAAGGAGCCCTTTTTACTAAAGAGCGGTGTTTTTTGCCCTTAATTCGAGTTTTGAGTCAAAATTAATGTACATTAGATGTAACCTCACCACAGCGATTGGCTAGCATGTGCTTGACAGTTATGGTGCAGGCAAGCCCCATATCATGTGTTCCGACTCTTGGCAATTACCGTGGGTGCACCTACTGCCACCTACCGAGGCTGGTGGTAGGTGCATCTGCGCTAACTGCAAAATTGGCAATTAGTGTGTGCTATTGATACCCACGCTAAACTCAATGTACAGTCAACACTCCTCTCTGCCCTAACCCAGCCCAGACCCTTCCCCATCACATGATGTGTAGTGAATACCCAGTTCAGCACACAGTAATTGTAAGAACTATCATAGTAACATAGTAAATGACGGCAGATAAAGACCAGCATGGTCCATCTAGTCTTTCCAGAACGATGGCAAGAGTAGGTGCACCTGCTGCTCCGTGCAGGCCACCACTCCCCATGTCCTTGTTTAGGGGTGAATCCACCACTCCATGCAGGACACCCCTATTTGTTGAGAAATTAGATGGTTCAGTTTATTTTGATTTTATCCTGTTGCTGTAAAGGGATCCACTGTGTCTGTCCCATGCCATTTTGAATTCCATCACCGTGTTTGCCCCCACCACTTCCATCGGGAGGGCATTCCAAGCATCCACCACCCTTTCTGTGAAAAAGTATTTCCTGACTTTGCCTTTCAATTTACCACCTTGCAGCTTCCTGTTATGCCCTCTAGTTTTACAGCTTCCCCGTCTTTGGAAGAGGTTTGTTTGTTCATTATTTCTCTTTAAGTATTTAAAGGTCTGAATCATATCTCCCCTGTCCCTCCTCTCCTCCAAAGTGTACATGTTTAGGTCTTCAAGTCTCTTCTCATAGGGCTTCTGACACAGGCTCCAAATCATTTTGGTCGCCTTCCTCTGAACAGTTTCCAGTCTTTTTACATCCTTTGCAAGTTACGGTCTCCAAAACTGAACACAGTATTCCAAGTGAGGCCTCACCAGTGACTTGTACAGTGACTTGTATCGAGGGCCCATAGACATGCATGTTAACCACATAAATAGTAATTAGATCTTACCTGCTAATTAGTGTTCCTGAAGGAACGACAGTCCAGTCCCTTTACTTCTGGGTTACGCAACCCTTCCAGCAGCTTGGAGGCTGAGCCCAACCTTTTTGGGGGATGGAGCGGTATAAATACCACTGGGACCACCCATCAACTCCAGTATTCGATTGAAAAAGCAGATCTAACTAACTTCTACTGAAAACTCCATAACGTAACATAATATAAAAATTCAAACCTATGTAACAGGCATATATATTGAAATCCTTTTTTTTTTTTTTTTTATATGTAAAGGGAAAAAGGAGAGGAGGCCTGGTAACAGCCTGAGGAGATGTCTGCTTCTACCCGAGCCGGCTTCCTCCTGGTCTTCTTCCTGCCGTACCGGTCCTACGCCCGAAACAGTGCCTTGCCATGAACCCGAGGTCTGAACGGTTGCCGGAAGCGGGTGGGATCAGGGACTGGACTGTCGTTCCTTCAGGAACACTAATTAGCAGGTAAGATCTAATTACTATTTCCTTATCGTCACTCCAGTCCAGTCCCTTTACTTCTGGGAAGTACCAGAGCAGTTCACCCCTGGGTGGGTTCCGGCATACCGGACTGAAGAACCGTTAGCCCGAACCGGGCATCTGCTGCACTCTGCACGTCCAGCCTATAGTGCTTGGAGAAGGTGTGCAGCGATGACCAAGTCGCTGCCCTACAGATGTCCAGCGGAGGTACCAGGGAAAATTCCGCCCAAGAGGCAGCCTGAGCCCGAGTGGAGTGGGCCCGCAGCCCCACCGGAACCTGCTTCCCCTTCAGGATGTAAGCGGAGGCAATCGCCTCTCTGATCCACCTGGAGATGGAAGCCTTGGCAGCCGCCTCACCTTTGTGCGGCCCTCCAAACTGGATGAATAGTCGGTTGGACTTTCGGAATGGCGCTGTGCGAGAGAGGTAACGTTTCAAGGCCCTCTGGACGTCTAGGAGACGCAGCTTGTCGTTCCTACCTTCCTGCCCCTTGGACGCTAAGACTGGTAGGGTAACTGTCTGGTTCATATGAAAAGGAGAGATAACCTTGGGTAAAAAGGATGGCACTGTACGCAGGACCACTTTGTCCTTGAGGAAGGACAGGAAGGGGGGCTGGGAAGATAGTGCCTGCAATTCCGAGACCCTTCTGGCCGAGCAGATGGCGACCAGGAAGACTGTCTTTAGAGTTAAATCCTTTAAGGAGGCTCTCTTCACTGGTTCGAAGGGTTCCCCGATCAAGGCATTTAGCACTAAGTTAAGGTCCCAAGGAGGGATGACCGATCTCCGTTGCGGACGTAGTCGACTAACCGCTCTTAGGAACCTGGAGACGTCCGGGTGTGCCCCTAAGGGTTTACCCCGGACCTTTCCTCTATAGCAAGAGCTAGCCGCCAGCTGAACCCGCAAGGAGCTATGTGCCAGACCTTTATCAAAACCTGCTTGCAAGAAGTCCAGAATCTCCGGGACCGAGGCCGAAAGGGGCTTCCGATGATGCTCCGCGCACCAAGCTTCGAAGATGCGCCAAACCCTTACATAAGAAAGACAGGTCGAGCGCTTTTTGGCCTTCAACAGCGTCGAGATTACCGCTCCTGAGTAGCCTCGTTTTAGAAGCCGCGCCCTCTTAATAGCCAGGCCGTAAGCGAGAATCGATCCATGTGAGGCATCCGGACCGGACCCTGCCTCAGCAGGTCCCTTTTGTAAGGAAGCCGCCAAGGACGGTCGGCGAGCAGTCTGATCAGATCGGCATACCAGGGGCGGCGAGGCCAATCCGGAGCTATGAGGATTACCAAGCCCTGGTGAGACTCCACCCGTTGGAGAACTTTCCCGATCATAGCCCAAGGGGGGAATACATAGAGAAGACCTTCCGAAGGCCACTTTTGAGACAGGGCATCTAACCCCTCGGACATCCTTTCCCTCCTTCGACTGAAGAATCTGTCCACCTTGGCTGTAGAGAACCGCGCCATGAGGTCCATGACTGGGCAACCCCAAAGGGCCACTATCTGGTCGAAGGTCTCCTGTTCTAGTTCCCACTCTCCGTGGTCTATCTTGCACCTGCTGAGGAAGTCGGCAGTGACGTTGTCCTCGCCCGCCACATGCTGCGCTGAGAGAGCCAGTAGCCGGGACTCCGCCCACTGGAAAGGAGAGTCCGCCTCCTTCTCTAAGGCGTGACTGCTGGTGCCTCCCTGGTGGTTGATGTAGGCCACCGTGGTGACATTGTCGGAGAGAACGCGAATCGCCTTTCCCTGCACTAAGATCCTGAATGCCTTGAGAGCCAGAGAGACGGCCCGCAATTCCAGTCTGTTGATGGGCCACTGTGATTCCAACTGTGACCAGTGACCCTGGATGAACTGGTCCTCGCAGTGCGCTCCCCAGCCTGACAGGCTGGCATCCGTCATCAACAGCAACCACTGATGGGGATCGAGGGGCATTCCGCGGTCCAGGTTCTTCGGACACCTCCACCATTGGAGGGACTGTTTGGTCCGCGGAGCGCAAGGTAACTGCATTGAGAGAGGATGATGCTGGGGAGACCAACGCCGCAATAGTGCCCGCTGCAGCGGTCGCATGTGGGCCCTGGCCCATGGCACCACCTCTATCGATGCCGCCATAGTTCCCAGAACCTGGAGATAATGCCACGCTGAGGGATTTCGTCTGCCCAGAAACTGCGTGATTAGACCTCTTAGATCCCTTGATCTTGACCGTGACAGGAATACTCTGCCCCTGAGTGTGTCAAATCTTGCTCCGAGGTATTCGAGTTCCTGAGAGGGAGTCAACCTGCTCTTTGTCCGGTTGATGACCCACCCCAACTCCTCTAGGACCTGAATCACTCTGGATGTTGCCGAATGGCTTTCCTGTTCCGACTTTGCGCGGATCAGCCAGTCGTCCAAGTAGGGATGCACTAATATTCCCTCCTTCCTGAGGAAGGCCGCTACTACGACCATTACCTTGGTGAACGTTCTGGGAGCTGTGGCTAGGCCAAAGGGCAGGGCCTGGAACTGAAAGTGGCCTCTTGGTACTGCGAATCTCAGGAACTGTTGATGGGACTTCATGACCGGGATGTGCAAGTAGGCTTCCGTCAAGTCGAGGGAAGTTAGGAATTCCCCTCCCCTCACGGCCGCTATGACTGAATGTAGGGTCTCCATCCGAAAGTGAGGCACCCTGAGGCAGCGGTTGACTTGTTTTAGATCTAGGATTGGTTGACAGGAACCCTCCTTTTTTGGTACCACAAAGTAAATCGAGTACCGACCCGATCCGCACTGGTCTGGAGGTACTGGAATTACCGCCCCTAAGGCTATTAGACGGGCAAGAGTTTTCTCGATTGCCGTCCTTTTTGTTGGAGCGCCGCAGGGCGACTGAACAAATGCTGGTGGGATTTGCTTTGCGAATTCTAGCGCATAACCTTCTCTGATCACCTCTAGGACCCATTGATCGGACGTGACACGGGTCCAGGCGGGGAGAAACAGCCTCAGGCGGCCGCCTACCGGCCGTCCTTCCCCCTGGACCCCCGACATCTCATTGTTGTTTCCTAGGGCCCGAGAAGGAGGAGGAGGAGGAGGAAGCCCCAAATCCCCGACCTGCCCCTCGAAAACCTCTGAAACCTTGTCCCTTAGAGGGAAACTGGCCCCTGGAAAATGGATTTGATCTGGCTGTTTGAAATCTCCGCGCCTCCCTAGGCTGGGTGCGCACTGGGGCTAGGGGGCGACCTTGTCTTGGTCTGTCTTCTGGGAGTCTGCCTCCCTTAGACTCGCCCAGATCTTTGACCAGCTTCTCAAGATCCTCCCCAATTAAGAGTTTCCCTTTAAAGGGGAGCCGACTTAGGCGTGCCTTCGAGGAAGCATCAGCTGCCCAATTACGTAGCCACAGATAACGTCTAGCCGCCACCACCGAGGCCATTTTTTTGGCTAGGTTTCTGATGAGGTCATACTGACTATCCGCCAAGTAGGCTGCGCCGGATTCCACTCTGGCCGAGTTCGCCTGAATCTCGGCCGAAGAGTCCTCTGACTGAAGCTGCTGAGCCCATCTTAAGCAGGCTCGGGCCACCCAAGCTCCTGACACGGAGGCCTGCAATGCGAGGGCGCTTACATCAAAGGCTTGTTTCAGGAGTGTATCCAGCTTCCTGTCTTGTGTGTCTTTTAAGGCTGAACTGCCCTCAACTGGGATAGTCGTCTTCTTAGTAACTGCTGATACCGCTGCATCCACCCTGGGCGATTTTAGCAGTTCCTTATCTGTCTCTGGGAGAGGGTATAGGCGAGACATGGTTCTGACTCCCCTTAAACTGGATTCCGGTTGGTCCCATTCCTCCTGGATCATCTGGCGCACTACCCTGTGGACCGGGAAGACCTTCTGGGATCTCCTAATGGCCTGTATTAAGGGGTCCTCCAACGCCTCTTCCTGCGATGGTATGTCTGAGGCCACATTGAGTACTTTTAAGGATTCATTAATTAAAGCTGGGAGCTCCTCTCGCCTAAAGACCCTAACTATCCGAGATTGATCTTCTTCCGGGATCTCTCCTTCCAGTTCCTCCTCATCCTCGTCCAGATCCTTCATCGAGCCATCCTCCTCCGGAGCCCCCTGGGAAAAGGACGGTAGGAGGTCTTCCCCATCCAGACGCGGACGCTTAGAAGGGATGCTAGATTCCGGGTTGATAGCCCCGAGGAGTCTGGCTGATCTTTCTTCCACTGGGGTGGTAACCTCCTCTGCTCCTAGGCCCTGCTTGCGCAGGCTGTAGGCCTTATGGAGTAAGAGGATGAAGTCAGGGGAGAAAAATTCTCCGTCCCCTCCTGCACTCGAGGGTGGGGGCGGAGGAAGCAGGGGAGGCGTGGGTAGCTCAGAGGGGGTAGAGATTGAACCCTGGGACCCCCCCCCCTCCCCTACTAGAGGATCTGTTGATCCCTGGGAGGGCTGTAATATTTCCTGTTCTACTGATGCAGCCACTGTGGCGCAGCTCCTGCAGATTCCTGCCTCTGCGGAGGTGCCCCTGCGCGTACCACAGGAAGGACAGCGCGGCTTAGATGCCATGGGGAAAGGCTGGGGCTTATCCTTGTAGGCCCCTGAAACCAAAGCCCAATTACTCTTAGGAAACAATTCCTTTATATACCCTTAGAAGATTCAAACAGATTACCTTAAACTAAACTCAATAGGGCTGCAAGGAATTAAGAGCGATTAAAATTAACGTTAAATAAAATACAAACGAAATCGAACATAATTCAAAAAATTAAATCGAAATTTAATTAAAATTAGTGGCTAACACTCCTTTATCCCCTAAGGGAGGTACTTGCTGTTTGCAGGGCTTGAAGATCCTGGGCCCGATGCTGTGATTACCACCCGAGGGCTCCACACGTGGTAGGCCTCACCACGTGGAGCCTGCTCGGGGAAAAAATGTTTCTGGCGCCTGTCTGCGCTCCCAGGCTGAGTCCGGCGCTGAGCCCCAACTGAAGCACGAGTGCGATCGCCGCCTGATCGCACCGTGAGATAACCCGGGCACCACGCGGTTCTTCTCCGCGGTCAATAGCTTCGGGCCGGGATGGTGGCTTCCCTCCGGGTTGTCGTTGCAGCCTCTAGCGCTCAGCCACCTTCAGGGCTTCGGCGCGAGGCTGTTTCCCCCAAAGACGGCAGAGCTAGAAGCGCAGGAAGCTGGGTAGAGCAGAGCACCTCCTCGCTGCTGCAGACCCGAGACTTTGCTCTGCTAGCCGCGCCGGAGCCCGGGGGGGGGGGGGGGAGAGAGAGGCAAACCTTAAAGGAGCAGAGCCCCCAAAAACGCTAAAGAAATAAAGGTGAATAAAAGCAAAATTAAATAACTAAATTAAGTAAAATTAAGCAAAATTAAGTAAAATTAAGGTAGGACTCCAGTAAGCCCCAGGCTTACGGAACCCTCCAGCTGCTTGGAGGCTGAGAATACTGGAGTGGGTGGGTGGTCCCAGTGGTATTTATACCGCTCCATCCCCCAAAAAGGTTGGGCTCAGCCTCCAAGCTGCTGGAAGGGTTGCGTAACCCAGAAGTAAAGGGACTGGACTGGAGTGACGATAAGGAACACACTTTAAGAAAAGGGCCCCAAAGCAGTTTTGCGTAGCTCTTTGTAATTCAATATTTAATATAAATCATTAATCAGCTGTGACAAATATCGTTCCATCAAATTTAATATTGTATAGAGAAATGTGTATAAATGTGTTTATATTGGACCAAAGGTCTTTCAGTTTTAATCATCACACACTTAAGGACATGTTTATTAAACCGCGCTTCCAGAGCAGAGCAGGATTAGCATGTGGTTTCAGCAACATGCTAAAAAGTAGCACAGGGCTCCTGCATTATCCTGGTAGCATGCATCCTGGTGGGGACTGGGCAGGACATATGGGTGTTCCTGGTATGCTGTGACTAGCACGGGCACTAGTGGTCCACGCTAAGTGCAATTGATGCCAGTAACATGGTACAATTAACGCCACCTAGTCAGCAGGCGTTATTTGCACCCATGGTCCGGTTTCCATGGTACCACATGGCTTTCCTGCACTAACTTCAGGGGGATGGATGCATATGCCCCTCTGCAGTTAATGATGAGCCCCGTGCTGGTAGTGTGGCCCACACGTGCGCTACCGGTGCTGGACTTAGTAAACATGACCCTTAGTGAAAAACGTTTCAAAACATCGCAAAACCACAAGGTCATGAACAAACTTAACTTAAGTATGTTAACATACTTAACTTATGAAGTTAACATACTTAACTTCAAAATTAAGTAGCAGTCATCTTACTCAGGAGCCTCGAAATCAAAACAGACTATTCATTTTCACATGTACTTAAAAATCCATACATCATTATTATAAACCAAGAGGCAGACTATAAAATAATCATAGTATTAATACATAAGGATCATTTTCTCTGAAACCAAATTCCTGTAGCCTTTCCAATGAAGTTGCACAGTCTGAATTCCACTGTTTCGTGAATCCTGTGGTTTTCAGGTCCACGTTTTTCACAGACAAAATGCAGTAGGAAGGACTGGAAGTGCTCTCAGTGTAGAGGCAGTTTAATGGTTAGCATTTTCGAGGTCAACAGAGACACAGCTCCCTTGGCAAATGTATGGGTCAACTGTGAATTCCCCAGGCTTTAGAATGGTCTTCAAAAACCATGCTTTGGATAAAAGTGTCAATTTCCTCCAAATTCATAAGCTTCTCCCTGGTGTTATGTTCCTGGATTCCCTCCGATTCCTTGCTGTTTAAGGAACACAGACCCCTTACGAAGAATCAAAAGTCACTGTGGATGGAAGTGTTACTTTCTGACAAACGCTGCCTAGGAAACACATTTCTTTTTAAGAGTACCTGGAGCTATGGAGGGTAATTTTATAATGGGGCACCTAGGTTAAAGCAGTCGAAATGTGCCTGTTTTCAGCCTATTTTATAGAGACAAGTAAGAGGGGAAGACCACTCCTAAGCTTAAGAAGATCAGGAAGGCTGAAGTCACAAGGCAGCAGAGTTAGAGAATGCCAAGACTACATTTCCCTACATTCCCAGGGACCAGAGAGGATCATGGGGCAGGAGGGCCCGGGTGGGAGGGGCAGTTGGAAGGTGATGCAGGGATGGTGGTGGAAGAACTGGTGCTAGACTCACAGACCAGACATAGAGCCTATGGAGCTGGAGTCCCTGGGATACAACAGACCAAGCACAGGGTTATGCATAGAGGCCGGTACGGCACAGCTGTTAAAACAGCCAGCTCCAGGAGTGAGACATTTTGGCCAGTTCTGGTTTTAAATTTGCATTGCAATGCAGTATGATATTTGTATCCCTGATTTTACCCACTGGAATCAGTGCTGAAGGTCCCATAATGCATCAGAATGAGATTGTCAGAAATCCAGGACTGGATTGAAATCTCCTCCTGGAACTGGGTAACTTGGCAGCTGTGGTACAGTGTCCATGTGAATCCGCACCGGAGTAAAGCAGGTAGGAGAGAGACTGCTTGCTAAGAGAGAGTGTTGTTTGGACTCCTACCAAGAAAAGAGATTTCAAAGGTTGTTCCGAGATACCGCTATGGAAACCTAATATGGAGGACAATGAGCCATGATTTGAGTGCATCTGCATATTGACACTAGGGAGTCTGAAATCCTGAAATATGCTGTAAAGAGTTGCAGAGTATAGTCAAGTAAAGACATTTCTAGTAGAACACCTGTTTGATTAAGAAGGACTCTCATGGGCCGGTTGGAGGTTGGTAGCATGAGAATTCAGTGAACACAACCATGAGAGGCAGCCACTATTGACAGTAGCCATCTGTTAAAGGGAGGGATAGCAGTGAGAAAAGGAGTACTGTTTGTTGAATTACAGAGCCAGAATGCTTTATTAGAGCACCTGAAGGTGGAATTACTGGAAAATCACATGGTGAACTGACTCCTGCAGTGTTAACCTGGCAGGGTAAGCCCAGTCTGTGGCATACTGTTTGGTTTTCATGAGACCGATCTTTTCCTGTGCACATAATAGGAATGTATAAAATCCATTCTATTCAAGAGGATTTAGGGGCACAGGAGCCACAATAGCTTTTTACACACAGAATTTCTTCTCTTGCAATTACTCTGATCTTCAACTGACATACTGCATCCCCAGTCAGTTGATAGAGGTCTGTAACCTGATGAAAACCAAGATCTAAATTCATAGAGGAAATGGTAGTCAAGCAAAACATTGCTCCCTTACTTTTCTGTGGTGTACAAGAGGGTGTAGTTGGTAGGCAGTCCTCCATCATAGCCTGGCTTCCACCAACAGGAAAATGTTTCCTTCTCTGGAGAGCGGCACTTAATTACTTCTGGCTTATCGGGAGCGGTTTGTCCTGTGAAAAATCATAATTAAACAGTAGCTGCCACTGTAATTATTACTTGATAAAAGTAAAATTAGTTCAGTGCAACCTAGCGACACTTTTGGGTAGAACTGCTAATTTTTCAAGGTTATTGAAAGTTTAAATCAGCCATCTTTTGGAACCACTAAGGTCCCTTTATCAGACAATTCTTTACAAATAGTTAACATAACCATCCCTTGGTATATTCTAAAACTAATAATTGGACTCGCATAAATACTAATAGATACATAAACTCAGTTATTTATTGTGCTATGATAGGAGATAGATAATAAAACTACGCACTGTCTAGCAAAGCCTGCAAGTATTTTTGGCATGTGGGGTTTGCCATAGTAGCCAAAGCAAAATTGTCTGGGTAGTTTGGCTTTGATCAATGCCTGATGCCATTTTCCAACACACCCACACAAATCTGCATATGTTTATTTATTGTGCTGGGAATGTTTTTTTTACAGCAAAACAACCCGAGTGAATGATTGCCCTCATTCTCCCAACCTAACCGCACCCCTGGAACACGTACGTAAATATGTGGGTAACAGCATGCATACAGGGTGAGCACTAATCAAACAACCCATTTCTGTGAGTGAAAGAGCATTTTACCCATGCAAAGGGCTTTCGTTTTCTCTATGTATGTTGGGAGCAGTGTCACGGTCATGACCCTGCAGTAACGTTTTCACTGCTACCACTTAAAACATAAAAAGAAAGAACAGCACAAGAAAAATGTCTTTCCTCAAACCACAAAGAAAAGTAATATTTACTGATAAGTAAATAAGGAATGACAGGCTTTGATTTCCAAATAAAAGAGAGTAATTTATAACAGGGTGCCTAGGTTAATAGGGCAGGAAAGCTAAATAGGTGCTTGTGTGTCTGTATTAAATATTAGCACAAATCCTGCAGAAATGTCGCCTGCATTGAAGGCAGAGATAGTTACATCTGCTGGGGAGAAGGCACATAAAGTACACATGCATAAATCATGCCCCGCCCACACTCCTCCCCTGGGCACACTTGCGGTACAAGGACACACCAAAGTGCACCATGTGTACATTTGGGCGTGACCTAATTTTATATGAGACTCCTTACACTCATAAATCAGCATTTTCAGCATGCAGATGGTTTATAACTACCATTTCTAAAACCCTGCCATTTCATATGGGTAACACGTGCTGCCCTTATGTCAATGTTTGTTGTGTCATATGCCGTGTAAAGAGAGGCCACGACTGATAGAATATTACTCATCTATTCACAATATCATATAATCATTAGCATTTTTGTAGAGGAACGTTCTATTTATATATCATGGCGTTGTAGCCTGGTGTTTAGAGCAGTAATTGGGAGACGTGATTCAACATAAGCTCACGACTCCTCTCTGCCTCGGCTTCACTTGGCCAAATCCCTTGATTTCCCTGTACTTCTAGGCAGAGCCGGCCTATCCGCTAGGCGGTCACCTAGGGAGACAGATCTCTATGGGTGGCAGGACATGTGCTTTGGCACACAAGGCCTGCCCCCCCCCCCACGCGCTGAACTCTGCCACCCTTCCCCCCCCATGCTGAGCTGCACCGTGCTGCTGCTCTCTGCCGCTGATTCTGGTGGCAGGGGGGGACAACTCAGCTCAGTGTTAGGCCATGTGCTTCGGCACACATGACCTGCTGCTTCTGAACCCCTGAAGTTGGGTCAGAAGCGTCAGGTTATGTGTGCCGAAGCACATGGCCTTCTGCAATGCCCCCCTCGACCTCGCCGCTGGAATCGGTGATTGCACGGCTCAGCCTGCGGGGGGGGGGGGGGGGCAGAAACCCTTGAGCCAGCCCTTCTTCTATGACCTATCTTAATTGGACTCTAGTGACTCAAAATATACTGTATATAAATCTATAATTTAATTTATGAAGCCAGATTAGAGGAGATCTAAGTACATAAATATGTGCAGTATATTCTAGAAAAAAAGAAAAGTGAAAGAAGAGCTGAGAGCAATGAACTGAACATCAGTGAATTCAGGGTTCAAATCTCGGTGATGCTCGCTAGCACCTTGGGCAAATTCCTTAATCCTCCATTGCTTCACAGAAAAAACTTACAGTCCATTACACTTTTCCGTATAGTTGCAGATGTAGATACGGTACTCTCCAGATAGTGTCGGGATGGGGCATGAGTGTTCTGTCTAATCATATCGATACTGATTTAATTTAGGATAGCAAAAAGACTATTCTCTATTAAAGTGCTTAGCTATAGGATAGCGGACAGAATAGCATAAGAACATAAGATATGGCATACTGGGTCAGACCAAGGTCCATCAAGCCCAGTATTCTGTTTACAACAGTGGCCAATCTAGGTCATATGTACCTAGCAGTTTCCCCAAGGGACACAGGTTCCACAATGCTTCAAGCATTGATATCCTGGGTCCCTTCTTAATAATGGTTTATGGACCTTTCCTCCAGGAACTTGTCCAAACCTTTTTTAAACCCAGCTACATTAACAGCTACATCCTCTGGTAACAAATTCCAGAGTTTGATTATACGTTGAGTGAAAAATATTTTCTTTTGTTAGTCTTAAATAGTTTACCCTGTAGCTTCATTGCATGTCCCCTAGTCTTTCTATATTCTGATAAGGTAAACAATTGATCTACGTTTACCCGTTCCACTCCATTAATTTATAGACTTCTATCATATCTCCCCTCAGCCGTCTCTTTTCCAGGTTAAAGAGCCTTTCTTCATAGGAGTATTCTTCCATCCCCTTTACCATTTTGGTGGCTCTTCTCTGAACCTTTTCTAAAATCGCTATATCCTTTTTAAGATACGGTGACCAGAATTGCACACAATATTCAAGGTGCGGTCTCACCATGGAATGATATAGAGGCATTATAATATCTTTTGTTTTATTTTCCATTCCTTTCCTTATCATACCTAGCATTCTATTTGCTCTCTTGGCCGCTGCTGCACACTGGGCCGAGGGTTTTAACATGGTATCCACAATGACGCCTAAATCTTTTTCCTGGGTGGTGGTTCCTAATGTGGAACCTTGCATCGTGTAACCATAGTTTGGGTTGTTCTTCCCTAGGTGCATAACCTTGCACTTGTCCACATTAAATTTCATCTGCCATTTTGATGCCCAGTCTTCCAATTTATCAAGATCCTCTTGCAATTTTCCACAATCCTCTTGGGTTTTAACAACTTTAAATAGTTTTGTGTCATCTGCAAATTTGATAACCTCACTCGTTATTCCACTTTCCAGGTCATTTATGAATATGTCAAAAAGCAGTGGACCCAGCACAGATCCCTGGGGTACACCACTATTCACCTTTCTCCATTGGGAAAATTGGCCATTTAGCCCTACCCTCTGCTTTCTATCTTTTAAAAAGTTCCTGATCCACAATAGTACACTGCCTCCTATCCCATGACTCTTTAGTTTTGCCAAAAGTCTCTCATGAGGGACCTTGTCAAAGGCTTTCTGAAAGTCCAGATACACAATATCAACCGACTCACCTTTGTCCACCTGATTATTCACTCCTTCAAAAAAACATAACAGATTAGTAAGACAAGATCTTCCTTGTCTAAAGCCATGTTGGCTGTCTCCCATTAGGCCATGACTATCTACATGCTGAGTAATTTTATTCTTTATGATGGTTTCTACCATTTTTCCCGGTACTGATGTCAGGCTCACCGGTCTGTAGTTTCCCGGATCACCCCTGGAACCCTTTTTAAAAATTGGTATCAGTAGGGTGGTAGCAATCGCCCCTCTCCACATACTGTATATTCAGTGCCACTTATTGAATATCTATGGATAATTTAAACGGTGCAGCTGACGCTGACCGCGGCATTTGAATATTGACTCGTTAGACTGAAAGTCCTCCGAGGACAGGGAAATACATTCAGGCCAGTACAAAACTACCAAAGGGGGGTGAATCCAAATAAGGGACAGATGCCATATGGTAGAGGCATTCAGATATCTTCAGTGTATAAATGAGTCCAACGGGTTAAACTCAAGAGCAACATCAGAAACTAGTTTTTCACAGAAAGGTTGGTGGATGCATGGAATGGATTCTCAGTGGAGATGGTGGAGACAGAAAATGATACCAAAATTCAGCAAAGGGTTGAATAAGCACAGTGAATCTTCAGATGTGAAGAAATAAGGGGAAAAAAGAGAGAGAAACATTGATTTGACACTGAGCCAATTATTTGGGACTTACTTCATAAGTTAGGACAGGTTAATGGCTGCCCTAATTTTATATGGTTCTTGCTATCTAGTTAGCGACTGAATATCACCACTGACTGACTGGCTAACAACACCGATTGCCGTCAAAACTGGATATTCAGTGTCAGGAGCAAGGTAAGTTCTGGTGCTGAATATCCAGTGCCGCTGAATATCGGCCCTTAAGTGTTTAAAAGCAGGACATTGCAAGACAGCTAAGATTTATTTAGAATTGCTGAAGCTATGACTTCAGCAGTTCTGTACTTACCATCCAAAAAATCTGTGTTCTGCAAAAGTAATAAAATAAAGATCATTGATGGCCAGGCCATTATTTCCAGGTTTCTTTGCATGTTGTCTGTTTCTTTCTGAGAGCAAAGCTGAGATCAAAGCTCACTGCAAAATAAAACAACATGTGCCGTGCTTCAGTTATTAAACAAGTTATGCTCCCTTCACAAAGATAAAATATAAATTCAGAGTTAGAGAAAATGACTATATATGAGAAAATAATATTAAAGCCTTAATTAGGTATTTGTCAGTTTGATATAGAACAAGCAACCCTTTCACCACTAGAGGTCAGCAGAACACTTTTTTATATGGGGTTTTGCTGATATTTGCCTTCTGTGTTTTGTTCTGCCTTCAATGCCCAACCTTTACCTTACTTCCAGAAGCAGACTGAGTGTTCTATCTGAAAAGGTTTATTGTACTAGGCTTACTCAATAAAAAGATCTGCAAAGGCCTTGTATCCCAACATAAGGTTGCAAGGTTGGCTCGTTTCCAGCCTTGCTCTGTTGATGTTTGAGGCTGCGTGCTGAGTGTGCAGGCCGTTGCCAGGTAAGGGAAATCACATGCACACACGTGTCCTTGGAAGCAAGGGGTTTTACCATGTCTCTTTCCAGCAATAAACATTTCAACTACTAACAAGGGAGATTACCGTAAAGAATTAGAAAGAAGTTTTCTCTACAGATTTGAACCACTAGAACGAGCTGCTGGTAATGTCAACATCGTTTTAATACCTCTACAAATTTCACCCATGTTAAAAGAAATGCTCTTACATGTCTCCTCTTGTTAACAGAGCATTTTATAGTCCTGCTAAATCCCCGTTCCAACATATTATCCTTGTTCTGCGCTCAGTATGGGATGGTCTGCCTTGTCCCCCCATTATCAGCCTGTATTTCCATGACTTGCATGGATCCGGCACAGACTGCTGGAGGGTGATATCCTTTCTGTTTATACTTGCTGCTGCCTTGCGGCTATAGCTTTTATTTCACTGGATGCAAGTTTTCGGCTGCTTTCCCCGTGGCACGCTGTATAAACCCCTCATCTCTGTGCTCACAGCCACACCCAGGGTGACATCAGATGTTATCTGGAGGACATTCAGGAAACTTCGGCACAGACATTGTTTGCAAAGGGAGGATACTGTGTTGCTACAACTTCATTTCTGCGCATTAAGAAATAGTTTCTTCCAAAGTACAGCAACATAAAGCTGCTTTAAATTGAAATATATATATATATATATATATATTTTTTATTGATTTTAGTTAAATTACACTTAACCAGAAAAGGTAAATCACAGTACAGAATACACTGTAAAAAAGAAAACAAGAAATAGGCAAAATACAAATGATAAAGTCCACATCAAGAGATATGGGCAGAGATTCTAACAGAAAAAAAAAATAAAACAGAAAACAAGGCACTAAAACCTACAATATTGAAATATATACACAAAAGAGGCTTATTAGGGCTAGCTTTACTGCAGTCTGCTTCCATCTTAGCATGCACTAATACCATTAAAATGTGTGAAGACTTTAGGAATGACATGCAGATCAGAACTGAAACATCAAGGTTGCAATACTCACAAGTCCAGTGGTATTCTAGAAGGATCCTGCTAAATATAGAGCCATGCCTAAAATAACCAGAAGGAGGCGTAGGAGTGCAGGTGACACGGGAAGAGCTATTTTACACATGGGAAAAAGGCAACAGGGGAAACATGGCTACATACATGTTTAAATGCCAGCCCCTCCCCGTGTATGAGGGTCATTCTGCAACACTATAGGTGTACATGCTGCCAATTCAACATAGAGGCCATTATCTTTCCACTCCTTTGATCTGAAGGGGGAAACGAGCACCGTTAAGCATATACATGCCAGGAAGCAAGTGTAAATGCCGACGATGTTTTTGATCTTACACGTGCATTCCCTATATGAAATGGGGAATACATATGTAGATTTTTGACCTGCCCAGGCCATTCCCTAACCACACTCCTGATGTTCTCCCTTGCAGCTTCCATGTGGTAAGGGCATTCACGTGTACATTTAGCATTGCCATGTATACATGCTGGTATTTAGACGTGTAAATCACGACTAAAGCTTCTGAAATAACCCCCATTATTAGTAAGTAATGCCGCTGCATAAAATGGAGCCTGCAGTAAATAGTGGGGGTCATTTTGGAAGCCCTATTTGTGCTTTGGATGGGTGAAAATGGGAATAGAGATGTCCAAAGCCAGTTTAGAAGCTGGGCCAGCAGGGCTGGTGCCACATGGTAAGTGTGATAAACACGTCAGGGGTGGGGGGGGGGGGGCAATGTTCAAGGGTGCCAAAGCCAGAACAAATGCAGAGCCAGGAAAGTAGTGCCCCTGAAGCGCGCACACACACCCTAACCAACAGTATGCTGGGTTCCAATCCCAGAGTGCATTGGGTGGCTGAACACATTGCTTGCTCGCTAACGCTGTCTGCTGCTCTTGTAGAGCCAACGCTACCCACTGAGCATGACAGGAAGGTACCGATGTTTGAAGAGACAGTGCAAATGCCGGGGAAGCTGCAAAGTCAGAAATGGGAAGTGTACATACCACAAGTGCATTGGGCGGCTGTGCATGTTCCCTTCTTGCCATTGCCAATGTTGTCTGCCTACTGCTAGTGCAGGGTTTGCTGCTTCATCCGATCTTATCAAGTCCCAAATAAGAAGGGCTTCAGGGCAACTTTGATTGACTCTTTTCCTTGGGAGGAGAGGATCCCTAGTTCCCAGTCCAAGGCAGGGATTTTTTTTCTGGTCTGTTCCCAGGTAGAGCGGCTGTTAGTTCTACCTCCAGTTTGTTTGCTGAAAACCATTATGGTGCAGCCTTGGGCTTTTTGTGCATTGATGCTGTGGAACAAGTTGCCAGCTTTTTTGAGGCAATTAGACAATCTGTAGCCGTTCGGAAAAGTTTTGAAAAGTTAGTTGGTAAATTAGATTGGATGAAGTGGGGATTGCCTGAGCATAGTCCTCCATCGCTCAGGTCTCTGTTGCGTTATTTTAATCCAGTGCTGCTGGCTAGCTCCTCTGTCTTCCAATAAAAAGGCCAATGCAGCAACCCTCTAGTGCATGGTTTGCAAACACAGGTATAATGCAGAGGTTTTTACAGCCATGCTATAAGCAAACAGTATGCAAATGAACTGTGCACAAAAGTCTGCGCTAAACTGAGAGAACAAGCCAGGCACATGCACACAAGTGTCTGCTAGCAGCAGTCATATTCTGCGCACAAAAGGCACTCATGACCATGTGCTGGAACGATATGTGGTGCATAAGAGCAATATTATTCTACTCACAGAGTGGGCGGGCAGTGGGCAGTTGCCAGCCCTGGACGTACGGGGCCGGTTCTAATGTCGACCCTGTATGTCCAAGGCCAGCGAAATGGCGGGGAAGTTATTCCACCTCTGAGGTCGAGGTGGAAAACCTCCCCTGGACCTTTTTTTTTTTTACATTCAGGGTGCAGAAGGGGCTAGGAGTCCAGAAGACATTCCCCACAGACTGACCCTGGCCTTCGGAGGCTGGATTGGGGGTCGGGCTGCGGGGAATTTGCAGTTTTGGTCAGTGACCAGCATCGTGGCTTTTAAATGGAGCCACGGTGTCATGGCAACATGGCACCACAGCTCCATTTAAATGTCCTGACTCAGTTAGATGGGTGCAGTCTGGACAGAATCGCTGTCCCGGCCTGCACCTGCAGGACTGTTCTCAAATCTGAGCCCGCGGGGCTAGATGTGCCCCACGGGATCAGAATCGCTATCCCCTCTGTGCGTCTGGTTCAGACCGGACTCACAGAGGGGATGGATGTGTGAGACAGAATCAGACCCTTAAGGGGTATTAATGAACAAACAAATCTTTTTCAAAGAAGGGGAAGCTGTAAAACTAGAGGGCATATGATGAAGCTGCAAGGCAGTAAACTTAAAAGCAACATCAGGAAATACTTTTTCACTGAAAGGGTGGTGGATGCATGGAATCCCCTCCCGATGGAGGTGGTGGAGGCAAATACAGTGACAAAATTCAAAATGGCATGGACAGACACAGTGGATCCCTTTATAGCAAGAGGATGAAATCAAAACAAACTTAAATATCTTTTCTACTTCAATAAATAGAGGGGGGGGGGGTGACCTGCATGGAGCGGCAGGTATAACCCTAAACAAAGGCATGGAGGGGGAGTGACTTTCACAGAGCAGCGGTTATAACCACTCTGGCCACCTTAATGGGCAGACTAAATGGACCATACTGGTCTTTATCTGTCGTCATATACTAATGTTATGTTACATACACACATGCAGAGGCAGAGGGGTTGGAAAGAATTCTATAAACCATGTTCTGCATGCTTTCCCCACTTCTTTTGTCAATGTGCACGCTGTCTACTCAGCCTCAATTAATCAGTGTAACATAGCCTTTAATACTGACAATAACCTTATTTTATTTATAGAATGAAAAATAATTAATGCACTGTCTTATCTGATCTTGGAACCTATGCAGGGTTGGGCCTGGTTAGTACTTGGATGGGAGACCACCTTGGAATACCATATGCTATAGGCTTACTGTGCAGAGGAAAAGCCTGGCAATCTACTTCCAGTCATACCTTGCCAAGAAAACCCAGAGAATAGTCACTCGATGGACAACTATCCACAAGGTCACTAGGCGTAGACATCATTAATGCACTTTTCTAGATTAACAAGCATCATCTTTATGTACAGTAGGTATTAATTAATACACCCAAATCGGTTCAAATCAAGCAATTTTTCTATCCTTGTCTTAAAAAGTATTATTTTGCTGAAAATCTCAACATCACTTAGTAATACTAGGACAAATGTTTAAGACCAGAGAAAGATGTGCCCATATAGGAAGGCTTGATTCTTCTGTCTTATGTATCAGCCCCAGAATCTATAGAAAAAAAAGTACCTGAGCCAGTCATTACCACCTGTCTAGCTGCTGCATATTATTATTTTCACATATTTCATCTCCGCAGGAATGTACCATTCTCAAAAGACCGGTCAGGGAAAATTAGACCGTTCTATTTGCACTAAGAGAGGTATCACTGACTTAGCATGTTCTGCCCTAGGCAGCATGTGGAGGATAATTTTAGAACAGGGCACCTAGGCTATCAAGGCCTATAGGCATCTATGTTGTCCAGTTTTATGAAGGCAACATGTGGCTGTAGCATCATAAAAAGAAAAAGCACATAACAGCCTGAGTGAGCTCTCAGCTGCTAAGCAGGAAAGAGCCTGGTTAGTACTTGGATGGGAACCTACCTTGGAATACCAAGTGCAGTAGGTTTAATGTGTGGAAGAAAGGCCTGACAATCTACTTCTGGTCACAACTTGCCAAGAAAGCCCAGGAGAGAGCCACAACACAGACGACTAGCCACAGGGACACCAGGAATCAGCATTGCCTTAACGGCACACAACATGACCCCAGGGAAAGCAGGCACACTCATTTATACCTTCTCCAAGGCAGGTTTAAACTGGGTGCATTATGTACTGGAAACAATAGACATATATGTGTATATTTTGGAAGGTATGTGCATTAGTGCCATTCCTATTTCCTTGCCACCTATTCTCTACCCCTAGGAATGCCGTAAAAGTAGGCGTTATGGAGGTAATTTTATAAAGTCTTTTTTGCACATAGCTGGGCACATACACATGTAAAAAGCCTTTTATAAAATATCGACTGGCTTAAATGTACGCATTCTGTCATGAAGCTACATGCTTTGCCAGTAGGTGTAGCAGGGGGTGTGCTCTGGGCGGAGCACAGGCAGCGTTCGCAAATTCACACGTAGATTATAAAATATCTTAATTTACATGGGAGCATCTCAAGTAGGTGTAAATATGCACATCTGCATTCAATACATGATTTCTGCCACTTATGCTAGTATTTTTTTAAACGTAAAAAGTCCCTCCAAAAATCATATGGCTATGATCTACTTCAAATCAGTAACTTATAATGAATTGTATGTTAAGGAGAACAGGTCTCAGACTTTTAGTTAGCGCTATCCTGCAAGCTTTGTCAATGAATATGCGCTGCAGTTGCATCAACGACCCGATGTTCTCACTTAACTGGAGTGCAAGATACTAAAAAACAAATTGACATTTCAGATGAAAAGTTTGGTAAATTAAATATTTCGCTTATCTTTATGGTCCCCGACGCCTCCTTTTGGCCGCCGTATCGCGTTTCACTTGAATAAATCAAGTTCCTCAGGGGGAGAATATGAAATGTCTTTGCGGATGTCGAATTATCCCAACTGAAAGTTGTGTTGAATGTCTTGAAGTTAGCACTCTCTGATGATGTTTCTGATGCTTAGCGTGTTAATCACTGAGCCCGTTGGCTTCCTCAAAAAAACGCCGCGCATCGGCATCGGCATCAGCATCGGCGCGGCGTTTTTTTGAGGAAGCCAACGGGCTCAGTGATTTTTTGAGTATTTTTTTAAAGGCATTGAGGTACCTCTCTGTCTTTATAAAATAGTGCTGAAGTAGGCATCTATTGGGCCTTCTAACCTAAGCACCCATTTATAAAATTACTCTCCATATATCTGTGTGCCTACTTTTTACACGTGTTATACCTCTGGGCAATTTCATTAGAACTTTCTATTCTACACACTGAAGTCCCTTATAAAATTGCTCCCATGCAGCTCAGTCTGTATTCTACACTTTCTGGATAAGCAATGAAACCCCAGTTTACATATAGGGTTAGTTTATTAAAGTGCACTATGGTTAACATGGGGTTCACCATGCGCTCATAGTGCTGTGCTGTTATCATGCAGCAGCCAGTAAAGACTCTGCGCCAACTGCTTAGAGCGATGGGGCGGGACTGGGCAGGTTAGAGCCGGAGTATGGGTGTTGAAGGCACACTGCAGTTAGCATGAGCATCATTGGTATGTGCTAACCACAAGTGTTAAGAACATAAGAAATGCCATACTGGGTCAAACCAAGGTCCATCTAGTCCAATATCCTGTTTCCAACAGTGCCCAATCCAGGTCACAGGTACCTGGAAGTTTCCCAAAAAGACACACAGGTTCCACAATGCTTGTCTCAGGGTAAGCAGTGGATTTCCTGGGTCCTCTTTAATAATGATTTCTGGACCTATCCTCCAGAACTTGTCCAATCCTTTTTTAAACTCGGCTACATTAACAGTTTTACTGCATCCTTAGTAACTAATTCCAGAGTTTGATTACATGTAGAGCGAAAAATATATTTTCTCTTATTAGTCTTAAATGGGTTACACTATAGCTTCATTGCATGTCCTCTAGTCTTTCTACTTTTTGCTGGTGAAAACAATTGATCTATGTTTACCTGTTCTACTCTATTATTAATTGATAGACCTCTATCATATCTCCCCTCAGCCGTCTCTTTTCCTGGTTGAAGAGCCCTAACCTTTTAAGCCTCTCCTCATAAGGGTATCCTTCCATCTCCTTTAACATTTTGGTGGCTCTTCTCTGTACCGGTGTTGCCATTAGCATGGGTGCGCTTATGGTCTCCTGAATGGTTGTTGGTAAGTGTACCCACATTAAGTGCGCTTGCAATTAAGCATACTGAGGTGTGTCTTCTCATGGTAACTGCAGATATGCCAGACACATCTCCAACAATTACAGTGGGTCTAGTACACCTGCGCTAACCTTTGGGGCTTAACACACACTATAACAGCACATTGTAGTAAACATGCCTCATAATGTACTAATCAATAAATTCAATTTATTTATTTATTTTATTTTATTCATAGTCCAACCTACCAAAAAGGTTAGGGCATTTATTTTAGAAGCTGTATTCATGAGTTGGATATGTGGAAACAGGTCCATAGATGTTCAAATTATAGAGATGTCCCCAGAGCCATTTTAAAAAGCTGGATATATAGATGTCCCCAATGCGAGAATGTCCATGTAGAATGGGGCGTGGTGGAGACATGCCCTGGATGGAAAAAGGGAGATGTACGTCATGGTGCGATTTCAGAACAGCACAAGCACATTCTGGTTTTGGTTGTCGAGATGTCCATGCCTCTACCTGCTTCTGACTATGAATAAGGTGCAAAAAGGTGCTCGTTTCATGGCTGCAATGCTTCTAGATGGAAGAGCAAATTGCGCTTTTAACGCCACAGTTAATATTTCCTGGCCGGAGAAACCTGTATGTAAATACATACTCCAAACATTTTACAGGCCTGCCGCTGAGTATCTGAAAAGTCAGGCCAGGACATGCAAGTCTCAGAACATAGTTGCCCACATTCTGATATACCATGGCTGGGACATCCAAGTACCCAGTTCTGCAGGCATGCAATTTGAGGGCATCCACATCCATGAAGTGCCCTAAACCCATGCACAAATATGGCTTTGCTATTTGCGTGGGGCCTATCTCCATAACCAGTTACAGGGAAGTTCTTTGGGGTGGAGATGGAGTGATTTCAGAAGGCACGTTATACGTGCCCCCCTTCACTGTTGCTACTCCCCCAAATTTGTGGAAGTTCTGCTCAGGATGTCCCAGATTTTTCCTAGATGTCCCTCCTAAAGTGTCACTTCACTTCTTTAAACAGAACATAAAACAATAACAAAAATAGAACAATCACAGACAAATCATTTGGCAAGCTCATTCTCAGTCACCGACTCTACCAGTGATCTCTATCATCCTCTGAAGGACAAAATTACTGACCATCTAGAAAAAGATTAATGAGGCAGAACCAACTTGGATTCAGCAAAGAGAAGTCCTGTCTTGCAAATCTGTTACCCCTTTTTGAAGGGATTAATAAACACGTGGAGAAAGGTTAATTGGTTGATGCAGTGTATCTGGATTTAAAGAAGGTGTCTGATAAAAGTCCTACATTAAATACTCATCAGGAAACTAAAATGTCGTAGGATAGGAGACAATGTCCTACTGTGCATTGGTAATGATACTTCACAATAGTGGGCCTAATTAATTTGGGACACCACCATAGAATAAACAAGCTTTGAAAAATCCTCTTGCATAAAATAGAAGTGGATTTTGTGCTGCTGACACCGATAATAAAAGCATATTCTTACCACCCTTTAGATGCGTAGCCCAAACAGCAAAGAGGAATCAAGGTCTACCCCCAGACCACAAAGTTTCGCAGGAACTGCCATCCCTTCCCATACTGGATTGTCCTCAGTTTTATGAGGGCTGATTAGCAACTTACTTGCTTTTCCCAACTATTATCATCCTTTAAGTCAGTGGTTCCCAAACTTGGAGTCTGGGCCCCACATGGGGTCACATCAGTGGATGGGGTCACACAGAAAGATGGCCATTTCCCTATCTCTCTGGACTTTCACTGTGACCTATGCCAAGTCACCAGTCAGCATGTGGCCTGTGAGCATAGGCCTTTGCTCCTCCTGGGTAAGCTTCCTGTTAGGCTGGAAACCCCATGCTGAGTATTGGGGTCTGTAAGCACACACTGCGCACTGACACCAGGGACCCTGTGCTGACTGCTGTTGCCTTCCTGTTTTAGATGAGTGGAGGGAAGGGAAGAAGACTGGAGATCGGCCAGTTTGATTTCATCATCTGGGGTCATGTAAATTTCCAGTTACTAAAACGGGGTCATACGGGATCTAAGTTTGAAAAGCACTGCTTTAAGCAATGGTAAATCTTTTTCATTTCCTTTGTATGATCTGTGCCCAGCAGAATATAAAGCTGGATATCATCTACGTAGAAGTGAAACGTCACCCCTGTGTTGCTAAGGAGGCTAGCCAACGGTTCAACAAATTAAACAAAGGTAAAAGAACTGACTACAATTCATAGTGCAACATCTTGATACAACCCTCTTTCTTTCCGCTGACTCCTATTTGACAAAAAGGAATGGAAATGTTGTCATGTTGTCCCTGAGATGCTTTTTGGCAGGCAAGCACCAAAACAAGATAGCATGCTCCACCAAAATGAAAGCAGCACTCAAATTGAATATAACCAACAGGGCAAATCTTCCCTCCAGAAGATCGTCACAAACCACCCTTAATGCTGCCTCTATACTATGTCGGCCTTGTACATCCAGAGCTGGCTACTTATACGGGGACTTATACGGAAAAGATCGGAGGGGGGGGGCCTGAAGGCATTCCCCGCAGCCCGACCCTGGCCTTAGGAGGCCGGATCGGGGATCAGACTGCGGGGAATGAGTCTCTGAAATCCGGCGGCCGGCATCGTAGCTCTTCAATGGAGCCGTGGTACCATGGCAACATTATGCCATGGTTCTGCGGCTTCATAGAAGAGCCTTGACTGAGTTAGCTGGGGGACAGTCATGTATGTTCAGGCCAGGCTGAATCGCAGTCCCAGCCCTGCACGTACAGGAATGTTTGCGATTCTGATCCCTCAGGGCTAGACGTGCCCTGCGGGATCAGAATCTTGATCCCCTCTGTATATCTGGCTCAGACTGGACGTATAGAGGGGTTCTATGTCCGGGACAGAATAAGCCTGTATATGAACAGAATAACGCAGCTCGGTTACACATGCAAAACATAGACCATCACCAAACATAAAACAAGGGATCACTATTTAGAAATATGAAGACAATAATTAAACTGGGAACCCCAAAAGCCAAACTTGGAATGTAGAACAACACTGAAGAAATAAAACTATAAAAATTAATTTCCTCTTGTACTGAACAAAATGCAGATGTTAGTGATGCACATTTCCCAAAGTTGACATATTCCAGTTAATAAATTCAAAATAAAATAGTATTTTTCTACCTTTTGTTGTTTGTGCATTTTATTCTTCAGTCGCAATTGCCCCAGTTACTTTCTTCTGCTTTCTTCATGTCTTCTGCTAATTCTTCATTGTCTGCTGTCCATTTGTCCTTTTTTCTCTCCTAGTTTTTTCCATTTTCTCTACATCTGCCTCTAACATACTGATCTTTCCCCTTTTGCTCTTTCCTCCATTTCTTTCTTTATTCCTTTTTCATCCACTCAAATTTCACCCCTCCATCCTCAATCCCCACTTACGCTCCCAATACCTAGCCAGTCATAGATTTTTCTTCCCTCCCACACAAAATATCTGTTCTCCTCTCCATCCTCACTCACCCGGCTTCTTTTTTCTCCATCAAGCCCCAGCCCTATCCCTCTTCTAGTCCTCCCCAGCATCGGCTCCCTTCTAGATCCAGATCCTCCCAGCATCCGCTTCCTTCCAGTCCCATTATCCCACCCCTCTGCATCAGCCCATTCCCAGTCCTAGCCCCCAGTCTTCTTCCAGGGCCAGCAGCTCTTTCCTTTCCTCCCCCCTCCTATATGGCCCCACACAAGAAGAGCCCCGCGCCTGCCTAAACAGCTTCCGAAGGCGGCTCACCTCTGCACAACCGCGAGAGAAAAGAGCGGCGTTTTCCTTCGCTCCTGCGGCTGTTAACTTGCAGCCCATTGGTGCACTGAGTGCCAAGAAGGTAAATGGAAGAGATCCCGCCATTGATTACTAGTCGTAAGTACATTCAAACGTCTGCATCAGAGAAGTAGTGTGGTTGTTGTGTTCAATCCATTTGAATGTTTATTGCCCTATATTTCTGGGTGTGCCAAGGATAGAAGCGAGACATTCGGAGATGTTCATACAACTCCTTCTAATCACTTGCCGTGAACCGATTAAACATTCAGTGTAGTTTGTGAGGGACCACTGCATTACGGTGATGCAGGGATATTTCATATTTAATACGCTGCTGCTAATGCTTGGCACAGGCTGGCACATTCTATATTGTAGTTCTCTTTATATGGCTTTGTTATTTTTTCTTACTTATGCTTTTTGGTACAGCATTCCTGACTGCTCAGTAATGCTCTCATGTCTCCCCCTGCAGAAGAATGAAGCTGGGCCCCTGCTAATGACTGTCTCAGTGCTGTGTACCGTACTAAATATAAAAAGAATGGCAAATAGCATAATAATTATTTCCAGGAACAACCCTCCATTTTATTCTATGACTTTCAGAAACCCCTACAGAAATGTTCCCAAAGACAATCTCCTTGCATTATTTGAACAGTTACTTCCCAAATTTCAGAGCGCATGAGTGGCTTAGCAGTTAGAGCAAGGGACAGAAAAAGCAGAGAAACCAAGGTTTAAATCCCACCGCATCCACTCACACTTCCTGTGATCTTGAGCAAGCCACTTTATGTCCCATTACCTCAGGTACCCATGTTGGACTGTAAACTCTTCAGGGTAGGGACATTTTGTATCTGCATACTTTTAATGCTAAAAGCATTAGATGGAAAGGGAAGCTAAATACTCCAAAATGATTTGCTAATTATTTAAGGCAGCAAGTGGGGATTGCCAAATGATTCAAGAATAATTTTAGGCGTGTTGAAAATGTTCACAGTTGTAAAATAGTAATGCGCACAGAGACATTTGGACGTTTTGCAGGCTGTAAAGCAGAGGATGGGAACGGTATGGATGAGCACTGTTTACAAAAGCTTTGAATAATAACCCAAACAAAAAGGACAAATTATATCAAATATATATGAGCACATGTTCTTTCACCAGCTCAGGAAAAAAGCATTTACTTCATCACATGAAAAAGGACCATAAGCCCACGTTGCAGCATAAACCGAGTGCTGCTGAGACCGGTACCCACATTCAGTCATCGGTCAAAAAATAGCAAGTCTAAAATCAGTCACTGTTTATTATAATTATTTTTATCAATTGTTATTTTCAAAATATAAGTGCTTCAAATACTTACCAAAAGTTATTGAAAGCACTGTTTCATTTAAGTGTTGGTCTAGCTTTCGGCAATTTTTGGATAAGTTTTTGAAGCACTGATATTTTGAAAAAAGCAATTGATAGATAGTAATAGCAAGTCCAAAATCAGTCACTTTTTATTTTGAAACTGATGACAGAAAGTGGGTATCCATCTCGTTTTGTGATAAAAGTAATACAAAGTGACTGATTTTAGGACCTGCTATTTTGGGATTGACGACTGAAAGTGGGTAACTACCTCAGCAGCACTCAGTTTATGCTGCTGTGTGGGCTTAAAGTCCTTTCTGATGGTCCCCACATTTTATTGGATCTCATGAAGGAAGTGCTTTCCTGAGCTCGCATGTTAATATGCTCCAAGATGGGATTAGACATAGCAAACGAGGAATAATCTTGTTGCCGCACAGATGCAAGGATAGACACAGACGCATGGGCCTGAGTACAGAGGGTCTGCATGCAGCTAGCAAGGCCAAAGTCTGTTTTCTCAGGAAAGAGCTGCACAGCTGAATGACTCATTAGCATTTACGGAACAAAAAGAATCTATGCAGAATGAAAAATTAATGCTGGCCGCCTGGTGGCAAAATGCACAGAACAAAATGTCTTCCAAATAAATGATACATATTTTGGCAAGGCCTTTATTCAACAACATATCATTATTGTGAGTATTATTCTTAGCAGTTCAAACTATATTTTGGTTAAAAAGGGGAATGCTATAAGGCGTGATTTACACGGGTAAATGACCACTTATGCACGAAAGGTCGCTGTTCTGAAAGGACGTGCGTCAGGCCGCTGGTGTGTACTTTCACTGTGAGTGTACACGGATGGAGGTTGGGCAAAGCACACATGCAGGTGCATAAGTTATAAAATACTATAGCTTAAGCTTGTTCCTGAGCAATCTAGGCACAGGCATCTACACCTGCTTTACAGCAGGCATAAGTGCTCGCTCCTAGCTTGATGCGCACTTTGGACCACTTAACGCCCTATTTTATAAAGTACACATGTAACTCACTTTCTAAAATCGTTGTGAAATACATATGCTGAAATGCGCATACATCTAGGCAACCCTTATAAAGTGACCCACCAGTGCTTTACCTATTCACGAATGAATGTGGCATATTGTCACACATCCATTGTCTCGTCTGCAGATTCCTAAGACAGGCAGCAGGCACTAGTGTTTGGTGGTCACATTTTCTAGCTGCTCGGTTCAGTTTCTCTCTTTCATGTTCTCTCCTCTCCTATGTCCCCTTTGCTTCTTTTCCTGGCTATGAACATTCTTTGCTGCTTCTTAGTGGCAATGCTTTGACCCACATCAGTCTCATCCATATCAGCAAAGAGAGGGCAGACTTCTGCCTCGCTCTCTCCCTTCCTCCCTATTGTGCAGTCACTAGTGGAAGTGACTAATATTGATCTTCCTGCTTGCTGGCAAATATATCTCCTCGCTGCTGCATGATTCAGGTATAGACACCAGAGACAGCAGTACTGCCAAACCACTCTGCGTTATACATTCAGCCTAGCACACAAATGTTAGCAGCTGTTGCTAAGTGGCAGCTAAGTGTGTTCTAGTTGCGTCTGTTCATCTCCAGCAGCTCTGTGCCTGTGTGTTTGTGTAGGCAACACGTGCGGGCCTTCCACTTCTGAACCAGACTGTGTTTATACATTAGCCTGTGCTCGTTGTCTCTGAGTAACGACACAAACATTTGATAGTGAGAAAGGGATTTTCCCCTTCAGGCAGTGCAGGAGTAGAAGAAGGAAGAACCAACAACTATAAGGAAAATCAACCAAATAATCTCACAAAGGCTCCTACGCAGAAAACATTTTTACCTTATATGATTTACATGACAACACAGTAGGGCCTCTCTTCTCAAGCAAATTGATAATGTTGGAGTTTGAGATGGGAGCACTGGGCATACAGAAGAAGAGCTTGACATGCCAAACCTGCCACATGTATTGCGATATAATGAGGGCAGTTTTCAAAATCCATTTATCTGGGAAACAATGCACTGTGTGCCGGCAAGTCAATGCTGACTCCTGGCAACACAGCCCCTGGTGCGACTGGAAGTAGATTGCCAGGCCTTTCTTCTGTACAGCGAGTTTATAGCCCCTGGTATTCCAAGGTGGTCACAAAATAATTAGTTACCCTGGTAAATGGCCTTTTGGAAAATTACCCACCTGCCCTGTGGGTAAAAGCATGTGTTGATGGTTCTATAAGTTAGCATGGCGTCTGGAGCTATTGCTTTGCTTTGACTACGGCTGCTCTTAGTTGCCCCGCCCAGGAGCTAACACCCTAGATGACCACCTAGATTGCCTAATAGTTATGCCAGCCCTGGGTGGGGAGCAATGTTCCCTCTAATTTTCTGTAGGCTGTGTGCGCATAAAATATCAGCTGTGCAGCTTTTGAAGGAAGGTTAAATTTTTGTGCGCCACATAATGACACTTATATACTTTAAAATTTGAGTACACGTCAGAGTACAGTATGTATACCACATTGATTTTAATCATATTAAATGAAAATAGATGATTACTAAATGAAGTGGAAAATTTCTAGTAATTACAATCACAACTTTTAAATTTTAAGACGTCTGTGTTGTTTTCTGTCATAATCAGTACCGTAATTTTTGTGCGCTCTGTTGTAAAGTATGTGCGCTCACTTGGCGAGGTGTGTGCGCGCGCAAACGCGCACAGCTTAGAGGGAACAGTGGTGGGGAGAAAAATTCTCACAGGAAAAAATGCCAACAACCCATTTTATTACTCCCAGGAGATCTGCATCTGCATGGTCTTTACATAAGGAGCTATCTGTAATCGCGTGTTCTCTGTTTTCTGCTGCAACAAATGATGTCCTAGCACACCCAACTATCTTATAGATGAAGCTGGTGAATCATATCATCTTCCATACCTGTCAATACACCCATCGAAGTAAATGTACCCAAGGCCATGCTATAGTGAATGTCAACACTAGTCATCCTGTACCTGTGCAAACAGTGGACTTGAGTTAGATTTCTGAAATTTCAATGAACATGTTGCATGGAGGGTGATTTTCGAACAAGGCTCCTAGGCAAGAAAGGCACAAAGGCGCATATGTTGTGTCTGTTTTATAGAGACAATCCAAGTGATCAAGACTTAAACTTAGGGAAACCCATACCCATATACCAAGTATAAATTATTCAGTGTCCTGGTTTCCACTTTCAGACAAAAATCAAACAATTCCTATAGATATAAAGGACCTCAAACTTCAAGAGTATAACCATTTCAGGCAATTTTATGAACCATTGGTCCCATGGTTCATAAATTGTCCAATAGACTGCTGATCATTTAACTGCTTCAATAAGTCAAAAATCACTTTTACCATATAATATATATAATACACATCTGACGCAATATTGTTTTTCAAAAATCCTATCTGCATCAGGGACGAAAGGTCACAAACCTCAGAGGTCCCTCCATATTTTAGAGAAACACGCCATCCAGCACAACCAGCTTGTTTTATAAAGGCAGCATATACAGTCTACTTCAAAGCTCTCGCACAAAATTACACCTGGTCCGAGTCAGGATTTACTTTATGCCTTTAAGTACCAGTAAGAATCAGCCCATATTCGTATATTTTATACGATAAATGCAAAAGTGATGATCCTGTCCCTACACCACCCATTCTCTGCCTTTGGAAACACATATGCTCATATTGTGTAAGAGTAGGTCCTATGTTTTCTGAGCGCCTAGTTTTGTACACATATACATCTGGGCATAAGAACATAAGAACATAAGATATGCCATACTGGGTCAGACCAAGGTCCATCAAGCCCAGTATTCTGTTTCCAACAGTGGCCAATCTAGGTCATATGTACCTAGCAGTTTCCCCAAGAGACACAAGTTCCACAATGCTTGTACCGGGTCAAGCATTGATATCTTCGGTCACTTCTTAATAATGGTTTATGGACCTTTCCTCCAGGAACTTGTCCAAACCTTTTTTAAACCCAGCTACACTAACAGCCTTTACTACATCCTCCGGTAACAAATTCCAGAGTTTGATTACACGTTGAGTGAAAAAAATATTTTCTTTTATTAGTCTTAAATAGTTTACCCTGTAGCTTCATTGCATGTCCCCTAGTCTTTCTATATTCTGATAAGGTAAACAATCGATCTACGTTTACCCGTTCCACTCCGCTCATTAATTTATAGACTTCTATCATATCTCCCCTCAGCCGTCTCTTTTCCAGGTTAAAGAGCCCTGACCTTTTTAGCCTTTCTTCATAGGAGTATCCTTCCATCCCCTTTACCATTTTGGTGGCTCTTCTCTAAACCTTTTCTAAAATTGCTATATCCTTTTTAAGATACGGCGACCAGAATTGCACACAATATTCAAGGTGCGGTCTCACCATGGAACGATACAGAGGCATTATAATATCTTTTGTTTTATTTTCCATTCCTTTCCTTATCATACCTAGCATTCTATTTGCTCTCTTGGCCGCTGCTGCACACTGGGCCGAGGGTTTTAACATGGTATCCACAATGACTCCTAAATCTTTTTCCTGGGTGGTGGTTCCTAATGTGGAACCTTGCATCGTGTAACCATGGTTTGGGTTGTTCTTCCCTAGGTGCATAACCTTGCACTTGTCCACATTAAATTTCATCTGCCATTTTGATGCCCAGTCTTCCAATTTATCAAGATCCTCTTGCAATTTTTCACAATCCTCTTGGGTTTTAACAACTTTAAATAGTTTTGTGTCATCTGCAAATTTGATAACCTCACTCGTTATTCCACTTTCCAGGTCATTTATGAATATGTCAAAAAGCAGCGGACCCAGCACAGATCCCTGGGGTACACCACTATTCACCTTTCTCCATTGGGAAAATTGGCCATTTAGCCCTACCCTCTGCTTTCTATCTTTTAACCAGTTCCTGATCCACAATAGTACACTGCCTCCTATCCCATGACTCTTTAGTTTTGCCAAAAGTCTCTCATGAGGGACCTTGTCAAAGGCTTTCTGAAAGTCCAGATACACTATATCAACCGACTCACCTTTGTCCACCTGTTTATGCACACCTTCAAAAAAACATAACAGATTAGTAAGACAAGATCTTCCTTGTCTAAAGCCATGTTGGCTGTCTCCCATTAGGTTGTGACTATCTACATGCTGAGTAATTTTATTCTTTATGATGGTTTCTACCATTTTTCCTGGTACTGACGTCAGGCTCACCGGTCTGTAGTTTCCCGGATCACCCCTGGAACCCTTTTTAAAAATTGGTGTTACATTGGCGATCCTCCAATCTTCAGGTATTAGAGATGATTTTAATGATAGTTCACAGATTACTGATAGCAGGTCTGCAATCTCATATTTCAGTTCTTTCAACACCCTTGGATGTATACCATCCGGCCCAGGTGATTTGCTACTCTTCAGTTTATCTAATAGTTGTAAGACATCTTCCCGATGTATCGATATTTCCTTCAATTCTTCCGCACCTTTAAATACCACTTCAGTCATGGGTAACATCCCTACATCTTCCTCAGTAAAGACCGAAGCAAAGAATTCATTCAGTCTCTCCACTATCGCCTTGTCGCCTCTTAGTGCTCCTTTAACCCCTTTATCATCTAATGGACCAACTGACTCTCTCACAGGTTTTTTGCTACGAATGTACTTGAAAAGGTCTTTATTTCGCATTTTTTCTTCCGCAGCAAGCTTCTTCTCAAATTCTCAGGGCTGACTGAGCCACCAGGCACACCAGGCAGTCACCTAGGACAGCAGCTTCGGGGGGGGGGGGGGGGGAGCAGCAAAAGGCAAGACAGCCAAAGCAAAACAATGGGTCCTAGCAGTGACATAAACTCAAAAGACTCATCAGTGCACACTTTTAGCCGAAGGAAGAATGGGCAATTTTAAAATAGTCCATTTGGAAATGCCCCTCATTATGTATATATATTTACAAAACAATGCTTAATATCCTCAGACACTATCACTTGGAGAAGGACCTTGGCGTGATAGTGTCTGAGGATCTCAAGGTGGCCAAACAATGTGACAAGGCGGTAGTCAAAGCCAGAAGGATGCTGGGTTACACACATAGAGGAATAACCAGCAGAAAGGAGGACGTACTAATGCACCTATACAGGTCGTTGGTGAGGCCTCACTTGGAGTATTGTGTTCCATTTTGAAGACCGTACCTCACAGAAGATGTAAAAAGACTTAAAATGGTTCAGAGGAAGGTGACCAAAATGATTTGGCACCTGCACCAGAGGAAGTATGAGACTTGAAGACCTAAATATATATACTCTAGAGGAGAGGAGGGACGGGGGAGATATGATACAGATGTTTCAATACTTAAAGGGTATTAATGAGCAAGCTCTTTCAAAGAAAGGGAAAGCATATAACTAGAGGGCATAAACAAAGCTGCGAGGAGGTAAACTTCACATCATGAAATACTTTTTCACTGAAAGGGTGGTGGATACTTGCAGTACCCTCCTGATAGAGATGGTAGGGGCAAATACAATGATGGAATTCAAAATGGCATCGGACAGACAGAGTGGATCCCTTTATAGCAAGAGGATAAATTCAAAACAAACATAACTATCTATTATACTTCAACAAATAGAGAGGGGTGACCTGCGGGTACAACTCTAAACAAAGGCATAGAGGAGGTGACCTGCACAGAGTAGCGGGTACAACCCTAACCAAAAGCACAGAGGGGGTGATCTGCATGGAGTGCAGGGTACACCTACTCTAACCACCTTACTGAGCAGACTACATGGACCATACTGGTCTTTATCTGCCGTCATATGCTATGTTACTATGTCATATTTAAAAGTATGATGTCCAAATATGTGTTTTTATAAGATTTTCTTTGAGGGAAGGTGTTGAGATGATTATGATTGAGTTGAATTATCAAAATCTTGGTGGGGGTGGGTCTAAAAGCTAATCGTGAGGGAGTATAAAGCTGAAGATTTGCTCAGGGTGTTTAACAATCTTGCACCAGCCTTGCTTCTAGACAAGTTTACAAGTGCCTACTCGAGCACATACAAATCTGTTCCACATGCTTAGGTCTCTTGGAAAGTTACCCTTTTAGAAGGAAGAGGTGTTAAATACTCCATCAGGCATGTAAATTTTAGTTCCCGTCACTAGGCGGCAGTCAAATATATTTGTTCAAGGGACAGACCTGTAACAATATTAAACTAGGGCACATTGTTACAGTATCTGTCTTTGCTATAGTGCAGCTTCTCTGAATTATAAACATGCCCAGGTCTTGAATTCCTGAATAAGCCCATATTATTTATAGTTTCTGTCTTTCCTCCTGCCGGTCGACTGCATAACACATATATTGCTGATTCATGTTTTCTCATGTAGTTTAAAATCATCACTCTTTGGCTCAGATGTTTACCAGATCACCAATTACTTACTAAAGTGAAAAAAAATTCCAATTTTATAAGTTGTGGAGTAATAGCCTAATGGTTAATGCAGTGGATGACGAGGATGCCAGGTTTGAATCCCACTGCTGCTTTTTGCGCTTTTGGGCTTCCATTGCCTCACCTACAAACATAGATAGTAAATTCACCGGTGAGTGGAAAACACCTCCAGTTCTTGAATATAACTTGCCTTGACTTTCTGCGAAAGGTGCTAGCTAAATCCCCTTACAGAAGCAATATTACTTGTCTTAAAATATTCCCTATGCAGGATAATCTCTGAATTCAGTTCTCTAAACGTTCAAATTACACACCGCCTCTCTTTTTGTGTGTAGTAGGTGTGTATGTGTTTGTGTATATGTAGAGCTCTTGGTTGCCACTCCTTTCAGCAGCAGAGACCTCCAGTGGCCCTACTAAATAACTACAACATAGCCTGGAGATGACATGGTCATTTTCCAGAACAGGGGAGTTGCTTTCTGCTCAGTCACATCAAGCCGGGAAGAGACTCTTCTGGGTGGGAAAATCTAATTGATATATACACAATTCCCAAAGGCAGAACTCTGTCTTTGTCAGCCAGCATCTGCACCATGATGCAGGAGTAAGGACACCTGCCCTTAAGGGGCAGGTAGATACAGCTACCCCCATCCCTTCAGACCATCTGCGGGGACCCATAGGGCCAGAAGCTGAAAGTAGGAGAGAACAGAGGGGCTGAAAGATGCCTCTTGCTCAAGACCACCATAATGCCTTTGTGAATGCGTCTAATTGGCCAGCACCCCCACTAACTCAGAAGGGGAGTATCCCTGCCTGTGGAGGAGAGGGGGCTACAGGTCTTCCAGAAAGGAGTCAGACATTGAAAAGAGAAGTAGGTAACTACAGGAACATGCAGATCAGCCCAATAACCCAAGAGCTAGGAGTTCCTGCAGAGCAGTTTCGAGGGAGGCATTCAGTGGTGGGATCCAGCTGGTTTGGTCCAGTTCACATGAACTGGTTCCTGCTATGGGTCATGTTTGGTGAACCAGGATGAAAATGGCATCCTGATGCCGGTGCTGCACTGGCGGGACCTCCCCCTGCCCGCCAGTGGTTTGACAACATCGGGGGACTGCAGCATAGCAGGAAGCCTCTGATGCTGTCAAACCACATGCGGGCAGGGAATCAGGCCGCTGGGCCACCAGGGAGATGCTGCCCTGCAGTGGCCGCTAGCAGCCTGAGCGTGCGGCGCCAGCAATACAAACGCGTGTCATGCTGCTGCCTGCTCGGTCCTGTCTGTGGCAGAATCGATCTGAACTGGTTTCTGTTTGGATCGAATCCCACCACTGGATGCATCTCTACAGAAGCCATTGGCTCTAAGGTATATTGGGGAAGTATATTGTGCAGGAGGAAATATTCCCCTGGGGGTAACCAAGTAAAAGTGACAAGAGAAAGAGGAGTGAAGAAGCGGAACAACTTCTAGCACCACATACATGAGAATTTAATAATGTCAATGCATTGCTGGTTGAATGGAAAGAGAAGAGTAATGTTACAAATTTTACCTTTGCTTTATTGGCGATATAGTTGAAGCTTTTATTCTCTGCCTTTATTTTTGTTTTTATCAGTGACCCTAAAATTCTTTAACTAAACCTTTGATTCAGAAGGAAGAAGAAGTGAGTGGACTTTGTCTCCCAGTGTATACTGGTCCCTTTCAGAAAATTCACTAAATTTTCCCAATAGTAGAGCCTGAAAGACTGCATTGTTCTTGGATGGTTGTGACCACTGTCTGCCAAACAGCAGGTGAAGACACTGGAAGTGCTACATATATATATATGGAGTGGAGGAGTAGCCTGTGGTTAGAACACTGGCTTAGTAACCAAGCAACCAGGGTTCAATTCTCACTAGCACTCCTTGTGGCCTTGGGCAAGTCACTTAACTCTCCATTGCCTCAGAAGAAAGGCCTGGCAATCTGCTTCCAGTGACACTGCCAAGAAAACCCAGGAGCTTCTGGGTTGCGAGGAGTCAGGACTGACTCAAAGGCACACACTGCATTGCATATATATATATACAAAGTATATATTAGTTTCTGTTCAGAGTTTGTAGTCAGAATTGTTGTGGTGGATCCCCTGGTAAACTGTGTGTGTGCAATTTCAGAAGCTACAAATGGTGGAGCAAGAGATCTCTCCTAACCTTCTCACTGTGAGTCTTGAGGGGCAGGGGGAAGAAACATCAAGGTTATGGTTCATGGATGATCCACTAGTCTTGCAGTTAATGAAGGGCTTAAAGACACCCATCTCTGCCACTGAATTGTACACTACTCTACATAAAACCACTTGCCCTTCTGATCCTGTGCCCTCTGCTTGGCTCACTGAGCCATCCCTTACACTTCTCCCTCTGATCCTGTCCATTTTTAATAACAGCCTCTCTTGAAGTATCTTCCCTTCTCTCTGGAAGCAGGCCTTGGTTAGGCCGCCTCAGAAAAGCTTCTCTTTGGATCCCGCTATCCCTGCCCATTACTGCCCATTCTCGACCCTTTTCTCTCCAAAATCCTCAAGAAACTGGTCTTCGCTCACCTCTCCTCCAACCTGGTATCAACCCATGCACTTTATCTCCATCAGGCTTTCACACAGGATACAGTAAGGAAACTATTCTTCTCTTCTTAAATGAAATCCATCAGGTGCATGATTGGGGTGATATCTCTCTAGATGTTTCTTTGGATCTCTCTTCTGCCTTTGATCTGGTGGACCACGTTACTCTTCTGGATCGAATGCACTGCCTGGGTATTCATGGCTCTGTTCATTGCTGGTTCCACTCCTTTCTTCACCAGCGCTCCTTCTCTGTGTTGGATAGTTCCTCTTCCACGTCTCCTTCTCCAGGAACAAGCAGGAAGTCAGTTCTCACTTATGGGTGACGTCGGCACCGACGGAGCCTACGTGGAGCAATTCTCCAGCTTTCATAGAAAGCCTTGGGGATTGCTACCACACATGCATAGTCCTCTTCCCGCTCAAGGGTGCCATCTTGCTCAGTCTCCCTTTTTCCAAGGAGCCCTTTGGACGCACGTCCTCGTCCCTCGGAAAAAGTTTTCATTTTTCTCACCTTAACAGACTATATCTCTTTTTCTGGTTGCACCGGTCCTCTACCCGTCCTCCCCTTGCTCTCTTTTGGAGCTTGCGGGGATACCCTTTCTAAATTTTTATTTTATGAGCTTCGCGCCCTTTTTTCTCTCCAACTGCTGGCTGCATGGGTCTTCGACCTCGCAGGGGCCGTTTTTGCCCCCATGGCCACCGGGTTTAAAAAAATGCGATAGATGCTCTAGGAACATGTCACTTACGGACACTCATGACTGCTGTCTAAGGTGTCTGTGAGCCAACCATGACCCAGAATTCTGTTCACTCTGCAAGAAAATGTCCTCTAAGGCCCTGCTCAGCTGTAAGCAGAAGTCCGAAGACATTTTTCAAAAGCCTGCCTCGGAGTGCCCGGTGGCACCCTCGGTCATCTCCCCTCCGGTGGGTTCTCCCCCTGCGGCACCACGTTCCAGATGGCATTCGGACCAGGGGTCCCCCGAGGTGGAATGGCACAAAAAGAAGGCCTCAAAGTCGCTGTCTGGGGCCCCGACAAGAGCAAGTGCTCCCATGCCCAGTCACTTAGCCCCATTCAGCGTTCCTGAGAATCAGACAAGGAGCATCCCTGCAAAGTACCTCGCAGAGAAACGGAGGCCTCCGGCAAAGGCGCCCAGTCTCTGCATTTCTGCGGCTGAACGGGTCTCTCTAGCCTCTCTGGCCCTCCCAGAGGAGGTTGAGGAAATCCTCCTTGCCTCGAGGAAGGACTCCACTAGGTGAGCTTATGCCTTTAAGTGGAAACGCTTCTCCATCTGGTGCTCAGAGCACCAGATCGACCCCTTCTCATGCCCAGTTCGGTGGGCTCTCCAGTACCTTCTCCACCTCTCAAGGGATGGGCTGAAGTCGAACTCTGTTAGAGTTCATCTGAGCGCCATATCGGCTAATCACCTCCCTATTGAGGGAAAGCCTCTTTCGGGGCAACCACTAGTCTCCCGCTTCATGTGGGGCCTTCTGTTGTCCAAGCAGAAAGGGACTTGAATGTGGTGCTCACGCAGCTCACTCGTCCGCCTTTCGAGCCAATGGCAACATGTTCGCTCCAGCATTTGTCCTGGAAGGTGGCCTTCCTGGTGGCACTGATCTCGGCTCGCCGAGTCAGTGAGCTTCAGGCGCTCATGGCTGGTGCCCCTTACATCAGGTTTTATCGGAACAGGGTGGTCCTCTGGACCCATCCTAAATTCTTACCCAAGGTTGTGTCGGCTTTTCATCTCAACCAAGAGATAGTGCTCCCGACCTTCTTCCTGAGGCCCCACGCAGATCAGGCGTCGGCGACTCTCCACACCCTCGACTGCAAGCGGGCCCTCGCCTTCTACTTGCAGTGTACCCAGACTCATCGCAAGTCTGACCGGCTCTTCGTGACCTACGATCCCAATAGGCAGGGACAAGCAGTCACCAAACGCACCCTCTCTGTTTGGCTGGCGGACTGCATCGCATTCGCCCATGCGAAGGCGGGCATCCCTCTGGATTGTCGAGTCACTGCACATGGGGTCCGAGTCAAAGCGGCCTCAGTGGCCTCACTGTGCTCCGTGCCCATGATGGACATCGGCCGGGTGGCAACCTGGTCTTCTATGAATACCTTCACCGTCCACTACTACATGGAGAGAGAGTCCCACCGGGACAGCGCCTTTTGGCCAAGCTGTACTCCGAAACCTGTTCGGGGTATAAGCAACTGCTGCCCTCTGACCCTTCTTCACGGCTATTGAGGGCTTCGCCCCGAGGACCCGAGGACTCGGGCTCCTTCGTGCTTCGGCTTGTGCATATGGCCTCACAGAGGTGTTTTTTGGTTACCGGTCCGGTAGCCTGTAGCTAGGGAGTCCCATATGTGAGGACTGACTTCCTGCTTGTTCCTGGAGAAAGCATAGTTACTCACCTGTAACAGGTGTTTTCCAGGGACAGCAGGAATCAGTCCTCACTACCCTCCCGCCTCCCCTGATGAGTTGCTGAATTTTTGTTTTTCCCTTGCTATCTGCTTGGTAGGGCTCGAGCTAAGGGACCTGACTGAGCAAGATGGCACCCTTGGGCGGGAAGAGGACAACGCATGTGTGGTAGCAATCCCAAAGGCTTTGAAAGCTGAGGAATTGCTCTGCACGGGCTCCGTCGGTGCCGATGTCACCCATAAGTGAGGAATGATTCCTGCTGTCTCTGGAGAATACTTGTTTCAGGTAAATAACTACACTATTCATCCCCCTCACTTGTGGTGTCCCTCTTGCACCATTACTTTTCAATATTTTCCTCATTCCCTTGACACTCAATATCCAGCAGTCAGAAATTTCAGCCTATTACTACTCTATCGACATCATTTTACTCCACCATACAAGTCCCACTGCCCCTGCCATTTCCTCCCTTAAAACCTATCTTGCTCATATTCCTTCTTGGCTGGCCAACAATTTTCTTCACTTAAATGCCTCCAAGTCCACGACCATTTGGTTCCCTGCTTCAGCATCCCCGCCCACTCTGGGCCCCTCTTCTCCCTCTGGCCTGATTCCCATGGCAACCTTCTTCCACTGTCTTGTGGTCACCCTAGACTCCTCTCTCATTTTCTGGGCACACATCCCTTTCTTGATCCAGCGCTCTTTCTTCTTTCTCCGTCATATCCCCGCCGTTCAGCCTTTATTATCATCTTCATCTCTCACTTCCCTTCTCCTTGCCTTGGTTCTGTCTAGATTTGGCTATTGAAACACGGTTCTTCTTGGCTTTCCTTTGTACCAGATTCAACAGTTACAATTGGTTCAAAACACAGCTGCATGTATTATTGCCCACGCTACACGATTTGACCACATCACTCCACTTCTCATCCGACGTCGCTGGCTTCCCCTACGTTTCTGCCCTCAGTACAAGCTCCTTACTCTTACTCACAGGGTTCTCTGTACCAATACCCTCATTTACACATTAACACTCCCCCCACCCCGTGTTCTTTGGAATATCCATGCAAATCGCCTCTACCTTCCCCCTACCTCTACTGCCTGTCTAGAGATGAGGACAGTAACTGAATTCAAAAAAGCATGGGACAAACACAGAGGATCTCTAAAGGTAAAAAGGGGACTGTTGTAGTTGTTGATATGGAAGGACAGACTAGATAGGCCATGTGGTCTTTTTCTGTCGTCATATTTCGATGTTTCTATGTTTCTATGGCCCACACTTCAGCCCTCTACTTTCTTGGTCCCGCCTTCTGGAACTCCCTGCCTGTGACCTTGCATCTGGAGCCTTCCTATGTTAAATTCAAATCCCTCCTAAAGACCCACCTTTTCCAAACGGCCTTTAACCTTTCCCTCCCGGAGTCGTAGCTCCCTTCTCCTGTCTCCCTCTATCTGTTTATGTTGTCGTGTGACTGTGTCGCTTTCCTATCCAGATATTGGCGTTCTTTTCATACGTTCTTATTTTTTGGTATTACATTGTATACTACCCTGCTACCTGGTTATAGGTGCGACATATCAAATATGAATAAACATAAACTCCGGCATAACTATTGCAAGAGGAAGTTCACATGCAGCCCCCACAGATCTCTGCCTTCTCTTCCTGCACCTCTGAACTAGTGTAAAGGACAAGGGGTAGCCTCACAAACGTTACTCTGAGGCAGCCTTTCAGTGTAATGTACATCAGTCGTTGAATCCTGAGAGGTAGGGATGTGTACAGGCAAAAAACAATTCCTTAGGTTTTGGGGTGTTTTCCTGCATTTTCCAGATTTGCAGAGGTTTTCTTAAGTTAGTTTTGCATATTCATTTAATAGCGCTTTTTAGTGCCATTGCATTTTAATGTACTCAGGTTGACTTAACACATTAATTCTTAGTTTAGTACGTGCTGAGTCATTTTAGTGAGTACTAAATGTTTTGAAGGCACACTAACGAACCGAGTGCACTAACAAAAGCACATCCCCATTGAGAAGAAAAATGGTAAACATTTTCAGGGCCCCATTAAGAACTTTGCTAGACAGCATGAATCTCTGCAGAGGTCATAATTCCATGCTAGCTAAAGACCCTAGTGACCGTGGATTTTTGAGTTGTTTTTGCTAAGAGCAGGAGCTCTTCAGAAATAAGGACGTTACAAATTAAAGCTGAAGATTTAGCAAGGGTCGCAGCAATGAGTGGAGAAGAGAAGTTCCTCTTACACAATTTATTTTACTTTTGAAGTGACGTTGTGCCCACTCAACCTGTCTTAAGGAAGGAAAAAGACCCACCAAAGAGCTGCCTGCAGAGTTCTAGGAGAGGAGGTGAGCTGGATATCCATCTGGTAACCCTTTTGGTAAGGGGAAAGAAGTAGAACAACTTTGCTTACGTTTGCCCGGAGGAGAAAAATGAAGGGGGCATCAAACAATTACAACTGCAGAGAGGAGAGTAATGTGCAAGAGCAAGCTTAAAAATGAAGGGAAATTTACTCAGGAGTAAAATTTTCCTATTCACAGAACCCCAAGATAGTAAGATAGTCCAAGGATCGAAGATGTGTGGTGGGACATAGGGAAATCAAATGCAGAATATCAGAGATACAGAAATGTGATTAAGTTTATGCTTGTATATAGAAATATAGAAACAGAAAAAAGAATGGCAGATAAAGACCATACGGCCTATCCAGTCTGCCCTTCCATACCAACTACTAAGCTTTACAGATCCTTTCTGTCTGTCCCATGCTTTCTTGAATTCAGATACAGTCCTAGTCTCTATCACCTCCACTGGGAGACTGTTCCATGCATCTACCACTCTTTCTGCAAAAAAATAGACGTGACCAACAAAGTGTTCTCATTGTCACATTCTTACTACTGCACAAAGTCTGATGTTTATTTACTATTACCTGTCATCAGGGCCGGCCCGTCCATTGAGCGAGAATGTTTTTTGCACAGGGCCCCGCGTTTCAGGGGGCCCCGCGCAAAAAACATTCTGATCCATCATCCAACATTAAAATTAAAAAAAAAAAAAAAAGCTGTCGCTGCCTCTGCCGGGGCCGGGGCCGCCCCGGCAGAATCGAGTGTGCCGCGGGGCCCCCCCTGCCCAGCAGAGCCTGCCCTCCCCGGTATCACCTCTCTCAGCTGCCTCCCTCCAGTCACACGCGCCGGCTTTCAGAGCGCGAGGTGAGTTTCTCCCTCGCTGCTCTGTTAAGCCCGCGGGGGCTGATGGGAAGTCCCATCAGCCCCCGCGGGCTTAAACAGAGCAGCGAGGGAAAAACTCTTCCCTCGCGCTCTGAAAGCCGGCGCGTGTGACTGGAGGGAGGCAGCTGAGAGAGGTGATACCGGGGAGGGCAGGCTCTGCTGGGCAGGGGGGGCCCCGCGGCACACTCGATTCTGCCGCGGCGGCCCCGGCCCCGGCAGAGGCAGCGACAGCTTGTTTTGTAAAAAAAAATTCGCTGGGCTGGGGTGGGCTGGGGGGTAGGAGTGGTAATGGCTGTGGGCTGTTGGGGGGGTTAGGACTGGTGATGGGCTGGGGGGGGTAGGAGTGTTAAGGGCTGTGGGCTGGTGGGGTGAGGACTGGTGATGGGCTGGGGGGGGTTAGGAGTGGTAATGGCTGTGGGCTGGGGGGGGGTTAGGACTGGTGATGGGCTGGGGGGTTAGGAGTGGTAATGGCTGTGGGCTGTTGGGGAGGTTAGGACTGGTGATGGGCTGGTGGGGGTTAGGAGTGGTAATGGCTGTGGGCTGGGGGGGTTAGGACTGGTGATGGGCTGGGGGGGTTAGGAGTGGTAATGGCTGTGGGCTGTTGGGGGGGTTAGGACTGGTGATGGGCTGGGGGGGGTTAGGAGTGGTAATGGCTGTGGGCTGGGGGGGGTTAGTAATGGTTATGGGCTGGGGGGGTTAGGAGTGTAAATGTCAGTGGGCTGTTGGGGGGGTTAGGAGTGGTAATGGCAGTGGGCTGGTTGAGGGGTTATGACTGCTGATGGGCTGGGGGGGGTAGGAGAGGTAATGGCTGTGGGCTGTTGGGGGGGTTAGAACTGGTGATGGGCTGGGGGGTTAGGAGTGGTAATGGCTGTGGGCTGTTGGGGGGGTTAGGACTGGTAATGGGCTGGGGGGGTAGGAGTGGTAATGGCTGTGGGCTGTTGGGGGGGTTAGGACTGGTGATGGGCTGGGGGGGGTTAGGAGTGGTGATGGGATGGGGGGGGGGGTTAGGAGTGGTAATGGCTGTGGGCTGTTGGGGGGGTTAGGACTGGTGATGGGCTGGGGGGGTAGGAGTGGTAATGGCTGTGGGCTGTTGGGGGGGTTAGGACTGGTGATGGGCTGGGGGGGTTAGGAATGGTAATGGCTGTGGGCTGCTGGGGGGGTTAGGACTGGTGATGGGCTGGGGGGGTTAGGACTGGTAATGGGCTATGGGGGGGGCTTAAACTAAAAATTGGGTGATGGGGGATTAGGACTGGAAATGGGCTGGTGGGATTAGGACTGGGAGTGGGCTATGGGGGGCTAGGACTGGTAATGGGTTGGGGGGGTTGCTAGGACTGGAAATGGGCTGGGGGATTAAGACTGGAGGTGGGCTGATGGAGTTAGGACTGGTAATGGGCTGTGGGCTGTTGGGGGGGGTTAGGACTGGTAATGGGCTATGGGGGGCTAGGACAGGAAATGGGCTGATGGGAAGGGGTTAGGACTTGAGGTGGGCTGATGGGGTTAGGACTGGTAATGGACTGTGGGCTGATGGGGTTAGGACTGGCAATGGGCTATGGGGGGGGTTAAGACTGCTAATGGGCTGTTGGCTGATGGGGGCTGTCTGGTAATGGGCTATGGGGGGTTAGGACTGATAATGGTCTATGGGGGGGGGGCTAGGACAGGAAATGGGCTGATGGGGAGGGGTTAGGACTTGAGGTGGGCTGATGGGGTTAGGACTGGTAATGGACTGTGGGCTGATGGGGGGGTTAGGACTGGCAATGGGCTATGGGGGGCTGACTGGAAATGGGTTGATGGGGGTTAGGACTGGAAGTGGGCTGATGGGGGGTTAGGACTGGTAATGGGTTATAGGGGGGGCTTAAACTGAAAATGGGGTGATGGGGGGTTAGGACTGGTATTGGGTTGATGGGGGGGGCTAGGACTGGTATTGGGTTGATGGGGGGGCTAGGACTGGAAATGGGCTGATGGGGGGCTAGGACTGGAAATGGGCTGATGCAGGGACTAGAAAGGAATGGATGCTGGGTGAGGCTGGAACTAGAAGGGAGCTGGTGTTGGGGGAGGATTAGAATGGGATGGGGCTGGGAGAGTAAAATGGAGAGGGGAAAAATATTTTGTGTGGGAGGGATAAAAAATCTACAATTGGCCGGGTATTGGGAGAGTAAGTGGGGATTGAGGATGGAGGGGTAAATTTTGAGTAGATGAAATAGGAATGAGGAAAGAGCAAAAGGAGAAAGATTAGTATGTTAAAGCAGATGTAGAGAGAGAATGGAAAAAAAAAACAAGAAGGCAGAAGAAAGGACAAATGGACAGCAGATGGAGAGTTAGCAGAAGACACGAAGAAACCAAAAGAAAGTGGCTGGAACAATTGCAACTGAAAAAAAATGCACAAAAGGTAGAAAAATATCTCTTTATTTTGAAGTTATTAACTGGAATATGTCAGCTCTGGGAAATGTGCATCATTAATTTTTGCGCTTTGTTTAGTACAAGAGGAAATTAATTTATAGTTTTATTTCTACAGTGTTGTTGTATATTCCAAGTTTGGCTTTTGGGGTTCCCAGTTTAATTATTGTCTTCCTGTTTCTAAATTGTGATTCCTTGTTTGGTGATGGTCTATGTTGTGCATGTGTAACTGAGCTGAGGTATTCTGTTTATATAATTCCTATTTGACATTGCCACTTGTTCTTTCCCCAGTAGGTCATGTATTGTTGTTCTCTGAAATGTATTGGTTTAATATTTGCAGTGTTGCCTTTTGATAGTTAGGGTATGGTGCTTTGTGAGTCCTGATAGTGCTGTTAGGATATGGCGGGTTTGCTATGGGTTCTAAATGGGCAGTGTTTGTAGTAGTTCCTAATGTGCCTGGCGGTTGGTACTGGATTATAGTAATGTAGAAACCTTTTAGTCTTTCTTTATCCATATACTCATTAAGAGGCATGTTTACTAAAAGTTAGTGTATGGCAGAGCTACTCAATTCCAGTCCTGGTGGTCCACAATCCTGCAGGTTTTCAGGATATCCCTAATAAATATGCATGAGATATATATGCATTGGAGATATCCTGCCAACCTGACTGGTTTGTGGCCCTCCAGGGCTGGATTTGGAGACCCCTGCCTTACATCTCTGTCATTTACGATTGTGAGTGGGCAAGGTGCAGATGTCCAAGACATCAAAAAAGTTAGATAGCATTTGTCACATTCCTCCTCGCTTCTCACCACCACCAAAATATTATCTATTAGACAACTTTTTGGTGGTGGTGAGAATCGAGGAGGAATGTGACACATTCTATCTACCCTTTTGATGTCTAGGATATCTGTACCTTGTTCACTCACAATCTTAAATGACAGAGATGTAAGGCAGGGGTCTCCAAATCCAGCCCTGGAGGGCCACAAACCAGTCAGGTTGGCAGGATATCTCCAATGCATATATATCTCATGCATATTTATTAGGGATATCCCGAAAACCTGCAGGATTGTGGACCACCAGGACTGGAATTGAGTAGCTCTGGTGTATGGTAACATTATGCAAATATTTATGCAAATGAGACACCTTATGCAAATGAGGCCCCCGCACCGAGTCTCCGCACATGGCCCCGCACCCCCCTTGGGCCGCCCCTGCCTGTCATTTGTATAGCATATACAGTGCTGTACACAGACATATAAAAGAAAGTCCCTGCTCATAAGAGCTTATAGTCTAATCAAGACAAACAACTTAAATGGTGACTAGGATATATGTAAGGAAATGATAACATAGGAGTTCTTCAATAGGGATATTCAACGGCACTTACACGGTTAGTACCGTTCAATATCCCCTCTTACCTCCCCTATGCATTCCGATGCTATCTGGTTAGCATCGGGGTGTGTCGGGGGTGTTCCAGGGCAGAGCAGAGACGACGACAAGTGCTAACCAGGCAGCAGCAATATTGTATGCTGCCTGGTTAGCAATCTGCGCCTTAAAGACAGGCGACGAAAAACCCTCACCTATCTTTAAGGCGCAGGAGCTAACCGGGCAGCATGCAATATTGCTGCTGCCTGGTAAGCTACTACGGCTTCTGGTTCTGTGGCGATCCTCAGATATTCAATGCTGGGGCCGCATATGACTCCAGCATTGAATATACTGGGTCAAGGGTCAGTAGGCAAGGTATGCACAACCCAGTATTGGGTCCCTAGGGCCTGATTCCATCAGGGACATACAGGCCCTCTGTGCATCTGGTCAGAACTAGACACACAGAGGGAGTCACAATTCTGATCCTGCGGGGCAAATCTAGCCCCGCGGGATCAGAATCGTGAACAGGCCTGTACGTTCAGGCCGGGACTGCGATTCAGCCCGGCCTGCACGTACAGGTCTTGCCCGACTAACTCTGTCAGGGCTTTTAAATGGAGCCGTGGCGCCATGGTGTCCAGTTGCCATGGCACTGCGGCTCCATCTAAAAGCCGCAGTCCCCGGCCACTGGCTCCCAACATGCTTTTCTCGCAGCCCAACCCCCGATCTGGCCTCTCAGGGCCAGGGTCGGGTTATGGGGAATGCCCTCTGGACCTGCCGCCCCTTCTCAGCCCTAGGCCTGCTGATCCTGCCGCATCGGGGAAGTTATTCCACCTCAAAGGTGGAATAACTTCCCTGTTCAAGTCACCGGCCCTGGACGTACAGGGCTGACATTAGAATCGGCCCTGTACTTCTGGGGCCGGCAACTGCCCACTGCCCGTCCTAGCGCCGCCCCCAATCGTCCCCTTTTCTGCCCCATCAAACTTCCCCGTACAACGCATTGGGCAAGGAGGACAGGGTCAGGAAAGGGCACAGATAGCGAGGATATCCCTGCTGTTCATTGCTTAGAATGACCCCTTATTGTTTTGACAGCATTTAACTCTTAAGCAACAATATATAAGAATTGTTTTGAAAATAAAATAATGCGATCTGTTTAGCCCAATCGGGCAACTGAATGGAGAACTGAGATCCAAGTAAGTGGAACAAGATATGAATTAAGACTGCTAGCTGAAATGCCATTAAAATAACAACAAAGAATTGAAGCAGCATTTATATTGCTTAACCCTTTCCAGGCCGAGCCCAAAACTCTCGGGATCCAAAATTCTGACTAAATATTCCTATCAAATGGTATATAATACATGACCATAGCAGAAGGAAAATCACTATTAGAACATATTGAATAAGACGGGTACAATTTTCCTCAAATATGCAAAAATTAACCCGGCTGCAGAATGTGGATTAAAATTTTAAAGTAGGCCTTCAAAGGGTTAAAGAAGGAAGTGATGGAGGTAAATGGCATGAGCGATCTGAGGAGGATCCTAAATTGAAGTCTCACAGTCATCCAAGCCTGGTTTTAGTCTAATTATAAAACTGGATATTAAAAAATAAGGTGAATTAAGAAGTAATTAGTCCTTACCTGCTAATTAGTGTTCCTGAAGGAACGACAGTCCAGTCCCTTTACTTCTGGGTTGCGCAACCCTTCCAGCAGCTTGGAGGCTGAGCCCATCCTTTTTGAGGATGATGCGGTATAAATACCAGTGGCACCACCCCCAGGCCCCAGTAAACTTAATGAAAAAGCAGACTTAACCAATAACCAATAAATATCCTATAAACAACTATAACAACACAAGATAAAACTTTTTTTTTTTTTTTTGAAACTGTAGAAAGCAAGGGGGAGAAAAAAGGGGGGGGCGGAAGGGAGGAGGAGGCTTACCTGAGCCCGCCCTAGCCTTCCCCCACCCTCGTCCCATAATACCCTTGCAAGGGACCCTTCCGATCTGGCCTTGACTTCGGTCCGCAGACCTCCCTATTCCTACGGGAAAAAATTCTGCCAACTGAAGAACCCGGGTGGGATCAGGGACTGGACTGTCGTTCCTTCAGGAACACTAATTAACAGGTAAGGACTAATTACTTCTTCCTTATCGTCACTCCAGTCCAGTCCCTTTACTTCTGGGATGTGACAGAGCAGTTCAAACCTGGGTGGGATTCGCCATCCCGGACTGAAATACGGCGTCTCCAAACCTAGTATCAGCTGCTCTCTGAACATCCAGCCTGTAGTGTTTGGTAAAGGTGTGCAGGGACGACCAGGTAGCCGCTCTGCAAATGTCCAGCGGGGGAACTAAGCTATACTCTGCCCAGGAAGTTGCCTGTGCCCTAGTCGAGTGTGCGCGCAAACCTCCTGGAACCTGCTTGCCCTTTAGGAGGTAAGCGGAGGCAATAGCTTCCCTGATCCACCTAGAGATGGAAGCCTTGGCCGCCGCCTCCCCTTTGTGCGGCCCTCCGAATTGGACGAATAGACGTTCGGATCTTTGAAAGGGCGCCGTGCGGGAAAGGTAACGCTTCAGCACTCTCTGCACGTCCAGAAGACGTAGCTTCTCGTCATCCCCTTGTTGTCCGTCCCCAGAGAAGGAAGGAAGTGAAACTGGTTGGTTCACATGGAAAGGGGAGATGACCTTTGGTAAGAAGGAGGGGACTGTCCGCAAGACTACCTTATCCCTGAAGAACGAAAGGAAAGGGGGTCTAGAGGACAGTGCCTGAAGTTCCGAGACATGCCTGGCCAAGCAAATAGCGACCAGAAAGACCGTCTTCAGAGTCAAATCCTTTAGGGAGGCTTTCTTTGCTGGCTCGAAAGGCTCTCTAGTCAAGGCATTTAATACCAGGTTGAGATCCCAGGGGGGGATTACCGCAATTTGCTGAGGTTGCAGACACCTAACCGCTCTCAGGAACCTGGCCACATCGGAGTGAGCCCCTAAGGATTTTCCGTGGATTTTACCTCTAAAACAGAAATGGCCGCCACCTGGACCCGTAAGGAGCTGGGCGCTAGACCTTTCTCAAAGCCTGCTTGCAAAAATTCCAGGACCTCCGGGACAGAGGCCGCAAAGGGTTTCTTCTGGTGTTCCGCACATGCGCCACACTCTCACGTAGGAAAGACAGGTCGAGCGCTTCCGCACGCTCAACAGAGTTGAAATTACTGAACCCGAATAACCCCGCTTCCGGAGCCGCGCCCTTTCAATAGCCAGGCCGTAAGCGAGAATCGATCCACGTGAGGCATCCAAACTGGCCCCTGCCTCAACAGGTCCTTTCTGCAGGGGAGCCACCATGGCCGATCCGCCGTTAACCTCACTAGGTCTGCATACTAAGGGCGGTGAGGCCAATCCGGAGCTATGAGGACCACCAAACCTTGGTGGGCTTCCACCCGCTGCAGAACCCTTCCGATGAGTGCCCATGGAGGAAACACATACAGGAGCCTCTCTGCAGGCCACCTCTGAACCAGGGCATCTAAGCCCTCGGACATCCTTTCCTTCCTGCGACTGAAGAATCGGCTTGCCTTGGCTGTAGCGTAGCGTGCCATGAGATCCATGACTGGGGGCCCCCAAAGGGCTACTACCTGGTCGAAGACCTCCTGCGCCAGCTCCCACTCTCCGTGGTCTATCTGGAACCTGCTGAGGTAATCGGCCGTCACATTGTCCGTTCCCGCCACGTGTTGTGCCGAAAGGGCTGTCAATCGAGCTTCGGCCCACTGAAACAGGTTGTCCGCTTCCTTTTCTAAGGAGGGACTGCTTGTTCCCCCCTGGCGGTTGATGTAGGCCACCGCGGTGACATTGTCGGAGAGAACGCGTATTGCTCTTTGTCGAACTAGAGGCTCGAGTGCTCTGAGCGCTAGGGCTACCGCTCGTAATTCCAGTCTGTTGATGGACCACTGGGACTCCCCCGAGGCCCAGCAACCCTGGGCGAACTGACCCTTGCAATGAGCCCCCCAGCCTGACAAACTGGCGTCCGTCGTCAGCAGCATCCACTGAGGAGGTTCGAGAGGCATCTCGCGATTCAGGTTCCTTGGGCACTGCCACCATTGGAGTGCCTTCTTGGTTCGAGGAGGGCAGGGCAGTCGCATGGACAAAGGATGACACTGGTGGGACCAATGACGTAACAAGGCCTGCTGCAAAGGACGCAAATGAGCCCTGGCCCACGGCACTACCTCGATCGCCGCAGCCATGGTGCCCAGCAATTGAAGGTAATGCCAGGCCGTAGGGTTTCGCCTGCTCAGGAACTGCGAAACGAGGATCCTTAGGTCCCCTGATCTTTTCTTGGACAGAAATACTCTTCCTTTCCTGGTGTGGAACCGTGCTCCGAGATATTCGATCTCCTGAGTGGGAATCAAGCAGCTCTTTGCCCGATTGATGACCCATCCTAACTCCTCCAGGACTTCTATCACTCTGGTTGTAGCCGTGCGACTCTCCGCTTCTGACTTTGCCCGTATCAGCCAATCGTCCAGGTAGGGATGTACCATAATTCCCTCTTTTCGTTGAGCCGCTGCTACCATCACCATTACTTTGGTGAAAGTCCGGGGGGCTGTCACCAGACCAAAGGGCAGCGCCTGGAACTGAAAGTGACCCCTTGGTACCGCGAACCTCAGGAACTGCTGATGGGATCTTCAGACCGGGATATGCAGATAAGCTTCCATCAAATCCAGGGAAGTTAGGAACTCTCCGCTCCTTACTGCTACAATGACCGACTTTAAGGTTTCCATATGAAAATGAGGTACCTTGAGACAGCGATTGACTTGTTTTAGATCCAGGATCAGACGAAAGGAACCTTCCTTCTTTGGTACGACAAAATAAATTGAGTATCGACCAGAGCCGCATTGGTCTACCGGCATAGGAACCACCGCTCCGAGCTCTATGAGTCTTGAGATCGTGTCTTCTATCGCTGCCCTCTTTTCTGGAGAACCACAGGGAGACTGAATAAAGGCAGGAAGTATTTGCTTTGCAAATTCGAGAGCGTATCCCTCTCGGATGACTTCCAGGACCCATTGATCGGACGTGACCCGGGACCAGGCGGGAAGAAACTGCCTTAAACGACCCCCCACCGGCAGTCCGCCCTTCTGGTCCCCCGCCAACTTATTGCGGTTTTCTTGGTCCTGCAGCGGAGGAAGAGGCCCGAAAGCCTCTAACTGCCCCTTGAAACCCTCTGAAGCTTTGACCCCTTGAAGGGAAATGACCCCTTGGAAAGGGGTTCAACCTGGCAGGACAAAACCTCCGGGGACCCCTTGGTTGGTTCCGCACCGGAGCCAGAGAGCGTCCCTGTTTCGGTCTGTCTTCCGGAAGCCTGCCTCCCTTAGATTCGCCAAGATCCTTTACCAACTTGTCTAGGTCTTCTCCGAACAGCAACTTCCCCTTAAACAGAAGACGACTCAGGCGCGACTTTGAAGAGGCATCCGCTGCCCAATTACGTAGCCACAAATAACGCCTAGCTGCTAACACAGAGGCCATGTTCTTAGCTAGGCTCCGGATGAGGTCATACTGGCTATCCGCCAGGAAGGCTGTGCCAGATTCCAACCTAGCCGTAATAGCCTGCGCGTCCTCTGAGGTACCCTCCGCTAGCTGAAGTTGCTGGGACCATCTCAAGCAGGCCTGAGCCACCCAAGCTCCCGCCACCGAGGCCTGTAAGGCGAGAGCACTAACATCAAAGGCTTGCTTCAGCAGCGTATCCAATTTTCTATCCTGAGAATCCCTCAGAGCCGCACTACCCTCAACCGGGATAGTCGTCTTCTTTGTCACTGCTGATACCACCGCATCCACCCTGGGCGACTTCAGCAGTTCTTTGTCCGGTTCCGGCAACGGGTAGAGACAAGCCATAGAACGGACTCCCCTCAAGCTTGACTCAGGTTGATCCCATTCCTCCTGGATCATCTGACGTACCACTCTGTGGACAGGAAAAACCTTCTGAGACCTTCTAATGGCTTGGATTAAAGGGTCCTCCAACGCTTCCTCCTCTGCTGGAGCATCCGAGGCCACGTTGAGCACCTTCAGGGACTCATTAATCAAGGCTGGAAGCTCCTCTCTGCGAAACACTCGCACTATGCGGGATTGGTCCTCCTCTGGGATCTCTCCCTCCTCGAGCTCTTCCTCATCTTCATCTAATTCTTTGTCTGAGACCTCCTCTTCCTGGGTGCCATGTGAAAGGGACGTGAGAGGCTCTTCGCTTATCAGCCTTGCACGCTTGAGTGGTACCCCGGAGTTCTGGGTGCTTGCCCTCAATGGCCTGGTCCCCCCGCCTTCCTTCACCTTGCTCGACTCTCCTGCCCCGAGCCCCTGCTTGCGCATACAATAGGCCTTGTGCAGCAAGAGGACGAAATCAGGAGAGAAGAGATCGCAGGGACCCTCTTCCCCACCGGAAGTAGAGGGGAGGGACAGAGGAGGAACGGGCAAGACCGAGGCACAAGGAGGAGGGGAATGGGACCCCCCTTCCTCCCCCAGTGGGTCTCCAGACCCTTGAGAAGCCTGAGCCATGGACCCCTGGATTTCCTGTTCCACAGAAGCAGCCTCTGCAGCACAACCCCTGCAGATCCCTGTTTCTAAGGCCGTACCCCTCCGAGTGCCGCAGGACGGGCACCGAGGCTTGCCAGTCATGTCCTTTGAGGCAATACTAGAATTCCTGTGTAGCTAACAGATTTAATAATTCCCAGATTGCATAAATTCAACTCGGGAGTTCAAAGGCCCTTCCCCTCCCCCAATCAGTAAATTACAGCCCAGCAATAATTTAAAGAAATAAAACTTAAATTAATCAAAGTTTAAAATTAATCAAAAGGTTAAATTTATCAAACCCAGTGAATTAATTCTTTTAATTTCTCCCCAGTACTTGCTGTTTTGCTGCTCCCGTTTCGCGCGTTGCTCCAGTCCGGGGAGCCAGCCGCGCTCCGCTGGCTCGCACGTGGTAGGCCGCAGCCACGTGGAGCCCTAACCGGCGGTCGGCGTCTCTGCATGCGCCGCCGGTTTGCTTTGGAGGCCGCCGACTGAATCAGCGCTGGATGTAGACTCTGGAGTTGCCCCGATGCTCCGACGCACCGGGAGCTGCAGCGCGAGGCCGCGAGGAAGATCGCAGCGCCGCCTCCAGCGCTCAGCCACCCGGGGGCTTCGGCGCGAGGCAGGGCAAGCCTTCGGGGAAGGTCCCGGGGAGTCGGCAGGCCAAGGACGCGTGAGGAGGCTTCCCTGGTTCTCTCCGCTGATGCCGGCAAGCCTCCTCCTCCGGGCTGGGAGCTCCAATACTGAGCAGAAGGTAGGAGTAAGGGGGAGGGTGGGAGGGGGGGGGGAAGGAGAATAAACTTAAAGGAGCAGTACCCTAAAAAGGGAACTCAAAGGAAATAAGGATTAAAGAAAGAAATAGAAATAGAAATAAAGGTTAAAATAAATTAAAATAAAATAAAATTAAAAGACTCCAGTAAGCCCTTGGCTTACGGAACCCTCCAGCTGCTTGGAGATTGAGAATACTGGGGCCTGGGGGTGGTGCTACTGGTATTTATACCGCACCATCCTCAAAAAGGATGGGCTCAGCCTCCAAGCTGCTGGAAGGGTTGCGCTACCCAGAAGTAAAGGGACTGAACTGGAGTGACGATAAGGAAGCACATTTAGACATTGATTTTGAAGTAATTCAAAGGAGTTTTTTGACCTATGATTGATACAATGACAATCCGCAAATAGCTAAAGGATTGCATGTCTGAGGACTCTTTTGCCGTCAATAAATTTGATTTTGAATGAGAGTAGATAATTCCATTTGATACTGCAGTGGTGCTAATATATATGAATTTACAGCAGGTGTTTTTGGACTGTTATTATAATTCTGCTGATCTCTGATTTTGTGTTTTCATGTTGGTAACCACTCCTTATGGCCTTGGGCAAGTCACTTAACCCTCCACTGCCTTGGAAGAAACATCTGGCACACTACTTCTGGTCACACTGTCAAGAAAACGCAGGAGCTGCTGGGTCACCAGGAGTCAGCACTGACTTGAAGGTACACGTTACATTGCATAGAAGCCAAGCTGTATACATTTATGATTAATCAATGATGTAGTGTTGGTCTTCAGCATTCGTGTGCCCCAACACACATCGCTTCTAGCCCCCTGCCCTCCCTGAGGTGGTCTAATCCCAGATAACATGAGAAGAGTGCAGCTGGCATTGCTGCAGGCACAGTAGTTTTCCAGCCTGCCCTCCCTGTCACCAGTGCCTCTCCTGTGGTTCACAGCTCATATCAGCTGTTTGACCTGCCTGGTGTTCTGCATATTTCTACTGCACACTGGGAGAGATGTGAGTTAGACAAGCACCTGGCCTATCATGTCAATGACTCCATTTTCCTTTCCTGCTGTTAGCTGGTATCAAGTGGCAGTGTCTGATAGGGAACTAGTAAGGTAGTAAGAAAAGAGAGGGAGAGCACCTATGAGCAGCAGACAGAGGCATTGCTAGGTACTTAAAGGAATCAGGGCTCAGCAGCGGGGCCCAAAATCAGGCAAAGGAGGGGGTCGCCTAGGGTGTCAACTTCCAGAGATGGTGGTGGTGGTAGCAAAGAGCAGGCTATTCAAAGCTACCAGCCATGGCAAGTATTAAGCTTAAGCTTTGCTTAAGGCACCAACACCTTGAACCAACTCTGGGGTCAGCTCTGGAGCTCAGACCCTTAGTGCCCCTACCAAAGATTTTGTTTACTAAATTATGATTTCCCCACCCCCACTGAGAATGATCTACTAAAAACACATATTTGGACATCATACACTTATAAATTAATTGTTAAATGACTTTTTAAAGTTTGATATCACCTCAGTAACAGCAACACAATTTTCCTCCAGTGCCAATTGCCTGGTACATTATGAAGTAATACAAAATCCTTCAAAAAGACCACTCAGAGCCTATAACAAACCTGCCAAACCATAACAGCACTGCCAGGATTCCAAACAGCACTATGAAAAGGCAGGACTACAAATGTTACACTATGTATTAGAACAACAATACATCCTAATTTTCCTTGACATCACTGCTACCTTCGACTCCTTCACTCACCACCAACTACTACAAAGACTCTCCAAAATCAGCCTCCAAAGCACCACTCTCAACTGGTTCCACTCTTAAATGGACTCTCGGACACAGCAAGTTCGAATTGGTAAGATGATTTCAAACCCATTCCTGCAACAAATAGACTTGATACTTGTAGAACCCCAATCAGCTCTTCTTTTCAATATCCAACTGATATGTCAGATATTCAAAGCACACAAAATCCTATACCAAATCTATGTTTTTCACACCCTTCAACCTCCTCTCTCTGGATCTTGCCCGCTTGCAAAAATGCTTTACAGATGTAAAAGGATGGTTTAATAGACACAATCTACTCATCAACCAAGAGAAGACTGAGGTGCTTTACATAACCACTAACCCAACCTTTGCCCCACCATCAACACGGAAATTAGGCAATGCAACAATCAAGGTCAAATCTGAGACAAAATAACTAGGTATAACAATAGATCAACAGCTGACCTTCCAACATTACATAAAAAGCACAACCACCTCCATCTACCACAAACTAAGAATCCTGAAGCACCTCCATCCACTACTCTCCCCAGACCTCTTCCAAACTGTCTGCCAGGCAATGATTACACTTGTGCTTGACTATTGTACTATCATCTTCCAGGGCCTACCTAAACAAACTCTCCACCCATTACAAATGGTCTAAAATACTGCGTCCCAAATAATATCTAGAGCACACCATTGTTCCCACATTATCCCCATACTAATGCAACTTCATTGGCTTCCTATCTCAGCCAGGATCAGATACAAAGTCCTCATCACAATATTCAAAATACTCCACAAAGAATCTGCCACATGTCTCCAGTCCCTCATCTCAAACCCAAAGAAAAAAAGACTCAGAAGAAACTCCACCCTTAACCTACTCGCCATTCCATAGCAGAAGACAAAGAGCAACCAGTCTACCTGCAGCAGAACATTCAGCTTGTTCACCCCACCCTTATGGAATAAATTACCACCCATGTTAAGAGGACTCACAGACCTGTCTGAATTCAGAAAGAAATTAAAAATGCACCTCTTCAAGGAGTTTTAGACCTAGAGACTCATCCACCATAAATTCTTACTATTAAAATCCTCCATTTTAATACACTAGACACATACACCGCGCCAATGACTCAACATTGAATACCAGCCAGCTCACAACTGAAACAACATTGTAAATAACTCAAAGTGAAATACACCTAATGTTATGTAGTAATACTGTAATTTTGTTATAATGTTAAATTGTTCCAGTCCTTGTACAATAGCATGCCTTAGGGTCCTTTTATTGCTTTGAATAGTAGAAAGGCGATATAAAAATTAAGTTTAAACAAACAAATAACAAATAAAGACACCAAGTACTGGGAAAATAGAATGAGGACTGCTACAATTCTCTATACAAAAGCTACCCGCCAGCAGTTTCCTTGGTCACACAGGCAGAACCTCACCATATACAGAGTAAGGGACCATAAATTAGAAAGAGAAATATGCATGCACAAACTGAACTGGAAGTTGAAAGAAGCCAGATTATGCACCCAGTAGAATGCTGGAAAAACCGAAATAGAAATCTATGTTCTCTCATAAGAAGCAAAATACAAAAACAGAGATGCACATTTCCCAAAGCTGGCATACTCCAATTTACCTTGTTATCTGGGTATTTCATTTTTCCAATCTGGTTTGTCCCTCTTGTTTGCTTTCCTCTGTCTTCTCCTAACTTTTTCCAGCGTCTGCTCTGCGTTTGCCATTTCTGCTCTCTCCTCCTGTCCTCTTACATTCTCCCCTTCCTCTCTTTCCTCAACTCGCATCTACTTTCCTCGGTCTCTTCCCCTAGTCATCTCAAGGTCCTTCTGTCAGCCATCCGTTTTCCTGCCTTTAGTCTTTCTTCTGTCTCTTATCCCTATCCAGTCTCCAGTTACCTCCTTTCACCACCTCAGTTAAGTCTATTTTCATCCTCTTCTCACTCGTCTCCTTGCCAACCTACCTTCTAGCTTCTCTCATGTGGTGTTAGCATGCCCAGCATTTCCCCTTTCTCTCTTCTGCTCCCCCTTATCTAGCATTTTCTCTTACATAATTGCTCTTCCCTCACTCTTGATCTCCCTCTCACACAAACACACTTTCTTGCTCTCTCTGTGCTCCCAATAATTATTGATCTCCCTAAAATTCTCACTCACACAGCCTCTTGATTTCTCTGCCCCCTACCCTCATTCCCTCTCTTCTCCCATTGCCTCCCTCTTCACCACACTTCCATGCTCTGCTTTGACCTGTCAGTTCTGCCTCTTTCAGCTCCTACTCCTGTTTGCTATCCTTAGTTTTTTGGAAGGTTTAACCTCCCCAAGCTTCTTATATCAGGCACATATACTCTGGAATCAGGTTGTGGAACATCTATTACCATCTTGTAGGAGTTAGGATGTCTCAGGGACAAGAAGGATGCAACGTGAGAAGAAGCAGTCTTGTGACTCCACTTGTGCTGTGGTAGGGATATATCAGCCAGTAGTTATAGCTCTTCCTCCTTCAGCCTAATCTTCCACTTAAGTCTCAGTTTAGTTTAGTTTATTAAAAGGCAGGAAATGTAGCCTGACCAGGACAGTACATCCCAACACCAGAACCTGGGTAATGTACTTGATATCGTCCTCTCTCTACACTGACATTTTATTTTACTGTTGTTACTATTACTTTGTAAATGATCTCCCTTTGTCTCTTCTACCTTAACTACAAAATGTATTGTTTTGGCAACACATGTAAAATAGTCAAGTCAGTAAAGTTATCGGAATCTGTATCTATACCATCTTTCAGTATAAGACACCAAAGTGGCATACATGCCAAATTCAAATATAAAATGAAACTAACAGCATACAACATCTTAACAAAAACAAAGGCATGGGGAAAGGAATTAGGGAAAGACATTGGGAGGGTAAAACGCTGAGAGAAAAAAGGTTAAAGAGTACAAGCATAGAAGTAGGAATAGACACAAATGGAAAAATGGCAACCAAAGCCTTGTCACCTGTCTGCAGGGAAACATACAGGTCTGTGCACCTCAGCATACTACCTTGGTGAAAAAAAACATCTTTAGCTCATTTTTAAATTTGCTTCCTGAGAGTTCTAGCCTCAGGGAAAGAGAGGAGCACAGTAAACAAAAGCTGCCCATCATGTAGATTCAAGCCATCTTCAGTGGATTCAAAATACTGCACTATGGCTTTTATATGGAGCCCACAGGTTCAGTCACATAACCTCCCCCGCTGAAGGAGCAGCACCGCTTGCCCATTCCTTTCAGACTAAAGTACAAAATTCTATTGTTGATACGGCCAAAGATCAGCAAGATAAGAGCAATTGCCAGTAGAGAAGGCACAGTAAGTTGAGAGCAGTATATTGAATTTAACTCTCCAATTACTGGCAAGCCAGTGATGGAGAAGCAAGATAGGAATCACATAATCCAATTGTGCATGATGCAATAATTTCATGGCTGTATTTGTACAAGTTGCTGTCATATTAGGATACTGGATCTCAGTCCTATATAAAGGGAGAAGTGCATGCATTAAGAGTTCAGGATTAGAGACATCCAACAATGGTCCAAGAGAGAGAAGTAAGCTTATGGCACAAAAGCAGGAACGATCAACAGCAGTGATCTGCAACTCAACCGTAAAGAAGGAGTCAAGATGGACACAAAGGGTGACAATAGTGTTACAGAGGGCAGTGAGTGGGGGGGGGGGGGCGCAAAATTGGGAAAGGTGTTTCAACAGAGCCAGATGTCTTGAGAGTTCAAAGAATTAAGTTGTAGCCTATGCTAATGTAGTCATTGAGCAAATGAATAAAAACATCGATAAAGAGGGTGCAGGTCCGGAGGAACAGGATCCACATAGGTATGATCTGAACATTGCCTGCATAACAGAAACAACTCAGGCCTAAGCTACTACTAATACTGCACATCTGTATACTTTTACAAGCGATACGCAGCGCTGCATAGACACATGTAAGAGACAGTCCATGCCCATCAGAGCTTACAGTCTAGTCAAGACAGACAACACAGTCAAGACAGACAACACAGCAGCTATAGACATGGGATATGTCTAGGGGGAATGGTAAGGAAACATAAAGGAGATTGGGTGAGTCAAGATCCGAAAGCAGTAGCGAGTTTTCAGCCTGGATTTGAAAAGGACCATAGAAGGCGCCTGATGTACAGACTCTGGTAGTTTGTTCCAGGCATAAGGAGCAGCAAGGTGAAAGGAGTGAAGTCGGGAGTTAGCAATAGAAGAGAAGGGCACAAATAGAAGTGATGTCCCAGAAAAGCAGAGTTCCTGCGGAGGGGTGTAGGGAGAGATAAGAGAGGAAAGGCAGTGAGGAGCTGCAGAGTGAATGCACTTATAGGTCAGCAGGAGAAGTTTGAACTGATGCGGAAATGGATAGGGAGCCAATGAAGTGACTTGAGAAGAGGGGTAATATGAGCATGATGAGGCTGGCAAAAGATTAGCTGTGCAGCAGAGTGTTGAACAGACTGAAGGGGAAAGAGATGATTCAGAGGGAGACCAGCCATGGGAAGAGATGAGTGCACCAAGGGACTGAGTATAGAGAGAAAAGGAGTGCACCCAAGACAGATCCTTGGGGCATACCAGTTGAGATCAGGATAGCAACAGAGGAGGATCCACCAGAACAAACACTGAAAGAGTGATGGGAAAGATAAGAAGAGACCCAGGATAGCACAGAGCCCTTAAAATCAAGCAAGGACAAAGTATCAAGGAGAAGGTTATGGTCAACAGTCTCAAAAGGAGCAGAACGGTCAAGAAGGATGAGGATTGAGTAAAGGCCCTTGAATTTTGCCAGGAACAGGTCTCTGGAGACTTTGGCAAGAGCCGTTTCAGTAGAATGTAAAGGGCGAAAGCCAGATTGTAAAGGATCCAGGAGGACTTCAGAGGAGAGAAATTCAAGGAAAAGGTGGTGAACTGCAGGTTCAAGTAGTTTAGAAACAAAGGGGAGGGGGGCGGAGCCTGCTGCAAGCCAAGATGGCCGCGTAACTCTCACCCTCCGCGGAATCCTGCTGTAATTTTGGCCCCCTCATTGTATCCTGGTAAGAATTGTGTATCTCTCCGGTGCCATTAGTTGTGGGAGATGGCGACAAGTAAACCTACGCGGCTCGAATTTGGTTCGACGTCTAATCCGGCGAGCAAAAGGCAGAAGCCCGATCCGCCCTCGCCGTTGAAGCCGCTAAGCAGTCGGGAGAGTGGTGAGGATATGCAGGAGGTCCTGCGGGAAATAAGAGCGGTGAGGGACTTGGTGACTGCTAACGGCGAGACCCTAACCGTGGTCCAAGCAGACGTCTTGGAGTTAAAAGAGCTGAAAGTGCAAGTGGCAGCCCTCACGAATAGAATGGAGGAAATGGATCTTAAAATGGCGTCTCATGAAGCTCAGCTACGGAAGGTGGCTAAAAACAGCAAGCGGATTGATGCTCTTGAGCGGAGTCTGGAGGACCAGAGTAACAGAGCTCGGCGCAACAATCTACGAATCTTGGGCATACCGGAAGGCGCAGAAGGGCCTAATCCTGTGGAATTTCTGGAGCGCACCCTTCCCAAGATCCTCCAGTTAAAGTTGGCTCAACCCTTGTAAATAGATAGGGCACACAGGGTGCCCTCGCAGGCCAGTCCTCAGCAGAGGTATCCGAGGCCCTTGATTCTGAGACTTTTGCGTTATTCTCAGGTAGCTCAGATCCTTGCGGTGGCTAAGTCACGGTCCCCGATAAAATTTGAGGAACACACTCTATCTATTTATCCGGACTTTTGTAAAGCTACTGTTGATAAGCGGAAGCTATTGTTGGCCTTTCGTCTGCGCTTGCAGCACTTGCAAGCAAGATATGGCATGTTTTACCCCGCAAGGATGCGGGTAACACTTCATAACCAAACCCGTACGTTTGAGGATCCAGCGGTGTTAAAAGCTTTTATAGAAGAGAAAGAGGCAGGTGTAATGCATTGAGGAACCATGTATTCACTGTGTCGCGGTGGAGAGGACTGTGTTTCATCAGCCTGCTGAACTTTTCGGGACTACATTGGGAGTGGTGGGCCTCCCCTGAGGGCTTCACAGGGGCTTGCGCTTACTTTGTGAGATGGCCTACAATCAGAGGACCGCAAGCCCCCTCTTCGTACGTTGGCCTTCGGCTTTGCCACGTGCCAGGGGGGCCTCATTGAGATGTGTGCCTCTTGACGCATGACTTCTCTTCAGCTGATCCTGTCAGTGCCCTGAGGAGGGGGGTGCTGCCATTGGACTTGTTGTGGACTGCGTAGCGAGGGGCCCTGTATATTGTAAATGTTAAGGGTAATTGTAGTGGAACTGTTACATAGGGTGGGTGTTGGGAGTGGGAGAGGTCGGGTTAGTATATATGTGATTGTAGTGACTGGGGATTGGTGTGTCTGTATGTGTGAAAGGTGTTGATTGGCATAGAGGGAGAGGGGGGGAAGTTTGGTTTCCTTCCTTCCATCTAAGGTTGCTGGTGGGTATTTGAGTACAATGAAACAAGCATTGTTGGGGGGGTGAATGGGAAACTGATATTAGGAAGTTGTTTCAACTGATATTAGGAAGTTGTTTCAACTGTATGTGTTATTTCTCCCCTTGTTGTTATTGTCATGGATGGTAGGGGGCTTAGAATTGTGTTAAGGGCGGGGGGAAGTGGTAGTCTTGCTTGGGATGGTTCACCCATTGGTACCTCTATTCAGGAGGTCAAGTATGTCTCCCTGTGATCTAGTATTGCGCTCTTTTGGGAACTGCTGCCCTGCCCCTGCTGCTGCTCATCACCGTCTTTTTCTATATGATAATCTTGTCCCATGAAGCCTGTTAAGTTTGTGTCTCTGAACGTTAAAGGAATAAGTAACCCAATTAAAAGGAAAAAAATTTTGGTCTATTGCAAACACGAGTCGGCAGATGTGGTTCTATTACAAGAAACGCACCTGTCGGCTGTCGAGACGACCAAATTAGGACTGGGGAAATATATCTTGGTAGGGTTCTCCCCCGCGGTGGCCAGGAAAAACGGGGTTGCTATATTGGTCAGCAAAGCTTTAGCTCCGGTCATATTGCAAAATAGGTCGGATACTGAGGGCAGGTGGGCCAAGGTGATGTTAAGGATTGGCAATCGTACCCTTGCCATTTTGAATGTCTATGGTCCCAATCAGGATGATGTTCAGTTCTTTAAGGTAGTAGCGGAAGAGGTGAAAGCTTGGGATTCTGTAGAATGGATAATATGGGGTGACTTTAACTTGGTTATTGATCCCTTAGTGGACCGCCAGCCTTACCGCTCACAGAGGCAAAGCAGAGCGGTAGTGGTGTTGCATTCTATTATTCAGGAATGTGGGCTCTCTGATATCTGGAGGCTGTGGTACCCCAAAGAAAGGCAGTTTACTTTTTTCTCTCTACCCCATAGGTCTCATTCCCGAATTGATTATTTTTTGATCTCTACTTGACCAATAGATGGCAACATGTAAGGTCTGGCTCCACAACCTCCGAACCATTTTTGCAAAACCAGGGCGTGCCACAGGGTTCTTCTCTATCTGCATTGATGTTCAACATCTACATGCAGCCCATATGTGCCCTAGCACGTTCATTCAAGGTCAACTGTTTAGCCTACGCAGACGATATCCTGCTATACATCCCTTTCAGGACCAACCAACCAGACCTCTTCCCTCTAACAAGCTGTTTTGAGGCAGTAGCAGAATGGCTCAACACACAAAATTTAAGAATCAACTACAGCAAAACAGATGTCTTTTCATATCAAGGAACCAGGACTTCACCCCTCCACCCTCCTTAAAAATCGGCGACACAGAACTGAAAACCAAATCAACAATCCGCTACCTTGGCATTACTCTCGACCAACACCTGGATCTGAAAACCCACATAAAAAACACAGTAAAAACAATATACATGAAAATAAGGACTTTAAAGCATCTCCGACCACTACTAGATTTCAGCGACTATCGATCAATCTATCAAGCATTAATATTACCACATTTTGACTACGCCAACGTAATCTTACACGGTCTCCCCCAATCAACACTAGCACCACTCCAGCTCGCAATGAACACTGCTGCGAGAGTACTAACAGGGGCCTCAAGGAGAGAGCACATAACGCCAGTACTGATGAACCTCCATTGGTTACCGGTTCAAGCAAGAATCCTCCACAAAGTCCTAACCTTGACCTTCAAAGCGTTAAACACTTTGACTCCCACAGCTATCAGCGAGATGATACACAAAGTACCACATAACAGAAACAGAAGACCTACGACGCAAAACACCCTCGAGGTCCCAAAGGCAACAACGAAATGCACAAAAATAACAACAAACAGAGCCTTTACAATTTATGCACCTAGAGCATGGAATGCCCTCCCCACCTATATACGAAACATCACCCACCTAACCCAATTCAGGAAAGCATTAAAGCACCACCTGTTCACCACATACTACCCTGAATCCAGCCTCAGTATTCATACATGCTGCCCCTCAGACAATCACGCACCACACCTAAACAATCAGACTCAGTATGAAAAAGGCTAACCCACCGATCCTTCAAAAGTAATAAGATGTAGATAGACCCTGCTTGAAAAAAGTAATAGTGTAAATACAATGTAGATAGTCTCCCCAGTTGTTTCCATGTTGATTTCCCTGTTTATTGTAAAGTTTACAACTCAGAATGCCTGTGTTGTATAGTTGACGTTGAATGTAAACCGCACTGATCTGAAAAGCGCGGTATAGAAGAACTGTTAAATAAATAAATAAATAAATAAATAGTGCAGGCTGGGATTTTGGGTAGGCATATTTCTGATCACGCTGCTGTTGACCTCTCCTTGGATCTTGTTGATTGTGTCCGGGGAGGACCCGCCTGGTATTTCCCTAGGGAGGCACTACAGGATTCAGAGTTTCGTGAAGCAATTAGGAATACAGTGAAGGAGTATTTTGCTATAAATTCCCTCTCGGATACTCCGGTGTGGGCCTGGTGGGAGGCCTTTAAAGCGGTCATTCGGGATGCCACTACCAGTTACAAAATTCGGGTGGGCCGGCGGAGGAAGGCGACTCTCGCGGAGTTGGAGGCACAGATAATGGCTGGAGAGAGACTTCTGGTGTCTAGGGCTGATCCGAGTATCCTTCTTCGTTTGCAGAGGCTCCGCTATCAATATAACGATATTGTTAGTGCAGATGCGAGTGAGCTGATTCGTAGCGCCCAAGGGATGTATTACTGTGACAGTAATAAGGCCGGACGGTTGTTGGCTCGTACCTTGAAGCCCCGTATCTCTAAAAATAGAATAGAAGCTATCCTAGATGAAAAGAGGGGCCTTCTCACGAAGGAGGTGGATATTGCAGGCTGTTTTCAGGCCTTCTACCAGAAATTATATTCTTCAGAAGTGGTCTCCAGCCCTGAGGCGTTTCAGAAGCTTTTTGGTCAGGTTGTGCATCCGGTGTTAAAGCCTAGCCAGACAGAGTAGCTTGATGGACCATTCTCGATTAAGGAGATAAGGGAGGCTATGACGGGTATGAAGGGAGGGAAGGCGGCGGGGCCGGATGCCATCCCGGTAGAATTTTATCAAACTTTTGCGGATGATATTCTCCCATATCTATTTCTCTATTTTCAGGAGTTACTGGAGGGTACCCCTTCAACTGGGTCTTTTAGTGATGTGACGATTGTGGTGTTGGAGAAACCGGGTAGGGATCCCCACATAGTTGGAAACTATCGTCCAATATCCCTATTAAATGCTGACTATAAAATCTATTCCTCTATCTTAGCGCATAGGCTGGTTAAGGTTCTCCCTGATATCATTCATCCTGATCAGTGTGGATTTATTCCTGGGCGGTCGACCACGGATAATGCGCGCCTCCTTCTCAATCTGATGGCGGCAGCGGAGGGTCGGCAAGAACCTCTAGTGGGGCTCTCCGTCGACGCGGAGAAAGCTTTCGACCACCTGGAGTGGGGTTTCTTAATGCAGGTGCTTAGTTGGTTCGGCGTTGGGGACCGTTTCATTAGGATGGTACAAGTGCTTTATACCTCCCCGTCAGCTCGTATCCTAGTTAATGGTTCTCTTTCTGGGTCCGTTGGGTTAAACAGAGGCACGAGGCAGGGCTGCCCCTTATCTCCACTTTTATTCAACTTAGCCTTAGAGCTCTTGACTATTTTAGTGAGGCAATCGCCTGAGGTGCGGGGTATTGAGGTGGCTGGGCTGCAAATAAAACCTTCGGCTTATGCGGATGACCTCTTGTTGTTTCTGCAACCGGGTTCCATAGGGGTGGTCCTGGATTTAATCGGCCAGTATTCGGCACTTTCGGGGTACAAAATCAATTGGGATAAGTCCATCGCATTCCCTATGAACATTGGGACCTTTTCCTCTGAGGTGGCGCAATTCCCCTTTAGGTGGGAGGCTAGTGCTATAAAGTATCTCGGGGTTCAGTATGGTCCCTCGTTGGAGGAGACGGTGGATTTGAATCTTAAGTCTTTAAAGGAAATGGTGCAGGCGTTCACACTGCAATGGTCTCCCTTGCATTTGTCTTGGTGGGGGAGATTAGATTCTATTAAAATGGTGTTGGCTCCCAAAATAAATTACATTTTAGGAATGATACCGTTAGCTTTTCCTGATAGTTTCTTCAAGTCGCTTGAACGTGTTTTGACTAATTTTTTATGGCAGGGGAAGCCCCCTAGAATTGCACTGAACAAATTGAAAGCGAGTAAGCAGGACGGGGGGGGGGGGGGGGTGCAATTCCCTGACTTTAGGTGGTATCATGCTGCTCTCTTGCTGAAGCAAGGAACTCAATGGCTTGTTAATAGAGAGGAGTCTCATCGGCCCGTTTGGGTGGAACTGGAGGAACGGTGGGTAGCGCCCATCCCTTCGCATTTATTAGTTGGCATGTACTCTCCCGGGACTGGGAAGCATCTAAAAATACTTCAGGCCACCCAACAAGCTTTTCTCATGTTAGATGCCAGATTAGGCTCAGGAGGCGGGGTTTCGACTCGGTCCCCGATTTGGTCTAACCCTCAGCTGAGGATAGGGCGGTTGACTTTCGCGTGGAAAGCTTGGCAAGATTGTGGCGTTTGGACCGTTGGGCAGTTAATTAAAGGAAATGTGTGGAAATCTTTTGAGGAGTTGCAGGAGGAGTTTGGTTTGCAGGGGTCGTTGTTTTTTCAATGGCTGCAGCTAAAGCATTGCCTTCGAGATCTCCCCTGTGAGCCCTCTAGCGTCTCGGATCATTGGGAGCTCCTGAAGCGGGTAGATACGTGTCTTACTGGAAAGGGGGTAATGTCTAAATTTTATGCCCTGATTCGGGATAACTCTGTGGTACTCCCAGTTGAGCTGGAGCATCGTTGGGAAGCTGAATTGGATACCCCTATCCCCAGACAGGTGTGGCAACAGCTGTGGGGAAGCGTGAATAGAGTCTCAAGGGCGGCGGCCCTTACGCAATCTATGTTCTTTATTTTGCATAGGGCCTACCTTACCCCTGACCGGGTCGCAAAGTGGGTGCATGGGACCCAAAATTTATGTTGGTCTTGCAATGCTGCTAAGGGTACCTTTAAGCATGTGTTCTTTGAGTGTTTCCTTGTTCAGAGATACTGGCATGCAGTGTGGGACAAGGTTGGAAGGGTCTTGGGCATCCAGTCTCCATTGAGCTGGGAATCAATTATGCTTCGCTCTTGTGCGAGTGGGCTAGATTTGGAAAAGGGGAGGGCCTTTCTATTTAATTTTATGATTGCTATCGCGTTAAAGCTGATAGTGTCTAATTGGAAAGATCTGTCTAAATTAGATAGCTTGCATTGGTGGAATTTAGTCTGCCTCTACTCCAGTTATGAAAAGGCGCAAGAGAGAAGGGAAGCCCATTGGAGACGGGGTGTTGCATCTCGACTAGTGAGAGAGTGTTCTTCTAGGGATGAGCAAGTCAGCAATAAGTGGTTCTGTTTGGATGTATATGCTGCTGGGGCAAGGTGCAGCTTTTCAACTTCTAAGTAGTGTATTGTTCTGGGCATTGGGACGGATCCTGTGGATGGCTGTGTAAGATCATAGGGGAGCGGGGGGGGGGGGATAGGGGGGCGTAGGGAGCTGGTTGGTTGAGGGTTGGAGGGAGTTGTCAAGGGGGTGTTCTTAGTGTTGATGTGTTAAGATGGTATTGTGTAGTGTCGTTGTTGGATTTGTAAAATAAAATAAAATAAATATTAAAAAAAAAAGAAACAAAGGGGAGGAGGGAGATGGGTCAATAGTTAGAAGGATAGGTAGGATCTAGTGAGGGTTTCTTGAGGAGAGGTTTAACTATAGCATGCTTGAAAGCTGCAGGGACATTTGAAGTGGAGAGTGATAGGTTGAGAAGACAAGAGATGGAAGGGACAAAAGTGGAGGAGATGGGGCTTAGGAGACGGGTGGGAATAGGATTACAGGAGCAGGTAGTGAGTTTGGAGGAGGAAAGAAGGCGTGTGGTTTCCTCCTCAGAGATCACAGAAAAGGAAGAAGGGGTAGCGGAGGTGGGGGGGGGGAGATGGGAGTGAAGAAGGGGAGGAGAGGAAGTAGCTGACTTTGTGGGGAATTGGAAGGTGATATTTTGGATTTTGTCATAGAAATAGTCAGCCTGGGTTTGGGCAGAAAGGGAGGGAGGGGTCGGAGGTGGAGGCACCTTGAGGAGAGAGCTGAGAGTAGTAAAGAGATGGCGAGGGTCAGAGGCAAGAGAGTTAATCAGATGAACATAATAGTCTTGTTTGGCGAGTGCTATGGCTGACTCTGAATGAGGGCAATCAAAGGAGACATGAAATCATAAAATAAGACTGGTGCTGAAATGGAACTTTATGGTACCTCATAGCTTAAAGGTTAGAGCCACAGTTGACTAGGTAAAGCCACATTTTCCCAAAAATAAGCATCCCTTTCATAAACAAAATGAGGAATTCTGGTAGAATGTCCCGAGATGCACTGTTCTTGAACACCCTTCTTTGCATCGTCTTTTCTTTCTCAATTTTTCTTCTTAGTAGGGGAAGGAAGTGATTTTTCTTACAACACCTTCTCTTGAGTTGGAATAGTTTTGCATCTTGCATTCTTTGCCAGTATCAGAGCCTCACAAGAAAGAAGTCATGAGCTCCTGGAAAAGCTTAGCCCTTCTTGGAGCTGTCATAGCTTAACTGATATCTGGATGTCAAGATCTTCTGTGTACTGTGGGGAATGATATGTCTGGTTGCCAAGGATATCTTCACCAGTTTTCAAAGCTATGCATCATGAAGCATGGTAGGAAGATTAATATGGTTAGTATGGTGGAAAAAGACAGACTGTGTGGGCAGCCTTTTGATGAATAGCTAGTATGTGAACAAACACTTTTTACTTTTCTGGCGATACCTCATGCCACTTAAAGCGACACAAAAAGGAGAAAGGATGCTGATGTAATCTTATCCTGACCAGGAGAATTCAGGAAAGATCTCAATGGACATAAGAACTCAACTATGGGATAGACAACAAGTCTGCCACCGCAGGAAATTTGTCACATTACGAGGCTTACTGATATATGTCCTATAACAATGCATTTACTGTATATAGAGCAAGCTAATCAGAATTTGTTCTTGTGGATATTACAATAGTCAACTGCTCAAAAGATGTTTTTGCACAGACAAGGGCCACGATATTCTGTGCTGACTGTGGCAGTACAGAACAGCTTAAAATATTTCTCTTGATTCTTTATTATATTCTAATAGCACAGGAAACATTAAAAAGAAGCATAGCACAGCCCCTTTGATTTTTCCATGGGACAAAACCAAGAATGACATGTTTCCTTCCGAAGGAACGAATGGGAGATATGTAAACAAAAGGGAAGGCCCACTGAAGGGGACATAGTTTGAAAGTGAAAGGGAATAGACTCAGGCATAATCTGAGGAAATATTTCTTTAAGGAAAGGGTGGTAGATACGTGCAGCAACCTCCTCTCTGAATTCAAGAAAGCATGGGACAAGTACAGGACTGCGGGGCTTAAGAGGGAAGGAGGAGGCGCTGTGGGCTAGTCTGGAAAGAGGGAACAGAACATCTATTTATTTACACTGGTGTGATATACAGACCTCCTTCCCAGCCAGAAGAAATAAATAGAGATTTAATCAAAGGTATTCACGGTATTGCTATGAAACAGGAAGTAGTTTTGGTAGTAGATTTCAATTTGCCAAATGTTGATTGTGATACCCCTGCTGCATCGTCATTGAGAAGTAGGGAGATTCTGGATTTTCTATCGGGAAAACTGTTCTGGCAACTTAAAATAGAACCCATGTGTGAAGGGGTGACACTGGACTTGCGGGCTGATGCAGAAAACTAGCGTAGCCTTTACGCGCAGATAATGCAACCCTTTAGGCACAGATTACTGCTATGCTAAATGCAGAAAAGAGATGGACGTGCACGTAAACAGCAAAGGAAAACAAGCGCACACATAACTACTACCGCTACTACTATTAATCATTTATATAGTGCATACTCAGCACTGTACAAACATAATAGAGACCGTCTCTGCTCGACAGAGCTTACAATCTAATCAAGACAGACAAGACAAAAGATGAGAATAAGGATAGAATAGGGCAGCGTTTTTCAACTACTGTGCCGCGGCACACTAGTGTGCCGTGAGATATTGTCTGGTGTGCCGTGGGAAAAATTCCAATTTCATCCGTAACATGTGGCCTCGGCTCACAAATTAGGGTTGCCAACGGGCCGGTTTTCAGCCGGCCTGGCCGGTTTTTCCATGGCCAGGCCGGCTGCCGGCACAGTTGTAAAACCGGCCATTGAAAAGCCGGTTTTTTGCTCTGGCCGCAAGATCGGGAGCGGCCAGAGCAAAAAAACGGCTTTTGTGCCGAAGTCCGCGGCGCGAACGCGATTCCCTATAGCAGTGCAGCCGCTGGTTCTGCTTTGTACAGAGCAGCGGCTGCACTACACTTACATTGAAAAGTAAAGAGAAACTGTGTCAGGAGCCCTCCGATCATGCAGAGCCCGAGGAAGTGATGTCATGGGGGCGGGCTCCTCACAGGCTGTCTTTCCTTTTCAAATTAACTTTAGCTGCAATAAAGTTAATTTGAAAAGGAAAGACAGCCTGTGAGGAGACCGCCCCCATGACATCACTTCCTCGGGCTCTGCGATGACCGGAGGGCTCCTGACACAGTTTCTCTTTACTTTTCAATGTAAGTGTAGTGCAGCCGCTGCTCTGTACAAAGCAGAAGCAGCAGCTTGGGCAGAGGGTGTGTGTGTGTGTGTGTGAGTGAACCAGCAAGGGGGGGGGAGTGTGAGTGAACCAGCAAGGGGGGGGGAGTGTGAGTGAACCAGCAGTGGAGGGGGGTGGTGTGAGTGAACCAGCAAGGGGGGGGGGCGATGGTGTGAGTGAACCAGCAGGGGAGGGGGGGGGGTAAGTGAGTGAGTGACCCAGCAGGAGGGGTGAGTAAGTGACAGGGGGGTGGGTGAGTGAACCAGCAGTGGAAGGGGGGGTGGTGTGAGTGAACCAGCAGGGGAGGGGGGTTGGTGTGAACCAGCAGGGGAGGGGGGTTGGTGTGAGTGTTTGATTCCTATTCAAGAGAATTACTTTATATATAGTCAATATAGGCACAGAGGTAAATTTTTTTAACATTTTCTAATGGTGGTGTGCCTCGTGATTTCTTTCATGAAAAAAGTGTGCCTTTGCACAAAAAAGGTTGAAAAACACTGGAATAGGGAACAGTAAGGAGACACAAGGAAAACATGGGATCAGGATCCAAAAGCAGCCTCAAAGAAGTGAGCCTTTCACATGGATTTGAAAAGGGGCAGAGGTGAAGCCTGATGCACAAACTCAGGTAGTTTGTTCCAGGCATAAGGAGCAGTAAGGTGAAAGGACCAAAGTCTGGAGCTGGCAGTGGAAAAAAAAGGGCAAAGAGAGAAGCAAGTCTATAGAAGAACGGCGCTCACAAGGAGAGGTGTAGGGACAGAGGAGAGAGGAAAGGTACTGAGGGGCAGAAGAATGAATGCATTTAAAGGTCAGAAGGAGAAGTTTGAATTGGATACGGAAACAGAAGGGAAGCCAATGAAGTGATTTGAGAAGAGGGGTTATATGAATATATTGATGCTGACGAAAGATTAGTCATGCAGCAGAGATCTGAATAGATTGAAGGGAAGAGAGGTCATTCACAGGGAGACCAGCAGAAAGGAGGTTGCAATAGTCGAGATGGGAAGCAATTAGAGAGTGGACAAGTGATTTAGTAGTAGGTTCAGAGAGGAAGGGGCAAATTTTGTTAATTCACACAGAAAGAAATGACAGGTTTTAGCTATTTATTTGATTTGTGAAGAGAAGGAAAAGGAGGAGTCAAAGATGACACCAAGGTTACAGGCTGAGGAAACAGGAAGTAGAAGACTATTATCAACAGAGATAGAGAAAGGAGGATAGGGAGAGAAAAGTTTAGGGGGAAAAATAAGAAGTTCAATTTTGTCCATGTTTAATTTCAAACGGCCATGAGACAGCCAGATTGCGATGGCAGACAGGCAGGCAGAGACGCGGACTTGGAGTGTCAGAGAAATATCAGGCGCAAACACCAAAGGTATTTAAATTGTATGCAAATGAGCTGCCTATAATAAAATGACATGCTAATATCATCTGCACCCAATGCAGAGAAATGAGTAGAGGATTTCATGACCAACCGTAGTGCCAATATCTCTGTGCCCGGGTCTGAGGTGACTTAAACATGTTGCGCGTGCCCCCGACAGTATTTCGATGGCATCAGGGGATTTCTCCAATGCCTGGATCATCTGAGGGGAAATGTTAAACTTCCCTCGGATGAACCAGGCATCAAAACAGTGTTGGGGTGCATATGCAAATTCACCATGTGGTGCCCCTGTTTCTCTAGGAGAGCATGCTAAACTTGTGCTGACTTCTGTATGCATGTGTTTGGCTTGCTCTCGCAGTTTAATGCTGCCATTTGCGCCACAGTTTAGCACTTGGCTAATTTGCATATGCACCCTTTCTGCATGCCGGAACTGAAGACGTTTGCTATTGGTGTGCTGCATAGATACAGAACTTATAGCACGTGACTTCAGAGCTAGCTTTCTGCATCGGTCTGCTGGTGTTTACAAATGGGGAGAGTGTAGTGATCACTGGATGGTGAGCTTCGCTATTAGGATACAGTTGGAGATGGTTTATTCAAAAGTGAGGGTCCTAGACTTTAGGAAAATTATCTTTGTAAAGATGGGGAATACCTCAAGGAGCTGTTAGCTGGATGGAAACATCTGGGGAATACAGAACAACAGTGGACAAAACTGAAAGGAGATATATTAAGGGCAACAAGCCTTTGTGTTAGAAAAGTACATAAATATAAGAGGAAAAGAAAGCTGCTATGATTTTGAAAAGAAATAACTGAAAAGGTAAGGGAAAAGGAGGGTAGTCTTCATAAATTATAAGAGATCATAAAAAGAGGAATAAAAACAACAATATCTAGAGAAGCTAAGAGAATACACTAAAACATGGGGACAAGACTTTTTTTTTAGGTATGTTCGTGCAAAAGTAGTATTCTGAAACCCAAGGGTGAAGGGGATGAATTTGTAGAGGCTGAGAATTGCTTAACAAATATTTCTGTTCTGTGTTCCCAGATGAAGGGCCAGGAAAATGGGACCTCAGAAAACAAGCACTTACAGGAACTGAAGTAAGGTGGAACTTGAACTATTTTCAGAAGACTGTTTGTGAGCAATTAGTTAAACTAACAGTGGACAAAGCAATGGGGCCAGACGGGATTCATTGGAAGGTATCGAAAGGGAAGTACTGAAGGTTCTTCTGGCTGACCTTTTCAATGCTTCTTTGGAGTTGAGAGTTTATCCCGGAAGAATGGAAACGGGCAGAAGTGGAAGTAAGGAAGAGGTTGGTAACTACAGACCTGTTAGTCTGACTCTGTAGTGAGTAAATTAATTGAAAAACACTGCTAAATCAGAGGATGATGTAGTTTCTGGAATCCAAAGGATTGCAGGATCCAAGGCAGCATGGGGGGATATTCAAAGGCATTTACACGGTTTGCAGACCTGCCAACCGTGTAAATGCCATTAAGAGGAATATTCAATGGCATTAACTAGCTTCCTTCCAATCCCGGCAACCTGAATATTTAATACCAGGGCCGGAAATGACCCCAGCATTGGATATCTGGGTTTAAGTTTCAGTGGCGGTGCCTAGCTGCGTTAGAATGGCAAGTTGCCACCGCTGAATATCCGCCTCCCCCCCCCACCCCCGCAATCATTTTATTTTCAGTGGAATGGAATATGTTGTTTTCGGGCATTTTACACAGTATTGCAGGAAATGCATCTCTATTTCTCTGATGTTGCACTGAAGGCAAAATCTGACTTCTTGAGGTTTCAGTTTAGAAAACTGGATTTAGCTCATGCCTTTCTCAGAAGTTCAAAGTGAGCTACATTCTGGTACAGTTGTTGATTTTTATTTACGTATTTATACTTTTAGTTTGTGGTCACTTATCCTCTATTTTGAAAGTAGTTATCTGTGTTTTGCATGTCTGACCAAAGCCAGGTATTCGGTTAGCAATGAGTGTCTGTAGGGGGTCTGTGTTTGATCGTCATTGTTTTGATGAAATATTGTGCACTTGGTGGATTGCTTTTAGCAAATGAATTTGTGGAAAAACGATATAAGAGCATAAGAACATAAGATATGCCATACTGGGTCAGACCAAGGTCCATGAAGCCCAGTATCCTGTTTCCAGCAGTGGCCAATCTAGGTCATACGTACCTAGCAGTATCCCCAAGAGACACAGGTTCCACAATGCTTGTATTGGTTCAAACATTAATATCCTGGGTCCCTTTTTAATAATGGTTTATGGACCTTTCCTCCAGGAACTTGTTCAAACCTTTTTTAAACCCAGCTACACTAACAGCCCTTACTACATCCTCTGGTAACAAATTCCAGAGTTTGATTACACGCTGAGTGAAAAAATATTTTCTCTTATTTGTCTTAAATAGTTTACCCTGTAGCTTCATTACATGTCCCCTAGTCTTTCTATATTCTGATAGCGTAAACAATCGATCTACGTTTACCCATTCCACTCCATTCATTAATTTATAGACCTCTATCATATCTCCCCTCAGCAGTCTCTTTTCCAGGTTGAAGAGCCCTAACCTCTGTGGCCTCTCTTCATAAGAGTAGCCTTCCATACCCTTTACCATTTTGGTGGCTCTTCTCTGTACCTTTTCTAATAACGCTAAATCCTTTTTAAGATACGGCGACCAGAATTGCACACAATATTCAAGGTGCGGTCGTACCATGGAACGACACAGAGGCATTATAATATCCTTTGTTTTATTTTCCATTCCTTTCCTTATGATACCTAGCATTCTATTTGCTTTCTTAGCCACCGCTGCACACTGGGCAGAGGGTTTTAACATGTTATCCATGCTGACTCCTAAATATTTTTCCTGGGTGGTGGTTCCCAATGTGGAACCTTGCATTGTGTAACCATAGTGTGGGTTGTTCTTTCCTAGATGCATAACTTTGCACTTGTCCACATTAAATTTCATCTGCCATTTGGATGCCCATTCTTCCAATTTATCCAGATCCTCCTGCAGTTTTCCACAATCCTCTTGGGTTTTAACAACTTTAAACAGTTTTGTGTTGTCTGCAAATTTGATAACCTCACTAGTTATTCCCTTTTCCAGGTCATTTATGAATACGTCAAAAAGTAGCGGACCCAGTACAAATCCCTGGGGTACTCCACTATTCACCTTTTTCCATTGAGAAAATTGGCCATTTAGCCCTACCCTCTGCTTTCTATCTTTTAACCAGTTCCCGATCTACAATAGTACACTGCCTCCTATCCCATGACTTTTTAGTTTTGCCAAAAGTCTCTGATGAGGGACCTTGTCAAAGGCTTTCTGAAAGTCCAGATACACTATATCAACCGATTCACCTTTTTCTACCTGTTTATTCACACCTTCAAAAATACATATCAGATTAGTAAGACAAGATCTTCCTTGTCTAAAGCCATGTTGGCTGTCTCCCATTAGGCCATCACTATCTACATGCTGTGTAATTTTGTTCTTTATGATGGTTTCTACCATTTTCCCCAGTACTGACGTCAGGCTCACCGGTCTGTAGTTTCCCGGATCACCCCTGGAACCCTTTTTAAAAATTGGCATTACATTGGCGATCCTCCAATCTTCAGGTATTACAGATGATTTTAATGAAAGTTCACAGATTACTAATAGCAGGTCTGCAATCTCATATTTCAGTTCTTTCAACACTCTTGGATGTATACCATCTGATCCAGGTGATATGCTACTATTCAGTTTATCAAATAGTTGTAATACATCTTCCCGGTGTAGCGATATTTCTCTCAATTCCTCTGCAGTATCACCTTTAAATACCACTTCAGTCTTGGGTAACATCTTTACATCTTCCTCAGTAAAGACCGAAGCAAAGAATTCATTCAGTCTCTCCGCTATAGCCTTGTATCCTCTTACTGCCCCTTTTACCCCTCTGTCATCTAATGGTCCAATTGACTCTCTCACAGGCCTTTTGCTACAAATGTATTTGAAAAAGTCTTTATTTCGTGTTTTTGCTTCTGTAGCAAGTTCCTTCTCAAATTCTCGCTTTGCCTGCCTTATCAATACTTTGCATTTAACTTGCCAGTGCTTGTGTTGTTTCCAGTTTTCGTCATTTGGCTCTTTTTTCCATTTCCTGAAAGATGCTTTTTTGGCAGCAACAGCCTCTCTGACCTCACCTTTAAACCATGCTGGCAGTTTTTTTGACTTCCTTCCACTTTTCTTAATGCGTGGAATACAGCTGGTCTGGGCTTCCAGGATGGTATTTTTAAACAACACCCAAGCTTGATATAAGTCTTTAACCTTTGCAACCGCTCCTTTTAGTTTTTTCTTAACTATATTCCTCATTTTATCATAGTCTCCATTTCGAAAGTTAAAAGATAGTACTGTGGATTTCTTTACTATCCCTCCTCCACTAATTAAATCAAACACGATCATGCTATGATCACTTTTTCCAAGTGGTCCCAACACCCTTATTTCTTGCACCAGATTTTGGGGTTCCACTAAGGATTAGGTCCAGTATGGCTTCCCCTCTGGTCGGTTCATGAACCAGCTGCTCCAAAAAGCAGTCATTTATTTCATCTAGAAACTTTATCTCCCTAGCATGTCCTGCCGTGACACTGACCCAGTCGATACCGGGGTAATTGAAATCACCCATTATTATTACTGTGCTGTGACTTTTGTTAGCTTCCTTGATTTCTTTGAGCATTTCATCATCCATTTGTTCATTCTAGCCAGGCGGTCGATAGTACACCCCCACTGCCATCACCTTCCCCTTCATACATGGAATTTCAATCCATAGAGATTCTACAGCAAATTTTGTTTTCTGCAAAACTTTAATCCTTTCTGACTCAATGCCCTCTCTAATATAGAGCACAACCCCTCCACCAATTTGATCAGTTCTATCATTACGTTATAGTTTGTATCCAGGTATCACAGTGTCCCACTGGTTATCCTCCTTCCACCATGTCTCTGAGATTGCAATCATATCTAACCTCTCATTTAATGCTATATATTCTAACTCTCCCATCTTATTGTTTAGACTTCTAGCATTTGCATACAAGCATTTTAGAGACTGTATTTTATTAATATTAATCTGGCTATTGGTAATTTGGAATCTTTATGCTCTGTCTGCACCATACTCAAGGGCATTTGGGCTGCTTTACTCTTTTTTAGAACTTCTCTGCTTTTGGTAGTATCCTTCAAGGATACCTTCTTCCAAACCATGCGCTCTTGGGCGACTGTCGGCTTTCCCCTATTTTCTAGTTTAAAAGCTTCTCCATCTCCTTTTTAAAGGTTAATGCCAGCAGCCTGGTTCCATCCTGGTTAAAGTGAAGCCCATCCCTTCGGAAGAGCCCCTCCTTTCCCCAGAATGTTCCCCAGTTCCTAACAAATCCAAAACCCTCATCCTTGCACCATCATCTCATCCACACATTGAGACTCCGGAGCTCTGCCTGCCTTTTGGGTCCTGCACATGGAACGGGAAGCATTTCGGAGAACGCTACCCTGGAAGTTCTGGATTTCAACTTCCTACCAAAAAGCTTAAATTTAGCCTCCAGAACCTCCCTACCACATTTTCCTATGTCATTGGTACCGACATGTACCGACAAGACAGCAGACTCCTCCCCAGCACTATCTAAGATCTTATCTAGGCGGTGCGTGAGGTCCGCTACCTTCGCACCAGGCAGGCATGTTACCAGGCGATCCTCACATCCACCAGCCACCCAGCTATCTACATGCCTAATGATTGAATCACAAACTATAACAGCTGTCCTAACTCTTCCCTCATGGGCACATGGCCCTGGAGAAACGTCCTCAGTGTGAGAGGTTTTTACATCACCTGGAGGACAGGGCCTAGTTACAGGATCACGTCCTGCCACACCAGGGTGATGCTCTCCTGTCACGTGACCTCTCTCCTCCATGGCAACAGGGATACTGCCAGACTGGAGGTGGGACTTCAGGACTATATCCCTGTAGGTCTTGTCCATGTACTTCTCTGTCTTTCTTATGTCTTCCAGGTCTGCTACTCTAGCCTCTAGAGAACGGACTTGTTCCCTGAGAGCAAAGAGCTCCTTGCACTTAGTGCATACATAAGACCTCTCACCAACTTATATATATAGCTACTTATATAGGCCATTTATGTTAGCCTCTTGGCTCTATGTTATTTTGTGAACCTAGACAAGGATTACATACATTTTTTCTTCTTGAATCCTCTGCAGTTCGTTGCTATTCTATGTTCTAACTCACATTAAGAAGCACATTTTATAAGCCTTGGGCTTCTCCGAAGGTTTAAAAAGAGACCCTCATTTTATCACTTCCTTGTCTGATCTTATATGGATGACTGAATGTCCTTTCTGCTCTGCTGTAAGCTGCTATATATGTTCATTTAGGATGATGATGTGGATGCTGCAATGGTCAGATATAATTCTATCGGAGCATGTCAAATTCTTGTTTATTCAGTTTTGTGACTGCAGCAAATTTTCTGGTGCATCAGCACGATTCACCTGAAGGGCCAGCCACTAATTTTCAGCTGCATTATCCTGGATAATGCCACTGAAAATCATTGTGGACTGCCCTGGCACTATCTGGGTAGTGCTGGGGTGGTCTAGAGGTGGATCAGCAACTTATCCAGATAGTGACGATTTTGCAGCTATCTGGATAACTATCCACATTAGTTAGGATAGCAAAATAGCTGCCATAAGTTATACAGATGGCTACTGGGAAAATAGTGCTGAATATCGCCGTTAACAGGAGAGTGGCGGCACTCAGCAGATATTCAGTGCTGCTATCCAGAGAGTGGCCAAAGCTGAATCTTTGGGAATGTGTTTGAAAGTCCCAACCAGCATCAATGAAAAGACATGAGTTAAATATAAAAAATGTTCTTTAGCAGCTATGCTCTGAGTAAAGGCCCAAAAACAGGAATGAAACAATCACATGACAGGTTCCTGCAGTGTTTATCCCACTGCTCCCTTTAGGGTTGCCAACTTTTTTGAAAGAGAAAACCCGCCACCTGTGGCTAGTCATGCTCCGCCCATGCCCACCCCACCCCACCCCAGCCCCGCCCTTTTCCTGCCCCCTGTCCTGCCACACTCTACCCTTGTCCCACCCGTCCCAAAAAAATAATTGCAAAAGAGAGTAATGTGCAAACTGAACAAGCAAGATTGCTACACATTCTTAAACAGAAATTCCATACTAACAAAATACTCAGCATTGGTTGTACACACACACACACACTCACACAATACAGACAGACCTTCATCAGTAAATGAACACAAAATGAAAAGAAAAATATATAGACAAAAATTAAACTGAAACCCTAAGAAGCCAGACTCCGCATGCAGTGCAACATCAGATAAATAAGAGATGGAGTTCCCCGTACTGTGTAAAATATAAAGACTGCACAAAGTCCAATCACTACATTCAAAATAAAATTATTTTTTCTACCTTTGTTGTCTGACCATTTGGTTCCGATCTGAGACTTCTGCTTTCCTGTCTTCTCTTAGTTCTCTTTCCTATACTCTTTTTCTATACTCCATCTGCCATTTCTTGTCTCTTCTTTTGTTTTCTTCACTTCCTTCCATTGGCCTATTTCCAGTCCCAGTAACCCTCCCCAGTATCAGCCCCCTTTCCAGTCCTCCCCTCCCATTACCTTCCAATGTCAAACCCCTTGCATTCCCAGGACTGCCAGTGATGTCCATTCTCTTCCAATTCCCCTCCTTCCCCACTGTCCAGCCCCTTCTAGTCCAAATACCATCCCAGGTATCAGTTCACTTCCACTCCAAGTGCCACCCCCATTTCAGCTCCCTTCCAGTCACCCTACCCTCTGTCCATCACCCTTCCAGTGCCATCCCCATGTGTCTGCTCCCTTCCAGTCCCAGTGCCTCTTCCTTCCAGCCTCCTCTCCATTACCCAGCCACCAACCAGTCCCATCCCCAAGTGTCAGCTCCCCTCCAGTACCATCCCCAGGTATCAGCTCCCTTCTAGCCTCCTCCTTCCCCCTTCTGTCAGCTCCCTTCCTGCCACCTCCTTCCTTCCCCCATGTCAGCTCTCTTCCAGCCTCCACCTTCCTGTCATATGAGCTCCCATCCAGCCCCCACCTTCCCCCTTGTCAGCTCCCTTCCAGCCACCTCCTTCCCCCACCTTTCAGCCGCCTTTCAACCCCTATCTTCCCTCCTCTTTCAGATCCCTTATAGCCATCTCCTTCCCCCCTCTTTCAGCTGCCTTCCTGCCTCCATCTTCCTCCCCTGTCAGTCCCGTCCTGCCACCTCCTTCTCCTGTCAGCTGCGGCTCCTGTTTCTTACAGAGCAGTGGCTGCAATAATGCTAATTTAAAAACAAAACAAAACCGGTGCGAGCCCTCCAGCCCTATGGAACCCCTGCTGCAGCGTCCCACACTCACTCCAGCACACATGGGCCCTTATTTAAAATTTCTGCAGCACCTCAGATTCCAGGTCACAAAATTCTCCACCTCCATCAGTGCAATATAGAACCATTTAAAGCACACTGATAAAATATCATTGCACTTCTGTTTTCCAGATTCCTGCCCATTTTCATGTCACAACAATATTTAAATGGTTTAACTCCCAAGAGGAAATTCGGTATGCAGATGTAGTGCATGTCTGCAGAGGACTTCAGTTCATCTCCACTTCTTAAAACCTCCCAAACAAGGCAGTGAAAAGAACTGGCATCAATTTGTTCATTTGTTTGTCTTATGGGATAGCCCCTTGATTTAGGATGATAGTAGCATCTGCTGTGATACAGCAGCCATGAGTATGAGTTTCCTCTCTGACAGGACCAGCAAGGTTTTAGTGAACTATCGAAATAATGCACTTGAACATGGAGAGGAAGAGAATGGTATGGTATGACAGAGGATTCCCTCCATACTTCAGGACTATCTACAGTATCTGAGATGGCCTGTCATACTATCTGGGATAGGGCGTCTCAATGGGAAAATGGGAGAGGGTAGGAAATTAGAATATTACTGTTATTTTTATTTTTTATTTGTAGACTTTTCAATATAGAATTATCCATAAAATGAATAATCAAATCAGAAAAACTTAACTAATATAGATTACGTCAAAAAACTTATGAGAAGAGACTTGAAGACCTAAATATGTACACTCTGGAGGAAAGGAGGGAGAGGGGAGATATGATTCAGACTTTTAAATACTTAGAGTACTAATGAACAAACAAACCTCTTCCAAAGGCGAGGAAGCTGTAAAACTAGAGGGCGTAACATGAAGCTGCAAGGGGGTAAACTGAAAGGCAATGTCAGGAAATACTTTTTCACTGAAAGGGTGGTGAATGCTTGGAATGCCCTCCCGATGGAAGTGGAGGGGGTAAACACAGTGACAGAATTCAAAATGGCATGGGACAGACACAGTGGATCCCTTTATAGCAACAGGATAAAATCATAATAAACATAACTATCTCTTACATCTGAACAAATAGGGGTGACCTACATGGAATGGTGGGTAGACCCCTAAAACAAAGGCATGGGGAGAAGTGACCTGCACGGAGTGGCAAGTGCACCTACTCTTGCTGCCTTGCTGGGCAGACTAGATGGACCATACTGGTCTTTATCTGCCATCATATACTATGGGGTATGTTTATTAAACCGTCTTAATGTTACTGGCGCTAGTTGCAGCGTTAATGTGAAGAATGCCATATAAGGTACTGGGCGGTCTGGCAGCAAGGTAGCAAGAATCTGTATCGCGCGATAAATATAGGGACATGGGTTGCAAGAGGCACAGTTGGGACTTGAACCTGTGGCCTTCTGCCCCTGAACACACTGGCTATGTGTACTGCACCAAATGGTTGCCACAGGGACAGATCATTCCCTGGGGAAACCATGACTGTTCGTCAGACAGACCTTGTCTGTTGCAATGCATGGCACCCACCTAAACGGGGCTTGGCCGTGGTCTGCTGTGGGCAGATGCCACTGCCCCCTCTGCCACCAGCACCCCTCCGCCAGCATGCTGACATGCCCTTGTGCCAGTGGTGCTGGTGGTGCACAGTCCCAGGCCATCCAGTGTGCCGGTAGGCGGCTGCCTATGGTGCGTGATATGGAGTAGGGGTGCTTGCATAGACATCCACGCTTCTCCCCGGCACCACCTGCTATTGTTATGTGTCCTTTGGGGTACTTGCTGGGTACTGTCCCCTGGGACACTGTGGGACACACACTCGTGGCCATGTTTGCCCTTGATCAGTTGCTGTCTTGCTGCTTTTCCGCTTCTACATTCCTATGTGTCACCTAGGCATCTGCCTAGCCCACCCTGTACCCCAGCTGCTCCACTGCATGTCCTGCCTGCATGTCCCCCCTGTACCTCATTTGCAGCCTCACCGTAGTGCCCTCTCGTACCTGGGCACTATGATGTTGCTGCACATGTATCACTACTATCACATTTTTTGGTTTCCCTGCCTTTGCTGCACATTGCTGACTGAAATTGTCTATCTCCCCTGCAAATGTGCCTCTAGCGCGAGGTTTTCACTGGCGCTAATTTTCAGAGCTTCATTTCACGCTGTTAGTGTGCATGGAGCCTCTCCCAGCCCACTCTCCGCCCATTGACTCCTTCTCTCCGCCCCTGGGGAGCCTTACTCCGCCCTCTGGGAAGCCTTACTCCACCCTCTGCGCACCTTACTGCCGCAGGAGACGTTATTGTGCGATACGTGACGTTTTCGCACAGTAATGTGCCATTATTGCGCGATAACATCATGTATCACGTGATAACGTTGCAGCTGCTACGTTTGCGCTGTTTAGTAAACATACCCCTATGCTAGTCAACAATTTCCTGAACAGGCTCTTTCTCACGGAGACCTGGTAAAGAGACGGCAAGGAAGCTATACTCTATTGTTACCTCCCTCCCATTTTCCTTGCCTTATCCACCTCGCACATATCCCGATCTGGAGGGGGCATTGCCTTCCTGTATAGAGAAACACTTGGGATCACGGAGATCTCCTCCCCTTTGCTTCATTATCCTGAAGCCTTGCTCGCCAAGGCTCCCTCTTCCTGCGCCTTTACTCTCCTCCTGCTCTATGTTCCCCCTTCTTTAACACCCGCTCTTTGGGAATCATTACTGATGACCCTCACTGAAGTTTCGACTACTTTTTCTAACCTCCTAATATTGGGGACTTTTAATGTTCACATTGATGATCTAACCAGACCCCGAGACAACATCTTTCTCTCGCTTATCGCTGATCTCTCTTTACATCAGCATGCTCCATACCCAACTCATGTGGCAGGTCACACTTTAGATCTAATGCTCACCCTTGCCTTATCTCTATTGCAGGTCACTCTTTCCTCTGCCATACCCCTGCCTTGGTCTGACCACTTTGTCATCTCATTTCAGCTATATCAACCTGTCTCTCATACTCCTCACGTTGCCTCCTCCATTCCAGTTGGATCTCCCAGAATCTGTCTCTTGTGACATCAGATCATTAATTCTACTCTGGATTTTTTTCCATTTTCATGTCATATTTTCTTCCAACATTGACTCCCTATCGGTCAACACTGGGATGCCACTCTTTGTTCAGCCCTGTATGATTACACTCAATGTGTAATCAAATTCTGGAATTTGTTACCAGAGGATGCAGTAAAAGCTGTTAGTGTAGCTGGGTTTAAAAAAGGTTTGGACAAGTTCCTGGAAGAAAGGTCCATAAACCATTATTAAAAAGGGACCCAGGATATCACTGTTTGACCCAATACAAGCATTGTGGAAACTGTGTCTTTTGGGGAAACTGCTAGGTACATATGACCTAGATTGGCCACTGTTGGAAACAGGATACTGGGCTTGATGGACCTTGGTCTGACCCAGTATGGCATATCTTATGTTCTTATGATCTTGCTCCTCTCTCTCCCGTTCTACTCGCCCCCGGCCCTCATCATAACCTTTGGTATCATGCTGGACTCTCCATTCTTTGACGCCAGCTTTAGAGGGCCGAATGGATCTGGCAACGGGCCCCTTCACCTTCCACACTATCAGCTTTCCAGTATCATATACCTGCTACAGATCTGCTATTTCCTCAGCCAAATATCAGTACTTCACCGACCTCATTGCTAAGGCTGGAAATCATCCCAAACATTTATCCTCAGTCGTCTCTCGTCTCTTATGCCCTGTCTCCATGCCACCTAGTAACTCGCCTACTACATAGCAACATACCGAATTCTTCCAGTCTAAGGTTACCCAACTGCAACACTTCCTCCCCCAGGTTGAACCTTTCCAACTCTCTACGTATGGCTCTCTGACTCTTACATCTCTCTTGTTCCTGCACATCTTCAGTCAAACTCATGATCTAGATTCAATTCCATCACTATAACCTCTACTTCTAAAACCACCTGCTCATCCTATCCCATTCCCTCCTCATGGGTTTCCCAGGCCTCCCTGGGCCTTCTCCCTCATGCCCTCTCACTATTCAATAACAGCGTGGCTTCTGGTGTTTTCCCCCTCTGCTGGAAAAGTACAGTGTTGCGTCCTCTTCTTAAGAACCTAAGTCTTGATCCATCCACACATCCCATTTTCATCCAGTTTCCAATCTCCCCTTTCTCTCAAAGCTCTTAGAAAAGATAGTGTTCTCTCAGGCATCTGACCACCTTGAAAAAATGAACTTCCTGCACCGTAGACAATCAAGTTTTTGGGTGGGGCACAGCACCGAAATTGTCATTTTGTCTGTCTTAAAAGAAGTTAGGCATCCCTTAGACAAGGGTAACATTTCACTGTCTGTTTCACTCAACTTATCTTGCACTTTTGATCTGGATAATCACTCCCTCCTTCTTTCTTGCCTTCACTTCGCTGACTTCCATGGCACTGTCCTCCAGTGGTTTCACTCTTTCCTCACTGATCACTCATATCATGTCTCCTTTTAGGATTCTGTATCAATCTCACTTCCCCTATCCTGTGATGTCCCCCAGGGTTCTGTTCTGGCCCCTCTCCCTTTCAGTATTTTCTTAGCCCCCCTGGCCATTGTCACCAGCAGCAGGGTGTGTTCCCTTATTATTATGCGGACAAGATCCTACTTCTGATACATAAGCACCTTATTTCACCTGATCTGACCGTCATCAATAATTGTGTTTCTACTGTTGTTGCCTGGCTCCATGCTAACTTTCTGAAACTAAATCCCTCTAAAACTTCCACCTTTTGGTCAACTGGCTCCTCCAATGCTCCATTGCTGTCACCTGCAATTGGCGATACATTAATCCCTCTCATCTCCTCCTTAAGATATCTCGGCATTATTCTGGATATATCCCTCTCCTTTCACAAGCACATTAGCATGGTAGTTAAGTGCTTCTTTTATACCCTCCATCAGATACGCTCCATCCAATCATTCCTGTCAGATTCATCTATCCCCACCCTGCTGCTTTCTATGGTCATCTTACGCATAGATTATGCCAATGCTATTGTTGCCGGTTTACCTCAATATCAACTGAAATGACTCCAATCCATTAAAATGCTGCTATCCATCTTCTCCACCATGCCACCAAGTTTGGCCATGTCACCCCATTGTTCTTTAAGTTGCACTGATTACCCATTTGCCATTGGACACATTTTAAGAACCTTACCCTCATGCACAAGATTCTTCATTCTGGTATTCTAGCCTATTTGTCATCTCTCCTTATTATGTATGCCCCTCCTCAAGTGCTACGTTCCATCCATGGGAATCGGCTACATGTTCCTACCCCTTCACAAGTGCATCTAGAACTGACATAGCATGCCGCTTTTTATTTCCTGGGACCCCACCTCTGGAATTCTCTCCCTTCTGATATCCATCTTGAGTCCTCATACCCCAAGTTTAAGTCTGCGCTAAAAGCACATTTCTTCAGGCTCACATTTGATCTACCTCCATAAGTTCCCTAGGATTCGGCAGTTATCCCTAACCTACCTTCCCAGATTCTCCTCTACTCTCTGTCTCTTTTCTGTTGTCTTAATGGCGTTCTTTTCTTTTCCTGTTTTAATTTTATTGTATGCATTGTAAACCGCTCTGCTGTTTCAAAGGGTGGTATATCAAGTTTTTAATAAACCATAAACCAGCAATAAGTGGCCTTAGCTGCTCCTGTAGCCATTTACCATGCTGAAATGTGGTAACTCCGGGGGTATATCTATCTCCCTGAAGTTAGCCTACGGCCCCACGCCGGTAATACAACCCATACATGTGTTACCAGCACAGAGCTTAGGAAACATTCTGCTAAATGTGCCAAACAATAAGAGGTGCTCACCAGCACCAATGCAGCAGCTCCCACTTCCACAAAAACGACAAGGGCAACTTGGCGGCCCCAACCCAGCATTTTTCACCTTCATAAAATCAAGAGAGTCTCAATGGCCCCTACACAGCACTTCCCATCCTCAGAAAAACAAGAGGGGCTTTGTATCTCCAACACAACACAACACAACACACTCCAACACAACACTTCACACTCCAACATAAACACTTCACACCCCAACACAACACTTCACACTCCAACATAAACACCCAGAGGGGCTTTGTATCTCCAACATAACTCAAAACTGCGTACTGGACCAGCAGTCTGCAAAAAAAACAAAGGAAATACAAGATGTTTGCACACCAAGGAACTAAAAGAAAAAGTGAGAACCACAGCACAGTTAAGTTTAAAAGATTTGATAAAGATAACTTCATAAATGAGACCATATCACATTTGAACACAAATGGAGCTGTAACCGGCATTGATGAGATACAGAGCAATTGGAACACTGTGATAAGTAAAACAGCCTTAGCTCCCAATCCACCAACTAAAATGAGAAAAAGAGGGTCACAGGTGTGGTATACTCAAAAATTAAGATCTCTGAAAAGACAACTAAGAAAACTGAAAAGAAAATGGAGAGTTACCCAACCACAAGAAGATAGGACCCTATATATAAGTATGAGCACCCTCCAAATCTACCATACAAGCATAAATGACCAAAAGAGAAAGCATTATTCAAAAAATTTAATGAAATCCCCTAACCGCCCAAGGGAACTTTTTGATATTGTAAAGTCATTAGTTAAATCCCCAACCACGCCAAACCGCAAACCCAGCATAGACCTATAGATGATAGCAGACCATTACAAGATTAAAAGGCCATTCTCAGCTTTAGTGATGGACAAACCTGATAACAGAGAAAGTGTCACTTCATGGAATACCTTCTCCAAAATCAATACTGACCAGTTACTCTGGACTATTACAGCAATAAATACAACCACTTCCCATCAAGAACCTTGTCCAGTAAGCTGGCTCAAACTTACAAGAACTGAAATGGCACCCCATATCCTCAAAATTGTGAACCTTTCCCTATCACAGGGTGATATGCCAAAGAAAGCAAGTATCCATCCCATTCTAAAAAAGATCACAATGGATATGAGTCATCCCAATTCATAAGGCCCTTATCAAACCTTCCATTCCTAGCCAAAATTATAAAAAAAACCCCATACAACGACAACTACAGGACCACCTTGACATGCATGCACCTCTGGTCATACATCAACACAGCTTTGGGCCTTACAATGGCATGGAAACACTGCTAATAACACTATTTGACAAGCTCATACAAGACATAGAAAGAACCAAGCAAGCCTACATATTAATATTCTTAGACCTATCCACAGCATTTGATTCCATCAACCACGATAAACTATTGGTAAGGCTTCAACAGATTGGCATCAACAGTACCATACTCCAATGGTTATTTATTTATTTATTTACATTCTCTTATATACCGCGCTATTCTGCATCAGTGCGGTTTACATTGAACGACTGAAATTACATTGAACAGGGCATTATAACTTGGAGATAACTATTTTACAGGGAACATGGGCTATGGAGGGTTAAGTGGCTTGCCGAAGACCACAAGGAGCACCTGTGGGACTAGAAACCCCAGTCCTTCCGGCCCAAGTCAATTCATAGCTTTAGGATCAGACACAGCAGGTGAAAATAGGAAACGTAACATCAAACCTATACAGCCAGCATTGAGGATTACCACAGGGGTCCGCCCTATCGGCACTATTATTTAATATTTACCTCCAGCCGATCTGCAAGATATTCCAAGCACACGAGGTACACTATCAAATCTATGTAGATGACATTATGTTGTTCAGCCCTTTTGGTATAAGGAAACACAACTTTAAACAGATCACAAACTGTTTCAATGAAGCATCGCAATGGCTAGACTCATGCAACCTCAGCATAAACCTTAATAAGACGGAAGTCCTTTTCATCATTAGAGATAAGGACTTCACACCACCAGACAAAACATAGGTCAGAGATGCATATCTAGGAGTGATCTTAGATCAGAATTTAACCTAACTAAACACATAACCTCTATAACTTGGACTATATACAATAAAATCAAGATGACCCTACACCTAAGACCACTACTCTCAGCTCAGGGCTTCCATTCGGTCCTACAGGCGCTGATTGGCCTCCACTTTGACTACTGCAACAGCATACTACAAGGCTTGCTGAAAAAAACACTAAATGAACTACATATAACATAAAATATACTTGCAAGAACCATTAACAAAGTGGCTAAAGCTTAACATATCACACCCATCCTTTTCCAACTGCACTGGCTACCTGTAACACGTAGAATCAAATACAAATCCTTAATAACCACATTCAAGATTCTACATGAACTAGCCCCAGCACATCTACCTTCCTTAATAACTACCCTACCTGAAACAAGGCAAAGAAGAAGAGGAGGTACCCAAACTCTCTGATATTACCTACAGACTTTAAGAAAACAAGCCAGACAACGAGCAACAGAGTTTTCACTTTCTATGCTCCAATCCATTGGAACTCTCTACCTCAAGGCCTAAGAAGCATAAATGAGGTACTCACCTTCTGGAAGAGAATTAAAACATACCTATTCATGGAATATTATCAAAATAAAATAGAAGGTCTGAATATATTTCAACATAACTCATAAGCAATCCACCTAAGCCTTCATATAACTATCTTACACCATAAATCGTGTATCTCACTGTTTTGCATTTGTAAATAGACCCACTGAAGGCTATTTCTAATTGTATGTTTAATTGTATTCATGCAAACACCTACTCTGCACATGTAAATAATTTTAAATAATTAAGTTTAGTTATGTTTGCTTTACTGCATTGTTTAATATCATCTTTGTTTCAATGTAAACTGTTTTAAGTTTGTTTAATGTTCTATGTAATCTGCCTTTATTATAATGAAAAAGCGGCATATAAGACGCACAAATAAAAAAAATAAATAATACCAAATTATAAAATTATCACTCATTTTATTTTGCTGTTATAAACCGCATTATCATTCTTACTGTTTCTTTTGAACATATATTCTGCATCCACAGAACCCCCTCCCTTGAAAATGAGTATAGAGCAACACTAGAACATTCACCCACAGAACTCAATATCTAAAGAGAAATTCTTATTCTGGCCATCTCACTAACAACATCATAAACATTCTCCAGTACCAGGCATATTGTGAACTAATGCAAAATCCTACAAAAGTCACTGAAGATCTATAGAGCAAATCTACCATATTTATTTTTATTTGCAAAACTAATATCAGCACCAGCTTCCAAAACCCAGGCCTGCTGTTCCAGGGCCTGCTGCAGTATTTACAGTGCTCCTTTTTTTGGGTAGCCTTCTTATGTAAGGTGCACTGTAAATACTGCAGTGAGCCCTGGAACATGCAAATACCTATTTGAAAAACTAAACAATTCAGATTGCTACAGTACAGATCCCTACGTACAAACTCCATGTTAACAGAACACCTGGTCTTGGTCACACACTCAGAACACAGACCCTCATCACGTTCAGAATAAGTGACCACAACCTAAAAATAAAAATATGTAGATCAAAATTAAACTGCAATGCCAAGAAGCTAGATTCTGCATACAATGCAACACCAGAGAAATATAAAGATGGCGCAAAATCTAATCACTAAATTGAAAATAAAATTATTTTTTCTACCTTGATTATCTGACCATTTTATTCTCTGATCATGCTGGTTCCAATCTGAGGTTTCTTCTTTCCTCTGTCTTCTCTTAGCTCCCTTTCTATGGTCTCTAGTCCATATGCCATTTCTTGTCTCCTCTTTTGTTTTCTTCACTTATTCCATCTTGGATATTGATCTTTTCCCTTCAGCTTTCTTCCATTTATTTTTCTCTCTTTCTGTCCACTCAGATTTCACTACTCTTACTTACTATCCAGTCCTCAATCCCCCTTTTTTTTACTTCATCTACCTATCACTTTTTAACCCTCACCACAGTCCTCCCATTCCCCACCTCTTTTTTCTTGGTCCATTATTCCCCATTTTCACTCACTCTCTCTCTCCCCCCATTCCCATCCAATATCTTTCTCTCTGTCTCACATTCTTTCTTTTCCCCTTCATCCAGTATCTCTGCTATCCCTCTTTCCCTGTCCTTCCATGTCTGCCCTTTCCCTTCCTATTCTCCTGCATCCAGCATTTCCCCCATCTCCATACCATACCATCACCTGACTATTACTCATATGTCAAGCGTCTCTCCATCTCTTTCCATTTTCTCCCCTCTCCCTATTACCCCCATGTCCTGAATTTCCCCTTCCACTTATTACCACTGGATCTAGCATCTCTCCTCTGTCTCCCTCTGCCCCTTCCCCATGCCCAAGATCTCCCTATTGTCTCCCTATAACCCATATCCAGCATCACCACTCCATCTCCCATTCTTGCTTATTTCTATGCACCGGCAAGTTAGATGCAAGACACTGATAAGGCAGGCAAAGAGAGAATTTAAAAAAAAGTTTCCTGTGGAAGCAAAAATGCATAATAAAAACTTTTTCAAGTACATTTGTAGCAAAAAACCCATGAGAGAGTCAGTTGGACCATTGGATGATAGAAGGATAAAAGGGGAGCTAAGGGAGGACAAGGCCATAGTGGAAAGACTGAATGAATTCTTTGTTTTGGTTTTTAATGAAGAAGATGTAGGGAAGTTAACTATGCCTGAAATGGTATTTTAAGCTGATATATCGGAAGAATTGAAAGAAATATTGATAAACCAGGAAAATGTATTACAAGTATTTGATAAATTGAAGAGTGGTAAATCACCTGGACTGGATGGTATACACCTAAGGTTGTTGAAAGACCCGAAATATGTGATTGCAGCCCTACTTAATCTGTAAACTATCATTAAAATCATCTGTAGTACCTGAAGACTGGAGAATGGTCAATTTAACACCAATTTTTAAAAAGGCTTACAGGGGTGATCCAGGAAACTACAGACCGGTGAACCTTATGTCAGTACCGGGCAAAATAGTAGAAACCATTATAAAGAATAAAATTACTGAACATGTAGATAGTCATGGTTTAATGGGAGAAAGCCAACATGGATTTTACCAAGGAAAGTCTTGTCTTACTAATCTGTTATTTTTTGTTGACAGGGTAAATAAACAGGAAGACCAAGATGAGCCAGTTGATATAGTGTATATGGATTTTCAGAAAGCCATTGACAAGGTCCTTAATGAGATTGGAGGCAGTGTAGTATTCTGGATCAGGAACTGGTTTAAAGATAGAAAGCAGAGAGTAGGGCTAAATGGCCAATTTTCTCAGAGGAGAAAGGTGAATAGTGGAGTACCCCAAGGATCTGTGCTAGGCCCACTACTTTTTAACATATTCATAAATAAACTGGAAATGGGAATAATGAGTGAGGTGATCAAATTTGCAGATAACACAAAATTATTCAAAGTTGTTAAAACGCAAGAAGATTGTGAAAAATTGCAAGAGGACTGGATGTCCAAATGGCAGATGAAATTTAATGTTAACAAATGCAAAGAATTCTGTCACTGTATTTGCCCCACCACTTCCATTGGAATGCCCTCCCGATGGAAATGGTGGGGGCAAATACAGTGGCAGAATTCAAAATGGCATGGCACAGACACATTAATCCTTTTATAGCAACAGGATAAAATCAAAATAAACATGACGATCTCTTTTATCTCAACAAATAGGGGCGACTTACACAAAGTGGTGGGTACACACCTAAACAAAGGCATGGGGGAGGGGTGAGCTGCATGGAGTGGCTGGTGCACCTACTCTTGCCACCTTGCAGGGCAGACTAGATGGACCATACTGGTCTTTATCTACTGTCCTATACTATATTACTATGTTACTTTGTAGGAAAGAACATCCCAAACTACAGTTACATGATGCAAGGTTCCACATTAGGAAACTCCACCCAGGAAAAAGATTTAGATGTCATCGTGTATAATACGTTGAAATCCTCCACCCAGTGTAAAGCGGCAACCAAGAAAGAACATAGAATGCTAGGAATCATAAGGAAAGGAATGGAGAATCAAACCAAGGATATTATAATGCCTCTGTGATGTTCCATGATGTGTGGAGGAGCAGCATAGTGGTTAGAACAAAAGCCTAGCACCCAAATGGTCTAGGTTTGATTCCACCCAATACTCCTTGTGACTTTGGACAAGTCACTTTATCCTCTATTACCTCTGAAAAAAAGGCCTGGCAAATTACTTTGAATCATACCTTCCCAAGAAAATGCAGGGTTTCCAGGAGTCAGCATTGACTTGATACCACTTTAAAAAAGATTTATAATGCCTCTGTGTCATTCCATGGTGCAACAGCACCTTGAATACTGTGTGCAATTCTTGCCATATCTTAAAAAGGATATAGCAGAATTAGAAAAAGTACAGAGAAGAGCCACCAGAATGGTAAAAGGGATGGAAGGACACCCCTATGAGGAAAGGCTTAAAAGATTAGGGCTTTTTAACTTGGAAAAGAGATGGTTGAGGGGAGATATGATAGAGGTCTATAAATTAATGAATGGAATAGAATGGGTAAATGTAGATCTGTTGTTTATGCCATAAAAAAGTAGAAAGACTAGGGGACACGCAACAATGTAACCCATTTAAGAATAATAAGAGAAAATATTTTTCTTTCAAGGTATAATCAAACTCTGGAATTCATTACCAGAGGATGTAATGAAGGCTGTTAGTGTAGCTGGGTTTAAAAAAGGTTTAGACAAGTTCCTGAAGGAAAGGACCATGAAACATTATTAAAGAGGACCCAGGAAACCACTGCTTGCCCTAGGGCAAGCATTGTGATACCTATGTGCCTTTCTGGGAACCTGCCATTTATTTTATTTTTATTTATTTAAACATTTTTTATATACCGCCCCTTCCATCGATCAGGTGCGGTTTACAGTGAAACATGACCTGAGTTACAGAGAACATATCAAACTATCATACAATGAACTACTTACATGCCAGTTAATCACATTTACCGAGGTACAATGGAAGCTGGTCTTATAACTATTTACAAGGTGTAAGAGCAATAATAATGTGTTACTTTGGAATACCTTGAATGAGGGGTGAGTGGGGGGAGTAAGGGGGGTTAGGGTTAGGTGGGGGGAGAGTGGTTGGTGGTAGGGGTGTTTGGGGTGGAAGCATTATAATATTCAGAGAAAAAAAGAGGTTTTAATTCTTTGTGGAAGGTTAGAAGGTCCTTACTAGATCGGATAAACTCGGGGAGAGAATTCCAAAGGATGGAAGCTGCATATCTGAAGGCTCTATTGCTGGTAATTTGTTTGGTGTTTCATATAGTGGTGGGTATGAATAGGAGGTTCCTGGTACTTTTTCTCTTGATTCAGGTGTCCGTTTGTGCATGTATCATGGTGGATAGGTGGGAGGAGGAGATGCCATTGCGTAGTTTGAATGTTATGATTATCATCTCGTATTTATTCTGGAAGCTATGGGGAGCCAGTGGAGATTATATCAATTTGGGACCTGGATTAGCCACTGTTGGAAACAGGATACTGGGTTTGATGGACCTTGGTCTGACCCAGTATGGCTTGATGGACCTTGGTCTGACCCAGTTTGGCATTTCTTATGTTCTTATGTTTATTTTTCCTATGCCCCCTTCCCATGTCCACTATCTCTCTTCATCTCCCTAGTCCTCCCCCCCCCCACCTCTAGTTTGTCCCCTCTCTATTCCCCTCCCCCCATGCATTCACTATCTACTGTCTCTCTCTCGGTGCCCAGTATATTTCCTCCACTTCCCCCCCTCATGGCTGAGAGAGAGCTGAGACTGGCTGCAGGAGTAGCATGAGGAGAACCTGAAGAACATCAGTAATACTGTTATTACTGGCATACTATTACAGCTGAGAAATAAAGGTTGAGGAAAGTATCCCTAAAGTTTCCTTTGTTACTGAAAGTCTAATACCTATTCTGAATGGTGTTTGAACAGAATCTCTGTTTGAAGAGTGGTGAAAGTACTGAACCCTATTCAAAGAATTTTATTTATAAAGCAGCTATGTTGAGAACACAATAACTGTATGGTTAGCACTTTTAGAAGAGAATAACAAGTATAGCCTGGTGATCTTCTCCCAGGATGAAAGGAAGTGAACCCGACTCTCCACAGGAAGGGCAGGCTATATATTGTGCAGAGGTTCTGGCTGTAAAAGATTATCATAATCAAAAAGAAGACTGTTGCTTTGACTGAGTGGGCTTAGCCTGCTTTAATTGGACTCATTCCCACTGACACTGCGTCTGTCAAGGCTGTTTTTGGTAAGGTAAAAGATTCTCTTATGATAGTAAAACACTTTGAGAGCCTGATTTTAAAGTGGTGTGCCTCAGGCGACCCAGATGGGAGCAGAACAACAGAGAGATGTTGAAGAGTGATGTAGTGTCTTTACAATGTCCACTGTCTCACTTTATTGTCAAATAATGATTCTCCTGTAGAATGAGCACCTGCTAATTTGGAGTGAACATCCTCACATAACCTAGATGCATGAAACTAAGCTAGGTGACTGGCAGCAATGGTAGAAGCAGATGAGGTTTTGAAGAGATCATATGCAATGTATATAAGATGTCATATAAGCATAGTTCATAAGTGGAGAAGTCCCATCTATGTGGGAGCATACACCCAAGCTGTTTTGTGTTCACTCACCATAGACTCATCATTGGTCCCATTGGTTCTATTTTATATAGAGCCATCAGTGAGAAATTTCTTCCATGATTAAACTGTTTGCCAAAGGCAATTAAATCGTTTACCAGTCAAGTTGTCTACCATTTATATAATATCATATTTCAAAAGTAACTACTTTCTGCTTCAGGGAACTCCCCTCTTCAATAGTCCCATATGGAAGAAATTTCTCACTGATGGCTCTATATGAGATAAGACCTTTTATTATATTCTAAAAATTTAACAGTGGCTATGATTCATGGATATCATTTTATGAACATGTAGAACACATTGAAAGGGGACTGATGATGAGTCTATGGTGAGTAAAACACAAAAACAGGTTGTGTGTATGCTCCCATATACTGTAGATGGTCCATCTTCACTTCTGAATTATGCTTAGATGAGATGATGAATATGGTGACAGATTTTATAATTAGAAATTTGGTTTGATTATTCATAAAAGATGAGCAGTACACTCATCTGTTTCTGCTAATAATGCAGCCGGTGGTGAAACAGCTTGTATTCTTTGAAAGACCACATGCATGTATTAACCATATAAAGCTGATGAGCCACTCTGCAGGCAGACTGCGTGACCCCCTGAAAAACAACGTTGTCTAACAGACCCAGATCGTTACCAGGAGGAATACTGGAAAACTCCCTACACTTTTTGGCTTTCCTCATAGCCTGTACGATCACAATGGAGGAATGTGAAAGTTGGATTTTGTTGAAACATGGAGCTGGTTGGATTTTATATTTCAAGTCCATTTTTTGGGGGAACAGGTTGCACAATAAGTGGATTTTTGTATTCCTGAAATTGTTTATCCTTCCTTAAGCAGGCCATGAATAGAAACTACAGCTGTAGCTTTTGGTGTCTCTATATACCTGGGAAGTGTTTGGAAATATACTTTTAACTCAATTAGGCAATTTAAAAATCTAAACAGAAGAGAATATATATTAGTCAGTTTCTTAACTACTACAAAATACATTTTTCTCCAGACCTCTAATAACATGGGTACTCATACCCTTTCCTCACAACCCTAACAGGAAAAACGACCAACACTCTTATGATGGCAAAAATGTGGCCATACATCCTTTTTAAAAATGGCATTTCTGTGATTTCATAAAAGACTCAGCTGCTTCAAAGTGGTGTGTTGCATTTTTGCCGCTATCCGAAGGGAAAGTGAAGCATTTTACTGCGGGTAGTTTCTCCAAATGGGTTAGTTTTGCACATACTATGGCTGTCGTGAACCTCACTTCAAACCAGGGAATGTGGAGTATGATCTTAGTCTCTCATTTTACCTTTGTGTGTCAAGTCATGCTTAGATCATGAAAGATTCTGTCATCGTCCTCCAATCTGTGCATCAAAAAATGTGGATCAGCCATATTAAAAACAATGGAAATATTATACGCAGAGTCATGCAGAGAAATAAAGGGCCGATACTGAATATGGCCACACAGCACATAAATTGAAGTGCTGTCATTGATGGTTATTGTTCTGCTTCTATTTGACAGTGACAGCAGTTTAAAGGATATTGATGGATATAGGTAAGACCAGCGACCATATCACCATTCATGTGTACAAGTTAAGCCTGCCTGTTTTTTGTATAGCTTGGCAAAGAGCTTGTCTGCATTTGGCATGCCTGCTGCAAACCACCCCAAAGCCTATTTCTGAGCTATGCATAAGTATGAGGGAAAGGAATGGAGAATAAAACAAAGGATATTATAAGGCCTCTGTATCATTCTATGGTGTCACCTCACCTCAAATATTGTGTGCAATTCTGGTCGCCATATCTTAAAAAGGATGTAGCGGAATTAGAAAAGGTACAGAGAACAGCCACCAAAATGGTAAAAAGGATGGAAGGATATCCCTATGAGGAAAGGCTTAAAAGATTAGGGCTCTTCAACCTGGAAAAGAGATGGCTGAGGGGAGATATGATGAAGGTCTATAAATTAATGAATGGAGTGGAACGGGTAAACACAGATCGGCTGTTTACGCCATCAAAAAGAGAAAATATATTTTCACACAATGCATAATCAAACTCTGGAATCCATTACCAGAGGATGTACTAAAAGCTGTTAGTGTAGCTGGGTTTAAAAAAGGCTTGGACAAGTTCCTGGAGGAAAGGTCTATAAACCATTATTAAAGAGGACCTGGGAAATCTACTGCTTGCCCGAAGGACAAGCGTTATGGAACCTGCGTGTCTTTTTGGGAACCTGCCAGGTACTTGTGATCTGGATTGGCCACTGTTGGAAGCAGAATATTGTGCTTGACGGACCTTAGTCTGACCCAGTATGGCATATCTTATGTTCTTAAATGGGATTTTAGAAGGGATGTCTAAGAAGAATGTGGGATGTCCGTAGCAGAACGTCCAAAAATCTGAGGGAGTGGTATAGGTGAAGGGAGGCATGTGGAAGTGCCTTCTGAAATTGCTCTGTCTCTGTTCTGAAAGATGGACGTCACGCTAACTGGTTCTGGTCATAGACACACGTAGAGAGCAAGGCACGATACATGCATGTGTGTAGACCATGTCACAAATGTAGATGTCACCAAATTACGTTGTCTCAGAAATGGATACTTGGATGTACCCGCTGGGGTATTTCAGAAGTGGGTGACTATGTTATAAGACTTGCGTGACCTGGCTGGCTATTTCAGATAATCAGACGTGCGGTGGTGGGCCAGTAATATGTTTCAAACATGCATTTACGTACATGTTTCTTCAGCCAGGAAATTATTAACTGTGGCAATGAAAGTGCATTTTGCCCTTCTCCCTGGAAGGATTGCAGTCATGAAACGAGCATATTTTTGCACTTTATTCATGGTCAGGAGCAATAGGCATAGATGCCTCAACAACCAGGGCCAGATGTGCTTATGCCATTCTGAAATGGCACTGCAATGTGCATTGCCTTGCTTTACCCAGGGCACGCCTCCACCATGCCCCCATGTTACATGGATGTGCTCATGCTGGAATGTCTATATGCCCGGCTTTTCCAGGGACATCTCTGTGACTTGCATATCCATGGGGTATGTTTACTAAACTGCGGTAGCGGACTCCATGCGATATCAGAGCCGCGGCCCCATTGAAATCAATGGGCCTCAGCTCCAATATTGCACAGGGTCCGCTACCACAGTTTAGTAAACATACCTAGCCTCCTTTTCTCCCTTTGTTCCACCCCTGCCTACACCTTCAGTATTTATGCATTCGTGCATCTTGTCTTGACTAGATTGTAAGCTCTGATGAGCAGGGACTGTCTCTTGCATGTCTATACTGTACAGCGCTGTGTACGACTGGTAGCGCTTTATAAATGCTGAGTAGTAGTAGTACCCCAATGTGCCCATTTTCAGAGAACCAACTCACACATAGAGGTTCTAAAATGACCCCTTTTATGCGTAGAAGATGTGATGGTATGGGCTAGGCATGAAATTATACATATTGTTGTTGTTAAGTGCCGTCGAGTCGGTGTCAACTCATGGCGACCCTCTGCATAGTTGTCCTAAATTGTGTTCAGTCTTCAGTCAGGCGGCTCATTGTTGACAGACTGGTACCCGTAGCTGCTGTTATTGTATTGATCCATCTCATTGCTGGCCTTCCTCTTTTGCGTTGACCTTCTATCTTGCCGAGCATGATGTGTTCTCTAACGATCTCTCTCTTCGCATGATGTGTCCAAAGTATGAAAGTCGAAGTCTTGTCATCTGAGCTTCTAAGGAAGGCTTAGATTTGATCTCCTCTAGTACCAACTGGTTTGTTCTTCAGGCAGTCCATGGTATACGCAGTATTCGCCACCAGCACATAAGCAGGGCAAATTTAAAAAAAAGAAACAGACGTGGTCAGCATTGGCAGCTGACCCACTAAATCATGTTTAAATATCAGGGCCTAAATTTTAGTCTAACAGTTCTAAACTGACCCATTAGTAAAGACCAAACAGCAAGCCTTGATAAGTTCAATCAAAGCTGGGTCACAACCAATTTGCCCCTCATTAGACAAAATAACAAACATATACGAGAGCTAATTTTTAAACTCCATCACTAACAAGTGGTATCAGTTTAAATGCTTCCTACCAACTCCCTCAAGCATTCTGGATTCAAAATCTTCATTTCAATGATTATTTATTTATGATTATAGGGAGGGAATATTCAAAGTGGCTTAACCGGTTAGCAGACCTGCTAATAAACTAACTCACGCTCTGCGGGATAGTCAGCGCCTCTGAATATCCCCTCCTACCTTATTTAAATGCCCTGACGCTATCCGCGTAGCACTGGGGTGTTCTGGGGGCGGTGACATAGGTTAGCTGGCCAGCGGCAATATTCAGCCTCTAACTGGCTAAAGTTAGGCAGAAATAGGGTTGTCTTAATTTCACTCCTCCTAACACAGAAAGATCAAGAGAGCCGTTGCTGAAAATGGCTGATTAAGCCTGCAGCCTTCCCTCTCTGAAAATAATTTCTAAAATGTATATTTGGCATTCTCAGTGGCGGTAGACACACTTAACGTGACTGACTGACACTGCTTTAATTGAAACCTGGATATTCAATACTGGGGCCATACTGGTCACCGGCATTGAATATCTGGGTTGCTCAGACTGCCTGTTTGCAAACCGTTCAGCGACAATATTCAGCCACTGGCTGGATTGCAAAACTGGCTAAGTTAGGACAGCCATTCAGCTGGTCTAACTTTAGCCAGTTTGGCTTAACCAGCCAGCAGCTCAATATAGCTGCTGACCAGCTAACCCCTGGTGCCACCCTCACTCCGTCCCCAGAACGCCCCGACGGTAGCTGGCTGATGTTAGGGTGTTTAAACCTGGTAGAGGAAATATTCAGTGGCTCTAAATGGTTTAGTGCAGCTGGCTGAAGTTTAACTGGTTAGCAGGTCTACTAACCAGTTACACGGTTTAGAAAATGTCCCCCACTTTTAGTACTAAATTAAAGATTTTTTTTTATTGCATAAGGCCTCAATACATGAAAAACCATGCAAAGCACCTGAAAAAGTGTGCAAACAATTCATAAATGATGAATTGCTGCAATGCAAATGCAAACGCAGCAGTCCATCACTTTTGAATATTTGGAAAACCGGTGAAAACCATCATGGAAAAATGTCTTTGCAGACTGATTCTCACTTCTGCAGGTGTAGTTATCTTTCTTTGGTTGTCACGGGAGCCAAATTTCTTGTAAAGTATATAAGCTATCTGGCTGTAGGCTGAGAAACTATCAACAGCAGTATACAATTAAGTTGATTAATCAATTTATTTAGGACCTGCGTATTGCACTTGGTTCCCTGCTAGAACTTAATTGATACTTCAAGAATAGATATTATGTGTTATGATGAGGTACTGTCACTCTGCGCTATGTTATCTGTTATTATTATGTATGTAATTTGTAACCTACCCTGAGCAGTTTGAGAGGACAGGCTAAAAATCAAATAAATAAATAAATAAACCAATTCTGAGATGCACTGCAGGAAAGAATCACTATAGAAACAGTAAGAGAAGCTAAGGCTGGCTCGCTAGCGAGAAAAGCACTGTTCCGTTTGTGCTGCGTAATGCATGCAAATACGAATGTGGCTGTGATCTGAAACCATTATTACATATGTGCGCATAGATTCCAGTTACTAAAAGTGAGTAAGACGTATCAATATTAATAAGGCTGAGAGCCTTGACTGTGTGGAGAATGTATGCTAATTAATGCTCCAGACAGCGTGTGCAGCTATGCACTTAGTACTAATACTAATAACTTTCTGATCTGAGCTGCTGATTAATAAGCAAGATTTAGCAGAAGAAGTAAGTGGCCAATAACAAGACTGTACTTATGTGGATGATTTATGGAGCGAAAATATTCCTTGCTCTGTTTAATGAGATGTGGCTTTTTTTTTTTGGAAGGTAAGACTGAGTGACTTTCCTTTGCTTGTGGAAATATAGATAAACTGAGGCTATGGGGAATCTAGTGCAGGACCCGAGGACTGAGCTGGATGAGCAGTGGCAGGTGACCCCCTGGCACAACCTTTGGGTCAGGGTCAATGTGTCGTACATGGAAGATTTATAGAGTTACCACCCCCTCTAGAAATGCAGAAGATTCTTGGCCAGGAGAAATCAGGAGCTTACCCTCTTGATTCTGGCTTTATTAGAGGAACAGATCTCCCTGTTTTGGCCATAGGCCATTAACCAGTCTTTTCTGGAGGGCTTGGCATCCCAATATTTATACTGAGCAGTGGTAATGCTTGTTCTTAAGAAGCCACTAACAACCATATTCAATATTTCAGTGGGGAAAACCTCACTGCCAACCACAATATACAGTATTATCAACACAAAAGGTCCCTTTTAATATAAAACATTTTTTATCACAGCATATTTTGCAAAAAAAAGTTATTTCCTTTATGCCATAAATATATGTAAAAAGGGAGAAGAGGCATCAGCAACAGCAATTGCATAGGATTGTTTCAGCCAAATTGTACCTACCTTTCTTCCTTTGCCTCTCACTTGGGTGTACATGCAAAATTTACATATAAATGAATGTACAATTTGGCTGAAACAATGCCATGCAAGTTCCTCTGCTGATGCCTCTTCTCTCTTTTTAAATACATTTATTATGTAAATGAAATAACATTTTTTTGCAAAATATGCTGTGCTAAAAAAATTGTTTGATATTAAAAAGGATCCTTTTGTTTTGATGATGTATTGTGGTATTCTTAAGAAGGGGCAATCCAGCTTCTTACAGACCAGTTTTAATGAAGGTAATGGAGAAGGTAATTTTATTCCGATTGATGTTTTTCTTGGATGGGGTCCAACCATTTCATCTGACACAGTCTGGTTTTTGCACAAGCTACAGTACAGTGACAGTTTTGCTGCTTATGGTGGACAGTGTCAGGAAGCATGCTGATCAGGGCTTTGAGGCCCCATGGATTCAGTTAGCAGCTTTCAGTACTGATCATCATTGTAAGCTATTGCCTTGTTTGCAATCCTCGAGCTTGTGCTGGTTTGAATCTTAAGATCACAGTATGTAGCTTGGCAAAAGAGCATGTCTGCATTTCATCCTCTTGAACAAGAGATACCCCAGGATTCTCTATTATCTCCAGTTTTATTCACTTTGCACATGACCCCTTTGGCCTGGAAAATTAGTAAATTTGATATGGAATTTTATATGTACCTTGATGATATTCAGTGGATTGTATATTGTGAGAGTGACCAGAGGGAACACATGGAGTCTTTGAATAAATGTTTAATAAGGTAACTGGGTGGCATGTGCAAAATGTCATAATCTTGAAGGTGGATATATTGGTGGCTGGTGGATCTCAAAGAAGGCGACCCTGCTGCAGTAGTACCTTAGGGGGTCTTTTACTAACAGGCACTAGTTGGCAGTATGTGTTCTGGCACGCGCTGAAGGTGCACTGGGATATGCATTTCCAGCTAGAATGGGGCCATGGCTGTTAGCATGAGACGATTCCCGTTCTAACTGTACAATCCACGTTAGGGTCGTGAGTGGGCAGGTTAGGGGCAAAGAGTGGCTGTGGGGAGCTCAGCACAATTACCGCTGGGGTCACATAGCATGCTAACTGTATTAGTGTGGGTTCACCTAAAGCCACCTCAATAGGTGGAGTTAAGTTCATCAACGCTATTGTAGCCACGTCAAGGGAAAGTGCTCCATGTTAACTGCCAGAGAAATGCTTTCCACACCGCCGACAGTTAACACAGTGGGGTTGCACCTAACGCGCCATAGTTTCAGCGCTTTTGGCACATTAGATGAAACACCTCAGTGCCCCTTAATAAAAGGGCACCTTAGTTTTACTAATCAGCAGTTTAAATTGCAAGAGTCATTGATTAGTTTGGCAGTGAGAGATTTGGCTTGTATATGAGTATAAAGCTGCAATTTGGGGAAGTAAAAAGAGCCTGTTTTATTTATTTATTTTATTTATTAGCTTTTATATACCGCACTATTTAGTATCAGAGCAGTTTATAAGAAACGTTATCAGTCAAGCAACTTTACATAGAACAGGCATAAAACAGGCATAACACATCAAAACAGGCAACTTTACATTAATAGGCATGAACAGCAACTATACATTAACAGGTATGAACAGCAAAACTTGGTAAAAGAGGCAGAGAACTATAAGCATGCAAAAGCGCCAAAGAAAGGGAAAGGGTGAGAAGGAGAAAAGGGTTAGGGGAAGGGACAGAGGTGGGATCGGGACAGAGGAAGAAGGGAGAAGACGTTATGTAGTCAGCATTCTGAGAGTCCTTCATTATGTTATGTGGTTATAAGCCAGCTGGAAAAGGTGAGTCTTTAAAGCCTTCCTGTACGTAGAAAGGTCTATGATGACTCGGACTGAAGCAGGAAGCGTATAAAGAAAAGGCGCAGTTCTTGAGAGCTTTAATGCAAGTCCTTATGATAGAAGGAGTGACCAGGGTGTTTACCATGTTAGCTCTTCATGTTCTATTGTCTGGGGTTAGGTGAACCATTGCTGACAGGGAGGATGCGGATAATTTGTGAATAATTTTAAATGTGAAAAGAAGAGCTTTATAAGTCAGATGGCTGGAAATGGGGAGCCAGTGTAGTTGCATCAGGATGGATGAGATATGCTCGTACCTAGAGACACCCTGGAGTGATCGGGCAGCTGTGTTCATGGCCAGTTGGAGTGGTTGGAGGATATATTTTGGGGTGCCATGAAGAATGATGTTTGCATAGTCAAAGTGTGGGAGGATGAGAGCTTCGAAGACTGATCGAAAATCTGAGGGGTTGAGTAGCGGATGTATATGATGAAGGGTCCTTATCTTCTGATAGACAGCCTTGATAACATTATGTATGTGTGCAGTCATGGTCAATTGTTGGTCTAGGGTTACCCCCAGGTAGCGAACGTCCAGCTTAGTAATGAGTTCTACATCTCTCACCTGCAAGGAGGATGGTGGGGTGAAAGATTGGTCTCTGGAAATAAATAAGACCTCAGTCTTCCTGCAATTAACCTTCAGGTTATGTGTAGTGAGCCAATCGGAGACAGCAATGAAACAACCTGAGATGACTCCACGGAGAAGAATGGCTAGCAGAAAAAAGGAGGTGATAATGCCTCTGTATAAGTCTTTGGTGCGACCTCATTTGGAGTATAGTGTGCAATTCTGGAGACCGCACCTTCAAAAGGATGTGAACAGGATGGAGTCGGTGCAGAGGGGGCTACTAAAATGATTAGTGGGCTTCATTATAAAGCATATGAGGACAGACTTAAGGATCTTAATATATACATCTTAGAGGAAAGGCGGGATAGAGGTGATAATGAGATGTTTAAATACCTCCGTGGCATAAATGTTCAGGGAGAGAGCCTCTTTCAATTAACATAAGAACATAAGAACATAAGATATGCCATACTGGGTCAGACCAAGGTCCATCAAGCCCAGTATCCTGTTTCCAACAGTGGCCAATCTAGGTCACAAGTACCTAGCAGTTTCCCCAAAAGACATAGGTTCCACAATGCTTGTACTGGGTCAAGCATTGATATCCTGGGTCCCTTCTTAATAATGGTTTATGGACCTTTCCTCCAGGAATTTGTCCAAACCTTTTTTAAACCCAGCTACACTAACAGCCTTTACTACATCCTCCGGTAACAAATTCCAGAGTTTGATTACACGTTGAGTGAAAAAATATTTTCTTTTATTTGTCTTAAATAGTTTACCCTGTAGCTTCATTGCATGTCCCCTAGTCTTTCTATATTCTGATAAGGTAAACAATCGATCTACGTTTACCCGTTCCACTCCGTTCATTAATTTATAGACTTCTATCATATCTCCCCTCAGCCTCTCTTTTCCAGGTTAAAGAGCCCTAACCTTTTTAGCCTTTCTTCATAGGAGTATCCTTCCATCCCCTTTACCATTTTGGTGTCTCTTCTCCGAACCTTTTCTAAAATCGCTATATCCTTTTTAAGATACGGCGACCAGAATTGCACACAATATTCAAGGTGCGGTCTCACCATGGAACGATATAGAGGCATTATAATATCTTTTGTTTTATTTTCCATTCCTTCCTTATCATACCTAGCATTCTATTTGCTCCTTGGCCGCTGCTGCACACTGGGCCGAGGGTTTTAACATGGTATCCACAATGACTCCTAAATCTTTTTCCTGGGTGGTGGTTCCTAATGCGGAACCTTGCATCGTGTAACCATAGTTTGGGTTGTTCTTCCCTAGGTGCATAACCTTGCACTTGTCCACATTAAATTTAATCTGCCATTTTGATGCCCAGTCTTCCAATTTATCAAGATCCTCTTGCAATTTTCCACAATCCTCTTGGGTTTTAACAACTTTAAATAGTTTTGTGTCATCTGCAAATTTGATAACCTCACTCATTATTCCACTTTCCAGGTCATTTATGAATATGTCAAAAAGCAGCAGACCCAGCACAGATCCCTGGGGTACACCACTATTCACCTTTCTCCATTGGGAAAATTGGCCATTTAGTCCTACCCTCTGCTTTCTATCTTTTAACCAGTTCCTGATCCACAATAGTACACTGCCTTCTATCCCATGACTCTTTAGTTTTGCTAAAAGTCTCTCATGAGGGACCTTATCAAAGGCTTTCTGAAAGTCCAGATACACAATATCAACCAACTCACCTTTGTCCACCTGATTATTCACTCCTTCAAAAAAACATAACAGATTAGTAAGACAAGATCTTCCTTGTCTAAAGCCATGTTGGCTGTCTCCCATTAGGTCATGACTATCTACATGCTGAGTAATTTTATTCTTTATAATGGTTTCTACCATTTTTCCCGGTACTGATGTCACCGGTCTGTAGTTTCCTGGATCACCCCTGGAATCCTTTTTAAAAATTGGTGTTACATTGGCGATCCTCCAATCTTCAGGTATTAGAGATGATTTTAATGATAGTTCACAGATTACTAATAGCAGGTCTGCAATCTCGTATTTCAGTTCTTTCAACACCCTTGGATGTATACCATCCGGCCCAGGTGATTTGCTACTCTTCAGTTTATCTAATAGTTGTAATACATCTTCCCGATGTATCGATATTCCTTCAATTCTTCCGCACCTTTAAATACCACTTCAGTCATGGGTAACATCCCTACATCTTCCTCAGTAAAGACTGAAGCAAAGAATTCATTCAGCAATTGAAAGCAAGTTCTGCTACGAGGGGACATGGGATGAGGGTGAAGGGAGATAGATTCAGGAGTGATATGTGGAAATATTTCTTTACGGAAAGAGTAGTGGATCCATGGAATAGTCTCCCAGTGGAAGTGGTAGAGATGAGGACAGTAACTGAATTCAAAAAGCATGGGACCAACACAGAGGATCTCTAAAGGTAAAAAGTGGACTGTTGTAGTTGTTGATATGGAAGGACAGACTAGATAGGCCATGTGGTCTTTTTCTGTCATCATGTTTCTATGTTTCTATGACTGAAAAGTCAGGGCTGTCAATGGAGAAAGGGGTGTAGAGTAAAACATCATCTGCGTAGATGTGATATAGTATGTTGAAGGACTTGATTATTGTACAGATTGGCTGTATGTAGACATTGAAAAGCAAGGCTGAGAGCGACGAACCTTATGGGACTCCTTGCGTTTGCTGGAAGGTGCTTGAAGACTGTGTTCCCAAGTGGACCTATTGCTGTCGATCCGTCAAGTATGATCTAAACAAATTGAGGGCAGAATTCCAAATACCCTTCTGTTGTAGGCGGTCAAAAAGAAGACTCTGGCTGATGGAATCAAAGGCAGAGGCGATATCCAAGAAGATTAAGATGAATCCCTGCTTCATGTTATCGATGCCAGTACAGAGTCTATTTAGGAGAGTTACAAAAAGGGTTTCCACTCCATGCTGCTGGCGGAATTCATGCTGTTGTGGGTCAAGGGGGGAATAGGAGTCGATGTGGTCTTGGACCTGTTGCTGGACAATCTTTTCCAAGATCATGGTCAGGAAGGGTAGGCTGGAGATTGGTCGGTATGATCTGATCTCTGATGGGTTTGATTTATTGTTTTTTAAGAGGGGCTTGATGGAGGCAGATTTAAGGGACACTGGTAAGGAACCTGTGGAAAAAGACAGGCGTACTATTCTGGAGATAGCTGAACTTAGGTTGGATCTTGCCTGTTGAATTCAGAATGCAGGGCAGGGATCAGCTGGGGAGGTAGAGGTGTTGATTGTGCCGATGATGTTTTCTATTTGTTCAGCCGAGTATGGGTAGAAAGAGTCAAGAGTAGGTACAGGTGCGTCGCCTGTAAGGGGCGGTTCAGGAAAGAAATTTTCATTACCGAGATTCTCTGAGGGTGACGTAATCGAATTCGTCTTGTTCTGGAAGTGAGAGGCAAAATCAACCAGGCTAGGGGTAATTGCTGGTAAGTTCTTGGAGGCATCATTTGTAAGGGATCTAACAATACTGAAGAGCTTGCGGGGCTTGTTAAGCGAGCGCATAAGGGTGTTAGTATGGAATTCCCTTCTCTTGAGAGAAACTGCTTTTTGGTGTTCTTGTAGTTTGGCCGGGTAGGCAACGTGGTCGATGTCATGCCTAGAATGCTGCCAGCTTCGCTCAAGCTTTCTGAGGAGCAATAAGGAGTCAAGAAGATCGGAAGTGAAGCAAATCGCTGTGTGCTTTCTCTTAGTGGGTTTAGTGGAAAGTGGAAGGAGTGAGGCTTGAGCTAGTGTTATTCCATGTGTCTATTGGCTTGACTAGATTGTTGGTGTCAGGATTGAGGTCATCAAGAACATTCAGGAGGAATGTCTCCTTATCGAAGGGTCTAAAGCGATGTTTGGATGATGGAGGATTGGAGTTGAGTGGTAGCTTGTCATCACCGTGGTCTATAGGAATATGGAACAGTATGGCATCATGGTCAGACCAGGGGACCGGGAAAACAAGTGGGGGGTCCTGGCTGGTCAGACTGTGGAGTGGTGAAGGAGCAAAGATGAGGTCCAAGGTATTTCCAGCTGAGTGAGTGGGTGTATGTATCAACTGATGATAGTCGAGAGCTTTCATAGCATTGAGGAAGGCAGAGGAGTGTTTGATAGGGAGGGCTTGCAGGTTGAAATCACCCAGGAGCCAGAGTGGTTTGCATTGGGTATTCCTATCACAAGCTAGGTTAAGAATAGTGGCCAGCTCATCAGCACATGTAGATGGTGAGCGGTATAAAAGACAGGCAGATAGGAATTTGTTTGAAATCCGAATGTAGTCAAGGTTGGGTGCACTCTGGGAAGAGTTGCATTGGAAGTGGAGGTTGCTTCTGGCTATTATGAGGATACCGACGCCTCTCCGATTTGCTCTTGGGCAATTAAAGAGGTCGTAGCCAGGTGGAAGAAGCAGATTGGTTTGTATCGGTCAACCATGTCTGTGACAAAAAGCAGATCCAGGTTCCGATGCTCAATGTAGTCGGTGAGGACAGGCCATTTATTGCGGATGGAACGTGCATTTATGAGCATACAATTCAGATGGTGAAGGCGAGGAGACTTCCTTCTGGGGGTTTCTGACAGAGGTTGGCAGTATATGTGAATGAGCCATCACTGATGCACAAAGGGATAAGATCTTCTGTGGTTAAAAGTGTCAGTACGGCGTAAGGTGGGAGTAAGCCATGTTGATGTGAGCAAGAATCCGCCCAGGTGATGATTAGGGCTAAGAGGCATAGGGCCAATGGTAACGTATGACCCCACGTCATTGTGCTGCCGAGCAAATTATGGGAATTCTGAGAAGGCAGTGGATTGAGGAAGTGCACACAAACAAGCTAAGCAGAGCTTCAGGAAGTAGATTCAGTGGATCGAGATATGGAAAAGATCATGGGAGCAGTTTGGGTTACTTGTGAGGGATCTTACCTCGCAGAGCTGATGATCGATGAGAGGCAGCTCGGTACAAGGTCTAGTGAGATGGTATTCAGAGTAGCAGAGGGCTGAGGCTGTATTCTTATAAGTTTGGGCATAGAGCATACAATACTACCATTTGATACACATAGTCACAATGCTTCTTAACATCACTAGTTCAGACCCAATACAGTATTACATAATAAATGCATTTGAGCTAGACAGACTCAATACATAATATACCCCTAACACAGATTCATGTCTATTACCCAGATCTATGTAACCTGTTGGACTTCCTTGAGGCTGGGGAGTAGGGTGGTGCCTCTGGTCCACGCCTAAGGGCCACGCCAAAGGGCCAATATTGTGGTGCCTCTGGTCCATGCCTAAGGGCCATGCCAAAGGGCCCTCTGGCAAGGCCCTCAAGCACGGGCCCGCCGGCGTGGGCGCACCAAGGGGCGCCTTTCTTTTTAAAATTGCAGTCCGCAGCTGGATAGACTTCGGGGAGCCGATTGGGGAGGAGCGATTCTTCTCGCTCTACTCTCTGACGCTGAAACGGCCCCTGGGGTGGTCTGGAGCTGCTGGAGCTTTATCTGATTTGGCAGTTTAAGACTTACTTGACACAGGGTAATCTGACTAATTTGGTTTCATCAGTAGTGATGAGCTGTCTAGATTATTGTAGCACTTTGTTTTTTTGGGAGTCTCCCAGGCTAACCTGATTTACACGTTTTTGCTGAGTAGGGCAGCAAGGCTTCTGACAGGGAGGAAGATATGGAAATTGTATCACTTCCATGTTTCAGAGCCTCTAGCTGTAGCCTGTTTCTACCGGAATTCAATATATGGTACCCTCACTGGTCTATTGGGTGGCTTGTAGATATCAGCCACAGTATTTGGCCAATTGGCTTTAATATTCTCTTTTTAGGCCTCTTAGATCTTTACAGAAGGGACTTTTGGATGTGCTGCCATTAACAGTGGTATGTTTACACACTACCAGGAATAGTATCTTTAGTTTTAAGGGCTCTGAACTATGGAATGATCTTTCACAGAGTTTTAAGGAAAACAATTTCTTCATTTTTAAAAACATCTCAAGTCCAGTCTTTGAACTCTGGTATTTGGGGGTGATTCCTGACATTCTGTCCAATTTGTTTGGATAGGCTGGAGTAACATAGTAACATAGTAAATGACGGCAGATAAAGACCAGCATGATCCATCTAGTCTGCCCAGCAAGATGGCAAGAGTAGGTGCACCTGTCGCTCTGTGGAGGCCACCCCTCCCCATGTCTTTGTTTATGGGTGAACCCACCACTCCATGTAGGACACCCCTATTTGTTGAGATGTTAGATGGTTCAGAAATTAGATAGTACCGTTTATTTTGTTTTTATCCTGTTGTTGTAAAGGGATCCACTGTGTTTGTCCCATGCCGTTTTGAATTCCGTCACCGTATTTGCCCCCACCACTTCCATCGGGAGGGCATTCCAAGCATCCACCACCCTTTCAGTGAAGAAATATTTCCTGACATTGCCTTTCAATTTACCACCTTGCAGCTTCATGTTATGCCCTCTAGTTTATTTATTTATTTATTATTTATTTAACAATTCTTTTATACCGCACTATTATAATCAGTGCGGTGTACATAGAACAAGAACATACTACAATGCATACAAGTAACATTGAGTTTTACATTGAACAGGGAACTTCAACAATGGGACAACTGGGGGAACTATGTACAGATTAACTTAATGGTATATACAGTATATCAAACTCGATTGGATGTTACAATGTAGTTCACTAATAAGACTAGAGAGAAAGGTTGACCAGCTAGCCCTTTTCAGGTTGTATTGAGGTGGTAGTTTTGTTAGTGACTAGGTTGACTTCTGGGTAGCATTTTGTGAACAGGTGGTATTTCAAAGCTTTTCTGAATAGGATTAGGTTTTTGATAGCACGGATTTCGTGAGGTAGTGCATTCCAGTTTAGAGGAGCAAATAAGGAGAAGGCCCTGTTGGAGGTGGCCTTCGTACACTTCGTTATTATCTTCGGGACCGTTTTGGAATAGGTTTGTATGTTCATCATTTCTCTTTAAGTATTTAAAAGTCTGAATCATATCTCCCCTGTCCCTCCTCTCCTCCAAAGTGTACATATATAGGTCTTCAAGTCTCTTCTCATAAGGCTTCTGACGCAGGCTCCAAATCATTTTGGTCGCCTTCCTCTGAACAGTTTCCGGTCTTTTTACATTTTTTGCAAGGTATGGTCTCCAAAACTGAACACAGTATTCCAAGTGAGACCTCACCAGTGACTTGTACAGTGGCATAAATACCTTTTCCTTTCTGCTGGTAATCCCTCTTTGTATGCAGCCCAACATCCTCCTGGCTTTTGCCACCGCCTTGTCGCACCGTTTTGCCACCTTGAGATCATCAGAGATAATCACACCAAGGTCTTTCTCCTGAACCGTGCTCACCAACCTCTTGCCACCTATCGCATACATTTCCCTTGGATTTCTGCTACCCAAGTGCATGACACTGCACTTTTTCGCATTAAATCGTAGTTGCCAAGCATTAGACCATTCTTCCAGCTTTCGTAGATCTTTCCTCATGTTAACCACTCCCTTGGGGGAGACCACTCTGTTGCAAATTTTTGTGTCATCTGCAAAAAGACAGACTTTCCATTCAGTCCTTCAGCAATATCACTCACAAATACATTGAACAGTGCCGGGCCCAGGACCGATCCCTGGGGCACCCCGCTAATCATCTTCCTTTCATCCGAGTGAGCTCCATGTACCATCACCTTCTGTTGTCTGTCAGTCAACCAATTTCTAATCCAGTTTACTATCTTGGGACCCAACCCCAAGCTACTGAGTTTATTGACAAGCCTCCTATGAGGAACAGTATCAAAGGCTTTGCTGAAATCCAGGTAGATGACATCCATTGCATGCCCCTGGTCTAGTTCCTTGGTCACCCAGTCAAAGAACTCAATCAGATTTGTTTGGCAAGACCGTCCTTCAGTAAAACATTGTTGCCTCGGATCTTGCAACCTGTTGGTTTTGAGAAAGTTCACTATTTGCTCTTTCAGGAGCGCTTCCATTACTTTTCCTGCCACTGAGGTAAGGCTCACGAGCCTGTAGTTTGACACTTCTTCCCTGTCACCACTTTTGTGTAGAGGTATGACATCAACCATTGAACCTATCTTATTTTGTTACATTCTGATTGATATATTAATACCCCTGATGAAGGCAGAAGCTGAAACATGTTAGGTTTTTAGAATTGTATGAATTTATTTTCTTTGTACAATAAAGCATATATTCTGTATATTCAAGCAGTATACCCTTATTTTCTGAAATGCCTACCATTCCATGTTTTCTATGGCTAACTACACCAGAGCACTACTGCTTTGTGAGGAGTGAAAAGAGTTTGAGACAGAAGGAAACCTTTAAATACTAAGCAAGAAAGGGATGCCACTCATCCTGGAAAAAGAAGAAGTAGAGGATACAGTGGATGGCCCTTGTAGCTGAGAAAAGGAAGTCCAGGTTCTACAGGAGTGCAGTTCCTGCAATCACATCTTCTACTACTACTACTGAGCATTTCTATAGCACTGCAAGACGTACGCAGCACTGTACAGACATGTAAGAGACTGTCCCTGCTCATCAGTGCTTACGATCTAGTCAAGACAGACAACACAGTAGGTGAAGACATGGGATACATCTATGGGGAATGGTAAGGAAACACAAAGAAGATCAGGTGAGTCAAGATCCAAAAGCAGCAGCAAAGAGATGAGTTTTTAGTCTGGATTTGAAAAGGGCCAGAGAAGGCGCCTGACATACAGACTCGGGTAATTTGTTCCAAGCATAAGGAGCAGCAAGGTGTAAGGAGCGAAGTCTAGAGTTAGCAATAAAAGAGAAGGGCACAGATAGAAGCAATTTTCCACAAGAACAGAGTTCCCGAGGAGGGATGTAGGGAGAAATGAGAGTAAAGGTAGTGAGGAGCTGCAGAGTGAATGCACTTATAGGTCAGCAGGAGAAGTTTGAACTGGATGCAGAAATGGATAGGAAGCCAATGAAGAGACTTGAAAAGATGGGTATTATGAGCATAACAAGACTGGTGGAAGATTAGCCGTGCAACAGAGTGCTGAGCAGATTGAAGGAGAGAGAGATGATTCAGCGGGAGACCAGCAAGGAGTAGGTTACAATAGTCAAGATGGGAGGTGATTAAGGAGTGATAAGCATCTTAGTAGTGTGTTCAGAAAGGAATGGGCAGATTTTGTTGATGTTTATTTTATTTATTTATTTATTTATCTATTTCTTCTATACCGCTCCTTCCAGAGATCAGAGGCAGTTTACATGGAACAAGTTAACAGTTTTGTATACTTCTGTATACATTACATAGAACAGAAATTTCTAACTTTTTACAGATAATAGTGCAGTAAACTGTCGGAACTATTTACATTTTGTATACTTTTGTATACTTCTGTATTATAATATTAAACAAAAATTTTCTAACTTTTTACAGGTAGTGAGGTGAGGAACTGCCAAAACTATTTACAATGGTTATTTACCAAAACGTTATATACAATGAATTACAGGGTGTTATAGAGAAATTAATGGCAGGTCTTAGCTATCAGATGGATGTGTGTGGAGAAGGAGAGAGAAAGTCAAAGACGACCTCAAGGTTGCCAGCTGAGGAAACAGGGAGGAGTAGAGTTATCCACAGAGAGTAAGAAAGGAGGAAGAGGAGAAGAGGTTTTAGGGGGAAAAATAAGAAGCTCAGTTTTGGCCATGTTCAATTTCAAGTGGCAGTGAGACATCCAAGCAGCAATGTCAGAAAGGCAGGCAGAGATCTGGGTCTGGATTGCCGGAGAGATTTCAGGTGTAGAGATGTGGATCTGGGAGTCATCAGCATAAAGATGGTACTGAAAGCCATGAGAAGAGATGAGCATATCAAAGGACTGGGTATAGGGAGAGAAAGGGAGTGGACCCAAGACAGATCCTTGGGTATATCAATTGAGAGTGGGATGGGTATACCAATTGAGAGTGGGATAGCAGCAGAGGAGCATCCACCAGAACAAACATTGAAAGAGCGATGGGAGAAATAAGAGGAGAACCAGGAAAGTACAGAGCCCTTAAAACCAAGTGAGGACAGGGTATCAAGAAGATGGTTGTGGTCAACAGTGTTAAAAGCAGCAGAGAGGTCAAGAAGGATGAACACTGAATAAAAGCCCTTGGATTTTGCCAGGAACAAGTCATTGGAGACTTTAGCAAGAGCCGTTTCAGTAGAATGTAAAGGGTGAAGGCCAGATTGTAAAGGATCCAGGAGGGCTTGAGAAGAGAGAAAGTCAAGGCAACGGCGGTGAACCACACGTTCAAGCAGTTTAGAACAAAGGGGAGGAGGGAGATGGATCGATAGTTAGAAGGACAGGTAGGATCTAGTGAGGGTTTCTTGAAGAGAGGTATAACTACAGCATGCTTGAAGGCTGCAGAGACAGTTGCAGTGGAGAGCGATAGGTTGAGAATATAAGAGATGGAAGGGACAATAGTGGAGGAGATGGGGCTTAGGAGATGGGTGGTAATAGGATCAAAAGAGCAGGTAGTGAGTTTGGAGGAGGAAATGAGATGTGTGGTTTCCTCAGAGATCATAGAAAAGGAAGAAAGGATAGCAGAGGTAGAGGGAGAAAATTGGGAGTGAAGAGGGGGAGGAGGGGAAGGAGGGGAAGTAGCTGACTTTGTGGGGAATTGGAGAGTGATCTTGTGGATTTTGTCGTGGAAATAGTCAGCCAGGGTTTGGGCAGAAAGGGAGGGAGAGGTCGGAGGTGGAGGCACCTTGAGGAGAGAGTTGAGAGTAGTAAAAAGATGGTGAGGGTCAGAGGCAAGAGAGTTAATCAGATGACATAATAGTCTTGTTTGGCGAATTCTATGACAGAATGGAAAAAGGCAAGCATGAATTTGAAGTGTAGAAAGTCTGCGAGGGAGCGGGATTTGAGCCAAGCATGCTCAGCTGAATGGGCACAAGAACGTTTATAGCGGGTAGTGAATCAAAGCCAGGGCTGGGGTATAGTATGCCTCACAGGACATGGCATGGGCAGAGTGAGAGCATCCAAAGCAGAGTGCAGCATTATAGGAAGCTACTGCCTCATCAACAGACTCAGATGACATAGTGGAGGAAGGAGATGATGAAACATTGGAGAAGAGAACCAAAGGGTCAATAGCATGAAGATTTCTAAAGAGGTTGGAGGAGACAGAGTGAGGTTGAGGTGGTGGGTGATGAAGAGTGAAGCTTAGCAGGTGATGGTTGGATAAGGGAAGAACTGAGGTACAGAGGTTTGAGGGTAAGCAATTTGAGAAAAATACAAGGTCAAGGCAGTGGCCATGCTGGTGAGTTGGGGCAGTAGAGCAAAGCTGGAGGTCGAATGAGGAGGTAAAGGAAAGGAGCTTTAAAGCATAAGGATCAGAGGGGTTATCAACACGAATATTAAAATCCCTGAGAATAAGAGTGGGGGAAGAGGAATCTGGAAAGAAGGAAAGCCTTGAGTCAAAGTCATTGAGAAAGGTAGAGGTGAACTTGTCAGGAGGTCGATAAATAACAGCTACCCAGAGACGTAGTGGAGTAAAAAGGCAGATGCAGTGGACTTCAAAAGAGGGAAAGGAGTGAGACTGAGGCAGCAGGATGGGTTGGAATTAGCAGGAAGGAGAAAGTAGAAGCCCAACACCACTACCACGGCCAGTGGGACAAGGCATGCGGGAGAACTGATAATCGCCATGACAGAGAGCAGCGACTGACACCGTGTCTTCTGGGAACAGCCAAGTCTCAGTTAGAGCAAGAAGATGGAGAGCATTAGAGATAAAGAGATCATGAGTCCAGATTCCAGATCCACAAGGTATTAAAGGGGAAGAGGAGTCTAGGGGTTTTTTTCCTTCACAAGGGAGTGTCTCAGAGGAAGTAAAGTGCTTGTACTTCTTTAACTTTTTTATACTCTGCTAATTGACTGAATTTTGTTTTATTCTCCTCCACATAAACTTTCAGTAAATTTCTGGTTCTGAACATACCTTGGACTGAACTGGTATTATGTAGGAGTGAGTGAGAGTGGTAGAGAGAAGGGATCCTTGGGGCTAAGGGCCTCTCAGCTAAGCTAGTCCTGACCTTAAACCCCAGAGTCCCAGAGGGTTAAATCTCATAAAAACACTGCTACATCCCTGAAGCTCTCCCAGTCTCCAGTACAGCAAAAAAAACCCCAAAAACGTCAGAGGCATTGAGGGATCCCGGACCGTGAGGCGCTACACCTATTTTGCAATGGAAATTAACATGGTGTTGAGTGCGGTTGAGTTGATGTTGATTCATGGTTTATTCAAATAGTTGTCTTTGTTGTGACTATCTATTGGGTTTTTGTGGCAAGATATGGAGGTAGATTTCCAGGTCTTTCTCTTGCTTAGATAATGCTAGTGTTGTACTATTTTCGCAGAAATGTGATCTGCCTCTGCCAATGCCATCCCATACTGCAGTTGCCCAGATGGATGGTTTGTCTTAATCTGACACCTCTGCTGAGACCTGTCCATCTTGGGAAATCATGTCAGAAGTTAAGCTACTGATAGCATAGCCCTCAGCATCACTGATGCACACAAGCTTTTGTGGCATGACAAGCTGCAAACCAATAGAGAAAGAAATAGATATATACTTCTAAAAGTTTGCCTGTCAGAATTTACACCTGCTCCGGGGCACACATAAATCTAAGCTTGGAATAATGATTGAGGTGGCAATTGTGCTAACCTGGAGTGGAGGAGTGCTGTTGTTAGAGCTGCAAGCTGAGAACCATGGAAACCTAGTTCAAAACCCATTGCCTCACCTTGCGAGCATAAGCAAGTTACTTAACCCTCCTTTACCTTGGGTCTAAATTTAGAGTGTAAATCTTCCAGGAACAGGAAAATTCTTGTTTTACCTGCCTACCTTTAGCTACCACTGAAAAAGGCATGATCTAAATTCAAATTCCTTCTCTTCCCATTCCTGACATAAAACCATCTCAAAAAATGTGAGTTTTGGAATTTAGCTCATAAATTGGCCGTCCTTGGAAGTATAGTTTTGTGAAATCCAACACTTACATGCGTAAGCCCCAGCATTTATGCGTGCAGAGTCCCGAATGAAGCTGCTCTTTTTCTGAATGTATATTTTTGTAAGGTTACTACTCTAATGGTACGCGCCATCAAATACACGTGTATTTCCTGTGCCTTATATGTATTTTACAAAAGGCTTCACAGTCTGTTAGCCTTTAATAAAATACACTACAAATTGTGAACATCCTGACTTGGACACCCCTTTTCCTACCTAGACAACCTGTGCAACACTGGACTTCATGTATCTATCTTCTGAATTTGCGGTCAACTGAGATAAATTGAAAGGCTGGGATATAACAGGTGAGTCGGGAATTTACTGTCAAGGGCCTTTCTTTTCAAATAAACACAAAATTTTAATAAATATTTAGAATGAAAGGCTCCGTTTAACTTGTCCAAGGCACATGTGAATGTTGTAGTCTAGGAGGGTAGTTTTATAAGGGAGTGTCTAGTTAAAGCATGTTTTAAGGCTCCTATGTTTTAAGTCTATTTTATAAGGACAAGTAGGTGCTTTCTGTAATATCTGAAGATTGGAGGATGGCCAACGTAACGCCAAATTTTAAAAAGGGTTCTAGGGGTGATCCAGAAACTACAGACCAGTGAGCCTGACATCAGTACCGGGAAAAATGGTAGAAACCATCATAAAGAACAAAATTGCTGAACATGTAGATAGTCATGGCTTAATGGGAGACAGCCAACATGGCTTTAGACAAGGAAGATCTTGTATTACTAATCTGTTTTTTTGAAGATGTGAATAAACAGGTAGACAAAGGTGAGTCGGTTGATATAGTGTATTTGGACTTTCAGAAAGCCTTTGACAAGGTCCCTCATCAGAGACCTTTGGCAAACCTAAAAAGTCATGGGATAGGAGGCAGTGTACTATTGTGGATCTGGAACTGGTTAAAAGATAGAAAGCAGAGGTAGGGCTAAATGGCCAATTTTCCCAATGGAGAAACGTGAATAGTGTTGTACCCCAGGGATCTGTGCTGGATCCGCTGCTTTTTGACATATTCATAAATGACCTGGAAAAGGGAATGAGTGAGGTTAGCAAATTTGCAGATGACACAAAACTATTTAAAGTTGTTAAAACCCATGAGGATTGTGGAAAACTGCAAGAGGATCTTGATAAATTGGAAGACTGGGCATCAAAATGGCAGATGAAATTTAATGTGGACAAGTTCAAAGTTATGCACCTAGGGAAGAACAACCCAAACTATGGCTACACGATACAAGGTTCCACATTAGGAACCACCACCAAGGAAAAGGATTTAGGCGTCATTGTGGATAACATGTTAAAACCCTCCGCCCAGTGTGCAGTGGAAGCCAAGAGAGCAAATAGAATGCTAGGTATCATAAGGAAAAGAATGGAAAATAAAACAAAGGATGTTATAATGCCTCTGTATCATTCCATGGTGCAACCGCACCTTGAATATTGTGTGCAATACTGGTCGTCGTATCTTAAAAAGGATATAGCGTTATTAGAAAAGGTTCAGAGAAGAGCCACCAAAATGTTAAAAGGGATGGAAGGATACGCCTATGAAGAAAGGCTAAAAAGGTTAGGGCTCTTTAACCAGGAAAAGAGACGGCTGAGGGGAGACATGATAGAAGTCTATAAATTAATGAACGGAGTGGAACGGGTAAACGTAGATCGACTCTTTACGTTATCAGAATATAGAAAGACTAGGTGACATGCAATGAAGCTACAGGGTAAACTATTTAAGACAAGAGAAAATATTTTTTTCACTCAACGTGTAATCAAACTCTGGAATTTGTTACCGGAGGATGTAGTAAAGGCTGTTTGTGTAGCTGGGTTTAAAAAAGGGTTGGACAAGTTCCTGGAGGAAAGGTTCATAAACCATTATTAAAAAGGGACCCAGGATATCAATGCTTGACCCAATACAAGCATTGTGGAACCTGTGTCTTTGGGGAAACTGCTAGGTACTTATGACCTAGATTGGCCACTGTTGGAAACAGGATACTGGGCTTGATGGACCTTGGTCTGACCCAGTATGGCATATCTTATGTTCTTGTCTTTATCAAATGCTAGTTTAAATAGTTTAATGTGCAGCTACATTCCAGATGCAATCATTTGTACCAGCCCTAGAGTTGGCATAAACCTGTGCTTATATTTTTCAAGTACACAAGTAAATTATGCTATTTTATAATCTACACACATACTTATGTGCTCCATCCATAGTCAACTCAAACACACCCGTGCACGATCACTGCGCGCATCTTGATGCCAAAGTTGATAATTTCACTCCGGTCGGTATTTTATAAGAGGTCATTTACATGCATACATGGCTGCATAGAAGTGGAAATTAATTTATAAAATTACTTGTTTGTTGCAGAATACGGAGAAATCACTAGTCAGTTTGCATAATGTCTTTTTATTCCTTGCAAGGAGAATCATTTTGATCAAGACACATCCTCCCTAAATGGATCTACCTCTTATGAATGTTGCCTACAGTAATTCCCAGTGAAAGATCTTCATAGAAATAGAAAGGAAGTAAACCTAGATTAAAGGTTTTCTGATTAATGCTCCCAGTTAGAAATGACAGCTGGCCAGACCTGATATCAATAAACATAACCTAGCAACCTTCAACAAGCCAGAATTTTGTTGATAAATTCTGATGAATATTTTGCACTGGAGACTGAGAAGCGAGTAGCCGTGCTTATTAACTTGCAGTTTATATTACATGTCAAGACAAATTTTCTTCCTGTAAACATTTTAGATAGGGTCTATAGATTGGAATAGAGACATCCAGGTGAGGATATACTAAGTCTAGTGGTATCCTTCAAAAGCCTCTACCAAACTCAGAGCCTTTGGTAGAATATGTATAAGGACGTGCAGCAGTGCACAAGTATTTACTGGAATGTACAGATGGAGGAGACGTTTTCAAATCAACATGCGCACAAAAAGAGCAGCATCAACATGGCATATTCCATGTATAAGTGCCAGTATGAACCAGGAGAGGGACCTTGGGGTGACAGCGTCTCAGGATTTCAAGGTGGCAAAGCGATGTGATAAGGTGGTGGCCAAAGCCAAAAGGATGCTAGGCTGCATACAGAGAGGAATAACCAGCAGATAAAAAGGAGGTGTTAGTGCCCCTGTACAAGTCCATGGTGAGGCCTCATTATGTTCAGTTTTGGAGATCATATCTTACAAAGGATATAAAAAGATGAAATGGTTCAGAGGAAGGAGACCAAAATGATATGGGGCCCGAACCAGAAGAAGTATGAGAAGAGACTTGAAGGCTTTAATTTGTATCCCCTAGAGGAGAGGAAGGATATGATGCAGGCATTGAGATACTTACAGGGTATTAATGAGCAAACAAACCCTTTTCAAAGACGGGGAAGCTGTAGAACTAGAGGTCATGAAATGAAGCTGCAAGAAGGTGAACTTAAAAGCAACGTCAGGAAATACTTTTTCATGGAAAGAGTGGTGGATGCCTGGAATGCCCTCCTGATGGAGGTGGGGGGAGAGGGCAGCAGCAGTGACGGAATTTAGAAAGGCATTGGATAGACACAGGGGATCATTATATGCCAAGAGGATGCTATCAAAGCAAACAAATTTACTTCAAAAATAGAGAGGGGTAGCCTACACGGAGCGGCAGGCACAACTTTGCAACTCTAGCCACCCTACTGGGCAGATTAAATGGACCATGTTAGTCTTTATCTGCCATCATTTACTATGTTACTATGTATTTTACATACATGTGGAAGCAGCAATTTTGCAATGTCCTCGTTTAAGTCTGCCAAGTAAATAGTGAAGCTACTAACTCTTTTCTTAATTTGGTGGGGGGGGGGGGGGGGAATAAGCTCCCTGACTAAAATGATCACTTTTTAAAAGTTGTGTGCCCCTCTGAACCGCTGCAAAAGCTGACAGGGAAATGTTCTTAAATACATGCGTACTCTCTGTGCTAGCTGGCAAATACACGTGTAGATTTTTGGCTTGCTCAAACCATACTCTCCCTCCCCCCCCCCCCTTGAAATCTCTGTGTGTTCTTGATCTCCACTTATAAACAGTGACTTTCTGAAATCTCATTTTCACGTGTAAGCCAATCTATATGTGGAAATGCCACTCTTTACATGTGGAGAAGCTTTTAAAATGAACTCTTAAAAGTGGTTTGTTTAGCGATCCAGTAAGAGGGACCTGGAAAACACCAAGGAAATGATTAGATTCTCCAGCATAGGGCTTCCTCATTTCTATCCATTGCAAGCCTCTTAGACGTTATGGAGGGATCTTTCATAATGGAGGTCATCAGGGCCGGATTTACCTTGAGTGAGGCCCTACGCCAACAAAAATTGTGGGCCCCCAGCAGGGGCGGCCCAAGGGGGGTGCGGGGCCTCATTTGCATAAATATTTGCATAATGTTACCATATACTAACTTTTAGTAAACATTCCTCTTAATGAGTGTATGGATAAAGAAAGACTAAAAGATTTCTACATTACTATAATCCAGTGCCAACTGCCAGACACATTAGGAACTACTACAAACACTGCCCATTTAGAACCCATAGCAAACCCGCCGTATCCTAACAGCACTACCAGGACTCACAAAGCACCATACTCTACCAATCAAAAGGCAACACTGCAAATATTAAACCAATACATTTCAGAGAACAACAATACATGACCTACTGGGGAAAGAGAACAAGTGGCAATGTCAAATAGGAATTATATAAACAGAACACCTCAGCTCAGTTACACATGCAGAACATAGACCATCACCAAACAAGGAATCACAATTTAGAAACAAGAAGACAATAATTAAACTGGGAATCCCAAAAGCCAAACTTGGAATGTACAACACTGTAGAAATAAAACTATACATTAATTTGCTCTTGTACTAAACAAAGCGCAGAGTTAATGATGCACATTTACCAGAGCTGACATATTCCAATTAATAAATTCAAAATAAAGAGATATTTTTCTACCTTTTGTGCATTTTTTTCAGCTGCAATTGCTCCAACCACTTTCTTCTGGTTTCTTTGTGTCTTCTGCTAACTCTCCATCGTCTGCTGTCCATTTGTCCTTTCTTCTCTCTTCTAGTTTTTTTCCATTCTCTCTCTACATCTGCTTTAACATACTAATCTTTCTCCTTTTGCTCTTTCCTCATTCCTATTTCATCCACTCAAATTTTACCCCTCCATCCTCAATCCCCACTTACTCTCCCAATACCCGGCCAATTGTAGATTTTTTATCCCTCCCACACAAAATATTTTTCCCTTCTCCATTTTACTCTTCCAGCCCCATCCCAATCTAATCCTCCCCCAACATCAGCTCCCTTCTAGTTCCAGCCTCACCCAGCATCCATTCCCTTCTAGTCCCTGCATCAGCCCATTTCCAGTCCTAGCCACCCATCAGCCCATTTCCAGTCCTAGCAACCCCCAACCCAATACCAGTCCTAGCCCCCCATCAGCCCACAGCCCATTACCAGTCTTAACCACCCCCCAAAGCCCATTACCAGTTCTAAACCCCCCCCAACAGCCCACAGCCCATTACCAGTCCTAACCCCATCAGCCCACCTCCAGTCTTAACCCCCCAGCCCATTTCCAGTCCTAGCCCCCCCATAGCCCATTACCAGACAGCCCCCATCAGCCCACAGCCCATTACCAGTCTTAACCCCCCCATAGCCCATTACCAGTTCTAAACCCCCCCAACAGCCCACAGCCCATTACCAGTCCTAACCCCCTCAGCCCACCTCCAGCATTAACCCCCCCAGCCCATTTACAGTCCTAGCCCCCCAATTGCCCATTACCAGTCTGCCCCCATCAGCCCACAAGCCATTACCAGTCTTAACCCCCCCAAAGCCCATTACCAGTTCTAACCCCCCCCAACAGCCCACAGCCCATTACCAGTCCTAACCCCATCAGCCCACCTCCAGTCTTAACCCCCCCAGCCCATTTCCAGTCCTAGCCCCCCCATAGCCCATTACCAGACAGCCCCCATCAGCCCACAGCCCATTACCAGTCTTAACCCCCCCCAAAGCCCATTACCAGTTCTAACCCCCCCCCAACAGCCCACAGCCCATTACCAGTCCTAACCCAATCAGACCACCTCCAGCCTTAACCCCCCCCAGCCCATTTCCAGTCCCAGCCCCCCCAATAGCCCATTACCAGTCCTACCCCCCTCATCGGCCTAAAGTAAATTTAATAAAAAAAATAAAACTGCTGGCTGCCGCCGCGGGGCCTCCTCTGCTGCCGCGGCAGCATGGACTGACCCGCGGGGCCCCCTCTGCAAGGTGAATCAATCGGTTGGTCCGTCCCTCCGTGCAGGCTTTGAGAGGCGCGAAGGGAGAATGTCTCCCTCGCGTCTCTGTTAACCCCACAGGGGCTGATGGGAAATTTCCCATCAGCCCCTGCGGGCTTAACAGAGACGCGAGGGAGACACTTTCCCTTCGCGCCTCTCAAAGCCTGCACGGAGGGAGGGAGGGACGGACGGACAGACTGATTGATTCACCTTGCAGAGGGGGCCCCGCGGGTCAGTCCATGCTGCCGCGGCAGCAGAGGGGGCCCCGCGGCGGCAGCCAGCAGTTTTTTTTTTTTTTTTATTTAAAAAAAAAGCTATTTAGTTCGATTTTTGTGGGCCCTTGCCAGCTGTGGGCCCTACGCCACGGCGTAATGGGCGTATAGGTAAATCCGGCCCTGGAGGTCATTTTATAAAGTCATTTCGGTGCATGCCATTCTCCATCTCTCATGCTCCCATGAAAGGGATACAAAATCATAAAGTCTTCTGAACTAGTTGTCAAACACCCAGTAACCATACTTCAAGTTCCAGACAGTGGCTCAAAGCCCCAATTTGTTTCTGTTTAAATGATTGAAAGGAGCTTCCCCACACACAAACAGGGTAATTGAAGTTGGGGACAGCTAAGGCTGGGGAGAACAACTGAGGATGGGGGGAGGGGTATAGATTCCTTCAGCTGAGAAAAGGGAGTGGCTGTTTTAGGGGGAGACCAAGACTAGAGGGGTAACATTATGGCTGAAGTAGGGAACTGGGGCTGAGAGGGAATTACTGTGATTAGGTTCTCAGAGCAATGCTCCCTTCATAAGGTCAGCTATCTCTTCACTGCCATATAAAGTAAGCATAGCTCTCAAAAGATAGCTACAGATGTACTGGGTTAGTCTAATAAAAACGTTTCAACTATACCTTATTTCCATATTCAGTTGGATTAATACAGCAACCAAAATTATTTTTTTGGAATAGGAAAAAGCATGTCTATAATTAATGACGATAATACAAGGAGAACTACATCTGCCAGATGTTAAAAGATAATCTAGCCTCTACGCCGAAGTATTCAAGAGACTGGTTGAAGAGCCAGATGCTTTCCGCGTGCTAACTTAGAAATGCAAATAGTGTCTCCTGTGTCCTTAAGCCATGTTACAAGCCAGAAGCAAATGGTATTCCAGCAGATTTTATACATATTTCAGTACTGCTAACCATATAGACTGGGAGACAAATTAGATACAGGTTTAAACTTAACCCTCATATGTTTGCTTTCTGGGGAAAGAAGTTTCTAAAAATGGCTATTGAGCGGCATTAAATAGTGGTTGTGATACTGTTTCCTCTTTTCAAAAGTTATGCATCTGAAATTTCACCAGAGGAATGCCTTATCTAGTGCTGTCAGAATAAGTGGGCAAAATAGAGTGGTTCTCAAAGTGTGGGTCAGGACTCGAAATGGGGTCAAATCATTAGCAGATGGGATCACAAGAAAGGAGCTGCTCTCCCTCCTGCTGGAGTTCCACTGGTGGATGTCAGCATGGGGCCTCCGCGTCAGTAAACATTGACAGGCCCCGAACCTACCTCTATAGGGGGCATCCTGATAGACTGAAAGCTCATCCAGAATACCAGAGTCTGTGCATGCGCACTGACACACAAGACCCTGGGCTGACTGCTGGTACTTTTGTCATCACTGCTGCTGCTGCCTTCATGCCTTGGATAAGTGGGGAGGTGGAGAATGTAGATGAGAGAGGAGGACTCTTATTTTCTTTATTCTTTATTCCATTTGATATACCGCCCTCACAATAGCATCTAGATGGTTTACAATAAAATGTGCTGGGAAAGGAAAATAACACCATTATATTACAGGACAATAAGAAGACAGAAAGGGGAGGACAGAGTCAAGAAGGGGGGAGTTAGGAAAGAGAAGGAGGAAGGTCAAAGGCCGGCTGGAAGAGATGAGTTTCCAATGATGTTTTGAATCTGGGGAATGATTGCTCCAACCGGAGTGCAGGGGGCAGGGAATTCCAAAGTACGGGACTAAGGAAGAAAAAAGCAGAATGACGGGTGAGCTCAAGGTATGCCTGTGAGGGAGATGGAAGGTGAAGGTGATTAGAGTGGTAGGCGGTTGGAGATTGTAAGGTGAACAAGATCAGCAATGTATTGGGAAGTAGATGTGTGACGAGCTTTGTGAAAGAGAGTGAGGAGTTTGTAATGAATCCTGAATTTAAGTGGAAGCCAGTGAAGACGGACAAGTAAGGGAGTGATGAGGTCTGAACGAGTAGTATTGGTGATAATATGATCAGCAGTATTCTGGAGGAGTTGTAACCATTGGAGTTGATAGTGGGGAAGACCAGCCAGTCAAGCTTTGAGACGACAAGAGACAAGAGGAGGGTAGTGAGGGAGGAGGGGGGCAGGAAAGGTCGGACAGCCCAAATTTGGTGTAAGGAATAAAAGCATTGGTTTTAATCATAAGGTTGCATGCCTTTTTAAGAACTAAAATGGAATCACATTGGATACATTTTTGGGAATGATTGGTCTAGAGGGCACCAATGTGCATCATCCTGGAGTAGGGTGTCATTGCACCATTTGGAGTGGGTGTAAGGTCTGCTGAGGGAGGCCTTGATATAAAGAGTTTCCGTAATCTAGCAGAGGTGTGATGAGTGCTTGGCACACTGTGCGGAAGTGGTCCTGTCGGAGTATTGGCTTGATTTTATATTAACATGTTTATCTGTGGAAAATTCTGAATGAAACTAATACACTTGTGTCTTTGGGTAGTGTATTATTATGATTCTGTTGTGTCATGTGTGGAAATATAATACAAAGCATTTACTTTACAAATAACTTAAAAAGAATTTTAGATAGATATTTGCAAAGGCTGGGAGGCACAAAGATGTTTTTAGAGATGGAACATTTGGTTGAGTACTGTCATAGAAAAGTGTTTTTGTTCGGCATGCGGCTTTTGTTTGAATTACTAGGTGGGAAGGCAGAAATAAAAGAAAAAACAGGATGCAGGAAGATTGGTTTAAGAAAATCTGGTAGATGACAACAGAATGCTATGTGAAGCAATTACACTGAGAATGTAAAAAGATGATACCACCATAAAACAACAAAAAGCTATTTACAGGAGCATTTTCAACAGAAACATATCCCTCAGAATAAACTGCTGTAACAATAAAGAGATGAAAACACTATATAACAATCCTATGCACTTCAGCAAATGAAAACGAAACACATGGAATGGAAATAAAATACCAAGTCAAGTCTCCAGGAAAAGGGAATCCAGGGCTCAGCCTGGAGCTGGTGCAAATCATACCTAACAGATCGATGGCAGCAGGTACAGACAGGCTCTACGACCTCTGAGCCTTTTCAACAAAAACATGGAGTTCTCCAGGGTTCCTCGCTATCTGCCCTATTATTCAATATATATATGCAGCCCATATGTGGAATCATTCGCTCCTTCAACATCTCCTGCCTGATTTATGCAGATGATGTACTACTCTTCACCCCATTCACTGTCGATCAACCAGACTTCTCTTCACTGGTAAAATGCTTTGACGCCGTCAATGACTGGCTTCACTCACAGAGTCTCAAGATAAACTTCAGCAAGACAGAAGTGCTGTTCATCACGAGAAATTAAACCTTCTCCCCACCAGCAACATTAAAGACAAGAGACGCCGAGCTCCCGAGCAGTCCCACCATCCGCTACCTAGGAATCACGCTGGACCAGCACCTCGACCTGAAAGCGCACATAAGCAACACTGTCAAGAAAGTCTAACATAAGATGAGTTATACTCAATCTCTTTTGGTCAGGTTACCGAACGATTGGTTTATCCCAAAAATTATTAAATATCGCTCATGTATCAGTAAAGTGGATTTTGTTTTTATTTCTGTCTTTTTCTTATATATTTTATCTAACTTGAGGTCTGTTTAGATAGAATGAGAGATAACAATATATGTGATAAGAAGGAAAGCTGTAAGAATTTTAGTATAAAATGGTGGACGTTTTTATACTAGGATCTGGATTTTATATGTATGTTTGTTTTTTCAGTTGAAAAGCTTATAGGACTATGAGTTTGAGGAATATCCCCTGAAGAAAGTTTCAATCTGAAACGCGAGAGCGGTACCCATAGAGGGCGTCGGGATTCTTAAACTGTCCTTGTTTCACATTGACGGGTGCAACATATATAAGATAAGTAGTCTTTGTTAAAAGACAAAAAAGTTGAACATAACATAGTCACCTGAATATGTGCTTTTCAATATGAGGTCATTGATGCAAAAGGGCAAACTGCTAGAATAACGGACGTTCAGTCCCAATAGCAGAGCCGCAGAGTCTGAGACCTCAAGTTAGATAAAATATATAAGAAAAAGACAGAAATAAAAACAAAATCCACTTTACTGATACATGAGCGATATTTAATAATTTTTAACATAAGATGAGGACAATCCGACATCTTCGACCCTTGCTGCAACCAGAGGACTTCCAAACAGTTTTCCAGGCACTAGTAACCCCCCACTTTGACTACGCCAATGTGATCCTTTATGGACTCCCTAAGAACACACTTAACCTACTACAGTTAGCAATGAACGCTGCTGCCCAATTCCTACACGGGGCTTCTAGAAGTGAGCATATCACTCCAATCCTAAAGGACCTGCACTGGCTACCAATTTACTGCCGGCTCATCTACAAAGTTGCACTCTTAACTTTCAAGGCCATTAACAAAAGAACCTCCAGCTCCTTGACAAACCTTACCAACCCCATACCCGCATCCAGAGCAAGAAGGTCTTTCGCCACCAACACACTAATAACCCCCAGTGAAGTAACAAAATGCACCCAGGCAACAAAAAACAGAGCATTCATGTTCTACGCACCTACCTGCTGGAACGAGCTCGCAGTGACCATCCGCACGATCACTGACCTTGCCCAGTTTAGAAAGGCACTAAAGCACCACCTTTTTCTCCTACACTATGCCCAGGCCAACAACACATCCTCACCTGACACAGCCCTACGACCTAACCATAAAGAACAGTCAATCCAATAGATAATTTACATCCCTGTACATAGCTCTCAGGGCAAGCCATGTTGCTATAGCCGCATAGCGACTCCCCCCCCCCCCCATTGTATATAGTCTGTATATAGCCTGTATATACTTTCCCCTGTTATCAATCCAAGTTGTATTACCTGTTTAATGTAAGTGCAAAGCAGGCTCTTCCTGTTCTGCACAAAATGTTGTCTGTAAACCACACTGATTTTAAAAAGCGCGGTATATAAAAGCATTAAATAAATAAATAAATTAAATAAATAAAAAGTGGAATTTTCTATTATAAATAATGACAGATCCATGCTGCAGGGGAAGTATCAATGGCTGAAGATTAAAGTTGAAATTTCAGATGTAATTGCCAAAGGAAAATTGTATAGCTACAATAGAAAGGGCTAAAAGAATACCTGTGTGACTGTTGTAGATGGGCTAAAAGCAGAATACCCAGTTCATTCATAATAATTGTCAGTGGGCAACCACTTCCCTGCCAGCTGCTGCCTGGTGTTTTGCTGTACCAGTAGATTGTTTTTTGTGTGCAACTTTGCTCATTTCCTTATTAAAAATCTCCAAATCTTGCTACAGTTTTTTAAAAACTTTGTTGAATCCTGATGGCACTTGCATTTTCTGAAAGCAAAATCATTGGGGTGGAAAGCTACCTAAAACTGAGCTCAACAGAAGAATGCTCTGCCACTAACCATGCAAGGGACCCTTTCATTCAAGTGCAGTCAGTTTTTCCACTTACTGCACTTTAGGAGTAAAAACTAAGGGTGGTAAATGCAAAAGCCATGCGGTAACTGTTGGGAGCATGCCCAGTACGTTCCCAGCAGTCACAGCAATAAACGTGATAGTTAGTGTGTGCTAATTCTTGCATGCTAACTGCAATGTGCAGTCCACCCATAATCTGCCCAGTCCCCATCCCCGTCCCACTGCACAGTTACTGCAGTCCTCTGCTAATCATTAGTGCACACTAATTTGCGCATTAATTGTTTAATGCGCTTTTGTAAAAGGGCACTTAAGAGGAGAATATCGGAAGAGAAGCATAGAGGAGGAGAGAAGGACAAGATGAAGATATTGGGCTGAAGCAAGACAGAATCTGAAAGATCATCAGGGGCTTGTTAACATGACAGATTCAAGCTACCAGTTCCAGGAGGGAGATTTTTTGGCTGGTCCTGGATCTGAACGTAAACCCCAAAGCAGTGTGATATTTGTAGTCTTACGTATAATGCACCAGAGTGGGGTTGTCAGAAATCCAGGACTGGCCTAAAATCTATATTGATACCAGCAATACTCAGTCGCTGTCCACATAACTTATCTGCTTAAGTCAGATCACATAAAAAGCATTGTTAACAAGAAAGCCCCAATTCCTCCCTCCCTCATCTCTTAACCCTACATATCCAAACAAAATAGTTGAAGGTGATCATCCCTTCCCCTTCTCACTTCAGATATTCAGACCAAATAGTCGCAGGTGAGGTGATCCCACCTCCAGATCCTAGATATACAAACAAAATAGTAGCAAGTAAATGGACCTTCCCTCTTGATCTAAGATATCAAAAGTACGTATGTAGTGAGCCCCTGGTGATCCCCCTTGTATAGTGATGGATTCATGAGGTTTCAGAGACAGTTTTATTTGTAAGGTCCCGAGGGATGGGGGAGACCCTATTCTTATGGCCCTGATATGAACATGGAAAGATGTGTTGTCCTAAAAATCACCTCCCAAGTACAGGACTGGGGCTGCCACCCTGAGAGGGTGCCACCTCTTCAAGGCTGCTTGGGCTCAAGCGCTGCACTTATTTCATTCCTTCGCTGTTCAGCTATTTCACACATTCCTTCTCATCATTTTTATTCAACCCACGGCAACTCTATGGTTAACTGCAACTTCAATTTACTGGGTGAGACTTTGGTTTACTTATTGTTTGCCTCAGACAATAAGCAAAAGTCTTAACAGGTACCTCTCTTGCTCTTCTCTTTAGCTTCTTGGTTGAATTGATTAATTCTCTTCTCTTACTATTTGACTTTCCATTCGTTGTTGGATGTGGCAGTGAGAGAACTCCAGAACATTCCATCGGTCACAATGTCACTCGAGACTAGTGGAACTCTGTGTGGAACAGGGCTCTGTCCCCTGGATATGGAATTCCTCTCCTGTGGTCCTCTTCTCTTTCTCCTCTTTTACTTCTTTACCAAGTATAGAAGTGCCTGTCCCATTCCCACTCATGATGACTACTAACACATTTGTAGATCCTCTTGGCTGGCTTTTACCATGACATCCAGATTCCTAACCTCCTTTCTCGATCTCTCGGCTCCTTCACTCACCTCAACTGGACTTCTCAGGCACTCTGGGACTCTTTCACTGGTCTTCATTCATTCATTCATTCATTAAATTTATATACCACACATCGTGATCACATCTGTGTGGTTTAATAAAACATAGTATATGACAGCAGATAAAGACCAGTATGGTACATCTAGTTTACAAGTAATATCCTACTGTGCCCAAAATACCTACTGTACCTGAATGTAATTCACCTTAAACTACTACTGGAAAGGCGCGAGTCAAATAAAAGACATTTCACAAATAAAGTTACATAAATCCTGAATAAAAGCAATACCCAGTCATTATCATAAGCATCTTTTCTCTTATCCTAATTCTGCATGAACAAGTATGTCATTACGGCTTTCCAAAACGTGAACATATCAACATTTGCATGTATATTATCTGGCAACTCATTCCAATGAAATTGTCCTGCATAAGAAACTGCTCTGTTCTTCATTAACGACTTCTTTAATACTTTGAAATGCCCTGCCCAGTGTGCAGCGGTGGCCAAGAAAGCAAATAGAATGCTAGGAATCATAAGGAAAGGAATGGAGAATAAAACGAAGGATATTATAATGCTTCTGTGTCATTCCATAGTGCAACTGCACCTTGAATATTATGTGCATTTCTGGTCGTCATATATTCAAAAGGATATAGCAGAATTAGAAAAGGTACGGAGAAGAGCTGCCAAAATGATAAAGAGGATGGAAGGATACCCCTACGAGGAAAGGCTTAAAAGGTTAAGGGGCTTGTTTACAAAGCCGTGGTAGCGGTTTCTGATCGGCTTTGTAAACAAGCCCCTAAGTCTCTTAGGAGACATATGATAGAGGTCTATAAAATAATGTATGGCATAAAACAGGTTTATGGTTTATGGTTTAGGCATTTGATATACCGCTCTTTACTTACGCATCAGAGCGGTTTACATGTATATACTAACAGGTACTTTTTATTCCCTTGTCCCCGAAGGGCTCACAATCTAAGGTAAATGTAGATCGGTTGTTTACTTCTTTAAAAAGCAGAAAGACTAAGGGACACACAATAAAACTACAATGTAGCACATTTAAGATTAGTTGGAGAAAATATGATTTCACTCAACATGTAATCAAACTCTGGAAACCATTACCAGAAAATGTTGCAAAAGCTGTTAGTATACAGTAGCTGGGTTTAAAAGAGGCTTGGACAAGTTCATGGAAGAAAAGTCCATGAACCATTGATAAAGAGGAACAGGGACATCCACTGCTTACCCCTGGGATAAGCAGCATGGAATCTGTATACATTTTTGGGAACCTGACAGGTACATGTGAGCTGGATTGGCCGCTGTTGTGAGTAAATAAATGAAAACACAGCTAAAACAGAGGTTAGTAAGGTTTCTGGAGTCCAATGGATTGCAAGACGTGAGGCAGCATGGTTTTATATTTTAAGTGGCTGTATGAAAAATCTATTTTCTCATTAATAAAGCCTGAAATGTGAAGCAGTATAGCAGTGTTCCCAAAAAGGAGCATGATTGCAAATCTTTTTGGATAGACAATTCCATTGTTTGAACTGCTGAAAGTCACTGCAATGTACTCACTGGTGCACCAGAAATTTGCAAAGAGCATAAAAGGATGTGATGTACAGAAAAAGCTGTTTAGAGCTCGGAACACTGATAAAGCCCTCCGCAGCAGTGCATTCATCAGCCATATGAATGCTGTCTTTGGCAAAGTGTTTCTTGTTCCTGTATCAGCGATAATGGCCTCCTACACAAAGTTTTATGACATGCTGGTTTTATGAGATTAACTTTATGATTTCCAGAACAATGTTTTTTTTGAGTTTCAGGAGTGCCCCATAGCAGAAAAGCAATGAACTCAGTTCTTGAAACATGAAGGTTGACCATTGCCAGGAGTCTGCCAATCCCCAGTTTAACTGCTCTGCTGAAAGTCGCTTTGGAGCAGCAGAAACAGACCTGGCTATAAGTTTTGCAGATGGGAAGTATCTGCTAGAGAACAGCAAGAATTCTGACTAGTTATGTTTACCGTTGGTCAGGGTAAATACCTGTTCATTGGTTGGTATTACATTTTGTGGTGACTATTTTCCAGGGAGCTGTGGAATATTGCTCATGGCAAAAAATATTAAATTGGATTGAATTGAACTGAATTGAATATCAGCATTTACAGGCTGCTTAACCAGTAAAACTCAAACTATACTGCATAGATAAAAAAGTTGTACCTATGAACAAATACCTTAAATAGCAATAATCAAATAATTACATAAAATCAGAGATGTAAAACAATAGAGAATAAAATGCAGTGGCCACTTACTCCTGAAATGAAACACAACTTATTAATCAGACAAGAACTTCTGAAATAACCACAATTTGTTTTCTATGAAAACAAAGACAAGGCCCTTCTAAACATAGTTCAGTTGTTGCCTCCAACAAATTGGAGCCTAGCAGTTATAGAATGATACTGAGTAGTCTCCAGCCTATAGACCTGGTGAACTGCAATTGTCAATCAAATGTCATTCTGTAATCTCAGGGCCTGGATGGAGCATATAACACAATAAACTCACTCAGTTTTTAGGGTCAATCCATAAATGATCTTATAAGTTAAAATTGGGAACTTGAATAAAACTCTTGCTTTAATAGGTAGCCATTGCTAATGAAGAGTCTTCAAAGAGGGGGTTAACCACTTCCCATCTCATCTATCCTAAAATTAACTGGGCCATTGTGTTTTACAACAATTGCAACTGCTCGATAATTTTCTTGGGAAGACCCAAATACTGTTGCAGTAATCAAGGTGGGAAAGACAGATTGCTTGCACTATCATGCTTATATGATTCCTTGAGAGGTATGAATGAAATTGGTAGATTAATCACAAGGACCTAAGGGAGCTAGTTACTAAGGTTCGCCATTGTTAACACACATTAATTCACTGTCAATGTGTGTTATTAGTAACTATGTTCTGCTGAATAACATGGGACCTGCACTTAAATAATGTGTGTAAATGTTAGTGCACCATAGTAAAAGGCCTATTCTGAAGAGGACATTCAAGCCCGCCAAAAACGTCCAAGATGTGGACATGGAAACCTAGTCACAATACTCTATGCATGGAAACCAACGTCCACGAATACATGGAATATGGCCGAAAGCTGACAAGAACATAGATGTTGAGTCCAAATGGAGCCGCCTGCACATACAAACACAGAAGATGTGCAAAAATGCTGTGCAAGCAAACATTCCTCCACGTGCCCCGGCACCAGGGATGACATGGATGTCCAATGCCACATCCATGTGGATGGCCGAAAATGTCCACACCTGCATTGTGGCCCATGTGAAACAAGAAACAGGATGGAGTGATGTCCTCCCTTGTCAAGCATAGAGCACAGTGTGAAGATGACTACCCGGCTGCCCAGCTTTTCAGAGGAGGATTCATGCCTGCTCTGTGGGCTAGTGTTGGAGGAGGAGGCAATCCTGCTCCCCACAAGATGCTGAAGGCCAGCCCATGCCGCTGCATGCAGGGGCTGGGAGAATATCATAATCACCCTAGTGCAGTAAGTACAACTGCCAGAAACAGTGTGGTGGGGCTGTGTGAGGCTGGGAAAGATGCCTGTGCAGGGAAGTGAACAGTGCACAGAACCAGGCACAGAACCTACAGTGTGCATGCACAGTGAGGCCGCACCAGGTCAGTCTGGACACACACAACAGGGCCCACAGGAAGAAAGGAAGGCAGCACAGAGGGAAGAGCAGGACACAGCAACAAGAAACACTGTGCCCCAGAGAATAGCTGGCAGGTGATGCAAGTACCATGGCCAGATAAGCCAATAGAGAAGCTAGCACAGACACATACACAACAATGTCCCCGTGGAATGTGCAGGAAGCAGAGACTTGGACAAACCAGATAGACAGATCCCTATGAAACACACCTATCATCCTGCACCTATGGAACAGTGGGGCAGCACCACGGGATCACGCTAGCACAAGCCATGCAACATGAGTATGACAGAGCAATGCCAAGCATGGCAATATGAGTCCACCACAGGCAACGGTGAACAAGACGAAAGGTCAGGGCAAAGAAAACAGAGCATGTGAGGGCCCAACCACCTGCCCCCAGACACCAAAACTTTGTTGGAGCCTCCCCCAATACCTTTGTGCTGCACACAGGTGACAGATAGCAACGGCAGGTAGATGAATAGCATGCTAAGGCAGCAAGGGGTGCCCCAGCCTATGGCACGTATCATGCAGGCCCAATGGTGGACCGGGCCATGGACCATCAGGGTGGTGACCACCCCTTCATGGCCCCCAGCCCATGGCCTGGCCATGATGCTCTGCAGGCACACATGAGTCAGGGGGTGCTGGGGAGCAGGGCCAGATGCAGCCCATGGAGAGGCAGCATCTAGTAGGTGTAGTTGCAATGGGTTCTGCCCCAGCAGCTGCAGGTGGGGTGCCGTCATGCAGGGGTTGGCATGGACACATCTGTGAGGGAGGAAACACAGGCACACATGTAGTTCACCACTGTTCGAATACACAGCTGCTTCATAATCATGAGGGACACCGAGGCCTATCGTATCGCCTACAGGGCCATCCGGTGCACACGTCCCAAGCTGCTAGAATGGATCCAGTGGCAGCTGCAGAGGGAGCAGGGTGAGTATGCAGGAGCTGTGACTGTGCACGTGCCAGCACCCCACATACACCCTGGACACAATGAGCGAGCCAACAGATCATATGGCAGGAACATACCCACCATGTACCCACATGCGCTATCACTAACACTTGGCCCCTTGTATCCCACACAGCTATGCCAGATGAGGACTCACCACTTCCATCACCAAAGACAGACGAGGAGGATGAGGAGGAGGAGGATGCCGATGAGGATGAGGCGGAAGAAGAGACACAGGGGGAGGCATAAGAACAGCCATGGACACGAGTATGCAGGTGGCATGGTCCCACACCAAGCATCCTGAGCAGTGAGCTCCCTTGTGCTGTCCAGCTCCCCCTTCTCAGGGGAGAGTGTAAAGGAGGAGTGTGTCACCCTCATCCTTACAGATGGAACCAGCTCCCCTGGGGTGGAGGTGTGGGAGAGCACAGTTTGTACTGGAAAGGTCACCACACCATGGCAGGCCCTTTGCCTGGCCAGTGAGTCCGCATGGTCGGAGGGATGTGTCCTGGAGGCTGGCTGGGGGTGTGCCCCAGAGGAGGATGAGGGGTCTGCAGACACAGACCCCCTTGAGGAGGCCACAATCCCCAACATAGCACCCAGTGCTGGGCCACTGCAGGGGGATGGTTCAGGCCAGTGGGGGGGCATGAATGGGAGCCGGGAGATGCTCAGGGGAAGCGACTGTGGCAAACAAGGGGAAGTAGGAGGGGATGGGAGTGAACCAAGGGAGTCAGAAGGGAGTGTGAATGAGGAGGGGAAGGTGGGAGGGGATGGGAGCGAGCCAGGGGAGTCATGAGGGAGTACAGGCAAGGAGGGGGGTAGAAAGGGGTGAGAGCAAGCCATGGGAATCAGGAGAAAATGCAAGCAAGGAGGGGGAGGTGGGAGGGAACAGTAGTGAGCCAGGAGGGAGTATGGGCAAGGAGGGGGAGGTTGGGGGTTTGGGAGTGAGCTAGGGGAGCTAGGATGAAGGGCAGGTGAGGAGGGGGAGGTTGGGGTGAGGTACAGGAGTGAGCCAGGGGAACTAAGAGGGTGTGTGTGCCTGCCAGGGGGCATGGGGGGATGTGATAGAGGCTATGGCAGTGGGAAGGAATGGCAGTGGGTAGATGGAGGTGGGGTGGGGGCATGGACAAGCAGAAGGAGGCAAAGTCAGGTCAGGGTGCATGCAGGTAGGGCAGGCTGCAGTGGCCCATGTGCAGGATGAAGTGGGTGTAGATGGGTGTGTGTAAGGGGCAGATGCAGGGGACGTGGGTGCTCCACCTGATGTATGCCCCTGCAGTGTTGTGCAATGTGCCCCAGGCTCCTGACGTGGACCACAGACACCTGCAGCAGACCACACAGACAGAGGGCGTTGCCGACCATAGCCATGCACGCCATGCTGGGCCACAGGGGCTCATTGTGCAGCACCTGCAGGGCATCCGTGCAGACCTCCAGGCCCTCACACAGGGGATGCAGTGGTTCGCAGAGGCTGTCAGTCCCCACCAGGCCCACAGGGAAGTGGGAGCTACCCCTGGTAAGCCATGATGCACATGTGGGCATGTAATTTGCTGCTATGTTTTTCACTGCCAATACCACCACCCCAATTGTCAGACCACAGACCCCCGTGGAGCAGAGGTACAACCAGGTCCTTCATTGAATATACCTTTGGCCTCCTGAAAAGCAGGTTCAGATGCCTGGATCGGTCTGCCAGCCAGCTGCTCTATGAACCAAGTAAGGTGTGCAGCATGTTCATGGCATGCTGCATGCTGCATAATTACACATTAAGTGGCACCTGATGTACCTGGGCCTGGGAACAACATGTCTTGAAGGACTAGAAAAAGGGACTGTTACTTCTGGAGAGAGATCTACAACTGTGGTGAAATAGGTGGAGCACTTAACACCTCTTAGCAGCTCATCAGGGATCTTCACTGAAGCAGGATATGACATTGTATGTCTATAAGGAGGTTAACACCTTTGAGAAGAAGGACTAGAAAAAGGGACTGTTACTTCTGGAGAGAGATCTGCAATTGTGAGTATATACTTCTGGTAATTTTCTAAAAGGAATTCTTTGTATAAAAGCTAATTAATCTGTGAACCCACTATTTTTTGTTAAATCAGTCAGGGCCTAGTAGCAGCAGTTTAAATTTAAAACACAGAGGAGAACTTTCTGGTTACATTTCATACCCAGCAGAGAGCTTGTAGTTTAAATTTAATAGTCACTCAGGGCCTAGTAACAGCAAAGTACTTTTAGTTTAAATTTAAAACACAGATGAGAGCATTCTGGTTACATTTGGAACCCAGCAGAGAGCTTGTAGTTTACATTTAATAGTCACTCAGGGACTAGCATCAGAAAAGTACTTTTAGTTTTAAAACACAGAGGAAAACTTTCTGGTTACATTTCATACCCAGCAGAGAGCTTGTAGTTTAAATTTAATAGTCACTCAGGGCCTAGCATCAGCAAAGTACTTTTAGCTTAAATTTAAAACACAGAAGAGAGCTTTCTGGTTAAATTTAGAACCCAGCAGAGAGCTTGTAGTTTAAATTTCATAAGAAGTTAGAACCTAGCAGCAGCTAAGAGCTATAATTTAAATCAAATCACAATATAGCTTACCTCAGCAGCACAAGACAGGGTACTGTGTAGCAGCCCTCTTTTAATAAGTGTTATTTCCCTCCCTCCCTCCCCACACCCACCCACCCCTGGGATAATCGTAGCTTTATAGGTACTTACACATCTTAAAAGGCAGGAGGTGCTCTCAGGTGAAGCTCGTTACCCAAATCAATCATACACTAAAGACCTGAGATTAGTTAAGCTTCAGGTGAACAAGGTATATTACACGTATTAGGTACAGTTTTATTAGTATAAATATCCATAGCAACCCTTAGTAAGTAAAGAACTTAGATCTAAACACAAACTTAAAACTAAGATGCAGATAGCAGTCCAGCAGCGGGATGGGGGCTTTCCAGACTTTTTCATTGAGTGTCACATGTACGATTTTCTCCCAGTTGGCGAGAGGTCTTACGTGTGCACTAGGTGCAAGGAGCTCTTTGCTCTCAGGGAATGAGTCCATTCTCTAGAGGCTAAAGTAGCAGACTTGGAAAGCATAAGACAGACAGAGAGGTACATAGATGAGACCTACAGGGATATAGTCCTGAAGTCCCACCTCCAGTCTGGCAGCATCCCTGTTGCCATGGAGAAGAGAGGTCACGTGACAGGAGAGCATCACCCTGGTGTGGCAGGAAGTGATCCTGTAGCTAGGACCTGTCCTCCAGTTGATGTAAAACCCTCTCGCACCGAGGAAGCTTCTCCAGGGCCATGTGCCCATGAGGGAAGGGTTAGGACAGCCGTTATAGTTGGGGATTTGATCATTAGGCATGTAGATAGCTGGGTGGCTGGTGGACATGAGGATCGCCTGGTAACATGCCTGCCTGGTGCGAAGGTAGCAGAACTCACGCGCCACCTAGATAAGGTCTTAGATAGTGCTGGGGAGGAGTCTGCTGTCTTGGTACATGTCGGTACCAATGACATAGGAAAATGTGGTAGGGAGGTTCTGGAGGCTAAATTTAGGCTTTTAGGTAGGAAGTTGAAATCCAGAACTTCCAGGGTAGCGTTCTCCGAAATGCTTCCTGTTCCACGCGCAGGACCCAAAAGGCAGGCAGAGCTCCGGAGTCTCAATGCGTGGATGAGACAATGGTGCTGAGATGAGGGTTTTGGATTTGTTAGGAACTGGGGAACATTCTGGGGAAAGGAGGGGCTCTTCCAAAGGGATGGGCTTCACCTTAACCGGGATGGAACCAGGCTGCTGGCATTAACCTTTAAAAAGGAGATAGAGCAGCTTTTAAACTAGATATTAGGGGAAAGCCGACAGTCGCCCAAGAGCAGATGGTTCGGAAGAATGTATCTTTGAAGGATACTACCAAAAGCAGAGAGGTTCCACAAAAGAGTAAACTAGCCCAAATGCCCTCAAGTATGGAGCAGACAGAGCTTAAAGATCCCAAATTACCCATGTCTAACAATAGCCAAATTAGTATGAAAAAAATACATTCTCTAAAATGCTTGTATGCAAATGCTAGAAGTCTAAAAAATAAGATGGGAGATTTAGAATATATAGCACTAAATGAAAGGTTAGATATGATTGGAATATCAGAGACATGGTGGAAGGAGGACAACCAGTGGGACACTGTGATACCTGGGTACAAACTATATCGTAATGATAGAGCTGATCAAATTGGTGGAGGGGTTGCTCTCTATGTTAGAGAGGGCATTGAGTCAGAAAGGATTAAAGTTTTGCAGGGAACAAAATCTGCTGTAGAATCTATATGGATTGAAATTCCATGTAAAAGGGGGAAGGCGATGGCAGTGGGGGTGTACTATCGACCGCCTGGCCAGAATGACCAAATGGATGATGAAATGTTCAAAGAAATCAAGGAAGCTAACAAAAGTTACAGCGCAGTAATAATAATGGGTGATTTCAACTACCCCGGTATCGACTGGGTCAGTGTCACGTCAGGACATGCTAGGGAGATAAAGTTCCTAGATGAAATAAATGACTGCTTCTTGGAGCAGCTGGTTCATGAACCGACCAGAGGGGAAGCCATATTAGACCTAGTCCTTAGTGGAACACCAGATCTAGTGCAAGAGATAAGGTTGTTGGGGCCACTTGGCAATAGTGATCATAGCATGATTGCCTTTGATTTAATTAGTGGAGGAGGGATAGTAAGGAAATCCACAGTACTACCTTTTAACTTTCGAAAGGGAGACTATGATAAAATGAGGAAAACAGTTAAGAAAAAACTAAAAGGAGCAGTTGCAAAGGTTAAAGACGTACATCAGGCTTGGCTGTTGTTGAAAAATACTATCTTGGAAGCCCAGACCAGCTGTATTCCACGCTTTAAGAAAAGTGGAAGGAAGTCCAAAAAACTGCCAGCATGGTTTAAAGGTGAGGTCAGAGAGGCTGTTGTTGCCAAAAAAGCATCTTTCAAGAAATGGAAAAAAGAGCCAAATGACGAAACCTGGAAACAGCACAAGCACTGGCAAGTCAAATGCAAGGCATTGATAAGGCAGGCAAAGGGAGAATTTGAGAAGAAGCTTGCTGCGGAAGCAAAAACGCGAAGTAAAGACCTTTTCAAGTACATTCATAGCAAAAAACCTGTGAGAGAGTCAGTTGGTCCATTAAATGATAAAGGGGTTAAAGGAGCACTAAGAGGCGACAAGGCGATAGCGGAGAGACTGAATGAATTCTTTGCTTCGGTCTTTACTGAGGAAGATGTAGGGATGTTACCCATGACTGAAGTGGTATTTAAAGGTGCGGAAGAATTGAAGGAAATATCGATACATCGGGAAGATGTATTACAACTATTAGATAAACTGAAGAGTAGCAAATCACCTGTGCCGGATGGTATACATCCAAGGGTGTTGAAAGAACTGAAATATGAGATTGCAGACCTGCTATTAGTAATCTGTGAACTATCATTAAAATCATCTCTAATACCTGAAGATTGGAGGATCGCCAATGTAACACCAATTTTTAAAAAGGGTTCCAGGGGTGATCCGGGAAACTACAGACCAGTGAGCCTGACGTCAGTACCGGGAAAAATGGTAGAAACCATCATAAAGAATAAAATTAATCAGTATGTAGATAGTCATGACCTAATGGCGCGGCGTGGTCGGATCACTCAGAAGATTGGAGGGTGAAAGCCGAAGTGAGATGTGAGCTGCGCTTTGTTCAGGAAACGCATTTTGTGAGTTTGTCTCTTGAGAAACCCTGAATGGAGAAATGCACGGGCGCCTCATAAAAAGTTGGCGTGGGACACGCTGTAGTTTCTAGAAGAAAAACACGAAGAAACAGTTTAAAAAAAAAAACAGAAAAAGCTCCATGCAATATCACGTTTTCAAAGCAAGCTAAGTTAAGTATTTCCCTATAAAGGGGTTTTTGTTTGGACAATTGGTTATATGAGGCATGGGTTATTGAATATAAGCCATTGATGTTATACCGGCACATGTCTGGAAACACTGTCAAATATCCAGAATTATTAGTGCCAATGGTTAATTCTGAGGCTATGTTGTGACAAACATACTGAATAAGTTTGTACTAGTGAATAGTTGAATGAAGTTTTTTTCAGTTCCTATATGACCTAATGGGAGACAGCCAACATGGCTTTAGACAAGGAAGATCTTGTCTTACTAATCTGTTATGTTTTTTTGAAGGAGTGAATAATCAGGTGGACAAAGGTGAGTCGGCTGATATTGTGTATCTGGACTTTCAGAAAGCCTTTGACAAGGTCCCTCATCAGAGACTTTTGGCAAAACTAGAGTCATGGGATAGGAGGCAGTGTACTATTGTGGATCAGGAACTGGTTAAAAGATAGAAAGCAGAGGGTAGGGCTAAATGGCCAATTTTTCCAATGGAGAAAGGTGAATAGTGGTGTACCCCAGGGATCTGTGCTGGGTCCGCTGCTTTTTGACATATTCATAAATGACCTGGAAAGTGGAATAACGAGTGAGGTTATCAAATTTGCAGATGACACAAAACTATTTAAAGTTGTTAAAATCCAAGAGGATTGTGGAAAATTGCAAGAGGAGCTTGATAAATTGATAAATTGGAAGACTTGGCATCAAAATGGCAGATGAAATTTAATGTGGACAAGTGCAAGGTTATGCACCTAGGGAAGAACAACCCAAACTATGGTTACACGATGCAAGGTTCCACATTAGGAACTACCACTCAGGAAAAAGATTTAGGCGTCATTGTGGATACCATGTTAGAACCCTCGGCCCAGTGTGCAGCAGCGGCCAAGAGAGCAAAGAGAATGCTAGGTATGATAAGGAAAGGAATGGAAAATAAAACAAAAGATATTATAATGCCTCTATATCGTTCCTTGGTGAGACCGCACCTTGAATATTGTGTGCAATTCTGGTCGCCGTATCTTAAAAAGGATATAGCGATTTTAGAAAAGGTTCAGAGAAGAGCCACCAAAATGGTAAAGGGGATGGAAGGATACTCCTATGAAGAAAGGCTAAAAAGGTCAGGGCTCTTTAACCTGGAAAAGAGACGGCTGAGGGGAGATATGATAGAAGTCTATAAATTAATGAACGGAGTGGAACGGGTAAACGTAGATCGATTGTTTACCTTATCAGAATATAGAAAGACTAGGGGACATGCAATGAAGCTACAGGGTAAACTATTTAAGACTAATAAAAGAAAATATTTTTTCACTCAACGTGTAATCAAACTCTAGAATTTGTTACCGGAGGATGTAGTAAAGGCTGTTAGTGTAGCTGATTTAAAAAAAAGGTTTGGACAAGTTCCTGGAGGAAAGGTCCAAAAACCATTATTAAGAAGGGACCCAGGATATCAATGCTTGAACCAATACAAGCATTGTGGAACCTGTGTCCCTTGGGGAAACTGCTAGGTACATATGACCTAGATTGGCCACTGTTGGAAACAGAATACTGGGCTTGATGGACCTTGGTCTGACCCAGTATGGCATATCTTATGTTCTTATGTTATTCCGGATGACGTGGATGATGACAGTGTGCCACCACAGCTAGCTCCTGATGCATCATCCCAGAGGGGTGTTGCAGCATGCCTGGACCTCCTGCGCACATACTTTGCCTGAGGTGGGCCTGTCCTACTGTTGCCAGTCTGTTGGGAGAGACCTGAAACTGGGCTACTGTGCACCGCTATGGATACTGACTGACTGTTCCCCCGGGCCCGTCACATCCCTGTACAGACAGCCGTGGCAGACATACACTGTGACAGAGAATGTGCATAAGCTAAATGCACCACATGCACCTGCCATCTAATTGATTTCTGTCCGTGGGTTTTCTATAAAGTGTAGTACTGAATCCCTCCCTTGTTTTTTTTAATAAGTAAATCTAAATATGATATCTGCTGAAGATCATAGGTAACCTGAAACCGCAAGTTGATGTCACAATTATTTATCCAATCATTAAATTCTGATAAAGATTGTAATAAACCATCCCATAAGACAAAAATGTCATCTATATATCTAATCCACAATTTAATGCTGCTTTTAAATGGATTATCCTTTATATATTTCTCTTCAAACGCAAAAACATATAGATTGGCGATGTCTGGGCCATAGAGGAACCCATGGCTACTCACTTAATTTGTTTGTAAAATAAATCACGAAAACAAAAATAATTTTCACAAAGGGCAAACCAAGCCAAATCTATCAAAAAAGCTGTAGGAATACGTCTGTGGATTTTTCTATTATACAAGCAACGTTCTATTATTGCTAATGCCTCTTTCTGCGGAATGTTTGTGTATAATGACCTAACATCCAATGTAACTAGAACTACCTCTGGATCAAGCTCTTTAATGGAAGTTAAGATATTGATAACGTGCGATGAGTCACGGACACATGACCACATGGTTTCAATAAATGGGCGTAGCAAAACAGCCATAAATTGCAAAATGGGCTCCATAAGGGACCCAATGGCAGAAACAATTGGTCGGCCAGGCGGATTTTCTACAGATTTATGAATCTTGGGGTTAATATAAATAGTAAGAATCACAGGGGAATCTACCATGAGGAAACTCTTCTCTTTCTGTGTAATATGTCCAAATTCAAATGCAGTCAGAATAATGTTATCAATGGAAATTTTCTGAGAAGGTGTAGGATCACCATCCGAGAATAGAATGTAGTATCTTTTAATTGTCGCTGTACTTCAGCAATATACCATTCTTTATCTAAAATAACTATCGCGCCCCCTTTGTCTGCCGGTTTTATGATAATATTATTATTACTCTGTAGGGTTTTAATTGCTTCCCTCTCTTTGATAGTTAAATTATGGTATGGTAGCCGTGCATTGGAGCTTAATTTATCCACTTCTTTCAATACTATTTTTTCAAATGCCTCAATCAAGGGATCAGTATTTGATGGGGGAATCCAGCACAATTTCCTTTTTGTCACAGACTGGTCATTGTAGGGAGATCCATGATCAGTAAAAAATTTTCGTATACGAATCTTATGAAAAAATGTGTAAAGATCTATTTGAGCTTCAAATGGATCATATCTTTTCACTGGCACAAAAGACAATCCTTTGTTCAAGAGGGATTCTTCATCAGAACTAAGCTTGTATTTAGATATATTAACAACATGGCTTTCTATATTGGGATTTATTGTCTCCTCTCTATGGATTTCTCTGACCCTTTGTGTCCCCTTCTTTGCCCCCAACCTCGACCTCGACTGCGGACAGAAATCAATTGTTACATTCTAAAAGTTACCATAATCTTGCACTTAAAAAAAATTTACCTATTGGCCAATTTTTGAGGGCATGGAGGATATGTACCTCTAATGAAGAATTTGAACAGCAGGCCTCCATTATGAAAGAAAGATTCAAAATGAGACAATACCCTGTGAATCAGATTAATAGAACTTATAATAGAGCACTCCAATTTTCTCGAGACCAACTGCTGCAGCCACAAGAAAAGAGGACTAATGTGGGAATAGTATGCCCCCTTCTTTATTCCCAGCATTCACATAGTATTTGGAAGATTTTGAAGAAACATTGGCATTTAATTCAATTCCTCCCAGGATTTCATGATTTAACCCTTACTGTGGCACACAAGCGTAAGATAAATTTACGTAACATGCTAGTTCCTTCGGCGGTCACTGAGCGGAAATTTTTATCAAAATACAAGGGGCAATTTCAGTGCGGTAGATGTTCCGTATGTGTTCATGCTATTCCAATTAGGAATCAATACATCCTTCCGATCAATAAACGAGTTTTTTATATTGATGACTTTTCAAATTGCCTTACAAGTCATGTGATTTACGTTATACAATGTCCCTATAATAAACTATACGCTGGCATGTCCACTCGTCCGGTTCGTCAGAGGATCATTGAGCATAGAAGTTGTATCAGTTGCCTTCTAGTAAGTGAGCCATTTGAGATTTGTTTTACCTTTCTGCCCAACTAGGGATGTGCATTTGTTCACGCATATTCCACTCATTGGTGCATCTTAAAAATCTTGCGACGCTATATTCAGCTACAGCGGTCAGTGATTTTTTAAGTGCTAGACGACATGGGCAAAAGTGAAACCAGGTATTCAGAAGAAGTGCCCAGATAGTGGCTTCAGTGATGACCACCGTTGGCTGTTCAGATAGCCAGAACGCATAAAGTTAGACCGCCTATTTTTTTGTCCTAACTTTAAGCGCTTACTTATCTGGTTAGTGGACTGAAAATCACCACTAAACTGATAAGTCTTTACACAGCCCTCGCCCTGCTCAAAGTCTGCCTCGGCACTATCCAGATAGTGCTATGGTGGTTAGAGGGGATATTCAGTGTCACTATCTGGATGCTGGGCTCAGAGGGGTTTATGTATCTGGTTAGCGTGTCCTGCTAACGCATAGGTCCTTTTGAATATCAGACAATTAGTGCATATAAAATAAATTTAATGTATGTTAACATTTATTTTATTTTATTTATTTAGTATACATTTGTATACCGCTACTTCCAGCGATCAGCAGCGTTTTTTTTTATTACAGATTGGAAATTGTCAAATCATGACAGGAAATGTTTTTTTTTTGAGGTATAAACACATTGATTAGACAGGAAAGCACAGCACACAGAGAACTATTTTACAGGGAACATGGGCTATGGAGGGTTAAGTGGCTTGTCCAAGACCACAAGGAGCACCTGTGGGACTAGAAACCCCAGTCCTTCCGGCCCAAGGTTGCTGTCCTCTAGTGGGATTTGAACCCCTGACCTTCCGGCCCAAAGTACCTTGCCCCAACCACTAGGCTACTCCTCCACTCCATTAGCTAATGCATATTAAAATGCATGTTAAACATGAACTGGAACACCCAAAAATAAAGAAAATTTCAGAAAATTATAAAAACAAACACATTTTTGTGACTGTATACACCCCTACCACTCACCCATCACAGCACTGTTTTCTCTATATTAATCTTAAGGAAATGCTCTTCAATCCAACACTTCATCTGCCTTAAACATTCATTCACCAATGTGTACATTCCACACAGACTCCTGAAACAGAATGATTTGTATATTGTAAGTATAAGAATGAAAGGACACATTCATATCTTGAAGGACCTGGACAAAGGAGCTAATAAACATATTAAATAAAACTGGAGGGAGAGGCAAACCACTTTTTCTACCCTCATTTCTAAGCCTACCTCTCCCAAACATTGTGAGTCGATCAGACTATATGGAAGCGTTATTAAGCAGGGACCATGTCTTTTATGTGTCTTTATAGTGCTGTGTATGCCTGGTAGCACTTTAGAAATGATAAGTAGTAGTAGATGGCTAGCTGCCTTGTTCTGCCTATGTGCTCTGCCTGAATTGTTTAGTTTCCTTTTCTATATGCAGTCTCTCCTGCTTCTCTAGCCAAAAAGGGTGGAATTAAAAAAAAACACTTCTCTAAGCCTCTGGCATGCATGCATACAGTGTTGCCTAGCAGTCTCAGAGAGCCCCTCTTTCTACTAATTGTCTATCTAGTGACTACTAGGCAAGGTCCTTTGGCTCTGGTGTTAGAGAGGCTGATAAAGTTTAAAATTTAGCTCTCTGTGCCTCTTACACACATATACTGCTGCCTAGTTGGACAGCTGTTTCTAAGAGTGCTATTTTGATCTTTGGATGATTTCTGTATTTTACAGCTTTTGTACTTCTGCAAAGTAATTTTGAAAGCTAGCAGCTTTCTCTCCAAACCTCTCTGAATGCAGGACACAAAATGGTGTTGTGCTCTGCATTCATTCACTCTCCTAGCTGGCTGCCGATGACATCATCAGCCAAGGGATGGGGGGAAGGATGGCAGAGAGAGGCTTGTTTAGCTGCTTGTCAAAATATTTCAACATGATTGGTAAAATGCCTCATCCTTCGATCACTTTCTTTTAAAGTGGATCCTATTTGTCCAGCCTTCCCTTCCCCATTAGTGTGCTTTCAGCCAAAACCAAATGGAACAATGAGGATTTGGCTCAAATCAGTCCCCTTCATCCATTTGGTTCAGTCTGGTTCTGAAAATGAATGCATATCCCTACAAACCCTCATTTAGTCCCAGTGAAAATAAGTCTCTATCCTACCTATCAACCGATTACTCTGGAGATACACTGCATATCACACTAATTATCCTATGAAAAATGTATTAATAGTGAAGCAGTTACTGTATACAAGCAGAATAAGGTAAACATTTTGGCACTGACAGAAGTTTCAAGAGCATGAGAATATTAAGCTAATAAATGAATTTAATTAAATGAAAACTGCCAAATTGGGTCACAGCAAAGATGATTCTAGCCCAGTGTCCTGGCCCTTAGAGTAGTAAGCAGCAAACAGAGAAGTATATAAGAAATGAAACAGGGCCATGTATAAGCTTATCCAAACAGATAGAAAAGGCAACGACAAAAGCTAGAAGGATGCTTGTGTGCATAGGTAGAGGATTGGCCAGTAGGCAAGAGGTGCCTTTGTATATGTATCTAGTTAGACCTCATTTGGAATACCATGTACAATTCTAGAGACCACACCTTCAAAAGGACATAAACAGGATGGAGTCAAACCAGAGGGCAGCGAATAAATTGGTCACTGATCTTTGTCATAAGGCATATGGGACAGACTTAAAGATCTCAATATGTATACTTGGAGGAAAGGTGGGAGAGGAGTGATATGATACAGATATTTTAATATCTCCATGGCATAAAGGAAGTTCTGGAACAAGGGATCATTGGATAAAAGTGAAAGGGAATATACTCAGGAGTAATCTGAGTAAATATTTCTTTATGGAAAGGGTGGTAGATGGGTGGAACAGCCTTCCGTTGGAGGGGTGGAAACACAGACTGTATCTGAATTCTCGAAGCATGGGACAAGTATAGAGGATTTCCAAGAGAGAGGAAGGGACTGTAGATCTTAATAGTTCTTATGGAGGGCAGACTAGACAGGCTGTATGGTCTTTATTTGTCAACATTTCTGTTTCTATGGGCCCGATTCTGAGACATGACTTGCAGGGTTGCACGTCCCAGTGGGACTTGCAGCCCCACAAGCCACCCTGCCCCTACTCCCCCTCTGACTCTCCCCGCACATCTAGAGTAGCAGGATGGGGAGAGCCGGTGGGGGATGGGAGGGGAGGAGTCTGGGCAGAACAGGGGCGGGCCGAGGTGGCAGGACATACAGGGCCGATTCCGGTCATGGCCCTATATGAAGGTGGAATAATCAGCACAAACCAGCCAGTCAGGGCCAGATATCCCTCCCCAGGGGCCAAGCCAATGCATGAAGGTCCCTGCCGCCCGATTCAGGCCCCAGCTGGCCAGCTGAGGTTCAGGCAGCGGGGAAGAAGAGGGTCGGCACCACGGGAGCCAGGGGAGCCAGCGGAGAGGACGTCCCCACAGGCATGCAGGGGTACGCCGGGCTGACCTCAGCATCGGGTCCTGAACCTGGATGTGCCCCCGTTAGAATGCGGCTCCACATTTCTCTTCTTATACTCTTCACGTTTCTAGCAATTATGCGTTAGGTTTCAATTTAACATGAGGTAATGTCCTTGGTTAGGATCTTAAATAGATTGTGACTGATCTATCTTCCATAAACTTGTGTAATCTCTTTTTGAGCCCAGTTATACTGCTTGCTTCCATGATATCCTGTGGCACTCAGTTACACAAGTTAATTATGTGTTTGTATGACAAAGTACTTCCTTTTGTTTGTTTGACAACTGACTGCTCATATCTTTATTGTCTGTCCTGTACTTCTTGCATTAAGAGATTTAATAACAGAGCACTAAAGTCACTACCAGTTAATGTACAGTTTTATGTCCATGGTACATTGTGGGCCAATCACTAACAAACAGGACCTATCGCACATGCAATATGTACACACTGGGTGATAATAAACTTATTGACTCTTATTAGCCTATATGCATAGAATCATTCAGTTTACTGAGGCTGTTATGCCCTGATACATTTCATACTACAAAACAAATTGTCTCACTTTTTTGTGAATCTCTACTAGAAATATGCCAAAAGAAAAAAAATGGTTTTGTTGGCCCTTTTAAATGACTTGCTTTTCTATGCTATCTGCCAAACATGCGTTAGCTGTGCGTGTGGGTAGGGCAAGAGCGGAGAGTGAGCGTAGTTACCACGGGTGTACTCAGTGCACATGCACGTAACACCACCTCATTGGCTGCATCCACGATGCTGCTGGGCCACATTATTTGCACTTTCCATGACCTATCTGCTGGGAAAATGCTGTGCATGCCCCATCAGCTAACGCATAGCTTTTGCAGCTAACACAGCACTATCTGCAAAACTGTGCAGTGTTAGCTGCAAAGGATTAACACACTTTAGCTATTTAATACATGGGTATATGAGTTTTGCAAACTTCTCTCTCAGAGGACAATTTTCAAAGACATTTACCTTGGTAACTAGCAATTTATCAGGGGACACTGAATTATCTGGTAATTTCCCTCCTTCAAGCATTCAAAGCACATATACTTTTAGCCCTGGGTATATTTAGGTTGGGGGAATAAACAATGCTCGTAAATTCAGTTTCCAAAGGTGTATGTACTATTTTAACCTTACTCAGCTGCCTTCACAAGTCCATGTCTTATGTCAGCTGTCTCTCTCTTTTAAACGTGCTTGCGAAAAAGTCAACAAGATCATCGAGACATAATTTGTCTTTATATAAATCATGTTAACTCTTCACCCACATACCAGATTTACCTATGTGACTCTATGTTGTTATGGAAGGACAGACTAGATAGGCCATGTGGTCTTTTTCTGTCGTCATGTTTCTATGTTTCTATAATGCTGTATTTGTAGCCTTCCACACTTCCCTTGCTTTAACTGGAAGCTTTTATCTGCATGGAAGATTTTAAAAAATTCAAAGGAATAGTTTGTGCCTAAGTGTTGGAGCCTTTGTGCTTGGCCAAGCTTTATTTGCGGTTGCAGTTCTACAGTTCATTTGTTGGATGATATTTCTGTTGATGTCAGCAATTTCTAGTAATATGCAGATTGAGTGCTGTTCTTGACCACGTTTAGACCTCCTGGATATATGCTAGATGGCCCTTTCTATTTGTTACTATTCAATTCACCTTTTTTGTTCTAAAAACGTCCTTTACTATCATCTTGGCTTCTGCTGGTTCTTTAGATTCAGCCCCCAAAACACCTCATTTGGAGTTCTGTCTCTCACCTCAACATCTTCCATAGAAAAGCCCGATGCAAAACCTCCAATATTCTACTTCTCTGCTACTGCCTTTTCTCCCTCGAGGACCCAGTAGTTCTACCTCTAATGTATTTTAAAAAGAGATTTATGACTTGCCTTTATTTCTTTAGCAAATGGTCCTCCAATTATTTTTGAACAGCCCTATTCAAATTTTAACTGTAACTTTGCAGAGCACCTGCACTGTTCTTTATCCTTCATTTCGGCATGAATTTTTACGTTTGGAATGATAGCTTTGTCTCCAATCACCTTTTTTACCTTGATGTGGAACCATATTAGCTTATGTCTGAACCACTTTGGGTTTTATTTCCTGTTGGTTTGTGGTATGCAGCAGGATATTTAAACAGATTCCATGACTCCTGGTTCCATTTCACCTTCATGACTGTACCTTATAATTTATTGGTGACTAGCCTCCTTATTGTTGTGTCCTTCCCTTTCTAAAGTTAAGGGTGGTATTTTAGAAGCCTTATTTATGATTTACACGTTGTCAGACGGCTGCCTGGGTGAGAATGTTCACAGTCTTGGCAAGTGCATATATCAATATGATTTGCAAGGGATTGTGGGAAATGCAGTCCATTCACACCAGACACAGCTGCTCACAATAATTAGTTGTGCTTGAGTGTAAAGCCAATAAGATATTTATTTATGGGGTTATTTCTCCCAACACAGATATGCTTGGTAGCACATAAAACAGGATACTTGCTTTCAGTGTTAAACTTAGAAAAACAAAATCAGGAAAACAACAGCTGAACTTGTCAAGCAATCAAATCAAAAGAATAAAGACCTGGTTGGTAACAAACTGGTCTTTTCTGTAGGCTTTAGCTAATATTTTCTTAGCAGTGTTTCAAACAACAAGCAAAACCCACAAAGAAGGGAAAAACTGTTCTTTTCAGGTTAACTTATATCTTCACACATAGATTCAGAAGTGATTCCCTCAGAGCTCACAAGCAATTAGGTAAGGCTCAATTGCTAGCAGTTACCCAGCTGAAACCCCTTAGCTGGCTTGCTTTCTACTGCGTGGCTCAAATCCTACTTCAGGAGCTTTTCTGAGTAGATTAAAGAACAAGTTTGTATTTCTTTGTGATGGTTGTTGTACTTTGTAACAGAAAATTACCAAAGGAGTTTAGACAGAGAGCAATCCATATATTCACAGCCTGTATCTAAGACCGCTCCTTCCCCTTCTTCAACAATCATGGGTTCAATATCAGGGATTGGCACAGAGGAATTTCTCAATGGAGCACTTTCAGGAGAATACTTGTTTCCCTGCTGTCTTTCAAGGTTATAGCTAGGACATAGATCAGTGTTCATACCTGAGCTTCCATTGCTGTTAGAGTTCCTCTCTAAGTAGCCTGACCAGTATGTAGTCCAGTTTTTATGTTCAGCCTTCCAATCCAGATCCCTGGACACTGGATCTCTCTTCACATACCTTCTGGCACGGGTCCTAGGGTCCCTTCCAAGTGCAGCCGTCTCCCTCACAGGTACCGTCTGGAGATTCCTAGCTCTGCAGCACCATTCCTCTGGCTTTCCCCAGTCCAATGGTGTATGCTGGCCCTTGGAATACCTTCCAGTATACGTACTGCTCTGGACTCCTTTAGACCTCCCAAATGCTTTTCTCTTCTTTCTTCCAAAGGGTTTCTTGCCCTCTCTGTCCGTCCGGTTTGGCTTCTGTTTCTGATGATCCTCCAGATGATGAAGATGTCCAAGCTGAGGATCTCCCAGATGAAACTGAGGATGAGGATCTCCCAGATGAAACTGAGGATGAGGATAATTCTCTGTAGAATAAACTCTACCTTTATTCTGCTTTGATGAGTGCTCCACCTTAGCACAGCGCAGCTGTGCTGAATCAGGCCCTGCCCTTTGAGATGAGTGCTTAGGGATTACCTCATAGCCCTCCTGATTGAACACATGTTTCCCCACTTCAGCTCCTCTAATGGCTGTTGGAAACCTGGTGCATTCTGGGACTGGTAGTCTTTTATGGGAAAATTCTGTTTTCTTATTTCTACCAGAACTGACAGGTTGCTTGTTCAGAGTCACTTCACCTTTTCTATAGCTCCTTCCTGAGCTATGATAAGCTTCCTTATCACAACGTCTATAATCAAGCAGATACACTGTAAATTGCATCCATGTGTAAATAGCCATTTTAGAAAGGGACCAATTTACATATGGATGGCCTTAATTTGTGGGAATTTTGAGGGGGTGTCAAAGACATGGTCTGGGCAGGACAAAAAAATCTACACATACATTCTTCATTTCATTTCCACAAAGGCATGGTAATTGGATATTTCTTGTGAGTAGGTTGAGTTAGGAGAATTATAGGATGCCTGGACAAGGTCTGAGGAGGAACAAAAATCAGTCTGATTCCCTAGAGGTAATACTAGGAGACTACTGCTAGGGGTCAAACGGTATCTTTTTTTTTTAACCCTGGAGTTGATAGTGCAGGAGCTTCTGAGGATCGTTTCTGTCCATTCACTAGTCACTTGGGAGTCTCCTGTTAAAAGCTGGGCATTAGGTTGTGGGGTTTTTTGGCTAAAAAACTGTCAGGATTAGGGGATTATAACTGGGGATAAGGGCCTTATTTAGTTCTGCAATCAGTCCCTTCAAAGGATAGTGGGGGTGACCTGGGGCTTGCTAGCTTTATGTTGACACATCCAGGAACACGAGATATTCCCAGCTGCAGCAATGCAAAATAAAATTTACTGCATGAATTAATTAGCCTGCAGTAGTGATTTGCACTGTGGTAAAATGCAATACTTTACCACAACTTTGCAACACTGATCTGGCATCAAATGGAATCGTGATTGAATAGTACTTAAAGCCTAAGATGGAAGGCTAGCCCACTCCCAAAAAAAGATTTTAACCTATGTTTAAACAAATAACAGACCACGTGGAACAATGCACCACAAAACATGCACTCATGACACATTCCAGTTTACGGATCATGCATTGGTGTTTACATATGAAAAATATGCTGTATACTGTATGCTTTGCACCACTATGCATGCACCATGGACAGCTTTAAATCAGCCCCTTTAAATATTTAATTCAAAAGTACAGTAAAATGAAAACACGCAAATACATATTAAAATATCTACTTTGGTAAATGAATGTGACACCTTTTAAGTAACCTTTAATTTAATTTATATAATATATTTTATACAGACCACAATGATTTCTACAATAAAAGCGCTGTGCTATGGTCTGCTGGATCAGAGACAAGCCAGGTAACTGTGGTGATGCTAGTGAATTAAAAGCTGAAGAATCCTACCTGTACTTATAAGTCACACTTCTGCAGCTCGAGATCGTTTGGTTTTATTCTCCATGAACAGCCATCAGGTGTTTATCTAGAGGAAAAAAATAAACATTTTTTACATGAAAAATAATAGCTTTGCTAATTATTTCTTTATTGGAACAGTATTATTTGTAGTTTTTTTTCCTCCAGAAGTAGGTATTTATGTAGACTTACATGAATGTAGAGCTAGTCATATAAAACTTGGGACAACTCCAAAATTAATTTTTCAGTTTGTGAAAGGACTACATCCTGGAACTTGTGAGCTTCTTATTTGCTCTGCACCTTGATGAGACAATCAGATTGGCCGATTGACACATTTCTGGCAAATATTGCTATGAAGTTCAGTCCAAGTATTTTTTATGTATTTATTTTATTAATTATTGCTTATATTCCTCATTTCTGGAGTCCACTCAGTGTAGTTTACAAGCATCTCAAATCAAAATGTAAAAATATATAATTACCCATACCTCTTATAATACTTCTTAGGCATTGTGGTGTGGTAACTGCACCAAGTGAGGGGGGACAAACACAAAAGAACCAGAAAAAACCCCGTAGTCCTTCTTTCTTTCTCTATCACATTTCTATCTGTTCACAGCCACCTTGGTCTACAGTCTAGTGGCAAACATCCTAAATTATGGTTATAAGATTAGGAAACTTTAGCTTGCCTAAATTCCTGGCATAGCCTTTATAATCAGAAATCTGAGTGTGCCCTCAGTTCATATAACTGTCCAAAACAAAAATGAATACCCCTAATCCCAAACTGAAACCAATTCTTATTTTTTGTCTGTTCTGATATTGAATATGCATAAGATAGATTCAAATACTATGGAGGCAGTGCAAGCAAATATATCTCATGCATATTCATTAGGGATATCCCGAAAACCTGACTGGTTTGTGGCCCTCCAGGACTGGATTTGAGTACTTCTGATATAAGGTCTACTAGCCAGGGATACCTAACCTCCCACCCACTCTACCCCTCACCCTACCCACCCCGGGGTTGAATTGCCTATATAGTTGTCATATAGATTGACATCTGTCCTCCAATTAGGTGTAACACCCACCTTTTCTCCTTGTCCTAGAACTGCTTTATAACCATCTTAATCAACATGTCGTGTGTTCAATGTAATAGTTGTGGAGCCTTCATTCTAAAAAGAATCATTTGGAGCCTAAGAGCTTGCCCTATATGTCTTAAGTTATCTGCTATGCATAAAGAATTGATTGCAATTAAACATACCCCCTCCAGGGTACAAAATGAAAAAATCCACCACCACTCCCACAAAGAACACTGGTCAACATTGAAATCATTACTGACTTTAAAAGGCCCTAATCTGTAGTATCTTGATGAGCTGAATATGAATATAACATTAAAAAAAATTATTGGCTCTCGTTTTGAAGATATTGTATGTAGTTCATTTTTGATGTTTCACCGTGTAAATTTATCCAGTAGGACATCAACAACATCCCAAATAAGCCTTGAATGATGTAATATTGCATCACATTGCATAATACCAGCATGCACACATCATCCAGAGTTGATTGCATCATTTTCTGATGCAATGCAATACTACTGCCAGACGGCTGCTGAAGCCATCTGACATCAGCAGTGTACTATATGCAGTTGGAAAGGTTGAGCATTTAAAATATTTCAGACTGTGTGTGAGACAATTTAAGCTACTGTTACATGTAACTTTTATTAATCATATAATTTTAGCTATTTAGGTACAATACAGAACAGCAATGCCGCGAAAGTGCATTAATACCATTGATAATTTCTGCTACATTTGTGGGGAAGTGACATTTGCCAACTAGAAGAAAAGTATCACTTCTCGACTGAAGAATGCATATCATCTTTACTTCGGATGCAAGACTGGTGACCAAGACAAGCCTTGGGCCCCGCATATAAGCTGCGCTACATGTACAACACAGCTTTCACAGTGGTTGAATTGCAAAAGACCATCATTGCCGTTTGCAGTCCCCATGGTGTGGAGAGAGCCAAGCAACCACATAAATGAATGTTACTTCTGCTTGGTTCCTCCTCTTTCCAGCTGAATAACGAAGCAAAAGAAGTTGAGCATAGTTTACCCAAACATTCTGTCTGCATTGAGACCAGTTCCACATGGTGAGGGATTTCCTATTCCAGAACCTTCATCAGAATATTCTCTTGATTTATCTGATGAGGAAAAGGGTGAGCCAACCTGTTCTTCTCCTGGTCTGTCAGCATGCAGTGACCCAGATTTTCATTGGGATGCATATCAACTCCACACAGAATAACACAGGAAGAACTAAATGACCTGGTTCGTGATTTGGACTTATCCAAGAACAAGACAGAATTGCTAGGATCACGACTCCAACAATGGAATCTTCTAGAAGAAGATGTCAACATTACTTCATATCGAAAGCGCCACCAGTAGTTGGAACCTTTCTTCAGAAAGGAAAGTAATCTGGTATTCTGTTCCGATATTGAAAGCCTCATGAATGCCTTAAAAATCACTCATGACCCACAAGACTGGAGACTATTTATAGACTTTTCGAAACTGAGTCTGAAGGCTGTGCTTTTGAACAATGGAAACTGTCTTCCATCTATTTCAGTAGCGCATACCGTCCACATGAAAGAGACATATGATAACTTAAAGCATCTACTGACTTCCATTAACTATAACAAGTACAGCTGGCACCTCTGTGGTGACTTGAAGGTAGTTGCCCTTTTAATGGGACTGCAGCAGGGATATATAAAATACATGTGTTTCTTATGTGAGTGAGATAGCCGAGCAAGGGATTGGCACTACTTGCGGAAGGAATGGAATTGCAGATAAAATGTAACAGTTGGAGAGAAGAATATCCAGTACCCAGCTCTGGTTGAGGCTCAAAAAATCCTGCTACCACCCCTTCACATCAAACTAGGGTTGATGAAAAAATTCGTGAAAGCCATGGACCGCACTTCACCAGCTTTCCGATACCTGCATGAAAAATCCCCTCGACTCAGCGAAACAAAGATTAAAGAGGGAGTTTTTGTGGGTCCTCAGATTCGAGAGCTCTTCAAAGATGACCGGTTCAACAACTTGCTGCAGGGTGATGCGAAACAAGCATGGAATGCTTTTCGCCTAGTGTCAACAAACTTTCTCGGGAATGTTAGGGCAGAAAACTACAAGGAACTAGTAGAAGACATGCTGATGCAGTATCAGAAATTTGGCTGCAATATGTCTCTAAAGATCCATTTCCTTGATTCCCATCTCGATTTCTTTCCTGACAACTGTGGTATGGTTAGTGATGAACAGGGCGAACATTTTCACCAGGATATCGCAACGATGGAGCAAAGATACCAGGAAAAATGGTCCACTACAATGCTGGCTGACTACTGCTGGACACTCCCCAGAGAAGCTCCCGAACAGCTGTACAAGAGACAGGCAAAAAAAATCTAAGAAGTAGTCTATGACTTGGTTTTTTACAGGTATTAACCGAAGGCCTATTATATTTACTATTGACATGCATTTTGTGATGTAAATTTATTTATTTATTTATTTAATTTATTTAGCTGCATTTATATCCCGCTTTTCACCGGGTCAAAGCGGTTGGGGGATACATTTAACACGAGGGGATATGAGACACATACACTAATACTTACAGGGAACATGGGCAATGGAGGGTTAAGTGGCTTGCCCAAGACCACAAGGAGCACCTATGGGATTAGAAACCTCAGTCCTTCCGGCCCAAGGTTGCTGTCCTCTAGTGGGATTTGAACCACAGACCTTCCGGCCTATGGTACCTTGCCCCAACCACTAGGCCACTCCTTCCTCAGTGTACATTAATTCTTGTAGATTACAAAAAATCTAGAGCCAACTTTGCAATTTCACTGTCATATTCATGTTCAGCATATAAAAATTGATAAGAAATGACTGTTTTTATTTCAGTAACATGACTTTTGTAAAAATTTGTTGATCAGGGGAATCAAACACTAGAGGACAGCAACCTTGGGCCGGAAGGACTGGGGTTTCTAGTCCCACAGATGCTCCTTGTGGTCTTGGGTAAGCCACTTAACCCTCCATTGCCCATGTTCCCTGTAAGTATTAGTGTATGTGTCTCATATCCCCGTGTGTTAAATGTATCCCCCAATTGTGTTGTGACCGCTTTGATTGAAGGATAAGGCGGTATACAAATCTGTCTAAATAAAATAAAATAAACAGCCCAGGAACAAATGGATCACAGTGGGCTCTGGTAAGTTGTGACCTGTAACATGAAGACACCCTCTTCATCAAGAGATAGCCCTGCATAATGCCTTCTCTGATTTGGAAAATGAGAGAGCCCAATTAGTGGAAACTGAACTACTCTTAAATAAGATGATTAATGCCCAATCTACTGATAAGGCACCAAACATGAAGAAAAAAATCACAAAACAGGAAACTACTACATGGAGATTCCATCATCAGAGGCATCATCTTGGGAACATAGTTCTAAGGAGAGAAGATAGTCAAATGCCTCCCAGGCTCTTCAGCCAGCAGGAATACAAACCAAATTGTTGGCATAGTTAGTAAAGACAGTGAGCACTCCAAAATTGATGTTATCATTCACTTGGGTACAAATGACCTAGCTAGAAACAAGGCCTCTACAGTTCAAAGGGACTTCCAGACTCAGGGAGAGAAACTCATGCCCATTGTTAACACTACAGCATTCTCAGAAGTTCTACCTGTTCTTGGTAAGGAGGCAGAAAGGCTGCATTGCATGATCAACTTTAATACATGGCTCTAAACCTGGTGCAAACAAGAAGGATTTACATTTATTGGTGATTGGGGAAATAGATGGAACAACAAGAGACTATACTGTGTGGATGGACTACATCTCTCTGTTACAGGGAAAAGGATCCTAAGTGAAAAATTCAAGCATCAAGTAGATAGGTATTGAAACTAGGGAAAGAGGGTGATGGATGGAGAAGAACAAGTTCAGGACATCACTCCCAGCAAAAACATAACAACATTGGAAACAACCATACTATTAACCCACACACCAATGGCAAGCGGGAAGAGGCATGCAAAACAAAATCCATGCAAAGGTAGCATGAAGGGAGAAGTTATCATATTGGGTGACTTTAATCTACCCCATGTGGATTGGAGTATTCCTTCTGCACAACTGGAAAGAAGTAAAAAAATTGTGGATGCCTTCCAAGATGCATTGCTAAGACAAATCTGCAAGAATCATCATGGAAAAAAATGTCACGGACCACATAACGCCAGTGCTTATGGAACTACATTGGCTCCCAGTAGCCGCCCGCATCATCTACAAACTACTCATAACAACGTTTAAACTCATTCACAATATTGCTCCCTCATACCTTGACAACCTAATCACTAAGCAAACACACAACAGGAACAGAAGAACCTTACATCTCAACACGCTCTGTGTCCCTACCAGCATGAGATCTGTTAAAACAGAAACAAGCAACAGAGCATTCACCTATGCAGCGCCGATCCACTGGAACCAGCTCCCTCCTGAGCTCCGAATGTCAAATAGCCTTATTGAATTCAGAAGGAATCTCAAAACGCATTTATTTCAGACATTCTACAACCCAACCTAATTGCAGCACCTTACCACAACCAGATATCTTCTAATGACACTTGGAACAAATGCAGCATTTGACGACCGATAGGTAATCATGTATATATGTATATTGTATCCCCCACCCTCACACCCTTCAATCATGTATATATGTATATTGTATCCCCCACCCTCACACCCTTGAATCGAATGTTTATTTAGAATTATGAAAAGTATCTAGTCTCTATTTTGTGTGTTATGTAAATCGTTGCCAAAATCAAAATTGTACTCTAAAAATTCATTGTATTGTACGATACATGATGATTCTGTAAAGTAACCGCGGCTGATCGTAGGAAGCGGCGGTATACAAATGTTTACTAAATAAATAAATTACTAAATAAATAAATAAACAAATGGTGATGGAACCGACCAGAGAAAGTTTGATGCTGGATTTAGTACTCACCAATGGAGATAGCATATCGAATGTCTGGGTGGGTGCCCATGTGAGCAGCAGTGATCATCACATAGTGTGGTTTGAGATAAAAATGAAGGCAGAGTCCAATCACAGCAAGCTCAAAGTCCTAGACTTTAAAAACACTGACTTCAGTAAAATGGCCAAGCGCCTGAAGGAGAAGTTGGCAGGGTGGGAGGAGGTAAGGGATGTGAAATTGCAGTGGGCTAAACTAAAGGAGGCAATAAAAGGGGCAACAGATAAAAATGTAAGGAAAGAAAATAAAACAAGAGGAAAAGGAAACCTATTTGGTTCCCCCAAAGAAATGACAGCATAAATAAAGACAAAAACCACAGCTTTTACAAAATTCAGACGTTCACAAACAGAGGAACACAGAACCGAATACAGGATAAAGCTAAAAGAGACAAAAAGAGAAATAAGGATAGCAAAATCAAAAGCAGAAGAAAAGATGGCTAAAGATCTGAAGCGTGGAGACAAAACTTTTTTCAGGTATATTCGGGAGAAGAGGAAGATCAGAGGTGGAATCGCAAGACTCAAAAAGTGCCAAGAACGGATTCGTGGAACGTGACATTGAAAAAGCAAAAAGGCTAAACAAATACTTCTGCTCTGTTTTTACTAAAGAAAATCCTGGAGAAAGACCAACTGTGATTGACAAATATACAAATGGGAATGGAGTAGATACTACACCATTCACAGAAGATGATGTGTTAGAACAGCTTGCAAAACTGAAAGTGAACAAGGCCATAGGACCAGATGGGATACATCCCAGGATACTGAAAGAGCTCAGAGTGGTTATTGCAGGGCCTTTAAAGGATGTTTTCAACAGATCCTTGGAGACAGGAGAAGTTCCACAGGACTGGAGAAGGGCTGATGTCGTACCTCTTCACAAAAGTGGCAATAGGGAAGAAGTGACAAAATACAGGCCAGTAAGCCTTACCTCGGTGGCGGGAAACGTAATGGAGGTGCTCCTGAAAGAGTTAATAGTGGACTTTCTTGAAACCAATAGGTTACATGGTCCGAGCCAAAATGGTTTTACCAATGAACAATCATGCCAAATAAATCTGATTGACTTCTTTGATTGGATGATCAAGGGCATGCAATGGATGTGATCTACCTAAATTTCAGCAAAGCCTTTGATACTGTTCTTTATAGGAAGCTTATCAATAAACTGAACAGCCTGGGGATGGGTCCCAAGGTAATGAACTGGATCAGAAATTGGTTGACTGACAGTCGACAGAAAGTGATGGTAAACGGAACTCACTCAGATGAAAGGAAGGTGATTAGTGCAGTGCCCAGGGATTGGTCCTGGGATCGGTACTGTTCAATGTATTTGTGAGTGATATTGCTGAAGTACTGAAAGGAAAAGTCTGTCTTTTTGCAGATGACAGGAAAAATTGCAACAGAGTGGACTCCCCTGAGGGAGAGGATAACATGAGGTAAGATTTACAAAAGCTGGAAGAATGGTCTAATGCTTGGCAGTTAAGATTTAATGTGAAGAGGTGCAGTGTCATGCACTTGGGATGCAGAAATCCAAGGCAATTATATGCAATAGGAGGAGAGAAGTTAATGTGCATGGACCAGGAGAAGGACCTTGGAGTGATTGCTTCTGAGGATCTCAAGGTGGCAAAACAGTGTGACAAGGCGGTGGCCAAAGCCAGAAGAATGCTGGGTTGCATACAGAAAGGAATTACCAGCAGAAAGGAGGAGGTGCTGGTGAGGCCTCACTTGGAATATTGTGCTCAGTTTTCGAGACCATATCTTGCAAAATATATAAAAAGACTGGAAACAGTTTAGAGGAAGGCAATCAAAATAATTTGGAGCCTGCGCCAGAAGACATATGAGACTCGAAGACCTAAATATGTATATGCTTGAGGAGTGCAGGGACAGGGGAGATGTGATACAGGGTAAATACTTAAGGGTATGTTTACTAAATGGAGGTAAAGTTACCAGCGTTAAGGGTAGCGATAAGGTGCCTGAAGCCATATAAGGCAGTGGGCGGGTAGGGGGCATCCTGGCGTTAGTGAGTCATGGGCCATTTAATGTGAGTTAACAGGACCAAGTGTGGTAATTTGACAAGATGGCAGAAGGCGAGACAAGGCGTCCCAAGGAGAGACAAGGCATCCTAAGGTGAGACAAAGCGTCCTAAGGGGAGACAAGGTGCCCTGATGTGAAAAAGGTGCACTAAGTGGAAAGCATACACCTTAGGGCACGAATACAGCTGTAACCCAAATGCTGGCTAGAGCACCAAGGAATGCCAATGTAAAGGTGGTGGAAGGAAGGACAGGTGGGAATTGATGGACCTGACATATCGGTGGGCACCCTATAGGGCAGTCAGTAAAGCGGACGAGAATGTGGGAGGCAGCTGTACAGATGCATAGGATGTTGCCAATGTAAAATGCTACAATGTCAGTGTGTGGCATAGAATGGGGAAGTCATGTTCCCCAGCAGAGGCAGAAGTGGCAGGATATGTGCAGCGACAGACAGACAGAGTAATAGTAGTGACATGCAGATCAGGCACAGGAGAGGCAAGTGTGAAAAGCCGAAATGCGGAGAAGAGTACCAGTGTAGGCCATGGTGTAGCAGCTTGCACAAGAAGACATGACTGCACACAGCCGACAGAGGCAGGTAGATGGGCTGAAAGACGGATGGCGGCTGAGAAGAGGGTGGTATGGGCTGCCAGCACCGATCTGCAGAGCCCTGACTGTTACAGGCCTGAAAATGATCTGAGCAGCACAGTCACCAAAAGGCTAGATAGGAGTTGATCCCCTGTCCCCTGCTTATGGTAACATTGCACTAACCAGCAGGCTACACCTTCATAGCTGCCTCTACAGCAATGGCTGGATACAAAGAGACTGTGGATCACTGCCTAAAATGTCTGCTGTGTGTGCCGGCATAGAGTAGCCCTACTAGTACCCATTGATGCAGTGCACATGGAGAACAGCAATCTACAGCTGATCACCAACTGGAAAATGCTGTACTGACAGTGTGCAATTCAGGCACAGAGCAACTACAAACCACGCCACTGGGCAGTTTCTGCAATCACCCTGAGGGCAAAGATGGACACCCAGCATCAGGTCCCTTGTACCTACAGTGCTAGAGATGGTCTTTGCTGCAGATCCCCATTGCTATCAGTGTGTTGCAGGTATTGTTTGCAGTGTGTTATGCTAGTTGCCTTGTGTCCTGCTGTATGCACCAGTCTGCTCACACTCACGAGGTCGTTGATGCAAAAGGGCTCGCTGCCACGATAACGGACGTTTAGTCCTTATGGCAGAGCTATAATAAGTCTGAGACCTCAATAGTTCAAATTAGTAGATATATTCTTTGTTATAATAATTTTTTGAAGATAAATTAAGCATCCAGTTATACGTGAACGCATTTTTTTGTGTACGATATGCACATGTGTCAAAGGTCTATTTAGATATCCCCAGGTAAACACTGCAGAAGCAAAATGTCTAATAGAATAATGGTTAGAGTGGTGGCTGAAGTTCAAATCCCAGTATGGGACTTTGTGATCTAAAGCTAATCATTTAATTCTCCATTGTCTCTACGCACTCTGGATGTTTTAAGGTGAAAACAAACACTTTCTTGATACCTATGTATGCCTGGAGCAGGAATAAACATGCCTGTGCCTGCAGATGGCTTCACTGCTTCTGGGATTGTGTAAGTCCATTGCCCCTCCTCAGACAATCCTCTGCCATACCCCTGTGCCTACTTGAATGTCCCGGTACTGGATATATCTGTGAATAGCTATGGAGACCTGTCTGTGGATGTCCAAACCATGACTAAACATTTTGGAATGACCCTCATACTGTATAGGTTCACTGACACAGGGCTTCTGTTATTTAGGGACTTATTTATTTTTATTTTTAAAATGCAATAAGATTTTACAAGTATCATAGGTTCATGACCAAATTTAATGCAAAGCCTCTAAGTTCTCTGTTAGGAATATTCATGTTTTCTTATTGCGTTAATGCAGAAAAAGTTCTGTACCACATGTTAAACGGAATGGCAGATATGTAAAGGAATTAGCTACACCTAGAGGATCAAGTCTAGCTCCTTGGATGCCCTTTGGGGCACATCTGAGGACATCTCCAGGGTCACTTTATGCATGTCAGCCTGTGGTAGTGTGGCGTGAGGTGGGAAGGGGCTTTCTTTAAAACCTAGGCTGGTCCGCAGTTCAGGGAAAGCAAAAACAATTTTTATTCTGTCCCAGCTTGTTAAACCTCCACAAAGCAAAACCCAAAATAGAAAACAGTTAAGAGAAAACAGAATCAGATGTACTTCCCTCCCAGCTTGTTAAACCTCCACAAGCTGTTTCTCCCAGCCCTCACTTCAGCCCCAGTTAAAGTTCCTACCTCAGAACTCCTTTGCACGGCTTGCCTTGGAAGAACTTCTGGCTCCATGCGCCTTCACCTCGCTCCATCCCTCTTCCTCTGTTCTCGACCCTTGGCCTGCCTCCTTTTGTATCAAGCTTTCTTTCTCTCTTTTCCCCCTTCTCACTATTTCAGCTCAGTGTTTCCTCGGGCTCCATTCCAGAAGCCTGGAAACATACCATTACACTTCCTTTATTAAAAAAGCCAAATTTAGATTCTGCAGACCCTTCCTGTTACCATCCCATCTCTAAATCTGACATCCTTCTATCCTATGGGAACCTACTCTGTTTCTAGATAAAGTAGCATGATTACTGTTTTAGTCCACTTTAATGGTAGTTAGATAAAAAGAGAAACAAAAAAGGAAAATAAATTAATGACTAAATAATTATATTCTGTTTTTAGACAAATCTCTAGCTCTTCATCCCAGACAAGCAGGCACACAGTCTCTCCTTACTGATAAGCATAATGAAAGTAGGACCACCATTGATCAATGTGATTCCATTTTGCTCATCTTACTAGATCTATCTTCTGCTTTTGACCTGATAGACCGCTCTCTCCTACTAGGTCGCCCTCAAGATCTTAGTTTATGCCATACTATCCATAATTGGTTGTCATCCTATCTCTATGTTTGTTCCTTTCAGGTTTCCTCTAACGTCTTGCTTTTCAGTTCTCGTTCCATCTCCTGCAGGATCCCTCGGGGTTCTTTGCTTGCCCTTTTTAATATCTTCCTGTCAGCGGCACCATTCAGATAGTACAGGGGTAGTCTGTAGGCAAACCAAGGGCAGTGCTGGCAGCTATCTGGATAATTTCTGCCCCTATGCGGATAGTCCAAAAAAGCTCTCCTAAGTAATTTCCAGATAGCAGCTGACAGTCATTTCCAGATATTCGGTGCCGGCACTTTTCAGATACCGGTGCTGAATATCCAGATGATATTTAAACACTGTGACTGACCACAGCAGTTTTTAAATATAGGATATCCTCTGGCCCACTGTCTTTTATAGTCCAACAATGAAGCAAAACACCACTTGCAAAATCAAAGCACAGACCAGTCTGGAAGGAGATGCAGATCAGATATAAACTTTATTAGGGATACACCCTAATCCAGGGGTACAAAGGGCCCCACCTGACATGGCTGTGTTTCGGCACCACCTTTGTCAGGGGTATATGGGCACTATAAATAGAGATAAAAACAATATAAGACACAATTAAAGTGACCCCCTGGAACTTTCAATATCCACAATGAAAGTTCCAAAAGGGAGGCGAGGGGGGGGGGGGGGGGGGAAGAAGGGGAAAGGGGGAAGGGAAGGAGGAGAAACTGGCTTATGAAATGTTAACAACCCAATATCTAATTGCAGCTTCTCATTCAATTGCTTAAAACCGCATGTGAGTCTGACAGAAACTAAAAAATAAGAATAGAATAAAAATGAAAGCCAGCCACTGGTGCCCATCCCAAAGAGCTTTGCCACACCGATATTAAAACCTGGCTATATTGGTGAAAGTAGATAAAAGTACGTTGAAACTAAACCTGAAGTACACAAAACATGATTATTAAAACCATCATAAAAATGGACCAGAGTTAGCAAGACCAGCTTTTTCACTCTGAGAATTGGCTGAACTCAAAAGCTCTCGCTACAGTAATTAAAGTAATGGAATTTCTAGGGTTTATTCCTGCAGTTTTAAATGGTGACTTAGGAGTTTACAATATTACTGTTCCCATTGTCCTGAGAACAATTATTTCATTTCCCATGTAGGGTTGCTTCATTTGAGAACCTCCAGTGGGAGTTACAGTGTAACAGTTTGCTAGTCATTTTTGTTTGTATAGTAGGCACTCTCAGCTCTCCCGCATATGTGTCTTCCTTATCTAGGGTTGAATGCTATTTATCACTTTATCCAAATCTCTACACTCAGATGGTGTTTTCATTATTTATTATATACATCACTTCTTAATTTCTTTTATGCATATTGTATCTGTTTTACCCTTTATTTATAGATTCAATATTTATTTACTGTGTATACTATATGGACTGCCCGAAGAACAAACCAGTCAATACTAGAGGAGATCAAACCTAAGCCTTCCTTAGAAACTCAGATAACAAGACTTTGACTTTCATACTTTGGACACATCATGTAAAGAGAGAGATCATTAGAGAAAGACATCATGCTTGGCAAGGTAGAAGGTCAACGCAAAAGAGGAAGGCCAGCAATGAGATAGATCGATACAATAACAGCAGCTACGGGTGCCAGTCTGTCAACAATGAGTCACCTGATTGAAGAACAAAGACAATTTAGGATAGCTATCCAGAGGGTCGACATGAGTTGACACCGACTCGATGGCACTTAACAACAACATCCTTTTTATTTCACTTTATGTGTAATATTACTGTTTTAGTGTTCAGAATAGCATCCACATTTTATTGTTTTACATTATTAATTAATTTTGTAAGTGCATTTTATTTAATACTTGTAGTATGTCTTATGAATTGCTAATTATGTCTTGTATTGTTTTTATGTCTGTTTATAGTGCCCATATACCTCCTATATGTGCCTTTATTAGGTATACATCCTAATCCAGAGGTACAAAGGGCCGTGTCAGGTGGGGCCCTTTGTACCTCTGGACTAGGATGTATACCTAATAAAGTTTATTTATATCTGATTTACACTTCACTCCAAACTGGTCTCCACTATCTTTTATGCTAAACCCCCCCCCCCCCTATAAAATACAAATCAAAACATATTTTGACCAAAAAGAAAGAGGAACTATAATACATAAAAGAAGTGACAGAGTCCAGAAACAGACAGCTTGATGTTTTGAAGACTGTAAATTTATTGCTAAGTACACCTGGAAAGCTGAGGAATTTGTGCCCTAAACAACAACTGGAGGTATCGATGAAGAATGTTAATTATAGAGTTAGGTTAGCCAAGACCAAGGATTGGGTCCAGGCCAAAGACAGAACAGAAACTGGGATTGCATTACCCTCTCAAAAAGGACTGCTGCACATTGGCAGGGAGATGTGCTATGTGATATAACTGCTTTGTGGATAGACGATGCCTTTCACAAAGACTAATTTACTAGAAAGAATAAAAATTTCTAGTATCTAAGTTTGTTCAAATCATGATGTAACTAGAAACCACACATACACAATATAGTGTTTGCATGTTGAGTGTGATGGCGCCATAATCCAGCTCACGTAAAGGAAGGACAAAATGCAATAGAGAAGGAATATGCTAAGAAACAAACTCTAGATGTGGGCCAGAGGAAAGCTGATAGAAACAACCACATGAATCTTGAACTTCCCATGTCATTTATGCAAAGTAATAAACAAGGACAAAATGATATTACATGGATGTAATTGATACCACTTGTGTCATGTCTATTTTGGGACCGGTTTATGGAGGGGCAATACTCTGCTGACCTGCCAATACAGAACTTAACTGGATAAGCTCTGCAGTTTAAGATATGTGAATTTTCAACAGAGATATGCATTCAAATGTGAATGCTGACATAAATTTAAACGCCTACATTTATTTATTTATTGTATTTAGGTCACGCCTTCTAGTAGTTGTTCAAGGCAAGTTACAATCAGGTACTGTAGGTATTTCCCTGTCCCTGGAGGGGTTACAATCTTATCCACTAAACCTTATTTCTGCAATTCGGACTTGAATGTATAAGTTATCCAGAGAGCAGCTGAATTCTACTGCTTTCCTCATAGCGTTTAGCTGCATCCCTGGAATGCTCCAACTCTCACTCCACTTTTAAATGGATAACTTTGGCCAACAGTTATCTATGTAAGTGCCACAAAGCAAAATAAATTTAAAAACACCTAAAGGGTCTACACGTGCACAGATGTATATCAGCTGTGAATTTGCTAAAGTTCATCAGAAATAGGCTAAATCAGGGCTTCTCTAACCTATTCTGTGGACCCTCACAGCCAATCAGGCTTTCAGGATATCCAGAATAATTATCCCTGTCCCAAATAAGAATGTGCCTGATATCTGAAAGGCATTTACACGGTTTACAGGCCAGCAAACTGTGTAAATGCCTTAAACGGAAATATTCAATGGCACCTACATGGTTAGTGCCGTTGAATACCCCCATTTATTTTCCCTACGCACCCTAGTACTACAGCGCCTTGTGAAAGTATTCATCCCCTCGGTGTTTGTCCTGTTTTGTTGCATTACAACCTGGAATTAAAATGGAGATTTGGGGGTTAGTACCATGTGATTTACACAACATGCATATCCCTTTGAAGGTACAAAATATATTTTATTGCAACACAAACGATAAGTAAGACAAAAAGCCCCAGAAATCATGAGTGTGCATAGATATTTATTTAACTGCATTTATATATTCCCCCCCCCCCCAAATCAATACTTTGTAGAGCCACCTTTTGCTGCAATTTCAGCTGCAAGTCTCTTGGGGTGTGTGGCAAAACTGCTCCAACTCCTTCAAGTTAGATGGGTTGCGTTGGTGTACAGCAATCTTCAAAGTCATGTCACAGATTCTCAGTTGGATTAAGGAAAGGGCTTTGACTAGGCCATTTCAAGACATTTAAATGTTTCCCTTTAAACCACTCCAGTGTAGCTTTAGCAGTATGTTTAGGTTCATTGTCCTGCTGTAAAATGATCCTTTGTCCCAGTCTCAAATCTCTGGCAGACTGAAACAGGTTTTCCTCAAGAATTGCCCTGTATTTAGTGCCATCCATCACTCCTTCAATCATGACCAGTTTTCCTGCACCTGCCGATGAAAAACATTCCCGCAGCATGATGCTGCCACCACCATGTTTCACTGTGGGAATGGTGTTCTTGGGGTGCTGAGAATTGTTGGGTTTGTGCCACAGACGGCGATTCCCATGATGGCCAAAAAAGTTCAATTTTCGTCTCATCTGACCAGAGAACCTTCTTCCATGTGTTTGGGGGGGTCGGCCACATGCCATTGTGCAAACTCCAAACGTGTTTTCTTCTTTCTTTCTTTAAGCAACAGCTTTTTTACTGGCCACTCGTCCATAAAGCCCCGCTCTGTGGAGTGTAGGGCTTAAAGTGGTCTTATGGACAGATACTCCCACCTCCATTGTAGATCTTTGCAGCTCCTTCAGTGTTATCCTTGCTGTCTTTGTAGCATCTCTGATTAATGCATTAATGCCGTCCTTGCCTGGTCTGTGAGTTTTGGTGGGCAGCCTTCTCTTGTCAGGTTTGTAGTGGTGCCATATTCTTTCCATTTTGTTATAATGGATTTAATGGTGCCCCATGGGATATTCAAAATTTGGGATATTTTTTTATAACTCAACCCTGATCTATACTTCTCCACAACTTTGTCTCTGACCTGTTTGGAGTGCTCCTTGGTCTTCATGTTACTTTCTTAGTAGCGTTGCAGAGTCAGGGGCCTTTCAGAACAGGTATATTTATACAAGTAACATGTGACACTGATTGCACATAGGTGGACCCTAATCAACTAATTATGTGACTTCTGAGGTTAATTGGTTGGACCAGATATTATTTAGGGGTTTCATAGTAAAAGGGATGAATATATATGCACTCACAACTTTTCAGTTTTTACTTGTTTTTTTTATATATACAAGGTAATATAAAAAAACAAGTAAAACACTTCACCAATTTGGACTATATTGTTAGGTCCATTACCTAACATCCAAATGAACCTCCATTTTCATTCCAGGTTTTAATGCGACAAAACAGGACAAAAACTGAGGGGATAAATTCTTTCACAACTCACTGTTTCCGGTTAGCATCGGGGCAGGGGCGGCCCAAGGGGGGTGCGGGGCCAAGTGCGAAGACTCGGTGCGGGGCCTCATTTGCATAAGTGGCGTTATTTGCATAAATATTTGCATAATGTTACCATACACTAACTTTTAGTAAACATGTCTCTTAATGAGTGTATGGATAAAGAAAGACTAAAAGATTTCTACATTACTATAATCCAGTGCCAACCGCCAGGCACATTAGGAACTACTACAAACGCTGTCCATTTAGAACCCATAGCAAACCCGCCGTATCCTGACAGCATTACCAGGACTCACAAAGCACCATACCCTACCTATCAAAAGGCAACACTGCAAATATTAAACCAATACATTTCAGAGAATACTGGGGAAAGAGAACAAGTGGCAATGTCAAATAGGAATTACATAAACAGAATACCTCAGCTAAGTTACACATGCAGAACATAGACCATCACCAAACAAGGAATCACAATTTAGAAACAGGAAGGCAATAATTAAACTGGGAACCCCAAAAGCCAAACTTGGAATGTACAACAACACTGTAGAAATAAAACTATAAATTAATTTCCTCTTGTACCAAACAAAGCGCAGACGTTAATGATGCACATTTCCCAGAGCTTTCATATTCCAGTTAATAAATTCAAAATAAAGAGATATCTTTCTACCTTTTGTGCATTTGTTTCAGTTGCAATTGCTCCAGCCACTTACTTCTGGTTTCTTCATGTTTTCTGCTAACTGTCCATCGTCTGCTGTCCATTTGTTCTTTCTTCTCTCTTCTAGTTTTTTTTCCATTCTCTCTCTCTACATCTGCTTTGACATACTAATCTTTCTCCATTTGCTCTTTCCTCATTCCTTTAGACGCGAGGGGCTGATGGGAAATTTCCCATTAGCCCCTGCGGGCTTAACAGAGACGCGAGGGAGACACTCTCCCTTCGCGAATCCGAAAGCCCTTGCAGAGGGGCTCAGCGAGCAGAGGAGGCCCCGCGGGTCACTTCATTCTGCTGCTGCTGCGGCGGCAGCGGCAGCAGCCAGAGCCAGCTTTTTTTTTTTTAATGTAATTTAAAAAAAAGCAGAATGTTCTTTGCGCGGGGCCCCCTGAAACGCAGGGCCCTGTGCAAAAAACATTCTTGCTCAATGGACGGGCCGGCCCTGCATCGGGGTGTTGGGGATGTTCCAGGGAGGAGCGGGGGGGATGGGGGGGGGGGCAGAGATTAATGGTAACCAGGTAACAGCGATGTTGGACCGCTACCCAGTTAGCAATACACGCCAAAATTTAAGCAAGCTTTTGGCTCACCTAGTTCTAGCTGTGGATGCTAACCGGGTAGCAATCCAATATAGTCACTATCCGGTTAGGCTCTGCAGGTGACACCACTCGACGCCAAACCCGGATATTCAATGCCGTCACCATGGCATTGAATATCTAGGTTTGGAGGTAAGCATAGCCCGCCCAAATGAATATCGGGCCCAATATGTCTAGTTTCCAATGTAGGCAAATTTATATTATGCATTTTTATTACAAATATCCTAAAATCTTGATTAGCTGTGGGGTCCCTGAGATGAGTTTGGGACACCTTGGAATAAATAAATCACCCTCTTCTTCTAAGTGTCCCAGTACTCTATATCTTCTTTATTTCTCAAAGTTTTCTACAATACTTTGCATTCTCTGAGCTCCTCTTCTTTCTCCACACATTTGTTATAACCTTAACACGCCTAGAACTCATTTTCCCACCTGTTCCTCCCTATTGTTTTCACTTGTTTTCTGTAAGATTTCCTTCCATCCTTCCTCCCCAGTGTACCATATCTTGAAAATGCTTAAGTGGAAAATGCCCCCACACCACCCATCCATGTGTGACCATACTTACCATCTCCTTTTGCCAATTCTCACCACTACTTTCTCCCTCTCTATGTTTCTGCTCACTAATTCCACATCAGTCTGATAGGCACAATTTCCCATTTTCCCCTCGCTATTATAACCTTAATAACCTGTTTTTCAGTGACTGTGGAGTATAATGGGGCTTCAAGAGGCACTTTCTTTTAAAGTAATTAAAATGCATGTGTATAGTACATAGTATATATATATCTATATTTTTGTGTATGTGTATGTAAAGATAAAGTATCTTGAATTGATCACTCCTCTCATTTCTGCTCAGATGTTTCAAGTATAAAGGTAAAAACCTTCTTGCTCGACTTTTCTCAAATATGGGTAAGCATTTTTGTACACATGATCACATTCCCTGATGACATTAGTAGATGAAGCACATTCAGCAGCTTTTCTGGGCTTGTTTTTAGGCATACACACTGCTTTGGGAGTAAAGGAAATGCATATCCTAAAAGTGATAATGAGGGAAGGAGAACATGGCAAGAAGAAACTAATATACCCCAAGGCCAAGAAACAGGCGATGTTTCCAAGCAACGCAAAACTCAGTTGCATGTTACTGTCTACAAACCAGTATCGGTAGTTCATGAATAATGTATTCAATTCAAATCAAGTTTTAATCTTTCATCATCGGCCAGTATATTAGTAGACACCCACAAAACATTTTGTTTTGGTGACCTCAGCATTTGTCCCCCACCCACCCAGCCCAGGTATTCTCTCCCATTTTTTCTTTTCTCTCCTTCCCAGACACACTCTCTCCCTTCCCTTCCTTCCTGAAGGTTCTCTCCATCTCTCTCTCTCCCTCCCCCCAAGGCACTGACTCTTCCTCCCCTCTCAAGGCATACATAGACTTTCGTTCTCTCTCCCTCCCTCTTCTTCATCCCCTAGGCAACCTCTCTTTCCCTTTCCCCCAGTATATTCTCACTCTCTCTCTCTCTGTTCCTTCTTTTTCCCCAAGACTTTCTCTCTCTCTCCCTTCCTTCCCCCCTCCAAGGCAATGGCATACATTCTCTTTCTTTCGCTCACGTTTCCCTTTTTACTCCTGCCCTAATCTTGCTTTGTCCTCTCCTCTCCAGATTCTACAGTGCTGTGGCTCTTGTTATTTGAGTCAGATTTTTTGGGGTGCCTCAGCTCTTCAACTCCCACAGCACCGTGCTTTGGCTTATGACATCCACAAACAAGTGCCATGTCAGGGCCTGCTCCATGGATTTGTCAGGACACCTCCGTCAGACTGCATGTGTGCTGAAGGGGATGATTATAGAGGCTGCCAATCCTGTGACTGTGTTGGGTACATGCGCACATGTACATATCACCCAATAGTAGCAGCCTGCTGACCACTAGTTTATGTATATATGTTTCCAGATTATTTATGGGAATTTTCTAACAGCATATATTTGTGAAAAGTACATATATACTTTGCTAAATCTTACAAAATGAAAATAAACACATATTGCACCACTTTGAAAATTACCCCAGGGAAATTGTGCAATTGTGTTTATACCTCTTCTTTAGCATGTACAAATTTTCTGGGCCAGTTTATGCATGGTGGTTGAAATTTACAAACATGTACCTCCCCAACCTTGTCCCTGGGAAAATCTCCAGTCCAGACAATCTTATGTATATACAGGCTGTATGTGTGCACTATAACGTGCATATCAAGTAAGCAATTTCATAAAAGTTTATTTCCATAGATAAAGCACTGTTTTACCTGGAGAAATACTTTCTGAAAATGACCCTCTTAACGATACGTAATTTTTCAACACAATCTTTGCTAGAAATCCAAGAACATTGGTTATGTCATGAATATAACAGAATAGTATAGAAGATGTCTGCAGACGAAACCCTAATAGCCACCTAACCCGTTTGCTTAAAAATCTGCAGAGATCTATTGTGTACAAATCCGAAATGAATATCTACAAGCAAACACAAAAGATTGTTTGTTGGTGCGAGGTTTTCAGAGGTTGCCGCTGCATTCAGAGTACTTGTCTTTTGTTGCAGCTGTTTTTAAAGTTGCATAAATGAAAGCATGGTTTTCACTTTCTCAAGGGCTCTGCTTTTAACCCAGGAAAGGGATGCAAGGATGATTATGACCTGAACGTTGCCAAATAATATGCAAAGGCATTTAGGACAACTGGGTTGCGTAGGGAAAGACATAACTAGAAGAAAAAGAGAGGTGATGATTCCTCAGACAGATGATTGTGAAGGCCTCATCGGGTGTACCGTTTCAGTTCTGGAGACTCCAGCAATGGAGGCGTATACAAAGAGCAGAAGTAATTCAGAGGAGTGTTAAAATAAACATAAATAAGACGAGCTACAAGAACAAAAGGGGGGACAATAGTGGTCAGATAGAACATAAACCCCTCGCTGAGCTTCAATAGAGCAAGGGAAAAGTACAGCCGCACATCATTCTACTCACTATGCTATGAAATAAGAGAAGCGGATCTTGACGATTTGATTTCTTTTTGTTCTTTGAAAAAAAATGTTAACTTGATGATCTATGTAGAGTATGTTCTCAGTTCCTGTATCATCTGTTAGTGCTGTGATTTGCATGCAGGAAATGAAGTGTGTGTTTCATTGTCAGTGAGGTGAAGGAGGTGTGTGAGTCAGAATCACCTATCAGTAATATGAGTTGCTGTACGAGGTATATGCACACACACATAGGGGGTAATTTTAGAAGGAGAAGCGTACAGTGATGCATCATCTATGCGCGCAAATCACGGTAGTTTAGTGATTTATGCATGGAAGTACTTTAGGAGCTCATAAGTATGTGTGTCAGCTCTATAGTGTGTACCTTGTAGCGCTATATCAATGACTAATAGTAGTGTAGCAGCAAAGCGCAGACAAACCAATGATACCAGGAGTCTGTTCAAAAGGTCCAAATCATTTATTTGTGCACAAGTCTCGAACCAATCAATTTCAAAATGGCTGAGCAAAGTTTTCAAGCATTACAACAACTTTTATAGACTTCTGTTCCATTCTAGGTATAGAAAAACATTTCATTGGTCCCGGTAACCTCCCGTACCTCCAGTACCTCTTCTATTGGTCCCGGTACTGATAAGTTTATCCAGTTATGTCCCTCCAGTGGGCATGACACCTGCATACCCCCCTTCTAGTCCCAATTACAATGGTCAGTTCATCAACTTGTTACTTTCACACTCTCAAGGTTATAGAACCAATTTGTACGTGCAGAGGAGCTGGGCTCTGCAACTCATCTGTCAGCACTCCCAATTATTTCTTTGCAGATGTACTTTTTCTTATCAGTAACTTTTAAACATGTCTTTTCTGTATTTTTCCATCTTTCAATACTGCAGTTCTGCTTACCTAAGCTAATTCAATATTTCTACTGAGTTCTATCTTACAATAGCAGCATATTGGGGGATGTGCAATCCTATATGCCTCTCCACAGGCCTCATTTACAGGTCAAGCTAGCCATGCTGGCCTGCTTATGTTCAGACACTGTGGGTCACAGGCCTGCACCTGCCACATTCCCCCCTTTGATTAATCTCACCCTATTACTTAATAAGGTGTGAGAATTAAATCACTTTCTGAAGAATCACATCCTGGCTAAAGGATTTCTACCAGGACTGGCTGTATATAAAGCCATGATTTTTGTTGCGGTCTTCCGCTCTACTGTACTATCAATAGTGTTATGAATGGAACGCATACAACATGGGATTAAACATGGTAATAAGAAGATAACAGCAACAAGGATTAGTACCAATACGATGAAAGTCTTAAATCCTCCCACCCATGAAAAGAGGTTAGCAAACCAATTAGGAAATTTCAATGAGTGCCACGTCTGTACTGGCACATAAGCATGTCTTTGCATATCTTTAGCAATTTCTTCAACTACTTGACCTTTATCATCTATTTTCAAACAGCAATTGGTTAAGTTCAGTTTACCACATACTCCTCCTTCAGCTGCTAACAAATAATCAAGTGCTAAGCGGTTCTGATATATCGCAGTGCGCATCTGTGTACTTTGTCTAGCTAAAAGTGTAAGAGCATGACTAGTTTCGTTAGTTATTATTTCAACTACTGCTTGTAAGCGAATAATACGATTAATCATATAAATTGGGGTACGATAACCATACATACCATCATCATTCCAAGTGGCGGGTCCATAATATTCAATGATTCTTTCCGGTGGCCAATCATCACCTTGCCATTTCTCCCACTTGCCTATCTGTAAGGCCTCTCTCTTCTGTCTTAGTGCTCTTTTGTGTCGGTGGGTAGTGTATACTGGGTATCCTAATTGTTCTCCATGTTCAGTGTTTAAAAGAAAGAAAGAAGGTCTGATGGTTCCTAAGACACATGCTCCTCCCCAGTGTGGTGGGAGTTGTGCATATGCTCGGTTTCCACAGATCCAATATAGGCCAGGTGGGGCTTGCCAGGCTTGGACTTTAGCAAGGTTAGTCCATAGACCTGCAAGTTCAGGAAATCTGGCTAATGGGTTAGGAGGTTCAGGATGTCCAATTCCTGACCACCATGCTATCTTCTTGGTCGTGGCATTATAGTACTTTTGGCTAAGACAGACCAGCTGTCCTACCTTCTGGGTGAACTGGGGTCCAGTTCTGGCATAGCAAAGACGTCCAACGATTGAGTGCGCTAACACCCATTCACTGGTAGTCTTGTGTAATTCAGTCTGATTGTAAATCATGGAATAATTCAATTCTTGGGCTTCCCATGGCCACTGATCTCCCATTTGGGTTCCGCCACAGAAATAACAATCTGTGATCTTAAGACTAGATACTACTGCTCCGGCTAATTCTAGAAATAAATTCTGTGAGGGGTGAGGGATCTCAAACTTATTTACATGCATGGCTTCATAAAAAGTATTATGAATATGATATTTAGATGACTTGTGGGCTTGGGTATTCAATCTGATATACACAATGGTCCCTGGATCTATTGCTCCTCCAGCAATACGTAAACCAAACTTATATCCTTGTTTCCATGCATGGGGATTGTGTATACGTAAGTGTAAGGGGTTACAAGCATCTTTCTGACATTTATCATTTGTGGTTGGCTTGGTTAAAGTAGCCATTCGTTTATCTATTTTCTCATCAGTTATACCAGTGTTCCAGGTAGCATAAAAAACACATCCCCAATACGGGCAATAGTAGTCTGCTGCTGGGGCAGTACTATAGCCTGGTTCCTTTTTACCTGTACACTTTCTCCATCCCGTGGCACCTTCTGGACACATATACTTATGGTCATTTCGATACGCTTTCTCCCATGTACCACAGGTGGAATAACTATCTCTATTAATAGCATTGCATGCATCAAAATTCAAAACAGCAGGTTTAGTAATATCCTTAAGTGGTGGCGTTGCAGCTAATATAGGTCCATCTGCATCCTTCCATCTTATTTCCATCGTGTAATAGGATGGATTCTGATGCGGATTATAGCATGTTTTAATTTTTCCATGAGTGCAAACATTTAGTTCAGTGGTGTTATAGATACACCGAGTTACTGTCCCCTTGCAGGTATAGTAAGAATGGTAAAGCAAAGTCTGAGTTACTTTCAGTCCAATTCTAGTAGAAGTAATGCAGGCAGTGCATGGAGGTAAAGCATGAGTCTGTTCAAAACCTCCAAAGAAGGCAACCAAAGCAAAGCAAAAGTAAAGATACATGTCGATGTTGATTGGAGTTCTTCTGAATCCTCAGCTTGCTGATCTTGATCACGACGGTCTTTTATTCTTCGTCCCGTTTGCTAATGAAGCAATTTAACGGGTGCTGAGTGTTGATTGAAGATCCTCAGGTTGTCCAGTACACATTGACCAACTTTTTAGCAATTTCAGTTGGCCTGTGAAGTCTGGCTTAGTCAATGTAGTCTCACAGTAGTGTGTCAAATCACACACAAATTGGGTTCGTTGAAACAAAGCTGTTGCTGCATGGAAAACAGCAATCCTCTTCGAAAGACTTGGCTGCTGCAAAGCACTTGTGATGAAGTGTCTAAGCTGCTGGTTGCCGTCTCAAAGTAACTCGCAAGGGTGCATCAAGATGCTGTTCTGCTGTCCACTGCTCAGGTTCAGGATCAGCGGCGGGCTTGACTCTGCTGTGGTGGATCCAGGCGTCAATCTCGGCTACCTTTACTGCAGTTGGGGTAGACAGGATGACGGTGTACGGTCCCTTCCAATGGGGTTCCAACGGTGTCTTCTTCCAATCTTTGATCCACACCGAAGTACCAGGCTGGTAGGGATGCAAGGGTTCCGTCAAGTTGATAGGCAACTGGTCTTGGATCCACGTATGGAGAGTCTGCAGAACAAAACTAAGAGCTAGAAGTTCTTGTCTGGTTATTTCTGAACCAATTTGGGCTAGACTTCCTTTGATTCCCTGCACTATTGGTGGGGGTTTACCATACAAAACTTCAAAAGGGGAAAATCCTGTTGACTTTACAGGAGCTGAGCGTATTCTAAATAAAGCTATGGGGAGCACTTGGGGCCACTTCAATTGTGTCTCCTGGCAAAGCTTAGACATTTGGGCTTTCAAGGTACGATTCATTCGCTCAACTTTCCCTGAACTCTGGGGTCTGTATGCAGTGTGGAGTTTCCATTGTATCTGTAAAGCTTTTGCTAACTGCTGAGTAACTTGGGAGACAAATGAGGGTCCATTGTCTGACCCTATTACTGCTGGAATTCCGAATCTGGGGACAATCTCTCTCATTAAGACTTTGGTAACTTCTCGGGCTTTCTCAGTTCTGGTTGGGAATGCTTCTACCCACCCAGAGAAAGTACAAACTAATACTAATAGGTAATGGTACCCATTGGCTTTTGGCATTTCGGTGAAATCAACTTGGAGGTTGTGCATGGGGGTCACACCTCTTGACTGAACTCGGGGTGCTGTAATAAGGCCTTGCTTGGCATTATTCTTGGCACAAGTTTGACATTGTCGTGCTACTGACGCTGATATGGTTGTCATCAGAGGGATGTAGAAATGTGGTCTGAGTGCTTTTTCCATGGCACTCTTCCCATAGTGGGTAGCTTCGTGGAAAGCTTTGACAAAGGCTGGTCCTAATAGTTCAGGAATTACTATTCGTCCTGGAGTTTGACTGCCCTCTTCTGGTGGCAGCTCAATCCATCCATCTTTCAGTACTCCATTTTCTCTGTCACAATAGTAATCCAATTCTTTGGTGGTATATCGTGGGGTCCATAGATTCAAAGGTACTGGAAACAATGCTGCTTGCATTGGCATAGCTTGTGGGGCAATTTGTCCTGTCATAGCTGCTTGTCGTGCTGAGGCATCTGCAAATCTATTTCCTCGGGCAACTTCTCCTTTTCCTGCTTGATGTCCTCTGCAATGCATGACAGCTACACGTGTTGGGGCCCATACTGCATCAAGTAACATCAATATTTCGGGACCATATTTGACTGATTTTCCTCCAGATGTGATGAGTCCTCTTTCTTTATAGAGAGCTCCATGGGCATGCAGGGTAGTGAAGGCATATTTGGAATCTGTATATACATTTAGCACAAGTTTTTCTCCTAACAACAATGCTCTGGTGAGTGCTATCAATTCGGCTTTCTGGGCTGATGTGCCTGAGGCTAGGGCTGATGATTCAACTACTTCATGTTGAGTGACGACTGCATATCCGGCACAGCGTCGTCCATCAAGGATGAGACTGCTTCCATCAACATAATAGGTTTGGTCAGGATTGTCTATGGGCACATCTGTCAAGTCGGGTCGGCTGGAGAACACAGTCTCCATGACTTCGATACAGTCATGTTCTGGGAGTTCTTCACTGATGGGTATCAAGGTGGCTGGATTCAGGGCATGGCTCACTTCAAGTTGTATCTGTGGGTTTTCACATAACATGCTCTGGTACTTCAACATTCGGGAATTGGTGAGCCAATAATTTGCTTTCTGTTCCATAAGGGCAAGGACTGCATGTGGCACAGTGACTCGTATGTTCTGTCCTAGTGTGAGTTTGTCTGCTTCACTCACTAGTAGCGCTGTAGCTGCAACTGCTCTCAAGCAAGGTGGCCATCCTTTGGCCACAGGGTCCAATTGTTTCGATAGGTAGGCTACAGGTCGCTCCCAATTTCCCAATTTCTGAGTCAACATGCCTAAGGCATTTCCCTGTGCTTCATGTACAAACAAGTGGAAAGGTTTGTGGACATCTGGTAGTCCAAGTGCTGGTGATGACATTAATTCTTCTTTTAACGTCTTAAAGGCTGTATCCTGCTCAAGTCCCCACTCCAGTGGCGACTTTTCTTCTCCTTTTGTGACTTCATACAGTGGTTTGGCAATTTGGGCAAAGTTGGGTATCCAAATTCGGCAATATCCTGCCGCTCCCAGAAAGGCTCTGACTTGCTTTCTGGTTGTTGGAGTTGGAATTCTGCATACTGCTTCTTTTCTTTCTCTGCCTAATCTTCTGCTTCCTTGGGTGATACGAAAACCCAGGTATTTCACTTCTTTTTGGCATAGCTGTGCTTTGGCTCTGGAAACTTTGTATCCAGCTTCCTCTAGTAACTGCAAGAGATCTTTGGTGGCTAGTATACATTCACTTTCTGATACGGCAGCTATCAACAGATCATCCACGTATTGGAGAAGCACTCTCTTCCCCGGGGCTACTGGATAGCTTGAAAGGTCTTGATTCAGTGCGGCACTAAAGATGGTAGGCGAATTCTTGAATCCTTGGGGTAATCTTGTCCAGGTAAGTTGGCCCCCTCTTCCAGAGATGGGGTCCTGCCATTCGAATGCAAACAATATTTGGCTTACAGGGGCTAATCTTATGCAAAAGAATGCATCTTTCAAATCCAGTACAGTGAAATGGGTAGCTTCAGCAGGTATCAGTCCTAGGAGGGTGTAAGGATTGGGTACGACTGGATGTATAGTCTCAGCTGCATCATTTACTCTTCTCAAATCTTGCACTGGGCGATAATCATCTGTCCCAGGCTTCTTTACTGGCAAACGTGGAGTGTTCCATGGGGATTGGCATACTTTTAGTAGGCCATACTCAAGCAATCTTTGTAGGTGGCGATGAATGCCTTCAATTGCGGCTCTTGGGAGAGGGTACTGTTTGACGTGCACTGGTGTAGCACTAGGCTTGAGGGTTACAATCACTGGAGCTATATGTTTGGCTAGGCCTGGAGGGCTGCCTTCTGCCCATACTCCAGGTGGTGCATCAATACTTTTCAAAGTTTGTTCAAAATAGGTATCTTGTATCGAATCATCAATGTAGTATCTCCATTCTTCCTCTCGGGGAACTGTCAGCAGCATCACTCCTGCTGGTTTGGTTTGGGGATTTACTGTCATTTGCATTTCTCCTTGCTCAGAGAAAGATATTTGTGCTTGAAGCTTGGCTAACATATCTCGTCCCAGTAGTGGTACTGGACATTCGGGCATGTAAAGGAATTGATGAGTTACTTGCTGTCCTCCCAGACTGCATATTCGGTTTTGAAGAAAAGACTTTGTGGCTTTGGCACCAGTTGCTCCTATAATGGTGACTGCTTTTGTAGTGAATGGGGCTATCTTTTTGTCTATTACTGAATGTTGTGCTCCAGTATCAACCATAAAGTCCATAATTTGGTCTCCTATTTGTATTCCGACCATAGGCTCCTGGAGACCTAAAGCAAACTTGGAGCCCGGTCTGTCCTAATCCACGTCATTCTCATCATGGGCTGGTGTGGCCAATGCTTGAATGGCTCCTCCTCTCTCTCGCTGGAATTGTTCTCGATTGGCTCCTCCTCGGCTTCGGGGATAGCTTCGTCTTTCTTCTCGCCACTGATGGCTGCTGTCGTCATCATGCTGGGCGTCTTCGAGTTGCGGGCACGTATCTCTCCAATGTCCTTCCTCTCTGCAATAGGCGCATTGGTTCACGCCTAGTCTCTGGGTCCGGCCTCCGCCTTGACCCCGCCCTCTTCCTCTGCTCCTTCGACTAGGGACAACTCCCCTTTTCTGTTCCACTATGGCCGCAGCCAAAAAATCAGCTTTCTTCTTCATCTTTCTATCACATTCTCTCTGTCTTTCAGTATCACGATTCACATACACCTTATGAGCGACTTCCAATAACTGTGTTGCATTCATGCCCGCAAACCCTTCTAACTTCTGTAATTTGCGTCTAATGTCCGGTTGAGACTGGTTTACAAAAGCAGAATTCACCATACATAAACTTCCTGGTGCCTCGGGATCATAGGGAGTATACATTCTGTAAGCTTTAGTTAATCTCTCATAAAAATCTGCTGGGCTCTCATCTATCCCTTGGATAACTCCTGCAACTTTAGAAACATAGAAACATAGAAATATGACGACAGAAAAGGACCACATGGCCTATCTAGTCTGTCCTTCCATAACAACTACAACAGTCCACTTTTTGCCTTTAGAGATCCTCTGTGTTGGTCCCATGCTTTCTTGAATTCAGTTACTGTCCTCATCTCTACTACCTCCACTGGGAGACTATTCCACGGATCCACTACTCTTTCCGTAAAGAAATATTTCCGCATATCACTCCTGAATCTATCTCCCTTTACCCTCATCCCATGTCCCCTCGTAGCAGAACTTGCTTTCAATTGAAAGAGGCTCTCTCCCTGAACATTTATGCCACGGAGGTATTTAAACATCTCAATCATATCACCTCTATCCCGCCTTTCCTCTAAGGTGTACATATTAAGATCCTTAAGTCTGTCCTCATATGCTTTATAATGAAGCCCATTAATCATTTTGGTAGCAACCCTCTGCACCGACTCCATCCTGTTCACATCCTTTTGAAGGTGCGGTCTCCAGAATTGCACACCATACTCCAAATGAGGTCGCACCAAAGACTTATACAGAGGCATTATCACCTCCTTTTTTCTGCTAGCCATTCCTCTCCGTATGCACCCAAGCATCCTTCTAGCTTTTGCTGTCGCCTTTTCCACCTGTTTAGCTACTTTAAGATCATCAGACACAACCACGCCTAGGTCCCGCTCTTCTTTAGTGGACAAAAGTACTTCACCTCCTATACTGTATTGCTCCCTTGGATTGCTGCAGCCCAAATGCATGACCTTACATTTTTTAACATTAAATCCCAGCTGCCAAATTCTAGACCATTCTTCAAGCTTAGCTAGATCCCTCCTCATGTTATCTACCCCTTCCTGGGTGTCTACTCTATTGCAGATTTTGGTATCATCCGCAAAGAGGCAAACCTTACCCGACAGCCCTTCCGCTATATCACTAACAAAGATGTTAAAAAGAATCGGACCAAGGACAGATCCCTGGGGCACACCACTGGCAACATCCTTCTCCTCAGAGTGAGCTCCATTTACCTGTACTCTTTGTCGCCTCCCACCCAACCAACTTCTAACCCAAGCAGTAACTTTAGGGTCCATCCCTAGGGTGCTCAGTTTGTTTATAAGTCGCCTGTGAGGAACAGTGTCAAAGGCTTTACGGAAATCTAAATACACCACATCTAGAGCTCTCCCTTGGTCCAACTCCCTGGTCACCCAGTCAAAAAAATCAATCAGATTTGTCTGACAAGACCTGCCTCTGGTGAACCTCTGGTGAACCTCTGGTGAACCTTTGGAAAGGTTCATAGCTTTCTGGCCCCCCCTTTTCAGGCCTTGTAAAAAGCCTTGGCGAAAACGGGCTAGGGCTGTGGATCCTTCATCTGTATTTGGATCCCATTGGGGGTCTTCATTCGGGAATTCTCTCTGAGCTGCTTCTCGACGGTCTATTATATTCTGCCCCTGTGCCGGAGCTACAGGGTTCTCTGCCATCCATTCAATAGCTGCTTTTCTAATTCTTGCTCGCTCTTCTGTCGTGAATAGGGTGGTCAGGAGCTGACGGCAATCTGGCCAAGTGGGTTGGTGAGTTTCCATAATACTAGTTACTAATTCTGTCAGCTCCTGGGGCTTACTAGTATAGGAGGCGTAATGCGACCTCCAATTTAATAAATCAGTTGTAGAGAAAGGGATATACACATAAGTTAGGGGTCCCGCTACCACTTCATCATTATCATTCTTTACGGGCACTCCCGGTACTTGCCGTAAGGGAAACAGTTTGGCTGCCATGGGTGTCTTTTGGGATCTAAGGGTTATTGTTGTTGCCTTTGCAGGAGTCACTTTCTTTTTCTCAACAGGTTTTGCTTTGGGTTTCTCTCTCTCTGGCGTGCTAGTGCTAACGCTGGCTTTCTCAAGTATTTGTACACTTTCCTCCTCATCTGGGGGATTCTCTCTTTCTCCTTCTTCGGTCTCCACTTCTGACTCGCTTTTTAGGTCCTCCTCTTCTTTTCCCGCTAATTCTTCCTCTTTCTCTCCTCCGGGAGGGGGATCAGGGGTTGGGTCCCGCCTCAGCTCTGGCCGTCTCTGGGGTTCTGGGGCAGGACGCCGGGTTACTCTTACTGGACCTGGGGTTCGGGGCTGCCTGAGAATTATTTCTGGGGAATCAGGATCTGCCAAGATGGGCTTCTTTCTGGCTTTCTTATCCTGCTCTTTCATTCTAGGCTGTTCCGTTTTCTGTCTAGAATCTGTTTTAGCTAACATTATTCTGCACTGTTCCTCATAACAGCGCTGCGCCCAGGGGGGCGGATCTTCACAAATACTTAACCAGGAATCTATATAGGGGTACTGGTCGGGGTGCGCTATCCGCACTCTATGGTGTATTGACTGAATAATCTCTACATTGAACGTTCCCTCTCGGGGCCAGATGGGGTCTAGATTGGGCCACTCCCTAGTACACAAAATCTGCAAACGGGCTGCTGTCATTTTAATACCATAATCTCCTGAATATCCCTCTTTAAAATGTGCGATCATACATTCTAGTGGAGTGTTTCTAGTAGACCCCGCCCCTCCCATTTCGATGTGTGCGCGCAACAACAGACAGAAGGGAAAAGGAGGGCGGACCGTGGGTAAGGGGTCCACACGGCCCTGGAAACGTATAAGGAGTACAAATAACAAGACAAGACAACAATCGCTTCCCCCTTTTCGCGACCTGAACGCGGTCGCCCGGTCAGGAAATGCGCTAATCAGGGGTCCGCCTTCACTTGGTCCGTGCTGCCAGACCTCTCATTCACACTTCGTTCACACAATCATGCTAGCAACGTATCCCAGAATGCATTCGTTTCTATCTGTTCTGACTAGTCTTTTCCAATTTCCCAATTACAAAAAGGATGGGGGTTTCACCCGGCGAATTCCCATGCGGGGTTACTCGGCCCTTCCTTGAGAGGTGATCATGCTCTCTTACCAATTCCCAATATCTCGAGATTACAAATTCCAAAGTTCCAAGTTCCAATGGCAGTACTGCGCTTTCTATTTCTGTCTAGACCCAAAATCAAAACTATACTCACCGGATCCGGTCCTCAAACTTCCCAAGCAGGCGCATGAGTTGGACCTCGGACTCCCCTCACTCGGGTTCGAGGCGTTGACTCCAGCCGGGCTCGTTACCCGCCGAGGTCCGACCAGCTCCCTCCGATACAAGGGACCGGTGGCGCCAGGGAGCAGCCCTCGTCGGAAGGGCGCGATCCCGGCAGGACCAAGCCTATAGAGGCGGAAAGTCGTGGTATATTGCCCTATATACACTTTGATTCCACAACTTCCCGGCCAACGCACCAAGGAATATGTAGCAGCAAAGCGCAGACAAACCAATGATACCAGGAGTCTGTTCAAAAGGTCCAAATCATTTATTTGTGCACAAGTCTCGAACCAATCAATTTCAAAATGGCTGAGCAAAGTTTTCAAGCATTACAACAACTTTTATAGACTTCTGTTCCATTCTAGGTATAGAAAAACATTTCATTGGTCCCGGTAACCTCCCGTACCTCTTCTATTGGTCCCGGTACTGATAAGTTTATCCAGTTATGTCCCTCCAGTGGGCATGACACCTGCATACCCCCCTTCTAGTCCCAATTACAATGGTCAGTTCATCAACTTGTTACTTTCACACTCTCAAGGTTATAGAACCAATTTGTACGTGCAGAGGAGCTGGGCTCTGCAACACATCTGTCAGCACTCCTAATTATTTCTTTGCAGATGTACTTTTTCTTATCAGTAACTTTTAAACATGTCTTTTCTGTATTTTTCCATCTTTCAATACTGCAGTTCTGCTTACCTAAGCTAATTCAATATTTCTACTGAGTTCTATCTTACAATAGCAGCATATTGGGGGATGTGCAATCCTATATGCCTCTCCACAGGCCTCATTTACAGGTCAAGCTAGCCATGCTGGCCTGCTTATGTTCAGACACTGTGGGTCACAGGCCTGCACCTGCCACAGTAGTAGTATTTTCACTGTGGGCATGTGCATGGGCAGAGTTCAGGAGGAGCATAGGCAAAGTGCACAAGTATGCATGTCAATTCCGAAGTAAAAGGTATTAATGAACAAACCTTTTCAAAGAAGGGGAAACTGTAAAACTCGAGGACACAAATGGGGTCATTCCAACCCGCTATTCGTGCCCCTTTCCGCCGACAGCTAACCTCCACTCTGGTTGTAAGGTTAAGTTAGATGGGGGCGGGGAAGGGGCAGATCGGGAGTGGAGTTAGGGTGGGCAGAGGGCAGTCGTCAGCCCTGGACGTACAGGGCCGATTCTAATGTAGGCCCTGTACATCCAGGGCCAGCGACCTACACGGGGAAGTTATTCCACCACCGAGGTGGAATAACTTCCCTAGTCGCCAGGGGTCAGCAGGCCCGGGGCCAGAAAGCTGCAGAGGGAGCAGTGAGCATTCCCCGCAACCTGGCCCTGGCCTTGGGAGGCTGGATCGGGGATCGGGTTGTGGGGCATGCAGTGCAGGAGCCGGCATCCGGGATGACGGCTTTACAATGGACCCATGGTGCCATGGCAACTGGATACCATGGTGCCACGGCTACATTGTAAAGCCCAGACTGAGTTAGTCTGGCATGGCCTGTACGTGCAGGCCGGGCTGAATCGCAGTCCCGGCCTGCAAGTACAGGCCTGATCATGATTCTGATCCTGTGGGGCTAGACGTGCCCCGCGGGATCAGAATCACGACGCCCTTCGTACGTTCAGTTCAGATCAGGTGTACAGAGGTCTTGTATGTCCAGGATGGAACTGAGCCTAAAATGAAGCTGCAAGGAGGTAAACTTAGAAGCAATGTCAGGAAATACTTTTTCATTGAAACAGTGGTGGATGCATGGAATTCCCTCCCGATGGAGATGGGGGGAGGGCAAATACAGTGACAGAATTCAAAATGGCATGGGACAGACACAGTGGATCTCTTTATGGCAAGAGGATTTATTTATTTATTTAATCTTAAAGCTAAGGCAGTTTACAGAGTAACTTAAACAAAACAAATTGTACATGGTGTGATGTAACTTAACTTAGATTAACTTGAATTAACTTAAATTATAAATTGAACAAATAGTTAAAAAACATAACTTATACCCATAGGGTCCAATGCAGAACCATCTAGCTCCCGCGACTGCAGAATTGAATGCACTTTGGGGCCACCCATTTTTTGGGCATCTGGATGACCCGGACGTGCCCCTGTTGGAATCAGGCTCATAGAGGGCAATTCCAAACTGTGAATGTCTGGTCTGTCCGGATGTCCAAATAATGGACGGGGCTCAGTTGTACCAGATTCTGCAAGCGCGGGAGCTAAACGTTCCCACGTTTGCAGAATCTGGGAACATGGATGAGTTGGCATGCACAGTATTCTGAGCAGAGAGACAAACAGCATGCTGCCCATCTCCACCACTCAGTGCTCCTGCTGGTGTGCCAGGGCAGTGGCATTCCGTCGCCATGGCACTGGAATGCCCAGCAGGAGCAAGCAAGGCCCAACAGCGGGGTAAGTCTATTTCCCCCACCGCCTGATCCTCAGCAGGGTTTGCCAGGGCCGGGGTTGGGCGGAGGGGCCTCACCTGCTGCGGCTCCTTGTGTTGGGGAGGGCTGCCTGTCCCGTTCACTACCTTTGCTGGGACTTATTCCACCAGTCTGACGTCCAACCTGCACCCGCCGGATGTACAGAGGCCTGCCCGGAATGGCCTCTGTACATCCGGGTGCCTGACCCCTCTCTCATTCTGCCCTCATGCCGCCCAGTCGCCACCACCTTCTGTCCCCATCCGGTGCACCCTGCACAAAGGCCCTGTGAATGCAGGGAGCAGGGGGATCAGAATATGGTCCCGGGTCTAAACGGGGGTTGGATGTCCATCACAGATATCCAACCCCACTATTCAGGGGTTAGAATGACCCCATAATGTAATAGGACATAAGCATAACAGGAATATGGTCAGCAATGAGAATTGGTGACATCCTACGCGCTAAAGTTAATTGCGTGTATAGCATAGAGAGGACTTAGATGTGAGCTGGGGAAGTTGAGTGGGTGTGGGGAGGAGAGGGGTGGAAGGGAACGAGAGGGGAGGGTTCTTGGAGGGTGGGTGTGTACTCGGAGAGTTAGCTTTTGCTTCCAAACTTCTCTTGGAAAAGATGTGTTTCCATTGCCTCAGAAGAATCCAAGTCATCAATGTCCCCGTTTAATGACCATTACTAAGTTTAAGTTACAATGTAAATCGCTTTGACTAAATGATAAAGAGGCATAAAAGACCTGTTAAATAGATTCTTTTTGAACTCTATTAGATCAGTTACTGCACGTAGGTGATCTGGTAGAGAATTCCATATGATTGGGGCATAAAGGGAGAAGGCCTTGTTGGCCGTGGCTGTGTTGTTTTTTGGATTATGGTGATTAAAGGTAGACTGAGGAGAGGTCTTGGATTATTTTGAAGGTTGTCAGTATGGCTTTACATTTTGCGCTTGTTCTGATAGGTAGCCAGTGCAGCTGTTTCAGCACTGGAGTGATGTGCTCAGTTTGGGTAGCACTGGATAAGATGCGTGCAGCTGTGTTCTGTGCTACCTGCAGGGAGTGGAGAGTATATTTTGGAAGGCCTTGGAAAAGAATGTTGGAGTAGTCCTTAAATGCACGCAGATGGTGTACTGTTTTTATTTGGTGATATATGGCTCTGGTAATGTTGCTGATGTGAGGCTGTAGAGATGGGTGTTGGTCTGTGGTTATGCTGAGATATCTTACTTCAGATTTTACCTTTAGGTCTGTTCCTGCAACTTTTATGACTGCTGGTGGACTGTAAAATAAACGTAGCTATCTTTTAAACTTCAACAAAAAGAGGGGGTTGACCTGCATGGAGCGGCAGCTACAATCTTAAACAAAGGCACGGGAGGGGGGCAGTGACCTGCATAGAGCGGCAGTTACAACTACTTTAGCCACCTTATTGGGCAGACTGGATGGACCATACTGGTCTTTCTCTGCCATCATATACTATGTTACTGGTTTTAAGCTTCACCACACCAAATAACAGAACAGTATAAATCAGGTTTCATCTCTCCCCCTTTTCAAATCCATGTAAACGCTCACCTCTTTGAGGCTGCCTTTGGGTCCTGATCCCTTGTTCTCCCCGTCTCTCCTTACCTTTCCTTATTTGTACCCTTGTTCTCCACTATCGTACTGTCTGTCTTGATTTGATTGTAAGCTCTGATGATTAGGGACCTTCTTCTATATATATCTGTACAGCGCTGCGTATACCTTGTAGCGCTATATAAACGCTTAGTAGTAGTAGTAGTAATAAGGGAGGTGGTTGTATTTTTTTTTTTTTGTAGAATGGAAAAGAGAGAATAGTCTAGCAGTGTCTATAGACGTCTCGTCGGACAATAGAAATGATAATTATGTCCTGAACGATGCATGTGATACACTTGGAAAAATTAACATCTTAAAATGCCATTGGCTCTTCTGCCTCTCCTAGTCTCCCCTTTTGTGCTCTTCCAGGCAGCCTAAGGATTGGGAGAACGGTGGAGAACGGAGAAGAATGAATGAAGTTGGTATAAAGTCTGAAGCAAAAAGTAGCACAGATGCAGACAGACCTGAGCAAGACCTGCATTGACAGAGGTTCTAATCAATGTTCCCGCTAAACTTTGCTGAGTCCTCCTGCTGGTGGGGGGAAGTGCAAAGAAATCGCTTAAGCGATCGCACTTAGGATCGCACAGCATCGGCAAGCCCTCGGGACCTGCCTATGCCGCGCGATCCTAATCGCGATCGCTTTGCACCTTCCCCCCCACCGGCAGGAGGACTCAGCACAGCTTAGCGGGAACATTGGTTCTAAGATAATAACTTTGGATTAAGACCTAAAGAAAAACTAAGGAAATGAAAACCAGCAGGGATGCAAACTTTGGTTTTGTTTTGTAACAGCACATGCCATTTTAAAATGAAAAAAAAATGAAAACCTGGTACTGAGAGACAATGCTTAAATGAGCAGAAATATATATTAAAATAAATCATCAAAACTGAGAAATAAACGGGTTGCTTGCTTGCTTTAAAGTTTACAGAACAGAGAGTATTGATGTCCAATAAAGACCATATGACCTATCCAGTCTGCCTGTCTGCACCAACTACTAAGCTCTGCAATTCCTTCCTCTCCCTCAGAGATCCTCTGTGCTTGTCCTCAGTTCCACTACCTCCACTGTTTCACGCATCCACCGCAACGAAGGGGGATCAAACTGTAAGAATATTAAACCCACATTTATTCTTAAGGTTTTAAATCCTACTAAGCATTTAGAGTTGGAAATAATCAGTGTTGGTGCCCTGTAGTAAATGTCTCGGATCAAAAACATACTGCAGTAAACCATATCCAGATAAACATTAGTCACCTAATACATTACAGCCTTTATAAATCTTTAATCACATCAAGCTGTGCTACATTGTATATGGAAAATGCAGCCATCGGTTCAGGGAGAGAAGTAGATGATTTGTTTCTTAAAATTCCACAGCTTGGTCTAAATCGAAATAAATAGTGTTTCAGGGTTGACATTTACAAGGATACAACAAACTAAACATCTCATTTAATCTAGAACATCTGTCTGACCCTCAAAATACCTGCAAAGACTACAATATTTTATCCTTTATTTAATACCTCATTTCATCATTGTGCCAGCCATGTCACCTAGGAATGTGCTGTCATTTAAAAAGAAGAGAAATACCAATGGTATTTTGCATTTTTGATTAGTTTAATTTCCAGTCTCAAAGGACAAAACACTCTGCAAATTATAATTTTATTTCATTTGTCTTTTAGTGTGCACAAAGAGGGTAGCTTTCTAAAAAAAAATAAAGCCTAGATTTATACATGAACAATGCATGTAAACCTAGGTATTTTGGTCATATATGCATGTAAGTGGCCTCAGAAAAATCAAGACTACCCCACGCATGAAGGAAAGGATGAGCATGTCTTGAAAAGCTAGAGTCAGTTGGTAATTCTATAGATCACTTGAGACATACAGTAGTTGAGTTCTTGTGTTAGTCTCCAGGGGCTACACAAAGCCAAATGTGGGCCGCAATCTCCCCTCATCCTCCCATACAAGTACAGAGGAAGCTTTCTGGAAATGAAGGGAAGCCTCCCTCTGCTGGGAGTTTAGGAGCCCCTTCCTGGAGTGAAGGGGATCTTCAGTACTTTAGCAGCCTACATAGAACTGATTCCACCAACTCCCTAATTCGTGCTTCTCAGCTCTCTCCTAGAGCCAGTCAGGTTTTCAGGATTATTGCATTGACTATGCATGCTATAGATATGCATGTAGCAGTGATCTATAATATGCAAATCTATCTCATGCATATTCATTGTGGTGATCCTGACAATATGATTGGCAAGGTGTGCCTCTGGGAGAGGACTGAGAAGCACTGCCCTAATTTTCCCTTTGGGATATGCAGGAACAATATTGGGGGGAGGAGGAAGTGCTCATTCTTGTTGCCCTGCTGGTGCCAGCTGTCAAAATTGCATCTAGCGACTTCATGCCGTCTTCTGGACTCCAAGGGAATGGGTTATGGGAGGCTCCACACCCCACCATCACTGGTATTGTAATGCCAGTGTGTTACTTTCAGAAGTAATTTGAGCATTAAATCTCACGAAGACAAAGCCCCCTATAGTATACTGAACATTTAACATGGAGTGTTCTGGCAGCTAGTATCTATGATAAAATCAGCTAATAATTTGTATTATTGGCTTTTTAACATAAGAGGAGAAACCTAATGGTTAGAGCAGCAGGCTAAAACGAAGATAATGTTCAAATTCCACTTCAGCTGTCTGTAAATTTGTTTTTTAATTGTTTTTATTTGTACACTATTTTGACTGTTCAGAAAAGTGGTATAAACTTTTATAAATAATTACATAAAGCTAGACACTATGGGGGTCATTCTAGAACCCAAACAGGCCGTTTGCACATGCGCGGGAGACGTGTATCACCTGAAAAGGTCTACAGTCTTGGTCTTGGGCAAGCCACTTAACCCTCCATAGCCCATGTTCCCTGTAAAATAGTTATCTCCAAGTTATAATGCCCTGTTCAATGTAATTTCAGTTTGTTCAATGTAAACCGCACTGATGCAGAATAGCGCGGTATATAAGAGAAGGTAAATAAATAAATAAATATAGGCATATTCTGGTATATGGCACACAGCGATCTGTGCCCGGGGTCAAGAGGGGTGGAATGTGGGCATGGTTTGCCGTGGAGACGTGTATAATATATTCCAGAAAGGCCCATGTACGTTTTTTTTACTTCCCCGCAGATGTGCCGATTATTCCTGCCGGAGACATGGAATAAGGCCAGTACTTAGAAAATTTTCTGCTGTATTCTACAATTTGTCTCTGCAAGTGAGAGTATGTGTGTGTGGTCTGAGGGTTGCATGGGTGGATCTAGTGTGCTAGCCTGCAATTCAGGGAGGACATGAATGCCTGGCCAGTACCTGAACCTTACGGATGGCCTCAGTGTCACCAGGTGCCAGTGTGATACAGCAGCCATACATCACCTGTGCCAGGCACTGGGAAACATGACTGATGTTGTGCCAACATACCCCAGATTGTGCCACAAGGCCTACATCCTTACCCAGTCCAGAATCTATGCAAGCTGCAAGAGTAGTGATATATCTGGAGGCTGGCTACTTGGTATGATGGCACAGGGATTCCTCCTCCCATGCCCACAGGCCTGACAAGGGGAGCATTGCCACAAAGTAGACTGTGGGAAGGCAGACAGGGTTGCCCCACAGATAGCGGATGTATATAGACCGAAATAAGCCAAGACAAAGAGTGGACATGTAAGGAGCTCCTGTGAGAAATGTCAGTACTCAGATGTGTGGGAAACAGATGACATAGCCAGAAGGCCATAGTTATTAAAAGAAGGTACTTTTGCAGCTCAACAATATTATGCATCCTTTGGGGAATTGCAAAGTTAGTTAAGGTTTTTGTGAACTTGGTAAGGGTCCATACTTAGCATTTTAAAGTGTGTTTTTAGAGATGACAAATACAAGAATAACTGAAGCATTTTTATACTGTCAAGTACTTTATGATGCAAAGTATGTCATGACAAACATGTCAATATTTACTTTCTCTTATAACATATTAGAGTGCACTGAGATTACTTAGCACTTTTCTGGGCATGAAAAAGACTAGTATATTGTTTAGTTTGCATCAGCATTCATTTATCATTAGTATTTACGAGGGGGTACCCAAAATAAACAGGAATAACATTGTCGTGGGCGAAGCTTGTGTAGTACGCACTTCTGCCGCTAGGCGTGTATAGTACAACTCATTGTCAGTTCAGTGCCGCCTGTGTTGTCGACCTGGCTTGTTCTGTTCATCTGCAGTGATTGTTTTTGCTAGCGCTGTTTTGTTCTTGTTTCTTTTTTTATGATGACAAGTTTAAGTGAACAATGTGCAGCTGTGAAATTTTGTTTTCTACTCGGTAAAAATGCTGCTGAAACTGTTTTAATGTTGAAAACAGCTTATCAAGATGACGCTATGGGAAAAAGTCAAGTGTACCAGTGGTTTGCTCGGTTTAAAAATGGCGACATGTCGATTGATGACAAACCTCGTTCTGGGTGTCCATCAACTGCCCGAATCGACAAAAATATTGAAAAAATTAGAGAGCTTGTGCTCATAGACCATCGACAGACAATTGATCAACTGTCAGAGATTAGTGGGTTATCTTGGAGCTCGGTTCAGCGAATTTTAACGGAAGATTTGGGAATGAAAAGGATTGCTGCCAAGTTTGTTCCTCAGGTTCTGACTGACAATCAAAAGGAACATCGAGTTGAAACATGTCGTGTTTTGAAACAACAGCTTGAAACTGATCCAGATTTTCTGTCAAAGGTCATTACAGGTGATGAGTCATGGTGCTATGGTTACAACCCAGAAACAAAGCAACAGTCAAGCCAATGGAATACGTCATCGTCACCCCGTCCAAAAAATTGTCGTCAAGTCAAATCAAACATCAAAACAATGCTGATTTGCTTTTTTGATGCCAAGGGGGTAGTTCATTCAGAGTTTGTTCCCCCAGGTCAGACCATCAATCAAACCTTTTATTTGGAAGTTTTAAGAAGATTGCGCAACAGTGTTCGTCAAAAAAGACCCGATTTGTGGCAGACAGGAGACTGGTTCTTCCACCACGACAACGCACCTGCACACACAGCCATCTCTGTTAGACAGTTTTTGGCTAAAAATGGCATGGTTCCGCTGCCCCACGAACCTTACTCGCCTGACCTGGCTCCGTGCAACTTTTTCTTATTTCCACGCATTAAAAGGGGCGTGAAAGGACATCGATTTGACAACATTGAAGAAGTCAAGAAAAAAACGAGGGAGGAGCTGTCAGCCGTTTCTAAAGATGACTACAAAAAATGTTTCGAACAGTGGAAGCACCGGTGGGACAAATATATCAGTTGTAATGGAGAGTATTTTGAAGAGGATAAGGTTGTTTTGTAAAGAATATGAAATAAATAGCTTTTAAAAAATAATTCCTGTTTTTTTTTGGGTACCCCCTCGTATGTCTAGTTTGCATCAGGAAAATAGTGTCAGTGAGAACAGCAGCTTAGGAGATGCACATTTTAACTTAGGAGGTGTGGCTGTCAGAGGCATCAACGGGTATATTGCAGAGATGGGCACGATCGGAAACATGCATCTCTCCAGAAAAAGGTGAGCATGGGGATGTCAAAAACCATTTCAACGCCTACCCGTGTCCCATAGTATTAGCGGGGATGGGTCTCTTCTCTTCACTTTATGGCCTGTGCCTGCACCCGTGCATGGCTCCTGTGCATGGGCTGGCTGAATAGCAGATCAACCAACAGTAAGGATTTGAGGGTTTATTTTATTATATTAAATTGCTAGCTCTCTGACTGGGAGCTCTTAAAAGGGTATTTTGTATATTTTTAAAGCAAGGTTACTTTCTTTTTGGTGCTTTAGTGGAACTTTCCTTGAGCACAGTAGGTTGCTGAACTCTAGTAACCTCCTCAGTTTTGGGAACTGCTAAACACCTAATCAGGAGTTAGTGGGCCTGATTACCTGAGAGCAGCTGAGGCCTGCATAAAAGGCTCCAGTGCCCTGCCCTGTTGAGGCTTTCCTAACAAGGGCTCTACAGATAAACCAACAGTAAGGATTTGAGGGTTTATTTTATTATATTAAATTGCTTGCTCTCTGACTGGGAGCTCTTAAAAGGGTTTTTTGTATATTTTCAAAGCAAGGTTACTTTCTTTTTGGTGCTTTAGTGGAACTTTCCTTGAGCACAGTAGGATGCTGAACTCTAGTAACCACCTCAGTTTTGGGAACTGCTAACACCTAATCAGGTGTTAGTTCCCTCCCTACCCACCCCGACTCCCACCCACCCCTAGTGAGCAGCCTTGCTTTATAGGGCACCTCCCCATTTAACCAATCACAGAGAATTGGACCAGCACATTTTGAATATAATTAAAGAGATTTAACTGTTTTTTCTCTAAAAGGACTGCTGGGAAACCGGCTGGTACTTGCTAGATCTCTCTCTTTTGCTTTAACAGATACCTAAGCTCCACGAACAGAACAATGGCTGGGAAAAATCGTATCGCTAAATCTGTTGCCCCCGTTACAGCTTCTGCCTTGGTCCAGATAGAGGTCCTAATGCCAGTTGAAGGACCGGTTCCATGTGCAGGGTGCCTGCATGCTGAAGCTCTGAGGAAACAAGTGGAGGAACTCAGAGAGGAGGTGGCGAGGCTGAGGAGCATTCAAGACAGTGAGAAGTACATTGATGAGATGCTTCTTGCAGCAACCAAGCTCTCCAGCACAGGAGAAGATGGGTGCCAACAGAATGTCGATGGTTGGACACAAGTCACCAGGGCCTGCAAAATCACCAATCCAACTTCTCCAGCCCTTGAATTGAAGAACCATTATGCAGCCCTGGAAGTGGAGGAGGTGAAAGCATTCCTGGAAAGGGAAGAACAGAGCTCAAGTACCCCAAAGTTGCAGAATCAGTGACCAGAAGGAAACGAAGGGTAGTGATGGTTGGAGACTCTCTTCTGAGGGGTACTGAGGCGTCCATCTGCCGACCAGAATTGATGTCCAGAGAGGTAGGCTGTCTGTCTGGTGCCAAAATCCAAGATGTTACGGAGAGTTTGCCGAGACTCATCAAGCCCACTGACTATTACCCAATGTTGCTAATCCATGTTGGAACAAATGATACTGCCAGGTATACCTCGGAATGTATCAAAAGTGACTTCATGGCTCTGGGACAGAGGGTGAAGCAGTTAGGTGCACAGGTGGTGTTCTCTTCAATCCTCCCTGTTGAGGGTAAAGGCCAAGGCAGAGAGACTCGCATCCTGAAGATGAATGCATGGCTGCGTGGATGGTGTCATCGAGAGCGTTTTGGTTTCCTAGACCATAGGATGCTATTCCAAGGGTTGCAGAGCACAGATGGCATCCATCTGTCCAAGAAAGGTCAACGCATCTTCGGTAGTAGACTGGCTAATCTACTGAAGAGGGCTTTAAACTAGATTCATTGGGGATGGGTGAAGAAAGCCCCCAGGTAAGTGAAAGCCCCCAGGTAGGTGATACATTAAATACCTTTATGGAAATGGGTAACAGGGGTAACATATGGAAAGCAGTGTGTATAAATGCCCGTAGCATGGGAAATAAGATCCCTGATGTTGAAGTTTGGTGGGAGTGGCTGACTTGGATTTAGTGGCAGTTACAGAAACATGGTTCACAGAAAACCATGATTGGGATGTAACTATACCTGGCTATACTTTATTCAGAAAGGACAGGGTAGGAAGAAGGGGAGGAGGAGTGGCACTATATGTAAAAACTACTATTAAAGCTTTGGAATTGCAGAGCTTAAAAGGGAGAGAGGAGGCATTGTGGGTTAAACTAGAAAGAGGGAAAGAGAAATCTATTTGCATTGGTGTGATATACAGACCTCCCTCACAAGAGGAAGAGGTGGACAGAGAGTTAATTGAAGACATATGCAGCATTGCTAGGAAAGGGGAAGTGCTACTGATAGGAGATTTCAATATGCCAGATGTTGATTGGCACATTCCCGCTGCAGTATCATCTATAAGTAAGGAGATCCTGGATTCCCTCAGGGAGAACTATTCAGGCAATTGGTAACAGACCCCACACGTGAAGGGGCCATACTGGACTTGGTGCTTAACAATGGTGAAAGTGTTTCTGATGTTGTATTGGGAGATCATTTTCCATCCAGTGATCACCAGATGGTGTGGTTCAGTATTAGGACTAGGGCTGTTAGAATCCATTCAAAGGTGAGGATCTTAGACTTTAGGAAGACTAACTTTGCGAAGATGGGCCAATACCTCAGGGAGTCGTTAGTGGGATGGGAACAGCTGGGGGATGTAGAAAAACAGTGGGCAAAACTGAAAGGGGATATTTTAAGGACAACCAACCTTTTTGTTAAAATGGTAAATAGAGGTAAAAGGAAAAGGAGACCACTGAAAGTAGCTGAAAAAGTGAAGAAAAAGAGGGAGGCCTTCATGAAATACAAGAGATCACAGAGAGAGGAAGACAGGCATCTGTATTTGGAAAAACTTAGAGAAGCTAGCAAAGTAGTCAAGAAGGCAAAGATTCAAAAGGAGGAGGGAATAGCCAATGCAATAAAATGGGGGGATAAGACATTTTTCAGATATATTAGTGAGCAGAGGAAGGGCAACAGTGGTATTGTCAGACTCAAGGGTGCAGGGGAGGAATATGTAAAAGCTGATAAGGATAAAGCGGAATTGCTTAACAAATATTTTTGTTCTGTGTTCACAGATGAAGAACCAGGAGCAGGACCTCAGAAAACACCCACAAATAGGAACAGAAGAGAGGGACATCTTGAACAATTTTCAGAAGACTGTGTTCATGAGAAACTAGCTCAACTTAAAGTAGACAAAGCGAAGGGACCAGATGGGATACACCCTAGAATACTGGGGGAACTTGGGGACGTTCTAGCATCTCCACTGACTGACCATTTCAATGCCTCGTTGGAGTCGGGAGTGGTGCCAAAGGACAGGAGAGAGGCTCATGTGGTGCCTTTACACAAAAGCGGAAGTAAAGATGTGGTTGAAAACTACAGGCCGGTTAATTTAACTTCGGTGGTGAGTAAATTATTGGAAACGCTGCTGAAAGAGAAAATAGTGAGGTTTCTGGAGTCCAGCGGATTACAGGATCCGAGGCAGCATGGATTCACCAGAGGCAGGTCTTGTCAGACAAATCTGATTGATTTCTTTGACTGGGTGACCAGGGAGTTGGACCGAGGGAGAGCCCTAGATGTGGTGTATTTAGATTTCAGTAAAGCCTTTGACACTGTTCCCCACAGGAGACTTATAAACAAACTGAGCAACCTAGGGATGGACCCTAAAGTTACTGCTTGGGTTAGAAATTGGTTGGGTGGGAGGCGACAAAGAGTACAAGTAAATGGAGCTCACTCTGAGGAGAAGGATGTTACCAGTGGTGTGCCCCAGGGATCTGTCCTTGGTCCGATTCTTTTTAACATCTTTGTTAGTGATATAGCGGAAGGGCTGTCGGGGAAGGTTTGCCTCTTTGCGGATGATACCAAAATCTGCAATAGAGTAGACACCCAGGAAGGTGTAGATAACATGAGGAGGGATCTAGCTAAGCTTGAAGAATGGTCTAGAATTTGGCAACTGGGATTAAATGTTAAAAAATGTAAGATCATGCATTTGGGCTGCAGCAATCCAAGGGAGCAATATAGTATAGGGGGTGAAGTACCTTTGTCCACTAAAGAAGAGCGGGACCTAGGCATGGTTGTGTCTGATGATCTTAAAGTAGTAAAATAGGTAGAAAAGGCGACGGCAAAAGCTAGAAGGATGCTTGGGTGCATACGGAGAGGAATGGCTAGCAGAAAAAAGGAGGTGATAATGCCTCTGTATAAGTCTTTGGTGTGACCTCATTTGGAGTATAGTGTGCAATTCTGGAGACCACACCTTCAAAAGGATGTGAACAGGATGGAGTCGGTGCAGAGGGTGGCTACTAAAATGATTAGTGGTCTTCATTATAAAGCATATGAGGACAGACTGAAGGATCTTAATATGTACACGTTAGAGGAAAGGCAGGATAGAGGTGATATGATTGAGATGTTTAAATACCTCTGTGGCATAAATGTTCAGGGAGAGAGCCTCTTTCAATTGAAAGCAAGTTCTGCTACGAGGGGACATGGGATGAGGGTGAAGGGAGGCGTTGTTAGGGCATTCCCAAGGGCCAGAACATCCTTGCCTGATCACAGAAACATCATAGGCATCCGATGTCACATCTAACTTTAGACCTGCTCTGAGGCGCACATAGCAGTGAACAAGCATTTGAAAAGTACTTGTTTTAGCTGAAAACCATCCATAGGGTGTAGAGAAGAAAGCGCTCCATCATCCCCAGTATTCATCACATTTTCAACTATAGCAGCGGTGGGATTTGAACCCTGACTGCCTTGTTCTAACCCACTATGCTAATTATTATGCCCTGCTGGATGTTCTGAAATATGGTTCAGTGGCTAAGTAGACACCCTCTGCAGATGTCCCTATTGGGCGCATCCAAGTTTGTAAAATCACATCGGCACCTGGATGTTCCTGCATTTTTTTTTCAGACGTTCTGGCTTAGACGCCCCAGATTTCACTTGGATGGATCTTCTAAAATTCCCCTCTATGTGCCATTTGGGCAAGTCACTTCGCCCTCTATTACGGCTGGTACAAATTTAGGAGCCTATTTAGTAATCCAGATTAAAATAGCACATTTGTATGATATTTTCTCTTGAGACTCACTAATCTCTGCTACTTCAGTACTACAGGTTAATGAATCCAATGTAAATATTCTTTTGAATTTCTGCAGCTGGGAATATCCTACATTCCCAGCCACAAAAAGACACTGATAGCGGGTCTCAACTCAGGCTTACTGTGTCTTGAAATCCTAGGCAATTAATGTAAAAATAATTGCCACCCACCCCATGATCTATTCAAAAAATATTATGGCTCCTTAAAGGTTAGGACACTGCTAGCTCCCTATCTCCTAATGTCATTTTGTGTGCATAAAATTTCAAGATGGTGTGCATTCAAAATTGATTGTATGTGCATGAAACAATGAATCTACACACATAATTGATACACACAGGAGTGGAGGAGTAGCCTAATGGTTAAAAACACTAGTTTCAGACCCCAGAGACCAGGGTTCAAGTCCCACTAGTACTCCTTGTGGCCTTGGGCAAGTCACTTAACCCTCCATTGTCCAGAAAAATCCAAGTTATGAACATCCCTGTTTAAGGTACATTACCAAGTTTAAGTTTCAATGTAAACTGCTTTGATTGAAATGATAAAGCAGTATATAAAATTGGTTTGCCTTTATAAAAAAGTTCTAACACATAGCTTTCTAAAAATAAAACAAATGGGTGAAATGAACTGGAAAAATACCCAATAATCAGGAAAAGAATTGCAAAAACATATAACCAAATTAAAACTTTTTGTGCTGTGCACATCCCTACCACCCAGCCAAAAGACTGAGGACTGTAGCCCAGCCCATAAATGATCTTTGAGGTATTTATAAGAGGTTGATAATTTATCTCATATTGGGGCCTATTTATTAAACCACATTAAGGTTTCATACTTAGCTTGCACTAACTGTAGTAACAGAACGATCTCTGTGGTTATTGTTGGGAGCGTTCCCGCCATTTGGGGGAAGGCGGGCATGTTTTTTAGGTAGCACGGTGGTTGCTACTGTGCACTGAAGGACATGTTTATTAAGCCTTGTGCTGGTAACGCATGTGGGTCATATTTCCAGTGTGGGGCTTTGGACTAACTGCAGGTGGGTGGGTGCATCCATTCCCCTGTGGTTATCGTGCTTCAATGCAGTAAAACGGCCACAGGAGAAACTAATGCCACTCACAGAGTAGCACAGAGATTTTGGCGCGAGGCCTCTTGCTACTTTTTAGCACTGTGCCAAAACTGCATGCCAACCCCACGGTACCCTTTAGTAAACAGGCCCCAAACTGCACAATAGAGCTTCCAAAATGCAGTGAATTCCATCTCTGGAGATTTAATGAACTGTTCTGCATTACATGCAGCAATGACCTCTTGCCCCCTTCCCCACCCCTTCGTGCCCCTTATTATGAATTTTTACATTAATGCAGCATGTTCACCATCTTTATGCCACGCATTTACTGTTAACATGTGCCCCAAACTAGCGCAGCTTAGTAAATAGGCGATTTTGTGATATCTCGATCCCCAGATTGTTAATTTGAGATCAACTCTCTTAAAGAGAAATAATTTGCAATCCTAATTTCGCTGCATTACTAAGATCTTTATTCATTAACCTGTAGTAGCCCACATTAATGTTAATTCATGTATGCAGGTACATTACTTAGTGAACAGTCCCTTTGGACAGAATGGGACTTGTATTAATAACATGTGCATTAACCTAGATAAGGTCACCGTGTGTTAGCTCACATGTGCTAAGAAGTCTTTAAGAGATAAGGGAATAAGTTCCAATTTCTTAACATCTGTTTTGTACTCAGAGAGGCTGTCAAACTTTATAAAAGGCCTAACAATTTTTGGATAGATACTAAGGTGTTCACAGCGTACAACAGACCATCATCTGCAAACAATACAATGCTATATTCTCACAGTTTCCAGGAGTAGACTTTCCATTAGAACAGACTTAAAAGTACCTAATGAGCTTTGTAATGCTTTTAGAAACTTACTGGAAATTCACCCTTCCTGGTTACTTCACTTCTTTTTTTTTAACTTTACATTTATTAAATTTGTCAAATTTTACAAGTACTACATACAGCTTGCCAGATAAAAAAAGAAAATTATATAAAGTCAAGTAATCTATATGTACTGTGTAGACCTTAATATTATGACAAGAACCAAGAAGTAAGTCTGAAGCTAGGTACTTAAAAGAGATACAAATGTCCCAGAAAAAGAAAGAGACAACACAGCCAAGAAAGAACAATTTATTGGGCTAAATGCACCATCAGACCCCTAGGTAATTGTTGGGAGCTCCAACATTTTTGTCTCAATAAGAAATTTCAACTGATCGGGCTCAAAACACATAGAGGCACATTCTGAATTGGCCATCCAGCCTCCTGTGCGGCCAACCAGAAGCAGAACACCTGGAGTTAGACCCGATTCTGATCCCGCCTGATTCTGGTCAGCCTGCATGCACAGCAGATCCCTGGCTACCTCAGTCAGGCTCCTGAATGGAGCTGTGGTGCCATAGCGTCCCATTGCCATGGCACCGCGACTCCATTCAGGAGCCGCAAATGCCGGCCGCCACTGACCTTCTTCTTTCCCTGCAGCCAGACCCTCGATCCGGCCTCCCATGTCCAGGGTCCGGCTGCAGCTGTGGGGAACTTACTGCAGCCCCCTACCTCTTTGACCCGGCCCATAGGCATGATCCTCCGACATCCAGGGAGACTTATTTCACCTCTGCGGTGGAATAAGTTCCCCGTCCATGTTCACAGCCCTGGACTTAGAGGGCCGACTTCAGAATTGGCTCTGTACATTCGGGGTCATGCGTCCATGCCCTGCCCTCACTGCATCTCAAACATGCCCCCTCCTGACCCTGTCTAAGCCTCCCCATATGAACGAGCTCTTCGTATGGGGAGGCATTAGCCAGGGATGGCAGGAGAGCGAATAGTGGGGATGGATGTCCAATCCGGATGAACATCCCCGCTATTCGTGCCACTGAATAACCCCCATAGAGGGACATGTTTACTAAATTGTGCTAAGAATCGGCATCTTAGCATGTCTTTAGTACCAAAAATTAGCACTGGAGGTTTGGTCAACATGTGCTAAATGCTGACGGTGTTCCCGGCAAGTCCCACTGACGTGGTGGTAAGTGCACTCGCTCTAACTTCAGCATTGACAGCTAGTGCACACAAAAGACACCCACTCTCCACTCCTAATTCACCAGTCGCCACCCAATTTCACTCTAAGGATTTTTACTGCACTGGGATTTTTAGCGTGCTTACATTTACCGCAGCCGCACGCTGTTTACCATGCACTAAACCCCGCGCTAATCATTAGCACACTTTAGTAAACATGCCCAGTAGCAAACTGTGGCAAAAGTGACACATTTACAAGGAAATCTAAGCTGGAACTGCCCTCTAAGGGAAAGAACTTCCTGACATGTCCCTACTTTTATCACAAGAATGGCTGAATGTTCCAGTAAGAGATGCACAAGGGTTGGCAATCTATTGTGTGATGTCATCGGTAAATGTCTCCATATTCAAACTCTCTAAAAATGATCTAATATTTTCCTCATACCTATGTGGAATTGAATCATACAGAGATTTAGAATAATCCATAAATGTATTACATATTTATTTAGCTGCATTAGCTATTTAATATAGGAATTGATAAATGCTAATGACATGGACCCATCCTAACAGTGCACTGTCTTAACTGAGGCCTGTGGGAATCCAAACCTTTGCAACTTTGCTCTGAGGAACTGAATTTTGTAGTGTTTGTCTGTTGAAAGTGTTGGAAAACGGTTTCCTTTTTTGTTGTATTTCTTCCTTCTTTCATCTATTTTGTCTTCAATAAAATTCATTGTGTGAGGACTTTATCAATGTACCGAGAGCTAGTTCCTTGGGCCTAGGGGCAAGTGCTCACCTTATTAGAAGAATCATAAACCATAGCTACGGAAGGTTTTGGCAGGACCTTGCAGTACTTGAAGTTTACCCCTTGTTCTACACAAGGGTTGAAGGGGGTTATACTTTCAAATATGAATGGACAAATGGATCTTCTTGATTTGCAAAACCTATAATTAGATAGAGCTTCTGCTCCTGTCTTACTCTCTTTTCTTTATCCTGTGCTCTCCTCTGTTGTATCTCTCTGTTTCAATGCTCATCCCCATGTAGGTACCTCTGTATGTGGTAATTCCAGCTTTTGCTAGTTTCATCTGTATGGGCAACATTATCTACTCTTTACCAAACATAGTCACGACCAGAGGCACAAGAACTCAGTGAGTACAGTTCATGCATTTTTTCTACGGAAAATAACAGTATGCAGTGGCTTATATGTTCCAGGGAAGCTATTCCTATTTATTATTCTTTTTATTAGTTTTATATTTCTTTTTGCTGATAATGATAAGACTGCCCAATAAAGAGTTGTTGCCTCTGAGCAGGGCTTGTTGTCCTACAGTAACTCTGGATGTTTGACTTATTTGGGCATGCTCAAAATATTCTCAAAGCTTTCTATGAGCTCTGAATGTGGAAATGTTAGGAGGATGGTCTGGCTGGTTATCACTTACTTTGTAGAACAAAATATTATTTGGACAGTGTTATCAACACATTGTTATGAAATGGATGCGAGAAAAGCTCTTTGAATTTTACGTCAGAGAGAAAGAAAGTGACTCAGAGATAATGTAAGTCACCCAGTTTGTGAACATAGTTCTTTAACTCTTGAGGAGAACTCCCTAAATATTATAGGTGGAGTCCAGCTATTCATTTATATATAGACATCCATCAAACGTTGGGCCTAAACACAAGCTCATGAATGCCCTGACCCACTAACTAATTGTTTGCCAGGGCACTTTTCTTTTTGTTTGTAAACTTTATTTAGGATATTTTTCAATACAACAAAATTAAAAAGAAATAATTGACTAAGACAATCATTACAGTCCACAAATTACCAAAGAGAGAAAGAAAACATCTTAACAAAGGGACAAAAATAAATAAAAATATCTCACTAAACTAAACTAAAGTAAAATGGCTGGCATGGCACTTTTATGTGTTCCAAAGGATGCACATAGAACAGTACTTCTGAATCTGGGGTCCATGGGCCTCAGGGCATCTGCGAGACCATTACAGGAGATCATCAGGACAATAAAAATAGAAAAAAAAGGGAGAGGCTGATGGGAATTGGCTGTGGGGAAATTGGCAGGAACTGGATAAGAAGAGAGGTTAAAGAGAGGCTGGGGGGAGGGACAGAGCAAGAGACTGAGACTGGTGGGGATTGGCTAGGAAGAGAGAACGAGAGAGAGAGAGAAAGAGAGAGAGAGAGAGAGAAACTAGTGTGGACAGGAAGGGGAAGGGAGATAAAGAGGGCTGGAGGGACAGGCTTGGCGCTGAGGAAAAGGGGTCTGGGAAGAGTGATGGGGATGAACTTGGGGGGGGGGGGGGAGAGGGTGTCTCTGAACTTTGAGGTTAATAAAAGGTCCACACAAACAAAATTGTTAGAAACCTCCAACATAAAGGATATACCAAATCTATTTTTTATAAAAATAATTTTGATATTCATAGCACCCTTCATCTAAGCAAGGACACTTTACAATCAAGAAAGTATTTAAAGGCATTTCCATTTCTAAAACAGTACTTTACATGCAGAAAAGGTCTGTTACAAATCACGCACCTGATATGCTGGTAAACCTACATGTGTCCAGCCTGAATATGCAGAAGTTTACCAGTTGCTTAAGAAGGTATTTCCAAGTGTGACATTAAAGAGGAGTTTCCACTGAAAATTTGAGCATCTGCATGCGGTTTTATCCAGAAAATGTGTGTTCCCAAAGATCATATGTAAATGTAAGCGCAGAGTTTCTTTGAGATAATTTTCAAAATGTAAGTGTGCCTGGATTTTTGCTTTAAAAAAACCAGCAAAACCTGTGCAGTATGTATCACTTATTTTGTAGAACAAAATATTACCTACAGTGTATATTTTTACCCATACATGCAGTTATAAAATTATCCCCTTAATATTTAATAAAAAGGGGTGGAAATGTCTGAGAACCAATTTTCCCATCTGTTCTATATACCGGCTTCAAAAGGGGATAGAAAAAATGGAAAAGGTATTTATTGCCCAGTTGGCTCCTTATTAACGATGTTCTTTGTACGTATTATATGAAGATACATTTCTACACTGTATTATCATGTATGCTGATTTGTTTCATTGGTTACAAGGCTTTTTTTTATATGAAGACCGCTTGAAGACGTGTAGATCTAGAATGGTTTACCACTGGAGATGGCGGGGGCTAGTACTTTAGTGGAATTTGGGCATGCTTATGCCAGATACAATAGCAAAAGAGTTGAAAGTCAAGGTAGGTGACATGGGAAGAAGGGAATTGATGTAGGGCTGACTATGGGAATTTTGTGCTCATGCACACAATATAGAAGAATAGTTTTCTATCATCCACTACTGTGGGGCCAATAATATGGCTTTTTTTCTGCCATCATTTACTATGGGGACAGATATTCGGCCAACTTAACCAGGTGAGTCCTGCTGATAAATACAGTATAATTGGTTGATGTTACCCAGATAATAATCTTATTCTGATAATTTTAGAGTAGTTGTTTCAGCGGCTTGACATTCAGTGCTCCCTCCCTCTGAACTAAAGCTACGAGCACTGAAAGACCCATGTGTGGTTCCACGATAAGTGAAGAAATTTTGTCTGGCCACCATCCTGCAGTAGTATAATTTTCTAGTTAAATAATCTATCTATAGATATATAGATATTTACAGTTGTGGTCAACATTATTGGCGCCCTTGCATTTTAGGTATGATGTGTACAATAGCTTGAGAAATAATTGGAAATATTCCAATTGTATGGTATGGCATAATATTTTAATAGCATGTTAAAGGTATACAACAAAAAAAAAAAAAGATGTTTGTGCAACTCAGATGTAGTAATTTCTGAGAGCAAAACACAATATGACCTGGATACAATTAATGGCACCCTTCATTAATATTTGGTTGCACAACCCTTGGCGATGATGACGGCCTCCAAATGTTCCTTGTAGCCATCTATAAATTTTGCTCATCTCCCACTCTTCAACTATGATTTGTTCCAGTGCATGAATGTTTCCAGGATTCCTTTTACCAGTGGCAGATTTCAGCTCTTTCCAAAGGTTCTTTATTGGATTGAGATCAGAACTCATAGTTAGCCAGTTTAAAACAACCCATGTGTTCCTTTTTAACCAGTCTTTTGTACTTTTGGATGTATGTTTTGGATCACTGCCCTGCTGGAGGACCCATGACCTTCGAGCCAGACCTAGCTTTCTGATACTAGGTAGCACATTTCACTCCAAAACACCTTGGTAGTCCTCTGACTTCATGATTCCTTTAATACAGTGCCTTGTGAAAGTATTCATCCCCCTCGGTGTTTGTCCTGTTTTATCGTATTACAGCCTGGAATTAAAATGGCTTTTTGGGGGTTAGCACCATGAGATTTACACAACATGCCTACCATTTTGAAGGTGCAAAATATCCTTTATTGTGACACAAACAATAATTAAGACAAAACAACCCAGAAATCATGAGTGTGCATAGGTATTTCCCCCCCAAGTCAATACTTTGTAGAGCCACCTTTTGCTGCAATTACAACTGCAAGTCTCTTGGGGTATGTCTCTATTAGCTTAGTACATCTAGCCACTGGGATTTTCAACCATTCCTCAAGGCAAAACTGCTCCAACTCCTTCAAGTTAGATGGATTGCGTTGGTGTACAGCAATCTTCAAGTAATGCCACAGATTCTCAATTGGATTTTGGTCTGGGCTTTGACTAGGCCATTTCAAGACATTTAAATGTTTCCCTTTAAACCATTCCAGTGTAGCTTTAGCAGTATGTTTAAAGTCATTGTCCTGCTGGAAGGTGAACCTTCATCCAAGTCTCAAATTTCTGGCAGACTGAAACAGGTTTTCCTCAAGAATTGCCCTGTATTTAGTGCCATCCATCATTCCTTCAATCCTGACCAGTTTTCCTGTCCCTGCCGATGAAAAACATTCCCGCAGCATGATGCTGCCACCACCATGTTTCACTGTGGGAATGGTGTTCTCGGAGTGATGGGAAGTGTTGGGTTTGTGCCACAGATGACATTTACCATGATGGTCAAAAAGTTCAATTTTCATCTCATCTAACCAGAGAATCTTCTTCCATGTGTTTGGGGGAATCCGCCACATGCTATTGTGCAAACTCCAAACGTGTTTTCTTATTTCTTTCTTTAAGCAACAGCTTTTTTCTGGCCACTCTTCTATAAAGCCATGCTCTGTGGAGTGTATAGCTTAAAGTGGTCCCATGGGCAGCTACTCCCATCTCTGCTGTGGATCTTTGCAGCTCCTTCAGTGTTATCCTTGGTGTCTTTGTGGCATCTCTGATTAATGCCCTCCTTGCCCGGTCTATGAATTTTGGTGGGTAGCCTTCTCTTGTCAGGTTTGTAGTGATGCCATATTCTTTCCATCTTGTTATAATGGATTTAATGGAGCCCCGTGGGATATTCAGAATTTGATATATTTTTTTTTATAGCCCAACCCTGATCTACAGTTCTCCACAGCTTTGTCTCTGACCTGTTTGAAGTGCTCCATGGTCTTCAAGTTGCTTGCTTAGTGGTATTGCAGAGTCAGGGGCCTTTCAGAACAGGTATATTTATACAGGCATCATGTGACAGATCATGTGATATTGATTGCACACAGGTGGATCCTAATCAACTAATTATGTGACTTCTGAGGTTAATTGGTTGGACCAGATCTTATTTAGGGGTTTCATAGCAAAAGGGATGGATACATATACACTCACAACTTTTCAGTTTTTACTTGTTTTTTTAATATATACAAGGTTTTTTATTGTCTTTCCACTTCACCAATTTGGACTATATTATTAGGTCCATTACCTACTGTAACATCCAAATGAACCTCCATTTTCATTCCAGGTTGTAATGCGACAAAACAGGACAAAAACCGAGGGGATGAATATTTTCACAAGGCACTGAACATTCCAGACCTCCAGTTCCTAAGGCAGCAAAACAGCCCCACAACATTATGGAATCTCTGCCATATTTAACTGTAGGAAGGGTGTTTTTTCCCTATAGGCTTCATTTCTTCACCTGTAAATGTATTGCTGGTCTGCATTGCCAAAGAGCTTGTTTGGTTTCATCTGTCCACAGAACATTTTCCCAGGATTGTGGTTTCTTAAGATGGGTTTGGGCAAAGATCAGGCATGCCTTTTTATGTCTGTCTTTGAGTAGTGAGGTCCTCCTTGGCCTTCACCCATGAAGTCCTTCTTTGTTTAGTGTGCAGCATATGGTGCGGGTTGAAACCACCACTCCAGATTGCTCCAGGTCAGCCTTAAGTTCTTAGATGTTGCATGTGGTGTTTTCCAACAATTCTCACCTTTCAAGACTGCTTGGATTAAATTTCCGCTTCACATCACATCCTGGGAGGTTTATGTCAGTTCCATGAGCAGAAAACTGTAGACACAGGAATCCCAAGGTCTTTGGAGATGGCCTTTTATCCCTTTGAAATTTGATGTTTGGTGATAATGGCTTTTTTGACAGTCTCAGGCAGTTCTCTTGACTTCACCATTGTGAAAATGGAACAGGGAGTGAATGTGGCCATTTTATTTATTTATTTAGACAGATTTGTATGCCACCTTATCCTTCAATCAAGGTGGTCACATCACAACACAATTGGAAGGTTACATTTAACATTAGGGTACGTGGAAACATTTAGACAGTACAGTTACTTAACAGCATTTAGACAGTACAAATGAAGGTAACATTTAACATGAGGGTATTTAATAACGTGGTATGATAAACTTGTGTGTGTGGATAGGATGGGTGCAAGCTTAGTTGGCGGCGGAAGTAGTATATCAGTTTGGGTATGGGATGTTGCCTGGATGCTCATATGTTTCTATAAATAAAAATGTTTTGAGGTCTTTGCGGAAGTCTGTGAGGTCTTCTAGAGCCCTCAGGTTCGTTGGGAGAGAGTTCCATAGTGTGGATGCCTGTAGTGATAGTGCTCTTTTTGAAGTTGTTTGTTTGGTTTTGTGATATCCTGCAGGTGTGCCGATCATGTTATCGTTATTGGTTCTTCTTGGTCTGTTGCTGATATCCCTTGTTATAACATTTTGGAGTACGTCTGCTGAGAGATGGTGAATGACTTTGAAGATGATCATGATTGTTTTGTATTTAGCTCTTGCCAGCATTGGTAGCCAGTGCAGTTGTTGTAGGACGGGGGTGATGTGCTCGGTCATTGGTGTATCTGTAATGATGCGTGCTGTGGTGTTTTGTACCATCTGTAGTGGGTGGAGTGCCTGCTGAGGAAGGCCTTGATATAGTGAGTTTCCATAATCAAGCAGTGGTGTAATGAGTGCTTGGCACACTGTGCGGAAGTGGTCCTGACGGAGAGTTGGTTTGATTTGTCTGATTGTTTTCAATCGTTGATAGGCCTTGTTTGCAGTTTTGGTGATGTGGGATTTCAGGTTCAGAGCTCTGTCTAGTGTGATGCCCAGATACTTAACTTCTTCTTTGACTACTATGTGTTTGTCTAGGATGCTAATAGTTTGTGGAGGTATGAAAGTGGGGTTCCTGGTGACGAACATCGCCTCAGTTTTATTGTAGTTGACCGTTAAGTTGTTGGCTATGAGCCAGTCATTCATGTCTTTGAGGCATTTGGTTATTGTTGTGGTGTTTAGTGCTAGTAGGTTGATTGGAGCGTACACCATGATGTCGTCAGCATAAATGTGATAGTGAAGTTTGTGGTGCTTGAAGATATTGCATATGGGCTGTATGTAGATGTTAAATAGCATTGATGATAGGGCTGAGCCCTGAGGTATTCCTTGCGTGACGGGGACTTGTAGTGATTTCTTTTGGTCGCATTTGACTTGTTGCGTTAGTCCTTCCAAGTATGATGTAAACCACTTCAGGGTGTTCTTGCATAGTCCTATCTGTTGTAAGCGTTGCAATAGCTTGGTGTGGGACACAGTGTCGAAGGCCGCCAAGATGTCCATGAACACTAGCAGGAAGCCATTTTTTATGTTGTCCATTCCTCTTAGGAGATTGTCAAAGAGGGATGTTAGTAGTGTTTCCACGTCATGCTGGGGCTTAAATCCATGCTGATGTCTGTCCAGTGGGGCATTTATATCAATATGGTCCTGTTGTTGCCTTTGTACTGCCTTTTCCACGACTTTAGCAAGGAATGGCAGGCTGGAGATGGGACGGTATGATTTAGGTTCGGAGGGGCTCAGATTGCTACTTTTAAGTATTGGTCGTATCATTGCATGCTTTAGGGGTTGCGGCATGGATCCTTGTTGGAGTGAATCATTGACGATTTTTTGAATGTGATGAGAGAGTTGGCTTTTTGTAGCTTTGAGCCACGTCACTGGGCATGGGTCTGACGGTGAAATTGTAGTGTTTAATTCAGATATTATGTCTTCTACTTGCTGCTTTGTTGGTATGGTGAAGCTCTCCCATTTTTTATGTTGCTTTTTTATCGTATGATCGTTTGTTTGTGGTGTAGTAGGGCATATTTGGTTGGTGTTTTTTGACTTCATGTAGTCTGCATATTTTTGTGGGTCAAGATGGTGGGTGCTTTGTTGCGTGTTGTCTTTGGTGAGCTCTTGGATAATGCTGAAGAGTTCTCTTGGTCTATTAGCAGATTTCATGATTAGGTTGGTATGGTGTTGCTGTTTGCGCTCATTTATTAGATTGTTATATTCCCGTTGTTTGTCTCTGCATTGGGTTAGGAGGTTGTGTGATTTGTTCCGTCTCCATTTTCTTTCCAGTCTTCTGAGTGTGTGTTTTGGAACTCTGACTTCATATGAGTAACATGGGGCGTTGGATCTCTTGTGTGTTTGTGGTTCTTTGCTGGCTGGGACAGATGCTGCGTTGGATATTATTGTGTTCCATTCTTCTATGTTAAGGTCAAGGGTGTCGTGTTTCTGTTGAAGTTGTGGAGTGATTTCGTTTATGAATGAGTCTCTGTTAAATGTTTTGAATCGTCTAGTTGTCCTTTCATCTTCTTTGCATTGGGCGGGGTTGTTCAGGGTCATAGTGAATTCAATCACATGGTGGTCTGGCCAAGGGATTAGCGTGATTGTTGGTTTTGTGGTCTTGTTCTATTCCACTAATTGCAATGAACAACTATTTATGGTCTCTCTCTGAGCGATTATGACCCAAAAATTCAAAAATGAAAGACGCTCAATTCTATCAACATAGAACCAAAAACTACTATCCACAATTTTTTATCTCTGATGGTTACTTGCTAGATTAGTTCTACTATTATCGAAGGTCTCCGACTTTTTCGGCACTTATTTTCAAACTTATAATTTGTCCAGCAGTGGTGCCTAATAGCATCAATGACCTCCAATATCTGCTGTAGATTTTTATAGCCAAGACTGAGAGCATGTGGAACTTATACGTCATTAAACATTGCCCGATTACTGACATTGTTATACACGCTTCATGACTTCATAACTATATTAATATTTCATCATTCAGTAAAAGGCAAGCGCTTAACTTTTGCTTGAATTTCTTCTCTCCTCTCGCGTCCCACTCTCTGATCCCAACGCCTCCCCCTGGCGCCTCTATTGCGTTTCACTTCAATCGTTTCTTCAGGGGATCAATAACAACTTTAATCTCGACTTTGAATCTCTGGATGATGGAATCTCTGGAAGCGACCTGTATGAAGGTTTCATTTAATGGAGTCGCTGGAGTTGAGTCGATGTGAGGCGGGTGCAGCATCCAGAGATTCAAAGTCGAGATTAAAGTTGTTATTGATCCCCTGAAGAAACGATTGAAGTGAAACGCAACAGAGGCGCCAGGGGGAGGCATTGGGATCAGAGAGCAGGACGCGAGAGGAGAGAAGAAATTCAAGCAAAAGTTAAGCACTTGCCTTTTACTGAATGTTGAAATATTGATATAGTTGTGAAATCATGAAGCGTGTATAACAACGTCAGTAATCGGGCAATGTGTAATGACGTATAAGTTCCACATGCTCTCAGTCTTGGCTATAAAAATCTACAGCAGATATTGGAGGTCGTTGATGCTATTAGGCACCACTGTTGGACAAATTATAAGTTTGAAAATAAGTGCCGAAAAAGTCTGAGACCTTCGATAATAGTAGAACTAATCTAGCAAGTAGCCATCAGAGATAAAAAATTGTGGATAGTAGTTTTTGGTTCTATGTTGATAGAATTGAGTGTCTTTCATTTTTGAATTTTTGGGCCACTAATTGCATTGGCATGAAGACCATTTCCGGAGTTGTACCATGCAGGTGCATTGGAGCGTTGATTGTCTGGCAGTATTTTAATGACTCCATGGCTTTTAAGAATGTTGCGGTTTCTCTGGTGGGTGCGGATGTTAGGTTGTAGTCTCCTAGTGCAATGAGAGGTTTGTGTCTTCTGTTATGTGCGCATATCATTTTGATTACTGTGGATAGGTGTTCAGTTGTGGTTCCAGGTGGTCCGTATGTGAGGGAGATGCTTAGGTACTTGTTGGATATAGTGAGTGTGTTAGATTTGATTGTGTTAGTGGTGGCGATTGTTTTGAATCTGTATTCTTTTCTGGTAAGTATTAATACTCCTCCTCCTCTCTTTTGTGCTCTAATGCAGTTATATGCCGAGTATCCTGTTGGGGTTACTTGGTTTAATATGACCTGGTCTGAGTCGTCTAGCCAGGTCTCGGTGATACATATTATATCCAGCTTCTTGTCGTGGATGAGGTCAAGGATAGTATTTGGTTTGTTCCTGATAGATCTGGCGTTTAGAAGAGCATATCTGATGTTTGTTGTTATGATTGGGTTTGTGTGTTCGTTATTTGTGTGGTGTGTGGGTATATTATGTGTGATATCGTATGGTTTGTAGGCTGTAGTGAAATATATTTATTATTTTTCCACCAAATATAAAGATCAAATACAAGTAAAGAAAATCTAAAGAATCATCAACCAGACAATATTACATCAAGGCAATTAACACAAGTGATATAGTCCACATCATGAGAGCAAAATTTAGATAATTAAAGAAAAAAAATACAATAGAAACTAGGGTCAATTACATGGCCCACTCAATAAGGGGAAAATTATAATCAAACTACCCTATCCCCACCTGAGCACTGTCTATCCGTCAAAAATTTCTCCAAATGCATCACATCAACAAAAATAAAGGAAGCTCTGTCATAATTGACAACGCACTTACAGGGAAACCTTAAAAAGAAAGTGGCACCCAACGCAGCTACACGAGGCTTCAAAGATAAAAACTGCCTTCTCCGCAATTGGGTGGCACGTGAGACATCCGGGAAAATATTGACTACCTGCCCACAAAACTTAACAGCTTTCACACGAAAGTATGCTTTAAGTATACGCTGCTTAGTCACCACAGAAAAAAAGGTGACCAGCAGGGTAGACTGTAAGGAAATAATCTCATGGGAATCTTCAATAAAGGCAGTAAGATTGGAAATAGAGGGGGTTATCTCATCCAATTCACCTTCCACTAAGTTAACCTTTTTCAGAGATGTAGGGATATAATAAATCTGGGTAACATCAGTAACATCCGAAATAGCCAAAATTTCTTTAAGATAATTGTCTAACAAAATCTTAGCAGAAAGCAATGGAGACTGAGGAAAATTTAAAAACCTAAGATTACACACCCTCAACGAATTTTCAAGCGATTCCAGTTTCGAATGTAGAAACAAAGAATCCTTAATACCGGCTGCACTAGCCGAATGAAGAGGAACCACCTGAGATTCCATTTTGGAAAAAGCTAAGTCAATAGTTGTTACTCTTTTATCCAGGTGCTGTAGAGCTACTACAGCATCCTGGGTAAAGGTACATAGGGAATTAAATTTCACAGACACTTTTGAATCTATACATTTTAAAGCACCCCACAAATCCTTTAAAGTTACTTCTGCTTCAGATGTTAACTCCGGAAGCTCCAAGCAAGCCTCCGGGACAAAACATTGAAATGGCATGGGCATACACATCCCTCCCTTCAAATCTTGATCTGCCAATGCAAGGGATCTAGGAGAGGCAGAAAAAGCTGACCCAGGGCAAGGAGGGGGAGATCTCCCATTGGGGCTCAAAGAAACCCCATCGGGAGAAGACTGAGCCAAGGGAGGAGGAAGAACAACTAGATGTTTATCCATGGGGCCGACTGGTTTAGACCCTCCAGAGTCGGCCCCCGGACTCTTGCTGCCTGGTTTAGCTTTCCTCTTACCATAGTATGAGAAAAGGAAACAAGATAACAGTACTTATCACGGGAGAGGATCCACAAAAGCAAGCAACAACCACTTCACAGACTCGCTGCTACAGAGGGCACAATAACGCCAACCTCAAGGCGTCAAGATGGCGTCGAAGTGGCGTCAAAGGGGCAGTACCTGCCCCTTTAGACACGCCTCTTCAGACACGCTCCGCGGTCACAGGGCAGTCAAAGATATCAAACACCCTCAAGGCCCCTTAGGGGGAGAGACTGTCCTGGGCGTGCCTGCCCGATTGCAAGCAACAGAGTCACCTCCACAGGATCAGTCCGGTAGAATCAGGACGTAGTCTCCACTGCCAGCTCCCCTCACTCCACTCTCCAATCTCACTCCGAGGGTACGATATTCCGGTAGGCTTTTATAATGCCCTCAAGGCCCCTCAGGGGGAGAGACTGTCCCGGGCGTGCCTTCCCAATTGCAAGCAACAGAGTCACCTCCACAGGATCAGTCCGGTAGAATCAGGATGCAGTCTCCACTGCCAGCTCCCCTCACTCCACTCTCCAATCTCACTCTGAGGGTACGATATTCCGGTAGGCTTTTATAACGCCCTCAAAGCCCCTCAGGGGGAGAGACTGTCCCGGGCGTGCCTGCCCAATTGCAAGCAACAGAGTCACCTCCACAGGATCAGTCCGGTAGAATCAGGACGCAGTCTCCACTGCCAGCTCCCCTCACTCCACTCTCCAATTTCACTCCCGGTTTGTGGGCTGTATGCTTTGGTTGTTGGCGTTCTTTGGATGAGTGTGATGCTGGTGTGCATCTGGTTTGGGTGGTATGTAGGTTGATTAGGGGGATTTGCTCGTTGAGTCTGATGCTATGTGGGTAGGGTGCGAACATATGTAGGAGTGTGAGGTAGGCCATGAGGTAGTGGGTAGTGGAGCGCATTTTGAAATTTGTATTTTACTGACCTGGGATTAGGTTTGTGGTTTACTGACCTGGGTTCAACTTGAGTTGGGACATATAGGTATGGTTCTGCATTGGTAGTGGTGTTTTTGTTCTGTGTGTTGTGTTGTGTTACTTGTATTGGTTAGCGGTCTAGCTATGAGGTAGTGGTGGAGTTAATAGAGTTAGTAGGTTATGCAGAATGAGTTGTTTTACAGTGCAAAAGATGCAAACAGTGGGTAGCAAGTTCTATGCAATTAATCTACAAGCAATGAGTTTGTCTAGGCACGGTAGCAGAATTAATCTACAGGCAATGGATTCTCCAGGCGGGGTAGCAGAATTAATCTACAGGCAATGAATTGTCCAGGCGGGGTAGCAGAATTAATCTACAGGCAATGGATTGTCCAGGCAGGGTAGCAGGATTAATTTACAGGCAATGGATTGACCAGGCAGGGTAGCAGGATTAACTTACAGGCAATGGATTGTCCGGATAACGTAGCAGGCAGTAGAGGCAATGTGCATGTACGGGGGCCCAGGACGCTGATCATTGGCCGTGCCTAAGGGCCACACCAAAGGGCCCTCAGGCACGGGCCCTCACGGCACGAGCGCGCCTGCCGGCGGCGGCCTTTTATGATCTTTCCTCTTCCTCCCACAGCCCCAATTGGGCTGGAGTCCCTGAGCAGGAGAGTTTAGAGGTCCCGCTCAGGTGCTCAACCCTGATTGGGGAGCTCTGCAATGGCCGCGTGTCTTCTCCCGCCAAATTAGAGCCAAATTTACTGAAATGGGAATATGGTTCTTCTGTTCAAACTGATTTGAATTGTTTATAAGAATGCCAATAATCATGTTCTGGCAATGTCCCAGTTTTTATATTATTTCCTACTATTTCCTTTTTAATTGGCCTTGTTTTATTTGATTCTTGTATGTGTCAAATATAGAAACATAGAAAAATGACAACAGAAAAAGACCACATGGCCTATCTAATCTATCCTTCCATATAAACAACTACAACAGTCCCCTTTTTTCCTTTAGAGATCCTCTGTGTTTGTTCCATGCTTTTTTTAATTCAGATACTGTCCTCATCTCTACCACCTCCAACTTGGAGACTATTCCACCGATCCACCACTCTTTCCGTAAAGAAATATTTCCACATATCACTCCTGAAACTATCCCCTTTCACCCCCATCCCATGTCCCCTCAGAGCAGAACTTGCTTTCAATCGAAAGAGGCTCTCCCCCTGTGCATTTATGCCGTGGAGGTATTTAAACGTCTCAATCATATCACCTCTATCCCACCTTTCCTCTAAGGTGTACATATTAAGATCCTTAGGTCTGTCCTCATATGCTTTATAATGAAGACCACTAATCATTTTAGTAGCCACCCTCTGTACTGACTCCAGCCTGTTTATATCCTTTTGAAGGTGCGGTCTCCAGAATTGCACACAATACTCTAAATGAGGTTGCAGCAAAGACTTAAATATATATAATCCATATATATAATCCATATATATTAGACTGCATATATAATCCAAAACTATTTCACTGGCTACTTTTTTAGGAGATATTGGACATTAAGGGGTTGGACTGCAAGGGTGCCAATAATGTTGACCACAACTGTATATCTATAACTATATCTTTATATCTATGTATCTAATAGCAGTCGGCAGGTTGTCTGTCGCCACTTAAATGGGAGCACTTTTTACATAGGTAATATATGATAAACTTTTCTAGTTTTCCTTATATAGTAATTTAATCATTTTCCTTTACAAACACTGAAAATAGAGGTGGTCTCATTAACGAAGTCCCTTCTACTGGCCAGACAGATTGTGGGGAATTCACTTTGGTTGCATGTGTACTCTTTCAGCTGACACAGATTTAAGATTTGTGGGTAGGATGTAATTCCTAGATTGATATGAGCATGGGCAGATGCTGTCCAGAGGAAAGTCTTAAGATTAGATACATGACTTGGAGGAAACCAAGAAGCTTACAGTGCTTTTGAAAGCTGATGCAGTTTAAACGTAGTAGATGAAGACCTAGCAAGGCCTGATGCTTAACTCCTAACTAGGATTCAACTAAACCAAATATTCTGAACATTGACCAAACGATTTACACCACTATATAAGAAGCAAAAGAATGGAACACATGGATAGCTTTTCCTTCCCTGAAAGAATAAAAGCATAATGTGTTTTCTGTTCCTTGGCCTGAAGTATTAGCTTTAAAACAGGCAATTTGGATCAGCAGTATATAAGACACAACATACATAAATAAATAATTAAGCAAAAATCACCTTTATGCTAACCTTCATAACTGGAATCAGTTGCAGTATCATCCTGACCTATGCATCAGTAACCCGAGAGGTATGAAAACATTCTGTCACTATGCAAGCCTTTTAATAGCATCCACTAAGGGTAAGAAGCTCAGTATTCCTGTCTGAGTTTCATACAGTAATTAACTCAGCTCATGGCAACGACATTAGTAGAGTAGTGTTATATCATTTCTGGCTGTGCAGCACATATAGTGGAACTATAAACATTTAGGCCAATGCAGAAAGCTGGCACTGAAGTTGTGCTGTATCAACTTTTTACACCTATTTACAGTGCACTGATAGCGTGCGACTTCAGCGCAGACATGCAGAAAGGGGATCATATGCAAATTAGCCACGTGTTAGACATTCCTTAAACTGTGTGCAAATGGCGGCATTAAACTGGGAAAGCAAGCCAAGCACATGCGCACAAGAAGTCGATGCAAGTTTGGCAAGCTATGCCAGAGAAATAGGGACACCACATGGCTAATTTGCATATGAGCCCCAACAGTATTTTGATGCCACTGGGGGCTTTCTCCGATGGCTGGATCATTTGATGAGAAATGTCAAACGCCCCTCAGATGATCCAGGCATCGCGGAAAGCCCCAGATGCTATCAAAATACTGTTGGGGGCAAGCAAATCCCTGGTGGCCCAGCAGCCACGATCCCTCACCCCCTCCCAACTAAAAATCAACTTGGTGGCCCAGCAGCGACAATCCTTCAATCCCCTCTCAACTAAAAATCAACCTGGTGGACCAGCAGCCGCGATCTCCCCACTCCCAATTAAAAATCAAACTGGTGGCCCAGTGGCCACGATCCCTCACCTGCACCCCCACTCGGTTCCTTTAGAAATGAGCAGGAGCACTGTTCGGGCTCCTGCTCTTGCCCCCATCATCTTGAAAAATGGTGGTGCCTGGCCCTGCACGGTACATCCTAGGATGCACCGGGCGGTGTTAGACTGCCATATAAGGCATATTTTACCTTGCATGGTACATCCTAGGATGTACCATACAGGGCCATGCACCGCCATTTTTCAAGATGACAGGGCAAGAGCAGGAGCGTGAGAAGCGCTCCTGCTCATTTCTAAACGTACTGGGTGGGGGTGGAGGTGCACCACACAGAGCCAGGCAGGGCCATTTTTCAAGATGGCGGGGCAAGTGCGGGAGCATGTGGGCAGCACTCCCACTCATTTCTAAAGTATTGGGAGGGGGTGGGGGGGGTTCAGGGCCACTGGGCCACCAGTTTGATTTTTTTGGGGTGGAGGTTTGGGGCCACTGGGCCACCAGGTTGATTTTTAGATGGGTGAGGGATTTGGGGCTGCTTGGCCACCATGGATTTGTTTTCTGTTGGGGGCACTGGTCTTCAACAGTATTTTGATGACATCAGGGGCTTTCCCTAATGCCTAAATGTATTTATTTAGACAGTTTTGTATACCACCTTATCCTTCAATCAAAGCAGTCACAAAACAATTGGGGGATACATTTAACACATACACTAATACTTATAGGTAACATGGGCAGTGGAGGGTTAAGTGTCTTGCCCAAGACCACAAGGAGCATCTGTGGGACTAGAAACCCCAGTCCTTCCAGTCCAAGGTTGCTGTCCTCTAGTGGGATTTGAACCCCTGACCTTCTGGCCTGAAGTACCTTGCCCCAACCACTAGGCTACTCCTCCCTCATCCCTAAATCATCTTTGACACTTCTCCTCAGATGATCCAGGCATCGGGGAAAGCACCCAATGCCATCAAAATACTGTTGGGGGGTGGGGGAAAGTGCTTGATGTTTAAGCCACCTCAGACCCCTGCATAGAGATATTGGCACTAAGGCTGGATGTGAAATTCTCTACGCATTTCTCTGCATTGGGCGCAGCCAGTATTTGGATACCAGTTTATTATGTGCAGATCATTGCCTACTGTATAATTTAAATCCATTTAAATACTCTTGGCATTAATTGTATGCTAGTTTTTCCATTGCTGTGCGTATCCGTCTCTTTTCTGCATTTGACGGTAGCAATAAGTGTGCTTAAAAATGGTGTTAAGTGTGCTTAAAGGCTGCGCTAGTTTTCTGCATTGGCCTGATTGATCAGAAAGTTCAAAGTTTGGTGAGATTCTGAAGATCAGTTTCAGCTTCTTGGGGTTGCAGGGTAATTTGCCATAAAGACAATGCCAAGAGGTCCCAGAGGAGGAAGTACCAGCAGTACCATGTTAGTAACAGTATTCAAGGATACCACTAGATGACCTCTGGAGTCAGGGATGGCGTTACCATTAGGAGAACTAGGTGGTTGCCTAGAGTGCTGGGTCTTGGGGGCACACATTACCGCTGCTGCCACCCCTCACCAGGATGTGCAGTAGTGGCAATGCTTTTAAAACGACACCAGAGCATCGGAGTTACCGTTCCTACTTCCGCCCCCTCCAATTACACGTCCTGTATGCATGGGGCAGAAGCCGCTTCTACCACCATGTTGGAATGGCACTGCAGTTTCGTAGCTGAAGGTAACTCCGGTGCTTCGGTGCTATTTTAAAAGCATTGCCACCACTGCACATCCTGGAGAGGGGCGACAATCAGAGACGGGGCTGGAACAGGGGGGGGGGGGGACGCAAGGGACGAGAGTTGCCTAGGGCATCTCATACCCTTATACCAGCACTGTCCAGAGGGGTGTGAGTCTTTACCATTAAACGACGGAAGGTTCTTACGTGACAAGGTTCAAGATGCAAGGAGGAGCAAGTCTGAAGATGCAGAAACGTGGAGCAAGATCGAAGCCTTCAGTCATCATGCCTCAAATCCCCATGTTATAGGACGGCAAAGCACCATCACCATAGACCTCAATCAAGTTGACAACCCCACAGTTTTTCTGAAATGGGCATTTGTTATACTTCTTCAAACCTTGCATACTGCTAACAAGCCACAGTGGCTAGTTACAAAATGTTAATTGCGATCCAGGTAAATGGCTGTTCTTTCTACATGTCGGTCTAAATAACTAAGATCCTAGAAGCTGCCAGTACCGTATGAAACTGAAACGTGCTAATTCTCGAGCATTGCTTTTGGCATAATTTACTGCACAAATTAACAGCCACTGCAACAGCTATAAAGCTGTGATTTATTTAATCTTATAAACAACAACCACGCTGTAAATTTTACGTGCAACATATTGGGCAAATTATCACATTATGGAATTGTTTATGCAGCTGCAATGTGTCATTGCAAGTTTCAGAAAGAGCATGCTTCCTCCCCCAGCATGAGGGCCTGATTTTGGTGAAAGAAGCTTCAACTCTTGTGCACCTAAGTCGGGGACATGTTGCCAGGAAACTAGAAGCAGCAGAATTTGTTCTTGAAAGTATATGTTCCGTCAGAAAGGAGACAGCTGTCAGGGCTGGCAATCAGATGATATTGAAAGGAAGAGTTCTTAAAATAAAGATTTCATTGACTCGACTGTATTATTTATGCTTGTGTCGATAACAATGCCCAGGTGGTTGGCTCCTTGGGCAATACCAGGACTTGTAAAGGTTTTGTTGTCCTGTTTTCTATAAAAGGAAAAGCAGAAACCTGTCTATCTACTCATTGTATTCATTTTCTCTTCATTAAAATACACCAGTCTTTCTTCTACTATATGTATCTGAATCTTTATGGCAGAGAGCCTTCAAGAGTTAGCTTTTTTTTTTTTTAGCTGGCTGGAAATATGCTTTTCTTTCTTACCCCACCACCCATCATTGTGATCTTTGAATGGACTTGCTCCTTAAGGGCCGGATTTAGGGATTAGGCAAGGGTCCAGTGCTGCATTTTTCTCAGGTCTTTACATGAGTGATTATTTGTGGTCACGTTTTTACCTTGCATGAAATTTAGGCTTTGGGCAAAAGAGATGGTGTTTAAGAATTACACAAACAACTGATCCATGAATTTTTTAAATGTTTTAGATACCATTTCTAAGAGCATATTCATTTTCAGGCACATCTATATTAAATGTCATGGAGGTTTAATACAAGAGTGCATAACCCCTCTGTTGGGGCTAGCTTCTAGAGAAGTGTGTTTTTGGGCTATCATTAATGGAGTATATTGTATTCCATTTCTAATAGAGACTGATGTAATTTTGATAACTTACTTATTATATTTCATATGATATATTGTGTGATCATGGTTATATTTTGAACTACTACACTAGAAACTGTTTTGGGTTCTCTTTGGAGGAAGGCAGCATATAAGTGCCAGTATAGTTTAATTTAATATAATTTGGTTCTACAAGACCCCACTGGATTTCTGTATCTAGAACAGGAGGACATATCTGAAAAAGATAGAGACAGACTGTAAGTATTTCAGAAAAGGGCTACCAAACTGGAGTAGACTCCAGACCATTAGCCCTATGACAGGGGAGAGAGTTCTATCTCTACCTTAAAAGAGAGAGGGGTGACTGAGGATATGCTAGAGACATTCAAATATCCCCACAGTATTAATGCACAAGCCTCATACATTTTTCATCGGAAAGAGAGTTCTAGATAAAGAGGTCATTATTTATCTAAAATATTTCTATCTTGTCTATCAAGTACTGTCCCGGGCAGGTTACAACCCAGGCACTAGAAATAATGATAAAGCCAACACACAAAAACAACTCTATCAGCATTTGCAACCGCTGCAAAGTCCAGCACTTATCAACCTGCAGGAACAAGCACTATGCCAGGACGCCAAATCCCTGCGTAAACAAAAGGGTCTTAAGACATTTTCTAAAGAAACACAAATTACACAGCCTTTGCAGCTCAACAGGCCAAGGTGTCTACACAAAGGCAATAACCAAAAAGCCCATGAACAATGGTAAGTCAACAGATGGCACATCGAATGTTGATGGCTTTGTAAGACGTAATGGTCGAGCAGAGTGTTGAGCAAGAAGGGCATGATATCAGGCTCAGAGGGGGGCACACTGAAAATGAACCTATGGAAATAATTCTTCACAGAGACATTTTATAACCGGGCTGGGAAGGCACATAAGTGCATATGTTGTGCCTGTTTTATAATGGCCAATATTGTTTTATATTATATTCCTATATTTCTCCTAAGGAGAAAAATATTTTTTGTCAGACCATATATAATACCAGCTCAGTGTTAATCAGAATTCCATAATGTCCTTTTTAATTTGAAATGATAAGAAATCTACTTTCAACATATTCTTCAAATTATGTGTTTTTTAAAGTCACGCCCACAAAAGCTGCTGCACAAAGTTACAACTTCTCTGAAGAAGGCATAACCTTTTGCATATATTGCATTTGTGGGCCTTGGGATTTCTAGTAGGCTTAGGGGTACCTTTACTGAAGGGTACTATAGTTTTGCACCTAACACAAGAACAGTGTGGAAATTTACATCCGTTAGGTGCAGCATCCACATTCATTGTCAGGGGAGTGGAGAGCATGTTCCTAAGAGTCACTGCATGATGCCGTCCCCTAACAGGGGGTGCTAACACCACAGGTGCAGTTAACTTCACAGATTGAGGTGGAGATAATTGCACCCGCGCGAACAGCAACATTGACAGTGTGCAACATGCGCCCCCGCCCTACCTGCAAGGCACTCACCATACCTATTTATTATTATTTATTTATTTAAACAGTTTTTCTATACCGCCCCTTCCGATCAGCGGCGGTTTACATCGAACAAAAACTTAGTTACAGAGAACATATTAAACTATGATACTCTGACCCTAAGCCGTTCATTCACTACCCCTGGCACATGAGTTGCAGTTACTGCACAAATAGGTACCTAGTAGCTGTCCTGCCCCCACGCTAACAGTTACAGTAGGGCCTGAGCGTGCACTTACCGCATGCCTAAACCCACACTAACTGCATAGCGCACTTTAGTAAAAATTATGGGATTCAGCTGATATTTATTTATTTTATTTTTATACACATTTATATACCGCATCTTCCAAAGTTCAGTTGCGGTTTACAATGAACAAATAATTAACAAATCAAGTTTGTTTTACAGTGAACGTCATATTATAACAGAACATATTTACAAGGAACATCATAATATAAATAGAATATACAGTCTAAACAGTGAGAAATAATACAGAACAGAGTAAACTATATACAATTTTATATATGTATATATATACATGGAAGTAAAAGGACATAAGTTGTGAAGTCATCATGAGTGTGTGTTGTCAGTGTGGGTTAAGGGTTTTTGCTTGATGCAGACAGGTGCCTGTTTAACCTTTGTCTAAGGCAGGTGATGAGTTGTCTATGTTATAGTGTTTGTTGAACAGGTAAGTTTTCAGTTTTTTACGGAGTTCCATGATCTCCGTTAGTGTTCGTAGTTCTTCTGGGAGTGAATTCCAAGTCGTTGGGGCTATGTGGGAAAAGGCTCTGTTATTTGTTGATTTATGGGCTCTTGTGTAATCTTTCGGGATCTTTAATCTGTTCATTTGTCCTTTTCTGTGTGTGGGCTTAGATGGTTCTTTGTTTATTAAGTTGCATAGCATAGTTGGGGCCATATCATATAAGGCCTTGAATGAAGTTATTATTGTTTTATAGATTATTCTACTTTGAATTGGTAGCCAATGGAGGGAGGCTAGTATTGGTGATATGTGTTGGAATGAGTTGATTTTCAGTGTAATTCTGGCCGCTGCGTTTTGATATGGGATTTTTTTTTCTATACTTCAACTGGTGTGAGGTTTTAGCCCCTGTTTTTTAGCATTTTTTGGTGGCAGTGTGTGTTATATTATGGATTTTTATAAAAAATGTGTATGTTCTAGTGCAGGCATGTCCAACAGGTAGATCGCGATCTACCTGTAGATCATGGAGAGGTCAGAGGTAGATCACCAGCCCCACTTGGCTCCATCTCTCCAGCAGCTTGCCCCGTCGCTAGGAGAGAGCTCATGCCGGCAGGTCGTCTGCTGAGAGCTTGCCGCCGCTGCTGATCCTTTGCCTGTCTTTTTTCCCTGCCTGCGGGAATCTTGCCTGCAGGTGTATTGGGGGCGCTTGTTGTTTTCGTGCCAATAATTTGTGGGTACCCCAGGGGGCCGCCACCTGCGCCCCGTGACGAGACGCCACAGACCCGGCATCATACCTGGTCTCCTGCCTCTCGGAATCACCCATTCCTGCCCCCGCCCCAACACCCCTTAGAAGTGTGTTATATACCGGGTGATATCCATTCGCCTGGGCTTTACCTGAATACACTTACCGTATTAGTTGTGTCGTGTGCTGGTTGTTGGTCGCTTTATAGTTCGCTTTCATTAAACATTTTCGGGCAGACACAACATTTTCGGGCAGACACATTTTCGGGCAGAATTTGGTGATTTTGGCGGGCTTTTCCAATTTTGTTCTAACCTGCCTATGCCTTGCCTTCGAATTGGTTCAAACCACTATGACTTTTGCTTGTCTCTGCAATTTTATTTTACCTAGCCTTTGCATTGATTCTACACTGCAATTTTATTTCGTCTTGCCTTTGTGTTGATTCTACACTGTGTGCAGAATTTATTAAATCACATGTGGCAGTATTTGAACTTGTTTGGCGGTATTTGATTTATCTGGTTTGCTGGACAGGTGCTTGAGATTTTTTGATGATTGTTTGGTGGTGTTTGATTATTGGTGCCAATATGATGAATTCTTATTTTTACTTTTAGAACTGCATGTGTGGTTTTGGCATCTCCAGTACTTGTATTGCACATCATCCAGAGGTCTTCAGTTCCTGTTGATCTTTAATACTTTGGGACAGTGACAGCCACCCCAGTATAACGAAGATGAGTGTTCCAAAGAAGAGCAAAACCTACCACTTTCATGATGAATGGGAAATGGACTACTTCTTTATCATGGTGAAAGACAAGTGTTGTTGTCTAATTTGTAACGCCCAAGTATCCTTGCCCAAAAAGGGTAATCTGGAATGTCATTATAAGGCTCTGCATAGCAATAAGTTTGATGCTGATTTTGCACCCAAAAGTGAAATTCGTAAACTGAAGCTCAAAGAACTTAAATCGAAATTGGCTACTCAGCAACAGTTGATGGCGAAGCCAAGGTTACATTCGGTCAATGCAGCCATAGCATCCTTCAAGGTCAGCAACCTGATCGCACAGAAATGCAAACCTTTCATTGAAGGGGAATTTGTAAAAGATTGTTTTCGTGAAGCAGCTGACAATCTTTTTGAAGGATTTAAAAATAAGAAAGAGATCATAGCTGCTATTCAAGATGTACAATTGTCAAGAAACACTGTGGTGCGGCGAATAGAAAGTATGTGTGGAGACACAACTGAACAATTGTTGGAGGATGTTTCAAATTGTGTTGCTTTCTCACTCCAGCTGGATGAATCTACAGACATAAGAGACATAGCCCAGTTACTAGTGTTTATCCAGATGGTTTTTGAAGACTTCAGTGTTAAAGAAGAACTACTTGGAATGATTTCTTTAAAAGGGAGAACTACAGGTCAGGAAATATTCAGTTCTTTCCATTCTTTTGTCACAAAGTGTAATCTTCCATTGCATAGACTTGTTTCCATCACTACTGATGGAGCAAGAGCAATGACAGGTGAGGTTAATGGTTTCATAGCCCTCTGTAGACAGCATGACGACGTCCCAGATTTCCTTTCTTACCACTGCATCATTCACCAGCAAGCTTTGGCAAGCAAGAGACTCAATACAAAGACTGTCATGGACATCACTTTCAAAATTGTAAATTCAGTTCGTGGAAAATCACTTCAAAGACGGCTTTTAAATCTTACTCTTGATGAAGGGGCAGCGGAAATCATTTTGCACACAGATGTAAGGTGGCTAAGTAGGCACAAATTTCTGCAAAGATTTTGTGATTTGCTGAATGAAATAAGACGTTCTTTGAAGGAGAGGGGAGATGACCAAGCAGAGTTGGAAGATGAGGAGTGGTTATGTGATCTGGCATTTCTCGCTGACTTTACAGGCGAACTAAGTGATATGAACCTTGAACTACAACGTAAAAACAAATGCATTGGCGAGATGATGAGTACAGTTTCATCCTACAAGAGCAAATTTGAGCTAATGATGAATGACCTTGCAAACAACACTTTTGATCATTTTCCTAATACGCAGGACCATCTGGGACAATATTCAAATTTTGTTTTTCAGAATGAGAAGTATGTGACAGAAATCTGTTCTGTTATCCAGGAATTCGAAAATAGATTCTGTGACTTCCAAAAAATTGGAACAGTTGTGGAGTACTTGTCATACTCATTCAAAGTAGATGTGGACATTAAAGAAACTGCAGCTGCTATCAGTAAAAATTATTCATTGAACAAGCTATCTCTTGAAAATGAAATATTAACCCTTAAAAATGACATTTTTCTCAAGACCTGTGCTGAGCAAGAATCGTTTTGGAAGCTAGTGCCTAGCGACACATTTCCCAACTTGAGAAGATGCAGTGAAGCTGTACACTCCTGTTTTGGTTCAACTTATTTGTGTGAATCTGCATTTTCCCATCTGAAAATGACAAAGAGTAAACCACATTCCAACATGACAGATGAACATCTCCAGGATTCCCTGGGACTGGCCCTTACGCAATATTCACCCAACTTCAAAAAGCTGGTGGATGAAATGCAGGCTCAGACGTCTCACTAATGAGCAAGAGCGAAATATTAAAGATTGTGCAAGATCAGCCTGGATCAATACTCAACCTAAATTTAACACAAATTACTCAATAAAAGTTAAAGAAAGTTATTAAGACAGTTAAAGAAAGTTATTACTCAATAAAACTTTAAGAAAAAATGTACTTTCCATTTCCCCTCGCAGTTCTTACTGGATCTTCATCTCTCTGTTTTGTTTTTGCTTAATTTGCTTAACAGCTGATCATATCCAAGTAAATGACAGAAGGTTCATTAAAAATGGGGGGCGGGGGAATCCTCCAACTTTATTGGGTTAAAATTTAATTTGAAACTTAATTTTCATGGTGATAGATCACCGGCACTTTTGGCCGGAAAAAGTAGATCACGACCTGTTCGAAGTTGGACATGCCTGTTCTAGTGAATAATTTTTTATTTGCATTCACATTTTTATTGAAATTAATATTTTTCTTTCTTTATATATATTTTTATTTATTTTGGGGTTTATGGATGGTGAAAATCTATATTTTTTACTTCTAACCTCCTGGTTCCTGTATGTAGCCTTTGTTGCCATTTTATGTTCTATTTTCCTGACAAACCGACTGTGCTGTACACAACTGTCTGACTTTGGGAATGAAGATAGTTTGTCTTAATGGCTAACAGGTATTCTTGTTAAACTCAGGACAGAATGCAGAAACATTTCTACAAATCATGTTTATCCCTAAAAGACACTGCTAATAATACAATGGTTCATCTCAAGAGATCTATTTTCAGTCAAAGATTTCAACATTTAAATAGAACAATCAATCACTGTGAGGTGCCTTCATAGCTTTCCTCCTGTCTTACTTGCCTCCACACCTGGCCTTTCAGCACAGTCAGAACCTGCCAACACCCTATTATCATCATTTTGATGGGGGTGGAGGGAGTGACAATTCAAGGTTGAGGCATTATTGATCTTAATTTTCCTCTAAGTAAGATGAAGGCTCCTCCATCAATAGCCCAGCTAGCACAACAGTGACACACACTGTGGTTCACTCTGAAAGCACCAACAGGCTGATGCAGAAAGACGCACGTTGGATCAATATTTTAACATTCCTGACGATGCGCATGTTTTAATGTGTGATGCGGGAAGGTTAGGGTATGCAAATGCTCACAGCGGAAGCACTGCACATGCAAATGAACCACCGCAGAGTTAAACTGGGAAAGCAAACTAAACACATACTCACAAGAAGTCTGCACTAGTTTGGCTTGCTCTCCAGGCACCAGAGGCTAATTTGAAATTTTTTTACTGTACTACCAAACAGAGGTTCTGCGACAAAAATCCTCATAAGGGCCTATTGCTGGCTACAGGGAGCAGGAAGAGCCGGTTTCCAGAGCTGCAGGAGACGATCTCTCTGTCTCCTACTGTCAGGGAGTGGGCAGCCAGGAACTCTTTTTTGCCAGCACGGCCCCGACAGTGTTTTGATGGCATAAGGGGCTTTGCCCAATGCTTGATCATCTGGGGAGAAGATGATCAAGGCATAGGGGAAAGCACCCGGTACCATCAAAATACTGTCGGGGGCAGCGTTAGAGGCTTACTTCTACTCAGACCCTGCAGTAAAAATTTTGGCGCAATGGCTGGTTGCGAAATAATCTAAACCTGTCTCTGCATCAGGCGTAGTCATGATTTGCATACCAGCCCAGCATATTAAAATACATTTAAATAATTAGTATTCATTTAAATACACGAGGCGTTAATTGGGTGCTAGTTCTTCCACCGGGGTTTGTCTATTTCCTGCATTGGGAGGACCGTAAAAATGTGCTTAAACGTGGTGTTATGGGCTCGTAAAGCCCACGCTAGTTTTCTGTATCGGCCTGTAAGTAGGTAATTTTATGACTGTTCCTAGATTAATAGGGCAGGAAGGTTCTTAATTTTAGCCTATTTTATAAAGACACATAGGCGCCTATGGCACAGGCGACTGGTAAACAAACTGAGCACCCTAAGGATGGACCCTGAAGTTACTGATTGGATTAGAAATTGGTTGAGTGGGAGGCGAAAAAGGGTACAGGTAAATGGAGCTCACTTTGAGGAGAAGGAGGTTACCAGTGGTGTGCCACAGGGATCTGTCCTTGGTCTGATTCTTTTTATCATCTTTGTTAGTGATATAGCGGAAGGGCTGTCGGGTAAGGTTTGCCTGTTTGTAGATGATACCAAAATCTGCAGTAGAGTAAACACCCTGGAAGGAGTAGAAAACATGAGAAGGGATCCAGCTAAGCTTGAAGAATGGTTGAGAATTTGGCAGCTGAGATTTAATGCTAAAAAATGCAAGGTCATGCATTTGGGTTGCAAAAATCCAAGGGAGTGTAGGAAGTGAAGTACTTCTGTCCACAAAAGAAGAGCGGGACCTGGGCGTGATTGTGTCTGACGATCTTAGTGGCTACACAGGTAAAAAAGATGATGGTGAAAGCCAGAATGATGCTTGGGTGCTTAAGGAGAGTAATGGCCAGCAGAAAAAAGGAGGTGATAGTGCCTTTGTATAAGTCTTTTGTGCAACCTCATTTGGAATATTGGGGGCAATTCTAGAGACTGCACCTTCAAAAGGATAGAAACAGATTGGAGTCGGTGCAGAAGGTGGCTACTAAAATGGTTAGTGGCCTTCATTATAAAGCATAAGAGGACAGGCTTAAAGATCCCAATATGTATATATTAGAGGAAAGATGGGATAGAAGAGATATGATGAAGATGTTTAAATACCTCCTTGGCATAAATGCACAGGAGGAGAGTCTCTTTCGATTGAAAGCAAGCTCTGCTACTAGGGGATATAGGATGGGGGTGAAAGAGGATAGACTCAGGAGTAATATGTGGAAATATTTCTTTATGGCAAGAGTGGTAGATGTGTGGAATAGTCTTCCAGTGGAGGTGGTAGAGGCGAGGATAGTATATAAATTCATAAAAGCATGGGACAAACACAGAAGATCTCTAAAGGTTAAAAGGGGACTATTGTAGTTGATATGAAAGGAAAGACTAGATAGGCCATGTGGTCTTTTTCTGCCATCGTTTCTGTGTTTTGTATGTTTCCATTCTGCCTGCTCTTGAGTAAATGTCACATGTTAGCATGTACTTTACATGCTTATAGATGTATTTTATAAAATGTGTGAAAATCATGACTCTATCCAAACTCTGCCCCTGCGCATACCTACCGTACTAGTATGTGTTGGCCTGTACTGTAAATCCTTTTAGGTGTAAGCTGATTTTATGAAAACTCATCTGTGCGTGTAAATCAGCATTTTATGCACCAATATGGTTTATAAAATTACCCTCTATCAGGCCAATGCAGAAAGCTGGCTCTGAAGTCGAGCGCTATTAACTATGAATGCTTCTATGCAGAGCACCAATAGCGCATGACTTCCACACTGGCATGCAGAAAGGGGCACATATGAAAATTAGCCACACGTTAAACTGTGGCGCAAATGTCAACGTTAAACTGGGAGAGCAAGTCAAACACGTGAACACAGAAGTTGTCGCAAGTTTGGCATGCTCTCCCAGAGAAACAGGGTCATTTGAGGGGAAGTTTGACACTTCCCTTCAGATGATTCAGGCATTGGGGAAAGCCCCAAAAATACTGTCCAGGGGCTGGTGCCCCTATTCCAACTCAGCCACAGAAACCAAATTCCTGATGGCCCAGCAGCTCTGAACCCCCAACCAATTCTAACTAAACAAATAAGAGGGCAGAGTGGCCTAGTGGTTGGGGCAAGTTACCTCAGGCCAGAAGGTCAGGGGCTCAAATCCCACTAGAGGACCACAACCTTGGGCCAGAAGGACTGGGGTCTCTAGTCCCACAGGTGCTCCTTGTGGTCTTGGGCAAGCCACTTAACCCTCCATTGCCCATGTTCCCTGTGAGTATTAGTGTATATGTCTTGTATCCCTCCAATTGTGTTGTGACCACTTTGATAGAAGGATAAGGTGATGTACAAAACTGTCTAAATAAAAAAAATTAAATAAACAACCCTGTTGGCCCACAGCCCCAAATCATCCACCCTTCACCTGGTACCTTTGCAATGGAGAGGATGTGTTAGTCACCATCTTGAAAAATGACACTGATTTGATTTGACTATGATCCACTGTTAAATTAATTGAAATTGTTTCTGATTGGCTGATGCTGCACATGACTGTTTTGAACCAAGATATATTTGGTAGCTTGCCTGACATTTTTTAAGCTTTTTGATGGCTTACAGCCGATGAGAGTAGCAGTTTCTATGGACCTTTTGTTCAGCCTATTGTATCTTTTGGAGATGAAGAATCCCTGATGCAGGTAAGTTTCAAAACAAAATATTGTGCTGGATATGTTAGATGTATTTGGATTTGTTGGATGAATCTTTGAAGAATTTACAATATGAAAATTTAGAGACATTTGAAAACAAGTATCTCTATATTAATAAGTATCTTCATACAAGTTTTTGGACTATACATCTAATGCCCGTTTTCAAAATTATTAAATACAGGTGGCCTTAAATAGCTCTCGTGCTATAAGTTTTACTAGCTCACCTAATTTGAGATCCTTTTATTATATATAATAGCTTCTTAGGGCTAAATTTTTCTGTGGATTATTGAAATCCTGACTATTGAGACTTTGGTGACACTATTTTAATACGCATAGCTCATTTGGCTATAATTTAAATATATAATTTGGCGTTACTGTGTGCGTTTGCTTTTCCTTTGCTGTTTATGAGCACATTAGTCTTTTTCTGCATTTGACCTGTCAGCACTTGTGCTGAAAAGTTGCCTTATTTGCGTGCAGAGAGCGTGTTGGCTGGGATTTTTTAGCATTAAATCTCAGCTGCCAAATTCTAGACCATTCTTCAGGCTTAGCTAGATTCCTAGGGATTATTTATACTTGGGTGGGTGGGAAGATCTGGGTCACTGGGCCACCAGGGATTAATTTTAGTTGGGCGGGTGAGGGGATGGGAATGCTGGGCCACCAGGGATATACTTTCTGTTGGGGGCACTGGCCCCTCTACAGTATTTTGATGGCATCGCAGGCTTTCTCCGATGCCTGGATCATCTGAGAGGTTTGACATCCAGGCATCGAGGAAAGCTCCCAATGTCATCAAAATACTGTTGGAGGCACACGCTAGATGTTTAAGCCATCTCAAGACCAGGCGTAGAGATCTATGCGCTAAGGCTGGTTGTGAAATTCTCTGCGTGTTTCTCTGCATTGGACGTAGGCAATATTAGCATGTCATTTTATTACGGCCACCTCACTGGGTTATATTTTAAATACTCTTGGCATTAATTGCGCGCTAGTTTTTCCTTTGCTGTTTACGCGCGCTTCAGTCTCTTTTCTGCATTGAGCTGTGGCAGTAATTGTGCTTAAAAGTGGCGCTATCTGTGATTAAAGGCCATTCTAGCTTTCTGCCCCATTGGATTTCTTATAAGGCAATGCTGCTCCTGGGCCAGTAGGCTGACCCTACAGCTACATTAATGTTTAAATTCACTAGATAGCACTAGCTTTTAAAATATAAAACTTACGCATAACAGATCAATTACAGTCTAGTAATTACAATAATGAATTAGAAACCAGGAAACCTGTGCTCAAATCCTATTCCTGCTACAGTTAATCACTGTGACCTTCAGTAAGTCACTTTACTTTTCTAGGTGAATGCTTAATAAGAACAAAATTGAATGTTCTAGCATATGAACTTGTGGTTTACAAGATCACTTTCCTAGCAGGGCTTATTTAATAGCAAGTCTCACAAAATAATTGAAATAAGAAACACGGGAGCAAATATATACCAGAGTTTGTATCAGTCATGCGAAACCTATTCCTACACCAAAACTAAGGGGCCCTTGTACTAAACTGTGGTAAACAGTTACTGTGGGAATTCACGTGTGGCAACAGTTGCCACATAGCCGCGATACGTTACTGTATGGCCTCGGCACTTACCACGTGCTAATTCCCACAGTAACTGCAGGGGTGAGAATGGGCAGGTTATGTGCATGGCCAGCTCAATGCAATTAGCGCAGGCTCGGTTATCCAGCACTAACCGTCACCCATGCAGAGGGGCAGTAAGTGTAGCCATGCTATTGGTATACAGGGACAAATATGGCCAGTCCCCATTGAGTAGCATCCCCTTAGCACACTCCCAATCTCCATGAAGATGCCTCTGCTCCCTCTCACCCCCGATCCACAAGAAGATGCTTCCTGATGCTCTCTCTCACCTCTCCCCCCTCCCCTCGATCACTAGCATCATCAGCACCTACCAACACCCCAATCCCCCCCGAAGATGCACTGGCTTACCCTCCCATACCCATGACCCCCTCCCTGCGGCACTTATTAGGGGTTTTGGTGCTGTTATTGTGGCGGGACAGGAATGCACCCTGGACACGCTTGTTCTATTGCTGTCTTGTTCAAAATGGCGGCTCTGAACCCCTAGTGGTAGTATCAGCATATTACCACTAGGGTTTAAACTGTCAAATAAGGGCATTTACCACACAGGTATGCCGTTATTTGGCAGATGGAACCCCATGGTAGTACTGCTAGGGATTTAGAGCTGTCATTTTGAATCAGGGCAGCAATGGGGCAAAAGAGTCTGGGGAGCACTCTGTTTTCACCTCTATTACAGCACCAAACCCCTTGGCAAATGCTGCAGGTGGGATGGGGTGGCGTTGGAGGTGTGTGGAGGATAGGCAATGTATTTTTGGGAGGAGATTAGGGGGGTGGTAGGTACTGATGATGCTAGTGATTAGGGGTTAGAGCATCAGAAGGCACCTTCTTGGGAGTTGTGGGGACAGAGAGAGAGGATCAGGAGTCATCTTCATGGAGACCAAGTGGGCTGAGAGAGAGTGAAGGGATGCTGATACTTAATAGGACAGATGATGCTCGGGACTCTGTACTTTCACCATACGGGGCTGCGATAACTACACCCATAGATAGCACCGATGAATTTACTGCGCTGTCTGAAAAAGCATTTAGCACCCCTAAGTGCCCGCCCCCTTCATTTACTGCACAGGCTTTGCACTTACCGTACATATTTTCTGTACATTGCATGAGGTAAGTGCAAAACCTTACTGCACTTTACTAGAAGGGCCCTTAAATTAGAGGGTTAAAGACCCATGTTTATGTGTATTACTTATGGGGATTGCTCAAGATCACTCTCCCCTTGGAAGACTAATGTCTGTTCTGCTGGAAAGGCCATGAAGAGTTGTATTTTCCATGGGTCATGCAGGTTAGCTCTGCCCCGGGGCTAGTATTTCACATGTGCTTAACTTTTCAGAACATTTTCATTGCTGTTTATCAACTTTCTATTTTTGGTAGTGCAGACCCAGAGCAACAATTTGTTTTTCCCTCTCAGCACCTGACCCTTCTAGTATGTGCCAACAAAGGCTACACTGCTCTATCTCTGATGAAGAGAACTGACAGCTAGCTGATCCAGGTTAGCAGACGTCTGCCTGAATTTCACTTGGATTACAATTTCCTTCCTAAAATGTCTTTGTTTCCCCCATCACAACTGTCAGTCATCTACCCTATAATTCAAGTCCCTCTGACCCATCAGCTGCTTTCCTTTACCTCAAAGCAGCAGTAGCCAGCTGGCTGCTGTCCTTGCATGGGCTGCAATACTGCCTTCTCTGCTCTCACACTTACATCCATTTCCAGAATGGCTCCTTCCTCTACCAATCTGAGAACTAATTGGACTACCCCAGGTCTTCTCAACCCAGTCCTCGGGACACCTCTAGCCAGTCAGGTTTTCAGGATGACCACAACGAATATGCACGAGAGAGATGTGCATTCACTGCCTCCATTGTATGCAAATCTCTCTCATGCATATTCACGGAGTGGAGGAGTAGCCTAATACCCAAGAGATCAGGGTTTGATTCCCACTGGCACTCCTTGTGACCTTGGGCAAGCCACGTTACTCTCCATTGCCTCAGAAGAAAAGGCTTGGCATCTTACTTCCAGTCATATCTTGCCAAGAAAAGCCAGGGGCTGCTCAGTTGCCAGGAGTCAGCGTTGACTTGATGGCACTTAAAAAAAAAAGAGACTTTCCCTTTGGTCTAACTGTTGCCATTTCCTTCACTCATCCTTCAGTCTTGGTAAAGGACAGACTGTACAACTGTGACCTCCCTTGGCTAAGCACAGAATCAGTCTTTCTGGTTTTGAAATAGGGACCAAGTATCCTAGACCTGTTGCAATAAAGATCATCTGGCACCCACAGCACTAGTGATTCTTCAAGTGGCTAGAGCGAAGACTCCATTTAAATATCAAGACCATGCTATAATAGCACTACAGGACAGTGCTGCAAGTGTGTTTTTCCCTGCCAGAATGTGATTTGCAGCTGTGAGGACCCACAAGCTCTCCAGGATTTTATCAACAATGTCAGGTACCTGCATGGAGATAAAATGATTGATTTGGCTATGACTGCTCTCTCTGTAGAATACTGTGTGTATTGTCATTGGGACACACAAAGTGAGAGCTATGTAGTGCAGAAATCAGTTCAGACTAGTTGTGAGGCTGTCTTTGTGTTCATGTTTGTTTTGGCCAGATGATAAGTAACATGCATAAAGGTGCTTCAATGTTATCTGAGACTGGGCTGTAGTATCAGGCTGTGACTAGGGCTGAGCAACTGTATAAAGGCATATGCTAATAAATTTCAACTGGGTCTGTTCAGTGCTGGATGGAGCAGAGGCTTGATCAGCTTTGCTGACACCATCAGCCCAGTGGATAGGCTGATGCAGTTTATCAGAAGGTTATGGGCTGAACTTTGTTGAATATCATAATGGTGAATGGAAAGTCAATTGAGAAATCCTATGCTGTCAAGGTTCACTAGGAAGTTCATAACTAGAGATACGGGTCAATATTAGTTAAACTAAGCCAATGGCATGGGTAGCTCAAATATGAGTGATTAGCATGTATAACGTGCTTGTAATAGTACATGCTTCTTTGGGCAACTACATGTACCTTGAGAATGCATTTCAGGTGGTGAGAATGTCATGAATGTGTAAGCATGGAGTGGAGGTGTAGCCTATTGGTTAGAGTGCTGGCTTGGGACTCAAAAACCAGGGTTTGATTCCCACTAGCACTCCCTGTAGCCTTGGGCAAGCCACTTAACCCTCCATTGCCTCAGAAGAAAGTTATCAATGTCCCTGTTTAATGCACATTGCCAAGTTTAAGTTACAATATAAACTGCTTTGACTAAATGATAAAGCAGTATAAAAAACCTATTAAATAAATATGTGCATGTAAATGAGTGGATAGATAACAGGATCTTGGCACTGATTCCACCAGACTCTCTATGGCACAGATATTATATCAGCTTAATGTTGTGCTCTGTGATTGTTGGTCTGTACAATTCTTACCATATTATGATGTATGTAATAGTTGTTCTGTTATGGGAGTTGTTCAATCTTAGTGGGGTGTGCTCTCTTTTGTCAAGATGTAGATAAGAGTCTTAGGGTAGATGGGTCAGTGAAAGTACAAGGGCCGATGGATAGGCATTTGTCTATTGCTATGCATCAAGTGGCTCCCACAGAAGCTCTTGGCTTTTCACTGCTCTTTGGAGCTTTGTTAAGCTGCCCTTCTAGGTTTCCACCACTTCAACCTAGTGTGCAGTCCACACCCATTGTTGGGGTTGCTCTGGACTCCCCGTTTGGGGTTGGTGAAGACAGAGCAGATCCTGTTGGAGGATTGAGTGAGCTCATTCTTGCTTCAGTGTTGCCTAAGCCTAATCTCCTTCTCGCCCTTGGAGGCCACTGGTGCAGTGTCTGGAGAGGAGGTTACACTCGCTGATATTTGGGAAGTTGTCTTACAAAACAATACTTTGTTGAGGGGCACCAGGGAGCAGATTTCTGCCTTCTCACAGGACACGGTGAATGCGCTTGTTGCGAAGGAGTCGGCCCTGCAGAAACAGGTGCAGAAACAGGTGGATAAAATGTCTTCTCAGATTTCAACTTTTCAAAATGTGTCTGGTTCACATATTAAGGATTCTAGAATTTTACATCAGTGGTTGGATGTTTTGGAAAATGGCGCTCATTCTCGGAACTTGCGCTTTTTGAATTTTCCAAAGACCCATTATTTGTCTCCATTAGTGCTCCTACATAAATATTTTAAGGAAGTTTTATATATCTCTAATCCTGAAAAATTTTGATAACTAATTGTTGTTATATTTCTCCTAGACAGTTAGGGGATAGTCCACCTTTGAATAACCTTAATGAGGGGGAGGCAGCAGTTTCTTTGAATTTGTCTGGGTTTCTTGAATCTTCTAATGATACTATCCCCTCTAGGGCAACATTGGTGGTCTCCCTTTCTGCCATGGGAGAAAAATCAATTATCTTAAAATTATATTTCAAAAAGAAAAATTAATTGTTTTATGGGGCTAAAGTTATGGTTTTCCCTGATGTTGCCAGGGCAACTCAATTGCGGAGAAAAGCCTTTCTCTTGCTAAAGGCAAGAGTTGTGGCTTTAGGCGCGTTTCTTTTTAAAGTTTCCTTGAAAATGCCTGGTGACTTATCAGGGAATACAATATGTGGTTTTGGATTTGATTCAGCTGGAGAGCTTTCTCTTGGATAAAGCACCTTTATAGTGCTCCTTACTGGGTGGGTCGGTGGTATATTGTTATAAGTAAACTGAGTCTGCCAGTAACTTTTTTTCTTTTTTCTTTTGGTTAAGATTTTTAAGTGATGGAAAACCTAGTTTATATTTGTTTGACCTGTGGTCTGGCTTAGACAGTATCTCTTTCTGTAATGTGGGCTTGATAGAACTGTTGTATTTTCTTCTGTCGTCTTTTTGACGTTTGCTTTGTTTATTGCTGAAGTTTCCTTTGCTTTTCTGTAAGCATATTTGTAAAATCTTGATAAATAAAAAAAAAGATGTAGATTTTGCTAATAAGGAACTGTTGTAAATTTTTGTCATCAAATATCAATGAATTAAACAATTCCATAAAAATAAAATGGTATTTAGCTACATTAAGAAGCAGAATGCTGATACAATATTCCTTCAAGTGATACATCTCAATCATAGAGAGTCAAGAAAATTAACAGAGTGGATTTGCAAAGGCTATTTTCTCTCCAGCTTGTGGGAAGAAAAGCCGACTTACCATACTTCTTAGACGATCTCTAAGCTATTCAATAGTTACCCAAAAATCTGCTCAAGAGAGAAGATGGGTGAAGCTGATAATTTCATTGGCTAACTCACTGGATTTCTTTAGCAGTTAAGCAGAAAAAAATCATTGAGGGTGATGATGACCCCTAGTGTTAGGCAGGTTTTTCAATTTACCCCTTGATCCATTGCTTGTTAAGTAGTCTAAGGGGTATGTTTACTAAAGGGCATTAAGGGGGCATTAGGAGGAGCTATCGAACGATAATGGAAGCGATAAGGGGTTTTCTGTGTGAAAATGGCTCTAGGCAGGTAGGGGGCATTCCAGCAGCAAGGGCACAATGGGCCACTTAACATGTGCTAACAGGACACTGGGCATTAAGGTGGCAAGTATGCACCATAATGCCTGAAAACAGCTGTCACTGTAACGCTGGATAAGAGAGCCCCAGCAAAAGTCAATGCAATGGTGATGGATGGAAGGGCAGGTGGGAGCTGATGGACCTGACAGATCTGTGGGCACACGGTATGACAGTCAGTAAATGGAATGAACATGTGGGAGGCAGCTGTAATGATATACTGGGGGGTGCCCACATAAAATGCTGTAATGTCAGTGTGTGGCATAGGATGGGGAAGAAATATCCCCCAGCCACTATGTGTCAGAACCGCCACGATGTCTGCATCAAAAGGATGATGGAGGAAGGAAGATGAACTCTGGATCCAAGATGGCGCTTTGAAGGAGCATTGCATGGGACACTTGACCTTACCGCTAGTGCTGGTGTTGTGAATGGACTTCTTGACCATTGTTGTGAGGGGGCAAAAGGAAAGGGAAAGTGGGGCTTGCTCCTGCAGGCCCCGGTTCTGTCCCCCTTCACCAGGCCACTTTGGCGAGTTTTGGCATTTCCTCTGCTCCAACAGTTCTGCCTCCCTTTAATCTGCCTGACAGGCAACTTGCGGGACGTTCAAATGACAGAAGAAATTTAATGTGGACAAGTGCAAGGTTATGCACCTAGGAAAGAACAACTTAAACTATGCAAGGTTCCATATTAGGAACCACCACCCAGGAAAAAGATTTAGGCTTCATCGTGGATAACATGATAAAACCCTTTGCCCAGTGTGCAGCAGTGGCCAAGTGAGCAAATAGAATGCTAGGTATCATAAGGAAAGGAATGGAGAATAAAACAAAGGATATTATAATGCCTCTGTATCGTTCCATGGTGCGACTGCACCTTGAATATTGTGTGCAGTTCTGGTCGCCATATCTTATAAAGTATATAGCGTTATTAGAAAAGGTACAGAGAATAACTACCAAAATGGTAAAGGGGATGGAAGGATACCCTTATGAGGAGAGGCTAAAAAGGTTACGGCTCTTCATCCTGGAAAAGAGACGGCTGAGGGGAGATATTATAGAGGTCTATAAATTAATGAATGGAATGGGTAAATATACATTTATTGTTTATGCCATCAAACTGTAGAAAGACTAGGGGAGATGCAATGACGCTACAGTGTAACCCATATAAGACTAATAAGAGGAAATATTTTTTTACTCAACGCATAATGAAACTCTGGAATTCGCTATCGGAGGATGTAGTAAAAGCTGTTAGTGTAGATGGGCTTAAAAAAGGTTTGGACAAGTTCCTGGAGGAAAGGACCATAAACCATAATTAAAGGGGAACAGGGAAATCCACTGCTTGTCCCAATACAAGCATTGTGGAACCTGTCTTCTGGGGAACCTGCTAGGTACTTGTGACCTAGATTGGCCACTGTTGGAAACAGGATACTGAGCTTGAAAGACCTTGGTCTGACCCAGTATGGCATATCTTATGTTCTTATGTGGGCTTAAGTGAGCCATGTTCTGTATTGTCTGAAGTTTCTTGATTCCTGTAGATGACAAACCAACAAAAGCAGAACTATAGTAATCTAATCTAGAGATTACTGGACTGAGAACAATGGTAAATTCTACCAATGCCTCTAGAAAAGGACAAATTGCCCAGAAGTGATGCATTGAATTAATAGAAGATTTGACTATTTGACTGATATGGTGCGTGAATGAGAGATCTGAATCTAGAGAGATGCCTAAATTTATTTATTTACTTATTTAACAGTTAAATATGTAAAAGATGACTACAATGTACCTTGAGTATGGTGCAGACAGAGCTTAAAGATTCCAAATGACCCATGCCTACCAATAACCAGATTAATATGAATAAAATATAGTCTCTAAAATGCTTGTATGCAAATACTAGAAGTCTAAAAAATAAGATGGGAGAGTTAGAATATATAGCACTAAATGAGAGGTAAGATATTTATTTATTTACATTCTCTTATATACCGTGCTATTCTGCATCAGTGTGGTTTACATTGAACAAACTGAAATTACACTGAACAGGGCATTATAACTTGGAGATAACTATTTAACAAGGAACATGGGCTATGGAGGGTTAAGTGGCTTGCCCAAGACCACAAGGAGCACCTGTGGGACTAGAAACCCCAGTCCTTCCGGCCCAAGGTTGCTGTCCTCTAGTGGGATTTGAACCCCTGACCTTCTGGCCTGAAGTACCTTGCCCCAACCACTAGGCCACTCCTCCACTCCTCCACTTCCAAGATATGATTGGAATCGCAGAGACATGGTGGAAGGAGGATAACCAGTGGGACACTGTGATACCTGGGTACAAACTATATCGTAATGATAGAAATTATCAAATTGGTGGAGGGGTTGCACTTTTTGTTAGAGAGGGCATTGAGTCAGAAAGGATTAAAGTTTTGCAGGAAACAAAATTTGCTGTAGAATCTCTATGGATTGAAATTCCACGTAAGAAGGGGAAGGCGAGGGCAGTGGGGGTGTACTATCGACAGACTGGCCAGAATGAACAAATGGATGATGAAATGCTCAAAGAAATCAAGGAAGCTAACAAAAGTTACAGCGCAGTAATAATAATGGATGATTTCAATTACACCGGTATCGACTGGGTCAGTGTCACGGCAGGACATGCTAGGGAGATAAAGTTCCTAGATGAAATAAATGACTGCTTTTTGGAGCAGCTGGTTCATGAACTGACCAGAGGGGAAGCCATATTGGACCTAGTCCTTAGTCGAACACCAGATCTGGTGCAAGAGATAAGGGTGTTGGGGCCACTTGGCAATAGTGATGATAGCATGATCGCATTTGATTTAATTAGTAGAGGAAGGATGGTAAGAAAATCCACAGTACTACCTTTTTTTTTTTTTTAATATCTTTATTTATTGCTTAATACAACCAAAACATACAAAACACAACCAAAATACAAAATTCACAATCACAATCTCAATATCCCCCCACCCCCACCATACAGATAGAAAACAAAACCCCCACAACTGAAACCTAAATCAAACCCCTTGGGGAAAACCCTTCCCCTCCAACCTCTCCCTCCCCCCACCCCCCACCCCCCAGGGCTTGCTAGCAATCCCAAGCATTAAACCACGGTATAGGCATATGAGTCCAACACCCCCGAAATACAAGCAGGATATACAAACAGGATATACAAACAGGATATACAAACAGGGCACGGGTCAGAGCCCAACCAAGCATTTCCCATCTCAGTAGGCTGCGCGGGTTCCCGCACACTCCAAAAAGTCTCGCAGAGCTGCCCATCTCGATGCGGTAGCCAGCATCTGAGGGGCCCCTTTACGAGGCAGTTGCTCATACTGGCTATATAAGCAAACATGATTCCACCATGAGACCCAATTTACATCAGCCGTATGTTTCCAATTAAGTACAATCAAATATAAAGCAATACCTAACATAAAGTCTAACAAAAAAAAGCATTCTTTACGCAATGTCGGGATTCTGGCGAGAGAGCGGAAACAGATGATCCTCCATGATAGAGGAGCGCTGAAATTCAAGACCATCTGTACTCGCTGCCATACTTTTAACCAGAAGGCCTGTAGACAAGAGCATTCATAGACAATGTGAACAAGCGTTCCTATTTCCCCATGACAGGACCAGCAACAATTTCCTTCACCCTTACTCCACCCACTAAGCCTAACAGGGGTATAGTAAGCACGATGGGCAAAGAAAAACAATACATTTGTTATTGCGGCTGATTTGGAGACTCGTGTCTGTTGAGACCAAAATCTTTGCCAACTTTGTGGCGAAAGTGAAAACCCAGCATCAAGCTCCCAACCCTTCTGCGTTCCTCGGACCTGCAAATGTTTCTGCTGACTTAATAAGTCATAGTAATATGAAGCGACGCCCTTCCCACTCAGGTCATCTTGTACCCGAAGGATCGTACCAATTATTCCCACTCCATCCCGTTGACCAGCAATCCTAGTCCCAGTCTTGCTCACACAATGCTTAAGTTGCAACCACTGAAAGTACAATGAGCCCGGAAGACCATACTCCACTCGCAAACTCTCAAACGATTTCCAGGCCCCCTGCGCCAACAGCTGCCCCAAAACCCAAACCCCTCTGGAGTACCAAGTACGCCAGGCAAACGTTTTGTTCTGAATTTTAAAGAGAGGGTTGTGCCACAAGGGGAGAAGGTCATATGACTCTTCACCCTCCAATCCAAGGGCCCTGCCGAACGCTCGAAAAGCCCTCTGAGTGTCCACTACCATTCGAAGGCATTGCGGCCCCTCGGGAAACACCATACCAGGAAGATATTTAAGAGGAAACGGCGCTGCAAGAGTCTCCTCAACTTCTAGCCAAACCGGCCGCTGACCAGATCTGTCCCACACCCAACGAGAACCCTGTTTTAACAGAAAAGCCTTGTGATACAGGCGGAAGTCAGGGAATTTCACCCCGCCCAGTTCCTTATTACCCTTGAGTTTCTGGAGAGCAATTCTAGGGGTTTTATTCCGCCACAGAAACTGCGTCAGCAGCCTCTCAATTTGCTGATACACACAGTCCGGCAGGTAACACGGCAGCATTTCCAACACATAATTAACTTTGGGAACAATAGACATTTTGATCGTTTCCATTCTACCCCACCAGGACAAATTTAAAGGGGACCATTGGGTAACCAATGCCCGTACTTTATCTACCAGAGTACTGGCGTTGTATGTCACCGTTTCCTCTAACGGATAACAATAACAAACTCCCAAATATTTAACCATTTTCCCCTCCCAAAGGAAGGGAAACTGACTCATGTCTTCCTTATGGACATATGAGTTTAACGGGAAGGCTACCGACTTTGTCCAGTTGATCTTATAACCGGAGAGTCCGGAATATCCTTCAATTTGAGAGAGAATATGCGGCACTGATGCCGGATCCGTAAATAATAGAAGGTCATCGGCATAAGCCGATAATTTAATTTCTCGGGCCCCTAGCGGAATCCCTACAATTTTCGAAGACTGTCTGAGACACAAAACTAAAGGCTCAAGGGCCAGATTAAAAAGTAACGGGGATAAAGGGCAGCCTTGTCGAGTGCCCCTTTCTAAACAGATGTCCCGCGATTGAATAGTGTTCACACACACATTTGCAACTGGGTGAGTATATAGGACTTTGAGCAAAGCAAGAAAACCATCCCCTATGCCGAACCATCGAAGAGCTGCAAAAAGGAAAGGCCATTCTAGGCGATCAAAGGCTTTTTCTGCATCTAAAGACAATCCCACAGAGGGGCGCCCACTACTCTCTGCACCGGCCAAAATGTGACACAATAATCTCGCATTATCAGCCGTCGAACGCCCGGCAACAAAGCCGCATTGGTCGGGATGGATTAGCTGGGGCAATACAGTATTTAATCTCTGAGCTAGGACAGTTGCTAGTATCTTGTAGTCTATGTTTAAGAGGGATATAGGACGATAATTCCCCACTAATTGCGGATCACGTCCAGGCTTTTCCAAAACTATCACATTAGCCCGCGCAAAAGCGCCCACCGCCGAGGGCCCCTCCCCCAGTCGCAGAAAATATTGCTGCATATAAGGAACCAGGTCCTTCTCAAAGACCTTAAAAAACTCAGCTGGGAGCCCATCTGGGCCCGCCGCCTTCCCAGAGGCTAGCGATCGGATGGCCTGCTGAATCTCCTCCTGAGAAATGGGGCCCTCTAGCATGCTAGAGGTATCCACGTCCAGAGTAGGCCGCTGCAGCTCATGCACAAACCTATCAAAGCCCTCTTGTGAAAAGCTAGTTTCAGACGAATATAGCCTAGTGTAAAACACTCTGAAGAGTTCTGCTATGTCTTCATCTGAGGTGACAAGTTGATCTCGCACTGGGCATCTGAGCGCCGCTACTCGAGCAGCCTCTCTACGCGCCTTAAGGGAACTAGCCAACAATCTCCCAGCCCTATTGCTCTCCCAGTAGTAGGCACCATTCTGTGCCTTTAAATTCCGCATAACTTCCCCAGACAAAAGCTCATTATACTGATACCTCAAACGCTGCAAACGCAAGAGCACACAAGGGTCAGCCCTTGCCGCCAGGACCCGTTCCCCAGCTTTAATTTGCGTCTCCAAAGATCCACGTTGCTCCCTCACGGACCGCGCTTGCGCTATACCAAAACTTGTAATGGTGGCTCTAATAGAGGCCTTGAAGCCTTCCCACCACGCCCCTGCGGTGGTGTCCTGCGGCAAATTAAACTGAAAGTATTCGGCAATCGCCTTCCGGATTTGAACGCAGAACTCCGCATTGGCCACTAAAGATCTATCAAAGGACCATCTGGGGGAATTAACAACATTTTGATCAGCCTCTAACACAAGAGAGATCGCAGCGTGATCTGAAACATGCACCGCCTGTATGTCCGTGTCTACTATACAGGGCATTAATTTCTTTGAAACAAGAAAAAAATCGATTCGAGACAGGGACTGGTGCGGCGGAGAAAAAAAGGTAAAGTCCGCCTCCTTAGGGTGCTGCAAACGCCATACGTCAACCAGGCCCCTGTCTCGGATCAGAGAAGTAAGTATTGTAAGAGCCCGCGAGGCCTTAGAGGTCCTAGGCGGCTTTCGATCCGTCAAAGGGTCAAGGGCTTGATTGAAATCCCCTCCAATAAGCAAATGATCATCCTGAACCAAATGTACTTCCTTGGCCAGAAAATTGAAGAACTCGGGGCCGTCTCCATTAGGGGCATAAACACTCATAACCGTCAGATCTAAACGGCCCAACTTAAGACGCGCCTTCACCCATCTTCCCTCAGTGTCTGAACTAGACTGCAAGACCAGGGGAGCAAGAGCACTCCGTACTAGGATCGCTACCCCATTACGTTTGCACACTGCAGCTGAGAACGCCACTACCGTATAGGGCCTGATGCTGAGTTTTTTAGACTCATTCCTATTCAAATGGGTCTCCTGGAGAAGTAATAGATCAGCCTTTACATGCTTACCATACGCGACTATTTTCTTCCTCTTAATGGGGCTGTTGATACCCTTGACATTTAGTGAAAAGATCTTTAAAGGAGCCATTCTACACTTTACAGCTAAGGCCTCTGTCTGTGAACAAACACCCCTCTAGTAGGCCCCCAACCCCCCCACTTAGCAAACCAGCCCATACCAGCCCAGTCACATATAAAACCATGGCCCATGGTTGTCCGTCCCCGTGTCCCCACACTCCAAAAAGGACCCATGCCTCCCAAAGTTACATTCCATGCAAGCAAGCCCCGGAGATATCCCCAATACTGAAAACCACTTGGTGAGCCCAAAGTGAGCCAAACGGCTCCAGCAGGCGAGGAAATCACATCACAGCGCAGCTGAATATTGTGCATCCCCAGTATCATTTTGCGAGAATTTGACCACTCCGACCCCCCCCCCCTCTACCACCAGCCAGCCAGCCATTCATTCATAACCACAACCCTACCAGGGCTCCCCCGCATTCAACATATAACTAGTTAACCTTTTAAGATATACAACATATAACAGCAGCTTCGGATGACTCCAATGCCCCAGTAGGCATGAGATACCTTCTCTCCACCTTACCGCGAGCTAATACAACGAGCTGAATATCCCCCGGCCACCTGGCCGGACTTTCAGAGAAAGAAAAAAGAAATAGTCTCTATCTCATCACCGCAGCTTCTTGGTCTTCCAAGTAGTGATGCAAAACTTCAGGCTCCTCAAAAGTTCTGGTCTGGTTATGGAGTGTCACACGCATCCTAGCCGGATATAGCAATCCAAATCTGGCCTGTAAGCCCTGTAGTCGGGGTCGTAGTGCTAGAAATCTTTTACGTCTGTCCACTGTACTCTTCGCGTAGTCAGGAAAAAAGAACAGACGATGTCTCTCAAACTCCACTGGAGAGCAGGATCTGGCCGCATTCATTATGTCCATCACCTGTTGATATCGCAGGGCCCTCAAAATGATCGGCCTAGGTTTCTTATTGTTAGGCTGGACCGCTGCCGGCACTCTGTGGGCCCTGTCGATCTCGAAGGGCAGATCAAAGGAGAGTTTCAGAACCGCCGGTATCATTTTTTGCAGAAATAGAACCATGTTCTTCCCTTCAGCTCCCTCCGGCACTCCTACAATCCTTATGTTGTTTCGTCTGGCCCGGTTGTTGCCATCCTCAAGCTCTCTCTGCAAGGAGCGAATTTGCTTCGCTTGTTTGTCCACCATACGGAGTCGCTCTTCATGCGCCGCTACGGTGTGTTCCACCTTCTCCTGACGCACGGACAAGCTTTCAAGTGAGCTTCTCACCTCCCCGATTTCCGCGCGCATCAGCGCTAGAGATTCCCCGTTGGCCTGCATTATCTCCTTCATTCCTCGCAGCTCCGTTAAAATCTCCTGCAAGGCCTCCGGCTGCGGGCCCTCCCGGGTGGCCGCCATCTTGTGCGGGGAGGGAGGCTCCGTTTTCGTCCGCTTCGCGCTGCTGCTTTGCGTCCCAGCAAAGTCCAACTTCACCGGTTTGGGGCCAGACATCTCTCCGAACGCGCCCCGCAATAAATGTAGGTGAAAAATTTATATCAGCCTGCTCAATTCAGGATTCTTGTTCTCGCCGCACTGGAGCTTCGGCCTTAGCCGTCCGTCTCGCTCAACATCAGGCTCCGCCTCCTCACAGTACTACCTTTTAACCTTCGAAAGGCAGACTATGATAAAATGAGGAAAATAGTTAAGAAAAAACTAAAAGGAGCAGTTGCAAAGGTAAAGATTTACATCAAGCTTGGGTGTTGTTTAAAAATACTATCTTGGAAGCCCAGACAAGTTGTATTCCATGCATTAAGAAAAGTGGAAGGAAGTCCAAAAAACTGTCAGCATGTTTTAAAGGTGGGGTCAGAGAGGATGTTGTTGCCAAAAAAGAATCTTTCAGGAAATGGAAAAAAGAGCCAAATGACGAAAACTGGAAACAGCACAAGCACTGGCAAGTTAAATGCAAGGCATTGATAAGGCAGGCAAAGTGAGAATTTGAGAAGAAACTTGCTACGGAAGCAAAAACGCGTAATAAGGACTTTTTCAAGTACATTCGTAGCAAAAAACCTGTGAGAGAGTCAATTGGACCATTAGATGATAGAGGTGTAAAAGGGGCAATAAGAGGGGACAAGGCTATAGCGGAGAGATTGAATGAATTCTTTGCTTCAGTCTTTACTGAGGAAGATGTAGGGATGTTACCCATGACTGAAGTGGTATTTAAAGGTGATACTGCAGAGGAATTGAAAGAAATATCGCTATACCGGGAAGATGTATTACAACTATTTGATAAACTGAAGAGTAGCAAATCACCTGGACCGGATGGTATACATCCAAGGGTGTTGAAAGAACTGAAATATGAGATTGCAGACTTGCTATTAGTAATCTGTGAACTTTCATTAACATCATCTGTAATACCTGAAGATTGGAGGATCACCAATGTAACGCCAATTTTTAAAAAGGGTTCCAGGGGTGATCCGGGAAACTACAGACCGGTGAGCCTGACATCAGTACCGGGAAAAATGGTAGATACCATCATAAAGCACAAAATTATTCAGCATGTAGATAGTCATGGCCTAATGGGAGACAGCCAACATGGCTTTAGACAAGGAAGATTTTGTCTTACTAATCTGTTTTGTTTTTTTGAAGGTGTGAATAAACAGGTAGACAAAGGTGAGTCGGTTGATATAGTGTAACAGGACTTTCAGAAAGCCTTTGACAAGGTCCCTCATCAGAGATTTTTGGCAAAACTAGAGTCATGGGATAGGAGGCAGTGTACTATTGTGGATCAGGAACTGGTTAAAAGATAGAAAGCAGAGGGTAGGGCTAAATGGCCAATTTTCCCAATGGAAAAAGGTGAATAGTGGAGTACCCCAGGGATCTGTGCTGGGTCTGCTGCTTTTTGACATATTCACAAATGACCTGGAAAAGGGAATAACGAGTGAGGTTATCAAATTTGCAGATGACACAAAACTATTTAAAGTTGTTAAAATCCAAGAGGATTGTGGAAAATTGCAAGAGGATCTTGATAAATTGAAAGACTGGGCATCCAAATGGCAGATGAAATTTAATGTGGACAAGTGCAAAGTTATGCACCTAGGAAAGAACAACCCAAACTATGGTCCCACGATGCAAGGTTCCACATTGGGAACCACCACCCAGGAAAAAGACTTAGGCGTCATCATGGATAACATGTTAAAACCCACCTCCCAGTGTGTAGCGGCGGCCAAGAGAGCAAATAGAATGCTAGGTATCATAAGGAAAGGAATGGAAAATAAAACAAAGGATATTATAATGCCTCTGTATCATTCCATGGTGCAACCGCACCTTGAATATTTTGTGCAGTTCTGGTCGCTGTATCTTAAAAGGGATATAGCATTATTAAAAAAGGTACAGAGAAGAGCCACCAAAATGGTAAAGGGAATGGAAGGCTACTCCCATGAGGAGAGGCTAAAAAGGTTAGGGCTCTTTAACCTGGAAAAGAGACAGCTGAGGGGAGATATGATAGAAGTCTATAAATTAATGAACGGAGTGGAATGGGTAAACGTAGATCGATTGTTTACTTTATCAGAATATAGAAAGACTAGGGGACATGCAATGAAGCTACAGGGTAAACTATTTAAGACAAATAAGAGAAAATATTTTTTCACTCAACGTGTAATCAAACTCTGGAATTTGTTACCGGAGGAAGTAGTGAAGACTATTAGTGTAGCTGGGTTTAAAAAAGGTTTGAACAAGTTCCTGGAGGAAAGGTCCATAAACCATTATTAAAAAGGGACCCAGGATATCAATGCTTGATCCTATACAAGCATTGTGGAACCTGTGTCTTTTGGAGAAACTGCTAGGTATGTATGACCTAGACTGGCCACTGTTGGAAACAGGATACTGGGCTTAGTCTGTCTCAGTATGGCATATCTTATGTTCTTATGTTCTTATAATGTAACAGGCAGACCTTGGATCGCTTTGGCAGTATCAGGGGCTGGGGTCCCCTGTTATCCATATGTCTGTGGGTTTGCCAGGATTCAGCTTTAAACAGTTGGCTCTCAGCTAATCTGAGATCAATTGATGGGATGCTTTTAACGCCACAATGTAGGGGAGGGGGGAAGGGAGGCGGCCATAGTACCCTTCACCATTGGTTTCCATAAGAGGCAAAACAAAGCAAAGAGAGTGTAGCAGATCAAAATATTGGAACAGCAGTTTCTATATAATAGGAACAATACTTTATTGATTGACCTTCATAAACCCGGTACTTTGCCTTCGACCTACTACACCATATATAGCTGATGTGTCCCAATATCCCTCTTGCAAGGTTTATTGTATTTATTTATTTAGCAATCAATACAAATAAAGAGTCCAAAAATTGTGAAGGTTTGAAATGAGGTATTATATTTCTTTCACAACCCCCGCCCCAAAAAAAAAAAATATATATGTGCATAAAGAGTACAAAGGGCTTAATGAAGTAAAGGGCAAAGAAAATTATCCCAAACACTTACCACTTTACATCATTGCCCCAAAAGATTTAATTCAATACTTATATACTCCAAATCCATAAGAAGCGTATTTAACTTCACTCGCTTAGGCAAGCAAAGTTCTCAAAGAAAATCTTTCAGCTGCACTTTAACTATAACTTGATGGAGTTCCTTTCCTTTTATATTCATTTTTTTATTGTAAGTCGCTTTGTTGTTTGCTAAAAGCGGTATAGCAAATGAAATAAACCATAAACAGAGAAACAATCTTTACAAGCATGTCCTTGAAAAATATGTTGAATACTGTTGCATTTATCTTAAGGACATGTTAGAGAGCATTTTGAAATCCTCAAGTCCTCAAAATGGTCCATGTTTCATCAGGGGCTGATGAAGAGGAATATGAGTTCTAAACAATGATGTTTCTCAGCAAACACTGTGGTCATTTTTCACGTATCCAGGATTGTTTCCTTGTTTCCTCTATCCCCCTTCAGTACTCTACATGGCAAGTAGTATGGCTACACAATGTGCATCCTAAAGAATTCACCATTCAAGTTTGAGGACTCAGAGGTATGATTTGCTAAGCACTGTGCAGCAGGAGTTGAGAGTAAGATTTGAACATGGGATACCATCTTTTATAGCTTTCTGTGACAACAGTATATTATGCTGCCAACCAACATATGAGGTGTGATCAAAACGTATCGAGACTTGTTGTGTAGCTATATAACAATACATCTCACCACAATGATATTAAGCACACAGTGATCTAGTTATGTGCTCTGCATGTGCGGATGGCTGCAGCACACTTGTACTTTTTTTAATCACGTGATGTTTGGTATCATGTAAAAGCAGTTTGTCAGATTTACAATGAGTGAAAAAATTGAACAATGAATTTGCATTAAATTCTGCCAGAAATTTGGAGATTCATGCAGAGACTTATGAGAAGTTACAGCAAATCTATGGTGATGAATGCATGAGTCGTGCTCAAGTTAATGACTGGTACAAACGTTTCCAAGAGGGCCGCCAAAATGTTGACAGTGATGAATGTTCTGGAAGGCCATTCACGAGCAGGAATGAAGACAAACTTGAAGTAGTGCATGCTGCAATACGCTGAAATCATCGATTGACTATCTGGGAGCTTGCTGAGGACATGGACATCAGTTTTGGGTTGGTACAGACAATTCTTACTGTAAATTTGGGGATCAACTTATGTCTGCAAAATTTGTGCTAAAGCTCCTGTCCCTCGACCAAAAAGAAAATTGACTGTAGCAAGGGAATGCATTGAAAATGACTCAGATTTCATAAAAATGATTATTATTGGTGAAAAATCATGGGTTATTGTTATGACCCGAAAACTAAGGCAATGGAAGACTCCAGACCCTCTCAGATCCAAGAAAGCCCATCAGGTGAGGAGCAATGTCAAGGTCATGCTCCCAGTTTTCTTTGATTACCAGGGTATTGTTCATCATGAGTAAGCTCCAAAAGGCCAAACCATCAATAAGGAGTAGTACATCCAAGTTCTGACTTGTTTGAGAGATGACGTTTGTCATAAGAGGCTAAAGTTGCACAGGAATGGTGAATGGTTACTTCATCACTATAATGCCCCAGCTCACACATCACATTTTGTCTAGCAGTTCTTCGACAAACATCAAATTGAACAAGTCCGTTAGCCTATGGACTCACCTGACCTCGCACCCTGTGACTTAGAGTAGTTACTCACCTGTAACAGGTGTTCTCCAGGAGCAGCAGGAATCAGTCCTCACATATATCACAAATTGAGACGTACTTAATAAATAACACTTAAAAGTTATCAGAAAATATATCTAAAAGATAAATTAATAACAGTGGCTCATCTCCGCTCTGTGCCCTTGGTAGACATCTGCAGGGCTGCAACTTGGTCTTCAAGCCAGACTTTTGCGGCCCATTACTGTCTGGAGAGGGAGTCCCGTAGGGACAGTGCTTTTTGCCAAGCAGTACTCCGGAATCTCTTTGAGGTTTAGGCAACTCCTGCCCTCCTGCCCTCTGTTGGGCTACCGGTGGAGGTTGTGTCCTTGAAAAGCCTTTCTTTGATGCTGTAACTAGAGGGAGTTCTCTTGTTCAGCCTGGGTTCCTGGTAGCCCAGAGCTAGGGAGTCACCCATATGTGAGGACTGACTTCCTGCTTGGTCCTGGAGAAAGAGTAGTTACTCACCTGTAACAGGTGTTCTCCAGGAGCAGCAGGAATCAGTCCTCACAACCCTCCCTCCTCCCCTTGGAGTTGCAGTTGTACATAGTTTGTTTTTACATTTTTGTGTGCTGTTCTTAGCTATGTCATTTGACTGAGGTAAGATGGCACCTTTAGGCGGGAAGAGAACCACGCATGCGTGCCAGCATTCCCAAAGGCTTTCATGGAAAGTTGGGGAAATGCTCCGCTGGGGCTTCATCGGCGCCGATGACACCCATATGTGAGGACTGACTTCCTGCTTGGTCCTGGAGAATTCTTGTTTCCAAAACTGAAATTACCACTGAAAGCAATGACATGGAGACCATTAAGCAAAATGTGACACAGCAATTTCTCAACATAATGAAAGAGGCTTTCCAAAATTGTTTCCAGCAGTGACAGGAACTCTGGAAGAAGTGTGTTTTATAGGAAGGGGACTACTTTACAACTACTACTATTAATCATTTATATAGCTCCAGAAAGGCATACGCAACACTGTACAAATACATATAAAAGATGGTCCCTGCTCAATACAGCTCACAGTCTAATCAAGAAAGACAGGCAAACGAGAAATGAAGGATTTAAGGGAGAGAGAGGTAAGCAGAAAAGGGGATTAGAAACAGAAACGTGATGGCAGAAAAAGACCACATGGCCTATCTAGTCTGCCCTTCCAGATCAACCACTACAACAGTCCCGTTTTTGCCTCTAGAGATCCTCTGTGTTTGTCTCATGCTTTTTTGAATTTAGATATTGTCCTCATTTCTACCACAACCACTGGGAGACTGTTCCACACACCTACCACTCTTTCCGTAAAGAAATATTTCCACATATTACTCCTGAATCTATCCCCTTTCACCCTCATTATATATCCCCTCATAGCAGAGATTGTTTTCAACCAAAAGAGGCTCTCCTCCTGTGCATTTATGCCACAGAGGTATTTAAACATCTCTATCATATCACCTCTATCCCATCTTTCCTCTGAAGATCTGTAAGTCTGTCCTCATATGCTTTATAATGAAGACCACCAACCATTTTAGTAACCATCCTCTATACTGACTCCAACCTGTTTATATCCTTTTAAAAGTGCGGTCTCCAGAATTGCACACAATACTCCAAATGAGGTCGCAACAAAGACTTATACAGAGGCACTCCTTTCTTCTGCTGGCCATTCCTCTCCCTATTCACCCATGAATCGTTCTAGCTTTCACCTTTTCTACCTGTTCGGCTACTTTAAGATCATCAGACACAATCACGCCTAGGTCCTGCTCTTCTTTTGTGGACAGAAGTACTTCACCCCCTATACTGTATCACTCCCTTGGATTGCTGCAGCCCAAATGCATGACCTTGCATTTTTTAACATTAAATCTCAAATGCCAAATTCTAGACCATTCTTCAAGCTTAGCTAGATCCCTCCTCATGTTATCTACATCTTCCAGGGTGTCTACTCTGTTGCAGATTTTGGTATCATCCCCAAAGAGACAAACCTTACTTGACAGCCCTTCTGCAATATCACTAACAAAGATGTTAAAAAGAATTGGACCAAGGACAGATCCCTGGGGCACAACACTGGTAACATCCTTCTCCTCAGTATGAACTCCATTTACCTTTACCCTTTGTCGCTTCCCAAACAAACAATTTCTAACCCAAGCAGTAACTTTAGGGTCCATTCCTAGGTGCTCAGTTTGTTTATAAGTCGCCTGTGAGGAACGGTGTCAAAGGCTTTACTGAAATCTAAATATACCACATCTAGGGCTCTCCCTCGGTCAAACTCCTTGGTCACATATTCAAAGAAATCAATCAGATTTGTCTGACAAGACCTGCCTCTGGTGAATCCATGCTGTCTCTGATCTGGTAATCTGTTGGACTTCAGAAACCTCACTATTTTCTCATTCAGCAGCACTTCCAATAATTTACTCACCACCAAGGTTAAACTAACCACCCTGTAGTTTTCAACCACATCCTTACTTCCACTTTTGTGTAAAGGGACCACATGTGCTTCTCTCCAGTCCTCTGGCACCACTCCTGACTCCAATGAGGCATTGAAAAAATCAGTCAGTGGAGCTGCTAGAATGTCCCCAAGTTCCCTCAGTATTCTCGGGTGTATCCCATCTGGTCCCATTGCTTTGTCTACTTTAAGTTTAGCTAGTTCCTCACAAACACAGTCTTCTGAAAATTGTTCAAGATGCCACTCGCTTCTGTGCCTGTTTGTGGGTGTTTTCTGAGGTCCTGCTCCTGGTTCTTCATCTGTGAACACAGAACAGAAATATTTATTAAGCAATTCCACTTTATCCTCATCAGCTTCTACATATTCCTCCCTTTCACCCTTGAGTCTGACAGTACTTCTTTTGCCCTTCCTCTTCTCACTAACTTATTTGAAAAATGTCTTTTCCCTTTATTTTATTGCTTTGGCTATTTCCTCTTCTATTTGAATCTTTGCTTTCCTGACTACTTTACTATCTTCTCTTTTCCAAATATAGATACCTGTCTTTCTCTCTCTGTGATCTCTTGTATTTCATGAAGACCTCCCTCTTTTTCTTCACCTTTTCAGCTACTTCTTTCGAAAACCATAGAAGTCTCCTTTTCCTTTTCCTTTTATTTACTATTTTAACAAAAAGGTTGGTTGCCCTTAAAATATCACCTTTCAGTTTTTCCCACTGTTTTTCTACATCCCCCAGATGTTCCCATCCCACTAATGACTCCCTGAGGTATTGACCCATTTTCACAAAGTTAGTTTTCCTAAAGTCTAAGACCCTCACTTTTGAATGGATTTTAAAAGCCCTAGTCCTAATACTGAACCACACCATCTGGTGATCACTGGATGCAAAATGATCTCCCACTACAACATCAGAAACACTTTCACCATTGGTAAGCACCAAGTCCAGTATGGCCCCTTCACGTGTGGGGTCTGTTACCAGTTGCTTGAATAGTTGTCCCTGTAGAGAATCCAGGATCTCTTTACTTCTAGATGATACTGCAGCAGGGATGAGCCTATCAACATCTGGCATATTGTAATCCCCTATCAGTAGCACTTCCCCTTTCCTGGCAATACTGCATATGTCTTCAATTGCTCTCTGTCCACCTCTTCTCCCTGTGAGGGAGGTCTGAATATCACGCCATTGCAAATAGATTTCTCTTTCCTTCTTTCTAGTTTAACTCACAGTGCCTCCTCTCTCCCTTTTAAGCCCTCTATTTCCATAGCTTTAATATTATTTTTTACATATAATGCTCTCCCATTAAAGCCTCAACATCTGGGATCTTATTTCCCATTCTACAGGCATTTATACACACTGCTTTCCATATGTTGCCCCTTTTACCCATTTCCATAAAAATATTTAATGTTTCACTTACCTGGGGGCTTTCACTCACCTGGGGGCTTTCTTCACCCATCCCCAAAGAATCTAGTTTAAAGTCCTCTTCAGTAGGTTAGCCAGTCTGCTACTGAAGACACGTCGACCCTTCTTGGACAGATGGACGCCATCTCTGCTCTGCAGCCCTTGGAACAGCATCCCATGGTCCAGGAAACCAAAATGCTCTCAATAACATCATCCACGCAGCCATACATTTATCTCCAGGATGTGAGCTTCTCTGCCTTGGCCTTTCCCTCAACAGGATTGAAGATAACACCACCTGTGCATCTATCTGCTTCATGTCCCAGAGCCATGAAGTCACTTTTGATATGTTCAGAGGGATGCCTGGCAGCATCATTTGTGCTGACATGGATGGGCAACATCAGGTAATAGTCAGTGGGCTTTATGAGTCTCGGCAACCTCTCCATAACATCTTATATTTTGGCACCTGGCAGACAGCATACCCCTCTGAACATCAAGTCTGGTCAGCAGGTGGATGCCTCAGTACCCCTCAGAAGAGAGTCACCAGCCACCACTGCCCTTCGCTTCCTTGTGGTCACTGATTCTGCAACTTTGGGGTGCTCGAGCTCTGGTTCTTCCCTTTCCAGGGATGCTTTCACCTCCTCCACTTCCAGGGCTGCATAATGGTTTTTCACTTCAAGGGCTGGAGGAGTTGGATTGGTGATTCTGCAGGCTCTGGTGACTCATGTTCAACCTTTGTCATTCTGTAGGCTCCCATCTTCTCCTCTACTGGAGAGCTTGGATGTTTCAAGAGGCATCTCATCAATGTACTTCTCACTGTCTTGAATGCTCCTCAGCCTCTCCACCTCTTCTCTGAGCTCCTCCACTTGTTTCCTGAGAGCTTCAGCATGTAGGCATCTTGCACATGGAACCAGTCCTTCAATTGGCATTGGGATCTCTGCCTGGACAGAGGCAGAAGCTGTAATGAGGCAACAGCTTTGATGATACGATTTTTCCCAGCCATTGTTCAGTTGGACTGGGATCTAAAGACAGCTTCAAAGTGGTGAGCTTTTAGCATGGATTTGAAAAAGGGAAGAGATGAGACGAGGTGTAGAGATATAGGAAGTTTGTTCCAGGCATAAGGAATAGTAAAGTGAAAAGATCGAAGTCTGGAATTGATAGTGGAAGAAAAGGACTCAGAGAGAAGGAAGCCAGAGGAAGAGCGGAGTTCACAAGGAGGAATGTAGGGAGAGAGGCGAGAGGAAAGGTAGTGAGGGGCAGTAGAGTTAATGCATTTAAAGGAGACTGAGTGCAATAACTGTCAGTGTTATATGTCTTGTGTTACTGTACAAATCTCAATACTTTTTAATCGCATCTCGTATCAATAATTGAAGGATATGCTTTTTCACAAGAGCCCATGTGATCTGGAAACCTCCTCCAGTTACAATAATGTAGTGCTATGAGTGGCTAGACTACAGACTATTTAAGAGAAATGTATTTAACATATATAGGGGGTGGCACAGAGATGTCTCCATGCCCGTTTCAGATGTCCACTGCATGGATACATCCCCATAGCCATTTTAGAAGTTGGCTCTGCGGACGTCTCCAGGGCGATAATGTCTGTCTGAACAGGGGTGTGGAATAGGCATGTCCGGCGTGTTCCTGGAACTTGGACATCCTGAGCTGCATCCAAGCTTATACCTGCTAGTGGCACAAATAGATATCGGAAAAGTGCTCGTTTTGTCAGACATACATCTGGAGGTTGTAGAGGAGGTAATCTCTTGTTCCCTATATTTTCCCTGCTGATAATGAACACTGACAGGGAATATGGGCTCATGTTTTCATTTTGCTACACCGCTGGACATCCCCTTATGCTAGCTTGCATGAGCTGGATGTTCCTGCCCTACACTTTCCTAAGGGGGACATCTATGTGCCTGTTGGCACAGATGCCCACGTTGGAGATGTCCCTAGCATTTCTCGACACATTCTGCCCTAGACGTCCTTTCTAAAATGCCACTTATAAAGGTTTTCTTTTAAAACATTCCACATTTCTATTTCAAATGTCAGTACTTAAGCAGCTGACCGAGGGTGCTCATGATAGATGCTAAGACATTTAATAGAGATTTCATTGTAACAAAGGTTTTATTGATTGATTTTACAGTTGAATATGACAAACAAATTTTCTTCTGTGCTTTGTTAGACATCTGGATTTCCCATGCTTCATACTGCACATTTATATACTTTATTTTTTTTTTGTGAGTTTTATATACCATTATTTCAGGTAGTCATAGCAGTTTACATTTGGAACAACAGGAACATTAAAACAAAGTAACATTGTAACAGGTGCTCAACAACGATCAGTCAATTTATAAGATTCAATAAATTAAAACAGAGTAACTTATTTACATTTCAGTTAATTAGTAGGAGGGGAAGAGGAAAAGAGTTGGGGGTGAAGAGGAATGCTATCAGTGTTCGAGGGAGGGTAATGAGGGGAGGTAAGGGGCGAGTTGGGACTCATATTGTTTAGGTAACCAACAGTTAGTCAAGAAACTGTTTCAATATACTTTTTGTAAGGCCATCAGTGACTTAATGGAATTGTGTTTTCCCTTCTGGATTCAGATTATTTAGTGTGAGGGGTTACATGTTCTCAAATATCTCTTTTGGAACAGCATTGCTTTAAGCCAATGAACTGCAAACCAGACCTAGTTATCGATGTCTGATGAAACGTAAAAATAATTGCTGTCTGGAAAATGCCAGAGAACATCAGCTACCTGCCCAAGTGTTAACAAAGTCACCTGCCCAGCCCTGTGTTATGCCGATTGTATACCAGAAACGTTTTAGGTGCCTTTTCAAACCCTACATTTTCTCAAGCAACGCTCTTCAGGACTCTGCCAACTCCTGTAATCCTCCAGAATGATCATGCTCTTTCTGGGAGAAGGTAAGGCTGAAGAGTCCGATCAAAACTTGTCAGCTACAAAAACGATCCCTATAAGAGGTACTCAGTCATTAAAGCCTGCTGTAGGGCTATAGTTCATTCTTCACTGTGCAGCTTGCAAGAATATAACATATTCCATCACATGCATTGCACGTACGTACAGTGCCGTTTAACCATTGTACCACCAGAGCCATACTGTGCTGTTGGCACACACTCAGATATTCAATATTCTCACAGATATCTTGTGCCACTCACAACGTTTCACAAATACAGTAGGAATAAAGGTCATACTTGTGGGTGTTACCTTTAATTTTGCCCTTATACTCACATCCCCTCATAAACAACATTCTCGACTACCCCCAACAGACAGTATTTATTTGGCTTTAGCACATACCTTTACAGCAGTAGCTCAAGGTAAGTTACATTCAGGCATTTCCCTGCCTATGGAGGATTTACAATCTAAACTTGTACCTGAGGTCACAAGGCGCATCAGTGGGAATGGAATCTTGGCTTCCCTGGTTTTTAACATGCTGCTTTCACTACTAAGCTATTCCAACACTCCCATGTCCAACAGTATGCTGAGGCCCTGTACATGTCACTTTTACTCCATCAAATCATAGCACTCCTCTCACCCTTATACCAGCTAACACACAGCAGTTTTATTCTCCCTAAGGTAAATACACTGGGAAGATTAAATGGCTCTTAGCCTCCTTATCTAAGTTCATTTCCTTGATTTCATGTTTAAGTAGTATGGGTTGGGCAGAGTCAGAGTACATGAGGGAGCAAAAGATCGCTACTACGTGTCATTTGGAGTGTATGCCATATCAAGCTGGCCCTATTGTTGGCTCATTTGTTTCTACAACCTCCAACCTTTCCATATACCTTGCTCCTTTTTCTTGGCTCGGTTATTGAGTCAGTATCTTCTGGGAATAGGCCATCCTATTTTAAGTATGGCCATGGGGCTTCTTCCTGTGTTTTTGACTTTGGTTTTGTTTCAGTCCTTTATGGAACGTCATGGGAGGTGAGGAAATGCAAGATGTGGAAACAGATATAATCTCTGGCTATCAAAGCAGTCACAAAAGCCAGTCAGAAAGGGATACTCAGCTCACCTTTGGTCAGGAAAGCTAAAGAAAAGGGTCATTTACATTACGATTTTCATAACTATTTCTAATTTGTGCAAACTGCTTAGGGATGCAAGTTGAAAATGATGTTTTAGTTTTCCCCTGATACAAAAATAAGACTTAGGGGAAAAACAGATGAAGGCAACAGTGTGTGGAACGTTGAAATGGAAAGCACGGTAACCCACAGAAATGCACCACTAACATTTACACACTTTTAGACTTGGCTTCATAAATAAACTTATGCTTTTGTTAAGTGAAGTCATAAGAACATAAGATATGCCATACTGGGTCAAACCAAGGTCCATCAAGCTCAGTATCCTGTTTCCAACAGTGGCCAATCTAGGTCTTAAGTACCTAGCAGTTTCCCCAAAAGACACAGGTTCCTCAATGCTTATATTGGGTCAAGCAGTGATATCCTGGGTCTCTTTTAATAATGGTTTATGGACCTTTCCTCCAAGAACTTGTCCAAACCTTTTTTAAACCCAGCTACACTAGCAGCTTTTACTACATCCTCCGGTAACAAATTCCAGAGTTTGATTACACGTTGAGTGAAAAAATATTTTCTCTTATTTGTCTTAAATAGTTTACCCTGTAGCTTCATTGCATGTCCCCTAGTCTTTCTATATTCTGAAGACGTAAACAATCGATCTACGTTTACCCGTTCCACTCCATTCATTAATTTATAGACTTCTATCATATCTCCCCTCAGCCGTCTCTTTTCCTGCATCTATGACATGGTGTAAAGATGCACATCACTTAGCACACATTCAGTTCAGTAATGTGCATGCAAAATTGATTTAGCGTGAGCTAATTTACAAACTAATGCACAATATAATTTCCATGAATTGAAAAGTTCTAATGCCTGGTCAATTTTTTTAAATTAAAACAAATGTTTAAAATGAACTGAAAAAATGCCCAATAATGTCTGAAAAATCTGAAAATGCATCCAAAATTGTTTGCCTGTGCAAATCCCTAAAGTGAACGTTAGAACATAAGATATGCCATACTGGGTGAGGCCAAGGTACATCAAGCCCAGTATCCTGTTTCCAACAGTGGCCAATCTAGGTCACGTACCTGACAGGTTCCCAAAAGGTTACACAAATTCCACAATGCTTATCTCAGGGTAAGCAGTGGATTTCCCTGGTCCTCTTTAATAATGGCTTATAGATTTTCCTCCAGGAACTTGCCCAAACTTTTTTAAACCCAGCTACACTAACAACTTTTATTACATCCTCCAGTAATGAATTCCAAAGTTTGATTACTCTTTGAGTGAAAAAATATTTTCTCTTATTAGTCCTAAATGGCCTACATTGTAGCTTCATTACGTGTTCCCTAATTTTTCTACTTTTTGAAGGAGTAAACAACCAATTAATTTCTACCCATTCCACTCCATTCATTAATTTATAGAGCTCTATCATATATCTTCTCAGCCGTCTCTTTTCAAAGTTAAAGAGTGCAAACATTTTAAGCCTTTTCTCATGGGGTATCCTTCCATCCCCTTTACCATTTTGAGGCTCTTCTCTGTATCTTTTCTAATTCTGCTATAGCCTTTCTAAGATCCTCTAGGTCTTATTCAGTCCTCCCCACCTCTTTCTCCTCCTCTGCCTCCGAACCCACCCCCCTTCTTTGTGGTGTTCCCCAAGGTTCAGTTTTGGCCCTGCTCCTTTTTAACATTTTTCTCGCACCTCTTGCCCTACTGGTCCAGAAATACGGGATATCTGCTTTTTACTATGCTGATGACTTGGTCCTTCTCTATCACACCTCCCCTCTTTCCCTCGATCTTTCCCCTTTGAACTCCTGTCTCACTGCTGTTGCTGACTGGCTCACCACCCATTGCTTGCACCTCAATCTCACAAAAACTCTTGCTATCTGGTTCTCTCGCGATGTTTCCCCCCCCCACCCCCCCCACCACCCCCACCCACCCCCACCCCCCACCGTTTCCCCCTCATTCTCTGGTTCGCCCCTTCCCCTTGTCTCTTCCCTTCGTTACCTGGGAGTCCTCTTCGATCCTGCCCTGACCTTCCGTGACCACGTTTCTCACGTATCTAAGACATCCTTCTTCTTCCTGCGTCAAATTCGCGCCATCAGGCCCTTTCTTACTGCACAGGCTCTCACCACCCTTCTCCTGTCACTCGTTATGTCTCGTGTTGATTTCAGTAACTCGGTCTTAGCTGGCCTCCCTAACGTGCAACTCCATCGTCTCCAACGTATCCAGAACACCGCTGCTCAACTCATTTTTCACTCTTCCACCCGGGATCATATCACACCTCTTCTCATCCGTCTCCACTGGCTTCCGATCAAATCCCGCATTCATTTCAAAATCCTGGTACTCCTTCACCGTGTCCTCCATACCCACTCCCCTCAGTATTTGGCTGACCTTGTCCGCCTGCACACTCCAACTCGCTCCCTCCGATCCTTCCACCTCAATCGCTTATACCTTCCTTCACCTACTCATGCTCGCCTCCAATCCACTCGCTCCTCCGCATTCTTCTTCCTAGCCCCTGCCTTATGGAACTCTCTGCCTTCCTCTATCCGGCTCGAGCACGACCACTCTACCTTTAAGAACAGCCTCAAAACCCACTTCTTTGCCCTTGCTTTCGACCTCCCAGATCCCTCTGTATGACCTTACTCTCCCCTGCCCTTACTCTCTCCCTCTTCCTTATTGTCTTGTTGTATGATTCCGTCTGATGTGCTTTCCTATTTTAGTATTGTAATTTCCTTTCTTCTCTATACCTTTATGTTTTTTCTTTAATTTGTACTTTGTAAACCGCTTTGATGTTTTTCCTTTAGCAGTATATCAAGATAATAAACATAAACCATTTGATTGAAGGATAAGGCGGGATAGAAATACCCTTAAATAAATAAATAAACATAAACATAAACATACAGAGGCATTATAATATCCTTGGTTTTGTTCTCCATTCCTTTTCTTATGATTCCTAACATTCTCTTTGCTTTCTTCACAGCTGCAGCACACCGGGAGGATGGGTTTCAACGAATTATCCATGATGACGCCTAAATCCTTTTCCTGAGTGGTGGTTCCTAATGTGGACCTTGCATCGTGTAACCATAGTTTGGGTTGTTCTTGCAATTTTTCACAATCCTCTTGTGTTTTAATAATTTTAAATAATTTTGTGTGATCTGCAAATTTAATCACCTCCCTTGTTATTCCCACTTCCAGGTCTTTTATGACTGTGAAAAAGCAGTGGGCCCAGGATAGTTTTGTCCTCTATAATTCAATAGGAACTCAGCAGAGTTGTACATAGTTGAGCGAATTAATTAGAGAACTAGAACATTTACCACATGAAGTGACAGGTAAAAGGTTTATCTTGCAGAAGTGGAGACTCAAGCAAAATAAGTGAGCAAGATCTAAATTTTGATAAAATTGTTGAATGAACCTTCTCAGGCCTGGCTAGTACTTGGATAGGTGACCACCTTGGAATACCAGGGGCTGTAAATTCACTGCACGGAAGGCAGGCTTCAGAATCTACTTCCAGTTGCATCTTGCTACAAAAACCCAGGGGCTGGGTCGCCAGGAGTCATCATTTTTTAAATTTTATTTTACTAGGTGGCTTGTGTGCTTTAGCAGTTGCATGGGCTGCTTACTTGGCAGCGATGCATCTTCAAATTGTTGGTCTTGGCCTTTAAGGTATTGAGGGGGTTAGGGCCAAGTTACCTGCAGGGTTTTGGGATGTGTTATCAGCCTGGGAGGGCATTGCGCTCAACCCAGGCACAATTGTTGGCTGTGCCAGGGTTTGCTCAGGTACATCTGCTTTTGTGGTAGGCGCGGGTGTTTCCAGTTGCAGCCCCGGTTTGGTAAAATACTCTGCTGGAGGCTCTGTGAAAAGAACTGAACTTGCTTGCCTTTTGGAAGACCTTGAAAACTTTCTTTTGTCTACCTTAGTACAGCAGTTGGGCAGCAAATTTTAGTCAGTGACAATGGCAATATGTTCAGCAGTTTTGTTTATTTGTAACTGGTATTGGGGGTGGGGGATTGGGTTAATATTTGTATTTATGTGTTTCTATTTTGTTGTAAACCGTCTCGAATATTGGTGCATATGGTGGTCTAAAAAAGTTTTAAATAAATGAATAAGTAAATAAACTAAGGGGGTCACATTCAAAGCATTTTAGCTGGTTAGCAGCAGGGATCATAACATTTAGAGGCATTACCCATATAGTGCTGCTGATTATCACCACAGACCACACAAAGATGCCTGGTTAAAACTGGGGCAGTCTGTGGGTAGAGTGGGAACAGTCCCAGTTGCTATCTGGTCAGTGGCGATATTGGGCTGCTACCTAGATAGCTAAACCAAGTAAAGCTAGGAGACGTCAATGCCTATCCTAACTTTAACCGGTTATCGATATTCACTTAGTGGATGAGTATCACCATTGATTGGATAACGATGGAGCTGTCTGGAGAAATGGAATATTCCGTGCCAGATGCCGGATAAGTTCTGGTGCTGAATATCCAACTTAATTAAAGCAGCAGTGGCAGCTAGGCGCTTTAAAACTGCCTAGCTACTGCCACTGAATATCAATCCCTAAGTATTCAGATAAGTGAAATAGATGCGTAGCTTAGATGGGGAATAGGCAGTGCAGGTTAAGGGGTAATCTGAGACCACTGTGTTTTTCTATCATTTCCCCTCCTCTCCTGTCTCTGGTAGGGAACATAGAAAAGAACAAAAAAGTGAATCTGTTTCTTAATCCCCTTCTGTCATTCAAACCGCTCCCCGCCGGTGCTGCCTGTGCAAGATGACGGATGTGTGAGCATTGTGACTTGTTGAGTGCCAAATAATGGGGCTTTGCTGTAGATTTTTTCCTCCACCCCCATACACACAGCTTTAGAACTTCATCCCCAGACTATTTTGCTCCCTCGTGGCCAAGTGCAGGAGGAGAAGAGAATAATTTTATGAGTGTCTAGGTGAAGTGGGCTGGAGAGCGTCTATTTTGCACCTATTTAAAAAAACAAAAACAAATAGGCACCTATTGGTCTATATAAGATGCTAGCACAAATTCTGCAAATATTGTGCCTACATTGCAGGGGCAGACATTATGGGGTCTATTCTGTACTGCGAATAGCGGGGATGGATGTCCGGTTCGGACGTCCAACCCTGCTATTCGCCCCCTTACGTCCCCGACAAAAGCCTCCCCGTACGAACAAGGAGTTTCTATGGGGAGGCTTAGATGGGGGCAGGAGGGGGCATTGCAGAGGCGGAGTGAGAGAGGGTAGTGGGCGGTCCGCAACCCTGGATGTACAGGGCCGCTTCTGAAGTTGGCCCTGTACATTCAGGGCCTTGGAATTGGAATAAGTCCCCCTGGACATCGGGGATGGCAGCTCGGGCAGTGGCAGAGAGGTGAGGGGGTGCAGAGGGTTCCCCGCAGCTTGACCCTGGCCGTGGAAGGCCAGATTGGGGGTTGGGCTACGGAGAAAGAAGATTGTGGTCAGCGGTCAGGGATTGAAGCTCCTGAATGGAACCACGGTGCCATGGCAACGGAATGCCATGGCACCATGACTCCATTCAGGAGCCTGACTGAGTTAGCCGGGAAGGGGTCTGGTCGTGCAGGCCAATCTGAATCAGGTCCCGGCCTGCATGTACAGGTCCTAGACCCGATTATGATCCAGCAGGGCACTTCTAGCCACTACGGGATCAGAATCGGGTCTGCCTCTCTGCGTCCCAATTCTGATAGGATGCACAGGGGCCTGGACACACATGTTAAAATGTGCCTCTATGGGGGTTATTTTAGAAGCCCTATTCATGCTCTGGATGTCTTAAAACCGGCATGGAGAATTCCAAAGTATGGAAATGTCCCTGGAGCTATTTTAGAACGCAATTTCAAAGACATCCCCGGTGCGAGAGGTGGTCTAGTTGTGTCTGGGACATTCCCAAGAATCTGAACATCCATGCCCAATTTCAGAAATCCCAAGTCACGTCCAAGTTTGTACCTGTTCCAGACATGAATAGGCACTAGAAAGGTGCTCATTTTGCCAGCCAAACATTCAGAGGATGTGAAGAAGGATGTATATTTTCCATGTTGACAACAAACACCAATGAGGAATGAGGGCTCTTGTTTTCATTTTGTCATGCCCGAAATGTACCTATATGCAAACTAGTGTTTGTAGCAGGGACATCTATGTGGACACTGGTACAGATGTCGACGTCAGGGGTGTCTATGTTTCTAAAAACGAAGCTGAAACAAAGATGTCCACAGTGTTTTCCTGCATGTTTTACCATGGACGTCCCAGATGCACTTTCTAAAATGCCACTTCACACCTACTCAAGGGCAGGTGCAAATATGCATATAAATTATGACTCTTCCCATGCTCCGCCCTGTGCATTCCTATTGTACAAGTATGCCTACTTGCATCTCGCATATTTTTAGGCAGGACCTAATTCTACAAGAGTCCATTTAACATGTGACATTTTATTTTATGTTTAAATGTCATTATTGGGACATGTATTATATGCATTCCATTTAAACCAACAAATACAAGCTTAACAATTAACCTTTTGGACAAAACCATTCTGTCTCATTTTTTTCACATTTTTATACCCTCCTCCCCCCTCCCCTCCCTCAGCATATAAGGAATATATAAAGGGTTTCTGGCAATCCGGGGTGTGTAAGAACACCACAGTTGGGGGAGGCTGAACCCTCAATTTTACACTTCATGTTGAGATGTAACGTTCTCACGTCTCTGCTGATATGAAATTCTATTTTATGTATGAAAATGGTTTGAAAATTACCTGCAAAGTATCCTCTAGAACATAAACGTTCAGTGCCACCTTGGTACTCATACCGATCATTGCATTTCTCTCACACCGAAGAGAGGTGCATCGCTTCCATGATGACATGTCCAAGCCCAGTTCTGAACGATAGGGCTAAGCCACACAGGCTACTTATTTCTACTTAATTGGATAATTTCAAGAGCATTTGGTGCATTAATAGTTCTAGTTATACAAACAGAATTGTGGCATCCACAATTGTCTATCTTCAGTCTAAAAACTGTCACTTTGGGGTAAATTTATTAGGAGCCATGTTAAGTTATGCATCATCAGTACTCGTAAGTCACCTATTTTCAGTGATTTACGCATGTCAATGGGCCTTTACGTGTGTGATTTAGCCGGTTCCTATTCTAGAAGTACATACATAAGACCAATGCTGTGTACTTTCATTGGGAGCATACACATGGGCGGAGCTTCGGCAGAATGCAAATTTACATATGCCCCCATTTTATAAAGTAAAATTGGCACATACGCATGTGATTGACATGCATAAACTGAAAATGATTTTATAAAATTACCCTCCATGTTTACTGTATAGTATGACAAAGCAGACCCAATACAGCAGCTTGTTTTTACTGGATGCGGCAGAGGGATGACCTTATTGCCCTTGCCCGGCTGCGCAGTTTTTACAACAGGAACCTTGTAAATGGAAATCATTGAGAAATTGTACTTATTGCACAACATTATACTGAAAATCTGTGTGGAAACACAAGCTAAACATAAACCAAAGGGCTGAAAAGGAGTACAAATTGTACTTTTTGGAGTATACCGTGCATCTATATTTATGTATATCTTTAGATGTGATATTTTACCCACTAGTATGGATTATATGTATCTGTATTTACATTTTATTTTAGATATTAACTTTTTTTTCAGATCAGCAAGCATGGCCTGTAATTAATTTCTTTCAATTTAGTTTTTCAGGTGGCTGCTTTCAAGGTCTGCAAAGAATGTGATCTCATGACCTACTCCAGCGATGGAAGCGGGAGGGGGAAAGGGGAGCAGTCCGTGCCCTGGGAGAACATTCAGGATTTAATTTGTTGATTTAGTAACATAATGTAGCTGCTGGTAACAAAATCCAGGGACAGAACAAGGGTGGTACAAGCACAAAACATTGTTCTGAAGAAAAACAATCTTGCTGGTCCCAGATCTGAGAGCAGAACTGTTTCTTGTTGTTTACCTCAGATGTATTGAAAAAAGAGCTATGGTCTCAGTGGTATTCTTTAGGAAGTTTCTACCTATTTATTCATATTCTTTTTTCATCTTTTCTACAGCTGAGCAAAACAAAATCTACTAACTGTAGTGAGATCATGTGATGAATTTTGATTTTTTTTTTTGTGTGTATGTTTGTTTATGGTGGTTTAGGACTCCATCGTTTGGCGAAGTCTTTCCCAACCCAGTCCTGGAGGCATTTCTTTGCAGTTGGGTTTTGAGAAGAGTAATAATAAATATGCATGAAAAGGATTTGCGTGTAGTGGGTTTCCTTTACATTGACTCCTAAGTGTGCTTTGTTATAAGGATTACAGTGCCCTCCCTTAGATTTTATTTAGATCATTTTTCAGTGCATTTTTCCTAGCAAAAAAGGTGTCAGGACTCATATGCAGGGCTCTTTTATTTATTCATGAGGACCATGGAAAAAATTTAGCAGGCAATGAAAAAGGTGCCGGTACTCAGTACCACCAAGCATCCCCTGTTTATGGTATTGATGCTTTGTGTTTTTGTGCGTTTAATTATGTATGTTATTTTGGAAGCTGCATAGAGTTCGATAGGCAGCCTATACATTTTTTAAATAAATAAATAAACAAGTTCTTAATCACTATAGCAAACCTTCTTTCTCTGTGGATATTATCAACCCCATGCTTAAATAATAGAATAGCACATGCAAAGTCCAGTTTTGTACACGTTGTGTAGTTCGGAGAAAGGACGCCCAAGTTGGGAAATTCACTTTTATAGTATATTTTACCGATGGATCATTGAATGAAAAGCCTTTATGAAACATGTTAAAGTCTGCAGGACATACATGTATTTCAGACACCTAACAGCAGAAGAGTGGAGGAGTAGCCTAGTGGTTAGAGCACTGGCTTGGTAATCAAGAGACCAGGGTTAAATTCCCACTAGAACTCCTTGCGGCCTTTGGATGTTACTTAACCCTCCATTTCCTTGGAAAAAAGGCTTAGCAAACTACTGCCAAGAAAACCCAGGAGCTGCTGGGTTGTCAGGTGTCAGCAATGACTAAAGGGCACATGTTGCACTGCACAGAAAGAAGAGTCCGTTTTAAAAAAGCCTATACAAAAAGAGAAGTGCATCGTTTGGGGGCTTGGTATGTGTGAATGCTGGTGCTTAAATGGGTAGGTGTCAGACTTTGCAACCTGCTTACGTTAGCATCAGTGTTTACATTTGCAAGGAGATGGGGTTACCAGATCTTTTGCAGGCAAATCTGGGACATTTATTCAAAGTGTGGTAGGTGCAGGAGAAGGAAGGGACACAGTTCCAGTTTTGAGCAATAAGGCTTGGAAGAGGGAAAAAGAGTCATTATGTTGCCCCCCTCCCCCCCCCCCCCGCCACCACCAGACATCCCATGCCAGTAACAAAATTACATCCAAGCAGACAAATCTACAGAGAAATAGAAACAGTGATGCGCTTCCCCTGTGCTATCCAACAATAAATATAATGGATGTAAATTCTAAAAACTGACATATTCAAATCGCTAAATTGAAAATAATTATTTCTACCCTCTCAGTCCCTATTGCAGAAATTAGGGACAGGAAACTGCCAAACAGGGGGGAGTAGGGGACACAGCTCTAAAATTGAGGACAACCCCCAAACATCAGGGACACCTGGTAACCTTAAAGTAGCAAAATTGAACATTTGAGGGGAGCCAATTAAGCAGCGGATATCAAAAACACTTCTTTTTTCTTTTTGCTACAGAGGTAATTTGACTCATCAATCATTTCAGCAAACCCCAAGTCCGAACAAGCAGTGAACTGACAATTATGTATGCCAGGGAGCAGATGTAAAGGCCAACAGGGAAATATTTTGAAGAATATATGCATTTCTGTTACAAAATAGGAAACACATGTATACTGTACTTTTAAGGCCTCTCCAAACCAGGTCCACAACACTTCTCCTTCAAATCTGTGTGTCACCTGACTATACAGAGGTAATTAGCTGCTTTTCTAAAATCGGTACTTAGATATGTATAATAATTTACAAATGTAAATTTACAGATAGGCTGCCTTGAACCTTCAAATATTTGATGGGATATAAATATACAAAGATAAATAAATAAATGTAAATTAGGGACCTGTTTTTTAAAAAAAGCTCCCCATTTTGTGCCCAATTTTCAGCCAAACTTAGAAGTTTAAGGTTTCAGCTGAAAACTCATCTTAATCTAAGAGCTTAAAAGGTATGCTTATAAATTTAGGCCAGCCTTTTATTTATCTAGATTTATGAGTCCAGTTTATGAACCTAATGCTGAAAATCAGCGCTAACCTCCTAACTTTTTCCCCACCCTAAATCCTCCCCTCTTGCCACCCACCCACTTTTATTGCTAAATCTAGGAGTTTAGTGAAATTTTGCGCGAACCTTTAGGCACTCAACCATAAATGGCATAACCCTCAAAGTCTGGAGCATAAATTCTTTGACTATTGGGCTCTAGCTTTTTACATATGTAAATCATGCCTTAACTTTCTAAAATGACTTATATACTGTGAGTTTGGGATAAATCTTGCCCATTAACAGCTACAAGAAGCTTCTTGAACATAGAGCACTACTTACAAGGCCAAAGGGCAGAACTAATGGTCTCCAGACATCCTAACGCACAAGAGTTACAGACAGAGCTAAGTGATCAGCACAATTAATTTAATGCTAATGCAGCGTTATTCCAATGTATTCCTTTATTTAGATGCATGTATCAGCTCCATGTATCAGAGTGGAGGAGTAGCCTAGTGGTTAAAGCAATTGCCTCATACCCAGCAGATCAAGGGTTTGATTCCCACTGGCACTCCTTGTGACCTTGGGCAAGTCACTTTACCCTCCATTGCCTTGGAAGAAAAGGCTGGCAATCTACTTCCAGTGATACATTGCCAAGAAAACCCAGAGGTAGCTGGGTCGCTATGAGTCAACACTGACTTGGTGGCACTTAAAAAAAGAAAATCAGCTCCTATTAAATTTTATTTTTAAAATTGAGTTTATGCATTATCAGTGGTAGCTCAACATGTGTTACAAATAGGCAGAGATTAGTGATCTACCTATAAAATGCATAATCACAAACAACAGCTCGCGTGAAGTGGCATTTTACAAAGGATGTCCGAGTCAAATCCGGAATGTCCAGGGTAGAACATGGCGAGAAATACCAGGGAAGTCTATGTCTCCGTCCAATTTTAGTAACATAGACATCCCCAACATGGATATCTGTACCGGCAGCTACATAGACATCCCACTCAGGAAAGTGTGGGCTAGGGACATCTATCTCATACTAGCTAGCATAAGGGGACATCCAGCGGCACAGCAAAGCAAAAACGTGAGCCCTTATTCCCTGTCAGTGTTCATTACCGGCATTATCGACCTCCCTCTCTACTCCTTCCAGATGTTTATCTGACGAAACAAGCACTTTTCCAATGCGTGTTCATGCCTTGAGGAGGTACACACCTGGGCATGGCTCAGGACATCCAAGGCATTTCTGAAATTGGGTAAAGATGTCCAAGCTTTGGGAACACCCTGGACACGCCTACTCTATGCCCCTATTCAGACGTGAATGTTCTCACCCTGGGGAGGTTCACAGAGCTGGCTTCTAAAATGGTTCTGGAGACATCTCCATGCCTGTTTTCAGACATCCAAAGCAGAAATGGAGCTTCTAGAATAACTCCATAGTCATAAAAACATTCAAATCATCTCCATAGTCATACACCAATGAATTAAGCCCCTTATTAACGAAGGGGTATGTTTCCTAAGTTGTGCTGTTAACACAGGCGAGAGTGAGCACTATTTGCCCACATTAACAGATAGCACGGGCAAAATGCGGATACTGCAGCGATCATAGTAGTCTTTGTAGATTTATGGAATTGCATACGTAAAATGGAGAAGTCAGTTAGCATGTAATGCACTGCATTGCCTTCTGAAAGAGTACAAGACACACCTTATTTCGAAACAGAAGCTGTTTATCAGCTTAGTACTGAAAACCTGCATAGTAACCCAACCTTCTTTGCAGATATCATCAACCCCTTGTTTAAGTCATAGAAGAGAACTTACAAACCCCACTTTTGAATGGGTTGTTTGGTTCGGAAAAGGGAACACGTTTTTTACACATCTTTTTCCCTTGAGGCCAGAGTTGCCTGCTCTTACTCTACATATATTTAATAATCTCTATCACAGAGGAAGTTTAAATTTACATGCATATTATTCAGAATATTAAAGATCAGATACAAAATAACATAACATTTTTCTTGTGATTTGAACTGAGCACAAATACCCAAACAAAAAAATCCCTAAGTCCCTTATCTTTGCTAGTGGTTCTTCTGAGCAGTTGCCAAAAGACAAGTGCTGTTACTTATTTTTAACACAATTTGAAAATCCCAAACCATTGTGCTGTTTTGGGATTCAATATCTGACTGTTGATTAGTGCAGCTCATTAGTAATGCGAGCTGAGGAATGATTTTCCCAGTAGTTTTAAATGACTTCAAGATGAATTTCTTATTTGCATAATGCACATGGCTGACTTTCATTAGAGCTAATTGTTAACAAACACCCTAGAGTAACTTGGATCGGATTAGGTATCCCATGTTAATAGTTTAGTAAATCAATGCACCGTTTTAAATAAAAGACCTAGAACCAGCAGGTTGTCGCTGGATGGCAAATGTGTGTGGGGGAGAGGCAGAAAGTACAGAGGGGTAGACTGCCAGAAATCTTTCCTCCTCTTATCTGCTCTTTTCTTTGAAGTGATCCTTCTGTTAACCTAAGTAAAATTATGATATTCTCCAAGTGACTTTCATAAGAGAGAATCGGGTTATAAGACTTATGCTTGTAAATATTCACAGTCTGAAGAACACACAGCCCGATCCTTAAGGCCCCGGTTTACTCAGCCATGCTAAGGTTTTGCAGTTTCTGTGCAGTGATAGCCAAAATTCACCCATACTAACCAAAACCACTACATTAACCGTTGGGGGTGTTCCCTGTGCTTTGGGAAAAACAGCTGCGCTGTTAACACAGAGAGACGTCACTACCATGCATTAATGGCACGGCCAATAGCATGCAGTGCAGTTAGCTGCAGATCTTGAAGGACTCCTTCTACTAAAGCCTGTTAGCTGGTCAGCGTTGGGAACACTAGTGCACGTTCATTGGTGATCGTGGCCCAGGTCAGAGAATGGGCAGAGTGTGGGCATGGAGATCGCATTCCCGCCAGCGCCAGAGCTATTGCTGCGTGCCCAGGCACAACCCCCACGCATTCCATGCAGCACACTCGCAATGAATGCACTGCACTAAGGGGCTTGTTTACAAAGCCGCGGTAGTGGTTCGCGATCGCAGCCGCGGCCCCATTGAAATCAATGGGGCCGCGGCTCCGATTATGATCGCAAACCGCTACTGCGGCTTTGTAAACAAGCCCCTAAGTCTTAGGGGCATGTTTACTAAACCGGGCTAACGGTTAACCCGGTTTCGTAAACATACCCCTTAGTGTGGCACTGGGCGACTAGCAGGGACAGCTCAAGGCAATCTGACAGGGGGGGTTCAGTCCCTTAAAACTCCAGTCAGGGACTGAACCAAACCAAGAAGCCGATTAGATAATATTGAAGGAAATTACCAAGGAACTAAAAAGAACGAGAACCACAGCAGTTTATAACACCAAATTATAACTCATTTTTATTTTGTTGTTATAAACTGCATTATGGTTCTCTCTTTTTCTTTTTGAACATATATTTTGCACTCACAGAACCCCCTACTTCAACAATGAGTACAGAGTAGAACTAGGACATTCAACCACAGAACTCAATATCTAAAAAAAAAATCCGATTCAGGTCATCTCCAGTACCAGGCATGTTGTGAACTAATACAAAACCCTACAACAAAGTCACTGAGGATCTATAGAGCAAGCCTGCCATATCACACCAGCATCAACTTTCAAAACGCACATTAGGAACCCACCCAAAACAACCATCACTGTAAATACTGCTGCGGGCCCTGGGACATCCAACACCTAGTTGAAAAACGGAACAATTCAGATTACTACAGTACAGATCCCTACGTACAATCTCCATATTAACAGAACACCTGGCCTTGGTCACACACTCAGAACACAGACACTTACCAAGTATAGAATAAGTTACCATAAACTAAAACATAAACAGATGAAGATAAAAATTAAACTGCAATCCCAAGAAGCCAGATCCCGATCACTAAATTGAAAATAAAATTCTCTTCTACCTTTGACCATTTTATTCTCTGATCATGCTGGTCCCAATCTGAGGTTTCTGCTTTCCTCCACCTCCCAATGCCATTCCTTGTCTACGTCCCCCTAGGAGCGTGTGCGGAGACTCACTGCAGCATAATTTACATAAATTTAGTATACTTTATTTTAAAATGTATATACCACCCATCTAAAATCCTAGGTGGCTTCCAAACATACACATGCAATTTAGTAAAACAGATGTTCCAATAAAACATAAAAATAAACATTAAATTTGATTAATGAAAAGCCACTTACACAGCTCCCCCCACAAATCAAATCATTATAAGTACTTGCACATCAGATTTATTTTGCTATGGCCAGATTATTGAAGAAGAGGGAAGATATAAAATGAGAAAAAATAATCCTGGTAACCATGAATTCAAAGGCTGGATTGGATTGTGCTAGAGATGGAAAATTCCAGAACTCAAAAGCGATGAAGCTATCAAGTTTCTAAACAAAATTAAACTGAGATGTTCCCTTAAAATTTGAAAATTCCTTGAACCTGAACTGACAAAATATTTTTAAATTTCAGTCTGGCAACATAAAGAATGCAAAACTGCAAATCTCAAAGAAAATCCATATTCCAGTCTCCTCCCCCCCCCCCCCAAGCAACACCCTACAGTTGACTAAGACTAATAAGATAAAATATTTTTTCACTCAACGTGTAATCAAACTCTGGAATTCATTACCAGAGGATGTAGTAAAAGCTGTTGGTGTAGCTGGGTTTAAAAAAGGTTTGGGCAAGTTCTTGGAGGAAAGGTCCATAAACCATTATTAAAGAGGACCCGGGAAATCCACTGCTTGTCCCAGGACAATCATTGTGGAACCTGTGTGCCTTTTTGGGAACCTGTCAGGTACTTATGACCTGGATTGGCCACTGCTGGAAACAGGATACTGGGTTTGATGGTTCTTGGTCTGACCCAGTATGGCATATCTTATGTTCTTATGTTCATATGTTACCAGTACAGAGCTTAGGAAACATGCCGCTAAATATGCCAAACAAGAGGGGACCAACAGTATCCATGCAGCTCCTCCCACTTCCACAAAAACAAGAGAGATTTGGCACCCCAACACAGCACTTCCCATCCTCTGAAAAACAAGAAGGACTTTGTGAACCCGACACAACAGCTCCCACTCTAACAAATACCAAGAAGGAAGGGCTTGGCAACACCAATATAACTCCTGAAACTGCGCACTGGACCAGCATGGAGCTAATGTAAATACATATTCGGCAAAGGAAATGCAAGATGTTCACCCACCAAGGAAGTAAAAGAAAATGTGAGAACCACAGAGCAGTTTATAATACGAAATTATAACTGATTTTATTTTGTTATAAATTGCATTATGGATCTTGCTTTTTCTTTTTGAATACATATTCTGCATCCATAGAAACCCCTCCCTCAACAATGGGTGCAGAGCAGAAGTAGGACATTCACTCACAGAACTCAATATATTTTTTAAAAAAATCTCAAATCCTACAAAAGTCACTGAAGATCTACGAGGCTAAATCTACCATACCATACCAGCATGAACTTCCAAAACTCATACAAGGAGCCTACCCAGAAAAAAGCAGCACTATAAATACTGCAGTGGGTCCTAAAGCATCCTTATACCCATTTGAAAAGCTGGACAAGTCAAATTACTACAGTACAGATCCCTACGTACAAACTCCGTGTTAACAGAACTCCTGGCCTCAGTCACACACTCAGAACACAGACCCTCACCAGATATAGAATAAGCGACCATAACCTAAAATAAAAATATGTAGACAAAAATTAAACTAAAACCTCAAGAAGCCAGACTCCACATGAGGAGCAACACCAAAGACATAAAAGAGGTGCAGTACTGCTAAGTCCAATCATTAAACTGAAAATAAAATTATTTTTGCTACCTTTGTTGTCTGCCCATTTTATTCTCTGATCATGCTGGTCCCGATCTGAGGCTTCTGCTTTCCTGTCTCTTCTCTTAGCTCTTTTTCTATGGTCTGTAGTCCATCTGCCATTTCTTGTCTCTCATTTTGTTTTTTTCACTTCCTTCCATCTTGGATATTGATTTTTTTTTTCCTTTCATCTCTCTTCCATTTATTTCTCTCTCCATCTTTGTCCACCCAGATTTCACTACTCCCTCTTTTTTATGTCATCTACCTATCGCTTTCCAATCTTCACCCCAGTCTTTCAATTCCACAGCTCCTCTTTCCTGGTCCATTATTCCCCAGCCTGTGCTCACTCTTTCTTCCCCTCCATGCCTAATATCTCTTATCCCCATCCAGTGTCTCTCTCTCTCTCTCTGGCACTCTCTTTCCCTCCTTCCAGTACCTCCACTCTCTCTTTCCTTCCACGTCTGCTCTCTCCCTTCCTATCCTGCTACAACCAGCGTCTACCCTATTTCCATCCCATCCCCTCCCTATTGCTCTTGTCCAGCATTTACCTGTCTCTTTCTCAACCTATTTACTACATGTCCATCTTCTCCCCTCTTTCTCCCTATTATCCCCATGTCCTGCATTTCCTTCTCCCCTTATTACCCTATGTCCAGCATCTCCCCTCTTTCTCCCTCTGCCCCTCCCTCCCCAAGTCCAGCATTTTCCCATAGTCTCCCTATACCCCCTATGGTATGTAATGAAACAAACTTTAGTGGTCTTCTCCTTGAATGGAGGAGTGGCCTAGTGGTTGGGGCAAGATACTTCAGACCAGAAGGTCAGGGGTTCAAATCCCACTAGAGAACAGCAATGTTGGGCCGGAAGGACTGGGGTTTCTAGTCCCACAGATGCTCCTTGTGGTCTTGGGCAAGCCACTTAACCCTCCATTGCCCATGTTCCCTGTAAGTATTAGTGCATGTTGTCTCATATCCCTGTGTGTTAAATGTATCCCCCAATTGTGTTGTGACTGCTTTGATTGAAGGATAAGGTGGTAAACAAAACTGTCTAAATAAATAAATACTTCACAGTATAGATCAAACTTATTCATTCAATGTATCTCTTCAGTTCAATATTCCTATAAGCATTAAATTATCTAATACAGGTCTCAGATAAACATTGGCACTAAAATTCTAGGTTTTATATGTCCCCAGTTATGTGCCCGTCCCTATACCCCCTGGCAAACATCACCACTCCATCTCCCCTCCTTGCTTCTCCCTATGCCCCTTTCCATGTCCAGTATCTTCCTTTATCTCCCTAGCCCCCCACTTCAATCTTATCCCCGCTGCCTCACTATTCACCTCCCCCTGAACCCAGCATCTCCTTTCTGGCTTCTGTGCCCATCCACATCTACCTCCCAATGACCCCTCATGTCTGCTCCCACTTCCCATGTACTGCCCATGTATGTAACAAGGGACAGAGCTTGCCCACGGAGTTACATGTCCGATGGGCAGGGGCTGTGTAAGCTGTGATCCCAGTCCAGAGAGACAGGGCACAATTGGCCTTGCAAAGCCCCTGCCCGCAGGAGTTTCTACTTCTCTGGGTCATGATCGCTGCCTCCCACACCCTTCTGCCTGCAGGAGGAGCATATCATGCGGGCAGGGGCTGTGCAAGCCATGACTGTGGCCAAGAGAAACAGAGCCTGCTCGTAGGAGCCGACATCAAGAGGACACCGTCACTGGCCGGCCGCCCGCCCCCACTCCCCCCTTCAGGATGACTTATGGAGCACCGACAGCCTAGTGGAGAGCCTGCTCTCGAGACACGCTACTCCCACGGACAGAAGGCTGTGAGTAGTAATTGCAGCCTCTCAGTCTTCTGGCTGCGGGAGGAGTGCGTCCTGCGGGAAGGCTCTCCACTAGGCTGCCGGCGCTCTGCAGGCCATCCTGAATGGGGGCGGGTGGCTAGCTGTGGCACCTTCCTGATGTTGGTGCTCCCTTTTTGTGGTTATCCAGCTTACTGGGTAGTGCCGGCCCTGGTCCAGCATTTGTCTTCTTGCTTCCCCACCTGTTGTCCAGCATTTATCTTCCTGCTTCCCCCTCTCTGTCCGGTATTTGTCTTCCTGCTCTCCTCCCCTGTTGTCCAGGATTTTTCCTCCTGTCCCCACTGTTGTCCAGCATATGCCGTCCACCTCCACCTCTCTTCCTGCCGCCGCCGCTGATGCCTCTGTCAATATCAGCTGCAGGAAAGCAAAAGTGCGGGGTTTTCAAGACTCCAGTGCACTTGTAAGTCCCTTTTGGTTCCACCCCCAAGCATCATCAGAGGAGGTGGCACCCATCAGGGCTTTTCAAGCATGCTGGATTTGCAAGAGCCCGCGCTTTTGCTTTCCTTTTTTTTCAAAGTTGATAGCTCGCCACTGCTGCCCCAGTGTCCTTGGATCTGCGGCAGGGGCAGCAGCAAAGGAGGGGTTGATTCTGCCGCTGCCGACCTGGGAGAAGTGGAAGTGGCAACAGCTGGTCCACTCATTTTTTTTCTTTACCTTAGAAGGCAGAGTGAGGCGACTTGGCTGTTTTGGGAGCATTGTTTGCCGCTCCTAAATCTCTGCTGTCTCACTCTGCCTTTATAGAACCACCCCTGCGCATGAGGCTTTCATTAGCCCGCATTCCTTACATCGGCAGGAAGTGCAGGAGGACCCCAGTTACCCAGAGTCAGGGAGCAGGAAGAGGACACCATAAACACAGGGGGAGAAGGGAGGGAAAAGGTGCTAGGGATAGCAAATAGAAGGGAGGAAGACTTGGAGGTGTTAAGAACCAACCCATTATGGGAAAGTCACTCGGCAATGACATCAAGCTTGTAAGAGATCTGGGACATGACATCAGGAGAATGAACTTAGAAATGAAAAAGAAGCTAGATATCATTGGCATAGATGAAAAATGTAATACCAAGGGATTCAATAAAAGCAAGGGTTGCCAAGAAGATACTGAAAAAAATAGGACCGAGAACAGAACTGCGAGCGACTCCGTAGGGAAGGGGTTAAGGAGCAGAAAGTTGAGAACACCAGGAGACCCTATAGACCAAAGCTTCATACACCCGCCAAACATCAAGATACAAAACACTACTATTCCAATAAAATCAGAAGTGAGATACCTTGGAGTTACTCTGGACAACAAGCTAAACCTCAAGCCACACATAGACAAAACAATACAAAAAGTCTACTACAAGATGCGAATCATCAGGAGACTGAAACCACTCCTTGCCCCAGAACACTTTCGTACCGTCCTCCAAGCACTGATAACCCCAATACTGGACTTCTGCAATCCGATATACTTGGGACTACCGAAACAAGCCCTCAAACCACTCCAGCTAGCACAAAACACTGCAGCACGAATAATATCCGGTACTGCAAGACAGGACCACATCACACCCACCTTAAAAGACTTACACTGGCTCCCAATCGGTGCACGCATCAGATACAAAACTATCATAAACCTATTTAAGATAAATCAGCACACATCAGCCAACAACCTACACACCCTCATTCAACCAGACAACAGCACTCGTCCTAGAAGAAAACAAACACGCAACCGAGTCAGCACCCCAGGTGAATTCAAACACACACGCAAGGACACAACAGACAGAGCTCTCTCCATGGCTGCTCCAACTATATGGAACAAACTACCAGACGACTTGAGGACAACTACAGACCTCAAAGACTTTAGAAAACAGCTAAAAACCATGCTGTTCATAGAACACTATGGACACATCACATAACCTAAGAGAATGTATAACAGCACATATTGCTGCCTGTACAGATAATGTTTTACAGCACCACTGTATATAGCCCACACTGTACATAGCTCAAACCATTCTAGCACGCAACACACCACACCTTGTACATAGCTCACCCCAATCTAGCACACGATACAACACACACTCAACTAAATTGCACCCTCACTGCATGATTGACACACTCACTTTACCCGATTGTTTGCTGTGATACCACCTTGATTAATAAGATAAGGCGGTTTAAAAATACTGTTAAATAAATAAATAAAATAAATAAATAGATGCTTTAGACAAAGGTGGTATAGAAAAATTGTTAAATAAATAAAATAAATAAATAGGAGCAATCAGAAAGATAGGAATGAAACCAATCAAGCACTGAACCTGAAACACCAATAGAGGTAAGTTGGGAAAAGAGAGAAGAGTGGTTAACCAGGTCAAAAGCTGTAGTGAGGTCGAGGGAGACAAGAAGTACCTGGTGACGGGAATCTAAGGTGGTATGAAGGTAGTCAATAATAGCTAGCAAAGCATGTTAGTAAAGAGAAGAGGACAAAACCCAGCCCGAGAAGAAAGAAGAAAATCCTGGAGTTGGTGGGTGACCAGATGTTCTTAGACAGGTAGAAGGGAAATAGGGCAGTTGTTGAGGGGGTCAGTGGGATCCTTGGTAGTGGCCTTAAGTATGGGAAGGACCACAGCCTCTTTCCAAGAGGATGGAAAAGGGCTAGATAAGAAAGAGAGTGCTATGATGTAAAAGATTTAAGGAAGAAAAGAATCACTGAGAAGCTTGAAGAGCCATGAGGGGAGGAGATCAGAGGGAGCAGTGGTGGGGTGGGAAGAGACAATACCACAGGACAGCTCAGAGAAACTAGGACGGGAAAATGTAGAGACTGGCAACAGGAGGGGAAGAGGTAACAGCGACGGAAGTCAAAGAAGGCTGAAGAGTAGTAAGCTCTATCCTCACTCCTTCCATGTGCCAACCTGGCACTATTTATTTAGCTGTATTTATGTTCTGCTTTTCACTGGGTCAAAGCAGTCAAATTGGGGAATACATTTAACATGAGGGGATATGACACACATATGTTAATACTTACAGGGAACATGGGCAATGGAGAGTTAAGTGGCTTGCTCAAGACCACAAGGAGTGCCTATAGGACTAGAAATCCCAGTCCCTCCAGCCTGAGATTGCTGTCCCCAGGTAGGACTTGAACCCCCGGCCCTCCAGCCTGAAGTACCTTGTCCTAACCACTAGACCACTCCTCCCTCTATCCTGAAAGTGCTAAAATGGTCTGTAAGGATATTCAATGGCACTATCTGGCTAGTGTTGCTGAATATCCAATAATAGGGACACCAAAGGCATTTATATAGGCATTCCTTCCGTCTATGTTTTGCAGACCCTTATCCTTGTCTTCTGGAATACATTGGGGCTGGCTCATACTATATGCATGGCTGATACATGATTGCATATCTTAACTTATATTTAACTGCAAAGAATTAATGTGAGAAAAAAGCAGATGGGGTGCAAGGCAGCCTCTTCACTGCAAAAATAATATGAATGAGCCTCATTATTTTTTTATCTGCTGAAACTGTTCCCATAGGCTCAACTTATGGCCAGTAAGTATCCAATGTCCCCTGTAACATGTGCAGTTTCTTCAGATGAAATACAAAGATACCTTTGAAAAGAGTAAAAATAACAAACAATGATTATGAAAGAGCTTGCACTTGAAAAAAGCTTCCAACCCTCCCAGAAGGTCATCCTATCTCACAGCTTTAAACCCTGTCCTTGGGACATACCTAGCTGGAGGCAGTGTATGCAAATCTCTCTCATGCATCTTCATTGTGCTTATCCTGAAAGCCTGGCTGGCTAGGTGGGTCCCAAGGACTAGGGTGAGAGCCATGCCTTTAAACAAAGTGACGTACCATCCTGTATTATACGTGACAGTTCCATATTTTAAGGATTTGTCCCTGGAATCATATGGAACGCCTAAATGTCCCCTGTTTTAAAACATGTGTCCCATTCCTACACTTCTACACATTTGTAAGAGCGGACTTCTCCATTCCAGGTGAAATTTTCAAAGCGAACCTATTTATATGAGACTATTTCCATCAGAGCCACAGACACACATGCATTCATCTCCCCCCCCCCCCCCCCCAATCCCTCAAATCAGGTACACACATGCTCACTAGTACTTCTCAGACAGACAGATTCTGTGGCTGTCTACTGGTGCTATGCTGCTTCTGCATTCCTCTTCTTCAATGCCCCCAGTTGTTGATTTTGCTACCAGTTCTTTTTCTCAGCCTGCAATAGCCTCCTCACACTTTAACCCATTCCTCTTACAGTTCTACTCTCTCGGCAACCTCACTCACCCCTACCAAGAAACCCACTTATTCCACTGACTTTCTCCTCCCAGACCCTGTGCAGAAAATCAGCCCACTCCTCCTGAGGCTGTGACTAGTGCAGCCTGTCTATTGGCTGGAACCTACCACTTACTCTGCACAATGAGGGGGGAGCTCTGGCGAGCTGTAGAGCTAAACTCTGAAAAATACCCAGACAATTTAGACAACATTCTAAGATAGCTACTTTACAAAGTTGTAGAATCCTAAAATAATTTAGATGACAAATCTAAACTTCTGAGTCCTCAGCACATCTGACAAATCTGGCTCTGCTTCCTTCCCATGGCCCAGGCAACCATCAGTCAGACAAAGCCAACCAATAGGCTGCAGCAGACACAGCCAGCCAATAGGGAGTAGGGGGAGGTGGGAGCAATAGCTAGGAATAGGATACAGATCGCTTTTTGTTTTTTTGCTTGCCAGGTTCCAAATGCTCCATCTTAAAGATGCTTTTCAATCATGAACAAAGTGTGGTCTACAGAAAAGCCCAACTGCATACAGAGCCTCTCAAATGTCTAATGACTGTAAAGTACAATTTTGAGTTGAGTTGCCCAGAATTTTTTAATCATCTTAGTGGAAATGTTATTTTGAAGACAATTCACTCTGTAGAGAAGTACAATAAGTAGGCCTGATGGGCACATTTGTCAGTAAAGTTTTAAACCTAGCCTACTGATTAAAATTTTGGGTTAAAATTTAAATTGTAATTATAAACATATCTTTTCTTTTCCTTAACTTTGAACCCCCCTGGGGTGATTGAGTGTCCTGTATTTGAAATTAGAAAAGATGGTCAGGTTACGTTAAACTAAGCTATACCTTGTAACTTTCTTTCTTGCAACTTTCTATGCTATTTTTGTCGCTTTTTTCCCCACTGGGTTCTAGAGCTTCTAAAGCTGTTTACCGTATCTGAGTATCTTGCCTCTGTATCCTGACTCAATTCATTCTACAGTCATTGCAATTGCTTCATTTGGATCACCTGACAAGACATTATCTTATTTTTATAGCTGGGGTGTGCAGTTAAACTTGAGCTGGCCAGCACTGATATTCATCTGGGTCTTAAGTTATCCATATAACTGGTCAGCAGAATAACTGTCCTAAGGTTGACAGGGCAACTTGGATATTGTCAGCAACACACGTCGCCAGGTAAGTTCCAGATAAAGATAGCTGGAAATTGTTTCCACATAGTTGCTCTGTGACTAAGGATCTCATTAATTACATTTGGCCTGATATTCAAAAACACTAATATGGCAGCAGTGAATGCCGACCGCATGCATACGTGCTCATTAAAAATGTTGACTGGCAGGAAACACAGAAATTCTGCCCATTCAATTCTCTAAAGAGTGTGATTTTATAAGTAGCTGTCTATTTTTGGCATTGTAGTCATTAATGTCCGCAGATATCCATTTACGTGCGTGAATAACCTGTTCTAAAATACCAACTTACAAAAAGGTATGCGTATTTGCATCACACACAAGTTCCCTGTAGGTGCGCACATGGGCGGAGTTTGGGTGGAGCACAGGAAAAGCGCAGAGGTAGGCACGTCAGTTGTAAAATACTATAAGCATAAACTCGCAAAAAGTAGGCATCTTAATATGAAGTAGCAAGTCACCGAGCCTTACGTGTGTGTTCTCTGTTGCTTATTCTAGTATTCAGCCACTGGACGGTTATCATAAAATGATTAAAGTTAGGCACTTGAAAGACTTCAGCTGGGTTAGCTAATCAGGCAGTGGTTGAATATTGCCATTACCTGGTGAGTTCACATGTTATCCGGGCAGACTGGATATTCAATGCCAGTGGTTGGATATGACCCCAGTGTTGAATATCTGGGGCTATGTTGAAGGATGGCCAGCTGCTTTAAATTTGCTGGCCGCCCCCACTGAATATCCCTCCCTATGCCCTATGTGTACAGTCAGCGCTGGCACTCATACATTTGCTGTTGCTGAATATACATAGAAATGTAAAAAACAATTTTCAAAGAGCTGATATTTACATGGTTATACCTGCAGCACACACACATTTTAAGTGGGCATGTTCTTGGCATGGTCTGAACAGACACGTGAAGAGTAATTTTATAAGGGGCACCTAGGTTTTTACATGTGACAATCATGCCTATTTTATAAAGTCAAGTATGCACATACTTCGCTTCAGAAAACTGATGCGTAAGTGGTAAAAAACGAGCAATAAATCTAGGCACAAGCACGTACGCCTGCTCTACATTATTTTGTGCTCTGTCCATGCTCCACTCGAGCTCCCACTGTGTACACCCACAGTGAAAATATGAACCATTGATCTTCCGCTCATACTTACAGAATAGAAACTGACTAGAGTATATGTGTAAAGGCCAATTGAGGTGCATATGTCACTGAAGTCCGTAGGTGATTTACGTGCACTGATGGCACGCTCTTGTTTGCGGCTTCTTAGAAAATATTCACATAGCTATCCATTAGTTGCTTGTTTGGACTTAGGCTTTGGAGGAATGATTAAGGAAGCAACCATGCCTGCCTCTCTGGGGTTTAAAACTACCTCAGAAATAAAAAAGCCTTAACTGTCTCCCTTTGAGTGTGCAGTCTTGCAAAATCCAGTACTTACACATGTAGGTGTCAGTGGTTACATGTGAAGGTAGCAAAATCTACCACTTACATGACTAAGGGGACTATTTACTAAACTCTGCTAGCCCACAGTGTAGGGTTCAATGCGTGGTAAGTGCACCACACTAAAATTTAGCGTGGGATACCATGCAAAAAATTCCATACAAATGGGAAGAGATAGGGTGGTCTGGGAGCATAATATGGGCACTATCAGCATGTCGTGGTTAGTGCGGGTGTTTTGGCCATGTGCTAACCGCAATGATAGATGTTAGCATGGGTATATTTAACACCAGTTCTATGAGTAGTGTTAGGTGTATCTGCGGGCCGAGTCACCACCATGCCACGTGTTAGCAATGTGCCAAGAGCAGAGGGAGAAGTCCCCTGAAGCTGGCAGAGGCCTCTGCGGTGGTTTCGTGACCCAAGTAAGCCCTAACAGCACTCTTGTTACTAGATATGCCCCTAAGTGTGGGTACTCAGCCATAGAGAAGGTAATTTTGACCCAATTTTATAAAGACACATAGGTGCCTGCCTATGTTTCTTTATAAAATATTAGTGCAAATCCAGCAGCAATAGTGCCTGCATTGAAGACAGGGACATTAAGCCTGCTCAGAAGCAGAAACAAATGTCTGGGCATAGAATATGCAAGAAGATGCATAGATTAGTGTAGTTTTATAATTGATGTACTTCATGACTCCCCCTGTGTTTTGCCCAAACTGTGCCCCCGCAACACCTATACATTAAAAGTGTGCACATTCATGACAATGTTCCTAATTTCCCAACTGACCTAATTTTATAAAAGTCATTTTATATGCATACTGTATAAAATTAACCCCATAAAGCCCTTAGCGAGGCCATTCTTTTTTTAGAATATGTCTCTTTATAAAATAGCTGTTCCTGTTCATGTACTGCCATCATACATGTATTTTTACCACAGCTTTATACATACGTTACAAAAAGCTCCACATTCATTGGCTGCAACTTGTGACTGTCCTGACTTGGATGTCCCCTTTCGAACCTAGGTGACCTATACTAAACTGGGCTTCCTGTGTGCTTGATTCTTCTTTCCAGTGTCTGGTGGGCTCTGAGGAGTTTCTCTGTATCAACTTAAGGGAATCTAAGTTCATGCATAGGAACAGGGCAGCGGATGGAGGAGACTTGCTGTCCTTTCTGACATTAGCTTCTAGTTACTGCCTAACTTATTAATATGATCCTTTGAAGTATTGCCTGGTTTCAGTTATGCAACGTTACCCAGTCTCAGCAAGAAAATATATTTATAGTTTTCTTTAATAGCTCTTTAAACTTGTTGTGTAAACTGAAAGAAATATTCCACTAGGTCAAATAGATTACAGAACAGAACAAAGAGTAAAAACTAGAGAAAACATAGGAGCAGTCAGGGATAGTGGCCACTGACTATTGTGGGTTACTAATGGGGAAGGACAAATGAAAACTAGCATAACCCAAATGAACATTAACATGGACATCTTCATCTGCTTCTGATTTCCTTTATTCTGCTGCCGCTCCTCATTACCTTTCTTCTCTTCTCTCTCCCTATACCCCTCCTCAGGAACTTGCTGTTCTGGCAGATCCCTTCTATCTGTGCCCTTCTCTTCCACTGCCAACTCCAAACTTCGATCTTTCTACTTTGCTGCTCTTTATGCCTGGAACAAACTACCTGAGTCAGTACGTCAAGCTCCATCTGTGGCCCTTTTCAAACCCAGGCTAAAAACTCACTTCTTTAAGACTGCTTTTAGATCCTGATCCCCCTAGTCTCCGGTTCACCTCCTGTGTGTTTCCTTACCATACTCCTAGATATATCCTAGTCCCCAGTTGTTGTGTTGCCTGTCTTGACTAGACTGTAAGGGCCCAATATTCGAAAGGCATTTACACGGTTACAGCCCAGTAAACCATGTAAATGCCTTAAGTCCAGATATTCAATGACACTTACATAGTTAATGCCATTGACTATCCCCTTCTAACTCCCCTACATGCCCCAATGCTATCCGGTTAGTATCAGGGTGTGTCGGAAGGGTTCTGGGGCAGAGCGGAGGTGGCGACAAGCAATAACTGGGCAGCAGGAGCTAACAGGGCAGCATGCAATATCGCTTCTAATGCAGCTTCCGGCATGTGCAGTGATCCCTAGATATTCAATGCCGGGGCAGCATATGATCCCGGCATTGAATATCCAGGGTTAAGGGTCAATGAGCAGGGCTAGGCGCCGTAGCGGCGCCTACCCAGAAGAATATCAGGCCCTAAGCTCTTATGAGCAGGGACTGCCTCTTACATATCTCTGTACAGCACCACATGCACCTTGTAGTAAAGGGAAAAGTAAAGAGGAAAGCAAGGATACGAGAATCTAACAGGAAGCCTATCAAAATGAAATTAGTTAAAAGAAAAATAACAAACTTGATAGGCAAAAAATGACTGTTAGACTGCTAAACATTAAAAGGAGCAAAAATATAATTGTCTACCTGTAATTGTTAATTTCTGATGATAACAGAATTAAGATCCTAATGTGAGTCACGTGACTTGCATTGGATGTTGCTTTAGCGAATGCTTATAGAGGCCTATTTACTAATCACCGATTTTAATGTGTGCCAGATGGTTAATGCTTTTAAAAAATCCTTAATGCATGGTAAAAATTATTACCTGCAAAACTAATTTATTACTCCCTCTTAGACATGCACAGCAATTCACTAACATTGCCATTGAATTTTAAGCTGATTGCTACAGATCTTTTTCCAGTATACAGCATGTCAGCGAGCTTATCCAGCACATCCTCAAAAGAGCTTGAAGCCCACTGTGGCTGTTTTAGGAGAGTTACTTGCCAAAAAAGATGCTTTCAGTGTCATTTCAAGTGCCTTATGGGCCAAGCAGATCAATTGCCTCCCATCAGTTTTTTACAAGGGAATAAAAACTATGTTGATTCCTCCAAAGAGCAAATGAAATGAAGGTTTTTATTTTATTTTTCAGGACATGCTATTACTACTACTACTTTGACTGATCATTTGTATAAAGTTAGAAGGCGTCTGCAGCGGCCTTGTACATATACACATGAGAGACTGTCCCTGCTCAACACAGCTTACAATCTATGTGAGACAAATACAAAAAACAGGGGACACAAGATAGTTTTAAAACACAGGGGATAAACAAGAGGGTAAAAGGTCTGTAAATCTATTTGGCAGGAGGCCACAGCATTCTGATAGAAATGCCTCCTAATAAGTTTTGAGTCTCAAGTTTTTGGCCTTGTGATCTGAGATGATCAAAGTTGTTAAATCACATACAGACTGAGAAATTGCAGGAGGACTTTGCGAGACTAGGCATTCGAATGGTTGATGAAATTTAATTTGGACAAGGGCAAAAGTGATGTACATAGGGAAGCATAACCCAAATTATAGCGACTGTACATAATGCGAGGTTCCACTGTTGTGGACCATACGTTGAAATCTGCTGTTCAGTGTGTAGTGGCAGCCAAAAAAGCAAATGGAATGTTAGGCATTATTAGGAAAGGACTAGAGACTACGAACAAAGAATATCATAATGCCTCTGTATTGCAGCTTGAGTATTGTCTGCAAATCTGGTTGCCACATCTTAATAAAGATATAACGGAATTAGAAAAGGCACAGAGAAACGTGGCTAAAATGATAAAGGGGATGGGATGATTCCTCTAGAGCAGGGGTCTGCAACCTTTAAGACATAAAGAGCCACTTGGACCCGTTTCCGAAGGGAAAAAAAAAACTGGGAGCCGCAAAACCATTGCGACATTTAAAACAAATCTAACACTGCATATATTGTTTCTTACCTTAATGCTATATACGACCCCCTACTTTTCCTGTTAAAATATAGGTGTTTGGCCTATACTCGCCGTATAAGACTACCCCTCTTCCTTCGCACACCAAAAAAAATACGCCAGAAAATATCACAACAACAAGTAACAATATTTGATTTCAAAATTATGATGATTTTGTAGTCAAATCACTAATATGAAATAAAATTATTTTTTCTACCTTTGTTGTCTGACCAATTTATTCTTTGATCATGCTGGTCCCGATCTGAGGCTTCTGCTTTCCTGTCTTCTCTTAGCTCTCTTTCTGTGGTCTATGGTCCATCTGCCATTTCTTATCTCTTCTTCTTTCGTTTTCTTCACTTCTTTCCATCAGCCTATTTCCAGTCCCAGTAACCCTCCCCAATATCAGCCCCTTTCCAGTCCTCACTCCCAGTACCTTCCAATGTCAACTTGCATTCCCATGATTGCCACTGGTGTCCATTTCCTTCCAATCCCCCTCCTTCCCCACTGACCAGTCCCTTCTAGTACAAATACCATGGCAGCCTTAGCCCCCAGTTATCTTCCAGGGCCAGCAGCTCTATCCTCCCCTCCCCACAATCAGCCCATGCCCATTCAAAGCCCCCCAATCAGCTCGCTTCCAGTGCTAATCCCCCCTCAACCCCATTACCAGTGCTAGCCTCCCCTAATCAGCCCAATACCAGTCCTACCCCCCATCAGCTCATTACCAGTCCTAGCCTCCCCTAATCAGCTCATTTCCAGTGCTAGTCCCCTCAACCCCATTACCAGTGCTCCATCCCTCCATGTCAGCCGCCTCCGTGTCAGCCCCCCTCCCTCCATCCATCATCCATGTCAGCCCCCTCCATCCCTCCATGTCAGCCCCCCTCCCTCCATACATATCATCTCCCTCCCTCCATGTCAGCACCCTCCATCCCTCCATGTCATCCCCCCTCCCTCCATCCATATCAGCTCCCTCCCTCCATGTCAGCCCCTCCTCCCTCCCTCCATCCATGTCAGCCCCACTCCCTCCATGTCAGCCCCCCTCCCTCCATGTCAGCCCCATCAGCTCCCTCCCTCCATGTCAGCCCCCCTCCCTCCATCCATCCATATCAGCTCCCTCCCTCCATGTCAGCCCCCCTCCCTCCATCCATAAAAGCACCCTCCCTCCATCTAAGCCCCCTCCATCCCTCCATGTCAGCCCCCCTCCCTCCATCCATATCAGCTCCCTCCCTCCATGTCAGCCCCCTCCATCCCTCCATGTCAGCCCCCCTCCCTCCATCGATATAAGCTCCCTCCCTACATGTCAGCCCCTCCTCCCTCCCTCAATCCATGTCAGGCCCCATCCCTACATGTCAGCCCCATCAGCTCCCTCCTTCCATGTCAGCCCCCCTCCCTCCATCCATCCATCCATATCAGCTCCCTCCCTCCATGTCAGCCCCCACCATCCCGCCATGTCAGCCCCCCACCCTCCATCCATATCAGCTCCCGCCCTCCATGTCAGCCCCTCCTCCCTCCATCCATCCATGTCAGCCCCCCTCCCTCCCTCCATGTCAGCCCCCCTCCCTCCATCCATCCATATCAGCTCCCTCCCTCCATGTCAGCCCCCTCCATCCCTCCATGTCAGCCCCCTCCCACCATCCAGATCGGCTCCCTCCCTCCATGTCAGCCCCTCCTCCCTCCATCCATCCATGTCAGCCCCCCTCCCTCCCTCCATGTCAGCCCCCCTCCCTCCCTCCCTCCCTCCTTGTCAGCCCCCTCCCTCCATGTCAGCCCCCTCCATCCCTCCATGTCAGCCCCCCTCCCACCCACCATATCAGCTCCCACCCTTCATCTGCAGCCGCGGCTCCCAGCCGCTTACGGAACCGCGGCGGGGCTTTTAAAATCATCTCGGCGCCCTTCCGGTCGTGACGGGCTCCATGCTTCATTTTCCCGCCTCTAAAGGAAGTTTGGAGGCGGGACAATGCTGCACGGAGCCCGTCAAGACAGGAAGGGCTCCGAGATGATTTTAAAAGCACAGCCGCGGTTCCCTAAGAGGCAGGGAGCCGCGGCTGCAGAAGAAGGGAGGGAGCTTACAAAACTATTGCCTGTCACCGGGCGGGCAGTGTGCTCCGGAGCCGCGGCAAAGGTGAGAAAGAGCCGCATGCGGCTCCGGAGCCGCGGGTTGCCGACCCCTGCTCTAGAGTGTTTAGGGCTCTTCGGCTTGGAGAAGTGAAAGATGAAGGGAGAAGTGACAGAACTCTATAAAATCCTGAGTGGAGTGGAAAGGGTAAATGCTTTCAAACAAATACAAAGACTAGGGATACGCTATGAAGTTACTAAGTACTACATTTAATACAAATACAAGAAAATATTTTTTCACTTATAAGGGCCCGTTTACTAAAGTGCGCTAAGCAGTTAATGTGCAATTTTGCGTGCTGTAACTGTATAGAAGGACCTGATTCACTTGCTGCCAATAGCGCATTAGGGTGTTGAATGGGAGGACTGGGGCAGAGAATGGGCTTGGTGAGCACACTGAAGTTAGTGCGGGGAGGGGGCATATCATGCGCTGTCAATGTTGCAGTTAGCATGGCTGCATCTAACTCCACCTCAGTGGGTGGAGTTAGGTGCACCCAAGGTAACTGCGCCATGCGTTAGGGTATGCATCCACACGTTAACTGTCGGTAGCATGCCGGCCACACTCCCATGTCCCATGAAGCCTTGCACTTAATGCACATTACTTTTACTACTACTGCTACTACTGAACATTTGTATAGCGCTACGAGACATATGCAGCACTATAAGACGTATGCAGCGTACTTTTAGTGCCTAAACCAAATGCACTTTAATAAAGGGACCCCATAGCAACATAGTAAATAACAGCAGATAACGACCAGCATGACCCAGCCAATCTGCTCAGTAAGATACATTTAAATTGGATTTTAATTGCTGTTCCAGGTACTTTTACTCTGGGTTGTATTTGCCGCTCCGTGCAGGCTACCTCTGCTCTGTGCCCTGCCAGGGAAAATCTTTGGTAACCAAGCCATAGCTACAGTGCTAAGCAAAAGAGATCAGCCTACCAGAAGTTGAACTCCTGAATGGATTTCAATGGCATGCTACCTTGCAGAGCACATCGAGGTCATGTACACAGATCTCTGCAAACTGGACCCATAAGTTGGCACTCTGGCCAGACCTGGGCAAGGTTGTGCAGCATTTCCAGTCCTGCCCTCCAACCAGTGCGCCTAGTAAACATATAGGACCCGATTTTCAAAGGCATTTACACGGTTTGCAGACCTGAATATCGAGCCCATATTTTCCATGGCCATCATTCATGGCTAGCACCAGAGTAGTTGGTGGAAAAGCTAGTGTTTGAAGACGAGACTCCCCTTGCTTGGTTTCCCTTCATTTTCATAGGACTGGGAGGAATGAGTAGAGTTGTTCTGGGAGGCAGTTGCCCACAGTCTCTGCCTTCAGTGTCTCGCTGTCTTTTTGACAGTTTGCACTACAGTCTCTCTGAATGCTTCTACCTCAGGGGGATCTTGCCCCTATATTTAATGTTCCTATTCTAGGACCAAAGTCCTCAGTATTGGGACTCTAACTTGTAGGCACACAGTTTAGCTGAACACACCTCACTCCTGTGGTCTGGGCTCATGCCGCCTCTTCTGCTGATGTATTGGCTCTCCTCTGCTGTTTTAGGGTCTTCCAGTCGGTCCTCCTGGCACAATTTCGGAACATGCCAATCTAGATAATGTGCTAGTCCTTCTGGTATAATTTAGGGTTTCCTGGTATAATTTAGATGCTGTGCTGGTCTACTTCCCATTTTACTTCTCTCATAGTGCCTTGATGTGCTTCCATCAATTGTCATGCTGCCGAACCACTGTCTTGAGATGTTCCTTGCTCTCTTTGTACTGCTTTGCCCTTCTGACGGTGGCTTCTGGTACTCATCCTGCCACTGTACGTACTCTGACCCTCAGGTTTGTGACACTCTTGATGGTTTTTAGTGCTGTTACAGCTGCCTGCCATCAAGTTTCAAGCATTTTGATGGAAAATAGATAGCAAGCCTGACTGTTGCATGTAAAATAGGTTCCCCCTTTGACTTTAATGGGGACAAATGGGACGAATGAATGCTTTGATTTCCGAAGACTAACTAAGCAGATACGTTCTGATGAACAAAATTGAGCTTGATAATCTTAGCATGCACATCCCTATTCAACACATCATTTTTTATAGCCCTTAATTTTGCCCCACCTCATAATGCCCGTTCTTCAGATCCCATACTGGTTGGAAGCAGTAAGGTTTACTGCAGTAGCAGCAGTCTCTTTTCCTTCCACCCTGGAGGCAAGGCACCTCATCCATGTGACCACTGCTGGCCACATAGGTGGCAAATTAACTTTTTGGGGAGGCTGAGCTGGCTTGCAGATTGCAATTGTTTTAAAGGTCACGGGCTGGCTAAGCTCACAATGCATGAGATCAGCACAGCGGACCTGTGAGTTTTAGCAATATTCAGCTGGTGCTGGCAAGCTAAAATACACATTTGCAGCAGTTAACCACACTTGGGTCAGGGCACGCATGGTGGTGGCTACTTTCCTGGCCACAGGGGCAACGGCAGGGGGTGACGCTGGCACACTCTTACAGCATATGAACTGAATCAAAAGGAGCAGCGGCGGCAGCAACGAGAGGACATGAGCCCTCTTCTGTGCTGAGGAACAAAACAGTCAGTCTCTGCATAGAGCAGGAGGAGGAGGAGGAGGGGGAGTTTGGTACACAAAAGTAGAGAGCTGCTGTTTCCATTTACAGGGCAGCATTCCCAGCCCATCCGTCAGCACATTATGAGCTCTTCTGCTGTTTCCATTGACTTTGCCCATATTTTTGTGAAGGCTTATTCTACCCAGCATGTGATATGCACTGTGTATGACTGGACTGAAGAATCCTGTACCACAGCACATGGCACTATGACTGAACCATGGAATATTTTAAATGTGAACCGGCAATAAAATCCAAACTCTTACACAGAGAATGTCACCAGTACATTTCTGTCAGCTCTTTTCTGCATTCAAAAACTGTTGTCTTCCGCAGTTCAAAGCTCTGTTCCTTCTGGGGGTGGAAAGGTTTGAGATGGTGAAGGATCATTCACATTTTCATGAAATATGATTTCTAAGTTTTCAAGCAGTAGATGCTATGAAAGAAAAGAATAATAACCTCATAGTAGCGTTGCTGTGTGGGAGACCCGAGTCTGATTCTCAGACACTGTTCCTGATCTCAGGCTGGCAGAAGCAGCCGTGGAGGCAGTGCTCGTAGCCAGCAGGAGGGAGTCCCAACTGGGCCTGGCAGAAGCAGCTCTTGGCTCATTTACATCCTTTGCTAAACTTTGCATGGATTTTTCATGTGTTGCCACTGCCAGGAACTTTGCACATTCTAGGCCAGTGATGGCTAACCTTTTTGAGCCCGAGTGCCCAAACTGCCGCACAAAACCAAAGAATTTCCTCAAAGTGCCAGCACGTCAATTAAAGCTCCATTTGCATAAGGTGCTTCATTTGCATAAATATTTGCATAATGTTACCATACACTAACTTTTAGTAAACATGCCTCTTAATGAGTATATGGATAAAGAAAGACTAAAAGGTTTCAACATTACTATAATCCAGTACCAACCGCCAGGCACATTAGGAACTACTACAAACGCTGCCCATTTAGAACCCATAGCAAACCCGCCGTATCCTAACAGCACTACCAGGACTCACAAAGCACCATACTCTACCTATCAAAAGGCAACACTGCAAATATTAAACCAATACATCTCAGAGAACAACAATACATGACCTACTGGGGAAAGAACAAGTGGCAATGTCAAATAGGAATTATATAAACAGAATACCTCAGCTCAGTTACACATGCAGAACAGACCATTACCAAACAAGGAATCACAATTTAGAAACAGGAAGACAATAATTAAACTGGGAACCCCAAAAGCCAAACTTGGAATATACAACAACACTGTAGAAATAAAACTATATATTAATTTCCTCTTGTACTAAACAAAGCGCAAAAATTAATGATGCACATTTCCCAGAGCTGACATATTCCAATTAATAAATTCAAAATAAAGAGATATTTTTCTACCTTTTGTGCATTTTTTTTCAGTTGCAATTGTTCCAGCCACTTTCTTCTGGTTTCTTCGTGTCTTCTGCTAACTCTCCATCTGCTGTCCATTTGTCCTTTCTTCTGTCTTCTTGGGTTTTTTTTCCATTCTCTCTCTACATCTGCTTTAACATACTAATCTTTCTCCTTTTGCTCTTTCCTCATTCCTATTTCATCTACTCAAAATTTACCCCTCCATCCTCAATCCCCACTTACTCTCCCAATACCCGGCCAATTGTAGATTTTTTATCCCTCCCACACAAAATATTTTTCCCCTCTCCATTTTACTCTCCCAGCCCCATACCATTCTAATCATCCCCCAACACCAGCTCCCTTCTAGTTCCAGCCTCACCCAGCATCCATTCCCTTCTAGTCCCTGCATCAGCCCATTTCCAGTCCTAGCAGCCCCCCAACCCATTTCCAGTCCTAGCAACCCCCCAACCCAATACCAGTCCTATCCCCCCCTCATCAACCCACTTCCAGTCCTAACCCCCCATCACCCCATTTTCAGTTTAAGCCCCCCCCTATAACCCATTACCAGTCCTAACCCCCCATCAGCCCACTTCCAGTCCTAACCCCACATCAGCCCACTTCCAGTCAGCCCCCCATAGCCCATTGCCAGTCCTAACCCCCCCATCAGCCCACAGTCCATTACCAGTCCTAACCCCATCAGCCCACCTCAAGTCCTAACCCCTCCCCATCAGCCCATTTCTTGTCCCAGCCCCCCATAGCCCATTATCAGTCCTAAACCCCCCCATAGCCCATTACCAGTCCTAACCCCATCAGACCACCTCCAGTGTTAACCCCCCATCAGCCCATTTCCAGTCCTAGCCCCACCCAACAGCCCACCTCAAGTCCTAACCCCTCCCCATCAGCAGTCCTAACCCCCCCTAGCCCATTAGCAGTCCTAACCCCCCCTCTCTAGCCCATTAGCAGTCCTAACCCCCCCCCCATAGCCCATTACCAGTCCTAACGCCCCAACCCCCCACTTCCAGACAGCCCCCATCAGCCCACAGCCCATTAGCAGTCCTACCCCCCCAGCCCATTAGCAGTCCTAACCCCCCCTAGCCCATTAGCAGTCCTAACCCCCCCCCTAGCCCATTAGCAGTCCTAACCCACCCCCCATGGCAAATTTAAAAAAAAAAAAAAAGCAGCTGGCTCTGGCTTCTGCCGCGGCAGCGGCAGAATGCAATGTCCCGTGGGGCCCCCTCCGCCCGCTAAGCCCCTCTGCAAGGGCTTTCAGATTCGCGAGGGAGAGCGTCTCCCTCGCGTCTCTGTTAAGCCCGCAGGGGCTAATGGGAAATTTCCCATCAGTCCCTCGCGTCTAAAGGGGCTGATGGGAAATTTCCCATTAGCCCCTGCGGGCTTAACAGAGACGCGAGGGAGACGCTGTCTCCCTCGCGAATCTGAAAGCCCTTGCAGAGGGGCTTAGCGGGTGGAGGGGGCCCCGCGGGACACTGCATGCTGCCGCGTCCGCGTCCGCGGCAGCAGCCAGAGCCCGCTTTTTCTTTTTCTGCGGACCTTCACGCGTGCCAGCTGCAAGGCCTTCGCGTGCCACAGCTGGCACGCGTGCCATAGGTTCGCCATCGCTGTTCTAGGCTGTGACAAGATGTGAAAAAATTAAAGTGCTTTCCAGCCCAAATCTGAGGCGCCCCAGATCTTCTCCCCCATGGTGTCCTTTACTTTCTGGTGTCCCAGTGGGCCCACTGCTGGGCAGAAAGATTTTAAAGTCCCCTTCTGAAGCCCTATTCCTTCACTAAATAAAGGATCAGCCCACATCCCCAAATCTCTGCCCCATCCCAACTCACCCCAATGGGTCCCAGGGGCGATTGAAGCAGAAGCAAATCCCACTCACTTCTGTTTCACCTGCTGCCTATCGCAAAATAGCGCCATCTGATCCCTAGCAGTAGTCTCATAGTGCTACCACTAGGAGTTAGATGTCCATCTATGGAGTATGTGTCTTATTTGGATATCTTACCTCTAATGGTAGTTCTATGAGACTGCTGCTCTATTTTGAGATAGGCAGTCACCAGGGCAGGATCACAAAAAGTAGCATAAAATATCTCTAATTTAGTGATTTTGCATGTTTCCAACTGAAGTGTAAGTCATGTTGTACTTTAGTATATAGAACCCATAGTGACAATGTAAGGGGATGCTTTGGAGGTAGATTTTAAAATGGAAACTGCATGGATCACAAGTTATTCAACAGCTCTGGTGAATAAAATTCATTCCTTATCATCCCTCCAGTCCAGTCCCAAACCTCTGGGGTTGAGCACCTCCTCTAGCAGCTTGGAGACTGAGCATGTCATCCTTTTGATGACCCTGGTATAAATAGCCATAGGGACTGCCTATCTACTCTAGTAGTCTCAGTCTCCAAGCAAGCAGCTGGAGAGCCTGAGAGGTTCTGGGCTCACTAGAGGGACAACTAAGGACAGTTAGGTAGAGGTTGTGTTTAGGTTGTTTTTTGTTTTTTTTTAGTGTCATCAAGTCAGTGTTGACTCATGGTGACCCAGCTACCTCTGGGTTTTCTTGGCAATGTATCACTGGAAGTAGATTGCCAGCCTTTTCTTCTGAGGCAATGGAGGATAAAGTGACTTGCCCAAAGTCACAAGGAGTGCCAGTGGGAATTGAACCCTTGATCTTCTGGGTACTGGGCAGTTGCTCTAACCACTAGGCTACTCCTCCACTCCAAAAAAACATGAAAGAAAAGAAGGCTGTATGAACAGCAGTGAGAGACCTGCAGAGAGTTGACTCCCCCCCCCCCCAACCGGAGAGAGCTTGCTGTGGTTTGGGGGGCTGGCGGTCTGGCTTCCGAACCCACTACTTTGGGTGAGGAGCCGGCAGAAAGCAGCAAGGAAGTTCGCTGAGTAGAATTCTGTGGAGTCCCCCTTCTCCCCCCCCCCCCCCTGGTGCTGAAGCCGCAATTTCGGCTGAGCGCGGGGGAAGAGGGAGAGAAAGAGAGATGTGCAGAGGCAGTGGTATCGGTAAGGCTGTTTGGGGGCCTTGGATTTAGTAGCGCTGTGGGGGAAGTGCAGGGGGTCTGTTGGTTGGGATTTTTCGGCGGCAGTGGCAGTTGCTTTCAGCGTGTTGGCGCATGGCAGCCGCGCGGAAATAGCAGTTCAGTGCGGATAAGGTGCTGTTCTTCCTGCCTTTCTCTGCTAGCGCCGTTTTCTTGCTTCTCGTGGGTTATGCTTCCCTGGAGGGGGTCTTAACCCAATGATTGAACAATTTTAGTGGAAAGTAAAGAAAAAAAAGAAGGGTTTAAAAGTTTTAAATTGAGAGGAACCGGTGCCGGGGGACTTGCCACTTATTGTTTCAGGGCAGTCTCTGTTAGGTCTGTTTTTTTTCTGGAGGTTCCTAGCCCGACTGTTGGTATGCCATCCAGGCCCCAGTGTTTGGTGTGTGGTACTCGACGTGGTGCAGTGTAGGACAGGTTGGAGGTTCAGAAGGGGACCTCGCCAGTGGGGGTCCTGCCGGATCCTATATCCTCTTCCTTGCCCTCCCAGGAGCCTGCGGCCAGTTTTTCAGCCACTTCCGGCCCTTCCCCCCTCCCCTCAGGCCTTAGGGCAAGTGGGGGTACCGGCAATATTTTCCCCCAAATTTGTTCTGCTGCTTCATCAGGCCTTCTGCTTCTGTCAGCGGGGACCTAGGGCGAGTTCCACGGAGATGGAGTGGGGGGAAAAGCGACCGGGGATTCCCGCGGTGGTGGAAGCAGGTGTAGGCCCCTCAAAGAAGTCGAAGATCATGGAAGAGGAGCTGGAGCAGTCTCCATTATCAGAGGGTATGGATCTTGGAGACCACGACACAAAGATGGATGCAGAGGAGGATTGGAGGAAGGTGAGCTCCCAGAGCCGGAAGAGCAGGTGAGGGTGGTTTGAGTATGCTGACGGGAGGAATTGCCGCACTCATCGCCGAGTCCCTTAAAGCTCTCAACATGTCTTCCAATCTTCCGGCAGAGGACACCACTTTGGAGGATCCTTTGTTGCAGGCTGTCCGTAGAGCATAAAGGGTTTTTTCCAGTGCATAGAGTAGTTCTGGAAATGATTCAAGAAGAATAGGATATGCCGGAAGCGGGACTCAAGGGGTCCAGGGCTATGGCTCGGCTCTATCCCTTGTCTGATCAGGACCACAAGCTTTTTCGGCCTCCGAAAGTGGATGCTGCGGTTTCTGCAGTCACCAAGAAGACAACCATCCCTGTGGAAGGTAGTGTGACTCTCAAGGACTTTCAGGATAGGAAGAAGGACACCTTGTTGAAGCAGGTATTTGACGTTAATGCCCCGTCGCTTCAAGCCTCCATTTGTGGGGCATGAGTTGCTAGAGCCTGTCTTCGTTGGTCACAGCGGATTCAGGGAGAACAGGCTGGGGAGTAAGCTGGAGAAGCTGCCCGGCTAGAGTCTGGGGCCGCGTATTTAGCAGATATTCAGTACGATCTTATCCGGGGCCTCTCAAAGAGTATGGCCTCGGTGGTAGCAGCTCGGTGCTACCTCTGGCTACATAACTGGGCGGCAGACAGCTCCTCTAAAGCCTGGCTAAGTAAGCTTCCCTTTAGAGGTAAACTGCTCTTCAGGGAGAACCTGGACAAATTGGTAAAGGACCTAGGAGAATCTAACGGCAGTCGGCTGCCTGAAGATAAGCAAAAGCAGTGCCCAAGGGTCAGCAACGGGAATTTTGGCATTTCCGTTCTCCTCGTTTCAGTCAGTTTCAGAGGGGAAAGTTCCCCTCCAGGAACCAGGGGTTTTGGGGGTTTCAGGGTGCAGGCAGAGGATTTGCTGCCTCTTCGCCATCTGGCCTCAAAAAATCATAATGAAATGAGGGGGGCCTAGGTTGCGGTGGAGCCCGTAGGGGGGTGACTGTGGGAATTTTACCTTGTCTGGGTCCAAATCACGTCAGACTAGTAGGTGCTGGAGGTCATTCGGGAGGGGTACGCCCTAGAACTCCAACGCTGTTGGTCATTTCCTTCGTTCAGTCTCCCTGCAAGGCTCGAACCAAGTTAGAAGCGGTGCAGCAGATTTTGCGGAGACGTCTGCTGTTCAAGGCAGTGGTACCGGTGCCGCCAAACCAGTACGGCTGCGGTCGGTACTCCATTTATTTTGTGGTGCCAAAGAAAGAAGGGTCCTTTCACCCGATCTTAGATCTCAAGCGGGTAAACCGTTATCTGCGGATGTCGCATTTTCACATGGAAACACTGCAGTTGGTTATTGTGGCGGTCAGAAAGGGAGAGTTCCTTACTTCCTAGAGCTGTCGGAGGCTTACCTGCACATTACGATTCGACAGGACCATCAGCAGTTCCTCTGGTTTGCAGTATCTATGGGGCATTTTCAGTTCTGGGTGTTTCCTTTTGGACTGGCTATGGCTCTGCGCACCTTCACCAAAGTTACGGTGGTGGCAGCAGCAGTGTTGCGCAAGGAAGAGATACTGGTTCATCCCTACCTCGACGACTGGCTGATTCGAGCAAAGTCGGAGGGAGAAAGCGAGTTTCTGGACAGGACGGCCCCCCACAGCCTGGCATTATATTCAGCTTCTGGGGACCATGGCGGCCACGCTCAAGCTAGTGCCATGGGCGAGGGCGCACATGAGGCAGTTGCAGAGGGTCCTGCTCTGGAGGTGATCACACCAGATGCACTCTCTTTTGCAGAGGCTCCCCTGTCTGCTGGAGACCAGGTGGGCCCTCAAGTGATGGCTGCGCCCAGGGAACCTGGAGAAGTGGATGCCTCTGGAGTCGCCGTCGTGGATTGCGTTGATGAAGGACACCAGTCTGTCCGGCTGGGGAGCCGACTGCAAAGGGAAATTTGCCCAGGGGCAGTGGAATAAGCTGGAGAAGAGTTGGTCAATCAACAGGCTGGAGATGCGAGCGGTGGCCTTGGCTCTCCGAACCTTTCAGTCTTGGTTGCAGGGGAAAGCAGTTCGGGTGTTCTCAGACAATGCAGCCACAGTGGCCTATATCAATCGCCAGGGGGGCACGAGCAGTGTATCCTTGGGGGAGGAGGCCAATTGGCTGTTAGGTTGGGCTGAGGAAAACCTTCTAGCTCTGTCGGCGGCGCACGAGGCAGGGTTTGACAGTGTGATGGCGGACTTTCTAAGTCGGGTCCGAGTGGATCCCGGAGAATGGGTACTCAATCCAGAGGTGTTCTCCCTGGTTGTACACTACTGGGGTGTTCCCGTTATGGACCTAATGGCAACCTTCGAGTCGGCAAAGGCTGGCCGTTTCTTCAGCAGGCGACAGGAGAGAATGTCGGAAGGCCTCGACGCCCTAATTCAGAGGTGGCCCGAGGAAGGGCTCCTGTATGTTTTCCCGCCCTGGGCCCTAATAGGGCGGGTCGTGCAGAAGATAGAGGCCCACCAAGGTCTGGTGGTTCTGATCATGCTGGATTGGCCAAGGAGGCCGTGGTACGTGGACCTTGTTTGGCTTCAGGAGGAGCATCCGTGGTGGCTGCCGGTACGGGAGGACCTGTTATTGCAGGGTCTGCTGCGCATGCCGCAGGTGGATCTATTCTCTCTGATGGCCTGGCTCTTGAGAGGGCGCGGCTGATGAAGAAGGGATACTCAGCGGGGGTGATTTCCACCTTGTTGAAGGCCAGGCACAGGTCTACCTCGCTGGCGTGTGTCTTTATCTGGCGCATCTTCGAGGCGTGGAGTGCAGACTGACAGGTTCAGCCATCTAGGGCGTCGGTGCCACAGGTTCTAGCCTTTCTGCAGAACGGTTTCGAGAAGGGCCTGGCGGCTAGCTCCTTGACGGTGCAGTTGGTGGCGATTTCCTGTTATCGAGGAACGGTCCAAGGGGTGGCGCTGGGAGCGCACCCGGATGTAAGAAGGTTCTTAAGAGTGGTGTCTCTTTTGCGGTTGCTAAGTAGGGCAACAGTACCAACGTGGGACCTCAATTTGGTTCTGGAGGCGTTGTTGCGGGAAGCCTTTGAGCCATTGGGCAACACTTCGCTCAAGGATCTTACTCTCAAGACAGTTTTTCTCGTGGTCATATGCTCCACTCGTCGGATATCGGAATTTCAGGCCTTGTCTAGCCGGAAAACGTTTCTGTTATTCTCGGAGCAGAAGATAGTATTGAGGCCGGTCCCCTCCTTTTTACCCAAGGTGGTATCGGTGTTCTATATGAATCAAACTGTTTCTTTACCGGTCTTCGACGGCAGCAAGAAGGATGTGGCAGGAGGGCGGTTGCGTCTCCTGGATGTTCAGCGGACCCTGAGGAGGTATCTAAACAGGACAGCTCATTTCTACAAGTCGGATTGGCTGTTCATGTTGTTTGGGGGGCCACAAAAGGGAGAAGCTGCGGCGAAGACTTCCATTTCCAGGTGGATCAGAGAAGCTATAGCGTCAGCATACATTTTGAAAGGTAAGTCCATTCTGACAGGGCTTCGGGCTCATTCGACAAGGGCTCAGGTGGCCCTGTGAGCAGAATATAGCTTGGTGCCGCCCGTTGAGATTTGTAAGGCGGCTACTTGGTTGTCTTTGCATTCGTCAAGCATTACCGCCTGGATGTCCAGGTGGAGCGGGATGCCTGTTCTGGATCGGCAGTGCTTCAGGCCAGTCTGGCAGGTCCCTCCTGTTGACATTTACTGCTCTGTTACATCCCCAGAGGTTCGGGACTGGACTGGAGGGACGATAAGGAAGGTGAAATTAGACTTACCTTCTAATTGTTGTTCCTTGAGGAACTCCAGACCAATCCCGGATCCCTCCCTCGTGGCAATTTTGAGCTGGGGCCTGAAGCGGGTTTGAATAAGAATAATGTTGGGCCTCAGGAGTGGGTGTTTGGTAGGGGAGTTAGAGTGGGGAATCACGGAGGGTCTGTTCCTTGAGCGGGGACGAGAGCGGACCCGAGCGGAAGAGTGACTGTTAAGTTGCCACGGGGCGGAGGAGAGGGTGTTTGTTCCTTCTCCGCTAAGGGATAGCATAACTTAAGGTTAGTAGAGTATTCGGGGTTGAGGCACATTAACTACTTATTTGTTGCTCCTGTGAGTCTGCTTTGTCAATAGGTTACTGGAGCTGATGAGCAGTCCCTTGGCTATTTATACCAGGGTCATCGAAAGGATGACGTGCTCAGTCTCCAAGCTGCTGGAGAAGGTGCTCAACCCCAGAGGTTCGGGACTGGACTGGAGTTCCTCAAGGAACACCAATTAGCAGGTAAGTCTAATTTCACCCCGCTGGGCAATTTCAGCAGTGGTGGCCAGCCCAAGTAAAGAGCCTGGCCATTTATGCTTTAGTGGTGATATTCAGCTGCTGGCTGGGTAGCTAACCCGGCTAAAGTCAGACCAGCTTTTAAAGTGCCTAACTTTAGCCAGTTTGCATTAACCGTCCAGCGGCTGAATATCATTGCCCACCGGTTAACATGAGTGCTGTCCCCAGAATGCCCTGATGCTACATGGTTAGCATCGAGACTTACAAAGGTGTTGGGGGAAATATTCAGCAGCACAAAATGGCTACATGCCACTGAATATCCCACCATGAGCAACACAGTTAGCAAGTCTCTTAACCACATTCATCACTTTGAATATGCTGCTTATCATCTCCTATGATAAAAAAAGATCAGATCAGAGCTTTTCCCATTTCTTCTTCCCCACACAGTTGGGCCCTTCTACTGATTCCTCGGTGGACCAGACAGCCTCTCCCTGAACCTTGCTCCTGAGGACTAACGCCAGATAATTCTCCGCTTTATGCCCTCCACTCAGATGGGGTGGTGGCTTTTTGGTAGCTGGCCCCTGCTGGGCTACCTCCCCCTGCTTTACTCTTACTCTGTAGTTCAGTGACCCCTGTCAAAGACAGCCTGGAATCTTATACCCCAGCCCATCTCTTTTACTTCAAGCCTCCTCCAGAAGGAGTTATTACCTGGGCCCCCTCCCCAGGGCTGGTGCAAGGAGATGAGGTGCCCTAGGCAAACCTCATCCCTTGAGCCCCCCACCCCTTCTATGTCCATTGCCACCACTGCCGCCCCTCTCCGGGATGTGCAGCCACGACAATGAGCACTAACAGCCCCAGGGTGTTTGCTTCCGCCCTCTCTATGACGCCTGATGCCATCTTCCTGCAGGAAAATGTTTTTACCAACCCCTCTTTTTTTTTTATTTTGTTCTTATACCTCTTGGGATTTTAAGATAGTATGCTTGGGAGTATGCAGTTTATTGTATGTTTTTTTATATATTATACTCTGTGGTCACAGTACTACTGGCCTTCCCTTTGATGCTGTTTTGATCTGGCAGCCTATAAGTTTTAAGGTTTATTAAAAATTTGATATACCACCTTTTAAGATAGCAGGACATTTATTCTTCTCACCCACTTGTTTCTGTTTCCCCCTTGATGGTTCCCCCCCTTTTTTCTCAGTTTTTTAGACGTTTTTTGTTCATATTTTTAATATAGTTTTTTACCCTTCATTATACTGTCACACATTCCTTAAACACTCTGATTTACTTATTGCGGTAGAGTTGTCTGGACCCGTTGTTGACGGGTTATCATGGCAACTGTCCTCCCCTTTTGGTGCGAATCTCTTGGTTAAATTTGGCTGTGTCCATGGGGCAGCTTTTAGTTGATCTAAGTGGCGTATTGCTTGTGCTTCACCAGAGAGCGTTCTTGACCAGCTGCTTGCCTTCACAGAGAAAAGGTAATGATTTTGGTTTTATTATTGGTAATTTTCTCCTTCTCCTCTTAATCATTACAGTCTTGATGTCTTTGCACGAATTTCCAAGTTTCTGGCAGAATTTAATGCAAATTCGCTTTCAATTTTTTCACTCATCGTAAATCTGACAAACTGCTTTTACGCAATACCAAAGATCATGGAATCTTTTCGGTCCCATAATCTACATCATAAGTATCCGATTTCCATTCAAATAAACCACGTTAATACCATGAAACAATAAAATCAACTATTTTACAGCATCTTTAAAAAATAAACATACAGCAACAAATTCAATGATTTCATGATGAGAGAGATTTAGGCTACCCCTCTGATACAGGTCTTCAGAAGCTGTCCTCTGGATTTTTTGAGAGCATGCATTTCATTATCTGCAAATCTTTTTCAATACTGACCTTAATTTGGCACCTGGTGAACCTCTTTTCTTTCACAATAATGAAATCTGAAATCCTGTGCCTGTAATTATCTCCTCCCACTTATGCTATGCATTCCAGGCTGGTGAGGAATGAAATATATGTGGAAGGGAGCCAAGAAGGAGTGCCACAATTACTCTATGTACTTCTTGGTTTAGGACGTCACTTGTGCAACCCCAGAAAAAAAGATAATTTCACTAGAGTAGTTTCATCGTGTAATAAACAAATTTCATGACAAAACTACTTGCAGAAAGATCGCAAATACAGTATCTTTTGTTTATAAGATGATAGAGCTGTTAAGTTTTAACAAAGGGCCCAATATTCAAAGCCCATAGCCAGCAGGTCAAAGGGAGGCCAGCTGGCTATGGGCACTGAAAAGGACATTCAGCAGCACTATCTGAATAGCGCTACTGAATATCTCTACAGACCACCCCGGCACTGTCCAGTTAACGGGTGGAGAGAAGGCATGTCGCTGCTAACCAGATAAGTGCTGGCATGATTAGCCTAAACCCGGCCGAGTCAGGTCCCAAATAAAGTACCTCTTAAAGCAAAAATAAGAGTCTTAGCCATGGTCACTCTCTGTTTGGCTCTTTTCGCATGCTACCCTTATCTGGTTAGCCCAATATTTAGCTGAGACCTCTGCAGGCACGTTGGGCCATCCTAAGGTGCTATCCACAGAAGTCCCAGCTGAATATTGGGCTAACTGGATAAGGGCACCGCCCAGCCGGGATACTGCCTCTTAATATCCTGCTGATAATGCTGTGGCTAACCACCATGGTGTTGAAATATTAGCCACTCTGAATATCAGCCCCATAATTTCTATACTACTCCTAATCATTTGTATGGTGCTACAAGGCGAACACAGCATTGTACATATAGATGCAAAACACAGTCCCTGCTCAGCAGAGCTTACAATCTAATCAAGACAAAACACGTGGAGGCCGATTCTATACCCTGTATGCCTGGGCCCTGGGCACGCCTAAATCCTAGACGGGTCCGAGACAGACCTAATTCCACCGCGGTGGCAGAATCGGGGAGATAGATGGCCTGGCGCTCACTGGATTCCAAGGTGAAACACGTATCCAGACCTGCCTGTGCCCATGCCACAATGCTACCGCTGGTGCGAGTGTGCAGTGGCATTCTAATACCATGGAAACAGCCCGTTTACCTGGAGGCTCACAATGGCATGACCCACAGCGGCTCCAGCATACCATTGTCCGAGCATCACCAGAGGCTGCTATGACCAGGATCATGGTGGCAGGGGCGGGGAGGTGCAGCTCACAAACTGAGCTACCCCCTGTCCATATACCACTGTCGGGGAGAAATAGGCTGCACGTCCGTGGGGGATGCCGTGGAACGTACACAGGCTGTTCCTGAATACACTGTGTATGTCCCAGCAATTGGCCACTCCCTCACTCCGCCTCCACTTTGCCCCCTTCTGCCTATGTACAGCGCTCCCTGCAGAAACGCTTTGAACATGCAGACCGCGATGGCTGCGGTACAGTATATGCTTGGGGAGCTGATCGCTGAATACACGTCCGGCCCACAAGTACACAGGCGCTATTCGCCATCTCGAATGACCTCCATCGTGAAACTGGGAACTAGAGTATAATAAGATGCACATACAGTGAGTAGTGGACAAGAGAGTGAGGAGCATCAGGATCCAAAAGTGGTAGCTTACTATGTGATATGATAAGTATTCCTTGAAGATATTCTGATTCTTATCAAAACGAGGCCAAAGGGGAAGCTATTGACAAACAATTGATAAAGGTTGAGAACATTTTGCACTCATTAAATAGAAATGCAGGTGACAAACAATGAGCTTGATGCAGAAACCTATGGACAGAGCACAGCACTGAAGCTCTTGCACAGGGTTTCAGAACACAAGTTTAGTTCCGAAAATTTTGCTCAGCAATGCTGTAAGCAAATAGCATGCAAGTGAGCTGGGTGCAAAATGTCTGCACTAAACAAGGAGAGCAAACCAGGCACCTGCGCAGAGAGCTCTGCGTTAGCAGCACATTTATTTTGAGCACAAAAAAAAACCATTTTGGCACTTGTGTGCATGTGCTGAAATACTATGCAGTGCATAACAGGAATATTAGTCTGCACAGAAGTTCTGCTCAGAATAATATCAGTAGGGTTGCCAGATACCAAAATAAGGACATTTTTTCAAAAAATAACACTTTTCAAAAAAACATTTTATTAGGCATCAAACACAATAAAACATTATTTACATGTATTTACTGTTCAACGATATTTGATTTAGCAGATTTTCATCAGCCAAAATCTTTTTGTACATTTCACCACAAGATAATGAATAGTTTATTTTAACTTGAAGCAAGCATTTTAGTTTTAATATCCAATCGATTTCGATCATCTGCCCATTGCTTCTTGCACACTTAAAATACTTGTTCCACTAGTGACATTATATATAATTGCAAATTAATTTATATTAATAACATTACTATGATGACAAAAATTGAAAAATGTTAACAATAAACTATGATCAAGACTTTGTGCTTCCGGAAAATATTTATATTTTCCTCCTCTTTACATATGTCTTAAATTGAGCCCAAACTTTTTCCCCTTTTTCAAACACCAAAAGGAACGTTTTTGTGGCAAAAACACTGAGTCACACTCATACACTGAAAAACATATAATTAATGTTTCATTTCTCCATTTTATGTACAATAAGAGGCACATTCCAAGATGTGTGTCCAAGCCCCTGTGCGCCTAATCGGAATCAGGAAGCACAGAGGTAGACCTGATTCCGATCCCAAGGGGGTTAGACATGCCCTGCAGGATCAGAATCGGGTCTAGGATCTGTATGTGCAGGCCAGGACCTGATTCCAATAGACCTGTGTGTACATACCCATGCCCGGCTAACTCAGTCAGGCTCCTGAATGAAGCCATGGTGCTATGGTTCCTATTGTCATGGCACCGCGGCTCCATTCAGGAACTGCGATCCCCAGCCGCCAACCCCTCTTTTCCTTCTCTGCAGTCCAACCCCCGATCTGGCCTTCCATGGCTAGGGTCAGGCAGTGAGGAACCCCCTTCACTCCCTCACCTCACTTTCACTACAGGGCCTGCCGTCCCTCATCCAGTCTTCCAACCCTGGACGTACAGAGCCAACTTTAGAATCGGCCGTGTACATCTGGGGTCGCAGATCGCCCACTGCCCACCCTAACTCTGCTTCCACAACGCCCCCTCCCATCCCTGTCTAAGCCTCCCCGTACAAACTCCTTGTTCGTACGGGGAAGCTTTTGACAGGGCCGGCAGGGGGGGTGAATAGCGGCGATGGACGTCCCAACTGGACATCCATCCCCGCTATCTGTGGGACAGAATAGACTATCAGTCGAATAAAAATACCTTCATTTATATTCTAATGTTCATCTTAATCATCTGTCAAAAGTTTGCAGAAATTCAGGACAAGTCAGGACAAAACGCCAACATTCAGGACAAAATCAGAACATTTTTCAAATGAGAACAAGCTTCCAAGAATCAGCACAATCCTGATAAAATTAGGACATCTGGCAACCTTAAATGTCGTTGTTCACAAATATTATTCTGCACAGAAATTCTAGGCAGATTAATATTGCTGTTATGTACCGCATAGCATTCCGGCACATGTACTTGTTTCAGTATGTTTCCCCTGCCATTTTCTTTTGAGCGCTCTCTTCAGCAAAGCCAGCAAAAGGTTGTGGGTGCTGTACACTCAAGAAACAAGCATAAATTCCTTCTCCAGCACTGACTGCAGACCTATGAGCTATAACGTCTCCTCAGACTTTGTATTAAAATCCCAGCACTGAGCTCAGCCTTCTGGTTTTCTGCGCACTTCTCCGCATCTGCACTCCAAAGTTAATTGCTTCATTGCCATCCATTTAAATAGATGTAAAAGCTCTGCATGCCGCCAGTAAGGCAGGTGACAGAGTATTGATTACACTTACGTTAGATTTCTTCCAGCATTCTGCGTCCACACTAGCACAGAAAATTGTTGGCAAACAGTGCGCTACTGCCTGTGCTAATGACAACACTCTTTGCTGCATCAGTCTGAAGGACTATTAGAGGACAGACCGTGAAGGAAGTTGTGAAAAGACAATACAAAGAGAAAGATGAAGGTGATAAACACGCAAACAGAGCTTGAAGTTGCTAGTGTGTGATACAGGACATTAGCATGGAGAATGTAAAAAGACTGAGAAAGAAAGTTCGAACACGAGACATGAAAGGGTAAAATATTGTCAGGTCAATATTCAGAGACACCCTGATAAGGACAGCTGTTATTAATTGCTCTAGCCGGCACTATCTGTGAACTTCCAACAGCACTATATGGATAGTGCTACTGAAAATCCTTACAGACCACATCAGCACTATCTGGATAGCACTGGGGCAGAGCATGAGGGTTTCACCCAGTTATCTGGATAGCAGCGATCTACAGTCTGCTATTTGGATAGTGGTGGTGTTCACCGGATAATTGACTATTGCCGCCATCTTGCTTGCCACTCCATACATATATTCAGCGCTGCTTGGTATTGTCATTTATTTATTTATAAAACATTTACATATCGCCTTCCTGAATGATCATTCAAAGCAGTTCACAAAACAAAATAATATACAGTGAAATATTGAAACAGATGTAAACTGAAGTAAAAAACTAATATTTATTTATTTATTTATTTACATTCTCTTATATACCGCGCTATTCTGCATCAGTGCGGTTTACATTGAACAAACTGAAATTACATTGAACAGGGCATTATAACTTGGAGATAACTATTTTACAGGGAACATGACGTAATAATATGACGTAGTACTAGCATCAACGCTATAAGCTTCCCTATACTGGCTTCCCAATGTGGCTTAACCTTTTCCAAGAAGGGCTACTCTGTGTCTAGGAGACGAGACAGTTCTGATTTCTCTGCTAACAAACTTCTTAACAGGCTGGCAAACCAATTTGACAAACCCGAGGAATATCAAGCTTTTGGTATCTGGCACTCATCTAAAAATACAAGCTCTTTGGTGATATTTCTGGTTAGGTTACAGGATATGTTTTGAAGCCCATATTGAATTTGCACATTAACGTGTCTAGGATGGATGTGTGCATTCTTGTATCATTTCTATGGCACACATTACTTAGGTGCTCTAATGTAATATCATGTATTTAGCACTGAATAGTGTTACTGTTATGCTTATAGACTGGATTTACTAACTCACTAATGGATAATATTCAGAGGGGTCAACAGTCTAAAAATCAGTACAGCACAAATTGAGCCCAAGCAAATAGTGACACTAAAAAAAAAATTCTGGATTTTTTTCACTTCAATCCGTTCAACCAAAGAGCTTAAATAATGAACTAAGATCGTGTGGTTTAATTGTTAACTCGTACAGGTATTTATTGAGCCTCTGTTCTGAGGCACAAAGGTCATCGTCATCATAATCTAAAGTGACACATTTTTAGATATTGCTGATTAGAGAGCTTAATGAGATAAAATTATATGAAAAAATGGTTTTGAATTTTTTTGTAAATAAAGTAAAATAGATAATAAGGTGTAATGCTGTGATTTGATAATCTGCAAGGTAAAATGGTCTGACAAAAAAATGTTTTTAGGGTCACTATTTATATGCGCTCAATTTTCAATTTGTGTTGCACTTATATAGTCTGGATTAGGCATACTGCTACCAGTATTTATTAACATAATCATTTTCTAGCAGACTGGATGGTCTTTATCTGCAGTCCAACAAAGAGACGTGGATAGCAGGGAAGGTGACGTAAATGAACCTTTATTGAACTAACATCAGCCACTGGCCCAACACAGGTTCATTTACGTCACCTTCCCTGCTATCCACGTCTCTTTGTTGGACTGCTATTGCACGTGGTGTTGTGCTTTTTGTTGGTCTTTATCTGCAGTCATTTTCTATGTAATGTAACATGCATATAGGCTAGAAGAGATGTGAAAGATTGATTTATGTTCATTGAATTCTGAAAGCTTCAAAGCATGTGTGAGGGGAGGTTTTCAACAAAAAGAGTTATTTTCTAACTTTGACACAGAAAATGTCTGCAATGTCATATGTGCACGCGCAAGATACAAAGCAACTTTAAACATATTCAAAATCATTAACAACATTTCAGCCAATGCCCTTCAAAACCTAGTAACCAAGGACACCAGCACGAGGCCTAGGAGAAGCAACATGGACAACAAGATTGTCACCACCGCAGAATACCAGAGAACCAATCAGACCACGTCCAGAAGAGCACCCTCACTCTATGCTCCTGAGTTATGGAATTCACTACCCGACGTCATGAGAGCCAGAAGAGACACCAAGGACTTCCGAAGGATGCTCAAAACCATACTATTCGCAGAATACTACGAACCCTCCTAGTGCCCATAGCCCTGGCTATAGGCCTGATCACACACAGTCTGCAACTGACTAATTTAATTGACTGTAAATATAGATGTATATAACCCCTTCCTTCACCCCTCCCGCCCCGTCCTTCACAAATGTATGCAACCTAGTTCTCTGTAAACCACTTTGATTGAAGGATAAGGTGGTATATAAAACTGGTTAAATAAATTAAATAAAGATAAATTCCCCTTAAGAAAAAGTAATATGGCTGCTGGGTTGGTCTGCTTGAAGGTACAGAAATAAAGGTCTACAAAGAAAACAAGTTGGAAGTGCATGCCATAGGCAAACACGCATGTCCACCTACCCAATACTTACCTCCCTATTTCACTTCTTCCCCCATCAAACCTCTTCTCTCCCAAATATTCTCTTCTCTCCTCTTCCTCCTCCCATTTACTTAATTTTCTTTTCCCCTCTCCCTTTTCTCGCTCCATTCTCCCACTATTCTCCTTTTCCTCTCTCAACCTGTCTGATTTAATTTAATTTACATTTATATTTCCAGCCATACCCAATATGAGAGATATAAGTTGCAGCTACATAGTTTAAAAATACAAAAGCACAATAAAATAAACTAATTCTATAACAAGACACTTCATTTTATAAAGAAATTTTTGCATGTGTATTCCACTTTGTAGGGTGGTCCACAAACCAATGCAAAAAGTTAATGTTTGTGGAATCATTTCTCCACAAAGCTTATTTTTGTCCATTAGGGATAGCTTGCTTATCTGTGAAATTTCAGACAGATTGCGAAACATTTAGAGGTCGCCCCATTCTGAACATTTTATGGATGGGAAAAGGCATTTATTTATTAAAAATATTCCTTTTTAAGCCTCAGGTCAGGTTGACTGCACATGAGTCCAATAATATCACAAATTTGGCTTTGTTTGTCAGTCTTATTTAAGTCAGACAGTGGAATGAAGCACCATTTGCAATCCGAGTTCCTCTTAATGACATCAAATTTTTATCAGTACTTAAGATTTACCTAAACCAGGCTGTTGCATTTTCAAGGCACCTCTGTTTTTTGTCTGAACATTTGGCAGGTTTAGCCCTTTTTGATGACATAGTCTCAGCAGAAACAAAGAAAAAGATGGCGCAAACCTTCAGCGGCCACTGTTAACAGTCATTCCAGTTATCTGCTGTTTAGTTCAGATGACATAAAATTGCCAAATGGGGTGACCTCTAAAGGTTGTTTATTATCATTAAAATTTTGTGTGTTTGTTATAAATATGACAAAGAACAAAACCAGCTTTGTGGAGAACTGAAATCTGTTTGTTTTTTTGACAACCCTAATATGTCAGTACATGCATATAAAAGGCCTCTTATAAAATTACCTCTCATGTAAAAATAATTGCACAGTGCAATTAGGCATGCACATATATGTGACTTTGGAGTAGACGTATTCAGGGAGGAGTTGTGATGGAGCACAGCTGGCTTTGTATGTGTATTTTATCAAAAACACACATACATACTTTATACACTAAGGCGCATGTTTACTAAAATGTGTTAGCTGCTACTCATGAGAATTGCAGCTCCCATAGGCCTTTTTCCACAGTAGCTGCATTTCCCTTGTTGCCTGTAAAAGTGGATGGGAGTTGGGTAGAGAATGGGAGTTCCAATTTGGAAGAGCTACCGCAGATGTTTGCATCACCTGATAGCTGGGCGAGCTGTAATGGGAAGAGTGCGTACTTAGGTAGGCCTTGTTTGCACTCATCCCATTACAGCTCGCCCAAAATACTGTAGTTTGAACCATTTTCCAAGCCTCAAGGCAAACTCACATTTTCCTCATCCTCAAACTCCTCCACTGGCTGCCCATCAATTCAAGAATACAATGCAAAGTCCTAATCACCTCTTCGCTGCCGCTTTTCGATCTTGACTCACCTAATCTCCTTTCCTTCCCTTGTTTTACCCCTGCTTCCACCTTCTGTGTTTTTTTGACTAGATTGTTTTGTTTTGATTAGACTGTAAGCTCTGATGAGCAGGGATTGTCTCTTATATGTCTGTGCAGCGCTGCGTACGACTGGTAGTGCTATACAAATGCTCAGTAGTAGTAGTAGTAGTAATTGTAATCATCATCCACAAGACCCTAGACAGAGCACCTTCAATCGTTAATCCACGCCTTGAACCCTGACAGCCCAAGTTGAAAAAGCACTCAAAACCTCCCTATTCTTGCACTGCAGACTCGCAAGAGCAAGCAAACTACACGACTAGGAGCATTCACCCTATAGGCCCCCACCCTCTGGAACTCACTACCCCCCACAATAGGAAGCACCAAATTAACCACAGATTTTCGCAAAAACTAAACATCCATCTCTTCCTGGAGCACTTCGGCAATGGACACCTACCAATTACAGAATAAAATGATCATATGCAAATAAACACAATATCCCCCACCCCACCCACATAAGACTCCCACAACACTGCACCCCCCCCCCCACACACGTTCCCCAACTTCTATAGTTTTTACGAATGTTTATGCACAAACATATTGAGCTTTCTAAAAGATGTTCACTGTTCTTTGTTATCTCCAAAATGTTCATATTGTTCGTTGTAAATGTTCATAATGTACTATTTAATGTGTTCCTTTTATTTCACTGAGTTCCATGTAAACCGTTTTGACTTGTAGAAAAATGGTATATCAAAATCTGTTAAATAAATAAATACATATTATTAAAGAGAACCAGAGAAATCCACTGCTTACTCCTGGATAAGCAATGTGGAATGTGTGTATCCTTTTGGGAACCTAACAGGTACTTGTGACCTGGATTGGCCGCTATTGGAAACAGGATACTGGATTTGATGAACCTTGGTCTGACTTATGTTCTTAACTATCACAGCAATGGCCCTTGTCTGGAGCTGCACTCTGCAGTTCCCTTCAGAACATGTAATCATTGGTCTCGAAACAGCCAGCAGGTATCTTCTAGGGGATATAGCTTTGACTCCCCTTCCTGTGCCAAGGAGCTGCGAATGCTGCCCCTGTTACATCCTCAGACTAGCCGAATTCAATAGAAGAGCCCCAGCCTGGGAACTGAACTCATATCTGCACGGAGGTACTGTGCACTGTGACTGAGCATATGGGCCAGCCCTCAAAATATTTTTGAAAATATATTTTGGTTCGTGGATAACAATATGTGGATTGATATTCAAAAGTAAATATCTAGATAAGTGCTCTAGCTGTAGATTTTTCAGTGGCATCATACGATTCATCCACTGAAATTCATTACCAGCCTCCCTGGCACTATCCAGGGCACAGCATGGGTGTTCTGCCTAACGATCTGGGTAGTGACGATATTCAGCCCACTTTGGGGTAGATTCTGTGGGCTGACTAGCGGGGTTGGACATCCGGGATGGACGTCTGACCCCCATTCAGGCCCTGGACGCGATTCCCTGTGCAACGCTCCCCGCATGTATAGAGGGTTTGTGCTGGACAGGGGTGGGGGTGGAGGGGGAGAGGCAGAGAGTCGATGGAATGTTTAGCTCCTGCGTTGCAGAATCAGGGTTTTTTCGGGGATGTATATTTTCTGCTTGTCCAGATGGCCCAAACATGCAGAGCTCAGAATCGGCCCCCACTGAGATAACTATTTGCATAAATTTAGGAGAGATGAAAGGCTGTCCTAAATTTATCTGGATAGTTACCCAGATTGTAGTGCTGAATATACACAAAACATTGCCTATTGCTTTGTTTAAATATTGGGCTGATGGTATTTATTTGATTTTTTAAATTATATTTCCTAATTTTAGATCATTCCTTTTGATTCTTTTCTACTAGATATGCATATTGTCCAAGTCCCTGATTTGGATGCAATTGCTCCATGTACGTTTAAGGAGACAGAAGACATCAGTGTGATTGATGAATTATTCCTATAGTCTTTCAGTTACTTCCATCATTCCCTATTTAGCCCTCACCGACTATGCTACACTTTGCCCTGCATTCTTTGCCTTTCTTCTCTGCCCAGGCTTGTCTAGAAGTGTTTAAAGGTATACGCCTAATACTACCACTGAAGTCTCCACAGGACTCCAGTCAGAAAAGGGATATCTGCCAAAATCAACATTTTCTCTTTCTGCAGCCCTTAAATCTACTTAAAGGGAAGTGGTAGACCAAAAGGATGCCCTGTAAAACCGTAAGCCCTTGAAAATAACATTAATCAGTCAGAAATATCAGCAGGCACACGTTGGACCCATAAACTGAATTAATAGGCAGCATTATAATAATCATGAGGTGTAACAGGCTACTCTTTTGATATACGTGAGGTACGTTTGATTGGAATGAGAGAAATGTGTGCTAGACATTTTACAGGCCCGAGGGATTTGAGCTGGTATGCTGTACTCCTATTGGATTTATACCAAACTGGAATAGAAGTAAATATATTCAGATCTGAGGACTACAGAGATGAATAAAATATCCAAATCTAGTTGAGTGAATAGGTATTTGAGGGTATCATGGAAGACGTTAATGGACCTTCTATGGGGGTTCATCCATTTGTAAGTTTTAAATGTAATGTCAATGCCATGCAGAATACTGTATTATTAATATCCTGAATATTCAAATTTTTGAAAGATGTTATTTGGGTTTTTTCATTATTTATCTTCTAGAGGCCAAAAAATAAACTAAGGGGCCTGTTTACTAAAGTGAGGTAAGTTGTTGCACTTAGTGCATGCTAGCTGGAAAAATGAGGGACCCTTTTGCTAAAGGGTACTATGGTATTGTACCAAACGTGCCCATAGTGCGTGAATCCACGGGGAGTTAGAGCAATGACAGAGCATTAACTACCAGAAACCTGGAAAGCATTTTCCCAGCAGTTACTGCAATGTACGTGTCCTGCTCTTAAGAACATGGGCGCACTCAATGCCACACTAACACACCTTCTTTTAACAATAACGTTTTATTAAACAAGCTTGCACTAATGGCTTTGCTGGTTGATGCTGATTAAATCCTGTATCTGTCGACTCTGAAAGGTAAATCTTAGATGGTGCATTTCATTGGTCAGTTTAGTTGAATATATTGGAGGCAAATAGTTAGCAGGGTGGTTACATATCTATTTTCTGTTAAATACGGTTTTGTGTTACTGATGATAGAAATAACCTTAACTAAAACTAATAATCATTATTGTGTTTCTTTGATCCGCCTTCTTACATGTGGCCACTCACAAGAATTAATTTCATTTCTTTTAAATCAGGAAATACTGAAAGTTGAATTTCTGGTTTCAGAACCTCCAATCTTCCTTTGCACGCCAGTTTACACATACATGAGAAAAACAAGTCCAACGAGAAGCTCTTTGCGTAATTAGTCTTCTGTAAAAACACTTCCTACTTTCCTCCTTCCCAAATTTCATCCAGTCTCTCTCTCTCTCTCTCACTCCCTCCATCTCTCTTTTCTTTCCAATTGTGAGATTCTCAGTATGCTACAGTATTTGTTGGCGTTTTTGTTGCAAGAATTTAAATGCTGTTAATTGCACTGGGAAAGAGATGTAGGGACTGAGCTGAGGCTGGTACAAGATGCGTACAAATCAATTACCATTTTCTTAGGAAAAAAGTGTGAAAAACATATTTAATTATAGCCTTCTGTCCTGCACTATTTTAGTAGCATAATTAGAGGTTACAACAAAGAATGCAATATTAGGATTACTAAACCAGCACCACAAAGCAGATAGGTACTATGCTGAATAACACAGTGGCATTAAGCATAAGAAGGCAGCTTTCTGGTTTGTAAAGAGACTGTGACACAAGCCTGACAGTTTTAAATACTGAAATGATTGAATCTGAAAAACTGTGGCTGTTGGGAGTTGGGTCTAAGAGGCAAAAATACCAAAATAGGGTTCCATATTTAGCAGAATAGCTGCCTCATCTAGCTGTCTGGGTGTATGGGAATATGCATTTATTTCACTTGCTTATTCACCTCTTTTGAAAGTTTAAGGTGAGGTACAACATAATTTACTAGTCCAAATAAATAGGTAGACAAAAGTGAGTCAGTTGATATAGTGTATCTGGATCTTCAGAAAGCCTCTGACAAGGTCCCTCACGAGAGACTCTTGGGGAAATTAAAAAGTCATGGGATAAGAGGCAGTGTACTACTGTGGATCGGGAACTGGTTAAAAGTTAGAAAGCAGAGAGTAAAGCTAAATGGCTAATTTTCTCAATGGAGAAAGGTGGAGTACCCCAGGGATCTGTGCTGGGCCTGCTGGTTTTTTATATATTTATAAAAGACCTGGAAATGGGATTAACTAATGAGGTGATCAAATTTGCAGATGACACAAAATTATTCAAAGTTATTAAAACAGAAGAGGATTGTGGAAAATTGCAAAAGGACCTTTATAAATTGGAAGACTGGATGTCCAAATGACAGATGAAATTTAATGTGGAAAAGTGTAAAGTTATGCACCTAGGAAAGAACAATCCAAACTATGGTTACACGATGAAAGCTTTCTCATTAGATGCCAAAGATATATGTGAGAAGCGCTTGCTGAGTTTTCTGCTACTGGTGATTGCTTTTTGCACTGTCTTGACTGCCATTGGAGTTTCTATATGACTGACCCTTAAGTGGCTAACAGCCAAAATTTGGCCAAGTCAGGTCTTTACCCTTGAAGGTTTTATGTAATAAAAGTTTCTCTGCTTTTAAGTGGTGTGGCCGTGTCTTCCCTTTGCTGTTTTTGTGATTTCTGTGGTTCCTGCGGAGGGTTGTTCTTCCTTTCACCTTTGTGTTCCATGTATTTTCTTGGACCATTTCACAAAAGATAGTCCAGATGACAATACTGTTGCATCTGGACTATTATAATTTTTTTTAATATTTAGGTCTTCCTAAATAATTATCTAAATTCCAACTGATACAAAACACCGTAGCTGAGGTTTTATTTAAAAATATAGACTAACATCCAGGCATAAACATTTAACATATTTTTTATACCTCTTTATCATTTCAGTCAAAACAGTTTATATTGGGCCCAATTCCATTCAAGACGTAGATCTCCTTTGTACGTCCGGGCTGACCTGGACGTACAAAGGAGATCGCGATTCTGATCCCACGGGGCACATCTAACCCCGTGGGATCAGAATCGCGAACAGCACTATATGTGCAGGCCGGGACTGCGATTCAGTCCCGGCCTGCACGACAGCGCTAGCCCGGCTAACTCAGCCAAGGCTTTTAAATGGAGCCGCAGCACTATGACGTCCCGTTGCCAAGGCACCGTGGCTCCATTTAAAAGCCATGATGCCGGGCACCCCAACCCCCGATCCGGCCTCCCGGATCGGGGATTGGGCTGCAGGGGATTAACATTGTCCCCCCCTCCCAGCCCCTTCCATGCCCCGACAAAAAAGTGTCCAGGGAGATTATTCCACCTCAGGGGTGGAATAACTTTCCTGAATGTACAGGGCCAACATTAGAATTGACCCTGTGACTGCCCACCCTCTGCCCCTGGGCTGCCTCTTCCCCACACAACTGGCAGGGAAGTTATTTGGGGGCCTGCAGCTGCACAACTAGCAGGGATGGATATCCCTCCCCACTATTTGTGGTTTGGAATAATCCCCATTGCAACTTAAACTTGCTAATAAGCACATTGATAACTTGGAGTTTTCTAAGGCAATGGACTTGCCTAAGGCCTCAAAGAGTGCTAGTGGGAATTGAACCCTGATCTCTTGGTTCCCAAGCCTGTGCTCTAAACATTAGGCTACTCCTCCATAGAAGTATCTTCTTGGACCATTGGAAATGGTAGCCAAAATACTGTACTTAATATGTACTCATGATATTTGCTCACCAAAGATCCTCATCAGTCCATAGTTTTCCAGCACTGTGCATTCTTATACAAAACATATATTTGCAGTTGTTTTTCACATCTCCCAAATGTTGAATAGCACAACAGCTTCTAATGAGGATTTGAAGAAGTTTTTTCAAGTTTTACGATAACATCTTAAAACTTGAAAAGGTTTCTTCAAATGGTTATTAGAAGCTGTCATGCACAGTGGTAGAAAACTATTGACAAATGAGGATCTTTTGTGAGCGAATATTGTGAGCACATTTTGAATACATTATTTTGGCCCCCGTTTCTGATGGTCCAACAAAAAATGTTTATGTTTATTCCTGGATGTTAGTCTCTACTTTTGACTTGGGCATATCAATAGAGGATTTAAGGTTTGGTTTACACTTGAGGTTTTAATTAAAGCAGCTAGAAGTGATCATGTTACATCTTTATTGTATTCACTTAATTGGTTACTAGTTAATGCGAGAACAGAATTTATACTATTTGTCTTATTTTTAAAGCCATTCATGGTTTGGCTCCTGATTATGTTTCTTCTTGCATACAATTATATTCACCTTCTAATACCTTATGTTTTTTTCGCATAAGAACACGTTAAAGTTGTCCTTCTACCCTGCTTTTAAGCTAGCAGGTTTATGGAATCCTCTTCCTTGGGAATTACGAAGTGAGCAGTCATATCTAAAATGTCATAAATTTCTGAACACGTTTGTAAAATATTTTAATTCTGATCTTATTGACTGGACGATCAAAGTTGGGAGTTGGGTTGCTGTATATGTTTATGCATTTTATTTTATAAATTGTATTTTATAATGATATAATGTTTGGTTGATTGTAATTTTATTTTATGTATTTTATTTTCATGTCTGTAAACCTCTCTAAGGTGGATTATAAAAAACTGGATTAAATTAAATAAAATATGTGCATATAAGTACAAATGGCAACAAGATGATGCATACTTATATGTGTTCCTCATGTAGGTATTCGTGGGGAGTAAATTGGGCAGAGCAAAGATGGAGTTGTAATAAATATGCACATACACACAAACAGAGTGCATATAGCAGGTGTAAATTTGTGTGTGAGACTTTGTGCCTTACTGGGGATATTTCTGGGATGTATGCTGGCACTTTAAATTAAATATATCCAACATTTATAGGGAGGGAAGAAAAACTTAGCTATAGCAAAACGTTTAACCCCAAAACACTAACACATATTTTATATGGACCATGTTGGATCTTATTCATGACAAGTCTCAAATTTCATCATCGGTTCTCATAGTATAATAAATATAAAAAGTTTATAGTTTATAGTTCAATATATCAATTCATCAAAACGTCTTTTAAAAGCCTTCATGCAATTTCATTGTGGGAGTTATTTTAGAAGCCCTATTCATGCTTTGGACATCTGAAAATAGGTATAGAGACCTCCAAAGCATAGAGATGACCTTGGAGCCATTTGAGAAGCCAGTTCTGTGGACGTTCCCAGTGTGAGGACATCCAAATCTGAATGGGAGAATAGTGGAGGCATGTCCAGGGTGTTAGCATGAACCTGAACATCCTCCTCGCCTGACTGCAGAAACGCCCTATATATCCTGTGCTGCTTCAAAGTTTGTATCTGCTTCAGGCATGAATAGGCAGTAAAAAAGTGCTTGTTTTGTCTGCCAGAGCATGTGGAGAAGGAGATAAATTCCTATCCCACATGTTTCCATATCTACCGTGGAAGGGGGGCTCATATTTCCAGTTTGCAACACTGCTGGACATCCCCATAAGTAACCTTGCATGCGCTAGATGTCCCCACCCCACTATTCTGTAGTTGGGACGTCTGTGTGAACGGGGCTGCGGATATCCACATCAGAGACATGTATGTTCCTGAAATTGGTCAGAGACATAGATGTCCCTGGTGCTTGTTCTGCACGTTTCACCCTGGATGTCCCAGATTGCACCTTACACAGACCATATTATGCTTTGCACCGAACTGACTATCGCTTTGTATTGTTGTATTAGATTGTAAACTTGTTGTATTAGATTGTAAACTCGGATGATTATTAGATTGTAAGCTCGGATGAGCATGACTCTGATGAGCAGGGACTGTTTATTATATGTATATCTTTATATGCATGTCATACCTGTACGTGCTCGGCGCTATATAAGTGCTAAGTAGTAGTAGTAGCACTTTCTCAAATTCCCCTCCACATGTCCACATTTCCAGGGTCCAAAACATATTTCTATTAATGTGATCAAACAGTCCGAAAATACTTGTACTTGTCTGCTGAAAATGTACTTGGATTGTGGATTGTGATTTTGGTGCTTATTTTATGAAGGCAACTGGCACCTATGTACCTTTATAAACTGGCCTCCCAGAAGCAGCCCCAGCTCTAGCCCTTGCTCTGGGGCAGATGCAAACATGTGCATGTATATTTGATAAAGTACACAAGTACCGTTGCTACATCACTCTAGCTCCACTCAAACTATGCTCCAGAATTCCCGGTACAGATTTCACATAAAGGGAGATGCAATGTTTCTGTGTGCCTACTATTTCTGTGTGTATATGGCTGCATAATTTTATAATAACCATTTTCCCATATGAAACATATTGCACATGTTTTATAAAAGATACCCCCAAGAGGATAATTTTCAAAGCCCTTTCCATGGGTGAAATAGTGCTTTAGCCACAAATACACCTTTTTACAAAACTGACGAAACTACAGCCTGAACCGTCATTGATAGGCACCGTTGCTGACAAGTTTCAAACCTCTGATACTCTGAACAGATCTACTGAACAGCTCCTATACATATTTGGTACACTGCTATAAAGTCCATGCAGCAAACACAACTTGAAAAAGCACCATAATGTATCAAACTAAATTGATCAAAATGAAAAAGACAGCTTTGGAGGAACTGTTATTACGCTTACAGTGAGCTTATATTAGGACTGCCAAAGCATTCACTGGTTTTCTGCTGCAGTTTTGCCATTTTCTTGCTTTGATAAAGCATCAGAATGTGAAGATCTCGGCGTTTTGACAGAAAAAGCCTGCATCACTGCTTATATGAGAGCACAATAGGCTGATCTTGCTGCTTACCACTAGCAGAACATCTCATCGATCATTATATTCCTAAGAGGTTATAGCTTTCCATAGCAATATAATTGAAATATTAGGCATGCACATGAGGCAAAGACTTTCATTTGTGCCTTTCCCTGATTTTCAGACTTTTTCGTTTCATTTCACATATCCACTTCATAGGTCGACATGTTAAATTGAATTTAGCCTATCCTAGAATTTTTAAGGCAGTCTAACAGATCCCATGCATTGGAGCAAATGTACCCTGCCTTTAGTGAACCTCTTCAAAAAGGCAGTGAATAAATCCTAACAATTGGTAAATAAATACTAAAAAATGAACATTCCGATGAAATATTTATTATGCCCTCTAGTTAGTAACCACTTCTTGAGTCACCAGATTTCAGCCTCATAAGGTAACCAATGATAAATTGTAGCTGAAACGCCTTCACACCATGGGGCATGTTTAATAAGTGCGCTAACATTTAGCACAGGGCTTGCCAGGTGCTAAATGCTCTGAACATTTGCCCAGGTATCCTGCAGCAAAAATACCACACTAACCAGCTATCACAAGATTAGTAGGGATTGAGTAGGTCAGAGATGGAACGCGGGCATTGACACTGAAGCACAATTAGCGCAGGTGTCTTTGGCATGTGTTAACGGTGGCTGTTGCCATTAGCTTGGTTGCACTTAAGGTCACCTCAGTGGGTGGTGTTTGGTTCACTTGCATGCCACTTAGCATGGTGCCGTGTGGTTGCAACATACTAATGACAGGGAGACAGATGCACGGGCCCCCTTCGGTTAGCATGGGCCTCCACGCTACAATCATGGATCCGGAGATCAGAAAATACCATCTACAACTTGCATAGTTTTCAAAATGCTTGCTTCTATGCAAGTAACCTAATTGGACTAAGACAAGCACAAGACTTCTAAATATTTGCAACTCTTGGCTATTTTAGCTTTCATTTTATTCATAGCCCAGGGTTTATTCCTAACTGTTTTTTCAAAATTCAAAACCACATGTATACAAAAAACCCCACATTTCAAATCAGGAAACTGAGCAGATGTGACCAGTAAGCCTGAGATGAATAATTGAATTGAATGTAATAAAAACCTCTCACTTTTCATTTCAGAGGTATGCAGGCTACAGTAGATAGGCCATATGTTTTTTGTTGTCATCCTCCACATTACTGTATTTAAAATGAATAAGTACTCTTTTCTGCAATGTGAGAAATCTTCAGATTCCTCATCAGGCCTACAAGTAAAGCAGGCGATTTATATTTCCACATTAAAAAAACAACAATGAAAAACTCCAGGGTACACTGAAGCAGTCTCTTGTTTTCCCCTCATAAAAAGCAATAAACCTCTTTTCTAAAAAATAAGGGGCCTTTTTGAGAAGGGGCAGTACATTTTTGAACTTATTGCTCTTTTTGAGTGCAAAGTCATACGCTAACTGTAGGGAGTGTGGTCAGCATCTCCCCGGCAGTTACCGCACTGACAAGTACCCTAACACGCGGCAGCTGCATTCACAACTAACACAGTTTCACTTAACACCACCCACTGAGGGGATGCAAAGTGTACATCCACTAATTGCAACACTGACAATTGGCACAAAGTAGGTACCCCACGCACTAAACACAATATGCAGGCCACGTCCACTCTCTACCCCTAAGCTACCCGGTCACTGCTCCATGGTACCGTGTGGACTTAGTGCAGGAGTTAACACATAGTACCTGTTATGCCAGCACAGTAACAATGCAGGCCTGTGCTGACAGTTCCATGCACTAATTCCTGCATTAACCGCTTAGTGCATTTTAGTAAAAGACCCTGTACATGTGGGAAAACCGAGGGGGCTATTTGTGCCGTCTGCATGCCCAGACTAACTTCCCCGCCAGTTGGCGAGCAAGAGGCGGCCCTGGGGCGGAGAATGGGCAGACAGAGGGCAGTCGCCCACTTTGGATGTACAGGGCCGATTCTAATGCCAGCTGTGTATGTCCAGGACCGGCGAAATGGCCAGGGACGTTATTCCATCCCCCGGGGACGTCCTGTTGGCATGGCTCCGTGGCTCCATTTAAAAGCCACAATGCCAGCTGCTTTTAAAAAAGTTAATTCCCCACAGCCCGATCCCCGATCCAGCTTCCTAAGGCCAGGGTCAGGCTGCAGGATATTAACTTTGCCCCCCAGCCTCTTCCATGCCCCGAGTCTGCCAAAAAGAAACCATTTCGCCTGCACGTAAAACCATAGCCCGGCTAACTCAGCCAGGGTTTTTAAATAGAGCCGGGCTATGGTTTTACATGCAGGCCGGGACTGAATCACAGTCCCGACCTGCATGTACAGTCCTGTTTGTGATTCTGATCCCGTGGGGCTAGACTGTGATCTCCTTTATATGTCTGGCTCAGCCCGGATGTTCAAAGGAGATGGACATCAGAATCAGAATCGGGCCCTTAGCTAATTAAGCTTTAAGCTGTAATAAAAAGAAAGAAAGGCAACTATTTTCTGAATTTGAAAGTAAATCTGAGAGCTGACAATTCTATTAGCTAGTTACTGGCTTCACTAATAGTATAAATCGTTTTTTGTTTTGCAAATCATTTATGAAATGTAAGAATTTCTTGTACACAGTACTCAGAAACATACAATTGGGGTTATTTTTGAAGCTTTATTCAGGGTTTGCACATGTGACTATGACCACATACACATATAAATTGCATCCACATGCAAACAGCCATTTTAGAAATTGCTCATTTTACATGCGGATGCCCATACCATGTCTAAATTGAAAGGGAGTATGTGAAGGGTATGGCCTAGGTGTGATAATAAATCTACACATGCAATCCCCATTTCATATAGGGAATGCATATATAAACCCAAAATTGTTTATACCTGGATTATACCTGATCCCTGACAGATATAGGTATTTAAAAAAAGCTTCTTTTGTCTATCCCATATAGGAGGGATTAAAGGTGATGTTCTCCTTAATCCCCAAATGTTGTCCCTCCTCCAAATTGATATGAGATAGAGTCCTCTGTAGTCAATTTGGAGGATCTATACATCTAGATTTGCAAAATGGGAATAACGAGTAAGGTTATCAAATTTGCATATGACACAAAACTATTCAAAGTTGTTAAACCCATGAGGATTGTGGAAAATTGCAAGAGGATCTTGATAAATTGGAAGACTGGGCATCCAAATGGCAGCTGAAATTTAATATGGACACGTGCAAAGTTATGCACCTAGGAAAATCTATAATAAGACCAATTCTGAAGAACAACTCACTCAACAAAGACGACCCGGCGTCCTACCGACCCATCTCCAGCATATCTTTCTTAGCAAATATCATTGAGAAGGCAGTCCTTATGCAACTACAAGATCATCTGGATGACCATGAAATCCTGGATGAGCAACAATACGGCTTCAGGCAACATCACGGGGTAGAAACACTACTAATAGCACTCCTTAACAACCTCCTCAAAGGCCTTGAAGATAAGAAGAAAATGTTCATACTCATCTTCATTGACATCTCTGCTGCCTTTGATACGGTCCATCATGGAATCCTCATAAACAAGCTCGAATCGATAGGGATATTGGGATCCTCCTAAAATGGTTCTCCTCCTACATATCAAATAGAATGCCACAGGTACAATTCAATGGTGAAAAGGCTGAAGCTTTCTCTCAGACACAGGGCATACCTCAGGGATCGGCTCTCTCGGCACTACTTTTCAACATTTATATGCAGCCCCTCTGTGATATTTTCCAACAGCATAATGTCAAATACCACATCTATGCGGATGATATTATGATATACACGCAACTGGATACAGTCGACCCTAACTATACACTACTTGAAACATGCCTGAATGAAATGTTGCAATGGTTACAGCAAAACAACATGACAATCAACCATAAGAAAACAGAGGTGATGTTTATCTCCAGCAAACCAAATTTTGAACCTCCCGCGACAATTATACTCTGTAACAATACATACCACACAAAGAAAGAGATCAAATACCTGGGAGTCACATTGGACAACAACCTAAAGATGGAAAAACACCTATGCAAAACCAACAAGGCCATTTTCCACAAACTTAGAGTTCTACAACCTCTACGGAATATCCTCGAACCCCACGATTTTAGGACTGTGGCACAAACACTCATCATTCCGCACCTAGACTACTGCAGCGCCATCCTGCAGGGTCTCCCAAAGAAAACACTAAACATCCTACAAATGGCCCAGAATGTGGCCGCAAGGATCATCATGCGAAAAAGCATAGCCGAACACATCACGCCTGTGCTAATCGAACTGCATTGGCTCCCTATCACTGCCCGGATACAATACAAAACATTGATAACCACACATAAACTCATACAAAACATAGCTCCATCCTTTCTCTCCACCCTTATCAGCACGCAACCACCCAACAGAGTCAGAAGATCTGTCAACTCAGACACCCTACACGTTCCGCCCGACATCAGAGCAGTCAAATCTAGTACTAGCCGCCGAGCATACTTTTACTCTGCCCCAACCCTCTGGAACCAACTACCGCCTGAGCTCAGAATGACCAAAGACCTTAATGCGTTCAGGAAACAGCTAAAGACCCATCTATTCCAGTGCTATTACAACTTGATGTAAATCCCAGGGAATACAAGATGTCACAATTTGTGACAAGAATTCTGTTAGGTGAAATGTACATATGTAAATTACTGTCTCCTCTACTAGGACCTTATTACTGTGTGCCGTGCTTGTCTTTCTAATCAATGTAATGATACTCCAAAATTTTTTGTCTCAATTTGGCAATTTTCAATCTATAATCAAACCACTGCTGATCGCTGGAAGCTGCGGTATATAAATATTTTCTAAATAAATAAATAAAATAGGAAAGAACAAACCAAACTATTGTTACATGATGCAAGGTTCCACATTAGGAACCACCATCCAGGAAAAAGATTTAGGCGTCATTGTGGATAACATGTTAAACCTCTCCGCCCAGTATGTAGCAGCGGCCAAGAGAGCAAATAGAATGCTAGGTATCGAAAGGAATGGAGAATAAAACAAAGGGTATTATAATGCCTCTGTTTCATTCCATGGTGCGACCGCACATTGAATATTGTGTGTAATTCTGGTCGCCGTATCTTAAGAACATAACATAAGAACATAAGATATGCCATACTGGGTCAGAGCAAAGTCCATCAAGCCCAGTATCCTGTTTCCAACAGTGGCCAATCTAGGTCATACATACCTAGCAGTTTCCCCAAAAGACACAGGTTCCGCAATGCTTGTACTGGGTCAAGCATTGATATCCTGGGTCCCTTCTTAATAATGGTTTATGGACCTTTCCTCCAGGAACTTGTCCAAACCTTTTTCAAACCCATCTTTTAAATCTTAAAAAGCATATAGCGTTATTAGAAAAGGTTCAGAGAAGAATCACAAAATGGTAAAGGGGATGGAAGGATACTCCTATGAAGAGAGGTTAAAAAGGTTAGGGCTCTTCAACCTGGAAAAGAGACAGCTGAGGGGATATATGATAGAGGTCTATAAATTAATGAATGGAGTGGAACGGCTAAACGTAGATCGATTGTTTACGTCTTCAGAATACAGAAAGACTAGGGGACATGCAATGAAGCTACAGGGTAAACTATTTAAGACTAATAAGAGAAAATATTTTTTTCACTCAATGTGTAATCAAACTCTGGTATTTGCTACCAGAGGATATAGTAAAAGCTGTTAGTGTAGCCGGGTTTAAAAAAGAGTTGGACAAGTTCTTGGAGGAAAGATCCATAAACCATTATTAAAAGGGACCCTGGATATCACTGCTTGACCCAATACAAGCATTGTGGAACCTGTGTCTTTTTGGGAAGCTGCCAGGTACTTGTGACCTAGATTGGCCACTGTTGGAAACAGGATACTGGGCTTGATGGACCTTGGTCTGACCCAGTATGACATATCTTATGTTCTTATGTTCTTAAATGGTTCAGCTATACGTTTAAGTGCTGACATTTACACTGCACGTTGGGAAATGCTGGCACTTACACATGTAAGCAGTCGAGTTTCCTCCATCGCTTTTTTTCCCTCATGTATATTTGTGACATAGCTTCTCCCCCTGCACGTGGATATAAAATCCTCTACATTCCTGTACTTCCTTCTATGTTTTTTAGAAACAGTTCCACCTTTAGCACAGCCCTTTCTAAAATATTGTTGGAACTGAGTACATTTTGACCTCAACTTCTCAATTCAGATGTTCACGTACTATCTAAAATATGCCTAAAAACATAGCAAGCAGTATATGCTAACAATGGAAAATGTTCAATTTTTATACCACATAATGTCACTGTTAAGTATATTGATTGTATTACTTATGAACTAGACTATCTTAGCAGAAAGCTTCTCACTGTTAGTCTTGGTACAGAATATCTTATTCCAGGACAAAGGGCTTATTCAATAAAGTTTTGTCTTCCATATGCACAAAAAGGAGAAAGTCCTTTTTGAATAAGGCCCAGTGTGTTCAGTTTTCTTGTTTTATAAGTCTCAAATTACATCTTCTTTTTCTTAAAATCTATTTACGTCAGAAAAGATTTTGTAGTCATTGTAAAAAAGTTCCGGTAGTCAGAGGATAATGTATTCTTAAAAAAAAACAAGGAAAACAGTGGGGCCCCTATTTTATTTTCAAAGGGTTTCCTCTGGTTTCATGCTGAATTTTGCAAACAATTCATTTTTCAGTAACAAACATGCAACCTACTTCTTGTCCTCAGCTACTGTGAAGGGGCACATTTGAGGACTACTGGCTAGCTTCCTGCAACCCCTAGTGTTCTTCTGTGAGGATAAGCAATTGTTTCAGGCCTACGGGATTAGGATATATGCAGCACATAGGGAAAAAACACATTGTTCCACAGTCATAAACATTTACTGAAGGAAAAGGTGCAGAGTAGTTCTAAAGATATATAGTACATAACCTTATATACAACTTTCAGTACAACAGCCAAAAGTTTCATTTCATATGGTCAAACATTATCAAGCAAGGACTTTCTCTGTGATATATATCACTCCCTTTAGTGCTCACAGGGATACCCCAGTTTCCCGAGAGACTTTCTAGTTTGGTACTTGAATCCAGTGGGCAATTGTTCTCCTTTAACAATTTCCCTTTGGACTCCACAGAAAAGATGATTCCTTGAACAGGATGAGATCTTGGCTATCCAGGGTCTTTCTTTCACATCTTTCATAGAAATTTTGATTGGATAAATTCACTGCCATTTCTTACTAGGTGTACAGCTCTTCTGAGGACACTTTACTCTCTGAAGTGTAGACTGCTCCTTGGTGAGACTTCACTACTTTTCTACTTCACAATTTGACTTCCCATCAGAGACCAGAAACCAGAGGTAGGCCTTTCCCTCCAGTAGGATTCCATTCCAGATTCTAGCCAGGCAGGGCCACCCATCCACTAAATGGACTAGGTGGCTGCCTATGCTGGCAAACCCTGGAGGGTGGCCCGACTCTGTTTTGAAAGCAGTAGTTTTGTGCCGCTGCTTTCAAAACAGAGTTGGACCACCGCTGTCCCCTGAATCCATCTCTCTCAAGGCAGCGGTGGCCCGACTCCATTCTGAAAGCGGTGGTGACTCAAAACGGAGTTGGGCCGCTGCTACCACTGCTGCAAGATGAGAAGATGGATTCGGGGGGCAGTGGTGGCCGGGGGGGGGGGGGGGTTCAGGGGCTTCTGCCTGGGGCATCAAAAACCCTGTAGTCAGGAGCAATTCTAGGCACTACTCCCTTTCCTGCAGTTCCAGGGGCTCCATCTATGAGTCCTGCAAAGCCCGACGAGAGAGATCACAGAAGCCTCTGGGTGTATTAAATATATTGAAATTGCCATATTCCAGACAACTCCCATTGCTGAGTGTCTGCAAGTGTGCTGATACCTCCTACTGACATCATGTGTCTATCGAGACATACATCCAAACAGCGGGAGGCAGGAACTTTTAGGATGTCCTAATAAGCAAATAATTATTTAGCATTTCCCAGTCAAGAATCTGTTGTTTCAGATTAACCTATATTCATATCAGAACATAAGATATGCCATAATGGGTCAGACCAAGGTCCATCAAGCCCAGTATCCTGTTTCCAGCAGTGGCCAATCTAGGTCTCAAGTACCTGACAGGTTCCCAGAAACGTACACAAATTCCACAATGCTTATCCTGGGATAAGCAGTGGATTTCCCGGGTCCCCTTTAATAATGGTTTATGGATCTTTCCTCCAGCAACTTGTCCAAACCTTTTTTAAACCCAGCTACACTAACAGCTTTTACTACACCCTCCTGTAACAAATTCCAGAGTTTACGCGTTGAGTGAAAACATCTTTTCTCTTCTTAGCCTTAAATAGGTTACACTGTAACTTCATTGCAAGTCCCCTAGTCTTTCTATATTTTGATGGCGTAAACAACCGATCTATGTTCGCCCATTCCATTCCATTCCATTCATTAATTTATAGACCTTTTATCATATCTCCTCTCAAATGTCTCTTTTCCAGGTTGACGAGCCCTAACCTTTTTAGCCTCACCTCATAGGGGTATCCTTCCATCCTATTCACCATTTTGGCGGCTCTTCTCTGTACCTTTTCTAATTCCGTTATATCCTTTTTAAGATACGGCGACCAGAAATGCACACAATATTCAAGGTGCAGTCACACCATGGAACGATACAGAGACATTATAATATCCTTTGTTTTATTCTTCATTCCTTTCTTATGATTCCTAGTATTCTATTTGCTTTCTTGGATGTCAGAACGTTTCAATATGTTATCCACGATGATGCCTAAATCTTTTTCCTGGATGGTGGTTCTTAATATGGAAACTTGCATCGTGTAACCATAGTTTGGGTTGTTCTTTCCTAGGTGCATAACTTTGCACTTGTCCACATTAAATTTCATCTGCCATTTGAATGTCCAGTCTTCCAATTTATCAAGACTCTCTTGCAATTTTTCAAAATCCTCTTGGGTTTTAACAACTTTGAATAATTATATGTCAACTGCAAATTTGATTACCTCACCCATAATTCCCATTTCCAGGTCATTTATGATTATGTTAAAATGCAGCAGACATAGCACAGATCACTGGGGTACTCCACTATTCACCTTTCTCCATTGGTAAAATTGCCCATTTAGACCTACCTTCTGCTTTCTAACTGTTAACCAGTTCCTGATCCCAATAGTACACTGCCTCTTATTCTATGACTTTTTAATTTTGCAAAGAGTCTTTCATGAGGGACCTTGTCAAAGGCTTTCTGAATATCCAGATACACTATATCAACTGACTCACCTTTCTCTACCTGTTTATTCGCACCTTCAAAAAAACATAACAGATTAGTAAGACAAGACCTTCCTTGGCTAAAGCCTTGTTGACTGTCTCCCATTAAGCCTTGACTATCTACATGTTCAGTAATTTTGTTCTTTATAATAGTTTCTACCATTTTTCCCTGATACTGACGTCAGGCTCACCGGTCTGTAGTTTCCCAGATCACCCTTGGAACCCTTTTTAAAAATTGGCATTACATTGACCATCCTCCAATCCTCAGGTATTACAGATGATTTTAATGATAGTTCACAGATTACTAATAATAGGTCTGCAATCTAATATTTCCTTTTTTTCAACACCCTTGGATGTATACCATCCAGTACAGGTGATTTTCTACTCTTAAGTTTATCAAATAGTTGTACTACATCTTCCCAGTGTATTGATATTTCTTTCAATTCTTCTGCAGCATCACCTTTAAATACCATTTCATTCATGGGTAACATCCCTACATCTTCGTCAGTAAAGACTGAAGCAAAGAATTCATTCAGTCTCTCTGGTATGGATTTGTCTCCTCTTAGTGCACCCTTTACCCATCTATCATCTAATGGTCCTACTGACTCTGTCCCAGGTTTTTTTGCTTCAAATGTACTTGAAAAAGTCTTTATTATGTGATTTTGTTTCCACAGCAAGCTTTTTCTCAAATTCTCTCTTTGCCTGCCTTATCAATACCTTGCATCTAACTTGCCAGTGCTTATGTTGTTTCCAGTTTTTGTTATTTGGATCCTTTTTCCATTTCCTGAAAGATGCCTTTTTGGCAACAACAGCTTCTCTGACCTCACCTTTAAACCATTCTGTCAGTTTTTTGGACTTTCTTCTACTTTTCTTAAAGCGTGCTACTGATAGGGGATTTCAGTATGCCAGATGTTGATTGGCACATCCCTGCTGCAGTATCGTCTAGAAGTAAGGAGATCGTGGATTCTCTACAGGGAGAACTATTCAGGTAACTGATAACAGAACCCACACATGAAGGGGCCATATTGGACTTGGTGCTTACCAATGGTGAAAGTATTTTTGATGTAATAGTGGAAGATCATCTCGCATCCAGTGATCACCAGATGGTGTCGTTCAGTATTATGACTACAGCTGATAAAATCCATTCAAAAGTGAAAGTCTTAGACTTTAGGAAAACTAACTTTGACAAGATGGGCCAATACCTCAAGGAGTCATTAGTGGTTTGGGAACAGCTGGGGGATGTAGAAAAACAGTGAGCAAAACTGAAAGGGGATATTTTAAGGGTAACTAAACTTTTTGATAAAATAGTAAATAAAGGTAAAAGGAAAAGGAGACCCCCAATGGTTTTCATAAGAAGTAGTTGAAAAGGTGAAGAATGAGTGGGAGTCCTTTATGAAATACAAGAGATCACAGAGAGAGGAAGACAGGCATCTATATTTGGAAAAACTTAGAGAAACTAGCAAAGTAGTCAGGAAAGCAAAAATTCAAAAAGAGGAGGAAATAGTCAATGCAGTAAAATGGGGAAGAAAAGACTTTTTCAGATATGTTAGAAGAGGAAGGGCAAAAGTGGTATTGTCAGACTCGAGGGTGAAGGGGAGGAATATGTAGAAGCTGATGAGGATAAAACGGAATTGCTTAACAAATATTTCTGTTCTGTGTTCACAGATGAAGAACCAAGAGCAGGACTGGAGAACACACCCACAAATAGGAACAGAAGTGAGGGACATCTTGAATGATTTTTAGAAGACTGTGTTTGTGAGGAACTAGCTAAACTTAAAGTAGACAAAGCAATGGGAACAGATGGGATACACCCAAGAACATTGAGGGAACTTGGGGACATTCTAGCAGCTCCACTGACTAACCTTTTCAGTGCCTTTTTGGACTCGGGAGTGGTGCCAGAGAACTGGAGAGAGGCACATGTGGTCACTTTACACAAAAGCAGAAGTAAGGATGTGGTTGAAAACTACAGACTGGTTAGTCTAACCTCTGTGGTGAGTAAATTATTGGAAACGATTCTGAAAGAGAAAATAGTGAGGTTTCTGGATCCGAGGCAGCATGGATTCACCAGAGGCAGGTCTTGTCACAAATCTGATTGATTTTTTTGACTGTATGATCAGGGAGTTGGACCGAGGGAGAGCCCTACATGTGGTGTATTTAGATTTCAGTAAAGCCTTTAACACCATTCTACACAGGCGACTTATAAACAAACTGAGCACCCTAGGGATGGACCCTAAAGTTACTGCTTGGGTTAGAAATCGGTTGAGTGGGAGGCGGCAAAGGATACAAGTAAATGGAGCTCACTCTGAGGAGAAGGAGGTTACTAGTGGTATGTCCCAGGGAACTGTCCTTGGTCTGATTCTTTTTAACATCTTTGTTAGTGATATTGCAGAAGGGCTGTTGGGTAAGGTTTGCCTCTTTGTGGATAATACCAAAATCTGCAATAGAGTAGACACCCAGGAAGGTATAGATAACATGAGGAGGGATCTAGCTAAGCTTGAAGAATGGCCTAGACCAATGTTCCCTCTAATTTTCTGTAGGTTGTGTGCGCATAAAATATCAGCTGTGCAGCTTTTGCAGGAAGGTTAAATTTTTGTGCGCCACATAACAACACTCAGAGTTATATACTTTAAAATTTGACTACACATCAGAATACAGTATGTACACCACATTGATTGCACTAGAAAACATTGTAGAATTTGTGAATACCGTAAATACATAACAACTTTTAAATTTTAAGACGTCTGTGTTGTTTTCTATCAGAATCAGAACCGTAATTTTTGTGCGCTCTGTTGTAAAGTATGTGCGCTCGCTCGGCCAGGTGTGTGCGCGCACAGCTTAGAGGGAACAGTGGCCTAGACTTTGGTAACTGAGATTTAATGTTAAAAAATACAGGGTCTTGCATCTGGGCTGCAGCAATCCAAGGTAGCGATATGGTATTGGGGGTGAAGTACTTCTGTCCACGAAAGAAGAGCGGGACCTAGGTGTGATTGTGTCTAATGATTTTAAAGTAGCTAAACAGGTAGAAAAGGTGATGGCAAAAGCTAGAAGGATGCTTGGGTGCATAGGGAGAGGAATGGCCAGCAGAAGAAAGGAGGTGGTAGTGCCTCTATATAAGTCTTTTGTGCGACCTCATTTGGAGTATTGTATGCAATTCTGGAGACTGCACCTCCAAAAGGATATAAACAGGTTGGAGTCAGTGCAGAGGGTTGCTACTAAAATGGTTAGTGGTCTTCATTATAAAGCATATGAGGACAGACTTAAGGAGCTTAATATCTATACTTTACAGGAAAGACAGGATAGAGGTGATATGACTGAGATGTTTAAATACTTCCATGGCATAAATGCACAGGAGGAGAGCCTCTTTCAATTGAAAGAAAGCTCTGCTATGAGGGGACATGGGATGAGGGCGAAAGGGGATAGACTCAGTAGTAATATGCAGAAATATTTCTTTACGGAAAGAGTGGTAGATGGAATAGTCTCCCAGTGGAGGTGGTAGAGATGAGGACAGTATCTGGATTCAAAAAAGCATGGGACAAACACAGAGGATCTCTAAAGGCAAAAACGGGACTGTTGTGGTGGTTAATTTGGAAGGGCAGACTAGTTAGGCCATGTAGTCTTTTTCTGCCATTATGTTTCTATGTTTAATACAGCTGTTCTGGGCTTCCAAGATAGTATTTTTAAACAACACCCATGCTTAATGTAAATCTTTAACCTTTGCAACTGCTCCTTTTATTTTTTTTAACTATTTTCTTCATTTTATCATATTCTCCTTTTGAAAGTTAAAAGGTGGATTTCCTTTCCGTCCTACCTCCATTTATTAAATCAAACAAAGTCATGCTATGATCACTATTGCCAAGTGGCCCCAACACCATTGCACTAGATCTTGTGTTCCACCAAGGACTAGGTCCCCTCTTGTCAGTTCATGAACCAGCTGCTCCAAGAAGCAGTCATTTATTTCATTTAGAAACTTTATCTCACTAACATGTCCTGCCATACCACTGACCCAGTTGATACCGAGGTAATTGAAAACACCCATTATTATTACTGTGCTGTAACTTTTGTTAACTTCCCTGATTTCTTTGAGCATTTCATCATCCATTTGTTTATTCTGGCCAGGCGGTCGATAGAACACCCCCACTTCCATCACTTTCCCCTTCCCCTTTTTACATGGAATTTCAATCCATGGAAATTGTACAGTGTATTTTGTTTCCTGCAAGACTTTAATTCTTTATGACTCAATGCCTTCTCTAACATAGAGTGAAACCCATCCACCAATTTGATCTGCTCTATCATTATGATGATATATTTTGTAACCAGATATCACAGTATCCCACTGATTGTCCTCCTTCCACCATGTCTCTGAGATACCAATCATATCTAACCTCTCAAAATGCAATGTGTGCCTTCAAGTCAATGCTGACTTTTGGCAATCCAGCAGCTTCTGGTTTTTTTTTTGGTAGTATGAGTGGAAGTAGATTGCCAGGCCTTTCTTCTGAGGTAATAGAGGGTTAAGTGACTTGCCCAAGGCCATAAGAAGTACTAGTGGGAATTGAACCCTCATATCTTGGTTATCAAATCAGTGTGCTAAGCAGTAGGCTACCTCTCATTTAGTGCTATATATTCTAACTCTCCCGTCTTATTTTGTAGACTTCTAGCATTTGCATACAAGCATTTTAGAGCCTTTATTTTATTCATATTAATCTGGTTATCGGTAGGCAGGGGTAATTTGGAATCTTTAAGCTCTGTCTGCTCTCTACTTAAGGGCATTTGCGTTACTTTTATCTTTATTGGAATCTCTCTGTCGATATGCCCTTCCTTCAGTCTTTTGCTAGTATCCTTCATTGTTACGAAACATGCACTTTTGGACTACTGTCAGCTTTCCCCTATTATCTAGTTTTAAAAGCTGCTCTATCTCCTTTTTAAATGTCAATGCCAGCAGCCTGGTTCCATCCCAGTTAAAGTGGAGGCTAATTCCATGTGGTGCACACCAGGGCCGTGGGGTTGCCTATATCCTGGACAGAGTCAGGTTGTACCTGATTCTACAACCGCAGGAGATAGACACACCCGCGATTATGGAATTGGGTACCTAGACTTCCCGGTGTGTACCGTAAGCTGCTGTGGGGGACATCCCCTGGGCTGCCTGTCCAGATTGCACAATGCTCCAGTCGGTGTGCCGGTGCAGTGGCGTCCTGTCGCCATTGCACCGGCTCATCCAGCTGGAGGCACAGAATGCCCTAACAGAGCACAGCTCCGGCACACCGCCATCTGACCCTCATTGGGGAGTCCCCAAGGCCTGGACTGGACAGCAGGTACTGCAGCCCGCAAACAGCAAAGTGCCCAGCACTTATTCCACCGTTGGGGTGGAATAAGCTGGGGGTCCATCTCTGTGCTGGGGGACGTATAGAGGCTCTTCCTGAATAGCCTCTGTATGTCCTGGTGCATGGCCATACCCCTGCTGTGCCCCCACTTTGCCCCAGCTCCACCCACTCCCACCCACATCCAGTGCTCCCGTACAACCGTTCTGAATCACTAAACAGTAGTGGCTCACTGACAGTCCTTGAGTTCCCAAATTAGTCAGGTGTTCAGGATAGTCCTAATGAATATGCATGAGAGAGATTTCTATGCATATGACCTCTATTATATCTCATGTATATTCATTAGGGATATCCTGAAAACATGAACCCTTTGTGGCCCTCGGTGATCATCAGTGAATACCACTGCGATACAGCATGTAAATGTCATAGCTGCATATTATACGTTTCTAAAGATGTTCGTCCTGGAATATCATCACACACCAGACACTATTACAGACTTAATTAAATTCATTCTGACCCACACCTATTTCAGCTTCACTAATAAAATCTATCAACAGATGATGGGTAGAGCTATGGACCTCAGGATAGGACAATATGTCAAACGTTTCATGCTGACAAGTTCTTTTGAATATCTCTGATATATGGATGTTCTTTTTATGACTTGGACTAAGGGAAAGGAGTCTCTGATACAAGCCTCAGATACAATTTTATAGGTCTGTTAATGCACTCCATCCTTCAATCAGATTCAAAGTAGACTATTCCCACATCTGCCCGAGGTGCCCTTTAACCAGCCATGGTCCGGCTTCAAACAAAAATGAGTAAGAAACAAGGTTCAAGTAGAAAGTCTGACAGAAGAAACTGAGTTAGTAGATTGCTAGCTAGAGTTACTAATATGCTCTGCTGCTGTTCGTGTGCACTAATGCTGTTAATACATGTTATTTTACCACAGATCCGTTTTATGCAATGGGATCTCGTTACTCATAATGCACGTTGATGCTAATATGGTAATGCTAGCTGCTTGCCGACACATTTCACAGGACCCCACAGTTACTCACATGGGAAAAGCATTCACCAGAAGCGAATTCTATCCATGTGCCCTCTCTAATGTAGTCAATATTATTCAGTGCAGACATTGCAAAGAGTGATGTACGCTGGCCAAACAGTCCAGAAGCTTAAGCCAAGACTAATCCTGCGCAGAATTCAAAAAAGCATGGGACAAACACAGAAGATCTCTAAAGGTAAAAAGGGGACTGTTGTAGTTGTTATGGAAGGCAGACTAGATAGGCCATGTGGTCTTTTTCTGTCGTCATATTTCTTTGTTTCTATGTTTCTATAAAATGGTCAGAAATATATTAAATTAGTTCCATAAAATGAGCCACCTTTTCATTTATTTTGTTTATTATAAGAGAAATCCTGAAATATATTATTATAATACACTATGGGGCCTTTTACTGCGCAACACTAACCAGTTAACCTGCGTTTTAGAGTGCAGTAATTGGCTGCGATGAACTCTAATGCATGGGCATACCAGCTATCAACTAATAAAATGCATGTTAACTGGCACACACATGCTAATGTGGAGAGTGGATGGGCTAAAGGCAGAGTGGGGGCATGGAGAACACATTAGTATGGGAGCACAGTTAACATGACAGCACCTAACAGTACCTCTATGGGCGCTGTTAGGTACCCCTGCATTAATTGCACTACTCATTACCATACTCATTTGCACGTTAATTGCTTGGGACATACTGATCATATCCCGGACAGCTAACGTGGAGTTTTGCACTTAATGTGCAGTAGTAGTGCACATTAAGTGCAAAACCTTAGTGGTCTTTAGTAAAAGAGCATCCATATAAAAACAACAAAAAAATGAATTAAACATTTGTAGCAAATTGAAGGCTTCATTGATGCCTGTATTAAAGTGGATTTCATAGACCTATAATAAATCCTGATTTGAGGAACAAGTCACCAGGATACTATATTACTTAAAGTATAACACATTTTTATATGTCTTTGGGGTTTGCATAAATTTGATGGATTATTTTTAGCTAGACTATTTGTTTCCCTACATTTTCTTCACTTGACCCCTTCCTCTTTGTATAGTATATGAAAGTGGAATAGAGAAAGCCAAATGCAGAACAGGAAAGAGGGAGATAAGAATAGCTCATGAATGACAAAAAATTAATCAAAACCATCCATCGTATTACACTGTACCTAAGCCATCCAATTTCTAGGTCAAGCCTAATTGAACCAGATATTTAATCATAAAGATTTCTGTTTCAAAATTAGGCTTGTACCCAATAAACTCTCATTAGCTAGTAATGCGAAGGGACTTGTAGTTAAGTTTAAATGTTGTGAAATAATATATTCATTGGTTAATAAATTTGATGAATGCCATCAACAGCCACATCCAAATTAACCCTGGATGATATGGGCAGGAATTAACAATTAATAAAGCTATTCAAAAAATCACTCCATGAACCTTCTATGGTTATGATTACAAAACACCATAGACAAGATTTATGTCCATTATTCAGTGCCACTGAAATGCCTAATAGCACATGCTGAAAGAGGATTTCCCAAAGAATGTGTTGTCTAACAGAGCATTATTCAAGTTCACTGAAATTAGAGGCTGCCTGGCAATGAACAGCAAAACCCACAGAAGAACCTTTAACTAACGCCTACCCTTAGCAGGAAGAGTTGGACATACCAAAGAAGGACTGGAGACTTGAAACACTGATCTCAGGACTCAATGAGAAGCCTATGCCTACAGAATTAGTTTGTGTTTTATGACTAGAGTGACAACTACTGAAATAATAAAAGACAGAAAGGAATGCAGTGTGTAATTTTTATTGCTGATTCCAGGGACAAGTTCAGATTTAAAAAAATACTATTTTCCCTTTGCATTTTTATGGTTGGTATGCAAATGTTTTGCCAATTTTCCCCTAAAGCAAAACATCCAGTTTTTTTCTGTTTTTCATTGTGATGTAAATATTTTGATGTATCTCCAATAAGAGGGAAGCGACAGGTTACAAAGAAAAAAGGGAACAACACATTTTCCTTGGCTAATCAATCACATATTCATTTTTTGAGGCAGTTAAACTGCCATTTGCTACTGTGTAAGTCTGCAACAGAGATGTGATGGCAATTAAAAAATAGTGTACCCTTTAGGATGAACACCATTCACCACAGCAACATTTAGCCGTCCCCTGTTATGTGATCCCGTTAATATATACCTCACAGGCCTGCATTAATAGTTAGTGCATGGTAATTCACATTTTAATTGCTAAATGCACTTTAGTAAAAGAGCCCCATAGGTTTCTATTTTCAACTATTTTGCCAGACACAGAACTATAAAAATGTAGACAGATACCTTATTAAAAAAATGTTTATGTAAAGTTCATCGCCATACTGGGCCCTACAGAAAGCAACCCTTTATATTAGGGTATGATGCCCTCTTCTAGCTGTAGTGCCTGAGGGGTTATGGATCACCTGCATTCATTGTTTATTGTCGGATATGGTTTGTTCTATGTAAACCGCGCTGATCGCAAATAGTGCGGTATATAAGAGATGTAAATAAATAAATAAATAAATAAATAAATTGTGTTTTGAGAGGTGTTTATTCCCCAGTCTAGATCTGGCCGGTTGTTATTACTGCAAGAATTGTTAAATATTAAGGCAATTTATGTAGCCTTCCTAGGTACAAAGTCTGACGATTTTTCTGTCATAGCAGACTTTGCAGGATGTTTTAAAAAAAGAAACTACCCAAATGCCAGAACACAAAAGTCCCCACATACTGCACTCTCATTTTGTTGTAGGCCAAGGAATGGGGGAAAATGTCACTCACAGATCCGAAAATTCTGTGCCACCGATGTACTTTACTCCCCCCAACCTAAACACTGCCAAGGGATTGCCTCTTTTTATGCCAGCTAAAACTACACTTCCTTTTACCTGGGCAGGGGTGGGCGATATTCAGACAAGCTATTTTACCTGGTTAAATGCTTCTGAAAACTGTCCTCCGCGGTAGCAGTGCCAGCACACTCTTTTACATATTTAAGCTGCCAATAAAACAAAGTCACTAAGATCACCATGCTTCTTCCTTACCGATACTTAATTCTGGAGGAAACTGTAGAAGTTAATATGTTTAGTCTTGTTTCAGTTAACCATTTCCACCTTATTAAAGCAAGTAAATCAGGGCACTGCTGTACTGGTCCTTACTGAAGCCCTATACTGGCGCATCCCTGTAGTATGAAAAAAATGAACAGTGACTGCAAATTAGATGTTTATTAAAGAAAGGGGAGGCATGGTAGATCATAATTAAAGATACATATACACTATTTGAAAAATGAAGTGTAAAAACACAAGAAACAAAGGACTAGAACTACAGGGAAATAAAACCCATGAATAAGACTACAGAGAGGAAGCAATACAATTAAGGAGGCAGAGTGGTATTCTGAGGCAGGGGAGGAAGATGGGGAGGGAGGGTAGGGCTGTTCCAAGGGGTGGGCAAGCAGGTAACAGTCCTGGGTGCAAAGCTCGAGGCAGCACTATGCTGTTAGTCCATGAGTCTGTGAACAGACAAGCCTGAAAGGGGAACGGGCTCTGGAAGCAACCTTTTCCCTTTGTCCAGTGACTGTTCTGAGGGAGAGGCCTTCATTTGAAACTGTGTTCGTGCAAGTTGAAGTTAGGAATGGAAACCTCAGAGAAATCTGAGATTCTATGAAACCATTTTGAACAATTCTGGGTAGCAGTGTAAGTTTTGCAAAACACTAAGTATGAATGAGATATTCTACAGACAGGAGCAAAACAGCTGTAGTAAACTAAACGGAAACTTGTGTTATGCAGGCTTGAATGCTGGTTCATAAGGGTGGTATATAAATGTTGTTAAATGAAATTATGAATTAATTAGTCATTCACCTGCCCCTTCCTTCTTATCTGCCCTGTAGTCTCAGTACCACCCACTGTGGCCCAGGACTTGGGGCTGATGCTAGATATCATGGGGACATAAGTACCTAGACTATGGCTTTAGATGGGACTGAAAGCTGGAAGTTAAATTTAAAAAAAAGAAAAAAAACCACACACACTCAACATGAAAATAGTTTTATAACTAACAATTATTTTTACAGATTGATATAGGAGTTGATTTACCAAGTTTCAAGTCAGGGTGGCAAACAGCTATTCATATAGGCGGATTAATTAAAGAAATTGCTATTTAAAAGGCAGAGGAAAGGCTTGGCGAAAGGCAGAATAAGAGTAGTCTGCACTGGCTCCACCCTGCAGTTCCTGCTACAAACTGGATCATCTACTAGCTGCCTCCTTTCCCCATTATTGAGTCTGAACATCCTTTTCTAGACATGTTCACACATTTGAGCCACTAAGCAAACATTTTGGAAAGGGCGCAGTGTCCTTTCTGTATTTTTGGTGCGGCACCTTGAGTGACTGATCTTTTTTCCGTCAGATGTGCTCATACTTTGTTTTCAAACATAGCAGGAGGAGAACAAGGCAACCAGACATTAAGGACAGAATCCCCTTCCCCCACCCCATCTGGAAGTCCACTTCCCCTTTGGAAAGGGAAAAACGTTCAAAATTATTTTAGTCATTCTGAATTCCATGGTCAGAAGTTTGATGTGGAATATATCTGCTTTTACCTGCATAAATCTTCCCCCTTGAAAATATCCATCCTTTGTCCCAGCAATTTTGTCTGCACAAAATTGTTGTGTAGCTAGTTAGTTGGACAGAAGGGAGGGGAGCTTTTGGGGTGTGTTGAGGGTAGAATTGCAAGGTAGCCAGATGTTGCTATACTAAACACAATGGGTCGGATATTTAGGTGCTGTTTACCAGATCAGTGGTACAGACTGGGGCCATCCACTGCTTTTTGGCACTATTATTGGAGTTAACTCAGACCTTTCTGAGAAGTTCAAGGTGGGTTGCACTCAGGTATAGTAGATTGTTCCATGTCTCCCGAGGGCTTACAATCTAAGTTTGCATCTGAAGCAAATGGTAATTAGATCTTACCTGCTAATTAGTGTTCCTGAAGGAACGACAGTCCAGTCCCTTTACTTCTGGGTTGCGCAACCCTTCCAGCAGCTTGGAGGCTGAGCCCAACCTTTTTGGAGGTGGGGCAGTATAAATACCACTGGGACCACCCCTCAACTCCAGTAATCGACTGAAAAAGCAGACCTAAAGAGTTTCCATTGACAATCAAACCTAAGAACTTATATATATGGCACATTGTCCAACTATGTACACTTATTCTTTCCTTTTTTTTTTTTTTTTTTACAGAAAAATGGTTAGTAGAGAGAGAGAGGGACGGACGGGGGGGGGGGGGGATGCCTGCGGTTGGCCGATCCGACCTTCTCCCGCGTCCCTTCCTCCTGAAGCGGACTCCTGCTCGGTTCAGAGATTCCTTCTGACTGATAGGTCCTCCCCGGGTGGGATCAGGGACTGGACTGTCGTTCCTTCAGGAACACTAATTAGCAGGTAAGATCTAATTACCATTTCCTTATCGTCACTCCAGTCCAGTCCCTTTACTTCTGGGATGTACAAGAGCAGTTCAATCCTGGGTGGGATCCGGGATACCGGACTGAAGGACCGCCAGACCAAACCGAGCATCCGCTGCACTCTGGATGTCGAGCCTGTAGTGCTTGGTAAACGTATGCAGAGAGGACCAAGTTGCTGCCCTACAGATATCCACTGGAGGGACTAAGCTGAACTCTGCCCAGGACGTAGCCTGGGACCGGGTGGAGTGGGCCCGGAGCCCTGTCGGCACCTGTTTCCCTTTGAGGATGTAGGCGGAAGCAATCGCTTCCCTAATCCATCTAGAGATGGAGGCCTTGGCCGCCGCCTCTCCCTTGTGTGGACCCCCAAACTTCACGAATAGACGCTCTGACTTCCGGAAGGGGGCAGTGCGGGAGAGGTAGCGTTTCAAGGTCCTCTGGACATCCAAGAGTCGCAGTTTGTTATCCCTACCTTCGACCACCTCCCCGGAGAGGACCGGCAGGTGAACTGCCTGGTTCATATGAAAGGGAGAAATGACCTTGGGCAAGAAGGAAGGGACCGGACGCAGAACTATCTTGTCCTTGAAAAACAATAGAAAGGGGGGCTGAGCGGATAGCGCTTGCAGCTCGGAAACCCGCCTTGCTGAGCAGATAGCGACCAAAAATACTGTCTTCAGGGTCAGATCCTTTAAGGAGGCCCTCTTCACTGGTTCGAAGGGTTCCTTGGTCAGAGTGTTAAGCACTAGGTTGAGGTCCCAAGGAGGGACGACTGACCTCCGTTGAGGGCGCAGGTGCCTCACCGCCCTTAGGAACCTGGAGACATCCGCATGCGCCCCTAGGGGCTTGCCGCGGACCTTTCCTCTATAGCATGCGATTGCCGCTAGTTGAACCCGCAAGGAGCTGTGAGATAACCCCTTGTCAAACCCTGCCTGTAAGAACTCTAGGACCTCGGGGACTGAAGCGGAGAGGGGTCGTCGTCGGCGCTCTGCGCACCATGCTTCGAAGATGCGCCAGGTCCTAACATAGGAGAGACAGGTCGAGCGCTTCTTAGCGTTTAACAGAGTCGAGATGACCGCTCCTGAATAGCCTCTCTTTAGGAGCCTCGCCCTTTCAATAGCCATGCCGTAAGCGAGAATCGATCCACGTGGGGCATCCGTAATGGACCTTGAATCAGAAGGCCCCTCTTGCAGGGGAGGCGCCAAGGTCGGTCGGCGACCAATCTCATCAGATCCGCATACCAGGGACGGTGTGGCCAGTCCGGGGCTATGAGGATTATGTATCCCTGATGAGACTCTACCCGTTGTAACACCCTTCCGATCAGAGCCCAGGGAGGGAACACATAAAGTAGGCCTTCCGAGGGCCACTTCTGGGCCAAGGCATCCAGGCCTTCGGACATCCTTTCCTTGCGCCGGCTGAAGAATCGTTCCACCTTGGCGGACGCGAACCTCGCCATGAGATCCATGACTGGGAGACCCCAGTGGGCTACTATCCGGTCGAACGTTTCCTGTTCCAGCTCCCACTCTCCGTGGTCTATCTTGCACCTGCTGAGATAGTCTGCCGTGACGTTGTCTAAGCCTGCCACGTGCTGGGCCGAGAGAGCAACCAAGCGAGTTTCTGCCCACTGGAACAGAGAGCTCGCTTCCTTCTCTAAGGCGGGACTGCTGGTGCCGCCCTGGTGGTTGATGTAAGCCACTGCGGTCACATTGTCTGATAGCACGCGAATTGCCTTCCTTTGAACTAGGACCTCTAGAGCTTTGAGTGCCAGACCGACGGCCCGCAATTCTAGTCTGTTGATGGGCCATTGGGCTTCCAGCGGAGTCCAATTGCCCTGAACGAACTGGTCCTCGCAGTGGGCTCCCCAGCCTGTCAGACTGGCATCCGTCGTCAGTAATAACCAGTGGTGAGGATCCAGGGGCATCCCGCGATTCAGATTCTTCGGGGACAGCCACCAGTGCAGGGACTGTTTGGTCCGAGGTGCGCAAGGTAACTGCACTGATATGGAATGGCGTTGGGGCGACCACCGACGCAATAGAGCCCTCTGAAGTGGCCGCATGTGGGCACGAGCCCAAGGTACCACCTCTATTGCCGCTGCCATTGTACCCAGGACCTGAAGATAATGCCGCGCCATAGGGTTTCGTCTGCCTAGAAACTGAGTGATCCGGAGCCTTAGCTCTCTCGCTCTTGATTGAGACAGAAACACCTTGCCTCTGCTGGTGTCGAACCTTGCTCCAAGGTACTCCAGTTCCTGGGAGGGAGTCATCCTGCTCTTCACTCGATTGATGACCCACCCCAACTCTTCTAGGACTTGAATAACTCTTGCCGTCACGGTGTGACTTTCCTCCTCGGACTTTGCCCGGATTAGCCAATCGTCCAGGTAGGGGTGTACTAGAATTCCCTCTTTCCGTAGAAAGGCCGCTACCACCACCATCACCTTGGTGAATGTCCTCGAAGCCATAGCCAGACCGAAGGGGAGTGCCTGAAATTGAAAATGGCCCCTTGGCACCGCAAATCTCAGGAATTGTTGATGGGAATCTCTGACCGGGATATGCAGATAGGCTTCTGTCAGATCGAGGGATGTTAAAAACTCTCCGCCCCTGACTGCTGCTATGACCGAGCGCAGGGTTTCCATCCGGAAGTGTGGAACTCTGAGGCAGCGATTGACCTGTTTTAGATCTAGTATCGGTCGAAAGGACTCTTCCTTCTTTGGGACCATGAAATAAATCGAGTACCGACCGGTACCACGCTGGTCTGGTGGTACCGGGACCACGTCCCCGAGCGCTATGAGCTGGGAGAGGGTTGACTCTACCGCCGCTCTCCTTGCCGAAGAACCGCAGGGAGACTGAACAAAGGCTGGATGTATTTGTTTTGCGAATTCGAGAGCGTAGCCCTCTCTGATAACCTCTAGGACCCATTGATCGGACGTGACCCGGGACCAGGCGGAGAGGAACCGCCTCAGGCGACCGCCCACTGACGGCTCTCCCCCCTGGACCCCCGTCACCTCATTGTTTCCTATTTCCTTGAGAGGAGGAGAAGGAGGACGAGCCAAAACCTCGGCCAGCTCCTCGAAACCCCCTGAAGCCTTGTCCCCTCGAGGGAAAACGGCCCCTGGAAAAGGGGTTTGTCCTGGCTGGACGGAACCTTCTAGAGTCCCTGGACTGGTTACGCACTGGGGCTAGGGGTCGTCCTTGCTTTGGTCTGTCTTCAGGCAGCCTGCCCCCTTTAGACTCGCCAAGGTCCTTTACCAACTTCTCCAAGTCCTCTCCGAACAACAGCTTCCCCTTAAAGGGAAGACGGCTCAGGCGTGCCTTGGATGAGGCGTCCGCTGCCCAATTGCGTAGCCACAGATACCGCCTAGCCGGTACCACCGAGGCCATGTTTTTGGCTAGGCTTCTGATGAAGTCATACTGACTATCCGCCAGGAAGGCTGTTCCGGATTCCAGTCTAGCCGCGTGGGACTGAGCCTCGCCGGATGGTCCCTCTGCCACCTGCAGCTGTTGTGACCACCTTAGGCAGGCTCTCGCTACCCAAGCTCCTGACACCGAGGCCTGCAAGGCAAGGGCACTCACATCAAAGGCTTGCTTCAGGAGGGTATCTAGCTTTCTGTCTTGAGAATCCCTCAAGGCTGTGCTGCCCTCTACTGGAATGGTAGTCTTCTTAGTAACTGCCGATACAGCCGCATCCACCCTTGGAGACTTCAGTAGCTCTCTGTCCGCCTCTGGAAGGGGATATAGGCGAGACATGGATCGGACTCCCCTTAGACTAGACTCGGGCTGATCCCATTCCTCCTGGATCATCTGCCGGACCACTCTGTGGAGAGGGAAAACTTTCTGAGATTTTCTGATGGCCTGGATTAATGGGTCCTCCAGCGCCTCTTCCTCTGTTGGCGTATCCGAGGCTACATTGAGGACTTTTAGGGACTCATTAATTAGTGCCGGGAGCTCCTCCCGCCGAAAGACTCTAATTATCCGGGAATTATCTTCTTCAGGGATCTCCCCTTCTTCCAGCTCCTCCTCTTCCTCGTCCCAGTCCTTGTCCGAGACATCTTCCTCCGGGGAGCTCTGGGAGGGGTCTGCGAGAGGTTCTTCACCGCTCAGCCGGGGACGTTTAGGCGGAATGCCTGGGTCTGGATTGCTTGCCCGCTTGGGTTTGGCTTCGGCCGAGAGAGCCGCCTCTACTGCCCCCGCGCCTTGCTTGCGCAGGCAATAGGCCTTGTGGAGTAAAAGGATAAAGTCTGGCGAGAAAAAATCCCCGGCGCCCCCTACCCCCGGGGGGGAGGGCGAAGGGAGAGGGGGTAGGGAAGATAGATCCGAGGCAGATGAGGGGGGGAATTGGGACCCCCCCTCCCCATCTACTGGGTCCCCAGACCCCTGAGAGGGTTGGGAAGTGGCCAAGATTATTTCCTGTTCCACGGAGGCAGCTACTGCAGCACAAGCCCTGCAGACTCCTGCCTCCGAGGAAGTGCCCCTGCGCGTGCCACAGGAAGGGCATTTAGGTTTGGCCGCCATGCTCCTGATTTCAGGTATCCCCGCCTTTCCTGCTAGTTGGCTTCTATCAGGGCCAAGGGCGCACACTGCCCGGGCAATCTGGTGGGTGCTATCTGTTTCAGCAGACCCCGGACCCTCTTAGCTCCTAATATCACCCCCAAACCAAATTAGAGGTACCTTAACGATTAAGTTCCCCAAAAACTAGAAGAAGACAAAATAAACGAAATTAACTTTAAAATTATAGTAAACTTATACTAAAATGCTCCTTCATAAAGGTACTTGCGGTTTGTAGGTTGTGCTGGCTGAGGCCGGCTCAGCGGTCCCTGCCCGTTGGCTCTACACGTGGTAGGCCTCAACCACGTGGAGCCTGAACGGGGGGCCGCGAGTCTGTCTCCTAAACCGGCAATTACAGGCTGTCTCCTGGATTCACCCTCCAGATATCGCCGGGAGCTGCAAGAACGCCCCTAATGCAGGAGGAACGCCGAAGTCGGCTTCTTCGCCGAGATCGGGAGTCCCTGGGTGAGTCGCCGCTTCTTTTAGCTGCGGGACGAATCCGGCGCTAAGGCACTTCTTCCGGTTTCGCCTCCAGCGCTCAGCCTCCAAAAAGGGCTTCGGCGCGAGGCAGAAAGGAAAAGGAGACGCCGGGAGATCTCCGGATGGCAGCCGCAGGCTCAGAGCACTCTCCTTCGGGGCTGCACGCAGCGCGAACCTCCGAGGCCTGGCACGACTAGAGGAAGGGAGGGGGAGGAGGGAGAGGAGCAGAATCAATTAAAGAGACAGCTCCAGCTAAATTAAGAAATAAACTAAGAAATAAATAAAGTAATAATGTAGTAAGAAATAAAATGACAAGTAAAGACTTAAAAAAAGAAAGGATTAGGCAGGACTCCAGTAAGCCCTAGGCTTACGGAACCCTCCAGCTGCTTGGAGGCTGAGAATACTGGGGTTGAGGGGTGGTCCCAGTGGTATTTATACCGCCCCACCTCCAAAAAGGTTGGGCTCAGCCTCCAAGCTGCTGGAAGGGTTGCGCAACCCAGAAGTAAAGGGACTGGACTGGAGTGACGATAAGGAATGGAGAGTTGAGTGATATGCCCAAGATCACAAGAAGTAGCAGTGGGATTTGAACCCGGCTTCTCTGGTTCTCAAGCTATTGCTCTAAACATTGGGTTGCTCCTTCATGCTGGATAATACTGCTGAAAACCATCACAGACTGCCCCAGCATGATCCGGATAGTGCAGGGCAGTCTGGGGGTGGAGTCAAGGCAGGTAGTGGCGATGTTCAGCACCTCTATCTACATAAGGACAGCAAAATAACTGTCCTAAGTTATGTGGATAGCTATCCAGATAGAGGAACATTCTAATGAGTATGTCCAGGCCCCTCTGTGCCGGATCAGAATCAGGACGCACAGTGACAGACCCAATTCTGATCATGCAGGAGCTAGATGTGCCCTGCAGGATCTGAACATGCAGGCTGGGACCTGATTCCAATCGGCCTGCACATACAGAGCTATGCCTGGCTAACTCAGTCAGGCTCCTGAATGGAGCCACGGTGCCATGGCTTCCGGTTGCCATGGCACCACGGCTCCATTCAGGAGCCATGATCCCCGGCCGCCAACCAGACGTTCCCTTCCCTGCAGCCCAACCCCTGATCTGGCCTCTCATGGCCAGGGTCAAGCTGTGGGGAATCCCCTGCACCCCCTCACCTTTTTGGTGCTACCTGGGCATGCCATCCCCCGACATCCAGGGGGACTTATTCCACCTCTGAGGTGGAATAAATCCCCCATCCAGTCTGCCAACCCGGACGTACAGGGCCAACTTCAGAATTGGCGCTGTACATCCGGGGCTGCAGACCATCCACTGCCCACCCTCACCCCACCTCCATGATGCCCCCTCCAATTTCCTTAAACTCCTTGTTCGTACGGGGATGCTTTCATCAGGGATGGCAAGGGGGGCAAATAGCGAGGATGGACATCCCAACGGGATAGACCCCATAACGGCTACAAATATTGCCTTTATACAGATACCAGTAGTGGTATCTGCCAGGATATTCGGTGCCGAAGAGCAGCAAGCACTGATGATCAGGCTGCAAATTTAAACACTGCAGCTCGCGTTTAAAAGAAATGTGGACCACGGAATTTAAAAATTGACCCATACATGCCTAAAGCTGAGCAAACAGATTGGTCTGTACAAATAGCCAGATTAAATCTGAGCAGACAAGGTTTGTCTCTTCAGATATATCCCAGATTCTAACTGTATTTCATCCAAATGCAGCTAAATATCTAGCTAAAGTTAATGGGAGAAATTTGTCTGACTGACCTTTTGTGCTGATCTCCAGCAAAATATGGACCTCTCTGTGTTAAAAGAAAGTCTTCTCCTTTGTTGACATTTGATATATACTAAAATTCATGCTAAAAGCTTTTAGTACATATGTACTAAAACATTTAATATATGTGCTAAAACATCACTTAAAATGCAATGCATTCAATTTTTAGTGCACATCATTAAAAATAGCTTCTATAGAATGTGAATACTATTAGTTCGCAGGTTAACCATAAAACTATAGGAGGGCGTATTCAAAACATTTTAGCTGGTTTGCAGACCTGCTAACCAGCCAAAATGTGATTACTCTGATATTCAGTGGCACTAACAGGTTAGTGCCACTGAATATCCCCACAGACCACAGAAAAAATGTCATGTTAAAACCAGGGCAGTCTGCAGGGGTGGTGACAGCCACTGTCTGGTTAGCGGCGATATTCAGTCACTAACCGGATATTGTAAGCGTTTAAAGTTAGGACAGATGAATGTGTGCCCTAACTTGAACTGCTTAGCGCTATCCAGTTAGCAGCTGAATATCGCTGCTATCTGGATATGATCTTCTGTGGCTAGCCAACCCGGATATTCAGCAGCATAAACTAGATGTAGAAAAGGACTTATAGGGGTACTGGGGTCTCATGGAGAAAGTCTAGTGAGTGAAAACAGCTTAAAAAGTGCTGTCAGTGTTACAAGGGATGTTTATGTATAAGTAAGACTGTTAAGGTTGTATCTTGCAAGGAAACTAGATAATAAGCTTATATTTGAAGAAAGTTCTGTATGCTTAGGCCAGGCCAATTATGTTTATGTTCTACAATAACTTTTGGTCTGCTCTCAGAGTAATGTAATTAATACACCACAAATGCTATTTACTCTATTCCAACATCCATCAAACGTGGTAACAGTTTCTTCTGTGGAGATATTCTTAATAGTAGTTCTATTGAAATGCTCGGAATGTCTCAGACTCGTCGGCACTCAAAGGAAACGATATTTAAAATATCTGATCATAGTGCCTAATAGCATCAATGACTTTTCCGGCAGATATTTCTATATAGATACTCCCACAGATGAAATCTTAAAACTACATTTAAATAAACTTGCTTAGCTTTAAGTGCTCCCCTATTATGTTTATGAACAACTTGATAGATGAAGCATATAGTTAGGGTCATATTCTGTAAAGGACGACTAAACAAAGCTTATTTTCACAGGAGGTTTGCCATGACTAGAACCTGACTAATATGGCAGATGAAATTTAATGTGGACAAGTGCAAGGTTGGGCACCTAGGGAAGAACAACCCAAACTATGGTTACACGATGCAAGGTTCCACATTAGGAACCACCACCCAGGAAAAAGATTTAGGCATCATTGTGGATACCATGTTAAAACCCTCAGCCCAGTGTGCAGCGGCGGCCAAGAGAGCAAATAGAATGCTAGGTATGATAAGGAAAGGAATGGAAAATAAAACAAAAGATATTATAATGCCTCTATATCATTCCATGGTGAGACCACACCTTGAATATTGTGTGCAATTCTGTTCGCCGTATCTTAAAAAGGATATAGCGATTTTAGAAAAGGTTCAGAGAAGAGCCACCAAAATGGTAAAGGGGATGGAAGGATACTCCTATGAAGAAAGGCTAAAAAGGTTAGGGCTCTTTAACCTGGAAAAGAGACGGCTGAGGGGAGATATGATAGAAGTCTATAAGTTAATGAACAGAGTGGAACGGGTAAACGTAGATCGATTGTTTACGTTATCAGAATATAGAAAGACTAGGGGACATGCAATGAAGCTACAGGGTAAACTATTTAAGACTAATAAAAGAAAATATTTTTTTCACTCAACGTGTAATCAAACTCTGGAATTTGTTACCGGAGGATGTAGTAAAGGCTGTTAGTGTAGCTGGGTTTAAAAAAGGTTTGGACAAGTTCCTGGAGGAAAGGTCCATAAACCATTATTAAGAAGTGACCGAAGATATCAATGCTTGACCCAGTACAAGCATTGTGGAACTTGTGTCTCTTGGGGAAACTGCTAGGTACATATGACCTAGATTGGCCACTGTTGAAAACAGAATACTGGGCTTGATGGACCTTGGTCTGACCCAGTATGGCATATCTTAGGTTCTTATGTTCTTATGTTTATGCATAGTTTGGCTTGCAACGTGTAGATATTGTTAAAGATTAAGGCAAACGCATGATATAGAGTAATTGTACATTGTGGCATTTTTTCCTAATAAAAGAAGGAGCTTCAGCAATTGAGGGGTGTTACAGGTGACCACTCGAGTTTGGGGATCTGTAATTTTCCTCCTTAAGTTTTAGCAGAACTTTGTAATTGTTAAGAAGTAATTCTGTATATATTGTATTTTCATTTCTTCTCACTTGCTTCTGGGACCAGAGATAGAAAACCAAAGTCTAAGGAAGGAATCCAGTGGTTGTTGCCCCCGGCTAGGATTTCGTTGAATGAAACAGACAGTTGGTGCCGTGTTGCGGATTCTTTTCTCTGACTCCAAGGCAAGTCAGATGGAGAATTGTAACTATGATGAGTAACTTGTTTAGTCGCTAACAGTCTCAAACTAAGTTAAATAAATGCCAGGAAAAGGCAAGGACTTTAGGGCCCAATATTGGAAAAGCATCATTGAATATCCCCATCTATGCACCCTATGTGCCCCGATGCTCTCCGGGCACAGCAGGGGCAGAGATTGGTGGTAACTGGGTAGTGGCGATATTGGACCACTACCCCATTAGCGCTCCATGGCTAAAACTAGGCGAGCCAAAAGTTCGCCTAATCTTAGCCGTGGATGCTAACTGGATAGTGGTCCAATATCGCTGCTACCCAGTTAGGCTATGTGGTGGTTTCCCCAGGGTGCCCAAACTGGATATTTAATGCCATCAGAGTGGGTCATCCATACATGGTGGGAGATGATGTCACATGAAATGTCTCAAGTAAAACAAAAATATGAGGTCCAAGACTTTAAACATAAGTTGGTTGTATTAGAAGAGAACGTTTATAATGATTTATTTGTTTGCTTTCCGCACGCTGTGCATTTAAAAGAATAATATTTTCTGGTTGTAACAGATAGCCTGGCTTTAACTTGGTAATAAGTTAATTTTATTCCATATGCTGATTTTCTTCTTTAGTAGATCACAGCCTTATTTCACCAGAGTGGCAAGTTGATATTTGAAACATTAGTTTTCTTATCAGTGCTAGTCGGTTATGTGTAAAGACTACACATATTTGTCTTGTTTTGTTTGTTTCACTCTTGGGTCTTAAGGTAACTTCCATTGTTTTTCTATATTTGAGTTATATGTTTTGATTTTCAGATAAGAAGTGCACTTTCTTTTGAAAGCTTTCCTGATCTCAGTTTTAGGGGAACTATTAAGTGAGAAAAACAAATATATGTTATATTACTATGAGAAAGACAGCAGAACATGCTGATTTTTGTTTTGGTTTTAGATAATAATCTAAGTCTTAAACTTCCCTTCATTTAAGTAATCATTTCAATATTGTGATTTTTCTTATATAACTGATTCAAATTAGTTTCTTTCTAGCTCGGGTACTTTTTTTGAAGTTATAGAAAGTGCTCTCTTACCTGATATTACTAGTGTTCAATTTGTTGTACTTATTTCCCATCCTAAACCCTTAGTCAGTGTATAGATTCTAGATATGTCCGGGGGAGACTTCTTCCTATTAAGGTTGTTGTTATAAAATGTTTTGAAAGAATAATTTTCATGTCATAAGGTCCATAGCTATAGTGAATGTTTAATGCTAATTACGACATATGTAGAGGGTTGTTATTTGGAATAAACAGATATAAATCTATATCTTCTATCTGCAGTTCACTTAAAAGCAGCACTAAGTTTTAGAAGTCGTGGAGCCTGATTCGCAGAGGTGGATGTCCGGACGTTCCTGATGAAGATGGGGCTGTGTGGACCCAATTCTGGTCCATGGGAACAAAACGTTCCCGCAGTAGCCAGAATTGGGACTGAGGATGGCCTGGCATGCCCCTTCCACCTGTGAGGACATCCTACCACAGGCATACTCAACATCTGTGACTCCAGCCCCCCCATTTCCCTGCTACCCAACCCACAGCTGGCCTGAGAAACTCCCCGTACCCGACTCTGGCCCCGGGGGGGATCCTCAGGCCCGATCAGGCCAAAAGTGCTGCTTATACCATGTTTGAGGTGGTATAAGCAGCACGTCCCCACAGGCCTGGCAGCACGTACAGGGCCGTGACCTTAATTAGGCCTGTATGTGCTGATGGGCTGGCCCATCCCTGCTCAGCCCTGTTCTTGTCCCCTCCCATCCTCGCCGGCTCTCCCTGTGCTGATGCACACCCGCCCTCATGAATGACCTCCTTAGTCTATAAGGATACATTAGTATGTTATGAAGAAAGGTCTACGTATGCAGTTGGTGGTATAATTCAAGCGATGAGAAAGTGTTGCAAGAAGTGAGATAGGATATTAATAGTGAAAAAGAAGGATCTTTGACAGATAGTAAAGTAAGGTAATCTAATGATGTGATATGATATGTCAGTTTAATGAATATGTAAAGGGAAATGAAATTCTAGGATTGATCTGCAGCTATAATGTGCACAGCTAGTGCTTTTTATTCCTACTATCTGTATGGGTTTGTATTGTAGTATGAAATGGATTCTCTGATTCAATGGATTGGGAAGAGGGATGCATACTGTTGTGGAATTTTATAGAAGTAGACAGCACAGGTAACAGTTTGTAGGAACAAATAAGGCAGGACTGTGTGTTTAGCAAGAGATAATTGCACAGTTCTCAAGGGCATAAGGAAATTCCTTCTTGCCAGTTACCAGCATGCCTTTTTAGGGAAGTTACTTTTAGAGTTTTCAGGGTGGATATCAATATAGAACACAGCTAAAGTATAGCATGAATATTGCTAATTCTTTTTCCTGTAGATTTTATAACAAAAACAACCTCTAGGTCCAATTGGAAGCAGCATTATTGAGAGTTAAATCTGCATGATCGTAAGATTACGTTTAAGATTATTTTACAGGGATCTTGAATTTGACAATTGTGATGGAGGAAGGAAAAATCTTCAAAAACGATTAACCATTCTTTACTTGTGTTTGTAAATAAGTTTAATCCACAATGTGCACATTTTGTTTTCTAAGTTTTGAGGATCCAAGCTTATCCTGATTAAGAGAATTTGTCTACTAATTTCATTCCATGTATAAAAATGCAAATGCTGAGATGTTCATTGTAAATAGTCCCTCCTTGAGCTTCTTATAACTGCAGATAAGAATTTATGGAGAATGGTTAAGCATATATTCTCCTGTTTTATCTATGATTAATTTGTAGTTGCGCATGAGTGAATAGGAAGATCTTCCATGTATGCTTTTGGTGTACTTAGATATCCTAAAAGGTTGTGATAATTGCATGATAACAAAAACTAAGAAGAAAATGCTAAGGGATGGAATGGCTACCAAAAAATTATGAATGTGCTTAATGGAAAAGATACATGTTACAGCTTTGCTGAAAATTGAATTGCAAGTCAAAGCAAGTTTATTTGATTAAAGGAAATAATAAAAAAAAGAGTAAAAAGAAAAAGAAAAAAAAGAGAAAGGAAACAACCAACATGATTGTATACAATGGATTTTATTTTTGTTTTAATTTTTTTTGTACTTTGTTGTCTTTGATGAAAGGCTGCTAATCAAGTCAATAAACCTTAAACCTTATTATCTACATCTATTAACTTCTAAAAAAAATCTAGGCTAAAATTAATTAAAAACACAGGTTTTATAGAAAGTCAAGTAAAATCTTTTGCAGTCTAATGTTTAATGGGAGTGAACTCGTAATGGGAGTCAGGGCTGCTACAAATAAACAGGCTGATGTAGAAAACTAGTGCAGCCTTTAAGCACATTTAAGCACTTTTAAGTACATTTACTGCTGCTGCCAAATGCAGAAAAGAGATGGACGCACATGTAAACAGCAAAGGAAAAACTAGTGCATAATTAACACCAAGAGTATTTAAATGTATTTAAAATATAGGCAAATGAGCTGCACATAATGAAATGGTATGTAAATATTGCCTGCGCCCGATGCAGAGAAACGCATAGAGGATTTTGCAACCAGCCTTAGCGCCTATATCTTGGGTCTGAAGTGGCTTAAACATCTAGTGCGTGCCCCTGACAGTATTTTGATGGCATCATCCCCGATGCCTGAATTATCTGAGGAGAAATGTCAAAGATGATACAGGCATTGGGGAAAGCCCCTGATGCCATCAAAATACTGTCAGGGGCTGACGCCCCCGACAGAAGGCGAATCCCTCATGGCCCCCTCCCAAAAGAAAATTCATATGAACCACTATTAGTATCTGGTGCAGACCATGTTGAAGCACTCAGCAGATCTAAAAGAGCAAGTAATATATACAGCCTTTCATCTAAATGTCTATGAATTACATTGGAGAGGGCCACTAAATAATCTCACTGCTGAAACTCAGTGATGGAATTCCAAATGGCATGGGACAGACTCAGTGGATACCTTTTTAGCAAAAGAATGAAATCAAAGAAACTTTAATATCTTTTATAATTCAACAAATGGAGGGAAGTGCTCTGCATGGAGATGTGGGTACAACCACTCCAGCCACCCTACTAGGCAGATTAGATGGATCATATTGGTCTTTATCTGTTGTCATATACTATGTTACGATGTGACCATCATTTCAAGAAGATTGGATGTTGTTGTTGTGTGCCATTGAGTCAATGCTAAGAGTAAAGGCGCGGGCAGGGTCCCGGCGCCTGCGGGTAACCGGGTGCTCGGCCTGGTGCGGGACCCTGTCTGCGCCTGATTGGTGCATTGGGAGGTGGGGGAGGCGCGCTTGAGTCAGGACCCAAGGCGTTCTTTGAACTGATTGGCTCTGCTCACGTGAGCGCGCGGGGGAGCCAATCGGAGCAGGGGGCATGTGCTCAGGCTGCAGCGGTGGCTGAGCACATGTAGGGAGTCTTCTCAGAGGCTTCCCACCTTCCCACCCTTTATATTAAGGGATAGGTGGAGGGATTTGGGGTGTCGCAGCATTGGGGGGGGGGCAGGATCCTGGAGGTTTCCGGGGTCCGGAGCCTTAGGCTACTTGGGGTGGGGGCGGGGTGCCCATGACCCGGATAAACCCTGGCAGACTTGTGCTACTGACATGGTCGAGTCGGATAAGGGTGATAGGAACTTGGCCGGTGGCTTGACCGGGCAGGGGCGGAGGCGAGGTCACCTTGCTAATTGTACGGCTGGTGACAGATCGCTCCGCTGGGGGTTGGTTGTTGTTGATTATTATTCAGAGTGTTCAAATGTTGGCTTAGTAATAAAGCTGTGACCAGTTGCTTCCAAGAACAGTGTCGGTGTCTTTTGTGGGTAACCCATGGGGTTGGGGGAGGGGGGGCGAGGAAGATTTGGGTGTGTGTGTGTGGAATTTGGGGGAAGGATGGTGTGCGAATGTGGTAAAGGGTGAGCATCGGGTCCGGCTACCCGGTTACTCCTGTCAACCCTATGGATAGTTTTGTCCATGTTGTTATGGCTTCTTTAGGATATGCCATGAAAATAAAGGCATTAGAAATGTCAAATTCCATCATGCATTTTAAATGTCATTAAATTGGCTTGTAATGCTACTAAAGGAAAAAGAGGAGTTAAAGGATTCCTCCTTTACATAACAATGCCTGCATTGTAATATAAACAATCTTGTTTTATGTCCTGCAAAATATAAACCGTGACATTTCCTTACTAAAGTAATTCGTTTAAAAAAGCTACAGTAGCATTACTGTATTATAAAACTTTGCTCTAAATCATGAAGTATTTACAGAAAATAAATATTTTACATACAATAAAAGTAAATATAATTTCCTATTCTATTATGGTATAATGGTAAATGCACTGAAGAAGAATGTTCTGCTTTACTCTGGAATTATCATAGCTATGCATAGTTCATCACAAGTACAGTAGATCACTAAGGTCATCGATTGTGCTTTGAACTATATTGCACTGTATAGTACAAACTGTAAATAAACTAAAGCTCTAACTACAAGAAACTAATCAAAGTATTGTAAATAAACTAAGAGACTGTAACATAGATCCCTCTTTTTCTCATGTGTTGTTGATACCAAAACTACTATTACATGGTACAAAAAACAACAGGTCAGTGGTTGATTCAATGTAACCAACATGCAGTAACTAAATAATGGCTGTGTTGTATTCATAGACTTAAGTCTACAGTAAAAGCATTTACTGTGATGTCACTATGGTCATTGTCCTTCTGTTCCATGCCCATTTTCCCTTCACTGCAATTATTGCCTTTCACATTCTTTCTATGGACACAACACATATGTATAAGCACATGCATACATTCTACCTATTTAAATTAGAAATGTAGATTAATAAAGTTAAAATAAGAAATGCATCTTTCAGTACTATGTCTAGGCATGAGAGTAATTATGGAAACTTGCTTCTGATTGGTCAGTGAAATTTCATCTGTATGATCTGTTATCTAATTGAAGCATTAACAATATTATACATCTTGAGTAAGGAGTAAGAGTAAAAGTTGAATGACGCCTGGTTATGCACTGTACAATCCAGAATGTCTGCTCGGGGGATATTCATGTTGATATTGTTGACTGAATTGAAATTTTTGAACTGGAGAATATGATATAAAAACATTGCTTAGCCTAAGAATATTGTGCAAATTATTTTATAAGCATCCCCACATGTTAATAGTAGCATTTCCATGTGTAGACTGACATACATGTAAATTATATTTTAGAATAGGGGCTATTTAAATTTAGCTGTGCTTACTATGTTTAGATCTCCAAGAGGTATGGAGAGGATAGGGTTAGGGAAGGCCTACACTATAGATAAAGAACCCACAGGTTCCTGCAGGGCCGTTAAAGGATGTTTTTAACAGATCCTTGGAGACAGGAGAAGTTCCACAGGACTGGAGAAGGGCTGATGTGGTACCTCTTCACAAAAGTGGTAATAGGGAAGAAGTGACAAACTACAGGCCAGTAAGCCTTACCTCGGTGGCAGGAAATGTAATAGAGGTGCTTCTGAAAGAGCGAATAGTGGACTTTCTCGAAACCAACAGGTTGCATGATCCGAGGCAACATGGTTTTACCAAAGGATGATCTTTCCAAACAAATCTAATTGAGTTCTTTGACTGGGTGACCAGAGAACTATATCAAGGGCATGCGATGGATGTGATCTACCTAGATTTCAGCAAAGCCTTTAATGCTGTTCCTCATAGGAGGCTTATCAATAAACTCAACAGCTTGGGGATGGGTTCCAAGGTGGTGAACTGGATCGGAAATTGGTTGACTGAGAGACGACAGAAGGTGATGGTAAACGGAATTCACTTGGATAAAGAAATGTGATTAGTGGTGTGTTCTAGGGTTCAATTTTGGGACCGGTACTGTTCAATATATTTGTGAGTGATATTGCTGAAGTACTGAATGGAAAAGCCTGTCTTTTTGCAGATGACATGAAAATTTGCAACAGAGTGGACTTCCCTGAAGGACTGGATAACATGAGGAAAGATCTATAAAAGCTGGAAGAATGGTCTAATGATTGGCAGTTAAGATTTAATGTGAAGAAGTGCAACGTCATGTACTTGGGAAGCAGATATCCAAGGGAATTGTATGCGATAGGGGGTGAGAGGTTGGTGTGCACAGACCAGGAGAAGGACCCCGGAGCGATTGTTTCTGAGAATCTCAAGGTGGCGAAACATTGTGACAAGGCCGTGGCAAAAGCAAGCAGGATGCTTGGTTGCATACAGAGACGAATTACCAGCAGAAAAGAAGAGATACTAATGCCACTGTACAAGTAGCTGGTGAGGCCTCATTTGGAATATTGTGTTCAGTTTTGGAGACCATATCTTGCAAAGGATATAAAAAGAGTGAAAACGGTTCAGAGGCAGATGGCCACAATGATTTGGAGCCTGCGTCAGAAGACATGAGAAGAGACTTGAAGACCTAAATATGTCGGGAGGAGAGGAGAGACAGGGGGGATATGTTTCAGACTTTTAAATACTTAAAGGGTATTAATAAACAAACAAACCTCTTCCAAAGATGGGGAAGCTAAACTAAACTAAACTAAAGGGCATAACATGAAACTGCAAGAGAGTAAACTGAAAGGCAATGTCAGGAAATACGTTTTCACTGAAAGGGTGGTGGATGCTTGGAATACCCTGCCGATGGAAGTGGTGGGAGCAAATACAATGACAGACTTCATACTGACATGGGACAGACACAGTAGATCCCTTTATAGCAACAGGATAAAATCAAAACAAACATAACTATCTCTTATATCTCAACAAATAGGGGTGACCTACACGGAGCGGTGGGTACACCCCTAAACAAAGGCATGTAGAGGGTTGACCTGCATGGAATGGCAGGTGCACCTATTCTTGCCACCTTGCTGGGCAGACTAGATGGACCATACTGGTCTTTATCTGCAGTCAAATACTATGTTACATCTTACAAAGGGAATCCACGTCCATTAGAAGAAATGGTGCTGTCAGCACTTACAATTGCCCTGAGGCAACCTCAGTTGCCTCTGATCACTGCCCAACACATCCAATTTCTCCCACTCTCCAAAGTATCAAATCCCCCTATCTGAACTTCTCTAGCATGAAGAACTCTCCATCTCACCATCTGACCCTCCTAGCAACAAGGCATTCCCTAAGGCCTCCTGTTGCAGATTCCTCCCCCTCTCACTCACAATCCCCTTCCCCACTCTTGTCTTATGGTACTGCCACAGTATCACAAGATTACTGCTAGGGGTCATGGGTGCTATTTTGAAACCTGGACCTAAAAGACAGGAGTGGATATTGCTTCTGCTTCCACTAAAATCCTGGGACCCTGGTAAGGTTAGGGAAGAGGATCAGAGGGTGGGGGGCCTACCAGAGGAGGCCTTGGGGGGATGCCTTTTTGTCAGGGGCTCCAGATGGGGTGATCAGATGCCTGGGGGGGGGGGGATATGGGGAGATTAGATGTCTTGGAAGGATCAGGAAAGGGATGTATTTATTTATTTAGACAGTTTGTATACCACCTTATCCTTCAATCAAAGTGGTCACAACACAATTGGGGGATACATTTAACACAAGGGGATATGAGACACATACACTAATACTTACAGGGAACATGGGCAATGGAGGGTTAAGTGGCTTGCCCAAGACCACAAGGAGCACCTGAGAGACTAGAAACCCCAGTCCTTCTGGCCCAAGGTTGCTGTCCTCCAGCAGGATTTGAACCCCTGACCTTCTAGCCTGAGGTAACTTGCCCCAACCACTAGGCCACTCCTCCCAATGTCTTGATTAAATGTCTTGGGGAGGGAATATGGGTGGCATTTAGAACAGGAGTGGCAATTTTAAAAAGCTGCTCCCATACACTTGTGGGGGTACTTGCATAATTGTTTTCCCCCACATGCAGTTTTTTTTAAATTGCTGCTCCTGCTGGACATGGAGAGACATCCACATGCAATCCTGCTCTGTGTGTGGCAATCCTCTTTTAAAATACTATGGGAATTCTCCACATCCCAACCTGGACATGTGAATTCCCCTCTCCACATACTGCTTTCCAAAGTCTGCTTTCACAAATAAGCCAGTTTTTCATAGGGCATCTAGGGCTGGGACATTCACAATTCCCTGTTCTGCTGAACATGGAGCCCTTTGCAAAATACATATTAGGACACTGGCAAATACATGTGAATTTTCCACCACATAGAGTGGGAGTATCGATTTCCCACACCTACATGTTCAAAAAGGTTTACACACATGAGCACCAGCAATCACATGTGAAAGTGCTGATCTTGTAACATACACATGTATTTGCCAGCACTTACTTATGAAAGTGCTAGATATCACAAAACTACATGTTCGAGAGGAACTAATTTAGGAGCTGATTGGATAGTGCCAATGAATAAATATTCTGTACATGTAATTCCATTATAAAATGGGAATGCATGGAGAAATATTTAATTGCTGCAGTCATTTTTGAAATGCTGGCCTCGATAGTTAAATAGAAACCAGATATTCAGTGCTAGTATTCGTATAGTAGTTGATATTAAATATCCTGTCTTTATGACCATGTGGCCACTATCCAGATAGCCATTTATGGCAGCTTTTTGCTGTCCTAAGCTATCTGGATAACTATCCTTCTAGTGGCGTTAAAAATTGCCTCTATGTGGATGTGCTTATAGATGGTATAAGCAGCACGTCCCCATGGGCCCAGCAGCACGTACAGGTCTGTGACCTGAATCGGCCCTGTACGTGCTGCCGTGTTGGCCCGCCCCCGCTCTGCCCTGTTACTGACCCCTCCCGCCCCCCGTTGGCTCTCCCCGACCTGATGCACAGGACGTACAGGGAAAGCCAGAGAGGGAATCGGGCATGGATGGTTTGCAGGGCTACACGTCCCACCATGTTCATGAATGACCTCCTAAGTGTGCCATGATAAAAAGTTCCATAGTCTGAAAATGCAGTCACACTAAAGCTCCCACACTATCTGAGCAATGTATGTTGGAGTGGGGACTAGTTGGTTCTTGGGTGGAGCATCTCCTCTGCAGGTAGCATGGGTGTTGTGGATGCTTGTTCAGCATTGACATGACACTTAGCATGGGTGCACTTAAGTGTACCCATGCTGACTGCACCAAAGACATCAAGCATGGGGGTGGCATTATACCCATGCTAGAAACATGGCGAAATGCTGGGCATGCCTCAGTTTACTAGGGTGAGTCAAGTTGAGCTTAGTAAACATGCCCCTTCATGAACTAAATATTGATATGGTTTATATATTCTGAACATTCTAAACATTTTCTGTTAGTCTGAATTTTTTAAGTAAACCATGAAAGCCACTGTAAAATATGTTATTAAACAAATTTTCTCTGTTTTCTTAACTTGATATCAACCACCGTTTTTGTTTTGAGAAACATCAACATTTTTAAAATATCTACTGTTAAAGAACAAAGAGCTTGCTATATGATATGGACACTATTAGTTTTAAAGAGGCTAAAAGCAGACTGACTCAAAAGTTAAATAAAAAAATATATATACATGATTCATTTTCTTTATTGGTGAATTGTTTTAGTTTAGGTTGTGCTTCTTTTAGGGCCCTATTTACTAAACTGCAGTAAGATTTTGCAATTAACATGGTTAACTGCAAAAGTTAACCCAAGGTAGCTTCAAATTCTCGATGGTTATAGTTGGGAATGAAGGTAGCCATGCTGGTCAATAGTTGCTACTGCCTGTTCTCGGCATGGCCGCAGGTCTGAAGATGTAGCTAACTGTACTGCATTATTGACTGTGTTCACAGTTAATGCATCATCACGACCAGGGCTGGTGCAAGGATATGAGGCACTCTAGGTGAGCCTCATTCCGGGTGCTCCTCTGCTCCTGCCCATATCTCCACTTCCGTGGCTGCCACCCCTCTCCAGGACCAACAGCAGCTGCAATGACTTGAAACAGCACAATGGTGCTTACCAAAACCTCCAGTGCTGTCCCTGCTTCTGCTCCCTTCGATGCAAACTTCCTTTTGCATGAGGACGGAAACAGATGGTCCAGATTAATGTGCAATGGAGATAGTAAGCATGCAAATCTGCCTTATGTATATTCATTATGGGTATCCTGGAAAAACTAACCCCATGAGTGGCCCTGGAGGACTGTCAATGAATTCCAGTGTGGTAAAGAGTTCCTGTTTGGCTGTCTCTCCAGTCTCCTTTATAAATACGACCAATTGGTTTCAACTTTTTGATTATTGCTATTTACTTTAAACCTGTCATGTTGTGCAGACTTTCCCAAACTCATCTAGATAAATGAGAGAAAATAAACCAGATAGAGAAACTTCAAAATGTCTTCTCTGGGAACGTAGAAAACTGTTAACCAGATAGGAAACATTTTCAGAATGGAACAAATCATTAGAAACACTATGACATTATGGAAGTATGCCACACTCGCAAAGACAAATTTTAGAAAGGCCATTGATGTGGCTACAACAGTGTCCAAGTGAAAATGTCTGCAATGCTATGTCAATTTTAAAGGTGAAGTTGAGCACATGTAGGTCCTATCTAAAATCGGCATAACTCTGCCCCTCAGCATAGACATGTGGGTCACAGCAAACCAGGAAATGCAGGCATGCATGGGAATGGACATCCATGTGCAAAAGAAAATGCTATTTCACAAATGTATGCATGGAAAATATAAACAAGGGAAGTCCTGTGACTTGCACATGTACATGCTGGTATTTCGGAATGTCGGCATACATACGTGTATCATTACCATTTTGAAAATCTAGATGTCACGCTGCCCTTCCTCCATTACAGATGGTTCTGTGTCCACTGAAATAACATGTGGAGGGGGAAAAAAAAATTTTGAGATTAAGAGGAATGTTCCCTTTATTCTCTCTTGTTATGGGCTGACCGAAACGAGTACTTTTTAAAATGTTCCCACAGGCCGATGTAAATACCAATGTGGGGAATTTTCACTGGGCACATGCAACCTTCATATGAAATCAGAGATACATATGTATCTTTCTGCCCCGCCCAAACCATGTCCCAAAATGCCCCCAACACAGTCCTGTCTAACTTGGATGTCTTTTGGGACATGGATGTTATCTGTGTGTGTGAATGGTCATTTTCACATGTGGAAATCATGAATAGGGCTTCTAAAATAACTTCCTTAACATGTGACTTGGGATAAAAAAACAGAACCAAATGCTCTCTCACCACCCATATTCTTGGCAGTTATCAACTTTAAACACTTCTCTTACTAATGTACTTTCTCTACATACAGCATGCTGAATTCTTCATATGTTAAAATATTAACACTAGAAATCAATTTTGGTTCATAAATTACATTGTGAGGATTTGTATGCATCATTGATGCTGAGAGTTAAACTACTGGTAGCTTAACTACTGGCAGGGTCTTCTAAGATGGACAGGTCCCAGCTGACGTGCCAGACCAAGACAAACCACCCATCTGGGCAGCAGCAGAATGGGACGGTGTTGGCGGCAGAGGATCATATTTCTGTGACAACGGCAACAACACTAGACTTAAACTGCACAGAGGAAATACCTGGCAATCTACTTCTGTATCTTGCCACAAAAACCCAATGGATAGTGTCATGAGGTAGACAGCACAGACCCTGAAATATTAAGAAATAATAGGAAAGAAGAGCTTACCTTACAGCCACATGTGCAGTTGCAGCATTCACAGTGCAGAGAGGCAGGGAAAAGGAAAACAAACTTTCCACATGGTTTTAGTGACGCAGTAAGAATTGAGGGTTCCAATCAGGCTCACCTGGACCCAGACTCACGTTCTACGTTAGTTGAGCAGAGAGATAAAAACAGGTGGGAAATCCCACAGAGACAGAAGTGGAAGGAGAAGGAGAAGGGGAGAGAAGGGAAGCTGGAGCCTGGATTAGGGCTGGAGCAGGAGTTTGATTCTGAGGAGGAAAACAGAGACCAAAGGAAGTCTGACTGCAGTTCCAGGCAGGCTTGGAGAGAAGGTGAGAACAGCACTCCCAAGCAGTTACAGAAAGACACGTTGCCTTGAAGAACCAGGGCTGAAGAAAGGCAGGCTGATAAACCCAGGAGAGCTAAGAAAGACAGTAGCAAAGTCTTCCCAGCCAGAGGGGTCCTCATACCGAGGCAAACAGCCCAGCCAACAGAAGGCAGAGGTCACGTCCAGGGAAGCTCACTGAAGGCAGGAAGTGAGTTTCCTTCAGCCAAGCACAGTAACCGGTGTTCCCAAAGAAGAGCAGGCTGCAGGGCAGAGAGAAAGCCTTGGCTAGAAGCAGAGGAGGTTGAAACCATCTTCTCCACAGGAAAAGATAAGTACCCTATCTTTTGTGAAGGGAGAGAAGGGGGTCTCCGTGGGAAAAGCCAGGCTTACAACAAGCTAGTGAACTCTTATTGGCCTAAGCCGGGGGAAGAAATCCCCAGCACAGCTCCTGCTATCTGGGACACCCAAAAGCAGCTCCAACTTTCAGCAACTGAAGTTTCCCCAGGGCAAGACTCGGAGAGCAGTTTCACAGGGGCTCAGTGTCCCTACACCGGACCAGGTCCTGTCCCTATGCAGTGGGAGACCTATAGCACAGAAAACATCCCTGAGCCCATGGAATGTGCTTTATGTGTGGCTGATAACATAGAGTCTCTCTGTTAAGTAAAGGAGCAAGAAAGAAAGTGTATTTCTGCATATTGGAAATGTGATGGACTATTGTTTGCTGGAAAGAAGCATAATTATTATTTGTTAAGCATCCTCTACACCGGTGAAGCAACCGTTTTTTTATGTTGTCCTTTATTCTGTGACATCCTCAAGGGAAAGGGAATAAAACCCAACCTTAATTTCACTCTGGTCACGACTACAGTGTCCTTAATTTCCACAACTCAAGGCTATACCCGGGTCTAGGCAACCGCCTAGGACCGGCGTGGTCTCACAAATGGCGTAGTTCTTGGATGCCAGAAAAGAGGACACCGTACAAGAGGGATGGAGTCACCAGCGCCAGAGGACGCAACCAGGACGGCGGTGGAACCACGCCCAGACAATTCACAGGATCGGGAGCAGTCAAGAACCTTCTCAAGGCCAGAATCACCACCTGACTCAGGTAATAGTATCTGGGTACAGCCAGGGTGGGATTCTGAGGAGGTATCTGAGGGACTGAAAATCCTAGTCTGGTAGCATTGGAAAAAAAAAAAAAAAGAGAGGTTCCGCACTTGGTTTTTTTTTTCTTCTCTGATTATTGCAGGTTGTCAACATGGACACTCCAGCGGATATCCTGAAGTGGATGGGGCCCCAGTTTGAGAAGCAACGCGAACTTGCCCAGCAGTGCCAAGAACAAGCCCTAGCCACCATGCAGATACAGCAAAAGCCGCTGACGGACTTGTTGCAGGTGGTACTGCAGGAGCGGCAAGCCGAGAAGAAAACCGAAGGACACTTTGGTGGGGTAGGCCCACAGACATGTGGAATTTTGTCTTTTGGACAGTGGTCAGGAAAAGACAATATAGACGATTTTCTTGAAGCCTTTGAGCATGTAGCTCGTGGTGCAGGCTGGCCCGAGCAACAATGGGCGGTTCGCCTAGCTACCTCCCTGACGGGAGAAGCCCTGGCGGCATACAAGGCTATGCCGGCCGCCAGGCTAATGAGTATACTAATGTGAAAGCAGCCATACGGGATAGGCTAGGCCTGTCACCTATGGTATACCGTAGAATGTTGAGAGCTACAAAAATCCAACAAGGTGAAACTCCGAAGGCACTAGGCCAACGGATTCGTAGCCTAGTATGGAAGTGGCTCATGCCAGAAGGGAAGACAATAGAGCACATTTTAGATATGCTTGTGTTAGAGCAGTTCTTTGAAGCTGTGCCAGCTGAGGTAAGGTCATTCCTCACTCTAAAGAATTGCCGGACGGCAGACGAGGCTGCTCTCCTAACGGAAAGATTCATTGAGGCTCAGATAGCCCATGGACCGCAGGGAGAAGCTAGCGACTCGCGTGGCATGGCAAACTCTGGTAGAGTAATGAAAGACCCAGGATTAAGCATACCAGCTACAGAAAAATGTAGGAGTAAAGGTATAGCAAATGACTCTCGCATAGCATGTTTTAAATGTGGGAGGAGGGGTCACAAGGGGTATGAATGCAAAGAGCGCACAGCACTAATAGGGGAAAAAGCAAAGTATAGGCAAGGAGGTTTTCGCCTGGGGGTGGAGGTACATGGGGTGCAGGCCGAGGCCCTACTTGATTCTGGGGAGGACCAGACTATGATGTCAGAGCGGTTCTGGCGATGTTTACAGGCCAGCAACCAATACGCCCTAAATCAACCGGAAGGCGTGGCCAAGATAAAATGCATACATGGGGCGGCTAACCCTTACACCCTGTACAAGCTGTCCATAAAAGGGTTGGGTGTTAGGAAAGAGATTTTAGTCGCTTTAGTTCCCCGTCTCCCTTTCGACCTAGTGTTAGGCGAGATTGGCCGCTATTCGAGGAAGGGATAGGCGAAGGCCTACTAGGTGAAGAAGAGAGTGCTCCTAGGGAGTCCTACGTCCAGCAGGGGCGGGCCAGGTTGAACCCCGGAAGGCAGATAAGCGGGAAAAGGGGGGGCCCCAGAACAGCTGAAGGACAGAGGAGAAGGAAAAGCCTTAATGACTTTAATCCCGGGACCTTTGTTTGCAAAGCCTAAGAAGGGAGAGGCAGGTAAAAAAAATCCCGGAAAACATTAATGAAGCCAAAAAGGAAGGCTTTGTATTGAAGTACTGTAAGGCAGTCCCAACGCCCAAGGGCCACAAACAGCTAGCGCTGCTGCAGCTGGGTACGATCTGTTCAGCGCAGTAGAGGAAGTAGTTCCCAAGAGAGGAAAGGCATTAATAAGCACCGGGATACAAATACAGTTGCCAGCAGGTTGCTACGGGAGGATAGCACCCCGGTCTGGGCTCGCGGCCAAACATTTTATCGATGTTGGGGCAGGGGTTATTGACCCCAATTACAGGGGGGTTGTGCAGATTCTACTCTTCAACTTTGGGGAGCAGGATTTTAGGGTCAAGGTAGGGGACAGAGTAGGCCAACTCATATGCGAGCAGGTTGGGTTCCCCGAGATAAAAGAGATGCCATACCTGACCACTACCAGCCGGGGAGGGGGTGGTTTTGGTTTCACGGGGCAGAATGAGGTTAAGGCTATGGCCGCCCTCGCAGAAGAAAAGGTAGACGAGGACTTAGGACCCCAGGTCCATGAGTGTAAGGAAAACCCAGCTCCAAGAATGGGGGAAGAGTTGTCACAGCAGCAGCGGGACCAATTAACACGTCTGCTAGCAGGTTTTTGGGATGTCCTCACTCCATTGCCAGGAGAGACAGGGTTGGTAGCCCATGAAATTCACACTCCGCCGGGAGAAATAGTGCGGCAGAGGCCTTATCGCCTGCCGGAGGCCCGTAAGAGGGAAGTGGTAGAACAGGTAAGGGATATGTTAAAAATGGGAGTCATCGAGGAGTCCAAAAGCCCCTGGTGCAGTCCGGTGGTTTTGGTACCAAAACCGGACGGGAGCCTGCGTTTTTGTATAGACTTTCGTCGAGTCAACGCCATCTCCCTCTTCGATGCATACCCCATGCCGAGGATCGAGGAGTTGCTCGACAAGTTAGGGCAGGCACGCTATCTGACCACCCTTGACCTTACGAAGGGGTATTGGCAGATTCCGCTTACCCGTGCCTCTAGGCCAAAAACAGCTTTTAGCACACCCCTCGGCTTATTTCAGTTTAAGCGAATGCCGTTTGGATTGCATGGAGCAGCGGCAACATGCCAACGCTTGGTTGACCAGGTGCTACGTCCACACCACCAATATGCAATGGCCTATATGGACGATATTGTGATACATAGTGAGAATTGGGCACAGCATCTGCCTAGGGTGGAGGCCGTATTAAAAGCCCTACGACAGGCCGGTCTGACCCTGAATCCGGCCAAATGTTTATTCGCCGGGGCAGAGGTGAAGTATTTAGGGCACATGATCGGGAAGGGTATGGTGCGACCATTAGGCAGTAAGGTAGAAAGTGTCCAGAAGTTCCCCCGGCCAATAATCAAGAAACACCTTCGTAGTTTCCTCGGGTTGGTCGGTTATTACCGCCGGTTCATACCGCGGTTTGCGTACGAAAGTGCGGTCTTGACTGACATGTTGAGAAAAAATGCCCCAAATAATTTGGTCTGGTCAGCAGAAGCGGAGAAGGCATTCCTCCGGTTAAAAGGGAAGCTTTGTCAAGCCCCAGTATTGCGAGGGGTAGACTTCCACAGACCATTTATCCTACAGACGGACGCCTCGGAATCGGGTCTCGGGGCCGTCCTATCACAAGAGTTTGAGGGAGTAGAGCACCCCATTCTATATTTAAGTAGGAAACTGTCCGGGGCAGAGTTTAATTACGCAACGGTGGAGAAAGAATGCCTGGCGATTAAGTGGGCGGTAGAAGCCCTCCGTTTTTATCTCACGGGTCGCCGGTTTATACTTGTCACTGATCATGCACCCCTAAAGTGGCTAGGTATGATGCAGAATCATAATCCGCGGCTCACTCGCTGGCATTTGGCCCTGCAGGCATTTAATTTTACTGTAAAACATAGGGCAGGCAAGCTCCACCTTAACGCGGATGCATTGTCGCGTATTCCGTGCTGTACGGACACTTGTCCCTCAGCCCGCAATAGCTTAAGAGGGGGGATATGTCATGAGGTAGACAGCACAGACCCTGAAATATTAAGAAATAATAGGAAAGAAGAGCTTACCTTACAGCCACATGTGCAGTTGCAGCATTCACAGTGCAGAGAGGCAGGGAAAAGGAAAACAAACTTTCCACATGGTTTTAGTGACGCAGTAAGAATTGAGGGTTCCAATCATGCTCACCTGGACCCAGACTCACGTTCTACATTAGTTGAGCAGAGAGATAAAAACAGGTGGGAAATCCCACAGAGGCAGAAGTGGAAGGAGAAGGAGAAGGGGAGAGAAGGGAAGCTGGAGCCTGGATTAGGGCTGGAGCAGGAGTTTGATTCTGAGGAGGAAAACAGAGACCAAAGGAAGTCTGACTGCAGTTCCAGGCAGGCTTGGAAAGAAGGTAAGAACAGCACTCCCAAGCAGTTACAGAAAGACACGTTGCCTTGAAGAACCAGGGCTGAAGAAAGGCAGGCTGATAAACCCAGGAGAGCTAAGAAAGACAGTAGCAAAGTCTTCCCAGCCAGAGGAGTCCTCATACCGAGGCAAACAGCCCAGCCAACAGAAGGCAGAGGTCATGTCCAGGGAAGCTCACTGAAGGCAGGAAGTGAGTTTCCTTCAGCCAAGCACAGTAACCGGTGTTCCCAAAGAAGAGCAGGCTGCAGGGCAGAGAGAAAGCCTTGGCTAGAAGCAGAGGAGGTTGAAACCATCTTCTCCACAGGAAAAGATAAGTACCCTATCTTTTGTGAAGGGAGAGAAGGGGGTCTCCGTGGGAAAAGCCAGGCTTACAACAAGCTAGTGAACTCTTATTGGCCTAAGCCGGGGGAAGAAATCCCAAGCACAGCTCCTGCTATCTGGGACACCCAAAAGCAGCTCCAACTTGCAGCAACTGAAGTTTCCCCAGGGCAAGACTCGGAGAGCAGTTTCACAGGGGCTCAGTGTCCCTACACAGGACCAGGTCCTGTCCCTATGCAGTGGGAGACCTATAGCACAGAAAACATCCCTGAGCCCATGGAATGTGCTTTATGTGTGGCTGATAACATAGAGTATCTCTGTTAAGTAAAGGAGCAAGAAAGAAAGTGTATTTCTGCATATTGGAAATGTGATGGACTATTGTTTGCTGGAAAGAAGCATAATTATTATTTGTTAAGCATCCTCTACACCGGTGAAGCAACCGTTCGTTTATGTTGTCCTTTATTCTATGACATCCTCAAGGGAAAGGGAATAAAACCCAACCTTAATTTCACTCTGGTCACGACTACAGTGTCCTTAATTTCCACAACAAGGCTATACCCGGGTCTAGGCAACCGCCTAGGACCAGCGTGGTCTCACAATAGTCACAACAAAACAAATTGCACTATAGTGCTGAAAGATGGAACCCCTAGGTCATAAGGCACTCAACTGGCTACTGGGGAGGAGCTGAAAACCTTTCACAGTAAAGCTAGCATTTATGAGGTGGTTGGATCAAAGCCCTCGGGACATCTTACTGCTGATATAGCTGCATATGAAATGAGGGTCAGAAGCTGCAAGATGTCTTACATAATGGGAATGTAACGTGCAAAGCATGAACCAAGGGAAGTTGGAGGTGGTCAAGAATAAAATGGAATGTGTACAACTCGATCTGTTTGGTGTCAGTGAACTGAAATGGATTGGCATCAGGCACTTTGGATCTGATGATCACATGTCTACTATGCTGGAAATGAAAGACAAAGAAGAAATGATGTTGCATTTTTAATCAAGAAGAAACTTGCAAGAACTGTAATGAAATTCAATGCAATCAGTGAACACTTAATTTCTATTCGTCTATGAGGAATGCCTATCAACACAACTATAATCAGGGGCGGCCCAAGGGGGGTGCGGGGCCATATGCGGAGACTCGGTGCGGGGCCTCATTTGCATAAGTGGCCTTATTTGCATAATGTTACCATACACTAACTTTTAGTAAACATGTCTCTTAATGAGTGTATGGATAAAGAAAGACTAAAAGATTTCTACATAACCAGTGCCAACCGCCAGGCACATTAGGAACTACTACAAACGCTGCCCATTTAGAACCTATAGCAAACCTGCCGTATCCTGACAGCATTACCAGGACTCACAAAGCACCATACCCTACCTATCAAAAGGCAACACTGCAAATATTAAACCAATACATTTCAGAGAATACTGGGGAGAACAAGTGGCAATGTCAAATAGGAATTACATAAACAGAATACCTCAGCTCAGTTACACATGCAGAACATAGACCATCACCAAACAAGGAATCCCAATTCAGAAACGTGAAGGCAATAATTAAACTGGGAACCCCAAAAGCCAAACTTGGAATGTACAACAACACTGTAGAAATAAAACTATAAATTAATTTCCTCTTGTACCAAACAAAGTGCAGACGTTAATGATGCACATTTTATGTATATAGTTTATGTATATAGTTAACCCAGTTATCCAAGTTTGTATTCCTGTTCAATGTAAAACCTGACAGTTTGTCGTTATGGTCGTTTTGTTATGATGTAAACCGCACTGATTCTAAATAGCGCGGTATATAAGAAACTGTAATAAATAAATAAATAAATAAATTTCCCAGAGCTTTCATATTCCAGTTAATAAATTCAAAATAAAGAGAGTTTATGCTCCTGTTACAATGTACTGTCCAAGTTTAAACTCCTGCTACAATGTAAGCACAGAACAGTTTTCTGACTGTGCACCCTTGTTGTATGTAAACCGCACTGATAACAAATAGCGCGGTATATAAAAGCTGTTAAATAAATAAAAATAAATAAATAAATATCTTTCTACCTTTTGTGCATTTTTTTCAGTTGCAATTGCTCCAGCCACTTTCTTCTGGTTTCTTCATGTTTTCTGCTAACTCTCCATCGTCTGCTGTCCATTTGTCCTTTCTTCTCTCTTCTAGTTTTTTTCCATTCTCTCTCTCTCTACATCTGCTTTAACATACTAATCTTTCTCCTTTTGCTCTTTCCTCATTCCTATTTCATCCACACAAATTTTACCCCTCCATCCTCAATCCCCACTTACTCTCCCAATACCCGGCCAATTGTAGATTTTTCATCCCTCCCACACAAAATATTTTTCCCCTCTCCATTTTACTCTCCCAGCCCCATCCCATTCTAATCCTCCCCCAACATCAGCTCCCTTCTAGTTCCAGTCTCACCCAGCATCCATTCCCTTCTAGTCCCTGCATCAGCCCATTTCCAGTCCTAGCTCCCCATCAGCCCATTTCCAGTCCTAGCTCCCCCATCCATTTCCAGTCTGAGTCCCTTCATCAGCTCATTTCCAATCCTAGCCCCCCATCAGCCCATTTCTAGTCATTTCCTAGCCCCACCATCAGCCCATGTCAAATCCTAGCTCCCCTCCACTCAGCCCAATTCCAATCCAAGCCCCCCATGAGCCTACTTCCAGTTCTAGCCCCTCCATGAGTCCATTTCAATTCAAGCCCCCACAACAGCCCATTTTCAATATTAGCTCCCCCCAACAGCCCATTTCCAGTCCTATCCTAGCTGCTCCATCAGCCCATTTTCAGTCCTAGCTCCCTTCCCTCACAGCCCATTTCCATTCCAAGCCCCCTCCCCATCAGCTATTTGCAGTTCAAGCCTCCCCTTCCACTCAGCCCATTTCCAGTCCTAGCAACCCCCCAAACCATTACCAGTCCTAGCCCCCATCAACCCACTTGCAGTCCTAACCCCCCATCACCCCATTTTCAGTTTAAGCCCCCCTATAACCCATTACCAGTCCTAACCCCCCATCAGCCCACTTCCAGTCCTAACCCCATCAGCCCATTTCCAGTCAGCCCCCCATAGCCCATTGCCAGTCCTAACCCCCCTCCATCAGCCCACAGCCCATTACCAGTCCTAACCACATCAGCCCACCTCAAGTCCTAACCCCTCCCCATCAGCCCATTTCCTGTCCTAGCCCCCCATAGCCCATTATCAGTCCTAACCCCCGCATAGCCCATTACCAGTCCTAAGCCCCCATCACCCCATTTCCAGACAGGCCCCATCAACCAACAGCCCCTTACCAGTCCTAACCCCCCCAACAGCCCACAGCCCATTACCAGCCCTACCCCATCAGCCCACCTCAAGTCCTAACCCCTCCCCATAAGCCAATTTCCTGTCCTAGCCCCCCCCCATAGCCCATTATCAGTCCTAATCCCAACATAGCCCATTACCAGTCCTAACCCCCCATCACCCCATTTCCAGACAGCCCCCATCATCCAACAGCCCATTACCAGTCTTAACTCCCCCCCCAGCCCATTACCAGTCCTAACCCCCCCATAGCCCATTACCAGTCCTAACCCCCCATCACCCCATTTCCAGACAGCCCCCATCAGCCCACAGCCCATTACCAGTCTTAACCCCCCCATAGCCCATTACCAGTCCTAACCCCCCCAACAACCCACAGCCCACCTCAAGTCAAGTCCTAACCCCCTCCATAGCCCATTACCAGTCCTAACCCCCATCACCCCATTTCCAGACAGCCCCCATCAGCCCACAGCCCATTACCAGTCTTAACTCCCCATAGCCCCTTACCAGTCCTAACCCCCCCCAACAGCTCACAGCCCACCTCAAGTCAAGTCCTAACCCCCTCCATAGCCCATTACCAGTCCTAACCCCCATCACCCCATTTCCAGACAGCCCCCATCAGCCCACAGCCCATTACCAGTCTTAACCCCCCCATAGACCATTACCAGTCCTAACCCCCCCAAAGTCCCACAGCCCACCTCAAGTCAAGTCCTAACCCCCCATAGCCCATTTACAGGACTTTCACACCATTTCACCAGTGCGATAGTGCGCTCACCAGACCACAGCCCATTACCAGTCTTAACCCCCCCCCATAGCCCATTACCAGTCCTAACCCCCCCAACAGCCCACAGCCCACCTCAAGTGAAGTCCTAACCCCTCCATAGCCCATTACCAGTCCTAACCCCCCATCACCCCATTTTCAGACAGCCCCCATCAGCCCACAGCCCATTACCAGTCTTAACTCCCCCCTAGCCCATTACCAGTCCTAACCCCCCAACAGCCCACAGCCCACCTCAAGTCAAGTCCTAACCCCCTCCATAGCCCATTACCAGTCATAACCCCCAGCACCCCATTTCCAGACAGCCCCCATCAGCCCACAGCCCATTACCAGTCTTAACCCCCCCATCGCCCATTACCTGTCCTAACCCCCCAACAGCCCACAGCCCACCTCAAGTCAAGTCCTAACCCCCTCCATAGCCCATTTCCAGTCCTAACCCTCCATCACCCCATTTCCAGACAGCCCCCATCAGCCCACAGCCCATTACCAGTCTTAACCCCCCAACAGCCCATAGCCCACCACAAGTCAAGTCCTAACCCCCTCCATAGCCCATTACCAGTCTTAACCCCCCATCACCCCTTTTCCAGACAGCCCCCATCAGCCCACAGCCCAGTACCAGTCTTAACCCCCCATAGCCCATTACCAGTCCTAACCCCCCTCAGCCCCTTTCCAGACAGCCCCCATCAGCCCACAGCCCATTACCAGTCTTAACCCCCCCATAGACCATTACCAGTCCTAACCCCCCCCAAAATCCCACAGCCCACCTCAAGTCAAGTCCTAACCCCCTCCATAGCCCATTACCAGTCTTAACCCCCATCACCCCATTTCCAGACAGCCCCCATCAGCCCACAGCCCATTACCAGTCTTAACCCCCCCATAGCCCATTACCAGTCCTAACCCCATCAGCCCACAGCCCACCTCAAGTGATGTCCTACCCCCTCCATAGCCCAGTACCAGTCCTAGCCCCCCATCACCCCATTTCCAGACAGCCCCCATCAGCCCACAGCCCATTACCAGTCTTAACTCCCCCATAGCCCATTACCAGTCCTAACCCCCCCAACAGCCCACAGCCCACCTCAAGTCAAGTCCTAACCCCCTCCATAGCCCATTACCAGTCCTAACCCCCATCACCCCATTTCCAGACAGCCCCCATCAGCCCACAGCCCATTACCAGTCTTAAACCCCCATAGCCCATTACCAGTCCTAACCCCCCCAACAGCCCACAGCCCACCTCAAGTCAAGTCCTAACCCCCTCCATAGCCCATTACCAGTCCTAACCCTCCATCACCCCATTTCCAGACAGCCCCCATCAGCCCACAGCCCATTACCATTCTTAACCCCCCAACAGCCCATAGCCCACCTCAAGTCAAATCCTAACCCCCTCCATAGCCCATTACCAGTCTTAACCCCCCATCACCCCTTTTCCAGACAGCCCCCTTCAGCCCACAGATCTTTTTCAGTCTTAGCCCCCCCCCCAGCCCATTACCAGTCCTAACCCCCCATCACCCCATTTCCAGACAGCCCCCATCAGCCCACAGCCCATTACCAATCTTAACCCCCCTATAGCCCATTACCAGTCCTAACCCCCCCAACAGCCCACAGCCCACCTCAAGTGAAGTCCTAACCCCCTCCATAGCCCATTACCAGTCCTAACCCCCCATCACCCCATTTCCAGACAGCCCTCATCAGCCCACAGCCCATTACCAGTCTTAACCCCCATAGCCCATTACCAGTCCTAACCCCCCCAACAGCCCACAGCCCACCTCAAGCCAAGTCCTAACCCAATAAATAGCCCCTTACCAGTTCTAACCACAGATCACCCCATTTCCAGACAGCCCCCATCAGCCCACAGCCCATTACCAGTCTTATCCCCCCATAGCCCATTACCAGTCCTAACCCCCCAACAGCCCACAGCCCACATCAAGTCAAGTCCTAACCCCCTCCATAGCCCATTACCAGTCCTAACCTCCCATCACCCCATTTCCAGACAGCCCCCATCAGCCCACAGCCCATTACCAGTCCTAACCCCCCCAACAGCCCACAGCCCACCTCAAGTCAAGTCCTAACCCTCTCCATAGCCCATTAAAAGTCCTAACTCCCCCACCTCGGCTCATGTAAAATTTAAAAAAAAGAAAAAAACTGGCTGCTGTTGCTGCCGCCGCGGCAGCAGCAGAATGGAGTGTCCCGCAGGGCCCTTCTGCCTGGTTGAGCCCCTCTGCGCCGGCTTTCAGATACGCGAAAGGAGAGTGTCTCCCTCGCATCTCTGTTAAGCCCGCAGGGGCAGATGGGAAATTTCCCATCAGCCCCTGCGGGCTTAACAGAGACATGAGGGAGACACTCTCCCTTCGTGTATCTGAAAGCCGGCACAGAGGGGCTCAGCCGGGCAGGGAGAGCTCAGCCGGGCAGAGGGGGCCCCGCGGGACACTCCATTCTGTTGCTGCTGCAGCGGCAGCAGCAGCCAGCTTTTTTTTTTTTTTATTTAATTTTTAAAAAAGCAGAATGTTTTTTGCGCGGGGCCCCCTGAAGCGCGGGGCCCTGTGCAAAAAACATTCTTGCTCAATGGACGGGCCGGCCCTGACTATAATTCAGGTACATGCCCCAACAACAGCTGCAGAAGAGGATTAAGTTAATGAGTTCTATGAGCAAGTGGAAGCTGAAATTGATAGCACATGCAAATAGGATATCCTGATTTTTTGGGGGAAACTGCTAGGTACTTATGACCTAGGTTGGCCACTGTTGGAAACAGGATAATGGGCTTGATGGACCTTGGTCTGACCCAGCATGGCATATCTTATGTTCTAATGATAGTCAAGGGTGACTGGAACGCAAACATTGGCAACAAAGAAGAAAGTAAAGTGGTCCAAAAATATGGGCTTGGCAACAAAAATGAAGCTGGAGAAAGACTGATAGAATTCTGCTAGACCAGCGTTCTATTTATCTCAAACACCTTCTTCCAGCAACACAAGTGGCGACTGTACACATGGACTTCACCCAATGGAATGTACAAAAATCAAATTGACTACATCTGTGGAAGTCAACGATGGAAAAACTCTATAACATCAACAAAGACAATTCCTGGAGCTGACTATGGTATAGATCACCAACTACTAGTAAGCAAACTCAAGCTAAAGTTGAAAAAGAGCAAGCCACTCATGAGTGTAGCAAAATATGACCTTGAGAACATACTACCAGTATTTAAAGACTGCCTGCAAAATCAATTTTCTGCTTTAGATACAAATGACAGAGCTCCAGAAGAGTTATGGGATGACATGAAGAAGGTTGTGTTGGAAGAAATGAGAAGTATTTATAAAAGATGAAAAAGCAAAAACAAGCAAAATGGATGACCGAAGAAACTCTGAAAATTGCCCAGAAACACAGAGGAGAAAGAGAGGCAACCACAGAACTCAACAGAGATTTCCAAAGTGCAGCAAGACAAGACAAGGAGAAGTACTACAATGACAAATGTAAGGAAATAGAGTCAGAAATTATTACAGGAAGAACTAGATCGGCTTTCATAAAGCTACGAGAGTTGGAATGCTACAAGATGCTCAAGGATCCATGTTGAATGATGCTGAGAAGATCAAGAAAAAGTGGAAAGAATATAGAGAGTTATTAGACCATAAAGTTCAAGAGGACCAACAGTCGTTTCAACCTGTACCTTATTATCAGGAACCATTGGTGATGAAAGAAGTCGAAGCAACATTGAAAGCATTATCAAAGAACAAAGCACTGGGCATTGATGACATTCCCAATGAAGAATTACAGCAATCGGATGCAGCTGTTACTATACTTACAAGATTCTGCCAAGAAATTTGGAAGACATCATCAGGGCCAACTGACTGGAAAAGATCTGTGTGTATACCAATACTAAAGAAAGGTGAGCCAACTGACTGTGGAAATGATCGTACAATCGCTCTGATCCCCAATGCCAGTAAGAATCTACTGAAGATTCAGCAGACACTTCAACCATACCTGGAATGAGAACTTCCTGAAGTGCAATCAGAATTCAGGAAAGGGTGAGGAATAAGAAACATCATTGTGGATGTGAGATGGATACTTGAAAAGATAAAAGAATACCAAAAAGATATCTATATATGTTTTATCAACTACAGCAAAGCTTTGGACACTGTAAACCATGAGAAACTCTGGGACATATTAAGAAGCATGGATATACCAGAACACCTGATAGTTCACTTTCACAATCTTTACATTGTTCAAGAAGCAACTGAATGGAACAAGGAGAAACAGAATGGTTTAAAATCAGCAAAGTTGTACAACAAGGCTTCATACTTTTCCCTATATCTGTTTAATTTATATGCAGAACAAATCATCAGAAGGATGAAGGACCTAGACAAGATTCTCAAAAGCAGAGATGTCTCTCTCCATACCAAGATTCGACTCGTTCAAGACATGGTATTTTCAATAGCGTCTGAAAGTTGGACAGTGAAAAAGATAGACAGGAAGAAAATCTATGCCTTTGAATTATTGTGCTGGTGATGAATACTATGAACAAACCAGTCAGTACAAGAGGAAATCTAACCTAAGCTTTCCTTATAAGCTTAGATGATAAGACTTTGACTTCATACTTTGGACACATCGTGCGAAGAGAGAGATCGTTAGAGAAAGACATCATGCTTGGCAAGGTAGAAGGTCAACGCAAGAGAGGAAGGCCAGTAATGAGACGGGTCAATACAATAACATCAGCTATGGGTGCCACTCTGTCAACAATAAGCCACCTGACTGAAGACCAAACACAGTTTAGGACAGCTATCCAGAGGGTCGCCATGAGTCGGCCATAACCCCACCTGCACTCCTGCTCCTGTCTGCCCCTCACAAACACCTCTAGAGTGGGAATGGTAGGAAGAGTAAATTCTCAAACTGCTTGTCCCTCCTCCGACCCGCCAAAACTAACTGCTCCTAAACCTCCTACTCTATCCTTTGCTACCCTACTCCCTATCTCCACTCCACCTGACTACCTCCTCCCAATAAGCCGCTTCCAACTGGCCCCCTCCCAGCCTGTTAACATACCCACAGCTTAGTCTAAGGGGTATGTTTACTATTCAGTGGTAACGGCTTCCGTGCGATAACAGATTTCAATGGGGCCGCGGCTCCATTATTGCATGGAAGCCGCTACCACCGAATAGTAAACATACCCCTAAGAGTACACCTTATTTCCCTTAGGATGTTCCACTAAGTGGTAGAACGAAGAGACCAATTTGGAGGTAATTTTAAAAAAGAATTTTCATGCATAAAGGATTTTTATAAAATTACCCCAAGGACTACTTGGCATAAAAGTATGTATGATGCCAATAATGCATATCCAATAGAGTCTCGCATCCGCTACAAAACCATACTGAACCTTTTCAAAATCAAACAGGACATCTCAACGGACAGTCTGCAGGCAATCATCAACTTTGACTCCAGCCTCAGACCCAGAAGGATAGGTATCACGAACACCATCACAACCCCCAAAGAATCCACCAAAATGAGGCAAACCACTTCAAAGAGAACCATATCCCTGGCAGCACCTGCCATTTCGAACTCCCTCCCTAACAGCTTAAGATCAATGATCGATATTAAGGACTTCTGAAAATCACTCAAAACAACGCTCTACACAGAGCACTACGGGGACATTACGTGACTCTAATATTTACGCAGTATACCTTCCCCGCCCTGCGACAACTCCTCCCACTCCTTGTATATAACCTACTGTAGATAGCTCAAACATGTATATATTGCACCCCAATCAAAATGTACCTACCCACATACCCACATACACTACCTTCACCACCACTGCATGCCGACACCCCTGCACCATCCCAATTGATTTGTTTGCAGTGTAAACCACTTTGATTTAAGGATAAAGCGGGGTATAAATCCTTTTAAATAAATAAATAAATAAAATAGAATAGAATAGGATATTTTAGGTTGGACTTTGTCTGGATGGGGATTCCAGACTCTGGGATGTATATTATTTATCTCCCCGATGAAGTCCTCTTATGGAATTCGTTGGATGGAATTTCAGCAGGGAATAAGAGAAAAACAAGCAGGTTGGTTTTAGATGCCAGATATTAAAGAAGGTTGGTTGTTTCTTCCAACATATACTTATGTTTGTCTGTTTTTTTATCGTGTTTTGGTACTGTTCACTGCTTTAGATATCTAGATTCAGCTGGGGATATGGTTAATAAGCAGGCTTAAATCAATAAATTTTACAGACTGGATGTTCCCATCTGAAAAATTTAGAGAGCTAATTAGAATAAGGTGGCAAGTGGAGTCCCAGAGGAGTTGGTGCTAGTACTGCTGTTCTTTAATAATTTAAGCAATGATCTTGAGACAGGAGCAAGCAGCAATGATAGTAATTACTGGGACACCAAGCCATGTCACATTGTGCACATGCTAAAAGGACCAGGGGAGGCTCATGGCAATCTGCTGCCTGAGGTGAGGGATGAGATGCCGCTACCCCCCCCCCCCCAAAGTGGTGAGGGGGAGGCTCTCTCAAAACTCCAGTCAGGGATTGAACCAAACCAAAAAATCTGATTAGATAATGTGAAGGAAATGCAAGATGTTCGCACACCAAAGAGCGAGAACCACAGCACACTTTATAAAACCAAATTATAACTCATTTTTATTTTGTTGTTGTAAACAGCATTATTGTTCTTGCTTTTTCTTTTTGAACATATATTTTGCTTTCAAAGAACCCCCTCCCTCAACAATGGGAGCAGAACAGAACCAGGACATTCACCCACAGAACTCAATATCTCAAAAAAAAAAGAAAATCAGATTCTGATCATCTCACTAGTAATAACAAACATTCTCCAGTACCAGGCATTATTGTGAACTAATACAAAACCCTACAACAAAGTCACTGAGGATATGAAGAGCAAATCTACCATACCATACCAAAGCAGCACCAACTTCCAAAACTCACAAAAGGAGTCTACCAAAAAAAGCAGCACTGTAAATACTGCAGCGGGCCCTGGAACATCCAAACACCTATTTGAAAAGCTAAACAATTCAGATTACTACAGTACAGAGCCCTGAGTACAGACTCCATGTTAACAGAACACTTGGCCTTGGCCACAAACTCAGAACACAGACCCTTACCAAGTGCAGAATAAGTGACCATAACCTAAAAAAAAACACATGTAAAAATTAAACTGCTACTCAAAGAAATCCGATTCTGCATACAATGCAACACCAGAGAAATAGAAAGACATGCATTTCCCTGTACTTTATAAAATATAATGATAGCACCAAGTCCGATTATTAAATTGAAAATAAAATTTTCTTCTACCTTTGTTGTCTATTTTATTCTCTGATCATGCTGGTCCCAATCTGAGGATTCTGCTTTCCTCCACCTCCTAGTGCCCTACCCTGTAAACTCCCCCCCAGGGGCAGCATGAGGGTGATGCAGAGTCATGTGTGGATTCATTGTGGCATAAATTTAGTATACTTTATTTTAAAATGTATATGCCACCATTCTAAAATCCTAGCTGGCTTCCAAACATACACATGCAATTTAGTAAAATAGATGTTACAATAAAACAAACATAATAATAAATATTTAAATTGATTAATGAAAAGCCACTTACATAGCCCTCCAATCAAACCATTATAAGTATCTTCACATCAGATTTATTTTGCTATTACCAGATTATTGATGAGGAGGGAAGATACAAAATGTGAAAAAAGGAATCCTGGTAGCCATGAATTCAAGGCTGGATGGGATTGTGCTGAACAAGTCAAATTACTACAGTGATGATCCCTATGTACAAACACCATGTTAACAGAACAGCTGGCCTCAGTCGCACACTCAGAACACAGACCCTCACCAAGTACAGAATAAGTGACCACAACCTAAAGTAAAAATATGTAGACAAAAATTAAACTAAAACCACAAGAAGCCAGACTCCTAGTCTTTTGCTCACTCTCTCTTCCCCTCCATGCCTAACATCTCTCACCCCACATCCATTGTGTGTCTCTCTCCTCCATCCAGTATCTCCGCTCTCTCTTTCCTTCCATGTCTGCCCTCTCCCTTCCTATCCTCCTGCAACAAGCATCTACCCCATCTCCATACCATCCCATCCCCTCCCTATTACTCCCATGTCCAACATCTCTCCATCTCTTTCTCAACCTTTTTACTCCATGTTCATCTTCTCCCGCCTCTCTTCCTATTATCCCCATGTCCTGCATTTCCCTCTCCCCTTATTACCCTGTGTCCAGCATCTCCCCTCTGTCCCTCCTCCCCAAGTCCAGCATTTTCCCATAGTTTCCCTATATCCCCCTGTCAAAAATCACCACTCCATCTCCCTTCCTTGCTTCTCCCTGTGGCCCTTTCCATGTCCAGTGGGCAGCTATCTCCCTAGACCCCACCTCAATCTTATCCCTGCTGCCTCCCTATTCCCCCCCCCCCCGCATCCACATCTCCCTTCTGACTCCCTGTGCCCATCCACATCCACCTCCCAATGCCTCCTCATGTCCACTCCCACCTTCAATGCCCCCCCATGTATGTATAAGGGACAGAGTTAATTTTATAAGGAGCCATGTACATTACCTCGTGAAAGTCATGCATTTTCAGTAACCTACAATACAGTCCAAAGCCATTTCACTGGCCACTTTCTTTTAGGAGATATTGGACATTATTGGGTTAAATTGCAAGGGTGCCAATAATGTTGACCACAACTGAATGCACATGGATGGGCCTTAACATGGGTACTTTAGCCAGTCACCTTTTTGTCAGTACCTACATCGGGCTAATGGTACGTACTTTCAGTGTGGACATGTACAGGGATGGAGCACAAGTTTACGCACATTCTTTACACATCTAGATGTAAGCATGTACACTAGCCCAAGGGCTGGGATAAGACTTGCACCCCAATTTAACATGTGGCTTCAGCCGAATATTCTTCTATTTTATAAGGAAAAGAAAGTACCTGCTTTTCTTTATAAAATAGGCTTAAGATAGGTGCATTCTGGATAACTAAGATTAGGCACCGGGTTATAAAATGATTCTCCACCTGTCTTTCTAGCTAGTCAATGCACATCTCACTGTCTTGATGCTGTTCAGCAGAGTGATTATTATTATTTACAATATGCCCATCTTCATACAGTTTTCATATACTGCTAAAATTGTTTCTAATGTCACCACAATCTCTTCTCTCCTTACAAAATGTGGAAGCTTCAAGAAGGCAGAAATGACTCATGAGAACATTTTTCACTACTCTAACCAACCATAAAAGCTCCTTTGTGCTTATGTGTAAAACAAATCATAGACTTAGGGGTCCTTTTACTAAAGTCTATTGTGCTATTAAGCGTGCCCACCAGGAAGAAAGCAGCACCTGCCACGTAGACAAGCGTAGCAACCAAGACAAAAAACGTAGGCAGTATACAAACTTTATTTGGTCCTTATATAATTAAAAAGGGGGGCCAAACCCAAAACAGGCCGTGTTTCGTGGGTACTTCGTCAGGTGTGAGGCACACCACAAACTTGGACCAGGTACTAACACAGCAAGGGACAATCAATCTGCTGTGAAATGATGAATGAACAGTGTGCGTAATAAACCAGTTGGCAGCTTTCATTGTTGACTACACACGGTATTATGGGCACACCAGCGAGAAGGATAAGTTATCCAACCGCATCAGTAAATCTTCCAGATGAAGCCAACAAAATTACCGCTTTCAATGAGAACCAAATTGACCAGCACATCCAAGAGCACTGCGGCTTTCTTGTATGGATATCCAAAATGTGGAAGCTTCAAGAAGGCAGAAATGACTCATGAGAACATTTTTCACTACTCTAACCAACCATAAAAGGTCCTTTGTGCTTATATGTAAAACAAATCATAGACTTAGGAGTCCTTTTACTAAGGTCTGTTGTGCTATTAAGCATGGGCATGATCACTACCACCTGCTAAAGTGCACGTTAATTGCCCATCGCACATTGGGGTGGGGAATGGGTGGGTTAGGAATGGAATGTGGATGTGGATAGCACATTGCAGTTGCTGTGGGGCTACGTATTGCACACTCACTATCAATGATACCTCTATGGGTGGCATTAGATGATTCATCTTTAATTGCAAATGGTATTGTCACTGCCAAGGACATGCTGAACGCCATGCCCCCCACCACCCCAACAATTATCGGATGACTGTTGTACTTACCACGCATCAATATTTACATGGTTAGTAAAAGGACCCTTTAGACTCTAAAGGGGGTAATTTTATAATTATTTATTTTTTCATGTTTATTTCACAAGGTGTGCCTAGGTTAATTTGCATTTTTATGCACATATCTCATGCCTAGTTTATGAAATAAGGCACATACATACTTTCCTTTACAAAATACAGGTGTAAGTGGTCCAAAATGCATGGTCATTTAAGATGCAAACACCTATATCAGTCCCATGGCTGGTGTCAATGCCTGCACCTAAATCTTTCAAGAATACCTGGAAATTATAGTACTTTTATCATTTTCACAAGTGCTTGTGTGCTCAGCCCTTTCTCCATCCAAATTCTGCCCTAGTATTCACCCACAGTGAAAGTACATGTGATCGACTTGACACACGTACTTGTAAAATAGTAACCACATCAAATACACATGTAAATGGACATTAATGCATGTATGTGACTAAAATGCCTAGATTTATATGCATTGCTTGGCTGTAAATCTAGGTGGCTTTTCATAAAATTACCCACTGAGTCTTTGAGTCATCAACAAGCTCCATGTCAGAAGAGATAAGCTAGACCAGGTAGACCATGGTGAGCTGTTTGATGTGGAGCCTGATCCCATTTGGGGCATGTCTGGGCCATCTGGATAGCTCTGACTAGGATGGGCCCTTTAGCACCCAATTCTGTACCATGGGAGCAAGACAGCCCTGCAGGTGTAGTATCAGGAACTGGGAGATGGCCTGGTGTGCCCCTGCATCTCCACAGGGACATCCTCTCCTTGGCACAACCTGCCTGCTGCCTTGGAGCACCTGTTTTCCCAGAACCCGACCCTGAAGGGGGCAGCCGGCGCCCGGATCGGGAGGCAGGGCTCACCCTGATCTCTGCCATCACTGCAGGGGGCTGGTCGACTGATCCAGAGGGGCAGCCGGTGCTTATTCCACTTCTGAGGTGGAATAAGCTGGCCACCCCTCCCCCCTCAGCAACCGGAATCGGCCCTGTATGTCTGGGGGTTGGTCTGGCCCACTCTCCACACCCATGCTGCCCCATCCCCCATAGCATGCACAGCAGCTCTGTGAGTGCAGGGGGGCCTGGAGGTGGCATACGGTTCAGGCGACTAGCGGACCTGGGCATCCTGCTGGGATGTACAGCCCCACTAGTCGCCTTGCTGGATCGGGCTCATAGTGTTATCTGGATTTTCAGAAAGCCTTTGACAAGGTCCATCTTAAGAGACTCTTGGCAAAATTAAACAGTCATGGGATAAGAGACAGTGTACTGTTGTGGATCGGGAACTGGTTAAATGATAGAAGGCAGAGAATAGGGCTAAATGGCCAATTTTCTCAATAGAGAAAGGTGAATAGTGGAGTACCTCAGGAATCTGTGCTGGGCCCACTGCTTTTTAGTGTATTCATAAATGATCTGGAAATAGGAATGAGTTAGGTGATCAAATTTGCAGATGGCACAAAATTATTCAAAATTGTTAAAACTGAAAAGGGACTGTGAAAAATTGCAAAAGGACCTTGCTAGATTGGAAGGACTAAACATCCAAATGGCAGATGAAATTTAATATGGACAAGTGCAAAGTTATGCACATAGGAAAGAACAAGCCAAACTACGGTTACACGATGCATGGTTCCACATTAGGAACCACCACTCAGAAAAAAGATGTAGGTGTCATCATAGATAATATGTTGAAACCCTCTTCTCAGTGTGCAATGGCAGCCAAGAAAGCAAATAGAATGCTAGGAATCATAAGGAAAGGAATGGAGAATAAAACAAAGGATATTATAATGCCTCTGTACTGTTCCATGGTGCGACTGCACCTTGAATATTGTGTGCAATTCTGATCACCATGTCTTAAAAAGGATATAGCGTTATTAGAAAAGGTACAGAGAAGAGCCACTAAAATCGTAAAAAGGATGGAAGGATACCCCTATGAGGAAACATTTAAAAGGTTAGGGCTCTTCAGCTTGGAAAAGAGATGGCTGAGGGGAGATATGATAGAGGTCTATAAACATAGATTGGTTCTTTACTATTTATTTTATTTATTTATTTAACATTTCTTCTATACCATGCTATTATAATCAGCGCGGTGTACATCGAACAGAAACATACTACAATGCATACAGGCAACATTGAGTTTATAGTGAAACAGGATATTAAACATGGAATAAACCGGGAAAACTATGTACAAGCTAATTTTACACCATCAAAAAGTAGAAAGACTAGGGGACATACAATGAAGCAACAATGTAACCCATTTAAGACTAATAAGAGAAAATATTTTTTCATTCAACACATTGGAATTTGTTACCAGAGGATGTAGTGAAAGCTGTTTGTGTAGCTGGGTTTAAAAGAGGTTTGGACAAGTTCCTGGAGGAAAAGTTCATAAACTATTATTAAAGAGGACCCAGGAAATCCACTGCTTACCCTGGGACAAGCATTATGGAATCTGTGTACCTTTCTGTGAGCCTGCCAGGTACTTGTGACCTGGATTGTCCACTGTTGGAAACAGGATACTGGGCTTGAAGGACCTTGGTCTGGCCCATTATGGCATTTCTTATGTTCTTATATTCAGAAATTACTTTCTGATGAAAAAATTCTGGAAATTATACTGTTCATTCAGACTTTTGAAGTTTTTGAATGTCTTCCTCATGTCTCCTTGCTGTGCTCTCTTTTAGGTTACACATAATAAGCTTCTTAACTCTCACCTCAATGAAAGGTCTATAAGGTGTATACTTGTCATTTTCTAAATGTTATTAATCCTGAATGATTTTTGTCAAAAAAATTGAGAGAGAGGTTTAACATGTTTGAATTTTGTAGTATTCTTACTCCTACTTATCTATTGGAAATATGTTTCTAGTAGTGCTATAGAAACACTAAGGAGCCTTTTTACTTAAGGTTTTAATGCATGTTAGTGAAGTTAACAAGTGCTAAGTCCCTACAGCCCTTTAGGAAACATGCCCCTAAGGGTGCAATGGCACTTAACATGTGCTAGGTTCATTAACAAACATTAACCTTTAGTAAAAGGTCCCCTAAGTAGAATTAGTAGGAACATTTGAAAGACTCTAATATTGTAGAGATCAGTAGGAGAGTTTTTAATACAGTCAAACCTCGGTTTTCGTTTGCCCTGGTTTTCGTACGTTTCGGTTTTCGACGTCTTTTCTGACTGAGATTGTGTCTCGGTTATCGGATATCGCCTCGGTTTTCGTGAAGAATGGCGCTGGTCTGTATACACTGCCCGCCCAGTCCCGGCAGCACTACCCCCGGAAGTCCCGGCAGCACTACCCCCCGGACTCACCGATCGCGTGTTGAGAAGCGAAAGTCAGCTGAGCAACATCCTCGAGCCAGAGTCAGAGATGCAAGGATTGCACAGAGAGGAAGGCCCCGATCTCTCCACTGCCTGCCTGTTCTCTGGAGCGCCCCCTCAGGCTCGGAGGTAGCAGGGTAGCTGTCAATGTAAGCAGGAGATGTTGCAGTGCCGTACAGTACAATATCTGTGTGTTTGCTGTCCTGTGGACGATCGGGCAGGTGAGAGAAGTGACAGGAGCTGGGTGTCTGGAACGGATTAATTGAATTTACATTATTTCCTATGGGAAATATTGCTTCGGTTTTCGTACGTTTCGGTTTTAGTCAGACTTCTTAGAACGGATTAATCATGAAAACCGAGGTTTGACTGTATGTTTGGTACTTGGTACATACTCATTGTTATATATGTAAATAATTTTGTGCATTTCTCCCTAAGTTATCCAAAACTCATTGTTATATATGTAAATAATTTTGTGCATTTCTCCCTAAGTTATCCAAGTTTTTCTTCCCTGTTCTATGTAAAACTGTTATTGTTAATTATGGTTCCATGTAAACCGCGCTGATGCTAAAGAGTGCGGTATATAAGAAAAATAAATAAATAAATAAATAAATACGCTTAATAGTTGTACCCAAAAGGTTGCTATAACTAAGAAAAAGAAGCCACTATTTTAGAAAGACTTACTTCTTCTCTAGAGAATAAACTGGAAGAACACAATTTTAACTGGGAGTTGGTGGTGTTATATGAATCTTCAGCTGCTCTTTTCCCTGTTCATTAATTCTTTATTTGTATATATTATGCAATGACTTTACCCATAGGTGCTAAAGTTGCTATCTATAGTTACTCCCATGATGTGTGTATACTATATGAGGTTTCTACAGTTTGTAGGCATTTACAAGAGTTTACACAGATATAGACCTGAAATATCTAATATTTGGTTTAATATAGTTATTATCATATTCTATGTCTTTGACTCTACTTATCTTATACTCAGTTTGTTTACTGTTACTCCACCATAGCAATAAACACTATGCAGCATGTTTATTAAAGGTTAATGCATGTTAATCAGAACTCATTTTATATCTATGGGTGCAGCATTCATTAACGCACATTAACCTTTAGTGAATATGCCCCTATGTTAGCTATCTCTCTCCCTATATATGAACCTTTAATAAACTTTGTTGCCAAGTGCAGTAACTGGTTGCACAATGATATATTATGTCAATAAAATTATTTAAGTTATTCTAAATTCTTAACTCTATGGAGTAAAATGTGTGTTTCATAAAAATGTAAATAGCTTTTGTGTGTGTGTGAACTTAATGCTTGCTATCTATGCCCTGCTTGATATTTATGAACAGAAGAGGAACAGCTCAAGCAGCAGCATTATACAGCCTTTCTTGCATTGCTCTGCTAATCGAGTTCAGCCCTGCGCTGGAGGAACCATCTTGATGGGTGAGAAGGAAATTTATCTATCTCTGTGCAGTCTTGGGATTCTCTGCTGCTTCTACCAATAAAAGCGTTAGTGGCTGTCCAAATTTGCAATGTATTTTCAATTGTTATGATTTTGTTGTTTTACTTATTTCATTAATAACATCCAATCAAGTTTGGAACTAAAAAAATGTGGTGGTTTTTCTAAGTAATGAGAAGACCCATCCACTGGAAACAAGACTGAGACCTGCAATTCATTTCACATGGACTTCCTTTCTATCTCCCTACCAACCTGAGACAGATTTGAACCAGTGACTTTGAGGCAAAAAAAATGAGGTATCACCCTATGGCAATTCGCATGAGCTATATATAACATAGTGCAAGCTCTTATAATTGATTTAGCAATTCTTTGAATTCAAAGAGTCGAATTGTACTCAATATAGGACAAATAAGGGACCATACCAATGTTCCCTCTAATTTTCTGTAGGCTGTGTGCGCATAAAATATCAGCTGTGCAGCTTTTGAAGGAAGGTTAAATTTTTGTGCGCAACATAACGACACTCAGAGTTATATACTTTAAAATTTGACTACACATCAGAATACAGTATGTACACCACATTGATTTTAATAAAATTAAATGAAAATAGACTATTACTAAATGAAGGGGAACATTTCTAGTAATTACAATCACAAATTTAAAATTTTAAGACATCTGTGTTGTTTTCTATTAGAATCAGAACCGTAATTTTTGTGCGCTCTATTGTAAAGTATGTGCGCTCACTCGGCGAGGTGTGTGCACGCGCACACGCGCACAGCTTAGAGGGAACAGTGGACCATACAACTCAAAAGCAGCCGATTTTTCTTCATGGACTTCAGATTGAAGGTAAGGAACCCCTCCACCCTCTGTCACTTAGCACCTGACATTGTATTTAAATTGACTAACATAACAACCTTCTTGCTCCACTGGTATTCTGAAACCAGAAACCAGATCAACTTGCTAGAGCAGAAAACTGCAGATGTTATCTACCCAATATTACACAATACAAGACAGGCTTCTACTGCAGCCTTCACTAAAACTCCAGAGTTCTCCTGGTAAGAAAACTATACAAAAGAGCTCTTCTTGAGAGAAGCTTGAAAAGCCTTCAAATGGCCCCTAGAGTCAGATGCCTTGTTACCCAGAGAAACTGAAATCTAACAAAATATTTAAAGACCTCAGCACCTTCAGCAGAAAGAGTAAATTACTGACCAAGCGTTCGAAAACAATGAAAAGAAACATAAGGATCTATTTCCGTAAGATACTAAGTTGCCCACCTTCCTATAAGCACATTAAAAATGATGAACTACGTGCAAACAAAATCTATATCGGACACTAAAGCCCAAAAGAGGCCATGGTTAAAGCTCTTTTGGTACTTTTTTTGTAATTGTTCATGGATAATTTTTTTGATTGATGGTTTTGGCCGTGGTTCTCTTAATCAAGAAGCCTGGCGGAAATGCTGTCATTTACAACCTAATAATTTGACTTTCTTTTCACCGATACGGAAAACAAATACTTGAGCCATGGGCCCTGTTGCTTGCTTAGCCTGGCTTATGCACTTAGTTTTGCTAAGTGTTCAATTCTGAAACTCAAACAAGCTTACACATTGTTAAAATTGCGTACTAGTCTGGGGCAAGACTCATGGAAGGCATTTCCTCTTTTCTGTCTGTGGGGAAAAGCTCTTAGTAAATCTGGCCTCCAAGACAACAATGGGTATTTAAATGCCATAATAAGAGCAGAGCTGAAATACTACCACAGTATCGGCTTTGCTCACGTTTCAAAGCAGAATCCATCTTTTGAAATGCATATGTATAAGAATGAATCTTCAATAATTTGCTATTGAATTCTATGGGCTTTACAAACATTTAAGATTAAATTACTAACTATCCAAAAGCTAAGAGAAAGTTTCAGAAGTCAGCTTTAACAAAATGATAGCATAACCGCACCGGAATGATTAAACAATTCTGAAAAGATTTGGTCAGAAACAGCTTTAGCGATGACCGTACGATTCTCTTTTTCATGTCCTTTGCTAAATTAATTATCGTCTCTTTTGTGAGGTTTTAGCCATCAATTTCACAAAAAGGAATTGTGCACATGAATTGTGGAGCTACGTTTCTTGAGTATATAGCATTGCAAGGATCTTGACACATCTATATTCTACCTATCCGTATAGATCGATACAGAGAGACAGAGAGAGCGAGAGACAGATATAGATGGATATATAGGTACAGAAATATATAGGAATATATATATACATATTGTTGTTTTTCAGTCATTTGCAAGCATTCATTTAGTTTTCCATCGGCTCCACATTGCATCCATGGAGGTAGTGTTATACTGGTACAACCTATTTGCCGATGTCTAATATTTCGATTGGAATAGCTTTGGGAAATACAGAGGGCTTGGCGTGCACAAAGACAAGCATTGCTGTGAGCATAGATTATTGTATACAACGGGAGCATCTGCTTCTACGGGCTATTTTTAGGGGCTGTTGAATAACAACGATTGCTCGTAAGGAAGAAGCCTCGGCTGAGATGATTAAAAAGACCGAGCAGCTAATCTAACGCCTTATCTCTGATCCGAATCTCTTGTCATTGCTCTCGCAATTAAAACCCACAGTGCCCAAAACATGCACACAGAGATCAGGAGCTCGACGAACGCTGCATTCCGGTTGCAAAAGCAGGTAAATATGGGCCAAGAACAGGTTTAACGACAGTACTCACTTTTTCCTGCTTTGAGAAGGAGGGCTTCCGTGATCCATACCAATTCCTGAGTGATTCCTGCATAAACACATGAGAATCCAGCATCTAACACGCCAACACGGAGATATACCGATTACACAGAGAAGGGCTGAAATTCAGAAAGACAAGAAGCAGAGGCAGAGAGTCGGTGTTCTTCTCACTCTGCGAGTCTCTCTGGGCTCTGAGAGGATTAAAACTACACGGACGGTCTCTCTGCAAGAGGAGGAGTCAGTGTTGCAACATTTATGTTCCTAGCTCCAGGCAAAACTGATTTTCTTCAACCTTGCAAAATGTCTGGAGCCTGCAAGTTTTACAAGGTTATAAAGATACCGTAGGGTGCAAGAAAAGAGGGTTAAAAAAAAGGAGAAAAGAAGAAATATCATTTAACCCCCCCTCAAAACAATTATGCATCCTTCATACAATCTGTGAGCAAGTACAGTACCCTAAAAAGGACAGCATTTGATAAGCCCAGTATGTTTAAAAGGATTTTTCGTGCTTTTCCAATGTATCCCGAGGGACCCAATCTATTTTATCTTTTTATTTACAATAGTAAGTCACTGTACAATACTCCTAACTGGGAAAAAAGGAAATGGGAGATAATGTGTAATCAGGACTCAGACCTCCTTCTCCTCCCTTTATGAGGGTAATTTTATAACAGGCTGCCAACATGTGACGGTCAAGTAGGTGCTTATTGCAGCCTATTTCATAAAGACACATGGACACCTATATGTATTTATAAAACCCGAGGCGTAAACTGGCAGAAATCATGGCTAAACTAAAGCCTGACTGAGTGTGCATCACAACTCAGAAACACTTTGCCTAAATTCCACCCCAGAACACGCCTACATGTGAGTCATGTTTTGTTGCCTGCACGTGTGCTTTTATTAATTCATTTCCAGGCATTTAATATCCTGCCAAAGGCTTGGGAGCCATCACAGTTGGTATACATCAAAAAACAATGATAGAAGACAAATAAGCAAAGAAGGGGAGAAAAGAGAGAAGGGAACTCAATCGGTGTGGTAGGAGGATTGGGGGTGAAGAGATGATAGTGTGGGTCATCTCCCAAGGAAGGGAAGGGGCAGGGAAGGAGCAATTGGCAAGCACTTCAGGGAAGACAGGTTGAAAAATCCATATCTTGAGAGCCAAACTTTGCTTAAGACAGTTCCTGATGGAGTGTGAGGGGGAGGGAATTCTAAAGATGGAGACTTAAAGTAATGTCTGGAAATCTTCAGATGGAAGACAGAAGGGGGAGGGAGGTCAAGTAGGAAACATTGGGACGGTACATGGGGCAGATCAGGGAGGCAAGGTAAAGTGGGCACAAGGCATAAAAGGCACAGTGTACCAAAATTAAGATCTTATAGTGACAGGCGAGAGGAGATAGGAAGCCAATGAAGGAAGACAAAAAGGGGGAAGTGTGATTGATACAGTAGGCCCTGAAGATCAGTTAAGCTGCAGTTGAGTGGCTGGGGTTGTTTTAGAAAACACGTTTATGTGCTTCACAGAGGATTTTATGTTTGGGAAGAATTTATAACATTACTCCTTAAGAAGATAATTTTATAAAAGAATACCATGGGTAGGTATCTAATCATCTTTATAAATAAGGAGGGGGGGGGGATATTCAAGCAATTAATGTAGTGAGCTGACCTGCTAACTGTGTTAATCACCTTGGCAGGGATATCTGGTCAGCAGCTGAATACTGCCACTGCCCAGTTTCCTGGCAAGCTGGGCAACTAAGATATTCAATGCTGGGGCCGGCTATTGCCCCAGCACGGAATATCTGGGTTTAAAGTTCAGCGGTGATGGCTAGTTGCATTATAACAGCTTGTTGCCACTGCTGAATATCCCTCCCCCCCCCCCCCCCAAGATTCCAGTTCTAGGTGAATATCGTTTTGAAATTTAGGGGGTTATTCATGAGGTAATTACGTGCTTTTCTAGCATCGGAAAAATAACAGTTTATAATTATATTCGTGGTGCAAAAAATATTTTTTACTGGTATTTAGGTGGATTCCAGATGAATTCCATTTTATGACACCAAACACAATTGCAACCAGCCTGGAAAAGGCTTGAAATCCGAGAACAGGAAGTGCCTGCTCTCGCATTTCTAGCTGTTTCGAGCAGCAGAGGATGGCAGGAGGAAAACGCACAAGCTCACGCCGCTGCCTGCAGCTTTTGCACTCTGATGATGTCACCCAGTTGCAAAGGCAGCTGCCAGCTGATATCTTCAGAGCGCTGAGGAATGGGCCATTTTCTGGGGACCTTCAGTTATAACCGAAAAAGCCAAATTCCCTTTCAAGGGTGTTTTATCAGAGTTTTTCAGTTATAACTGAAAACCAGAAGTCCTTTTTATGAAATACAAATGTATGCCTTGAATAGAGGCATGATTGCGAGCAGATGTAAATGTTCACCCATACTATACAAACATGTCTGCACTGATTAAGGCATATTATAATCCGTGTATGTGAAAAATCTGCCCATGCTCTGCTCACACCATGTCCCCGGCAATGCCTACCAGCAAAGTACATGCCTTCATGCCAAAGTGCATACTTTTACATCAGTCGGTATTTTATAAGAGACCATTTATGTGCCTATGTGGCATGACTTTATAAAATTACTTCCTAAAGGCAGAACCAAACAGACATGCCCGCCGCATGCACACATTTTCAATGACAACACAAGTACATTGCAAGGCTGCAAGGAACATGCTGAATTAACTTTGCTGCTAACCTGACAATATAGCCACTTCCTAGATTCAAGCTCTTTACAACTGATAGGTAGTTGACGATTTTCTGTACAACATGAATTTAAACAACTCACATTTATTGCAGTAGTTGTATGCTGGGTATAAAAAAAATTAATTCAACTGTGTTTTGCTTTTATCATGGAAGGGGCAACTGACCTCTCATTTTCTGCTAGCTGGCTTTAGTATTTTCTAATTTGTTTGTTTCTTATACTTTCTGCCTTTTGTCGTATGCCAGTGACCAACCACAGCCATCAATGAAGTTCTACTGTATGAGCTGATACTTATTTGTGTTTAATACAGTATTTCTGGTGTAGGAAGATACAGATAAATCCTACACTGATATATGATCTGGCCCCAATATGGTAATATAACAGAAATATGAGGTTCTTTCAACAAAAACTGGTACCACTGATGGCTGGAAGTGAGATTTGAAAAGTTTTTTCCAGGCTTTACAGTGCTCCACTGGTGTAAATTCTGCCCAAGGCCCACATAGGTGCGGTGGCAGCAGTGTGGCAAACTTGCTTTATCATGTTTGAGTGTTGCCCTGCTCTTGTAAGTCTGCCATGGACCCTGCAGCTGAGCCGAAGTTTCACGATATCATCCACACTGCAAGACTTTGGCCTGGTGGAGTACAGCTGCCAGGCCTGCAATGAACTTACAAGAGTGGAACAGCATGACAAACAAATTAAGGTAAGTTTGGCATGCTGCTGCCATCGCATGGGGAGGACCCGCATAGGGGGGCATGCCACTGCCATGACAATGGGGAGCCTTCTGCAAATTTTTGCTTGGGGGTCTCTCATTGCCACTGCAGTGCTGGCTTTACTAAGGTCTTGTAAGGACTTAGTAGTCGGGCTCCAGTAATGTGCGTGTGGACTTCATTAGCAGCATGAGGCTTCAGACTAACTGCAGGGAGGCATATACATCTGTCCCCTCTGCGGTTAGTGCAGGAATGGCATGCTTGAATGTGATAAACTTGCCATGGGTGTAACCTATGCCACCCATTGGTGTTAGTTGCACCCTCAGTACTGAAGTGAAGCACAGTTAGTGTGGGCCACTGGCATCCGCACTAGCTGCGCCATGCTGGGAACGCACCTGTCCCACCCAGTGCCAGCCCCAACATACACTATCAAGGTAATGCAAGATTTTTAGAGCTGGGCCCCATGCTAGTTTTTAGCACAGCACCTAACCTGGTAGCGCACATTAGAAGAACATGTCCCTAAGCGCACGGTTCTTCCTATGCACAACATCTAGGCCGTAATTTTCACCTGCCTAACTTCATTATCCCTCTCTACAGAGTATATAACTCTTTGGGGTATATTTACTAAACTGCGGTAAGCGTAAATAACACGCGTTATGTAACGTTAACGATCGTAAGCGCATAATAACGCATGTTATGATGCGCTTACGATCATTAACGTTACATAACGCACGTTAACCGTAGTTAACGATCGTAAACTCCCGTGGCGCGGTAAAACACCGCAGAAGGTGGAGAGAGGGCGGAGAGAAGGGGTCAATGGGCGGAGAGTGGGCAGGGAGAGGCTCCCTTCACACTAACGCGCTGATCTGAAGAGCTCATTTCCAACGCGAATGAAAACCTGCCGTTAAATGCACATTACAGGGGAGAGAAACCACTCAGTGTCAGCAATGTACAGCCCAGGCAGGGAAACTTAAAAAACGTGATAAGTGTGATACATGTGCACAGAACAAAAGGGCACATAAACACTGAAAATGACCCCAACAAACTGGAAAAAAACCATAACCAAGCTGGCCAATAGTGGTAGCAATGAGAAACATCAACCCCTCCCCCCCCCCCAAGTAAGCTCCATAGAACAGATATAAATCGTGGAAGGGTCTATACTCCGCCCCCATACAAGGTGAATGAGCCCACAGTGATATAGCGCTGCTCAGGTTTTTCCCCACCATCGGACAGGGTTCGTATGGCATGCACATGTCCCGCAACATCAGGGCGGGCATGTCGGAATGGCAACTGGACAGATGCCGGAGAAGGGGATACAGAGGGCCGCAGGCGGCACATGCTGTGGTGCAGCTGGGCCACAGTGCGGACTAGGGCGATGCCTAGGTGGCCCATATGAATGCTGAAGCAGCAGAGCAGCCAGACAGCAACTGCTGAAGGCCCAACATGGGCACGACTGTGTTTCCCACAGTGTCACAGGGGATAGTACCCAGCAGCTACCCCCAAAGGCACGGAACATTGGCTGGCGGTGCTGGGGGGAAGCGTGGACACCTATGCAGGCACCCCTACCCCAGAACCCGCACCATAGGCAGCCACCTACCTGCACACTGGATGGCCTGAGACTGCGCACCACCAGCACCACCAGCAGAAGGGCATGTCAGCATGGTGGCTGAGGGATACTGGTGGTGGAGGGGGCAGTGGCAGCTGCCCAGAGCAGACCGTGGCCTAGCCCTGTGTAGGTGGGTGCCGTGTACTGCAACAGACGGGCCCTGTCTGATGAACAGTCATGGTATCACCAAGGAATGTACTGACTCTGTGACAACAAGGTGGTGCAGTGCACAAAACCAGTGTATTCAGAAGCAGAGGGTCACAGTTTTAAGTCCCAGCTGTGGTTCCTGCCAACCTAGTCCCCATATTTTACCCACTACTACAACGTGCTAATACAGACAGCACCTTTATTGCAGATGACGTAAACATGCCAAAGACACCTACATTTTACCCTACAGATCACAGACACCATAAACATGCACATTACCTAGAGCAGAGCCTCCCAACTGCAGTCCTGGAGGGCCAAACACCATCCCAGTTCCATGCTGCCTCTAGTAAAGATGCCTGTGCTGCATTTCTATGTGCCACCCCCATGGTATGCAGAAGTATCTCATGCATATTCATGAGGGACAGCATGAAAACCCAAACAGTGTTTGGCACCGCAGGACTGGAGTTGGGAACCTCTGCCGTAAAGCAGCAGCCAACAGGGGCAGACGCACCCACACCCACAGGCCCCATTATCCAAAGCCTCCTGGAGAGGCAGGACTTTGGGCTCTGCGTGCATCTCCAAATACTAGCACTTGCATACCTTAGTAATGCCACCCTAAACCGGGGAATATGGTACACATCTATCAAAAGGTTGCTATGAGTACTGGCAGATAGCAATTCCTAGGTTAAGTACACTTTTCTGAATGAGCTGCATCATAGCAACTTTTCTGATGTCTGTGGAATGTGCTACAGGTCTTGTGTCTGACAGTGTTTACCAACCTGGAGAGTGACTCCTACAGTATTGCGTATCATAGCCATGCCTGCACTGTGCCCAGGACTGGTGTGGTGGCCTGGGCTGCCCAACACCTCTATAGTTGCACAATGCTGGCATAGGTGTGGGGAGTGTGTGTCTTTCTATCCAGTGTGTGGTGGCTGCCAACACCCTCCACAGCCCACACTGCTAGCACTGTTGCCAGTATTGGCCTGCCAATTTGCATAATGAGGAGCAAGGTACCATGGGAATAGCCTGGATAGGGTGGCCTGGCCTGGATGCATCTGCACACGGCATAGGGCAATGGCTCGGACATTGTAGTGCCTGGCCACCACCTGAACGGACAGGGTGGACATAGCATGTCCTGCTGGGAGGTCACTCTCACCCTGACTGAGCAGTGACCATGGCATGGCTAGGTTCCCCCATAGTGCTATATAGCATTTCTCTCTCATGTGATATTTATGGGTTTCCTTATGGGGCCCAATCACTGACTTATCTGCTTGGTGTGTATCCTGACATCCCTGTTCTGAGTACATGCATCTTCTCCAGGACCATGCACTATGGACTAGCTGGCGGACTGTCTGCAGCTAGTATGTGTCTTGCTGGAACACCTTGCAGGGTGCAGCGACTGGAGGCTTGCTGCTGGGGAATGTCAGATAATGGTGGGGGGCAGCTGAGCATTTCCAGGCCTGCCGTCTGTCTGCTATTGTGTTATGGATGTGTACCGCTCTGTCTGTTCCCCAGCAGGACTGGGGTTGCTGGTCCCCTCTACTGCTGCCATTGCAGGGAGGTAGAATGCGGATCTATTGGTGGGTGATCCTGTTTCCCACCCTGAGCCCCAGAGGGTGGGTTGTGTGGTGATACATAATCTGCCTATGGGTCCATACACCCCCCTCCCCTTCACCTACAGCAGGTAACCATGGCACCAACACAGGATATGCACTATTCTGGGTGCAGCATCGCCCATAGGGACTAGACATGACGGAGACATACAGCAGGACACAGATGTATCCTAGGTGTGTCTAACGGAACTACCTATCACACACTGCTTGGGGACCTGCAGTATGGCGTATTTCAGCCATGAAAGGTGCTGTGGACCTGGTGCTGGGCGCTCCACCTCAGGGTGGACACTGTACCCGCACAATGTGACTGTCTGTGGCTACTCTGTGGCAGTGCCACACATGGTCTGTTCCCTCCTACAAGGCCGAAGTGCTGTGGGGGTGCATACCCGATCTTGTGCCCATCTCTCGACTGCTGATTTGCATGTGCAGTGCATCATGGGTACGGGTGGGTTACCCCTATCCTGGTACCCACAGCAGACAGTTTGTGTGGTGACGTGCAGTCCTTCAGCCAGCCAGGGCTTTGTTCACATCCTTATAAGGTGTCCTATAGGGGACATTATAGGGTGCCTTGGCGGACAGTACACTTTATAATGTGCCCTATGGAGTGTGTTATGGGATGCCTTATGCGGCACCTTAGGTTATGCCACCGTGAGGGTGTGTTTGCTGGCAGCACTAATTAAAATACCTGTAAAATGCCTCAACAATCGCTACTTCAATGTAAAGGGTGCTGCCTCAGCCAGCCTTATACATTAGGCCCACTGGGGAATCGAACCCATGACCCCTGTACCATCAGTCAGTGTTGTAACCATTGTGCTACAGCTCTGTTACTGTGCGTGTATGCCTGCGTGCCTTCTTAAGATTAACACGTGGTAATGTGCCCTGTAGCGCTTGTTCATTTATGGCGCCTTGTAACGCGCGTTCTCGGCGCGTTCTCGGAAACGATGTACCGCCCATGTCCTTATTTGGGGTTTCTGTCTCTACCGCGGCTCTTAACGCGAATCGCACTAACACAGTTTAGTAAACATACCCCTTTGTTACAGAATCAAAATTAAATTGTAGTAGATGGAATATTAATTTCACATATTTTTGAAGTAGTGATTTATGTTATGTAAGAGATATGTAGTGATTTATGTTACGTAAGAGTCAGAGCTTCAGATAAGTGTAATTTCAGGGTATATGTAAAAATTTTCTAAAACATAGCAATGGAACCAGTTTTATTTATTTATTTAATTTTAAAATCTTTTTATCCCGCCTTATGCCCTAAGGCATTCAAGATGGTGCATAATTAAAAACCCCAAAGGAAGTCTAACATAAGAACACTAAAAGCCCCTTACCTCCCCCCATCATGATGCCTGCCTGTCATGTATCAGCCCTGCCACATACTTTACCTACAGCAATCGATACGGTCACTTCCAGAGTGTCAATTGATTATTCAATCACCTCCAAGCTAAGACTCTACATGTTTCAACCACACTTTATAGCACAAAAAAAACAAAAAACAAAAAGTAACCAAAAAAAAGGCTATGCGTCTAATTCTCCTGACGAAGCTGTTGGCGAAACGCTATATGGACGTCCTGAGGAGGTGTTGGGAAATGGAAGTTTAATGCTACTAATGTTGTGCTATCAATGTTGTTCTGAAGTCTGCTGGAGTGGAGTTGACTGCAAGTTTGCAGCTTGAAGAACGAGTGGGACTGCTCAGCAGTGACTATATTCAGCTAGGTTACATTTTGTAGCTATGTCTTCCTGTAGAAGCTATGCTGTGATAAGGGTGATATAAAATGAGGAATTGTTGTTGGGTTGTTGATGTTTTGGGGATGTGGAGCAGCAGAGGTATTTCTGAGCTGCCCACGTAGAAGCCCCGTTGGTTCTCAGACCCTTCCCTCCTTTTATTTTTATCTGTATTTTTAGAATGGATGAAGAAAGAATTAAGAAAGAATAATGTTTTTTTGTGCTATAATGTGTGGCTGAAACACGTAGAGTGTTAGCATGTCTTACCTAGTCTGAGGAAACAGAAAGGTTTTCAAGGCCTTCCTAAAAGCCAATACATTTTCCTCCTGCCGCAAAAAAACCGGTAACCTGTTCCACCAATACAGAACAGCCATTGCAAAACACTTTTCTTGCCATTTCTTCAACTGTATACAGTTTTAACAAAATGGCTCCCTTTGGACCTGCAAAATTCAAAATTTGTTCTCAATGTTTTGAAAAGGGGAAAATAATCTCAAATTTGACCTTTTGGAATTTAAAAATGTACAGTTCAACTGCATAGGCATCGGAAAGGGGTTGGCCACACGGAAGGTCCTTTATCGTGCTTTAATTTCATTCACAATTAGTGTGGATGCACGTAATGCCTGCAACATTAACAGTGTATAGTAATTACTTTGCATTAATCAGAACTGCCCATGGGGAAACCATCCCCCATGGGCAAAAGAAGAAGAGAAGCCTCAAAGATCCTTCCTGTTGTGCCCACAGTGATCTGATCTCCCGCTGGCAAACAGGAAAGGTCTTTGCCATGAGCTCAGGCAGCAGGTTGCCCAGGGGGATCCTATCCTCTGTGGACAGAAGAATAAAAGTTGTGATTGCGGCAAAAAGCTGTCCTGTCTTCCTGAGGGAGATCGGATCCCTGCGGGCGGGTCACTTCCCACGGGGCAGAGTTAGGGCGGAGCTTGGGGCAATGCTTGCGTCACCCCCAAAGAAAAAGGCCTCCCACCACCCTTGTTCAACTGAACCCCTTTAAGAAACCAAATTTTTCATATAAGCACAAATTTCATAAAAATTCAGTGTGTAGTTCCTATGTGGTTAACTAAGGTCACAACTAAGGATAAAATAACTCAAAGGATGTCATGGACTAAGGGGCCCTTTTACGTAAGTGTGGTAAATTTTTGCACTTGCTGCGTATTAAGAGCAAAATACAATGCGCGGTTATTTGTTTATTTATTTATATTATTTCTATACCGCGCTCTTTAAAATCAGCGCGGTTTACATTTAACAACCAATTGCACAAAGCAGCGGAGCATGCGGTGTACATTACATTTAACAGGTTTTACAACTTGGGTTAACAGGGGTTACTATATACACTATGTACAACTGATCTGTTCTACTTCTACAGAGCGCATGAACGCTCACTGAAACTATTCGCATATTTATATACAGGTTAAGTGCAAAAGCTATGTGGTAACTGTAGGGGGTGTACCCAGTACACCCCCTACACTTAACGTGCAGAAAGTCCTTTATCGCACTTTAATTTCATTCACGATTAGTGTGGGTGCATCGAATGCCTCCTCTTGAGGTGGTGTTTAGTGTACCCAAGCTAACTGCAACTTTAACAGTGCACAGTAATTCCCTTGCACTAATCAGACTGTGCAGTCCACATCCACTCTCCATCCATAAGCCATCCAGGCCCATTTTGCATTAAGCACTTAGCACATGATTTAGCGCACACTGAGGATTCTTTTATTAAAGACTGCTAAGGTTCTTCACTTAACGTGTGAAACGTTAAGTGCAAAGCCTCAGCGCTAGCTGTTGAGGACCTGACCAGCAAGTCCCTGGCAGTTAACACTGAGATGCAAACTCTAACGTGTGTGCCAGTAAGGTGTGTTCACCTAATGACTCCCATAGAGGTGTTGTTAACTGAAGTTGTGTTAACAGTCACCAGGGGCAGCCCAAAGGGGGCGCGGGGCCATGTGTGGAGATTTATTGTGGGACCTCAGTTGCATAAGGGGCCGCATTTGCATAAATATTTGCTTAATGTTGACATATGCTAATCTTTAGTAAACATGCCTCTTAATGAGGCTCAGGGTAGTCCTTCTGGAACTCATTTCCTCTAAGGCATCCTTGAAGAGCTTTAGGACTTCTGTGATCTGAATTGTATTTGTTAAATCCTCGCACCCCAGGGAGTTGTTGATACTGATCTTGGTCTCTAATGACATCTAATATAGGTTTCCTTGGAGCTCTACTAACCTCTAAAATATCACTACACTAAAAAAACAGGACCCAAAATATAACAACAAATATAATCAAGATTGGACCATAAAAAATAAAGTTCAATTTAAAGCAAAAAAAAAAATTTTTTTCAGAAAAATCAGTGATTCTAACTTGACCTTGACCTTAAATTAGACACCACTGAGCTCAAAGGACAGTCTTACTGGGAATTACGTATCCATCCGCTGTACTCATTACTTCAACATCGCTCGTATGTGATGCCAAAAGCTGAGCATAGAAAGCTTCTCATACACAAAGCAATTAAAAGGGAAACAAAGTATCAGTTTACTTAAGACATGTAACTTTGTAAAAAAGAGCACTTAGCTTTGAGCCACTAAGTATCCAATGCCATATTCACAGAACCTGAAAGGCCACAGGCCACAGCAATACTACATCCATTCCAATAACCACGACCAGTGGTTTCGCTGGTTCCCTGCGCTTCCTCAGAATACACGGCCTTTGCCACAGCTTGCAAAGAACAATTCATTCAAACTTGGCTCTACTAACCTCTCCAGCATCAGATTAGTAAAATTCCACCTTGTGCCAATATCCTGAATGAGCAGGTGCTCAGGTACCAATGCTGCTTCCTGCTTCTCACACAGCTCACTGTACTGCTATTCTTCAGGACTTCTTGATGAGTAACTTCATGAGCAGACCAGAGGCGGCCCAAGGGGGGTGCAGGACCATGTGCAAAGACACTTTGTGGAGCCTCATTTGCATACATATTTGCACAATGTTAACATGCATTAACTTTTAGTAAACATGCCTTTTAATGAGTGTCTGGATAAAGAAAGACTACCAGATTTCTACATTACTATACTCCAGTGCCAACTTCCAGGCACATTAGGAAGTAATATAAACACTGAGCATTTAGAACCCATAGCAAACCCACTGTATCATAACAGCACTACCAGGACTCACAAAGCACCAAACACTACCTATCAAAAAGCAACACTACAAATATTAAACCAGCACATCTCAGAAAATACCAATACATCTCCTACTGGGGAAAGAGAACAAGTGGCACTGTCACATAGAAACTACAAGAACAGTATACCTCAGCTCGGTTACACATGCAGAACATAGACTGTCACCAAACAAAGAACAAGGGATCACAATTTAGAAATCGGAAGACAATAATTAAACTGGAAACCCCAAAAGCCAAACTTGAAATGTACAACACTTGGAGAATAAAAGTATAAATTCATTTCCTCTTATACTAAACAAAATGCTGGCGCTGGAGTTTAAAGGGTATTTCCTGTTTCCTGGCACTCAGCGTGCTTCACGAGAACACAGCTTCCAGAGTGAAGGAACATGCTGCTTTTCACTCTGGCAGCTGTGCAGCAGTGAGTCGGGGCCTCGGGCCTACCCGGCTCCCTCTGAAGCCGGCTCTGCAAACCAACCATGTGCAGAATGAAGTTGGAGTGGGGCACCCTGAAGCGCAGGGCCCTGTGCAAACAACATTCTTGCACAATGGATGGGCTAGCCCTGACAGTCACATTTCTGCTGAGTGTGTGGAGATTGCCCTGGCACGAGCAGTAATTTGCTCTCCATACCTACATTCCACCCATTCCCAACCCTATCCCGTGACAGCCGATTACTGTGCGTATTATCAACATGCAGTGGCTGGCATGCCTGCATGTTAGTGATTCTGTCTGCCAGTTGCCAAACACTAAAATGCACGTTAACTGGTCATAGGATTTAGCAACATTGGCCCTAACTGCAGGGCTCGCCCATCCATTGTGTGAGAATGTTGTTTGCACAGGACCCTGTGCTTCAGGGGGCCCCATGCCAACTTCTTTCTGCAGGGTTTGCAGGGTCGGCTTCAGAAGGAGCCAGGAATGCCCGAGGCCCCGGATTGCCGCTGCACAGTACTGGAGTGAAGAGCAGCGTGCTCCTTCACTCGCGCTGTATTCACGTGAAGCTCACTGAGTGCCAGAAAACAGGAAATGACCTTTAACTTTTCCCAGCACTCAGTGGGCTTCATAGAGCGAGTGAAGGAGCACACTACTTTTCATGCCAGTGATGCGCAGAGATGAACCGGCACCTCTGGCATCCTCAGTTCCCTTCGTAAGCTACTCAGACAGGCATGGGGCTCTTAGGGTGGGAGTAGGGTCTAGGATAGGACTGGAAATGGATGATGGGGGGCTAGGAATGGAAATGCGATAATGAGGGGAGCTTGGACTGGAAATCAGCTGTTGGGGGCTAGGATAGGACTTGAAATGGCTGATGGGGTGACTAGGATTGGAAATGGGCTGATGGGGGGGGGGAGCTTGGACTGGAAATGGGTTGATGGAGGGCTTGGAATGGAAATGGGCTGATGTGGGGGCTGAGATATGACTGGAAATGGCTGATGGGGGGCTTGTATTGGAAATAGGCTAATAGGGGAGCTTGGACGAAATGGGCTGATGGGGAGGCTTGGACTGGAAATGGGCTAATGGGAGGCTGGGATAGAGATGAAAAAGAAATAAAGAAAGAAATGGAGGAAAGAGCAAAAGGGGAAAGGTCAATATGTTAAAGCAGATATAGAGAGGGAATGGAAAAAACCTAGAAGAGAGAAGAAAGGACGTTTGGACAGCAGACAATGGAGAGTTAGCAGAAGACATGAAGAAACCAGAAGAAAGTGACTGGAGCAATTGCAACTGAAAAATAATATGCCCAAACAACAAAAGGTAGGAAAATACATTTTATTTTGAATTTATTAACTGGAATATGTCAGCTCTGGGAAATGTGCATCGCTAGCATCTTTGCGTTTTTGTTTAGTACAAGAGGAAATTAATTTATGGTTTTATTTCTCCAGTGTTGTTGTTCATTCCAAGTTTGGCTTTTGGGATTTCCAGTTTAATTATTGTCTTCCTATTTCTAAATTGTGATCCCTTGTTCTTTGTTTGGTGATGGTCTATGTTCTATATGTGTAACCGAGCTGAGGTATTCTGTTTATATAGTTTCCATTTGACAGTGCCACTTGTTCTCTTTCCCCAGTAGGAGATATATTGGTATTCTCTGAGATGTACTGGTTTAATATTTGCAGTGTTGCTTTTTAATAGGTAGTGTTTGGTGCTTTGTGAGTCCTGGTAGTGCTGTTATGATACGGCGGATTTGCTATGGGTTCTCAATGGGCAGTGTTTATGTATTTCCTTATGTGCCTGGCGGCTGGCACTGGAGTATAGTAATGTAGAAATCTCGTAGTTTTTCTTTATCCAGACACTCATTAAGAGGCATGTTTATTAAAAGACTTCAGAAAAGTGCTCAAGACTCACCTTTTCCAGACTCATTACAACCTACCCTAATCACTTCACAAGAGAATTTGCAACCGCTGACCTGTAAATATGTATATATGTAAAGACACCCCTTTTCAATCAAGTGTACATTTAGTAACCCAGCTGCTGTGATGTGTGTGTATCCCTTTAATCGAAATGTATATCATGTTGATTTGTACTGTATTCAACCTTATATGTATAGTAAACCGCTGCTGATCGCTGGAAGTAGTGGTATACAAATGTACTCTAAATAAATAAAAATAAATAAATAAAAGTTAGCATATATTCATATTATGCAAATGAGGCCCCTTATGCAAACAAGGCTCCACATTGAGTTTCCGCATATGGCCCCGCACCCCCCTTGGGCCGCCCCTGCCTAAGTGGCTCAGTTGTAGGGTAGGTGTTATTATACACTAATGTATGTGTTAACTGCTTTGTGCACTTTAGTAAAAAGAGCTCTTAAGTGCTAAGTGATTTCACGAAAGTGCACTTCAAGTGACAAACAGAGCAAAAAGCCTGGAAGCACACAAAAAATGCCAAATTTTAGACATTTTATACAATATTTCATGTGAAGTGAAGTCACTTTGCATATATAACATCACAGTAATAAATCTTTGCATGAAGTCTACTTCATACTAAAATGTATTTAAATTTGCCATTAATGAATCACTGTAATTCAACTTTATGCAAAGCATTTCACTAATGGCATAAATCATGAAAATTAATGCACAAAAAGACTTGATAGGTCCATTTTCACAAGAAAATTAATTATACTTCTTTAGGTATAGTTATCTTTGTGCACATGCCAGAAAAAAAGGATCAATTTCAGGAAACAGCAGAACCATTTAAAAGGGACCTACTGGCCTATTTTGGAAGCCTCACGGACAACTTCAGGGGGCCTTTAATCTCTGATAGTCTAGCATCCCTCTAACCCCTTCCCCCAGTCCTAATGAGAGGCATAAATTATTTGAAAAGGGTCTTGCTGGACTCCCTCCCCCCTCGAAGATTCTCAATAGTTCTGGTAAGTAAATGGCCCTCTAAACTCCAGCATCAATATGGGGTAAATATGTTTCAAGACAACTTCTACTGAAGCCCTGCCCACTCTAGACTCTATCCCTTAAATTCTGAAAACATGAGGATTGGCCCTCCCCTCCCCCCTTTCTTTCCCCCATCCCAAATCTTCGAGTCAAAATGAACTGGAGAGACAAGCACTCCTAAAATGGCAACCGCTGACCCCTAGTAGTAATCTCATGGTACTCCCAGGCATCAGGCTGTCAAATAAGGGAGAATCTATGGACTTTGAGTTTTTACTTTTTACCAATTTTCTAACATTATTATATGCACACAAGCTAAGATACACAGTTCATGAAGGCAAATGATTATAATACTGCTGCTTGCTGTCATATCAAACTTTTTCAACATGAGTTTGATGAGGCACTCATAAGCTATAACAGCTTTTAATATGATAACTTTTAAAAATTTTCAAAATAACATAATGGGTTATTGATGTTTTCTTTTTTATACGCCTATGCAGTTTGCTTTCTCTTTTTGGTTTTGATTAATATCATCAATTAAGAAATGTGATAGTATGGGAGAAATTTTTACTCATTACACACTAATAAAAATTGTCACATGAAACATCATAGAATGCGGAATAGCATATGTAACCCCTGCTAGTCTGGAAGTTCTGTAAGGTGGCTTTTAACTGCTATTTGGGAGACTGGGAGCACAAATTTCAAAAGCCAGTTCTGTCCTTGTAGGCTTAGCTCTAGGGAAATATTAGGATTTCTCAATGGGACCAGCATACACTGAGAGGCCTCTGGCAACCTTAGATTTATTTTTATTTTATTTTATTTATTTAGACAGTTTTTGTATACCGCCTTATCCTTCAATCAAAGCGGTCATGACACAATTGGGGGATACATTTAACACGCAGGGATATGAGACACATACACTAATACTTACAGGGAACATGGGCAATGGAGGGTTAAGTGGCTTGCCCAAGACCACAAGGAGCATCTGTGGGACTAGAAACCCCAGTCCTTCCAGCCCAAGGTTGCTGTCCTCTAGTGGGATTTGAACCCCTGACCTTCCGGCCTGAAGTACCTTGCCCCAACCACTAGGCTACTCCTCCCTCGATAGATCCACTCATTCCACTTCTCACTCATTGCAGTAATTCATTCTAGGCTAAAAGTTGTGTTCTGAACTGAGGGTTCAATGAAACTTATTGGGGAATCACAAATAGTAACAAAATAATACATAGTTCTGGCAGAGAAAAAAAAGATGCTACAACCAGTCAAGGTCTGTCTTCACACTGTGGTTATCCCAGAGTTGGGAAACATCTCTGAGCTGGAGTGTGATGCAGATGCATTACCTTGGTAGCCCCTGGCCCTCTATGTCTGTTGCTCCTGAGAAGTCCTCTGGATCTTCACATCCTTTCCTGGATCAGTGGTTCTCTGATGTTCCTTTGATATACCATAATTCTCCTCTTCTTCTGGCTGCCTTGAGCAAGGGGCCTGCTGGTTTTATTACCAGGACACCAAGGGGAATAGGTGCAAAGGCCTGAGCAACCTTTGTCATCTTCCAACCACACTGTTCCCATGGGTGCTAAAGCTTAGCCAGCTAGAGACATCTTGATGGTACGATGGCTAGGCCTATGAAAGACAGGAAACCGCCTTTGGGCTGTTTTGATATTGATTCAATTTTTCCTTCCAGAGAAATCTCCTGCTAAAATTAGGTCACTGTGGAAAGAGTAACCTCCTCTATTCTAAAACATTACCAGGGCATATACAGGTCACAGCATACACTAGTAAGTCCCCAGAAGTTTCTGCTATTCAGATGATGCAGAACCGGAGGGGTCCCTAAACACAGTTATACAAATCTCTCAGAACCACTTTCCGAAGTATTATGCTTAACTCAAGCAGTGACTGCACATCACCAGATCACCATGTCATTATACCAAATTGAAAAGCACACAACGGCACCTTTTCCCTTCCTCCATTTGCAGGCATATCTCTGTGGGGGGCTTGATGAGAACAACCATTGTAATGTGTGTCTGAGTAGGGAAGCAGATGTGTGGTTATGTGGACAGAATGGGCAGGGGTTCCAGTAAGACAGATAGTGGATGAAAGGTATGTGTTGGTGTGTATGTGTGTGTACATATTGGTGGTATAGTGTGTATATTTCTTTCTATGGGGAGAGTTTAGCTGTTTATCTGTGAGGATGTTTGGGTGGGATATTAGGAAATGTATATATTTATTTATTTATTTATTTTAAAGCTTTTCTATACCGCACTCTTTAAAATCAGTGCGGTTTACAATTAACATTTCCTTGTACAGAGCAGGGAGGGCCTGCCTTGTGCTTACAGTGAACAGGCGCAGTAACTTGGATTTATAAATGGGGTAACTATAAACAGGCTAAACCCTTTGTCACCATGCCGTACAACGGCATGGCTGGGTCTCAAAACTATGTACAGATCTTGGTTATTTACAATTATTTACAATCTTAGTTTATTTACATTTGTTTGACATCCATTGTCCTATCCAATAGTTGGGTTAGTGCCTATGGTAGTCTTGGTCTGCATAGTGTGTGTGTGGGGTGCTGCCGGGGTGGGCTGGGGTGTGGCAGTTGGGGTTGCGTCATTAGGTTGTGAGTAATGTAGAAGAAATAGGTGATGCTTAAGGGCCTTCCTGAATTGGGTGAAGTCCGTGATCGCTCTGATATTGGGAGGGAGGTTATTCCAACACGTCGGGTCATACAGCGTGAAGGCTCTGTTCCTTGTTGTGTGTTGAGCAGGGTCAACATGTGTTTGTGTGTGTTGAGCAGGGTCTGTGAGTGTATTTACCAGAGAGGTCTATCTTTGTGTGTGTGTGTGTGTGTGTGTGTGTGTGTGTGTGTGTGTGTGTGTGAGTGTGTGTGTGTGTGTGTGTGTGTGAGTGTGTGTGTATGTGTGTGTGTATGTGTGTGTATGTCTTTGTATGCTTGTGTGGGGGATATCTTGGCTATGGGAATATAAGATTCCCTCCACCCTGCACTCACTCCCTTTCCCTCTTATCTCCCTGTCTTTCTAGTCCCCCTCTTGCACTCTTTTCCCTCCTCCCTTGGCACTCTGCCTTCCCCCTCTTTTGTTTCATTCTTCACTGCAGCTATGGCTCAGCATTTCACCCCCATCAACACTCTACACTCTTCACTGTGGCTGTGCTCTAACTCTTCGTCCTGTGCCAATAGAGGTTGGGTCCCCATCGTCACTCTGCTTCTCACTTTTCCATAGTGGGAGCTTGGTTCTTTGTGGTGTGCTGTGGGAACTGGGTCCTTCTAGTAATGGCTCAGTTCTTCCATTGTCGGCAAGTGTTTGTCCCTGTCGGCAATCTTCTCTCTTTGCAGCTTCTCTTCCTTCATGTTGAGGCCATTGCTTTTTTTCAAATGGGATCTCTCTTGTGTAGGTAGTGTGGCTTCTTCCAATCATGTCTTGGCTGTTTTCCTGTTCAATAGCTGATTGCCCCTGCCATCTGCCCTTCAATAGTTCTTCTGACCATTTTTCCTTAGTCAGTATGCATGTTTGCACATTCACAGACAAACAGAGGCATAAGTAGGAACAGACAAGCAGATAGACAGATAGATGTCCTTTTCCCAACAGAGATTATTGCTTAAGCAAAACATGCCTAAAAAATAGGCTGATTTGCAAATCCTGACTCCAAAATGGGTCATATTTTCTTCAGGAAGGATATAAAAATGAGCATCTTGAATAATACATAAACCATTTCAATAGAAAAATAATAAAAAATGCTTTAAAAAACATTTTGAAAAATGATTCATCACAACCCTTTCCAACCATATTAAAGCATATAGGTGGTGAAAGGAATTCATACAGCACACAGTTCTTCTTCAAGCTCAAGAACCTGTGGGTTCCAAAGGAACCCATGCTATTGGATTTAAAGCAGCATGTAGCCAAAAGAAGGAGTCAAGCAAATAGCCACTTTAAACAGGTGTCCAATCAGAAGGCAACTCTTTGTAGGAACACCTAAAGCTATAACACTCTGCAATATGTATTTCTGTGCAAAGAAAGTCATCAGGCACAGAGAACTCAAAGAAATAATGAGAGGTATAGAACTATGTTGAAAATACACTGCAGACAGAAAACAGATTATGAGAAAAAAATGCCACTGAGTCTTTTGGTTTAGACTGAGAGGCTGGGCCATCTGCAAACTGTAGATTTAGCACTCTTCTATCCAATTTAGATCATGCCTTTCCAGAGATAGATCAAGGTGAGTTATAATAAGGTATGGTGGGTATTTCCCTGTCCCTAGGGGGCTTACAATCTAAGGTTGCACTTGAGATAATGGAGGGTTGGGTGCATTGCTGAGGGCCACTAGTAGAGTCAGTGGGATTTGAACGCTGACTCTGTCTAGTTTGAGGCTGCTGCCCTAACCGCTAGGCTACTTCTCCATTTGATAGTGAGGTATGGTTCCACCTCATTTAATGTGTACGACCTCTTCACTGCAACCCATAAGTCCATGAATGAGAGTGACATCTGAGTCTAATGTGCACATCCTCATGAGCACATCTGCTAGAGCTCGTGTTCTCTGATGCCAATTTTAATTTGCTATATTGTCTTCCCAATGTATGTAAAAATCACATGGACCGAAGATGACATGGAGCCCGATTCACGTAAGGGCATGTCTGTGCCATCCAGACGGCCTCAAGCAAGACGGGCCCATTTGGACCTGATTCTGGCCCACAGGAACAAAACGTTCCCACAGTACACAGAATCAGGCCCGTGGATGGCTCGACATGCTCCTGCCACCTGTGGGATGTCCTCCCCGCAGGCGCCCTGACTCCCATGGTTTGGCCTCCCTCTTTCTTGCTGCCCAAACGATGACTGGCCTGCCGGGGCCTGGACCGAGCATTGGGGACCCCCCCCTACCCGACCTCGGCCCCGACTCTGGCCCCAGGGGGATGCTCAGGTCTGATCACCGGGTCGGTGTTGCTTATTCCACCTTCTGCGGAATGCAAAATATGGGGCTGTATTACAACTATTGGTGGACATATTCAAAGCGTTTTAGCCAGTAAGCAGTAAACAGGTAAAATGTGGTCAGCACAATAGTCAGTGGCAGTAACCACTTAGTGCTGTTGAATATTCTAAAAGACCACCAAAAACCTGCCTGGTTAAAGCCGGGACTGTCTGTGGGAGGACTGGGTGCAGTGATGGTTGCTATTCAGTTAGTGGCGATAGTTAGTTGCTAACCGGATAGTTAAACCAGCTAAAGTTTGGTCAAATGAATAGTTGTCCTAACTTTAGCTGGTTATAGTGACCTGTTGCTGAATATAAGACAGTAGCAGCTAGGCACTTTTCATTAGTCTAATGGCTGCTGTTGACTATGCCTCTCATAAATGGCAAAGTTTAACAATATGCTTGACATGAAATGCTTACATAGAAAAGGGATAAACAGTACATTTGATGAGGAAGGTGCCTTGCCTTGGGAAGAAAGACATACATTTAAATGTGATAAAGGCAATGTTTGAAAGCACTTTTTAATCCTTTAGCAACAAAAGTGGAATGGATTGGATAACTATGTCTTGGGCTAGTATTTTGTAATTCTGAACCGAAGAACATAAAATGTCTCAGTTCTAGAAATTTATCAATACAAATATTAATCGGGCTGCAATGTTCTGAATGACCTGTAATTTCTTCACATACTTTGAAGCTACCCTGCTATAAAGGGCATTACATTAATCAATGACCCCAATCACTAGTGCTGGCATCAGCATGCATAAAACTGACAGATCCAAAAAAGGTTTCAATTGACGAATGAGATAGCAAAACAAACCCATCTATCTGCAGAGGCACATGCAGGTTCAAACTATCATGCTAGGTGCATAGGGAGAGGAATGGCCAGGAGGAAGAAGAGGCGATAGTGCCTCTGTATAAGTCTTTGGTGAGACCCAATTTAGAGTATTGTGTGAAATTCCGGAGACCATACCTTCAAAAAGATATAAATAGAATGGAGTCAGTGCAAAGGGTAGCTACCAAAATGGTTAGTAGGCTTTGCCATAAGGCATTTGGGGACAGACTTAAGATCTCAATATGTATACTTCAGAAGAAAGAAGAGAGAGGGGAGATATGATAGAAACATTTAAATACTTCTGTGGCATAAATGCACAGGAGGAGAGCCTCTTTCACTTGAAAGAAAGCTCTGCAACGAGGGGGTTGTCACACCGCCCCCTTGGTGGTAGTGGCGGAACCCAACAGAAAGGGGGTGGACATGGAAGAAGAAAGTTTGTTTGTGGGGGAGCTTAGTTCAAGTGCAGGGCCCAGGTTCTCACAGGCCTGGTAGCCTTCTGGATAACTAAGAGCTCCCGAGAAAATAACAGTCCGAGGGTAGGGAAATTATAAGGCTTTTATTTCCCACGTTGCAAATAGGTTCCTAAGCTCAGAATACAACAGCACACACAAAAGAAATGTCCTTGCTCCAGGTTAAAGGAAAAACATGAACTGAAAAAATCTGTTAGCTTCACAGTAATGTCAAAAACGGAATACAGCATCAAACTCTACATACAGGCCACAGCTATTCCTCTGCTAGGGCTCAATCCTCTTGGTCAGGCAATAGCTACATTCCATTGGAATATCCGAGGGATCCTCCGGGAATTCCACCTGCATGGGCTCGCAGTCCGGAATGTCTGAGGACTCTCTTTCAGGCCTTCTGTGTAATGCTTGTATGATGCGCCAATGGTCAGCATTAAAAGGTAAGTCCTTGCATTGTATACTTTTATAACAGGAACAGTCTCTCCTGCACACTGTTTCTTCTCTAGCAAGTTTCCTGTTTAATGCAGGTTTGTATCTTGTCTCATGAATGCCTTTAGAAGGACAGCATTCTCTAGTGCCCTGCTCCTTCTGTATCACATTATTCCTAAAATCATAGTTATTAAAATGGCAATTACCTTTTCTTCTAAGGTTCTCAGATTGAGGTGAGGGCTGAGGCCTGCTCCTGCTGGGTCTTGGTTTCTCAGCTGTCCAGGTAGGCCTTTGGTTCTCAGGTCTGCCTGCTGCTGGAGTTAGGCCTTGTTTGTGCCACAGCTCCTTTCTCCCAGGGCTTTGAAAGTTACCCTTCACAATTCTCCTTTCACCTCCTTGTTTGCTATTCCTTGTTGCACTGTAGCAGCAAAGCGCAGACAAACCAATGATACCAGGAGTCTGTTCAGAAGGTCCAAATCATTTATTTGTGCACAAGTCTCGAACCAATCAATTTCAAAATGGCTGAGCAAAGTTTTCAAGCATTACAACAACTTTTATAGACTTCTGTTCCATTCTAGGTATAGAAAAACATTTCATTGGTCCCGGTACTCTCCCGTACCTCCTGTACCCCTTCCATTGGTCCCGGTACTGATAAGTTTATCCAATTATGTCCCTTCAGTGGGCATGACACCTGCATACCCCCCTTCTAGTCCCAATTACAATGGTCAGTTCATCAACTTGTTACTTTCACACTCTCAAGGCCATAGAACCAATTTGTGCATGCAGAGGAGCAGGGCTCTGCAACTCATCTGTCAGCACTCCCAATTATTTCTTTGCAGATGTAATTTTTCTCATCAGTAACTTTTAAACATGTTTTTCTGTATTTTTCCATCTTTCAGTTCTGCTTACCTAAGCTAATTCAATACTTCTACTGAGTTCTATCTTACAATAGCAGCATATTGGGGGATGTGCAATCCTATATGCCTCTCCACAGGCCTCATTTACAGGTCAAGCTAGCTATGCTGGCCTGCTTATGTCAGACACCGTGGATCACAGGCCTTCACCTGCCACATTCCCCCCTTTGATTAATCTCACCCTATTACTTAATAAGGTGTGAGAGTTAAATCACCTTTAGAAGAATCACATCATGATTGAAGGATTTCGACTAGGGCTGGCTTTGTATAAAGCCATTATTTTAGTGGCGGTCTTCCGCTCTACTGTACTATCAATAGTGTTATGAATGGAACGCATACAACATGGGATTAAACATGGTAATAAAAAGATAACAGCAACAAGGATTAGTACTAAAACAATGAAAGTCTTAAATCCTCCCACCCATGAAAAGAGGTTAGCAAACCAGTTAGGAAATTTCAATGAGTGCCAAGTCTGTACTGGCACATAAGCATGTCTTTGCATATCTTTAGCAATTTCTTCAACTACTTGACCTTTATCATCTATTTTCAGACAGCAATTAGTTAAATTCAGTTTACCACACACTCCTCCTTCAGCTGCTAGTAAATAATCAAGTGCTAAGCGGTTCTGATATATAGCAGTGCGCATCTGAGTACTTTGTCTAGCTAAGAGCGTAAGAGCATGACTAGTTTCATTGGTTATTATTTCAACTACTGCTTGTAAACGAATAATACGATTAATCATATAATTTGGAGTACGATAACCATACATACCATCATCATTCCAAGTGGCAGGCCCATAATACTCAATGATTCTTTCGGGTGGCCAATCATCACCTTGCCACTTTTCCCACTTGCCTATCTGTAAAGCTTCTCTTTTCTGTCTTAGTGCTCTTTTGTGTCGGTGGGTAGTGTACACTGGGTATCCTAATTGTTCTCCATGTTCAGTGTTTAAAAGAAAGAAGGAAGGTCTGATGGTTCCTAAGACACATGCTCCTCCCCAGTGTGGCGGGAGTTGTGCATATGCTCGGTTTCCACAGATCCAATATAGGCCAGGTGGGACTTGCCAGGCTTGGACTTTGGCAAGGTTAGTCCATAAGCCAGCAAGTTCAGGAAATCTGGCTAATGGGTTAGGAGGTTCAGGGTGTTTGATTCCTGACCACCATGCTGTCTTTTTGGTCGTGGCATTATAGTACTTCTGGCTAAGACAGACCAGCTGTCCTACCTTCTGGGTGAACTGGGGTCCAGTTCTGGCATAGCAAAGACGTCCAACGATTGAGTGCGCTAACACCCACTCACTGGTAGTCTTGTGTAATTCAGTCTGATTGTAAGTCATAGAATAATTCAATTCTTGGGCTTCCCATGGCCATTGATCTCCCATTTGGGTCCCACCACAGAAATAGCAATCTGAGATCTTAAGACTAGATACTACTGCTCCAGATAATTCTAAAAATAAATTCTGTGAGGGATGAGGGATCTCAAACTTATTTACATGCATAGCTTCATAAAAGGTATTATGAATATGATATTTGGATGACTTATGGGCTTGGGTATTCAATCTGATATACACAATGGTTCCTGGATCTATTGCCCCTCCAGCAATACGTAAACCAAACTTGTATCCTTGTTTCCATGCATGGGGATTGTGTATACGTAAGTGTAAGGGGTTGCAAGCATCTTTCTGACATTTATCATTTGTGGTTGGCTTGGTTAAAGTAGCCATTCGTTTATCTATTTTCTCATCAGTTACACCAGTATTCCAGGTAGCATAAAAAACACATTCCCAATACGGGCAATAGTAGTCCGCTGCTGGGGCAGTACTATAGCCTGGTTCCTTTTTACCTGTACACTTTCTCCATCCTGTGGCACCTTCTGGACACATGTACTTATGGTCATTCCGATACGCTTTCTCCCAAGTACCACAGGTGGAATAACTATCTCTATTAATGGCATTACATGCATCAAAATTCAAAACAGCAGGTTTAGTAATGTCTTTAAGTGGTGGTGTAGCAGCTAGTATAGGTCCATCTGCATCCTTCCATCTTATTTCCATTGTGTAATAAGATGGATTCTGATGCGGATTATAGCATGCTTTAATTTTGCCATGAGTGCAAACATTTAGTTCAGTGGTGTTATGGATACACCGAGTCACTGTTCCCTTGCAGGTATAGTAAGAATGATAAAGCAAAGTCTGAGTTACTTTCAGTCCAGTTCGAGTAGAAGTAATGCAGGCAGTGCATGGAGGTAGAGCATAAGTCTGTTCAAAACCTCCAAAGAAGGCAACCAAAGCAAAGCAAGAGTAAAGATGCATGTTGATGTTGATTGGAGTTCTTCTGAATCCTCAGCTTGCTGATCTTGATCACGACGGTCTTTTATTCTTCGTCCCGTTTGCTAATGAAGCAATTTAACGGGTGCTGAGTGTTGATTGAAGATCCTCAGGTTGTCCAGTACACATTAACCAACTTATTAACAACTTCAGTTGGCTTGTGAAATCTGGCTTAGTCAATGTAGTCTCAAAGTAGTGTGTCAAATCACACACAAATTGCGTTCGTTGAAACAAAACTGTTGCTGCATGGAAAACAGCAATCCTCTTCGAAAGACTTGGCTACTGCAAAGCACTTGTGATGAAGTGTCTAAGCTGCTGGTTGCCGTCTCAGAGTAACTCGCAAGGGTGCATCAAGATGCTGCTCTGCTGTCCACTGCTCTGGTTCAGGATCAGCGGCGGGCTTGACTCTGCTGTGGTGGATCCAGGCGTCGATCTCGGTTACCTTTACTGCAGTTGGGGTAGACAGGATGACGGTGTACGGTCCCTTCCAATGGGGTTCCAACGGTGTCTTCTTCCAATCCTTGATCCACACCGAAGTACCAGGCTGATAGGGATGCAAGGGTTCCGTCAAGTTGATAGGCAACTGGTCTTGGATCCACGTATGGAGAGTCTGCAGAACAAAACTAAGAGCTAGGAGTTCTTGTCTGGTTACTTCTGAACCAATTTGGGCTAAACTTCCTTTGACTCCCTGCACTATTGGTGGGGGTTTACCATACAGAACTTCAAAAGGGGAAAATCCTGTTGACTTTACAGGAGCTGAGCGTATTCTGAGTAAAGCTATGGGGAGCACTTGGGGCCATTTCAAGTGTGTCTCCTGACAAAGCTTGGACATTTGGGCTTTAAGGGTACGATTCATTCGCTCAACTTTCCCTGAACTCTGGGGTCTGTATGCAGTGTGGAGTTTCCATTGTATCTGCAAAGCTTTTGCTAACTGCTGAGTAACTTGGGAGACAAATGAGGGTCCATTGTCTGACCCTATTACTGCTGGAATTCCGAATCTAGGGACAATCTCTCTCATTAAGACTTTGGTAACTTCTCGGGCTTTCTCAGTTCTGGTTGGGAATGCTTCTACCCACCCAGAGAAAGTACAAACTAATACTAATAGATAATGTTATCCATTGGCTCTTGGCATTTCGGTAAAATCAACTTGGAGGTTGTGCATGGGGGTGACACCTCCTGACTGAACTCGGGGTGCCGTAATAAGGCCTTGCTTGGCATTATTTTTGGCACAGGTTAGACATTGACGTGCTACTGAGGCTGATATGGTTGTCATCAGAGGGATGTAAAAATGTGGTCTGAGTGCTTTTTCCATAGCACTTTTTCCATAGTGGGTGGCTTCGTGGAAAGCTTTGACAAACGATGGTCCTAACAGTTCAGGAATTACTATTCGTCCAGGGGGTTGACTGCCCTCTTCTGGTGGCAGCTCAATCCATCCATCTTTCAGTACTCCATCTTCTTTGTTACAGTAGTAATCCAATTCTTTGGTGGTATATCGTGGTGTCCAAAAATTTAGAGGTACTGGAAACAATGCTGCTTGCATTGGCATAGCTTGTGGGGCAATCTGTCCTGTCATAGCTGCTTGTCGTGCTGAGGCATCTGCAAATCTATTTCCTCGGGCAACTTCTCCTTTTCCTGCTTGATGTCCTCTACAATGCATAACAGCTACACGTGTTGGGGCCCAAACTGCATCAAGTAACATCAATATCTCGGGACCATATTTGACTGATTTTCCTCCAGATGTGATGAGCCCTCGTTCTTTATAGAGAGCTCCATGGGCATGCAGAGTGGTGAAGGCATATTTGGAATCTGTATATACATTTAGCACAAGTTTTTCTCCTAACAATAATGCTCTGGTGAGTGCTATCAATTCGGCTTTTTGGGCTGATGTGCCTGAGGCTAGAGCTGATGATTCAACTACTTCGTGTTGAGTGACTACTGCATATCCGGCACAGCGTCGTCCATCAAGGATGAGACTGCTCCCATCAACATAATAGATTTGGTCAGGATTGTCTATGGGCACATCTGTCAAGTCGGGTCGACTGGAGAACACAGTTTCCATGACTTCGATACAGTCATGTTCTGGGAGTTCTTCGCTGATGGGTATCAAGGTGGCTGGGTTCAAGGCATGACTCACTTCTAGTTGTATCTGTGGGTTTTCACATAACATGCTCTGGTACTTCAACATTCGGGAATTGGTGAGCCAATAATTTGCTTTTTGTTCCATAAGGGCAAGGACTGCATGTGGCACAGTGACTCGTATGTTCTGTCCTAGTGTGAGCTTGTCTGCTTCGCTCACTAGTAGCGCTGTAGCTGCAACTGCTCTCAAGCAAGGTGGCCATCCTTTGGCCACAGGGTCCAATTGTTTCGATAGGTATGCTACAGGTCGCTCCCAATTTCCCAATTTCTGAGTCAACATGCCTAAGGCATTTCCCTGTGCTTCATGTACAAACAAGTGGAAAGGTTTGTGGACATCTGGTAGTCCAAGTGCTGGTGATGACATCAATTCTTCCTTTAACGTCTTGAAGGCTGTATCCTGCTCAAGTCCCCACTCCAGTGGTGACTTCTCTTCTCCTTTTGTGGCTTCATACAGTGGTTTGGCAATTTGGGCAAAGTTGGGTATCCAGATTCGGCAATATCCTGCCGCTCCCAGAAAGGCTCTGACTTGCTTTCTGGTTGTTGGAGTTGGAATTCTACATACTGCTTCTTTTCTTTCTCTGCCTAATCTTCTGCTTCCTTGGGTAATATGAAAACCCAAGTATTTCACTTCTTTTTGGCATAGCTGTGCTTTGGCTCTGGAAACTTTGTATCCAGCTTCATCTAGTAACTGCAAGAGGTCTTTGGTGGCTAGTATGCATTCACTTTCTGATATGGCAGCTATCAGCAAATCATCCACGTATTGGAGAAGCACTCTCTTCCCCGGGGCTACTGGATAGCTTGAAAGGTCTTGATTCAGTGCAGCACTAAAGATGGTAGGCGAATTCTTGAATCCTTGGGGTAATCTTGTCCAGGTGAGTTGGCCCCCTCTTCCAGAGACGGGGTCCTGCCATTCGAATGCAAACAATATTTGACTTATAGGGGCTAATCTTATGCAAAAGAATGCATCTTTCAAATCCAGTACAGTGAAATGGGTAGCTTCAGCAGGTATCAGTCCTAGAAGAGTGTAAGGATTGGGTACAACTGGATGTATAGTTTCAACTGCATCATTTACTCTTCGTAAGTCTTGTACTGGGCGGTAATCCTCCGTCCCAGGTTTCTTTACTGGCAAAAGTGGAGTGTTCCATGGGGATTGACATACTTTTAGTAGGCCATACTCGAGCAATCTTTGTAGGTGGCGATGAATGCCTTCGATCGCAGCTCTTGGGAGAGGGTACTGTTTGACGTGCACTGGTGTAGCACTAGGCTTGAGGGTTACAATCACTGGAGCTATATGCTTGGCTAGGCCTGGGGGACTGACTTCTACCCATACTCCAGGTGGTGCATCAATACTTTTCAAAGTTTGTTCAAAATAGGTGTCTTGGACAGAATCATCAATGTAGTATCTCCATTCTTCTTCTCGGGGAACTGTCAGCAGCATTATTCCGGCTGGTTTGGCTTGGGGATTTACTGTCATTTGCATTTCTCCTTGTTCAGAGAAGGATATTTGTGCTTGAAGCTTGCCTAACATATCTCGTCCCAGTAGTGGCACTGGACATTCGGGCATGTAAAGGAATTGATGAGTTATTTGCTGTCCTCCTAGACTGCATATTCGATTTTGGAGAAAAGATTTTGTGGCTTTGGCACCAGTTGCTCCTATAATGGTGACTGCTTTTGTAGAAAATGGGGCTATCTTTTTGTCTACTACTGAATGTTGTGCTCCAGTATCAACCATAAAGTCCATAATTTGGTCTCCTATTTGTATTCCGACCATAGGCTCCTGGAGACCTAAAGCAAACTGGGAGCCCGGTCTGTCCTAATCCACGTCATTTTCATCATGGGTCGTTGTGGCCAATGCTTGAATGGCTCCTCCTCCTCTTTCTCACTGGAATTGTTCTCGATTGGCTCCTCCTCGATTTCAGGGATAGCCTCGTCTTTCTTCTCGCCACTGATGACTGCTGTCGTCATCTTGCTGGGCGTCTTCGAGTTGCGGGCACGTATCTCTCCAATGTCCTTCTTCTCTGCAATAGGCGCATTGGTTCACGCCTAGCCTCTGGGTCCGGCCTCCGCCTTGACCCCGCCCTCTTCCTCTGCTCCTTCGACTAGGGACACCTCCCCTTTTCTGTTCAACTATGGCCGCAGCCAAAAAATCAGCTTTCTTCTTCATCTTTCTATCACATTCTCTCTGTCTTTCATTATCACGATTCACATACACTTTATGAGCGACTTCCAGTAACTGTGTTGCATTCATGCCCGCAAACCCTTCTAATTTCTGTAATTTACGTCTAATGTCTGGTTGAGACTGGTTCACAAAAGCAGAATTCACCATACATAAACTTCCTGGTGCCTCGGGATCATAGGGAGTATACATTCTGTATGCTTCAGTTAATCTTTCATGAAAATCTGCTGGGCTCTCATCTATACCTTGGATAACTCCTGCAACTTTGGAAAGGTTCATAGCTTTCTGGCCCCCCCTTTTCAGGCCTTGTAAAAAGTCTTGGCGAAAACGGGCTAGGGCTGTGGATCCTTCATCTGTATTTGGATCCCATTGGGGGTCTTCATTCGGGAATTCTCTCTGAGCTGCTTCCCGACGGTCTATTATATTCTGCCCTTTCTCGGAGCTACAGGGTTATCTGCCATCCACTCAATAGCTGCTTTTCTAATTCTTGCTCGTTCTTCTGTCGTGAATAGGGTGGTCAGGAGCTGGCGACAATCTGGCCAAGTGGGTTGGTGAGTTTCCATAATAGTAGTTACTAATTCTGTCAGCTCCTGGGGCTTACTAGTATAGGAGGCATAATGCGACCTCCAATTTAATAAATCAGTTGTAGAGAAAGGGATATACACATAAGTTAGGGGTCCCACTACCACCTCATCATTATCATTCTTTACGGGCACTCCCGGGACTTGCCGTAAGGGAAACATTTTGGCCGCTGTAGGTGTCTTTTGGGATCTAAGGGTTATTGTTGTAATTGTCTTTGAAGGGGTCACTTTCTTTTTCTCAACAGGTTTTGCTTTGGGTTTGTCTTTTGCTAGTTTACTAGTACTAGCAATCACTTGTACACTGTCCTCCTCGTCTGGGGCATTCTCTTTTTCTCCTTCTTCTACCTCCGCTTCTGGCTCACTTTTTATGTCATCCTCTTCTCTTTCAGCTAATTCTTCCTCTTCCTCCCCTCCGGGAGGTGGATCAGGGGTTGGGTCCCGCTCCGGCCGTCGCTGGGGTTCTGGGGCAGGACGCCGGGCTACTCTTATTGGACCTGGGGTTCGGGGCTGTCTGAGAATTATTTCTGGGGAATCAGGATCTACCAGAATGGGCTTCTTTCTGGATTTCTTATCCTGCTCTTTCATTTTAGGCTGTTCCATTTTCTGTCTAGAATCTGTTTTCGCTAACATTATTCTGCACTGTTCCTCATAACAGCGCTGCGCCCAGGGGGGCGGATCTTCACAAATACTTAACCAGGAATCTATATAGGGGTACTGATCGGGGTGCGCTATCCGCACTCTACGGTGTATTGACTGAATAATCTCTACATTGAACGTTCCCTCTCGGGGCCAGATGGGGTCTAGATCGGGCCACTCCCTAGTACACAAAATCTGCAAACGGGCTGCTGTCATTTTAATACCATAATCTCCTGAATATCCCTCTTTAAAATGTGTGATCATACATTCTAATGGAGTGTTTCTAGTAGACCCCGCCCCTCCCATTTCGATGTGTGCGCGCAACAACAGACAGAAGGGAAAAGGAGGGCGGACCGTGGGTAAGGGGTCCTCACGGTCCTGGAAACGTATAGGGAATACAAATAACAAGACAAGACGACAATCGCTTCCCCCTTTTCGCGACCTGAACGTGGTGGCCCGGTCAGGAAATGCGCTACTCAGGGGTCCGCCTTCACTTGGTCCGTGCTGCCAGACCTCTCATTCACACTTCGTTCACACAATCATACTAGCAACGTATCCCAGAATGCATTCGTTTCTATCTATTCTGACTAGTCTTTTTCCCAATTACAAAAAGGATGGAGGTTTCACCCGGCGAATTCCCATGCGGGGTTACTCGGCCCTTCCTTGAGAGGTGATCAAGCTCTCTTACCAATTCCCAATATCTCGAGATTACAAATTCCAAATTCCAAGTTCCAATGGCAGTACTGCTCTTTCTATTTCTGTCTAGACACCAAATCAAAACTATACTCACCGGATCCGGTCCTCAAACTTCCCAAGCAGGCGCATGAGTTGGACCTCGGACTCCCCTCACTCGGGTTCGAGGCGTTGGCTCCAGCCGGGCCCAGCACCCGCCGAGGTCCGACCAGCTCCCTCCGATACAAGGGACCGGTGGCGCCAGGGAGCAGCCCTCGTCGGAAGGGCGCGATCCCGGCAGGACCAAGCCTATAGAGGCGGAAAGTCGTGGTATATTGCCCTATATACACTTTGATTCCACAACTTCCCGACCAATGCACCAAGAATATGTAGCAGCAAAGCGCAGACAAACCAATGATACCAGGAGTCTGTTCAGAAGGTCCAAATCATTTATTTGTGCACAAGTCTCGAACCAATCAATTTCAAAATGGCTGAGCAAAGTTTTCAAGCATTACAACAACTTTTATAGACTTCTGTTCCATTCTAGGTATAGAAAAACATTTCATTGGTCCCGGTACTCTCCCGTACCTCCCGTACCCCTTCCATTGGTCCCGGTACTGATAAGTTTATCCAATTATGTCCCTTCAGTGGGCATGACACCTGCATACCCCCCTTCTAGTCCCAATTACAATGGTCAGTTCATCAACTTGTTACTTTCACACTCTCAAGGCCATAGAACCAATTTGTGCATGCAGAGGAGCAGGGCTCTGCAACTCATCTGTCAGCACTCCCAATTATTTCTTTGCAGATGTACTTTTTCTTATCAGTAACTTTTAAACATGTTTTTCTGTATTTTTTCCATCTTTCAGTTCTGCTTACCTAAGCTAATTCAATACTTCTACTGAGTTCTATCTTACAATAGCAGCATATTGGGGGATGTGCAATCCTATATGCCTCTCCACAGGCCTCATTTACAGGTCAAGCTAGCTATGCTGGCCTGCTTATGTCAGACACCGTGGATCACAGGCCTTCACCTGCCACAGCACCTTTCAACAGTGGCTGGCCCTTGTTACACTCAGGCCTTGGACTTTCTGGTATAGTCCTCCTCCTTTCAGGGTCAGCTTCCTTATGGTATCTTTCCTTCCTGGAAAGTGTATCTTTTCCTCTTTTAAAACATTTACAGCAAGATTCTTCACCTAGCTCTGCTGAGTCTGCTAGGCCGTTTCCCTCGGTCAGGACTCCTATTCCTGGATCCTCCGAATATCCATGCAAAGCTGGAACTGGAACTCCTTGCACCACTCCTGGCCAGTCTCCTTGGCAGTCTCCTTGCCAATCTGCTTGCGACTCTCTTTGGCACTTTCTTTGCCACTCTGCGTATCGCTCTGACTTCCTCCAGTCATCTGAGCTTTTAAAAGGAATTCTTCCCTTTCTACATTGGGTGTTGGCTGGTATTGCATCATTGGCTCTAGGGCGTGGTTCCTCAGTCCTCCAGAGGTCTCTCTGGCTCCCCCTATATGGCTCCTCGTGATGCTGCAGCCGGTGTTTACCTCTTTTTTCTGGGTTTAAAACCTTTTCTTCTGCCTGCAGCTGGTCTGCAGTGCCACAGGGTATAGAATGAAGGTAAAAAGAGATAGACTCAGGAGTAATTTGTGGAACTATTTTTTTTATGGAAAAAATGGTAGATGCATGAAATAGTCTTCCAGTGGAGGTAGTAGAGCCCAAAGCTCTATCTGAATTCAAGAAAGCATAGGAAAAACAGCAAAGATCTCTAAAGGAAAAAAGGGATAGAAGAGCTTAGTGGCTGGAGGGCAGACTGGCCATATGGTCTTTATCTGACATCATGTTTCTATGTTTCTATTTGACCAACCAATAGCCAAAACTTCAGGGAGTCAACATATTCCTTGACTTTAAAACATGTTGCATTAAATTAGTGCAGGTTACTGTTGATGGTGGCCAGTCAGCAATAAACACTTTACCTATTGTTTCTGATCAATCTTGACTGTCCCTTTCACTCTTCTCAAATCTCCTATTTTATTATTTGCATGGTATTAGCTGTTTTATTTTATTTTAATTTTTATAAACCACCTTTTTGCAACTTTGTGAAAGGCAATATAGAAAATGTTTTAGTAAAGTAAACTAACCATGGTTTTGTTTGAGAATTTTGTGGAAAGAACATAAAATATGCATGATATAGTAGGTATGTGTACTATCTTATTGAGGCTTTTACTAAGTGTAAAGGTTCTGAGCATTCACAACCCTTCTTGCACACATGGTTTCCTCAGATAGTTCCATAGCTCAAGAATGAATGCAACTCTCAGGGAGAGATTGTGTGTCTCAACACAATCCTGCTGTGTATTGAAAACACCTATTTCAGGTAAGCAACTTTGCTTTTTCTGTTGACAAGCAGGACTGTCAGGCAAACATGGGTGACTCCCAAGCTGATGGGAGAGTTAGAACATATAGCACTGAATGAAGGGGTAAATATAATAGCATCTCAGAGACCTGCGGAGAAGGATAGCCAGTGGGATAGTCTGATGCTAGGGTACAAATGATATCATAATGATAGGATGGATCAAATTGGTGGAGGGGTGGCACTATATGTTAAAAAAGACATTGATTGAAACTGGATAAATGTTCTGCAGGAAATAAAATACTCTACAGCAGAGTTTCCCAACTTCAGTCCTGGAGGGCCAAACACCATTCAGGTTTTCGGGTTGTTCCTAATGAATATGCATGAGATACATTTTGAATACAATGGGGGCAGTGCATGCAAATACATCTAATGCATATTTACTAGGGACAGCCTGAAAACCTGAATGGTGTTTGGACCTCCAGGACTGGAGTTGGGAACCTCTGCTCTACAGAATCTCTATAGATAGAAATTTAAGGTGAGAAGGGAAGTAGAAATAGTAGACAGCTTTAACCTGCTTGGATCAGTAATCATTACAGAAATGACAAGCAGTCAAGAAATCTATCAATGACTTTGAAGGATCTAGACAAGAATACATACAAAGATTCAACATCCAAACCATAGTATTTTCAATATCATATGGATGCGAAAGTTGGATAGTGAAAAAGATGTTGTTAAGTGCCATCGAGTTGGTGTCGAATCAAGGCGACCCTCTGGATAGCTGTCCTAAACTGTGTTTGGCCTTCAGTTAGGTGGCTCATTGTTGATAGAGTAGCACCCATAGCCACTGTTATTGTATCAATCCATCTCATTGCTGGCCTTCCTTTTTTGCATTGCCCTTCTACCATGCCAAGCATGATGTCTTTCTCTAATGATCTCTCTCTTTACATGATGTGTCCTAAGTATGAAAGTCGAAGTCCTGTCATCTGAGCTTCTAAAGAAAGCTTGGGTTTGATCTCCTCTAGTACTGACTGTTTTTTTCTTCGGGCAGTCCATGGTACACAGAATTCGTCGCCAGCACCATAATTCAAAGGCATCGTTTCTCTTCCTGTCTATCTTTTTCACTATCCAACATCCACATTCATATGACATTATTGAAAATACCATGGCTTGAACAAGTTGAATCTTTGTATGGAGAGAAACATTTCTGCTCTTGAGAATCTTGTTTAGGTCCTTCATAGCCATTCTGCCAAGAGCAATGTGTCATTGGATTTCTTGACTGCTTGTCATTTCCTTATTGATAGATGATCCAAGTAGGTTAAAGTTGTCCACTATTTCAATTTCTTCTCCATCAACAATGAACTTATTGATCTTGCCAGTTGTCAGGATGGTTGTCTTCTTTACTTAAGGTGCAGGCCCATTTTCAGACTATGTTCTTTGATCTTAAGAAGCAAATGTTTCAGATCGTCTTCACTTTCAGTCAGTGATGTGGTATCATCAACACAGTGGAAGTTGTTGATGAGTCTTCCACCAATCTTCTCACATTGGTTGTCTTCATACAGTCCTGATTCTCTGATGATTTGTTCTGCATATAAATTAAACAGGTAGGGGGAAAGTATGCAGCCTTGTTGTACAACTTTGCTAATTTTAAACCATTTTGTTTCTCCTTGTTCCGTTCGAACTGCTTATTCTTGATCAATGTAAAGGTTGTGCAAGAGAACTATCAGGTTTTCTGGAATACCTATGCTTCTTAATGTGGGCCAGAGTTTCTCATGGTTTACAAGTCAAAAGCCTTGCTGTAGTTGATAACACATATAGGTATCTTTTTGGTCTTTTCAAGGATTCAGCTCACATCCACGATGATGTCTCTTGTTCCTCACACTTTCCTGAAACCTCTTGCACTTCAGGTAGTTCTCATTCCAAGTATGATTGTAGTCTCCGCTGAATAATCTTCAGTAGAATCTTACTGGCATGTTGGATCAGGGCGAATGTGTGATAATTTCCATAGTCAGTTGGCTCACCTTTCTTTTGTATTGGTATAAGCACAGATGTTTTCCAGTCAGTTGGCCATGATGTCGTCTTCCAGATTTCTGGCAGAGCCTTGTAAGTATGAACATCTGCATCCAATTGCTGTAATACTTCAATAGTGCTTTCAGTGCTGCTTTGACTTCTTCTTTCATCATCAATGGGTCATCATAAGATATAGGTTGAGACGGCTGTTGGTCCACGTGATCTTTATGGTGTAATAATTCTGTATATTCTTTCCACCTTTTCTTGATCTTCTCAGCATCATTCAACATGGATCCTTGAGCATCTTGTGCTGTAGCATTCCAATTCAAGGCTGGAATTTTTTCTTTAATTCACATAGCTTTAGGAAAGTCAATCTTGTTCTTCCTTGAATAGTTTCTGAGTTTATTTCATTGCATGTATCATTGTAGTCCTTCTCCTTGTCTTGTCTTGCTGCACTTTGGAAATCTCTGTTGAGTTCTATGATTGCCTCTCTTTCTCCTCTGTGTTTCTGGGCAATTTTCAGAGTGTCTTCGATCACCCATTTTGGCTGTTTTTGCTGTTTTAGCTTTTATAAATACTTCTCATTTCTTCCAACATAACCTTCTTGATGTCATCCCATAACTCTTCTGGAGTTCTGTCATTTGTATCTAAAGCTGTATAATTACTCTATTATTAACAACATTGAATATGAGAAGAAACTATGTAGTGGGTTATTCACAATAGTATAGTGCCACAGGGCACTATCTGTCACCCCTGGGAGAAAACCACAGTACAACAAGAGCACCCAATGTGTGGTATACTGAGTATACCCCCTGCTGGATGAAGGCAGCAAAGGCCTTATGTGAGGAATAGGAACATGACAAAGTTGGGTGCATGTGGGGTGTGAGGCCAAAAGGCATGCAGGACAAGGATGAGGCAGCTAGAAGCTGCAGAATGCCCTGTCCACACAAAGACAATACCCACTGACAGCGTGCCGCACAATGGGGTACAGTGTGAGATGGGGGATGGTACAGAACAGCAAGAAGGAAGGTGGCATGCAATAATGGTGAGAGGGGAGGTCCACCAGAGTGAGGCATACAAGGGATGCTAAAGATCAGGAGGTAGGTTATGTGTCCCAGGTAGGTTATGTGTCCTGGAGGTGTTAAGCAGGGACTGGTGCACACCGGTCACAGACAGGCACCACGTCCAATGCAGCTGCCAACAAGGTGCTGGCCACAACACCGCCGAGCTGCAGCACAGCACACCACACAGGGATATACAGCACATGGTATGGTGTACGAGGGTGTAGGAGGGCCAAATGCCAACAGCAGCAGCGCACATTACACTGGTAACCTGTGTGGTCCCAAAGGGGCCATATTCCTGCCCCAGACCACCACACTGGTGTGATTCTGATGTGTATACCAGGTTAGGCAAAATAGTGTGGGGTGAGTGGCCCGTATGTGGTCCGAGGAGGTGGAATCAGAATATGGGGTCCCATATATGGGGACTAATGTGAGATGTTGCCTCCACTCCACAATGTATGCTGCACACTCAAAGCCCTGAAGTGTCCTGTCATCATTCAGTGACTATGGGATCGAGTGGCAGAAGATCCAGGTATGTGCAGAAATGGTCAGATACACCTGTGTCCATAGCTGCTGCTCAGTGAGCAGCTATGTACAGGGCTGTGCAACACTGATTGCAGTCAGGCCATGGGTAGCTGTATGTGTGACCATCTGTATATTGCGGGGCCACTGGTAGGTCACACATCCACATGGGTGCACAGATGGTGCTGACAGCCATGTAACTGCCTGTCCTAACTCTCCCCACTGATCATGTTCCAGAGCTGACACCAGGCCTGACAGCAGTGTGGAGGTACAGCCAGGGGGGGGGGGTGGCAGCACTGTCGAGAACACGTCCCCGCACCAGCACCCCAAGCACTACCTCTGAGAGGACATGGGGGAGGAGGAGGAGGAGGATGATGATGGGGGGAAGAAGGAGGAGGACGATGTGGAAGAGGAAGGTGTGGAAGAGGAGGAGTAGGACAGGAGGAGGAGGAGGAAGAAGGGAGGGCGTAAGGAGGTGTAGGAGGGGGAGGAGGAGAAGGAGGAGGAAGAGGGGGGAGGTGGACTGGATGGAGGAGGAGGTGGTGGTGAAGAGGTGGAGGGATCACTGGTGGGGGTGGGGGAGGGGAAAGGGGAGAAGGTAGAGGGAGAGGCGAGGGGTGGAATGGACAGGGAGGCAGTGGAGAGTATTGAAGGGTGGTCAAGGAGAAGGGTGTGTGACTGGGCAGCAGAGTAGGGCATGGGTGAGGCTGCAGATGATGAGTTATCAGAGGGGGAGTCGGGGAAGGGGAGGTGGACGGGACCACAGACACAGTATCCGCAATGGACTTTGAGGGGTCAGGAGGCTCAGGGGAGAGGAGTTGGAGAGTGAGATGGACCTGCAATCCACAGGCAGGCCATGGCCAACTGGTGAGTTAACTGCAAAACTGCCATCCCAGGTGAAGGTGGATCCCCAAGAGAGGCCACTAGTGTCAGCAGTGCTCCAAATCCCCCTCACAGAGGTGTGTGCACAGGATGGGGATGTGCCTCCGGAACAGCAAAGAGACATGGTGGCAGGCACAGTGGTTCCTGTGCCACACAGGGAGCCAAGATTGGCCACAGCAGCAATGCTACAGCACCCAGTGGGGCCTGCACAGGGCCCCAGCCATGACACAGATGTGCTACATGCAGGAATGGGAGAGGATGGCTGTGGGTGGAGGTGCATCTCCTCCACCAGGAACTGTGCCACCACACCCAGGAGATAGTGGAAGGTCTAAGGGCCATAGTGGCTGCACTTGTAGCCCTGACTGCGCCAACCCCAGGCCCACAGGGGCAGACATATAGGTAGGGGGCACTTATCTGGGGCCTGTATAGGACTGTGGACATGTGCAATGGCCAGCTGTTCCACCTGTTGTAGTCAGTGAGTGGACAGGGATGGTACACAAGGTGGACAGTGTTGCACAGCACTCCATGATATGCATGGGGGTGAGCATGACACTGCAGTATATATATACATGTTGTTAAAGTTTAAATGAGTATGTCTGATGGGCGTTTGTGTCTGGGTTGGGGGACCGCCACACACACCTGACCAGTGATGGTGTGGCTGGCAACGGACTGTGCCTGGGCCCACACTGTGCAGCCTTGTGTGACTGTGCCACCATACTGTGTCAAATACAGCAATAGTGCTGTCAGCCACAGCAAGGGGCACTGCTGGAAACACTGCATGTGTCCAGGTGCAGCCTGGTACCAGGCAGTCAGCCCCAGAGTGGGTGTGGGTGGATGGCGCCCATGCACCTATGATGGCGAAGGGTGGGAGCAGGCACACCTTGGTGCCTGGGTCTGGAGGGACATGGTGCAGCTGGCCCCTGAAGCACTGGCTGTGGCTGAGGGGGGTATTCACCCCTGCCCCACCTGGCGGCCACTGTACAAACACCCCACAGATGGCTGTGCTATGTTGTGCATAGCTGTGACTTCAGCACTGGTTGATAGGATTGTCCCCTGATGTCCATGGGTCATGTGATAGCTGGTCCCCTCAGGGTACAGCCATGGGAGCGAGCTGCACAGTCTGCCACATGTACAACATGCAGGCACTGGGCACACTGTGAGGGGCCTGTGTAAATATGCAAGCTGCACACACCATGGTTCCCATCTGTTGCCTGCCTGCACCTAGGCCTGTGGGACATTGTGAACATTGACTGTGCCACCACCACCCAGCCTTGCTGATCTCCAAATGGCCTGTCAGGTTGGGGTGCAATGCCTGTCACAACAGGGCACCCCGGCATCCCCCACAGTGCCTCACAAAGGCATCGGCCTAGCCGGACCATGCGTCAGTTCCTATCAACAGCTGTAGGGGCGGTGCCCATGGATTGTCACCCTGTGTTGCTGTGGGAGATTGCCACAGTCACCTGGCTCCTGTGTATGGCCCATGTCTGATGCCCGACATGTGCAGGATGTGGGCATCCATCCCCCACGGGTACTAGATATGCCAAATGAAAGCTGGCAGTCATAACCGTGTAGAGCGATATTGTAACCACCCGTGTATTGTGGATCTATGCGCACAGCACAATATAATGTGTATCCATGTAGTCTTCACTATCTGTGTACCAATGGAATATATTATAGTGCTGTTCTGTAACGTGTGTATGGCGGTGACCGGTGCCTACTGCTTACACAGATATTTGGGCCCTTGCCATGGAAGACCATACATGGCTAATGTAGGTGCATTTGGATGGGGTGGGGCCTGCATCGGCATCTTAACCACCTAGTTTAAAATGCTGTACTCGGGTATTGTCATCCCACCATGGTTGCTTATCTACGGTATGGCACAGGCAGTGGGAGATAGGCAGAAGAGTGCCAGGAAGACTAATTTCAGCCTCTCAGAGACCTCCATAGGCATTGGACTGGTCCTATGTAACCATGCTACCCTTTTTGTGGCAGAGGATGTCAGCACACAACAAAGGGCATGGCAAGACATTGTGAGAAGGGTGAACGCAGTGCACCACCACAACAGGGATGTCGAGGACATCAAGAAGTGGCGGGTGATGTGGCAGGTGGCCAAGGAGACGAGGGCAGCGAACAACACGTTGATTCCAAGCCTCCAGCTAAAGCCATTCCCCCTTGAGGAACAGGACTTCCTGTACATACATGATGCCACCATCAGTGGTCTGTCAGGGTATGACAGCTCAGCACCTGACCCACAGGGAGGTGAGAAGGAACCACCACGCACATGCTGGGTACATACTGAGGTGCTGTGGATGTCCTGCACCACTGTCACTGTGGCAGCACTATGCTGCTCCTATCCGTCACCAGTGTGCATGGGCCATTGTTGCCACAGGGGATTGGTGGTGAAACACCCCTAGAGTCATGCATAGCCACATGTGGGTGTCATTGAGGGTGCCTGTGAGGCATATCTGTACTGAGATGGGTGTATGGGTGCACAAGAAGGCCAGGCCCCCATGATCCTATTGGAGCATGGTTTAGGCTGTGCAGGTTTAAGATACAGCAGTCACATATATGTATTTAACAGCTTTTCTATACTGTTTCTCTATAAGGCAAGACAGTGTACATGGAACTTGGTGCATAAATAATAACTAATAACCAATAGTACTCCTTACATTGAATCACGCAAATGTACATCACAACGAGCAATTTCTTTGGCTGCCCCTTTGATTTGGAACTCTCTCCCCCCTGATTTACGTGCAATTGATGTTTTAAGTGACTTTCGTAAGCAATTAAAAACTTTACTTTTTATTGAGCACTATGGATCAACAAATGACTAAGATATCATCTATTGTATATATTTTATAAATAATCCACTATTTTGTTAACCCTTGTTATTTTTCCTACATTACCATATGTTGTCATGTCTATACTGTTTGTTTCCCTTGTTTATACCTTGTATTTCTTGTGACCGCTTTGATTGAAGGAAAAGGCGGTATAAAAAACTTGTTAAATAAATAAATAAATAAATATGTGTACTACAGTATAATGTATTAAAGCACATTATACCATATGCTAGGGGGGCTAGCGAACTATGTACATGTAACAAAAATCGGAGGTGGGTAGATGTTTGTTAATTGGGGTTTTGATGTAGTGGTTATTCATTGTCTGTGCTTGGTCAGTAGTATTAGATAGATAAATATGTTTTCAAGCTTTTTCTGAGGTCAGTTAGGGATTGTAAGGTTCTTGATGTAATATTGTAAAGATACCACCAGGTAATAGATGCTAAATGTATATACCCTGTACATAGTTACCCCCGTTAATCCCAAGTTATCATCCCTTGTTCATTGTAAGTCCAGTGTAGGCCCGCCTGTACAGTTCGAATGTTGTTGACTGTAAACCGCACTGATTCCAAAGAGCACGGTATAAAAAAGACATTAAATAAATAAATAAATAAAAATAAATAAATGATTTGTGGTGGAAGTGATTTCCATAGTATTGAGGCATATAGCGAGGAAGCCCTGTTGTTAGTCGAGTGACTGCTGCATGCACATGGCAGTCACCATAGCCAGGGGCCAGGTGGCATGTGGCCCTTGGCTGTACAATGTGATATGGGGTTGGCATGGCCTACCTAGCACAGGGTGTCTGTGAGGGCAGGAGGGTGTCCCTGTCTGTGCATGTGCACAGGCATCCCCTGACACTGCATGTGTTCCATGTTGCAGGACTGTAGCAAGCAGTACCTGTGTAGTCCCCCGGGACTGTGGTGGCTCCACTGTGCACCATAAGCTGTGTGTCTACCTCTGCCAGTGCTGCGTTACTGCATGCCCGTTCAGGCAACCACAGGCAACAGTGACTAAGGCTGCTCCTGCACATAAAGAGCTGCTGGACCCACTGCAGGCCCCAACCATATCACTGTATCCATGCTGGGCCATGACTTGTGCCTCTTCTACCCTTCCACAGACCCAGCAGTGGCTAGACCATCCCAGCCGGTGGACAGCCATGAGGAAGCCGAGGCACCTGCAGTCACAAGTATCGATGCTGAGCAACCGGGATACAGTGTGGACCAGGAGGTTTCTGGGGCTGGAAATTCAGCAGAAGTGGAGCTGCCCCTAGTGGACCTGGATTTCCCCATTTCTGTGACAGCATTGGACAGTGCTCCAGATGACGTGGACCGTGAACATCTACGAGAGGGGACGCGCATGCTGGAGCACATGGAGAGGATACTGTCAGAGCTCTGCGGCATACTCCAGCACATGCAGGGCCTATGGCAGGAGCTTGAGGATGGGCATCAGACAATGCATGAGCACCATGTGCATGTGCAGCAGCAGCAGGAGGCACAGCTTTGGCTGCTGCAGGAGATGGCGTCATAGCAGGTATCAATTTCGGGGTCATTTTGGCAGCTGGTGGTGGTGCTGCAGGGCATGGGGAAGGCAGTGGGCATGGTCCCAGACATGTTTCCACACCAGGGGACTGGGGGGGTCACAGGCTGAACAGCCACCATTGGAGGGGGATGATGCAGCAAGCACGATGTCTGACATGACTCCATCGCAGCGGAGTGCCCATGTGGTAAAGCACAGATGGTCTGATCAGTCGGGGGGTGGGGGGTTGGGGGAAACATAACCTCTGTAACAGAATGTTTATAAATAAAGTCTGTCAAACATGAGCATTGTTCACTCAACCACTAAAATGTTTCCCTGATGAGTCTGTTGCGTCGGTCAAGGGCTAGGGCCCTCTGTGGTTGGGGGCCCATTTCCACCATGCCCACATCATCTGCTGCTGCTGCCTCATCATCACCTGATATCTCAGGCTCTGGGTCAGGGATGCCCCGCAGACATGCAAGATTGTGCAGCAAGCAGCATACAGTAAATACTGTGCACACTCTCTCTGGGCTGTAGAGCAGCTCTCCCTCATTCTGGTCCAAGCATCAGAATCTGCTCTTATGGATGCCTATGGTTCACTACAACAATGTACAACAAAGACCTGGTCCTCTGTTGTGCATTGTTGTAATTTTCCTCCTGTGGTGTCTGCGCATGTCGAAGGGGTGTGAGCAGCCATGTCCTCAGGGTGTATCCATGGTCACCTGTGGGGGCAGAGGGGAATTCATACATCAGCAAAGCAAATGCTTATGTCTCCTATCCCTGGTGCATTGCCTGGACATGCATCCCACAGACATTTGGCCGGTGGGCGCCCACATCTGCAGCAGTGCCACATACAGCAGGGTCTATCTCCCACCCGCATGGGCTGCCCTGTCCAGTACTGGGTGTGGGCATGGGTGGAGGTCAGGGGAGACCTAGCGGCTGGGGACCTGTGGATCATGGGGTGATGTGTAGTTGAAGGGGGAAATGGTGACATCCAAGGGACAGGGACACTTTGGGGGGGCATATGTGGGGGCACAGCTCATGCCCACCTGTGTAGGGGGAATGCACAGGTTTAGTATGACTGCCACATGGTGCATAGCATGTGGTGCGTGTGGCCACAGGTTTGGCAGGCTAAATGTGGGTGCTTGGGTGTGGCATTGCCAGCATGGGTTATGATCTCAGAATGTAGTTACCTGTGTGATGCCTGTGACCAATGGATCTCGGCATCTGTTGGGTGCCAGGTACTGCATAGGTGCCAGATCTGTGGTGTGGTTGTGCTCCTGGCCAACACATCCCCTCCCTCAGCCTCCCTCTCACCCACCTCTACCCCCTCTGCCCCCTCCTCCCCCACACATCTCCCTCCCCGCAGGGCCACCCCCTCCCCTCCCCTCCTCCTCCACCCACCTACTCAGTCCCATAATGCCCCTAACCCCCACATGGCAGCAGCTCGGCACCATGTCTCTCTCCCCTCCCCCATCCCATACATCCACACATCCACAGTGCTCAGTCTACACACATGCCCGTACACCCTGTGTGATTGGCACACACTATTCCTACCTGCCCTGGCAGTTCTAACTTCCAGCCTTGCCCCTAGCCTGGTATGCATGCAGTCTGCAGCTTGCTACACATTGACCTACAACTGTGTGTGCATACCAAGTAGCCATCCATCTCTAAGATTGTCTCTGGAAGCTGCATCGCCCAGACCCAAGTGTGCCAGGATGAGGGCATCATGACATGACCCAGGGTACCTGGACATACATCAGTGATGCACATCTCTGCATTCACCACCAACTGCATATTGAGGAAGGTGTAACCATGCTGATTTCTGTAGGCCCACTGTTCCTGTCTGGGTGCCCTCAGGATGACCAAGCACAGAGGGGAATCCAGCAATATTGTAAAACCCCTGCATTGTCTCCTGGTGCTCTTCTGGTGTTGTTGAGGGCTATGAGATGCCATAGATGTCGCAGGAGGGCCCTAGTGACATCAGGAATGCAGTGGCTGGTGGCAGACCAGGAGATCCCTATCATCATCCCCACAACATGTTGGAAGCTCACTGTGGTGAGATATACAAGGGTGGCTGTGACCCAAACCACTACTGGCAATGTCTGGCTTCTCACAGAGGCTGGATCCATATCCTGGCTGAGGAGGGCACAAAGCTCTGTGATGGTTGCCCCATTTAGTCTGTAGCACTAATAGACCTTCTCCTCTGTTAGTTGGAGGTAGGTTACCCTGGGCCTGTACACTCAGAGGACACGGTCCTTGCGCCTCTGGTGCTGATTGCCTGGCTGCTATGATACCTGACCAGCTTTCTGCCCTTTCCTCTGTGCCTAGGCTCGTTGGGTCCAGTGTAACCTCTGTAGTAGCCACAGCACTCCCCACAGTGCCTTGAACCTGTGCACGCATGGATATGTGCCACTACCTCGGTCTGCCGCAACCTTTCCTCTGCTCCTGGGTGGCCTGAAACCTCACTTAGTACTACGCGGTTTGTGGCATCTAATGGTGGCAGATATACATATTGGATATCTCTGTTATATTGTTTGTCTGACACCCCACTCATGGCACCCTCGTTACACCCTTGGTGCTAGGCAGTTAGCACTATGTGCGGAACGGTGATATTGGTTTATGGGTGGTCATGTGGCTATCCGGGTTATGAATCAAAGGAAGTTGGAGGTGGTCAAGAATGAAATGGAATGTGTACAGCTTGATCTGTTAGATATTAGCGAACTGCAATGGACTGGCATCGGGCACATTTCATCAGTTGATCACATGGTCTATATGCTGGAAATGAAAGGCAAAGAAGAAATGGTGTTGCATTTATAATTAAGAAGAAACTTGCAAAACTGTAATGAAATACAATGCAGTCAGTGAACACTTAATTTCTATTAGTCTATGTCTTAACTTTAATTCAAGTATATGCCCCAACAACAGCTGCAGAAGAGGATGAAATTGATGAATTCTATGAACAAGTACAAGTTGAAATTGACAGAACATGCGAACAGGATATCCTGGTTGTCTGGAACGCAAATGTTGGCAACAAAGAAGAAGGCAAAATAGTTGGAAAATATGGACTTAGCAACAGAAATGAAACTGGAGAAAGACTGATAGAATTCTGCAAGACCAACGATCTATTCATCTCAAATACCTCTTCCAGCAACACAAGCGGCAATTGTACACATGGACTTCACCCAATGGATTGTGCAAAAATCAAATTGAATACATCTGTGGAAGTCAATGATGGAAAAGCTTTACAACATCAACAAAGACAAAACCTGGAACTGACTGTGGTACAGATCACCAACTACTAGTATGCAAACTCAAGCTAAAGTTGAAAAAGAGTAAGCCACTCATGAATGTAGCAAAATATGACCTAGAGAATACATCACTGGAATTTAAAGATTGCCTGCAAAATTGATTTGCTGCTTTAGATACAAATGACAGAACTCCAGAAGAGTTATGGGATGACATCAAGAAGGTTGTGTTGGAAGAAAGCAAGAAGTCTCTACAAAAGTTGAAAAGGCAAAAACGGCCAAAATGGATGACCGAAGAAACTCTGAAAATTGCCCAGAAACACAGAGAAGCTAAAGCCAAAGGAGAAAGAGAGGCAATCACAGAACTCAACAGATATTTCCAGCATGCAGCAAGACAAGAGCAAAGAGAAGTACTATAATGATGCATGCAAGGAAATAGAAGCAGAAACTATTAGAGGAAGAAGAAGATCAGCTTTCCTAAAGCTACGAGAGTTAAAGAAAAAATTCCAGCCTCAAATTGGAATTTATTTATTTATTTATTTAGTATACATTTGTATACCGCTACTTCCAGCGATCAGCAGCGGTTTTGATTACAGATTGGAAATTGTCAAATCATGACAGGAAATTTTTGAGGTATAAACACATTGATTAGACAGGAAAGCACAGCACACAGAGAACTATTTCACAGGGAACATGGGCTATGGAGGGTTAAGTGGCTTGCCCAAGACCACAAGGAGCACCTGTGGGACTAGAAACCCCAGTCCCAGGAATGTTATAAGATGCTCAAGAATCTATGCTGAATAATGCTGAGAAGATCAAGAAAAAGTGGAAATAATATACAGAGTTTTTATATGCTAAAGATCAAGTGGACCAGCAACCATTTCAACCTGTACTTTATGATCAGGAGCCATTGGTGATGAAAGAAGAAGTTGAAGCAGCATTGAAAGCCTTATCAAATATCAAAGCACCAGGCATTGATGGCATTCCTATAGAAGTATTATAGAAATCTGATGCAGCTGTTACTATACTTACAAGACTCTGTCAGGAAATTTGGAAGACAACATTATGGCCAACTGACTGGAAAAGATCTGTGTTTATACCAATACTAAAGAAAGGTGAACCAACTGACTGTGGAAATTATCACACCATCGCTCTGATCCCACATACCAGCAAGATTGTACTAAAGATTATTCAACAGAGACAACAACCATACCTGGAACGAGGACTACTTGAAGTGCAAGGAGGGTTCATGAAAGCGCGAGGAATGAGAGACATTGCTGATGTGAGATGGATCCTTGAAAAGACTAAAAAATACCAAAAGGATATCTATTTGTGCTCTATTGACTACAGCAAGGCTTTTGACTGTATAAACCATGAGAAACTCTGGACCACTTTAAGAAGCATGTGTATACCAGAACACCTGATCGTTCTTTTGTACAACCTTTACATTGATCAAGAAGCAACAGTTTGAACGGAACAAGGAGAATCAGAATGGTTTAAAATCAGCAAAGGTGTATGACAATGCTGCATACTTTCCCCCTACCTATTTAATTTATATGCAGAACGAATCATCAGAGAAGCAGAATTGTATGAAGACAACCGAGGTGTGAAGGGTGAAAGACTCATCAACAACCTTCGCTATGCTGATGATACCACATTACTGGCTGAAAGTGAAGACGATCTGAAACATTTACTTCTCAAGATCAAGGAACATAGTGGGATGTTTACTAAACCATCTTAATGTTACTGGTGCTAGTTGCAGCGTTAATGTGAAGAATGCCATATAAGGTAGTGGGCGTTCCGGAGGGAAGGTAGCAAGGAATCGGTATCGAGCGATAGTGGGCGCCGTGGCACATTAATGCGCATTCACCCTAAGTCCATGGCAGTGCTGTGTTAGAAGCTATAAAGATGTAGCCCACTTGTTACTGAAATGACTGTGGAGGCAGCGATCATGGGTTTGATCCTGCAGTGGTGTTATTTAAGAAGGCTGTTTGAGGCATTTCCTTTTAATTTAAATTAGTGCTGCCAGTGAAAACACCCTCACAGTGCCGTAACCTAAGGTGCCTCATAAGGCGCCTTATAAGGCACTCCATAGGGCACATTATAAAGTGTCCTGTCCACCAAGGCACCTTATAATGTGCCCTACAGGGGGCTTTATAGGGTGCCCTATAGGGCGCCTTATGAGGCACCTTAGGTTACGGCACTGTGAGGGTGTTTTTGTTGGCAGCACTGATCTAAATTAAAAGGAAAAGCCTCAGACAGCCTTATTACATAACACTACTGTGGGATTGAACCCAAGACCTCTGCCTCCAGAGTCATTGAAGTAACCAGTGGGCTACATCTCTATACTGTCTAACACACCGCTGGCTGGCTACAGAAAGACTGCAGGTCACCGCACAAACTGTTTGCTGTGGTTACCAGGATAGGGTAAACCCAACCTTACCCATGATGAACTGCACATGCAGATCAGCAGTTTACATCTGATCACAAGATTGGGTATGCACCTCTACAGCACCCCAGCCTGGTAGGGGGAACTGACCGTGGAAATAGCCAATGCAATAAAATGGGGGGATAAGACATTTTTCAGATATATTAGTGAGAAGAGGAAGGGCAAAAGTGGTATTGTCAGACTCAAGGGTGCAGGGGGGGAATATGTAGAAGCTGATAAGGATAAAGCGGAATTGCTTAACAAATATTTTTGTTCTGTGTTCACAGATGAAGAACCAGGAGCAGGACCTCAGAAAACACCCACAAATAAGAACAGAAGCGAGGGACATCTTGAACAATTTTCAGAAGACTGTGTTCGTGAGAAACTAGCTCAACTTAAAGTAGACAAAGCGATGGGACCGGATGGGATACACTCTAGAATACTGAGGGAACTTGGGGACGTTCTAGCAAATCCACTGACTGACCTTTTCAATGCCTCATTGGAGTCGGGAGTGGTGCCAAAGGACTGGAGAGAGGCTCATGTGGGGCCTTTACACAAAAGTGGAAGTAAGGATGTGGTTGAAAACTACAGGCCGGTTAGTTTAACTTCGGTGGTGAGTAAATTATTGGAAACGCTGCTGAAAGAGAAAATAGTGAGGTTTCTGGAGTCCAGCGGATTACAGGATCCAAGGCAGCATGGATTCACCAGAGGCAGATCTTGTCAGACAAATCTGATTGATTTCTTTGACTGGGTGACCAGGGAGTTGGACCGAGGGAGAGCCCTAGATGTGGTGTATTTAGATTTCAGTAAAGCCTTTGACACTGTTCCTCACAGGCGACTTATAAACAAACTGAGCACCCTAGAGATGGACCCTAAAGTTACTGCTTGGGTTAGAAATTGGTTGGGTGGGAGGCGACAAAGAGTACAAGTAAATGGAGCTCACTCTGAGGAGAAGGATGTTACTAGTGGTGTGCCCCAGGGATCTGTCCTTGGTCCGATTCTTTTTAACATCTTTGTTAGTGATATAGCGGAAGGGCTGTCGGGTAAGGTTTGCCTCTTTGCAGATGATACCAAAATCTGCAATAGAGTAGACACCCAGGAAGGTGTAGATAACATGAGGAGGGATCTAGCTAAGCTTGAAGAATGGTCTAGAATTTGGCAGCTGAGATTTAATGTTAAAAAATGTAAGGTCATGCATTTGGGCTGCAGCAATCCAAGGGAGCAATACAGTATAGGAGGTGAAGTACTTTTGTCCACTAAAGAAGAGCGGGACCTAGGCGTGGTTGTGTCTGATGATCTTAAAGTAGCTAAACAGGTAGAAAAGGCGATGGCAAAAGCTAGAAGGATGCTTGGGTGCATACGGAGAGGAATGGCTAGCAGAAAAAAGGAGGTGATAATGCCTCTGTATAAGTCTTTGGTGCGACCTCATTTGGAGTATAGTGTGCAATTCTGGAGACCGCACCTTCAAAAGGATGTGAACAGGATGGAGTCGGTGCAGTGGGTGGCTACTAAAATGATTAGTGGGCTTCATTATAAAGCATATGAGGACAGACTTAAGGATCTGAATATGTACACCTTAGAGGAAAGGCGGGATAGAGGTGATATGATTGAGATGTTTAAATACCTCCGTGGCATAAATGTTCAGGGAGAGAGCCTCTTTCAATTGAAAGCAAGTTCTGCTACGAGGGGACATGGGATGAGGGTGAAGGGAGATAGATTCAGGAGTGATATGCGGAAATATTTCTTTACAGAAAGAGTAGTGGATCCATGGAATAGTCTCCATGGGAGGTGGTAGAGATGAGGACAGTAACTGAATTCAAAAAAGCATGGGACCAACACAGAGGATCTCTAAAGGTAAAAAGTGGACTGTTGTAGTTGTTGTTATGGAAGGACAGACTAAATAGGCCACATGGTCTTTTTCTGTCATCATGTTTCTATGTTTCTGACACAGAGTAGCTACAGACCGTCACATTGTGTGGTTCCTGTGCTCACCCTGAGGGTGAGGTGGGGCACCCAACCAAAGGCACCTGTGTTCATCCCATCTCTTGCCTCATTGTCTCCCGTGGGGCACCCAACACCAGGTCCGCAGCACATGGGTTGCCTGAGATAGGCTGTGCTGCAGTTCCCCATCTGTGCATGACAGGTAGTCCTTGCAGACGCACCTAGGATACACCTGTGTCCTTCTGTATTTCCCAGTCATGTTTAGCCCTTGTGGACTATGATACACCCAGAATAGTGTGTATCCTGTGTGGTTGCCATGGTCATATGTTATAAAAGAAGGGTGGTGTTTGGACCCAAAAGCAGATTATGTAGCACCACCCAACCCGCACTCTCTGGGTCAAGGTGGGGGACAGAATCACCCACCAACAGATCCACACTCTACATCGGAGTCAGTAGAGAGGACCACCACCCCAGTCCTGATGGGGCATAGGCACCCTCCAGGGCAGTCAATGCAGATCTGTACGTATTTCATAGGGTACTGGCAGACAGGCAGTAGGCCTGGAAAAGCTCAGCTGCTCCCCACCACAATCTGACATTCACCAGCAGACAGCACAGTCAGTCTCCACCCACTGCACCCTGCAAGGTGTCCCAGCCATACACATGTTAACTGCAGACAGTCTGCTAGCCAGCACATAGTGCTTGTTCCTGGAGGACCTGTGTGCACCCAAAAGTGGGATGTAAGCACACACACACCAAGCAAGTATGTCAGCGATTAAGCCCCAGAAAAGAAGACCCATAGATATCACTTGAGAGAAACCCTGTATAGCACTATGTGGGAACCTAGCCATGCCATGGTCACTGCTCAGTCAGGGTGACAGTGACCTCCCAGCATGATATGCTGTGGCCACCCTGTCCATGCAGGTGGTGGTTGGGTATTATGCACATTGACAGGCTAACACTGGAAACAGTGCAAGCATTGGGGGCTCAGTAAGGTGTAGGCCACTGTTCCCTCTAAGCTGTGAGCATGTGCGCGCGCACACACCTCGCCGAGCGAGCGCACATACTTTACAACAGAGCACACAAACATTACGGTTCTGATTCTGATAGAAAACAACACAGAGGTCTTAAAATTTAAAAGTTGTTATGTATTTACGGTTTTCACAAGTTCTACAATATTTTCTAGTGCAATCAATGTGGTGTACATACTGTATTCTGACGTGTAGTCAAATTTTAAAATATATAACTCTGAGTGTCATTATGTGGCACACAAAAATTTAACCTTCCTTCAGAAGCTGCACAGCTGATATTTTATGCGCACACAGCCTACAGAAAATTAGAGGGAACATTGGTGTAGGCAGCCAAAAAACAATGGATAGACATACACACACTCCCACACCTATTTCAGCATTGTGCAAAGATAGAGGTGGTTGGCAGCCCTGGCTGCCACACCAGTCCTGGGCACAGTGCAGGCATTGTTAATGTATGCAGGTGCTAGTATTGGTAGCTGCTGCTCCACGCAGGACCCAACAGCCTGACACTTCATGAGGCTTTGAATAGTGGAACCTGTGGGTGTGGGTGTCTGTGTCCTGTTGGCCGATGCTCTATGGCAGAGGTTCCCAACTCCAGTCCTGGTGGGCCACACAAGATTCAGGTTTGCAGGCTGTCCCTAATGAATATGCATGAGATACATTTGCATACAATGGGTGTACTGCATACCAATGCATCTCATGCATATGTATTAGGAAGAGCATGATATCCTGAATGGTGTTTGGCCCTCCAGGACTGCAGTTGGGAACCTCTTCTCTAGGGACTGCACATGTTTATGGTGTATGTGCGCTGTAGGGTAAAATATAGGGACATGGTCTGCAGGGGCCACAGCTGGGACTTGAACCTGTGACTTTCTGCCCCTGAACACACTGGCTGTGTGTACTGCACCAAACTGTTGCAACAGAGGCAGCTCATTCCCTGGGGATACCATTACTGTTCTTCAGACAGCCCTTGTCTGTTGCACTGCATGCCACCCACCTAAACAGGGCTTGGCCTTGGTCTGCTGTGGGCAGCTACCACTGCCCCCTCCACCACCAGCACCCCTCCGCCACCATGCTGACAAGCCCTTATGCCAGTGGTGCTGGTGGTGCGCAGTCTCAGGCCATCCAGTGTGCCGGTAGGCAGCTGCCTATGGTGTGGATCTGGGTAGGGGTGCCTACATAGACATCCGCGCTCCCCCCCGACACTGCCTGTTAATTTTATGTGCCCTTTGGGGTACCTGCTGGGTACTATCCCCTGGGACACTGTGGGACACACACTCGTGGGCATGTTTGACCTTAGTCAGTTGCTGGCTTGCTGATTTGCAGTTTCTGAGTTCCTATGTGCCACATAGGCATCTGCCTAGTTCACCCTGTGCCCCAGTTGCCCCACTGCATGTCCCGCCTGCAGCCCTTTGTACCCCATTTGCAGCCTCACCGTAGTGCACTTTCGTACTTGGGCACTATGCTGTTGTTGCACATGTATCACTACTATCACTTTTCTGGGTCTCCCTGCCTTTGCTGTACATTGCTGACTGAACTGGTTTCTGTCTCCTGCAAATGTGCTTCTAACGCGAGGTTTTCACTGGCATTAATTTTCAGACCTTCATTTCACAGCATTAGTGTGCATGGAGCCTCTCCCTGCCCACTCTCCGCCCATTGACCCCTTCTCTCCGCCATCTGGGGAGCCTTACTCCACTTTCTGTGTGCCTTAACGCTGCCGGGGACATTATCACGTGAAACCTCACGCTATCGTGCGATAATGTTACTTTATCGCGTGATAAGGTTACATATTGCATGCTAATGTTACCTATCACGCACAAACTGCGCCGCTGCAACATTAGCGCTATTTAGTAAACATACCCCATAGTCTTAAAGTAAACATACCCCATAGTCTTAAGCCTGCACCTTAATGTAAAATAGACAAAGATCATGACAACTGGCAAAATCAATACATTCATTGTTGATGGAGATGAAATTGAAATCGTGGGCAACTTTAACCTAATTGGATCAACTATCAATAAAGAAGCAACAAGCACTCAAGAAATCCGATGACTCATTGCTCTTAGCAGAATGGCTATGAAGGACTTAGACAAGATTCTCAAGAGCAAAGATGTCTCTCTCCATACAAAGATTTGACTTGTTCAAGCCATGGCATTTTCAATAATGTCATATGGATGCAAAAGTTGGACAGTGAAAAAGATAGACAGGAAGAAAATTGATGCCTTTGAATTATGGTGCTGGCAATGATTTAAGTGTATACCATGGACTGCCCAAAGAACAAACCAGTCAGTACTCAAGGAGATCAAACCTAAGCTTTCTTTAGAAGCTCAGATGACAAGACTTCGACTTTCATACTTTGGACACATCATGCAAAGAGAGAGATCATTAGAGAAAGACATCATGCTTGGCAAGGTAGAAGGTCAACGCAAAAGTGGGAGGCCAGCAATGAGATGGATTGATACAATAACAGCAGCTACTGGTGCCAGTCTGTCAACAATGAGTACTCTGACTGAAGGCCGAACACAATTTAGGACAACATTTCAGAGGGTCACCATGAGTCAACACAGGCTCAATGGCACTTAACAACAACAAGTGTTTTAAATAGCCTAGTCTTTATTGTTTAATATAGGCTCCTATATACAGTATGGTGATCATTCCAGTCTCTCTTTAGCATGCCTGGATGACAGATCCAGACATCTAGACCCGCTAAATAGCTGGAGTCCTCTGGTGGCTGCAGAGCTCTCCACACATCCACGTCACTTGTGTGGGGAGCTCTGTTTGTTGGTGGGTGTGGGTGGACTGGGGGAGGATCGAGGGCGGACCACAGACAGGGCTGCAACCCCATACTACAGGGCCAATTCTGAAGTTGGCCCTGTATGTCTGGGGTCACACAGTTAGAAGGGGACTTATTCCACCTTGGAGGTGGAATAAGTCTCCCTGAATGCGGGTGGACAGTGGAGGCTGGCGGAGACAGAAAGGTGAGGGGTGCAGGGGATTCCCCATAGCCTGACCCTGGACATTGAAGGCTGGATCGGGGGTCAGGCTGTGGAGAAAGAATCCTTTTGGCGGAAGCCAGTGATCGCGGCTCCCTCATGGAGCCGCAGTTCCATAGCACTGTGGCTCTATGAGGGAGCATGACTGAGCTAGCTGGGCAAGTGGCTGAACATTTGAGGTGCCTGAATTGGGGCACCTCCTGGATGTCCAGCCACTGTGATGCAATTTTGCTCCTGCGGGAGCAGAATCGGGTGCAACTCCTGGCCGTCCTGATGGCCTGGGGACACACAACCTGGAATGATTCTGAGTTGCAATGGCTTTGCACCTCTAAGGTGCATAGCCATTGCTGCTGAACATTAATCCTGGATATTCAATCCAGGGCCATATCCGGCCTCCGGCATTCAATATCCAGGTTTGCCGCACAGCCTCACATGGCGCAGAAGCTATCCGGACAGTGGTGATATTCAGTTACTGCCCAGTTAACTTTGGGGGCAAAGGTTTGGACAGCTTTTGCTGCACCTAACTTTCTTTGTTGAGGAATAACCGGGCAGTAGCTAGATATTACCCCTGCATGGTTACCTCTGAGTACTGTCCCCTGAATGCCCCTGACACACTGAGCAGTAAGCATCGGGGCATATAGCGACATTACTCTGGGATATTCAACAGCACTAACACGGTTAGTAAATGCCCCTAAGCGGGATATTCAGCGGCACTAACATGGTTACAGCTCTGTAAAACCTGTAAATGTTTTGCAATATTGGGCCCAAGATTCCTGGAATTCAAAGCTGCCCGATATGAAAAAAGTAGCATGGTCTGTTGTTTAATCTTATATTTCTGAACTTTTAAGCATGCCTTTTGCTATTTCTGGTACAGGAATGAGCTGCTCAGCTTCTCAGTGGGGCACTTTCATAGATATTTAAGCCTGACTTGTACAAGTAAAAAAATGTTGTTTATTTAAATATATTTTACTTATAGTGTGTTTGTTCTCAGGAAGGGTGAAAGTTATTCACATGCTTAAGCTGATTTTATTGCAGCCAACCAGAACTGATCTTGCATTGCCCTCAAGTTTTCTGGAATTTGGACAAAGATTGATTTGAAAAAAAAAAAGGTTCGAAGAAAAATAAATGAACCAAGTTCCCTGAAATATGAGAAACCCTCATCATTTTCTAGCTTATTTATATACCTTAATAATGTTATTTGAACTCTTGAAGCACTTTACTCAGCATTGTAAAGCTTTCCATTTATAGATTACCCCCAAGGAATCTGAGAAGCAGTGACACAGTCACCACCTGGACATGCAGGGCCCGATATTGATTTGCGATGGCTATGTGCTTCTAACTTTAACCCCCGATACTCAATCAGGGGCCATATCTGGCCACTGGCATTGAATATCTAGGCTTGCCACACAGTCGCACATGATGCAGGAGCTAAACATGCAGTGGCAATATTCAGCTGCGGCCTGGTTAGCTTTGGTGGTGAAAGTTAGGACAGCTTTTGCTGTGTCTAACTTTTGCTGCTGAGGGATGACAGGGCAGCAGCTGAATATCGCTTGGAATGCCCCTGACATGCCACGATGCTAAGCGGTTAGCATTAGGGCATATAGCGCCATTACTCTGGGATATTCAGCGTCATTAACCGTGTTAGTGCCACTGAATATCCCACTTAGGGGCATTTACACGGTTTACAGCTCTGTAAACCTTGCAAATGCCTAAGAATATCGGGCCCATCAAGTCTTCACTAGAATCCTGTTGGAAAGAGTGTTATTCACCGCCAGCAAAGCCATCAAATGCTCTCCAACATGGATTAACGTGTGTATGGATCTTCAACCCATCAACTACCAGAGGAAACAGAAGGATGCTGCAGATTCACCGCTTTAAGTCATCTCTTCCCCTACTGCTGCTAACTCCTGAGACCACAACATTGGACAGCAGAGGAAAGGCATCGGTAACCTCATCACTACTATATGAAGTCCTCACTATCTGCAACAAGTCAGAGCCCAAGTAGCTTTGTTTTACCATTGGTCCTGAGGAAGAGAGGAGCCAGATGAGGGTAAGCCTGTGTTCTGTGACATTATTGATTCATCAAAGGACTCCCAGCTGGGAAGGGTGAAGTGCATTAGCTGGTAAACCCCTCCTGAGCAAAGGAATAGTGCTTTATTGTTCTTCAGACCACAAAGGGAACTTGCTACTAGGACATCATCTTCTTAACTACCTCACACCAATTTGTCCAAGGACTTGAATCAGATTGCCTGCTGGAAATGCTTTCACATATTCCATTGTCCTAAAGATAGATTTTAACAGTATAACCATGGATGCAAAAAAACGGTTTTCATTTTTAATACTTGTGGCTACTGAAAATATTAATATATATATATATATATATATGTAGAAGTAGCCGGCTAGTTATAAAAAAAATTATGACTTAGTGAATGTGATTGATATTAGCTCCATTGTTTCTCTGTTATAGCTTGGAGTAGAAAGATAAAACAGTGTTGTATACTTCCATGTTGTGTTAACTATGTCTTTCCTGATGTGCAAGTTATCCAGTAGTGTTAATATAACTCAGAAAATCTATATGTCTACATTGCCAAATGAGGCCTGATCTGAAAATCAGAGCTTAATGGCATACAAATGTGAGTTGACCATGTGCCTCTTGTAGGTCAAAGATCAAAAGGGGGGAATTGTGGAAGTGTATTAACAGTTAATAACAATTAAACTAAATAAATGTAGAATTTGTAAATGTTTAAAGGAAACAAGTACAGTATATGAAGAACACAGACAAGCCATTCTAAGTAATCATAAAATGTTGAAGACTGGATGAATCTGTTTATCCAGAACATCTAGTAAGTTGCAAGATAAGCATGTGCAAGGATTTCTAGTCTTAAGCCTAAATAATGATACTTTGTGAATGAGAACATGACAAATGTATGTGAGCTTGTTACATTCCTTAGATAAAGAGCTTGCTTTGAGGTACAGTCGTCCCTCGTTTATCGCAGTTAATCCGTTCCAGACTCTACCGTGATAAGTGAATTTCTGCGAAGTAGGATTCTTTAATTATAAATTGAATATTTTCATAGTTATAGCATAGAAAACCTGTTTATGACCTTCTAAATGTGGTTTTTAACATTATTAGAGCTCTCTAGACATGAAATAACACCCCTTTAGTCACCATTACACTCGTATTACCCAATATATTAGACAAAATAAGAGAAAATAAGACATACAGGTATTAGACGTACAAATATCATATTACTGTATTATTATTGTACATTTAATTACACAAACACACAGAGATGTACTTCACAGCAAAGAAGAGCAAGGTTGCTGCTCCTCTGAAGGCACAACTTCAGTAAGAGAGTCTTCAGGCGGTGCAGTATCTTCAGCAGGTGCGTCGTCATCTTCTTCCGCTGAAGGAGTACCTGTACTAGGCGTAGGCAGTGGGTGTCTGGGTGCGCGGCTGAAGAACATCGTGATAGGCAGCTGCTGGCGCTGTCTTTTCATATGCATGAGGAGGCTTTTGTAGGGTTCCATCGCTCCATCAAGTGCATTCCGGAACCTCAATGCACGCATCATTTGTGGGTCCCATTCGTCAATCATGTCCTGTACTTCCTTAATAGTTCTCATGACTTGCGAGAGACGCACAAGTGTAAGGCCAACTTCCTCCTCCTGACCCCCAGGAACCTCTGGCTGCTCTTCCTCCTCCTCCTCACTCGCAGACTTAGTCATCTCCACCAGATCCTCGTCAGTTAAGGTATATGAATGTGTCTCCAATAACTCATCCATGTCATCGCGGGTCATATCCGCGAAACCTTCTCCTCCCAGCATCTGGGCTAGCCTAACTGCCTTATCTACTGCCGAGTTGCTTATATCCTCTGGGGTGAATCCTCTGTAGTCGTGGACGATTTCAGGCCACAACTTCTTCCAGCTGGCCTTCACGGTCTCCGTCTTCATGTCCTTCAATGCGGCCTGGATGTTCTTCAGACAGGTTGTGATGGTATACTGCCACCAGTACTCCTTCAGCAAGAAGTTCTCCTCAAGGTCCATGCCTTCAATGAGGTGCTGCAGGGTATTTTGCGTGTAGAGGGCCTTGAACGTGTGAATAATGCCTTGATCCATGGGCTGGATCAGTGAAGTGGTGTTGGGAGGAAGGAACTCGATCCGCACACCGTCGTAGGATAAGTCTTGCGCATGACCTCCAGAATTGTCCATGAGGAGAAGGATATTAAGCTCGAGTCCCTTCTCCGCGAGATACAGCTTGACTTGGGGGATGAAGCACTCATAGAACCAGTCCGATGACAGCTGCTTCGTGATCCAGCCCTTGTTGTTTTGCATCCAACGCACTGGCAGAAGGTTCTTGTTTTTATTCTTCAGGGCCCTAGGGTTCTTGCCCTTGTAGATAAGGGCAGGCTTGAGCAAAAATCCCTCAGCATTTCTACACATAACGATAGTCACGCGATCCTTGTACGCCTTGAAGCCACGGACCTTGGCCTCATCCTTGAAAATGAATGTCCAGGATGGCATTCTTTTCCAGAACAGTCCTGTTTCATCCATATTGAACACCTGTTATGGATGATACTCGCCCTCCTCAAGGTTCTTCTGGAACGTGTTGTTCACATAGTCCTCTGCTGCAGGCTGGTCAGCAGAGGCAGCTTCTCCATGGAGAACGACACTCTTCAGATGATACCTCTTCTGGAACTTCTCGAACCAACCCTTGCTCACCGTGAAATCCATGAACATTGCAGAAGAGGGTCCTGGTTGAGGTTCGTCTGCCGTAAAGCGCTGATAGAGCTGCCTCACCTTCTCCCGGATGAGCAGCGAATCCAACGGAATGTTTTTCTTGCTGCTGTCACTGATCCAAATGGCTAGGGCAGACTCCGTTTTTACTATGAACTTATTAAGATTTGTCACGACGCGCTTTGCTTCCTTGTTGAAAGAGACAGTAGCCGTTGCACGGATGTTCTTTTCATCTTTACGGATGGAGCGAATGGTAGACTCATTCACATTGTAATGGTGGGCAACCTCCATGATTTTCTTGCCATCTTTGATCATATCCAAGAGTTTCACCTTCTCCTGGATGGTAAGCATCTTCCTCCGGCGCTTAGTTTCATCGTCAGAAGGCTTAGAAGAACCAGCATGTTTAGGAGCCATCATGGGGCTTAGATAAAGGTTCTCAATTGCAAACACTTACAAGAGCAAAGATGCTTCCAATGCATAGCAATGTAGAAGCGCGTATGAGACAAACATGCTCTGATTGTCTTGGTTTCACCACACCCGATTGACTCAGACAACCGTGCGCTATATCATGTTCACTGTCTCGATCAACTTTTTAATGAATACTGTATACTGTACTGTATTTGAAAAAAACGCGATAGAGTGAAGCTGCGAAAGTCGAAGCGCGACGTGGCGAGGGATGAATGTACCTCTATAAATGCGCAGCTTGTACCCTCAGTAGTTAGAGACATCTCAAAATAGTACTGGAATTTTATCCCTTGTATATTGACATACTAATTGAATCAATCCTCTTATCTGAAGATATAAAGACTTATTTATTTAGTTCAAATTCACAGGGCCAATGAGAGGCTCAAAGGGCGGGCCTTGCATTCATAATGGTCCATGTGGAGAAGGATCCACAAACACAAAACTAAGAAAAGGTGCAAACTTCCCTTTTTCCCTCTTCTCCTTCTCTTTTCCCTTTTTCTATCCCTTCCCTTTCTCCTTTTCTGTTTTCTCTTCTTTTCCCTCCCCCTCCCCTCCCTATTCCCTTCCCTCTTTTTTATTTATTTACTAGCTTTTTTTATATCACACTATTTAGTATCAGCGTGGTTTACAAGAAACGGGAACAGTCAAGCAACTTTACATAGAACAGGTATAACATCAAAACAATCAACTATACAAAAAACGTTCTCTACTTTTGACTACTTTCTTTAAGACTAATAAAAGAAAATATTTTTTCACTCAACGTGTAATCAAACTCTGGAATTTGTTACCGGAGGATGTAGTAAAGGCTGTTAGTAAAGCTGGGTTTAAAAAAGGTTTGGACAAGTTCCTAGAGGAAAGGTCCATAAACCATTATTAAGAAGGGACCCAGGATATCAATGCTTGACCCAGTACAAGCATTGCGGAACTTGTATCTTTTGGGGAAACTGCTAGGTATGTATGACCTAGATTGGCCACTGTTGGAAACAGGATACTGGGCTTGATGGACCTTGGTCTGACCCAGTATGACATATCTTATGTTCTTATGTTCCTTTTTTCTTCCTTCTTCTTTCTTCTTCCCTCTCCTTCCTTTTCTTCTATTCTCCCTCTTCTCCTTCTCTCCTTCCCTTCCCTTCTCCCTCCCCTCCTCCCTCCCCTTCCCCCGTTCTCCTTCCTCTTTCCTCCCTTCCCTCCTTGTTCTCCCCTTCCCCCTCTTCAGTCCCTCACAACACTTCAATCAGATTCCAAGACAGCAACCATGCAGTCAGCTCCCCCTCCTTCTCAGCTTGCATCCATCTTTAGTAATAAGATCTCGGACCTTAGAACATCCTTACCGTATTGCCCTCCACCTATCACTCCTCCCCTTCCTCCCTCCCCACCACCTATTTTTCAACTCTCACATACTTGGGGTTCATTCTACCCCCTCACTACCTCAGAACTTATTCAGCTTATCTCCTCCTCTAAGAAGACTTGCTGTTCTCTACATCCTATACCCTCTTCCTGGCTGCTTACACCTTCTCTTGCTCTTATCCCCTCCATTCTCACTATGGTTAATACAAGTCTTTTGGTCGGCATTTTTCCCCATTCTTGGAAGCACGCCCTTGTACGCCCTATACTTAAAAAGCCTTCCCTTGATCCTCTTATTCCTGCACACTATCGTCCTGTCTCTAATCTCTCCTTTCTCTCTAAGATACTTGAAAAGGCAGTTTCCTCTCAGCGTTCCCACTACCTGGATTCTACACACTTTCTTCACCCTCATCAATCAGGTTTTTGCCTGGGTCATAGTGTAGAGACTATCCTTCTTTCTTTTCTTAATGAACTGCACGTGGCACACGATCGTGGTGACTTCTCGATTGCGGTTTCTCTTGATCTTTCTGCAGCTTTTGACTTAGTTGACCACTCTCTCTTCCTTTCACGCTTATGGGAAGCTGGACTCTGTAGCACAGTACAGTATACCGCTGGTTTCACTCCTATCTTTTCTCCCGCTCCTACACTGTTCTCTCTCTTTGAAGTCTGGTATGTCCTCATGGTTTCAATTTTTTATTTTATACATTTTATATTGTTCTGTTATTTCAAGTATGTAACTGTGTTTATGTTTATCATTGCATGTTATTTTGTAGATCCCCGTTGAAGGCGTTAAACTGAAACTTGACCAAGTCGGGTACTTTTCAATAAACAGTACCTTGCACCTAACATCATTGTGTTGTCAGTCTATGGTCTGTCTCCGCTTTTTGTCTCTGCCACATGGAGAAGGAAGCAGAGATATTTTTGGCAACATGGATGGATTAGGTTATATGTGTAAGCATTTTTGATATCCACTGAGCACAGCTGGGGGGGGGGGGGAGGGTGGCACCAATCTATAGGTTGCAGGGGAGAGGGGGGCCAGAGACCCTAGCACTGGCCCTGTATGGTTCAATGAGTCCCATGAATAGGACACGGCCATACCAAGTTATAATCTGTTTAGGAGAGATAAAAATGCCCAAAGAGTTGAAGGGGTAGCCCTACATATGAGAACCAGTATTAAACCAACTGCAATGTAGGATGATTTGGGGAAATAATGAAGCAATAGGTATCATCTTAAAAATAAATGTTTCTGATGATCTTAAAGTGGCTAAACAGATAGAAAAGGCGATGGTGAAAGTCAGAAGGTGCATAGGGAGAGGACTGGCCAGCGGAAAAAAAGAGGTGATAGTGCCTCTGTATAAGTTTCTGGTGCAACCTAATATGAAGTATTGTATGCAATTCTGGAGACCACACCTTTAGAAGGATATAAATAGGACAGAGTCAGTACAGAGGGTAGCTACTAAAATGGTCAGTGGTCTTCATTACAAACCTAATGGATACAGACTTAAAGATCTTAATGTGTATACATTAGAGGAAAGGTGGTATAGAGGAGATATGATAGAGATGTTTAAATATCTCCACAAGAAGAGAGCCTCTTTTGATTGAAATTAAGCTCTGCAATCAGGGTGCATAAGTTGAAGGTGAAAGGGGATAGACCCAGGAGTATTTGCAGAAATATTTCTTTATGGAAAGAGTGGTAGATGCATGGAGGTCATAGAGACGAGGACAGTATCTGAAGTCAAGAAAGCATGGAGCAAACACAGAAGATCTCTAAAGGTAAAAAGGGACTATAGTATTTGATATGGAAGGACAGACTAGATAGGCAATATGGTCTTTTTCTGCTGTCATGTTTCTATTTTCATGTTCATTCTGTAAAGCAGCAAACACAAAACTGATGTGTAGGAGGAGCCATATATGCTCATAACTTTTATGCCCATGTCTGATGACATCATCTGCACGTGAATGCCTGTGAATTCAATTAAAATATATGAATACAAACAATAAAGGCAGTAAAGGTTTACACTGAGAGTCCCTTTTACTAAAGCCCACTAAGGATTTGCCATTAACCGGATGATCTTACGTGTATTAATGGCAAAGGCCTCACATTAGCTGTCAGGACATGTTCAGTATGTCCCCAGCAGCTAAGACGTGAAGGGTTTTCCTAACATGCCCTCCGCTATGTCGGGTTCACCTAATAACTCCTATAGAGGAGTCATTAAGTGAACCCATGTTAAGAGCCGGGTTGCCACTGAGCATGTGGCACTTGCCCTGGCTCTAGCAGTAACGCGTTCTCCACGCCCACTCTCCACCCGTTCCCTGCCCAATTCTGCAATTGCCAATTAACATGTGTTTTAACATGCGAAGGCAGATGCTATCACACCTTAGTGTTCCCGACAGCCTGCAGCTATGCATTAAAATGCCCATTAACCAGCTAAATGGTTTTAGTAAAAGAAGCCCTTAATAAAAAAGAATGCAAATCTAATTGAATTAAGTGCACAGCTCAGCTAAATTGTTTGGTCCCTTAGGAATCAGAATCGTTTACCTATATTAAAGGTGAATGACGGTCTCCCAAAGTAGCAAGCTGATTGGGCAACAGTTATAGTATTTTTCTATTTCTTCATGTTTAGTTTGCACTAATATGCTGAAGTTCCACATGTAAAATATAGTCCTCTTCATACATTTCAATTTCTTCCATTCATGTTTTTGAATTTTGAGGTAGGGTACAGTATGATGGAACTATTTTCATTTAGTACATTGCTTATCATTTTCTCCCATAATTTAGATCAGTATCAGACATGGAAGATAGTTATATGAAGAAATGTGAATATGTTGTTGTTAAGTGCCATCGAGTCTGTGTCGACTCATGGCAACTGTGTTCGGTCTTCAGTCAGGTGTCTCATTGTTGATAGAATGGCACCCATAGCTGCTGTTATTGTATCGATCCATCACATTGCTGGCCTTCCTCTCTTGCGATGACCTTCTACCTTGCCAAGCATGATGTCTTTCTCTAATGATCTCTCTCTTCGCATGATGTGTCCAAAGTATGATAGTCGAAGTCTTGTCATCTGAGCTTCTAAGAAAAGCTTTGATTTGATCTCTAGAACTGACTGGTTTGTTCTTCAGGCAACCCTTGGTATACACAGTATACGTCGCCAGCACCATAATTCAAAGGCATCGATTTTTTTCTCTTTTTCACTGCCCAAATTTTGCATCTATATGACGTTATTTAAAATACTATGGCTTGAACAAGTCAAACCTTTGTATGGAGAGAGACATCTCTGCTCTTGAGAATCTTGACTAGGTCCTTCATAGCCATTCTGCCAAGAGCAATGCGTCATCGGATTTCTTGACTGCTTGTCATTTCTTTATTGATTATTGATCCTAGTACGTTAAAGTTGTCAACTATTTCAATTTCTTCTTCATCAATGATGAACTTATTGATTTTGCCAGTTGCCAGGATCTTTGTCTTCTTTACATTAAGGTGCAGGCCCATTTTAAGACTATGGGGTGTGTTTACTAACCCGTCTTAATGTTACCGGCGCTAGTTGCAGCGATGATGTGAAGAATACCATATAAGGAGTGGGCATTCCGGCGGCAAGGTAGCAAGAATCTGTATTGCGCGATAGTGTGCGCCATGGCATGTTAATGCGCGTTAACCCTAAGTTCATGCCAGTGCAGTGTTAGACGCAATAAAGATGTAGCCCACTGGTTACTGCAATGAGTGTGGAGGCAGAGGTCATGGGTTTGATTCTGCAGTGGTGTTATGTAAGAAGGCTGTCTGAGGCATTTACTTTTAATTTAAATCAGTGCTGTCTGAGGCATTTCCTTTTTTAAATTTAAATCAGTGCTGCCAGCAAAAACACCCTCACAGTGCCGTAACCTAAGTTGCCGCATAAGGCACCCTATAAGGCACTCCATAGGGCACATTATTTATTTATTTATTATTTATTTATTTATATTTCTTATATACTGCGCTATTATAATCAGTGAGGTGTACAGTTGAACAAAACATACTACAATGCCACAGGAACATTGAGTTTACAATGAACAGGGTAGTTAAAACATGGAGGTAAAACAGGGGGAACTATTTACAAAATAAATTACACTTTTATTTAAAGAACTTTATCAATTTAACTATTTACAAAATATAGTACATTTTTATATAAAGAACTTTATCAGAAACATGTAGGGGTCTTTGCAAAGGCATAAGTTCAAGAGTCAGGGGTGGGGACGGGGAGGAACTGACTAACCATTCTCTTTGGGGAGCTGAGCTATGGGGTGGTTTGGGTGGGGAGGGGTAATGGCTGTGTGTTTTCCAGAATTAGTTTCTGGGTAATGTTTTAGGAAGAGGTGGTGTTTGAGGGCTTTTCTAAATAACGATAAGTTCGAGATGGCTCGGATTTCGGTAGGGAGGGCATTCCAGGCCCTGGGTGCAAATATGGAGAAGGTCCTATTGGCTGTTGTCTTTGTGCACTTTGTCAGTATCATCAATGTGGATCTCCTATTTCTGTTGACTGGCGTGCTGTGGATAAGTTTACTGATGGGCGTTGGGGGCTGGTTCTTTAGGGCTTTGAATGTCAGGACTAGAGTCTTGTATTGGGTTCTAGCCTGCAGAGGTAGCCAGTGGAGGTTCATCAGGACTGGCGTTATGTGATCTGACCTCGATAATCCTACACGTACCCTCACAGCTGAATTCATGGCGAGACGGAGCGGGCTTAGTGTTGACTGAGGAAGTCCGTGGAGAATGATATTAGCGAAGTCAAGATGTGGGAGTACCAAGGCTTGGAAGATTGTTCGGTAGTCGGTGAAGTCAAGTAAGGGGCGGAGATGACGTAGTGTCCGGATCTTGTGGTATATTGCTTTCGTGCTGACATGTCGAGCCGTTGGTCAAGTGTAATGCCTAGATAGCGAATTGTGGATTTTGTCTTCAACTCAGCATTGTTGACTTGTAATGAGGAGGGTGGCATGAACTTCTGATTTCTCGTAACAAATAGGACATCAGTTTTGCTGTGGTTAATCCATAGGTTCTGTGATAGGAGCCAGTCTGCTACCGCTTCAAAGCATTTTAGTATTGGTGAGTAGTCTGGTTGATCGATCTTGAAAGGTATGTAAATCAGGATGTCATCTGCATAGGCCAGACAATGAACATTGAAAGAGCGGATTAAGGCACAGATAAGAACATAAGAACATAAGAACATAAGAAATGCCATACTGGGTCAGACCGAGGTCCATCAAGCCCAGTATCCTGTTTCCAACAGTGGCCAATCTAGGTCATACGTACCTAGCAGTTTCCCCAAAAGACACAGGTTCTGCAGTGCTTGTACTAGGCCAAGCATTGATATCCTGGGTCCCTTTTTAATAGTGGTTTATGGACCTTTCCTCCAGGAACTTGTCCAAACCTTTTTTAAACCCAGCTATACTAACAGCCCTTACTACATCCTCCGGTAACAGATTCCAGAGTTTGATTACACGTTGAGTGAAGAAATATTTTCTCCTATTTGTCTTAAATAGTTTACCCTGTAGCTTCATTACATGTCCCCTAGTCCTTCTATATTCTGATAGCGTAAACAATTGATCCACGTTTATCCGTTCCACTCCATTCATTAATTTATACACCTCTATCATATCTCCCCTCAGCCGTCTCTTTTCTAGGTTAAAGAGCCCTAACCTTTTTAGCCTCTCTTCATAGGAGTAGCCTTCCATCCCCTTCACCAATTTGGTGGCTCTTCTCTGTACTTTTTCTAATAACTCTATGTCCTTTTTAAGATACGGTGACCAGAATTGCACACAATATTCAAGGTGCGGTCGTACCATGGAGCGATACAGAGGCATTATAATATCCTTTGTTTTATTCTCCATCCCTTTCCTTATGATACCTAGCATTCTATTTGCTTTCTTGGCCGCAGCTGCACACTGGGCGGAGGGTTTTAACATGTTATCCACGATGACTCCTAAATCTTTTTCCTGGATGGTGGTTTCTAATGTGGAGCCTTGCATCGTGTAACTATAGTGTGGGTTGTTCTTTCCTAGGTGCATAACTTTGCACTTGTCCACATTAAATTTCATCTGCCATTTGGATGCCCAGTCTTCCAATTTATCCAGATCCTCCTGCAGTTTTCCACAATCCTCTTGGGTTTTAACAACTTTAAACAGTTTGTGTCATCTGCAAATTTGATAACCTCACTAGTTATTCCCTTTTCCAGGTCATTTATGAATATGTCAAAAAGTAGCGGACCCAGTACAGATCCCTGGGGTACTCCACTATTCACCTTTTTCCATTGGGAATATTGGCCATTTAGCCCTACCCTCTGCTTTCTATCTTTTAACCAGTTCCCGATCCACAATAGTACACTGCCTCCTATCCCATGACTTTTTAGCTTCGCCAAAAGTCTCTGATGGGGGACCTTGTCAAAAGCTTTCTGAAAGTCCAGATACACTATATCAACCGACTCACCTTTGTCTACCTGTTTATGCACACCTTCAAAAAAACAGATCAGATTAGTAAGACAAGATCTTCCTTGTCTAAAGCCATGTTGGCTGTCTCCCATTAGGCCATGACTATCTACATGCTGTGTAATTTTGTTCTTTATGATGGTTTCTACCATTTTCCCTGGTACTGACGTCAGGCTCACCGGTCTGTAATTTCCCGGGTCACCCCTGGAACCCTTTTTAAAAATTGGTGTTACGTTGGCGACCCTCCAATCTTCAGGTATTACAGATGATTTTAATGAAAGTTCACAGATTACCAATAACAGGTCTGCAATCTCATATTTCAGTTCTTTCAACACTCTGGGATGTATACCATCCGGTCCAGGTGATTTGCTACTATTCAGTTTATCAAATAGTTGTAATATATCTTCCCGGTGTAGCGATATTTCTCTCAATTCCTCTGCAGTATCACCTTTAAATACCACTTCAGTCTTGGGTAACATCCCTACATCTTCCTCAGTAAAGACCGAAGCAAAGAATTCATTCAGTCTCTCTGCTATAGCCTTGTCTCCTCTTACTGCCCCTTTTACCCCTCTATCATCTAATGGTCCAATTGACTCTCTCACAGGCCTTTTGCTACGAATGTACTTGAAAAAGTCTTTATTTCGTGTTTTTGCTTCCGTAGCAAGTTTCTTCTCAAATTCCCGCTTTGCCTGCCTTATCAATGCTTTGCATTTAACTTGCCAGTGCTTGTGCTGTTTCCAGTTTTCATCATTTGGCTCTTTTTTTCCATTTCCTGAAGGTTGCTCTTTTGGCAGCAACAGCCACTCTGACCTCACCTTTAAACCATGCTGGCAGTTTTTTGGACTTTCTTCTTCCACTTTTCTTAATGCGTGGAATACAGCTGGTCTGGGCTTCGAGGATAGTATTTTTAAATAACACCCAAGCTTGCTGTAAGTCTTTAACCTTTGGAACCGCTCCTTTTAGTTTTTTCCGAACTATATTCCTCATTCTATCATAGTCTCCCTTTTGAAAGTTAAAAGGTAGTACTGTGGATTCCTTTACTATCTGTCCTCCACTGATTAAATCAAACATGATCATACTATGATCACTATTGCCAAGTGGTCCCAACACCCTTATTTCTTGCACCAGATCTGGCGTTCCACTAAGGACTAGGTCCAGTATGGCTTCCCCTCTGGTCGGTTCATGAATCAGCTGCTCCAAGAAGCAGTCATTTATTTCATCTAGAAATTTTATCTCTTTAGCTTGTCCTGCTGTGACACTGTCCCAGTCGATACCGGGGTAATTGAAATCACCCATTATTACTACTCTGTTGTGGCTTTTGTTAGCTTCCTTGATTTCTTTGAGCATTTCATCATCCATTTGTTCATTCTGGCCAGGTGGTCGATAGTATACTCCCACTGCCATCACCTTCCCCTTCATAAATGGAATTTCAATCCATAGAGATTCTACAGCAAATTTTGTTCCCTGCAAAACTTTAATCCTTTCTGACTCAATGCCCTCTCTAACATAGAGCGCAACCCCTCCACCAATTTGTTCAGCTCTATCATTACGATATAGTTTGTATCCAGGTATCACAGTGTCCCACTGGTTATCCTCCTTCCACCATGTCTCTGAGAGTGCAATCATATCTAACCTCTCATTTAGTGCTATATATTCTAATTCTCCCATCTTATTGTTTAGACTTCTAGCATTGGCATACAAGCATTTTAGAGACTGTATTTTATTAATATTAATCTGGCTATTGGTAGGCATGGGTAATTGGGAATCCTTATGCTCTGTCTGCTCCTTACTCAAGGGCATTTGGGCTACTATACTCCCTTTTGGAACCTCACTGCTTTTGGTAGTATCCTTCAAGGATACCTTTGTCCGAACCATGCGCTCCTGGGTGACTGTCGGCTTTCCCCTATTTTCTAGTTTAAAAGCTTCTCTATCTCTTTTTTAAAGGTTAATGCCAGCAGTCTGGTCCCATCCTGATTAAGGTGAAGCCCATCCCTTCAGAAGAGCCCCCCCTTTCCCCAGAATGTTCCCCAGTTCCTAACAAATCCAAAACCCTCATCCTTGCACCATTGTCTCATCCACGCATTGAGACTCCGGAGCTCTGCCTGTCTTTTGGGTCCTGCACGTGGAACAGAAAGCATTTCGGAGAACGCTATCCTGGAAGTTCTGGATTTCAACTTCCTACCTAAAAGCTTAAATTTAGCCTCCAGAACTTCCCTACCACATTTTCCTATGTCATTGGTACCAACATGTACCAAGACAGCAGACTCCCCCCCAGCACTACCTATGATCCTATCTAGGCGGTGCGTGAGATCTGCTACCTTCGCACCAGGCAGGCATGTTACCAGGCGATCCTCACGTCCACCAGCCACCCAGCTATCTACATTCCTAATGATTGAATCACCAACTATAACAGCTGTCCTGACCCTCCCCTCATGGGGACATGGCCCTGGAGAAACGTCCTCGGTGCGAGAGGGTTTTACATCACCTGGAGGACAGGTCCTAGTTACAGGATCACTTCCTGCCACACCAGGGTGATGCTCTCCTGTCACGTGACCTCTCTCCTCCATGGCAACAGGGATGCTGCCAGACTGGAGGTGGGACTTCAGGACTATATCCCTGTAGGTCTCGTCCATGTACTTCTCTGTCTTTCTTATGTCTTCCAGGTCTGCTACTCTAGCCTCTAGAGAACGGACTCGTTCCCTGAGAGCAAAGAGCTCCCTGCACTTAGTGCATATGTAGGACCTCTCACCAACTGGGAGAAAATCATACATGTGACACTCAATGCAAAAGACTGGAGAACCCCCATCTCGTTGCTGGACCTCTGTCTGCATCTTAGTTTAAAGCTTGTGTTTAGGTCTTTTAAATTCGGTATATAATAAGGATTGGTGTGGATGCTTATACTAATAAAAGTGTATCTAATACCCCTAATACACCCTGTGTACCTGAAGCTTAATTAATCTCAGGTCCTCTGTGTATGACTGATTTGGATTAAGAGCTGCACCTGAGAGCAGCCCCTTTCCTCTAAGATGTGCAAGTACCTATAAAACTACAATTACCCCAGGGGTGGGTGGGTGCTGGGGAGGGAGGGAGGGAGATAAGTCCTATTAAAGAGGGCAGTTACAAGGTACCCTGTCCTGAACCCTCAGCAGGGGGATGGGGGTACCACACAAAGCCCAGTTAGTTGAGAGAGGCAAGGTAAGTACAGCTGAGAAGGCTGAACTAGCACACCACTAAGACAAACAATAAATAATTAAACAAACAAACAGTTAGACAAACAGTAAATAATTAAATAAACAGCTAGAACTCACAGTAAGATGTCCCAGGAGGCAAATATCCACTCACTAGCAGAGCTCTGTAAAAGTTCAGCCCTTCTCCGATCAGAGAAAAGCAAACTAAAACAGCCTATGCACACGTGGAGAAAACAGGAAGAAGGCTACACAATACCTCAGGGGGAGGGGGGGAGGGGAAGGATTCACTCAGGCAGGCAAGGACAGGAAAAAAGCTTAACAAACAGCAGGTTATGGGGAGAGAGATTTAATTCAAAATGGCTACCACACAAAGCCCAGTTAGTTGAGAGAGGCAAGGTAAGTACAGCTGAGAAGGCTGAACTAGCACACCACTAAGACAAACAATAAATAATTAAACAAACAAACAGTTAGACAAACAGTAAATAATTAAATAAACAGCTAGAACTCACAGTAAGATGTCCCAGGAGGCAAATATCCACTCACTAGCAGAGCTCTGTAAAAGTTCAGCCCTTCTCCGATCAGAGAAAAGCAAACTCTGCATGTAAATGTTAAACATCAATGCAGATTGGCTGCATGTAAATGTTAAACATCAATGCAGATAGGGACGAACCCTGAGCAATGTTCCCTCTAATTTTCTGTAGGCTGTGTGCGCATAAAATATCAGCTGTGCAACTTTTGAAGGAAGGTTAAATTTTTGTGCACCACATAACGACACTCGGAGTTATGTACTTTAAAATTTGACTACACGTCAGAATACAGTATGTACACCACATTGATTGCACTAGAAAATATTGTAGAACTTGTGAAAACCATAAATACACAACAACTTTTCAATTTTAAGAACGTCTGTGTTGTTTTCTATCAGAATCAGAACCGTAATTTTTGTGCGCTCTGTTGTAAAGTATGTGCGCTCACTGAGCGAGGTTTGTGCACGCGCACACGCGCACAGCTTAGAGGGAACAGTGACCCTGAGGCACATCTTGTTTCAGTGGAAATGGCTCTGAGGTCGTGGGGCCTCTTCTGACTTGTTGCCATCTGTTAGCCAAATAAGATTTACACCATGCTAGAGCTGAGCCTTGTATTCCTTTCTCTATGAGACGGAGTAGTAGTATCTCATGGTTCACCGAGTCAAAAGCAGCAGCGATGTCCATAAAGATGAGGACAAATCCTTGGTGGATGTTGTCAAGTCCTGTGACTAGGTCATTAAAGAGGGTTGTGAGGATGGTGTCAACACCATGTGCTTCCCTGAAGCCGTGTTGGGATGGGTCAAGTGGTGCTACAGTGTCGATATGCTGTTGAATCTGTCGCTGGACTACCTTCTCGATGATTTTGGCAAGCAGGGGGATGCTTGAAATTGGTCTGAAGGATTCTACTTTAGAGGGGTCGAGTTTGCTGTTTTTCAACAGTGGACGAATTGATGTATACTTTAAGCTCTGTGGGAAGGACCCTGTTGAGAAGGATTGGTTCAGAATTCTGCTTATGGCAGGATTGAGGTCATGGCGCAGCTCTCTAATCCAGCTAACTGGACAGAGATCGTTGGGGGCGGTGGTGAGGTTAATGGATGAGATAATGTCTTGGATCTCTTTGTTGGATACCTCACAGAACTTGAGCAGAGGGGCTGGATGGGGAGTTTCGTATGGGGTGGAGAGGGTTATGAAGGTTGCATTTATGTTAGTTTGGATCATCTTCGACTGTAGATAGTTGGAGTAGTCCTGTGGCTGGGGCATGGGTGGTTGAGCAAGTGCTGGGTCACCTGTTAAGGACTTTACAATACTGAACAGGCCATGTGGTTTGTTCAACGACTGCTTTAGTATAACTGAATGGTAATGTTTTCTTTTTCCCATCGTCTTTGTTCGGTGTGTTTGTAGGTGTGAGGAGTATGCGCAGAGTGCCTTGGAGGACCAGGTTTGGCGCCATTGTCTCTCGAGCTTGCGTAGGTGGAGAAGCGATGCTCTCAGGTCTTCAGAGTACCATGGTGCGTGTTCCCGTTTCTTTGGTTTCTTGCTAGTGGTTTGGAGGCAGGCGACAGTTCTGAGAGCATCGTCCCAGTTGGATACCAATTCATCTGGTTCGAGAGATGTGTTGGTAAGGAGAGGTAAGACCTTCTCAAGGACTTTGTCCTTAACAATGGGCCAAAAGCGTGTTGTCATGGTTCTAGGAGGGGCCTGTGCTTTATTATTGCTATTGCTGTGGTAGTTGGTGGGTATGTGAAATGTGAGGAGGTTATGGTCAGACCAGGGTACTGGAGTTATGGAAGTCACAAGGCAATGGGTTGAGTTGATAGCAGTCTGGGGAGCGAAGATCAGGTCGAGTTTGCTTCCCTTAATGTGGGTAGGAGAGTCGACGAGTTGCTCGTAGCCTAGGTCGTACATTGCTTCAAGGAAGGCTGATGAATGTGCATCTTGCAGGGAAGGCAGGTTAAAATCTCCTATTAACCAACTTGGGGAGCGTGGGTTATTGGAATTACAAGTGAGGTCGATTATCATTGGAAGATCATCTGGTGAAGATGTTGGTGCTCGGTACAGTAGGTTGATTGTACAGTGTTCGTTTGCTATGGTGATCATGTCAAGGTGGGTTGTGCTGGTGGCGTTGCTTAGTTTAAATTGGAGTTTGGATCTGGTGAGGATGTGTGTACCACCTCCCTTCTGGTTGGTCCTATGGCAGGCATAGATAGAGAAACCTGGTGGTGACATCTGGTTGATGAGAATGTTGTCACATTTGGATAGCCATGTCTCGGTTATCATTAGGATATCGAGGTCGTGATGGGATATCAGGTCATTGGCTACAGGCCATTTCGAACGTATTGATCTAGCGTTTATAAGTGCGCACTTGAGTATGCGTTGGTGATTGTATTTCTCGGTTTGGCTCTTCTTAAGGTTCTGCAAGGGGATGTGTAGTAGATGAGATGGGCTGTGTTAGTTTTTGTTGTGGTGTGGCGGGGAATTTCAGACCATCTTCTTCCATTGTTATGGAGGATTGGGATGTGACTGATGCCAGGGTTAAAGGCATGCGATAGGTTGGGGGACCAGGAGGTGAGGAGGATAAGGGTTAGGGACAGGATTGGGTGCATTTTCAGGCTGACCTATGTAAGGAAACTTACTCAAGGCACGGGGTCAGCAAGTCTAGGTACAGTATTACAGAGATCAAACAATAAAGGCAGGTTTAGGCCAATGTTGTAGGAGTAGACAATGTAACAGCAATGTATCAACAGTGTAGTAAAGGCAGTATGGGTTACAAGGAGTAGACAATGTAACAGCAATGTATCAACAGTGTAGCAACGTTGTGTCAGTTAGGGCAGAACAATGTAAACAGTAATGTATCAACAATGTAACAGTTCTGTGACAAATTAGGGCAGGACTAACCGGGGAGGTTGTAGGGATTAGCAACAGCGTTACAACAGAGTATCTATTGGGTAGGAGGTGTATATGAGCAAACCTTGCAAAGGCAGTTTGAGTTACTCAAGATAGCAGTTTCAGGGTTCAGTTTAGCTATAGGGTTACAAGATGGAGAGACCTCTTTAAATCAATGGTCTACCTTGTGGTGCGGAGCGTGTTCTTCCTCTTTGTTCCGTAGAGATGCATTGGCAAGGGAGGCAGTGGAGCGTTCATTCAGGGGTGTCGCGGATAATGGTCTGAGCAGATGGTGGACTTCGAGATCCGGGCAGAGGCTGCTGTTGGTGGTTTTTGCAGTGGGAGAGCTTGACCCCGAGAGGTTTGGGGATCTCAAGCAACAGTTGTTGGAGCTCGATGGGCCACTGTCAACGGGGCGCTACAGGGACTGCCTCTTACTTGTACTGTGTGTTTCGTCCTGCTGTTGGTCGGAGGTGATTCTATTATGAGAAGCTGCACACTGTGGGAGCTTAAGCTGAATTTCTGTTGTGCGGTTGTGGTTCTCTATCTTCACGTCGCTTCCGCTTGAGGCTTTCTAAAGGTTTGTAAGTACCTGGGAGCTACCAGGACGTAGGCCACTGCCTAAGGGCCACGCCAAAGGGCCCTCTGGCGAGGCCCTCAGGCACGGGCGCGCCCGCTGGTGCTTCTCTTTAAAGGCCAGCGTCTGCCCCGATTGGGCAGCACGCCAAGATGGACGATGTTCCCGCTGCTGCTGATGCTGCTGGACACTTGATCCCCTTAGGGGAGAGCTGCTGGCGGTGGATGGAGCGCTTCTCGTCTCAGCACCCACTGGCGCTTCTCTTTAAAGACCGGCGTCTGCCCCGATTGGGCAGCACACCAAGATGGACGATGTTCCCGCCGCTGCTGATGCTGCTGGACAGTGTTCTGATTGGACGCTGGGAAGCGTTCCCGCGCAGACTCCGTCGGTACCGACATACCCATATGTGAAGACTTATTCCTGCTGTTCCCAGAGATCACCTGTTACAGGTAAGTAACTGTGCTTTCTTCCAGGAACATGCACTATGTATCAGCTAGCAGACTATCTGCAGTTAACATGTATATGGCTGAAACACCTTGCAGGGTGGAGACTGACTGTGCCCTCTGCTGGTGAATGTCAGATAGTGGTGGGGGCAATTGAGCTTTTCTTGGCCTACTGACTATCCGCCAGTGCCCTATGTGTTGTGTACAGATCTGCATTGACTGCCCTGTAGGGTGCCTATTCCCCAGCAAGACTGGGGTTGATGGTCCTCTCATCTGCCACCATTGCAGAGATGTAGAATGTGGATCTCTTCGTGGGAGATCCTGTCCCCCACCCTGACCCACAGAGAGCGGGTTGGGTGGTGCTACATAATCCGCTTTCAGGTCCAACCACCACCCTTCTATTATAACATGTGACCATGGCAACCACACAAGACATGCACTATTCTGGGTGCATCATAGCCCACAAGGGCTAGACGTGACTGAGAAATACAGAGGGACACAGGTGTATTCTAGGTGTACCTACAAGGACTACCTATAACACACTAGCACTGATGGGGACATGCAGCACAGCCTATCTCAGCCAAGCCAGGTGCTGCAGACCTGGTGCTGGGTGTCCCACCTCACCCTCAGGGTGAGTACAGGAACCACACAATGTCATGGTCTGTAGCTACTCTGTGCCTGTAACACACATGGTCATTTCCCCCTACCAGGCCGGGGTGCTATAGAGGCGCATACCCCATCTTTTGAGCAGCTGTAGGCTGCTGATTTGCATGTGCAGTGCATTATGGGTACAGGTGGTTTACCCTATCCTGGTAACCACAGCAGACAGTTTGTGTGGTGACCTGCAGTCTTTCTGTAGCCAGCCAGCGGTGTGGTAGACGTTATAGAGATGTAGCCCACTGGTTACTTCAATGACTGTGGAGGCAGAGGTCATGGGTTTGATCCCACAGTGGTGTTATTTAATAAGGCTGTCTGAGGCATTTCCCTTTAATTTAATTCAGTGCTGCCAGCAAAAACACCCTCACAGTGCCGTAGCCTAAGGTGCCTCATAAGGCGCCCTATAGGACACATTTTACGGTGCCTTGACAGACAAAGCACTTTATAATGAAGTGCTCCATCCACCGCCAGCAGCTCTCCCCTAAGGGGATCGAGTGTCCAGCAGCATCAGCAGCGGCGGGAACATCGTCCATCTTGGCGTGCTGCCCAATCGGGGCAGACGCCGGCCTTTAAAGAGAAGCGCCAGCGGGTGCTGAGAAGAGAAGTGCTCCATCCACCGCCAGCAGCTCTCCCCTAAGATGCGGCGTCTTTCGGTTGTTGGTGAGAGTGTGTTAGTCACACGCGGAAGTGTTTGAGACAGATTACCAGTATGTTTTTGGATTCATTGGTTTAGTGTCTTTAAGAGAGTATTTTTTGAAAGTCAGTACTTAATGAACAAATTTCAATTTCTAATTTCACAGTGCTGCTTTACCGCTTCCCCTGAAGAAACCTGCAAGGGTGAAACGCTATGAGTAGCGCGCCTGACAGCGTCGGGAATGAATTAAAAGCTATAAGCTCACCATCTAAAGCGGGAATGGAGTAGAAGTTATGGACTAGTCATCCAAAGCATTGCACGGGAACGAATTAGAAGCTGCAAGCTCATCATTTTAAGCTAAGCACTACGTTTCTGGCATTTACTGCATTTACTGATTCTTAGATATATGTTACCTTTGAGAAGTGGATTGAAAGAAGTTGAAAGAAGCTGAAAAGTTTATTGTCTAAAGTCAAGCACCATATTCTCTTTAATTTTATATCGGTGACTTTTTTGAGAATCAGTCTAAGAATAAGTTAAGAATATCAACACATAATAACAATTCTATTAACAATTCAAAAGCCTAAGAGAGGGCCGTTGATGTAGTAGTGGCATTAGTCCGCCTGACGTTATTCATTAAGTCGGTGGCAGCCCGTGATTCTGAGGCCTATGGCTTTTTAGAATTTAATATAGAGTTGTTAATTGAATCTTAGTAAAAAAGAAGATACATTGGACTTTCGAGTTCTATTACAGAGTATTACATCATATTAGTTACGTTATCTCTGTTACAAAAAGGACCAAGATTGGAGTTGCGAATCTAGAAGAGCCATGCTACTCCTCAGAACCTCAGGCATCCTGGGGATGGAGGGTAGGAGTTGAATACAGAAAAGGTGCTGTGGAACAGCTGAACTAGAACAGGACTTCTACAGAGGAAGACCCTGTAGAGAGGGTATTTAGTAGTAATATGGGCCTCCCTTGTTGGCATTGCAAAAGTCTACTGAGGTTGATATGGATCTGTTAGAAGAGCCAGTGAAAAACCTCAAGGAGTACCTCACTGAGAAGTAGAGGTAATAAAAGTAGAAAAAACAAGTGGAGGTCAGAACCCTTCAGGGTGAGAAATAGCCCCAGGGGAAAACTGGGGTAGTAAAAAAAGGTAGGGCTTCAGCGGAAGACGCAGAAGGTACTATTAGACAAAGCTTAAGCTGTTTTGGTCCAAGAGCAGTCCAATCCTAGGACCAAAATAAAAATGAGTCTGACCCATCTGGACTGACAATAGAATTAGTCCATGTAGGAGAGAAAGGGTATGGAGACCCCTGTATCTGATAAGAAAGTAAGGACAGACTTAGGAAGCGCTAAGCTTTAGATTAACTGAAGTTCCGCAATGATTTTCCTAAATGGGTTAATTAGGAAAGAAAAAGGTACATGGAGAGCTTCAGAGGTACCTAACCCTGAAAGGTTATGGTAAGGAAAAGGTTTGTTGATCACCACAGGAAGTGGTTGTATGTGTAGAACCCTAAGTATGCTGGCACAGCATTGATAGGGGTAGTGCCCATCTGTCAGGATCATATAGGAATGTATGGATATCTGAACCTAAACAGACAGATAGATAAGTATGTGGATACATATCTACCTAAAAGATATATCTCACTATATATATATATATATTCCCAGGGCCGGATTTACCTATACACCATGTACGCCATGGCGTAGGGCCCAAAGCTGGCAGGGGCCCACAAAAAAAGAAAAAGTTAAATTTTTTTTTTAATAAAATTTTTTAAAAAAACCTGCTGGCTGCCGCTGTGGGGCCCCCTCTGCTGCCGCGGCAGCACCGACTGACCCACGGGGGCCCCCTCTACAAGCTGACTCCGTCGGTTCGTTCCTCCCTCCCTCCCTCCCTCCGTGCAGGGTGCAGGCTGTGAGAGACGCGAAAGTGTCTCTTCGCGTCTCTGTTAAGCCCGCAGGGGCTGATGGGAAAATACCCAGCAGCCCCTGCGGGCTTAACAGTGACGCGAGGGAGACACTCTACCTTCGCGCCTCTCACAGCGTGCACGGAGGGAGAGAGGGATCGACGGACCGACGGAGTCAGCTTGCAGAGGGGGCCCCCGCGGGTCAGTCCGTGCTGCCGCAGCAGCAGAGGGGGCCCCGCGGCGGCAGCCAGCAGGTTTTTTTTTAAAAATTAAATTTTACTTTAGGCCGACAGGGGTGGGGGGGGGGTAGGACTGGTAATGGGCTGTTGGGGGGCTGGGGCTGGGACTGGAAATGGGCTGGGGGGGTTAAGGCTAGAGGTGGGTTGATGGGGTTAGGACTGGGAATGGACTGTGGGCTGTTGGGGGGGGGCTTAGAACTTGCAATGGGCTTTGGGGGGGGGGTTAAGAATGGTAATGGGCTGTGGGCTGATGGGGGCTGTCTGGTAATGGGCTATGGGGGTCTAGGACTGGAAAGGGGCTGGGGGGTTAAGACTGGAGGTGGGCTGATGGGGTTAGGACTGGTAATGGGCTGTTGGGGGGGTTTAGAACTGGTAATGGGCTTTGGGGGGGTTAAGACTTGTAATGGGCTTTGGGGGGGGTTAAGACTGGTAATGGGCTGTGGGCTGATGGGGGCTGTCTGGTAATGGGCTATGGGGGGGCTAGGACTGGAAATGGGCTGGGGGGTTAAAACTGGAGGTGGGCTGATGTGGGTAGTACTGGTAATGGGCTGTAGGATGATGGGGGTGTTAGGACTGGCAATGGGCCATGGGGGCCTGACTGGAAATGGGTTGATGGGGTTAGGACTGGAAGTGGGCTGATGGGGGGTTAGGACTGGTAATGGGTTATAGGGGGGGCTTAAACTGAAAATGGGGTGATGGGGGGTTAGGACTGTAAGTGGGTTGATGGGGGGGCTAGGACTGGTATTGGGTTGGGGGGTTGCTAGGACTGGAAATGGGCTGATGAGTGGCTAGGACTGGAAATGGGCTAATGCAGGGACTAGAAGGGAATGGATGCTGGGTGAGGCTGGAACTAGAAGGGAGCTGATGTTGGGGGAGGATTAGAATGGGATGGGGCTGGAAGAGTGAAATGGAGAAAGGAAAAATATTTTGTGTGGGAGGGATAAAAAATCTACAATTGGCCGGGTATTGGGAGAGTAAGTGGGGATTGAGGATGGAGGGGTAAAATTTGAGTGGATGAAATAGGAATGAGGAAAGAGCAAAAGGAGAAAGATTAGTATGTTAAAGCAGATGTAGAGAGAGAATGGAAAAAAATCAAGCAGAGAGAAGAAAGGACAAATGGACAGCAGACGATGGAGAGTTAGCAGAAGACACGAAGAAACCAGAAGAAAGTGGCTGGAGCAATTGCGGCTGAAAAAAATGCACAAAAGGTAGAAAAATATCTCTTTATTTTGAATTTATTAATTGGAATATGTCAGCTCTGGTAAATGTGCATCATTAACTTCTGCGCTTTGTTTAGTACAAGAGCAAATTAATGTATAGTTTTATTTCTACAGTGTTGTACTTTCCAAGTTTGGCTTTTGGGATTCCCAGTTTAATTATTGTCTTCCTGTTTCTAAATTGTGATTACTTGTTTGATGGTCTATGTTCTGCATGTGTAACTGAGCTGAGATGTTTTGTTTATATAATTCCTATTTGACATTGCCACTTGTTCTCTTTCCCCAGTAGGTCATGTATTGTTGTTCTCTGAAATGTATTGGTTTAATATTTGCAGTGTTGCCTTTTGATTGGTAGGGTATGGTGCTTTGTGAGTCCTGGTAGTGCTGTTAGGATACGGCGGGTTTACTATGGGTTCTAAATGGGCAGTGTTTGTAGTAGTTCCTAATGTGTCTGGCAGTTGGCACTGGATTATAGTAATGTAGAAATCTTTTAGTCTTTCTTTATCCATACACTCATTAAGAGGCACGTTTACTAAAAGTTAGTATATGGTAACATTATGCAAATATTTATGCAAATGAGGCCCCTTATGCAAATGAGGCCCTGCACCCCCCTTGGGCCGCCCCTGCTGGGGGCCCACAATTTTTGTTGGCGTAGGGCCTCACTCAAGGTAAATCCGGCCCTGTATATTCCTAAATATATACACATATAGGGTATATATGCATATATATACAGAGAGATATGTATGGACAGAAGATACACAGATATATATATATATATATATATATATATATATATATATATATGTATATGAATGTGTAGGCATATAGACAGATGTCTCCAGGTATGTGGATGGAGAGATGCCTATAGAACTAGATCCCCCTAGGAATATGGGGAGAGAGAAAGATTCATCTAATAGCAAGAAGGGTGATACCTGCTTGAATAGATGCATAGAGAATCTTCTTTCCCTGGTTATGACTGACAGAGTCAGAGGAATGGTGTCCCTGACAAGAAGGAGTCTAGATTCCTTTCAGAATTTGAGCTCTTGAATAACCAGGATGGCCTACGTGAAAAAAGCAGAGGATAACTTCAGTCTGCAGGCAGCAAGTCCAGATTTCTCCAGAACTGCAGTATGGAGAATGGATAGAGGATGCCACTGGAGTAAGATACCATAGTGACCCGCCTATAAGGGCAAGATGGGTATCAGGTGTCCTTTAGCTGCCACTGAAAGAAAATAATCTCTGGCGAGAAGACCAAAGGAGATATGGGCCAAGCCAGGGAATTGGCCATTCTTTAGGTTTTCACGTGATGAAAGGCCTGAGTCTTATGTCTCAAAAGAGATTTTAGATGAGATGGTAAGGGTAGGGAATACCTACCAGTCATGAAAAACATGACTGGGAGAACCCCCCTAACCATCTGGGGTTATCTGCTAGGCAAGATACTAATGCTCTCTAGCAAGGGCCCATAGTGCAAAGCTACTCTGTAGAGTTGCAGAGAGCATGCTGCAGGTAGGTTAGAAGAAAAAACTGGCTGTGTAAAGGCAGTGGGTAACAAACTATTCTGCCAAGGACAAGGGGGCGAAGAATAGAAGTTAACCAACCAGTCTGTGATAATAGGGTTTCCCAAATGAGGTTGATAACCTGTTTGGGGTTTAGCACTGAGGCTAGAAGGATTGCTAGTGGAAGGGAAACCCTGGTTGTGTGGTGAACAGAACCAGCAGCTTAACCACTAGGAATTGGTGTATCTGCAGCAACTACCAGGGCAGCGAAAGAAAATGTCTTTTCCCCTCCTCTTTTAGATTGGGAAAAAGAAACAACAGGCATAGTAGGACTCCCTATTGTCTGATGAGCTGCCCTAAGGTAATAAAGGGGGAGACAACTCTGGAAGGGAGAATCCCCCTGTGGAACAGGTAGAGGACCATAGGGGCTTACCAGTGTAAAATAGCCACTCTTACAAACCGAATGTTGTAGTAAGAGGGAGGTAAGACAGAGTTGAAGGAGACTGACTATGCAGGAAGTCTCTGACAGGTAAGATGATACATGCCAGTACAGGGAAACAACTGTCTTATTGATAGTTGTCACTTCTCTTTTCCCCAAAGAGGAAGAGAAACCTGTTAAGTATGGGCATGATCATCATAAAGACTCTTAGAGTAAAAGAAAAGATGTCTCATGAAGAGATATCTAGAAAAGGTTAGGATAAAATTAGTGCAGATACTTCAAGTGAAAAGAAGCAGACTGCCACTCTAACCACCAACCAAAAGGGGAAATAATGATCTATTTGAAACCCTGCGACTGCTGGGTTTGCTGACCCTGTTGAGGTTGTGGTTTCTTCAAACCTGGGTGATGTTTCCCCTGTTTGGGAACATCTGTATGATGGGCAGAAGATGGATAAAACCTTTTCCCCCTAGGGGAAGAAAGTTTGGTAGGATATTTCCTACCAACTGGGAAAGAGGAAGGCGTAGAACAGCCTCTGGAAACAGGAATGTCAGTGGTTAACTGAGCAACTTGGAGTAAAGACTCCTTGTTAAAGAGATTTTCTCCAGTGCAAGGAGTATTTCCCAGTCTTTCTTGTGCCCATTTGTCCAAGTCTGAAGCCTGGAGCCAGGCTTTACGTCGTGCCCCTATAGCTATAGCAGAAGTTCTGCTAACAGACTCAAAGGAGTCTAGGGAAGCACGAATAAGGAACCTAGAGATATCTTGAGCATGACTAACCAGTGAGGAATAGTCTGCACTTTTGGGCTCTTGAAGAAAAGGAGTCAAAAACAGTAATTTCTTTGTGACCTCTTCAAGAGATAAACCCATATAGAAAATATATGAGAGAATTCTTGCTGAAAGCATGGATGCCTGGAAGGTTTGGCATCCAAAGGCATCTAAAGTCTTAGACTCACGACCTGGCAGATAAGAAGAGTGCTTTTTAGTACTCTTCATCCGCCTCATTGCTGATTCTACAGCAATGGAATGATGAGGAAGTTGAGTCCTCTGAAAACCTGGAGAGGGGGGCACCTGATATAGAAGATCAGTTGCCCTAGAAGGTGGGGGTACTGTTAAAGGAGCTTCCCACATTCGTAGAAGGAGATCCTGCAAGGAATGATGCAAAGGAAGCGTGATGTTCTCCTTTGCTCTCCCAGGAATATACAGGGATTCTGTATTCCCTTGTGTAGGATCCTGTCCAGGTATAGAAATGGCAAATGATTTTGCCATATCCAGGAGAAAAGCTTGAAAAGAAAAATCCCCAGAGGGAAATTCTTTTGGACAGGCTAGATCTGCTGAAGAACTAGCCTTGGCACCAAGGGATCTATCCAACTTTATAGGAATATAAGATCCTGAATGGTGGAGTATGGGATTCTTAGAGGATGGTCGCCGGTACCACAGGAGGTCAGGACCAGCAACAGTTGGAAGTACATTGTCCATGCTAGGGATCGATTCCAAACTCGGTATCAAGGGAAGCGAGCCTGATGAGAGAAGCATGGAAGGCAACGACAGCAATGGTAATGTGGATACCGGTACCGACTCCGGCACCGTATCCGATACCGGTGGATGAAGGCCAGCCGGTGACAACTCTAACGGTATCAAAGAAACCGAGAGTGCCGGACATGGATCATTGGAACCGTGCCTTCGGTACCGTCTGGTGTCGGTACCAAGGCGAGTCGGTACCCAGTCCTCCAGACTGGAGATCGATTCCAGACTCGGCATCGAAGGAAGCGAGTCTATCGATGCACATCTGGAGGGTACCGACGTCGGTACTAGTATCGGTACCGGGATCGATACCGATACTGGAAGGTCAGTCTGCAGCGTATACAACGGCCCCGTAGGTACCGAGGATGCCAGACTACGATTCTTGGTGAGGAATGTTTCATCCAACACCATTGCCAATGCCGGGGTATCGGTACCGCTCGAAGCGGATGCCACCACCGAGCATGGCTCAAGTATGTTCTGTGAGGGGTGAACCTCAGGAGCAACCTGAAACTCCACACAGGCTTTGGAGGCCGAAGACTCCCACTGGGGTTTTAAAGCCAGTGTGTTCTTGAGGGCAAGGCCAGAGGCAGCTCTATGCTGTGCATGAGATCTGCCACTCGAGGACTGGCTAGTCTTAAAAGACTGTTTTTGGGTTACCTGATCCCGTGTAGAAGAAGAAGTGGTCGGTGCCCTGAAGTTGGATGGGGACCGCGTATCGAGGGAAACCCGATGCTGAAGACTTCTTCCCACAATACTATTGCAGGAGGGACACTCCGGAGGAAAATGGTCAGGACCCAAACAGGTTAGACACCAATTATGAGTGTCTAAAATTAATTTTGTACCGCCACAGTTTGTGCATTTCTTGAGAATAATGGCTGGCGGTTCCATGAAGGAAAGTGAGTAGGCCTAGCAGGCCTAAAAAAACCGTGAGGCACTAACAAGGAAAAAGTATTCCTTAAAAAGGAAAATTTTACAAGAAAAAAGAAGAGAAACACCGGCGGTACCGGTGGCATCGGGGAAGGCAGCCGCGACCACAAGAAAACCAAAAAATAAAAGAAGAATTTTCTGCGGTGAACGAAAAACGAAAACTGAGCAGAGGCAGTTGGGAAAGGCGGAAAGGCAGCACGCAGGCGTGTTGGGATGCTTCCAAAAGCATTCTGATTGGACGCTGAAAAGCGTTCCCGCACAGACTCCGTCGGTACCGACGTACCCATATGTGAAGACTCATTCCTGCTTGTTCCTGGAGATCTGTGTGCACCCAAAAATGGGATGTGAGCACACACACCAAGCAGGTATGTCAGTGATTGGGCCCCAGAAAAGAGAACTCATAAATATCACTTGAGAGAAATACTATGTAGCACTATGGGGGAACCTAGCCATGCCATGGTCACTGCTCAGTCAGGGTGAGAGTGACCCCCCCCCCAGCATGACATGCTGTGGCCACCCTGTCCGTGCAGGTGATGGTCGGGCACTACAATGTCCCAGCCATTACCCTATGTCCTGTGCAGATGCATCCTGTCCGGGCCATACCCACAGTACCTTGCTCCTCATTATGTACATTGGCAGACTAACACTGGAAACAGTGCAAGCAGTGTGGGCTCAGTAAGGTGTAGGCAGCAACAAAACACTGGATAGACATACACACACTCCCACACCTATGCCAGCATTGTGCAAATATAGAGATTTTTGGCAGCTCTGGCCGCCACACCAGTCCTGAGCACAGTGCGGGCATTGCTATGGTACGCAATACTGTTGGGGTCACTCCCCGGGGTGGTAAACACTGTCAGAAGCAAAAACTGAAACACACTCCACAGATATCAGAAAGGTTGCTATGATGAATCTCTGTCAACAAATTCTGTTTAACTTAGGATTTGTTATCTGACATTAATCATAGCAACCTTTTTTTTAAAATATTATTTATGCAATTTTACCATACCATACAAGAAAAAGACTTGTATACAGAAATGAATCCAATCATCAATACACATTTAGCACAGGAAAAACAAGTTAATAAGAATACTTACAAATCGGATTACTCATTAGACCACCAATATGACAAGATGGGTCACAAATCAGAGGATAAATTATATACACAGCAATGTGAAGTAATAGAGCAAACAACGGATGGTGAACTAATCTAAACCACATTAGCTCTCTAATACAGGAGAGCTACTGATAGGAGAAATAAGAGAAGATTCCTGTATCAAAGCCAGCCTAGATGACACAAAGCTAGCCAACTGGGAGGATTCAAAGAAAAGGTAACTGTGCCCATCCAATTTAACTAGGCACTTACAGGGGAATCAAAGAAAAAACAATCCTCCTAGCTTTAACACCCCGGGGCGATATAATAAAAACTGACACCTTCTCCTCGGAGTGGCCCTACTTACATCAGGGAATATACGCAGTTGGGAATCTAGGAACATCTTACACGGTGTACGAAAAAATAACCTTAACAACCAATCCCTATCTGCCTCTAAGGCAAAGGTAACAAGCAAAGTTGCAGTCATATCAGCCTCAGATGGAGATCTCTCTAGAAAAGTAGATAAATCTAAACTATCCACAGATAGTGCTTGATTCTCTCCTTTTTTATCCACAGGAACAGCCTTGGCAGTAGGCAAGTAATAGTCCTTAGAAATAGGAGGGAGAGATTCAGCTGGAACCTTAAGAATAGTTAACATAAACTTTTTAAGTAGCTCTATCGGAGCCCCAGAAGGAACCTTTGGAAAGTTTAAAATTCTAAGGTTCCGGCTTCTCACAACATTTTCTAAAAACTCCAATCACCTATGTAGTACAGCAGAATCTTTAAGAAAGGTTTGAGAAACATCTTCCAACTGCCCTAGTCGACTCTCACAAGAGACTACCTTAGCAGTGCATTCAGACTGTCCCAGTTCATATATCTTCTACTGTTGCCCAAACTTTTGAAACTGCTGCGTAATAGACTGTAACTGAGCAGTAATGTTTATAGACATCGATGAGAAAGCAAACCATAAAGAATCAAGAGTCACTACCGTGGGTTTCACCGGCTCGTGTCCCAGTCCTTCCATACCACCAAGAATTCGACGGGTCAGTAGAGGAGAAGAAGGCAGCTCTCCCGGGCGTTGAAGAGGAACTGTTGGTTGCTTCAGGTCACACCTATCAACCCCAGCACATACAACCGAAGAGACCAGCGTCTGTGTTCCTCCCACAAAGCTGGCCTTCTGTGCAGACAGATCCATCGGAGGAGACTCCAATTCCTTACCATCCTCCACCACAGGCTGCTGCAGAGGCTTCACTTCCGGCTGCGCTGGGGGCAGGCGAAGCTCCGGGCTGAGAGAAACCTCAAGGTCCTCAGCACTATGAGGTCTTCCTTCCACCTCAAGAGTGCTCAATGGACACATTGGAGCCTCTACACCAATCCGAGCCGGCACCACGAACGCGTCCATGGGTCCGGTACTCGCTGTTTTCACAGCAATTGGACTCTGCTGGCTTTTCAGATGCCGACTTGGCATTCCTCTTTCTGCCAGAATGCAGCATAAGAATCAACGTCCATCGGTAGTTAGCAATAAGGTAATTGAGGAAATAAGGAGAGAGTCCTCAGAGCTGTTACAACGAGCGTCTGCTCAAAACGCCATCTTGCCCATCCATAGCAATCTTTTGATATATGTGGAACGTGTTCCCAAGTTTAGGACGACATTGCTAAGGTATGCAGGTATTGGGAGATGCTGCTCCGTGCAGGGCCCAACAGCCTGACTCTCCATGAGGCTTTGGATAGTGGAGCCTGTGGGTGTGGGTGTTTATGTCCCTGTTGGCCGCTGCTCTAGGGCAGAGGTTCCCAACTCTGGTCCTGGTGGGCCAAACACTGTTCAGGTTTTCATGCTGTCCCTAATAAATATGCATGAGATATATTTGCATGCAATGGGGGGCGGGGCATACAAATGCAGCACAGGCATATTTATTAGGGACAGCATGAAACCTGAATGGTGTTTGGCCCTCCAGGACTGCAGTTGGAGAACTCTGCTCTAGGGATTGCACATGTTTATGGTGTCTGTGCTCTGTAGGGTAAATTATAGGCATTTATGTCATGTTTATTTTATCTGCAATAAAGGTTCCGTCGTTATTACCACAGTTTAGTACTGGGTAAAATATAGGGACATGGTCTGCAGGAGCCATAGCTGAGACTTGAACTTGTGACCTTTTGTCCATGAACACACTGGCTGTGTGTACTGCACCAAACTGTTTCCACAAGGGCCTGTCATTCCCTGGAGATACCATGACTGTTCGTCAGACAGACCTTGTCTGTTGTAGTGCACGGCACCCACCTAAACGGGGCTTGGCCGTGGTCTGCTGTGGGCAGATGCCACTGCCCCCTCCACCACCAGCACCCCTCCGCCACCATGCTGACATGCCCTTCTGCCGGTGGTGCTGGTGGTTCCCAGTCCCAGGCCAACCAGTGTACCGGTAGGCGGCTGCCTATGGTGCGTGAAATGAGGTAGGGGTGCCTGCATAGACATCCATTTTTTCCCCGGCACCACCTGCCAATGTTATGTGACCTTTGGGGTACTTGCTGGGTACAGTCCCCTGGGGCACTGTGGGACATACACTCGTGGCCATGTTTGCCCTTGGTCAGTTGCTGTCTTGCTAGTTTTCTGCTTCTACATTCCTATGTGTCACCTAGGCATCTGCCTAGCCTACCTTGTGCCCGAGCTGCCACACTGCATGTCCCGCCTGCAGCCCCCTGTACCCCATTTGCAGCCTCACTGTAGTGCCCTCTTGTACTTGGGCACTATGATGTTGCTGCACATGTATCACTACTATCACTTTTCTTGGTTTCCCTGCCTTTGCTGCACATTGCTGACTGAAATGATCTCTCTCCCCTGCAAATGTGCCTCTAGCACAAGGTTTTCACTGGCGCTAATTTTCAGACCTTCATTTCACGTCATTAGTGTGCATGGGGCCTCTCCCCTCCCACTCTCCACCTATTTACCCCTTATCTCCACCCCTGGGGAGCCTTACTCCGCCCTCTGGGGATCCTTACTCCACCCTCTGTGCACTTAACGCTGCCGGAGACGTTATCGTGTGATACGTGATGTTCTCGCACGGTATCGTGCGATAACGTCACGTAGCACGTGATAACATCGCAGCTGCACCGTTAGCGCCGTTTAGGGGGATGTTTACTAAACTGCGGTAATGGTACATAACGCGCGTTATGTAATGTTAACGATCGTAAAGTTCCGCGGCGCGGTAAAACACCGCAGAAGGTGGAGAGAGGGCGGAGAGAAGGGATCAATGGGCGGAGTGTGGGCGGGGAGAGGCTCCTTTCACACTAACGTGCTGATCTGAAGAGCTGAATCCTAACGCGATTGAAAATCTGCCGTTAAATGCACATTTCAGGGGAGAGAAACCATTTAGGTGTCAGCAATGTACAGCCTAGGCAGGGAAACCTAAAAAAAGTGATACGTGTGATACATGTGCACAGAACAAAAGGGCACATAAACATTGAAAATGACCTCAACAAATTGGAAAAAAACCATAACCAAGCTGGCCAATAGTGGTATTAATGGGAAACATCAACCCCCCCACCCGAGAAAGCTCCATAGAAAAGATATAAATCGTGGAAGTGTCTATGCTCCGTCCCCATACAAGGTGAATGAGCCCACAGTGAAATTGCGTTGTGCAGGGTTTTCCTCTCCATCGGACAGGTTTCCTATGGCATGCAAATGTGCGGCAACAGCAGGGCGGGCATGTCGGAATGGCAACTGGACAGATGCCGGAAAAGGGGATACAGAGGGCCACAGGCGGCACATGATGTGGTGCAGCTGGGCCACAGTGTGGACTAGGGTGATGCCTAGGTGGCCCATACGAATGCTGAAACAGTAGAGCAGCCAGACAGCAAATTCTGAAGGCCCAACATGGGCACGACTGTGTTTCCCACAGTGTCACAGGGGATAGTACCCAGCAGGTATTCCCAAGGGCACAGAACAGTGGCAGGAGGTGCTGGGGGGAAGCGTGGACACATATGCAGACACCCCTACCCCAGAACCCACACCATAGGCATCCGCCTACCTGCACACTGGATGGCCTGAGACTGCGCTCCACCAGCACCACCAGCATTAGGGAATGTCAGAATGGTGGCAGAGGGTTACTGGTGGTGGAGGGGGCAGTGGCAGCTGCCCAGAGCAGACCGTGGCCTAGCCCTGTGTAGGTGGGTGCCATGCACTGCAACAGACAGGCCCTGTCTGACGAACAGTCATGGTATCACCAGGGAATGCACTAACTCTGTGATAACATGGTAGTGCAGTGCACAAAACCAGTGTATTCAGAAGCAGAAGGTCACAGGTACAAGCCCCAGCTGTGGTTCCTGCCAACCCAGTCCCCATATTTTTCCCACTACTAAAATGTGCTAATACAGACAGAACCTTTATTGCAGACGACATAAACATGCCCAAAACACCTACATTTTACTCTACAGAGCACAGACACCATAAACATGTGCATTACCTAGAGCAGGGTCTCCCAAATGCAGAGCACAGACACCATAAACATGTGCATTACCTAGAGCAGGGTCTCCCAAATGCAGTCCTTGAGGGCCAAACACCATTCAGGTTCCATGCTGCCTCTAATAAAGATGCTGTGCTGCATTTCTATGCGCCGCCCCCATGGTATGCAGATGTATCTCATGCATATTCATGAGGGACAGCATGAAAACCCGAACAGTGTTTGGCACACCAGGACTGGAGTTCGGAACCTCTGCCGTAAAGCAGTAGCCAAGAGGGTGTCATGATGTCGGTATCAATAAAGATGAGAACTTGAAAAGAAACCCTGTTTCTTTTAGGAATCTAGATGTGCAGTTATTTCGAGGCACAGCTAGAGGGAGCAGGAATGACCATACAGGAGCTAATGAGCCTAAGAGGGCTAATGATTTGCACCTGAGAATGACCCCGGAACTCTTGAAGGAAAGATTCCTTTATAAGCCAGAGCTGAATGCCAGCAAGGCAGAGAAAGAGGGGAAGAAAGGAGCAGAGAAAGGAGCAGAAAAGGAGAAGGACAGAGAAACGGCTTCACAAGGAGGAACAGCTCTATTGAGAGGATCAGCTCCAAGGGAAGGAGTAAGTGAAAGAATCCTAAGTGAGCAAGCCCAAAGGAACAGAGTTCACAAGGGTGAAGTTCAGAAGGGCCAGGCTAAGCGTACAGCTGTTCAACGGGAGTTTGTTAGAGCCAGCACTGAAGCTAGAGTGTGTGCCACTCCCTGTTCTCATAGTGTTCCTGACTCAAGAGCAGAGAGACATAAGCAAAAGACCAGAGGGAACAGTTTGGAGGAAAGCTTGCAGTCTCTGGGAAATACTAACCAAGTTTTACCAGGCAAGAAAGGAAAAGCACTGTCTGACAAAGCTAAGTTCTTACCAAAGGAGAAAAGGGAATCCACGTCAGGTTTTACCAAACTGCCAGAAAGCACAGCCTTGCCTAAAGCTTACAGGCAGAAAACCTGCTACAGGAGGAAAGTTTCTGAAAGAGAAAACTCCAGGGATTCAAACCAGCCAGACTCCAGGTATGAAAGCTTTATTGATGATACTAAATGCTTGAGTCCTAAAGGCGCTGTTGAAACAAATGCTCACTCTGTAAAGAAGAAGAAAACAGAGTGGTTTTAGAAAATCCCTAAAGCACTTAGAACACAGTGGTATTGGAGACAAGACCCTAGAGACATTTCACACAGACCTGTATCAGACAGGGACAGTGATTATTCCAATGATGAATATAGTAATGAAGAATCCATGGAAATAGAATGCATAAATACTATTCCCACTCCTCAACCTGAACAGATGGATTGTGATTTGTGTATGGCATCGTGCCAGGAGTCTGTAGCCACTGTGTAACTTAGAAGAAGCTTGTAGAATTCTTATGCTATTGGAATGAACTGAATTCCTCTGATCAAGCCTTGCATTAATTGTGAAGTTAACAATTAAGCAGCTGATTTAAATGCTGGTACCTTTTGAAACAAAGAACTTTCTGTTTGATTCTAAATGTCTTATTTGAACCCTTGCACTGATGGGGAATAAAAGCCTTGTTTCCCTACACTTGGTTTCGTTAATGAGTTCTCTTAGGAAGCTGGAATAAGTAAGAACGTTTTCTACGTCAAATGAACCTTACATTCCCTTTGGCTACCTAAAATTAATCTTTGCCGTGGAGCATCCCATAATTCTAATGGCGTAGACAGGGCTCCCCACGACAAGGGGCAGACACACCTGCACCCACAGGCACCATTATCCAATGCCTCCTGGAGAGGCAAGACATTGGGCCCTGTGTGCATCTCCCAATACTAGCACTTGCATACCTTAGCAATGCCACCCTAAACCTGGGAATACGGTACACAGCTATCAAAATGTTGCTATGATTACTGTCAGATAGCACTTTCTAAGTTAAGCACAATTTGCTGATTGAGCTGCATCATAGCAACCTTTCTGATGTCTGTGGAGTGTGCTTCAGGTCTGGTGTCTGACAGTGTTTACCACCCTGGGGAGTGACCCCAACAGTATTGCTTACCATAGCCATGCCTGCACTCTGCCCAGGACTGGTGTGGTGGCCAGGGCTGCCAAACACCTCTATAGTTGCACAATGCTGGCATAGGTGTGGGGAGTGTGTGTCTGTCTATCCAATGTGTGGTGGCTGCAAACACCTTCCACAGCCCACACTGCTAGCACTGTTGCCAGTATTGGCCTGCCAGTGCATAATGAGGAGCAAGGTACCGTGGGAATAGCCAGGATAGGATGGCCTGGCCTGGATCCATCTGTTCATAGCATAGGGCAATGGCTCGGACATTGTAGTGGCTGGCCACCACCTGCATGGACAGGGTGGCCACAGCATGTTCTGCTGGGAGGTCACTCTCACCCTGACTGAGTAGCGACCACGGCATGGCTAGGTTCCCCCATAGTGCTATATAGTATATCCCCCATGTGATATTTATGGGTTCTCTTTTGGGGCCCAATCACTGACCTGTCTGCTTGGTGTGTATGCTGACATCCCAGTTCTGGGTATGGACTAGCTAGCAGACTGCCTGCAGCTAGTATGTGTCTTGCTGGAACACATTGCAGGGTGCAGCGGCGGAGGCTTACTGCTGGAGAATGTCAGATAGTGGTGGTGGTGGGAGGCAGCTGTGCATTTCCAGGCCTACTGTCTGTCTGCTATTGTTTTATGGATGTGTACAGCTCTGCATTGCCTGCCCTGTAGGGTGTCTGTTCCCCAGCAGGATTGGGTTGATGGTCCCCTTTACTGCCACCATTGCAGGGTTAGAATGTGGATCTGTTGGTGGGAGATCCTGTCCCCCACCCTGAGCCCCAGAGGAGGGTGGGGTTGGGTGGTGGTATGTAATCCGCCTGTGGGTCCAAACCCCCCCCCCCCTTCACTTAAATCATGTGACCATGGCACCCACACTGGGTATGCACTTTTCTGGGTGAATCATAGTCCACAAGGGCTAGATGTGAAATACAGATGGACACAGGTATATCCTAGGGGTGTTTGCAAGGACTACCCATCACACATTGGCACTGATGGGGACCTGCAGCATAGCCTATCTCAGCAAGGTCAGGTGCTGCGGAAATGGTGCTGGGCATCCCACCTCACCCTCAGGGTGAGCACAGGACCCGTCCACTGTGATGGACGGTAGCCCCACCAGGCTGAGGTGCTATGGGGTTGCACATGGTCAGGACACCCCACCAGGCCGAGGTACTTTGGGGGTGCATACCCCATCTTGTGTTCATCTATAGACTGCAGATCTGCATGTGCAGTGCACCATGGGTATGAGTGGGTTAACCCAAATCTTGGCCACCACAGCAGACAGTTTGTGTGGTGACCTGACGTCCTTCAGCAGCCAGCCAGGGATTTGTTGGTAGCACTAGCGATGTGGCCCACTAGTTGCTTCACTGCCTGTGGAGCCAGGGGTCATGGGTTTGATCTCACAGTGGGGTTATTTGGTAGGGCTGTCTGAGGCATTTTCTTTTTTTAATTTAAATTGGTGCTGCCAGCAACAAACCCTCACAGTGCTGTCTTCTTACGGTGCCTCATCAGGCGCCCTATACAGGGCCCAATGCGGGACCCTATACTGCGCCCTGTGGTGTGCCCCATAGGGGACATTCTAGGGTGCCTTGGTGGACAGTGCACTTTATAATGTGCCCTCTGGGGTGCCTTATAGGGTGCCTTATGCGGCACCTTAGGTTACGGCCCTGTGAGGGTGTGTTTGCTGGCAGCTCTAATTAAAATTACCAAACAAAATGCTTCATACAGCACTGATTTTGAGTAAAAGGTGATGTCTCAGTCAGCTTTACTCATTAGACCCACAGGGGGATTGAACTCACATCCTCTGCACTATTAGTCAGTGTATTAACATTGTGCTACAATTCTAGATGCCTTGCTAGATACCTTATCAGACGCCTTATGGGCGCGCATTGCGTGGCGCTCTACACGATGTTTTTTAACGCTTGTTAGATTATGACGCCTGGTAATGCGCGTTATTTATTTATTTAGCTGTATTTATATCCCGCTTTTCACCGGGTCAAAGCGGTCAATTGGGAGATACATTTAACACGAGGGGATATGACACACATACGCTAATATTTACAGGGAACATGGGCAATGGAGGGTTAAGTGGCTTGCCCAAGACCACAAGGAGTGCCTATAGGACTAGAAATCCCAGTCCCTCCGGCCTGAGATTGCTGTCCCCAGGTGGGACTTGAACCCCTGGCCCTCCGTCCTGAAGTACCTTGTCCTAACCACTAGGCCACTCCTCCCAATGTACCGCCCATGTCCTTATTTGAGATTTCTGCCTGTACTGTGGATCCTAACGCGAATCACACTAACGCAGTTTAGTAAACATGCCCCTTAGTAAACATACCCCTATGTTCCTTGATCTTGAGAAGCAAATGTTTCAGATCATCTTCCTTTTTAGCCAGTAACTTAGAACAAGTGCTGCTGCATACCTGGATTTTGTAGTCAGCGGTGGTGGCTATCCAGATAGTCACTGAAAATCACCACTATTTGGATAGCCAATCTGCATACACTATCCAGATAAGTGTTGGCTCCTCCCCAGTTCTGCGCAATGACCACCCTGAGACTGTCCAGACAGTGCCGCAGTGGTTAGAGGAAATATTCAGCAGCACTATATGGATATTGGGTCCTTCTGAATATCGGGCCCTTAGCTGTTAAACTGTGAACCCTTTTCTTTTGTCAAAATATTCTGGATGTGGTAGTTTGATGACAGCATAGCTTGAGTTTGATTCAGCAAAACTCCTTTGTCCTAAGCATACAACCATAAGTAGTGCTGTTTTTGTCCCGACCACTTTCACCAGAAGGATATTCCAGGCATTCACCACTCTTTTCATGAAAAAGTACTTCCTGATGTTGATTTTACCTCCTTATGGCTTCATTTTATATCCTCTAGTTTTATAGTCTCTCACTTGGTTTGCAGCTTGTCGTGCTGTGAGGGCTTGTGTGCATCAGTGATGCTGAGAGCTAAACTATCGGTAGTTTAACTACTGGCAGGGTCTCCCAAGATGGACAGGTCTCAGCTGAGGTGCCAGACGAAGACAAACCACCCATCTGGGCAGCAGCAGAATGGGATAGTGTTGACGGCGGAGGATCACATTTCTGTGACAACGGCAACAACACCAAACTTAAACTGCGCGGAAGGAAGGCCCGGCAATCTACTTCTGTATCTTGCCATGAAAACCCAATGGATAGTTACAACAAAACAAATTGTGCTATGGTGCTGGAAGATGAGACTCCCAGGTCGGAAGGCACTCAACTAGCTACTGGGGAAGAGCTGAAGACTTTTCAGAGTAAAGCCAGCATTTATGATGTGGTTGGATCAAAGCCTTCGGGAAGTCTGACTGCTGATGTAGCTGCGCATGAAATGAGAGTCAGAAGCTGTAAAGATGTCTTACACATTGGAACATGGAACGTACGAAGCATGAACCAAGGGAAGTTGGAAGTGGTCAAGAATGAAATGGAACGTGTACAACTTGATCTGTTGGGTGTCAGCGAACTGAAATGGACTGGCATCGGGCACTTTTCATCAGATGATCACATGGTCTACTATGCTGGAAATGAAAGACAAAGAAGAAATGGTGTTGCATTTATAATAAAGATGAAACTTGCAAGAACTGTAATGAAATACAATGCAGTCAGCGAACGCTTAATCTCTATTCGTCTACGAGGATTGCCTATCAACACAACTATAATTCAAGTATATGCCCCAACAACAGCTGCAGAAGAGAATGAAATTGAAGAGTTCTATGAACAAGTACAAGCTGAAATTGACAGAACATGCAAACAGGATATCCTGATAGTCATGGGTGACTGGAACGCAAAAGTTGGCAACAAAGAAGAAGGCAAAGTAGTTGGAAAATATGGACTTGGCAACAGAAATGAAGCTGGAGAAAGATTGATAGAATTCTGCAAGACCAATGATCTATTCATCTCAAACACCTTCTTTCAGCAACACAAGCGACGACTGTACACATGGACTTCACCCAATGGATTGTATAAAAATCAAATTGACTACATCTGTGGAAGTCAACGATGGAAAAGCTCTGTAACATCAACAAAGACAAAACCTGGAGCTGACTGTGGTACAGATCATCAACTACTAGTATGCAAACTCAAGCTAAAGTTGAAAAAGAGCAAACCACTCATGAATGCACCAAAATATGACCTTGAGAATATACCACTGGAATTTAAAGACTGCCTGCAAAATCGATTTGCTGCCTTAGATACAAATGACAGAGCTCCGGAAGAGTTATGGAATGACATCAAGAAGGTTGTGCTGGAAGAAAGCGAGAAGTCTCTACAAAAGGTGAAAAAGCAAAAACGGCCAAAATGGATGACGGAAGAAACTCTGAAAATTGCCCAGAAACGCAGAGAAGCTAAAGCCAAAGGAGAAAGAAAGACAATCGCAGACCTCAACAGAGATTTCCAACGTGCAGCAAGACAGGACAAGGAAAAGTACTACAATGACACTTGCAAGGAAATAGAAGCAGAAACTATTAGAGGAAGAACAAGATCGGCTTTCCTAAAGCTGCGAGAGTTAAAGAAAAAGTTCCAGCCTCGAATTGGAATGTTACAAGATGCTCAAGGTTCTATGTTGAATGATGCTGAGAAGATCAAGAAAAGGTGGAAGGAATATACAGAGTTTTTATATGATAAAGATCAAGTGGACCAACAGCCGTTTCAACCTATACCTTATGATCAGGAACCATTGGTGATGAAAGAAGAAGTTGAAGCAGCATTGAAAGCCTTATCAAAGAACAAAGCACCAGGCATTGATAGCATTCCCATAGAAGTATTGCAGCAATCTGATGCAGCTGTTACCGTACTTACAAGGCTCTGCCAAGAAATATGGAAGACAACATCATGGCCAACTGACTGGAAAAGATCTGTGTTTATACCAATACTAAAGAAAGGTGATCCAACTGACTGTGGAAATTATCGCACAATCGCTCTGATCCCACATGCCAGCAAGATTCTACTGAAGATTATTCAAAAGAGACTACAGCCATACCTAGAACAAGAACTACCTGAAGTGCAAGCAGGGTTCAGGAAAGGGCGAGGAACGAGAGACATCATTGCGGATGTGAGATGGATCCTTGAAAAGACTAAAGAATACCAAAAGGATATCTATTTGTGCTTTATCGACTATAGCAAGGCTTTTGACTGTGTAAACCATGAGAAACTCTGGGCCACATTAAGAAGCATGGGTATACCAGAACACCTGATCGTTCTCTTGCGCAATCTGTACATTGATCAAGAAGCAACAGTTCGAACGGAACAAGGAGAAACAGAATGGTTTAAAATAAGCAAAGGTGTAAGACAAGGCTGCATACTTTCCCCCTACCTGTTTAATTTATATGCAGAACAAATCATCAGAGAAGCAGGACTGTATGAAGACAACAGAGGTGTGAAGATTGGTGGAAGACTCATCAACAACCTTCGCTATGCTGATGATACCACATTACTGGCTGAAAGTGAAGATGATCTGAAACATTTGCTTCTCACAATCAAAGAACATAGTCTCAAAATGGGCCTGCACCTTAATGTAAAGAAGACAAAGATCATGACAACTGGCATAATCAACAGGTTCATCGTTGAAGGAGAAGAAATTGAAATCGTGAACAACTTTAACCTACTTGGATCAACTATCAATAAAGAAGCAACAAGCAGTCAAGAAATCAGACGACGCATTGCTCTTGGCAGAATGGCTATGAAAGACCTAGATAAGATTCTCAAGAGCAGAGATGTCTCTCTCCATACAAAGATTCGACTTGTTCAAGCCATGGTATTTTCAATAACATCATATGGATGTGAAAGCTGGACAGTGAAAAAGACAGACAGGAAGAAAATTGATGCCTTTGAATTATGGTGCTGGCGGCGAATACTGTGTATACCATGGACTGCCCGAAGAACAAACCAGTCGGTACTAGAAGAGATCAAACCTAAGCTTTCTTTAGAAGCTCAGATGACAAGACTTCGACTTTCATACTTCGGACACATCATGCGAAGAGAGAGATCATTAGAGAAAGACATCATGCTTGGCAAGATAGAAGGTCAACGCAAAAGAGGAAGGCCAGCAGTGAGATGGATTGCTACAATAACAGCAGCTACGGGTACCAGTCTGTCAACAATGAGCCGCCTGACTGAAGACCGAACACAATTTAGGATAGCTATCCAGAGGGTCGCCATGAGTCGACTCCGACTCGACGGCACTTAACAACAGTTTTATAGTTTCTGCGTCTTTGAAAAAGGTTTGTTTGTTTATTTATACCTGCAAATATTTAAAGGTCTGTATCATATCTCCTCTGTTCCTCTTTTCCTCTAGGGTGTACAATTCTCTTCTCCTATGGCTTCTGGCGCAACCCAATATCCTTCTGATCACTTTCATTTGTATCATGCCAAGGCTGTTTATATCCTTAGCCATATATGGCCTCCAAAACTGAAACTCCAAACTCCAAACTCCAAAACTCTTAGTGAAGCCTTACCAAGGACCTGTACAGGGTCATTATTGCCTCTTCTTTTGAGCTATTTATGCCCCTCTCTATGCAGCCTAGCATCCTTATGGCTTTGGCCACCATCTTTTCACATTGTTTCACCACTTTGAGATCTTCTCATACATACTGATAAGCTTATAGCTTTGTATCTTTTAATAAGCTTGCAGCTTGGTATCTCTTACCTATTTTCTTACCTATCCTGTTGATTGTGTAGCTGATATATAATATTTAATTGGGTTTACCTATCCTGGTGATTTGTGTAGCTAAGTTAACTGCTGGTTTTACATTCACTTCTGGGAATAATCTACTTTCATTCCTTGGGTAGCCCTCCAATCATAAATCTAAGGGTGCCAAATACAACAAGGACCTTTTCACAAAAGACAGAGAAACATTCAGTTGGCTAATTCAGTTTCCATTGTTTGAATTTGTCTGCAAACTTGCTGCCAGGGAGGGGCTCTTGAATAGTGGACTTCCTGCAGACACCTGCTTGAATCTGGGCTCCACAGCTTCTCATACAAACAGATAAGCTTATAGCTTTGTATCTTTTAATAAACTTGCAGCTTGGTATCTCTTACCTATTTTCTTACCTATCCTGTTGATTGTGTAGCTGATATATAATATTTAACTGGGTTAACCTATCCTGGTGGTTTGTGTAGCTAAGTTAACTGCTGGTTTTACATTCACTTCTGGGAATAATCTGCTTGCATTCCTTGGATAGCCCTCCAATCAGAAATCTAAAGGTGCCCTCGGTTCAGGTAAGGCCTGCTGGCCAAGGACACTTAGGTTCCCACCCCCCCACCCCCACCCCTCGCCCCACCCACCCCCGGGATGCATTGCTTATATAGCGGTCATATACGTTGACATCTATCCTCTTAATTTGACCACACATGTCTTGTATTCAGTGCAATAATTGTGGTGCTTTCATTCTGAGACGAATCATCTGGAACCTAAGAGCTTGCCCTATATGCCTCAAGTTGGCAGCCATACAAAATGAATTGACTCTATTAAGGGAAGAAGTAGCTGCAATGAAACACACCTCTTCTAGGATACAAACCAAACAAAGTCTCCCGCCACTCCCACAGAGACTCAAACATCCCAGGAAGAAATGGATCTCAGTGGGCTCTGGTAGACTACGTCCGGTAATGCAGAAACACCCTGTACATCAAGAGATATCACTGCATAGTGCCTTCTCTGCTTTGGATAATAAGGATGCCCAAGCCAGGGAAGCTCAAGGTCCCTTAAATAAGATAGTCAATGCCCAATCTCCTGATAAAGCACAAATTATGAAGAAAGACTCAAGGAACAGAAAACTACTATTACTTGGTGATTCCATCATCAGAGGCACCAACTTGGAAACACAGTTCAAAGGAAGGAAGTTAGTCAAATGCCTCCCAGGCTCTTCATCTAGAAAGAATACAAACCAAATTGTTGATGTACTTAGCGCTGAAAGTGAGCACTCCAAAACTGATGTTATCATCCACTTGTTTACAAATGACCTGGCTAGAAACAGTGCCACTACAGTTCAAAGGGACTTTCAAACTCTGGGGGAGAAACTAAAGCCCATTGTTAACACTGTAGCATTCTCAGAAGTTCTACCTGTTCTTGGTAAGGGGGCAGGAAGGCTAAATCGCATAAACAGCTTTAATGCATGGCTCCAAACCTGGTGAAAAGAGGAAGGATTCAGATTTATAGGCAACTGGGGAAACAGATGGACCAACAAGAGACTATACCAGTGATGGCTAACCTTTTTGAGCCCGAGTGCCCAAACTGCCGCACAAAACCAAAGAATTTCCTCAAAGTGCCAGCACGTCAATTAAACCTTAACAACAAGATTTTAGTATCTAAAAACTCTTTATAAAGTTGCCTGAACTATGTAACATCATTTGTAAAGTTTGGAATCTTTGTATTGTCAGAGAATCAATTTGATTCACAATCCTTTGGTTTTCATTTCAATTTATTGGCAATTTATAATGTTTTAATGATTTCATTCAATTTAGAAACAGGAAGGCAATAATTAAACTGGGAACCCCAAAAGCCAAACTTGGAATGTACAACAACACTGTAGAAATAAAACTATAAATTAATTTCCTCTTGTACTAAACAAAGCACAGACACTAATGATGCACATTTCCCAGAGCTGACATATTCCAGTTAATAAATTCAAAATAAAGAGATATCTTTGTACCTTTTGTGCATTTTTTTCAGTTGCAATTGTTCCAGCCACTTTCTTCTGGTTTATTTGTGTCTTCTGCTATCTCTCCATCATCTGCTGTCCATTTCTCCTTTCTTCTCTTCTAGTTTTTTTCCATTCTCTCTCTTCATCTGCTTTAACATAATAATCTTTCTCCTTTTTTAGTCTCCCAATACCCGGCCAATTGTACATTTTTCTTCCCTCCCACACAAAATATTTTTCCCCTCTCCATTTCACTCTCCCAGCCCCATCTCCTTCTAATCTCCCCCAACATCAGCTCCCTTTTAATTCCAGCCCCACCCAGTATCCGCTCCCTTCTAGTCCCCACATCAGCCCATTTCCAGTCCTGGCCCCCCATCAGTCCATTTCCAATCCTATCCGAGTCCCTTCATCAGCTCATTTCCAATACCAGCCTCCCATCAGCCCATTTCTAGTCCTTTCCTAGCCCCACCATCACTCAGCCCATTTCTAATCCAAGCCCCCCATGAGCCTACTTCCAGTTCTAGCCCCTCCATGAGTCCATTTCAATCCAAGCCCCCACCACAGCCCATTTCCAAACTTACCTCCCCCAACACCCAATTCCCAGTCCTATCCTAGCCCCTCCATCAGCCCATTTCCTGTCCTAGCTCCCTCCCCTAAGAGCCCATTCCAAGCCCCCTTCCCATCAGCTATTTGCAGTTCAAGCCCCCTTCCACTCAGCCCATTTCCATTCCAAGTCCCCCTCCCCATCAGCTATTTGCAGTTCAAGCCCCCCACTTCCCCTCAGCCCATTTCCATTCCAAGCCCCGTCCCCATCAGCTATTTGCAGTTCTAGCCCCCCACTTCCCCTCAGCCCTTTTCCATTCCAAGCCCCGACCCCCATCAGCTATTTGCAATTCAAGCCCCCTTCCACTCAGCCCATTTCCAGTCCTAGCAACCCCCCCAACCCATTACCAGTCCTAGCCCCCCATAGCCCACTCCCAGTCCTAATCCCACCAGCCCATTTCCAGTCCTAATCCCCATCTTTATCCCATCACCCCATTTTCAGTTTAAGCCCCCTCATAGCCCATTACCAGTCCTAACCTCCCCATCAGCCCACTCCCAGTCCTAATCCCACCAGCCCATTTCCAGTCCTAATCCCCCATCACCCAATGTTTAGTTTAAGCCCCCCATAGCCCATTATCAGTCCTAACCCCCATCAACCCACTTCCAGTCCTAATCCCACCAGCCCATTTCCAGTCCTAATCCATCACCCAATTTTTAGTTTAAGCCCCCCCCATAGCCCATCAACCCTCCTAAACCCCCCCAGCACCCAGCACCACTCCTACCCCCCCAGTGCCCATCACCACTCCTAAACCCCCCCAGTGCCCATCACCACTCCTAACCCCCCAGCGCCCATCACCACTCCTAATCCCCCCGCAGCGCCCATCACCACTCCTAATCCCCCCGCAGCGCCCATCACCACCCCTAACCCCCCCAGCCCAGCCCAGCCCAGCCCAGCCCAGCCAAAATTTAAAAGAAAAAAAAGCTGTCTTCTGCCGCTTCCGGGGCCGCTGCGGCAGAATCGAGTGTGCCGCGGGGCCCCCCCTGTGCCTGGCAGAGCCTGCCCTCCAGATCCTGCCTTCCCCGGTATCAGCTCCCTGTTTCCAGCTTGTCACACGCGCCGGCTTTCAGAGCGCGAAGGGAACTAGTTTCCCTTTCGCGGCTCTGTTAAGCCCGCGGGGGCTGATGGGAACTTCCCATCAGCTCCCGCAGGCTTAACAAAGCAGCGAGGGAGAAACTCTCCCCTCGCGCTCTGAAAGCCGGCGCGTGTGACAAGCTGGAAACAGGGAGCTGATACCGGGGAAGGCAGGATCTGGAGGGCAGGCTCTGCCAGGCACAGGGGGGGCCCCGCGGCACACTCGATTCTGCCGCGGCGGCCCCGGAAGCAGCAGAAGACAGCTTTTTTTTTATTTTTTTAAATGCAGACCTTCCCGCGTGCCAGCTGCAAGGCCTTCGCGTGCCACAGCTGGCACGCGTGCCATAGGTTCGCCATCGCTGGACTATACTGTGCTGATGGACTACATCTCTCTGTCACAGGGAGAAGAATCCTAAGTGAAAAATTCAGCCAGTATGTGGATATGCATTTAAACTAGAAAAAGGGAGTGATGGATGGGAAAGGTCAAGTTCTGAACGTCACTCCCTGCAAAAGCAGAACAACATCAGAAACAGACACACTTTTAAACCAAACATCAAAAACAAGTGGGAAGAAGTAGACAGAACAAAATCAATGCAAAACACACGCAAGCCAGTTAAATGCTGGAAAGCAATGAGCACAAATGCTCGAAGCTTATCCAATAAAGTTCCAGACCTGGAAGCCCTAATGGTGGACATGGACTTGGACATTGTGGCCATTACAGAAACATGGTTTAATGAATCGGATGATTGGGATATAGCCATAGCTGGCTATAGTCTAGTCAGAAGAGACAGAGAAAATGGAAGAGGAGGAGGAGTAGCCTTGTATCTCAAAAGCAATATTAAAGCTACTGAAATGCAGGGGGCATGGGGAAAAGAAGAAGCGCTCTGGGTTGTGTTGGAAAGAGGAAATGGCACTGTCATCCATACTGCTGTAGTCTACAGACCTCCGACTCAAATCGAAGAGCTAGATAGCAAATTGATTATAGATATTGTCAAAATAGCCACAAAGGGGGAAGCGATCATATTGGGTGACTTTGATCTACCCAATGTGGATTGGGTTACTCCTTCTTCAAATCTGGAAAGAAGCAAAAAAATTGTGGATGCTGTCCAATATGCGTTACTTAGACAAATGGTGATGGAACCAACAAGGGAAAGCTCAATGCTGGATTTAGTCCTCATCAACTGTGATAGCGTGTCGAATGTCTGGGTGGGTATACCTGTGAGCAGCAGCGATCATCACACGGTGTGGTTTGAGATAAAAACCAAGGTGCAGTCCAATTATAGCAAGCTAAAAAGTCCTAAACTTCAAAAACACTGACTTCAATAAAATGGCCATGTACCTAAAGGAGGAGTTGACAGGGTGGAAGGAGATAAGGGAAGTGGAAAATAAAAGGGGCAACAGATAAATATGTAAGAAAAGTAAATAAAAACAAAAGGAGAAGGAAACCTATTTGGTTTTCCAAAGAAATGGCTGCTCAAATAAAAGCAAAAAACACAGTTTTTGCAAAATTCAAAAGCTTGCAAACAGAGCAACACAGAAATGAATGCAGGATCAAACTCAAAGAGACAAAAAGAGAAATAAGGATAGCAAAATCAAAGGCAGAGGAAAAGATGGCTAAAGATGTGAAGTGTGGCGACAAAACTTTCTTCAGGTATATTCGGGAAAGGAAGAAGATCAGAGGTGGAATCGCAGGACTCAGAAGTGCTGGGAATGGACTCGTGGAAAGGGACATTGAAAAAGCAGAATTGCTAAACAAATACTTCTGCTCTGTTTTTACTAAAGAAAATCCTGGAGAAGGACCAGCTGTGACTCCCAAATATAAAGATGGAAATGAAGTAGATACCACACCATTCACAGAAGATGATGTGTTAGAACAACTTGCAAAACTGAAAGTGGACAAGGCCATGGGACCAGATGGGATACATCCCAGGATACTGAAAGAGCTCAGAGAGGTTCTTGCAGGGCTGTTAAAGGATGTTTTCAACAGTTCCTTGGAAACAGGAGTAGTTCCTCAGGACTGGAGAATGGCTGATGTCGTACCTCTACACAAAAGTGGTGACAGGGAAGAAGTGTCAAACTACAGGCCTGTGAGCCTTACCTCGGTGGCGGAAAAAGTAATGGAGGCGCTTCTCAAAGGAGCGAATAGTGAACTTTCTCAAAACCAACAGGTTGCAAGATCCGAGGCAACATGGTTTTACCGAAGGACAATTTTGCCAAACAAATCTGATTGAGTTCTTTGACTGGGTGACCAGAGAACTAGATCAGGGGCATGTGATGGATGTCATATACCTGGATTTCAGCAAAGGCTTTGATACTGTTCCTCATAGGAGGCTTATCAATAAACTTAGTAGTTTGGGGATGGGTCCCAAGGTGGTAAACTGGATCAGAAATTGGTTGACTGATAGACGACAGAAGGTGATGGTAAATGGAGCTCACTCAGAGGAAGGGAAGGTGATTAGTGGGGTGCCCCAGGGTTCGGTCCTGGGCCTGGCACTGGTCAAAATATTTCTGAGTGATATTGCTGAAAGACTGAATGGAAAGGTCTGTCTTTTTGCAGATGACACGAAAATTTGCAACAGAGTGGACTCCCTCAAGGGAGTCCTTAACATGAGAAAAGATCTACAAAAGCTGGAAGAATGGTCAAATGCTTGGCAATTAAGATTTAATGCAAAGAAGTGCAGAGTCATGCACTTAGGTAGCAGAAACCCAAGAGAAATGTACACGATAGGGGGTGAGAGGTTGGTGTGCACGGATCAGGAGAAAGACCTTGGTGTGATTATTTCTGTAGATCTCAAGGTGGCAAAACAGTGCGACAAGGCGGTGGCAAAAGCCAGGAGGATGTTGGGCTGCATAAGAAGAGGAATTACCATCAGCAAGAAAGAGGTTCTAATACCACTGTATAAGTCACTGGTGAGGCCTCACTTGGAATACTGTGTTCAGTTTTGGAGACTGTATCTTGCAAAGGATGTAAAAAGAATGGAATCTGTTCAGAGGAAGGCGACCAAAATGATTTGGAGCCTGCGTCAGAAGCCTTATGAGAAGAGACTTGAAGACCTAAATATGTACACTTTGGAGGAGAGGAGGGATTGGGGAGATATGATTCAGACCTTTAAATACTTAAGGAGAAATAATGAACAAACAAACAAACCTCTTCCAAAGATGGGGAAGCTGTAAAACGAGAGGGCATAACATGAAGCTGCAAGGTGGAAAATTGAAAGGCAATATCAGGAAATACTTTTTCACTGAGAGGGTGGTGGATGCTTGGAATGCCCTCCCGATGGAGGTGGTGGTGGCAAATACGGTGACAGAATTCAAAATGGCATGGGACAGACACAATGGATCCATTTATAGCAACAGAATAAAATCTAAATAAACTGAACCATCTAACTTCTCAACAAATAGGGGTGTCCTGCATGGAGCGGTGGGTTCACCCCTAAACAAAGACATGGGGAGGGTGGCCTGAGGGGCGGCCTGCACAGAGTGGCACCTACTCCTGCCATCTTACTCCAGCCTTCTTATTGAGCAGACTAGATGGACCATACTGGTCTTTATCTGCCCTCATTTACTATGTTACTATGTTCTGATTCTATCACCCGGAGGTCTCTTTTCTGGTCCATGCACATCAGCCTCTCACTACCTATAGCATACTGTTTCTTTGGATTTCTGCACCTCAAGTGCATCACTTTGCACTTCTTCACATTAAATCTTAATTGCTAAGCATTAGATCATTCTTCTAATTTTTGTAGATCATTTCTCATGTTCTCAACTTCTTCAGGGGTGTCTACCCTGCTTCAAATCTTTGCATCATCTGCAAAAAGGCAAATTTTTCCTTCCAACCCACTGGAAATGTTGCTTACAGATACTGAACTGAATCGACCCAAGGACTGATCCTTCAGGCACTCCACTACTCATCTTTCTTTTTTCTGAGTGAATTCCATTTACCGTCTCCCTCTGTCATCTGCCTGTCAACCAGTTTGTAGTCCAGTTCATCTTTGTGGGTCTTAACTTCAGGTTGCTCAGTTTGCTCATGAGCTGCCTGTGAGGAACAGTATCAAAAACTTTGCTGAAATCCAAGTAGATAAAGTCCAGCACATGCCCTTGATCAGTCCTCTGGTTACCTAGGGGCATGTTTACTAAACTGCGGTAACATAGCAGCGGCTACGTTAAGGCACGTTATGTAACGTTAAGGCGCGTTAATATAACGTAACGTTAACGCACCTTAACGTTATATAACGCGCCTTAATGTTCCCAGCCGCGATAAGTCCTGCAGAGGATGGAGAGAGGGTGGAGAGAAGGGTCAATGGGCGAGAAGTGGGCGGGGAGAGGACCCTTCCACACTAACGCGGAGAAATTAAGGGCTGAATCCTAACGCAACTGAAGACCTGGCTTTAGCACACAGTTACAAGAGAGAGAAACCATTTCAGTGTCAGCAATATACAGCATAGACAGGAAGCCCAAGAAAGGTGATAGTAGTGCTCTATTTGCAGCAACAGCATAGTGCCCTGGTATGAAAGGCCACTATGGTGATGACGCAAATGGGGCATGGGAGCTGCAGGCGGGACATGCAGTGGGGGCTACTGGGGCACAGGGTGGACTAGGTGGTTCCCGAGGTGGCACATAGGAATGCAGAAAATGGAAACCAGCAAGACAGCAACTGACCAGGGTCAGACATGCCCATGAGTCTGTGTCCCACAGTGTCCCATCCAGGAGACATTACCCAGCAGGCACCCCAAGGGGCACATATCATTGACAAGCGGTGCCGGGGGAAGCATGGACATCTATGTAGGCACCCCTACCCCAGAACCCACACCTTAGGCAGCTGCCTACCTGCCCCCTGGATGGCCTGGGATGGCGCACCACCGGCACCGACACCATTTGGTCATGGCAACATGGCAGAGGGGGTGGGTGATTGTGCTGGAGGAAGCGGTGGCAGCCGCCTGCAGTGGACCTAGGCCATGTCCTGTACCAGTACATGGTGTGCAGTGCAACAGAAGAGGTCTGGCCGAGGAACGTAAGGGTAGCCCCAGGGACTACTATGCTGCTGTGGCAACAGTGTGCTGCAGTACACTCAGCCAGCATGTCCAAGAGCAGAGGGTCAGAGGTTCAGGTCCCATATGTGGATCCTGCAGAGCATCTCCCCATAGTTTTAGCCCATAATGCAGCCACAACAACATGGGCAAACCCCAACGCAGTGGTGCACAGGGGTACGGACACCCACTCACAACGGCTCCACTATCCACAGCTTCATGGAGTGCCAGGCTGTTGGCCCCAGCACAGAGCTGCAGTTATCACCAGAGCACTACTACTACCCCCTGCACAGATTAGCAATGTCAGCACTGTGATCAGGACCAGTGCAGCGGGTAGGGTTGTCAACCACCTCCATCTTTGCACGATGCTGAGATAGGTGTGGGAGTGTGCGTATGTCTCTCCATTGTTTTGTGTCTGCCAACACCTCACTGAGCCCACATTGCTCACACTATTTCCAGGGTTAGCCTGCAAATGTGCATAATGAGGAGCAAGTTATTGTGGGTATGGCCCAGACAGGGCGGATTGACCAGGATGCATCTGCACAGGGTGGAGGGCAATGGCTGGGACACTGTAGTGCTCGACCACCACCTGCATGGACAGGGTGGCCAAAGCATGTCACACAGGGGGGGGGGGGTCACTCTCATTCTGATCGAGCAGTGACCATGGCATGTCTATGTTCCCACATAGTGCCACACATTGTTTGTTTCCAGTGTTATCTGTGTGTTCCCAGTTTTGGGGCCCAATCACAGAGATACCTGCTTGGTATCTGTGCTGTATATCCTACCTCTGGGTGCATAGGGTTCCTCTGTGAGCATGCACTGTGGACTGGCTAGTGGGCTGTCTGCAGTTTGCCTCTGCATGGTGGGAACACCTTGTAGGATACTGTAGGTGCAGTCTGACTGTGCTGTCTGTTGATGAATGGCAGACTGTGGCGTGGGGCAGTTGACCCTTCCCCTGCCTACCCCAAGCATCTTTGCTGGTCTGCAATGGTCACAGGTATAGCACTGGCCCAGCAGTTATGGAGGGCTGTCATCCGCCAGCAGGACTGTGGTTGCTGGTACTGCAGCCATTCTGCAGGGTGCAGGCACCTGTCCCTATAAAAGAGGTGACTGAGGCCCCTTAGGGTATATAGCACATACCACTTAGACCCATAGTGGCAGTGCTACATAGCCCTCATGCGAGTCTAGACACCCCACTGCCCTTATGACAGGTACCCATGGCAGCCAGGCCTTAACACCAGGTACACACTAATCTAGGTGGTGTCCAGTCCCACATGTGACTGCAGAACACAGCTGGAACAGATGTACCTTTGGTTGCACTGCTGGGAACACCTGCCACACACTGGCAGTGCTGGGGATGTGCAGCAGGACCTAGCCCTAGCACCACATGTACTGTGGACCTAGTGCTGGGCGCCCATCCTATCCCTCAAGGTGAACACGGAACCTGCACAATGGCATGGTCTGTAGCTACTCTGTGCCAGTATCACACACTGTCAGTCCGTCTTACCACGCTGCAGTACTGGGGAGGTGCAGACCCCCATTTGGTGGTCAGCTGTAGGCCTCTGTTCTGCATGTGCAATGCATCATGGGTGCTGGTGGGGTTACCCTATCCTGGCACACAGAGCAGATGGTTTGTGCAGTGACCTTCAGTCCTTCTGTACCCAGCCATTGCTGTGCAACAGGCCATAGAGGTATAGCCTACTGGTTAGTACACTGATGTTCTAGGCGGAGGTCATGGGTTCAATTCCTTGTTGTTCCCTCCTGTCCAAGGCAGATATTTTGCTTGCCTGTGACAGTCATATCTTTACAGATCCATGCTGCCAGCCCATAGTACCCTCACCACAGTTGCCAGCAATCCCTAAAGGTGTTATAAGGCTCCTAATTAGGCACAGTACAAGGCATGTTATAAGGCACATTACAATGCACCTTATTAGGCACAGTACAAGTCGTCACCTGCGCCCTCTATTGGACTTTAATGACTACCGAACTATCTTCCAAGCCTTGGTGTTCCCACATCTAGACTTTGCAAATATTATCCTTCATGGCCTCCCTCAGTCAACACTAGGACCTCTTCGCCTTGCAATGAATGCTGCAGCAAGGGTACTTGCAGGTACATCAAGAGCTAAACATATAACCCCAGTCATGATGGATCTCCACTGGCTTCCACTTCAGGCTAGAATCCAGTATAAGTCCCTAGTACTAACATTCAAAGCCCTAAGGAACCAGATCACCTCACCCATCAGCAAACTCATTCAAAGACGGCCGTTCAACAGGATCAGGAGATCTAATCAAGCAAACACTCTAGAGATCCCCAACATTCTAACTAAGTGCAAAAGGGCTACTGCCAATAGAGCCTTCTCCCTATTTGCACCCATGACCTGGAATGCCCTCCCTACTGAGCTCCGTTCCACCCCAGACCTATTGTCATTTAGAAAAGCCCTCAAACAACACCTTTTCCTCATCCATTACCCAGAATCCAATCCCAGAAACAACCACCCATCCTCACATCCTACACCCTACTCCACCCCACCCAAAATCCAACACCATAAAGAAAATGACTAGCTCTACCACCATATCCCCTCTCTTATTTATTATTGGTACTGATCACACATCTTATTGATTAAACCTCTTATAAATATGTTGAAACCAAGCTATACTATATGTATAATTTCTCACCATACTATATGTATAATTCCTCACCATACTCCATGAATAATTACTCTGTAATTAGTTACCCCTGTTACCTCCAGGTTATCTCGTCCATGTTCAATGTAAAAACTCAATTGTCGTGTGACATTGCAGTATGTTTTTTGTTCAATTGTAAACCACACTGATTTTAATAGCGCGGTATATAAGAGAAGTAAATAAATAAAAATAAATAAATAAATAACGCGCGTTACCTGACACGGCTTGCCATAATGATGCCCCGCCCACGCCTTTATATGGGCATCTGTATCTTTACCACAGAACCTAACGCAAGTGACATTACCGCAGTTTAGTAAACATACCCCCTAGTCAAAGAAATCAGATTTACCTCATATGATCTGCCTTTGGTAAAACCAGATTGCCTTGAATCTTGCAATCCATTGATTTGTTCCTTGATCAACTGTAGCTCGTTAATTGTAAACTGCTTCAGCTGTTAGAAAAGCAGTATAGAAAAAGTGTTAAATAAATAAATAAATTATGGAAAGTCCGCTTTCCTTTCCTTTCCTTCACCATTGTCTCCATTACTTTTCCAACCACTGTAGTTTCTCACCCTTCTCTGCTACTACTTTTGTGAGGAGGGACCACATCAGCCTTTTTCCAATCACATGGAACCTCTCCCATCTTTGAGGATCTATTAAACACATCCTTTAGAGGACTTGCCATAACCTCTCTGAGTCCCCTCAGTATCCTGGGATGTATTTTATATATTTATTTATTTGAATTTATTAACCACCTTTATGATCATATCCGGTTTCGTGCCCTTGTCAATCTTCAGTTTTTTAAGTTGATCATAAACAGTTTCTTCCATGGACAGTGTAGAATTTACTCCAGTACCATCTCCAGGATTTTCTTGTGTGATTTGTTTGGCATTCTTGCTTTTTCCTCATCAATGTCTATGCAGCCCTCGGCATCTTTCAGTCCTACAGTTCTACCTCTAGCCTTTCTTCTCTCCCTGGCATACTTGAAAAAAGTCTTATCACCTCGCTTTACATCTTTGGCTATTTTTTTCCTGCCTGCCTTTTTGCCATCCTTATTGCTTTCTTTGACCTTTTCAGCTTTATCTGGTATTCATTTGTGTATTCCACTTCTTGCATTCTTCTATAGTTTGTGAACACTAGCATTTTTTGCCTTTATTGTTTTTAGCCATTTCTTTGGAAAACCATATTGTTTTCCTTTTCGTTTTGCTTTTATCTACTTTCCTTACATAAAGATCTGTTGCCATTTTTATAGCCCTTTTCAATTTGCCCTACTGCCTTTCCACTTCTCTTATCTCTTCCCATCCTGCCAGTTCTTCTTTCAGGCCCAATTTACTAAAGTCAGCATTTTTTTAAATTTAGGGCTTTGAGTTTGCAGTGACTAGACTTTGCCTTGGCTTTTATCTCAATTGGGCACCCACCAGGACATTAAACATCCTTTCTCCATTTGTGAGTAATAGATCCAGCATCATTCCACCATTTGTCTGAGCATGCATATCCAAGATCTCCCTTCTTTTTTCTGATTCTGCAGAGGAGACATTCAAATCCACATCTGGCAAGCTGAAGCCTCCCAGCAAAAGCGCCTCCCAGCAAAAGCACCTCCCCTTTCATTCCCAACTTTTGAATATCCATGATCAGGTCTTTGTTAAGTTACTCTGAGCTGGAGGTCTGTAGATGACACCTCTGTGAACCACAAAGAGCATGGCAACCTGCAGATAAATAGAACCAAGGAAGAGCAGGTAGTACAGGACACCATGGAATCTTGTTGAAACATCTTTATTAAGGTGCATATAAGGTCTGTCCCAACATGTGTTCCATCTCGAAGCCTTCGTCAGGGGCTCAAGACCTTATTTGAGAACAGAAAGACATTACAGTATGAAACCATCTGAACAATTAAAACAACTAAAAACAATTCAAAAGGGAGAATAATGCATGTACCTCATTAAAAACATATCTAATTAGACATAAAATAATAAGAAAATGAATGATAATATATATAAAAAACAAAGGGGTATGTTTACTAAACGGCGCTATTTGCGCCACTGTGACGTTATCATGCGATAAGGTACCTTATCGCGTGATAATGGCACGTTACCATGCAATAAGGTACCTTATCGCGCGGTAACAAGCGCAGCGGCGCAAATGAGCACCGAAGGAGGAGAAAGGCATCTGGAGGGCGGAGGAAGGCCCCAAAGGGGCGGAGGAAGGCTCCCCAGGGGCGGAGAGAAGGGGTCAATGGGTGGAGAGTGGGAGGGGAGAGGCTCCCCACACACTAACGCTGTGAAATCCGAGCTCAACAGTAACGCGAGTGAAACACTGGCGTTAGAGCCGATTTAAAGGGAAGAGAAACCATTTCCGTCAGCAATGTACAGCAAAACCAGGGAAATCTACAAAAAGTGAGAAGTGTGATACATGTGCACAGAACAAAACGGCAAATAAACATTGAAAATGACTGTAACGAAATGGGAAAAAAAACATAACCAAGCTGGCCAATATGAATGGGAAACAGCAAAAAATACTACCTGATAAAGCTCCAAAAAAAAGATAGTAAGTCCGGAAGGGTCCATGCTCTGTCTCCATACAAGGTGAATGATCCCACAGTGAAATAGCGCTGATCAGGGTTCCCCCGTGTTCCTTGAACAGGTTCCCTATGGCGTGCACATGTTCCGCAACAGCAGGGTGGGCAGGTCAGAACGGGCAACTGGACAGATGCTGGAAAAGGGGACACAGAGGGCTGCAGGCGGCACATGCCGTGGTGCAGCTGGGCCACAGTGCAGACTACAGTGATGCCCAGGTGGCCCATATGAATACTGAAATAGTAGAGCAGCCAGACAGCAACTGATGAGGGCCAAACACGGGCATGAGTGTGTTTCCCACAGTGTCACCCAGCAGTTACCCCCAAGGGTACAGAACATTGGCAAGCAGTGCTGGGGGGAAGTGTGGACATCTATGCAGGCACCCCTACCCCAGAACCCGCACCATAGGCAGCCGCCTACCCTCACACTGGATGGCCCGAGACAGCGCACCACCAGCACCACCAGCAGAATGGCATGTCAGCATGGTGGCGGAGGGGTACTTGTGGTGGAGGGGGCAGTGGCTGCTGCCCAGAGCAGACTGTGGCCTAGCCCTGTTCAGGTGGGTGCCGTGCACTGCAACAGACAGGCTCTGTCTGACAAACAGTCATGACATCTCTAGGGAAGGCACAGTTTCTGTAGCCACAGTGTGGTGCACTACACACAGACAGTGTGTTCTAGAGCAGAAGGTCACAGGTTCAAGTCCCAGCTGTGGCTCCTGGCAACCCAGTCCCCATATTTTACCCATTACTAAACCATGGAAGTAAAGACCAAACCTTTAATGCAGACAACAGAACCATGCGTCAAACGCCTATATTTTACCTCACAAAGCACAGACACCATACACATATGCAGTACCTAGAGCAGAGTCTCCTAAATGCAGTCCTGGAGGGCCACACACCATGCAGGTGTCATGCTGTCACCAATAAAGATGCCTGTGCTGCATTTCCATGTGCCGCCCCCATGGTATGCAGATGTATCTCATGCATATACATGAGGGACAGCATGAAAACCCGAACAGTGTGTGGCCCACCAGGACTGGAGTTGGGAACCTCTTCCCAGAGCAGCGGCCAACAGGGGCAGACACATCTGCACCCACAGACTCCATCATCCAAAGCCACCTGTAGAGGCAGGATTCTGGGTCCTGTGTGAATCCCCCAATACTAGCACCTGCATACCGTAGCAATGCCACCCTAAACCTGGGGATATGGTACACATATATCAAAATGTTGCTATGATTACTGGCAGATAGCAATTCCTAAGTTAAGCACAATCTGCTCTTTAGCTGTATCATACCAACCTCTCTGATGTCTGTGGAGTGTGTATCAGGTCTGGTGTTTGACAGTGTTTACCACCCCGGGGAGTGACCCCAACAGTATTGCATACCATAGCCATGCCTGCGCTGTGCCCAGGACTGGCGAGGTGGCCAGGGCTACCAAGAGCCTCTATATTTGCACAGTGCTGGCATAGGTGTGGGAGTGTGTGTATGTCCATCCAGTGTGTGGTGGTTGCCCACACCGTACTCAGCCCACACTGTTTGCACTGTGTCCAGTGTTAGCTTGCTTATGTGCATAATGAGGAGCAAGGTACTGTGGGTATAGCCTGGACAGGGCGGCCTGGGCAGGATGCATCAGCACAGGGCACAGGGCAATGGTTGGGACATTGTAGTGTCTGGCCACCACCTGCATGGACAGGGTGGCCACAGCAAGTCCTGCTGGAAGGTCACTCCCACACTGACTCAGCAGTAACCACGGCATGGATAAGTTCCCCCATAGTGCTACATAGTATTTCTTCTAAGTGACATATATGGGTTTCCTTTTTTGGGGCCCAATCACTGACCTATCTGCTCGGTGGGTGTGCACACATCTTCCCCAGTAATATGCACTATGGACTAGCTAGCACATTGGTTGCAGTTAGTATGTGTGTACCCCAGCTGGACTGAGGTAGATGTCCCCTCTACCGCCACCATTGCAGGAATGTGGATCTGTTGGTGGGAGATCCTGAACCCCAGAGGGCAAGTCGGGTGGTAGTACGTAATCCGCCAATGGGTCCAAACAGGTGCCCTGTCCCCCTGTCACATAAATCATGTGGCCATGGCACCCACACAGGATATGCACTATTCTGGGTGCATCATAGTTCACAAGGGCTAGATGTGGCTGGGAAAGAAATATGGATGGAGGTGTATTCCGAGGTGTGTCTGCAAGGACTACCTATCACACACTGGCACTGATGGCGACTTGCAGCATAGCCTATCTCAGCTATGTCTGGTGCTGTGGACATGGTGCTGGGTGCCCCCACCTCACCCTCAGGGTGGGCACAGTACCCACACAATGTGATGGTCTGTAGCAACTCTGTGCCAGTAACACACATGGTCAGTACCCCCTACCAGGCTGAGGTGCTGTGGGGGTGCACACGGTCAGTGCCCCCTACCTGGACGAGGTGCTGTGGGGGTGCATACCCCATCCTGTGATCATCTGTGGACTGCTGATATGCATGTGCAGTGCATCATGGGTATGGGTGGGTTAACCCTAACCTGGTAACCACAGCAGTTGGTGTGGAGACCTGCAGTCCCTCTGTAGCCAGCCAGGGGCCCCGGTGTAGCCATACAGCTGTTGCCCACTGGTTACATCACTGTCTGTGGGGTCAGAGGTTATGGGTGTGATCCCACAGTGGGGTTAGTTGATAGGGCTGTCTGAGGCATTTCGTTTTTTAAATTTAGATTAGTGCGGCCAGCAAAAACACCCTCAGTGCTGTAGCCTGAAGGTGCCTCATAAGGCACCCTCGACAGCGCTCCATAGGGCGCCCTAAAGGGAAGATTATAAGGTGCCTTGGCGGACAGTGCACCTTATAATGTGTCCTCTGGAGTGCCCCATAGGGTGCCTGCTGTGGCACCTTAGGTTATGGCACTGTGAGGGTGTGTTTGCTGGCAGCACAGATATAAATACAACTGGCACATGCCTCAGACAGCACTGGGTAAAAGTATTATCATTCATCTGGCCCACTTGGGAATTGAACTCAGGACCCCTGTAGCATCAATCAGTGTACTAACCATTGTACTACACCTCTATTGCTGTGCTTGCAGCTCAGCGTGCCTACTTAGGATTTCCATGCATTAACATGCGCAGTGCTGCCATCAGAGACAGTGCTGTAACCTTGCGGTGCCTCATAGGGCACCCTATACAACACCCTATACAGCGCCTTATAAGGCTCCCCATGGCAACATTATAGGGTGCATTGGCAGACAGTGCACTTTATGATATGCCCTCTGGAGTGCCTTATGCAGCACCTTATGTTACGGCACTTTGAGGGTGTGTTTTCTGGCAGCACAGATTTAAATAAAACTGGCACATGCCTCAGACAGCACTGGGTAAAAGTATTATCATTCATCGGGCCCATTTGGGAGTCAAGCTCATAACCCCTGTACTATTAGTTGGCGTATTAACCATTGTACTACACCTCTATTGCTATAGCTGCAGCTCACTGCGCCTACTTAAGATTTATGCGCGTTGATGCACGCTGCTCCCTTTCCGTGCGATATTGTGCACGGCGCACATTAGCGCACATTAACACGCGCTTGCTACTTTTTGACTGTAACGCCCACTCCTTTTATTTATTTATTTATTTATTTATTTAACAGTTGCTTATATACCGCTACCTTCCACAGATCAGGTGCGGTTTACATTGAACAAGGAATGAACAGATTTACAAGTCTGTTTTACATGGAACATTTGTTAACTAGGTACAATTTAGCTGTTTTACATGGAACATTTGTTAACTTGGTACAATTTTGCTAAATACATTAATCATGGATGACTAAATATGGTAAAACTTGTTAAATAACAGACGAACTTGTTAAATAACAGACGAACTTATTTACATATTTTGATCTATTACATATATCTATTTACAAGATTTACAAGTAGTTATTTAGTCGATTTTAATTGTAATTGTAGTTAGCTAGGAGAATTAGAGTTGGTGTACCCTAGGTTGCTATTAACAATTACACAGGTACACTACCAAAAAACTGCCTCCAGTTTTGCAACTGATTCCTATAGATTTTGGGGTGCTGAATCCAGGAAAAATAGCCAAAATGTACAATCACGTCACGTTTTCTTGCAAAATTAGATTTCTTACCCATATAAGGAATGTTCACATAATTTCTTTTTAGCCGACTGCAGTTTATTTTCTTGGCCCAAAATAGAGGTTGTAATGGTTAACTAACTAGAAACACTCCCTCATGATATTTTAGAGTGTTTTGTATTCATTTTATACATTAACAGGACAATTGGGAGGCGGGGGGCTAAATCCAGTACTCGCGCTGGCGCATGTTCTTTCCTGTTCGCCTCGCCTCGTTCACTCACTCAAACACGGTGGTTGCGACATGAACGTTCCTGTCAAATTTCAGTTTCTTGCAAGTTCATTATTACCTTTTGTTTGCTCAGTCGTAATCCAGCTTTATTCCGAAGTGGTTCGCTACAGTTGTAGTTTGCAGTGCTGTGTATTTGTGATGGCTCACAGAGCCAGAGGTTGCGTCAACTCTCCGGACAGTTTTTGTTTTATTTGTGGGGAATATACCGTGAAAAAGCGGCAGAGGAACATTTCTGCATTTATTAAAAAAGTATATTTTGCCTATTTCGGTTTGAAGTTAGGCGATCAAGACAAACCGTGGGCTCCTCACAAAGTGTGCAAGACATGTGAGGAAGATCTACGCTTATGGATGAAAGGTAAAAAACAAGCATTTCGTTTCGGAATACCTATGATGTGGCGTGAACAAAGAGACCACAGCAGTGACTGCTATTTTTGCTCTTGCATTGTGAAGGGATACAACTTAAAAAATAAGAACGTAATAAGTTACCCCAACCTTCCCTCAGCAATTAGGCCTATGCCTCATAGCAACGAAGTACCTGTGCCTGAACCACCAAAATCTTTGGATCATATTTGTGTGGACGGTTCTGATCATGATGAGACTCATCAGATGGCTTTTCCCGATGAGTCCAGTACTTCCGAGTTTGAAACTGAACCAGATCTGAAACCTGAACTTTTCTCTCAAGCTGAATTGAATGATTTAGTCCGGGATTTAGGACTCCCAAAAGATGCTGCCCAACTGCTAGGTTCTCGGCTTAAACAGAAAAATCTATTGTCACCAGGAACAACTTTTTATTGGTACCGCAACCGCGAGACACAATTTTTGAAGTATTTCAGCAAAGAGGTAGATTTGGTATTTTGCAACGATATATACGGAGTGATGGAAAAGTTTAAACTCAAGTATGATCCTGCTTAATGGCGGCTGTTCATTGATTCGTCAAAAGACAGCATAAAAGGTGTTCTTCTTCATAATGGCAACACATTCGCTTCAGTTCCTATTGCTCACTCTGTTATTCTCCAAGAAAAATACGAGAATTTGGCCCTGATTCTTCAGAAGATTCGTTCTGATGAGCATAAGTGGATGATTTGTGGAGACTTTAAAATTCTATCCATGCTATTAGGGCAGCAATCCGGTTTCACCAAATATCCCTGCTTCCTTTGCTTGTGGGATAGCCGGGCCCGCGACCTACACTGGGGAAAAAAAGACTGGCCAATTCGGGAGTATTTGAGACCCGGTGAGAAAAATGTTCTTCATGAGAGCTTGGTACCTCGTGATAAAATTCTATTACCACCTCTCCACATTAAGTTGGGTCTCATTAAGCAATTCATCAAGTCCCTTCCAAAAGATGGTGAGTGCTTTCGGTACCTTTGCTCAAAGTTCCCCCGACTTTCTGAAGCAAAGCTAAAGGAAGGAGTGTTTGTTGGCCCTGATATAAGGAAATTCATTTCAGATGGAGCATTCGCTGAAACGATGTCTGAGAAGGAAAAAGAAGCCTGGGATTCCTTCAAGGATGTTGTTCTCAAATTCTTGGGGAACAGACGGGATGAGAACTATAAGGATATTGTTGCCAGGATGCTCAATGCCTTCAAAGAACAAGGCTGTAACATGAGCCTGAAAGTCCATTTCTTGCACTCCCATGTGAACTACTTTCCCGAAAACTTGGGGGCGTACAGTGAAGAACAAGGTGAAAGGTTTCACCAGGACATTAAGGACGCAGAGAGAAGGTACCAAGGAAGATGGAACACCACTATGATGGCTGATTTCTGCTGGTTGCTGCTGCGGGAAACCCCAGATGAAAAATACGCCAAGCAGCGCACCAAGAGAAGCATTCGGGGGAAGAAGAAACAGGCCCACCAGGAGATTGATTGACCCAAGAATGACTTTAAAATCTAAACTGTGTTGACAAATATCGTGTTTTTACTAAACTTTGAAATAAAAATTTGCTAGTTATTACCACAGTGTCGGATCTCATTTATTAGAATTTTATTTTCACACCATCGGGTGTTTGTCTTCATGTATTGCAATGGTGCGGTTTGCGTTTTCTATTCTTACATACATACCTGTACAACATTTTTTGCACATTTCTTTGCTTTGCTTTGTGTCTAACCTCGCTCTTATATGCTCAATGTTTGTGCACATGTATGTGGCTGTTTTAAGTGCAGACAATTTTGCTACCATCACAGTGTATTTTGTTGACATTACTCTATTCTTATGTGCTGCCTTGTTACAATTTTCTTTATTCTTATTTGAATAACTACTAAACAATTAGTATAAAGAATTCATCCAAGAAACTTTTATCTCGATCGCACTCAATCTGAAACGTTCACCTCAAACTGCTAACCCAATGTAGCAAAAATCTGTACGTGATGGAGCAAATTGGTTACCAGATTTGGATTCAGCGCACCAAAAAACGTAAAAATCAATCGAAACATTAGAGGCAGTTTAAAAAAAAAAATTTTTAGTGTACCTGTGTTACCTGTCAGAGGTAAGGTATTTTCAAGTGTGCCAAAATGGGAGGTGAATAGATAAGTCTTTAATTTCTTGCGGAGTTCCTTTGCATCATTTAATGCCCTTATTTCTTCAGGGAGGGAGTTCCATAGGGTGGGAGCTGCATGTGAGAACGCTTTCCTATTAGTAGTCTTTTTAGCAGTTGTGAATTCTTTCGGGATCCTAATTCTATTCGTGTGGCCTCTCCGTAGCGTAGTTTGGGATGTGTCTTTGGTGATAAGTTTTGTTAAGGGGACTGGGGCCATTGTGTTTAAAGTCTTAAATGTGGTGATAATCAATTTGTGATTTATTCTGGATTGAATTGGGAGCCAGTGAAGGTTTGCTAGTATAGGGGTAATGTGTTCAAATGGTGGAACCTTCATTACAATTCTTGCTGCTGCATTTTGGGCAAGTTGGAGTCTTTTAATGTTTTGTTTTGTTTTTATGGCATCCTGCACACTAACGCCGGGCGCACATTAAGAAGGTTTAGTAAACATGCCCCAAAATGTTATAAATAAAAGCCAATTGGCAAATCAATCTTAAAACTGTTCTAAAATGAAATAAAAAGTGCCAAACAAAATGCAAAACGAAAGTATCAGTTTGAAAACAAGTAAAACAGATAAATGTCTCTCAAAAGATAAAAAACATATCTCCAAGAGATATAACTGAGGGTAAAAACAATGAATTTACTCACAACAGGGTATTAACCCCCTTAAGAGGCATGTAGATAGTAAGAAGCCAAATGGCCAATGCTAAAAGCTGAAAATACAAATAAAAACAAAGAAATGAAGTGGACACAAGCATATGTAAACAAAGAGGGAAGGGGGAGGGGAGAGAGGGAGAGAGGGAGGGAAAGAATGGAATGGGAGAACAAGGTCATATATCACATCATAAAACATAACTTAAAAACTAAGAAAAAGATAAGTAATTATAATGTTGGAAAGCCCCCGAGAACATTTTGAATCAAGTATTGTGGTTATATGTTTTTTTGTTTTTTTTTTTTACCATGGATGTTAAATAAGCACAGAGGAACAGGACGATATTGTGTTTTTAGTTTCAAAATATCTTAATAACCCAGAGTAAACCCTATATGCTAATCCCAATTAAAGAGAAGAGCTATTACAATAAAAGGTTATAAAATTTAAGGAGAGAAAATAAATAGAAGAAGGGGTGAAATAAATACAAATAAAACTTATTATGCCATTAGGAACATAAGAATATAAGATATGACATACTGGGTCAGATCAAGATCCATCAAGCCCAGTATCCTGTTTCCAACTGTGGCCAATCTAGGTCACAAATAGACACAGATTTCACAATGCTTGTATGGGGCAAGCAGTGGATATCCCTGGTCCCCTTTAATAATGGTTTATGGATCTTTCCTCCAGGAACTTGTCCAAACCTTTTTTTAAATACGGCTACACTAACTGCTTTTACTATATCCTCCAATCATGAATTCCAGTGTTTGATTACACGTTGAATGAAAAAATATTTTCTCTTATTAGTCTTAAATAGATTACCCTGTAGCTTCATTGCATGTCCCCTATTCTTTCTATATTTTGATGGCATAAACAATCGATCTATGTTTACCCGTTCCACTCCGTTCATTAATTTATAGACTTCTATCATATCTCCCCTCAGCCATCTCTTTTCCAGGTTGAAGAGCCCTAACCTTTTTAGCCTCTATTCATAGGGGTATTCTTCCATCCCCTTTACCATTTTGGTGGCTCTTCTCTGTATCTTTTCTAATAACAATATATCCTTTTTAAGATACGGCGATCAGAATTGAACACAATTTCAAGGTGTGGTCACACCATGGAATGATATAGAGACATTATAATATCCTTTGTTTTATTCTCCATTCCTTTTCTTATGATACCTAGCATTCTATTTGCTTTCTTGAGCGCTGCTGCACACTGAGCAGAGGGTTTCAACATGTTATCCACGATGACACCTAAATCTTTTTCTTGGGTGGTGGTTCCTAATATGGAACCTTGCATCGTTGTAACCATAGTTTGGGTTGTTCTTTCCTAGGTGCATAACTTTGCACTTGTCCACATTAAATGTCATCTGCCATTTCAATGCCTAGCCTTCCAGATTGTCAAGGTTCTCTAGCAATTTATTACAATCTTCATGGGTTTTAACAACTTTGAATAATTTTGTGTCATCTGCAAATTTGATTACCTCACTCATTATTCCAATTTCCAGGTCATTTACGAATATGTTAAAAAGCAGCAGACCCATCACAGATCCCTGGAGTACTCCACTATTCATCTTTCTCCATTGGGAAAACTGGCCATTTAGCCCTACCCTCTGCTTTCTATCTTTTAACCAGTTCTTGATCCACAATAGTACACTGCCTCCTTTCCCATGACATGAGGGACCTTATGAAAGGCTTTCTGAAAATCCAGATACGCTATATCAACTGACTCACGTTTGTCTGCCTGTTTATTCACACCTTCCAAAAAACATAACAGATTAGTAGGACAAGACCTTTCTTGGCTAAAGCCATGTTGGCTGTCTCCCATTAAGCCTTGACTATCTACATGTGCAGTCATTTTGTTCTTTATAATGGTTTGTACCATTTTTACCGGTACTGATGTCAGACTCACCAATTTGTAGTTTCCCGGATTACTCCTGGAACCCTTTTTAAAAATTGGCATTACAATGGCCATCCTCCAATCTTCAGGTATTACTAATAGTAGGTCTGCAATCTCATATTTCAGTTCTTTCAACACTCTTGGATGTATACCATCCGGTCCAGGTGATTTACTACTCTTCAGTTTATCAAATAGTTGTAATACATCTTCCCGGTGTATTGATATTTTTTTAATTCTTCTGCAGCATCACCTTTAAATACCATTTCAGTCATGGGTAATATCCCTATAACTTCTCAATAAAGACTGAAACAAAGACTTCATTCAGTCTCTCCGCTATGGCCTTGTCCCATCTTAGTGCCCCTTTTACCCATCTATCATCTAATGGTCCAGCTGACTCTGTCAGAGGTATTTTTGGTACAAATATACTTGAAAAGTCTTTATTACGTGTTTTTGCTTCCACAGCAAGCTTATTCTCAAATTCTCTCTTTGCCTGCCTTATCAATGCCTTGCATCTAACTTGCTAGTGCTTATGCTGTTTCCAGTTTTCATCATTTGGCTCCTTTTTACATTTCCTGAAAGATTCTTTTTTTGGCAAAAACAGCCTCTCTGACCTCACCTTTAACCATGCTGGCAGTTTTTTGGACTTCCTTCCACTTTCCTTAAAGCATGGAATACAGCTGATATTCCATGCTTCCAAGATAGTATTTTTAAACAACACCCATGCTTGATATAAATCTTTAACCTTTGCAACTACTCCTTTTAGTTTTTTCTTAACTATTTTCCTCATTTTATCATAGTCTTCCTTTTGAAAGTTAAAAGGTAGTACTGTGGATTTCCTTACCATCCTTCCTCCATTTATTAAATTAAACATGATCATGCTATAATCATTATTGCCAAGTGGCCCCAACACCCTTATCTCTTGCACCAGATCTTATGTTCCACTAAGGACTAGGTCCAAAATGGCTTCCCCTCTGGTCAGTTCATGAACCAGCTGAAACAGATAAAAAAAATAATAAAAGGTAAACACAATGGGGGTCATTCTGAACCATGAATAAGCAGTTTACACATACAGGTTTGATGTTTTCGGCACATAAACGTCTAGACCCGATTCCGACAACAAAACGTTTTACACATACAGACAAGAAAGACAGGTAACCTGGACGTGGGCGTGTAGTGGAGGAGCATGGGCATGGTGAGCTGCCTACACGTCTAAACTGTATTCCGACAAAAATGTGTATGTACATCCTAGATGTCTAGGTTAGACCTGCTAAAACATGGAATTACAGCCTATGTCGGCTAAAGTAGCACTGTATTGTAACAACACAGGACATCTATGTTTAAATAAAGCATAGCTGTGCCATAAAAGGATCTGGACAAGTTCCTGAAGGAAAAGTCCATAACATAGACATGGGGAAAAGAACTATGTACCCTGGGGGTAAGCAATATAGCATGTTGCTATTTTTCGGGGTTGCTACTCTGTAAATACTATCCAGATTGGCTACATCTGGAAATTATATTAGGCCAAATGGACCTTTGACTGAAGGGAAACAAACAGAACCATGTGGAAGCAATAGGGGTCCAATGGTAGTCTGTAACAGTGGGCATTTTCACAAACAACAGATCTGATTGGTGTGTAAAAATGTCTAAGTCATGCAGATAAACTTTATGCATATGACATTTTCCAAAGCTAAGTGCAAACCAGTACCTCTCTCCGTCTAAAACATCTTCCCATTAAAAAACTAAGCACCCACCTTTATCAAAGGCCAGTACACTGTTTTACTAATTGCTTATGCAAAGGTCAAAAAACTTTCTTGGGGGAATGAAAAGGATTTGGGAGGCCAGTCTCTAAACCAGTATTATTTCTCAACAATGTATATTTCTCAATACTGGGGTGAAAGCATCTCCCTCTCTGTCCCACTTACTGTGAAGATAATTAAAAAGCAGAGGGTTGGGCTAAATGGCCAATTTTCCCAATGGAGAAAAGTGAATAGTGGTGTACCCCAGGGATCTGTGCTGGGTCTGCTGCTTTTTGACATATTCATAAATGACCTGGAAAGTGGAATAACGAGTGAGGTTATCAAATTTGCAGATGGCACAAAACTATTCAAAGTTGTTAAAACCCAAGAGGATTGTGGAAAATTGCAAGAGGATCTTGATAAATTGGAAGACTGTGCATCAAAATGGCAGATGAAATTTAGGGGTATATTTACTAAAACCCCGGTAGAGTGCGGGCCGCGGTAGAGTGTGGATGCCATATAAGGAGTGGGCTTTCCGTCCTGAAAAAGAAAAGCCGGAATTTAAATATGCTCTAAGGTGCGCGGCGCCCTTGTGCGCCCCACACCTTAGCACATCAGATGGCTGCGCGGGAGGCATATGTGGTACGCTGATAAGCAAGCAGAAGAGCAGAGCCACAGCACAATGGTTAAGGCACCTACCAATGGTGCAGGGATCAGGGGTTCGATCCCCACAGAGCCCAATAAAGATGGCTGGCTGAGGTGTTAATTTAGGAGGCATTGAAATAATGGGCAGCATAAGGCAGCATGCTAATGTTTTTGGTGGCATTTTAATATTGTGAGGCATATGGCGGCTCGCTGATGTGCAAGTACAGGAACCAAACCACAGCCCAATGGTTAAGACACTGCCCAATAGTGCAGGGATCAGGGGTTCAATCCCCACTGTGCACAACAAAAAGGCCTGGCTGAGGCAGCAATATTTTTCTAAAACTGCTATAGGAGGCATATTCATTTTGTGAGGCCTAAGGCGGCGCACAGTTAATCTTTTGCGTCATAAGGTGGTGTGCTGTTAAGTTTTGGCATCATAAGGCAGTGCACTGTAAATTTTGGGCATAAGGCAGTGCGTTGGTGTGCAAGCACAGGAACAGAACCACAGCCCAATGGTTAAGACACTGGCCAATGGTGCAGGGATCAGGGGTTCAATCCCCCACAGTGCCCAATGAACAAGGTTGGCTGAGGCATAACATATTAAGGGGAAGATTGCTTTAGGTGTGGACCACATAAGGCGGTGCGCTGTTAATGTTGTGAGGCATAAGGCAGCTCGCTGATGTGCAAGCACAGGAACAGAACCACAGCCCAATGGTTAAGACACTGGCCAATGGTGCAGGGATCAGGGGTTCAATCCCCCACAGTGCCCAATGAACAAGGTTGGCTGAGGCATAACATATTAAGGGGAAGATTGCTTTAGGAGGCATTTTATTCATATTTTAATTATCACTACTAGCAAACGCACTCCCAAAGCGTGTTAACATAAGGTGCCCTATAAGGCACATTTTAAAGTGCACTGTCAGCCAAGGCACCCTAGAATGTTGCTTATAGGGCACTTTAGAGGGTGCCGTATGAGGTACCGCAAGTTCAGTGTACTGTTTTTTATGGCAGCACTGTGAAGTTTAAGGAATGAAAAGCATAAGTAGGTGCGCTGACAGGCAAGGAGGAGCAGCAGTGGAGCACAATGGTTAAGGCACTGACTGCTAATACAGGGGTCATGAGTTTGCTCCCCAGTGTGCCTAATACGTAAGGCTGGCTGTGGCATCAGCTTTGCATTGTACATATTGTGTCCTGCAGCACTTTAATTTTATGTTATTAATTGCTGCCAGCAAACACGCCCTCACGTGCCGTAATTGAAGGTGCCGTATAAGGCACCCTATAAGGCACTCCATAGGGCACATTATAAATTGCACTGTCCGCCACAGCACCCTAAAATGTCCCCTATAGGGCACCCTATAGGTTGCGTCACAGGATATTGTATAGTGCACCTTATATGGACGGGAACCATAAAGTGCCCTATAGGGCGCCCTATAAAGCACCCTCAGAGGCACCTTATGGGTACAGTACACTGAGGGTATTTTTGCTGGCATCAAAATATGTACATTAAAAAAGATGCATTGGACAACCCTATCAAATAACCCCACTGTGGGTTTAGAACCCAAGACCTCTGGCTTCAGAGGCAGTGAAGTAACCATTGGACTACAGCTCTATAACTGCTAGCAAGCCCCTGGCTGGCTGCAGAGAGCATGCACGTCACCACACAGACAGTCTGCTGTGGTCACCAGGATAGGGTTAGCCCACCCATACCCATGATGCACTGCACATGCAAATCAGCTGTCCACAGATTAACACAAGATGGGCAATGCACCCCCACAGCACCTCGGCCCGTTAGAGGGAAGTGACCATGTGCACCCACACACCACCTCGGCCTGGTAGGGGATACTGACCGTGTGTTTTACTGGCACAGAGTAGCTACACACCGTCACATTGTGCGGGTACTGTGCTCACCCTGAGGGTGCAATGAGGCACCCAGGACCAGGTCCACAACACCTTCCATGGCTGAAAGAGGCCATGCCAGAGCAGTGTTAATGTGTGAGATAGATAGTTCCTGCACTAAGCACCTTGGATATCTCTGTCTGACCCAATCAGGTATAGCCCCCATGGACCCCTAGGTGGGCCATGTACCACCACCACCACCCCTTCCCCCAGGGATGAGGGGTGGCAAACAGGGTCTCCCATCAATAGATTCACATCCTACCTCCCTGCAAAGGTGGCAGTAGAGGGGGTCCATCAACCCCAGTCCAGCTGAGGAGCAGACACCCCACAGGGCAGTCAATGCAGCTCTATACACATCCATAACACAATAGCAGACAGATATTAGGCCTGGATATGGTGAGCTGCACCCCACCACTATCTGATATTCTCCTGCAGCAAATCATCAACCACTGCACCCTGCAAGCTGCTCCATCACAACACATACCAGCTGCAAACAGTGTGCGAGTTAGTCCACAGTGCATGTTCCCAGTGGAGATGCATGCACCCAGAACTGAAATGTCAACATACACAGCAAGCAGATAAATCAGTGACTGGGCCCCAAAAGGAAACCCATATCTATCACATGAGAGAAATACTATATAGCACTATGGGGGTGCCTAGCCATGCTGTGGTCACTGCACAGTCAGGGTGAGAGTGATCTCTCAGCAGGACATACTGAGGTCACCCTGTCTGTGTAGGTGGTGGCCGGGCACTACAATGTCCCAGTCAGTGCCCTATGCCCATGCACCCTGGCCAGGCCACCCTGTCCGGCCTATACCCATGGTACCTTGCTCCTCATTATGCACATTGGCAGCCCAATACTGGCAACATTGCTGGCAGCGTGGGCTGTGGAAGGTGTTTGCAGCCAACACACACTGGATAGGCAGACAGCCACCCCCACACCTATGCCAGCATTGTGCTACTATAGAGGAGTCCAGCAGCCATACCCACCACACCAGTCCTGGGCACAGTACAGGCATGGATATGGTACGCACTACTGTTGGGGGTCACTCCCCAGGGTGGTAAACACTGTCAGAGACCAGACCTGCAGTGCACACCGCAGACATCACAATGATTGTTATGGTGGAGATCAATGAGCAAAATGTGCTTAACGTAGGAATTTATATCTGCCAGCTATCATGGGCAACGTTTGATAGCTGTGTACCATATACCCAGGTGTAGGGTGGCAGTGCTAAGGTATGCAAGTATTGGGAGATACAGGCAGGGCCCAATGTCCTGCCTCTCCATGAGGCATTGGCCAATGGGGCCTGTGGGGGTGTGTGTGGGTGTGTCTGGCCCTGTTGGCTGCTGCTTTACGGCAGAGTGTCCCAACTCCAGTCCTGGTGTTCGAACCACTGTTCGGGTTTTCATGCTGTCCCTCATAGATATGCATGAGCTACATCAGCATACCATGGGGGTGGTGCATAGATATGCAGCACAGGCATCTTTATTAGAGGCAGCATGGATCCTGAATGGTGTGGGAGCCCTCCAGGACTGCATTTGGGAGACTCTGCTCTAGGTAATGCGGCTGTTTATGGTGTCTGTGTTTGGTGTGGTAAAATATCGGCGTATGAACCATGCGTATGTTCTCAGCAATAAAGGTTTCTCCGTACTATCACGGTTTAGTTGTAGGAAAAATATTTGGACTGGATCTGCAGTAGCCCCAGCTGGGCTTTGAACCTGTGACCCTCTGTTCCTGCACACACTGTTGGTGTGCACTGCACCACCGTGTTGCCACAGATATGCTGTGTTCCATGGGGAGTCCATGACTGTACATCTGACAGAGCCTGTCTGTTGCGGTGGACGGTGCCAGCCTGCACAGGCCTAGGCCACTGTCTGCTGTGGTTTGCAGCCACTGCCCCCCTCCACCACCTGTACCCTTCAGCTAACATGCAGACATGTCCCTATCTGGAAAGAAGCATATGACCTGATTGAGTTGTGGCACTCCAGGACTGAATTTGGGGGACTTGGCTGTAGGTAATGCCCATTGTTATGGTTTGTGTGTGGTGTAGGGTAAAATATAGGTGTTGGGACCATGCTTATGTTCTCTGCCATACAGGAGTGTCTGTACTATCACTGTTTGGTGGTGGGTAAAACTATGGGGACTGGGTTGGCAGGAGCCCCAGCTGGGATTTGAACCTGTGACCCTTGGGTCCTACAGGGACTAACTGTGTCTGCTGCACCACACTGTGGCCACAGAGGCACTGCAGTCTCTGGAGATAGGAAACCTGGCCGCAAGAGTCAGACACCCTGCTCTGCACAATTTTACTGTGGGCTCGTTTACCTTGTATGGGGACAGGGGTGCAATTAAACCTCAAAAATGACCTCCAAAAAAGGGGAAAACAACCAAAACCAAGCTGGGCAACAGTGATATCAATGGGCAACATGAAAAACACTCCCAGGACAGCTCCATTAAAATGAAGTGATTTTTGAATGAGTCTACGGTGCGTAGACCCTTCCAAAAATCATTTCTTTTTTTTGGAGCTTTCCTGGGAGTGTTTATTATGGTTGCCCATTAATATCACTGTTGCCCAGCTGGATTATGATTTATTTGGAATTTTTTGTGGCCATTTTCAATTTATATTTGCTATTTTGTTCTGTGCACATGTATCACACTGCTCACGTTTTGCAGGTTTCCCCGGTTTTGCTGTACATTGCTGACGGAAATGGTTTCTCTTCCCTTTAAATCGGCTCTAACGAGAGGGTTTCACTCGCGGTATTTTTAATGCCGAAATTCAGCCCCGCTCCTGTGCGGGAAGCCTCTCCCCTCCCACTCTCCACCCATTGACCCCGTCCCTCCGCCCCTCGGGGGCCTTCCTCCGCCCTCCGTAAGCCTTTCCCCGCCTCTATCGCACATCAGCGCCCCGCACACGTGCGCCGGCCCGTTAATGTGACGCGCACACGTGCGCGGCGCTTAAGAGCACTTAAGTGCATCATTAGCATCCGCTAATGTGCGCCGCGCACGTGTGCGCGGTTTAGTAAACATACCCCTTAATGTGGACAAGTGCAAAGTTATGCACCTAGGGAAGAACAACCCAAACTATGGTTACACGATGCAAGGTTCCACATTAGGAACCACCACCCAGGAAAAAGATTTAGGCGTCATTGTGGATAGCATGTTAAAACCCTCGGCCCAGTGTGCAGTGGCAGCCAAGAGAGCAAATAGAATGCTAGGTATCATAAGGAAAGGAATGGAAAATAAAACAAAAGATATTATAATGCCTCTATATCGTTCCATGGTGAGACCGCACCTTGAATATTGTGTGCAATTCTGGTCGCCGTATCTTAAAAAAGATATAGCGTTATTAGAAAAGGTTCAGAGAAGAGTCACCAAAATGGTAAAGGGGATGGAAGGATACTCCTATGAAGAAAGGCTAAAAAGGTTAGGGCTCTTTAACCTGGAAAAGAGACGGCTGAGGGGAGATATGATAGAAGTCTATAAATTAATGAATGGAGTGGAACGGGTAAACGTAGATCGATTGTTTACGTTATCAGAATATAGAAAGACTAGGGACATGTAATGAAGCTACAGGGTAAACTATTTAAAACTAATAAAAGAAAATATTTCTTCACTCAACGTGTAATCAAACTCTGGAATTTGTTACCGGAGGATGTAGTAAAGGCTGTTAGTGTAGCTGGGTTTAAAAAAGGTTTGGACAAGTTCCTGGAGGAAAGGTCCATAAACCATTATTAAGAAGGGACCCAGGATATCAATGCTTGACCCAGTACAAGCATTGTGGAACCTGTGTCTTTTGGGGAAACTGCTAGGTACGTATGACCTAGATTGGCCACTGTTGGAAACAGAATACTGGGCTTGATGGACCTTGGTCTGACCCAGTATGGCATATCTTATGTTCTTATGTTCTAATAAGTATGAAAATGCCTTTGGAGCCATATTTACATGTCAGAGCACAAAATAGTGCTGCTTTTCCGGGGGCTTGTCCACGCCGGAGTTACATGTTTTGATGCAGTTAGGCATACAACAACATATATGTGCAAATTCACAGAATACCGTACACCTGTGTATGTGTAGATCAATGGTTCTCAACCTTTTTTGTACCATGACCCCTTTTACCATTGGTCAACTTGTGGTGACCCCCAATGATAAAATCAAATGTGTCTCTCTTCCTTTACTGTTAACGCATTGTCGCTGTAATCATTTGTTGAATTATTAATATATCATAGGCCTTTGCAATATGTTTTTATTTATAAAATTTACTTATTTAAACCACAATAATTAATCACAATAACAAGTAACAATATTAGATTTCAAAATTATGATGATTTTGTAGTCAAATCACTAGTATGAAACAAAATTATTTTTTCTACCTTTGTTGTCTGACCAATTTATTCTCTGATCATGCTGGTCCCAATCTGAGGCTTCTGCTTTCCTGTCTTCTTTGAGCTCTCTTTCTGTGGTCTATGGTCCTTCTGCCATTTCTTATCTTTTCTTTCGTTTTCTTCACTTCTTTCCATCAGCCTATTTCCAGTCCCAGTAACCCTCCCCAGTATCAGCCCCTTTCCAGTCCTCACTCTCAGAACCTTCCAATGCCAACTTGCATTCCCATGACTGCCACTGGTGTCCATTCCCTTCCAGTCCCCGTCCTTCCCCACTGACCAGTCACTTCTAGTACAAATACCATGGCAGCCCCTCTCAGATCCACTCCCTTCCAGTTCCATTCTCCCATCTCCTCATATCAGCCCACTTGTAGCCTTAGCCCCCAGTTTTCTTCCAGGGCCAGCAGCTCTAACCTCCCCTCCCCACAATCAGCCCATTCCCAGTCAAAGCCTGTATACAATGAACAGGCTATAAAGTGCATCAAGAAGCTTTTAGAATAAACAAACAAACTTTATGGTGAGAATAGGGAACAATGAACAATATCTAAAGCTCTACATTCAATAAACTATGCATTGGGCTGTAAACTGTGTATATGTCTTTCGAAAATCAGGCCCTATGTTCCTAAATTTAGGTCTGCCATTCATTTGCCTAGATTTAGGTACCTAATTTAGGTGTCTAGTGCTGAAAATCAGTGCTAAGCTCCTAACATTTTGTTCCTGTTTTAAATTCATCCCTGTTGCAACCCGCTTTTTATGCTTTAAATTTAGGAGTTTAGAGAAATTTTAAGAAACTATTTGGGCACTCAGCCCTAGTAAATTTTCATGGAGGCCAATTTAGGAGCATTTTTCTCAAAGTTAGGAGCATAAAACCTTTGTATATTGGGAAGATTTTAGAAAAAGCAAGATAGGGTGGGAGGGATAACATATGGCAAAATCTGCTTGGACCTTCAAATTACACAGGTACACTACCAAAAAACTGCCTCCAGTTTTGCAACTGATTCCTATAGGTTTTGGGGTGCTGAATCCAGGAAAAATAGCCAAAATGTTCCATCACGTCACGTTTTCTTGCAAAATTAGATTTCTTACCCATATAAGGAATGTTCACATAATTTCTTTTTAGCCGACTGCAGTTTATTTTCTTGGCCCAAAATAGAGGTTGTAATGGTTAACTAACTAGAAACACTCCCTCATGATGTTTTAGAGTGTTTTGTATTCATTTTATACATTAACAGGACAATTGGGAGGCGGGGGGCTAAATCCAGTACTCGCGCTGGCGCATGTTCTTTCCTGTTCGCCTCGCCTCGTTCGCGCTCGCTCAAACACGGTGGTTGCGACATGAACGTTCCTGTCAAATTTCAGTTTCTTGCAAGTTCATTATTACCTTTTGTTTGCTCAGTCGTAATCCAGCTTTATTCCGAAGTGGTTCACTACAGTTGTAGTTTGCAGTGCTGTGTATTTGTGATGGCTCACAGAGCCAGAGGTTGCGTCAACTCTCCGGACAATTTTTGTTTTATTTGTGGGGAATATACCGTGAAAAAGCGGCAGAGGAACATTTCTGCATTTACTAAAAAAGTATATTTCGCCTATTTCGGTTTGAAGTTAGGCGATCAAGACAAACCGTGGGCTCCTCACAAAGTGTGCAAGACATGTGAGGAAGATCTACGCTTATGGATGAAAGGTAAAAAACAAACAAGCATTTCGTTTCGGAATACCTATGATGTGGCGTGAACAAAGAGACCACAGCAGTGACTGCTATTTTTGCTCTTTCATTGTGAAGGGATACAACTTAAAAAATAAGAACGTAATAAGTTACCCCAACCTTCCCTCAGCAATTAGGCCTATGCCTCATAGCAACAAAGTACCTGTGCCTGAACCACCAAAATCTTTGGATCATATTTGTGTGGACGGTTCTGATCATGATGAGACTCAGATGGCTTTTCCCGATGAGTCCAGTACTTCCGAGTTTGAAACTGAACCAGATCCGAAACCTGAACTTCTCTCAAGCTGAATTGAATGATTTAGTCCGGGATTTAGGACTCCCAAAAGATGCTGCCCAACTGCTAGGTTCTCCGCTTAAACAGAAAAATCTATTGTCACCAGGAACAACTTTTTATTGGTACCGCAACCGCGAGACACAATTTTTGAAGTATTTCAGCAAAGAGGAAGATTTGGTATTTTGCAACGATATATACGGAGTGATGGAAAAGTTTAAACTCAAGTATGATCCTGCTGAATGGTGGCTGTTCATTGATTCATCAAAAGACAGCATAAAAGGTGTTCTTCATAATGGCAACACATTCGCTTCAGTTCCTATTGCTCATTCTGTTATTCTCCAAGAAAAATACGAGAATTTGGCCCTGATTCTTCAGAAGATTCGTTATGATGAGCATAAGTGGATGATTTGTGGAGACTTTAAAATTCTATCCATGCTATTAGGGCAGCAATCCGGTTTCACCAAATATCCCTGCTTCCTTTGCTTGTGGGATAGCCGGGCCTGTGACCTACACTGGGGGAAAAAAGACTGGCCAATTCGGGAGTATTTGAGACCCGGTGAGAAAAATGTTCATGAGAGCTTGGTACCTCGTGATAAAATTCTATTACCACCTCTCCACATTAAGTTGGGTCTCATTAAGCAATTCATCAAGTCCCTTCCAAAAGATGGTGAGTGCTTTCGGTACCTTTGCTCAAAGTTCCCCCGACTTTCTGAAGCAAAGCTAAAGGAAGGAGTGTTTGTTGGCCCTGATATAAGGAAACTCATTTCAGATGGAGCATTCGCTGAAACGATGTCTGAGAAGGAAAAAGAAGCCTGGGATTCCTTCAAGGATGTTGTTCTCAAATTCTTGGGGAACAGGCGGGATAAGAACTATAAGGATATTGTTGCCAGGATGCTCAATGCCTTCAAAGAACAAGGCTGTAACATGAGCCTGAAAGTCCATTTCTTGCACTCCCATGTGAACTACTTTCCCGAAAACTTGGGGGCGTACAGTGAACAAGGTGAAAGGTTTCACCAGGACATCAAGGACGCAGAGAGAAGGTACCAAGGAAGATGGAACACCACTATGATGGCTGATTTCTGCTGGTTGCTGCTGCGGGAAACCCCAGATGAAAAATACGCCAAGCAGCGCACCAAGAGAAGCATTCGGGGGAAGAAGAAACGGGCCCACCAGGAGATTGATTGACCCAAGAATGACTTTAAAATCTAAACTGTGTTGACAAATATCTTGTTTTTACTAAACTTTGAAATAAAAATTTGCTAGTTATTACCAGAGTGTCGGATCTCATTTATTAGAATTTTATTTTCACACCATCGGGTGTTTGTCTTCATGTATTGCAATGGTGCAGTTTGCGTTTTCTATTCTTACATACATACCTGTACAACATTTTTTGCACATTTCTTTGCTTTGCTTTGTGTCTAACCTCGCTCTTATATGCTCAATGTTTGTGCACATGTATGTGGCTGTTTTAAGTGCAGACAATTTTGCTACCATCACAGTGTGTTTTGTTGACATTACTCTATTCTTATGTGCTGCCTTGTTACAATTTTCTTTATTCTTATTTGAATAACTACTAAACAATTAGTATAAAGAATTCATCCAAGAAATGTTTATCTCGATCGCACTCAATCTGAAACGTTCACCTCAAACTGCTAACCCAATGTAGCAAAAAATCTGTACGTGATGGAGCAAATTGGTTACCAGATTTGGATTCAGCGCACCAAAAAACGTAAAAATCAATCGAAACATTAGAGGCAGTTTAAAAAAAATTTTTTTTAGTGTACCTGTGTTATTATTGAGACAAAATAGTAATAAACTGAATGGTTGAATTCTTCAACCTGAGATCCCTGCTGGGTGACTTATCTACTTGAGCCTAGCCTTGTTCTTTTTTCAGTACAAGCCAAAGTTGTTATCTGAAACTACTGTGTAATAAATGTTGAAATGTAGGCAGTTCTATTTATAGCTACAGATTAAAATCCAAGCAGAAAGGCTGGCTATAATCTATAAAGCAACAAAAAAATTCTACGTAGACTGCTTAACATTTTTAAAAGAGTAAAGTTAATCCAGGACAATTAAAAAAAAGAAGAGTGCAGTTAACCAAGGAAATAAAAAGAAGGCAATTTTTGAGCAACTAGTGCAATAAGAGAGAAAGAAACTTGAGCAGTCAGAAATTTTACAAAGTTGAGTAAAATCTTCTGCAATGTAACAGTGAGGCATGTCATCCATTTTCAATCAAACCTGCTTGAAACTTGTTAGCAGGCCTCAAGAATGTCACAAACACCTCATGGCACCAAAAGAGTGGCAAACAGTACAAATAGTGGCAAGGAGACTACATGCCAATATCAGAAAGGCACAAAAAGGCACTAAGAAGACCAAAACATTGGTGGGAGAACTCCAAGGCACATTGAGAGGGGCAAAATGGACCCAACATTGACAGGAAGACTCCAGGGCAAATGTTAAGGGTTAAAGCAACAGCAACACTGTCTAGACAACCCCAAGGTAGTGCAAGAGGGTTAAAGCAGCACTAACATTGACTGGAAGGTGCAGGAAAAAACAGTGGAAGTGGGTCAATATGATAGCCAGATCAACTGGAAGGCCCTAAAACATCCAGAGTGCCAACACAGCACTGCTATAGACTGGAAGGCTCTAAAACATCCAGAGTGCCAACACAGCACTACTATAGATTAGAAGGCTCTGAAACACCTTTAGAGTGTGAATGCAGCAGCAAGATTGACTGCATGAGCCCAGAAAACAGGAATAGAATAAGGTCAACTAAGCTGTGTGCCTGCAAGTTAGAGTGCTGGCACTGAGGGCAATTGTCCCAGTATAGGAACCTGTGGTGAAGCTGCTGCTCCTCCCAGGTTGGGGGGAAACTTCACAGACTGCATGGAATGAGATCTTGAGGGATTTAGATAAAACTGAGAGGATGCACGATGGTGAAGGCCTCAAAAGCAGTGGCAGTGAGCGGAAGGGGTGACAGCAATGACTGTAAGAGCCCAGAACACCGGAGGAAGACTAAACACAGCAGCAAGACAGGCTGGAAAGCCATAAAAACCTAAAGAATACCAACACATAAAGGACAAGCTGGACAAGGCTAAAATGAAAAGCAAATACTAGCGGTAAGAGAACAATAGTCAACAAATACAGTAATGGAAATCCGAAGAAACTTTGAAGAAAGAGTCAGTGGTGTTAGGTCAGTAGTGTTCCCCCCCCCCCCCCCCACCACAGTGGGTTCAGGTTTTCTTGAAGTTGGGTTGTCTGGCAACTCAAGCCAAAGCGCTTGGTAGAACATCCCAAGAAGACTAGCACAGCACTTAGATTGGCTGCAAGGCAAGAGTGCCAACACAGCAGGGAAAATACTTGCAAGGCTTAACACCCTCAAAGGCTTCCAAAACAGCTGCAAGACAGTCTGGATGATCCTAAGACACCTGAGGTGTGACAACGCAGAAACAAGATAGGCTGGAAAGCCCAAAAACCCTCAAAGAGAATAAGCACAGTACATAGATCAGCTGTGAGGCCCTAAAAAACTTGAAGAGTGCCAATGCAGCAGCAAAACAGATTGTAGGGCCCTAAAACACTCAAAGTGAGCCATCATAGAAGGAAGGTAGGCTGAAAAGCCTTACCTATAAATAGGAACACTTGAAGGCACTGAGGAGTGCACTTCAGACATTGAGTAAAAGCCAAGTTTCTATTCCTAAGGCACTTTCAAAGATCGGGAAAACCTATGTTCTTGTTGTCTGCCAAAGTCAACAAGCACAGTAATGGAAATTTGAAAAGAACTTTGAAGATAGAGTTCAAGGCTCGCTGACAGTGTTAGGTTGGTAATATATCCCTGTCACACTAGGTTCAATTTTTCTTGGACTTGGGCTATTTTGAACTACAGCACAAAGCTGGTGGTAGAACACCCAAAAAGAGCCAACAAAGCACCAATATATTCTGGAAGGCTCAAGAACACCTGAAGTGAGCCAACATAGCATCGAGACATGCTGGAAGGTTCTAAAACACCCGATGAGTGTCAACAGAGCAGTAAGGTAGGTTGGAAGGCCCCAAAATACCTGAAGAGTGCAAACGCAGTGGCAGGAAGGTCTGTAAGACTCTAAGACACCTGAAGAGTACCAATTCAGCAGCAGGAAAGGCTGGGAAGCTCTACCACCTGAACAGGAAAACCTGCAGGCACTGCGGACTAGAATAAAAACCCTCATGGGGTCAATTTTCAAAGGTATTTATACAGTTACCAGCACCTGCTAAATGGGTAAGTGCCAGTAAGAGGTATATTCAGTGGCACTCTACAGATAATACCACTGTATATTCTCTGTGACCACCTCAGGATGATATGGACAGCACTGGGATGATCCAGGGTGGAGCAAGGGTGGAGCCACTGGAAATTAAAGAGCAGGCTACAGTTCCTCCAGCTATGTCTCACCCACCTCTTTCCCATCAAGAAACTTTTGTAGAGAATTAACATCAGTATAAGCATAAATTTGTTCCCCAAGAGTAACAATACAATGACAGGGAAACTAAAAAAAAAAAATGTTGCCCCCAGGGCCACAACCCAAGATTTCATCATCAAAATCTGCTTTCGCCGAGTTTGAGTAATCCGACAGACATCAGGGAAACCCTGGAGCTTATATCTGCAAAAGAGAGCATGCCTAAGTTTAAAGTATGCTCTCAAAACACGCAATTTGGCAGTTTCAGAAACCAACTTCACTACCAAAGTATTGCGCTTTACGATAACATCAGACAAATCCTCCAGGAAAGCCATTAAGTTCTGATCCACTGAGCAAATCGAAGGAGCAGAGGCCCCAGCAGTCTGTGGAGTGGAAGAGGAACCAACAGGAAGGTCATACATATGGACAGCATGTGAATCCCCCTCTAAGTGTAACACTTCAGAGAAATACTTTCTCAGTAAAATTTCAGGAGATAACAAATGTGTAAAAGGAAAATTCAAGAAACGCAAGTTACGTGCTCGAGATTGATTTTCCAACACTTCCAGCCGGTAAGAAACTGTTAAAGAATCTCTGACCAAAGCAGCATCAGAGTCGCGACAAGACTGGAGTTGGGAATCAGTACGAGCAACAATCTTACTTAAAGTACCGAATTGATTGTCTATATATTGTAATCTACCAACCACATCTTGGGAAAATTTATAAAGGGAGGATAGAGTAGAAGTTAAACGTGTGTCAATTTTCTGAATAACAGACCACATATCCACGAGAGTCACTTCACCTACTGGGTCTGCCACAGCTGGAAAAACTGGGAGCGGAACTGGAGGAAGATTCTCAGGGGAAAGCTCCAGAAAGGTTGATGAGAGCGGTGGTAGTGGGAGAGGAGGAGGAGACCGGAGAACAGGGCTCAACGATGTCCCTTCCGGTGAATGATCTTCAGGCAGCAGCGAAGTCACATGCTTATCTATAGGGCCCACCACTTTCCCACCTGCAGCACCATCGCCAGACTTTACACCAACCTTTGCCTTCCGTTTGCCAATGGAATAAACGAACTTCACAGCTCACATGAACACCTCATGTGCGCCGAAGGGGCGCCAAAGGGGCATGTCCTGCCCCTTGTGGGGTATGGATACGCCTTGTTTCTTGTTTTTCTTTCCTTTTAGGAATGTTCTATAACTTAAAGGTTCTCTCTCTCTTGATGGGGTCTGTTTATGGGTTAAGGATTCTTTTTGGATTGAAAATGATTTTGTGTTCTGCTCATTTATTTTTTTCTATTGTATTCAGAAAACTCTTAAATAAAACAACTAATAAAAAAAAAGAGCAGGCTACAGAGCAACAATGAGGGCAGGCGGCAGTGAGGATGGCACAGGCTATGACAAAGCAGAGCTGCAGATCAAGAGAGCAGGCCTGACAGCAACGAGACAGCTGGTGATGGAATTGGCAGCACAGTGACACAGGCAGCAGTGGCTGAGAAAGGCAAGGGGAACGAAGAGGAGGGGTTTTTTTTTTTGTCTTTTACGTTTTGGTATGTGGGGTTAAATGTACCCAGTGTTAATGGGCAACAGCTTTGAGAGACTGCAGTGGAAACTGGGAAAAAGAGCAAGATACAGAAGGCAGCTCTGGGCAACTTCTCTTTAAGTAGAACTCTACTCCCATTCCTCCTCTCTATTGCATGGAAACTGAGGGAAACCAACCCAAAGAAGATTTGTCTTAGCAAATGCTTGCTAGTTCACTAGCTCTGGAGCTAGCCATGCACAACATGGGTCCACAATGGTCCCTGCTAGGAAGGATATACATTCACTGGGCATACTTGTTGGAAGACAGGGCAGCAAATTCTAGGCAAACGTGGCTAAGTCTGGTCAAAATGCTGACTTGTGTGCCCAGTATGCCAGTAGATCTGTGGCCAAGGTCTCAATGGGCTCTCCAAGGTAGCGTGTCATTGAAATTCATGCAGGAGTCATGGCAGTCTGGTCCCTGTTGCTTACCACGGTAGCTAGGGTTTCTGTCACTAAATTTCCTACGCTGGGGCTCATGTGGGACTGGCACAAAGTGGTAGCTGAGAGGATGGTGCTCATGTTACCACTACTGCTTGTCGGTGTGACTACCCTTTCTTCTGCTGTATCAGCACATCCCCTTGCCTCTAGTGATCCCATTCCTCCACCTAAATCACCAGCTTTTCCTTCCAGAAAGTCAGCAATAATTCCTTTCACCTGTGAATCACAGAGAGTGTCTAGCATGTAAAAATCCTCCTTCACGAGGGGGGTTCAACCTTTTTCCACTTGAACACGCAAGAAGCCCCCTGTGCTGGAACACCCTCTAACTTCACCTGCAGAATATTCACTATTGAGATGAGAAGGCTCAGGGTAGTCCTTCTGGAACTCATTTCCTCTAAGGCATCCTTGAAGAGCTTTAGGACTTCTGTGACCTGAATTGTATTTGTTAAATCCTGGCACCCCAGGGAGTTGTTGATACTGATCTTGGTCACTAATGACAACTAATACAGGTTTCCTTGGAGCTCTACTAACCTCTAAAATATCACTACACTAAAAGAACAGGACCCCAAAATATAACAACAAATATAATCAAGATTGGACCATAAAAAATAAAGTTCAATTTAAAGCAAAAAAAAAAAAACAAATTCAGAAAAATCAGTGATTCTAACTTGACCTTAACCTAGACACCACTGAGCTCAAAGGGCAGTCTTACTGGGATCTACGTATCCATCCGCTGTACTCATTACTTCATCATCGCTCGTATGTGATGCCAAAAGCTGAGCATAGAAAGTTTCTCATACACAAAACAATTAAAAGGGAAACAAAGTATCAGTATACTTAAGACATGTAACTTTGTAAAAAAGAGCACTTAGCTTTTGAGCCACTAAGTATCCAATGCCATATTCACAGAACCTGAAAGGCCACAGGCCACAGCAATTCTACATCCATTCCATTAACCATGACCAGTGGTTTCGCTGGTTCCCTGTGCTTCCTCAAAATACACGGCCTTTGCCACAGCTTGCAAAGAACAATTCATTCAAACTTGGCTCTACTAACCTCTCCAGCATCAGATTAGTAAAATTCCACCTTGTGCCAATATCCTGAATGAGCAGGTGCACAGGTACCAATGCTGCTTCCTGCTTCTCACACAGCTCACTATACTGCTATTCTTCAGGACTTCTTGATGAGTAACTTCATGAGCAGACCAGGGGCGGCACAAGGGGGGTGCAGGACCATGTGCAAAGACTCTTTGTGGGGCCTCATTTGCATAAGGGACCTCATTTGCATATACCTGCAGGACCCAAAAGGCAGGCAGAGCTCCGGAGTCTCAATGCGTGGATGAGACAATGGTGCAGAGATGAGGGTTTTGGATTTGTTAGGAACTGGGGAACATTCTGGGGAAAGGAGGGGCTCTTCCGAAGGGATGGGCTTCACCTTAAGCGGGATGGAACCAGGCTGCTGGCATTAACCTTTAAAAAGGAGATAGAGCAACTTTTAAACTAGATAATAGGGGAAAGCCGACAGTCGCCCAAGAGCGGATGGTTCTGAAGAATGTATCCTTGAAGGATACTACCAAAAGCAGAGAGGTTCCAAAAAAAGAGTAAAGTAGCCCAAATGCCCTCGAGTATGGAGCAGACAGAGCTTAAAGATCCCAAATTACCCATATCTACCAATAGCCAAATTAATATGAATAAAATACAGTCTCTAAAATGCTTGTATGCAAATACTAGAAGTCTAAAAAATAAGATGGGAGAGTTAGAATATATAACACTAAATGAGAGGATAGATATGATTGGAATATCAGAGACATGGTGGAAGGAGGACAACCAGTGGGACACTGTGATACCTGGGTACAAACTATATCATAATGATAGATCAAATTGATGGAGGGGTTGCGCTCTATATTAGAGAGGGCATTGAGTCAGAAAGTATTAAAGTTTTGCAAGAAACAAAATTTGCTGTAGAATCTCTATGGATTGAAATTCCATGTAAAAAGGGGAAGGCGATGGCAGTGGGGGTATACTATCGACCGCCTGGCCAGAATGAACAAATGGATGATGAAATGCTCAAAGAAATCAAGGAAGCTAACAAAAGTTACAGCGCAGTAATAATAATGGGTGATTTCAATTACCCCGGTATCGACTGGGTCAGTGTCACGGCAGGACATGCTAGGGAGATAAAGTTCCTAGATGACATAAATGACTGCTTCTTGGAGCAGCTGGTTCATGAACCGACCAGAGGGGAAGCCATATTTGACCTAGTCCTTAGTGGAACACCAGATCTAGTGCAAGAGATAAGGGTGTTGGGGCCACTTGGCAATAGTGATCATAGCATGATCACCTTTGATTTAATTAGTGGAGGAGGGATAGTAAGGAAATCCACAGTACTACCTTTTAACTTTCGAAAGGGAGACTATGATAAAATGAGGAAAATAGTTAAGAAAAAACTAAAAGGAGCAGTTGCAAAGGTTAAAAACTTACATCAAGCTTGGGTGTTGTTGAAAAATACTATCTTGGAAGCCCAGACCAGCTGTATTCCATGCTTTAAGAAAAATGGAAGGAAGTACAAAAGACTGCCAGCATGGTTTAAAGGTGAGGTCAGAGACGCTGTTGTTGCCAAAAAAGCATCTTTTCTGAAGCTTTTCTAATAATGCTATATCCTTTTTAAGATACGGTGACCAGAATTGCACACAATATTCAAGGTGCAGTCTCACAATGGAACGATATAGAGGCAATATAATATCTTTTGTTTTATTTTCCATTCCTTTCCTTATGATACCTAGCATTCTATTTGCTCTCTTCGCCACCGCTGCACACTGGGCCAATGCTTTTAACATGTTATCCACAATGATGCCTAAGGGGTATGTTTACTAAACCGTCCTAACGTGCGCTCTGCGATGTTATCGCGCGATAAGGTACCTTATCGCGTGATGATGGCGCTTTTTAAGGCACACAGGTACCATATCACGTGATAACGCGTGCTGCGGCGCAAACGAGCGCTGAAGGCGGGGAAAGGCTCCTGGAGGGCGGAGGAAGGCTCCCCAGGGGCGGAGAGAAGGGGTCAATGGGTGGAGAGTGGGAGGGGAGAGGCTCCCCGCACACTAACGATGTGAAATCCGAGGCCAAAACTAACGCCAGTGAAAACCTCGCGTTAGAGCTGATTTAAAGGGAAAAGAAACCATTTCTATCAGCAATGTACAGCAAAACCAGGTAAACCTACAAAAAAGTGATGTGTGATACATGTGCACGGAACAAAAGTGCAAATAAACAGTGAAAATAACCCCAACAAAATAAAAAAAAACCATAACCAAGCTGGGCAATAGTGATATTAATGGGAAACATCAAAAAGTACTCCAGAGAAAGCTCCAAAAAAAAAAGATATGAATTTTCAAAGGGTCTACGCTCTGTCTCCATACAAGGTGACTGATCCCACAGTGCAATTGCATTCATGAGGGTTTCCCTCTCCATTGGACAGGTTACCTATGGCATGCACATGTTCCACAACAGCAGGGCGGGCATGTCGGAATGGGCAACTGGACAGATGCTGGGAAAGAGGATACAGAGGGCTGCAGGCGGCACATGCTGTGGTGCAGCTGGGGCACAGTGCGGACTAGGCAGATGCCTAGGTGGCACTTAGGAATGCTGAAACTGTACAGCAGCCATAAAGCAACTGATGAGGGCCCAACATGGGCACGAGAGTGTTTATCACAGTGTCACAGGGGATAGTACCCAGCAGGTACCCCCAAGGGCACAGAACATTGGCAGGCGGTGTTGGGGGGAAGCATGGATGCCTATGCAGGCACCCCTACCCCAGAACACGCACCATAGGCAGCCGCCTACCTGCACACTGGATGGCTTGAGACTGCACACCACCAGCAGAAGGGCATGTCAGCATGGTGGCAGAGGGGTACTGGTGGTGGAGGGGGGCAGTGGCAGTTGCCCAGAGCAGACCATGGCCTAGCCCTGTGTAGGTGGGTGCCATGCACTGCAACAGATAGGCCCTGCCGGACAAACAGTCATGGTATCACCAGGGAATGCACTGTCTCTGTGGCATCAAGGTGGTGCAGTGCACACAACCAATGTGTTTGGAGGTCAAAGGTCACAGGTTCAAGTCCCAGCTATGGTGCCTGCCAACCCAGTCCCCATATTTTACCCACTACTACAACGTGCTAATACAGACAGAACCTTTATTTCAGATGATGTAAACATGCCCAAAACACCTACATTTTACCCGACAGAGCACAGACTCCATAAGCAGGCGCATTACCTAGAGCAGAGTCTCCCAAATGCAGTCCTGGAGGGCCAAACACCATTCAGGTTCCATGCTGCCTCTAATAAAGATGCCTGTGCTGCATATCTATGCACCACCCCCATGGTATGCAGATGTATCTCATGCATATTCATGAGGGACAGCATGAAAACCCGAACAGTGTTTGGCACACCAGGACTGGAGTTGGGAACCTCTGCCATAAAGCACCAGCCAATAGGGGCAGACACACCCACACCCACAGGCTCCATTAGCCAATGCCCCCTGGAGAGGCAGGACATTGGGCCCTGCGTGCATCTCCCAATACTAGCACTTGCATACCTTAGCAATGCCACCCTACACCTGGGAATACGGTACACAGCTATCAAAAGGTTGCTATGATTACTGGCAGATAGCAATTCCTACGTTAAGCACAGTTTGCTGATTGAGCTCCATCATAGCAACCTTTCTGATGTCTGTGGGGTGTGCTTCAGGTCTGATCTCTGACAGTGTATACCACCCTGGGGAATGACCCCCAACAGTTTGCGTACCATATCCAATCCATGCCTGCACTGTGCCCAGGACTAGTGTGGTGGCCAGGGCTGCTAAACACCTCTATATAGCACAATGCTGGCATAGGTGTGGGAGTGTGTGTCTGTCTATCCAGTGTGTGGTGGCTGCAAACACCCTCCACAGCCCACACTGCCAGCACTGTTGCCAGTATTGGCCTGTCAATATGCATAATGAGGAGCAAGGTACCATGGGTATAGCCCGGACAGGGTGGCCTGGCCAGGATGCATCTGCACAGGGCATAGGGCAATGGCTGGGACATTGTAGTGCCCAGCCACCACCTGCACAGACAGGGTGGCCACAGTATGTCCTGCTGGGAGTTCACTCTCACCCTGACTGAGCAGTGACCATGGCATGGCTAGGTTCCCCCATAGTGCCCTATATCAATGGCAAGTGCATATATCAATATGATTTGCAAGGGATTGTGGGAAATGCAGTCCATTCACACCAGACACAGCTGCTCACAATAATTAGTTGTGCTTGAGTGTAAAGCCAATAAGATATTTATTTATGGGGTTATTTCTCCCAACACAGATATGCTTGGTAGCACATAAAACAGGACACTTGCTTTCAGTGTTCAACTTAGAAAACCAAAATCAGGAAAACAACAGCTGAACTTGTCAGGCAATCAAATGAAAGGAATAAAGACCTGGTTGGTAACAAACTGGTCTTTTCTGTAGGCTTTAGCTAATATTTTCTTAGCAGTGTTTCAAACAACAAGCAAAACCCACAAAGAAGGGAAAAACTGTTCTTTTCAGGTTAACTTCTTATATCTTCACACATAGACTCAGAAGTGATTCCCTCAGAGCTCACAAGCAATTAGGTAAGGCTCAATTGCTAGAAGTTATCCAGCTGAAACCCCTTAGCTGGGTTGCTTTCTACTGTGTGGCCCAAAATCCTACTCAGGAGCTTTTCTGAGTAGATTAAAGAACAAGTTTGTATTTCTTTGTGATGGTTGCTGTACTTTGTAACAGAAAATTACCAAAGAAGTTTAGACAGAGAGCAATCCATATATTCACAGCCTGTATCTAAGACCGCTCCCCCTTCTTCAACAATCATGGGTTCAATATCATGGATTGGCACAGAGGAATTTCTCAATGGAGCACTCTCAGGAGAATACTTGTTTCCCTGCTGTCTTTCAAGGTTATAGCTAGGGTATAGATCAGTGTTCATACCGGAGCTTCCATTGCTGTTAGAGTTCCTCTCTAAATAGCCTGGCCAGTATGTAGTCCAGTTCTGATGTCCAGCCTTCCAATCCAGATCCCTGGACACTGGATCTCTCTTCACATACCTTCTGGCACGGGTCCTAGGGTCCCTTCCAAGTGCAGCCGTCTCCCTCACAGGTACCGTCTGGAGATTCCTAGCTCTGCAGCACCACTCCTCTGGTTTTTCTCCAGTCCAATGGTGTATGCTGGCCTTTTGAATGTCTCCCAATATATGTACTGCTCTGGACTCCTTTAGACCTCCCAAATGCTTTTCTCTTCTTTCTTCCAAAGGGTTTCTTGCCCTCTCTGTCCATCTGCTCTGGCTTCTGCTTCTGATGATCCTCCAGATGATGAAGACGTCCAAGCTGAGGATATCCAAGCTGATTCTGAGGATAAGGATCTCCCAGATGAAACTGAGGATGAGGATCAAGATGAGGATAATTCTCTGTAGAATAAACTCTACCTTTATTCTGCCTAGATGAGTGCTCCACCCTAGCACAGCGCAGCTGTGCTGAATCAGGCCCTGCCCTTTGAGATGAGTGCTTGGGGATTACCTCATAGCCCTCTTGATTGAACACACGTTTCCCCACTTCAGCTCCTCTAATGGCTGTTGGAAACCTGGTGCATTCTGGGACTGGTAGTCTTTTATGGACAAATTCTGTTTTCTTATTTCTACCAGAACTGACAGGTTGCTTGTTCAGAGTCACTTCACCTTTTCTATAGCTCCTTCCTGAGCTATGATAAGCTTCCTTAACACAAGCTGAGTATTTCCGGGCCTAATGTCTGTCTGTCTGCTATGGCTTTATAGATGTATACAGAGCTGCATTTACTGCCCTGTAGGGTGTCTGTTCCCCAGCAGGACTGCGTTTGGTGGTCCCCTCTACTGATGCCATTGCAGGGATGTAAAATGTGGATCTGTTGGTGGGAGACCCTGTTTCCCACCCTCAGCCCCAGAGGGTGGGTTGGGTGGTGGTACATAATCTGCCTATGGGTCCACAAGGGTCAAACCTGACTGAGAAATACAGATGTATCCAAAGTGTTTCTGTAGGAACTACCTATCTCACACACTAGCACTGCTGGGGGCCTACACCATGGCCTATTTCTGCCATGGCAGGTGCTGTGGACCTGGTGCTGGGTGCCCCACCGCACCCTCAGGGTGAGCACAGTACCCGCACAATGTGACGGTGTGTAGCTACTCTGTGCCAGTAACACACATGGTCAGTTCCCCCTACCAGGCCGAGGTGCTGTGGGGGTGCATACCCCATCTTGTGTTCATCTGTAGACGGCTGATTTGCATGTGCAGTGCATCATGGGTACGGGTGGGCTAACCCTATCCTGGTGACCACAGCAGACTGTTTGTGTGGTGACGTGCAGTCCTTCTGCAGCTAGCCAGGGACTTGCTAGCAGCTATAGAGCTGTAGCCCACTTGTTACTTCACTGCCTGTGGAGCCAGAGGTCATGGGTTCAAACCCACAGTGGGGTTATTTGATAGGGCTGTCCAAAGCATTATCTATTTTTAATGTACATTAGTGCTGCCAGCAAAAACACCTTCAGCGTACTGTACCCATAAGGTGCCTCAGAGGGCGCTTTATAGGGCGCCCTATAGGGCACCTTATGGTTACCCTCCATATAAGGTGCACTATACGGTATCCTATGGAGCGACTTATAGGGTGCCCTATAGGGGACATTATAGGGTGCCGTGGTGGACAGTACACTTTATAATGTGCCCTATGGAGTGCCTTATAGTGTGCCTTATGCGGCACCTTAGGTTACGGCACGTGAGGGTGAGTTTGCTGCCAGCAATTAATAAAATACAAATAAAGTGCTGCAGGAAACAATACTTACATGTCAAAGCTGATGCCTCATCCAGCCTTAAGTATTAGGCACACTGGGGATCTAACTCATGACCCCTGTATTATCAGTCAGTGCCTTAAGCATTGTGCTACAATGCTGTTCCTCCTTGCATGTCAGCGCACCTACTTAAGATTTTCATGCATTTAAATGCACAGTGCTGCCATCAAAAACAGTGCTATGACCTTGCCATGCCTCATAGGGCACCCTATATGGCGCCCTATAGGCAACCCTTTAAGCAACATTGTAGGGTGCCTTGGCGGACATTGCACTTTAAAATGTGCCCTCTGGGGTACCTTATGGGGTGCCTTATGCAGCACCTTATGTTACAGTGCTTTGAGAGTGCGTTTGCTAGCAGCAGTAATTAAAATAAAATTAAAATGCCTCATAATGCAATATTACACATAACAGGTAGTGCCTCAGCCAGCCTTATTTATTGCAATCAAACAGAAATATCCCCTCTTCAGTGATAAAATACGAATCAAAATAATAGAATCACCAAAACACTGCCCCAGAATATATCTCACAGTGAAAACAATTTTTTGTCGGATATCACTGCAGCAAAGCATAAATTTATAACAATGCCCCCAGGCGGTTCAATCCATTTTATTAACCAACTCAGGTAGTATTTCATAAAAAGACTTAGCTCAGTCCAGTAGTATTTGTTGAAATCTTTGCACACTCAGTCCAATAGCAGGTCTGCAATCTCATATTTCAGTTCTAGTTAGGGCAAAACCTGGTTGACTGTCTCCCATTACTTCTACTAGTACTACTCTGCATTGCTATACATACAGTATACATAAATACATAGATTCCAATTACAACAAGGATACATTACATCACATCAGGGGTTACATTACTGGCAGGCTGGGGCATCACGGCGTACATTACAATACATCAAGGGTTACATTTAGAGGATGCTTACATGGTGATGTTTCTTGTGGTTCCATTGCCTCTGATCAGTTCTGCTCTTCGGTGGAGTTGCTGGAGTGGGGAGGAGGAGGAGAACGCGACCATTCCATAGTGCCATGCCTAGGAGTGTTTTAGATTGTTTTAGATTTAAAAGTCTGCTGCTGGTGTTACTTCTCCATGCGGTAGATGCTTACCCTGCAGAGTTATAGCCAGGGTCACATACCATCTGTGAGGGGTGATAAACGACCCCGCCACTGTTCCCTGCCTAAGGGCCACGCCAAAGGGCCCTTTGGCATGGCCCTTAGGTGTGGCCACGCCTGCCGGTTCCAGTTCTTTTAACCGCTGTCTGTTGTGCCCCGATTGGGCCTTGGTGGGGGGAGCAGGAGGGGCAAGCAGCTCCCGCTTCCTTCCTTGATGTCTGATCGGCAGCGTGGTGGTGGATGAGAGAGGCAGTTACCTGCCGGTTCCAGTTCTTTTAACCGCTGTCTGTTGCGCTCCGATTGGGCCTTGGTGGGGGGAGTGGGAGGGGCAAGCAGCTCCCGCTTCCTCCCCCGATGTCCAATCGGCAGTGTGGTGGTGGGTGAGAGAGGCAGCATAATCAAAGAGGTATTTCAAAATCACTTCCAGTAGTGGCAGAAATGCTGGAGGAAATATGTTTTATCAGAAAGGGACTACTTTGAAGGAGACTGAGTGAAATAACTAATAGTGTTATACTTCGTGTGTTATTGTACAAGTCTCGATACTTTTTGATCACACCTCATAAAAGGTCAAGACAGTGGCCATGCTGGTGAGTAAGGGCTATAGAACACAGCTGGTGGTTGAATGATGAGGTCAAGGCAAGGAGCCTTGAGGCATCAGAAGGGTCATCAACAAGAATGTTAAAATCCCCATGAATGAGGGAAGGAGAAGATGGGTCCAGAATGAAAGAAAAAAGGAAAGCCAGGCATCATATTCAGTAAGAAAGAAGAGGTGGACTTGTTAGGGGGGTCAATAAATGGCAGCTACCCAGAGAGGAAGTGGAGTAAATAGGTAGATAGAGTGGACTTCAAAGGAAGAAAAGGAGTGAGACTGGAGGTCAATGAAGGGGTTTAAACAGGCATGAATGAGAGGTTAGAAACACAACAACACTGCCACGGCTAACTGGGCGAGGTATATGGGAAGAAACATAGCCTGCATGAGAAAGATCATCAACTAAAGAAAAGTCATCAGGGAGAAGCCAAGTATCCATTAGAGCAAGAAGATGCAGAGCATTGGAGACAAAGAGGTCATGAATGAAGGTGGGTTTGTTGGAAGCAGATTGGACATTCCACAGGGCTCATGAGAGAGGAAGGAGATGGATGTAAATAAGAATAGAGAGGTTGCAGAGGGAAGAGTGAAATGCCTCGGAGGATCAGGATTGGGATTGATATCCCCAAGGAGCAGAAAGGTACAGGAGAGAGAAGAAGAGGCACAACAATGACAGGAGTGAGGTGCTTTCAGAGATATGGAATGGCAGAATGAGAGGAAAACAATATTGAAGGTCAAAAGCAGATGAGAAAGTAGAAGAGAAAATAGCAGGTGAGGCAATGAGACTAGGAAAAAAGTAATAAGGACTAGACTTTTGAAGTTGCAGGAATGAAGGGAAAAGATTAGGTAAAGTCAGTATTAAGAGGACAAAGTGATGTGGAGCCATAGGGAAGAAGAAACTATAGATTAGAGGAGATGTATGGTCTGGCAGGAAAGAAGCACCAATGGGTTGATGTGCACCTGAGAATAATAGTGTTGATGAGCCCTAGGAGGTTATGTAAGAAATATCAACCATGGTGTGGGTGGGAGAGAATTATAAAGTTTGTAGATGAGAAGGAGAACACCAGGTTGAAATATCAATTGGAAGGAGGCTAGACAGCAAAAGAAACAACAGAGAAATGACTGAAGAAATTAAAACAACAACAACAACAAAAAAACAAAAAAGAAAGGCAGCAGCCAGAGTCACAGCACAAGGTAGAAAACAGCTATGACATAGTGTTAGAGAGTCACAGCAGAGACAGCCACACTACTAAAATTAGACAAAGATAACCAGAGTATACAAATTTCCAACAAAAAACACAGCATGACTTCCACAGTCCATGCGGTCCCCGACGCCCACCTCCACATGCGCGCAGCTTAGTGGTGCCTCTGCTCACAGTAGTCTCAGGCCACGAGCAGGATCTGGGTCAGCATCTCAGTGTCCCGTCATCTAGCAGAGTCACTCAATTGGTGGCAGGATGCACAGCACCTGCAGAAGTGCATGCCCTTTCAATACCTGAACCCCCAGAGAGTCCTCACTACGGACGCCTCCCTACTGGGCTGGGGTGCCCACTGCAAGGAACTGCACATGCAGGGCAGCTGATCTCAGGAGGTGAGCCAGCAACAGATCAACCTGCTGGAGCTCAGAGCCATTTTTCTGGCAATAAAGACCTTCCAACACCGCCTGCAGCCAGCTGGTGCTGGTCCAAATGGATAACCAGGTCACAATGTTCTACCTGAACAAACAAGGGAGCACAGGGTTTTACCACTACTATTACTACTACAGGAAGCAGTAGCTCTCTGATTGTACGCGATCAGTCAGGGAATGCTCCTTCTGGGACAGGACAATGCCCTGGCAGACAGACTGAGCAGGATCCTCCAGCCGCACAAGTGGCACCTAGACCTCAGGGTGGTGCAGTGGCTATTCCAACTATGGGAAGCCCCAAGTTTGGACCTTTTTGCCAGCCCAGCCAATGCTCAGCTGCCCCACTTCTGCTGTCCCTAACTGCACCCATCCCAGATAGCAGCAGATGCCTTCCTCATCTCATGGTCGGAGGGCCTTCTATATGCCTTCCCTCCCACGCCACTAATTGCACAGACCCTCTTCAAGGTCCAGCAGGACAAGGTTTCCATGATCCTGGAGGTCCCGTGGTAGTCCAGACAGCCCTGGTTTCCCCTGTTGCTCCGTTTCTTGATGGAGCTCTAGGTCCCTCTGTGGAATGCCCCATTGTTACTGACCCAGGAGGAGGGTTCGCTTCTCCACCCCAACCTGGGGTCCCTGTCACTAACAGCATGGCTGCTGAATGGGTCACCCTAGCATCCTTCAACCTCACCAGGAAGGTGGAAGAAGTGCTCCTGGCTTCTTGTAAGAACTCCACAAGACGAGCCTGTGCCTTCATGTGGCACAGATTCTCAGTATGGTGTGTGGAGCAATGGGTCAACTCATTCTCCTGCCAGGTGCATACGGTGCTGCAATACTTACTCCATCTCTCACAGACTTGACTCAAGTCCAACTCTGTCAGGGTACACTTGAACACACTCTCAGTGCACCACCACTCCATAGAGGGCAAGCCTCTCTGTGCAGCCCCTCATTCCTGATTCATGAGGGGCTTGTTGCTCTCTAAGTCTCCCTTCTGACCACCTCTGGTGGAATGAGATCTCAACGTGGTTCTGGTGCAGCTCGCCAATCCACCCTTCGAGCTGTTGGCTACCTGCCATCTGCATTACCTATCTTGGAAGGCTGTCTTCCTGGTGGTGCTCACCTCTGCCCACAGAGTCAGCAAATCTACCCTACACTAGGTTCTACAAGAACTGGGTCATGCTTCACACCTATCCAAAATTACTTCCAAAGGTGGTATCCGCATTCCATCTCAACTAAGAGGTGGTGCTCCCCACCTTCTTTCCACGGCCCCATGCTGACAAGGCAGCAGCCGTTCTCCATACTCTGGACTGCAAAAGGGCCCTGTCCTTCTACTTACAGCATACTCAGGGCCACCGCAAAGCCTCACAGTTTTTTGTTTCACAGGACCCCAGTCAACTGGGAGAGGCTGTCATCAAGCAGACCCTCTCCACCTAGATGGCAGACTGCATCATACTTACCCACGATCAGGGTCACTGCGCACAATGTCAAGGCTATGGCAACGTTGGTTGCAAGCCTATGTTCTATTCCTATGGCAGACATCTGCTGGGCTGCCACCTGGTCCTCAGATCACACCTTTGCAACTTACCACTGCCTGGAAAAGGAGTCCTGATGGGACAGTGCCTTCGGCCAGGCCATACTGTTCAGGTTTTAGGCAACTTCTGCCCTCTTACCTTTCTTGTTCAGGCTATAGGACTCATGGTTCTACCTGACACTGGGATCCCCAGAATCTGTCCTCAGATTCACTTGCGGCTGTCCACGGCTGGGCTGTGTTTTTTCTTCTACAGGTTCTTGGTAGCCTGTAGTTAGGGATGCTCATATGTGAGGGCTGACTTCTTCCTGCTTGTTCCTGGAGAAAGCGTAGTTACTCACCTGTAACGAGTGTTCTCCAGGGACAACAGGAATCAGTCCTCATAACCCTCCCTCCTCCCCTTGCAGTTGCTGTACAAATTTTGGACATCTTCTTTTTGTCAGCTCTAGCTATGTCATCTGACTGAGTAAGATGGCACCCTTGGGTGGGAAGGGGACCACACATGTGTGGTGGCATCTCTCAAAGGTTTTCTTTGAAAGCTGCAGAGATGCTTTTGTGAGGGTTCCCGCGGCATCAACGTCACCTATATGTGAAGACTGATTTTTGCTCTCCCTGGAGAACATCTGTTACAGGTGAGTAACTATGCTTTCACTGCTGCACTTCATACTGCAGCTGTTACTACTCTCCTCCTGAAGAAATTTATGTTTAGTTTGGTTGGTGGACTACAGGAAGCCATAAGCATAGTCCTTGGATAGCCTGTACCTTCCTCCACACATATGCTGTTCCTGGTCTCATCTGCTCTCCCTTCTTTCTTTGTATGACCATTTCCACACCTATCTCTCCAAAGCACTATGATGCAATGAGACTTGATTTCAAGCTCTAAAGAACAGGCACTGTCTATCTTATGTAGGGTTGCCAACCAGCCGGTATTCAGCCGGCCTGGCCGGCTTTTCCATGGCCAGGCCGGTTGCCGGCAGAGAAGTAAAACCGGCCCTTGAAAAGCCGGTTGTTTGCTCTGGCCGCAAGATCGGGAGTGGCCAGAGCAAAAAACTGGCTTTTCTCCCAAAGTCCGCGTGGGAGGGAGCCAGGAAAGCCCGCGCGAGGCCCCGGCTCCCTCTGTACAACCGCCAGTGTGAAGATCTTTTTCGTTCACGCTGGCAGCTGTTTCTGTGAAGCCGCGATTGCTGGGAAAGGTTAAAGGCAATGCCCTTTAACCTTTCCCAGCATTCGCGGCTTCACAGAAACAACCGCCAGCGTGAAGGAAAAAGATCTTCACGCTGGCGGTTGTACAGAGGGAGCTGGGGCCATGCGCGGGCTTCCCCGGCTCCCTCTGAAGCACCTCAGACAGCCGCAGGGCTGGTCAGGGGGGGGGGAGGCTAGGACTACAAATGGGCTTTGATGGGGGGAGGGGGGCCAAGGACTGGATGGGCTGTGATGGGGTATACCTGGACTGGAAATGGGCTATGGGGGGGGGCCTGGACTGGAAATAGGCTATTGGGGGGGGGACTGGACTGGAATTGGGCTATGGGGGGGGGGGGGTGTACCTGCACTGGAAATGGGCTATAGGGGGGGAACCTAGACGGGAATTGGGCTATGGGGGGGGGGGAGGGTGGATCCTGGACTGGAAATAGGCTATTGGGGGTGGATCTGGTTTGGAATTGGACTATGGGGGGTGTACCTGGACTGGAAATGGTCTATGGGGGGGGAACCTAAACTGGAATTGGGCTATGGGGGGGATGGAACCTGGACTGGAAATAGGCTATGGGGGGATCTGGACTGGAATTGGGCTATGGGGGGGGGGGGTGTACCTGGACTAGAAATGGGCTATGGGGGGGGGGACCTGGACTGGAAATAGGCTATGGGGGGGGGAACCTGGACTGGAAATGGGCTATGAGGGGGCCTGGACTGGAATTGGGCTATGGGAGGGGCTGCAATGGAATTGGGTTATGGGGGGGGCGGGGACCTGGACTGGAATTGGGCTATGGTGGGGGGAGGGGGACCTTGGACTGGAAATAGGCTGTGATTAGGGGGGCTAGGACTGCAAATGGGCTGTGATGGTTGGGGGGGACTTGGACTGGAAATGGGCTGTGATGGGGGGCTAGAACTGCAAATGGGCTGTGATGGTGGGGGGGCCTAGGACTGGAAATAGGCTGTGATGGGGGGGGGCTAGGACTGGAAAGAGGCTTTGATGGGGGGGCTAGGACTGGAAATGGCCTGTGATGGGAGGGCTAGCACTGGAAATGGGCTGATGAAGAGCTGGAATAGGACTGGAAATGGGCTGATGGGGGCTGGAATAGGACTAGAAGTGGGTTGACAAGGGGGCTAGGATTGGAAATTTGCTGATGGGGGGCTGGAATGGAACTAGAAAAGAGCATATGTGGGGCTAGGACTGGAAACGGGCTGATGAGGAGCTGGAATAGGACTAGAAATGGGCTGATGGGGGGAGCTTGGACTGCAAATGGGTGATGGGCTAGAATAGGACTGGAAATGGGCTGATGTGGCGGCATGGGAGAATGGGACTAGAAGGGAGCGGATGCTGGGTGGGTCTAGAACTATAAGGAGCTGATTTGGGGGGAGGACTAGAAGGGGATGGGGATGGGGAATGAGAATGGAGAGGGGAAAAGATATTTTGTGTGGAAGAAAAGTCTACGATGGGCCGGGTATTGGAAGAGTAAGAGGGGATTGAGAATGGAAGGGTGAAATTTGAGTGAATGATAAAGGAATAAGGAAAGAAATGGGGGAAAGAGCAAAAGGGAAACGATCAGTATGTTAAAGCAGATAGAGAGAATGGAAAACATCTAAAAGAGAAGAAAGGACAAATGGATAGCTCGCAGAAGACACGAAGAAACCAGAAGAAAGTGACTGGAGCAATTGCAAATGAAAAATAAAATTCCCAAACAGAAGGTAGAAAAATACTTTTTATTTTGAATTTATTAACTGGAATATGTCTGGTCTGGCAAGTGTGTATTGCTAACATCTTTGCGTTTTTGTTTAGTGCAAGAGGAAATTACTTTATAGTTTTATTTCTCCAGTGTTGTACATTTCATGTTTGGCTTTTGGGGTTCCCAGTTTAATTATTATCTGACCAAGGGAGTTAGCCTACACGTATCCTCGGTAATTTTTGTGGGTGGGGCTGGGGTGCAGCATGGGTGGGACTGGGGCAGGGCAGGGATGGGGCTAGGGGCAGAGAATGGGTGGGGCATGGTGAGCCATAGGTGTCGGGTTTTTCTCGGTGAAAAAGTTGGCAACCCTAATCTTATGTGTCTTTCCAGTGCTTTCAAATTTAGGAGTAGCGTACCCCTACTATGACTTTTCAGAATTAAGTTGAGGTCCCTTTAAGAGCCTGGCAGATCCTCCTCAGTCACCAGTGTCTACTCCCTTTTTCTGCCCTTCTAGTTAGTTGGGAGAAGCCTTTTAGCAGACTGCAAGATGAAATCTTTTCTCAAAAAAATTCTATAGAGATTTTAATTATGTTATACTATACTATTGTTACACTGGATAACTTTTCTGTATAGCCAGTGGGTGAGAGATTATTACAATGAAATCATTTCTCTGTCTCCCTGCTTGTGAGATAGATATACTAAGTTGTCATAATACTCAGCCCTATGGCTTCCAGTCCCGCAAACACATACATACAGCTCCACATCCATGATTGCCTGCAATAGCAGCCTGACAAACTTTGAAAGCATTGTAAGCAGGGGCAAGCTGTAAGCAGTGGCTTACCAAGGGCGAGGCGATGGGTGCAGCCCACTCTGGGTGCTGGCTGAGAGGGGGGATGCACCTCACATGCAAAGGCAGTATGGCAAATGTACCTTAAAGCCGCAGGTGTCTTGTCGCCCTGCCTCCGCTCCAGGCCCAGCAGCTCTTCTCTTTCGTCTGAAGTCTTGGAGGCAGTGTGGCAAGCTACCCGCAGCTTTAAGTTAAGTTTGCCATTCTGCCTCTGCATGTGGGCCCAGTGGGTGCACCACATTGAGCCATTTGGAGGGGGAGGCACTGGCTACAAGGGGGGGGGGGGGGGGTTGCCTGTCCCAGAAGCCGAGGAGTTGGGAATGTCACTGGCTTTAAGCACACCTTTCTCCAGTCCCCATGTTCTTCCTGAAACATTGTTGAACCCCCTCCAGAATATAAACACTATTTCTGTCTAAGAAGAGCCACAGACTTCACAATTTGAAAGATAGACTGCACAGTTGTCTCTTCTTGCAGCAAAGGTATGTGCCATGTGCTCTCTGGAAGATTTGTTCTTTCTTACTTTTTTTGTTTTTATTGTTCTAAACCTCTGCAAATTTTCAGCAGAATTATTGAGGCCAGATACCTAATTCCCTCTGTCTCCAAAAGCCTCAGAGAAAATAGCTACTGTAGCTGTCTTGATGCTGGATTGTGCTGGACTGCCAGATGACTAAAGGGTAAAAGGAGTGTTCAAGGAGGATATGTAAACAGCAGATAAATGAAATGAATTCTTTGTCTCAGTCTTTACTACATTGGATGTTGGGGGTCATATCCAAGGCCAGCCCAACCACTAGGCAAACTAGGCAGTTGTCTAGAGAAGCAGCTTCTGGGGCAGCAAAGAGCAAGGCATTCAAAGCTAAACAATATAATCTGACAGCCAGGGGGGCATAACGCTTACGATCTGCCCAGGGTGCCAACACCTTGAACCAACTTTTGGGCCAGCCCTAGTCATACCCATACTGGAAACCGTCTTTGAAGAGATGATTTGGAACAACTAAAGCAAGTCATTGTAAAGCACCAAATCTGTCCTAACTTTACTCATACAGCTATCTGGGTAGCGGTGCCAGTCACCACATTATCCAGTGCCAGCCACTATTTAGATATACAGATATTTTTTGGCAGTTGAATGTTGGCCTGGAAATTGCTATTATGCTACTGGCATTGTATTATATAAGCTTTCATTTAAAAGGCCATACTACCTGAGGACTGGAGGATGGCCAAGCATAACAAAAAGTTTTCAAAAGGGCTCCGGGATGCTCCAAGAAACTAGAGACTTGGAAGCCTGACTTTGGTGCTGAGGAAATGTTAAAAGCTGTTCTAAAAAGCAAAATGTCTTCCTGTACGGATAGACACAGCTGAATGGGAACAAGCCAACATGGGTTTAGGCAACTTATCAGACTTTATTAAAGGTATAAACAAATATGTGGATACATAGGATGTGTATTTGCTGGCATGCGCAGTGGGAGCACTGATTTTGCAATCATATACATAGGAAAAAGCAGCATCTCTTAGGCGTTTCCATATATAAATGCTGGTGCTTATATATATTATGACCCCATTCCCAAACACATATACATTTAAGTGACACCAATTGCTTAGTAAAGCTGCAAAAGATTTTTTTTTCTATTTTAATTCTACTATTTACACATACGGATGCTTCTAAAAGGACCTCCATATAGCGTATTAGGCTTTTAAAAAAGCATTTGACAAAGTCCTTCATGAGATCCTCGTCAGGAAATTAAAAAGGTAGGAGATACATGGTAATGGCCCATCATGGACTGGAAACTGGCTGAAAGAAAGGAAACAGAGAGTAGGACTAAATGGTCAGGCTTCCAATTAAGGGTCATAAGCAGAATGTCCCAATGGTCTGTACTCAGAGTGAGTGATATGATCAGATTTTCAGATGACACAAAATTATTCAAAGTCATTTCAACAGCAGAGGATTTTGAGAAATTACAGAAGGATCTTGTGAGACTAGGAGTCGAGGCCTCTAAATAGCAGATGGAATTTAATGTGCACAAGTGCAAAGTTATGAACATAGGAAAAAATAATCCCAACTGTAGGTACAAACCAGGAAGCCAGAGTTAAAATCCTACTGTTACTCCTCATGATCTTGGACAAATTACTTAACCATCTATTACCTCATGTACAAGCTTAAGTTATAACATCTTTGTTAGTGATATAGCGGAAGGGCTGTCGGGTAAGGTTTGCCTCTTTGGGGATACCAAAATCAGCAATAGAGTAGATACCCAGGAAGGAGTAAATAACATGAGAAGGCATCTAATTAAGCTTGAAAGATGGTCAAATATTTGGCAGCTGAGATTTAATGCTAAAAAATACAAGGTCATGCATTTGGGCTGCAAAAATCCAAGGGAGCAGTACAGTTTAGGGGACTAAGTACTTCTGTCCACGAAAGAAGAGCGGAACCTGGGTGCAATTGTTTCTGATGATCTTAAAGTGGCTAAACAGGTAGAAAAGATGACGGAAAAAGCCAGAAGGATGCTTGGGGGCATAGGGAGAGGAATGGCCTGCAGAAAAAAAGAGGTGATAGTGCCTCTGTATAAGTCTCTCGTGTGAACTCATTTGGAGAATTGTGTGCAATTTTGGAGACCACACTTCAAAAAAGACATAAACAGTGTAAATTTATTTATTTTATTTATTTATTTATTTCAACGTTTTTATATACTGCCCCTTCCTAAGATCAGGGGCGATTTACAATGAACTCAACAATATACATTAAACATTGGGGAGTTACATCAAACAGGGGATAAGAAGTAGTATATGGGGAGCATTATTTACATTTAACTATGTACATATTGAACTATCTACAATCTAGGTCGTTACAGTACTGTTGAGAGGGAGAGTGTTCTTAGAGTAGGGAGGCTGGGGGGTGATGTTTTGGCTGTAGGGGGGTTGTTAAGTTGGATATGTAGTGTGATTGCTGTTGTCATTGCCAAAATGTTCGATGAATAGGTATGTCTTGATGTGTTTTCTAAATGTTTGGAGGTCTTTAATGGATCTCAGTGTGTCAGGAAGGGCATTCAACATTGTGGGGGCTATGTACAAGAACGCTCTATTGCTGGTGATTTGCTTGGTTTTACGGTAGTCCTGAGGTTTTTTAATGGTGTTCATGTGGCATCCTCTTTTGGTTCTAGTTTCTGTGGATGGGATAATTAGATTGGATAGGAATGAGGGAGAGATGTTGTTTAGCAGTTTGAAGGTGGTCATCAGTATTTTGAACTTAATCCTACTTACAATGGGGAGCCAGTGGAACATGTGCAAAATGGGGGTGATATGGTCGATTAGGGGGGCTTTACAGATGATCCTGGCTGCTACATTTTGGGTTATTTGGAGCTGGTTAGTAGCTTTTGGGAAATCCTTGGAGTAGACTATTGCAGAAGTCTGTATGGGATGTGACTAGAGCTTGCACCACTGATCTGAAGTTGTAAGGATCCAATAATGGTCTAAGGCGTTGTAATGTTCGGAGTTTATAAAATATATTTCTAGTGGTTGATTTTACGTGGGAATTCATGCTAAGTGTTTGGTCTAAGGTGACTCCTAAGTATTTCATTTCTTTACTGGTAGATAGGTGTATATCATCAATTGGGAGATTCAGAGGAGTGGTGAAGTTTGGGTTTCTGGTAGGGTATAGGACTTCTGTTTTATTGAAATTGATATGGAGGTTCATTGTGCTTAGCCAGAACTGTACTTCTTTAATGCAGGGTGGGAGTGCATGTTGGTTGGGGTTGGTGATATCAATGGGGATGTAAAGCATGATATCGTCGGCGTAAATCTGATATCCTACTTTAAAATTTCTGAAGATGTTGCATACAGGTTGGAGGTACAGGTTGAATAAGAGTGAGGATAGGGCGGAGCCTGGGGGATACCTTGTTCTTGTTTGAAGCTGTGGCAAGGAGGCCTATCCGGAGTCTGGGGGAGGACAAAGAGACAGGGAATTCACCCTAGTAAAGGGCCCCCTTTCACCAAATCAGGGTAGGAAAGCCATAAACGCCCATTCGAGGCAACCATGTGAGCAGTAAAAATCTATGACTACAATTACAACATCGGCAACTGAAACCACTTAACATCAAATACACAGGAGATTCAAAATGGCCCAGCCTCGATGAGCACAGCAGTCATCCACGATGATCAACAGGACCCCGATCGCCATTCCGACCCAATATAAGGACTTCCAGAGTGACCATGAGGTGAGATCCACCACACACAGACATCATTATCCTATGACTATTCCTCTGGGACGTATATACAGTGAACACTAGGCGCACTAGGCATGGTCCTTCAGAGTGAAATGCAGCAGGGCAGCAACTAATATAAGGCTACTGGGATAAGACTTAAAGATAATTTCCATTACTGATGCCACACTTGGCCTCATACAGACAAAGGCATGGAATTCAAATCAATTGTAATGATGTACTGTGATATAATTCTCCTTATACTAACATCACAAATACTCACATATATGACCTCTCCTTAATTTATCCCTGTCATCCACCACCATAATCGTTACAGGCCCTTGCTACTGCCACATCAATTTTTCAAAGAATGCCACATAATAGACTAATACATATCCCATCCACCCAACAAACAGCATGTACCAATAGCCATGCTCATACACCTTGTCAGACGGCTGCCTAGGGTGAGAACTTACACAATCTTGACGATGCATATATTCATATGATTCTTGCAAGGTATTGTGGGTATTGTAGTTCATTCACTCCCAAACACAGCTGATGACAATAATTTGAGTTGTGAAACCAAGTGGTAAGATCAATAAAATACTTCTTTTATTGATGGGGTTTAATTCACCCAGCACATGTATGCTTGATAGCACTATAAATGAGGTTACTTGCTTGCAGTGTTTAAAGGGATAACAAAAAGTCACAAAGTAAACCAGAAAACAACCTTCAGCTTGTCAGGCAATTAGCTAATGTTTTCTTAGCAAGTAATTACCAAATACAAAGGCACAAAGTAAAGAATAAACTTTGCTGGTTAGGTTAACTTCTGCTTATTTTCCACGCAGATCTCAGCAGTGATTCTCCCTTGCTCACACACACAATCAGGTGCAGCCCTAATTACTATCAATGGACCAGCTGAAAGCCTTTAGCTGGCTGGCTGCAACTGTGTGAGCCCAAATCCTGCTTTAAGAGCTGTTTGCAGTGGAAATAAAGAACAAAGTTAGGTTTCTTTGTGATGGCTGATGTGTTTGCTCAGAGAAAACTAGTAATAGCATTTAGATAGAGAACAGTCCATAAAAACTGTATTTTCATCTGCTGTATCAATCAGCATATGGTCACTATCATACATTGGCACAGACGAGTCTTTCATTAAGGCACTATCATGAGAATGCTCATGCCCTTGCTGCCACTCTCTATTATAGATAGGGTCTGGATCAGTGTTCATACCTGAGCCTCTTCTGCTATCATTATTCCTCTCTGTATAGCCTGGCCAATATGTAATCCAATTCTGATGTCCAGCCTTCCAATCTTGATCCCTGGACACTGGATCTTCTCTCCCATACCTTCTGGCCTTGGTCTGAAAGTCCCTTCCACATGCAGTCTTCTCTCTTCCAGGTAGCCACTGGTGATTCCTATCTCTGCCACTCCATTCCTCTGGCTGAATCCAGTCCAATGGACTCTGCTGGCTTTTGGAATACCTCCCAGTATGAGTACTGCCTTGGAATCTCCCAGACCTTCCAATGGCCTTTCTTCTCTTCCTTCCAGAGAGTTTCCTTCTCTCTCTATCCGCTTGGCTTGGCTTCTGTTTCTCCAGGTGATACTGGTGCTTGAGCTTGTAGCCGTTGCTGTCTCTGTATCTCTTCCTCCCTCTGTAGCTTTTGCTGAAGCTCTCCCTGAAGCTGTTATCTGAAGAATAAGCTCTATTCTTATCCTGTTCTAATGTGTGCTGCTCCCTAACACAGCGCAGCTGTGTTGAATCAGGCCCTGCCCTTTGAGATGAGTGCTTAGGGATTACCTCATAGCTCTCTTGATTGCACACACATTCTCTCACTTCAGCCCCTCTCATGGCTGCTGGAAACCTGGTGCATTCTGGGACTGGTAGTCTTTTATGTGAAAATTCTGTTTTCTCACTTCTACCAGAACTGACAGGTTGCTTGTTCAGAGTCACATCATCTTTTCTATAGCTCCTACCTGAGCTATGATAAGCTTCCTTATCACATACCCCCCTGCTTAAGTTATTACGGACTGGTTTTACTGGTGAAACTTCTTCTCTACAGTCCGTAATACGGGAAAGTGCATCCGCATTCTTGTGTAACTTCCCGGCACGATGTTCAACCTGAAAATCAAACGCCTGTAAGGCCATGTACCAGCGTGTCAACCTGGCATTGTGGTTCTTCATTTGCTGCAACCACTTAAGTGGGGCATGGTCCGTGACCAACTGGAACTTTCTCCCTGTAAGGTAAAACCTTAACGCCTCCACTGACCACTTGATAGCCAAACACTCTTTTTCTATCGTGGAATACTTTTGTTCAGCCAGTGACAACTTCCTGCTCAGGTACATCACAGGATGCTCCTCCCCATCATGGCACTGGGACAGGACTGCTCCTAGCCCTACATCCGATGCATCGGTTTGAACCAGAAAGGGTTTCTTGAAGTCTACTCCTTTCAGTACCGGTCCTGTACACAATTTTTCTTTTAATACTGAAAACGCTTTTTCAGCTTCTGGTGTCCACTTTATCTGGTTTGGACAATTCTTTCGCAGCATATCCGTGAAAATGGCACTTTTCTCTGCGAATTGCGGTATAAACCGGCGGTAGTATCCAATAAGTCCTAAGAAACTTCTTAGTTGTTTCTTGGTTGTTGGAGGAGGAAAATTCCTGATGCTATCTATTTTGCTTAATAGAGGTTTAATTTTTCCTCTTCCCACTAGGTGGCCTAGGTATTTTACCTCCCTATTTGCAAAGGCACACTTCTTCGGGTTTAAAGTGATTCCCGCTTGCTTCATAGAGCACAAGACTGCCCTGATCCTCTTCAAATGCTCCGCCCAGGTGTTACTATGGATTATGACATCATCCATGTATGCAAAAGCATAACTTTGGTGGGGTCGAAGTACCTGATCCACTAACCTTTGGCAGGTAGCCGCTGCTCCATGCAGTCCGAAAGGCATCCTCTTGAACTGGAAAAGGCCAACGGGGGTGCTGAACGCAGTTTTCGGCTTCGACTCCCTGGTGAGCGGGATTTGCCAATATCCTTTTGTCATATCAAGGGTGGTTAAGTATTGAGCCTGTCCCAGCTGGTCTAGCAGCTCCTCAATTCTTGGCATTGGATAGCATCAAAAACTGATATGGCGTTTACCTGCCGGAAGTCAATACAAAATCTTAAGGATCCATCAGGCTTCGGCACCAGGACTATGGGGCTATTCCAGGGACTCTTTGACTCCTCTATTACCCCCATATCCAACATCTCCTGGACTTGTGCCACTACCTCCTGTCTTTTGGCTTCAGGCAAGCGGTATGGCCTTTGACGAACCAATTTCCCAGGTGGAGTTATTATTTCATGGGCCACCAAATGGGTCTCCCCAGGTATGGGTGTCAACACATCTGGGAATTCCTTAAGCAACTTCCTAATTTCTTCCTGTTGTACCATTGTCAGGTCCTCACCTATTTGGGGCTCTGATTTTTCTTTACAATCAGATACCTGGGGTCCCAAATCTTCCTCTTCACTCACCTCCCTCTCTCGGGCACAGGTGGCAGCTAAGCTTTTAACCCCTTTGACATCAGTAGAACCAAAACCTTTGGCTCCACGTTCAGAATTCTCTAGGGATGTGACCTCCTCCACAGGTGGAAAACCCAGCCTCTCACAGATCAATTGGGCAATTTTGTCTCCTGTCTTCACATGATACTCATTCTGTCCAAAGTTAAACAACAGAACTTTAATATTGCCCCTGTAATCGGGATCAATTACTCCCGCACCCACATCGATGAAATATTTAAGGGCTAATCCGGACCTTGGGGCTACTCTCCCATAACATCCAATTGGTATTTCCACTTGGAGACCGGTGTCAACCAGGGCTCTCCCTTGGCTAGGTACAATCACATTTTCTATGCTGCACAGGTCAAACCCAGCAGACTGAGGGGTTGCCCGCCTAGGAGCTTGGGCCTTCTCAGAGACCTTATGGTACTTTAGGACGAATATCTGCTTTGGGGTAGCTTGGTCTTCTGGACGCTTAACCATCTTTTTAGCTGGGGTCTGAGGACTTCCAAATAAAGGCCCGGGAGCTACTACCATTAAACCTTCTCCCTCCTTTTTTCCTAGTCCTTCCACTAGACCCTGCTTAAATCTTGGCCAGTCTCTTCCTAGAACCAAATCAAAAGGTAGCCTAGGCACCACTGCTAACAGGACTTCCTCTTGTTTCCCTAGGCACTTAACCTTTAGCCTATAGGTGGGATATGATGATGCAGCACCATGAATGCATCTGATGTGAACTTGGCTTTCAGGGGTTCTAGGCACAAATCTTTCTTGGGCCTCTATCCTCTTCCAAAGCCTTTTTGACATCATACTCTGGTCTGCCCCAGAGTCTAATAATGCATTTGTGGTAATTCCTTGCACATCAACCATCAAAAGAAATCCTTCCTTGGGCTGTTTTAAATCCAGACCCATTAAACTAGTGTGTGTCTGGCATCTCTTCTCTAAGTGTCCCACTTTTCCACACTTGAAACATTTCTTTCTATTCCACTGTGTCATCTGGTTTGATACAGTACATTCATTTTCAGAAACATTCTTAATTATTCCTTTTTCTGATACAGCACATCTAGCCTCAGCATCCATCTTTAGAGGGCCACCCATTCTATGGCAAGCCTGCGTGGCTTCCAAGAATCTCTCTGCTAGCATGGTTGCCTCTCCAAGATTTTGGCAATTTTGCTGTATAAGAAAAACATTCAAATCTTTAGGTACCCCAAGCATAAATTGTTCCAGCATTATAATATCTAATAACATTTCTACTGTCTTTTGCTCAGGCTCTAACCATTTTACAGCTAGACTTCTAATTCTCTGACTCAGAGCCCTGGGTGTCTCACCCACTTTCAATGTAACAGCTCTAAACATTCGCCTATACTCTGAAATAGACAACCCTAGGCGATCTCTAATAGCTGCCTTTACATCCTTATAAATCAAAGCCTGGGCTGCTGGCATTGCTCTGTAAGCTGCTAGTGCCTCACCAGTTAATGAGGCTGCCAGCCTTACTGCCCACTGGGTCTCTGGCCATGCTAAAGCCTGTGCCACTCTTTCAAAAGACTCTAGAAAATCATCAACATTATCTTCTGGAGTTAATTTCCCAAAATTAAATGCCCCAATCCCTTGATTGAGTCCCACATTGTCCACATGTGGTGCACCAGTACTAACTGCTGGTCTTGCATCTGTTCCACTTTGGCTCTGCAGCTGTACTAGAGCTTGCACCAGATCAAGCACTGGTTTCTGCTGTTCTATTAAGGCCTTCATAGCAGTGTCCTGGGCTTGCTGTGATAGCTCCTGCTGCTTGCTGAATTGGGCTGCCATCCACTCAGCCATCTCCTTCGGATCCATCTTGACCCCTGCAAGAAAAGAAAAAAAACCCCAAAGAGCAGCACCTTCTAACCAGGTGTGGGGTTTTTTTTTTTTTTTTCCAACTTTTTTTTTTTTTTCAATTACCCCCTGTGCTTACACACATCCACCACTAGACATGCCCAGGTACATATTACCTTGTCTCAGTGATGAATCCAGCTTTGCACAGGGTCTCTTCATCTGGGACAGCTTCCTGGAACAACCACTTTTCTTCCAAAGTGCAGATGAGGGGAAGAAATCTTCTTACAGCTTTAAACTTGACTTTTATTTGTAATCCACAACAAGTAAATCCTCTTGGTGCAAGAGCAATCCGAAAAACTACGCCATTTGTCAGACGGCTGCCTAGGGTGAGAACTTACACAATCTTGACGATGCATATATTCATATGATTCTTGCAAGGTATTGTGGGTATTGTAGTTCATTCACTCCCAAACACAGCTGATGACAATAATTTGAGTTGTGAAACCAAGTGGTAAGATCAATAAAATACTTCTTTTATTGATGGGGTTTAATTCACCCAGCACATGTATGCTTGATAGCACTATAAATGAGGTTACTTGCTTGCAGTGTTTAAAGGGATAACAAAAAGTCACAAAGTAAACCAGAAAACAACCTTCAGCTTGTCAGGCAATTAGCTAATGTTTTCTTAGCAAGTAATTACCAAATACAAAGGCACAAAGTAAAGAATAAACTTTGCTGGTTAGGTTAACTTCTGCTTATTTTCCACGCAGATCTCAGCAGTGATTCTCCCTTGCTCACACACACAATCAGGTGCAGCCCTAATTACTATCAATGGACCAGCTGAAAGCCTTTAGCTGGCTGGCTGCAACTGTGTGAGCCCAAATCCTGCTTTAAGAGCTGTTTGCAGTGGAAATAAAGAACAAAGTTAGGTTTCTTTGTGATGGCTGATGTGTTTGCTCAGAGAAAACTAGTAATAGCATTTAGATAGAGAACAGTCCATATAAACTGTATTTTCATCTGCTGTATCAATCAGCATATGGTCACTATCATACATTGGCACAGACGAGTCTTTCATTAAGGCACTATCATGAGAATGCTCATGCCCTTGCTGCCACTCTCTATTATAGATAGGGTCTGGATCAGTGTTCATACCTGAGCCTCTCCTGCTATCATTATTCCTCTCTGTATAGCCTGGCCAATATGTAATCCAATTCTGATGTCCAGCCTTCCAATCTTGATCCCTGGACACTGGATCTTCTCTCCCATACCTTCTGGCCTTGGTCTGAAAGTCCCTTCCACATGCAGTCTTCTCTCTTCCAGGTAGCCACTGGTGATTCCTATCTCTGCCACTCCATTCCTCTGGCTGAATCCAGTCCAATGGACTCTGCTGGCTTTTGGAATACCTCCCAGTAGGAGTACTGCCTTGGAATCTCCCAGACCTTCCAATGGCCTTTCTTCTCTTCCTTCCAGAGAGTTTCCTTCTCTCTCTATCCGCTTGGCTTGGCTTCTGTTTCTCCAGGTGATACTGGTGCTTGAGCTTGTAGCCGTTGCTGTCTCTGTATCTCTTCCTCCCTCTGTAGCTTTTGCTGAAGCTCTCCCTGAAGCTGTTATCTGAAGAATAAGCTCTATTCTTATCCTGTTCTAATGTGTGCTGCTCCCTAACACAGCGCAGCTGTGTTGAATCAGGCCCTGCCCTTTGAGATGAGTGCTTAGGGATTACCTCATAGCTCTCTTGATTGCACACACATTCTCTCACTTCAGCCCCTCTCATGGCTGCTGGAAACCTGGTGCATTCTGGGACTGGTAGTCTTTTATGTGAAAATTCTGTTTTCTCACTTCTACCAGAACTGACAGGTTGCTTGTTCAGAGTCACATCATCTTTTCTATAGCTCCTACCTGAGCTATGATAAGCTTCCTTATCACAACCTTCATCTACAATTATCTGTGATATGAAAAATGCATGATCGGAGAGAAATAAGACCCCTGTAATACTTCACCACATCAAAAAAGTAAACCTGATACCTTATTTATAACCGAAACCAGGCTTTTAGACACCGATTGGGTACACATAAACTAAATGAAAGCACCAAAATATGATATCTTCCACTGTCCAAGACTCGGCAAGTGAGGAGGTGGTGTCCTTATAACCATTAAAGAGAGCTTTAAAGCCTCCATGACATTGGCATCAAGCATTGAAGGACTAGACATTCTAACTTTGGAAACTACACATCTCATGCTCTGCCTAGTTTACAAAGCTCCCACATCGGATGCAAGAATTCTTGAACTAGCATGTAGTGACACACCATCCAACAAAAACATTATCATACCTGGGGACTTCATTTTGACATTTATTTATTTATTTAATTGCTTTTATATACCGCGCTCTTTAAAATCAGTGCGGTTTACAGATAACAGTTTTGTGCAGAACAAGGGGACTGTTATGCACTTACATTGAACGGGTGATACAACTTGGTTTACAACTGGGGGAGCTATCTACAGTTATCTACAACTATCTACAATATAAACATGAGATGACTGTCTACACAAGAGTTGTCTGAAACTTACAACTGTCTAGTAGGGTGTATGGTGAGTGAGTTTGACATCAATCAGTAATACTCAAGCACTCTCCTTCCTCAGTGCAATGGAGGACATGGACTTCTAACAAATTATTGACTGCCCTACACAAAGTAAGGGGAATATGCTTCACCTCGTATTCCTGCCTAGAGATATTGGGGGATTCTGTCCCATGAATAGCGGGGATGGACATCCTGTTGGGACATCCATTCCCGCTATTTGCTCCCCTGCCGGCCCCGGCAAAAGCTTCCCCATATGAACGATGTGTTTGTATGGGGAGGCTTAGACGGGGGCAGGAGGGAGCTTTCTGGAGGCAGAGCGAGGGCAGGGCATGGGCAGTCCACGACCCCGGATGTACCGGGCCGATTCTGAGGTCAGCCCTGTATGTCCAGAGCGTGGACTTAGACGGGGGACTTATTCCACCACAGAGGTAGAATAAGTCCCCCTGGACATGGGGGGATCAAACTGTCGGGCCGGGTACAAATGGTAGGGGGGTGCAGGGAGTTCCCCCCAGCTGTACCCTGGCCATGGGAGACTGGATCAAGGGTATGGCTGTGGGGAATGAAGGAAATTGGTGGTGGCACACATTCACGGCTCCTGAATGGAGCCACAGTGCCATGGCAATGGGACACCATGGCACTGAGGCTCCATTCAGGAGCCTGACTGAGATAGCTGGGGATCTACTGGACATGCAGGCTGATTAGAATCGTGGCCCGGCCTGCATGTTCAGGCCCTAGACCTGATTCTGATCCCATGGGCATGTCTAGCCCCCACGGGAACAGAATCGGGTCTACCTCTGGGCGTTCTGATTCCGATCGGATGTACAGGGACCTGGACACCCACATTGGAATGTGCCTCATAGCCAATAATACCATTCAACTAAACATCAAGTCCCAGCCAGTACCCTTGTCAGATCACTACATAATCCATATCACATTAACCTATCACACGTAACAATAGTAAGAAAAGTGACACAGGATACTGCTTGAAGCATTTCAATAAGGAATCATTTCTAAGGGAGATTCTTCCCCAGCTAAACAGTGGAACAGAAAACTTGAATGCATTAACTGAAAAATAGAACACAGTCATCAATAAAGCAGCAACTAGCAACCAAACTAAAAACCACAGAAGAAGCAAACAATCAAATCATGGTACATTCAAGAGCTAAAAATATAAAAAGACAATTAAGGAAAATTGAACATAAATGGCAAACAACCAAACTAACTCAAGACAGGAACCTATACATGGACACCCTCCGCATATACAGAGAATTCATCAACAACAAGAAAAGGGAATACTATACAAAAACGATTATGAAAGCAGCTAACAAGCCTAGGGAGCTATTTGACATTGTCAAATCCATATTCACACCACCCAACTCAATGGAAAATCAAACACTTATACATCCCTAGGTCCTAACACAAACTTTCAACCCTTCAATTCCTGCTTTCAACAACTGCCCAGCAGACAGTGTAACATTCCACTCATTCTCACAAGTCAATCTTGACCAGCTGGAACAAATAGTTCCATCAACACAATAACTACCCCACTAGACCCATGCCCAGTCAGTTGGGTAAAGCTCACCCGCACAGAAACTGCTCCTACAATACTCAAAATAGTAAACCTACAACTATACCAAGGTCTAATACTTAAATGTTTAAAAAAGGGCAACTATACACACCATAAGGACCCAAAAGGTAGGTAGAGCTCTGGAATCTCAATGCACGGATGAGATGATGGTGCAAAGAAAAGGGTTTTGGATTTGTTAGGATCTCGGCAACATTCTGAGGAAAGGAGGGGCTTTTCCGAAGGAATGGGTTCCACCTTAACCAGAATGGAACCAGGCTGCTGGCATTAACTCCCATGGCCAGTATAGAAATACTTTTAAATAAATAAATAAATAAATAAAATTAACCTTTAAAAAGGAGATAGAGCAGCTTTTAAACTAGATAATAAGGGAAAGATGACATCTGCCTGGATAAAACATGCCCAGAGACCTACAGACCGATGTCAAGCCTCCCTTTCATAGTCTAAATACTCGACAAGATAGTACTAAATCAACTTCAAGAGCATTTAAATCAAATCAGAGTATAGCTTAGCATAGAAAGAAAAATAGAGCAAATAGTTACTGAAATCACTTTGTTTCTAGAGAGCTTTTTGATTTAAATCAAATCTGAGTATAGCTTAGCATATTAGAATAAATAGTCTCTGAGTACAAAGAAATAAATTAGTTTCTAGTGACTTTTACAAAGAAGCCTTCCAGTTACAAAGCAAAATATTTGTGAAGTTGCCTTAAATAGGTGTTAAAAGCAAGCGACAGATCAAAAGGGCAATTTCAAAGGCTCCCTCTATCAAACCAAGGGCTGTGTGAATCACTCAGGAAATTGGTAAGACTTTACCTTAGAAGCACAGGTCAGGGCACCTTGTAGCAAGCCAGCTTGTAGGTGCTCTTTCCCTCCCTCCCACCCTGACTCCAACCCACTCCTGGGATGATCTTAGCTTTATAGGCTCTTAAACCTATTAATGGGGGAAGGTGCCCATAATCATTTTCTAGTGCAGCTGGTTATCTTCATCAGGAAGGTATTTATTAAGGACCTGAGATTATTCTTGAGGTGCACAAAGTCAATTTAACATATAAGGTATATAAGGGACTGAACACTGCCCCTCCTCTGCTCCTGCCCAATCGGGCAGTGGGAGCCCGTTCCAGCTCCTGCCCAATTGGGCAGTGGGAGCCGCCGGCAGAGCACCTTAAAAGCGGCGCCCCTGCACTAGGAGCGCCGCTGCTGGGACTGAACACCGCCCCTCCTCTGCTCCTGCCCAATCGGGCAGTGGGAGCCCGTTCCAGCTCCTGCCCAATCGGGCAGTGGGAGCCGCCGGCAGAGCACCTTAAAAGCGGCGCCCCTGCACTAGGAGCGCCGCTGCCGGGACTGAACACCGCCCCTCCTCTGCTCCTGCCCAATCGGGCAGAGGGAGCCCGTTCCAGCTCCTGCCCAATCGGGCAGTGGGAGCCGCCGGCAGAGCACCTTAAAAGCGGCGCCCCTGCACTAGGAGCACCGCTGCCGGGACTGAACACCGCCCCTCCTCTGCTCCTGCCCAATCGGGCAATGGGAGCCCGTTCCAGCTCCTGCCCAATCGGGCAGTGGGAGCCGCCGGCAGAGCACCTTAAAAGCGGCGCCCCTGCACTAGGAGCGCCGCTGCCGGGACTGAACACCGCCCCTCCTCTGCTCCTGCCCAATCGGGCAATGGGAGCCCGTTCCAGCTCCTGCCCAATCAGGCAGTGGGAGCCGCCGGCAGAGCACCTTAAAAGCAGCGCCCCTGCACTAGGAGCGCCGCCGCCGGGACTGAACACCGCCCCTCCTCTGCTCCTGCCCAATAGGGCAGTGGGAGCCCGTTCCAGCTCCTGCCCAATCGGGCAGTGGGAGCCGCCGGCAGAGAACCTTAAAAGCGGCGCCCCTGCACTAGGAGCGCCGCTGCCGGGACTGAACACCGCCCCTCCTCTGCTCCTGCCCAATCGGGCAGTGGGAGCCCGTTCCAGCTCCTGCCCAATCGGGCAGTGGGAGCCGCCGGCAGAGCACCTTAAAAGCGGCACCCCTGAAGGGCACGCCCACGCCTGGCGGGCCCGCGCCTGAGGGCCTCGCCAGAGGGCCCTTTGGCGTGGCCCTTAGGCGCGGCACGAAGGCGAGCAGAAGGGAACAACAACAGACACAGCAGCGCCGACAGCATCACCGCAGAATCAAACGAGGAGCAGACCGAGACGAAGGACGTCAGAACCGCAAGTAGAATTCGCACAGAACCTCACACACTCCACACCTACAAACTCCCACTTCCACCACCCACACCTTAGCAGATCCAGCTCTCCCTACACGGGTCAGGCTCCCGCACCAAGGCACCCTACGCAGATCCGGCTCTCCATCCACGGGACAGGCTCCCTCCACGGGACAGGCTCCCGCACCAAGGCACCCTACGCAGATCCGGCTCTCCATCCACGGGACAGGCTCCCTCCACGGGACAGGCTCCCACACCAAGGCACCCTACGCAGATCCGGCTCTCCATCCACGGGACAGGCTCCCTCCACGGGACAGGCTCCCGCACCAAGGCACCCCACGCAGATCCGGCTCTCCATCCACGGGACAGGCTCCCACACCAAGGCACCCTACGCAGATCCGGCTCTCCATCCACGGGACAGGCTCCATCCACAGGACAGGCTCCTGCACCAGGGCACCCTACGCAGATCCGGCCCTCCCGCCACAGAACAAGCTCACACACCAAGTTCAACTCTCCCCAAACAGACAACAGACGAAGTCTCAAGAAAACAGGCTTCACCCTAACAGAACATCACAAGGGGAAAAAAAAAAAAAAACCATGCACGCCACATACTTCCTACCACTCTACCTACTAGTCACACAACTCCTCCCACCAACCACACACCTCCACTACCCACAAGCAAACACAATATGGCATCCACCAACTGCATTACCATATTCAGAACCACAGCACACACACAAAGAGACACTCAGGGCTTACCAGGCAAAGCGACCAAACAGACACAAATCAAACTCCCATACATGCACAAAGGAAACTCATGGAATAGCAACCTCAGCAACGAAAACAACAACGATTGAGCTCATAAATGCCAGATCCGTCTGCAACAAGATACACACTATTGCAGACCACATAGAAGAGCGACAGCCCGACATAATATGCATCACAGAGACATGGCTCAACCCTACCGACAACGTACTACTCAACCAACTAGTACCGGACAACTACTCAGCGTACAACTGCCCACGCACCCACAAGCGAGGAGGAGGAGTCCTGATAATAGCGAAAACAAAGCTAAAGTTCAAGACACAGAACTTCCCCGATACACAGCAATGTAACACAATTAGCATCAAAAACAAGAACATTGCAATCTGCCTAACCTACAGAGCACCCAGAGCTCCAACCGATGAACTAGCCCTCACTCTCGAAGAAGCCTGTGCCATAACAACAAACAACAAACCAGCGCTAATGATTGGAGACTTCAACCTCAAGTCCACCAATGCCAAAGACGCAGAGGCCTTCCTTCAAGCAATGACCTCACTTCAATTCACACAGATAATCAATGCACCAACACACAGACATGGATCATCCCCAGACCTCATTTTTGCATCCAATTACCTAACATCAAGAGACCTAATTTCTCCACCCACCATTACCCCAGTGCCATGGTCTGACCATTACTTAATCGAGACCAAGCTACGATATCAAGAGGACCAGACGAACGAAAGAGCTAACATCTCACACACACAAAGACGATTCAAGCATTTCAACAGGGACGAATTCATACAGGACACAATACAACACTTGAACGTTACCACAGACGACCTGGAGGAACAAGTTTCCAGCTGGAACAGCATTCTAGCTAACGCCGCCAAACTACCTGGTGACGGGATCAAGAAACAACACCACAACAAGAGACAAAACAAGCCATGGTACTCAGCAAAAATATGACAGGAAAAGAGAGAGCTCAGGAAGATTGAACGGAGATGGAGAAAAAACAAAGCAACCGCCGACCAGCATCTTTACCTAACAAAGCAAAAACAATACAATGAACACATCAACCAATCAAAGAGGGAATTCCACACAAACATGATAAATACTTCCATCAACAAACCCAGAGAGCTTTTCGAAATAGTAAAGATCCTCACAAAAGAGCAAACAACAGAAGGCAAAGTACAAGTTGATCCACAGGATTTCGCCGATCACATCAAAGACAAATTTCACTCCACAGAGCGAACAACTAGTGGGACCACCAGGTCGGACGTACACCCCAAAACCTGGGGCACATTCTACTCACCCTCAACAGAACAGATATCCCACATCATCTCTACAATCAATACAAGCACTGCCCCTACAGACCCGTGCCCAGTGTCATGGGTCAAAGCCACCAAATCCTGCTTCATCCCCACCATACATAAAATGGTACACAACTCACTCACTCAAGGACTCATGCCAAAGCAACTAAAGCTTGCCTCAGTAAGACCAATCATAAAGAAAACAAATCTCGACAAAAAAGATCCAGCAGCATACCGACCAATCTCCAGCATACCCTTCCTTGCAAAAATCATCGAAAAAACAGTTCAACTACAACTTCAGGAATACATCGACAAACAAGAAACACTCGATGACAACCAACACGGATTTCGTCCCAATCATGGAGTCGAAACGCTACTGATCTACCTCTTCGACAGCATCCTAAGAATAATCGACAACACCAAGAATGGAATCATAATGATCTTCATCGACATCTCCTCAACCTTCGACACAGTGGACCACAACACGCTCCTGGAAAGACTAAAAAACACTGGTATTCACGGTATCACATTAAAATGGTTCCACTCGTACCTAACCGAAAGACAGCTACAGGTCAAATCGGGACACAACTCCTCCCGACCCATAATCGTCCGACAAGGAGTACCTCAAGGATCCGCACTCTCAGCACTCCTATTTAACATCTACATACAACCAATATGCAACATCATGAAAAAGAACAACATTCAATACACAATATATGCAGACGACATAATGATATACACCCCGATATCAATCGACAACCCGGACTTCTCTAAGATAACAGACTGCCTCACCCAAATGGAGAGTTGGTGCCAAAACAACAACCTAGCAATAAACTACAACAAGACCGAAGCCTTAATCATCACCCGGAACCAAAGCTTCATACACCCACCAAATTTAAAGATACAAAGCACCACTATACCAATAAGATCAGAAGTGAGATACCTCGGAGTTACTCTGGACAATAAACTCAATCTCAAACCACACATAGACAAAACAATCCAAAAAGCCTACTACAAGATACGAATCATCAGGAGACTGAAGCCGCTCCTCGCCCCAGAACACTTCCGTACCGTCTGTCAAGCACTGATAACCCCACTACTGGACTTCTGCAACCCGATATACCTTGGACTACCGAAACAAGCCCTCAAGCCTCTACAACTAGCACAAAACACTGCTGCACGAATCATATCAGGAACTGCAAGACAGGAGCACATCACACCCACCTTAAAGGACTTACACTGGCTTCCAATCGGTGCTCGCATCAAATACAAAACTATCATAAACCTATTCAAGATAAAACACCACACATCAGCCAACAGCCTACACACCCTCATACAATCAGACACCAGCACGCGTCCCAGAAGAAAACAAACCCACAACCGAGTCAGCACCCCAAGTGAATACAAACACACATGCAAGGACACAACAGACAGAGCACTCTCAATGGCCGCTCCGACAATATGGAACAAACTCCCGGACGAATTGAGGGCCGCTACAGACCTCAAAGACTTTAGAAAACAGCTGAAAACCATGCTGTTCATAGAACACTATGGACACATCACATAACTTCAGAGAATGAATAACAGCACATGATTCCGCCTAACCAATGTATGTATGGAATATGTTTTTGCACCACTGTATATAGCCCACTCTGTACATAGCTCATACCAATCTAGCACACAACACAACACACACTCAATTTCCCCCCCACTGCATGTATAACACACTCACTTGACCTGATTGTTTGCTGTGATACCACCTTGATTATTAAGATAAGGCAGTTTAGAAATACTGTTAAATAAATAAATAAAATAAATAGTATAAGTATCCCCTGCAAACCAAAGTAAGTAAGTAAACAATTTTAATATCTGAACAAAGCCTTAAAACTAAGATGCAGAAGCAGTCCAGCAGTGAGATGAGGGTTTTCCAGTCTTTTGCACTGAATGTCACATATATGATTTTGTCCCAGTTGGTGAGGGGTCTTACGTGTGCACTAGGTGCAAGGAGTTCTTTGCTCTCAGGGAATGAGTCCGATCTCTGGAGGCTAGAGTAGAAGACTTGGAGGACATAAGGAAGACTAAGAAGTATATAGATGAGATCTACAGGGACATCGTACTGAAGTCCCACCTCCAGTCTGGCAACCTCCCTGTTGCCATGGAGGAGAGAGGTCACAAGACAGGAAAGCATCATCCTGGTGTGGTAGGAACTGATCCAGTAGCGATGAACTGTCCTCCAGGTGATGTAAAACCCTCTCGCACCGAGGAGGTTTCTCCAGGGCCATATACCCATGAGGGGAGGGTTAGAACGACTGTTATAGTTGATGATTCAGTTATTAAACATGTAGATATTTGGGTGGCTGGTGGACATGAGGATCACCTGGTAACATGCCTGTCTGGTGCGAAAGTAGCTGACCTCACATGCCACTTAGACAAGGTGTTAGATAATGCTGGGGAGGTGTCTGCTGTCTTGATACATGTTGGTACCAATGACATAGGAAAGTGTGGTAGTGAGGCCAAATTTAGGCTTTTAGGTAGGAAGCCGAAATGCAGAACTTCCAGGATGGCATTTTCAGAAATGCTTCCTGTTCGATGCGCAGGACCCAAAAGGTAGGCAGAGCTCTGGAATCTCAATGCATGGATGAGATGATGGTGCAAAGAAAAGGGTTTTGGATTTGTTAGGATCTGGGCAACATTCTGGGGAAAGGAGGGGCTTTTCCGAAGGAATGGGTTCCACCTTAACCAGAATGGAACCAGGCTGCTGGCATTAACTCCCATGGCCAGTATAGAAATACTTTTAAATAAATAAATAAATAAAATTAACCTTTAAAAAGGAGATAGAGCAGCTTTTAAATTTATTTATTTTATTTATTTATTTAACATTTCTTATATACCGCACTATTACCATCAGCGCGGTTTACATGGAACAGAGCATACATACAGGGTAACTGTAATGCATTTTACAAGTAACAGGGGTTTAAGAACTTGGAGGAAACAGGGCAAACTATTTACAGTTATTCACAGTAGAAATTCTCTGGATCTGTGCATGATGTGACTATTTCTCTTAGGAAAATTTATACTGGAAAGTAACTTGAGAATAGGTAGTGCTTGAGTTTTCTCCTGAATTGTGTTAGGCTGGTTATGGCTCTCAATTCTGGTGGGAGGGCATTCCATGCTACTGGGGCATGAATGCTAAAGGCTCTTTTGGATGTTTCCTTAGTGCATCTGACTGTTTCTTTCGGGATAGTTAAGGTATTTATTGCTGCTGATCTTCTGGTTCTATTGGGAGTCTGAATGTGTAATAGGTCAGTGATAGTTGAGGGTGCTTGATTGTTTAAGGCTTTGAAAGTGGTGATTATGATCTTATGTTGGATTCTGGCATTGATCGGTAGTCAGTGGAGCCTTTTTAGGATTGGAGTTATGTGGTCTGCCTTTGATATTCCTTCAAGTACTCTGGCGGCAGTATTCATTGCCAATTGGAGAGGATTTAAAGTTGATTGTGGGAGACCGTATAGAATTGCATTTGCGAAATCGAGGTGTGGCATCACCAGGGCTTGGTAGATGGTTCTGAAATCTGTGGGTTCCAGTAGAGGTATTCTTTTGCAAGATATGGTCTCCAAAACTGAACACAGTATTCCAAGTGAGGCCTCGCCAGTGACTTATACAGGTACTTATGCCACTGTATAAGTCACTGGTGAGGCCTCACTTGGAATACTGTGTTCAGTTTTGGAGACCATATCTTGCAAAAGATGTAAAAAGACTGGAAACTGTTCAGAGGAAAGCGACCAAAATGATTTGGAGCCTGTGTCAGAAGCCTTATGAGAAGAGACTTGAAGACCTAAATATGTACACACTTTGGAGGAGAGGAGGGACAGGGGAGATATGATTCAGACCTTTAAATACTTAAAGAGAAATGATGAACAAACAAACCTCTTCCAAAGACGGGGAAGCTGTAAAACTAGAGGGCATAACATGAAGCTGCAAGGTGGTAAATTGAAAGGCAATATCAGGAAATATTTTTTCACTGAAAGGGTAGTGGATGCTTGGAATGCCCTCCCGAAGAAAGTAGTGGGGGCAAACACGGTGACGGAATTCAAAACAGCATGGGACAAACACAGTGGATCCCTTTACAGCAATAGGATAAAAACAAAATAAACGGTACCATCTAACTTCTGAACCATATAACGTCTCAACAAATAGGGGTGTCCTACATGGAGTGGTGGGTTTACCCCTAAACAAAGACATGGGGAGGGGTGGCCTGCACAGAGTGACAGGTGCACCTACTCTTGCCATCTTGCTGGGCAGACTAGATGGACCATGCTGGTCTTTGTCTGCCGTCATTTACTATGTTACTATGTTACTATATTGGTATCTCAGAGACCTGGTAGAAGGAAGACAACCAGTGGGACACTGTAATACCTGGGTACAAATTATATTGCAATGATAGAGTAGATCAAATTCGTGGGGGGTGGGGGGTGGGTTGCGCTCTATGTTAGAAAGGGCATTGAGTCACACAGGATTAAAATGTTGCAGGAAATAAAATACACGTTACAATATCTATGGATTGAAATTCTATGTAAAAAGGGGAAGGCGATGGCAGTGGGGGTGTACTATCAACTGCCTGGCCAGAATGAACAAATGGATGATGAAATGCTCAAAGAAATCAGGGAAGCTAACAAAAGTTACAATACAGTAATAATAATGGGTGACTTCAATTACCCTGGTATCGACTGGGTCAGTGCTATGGCAGGACATGCTAGGCAGATAAAGTTTCTAGATGAAATAAATGACTGCTTCTTGGAGCAGCCGATTAATGAACCAACAAGAGGGGAAGCCATTTTGGACTTAGTCCTTAATGGTACCCAAGGTCTGGTGCAAGAGATAAGGGTATTGGGGCCACTTGGAAATAGTGATCATAGCATGATCGTGTTTGATTTCATAAATGGAGGAAGGACGGCAGGGACTTGTAACTTTCAAAAGGGAGACTATGATAAAATGAGAAAAAGATAAGAAAAAATGAAAAAGATCAGCTGCAAAGGTTAAAGATTTACATCAAGCATGGGCGTTATTTAAAAATACTATCTTGGAAGTCCAGACCAGCTGTATTCCACGCTTTAGGAAAAGTGGAAGGATGTCCAAAAAACTGCGAGAATGGTTTAAAGGTGAGGTCAGAGAAGCTGTTATAGCCAAAAAAGCATCTTTCAGGAAATGGAAAAAGGAGCCAAATGACAAATACTAGAAACAACATAAGCACTGGCAAGTTAGATGCAAGGCATTGATAATGCAGACATAGAGAACATATGAGAAAAAGCTTGCTGTGCAAGCAAAAATGCATAATAAAGACTTTTTCATAGCAAAAACCTGTGAGTCAGTCCATTAGATAATAGAGGGGTAAAAGGGGCACTAAGAGGGGACAAGGCCATAGTGGAAAGACTGAATGAATTCTTTGCTTAGTCTTTACTGAAGCAGATGTAGGGAAGTTACCAATGACTGAAATAGTATTTAAAGGTGATGCATCGGAGGAATTGAAAGAAATATCGATAAACCGGGAAGATATATTACAACTCTGCTACCTGAGCAAGGGTTCTGATCTAGCACTGCAAAGATAAGTTTCTGCAGTTACTATTTTAACTGTTGTTTGATATAAGTTTTCCCTGCCTAGTTATTACCTGCTTACTAGATATTTTCTTAGATTCGAGTGTGCCCTCAGTTCATAGAAGGTCTACGGACCAGGGATACTTCATCCTTGATACTTGCCTAATAGGACTAGCACTACACATTTGTTTTTAAATTTGTAAAGACCTGGTTTCTTAATATCTTTTGCAGAAAAAGATACATATTTTAAAGTTCTAGGGTCTTTTGCATAGTAGACAGGTACATAGACATAGGATTTTATTGGGAAGTTTAAAGCTCCATTGCTCTCACAGGGTATGGTTAAGTCACAGTTATTTATTTAATTCAGTTTCTCTTGTCTGAGAGTTAATTCAGTCAGTCTCTCTGCTACCTGAGCAAGGGTTCTGATCCAGCACTGCAAAGATAAGTTTCTATAGTTATTATTTTGGCTGTGTTTTTTATATATGTTTTCCCTGCCTAGTTATAACCTGTTTATATTCTCTTGGATTTGAGTGTGCCCTCCCTTCATAGAAGGTCTACTGACCAGGGACACTTTAATTCCCACCTACCCTACCCCTCACTTCACCCACCCTAGGGTTGCATTGCCTATATAGTCCATCATATGAGTTGTCAACCGTTCTTCAATTTAATATAACACCCACCTTTTCTCCTTGTCCTAGAACTGCTTTATAGCCATCTTAATCAGCATGTCGTGTATTCAAAGCAATAGTTGTGATGCCTGCATTCAAAGAAGAATCATTTGGAGCCTAAGAGCTTGCCCAAAATGTTTCAAGTTATCTGCCATGCATAAAGAATTGATTCTATTAAGGGAAGAATTAGCTGCAATTAAACACACTTCCTCTAGGATACAAATTGAAAAAAATCCACCACCACTCCCACAAAGAATCAAGCAACCTAGGAACAAATGGATCATAGTGGGCTCTGGAAGGTTACAACCTGTAACAAGGAAACACCCTTGCCATCAAGAGATGTCCCTGCGTAACGCCTTCTCTACCTTGGGAAATTCAATTGCCCAATCAGTGGAAACTGAAGTACCCTTAAACAAGAAAGTTAATGCCCAATCTATTGATAATGCCCTGCATATAAAGAAACTGACACAAAACAGGAAACTACTACTACTTGGGGATTCCACATCAGAGGCACCAACTTGGGAACACAGTTCAAAGGGGAGAAGATGGTCAAATGCCTTCCAGGCTCTTCAGCCAGCAGGAATACAAAGCAAAGTGCTGCCATAGTTAGTGCAGAAAGTGAGCGCTCCAAAATTGATGTCATCATCCACTTGGTTACAAATGACCTGACTAGAAACAGTGCCTTTACAGTTCAGAAAGACTTCCAGATTCTGGGAGAGAAACTCAAACTCATTGCTAACACTATAGCATTCTCAGAAGTTCTACCTGTTCTTGGTAAGGGGGCAGAAAGGCTGCGTTGCATAATCAACTTTGATACATGGCTCCAAACCTGGTGCAAACAAGAAGGATTTAGATATATACAGGGTGGCCCAAAAAAAGTGAGAACATCTTGTAGCATATAAGTTATTTAAAAATTCAAAAAGACAGATGTAAACGATTGACAAATTTAAAAAAAAGATGGTGACCGGAAATTGTAGAAATAAAGACGTTATATAGCTAAAAAAGGTAAATAAGTAAACTATTTAAGCTTTTAATTTATGAGATGTTCTCACTTTTTTTGGGCCACCCTGTAGGTGACTGGGGAAACAGATGGAACAATAAGAGACTATAGTGTGTTGATGGACTACATCTCTCTGCTGCAGGGAAAAAGATGCTAAGTGCAAAATTCAGGCATTATGTGGACAGGCATTTAAACTAGGGAAAAGGGGTGACGGATGGAAAAGAACAAGTTTAGGAGGTCATTTCTAGCAAAAACATAATAACATTTGAAATAGTCGCAGTATTAACCCATACATCAATGCCAAGTGGGAAGAGGCGTGTAAAACAAAATCCATGCAAAATACAGGCAAGCCAGTCAACAAATGCTGGAAAGCAATGAGCACAAATGCTGAAAGTCTAGCCAAGAAAGTTCCTGACCCGGAAGCCCTAATGGTGGAAATGGACTTGGACATTGTGGCCATTACAGAAACATGGTTTAATGAGTCGCATGAATGGGATATAGCCATAGCTGCTAGAATCTATTTAGAAGAGATAGAGAGGCTAGAAAAGGAGGAGGAGGAGGACTATATGTCAAAAGCAATATTAAAGCTGCTGAAATGCAGGGGATGTGGGGAAAAGAAGAAGCACTGTGAATTGTGTTGGAAAGAGGACACTGTCATCCATACTAGTATAGTCTACAGGTCTGAAACTCAAACCAAAGAAATGGATAGTGAATTGATTATTGATATTGCAAAGGTATCCATGAAGGGGGAAGTGATCATACTGGGTGATTTTAATCTACTCCATATGGATTGGGGTATTCCTTCTGCAAAACTGGAAAGAAGTAAAAACAATTGTGGATGCCTTCCAAGATGCATTACTTAGACAAATGGTGATGGAACCGACCAGGGAAATCTCGATGCTGGATTTAGCACTCACCAACGGAAATAGCATGTCGAATATCCGGGTGGGTTCCCATGTGAACAGCAGTGTTCACCACACGGTGTGGTTTGAGATAAAAGTCAAGGTGGAGTCCAAACACAGCCAGCTCAAAGTCCTAGACATCAAAAATGCTGATTTCAGTAAAATGGCCAAGTGCCAGAAGGAGGAGTTGGCAGGGTGCAAGGGAAATGGAATTGCAGTGGGCTGAACTTAAGGAGGCAATAAAAGGGGAAACAGATACATATGTGAGGAAAGTAAATTAAAGCAAGAGGAAAAGGAAACCTATTTGGTTCTCCAAAAAGTGGCTGCACAAATAAAGGCAAAAAATATAGCTTTCACAAAATTCAGAAGTTCACAAACAGAGGAACACAGAAAAGAATACAGGATAAAACTAAAAGAGACAAGAGAAATAAGGAAAGCAAAATCCAAGGCAGAAGAAAAGATGGCTAAAGATGTGAAGTGAGGCGACAAAACCTTTTTCAGGTACCTCGTATATTCGGGAGCGGAGGAAAATCAGAGGTGGAATTGCAGGACTCAAAAGTGCTGGGAACGGATTTGTGGAAAGTGACATAGATTTGTGGAAAGCTAAACAACTACTTTTGTTCTGTTTTTACTAAAGAAAATCCTGGAGAAGGTCCACTTGTGATTGACAAGTATACAAACGGGAATGGAGTAGATACCACACCATTCATAGAAGATAATGTGTTAGAACAGCTTGCAAAACTGAAAGTGGACAAGACCATGGGACCGGATGGGATACATCCCAGGATACTGAAAGAGCTCTGAGAGGTTCTTGCAGGGCCATTAAAGGTTCTTTTTAATAAATCCTTGGAGAAAGGAGAAGATCCACAGCCAAAGGTCGATCTTACCAAACAAATCTGGTTCAGTTCTTTGACTGAGTGACCAGAGAATTAGATCAAGGCATGTGATGGATGTGATCTACCTAGATTTCAGCAAAGCCTTTGATACTGTTCCTCATAGGCGGCTTATCAATAAACTCAACAGTTTGGGGATGGGTCCCAAGATGGTGAAGTGGATCAGAAATTGGTTGACTGATGGACAGCAGAAGGTTATGGTAGATAGTACTCACTCAGATGAAAGGAAGGAGATTAGCAGTTTGCCCAACCAGTACCAGTACTGTTCAATGTATTTATGAGTGATCTTGCTGAAAGACTGAATGGAAAAGTCTGTCTTTTTGCAGATGACACAAAAATTTGCAACAGAGTGGACTCCCCAGAGGGAGTGGATAACATGAGGAAAGATCTACAAAAGCTGGAAGAATGGTCTAATGCTTGGCAGTTAAGATTTAATGTGAAGAAGTGCAGTGTCATGCACTTGGGACGCAGAAACCCAGGGGAATTGTATGCAATAGGGGGCGAGAGGTTGGTGTGCACGGACCAGGAGAAGGATCTTAGAGTGATTGTTTCTAAGGATCTCAAGGTGGCAAAACAGTGTGACAAGGCGGTGGCAAAAGCCAGAAGGATGCTGGGTTGCATACGGAGAGGAATTACCAGCAGAAAGGAAGAGGTACTAATGCCACTGTACAAGTCACAGGTGAGGCCTCACTTGGAATATTGTCTTCAGTTTTGGAGAAGATATCTCACAAAGAATGTAAAAAAACTGGAACGGTTCAGAAGAAGGTGACCAAAATGATTTGGATCTTGCATCAGAAGACTTGAAGACCTAAATATGTACTCTGGAGGAGATGAGGGAGAGGGGAGATATGATTCAGACCTTTAAATACTTAAAGAGTATTAACAAACAAAGAAACCTCTTCCAAAGATGGGGAAGCTGTAAAACTATAGGGCATAACATGAAGCTGCAAGGGGGTAAAATGAAAGGCAATGTCAGGAAATACTTTTTCACTGAAAGGGTGGTGGATGCTTGGAATGCCCAACCAATGGAAGTGGTGGGGGCAAATACAGTGAAGGAATTCAAAGTGGCTTGGGACAGACACAGTGGAACCCTTTATAGAAACAGGATAAAATCAAAATAAACATAGCTCTTATATTTATTTAACAATTCTTATATACTGCCTTTTATAATATCAAGGTGGTTTTCATTGAATGGGTCATTATAACTTGGAGATAACTATTTCACAGGGAACATGGTCAATGGAGGGTTAAGTGGCTTACCCAAGACCACAGGGAGCACCTGTGGGACTAGAAACCCCAGTCCTTCTGGTGCAAGGTTGTGGTCCTCTAGTGGGATTTGAACCCCTGACTTTCTGGCCTGAGATAATGTGCCCCAACCACTAGGCCACTCCTCCCTCCTTATATCTAAATAAATAGGGGTGACCTACATGGAACAGTGGGCACACCCTAAACAAAGGCATGAGGAAGGGTGACCTGCATGGTAAGGCAGGTGCTCCTATTCTTACCACCTTGCTGGGCAGGCTAGATGTACCATACTGGTCTTTATCTGCCATCATATACTATGTTACTATGTAACTATCTGATAAACTAAATAGTAGCAAATCACCTGAACCAGATGGTATACATCCAAGGGTGTTGAAAGAACTGAAATATGAGATTACAGACCTACTATTATTAATATGCAAGCTATCATTAAAATCATCTGTAGTACCTGACGATTGGTGAATGGCCAATGTAACTCCAGTTTTTAAAAAGGGTTCCAGGGGTGATCCAGGAAACTACTGGCTGGTAAGCCTGACATCAGTACCAGGAAAAATGATAGAAAGTATTATAAAGAACAAAATTACTGAACATGCATATAGTCAGTTTAATGGGAGAAAACAACATGGCTTTAGACAAGGAAGGTCTTTTCTTACTAATCTGTTATATTTTTTGAAGGAGTGAATAAACGGGTAGACAAAGGAGAGCTGATCGGTATAATATATCTGGATTGTCAGAAAGCCTTTGACAAGGTCCCTCATGAGAGACTCTTGACGAAGTTAAAAAGTCATGGGATAGGAGGCAGTGTACTATTGTGGAACAGAAAATGGTTAAAAGCTAGAAGGCAGAGGCCAATTTTCCCAGTGGAGAAAGGTGAATAGTGGAGGACCCCAGGGATCTGTGCTGGGTCTGCTGCTTTTTAACATATTCATAAATGACCTGGAAATGAGAATAACGAGTGATGTAGTCAAATTTGTAGATGACACAAAATTATTCAAAGTTGTTAAAACCCATGAGGATTGTGAAAAATTAGAAGAGGACCTTGATAAACTGAAAGAGTGGATGTTCAAATGGCAGATGAAATTTAATGTGGACAAGAGGAATGTTATACACCTAGGAAAGAGCAACCCAAACTATGGTTACGCAATGTAAGGTTCTACATTAGGAACTACCACCCAGGAAAAACATTTAGGCGTCATTGTGGATAACAGGTTGAAGCCCTCAGCCCAGTGTGCAGCAGCAGCAGCCAAGAAGGCAAATAAAATGCTAGGAATCATAAGGAAAGGAATGGAAATAAAACAAAAGATATTATAATTCCTCTGTATCAGTCCATGATGCGATCACACCTTGAATATTGTGTGCAGTTCTGGTTGCCGTATCTTATTTATTTTATTTATTTATTTACATTCTCTTATATACCGCGCTGTTTTCCATCAGTGCGGTTTACATGGAACCATTTACATACACATTTCAAACTAGTTGGTCTGTGTTTACAATTAACAGGTATAAGAACTTGGAAAGAAACATGGGTAACTATTTACATCTGTACAATGCGAACTGCATGAACCTTTTGTATTGACTTAGCTAGTTAGCTAAGTGGTACTTTCGTCCGGGTATCTTAAAAAGGATATAGCAGAATTAGAAAAGATACAGAGAAGAGCCACCAAAATGTTAAAGGGGATGGAAGGATACCCCTATGAGAAGAGGCTTAAAATGTTAGGGCTTTTCAACCTGGAAAAGAGACGGCTGAGGGGAGACATGATTCAGGTCTATTAATTAACGAATGGAGTAGAACAGGTAAATGTAGATTGATTCTTTACAGCATCAAAAAGTAGTAAGAGTAGGGGACATGCAATGAAGAAACAGTGTAACCCTTTTAAAACTAATAAGAGAAAATATTTTTTCACTCAACATGTAATCAAGCTCTGGAATTCGTTACTGGTGGATGTAGTAAAAGCTGTTAGTGTAACTGGGTTTAAAAAAGGTTTGGACAAGTTCCTGGAGGAAAGGTCCATAAACCATTATTAAAGAGGACCTAGGTAATCCACTGCTTGCCCTAGTGCAAGCATTATGGAACATGTATGTCTTTTAGGGAAACTGCTAGGTACTTGTGACCTGGTTAGGCCACTGTTGGAAACAGGATACTGGGCTTGATGGATCTTGATCTGACCCAGTATGGCATTTCTTATGCTACAATGTTTAACACATAGACATGCACACACCTCTTTATCAACATCAGCATGGATTCCAACCCTACATGGAATTATATTTATCTCTCATCTACAGACTAATAAAGGGGTTGGACAAATCAAGACAAGCTTACATCCTCATATTCCTAGACATAGCTTCAGCATTTGACTCCATAAATCACAACATATTAATAACCTGTCTACAAGAGCTAGGAATCAAAGGTACAGTACTGACATGGATCACATCATACTTGTCTGGCCAGAAGCAGTAGGTAAAATTAGAACAAGAAACATCAAACTCATATGATCAACATCAAGGTGTCCCACAAGGTTCATCATTGTCAGCTCTATTATTCAATATATATCTGCAACCCATCTGTGACATATTTCAAAAGCATAGTGTGAACTACCACATCTATGTGGATGACAGTATGTTATATTACTCTTTCAACACATGAAACCCCAGTCTTGAACACATTATAACCTACTTCAATGAAACATCACAATGGCTTGTCTCTCGAAATCTAAAGATAAACTTAAAAAAAAATAGAGAAGTCATGTTCATTTCGATGGATAAAGGTTTTACACCCCTGAATGAAATAAAAGTCAAGGAAGCATAACTGGAGGTCAAAAAAGAAGTAAGATACCTAGATATCACACTTGACCAAACACTAAATTTTACATCTCACATAAATAAAACAAGATTGATATACCACAAGTTGAATTAAAAGTACAGCGGAGGGCAGAAACCACAGCCAACCAGACGATGAATAATCAAACCAACTTTATTGAAGACCCAACTTTATAAGTTTTGGCCAGAGACCTTCATCAGGGGTCAGGGGAGTACATAGATTGTGTATGGAACACGTCTATGGGGTGGGAAAACAACTCTTCCCAATCTCGCGATGAAGGCCTCCTGCCGCTGTCGGAACAACTTCTCTTGCACCTTCTCGTAATACTCTGCCCACTGCTTAGCATGGTGAGGCTGGAGCTACGAGCGCTCCCGACATCTGGAGGGGCTGTGGCGGACCTTTTCTCGGGAACTCCTCAGCCATTTCTCTGTCGCTTTGCTGTTACGGTGCGAGAAAAGGTCCGCCACAGCCCCTCCAGATGTCGGGAGCACCCGCAGCTCCGGCCTCACCACGCTAAGCAGTGGGCAGAGTATTACGAGAAGGAGCAAGAGGAGCTGTTCTGACAGCAGCAGGAGGCCTTCATCACGAGATTGGGAAGAGTTGTTTTCCCACCCCATAGATGTGTTCCATACACAATCTATGTACTCCCCTGACCCCTGATGAAGGCCTCTGGCCGAAACTTATAAAGTTGGGTCTTCAATAAAGTTGGTTTGATTATTCATCGTCTGGTTGTCCGTGGTTTCTGCCCTCCACTGTACTTTTAATTTATTTTCTGAGGAAGGACACCTTCTTTTGTTTTCTTGATACCACAAGTTGAAATCAACCTCTGAGACCCCTCCTGGAACCTAAGGAATTCCATAAAGTTCTCCAGGCAATGATCGGCTCTCACTTGGACCTTTGTAACGGCATCCTGCAAGGACTACCCAAACTTGCACTTCACCAACTTCAGATGGCTCAGTATACTGCAGCATGGATTCTGCTGAAGGCCCCAAGATATGTTCACATTACCCCAATATTACAGCAGCTACATTGTTTATCAATTGAGAGTCGTATCAAATACAAATCTATAATAACTACCTTTAAAGTGCTACAGAAGCCCTCAGCACCATACCTAACCTCTCTAAAAGCACTATACCCAAAAGTAGGCAATGAAGAACATGCTCTCAAAACACTCTGGTAATCTCCATAGAGTTAAAGACAGCAAATTAAACTACGAGCAACAATGCATTCTCATTCTATGCACCTATACTATGAAACTCACTGCCAAACACCATGAGAATTATAACTGATCTCTTGACCTTCAGAAAACAACTGAAGACATATCTCTTTTCAGAAGACTTTGGAAGCAATACACCTACTATAAATATAGACTCTACATAGGACACAGCCCCAGCCCCACTTCTCTTTAGTTTCCATACAGTTCATCAACAATACCACCGAGATACTCCTGTGAATACTTAACCCATAATATCGTTATCTTATGCCACATATATAATCATACACTAACCATTCCTTTGTTACTAGTAGGAAAATGCAAATTTGAAATGTAATTGTTAGTTGTTAATTGTTAACTTAATTGTTATTCCTTAATAGTCCCAATAACATCTCCCTGTTTAAATGAAACATGTTTAATGTTAAATAGTTTGTTGTATGTAAACTGCTTTGATTACAAGATAAGTCGGTATATAAATAAATTAAATAAATCAATCATCTGTCCTCTGCCTCCCACACCCTGTGGCCACCATCTTTACTCTGCCCCCCTCACCCCAAAACCAGCATCTGTCCTCTATCTCCACCCTGTGGCCAGCATCTGCCCATTTTCTATCCCATATCCAGCATCTTCTCTCCATCCCCTATGCCCCCCACCCCCAATGCAGCATCTGCTCTCTACCCACATCCCATGTCTGCCATCTGTCTTCCACTTTCCCTACCTTGTAGCCACCATCTTCTCCCTACCCCATGGCTACCATTTGCCATCTATACTCGGTGTCCGGCATCTGTCCTCGATCACACCATTCTCCCCCCATGCCCAGCATCTGGTCTCTATCTCCCTATGTACCCCATCCAGTGTCAAGGATCTGCTTTCCATCCTCATCCCATGTTTGTCCATCCTTTGTCCTTTGTATGTTCATGCCATGGCCCTCATCTGCCCCACCTTCATGCTCTCAACAGCTACATCCAGCATCACCATAGCCGAATGAACAGAGCACTGGTTTGGTAACCAAGAAACCACATTTCAATCCCCACTAGGACTCCTTGTGACTTTGGGCAAGTCACTTAACTCTCCATTGCCTTGGAAGAAAGGCCTGGCAATCTACTGTAGGTCACACTGCCAAGAAATCCCAGGAGCTGTTGGGTCAGCATTGACTAGAAAGCACACATGGCAATGCATTTTTTGTTTACCTCCAGATCATCGAGTGCTCCAGAGCCTGCTGTGATCGTTGTTCTGAAGGGGACTGTGTATTTGCAGTGCAGATCAAGCAGACCAAAAAAACCCCCAAAAAACATTGCCACAGCCCCAAGAGAAAAGAATGACTAGATTTTCCTGATCTGCACCATGGACCCATATCCTTGACCTGTTACCACAGCAGGCATGGGAGCATCCAATATCCCAGAGATATAAAAACAAAAATCACTTCCACCCCCAGCCTTCTGCCACCACTTCTCTCAACCTCACAACAGCAGTGGTAAGCACAAAATGAAAAGCACAAGATATTCAGGACTCCAGGCCCTGCTGGACCACCTCTCTCTGATGCAAAAATAGGGTGGGAACAGCAGGGCCTTCGAAGAGCATGGAGTTAGAAACATAGAAACATAGAAATATGACGACAGAAAAAGACCACATGGCCTATCTAGTCTGTCCTTCCATATCAACAACTACAACAGTCCCCTTTTTACTTTAGAGATCCTCTGTGTTTGTCCCATGCTTTTTTGAATTCAGATACTGTCCTCATCTCTACCACCTCCACTGGGAGACTATTCCATGGATCCACTACTCTTTCCATAAAGTAATATTTCCGCATATCACTCCTGAATCTATCCCCCTTCACCCTCATCCAATGTCCCCTTGTAGCAGAACTTGCTTTCAATTGAAAGAGGCTCTCTCCCTGAACATTTATGCCACGGAGGTATTTAAACATCTCAATCATATCACCTCTATCCCACCTTTCCTCTAAGCTGTACATATTAAGATCCTTAAGTCTGTCCTCATATGCTTTATAATGAAGACCATTAACTATTTTAGTAGCCACTCTCTGCACCGACTCCATCCTGTTCACATCCTTTTGAAGTTGCGGTCTCCAGAATTGCACACTATACTCCAAATGAGATCGCACCAAAGACTTATACAGAGGCACTATCACCTCCTTTTTTCTGCTAGCCATTTCTCTCCGTATGCACCCAAGCATCCTTCTAGCTTTTGCTGTCTCCTTTTCTACCTGTTTAGCTACTTTAAGATCATCAGACACAACCATGCCTAGGTCCCGCTCTTCTTTAGTGGACAAAAGTACTTCACCCCCTATACTATATTGATCCCTTGGATTGCTGCAGCCCAAATGCATGACCTTACATTTTTTAACATTAAATCCCAGCTGCCAAATTCTAGACCATTTTTCAAGCTTAGCTAGATCCCTCCTCATGTTATCTACACCTTCCTGGGTGTCTACTCTATTGCAGATTTTGGTATCATCTGCAAAGAAGCAAACCTTACCCGACAGCGCTTCCGCTAAATCACTAACAAAGATGTTAAAAAGAATAGGACCAAGGACAGATCCCTGGGGCACACCACTGATAACATCCTTCTCCTCAGAGTGAGCTCCATTTACCTGTACTCTTTGTCGCCTCCCACCCAACCAATTTCTGACCCAAGCAATAACTTTAGGGTCCATTCCTAGGGTGCTCTGTTTGTTTATTAAGTCGCCTGTGAGGAACAGTGTCAAAGGCTTTACTGAAATCCAAATACAGCACATCTAGGGCTCTCCCTCAGTCTAACTCCCTGGTCACACAGTCAAAGAAATCAATCAGATTTGTCTGACAAGACCTGCCTCTGGTGAATCCATGCTGCCTCGGATCCTGTAACCCACTGGACTCCAGAAACATCACTATTTTCTCTTTCAGCAGAGTTTCCAATAATTTACTCACCACCAAAGTTAAACTAACTGGCCTGTAGTTTTCAACCACATCCTTACTTCCGCTTTTGTGTAAAGGCACCACATGAACCTCCCTCCAGTCCTTTGGCACCACTCCCGACTCCAACGAGGCATTGAAAAGGTCAGTCAGTGGAGCTGCTAGAATGTCCCCAAGTTCCCTCAGTATTCTAGGGTGTATCCCATCCGGTCCCATCGCTTTGTCTGTTTTAAGTTGAGCTAGTTTCTCACGAACACAATCTTCTGAAAATTGTTCAAGATGTCCCTCGCTTCTGTTCCTATTTGTGGGTGTTTTCTGAGGTCCTGCTCCTGGTTCTTCATCTGTGAACACAGAACAGAAATATTTGTTAAGCAATTCTGCTTTATCCTTATCAGCTTCTACATATTTCTCCCCTGCAACCTTGAGTCTGACAATACCACTTTTGCCCTTCCTCTTCTCACTAACATATCTGAAAAATGTCTTATCCCCCCATTTTATTGCATTGGCTATTTCCTACTCTTTTTGAATCTTTGCCTTCCCGACTACTTTGCTAGCTTCTCTAAGTTTTTCCAAATATAGATGCCTGTCTTCCTCTCTCTGTGATCGCTTGTATTTCATGAAGGCCTCCCTCTTTTCCTTCACTTTTTCAGCTACTTCTTTCAAAAGCCATAGCGGTCTCCTTTTCCTTTTACCTTTATTTACCATTTTAACAAAAAGATTGGTTGCCCTTAAAATATCCCCTTTCAGTTTTGCCCACTGTTTTTCTACATCCCCCAGCTGTTTCCATCCCACTAATGACTCCCTGAGGTATTGGCCCATCTTCGCAAAGTTAGTCTTCCTAAAATCTAAGATCCTCACCTTTGAATGGATTCTAACAGCCCTAGTCCTAATACTGAACCACACCATCTGGTGATCACTGGATGCAAAATGATCTCCCACTACAACATCAGAAACACTTTCACCATTGGTAAGCACCAAGTCCAGTATGGCCCCTTCACGTGTGGGGTCTGTTACCAATTGCCTTAATAGTTCTCTCTGTAGAGAATCCAGGATCTCTTTACTTCTAGATGATACTGGAGCAGGAATGTGCCAATCAACATCTGGCATATTGAAATCCCCTATCAGTAGCACTTCCCCTTTCCTAGCAATGCTGCATATGTCTTCAATTAACTCTCTGTCCACCTCTTCCTCTTGTGAGGGAGGTCTGTATATCACACCAATGCAAATAGATTTCTCTTTCCCTCTTTCTAGTTTAACCCACAATGCCTCCTCTCTCCCTTTTAAGCTCTGTAATTCCAAACTTTAATAGTAGTTTTTACATATAGTGCCACTCCTCCTCCCCTTCTTCCTAACCTGTCCTTTCTGAATAAAGTATAGCCAGGTATAGTTACATCCCAATCATGGTTTTCTGTGAACCATGTTTCTGTAACTGCCACTAAATCCAAGTCAGCCACTCCCACCAAAGCTTCAACATCAGGGATCTTATTTCCCATGCTATGGGCATTTATACACACTGCTTTCCATATGTTACCCCTGTTACCCATTTCCATAAAGGTATTTAATGTATCACCTACCTGGGGGCTTTCACTTACCTGGGGGCTTTCTTCACCCATCCCCAATGAATCTAGTTTAAAGCCCTCTTCAGTAGATTAGCCAGTCTACTACTGAAGATGCGTTGACCTTTCTTGGACAGATGGATGCCATCTCTGCTCTGCAACCCTTGGAACAGCATCCCATGGTCTAGGAAACCAAAACGCTCTCGATGACACCATCCACGCAGCCATGCATTCATCTCCAGGAGACCCCACATTTTGTTTTTTTTAACTGATTTCTTGCCACCGCCGCTGCCCTTCTAAACATTTCTTGGACAGCAGTGGAGGCAAGGGGGGGGGGGGGGGGTAATGTTGCTACCTCTACCAACCCAGCAGAAGTAGTGGTGACAGTAGTGGCAACATTACCAACACCAGCAGAAGCTGGTCCTGTCAACCTTTTTTTTTAACGATTAGACAGAGTGAGGCAGCTATTGCTGAGCTGTCTTGGAGGCATTTTTTTGCTACTACCAAACTTTACTGCCTGAGGTGGCCACCTCACTCTGCCTAAAGATATAGCCGCCCTTGCGTATTTGAGTAACGGAGTGATAACCGTGTACTATAGAAAATGTGCTGCCAGTGGACAGCCGGATGTACCAGCAGCCCCACCATAGAGTCCATAACCAATTATGATATCACATGTGCAAATGCATACTGTAAGAGCAGGAGCCCCCTCTGGCTGTGCAGATACACAGCAGCAGTATGGCAGCAAGGAGAGCAGGCAACTTAAGCCCAACAAAGGTCCTGGCCAGAATGGTCCTCAGATGGGAGGGGATACTGTACTCCAGGGGCCATCACAGGGACAACCTGTGTCTGGCCATGAGCACCTGGCACAGGCCTGGCTGTGGAAGTGCATATGCAAACATGAGGATGCCCCATGGCAGTGACTTTGGTCAATGGCATGCATTAGGTCACTGATCTTGCCAGGTTGCACAGTTCAAAAAGCACATCCCTGCCATCCCAGGATCCCTGGGGACCCATCCTAGAACAGTATGCAGCTGCAGACCTTACACAAGATGACACAAGAGTTCCCCCTGTTAGAGAATATCTTGAAAATCATAGGTCACAGGTTCAAGACCACACAGGGAAATTGTGCAAAAGCAAAACCAAGAGCAGGTGAATCAAATTTGCACAAAAAATGATACCATTTCCCTACTTGATGTGGAGACAGTTCCAGCTTTTGCATGTTGTGGGGGCATTGCCACTATTATTGTACCTATTGTCCTGTGGCCTAGTGCAACTGACCAGATGCAATGAGTACATAATGTTGCTGGCTATGAACATACACAGATGTAAACAGTATGGAAATAAGTTTGCATAGGTTTGTTTCCTGCACAACTATTGGATATGCCTTCTCTGCCTGCACAGGACTGGGAGCTAAAGAACCTGCACCTGGCCATTCCCTAGTATGGAATCACCCAATTACATGTTCCCCATATATCACCACATGTTCCAGAGCTAGAACATGATATACAGCATAACAAGGTGACTGTGCAACAATCACACAAATACAATCCAACAAACATTGCAACACTCAAACCAGGGCCTCATGCTCCAAGATGTGGTTCCACAGGGTTAATGACAGTGAGGGTGGGGTCAAAAGAGTGAAGTACAGAATGGGTGGGGACGAGATAGGGAGGACAAGGAGGTTAGGGAGAGTGGAAGGGGAGGAGGGGCTGGGTAGCAGAGTGAGGGGGATGGTGTAAACAGGCATGGATGAGAAGGGATGGGACTGAGTGGGGTGCAGGGTGGGAAAGAAGTAAGGAAGAGACGTGGTAGTGAAAGTGGAGGCACAGGGCATGGAGTAGAGGCATTGAGGGTGTTTGGAAAAGGCAATAAGAGAGCAGCTTCAGAACGGAGATGGCCCTATGGGGTCCTGAGGTGAAAGACAGCTATGTGAGGTAGCATATGCAGGGTCAAGCAGGCAGCCACAATATGCTGATTCCCGGAAGATTGGGAAGGGATACAGATGATATAGAGATGATAGTGAAAGCAAGCAGGTAATGTCCATGAAGTCCCACATGTAGTGGCATATACTACAGAGATCCGTACAGAGCAGCAACATATGCCCTGCAAAGGACCAATATCTGAACACCTGTCCCAGGTTTGGGATACAGTGTGAAAAACCTGTAGATGGCCTGGTCAGAGAGCAGTACCATCACATTGGTTGTACACAAGGGTTTTGGGGAATCCTGGTAGAGGGTACACAGAGATCAATGTAGTAACACATATTTTGAAATCCCCACTGTGACTGGGCACACATGTCACTCCTGCAAGAGTGAACGAGGGCCCTGGGAACAGTTGTGTAAGTGGTAGCAGTGGAGTGTCAATGTGAGCACCAAAGGGCGCAGATCTGATCACATACAGTACCTCTCTCCCACAGTGACTTTGGCATGTTCTGGACCCTTGGGGCACTGAAGTAAAGGTTTAGGACTGCGGCAGCAGAGGCTTGAGCTCATCCAGTGACTCAGGGAGGAGGTGGCAGCAGTCACAGGTAAGTCAGCCACATGGAATGGTACACATCCCCCTAGGAAATACAGCAAATGATGACATGCAAGCAATCAACTTGTGGATAACAGCAGATATGTTACTAGCCTACTATGTGTGGATGTTTTGCTGCCCCATGAAGTGTGCATGCACTGTTGCCATTGTGTATTCCAATCTGTCAGCTCTGTCCATTTCCTGCAAGCCCTACATTACACCCAATTTATGGCTCACTGTCCTCTCTTCACAACCAAGAAGCCAAGGAGGAGGGGCTGAAGGAAGCAGCCAGGCAGACTCCCCAACCCAGCCTGCCACACCAACCACCTGAAGGAGCATCCTTGGGAGCAGCCTGCTCCAGCACCAGCTTCAGCCCCTGCATCACAACCACACTCAACACTCCCTCCCCCAGACAGCACCTCAGAGAGAGAGGAGGAAAATGAGGCCACTGAGGAGGCCCAATAGTTGGTAGCAGAGGAAAAACAGGCAGAGGAAGAGGAGAAGGGGTGGGGAGGGACCCGAATGATGATGAGGAGATCAACACTGCAGAGGCCCCAGAGGCAGCGATGGAAGAAAGGTTTAAAGATCCATTGCTCTGTTAGAAACCCGCCTCATAGGGTGTGGTTAATTTAATCATCCTCTGCTGCCTGAGAGTTAATTCAATCAGTCTCTACTGCCTGAACAGGAGTTCTGTACCAGCAACTGCAAAGCTAAGTTTCTAAATTTACTATTTTGGCTGGTTTGATATAAATGTTCCTTGCTTATTTATTACCTGTTTATATTCTCTTAGATGTGAATGTGCCCTCAGTTCATAGAAGGTCTACTGGCCGGGGACACTTAAATTCCCGTCCACCCTACACCTCACCCTACCCACCGCAGAGTTGCATTGCCTATATAGTCATCATATAGATTGACATCTGCCCTCCAATTAGTTGTAACACCCATTTTTTTCTCCTTATCCTAGAACTTCTTTATAACCATCTTAATCAGCATATTGTGTATTCAATGCAATAGTTGTGCCTTCATTCTAAGAAGAATAATTTAGAGCCTAAGAGCTTGCCCTATATGGGACATGTTTACTAAACTGCGTTAGTGTGATTCGCGTTAGGATCCGCAGTACAGGCAGAAATCCCAAATAAGGACATGGGCGGTACATCGCTACCGATAACGCGTGTTACCAGGCGCCAAAGCCTAACGAGCGTTAAAAAACATCGTGTAGAGCGCCACGCAACGCGCGCCCATAAGGCGTCTGATAAGGTGTCTAGCAAGGCATCTAGAACTGTAGCACAATGGTTAATACACTGACTAATGGTGCGGGGGATGTGAGTTCAATCCCCTGTGGGTCTACTGAGTAAAGCTGGCTGAGACATCACCTTTTACTCAAAATCAGTGCTGTTTGAAGCATTTTGTTTGTTAAATTTAATTAGTGCTACCAGCAAACACACCCTCACAGGGCCGTAACCTAAGGTGCCGCATAAGGCACCCTATAATGCACCTCAGAGGGCACATTATAAAGTGCACTGTCCGCCAAGGCACCCTAGAATGTCCCCTATGGGCCACCCCACAGGGCGCAGTATAGGGTCCCGCATTGGGCACTGTATAGGGCGCCTGATGAGGCACCGTAAGGAGGCAGCACTGTGAGGGTTTGTTGCTGGCAGCACCAATTTAAATTAAAAAAAGAAAATGCCTCAGACAGCCCTACCAAATAACCCCACTGTGGGATTAAACCCATGACCCCTGGCTCCACAAGCAGTGAAGTAACTAGTGGGCCACGTCGCTAGTGCTACTAACAAATCCCTGGCTGGCTGCTGAAGGACATCAGGTCACCACACAAACTGTCTGCTGTGGTGGCCAGGATTTGGGTTATCCCACCCATACCCATGGTGCACTGCACATGCAGATCTGCAGTCTATAGTTGAACACAAGATGGGATATGCACCCCCACAGCACTGACCGTGTGTCTCACTGGCACAGAGTAGCTACAGACAGTAACCCAACAGGGTGCCCTATACGATGCATGAAAAGGTGCCTAGTACAGCATCCAGAGCTACAGCACAATGGTTAATACACTGACTAATGGTGCAGGGGTTGTGAGTTCAATCCCCCTGTGGGTCTAATGAGTAAAGCTGGCAGAGACATCACCATTTACTTTAAATCAGTGCTGTCAGAAGCAGTAATTTTGTTAACTTTAATTAGTGCTGCCAGCAAACACACCCTCACGGGGCCGTAACCTAAGGTGCCGCATAAGGCACCCCAGAGGGCACATTATAAAGTGCACTGTCTGCCAAGACACCCTAGAATGCCCCCTATGGGCCACCCCACAGGGCGCATCAAAGGGTGCCTCACAGGGCACATGAAAGGGTGCCTGATGAGGCACCGTAAGGAGACAGCACTGTGAGGGTGATGTAGCCGGCAGCACCACTTCAAATAACAAAAAGAATATGCCTCACACAGCCCCACCAAATAACCCCATTGTGGGCTCCAAACCATGACATCTGGCTTCACAGGCAGTGAAGTAACTAGTGGGCTATTTCGCTAGTGTGACTAACAAATCCCTAATAACAATGCGGGCAACCTATGGAGTATAACTGTCAAATGTTCAAAAGTCGCACTCCAGATCAACAACAGGTTCTCTATGTACAAACCCAGAATGCCTGCCAATCAAACAAACCAAGGTCTCAGCAAACAAGGGCATATGGAAAACACGATCAAGACCAAGGTCAAGATCATTACCAAAAACAAAAAGTCCAATAACATCACCGACCTTGTCAAACACTGAAAAAATCCTGGCAAAATCCAAGGAAACACTCAACTTACTATGAATACATGGAGACAGACTAGCCAGATGCCTGTTCCCCCAACACTAACAAATCCCTGGCTGGCAGCTGAAGGACGTCAGGTCACCACACAAACTGTCTGCTGTGGTGGCCAGGATTTGGGTTAACCCACTCATACCCATGGTGCACTGCACATGCAGATCTGCAGTCTATAGATGAACACAAGATGGGGTATGCACCCCCACAGCACCTCGGCCTGGTAGGGGGAACTGACCGTGTGTCTCACTGGCACAGAGTAGCTACCAACAGTAACCCAACAGGGTGCCCGAGAAGGCGCATGAAAAGGTGCATAGTAAGGCATCTAGAGCTACAGCACAATGGTTAATACACTGGCGGAGACATCACCTTTTACTTAAATTCAGTGCTGTCAGACGCATTTGGTTTGTTAATGTTAATTAGTACTGCAAGCAAACACACCCTCACAGGGCCGTAACCCAAGATGCCGCATAAGGCATTGCAGAGGGCACATTATAAAGTGCACTGTCTGCCAAGGCACCCCATAATGTCCCCTATGGGGGACACCATAGGGCTCTTGGTAGGGTGCCTCATAGGGCACATTATAGGGTGCCTGAGGAGGCACCGTAAGGAGACAGCACCGTCGCCAACACACATCCAAGCCATGCTGCGAGGCCACGTACCTGGTGCTGCCCGTGGACCTCAACCACCCTGCCTCCCACACCACCGTTGTCTCCCCAACCCCTGGCCCACATTCCGCCACCTGTCCAAACCAGACTGTAAGATGCGATGAGGAGGGTGGCAGCATGACACATCCCCACAGCGCCCACCCCCACCGTATGCACATCAGTCACCATCCCCAACACCCCACAGACCCAGGTTGAAGCATGCAAAGTCAACAGAGACCATGCAATGTCCCCAGTGACGTGTCAATGTTCCACAACAATGCAAAGGTGATCCCCCCAGCTGCAATCAATGAAACACCCAGACACTTCATGGCAGCGACGGTGTGTCAGTTCTCCCAGTGACAGTCAACATAGCAGGCCAACAATGAGGTCCAAAAAAGGCCTGTGTCCAACTTGCAGAGGTCCATCTCCCAGTGGCAACAACACCCAGGGACAGTTTCACAGCGGTGCTGTGTCCAAACAAATGTGGCTGATGGGGCTCCAGATGAAGTGTGGTAGATGTGCCATGTTTGTTGGCTGTGTCCTGTGTGGAAAGGGGTAGAAATAAGGTAAGGGAATGGCACACCCACACCCACCATCAGGTCACAAAAGACACAGTGACATCACAATATGTGCATCATGAATGCTTAAACACTACAACATGACACAACCACAACACACAGCATAGTGCACATGGACCACAGCAGGAGATGGCCCTGCAGACCAGGACACAATCCCAACATGGTCATGTAAATGCCCATGTCACACAGGCATCCCAGAGGTCCACAGCATGTCCAGCAGTGGTGGTGCACAGAGACACCACAGAAATGCACGTTGTTACTAACAGGCCAAATGCAGCATCTGCACGTGGCATATGTCCCAGAGGAGGGAAGGTGAAACCTACCTAAAAGGTATAGCATTGGACTGATGGGGAAAGCCCGAGTCAGGCAAGGGCACAAGGGGCCCCAGTAGAGGCTGCAGACATCAATGAACTGCGTCCATCACCATGTCCTCACGATCAGCTGTTAATGGAGCATATCCGTGGAATGCTTTGTTGCGTGGAAACAAAATAGTGACATGCAGTGTCCTGCCAGCAAACATGAGACACATCAGGGAACAATATATGACACATGCACACAATGTACAGAAGGGCATAAGCAGAAGGGCATAGAGAGACGGGTGAACATCACTGGACAGGTGGCCAGACACATCCCTGAGACAGACAAAGGCAGAGGGGAGCAGAAGGTACCATCAGATAGACACGTCCCAAAGACACAGAGACACACACCAGGAGACAAGGTAAGCATGCCGCAAGTTGCAGTTGGCTGGACTGTCGACAATCAGGGACAAGTGGAGACATGGGTGCACCGAGGTTGTCTAATGCCACAATGGCAGTGAGGTCTTTACGTGTGCCCAAACAGTGCAATGCCCTGTGTCCGGAGACACACACAGCCTGGTAACATGTGCATAGGTACAGTATGTAGACCCCCAAGATGTGCACAGGCAATGGTCACATATGTGTCAAATGGAGCATATGGTGGATGGAGTGGTAGGTCAAAGACATGTGCAACACCAGAGGAGCAGTGGAGAGGGAAACACATATGTTTATGTTTATGTTTATTAAAACTTTATATACCACCCAATACAAATAGCATCTGGGCGGTTCACAATACATAAAAACAATTAAAAAGAGAGAAGGCTGCGGAAAAAGAAACAGAAAAAGGAACGCCATAAAATCATAAGAACAGGGATAGAAACAGATAGCAGTCAGGGGATACAGAAAGCAGACATGAGGGGAGAGAAGGGAACACATCGACAAAACAGAAAGGCACAGGAAAGAGGAATTAGGAACTAACATAATTTATACTATGTAGGAGAAGAGGGTGGAGCTGGAAAGGGGAGGTTGAGGCAGACGTGAGGGCGAGAGGGAACACATTGACAACACACAAGGCGCAGGAAGGAGGAATTGAGGAACTAACATGATTAGTGCTATGACGGGGAAGGGGACGGAGCTGGAAGAGGGAGGTTGAAGGCAGAACAAAAACTGTGAGTTTTCAGCTTAACTTTAAAGGATTGGTAGGAGGTCTCTAAACGTAAGGAGTGGGGAAGTGAATTCCAAAGCCTTGGACCGAGAAAAAAGAAAGCGGAAGACAGAGTTGATTCTAAGTGTGCTTGGGAGGGAGGGGGAAGAAACATACGGTTAGCGTGGATGGAACGTAGGGAGCGGTGGGGGATATGGAGGCGGACTTGATCTGCAAGATACAGGGGGACACCTGAGTGGATCACCCTGTGGACAAAAATAAGAACTTTAAACTGGACACGAAAAGAAACAGGAAGCCAGTGATAATGTATTAACAAGGGGGTGACGTGATCAAAACGAGAAGCGTGAGAGAGAATACAGACGGCAGTGTTTTGGACCCGTTGAAGACGACAAATTTGTGATTGGGGAAGCCCAGCAAGACAGACATTACAATAGTCAAGATGAGATATGACAAGAGAGATAAGCAGGGTGGCCAAAGAGGAAGGGGTAAGGAAAGGACGTACAGCACGAAGTTGTCTTAAAGTAAAGAAAGAACGCTGGACAACAGAAGATATATGGATATATAAGAGATATATGTGTCATGTGGTGTTGCCACCACAGCACACCTACCTGTATGTACACCCACCCCAGTCACCTGCATGTTGCTGTGACATACACACAGTCCCTACATGCACCATAGCATTGGGCAGTATCGGCAGCCTATCCCTGGGAGGCAAGAACACAGCAGCCTATCCTGGGGAGCCAGAAACACAAGAGACATATAGAGACATGTCATGACAGTGCCGTGAAACACACAGACCAGCTCACACATGGTGACCCAGAAGCACATCCCCACACATGCAGAACTTACAGGAGAAGTGCTCCTCGATCAGATGTTGCCTGGCCGCCATCCCTTCACGTGTGTCACCACGGCCATGTGCAGGAGGGCACACAGGATCCTCCCCGAGATCCTCATTAATATCGACTGGGAAATTGTGCCTGAGAGCAATGTTGTGGAGGATGCAACAGGCCAGAATGATCTTTGCCACAGTCAGGGGTCCATACTGTAAGGCACCGCCGGTCCTATCCAGACACCTGAAGCGACTCTTTAGAATGCCAAAGGTGCGCTCAATGACTGAGCGGCTGGAGGCATGGGCCTCATTGTACCGCATCTCTGCACCTGGCCGAGGGAGATGCACATGGGTCAGCAACCAGGCATGACACCCATATCCTGCATCACCTACAAACAGAAACATCATAAAGTCACACGTGAGATGATGGACCCATGGAATCACTGATGTAGCAACGTCCAACTGGACAGCAGAGAAGCATGGACACACACATATGACATCACATCATTGCACAGGATGGAAGTGCACCAGAGTCTGATGCTGGGAGACCCAGAGCCCCAGGGAAGGCCAATGGGGGCAATGCACACCTATGGTACCATGCCCAAAGACACGTCGCAAACCTGTGCCCAGACAGCAGCAGTGGCTGCTGTGAGAGCAGCTGTCTGCCAGTGGCACAGCATACTCGGAGGGGCAGAGATGCGCAGTTGTGCAAGTATGTGACCATCATGATACAGTGCATACAGAGCATAGGCCAACGGAACACATCCCCGGGGGGGCCAGGTGGGAGTGGCAGTGGAGACAGTATAAAGTGGACAGATATGCAACATACATGTGTGATAGCAGGTGCGCCTAAAACTCAAGACACGTGTCACCCCCTACATGGCAAAAGAGAGGAGGTCCCATTCACACTGTACACCATGTGGATGGTTCTGTGCCCCCAATCCTCCCCCCCCCCTGGATGGCACATGCACAAACCTGTGGCACATGGGGTGGGAGAGGGACACATCCCACAGGCAGACATATGTACAACTGACCGTGCAGTATGGCTGAGGCCAGGTGCAGGAGCCATGGGCAAGCCAGAGGTGTCACACGCAGCCATGGAGGGGACACACCATACGCGGCCAGAGTGCCCCTGGACACGGGAGCTTGGTAAGTGAACAGCAGAGGCAGGGAACAGCCCACACCACATGTGTGCCGGGACACCCAGATGAGCACTAACACACACATGGTAGGCAGAGAGACGTGTGGCAGCGCACAGAGGTATGTGACCCCATCCCTGGTGACAGGGTGTGATGTAGTGTGAGGCCCACAATAGGCTGCACCAGGAAATACCACCACAATGTCAGGCATGCAGAGGACACAGGTGACAATGGTGCCCCGTCAACCATATATGGTAGGCACACGTTAGATATGGTGAATACCCACCCAGCAGGATGTAGTCCCCATATTGTCCAACCTCAAACTGGCCAAACAGTGCCGAGTGCTGCAGGATATAGGAGTCATGGGCTGACCCTGGGAACCGTGGAACCACATTCAGAATATGCATACTTGCATCACAAACAACCTGCACATTCAGGGAATGGAAGTGTTTGCGGTTGCGGTACACAACCTCCCTGTCGCATGGCAGGACCATGGCAACATGTGTGCAATCTATAGCTCCCATCACGTGTGGTATCCCTGCAATCTGCTGGAATGCCTGTCCCGGGCCACCCAATGTTGCCTACCGTTGGGAATTGCAATGTAATTCCCAACCCGGCTGACCATGGCCCGCAGTACCTGGTGGAGACAGCGAGAGAATATTGGCCTACTCATCCCACCCACTGTGGCCACTGAGGATTGGAAACAGCCAGAGGCAAAGAAATGTAGGGCAGCCAGGAGCTTGGCCAATCCTGGTATAGCACGTGACCGGGCAGTCTGGGGCTCGAGGTCAGGTCTGAGATCCTTGTAGAGCTCCCTAATAGCCCCTGTGTCCAGCCAGTAGAGGGAGATTACCTGGTCCTCTCTCATGTCCTGGAGCATGGGCCTGGGCCTGTAGAGGCATTGCAGGCGGGGCCGTGCCTCAGCACACCTATGGCGCCATTGTTCTCCCACACCTGCCTGTGGACCCCCCACAGCTGCAGGTCTGAGTTGCAGCAGGATAGCACCCATGCCCAGTGCTGCAGCCCCAGGTACATCTTCTCCCTCCTCCGGAAAGCGCAGCCCAGCCAGCTCGAGCAATGCAACCACCGTACCACCTGCATTCACAGTCTGAGCCATGATAGACACAGGATGGAGGACAGGTGGATGGGAAATAGGGTGCAGGGTGGGGATGGAAATCATAGTAACGATACACACCTGGTGAGCCAGGAAGGTCCATCAGAAACCAGAGGAGCCAACACCCTGTACGCATTGACGCAGCGCACGCGGGAGCGCGCATTCCCACAATGCATCCGATGAAAGGCATCAATGTGTGTCCCTGTGACGCAGCAGGGTGTAAAGATACTGCGTCACAGGGACACACGTAGTGTGCAACATACGTCTGATGTAATGTGCGAGAGACAAATTGCATGATTCCCAAACGTGCGTGGTAACGCGCCGACAAACAAAATAACATTGCAATCCTGTAGAGCATTTGAGTAAGCAGCAGAAACCACGATGGCGGTAGGAGGGCGCGTGTATGGTGTGGTGCACACCACTAGTGCCAATACGGAGGAATACTAGAACGCTGCCATCCGTCCATAGTAACAAATGTAGGATATGTCACCACATCACGTACTTGCGTGCGCGAGAGGAACATGCGTTGCACGGTGCATACGCAACGTGCGTAGGGCCACGCCCAAGGTATACCTATAAGTATAGTGAGCTCAAAATGGCAAACACCTCAGCACACATAACCGAAAAAGTATGGAGTGCAGCAACAGAGGAACACAGGAGGCTGGAGCGGAGCAACCACCACACCCACCAGTGCCAAACCCTGATGGTGACGGAGATGACGAGAGGCCAGGGCCATCTGGGGCACAGCAAAACCCCAGTGAACAGGCCATGGGTGCACCAGGGCAGAGGTGGCGCAGGACCCCAGTGCCAGAGGAGGTCCGGAGGAGGGCGGTACGCTTCAGCCAGGAGGAGAACAATCTCCTCCTGGCCAGCATCCTCGAACACTATGACCTGTTCTTTGGATGCCTCAGCTCAACCACGACAATTGCCACACGCACCAGGGCATGGGCTGAGGTGCAGGCAGCGGTGGCATCTGCAGAGGGACCCCATCGGGACGTAGAGAGTTTAAGGAAGCGCTATTGCAACATAAAGCAATCATAAAAACCCACCTGCATGACACAAGATATAACGAATGACTAACACCGCCAGACCTCTTACTAATAACCCCATTTATTTTTACTGCAAATGCCTTAAAAAAACTTACTGATGACCTTCTGTGTATAGTTTTTGTAAATAGTTGCAAATAGTTGTATTACTGTTCCATGTAGTTCTGCTGTACATAGTTCAAACACCGTTCCATTTAAAGTATACCCATGTATACATAATTGTTACTTGTTCAATGTAAACCGCCCTTGATCTCTGGAAGGGGCGGTATAGAAGAAACTGATAAATAAATAAATAAATAAAGCGCAACATCCGTACTGAGCTCACCAGGGAGAGGCGTGGGGCACAGGGCACTGGAGGGGGCCCTGCACAGGTGGCCAACTTAACTGATCTTGAGCGGCGCCTGGCGGAATGACTGGGGCCGATGTATATCCATGGCCTGCCCCCTGAATTGGACACAGCGCACCCACATGCCGGTATGTGTGAGTGAGTTGCACCAGTGGGAGACACCACTTGCACATGTGTAGGGGCGGACCAAGGGTGGGGTGGGGGGGCATTACATGGCTGATCGGGAACCGGGGGCGACACAGGCATAGAGGCAGCTGCTGGTTCATGACCCATGGGGGGGACGTGTCGACGGTGGACAGGGGGCGGCACAGCACAGTGGATGGGTGCGAGGGCAAGGGGGACAGGCCCACAGTAGCAGTAGAGGCTGTCAATGTGTTGCAGGGGATAGTGAAGGGCTGGCGGGGGCAGCAGGGCCACACGGGTAGTGACGTGGGCAACCGGGAGGCACACTGCACCTGTGCCTACCATGGTCAGTGGTTGCAGTGATGAAGGCGGTGATGGGGTTGCATGGGGTGTGTGGCAGCATGCAAGGGGGGGAGGGGGCCCTGGTAGTGCGGGGCACAGGGGCCACTGGCATGGATAGAGCACTAACATTGAGGGGGGGCACAGGGGCCCTGGCCCAGACCCATGCGGCTCACTCACATACATGCTCCTGTAGGGGGGTGCGATGGGGGTAGACAGGCAGTCATGCCCCATCTGACCTATGTAACATTGTGCCCTACAGGTGACATCTGCTCAATTGACGTGCCAGAGGAGGCGCCAGAGGACACAGAACCTGGGCTGTGCTTCCAGATAGACCCTGTGCCAGAGGTGGCCCAGGTGGGAGCGGGGGGTCCAGCCCCACCCCCGGGGGAGGACAGCAGGCAGGGCCCACAGCCTGCATGGGACACAGCACCACCCATCACTGCAGCCACGGGGGAGGTGGCTGTGGATGAGGAACAGCGGACCAGGCAAGATGCGCTGGCTGCAGTGGCAGAGGTGATTGGAGAGATGCAGGCGCACTCAGCAGCGGCACAGAGGGATGCAGAGGGTGAGTATCCAACTGTGTTAGGGTGGCGATGCCTCTGTACAGGTGGTGGATGGTTCCCTGTCTCACAGTGCACAACCTGCTTTCCCCACATGTATACGGCATGTACTGCGGGTGGTGGTTAGAGAACAGCGCCGCCAATGCCACGCGGCACGCCGCCTGCAGCGCACCATGTCGGGGTTCCTGGCGGGGGTGCAGGACTTGGCCTCATCGGCCCAGTGCATGGCTGCCAGCCTGGAGCTGCTGGCGGCAGGCAGAGGGCCACCCACTGGACAGCAGTGGCCACCTCCACCACCACCACCACCACCATCAGCGGCGGCAGCAGCAGTGGCGGTAGGCATGCCACCAGCACCACAGGGTGGGAGGGGCCGCGCAAGGCATGGCAGGGGGAGGGGGAAATAAATTGCTGCACAAGCAGCTGTAGCTGATGCCATGTGTCCTGTGTTGCTTGTGTGGGGCCACTATACGCATATCCCCCCCCCATGTCCACCCCAGGGAATGACCCCGTGCCACTGACGCAACCGGCCTGTGTCCCCACCCTTCCCCAGCTGTGTCCACCATGGATAGACATCAGATCGTGTACCTTGTCATGCTGGCACCCCTTGCCCCTGGCTAAGGGGGGCATGGGTCACCATAGGGCCACTCCGCGGTCTGTGTATCACCAGCCTCTCTCACCTATCGGTAGTCATTGCTTGGCGGTATGTGTGCATCTCACAGGGGACATGTAGTCAGGCTGCCAAGGGGTGAGGCACATGACAGATATGTATGTTACACAATGGTGCAGTGTCACCACCTACAGGATAGGTGTCCAGGTTTCAGGAACACAGAGCATTCCCCGGAAACACACAAACACCCAGCAATGTGTGTTTCTGGGGCCACCATAGTGAGGGATACACTGGTCCGTAGCAGCGGGGATAGCTTGTTCCCCTCTAGCCCTGCTGCCTGTGGCTGGTGACCACAGGTACCGTCATTACTCACGATTGCATAGCCCCACACCAGCAACAGGTACCTGTGACCTACAAATACAATGCGGGGTAGGTTAAAGCTCTGTTAGAGAGGCTACGTTCATACCCCAGTGCCCTCACACCTGCAGCAGGTGCTTAGCAGCCTCATCTCCGTTTCTAGCTGTGAATCCGTAGTCACGATGACTGTCCCCCCAGGTCAGGGGGTGATCAAGGCCACCCAGCCTGGGCACTATGAGTACCCCTCCCTGGTGCACCCCTTTACAGGACAGGCATGTGTCATCCGTGTTCCGCAGGCTCTGGAGCATCGAACAGAGCACAGTCCATTATAGTGCCCTCCACTATTAGGTGTTCCGCAGCCTCCCCCAGCTGCATAGGCCCCGGTTCTTTGTCATTTGCACTGTCCCCAGCTACCAGCCTCCCAGGTGAGCGTGGTATCCCTCCTGTGTGTGGCTGCCAACCCTCCTGTGGACGTGCTACATCCCACTTAGTGGTCCCTGCTCCTGGGGGCTCCGTGGCCTTGCTCTGCTCTGCAGTGGTCCGACTCCTCCAGCCTGTGGCTGTGCTATGGCCTGTGGCAGTCTGGCGCTCTGCTCCCCCTTCCCCTCTGCTGCTGCCTCTGCCCTCGGCCCGGTTCCTGCCTTGGCTCTCCCTATCATATTCTGGCCCCGACTGCTGCTTCCAGGGCTCTGGCTTCGGCCCCCCCCCACCCAGGTGGTGACAATCGGCCTGCCCTCCCGCACCTGCATACGTGCAGCATGCCCTGCCTATGGGGCTCCGTGCTCTGTGCACCTCCCCCATCCGTCCAACACGGGGACCCTGCGGTGTTGGCCCGGTGGAGGCCATTGCCTTCCCGGGAGTGTATGTGTCATCCCCACCCTGCTGCATGTACGAGGGGACCCTGTACAAGAGTGACCCCCTGTCACCTGGCCCCCCCTCATACCACTGATAGGCCCCCTTGCCACAACATCTGTTGACCTGTGCATGCTGTCTGGCCTGTCCCCACGCCCAACCCTGGTAGCACACTGGTAGGGCACTGCTGGTACTATGTACACCCCCGTGCCTGGGTTATTGCGCTGTGTGCCATGGAGGTGCCCCGACCCCGTAGGCCAATCCCCTGGGACGCTCTGAAACTCCTTATGTACATGGGCCAGGATAGGTGCACTGTGTGTCCCGCATGGGTATCCACATGGCACGCTGCCACCACACTGAACCGAAACAAACTGTTAACTGCACATGTCACAACCTTCGGTTCACCAGGTGGCCCGATCCCCTCCCCCATCGCATCCCCACTACCAACTGCCCACTATGGGCCCCCGGCAACCCCTTGGAGCACCCCCCCTCCACAGGTTGCCACCCCTTCCCACCCCCCACACCACACTGTACACCCGTGGCCACCCCATCCTCCTACCCCTCTATGCCCCCCGTTAAGCCCCCCCGGTACCATAGTAAGCCCCGTAGGGTATATCCACCAACCCACCTGTCAACAGTCACACCATCCACACTCTACTCCACCACATCCACGCCCCCGGCACCCTGTGACGCTCCCAATAACTCCCGCCAACCACTCTCCCCCCTTCCCTCCCTCTGACGGGCCAAACCCCCCTACTCCCCACCCCTCCCTTCCCAAAATGGGTACCACTCCAAACCCCCGTCCCTCCCTCCTTGCGTATCCCCCTACCTCGCCATCCATAGCTGGCCACCCCCCTCCCTCCAGTTTGCATACCCCCCCAGGTCTCCTCATGTTGCACCATCTTGGCTCGACCACGTGCACCCACATTACTGATTACCCACAAAAACACCAACCTTTCCAATACTTTCCCTCATCCTCGGTACATCCGCACGCGTCCATTTTCTTAACATGGCCAGTCTAGCAGCTGACACACAATAGTTACGGGAAAGAGCAACTCCCCAGGTCCCATCCCCCTCCCCCTTCAGCAATTCCACTTGGGCTGGGGCCACTTCCATCCGTATCCCTGTAGTCCCTCTATAAAACCGTCTATCTCCCTCCACAATGGTTGCACCTTATGGCATCCCCACACTATCTACAAAAGGTCACCCCTCTCCCCACACCCCCTCCAACAGGTATCCGCTTGCTCCAGATAGATACAGTGCAGCCTAGCTGGGGTCCAGATCATCCTGAGCCGGTATTTAGGGGGGCTCTCTACCCAAGCCGTTCCCCATGCAAGCCTCCGTTCCCCTAAAGAGATGGGCTGCCACTGCTCCACCTCCCAGGTACCCCCCAATTCCCCCTCCCACTGTTCCTGCCATCAGGCCTTACCCTCTGCCCTTGCATTCAGTAAGTGCTATGGTTTGGACACCAGACCCCTCATTTAACCTTGCTGGTCCATCATTTACACATACCCCATTAGCCAGCCCTGTTGATCCCTCTGCACCCCCTGCCTTTGAATATAGGTTGGTATCCCTCACCCCAAACTCTTTTCTGAGCTCTGCATAGGGCCATAACCCCACTATCGCATTCACCACCTGCCCCACCCTCACCAACCCCTTCTTGGCCCAACGTTGTAAACCCCCCCCCACCTCCCCGTAGTGAAGGCAACCATGTTCTGTACGTATGTGGCCCGGGGCAGGCACCTCCCTTGCAGTTATTAACCCTTCCATTTCCCACATATCTGCAAGGTTAACCTCCGGTACGGGTTCACGGTCCCCTACCCGACCCTTCCCCTCCCCACCCCATACCACTGCCTCCACACACACTCCCTCTGCCCACTCCATTGCGGGGTTTCCCCCCTCTCTCTCCACACAAACAATGCCCTATGTTGTGCGGCGTCGTAGTGGTTGTCCAAATTGGGAGCTCCCAGCCCCCCTTCCTCCTGCAGTCGAAGCATGGCAAGCCTATCTACCCTTGCCCTCTTGCCCTCCCGAATACACCTCATTATCGGATCGTGCATCCCCCTAAGGCACTTCATCGGCACGTTAGACGGTAGGGCCATAGGGACAAACAAACCCCGTGGTAGCACATTCATCCTTATTGTAGTTATTCTCCCCATCCACGTCAGGGGGAGCCCCCTCCATCTTTCTACGTCCCTTCCTATCGCCACCATCAGGGGTTTATAATTTCATTCCTGTACACAGTCTGGAGCTGCTCCCAACTGTATCCCCACATACCGGGAACCTCCACGCACCCATTTAAATGGACATGTGCCCCCCCTCACCTCTCCTCCAACCCCCTATTCATATTAGAACTCAATATTTCCGACTTATCTACGTTCAACTGATAGCCCGACACTTTACCATACTGCCCTACTGCCTTTAGAAGATTTGGCAGGCTAACCAAAGGGTGCCCCAAAGTATGGATAACATCATCCGCAAAAAGTGCTACCTTACTGAGCTGCCCCTGCACCTCAGTTCCACCAATATCTACCTGCCCTCGGACGTAGGCTGCCAACAGTCCAATAACCAAGGATACAATAGGGACGACAGAGGGCACCCCTGCCTTGTTCCTCTGCCCAGCCCAATACTCTCAGGCTATCCCCCCTCACCCGTATTCGCGCCCGTGGACAGGCATACAGCGCTCTCACCCTCCTTAGGAATGACTCTCCCACCCCTACCTTGTCTAATATCTGCAACATAAATCCCCACTCTGCCCTGTCATAAAACCTGTCATTGTCAACCGACAGATATACTGCCTCCCTCCCTGTTTTATTTTATTTTTTATTTATTTATTTATACTCTCTTATATACCGCACTATACAGCATCAGCGCGGTTCACATAGAACAAAAATCTCAGTACATTCAACATACATGAGTTTACAGATAACAAGGGAAAGGAACTTGGATAAACAAGGGAAACTATTTACAACCTATTTACAGGGATAATTCCACTGCATATGTACATGTTACTAGGAACAGTTAAGAAAGTATTCAGACTTATAGAGAGTCAGCCTTGGCGTGTTGTTGAGACACCGAGGAATTGAGTAACTGGGTGGAAATATTGAGGTCAATGGGTGTCGGTGACTCTATAAGGTACTTGTTGAAGAGATGGAATTTGAGGGCTTTCCTAAATTGCATTAAGCTATTGCTAGCCCGGATGCCAGGGGGTAGTGCATTCCAGCTCCTAGGGGCACAGAGGATAAAGGCTCTGTTGGCTGTAGATGAAGAGCAGCTTGTAAGGGCCTTTGGTAGCTTTAGGGAGTTGATGGTCATGGATCTTCTTGCTCTGTTTCGTGTAGTAGGGTGAATAAGGGCAGATAAGGATGCAGCGGAGAGCTTATTGAGAGCTTTGAACGTGAGAAGTAGAGTTTTGAAGATAATTCTGGCCTGGATGGGTAGCCAATGTAATTGAATTAGCAGAGGTGTAACGTGGTCAGTCCTGGTAGCTCCCTGAAGGACCCTTGCTGCGGCATTCATTGCCAGCTGTAACGGGTTTAAAGTGGATTGAGGAAGACCAAGCAGGATGATATTAGCATAATCGAAATGGGGCATGATCAGTGTTTGCAAAGACCAGATAACATCTAACAGCTTCCGAATGTTATCGCCCCCATGACTCCCTGTAATGAGCCTGTCTGATCTGTATGCACAGGTTCCTGCAGTACTTTCTGCAACCTACCCGCCATAATCCTAGCCAACACCTTAGCATCCACATGAATAAGCCAGATGGGCCGGTACACTCCACAGACAGTATGATTGATCCCCTCCTTAGGGAGAATTGTTACACCCACCTCCTCCATAGACTGGGGTGGTTCCACACCCTGCAGCACCCCATTGCGGACCTCCATTGACAACCCCCCTATCTCACCCTGCATGACCTTATACGAGTTTGCCATGTAGCCATCCAGGCCCAGAGCCTTCCCGTCCTTAAAGGTCTTCACCGCTCCCTTTACCTCCTCATAGGTCACCAGCTTCCCCAATTCTTCCGCCGTACCCTCCATGAGCTTACTCAGACTACACCTCACCACAAACTCCTCCCCCGTCTTCCCTTCCCCTCGAACCTCACCACTGTAGAGTTTAGTATGATACGCTACAAAGGCCTTCCTAATGTCCTCTTCCGTATATACCATTGTCCCCTCTGTGTTGCGCACCCCTCCTATCGTGGATAGCTGCCGTCGCGCTTTCATCCTGCAGGCCATTCTCCCCCCTGCTCGGTTCCCCCCTTCATTCTACCCCTGCTGCAATTTAGTAAGGGAAAATGCTGTCTCCGCTGCCCTTAACTGGTACAATTCCACTCTCACCTTTTGGAGTGCACACAGACACACCTGTCACTCGCACAACACTGATACATAGCAATGAGAGACATCTGGCCACCGTAGGAACGTGCAAAATATGTACAACTTTATTTACAGTGCCTACTATGGACATGGACGCCCATGGCGACATTTGAGGGGCCCAGTCATCCCTGTCGTTGGTGGTTGTGGCAGGCCATGGCACGGGCCATAACAGGGCGGGTGTGCCATGCGTATCCCCACACTACACACCCCGGGGACCCCCGTCACATGGTGGCTGGCCAGGTGCACCACCGGTGATGTGCTACTCCAGCACACGCAGCCAGTCAGCCACCACGGTCAGGGTCACCAGTACCTGCCCCATGATGACAGCATGCTGCCTCTGGGCATGCGCCTGGACATGCACAGCCGCAGCCAGGCGCAGCCCGCACATGCAGCCGCACAGACACACATCTCCCCTTGTCTGTATGGCTGCATGCACGGTGTGCCTGTCAGCGGCTATGTGTGGCAGGCACATGTCCAGGAGGGGTGCATCGGCAGCATCATAGGGCAGGTAGCTGGTGCCCCCATTGCCCTGTGGTGATCCGTGCCGATGGGGACTTGCCACAGCCACCACCCCCATCCCTGCCCCCACCCCATCCCCTTCCCCTCCGGCCCCCATATGCTCCACCCCCACCCCGCCCACCTGGTCCCCCTCTGGCCCCTGGCTCCCAACCGCAGAACCCCCCTCTTCTCCCTCCGCCCCCACCTGCCCATCCTGCCCCCACCCCTCCGCCTCCTCCCCTGCCTCCCCCACTCCCACCTCCCCCTCCTCCCCTGCTCCTACCACCCCCTCCACCTCCATCTCCCCCGCTCCCACCTCCCCCTCCTCCTCCCTGTCCCCCTCCTCCCTCTATGTGTAGGCTGCGGCACCCTCCACATCGGCCCCCCCACCATTGTCATCTGACATGGGCTCCGGGGTGTTGTCCTCCTCCTGGCCAATGTCGCCGTGTGCCTCCTCCATCCCCGCTGCGGCATCCGGCTCCTCCGGCCCCGCTGGCTCCACGGCAGCACGTGCATCCGCTGTGGGAGAGGGGAACACGTATCATCTCCATGGTCACACATCAGCCACGGCAGTCACATGCGTCCTGTGGATTTGCCAGCCATTGCCCCACAGGGCCATGTCACATCACTCACTGTCCCATTGGGCCATTCGCTCCCGCTGGACACGCGCTACGAAGCGCGGGTACCCCGCTCTCATCTCTTGTGCCTTCTTCCGGAGGTCCTCCACCTGTTGAGTTGACAACACACATTGACATTAGTGGACACAAACCCTTTAGGGGCCTCCGACGCAACACATATATATCTCTGTGTGCAACAGGTGCCTGCCCCTATTGTGTGATACATTCATGCCCCATGCTTTTGCCAGGGCCACCCCCATGTGTGCACCGTGCCAAAGCATGTCTGGCTTGGACCCTATGTGCCCTGTGTGTGGGCCCCTGCGACCCAGACACAGCACACCTCTGTGGGCCACCTCCACACATCTGCCAGTGCCCATCAGCCAATGCTGGGATGGGAGGTGGGCCTCTGCAGTGCTCCCTGCTGCATCCTGGGGATGTAGTTGAGCCTTGTACTCCTACACAGGGGCAGTCACCATATCACCAGGATGGGGGATAGAGCTCTGAAGTGAGGCCTGCTGCTTCCTGGGGATATAGTTGAGCCTTGTGATCACAAACAGGGGCAGTCACCATAGCACCAGGATGGGGGATAGACCCCTGAAGCGAGGCCTTCTGCATCCTGAGGATATAGTTGAGCCTTGTGATCACAAACAGGGGCAGTCACCATAGCACCAGGATGGGGGATAGAGCCCTGAAGCGAGGCCTGCTGCATCCTGGGGATATAGTTGAGCCTTGTACTCCTACACAGGGGCCGTCACCATAGCACCAGGATGGGGGATAGAGCCCTGAGGTGAGGCCTGCTGCATCCTGGGGATATAGTTGAGCCTTGTGATCACAAACAGGGGCAGTCATCATAGCACCAGGATGGGAGATAGAGCCCTGAAGCGAGGCCTGCTGCATCCTGGGGATATAGTTGAGCCTTGTACTCCTACACAGGGGCCGTCACCATAGCACCAGGATGGGGGATAGAGCCCTGAAGTGAGGCCTGCTGCATCCTGGGGATATAGTTGAGCCTTGTGATCACAAACAGGGGCCGTCACCATAGCACCAGGATGGGGGATAGAGCCCTGAAGCGAGGCCTGCTGCATCCTGGGGATATAGTTGAGCCTTGTGATCACAAACAGGGGCAGTCACCATAGCACCAGGATGGGGGATAGACCCCTGAAGCGAGGCCTGCTGCATCCTGGGGATATAGTTGAGCCTTGTGATCACAAACAGGGGCAGAGACATACCCCTGTGTGTCTCTTGGCCTCTGTGATGGACCTGTGGTGTTGTGTGGATAGGGCACATCACTGAGGCTGCAAAAGCACCATATACCATTACATTGTACTGGGTACTCCATCTCTGTGGTGGTCACAGCTACCCCCTGGGTGCAAGGTGGTTCTATTTTTTGTGTGTGTGTGTGTGGGGGGGGGGGGGGTTGATGTTACTCCCAACTGGACACACCAACACATGACATTCCCTGGCAGTGTGTGGCTGATAGGTGGTTTTGTTACCAGGTGTTCTCCTTCACATCCTAGGTTGGGGTGCCTGTCCCCATGCACTTACCTCACATGGGTAGTCAGAACCTCTATTATACCTCCTGGTGAGGCGCTCCCAGGCCCTCCTTACTCTGGCCAGATTCTGCCTCCGGGATGAGCCAGGGAAGAGGCGATCCTGGGGGAGGCAGAATAGCTCAGTTAGCAGGTAGAGATCTGCCATGGTGAAGGCAGGCTTCCTGGACATGGCAGCCATCTCCTCTAGAATTGTTTGTGCTGAGTAGGTGCGTGCGTAGGTGCGTGCGTACCCACATGCGTGGGTGCGTGCGTACCCATGTTGGTGGGTACGTGCGTAGCCGCGTGCGTGGGCATTTGTGATTATAACAGCTTTAGGGTGTTTTACGGTTTTGATTGATGCTACCAACTAAACGTGTGATAGGCTATGGCCTCTAAAAGCCTCTATATTAGACATTGATTTTAAACCCCCTACCCTTTAGTATTGCTGCTAAGACTCAGAATTGCCTGTTAGAGATGTCTGCTTATTGCAGAGTCTGCATGATTCTGTACAAAACGGTCTGCTTCAGACATTTCTCATTAGGATACGTTCACATTCCTTTGCCCAGAGATGTCCTCGATGTGGAGATGTATCTATCACTTTTTATGTGCCTTTTGATCAGCTGGCTTGAGAGGGGGAAATAGAGAGAGAGAGGCCCAGAGGGAGACTCTGATTGGATAAAGGGGGGGGGGGGCATTTGCACCAATGGAGAGCTTGTGTGTATTTGACTGTTAGCAAATGTATATAAGGAATTTGCTCCTGTTCAAGCTTGCTCAGTCACTTTTGGACTCGTTTCTGTCTGGACCTTGTGCACATTCCATTGGCTTGGATTCTGTAAGTGAGTCCTGGTATTAATTGGATGCATACACTCCGCTGCTACAAAAGGAATAGCCTCAGACAGCCCTACCACATATCACCACAGTAGGTACAGACTCCTAACCTCTGTCTGCACAGCCAGTGCATTTGCCAGTGGCCTACATCTCTATAGCTCCTGCTACATGCCTGGCTGGCTACAAAGGTCTCCACTCCAACCGTCTGCTGTGGTTGCCAGGGTTGGATTGGACAAGCCACACCCATGATGCACTGCACATGCAGATCAGCAGTCTACAGAGGGTCCTGTGTTGTGGGATGCACCCCCCCCCAGCATCTCGGCCTGGTTGTGTGTCATGACCATGTGCAACACCACAGCTCCTCAGCCTGGTGGGGGTTCTGACCATGTGTGTTACTGCCACAGAGTGGCTACCGTCCATCACAGTGGACGGGTCCTGTGTTCACCCTGAGGGTGAGGTGGGGTGCCCAGCACCATTTCCGCTGAACCTGGCATTTCTGCGATGGGCTATGCTACAGGTCCCCTTTGGTGCTTCTATGTGATAGGTGGCCCCTGCAGATACCCTTAACATTTGCCTGTGTCCATCTGTATATCACGTCTTGCCCGTGTGGACTATGATGCACCCTGAATAGTTCATACACTGTGTGGGTGCCATGGTCACATGATTTCAGGTCAAAGGGGGGGTTTGGGCCCATAGGCGGTTTACGTACCAACACCCAACCCACCTTCTGTGGCTCAGGGTAGGAAGCATGGTTTCCAAATAACGGGTCCACATTTTACCCCCCTACACTGGTGACAGTAGAGGGTACCATTCACCCCAGTCCTGCCAGGGAATGGACACCCCACCAGGGCAGTCTATGCAGATCTGTACGCTTCGATAGATTGGGCAGTGACAGACAGACAGTAGCCCTGGTACTGCACAGCTGCCCCACACCACTATCTGACACCCTCCAGCAGCAAGCAAAGTGAGTCACCAGCCGCTGAACCCTGCAAGGTGTTCCAGCCACACACATACAAACTGCAGACAGCCTGCTTGCTAGTCCATAGTGCATGTTCGTGGAGGTGACATGTGCACCCACACCTGGGATGTGCACACACCCACCAAGCAGATGGGTCAGTGATAGGGCTCCAGAAAACAGAGCCCATATATCTCACTTCAGAACAACACTATGTTACACTATGGGGGAACCCAGCCATGCCGTGGTCACTGCACAGTCAGGGTGAGCATGACCACACAGCAGAACATGCCATGGCCACCCTGTCCTTGTAGGTGGTGGGCAAGCCCTACAATGTCCCAGCCATTGTCCTGGGCCCTGTGCAGGTGCATCCTGCCCAGGCCACCCTCTCCGGCTATACCCACAGTACCTTGCTCCTCATTATGCACATTGGCAGGCCAATACTAGCAACAGTGCTAGCGGTGTGTGCTGCAGAGGGTGTTGGCAAACGCAACACACTGGATAGACTGATGCACATCCCCACACCTATGCCAGTATAGTGCACCAATATAGGCTTTTGGCAGCCCAGGACACCGCACCAGTCCTGGGCACAGTGCAGGCATGGCTATGGTATGCTGTACTGTTGGGGTCTCTTCCCAAGGTGGTGGACACTGTCAGGTTCCAGACGTGACACACACTCCACAGACATCACAGAGGTTGGTATGGTACAGCACACTGGGCCACTTGTGCTAACATTAGGGATTGCTATGTGCCAGTTATCATAGCAACCTTTTGCTATCTGTGTACCGTATTCCCTGGTTTTAGGTGTCATTGCTAGGGTATGCATGTGCTAGTTATGAGGGATGCACAAAGGGCCCAACATCCTGCCTCTCCAGGACGCAGTGGCTAATGGGGCCTGTGGGTGCGGGTGTTTACGCCCCTGTGGATCAATGCTCTTGGACAGGGGTTCCCAACTCCAGTCCTGGTGGGCCGCACCATGTTCGGGTTTTCATGCTATTCCTGATGAATATGCATGAGATACATCTGCATACCATGGGGGCGGCGCATCGACATACAGCACAGGCATCTTTATTGCAGACAGCATGGAACCTGAATGTTGTTTGGACCTCCATGACTGCCTTTGGGAGACTCTGCTCTCGGTAATGCGCCTGTTTGTGGTGTCTGTATTCTGTGTGATACAATGTAGGTGTTCCAAGCATGTTTATTCTATCAGCAATACAAGGTTCCATCTTTCTTACCGCGGTTTATCACTGGTAAAAAGTATGGGAACAGAGTTGACAGGGACCACAGCTCGGGATTGAACCTGTGACCTTCAGCTCCTGAGCGCACTGGCTGGGCTTACTGCACCACGGGGACAGATCATTTCCTAGAGGTACCATGACTGTCATACTGAGCCTGTCTGTTGCAGTGCAAGGCACCCACCTAGAACGGGCTAGGCCATGATCTGCTGCAGCCAGTTGCCACTGCCCCCTCCACCATCTGTATGCCCTCTGCCACCATGCTAACATGTCCTTCTATTGGAAACAGCATGACACCTGCATGATTTGTAGCCTTCCCGGGCTGCATTTGGCATACTCTGCTCTCGGTAATGTGCCTGTTTGTGGTGTCTGTGCTCTGTGCGATAAAATGTAGGTGTTCCAAGCATGTTTATTCTATCAGCAATACAAAGTTCCATCTTTCTTACCACGGTTTATTACTGGTAAAAGGTATGGGGACAGAGTTGGCAGGGACCACAGCTTAGGATTGAACCTGTGATCTTCGGCTCCTGAGCACACTGGCTGTGCTTACTGCGCCACAGGGACAGATCATGCCCTGGAGGTACCATGACTGTTTGTCATACTGAGCCTGTCTGTTGCAGTGCAAGGCACCCACCTGGACTGGGCTAGGCCATGGTCTGCTGCAGCCAGGTGCCACTGCCCCCTCCACCATCTGTACGCCCTCCGCCATCTGTACGCCCTCCGCCACCATGCTAACATGTCCTTATATTGGTAACAGCATGACACCTGCATGATTTGTGGCCCTCCCGGGCTGCATTTGGCAGACTCTGCTCTCAGTAATGCGCCTGTTTGTGGTGTCTGTGCTCTGTGTGATACAATGTAGGTGTTCCAAGCATGTTTATTCTATCAGCAATACAAGGTTCCATCTTTCTTACCGCGGTTTAGCACTGGTAAAAAGTATGGGAACAGAGTTGGCAGGGACCACAGCTTGGGATTGAACCTGTGATCTTCAGCTCCTGAGTGCAATGGCTGTGCTTACTGCACCACGGGGACAGATCATTCCCTAGAGGTACCATGACTGTTTGTCATACTGAGCCTGTCTGTTGCAGTGCAAGGCACCCACATAGACCGGGCTAGGCCATGGTCTGCTGCAGCCAGGTGCCACTGCCCCCTCCACCATCTGTACGCCCTCCGCCACCATGCTAACTTGTCCTTCTATTGGAAACAGCATGACACCTGCATGATTTGTAGCCTTCCCGGGCTGCATTTGGCAGACTCTGCTCTCGGTAATGTGCCTGTTTGTGGTGTCTGTGCTCTGTTTGATAAAATGTAGGTGTTCCAAGCATGTTTATTCTATCAGCAATACAAGGTTCCATCTTTCTTACCATGGTTTATCACTGGTAAAAAGTATGGGAACAGAGTTGGCAGGGACCTCAGCTTGGGATTGAACCTGTGACCTTCAGCTTCTGAGTGCACTGGCTGTGCTTACTGTGCCACAGTGATGCCACAGGGGCAGATAATTCCCTGGAGATACCATGACTGTTTGTCCTACTGAGCCTGTCTGTTGCAGTGCACGGCACCCACCTACATGGGTCTGGGCTGTGGCCTGCCATGGTAAGATGTCACTGTCCCCCCGCCACCGGTACCCCTCCGCCACCATGCTGCCATGCCATTCTGCTGGTGGTGCTGGTAGTGGGCAGTCTCGGGCCATTCAGTGTGCATGTAGGCAGCTGCCTATGGTATGGGTGGTGGGGTAGGGGTGCCTGGATGGATGCCCACACTTCCCCCCAGCACCGCCTGCCACTGTTCTGTGCCCTTAGGGGTGGCTGCTGGGTACTGTCCCCTGTGACACTGCAGGGGACACACTCATGCCCATGTTGGACCCTCAACAGTTGCAGTCTGGCTCTACTGTTTATGCATTCCTATGGGCCAAACTGAGCATCACCCTAGTCCCCACTGTGGCCCAGCTGCACCACAGCATGTGCTGCCTGCAGCCCTCTGTATCCCCTTTTCCAGCATCTGCCCAGTTGCCCGTTCCGACATGCCCACCCTGCTGTTGCAGAACATGTGTACGCCATGGGGAACCTGTTCAGTAACAAGGGGAAGCCCTGATCTGCGCTATTTCACTGTGGCATCATTCACCTTCTATGGTGACAGAGCATACACCCTTCCACAGTTAATATCTTTTTCTGAGGTTTTCTCAGTGGTATTTTTGGCTGTTTCCCATTGATATCACTATTGGCTAGCTTGGTTATGTTATTTTCCTCGTTTCTTATGGTCATTTTCACTGCTTATTTGCCCTTTTGTTCCGTGCAGATGTATCACACTTATCACGTTTTGTGGGTTTCCCTGACTATGCTGTACATTGCTGACGCTGAAATGGTTTCCCTCCCCTGCAAATGTGCATCTACCGGCAGGTTTTCAATCGTGGTAGGATTCAGCCCTTGAGTTCAGCACATTGGTGTACCTGGAGCCTCTCCCCACCCACACTCCACCCATTGACCCCTTCTCTCCGCCCTCTCTCCACCCTCTGCGGTGTTTTACCGTGCCGAGGAACTTTACGATAGTTAACTTATGTTAACGCGCGTTATGAAACGTTAACGATCGTTAACGCATCATAACGTGCGTTAACGTTACTTAATGATCGTTAACGTTACATTACGCGCGTTATGTACCGTTACCGCAGTTTAGTAAACATGCCCCTATGTCTCAAGTTATCTGCCATGCATAGTGAATTGATTCTATTAAGGGAAGAATTAGCTGCAATTAAACAAACCTCCTCTAGGGTATAAAATGAAAAAAAATCCACCACCACTCCCTCAAAGAATCAAGCAGCCCGGGAACAAATGGATCACAATGGGGTCTGGTAGGTTGCAACCTTTAACACGGAGACACCCTCGCCATCAGGAGATATCTTTGCATAACGCTTTCTCTGCCTTGGGAAAATTGAGTGTCCAATTAATGTTTCGATTGATTTTTACATTTTTTGGTGCGCTGAATCCAAATCTGGTAACCAATTTGCTCCATCACGTACAGATTTTTTGCTACATTGGGTTAGCAGTTTGAGGTGAACGTTTCAGATTGAGTGCGATCGAGATAAAAGTTTCTTGGATGAATTCTTTATACTAATTGTTTAGCAGTTATTCAAATAAGAATAAAGAAAATTGTAACAAGGCAGCACATAAGAATAGAGTAATGTCAACAAAACATACTGTGATGGTAGCAAAATTGTCTGCACTTAAAACAGCCACATACATTGTGCACAAACATTGAGCATATAAGAGCGAGGTTAGACACAAAGCAAAGCAAAGAAATGTGCAAAAAATGTTGTACAGGTATGTATGTAAGAATAGAAAACGCAAACCGCACCATTGCAATACATGAAGACAAACACCTGATGGTGTGAAAATAAAATTCTAATAAATGAGATCCGACACTGTGGTAATAACTAGCAAATTTTTATTTCAAAGTTTAGTAAAAACACGATATTTGTCAACACAGTTTAGATTTTAAAGTCATTCTTGGGTCAATCAATCTCCTGGTGGGCCTGTTTCTTCTTCCCCCGAATGCTTCTCTTGGTGCGCTGCTTGGCGTATTTTTCATCTGGGGTTTCCCGCAGCAGCAACCAGCAGAAATCAGCCATCATAGTGGTGTTCCATCTTCCTTGGTACCTTCTCTCTGCGTCCTTGATGTCCTGGTGAAACCTTTCACCTTGTTCTTCACTGTACGCCCCCAAGTTTTCGGGAAAGTAGTTCACATGGGAGTGCAAGAAATGGACTTTCAGGCTCATGTTACAGCCTTGTTCTTTGAAGGCATTGAGCATCCTGGCAACAATATCCTTATAGTTCTCATCCCGCCTGTTCCCCAAGAATTTGAGAACAACATCCTTGAAGGAATCCCAGGCTTCTTTTTCCTTCTCAGACATCGTTTCAGCGAATACTCCATCTGAAATTTAGTTTCCTTATATCAGGGCCAACAAACACTCCTTCCTTTAGCTTTGCTTCAGAAAGTCGGGGGAACTTTGAGCAAAGGTACCGAAAGCACTCACCATCTTTTGGAAGGGACTTGATGAATTGCTTAATGAGACCCAACTTAATGTGGAGAGGTGGTAATAGAATTTTATCACGAGGTACCAAGCTCTCATGAAGAACATTTTTCTCACCGGGTCTCAAATACTCCCGAATTGGCCAGTCTTTTTTCCCCCAGTGTAGGTCACGGGCCCGGCTATCCCACAAGCAAAGGAAGCAGGGATATTTGGTGAAACCGGATTGCTGCCCTAATAGCATGGATAGAATTTTAAAGTCTCCACAAATCATCCACTTATGCTCATCATAACGAATCTTCTGAAGAATCAGGGCCAAATTCTCGTATTTTTCTTGGAGAATAACAGAGTGAGCAATAGGAACTGAAGCGAATGTGTTGCCATTATGAAGAAGAACACCTTTTATGCTGTCTTTTGACGAATCAATGAACAGCCGCCATTCAGCAGGATCATACTTGAGTTTAAACTTTTCCAGCACTCCGTATATATCGTTGCAAAATACCAAATCTTCCTCTTTGCTGAAATACTTCAAAAATTGTGTCTCGCGGTTGCGGTACCAATAAAAAGTTGTTCCTGTTGACAATAGATATTTCTGTTTAAGCCGAGAACCTAGCAGTTGGACAGCATCTTTTGGGAGTCCTAAATCTCGGACTAAATCATTCAATTCAGCTTGAGAGAAAAGTTCAGGTTTCGGATCTGGTTCAGTTTCAAACTCGGAAGTACTGGACTCATCGGGAAAAGCCATCTGATGAGTCTCATCATGATCAGAACCGTCCACACAAATATGATCCAAAGATTTTGGTGGTTCAGGCACAGGTACTTCGTTGCTATGAGGCATAGGCCTAATTGCTGAGGGAAGGTTGGGGTAACTTATTACGTTCTTATTTTTTAAGTTGTATCCCTTCACAATGCAAGAGCAAAAATAGCAGTCACTGCTGTGGTCTCTTTGTTCACGCCACATCATAGGTATTCCGAAACAAAATGCTTGTTTTTTACCTTTCATCCATAAGCGTAGATCTTCCTCACATGTCTTGCACACTTTGTGAGGAGCCCACGGTTTGTCTTGATCGCCTAACTTCAAACCGAAATAGGCGAAATATACTTTTTTAATAAATGCAGAAATGTTCCTCTGCCGCTTTTTCACGGTATATTCCCCACAAATAAAACAAAAACTGTCCGGAGAGTTGACGCAACCTCTGGCTCTGTGAGCCATCACAAATACACAGCACTGCAAACTACAACTGTAGTGAACCACTTTGGAATAAAGCTGGATTACGACTGAGCAAACAAAAGGTAATAATGAACTTGCAAGAAACTGAAATTTGACAGGAACGTTCATGTCGCAACCACCGTGTTTGAGCGAGCGAACGAGGCGAGGCGAACAGGAAAGAACATGCGCCAGCGCGAGTACTGGATTTAGCCCCCCGCCTCCCAATTGTCCTGTTAATGTATAAAATGAATACAAAACACTCTAAAATATCATGAGGGAGTGTTTCTAGTTAGTTAACCATTACAACCTCTATTTTGGGCCAAGAAAATAAACTGCAGTCGGCTAAAAAGAAATTATGTGAACATTCCTTATATGGGTAAGAAATCTAATTTTGCAAGAAAACGTGACGTGATGGAACATTTTGGCTATTTTTCCTGGATTCAGCACCCCAAAATCTATAGGAATCAGTTGCAAAACTGGAGGCAGTTTTTTGGTAGTGTACCTGTGTAATCAATCTACTGATAATGCCCTAAATATGAAGAAACTGTCAAAAAAGAGGAAACTACTACTACTTGGAGATTCCATCATCAGCAGCACCAGCTTGGGAACACAGTTCAAAGGAGAGAAGATGGTCATATGCCTCTCAAGCTCTTCAGCCAGCAGGAATATGAAGCAAATTGCTGGCATAGTTAGTGCAGAAAGTGAGCACTCCAAAATTGATGTTATCATCCACTTGGGTACAAATGACCTGGCTAGAAACTGTATTCAGAGGGACTTTCAGATACTGTGAGAGAAACTCAAAGCCATAGCTAACATTATAGCATTCTCAGAAGTTCTGCCTGTTCTTGGTAAGGGGGCATAAAGACTGCATTGCATAATCAACTTTAATACATGGCTCCAAACCTGGTACACACAAGAAGGATTTAGGTACATAGGCAACTGGGGAACTAGAACAAGAAGAGGCTATAATGTGCTGATGGACTACATCTCTCTGTTGCAGGGGAAAGGATCCTAAGTGAAAAATTCAGGCATTATGTGGACAGGCATTTAAACTAGGAAAAGGGGGTGACAGATGGAAAAGAACAAGTTCAGGATTTCACTCCCAGCAAAAACATAATAACATTGGAAAGAGCTGCAGTATTAACCCACACATCAATGCCAAATTGGAAGAGGCATATAAAACAAAATCCATGCAAAATACAGGTAAGGCAGTCAACAAATGCTGGAAAGCAATGAACATAAATGCTCGAAGCTTAGCCAACAAGTTCCTGACCTGGAAGCCCTAATGGTGGAAATGGACTTGGACATTGTGGCCATTACAGAAACATGGTTTAACGAGTTGCATGAATGGGATATAACCAGAGGTGACTATAATCTATTTAGAAGAGATAGAGAGGATAGAAAAGGAGAAGGAGTAGCCCTATATGTAAAAAGCAATATTAAAGCTGACGAAATGCAGGTGACGTGGGGAAAAGAAGAAGCACTGTGGATTGTGCTGGAAAGAGGACACTGTCATCCATACTGGTGTAGTCTACAGGCCTCCAACTCAAACCAAAGAAATGGATAGTGAATTAATTATTGATATTTCAAAGGTATCCATAAAGGGGGAAGTGATCATACTGGGTGATTTTAATCTACCCGATGTGGATTGGAGTATTTCTTCTGCAAAACTGGAAATAAGTAAAAACAATTGTGGATGCCTTCCAAGATGCATTACTTAGACCAGGGGTTTTCAACCCAGCCCTCGGGGAACCCTAGGCCAGTCAGGTTTTCAGGATTCCCACAATGAATATGCATAATATAGATTTGCATGTTCTGCCTTCATTGTATGCAAACCTATCTCATGCAAATTCATTGTGGGAATCCTGAAAACCCTAATGGCTTAGGGTTCTCTGAGGACTGGAGTTGGGAACCTCTGGCTTAGACAAATGGTGATGGAACCTGGGAAATCTCAATGCTGGATTTAATACTCACCAATGGAGATAGTGCGTCAAATATCCGGGTGGGTGCCCATGTGAGCAGCAGCGATCATCACACGGTGTGGTTTGAGATAAAAGTCAATGTGGAGTTCAATCACGGCAAGTTCAAAGTCCTAGACTTCAAAAACACTGACTTCAGTAAAATGGCCAAGTTCCTGAAGTTGGCAGGGTATGAGGGGATACGAGAAGTGGAATTGCAGTAGGCTAAAATAAAGGAGGCAATAAAAGGGGCAACAGATAGATATGTAAGGAAAATAAATAAAAAAATTCAAAAGTTTGCAAACAGAGGAACACAGAAATGAATACAGAACAAAACCAAAAGAGACAAAAAGAGAAATAAGAATAGCAAAATCTAAGGCAGAAGAAAAGATGGCTAAAGATGTGAAGTGTGGCAGCAAAACGTTTTTCAGGTATATTCAGGAGAGAAGGAAAATCAGAGGTGGAATTGCAGGACTCAAAAATGTTGGGAATGGATTTGTGGAAAATGACATTGAAAAAGCGAAAATGCCAAACAAATACTTCTGTTCTGTTTTTACTAAACAAAATCCTGAAGAAGGACCACCTGTGATTGACAAATATATACATGGGAATGGAATAGAAATCACACCATTCACAGATGATGATGTGTTAGAACAGCTTGCAAAACTGAAAGTGGACAAGACCATGGGACCGGAAGGGATACATTCCAGGATCCTGAAAGAGCTCAGAAAGGTTCTTGCAGGGTCTTTAAAGGATGTTTTTAATAGATCCCTGGAGACAGGAGAAGTTCCACAGGACTGGAGAAGGGCTGAGGTGGTACCTCTTTACAAAAGTAGTAATAGAGAAGAAGTGACAAATTACAGGCTAGTAAGCCTTACCTCGGTGGTGGGAAAAATAATGGAGGCACTCTTGAAAGAGCAAATAATGGACTTTCTCGAAACCAACAGGTTGCATGATCCGAGGCAACATGGTTTTACCAAAGGATGATCTTGCCAAACAAATCTGATTGAGTTCTTTGACTGGGTGACCACAGAACTAGATCAAGGTCATGTGATGGATGTGATCTACCTAGATTTCAGCAAAGTCTTTGATACTCTTCCTTATAGGAGGCTTATCAATAAACTAAACAGCTTGGGGATGGGTTCCAAGGTGGTGAACTGGATCAGAAAATGGTTGAATGACAGACGACAGAAGGTGATGGTAAACAGGAACCCCAGTTCAGTAGTCACCTTCAGAGCCACTGGCAGTGCATGGCTTCAGGTAGTGGATGGCTCCAACTCTCTGCACAGCATACCACAGAGCTCTGTTATGTGTCACTGTCCAGCCAGTAGCATTGGTACACCTCCCCCTCCAACAGCTGCAGGTAGTCACCCTTAGGGGCATGTTTACTAAACATTCCTAATGTGCGGGGCCGCGGTAGTGTGCGTGTGCCATATAAGGAGTGGGCGGTTCAGGCAGAAAGAAGAAAAAAGCCCGACCGTACGTGTGCGCGTCGCGCTAATTTGCGGGGCCCACATTAGCGCGTGGGAAGGCTAAGAGGGGCGCTGCTGAGCACATATCAGAACAGAGCTGTAGCACAACGGTGAACACACTAACTAACAGGTTCAATCCTCCATTGTGCGCAACAAAAAGGCCAGCTGAGGCAACACCTTGAATGTGTAAAAGTGGTTAAGGAGGCAAAGTACTTTTGGACGGCATAAGGTGGCACACTGTTCGTTTTGTACGGCATAAGGCGGCGCACTGTACTATCTGGGCGGCACAAGGCGGCGCACTGTTCGTTTTGGGCGGCACAAGGCGGCGCACTGTTCGTTTTGGGCGGCACAAGGCGGTGCACTAATTGTGGGCAGCAGGAGGTGGCGCGCTGATGGGCATAAGGCGGCGCGCTGATGCCAAAGAAAAGGAGCACAGCCACAGCACAATGGTTAAGACACTGACCAATGGTGCAGGGACCAGGGGTTCAATCCCTCACAATGCCCAGTGAAAAAGGCTAGCTGAGGCAGTATGTTATATGTTGTGGAGTGCTGTAGGAGGCTTTTTAATTTTATTTTGTGATAACTACTAGCAAACACACTCTCACAGCATATTAATATAAGGCGGCCCATAAGGCACATGTTACAGTGCACCGTCCGCCAAGGCACCCTAGAATGTCCCCTATAGGGCAGCATGTATGTTGCGACACAGGATAATATATAGTGCACCCTATATGGCTGGCAACCGTAACGTGCCCTATAGGGCGCCCCATAAAGCACCCTCAGAGGCACCTTATGGGTACAGTACGCTGAGGGTGGTATTGCTGGCAGCAACATATGTACAGTAAATTAAAATAAATCTGTGGACACCCCTATGACATAACCCCACTGTGGGTTTGAACCCATGACATCTGGCTGCACAGGCAGTGACATAACCATTGGACTACAGCTCTATAGCTGTAAGCAGCCCCTGGCTGGCTGCAGATAGCCTGTACATCACCTCACTGACAGTCTGCTGTTGTGAACCACCTGTACCCATGATGCACTGCACATGCAAATCAGCTGTCCACGATTGAACACAGGATGGGAAATGCACCCCTAAAGCTCCCCGGCCTGGTAGGGGGAAGTGTCCGTGTGCACCCACACAGCACCTCGGCCTGGTAGGGTGTCCTGAGTGGGTGGACAAATGGCAAAGAGTAGCTAAACACCATCACATTGTGCGGTTACTGTGCTCACCCTGAGTGTGAGATGTTGCGCCCAGGGCCAGGTCCACAACACCAGGCATGGCTGAATGCGGCCATGTCAGAGCTCCAAAGCAGCAATATCCTGTGGAATAGGTAGGTGCTGCATAAACATTTTGGAGATCTCTGTCTGGCTCAGTTAGTGGGGACCCCCAGGTGGATAAAACAGGGCTTCCCCTCAACAGATCCCCACCCCAATGGCAGTAGAGTGGACCATCAACCCCAGTCCTGTTAGGGAACAGACACCCTACAGGGCAGTCCAAGCAGCTCCACACACATCCATAACACACTATCAGACAGACATTAGGCCTGGATATTCACAGATGCACCCCACCACTATCTGATATTCACCTGCAGCAAGCCATCAGCCACTGCACCCTGCAAGGCACTCCATCACAACACATATCAGCTGTGAACAGTCTGCTGGCTAGTCCTTATGGACATACATGCACCCACAACTGGGGTGGCAGCACACACAGGCAGATAAGTCCATGAAGAGGCCCCCACAGGACACCCATACATATCACATGGGAGAATCACAATATAGCACTATGGGGGTGCCTAGCCATGCTGCCGTCACTGCACACTCAGGGTGAGAGTGATGCCCCAGCAGCACATACAGAGGTCACCCTGTCTGTGTAGGTGGTGGCCGGGCACTACCATGCCCCTGCCAGTGCCCTATGCCCTGTGCAGCTGCATCCTGGTCAGTCCACTCTGTCTGAGATATACCCATGGTCCCTTGCTACTCATTATGCACATTGGCAGGCCAATACTGGCAACAGTGTTGGCAGTGTGGGCTGTGGAAGGGGCATGCAGCCAACACCCACTGTATAGACAGACACACAATTCCACACCTATGCCATCATGGTGCTACTATTGAGGAGGTAATTAGCCTTGCCCACCAAACCGGTGCTGGGCACGGCAAGGCATGGATATGCTACGCAGTACTGCTGGGGGTCACTCCCCAGGGTGGTAAACACCGTCAGAGGCAAGGGCTGGAGCACGCACCGCAAACACCGAACAGATTGTTCGGATGGGGTCAACTAGCAGTATGTGCGTAACGTATGGATATCTATCTGCCAGTACTCCTAGCAAGCGTCTCAGAGCTGTGTACCGTATACCTCAGGTGTAGGGTGACATTGCTAGGGTATGCAGGTGCTAGTATTGGGAGATGCACGCAGGGTCCAATGTTCTGCCTCTCCAGGAGACATTGGCCAATGGGGCCTGTGGGTGTGGGTGTGGGTGTGTCTGCCCCTGTTGGCTGCTGCTTTACGGCAGAGATTCCCAACTCCAGTCCAGGTTTGCATCACACTGATCGGGTTTACCTGCTGTTCCTCATGAATATGCATGAGCTACATCTACATGCCATGGGGGTGGTGCATAGATATACAGCACAGGCATTTGTATGAGTGGCAGCATGGACCCTGACTGGTGTGTGGCCCACCAGGACTGCATTTGGGAGATTCTGCTCTAGGTACTGCCCCTGTACATGGTGTCTGTGCTCAGTGGGGTAAAAGATAGATGTAGTACCATTGCATATGTCCTCGCCACGAAAGGTTTGTCCTTACTATCACTGTGTAGCTGTGGGAAAAATATGTGGGAAGGATTGGTGGTAGCCCCAGCTGGGCTTTGAACCTGTGACCTTCTGTTCTTGTATGCACTGTCTGTGTGCACTGCACCACCTTGTAGCCACAGATTGGCTGGATTCCCTGGAACGTCCATGCCTGTGTGTTGCAGTGGACTGTGCCAGCCTGCACATGGCTTGGCCTCTGTCCTCTGTGGCTAGCTGCCACTGCCCCCTGCACCACATGTACTCGTGCGCCAACATGCTGGCATGAGCTTCTCTCAGAAAAAGCAGATGACCTGATTGCAATGTGGCAGTACGGGACTGCATTTGGGGGACTTGGCTGTAGGTATGCCCATTGTTGTGGTGTGTGTGCGGTGTTGGGTAACATATGGGTGTTTCCCCCATGCTTATGTTCCCTGCAATACAGGGGTGTCTGCTCTATCTTTGTTTAGTGGTGGGTAAAATATATGGACTGGGCTGGCAAATGCCCCAGCTGGGATTTGAACCTCTGGCCTTCTAGTCCTAGAGGTAATGGCTATGTCCTCTGCACCACACTATGGCCACAGAGACAGTGCAGCCCCTGGAGGTAGTAAACCTGGCAGGATGGAGTCACAAACCCTGCTGTATGCATTTTTACTGTGGGCTCCTTCACCCTGTGTGGTGACAAACGTGCAAATAAAACCCGGGAATGACCACGGAACAAAGGGGGAAAACATATACCCAAGCTGGGCAACAGTGATATTAATGGGCAACCCTAGATAACACTCCCAGGACAGCTCCAGAAAAAGGGAAATGTTTTTTGGACGAGTCTCCGCTCCGTACACCTTTCCATAAATCATTAATTTTTTTTGGAGTTTTCCTGGGTGTGTTATCTAGTTTTGCCCATCACTATAACTGTTCCCCAACTGAATTACTATTTTTCATATTTTTGTGGTGGTCATTTTCTATTTATAATTGCACTTTTGTGCTGTGCACATGTATCACACTGCTCACGTTTTGCAGGTTTTTCCGGTTTTGCTGTACATTGCTGACGGAAATGGTTTCTCTTCCCTTTAAATGCATTCTAACGCGAGTGATTCACTCGCGCTAATTGTTTTTGGAAATTCAGCCCCGATAATGTGCGGGGCGCCTCTCCCCTCCCCTTCCCCGCCCATTATCCCCTTCTCTCCGCCCCTCCGGGGCCTTCCTCCGCCCTCCGTTAGCCTTTCCACGCCTCTATCGGACATTTGCGGGCACGTACTTGTGCGGCACCCGTTACTGTGACGCGCAAGTGTGCGGGGCTTCATCGCACGTTTGCGGGGTGTTTAAGCGCTCTTAAGTACCGCTTTTAGTGCGCTATTTTGCGGCGCGCTAATTAGCGGTTTTTAGTAAACATGCCCCTTAGTTTGTATCTGTGGAGTAGGGTATGTGCGTCTCTCACACTGGGTTAAAGGCTGCTGTTGCTGCTGCACATTGTGCTGCCACCTCTGTCCCCTGGCACATTGTTGGTGTCTCCACTTCCATTGCAGTATGTGCAGGCCCCACATTGCACAGGCAGTTCCTGTCTGCATATACAATTGATAGCCATTTTTACCGATGCTCTGCGCAATGTGTACTGCCATATCACCAGGCCCAATACACCCAAAAACCTGGCCTAAAGATACGCAGTTCATGGCATTTTGTCCGGCGCCATGCACTGCTGAATATCTTTGCTAACTGGGTATGTTGCAGCCACGCCCCTGTTATGCTTCTACGCCCCTGCGGATATCTGGTTAATGCCATGAGCACTGCATTAATACTGGTCCGTTGGCAGCTGACTGAAGATGTCAAATACTCAGATATGCGCCACTTACACGGGTAATGCTGATTTTTTAGAGCTTTACCTCCGCCTTGGAATATCGGGCCGATAGTTTTCTGAACTATGATACTTGTACAAGTAAATGCCAATATTTATACATATAGGTTGCAAATAACTGCATTTACACATATAGGCTACCAGGTGATATGTTTCTTTTTTAAATATGTATTTTTGCAAAATGCGTGCCTCCACAGCAAATTTAGGGAAATATATATGTATTTCTCATGGATCTCTATCTTTTTTATAAAAGGTTTTACGTTCAGTGAGCCTTTTGTTAAAGAGCCAGTAAATTATGAACATCTTGACTTGATCATCCCATTTTCAGCTTCAAGAAAGGCCATGTAAAGAAATTTAAAAAATGGGGGCTGATATTCAGAAGCCCTGATCTAGATAGCCATAGAGGGTACTATGAGAGATATTCAGTGGCAGTTTCTGGATAGTACCAGAGCGGTACATGAGTGGAGCGGGGATGGTGCCAGTGACTATCTAAATAGTGATAGTATCCGGCCACCATCCAGTTAATCTCAGCTCTTATGCAGACAGTGAAAAAGTGCTGTCTGGATAGCGCAATCCATATAGATGCTGGCGCTGATCACAGTATCCAGATATTCAGTGGTGGCCATTAGGAGGGTCATGCATACATTTTATTTATTTATTTACAGTCTCTTATATACTGCACTATTCACCATCAGCGCGGTTCACATGGAACAAAATGCTCAGTACATTTAACACGTATGAGTTTACATGTAACAGGGCATAAAAACTTGGATAACCGGGGTAACTATTTACAAAACGTACTATATGGCATAATATGCATAGAGGTTTCATAGGACAACACCAGCCCACTGTAGGATTGAATATCAAACTTGGTGAGTTGTTGAAATACCGTAAATTTATCTGGGACTGGTGTCAGTGGGTGTTATTGGGTTCTAGGTGATGCCATTGGGTTCTATAAGGTACTTGTTGAAGAGGTGGCATTTGAGGGCTTTCCTAAACTGTGTTAGGCTCTTAATAGCCCGGATATCAGGGGGTAGTGCATTCCAGCATTTTGGGGCACTGAGACTGAAGGCTCTGTTGGCTGTCGATTTAGTGCAAACAGTAAGTTCCTTCGGGATTTTTAAGGAGTTTATGGCCATGGATCTTCTTGCTCTATTTGGAGATGTGATATGGATGAGGGAGGTTAAGGATGCAGATGTGAGATTATTAACTGCTTTAAAAGTGATTATCAGGGTCTTGAAAACTATTCTAGCTTGAATGGGAAGCCAATGCAACTGTATCAGCAGAGGCGTCACGTGGTCGTTCCTGGAGGCTCCGTGGATGACTCTTGCTGCCGCGTTCATGGCTAGCTGAAGCGGGTTTAGTGTAGAATGGGGAAGACCTTGTAATATGACGTTGGCGTAGACGAAATGAGGTATAACCAACGCCTGGAAAATTGTCCGGAAATCAGTTGGATCAAGCATGTGGACATCTCCCTAACCATTCCACAAACGCCATTCACAGATGTTTCCAGTACCTGGACATTCACATAGGCACGAGGGTGTGGCAGAGGTGTGTCGAGGGAGGGGCAACAGACTTACATGTTCCCATTTGATCCCAGAAGCAGCAAAGCCGTCTGCAGACACGTGCATGTTTATTCCTGCTCCAGGCACTAATAGGCATTAGGAAAGTGTTTTTTTTCCCCATAAAACATCCAGAGGGTGTAGAGAAGATGCAGAATTAAGTGACTAATTTTAGATTACAAAGTCCCACACTGGGATTTGAATCCTGCCTACCCAGTGCTTAAGCCACTACTTTAACCATTATCCTATTAGACATCTTGGTTCTGAAAAGCTTTCATGGGGATGTCTATATACTGTAGACATTTGATACATGTGTATATCATGCACGTCCACTGGAACTTGTCTGAACTTGCACGCACTGCCTTTCTTTTCAGACGTTCTGGCCTTTGACGTCCCAGATTGCTCTTGGACATCCCATTTGGAATGTGCCTCTCAGTGGATACCAGTGCTGAATATCCAGATGGTATTTAAACACCACAGACCTAAATATTGGATATTCTGAATAATCAGACCCATGATCTTTTATGCAGAACTTTGGGGCTCAGACTGGCTAAGTGCCAGAGCAACAAGTGAGATGAGTTTTTGTTATTTCCTGCTGCTTTAATTTTATTATGTTTTATTATATGTATTATTTTAAGCTATTCATTTCTATATTTTATCTTCTCTATATATGGACACTGTCTTTTTGAATATAATGACAGGCCGTTTATCAAGTGTATTGTTAAATAATGTAGACAGCCTATCCAAAATAAACTTTATAATTATATTACGATTTGAACATATGTGAAAAAAAGAATAAAGATATTTAGAAATTACAAAGCAGTTAAGAACTGATCTACTAAAACAGAAATAGTAAAACCTAGTAGAGATCTGTCTGGCATGATAACAGTCCAAAGGTCCATATGACAGACTGGCTGCATACAATAAAGGCCAATCTGAGCCTGGGTCCTGAGTTTCATCACAGCTTGAATTTGTTCCCAGTGCTTTGCTGCTGTTACCATTGTCACATGCCCACAAAGCACAGTTACTTACCTGTAACAAGTGATCTCTGGGAACAGCAGGAATAAGTCTTCACAAATGGGTATCGTCGGTACCGACGGAGCTTGCGCGGGAACGCTCCCCAGCGTCCAAAAGGAAAGCTTTTGGGAGCATCCCACAGCGCCTGCATGCTGCCTTCCCGCCTTTCCTAACCGCCTCTCTCCAGTTCGAGTTTTAAAGCTGAGACAAAGAGAGAGTGAGGAAAGGAAAGAAAGATAGAGAGATACAACTCCTAGGGGAGGTGGGTGGGTTGTGAAGACTTATTCCTGCTGTTCCCAGAGATCACCTGTTACAGGTAAGTAACTGTGCTATCTCCAGGAACAAGCAGGAATGAGTCTTCACATATGGGGACTCCCCAGCTAGAGATGCCTGGGAGATCACCCAGGTTGTGAGTCCCTGGGAAGGGCTCTACCTCCACCCATGAATCTCAGGCATCCAGCCAGGGATGGAGGGTAGGAGTTGGTTAGGTATGGAACAGGTGTTTGAGAACAGCCTGACCAAACAAGGCATCCCGGCGGGAGTCCTTGTCCAAGCAGTAATGGGCTGTGAAGGTATGGCCGCTCGACAGGTGGCCGCTCGACAGATCTGGTCGATGGACACAGAATTTAGATGAGCCATAGAGGCTGCCATGGCCCTCACATTGTGAGCTGTGACATGGCCCTCCAGAGAAAGGTTCTTACTCTGGTAGGCGAAAGAAATACACTGAGCAATTCAATTGGACAGAGTTCTCTTAGAGACTGGAAGTCCTAAATGAGAGGGATCAAAAGCAACAAAGAGTTGAGAGGACTTTCTATGTTGCTGTGTCCTTTGTAAGTAAAAAGCAAGAGCTCTTTTACAATCCAGGGTATGAAGATTCCTCTCTGCACTTGAAGCATGAGGTCCTGGAAAAAAGACAGGTAAATAAACCTCCTGGTTCAGATGAAAAGGCGAGACCACTTTAGGCATAAAGTGTGGATTAGTCCTGAGGACTACCTTGTCATGATGGAACCTTGTATAAGGAGGATTAGCCACCAAGGCTTGCAGCTCACTGATGCGGCGAGTTGAAGTGACTGCAATGAGAAAAATAACCTTCCAGGAAATAAATTTCAAGGAGGAAGTGGCTAAGGGTTCAAAAGGTGGCTGCATAAGCTGGCCAAGAACCAGATTCAAGTCCCATGCCACTGGAGGTGGTCTGATGGGAGGTTTAGTCAAAAGAAGGCCTCTCATGAATCTTGCTATAAGAGGATGAGAGGAAATAGGCTGTCCATTGAGAGGTTTAAGGGATGCTGCAATAGCACTCAAATGGACTCTTACTGAATTTGTTTTAAGGCCTGCATGGGATAAATGCAGCAAATACTCTAGTAAAGAATTCAGAGGTATTGCAAGAGGGTTAAGACCCTTCTCTGCACACCAAATGGTAAACCTTTTCCATTTAAAAGCATAGGAATGTCTAGTGGAAGGCTTTCTGGAAGCATGAAGGATATCCTTCACTTGCTGAGAAAGATGCAAATCTTGAAGGTCTAGGCCTTCAGCAGCCAGGCTCTGAGGTGAAGAGACTGGGGATTTGGGTGCCACAACGTTCCCTCCTCCTGGGACAGGAGGTCTGGAGCAGATCCCAAGTCCAGGGAGGGAGCTTGGGAGAGATGCAGAAGTAGAGGGTACCACACTTGGCGTGGCCAATGTGGTGCTATGAGGATCATAGACCCCTTGTCTCTCTGACGTTTGAAGAGTGTCTTGGGAATTAGGGGAATGGGTGGAAAGGCATAGAGGAAGTCTTGCCCCCAATGAAGGAGGAAGGCATCCCTGGCCTGGACTCCCTGACACGGAATCCTGGAACAGAACCGGGGAAGTTTGGCATTCCACGGACTTGCAAAGAGGTCTATGTCTGGGGTTCCCCAAATTCGGAAGATCCTGGCTATCTGGTCCCCATGGAGGGACCATTCGTGTGGAAGCAGAACTCGACTGAGTCTGTCTGCCCAAGAGTTTTGAACCCCTGGAAGATACACTGCCATGAGATGAATTTGATGCTCTCTGGCGAAGGCCCACAATCTCAGAGCTTCGTTGCAAAGCGACAGAGAGCCAGTCCCGCCCTGCTTGTTCACGTAGAACATGGCTACTTGGTTGTCCGTGTGGATGAGGACTGTCTTGTAGCTGAGCAGGGTGTGGAAGACTCTGAGAGCTAGAAAAATTGCTCTGAGCTCTACGAGGTTGATATGTAGAGATGTCTCCTGTAGAGACCAGATGCCTTGAGTGGAGAGATCTTGAAGATGAGCTCCCCAACCTCTTGGAGAGGCATCTGTTGTAAGGGTTGCTTGGGGTAACGCCTGTTGAAAGGGGGACCCCAGCAACAGATTTTGAGTGGACTTCCACCAGTGGAGGGACCAAAAGAGGCGACTGGAGGTTGCTATTTTGTCTGACAGGCAACCTGATGCCTGGGTCCATTGGGTGGACAGAGTCCACTGAGCTGCCCTCATGTGAAGGCGAGCGTAAGGAACCACATGCACAGTGGATGCCATGTGGCCTAACAGTTGTAACATCTCTCGAGCAGTTAAATGGGATTTTAACTGAATTTGTGAGGCTAACTGCACCAAGCGTAGGCAACGGGCCTGGGGAAGATAGGCCCTTGCAGTTTTGGTATCCAGCAAGGCCCCTATGAACTCTAGAGACTGAGTAGGGGTGAGATGGGATTTTGGAAAGTTTATTACAAGTCCCAGATACTGAAGGATACGGCTTGTGCAGGTTAGAGAAGTCTGGGCCTCTGACTGGGATGGAGCTCGGATGAGCCAGTCGTCCAGATATGGGAATACGAATATCCCTAGAGTGCGTAGAAATGCAGCTACTACTGCCATGCATTTTGTGAACACCCTTGTTGCCGAGGCCAGACCGAAAGGAAGCACTCTGTATTGATAGTGCTTCCCTTGATAAAGGAACCGAAGGAACCTTCTGTGTGTTGGATGGATGAGGACATGGGTGTACGCATCCTTGAGGTCTAGAGAGCAAAGCCAATCCTGACTCTGAAGGTATGGAAGGAGAGTACCGAGAGAAATCACCTTGAATTTCTCCTTGCATAGAAACTTGTTCAATTCTCTGAGATCTAATATGGGTCTGTAGCCCCCTGTAGCCCCCTTTCTTTGGGATAAGAAAGTAGGGGGAGTAGAACCCTGAGCCCTGTTGAAGAAGGGGTACTTCTTCTATTGCCCCTTGGGCAAGAAGGGTAGTGATCTCCTGACCCAGAAGGTCGAGGAGAGATGTCTGAGAATTGAACTGTCTCACCATGGTATGAGGAGGAAGGTTTAAGAAATGAAGCTTGTACCCCTCCCTTATGATGGAGAGGGTCCATTGCTCTGCTGTGATTTGTTCCCATCTGGAAGCAAAGTAAGCCAACCTTCCTGGAATGGTGAGAGGCTCTGGATGTTCTAGAGCCAGAAAGGCTAAGCTCTCTAGTTGTAAGTCAAAGTCCCTGAGGAGGCTGAGGCTGTTGGGCCGTAGCAGTCCTAGCAGCCTTAGGCTTGGCCTGTTTCAGTTGTTGCTGTCTCTTTGTAGCAAAACGACCTGCAGTAGATGACTGCTAACCATAAGCAGAATAATATTCCCTTTTTTGGGAAAAAAATCCCTTTTTGAACAACCTTTTCTTAAAAGGAGCAGAAGTAGACTTTGAAAGTCTATCTAAAGCAGAATTTTCAGCATCCATTTGGGTGGCCTTTGCTTGCCAATCTTTGCCAAAAAGGTTTTTACCTGTACAAGGAAGGTTTCCTAGTCCATCTTCAACCCAAGGTTCCAAATCAGAAGCTTGTAACCAAGCAACTCTGCGTGCACCTATGGCAATGGCCGAGGCTCTGCTGGCACCTTCAAAAGAGTCAAAGGCTGCACGGTTGGAAAACTTGGAAATATCCTGGGCATGTTTGAACCAGGTGAGGAACTCCTCCCTTTTATCTTCTGAAATAAAAGGAGATAAAGTTTGCAGGTGATCTGTAACTTCTTTTAGAAACATCCCCATATAGAGACTATAGGAGTTGATTCTGGCAACAAGCATACTGGCCTGGAAAATTCTCCTGCCAAAGGCATCTAAGATTCTGCATTCTCTTCCTGGAGGAGCAGAAGAGTGCCTTTTTGTACTCTTTATCTTCTACATAGCAGACCCCACCACAATGGAGTGGTGAGGAAGCTGAGTCTTATGAAAGCCAGGACAAGGAGGAACACGATACATGGTGTCCAACCTGCGAGAATGAGGGGAAGTGGTGAGAGGAGTCTCCCATATGCCCATCATGTGATCATAAAGAATCTCATGTATTGGTAAAGTGGCTGCCTCTTTAGGAGCCTTAGGATATTGTAAAATATCTAATTTTTTGGCTCTAGGCTCTGTCTCAGGGGCCACTGAGATGGAAAGGCCCCTGGCCACTTCCCTAATGAAGTCTTGAAAAGACAAGTCTTCTGGAGGAGACATTCTCCTTTTTGGAGAAGAAGGCTCCTGAGGATGAATCACCGATGCTTCGACAGAGACCTCTGATTCATCAGAGTCTTCAGAGGAATCGAAGTATCACCTGTCTGGATGCTCCTGCAGAGCTCGATACGCGTACCGGGTGGTATCGACATCGGGAGTGATCGGTACCGGTTCGATACCGATGGGCATCACAGAACAGTGTACCGCTGCAGTCGACAACGAAGCGGATGTCGATGCAATCATTACCGGCACCGGAACCGATGTCGGTACTGATGCCGGAGTTGGTACCGGCAACGGAGTTTGTTGCGGTACCGAAGGCGTCGCAGCTTGTATGAATGCCGTGATGGCATGCTGCATGGTCAGCATATTCTGATCCATTGACGCAACCAATGTCTGGATGTCGGTACCAGTGGGAACCACCGGTACCCCAGAACATGGCAACAGGTGATCGGTCGAGGCTGAGCCATCGATGTCAACCTGTGACCCCATAGATAAAGCTTTGGAAGCTGGAGCCTCCCGCCGGGGTAATTTTGCCGATGAGGATTCCTCGAGGGCAAGCCTGGAGGCATCTCGATACTTAGAGGGAGATCTACCCTTCGAAGACCGGCTGGATTTAAGTTTGGTTACCTGAGATCCATGTGAGGAAGAAGAAGCCCTGGAAGACGTTGATGCAACCGAAGCTGCATCCAAGGGAAACAGGGTACTGAGCTTAGCTGCTCGATTCTGTAGACCTCTTTTAGACATCATGGAGCAGGACTCACAATCTGCAATGGAGTGGTCAGGACCTAAACGTTTTAGACACCATTCATGGGTGTCAGTGACAGAAATAGTGCCGCTGCACTTCGTGCATTTTTTAAACCCAGAGGCGGGCTTTTCCATGAGGAAAAATGTCCTAGGCCTAAGGCCAAAGAAGAAAATGCACTGAAGTGAGAAAAAACAGTTTTTTTTTTTTTCTTTTTTAGAATAAAGAAAGAAAAGACCGGCGGTACCGGTCCAGCGTCGAGAAGGCAGACGCGCAACCAAAGAAATAAAATAAAATAAAGAAATTCTTCAGCGGTGACAGGAACACGACCTGCTGGCTCCGCGGAAAAGAAGAACTGGAGAGAGGCGTTAGGAAAGGCGGGAAGGCAGCGCGCAGGCACTGTGGGATGCTCCCAAAAGCTTTCCTTTTGGACGCTGGGGAGCGTTCCCGCGCAGGCTCCGTCGGTACCGACAATACCCATATGTGAAGACTCATTCCTGCTTGTTCCTGGAGATATACATTTTACATTGCCCTTAGCTGTAATTTTTTTTGAAGATGTAACTGGGATTTTGAATTATATGATCACAGTCTGACTAATACCAAATTAAATTAAAACACAAAAAAGCAATAATTTCCTTTGGAGACAGCAAAGTTCAGTATTATTCATTTGCAGGAAAAAAACATTACATTTTACCACATACACCCACGTATGAAATTAATGTTGTGAACTACTTCCTAGTACAGTTCCTGCTTCTTAGAATAGCTGCATAGCTTAATAGGATTGCAAACTAGCCTGATCCTGTAGAGAGAAGATTTTGCAATTACCTGTTAGACCTGAATAGTGTGCCAGGATACACAGATGTTGGGAATGCCATTATAATTAAAGGATTAAAGAAGTGTGTATTTTATATGTGAGAGTAATGAAACATTTTTGGTCTGACTGCTGAAGCATGCTAGATAAACTTATAGTGGATTATTTATTTATTTATTTTATTTAGTGTACACTTGTATCCCGCTACTTCCAGCGATCAGCAGCGGCTTTCTATACATAGTGGTGCGGCTGTACAGGCCAGATTTGGAACATACAGTGTGATTTCAGGGGTGGGTAAAAAGCATCAAACGGTCACATATTTACATTTGATTGTATCAGAGGAGACTTTACATATATACATTTGATTGTTTGTGAGGAGGCTTCACATATATACATGTACACATATATTACATATTACAAGAGGCGTTTCATACTGCTGTGTGTTATTCAGGCTGGCAAGGTGCCTGAATAGAGTAACACTCTAACTAGGTTAGGTTGTAATGGGTCTGAAAGAGGTGAGTCTTCAGCTTCTTCCTGAAGTCCTTCAAGTCCTTGTTTGCTCGCAGTTCATGGGGCAGTTGGTTCCAGAGTATTGGTGCAATAAATGAGAACGCTCTGTTGGTGGTGTTTGCATTGCAATTTCTCAGGCTACTCGGGACATGAAGGGTGTTGCAATTTACTGTTCTCCTGCTTCTGGTGATTGGTTGATCGGATATTAAGGTGTTGAGGTATGAGGGTGCTACATTATGAACGAGCTTGAACGTGGTTACTAAGAGCTTATATTGGACGCGGGCCTTGATGGGGAGCCAATGAAGCTCGATTAGTACTGGAGTGATGTGTTCGGTTAGGCCTTTTTTCATGATAATTCTGGCGGCTACGTTTTGTGCTAGTTGAAGTATGTTAAGGGTTTTTTTGGGCAGACCTTGTAATATAGCATTGCAGTAATCCAGGTGGGGAATGATGAGGGCTTGTGCCACTGTCCTGAAGTCAGAGTGGTCAATAATATTCCGTAGCGGTTGCAGGATTCTTAATTTGCGGAAGATGGCCCGATTGGTGATTCGGAGGTGCTTTTCCATATTTAAGTTACTGTCCAGCATCACGCCTAGGTATTTTATTTCAGGCTTTGTGGTATAGACATCATTGTTCATGGTGTGGAGTGGAGGAGTGGCCTAGTGGTTGGGGCAAGGTACTTCAGGCTGGAAGGTCGGGGGTTCAAATCCCACTAGAGGACAGCAACCTTGGGCTGGAAGGACTGGGGTTTTCTAGTCCCACAGGTGCTCCTTGTGGTCTTGGGCAAGCCACTTAACCCTCCATAGCCCATGTTCCCTGTAAAATAGTTATCTCCAAGTTATAATGCCCTGTTCAATGTAATTTCAGTTTGTTCAATGTAAACCGCACTGATGCAGAATAGCGCAGTATATAAGAGAATGTAAATAAATAAATAAATAAAATAAATGGTGACCTTGGTGGTGGGTTAAAGTCAGGTTTTCTGGAAATGCACATCACTATGAATATTGAACTGCAAAAATACCTCCTGGAAGATTCATATGGATGTGTAAGAAGAGGAATGAATTAACAACTGTGTGTTACTAAAGTCACAGCCTGCCAGTGGCATAGCGGTAGTGCTACCCGCTGCTATGGGAAGACCTGGGCCTGATTCCCAGACCAGAACTCGTTCCCCAGGCCCACTGGGGCTAGAGATGCAGAAGAGTTGGTGTTCCCAGTCCCTAGGAACTGGTCCCAGTCACTGTGCAAGAGTGACACCTAATGATCACAATTAGAGCTCACAATTGCAGGGTGCTGGTGGAAGCCTTGGTTGGAGAACATTTATATAGTGCTACAAGACATACACAGCACTGTACAGAGACATGTAAGAGACAGTTCTTGCGGGGGGGCGGAGCCCGATGTCCAGCGGGATGGTCGCATAACGCTGAGGCTCCCGAGAGGCCTACTCAGAATCCTGAATTAACACCGGACATACTTGAATTTCTGCTCTGATCTTGCCGGGGCACATTGGTGAGATGGCGGGGACCAAACCTATGCGCCTGGAATTTGGATCTCCAGCGGCTTCTCACGGCAAACGCTCCAAAACTGAACCCCCGTCCCCGCAGAAGGGGCTGGCTTTGCGCGAGGGCCCCGAAATGCAGCAGGAAATCCTCGCAGAGATTAGAGGGGTTAAGGACCTCGTGCAGTCAAACGGTGAAGCACTCCGAGCGCTGCGGGAAGATCTTGGTGTGTTACAAGGCAGGCTAGAGGGGCTCTCTTCGCGTCAGGACAAAATGGAGAGCGTATTAGACTCCCACGCGGTCCGGTTGTCCAAACTCGACAAAGTTGAACGTCAGGTGAGGGCCTTGCAGAAAGAAGTGGAAGATGGCAATAATAGAGCGCGCCGCAACAACCTACGACTCGTGGGCATACCGGAGGGAGCGGAGTCGGGAGACATGAAGGAGTTTTTATATAAAATCCTCCCTTCCTTGCTCCAAATCACCTTTACCAAACAATTGGAGATCGATCGCGCTCATCGTGTACCCACAAACATAACGCTCAACAGGAAGACCCCGCGGCCTATCATCTTTCGACTTTTGAGATATCAACATGTGGAGCAAATTCTCAGTGCCTCTCGGGCAAAGGGCCATATGGAGTTTGAGAGCCATAAGATCTCCTTCTATCCTGACTTGGCTAAACCCACGGTCGACCGCCGAAAGCGCTTTCTGGAATTCCGGCCGAGGCTTCAACAACTACAAGCACGCTATGGCCTGATGTACCCGGCCAAGCTCCGAGTCACGCTTCACAATCAGACAAGAACATTTGAGGACCCTGATCTACTAGCGGAGTTTTTGGATGCTAAAGAAGCCGACTTGATGCGTTGACTTCCAGAATATTCCTGCCAGTATTCTCATATCCGCTGTGCCTGCCATATTGGATTTGCCGCGACTCAGCAAAAGTCTGCCGAGGGCGGTTTGTTGCCTTATCTTGATGATATCTGTGACCCGACTCCATCTACCCATCGTAGCCTCGATGAGTATCAGAGACAGTGTTAATTATGGACTCTGGTGTTTTTTTTTCTTTTTTTTTATGTCTCTATCTTCCTCTCTAGGGCCTCCTCCCGCAGACATATGGTCGCCATTTTCATTGGGGGTTTTGCTTCTTCTCTAAGTTACTTTGGTACATACTTTTCAATATGGGGTGTATTAGTCAGCAGACTCGGTGATTATATCATTTTTGTACAGTTTCTGATTATGTTGTATGTTTTCCAGCGCCCATAAATTGGACCAAATCCGTAGCATTCCCACTGAACCGCTGGATACATGAGGCTGACATGCAGGCCTTTCCTTTCCTTTGGCAATCCCGCATGGTGAAATATCTTGGGGTCCATTACTGTTCTCCTTTAGAAGACACTATTAGTTTTAATGCCAAAGAGGTAGTCTCCAAAGTCCGTGAGCTCACAAATCGTTGGTCTCCCTTATCCCTTACATGGTGGGGCCGCCTAGAAACTGTGAAAATGATGATAGTCCCCAAGGTGAACTATATTTTAGAAATGCTGCCATGCTTACTCCCGCTACACACCTACAAAGATATTGAGGGCCTTCTCGTCCGCTATCTCTGGCAGGGCAAACCACCAAGGATAGCTAAGCAAAAACTACAGTCTGCGAAGGAACTAGGGGGTACCCGCTTTCCTGATTTTCTCAAATATCATCAAGCCTTCTTACTTAAACAAGGTGCCCGATGGCTAGATGCCTCGACAGACAGCAGACCAGTTTGGCTTGACATAGAAGAGGAGCTTAGTAACCCAATTCCGTTGATCCATCTCCCCGGTATGTCCCATCAAGTAGACACCCGCCATCCCCCAATGATTGTTGATACTCTTGCGGCCTTTAATACTCTCATTCTATCACTGGGCCCAAACGTATGTCCTCAGGACGGACTCCCGCTGTGGAATAACCCCAGAATTCAAGTCCTAAATAGAACGATAGCATGGAAACCCTGGTACTCTAGGGGGATCTGGACACCCCAACAGCTCTTCTCTGCAGCTCGTTGGAAGACCTTTTCTGATTTACAAAAGGAATTTGCGTTACCAGTGAAACATTACTTTCAATTGATGCAGCTTCAACACTGCCTCAAAAGTGCTCGAATCCTGCCACCCTCTGTCTCTACTGAGGACGGGCTATTAGACCTAATTCACTCTATTAGTAGTACACATGGGGTAGCCTCTAACTTTTATAAACTATTATGTCAGGGTACAGACACTGCTACTTGTAGAGCCCAGCAAGCCTGGGAGCGCGAACTGCAAACCACTTTAACCCCTGTGCAATGGAGCGTTTTCTGGAGCAAAGTAGTGCGGGTTTCCCGATCTGCCTCAGTTACCCAAACTCTCTTCTTTTTTGCACATAGATGCTTTTATACTCCAGAAAAATAGCCAAATGGAACACAACTGCTAGGGACCAGTGTTGGTCTTGTCATACTGCTGTGGGAACCCTCGCTCATGTTATTTATGAATGTCCTCAACTACAGGTTTACTGGGGGCGGGTCTGGGGTCGTATTCAACTTATCTTACACCTCTACGAGCCTCTTTCTTGGAAGATTGTGGGACTCCGCTCAGTGGCGGAGGTCCCCTCTCTTCCTAAGAAGGGTCGCTTTCTCCTTGATTTCATGCTGGGTATAGCTATATGTTTAATCACGAGGAATTGGAAGGATAGCTCTCGACTTACTGTCAATGAATGGTGGAACCTTGTCTGCCTATATAGTAAATATGAGCAGATATCTCGGAGAGCTATTCCCCATACCCAAACTCACTCTCGCTTGTCTAAATGGCAGATGCTCAATGATTATGTACAATCTGCTCATTGCTCCGACATGTCTGTTTAATGTACACTCATCATGTTTCAAATCACCGTTTGGTTTTGTCACACAATAATGTCAGTACACGCCCGTTTCGGGAATGATTAGTTTTCTAGAGAAGAAGCAGGGGGGAGGGGGGTGGTAGGGGTTTACTTTGGTGTATGTATCTCATTCTATGTATGTATCTATCTTTTAGCTGTATGTCTTCCTTTCCTTTGTTGTTATAAAACGAAAATAAAGAATTAAAAAAAAAAAAGAGACAGTTCTTGCTCATAAGAGCTTACAATTTAGTCAAGACAGACAACTGTCACCCAGCGAAGGTCCCCAGAGGCAAAGGCATGGGTATTTCACTGGGGCTTATCTTAAACCAGCACGGGGAGTGGTGTAGAGGGCCCTGCACTGCCCTCTGGATGTTGTAGTCCCACAAGCTAGTAAAGAAGTGAGTTGCAGTCGGGTGGTAAGGCTTTAGACAGGACTTTTATTCCCCTTCCGGGTGGATTTTATATCAATGGAAACAAAGACAAAAAGACCATATTCTGGTACAAAAGAAAGGAAACAAACAGGAACCAAAATATTGCTTCTATCTTCAGCTTCTATGAACAGAGCAATAGATAGCTCAAAACAGTCCTTTTTACAAACAGGTAAGTTTCTCTCTTTCACTCCTGTTACTATAAGAACATAAGAACATAATATATGCCATACTGGGTCAGACCAAGGTCCATCAAGCCCAGTATTCTGTTTCCAACAGTGGCCAATCTAGGTCATACATACCTAGCAGTTTCCCCAAGGGACACAGGTTCCACAATGCTTGTATTGGTTCAAGCATTGATATTCTGGGTCCCTTCTTAATAATGGTTTATGGACCTTTCCTCCAGGAACTTGTCCAAACCTTTTTTAAACCCAGCTACACTAACAGCCTTTACTACATCCTCCGGTAACAAATTCCAGAGTTTGATTACACGTTGAGTGAAAAAATATTTTCTTTTATTAGTCTTAAATAGTTTACCCTGTAGCTTCATTGCATGTCCCCTAGTCTTTCTATATTCTGATAAGGTAAACAATCGATCTACGTTTACCCGTTCCACTCCGTTCATTAATTTATAGACTTCTATCATATCTCCCCTCAGCCGTCTCTTTTCCAGGTTAAAGATCCCCAACCTTTTTAGCCTTTCTTCATAGAGTATCCTTCCATCCCCTTTACCATTTTGGTGGCTCTTCTCTGAACCTTTTCTAAAATCGCTATATCCTTTTTAAGATACGGCGACCAGAATTGCACACAATATTCAAGGTGTGGTCTCACCATGGAACGATATAGAGGCATTATAATATCTTTTGTTTTATTTTCCATTCCTTTCCTTATCATACCTAGCATTCTATTTGCTCTCTTGGCCGCCGCTAGACACTGGGCTGAGGGTTTTAACATGGTATCCACAATGACGCCTAAATCTTTTTCCTGGGTGTTGGTTCCTAATGTGGAACCTTGCATCGTGTAACCATAGTTTGGGTTGTTCTTCCCTAGGTGCATAACCTTGCACTTGTCCACATTTATTTATTTTATTTTATTTATTTATTTAAAGTCTCTTCTATACCGCACTATTCAGCATCAGCGCGGTTTACATTGAACAAAGAATTTACACATTTCCGATGGTACTTTGTGTTTACATTTGAACAGGAAGAAATAACTTGGATAACAGGGGTAACTATTTACAAATTAAGACAGGTAACTATTTACAAATTAAGACAGAATCATGAACATTTCTTGGTTTCAGCGTTATCCTCTTGCAATTTTCCACAATCCTCTTGGGTTTTAACAACTTTAAATAGTTTTGTGTCATCTGCAAATTCGATAACCTCACTCGTTATTCCACTTTCCAGGTCATTTATGAATATGTCAAAAAGCAGCGGACCCAGCACAGATCCCTGGGGTACACCACTATTCACCTTTCTCCATTGGGAAAATTGGCCATTTAGCCCTACCCTCTGCTTTCTATCTTTTAACCAGTTCCTGATCCACAATAGTACACTGCCTCCTATCCCATGACTCTTTAGTTTTGTCAAAAGTCTCTGATGAGGGACCTTGTCAAAGGCTTTCTGAAAGTCCAGATACACAATACCAACCGACTCACCTTTGTCCACCTGATTATTCACTCCTTCAAAAAAACATAACAGATTAGTAAGACAAGATCTTCCTTGTCTAAAGCCATGTTGGCTGTCTCCCATTAGGTCATGACTATCTACATACTGAGTAATTTTATTCTTTATGATGGTTTCTACCATTTTTCCCGGTACTGATGTCAGGCCACCAGTCTGTAGTTTCCCAGATCACCCCTGGAACCCTTTTTAAAAATTGGTGTTACATTGGCGATCCTCCAATCTTCAGGTATTAGAGATGATTTTAATGATAGTTCACAGATTACTAATAGCAGGTCTGCAATCTCATATTTCAGTTCTTTCAACACCCTTGGATGTATACCATCCGGCCCAGGTGATTTGCTACTCTTCAGTTTATCTAATAGTTGTAATACATCTTCCCGATGTATCGATATTTCCTTCAATTCTTCCGCACCTTTAAATACCACTTCAGTCATGGGCAACATCCCTACATCTTCCTCAGTAAAGACTGAAGCAAAGAATTCATTCAATCTCTCCGCTATCGCCTTGTCACCTCTTAGTGCTCCTTTAACCCCTTTATCATCTAATGGACCAACTGACTCTCTCACAGGTTTTTTGCTACGAATGTACCTGAAAAGGTATTTACTTCGTGCTTTTGCTTCCGCAGCAAGCTTCTTCTCAAATTCTCCCTTTGCCTGCCTTATCAATGCCTTGCATTTGACTTGCCAGTGCTTGTGCTGTTTCCAGGTTTCGTCGTTTCGCTCTTTTTTCCATTTCCCGAAAGATGCTTTTTTGGCAACAACAGCCTCTCTGACCTCACCTTTAAACCATGCTGGCAGTTTTTTGGACTTCCTTCCACTTTTCTTAAAGCGTGGAATATAGCTGGTCTGGGCATCCAAGATAGTATTTTTCAAAAACAGCCAAGCCTGATGTACGTCTTTAACCTTTGCAACTGCTCCTTTTAGTTTTTTCTTAACTGTTTTCCTCATTTTATCATAGTTTCCCTTTCGAAAGTTAAAAGGTAGTACTGTGGATTTCCTTACTATCCCTCCTTCACTAATCAAATCAAAGGCGATCATGCTATGATCACTACTGCCAAGTGGTCCCAACAGCCTTATCTCTTGCACTAGATCTGGTGTTCCACTAAGGACTAGGTCTAATATGGCTTCCCCTCTGGTCGGTTCATGAACCAGCTGCTCCAAGAAGCAGTCATTTATTTCATCTAGGAACTTTATCTCCCTAGCATGTCCTGACGTGACACTGACCCAGTCGATACCGGGGTAGTTGAAATCACCCATTATTATTACTGCACTGTAACGTTTGTTAGCTTCCTTGATTTCTTTGAGCATTTCATCATCCATTTGGTCATTCTGGCAAGGCGCTTGATAGTACACCCCCACTGCCATTGCCTTCCCCCTTTTACATGGAATTTCAATCCATATAGATTCTACAGCAGATTTTGTTTCCTGCAAAACTTTTTTTTTTTTTTAAACGTTTATTTTCATTTTACAACAAATAAAAGTAACAACACACCAAAAGATACAAATACACACATACAATAAGGAAAACAACCCCTATTACCCCCCACCCCTATGCTTCTTCTCTAAGCTAATAAGAGTCATCACATAAGCGCTTACACACAACAGTTATAGTACAGCAAACAAGCAGAAGGGTATTGATGATACAGGCTGATCCTGTGGCAGAAATGTATACAAAATTAAACAGTCAAATGAGAGCATTTAGCAGTTAGAACATAATCATGGAACACCTTCCTTTTAAACAAGTAGTGAAGGGCTTGAGTGGAAGAGATTGACATACAAGGTAGTTGCTCATAATTACAGTAAAAATGGACATGATTCCACCAATCATTGAGGCTCAGATGGGAGCCAATTTCCAGTATTTCGTAATGAAGGAGATAGGAAATAGCTATGCCCAGTAAATGGGCCTCCTGAAGAAACACTAACTCAGAATAATCATGATTAAGAGAGCTAAGGATTGTCCTTCTTTGGAATGGACTATTGATGCCTTTTACAGTCAGTAATGATAAAATACATAAAGCCAAGCAAAATAGTTAAACAATCTGAGAAAGAAACATAATAGCGCACAGAGTTACACAATGTCGCTCATAGTACCTGTAAATGACTGCAGAAACAACATGATAGGAATTAAACTAAGGAAAACCATGAAGCGCCCCATATAACAAATAAGCACCGAAGTGCCTTAGAGAAGAAGCAAAACCCCAGAAATTACTGGCGGCCTGATGTCTGCGGGGAGAAACCCCAGAGAAGGCCTAAATTGAAACATAAATCCTACAGAGCTATACGGGCTCCGAAACTAACCAAGGAGCTCATCGTGGAAAGAAAGGAGACCAATAAGGTATATATAAAAAGAAAGAAAAGTCCAGGCAGTCTCCGTTTCAGGCAGCGATCACCGCATCGGGCCATTCAAAATGGCGGACAGTTCCAGCGGATTCTATCCAAGCTGTTGGATTAGCGCATCTGGTCTGCTTCTTTGGAAGCTAGAAATGTTGCTAGCAGATCAGGATCTTCGAAGGTACGAGTTTGGTTATGGAGAGTCACTTTGAGCTTCGCTGGGTATAAGATGCCGAAGCGAGCCTGTAACTGTTGAAGTCTAGGTCGAAAAGCAAGGAGTCTCTTCCGACGGTCAACTGTGGGCTTAGCCAAGTCAGGGAAGAAGGAGACTTTATGATTTTCAAACTCCAAATGACGATTCGCCCGGGCAGCATTTAGAATTTGCTCAACTTGCTGATATCTCAGTAGACGAAAAATGATGGGCCGGGGGGTCGTCCGATTGAGCGCCATGCTGGTAGGAACACGATGTGCTCGGTCAATTTCCAGATCTCTGTGAAAAGTAATCTTCAGCAAGGAGGGAAGAGTTTTGACCAGGAATTCTCTCATATCTCCTGCTTCCGCGCCCTCCGGTACACCAATGAGCCTTACATTGTTGCGACGGGCTCGATTATTGCTATCCTCTAACTCTTTTTGTAGATTCTGTATCTGACGCTCAGCCTCATCCAGTTTCACCAAGCGCACCACGTGCGAGTCGAGGACCCCCGCCATATTGTCCTGCCGTAATGAAAGACCTTCAAGTCGATCCTGAAGCACACCAAAATCTTCTCGCATGGCTCGGAGCGCTTCTCCGTTGGACTGCACCAGTTCCTTCACACCACGTATTTCCTCCAAGATCTCCTGTTGCATTTCGGGGTTATCCCGAAATGGCACCATCTTTTGTGGGGAAGGCAGCTCTGTCTTGGAACGTTTTCCGTGTGAAGAAGAGGGAGATCCGAAGTCTAAGCGCGCTGGTTTATGGGCCGCCATCCCCCCCGAGGCACCCCGGTAAGTTCGGAGCAAAATATTAAGTTAATGTAGGTATTAAGTCAGGATTCTGAGTAGGCCCCTCGGGAGCTTCAGCGCAAAGCGTCTAACCCGCTGGACATCAGGCTCCGCCCCCCTTCCTGCAAAACTTTAATCCTTTCTGACTCAATGCCCTCTCTAACATAGAGAGCAACCCCTCCACCAATTTGATCAGCTCTATCATTACGATATAGTTTGTACCCAGGTATCACAGTGTCCCACTGGTTGTCCTCCTTCCACCATGTCTCTGATATTCCAATCATATCTAACCTTTCATTTAGTGCTATATATTCTAACTCTCCCATCTTATTTTTTAGACTTCTAGCATTTGCATACAAGCATTTTAGAGAATGTGTTTTACTCATATTAATTTGGCTATTGTTAGACATGGGTAATTTGGGATCTTTAAGCTCAGTCTGCTCCATACTTGAGGGCATTTGGGCTACTTTACTCTTTTGTGGAACCTCTCTGCTTTTGGTAGTATCCTTCAAAGATACATTCTTCCGAACCATCCGCTCTTGGGCGACTGTCGGCTTTCCCCTAATATCTAGTTTAAAAGCTGCTCTATCTCCTTTTTAAAGGTTAATGCCAGAATACTAGAAAGTCTTAACAGCCTCTTCAGCATAAAGAGGTAATATGGTCAGCAATAATGAGTGTACAATCCATGCAATCATCTAAGGGTTGTTCCCCATGAATATCAAGTTGCATTTCCTCACATTCCCCTTCAGACTGTCCTTCTTTCGGATTGTAAAAAGTGCTATTGCCAAACAGTCTCTCCTCACGGCACTGAGACTTCCCCTCCTCCTCAGTAACAGAGTGGAATGGAAGATTACCACATTCTCTATAGTTTCTTCCCTGAGAGCCCCACAAACTCTGACAACTGCAGGGAAAACTTCTGCATTCAGCTTTCCTTATATTAGAATTAAACAGCCTACCTTCTAGCTCCCTTAGACCGGAGTTTTTCAGTACAGCTGAGTTAACAGGTTCCCACTGCCTTTTCCTTTCAGCTTTTCCTCTGACATGAAAACGTCTTCAGGCCAGAACTCCTTTTCCCTTCTGTGCCTGCAGCTGGGGTGGCTAGCTTCCTCGGCTTTCCTAAGCCTGGCTCCAAGACCGTGCTCTCTGCTACCTTCGTGGTAAACGTCACTGAGCTTGTGCTTGTCTGTATGCTGCTCTCTGGAGCAGTCTCTGTGGTTGTCCCTTGTTGCTCTGGAACTGGATCTCTCAGCTCTCTCAGCTCTCCTGGATCCACATCTTGTTCCACCACTCGTCCTCTCGGCTCCACCACATCTGGTTCCATCAGCTCTGCCCCCCCTAACTTCAGGTGAGTTAGTTTTATGTGCGTGTGTCGTAGTGTCTGCCTGAACTCCGCCCCCTCTCAGCTGCCCTTCATTATCTAATGAATCCTGAGCCTGCTTGCTGCTTGGGCGTGTTCTCCCACCTTGTGACATGGTTTGTATACGTTGCCTACAGCAACTCTGGGCCATGTGCTTCTCTGAGCTGTCAGTGTCAGATCCATTCTCTGCAGTTTTACCTATCTCCATAGGTTCTGATAGATCTACACCATGACACAACACAACAGTCAAGACAGACAACACAGCTGGGGACTAGGATATATCTATTCTAGAGGAATGGTAAAGTAACACATAAGAGGTGAACAGGAGACTAGGGGGATCAGGATCCAAAAGCAGTCTCAAAGAAGTGAGTTTTTAGCCTGGATTTGAATAGGGCCACAGATGGAGCTTGGCGTACCGACTCAGGTAATTTGTTCTAGGCATAAAGAGCTGCAAGATAGAAAGATCGAAGTATGCAGTTAGCAGTGGAAGAGAAGGACACAGATAGAAGGGATCTGCCAGAAGAGCGGAGTTCTCAAGGAGGGGTATAGGTAGAGATAAGAGGAAAGGTAGTGAGGAGCAGCTGAATGAAGGCAATTATAGGTCAGTCAGGACTATACCAAGGACTATGCAGCCGCACAGGGCGCAAGCACCGAACGGGGCACTCAATATCATCACTGGACTTCTTGGAAGCTCAAAAAGAGCAAGTTACTGAACATGGCTGGGTGGAGAGGGGCACCAGATTCATTAGTTGCATTTCTAGCTTAGTACAGTCCTGAGATCAGTTGTAGAAGTTTGATCTGGATATGGAAATGGATAGAGAGCTCATGAAGTGACTTGAGAAGAGGGGTAACATGAGCACAGTGACGCTGGTGGAAGATTAGCTGTGCAGCTGAGTTTTGAACAGATTGAAGTGATTCAGTGATTCACTGAAGTGACCCCATTGCTCGCTTAAATGAGTTGGGAAGTCATTCATATGTTTATGTTTATTAAAACTTGCTTACCCACCTTTCGATGCACAGCGAAACAGGAGTAGAATCAAAATCAAATAATCAAGATAATAAATTGAAGCTAATAACTTAATAATACAAATTTAAATAAAAAGGAGATGCAAAATTGAAACAAGTGTAGCATGTGTGAAGAGATTAGACGGTGTTGCAGACTACCTCTCCTCAAGAACATCCCCAAAAGCCAACCCAAAATAATAAGCTTCGAGGCCTTTCCTAAATGTGATAATGGAAGTTTCAACTTAAATACTGAGGAAGAGTGTTCCAAAGAACTGGGGCTAAACATGAAAAAGCAAAATCCTCCCCTCCCTCCAGGGCAGTTACAAAGGAAGGTTTACAGTGCCAAAGCAGCACTACAGACCAGGTCCTGATGGCTGGAAGCCCAAGAGCACAACCAACTGTTGAGTCAGTATTCAGTGCTGACAGTCAGCATATTTCTTAAATGCCAGCCAATGAACAATGTGCTGTCCCCTCCCCCCCCCCCCCCATGGATTCTAACAAAGTACTTCCAGGGAAGGGTTAACTCTTTTGTGGGCCTTAGGCAATAAGTGCATTGTGCCCTCATCATAATATACATACAGCTTTAACCTCCCCCCCAAAAAAAATAACTTGGGAATGCCAGTACATTAATGACTATAAAGCGTAGTTACTCACCTGTAACAGGTGTTCTCCAGGAGCAGCAGGAATCAGTCCTCACATATGGGTGACGTCGGCGCCGACGGAGCCCTCGCGGAGCAATTTTCCCCAGCTTTCAAAGAAAGCCTTTGGGATTTGCAGCGCGCATGCGCGGTCTCCTTCCCGCCCAAGGGTGCCATCTTAGCCAGTCTGATGACATAGCTAAAAGACAGCATAAAAATTTGCAAAAAAAACTTAAGCAGATGATTGCAACTCCAAGGGGAGGAGGGAGGGTTGTGAGGACTGATTCCTGCTGCTCCTGGAGAACACCTGTTACAGGTGAGTAACTATGCTTTCTCCAGGACCAAGCAGGAAGTCAGTCCTCACATATGGGACTCCCAAGCTTAAGGCTACCGGAGACCCTAAGAACAAAAATGAGCTCCCTCTAGCTCAGCGGTACAGAAGGAAGGAATCTTCACTGAATTATTACCCACCGGTAGCCCCCATCCGGGATGGAGGGTAGGAGTTGCTCAAACCTCGAAGAGATTTCGGAGAACTGCCTGTCCGAAAGCACTGTCCCTGCGGGACTCCCTCTCGAGGCAGTAATGGACCGCAAAAGTCTGGCTCGAAGACCAAGTAGCGGCCCGGCAGAGCGGAGGTAAGCCACTGACGTAGCCTTCGCCCGAACACAATGAGCCGTGACTCGACTTTCTAACGAGAGTCCGGCTGCTCCATAAGCCCAAGCGATACAGTCAGCAACCCAGATGGACAGAGTACGCTTGGAGACCGGGAGCCACAATTTATTGGGGTCAAAAGACACAAAAAGCTGAGCAGCTTTACGGTGCTCCCGCATACGGTCAAGGTAGAAGTTCAATGCCCTTCTACAGTCCAGGGTATGCAGGACCATTTCAGCTCGGCTGGAGTGTGGCCTGGGAAAGAAGGTCGGAAGTACCACCTCCTGATTGATGTGAAAAGGGGAGACCACTTTTGGAAGAAATTTTGGGTGAGTCCGTAGGACTACCCTATTTTTGTAGAACCGAGTGTAAGGGGGATCAGACACGAGGGCCTGCAATTCACTTACGCGTCTAGCGGAAGTGAGGGCTATCAGGAATAAAGTTTTCCAAGAAAGAAAACGGAGAGAACAGGTAGCCATAGGTTCAAAAGGCGGACAGGTGATCCGCTGTAAAACCACATTCAGATCCCAGTCAGGTGCTGGCAGGCGCAGAGGTGGTTTAAGTAGAAGGAGACCTCGGAGAAACCTCGCTAAGAGAGGGTCGCTGGAAAGAGGTCTGCCGTCCACCGGCACATGATGTGCTGAAAGAGCACTGAGGTGAACTTTGACGGAGTTGGACTTAAGTCCCAGATTAGAGAGGTAGAGCAAGTACTGCAAGATCACCGACACCGAGCAGGAGAAGGGATCCTGAGACAGCTGGGCACACCAAGCGGAAAAGCGACGCCATTTAAGGGCGTAGCATTTGCGGGTAGAAGGTCGCCGAGAAGCTAGGACGACCTCTTCCACCTCTGCCGGCAGTAGAAGGGGAGCAAGGACTACCCTTTCAGCAGCCAGGCTATCAGATGTAGAGATCTGAGGTTGGGGTGTAGCAGGGACCCCTGATCCTGTGTTAGGAGATCCGGTTGAAACCCCAGAGGGAACGGATCCTCTACCGCTAATTGCAGCAGGAGTGGAAACCACGGCTGTCTGGGCCAGCGAGGAGCTATCAGGATCATGGAAGCTTTGTCTCGGAGAACCTTGAAAAGAGTTCGAGAGACTAGCGGGATGGGAGGAAAGGCATACAGAAGGCTCTTCGACCATGAGAGCAGAAAAGCATCCGCCGCTACTCGAAGGGGATGCGGCTGACGAGAGCAGAAGCGAGGAAGTTGCCGGTTGAGAGGACTGGCAAAGAGATCCATCGTGGGGAGGCCCCACTTCAGAAAAAGTTTCTGAACTACCAAGGGATCCAGGCGCCACTCGTGCGGCTGGAGGATCCTGCTGAGTTTGTCCGCCAGGCAATTTTCTTGGCCTGGGAGATAAACTGCCTTGAGAAGAACGCCGTGGCTGACGGCCCAAGAGCAGAGCTTCTGTGCTTCTCGACAGAGAAGGAAGGAGCCCATGCCTCCCTGTTTGTTCACGTAGAACATGGCAACTTGATTGTCCGTCTGGACAAGGACGGACTGGTGAGAAGTCAGGTGGGAGAAAGCCTTGAGAGCCAGACGGATTGCTCTGAGCTCCAGGAAGTTGATCTGCTGAGCAGACTCCCATGTGGTCCAGAGACCTTGAGTACATGCCCCTTGGCAATGCGCTCCCCATCCTAGGAGAGAAGCATCGGTCGTCAGCACTTGAGCCGGCGGAGGGGACTGAAAAGGCATCCCGACACCAGGTTCGGCCGATGAAGCCACCACTGTAGAGAAGAGGCCAGCGGGCCGGAGACGCGCACTAAGTCGGCTAGGCCACCCGTAGCTTGTTGCCACTGCTTGCGAAGGCACCACTGAGCAGGCCGCATATTCAGGCGGGCATTGGGGGTCACGTGGACGGTGGAAGCCATATGGCCGAGTAGTCTCAGGAAGCGCCTGGCTGAGACCAGGGACTGGCTGCGAAAACGGCCGGCTAGGTCCATGAGCCGTTGAGCCCTGTCGAGAGGCAGGAAATCTCGTGCCTGAAGAGTGTGCAGTCTTGCGCCGATGAACTCGAGATTTTGCGAGGGGAGCAAAGTGGACTTTGCGAAGTTTATGACAAAGCCCAAGTACTGCAGAAGAGTCACAGTGCGGTGTGTGGCATTTGTGACTTCTGGAGAGGACGATGCTCTGATGAGCCAGTCGTCGAGGTACGGAAAGACATAGAGGCCGTGAAGCCGGAGATGAGCCGCCACCACCGCGAGACATTTTGTGAAGACTCGCGGTGCGGAGGATAGGCCAAAGGGCAGTACTCTGTACTGGTAATGATTTCCTGCCACCACAAACCTTAGGTATTGGCGGTGGCTTGGGTGGATGAGGATGTGTGTGTAGGCATCCTTTAGATCCAAGGAGCATAGCCAATCTCCCTGCTGGAGGTAGGGCAGAAGGATTCCAAGGGTAAGCATCTTGAACTTCTCCCTGACGAGGAACTTGTTGAGGTTGCGCAAGTCCAGGATGGGTCGGAGGCCTCCCGTTCTTTTTGGTATTAGGAAATACCTGGAATAGAAGCCTTGACCCCTCAGGTGGTGGGGCACCGGTTCCACAGCCTGTTCCTGAAGAAGACTTGCTAGCTCCTGAAGGAGTAAGTCCCTGTGCAGAGGGAGTCTGAGAGGCTCTCCGGGAAATAGGAGGGAGGAATCTGGTGGAAGTGGAGAAGATAGCCTTCTCTCACAACATGAAGCACCCAGGCATCTGAAGTGATGTTGGACCACCTGTGGGCAAAGTGAACCAGCCGGCCTCCTGTGCTGGGAGGAACCAGCTGAGGGGGAGAGGCTATGCTGATGAAGTCAAAAACCCCCACCCTGCTGAGCAGGGGCCGGTGGTGCAGGCTTGGGGGCTTGCTGCCTACGGGACCCGTTACCCCGTCCCTTGGCCTGCTGACCCTGTTGGGGAGCTGCGGAGGCCTGATATTGAGGGTAGTGTTTATAGGCAGCCGCCTTTCTCGGGTAAAAGGACTTCTTTCCCGAGCCCTTCTTCTTCTGGGAAGGGGCGGAGGTCTTCCTAGAAAGCCTAGTCCTGGTGAGAGTCTCTGTCTCGATTTGTGCAGCCTTTTCAGCCATGGGCTTGCCAAAGAGGTTCTCACCTCGGCAGGGGACATCGACCAACTTGTCCTGCACCCAGGGTTCAAGGTCAGACGACTGAAGCCAAGCCTGTCGGCGGGCACCGATGCCGGCTGCGGCTACTCGAGCCGATGCTTCAAAGCCATCATAGGCTGCTCGGGACATGAATTTGGAGCATTCCCGAATACCAGTTGTCAAGGCTAGGAACCTCCGCAAAGGTTCCTCGGATAGCCCAGCGGAGAATCCGGCTATCTCTTTAGCCAGGTCTCTGAGATACATGCCCATGTAGAGCTGGTAGGTCTGGACCCGACAAGCAAGCATAGAGCCCTGGAAACACTTCTTACTGAGGCCATCCAGGTTACGGGCCTCCCTGCCAGGAGGCACCGAGGAGTGCATCTTCTGGCTCTTAAGCCTATGCATGGCCGATTCCACTACCATGGAATGGTGCGGTAGCTGTGCTTTTTGGAAGCCAGGACTCTTGCGGACTCGATAGATGGAATTGACCCGCTTGCTTAATACCGGCGACGATGCCGGACTCTCCCACATGCGGAAGAGTAGTCATTCCAGCATGGGAGGAACCGGTACAGTAAAGTGCTCCCTGGCGGGAGAGTCGTACTGAAGGGCATCGAGTTCTTCGGCTCGAGGCTCCTCCTCAGGATCCGCAGGGAAGGCCAAAGCCTTGGCCATATCCCTGACGAAGTCCGAGAACCGGGCATCCTCCGGAGGGGACTGTTTCTGAGGTTCGGACTCAGGTGAGTCCGAGGGGACACACCGAGTTCGAAACGAATCAGGTGACTCTTCCTCTTCAGACTCCCAGGCCGACTCCGAGGAGGAATCGGTGGGGTCGGCTCGGGCAGGCGGAGGCGTCGGCCGCCCCAACACCGAGGGAGTCGGCGTCGACGACCTCGGTCCCGAACGGGAGGCCGAGGGTGACCTCGACCGAGGATCGACTCGAGCCCGCATGGACTCGAGGATCGGCTCGGTCTCCGGGGTCGACTTAGACGTCGACGTCCCGGCGGTCGGGGCAGAGGCGCCAGCGAGGCTAGCGATCAGTGCCCGCTGCTGGTCCATGAAGGCAGATAGTCTGCTCTCCAAGGCCGTCAACCTGAGTCCGACCTCAGGTGACCCAGCAGCCCCCGACTCGGGCCCCGACGGCGTCGGGCCCGACGTCGGACCCCTTGGAGGCGAGTCCAGAAGGACTACAGGACTTACCCGAACAGGCAACTCCGACTCCAGACGAGGTCGCTTCGGGAGATGCTCCTTCTCCAAGGACCCGGGATGGCTATCGGGGCTATGCGACCTGGCCCTCGCGGAGCCAGGAGCATCCACCGACGCCGCCCTCGCGGGTTTCACCTTCCGTCGATGGTCCCCGGAGGGAGAACCTCTGTCGGAGGAACTCCGGCGATGGTCAGAGCTGGAACCTCTGGACGCCGAGGCCTCCGGCGAGGTCCGGGTACGGGCGGGATCAGCGAAGATTCGTTCGCGCTGGTGCCGCCGACTCCTTAATGCTTTGGAGGACATTTTGCTGCAGGCCCCACAGATCAGTCCTTCGTGATCCGGGCCGAGGCAGCGGAGGCAATTATCATGTGTGTCAGTGAGTGACATATTTTTGTCACACTGAACACACCGCTTGAAACCACTGGCAGCCATCGGGGGAAAAAGGGCCCCTGCAAGGTCAAAGGACCGGGCTGCCAGCGAAAAAACCGAAAAACGAAACTGACAGAAAATCAGAAAAACCGAAAAATAACAGAAGGACTCGCAACGGCGTCGCGAGTCTGGGCAGGAAAAAGACCGGCGTCGAACCGAAGAAAAAATAGAAATAAATCACTAAAATCAACTTTTTCAGCGGGGACACGACGGGTACGTCTGTAGGGCTCCGCGGAAAAAAGAAGACTGGCTAAGATGGCACCCTTGGGCGGGAAGGAGACCGCGCATGCGCGCTGCAATTCCCAAAGGCTTTCTTTGAAAGCTGGGGAAAATTGCTCCGCGAGGGCTCCGTCGGCGCCGACGTCACCCATATGTGAGGACTGACTTCCTGCTTGGTCCTGGAGAATTACAGTAATTACATTAATTTTAGTAAATTCAAATTTATGGTGGTATTAATGAGGAACTAAATCTGATACATATATTAAACTATACAATAATTACAAAACAATTGGTTCCATAACCTTATTTGTACTTAGAATCTATTCCATACCATAACTCCCAGAACTCAAACAGCTGCATGAACATGTAACGCTGAAAATATTTCCACATGACCTAGAAGCTGACTTGACAGTGAGGTTCATTCCCATCATGGAATATGCAAAACACAGCCTTGGCAGAGGCCCTATAATACCAATGCACAGAACAAACTGGACAGCGATAGATCCTTCCACTGAACCTACACACTAAAATACCAGATCACTTCTGTTGCACGTGCAAAACACGAACTGATGCAGAATAAGAAATCACAAATTAGAAACAGACAGACAAAAATGGAATTGGCAGCACCAAGAAGGCTAGAGACAGAAATTCAATATCTCCTGTACTGTACAAAATCCAAAGAGGGAAGTGAAGCAAATTTTCCAGTGCTGGCATTTTTAAGTAACTAAAATATGGAAAAAAAATTCTTTCATTTCTCTTTTCCCTGTTCCTCTTCTTGGTTTTCTCCTAAGTCCTTTACCAGGATCTTTTTCCCATTTGTTCTCCTTTCTCCTGTATTCTTCCCTATATCTGACATTGATCTTTCCTTTTAATCTTTTCTTTATTTCTCGCCTCTGTCTCTCTATCACCCTTCTTTCTCCATCTCTGTCACACTCCAGTCCTCAGTCTCTCTCTTTTTTAACTCTCACCTATCAGTTTTCCCACTCAGTCTCATCCCCCTAAATTCTCTTGCATGCCCTCCCTGCCCCTCACTCTTTCTCCAGCTTCCTATTCCTTTTGTCTTTCACCCACTTCCAGTTTTCCCATTTCTACGCATTTTCCTCATCTCCTGTGCCTCCTTCATTCCTTCCTTAGCACCTAGTCCCCATGTTCCTCGTTTTCCTGCCTCTCCTCCATCTTTCTTTCCCCAGAACATGGCTCTTCCCTAAGGTCATAAGATGACTGCGGGTCATGGAGGAAAGGCTGAGCCATCCCTGGTTTTGTTTCCCTTGCGCTGAATGGAAGTAAAACCAGGATTGTCTCAGCCTGAGCCATCTGATAACCCTTCTCCTTAGCTCCTTCCTCAGCATCCGGCCCCTACCTCTCCTTCACCCCACTTTTCCCAAGATATGATTGCTTTCCAAATATATCAGGGCTGCTGTTAGGTTTTGGAAGGAGAGAGTGTTTATTTTCTGCCAACTAGGGGGATCACTACAGTGACAGGGAAGGACACTAGGAGACAGGGCCAGTGAGAGACATACGTCTCTGTCAGAAGTAGAGAAAAGTACTGCTGCGAGCTCCCACAGGGAAGTGCAGAGGCATATCTGTGGGAAAGAGACGGCTCAGTGTATCTGTCTTACAGAGAGACAGAGAACTGATTTGTAGAAATATCTTACCCACTGGTCATACAGAAAAGTCATCTAGTATAATGATATTATAGTGTAAAATAATTAGGATGCCTTTAGGATTCGTTTTATTCTCAGAGATAATCTAACTTTGAGAAAGGATTCCAACTGGCAGTCTGACTAAAAAGAGCAGCAGGAGGCCATGAGTGACTGGGAGAAATCTGCCAGGCTTTTAAGGGAACCCCAGCCTAAATATTGTGAGAAATAGTAAGGGTCAGGGACGGCGCTACCATTAGGTAAACTAGGTAGCACCTGCCTTCTGGGAGCGCTCATTGCTGTTGTGGCCGCCCCTCTCCAGGGCCAGCAGTGGCGGCAATGGCAAAGAAATCATGACACAATGCTTACCAAAGGCTCCAGCAATACATCGAAGTTCCTTTGCCATTAAGAACATAAGATATGCCATACTGGGTCAGACCAAGGTCCATCAAGCCCAGTATCCTGTTTCCAGTAGTGGCCAATCTAGGTCACAAGCACCTAGCAGTTTCCCCAAAAGACACAGGTTCCACAATGCTTGTATTGGGTCAAGCAGTGATATCCAGGGTCCCTTTTAATAATGGTTTATGGATCTTTCCTCCAGGAACTTGTCCAAACCTTTTTCAAACCCAGCTGCACTAACAGCTTTTACTACATCCTCCGGTAACAAACTCCAGAGTTTGATTACATGTTGAGTGAAAAAATATTTTCTCTTATCAGTCTTAAATAGGTTACCCTGTAGCTTCATTACATGTCCCCTAGTCTTTCTATATTCTGATAATGTAAACAATCGATCTACGTTTACCCGTTCCACTCCATTCATTAATTTACCGACTTCTATCATATCTTCCCTCAGCCATCTCTTTTCCAGGTTAAAAAGCCCTAACCCTTTAGCCTTTCTTCATAGGAATATCCTTCCATCCCCTTTACCATTTTGATGGCTCTTCTCTGTACCTTTTCTAATAACGCTATATCCTTTTTAAGATACGGCGACCAGATTTGCACACAATATTCAAGGTGCGGTCTCATCATGGAACGATATAGAGGCATTATAATATCTTTTGTTTTATTTTCCATTCCTTTTCTTATGACACCTAGCATTCTATTTGCTCTCACGGTTGCCGCTGCACATTGGAGTAGCAGTGGTGACAATGGGGGCAGGGGAGCGGCAGGATGGATTGGTCTGCCTAGGGTACCTCCAGTCCTTGCACTGGCCCTGGTAGGGGTTATACTAACACTATTACTACTTATCATTTTCAAACTGCACAGTACTATAAAGACACAGAAAGGACAGCCCCAGTTCAATAGAGCTTACAATTTGGTCTGATTGCATCATAATTCTTAGGAAGGAGTAGGTGCGTAAATGGTTATACATGGAAAGAAGAGAAGGAAGGTGAGACATCTGGTGTAAACAGCAGCACAAGTGCAGAGGAAGAGACAGGGCATTCTAAGAGTATGTCTATGGCCTCCTGTAGTCCAGTAAGCAAGAGAAAGATTCCTTTAATAGGTCAGTAGCAACAGCTGTGCCTTCCGATGCAGCTCTGCAAAGGCAGGTGTCAATTCCCATCTGCACAGAAGGCAAAGGAAGGCAGAGACGGTGCAGAGTGTGGGGACATTAGAGAAGCAGCAGTTAAAGCCAATGGGCCAGAGCATCAGGTGTATCCTATTCCCTGCTGAGAAGCGCATGCAGCTGGTTTATGGCAAATACAGAACTGAAGAATCCTCATGGGCAGGATTTGCATCAGAATCAGATATGGAGGTTCTTGAGGATCTGTTGTTAGTGTGCTAAGTGGTGAGGAGGTAGGAAGTGATACTGGGCTGCCTGGGCCAACAGGAAAGGAATGGAGAATAAAACCAAAGATATTATAATGCCTCTGTATTACTCCATGGTGCAACCACATCTTGAATATTGTGTGCAGTTTTGGTCGTCATATCTAAAAAAGGATATAGTGGAATTAGAAAAGTTACAGAGAAGAGCAATTGGAATGATAAAAGTGATGGAAGGATACTTCTATGATGAAAGCCTTAAAAGATTAGGGTTCTTCAGCTTGGAAAAGAGATGGCTGAGGGGAAATATGATAAAAATCTATAAAATCATGAGTGGAGTGAAATGGGTAAGCGTAGATCAGTTGTTTACTCCTTCAAAAAGTAAAAAGACTAGGGGACATGCAATGAAGCTTGTGATAAGGAAGCTTATCATAGCTCAGGAAGGAGCTATAGAAAAGGTGAAGTGACTCTGAACAAGCAACCTGTCAGTTCTGGTAGAAATAAGAAAACAGAATTTTTCCATAAAAGACTACCAGTCCCAGAATGCACCAGGTTTCCAACAGCCATTAGAGGAGCTGAAGTAGGGAAACGTGTGTTCAATCAGGAGGGCTATGAGGTAATTCCCAAGCACTCATATCAAAGGGCAGGGCCTGATTCAGCACAGCTGCGCTGTGCTAGGATGGAGCACTCATCAAAGCAGAATAAAGGTAGAGTTTATTCTACAGAGAATTATCCTCATCCTCAGTTTCATCTGGGAGATCCTCAGAATCAGCTTGGAGATCCTCAGCTTGGACGTCTTCATCATCTGGAGGATCATCAGAAGCAGAAGCCAGAACGGACGGACAGAGAGGGCAAGAAACCCTTTGGAAGAAAGAAGAGAAAAGCATTTGGGAGGCCTAAAGGAGTCCAGAGCAGTACGTATACTGGGAGACATTCAAAAGGCCAGCATACACCATTGGACTGGGGAAAGCCAGAGGAATGGTGCTGCAGAGCTAGGAATCTCCAGACGGTACCTGTGAGGGAGACGGTTGCACATGGAAGGGACCCTAGGACCCATGCCAGAAGGTACGTGAAGAGAGATCCAGTGTCCAGGGATCTGGATTGGAAGGCTGGACATAAAAACTGGACTACATACTGGCCAGGCTATTTAGAGAGGAACTCTAACAGCAATGGAAGCTCAGGTATGAACACTGATCTATGCCCTAGCTATAACCTTGAAAGACATCAGGGAAACAAGTATTCTCCTGAGAGTGCTACATTGAGAAATTCCTCTGTGCCAATCCATGATATTGAACCCATGATTGTTGAAGAAGGGGGAGCGGTCTTAGATACAGGCTGTGAATATATGGATTGCTCTCTGTCTAAACTCCTTTGGTAATTTACTGTTACAAAGTACAAGAACCATCACAAAGAAATACAAACTTGTTCTTTAATCTACTCAGAAAAGCTCCTGAGTAGGATTTTTAGCCACGCAGTAGAAAGCAAGCCAGCTAAGGGGTTTCAGCTGGGTAACTGCTAGCAATTGAGCCTTACCTAATTGCTTGTGAGCTCTGAGGGAATCACTTCTGAATCTATTTGTGAAGATATAAGAAGTTAACCTGAAAAGAACAGTTTTTCCCTTCTTTGTGGGTTTTGCTTGCTGTTTGAAACACTGCTAAGAAAATATTAGCTAAAGCCTACAGAAAAGACCAGTTTGTTACCAATCAGGTCTTTATTCTTTTGCTTTGATTGCCTGACAAGTTCAACTGTTGTTTTCCTGATTTTGTTTTTCCAAGTTTAACACTGAAAGCAAGTATCCTGTTTTATGTGCTACCAAGCATATCTGTGTTGGGAGAAATAACCCCATAAATAAATATCTTATTGGCTTTACACTCAAGCACAACTAATTATTGTGAGCAGCTGTGTCTGGTGTGAATGGACTGCATTTCCCACAATCCCTTGCAAATCATATTGATATATGCACTTGCCAAGACTGTGAACATTCTCACCCAGGCAGCCGTCTGACAAGCTACAAGGTAGCACATTTAAGACTAATCAGAGAAAATATTTTTTCACTCAATGTGTAGACAAAATGGAATTCATTGCAGAGGATGTAGTAAAAGCAGCAAGTGTAGTTTGGTTTAAAAGAGGTTTGGACAAGATCCTGGAGGAAACGTCCATAAACCTTTATTAAAGTAAACTGGGAGAAATCATCTGCTTACCCATGGGATAAGAAGCATGAGATCTTTTGAGAACCTGACATGTACTCATGACCTGGATTGGCCATTGTTGGAAAAGGGATACTGGGCTTGATGGAGCTTTGGTCTTACCCAGTATGGCATATCGTATGTTCTTATGGAGATGGAGGTAATTGTACCCACGCTAATAGCTGGCCACACGCTACCAATCACAGTTGCAGCTCAGTTAGTGTGTTCCAAAACTCATACTACCTGCATCTCGCCCATAGAATGCTTCCTATCCCCTTCCCAAGGCAATTTTTAAAGAAGCTGATAGGATATTATCTGGGTCTTTGTGGTATAATAAAACTCCTTGGACTGAGTTAGGAAAATTACATTTTCCTAAGGTGAAAGGTCATGAAAATTTTCCCCAATTTTACTTTATAATACTGCTTATCTGTAGTGGGGAGGTGCAGGGTGTGTTTCTGCTGATGTGGCTGATCCTTTGAGTTGGCTTGAGCACTGGATTGTTCCCATGATGAAAGATGTTAATCAAATCACAATGGGTTTGGTAGTTTATATAATATATACGAACTTTCAAAAGATTGAAAGGATGGCTTAAAATAAATTTCAGAGCTCACTTTTATCACCACTGTGATACAGTCATGCATTAAAATGGAGAGTAAGCCTATGTACTGGGAAGAATGGGGGATGTTAGGTAGAGCTCAAAGGCATGCCCCTTTGGTGACCCTTCAGAGGTACATTGGAAGATACCTTGGAGTCGGGTATATTTTTGTTAACAATGTCTAAAGGAGTTGGAAAAAGAACAAGCAACAGTTTTAAGCCTGCTGTGTCAGCTTCAACTCCTAAAACATCCATGACATGCTCCATGGATAACCATATAATGCCCAAGACATTTGCTGGCATGATCTCTGATCTAAGTTTTCTTGATGCCTTTCCTACATCTTCAAACGCTGCTTTAAGTCCCTTTGCAAGGATTCTCTTCCCCCCTCTGCTGGTTAAAGAGGCAATCCAATAAAAGCTGATTCAGTTGCCTCTTTGCTAAACCTATCATTTTGGCGAACAGTTAATTTACAAGATGCACAGGTTCCTTCCAAAATTAGTTTGTTGGACATTTGAAAGATGGTTACTTCTACTAATATTCTGTTGAAAGGGGTTATGGATCAAGTGGCTAACTTTTATTGGAGACTGAAGAAATTTCAAGATCAGGATATTAGTCTGCCTCAGTTTCAACAAACACTTGAAAAATTGGACTCACAAGTTGTGTCTTGTCAGTATGTTAATACATTAGCTATTAAGGATAGTTTTAATTCTTCATAGGCAATGTGAGTCTTTAGAAAATTTGATGTGTTTGAAAAATATGAGGTTCTTAAATTTTCCTCAAACTCACAGTTTGTTTCCTTTGATTTTGCAGAGAAAGTATTTTAAAGAGATTCTTTTCATCTCTTATGCTCATACGCTTCTTGTTTCTAATTTATATTGTATACCAACTAGACCAGATTGGGATTGATTTACCTGTTAGTTTGGAACTTTCTAGTTTCCTGAAATATCTCAAGATGAAATCTCACCAGAGCCACTCTTGTGGTTTCTCTCTTATTAGAATCAGATAAAATTATGGTTAAGAAAGCATACTTTCAGAAGAAATGCTTTCTATTTTGTGGTAAAAAAGACACATTTTTTCCTGATATGTCTCGTAATACACAAATGCATAGGAAAATCTTTTGCAACTTGAACCATGAATTTTAGCAACCGTTGCTACTTATTACCTTTGTTTTCCTTGCAAATGTGTAGCTTATCTTGAAGGACTACCAAATAGGACTGCTACAGCTAGAAAAAGATCTGCACTGTATTTATTTTCTGGAATATACTTTAAATCTTGGAGAAAAAGGGAATTCTTTGGGTCAAAGTTGATAAATCTGTGTATTTTAGAATTCAGTGTTTTTGCTGATTAGTCAGAGAGCTTTTCATTAGTCAGAGAGCTGATTAGTCAGAGAGCTTTTCATTTAAATCAAATCAGAGTATAGCTTAGCATAGAAAGTAAAATAGAGTAAATAGTCTCTGAGTAGAAAGCAAAGTGTAGTTACTCACCTTTAATAGGTGTTCTCCAGGGACAGCAGGAATCAGTCCTCACATATGGAGTGGGTGAGTGGCCTAGTGTTTGGGGCAAGGTACTTCAGGCTGGAAGGTCGGGGGTTCAAATCCCACTAGAGGACAGCAACCTCGGGCTGGAAGGACTGGGGTTTCTAGTCCCACAGGTGCTCCTTGTGGTCTTGGGCAAGCCACTTAACCCTCCATAGCCCATGTTCCCTGTAAAATAGTTATCTCCAAGTTATAATGCCCTGTTCAATGTAATTTCAGTTTGTTCAATGTAAACTGCACTGATGCAGAATAGTGCAGTATATAAGAGAATGTAAATAAATAAATATATGGGTGACATCGGCGCCAATGGAGCCCATGTGGTAATCTCTCAAAGAAAGCCTTTGGGAGACACACCACGCATGCATGTCCCCTTCCTGCCTAAGAGTGCCATCTTGCCTCAATATGATATCATAGCACAGGATGGCAAAAAACAGCAAGAAGCAACTCCACAGGGAGGAGGGAGGGTTATGAGGACTGATTCTGGCTGTCCCCAGAGAACACCTGTTACAGGTGAGTAACTATGCTTTCTCTGGGAATAAGAAGGAAGTCAGTCCTCACATATGGGACTCCCCAGCTACAGGCTACAGAAAAAAAACTATAAAAGCCATGGGTGAGCAGAAAAGGTGAGCTGTGAGCAGCAGCAACTGAGTTGGGAGACAACAGACTGCAAGCAACCCAAATGTCTAGCGAGGAACCAGTTCATAGAAACATAGAAAAATGATGACAGAAAAAGACCACATGACCTATCTAGTCTGTCCTTCCATATCAACAACTACAACAGTCCTCTTTTTTCCTTTAGAGATCCACTGTGTTTGTCCCATGCTTTTTTAAATGCAGATACTGTCCTCATCTCTACCACCTCCACTGGGAGACTATTCCATGGATCCACCACTCTTTCCGTAAAGAAATATTTCCGCATATCACTCTTGAATCTATCTCCTTTCACCCTCATCCCATGTCCCCTTCATAGAAGAACTTGCTTTCAATTGAAAGAGGCTCTCCCCTGTGCATTTATGCTATGGAGATATTTAAACGTCTCAATCATATCACCTCTATCCCGCCTTTCCTCTAAGATGTACATATTAAGATGCTTAAGTCTGTCCTCATATGCTTTATAATGAAGACCACTAACCATTTTAGTAGCCACCCACTGTACTGACTCCATCCTGTTTATATCCTTTTGAAGCTGCTGTCTCCAGAATTGCACACAATACTCAAAATGAGGTCGCACCAAAGACTTATACAGAGGCACTATTGTCTCCTTTTATCTGCTAGCCATTCCTCTCCGTATGCACCCAAGCATCCTTCTAGCTTTTGCTGTCGCCTTTTCTACTTGTTTAACTACTTTAAGATCATCAGACACAATCATGTCTAGGTCCCGCTCTTCTTTAGTGGACAAAAGTACTTCACCCCCTATACTATATTGCTCCCTTGGATTGCTGCAACCCAAATGCATGACCTTGCATTTTTTTAACATTAAATCTCAGCTGCCAAGTTCACTGGTAGCCCAAACACAGCAAGAGCTGGAGGACAGGAATTGCCTACACCCCAAACAAATGATAGAGTACTACCTGGCTGAAGGCACTGTCCTGATGGGACTCCCTCTCCAGGCAGTAATGAGCTGCAAAGGCATGGACTGAGGATCAAGTGGATCCCGGTTAGATTTCCGACAAGAACGCAGATTTGCCACTGAGATTGCCATGTCTGGGCACTTCGCATTGTGACATGGCATTCCAGCAATAGACCAGCCTGCTCAAAGACAACAGTGATGCAGTCTGCTACCTAAGTGGACAGGGTGCATTTAGAGACATAAGGCGATGGCAGACAGGCAGAATGCTTCAGAAACTTAGCTGCCCCCCACCACTATCTGACATTCACCAGCAGAGAGCACAGTCAGTCTCCACCCACTGCACCCTGCAAGGTGCTCCAACCAGACACATGCTAACTGCAGACAGTCTGCTAGCTAATACATAGTGCATGTTCCTCAAAGAACGGTGTGCACCCAAAAATTGGATATGAGCACACACACCAAGCAGGAATGTCAATGATTGGGCCTCAGAAAAGAGAACCCACAAATATCACTTGAGAGAAATGCTGCATAGCAATATGGGGGAACCTAGCCATGCCATGGTCACTGCTCAGTCAGGGTGAGAGTGACCTCCCAGCATGACATGCTGTGGTCGGGCACTACAATGTCCCAGCCATTGCCCTATGCCCTGTGCAGATGCATCCTGCCCAGGCCACCCTGTCCGGGCCATACCCACAGTACCTTGCTCCTCATTATGCACATTGGCAGGCTAACACTGGAAACAGTGCAAGCAGTGTGGGCTCAGTAAGGTGTAGGCAGCCACATCACACTGGATAGACATACACACACTCCCACACCTATGTCAGCATTGTGCAAATATGGAGGTATGTGGTAGCCCTGGCCGCCACACAAGTCCTGGGCACAGTGCGTGCATTGCTATGGTACGCAATACTGTTGGGGTCACTCCCCGGGGTGGTAAACACTGTCAGAAGCAATACCTCAAACAAACTCCACAGATATCCATGGTATCCCCAGGGAATGAGCTGTCCCTGTGGTAACAGTGCGGTGCAGTACATACAGACAGCATGTCCAAGAGCAGAAGGTCACAAGTTCAAGTCCCAGCTGTGGCTCCTGCCATCCTTGTCCTTATATTTTACCCAATACTAAACCATGGTAAAAATGACGGAACCTTTATTGCAGAGAACATAAACATGCCCGAAACACCTATATTTTACCCTACAGAGCACAGACACCATAAATATATGCAATACCTAGAGCAGAGTCTCCCAACTGCATTCCTGGAGGGTCAAACACCATTCAGGTGTCATGCTTTCATGCGCCGTTCCCATGGTATGCAAATGTATCTCATGCATATTTATTAGGGACTAATCAATATGTAAAATAAGCCCTCAATTTATACTTCGAAGGATGTTGATAGTATTCACACTATATTAATTAAACAAGCATTGCCTCACTATACAAATTAACCAGTGGCAAGAGGTCTCAGACTTTCAGCGGCAATGCTCCAATGATTTTTACGAGCAATGTGCCTGATTGCATCAACGACCCCAATATGCCTCTGAATTTTTTCTTTTTTCTTATTTATCTCTTTTTCTTCTTCTTTTATACTTAAAAACTCACTTTCAATGTTTTTCTGTTATCACTTGCAATGCTCAAATACTGTGGATTTTATCTCATATTTTGAAATCCTCTAAAGCTTTTGAACTGTCACATCTCAGTCTTCTAATAGCATACTTGAGAATGTGCTTCACAGCTAAATTAATGTGTATTACTGCTTGTTCATACGTGCATTTTCATCTACTGATTGTAGCATTTAATTATTGCTTATCTGGTCATCGCTGATCGCTGATCAATTCCCCGACGCCATCTAATAGGTACCGCACTTTGCGTTTCGTTAATCCTCTTCAGGGGGATTTAAAATGATCACAGCTCAATATTATTGCACTGTTGAACTATTAATAGCACGATCTACAACACAAAATATATTTATGCGTCAGTTTACCTAATGTAACTATACTGCAGACTTGAACAGGATGTTACAGTTTCCATTAAATCACCTACCTATGACACTCACGATCATTCTTTGTATTTGCGATCATCAGGGCTTCCTTCTGACCTGGTTTACTGAATGTCCCAAAAAAACGCCGCGCATGCGGATAGCTGTACTCACCAGACTTTAAAAGGCTTTTACGTCACTAGAGCAGCCTATCAAATGATAGTACCTGCCCATAGGGGTTCACTTGGTTAAACAGCGTCATACTTCCAACTTAAATACAAGCCCGCCATTCAATCCAATTGTTCAAACCTGTGGCTCCCACCGTGCCTAAACGGAAAATCCATCGCTGTTCATGGATTACCAGAGTTTGAGCCCGAGTTTTCCCCCCTTGTCCAGCCATCACCCTGTCAATCACGAAACATCTGAGATCGGTAAACTGATGTTGATGTTGTACACAATGTGCCACTATGGGGGACTCTAATGATTTACACTTGAGCCGGCTCTTATGCTCATTGATCCTCACTTTTAATGGCCTTTCAGTTTTCCCTATGTAGAGAAGTTTACACGGGCACCTCAAAGCATACACAACAAAATCGGAGGTACATGTTGTTGAACATTTCAAAATGTGCTGTTGCCCTTGATATTCAAATTGTGTAAGCTCCTCAGTTATCATGCAAATATTGCATGCTCCACAGGGTTTATGACCTCTTGTTTCTGACTCGATAGTTCCTGATGAAGATCTTAGCCGTGTTGGACTCAAACTGTCTTTTAAATTAGAGTGTCTGGTCCACACGCACCGCACCGTTTTGTCTTCCAGTCCTGGTACGGACTTTAGTACATTTTGATGTTTTTTTATAATGCGTTTCAGATCTCCACTAAAAGGAGAAAATTTAGTGATCAGATTGATAGTATTATCATCCATGAGGGATCTCTTCGGTGTGACTTGCAACAGGAGGGCTCTATTGTTGAACAGAGCACGCTTGTAAGCTGTTTTAACAATTGATTGAGGATACCCTCTATCATATAGATCTTTCATCAATTTTTTTGCCTGGAACTTGTACTCTTCCGTACTGGAACAATTCCTTCTGTATCTTATGAATTGGGAGAAGGGTAAACTGTCTCGCAGCTGTCTCGGATGATTACTATGGTAGTGCAGAATTGTATTCCTGTCCGTAGGTTTTTTATGTATAGAGGTCAACCAGCCATTTAGACTCTTTGTTACTGTAACATCTAGAAATACAATTCGTTGCCAATGGCTTGTTGAGGTGAATTTTATATTAGAATCCACCTGATTCAACCACTCCACAAACGAATTGAATTCAATCTCCGAACCATTCCATAACATAAAAACGTCATCTATGAATCTTTTCCACAGAAGCAATTGCGATTGATATGGAGAATTATCCAACCACTTTCTCTCAAATCCAGACATATACAAATTTGCCACTGAAGGGGCACATGTGGCACCCATGGCCACTCCTGATCGTTGTTGGTAAAACATCCCTTCGAACTCAAAATAGTTGAAAAAAATTGTGAGTTCTGCCAAATCCGAAATGAATTCCAACTGGTTGGAGGATATATATGCTTGTTCGCGTAAAGATGTTATTATCGCTGTATGAGCTGCTTGTTGAGGAATGCTCGTATATAACGCAGCGACGTCTGCACTACCATAGTAATCATCCGAGACAGCTGCGAGACAGTTTACCCTTCTCCCAATTCATAAGATACAGAAGGAATTGTTCCAGTACGGAAGAGTACAAGTTCCAGGCAAAAAAATTGATGAAAGATCTATATGATAGAGGGTATCCTCAATCAATTGTTAAAACAGCTTACAAGCGTGCTCTGTTCAACAATAGAGCCCTCCTGTTGCAAGTCACACCGAAGAGATCCCTCATGGATGATAATACTATCAATCTGATCACTAAATTTTCTCCTTTTAGTGGAGATCTGAAACGCATTATAAAAAAACATCAAAATGTACTAAAGTCCGTACCAGGACTGGAAGACAAAACGGTGCGGTGCGTGTGGACCAGACACTCTAATTTAAAAGACAGTTTGAGTCCAACACGGCTAAGATCTTCATCAGGAACTATCGAGTCAGAAACAAGAGGTCATAAACCCTGTGGAGCATGCAATATTTGCATGATAACTGAGGAGCTTACACAATTTGAATATCAAGGGCAACAGCACATTTTGAAATGTTCAACAACATGTACCTCCGATTTTGTTGTGTATGCTTTGAGGTGCCCGTGTAAACTTCTCTACATAGGGAAAACTGAAAGGCCATTAAAAGTGAGGATCAATGAGCATAAGAGCCGGCTCAAGTGTAAATCATTAGAGTCCCCCATAGTGGCACATTGTGTACAACATCAACATCAGTTTACCGATCTCAGATGTTTCGTGATTGACAGGGTGATGGCTGGACAAGGGGGGAAAACTCGGGCTCAAACTCTGGTAATCCATGAACAGCGATGGATTTTCCGTTTAGGCACGGTGGGAGCCACAGGTTTGAACAATTGGATTGAATGGCGGGCTTGTATTTAAGTTGGAAGTATGACGCTGTTTAACCAAGTGAACCCCTATGGGCAGGTACTATCATTTGATAGGCTGCTCTAGTGACGTAAAAGCCTTTTAAAGTCTGGTGAGTACAGCTATCCGCATGCGCGGCGTTTTTTTGGGACATTCAGTAAACCAGGTCAGAAGGAAGCCCTGATGATCGCAAATACAAAGAATGATCGTGAGTGTCATAGGTAGGTGATTTAATGGAAACTGTAACATCCTGTTCAAGTCTGCAGTATAGTTACATTAGGTAAACTGACGCATAAATATATTTTGTGTTGTAGATCGTGCTATTAATAGTTCAACAGTGCAATAATATTGAGCTGTGATCATTTTAACTCCCCCTGAAGAGGATTAACGAAACGCAAAGTGCGGTACCTATTAGATGGCGTCGGGGAATTGATCAGCGATCAGCGATGACCAGATAAGCAATAATTAAATGCTACAATCAGTAGATGAAAATGCACGTATGAACAAGCAGTAATACACATTAATTTAGCTGTGAAGCACATTCTCAAGTATGCTATTAGAAGACTGAGATGTGACAGTTCAAAAGCTTTAGAGGATTTCAAAATATGAGATAAAATCCACAGTATTTGAGCATTGCAAGTGATAACAGAAAAACATTGAAAGTGAGTTTTTAAGTATAAAAGAAGAAGAAAAAGAGATAAATAAGAAAAAAGAAAAAATTCAGAGGCATATTGGGGTCGTTGATGCAATCAGGCACATTGCTCGTAAAAATCATTGGAGCATTGCCGCTGAAAGTCAGAGACCTCTTGCCACTGGTTAATTTGTATAGTGAGGCAATGCTTGTTTAATTAATATAGTGTGAATACTATCAACATCCTTCGAAGTATAAATTGAGGGCTTATTTTACATATTGATTAACTTCTATACCCTCTGGAATTAGACCTATTAATTGGTGTAACCACATATTTATTAGGGACAGCATGAAAACCCGAACAGTGTTTGGCCCACCAGGACCGGAGTTGGGAACCTCTGCCCTAGAACAGAGGCCAACAGGGGTACAAGCACCCACACCCATAGGCTCCATTATCCAATGCCTCATGGAGAGGCAGGCTGTTGGGCCCTGCGTGCAGCAGCATCTCCCAATACTACCACTTGCATACCTTAGCAATGCCGCCCTAAACTGGGGAATATGTTACACAAATATCAAAAGGTTGCTATGATTAATGGCAGATAGCAATTCTTAAGTTAAGCACAATTTGCTGATAGAGCTGCATCATAGCAACCTTTCTGATATCGGTGGAGTGTGTTTCAGTTTTGGTTTCTGACAGTGTTTTCCACCCCGGGGAGTGACCCCAACAGTATTGCGTACCATAGCCATGCCTGCACTGTGCCCAGGACTGGTGTGGTGGCCAGGGCTGCCAAAAGCCTCTATATTTGCACAATGCTGGCATAGGTGTGGGAGTGTGTGTCTGTCTATCCAGTGTGTTGTGGCTGCCTACACCTTACTCAGCCCACACTACTTGCACTGTTTCCAGTGTTAGCCTGCCAATGTGCATAATGAGGAGCAAGGTACTGTGGGTATGGCCCGGACACGGTGGCCTGGACAGGATGCATCTGCACAGGGCATAGGGCAATGGCTGGGACATTGTAGTGGCCGGCCACCACCTGCACGGACAGGGTGGCCATAGCATGTCCTGCTGGGAGGTCACTCTCAGCCTGACTGAGCAGTGACCACGGCATGGCTAGGTTCCCCCATAGTGCTATATTGTATTGCTCTCAAGTGATATTTATGGGTTTTCTTTTCTGGGGCCCAGTCACTGACTTATCTGCTTGGTGTGTGTGTGCTCACATCCTAGCTTTGGGTGCACACATCTTCTTCAGGAACATGCATTGTGGACTAGTTAGCAGACTGTCTACAGTTAGTATGTGTATGGCTGGAACATCTTGCAGGGTGCAGTGGCTGGAGACTCACTGTGCTTGCTGCTGGAGAATGTCAGATAGTGATGGGGGGCAGCTGAGCATTTCCAGGCCTACTGTCTGTCTGCCATTGCCTTATGGATGTGTACAGATCTGCACTGACTGCCTTGTAGGGGTGCCTGTTCCCCAGAAGGACTGGGGGTTGATGGTCCCTTCTACTGCCACCATTGTAAGGATGTAGAATGTGGATCTGTTGGTGGGAGATCCTGTCCCCCAACCTGAGCCAAAGAGGATGGGTTGGGTGGTGCTACATAATCCACCTATGGATCCAACCCCCCCTCCCTTCACTTAAATCATGTGACCTTGGCACCCACACAGGATATGCACTATTCTGGGTGCATCATAGTCCACAAGGGCTAGACATGATTGGGAAATACAGATGGACACTGGTGTATCTTAGGTGTGTCTGCAAGGACTACCTATCACACACTGGCACTGATGGCGACCTGCAGCATAGCCTATCTCAGCTAAGCCAGGTGCTGCGGACCTGGTGCTGGGTACCCCACCTCGCCCTCAGGGTGAGCACAGTACCCGCACAATGTGACGGTCTGTAGCTGCTCTGTGCCAGTAACACACATGGTCAGTTCCCTCTACCAGGCCGAGGTGCTGTGGGGGTGCATACCCCATCTTGTGATCATCTGTAGACTGCTGATCTGCATGTGCAGTGCATCAGGGTTACGGGTGGGTTAACCCTATCCTGGTAACCACAGCAGACAGTTTGTGTGGTGACCTGCAGTCCTTCTGTAGCCAGCCAGGTGTTTGTTAGTAGCTATAGAGATGTAGCCCACTGGTTACTTCACTGAATGTGGAGGCAGAGGTCTTGGGTTTGATCCCACAGTGGTGTTATTTGATAGGGCTGTCTGAGGCATTTCCTTTTTTAATTTAAATTAGTGCTGCCAGCAAAAACAAACTCACAGTGCTGTAACCTTAAGGTGCCTCATAAAGGCCCTATAAGGTGCCTATAAGGTGCCTCATATAAGGCCCTATAAAGCGCCTTATAAGGTGCCCTATAGGGAACATTATAGGGTGCCTTGGCGGACACTGCACTTTATAATGTGCCCTCTGGAGTGCCTTATAGGGCGCCTTATGTAGCACCTTAGGTTACGGCACTGTGAGGGTGTGTTTGCTGGCAGCACTAATTTAAATTAAAAAAAGAATGCCTCAGACAGCACTGATTTAAAGTAAAGGGTAATGCCTCAGACAGCCTTATCCATTAAGCCCACTGGGGATTGAACTCATGATCCCTGTACTATCAATCAGCATATTAGCCACTGTGCTACTCCTCTGCTGCTGTGTTTGTAGGTCAGCGCGCCTACTTAAGACTAACACGCGTTAACGTGGCACAGCTCCCTCTATCCCGCAATAATGTGCATGGCGCATATTGTTGCACGATAATGCACGATTGCTACGTTTAGACCGGAACGCCCACTCCTTTTATGGCATCCTGCACATTATTGCTGGGCGCACATTAAGATGGTTTAGTAAACATACCCCCTGTTGTAACTGTTTAGTCAGCCATTGCTGTGTGAAAAGATATAGCACCCTGGTTGATACAATACCCTCACAGCCAGTGGTGATGGGTTTGAGACCCCAGTGTGCCAACACTGAGATAAATGCATAATAAATGAATCCTGGTAAGAAAGGTCAGGCACATCACTGCAATGTGTGCCTACAGCATAGATCTTTATATATATTGTTTGCGCCACCATTTCCTGTGTACCAGCTGTGGCACAGGCACGGGCACGTTGCTAGCGTGCCTTAATGATGCGCTCTGCACGCGTTGAGGCGTGGAGGCATTCTGGCGCGCATGAGCAAGGCATTGCAGAAAATGGCTACTCGCTCAAGAAAGCTAGCATTCACATGCAGGGAGCTACGGCACCTTGCAGGGCTGATCTGCACTAGGAAGAGTAAACGTTTTCCAGGCTCATCAAAGTGGCAGGACCTGGGGCATGTCCAGAAGGCCTGGGACCACGTCACAAGGCTCTATAATTGCCTTGCGGACTACCCACGTGAGGTAAGCGTATGGGGACAGGTCAGTATATCCATATACATATCCATTGTTGATTGTAGCTGTGCATGCTGCTGTGTGTAGGCATTCTATCTCATTTATGTTTATTAGTTAAACCCACGTGATATACCGCCTATGTATCATATCAAAGTGGTTTGCCCTATCCCCAGGAGGCTAAGGACCTGATCACAGTGTTCCAGATGTCAGCCTGGTGTTATGGCAGCTGCTGCTGTTCATATGTTAAAATACACCGTAACACAAGGAGCCCCTAGATCTTCCTAAAGAGGTTTGCTAAACATCATGCTGATATGGTAGGTTCTATAGTTGCAGGGTCACACATCTGCCCTACCCCTAGGGGTCCTGAGACCTGCTCCAAATGATCTGTCAGTCACCCTGGTGGTATGGTCTATGCTGCTGTTGCTGTGTTATAATCCACCCTATCCCCAGGAGTACTGAGACCCCATCAAAGTGGGCTGTCAGTCACCCTGGTGATATGGTTATGTGTGCATTTGCAGGTTAAAACATCTGCCCTACCCCCAGGAGTTCTGAGACCCTATCAAAGTGGGTTGTCAGTCACCCTGGTGGTATGGTCTATGCTGCTGTTGCTGTGTTATAATCCACCCTACCCCCAGGAGTATTGAGACCCCATCAAAGTGGGCTGTCAGTCACCCTGGTGATATGGTTGTGTGTGCATTTGCATGTTAAAACATCTGCCCTACCCCCAGGAGTTCTGAGACCCCATCAAAGTGGGCTGTCAGTCACCCTGGTGGTATGGTCTATGCTGCTGTTGCTGTGTTATAATCCACCCTACCCCCAGGATTTCTGAGACCCCATCAAAGTGAGCTGTCAGTCACCCTGGTGGTATGGTTTATGCTGCTGTTGATGTGTTATAATTCACTCTACCCCCAGGAGTCCTGAGACCCGCTGAAAGTGTTCTGTCAGTCACCCTGGTGATATGGTGTATGTTACTGATGAAGTGTGCTAAGACACCCTATCCCCAGGAGGCCTGAGACCTGATTGCAAAGGTGGGCATGGCATCTAGATATTGTGGTAGGTTGTGCCGGGTTTGGACACACATTTGCCCTATTCCCCGGAGGCCCTGACCTCATTACACATGTCTGTTATGGATCCTGATGTTATGGTAGGTGCAGCTGTGAATGTGCTCTAAACCATACCACCCCCAGGAGCCCTGAGACCTGATTACTAAGGTCTAAAACAAATCCATATATCATTGAAGTGTATGCATATGTGTCACTGCACACATGGCCAGACCCACAGCCACACATGCAGGTGGCACTGGCAACTGTTAGTGGAGGACACACTGACCAGAGGAGCAGGAGAAGCACGATGCTGAGCACAAAGATGTGTGATATGTGTTGGCCACCCACCAGAGATATATGGTCATTAATGCACCCTCCCATTGCTTTCCACACCTAGGTAGAGGACCTACGGAAAAAGCATTGGGAGTTGCGGCTGCACTGCCTGGAGGTCCTTGCCCGCCTACAGAGGCGGGCAATGTCACAACGTGGAGGTGATTGTTGCGGCCTCTGCAGCTCAGTAGAAAATGTCACAGTGGCCCACCAGCCTCTGCACGGCCAAACTATGTACATGTGATTCACATAATAGTGTGCTAATGACTGTCCTCCCCCACAGAGGATGCTCCTGCTGCTGAAGGCCCCTCCACATCAGGGCACACATCAACATGCCCCACTGCCCAACGCAGAACAGAGGAGGAGGAGGAGGAGGGGGCAGAGGAGGAGGAGGTGGCAGAGGAGGAGGCAGCAGAGGCGGCGGAGGCAGAAGAGGATGATGGGGAAATGGAGGGGGTGGAGGGTGGGGTGGGAGGGGAGGTTGAGAGTGCCTCTGTTGTTTTGGGGAGTGAGGAGGAGGAGGGGAACATGGAGGGTGGCGAGGGTGGGTGGAAGGTGCCGGGGGGAGGAAGAGTGGGAGGAGGGGGTGTGGAGGGGGGAAGGTGGGAGGGAACACAAGACAGCACAGGGCACTGTGGGTCCCTGCCAGCCGCCACATGTGTGTGGCAATGGTGCCCATCTGGGTGTAGCTATGCCACCCATTGCCACAGACAGGTCCCACACACATGCCACCACACAGACACCTGGCACCATGTGTGTATGTGGTGTCAGGTGCATACGGGACCTATATGTGGCAATGGACGGCGTGGTGCAAAGCATGCGGGCCCAGGACCGCACCATCCGGTGGCTGGCAGGTTCCATTCAGTGGATGACTGCCGAGATGCAGCGTGTGGTGGGTAGGAGCACAGCATCTCGACAGTCATCCCCTGATAGGCATCCCAGGAGCGTGTGATGGCCCCTGTGGCGCTCATACACATGCACTGTGCTGTCCTGTCTTCCGGGACTCAACATTTATTTAATTATGTTATGTTTTAGTTATTTTATTGCTTTTATATACCGCGCTCTCTAAAATCAGTGAGGTTTACAGATAACAGATTTGTGCAGAATAAGGGAACTGTTATGCACTTACATTGAACGGCTGATACAACTTGTTTCTCAACTGGGGAAACTATCTACAGCCATCTAACACTAACCACAATATAAACATGAGATGACTGTCTAACAAGAGTTGTCTGTAACTTACAATTGTCAAATGTGGGCATTGGTATATAATACCCTTTGTAAATAGGTTGTAAATACAGTTTTATTACTCCATCACAATGGTCATGTGTCTCCCTGACAGACAGACTGTGGACGTAAGCATGGGACATGTGTTTAAATCACCATGTGTATGCATGGTAGACATGGGTATCATACATGGACCATCTCCACACACAGTTGCGGGGGCTGCCCATGTGCGTAGGCGTTTGAGTCCCATGTTGTCCCTGTGATGTGCCAATGTGGAGCGTGTCCCAAAATCTTTGGTCACGTGCATGCTGTGTGCAATGTGTGGGAACCATATCTGATGCACCATGCTTGTGTGCCAATAGGGGAAAAGGCTAGCAGCAGGTTTGTGGCATGGAGGGTAAGATGGAATGCTGTACCCAGGAGCTGCACAGGGGGATAACTGTTGAGGGCGACATAGGTCAATGCATGTCACAAGGATGAGCGGTGGGGGACTACAAGCGCTAGTGAAAAGTGATCAGCTGACTGAAGCAAGCCACCTTTGTCTGCCTGTGCCGCATGTAAGCCTATGTGGGAAGACAGCCATGTAGGCCCTGGTGTGGGTAGGGAGAACGGTCACACATGTGTGTCCAATGATGGAGAGTATATGGGGTGGGAGAGGGTGGCAGATCCCTACACCAGACATGTACCACCGTGAACATCTTCCTGGGCAATGGGAAAAGACGGGTATACTCACACGCATAGGTAGTGGGGTGGCGACCTGCCACAGCCCATGGCACACAGGGCATGGTATGACCTATGGGCGCTGATAGGTGGCAGTACAGACATCCCACCCCTGAGGGGCATGGGTAAGGCACATGTGGGCAGGGAGACAACAGGAGGTGCAGGGTACATAGGGGGCCACAGTGCCACACATTGGAAACAAACACATAGGATGTAATAGTTCAAGATGGTTTATTCATACTGCTCACATTCTCTGTGGCCAGCCACGGTGACCACGGCCCAACCCACCCCTCTGTTGTGGGGCTGCTGGTGCAGCCTCTGGTGCCGGTGCTGGCTGCTGTAACCGTGCTGCTATGGCCTCCTGAGCATCTGCAATGCGGAGAAGCGCCCCTGTTATAATGTCTGTTGTTGTCTGCAGCTGTTGGATCCCCTGGTTAGTGGCCAACAGATCGTGGTGAATGGCCAACAGAGCCTGACAAGTGCCTGTGGGTGGGACCCAAGGTGATATGTGAGATACCTCTTTCAAACCCAAACATCACACATGCACATGTCAGGCATATCCCACCAGATCAGTCTGCAGAACAATCATGCATGCCACAACTATCAACGCATGACCATGTTTAGATCTGTGTATCCCATGAGCCATTCTCATGCCTCAAAGGGGTCTTGATGAGGGGTCATGAGAATCACAGATCTCACACATGGCACAGTGTTGCAGTTTAATCTGTCAATGCTTGATCTGCACACTGGTCATCTGAGATAGGTCAGATGACGTGAGGGGTCCTGGCACACACATACATATATCTGGGGGGCCCTCTTTTCTATAATGCTGGCGTACAGTGCAGATTATGTTGACAAACTATGCTGCATAACAATACCCATGGAGAGGTGTCTGTCAAGTAGGGTGTCTGGGTGACCTGGGATAGGTGGTTTCCTCTGTGCGCTTAATTGGGGTATATGGCCATGCACAGTGTGCATGTGTCTGAGCCCCTCACACATGCTGACACCTGACAAGCCATGCTACAGGAGGTTGAAACGCACAAGGCACAGAACACCCCCCCCCCCAAAATAAGAATCACTTGCTATGTGGGCAACATGCAATCTCCTTGTGGATGTTCCAACAAACCCCATGGGGATTGTTGTGTATGCTGTTACCTACCTTCAGCATCATGCCGTGCTGAGGCACTGTGGGCCCGCAGCTCCACCAGGACTGTAGCCATGCTTGTGGGAGGGGTGGCTGATGTCCCTGGTGCCTGCATGGGGGGGTGGTTCCCCTCAATCTCAGAACCCTCTTGAGCTGGTGTGTGGCTGCCAGTGGCCCCCACTGTGGCGGTGACGTCCGGGGGCATGTCCTCTGCCTCGGCTATCACATGGGATCCTGGTGTGCATTCTCCATCGCTGGTGGTGCCCCCAGACATTGTGGCCTCTGGCTCCTCCACATCCTGAGGCCCTGCCACATCCTCCTCCTCAGGTGCCTCCATGGTTGTGTAGTCACCTGGGTTGTGGAAAAGCATACACAGCACAGATAAGTTTGCACAGTGCACCTATGTACACCTGTTTAGTACATCCACCCCACAATCAATGTGTTGTATGCCTGTGCCTGCAGTTGTTGTGCCTAAAATAGGGACAGCACAGGTGCCTACAGTGTGCTGTGCCTGGCAGGGGGTGGGGGTGTAGTAGGCTCATTCCCTGGTGTAGCTGTGGCACATTGGATGCAGTGTGTGGGGGATGGTGTATTGAGTGCCATGCCCCCTATCTGCAGTATCAGATATGGACTGTCCACCTGATCCTGTCTGTGGCCTCATCAATACAGGTGGCCGTGGCACGTGTGGGAGTTCTGAGTGGGATTGTGTGCCGTCATTGTGTGTGTGAGCGATGTGCTTGCATTGCCCTGAGTGGCATACACGATAGGGGTTGTAGGATGTGTCCATGTCAGCCAGACGTGGGTGTGGGCCCTCCACTTTGGCAGACAGTGTGCGGTGTGGGTGGACAGCTATCACATACTCCAGGGGTGTGGTGGGGTATCTGGGGGGGATGGGTGGAGCACTGCTGGGTATGGGGTTGCACAGTGTGCGGGGGTATGGGAATGCATATATGGCACTGTGGGACGTGTATATGGGCTGATCCCAGGTATTGTGGGGGTTATGCTATGTGCATTTTGTATGGGTGTGTCAATGTACCGTCCAAGGTCTGGTGAGGGAGGGTGGGGTATCCCCACGTAATGTGGGCCCCGACAGAGTGTTAGGTGTGTGACGTGTGTCATGTTTCTGGTGCCATTTCCTTGCATCTACATCATCATCCCCATGTGTTAGGCCCTTCCCTGTCAGTGGTCTGGGACATGTCCCTGGATAGGTAGGTACATACAGACGTCATATGTGTTTTGGTGGGGTGTGTGGGTACCCACAGGCCACTGTGTCCTGGGCTAGTTGTATGTCCCTCTTGTATGTCTCCCCCTGTCTCACTGTGTTTGGGGACTGGCTGCAGATGTGTGATGACTGGCTGTGACCTATATGCCAGATACTATAATAGCAAATAGACCTCAGGGGAACAGACACTGCAGGCAGCTAATGAGGTACACAACCCAAATGGAGTGGGCACAGACATTAATTAAAGATTAGACCTCATAATCCATATGTGAGGATGGAACGCTAGACCATTCTGGGTATGGTTACTCCAGTGGTAGAGGCATCTGACCTCTGTTAGTCCCCCAACCACCCATCCTTAGGAGGAAGAGTACTTAGAAGGACAGACCAGCCCTGTTATCACATGAACTCTGCATACATCAGTGGCCAAACTTACCTATATGAAATGTCCCAAGGGTCCAGCATCACAGCCAGACTTCACAGCACTAGAGAGCAACAATGTAGAGGTGATACCAGTGGTTTATCTGCATACTGTCAAATGATATCCCAATGTGGCTCATTACTGTTACAGTGCTGCTCAGGTATGCTTTGCGTTTCGTTGATTACAGTGGGATATCATTAGCCACTCCTCAGATAGGTCCTTTAAATCACTGTTAAATTGATGATCTGTGGTGCTGTAGACTGTTGCTATGCAGCTTAGCCCTCTGGACTTTGCTTGTCTGTTGCCTGGACCATGGATGTATGCAGTATAGAACCAGATATGGGTCTGGTTTGCCATGCCCCCTGCTTCACCATTGCTTTGGGGACCTCAAATATGCTCAGGACTGTGTCCAACATGCACACAGGTCCAGGTACCTGTCACACACACCCTGTACCTACCCTGCCATGTGCTGCTGTGTCATCACCCCACAGTTACCTGTGTTGGGGCACGCATGCTCTCAGGACATGCTCCCCCACCATTCCCCTCCATGTGCCACATGTGCTTGGGCGTACCCTGTACATGTGCTGCATATCAGTCCAACGCTCAGGCACAAATCTACTGCTACTACTCCTACTACACCTACTGAGCATTTTAATGGGCACTAGCAAGCGCATGCATCACTGTGAGAGTGAACACACAAACAGACAATCTGTGCTCAGTGGAGCTTACAATCTAATTAGACAAAGCACTAACAGGTATGGAAAGAGGTTTGAAGCAGGAGCAAAGAGACAGGAACAGGGGAGACAGGACAAAGGATGGTGGTAGGAACACTTGTGAGAGGCTGACAGAAACGTGCAATTTAAAAGGGATGGAATGGCGAACAGCACACTCATGAGCCAAAGGCAGAGGCAAAGATATGAGCTGTGAACCCAAGTGTGAGGAGGGACAAAGAAGATGCCTGACACCTAGACAAAGGGAGTTTATTTCAAGTGTAAGGAGCAGCAAGGTGTAAGGGGCATACCTATCTGCCTGTGGATGGGCAGTGTCCAGTGCCTCTGGCAGTCCACACAAGTAGATGGGCCCAAGATGGTCTGCAAGCTCCTGCTCCAGGGGCGTGAGTGTTGGGGCAAAGGGGCCACCCCCACCAGTGCCCATGACATGTTGCCGCCCAGCCACCATGTGTGCACGCACACCACACTTTAAATCATTGAATCTTTTTCTCAAGCTGTCCAGGTCCCTGGTTGGTCCCCCTGCCTGGGCTATGGCCTCCTGCACCTCCTCCCACACATGTGTACGTGCTGCCACAGTGGTGCTATTGCTTAGCCGGCCATAGAGCACCTCATAGTGCTCCAACACACTGGCCAGCAGGATGTGATTTTCCTGCTGGCTGAATTGCACAGTCCTGCTCCGTTCCTCAGCTGGCACTGGTATACGCCTTCTCTTGGCACTGGGTGGCCCCTGTGTGGGCTGGGACACAACCGATGGGCCTGCAGCCACCACCAAATGCCCAACACTCTGCTGTTTCTGGGTCCTGCTGAACAGGTGTCCCTCTCCTCCCCTCCTCCCCTCCTGTCATGTCCTGCGGCTCCCTCTACCTGTCCTCTGTGCCCTCTCCCTCCCTGTCACACATCCCGGCTCTTCTGGTACCCCTCACACCTGCTCCTCGCCCCACCTCCTCTGCCTGCTGCCTGCTCCTCAACTCTGATGCTGTATCTCTAGACTGCTCTTTTCCTCCCCTCCTCCCTCTCTCTCGCCTGCTTTGCCTCCACACCTCTCCACATCTCCACCAGTCCACACCTCCACCGCTCCACACCTCTACACACCTCTCCACAACATACCTGCCTCCTCTCTTCACTCTGCTCGACACTCTCCTCGCTTCATCAACAACGCACGCCTTCTCTCCTCTCGCCTACACAAACCCCTCAATGTGAACCAGGTGTGCAGGTGTATTTATAGGTTAATTTTATGTAGCGCGTGTTGCGCATGTGCGTTGCGCCGCAGATATACAGAAGTTGTACGTGCGGGATCCTGTCTTACACATGTGCTGTGCGTGAGCGTGAGGCGCAGCACATGCGCCTAACATCACACAGCACATGCGCATGTGTAACAGTGTCCCGTGTGCACACCTCCCGTGTATACGCAGTGCATGCGCAACACACATGCATTGCGGCGCATGCACAACGTGCACAGTGCAATGTGGTGCATGCGCAACATGTGCTACATAAAATTAACCTATAAATACACCTGCACACCTGGTTCACGTTGAGGGGTTTTTGTAGGCGAGGGAGAGAAGGTGTGCCTTGTTGGTGAGGCGAGGAGAGTGTTGGAGGCAGGTGTATCGTGGAGAGTAGCTGGGTGTGTGAGTGGTGGTGGGGTAGTATGGCTGGGTTGGTGTGTGGTGAGGGAGGTGTGGCTAGGTTGGTGGGCTGAGTGTCTGTGTTGGAGTGAGTTAGAGGAGTAGGAGGGGCAGAGTTTATGGCGGCCTTTGTGATTGCTGCATGTGCAGTGGGAGATGAGCAGGGGCTGCAGTTGCCTGATGGGGGAGATGGTGCCCATGGGGCTGAGGCACAGGGCATGGGTTTAGTCCTGCTGCAATACAGACCTGCAGTTGTGGGGGCTGGCCAGGCAGGGGCTGTGCCGGCATGGCGCAGGAGGCGTGCAGAGTTGCAAGCTCACCAGGCTCGCCTCTACAGGCCCAGGACCCAGCTCCAGGGCATGCGTGCGGACCAGGTCATCTCCCTCTACCGCCTGAGCACAGGGGCTATTAGGGAGCTCTATGAGGGTCTAAGACCTGACCTCAAGCCCCTGACTGGTCGGTCACATGCCATACCGGGTTTGGTCAAGCTCCTAGCTGCCCTACATTTCTTTGCCTCTAGCTGTTTCCAGTCATCAGTGGCCGCAGTGGGTGGCATGAGCCACCCAACTTTCTCACGCTGTCTCCACCAGGTACTGCGTGCCATGATCAGCCGGGTGGGGAATTACATTGCAATTCCCAACACTAAGCAACAGTGGGGGACCCTGAACCAGGCCTTTAAGGCATTAGCCGGGATACCACAGGTGATGGGAGCTATTGATTGCACACATGTTGCCCTGGTCCCGCCCAGAGACAGGGAGGTAGTGTTCTGCAACCTCAAACACTACCATTCCCTGAATGTTCAGGTTGTATGTGATGCAAATATGCAAATTCTGAATGTGGTCCCTAGCTTTGCAGGGTCCACCCATGACTCCTATATCCTGCATCACTCGGCACTATTCAGACAATTTGAGGCAGGCCAGTATGAGGACTGTATACTGCTGGGTGCGTATTTCACATCTCTGACATGCACATGGTGATCCTGTGACTCACCGTATGTGCACGTCTGTCTTTGAGGTGTATCGCTAGTTATGTCTGTGTCTCACCTGTCTGGGTGTGATCTAACGGGGGGGGGGGGGTTGCCCTCCAGCTCTACCTTGCTACGTTACTGTGTGATGATGGTAGCATGGATGCTAGCATTTGTGTCGTGTTTACAGATTATGTTGCTTTCAATCCGTACACCTACCCCTTGTTTTGTGTGTCATAAACTTCACATGCTGATGCATATTTATGGTATTCCATCATGTGCTGTCATATGTTTCTGTCAGGGTGTTTTGTGTATTTGGTTGGCACGTACATACTTGTGTCCATTTGGGTGGACATCAGTTCCTGCTTTAACGTTCCACATTTCTTTCTGCAGGTGATGCAGGATATGGGTGTCGCCCCTGGTTGCTGACCCCTGTGCATCAACCATGGACACGTGCAGAGAGGAGGTACAATGAGGCCCATGCCTCCAGCCACTCCATCATAGAGTGCACCTTTGGCATTTTAAAGAGTCGCTTTAGGTGTCTGGATAGAACAGGCGGGGCCTTACAATACCAACCACAGACTGTGGCAGAGATAATTATAGCCTGTTGCATCCTGCACAACATTGCTCTCAGGCACCATATCCCTATCAAAATTAATGAGGATCTGGAGGATGATTCTACGTGCCCTCCTGTATGTGCCCATGGTGACACACATGAGGGCACAGCAGTCAGGCAGCAGATGATTGAGGTGCTCTTCTCATGTAAGTACTGCATATGTTACCACATACATTTGTTTAGATATGTGTATACTACTAGTGGACATTTGTATCCCAATGGTAGTAAGCTGCAACACTGCACTGACATGTAACAGAAACTGCCTGGCCATCCCAGCTCACAATCTAGTCATGAGTGAAATGCAGTAAATGTGAGCAGGGCACAACAGCGGGTGGTGGTGGATTATGTGTGTTGGGAGTAGTAGGCTTGTGGGAGGTGTTGAGCTGTCATACCTGATTTGTGGCTGGTTGGGATAGGGGCTGCTGTACAGACTCAGGTAGTTAGTTTGCGGATTAGGGTGCAGCGAGGTGAAAGGCATGTGGTATGGGGTATACAGTAGGAGGGCAGACCATAGATGGGACCAGTTGCCAGGATGTGTGTGTTTCACAATTTTTAGTTGGAGCTGATTGATTGGTTGTTATGCTCTGATGAACGGGGACTGTGTGTTGTTTCTGTATAGCGTTACATGTGATACGTAGCACTATATACATGCTGAGTAGTAGTTGGATTACTGGTATTTGAGATCAGTAGATGAAGTTACTGCAACACCACAGTGTGCCTGTATGTATAGGACAGCACGTAGCCTTGACATGGATGCGGGAATGGATAGGGAACCTGTGAGGTGTCCTGACAGGGGGAGTATTATTGCCATTATGTATGTGGCTGTAGAAAAGTCAAGCAGTGCAGTGTTGCATATTTTCATGGAACACAGAGATGATTCGAGGCCAGATCAGCAAGGTGTAGGTTACAGTAGGCAAGCCAGGAGTTGATTAGGGGGGAGGGATTTGGGTTTTAGTTGTGTTTTCAGGGAGGACTGGGGAGATCTAGCTGATGACAACTAGACATAAACCACAAGCCTCAACTACAAGCTGGGTATATGTGTAGAGGAGGAGAGTGCAGTCCACAACAACACCTACATTGCGGACCCTAAAGAGAGGAAATTTCGGCCACACACGCAAAGACGCTCTGATGGGAGGGGAGGGTTTAGGTGCACATATAGGATATCCATGTTTTGCAATTATCAATTTCACATAGTGGAATGACATGCAGCCATCAATGTCATGTAGAAACTGGACATTGGGGTGTGGTTTGGCAGACATAACTCAGGCGTGGAGAGATATATTTGCAGCACATCAGCACACAGCTGTTAATGTAAGTCAAGGTATGAGATATATACACACCAGGAAAATGTATATGGACAGAGGATAAGGATGGAGCCCCTGCATATTTCCCTGTGTTACAGGAACTGACAGCGCTGTAGCAGATGACATTGAGGCATCAGATCACACACTAAAGGGGCATTGGGAGTGATATGGGGGACACAGGATAGTACTGCATGCTTAGAGCCAATCAGGGACACGTTAGCAAGGAGCTAATTCTGTTCCACAGTTTTTACAGCAACAGAGAGGTGAGGAAGGGGACAGACAGAGTACGGACCCTTGTTGTTTGCCACACACACGTCAGTGAAAACTTTATCATCAAAAAGATCTGTACAGTGTGATGGGGAACAGTCAGTCTGTTAGGGATCTTGGGGGTTCTGCGAGCTGAAGACGTGAAGGTGCAGTGTGTGTTGCACAGCTCCAACCTGACTTATGTATGTTTCTCTTGTGTTTCTCAATCCACAGGACATACTTGGTGACTCTCCTGGTGCTGTGTTGCATTGGCAGGTGACTGTACATCATCCAACATGCAGTGGTCTGGGGTAGGTTGACCTATAGCTGCTTTGTCTGTGACGACAGTCAGGGGGAGCACATGTCTGCAGTGATCTGTCATATTGTACATATGTTGTTGTTCACCTCTTTTCCCTGCACCCCCATACCCCGAATGTTGCTGTTGGCACACATATCCACCTGTGTTCCTGGCCAGTTTGTCTTCTCCAACATTGTCTCTGGGACACATCCAACAGAGCTGCGTGTGTGTGCAGGTCCTAGGTGTTTGGGTGGTGGAATGCACATACGAGTACACCCTTCCCTAACATTGTAGCATCAGTCAACAGCAGGATATCATTGCATTTAACAGGCCTTTATCTCCACTAATCTCCAATTGTGCACATACAGGCCATATGCTACTGATGCCACGCTCACCTTAGCATACTGTGTGGGTGGGTGCTTTTGGGTTGGCTGTGTGATGATACAGTGTGCAGGCATTTTGCATTATCATGTGGTGTGAGGGGTCTGTACACCTGGGGAGTGGTGGTGACTGTGCTATCTCTACCTTACTGCTATATACCTTGTGGATATTGTGGACATGAGTTGTGTGTTGTGGGCTGACCTATCTCTTGTGTGCTGACAGACCACTGCGCAACAGCATTTGTGTATCACAGATATCGCCATAATGTGGACATGCATCAACAGTGGCTGGACATGGGGACATGGTGACTCTACACATTTCAGTGACATCTTCTCCCTTGACTGTGACGTGTTATGGCCTTTGAGAGCCTCAGGGGATCCCAAACATACACTTGCTGCAAACACACGGTAGGTTGCACCTTTGGTCTTTTGTGAATGACATCAGCCTTTACGAGTACATGTTAATGATTTACTGTTTGTCTCATAGATATTTCCTGTTGGGTCTATGTACACGAATGCTGATGCACATGGGATGGAGCTGTGATACACCTTTGTAACATGGGCATGGACATGACCATCTCCATGTGACACCCTCGTCTGCGGTTCCAATTCAATATGTCCCCAACATGCAGTGTGTTCTGTGTTGTGATCATGTTATGTTTGCCTTTGTGACATTTCCTTATGTACATATTGATGTTTCACTCTGTGCAATTTGGGCTGATGTTGCAAGCAGCATACCACTACATTATTTATCCTCTTCTGACACAGGGCAGTGAACATACAAAGCACACCTACTACGGTGCATCCGGCATCACCATCAACCACCTGTTGGAGGACACAACAACACCATGGAACTATCCCTGGGAAATGATGCCATAGGATGTTTGCGAGTGGGACACATGCCTAGGATGGACAGTATTATTGTTGGACTGCTACTTTGGGCATGACAGGCCTGTCCAACACACCGTTGCTGCTGTGCTCTGGCTGGGTGTGGTGTTCATCACAGGAGACACACATGACCTTTCCAGTACTGTGGCATATTGGTATATCACACTTGACTATACATGCCCAGGGTTTCAAGGACAGTCGTAACATGACTTGTTGGATTGCAGACAACCTTTGCACTTTGGATACTGTGTACTGGTCCCCACATGTGCAGCAGGGACTAACATTGTCACTGTATGTTGTACATCCTTCTGACATTGTGTTGTTGTGTTTTGCCCATGTGTGTGACATGGAACGCAAGATACGCTCATCTGTTTGGTATGACACGGGCATACAGCCATGCATGTGGCACAGGGGTAGCAGCATGCACATCAGGGTAGGACAGCACACAGCTGGCAGACACACATGGATGGACAGAAGGATGGGTGACAACTGTGATAAGGGTACAGCCCCTATCTCAACCAGCCACAAATCAGGTATGACAGCTCAACACCTCCCACAAGCCTACTACTCCCAACACACATAATCCACCACCACCCGCTGTGATAAGGGTACAGTGTGTGGAGAGGTCCTCTTGTCCACGTCCACCTAGCCTCCTCTTGGACATGACACAGTATTTGCCACGACACCACTTTACTGCACACCAGCATCTTGGATTGCTGTTTGCAATCACCAAGGGTGTTACAGTGCATGTGTGGCTTCACTGTATCATGTTTCAATGTACACGGTGCATGTGCATGTGACTATGTTGGTGCAACACAGCAGGTTGCAATATGGCTTCTGTGTGGGTTACTGTAACATGTTTGACCTTTCTTTCCATCTTTATATACAGCTTATTGTGTCTGTTTACTGTACAGACGTGACACTCTGCATTGATTTACAAACCGAGCATTGCACATCTGTGCAGTCCTATTTATCCCCTGAGGTAACGACACTCACATTGCCCCGTTATAGTTGGAGTGCGTCAGTGTGAGTGTCCATTTTCTTCCTTCATTAGTGCATTCCATGTACCGTGATATATGTGTAAGGACACTGTATCCACACCAACCAGTGCAGGAGGACCTTCTGCATAGTGTCATCTCTGCATGTTTCTGCAGATGGTTTCTTTTGAATTCTCTGTGTTCATGTGCCTCTGCTACCTGTTAGCATATCCTCATTGTGCATTTGATGATTGTTTAGGGTTACATTGTTGCAGTTTTGATTCCTATATCAGGCATTATGTGACAGCTGTAACATAAATTTCGATATGTGTGTTTAAACTTTCACACTTTTGACAACATATGCTTTTTCATTGTGTGCCTCCAGTGTTGGCAGAAAGATATGTGCCTGATTTCCTGAGTGTAGCTGAGGCCTGCATAAAATGCTCCAGTGCCCTACCCTGTTGAGGCTTTCCTAACCAGGGCTCTACAGATCAACAAACAGTAAGGATTTGAGGGTTTGTTTGTTTTTATTATATTACATTGCTAGCTCCCTGACTGGGAGCTCTTAAAAGGGTTTTTTGTATATTTTTTTAAAGCAAGGTTACTTTCTTTTTGGTGCTTTAGGGGAACTTTCCTTGTGCACAGTAGGTTGCTGAACTCTAGTAACCTCCTCAGGTTTGGAAACTGCTAACACCTAATCAGGTGTTAGTTCCCTCCCTACCCACCCCGACTCCCACCCACTCCTAGTGAGCAGTCTTGCTTTATAGGGCACCTCCCCCTTTAACACATCACAGAGAATTGGACCAGCACATTTTGAATATAATTGAAGAGATTTAACTACTTTTTCTCTGAAAGGACAGCTGGGAAACCGGCTGGTACTTGGTAGATCTCTCTCTTTTGCTTTAACAGATACCTAAGTTCTACGAACAGAACAATGGCTGGGAAAAATCGTATTGCTAAACCTGTTGACCCCGTTACAGCTTCTGCCTCAGTCCAGACAGAGGTCCTAATGCCAGTTGAAGGACCAGTTCCATGTGCAGGGTGCCTGCATGCTGAAGCTCTGAGGAAACAAGTGGAGGAACTCAGAGAGGAGGTGGCGAGGCTGAGGAGCATTCAAGACAGTGAGAAGTACATTGATGAGATGCTTCTTGCAGCAACCAAGCTCTCCAGCACAGGAGAAGATGGGTGCCAACAGAATGTCGATGGTTGGACACAAGTCACCAGGGCCTGCAAAATCACCAATCCAACTTCTCCAGCCCTTGAATTGAAGAACCATTATGCAGCCCTGGAAGTGGAGGAGGTGAAAGCATCCCTGGAAAGGGAAGAACCAGAGTTCAAGTACCACAAAGTTGCAGAATCAGTGACCAGAAGGAAACGAAGGGTAGTGGTGGTTGGAGACTCTCTTCTGAGGGGTACTGAGGTGTCCATCTGCCGACCAGACTTGATGTCCAGAGAGGTATGCTGTCTGCCTGGTGCCAAAATCCAAGATGTTACGGAGAGTTTGCCGAGACTCATCAAGCCCACTGACTATTACACAATGTTGCTAATCCATGTTGGAACAAATGATACTGCCAGGTATACCTCGGAACGTATCAAAAGTGACTTCATGGCTCTGGGACAGAGGGTGAAGCAGTTAGGTGCACAGGTGGTGTTCTCTTCAATCCTCCCTGTTGAGGGTAAAGGCCAAGGCAGAGAGGCTCGCATCCTGGAGATGAATGCATGGCTGCGTGGATGGTGTCATCGAGAGCGTTTTGGTTTCCTAGACCATGGGATGCTGTTCCAAGGGTTGCAGAGCAGAGATGGCATCCATCTCTCCAAGAAAGGTCAACGCATCTTCGGTAGTAGACTGGCTAATCTACTGAAGAAGGCTTTAAACTAGATTCTTTGGGGATGGGTGAAGAAAGTCCCCAGGTAAGTGAAAGCCCCCAGGTAGGTGATACATTAAATACCTTTATGGAAATGGGTAACAGGGGTAACATATGGAAAGCAGTGTGTATAAATGCCCGTAGCACGGGAAATAAGATCCCTGATGTTGAAGCTTTGGTGGGAGTGGCTGACTTGGATTTAGTGGCAGTTACAGAAACATGGTTCACAGAAAACCATGATTGGGATGTAACTATACCTGGCTATACTTTATTCAGAAAGGACAGGGTATGAAGAAGGGGAAAAGGAGTGGCACTATATGTAAAAACTACTATTAAAGCTTTGGGATTACAGAGCTTAAAAGGGAGAGAGGAGGCATTGTGGGTTAAACTAGAAAGAGGGAAAGAGAAATCTATTTGCATTGGTGTGATATACAGACCTCCCTCACAAGAGGATGAGGTGGACAGAGAGTTAATTGAAGACATACACAGCATTGCTAGGAAAGGGGAAGTGCTACTGATAGGAGATTTCAATATGCCAGATGTTGATTGGCACATTCCTGCTGCAGTATCATCTAGAAGTAAGGAGATCCTGGATTCTCTACAGGGAGAACTATGCAGGCAATTGGTAACAGACCCCACATGTGAAGGGGCCATACTGGACTTGGTGCTTACCAATGGTGAAAGTGTTTCTGATGTTGTAGTGGGAGATCATTTTGCATCCAGTGATCACCAGATGGTGTGGTTCAGTATTAGGACTAGGGCTGTTAGAATCCATTCCAAGGTGAGGATCTTAGACTTTAGGAAGACTAACTTTGCGAAGATGGGCCAATACCTCAGGGAGTCATTAGTGGGATGGGAACAGCTGGAGGATGTAGAAAAACAGTGGGCAAAACTGAAAGGGGATATTTTAAGGGCAACCAACCTTTTTGTTAAAATGGTAAATAAAGGCAAAAGGAAAGGAGACTGCTATGGTTTTCGAAGGAAGTAGCTGAAAAAGTGAAGAAAAAGAGGGAGGCCTTCATGAAATACAAGAGATCACAGAGAGAGGAAGAAAGGCATCTGTATTTGGAAAAACTTAGAGAAGCTAGCAAAGTAGTCAAGAAGGCAAAGATTCAAAAGGAGGAGGAAATAGCCAATGCAATAAAATGGAGAGATAAGACATTTTTCAGATATATTAGTGAGAAGAGGAAGGGCAAAAGTGGTATTGTCAGACTCAAGGGTGCAGGGGGGGAATATGTAGAAGTTGATAAGGATAAAGCGGAATTGCTTAACAAATATTTTTGTTCTGTGTTCACAGATGAAGAACCAGGAGCAGGACCTCAGAAAACACCCACAAATAGGAACAGAAGCGAGGGACATCTTGAACAATTTTCAGAAGACTGTGTTCGTGAAAAACTAGCTCAACTTAAAGTAGACAAAGCGATGGGACCGGATGGGATACACCCTAGAATACTGAGGGAACTTGGGGACGTTCTAGCAACCACACTGACTGACCTTTTCAATGCCTCGTTGGAGTCGGGAGTGGTGCCAAAGGACTGAAGAGAGGCTCATGTGGTGCCTTTACACAAAAGCGGAAGTAAGGATGTGGTTGAAAACTACAGGCCGGTTAGTTTAACTTCGGTGGTGAGTAAATTATTGGAAACGCTGCTGAAAGAGAAAATAGTGAAGTTTCTGGAGTCCAGCGGATTACAGGATCCGAGGCAGCATGGATTCACCAGAGGCAGGTCTTGTCAGACAAATCTGATTGATTTCTTTGACTGGGTGACCAGGGAGTTGGACCAAGGGAGAGCTCTAGATGTGGTGTATTTAGATTTCAGTAAAGCCTTTGACACTGTTCCTCACAGGTGACTTATAAACAAACTGAGCACCCTAGGGATGGACCCTAAAGTTACTGCTTGGGTTAGAAATTGGTTGGGTGGGAGGCGACAAAGAGTACAAGTAAATGGAGCTCACTCTGAGGAGAAGGATGTTACTAGTGGTGTGCCCCAGGGATCTGTCCTTGGTCCGATTCTTTTTAACATCTTTGTTAGTGATATAGCAGAAGGGCTGTCGGGTAAGGTTTGCCTCTTTGCGGATGATACCAAAATCTGCAATAGAGTAGACACCCAGGAAGGTGTAGATAACATGAGGAGGGATCTAGCTAAGCTTGAAGAATGGTCTAGAATTTGGCAGCTGGGATTTAATGTTAAAAAATGTAAGGTCATGCATTTGGGCTGCAGCAATCCAAGGGAGCAATACAGTACAGGAGGTGAAGTACTTTTGTCCACTAAAGAAGAGCGGGACCTAGGCGTGGTTGTGTCTGATGATCTTAAAATAGCTAAACAGGTAGAAAAGGCGACAGCAAAAGCTAGAAGGATGCTTGGGTGCATACGGAGAGGAATGGTTAGCAGAAAAAAGGAGGTGATAATGCCTCTGTATAAGTCTTTGGTGCGACCTCATTTGGAGTATAGTGTGCAATTCTGGAGACCGCACCTTCAAAAGGATGTGAACAGGATGGAGTCAGTGCAGAGGGTTGCTACTAAAATGATTAGTGGGCTTCATTATAAAGCATATGAGGACAGACTTAAGGATCTTAATATGTACACCTTAGAGGAAAGGCGGGATAGAGGTGATATGATTGAGATGTTTAAATACCTCTGTAGCATAAATGTTCAGGGAGAGAGCCTCTTTTAATTGAAAGCAAGTTCTGCTACGAGGGGACATGGGAAGAGGGTGAAGGGAGATAGATTCAAGAGTGATATGCAGAAATATTTCTTTACGGAAAGAGTAGTGGATCCATGGAATAGTCTCCCAGTGGAGGTGGTAGAGATGAGGACAGTAACTGAATTCAAAAAAGCATGGGACCAACACAGAGGATCTCTAAAGGTAAAAAGTGGACTGTTGTAGTTGTTGATATGGAAGGACAGACTAGATAGGCCATGTGGTCTTTTTCTGTCATCATGTTTCTATGTTTCTAAGGAACAGATCATGATTGATGTGTGTTGGGCCCTCATCATGCACTGCCTACTGTCTATATGCACACATATGTAACTAACACATTTGGGGCATGCAGCAGCATGTGAGGCATGGGGGCCTAATGCATACTGCACACCATGCACCTGATGCAGATTATCTCTCCTGCCCATCATCTGTAGATGGGCCAGTGACCTTTCTGTAAGATGTGGGTTGCTACCCTGCAAAATGTGTTTCCGTTTTTCACCTGGGATCCACTCACATTGATATTATGATAGGCAGTATCTACACTATCTGTGGTGATTAGCCAAAATAAAAATATGTGTTTGAAGTACATTTGTCTCTGCTGCTGCTTGATCACACTGACACTTGTATTTAATGATTTCCTGGTCATGTACATGGCCCACCTGTGCTCACATCCTTGTATGGTGGCAGCTGTCTATCTGCCAGCCATTTGCCACATCACTGGGTGTTACGGGTTCCCATGCACACCTTCCCTTTGAGGTACTATTTTTGCATTGAGCACAATGCGCTCATTGTAGTGGTTTGGGATAGTGTTTACAGACATGTGTTATAACACCATAGGTTGTAGGTTTGATCCCCACATGGGGTTTGCTTTTTTTTTTTAGTTTTGCTAACATGACCATTAGGTACCTGCAGGTTCATCACCTATGCACACACCCTTCCATCTCTTCAATGTACACCAAAGTGTGCCCTCTGTGCTGCCTATCCATCACATATTAGCTGTTACATATCACTCTTTCTTTATAGTGCTTACACCACAGTCCATTTGGGGGCTTGGTATTGCTGGTCTGTGGCACACCTGTTTGCAGGTTCAATTCTCTCCTGTTCTGTTCCAAATTTTGCCCTGCTCCACAGAGCAACCCCTGCCGCTCTTTGGGTTTAGGTTCTTTCCTCTTTTGCATGCTGTATCCACTGCATAACATTTCATTGTGTGTGCGCATGTAGTTATATGTGGCTCTGGTCCCAATTACAGACTGTGATCTGATCTGTACACACCAGATCTGCATGTGCATTTCATCATGGTTACTGTTGGGGGTTTGCCTATCCTGGCAGCCAGCAGGCGTCTTATGTGATGCCCTGCAGCATTCTTGTATGCAGCCTTTGCTAATGACCTTATGTTGGTGGTGTGGCCTACCGGTTTGTGCACAGGGGCGGCCCAAGGGGGGTGCGGGGCCATGTGCGGAGACTCGGTGCGGGGCCTCATTTGCATAAGGGTCCTCATTTGCATAAATATTTGCATAATGTTACCATACACAAACTTTTAGTAAACATGCCTCTTAATGAGTGTATGAATAAAGAAAGACTAAAAGACTTCTACATTACTATAATCCAGTGCCAACCGCCAGACACATTAGGAACTACTACAAACACTGCCCATTTAGAACCCATAGCAAACCCGCCGTATCCTAACAGCACTACCAGGACTCATAAAGCACCATACCCTAACTATCAAAAGGAAACGCTGCAAATATTAAACCAATACATTTCAGAGAACAACAATACATGACCTACTGGGGAAAGAGAACAAGTGGCAATGTCAAATAGGAATTACATAAACAGAATACCTCAGCTCAGTTACACATGAACAGAACATAAACCATCACCAAACAAGGAATCACAATTTAGAAACAGGAAGACAATAATTAAACTGGGAATCCCAAAAGCCAAACTTGGAATGTACAACACTGTAGAAATAAAACTATACATTAATTTGCTCTTGTACTAAACAAAGCGCAGACGTTAATGATGCACATTTCCCAGAGCTGACATATTCCAATTAATAAATTCAAAATAAAGAGATATTTTTCTACCTTTTGTGCATTTTTTTTCAGCTGCAATTGCTCCAGCCACTTTCTTCTGGTTTCTTCGTGTCTTCCGCTAATTCTTCATCGTCTGCTGTCCATTTGTCTTTTCTTCTCTCTTCTAGTTTTTTTCCATTCTCTCTCTACATCTGCTTTAACATACTAATCTTTCTCCTTTTCCTCTTTCCTCATTCCTATTTCATCCACTCAAATTTTACCCCTCCATCCTCAATCCCCACTTACTCTCCCAATATCCGGACAATTGTAGATTTGTCTTCCCTCCCACACAAAATATTTTTTCCCTCTCCATTTCACTCTCCCAGCTCCATCCCATTCTAATCCTCCCCCAACATCAGCTCCATTCCAGTTCCAGTCCCACCCAGCATCCGCTCCCTTCTAGTCCCCGCATCAGCCCATTTCCAGTCCTAGCCCCCCATAAGCCCATTTCCAGTCCTAGCTCCCCCATCTATTTGCAGTCCCATCCAAGTCCCTCCATCAGCTCATTTCCAATCCCAGCCCCCCATGAGCCCATTTCTAGTCCTTTCCTAGCCCCACCATCAGCCCATGTCAAATCCTAGCTCCCCTCCCCTCAGCCCAGTTCCAATCCAAGCCCCCCATGAGCCTACTTCCAGTTCTAGCCCCTTCATGAGTCCATTTCAATCCAACCCCCCACCACAGCCCCTTTCCAATCTTAGCACCCCCCAACCGCCAATTTCCAGTCCTATTCTAGCCCCTCCATCAGCCCATTTCCTGTCCTAGCCCCCCCTCACCCATTTCCAGTCCTAGCTCCCTCCCCCTCACAACCCATTTCCATTCCAAGCCCCCGTCCCCATCAGCTATTTGCAGTTCAAGCCCTCCTTCCACTCAGCCCATTTCCAGTCCTAGCCTCCTCATAGCCCATTACTAGTCCTAACCCCCCAGCAGCCCATTACCAGGCCTAACCCCCCATCACCCTATTTCCAGTCCTAGCCCCCCATTCAGCCTATCTCCAGTCTTCGCCGCCCTACCATTGCCAATTACTAGTCCTACCCCCCCCTCAGCCCATTTCCAGTCTTAGCCCCCCATAGCCCATTACCAGGCCTAACCCCCCCATCACCCTATTTCCAGTCCTAGCCCCCCCATCAGCCTATTTCCAGTCTTAGCCCCCCCATAGCCAATTACCAGTCCTACCCCCCCATCAGCCCACTTCCAGTCTTAGCCTCCCCCCCCCATGGCCCATTACCAGTCCTAACCCCCCCCCCCATGGCCCATTACCAGTCTTAACCCTCCCCCCATCAGCCCATTACCAGTCCTAACCCCCCCCCCCCGGCCCATTACCAGTCCTAACCCCCCCCATGGCCCATTACCAGTCCTAACCCCCCCCCCCCATCAGCCCAATTCCAGTCTTAGCCCCCCCATAGCCCATTACCAGTCCTAACCCCCCCCCATCAGCCCATTTCCAGTCCTACCCCCCCCCCCATGGCCCATTACCAGTCCTAACCACCCCCCCCCATCAGCCCACTTCCAGTCTTAGCGCCCACATAGCCCATTACCAGTCCTAACCCCCCCCATCAGCCCATTTACAGTCCTACCCCCCCCACTTCCAGCCTTTTCCACATACCCATAGTCAATTACCAGTACTACCCCCACATCATCCCATTTCCAGTCTTAGCCCCCCCATCAGCCCATTTCCAGTCCTACCCCCCCACTTCCAGCCTTAGCCCCCTCCCCATAGCACAATACCAGTCCTAACCCCCCCCATCAGCCCACTCAGCCCCCCATAGCCCTTTATCAGTCCTAACCCCCCCCCATCAGCCCATTACCAGTCCTAGCCTCCCCCCCCATGGCCCATTACCAGTCCTAACCCCCCCCCAGCCCACTTAGCCCCCCCCCCATGGCCCATTACCAGTCCTAGCCTCCACCCCCCATGGCCCATTACACGTCCTAACCCCCCCCATCAGCCCACTTAGCCCCCCCCCATAGCCCATTACCATTCCCAACCCCCCCCCCCATACGCCCACTTCCTGTATTTGCCTCCCCCCCATGGCCCTTTACCAGTCCTAACCACCCCCCCCCCTGGCCCATTACCAGTCCTAACCAGCCCCCCCCCCCGGCCCATTACCAGTCCTCACCACCCCCCCCCCCATCAGCCCACTTCCAGTTTAGCCTCCCCTCCCATAGCCCATTACCAGTCCTAACCACCCCCCCCCTATCATTCCAAATTAAAATAAAAAAAAAAACAAACAGGCTGCTTCAGCCCCGGCAGCCTCAAGAGCTCAGCCGCGGCAGCAAAAATAGCTCTTCCCCGGGGCCCCCCCCAGCCCGGCCGAGCCTCCGTGCATCCTCAGCAGCTTTCTTCATGTCCAAAACGCGAGCTTCGTTCAGAGCCGCGAGAGTTTCTTTTCTCGCGGCTCTCTTAATCCCGCGGGGCTGATGGGAAATCCCATCACCCTCGGCGGGATTAACAGAGCCGCGAGAAAGGAAACTCTCGCGGCTCTGAAAGAAGCCCGCGTTTTGGACATGAAGAAAGCTGCTGAGGATGCACGGAGGCTCTGCCGGGCAGGGGGGGCCCCGCGGCAGAGCTCTTGCTGCTGCCGCGGCAGAGCTCTTGCTGCTGCCGCGGCAGAAGCAGCCGGTTTGGTTTTTTTTTTTAAAACTTGGGATGCTGAAGAATGTTTTTTGCGCGGGGCCCCCTGAAACGCGGGGCCCTGTGCAAAAAACATTCTTGCTCAATGGACGGGCCGGCCCTGTTTGTGCAGTGCCGTTTTTGCTAATGGTCATAGGTTTGATTCCTATCTGTTCTCTTTCATTTGTATGCCTGTCCTGCACAGCTACTTTTCATTCCTGTGACAGTCATATCTGTGCAGATCTGTGCTGTTAGCACATTGTACCCTTATCACAGTTGTCACCCATCCTTCTGTCCATTTATTTGTGTCTGCCAGCTGTGTGCCGTCCTACCCTGATGTGCATGCTGCTACCCCACATCCTGCACTGCTACACATTTCTGTGTTGCAGCTCTCCCTGGTTGCCTCTCCTGTGTGCATAGCACTGCTACTCCGCTGTCGTCTTGTCATTACACCTATCCTGCCACTTCGACCTCCTCTGCTGGACACGTCTTCCCATCCTCTGCCACACACTGTCATTATTGCATGGTCCATTACCATCACTCTGTGCATCGCTACAGCTGCCCCCGATATGTTTGTCCATTTTTCCAGCTGCCACATGGGCTGGACACAGATTTGTCTGGTCCAACAAAAAACCAAAAATCCACGTGCCAATCAACAAACCCAGTCAGAAACCATGGATAGCAAGGAAGGAATAGTTTATTAGAACACTCTTACTTCTTAAAGCCAGGCCCGACACAGGCCGTGTTTCGCTTATGCCTTCATCAGGGGCTTATGGCTACAAAACACATAAAAACATATTAAAACATCCATAAATAATTAAAAGCAATTACAATTAAAAACAAGTATAAAACATAACTCATAAAGGCACTATTAAAGTACAGCAAAAAGGTTTTACATTGAATAAATAGACAAATAAATAAATAAATGTGCATATATGAAACAATATAGACAATTCATAATCATAAATAAATATCAAAACAATAAAAACCATAAAACCTCTTAAAAAATCACTAAATGTCAAAACACTAAAGGTAAAAACAATATAACCTATAATCTTTCAAAATAACATACATATTAAAACCATACCTGTATATTTTATAATCTGTACCTTGCCACACTGTGATTACTACAATGAAAGAACAGAGGACTATTATAAATAGGCAAATCTGATACTATAATATCCGTTATTAAAAGAAAATAGTTTACGCGAGAGGAAGTTCCTTAGAAGGTTATTTTTTTAAAAAATTTTGAATAGATAAGAACAATCAGGTTGCCCCTAAGGTATAAGTTTTAATAATTTTAAGTTATGGTTTTAATATGTATGTTATTTTGAAAGATTATAGGTTATATTGTTTTTACCTTTAGTGTTTTGACATTTAGTGATTTTTTCAAAGCTTTACTCAAAACCCATCTGTTCCAACAATCTTTTGATCTTCCTCCTGATCCACCTCCCTGAAGCTGCCGTAGGTTGTTTGTTCCATCCCAACCATGTCTTGTCCTGTCTTCCCTCTGTCTGTTTTCCCCCTGTTTTGTCTTTGTTTGTTCAATTGTAGTCTTTGGTTAAGTGTATAGTCTTTCAATTTTCTGTCCTGTCCTTTTTTCTTTCTTTCCTGTCATCTTATGGCATTCCTTTTCTATAGTTTGCAGTGTTGACCTTTTTATTTCATTGTAAACTGCTTTAATGTCTTGGCGTAAGCGGTCTATCAAGTAAGGAAATAAAGATAAAGATAAAGATCACTGTGGCCCTGTCACGTTGGACATTGAAGAGGGTCTTGGAGATCAGGGGCATGAGTGGGAAGGTGTAAAGGAGGCCCTCCGGCCATGAGATCAGGAAGGCATCCTCTGCCACCCTCTCAGAGTGCAGCTGCGAGAACAGAAACGGGGCAGCTGGGCATTAGCTGAACTGGCAAAGAGATCCATTTGAGGGAACCCCAGCACCAGAATAACCAGTGGGCAACTCAGGGTCCAGCCTCCACTTGTGCGGCTGGAGGATCTGGCTGAGCCAATCTGCCAGAACATTGTCCTGGCCCAGGAGGTATACTGCCTGCAGGAGCATCCCATTGTTGCTGGCTTAAGTGCAGATGCTCACTGCTTCCTGGCAAAGGAAGGATGACCCTGTGGCCTGTTTCTTTTTTATGTTGAACAGATGTCTTCAAATCCAGTGCTAGAGGGCCGCAAACCAGTCAGGTTTCAGGATGTCTCTAATGAATATGCATATTAAATCAAATAACCACACTGGGAGTGAAGTATCACAGAAAGAGCATTAATACACTCTCACAATCATTCAGTATTTCAGACTTTCAACATGAATACTTCAACAGGGCTAAAATTGCCCAAAAACGGTCGCGCTCTAAAGATCCAGTCTTAAATAGAAAGAAAGACACTAACCATACAAATCTCAACGCTTTACCAAACAGGGAGAAAAAGCCTCAGGATATTATCACATCCCTCTATGCGGCAAATCATAGCCGTAGGGGAAATAGAACACTCACATCATTTATTTATTTATTTATTTAACAGGTTTTTTATACCGCCTTTTCCTTCAATCAAAGCGGTTACAAGACTACATCAGGTTAGACATATCAGACTACAAAGACAAAACAATGCATCCAGTTTTATATCACCTTATCAAAATATTAAAGTGATAAGCAATGGATCTATAGGTAACAGGGAAGGACAAGACTAAATCAGGTTAACATGTAATACAGACATACCTCTAAACGGAAGAACAGCCAAAGGGAGAGACAGACAGAGGAAATTGTAATGAGAACGACTACTCATATTAATAGGTCTTATACACATTTGCTGTTCTTAAAATTTTTGCCACGGACCTACGCCTAAGGGCCACGCCAAAGGGCCCTCTGGCGAGGCCCTCAGGCGCAGGCCCGCAAGGCGCGGGCGCGCCCCGGCAACGGCTGTTTTTATTGGCTTAAAAAACTCCCTTTTTTATATTCAAATTTTTAGTTTAAAATGAAAGACTTAAAAAAGTACTTTTTCAATCTTCAATATTTCTTTAATCAAATTTTATCTATGCAATTTCTATGCACTATTCAACAATTACTGGTACTCTCTTTACCCACAATCTTTAAGAGGTAAAACTAGAACAAATGTAGTGATCACCCAGGGGATACACAGGGAAGCTGTTGCATGCATCAGCTCAAAGGCATATTCCTGTAAACAAAATGGAGCAGAGCAATTAAAGTCCATATGGATGAAACAAACATCTTTGTCGGGCAGCAGAAGCTAGTTGAATTAGCTGTCAGCATTTCCTAAGCTAAATACTTTGGTGGGGACTTTATAGGAGCATTTGTGAAAGTCCTTAATTGCTGTGCTCCATTTTGTTTGCAGGAGGCATCGAAGGCAGCAGTCGTGCAGATCCGTGCACGACATGTTGTGTGCACAGCGGTCACACATCTTGAAGCCACTAACCATGATGGGGAAGATGGCTCCTGAGAGGTCAAATTCCCTTGTTCCAGCCAAGAAAAGGGCACAAACCCACGCTGAATGACAATTAGAAAAAAGAAAAGAAAAGAACCCAAGAAAACACAACGCCGAGGCAAGTTCTGAAAGGCGAGAAGGGACTGGTATGCAATCAGAGAGAAGCAATTTTTAAGACAAAAACTATCAACTTATACCGAGGGGAACAGACACACATCCAATGGACTCCACGGAAAAAGGGAGACTGAGGCAAGATGGCACCCTTAGGCGGGAAGGCGACCATGTATGTGTGGGTATATCTCTCAAAGGCTTTCTTTGAAAGCTGGGAAGGGAGTACCGTGTGGGCTCCATCAGTGCCAATGTCACCCATATGTGAGGGCTGACTTCCTGCTTGTTCCCGGAGAATATATTTGTTTCTAGAGAGCTTTTTATTTAAATCAAATCAAAGTATAGCTTAGCATACAAGTAGAATAAACTGTTTCTGAGCAGAAAGTAGTAAACTTGTTTCTAGTGACCTTTACAAAGAGCCCTTCCAGTTAGGAGGCAAAATATCTGTGAAGTTGTCTTAAATAGGTTTAAAGGAAGTGACAGATCAAAGGGGCAAGTTGAAAGGCCTCCTCTATTAAACCAAGGGCTGTGTGAATCACCCAGGAAATTGGTAAGACTTTACCTTAGAAGCACAGGTCAGGGAACTGTGTAGCAAGCCAGCTTTTTAAAGTCTTCTTTTCCTCCCACCCACCCCAGGGATAATCTCAGCTTTATAGGCTCTTAAACCTATTAAAGAGAAGGGGGTGTTCATATTCACTTTCAGGTGCAGCTGGTTATCCTCATCAGGAATAGATTAATTAAGGACTTTAGATTAATTAATCTTGAGGTGAATAAAGTCCATTAAATGTATTGGGGTAGATTCTTGGAGGCAGTTAGTGGGGTTGGACATCTAGTTTGGACATCCATCCACGCTAAACGCTTGGGTGGCGATTCCACACACAAAACTCAACACACGTACAGCAGAGATGCATGGGGAGCTCTGTATGGGGGTGGGAGGGGTAGGCTGAGGGAGGCACGAGGGCAGGGCAGAGTCATAATGCCTACCCAAGATGTACAGGGCTGATTTCAGGGTCGGCCCTGTACGTTCGGTTTGGCCATTTAAATGGGGGACTTATTCCACCTCAGAGGTGGAATAAGTCTCCCTGGATGTCAAGGGATGCTGGAGCTGGAGCACAAAAAATAGGTGAATGGGTGCAAGGGGTGCCCACAGCCCGACCCTGGCCATGGAAGGCCCAATCAGGGGTTAGGCTGCAGGGAACGAAGAGTCTGCTGTTGACACTGGGAACACGGCTCTTGCATGGAGCTGCGGTGTCATAGCAACGTGATGCCATGTCACTGCAGCTCCATGGAGGAGCCAGACTGAGCTAGCCGGGAATGTGGCTGGATGTCTGGGGTGCCTGAATGTGGGCACATCCAGAATGTCCAGTCTCCCGCAGGGCTGTCTAGCCCCCACAGAAGCAGAATTGGGTGCCTCACTGAGCAATTCAGATGTCTGGACGTCCAGACAACCCAGGAGGCATAGGTTTGAATTGGCCTCATTAGATATAGTTGTGTTAATATAAATCTCCCCAACAAACGTAAGTAAGTAAACAACTTAAATACCTAAACAAAACCTTAAAACTAAGATGCAGACAGCAGTCGAGTCTTTTGTATTGAGTGTCACATGTATGATTTTCTCCCAGTTGGTGAGAGGTCTTATGTGTGCACTAGGTGCAAGGTGCTCTTTGCTCTCAGGGAATGAATCTGTTCTCTGGAGGCTAGAGTAGCAGACTTAGAGGACATAAGGAAGACAGAGAGTTATATAGACAAGACCCATAAGGACGTAGTACTGAAGTCCCATCTCCAGTCTGTCAGCCTCCCTATTGCTATGGAGGAGAAGGTCACGAGACAGGAGAGCATCACCCTGGTGTGGCAGGAAGTGATCCTGTAACTAGGACCTTTCCTCCAGGTGATGTAAAATCCTCTCACACTGAGGAGGTTTCTCAAGGGCCACGTGCTGTGGTAAGGCGGGTGCAGCACAGACCGGGGAAAGAGAAAGAAACTTTTTCCCTGAGAGGGGGATGGGCTCACCCAAGCACAGGTTACAAAACGAAAGTTATAGAGAAACACACACTTGCAAGGCTAGCTTGAAGCCACGCCCGGACTCCATGGCAACAGCAGGGAGAGATAGGGTGGGGCCAAAAAGGGAAGCAGGCTGGCAAACATTTAAACACAATCAGTCAGCAAGTGGAGAGGGAAGCCGAAGGAACTGGCTGGAGGAGTGGCAGAGCCAGAGGGAATGGCAGAGCCAGAGGAAAAGCCAGAATAGTTGTTGGGGAATTCAACAACGGAACAAGAAGCAAGAGAGAAGAGCAGGAAGAAGCTTGAGGGAGTTAAAAGGATTATAACTCTGACTCAAAGGCAAGCAGCCCAGGTTCTAAGTAAGGAATGGTGCCTGTTAAAAAAAGCCTGCTAGGAAGAATGCTTCTACAAAACAAGGTAAAGCAAACAGTACCTTTAAAATGCTTCACTAAAGGGAAGGAGGTCTGTAGCCCTTAAAGAGGTATTGTGGAGAAAGCCCAAGAAGTAGTTATTCTGAGTGATTTCTACTGAGAAGTGCTGGAAAGACAGAAGTCTCATCTTTTAAAGCTGCAATAATATTTCTGCTATGAAAATGTTTTAAACAGCAGTTTAGTTCCTATACTGAGAAGCAGAGAATGTTTTAAGCTTACCTGAAACAGCTGGGAGAAGCTAACAAGGTTAGCTGGACTTTGCTTATAACAGTGACTTTCAACTGTGTTGTGTTTGGCTAAAAAGGAAACTTATGTTTGTTGCAAAGACTGAAAGAAACTGCTTTGTCATAGCACTGCTGAAATACCTTTATAAAGAAGCTTTTTGTTGGAGAAAATATCCTCACTTTCTGTTCATGGTTTGGAGCCTTCTGCCAAGGTCCAATTGCAAACTTGATGATTAAAACAAAATACATTTTCCTGTGTTAGCCTATTTCCACTTGGACTGCTTTATTGCCCCACAACTACACAATTAAGGGCCTCAGCTACTAGGCTGAAGCAAGACACAAGTTAATATGGCCCACCGCCCCACTAGGCCACCAATGCGTGGATGAGACGATGGTCCAAAAAAACTGCCAGCATGGTTTAAAGTTGTAGCCAGAAAAGCATCTTTCAGGAAATGGAAAAAGGAATCAAATGACGAAAAGTGGAAACAACATAAGCACTGTCAAGTTAGATGAAAGGCACTGAAAAGGCAGGCAAAGAGAGATTTTGAAAAAAAGCTTTCTATGGGAGCAAAAACACATAATTACAACTTTTTCAAGTACATTCATAGCAAAAAAACCTGTGAGAGAGTCAGTTGGACTATTAGATGATAGAGGGTAAAAGGGGCACTAACAGGGGACAAAGCCATAGCAGAGAGACTGAAAGAATTTTTTGCTTCAGTCTTTACTGAAGGAGTTGTAGGGAAGTTACTCATGAGTGAAATGGTATTTAAAGGTGATGCATCGGAAGAATTGAAAGAAATATCGTTAAACCTGGAAGATATATTACAACTATTTGATCAACTAAAGAGTAGCAAATCACCTGGATCAGATGATATACAGCTGAGGGTGTTGAAAGAACTGAAATATGAGATTGCATACATACTATTATACGTACTATCTGTGAACTATCATTAAAATAATCTGTACCTGAAGAGTGGCAAATGTCCAATGTAACACCAATTTTTAAAAAGGGTTCCAGGGGTGATCCGGGAAACTACAGGCCAGTGAGCCTGATGTCAGTACTAGGCAAAATGGTAGAAACCATTATAAAGAGCAAACTTCCTGAACATGCAGTTAGTCATGGTTTAATAGGAGAAAGCAACATGGTTTTAGCCAAGGAAGGTCTTGTCTTACTAACCTGTAATATTTTTTGAAGGTGTGAGTAAACAGGTAGACAAAGGTGAGCCAGTCAATATAGTGTATCTGGATTTTCAGAAAGGTTTTGGCAAGATCCCTCTTGAGAGGCTCTTGACAAAAGTAAAAAGTCATGAGATAGGAGGCAGAGTAGTATTGTGGAACAGGAACTGGTTAAAAGATGGAAAGCAGAAGGTAGGGCTAAATGGCAAATTTTCCCAATAGAGAAAGGTGTTAAAACCCAAGAGGATTGTGAAAAATTGCAATAGGACTTTGATAAATTGTAAGATTGGACATTCAAATGGCAGATGAAGTTTAATGTGGACAAGTGCAAAGTTAAGCACCTAGGAAAGACCAACCCAAACTATGGTTACACGATGCAAGGTTCCACATTAGGAACCACCACCCAGGAAAAAGATTTCGGCATCATCATGGATAACTTGTTGAAACCCTCCGCCCAGTATGCAGCAGCAGCCAACAAAGCAAATACAATGTTAGGAATCACAAGAAAAGGAATAGAGAATAAAACAAAGGATATTATAATGCCTCTGTATTTTTCCATGGTTCCACCGCACCTTGAATATTGTGTGCAATTCTGGTCACCGTATCTTAAAAAGGATATAGCGGAATTAGAAAAGGTACAGAGAAGAGCCACCAAAATGGTAAAGAGGATGGAAGTATACCCCTATGAGCAGAGGCTTAAAAAGTTAGGGTTCTTCAATTTGGAAAGGAGACGGCTGAGGGGAGATATGATAGAGGTCTATAAATTAATGAATGGAGTGGAATAGGTAAACGTAGATCGATTGTTTACATTATCAGAATATAGAAAGACTAGGGGACATGCAATGAAGCTACAGGGTAACCCGTTTAAGATTAATAAATATTTTTTCACTCAACAAATTTGTTACCGGAGGATGTAGTAAAAGCTGTTAGTATAGCTGGGTTTAAAAAAGGTTTGGACAAGTATCTGGAGGAAAGATCCATAAGCCATTATTAAAGAGGACCCGAGAAATCCACTGCTTACCCTATTACAAGCATTGTGGAACCCGTGTGTCTTTTTGGGAACCTGCCAGGTACTTGTGACCTGGATTGGCCACTGTTGGAAACAGCATACTGGGCTTGATGGACCTTGGTCTGACCCAGTATGGCATATCTTATGTTCTTATGTGATTATCAAGGTGTAAGATATGTAAGACGGTATATAAATAATGTCTCATAAATAAATAAATAAATAGAATGTATTTCTTGATCCTTCACGATTACAACATTTTTCGATTGAAAAGTGATTGAGTAGTGTTTACTTCCTTCATTTTCTTATTAAGTTGTAACTTAATGGGTAGGGCTCCCTTGGATTAGTTAATATAGATTTTTCTTTTGTAGTTTCCTGAAAAAAAAAGGAATGAATAAGGAAAATACAACTGATTGAACTCATAGGAATAGAAGAACCCACAAAAGATCCAGTATACATATATCCTGTAAATAAACCCGCTCGCCTAAGGGCCAGCAGACAAACGAGCACTAATAAAGGAGACTAACTTAGTAGGTTCATAAAAAATATAGGAAACAGATTGCAATTTAACCAAACATTTACAGGGAATCTTAAGAAAAAATAAACCTCCCATCTGAATCACCCCAGATTTAAGCAGCAAAAACTCTTCTCCTTTTTTTGTGTTTCTCGAGATAAATCAGGAAACATGCGGATAGTCAACCCTTTGAACAAAACAGTACGCTTCTTGAAATACATTCTTAATAACCACTCCTGGTCGGACACGAGAGCCAATGAAATCAACAAAGTTGCAGGAAGCACACTCTCAGATACAGAGGTATTTAGAATCTCTGAAAGATTTACAACATCTAGTACCTCTTTTTCAACCGGAGAAACCGCAGTTGGTCCTATCCTTTTTTTCCCGGTGGGAAGATAATAAATTTTTGAAAGCGAAGGATGTGATTCCTCAGGAACATTCAAAACCTCTATCAAGTATGCCTTGAACATATCACGAGGCGTAACCAGTGGAGATCGAGGAAAATTCAGTAGCCTAATATTCATTGCCCTATTCTGATTTTCCAACATTTCCATTTTAAATTTAACTCCAAGCATATCCTTACATAGATCATTAAATTTATCCTCAAGCTGTGTAACTTTATTGGGTCTCGTAAGTGTGAGGACTAGTAAGACTGGGTTTAAATAATTTCATGCATGGATATTACTTGGTGTATTATCATTTACTCATGTCTTTTTTCCATATCAAGTATGATTGCTTGTAAATCTTGTTGAAATCTTATTAATAAAAATTAAAAAAAAAAAAAAAAGGAATGGACCACACTAATCTTAGGAGATCAGTACAGTGCAGTGTAGAAATCTAGAAGGCATATGGATCTTGCACAAAAAACTTGTGATATTTTAATTAGAATAAGCTAAAGATGATGTGGTATATGAGTTTCTCCCATCTGAGGAACAGACCTATTGTGTATGGTCTCACAGACTCAAACCACATCTCTCGGTGATTCTAATGGCTTTACAACCCATTTGGCAAGGAATCTCATCCTCTGTCCTTTAGACATACAAGAGGTAATTCTACAGTAGACAAGGCATATAGGCACCTATGTTATGCCTGCTTTATAAAAATAAAAAGTATGAGGTGATTCCAAAAATAGATACCTGAGGGTTCCTATACAAAGTTACCCCAGCTGCAAGGCAGGTCTAAGATGTAAGAATTCATGCATATTTTTTCAAATATATCCATAAATTCCAACCTCATTCCTGTTCCACCCATTCTCTGTCACATTAAAGCGCATATGCATACCTTCTGGGCAATTTTATAAGTGTCTACTTGAGTACGGACATGCTGTTCTTTGTGCTCAGGTTGCTTATAAAATTACCTAGCAAAATCTGCAAAAGGTTCTTTGTGACAGGTCTTCATTGCCATCCACCCTCCCCCCCCCCCAAAAAAACCCCCCAACTCCTAGGAGTAGTAAATAATGAATATAAACTGAAACCCTGCCAACATATTTATGTTCATCTTTGGCATATTTCTGGTGCTTCTATCCAGTGGTCTAACAAATGATCCTAATATGCTATAGAAAGGGACTGGCCTGCCTCAGAGAATCCAGACCTCTCAATCCAAACTCCCTACATGTGAAATTCGTGGCAACAGTTAGGAATATACCATTAAATATCTTACCCTATTACAACCACAGAACAATGCTGGTTTGAAATAATGAACAACTGCTCAATTGACAGAAAATCATATAGCTGGTTAATTACATTGCTTATGGAGGTTAGCATCTGAAAGAAAATGTTATCTACAGTTAAACAGCAGCCAGATTGCTTTCTCAGAAACATGCAATTTTAGAAGGAAGAAACTCTTTTCATCTTGCAGAATTAACAGAATCAAAAGAAAAGAACATGAGGGAGATAGACAAAACTAATCAAACCATAACTGGTGGTTAAAAATTCTTCCTGTAAACCCTGTGGGAACCCGGAATAGTATGGGCTATATAAAGCCCCACTATTCCCTAAGCAACAGCCTTGCGAGCACTGAGATGTAGACAGTCCTTTTGGTGCCCTGAAATAAGATCTGTCAAGACACTCATAAGCTTCCACTTTTCAAAACAAGAACTGCAGTGCATCCTAGTGCTAAAAGTTGCACCCTGGCCATTTACAAGGGAGATACTAGTTCATTATATTTAGTGCAGATGATATGCTGCGGCTTACTGGGAAAGTAGACCTTTTTCAAGAGATTTCTAAGATGGCAGCAAGCCTATTAAAATGACCCAAATGATGTTTTTCCAACAAAACTATCATAATTTTGAAACAGAAAGCACTTTTAGACATGGAAGACATTATGGGGTAGATTCTGACCCCCGTTTAGCAGGGATATATGTCCCAGTCGGATGTATAATCCCCGCTAAACTCCCGGGTCCTATTCCAGCCAAAGAGCTCCCTGCACGTACAGCAGAGATGTTCAGGGAGCTCTGTATGAGGGCGGAAGGGGGCAGGCAGAGGGAGGAGTGAGGGTGGGCGGAGACGTGACCACTACTCCAGACGTACAGAGCCTATTTCAATGACGGCCCTGTACGTCTGGGCATGGAGATTTGGTTGGGGACTTATTCCACCTCAGAGGTGGAGTAAATCCCCCTGGTCGCTGGTGGATGAGCCCGCAGGACCCCCCCTCCCCCCAAAGAGGTGAGATGGGCAGGGGGCCCCCTGCAGCCTGATCCTGGCATCGGATGGGCCAATAGGGGGTTGGGCGGCGGGAAGGATGACAATTTGAAAAACTGCGGCCGATCGGGGCTCCTGCATGGAGCCGTGGCGCCATGGCAATGGGACACCACAGTACCATGGCTCCATGCAGGATCCTGGCTGGGCTAGCCAGGGAGACATCTGGACATCTAGCAGGTCAGAATCAAGGCATATCTGGGATATCCAGCCCTTATACCCCAATTCTGCTCCTGTGGAAACTGAATCAGATGCATATCCTGGCTGTCCAGATTCAGGATGTCCGGATGGCCCAGACATGACACGACCAGAATTGGCCTCTATGTATATAAACTTTTACCGCTAAATTTGGCCTTTTTCTGCAATAGTAAATTTGCATAGCAACCTATGTAAAGATCCCTTTTGGACCCTCACTTGATCAATATGCTCCTGGCAGCAGGTCCATACTATCTTAGAGGCCCTTTCACTAAAGTGCATTGTGGTTTTGCATCTAATTCACCAGTAGTGTGCTAAACTATGGCACGTTAGGTGTAATACCACTGCTTTAACTGTCGGGGGAGTGGACAGCATTTCCCTGATAGGTAACACGTGGTGTCGTTCAATAACACAGGTCACCAATACCGTGGCTGCAGTTAACTTCACCTATTGAGCTAGAAGTAATTGTACCTGTGCTATTTGCAAGACGCACCATTAGCATAGCGCTGCCCATTAGCATAGCGCTGCCCATTTCCCACTCTAACATGTGTGAAGCAGTTAATGTGTGAATTGGCATGCGCTGCCTGTCACAGTCGCATATTAACAGTTAGCATAGGCCATATCACATGGTTAGCACACTTTAGTAAAAGGTCCCCTAAATGTAGTGAGGAGGTATAAACCTTCAAGGGGTGACTGCATTGGTTCTGCCTAAACCTGTATAACAGAGACCCTTAGGTGGCAGTGTGGATTTCTTTCTGCTGAGAGAAGCAGGGCATTTCTTTGTGCTCTGACTTAGGCCTTTATTTTATGTCTTGTTGGAGTGGAGGAGTAGCCTAGTACCCAGGAGATCAGGACACTCCTACTGACTTTGGGCAAGCCACTTTACCCTCCATTGCTTTTGAAGAAAAAGCCTGGCAATCTACTTCCTGTCACACCTTGCCAAGAAAACCCAAGGACTGCTCGGTCGCCAGGAGTCAGCACTGACTTGACGGCACTTAAAATAAATAAATAAAGGGCCTAGCTTCAGTTTTAAGTTATTATTCTTCATGTGAGAATTCAGAGGTTTTACCCCACCCCTCTTCCAACTGTAAAACAAGGAGTTAACCCAGAAACCTAAAGTATTTGGAGTGAAAAAGTTATCTCTAATTTGTTTTAAATGGGCTTCTTAGTAACTCATGGAGTGTTTCCTAGTCTTTGTACTTTTTGAATGAGTAAACAACTGGTTTGTGTTTACCATTTCCACTCAAATCATGATTTTATAGGCCTCTATCATATTTCCCCTCAGCTGTCTCCTCTCCAAGCTGAAGAGCTCTTAACAGTTTTGCCATTTCATCCTTTTCAACAGTTAGAACACCCTTCTCTATACTTTTTGTAGTTCTGCAATATCTTTTTTGAGATGCATCAATTAGAATTGCACATGTAGTCTGCCACTTGGTGGACCATGGTTTGGAGCGACTCCACGAGACTTCACTTGTGTTTTGTTTGTGGGTTTTGGGGGGGTGGAAAGACGAGTTTCTCTTCAAGGCCCTAGTCCAGGGGTTCTCAAACCTGTTCTCGGAACAACTTAACCAGTAAGATTTTCAGGTAATCACTCAAGTGAGTCATGGCTAGTGTGGGCGTTAGTGGCCCACACTAACCATGCTCGGCGCAGGTAACACAGATGCAAGTAAAAAAGGAAAATAAAAAGGAAAATAAGTGATACCTTTTTATTGGACTAACAATATATTTGTAGTCTAGCTTTCGAAGGTAAACAGTCCAAAAGTAATTTCCAAGGAGATTGCAGTGCATTCAAAACACCCAGAAACAACTTACCACAGTACAGAGAAAAGACAGCCTCTTAGAGAATCCCTGTTATAGTGACATACAACCCAGCGCTAGAAAAACTGAGAAAAATCATAGACTTATAATGGCTACTCCAGGAAGATGAATCACTGAGAGACATACTCCCTGATGCACTAATACTGGCTTTTAGACAACTGCCGAATCTGAAACAAAAATTACTGAGAAGCACACTCCCAATAAGGACCCAAACGGATGAAAATGGCACAAACCCCTACAATATACCAAGCTGCAAATTATGCAGACACATATCACAGGACTCCACAGTTACCCACATGGGAAAAGCATTCAACATAAGGGGATTCTACACATGCTGCTCTTCCAATATGGCTTATATAATTCAATGCAGGAAATGCATGAAGGGCTGCTATGTTGGAGAATGACCCCTAAACTAAAGAAGAGTGACTAACAGCAAATTAATGAACCAACGCAAAAAAATATTAACAAACATAATTTTTGTCGGAGATCGGCCATGAGGTTAAAAGCCATAAGGTTAGAAGCCTCTCGAAGCCGTTACTTCCATTTTAATCAGTTTTATTATAGTCCAATAAAATAAGCCCACACAAGAGCCAAAATAAGGTGGTAAAAAAACCACAACTTGGTGCCACCTTTAAAACATGAATGTATATAGAGAAAGCAAGTACTTGAAGACACTTTGACTTATCTGAACCACCATTGATTGTTGATTAAAGTCCGTTTAAAGCAACGCACAGATCCAGACGTTCCAACAGCTTTCTCAAACTCCGAAAAAAGACGAAGTGGGAGTGATGACTTCCAAATAGATGAAAATATCAAAAGCAGTTATCCAGAAGTACACAGCACTGCGTTTTGGGCAAATTTACATTTCATGCCCTCTATCAACGCTTAGTTGAACTGCCAAAAGAAAAACACCAAACAGCACCTCCACCTCTCCGAGACGCCGGCGCATGCTCATTACAGATGTTTTTATGTTGGAGAATGAAGCAAAATGTTAAAGACCAGGATGGAGGCTCACAGAATAATTATGCAAAACACAACAGGTCAAGTTGTAAATTCAGTCACTCCAGCATCTGCTATTGGACCGCACTACAAAGAGCCAGGGCACAGCATTGATGATTTTATGGTGAGGGACCTGAGAGGAAGATTTACATCTATCCAGGACTGTAAAACTTTTGAAATGAAGATAAGATAGATACTTTGGCTTCCTGTCATATTATAAACTACAAATATCTACAGACTGATCACCAACAGGACTCAACAAATATATGCACTTTTTGTCAAATTCTAAACTACAAACATTTACATCCTGGTCAACCTCTGATCAGCCATCTGTCCCTTCCCCCTCCCCTCCTGGCTACAGCATGTAATGCTGTAAAGATTTCTCTATATATTTTCGTATCAACATCTCTTGCTCATACTGACTTGACCTGAGGAAGAAGGTTTTATCTTCAAAAGCTAGTCTACAAATGTATTTAATCCAATAAAAAGGTATTACATTATTTTCCTTTTTTATTTAACTACCATTATAATGGACTAATACGGCTTTCACACAACTCTTATTTAAAGAGTAAACAACAGAAAATTTTCTGTGAAAACACTACCTCCAATTGGTGTTCTATTAATCAGGGTGCTCGTCGAGGTTCACCTCTTTCAGCAGTATTGTTCAACATTTATGTGCTGTCTTTTTACAACTTGTTGCAGAAATTGAAAATTGTCTTTAGGATTTATGCAGATGACATTTTGGGTGTTATTTTAAAAGTGCTAACGGGCATCCAGATTTATTTATTTTATTCATTTATTTGGCTAGGTTTATATACTGCTTTTCACGCGGGTCAAAGCGGTTTACAGAAAATAAGAGATAATACAACGAATGTTTACATTGGAACATAATTACTTTGTACGATGAACAGGGTAGGGCAATTGTGAAGGTTAACTATGTTCAAGGTTAATTATGCACAGGCAGGCCGGTAGGTAGCCATGTAGTAGTGAGGTTTAGGTGAGTTTGGCTAGGAACTGTGTGGGGTATGTTTACTAAACCGTCTTAAAGTGCGCCCAGTGTTAGTGTGCAGGATGCCATAAAAGGAGTGAGCGTTCCGGTCTAAACGTAGCAAGCGCGCGTTATCGCGCGCTAAGGTGCGCTGCGCACATGAGCACCCAAGAAAGGGAGCCATGCGCGTCAATGTGCGTTAATCTTAAGTAGGCGCGTTGACCATTAAGCATAGCCAACAGAGATGTAGTACGATGGTTAATGCACTGACTGCTTGGACAGGGGTTGTGAGTTTGATTCCTGCGTGGGCCTGATGAATCATAATGCTTTTACCCAGCGCTGTCTGAGGCATTTTCCAGTTTAATTTAAATCTGTGCTGCCAGCAAACACATGAGGCACAGCAAGGTTACAGCACTGTTTTTGATGGCAGCACTGCGCATGTTAATGCTTGGAAATCTTAAGTAGGCACGCTGACATGTAAACAGGAACAGTGGTGTAGCACAGTGGTTAATACACTGACTGCTAGTACAGGAGTCATGAGTTCAATTTCCAGGTGGGCCTGATGAATAATAATACTTTTACCCAGTGCTGTTTGAGGCATTTTCCAGTTTAATTTAAATCTGTGCTGCCAGCCAACACACCCTCAAAATGCCGTAGGCACCGCAAGGTTACAGCACTGTTTTTGATGACAGCACTGCGCATGTTAACGCGTGAAAATCTTAAGTAGGCGCGCTGACCTGCAAATGGAAGCAGCAGTTTAGCACAATGGCTCATACACTGAGTGATGGTGCAGGGGTCATGAGTTCAATTCCCAAGTGGGCCTGATGAATAATAATACTTTTACCCAGTGCTGTCTGAGGCATTTTCCAGTTTAATTTAAATCTGTGCTGCCAGCAAACACACCCTCAAAGTGCCGTAACATAGGGCGCCCTATAAGGCACTCCAGATGGCATATTATAAAGTGCACTGTCCGCCACGGCACCTAGAACGTTGCCTATAGGCACCGCAAGGTTACAGCACTGTTTTTGATGGCAGCACTGCGCATGTTAACGCATGAAAATTTTAAGTAGGCATGCTGACATGCAAACAGTAACAGTGGTGTAGTACAATGGTTAATACACTGACTGATGGTATGGGGTCATGAATTCGATTCCCAAGTGGGCCTGATGAATAATAATACTCTTTTTAATTTAAATCTGTGCTGCCAGCAAACACACCCTCAAAGTGCTGTAACATAAGGTGCCACATAAGGCGCCCTATAAGGCACTCAAGAGGGCATATTATAAAGTGCACTGTCCGCCAAGGCACCCTAGAATGTTGCCTATAGGGCGCCTTATAAGGCGCTTTATAGGGTGCCCTATGAGGCACCGCAAGGTTACAGCACTGTTTTTGATGGCAGCACTGCGCATGATAACGCATGAAAATCTTAAGTAGGCGTGCTGACATGCAAACAGGAACAGCAGTGTAGCACAATGGTTAATACACTGACTTATGGTGCAGGGGTGATGAGTTCAAGTCCCCAGTGCTCCTAATGAATAAGGTTGGCAGAGGTAATTCCTTTTTCTGCTTACAACAATCTGTGCTGCCATCTAAAAAGAACAGCACCCTAGTGCCATAAAGTAATGCACCTTTTAGGGTGCACCAGAAGGCACATCCTAAACAACCACGTCAGCGAAGGCGGGTTATAATGTGCCCCAGAGGCCATGTTAAATGGTTGGCAACTCCCAAGGCACCATATTAGGCACCCCATAAGCTGCCTGAATCGAAGGTGTGGCGTAAGATGCCCCAAGGATGTATAGGTTAACCCAAAAACGTTGGCCAAGAGCAGTAAGGTCCCCCAATTTGAAGGGCAAGAGAGGTATGTGCCAAACACACATGTAACCCAAACACTGCACAGAGCAGCAAGGAAAGACAATGCATAAGTAATGGAAGGACATAGATCAGAGCTCTTGGACCAGACAAATCAGCCTCCAGCCCATGTGGCAGCTAGAAAAATGGACAAACATATCGGGGGCAGCTGTAGCTATGCACAGAGCGATGGTAATGTACCATGCAATAATGACAGTGTGTGGCAGAGGATGGGAAGATGTGTGCAGCAGAGGAGGCAGAAGTGGCAGGATAGGTGGAATGTCAGGATGACAGTGGAGTAGCCGTGCTATGCAGAGCACACACAGGAGAGGCAACCAGGGAGAGCTGCAATGCAGGAATGTGTAGGAGTGCAGGACGTGGGGTAGCAGCATGCACATCAGGGTAGGATGGCACACAGCTGACAGACACACGTAGATGGACAGAAGGATGGTTCACAACTGTGATGAGGGTACAATGTGCTCACAGCACAGATCTACACAGATATGACTGTCACAGGAATGAAAAGTAGTTCTGCAGGACAGGCATACAAATGAAAGAGAACAGAGAGGAATCAAACCTATGACCAGTACCACAAATGCCAATGCACAAACTGGTAGGCCACACCACCAAAGTGAGCTCATTAGCAAAGGCTGCATACAGAAATAGTGCATGGCATCACACAAGATGCCTGCTGGCTGTCAGGACAGACAAACTCCCAACAGTAACCATGACCAAATGCACATGCAGATCTGCTGTGTACAGATCAGATCACAGTCTGTAATTGGGACCAGAGCCACATAGAACTACATGCACACACACAATGAAACGTTATGCAGTGGATACAGCATGCAAAAGAGGAAAGAACCTAAACCCCAAGGGCAGCAGAGGATGCTCTGTGGAGCTGGTGCAAAACTTGGAACAGGACACAAGAGAATTGAACATTCAAACAGGTGCACCACACACACCAGCTGAACCACAGCAATACCAAACCCCCAAGCGGACTGCCATGTAAACATCATAAAGAAAGAGACCTATGTAACAGCTAAAATGTGATGGCTAGGCAGCACAGAGGGAACACCTTGGTGTACAGTGAACGGAGGGAAGGGTGTGTGTAGAGGTGATGAACCTGCTGGTGCCTAATGGTCATGTTAGCACAACAGAAAAGAAAAAAACAAACCACATGTGGGGATCAAATCTGCAACCTATGATATCATAACACATGCCTGTAACCACTACCCCAAACAACCACAATGAGCACATTGAGCACAATGCAAAAATAGTACCCCAAAGGGAGGGTGTGTATGGGAACCTGTAATACCCAGTGATGTGGCAAATGGCTGGCAGATACACAGCTGCCACCGTACAAGGATGTGAGCACAGGTGGGCCATGTACATGACCAGCAAATCAGTAGATACAACGGTCAACATGCTCAACGAGTGGAGGAGTAGCCTAGTGGTTAGAAAATTGGCTTGGTTACCAAGCAACCACAGTTCAATTCCCACTATATATATATATATATATTCTGTCTCTTTTTAATGCTAGTTTATCTTCTGGTTTCTTCCCTTCACCTTGGAAACACGCTACTGTTCGTCCTATTCTAAAGTCTCGCACGTCTGATCCTGCAGCACTTTCAAACTGGTGCCCTGTTTCTAATCTCCCTTTTCTTTCTAAATTTCTCGAGAAACTTGTCTTTCTTCAGTTGTCTGCTCACCTTGAGGCTTCTCTTGCTCTTCACCCTCGGCAGTCTGGTTTTCGTCCTGGTCACAGTACTGAGTCTATTCTTCTTTCCCTTCTTAATGAGGTGCATGCTGCTCACGATCGTGGTCTCTTTACTCTTGCTGTCTCTCTCGATCTTTCTGCAGCATTTGATTTGGTAGATCACTGCACCCTTCTCACCCGTCTTCACGATGCTGGCCTCTCTGGGACTGTTCTTCATTGGTTCCGCTCTTTTCTTTCCTGTCGTTCCTTTTCAGTGGTTGTTGGGTCTGCTTCCTCGCCCTCCACTTCCCTTACCTGTGGTGTGCCTCAGGGATCTGTCCTTGCTCCTCTCCTTTTTAACGTCTTCCTGGCTCCTCTCGCACTTGTGGTCCAGCAGTTTGGTATCTCTGCGTACTATTACGCGGATGATATCATACTGCTGCACCACACTGATTCACATACACCCGATATTTCTCCTCTTAATCTCTGTCTCTCTGCTGTTGCTTCTTGGTTCACCTCTAATTTTCTTCAGGTTAATCCTACTAAGTCATTTGCCATATGGTTTACCCTCAGAAGCCCTTCCCCCACCTGTGCTCCTTCCCTCTCTTCCCAGCCCATTCCTCTTGTCTCCTCTCTTAGGTATCTTGGTGTTATTCTCGACTCCTCTCTTTCATTCAAAGAACACATCACTTCCATAGTTCAACGTTCATTTCTATCCCTCAAACAACTTCGGTCTGTGCGCCCTTTTCTTTCGTCCTCTGCTTTTGCTACCCTTATTCTCTCTTTTATAATCTCCTGACTCGATTACTGTAATGTTTCTCTAGCTGGCCTACCACAATCTCAACTCTCCCGTTTACAACGTGTCCAGAATGCAGCTGTCTGTCTACTATCCTGTGCTTCCCGTTATGACCACGTCACTCCCCTACTTTTGCACCATCATTGGTTACCGGTTTCCTTTCGGGTACAGTATAAGGTTCTCACGTTTGTGCACAGGGTGACTCATGCAGGTACCCCTCTTTACCTTGCTGATCTTCTTCATTTCCGCACTCCTCATCGCCTGCTCCGTTCTATCCACGTTAATCGATTGGCCCTTCCTTCTCCTTCTCAAGCTCACCTGGAGTCAACACGCTCTTCGGCTTTCTATTTTCTGGGTCCTAGGCTTTGGAACTCGCTCCCCCCCCCCCCTTCGTGCAGAGCACTCATACCAAGCTTTCAAACAACAACTAAAAACCCATTTGTTTTGTCTGGCGTTTGACCTCCCTTCCCCGTCTTTGTCTCCCTCTCCCTCCTCTTGTTGATGTTTTCTTTTTGCTGTGCTTGCTATCCTCTGTTTCTTTTCTGTCCTTTTAATGATTTTAATTGGCGTTCTTTTTCATTTTTCTGACAGCCTGTATTGTATTTTATTCTTTTAACTTATAAACCGCCTAGACGCCATTGGTATGGGGTGGTATAGAAAGAATTTTAATAAACATAAACATAAACACTAGCAGGCCATGTGGCCTTGGGCAAGTCACATAACCCTCCATTACCATGGAAGAAAGACCTGACAATCTACTTCCAGTGACATTGCCAAGAAAACCCTGGAGTCTCTGGGTTACAAGGAGTCAGGACTGACTCAAAGGCACACATTGTATTGCATGTTTGTCACCATGATCAAGCAGCAGCAGAGACAAATGTATATCAAACACATATTTTTATTTGGGTTCATCTTCACAGATAGTGTAGATACCGCCATCATAATATCAAGGTGAGTGGATCCCAGGTGAAAGACAGAAACACATTTAGCAGGGCAGCAACCCACATCCTACAGAAAGGTCACTGGCCCGTCTACAAATGAAGGGCAAGAGACATAATGTGCAGCACGTGCATGGTATGCACTATGCATTAGGCCCCCACCCCCCACATACTGCTGCACGCCTCAAATGTGTTACTCACATGAGTGCATGTAGACAGTATGTGGTGCATGATGAGTGACCAACACACATCAATCATGATCTGTTCCCTAAAACATATCTATCTGGCAACACAGGAGGCAGCAACAGCAACAGCAGCAGGACTATGATGCACCCAGAATAGTGTATATCCTGTGTGGGTGCCATGGCCACATGATTTATGTGACCGGGGGGGCTGTTTGGACCCATAGGCAGATTATGTAGTACCACACAAACTGCCCCCTGGAGCTCAGGATCTCCCACCAACAGATCCACATTCTACATCACTGCAATGGTGGCGGTAGAGGGGACCATCAACCTCAGTCCAGCTGGGGACAGACAACCTAGAGGGCAGTCCATGCAGTTCTGCATGCATCCATAAGGTGATTGCAGACACACAGGAGGTCTGAAAATGCTCAACTAGCCCCCACCACTATTTGACATTCTCCAGCGGCAAGCACAGTGAATCTGCAGCCGCTGCAACCTGCAAGGTGTTCCAGTAATACACATACTAACTGCAAACAGTCTGCTAGCTAGTCCATAGTGCATATTACTGGAGAAAATGTGTGCACCCAAAACTGGGATATCAGCACACCCACCAAGCAGATAGGTCAGTGATTGGGCCCCAAAAAAGAGAACCCATATATATCACTTGAGAGAAATACTATACAGTACTATGGGGGACTTAGCCATGCCATGGTCACTGCTCAGTCAGGGTGAGAGTGACCTCCCAGCAGGACATGCTGTGGCCACCCTGTCCGTGCAGGTGGTGGCCGGCCACTACAATGTCCCAGCCATTGCCCTATGCCCTGTGCTCATGCATCCTGCCCAGGCCACCGTGTCCGAGCTATACCCACAGTACCTTGCTCCTCATTATGCACATTGGCAAGCTAACACTGGACACAGTGTGGGCTGAGTAAGGTGTTGGCAACCACCACACACTGGATGGACAGACACACACTCCCACACCTATGCCAGTATTGTGCAAATATAAAGGCTTTTGGTAGCCCTGGCCACCTCACCAGTCCTGGGCACAGTGCAGGCATGGCTATGGTATGCAATACTGTTGGGGTCACTCCCCGGGGTGGTGAACACTGTCAGACACCAGACCTGAAACACACTCCACAGACATCAGAGAAATTGGTATGATACAGCTCAATGAGCATATTGTACTTAACTTAGGAATTGCTATCTGCCATGGCAACCTTTTGATATATCTGTACCATATTCCCAGGTTTAGGGTGGCATTGCTAAGGTATGCAAGTACTTGTATTGGGAGATGCACGCACAGCCTGATATTCTGCTTCTCCATGAGGCTTTGGATAATGGAGCCTGTGGATGCGGTTGTTTCTGCTCCTGTTGGCTGCTGCTCTAGGGCAGAGGTTCCCAACTCCAGTCCTGGTGGGCCAAACACTGTTCATGTTTTCATGCTGTCCCTAATGAATATGCATGAGATACATCTGCATACCATGGGGGTGGCGCATGGAAATGCAGCACACACATCTTTATTAGAAACAGCATAAAACCTGAATGATTTGTGGCCCTCCAGGACTGCATTTGGGGCACTCTGCTCTAGGTAATGCGCATGTTTATGGTGTCTGTGCTCTGAAGGGTAAAATATAGGCATTTGACACATGCTTATGTTCTCTGCAATAAAGGTTGGTCTTTACTACCACAGTTTAGTAGTGGGTAAAATATGGGGACTGGGTTGGCAGGAGCCACAGTTGGGACTTGAACCTATGACCTTCTGCTTCTGAACACACGGTCTGTGTGTACTGCACCACACTGTGGCCACAGAGACAGTGCAGTCCCTGGAAATACCATGGCTGTTTGTCAGACAGAGCCTGTCTGTTGCAGTGCACGGCACCCACCTGAAAAGGGCTAGGCCATGGTCTGCTGTGGGCAGCAGCCACTGCCCCCTCCACCACCAGTACCCCTCTGCCACTATGCTGACATGTCCTTATATTGGAGACAGCTAAAACCTGAATGATTTGTGGCCCTCCAGGACTGCATTTGGGGGACTCTGCTCTAGGTAATGCGCATGTTTATGGTGTCTGTGCTCTGTAGGGTAAAATATAGGCGTTTGACAAATGCTTATGTTCTCTGCAATAAAAGTTTGTCTCTACTACCACGGTTTAGTAGTGGGTAAAGTATGGGACTTGAACCTGTGACCTTCTGCTCCTGAACACACCGTCTGTGTGTACTGCACCACACTGTGGTTGCAGAGACAGTGCAGTCCCTGGAGATACCATGGCTGTTTGTCAGACAGATCCTGAGCAGGGCTATGCCACGGTCTGCTGTGGGCAGCAGCCACTGCCCCCTCCACCACCAGTACCCCTCCGCCCCAATGCTGACATGCCCTTCTGCTGGTGGTGCTGGTGGTGTGCAGTCTCAGGCCATCCAGTGTGCGGGTAGGCGGCTGCCTATGGTGTGGGTTCTGGGGTAGGGGTGTCTGCATAGCTGTCCACACTTCCCCCCAGCACCACATGCCAATGTTCCGTGCCCTTGGGGGTACCTGCTGTGTACTATCCCCTGTGACACTGTGGGGAGCACACTCGTGCCCATGTTGGGCCCTCCTCAGTTGCTGTCTGGCTGCTCTACTGTTTCAGCATTCCTATGGGCCAGCTAGGCATCACCCTAGTCCGCACTGTGGCCCAGCTGCACCACAGCATGTGCCGCCTGCAGCCCTCTGTGTCCCCTTTTCCAGCATCTGTCCAGTTGCCCACTCTGGCATGCCCACCCTGCTGTTGTGGAACATGTGCACACCATAGGAAACTTGGCCAATGGAGTCGGAAACCCTCCTCAGCACAATTTCACTGTGGGCTCATTTACCTTGTATGGGGACGGAGCATAGACCCTTCCAAAATTCATTTCTTTTTTTTGGAGCTTTCTTGGGAGTGTTTTTTGATGTTTCCCATTAATATCACTATTGCCCAGCTTGGTTGTGTTTTTATTACATTTTTGTGTGGTCATTTTCAGTGTTTATTTGCCCTTTTGTTCTGTGCACATGTATCACACTTATCACTTTTTTTAGGTTTCCCTGGTTTTGCTGTACATTGCTGACAGAAATGGTTTCTCTTCCCTTTAAATCAGCTCTAACGCCAGGGTTTCACTGGCGTTAGTTTCCAGCCTCGAATTTCACAGCGTTAGTGTGCAGGGAGCCTCTCCCCTCCCACTCTCCACCCATTGACCCCTTCTCTCCTCCCCAGTGGAGCCTTCCTCCGCCCCTGGGGAGCCTTCCTCCGCCCTCCGTGAGCCTTTCTCCGCCCTCAGCGCTCTTTTGCGCCTCTGCGCGCGTTATCACGCGATAAACTACCTCTGCGCCTGATAAAGCACCATTATCGCACGATAAGGTACCTTATCATGCGATAACGTCACAGAGTGCCTATTAAGACGGTTTAGTAAACATACCCCTGTGAGTTCGGGTAGGATGGCTTTGATCCAGCTGGGCAGACAGGGGTCAAGAGGGGAAGTAGTGGTGTTAAGTGAGGAAACAATGTTCTGGATATTTTTGGGAGAGATTATTTCAAAGGTGATCCATGAGTATGTTGATTTGGTAGGAGGCAGGGGTAAATCGAGTTGGTCAGGTGGCTGGGGGTGGCAAGTGGAGAAGTCTGCCAGCTGTTGAAGGGTGATAGAGAAGTTTGTGGGATTGTTGGTGGATAGCTTTGTTTTGTGAGGTTGGCAGTTTGGTTATATTCTCTTAGGAGGTTCGTGTACTGAATTTGATCTGTGGGTAGTCGTGATTTTCTTCATCTGCATTCTTGTTTCCTTAGATGGGATTTGAGCTTGCAGAGGTAGGGGGTGTACCATGGGGTCTGTTTGTAGGTGGGGTTGTGAGGCTGGGTGGAGGTTGGTAGGGAAGCAGCTTCATTGAGGAAGTCATTCCATGTGTTGATGGTGGAGTCAAGGTCGTGGGGTTCTGTAGTAGTAATTGGAGAGATGTGGTTGAGGAAGGAGCTTTTGTGGAATTGTTTGAATCTGTTCATATGCAGGTTAGATGTTGTTGTCTTGCAGAGGTTTTTAAGGTGTAGTTGGAAAGCTACTATTTATTTATTTAAAATTTCTTATATACCGCCTTTCATGAAATCAAGGCGGTTTACATTGAACGAACTGAAATTACATTGAACAGGGCATTATAACTTGGAGATAACTATTTTACAGGGAACATAGGCAATGAAGGGTTACGTGGCAGGGTACTGGGATGATTTGGACTGTGGGTGGGGAGGCGATGTGGATTGGGTTTTGCTAGTGAAGATGAGGTCATGTGTGTTGCCTTTGGAGTGGATGGGGAAGTTTACAATTTGCAAGAGGTCTATTACCATCATTGCTTCAATGAAGGCTGTCGACTGGATGGGGCTGAATGGAGGTTAAGGTCTCCCATTAGGATGAGGACCTCTCCAGAGAACAATAAAGTCTCCGGCGGCGGTGAGGTGTGCAGAGGGAGGAGAAAGGCAACCAAGAGGGTGGAGTAAGGCTCCCCAGGGGCGGAGAGAAGGGGTCAATGGGCGGAGAGTGGGCGGGGAGTGGATCCATGCACACTAATGCTGTGAAATAAAGCTCTGAAAATTAGTGCCAGTGAAAACCTCGCGCTAGGCACATTTGCAGGATAGGGAAACCATTTCAGTTAGCAAAGAACAGCAAAGGCAGGGAAACCCGGAAAAGTGATAGTAGTGATAAATGTGCAGGAACCATAAAGGCAATTAAGCATATTAAATGACCAGAACCACATCTGAAATCCCAATAACCAAGCTGGCCAATAGTGATATTAATGATAAACATAAAGCAACACTATTGACAAAGTGTAAAAAGGAAGATATCATGTTTGGAAGGGTCTATGCTCTGTCTCCCTACAAAGTGAATGATCCTACATTGAAATGGCGGTGATCAGAGTTTTTGCTGTTTATATTGGGCAGGTTTGTAAGGGTGTGCACATGTGCAGCAACAGCAGATTGGGCACGTAGGAAAGGGCAACTGTACTGATGCTGTAAATGGGATACAGGGGGCTGCAGGCGGCACATGCTGTGGTCCAGCTGGGGCACAGTGTGGACTAGGCAGATGCCTAGGTGGCACATAGGAATGCCGAAACTGTAAAGCAGCAAGACAGCAACTGACAAGGGACCAACATGGGCATGAGTGTGTGTCCCACAGTGTCACAGGGGATATTACCAAGCAGGGGGGAAGCGCGCATGTCCATGTAGGCACCCCTACCCGAGAACCCACACCATAGGCAGCTGCCTACCGGCACACTGGATGGCCTGGGACTGCACACCACCAGCACAATTGGCATAAAGCATATCAGCATGCTGGCAGAGGGCTGCTGGTGGCGGAGGGGGCAGTGGCATCTGCCCACAGCAGACCATGACCAAACCCCGTTTAGGTGGGTGCCATGCACTGCAACAGACAAGGTCTGTCTGATGAAGTCATGGTACCCCCAGGGCATGATCTGCCCCTGTGGCAACAGTTTGGTGCAGTACACACAGCCAGTGTGTGCAGGGGCAGAAGGTCACAAGTTCAAATCCCAGCTGTTGCTCCTGCCAACCTTGTCCCCATATTTTACCCAGTACTAAACCGTGGTAATAAAGATGGAACCTTTATTGCAGATAAATTAAACATGCCTGAAACTCCTATATTTTACCCTACAGAGCACAGACACAAACATGTGCAATCCCGAGAGCAGAGTTTCCCAACTGCAGTCCTAGAGGGTCAAACACCATTCAGGTTTCATGCTGTCCCTAATAAATATGCCTGTGCTACATTTGTATGCATCACCCCCATTGTATGCAAATGTATCTCATGCATATTCATTAGGGAGAGCATAAAAACCTGAACAGCGTCTGGCCCACCAGGACCGGAGTTGGGAACCTCTGCCCTAGAGCAGCGGCCAACAGGGGCAGAAACACCCATACCCACAGGCTCCATTATCCAAAGCCTCATGGAGAGTCAGGCTGTTCGGCCCTGCGCAGAGCAGCATCTCCAATACTGGCACCTGCATACCTTAGTAATGCCGTTCTAAACTTGGGAACACATTCTACATATATCAAAAGGTTGCTATGATTAATGTCAGCTTACAAATCCTAAGTTAAACACGATTTGTTGATAGAGATTCATCATAGCAACCTTTCTGATATCTGTGGAATGTGTTTCAGTTATTGCTTCTAACAGTGTTTACCACCCCGGGGAATGACCCCAACAGTATTGTGTACCATAGCAATGCACGCACTGTGCCCAGGACTGGTGAGGCGGCCAGGGCTGCCGCAAACCTCCATATTTGCAAATGCTGGCATAGGTGTGGGAGTGTGTGTATGTCTATCCAGTGTGTTGTGGCTGCCCACACCTTACTGAGCCCACACTGCTTGCACTGTTTCCAGTGTTAGCCTGCCAATATGCATAATGAGGAGCAAGGTAATGTGGGTATGGCCCGGACAGGGTGGCCTGGGCAGGATGCATCTGCACAGGATATAGGGTAATGGCTGGGACATTGTAGTGCCCGACCACGACCTGCACGGACAGGGTGGCCACAGCATGTCATGCTGGGAGGTCACTCTCACCCTGACTGAGCAGTGACCACAGCATGGCTAGATTCCCCCATAGTGCTATGCAGTATTTCTTTCAAGTGATATTTATGGGTTCTCTTTTTTGGGGCCCAATCACTGACATGCCTGCTTGGTGTGTGTGCGTGCTCACATCCAATTTTTGGGTGCACACAGTTCCTCCAGGAACATGCACTATGTACTAGTTAGAAGACTGTCTGCAGTTAACATGTGTATGGCTGGAACACCTTGCCAGGTGCAGTGGGTGGAGACTGACTGTGCTTTCTGCTGGTGAATGTCAGGTAGTGGTGAGGGGCAGCTGAGCTTCTCCAGCGTTCTGCTTATCTGCCATTGCCTGGCATGTACTTAGGATTAATGCGTGTTAACGTGCCATGGCGCCCACTATCGCACGATACAGGTTCTTGCTGCCTTAGGGCTGGAACACCCACTCCTTATATGGCATTCTTCACATTATCGCTGCAACTAGCACCGGTGACATTAGGACGGTTTGGTAAACATACCCCTTTGTGAGGTACAGCACAGCGGGAGACCTTTTTTGTGCTGTGTAGGGAACTTCCCTTTCTATAGGAGGAGCTTTTACTTTCCCTGTGTCCTTGTGGAATGAATGTGCGCTCTGCCATCTTCTATCTTTGTCTGTGCTTGTCTATTGTAGGTATTCCTATGTCTTGCCTGTCTTGGTTTGCTTTGTTTTGATTGGCTATGCTAGGGCCAGCCGAGAGTGCTAGGGGTTTATCTGCCCTGCTTCTGAGCTGGCTCAGGCTCGGCGCTCAGTCATTGTATCTGCCTCTGTGATTATGTTCAGGTTTGTACTCTTTTTTCATGCTTTGGATCCTGACATGTGTCCTGCTTCTTGCCTCATTATGGCTTCCAGTCTTGCTCTTGCTCTTATGCTGGATTCGTGCTCCAGGTTTTGTCTTTACTTCTCTTGTCTAGTTCTTGCAAGCTTAGGGGTATGTTTACTAAACAGCGCTAACATTGCAGCAGCGACATTATTGCATGATACGGAATGTTATTGTGCAATATTATTGCATGATACCGTTATGTTTCGCGCGATAACGTCTCTGGTGGCATTAAGGCACACAGAGGGTGGAGTAAGTCTTTCCAGAGGGCGGAGAGAAGGGGTCAATGGGCAGAGAGTGGGCGGGGAGAAGCTCCAGGCACACTAATGCTGTGAAATGAAGGTCTGAAAATTAACGACAATGAAAACCTCGCGTTAGAGGCACATTTGCAGGAGAGAGAAACCAGTTCATAAGAACATAAGATATGCCATACTGGGTCAGACCAAGGTCCATCAAGCCCAGTATCCTGTTTCCAACAGTGGCCAATCTAGGTCGTACGTACCTAGCAGTTTCCCCAAAAGACACAGGTTCCGCAATGCTTGTACTGGGTCAAGCATTGATATCCTGGGTCCCTTCTTAATAATTGTTTATGGACCTTTCTTCCAGGAACTTGTCCAAACCTTTTTTAAACCCAGCTACACTAACAGCCTTTACTACATCCTCTGGTAACAAATTCCAGAGTTTGATTACACGTTGAGTGAAAAAATATTTTCTTTTACTAGTCTTAAATAGTTTACCCTGTAGCTTCATTGCATGTCCCCTAGTCTTTCTATATTCTGATAACGTAAACAATCAATCTACGTTTACCCGTTCCACTCCGTTCATAAATTTATAGACTTCTATCATATCTCCCCTCAGCTGTCTCTTTTCCAGGTTAAAGAGCCCTAACCTTTTTAGCCTTTCTTCATAGGAGTATCCTTCCATCCCCTTTACTATTTCGGTGGCTCTTCTCTGAACCTTTTCTAATAACGCTATATCCTTTTTAAGATTCGGTGACCAGAATTGCACACAATATTCAAGGTGCGGTCTCACCCTGGAACGGTATAGAGGCATTATAATATCTTTTGTTTTATTTTTCATTCCTTTCCTTATGATACCTAGCATTCTATTTGCTCTCTTGGCTGCCGCTGCACACTGGGCCGAGGGTTTTAACATGTTATCCACAATGACGCCTAAATCTTTTTCCTGGGTGGTGGTTCCTAATGTGGAACCTTGCATCGTGTAACCATAGTTTGGGTTGTTCTTCCCTAGGTGCATGACTTTGCACTTGTCCACATTAAATTTCATCTGCCCTTTTGATGCCCAGTCTTCCAATTTATCAAGATCCTCTAGCAATTTTCCACAATCCTCTTGGGTTTTAACAACTTTAAATAGTTTTGTGTCATCTGCAAATTTGATAACCTCATTCGTTATTCCACTTTCCAGGTCATTTATGAATATGCCAAAAAGCAGCCGACCCAGCACAGATCCCTGGGGTACACCACTATTCAGCTTTCTCCATTGGGAAAATTGGCCATTTAGCCCAACCCTCTCTTTTCTATCTTTTAACCAGTTCCTGATCCACAGTAGTACACTACCTCCTATCCCATGACTCTTTAGTTTTGCCAAAAGTCTCTGATGAGGGACCTTGTCAAAGGCTTTCTGAAATTCCAGATACACTATATCAACCGTCTCACCTTTGTCCACCTGTTTATTCACTCTTTCAAAAAAACATAACAGATTAGTAAGACAAGATCTTCCTTGTCTAAAGCCATGTTGGCTGTCTCCCATTAGACCATCACTATCTACATGCCGAGTAATTTTATTCTTTATGATGGTTTCTACCATTTTTCCCGGTACTTACGTGAGGCTCACCGGTCTGTAGTTTCCCCAATCACCCCTGGAACCCTTTGCTGTTACATTGGCAATCCTCCAATCTTCAGGTATTAGAGATAATTTTAATGATAGTTCACAGATTACTAATAGCAGGTCTGCAATTTCATATTTCAGTTCTTTCAACGTCCTTGGATGTATACCATCCAGCCCAAGTGATTTGCTACTCTTCAGTTTATCTAATAGTTGTAATACATCTTCCCGATGTATCGATATTTCCTTCAATTCTTCCGCACCTTTAAATACCACTTCAGTCATGGGTAACATCCCTACATCTTCCTCAGTAAAGACCGAAGCAAAAAATTCATTCAGTCTCTCCGCTATCGCCTTGTCGCCTCTTAGTGCCCCTTTAACTCCTCTATCATCTAATGGACCAACTGAGTCTCTCACAGGTATTTTGCTAAGAATGTACTTGAAAAAAATCTTTATTTCGCGTTTTTGCTTCCACAGCAAGCTTCTTCTCAAATTCTCCCTTTGTCTGCTTTATCAATGCCTTGCATTTGACCTGCCAGTGCTTGTGCTGTTTCCAGGTTTCGTCGTTTGGCTCTTTTTTCTATTTCCTGAAAGATGCTTTTTTGGCAACAACAGCCTCTCTGACCTCACCTTTAAACCATGCTGGCTGTTTTTTGGACTTCCTTCCACTTTTCTTAAAGCGTGGAATACAGCTGGTCTGGGCTTCCAAGATAGTATTTTTCAACAACACCCAAGCTTGATGTAAGTCTTTAACCTTTGCAACTGCTCCTTTTAGTTTTTTCTTAACTATTTTCCTCATTTTATCATAGTCTCCCTTTCGAAAGTTAAAAGGTAGTACAGTGGATTTCCTTACTATCCCTCCTCCACTAATTAAATCAAAGGCGATCATGCTATGATCACTATTGCCAAATGGCCCCAACACCCTTATCTCTTGCACTAGATCTGGTGTTCCACTAAGGACTAGGTCTAATATGGCTTCCCCTCTGGTCGGTTCATGAACCAGCTGCTCCAAGAAGCAGTCATTTATATCATCTAGGAACTTTATCTCCCTAGCATGTCCTGCCGTGACACTGACCCAGTCGATACCAGGGTAATTGAAATCACCCATTATTACTACTCTGCTGTGACTTTTGTTAGCTTCCTTGATTTCTTTGAGCATTTCATCATCCATTTTTTCATTCTGGCCAGGCGGTCGATAGTACACCCCCACTGCCATTGCCTTCCCCTTTTTACATGGAATTTCAATGCATAGAGATTCTACAGCAAATTTAGTTTCCTGCAAAACTTTAATCCTTTCTGACTCAATGCCCTCTCTAACATAGAGCGCAACCCCTCCACCAATTTGATCAGCTCTATCATTACGATATAGTTTGTACCCAGGTATCACAGTGTCCCACTGGTTGTCCTCCTTCCACCATGTCTCTGATATTCCAATCATATCTAACCTCTCATTTAGTGCTATATATTCTAACTCTCCCATCTTATTTTTTAGACTTCTAGCATTTGCATACAAGCATTTTTAGAGACTGTATTTTATTCATATTAATTTGGCTATTGGTAGACATGGGTAATTTGGGATCTTTAAGCTCTGTCTGCTCCATACTCGAGGTCATTTGGGCTACTTTACTCTTTTTTGGAACCTCTCTGCTTTTGGTAGTATCCTTCAAGGATATATTCTTCCGAACCATCCGCTCTTGGGCGACTGTCAGCTTTCCCCTATTATCTAGTTTAAAAGCTGCTCTATCTCCTTTTTAAAGGTTAATGCAAACAGCCGGGTTCCATCCCGGGTTAAGGTGAAGCCCATCCCTTTGGAAGAGCCCCTCCTTTCCCCAGAATGTTCCCCAGTTCCTAACAAATCCAAACCCCTCATCTCTGCACCATTGTCTCATCCACGCTTTGAGACTCCGGAGCTCTGCCTGCCTTTTGGGCCCTGCACGTGGAACGGGAAGCATTTCGGAGAACGCTACCCTGGAAGTTCTGGATTTCAACTTCCTACCTAAAAGCCTGAATTTAGCCTCCAGAACCTCCCTACCACATTTTCCTATGTCATTGGTACCGATATGTACCAAGACAGCACACTCCTCCCCAGCACAATCTAAGACCTTATCTAGGTGGCGCGTGAGGTCCGCTACCTTCGCACCAGGCAGGCATGTTACCAGGCGATCCTCACGTCCACCAGCCACCCAGCTATCTACATGCCTAATGATCGAATCACCAACTATAATGGCTGTCCTAACCCTTCCCTCATGGGCAAATGGCCCTGGAGAAACTTCCTCGGTGCGAGAGGGTTTTACATCACCTGGAGGACAGGTCCTAGTTACAGGATCACTTCCTGCCACACCAGGGTGATGCTCTCCTGTCACATGACCTCTCTCCTCCATGGCAACAGGGATGCCATGGAGGAGATGGCATTGAGTCAGAAAGGATTAATGTTTTGCAGGAAACTAAATTTGCTGTAGAATCTCTATGGATTGAAATTCCATGTAAAAAGGGGAAGGCGATGGCAGTGGGGGTGTACTATCGACCACCTGGCCAGAATGTACAGTCAGCAATGTACAGCAAAGGCAGGGAGACCCAAAAAAGTGATAGTAGTGATACATGTGCTGCAACAGCATAGTGCCCAAGTACGAATGGGCACTATGGTGAGTCTGCAAATGGGGTACAGGGGGCTGCAGGCAGGATATGCAGTGGGGCAGCTGAGGCAAAGGGTGAGCTAGGCAGATGCCTAGGTGCCACATAGGAAGGCGGAAATGAAAAATCAGCATGACAGCAACTGACCAAGGGCAAACATGTCCACGAGTGTGTGTCCCATAGTGCCCCAATGGATATTACCCATAAGGTACCCCAAAGGGCACATAACATTGGCAGGCAGTGCCGGGGGGAAGCGTGGATGTCTATGTAGTGTGGCACTGCGTCCCGTATAGGCGTTTGCCTAGAGGTGGCAGCGTGCCATCTAATGTCCCTTTTTATGCTTATGCTCCAGAGCTAAGGCTTCTGGGATTGCAGTTGTGTGCAAATAAGCTAGTCCGAGTGGTTTTAGTGGCAAACACAGGAAATGTATTCTTTTTTGTAGTCTAATCTTTGCAAACATACTTTTCTTTAGAAGTTTGAACAGGACAACACAATATAGAGAATATTTTCTTCCACCAAAATAAAAGGTATCACAAAAACAGTGTTCCGGCAGTGAAAAAGAATAAACTTGCTTCAATCAGGTTATATACAACAGAAGGTATTTCTTTCTTCAAATGACACAGTTGGAACTGTTGCCTACTGGTTCCTATTACCATCTAGCAAAGACATCAGTTCCCTTTAACTGTTCAGGGTTTAAAACAAGGCTTTTGCTGGCTTGTCTGTACTACCCACAGAATAGCTGCTTCTTTAACACGTTCATTTCACACTTGAACACTTCTCATAGCTTTAACATTAGCAATTCTCTTTCTCACCCAGATTTCCAGCCCTCAAAGAATCAGGACATTTAATTACGTGGGCTCCTGGTTTTTCTACCTTAAAACCGTTGGTCCCTTTTCACTCTGACGTTAGGCACAAAGAGCAATCCATCAAAGAATCAACAGAGTCCTGTTCCACCTCACAGGCTTCCGTTTCCATGTCTTCACATTCAGAGTCACATGTCTCTGGGTTTAGAACTTGCTCTGGGAATGCAGGCTTAACTTCCTTTAAAAGTTTAAACAACCTTTCCCAGTGAGATTTCTTTCTCTCCTCTGGGTTTCTAGAATGTCTGCAAGGCTTTTTATCTCTGAATAAATTACTCAAAGGTTCTATCTGTCTCACCTTGCTCCTGGGAACAGTCTTTCTTACGGGCCTTTCAAAAGGTAGAATTTCTCCTTCAGAGTCTTGTAGGGCTGCTCTTGTGTCTGGGCTATAATCCACGGCTCCCCCAGGACTATCCCTCCTACCTTCCAGCCATGCTGTAATTTCTTCACTGCAGGGGCTCCTCTCTGAAGTGCAGTCTCCTGTATAACAGCTGCTCTGAGAATCTCTCCTGTGTCTGTCCCTAGACACTCTCTGCCTTTCACCCCTGAAGATTCCATTCTCTTCAGTTTGGTTTGTGAGCTCTCTTTTCAGCCTTCCCGTGGCCAGCTTCCTCAGGCCCTCTCTCTTGGATGGCTTGTGACTGGCTCCATCACTGCTGCTGTGGCTGTCTTTGTTCCCGTGCCCCTTCCTCTCTCTTTCTGAGAGCTTAAATGTGTGTAAGCATCTTCCCCCTTCTAGCTCCTTCCACAGGTACTTCCTATTTCCACCCTGTGTTGCCATGGAGCCTGGGTGTGGTCTGAACTCAGTAGTTCTACCTGTGTGTTTTTTTTCTCTGCCTGCAGTTTGATACGTATGCTTGGCTGAGCTATTCCCTTGCTCATAGAAAAAAGTTTCATTTCTAGCTATTTTCCCAGGTTCTGCTGCAGCCTCGTCACCACAGTAGGCACCCCTACCCCAGATCTCACACCATACTGGCACACTGGATGGCCTGGGACTGCGCATCACCAGCACCACCAGCATAAGGGCATGTCAGCATGGTGGTGGAGGGGTGATGGTGGTGGAGGGGGCAGTGGCATCTACCCACAGCACACCAAGACCAAGCCCTGTTCAGGTGGGTGGCATGCAGTGCAACAGACAAGGTCTATCTGACGAACAGTAATGGTATCCCAGGGAATGACCTGCCTCTATGGCAACAGTTTGGTGCAGTATACACAGCCAGTGAGTTCAGAGGCAGAAGATCAAGTCCCAGCTGTGGCTCCTGCAGACCATGTCCCTATGTTTTCCCCTACAGTGCAAATACACCATAAACGTGTGCAGTCCCTAGAGCAGAGGTTCCCAACTGCAGTCCCGGAGGGCCAAGCACCATTCAGGTTTTCATGCTGTCCCTAATAAATACCCCACCAAAAAATCTCCCTAAGACTCCTTAATGAAATCAAAGTATCTTTTTGTCGGGCCGCAGAGAGGGAGGTTAAAACAAATTTTGAAACCATTCCAGACTACTGCGGACCATTTTAATCATCAAACAGTGCTCTTTGACTTCATGCTTGTGAATATAGGGGTTTCCCTGTTGCGGTGGATTTCCCCTCTTTTCCGAGCTGTTCTTTAGTTCTGGTTGAGTTTCTCAATGAACAATGTGATGTCACATAGTCTTTTACGATCATCCAATAGGTTGAGGGATCGCATTCGCGTGTCCTTATCCTATTTTTCGGTTCCCTTGTTGACTGACATTTTGGCTGACCAATGGTAGTAGGACGGATTCCTTTTTTTAATTGGTACCCGGTGTGAACCGGGGTTTTAAAATGGATGCACAAGGTTTTGTTTGATCAGCACAGGGGGAAGAATTATTTCTTAGCGACGTCCATAAAGAGCGCTTGATACAGAGGTTTTTGACCTCGAAACGTGCACGTCGTGCCATCTCAAATGTGGACTTCAGCGTTCAAGTTTTTTGGAATTTCTTCTCTTCGGTTACTGAGATAAGTTTTCATAAATTTTTTCACAACTTTTCACATGTTTTACTAAAGAACTGTTTGATGATTAAAATGGTCCGCAGTAGTCTGGAGTGGTTTCAAAATTTGTTTTAACCTCCCTCTCTGCGGCCCGACAAAAAGATACTTTGATTTCATTAAGGAGTCTTAGGGAGATTTTTTGGTGGGGTATTTATTAATTTCTCCCATTGGGATTTATTTCTTTGTCCCTAATAAATATGCATGAGATTCATTGCTATGCAGTGCCCCCATTGTATGCTAATGTATCTCATGCATATTTATTTATTTAGCTGTTTTTACACCTATACCTTTACCTTTAGCTGTTTTTACACCTTTTAACCCAGAGCTTGTACATAGTTTCCCCAGTTAATCCAAGCTGAATTACCTTGTTCTCTGTAAGTCCAGTACAGGCGTTCCCTGTGTCTGAACAAATATTGTGTTATTTGTAAACCGAGCTGATACTGAAGAGCGCGGTATAGAAAAGACTTTAATAATAATAATAATAATAATAATAATATATCCTGCTTTTCACTGGGTCAAGCAGTCAATTGGGGGATACATTTAACACAAGGGGATATGAGACACATATGCTAATACTTACAGGTAACATGGGCAATGGAGGGTTAAGTGGCTTGCCCCAGACCACAAGGAGTGCCTATAGGACTAGAAATCCTGGTCCCTCTGGCCTGAGATTGCTGTCCCCAGGTGGGACTTGAAACCCCGGCCTACCACTAGACCACTCCTCCCTCCATATTCATTAGGGACAGCCTGAAAATCTGAATCGTGTTTGGCCCACCAGCACCGGAGTTGGTAACCTCTGCCATAGAGCATTGGCCAACAGGGACACAAACATCCACACCAACAGGCTCCACTATCCAAAGCCTCATGGATATTCAGGCTGTTGGTCCCTGCGCGGAGCAGCAGCTACCAGTACTAGCACCTGCATACCTTAGCAATGCCATCATAAACATGGAAACACGTTCCATATATATCAAAAGGTTGCTATGATTAATGTCAGATAACAAATCCTAAATGAAACACAATTTGTTAACAGAAATACATCATAGCAACCTCTCTGATATATGTGGAGTGTGTTTCACCTTTTGTTTCTGACAGTGTTTACCACCCCAGAGAGTGACCATAACAGTATTGAGTACCTTAGCAATGCCTGCACTGTGCCCAGGACTGGTGTGGTGGCCAGGGCTGCCAACCACCTCTATCTTTGCACAATGCTGAAATAGGTGTGGGAGTGTGTGTATGTCTATCCAGTGTTTTGTGGCTGCCTACAACTTACTGAGCCCCCAATGCATGCACTGTTTCTAGTGTCAGCCTGCCAATGTGCATAATGAGAAGCAAGGTATTATGGGTATGGCCTGGACACGGCAGTCTGGGCAGGATGCATCAGCACAGGGCATAGGGCGATGGCTGGGACATTGTAGTGCCCGACCACCTCCTACAAGGACAGGGTGGCTACAGCATGTCATGCTGGGAGGTCACTCTCACCCTGACTGAGCAGTGACCATGGCATGGCTAGGTTCCCACATAGTGCCCCCCACCAATCCCGGTAGTTATGAGATATCTTTTCTGGGACCTAATCACTGACTTACTTGCCTGGTGTATGTGTGTGCGCGTACATCCCACTTTTGGGTGCACAGAGTGCAGTAGATGAAAGCTGACTGTGCCTTCTGCTGGTGAATGTCAGATTGTGGTTGGGGGCAGCTGAGCTTTTCCAGGCCTGTCTGCCAGTGCCCTATTTGATTTGTATAGATCTGCATTGACTGCCCTGGAGAGTGCCCATTTCCCAACAGGAGTGGGGATGATGGTCCCCTCTACTGCCTCCATTGCAGAGATGTAGTGTGTGGTTCTGGTGGTGGGAGATACTATCCCCCACCCTGACCCAAAGAGAGCGGGTTGGATGGTGCTACATAATCCACATGTGGGTCCAAACACTGCTTTTCTCTTATAACAAGTGACCATGGCAACCATACAAGATGTGCACTATTCTGGGTGCATCATAGTCCACAAGAGCTAGACATGACTGGGATGCACAGGTGTACCCTAGGTGTATCTACAAGGACTACCTACAATACACTAGCACTATTGAGGACCTGCAGTATAGCCTATCTCACTCAAGCTAGGTGCTGCGGACCTGGTGCTGGGCACCCCACCTCACCCTCAGGGTGAGCAAGGAACCGCACAATGTCACGGTTGTAGCTACTCTGTGCAAGTAACACACACTGTCAGTTCCCCCTACCGGGCCGAGGTGCTGTGGAGGCACATACCCCATCTTGTGATCAGATGTAGACTGCTGATCTGCATGTGCAGTGCATCATGGGTATAGGTGGATTTACCCTATCCTGGTAATCACAGCAGACAAGTTGTGCGTTGACCTGCAGTCTCTCTGTAGCCAGCCAGCACTATGCTGGAAGCTGTAGAAATGTAGCCCACTGGTTACTATAATGACTGTGGAGAAAGAGGTCATGGGTTTGATCCCACAGTGGTGTTATTTAATAGGACTGTCTGAGGCATTTTCTTTTAATTTACATCTGTGCTGCCAGCAAAAACACCCTTACAGTGCCGTAACCTAAGGTGCCTCATAAGGTGCCCTACAGGGCGCCCTATAAAGCACCCTATAGGGCACATTGTAAGGTGCCTTGGCGGACAGGGCACTTTATAATGTGCCCTATGGGGCACCCTATAGGGCGCCTTATGAGGCACCTTAGGTTACGGCACTGTGAGGGTGTTTTTGCTGGCAGCACAGGTTTAAATTAAAAGGAAATGCCTCAGACAACCTTATTAACTAACACCATTGCAGGATCAAACTCATGACCACTGCCTCTGCAGTCATTGCAGTAACCAGTGGGCTGTATCTCTATAGCTTCTAACATAACACTGGCATGAACTTAAGGCTTACGTGCATTAACGAGCCAAGGCGCCTTCCATCGCGCGATACAGATTCATTGCTACCTTGCCTCCAGAATGCCCACTACCTTAGATGGCATTCCTCACATCAACGCTGCACTTTTCGCCGGTAACATTAGGACGGTTTAGTAAACATACCACTTAATTTTCTTGTTTCACTGGAATTCTGTTTTGGACTTTTCTTTAGACACTTACTAAGATGAGTAATGTGTTTAACTTGCCTTTAGACCTAAAGCCAGTGATAAACTTGCCTTAACTTAGCTCTGTTGTTCTGCACTCTGTTTTGTTTTCTCCCTAAGGAAACCCCTTTCAGTGGCTGCCTATGTTCCAGATAGAATTCCCGACACTCTTTATTTAGAGGCACCTGGGCTATTTTTGACATTACTACAACCTCCCTAATGGGATGCTCTAACTTTTCTGTTTTATTACGAATGTTTGAAGATACCTCAACCTGAACTATGCAATGCTGAGCTACTGCCAGCTTTCTCCTATGTTCTTGTTTCGAAGGTGCGGTTTCTCCTTTTTCATTTCATATCATTTATTGACTTGAGTGCTTTGAAAAAATAACAATAAATGATAAAATATAGAAACATAAAACTAATTCAACTGATACATTATAATACCCAACAAATCACAAAACTATTAAGACCCCTCAAATTGTTCCACAGGTTTTATTGATGATAGCAATATATCCAAGATGCTTCCAAAAATATATGTAATATCTTCAAAACTTGTTAAAATGTTGCATTGTCAAAACTCCTACTGCTCTTAATAACATGTTACAGTATAAAGTCATTCCTTCACAGGTATGTTACAAATCCTTCAAATCCTGTGTGCAAACTATTTCAGCATTGCAATACTTTCACTTTTATCCCGCTGTCAAACTTGCTTCTTCCATCGAGCAAACTTGCTTCTCCACAATTTCAACCCAGTGGATCACTGAACCTGACCCTGGCCATCAGTTTCACCATCTCCACAACGGCTTTATCAAAGGACTTAATCACTGCAGGCTTATAGCTGTGCAAGAAAAAGGGGAGAAGAAAGAAGCTTACAGGCTACCTTTTTAAAACTACACTCCATCATCCAAAAATACCTATAAAATCCATAAAAGATTAAATTCTACTTACTGCTCTTAAAAGCTACTTCCCTTCTCATAGTACAAATACTCAAACCCGGCTAACCATCCATTGCCTGCCTTAGCTTTTAAAAGGACAACTCCCTTTTACCAATGGGAACCATGTCACAACCAGACCTGCCTTGCCCCTCCAAACACAACATATATCACAATCACAAGACACACCATTCACACCTAAAAAAATGTTCTACCAATCCCATTCAATTTGTAATGCCCTTTATGCAAATTCAACTCCTGACGTCATTGGATAATCCCTGGAACTTCCCCGTTCACCAAAGCTGACGATATCTCATAACAGGGAACCCCAGTTCCCACACAGTCAAAGCACAAACTCCCTTACATTAATAAAACCACTGCCACTCACCGCGGTATTCAGCCCTGCTGGTGCAGTGGTGCCCCACTGGAAAATACGTTTTTGTTCTGTACGGGGCAAAGGGTCAGTTGGACTGTGGGCCACACAGTTCCCAAGAAGACACCTTGCTCTGTCCAGAAGGGGAACTACTCAGGGAGGACATATCACTTCCCAATAAAAGAAACATCACAGAGAGGAACTATATTTCTCAAGAAAATTTCACCTTATGCAGAACAATACGCTTGTACATGGTAATAACTATCTCACAGATTTTTCTTCCAAAAGGATCCTTTTATTATTCCCTATCTTAAAGAAACAGAAAACTAAGAACAAAGGAAAACAGTCCAATGGAATTACAGATCTTGCCACCTCTCAAAGCAGGCAAACAGGGTCATTCTCTACTTATCTCAGGTGCAGCTTCCTAAACAACTACAAGCAAAAACAGGCTTTCCTGGACACAAGAGATCAGTGTAACAGACATACACAAGACAAACTAGCATGCCCACAAAACTCTCAGACATGGCAACAGGGATACTGGGGCCATAGGGAACCCAGGGAATCCATACTCCACACAACCTTCACTGCGCAGGAGACGAACTCATCGCCTATCTGGTCCTGTCACATTATATATCCTTGCTCACCACCATTCTTACTGTTCAGACATTCTTCTCTAATTAGCTAATTCTTGTTCTATCAGTCTAGGGCCCCATTTGTGTGATTAGCCATGTTATTCTACTCATATCTGCACCCTTCTCCATTGGCCTTCTTCTGAGGTCCTGGGCCTTGTCAGATTTATATTGTTAACTGACCTCTGCCCCCCTCACTCAGTTCTTCACCTGGTTCTCTTGCTTGGTTCTCTCCCATCTCTCGGTTCCCAAGAAATATATCTCTTCAACTCCCTGTGTTCTGACAACTATACTGGGGGCCATATGTTCTTCTTCATGCTAAGCTGGCATGTTGATTGCCTTTCTACCCTCTCTCTGATATTTACTGATAAGTGTTTTTCACATCTTTTCCATATGATGTCATATATCTCTGAAAGCTTCACGTACACATCTCAGTACAATTCCTGCATTCAGACATTTGGATGATTTCCTAACCAGGGCTCTACAGATCAACAAACAGTAAGGATTTGAGGGGGAACTTTCCTTGAGCACAGTAGGTTGCTGAACTCTAGTAACCTCCTTAGGTTTAGAAACTGCTAACACCTAATCAGGAGTTAGTGGGCCTGATTTCCTGAGTGCAGCTGAGGCCTACATAAAAGGCTCCAGTGCCCTGCCCTGTTGAGGCTTTCCTAACCAGGGCTCTACAGATCAACAAACATTAAGGATTTGAGGGTTTGTTTGTTTGTTTTTATTATATTACATTGCTAGCTCTCTGACTGGGAGCTGTTAAAAGGGGTTTTTGTATATTTTTTAAAGCAAGGTTACTTTCTTTTTGGTGCTTTAGGGGAACTTTCCTTGAGCACAGTAGATTGCTGAACTTTAGTAACCTCCTCAGGTTTGGAAACTGCTAACACCTAATCAGGTGTTAGTTCCCTCCCTACCCACCCTGACTCCCACCCACCCCTAGTGAGCAGTCTTGCTTTATAGGGCACCTCCCCCTTTAACAAATCACAGAGAATTGGACCAGCACATTTTGAATATAATTAAAGAGATTTAACTGCTTTTTCTCTGAAAGGACAGCTGGGAAACCGGCTGGTACTTGGTAGATCTCTCTCTTTTGCTTTAACATATACCTAAGCTCCACGAACAGAACAATGGCTGGGAAAAATCGTATTGCTAAAGCTGTTGCCCCCGTTACAGCTTCTGCCTCGGTCCAGACAGAGGTCCTAATGCCAGTTGAAGGACCAGTTCCATGTGCAGGGTGCCTGCATGCTGAAGCTCTGAGGAAACAAGTGGAGGAACTCAGAGAGGAGGTGGCGAGGCTGAGGAGCATTCAAGACAGTGAGAAGTACATTGATGAGATGCTTCTTGCAGCAACCAAGCTCTCCAGCACAGGAGAAGATGGGTGCCAACAGAATGTCGATGGTTGGACACAAGTCACCAGGGCCTGCAAAATCACCAATCCAACTTCTCCAGCCCTTGAATTGAAGAACCATTATGCAGCCCTGGAAGTGGAGGAGGTGAAAGCATCCCTGGAAAGGGAAGAACCAGAGTTCAAGTACCCCAAAGTTGCAGAATCAGTGACCAGAAGGAAACGAAGGGTAGTGGTGGTTGGAGACTCTCTTCTGAGGGGTACTGAGGCGTCCATCTGCCGACCAGACTTGATGTCCAGAGAGGTATGCTGTCTGCCTGGTGCCAAAATCCAAGATGTAACGGAGAGTTTGCCGAGACTCATCAAGCCCACTGACTATTACCCAATGTTGCTAATCCATGTTGGAACAAATGATATTGCCAGGTATACCTTGGAACGTATCAAAAGTGACTTCATGGCTCTGGGACAGAGGGTGAAGCAGTTAGGTACACAGGTGGTGTTCTCTTCAATCCTCCCTGTTGAGGGTAAAGGCCAAGGCAGAGAGGCTCGCATCCTGGAGATGAATGCATGGCTGCGTGGATGGTGTCATCGAGAGCGTTTTGGTTTCCTAGAGCATGGGATGCTGTTCCAAGGGTTGCAGAGCAGAGATGGCATCCATCTGTCCAAGAAAGGTCAACGCATCTTCGGTAGTAGACTGGCTAATCTACTGAAGAGGGCTTTAAACTAGATTCGTTGGGGATGGGTGAAGAAAGCCCCCAGGTAGGTGATACATTAAATACCTTTATGGAAATGGGTAACAGGGGTAACATATGGAAAGCAGTGTGTATAAATGCCCGTAGCATGGGAAATAAGATCCCTGATGTTGAAGCTTTGGTGGGAGTGGCTGACTTGGATTTAGTGGCAGTTACAGAAACATGGTTCACAGAAAACCATGATTGGGATATAACTATACCTGGCTATACTTTATTCAGAAAGGACAGGGTAGGAAGAAGAGGAGGAGGAGTGGCACTATATGTAAAAACTACTATTAAAGCTTTGGAATTACAGAGCTTAAAAAGGAGAGAGGAGGCATTGTGGGTTAAACTAGAAAGAGGGAAAGAGAAATCTATTTGCATTGGTGTGATATACAGACCTCCCTCACAAGAGGAAGAGGTGGACAGAGAGTTAATTGAAGACATACACAGCATTGCTAGGAAAGGGGAAGTGCTACTGATAGGAGATTTCAATATGCCAGATGTTGATTGGCACATTCTTGCTGCAGTATCATCTAGAAGTAAGGAGATCCTGGATTCTCTACAGGGAGAACTATGCAGGCAATTGGTAACAGACCCCACACGCGAAGGGGCCATACTGGACTTGGTGCTTACCAATGGTGAAAGTGTTTCTGATGTTGTAGTGGGAGATCATTTTGCATCCAGTGATCACCAGATGGTGTGGTTCAGTATTAGGACTAGGGCTGTTAGAATCCATTCCAAGGTGAGGATCTTAGACTTTTGGAAGACTAACTTTGCGAAGATGGGCCAATACCTCAGGGAGTCGTTAGTTGGATGGGAACAGCTGGGGGATGTAGAAAAACAGTGTGCAAAACTGAAAGGGGATATTTTAAGGGCAACCAACCTTTTTGTTAAAATGGTAAATAAAGGCAAAAGGAAAAGGAGACCGCTATGGTTTTCTAAGGAAGTAGCTGAAAAGGTGAAGAAAAAGAGGGAGGCCTTCATGAAATACAAGAGATCACAGAGAGAGGAAGACAGGCATCTGTATTTGGAAAAACTTAGAGAAGCTAGCAAAGTAGTCAAGAAGGCAAAGATTCAAAAGGAGGAGGAAATAGCCAATGCAATAAAATGGGGGGATAAGACATTTTTCAGATATATTAGTGAGAAGAGGAAGGGCAAAAGTGGTATTGTCAGACTCAAGGGTGCAGGGGGGGAATATGTAGAAGCTGATAAGGATAAAGCAGAATTGCTTAACAAATATTTTTGTTCTGTGTTCACAGATGAAGAACCAGGAGCAGGACCTCAGAAAACACCCACAAATAGGAACAGAAGCGAGGGACATCTTGAACAATTTTCAGAAGACTGTGTTCGTGAGAAACTAGCTCAACTTAAAGTAGACAAAGCGATGGGACCGGATGGGATACACCCTAGAATACTGAGGGAACTTGGGGACATTCTAGCAACTCCACTGACTGACTTTTTCAATGCCTCGTTGGAGTCGGGAGTGGTACCAAAGGACTGGAGAGAGGCTCATGTGGTGCCTTTACACAAAAGCGGAAATAAGGATGTGGTTGAAAACTACAGGCCGGTTAGTTTAACTTCGGTGGTGAGTAAATTATTGGAAACGCTGCTGAAAGAGAAAATAGTGAGGTTTCTGGAGTCCAGCGGATTACAGGATCCGAGGCAGCATGGATTCACCAGAGGCAGGTCTTGCCAGACAAATCTGATTGATTTCTTTGACTGGGTGACCAGGGAGTTGGACCAAGGGAGAGCTCTAGATGTGGTGTATTTAGATTTCAGTTAAGCCTTTGACACTGTTCCTCACAGGCGACTTATAAACAAACTGAGCACCCTAGGGATGGACCCTAAAGTTACTGCTTGGGTTAGAAATTGGTTGGGTGGGAGGCGACAAAGAGTACAAGTAAATGGAGCTCACTCTGAGGAGAAGGATGTTACCAGTGGTGTGCCCCAGGGATCTGTCCTTGGTCCGATTCTTTTTAACATCTTTGTTAGTGATATAGCGGAAGGGCTGTCGGGTAAGGTTTGCCTCTTTGCAGATGATACCAAAATCTGCAATAGAGTAGACACCCAGGAAGGTGTAGATAACATGAGGAGGGATCTAGCTAAGCTTGAAGAATGGTCTAGAATTTGGCAGCTGGGATTTAATGTTAAAAAAGGTAAGGTCATGCATTTGGGCTGCAGCAATCCAAGGGAGCAATACAGTATAGGAGGTGAAGTACTGTTGTCCACTAAAGAAGAGCGGGACCTAGGCGTGGTTGTGTCTGATGATCTTAGAGTAGCTAAACAGGTAGAAAAGGCGACGGCAAAAGCTAGAAGGATGCCCGGGTGCATATGGAGAGGAATGGCTAGCAGAAAAAAGGAGGTGATAATGCCTCTGTATAAGTCTTTGGTGCGACCTCATTTGGAGTATAGTGTGCAATTCTGGAGACCGCACCTTCAAAAGGATGTGAACAGGATGGAGTCGGTGCAAAGGGTGGCTACTAAAATGATTAGTGGGCTTCATTATAAAGCATATGAGGACAGACTTAAGGATCTTAATATGTACACCTTAGATAAAAGGCAGGATAGAGGTGATATTATTGAGATGTTTAAATACCTCCGTGGCATAAATGTTCAGGGAGAGAGCCTCTTTCAATTGAAAGCAAGTTCTGCTACGAGGGGACATGGGATGAGGGTGAAGGGAGATAGATTCAGGAGTGATATGCGGAAATATTTTTTTACGGAAAGAGTAGTGGATCCATGGAATAGTCTCCCAGTGGAGGTGGTAGAGATGAGGACAGTAACTTAATTAAAAAAAGCATGGGACCAACACAGAGGATCTCTAAAGGTAAAAAGTGGACTGTTGTAGTTGTTGATATGACTATAGGCCATGTGGTCTTTTTCTGTCATCATGTTTCTATGTTTCTTTCTGTTACTGTGTTAATCTCTTCTCTGGCTCTCACATTTCTTGCCGCAATAACCTTAAAGCCGGAACCCCTTCACCCTCCGCTCTTAGCTGATCCAGCATGCAGCATTTAAAGTTGTCCAAATGATGCGGAAAACTCTGCCAATGTTCTACTAAGGGGGCAGATAGTACCCCCTGTCATATGGCCAAAAGATGCTCAATCATCCATTTTTTAAATTGTCTAGTAGTCTGTCCAATATATAACTTATCACATAGACAGAGCACCACATACACCACTCCCTGTGATTCACAAGATGTTCTGGATAACAATCTATAGGGATGACTGAGAGAACCAAGGGAAAACTCCTTCAACTCTATTATGTGAGGGTAAATCACACAATGTCCACACCGATGGTGGCCCCCTGACATTGAGCCTGATCCAAATCCAAAAGTGAAGACTGGCCCCGTGTTCTAACCAGTAACTCATGCAAATTACGTGAGTGCAGAAACGCAAAACATATATCATGTGTGCTGTCACGCCCTTAGCCCCTTACAGACAGTGTGGAGGGGCGTGCTTGTCATAGGAGAGATTCACCATTTAGCCTTTACCTGACTTACTTTGTAATGCCTCATGGGAAAGGTAGTTCAGTCAGGAGGTACTTGGCTTCAGGTAAAAAACACACAATTGTAGTTGGCCTTGAGTGGTAAGGCTTTTGACAGAAATTTATTGATGGGGTAAACGCTAGGGTCATAAATTAACACCTTAGGATTGTTTCTCCAGGATTCTTTCAAAAATACATCAGGATATAACTGAACTCAAAACAAAACAGCTTATAATGTTCTTTAGCATAAAGAAAAGTCCTTTCAACAGCCAGTGCTATCAGATATGGCTAGCAGTGTTGTTTTAAAACAAACAGAAACAGCTTTCCTAAAGCAGGTTTCTTTTCTCACAGTCCAGAACACTTCCCGGCTGTTTGTCTCATTAAGCACAGTAAAAACTTTCAACAAGAAGTCCAACTCTTCATAGGCAAAGAATTCTCTATGCAAGGTTTTTAGGAATAGTGAAAACAAAATCAAAGCTTTCCTTACTTTCACCGACAGCACAGCTTCAGGCTGTGCACTGCACTGGCTAGCAGCTGTTTAACAAGTTGTAATTAGACAGCTGCAGTTTGCTCAGCAAAGGTATTTCTCCTTGAATGCAGGACTTTCACAAGTTATCTACAGGCTCTCAGGGTTACCAGACTCTGGAGGTTTTCCTTACGGTTGACTCCCTTCCAAACCCTCTGTATTTGAAGATTGGCATAAAGAGCAATCCATGTATGAGTCTTCTTCTTTTACAGCCAGGTCTTGTTCACCCAGTTGCATTGGCTCTACCTTAGTTTCTGGCTCAGAGGGCTTAGCTGACTGCCTTCCCTTAGGGCAAAAGCTGTCTCTTGCAACTCTGTAGTGCTCCAAATTAGACAAGCTTCCAATGCTCCTACCTGGGTCAAGGCTTGTACCAGCTTCTCCTCGCTCATGCTCTGGCCACCATTCACCTGAGCTTCCTTGTCCTGTCCTCCAACTGGTGTTCCTTGTTCCTGCTGTTCTTAATGTTCCAGCTCCATTCCTCTTCCAGTAAGCATTCCTACTCCTCTCTCTCTCTCTGGATAATCTGACCTAGACTTAAACCTCTCAGGCTCCAGCTCCACCCCTTCTCCTCTCAGGTGTTGGAGATCAAACTGCCTCGGGGCAGCTGAGTGATTGGGGAATTCAGTGACGTAAGGGTTCCAATGGATAGTTACAACAAAACAAATTGTGCTATGGTGCTGGAAGATGAGACCCCCAGGTCAGAAGGCACTCTACTAGCTACTGGGGAAGAGCTGAAGACTTTTCAGAGTAAAGCCAGCATTTATGATGTGGTTGGATCAAAGCCCTCGGGAAGTCTGACTGCTGATGTAGCTGCGCATGAAATGAGAGTCAGAAGCTGTAAAGATGTCTTACGCATTGGAACATGGAACGTACGAAGCATGAACCAAGGGAAGTTGGAGGTGGTCAAGAATGAAATGGAACGTGTACAACTTGATCTGTTGGGTGTCAGCGAACTGAAATGGACTGGCATGGGGCTCTTTGCATCAGATGATCACATGGTCTACTATGCTGGAAATGAAAGACAAAGAAGAAATGGTGTTGCATTTATAATAAAGAAGAAACTTGCAAGAACTGTAATGAAATACAATGCAGTCAGCGAACGCTTAATCTCTATTCGTCTACGAGGATTGCCTATCAACACAATTACAATTCAAGTATATGCCCCAACAACAGCTGCAGAAGAGAATGAAATTGAAGAGTTCTATGAACAAGTACAAGCTGAAATTGACAGAACATGCAAACAGGATATCCTGATAGTCAAGGGTGACTGGAACGCAAAAGTTGGCAACAAAGAAGAAGGCAAAGTAGTTGGAAAATATGGACTTGGCAACAGAAATGAAGCTGGAGAAAGACTGATAGAATTCTGCAAGACCAATGATCTATTCATCTCAAACACCTTCTTCCAGCAACACAAGCGGCGACTGTACACATGGACTTCACCCAATGGATTGTATAAAAATCAAACTGACTACATCTGTGGAAGTCAACGATGGAAAAGCTCTGTAACGTCAACAAAGGCAAAACCTGGAGCTGACTGTGGTACAGATCATCAACTACTAGTATGCAAACTCAAGCTAAAGTTGTAAAAGAGCAAACCACTCATGAATGCAGCAAAATATGACCTTGAGAATATACCACTGGAATTTAAAGACTGCCTGCAAAATCGATTTGCTGCTTTAGATACAAATGACAGAGCTCCGGAAGAGTTATGGAATGACATCAAGAAAGTTGTGTTGGAAGAAAGCGAGAAGTCTCTACAAAAGGTGAAAAAGCAAAAACGGCCAAAATGGATGACGGAAGAAACTCTGAAAATGGCCCAGAAACGCAGAGAAACTAAAGCCAGAGGAGAAAGAAAGACTCAACAGAGATTTCCAACGTGCAGCAAGACAGGACAAGGAAAAGTACTACAATGACACTTGCAAGGAAATAGAAGCAAAAACTATTAGAGGGAGAACAAGATTGGCTTTCCTAAAGCTAAGAGAGTTAAAGAAAAAGTTCCAGCCTCGAATTGGGATGTTACAAGATGCTCAAGGTTCTATGTTGAATGATGCTGAGAAGATCAAGAAAAGGTGGAAGGAATATACAGAGTTTTTATATGATAAAGATAAAGACCAGCCTGTAAATTGTATATATTGTTATTGTATATATTGTTATTGTATATAGTTATTGTATATAGTTACCCTGTTAGCCAAGTTGATTCTCCTGTTCATATGTAAACACAAAGTACTATTGGAAATGTGTATGTTCGTTGTTTATTGTAAACCGCACTGATGCTGAATAGCGCGGTATAGAAGAGACTTTAAATAAATAAATAAAATCAAGTGGACCAACAGCCGTTTCAACCTGTACCTTATGATCGGGAACCATTGGTGATGAAAGAAGAAGTTGAAGCAGCATTGAAAGCCTTATCAAAGAACAAAGCACCAGGCATTGATAGCATTCCCATAGAGGTATTGCAGCAATCTGATGCAGCTGTTACTGTACTCACAAGGCTCTTCCAAGAAATATGGAAGACAACATCATGGCCAAATGACTGGAAAAGATCTGTGTTTATACCAATACTAAAGAAAGGTGATCCAACTGACTGTGGAAATTATCGCACAATCGCTCTGATCCCACATGCCAGCAAGATTCTACTGAAGATTATTCAAAAGAGACTACAACCATACCTGGAACAAGAACTACCTGAAGTGCAAGCAGGGTTCAGGAAAGGGCGAGGAACGAGAGACATCATTGCAGATGTGAGATGGATCCTTGAAAAGACTAAAGAATACCAAAAGGATATCTATTTGTGCTTTATCGACTATAGCAAGGCCTTTGACTGTGAAAACCATGAGAAACTCTGGACCACATTAAGAAGCATGGGTATACCAGAACACCTGATCGTTCTCTTGCGCAATCTGTACATTGATCAAGAAGCAGCAGTTCGAAAGGAACAAGGAGAAACAGAATGGTTTAAAATAAGCAAAGGTGTAAGACAAGGCTGCATACTTTCCCCCTACCTGTTTAATTTATATGCAGAACAAATCATCAGAGAAGCAGGATTGTATGAAGACAACAGAGGTGTGAAGATTGGTGGAAGACTCATCAACAACCTTCGCTATGCTGATGATACCACATTACTGGCTGAAAGTGAAGATGATCTGAAACATTTGCTTCTCACAATCAAAGAACATAGTCTCAAAATGGGCCTGCACCTTAATGTAAAGAAGACAAAGATCATGACAACTGGCATAATCAACAGGTTCATTGTTGAAGGAGAAGAAATTGAAATTGTGAACAACTTTAACCTACTTGGATCAACTATCAATAAAGAAGCAACAAGCAGTCAAGAAATCAGACGACGCATTGTGCAAATAAAGAGGCTTTTGGCAGCCCTGGCCACCACACCAGTCCTGGGCACAGTACAGGCATGGCTATGGTACACAATACTGTTGGGGTCACTCCCCAGGGTGGTAAACATTGTCAGAAACCAAAACTGAAACACACTCCACCGATATCAGAAAGGTTGCTATGATGCAGCTCTATCAGCAAATTGTGCTTAACTTAGGAATTGCTATCTGTCATTAATCATAGCAACCTTTTGATACATGTGTAACGTATTCCCAAGTTTAGGACGGCATTGCTAAGGTATGCAAGTGCTAGGATTGGGAGATGCTGCTCCGTGCAGGTCCCAACAGCCTGACTCTCCATGAGGCTTTGGTGTGGGTGTTTTGACCCCTGTTGGTCGCTGCTCTAAGGGAGAGGTTCCCAACTCCGGTCCAGGTGGGCCAAACACTGTTCAGGTTTTCATGCTGTCCCTAATGAATATGCATGAGATGCATTTGCATACAATGGGGGGCAGCGCATACTAATGCAGGACAGGCATATTTATTAGGGACAGCATGAAACCTGAATGGTGTTTGGCCCTCCAGGACTGCAGTTGGGAAACTCTGCTCTAGGGATTGCACATGCTTATGGAGTCTGTGCTCTGTAGGGTAAAATATAGGCGTTTCAGGCATGTTTATTTTATCTGCAATAAAGGTTCCATCTTTATTACTGGGTAAAATATGGGCACAGGGTTGGCAGGAGCCACAGCTGGGACTTGGACTTGTGACCTTCTGCTCCTGAACACACTAGTTGTGTGTACTGCACCACACTGTTGCCACAGGGACAGTTCATTCCCTGGGGATACCATGACTGTTCGTCAGACAGACCCTGTGTTGCATTGCACGGCACCCACCTAAAAGGGGCTAGGCCATGTTCTGCTATGGGCAGATGCCACTGCCCCCTCCGCCACCAGCACCCCTCCGCCACCATGCTGCCATGCCATTATGCCGGTGGTGCTGGTGGTGCGCAGTCCCAGGCCATCCAGTATACCAGTAGGCAGCTGCCTATGGTGTGGGTTCTTGGGTAAGGGTGCCTACATGGACATTCGCGCGGCCCCCCCCCCCCCCGCACCACCTGCCAATGATATGTGCCCTTGGGGGTACCTACTGGGTAATCTCCCCTGTGACACTGTGGGAAACACACTCGTGCCCATGTTGGACCCTTGTCAGTTGTTGTCTTGCTGCTTTACAGTTTCAGCATTCCTATGTGCCACCTAGGCATCTGCCTAGCCTGCGCTGTGCCCCAGCTGGACCACAGCATGTACCATCTGCAGCCCCCTGTATCCCATTTACAGCATCAGTACAGTTGCCCTTGCCTACGTGCCCACTCTGCTGTTGCTGCACATGTGCACGCCATAACAAACCTGCCAAATCTAAGCGACAGAAACCCTGATCAGCACTATTTCAGTGTGGGATCATTCACTTTGTAGGGGAACAGAGCATAGACCCTTCCAAACATGATATCTTAATTTATAAGCTTTGTCAGTAGTGTTGCTTTATGTTTATCATTAATATCACTATTGGCCAGCTTGGTTATTGGGATTTTAGATGTGGTTCTGGTCCTTTTATATGTTTATTTGCCTCTTTGTTCCCTGCACATGTATCACAACTATCACTTTTCTGGGTTTCCCTGCCTTTGCTGCACATTGCTGACTGAAATGGTTTCTCTTTCCTGCAAATGTGCCTTAACGCGAGGGTTTCACTGGCGTTAGTGTTCAGACCCGGATTTCAGAGCGTTAGTGTGCCTGGTGCCTCTCCCCTCCCACTCTCCGCCCATTTACCCCTTCTCTCCGCCCTCTGGGAAGTCTTACTCCACCCTTCAGACCCGGATTTCAAAGCGTTAGTGTGCCTTAACGCCGCCGCTGCGTTATCGCTCGCTAAGTGATGTTATTGCGCAATAACATTACATATCGCGTGATAATACCACCATGGCGACGTTAAGACAGTTTAGCAAACATACCCCTAAGTTGTATTGGGCACTATAGCACTTGCGTTCCTTTCATTCTGAACATGAGAACAATTAAACAGTACAAGAGAAGTTTTAGATTAGCACACGATCTGTCTATCTTGCTCCAAATAGCTTTGATGATACTCTATCCTCTATTTAGCAGGGTTTCTCATACCGCATGGCATGACCCATGACCTATTGTTTTGGCACGGAAATCTCCCTTTAAAGTGAGCTTGTGTGATCCACTCACTTCTATGCTTGGCAGTATTCCGATTGTGTTTCTGAACTGTGAGCATGTGTGCCTATCTGGTCCCTATGTTTTGGATTAATATTTTATGTGCTGCTTCATAGTATCATAGGGGATATCCACTTTGGTGTCTGCAATCAATTCAGGTTATATCAGTCCGTACAAAGCAATGCTTGTTACACTGACTATAGACTGAATTAGATAGGGGTTTTGGAGCCATAGCACACTGATATATGTTATAATATGAATTCATTTGAGTTTTCTACACTTCAGCATAATGCTTCACATGTGTAGACACGCATATGACAAAGCATGATATATTGGTTGCACAAAACTCCTATTTTGATTGGCTTTGGACATTCATAGCATTTTTTAACTCGGGACTCATAATAGTCTTTGATTTATCACAAACCCAGAATATTCATTCGGTTTTGGATATAGGGCATATTATTTACTTAGCTGTTCTGTTTCATTGTTACCTGTATGTTCTGTTTATAGGGACAAATTGTGATCCTCACTTAGCGGCTCTACATTTGTACATTTTTTTCCGCTGAACATCAGGTACTGAGCAATGCTTATAAGCCAACTATTCTGTTTCTCTTGATTCATTAATACAAATGCACAGGTTCTTAAACAGGATACTTTTTTGGTCCTCTTCTCCCTTGCTATTTTAGCACTTCCCATGCTTATGCACTTCCTTTGGTATTAGCTGGTTTTTAGCTTTTCTTTTCTTTTTGCCTTTGTTATATATTTCTTGCTTGCCTTGTTCACATAAGTTTTTGATTGATGTCAACCTTCTATTTATTTATTTATATTTATGGGTATGTTTTTAATTTGTTTTTATAATTTTTTAGTTATTTCTTTAATAAATAAGAAAGTTACTTATGTTTTTACTTTTAATTTTTAATGTATTTTTTGTGTTCTTTTCCGATTGTCATTTTGGTTGTTTTCGAGGTTTGCACCCCCTGAAGAAGGCCCCTTGGCTGAAAAAGTTGGGGTTGGTTCAGTATCAATAAAATTTCATATTCATATTCATTGTAGTTTCAAATTCATTGTAGTTTCGTTCATATTCATTGTATACCTGTTACCTGTTCCTTGTAAACAGTTGAAACACACTGCCAATTGTTATATGTAAACCGTCTTGACTTGTAGAAAGACGGTATATAAATCTTGTTAAATAAATAAATAAATAAAAAGCCTTGATCATTTGTCCTACATACCTGCTGTTTTTGTTTCCTGCTGTTGGTGATGGTTTCCTGTTCTTCGTTGTTTCCTTCCTGTTTATTTGTAAGGGCTTTTGAGGAGAAGGTGGTGTTTATGTCAGAGTTTTGGCCAGGGATTGCACTATGGGAGTGCTTTATAGATGATATCTTTTTCATTTGGAAGGACACAGAGGATCGCCTTATTAAGTTTTTTGAATGGTTGAACAATGCATAGCAATATCTGAAGTTCACACCAGATTACTTGAAAGAGCAGGTCCATTTTTTGGACATGGTTATTATCCATATTGAAGGTGGGTCTCTTCAAACTACTTTATATCATAAACCCATGGATCAAAATAGTGTATTACATTATATGAGTTTCCATCCGTGGCATTTGAGGGATAATATACCCATGGAGCAATTTTTGAGGGTGAGGTGGATTTGTTTGTCTGAATCTGAGTTCAGGAGGCTGGCAGGAATATTAAGAAGGAGATTTGGCCACAAAAAGTATCCCAGTACAGTTATAAAGAGGGCACATACAAGGGCATGATATGTGAATCATGAATTGTTATTTTCTAATAATCGTGCCATGGATTTTTGTGGCCAGCTCTGCATCCTCCCATATTCTACTGATGTGTTTAACATTAAAATAATCATATGGAAATATTGACCGCTGTTACCTGTTACAGGTGCATCCAGTGTTCACGCATGCATTTTGTGTTTTGGTCCTCCCGTAATTTGCATGAGTTACTGGTTAGAACTTGGAGCCAGTCTTCGCTTTTGGATTTGTATCCGGCTCATTATCAGGGGGGCCACCATCAGTGTGGACATTGTGTGATTTACCCTCACATAATGCAGTTGAAGGAGTTTTCTGATGGCTCTCTTGACCATCCCTATAGATTGTTATCAAGAATGTTTCGTGAATCATAGGGAGTGGTATATGTGGTGCTCTGTAGGTGGTAGGTGTGGGATGTTTTTTGGTACATTACAATACCCTACAGATAAACAATCCCCCCATCCTACCCCACCAACCTCCTTCCTGTGTCTACTCTACCCCAAAATATTGTTTAAAAAACAGAGCTTTCAACTACTTCCTGAACCAAAGATAATGCAGTTCTTCTCTCAAGGACTGTGAAAATGAATTAGAGAAATAAGGACCCAAGAAATTAAAGAACCTATTTTTCATGGCTGTTAAATGCATATGAGTGGATGCCAGTAAGCATAACAAGCCTTGATATTAGGATCAAAATTGCCTGACTGAAACATAATAATTAAAATGATTGCAAAAATAGCAAGGGAACCCCTCTGAAGAGAGCCTTGTAGACCAAACACACAATCTTAAATTTTAGTGAAAAAGTCACTGGGAGCCAATGAAACTGTATCAAAAGGAGGTAACAGGATTCTACTTCTTCTCCCCAAGAATCAGCAGTGCAACTGTATTATGAACTAACTGCAATCTTTTTAAAGTTATCGGAGACATCCCCAGAAAAAGAGAATTGCAGTAGTCCAATTTACTAATGACTATAACATGCACCACTTTGTCCAGATGTACAGGTGACAGATGCAAGCAAAGCTGAAGAATGAGTTTAAGCTGGTAGTGGCAAGATCTGATCACTCTATCAACATAAGTTCACATTAGTAGTCAAATCTGCAATTTAACCCCTCAACTAGTACTGTATCTTCCTCAACCAACTCCAGTTGACAATCACCCAGAAAAGGTACTACAAATTAATGGAGTGTCTGTCCATAACAGCCACTACACTACAGTTTCTTCTATATTCTAAAGCAACTTGTGTTTTTTGCAACCAGGACACTACTTTTCAAACAAATGTTCTATTTCTCCACTACATCTTTTTGGTCTTGCTTTACAAAGACTAAGAGGTATGTTTACTAAACCGCGCACACGTGCGTGGCGCACAGTAGCGTACGCTAATGATGCACTTAAGTGCTCTTAAGTGCCCCATACGCGTGCGCATCACACTAACGGGCCCGCGCACGTGTGCGGGGCGCTGATGTGCGATAGAGGCGGGGAAAGGCGTACGGAGGGCGGAGGAAGGCCCCCGAGGGGCGGAGGGACGGGGTCAATGGGTGGAGAGTGGGAGGGGAGAGGCTCCCCGCACAGGAGCGTGGCTGAATTTCGGCAAAAAAATACCACGAGTGAAAACCTCGCGTTAGAGCCGATTTAAAGGGAAGAGAAACCATTTCCGTCAGCAATGTACAGCAAAACCGGGGAAACATGCAAAACGTGAGCAGTGTGATACATGTGCACAGAACAAAATAGCAAATATAAATTGCAAATGACCACAACAAATTCCAAAGAAATTATAATCCAGCTGGGCAACAGTGATATTAATGGGCAACCATAAAAAACACTCCCAGGAAAGCTCCAAAAAAAGAAATGATTTTTGGAAGAGTCTACGCTCCGTAGACTCAGTCAATAGCACTGCATTTTAATGGAGCTTTCCTGGGAGTGTTTTCCAGGTTGCCCATTGATATCACTGTTGCGCAGCTTGGTTTTGGTTTTCTTCCCCTTTTTTGGAGGGCATTTGTGAGGTTTAGTCGCACCTTTGTCCCCATACAAGGTAAACGAGCCCACAGTAAAATTGTGCAGAGCAGGGTGTCTGACTCGTGCGGCCAGGTTTCCTATCTCCAGAGACTGCACTATCTCTGTGGCCACAGTGTGGTGCAGCAGACACAGCCAGTGCCTGTAGGACCAGAGGGTCACAGGTTCAAATCCCAGCTGGGGCTCCTGCCAACCCAGTCCCCATAGTTTTACCCACCACCAAACAGTGATAGTACAGACACTCCTTTATTGCAGAGAACATAAGCATGGTTCCAACACCTATATTTTACCCTACACCACACACAAACCATAACAATGGGCATTACCTACAGCCGAGTCCCCCAAATTCAGTCCTGGAGTGCTACAACTCAATCAGGTCATATGCTTTTTCCCAGATAGGGACATGTCTGCATGTTGGCGGAAGGGTACAGGTGGTGGAGGGGGCAGTGGCTGCAAACCACAGCAGACAGTGGCCTAGGCCTGTGCAGGCTGGCACCGTCCACCGCAACAGACAGGCTCTGTCGGATGTACAGTCATGGACTCCCCAGGGAATCCAGCATAACTGTGGCAACGCAGTGGTGCAGTGCACACAGATAGTGTGTGCAGGAACAGAAGGTCACAGGTTCAAAGCCCAGTTGGGACTACTGCCAATCCAGTCCACATATTTTTCCTACAACTAAACCGTGATAGTACGGACAAACCTTTATTGCTGAGAACATACGCATGGTTCATATGCCTATATTTTACCACACCAAACACAGACACCATAAACAGCCGCATTACCTAGAGCAGAGTCTCCCAAATGCAGTCCTGGAGGGCCCCACACCATTCAGGATCCATGCTGCCTCTAATAAAGATGCCTGTGCTGCATATCTATGCACCACCCCCATGGTATGCTGATGTAGCTCATGCATATCTATGAGGGACAGCATGAAAATCCGAACAGTGGTTGGAACACCAGGACTGGAGTTGGGACACTCTGCCGTAAAGCAGCAGCCAACAGGGCCAGACACATCCACACACACCCCCACAGGCCCCATTGGCCAATGCTCATGGAGAGACAGGACATTGGGCCCTGCCTGTATCTCCCAATACTAGCAGTTGCATACCTTAGCACTGCCACCCTACACCTGGGTATATGGTACACAGCTATCAAACGTTGCCCATGATAACTGGCAGATATCAATTTCTACATTAAGCACATTTTGCTCATTGATCTCCACCATAACAATCATTGTGATGTTTGCAGTGTGCGCTGCAGGTCTGGTCTCTGACAGTGTTTACCACCCTGGGGAGTGACCCCCAACAGTAGTGCGTACCATATCCATGCCTGTACTGTGCCCAGGACTGGTGTGGTGGGTATGGCTGCTGGACTCCTCTATAGTAGCACAATGCTGGCATAGGTGTGGGGGTGGCTGTCTGCCTATCCAGTGTGTGGTGGCTGCAAACACCTTCCACAGCCCACACTGCCAGCAATGTTGCCAGTATTGGGCTGCCAATGTGCATAATGAGGAGCAAGGTACCATGGGTATAGGCCGGACAGGGTGGCCTGGCCAGGGTGCATCTGCACAGGGCATAGGGCACTGACTGGGACATTTTAGTGCCCGGCCACCACCTACACAGACAGGGTGACCTCAGTATGTCCTGCTGAGAGATCACTCTCACCCTGACTGTGCAGTGACCACAGCATGGCTAGGCACCCCCATAGTGCTATATAGTATTTCTCTCATGTGATAGATATAGGTTTCCTTTTGGGGCCCAGTCACTGATTTATCTGCTTGCTGTGTATGCTGACATCCCAGTTCTGGGTGCATGCATCTCCACTGGGAACATGCACTGTGGACTAACTAGCACACTGTTTGCAGTTGGTATGTGTTGTGATGGAGCAGCTTGCAGGGTGCAGTGGCTGATGACTTGCTGGTGGGGTGCAGCTCACCATATCCAGGCCTAATATCTGTCTGCTATTGTGTTATGGATGTGTATAGAGCTGCATTGACTGCCCTGTGGGGTGTCTGCTCCTCAGCAGGACTAGGGTTGATGCACCCCTCTACTGCCACCTTTGCAGGGAGGTAGAATGTGGATTGATTGATGGGAGACCCTGTTTGCCGCCCTGGGGGAGGGGGGGTGGTGGTACATGGCCCACCTGGGGGTCCATGGGGGCTACACCTGACTGAGTCAGACAGAGATATCCAAGGTGTTTGTGCAGGAACTACCTAATCTCACACATTAACACTGCTTTGGACCTCCGGCATGGTCTCTTTCAACCATGGAAGGTGTTGTGGACCTGGTCCTGAGCGCCTCATTGCACCCTCAGGGTGAGCACAGTACCCGCACAGTGTGACGGTGTGTAGCTACTCTGTGCCAGTAAAACACACGGTCAGTACCCCCTACCAGGCCGAGGTGGTGTGTGGGTGCACATGGTCACTTCCCTCTACCGGGCCGAGGTGCTGTGGGGTGCATTGCCCATCTTGTGTTAATCTGTGGACAGCTAATTTGCAGTGCAGTGCATCATGGGTATGGGTGGGCTAACCCTATCCTGGTGACCACAGCAGACTGTCTGTGTGGTGATGTGCATGCTCTCTGCAGCCAGCCAGGGGCTTGCTAGTAGCTATAGAGCTGTAGCCCAATGGTTACTTCACTGCCTCTGAAGCCAGAGGTCATGGGCTCAAACCCACAGTGGGGTTATTTGATAGGGTTGTCCAATGCATTTTATTTAATGTACATATTTTGATGCCAGCAAAAACACCCTCAGCGTACTGTACCCATAAGGTGCCTCTGAGGGTGCTTTATAGGGCGCCCTATAGGGCACCTTATGGTTCCCGTCCATATAAGGTGCACTATACAATATCCTGTGACGCAACCTATAGGGTGCCCTATAGGGGACATTTTAGGGTGCTGTGGCGGACAGTGCAATTTCTAATGTGCCCTATGGAATGCCTTTTAGGGTGCCTTATACGGCACCTTCAATTACGGTACGTGAGGGCGTGTTTGCTGGCAGCAATTAATAACATAAAATTAAAGTGCTGCAGGACAAAATATGTACAATGCAAAGCTGATGCCACAGCCAGCCTTACGTATTAGGCACACTGGGGAGCAAACTCATGACCCCTGTATCAGCAGTCAGTGCCTTAACCATTGTGCTCCACTGCTGCTCCTCCTTGCCTGTCAGCGCACCTACTTATGCTTTTCATTCCTTAAACTGCAGAGTGCTGCCATAAAAAACAGTACACTGACCTTGCGGTACCTCATACGGCACCCTCTAAAGCGCCCTATAAGCAACATTCTAGGGTGCCTTGGCTGACAGTGCACTTTAAAATATGCCTTATGGGCACCTTATGTTAACACGCTTTGGGAGTGCGTTTGCTAGTAGTGATAATTAAAATATAAATAAATAAAATGCCTCCTAAAGCAATCTTCCCCTTAATATGTTACACCTCAGCCAGCCTTGTTCATTGGGCACTTTGGGGGACTGAACCCCTGATCCCTGCATAATTGGTCAGTGTCTTAACCATTGTGCTGTGTCTCTGTTCCTGTGGTTGCACATCAGTGCGCCGCCTTATTCCGCCCAGTATTAAAAAGCCTCCTAAAACATTAGCGCACCGCCTTATGCCCATCAGTGCGCCGCCTTATACTGCCCATCATTTAAATGCCTCCTAAAACAATGCCTCAGCCAGCTGTCTCCATTGGGCACTGTGGGGGATTGAACCCCTGATCCTTGCACCATTGGTAAGTGCCTTAACCATTGTGCTGTGGCTCTGCTTTTCTTCCTACACATCAGCGCGCCACTTATACCGCCCAGTATTATACTGCCTCCATAAACATCAGCGCGCTGCCTTATGCCGCCCAGTATTAATATGCCGCCAAAAACATTTGCGTGTTGCCTTATGACGCCCAGTATTTCTGTGCCTCATAAATTAATGCCTCAGCCAGCTGTCTTCAGTGGGCACTGTGGGGGATTGAACCCCTGATCCTTGTACCATTGGTCAGTGTCTTAAACATTGTGCTGCGACTCTGCTCTTTTTTGTGTACTTCAGTGCGCCACTTATGCCTCCCACGCAGCTATCTCATGCGCTAAGGTGCAGGGCGCACATGGGCGCCGCGTACCTTAGCGCATATGTAAATTCCGGCTTTTCTTTTTAAGACGGAACGCCCACCCCTTATATGGCACACGCACCCTACCGCGGCACGCACTTTACCGGGGTTTTAGTAAACATACCCCCAAGCATCATATATCATCAAACTGTTCTTAGGAACTCCTCTAAGAAGGTAGCAGCGCTCTGATAGGTTCCCTTCCCAAAGTGGGACTGGTTAGCCAAGTATGAGTTAAACCATTTTAATACAGTAGCCTGTATTCCAAGACATTTCAACTGAGAGAGGAAAATGACATGGTGAACAGTGCTGAAGATGATCGACAGAGCCAACTGAGCCAAAATAGCATCATATCCCTGACTGGCCCACACCCTGATACTGTCTACTAAAGCCAACAGGCAGTCTCAGTGCAATGATTTGCCCTAAATCCAGACTGCACGAGTGAAATGGTGGAACATGTCCCAAATATATTGCTCTAACTGGTTCCAGACCACCTTCTTCAAAACCTTTGCTAGATATTTTAAGTTGGATACTGGATGAAAATCAGCCAGTTTCAAATCCCCGCTTCAGACCTTTCTTCAAAATTGGTGTAACCATTGCTCTTTTTAAATCTCATGGTACTTCTCCAGTCTTCAAAGACAAATTAATCAACTGAGTTACAAAAGTAGCTATCTGCTTGCCTTCGAGTGTGACATCATAACCCATGGTAAACAGCACCAGCAGCTGGTTTCCACCATGGTTAAGATAGACTATATCCTTTTGGAATAGGCTTCCTTATCCTAAAATGTTGTCCAGTTCCTATCAAATCTAAACTCCTTTTACCTGCACTGCAGCTATCTTATCCATGCTTTCAAAATTGAGCTCTGCCTGCCTTTGAGGCCTCCCTCTTCCCCATGTCCAGAATCTCCATCTCTTCTCTCTTCCATGTCCAGCATCTCCCCCTTTCTTCCCCTTCCTCACAGAAGCCCAGCATCTCTTGTCCCTTATCCTCCCCTCTCTTCCAGTATCTATCTCTTTTTCCTCTTCCCTCCCCCCCTCCCCCCCACACACACAGTCCAACATCTCCTTTCTCTTTTCCTTCTTACCTTGTCAAGGTCCAGAATCTCCCCTCACGTTCTAACGTTGCCATCACCCCATTTCCCCAAGTCTGCAGTGCCATTCTAAAAGGAAAAGAGAGCCCTGAGTCTTTGAACTGATGTGCCCCCAACTCCCCTATGCAGAATTCATTTTACTAAGGGATGGGGACGTGGCAGCTCAAACACCCTGTGCTTACATTTTCTAACAGCTGCTTCTCCAGTACACCATTTCTGGCTGGTGCCCGGATGCCATGGATCCCCCCCCCCCCTCCCGCACTCATGCTACTGGATCAGTGTAACTGATTCAATATGTCATTGAGTTAGAGTAACTGGTTCAAGCTACACTTCAATGTCGTTTGTCCTAGCCTAGACCCTGACAGTTCTTAAAACCTGATTTTGCTGTAAAGAATCTCTCTCATGAACAAAAGATTTGGATCCTCCCAGATTTGTGTTGTACCAGTTGTCAGGGTACATGTGAGTGCTAAATGCATAGGAAGGCATGTGAGGGGGAGGTTTTAGAAGCCAAATTTAGTCTTTTAGGTAGAAAGTTGAAATTGGAACTTCCAGTGTAGCATTCTTGAAAATACTTCCAATTCCACGAGTTTGTGTAGCTACTCTGGGGGATCAGTTTTCTATTGGGGTGATTCAAATGGTTACCCAACTAGATCTCTTTGAAAATTACCATCCTAATTCTTTATCTTTATTGTGAAGCTCCTTGGTGAAGCACCCTTGAAGAACCCAAATTAAAAATAAACAAACCAAGGTATTAATCTTAAATCTAAGCAATTGGCTAGAAGAGGAAGATAATTTTCCTCAAAATTTCCATTTCACAGAGCTTCTTTTGGGTTATTTGTATTTTCTGACTTCTTTGAGGTAGGTAAACTCTAAAGCAAAGCCGTGTTAGCTCATAATCGTAGCAATCCTCAGAGGAGAGATTATTTATATAAATAATAATACCAGTAAGCTGTTACACCACCTATTGCCAAATCCTCATGTGTGAGATGAAGTTTCAGTGCTTTTGACCGTCCAATCCTGCCATCTTTATTCTATAACAAAGGTCATTGTAACTGAAAAACACTAATAAACCAGCCATTGACTGCGTTGATCAAAAAGCTCCAAATCACAGGTCTGCGACTAAAAAGCTGTTTGATTATTTTCATCTAAGTTCCATGTATTTTGGTGTGCTGAAAACAAATAAAATATTGAAAAAACTCCTAGACGTCATGATTTGCCACAACATGCAAAATTGTCTTCAAATTTATCAAATTTTTTCAAATTACTATTAATGAATTCAAATTTCTATTAATTAATTCACATACGTGCATTTACATAAGAACATAAGATATGCCATACAGGGTCAGACCAAGGTCCATCAAGCCCAGTATTCTGTTTCCAACAGTGGCCAATCTAGGTCATATGTACCTAGCAGTTTCCCCAAGAGACACAAGTTCCACAATGCTTGTACTGGGTCAAGCATTGATATCTTCGGTCACTTCTTAATAATGGTTTATGGACCTTTCCTCCAGGAACTTGTCCAAACCTTTTTTAAACCCAGCTACACTAACAGCCTTTACTACATCCTCCGGTAACAAATTCCAGAGTTTGATTACACGTTGAGTGAAAAATATTTTCTTTTATTAGTCTTAAATAGTTTACCCTGTAGCTTCATTGCATGTCCCCTAGTCTTTCTATATACTGATAACGTAAACAATCGATCTACGTTTACCCGTTCCACTCCGTTCATTAATTTATAGACTTCTATCATATCTCCCCTCAGCCGTCTCTTTTCCAGGTTAAAGAGCCCTAACCTTTTTAGCCTTTCTTCATAGGAGTATCCTTCCATCCCCTTTACCATTTTGGTGGCTCTTCTCTGAACCTTTTCTAAAATCACTATATCCTTTTTAAGATACGGCGACCAGAATTGCACACAATATTCAAGGTGCGGTCTCACCATGGAACGATATAGGGGCATTATAATATCTTTTGTTTTATTTTCCATTCCTTTCCTTATCATACCTAGCATTCTATTTGCTCTCTTGGCCGCCGCTGCACACTGTGCCGAGGGCTTTAACATGGTAACCACAATGACACCTAAATCTTTTTCCTGGGTGGTGGTTCCTAATGTGGAACCTTGCATCGTGTAACCATAGTTTGGGTTGTTCGACACTAGGTACATAACCTTGCACTTGTCCACATTAAATTTCATCTGCCATTTTGATGCCCAGTCTTCCAATTTATCAAGATCCTCTTGCAATTTTTCACAATCCTCTCGGGTTTTAACAACTTTAAATAGTTTTGTGTCATCTGCAAATTTGATAACCTCACTCGTTATTCCACTTTCCAGGTCATTTATGAATATGTCAAAAAGCAGCGGACCCAGCACAGATCCCTGGGGTACACCACTATTCACCTTTCTCCATTGGGAAAATTGCCATTTAGCCCTACCCTCTGCTTTCTATCTTTTAACCAGTTCCTGATCCACAATAATACACTGCCTCCTATCCCATGACTCTTTAGTTTTGCCAAAAGTCTCTGATGAGGGACCTTGTCAAAGGCTTTCTGAAAGTCCAGATACACAATATCAACCGTCTCACCTTTGTCCACCTGTTTATTCACTCCTTCAAAAAAACATAACAGATTAGTAAGACAAGATCTTCCTTGTCTAATGTCATGTTGGCTGTCTCCCATTAGGTCGTGACTATCTACATGCTGAGTAATTTTATTCTTTATGATGGTTTCTACCATTTTTCCTGGTACTGACGTCAGGCTCACCGATCTGTAGTTTCCCGGATCACCCCTGGAACCCTTTTTAAAAATTGGTGTTACATTGGCAATCCTCCAATCTTCGGGTATTAGAGATGATTTTAATGATAGTTCACAGATTACTAATAGCAGGTCTGCAATCTCATATTTCAGTTCTTTCAACACCCTTGGATGTATACCATCCAGCCCAGGTGATTTGCTACTCTTCAGTTTATCTAATAGTTGTAAGACATCTTCCTGATGTATCGATATTTCCTTCAATTCTTCCGCACCTTTAAATACCACTTCAGTCATGGGTAACATCCCTACATCTTCCTCAGTAAAGACCGAAGCAAAGAATTCATTCAGTCTCTCCGCTATCGCCTTGTCGCCTCTTAATGCTCCTTTAACCCCTTTATCATCTAATGGACCAACTGACTCTCTCACAGGCTTTTTGCTACGGATGTACTTGAAAAGGTCTTTATTTCGCGTTTTTGCTTCCGCAGCAAGTTTCCTCTCAAATTCTCTCTTTGCCTGCCTTGTCAATGCCTTGCATTTGACTTGCCAGTGCTTGTGCTGTTCCCAGGTTTCGTCGTTTGGCTCTTTTTTCCATTTCCTGAAAGATGCTTTTTTGGCAACAACAGCCTCTCTGACCTCACCTTTAAACCATGCTGGCAGTTTTTTGGACTTCCTTCCACTTTTCTTAAAGCGTGGAATACAGTTGGTCTGGGCTTCCAAGATAGTATTTTTCAACAACACCCAAGCTTGATGTACGTCTTTAACCTTTGCAACTGCTCCTTTTAGTTTTTTCTTAACTGTTTTCCTCATTTTATCATAGTCTCCCTTTCGAAAGTTAAAAGGTAGTACTGTGGATTTCCTTACTATCCCTCCTCCACTAATTAAATCAAAGGCGATCATGCTATGATCACTATTGCCAAGTGGCCCCAACACCCTTATCTCTTGCACTAGATCTGGTGTTCCACTAAGGACTAGGTCTAATATGGCTTCCCCTCTGGTCGGTTCATGAACCAGCTGCTCCAAGAAGCAGTCATTTATTTCATCTAGGAACTTTATCTCCCTAGCATGTCCTGACGTGACACTGACCCAGTCGATACCGGGGTAATTGAAATCACCCATTATTATTACTGCGCTGTAACTTTTGTTAGCTTCCTTGATTTCTTTGAGCATTTCATCATCCATTTGGTCATTCTGGCCAGGTGCTCGATAGTACACCCCCACTGCCATTGCCTTCCCCCTTTTATATGGAATTTCAATCCATATAGATTCTACAGCAGATTTTGTTTCCTGCAAAACTTTAATCCTTTCTGAGTCAATGCCCTCTCTAACATAGAGCGCAACCCCTCCACCAATTTGATCAGCTCTATCATTACGATATAGTTTGTACCCAGGTATCACAGTGTCCCACTGGTTGTCCTCCTTCCACCATGTCTCTGATATTCCAATCATATCTAACCTTTCATTTAGTGCTATATATTCTAACTCTCCCATCTTATTCTTTAGACTTCTAGCATTTGCATACAAGCATTTTAGAGAATGTATTTTATTCATGTTAATTTGGCTATTGTTAGACATGGGTAAATTGGGATCTTTAAGCTCTGTCTGCTCGATACTTGAGGGCATTTGGGCTACTTTACTCTTTTGTGGAACCTCTCTGCTTTTGGTAGTATCCTTCAAGGATACATTCTTCCGAACCATCCGCTCTTGGGCGACTGTCGGCTTTCCCCTAATATCTAGTTTAAAAGCTGCTCTATCTCCTTTTTAAAGGTTAATGCCAGCAGCCTGGTTCCATCCCGGTTAAGGTGAAGCCCATCCCTTCGGAAGAGCCCCTCCTTTCCCCAGAATGTTCCCCAGTTCCTAATAAATCCAAAACCCTCATCTCTGCACCATTGTCTTATCCACACATTGAGACTCCGGAGCTCTGCCTGCCTTTTAGGTCCTGCGCGTGGAACAGGAAGCATTTCGGAGAATGCTACCCTGGAAGTTCTGGATTTCAACTTCCTACCTAAAAGCCTAAATTTTGCCTCCAGAACCTCCCTACAACATTTTCCTATGTCATTGGTACCGACATGTACCAAGACAGCAGACTTTAAGATATAAAATGCCAAAAAAACCTTAAAGGGGTTGTCTGAGTTATGTAAAAAAAAAAAATAGCACTGTAAATCTGATGGTCAGCAATATATACATAAGCTAAGCAAGTTTTAAGTCCGTGCTTCTAATGTTAGAAGGGGTTAATCTTTCCTGAAGAATCCAGTGGGAGGGAGACACAGGGCAGATAGCAGTAGCTCCGGTCAGTGCAGGGGGGCATGGCCAGCACTGTGACGTCTCGTGTACAGGCACAGAGCTGCTCTCTCCTGCATGCCACACTTATGCACGAATCATCATCAGGTTCTTGGTTCTAGGCTGTTCACACTTTTTCATCGCAATTCGTGTTAGCTCATCATTCTTCAACTGTTATGTTATGGCTCCGCGAAAGTGTATTAATTCGCCAGACAGTTTCTGTTTCATCTGTGGTGAATATACAGTGTTGAAGCAACAGCAGAATATTACAGACTTTGTGAAAAAAGTATACTTTGCATACTTTGGACTAAAAATTGGAGATCAAGATAAAGTCTGGGTGCCTCATAAAGTGTGCAAACGGTGTGTTGAGGACCTCCGAAACTGGTTCAAGGGTGAGAAAAAATCTTTCCGTTATGGGATTTCTATGGTATGGCGAGAGCAAAAGAACCATAGTGACGACTGTTACTTTTGTTCATGCGATGTGAAAGGGTTTAATTCCAAATGAAAGCATTCCATTTCATACCCCAATCTTCACTCAGCAATTCATCCCATCCCCCATGGCACAGATATACCAGAACCCAAGCCCCCTGCTACCTTGGAAGAGATACCTAGCTCCGATGAAGGTGAAGTCATACCTGAACCAGATGACCAATCAAGTTCTGACTTTGAAGAAGATACAAGACCAAAATTGTTTTCTCAGGAGGAGATAAATGATTTGGTAAGAGACTTGAATCTTCCCAAAGATGCCGCTGAGTTACTTGGATCAAGGCTGAAAAGCAGGAATTTATTGTTGCCAGGAGTGTCATCTTCATGGTTCAGACATTGTGAAAAGGAGTTTGTTCCTTACTTCGCCCAGGAAGACAAGTTGGTTTATTGCATCGATGTCGAAGGTCTGATGGGTCAATTTAAAATCCAATATGATTCAGAGCAATGGTGTCTTTTTATAGATTCTTCAAAAAGAAGTCTCGAAGCAGTTTTACTCCACAACGGTTTTTACACTTCCATACCTGTAGGTCATTCCGTACACTTGAAGGAAACCTACGAGAACTTGGACTTGGTTCTTCGTAAACTTAAATATGAAGACCATGGTTGGCAAGTGTGTGGGGACTTGAAGGTCTTGTGCATGCTGCTCAGGCAACAAGCTGGGTATACCAAATATCCTTGTTTTCTGTGTCTATGGGACAGTTGAGACCAACAAAATCACTGGACCAATTAGAGTTGGCAGCCGAGAGTGCTAACAGTCGGTGAAAAAAATGTCCTACGAGAAACTTTGGTACCTTCTCATAAAGTTCTTCTACCACCTCTTTACATAAAATTGGGATTGATGAAGCAATTCGTAAAATCACTTCCAAGAGATGGAGAATGCTTCAAATACTTGGTAACCACGTTTCCAGGCCTGTCGGAGGCAAAATTGAAGGAAGGTGTGTTCGTCGGACCAGACATTAGAAGACTTATAGTTGATCAAGAGTTTGTCAATACCATGACGGATCCTCAAAAAGAAGGGTGGATTGCATTTAAAGAAGTCATACAGAAATTTTTAGGCAATAACAAAGACCCTCACTACAAAAAGATCGTCGGACGAATGCTGAAAGCATTTCAAGCTTTAGGTTGCCTGATGAGTTTGAAAGTGCATTTTCTCCAGTCCCACCTTGACTACTTTCCTGAAAATTTGGGAGCTGTGAGTGAGGAACAAGGTGAACAATTCCACCAAGACATTAAAGAGTTGGAAAGGAGATACCAGGGAAAATGGAGCATTACAATGATGACAGACTACTGTTGGATGCTTCAGAGAGATATTCCAGATGCTACTCACAAGCGTAAATGCACCAAGAGGAGCCTCACAAGGAAGAAGAATCGAGTTTAGTGTGTGTAGGTGAGCTCATTTCAGTTCAAAAAAGGATTTTCATGAAAATATTGTAATAAAACTTTAATTTTATAAGTCTATTTCCATTTATTTTGAGGTATTGCCTTATTTAACATAGTTACCTAAATTGTCAGGAAATGTGATGTCCCGTGACAAAATGGAGGTCATTTTCGGATTCAGCGCACCAAAAAACATAAAGATTACGTGGAATAACCAAAACAGCTCTTGAAAAACATTTTTTTGCAGACCTGTGAAATTGCCTTTTTCATTACTGCAGGAGTCAACAGACACCACAGCAGGAGCAAGTAGGGCCGAAGATTGATGCCATGTTCATTGCACACACCCCTTGCTTGAGCACATGAAAGTTCATTAGAAGGGGTAAGGCGGCTGTGAACAACTAATGTGGCACCAGTTTGCTGCAGAGGTCTCTGTTCTCATGAAAACAGATGGTCTGCCTTCCTTCCAGCATGAACAGCCATCATCTGATGGGTGCCTCTGGATCATGCTCTCCTTCTCACTTCAGGCCTGACCTGAGCTGGCAGTGATTGATGCACAGTGAAGCATGAGACTGCAGCTCCTTAAAGGTGCATTCCTGCTTCAGTAAGTACCGACTTGTTGGCCAGACTGAACCTGCCACATTGTTACTGCTCTGTCTATATTTTATAGATTATCAGAAAGAAAATCAAAATACCTCCAAACTGAGATTAACAGAAGCATTTTAGGTCAGTGTGCTACTTACATATGGAGCATTAGAGAACTACTGGAGAAGTGTGTGTCAGTGTCTTATTTACAGGTGCAGTATTTGTGACACTTAGGAGAAGGGTGGGAGGGGGGTGTCAGTGAGATTATACATGGAAGAAATACGTTTTTCACCCATAAAGGCCATTTTATGTGCATACATTTTTTTTTATAAATTTACCCCACATGTTATACGTGCAAAGGTACATGCAGTGACAAGAAGGCTTTTAAGCCACCCATGTATCAGCATGATCAGGGGCAGAGTTTGGGTACAGTTTGGGCAGAGTTACGATATGCATATTTATTTATTTATTTAACTGATTTTGTTATACTGTTTTTCTGTCAGTCAAAACTGGGTACAATCAACAAGGTGTTACAGTGAGGAGTAACAGTTGGGAGTGTAGGCAATTTACATCATAACATCAACATTCTAATAGCGAGGGTGCAAACAGGTGAGACCAAACAGCGAGACCGAGAAAATTACATCAGGCATCAATAGAATGAGCATTTCTACCTGGCAGGGCAATGTGATTTCCTAGGAGAGAGAAGGGCTAGTCGGGGGAGGGGGGCTGTTCTTGAGTGGGCGCCTATGGGGTGGGGAAGGAGAGATTTTGCGTGCTGGCTGAGTCCTGCTATAGGTCACTCGGCTGATCTGTGCCAAAGTGCTCCTCAAAGAGGCAAGTCTTCAGGTTCTTTCTGAATGCTTGGTGTGCCTGGATACTTCATAGTGTGGGGGTAAGGCATTCCGGATTGTAGGGGATATAGCATGAAGGCTCTTAGTTGGACGTGTTGGGTGCTCTTGCAGATCTGAGAGGGTAGTTTGAGTAGGTTCTGGATGCTCTGCCTTCATAGTCTGTTGGTTCTGGAGCTGCTGATAAGTGTCTGAAGGTGAATGGAAGTAATGTGGTGATGGGCTTTCTGTATGATCGTGAGAGCTTTGTGTTTGATTCTAGTGGCAATTGGAAGCCAGTGGAGAGTTTTTAGTATGGGTGTAATGTGAGTGTGTCTGGAAACTTTGAAAATGGTGCATGCCGCTGTGTTTTGGGCAAGCTGTAGTGGAAAGATGGTGGTTTTGGGGAGCCCCTGATATACAGAATTACAGTAGTCGAGTATGGAGGTGATAGAGGCTTGGCATAGGTTACGTAGGGTTCTGAATTTGAAGTAGACTCACATGGTGGTGTTCTGGATGTGGGTTTGGAAGTTCAGTTGCTGATCTAGGGTGATGCCAGATACCTGACCTCAGTTTTGACTTGAAGGTCAAAGTTATCAACTCTGATGAATGAGGTGGGTATAAAAGTGGGTCCTTTGTGACGTACAGGATCTCCGTCTTGCCAAAGTTGACTGCCAAATTGTGGAGCAGGAGCCAACTGACTATTTCTTTGATGCAGGCAATGAGTTCTGAGTAGTTGGGAGCAGTCGTGGAGAATGGAATGAAGATTATTATGTCGTCAGCAAAGATTTGATGTCATTGAAGCTCTGGATTGTCGTGCACAAGAGCCGGATATAGATATTGAGAGTAGAGAGGACAGAGAGGATCCTTGGGGTACTCCTTGAGGCAGGATGAAGAGGGCTGATGTGAGCTGACCAATTCTTATCTGTTGGGTACACTGAGAAAGGTACAATTGGAACCATGTGAGAGCCTTTCCCTGTATGCCAATACTGTGGAGTTGGTTAAGTAGTGTTTGGTGAGAGACCATGTCAAAGGCTGCGGAGATGTCTAAAAGCAGAAGAATGAAGCTGCTAGTCATTCTTTCCATTCCAGTAGTGAGGGTTGATAGCAAGGAGGTCAAAAAGGTTTCTGCACTGTGAAATGGGCAGAACCCATGTTGGTGTTTGTCAAGGGGTGAATGTAGGTTAATGTGTTCTTGCAGCTGGATATGGACAGCCTTTTCTATGATCTTTGCGAGAAAAGGTACGCTGGCTATGGGTCTATATGAGGCAGGTGAGCTGGGGTCTAAGTGGGTTTCTTTAGTAGGGATCTGACCGAGGCTTGCTTTAGGGTGCGGGGAAGCTGGCATGAGAGAGGGAAGCATGGAGAATGTGTGATATGATTGGTAGGAGAGGTGCTCTGGTAGATTTTACACATGCGACTGGGCAAGGATCAAGTGGGAAGGTGGTTCTGTTGATGTGTGAGATGATGGTGTTTCGTTCTTCATATGTCATGTCTCTGAATATGGTCCATGGTTGCATGGCTTCAGGCATGTTGTCCGCTGTGGGTATGAGGAGCATGACATGTGTGGTCAAGTTGTGTTGGCTTTTACGAAGTCTGCCATGTCCTGTGGGTTCAGAGTGTTGTCCTGTTGTGGTTGGGTGGGGTCCCTGGTGAAGGATCTCACCAGATCAAAAAGCTCTCAGGGTTTGTTGAGTGCACAGAAGAGTATGTTGCTATAGTATTCATGTTTGGAATTAATGGTGCTGTTGCAGTATGCTTTGAGCTGTTCCAGGAATGTGGTCTTCAGCTCGGGGTCTCTGGATTTCTTTCAATGGTGCTCAACCCAGCAGAATGCGCGTTTTTGGTTGTGGAGTTCTGTGGAGTACCAGGGCACATGATGTCAATGCTTTGAGTGTGGAGTTCATAGGGGTGCTGTAGCAGCACTGGAGATGATAGAATTTCATTTGCTGATCATGGCATCCAGGCTTGTTTTGAGTGGGATGTCATTGAAGGCTGGCTGGAGGAACAGGGGTTCATCAAAGGTGGTGAATCTTCTTGCCACTGCAGCCTCGTTGCATGGGGGGTAGATAATGTGTGGGTGGGGTAATGTGAGTGTGATGAGGTGATGTTCTGACCAGGGGACGTGTGTGTTAGTGGGTGGAATGTGATTTGGTGTGTTGATCAAGGAGGTGTGGTAGAAGATCAGGTCAAGGGTTCCTCCTTTTATGTGAGTTGAAGTATTGATGATCTGCATATAGTGTAAGTCATTCATTACCTGGAGGAATGCTGTGCCTTGGCTGATAGGAGTTGAAGGAAGGTTGAGGTCACCAAGGAGGATGAGATGCCTCTGGTGTGATGTGTGGGAGCAGAATGTGTTGAGCAATGTGTCCAGATCTTCAGCCCTGTTATGCAGAGCCCTATATACGAGGCAGATGGTGAAATGCTTGTTTGTTACTTTGAGAACATCCATATCAGATGAGGAGATGGAGTTGACTGTGGTGAGGTTTGGGTTCTTTTTCAAGAGGATACAATGCCACCCCCTCTATTGTTGCTGTGTGGGCAGTTGTGAATGGTGTGTGTGTTGTAGTTGAGTTGGTTGAGCAGAACATTGTCATTTTTCATAAACTATACCTCGGTAATGCACAGTATGTCTATTCTGTCATCAATGATGAGGTCAGAGAAAGTCTGAATCTTGTTTCGGGTAGAGCATGAGTTTATGAGGGCACATTTGATGATGCCAGTTTTGTGTACATGGGGAGGGGCTGAGTGGTCAGTCGTGATTGGGAGGAGGTGCCTTGTTCTCCTACCACATTGGGTGGTGTTTGGGTGCCATGATCTGGGTAGTTTGAGTCTTATGCCATGGATATGGGGATTAGGCAGCGGTCCTATATTGCACTATAATATACGTTTGTACGTTAATGCTGTACATGCTAATATTTATGTCTGCTCCCAAGTACATGTAAATATCTGTGACTTCAGTCTAGCTGCTATTTTTGCCTGTTTACTCCTAGTATTTTATGAGGACACATAGGTGCCATAAAATGGCATTTTACAAATGAAATCTGGGATGCTCAAGCCAGAACATCTGAGATTCAAACCATAATAGATTTTCAACACACTCGGGCAAACTACAGTATTTAGTTCACTGGAAGGATTATAAATCAGAGGAAAGATCTTGAGTATATGCTACAGATGTTCATGCCAATTGACGTCATCATTTTCATAGCTATTATCCTAGGAAGCCCAGTTCTGGGAGCCCAGCGGCTCCTGTAAAGGGGTGTACTGTCACACAGATATCTCCCAGGAGCCAGGATTTTCAAGGGCAGCAGGCTCAGGCCTCTCCAGTCTTTTATACTGCTATCGGTCTCAGCACTATGATACAGTGCTATCTGATTGGTCCTTCTGAATATCCCTTGGACTGAATGGACCCTCTAGAAGGCACCCTCTAATTGACTTCCTGTACCTATATATTCAAGAACTCCCAATCCTATCTGTCCTCAAATAAGTCTTTCATGGGAACTCTTGAGTGTTGTGGTTTCTGATGATTCTTGGTGTCTGGCCTTTCCTTGTATAGTATCCAGTGTCCACTCCTTTCTGCTAGGAACACACATGCTGGCAGCTTCTGAGTGCCAGAGGGTTCAATCTGAAGGAAAAGGGAACTGTTACAGGTGAAGGTGTATTTCTGAGGACTCTGGTATTCCCCTAGAGTAGGCCTGACTGTGATATTGGTCCAGCCATTTTGCTCATTTGTGCCTGCTGTACTGCCCCATGTTCAAGCACTGTTTAGCATAGGTAGAGAATATTTAGGAGACATATCTCCATTCCTATCAGATGTTATCCCTTCTCTTCCTACTCGCTGTATCCTCTTCTTTGGGATCACTTCCATTCCTTAGTACAGTATATGGACATAATGGAGCTATTTCTAAAAGGCATTTTTATGGACAGAAATGGCCTTTTCTAAAGTTTTCCAGAAAGTATGGGCTTAAATGTATGGGCGTATACCCTGTATATGTATAATTCTATCCAACCTGAATGGAGGTATGCCTGGTAGTGTGACTGGGGTGGGGTTTGGATATGCACATATTTAATCAAATATGCAGATATGTGCAAAATAAACTAGAAAATTACTGTATGCCAGAGAGCAGGTATAAATGTATGTACTTTCCATAGGATAATTTTCAAAAGAAAAAGTATATTTCTAAGAATGTTTGCTTGTTATTATCCACCAAGAACAATGTGGATTGTGTGGGATAAATGCTGTAAAAAAATAAATAAATATGAATACTTCATATTTATTTATTTGCTGCATTTATCCCCCTTGGAAAAATTAGTGTAACATATACACACAACTGCTGCACAAGTATTTATTTTTTATAATATTATCCTCAGTGTAGCTGGAGGAATATAATGATCTCATGCCATAGAAGTGAAGGCCACAATGGTATGGGGCCCAGTGGTGGGATTTGGCCGGTTCGACGCAGTTCATGCAAAACAGTTCCTGACATGAGCAGCGTTTGCCAAACCGGGCCAAGAATGGCATCCTGCTGCCGGGGCTTCACTGGTGGGAATCCCCCAATACCGTTAAACCACTGGCAGGTGGGGGGATCAGGTCGCTGGTCCACCAGGGAGTTGCTGCCCTGCGGTGGCTGCCAGCAGCCCAAATGCGTGGCGCTGGCAACGCAAATGCATGCCATGCTGTCACCCGCTCGGTTCCTGTTCAGATGGAATCCCGCCACTGATGGGGCCCATATTCAGTGGTGGTGGCTAACCCCTCTAAAGTGGCTAGCCATCTCCACTGAGCTCCAGACCCAGATAGCGAGGAAGCTAACTGGGCAGAGGCAATATTCAGCCACTGTCCGGTTAGCTTTGGCAGTGAAAAATAGGACAGCCTTTAATGTGGCTAATTTCACCACCGAGGTCTGATTACCCCTGTGGCTAGTCCGTTTAGCATCAGGCTGCCTCGCGGCGGTACCCACAGATATTCAGTGTCACTAACTGCATTAGTGCCACTGAACATCCTGGTCACCGCGATTAACAAATCTGCTAAGGGGTTCATCACATTGCATATCGAGCCCAGGGATTATGCATTGGCAATTAATCCCAGAGAAAATATGCATGCTGCCTCTATTCCTTGCCTTCCTCATTTGAGTTAGACTCAGATATTTGCCTTTGGGCATGGATAATCCAATGAAGCCACCTGTTGCTTAATCTCCTATTTTTGGCTGCAGTGTTTTACTTATGCAGTTTTTATGAAAGAATGAAAAATACCATTTATAACAATTTTGTGTGCTGGTCTCTAATCAGTTGGAAATATTTGTGGAAAACATGTTTGCTGAGCTTCTTGTACATTATGGTTCGTATTTAATGAGGCATAGGAATCACAGTTCAGGTGCACATTTTGTACTGCTCTCCTTGTATAAATAGCATTTAAGAAGCTAGGTGGAACTTTTAGAGTTATAAAATTAAACAAATTAGAAAGAGTATGTTAAAAAATATTACACAAATACGCATTTCTCTATGTAATGTTGGAGGACACAAATGAAATATTTTGAGATGGGTGTGGGCGGAATGCATGGATGGAAAGTAGGTTAGAGGAGAGGTGGGGGATGTGGGTAGGAGGTTAGGGGTGGGCTGTCAATAAATGGGTAAGTAGGAACTGTCTTGGGGCAGTTTCTCCAAATGGGTTTGTTTTGCACATAACATGACAGTCATGAACCTCACTCTAAGCCGGGGTATGGGGAGTATGATCTCAGTCTCTCAAATTTACTGGTAATGCTTGGCATAATACTTGCATCGTGCCAAAGAGAGCTTTCTTCTGGAGCTCATTAAGATGTAACATGTATGGGTAGTGTCGCACTCCCCCTGCTGGCCAAGCCTATAAGCAGGAGGGGTGGCCTTGTTTGTCCTTAAGTATAGAGTCACTTGGTTCTCCCTCCCTCAAGGAATTCTGGGAGCTGTAGTTTCTCTGTATTACTTGCAGACAAAGTAGTTGTCACCACATGGTTTTGTTTAAGGCAAAACCAGAACATTTCTATTTTTGGGCTCCCTTTCACGCATTAAAGTTCATATACACAAACAGCAAGGATAATTTCTCCAAAAGAAAATAATACAGGAGCATAAAGGTTATCTGGAATATTAGAACTTGGCAAAAGCTCTTTATACAGTGACAATAGCTGTTCACAGGCCTTTTCCAGTAGTAAAGAATCACAGCTATTGTTCTTATTTACAATGGGCATTTATCTCTTGTCTTCATTCAAAACTCTTCTAAATCACGTTTAGGCTTTCAGAAATATTCTTTGCTTTCAATGGGGTTTTTGTCTTTCTCCTACCCATGGTAAACATATTTACAGAAAGAGCAATCCATGGGAATACTGTCACGCACGGCTTCAGGCGAAGGAGAATCTACTTGCATATCTTCTTCCCCTGCAAGTCCTTTCTCCCCACTCGGGCTTCTAATGGAAGAGTTCAGCTTATTGTTTGAAAGGGTATTCAGAAACTCCCTTACATGCTGCTCTCCTAACCAAGGATTAGCTATGCTCTCTGGAAAACTTCCACTATCTGGAAACAGTTGCTTTAGCTTCTTAATCAGGTTCAAGTCTCTATCTCTGCTTTTGTCTGTCTACAGAATATCAGCATCAGGAATTGCTTTCACCCACCTTCTGGCATTCAAAGGTCCTGGAGCACTCTGCCCTGCACTTCTCCTTAGCTCATTAGCAACGTCTTCTGCAAACTTCTTGCTGGGCTCTGAGTCAGCCACACCTTCCACAAAGGAATTGCTTTCTTTGCTACTAGAATTAAGTTGCCCGGTGAAATAAAACTTTCCAGCTTTGCCTTCTCTGGGTTTCTTAAAAGTAGTTCTCACTTTTAAAGCCTCTGGCTTCAGTGCTTCCTCTGAATAGGATTCCAGCCCTGAGTTTCCTGCTCTTGCTGAGCCTTCTGTTCACACTGACCTTTCAGCATTCTCTGAACCTCCTGGTTCTGGACTCTCGGCTTCAGCAGTAACTCCAGCTACAGACTGAACTCTGTGCTTTGGTTTGGAATCTCTGCCTTCTCGGTAGCTGTATCTGCTGCTTCCTTCTTCTCCAACGCTGGTTGCTTCCACTCTGCTCTTTCCTCTGCTCACTTCCTGCCCCTTTGACTTCTGTGATGCAGGTTTAAAAAGGTGCTTTCTAGCCACCACACCCTGTTCTGTGCATGTGTACTTGCTATCTGGGCTCAAACCTGCCCCCACGTTAAGGTTTGGGCGGGGCTCAGCCTCTGCTACAATGTGCTTCTCTGGTTTTACAGTTTGAGCTCTATGGAAACCCTGCCTTTCCTCAGTCTTAAAGGTATAGTCCCCATTTTCCTCCATCTCCGTCTGTTTAGTATAGCTGACATTGTCACAGATTCCCCCCCCCCCTTAAGATATTACGGGATGGGCTGATATCATCAGAGCAGCTCGTAATTCTCACTGGGATGGTGATGCTGCTCTTTTTTTCCTGTACTCGAAGGTTTTTCGTGGCTAGGTGTGCGAACACTACCCTCTCATACCACAGCCTTAATATGTTTACGTGGTACACTTGGAGGCGCCCCCTTCCATTTTCTACCAAATAGGACACAGGGCCTACTTGTTTAACCACTCTAAAGGGCCCTTTCCATTGACTCTCAAACTTCGGTGCAGCCCCTGCCACCATTACAATTACTTTCTCGCCTATGGCGAGTTGGCGAAGCTTTGTATTACGATCGTAATACCTTTTCTGTCTCTGCTGACTGGCCTTTAGATTCTCCTCAGCCACCTGGGAGGTTCGGGTCAGTCTGCCTCTTAAATCCCTCAAAAACTGGGGTACCTCTTTTGGCTGAACTGAGGTAACCCTTTGACAGGACGGACAAGACTCACAAAACCTAGCAACCTCTCTAAAAATACCTGGCCAGTAAAAACGAGCTAAAACCTGGTCCAGTGTTCCCTGTATTCCCTTGTGTGCCCCTATGGGGTGATCATGAGCAAGTCTTAAGACTAACGTCCTAAATGTTGTAGGCACTACTAACTGCTTGCGTTTATTCCCTGTAGCTGGGTCCACACTTTATACAAAATTCCCCCATCTAGAAGAAACTTCAGCAGGGTATCCCTCCCCTCTTGGGCGTACTTAAAAGCCTGTGTAAGAGCAGGATCTGCCTGCTGCTCTGTCGGGAAAGAAGGGAATTTGTCCATTAACTCGGCTGGTACCTAAGGCAACTCCTGCCCGGCCTGTACCTCTGCTTTACTTTGGGATCGGGTCCGCCGCTCTCGGCTTCTTGCTTTTATCCTTTTTCTCTTTTTCCACTGGGATGGTTATTAGGTCCTCGTGGGCTGGAAGATCCTCTAACTTTCCCTCCGGAGACTCTTCCTCCCTACCCAGAGACTTCGCCTGGGCTCTTGTGGAGATCATCCCTTCCTTTCGTTGCAGTCCCTGTGCTAGACCTTTCTGAAACTGTGGCCAGTCCCTTCCTAAGACTAAGTCTTGTGGCAATCTGGGCACTATCGCTACAAGGATCTTCTTTTCTATCCCTAATCCGTTAATGGAAACTCTATACAGTGGATAGGAAGATGCAGCGCCATGAATACATCTAATTTTCACGGTTCCCTTCAGTTGGCGTGGGATTGCTGTATTCTGGGACTCAATCTGTTGCCACAATTTCCTAGACAACATGCTCTGGTCTGAGCCCGAGTCCAGCAAAGCGTTTGCAACGACACCTTGCACTACTACTGAAAGGAGAAATCCTTCCCCGGCTACTTTTACATTTTCAATCATTAGTGCTGTCTTTACACTACATTCTCTCTGTAAGTGACATTCACTTCCACACTTAAAGCATTTCCTCTTTGGAAATTTGTTTCTAAACACAGGCATACATACATTAGCAACATTTTCTCTTGGCTGTTCCCTGCTTTCTGATAGTGCTTGTCTTGCCTTCTTTGAAGCACTGCCTTTTCCTTGAGCAGCTACTTCTGCCTCTAGGAAACACTCCGTAAGCATGGTTGCTTCTTGGGTATTTTGGCAATTTTGCAGAATCAGGAAGCTACGTATCTCTGGCGGAACTGCGGCCATGAACTGTTCCAAAATGATGCTATCAATTATCGAGTCTACAGTCTTGTCCTCTGGCGCTAACCACTTTATAACCAGACTTCTCACCCTCTGGCATAACACTCTTGGTGTTTCACTGGGCCTCAACCTGGTGCCTCTTAACAAGCGGTGGTACACCAAGGGAGTCAAACCCATCCGGTCCCGGATGGCTCTTTTAAGCTCCTCATAATTGTTAGTGAGAGTGGCTGGCATGGCTCTATATGCTGCCAGAGCGTCCCCCGTGAGGGAAGTGGCCAACCGCACAGCCCATTTGTCTCTCGGACAATCAATTATGTGGGCCACCCAGTCGAAGGCTTCCAGGAAGTCATCTATATCATCCTGGTCTGTTAACTGTCCGAAACCAAATGTCCCACTGGACAACAGTCCAGGTGTTCCTGCAGAAAGCAGTCCTGTTAAACCTGGTGGAGTTGCGGTCGGTCCAGGCTCTTTCTTCAGGCTTGTCATCACCGCTTCCATCAGCACTAACAGCGGTTTTTGTTGGGCCTGCATGTTCACTGCTGACCTCTCTTGGGCCTCCAGAGACAGCTCCCTCTGCCTCTCGAACTGATGTGCCATCCACTTAAAGACGTCCTGGGCCTCCATGGTCATCCTGTTCTGCAAAGACAAAACAACAGGAAAACACGACCCAAGTGCGATATCACACCACTTAAGACAGTAGCCTCTTTCCTGTTCCCAAGGTCACAGCACTATACTCTGCACTAGTATCATCGAATAACCCCCATAAGGTACGGGTTACCTGACACCAGCGTAGCTTCGAGCTCTACACAAGAGATGGTCTCTGCAGACGACTCTGGAACTCCGCCTCAGCTCTGAGGTGCTCCTCTGCACGATTCTGCAGCAGCTTATCTCCAGCACAGCTCCTGGATGTGGTAATCCTTCTGTGCATGCGTATAGCGAGGGAAAAATCCGTACTACTACGCCATCTGTCGCACTCCCCCTGCTGACCAAGCCTATAAGCAGGAGGGGTGGCCTTGTTTGCCCTTAAGTATAGAGTCACTTGGTTCTCCCTCCCTCAAGGAATTCTGGGAGCTGTAGTTTCTCTGTATTACTTGCAGACAAAGTAGTTGTCACTACACAGTTTTGTTTAAGGCAAAAACAGAACATTTTTATTTTTGGGCTCCCCTTCACACATTAAAGTTCATATACACAAACAGCAAGGATAATTTATCCAAAAGAAAATAATACAGGAGCATAAAGGTTATCTGAAATATCAGACCTTGGCAAAAGCTCTTTATACAGTGACAATAGCTGTTCACAGGCCTTTTCCAGTAGTAAAGGATCACAGCTATTGTTCTTATTTACAATGGGCATTTATCTCTTGTCTTCATTCAAAACTCTTCTAAATCACGTTTAGGCTTTCAGAAATATTCTTTGCTTTCAATGGGGTTTATGTCTTTCTCCTATCCAGGGTAAACAGATTTACAGAAAGAGCAATCCATGGGAATATTGTCACACATGGCTTCAGGCGAAGGAGAATCTACTTGCATATCTTCTTCCCCTGCAAGTCCTTTCTCCCCACTCGGGCTTCTAATGGAAGAGTTCAGCTTATTGTTTGAAAGGGTATTCAGAAACTCCCTTACATGCTGCTCTCCTAACCAAGGATTAGCTATGCTCTCTGGAAAACTTCCACTATCTGGAAACAGTTGCTTTAGCTTCTTAATCAGGTTCAAGTCTCTATCTCTGCTTTTGTCTGTCTTCAGAATATCAGCATTAGGAATTGCTTTCACCCACCTTCTGGCATTCAAAGGTCCTGGAGCACTCTGCCCTGCACTTCTCCTTAGCTCATTAGCAACGTCTTCTGCAAACCTCTTGCTGGGCTCTGAGTCAGCCACACCTTCCACAAAGGAATTGCTTTCTTTGCTACTAGAGTTAAGTTGCCCGGTGGAATAAAACTTTCCAGCTTTGCCTTCTCTGGGTTTCTTAAAAGCAGTTCTCACTTTTAAAGCCTCTGGCTTCAGTGCTTCCTCTGAATAGGATTCCAGCCCTGAGTTTCCTGCTCTTGCTGAGCCTTCTGTCCACACTGACCTTTCAGCATTCTCTAAACCTCCTGGCTCTGGACTCTCGGCTTCAGCAGTAACTCCAGCTACAGACTGAACTCTGTGCTTTGGTTTGGAATCTCTTCCTTCTCGGTAGCTGTATCTGCTGCTTCCTTCTTCTCCAACTCTGGTTGCTTCCACTCTGCTCTTTCCTCTGCTCACTTCCTGCCCCTTTGACCTCTGTGACACAGGTTTAAAAAGGTGCTTTCTAGCCACCACGCCCTGTTCTGTGCATGTGTACTTGCTATCTGAGCTCAAACATGCCCCCACGTTAAGGTTTGGGCGGGGCTCAACCTCTGCTACAACGTGCTTCTCTGGTTTGTTTACAGTTTGAGCTCTATGGAAACCCTGCCTTTCCTCAGTCTTAAAGGTTTAGTCCCCATTTTCCTCTATCTCCATCTGTTCAGTATAGCTGACATTGTCACAGTAGTTTGTCAAGATATATTTGGAAATTCTTCTTTAACATTCCTGTGGCTCCTAATATGATGGGAAATATTTCTGTATTTTTCTGCCACATTTTCTTGCTCTCTAGCTGCATTTCTTGATACTTCTGGATCTTCTGCCTCTCCACGCAATTAACAGAATAATCATGTGGAACTGACACCTCTATTACAATGCCATTCTGGTGTTTTTCTCCTTTACCACTATGTCAGCTTTTCTCGCATCCAGTTTCTTATCCGTCGGAATGGTAATGTCCCAAGTGATCATAACCTCTTCATTCTCTTAGGGTCATGATCACAGTCTCTATGTGAAAGTATGTGCACAGAGACTTCCAGTGATGTCACCAACCCTCATGGTTGGCTGAGGGAGAGCTCTGCCAAAACCTCCCCACAAAAAGTAGCTAAAACCCCCCCCAAACGGTGAAATGTATCCTAAAATGGGCAAGCACATGAACTACAGCCTGCACAAAAGGTGATGACGGCGACCCAGAGAAAACTGCAGACATAAGAGAATTTGCATGCCCTGGCCCACAAAAAGAGAGCAGAAGAACGGAGAAAAAGTGTCAGGAGAAGCAGCTGTGGAATGTGACGATGATGAGCCGGCTAGTGTGATGGACATGGTGAAGGGTAAGAGTGCAGTAGTGCAAATTTCAAAAAAAGAATTGCATTCCTGGTTTGGCGAGCTACGCTCAGAAATGGCAGGGTTTAGAGCAGATATGGAGGCAGTCATTACTGAGTTCTGCGCTGACATCCAAGAACTGGGTAAAAGAATGGAAGATGCGGAAGGGCAAGTTGAAGATGTGCGGGGCACGGTGAATGAAATAAACTTAGGGGTATGTTTACTAAACCGTCTTAACGTCGCAGTGGCGGAGAGAAGGGGTCAATGGGCGGAGAGTGGGAGGGGAGAGGCTCCAGGCACACTAATGCTGTGAAATCTAGGTCTGAACACTAACGCCAGTGAAACCCTCACGTTAAGGCACATTTGCAGGAAAGAGAAACCATTTCAGTCAGCAATGTACAGCAAAGCCAGGGAAACCCAAAAATGTGATAGTAGTGATACATGTGCATGCAACAAAATGGCAAATAAACATAGAAAATGACCTGAATCACATTTAAAATCCCAATAACCAAGCTGGCCAAAAGTGATATTAATGATAAATATAAAGCAATACCACTGACAAATCTCAAAAAATAAGATATCATGTTTGGAAGGGTCTATTCTCTGTCCCCCTACAAAGTGAATGATCCCACATTGAAATAGTGCTGTTCAGGGTTTATTCATGTCTATATTGGGTAGGTTTGTTATGGCGTGCACATGTGCAGTAACAGCAGACTGGGCACATAGGAAAGGGCAACTGTACTGATGCTGTAAATGGGATACAGGGGGCTGCAGGCGGCACATGCTGTGGTCCAGCTGGGGCACAGTGTGGGCTAGGCAGATGCCTAGGTGGCACATAGGAATGCCAAAACTGTAAAGCAGCAAGACAGCAACTGATGAGGATCCAACATGGGCATGAGTGTGTGTCCCACAGTGTCACAGGGAAGATTGCCCAGCAGGTACCCCCAATGGTACATAACATTGGCAGGCGATGGTGGGGGGGGGGGGGAGCGCGCATGTCCATGTAGGCACCCCTACCTGAGAACCCACACCATAGGCAGCTGCCTACTGGATGGCCTGGGACTGTGCACCACCAGCATCACCGGCATAATGGCATGGCAGCATGGTGGCGGAGGGGTGCTGGTGGCGGAGGGGGCAGTGGCATCTGCCCACAGCAGGCCATGGCCTAGCCCCATTTAGGTGGGTACATGCAATGCAACACACAGGGTCTGTCTGAAGAACAGTCATGGTATCCCCAGGGAATGAACTATCCCTATGGCAACAGTGTGGTGCAGTATACACAGCTAGTGTGTTCAGGAGCAGAAGGTCACAAGTTCATGTCCCTGCCAACCCTTTCCCAATGTTTTACCCAGTACTAAACCATGGTAATAAAGACGGAACCTTTATTGCAGATAAAATAAACATGCCTGAAATGCCTATATTTTACCCTACAGAGCACAGACACCATAAACATGTGCAATCCCTAGAGCAGAGCTTCCCAACTACAGTCCTGGAGGGCCAAACACCATTCAGGTTTCATGCTGTCCATAATAAATATGCCTGTGCTGCATTAGTATGTGCCGCCCCCATTGTATGCAAATGTATCTCATGCATATTCATTAGGGACAGCATGAAAACCTGAACAGTGTTTGGCCCACCTGGACCGGAGTTGGGAACCTCTGCCCTAGAGCAGCGGCCAACAGGGGCATAAACACCCACACCCACAGGCTGCACTATCCAAAGCCTCATAGAGAGTCAGGCTGTTGGGCCCTGTGCGCAGCAGCATCTCCCAATACTAGCACTTGCATACCTTAGCAATGCCGCCCTAAGCTTGGGAATACGTTACACATATATCAAAAGGTTGCTATGATTAATGGCAGATAGCAATTCCTAAGTTAAGCACAATTTGCTGATAGAGCTGCATCATAGCAACCTTTCTGATATATGTGGAGTGTGCTTCAGTTATTGCTTCTGACAGTGTTTACCACCCCAGGGAGTGACCCCAACAGTACTGTGTACCATAGCAATGCCCACACTGTGCCCAGGACTGGTGTGGCGGCCAGGGCTACCACAAACCTCCATATTTGCACAATGCTGCCATAGGTGTGGGAGTGTGTGTATGTCTATCCAGTGTGTTGTGGCTGCCTACACCTTACTGAGCCCACACTGCTTGCACTGTTTCCAGTGTTAGCCTGCCAATGTGTATAATGAGGAGCAAGGTACTGTGGGTATGGCCCGGACAGGGTGGCCTGGGATGGATGCATCTGCACAGGGTATAGGGCAATGGCTGGGACATTGTAGTGCCTGACCACCACCTGCATGGACAGGGTGGCCACAGCATGTCATGCTGGGAGGTCACTCTCACCCTGACTGAGCAGTGACCACGGCATGGCTAGATTCCCCCATAGTGCTGCACAACATTTTTCTCCAGTGATACTTATGGGTTTTCATTTCTGGGGCCCAATCACTGACGTACCTGCTTGGTGTGTGTGCTCACATCCCATTTTTGGGTGCACACAGTTCCTCCAGGAACATGCACTATGTACTAGCTAGCAGATTGTCTGCAGTTAGGATGTGTATGGCTGGAACACCTTGCAGGGTGCAGTGGGTAGAGGCTGACTGTGCCCGCTGCTGGTGAATGTCAGATAGTGGTGGGGGGCAGCTGAGCTTTTCCTGGCCTGTCTGTCAGCACCCTATGTGATGTGTACAGATCTGCATTGACTGTCCTGTAGGGGTGCCTATTCCCCAACATTGCAGAGATGTACAATGTTGATCTGTTGGTGGGAGATCCTGTCCCCCATCCTAACCCACAGAGGGTAGTACTACATAATCTGCTTTTGGGTCCAAACATCACCCTTCTCTTATAACATGTGACCATGACAACCACACAGGATATGCACTATTCTGGGTGCATCATAGTCCACAAGGGCTAGTCATGACTGGGAAATACAGATGGACATAGGTGTATCCTAGGTGTGTCTTCAAGGACTACCTATCACACACTGGCACTGATGAGGACCTGCAGCACAACCTATCTCAGCCAAACCAGGTTCTGCAGACCTGGTGCTGGGCGCCCCACCTCACCCTCAGGATGGGCACAGGAACTGCCCAGTGTCATGGTCTGAAGCTACTCTGTGTCAGTAACACACACGGTCAGTTCCCCCTACCAGGCCAGGGTGCTATAGGGGTGCATACCCCATCTGGTGATCAGATGTAGGCTGCTGATCTGCATGTGCAGTGCATCATGGGTACGGGTAGGTTTACCCTATCCTGGTAACCACAGCAGACAGTTTGTGTGGTGACCTGTTGTCTTTCTGTAGCCAGCCAGCCAGCAGCTTGCTTGTAGCTATGCAGTTGTAGCCCACAGGTTACTTCAATGACTGTCGAGGCAGAGGTCATGGGTTTGATCCCACAGTGGTGTTATTTAATAAGGCTGTCTGAGGCTTTTCCTCTAGCTGAAAGAGTTAGGCAGAATAAGGCAATTCAAGGAATAAGGTTAGAGAGAGGGGTATATAAAATTTCATTATTTGCAGATGACGTTATGTATACGCTGGAGCATCTCTTAGTATTGGGCTCACCTCTACAGTTAACTTTTTATAGAATTTTGCTGTGAGACCATCTAATCTGGGAACCTTCCCTTCTTTTAAAATTTTTATTGCCTCTACTACTTCCCTTCCTTCATTTTCTCTGTTCATCCACTGCTGCTCCTCCTCATCCAACTTTTTCAAACTTTCCCCTTCCATATATTGTTCTATGTCTAAACTTTCTCCCTCATCACCTGCCCTACTATGAGAAATTTAGAGTTATAGTAACGTCTCAGGATATAAAATGAATATGGGGAAAACAAGTTTTATAAATTCAGCTGGAACCACAGGAATAGGCCAAGGTGCGAGAAAACTTCTCTTAAATGGGCAAACAAAAGTATGAAATACTTGGGGTACAGATTAGTAGAGAATGTTTTGAACTTTATAAGGTGAATTGCGAGCCATTAATTAAAAATGTAATGGCAGTTTTGGTGAAATGGGATAAACCATACTTTTCCTGGATGGGCAGAATAGCTATAGTAAAGATGAATATATTGCCTAGTTATCCTGTTTCTAGCTCTGCCCATAGAAGTGCCAAATGGAGTGCTAATGCTCCTACAAAAAAGATTTTTTTCTTTTATCTGGAAACGTAGACCCTCAAGGGTACAAACAAAGATTATGTACAGAGGAAAGCAGGAAGGGGGATTGGCAGTCCCATAGTTGACAAGATATTACAAAGCGGCACAGTTAAGGGCCTTGATCGGATAGAAGTTGGAGGAAAAAGGTGCCCAGTGGAGTAAAATAGAACAGGAGGAAGTCAAGCTTAGCCACCTTACAGATGTGATATGGCGAGGAAGGGGCATGGAGAAGAGAGGTCAGGATTGGAATCCATATATAGCATGTATACTCCAGACATTGGGTATGAAACATAGGGTGCTGATAGAAGGAGGAGGAGATATTAGAATGCAGCAAATTATACAATATGAAGGTTTCAGGGAAGGAGGAGCCTCTGAAATATTTCAACAATGGCTAGGGAAGGGACTACAATATATAGGGCAAGTATTAACAGCAGATGGCCAACTGAGACCATTTGTAGATCTTCAGCAAAAATTCCAATTAAATGCTAGTCATTGGTATGGCTACTTCTAAATAGCACACTTCCTAGGTGGGAGGCAAATAAGGGGAAAACTAGGAAAGGAAGAGACCCAATTTGAGAAACTATACAGAACATATGACACATCTAAAGGATTGGTCTCGAGATTATATAAGGCACTGAGTGGCCCGTGGACCACGGTGCACACATGATAGCTTGGAAGAGGGACCTAGGGGATAACTGGGACTATGCAAGGTGGGAGAAAATATATTGAGAGAGTACTGTAGGTTCCCTCTAGTTTCCATATCAATTCAAGAACACAGCTATAAAATGTTATATAGAATGTACCTAACATGTATGAGTAAAATGGGAGGACATGCAGGTCCTCAGTGCTGGAGGGGTTGTGGTAAAAGGGGGGAATATCTGCATATGTAGTGGACATGCCCGGTCCTAAAGGATACTTGGCAATGATTTCAAAATATGGCTCGAGATATGGTGCATTGGAAAGGACCTGTTACACCAACGGAAGTATTATTGAATGAATGAGGAAAGAATATGAGTAATGACGTGGGGTATATGCTCAAGATGCTGGCGATTGGAGTTCGGATAGAAATTGCAGTGTGAAAGTTGATGAGAGGTTCAGACCCTGGCAGAATATTAAATCGGCTTGCATATATATTTAGGATGAGTGAAATTACAGCATATAAAATACAAAAAATGGGAGGTTTTAGAAGAAGATGGAAATGGTATAGGGAATGGCTGCAGAAAACCGAGACCGACTTATAGACAAATGCTTCTTAAAGAGAAACCGTGGAATATAAATATTCCGTACTCTGCTACTCCTTCTCCTTCTCTCATCTGGAGATATCAACCCCAACCCTGGCCCCCCTAGACTTCTGTCACATTCTGAGAAGAGATCTTCACACAACACATCTAATCTTATTCATATCCCTCTGCTTTCCACTTCCACTCTCCCTTTCTCATGTGCCTTGTGGAATGCACACTCTGTTTCTAATAAACTTGCTTTTACTCATGATCTCTTTATCTCTAATGCTCTTCATCTTCTTGCTGTAACTGAGACCTGGCTCCTCCCAGATGATACTGCATCTATTGCTGCTCTCTGTCATGGTGGATATCAGTTCTCCCACACACCTCGTCCCACTGGCCGTGGTGGTGGTGGTGTTGGGCTTCTACTTTCTCCCTCCTGCCAATTCCAACCCCTCCTGCTGCCTCAGTCTCACTCCTTTCCCTCTTTTGAAGTTCACTCCATCCGCCTTTTCTCTCCACTTCCTCTCCGGGTAGCTGTTATTTATCGACCTCCTGACAAGTCTGCTTCTACCTTTCTCTCTGACTTTGACTTGTGGCTTTCCTTCTTTCTGGCTTCCTCTTCCTCCACTCTTATTCTCAGGGATTTTAACATTCATGCCGATAACCCCTCTGATCCTCTGATCCCTATGCTTTAAAGCTCCTCTCCCTTACCTCCTCGTTTGACCTCCAGCTTTGCTCCACTGCTCCCACTCACCAGCATGGCCATTGCCTTGACCTGGTATTTTTCTCTAAATGCTTACCCTCCAACTTCTGTAACTCAGTTCTTTCCTTATCTGACCATCACCTTTTAAGCTTCAATCTTCATCACCCCCTGACTCAACCTCGTCCTATCTCCTCCAACCTATTTAGAAATCTTCATGCTATTGATCCTTTGGTTCTCTCTTCCACTGTTTCTTCATTTCTTTCTTCCACTATGTCATCTAAGTCTGTTGATGAAGCAATAGCTTCCTATAACACTGCACTCTCTTCTGCTCTGGATGCTCTCGCTCCGCCCATGCCACGTCCTGTGAGGAGTTCTGCACCCCAGCCCTGGTTTTCATCCACTACCCGCTATCTACGTTCCTGTGCTCGCTCTGCTGAGCATATTTGGCTCAAATCCCGCTCCTTTGCTGACTTTCTACACTTCAAATTCATGCTTGTCTCTTTCCAGTCAGCAATAGCTCTTGCCAAACAAGACTATTATGTCCATCTGACTAACTCTCTTACTTTTGACCCTCTCCGTCTCTTTACTACTCAGCCCTCTCCTCAAAGTTCCATCGCCTCTAATCCCTCCCTCCCTTTCTGCCCAAACCCTGGCTGACTATTTCCATGACAAAATCCACAAGATCACCCTCCAATTCCCCACAAAGTCAGCTACTTCCCCTCCTCCCCCTCTTCACTCTCAACTTTCCTCCCCTACCTCTGCTACCCTCTCTTCCTTTCTTGTGATCTCCGAAGAGGAAACTGCCCACCTTCTTTCTTCCTCCAAACTCACCACCTGCTCCTCTGATCCTATCCTCACCCGCTTCCTAAGCCCCATCTCCTCCACTGTTGTCCCTTCCATCTCCCATATTCTCAACCTTTCGCTCTCCACTGCAACTGTCCCTGCAGCCTTCAGGCATACATTGGTCACACCTCTCCTCAAGAAAACCTCACTTGATCCCACCTGTCCTTCTAATTATTGACCCATCTCCCTCCTTCCTTTCATTTCTAAACTATTTGAACATACTGTTCACCACCGCTGCCTTGAATTTCTCTCCTCTCATGCCCTCCTGGATCCTTTACAATCTGCTTTCATCTTTTACACTCTACTGAAATGGCTCTTGCCAAAGTCTCCAGTGACTTGTTCCTGGCAAAATCCAAGGGCCTTTACTCTGTTCTCATCCTTCTTGACCTCTCTGCTGCTTTTGACACTGTTGACCACAACCTTCTCCTGAATACCCTGTCCTCGCTTGGTTTTAAGGGCTCTATACTATCCTGGTTCTCCTCCTATCTCTCCCATCGCTCTTTCAGTGTGTGTTCTGGTGGCTCCTCCTCCTCTGCTATCTCACTCTCAGCTGGTGTACCCCAAGGATTTGTCTTGGGTCTGCTCCTTTTCTCTTTCTATACCCAGTCCCTTGGTGTGCTTATCTCTTCCCACGGTTTTCAGTACCATCTTTTTGCTAATGACTCCCAGATCTACCGCTCTATGCCTGAAATCTCTCCGGCTATCCAGACCCGGATCTCTGCCTGTCTTTCTGACATTGCGGCCTGGATGTCTCACCGCCACTTGAAATTGAACATGGCCAAGACTGAACTTCTTATCTTTCCCCCTAAAACCTCCCCTCCTTTTCCTCCTTTCTCAGTCTCTGCGAATAACTCTGTACTCCTTCCTGTTTCCTCGGCTCACAATCTTGGGGTTGTCTTTGACTCTTCTCTCTCATTCGTCTGATAGCTAAGACCTGCCATTTCTTTCTCTATAACATCAGCAAAATCCATCCTTTCCTTTCTGAACACACTACTAAGATGCTTATCCACTCCTTAATCACCTCACGTCTTGACTACTGTAACCTACTCCTTTCTGGTCTCCCTTTGAATCATCTCTCTCCCCTTCAATCTGTTCAACACTCTGCTGCTCGGCTAATCTTCCGCCAGCCTCATCATGCCCACATTACTCCTCTTCTCAAGTCACTTTACTGGCTCCCTATCCATTTCCGCATCCAGTTCAAACTTTTCCTACTGACCTATATATTCATTTACTCTGCGGCTCCTCACTACCTTTCTTCTCTTATCTCTCCTTACAACCCCCCTCAGGAACTCCACTCTTCTGGCAAACTCCTTCTATCTGTGCCTGTCTCTTCTATTGCTAACTCCAGACTTTGCTCCTTTCACCTTGCTACACCTTACGCCTGGAACAAACTACCTGTGTCTGTACGCCAGGCACCTTCTCTGACCCTCTTCAAATCCAGGCTGAAAACTCACCTCTTTGCTGCTGCTTTTGGATCTTGACTCACCTGATCTCCTTTTTCTTTCCTCTCCCCCTTGTTTTATCCCAGCCTACACCTTTTGTGTTGTCTGTCTTGACTAGATTATAAGTTCTATGAGCATGGACTGTCTCTTACATGTCTGTGCAGCGCTGCGTATGACTTGTAGAGTTATACAAATGCTCAGTAGTGGTAGTAGTAGTAAAACAAACTAAGAAGAATTAGTATTTACAAAGATATACAGAAAAACCTAAGATGCAAGATAATATAGAGTATAGGATCCAGGACGAGTAGAGGGGGGAAGGGATAGATATAGTTAAAGTTATATTAAGTAAGCAACACAATATATATGTCTGTGTATTTAAAACTCTTATAGGTACTGTTAATGGTAGTTAATAGTGAGATTCATGAACACAAAGACATATTCAGAGAAAAAATTGTCATACATAACTCAAGAGAAAGTGAGGATAAAAGTGTTAAATGAACATTTTATTATTATTAGTAGTAGTAGTATTAGTATTAGTATTAGTATTATTACCATTATTTGATGTTCTTTGTTCAGAGACTATTGTATATATGAGGTCTGTCCCAAAAGTAATGAGAATGATTTTTTTGCGCAGCGCAAAAGGACCAGGAAAGGAAAGTGGGGTCGAAGCAGGTGGAGGGGGAACCCAGGTATACAGTTTGACCTTCCTCAGTTGATTCCGTGCCTTTGTAGCAGTTGGTATGTTAGCAAAGTGCATAGCAGTTTTTGAGTCTTGTCATGGGTGAAAATGCAGAGGAGTCAGGAGCCAGTCGTCAAAGTGAGTGGAAGTTGACCACACACCACTGTGACACCTCCTTGTTTTTGTAGATTTATGAATAAAACTTCACACTTAGCTCAGATGATGATCTCCCAAAAGATAACACGCCAGAGTATCAAAAGCGACGTGCCACACGTTTCGGGATGTCTTCAAAAAACATTCAACCCTGCTTCAGGCCATCGAAAACTGGCAAATCCTTGATCAAAGTCGTAGAGCTTATACTTGAATAAACAGAGGTAAGGGCACATATAGCTGCTGCTCACTCGGAGTCTGACGTCACTTACACCAGGTGACTTCAAACTGTCAATTATAGTAAACTTTGAAACAATGCAACTGCAAAGGGGGAACCCACTGCTGGAGAACACCCTGCAATTAAGCAATAAAAATCACTATAGAAGAATGATACACTGGCCAGTCTGTTACAAAATAGTGTGCCAATAGTGTGCCAAAATAGTGTGCCAATAGTATGACATCAGACGCCGAGTGAGCAGCAGCTATATGTGCCCTTACCTCTGTTTGTTCAAGTATAAGCTCTATGACTTTGATCAAGGATTTGCCAGTTTTTGATGGCCTGAAGCAGGGTTGAATGTTTTTTGAAGACAACCCGAAACATGTGGCACATCGCTTTTGATACTCTGGCATGTTATCTTTTGGGAGATCATCATCTGAGCTAAGTGTGAAGTTTTATTCATAAATCTACAAAAAAAAGGAGGTGTCGCGGTGGTGTGTGGTCAACTTCCACTCACTTTGATGACTGACTCCGACAAAAAAGAATAGGTTTGTTGTTGTTAAGTGCCGTCGAGTTGGAGTCGACTCATGGCGACCCTCTGGATAGCCATCCTAAATTGTGTTTGGTCTTCAGTCAGGCAGCTCATTGTTGACAGACTGGTACACGTAGCTGCTGTTATTGTATTGATCCATCTCATTGCTGGCCTTCCTTTTTTGCGTTGACCTTCTATCTTGCCAAGCATGATGTTTTTCTCTAATGATCTCTCTCTTCGCATGATGTGTCCAAAGTATGAAAGTCGAAGTCTTGTCATCTGAGCTTCTAAAGAAAGCTTAGGTTTGATCTCCTCTAGTACTGACTGGTTTGTTCTTCAGGCAGTCCATGGTATACACAGTATTCGCCACCAGCACCATAATTCAAAGGCATCAATTTTCTTCCTGTCTGTCTTTTTCACTGTCCAGCTTTCACATCCATATGATGTTATTGAAAATGCCATGGCTTGAACAAGTCGAATCTTTGTATGGAGAGAGACATCTCTGCTCTTGAGAATCTTATCTAGGTCTTTCATAGCCAATCTGCCAAGAGCAATGCGTCGTTTGATTTCTTGACTGCTTGTTGCTTCTTTATTGATAGTTGATCCAAGTAGGTTAAAGTTGTTCACAATTTCAATTTCTTCTCCTTCAACGATGAACCTGTTGATTATGCCAGTTGTCATGATCTTTGTCTTCTTTACATTAAGGTGCAGGCCCATTTTGAGACTATGTTCTTTGATTGAGAGAAGCAAATGTTTCAGATCATCTTCACTTTCAGCCAGTAATGTAGTATCATCAGCATAGCGAAGGTTGTTGATGAGGCTTCCACCAATCTTCACACCTCTGTTGTCTTCATACAATCCTGCTTCTCTGATGATTTGTTCTGCATATAAATTAAACAGGTAGGGGGAAAGTATGCAGCCTTGTCTTACACCTTTGCTTTGTAAACCATTCTGTTTCTCCTTGTTCTGTTTAAACTGTTGCTTCTTGATCAATGTACAGATTGTGCAAGAGTATGATCAGGTGTTCTGGTATACCCATGCTTCTTAATGTGGCCCAGAGTTTCTCATGGTCTACACAGTCAAAAGCCTTGCTATAGTCGATAAAGCACAAATAGATATCCTTTTGGTATTCTTTGGTCTTTTCAAGGATCCATCTCACATCCGCAATGATGTCTCTCGTTCCACGCCCTTTACTGAACCCTGCTTGCACTTCAGGTAGTTCTTGTTCCAGGTATGGTTGTAGTCTCTTTTGAATAATCTTCAGTAGAATCTTGCTGGCATGTGGGATCAGAGCGATTGTTCGATAATTTCCACAGTCAGTTGGATCACCTTTCTTTAGTATTGGTATAAACACAGATCTTTTCCAGTCAGTTGGCCATGATGTTGTCTTCCATATTTCTTGGCAGAGCCTTGTAAGTATAGTAACAGCTGCATCAGATTGCTGCAATACTTCTATAGGAATGCTATCAATGCCTGGTGCTTTGTTCTTTGATAAGGCTTTCAATGCTGCTTCAACTTCTTCTTTCATCACCAATGGTTCCCGATCATAAGGTACAGGTTGAAACGGTTGTTGGTCCACTTGATCTTTATCATATAAAAACTCTGTATATTCCTTCCACCTTTTCTTGATCTTCTCAGCATCATTCAACATAGAACCTTGAGCATCTTGTAACATTCCAATTCGAGGCTGGAACTTTTTCTTTAACTCTCGTAGCTTTAGGAAAGCTGATCTTGTTCTTCCTCTAATAGTTTCTGCTTCTATTTCCTTGCAAGTGTCATTGTAGTACTTTTCCTTGTCCTGTCTTGCTGCACATTGGAAATCTCTGTTCAGTTCTGTGATTGACTTTCTTTCTCCTCTGGCTTTAGCTTCTCTGTGTTTCCGGGCAATTTTCAGAGTTTCTTCCGTCATCCATTTTGGCCGCTTTTGCTTTTTCACCTTTTGTAGAGACTTCTCGCTTTCTTCCAACACAACCTTCTTGATGTCATTCCATAACTCTTCTGGAGCTCTGTCATTTGTATCTAAAGCAGCAAATCGATTTTGCAGGCAGTCTTTAAATTCCAGTGGTATATTCTCAAGGTCATAGTTTGCTGCATTCATGAGTGGTTTGCTCTTTTTCAGCTTTAGCTTGAGTTTGCATACTAGTAGTTGATGATCTGTACCACAGTCAGCTCCAGGTTTTGTCTGTGTTGATGTTATAGAACCTTTCCATCGTTGACTTCCACAGATGTAGTCAATTTGATTTTTATACAATCCATTGGGTGAAGTCCATGTGTACAGTCGCCGCTTGTGTTGCTGGAAGAAGGTGTTTGAGATGAATAGATCATTGGTCTTGCAGAATTCTATCAGTTTTTCTCCAGCTTCATTTCTGTTGCCAAGTCCATATTTTCCAACTACTTTGCCTTCTTCTTTGTTGCCAACTTTTGCGTTCCAGTCACCCATGACTATCAGGATATCCTGTTTGCATGTTCTGTCAATTTTAGCTTGTACTTGTTCATAGAACTCTTCAATTTCATTCTCTTCTGCAGCTGTTGTTGGGGCATATACTTGAATTATAGTTGTGTTGATAGGCAATCCTCATAGATGAATAGAGATTAAGCGTTCGCTGACTGCATTGTATTTCATTACAGTTCTTGCAAGTTTCTTCTTTATTATAAATGCAACACCATTTCTTCTTTGTCTTTCATTTCCAGCATAGTAGACCATGTGATCATCTGATGCAAAGTGCCCGATGCCAGTCCATTTCAGTTCACTGACACCCATCAGATCAAGTTGCACATGTTCCATTTCATTCTTGACCACCTCCAACTTCCCTTGGTTCATGCTTCGTATGTTCCATGTTCCAATGTGTAAGACATCTTTACAGCTTCTGACTCTCATTTCATGCACAGAATAGGTTTAGGGTTCAATATATGTTGGAATTTGGTTGTATTGGTGTATTAAGGTGATTTCAACAGGTTTTGTGGCATTAATTCTTGGAGGAGTCAGGAGCAGCATTATGCAATCAAGTTCTGCGTGAAACTCGGAAAATCGGATTCCAAAACGTTGCAGTTGTTGAAGACAGCTTATGGGGATGCTGTTTTGTCTTCAGCCCAAGTCTTCAGCTGGCACAAGGCGTTCAAGGACAGAAGGGAGAGCATTGAGGACAAACAGTGCGCAGGGTGTCCTTCAACTTGAAGAAGTGAGAACAATGTGGCTTGTGTGAAGGCTGTTCTGGATAGGGGCTGATGTTTGAATGTGCGGTTAATTGCAGAGGAGGTAGGACTACCGAAAACGGATGTCCACTGAATCATTATGGAAGATCTGCACATGAGAAAAATTTGTGCGAAACTTGTTCCGAAGAATTTTCCGATGAACAAAAGGATAATTGTGTGTTGGTTTCTTGGGAACTCTTGGATCGTGTGACAAGTGAGCCCGACTTTCTGCAGCGAGTGATAACCAGAGATGAAACTTGGATTTTCGAGTATGATCCCACAACCAAAAGACAGAGTTCAGAATGGCACACTTCCCAGTCACCTCGACCAAAGAAGGCCCGAATGAGCAAATCAAGAGTGAAATCCATGCTCATAATTTTTTTTTTATTCAAAGGGAGTTGTTCACAAGGAGTTTGTGCCATCTGGACAGACTGTGAATCAAACATTTTACCTACAGGTACATGAGCATTTGAGAAACAGAGTTGTGCGCATCCACCGTGAAATTGCAAACACATGGTTCCTACACCACGACAATGCGTCAAGTCACACATCATTCACTGTGAGGGAATTTTTGGCTCAAAATAATATCACAACACTTCCCCACCCACTGTACAGCCCTGACTTGGCTCCGTGTGATTTCTTTTTATTCCCCAAGTTCAAAACCCACCTCAAAGGACATCATTTTGGGACAGTTGAAAACATCCAGGCAGCTGCGACGAGGGCTTTGAATAACATCTCAAGTGAAGACTTCCTCCACTGCTATAAAGAGTAGCAGCAACGCTGGAATCGCTGTATTCAATCACAAGGAGCCTATTTTGAAGGAGATAAACTGTAATTGCATGTATGTTCAATATAAAGAATCTTTTTTAAATCATTCTTGTTACTTTTGGAACAGACCTTGTAAGACCTTGTCTAACATAAAAGAAGTACCGAATAAAAACTTAAGTTTCAAAAAAAAAAGAAAGTATGTGTGCAGGGTGCATTTGTGTGAGCGAGTGGATTGGTGTGTGTTTGTGATGGAGTATGTGACTATAAAAAAGAGCCGGATATGATTTTAATGCGAGTATGGCTGGAGTGTAGTTTTTGGTTGAGAGTATGGCCTGGAGGGAGTTACATTTTAAGTTTTTACATCTTTTGTTCATGCACCCAAAGTGCCCATGCATTCTGGAGTTCTGGCTGCAGGTGTTTTGACAGATCTCCTGCATGTTTGCCCTGAGCTTTGTCTGTTTGATAAGGTAAATGTCTTGGCATTGGGAAATATCAAGGAGATTCCATTTGTTAGGAAATCTTGCTCAATGGGCAAAAACTGTATTATCATTACATGGATTGAGAGTGGGCCTTCCACTGTGGAATGCTGTTGGTTACAAATGCATACTCTGTGGTGGATGGAGCGCCTATCTGTTCTTCTGACCAGTTCTGTGAACAGAGGGGTTTTGTGAAAATCTGGCATTCTTTCATCATGTTACTTACCCCTAGATGTTGTAGTGGGCTTTTGAGGGGAGGTGGGGGGTTTATGAGGTTGTTTGCTCCGTATGGTTATGCTGATTTTATTCTAAATAGAAGCGTGTAACTATGAATTCTTGGCTTGTATTAATGCTTAATAAACATTTGAACCTAAAAAGGCAGTAATTCAACTCATACCATTTTTAATAACCAAAACTGAATTTAAAACAATGTTTTTAAAATGTGTCATATAATTGTGTACAGTTTTACTAGGAACTTATGGGTCAGTATTTAGAAACAGCTGCCATGAACCAGGATATTCAATGACCATATGCAGATAGTGTCACTGCCTTACACATCACATTAGCACTATCCAGATAGTACTAGGGAAGTCCCTGAGCAAAGTGGCTTGGGAATGATGAATTATCCGAACAGCAGTGATATTCAGCACCACTATACAGATAACTATACGCATAACTTAGGACAACACAAAAGGCCGTCCTATGCTTTCTGGATAGCTGTCTGGATATTGGCACTGAATACCCCTTCTTTTATCCACCGTGACTGGTGTTTAAAAAAACCCCACTGACTACAGCTCAATATTGATATATCGATTCTTATTTCCTCCTAAAATCATTAGGCTGAATCTGCAATTGCACTCATATATAATCCTTCACATGGTCATTATCAGTTCCCAGTGGAATCGGAGATACGTAGGTATCTTTTTGCATATTCTTAACCACACCTCCGACACACCCCTGTGTGACTTATACATGATCAGGGCAGACACGTATAAATTCTGGCCTTTCTAAAACAGCATTTTGGATGTAGTTGGTCCTTGCACACGTGAATGGTTGTTTTCCCATATGCAAATCACAAATAGGGCTTCTAAAATATCCCCATAGTGTCTTCTCACTCATTCTCTCTCTTTCCTTTTCAGTCCCTTCCCTCCCCTCTCACCTGGCCGTCTCTCTTCTGCCAGAGGGGGATGAGAAATCTACCGGCATGCTAGCCTCCCCTGTTCTGCTGTGCAGGAGCTTTCCTTGTGCCATGGTTGGAAAGCCTGCCAGCACTGGCCTTTCCTCCGCCGCCAAATGGTTCTCTGTTCTGTTGGCAGGGGATGAAAATCATGGTGATGGTGGATCCGGGGAATATTTCTTCCACTTGCAGAGGTTCTACACAGCAAATTTCCTTACCTTTAATGGGTGTTTTCTGTAGATAGCACGGTTAATCAGGTACATAAGCTGGCAAACAAGTGAGTGACAGACATCATTGGACAGTATTAGGACAGAAAAGCTCTCCCAGAACATACATTCCCCTTCCAATGCATGGCAGTCTCCTCAGTCCAGGCCTTCTGAGAACTCGAATGGCCCTTCATTGTTTGTGAAGAGGGGTAAAAAAAGATTTTAATAATGTGGGGGTGTTTTTCACAGCCGTGGGCTTTAGTCGAGAATCACATATAGTAAAAGTTCTAAATTTGACTAAAGACAAGAAACACAGCCAAAATGTTAAAGTGGAGGATCATGCACCTTTGTCTGAGATGAGACCCTCCCTGTGAGATGAGATGCAGGCCAAATGGCCCTGATGCGCAACCCCCCCCCCCCACACCCCCCACCGCCTCAAAGGGCTACCTCAGTCCCTTCAGTTAGTTATATAGCTCAAGAAGAAGTGCAACCCTCAGGGAGATAGGAAATATTGTGGGCCTGATTAATTCTGTTATCTATGGAAGACCCCTCTTACAGGTAAGAGATTTTGTTTTTCCCATCAACAAGCAGGATGTTGTCAGGTTCTCCTAAGCTCAGAGTTGCTCCCTTTTGCAGATCATCTTTCATTATTGACCAGTAATGCAGTCAGATGATTAAGTAAGAATTGCATAGCTTATAAAGACATTGTTTAATGCTGCTGCACAACTGAAAGCATTGTCTGATTGTAGACTGGTCTAGGCCATCACGTAGCCCGAAGGTATGAAGCGAGGACCAAATAGATGTTTTGCAAATATTTTCCTACATAGCGGACTTTAGAAGATCTATGAAAGCAACAGTGGCTCACCATTGATGAGACTTGACTTAATCAGATTGAGAGACAACAGTTTTCTCTTAGCAGAGCTGCATACAAAAGGTTAGGCAATGAGCTAGCACACATTTCACTTCTGGAACACCTTGTCTATTGGGTTTGAAGGAGACAAATATCTGCACAGACTCTGAGAGATTCTTTTCTTTTAAGAGAATAAGTGAGAACCAGTTTGCTATCTAGAATATGGAGGGACTTTTCACATTGATTCTTATGCAGTTTTGGATTCTTCATGGCTATGATAAGGTATGGCTATCTTTGGTAAGAATTTAGGATGAGTAGGTAGGACTACTTTATTATGATAGAACTGAGTATAAGGTTCATATATAATCAAAATTTGAAGTTCACCAGTTCTTCTGGCCAAATAAATGATTACTAAAGAAAGTACTTTACATGTTAGATGTCTGAGAGATTAGGAATTCATTGGCTCCACGATGGGTTCATGAGAGATACAAGAACCATGTTTAGGTCTCATGGGACAGGAGGCTTCTGTATTGACAGTTTGATATGAAGACTATGGAAATCCAGAGTTTTATCTATAAGGACATGGTAGGCAGAGATTGCACTGAGGTGAACTCTAATAGAGGAGGTCTGTAGACCCAGTCAATAAAGATATTAAAAATACTGGAGTATGATATTTGAAAGACACTGGAGGGCGTCTTGTCTATTAGTAATGCGCCAGATTGAAAACCTCTTCCTTTAAAAGAATATATATACAAAACCTCTTCCTTTAAAAGAATATATATATACCATCTTATCCCTCACTTAGTTTGCAGTTATCATGCTGTGAGGGCTTGTGTGCATCAGTGATGCTGAGAACTAAGCTATCTCTAGCGTAACTACTGGCAGGGTCTCCCAAGATGGACAGGTCTCAGCTAGGTGCCAGACTAAGACAAACTACCCATCTGGGCAGCAGCAGAATGGGACGGTGTTGCCGGTGAAGGATCACATTTCTGGGACAATGGCAACAACACTAGCATTAGCTGAATAGAAGAAAGGCCTGGCAATCTACTTCTGTATCTTGCCACAAAAAACAAATGGATAATCACAACAAAACAAATTGCAATATAGAGCTGAAAGATGAGACCCCCCAGGTTGAAAGACAACTGGCTACTAGGGATGAGCTGAAGACTTTTCAGAATAAAGCCAGCATATATGAAGTAGTTGGATCAAATCCGTCAGGATATCTGACTGTTGATGTAGCTGTGCATGAAATGAGAGTCAGAAGCTGCAAAGATGTATTGCATATTGGGAAATGGAATGTACGAAGCATGAACCAAGGGAAGTTCGAGGCAGTGAAGAATGAAATGGAACATGTACAGCTCGATCTGCTGGGTGTCAGCAAACTGAAATAGACTGGCATCGGACACTTTGTATCTGATGATCACATGATATACTATGCTGGAAAAGGAACAACAAAGATGAAATGGTGTTGCATTTATAATTAAGAAACTTGCAAGAACTGTAATGAAATACAATACAATCAGTAAACGCTTAATTTCTATTTGTCTACGAGGAATGCCTATCAGCACAACTATAATTCAGGTATATGCCCCAACAGCAAGTGCAGAAGAGGAAGAAGTTGATCAGTTCTATGAACATGTACAAGCTGAAATTGACAAGACATGCAAACAGGGTATCCTTATAGTCATGATGACTGGAATGTAAAAGTTGGCAACAAAGAAGAAGGCAAAGTGGTTGGAAAATATGGACTCGGCAACAGAAATGAAGCTGGAGAAATACTGATAGAATTCTGCAAAATCAACAATCTATTTATCTCAAACACCTTCTACCAGCAACACAAGCAGCAACAGTACACATGGACGTCAACCAATGGATTGTGCAAAAATCAAATTGACTACATCTGTGTAAGTCAACAATGGAAATGCTCAATAGCATCAACAAAGACAAAACCTGGAGCTGACTGTGGTATAGCATTCTCGCTAGCTGCACCCAGGTTATAGAATGACCTCCTGGCCTTTCTACGTGCAACTAAAGACATAAAACTATTCAGAAAAGAACTAACAACCTATCTGTTCACCCAACATTTCGGATATCATATGGAAGATAATGCCCGAGGCCGCGGGCCGGGTCCCGCGGCCGACAGTAACCTGGGCCCGGGCCCGGCCGCAGCCTCCAACATGCGGAGAGAAGGGGGGGGGTGCGTCGGGAGTGAGGAGGTGGTGCGCGGCATTTGAAATCGCTCCGTCATGCCGTCGGAGCGATTTCATTGGCCCGCAGGGTAGGGGGTGGGCGGTGCTGTGTTCGCGAGGAGCCGCGTGGCCGTCTCCTTCTGGCCGCGGCTCCTCGAGTAGCAGTCGGGTTCTGTGTTGGTCCGGTGAGTGGGGTTCTTTGGGGGGTCCTTGTGCTCCCGGGGGAGGCGGGGGTGGTTGAGTTCGGGTGGGGGGGTCGGCAGCCGGTGGTCTGCCTTACGTGGGGCCGTGTGCATATCAAAAAAAAAAAAAAAAAAGGAAGAACCCCATGCAGCTTGCAGCCCGCTTCCTGGTTGCTGCAGCAAATCCTTTACCCTGCGCTGGGCTGCCGCTCTCAGCAGTAAGGTGGGGAGGGTCAGAGCATGGCCGGAAAAGGCAAAGCCAAGGGGGCTTCGGGTGGCAGGGCTGGGGGGAGCTCGAGGGGGTCCCGCGGGGTTGGGGCAGCACCAGGGGCCAGAGCAGGCCGAGGGGGGGGGGGGCGGGGAGTAGGTGGGAGGACAGGTAAGCGAAAGGTCGGGGCAGGGATGCGTGGGGCTCTCCCTGCCCCTGCAGCCGTGTTGGGGGGGCCGGAGTAGTTGGTGGGCCCCCTAGAAGGCGTCGAGGGGCCTGGGGCGCTGGAGACGGATGAGGCGATAGGGGGGGTGCAGGGGTAGGGGGTGTAGCGGAGGGGAGCGTCGCTCGGGGGTCGGTGGGGGACGGCGGGGAGCGGTCGGGTGGGGTGGGGCCTGGGTGGGTTCAGGTTCCTGCGGGAGCCTATGGGCCCGCCCCGGTGGGGTGGGGAAGGTTGGGAATGCATAGCGACGGGTGGCAGACTTGGTCCCCGGCACCTGGGAGGGCTATGGGTGGGAGTCCTTGGGGAGGGGAATGGGGGGGGCTGGGGATGGGAGCATTGGGGGGCCGGTTTTCAAAGTGGTGGGGGGCAGCTTCCCTGGGGGGCTACAGGCTGGGCAGTCGGGGGGTTGGGGTCCTCGGGGGGAGTGCAGGGAGGGGGTGCGTGGTGGGGGGTAGGGCCTTATGGGATGGCTTTGCAGGGGGTTGGCTTTCCTCCGTCCCCATGTGTTGGCTCTCCTCTCCCATTGCAGGTTCCGGGGAGTGCACCACTGGCAGCGGGTGGAGTTGGCGGCGGTGCGACAGTGATGTCGTCGAGTGGGGGCCAGTCTGGCCCGACCTTGGCGGAGCAGACGGAGTCCACCTCGGGGGTGCAGGTGGCGGCGGAGCAGGCGGCGGCAGGTGAGTGCTCCGGGACGACAGCGGGGGGAGTTGGGGGGGCAGTGCCGTCGGGGGAGGGCGCACCGCCAGCTAGTAAAGCCAAGGCAAAGCGGAAGCACCGATGGCATCGGCGGCGGAGCGCGTCGTCTTCATCTACATCATCGGGGTCTTCGGACACTTCTTCAGCGGACTCCACCGGCGGGCCGCGGGTTGGTGAAGGGGCGGGGTCCTCGGTGGTGCGGTGCGCGGAATTGTGGGAGAGTGTTCCGTGCAAGTTGAGGCGGCGGATTGTGAAGCAGCGTTATTTGGATATTTTCCGGCTATTGGAAGGGAGGAAACGCTCGGGGGAGAGTCGTAAGAAACGCAGGGAAGACGAGAAGGCGGGGAGGGTACGGAAGGTTTCACGGAACACGTTGAATTGGACTCGGGCTTTTTTGCGTTTGGCGACCGTATGGGGGCATGAGGACCCGAGTCGATATGGTGAGCTGTTGGCTTATGCTGACGCGATCTTGGCGGCTTCCCAGGCACACGAGGGGTGGGCCTGGCTTAATTACGATGAGGAGTTCCGCGATAGGATGGAAGAGAACCGGCAGTTGTCGTGGGGCATGAAGGATATTAACCTTTGGCTCACGCAAATGTCGGCAAAGAAGAGTGGAACGGGGGGGGGGTGCAGGTCCGGCTAGGGCGGCGGGCACAGCAGCTACGGCGGGCTTGCGGTCCTTTCGGCCAGCGGGCCCGGGGCCCGAGGCGAGCAAAATTGGGGCGGGTGGTCCCAGCGGAGATTTGTGCTGGCGCTTCAATAAAACGTCCTGCCCATTCCCGGACTGTAAGTTTCGGCACGCCTGCTCGCTGTGCGGAGCCGGTCACTCGGCCGTTAAGTGCAGCCGTAGAGCGGTGCAAGGGGCGTCGGCTGCAAGTAAATGACGGGTTGGAGGGGGGGCTGGCGCCTACCCCCATTAGGATACAGGCGTTGCTGCCATGGCTGGAGCTCTACGCGGCTACCAGGCATGGCACGGTGGGGACGATGTTGTGGGCGGGGTTTTCTGAGGGCTTTCGTATCCCATTTCAAGGGGCGGTCCGGGAATTGGAGACGGGGAATGCTTGCTCAGTGCTGCGGCTGGCGGATGTGGCCCGTGCGAAGATTGCGGCGGAGTGTGCTCTGGGCAGAGTCGCTGGGCCGTTCGTAAGGCCGCCCTTTTCGCCGTTTATTGTTTCACACCGCATGGTGTCATCCCGAAGAAGGAGCCCGGGCGTTATCGGCTGATACATAATCTTTCTTGCCCCCTCGGGGCCTCGGTGAACGACCATATCCCGCGGGAGCTGTGCTCAGTGCGCTATGCGTCCTTCGACGAGGCTTTGGAGCTGGTGCGCCAATGTGGAAAGGGGGCTTTGCTCGCGAAGGTGGACATTGAGTCTGCCTTTCGTCTCTTGCCGGTGCATCCGTCCGCCTTCCCCTTGCTGGGATTTCGTTTCGACGATTATTATTATTATGACAAGTGTATGCCCATGGGTTGTGCGATCTCGTGCGCTTACTTTGAGGCCTTCAGCTCTTTCCTGCACTGGGTGTTGGTGCGGAGGTCCGGTCTTAGGACTATAGTGCATTACCTCGATGATTTTTTGTTCGTCGGGCCGGCCCAGTCCACAGTGTGTGCATCCTTGTTAGAGCTTTTCCTGGGTATGGCGGCGGAGTTTGGCATCCCTTTGGCGGAGGGTAAGACGGTGGGGCCAGTGACTTGTATTTCCTTCTTGGGGATCGATATCGACTCAGTGGAGTTTGTGGTCCGGTTACCGATGGATAAAGTCGAGCGGCTGCGGCTCTTGGTAGCGGAGGTGAGCTCCGCTACGAAGGTGACGTTGACAGAGCTTCAGAGGTTAGTCGGCCACCTGAACTTTGCCTGTCGGGTCATCGCAATGGGGAGGCCGTTTGCGCGGCGGTTGTCTTTGGCGATGGCCAGGGTGCGCTGTGGGCACCATCGCATCCGGGTGACTGCGGGGATGCGAGCTGATTTGCGCGTGTGGGATGCTTTTTTGGCGAATTATAATGGCTGCTCGGTGTTACAGTCTGAGGAACTGTCCAACAGGGATTTGGACTTGTTTTCAGATGCGGCAGGGGGTTCGGGTATGGGATTGTACTGCCAGGGCTCGTGGTGTGCAGCGCCGTGGCCGGCAGCTTGGTCCGCGAGTGGGTTGACGCGCAACGTGACGTTCCTGGAGTTGTTCCCGATTGTGGTGGCCTTCTGGGTATGGCCAGAGAGGCTACGGGACAAGCGGGTGGTCTTCTGGTGCGACAACGCGGCGGTGGTGCAAGTCATTAACCGTCATTCGCCAAAGTGTCCGAGGGTGGCGGCATTGATGCGGGTGTTTGTGCTGGCCTGTCTTCGTCTCAATGTCACGGTTCGGGCGCACCATGTGCCAGGTGCTCTGAACGTTATTGCTGACGCATTGTCTCGTTTCCAGTGGGAGCGGTTTCGGGAGTTGGCCCCGGGGGCGGAAGAGACCGCGGCGGTGGTGCCGGAGCACCTTTGGCGAATTGGGACGCCGGAATGATCTCATTGTTGCGGTCCTCCCTGGCTCCAGGTACGTGGAAGGCTTATCAGCGGGGGTATGTGCGGGTTCGAGAGTTTCTCTGGGGGAGGGGCTGGAGGGGGGGCAGAGTCGGGGACATCTTAGCGGGTTCCTTCATAGCGTGGGCAAAAGAGGGTGGTTGGTCCCGGGCGGCAGCGCGGGCGGCTTTGGCCGGCTTCTCCTTTTTTAGCAGGGCGGCTGGCTGGGGCAGTCCGAGCGCCTCGTATGTGGTGAAGCGGCTATTAGCCGGGTGGGCGCGAGCGCAGCCCCCCGGCCCGGATTGGCGTCGCCCCGTGTCGCACGCCTTGCTGCTGCGTATTTGGGGCATTCTACCCGAGGTGGCGGCTACTCCGTATGAGGCAGTCCTTTTTCGGGCGTTGTTTGTCACAGCTTTCTTCGGGGCCTTCCGAGTTAGCGAGCTGGTCCCTCCGTCGGGCGGACGGGGTGGGCGGGGGGGGTTTGCTGGTTCAGCAGGTGGACGTACAGGAGGCGCGCGTACGGATATTTCTGGCCCACTCGAAGACTGACCCGCAGGGGCAGGGTCGGTGGGTGCTGCTGAGGGCCATGCCGGGTCTGGGATCCTGTCCGGTGCAGAACTTGGCGGCATACCGGCGGCAGCGGCCGGATCGGGCCGGATGTTTCTTCTGCCATGCTGATGGGACAGCTGTTACCCAATTCCAATTCACGGCAGTCTTCCGCTTGGCATTGCGGCGGCTGGGCGTGGATGAGCGCGGTTATGTGTCTCATTCCTTCCAGATAGGTGCGGCAACGAGCGCAGCAGCCGCTGGCCTGGGAGGTGAGGTGATCCAGCGGATCGGGCGCTGGCGCTCTGGGGCCTACGAGGGCTACGTGCGTTTGGAACAGTTGTGAGCTGTGGTGGTGGAGGGGGGGTGGGCGTGGGGGGGGGTTCTAATGCTGTGTTTCTTTTTCAGGTGTACTGCAGAGCGTGCCGACATGGAATGCTGCCCGGGGCACGCCGGGTGTCTGGTGGCTTCTGGGACATTCGTTCGTCTACTGGGCGGAACGCAGAGCCTCAACTCGTCCGCAGGGTACACACCTGGGCTTGGTGTCCTGCAATTTCCGGTTGGAGTGGCTCGGCGAGCGGGGCATGCGTTGGTGGCAGCTACTTCCAGTGGTTCGAGAGCATGCGGAGCGGCGGCAGCGGCCGGTGGGACTCCTGATACATCTTGGAGGGAATGATCTTTCCTGTTGGACGTGTCGGCAATTCATCCGCGCAGTGCAACGGGACCTGCGGGCGCTGCAGGAGCAGTGGCCTGACGTTGCAATCGTCTGGTCGGACATCATCCCTCGGCCGGCCTGCTTGCCTCAGCGACGCTGGTCGAGAGGGCTGGCCAAAGTGAACAGGCAGATTGGCCGTTGGTTGCAACAGGCCGGGGGATGGCAGGTCCGGCACCCTTGGGCGGACCCCCAGTGCGCTGGACTGTACTGTACCGACGGGGTACACTTGTCCGCGGTCAGACAGGACTTATTGCTCAATGATTGGCAGGAAGCGCTTGAAATGATTGGTCGCAGCTTTATGGTGGGGGCGGTGCGAGGATAGTGCCTACCTCACACCGGTGGCGGGGTACATAGCCAGCGCTCGCAGGAGCGGCGCAGGCTTGACCTGGTTTACAAGCAGTGGGGGCGAAGTGCTCCCCGGGGTGGGGCGAGACAGCCCGGTTGGGGGTCTCGGCCCGGTAGCGGGGGGGTGGGAGCCGGCCTTTGCTACTAGGATGGCGAGGCAGGCGGCGGGGTTTGGGGGGGAGGAGGATGCTCCGCCTTGCTACTAAGATGGCGGGTGGGGGGGCATCCTCCGGTAAAGGGGTGCGGGGCTGGGTTGTGTTCAATTGTTATATTCAGGCCCGTGTTGGGCCGGTTGTATAGGTGGTAAATAAAGCTGCGACCAAAAGTTTGTACCAAAAATACTGTTGTTGGTGAATTTGTTGGGGGGGGGGAACAGGATTGGGGGGTGTTAAGTCGGGGGATGGAGGCGAGGAGGGCTTCCGGGTTACCAGTGTTACTGGTTCATCCAACGAAACAACACAAATACAAACCCTCACAATGACACCCTTCACTGCGCCATCTGTAAATAGTATTACCTGCTGTAGCTGTACATAGTTCTGTAAGTTGATTATCCTTTAAGTACCCATCCTATCTTGTACATAGTTGCAACTGTTACAACCATATTAGGTTAAATTGTGTTCTATGTAGAAATGTTGTTCATTGTACACTGCCCCTGATCTTTGGAAGGAGTGGTATAAAAATATAAAATAAATAAATAAATCACCAACTACTAGTATGCAAACTCAAGGTAAAGTTGAAAAAGATCAAGTTACTCATGAATGTAGCAAAATATGATCTTGAGAATATGCCAATGGAATTTAAAGACTGGCTGTGAAATTGATTTGCTGCTTTGGATAGCAATGACAGAGCACTAGAAGAGTTATGGTATGGCATCAAGGAAGTTGTGCTTGAAGAAACTGAGAAGTCTCTACAAAAGGTGAAAAAGCAAAAACAGCCAAAATGGTTGACAAAAAAAAACCCTATGAAAATTGCCCAGAAATGCAGAGAAGCTAAAGCCAGAGAAGAAAGGCAATCACAGAACTTGCCAGAGATTTCCAACGTGCAGCAAGATGAGACAAGGAGAAGCACTACAATGATGCATGCAAGTAAATAGAATTAGAGGAAGAACACGATCAGCTTTTCTAGAGCTATGAGAGTTAGTGAAAATTCCAGCCTTGAATTGAAATGCTACAAGATGCTCAAGGATCCATGTTGAATGATATTGAGAAAGTCAAGAAAAGGTGGAAAAAATATACAGAGTCATACCATAAAGATCAAGTGAACCAACAGTCATTTCAACATGTACCTTATGATCAGGAACCATACATTATGAAAGAAGAAGTTGAAGCAGCATTGAAAACATTATCAAAGAACAAACCACCAGGCATCAATGGCATTCCCATGGTAGTATTACAGCAATCAGATGCAGCTGTTACCATATTTACAATGATCTGCCAGGAAATTTGGAAAAAAAGCATCATGACCAACTGACTGGAAAAGATTTGTGGGCCTTATTTTCATTTAGGCAGGCTATACGCCACATCAGCGCATAGCCTGCCCGTCGACCCCCTTAACCTGAATCTTCATTTCCACGGCGATGGAAGTGAAAATCTGTGTTTGGTTGGACATGCCGGCAGCCATTGAGGATAAGCAGGTAGCAGTGATTGTTGATGTTACCCGGTTAGCCTAGCGCCTCAAAGATAGGCGAGGAAAAACCTTGCCTATCTTTAAGGTGCCGAGGGCTAACCGGCACCTTAAAGATCCTGGCAACTGGTAAAATCAATAAGTTCATCATTGATGAAGAAGTTGAAATAGCAGACAACTTTAAACTGCATGGATCAATAAATAAACAACAAGCAGTCAAGAAATCTGATGATGCATTGCTCTTGGCAGAATGGCTATGAAGGAACTAGACAAGATTCTTAAGAGCAGAGATGTCTCTCTCCATACAAAGATTCAACTTGTCCAAGCCATGGTAGTTTCAATAATGTTATATGGATGCACAAGTTGGACTGTGAAAAAGATAGACAGGAAGAAAATCGATGCCTTTGAATTATGGTGCTGGCAAAGAATACTGTTATACCATGGACTGCCTGAAGAACAAACCAGTCAGTACTAGAGGAGATCAAAACTAAGTTTTCTTTAGAAGCTCAGAAGACAAGACTTTGGGGATGTTTACTAAAGTGCGTTAAACGTGACTAACGCGCGTTATACGATGTTAACGACCGTAAGTGCCATATAACGCGCGTACCGACGCGCTAACGACCGTTAATGTCATACTACGCGCGTTAACCGTAGTTAACGATCGTAAACCTCCGCGGCGCGTTAAAACAGCGCAGAAGGTGGAGAGTGGGCGGAGAGAAGGGGTCAATGGGCGGAGAGTGGCTCCCCTCATACTAACGCGCTGTATTTCAGAGCTCAATTCCAACGCGAATGAAAACCTGTCGTTAAAGGCATTTAAAGGGAAGAGAAACCATTTCCGTCAGCAATGTACAGAAAAACCGGGGAAACCCACAAAACGTGAGCAGTGATATATATGTGCACAGAACAAAATTTCACATAAAACGTTAAAAATGACCACAAGAAACATTTTAAAAAGCAGAATTCAGCTGGGCAACAGTGATAGCAATGGTCAACAAGGAACAACACTCCCTGGAAAGCACCAAAATAAAAGGAAATGATGTGTGGAAGGGTCTACGCTCCGCAGACCCTTTCAAAGAGCATTACATTGTAATGGAGCTGTCCTGGGCGTGTGGTGTAATGTTTCCCAATGATATCATTGTTACCCAGCTTGGTTATGGGTGTGTGCCCCTTTTGTGAGGTCTTTTCTGAGGTTTATGTGCACCTTTGTCCGCATACAAGGTAAACGAGGCCACAGTAAACCTGTTGCAGAGCAGGGTTTCTGACTCATCAGGCCGGTTTAACTAACTCCAGGGACTGCACTATCTCTGTGGCCACAGTGTGGTGCAACAGACACATCCAGTGCCTATAAGACCAGAGGGTCACAGGTTCAAATCCCAGCTGGGGCTCCTGTCAACCCATTCCCCATAGTTTTACCCACCACTAAACAGTGATAGTAAAGACACTCCTTTAGTGCAGAGAACATACACAAGGCCTATATTTTACCACACCAAACACAGACACTAGAAACAGGCACATTACCTAAAGCAGAGTCCCGCAAATGCAGTCCTGGAGGGCCCCACACCATTCCGGTGTCATGCTGCCTCTAATAAAGATGCCTGTGCTGCATAGCTATGCACCACCCCCATGGTATGCAGATGTAGCTCATGCATATTTATGAGGGACAGAATGAAAACCCGAACAGTGTTTGGAACACCAGGACTGGAGTTGGGGAACTCTGCCGTAAAGCAGCAGCCAACCGGGCCACACACACACCCACAGGCCCCATTGGCCAATGCCAGCTGGAGAGGCAAGACATTGGGCCCTGCCTGTATCTGCCAATACTAGCAGTTGCATACCTTAGCAATGCCACCCTACACCTGGGTATATGGTACACAGCTATCAAACGTTTCCTCTGATAACTGGCAGATATCAATTCCTACGTTAAGCACATTTTGCTCATTGAGCTCCACCATAACAATCATTCTGATGTCTGCGGTGTGTGCTGCAGGTCTGGTCTCTGACAGTGTTCACCACCCTGGGGAGTGACCCCCCAACAGTCTTGTGTACCATATCCATGCCTGTACTATGCCCAGGACTGGTGTGGTGGGTATGGCTGCTGACCACCTCTATAGTAGCACAATGCTGGCATAGGTGTGGGGGTGGCTGTCTGTCTATCCAGTGTGTGGTGGCTGCAAACACCTTCAACAGCCCACACTGCCAGCACTGTTGCCAGTATTGGGCTGCCAATGTGCATAATGAGGAGCAAGGTACCATGGGTATAGGCCGGACAGGGTGGCCTGGCCAGGGTGCATCTGCACAGGGCATAGGGCAGTGACAGGCACATTGTAGTGCCCGGCCACCACCTACACAGACAGGGTGACCTCAGTATATCCTGCTGAGAGATCACTCTCACCCTGACTGTGCAGTGACCACAGCATGGCTAGGCACTCCCATAGTGCTATATAGTGTTTCTCTCATGTGATAACTATGGGTTTTGTTTTGGGGCCCAGTCACTGATGTATCTGCTTGCTGTGTATGCTGACATTCCAGTTCTGGGTGCAGGCATCTCCACTGGGCACTAGCAGACTGTTTGCAGCTGGTAGGTGTTGTGATGCAGTGCAGTGGCTGATGGCTTGCACCAGGGGAATATCAGATAGTGGTGGGGGTGCAGTATACCATATCCAGGCCTAATGTTTGTCTGCTATTGTGTTATGGCTGTGTACAGAGCTGCATTGATTGCCCTGTGGGGTGTCTGTTCCCCAGCAGGACTAGGGTTCATGTTCCCCTCTACTGCCAATGTTGCAGGGAGGTAGACTGTGGATCTTTTGATAGGAGACCCTGTTTGCCACCCTCGGCGCTGGGGGGGGGGGGGCGGGGGTGGGGGGGGGGGGGGGGGGGGGGGGGGGAGGGGTGTGGTGGTGCATGGGGGCTACACCTGACTGAAACAGGCAGAGATGTCCAAGGTGTTTCTGCAGAATACTACCTATCTCACACAGTAACACTGCTTTGGACCTGCGCCATGGTCTCTTTCAGCCATGGACGGTGCTGTGGACCTAGTGCTGGGCGCCTCACTGCACCCTCAGGGTGAGCACAGTACCCGCACAATGTGACAGTGTGTAGCTACTCTGTGCCAGTACAACACACGGTCGGTACCCCCTATCAGGCCGAGGTGCTGTGGGGGTGCACATGGTCAGTTCCCCCTACCAGGCCGAGGTGCTGTGGGGGTGCATTCCCCATGGTGTGTATCTGTGGACAGCTGATTTGCATGTGCAGTGCATCATGGGTGTGACTGGCCCAATCCAACCCTGTGAAACACCAGCACCTGCTCACAGGCTCTGCTAAACCATAGGCCATCACACGTACATCTGTTAGCATAATGCATAGGTGCAGGACACCCTACAAAGTCTGTAATATAAGATGCCCACACTGGTAAAAACACACGTACCCACGCACGTAAACAAACACGTACCCACGCACGATTCTACGCGCGCAGCTACACACGTACTAACGTACGTGGCTAGGCACACTCCGAGGGTGTTTTTCTGACACCAATACTCAGCGTAACGAAAAACATGCCTCCTCTTTCCTTCTGTAATGTACAGGATGATGCCTGAGACAGCCTTTTGCGTTAGGCACACTGGGGGCTCGAACCCATGCTGCCTGTAACAGCAGTCAGTACCGTAACCATTGTGCTACAGCTCTGTTTCAGTGCTTTGTGTCTGTATGTCTTCTTACGATTAACACGCAGTAATGCGGCACGGCGCCCGGTAATGCTCGTTAATTTTTCTAACGCGCGGTAGTGGTAACGATGTAACGCCCATGTCCTTATTTGGGGTTTCTTTCACTACCGCGGCTCCTAACGCGAATTGCACTAACGCAGTTTAGTAAACATACCCCTTTGACTTTCATACTTTGGACACATCATAGTAAAAGAGAGAAATCATTAGAGAGAGACATCATGCTTGGCAAGGTTGAAAATCAATGCAAAAGACAAAGATACAGATACAATAATAACAGCTAAGGATGCCACTATATCAACAATGAGCCACCTGACTGAAGACTGAACACAGTTTAAGGCAACTATCCAGAGTTTACACTGACTTGACAGCACTTAACAACAACATACATCTTATAGAAGTTTCCTTGTTGCCATGAAGATGTCATGAATTGGAAAGAATAAATCAAAAAGAAACAGCTAGGTACTGCTCAACCTCCATGCTATTAGGGCTAGAAACTTGGAGTTAGAATGCAAAAGGGAATCCCCATCCTGAGTTTTTAAAGCTGAAATGATTGGAGGTTTGTATGAAGGGAGAATCGAGTGTTTTGAGAAGAGGAAATAAGTTCTGCCAAGGCCAGTATGGTGTTTTGAGAAGCATTGCCTTGGATCCTCTATAAACCTGTGCAGGGTCTTGGCTATCAATGGATGGATGATAACGGTAGAGGACGGGCCAAGTTTAGTTGACGACTACAGCATCCTGTCCTAGAAAATTTGAATAACTGAAAAAACAAATGTGCCAACAAGTCCACAAAACTGAAAAAAAGACAAGCATTTCATATATTCAAAACCAACGGCAACATATAAACTATCTGAAAACATTTTGGGCCTGATTCTGTCCCGGATGTAGATCCCCTCTGTGCGTCCGGTCCCTGCCTGATCAGAAATGCAAACAGTCCTGCATGTGCAGGCTGGGACAGTGATTCTGTCTAGCCTGCACATGCAGGACTGCACCCGGCTAACTCAGTCAGGGCATTTAAATGAAGCCACAGCGCCATGGCATGTGCTGAAAGAGCAAATAGTGAACTTTCTCAAAACCAACAGGTTGCAAGACCCGAGGCAACATGGTTTTACCGAAGGACGACCTTGAGTTCTTTGACTGGGTGACCAGGGAGCTAGATCAGGGGCATGCGATGGATGTCATCTACCTGGATTTCAGCAAAGCCTTCGATACTGTTCCTCATTGGAGGCTTATTAATAAACTCGGTAGCTTGGGGATGGATCCTAAGATGGTAAATTGGATCAGAAATTGGTTGACTGACAGACGACAGAGGGTGATCGTAAATGGAACTCACTCGGATGAAGGGAAGGTGATTAGTGGGGAACCCCAGGGGTCGGCACTGTTCAATGTATTTGTGAGTGATATTGCTGAAGGACTGAATGGAAAAGTCTGTCTTTTTGAAGATGACATGAAAATTTGCAACAGAGTGGGCTCCCTCGAGGGAGTGGTTAACATGAGGAAAGATCTACAAAAGCTGGAAGAATGGTCTAATGCTTGGCAATTAAGATTTAATGCAAAGAAGTGCAGTGTCATGCACTTGGGCAGCAGAAATCCAAGGGAATTGTACGCGATAGGGGGCGAGAGGTTGATGTGCACGGATCAGGAGAAAGACCTTGGTGTGATTATTTCTGAAGATCTCAAGGTGGCAAAATAGTGCGACAAGGAGGTGGCAAAAGCCAGGAGGATGTTGGGCTGCATACAAAGAGGAATCGCCAGCAGAAAGGAAGAGGTACTTATGCCACTGTAAAAGTCACTGGTGAGGCCTCACTTGGAATACTGTGTTCAGTTTTGGAGACCGTATCTTGCAAAGGATGTAAAAAGACTGGAAACTGTTCAAAGGAAGGTAACCAAAATGATTTGGAGCCTGTGTCAGAAGCCTTATGAGAAGAGACTTGAAGAGCTAAACATCTACACTTTGGAGGAGAGGAGGGACAGAGGAGATATGATTCAGACCTTTAAATACTTAAAGGGAAATAATGAACAAACAAACCTCTTCCAAAGACAGGGAAGCTGTAATACTAGAGGGCATAACAGGAAGCTGCAAGGTGTTAAATTGAAAGGCAATATCAGGAAATACTTTTTCACAGAAAGGGTGGTGGATGCTTGGAATGCCCTCCCGATGGAAATGGTGGGGGCAAACACGGTGACGGAATTCAAAATGGCATGGGACAGACACAGTGGATCCCTTTACAGCAAAAGGAGAAAATCAAAATAAACTGAACCATCTAATTTCTCAACAAGTAGGGGTGTCCTGCATGGAGTGGTGGGTTCATCCCTAAACAGGGACATGGGGAGGGGTGGCCTGCATGGAGCGGCAGGTGCACCTACTCTTGCCATCATTCTGGGCAGACTAGATGGACCATGATGGTCTTTAACTGCCATCATTTATTATGTTACTATATGTTACTATGTTACTGTGGGCTATGTTTACTAAACGTGAATAACGCGCGTAGTATGACGTTAACGACCGTAAGTGCCGTATAACACGCGTACCGACGCGCTAACGACCGTTAACGGCATACTACGCGCGGTAAGCGTAGTTAACGATCGTAAAGCTCCGCGGCGCGTTAAAACAGCGCAGAAGGTGGAGAGTGGGCGGAGAGAAGGGGTCAATGGGCGGAGAGTGGGCGGAGAGAGGCTCCCCTCATACTAACGCGCGGAGTGTCAGAGCTCACCTCCAACGCAAATGAAAACCTGTCGTTAAAGGCATTTAAAGGGAAGAGAAACCATTTACGTCAGCAATGTACAGAAAACCGGGGAAACCCACAAAACGTGAGCAGTGTGATACATGTGCACAGAACAAAATATCACATAAAACGTTAAAAATGACCACAAGAAACATTTTAAAAAGCAGAATTCAGCTGGGCAACAGTGATAGCAATGGGCAACAAGGAACAACACTCCATGGAAAGCACCAAACTAAAAGGAAATGATGTGTGGAAGGGTCTACGCTCCGCAGACCCTTGCAAAGAGCATTACATTGTAAAGGAGCTGTCCTGGGTGTGTGGTGTAATGTTTCCCAATGATATCATTGTTGCCCAGCTTGGTTATGGGTGTGTGCCCCTTTTGTGAGGTAATTTCTGCGGTTTATGTGCACCTTTGTCTGCATACAAGGTAAATGAGGCCACAGTAAACCTGTTGCAGAGCAGGGTTTCTGACTCGTCAGGCCGGTTTAACTAACTCCAGGGACTGCACAGTCTCTGTGGCCACAGTGTGGTGCAACAGACACAGCCAGTGCCTGTAAGACCAGAGGGTCACAGGTTCAAATCCCAGTTGGGGCTCCTGCCAACCCAGTCCCCATAGTTTTACCCACCACTAAACAGTGATAGTAAAGACACTCCTGTAGTGCAGAGAACATACGCATGGCCTATATTTTACCACACCAAACACAGACACCAGAAACAGGCACATTACCTATAGCAGAGTCCCGCAAATGCAGTCCTGGAGGGCCCCACAACATTCCGGTGTCATGCTGCCTCTAATAAAGATGCCTGTGCTGCATAGCTATGCACCACCCCATGGTATGCAGATGTAGCTCATGCATATCTATGAGAGACAGCATGAAAACCCGAACAGTGTGTGGAACACCAGGACTGGAGTTGGGGAGCTCTGCCGTAAAGCAGCAGCCAACAGGGCCACACACCCACCCACAGGCCCCATTGGCCAATGCCAGCTGGAGAGGCAAGACATTGGGCCCTGCCTGTATCTCCCAATACTAGCAGTTGCATACCTTAGCAATGCCACCCTACACCTGGGTATATGGTACACAGCTATCAAACGTTTCCTCTGATAACTGGCAGATATCAATTCCTACGTTAAGCACATTTTGCTCATTGAGCTCCACCATAACAATCATTCTGATGTCTGCGGTGTGTGCTGCAGGTCTGGTCTCTGACAGTGTTCACAACCCTGGGGAGTGACCCCCCAACACTCTTGTGTACCATATCCATGCCTGTACTATGCCCAGGACTGGTGTGGTGGTATGGCTGCTGACCACCTCTATAGTAGCACAATGCTGGCATAGGTGTGGGGGTGGCTGTCTGTCTATCCAGTGTGTGGTGGCTGCAAACACCTTCAACAGCCCACACTGCCAGCACTGTTGCCAGTATTGGGCTGCCAATGTGCATAATGAGGAGCAAGGTACCATGGGTATAGGCCGGACAGGGTGGCCTGGCCAGGGTGCATCTGCACAGGGCATAGGGCAGTGACAGGCACATTGTAGTGCCCGGCCACCAACTACACAGACAGGGTGACCTCAGTATATCCTGCTGAGAGATCACTCTCACCCTGACTGTGCAGTGACCACAGCATGGCTAGGCACTCCCATAGTGCTAGCTAGTATTTCTCTCATGTGATACATATGGGTTTCCTTCTGGGGCCCAGTCACTGATGTATTTGCCTGCTGTGTATGCTGACATCCCAGTTCTGGGTGCAGGCATCTCCACTGGGCACTAGCAGACTGTTTGCAGCTGGTAGGTGTTGTGATGGAGTGGCTTGCAGGGTGCAGTGGCTGATGGCTTGCACCAGGGGAATATCAGATAGTGGTGGGGTGCAGCATACCATATCCAGGCCTAATGTCTGTCTGCTATTGTGTTATGGCTGTGTACAGAGCTGCATTGACTGCCCTGTGGGGTGTCTGTTCCCCAGCAGGACTGGGGTTCATGTTCCCCTCTACTGCCACCGTTGCAGCACGGTAGACTGTGGATCTTTTGATAGGAGACCCTGTTTGCCTCCCTCAGCCCTGGGGGAGGGGTGTGGTGGTGGTGCATGGGGGCTGTACCTGACTGAAACAGACAGAGATGTCCAAGGTGTTCCTGCAGAAACTACCTATCTCACACAGTAACACTGCTTTGGACCTGCGCCATGGCCGGTGCTGTGGACCTAGTGCTGGGCGCCTCACTGCACCCTCAGGGTGAGCACAGTACCCGCACAATGTGACGGTGTGTAGCTGCTCTGTGCCAGTACAACACACAGTCGGTACCCCCTACCAGGCCGAGGTGCTGTGGGGGTGCATTCCCCATGGTGTGTATCTGTGGACAGCTGCTTTGCATGTGCAGTGCATCATGGGTGTGACTGGCCCAATCCAACCCTGTGAAACACCAGCACCTGCTCACAGGCTCTGATAAGCCATAGGCCATCACACGTACATCTGTTAGCATACTGCATAGGTGCAGGACGCCCTACAAAGTCTGTAATATAAGATGCCCACACTGGTAAAAACACACGTACCCACGCACGTAAGCAAACACGTACCCACGCACGAATGTAGGCGTGTCGCTACACACGTACCAACGTACGTGGCTAGGCACATTCCGAGGGTGTTTTTCTGACACCAATACTCAGCGTAACGAAAAGCATGCCTCCTCTTTCCTTCTGTAATGTACAGGGTGATGCCTGAGATAGCCTTCTGTGTTAGGCACACTGGGGGCTCGAACCCATGCTGCCTGTAACAGCGGTCAGTACCGTAACCATTGTGCTACAGCTCTGTTTCAGTGCTTTGTGTCTGTACGTCTTCTTATGATTGACGCGCAGTAACGTGGCACGGCGCCCGGTAGCGCTCGTTAATTTTGCTAACGCGCGGTAGTGGTAACGATGTACCGCCCATGTCCTTATTTGGGTTTCTTTCACTACCGCGGCTCCTACCGCGAACTGCACTAACGCGATTTAGTAAACATAGCCCTATGTTGCCATGGCACCATGGATCCATTTAAAAGCCGCAATACCAGCCGCTGACCAAAACAGAAAATTCCCCGCAGCCCAACCCCCAATCTGACCTTTGAAGGCAAGGGTCGGGCTGCGGGGAATGTCCCCTAGCCCCCCTCCCAGCCCCTTCTGTGCCACGAATTTTAAAAAAAAAAGTCCGTTGGACTTATTCCACCCCAGAAGTGGAATATTTTCCCCGGCCATTTCGCCGGTCTTGGACGTACAGGGCCGACATTCGAATCGGCTCTGTACATCCAGGGCCGGCAACCACCCACTTCTCGTCCACTCTCCACCCCCAGGCCACCCATTCCCCGCCCCCGACTAACTTCCCCGCATAACTGGCAGGGAAGTTAGTCAGGGGCTGAAGTCGGCACGAATAGCGGGGATGCAGGACATCCATCCCCGCTATTTGTGGTTCAGAATGACCCCCTTTGTGTGTAGAGGGGATATTATATAATCACATTAGTATTTCAATTCCAGATATAATCATAGAGCCCATTGCCTTTTTAAAGTATAAATCTATTGAAAATCCTTAAAACACAACTTGAATTATTAACACAAAAAAGGTAAAAAAATCTTTGGCGTAAATATTCAAAAGCAATTATCCAGGAACTGTATCAGCAATGGCTATCTGGATAAGTGCCATGGATCAGGGCTATCTGGATAATGCTGGGGTGCTCCATGGGCTTTGCAAGAGCGGCTCCAGGGCCTTGCAAGGATATGAGGTGCCCTAGGTGAACCCCATGCCCAGCACTATCCCTACTCCACTCCCTCACCCATTGCATGTCTCAGAGAGCGGGGCAATGGCGGCAGTATATTAAAAAAGGCACAGCAGCACCAGAATTACCTTTTGTTCTGGCATCATGGTGCAGTTCACGCTTCTGCCCTCCCTCAGATTCAACTTCCTTCTTGTTAAAGTATATGGAATCAGAGTTGGGGTGGAAGCATGAATGGCACCTTGGCGCCAGAACAGAAGGTAACCGGCATCACAGCGCTTTGTTAAATGTATACTGTACATAAACCACAATGATGATGACTCCTACAAAAGCCCACAATGCTGAATGGCATCTCACTAGACAATTTGAAGATGGGTGAACTGAATAATAAAGGAAAAGTTTTGAGTTCTAGCTGCTGACAAACAAGTCCAGAGGAGTGGCCCAATTCTGAAAGAAATTCTGACGTATCTGAGAACCTAAAAGCTACTCGTGAGGCTGATAAAACTCTACTGGATTTGTTATGTAGTTAATTGGAGTGGAGGAGTGGCCTAGTGGTTGGGGCAAGGTACTTCAGGCCGGAAGGTCGGTGGTTCAAATCCCACTAGAGGACAGCAACCTTGGGCCGGAAGGACTGGGGTTTCTAGTCCCACAGGTGCTCCTTGTGGTCTTGGGCAAGCCACTTAACCCTCCATAGCCCATGTTCCCTGTAAAATAGTTATCTCCAAGTTATAATGCCCTGTTCAATGTAATTTCAGTTTGTTCAATGTAAACTGCACTGATGCAGAATAGTGCGGTATATAAGAGAATGTAAATAAATAATTCTGAGTACCAGGCTGTAAGTGGCATGGACTGCAATGCAAATACAAATCAGAAAGTCCCAGATTTATGCAGCCTCCCAGCATAGTCAGAATTGACATAAAAGATTGCACCCGCTAATGCTTTATGCCTGGAACAAGCTACCTGAATCTCGGCATCAGGTTTCATCTCTCCCCCTTTTCAAATCTATGCTAAAGGCTCACCTCTTTGAGGTTTCTTTTGGATCCTGAGCCCTTGTTCTCCTTGTTTCTCCTTACGTTTCCCTATTTGTACCTTTGTTCTCATCTATTATATTGTCTGTCCTAATTAGATCGTAAACTCCGACGTGCAGGGGCCATCTTTCATGTGTATCCATACAGCACCGCATATGCCTTGTAGCATTATATAAATGATTAATAGCAGTAGTAGTGGTAACCCCTGATCAACTGAGTTAATACTTAGAATAAAAATGTATTTATTTATTTTATTTGAATTATTTCATTTCCAAGCTATTAGGTAAATCTAGTTGAATTACAAGCTTCATTCAAAATGAGTATGATAAAAACAAAAATAAATTATATAACAATCCACACAACATAAAGGAGCGACTGAGAGGAATCAACCAAATCAAATAAAATGTGGACAGCTGTGCTGGCATACAACATTATACATTCCGAAGAATAATAAACTGGTCTTTGATCGTCACTAGGCAGTTCTACTGTTCCATATTCGCTCTTTATATTTGATTCTCATTTATTGACTTGACTGTGGGTTTTAAATATCTCTATGAGGGTAAATTCATAAGCCATGTTCATGTATAAAACATTGATTTGTGCACGTAGATGGGCCCTCCTAAAACTGAGCCACACAAAGGGGTATGTTTACTAAACTGCGTTAGTGTGATTCGTGTTAGGAGCCGCGTTAGTAGAAGAAATGCCAAAAAAGGACATGGGCGGTACATTGTTACCGATAACGCGCGTTATAAGGCGCCGCGCAGCAACAATCGTTACAGGGCGCGTTACTGCGTGTTAAGCTTAAGAAGGCGCGCTGACACCCAAATACAGAAACAGAGCTGTAGCACAATGGTTACTACACAGACTGATGGTACAAAGGTCATGGGTATGATTACCCAGTGTGCCTAATGAATAAGGCTGGCTGAGGCGTCATGTGTAACCCTTTGAAGGCCTACTATAATATTTTATTCCACATTCTGCAGCCGGGTTAAAGTTTGCATATATCATGAAAATTGTACCCGTCTTATTCAATATGTTCCAATAGTGACATTCCCTCTGCCATGGTCATGTATTATATACCATTTGATAGAAATATTTAGGCAGAAGTGTGGATCCCGAAAGTGTTGGGCTTGGCCTGGAAAGGGTTAAGTATTGGGCTGTGAGGCAGTTTAGTTGTACTTTAATAGTGCTGCGAGCAAACACACCCTCACAATGGCATAACCTAAGGTGCCACATAAGGCACCCTAGAAGGCACTCCATAGGGCACATTATAAAGTGCGCTGTCTGCCAAGGCACCCTATAATGTCCCCTATAGGACACCATATAAGGCACCTTATAAGGCGCTTTATAGGGCACCATATAAGGCGTCCTATAGGGCGCCTTATAGGGCACCGTATAAGGCGCCCTATAGGGCGCCTTATGAGCCACCCTAAGGTGACAGTACCCTGTCGTTCTGCTGGCAGCACTAATATACAATAAAAATAGACCATGCCTAAGACAGCCCTATTGATGAACCCCACTGTGGGTTTTGAACCCATGACCTCTGGCTTCATGGGCAGTGAAGTAACCAGTGGGCTAGAGCTACTAGTAAACACCTGGCTGGCTACAGGAGGACTGAACGGCACCACACCCACATTCTGCTGTGGTTACCATGATAGGGTCAACCCATCAGTACCCAGCAAGCACAGCACATGTAAATCAGCAGTCTACAGATGATCACAAGATGGGGTATGCACCCCACAGCACCTCAGCCTGGTAGGGGGTGCCAACGGTGTGTGTTAGTGGCACAGAGTAGCTACAGACCGTCACAGTGTGTGGGTCCTGTGCTCATCCTGAGGGAGAGGTATGGTGCCCAGCATCATTCGCACAGCACCTGGCTGTGCTGAGATAGGCTATGCTGCAGGTCCCCATCAGTGCCAATGTGTGATAGGTAATCCTTGCAAACACCCCTAGGATATGCCTGTGTTCATCTGTATGTCACATCTAGCCCTTGTGGACAATGATGCACCCAGAAAAGTGCATACCCTGTGTGGGTGCCATGGTCACATGATGTAAGTGAAGGGGGGTGTTAGGACCCACAGGGAGATTACATACCACCACCCAACGCACCCTCTGGGGCTCAGAGTGGGGGAGAGGATCTCCTGCCAACAGATCCACTTTCTATCCCCCTGCAATGGTGGCAGTAGAGGGGACCATCACCCCAGTCCTGCTAGGGATCAAACACCCTACAGGGCAGGTAATGCAGAGCAGTACACATCCATAACGCAATAGCAGACAGACAGCAGGTCGGGAAATGCTCAGCTGCCCCCAACCATTATCTGACATTCTCCAGCAGCAAGCCTCCAGCCGCTGCACCCTGCAAGGTGTTCCAGCAAGACACATACTAGCTGCAGACAGTCCGCCAGCTAGTCCATAGTCCTGGAGGAAATGCATGTACCCAGAATGGGGATATCAGCATACACACCAAGCAAATAGGTCAGTGATTGGACCCCAAAAGAAAACCCATAAATATCACATGAGAGAAATGCTATATAGCACTATGGGGGAACCTAGCCATGCCATGGTCACTGCTCAGTCAGGGTGAGAGTGACCTCCCACCAGGACATGCTATGGCCACCCTGTCCGTGCAGGTGGTACCGGGCACTACAATGTCCGAGCCATTGCCCTATGCCCTGTGCAGATGCGGCCAGGCCAGGCCACCCTATCCAGGCTATTCCCACAGTACCTTGCTCCTCATTATGCACATTGGCAGGCCAATACTGGCAACAGTGCTAGCAGTGTGGGCTGTGGAGGGTGTTGGCAGCCACCACACACTGGATAGACAGACACACACTCCCCACACCTATGCCAGCATTGTGCAACTATAGAGGTTTTGGGCAGCCCAGGCCACCACACCAGTCCTGGGCACAGTGCAGGCATGGCTATGGTACGCAATACTGTAGGAGTCACTCCCCAGATTGGTAAACACTGTAAGACACAAGACCTGTAGCACACTCCACAGACATCAGAAAGGTTGCTATGATGCAGCTCACTCCGAAAATTGTACTTAACCTAGGAATTGCTATCTGCCAGTAATCATAGCAACCTTTTGATAGATGTGTACCATATTCCTAGGTTTAGGGTGGAATTACTAAGGTATGCAAGTGCTAGTATTAGGAGATGCACGCAGAGCCCAAAGTCCTGCCTCTCCAGGAGGCTTTGGATAATGGGGCCTGTGGGTGCGGGTGTGTCTGCCCCTGTTGGCTGCTGCTTTACGGCAGAGGTTCCCAACTCCAGTCCTGCAGTGCAAAACACTGTTTGGGTTTTCATGCTGTCCCTCATGAATATGCATGAGATACATCTGCATACCATGGGGGTGGCGCATAGAAATGCAGCACAGGCATCTTTATCAGAGGCAGCATGGAACCTGAATGGTGTTTGGCCCTCCAGGACTGCATTTGGGAGGCTCTGCTCTAGGTAATGTGCATGTTTATGGTGTCTGTGCTCTGTAGGGTAAAATGTAGGTGTTTTGGGCATGTTTACGTCATCTGCAAGAAAGGTTCTGTCTGTATTAGCACGTTATAGTAATGGGTAAAATACGAGGACTGGGTTGGCAGAAACCACAGCTGGTACTTGAACCTATGACCTTCTGCTTCGGAATACACTGGTTTTGTGCACTGCACCACCATGTTATCACAGAGATGGTGCATTCCCTGGTGATACCATGACTGTTGGTCAGACAGGGCCTGTCTGTTGCAGTGCATGGCACCCACCTACACAGGGCTAGGCCACGGTCTGCTCTGGCCAGCTGCCACTGCCCCCTCCACCACCAGTATCCCTCAGCCACCATGCTGACATGCCCTTCTGCTGGTGGAGCTGGTGTTGCGCAATCTCAGGCCATCCAGTGTGCAGGTAGGCGGCTGCCTATGGTGCGGGTTCTGGAGTAGGAGTGCCTGCATCAACGTCCATGCTCCCCCCCCCCAGCCCCGCCTGCCAATTTTCCGTGCCCTTGGGGGTAGCTGTTGGGTACTATCCCCTGTGACACTTTGGGAAACACACTCATGCCCATGTTGGGCCTTCAGCAGTTGCTGTCTGGCTGCTCCGCTATTTCAGCATTCGTATGGGCCACCTAGGCATCACCCTAGTCCGCACTGTGGCCCAGCTCCACCACAGCATGTGCCGCCTGCGGCCCTCTGTATCCCCTTTTCTGGCATCTGTCCAGTTGCCATTCCGACATGCCCGCCCTGATGTTGCGGGACATGTGCACGCCATAGGAACCCTGTCCGATGGTGGGGAAAACCCTGAGCAGCGCTATTTCACTGTGGGCCCATTCACCTTGTATGGGGACGGAGTATAGACCCTTCCATGATTTATATCTGTTCTATGGAGCTTACTTGGTGAGGGGAGGGGTTGATGTTTCTCATTGATACCACTATTGGCCAGCTTGGTTAATGTTTTTTTCCAGTTTGTTGGGGTCATTTTCAGTGTTTCTGTGCCCTGTTGATTTGTGCACATATATCACACTTATCACTTTTTTTTGGTTTCCCTGCCTGGGCTGTACATTGCTGATGCTGAAATGGTTTCTCTCCCCTGTAATGTGCCTTTAACGGCAGGTTTTCATTCGCGTTGGAATTCAGCCCTGAAATTCAGCACGTTAGTGTGAGGGGAGCCTCTCCCCGCCCACTCTCCGCCCACTGACCCCTTCTCTCCGCCCTCTCTCCACCTTCTGCATTGTTTTACCGCGCCGCGGGGCTTTACGATCGTAAGCGCATCATAACGCGCGTTATATAATGTTAACGATCGTAAGTGCAGCATAACGCACGTTATGCTGCGCTTACGATCGTTAACATTACATAACGCGCGTTATTCACGATTACCGCAGTTTAGTAAACATACCCCTAAAAGTACACGTGGTGCATGCCAGGGTTGACTTTCCCAGTAGGTGTGTACAGGGGTGGAGATATGGCAGAGTGTGGATGGAGTCATGGTATACGCTGGTCTTTTACAAAATACATGCATACACGTATAAAGTATATGCTTAACATTTACTCCTGTTTTGGAGCAGGCTTAATGTCTGCGCCTTCAATTTAGCACTGACTTCATGCAGAATCTGTGCTAATATTTTATAAAGAAACATAGGGATATGTTTACTAAGCAGTCTTAACGTGCACTCTTCCACGTTATCGCACGATAAGGTACCTTATCATGCAATAATGGTGCTTTATCGGGCGCAGAGGTAACTTAGCGCGCGATAACGCGCGCAGCGGCGCAAATGAGCACTAAGGGCGGAGAAAGGCTCCCAGAGGGCGGAGGAAGGCTCCCCAGGGGCGGAGAGAGAGGGTCTATGGGCGAAGAGTGGGAGGGGAGAGGCTCCCTGCACACTAATGCTGTGAAATTCGAGGCTGAAAACTAACGCCAGTGAAACCCTGACATTAGAGCTGATTTAAAGGGAAAAGAAACCATTTCCGTCAGCAATGTACAGCAAAAATAGGGAAACCTACAAAAAGTGATAAGTGTGATACATGTGTACGGAACAAAAGGGCAAATAAACATTGAAAATGAACTGAACAAAATGGAAAAAAAAACATAACCAAGCTGGGCAATAGTGATATTAATGGAAAACATCAACCCCCCCCCCCCCCCCCGAGAAAGCTCCAAAAAAAAGATATGAATTTTGGAAGGGTCTATGCTCCGTCCCCATACAAGGTGAATGAGCCCACAGTGAAATTGTGCTGAGCAAGGTTTTCCCTCTCCATTGGGCAGGTTTCCTATGACGTGCACATGTTCCACAACAGCAGGGAGGGCATGTCGGAACGGGCAACTGGACAGATGCTTGAAAAAGGGGCACAGAGGGCTGCAGGCGGCACATGCTGTGGTGCAGCTGGGCCACAGTGCGGACTAGGGTGATGCCTAGGTGGCCCATAGGAATGCTGAAACAGTAGTGCAGCCAGACAGTAATTGATGAGGGCCCAACATGGGCACGAGTGTGCTCCCCACAGTGTCACAGGGAATAGTACCCAGCAGGTACCCCCAAGGGCACAGAACATTGGCAGGCATTGCTGGAGGGATGCGTGGATAGCTAGGCAGGCACCCCTACCCCAGAACCCGCACCATAGACAGCAGCCTACCCACACACTGGATGGCCTGAGACTGCGCTTTACCAGCACCACCAGCAGAAGGGCATGTCAGCAGGGTGGCAGAGGGGTACTGGTGGTGGAGGGGGCAGTGGCAGCTGCCCAGAGCAGAACATGGCCCAGCCCTGTGTAGGTGGGTGCCATGTACTGCAACAGACAGGCCATGTCTGATGAACAGTCATGGTATCACCAGGGAACACACCATCCCTGTGGCAACATGGTGGTGCTGTGCACACAGCCAGTATGCTCAGAAGCAGAAGGTCACAGGTTAAAGCCCCAGCTGTGGTTCCTGCCAACCCAGTACCCATATTTTACCCACTACCAAAACATGCTAATACAGACAGAACCTTTATTGCAGATGATGTAAACATGCCCAAAACACCTACATTTTACCCTATAGAGCACAGACACCATAAACATGCACATTACCTAGAGCAGAGTCTCCCAAATGCAGTCCTGGAGGACCAAACAGCATTCAGGTTCCATGCTGCCTCTAATAAATATGGCTGTGCTGCCTTTCTATGCACCGCCCCCATGGTATGCAGATGTATCTCATACATATTCATTAGGGACAGCATGAAAACCCGAACAGTGTTTGGCCCTCCAGGACTGGAGTTGGGAACCTCTGCCGTAGAGCAGCGGCCAACAGGGGCAGACACACACGCACCCACAGGCTCCATTAACCGAAGCCTCCTGGAGAGGCAGGATGTTGGGCCCTGCGTGCATCTCCCAATACTAGCACTTGCATACCTTAGCAATGCCACCCTAAACCTGGGAATACGGTACACAGCTATCAAAAGGTTGCTATGATTACTGGCAGATAGCAATTTTGAAGTTAAGTACAATTTTCTGAGTGAGCTGCCTCATAGCAACCTTTCTGATGTCTGTGGAGTGTGCTACAGGTCTTGTGTCTGACAGTGTTTACCACCCTGGGGAGTGACCCCAACAGTATTGCGTACCATAGCCATGCCTGCACTGTGCCCAGGACTGGTGCAGTGGCCAGGGCTGCTAAACACCTCTATAGTTGCACAATGCTGGCATAGGTGTGGGGAGTGTGTGTCTGTCTATCCAGTGTGTGGTGGCTGCAAACACCCTCCAAAGCCCACATTGCTAGCACTGTTGCCAGTATTGGCCTGCCAATGTGCATAATGAGGAGCAAGGTACCGTGGGAATAGCCTGGATAGGGTGGCCTGGCCTGGATTCATCTGTACAGAGCATAGGGCAATGGCTCGGACATTGAAGTGCCCGGCCACCACCTGTACAGACAGGGTGGCCACAGCATGTCCTGCTGGGAGGTCACTCTCACCCTGACTGAGCAGTGACCATGGCATGGCAAGGTTCCCCCATAGTGCTGTATAGCATTTCTCTCATGTGATGTTTATGGGTTCTTCTTTGGGGCCCAATCACTGACTTATCTGCTTGGTGTGTATGCTGACATCCCAGTTCTGGGTACACGCATCTCCTCCAGGACCATGCACTATGGACTAGCTGGCAGACTGTCTGCAGCTCGTACGTGTCTTGCTGGAACACCTTGCAGGGTGCAGCTTCTGGAGGCTTGCTGCTGGGGAATGTCAGATAGTGGCGGGGGGCAGCTGAGCATTTCCAGGCCTTCTGTCTGCTATTGCTTTATGGATGTGTACAGCTCTGTGTTGCCTACCTTATAGGGTGTCTGTTCCCTAGCAGGACTGTGGTTGATGGTCCTCTCTACTGCCACCATTGCAGGGAGGTAGAATGTGGATCTGTTGGTGGGAAATTCTGTTGCCCACCCTGAGCTCCAGAGGGTGGGTTGTGTGGTGGTACATAATCCACCTATGGGTCCAAACAACCCCCCCTCTCCCTTCACCTACACCATGTAACCATGGCACTAACACAGAATATGCACTATTCTGGGTGCATCATAGCCCATAACAGCTAGACATGACTGAGAAATACAAAAGGACACAGATGTATCTCAGGTATATCTGCAGGAACTACCCATCACACACAGTATAAAGAAAGGTGCTGTGGACCTGGTACTGGGCACCCCACCTCACCCTCAGGGGAGCACAGTACCCACGCAATGTGATGGTCTGTAGCTACTCTGTGCCAGTACCGCACAAGGTCAGTTCCCCCTACCAGGCTGAGGTGCTGTGGGGGTGCATACCCCATCTTGTGCCCATCTGTAGACTGGTGATTTGCATGTGAAGTGCATCATGGGTATGGGTGGGTTAACCCTATCCTGGTAACCAAAGCAGACAGTTTGTGTGGTGACATGCAGTCCTTCTGCAGCCAGCTAGGGACTTTTTAGCAGCTGTAGCCCACTGGTTGCTTCACTGCCTGTGGAGCCAGAGGTCATGGGTTCAAACCCATGGTGGGGTTATTTGATAAGGCTGTTCAAGGCATTGTCTATTTTTAATGTACATTAGTGCTGCCAGCAACAACACCCTCAATGTACTGTAACCATAGGGCGCCCCATACGGTACCTTATAAGGCACCCTATACAGCGCCTTATGAGGCGCCTTATAAGGTGCCTTATCAGGTGTCCTCTAAAACGCCTTATAGGGTGCCCTATAGGGGACATTATAGGATGCCTTGGTGGACAGTGCACTTTATAATGTGCCTATGGAGTGCCTTATAAGGTGCCTTATGCGGCACCTTAGGTTACGGCACGTGAGGGTGTGTTTGCTGGCAGCACTAATCAAACTACAAATAAAATGCCTCAAAAATCAATACTTACACGTAAAAGTTAATGTTTCAGCGAGCCTTATGGATTAGGCACACTGGGGGATCAAACTCATGACCCCTGTAACCATCAGTCAATGTCTTAACCATTGTGCTACACCTCTGCTTCTATATTGGCATGTCTGCGCGCCTACTTAAGATTACCGCGCGTTAACGTGCTTAGCGGCGTCTCACCCGATAATGTGCACAGCGCACGTTATCGCACGATAATCCAGATTTGCTACTTTAAGACCGACACGCCCACTCCTTTTATGGCATCCTGCACACTAACGCCGGGCGCACGTTAAGACAGTTTAGTAAACATGCCCCATAGATGCCTAAATATCTTTTATAAGATAAGTTTAAACTAGGCACCTTCCTATCCTCTTAACACAGGTTCCCTTTTATAAAATTGCTCTCTATCTGTCTATATTTCCCCTTTTATTTCTGCAAACTATATGTTCATGTATTGGAGAAACAATAATTTATACAAGTGGAAGCCAGTTCTGATTGGGATACAACCAGGCTGTCCAGACATCCAAAATCTGGATGGGTCAGATTTACACCTGATTCTGCAACTTCAGGAGCTATACGTTCCCGCAGTTGCAGAATCAGAGCACTTGAATGGGCAGGATGGAACCTGATTCTGAATCCCTGAATGTGCAGCAACCTCCCCAGCCATCCCTCCCCATGTTACTGCTGGAGTCCTGGTACCATAAGCATCCCAACACCCCAACTCTGGTCCCGTGCTTCTTTCCCCCCCCCTGCCCGGCCCTCGGCCGGGGCATTCAGGGCTGGGATCGGGCAGTGGGGCCATATCTCTGCTACCCCTGTGACTTTGGGGGTCTGTGTCATGCAATTGCTGCCCCGCACGGGACTTATTCCACCTTTGAGGAATGACCTGAATCGGCCCTGTACATCTGGGTGCATTGGCCCACCCTTGCTCCGCCCAATCCCTGTTCTGACATCACCCCCTCCCATCCCTGTCCAGAGCTCCCTGCACAAAGGCCATATACATGTGGGAAGCTCTAGGTCCAGAATCAGGTCCCTGCGAATAGCGGGAGTTGGATGTCCAAGCTGGATGTCCATTCCCGCTATTCACAGTTCTGGATAACTCCCTAAGGGTTTGGATAAGCACACATTTGAAATTTGTAAGCAGTAATGCCAATTATTAAGGTTGAAATTTTGATGAGTCATGTACTGTTCTTACCTTTCAAATGAGTGCTCGTTCAATCCCTATTGTGTGTATCTAATGTATTTCAGAAACATTGGGAAGCTGTCCTTCAGCTCTTATCCAGAAGTATTCATTATGATCTATTTCTGAACTGTAAAATAGTTGGGTAGAGCTGATGCTTTTATTTAGATACCCAAGGTCTTAAAATGAAAGCATATCAGGATTACAAAGATTTTCTTTTTAAAAAATATGAGGCCAAGGTACCAAAATATTCCTAAATTCACAAAGGCTAGTTTGCATGCTAAAATAGTGTTTGTATGTGTTACATAGGATTGGCTAGGCAAGTCCTAAATCCACAAACCCCTACTCCTACAAATAGCAAGCCACTAATTGCCAGTCACAAATGAATACAAAACCTAAATTGTTAAAGAGACCCTGTAAGCCAGTGGTTCTCAACCTTTTTTGTACCGTGACCCTTTTTACCATTGGTCAACTTGTGGTGACCCCCAATGATAAAATAGAATGCGTCTCTCTTCCTTATTTATTTATTTACATTCTCTTATATACCGTGCTATTCTGCATCAATGCGGTTTACATTGAACAAACTGAAATTACATTGAAAAGGGCATTATAACTTGGAGATAACTATTACAGCGACAATGCGTTATCCTTTACCGTTAACGCATTGTCGCTGTAATCATTTGTTGAATTATTAATATATTATAGGCTTTTGCAATATGTTTTTATGTATAAAATTTATTTATTTAAACCACAATAATTAATCAAAATAACAAGTAACAATATTTGATTTCAAAATTATGATGATTTTGTAGTCAAATCACTAATATGAAATAAAATTATTTTTTCTACCTTTGTTGTCTGACCAATTTATTCTCTGATCATGCTGGTGCCAATCTGAGGCTTCTGCTTTCCTGTCTTCTCTTAGCTCTCTTTCTGTGGTCTATGGTCCATCTGCCATTTCTTATCTCTTCTTTTGTTTTCTTCACTTCTTTCCATCAGCCTATTTCCAGTCCCAGTAACCCTCCCCAGTATCAGCCACTTTCCAGTCCTCACTCTCAGTACCTTCCAATGTCAACTTGCATTCCCATGACTGCCACTGGTGTCCATTCCCTTCCAGTCCCCCTCCTTCCCCACTGACCAGTACCTTTTAGTACAAATACCATGGCAGCCCCTCTCAGATCCACTCCCTTCCAGTTCCATCCTCCCATCCCCTCGTATCAGCCCATTTATAGCCTTAGCCCCCAGTTTTCTTCCAGGGCCAGCAGCTCTATCCTCCCCTCCCCACAATCAGCCCATTCCCAGTCGAAGCCCCCCAATCAGCTCGCTTCCAGTGCTAGTCCCCCTCAACCCCATTACCAGTGCTAGCCTCCCCTAATCAGCCCAATACAAGTCCTACCACCCCCCCCCCCCCCCATCAGCTCATTACCAGTCCTAGCCTCCCCTAATCAGCTCATTTCCAGTGCTAGTCCCTCCTCAACCCCATTACCAGTGCTAGGCTCCCCTAATCAGCCCATTACCAATCCTAACCTCCCTGATCAGCTCATTTCCAATGCTAGCCCCCATCAGTCCATCACCAGTCCTACCCCCTCTCAGCACATTACCAGTCCCAACCCCCCCCCCCTTGATCAGTCCATTCCCAGTCCTAGCCTTCCCTAATCAACCCATTACCAGTCCTAGCCCCCCATCTGCCCATTATAATCTTAACCTGCACTGTCTCTCCCCTCTGTCCAGCATTTATCCCCCGTCTGTCCAGTATGTCCCCCTGTCTCTTCCCTTTGTCCATGTCAGCTCCTCCTCCCTCCCTCCCTCCATGTCAGTCCCTCCTCACTCCCTCCCTCCATGTCAGTCCCCTTGTCCATGTCAGTCCCCTCCCTCCCTCCATCCATCCCTCCATGTCAGTCCCCTCTCTGTCCATGTCAGTCCTCCCTCCCTCCATGTCAGCCCCCCTCTGTCCATGTCAGCCCCCTCCCTCCATCCATCCATCCATCCATCCATCAATGCCAGCCCCCCTCCCTCCCTCCATCCATGTCAGCCCCCCCTTTCCATGTCAGCCCCCTCCCTCCCTCCATCCATGTCAGCCCCCCTGTCTATGTCAGCCCCCTCCCTCCCTCCCTCCCTCCCTCCCTCCATCCATCCATATCAGCCCCCCTCCATCCATGTCAGCCCCCCTCCCTCCATCCATCCATATCAGCCCCCTCCCTCCCTCCATGTCAGCCCCCCTCTGTCCATGCCAGCCCCGTTGCAGGTTCCCTGCTCCCCTCTCCCCATGTCTGCCTCCTTCTTCTGCAACCACGGCTCCCTGTCTCTTAGGGAACCGCGGCTATTCCTGTAAAACCATTGCGGAGCCTTTCTGTCTCTAAACGGGCTCTGTACAGCATTGTCCCACCTCCAAAGGAAGTGGTCAACAACTTCCTTTGGAGGCGGGACAATGCTGCATGGAGACTGTCGAGAGGCAGGAAGGCTCCACAACGATTTTTATAGGCACAGCCATGGTTCCCTAAGAGACAGGGAGCCGCGGCTGCAATAGAAGGGAAGCGGTGAGTTTGCCACTGCCGAGAAGTGGACTCGGCAGCGGCAGCAACTTGTGCACTTTTTTTTTTTTTATACTTGGCGGAGTGAGGCGACCCCCGCTAAATCCTGTGGCGACCCCCATGGGGGTCGCGACCCACAGGTTGAAAACTGCTGCTGTAAGCAGACACCTATTTTAAGCCTATGTTATAAGAGCATATCGGCTCCCAGGTATCTTTTTAAAATAGTGTAAATGGCAGCAAAGCAAGCAATGATATGAACAACTGCTCTATAATAAATGTAAATGAATACCTAAAATATGCAGGAACCACATCAATTAAGGTATTTTATAATCAATGTGCATACTTACGAGCTCTGCCTGTGCTCAACCCAAATCGCACTCAAGTTTGCCTCAGGGATCAGTCCTGAGACTGGTACTGTTCAATGTATTTGTGAGTGAAAGGACTTAATGGAAAAGTCTGCCTTTTTGAAGATAGCACAACAATTTGCAACAGAGTAGACACTTCTGAGGGAGTGGACAACATGAGGAAAGATCTAAAACACTGAAAGAATGGTCTAATGCTTGGCAGTTAAGATTTAATGTGAAGAAGTGCAGAGTCATGCACTTGGAATTCAGAAATCCAAAGAAATTCTATGCAGTAGGGGGCAAGAGGCTGGTGTGCACGGACCAGGAGAGGGACCTCGGAGTGCTAGTGTTTGAGGATCTCAAGGTGGTGAAACAATGTTACAAGGTGGTAGCCAAAGCCAGAAGGATACTAGGCTGCATACAGAGAGGAATAACCAGAAGAAAGGAGGAGGAATTAATGCCCCTGTAGAAGTCGTTGGTGAGGCCTCACTTGGAGTATTGTATTCAGTTCTGGAGATTGCATTGCAGAACAGACATAAAAAGACTTGAAACAGTTCAGAGGAAGGCAACCAAAATGATTTGGAGCCTGCATCAGAAGATGTATAAGAAGAGATCTGAAGACCTAAATATGTAGGGCTGAAATTTCAGTTGGGTGGTGCATAGCCCTTCCACCTCCCGCCTAACCTGGATTTTCCATGATATACGGCCCCGGGATCAAAAATCTGGGTGTTGCTGCACAGCCAGGTAGCCTCAGGAGCTACCGGTGTAGCACCGATTTTCGGTGCTACACGGTTAACCCCGATTTTTGATGCTACATGGTTAGCCCCAGTGCCTTAAAGATAGGCAAGGTTTTCCCATGTCTATATTTAAGGTGCAGAGCGCTAACTGTGTAGCATCGAAAATCGGTACTATACGGGTAGCACCATGGCCCGCCTCCGCTCCACCCCGGAATGCCCCCAACACGCCCCGACGATATGCAGATAGCATCTGGGTGTGTTAGGGACATATCCGGGATTTTCAAAGGGCACTACCCATAACTAGGGACGTTATCCATGTAAAGGCCTTTGAAAATCAGGCCCATAGACCCTAGAGGAGAGGAGGGACAGGGGAGATGATACAGAACTTTAAATACACAAAGGGTATCAATGAACAAACAAACCTTTTTCAAAGAAGGGAAATTGTAAAACTAGAGGGCATATGAAGAATCTTCAAGGCAGTAAACTTAAAAACAACATCAGAAAATACTTTTTCACTGAAAGAGTGGTGGATGCATGGAATGCCCTCCTGATGGATGTAGTGGAGCAAATACAATGATGGAATTCAAAATGGCATGGGGCAGACATAGTAGATCCCTTTATAGCAAGAGGACAAATTCAGAGCACACATAGATCTTTTAATAGAGGTGGGCTGACCTCCATGGAGTAGCAGGTAAACACAGGCATCGAGGAGGGGCGGGGGGGGGGGGAGTGTGACCTGCAAGGAGCTGCAGTTACAAGCACTTTAGCCACCTTACCTTACTGGGCAGACTAGATGGACCATACTGGTCTTTTTCTGCAGTCATATACTATGTTCCTATGTTACAACCAAGTATATGCATTCATGATAATGCACAAACTCATGCCACATAACGCACCTTAATGATTTTATAAAGTTATCCCTTAAGAACTGATTTATTTGTGTACCTCACTCCATCTTCAGCTTTGAGGTTTTTCCTCTCTTTATCCAGTTAGACTGTTTACTTTTGAGCCACTGGTAATTTTGCTGTGCTCCCTTCTCCCCCTACATTGTCTAAATGCTAGTATTTTCCTTCTTTTACTGTATGTGACACCGCCAGGACTACTCTTGTCCCCTTAAAGAGAGGAGTTTGATGAAAGGATTTCGATAAGGCAGGCAAAGGAAGAAAGCTGTTTGGGTTGAATAGTGGCAGCCTGTTTTTCTTTGGCGAGGCCTTCCATAAGGTTAACACTGAATCTGTTATAGTTGCCTATGAAAGGCTATGAAATGTCTTCTATAGTAGAAATTTCTGTATCGAGATGTGCATGTTTGTCTAAAGTAGGAGTTCTCAGTCCAGTCCTCGGGACACACTTAGCAAGTCAGGTTTTTAGGATAACCTCAATGAATATTTTAACATTGATGTAAACCGCCACTGATCTTGGGAATTGGCGGTATATAAGAGATTTGCAAATAAATAAAATAAATATGCATGAGAGAAATTTGCACGCGCTGTCGCCAATGAATGCAAATCTCTCTCATGCATATTCATTGTGATGATCCTGAAACCTGACTGGCTAGCTGTGTCCAGAAGGCTAGATGTGTCCCTGGTCTAGAGAATGATCTGGAGCTACAGCAGAGATACTACAGTGTGGTCCAATGGTCCCCATAGTACCTACTATCTCATTAACCTTTTTACCAAACAGTATGCTATCTGTGAAAGGCATATCTTCCAGCTTAGTAAGTACATCATTCCTTAGCCCAGAGGCACAAAGTTGTGCAAGTTATCTGGCAGCAATGGCATGGGTTGAAATTCTAGAAGAAATATTGAAGATAAGATAAGCAGAACAGGTAAGATGTGTTCCATGCTCATCTGCCTCAAAAAGAATAGTCACCAGTTCAGACTGTGACTCAGGACAAAGCCTGGAGGAAAATCCTTGTACTCTTTGAAGGATGGTATGCATACAGTATATTGCATCATATACAACTGATGAACCACACGTCTTGCAGATAATGTGGCTCTCTGGATCTCTTTTTTAACTAAGTGGCCTAGCAAGTTGGGATTTGTTCCAGATGGCAGATGACTTTCACCCCAGTTGCAGCACTGAAACTATTCTAGCCTCTTTCCTCAGTGAGGTTCATCAGTCTTTCAATCAGGGCAACATCTATCTCTTGATCTTTCATCTGCATTTGATCTGATTGATCACTCTATTCTTCTTTCTCATCATGGGGAACTGTTCTTGATGGCTCTACTCTTTTCTCTCTGACTGCACCTTTACAGTCACCGTTGACTCTATTTCTTCTTCCACTTATCCTCTTACCTACATGGTTCACCAGGGCTTTGTCCTGCTAGTGGTTGGGGCAAGGTACCTCAGGCCAGAAGGTTGTGGGTTCAAATCCCACTAGAAGACAGCAACCTTGGGCCGGAAGGACTGGGGTTTCTAGTCCCACAGGTGCTCCTTGTGGTCTTGGGCAAACCACTTAACTCTCCATTGCCCATGTGTCCTGTAAAATAATTATCTCCAAGTTATAATGCCCTGTTCAATGTAATTTCAGTTTGTTCAATGTAAACCACCTTGATATCATGAAAGGCAGTATATAAGAAATGTTAAATAAATAAATCTTCTTGATCCCATTAACCCTCTTGATACAATAATTTGGAATATCAGCCTATTACTACACTGACAACGTTCTACTGGTTCTCCATACCCTTCCTATTTATCGTGATCTCACCCCTATCAATGACTGCCTTTCTTCAGTAGCTACTTGGTTATCTGACAACTCAATGTCAGAAGACTGCTGTATTTGGCTATCTTATGTGGTTTCCTCTCTCTCCCCCTAACGTCATGGTATCCCTATTGCACTGACCTCTTCTATTATGTATCTAGGTTTTATCTTAGATTCTTTTCTGTCTTTCCATGAGCACATTAGTTCTATTGTAAATTGTTCCTACTTTGCACACCATCAGGTTAGGTCTATTCATCCCTTCCTTTCCCCAACGGCGCTTACCACACTTCTCCTCAGTCTGGTTATCACCCATCTTGATTACAGTAATGTCATTTATGCTGGCATTCCCAACTATGAAATTAAAAGCTGCGAATAGTCCAGAATTTTGCAGTCAGGCTTCTTTCATATGTCTCTAAATATGACCATATCACACCTCTGTTAATGCATCATCACTGGCTACCTGTTCAGTTTAGGATATAATACAAAGTTCTGACACTAGCCCATTGGAGTGGAGGAGTGGCCTAGTGGTTGGGGCAAGGTACTTTAGGCTGGAAGGTTGGGGGTTCAAATCCCACTAGAGGACAGCAACCTTGGGCTGGAAGGACTGGGGTTTCTAGTCCCACAGGTGCTCCTTGGGGTCTTGGACAAGCCACTTACCCCTCCATAGCCCATGTTCCCTGTAAAATAGTTATCTCCAAGTTATAATGCCCTGTTCAATGTAATTTCAGTTTGTTCAATGTAAACCACACTGATGCAGAATAGTGCAGTATATAAGAGAATATAAATAAAGCATTACATATGAGCCTCACCCCTTATCTTTCTTCTGTAACCATCCTATGCGCTTCTCACAGAATTCTCTGCTCATTTCTCCCTAATTGTCTTTTCCTCCCTTCCGCTTCTCAGGCTAGGTTTGAGTCTACTCAACACCCTGCATTCTATTTACTTGCACCAAGTCTATGGAACAACCTTCCCTCTGAACTCTGCTTAGAACTCTCTTATCTTGAATTCAAAGCTTAAGACCCATCTCTTTCAGCAAGCCTTCTATCCTTCCACATAAAGCCAATGCCTGGAATAACTGTATTTCTCTTGCGTTTTTTTATCTTACCATTTTTCCCTCCTCTTTTCCAGTTGTGAATGACCATATCTTTTCTATCAATAATTGGAGTTTATTTTAATTGAAAATCGCTTTGCTGGCTCGAGGAACGGTACATCAAATTTTAAATAAACGAAACTAAACTTATATAATTTTCTGCATTTCTTAGCTTTTTACATTGCTGACTTAATTACCAGAGAAATATGAAAATGCTGTACTTGTTGAATGCTAGAGATGGATGTATTTTATATTTCACATCCAACTTTTTAGAAGCAGGCTGAATGGCAACTGGAGTTTACCACGTGTAATAGGCCATGTAGAAGGACTGCCACTGTGATCTTTGAAACTTCTGTGAACTTTAAGTGCTTTTCATAGGAAGTATAAAACATTATTATTTTCAGTAACTTTGTTTAAATATTTTATATAACTTTTTATGTTTTGTATAATATATTGTTTAAATGGATTATTTATGTTTTTGTAAATCTCCTAGAATTCTATTGACTTGGAGGAGTCTAAACTTTTTAAATACAGTAAATAAAATATATTTTATAAAGGTTTTTTCACACATAAACCTGATCATGCATGTAAATGTACTCCCACTGACAAGATAGCCTATATTGTATGTAACCATGTTTAGGGGTGTAGTTTGGGTGTAGCATAAGTGGAGTCACGAATTGCATTTGTGGTTTATAAAATATTCACCTACATATATTTCACCCACATAAATTAAACCTGCTCCCCAGCGTGTACGTACACATGGATGCATTTTAACTGCAATCGTGCTGGTTTTGTAAGGCTATTTTATAAAGATATGTAAAGCCCAATTTTAGATAGGTCATGGACCGGGGAATTAAGACATCTAGGTTGCGATGTGGAAAATTGCCTCTGCATTTTACAAAGATGCTACCAAATACAGAGCCTTTTTTAAGCTTTAAATAAGGACATGCAAGAGTGCACATTGAAGTCTCCACACATCCAGTGGGAGCAGAGATTTTAAAAAGCTGCACATGGAGAAAAAGTATCCTGCTCTTCTGCTAATGTGTGTGGAAACAGCTTTTTAAAATCATAGCTACCAATATCTACATATCCCTCAATCCCCTTCTGACAGCAGTACAAGTCCCCCCACCCCTTGATCATCCCCAAAATCCAATCCCCAGATTACCCTACAACATCGATCCCCTACCTGGCACTCATCTGACATTGATCCCCCACCTGACACCCCCTGATATCTGATCCCCTCAAAATCCATACCACCTGAGTGGACCTTTTAGTAGACCCCCCCCCACACACACACCCCTGATCCCCCCTGGCTTGTACTGAGGTCCCTGGTAGTCTACTGGGAGCAGGAGCGATCCCCAGCCATGCCTGCTCATATTAAGTCCTGGATTCAAAACAGTTTCTGTGACCCCTAGCAATATTCTCACATACTACCAAATAAGGCCTGACCACTAGTGGTAATACTGTGAGATTACCATGGGTGCCATTTTGAACCCAAGATTTGCAATGAGCAGGAGCAACTAGATTATCATTGACCCCTATAAGAGCCAAGAGTAATTAGGGGATATGAATTTCAGGGGGGGGGGGTGTCTGTAATAGGGAAGATGGATGTCTGGAGGGTATCATAGGGGATTGACATTGGGGGTGATTGGTGGAGAATCAGATGTCAGGGTGTGCTTCTACAATAACCTCATGGGCTCTTCTGGAGAGGACTCATCAGCTATCATTATTAGTTTTGGAGCTGATGCCAAAGATTTTCTCTCTGGAGGTTGAATACAAGGTCATTGCATAAGGGAGGATAATGTAAATACCCTCATTTCCATTGGTGAACATGACAATATTTGCGCTGGTTCTGCACAGACAAAGGGGTGGTGCTGCACTGAATTACAACAATCATGAGCTGGGGAGAATCAGCTGAGCTGGAGACCGGAGCTTGGCGGCAGTGTGTGTCATCGTGATTGGCTGCAGCAGTTCCCTCCCGACTGCCCCGGTTGGCTTCCTGCAGCATAAATCAACTTTGGCTGCCTTCGGAGGGTGAGAATCAGCTGAGCTGGAGACCGGAGCTTGGCGGCAGTGTGTGTCATCGTGATTGGCTGCAGCAGTTCCCTCCCGACTGCCCCGGTTGGCTTCCTGCAGCATAAATCAACTTTGGCTGCCTTCGGGGGGTGAGAATCAGCTGAGCTGGAGACCGGAGCTTGGCGGCAGTGTGTGTCATTGTGATTGGCTGCAGCAGTTCCCTCCCGACTGCCCCGGTTGGCTTCCTGCAGCATAAATCAACTTTGGCTGCCTTCGGGGGGGTGAGAATCAGCTGAGCTGGAGACCGGAGCTTGGCGGCAGTGTGTGTCATCGTGATTGGCTGCAGCAGTTCCCTCCCGACTGCCCCAGTTGGCTTCCTGCAGCATAAATCAACTTCGGCTGCCTTCGGGGGGTGAGAATCAGCTGAGCTGGAGACCGGAGCTTGGCGGCAGTGTGTGTCATCGTGATTGGCTGCAGCAGTTCCCTCCCGACTGCCCCGGTTGGCTTACTGCAGCATAAATCAACTTCGGCTGCCTCGCGGCCGCGGTCGCAGCCCGCGGTCGCGTGCCCGAAGGGGGCGTGACCAAAAGGGGAACGCCCCTTTGGTGCCCCTTCGGTGCCATTTCGGGGCCTTGAGCCCTTGTCGCTGTTTGAAATGCCACGCGGCCATGCAAAAAGAAAGAGTAAGAAATCTTTGGGGAGCCAGTCTGATATGTTGCCAGCAGTTGTTGCTTCTACTCCTTTGCCCATTACTGGTCCCATGGATCAACATGTGGTGGTATTGCCAAAATCTGCGCCTTTGATTCAGCACTCTTCATCGCCTGGGTCTGGCGTTTCACTGAGTTCCATCGATAGGACTCCCCCACCCAATCCAGGATCTTCTCGGACCTCTGTTGAATCATCGTCCTCTTCCGTGGTGTCCTCATCTTCGGGGGAGGAGGAGGAGGTTCCTGTTTCTGTTCCTACTATTTCTAGTGAGGTACTTTCTTTAGCTCCTATTACTCTTGTTGGTGGTTCGGAGGCTTTTGTCTTACCTCAAGTTGTAAATCCTGATGAAGTTACTCTTATGGATATATGGAATCAAGTTTCAGCCACTAATTTAATGTTATCACAATTCATGAATCAAATTGCTGGTTTTTCACGGCAGGTTGTTCATAAATTACAAAATATGGAAGCTTCTGTTACTCAATTGTCTCAGCGTGCTGAGAGGCTTGACACACAAGTTGCCTCTTTGCAGTCAGCTTCTGAGTCAGCCTCGAAGGATAGTTTACTTTTTTATCAGCAGTTTGAAGCTTTACAGAATGCTTCTAGGGCTAAAACTTTGCGTATATGAAACTTCCCAAAAACTTGTTTATTGTCACCTAATTTGTTATTTCGACAATATTGTAAAGATATCCTATTACTTCCTACCACTGACACTGTTGTCATTGATCGTTTATTTTATTTGCCTGCTCGGACTTCTTCTGGGGAATCGGACTTGGCACGGGTGGAGGAGGGCACTCTTATGGATTTGACTGATTTTTTGGAAAATTCTCAGGCGCCTATCTCCACTCGTGCCACTTTAGTGGTTACTTTGGCCAATTTTTTGGACAAGGCTTCTATTTTGAAGGCCTTTTTCCTAAAAAGGATTTTCTTTTTTATGGCCATAAGCTTTCCATCTTTCCTGATGTCTCCAGACAGACGCAGAATCGGAGGAGGTCCTTCCTCCAGCTTAAACCTAGAGTTTTGGCTGGGAGGGGGTACCTTCTTCCTTCAATTTCCATGCAAATGTTTATTGACTATTCAAGGGGTCAGTTATGTCTTTTCTGACCCCTCTCAACTGGAATCTCTATTGGTTTCACTACAGGTCTGAGAGAAATTATTCATAGAGTTTTCTTGTTACTTTAGATTTATGGTTACATTGGGTGTTGTAGCCTTAATAATAATTAGTTCCGGAATTCTCCCTTATGCTGTATTCTTCATGATGTGTTTTAGTGGTGATACTAATCATTGAAATTTTCTTTGGTTTACATATTTTCTTTGGAATGTACTGGATTATATTACCCAATTTTTCAATGTATATTTCCAATGGTTGTTAAAACTTAAAAACCTCAATAAAAAAAAAAATCATGAGCTGGTCTGTACTGAAACACCACCTACATCTGCTCTGGAAGACAGTCAGACTTTTTGTGCTGATGATGAGGGTTGTATATCAATTCTGGGATCTTGCCAAGGCTTTTCACTTAAGTAAGGTAGCTCAATCAGGATTTGCTTCTGCCTGTACTTAGACGTAAAGCCCTGATCATCATGGAACATCATTGTTTTAGAGTACATCATTTGAATTTCTTTATGATTAGTTCTATGCAACTGTATCAAAGATATATAAGCTTTAGGTCAAGTAGTTTCAGCTGAGATGCTCATCAAGCTGAAGTCACTGCCCAGGGGAGTAATAACATCCACAGAGGAAGATCTACTTAAGTGTACTGAGTCAAGTGATCTCTCAGTGTAAAAGCTCATCTTCACTCTTTCTGAACAATCAGAAGCCTTCTTTCTGCCTTGTAATGGTGACAGAGGTAATTGAAGTGATCACTTTAGGCTCGCAGAGTTACTCTTTCAGAGTGCAGCTTGGTTAATTATCTGAGACAAACAGATGAGACACCTGGAATGGGTGTTGAAGTTCTAGATCTTTCTTTCACACTAAAAATATGGCTGAAACTCTGACTTGGTCTGTGCCATGCTCCATACGAAGAATGAAAAAAATAAACTAAGAAAATATAATAAGAAAATTCCAAAATTCTTCTTTGCTTTTTGCTGAAAGGCAGTGCAAGATAATATCAAAAATTAAAGAAGATGAAACTCTTGGAAAATATGGCAGAGTTGAAAAAACAAAAGTGAGGGGACTAAAGAAACCACCGTGTGCAGGAAGGCTGTTCATGCTCAGAATCTTTAGTTGTGAGCTTTGCGAGAGATGTCCCTTCCTTGTGTCATGGGATGACATCACCCACTTGTAAGCCTGAATAAATCCTGTTTGTTGGTGGTGAATTATTAAATCTCTCAGATGTAAACTGCAATCCACTATCTGAAGCAATAGTGTCAGGCAATCCATGTGTTGCAATAGGTTGATGCATTTTACAAGGTCTGCCCTTGAAAAGGGTCAGTAAATACAACATGAAGCCATGACTAGCTTTATTTGTTTCTGTCATCTCCCCCTGATGCACCAAGTTGTTGTTGTTGTTAAGTACCGTCGAGTCGGAGTCGACTCATGACGACCCTCTGGATAGCTATCCTAAATTGTGTTTGGTCTTCAGTCAGTCTTCAGTCACAGTCCATGCGCCAGGACATGTGGTTAAGTCTCAAAACCTGACAAATCTCACAACTCCTGAATGCTCAGTATCACTGTTCAATCCTGCATTGCCCTGCTAATCTCAGAATCAAAATCCAAAAGTCCCCAGGTTTGCCAGTTTATATGTGATTGGTTTACTTGACTTTGTCGCTATGACCTAAGTCAAGGTACTTATCTTTGAACAGATACTCAGCTCAAGAGTCTTCTTGCAGAACACGAGGAGGCTGATCTTACACAATGGTGTTGATGCTTTTTCACTCAACATACAGCTCTTGTTCAAGGCTGAACTATACTAATTAGGCAAATTAGAAGGATTGCAGCTTTGTTATTGAAAATTAACTACCTCTCTTTCCACTTACCCACTGCAAAGGGAAAAAGACTATTCAAATGCAGTATTGGCTGCTGAGAGTGAAAAACAGGATAAGCCAGTTTCCATCTTCCAGGAGTAGGTTGCAGGGCATAAGAGGAATTAGTGGAGAATCCAGAGGCAATACAATTTGAAAGCTGCACTGCATGTATGTTTACTTACTCTCCTGGATGTCACAGAACATAAAAGTATAAGCCTTCGTTTTAATTTCTATTTCCATATGGAAACCACTGATTGTTATATCAGTTTGATTAGATTTTAAACTAATCATATAAATGATAAGCTTGAATAACAAAGAGAATGTGTAAGGACATTAAGCTAATTAATAGCAACCATTACATTCAAAATTTAATGTTGGAGGATATTTCCTTAATGTGCTGAAGGGTTCTGGCACACAGTTTGACAGTGTGGGAATGCCAAGTTATTTAAGGCTGTTAGTTATTTGCTCTATTTAATGCGGTAATCACTGCTGCATACACAGATGCTAATGATCTATGTCTAACAGTGAATATGGAGCCTAAAACGGAGAGGAAGAGTCTTCCTCTACCACAGAGTGTCTGATACGACCAGTTAGGATAACTTGCAAACTCATCACATCCAGGTACATTTGATGATACTTTTTCGCAGAAGTTCTTTCTAGTAATTTGGAAGACACAATGGGATCAATATTTAAAAGGCACCTAGACATTTGGTGATGTGCCGAATGTCTAGGAGCTTGCTGTTCATGACTTTTATTGGCATTATATTTAGAGCAGGATTTAAATATCCCTCTCTATGCATAATTATTTTTATTTATTTATTTGTATGTTTTTTTATACCGCCCCTTCCAGAGAGCAGCAGGGAGGGTGGGTTTAGGGTGTTCTAGGGGCAGAGTCCATTTTCAGCACCTAACACCTAGGGGTATGTTTACTAAAGCGCAGTAATGTTACTGTCGTTAAGTGCCCCGGTAATGTTTCGGATGTCCATATAAAGGAGTGGGTGGTGCAGCGTTAAGGCAAGCCTGGTATGGTAACGTGCATTACAAACGCCCTGGTCTTACTGCACATTAACATCACAGCCGACGGGAAGCAGCAGTGCGTCCGAAGGGGTTGCAATCAAAGGCGTGCAGACAGTAGAAGACATGCTGAGGGATGTGCAGACATGGTGCCACATGAGAAACGGAGCTGTAGGTGTAAGGCCATAGACCACAGGCAGCTGATATCGCAGTCTGTAATGGGGACGTGAGCCACAGATAAACACATGCACACATACCATGAAATGGTGTGCAGTGAAAACAGCATGCAGAGGAGTAAACAACCTTAATGGAAAGGTCGTCAGGGGTTGGTCTACAGGGCCAGCTGTGTGGATGGTGTGTGTACAAGGGCAAAATGGGCAAGTGATCCTCTCACTCACGAATCTAATCCACATGGTCCCCCCCAACAGAGCAAGAAGAACATCAGCTGTAAACTTACTAGCAATACCAAAGGCTTCAACAAAGTCCAACACGAACACCACAAACAGGGCATTCAGTTTTTATGTACCAAAATGCTGGAACACCCTACCCCCTGACATTAGAGCCATTACCAATCTATATCAGTTCAGAAAGGCTCTCAAAACATACCTTTTCTGCCAATATTTCCCAGACAGCAACTGAACTAGATATCCCCTCCAAGAAATGACCCAATCTAGAAATGCCCTCACACTGCAGTGTAGATAGTTTATGTATATAGTTAACCCAGTTATCCAAGTTTGTACTCCTGTTCAATGTAAAACCTGACAGTTTGTCGTTATGGTCGTTTTGTTATGATGTAAACCGCGCTGATTCTAAATAGCGCGGTATATAAGAAACTGTAATAAATAAATAAGAGGGAATTAAACCAGCACACTGAAGAGCCCAAATGCAGCTCACAGACACCAATACCAAACCACTGAGCCACCTGCCCACCCAAACAGCCCAAAGAAAAGGACCATATGTAACAGCAAGCATGTGACGGATAGGCTGCATCAAGGGGACACTGCAGTGTACAGTGAAGAGAAGGAAGGGTGTGTGGAGAAGTGACGAAGCCGGAGCCATTGTATGGTAAGGTGAGCAGAACAAACAAAAAGAAAGGAAAAGGAACTTGTGGGAAACAAACCCACAACCTATGTTGGCTCCACACACGTCTGCAACCACTATCCCAAACAACCACAACAAGCACAATGCAAATATGTTCCACCAAGTGGCCATCGTGACTGCTATATTATCACTGATAATATATATAACATAATATCATAAGATCATAAGATAAGATATATAACATAATATCTGGGATATATTTTGTATCATATCCCAGATATGATGATATCTGGGATAGGATACAAAAGTGTGGGAATTGAACTGGGACCTTAGTGTGTCCAAAAACAGTGCCTCAAACATCATGCTAAACATGCACAACACCTGCCATGGGAAGAATTACAAATAAAGAGAATGTATGTACCTGCCTGCAATGTATCAGCAGGTTGTCAGTTCAGTCTCACTGGACTGTGATCGAGTTGCATGTTGTGTACATATCTGTTGTGGTTTAAAGTACTTGATGTCACTGTTTGGGTATTAGATTTGGCTCATGCTAAATGCATGTGTCAGACGTCTGCTGCCGTCACATCAAAAACCCTGTGCAATTTTCCAAAGCTCACCCAAAACAGAAATGATCTCAGATGAATGTCTCTGCCCTCTGCATGTTATGAAAGAAATCACGAGAAATGACCTGTGTTGGCAAGTACATACAGATGCTGCAGTACATGCAGGTGAGTGTCTCATGCTGCATTCCAACAAGTGTTATTTGCACTGGGCAGTGCTGTGTACAAGGACAGTGCAAGAACTCTGATGCTAGGCCCTTACAACCTTTCACTGTGGAAACTCAACAAACAATGCCACAGCATGTGCCTGCCTGCAATGTGTGAACATGCAGGCACCTTCCTATCTCAGCAGTTGATGTGCTGGTGTGTAGTGCAGATATGGGAAGGACTCAAAGTATGTTGCCCGGTTTCTTGTACAATCACTGATATGTCCGAAGTCCATCTCCAGGATAGATCTTGTGTTGGAGTTGGACTATGTGCATTGTGCTGTATGTCCCTCATTACAGTCCTACATTCTGCAGGCCTGATTGCCATGTGCTTGTGTGCAGACAATATGTAGTAATTTTGAGTCACCAACACTGATGACCTATGCCATGCCCTATATTACATTCCTGCCTGTTTTTTCACCTTGCCAATCCAGCACATACATACCCTGAATCAACAGTGGAGGTGTATGGTGAGCCTCAGATGTGGGTGGGATGGTGGGTGTGCAAGGAGTTACAAGTGGGGGCTGTGTGTTGCTCATCAACCAGGATGCACATTGCTGAATTTGTCATAGGCCATCTATGTCCTCGGTAGGCCTGTCAGATAGGGATGTTATTTGACCTACAAGGTGCCAAAAATCATCCTGGAAGTGGGGTAACATCTGTAGACAGCATGGAAAAAGAAAGGAAGGGATGCAGGAACTGACATGCAGCTGAAACCTGGCTATGGGGTGGCATATTGTGACTCTGGCAGCATAGAAATAACATTGTTGGTTGCTAGGCTGGGATTTGAGCTCCATAATGGAGCTGCAGTTACATGGAGACACAACCCCATGCAACTGTTTTGCCATTATGGGGCCCTGCTGTATGGGCTGTGCATCATCCTGCTGTGGATCTCATTAGAATTGTGCCATGGAATGCATGTTGAGGCTGTAATGCCTCATTCTGTTCATGTGGGTGCAACTTACACCTGTTATATCACTATCTCATCTATTGCTGTATGCCCCGATGAAGAGTGGCTGTACAGGGTCTGTATGGGTAGCATGGACTGAGTATGTGTGTTTCAAACACAATGGGGGTTATTCTGAGACACAAATTGTGGGGATGGATGTCCCAATGGGATGTCTATCCCCGCTATCCGTGCTAGCTGCAGCCCCCGACTAACTTCCATGCCAGTTGTGAGGGGAAGTTAGTCAGGGCAGAGAAGAGGCAGCCCAGGAGCAGAGAAGAGGCAGCCCAGGGGTGAAGAGTGGGCGGGCAGTGGGTAGTCGCCGGCTCTGGACTTACAGGGCTGATTCTAATGTTAGCCCTGTGTGTCCAGGGCCGGCGAAATGGCCGGAGACGTTATTCCACTTCCAAGATTAGAATCAGGCCAAATGTGAATGCAGCATGAAAAACAAATGTGTGCAGTGATGTTGGTAAGCAATCATGAAGATGATAGCTCCCTTGCCCCCCTGATGATATCTGGGATATGATACAACAGTCCATTGTATGGGCAAAGGTAATGCATGCATATATGAGGTGGCTGTGTGCACCAGGGGTGCTGCTGACAGTCCCACATGTTTTGTCACAGGGGATATGGATCCTGTGCAAGAAATAGGAGGCTAAATATGAGCATACTCAAAACCTGCCATCTATGCCTCTGACACTGTGTTAGTTAGCTGGCAACATTTTCTTTCCATTAAGGGATGTCTGTGTGAATCACAGGTCAGATATCAGTAATTAAGGCTCTGTTGCTGTATGATGTGTGCAGAAATATGAGCTTCATAGTTACCTCTGAGAAATGACCAGGTGAAAGACAAATGGTGTACTACCCCTCATGGCAGTGAATTTGTGATCAAACACATTGCTCTCACATCCCAACATTAGCGGTGTGCACCTTTGTACATGCACTGTGTCATGGAGATTTGAATGATGCATACCATATTTGACAAACCTTGCAGCTCACAGATATGTTATATATCCACACTGACCATTGATGACCTTTGTGATGTTGTGACGGCAGTGCGGTGAGTGAGTTGACGGGCATGTGAAGATGTGTCCCGCATTACCCATGGAATCCCCATATCACATATGTTACAAAGCTGTAAATGTGTGTAGGCAATGTTAAAAAAATGATGTTGTGAGTTGCAGGGACAATAACCTCTTGGATGTGGTGCAGGATGTTTCGGTCAGTGCATGCCCCCTGATGGCCTGCTAGATAGCAATGAGAAGGTGTACCCACAGAAGATGCTGCCGCTATATGTCAGCGTTAATGAAAGCAAATGCTGCTATGGCTCATGGAATATATGTTCCATGGACAGATGTCTGAGTTAGATGTGACTGCCAAGCTTATGTATGGATGCTATGTGCTAAAATATATGGTGCCCGATGTTCATCTGGACAGTGCAAAGCATTGTGTCAGTGCATAGCCTGACCGCCATCCATCTAACCTGGATTTCAATGCTGTAGTCATATGTGGCTCCCCATTGAAAATCAGGGTCCTCACACACAAACTGGAAGGTGCAGGAGCTAACCAGGTAGCCAAATTTTCCAGGCTAACCACTTAGACCCTATGCCTTAAAGATAGGTGAGGAAAATCCGTGCCTAGCTTTAAGGAACAGATGGCTATGTGTGCTGCATAGAAAAATGTTGCTACCCACCAAGCATTTTAATATGCCCTGCCACAAAAAGCCCCTAACATGCCCTGATGCCAACCATATAGCATATGGGTGTGTTAGGGAGCAACTTGGGATCTCAGAAGGGCAACATCTGAATAGGTGCTTTCCCAAAATCACCAATAAGCCATTTACACAGGTAACCACGACAGTTACCTGTGTAAATGCCTTCCGAAATCTGCACAATGATCTACAATATTAAGATGAAGGTAGTTATGAGAAGCACATGTGCTGGTCCAGTAAAAAACCTGTCTCTCACAAGTGCAGAATTAACTCAATAAAACAGCTTTGGGATGTCCCAGTATGCCTCTACTTCCATGATGCTTACCGGTAATAAAATGTATACAGAATATAAACTCTAATCAATATCTGAAAATACTGATAAGCACATCATAAAATGGCCTTTGCCATGTGTGTGACAAATTGTCATGAGACACACAGGATGAAGCACAAATGTGACACCGTAAGCTGCATTCAATCCAAAAAAGATTTATGTATTTGGAAACAATAGGTCAACATGGTCTGTGTAATGGACAAACAGGGAAATTATGGTACAGTAGCCTTCACAAAATGCACACAATGTGATGTCACTGTGTCACAACATATTCATGCACACACATATGCACACTGAAAATCTTCAGATGACACAGTGACACCCTCTATGCAGAGGATCACACCTGGATATGGGCAAAGAGAGATGACTCATGTTGTTGTGGTGAACCTTGTGGAGATGTGTGACAGCCTGTCATGGCCAAATTGGCCAGCACAAGGGAGTCAAGGAAATCACACACCCTATACACAACATGCCTCTGCAGCTACACACCTATTGTGATGCCATCTTCTGCTTAAATGTTTGTTGTCAGTGATAGAGCCATGGCACTGCCATAGTAAAACAAGCAAAGTGTAAATGACAGTGAGGATTGGCAGAATGAAGTTATCAGTGCTGTTGCTGCTGGACTGTCCGCTTACACTGGTCTCTGTCTCCCTGGCTGTAATGGTCTGTGGTGCATCACATCTATCTCCAAGTCTTTTTCTGCAGCCATGAGTGTCTGAAGAGAGGCTGAAGGTTTGGCGATGATGATGGCAGAATCCATAATAAGGGACTGTGACAACTAGGATGTGCCAAGGGGCTTCTTCATCCCAGCATTAAACTCTATTGCCAGGTCAGTGTGCCCCTTCTGGATGCCCTGATCCACCACTTTGATATCAACATCCTGCATTGGCATGTACCCCTCAACATATGCATCATGACTGTTTGCCTCCCCTTCTCAGGCATTATCTCCTGCTGTTGCTGTCTCATCCAACTCGTTGGTGGTGGTGACTGCAGCTGCACTGTTGGCCCTGCCACTGTGGGTGGTTCATTCTCTGTGAAAAAGATAATTGACAGGTAGGCATTCATGTAATCATGCATCATGAGGTACCATCCATGTGCCTGCAAATTTTAATTATCAAGTAGGAAACGTTCAATATGAAACCATTATATTGGCATAACACAGCTATCATTGAAGGTGTAGTACATGCAAACTGATCAGTACAGATAATGTTCACATTTTCTCAGCCACATAGACACATGTCCATGGCCATGTGTTTCAGGTGTGTTATAGTTCATCATGTGTATCAATGCAGAAGGGCAATGAATTCTCAATGAACTCTGAGTAACAAACAAGCTAATTACATAGATGGTGTTTGATGATGTTAGCCAAACATAATCTAATGTGGAGGACAGCTGGTGTGTGGTGCATGTGGTGGACAGGGCCTGTCTGGAGATGCCATTGTGTGCAACCTGTCATACCTGACACAGACGTGGTGGTTGGAAAGTGTGAGATGTGTGTGTGCATGTCCAAATATCATTGCCTGTTGTCTAAACTACATTCCATAATGTGGCAGATTTGAATGATGAAGCATTAAGATTTGCCATCAGACCAAACGTACAACATGTTTCACAAGGAACACAATGCATGACATGATCGCATCATTCACAGGGAGGCATTTGAAAGTCTGCATTATCACTGCTGTGACAGCTAAAATGCCATTCACACCTCATACCATGAACCACTAGTAAACATGCCTGTACAATGTATCTGTACGATTTGGATCTCACTGCACACACACTGCAATATACAACATATGTGCACTTGGTACCATGCCCCCTGTCTGGATCAGAGATGAAGCTACTAGGAGCAATATTATGAGCCCATCCAAGGCCACATTCATATGGTTGTTTGGACAACAATGAAAGCAAAAAGATAAATGCAACTTGTACTACTCCCACTCCTATCACACATGTACATCCAACACCATAGTTGGGAATGTCATCAACACTATGGTGTACAATTTCCACCCTCTGAGGTCCATAGGACTACATAAATGCTATATCATAGACATGGTGTATATACATGCATGAAAGATAGGTTTTGAGCAATTTCACTTTGGAACATGAGGGAACATCACCCATGTAAATGTTGTTGGGCCCAATATTTAGTTGTACAGGCTATGCACTTCAGTGGCACATAGCCTGCCCGCTGACCTCCTTAACCTGGATTTTCACTTCTGTGCCAGCAGAAGTCAAACTCCTGGTTGGCCTGCATGCCCCAGAAGCAGCAGAGACTACATGGGTAGCAGCGATTTTCAATGCTACCTGCATAGCCCTCTGAGCCTTAAAGATAAGCCCCTTCCTCTACCCCTGCTCCACCCTGGAATGCCCCTAACATGCCCCGATGCTATGTGGATAGCATCTGGGTGCATTAGGGACTTAGCTGGGATATTCAAAGGGCACTACCCATGTAGGTGCCCTTTGAATATCCCAGATATGGCTCTTATATGGGTAACTAAGGAAGTTACCCATGTAAGGGCCTTCGAATATCATGCACGTCAATTGACACTATCCCATGAATGTATATCTAAATTGTTTCTGGTGTAGATACTGTAGGTCAATGATCACATTACTACTACTACTACTACTACTACTACTATTCAGCATTTATATAGCGCTACGCACACAGCGCTGTAAAGACATACATGTAAGAGACAGTCCCTGCTCATCAGAGTCCTGCTCATCAGAGCTTACAATCTAGTCGAGACAATACAGAGCATTAGTCAATTCGGGGCAAAACAAAATATGGTATTTCCAATTCGGTCATGACAATTGACTGGAGTCAGGTCAAGATAAAGGATAGAAGTCAGGATCTGAAAGCGACAGTGAAGAGGTGGGTCTTCAACCTGGATTTGAAGAGGGCCAGGGAGGGTGCTTGGCGTATAGACATAGGTAGACTGTTCCAGGTGTAAGGTGCAGCAAGGTGAAAGGAGCGAAGTCGGGAGTTGGCGGTGCGAGTGAAAGGCCTAGATAGAAGTAATTTGTTAGAGGAACGAAGTTCCCGAGAGGGGATGTAGGGAGAGATAAGAGATGAAAGGTATTGAGGGGCCATAGAGTGAATGCATTTATAGGTCAGTAGGAGAAGTCTGAATTGGATGCGGAGTTGGATAGGGAGCCAGTGAAGTGACTTGAGAAGAGGAGTAATGTGGGCATGGCGAGACTGGCAGAAGATTAGTCGAGTAGCATTATTTTGTATAGATTGAAGGGGAAAGAGATGGCACATGGGGAGACCAGCAAGGAGTAGGTTGCAGTAGTCGAGGCGAGAGGAGATTAAGGAGTGGATAAGGTTTTTGGTAGTGTGTTCAGAAAGGAAGGGGCGGATTTTACAAATGTTGTAGAGAAAGAAGCGGCAGGTCTTAGCTGCGAGCTGGATATGTGTGGAGAAGGAGAGAGAGGTGTCAAAGATAACCCCCAGATTGCGGGCCGAGGGAACAGGAAGGATCCTAGATCCATCCACGGAGACTGAGAAAGGGGGAAGAGGAGGGGAGGAGTTGGGGGGAAAGACATGGAGTTCAGTCTTGGCCATGTTAAATTTCAAGCAGTGGTGAGATATCTAGGCAGTGATGTCAGAAAGGCAGGCAGAGATCTTGGTCTGGATTGCTGGAGAGATAGTAGGCGTAGAGAGGTAGATTTGGGAGTCATCAGCATAGAGATGGTACCGAAAGCCATGGGAGGAGATAAGCATGCCAAGGAATTGGGTATAGAGAGAGAAAAGGAGGGGGCCCAAGACATATCCCTGGGGTACACCAACATGGAGCGGGGTGGGAGAGGAGGAGGAGCCACCAGAGCATACACTAAAGGAGCGATGGGAGAGGTAGGAGAAGAGCCAGGATAGTACATAGCCCTTGAAACCAAGCGAGGAGAGGGTGGTGAGGAGAAGATTGTGGTCAACAGTGTCAAAGGCAGCGAAGAGGTTGAGAAGGATGAGCACAGAGTAGAGGCCCATGGATTTAGCCAGGAACAAGTCATTGGAGACTTTTGTAAGAGACATTTCAGTGGAGTGTAAGGGACAGAAGCCGGATTGTAGTTGGTCCAGGAGGGCCTGGGAGGTGAGGAAGTTGAGCCAGCGGCGGTGGACTGCTCATTCTAGTAGTTTAGATATGAAGGGAAGGAGGGAGATGGGTCGATAGTTAGAAGGACAGGTGGTATTGCGTGAGGGTTTCTTGAGGAGAGGTGTGACAACAGCATGTTTGAAGTCTATGGGGACAGTTGCAGTGGAGAGTGAAAGGTTGAGAATATGAGAGATGGAGGGGACAACGGTGGGGGAGATGAGGTGTAGGAGATGGGTGGGGATAGGGTCAGAGGAACAGGTGGTGGGTTTGGAGGAGGAAGGAAGGAGTGCAGTTTCCTCTTCAGAGATCGTAGGGAGGGAGGAGAGAGTAGCAGAGGAAGTATGGATGGGGGGAGAGAATTGGGTAGGGGGAGATAGATGAGGAAGTGGGGAATTGGAGGGCAATCTTGTGGATTTTGTCATGGAAGTAGTCGGCTAGGGTTTGGGCAGAAAGGGAGGATGGGACCAGGGGCGGGGGCACCTTAAGGAGAGATTTGAGGGTGTTAAAGAGGCAGCGAGGATCAAAGGCAAGAGAGTTAGTCAGATGGATGTAGTATTCTTGTTTGACAAGTGCTATGGCTGACTGGAAGGAGCCAAGCATGAATTTGAAGTGTAGAAGGTCTTCTGGGGAGCGGGATTTGATCCAAGCACGTTCAGCAGAACGGGCACAGGTGCGTAAATAGCGGGTTGTGGATGAAAGCCATGGCTGGGGAGCAGAACGTCTGACAGGACGTGGGGTGAGTGGGGCAAGAGTGTCTAGAGCCGAGGATAGTGCAGTATTATAAGAGGTTACTGCCTCGTCGATGGACTTGGAGGACATAATGGAGGAAAGAGATGGAGAAATGGTGGAGGAGAGAGTCAATGGATCAATATTATGAAGGTTTCTAAATTGGTCGGAGGAGACAGAATGAGGTTGAGATGGCGGAAGCTGAAGATTAAAGGTTAAAAGGTGATGGTCAGATGAGGGAAGGATTGAGTTATGGAAGTTTGAGGGAGAGGAATTAGAGAAGAGTATCAGGTCAAGGCAGTGGCCGTGCAGGTGGGTGGGGGCAGTGGAGCAAAGTTGGAGGTCAAACGAGGAGGTGAGGGCCAGGAGCTTTAAAGCATGGGGATCAGACGGGTTATTGACGTGAATGTTAAAATCGCCAAGAATAAGAGTGGGGGAAGAGGGATCCAGAAAGACAGAAAGTCGGTAAGGAAGGTGGATGCGGATTTGTCGGGTGGGTGATAGATAACTGCTACTCAGAGGGGAAGTGGTCTGAAGAGCAATGTTCCCTCTAATTTTCTGTAGGCTGTGTGCGCATAAAATATCAGCTGTGTGCAGCTTTTGAAGGAAGGTTAAATTTTTGTGCGTCACATAACGACACTCGGAGTTATATACTTTAAAATTTGACTACACATCAGAATACAGTATGTACACCACATTGATTTTAATCAAATTAAATGAAAATAGACGACTACTAAATGAAGCAGGAAATTTCTAGTAATTACAATCATAACTTTTAAATTTTAAGACATCTGTGTTGTTTTCTATCAGAATCAGAGCCGTAATTTTTGTGCGCTCTGTTTTAAAGTATGTGCGCTCGCTCCACGAGGTGTGTGCGCGCGCACACGCGCACAGCTTAGAGGGAACAGTGCTGAAGAGGTGAATGGAGTGGACTTCAAAAGAGAGGGAGGAGTGTGACTGAGGCAGCGGGAGGGGTTGGAATTTGCAAGAGGGAGAAAGTAGAAGCACAACATCACCAACGCAGCCAGTGGATCGAGGTGTATGGGGGAACTGGTAACCCCCGTGGCAGAGAGCAGCAGTGGATGTGGTATCATCTGGGAGGAACCAGGTCTCAGTTAAGGACGGAAGATGTAGCGCATTCGAGATAAAGAGATCATGAGTAAAAGCAAGTTTATTAGAGACTGAGCATGCGTTCCATAAGGCACATGAGAACGGGAGAGTGGAGGGGGAAAGGAGAGGGATATGGATGAGGTTGGACAAGTTATGTGAGGATTTATTTTCAGGGTAAGAGAGCGGTCTAGGGGGGCCATTAAGTGAGGATCTATTTCCAGAGTAAAACAGAGATCTAGAGGGGCCAGGGTAATGGTGGGTGTCTCTGGATGAGTGTGCCCTCCATGAGGCACATGAGAGAGGTGAAGTGAAAGGGAAATGAAGGGGGATGTTGATGATATTAGATAGGTTACGTGAGGATCTCTTCTTAGAGTGAGACAGAACTCTAAAAGGGCTAGGGTTGGGGTTGATATCTCTGGATGAGTGATTGGGGCATGAGTGAGGGAGGGTAGAAGGGGAAAGGAGAGGAATATGGATGAGATTAGATAAATTACGTAAGGAACTCTTCTTAGAGTGAGAAAGAAATCGAGGGGGGCCAGGGTTAGGGTTGATATTACTTGATGAGAGAAGAAGAAGGAGTAGTAGAGAGCGAGGTAAAGCAGAGGCAGTACGGCGGAAGCAAGGGTGAGGTTGCCTTAAAGAGAGAGGGGCTGGTTGAATGAGGGGAGGGTGTGATGAAACTCAAGAGCAGATGCTAGGTTAGAATGGAGGGAGAAGTGAGGAAGGTAGAGGGAGAATAGGGGGAGAGGAGTGAGGGTGCTGGTAGGAGGGGAGGCAATTGGGGAGTATGAGGAAGAGAAGGACAATGTGATGTGGGGCCATAGAAGAGGAGTAGTATGGGCTATGCAGCATATGTTATCTTACAAGCAATGAGGTGGCTAAGGATTCTACACACTATGCAGTATATGTTGAGTTACAAGTGGGGACTACCCGCTATGCAGTGTAGGTTAAAATACAAGCAATGGGAGTCTATAGCCTGTGCAGCAAGGTTCAACACAAGCAATGGGTAGCAAAGTTCAATGCAAGCAAATGCAAGCAAGCAAAGTACAATGCAGGCAATGGGTAGCAAGTTCAATGCTAGCAATGGGTAGCAAGTTCAATGTAAGCAATGGGTAGTAAGGTTCAATGCAAGTAGTGGGTAGCAAGGAGTCTATGGCCTGTGCAACAGAGTTAATTGCAAGTAATGCGGTAGCGATAGTGAGGGAGTGATGGGTAGTAATGGAGTCACTAGGCTGTGAGCAGCAGTGGTGGGTGCTTACTTCGTATGGGAGCTGGTTGGGGTTCAGGAGCCGAGGTGTGGAGGAGCGTTTGTTCCTGCTCTGCTCCTTGACGCTTCCCAGGTGATCTGCTGGTGCTGGGTTTGACAGCTCACGCCAGGGCCCCTTTGGTCCCCGCCTCTTTAAAGGGCGCCCTCCTCTTTAACGGGCCGCTGGCCCGATGTGGGATCTGGCGTGCGGGTGTGCGTCTGATGGCGCCCTCCTCTTTAAAGGGCTGATGGCCCGACGTGGGATCCGGCATGCGGCTGTGCACCCGATGGCGTCCTCCTCTTTAAAGGGCCGATGACCCGACGTGAGATCCAGCGTGTGGCTGTACGCCCGATGGCACCCTCCTCTTTAAAGGGCCAATGCCCCGACATGGGATCCGGCGCACTACATCTTGACAACATCATCATTTGGGTTGTGAAAAGGGTACATTTCTACAAAATCACAACTGTGAAGGTCCATGTAGTACAGATGATATTTACGATATGCATGCATAAAGGGTGCAGGGGCTGGTGTGGACATTAGCTGTGTATAATGGGTACGCCAGCCCCCCCACAGGCATGTCTATCTTTCAACCCAATGGATATATGGCTCGGAAGATGCAGCCATGTGAGCCATGCTGCATGCGTGAACATGTGTCAGCATCTGTACAAAGGCAACTTGAAAACACACACAAACCATGACACACAGTAGCTGAGACAAGGGCATTCATCTCTGTACCTTATAGAGTTGTCAAATAACGTGTGTGGCAATAGATGAATCATGTGGGCTAGATTATGACCTGTGTCTAGTGGGGATGTAGGTCTGATGAGTAAATGAGCATCCCGGGGTCAGCTGTGAAAGACATTTCTTGCATGGGGGTGTATTGGCATGGTAACAGGACATCATGGCCCTGAGTCTCCATGCAGGAGTCTGTGTGGGCCAGCTGTGTGTGTGGCTGGATTTCTGGTGACTCTGATGCATGTAATGGCTGGTATGTACAGGTGTGGGGCAACATATTCTGTTCCTGTTGGCACTGCTAGGCTCATTGCTATCATGGTCAGGTCAATTGTCAGGGCTGTCTATGTTGTGTTCCTAATCTGATTGCATACCTGTCTTGGTTTTTATGGCACACTAATGTATCCGTAGTGACATTGCATCTGACTGCTATGGCAATGTGCCTCTGACTGTGAGTTCTGTCAGACGGCTGCCTGGGTGAGAATCTTCACAGTCTTGTCAAGTGCATATATCTATATGATTTGCAAGGTATTGTGGGCAATGTAGTTCATTCACACCAGACACAGCTGCTGACAATAATTTAGTTGTGCTCTTGGGTAAAGCCAATAAGATATTTATTTATGGGGTTATTTCTCCCAACACAGATATGCTTGGTAGCACATAAATTAGGTAACTTGCTTTCAGTGTTAACTTGGAAAAACAAAGTCAAAATCAGGAAAACAACAAATGAAAAGTCACAAAGCAAGAAACAAACTGTTCTTTTCAGGTTAACTTCTGATTACTTCCCACATAGATAGAGAAGTGATTCTCTCCTAGCTCACAAGCAATTAGGTAAGGCTTAATTGCTAGCAGTTACCAGCTGAAACCCCTTAGCTGGCTTGCCTTCCACTGTGTGGGTCAAATCCTGCTTCAGGAGCTTTTCTGAGTAGATTAAAGAACAAATTTGTATTTCTTTGTGATGGTTGCTGTACTTTATAACAGAAAGTTACCAACGGAGTTTAGATAGAGAGCAGTCCATATAAACAGGATCCTCATCTGCTATTATTCCCCCTTGTTCAACAAGCATGGGTTCAATATCATGGATTGGCACAGATGAATCTCTCAATGGAGCATTTTCAGGAGAATACTTGTTTCCCTGCTGTCTTTCAAGGTTATAGCTAGGGCATAGATCAGTGTTCATACCTGAGCTTCCATTGCTGCTAGAGTTCCTCTCTATATAGCCTGGCCAGTATGTAGTCCAGTTCTTATGTCCAGCCTTACAATCCAGATACCTGGACACTGGATCTCTCTTCACATACCTTCTGGCACAGGTCTTAGAGTCCCTTCCACGTGCAGCCGTCTCCCTCACAGGTAGCCTCTGGTGATTCCTAGCTCTGCAGCACCATTCCTCTGGCTTTCCCCAGTCCAATGGTATATGCTGGCCCTTGGAATACCTCCCAGTATACGTACTGCTTTGGACTCTTCTAGACCTCTCAAAGGCTTTTCTCTTCCTTCTTCCAAAGGGTCTCTTTCCCTCTCTGTCCGTCCGGTTTGGCTTCTGCTTCTGATGATCCTTCAGATGAAACTGATGATCAAACTCAAACTGATTCTCAGGATACTGAGGACAATTCTCTGGATATCCAAGTTGATCATGAAGATGGTCATCTGTAGAATAAACTCTATTCTTATTCTGCTTAGATGAGTGATCCTCCCTAACACAGCGCAGCTGTGCTGAATCAGGCCTTGCCCTTTGAGATGAGGGTTCCATCCTAGAACAGCGCAGCTGTGCTGAATCGAGCCCTGCCCTTTGCAATGAGTGCTTGGGGATTACCTCATAGCCCTTTTGATTGAACACACGTTTTCTCACTTCAGCTCCTCTCATGGCTGTGGGAAACCTGGTGCATTCTGGGACTGGTAGTCTTTTATGGCAAAATTCTGTTTTCTCATTTCTACCAGCACTGACAGGTTGCTTGTTCAGAGACACTTCACCTTTTCTATAGCCCCTTCCTGAGCTATGATAAGCTTCCTTATCACATACCCCCCTGCTTAAGTTATTACGGACTGGTTTAACTGGTGAAACTTCTTTCCTACAGTCTGTAATACCTACGAGAGTGTTATCGTTTTGAAGCTCACTTACTTCCTGACTGGCTTCAGGGTCATTATTATTTACAGGCCTCTCCTTCCAAGACTTAAGTACATTAATATGGTAGGTCTGCCTACGCCCTCTTGCATTTTCTACCATATAAGATACTGGGCTCACTTGTTTAACAACCTTCCATGGCCCTTTCCACTGTACTTCAAATTTTGGAGCTGTACCTGCTACTTGAACCAAAACCATTTCACCAATGCTTAATTGGCGGCTTTTGGCCTTCCTATCATACCACCCTTTCTGGCGAACTTGACTGTCCTGCAGGTTCCTCTCAGCAACCTGCGACGTCCTTTTCAAACGTGCCCTCAGGTCACGTAGAAACTGTGGCACTTCCTGACTTCCTGGTTCAGGATCAATCCATTGTTCCCTCAAAATATCTAATAAACCCCGTGGAGCCCTACCATACATCAATTCATAGGGAGTTACACCTAGGGATACCTGAATTCTTTCCCTGCAGGCATACAAGGCAAAGGGCAATAACATATCCCATTCTTTTACCTCTCCTGCTAACCCCCTTCTCAACATTTGTTTGAGAGTTTGGTTGAATCTCTCCACCAAACCGTTTGATTGTGGATGGTAGGCTGAGGTTTTCACGTGATGAATGCCAAAGGCATCCCAGACCTGGGCCAAATATTTGGATACAAAATTGGACCCTCGGTCAGTCAACACCTCTCTTGGGAATCCCACTTCACAAAACAATTTTACTAGCTCTAAAGCTATTGTTTTTGCAGAAACATTCCTCAATGGTATGGCCCAGGGAAACCTTGTTGCCTGATCTACCATAACTAGGATGTATTGGAAACCTCGGGGCGTTTTGACTAATGGGCCTACAATATCCATGGCAATGCGACCAATTGGGTCTGTAATAATTGGCATGGGAATCAATGGCACCACCGGTGGGTGAGCCACTGTAACTCGCTGATACGCTGGACACGCAGCACAAAACTGGGCAGTTTCTTTGAAAATACCTGGCCAGTAAAAACGCTTAAGTATTTGATCCAGCGTTCCTTGCATCCCTTTATGACCTCCCACTGGATGATCATGTGCTAGTCTAAGTACTAGCCCTTTGAAAGTTGTGGGTACCACCAATTGTTTACGTATGGTCCCATTTCTGGGGTCCTGACTCTCTCTCTATAATATTTCATTATCTAGTCTGAATCTGGGCAATTCCTCCCTGACCTCCTGAGCATACTTAAAAGCTCGGGTGAGAGCTTGATCAGCTCGCTGCTCTTGTGGAAAGTTAGGAAACTTTGCCACTAACTCAGCTGGCACCCAGGGTAAACTTTGACCAGCTAACATCTCAGCCCTACCCTGTGCTCTGCAAAGTCTCTCACGCCGCTTTTGTGCTTTCAACTTTCTTACTTTACCAGATGATGGGGTTATCTAATCATCATGAGAGGGTAAGTCTCCTAATAACTCTGCCTGCTCCCCCTCCTCCTTCTGCTGGCTCTCTATCTTAGCCTGCGAGCGGGTGGATACAAGGCCCCTCTTATTACCCATAGTTTGGCCTTCTGGAAGCTTAACATCTTTTTAGCTAGGGACTGAGGACTTCCAAAAAAAGGCCCGGGAGCTATTTCTATTAATCCTTCTCCCTCCTTCTTTCCTAGCCCTTTCACTAGCCCCTGCTTAAATCTTGGCCAGTCCTTTCCTAGAACCAAATCAAAGGGTAGCCTAGGCACCACTTCTAACAGGACTTCCTCTTGTTCCCCTAGGCACTTAACTATTAGCCTATAGGTGGGATATGATGTTGCAGCACCATGAATGCATCTGATGTGAACTTGGCTTTCAGGGGTTCTAGGCACAAATCCTTCTTGGGCATCTATCCTCTTCCAAAGCCTTTTTGACATCATACTCTGGTCTGCCCCAGAGTCTAACAAAGCATTTGTGGTAATTCCTTGCACATCAACCATCAAAAGAAATCCTTCTTTGGGCTGTTTTACATCCACACCCACTAAGCTAGTGTGTGTCTGGCATCCCTTTTCTAAATGGCCCCATTTTCCACATTTGAAACATTTCTTTCTATTCCACTGTGTCATCTGGTTTGATACAGTACATTCATTTTCAGAAACATTTTTAATTATTCTCTTTTCTGATACAGCACATCTAGCCTCAGGACCAATCTTCAGAGGGCCACCCATTCTATGGCAAGCCTGCGTGGCTTCCAAGAATCTCTCTGCTAGCATGGTTGCCTCTCCAAGATTTTGGCAATTTTGCTGTATAAGGAAAGTGTGCAAATCTTTAGGCACCCCAGACATAAATTGTTCGAGCATTATAATGTCTAATAACATTTCTACCGTCTTTTGCTCAGGCTCCAACCATTTTACAGCTAAACTTCTGATTCTCTGACTCAGAGCCCTGGGTGTCTCACCCACTCTCAATGTAGTAGCTCTAAACATTCGCCTATACTCTGAAATAGACAACCCTAGGCGATCTCTAATAGCAGCCTTTACATCCTTATAATTCAAAGCCTGGGCTGCTGGCATTGCTCTGTAAGCTGCAAGCGCCTCTCCAGTTAATGAGGCTGCCAGCCTTACTGCCCACTGGGTCTCTGGCCATGCTAATGCTTGTGCCACTCTTTCAAAGGCTCTAGAAAATCATCAACATTATCATCTGGAGTTAGCTTCCCAAAACTAAATGCCCCAATCCCTTGATTGAGTCCCACACTGTCCACATGTGGTGTACCAGTATTTACTGCTGGTCTTGCATCTGTTCCACTTTGGTTCTTCAGCTCAACTAGGGCTTGCACCAGATCAAGCACTGGCCTCTGCTGGTCCATTAAGGCTCTCATAGCAGTGTCCTGAGCCTGCTGTGCTAGCTCCTGCTGCCTGCTGAACTGGGCTGCCATCCACTGAGCTAGTTCCTTTGAATCCATCTTGAACCCTGTAAGAAAATACAAAGAAAAAAACACAGTGCACCAACTTCCAAACAGGTGTTTTTTTTCTACACTCTTTTTTTTTTTAATTACCCTGTGCTTACTCCCATCCACCACTAGACATGCCCAGGTACTTATTACCTTGTCTCAGTGATGAATCCAGCTCTGCACAGGGTCTTTTCCTCCTGGGACAGCTTCCTGGAACAACCCCTTTTCGTCCAAAGTGTAGTTGAGGGAAAATCTTTTTTTTTTTTACAGCTTTAAACTTGAACTTTAGTTGTAATCCTCAGCAAGTAAATCCCTTTTGTGCAAAAGCAATCCAAAAAACTACGCCATTTGTCAGACGGCTGCCTGGGTGAGAATCTTTACAGTCTTGTCAAGTGCATATATCTATATGATTTGCAAGGTATTGTGGGCAATGTAGTTCATTCACACCAGACACAGCTGCTGACAATAATTTAGTTGTGCTCTTGGGTAAAGCCAATAAGATATTTATTATGGGGTTATTTCTCCCAACACAGATATGCTTGGTAGCACATAAATTAGGTAACTTGCTTTCAGTGTTAACTTGGAAAAACAAAGTCAAAATCAGGAAAACAACAAATGAAAAGTCACAAAGCAAGAAACAAACTGTTCTTTTCAGGTTAACTTCTGATTACTTCCCACATAAATACAGAAGTGATTCTCTCCTAGCTCACAAGCAATTAGGTAAGGCTTAATTGCTAGCAGTTACCAGCTGAAACCCCTTAGCTGGCTTGCCTTCCACTGTGTGGGTCAAATCCTGCTTCAGGAGCTTTTCTGAGTAGATTAAAGAACAAATTTGTATTTCTTTGTGATGGTTGCTGTACTTTATAACAGAAAGTTACCAACGGAGTTTAGATAGAGAGCAGTCCATATAAACAGGATCCTCATCTGCTATTATTCCCCCTTGTTCAACAAGCATGGGTTCAATATCATGGATTGGCACAGATGAATCTCTCAATGGAGCATTTTCAGGAGAATACTTGTTTCCCTGCTGTCTTTCAAGGTTATAGCTAGGGCATAGATCAGTGTTCATACCTGAGCTTCCATTGCTGCTAGAGTTCCTCTCGATATAGCCTGGCCAGTATGTAGTCCAGTTCTTATGTCCAGCCTTCCAATCCAGATCCCTGGACACTGGATCTCTCTTCACATACCTTCTGGCACAGGTCTTAGGGTCCCTTCCACGTGCAGCCGTCTCCCTCACAGGTAGCCTCTGGTGATTCCTAGCTCTGCAGCACCATTCCTCTGGCTTTCCCCAGTCCAATGGTATATGCTGGCCCTTGGAATACCTCCCAGTATACGTACTGCTTTGGACTCTTCTAGACCTCTCAAAGGCTTTTCTCTTCCTTCTTCCAAAGGGTCTCTTTCCCTCTCTGTCCGTCCGGTTTGGCTTCTGCTTCTGATGATCCTTCAGATGAAACTGATGATCAAACTCAAGCTGATTCTCAGGATACTGAGGACAATTCTCTGGATATCCAAGGTGATCATGAAGATGGTCATCTGTAGAATAAACTCTACTCTTATTCTGCTTAGATGAGTGATCCTCCCTAACACAGCGCAGCTGTGCTGAATCAGGCCTTGCCCTTTGAGATGAGTGTTCCATCCTAGCACAGCGCAGCTGTGCTGAATCAAGCCCTGCCCTTTGCAATGAGTGCTTGGGGATTACCTCATAGCCCTTTTGATTGAACACACGTTTTCTCACTTCAGCTCCTCTCATGGCTGTGGGAAACCTGGTGCATTCTGGGACTGGTAGTCTTTTATGGCAAAATTCTGTTTTCTCATTTCTACCAGCACTGACAGGTTGCTTGTTCAGAGACACTTCACCTTTTCTATAGCCCCTTCCTGAGCTATGATAAGCTTCCTTATCACAGTTCCCATATCCAACTGTTAATAGCCAGACCCATTACCCAGATGCATGTGTGCTGCTATGAGTTGACATGGTCTTGTGTCATGGTCTGCTGTGGGCTCTGGTTATCCCTATGCACCCACTCAGAATCATTTCTCATATGTTGTTCCTATTCAAATATGTCCTTGGGGACTAACTAGACCTAAGAGGTGGAAACAGGCCCCTGTCTCAGTAGGAAAACATGGAAGTGCATGTCAATCAGCATAATTGGGGTCCAATGTATGGGTCTTAGATAACAAAGATTATAAGTCCATGTTCTGCCTCTGGCCAGCAGCTGTAAACCGACAGACACAGTTGCAGGAACATACCTTTTGAAAGGGACAACCTACTTCTCACATTAGAATGCTACTGTTTTGTGGAACTGGATGCACACGTCCTGAGTATAGCACTGGAAAAAGCAATTCCAATGATTACGCATGTGTGACTGCTATGGACACCTTGCTGTACATGTTACAGGGTGTGTTCCCTTTATTTGTCATGCAAATGAAAGTGACAGCAACGTGTCAACAGCAGTTTGTGCATATTTGATAGGCAACATTTGTCATCTCCCTGTGAAGATATGGCCACTGTGAGTAACATCTTGGCTACCTGACTCTGGAGAACGGGACAAGTGAGCAATATGTCATTTAAGAACAAATATATTCCTGGCCATTTTTGGAATGCTAGGGGTAGGTTTCAGGCAGATTCATAGAATGACTGATGTGTCATCAATCCTTGTGAGTCAATGAAGTATTCCAACAGGCATAATGGATATGATGTCTGTGACCAAAGTTCATACGTAACTGGACATTGACATGTACATACTGTGGACAGCTGTCCACAATGAAAACCTCACCATACACATCTGTCCTGCACATATGTTACATTTAAAACAAGGTTATTAGTTGTGTGTCTGATATCTATAGGGATTCATTACATTTATACCTAGGCAACACATATGCTGGACAATATGATTTTATTTATTTTATTTTATTTATTGAACGGTTTTATATACCGCCTTTCAGAAAAATCAAAGCGGTTTACATAGAACAAAACTTGAACATTACATTGAAACTTATTCAAACAATTGAAATTACAGTGAACATTAAATTGTATATAATAAAAATGGTAATTTGAGGGTTACAATGCTGAGTAAATGCTGATTAGGTATATAGATAGTTTAAACATATATACAGATTTAAATATTTACAAATTTCAAAAATCTTATCATCTTATCTGAGCAAGGAAAATGTATTGTAGTTCACTAGAATTATTAGTGTAAAGAGTAAATGTGATAATGTGGAGAATTGGGTATTGTAAGATAGAGTAAGAAAAAGAAAAAAGTAAGTTGTGAATTAATGAATATGAGTATACATGAGTTTAAGTGGGAAATATTTCATCTATTGGGAATGAGTCTCCAAAGTACTCTATAAATAGGCGAGTTTTAAGATCTTTTCGAAATGCTGAAAGATCTGTGATATCTCTGAGTTTATCCAGCAGAGTGTTCCATATTAAAGGAACACTCTGCCGGATAAACTCAGAGATATCACTCTGCCGGCAGAGTGTTCCATATTAAGTGTTCCATATTGAAGCTGAATGCCCTATTTGTTGTAGTTTTATTGAGTTTTGAAAAGTTGTTTGGAACAAGTAGTGTGTTCAGGTTCCTTTGTCTCACTGTTCTGGTCCTTGAATGAATTGTCAGTAGATCAGTTAGATATGATGGGTCTATATCTCTTATCAGTTTGAACGTTGTTATGATAACTTTATATTTTATCCTACTTTGTATAGGTAACCAGTGAAGTTTGTACAGTATAGGGGTTATGTGTTCAGTTGGACCTGCATTTATAAGCATTCTTGCAGCAACATGTTGTGCTACTGTTGTGATGTCATTTTGTGGTGCTGTGGCTAATTGCCAAGCACTAATAACACCCATCCTAGACTTCTGCAACCCAATCTACCTGAGCCTAACAAAACAGACACTCCGCCCACTGCAAATGGCTCAAAACACAGCAGCCTGCATAATATCTGGCTCATCAAGACAAGAACACATAACCCCCATCCTAAAAGATCTCCACTGGCTCCCACTCAGCTCCCGCATCAGATACAAGACAGTCCTAAACATTTTCAAAATCAAACACCAGACCTCAGTACTCAGTCTACAACCACTAATACAACCCGACATCAGCACAAGACTGAGGAGGAGAGGCACCTCCGACCGCACCAATACTCCAAAGGACTTCACGAAGGTATGCAAAGACACCGCAAAAAGAGCCCTATCACTGGCTGCACCTGCAATATGGAATGCCCTCCCTGATGTCATGCGATCAATGGAAGACATCAAGGACTTTCGAAAACACCTCAAGACAATGCTCTTCATTGAACACTATGGTGACATCACATAACCTGCCCAACAGCCCCTGGACTACATAACCACCCCGCCCCCTATCATTTATGTACATAGTATTGTAAATAGCGCATGCTGTAAACAGACCACCACGAATCAACGACACCTTACACACACACACACTCACTGTATAACACTGCATGTACACACAAATGTCATTATACCCTGATTGATTGCTGTGTAAACCAACTTGATTGCAGAAGGCAGTATATAAATCATGTTAAACAAAAAATAAATAAAAATAATGCAGCTGTCACATGAACAGAGATATTAAGTGGTTACAGGATGACTCACCACTGGAAGCTGTGCAAAATCCTTTATATACTTCATGGATGTAAGCTGACATTGCCATGTGCATTTCCTGTGCCTTTGGACTGAGACTGTCCATCTGTAAAGTAACATTACATCGATATAAGAAGTAATGTTAGTTCAGCTCAATTCCCAACTCTGAGTTCAAACTTTTTAAATTGTTATATATACATCAATCTTTCAAGTGCAGACTAGATGCAGAAAAAGGTCTCAGACTTATATAAGGCTTAAATCAGCCAGACTTGCTGGAATGAAAATTGCCTTCATTTGCATCAATGACCTTAATAACAAAATCCTGCATCCATTTAGTAATAATATTCATTTAACACAACATTTAACACAGTGCTGCTCCACTTATTCATAGTATGTCTCCACCAGCGTTGCTTAAAACTAATAAAACCATCAGTCTTTGACAATCTCAATCTCACAACTTATTGTCCCATCTTCGTTAAATTTCAAATTTTGATGGTTTGTTAAAAGCAGTGCTTATCTGGGAACTTTGTAGAAGTCTGTATGGTATCGCCAAACTGCAGATTTTCCCCAACGTCTAACAGAAAGCGCTTGCACGTTTCACAGTTCGTTTCTTCAGGGGAGCTGTGTTACAGACATCCAAGTGTTACAGACATCCAATCTTATTCTTCATAACTGCACGGACTAAAGAGAGATGATACACTCAACTAACTTCTAACATTTTGAACTCACACATTAACTTAATATCACATTAACAAGAGCTGTAAGGTACCTTTCTTATCACAGTTGACACTTCAAGTTTTCAATGGAACCAAAAACGCCGCGCATGCGGATACCTATCTCTTCCCACTTTATATAGAGAAAGGAATCAACCAGTAGAACTTTTTTCTTAAAGGGACAAGAACCATTAGCCTACTTGCACATATGCCAATCCACCTGAGCATTTAAACCATTTGGGCAAACAGTAGACAGCATAAATATCCATTTTTGCTCTTGGTATATAAGTTGTTGTTCACTTGTACGACCCCGAACACCCTTCTGTACCTGTTCTATCCCGAAACAGCGTAAATCCTGAAATTTATGTTCGAATTGGAGACAATGTTCCACTATAGGTGCTTCTCTTCTTTTACATTTTAGTCTACTACGATGTTCTTGTAGACGAACCTGAAGTGAACGAATTGTTTTCCCAACATATAGCAGTTTACACGGGCAATAAATCCCATAAACTACAGAGGTCGACTGACAGTTAGTAGAACTTTTCAACCGGTATTCTTTCCCACTATAGCTAAATGAGGTAATCTCTAGAGTAATAGGGCAAATGCTACAACCCGCACATTTACGGTGCCCCAAAACCGGTATGATATCTCTAGGGAAGGAAGATCTCAATTCCGTTGGACTAAGAATCTCTTTGAGATTACGTTGTCTCTTCCACACACACCTAACAGATTTGTCCTCCAGTCCTCTGGTATGTCGCAATACATTTGTATGACGTCTCATAATGTTTTGTATTTTATAACTGAATGGAGAAAAAGACGTTATAAAATTAATATGATGATCATCCAAAGATGAGCTATGCACTGAATCCGAAAGTAAATGCTCCCGATGATTATATAGAGCTCTTGTGTAGGCTTGAGAAACTACAGAAGATGGATATCCCCTTGCTAAAAATTTCTCCTTTAAGCCCTTAGCCTGTTTCTTGTACCCTTTGGTGTCCGAACAATTTCGGCGATATCGGAGAAATTGCGAGAACGGAAGCCCGTTCTTAAGATTTTTAGGATGGTCACTAGAATAATGCAATAGGGAATTGCGGTCCGTTGATTTATGAAATACTGAGGTAAGCCAAGCATCTTCCCCTTTGGTCACTGAGACATCTAAGTATGTAATATGTTTGGTGTCCCATTCATAAGTGAACAATATATGTTGATCACATGTATTCAACCATTGTACAAAAGAAATCAATTCTACTTCGGAACCAACCCAAAACATGAAGACGTCATCAATGTACCGACGCCACATTTTAATGTGGCAATTAGGGGTTTGTGTGAAAATCCACTGGCGTTCGAAATTAGCCATATACAGGTTTGCAATGGAGGGCGCACATGTGGCGCCCATCGCCACTCCCGTAAGTTGATGATATATATTACCTTCAAAGCAAAAATGATTCTCATATAAGACAAGATCTGTCAATTTTCCCAAAAATTGCACTAGATCTTCTGATAAATCTCCTCTATTCAGTAACTCATTTTGAACTATTATATTAGCAGATTCTTGTGGGATACTTGTATATAATGATGTGACATCAAGCGTCACTAACTTGATGTCTGAAAATTGTGTCAAAAAATCATGTTGTAACAACAGCTGTAAAAAATGTGTTGAATCTCGTATATAGGAAAACATTTTCGGCACTAAAGGGCGAAGGAACGAGTCTAAATAAATGGATAAAGGTTCTAATAGTGACCCTTTGGTCGCTACAATAGGTCTACCAGGTGGATGTTGAAGTCGCTTATGCACCTTTGGGACCAGATAGAACTTAGCCACCGTAGGGTTAACAGGATTTAAGAAACCCCATTCCTTATTTATTTATTTATTTATTTATTTATTTAACAGTTATTTATATACCGCTCTTTCCCTTGTTTCAAGTGCGGTTTACATGTAACAGTAGGTTAATTGGTATGAGATATACCAGGACATTTTACATAGAACAGATAATTATAAATTACAAGGAAAATTGTAACATTACAAGTATAACATATTAGAACATATATACATTGCTAGTTAAATTATTAATCATCATGTAAATGAGTGTGTAGTATGGTTAAATTAGTGTATTAGTGTCATTTATTTTTGAAAATAGGGTATATAATATTAAAAATAAATGTTAGCCTGTATCCCTTTGAGAATTCTGTTTTGGGAGTGTATTATAGTGTAATGTAAATAAGTGAGTTTTTAATTTTTTTTTAAAATTCTTTTATGTCAGACAGTAGGCGAATGTTGTCAGGTAAATTGTTCCAGAGTATTGGAGCAGAGTGTGAGAAAGCTCTCTTATTGGTTTGTTTTCTGGCTTTTGTAAAATCTTTTGGTATTGTTAAAGTATTTATGTTTCTGCTCCTTTGAGATCGTTTATCAATGTCAATGTTAATCAGTGTATTTAGTGCAGATGGTGCAAGTTTATTTATAAGTTTAAATGTAGTGACAAGAATTTTATATTTGATTCGGGAGTAAATTGGTAGCCAATGAAGTTCAGCTAAAATTGGTGTAATATGAATTTGAATAAATTTGAAAGCAATTTGTTTTGCAAGGCTCGAGTTGTCAATTCAGAGACTCGCTTTTGCAAGCGAATACATGGATTCTCATCTACTTTATCATAAACTGTCACATCTGCCAACTGGCGAAATGCCTCATCAAGATATTCTTGTCTGTCCATAACTACTATACTTCCTCCCTTGTCAGCACGACGGATGACAATATCTGTGCGGGAACTGAGCTCCTGTAATACTTTATTTTCTGCCCTTGATAATGAATAGCGCACCTTGGGATATTGAGTTTGAGACAGACTAGAAACATCCTGCAAAACTAGTTCTTTAAATATCATCAACGACGGTGGAAGAGTTTCAGGTGGACTCCAATTAGATTTTAACGGTAATTGAACTCTATTTGTGTGCAACAAAGGCATAGAAGGAAGAGGATTTCTTGCAAAATAAGCTTTTAGATGTAATTTCCGGAGGAATTGCTCAAAATCTATGTGAAACTGAAATAGGTCGAACGTAATTGAAGGCACAAACGATAACCCGCGATTTAAAATCACTAATTCATGAGTAGATAAAGAGTATTTAGAAATATTAATCACCGAAGAGGCATCTCGTGCTTCAAGAACGTTTTGTCCGGGTGGTATTGCGAGATTTTGTTTTTTCACTTGATTGTGACTTCTTACGATTTTCTTCTCCATTTGAACCGGAATGTTGAGAATGTTTACTCGATTCTGATGTACTCCCTGTTTCTGAACTATCTTCAAAATCCACTTGACGTTTACGCTGTTTCCCTATCCTATTACGCTTTTTTGGGTTCAGCCAAGGATATACATATTATAATCGTCAAAGTCTCTTTTTAGTTTTTTCAATTTGATTTTCTTAACCTCCTCTTTTGTAGTTTCTAAAAGTTTTTTATGTTCTTCCATTTTTGTAGTAAATTCCATTTGAGGAACTGTCTCCTTTAACTTTCCTGTTATACCAGTAATATCTTGTTGTATTATATCCAAACTCTGTCGAGTAGTGTCTACAATTAAGACCATAAGGTCAAGTGAACATTTGTTCAATATATGCAACCATTTCTCTTCCACCGTCGTTGATGATATTTAAAGAACTAGTTTTGCAGGGTGTTTCTAGTCTGTCTCAAACTCAATATCCCAAGGTGCGCGTCTTTCTCAGAATATGAAAGTCGGTGGACATGGGCAGCATCTGTCATAATATAGGGGAAGGATCTCCTGAAGAAAAACCTGTTTTGAAACGCCATAATGGCGCCACATTAGAGCGTCGAGATCCACTCCATTAGCAAAATTAATCACAAGGGGTGAAGATTTTTAAGAAAGTCCTCTAATAAAGTTATATATTTTTTAAAGAAAAGAAAAATTTTTAAGCACAAGGGTCGTTGATGTTACACAGAGCACTCTTCTAAGGACAATAGTCCAAGAGAAGTGCAAGCTGATTCTGAGACCTATTGTAGTGCTATATAGATTTACTCTGACTTGCTTCAGATTTAATACTGAACGATTTTTTATATACTATATGCATATACACATGACATGTCTAAACCTTTTCATGGTAAAGGTAGGCCCAGAAATCCAGCAGATGTGAAATATGCAAGCATTCCTCATAACTGCAGGTGTGAGATACTGCACATAACCAGCCTTGGCAGCTAGTCAGCATTGATGCATGTGTATAAACATGTCCATATGTTCACATCTGGATTGCTATCAACCTAACAACATTCTCAGTGATGTGTGGGATGTCACACCCTAACACATCTTTGTACTGTCTTTGCACAAGTCATAGTGCAGAATCATGGGCCACACAACAGACGGTTCCAGAACCTACCACACATCTGTCATGACTATGAGAGATCAGCATGTTGTCCCAACCAACTCTTGCAAGATATGCCAAACATTGGTGGAAGACAGTGGCCTTCTGGGACGAGAATGGGTACTCTGCAAAGGCTGGATGTGGCCCTTGGTGCATCAGAGACATTGTGTTGGTTCCAGACAACACACTAGAGGATTACCAGACCAATATGTGGCTCACATGTCCATGTATCTTCTTGCACCCACCTGAAAATCCACCACAAAGCACACTAGCTACTGTGCAGTGGACCACAGGCCAAATGGTTTGCTGGCAGATACAATGTTTGCCTCACTCATCCAGGGGTGGGCCAAAGGGTGATGCGTGACCATGTACAGAGACACATTGCAGGACCCCCTTTGCATAAGGGCTTCATGTGTAAACCTTAATGCATAATGGTAACGTGTGCCACCTTTATAGGATATGTCTCCTCAAGAATGCCTGTATAAAGAGAGATTAGCAGATTTCTACATTGCCATACTCCAGTGGCAAATTACCTTGCACATATGGTAGTACTATAATCCCTGTCCATTATGAACACATTTCAAACCTGTTGTGTCAATAAAGCAGTACCAGGACTCACAAAGAACCAAACCCTACCTATCAAAACACACCACTGCAAATATTACAGAAAAGCATCTGAAAAAATAACAACACATCACCTACTGGTGAAAGAAAACAAGTGCCACTATCACATAAACTACCTGAGCAGACTATGTCAGCTGTGTTAAACATGCTAAACAAGGTCCGTCAGCAAGCAAATAATAAGGAATCAGAATGTAGAAATTGGAAGACAACTAGTAATCTGGTTACCCCAAAAGCCAAATCTAAAATGTACAGCAACTCAGGGATAAGAAAAATATAACGTAGGTTACTCTGGCTGTAAACCAAATGCATAGACGTGGACGGTGCACATATTCCAAACCTGACATATTGGAGCTAAATAATGTTTAGAAAACATGTAGGCTTTACCTTTTGTGGTTTGGTCATGTGAGTGTTCAGTTGAACTGCTCCAGTCATCTTCATCTTATTTCATCATGTCCTCTGCTAGCTCACCATTGTCTGCTGTCTCTTTGTCCTTTCCTCTCTCATCTAGTTTTCTGCCATTCTCTCTCTACATCTGCTTTAACATACTGAACCATCCCCTTTGGTCTTTCCTGCACATCTTCCTTTAATCCCTATGTTTCCCACTCAGATTTCACCCTTCCATCCTCAATCCCCATTTACTCTCCCAATACCCAGACAACCATAGATCCCTCTCCCATCCCAAACAAATAACGTTTGCCCTCTGCATACTAACTCCCCCTGCCCCATCACCTTCTAGCCTTCCCCCAACATCCGCTCCCTTCGAGTTCCAGGCCCATCCAGTATCTGCCACCTACTACTCCCATCCTGCAATGCCCCTGCCAACTGACCATTTCCATTCCTAACTCCCCCCTTCAGCCATGTCCAGTCCTAGCCCCCCCCCCCACTCTACCTGAGGAGACCTGTGCCTGTCACATTGGCTTTAAAGGAAGCCTACCAGGCCACAGCTCATCTGTATACAGCTGCTGAGGTGAAGAGCACTGTTGTTCTGGAATGCAGTAGCTGAGTTTGAGTGTGGGCTGCAGGTGCACTGAGTGCCAGAAAGCACCAAATGCCCTATATCCCCGCTGTGACAGTGGCCTACAGTTGGACACAGCTACCTGAGAAAATAGAACCAATCGCAATTCATTTTGGCAGCTGTACATAGGTGAGAAGGGGTCTGAGTGTCTCCCTCTGAAGCTGGCACTGCTGGGAGATAAACTGCATTTGTGTGATGTTGGTAGTGCAGGCCCTCCAAGGCGCAAGGTCCTGTGCAAACAGCACTCCTGCAGAATGGGCAGGTCCTTCAGTCCTTTCCAGAATGGCTGTTGTTTGGCTGACATCTGTTTTTTTTCATTGTTGCTAGAGTCTCAGTACACAGCCTCACTGACCACAGGGAAACATTGGGCAAAGTGCTGCAGGTGCTATCAAGCACAGGTTAATAGCCCATCAAGGACAGAAACCACCTGTTAATCAGAGTTCCAGCTTTGCAAGTACCTTTACAGGCAGAAATTGCCAAGAGATAGAATCAGGGACACATCACAAAGGCCAGTACCTGGAAATGTTGAAATACAGGATATGAGAGCTGTAAACCACATATGTACTGCCCAGAACACATTGGAGAATATCACATGATGACCCCAGCAATTGTTTAGATAGATACCTGCAGAGGCTCAAATAACATCCACATGGAACAGAGGCTTGGAATGCTGATTCAAACCACATGGGCTCATGGACATGTTGGGGCAGGAAAAGGTATCTCCAGGAACAAGCAGGAATGAGTCCTCACATATGGGTACGTCGGAACCGACGGAGCCTGCGCGGGAAAGCTCCCCAGCTTCCCAGAAAGGAAGCTTTTGGGGCCTCCCACAGTGCACAGTGGAAGCAGCCAGAGGCAAAAAATGTAGGGCACACAGAAGCTTGACCAACCCTGGTATGGCATGAGACTGGGCAGTCAGAGGCTTGAGGTCAGATCTCAGATCCTCATAGAGCTCTCTTATAGCTCCTGTGCTCAGACAATACAGGGAGATTACCTGGTCCTAATGCATGCCCTGGAGCATCTCTCTGGGCCTATAGAGGCAAGGCCATCTGGGGCGAACCTCCCTATGCCTACGGTGCCATGGTTCCCTATGCCATACTTGGCCTGTGCTCCCTCCACAGCTGCAGGCCTGTGTTGCTGTGGGGTTGGACCCCTGCCCATTGCCACTCTCATTGATATTACCAAATACTGAAAAAGACTCTGTATTACAACTAGAAAGTAAACTTGGCTATATCATCGACTGCTTATATCAAAAACATAAGAAAACATCTATATCTAATTTCAGAATAGATGACAACGTGGTCTCAGTATTACCGGGCTTAAGTCAGAAAACCCGACTAAACGCCCTCCCTTAACATCAATGACCACTATCCTGTTGTCAGCTGTTTTTCCAAAAAGTGCAAAATTTAAATATTTCTTTAAAATGCTTAGCTTAAAATGCTTAGCTTTGAAGAGCTTTCCAAGCTTAGACAAGGGTGTTGCTTCCCAACGCATCAAGCGCTACGCGTTTCTCCAAACAAGGGTTCCTCAGGGGAAAACTTGCTAAGCTCTATAACGAAAAAAACAGTTCAAGTTAGCTTTTACTTTCAATTAGCAAAAAACTTGTTTTCGTCACTGTAATCATCCACTTTCTGTAATAAAGATTCCACCATTACCTTATACACCCGCTAGCGTCCCTACTACTAAGAGTCTTTGTTAAACTGCTTAACGGTGGTGAAAAAACCGCTGCACATGCGCAGCTTATATAGCTCCAGCTGAATGATGATGAATGATGATGATTGAAACCCCAACAAAATGACATCACAGGCAGGACTCCCATTCAACTCGGGCATTTAACCCCTGAGGACTGACTGTTTGTAGTTTATGAATCCACTGTTGTTCCACATATATCAACGTTTGATCCCTCGTGCGTCCTTGCTGCGGGCGAAGTATTTGGGTAATACAAAAGCAACGTAAATCTTCAAACGTATGGTGCATTGACAGGCAATGTTCAACTATCGGAGCTTCAAGACGTTTGCACTTTAACTTGCTTTTGTGCTCATTGATCCGTGTCCTTAAATGCCGGTTAGTCTTCCCAACATATAGCAAGGGGCATGGGCATTGGATACAGTAAACCACGTTAGAAGAACTGCAGGAAGTACTGCTACGCAGCTGATATGTCTTGCCATTGTGTGAAAAACTACTGCATTCCTGGGTTATAGCACATATAGTGCATTCTCCGCAAGCCTCAATCATCATCATTCATCATCATTCAGCTGGAGCTATATAAGCTGCGCATGTGCAGCGGTTTTTTCACCACCGTTAAGCAGTTTAACAAAGACTCTTAGTAGTAGGGACGCTAGCGGGTGTATAAGGTAATGGTGGAATCTTTATTACAGAAAGTGGATGATTACAGTGACGAAAACAAGTTTTTTGCTAATTGAAAGTAAAAGCTAACTTGAACTGTTTTTTTCGTTATAGAGCTTAGCAAGTTTTCCCCTGAGGAACCCTTGTTTGGAGAAACGCGTAGCGCTTGATGCGTTGGGAAGCAACACCCTTGTCTAAGCTTGGAAAGCTCTTCAAAGCTAAGCATTTTAAGCTAAGCATTTTAAAGAAATATTTAAATTTTGCACTTTTTGGAAAAACAGCTGACAACAGGATAGTGGTCATTGATGTTAAGGGAGGGCGTTTAGTCGGGTTTTCTGACTTAAGCCCGGTAATACTGAGACCACGTTGTCATCTATTCTGAAATTAGATATAGATGTTTTCTTATGTTTTTGATATAAGCAGTCGATGATATAGCCAAGTTTACTTTCTAGTTGTAATACAGAGTCTTTTTCAGTATTTGGTAATATTTACTCTGTGAAACACGGACCAATTTGCAAGTTTGTGACTCTCATTGATATGCCATCCTCCTCAGCAAGCAAATACTGTACTCCAGTAGCCACAAAGACAAAGTGAGTCATCTCGGACAATGGGAGCAGTAACTGCACTGGAGAGGAAGGTGTTGGGGTGCTGCTGACAACAAACACAACACACCTGGGTCTCAATGTGGTCATTATGCGGTAGCATTGGAGCACGCCATACATAACATGTGGTACCATCAGGGCACTGTATGTACCATGCAGTAGCGTCAGAGAACACTGTACATAATTACCATGCCTAGTCCCTGCAAACTGATAATCTTGCACATACAGATGTGCATTGCAACATGTGGATATATGTGTGCTGCTACCATTGTGACAAGGAATGCATGACTCAGTTGTCCACATTTTTGCTTCAACACCTATATAATATTGTTTCATTGGTTACCCCATTCATGATGGACGTCACATACAGGGCAACACACATGTGCAAAGGGAAGACATGTTGTGACCCCAAGACAAACAGATACCAGGGACCGCTATATGTTATGTGATGTAGGTGGAAAAAACATGTAGTCTAGCTCAACTATGAGCTAGGTAGCATCATCATGCAAAGCATCTGACTGACTGGCATGGAACACATAGGTCACACACAGATCAAACAGGCTGTATCAGCTTGGGAGGACCCTGTCCAATGACCTACATAGATCAAGGCTGCAACACACCCATACCCACAAAACAACAGCACAGGGTCTGTACCAGTGAAGAGCTGCACAGGCAATCTTACAATACAGAAAATAAAATATATGTGCTGCAGACCAATGCTGGACTTGAACCCATCACCATAGCACCAATCGGCAAGGCAAAAACCATCACAGCATAACATGAGACTACTTCACTCAGTTTCTCAGTGAACCAGAGAGATAGCTTGTTGGAGATTGCACTGTGAACATTGGCTGTTAGTATATGGGGGTCTATAGACTACCTATGATGCACTGCACACACACAATGTCAGATTAGGTTAATGGAAACTAGGCCTGAACCTCATGTCCTATAGATGAGATGGTTATGACAGCATGTGTGTATGTGGCAGCATTGCATAGAATCCACCAGGGATGGGATGCCTCTGCTGATACATGATATGTGTGTCCTAAGGGTCTCACAAAACGTGGTGCATAGAGCAAGCAAGCCTGAACATATGCATTATTTGGCAGGCAGCGCAACCACATGGCTACAACAGCATGTGAAAGGTGCCCTCACCAGTATGACTCCTGATGGCCGCATAATGACCTGCAACTTCATGACATCATAGATGTTACCTCAGTACCATCTATCCTGCAATGCCCTCAACAGATGTGTAATGTAACACACTGGACCCCATAGACATAACATGCCAATATGTCCTCCATTGTGGTGCTCCAAAGTGCTGGGGCAGAGAATGAAAATGCTCTGGCGGAGGTTGTCAGGTTGGATGTCTTGTATTCCAGATATATGATGATCATATATTTGTTGCTTGTACTCCTAGCCTGTTTGCTGTTGTCTTGGTTGATCGGTTCCTGTAGAGTAGTTGTGGTGGATTTATGTATGGTCTTGAGGATTGTTAGAATTGTTTGATACACGGTGCTTGAGTGTATTTGGGGCCAGTGCAATTGGTTGAGTATGGGGGTGAGGTGGATGGGTTTGTCTGTACCAGTGGGTATATGGGTGGCTGTATTGTGTGCAAATCGCAAGGAGTAGATGGAGCATTTTGGCAGATCCTGGTAAATCATGTTGCAGTACTCCAGGGTTGGTGTGACAATTGCATGAAAGATAATGCAAAACAGGTCATGGCTGAGTAATGGTTTATGATATTGTGGTAAGCATTTGTGGGGGTTTTCTCTATCTGAGTCTGTGGCATGAGGTTTTGGTGCAAGTTAGTGCCAAGGTATTTGATCTAATTTTGTACTTTGATGGTGTGGTATGAATGGCAGATATCTTATGGGGGTGTAAGTGATATGTCTATGGTGATGATTAATGCCTCTGTTCTATGGAAATATACTGTTAGGTTGTTCGTGTGTACCTATCTTATCATTGCTTCCATACAGTTTGGTATGGGTCAGACATCTGGCCTCAGAATTTTAATTGGAGTGACGATCATGATATCACCGGCATATGTTCTGTATTGCAGACTATGGTGCTGGACTATGTGGCAGATGGGTTGTATATAAAGACTGAAGAGCATAGATGAGATAGATGATCTGTGAGGGATGCCCTGGGTTAGAGTGAAGGGAATGGATCTAGCTCTGCCACATTTTACTCGTTGCTGTCTGTTGCTGAAATAGGACTTGAATCATATTGCTGTTGGACCCTGTATTCCAATTTCCTGAAGGTGCCTCAATACAATAATGTGGGACACTGTATCGAATGCAGTGGATATGTCGATAAATGTGAAAGGGAACGTGGTTCTGATGTCAGTTGCCCTGATTATGGTATCCAGCAGTGAGGTTAGTAACATGTCCACACTGTGATTCGGTTTGAAGCCATTCTGGTGGAGGTCTGGGGGGGGGGGTGGAGGTCTAGGTGGTCCTTTATTTGCTTCTGTACCACACGTTTCCCGCCATGAGAGTTCGACTGGACATTGGGCTATAGGGATGTGGGTCAGATTTGTTCAGTGAGGGGCACTTCAGTATTGGGCGTATTGTAGTGTGTCTGAGTAAGGCTGGCATATATCCTTGGTTGAGGATGGCTCTGACTATCTGGGGTTTGAGGTGTCCAATTTGCCCCTTTGTGGATCTAATCCAGGATGTGGGTCATTGTTCTGATGGCAAAGTGATGGTGTTGAGGGATGTCATGATGTGTTCTACTTTTTGGCAGCTTGGTTTATGAAACACATTGCAGGTAGTTGTTTTACATATATCCGGGTTGGTTGAGGATAGGGTTGGCTGTGCTTTCACAGATTGTTCTTTCTAGATTATTACTTGGTTTGCAAATACCTGTGGCCGTATATCTGTTTTGGGTTGTTGCGCTGGAACTTTTATGAGTGTCCCTGCTGTGTCAACCATATCACGTGTGTTTTGGATGATTCCGTTATATGTTTGGTGTAGACTTGTGGTATGCCTGTATTTATTGTGTTGTCATATTAATTTTGTTTTAGCCAGTATGGTGCAGGTGTGGGGGAGGATATATTCCATCTCCATTGTCTGTCCAGTTGTCATAGTATTTGTTTGGGTTGCCTGATCTCAGCAGAGTATCATGGAGTTGAGGCCTCTCATGTATCTATGTGGGCCTTGCTTGGGGCTGCTGCAGCAATAAGGATGGTTATGTTCCAGATCTCAACAGTCATGTTCAGGTCAGGTATGTTGTGTTTTAGGCATGGGTTTAACATTTTGCCAGGAATCTGTCACTGTGAAAGCACCTATATCTTCTTTCTGTACATTGTGGGGTTGAGGTATCAGTGGGGTATCTCAGACATCTCATGAATGCTATGGGGTGGTGCTCTGACTATGGTATAGGCATGATTTATGGAGGAGGTTTGACGGTTGGTATAGTCATTGTCTTTGGAATGGATATGAGATCAGGCATTGTCCCCAGTTGATGGGCTGTTGGGGTGATGATTAGATTGAATTGAAAGGATTCCATTGCCCCCAGAAATGCACTTGCTCCTTTGTGGTTTGCTGAGCCTATATTGGTATCACCCAGATCTATGGGGGGGTTTGTGTAATGTATTCAGGTTGCATGCTGTCTAAACCATGGAAGACAGTGCATCAAGGTTGACATTTGGAGCTCTATACATGAGGCATATGGTTATATAAATGATGTCTAGTGTGCATATGTTTGTGTTGTGTGTAATGACTGCGGCTGTGGGTTAGATCTTTTAGTGGTGTCTAATGAGAATTATAACACCTCCACCTCTCCTGTGAGTTCTGTGGCAGTGCAAGACAGGTGTGACAGGTGTGATAGTGTAGTTTGCAGGTGTGATCTGTTTCATGATGGCCTGGTCTGTGCATTTGAGCCAGGTTACGGTGATGCAAAGGATGTCTGTTTTGCTTGATTGAAGGTAGTCTGTGATTGTGTCGATTTTGGCTCTGACCGATCTGGTGTTGATATGGGATGTTCAGTGAATATGTAGCTGGGGCTGGGGTATCATCTGTATTTGTCTGTGTGGTTGATGGGTGAGTTGTTTGATGGGGTGGTGCAACTGAACGTACAACAAAGTAGAAGAATGAGTGTCTGCAAGTGACAGTACAGTCTGTGATAAGGAAGCTTATCATAGCTCAGGAAGGAGCTATAGAAAAGGTGAAGTGACTCTGAACAAGCAACCTGTCAGTTCTGGTAGAAATAAGAAAACAGAATTTTCCCATAAAAGACTACCAGTCCCAGAATGCACCAGGTTTCCAACAGCCATTAGAGGAGCTGAAGTGGGGAAACGTTTGTTCAATCAGGAGGGCTATGAGGTAATCCCTAAGCACTCATCTCAAAGGGCAGGGCCTGATTCAGCACAGCTGCGCTGTGTTAGGGAGGAGCACTCATCAAGGCAGAATAAGAGTAGAGTTTATTCTACAGATGACCATCTTCATGATCACCTTGGATATCCAGAGAATTGTCCTCAGTATCCTGAGAATCAGCTTGAGTTTGATCATCAGTTTCATCTGAAGGATCATCAGAAGCAGAAGCCAAACCGGACGGACAGAGAGGGAAAGAGACCCTTTGGAAGAAGGAAGAGAAAAGCCTTTGAGAGGTCTAGAAGAGTCCAAAGCAGTACGTATACTGGGAGGTATTCCAAGGGCCAGCATACACCATTGGACTGGGGAAAGCCAGAGGAATGGTGCTGCAGAGCTAGGAATCACCAGAGGCTACCTGTGAGGGAGACGGCTGCACGTGTAAGGGACCCTAAGACCTGTGCCAGAAGGTATGTGAAGAGAGATCCAGTATCCAGGGATCTGGATTGGAAGGCTGGACATAAGAACTGGACTACATACTGGCCAGGCTATATAGAGAGGAACTCTAGCAGCAATGGAAGCTCAGGTATGAACACTGATCTATGCCCTAGCTATAACCTTGAAAGACAGCAGGGAAACAAGTATTCTCCTGAAAATGCTCCATTGAGAGATTCATCTGTGCCAATCCATGATATTGAACCCATGCTTGTTGAACAAGGGGGAATAATAGCAGATGGGGATCCTGTTTATATGGACTGCTCTCTATCTAAACTCCGTTGGTAACTTTCTGTTATAAAGTACAGCAACCATCACAAGAAAAATACAAATTTGTTCTTTAATCTACTCAGAAAAGCTCCTGAAGCAGGATTTGACCCACACAGTGGAAGGCAAGCCAGCTAAGGGGTTTCAGCTGGTAACTGCTAGCAATTAAGCTTTACCTAATTGCTTGTGAGCTAGGAGAGAATCACTTCTGTATCTAGGTGGGAAGTAATCAGAGGTTAAGAACAGTTTGTTTCTTGCTTTATGGCTTTTCATTTGTTGTTTTCCTGATTTTGACTTTGTTTTTCCAAGTTAACACTGAAAGCAAGTAATCTAATTTATGTGCTACCAAGCATATCTGTGTTGGGAGAAATAACCCCAAAAATAAATATCTTATTGGTTTTACCCAAGAGCACAACTAAATTATTGTCAGCAGCTGTGTCTGGTGTGAATGAACTACATTGCCCACAATACCTTGCAAATCATATAGAAATATGCACTTGCCAAGAGTGTGAAGATTTTCACCCAGGCAGCCGTCTGACAAATGGCATAGTTTTTCGGATTGCTTTTGCACAAAGGGGATTTACTTGCTGAGGATTACAACTACAGTTCAAGTTTAAAGCTGGAAAAAAAAGATTTTCCCTCAACTGCACTTTGGAGGAGAAGTGGATGTCCCAGGAGGAAAAGACCCTGTGCAGAGCTGGATTCATCACCAGCACAAGGTAATAAGTACCTGGGCATGTCTAGTGGTGGATGGGAGTAAGCACAGGGGTAATTGAAAAAAAAAGAGTGTAGAAAAAAACACCTGTTTGGAAGGTGGTGCACTGTGTTTTTTTTCTTTGTATTTTCTTACAGGGTTCAAGATGGATTCAAAGGAACTAGCTCAGTGGATGGCAGCCCAGTTCAGCAGGCAGCAGGAGCTAGCACAGCAGGCTCAGGACACTGCTATGAAAGCCATAATGGACCAGCAGAAGCCAGTGCTTGATCTGGTGCAAGCCCTAGTTCAGCTGCAGAACCAAAGTGGAACAGATGCAAGACCAGCAGTGAATACTGGTACACCATATGTGGACAGTGTGGGACTCAATCAAGGGATTGGGGCATTTAGTTTTGGGAAGCTAACTCCAGATGATAATGTTGATGATTTTCTAGAGTCTTTTGAAAGAGTGGCACAGGCATTAGCATGGCCAGAGACCCAGTGGGCAGTAAGGCTGGCCGCCTCATTAACTGGAGAGGCGCTTGCAGCTTACAGAGCAATGCCAGCAGCCCAGGCTTTGAATTATAAGGATGTAAAGGCTGCTATTAGAGATCGCCTAGGGTTGTCTATTTCAGAGTATAGGCGAATGTTTAGAGCTACTACATTGAGAGTGGGTGAAACACCCAGGGCTCTGAGTCAGAGAATCAGAGGTTTAGCTGTAAAATGGTTGGAGCCTGAGCAAAAGACGGTAGACATGTTATTAGACATTATAATGCTCGAACAATTTATGTTTGGGGTGCCTAAAGATTTGCACACTTTCCTTATACAGCAAAATTGCCAAAATCTTGGAGAGGCAACCATGCTAGCAGAGAGATTCTTGGAAGCCACGCAGGCGTGCCATAGAATGGGTGGCCCTCTGAAGATTGGTGCTGAGGCAAGTTGTGCTGTATCAGAAAAGAAAATAGTTAAAAATATTTCTGAAAATAAATATACTGTGCCAAACCAGATGACACAGGGGAGTGAAAAGAAATGTTTCAAGTGTGGAAGCTGGGGACATTTAGAGAAGGGATGCCAGTCACACACTAGCTTAATGGGTCTGGATTTAAAACAGCCCAAAGAAGGATTTCTTTTGATGGTTGATGTGCAAGGAATTACCATAAATGCTTTGTTAGACTCTGGGGCAGACCAGAGTATGATGTCAGAAAGGCTTTGGAAGAGAATAGAGGCCCAAGAAGGATTTGTGCCTAGAACCCCTGAAAGCCAAGTTCACATCGGGTGCATTCATGGTGCTGCAACATCACATCCCACCTATAGGCTAAAGGTTAAGTGCCTGGGGGAACAAGAGGAAGTCCTGGTAGCAGTGGTGCCTAGGCTACCCTTTGATTTGGTTCTAGGAAAGGACTGGCCAAGATTTAAGCAGGGTCTAGTGGAAGGGCTAGGAAAGAAGGAGGGAGAAGGTTTAATAATGGAAATAGCTCCCGGGCCTTTCTTTGGAAGTCCTCAGTCCCTAGCTAAAAAGATGGTTCAGCTTCCAGAAGGCCAAACTATGGGTAATAAGAGGGGCCTTGTATCCACCCGCTCGCAGGCTAAGATAGAGAGCCAGCAGAAGGAGGAGGGGGAGCAGGCAGAGTTATTAGGAGACTTACCCTCTCATGATGATTTAATAACCCCATCATCTGGTAAAGTAAGAAAGTTGAAAGCACAAAAGCGGCGTGAGAGACTTTGCAGAGCACAGGGTAGGGCTGAGATGTTAGCTGGTCAAAGTTTACCCTGGGTGCCAGCTGAGTTAGTGGCAAAGTTTCCTAACTTTCCACAAGAGCAGCGAGCTGATCAAGCTCTCACCCGAGCTTTTAAGTATGCTCAGGAGGTCAGGGAGGAATTGCCCAGATTCAGACTAGATAATGAAATATTATATAGAGAGAGTCAGGACCCCAGAAATGGGACCATACGTAAACAATTGGTGGTACCCACAACTTTCAAAGGGCTAGTACTTAGATTAGCACATGATCATCCAGTTGGAGGTCATAAAGGGATGCAAGGAACGCTGGATCAAATACTTAAGCATTTTTACTGGCCAGGTATTTTCAAAGAAACTGCCCAGTTTTGTGCTGCATGTCCAGCGTGTCAGCGAGTTACAGCGGCTCACCCACCAGTGGTGCCATTGATTCCCATGCCAATTATTACAGACCCAATTGGTCGCATTGCCATGGATATTGTAGGCCCATTAGTCAAAACGCCCCGAGGTTTCCAATACATCCTAGTTATGGTAGATCAGGCAACAATGTTTCCCTGGGCCATACCATTGAGGAATGTTTCTGCAAAAACAATAGCTTTAGAGCTAGTAAAATTGTTTTGTGAAGTAGGATTCCCAAGAGAGGTGTTGACTGACCGAGGGTCCAATTTTGTATCCAAATATTTGGCCCAGGTCTGGGATGCCTTTGGCATTCATCACGTGAAAACCTCAGCCTACCATCCACAATCAAACGGTTTGGTGGAGAGATTCAACCAAACTCTCAAACAAATGTTGAGAAGGGGGTTAGCAGGAGAGGTAAAAGAATGGGATATGTTATTGCCCTTTGCCTTGTATGCCTGCAGAGAAAGAATTCAGGTGTCCCTAGGTGTAACCCCATATGAATTGATGTATGGTAGGGCTCCACGGGGTTTGTTAGACATTTTGAGGGAACAATGGATTGATCCTGAACCAGGAAGTCAGGAGGTGCCACTGTTTCTACGTGACTTGAGAGTACGTTTGAAAAGGACGTCGCAGGTTGCTGAGAGGAACCTGCAGGACAGTCAAGTGCGCCAGAAAGGGTGGTATGATAGGAAGGCCAAAAGCCGCCAATTAAGCATTGGTGAAAAGGTTTTGGTTCAAGTAGCAGGTACAGCCCCAAAATTTGAAGTACAGTGGAAAGGGCCATGGAAGGTTGTTAAACAAGTGAGCCCAGTGTCTTATATGGTAGAAAATGCAAGAGGGCGTAGGCAGACCTATCATATTAATGTACTTAAGTCTTGGAAGGAGAGGCCTGTAAATAATAATGACCCTGAAGCCAGTCAGGAAGTAAGTGAGCTTCAAAAAGATAACACTCTCGTAGGTATTACGGACTGTAGGAAAGAAGTTTCACCAGTTAAACCAGTCCGTAATAACTTAAGCAGGGGGGTATGTGATAAGGAAGCTTATCATAGCTCAGGAAGGAGCTATAGAAAAGGTGAAGTGACTCTGAACAAGCAACCTGTCAGTTCTGGTAGAAATAAGAAAACAGAATTTTCCCATAAAAGACTACCAGTCCCAGAATGCACCAGGTTTCCAACAGCCATTAGAGGAGCTGAAGTGGGGAAACATGTGTTCAATCAGGAGGGCTATGAGGTAATCCCTAAGCACTCATCTCAAAGGCAGGGCCTGATTCAGCACAGCTGCGCTGTGTTAGGGAGGAGCACTCATCAAGGCAGAATAAGAGTAGAGTTTATTCTACAGATGACCATCTTCATGATCACCTTGGATATCCAGAGAATTGTCCTCAGTATCCTGAGAATCAGCTTGAGTTTGATCATCAGTTTCATCTGAAGGATCATCAGAAGCAGAAGCCAAACCGGACGGACAGAGAGGGAAAGAGACCCTTTGGAAGAAGGAAGAGAAAAGCCTTTGAGAGGTCTAGAAGAGTCCAAAGCAGTACGTATACTGGGAGGTATTCCAAGGGCCAGCATACACCATTGGACTGGGGAAAGCCAGAGGAATGGTGCTGCAGAGCTAGGAATCACCAGAGGCTACCTGTGAGGGAGACGGCTGTACGTGTAAGGGACCCTAAGACCTGTGCCAGAAGGTATGTGAAGAGAGATCCAGTATCCAGGGATCTGGATTGGAAGGCTGGACATAAGAACTGGACTACATACTGGCCAGGCTATATAGAGAGGAACTCTAGCAGCAATGGAAGCTCAGGTATAAACACTGATCCATGCCCTAGCTATAACCTTGAAAGACAGCAGGGAAACAAGTATTCTCCTGAAAATGCTCCATTGAGAGATTCATCTGTGCCAATCCATGATATTGAACCCATGCTTGTTGAACAAGGGGGAATAATAGCAGATGGGGATCCTGTTTATATGGACTGCTCTGGTAACTTTCTGTTATAAAGTACAGCAACCATCACAAGAAAAATACAAATTTGTTCTTTAATCTACTCAGAAAAGCTCCTGAAGCAGGATTTGACCCACACAGTGGAAGGCAAGCCAGCTAAGGGGTTTCAGCTGGTAACTGCTAGCAATTAAGCTTTACCTAATTGCTTGTGAGCTAGGAGAGAATCACTTCTGTATCTAGGTGGGAAGTAATCAGAGGTTAAGAACAGTTTGTTTCTTGCTTTATGGCTTTTCATTTGTTGTTTTCCTGATTTTGACTTTGTTTTTCCAAGTTAACACTGAAAGCAAGTAACCTAATTTATGTGCTACCAAGCATATCTGTGTTGGGAGAAATAACCCCAAAAATAAATATCTTATTGGCTTTACCCAAGAGCACAACTAAATTATTGTCAGCAGCTGTGTCTGATGTGAATGAACTACATTGCCCACAATACCTTGCAAATCATATAGAAATATGCACTTGCCAAGAGTGTGAATATTCTCACCCAGGCAGCTGTCTGACAAGTCATAACAGTGAATGGCAGGTAAATGGACAGAGTAGCACACAGGACCAAAATGGGATTGGTGGGAATTGACCCCTGTCCACTGGATATGGTAGCACAGCACTAGCCAGTAAGCTACACCTCCACACTTCCTGACACAACAATGTCAGGATGCAGAGAGCCTACAGGTCCCTGCTTATGCTGCTTTCCGTTTGTGCTGGTCTAGGACAAGCCCTCCACTACCCACAAGGCACTGCTCAGGTGGAACAGTGGTCTGCAGAGGATTGCCACATGGAGAATGCAGTGATCCTGCACATCTGCACAGAGAGAAACAATGACAGTGTGTGTGCGTGTCAGCCACATAACAGCTACGAAGTGTGCTTGTGCGGGGTTTTCCAAAACACCCTGAATGTGAGGATGGGGGCCCAGCATCTGGTCACCATGACGTGCACTGCAGGAGCTGCCCTCTGTTGGCTGTGCTACAGGTCCATAACACTGCCAGTGTGTGGCAGGTAGTGTCTACTTATGATAGTCACCTTGGGAACTGCACATGTGCAGCATGATGTGTGACAGTTACAGCTTGGTTCTGTGAAAAAAATATTGTCCCAAACTTGTGTATGTCAGTCCACCATGGTAAAACACAGCTGCCTAATGCAGTGGGGGACCACAAGACTGGCATTGGACTGTGCCTACTGTCCCGCTATGGGCACAATGAGTAACCAAGAACAAATGCAGTCCCATATGCAATGTGTGCCTTTGAGTTAGTCCTGACTCCTGGTGACCCAGAAGCTCCTGGGTTTTCTTGGCAGTGTCACTGGAAGTAGATTGCCAGGCCTTTCTTTTGAGGCAATGGAAGGTTAAGTGACTTGCCCAAGGCCACAAGGAGTGCTAGCAGGAATTTAACCCTGGTTGCTTGGTTACCAAGCCAGTCCTCTAGCCACTAGGCTACTCCTCCATTCCCGCAGTCCCATATATTGACATCCAAATATCCACCATCGCAAGCTAGGTCAGACTGCACCTGCTGCACAACAATGGTCTGTTTTTGCCGTAACACATAGCCAGTGCAGTCAGACTGCTGGTCAACACATGATGTATGTGCCAGAGTGACCATGTAAATGCCGGCATGGGTTTACATGGATGCACACCAAGCATGTAGTTCACTGATTGGGCTCTGCAGACAGAGCTTGCACCCACATGACCATATCCAGACACTGTATAGGCAATATGTGTATGCCTAACTTTCCTATGATCACTGCTTGGTCAGAGTGAGAATGCCCTCTCACCATGACATGCTGTGACCACACAGGGCAGGTCAAGGCAGATGACCATGATGACATCTCAGCTAATGAGCATACTGGCAAGGCAGACAGATCCAGGCCGATAGGCTCTATATTTATTTATTTATTTAATCAGTTTTATATACCACCTTATCCTTCAATCAAAGTGGTCAACAAGACAACAGAGGGACTACATCGAGGGGGGGGGAGACAACAAGATAGTACATTACAGTAAACTACAGTACAATACATTAAATTATACATAAACTACAGCAAAATTACATTTCATAATTCATTACAATTACATTAAACAAATAACTGCAATCTTACAAAATGTTAAAATAATTTAAACATTATAGGAAAATTGAAATTCAAAGGGTTAAAACATTTTGTTCTATTGGAATTAGATTAGTTGCCATATGCTTCAATAAATAGGTACGTTTTAAGGGACTTTCGAAAATCTTTGATATCATACTCATTTCTTAAATCACTAGGAATAGAATTCCATAGTTGTGGTGCCATAAATGAGAAAACCCTATTAGATGTCATTTGTTTGGATCTATTAAACTTCAAGTGGGAATTAAGTCTGTTAGTAGACTGTGAACGTCTGGGCCTTGAGCCTGTGTCCTTAGAAATAATAGTTGTTAGAACGTTTGCTGATGACATGTAAAATTTTGAAAATATTCATAAGGTTCTTGTATTTTGATCTCATAATGATTGGAAGCCAATGCAATTCTTGAAGCAAGGGAGTTATATGATCAAATTTAAGACCATACCCACAATCCTCTGCACACATCATGCACATCTGCATGTGAACACTGATACAGCTTAGGCAATGCAAGACACCATGAAATGCAGACAGCCATGTTACAATGTAGAGATAAACATACACATACACACAGAAACACTCACATCAGAACACTGTGCTTAGGTGCTGCTGGTTGGCATATCTGGAACGCCACATTGGTCTCCATAGCAGCAAAAGCATTGTTAAGGTGTGCTTGTTGTGCAGGTGTTAGTGTTGTGCCATAACACTACTGTACTCTACTAGCCTGTCTCTGCATCCAGCTGTGGATAGTGGAGACTGTCTGTGTGGCTGATGTGTGTTTGCTACATACCGGGGCTTGTCACTGGGGCATGCACATGCTGGAGCTGTACCTGCATCGTAAGCAAAGGTTTAGACACAGATACCTAAAAAAACCATGATTCTCTCTGGGGAATTGAACCTGTGACCCACAATGCATATACACACACAGAATGAGCATGAGGAGCACAATGATGGCATATGAGTACAACAGTCTCTGGGGATGTGATGTTTCACCTCAGGTGCACCTTGCCATATGTTGCAATGCACACAGCACACAGGGTCAGGTCATAGCCCTGGTCTGCTGCAGGAGGTTGCTGCTGTTGCTGCAGACCATGTTTCCCTGGACAATCCACCCACCTAGCGTACTGACTGAGTTGGTTGTCCCTACCAGTACAGTATACCAGAACAAGCACATACACATATATGTTGAGTCAAACTGTGCAGCATATGGTACAAGGCATGACAAACTTGCCCCATTGAGCCATGTGTTGTCAGCATGGACAAGTAGCCTGCCTGTGCCAGGGATGCACCCTCATCATAGTCACAAATCCAGCAACACCCTCTGATGTGATACACATGATGTGCAAGACTGCAGGCCAGTAAATGACTACCCCATCCATGCCTCAGTGGCCAGTAGTGCAATGTGTTAGTGCCTGGCACACCATATCCCCCTGTGTAACATGATTTACACACACACACAGCCCAACCCCTTCCATACAACATGGCACCTATGGCCAGCAACACATACCCCTGTCCATATGCTGCACTTCCCCTGTCACCTTCATCTGGTACACCATGATGGCATGTGTCTGGGATTTACATCTACAGATGACATTTCACGACATTGGACCAGTTGTGACCCAGGTCTGCAGTCCTGTAGCTATGATCCATATTGTTGCTGCCCCTATCATCACATTAGGGGTGACTGCCCCCTTCTGAATGCCACCACTTTCACCACCCTTTGCTGTTGGACCTGTACAACTCCAACATGTGCTTTGCCAGACTGCAGACACACAAGTGCCCAACATATGTGTTGCGTACACTATGCTGGATCACATGCAGTGCAGAGGACAACACAGTAGTTCTACAGCTACAATCCCTAGTCCACATTTTGGCATAGTGATGTGTAGGTCTGCATATATGTATTGTAATGGTGAAAGTCCCCAGGAGGAGATGGAGGTGAAGGAAAATCCTGTTGAAATAAATGACACTGCACTTGTGCACAGGATTTCCAAGCCAGATAAGAAAAAAACACAGCTTTCTGCTGAGCTCAGGCCATGCCCCAGCTCAGAGGGGGAGACAGGCTTCCTCACTGATTGGTCACACCTGAGGGAAGGACAGGGAGTGCCGGGAAGCAAATGCTTTTTAAATCCACAAACAGAGCAGAGAGAGAGAGCTCGGGAAGGATGAGAAAAGGCAAGGAAACAAGCACGGGAAGGTGCAAGGGACGTGGAGAGGAAGGAAAAGAGCAAGCAAGACAGGAACCTTATGAAGAAGGTGAAGGGGAGAGAGAACCTTGGAGAGGACGTTACAGCAGGGCAGAACCTTGGAGCAAGAGAGCTAGCAAGGGAAGCCATTGGAGAGACGGCAATTGGACATACAGCAACACGGACTATAGCAGCTGTAGAGGAAAGAAGAAAGAAAAGCCTCTTCAGAGCAAGTACCTAACTGGCACTGGAAATAGACATAAGGAAGCTGAATTCCAGAACCTGGAGGATAGCAGGGAAAAAGGGTTCAGCCGTTGTCTAAGAAACCCTGCCAAAGGTAAAGCTAGCATTTCTAATGCTGAATCCTTGTTAGAGAAGCCATTTGCCTTTGCTACTGTCCAGAAGGCAGACCCAACACCTTTAACTGATAATAGGTGGGGGGAGTGTCTTACCTACAGGGAAAGTTATAACACTGACAAAAGCAAGACAGCCGAGCCTTCAGAGTTAGAAGCTATAAGCAAGCTGTTGTCAGAAGGAAAGCTTTTCTCTCCTACTGCTAACATGCCTGTACACGCTGAATTGTTCCTGAACCAGTTCAAGGAATTTCTGGAGGAAAGAAAGTCAGGGAGAACTGTTAAATCTGATAGAGATGCCAGTAATTCTAATACTGTTGAAAGAATGCAAATAGACTCTTGTTTGCCAGCTTTAGAAAGTGAATCTTCTCCCATGGATTGCTCTTTATGTTTAAAGGAAGAAGGCATTGTTGAACAGCACTGAAACTGTATGAAATAATATAGAAAGTACTTGCCATACTTGCTGAAGAATTGGAAAGGCTTGTTTTATGTTTAATAAGCTTAATTGTCTTCTGAGGATAAGAAACCGTGCTGTGAGAAAGAAAATCAGCTGTTGCAGTTTAATTGTTTTCCGTTGAATAACCACACGGGGCAGCGTCCTGTGGAAAGTTTATGGGACAGAGAAACAGCTGAGCAGTGCTGAGATATTTCTGTTACGTTTTTTCTTCTGTTCCTGAAATACCTATATGTTGGAGATGCATCCTTTATGCTTGTTTATGTTTGAGCTTTGATGCGCTGGAAATTCCCCACAATAAATATTCTTGCAGCCTTGAAACACTTGTGTCATAACTACAACTTTGTCCTTAAGGAAATAAGCAAAACTACAAGTCCCAGAATCCCTGGCGACAATAGAAATAGCTTTATTCAAAAGAGGACACTCAAAGGCCACTTCCAGCTGGTAAGCTCTCGGGCCCCAGCGGAAGCGTCGCAGTATACAGGAGTGTTTTGGATGTGCCCTGTACATATTCATTCCTAGAAACTCCCCTTGTTCTGTACATTGCTGCAGACTTCCATTTATTACTGTGCAAGGGGCCTAAATGTGAATGTTGTGATAGGTCTGGAATGTTTGGTTGTAAACTCTGTGGCAGCAGTTAATGTCTAAATGATGCAACTGTAGTATGTTCTGCCCCCACAATGTTAGACCTGTGTTACATACATCTACTGTCCATCGTTCTACATCACCCTGCATTCATGGACAACAGAGGCAAAGACACCAGCTAGTCAGATATGCATGATCACAATGTGCTTGGCACACAGATTCAGAAACACATGGTGCAATATATTTACATGGTCACAGGTGCTACATGAAAGTACACCACACCCTCACATAATTACATGCTCTATAGTAACTGCATGCTCCATCTGAACGAAACACCATAACATATCTGATTATGTACTAATTCAGTGATATATGTCCATCACCATATCATGGCTGACAGACACAGACAACATTAGTGCTATCAATTATAACCAATTATATGTCCTCACAATGATACGTGAACCAGCGTTTACCCATGTGCTAACCCACTATGTGGTAATCGACCACTCACCGTGACGAAGGACATATGATATTGAGGTGTAACCATGTACCAAAGACCCAACATCCAAATATACATGAAGACCACCTGCACAGATAATCACAACCTTCATAGCCTACCAAACCTACCCACCTGGCAGGATCATAACCACATCTGCACCGTGTGTTGAGCGATGGTAACCCATCATCTATGTTATTGCAACCTGATACTGCAAGGATGTCCCAGAAGCACAACACCAAACCGGCAACTGGTGAAATGTCATGCTGCTTGACTCATCAGAACAATTAGAAAGACATGTAATTGGCTACCCATGCATCATTGACAAAACCGACAATCAAAGATGATGACATTCTAGACCATGCTTTCAGTTCGCTGAATGGTTCAATCAGCCAATATAGACCTATTCAGATAGTCCGACAAGGAGAAAGTAACAGCAAAACACCATCCCAAGCACATCTATCAGCTCAAACACATCTGAAACAGCACACCTGAGAGCATTGTGGGATCTCATCCCATCGCTCTAGTATGCACTCCCACACCATATGTAATCATGTACAATTACCGCAGACTGCAGGACTCACCTGAAAACTGACCAGTGTTCTACATAATGTGAGACAACAATGGCCACATGGTCCTAACACATAAAAAGGATTTGTACTGATGAACCCTGAAACATCATCATATAACACAGATGGGTACCAGATTGAAATATTGGTTGTCAATCATCAAATCATCAATGTGATGTGTACAGTAAATCTGTTGACTACTCTGTTGATATGTATGGATTCAAATGTGAACCATCTTGGGATACTGCAAGGCACGCCATTATATCTAACAGGTAATGTGACAATTATTAACCCCCTTACATGATAAACTCGAAGTGTGGCAACAATAATTTCATTAGTGATGCAGGACACACAAAATGGAGCATGTTTTATCTAAAACATGTTCATCTGTGTACACAGACAGTGCTGATATTTCATGATATGCCCCCACAACACAGGCCACAGAAGCCCCAAGTCCTAAGGAGATGGTATGTTAGAGCAGGCTCTGTGTACACAGGGTCACAGAATATCTGCACTCCAGTACACTGTGAATGCATGTCCACCACATATGTGACCTAGGCCACAATATGCTGTCTGAATTATGGACCTAATCAATATGTATGTTGATGTGTCAATCGCATATATTTCTAGGTTCGATAATCAAGATGTTGTGGTGCACCTATAGAACAGAAACCACAGTATGCCTGTCAAACAGGCATCAACACAATGCTCATAGGTTCAAAATACCATACCTGCATTGGCAATGGGCATCTGCAACAATGGAGATTGTGGGTAGTGACAAAATCATCATGTAGGTGAGTGTCTGAGACATGGTTATGGCATATGTGGATAAATAACAGTGGTGCGCTATGTACACAGATAATGATGGAACCATCATGCTACTCAACCACACCATCCTCAATCCAAAGGTGTGGCAGCAAAAGGTATGTATCAGGTTGTATGTGGTATCCCATGCATACATGTATCTGATGCTGGGAAACCTGTGCTGTCATGGAGAGTGTGGGAAATTGCAACCCTGTATTTTGCATCCATCCAACATTGGCTGTAGTCACATGGCAAACACCTCAGACACAGTCACAGATGAGCCATAGATACAGTGTCTGACAATAAGGCAAATATTCATTGCAGAGATCATACATGTATGTAAAACATTGGGTCATGGTCCATGACGACTAACTGGCCATGCAGTCTCAGGTACTATGCATGATTTAGGCAGACATTGTTGGTCACAGACACTTGCTCTGATGCAATCATGGTCACCTGTGTTCCAGACTGGTCACCTGACAACACCACACCTCTATCACATATGTGAATGATTGCTGCATGAAATCCCACATAGCAGGGCTTCCCAGGATATATGACACATACAGTACAGAACAGTATTTGAGTGGCCCAGCAATAATCAAACAAAACTTTCAGAGGTGAACATGTGTTGGGGCCAGCATGTGCCATGGCATTTGCCTACATCCTGCCTATCTCACCCCTTGCTGGCCATCCATTTTGTAGGCCCAAGGGCCCCAGAAAACACTCCTATAGCAGTCACTGAGAGAAAGGTTGGCTACTCTGTTGATATGTGTGGATTCAAATGTGAACCATCTTGTGATACTGCAAGGCAACAGATGTAGTTGATGTGGCCTCACCTGTGTGCAATATGTATCACATGATGTGACACATGTTGCCTATCGATATTTACCTGCTCTGATGGGGCCCTTACTCTTCAACAACACAATGCACACAAAACTGAATAGCAATGGGCAGGCCAGAACAGTTAATGAACAAGTTGGTAAGATGTACACCTGGCATTGATCCTACAAACATGACATAAATCCTGTAAAGTCCTGGGGACACCATGACATCCATTACTTTCAAGTGGAAATGATATGTCACATATACATACCTGAGATGACAGGCATGCACAGAGAAAGTCACAGACTGGCCAAGGACAATGCCACAAAAACACCAGGGGTCACAGTGGAGGTGCTGCAATGATCCACAGCACAGACTATATGCGCAAAGGACCACTCAAAGCCATACACTCCACAGAGCAGGACCTTAAGAGATTATGGTCATAAGAGAGGCATTGCCTACAGAAGGACAGAAATTGTCAGGTGTGCACTTTGCAACACATCATATTCAGGATCCCACAAGCACACGGTTTACTGGTCAGGTGACACAAAGATTGTTTCCTTGTGACATCATGGGAATTGCCATGTGTGCTGGAAATCAGACACTTCCCATCCTCAAGGTACAGAAACAAAAGGTAGAACAGGGTGGTGGCAGCATTATGTTGCAGCAAGGTGTTCCATCAGGTGTGACTGAACATCTGCACCAGATCAATGCAATACTGGATGGCACCAACTACAGTACAACACTGCGAAAGCACAGGTCACGCTGAACACAGAAAAACCAGTCTAAGGCGTGAACAATGGAAAGACAGAGTCCTTTATTAAACCAATGACCGCCCGACACAGGCCGTGTTTCGTACCCTTCGTCACGGGCTAGCCAGGCAAGAAACTAAAAACATAAACATATTACCATTAAAAATAATAAAAGAACAGACAAGCCAAACATATAATTGAGACATTACATACACTAATGTTAAAAGTCATAAAACAATAAATTATACTAAATTGGTATAGGGTAAAGATAAAAATAATAATAAATATAAAAATTTGGAACAATAGTGCTCGGGACCCAAATAAGAAATATATGTGCAAGTAAACATAAATACTAACCTCTGTTGCGATTCGTAAGACAAGTCTTACTGCACACTGTTTGTGCAAATATATAGATTACATGCTAATGCTAAAAAACATAAATAGTACAGTTAAAACCATGTTTTAAAACATATAGCATAAAATTGCACACAAATAAATATATCGAGCAATCGTGGAACACAGAGAGAGGAGGAAGGAGACAGGATCTGAGATCAAATCAAATATCAAATTATATGGCATGACAGCAACTATTACAAAAGAAATGCATGCCTAAAAAACAGCAGGAGTGAGTCAGTAAATCACTTAAGGATAAAAACAATTTTTGTTGTAAATAAGTAAACCAATAAAATTTGCGATTACAAGTATAACCATGTAGTGCCGATGGCAGGGGATGCCGGCAACATGCACATGTGGGGGAGATCTAACATGTTCTAAAAATTAATGAAATAAAATTTAAAGTCCAACAATATCATACGGAAAAGTGTTATCATATAGATGAAATGGCCATAAAGTGAAGTTGATAAAAAATGCCATTAGACAATGTAGATATGGCTACAAACCCTCGTTGTTATTTTTTTTTTAAAAAAGGGGGGGAAGGGGGATAAACCCATAAAAGTGACGCTGCATATAAACAAAAGTCGAAATGTAATGAAATCACATTCCTACATATAAATTACCGGGGTGGGAACAAGGAATCACCTTAAAAATCCTGAGAATGTGTTTACAGGAATGGTAAGGTAAAATAGCGATAAAATGTGACATGTGAAATAAAGAAGCCTTGATACCAACCCAGTGTCATCACTCTACACCGAACTAAAAAGGGGAATCATAAAATAATCAATCCAAGATATTGAGCAAGAAGGAAGAAACATTTACCTTGAAAGAGCTGCCGTCAAAGCACAGTTGACGCGCAGAAGGGAAGAAAACGCCCACACATGCGCATATAAAGAAGAGAAAGGGGCGGAACCAGCCATTGGCGGGATCAAGAAAAAAGCAATGAATGTCAGAATATACTTATGAAAAAGACTCCATATCAAAATGCATGTATTGAAAAAATGCAAATATGAATCTAAAAATATAGAACACAGCAAGTCCATCACATTTTCAGAGACCAGCATTTCACAGTCTGACAAACAGCAGGGCAGAGGGTGAATGGGGAGGTGAGGGTGTGGTGGACTAACCACACACAGGTATGACAGACAACCATGGAGAGACAACAGTCACAGCAATGTACGGACACAGGCATGCAAGGTCATTTGTGAAGACATTAGACAGACCAGTCAACAAAATGGTTCCATCAAAACTCTGTGGCAAATGTATGCCACAGGCCAATGTGATGGGCTCCATCATGTATACAAATAACCATATGTACCCAGTACAGGCCAATGTCAGCAGCATACAAAATGACATTGTCCATCTCTACACAATATGAGTCAACAGGGGGAGAGTGATGCAATCTGTAGAGGGTATGCATGTGGATTGTACTCATGATGTGCACATGACCACATTGTGTGGTGCTTACACCCAGTGTACATAAAGCAGGCCAGATATGTGGTAGGCATGTACTCACCATCCTGTGAGTGGCACATCTCATCCCACACCTGCTGGATGAACTCCGGCCGCTGTGTTTAGTTTTGGATACCATATCTCGCAAAGGATATAAAAAGACTGGAAGCAGTTCAGAGGAAGGTGACCAAAATGATTTGGAGCCTGTGTCAGAAGACTTATGAGAAGAGACTTGAAGACCTAAATACGTACACTCTGGAGGAGACGAAGGACAGGCAAGATATGATTCATACCTTTAACTACTTAGAGCAGGGGTGGACATACAGTGCCTTCCATTGTATGGAAATAGGTCCATGAATATTCATTAGGGACATCATGAAAACCTGACTGGTCTGCGGCCCTCCAGGACCGGAATTTCCCACCCCTGACTTAGAGTATTAATGAACAAACAAACCTCTTCCAAAGACAGGGAAGCTGTAAAACTAGAGGGTATAACATAAAGTTGCACGGGGGTAAACTGAAAGGCAATGTCAGGAAATACCTTTTCACTGAAAGGGTGGTGGATGCTTAGAATGCCCTCCTGATGGAAGGGTGGGGACAAATAAAGTGGCAGAATTCAAAATGGCATGGGATAGACACAGAGAATCCCTTTATAGCAACAGGATAAAATCAAAATAAACATAACTATCTCTTATATCTGAACAAATAGGGGTGACCTACACAGAGCGATGGGGAGAGATGACCTTCACGGAGCAGCAGGTGCACCTCCTCTTGTCGCCTTGCAGGGCAGACTAGATGGACCATACTGGTCTTTATCTACTATGTAACTATGTTAATGCCTACATGTATCAATGGGGATGATATAGGCCATGAATGCACCCCTAATGGCAGCCCTTAGTAACACACATGTTGCTGATCAGTGGCCAAATGTCTTCTATGTGTATATGTGACTCTGCCCCAGAACCAACATATGTAATTGGTGCCATCAACATCAACACCTATTTGTGTGATCTGTGTTCACAGCACTGCAATCGGCTGATGTTTAACATGTGTCTGATGATGTTTACATTGTGCATGTTGAGACACATGTGTGTCATGGACCACAGGACAGATTACTGTGAGACAATGACAAAGGCATGCTACCAGGAACAGGTGCATCATGTACACTGCATGGCCACCATGCATATCTGTACCAGGAAACAATGTCGGGAACATGCATGTGCAACATTCATGTGACACTGGTAGTGTCAACAGCAGACCGCTGTTTGGGGAGCACTACTTGACCTTCCACCAGGGATGTAGGTGGGATGTGAATCCAAAAACTCAGTGGTCAAGTTATAGAGTGTGAAAATCAAAAAACGAAAAACTCACTCTAGTACAACAGTAGTTGTTTCGTCATCAAGACAACATGTAAGTTAACATTTCTGTTGGTGCTAATATGGAACGGAGGTGGCACGGTCTCAGCCAATTTGGGCAAATGCACAAGTAATCGAGACCTCAGTCAAGATTTTACTGCCAAACAAAAAGCCCATTCACATCAATGACCTGTTGCCTCCTCCACCATATGCACATTTAAAGACACCATTATAGCAAAATTTACAAAATCAATTTCAGATGCAATCGCGGCACAGCCCCTCTTTCTATCCCACTTAACTTTGGAAAAATCTTGAGGGGGGTGAACCGCAAACTGCTGCCCCGACGTCTACCATGGAGCTCCCATACGTTTCGCAATCAGAATCGCTGCGCCGGTGTTTTTTGGCAGCATTGGTGAAGCGCTGGTATGGTTGCCGCTTGAATAGAATTCCCCTGATGCAGCGATTCTGATTGCGAAACGTATGGGAGCTCCATGGTAGACGTCGGGGCAGCAGTTTGCGGTTCACCTCCCTCAAGATTTAAGGGCTGTAAGTGTTTGAAAAGGGTCCTCTAGGTTGGTGGCTGGAGGTGGTGTGGACCACCTACAGCCACCAACCTAGAGGACCCTTTTCAAACACTATCACCTCCCCATCTTACTTAATCTCCACTTACAGCCCTGTAAAGGTGTTCATTTTTAAAATAAATCATCAAATGTCTCTGCTACCACATTCAGCTCTCTGTATCACAGTTTACACAAACAGTTGCATGTACAACAGTTTCACAAAGTGGAAGGTGACAGAGAGACTCCAACACATACTGGCATAGGTGCAGTGTTGCCTACAGCACACATGTACTTCATACAGGCCACCCTATGTGTGTGCAACTGTATGTCCACGCCGACTATGGCCCAATGGAGAGCATCACATTTACTAGACTCTCTCAACCTCCTCCTGCCACATCCATCACCCACAGCAGCCAGTGCCACATAATCCTCATCACATACCACAGCAGTATGACCAACAATAACTTCCTTCCTCCCCTGTTCACACATGTTGCACACCTGATCCCTGCCACACCTACTCACTCTTTCACAATAGACATAGTGATACCCCAGCCTTCACAATCCTCAAATGTGAATCCACATCCTTGTCATTTGCCACATTGTGTGTCTGAAAGGATGTTGCCACACCATCATACAGTGTCCCCTGCCATCATCAACATACAACACCTTCCACACACACCAATGTGTTGAGTCTGAACACAGATTTTCCAACATAACTCCTGCCACACTGCCCATGCCCATTACACACTGCCCCACAGAAAATCCTACATGCATGCCTCAAATCATACACATGTAGCCCCTGTGCACTATGGATTCATTTAGAACACAGATAACACACACTTCTGCATCATTTCTGATAACCATACACATGTCTACACATGGGCAGTGGACATGCTTCCTCAAGACATGTTTGTCTGAATTTCTTCACAGGTGACCTCTCATCCATGGATGACAAAGCATCTGCTCATGGAAGCTGGGACGATGACACCCCAGAGCTGGAGGCAATTGGTGGCATGTGTCCAGACACAGCGCCAGAGGTGTTGGCACAGGCTGAGGAGGAGACAGCAGTCAACATCCCAGGAGCCCAGGGTTAGACATTGTCTCATGGTGCCCATGGTGTTCAACAGTACCCCAGTGAGGAGGTGGCCACCATTTCAGATGAGTGTGCTGTGGATGATGATTTCCAGCTGGCCATGACATCAGGCTCAGAATCTGATGTGGAGGGGCAAGCCTGCCTCATAAAGCACACAGGTTCACATAGTGAAAGGGAGCACATCACTGGGTCGGGAACAGGGAGACATGGCCACCATGTGTCCATCCAGGATACCACAATGAGGGCAGGAGAGACCCATGGACAGCAATTGATAAGCTTCTACATGATATGGATGTATTTTCGGCCACTACAACAGAAAACCTTTCAGATGTGTATTAGTTGCAATATGCTGCAAGTGCAGAAAAGGTGTCAGCTAGCTGGTCTCCACATAAAATGGGATACCTGCTGGCTGTGTAGTGCATATCTTTGTGCCCTGCATGTCACACATGCCCATTTTGCATGATGCTACCACTGCATCTGGTGCCACATACATTCCTAGCATAGTGTCATATACAACACACTTGGCCAAGGTTTAATGACATTTGAGGCCAAAGAATTGCTGACATCTATGTTATTACACATATAGTGTGCCAGACTATATTCCTCAGTGCCCCTATCATGGCCCACAAATTGCTGTCCAGCTCCACTACTCACCCACACACTGCCTGTGCCAGGTAAACATCATCCTGTTCGCCTAGTGTCCTGGTACACTCTGTATTGCTCCACACCATATCTGTTGTCTGTAGTCACTATCCCACACAGATCCATCATTCACAAATCGCATGTGCATACTCTGACTTCACTTACCATTGTCTTCCCATCATCATGCCTCTGCCATTTCCACAAGTATGCACCAGGATCTGCAGGGTGTATATGCAGAGCTCCATGAGTACTGGGAATCTGTTGTCCAAATCATGATAGAGAGGTTGCGCCAAATGTCACAGGGTCTTCACGCCATGGCTGCCACCACAGACAGACTCAATGATACATTGCTATGTCTCCTGGAGACACACACCACACCATCACCTATCCCAGGCACTGCAAGGGGGGGGGGGGGGTTGGGATGTCAAGGGGATCGCACCATCCAAGAAGGGGTCATCTATGGCGTCACTGAGTTGTAATATCATGGAATATTGTCTCAGTGGGGAAGGTGTGTAGTTTGTGTAAATGCTTTGTAAATAAATGTTGATGACAGTTAACGTGTGACTCCCTTATCCGGTGTGTTCTCAACATCACTAATATGTCTCACAGGCCTTAGAAATGCACATTATTTCCAACACTGCAGGCACACATGTTGTTTGGGTGAGGGTGCAGTGTTCCTATGCTCAGATGGATTTGCCTCAGCCATCTTGCACCTCACGATTTGAGGGCTCACACACAGAATGTTCATCAGTGGCACATGATAGAGCATTCTGGACAGACAGGCCAGTCCAAAGTTAGTGCTGTGCCACCTTTTCCCATGTCACATACCCAGGGTAGCACAATGCATTTGTGATGCACATCACACACACTGTAGCTGGTCAAAGTCAAGGTCGAGGACAGATGGCACATGTGTAATGCCCAGCTATTTTTCAAAATCAAAAGCTTGAAGTCATTGAACATTTCAGCCAGTAGCTACCACTGGCCTTTAATAAATCTCATGACCTCTATTTTTGTCGGGGACAATCGGTTGGAGAGGAAGGACTACACCTTTCCCCTCATTACCGAAAGAACCCTTTTACTGAAACGGGCCACAGCGTGCCCAATTTTTTATTTTTTACTTTTATTTCAAACTAAAACCAGTACTTATCTTAACCAGACACAATAGCTGTCTTCCACAGGTGAATATTCCACAACTATTTTTCAAGACATCCTATGTGTGCCTGTGAGGGCCCTACTGCTTGCAGTATCCCTGAGTATACATATCATGCACATATAACACTGAGGTTGTTACTGGATGCATAGCCTTGGAAGTGGGTATGTCTTCGCCCCTGCAGGGATATCTGTGCTTGGGATATGTGAGTAATACAAACATAGCTGTGACACAAGGGGCCTGCAATAGATGCCTGAGGAATTTGAAAGATACAGTAGCCTAAACTGGCAACAGCACATCAGCAGAGTTTTCCAGACATTCATGGTTCAAAAAGCATTGTGGATTACAGGGAAACAAATAGTCACACCTACATGCATCTACATTATTTGACAGACTTGGAATTGGATATCTAATACTGACAAGTACATAACATTGTTGCATTGATGAACATGGTGCTCCTGTCAGTACACATGATGAACCACAATATAAAAACATCTGAGGAGGGTATACAGGTATTGACTCATGTGTCATATATGGACATATGTGCACAACACAGGGCTGCATGTGTCATCCGGCAATAGCACAGTGCATGTGTTGCATTTTTGGACAATTTCAGGAATGACGCATACATTGGGCAGACACATAGGTACACAGATGTTGGGGAAGGTTTCTATTGTGAATGCAATGGAGGGGTCTCAACACATGCCTTATGCTCATTTGTCTCCATCATGCTTTTGTCAACCCTGATTTAAATGCCATACAATACACAAATGTGCACTGAGCATATGGTCAAATGTTACATGCATAGTCTTTTGGTGACAGGCATGTGTGTCTGATGAGCACGGCATATGCCTCGCACACGAGCATGATGTTGCAAACTAAACAGATGATATGTCATGGGACCATATAACTATAATCTACAAAGCGTGTGCAACATAGGACTGATCACCATGTCACTGACCTGCCTAGGGGCTGCAACAAGAACCTGATGAACATACTGGTCAGGTGAAATGCAATCCACGTGTTATTTTTGTAAAAGAGGTTGCTACTGCAACACTGCCTATAGTACATTGATGTGTGTCTGTTATGAACTACAGCTCACAGCATGCTCAATGAGATGTGTTGAGTACTTTAAACACATGAAAGGGGAAATAAATTAAAAAATAGAAAAAGGGTAATGGCTGAAAGAGTGGATGTGCATAGATGGGATTCAAACCCAGATCTACTACTTATAGTAACAGTGCTCTAACCATTTGGCAAAGGCTCACCAGGGCACTTGCAGTACAAATGTCCATCACTTATCAATAGCCAAATATGAATCCAATACCTTGCAACTGTTCTCGTGACAGGAGAACATATAGCAAATGAAGGCACCACACAGTGATGTATATAAGGTGGTCACAGGTGCTTTCTTGTAAAAGATCCCCAAAGCTTTTCAGCAAACACATTATTCAGACCGATCATATCATCAATGGAGGCAGGTGTACTGCATCAGCAAACAAAGGCAAGAAACATCATCCGGACCTCCGTCCCTCCTCCCTTTCTACAGCACCTCAGGTCACACACCTAAGGGGATGGGAGTGAAGTTTCCTCTGAGTTCAGGAATGTTGTAAATCACAGCCCATTCAACGGGTGTTTGCAGAACAGGGATTGTATGAGGGATTCAGAGGATTAGAGTAAGGTTTACAGTCATGTTCATGTTTTGGCAGTGTGGACTATGTTTAACATATCCCCAGACTCAGATCACCAGCACACAGCATGTGACAGTGAGCAGGGTACATAGTGTACAGCATGTACACCAATACCATTGTCTTTCACTTGCACTGTGCCATGCAGATATGTGCATGGATGCATACTCACTCATAGGCACTGCAGTATCAGGGAACAGCTCCACAGTGGGGCATGGGGTCATGTCAGAGTGTACCCATATTTACACAATTACAGCACATTTCCAAATGGCATTAATCATACAACATTGTACAAACAGTCATAACCAATGTTCCCTCTAATTTTCTATAGGCTTTGTGCACATAAAATATCAGCTGTGCAACTTTTGAAGGAAGGTTACATTTTTGTGCGCCACATAACGACACTCGGAGTTATATACTTTAAAATTTGACTACACGTCAGAATACAGTATGTAAACCATATTCATTGCACTAGCAAATATTGTAGAACTTGTGAAAACCGTAAATACACAACAACTTTTAAATTTGAAGACGTCTGTGTTGTTTTCTATCAGAATCAGAACCGTAATTTTTGTGCGCTCTGTTATAAAGTATGTGCGCTCGCTCGGTGAAGTGTGTGCGCGCGCACACGCGCACAGCTTAGAGGGAACAGTGGTCATAACACATGGTGACCAGATACATGCACACCTCATTGCCACATTACAGCATAATCCTGACATTCAGACAAACTCACATATATAAAGGTGAACAGGATTTGTCGGTTGTCAGTGTGACATGCCTCTTTCTGCTCCAGATATATTTCTGAAAGCATTTCCCTGTCTGCAAGCATTCTTCATGTGCCTCGCTCACTGCAGACACTACCAGCACACAGCGATATTGGCCTGCTCTTCCAGGATGTCAGATAGACATTAGGCAGTTCATTTGATTTACATCTGTGTGTGTGTAGAACAATGATGATATGGACGTTAGCACCTGCATGTCCTTGGCCTGGAAGGCAAAAAAGTCACACACTCAGCATTGGGAATCCACAGGATGGCCTTAAACACATGACCCCAACAGTTGCACACCCAGATACCTTGTGGGGGAGCACAGGGCTGCCACATGCATTTTGTGGAGCAGAGATATTCAAGGGGACTTTGTACCATTGCATGTGGCGGCACTTGTGATTTGCCTATATGCACTTAGCTGCAGCCTCTGGAACATCTTTGGGCATTGGAGTTTGTGAGGTGTCAGGGTTTCATGGCACAGGGGTTATGTGTGTTGCAGTACCCAGCTATGATGCCTGTACATGTGACAGGCATATGTAAATGGTACAATGTATCCAGTCACAGTGGCAGGCCATTGCACAATGACACACATATGCCCAGCCAAGTGTATCAGTTCATAACGCAGTATTCATTCCTTCAATGGCATGTGCATGTGCATGAATCCCATAACACTCACATATGGTCCCATGCGCAAAGGGTATTCTTGATTCACATGTGTCAATGATGGTTGTGTCCAGCTGCATGATGACTTACAGAGGTGCTCCAGGCGCACTCAACATTACCATTATTTTGCATGAGATCCCACATGCTTAAAATGTTTTTGCACAGTATGGTCTTCCCTTGATTTGCATTATATTGGAGTGGAGGAGTGGCCTAGTGGTTGGGGCAAGGTACTTCAGGCTGGAAGGTCAGGGGTTCAAATCCCACTAGAGGACAGCAACCTTGGGCCGGAAGGACTGGGGTTTCTAGTCCCACAGGTGCTCCTTGTGGTCTTGGGCAAGCCACTTAACCCTCCATAGCCCATGTTTCCTGTAAAATAGTTATCTCCAAGTTATAATGCCCTATTCAATTTGATTTCAGTTTGTTCAATGTAAACCGCACTGATGCAGAATAACGCGGTATATAAGAGAATATAAATAAATAAATATTGCTGGATACATGAACTGTTTAGGCACCAAGACTACATACCCAGTCTTGATGCACATGTACAACCACCCTAATCCAAAAGCCAGACATTCACCTTGGCACACAGCTCACATGCTACCCACCAGCACTGGTGGTGGTCCACAGTGTGCCACATCCATTAGTCGATGCAGGCATGCACCCACAAATACCACAGTGCTATATATCGCCACATTTTGAAAAGATGCATGTGGTGAGTCACATCATGGCACACCTGCCCCCCTTCCCAAGGGGCAGCAGTGACAGCTGTCAGCACCTTGCAAATCAAGTAGTAGGGAGGTGGATGTGCTCCAGATTACATGCTGCTACATGCTTGTCATCCCACTGACAGTGGCAGTTGATGCATTTCACTGCTGCCATACCAATGGAACACATATTATAGACGTAATACACCCCCAATGTGAACATGGCACTGCACCACAACACCTCCTCCCACAGAGCACTGCCATGTTGACATTGGGGGTGTATTACCTCAGTTCTGAAAGAGGGGGCATGTATGTATGCTGCCACTGTTACTGCAACATCATACCATGCATGAGATTTGTTTATCATAGGCAGCTGCCTTGCCACAATACAGGATCTTGGTAGCACTCAACAACAACAACATGGCACCTTCTTCACACCATAGCAGTGCAAACTCATAAAATCCTTTCACACATTGGCACCAGCATCCCCATGGCCTCTGGTTGCAGGACACTATACTGTTTCTGCTAGTGTACCATTTCTATCACTGTCTGAGGCTCCTCTGTCTGTGCATCACATTGCAGATGTTTAAATAGGTTCTCTCTGCTCATCAGATAGCCTTTCTGCCAGCTTTTACATTGTGGCACAGTTGCAGGTGGTAAGGGGCTCTTGGGTGTGTTAACGCAAGGGGCGGTAACGTTGCACACGGTGTTACTGCCCCTTCTCTGCTTACCTACCACCCATTCTCTGCCTCTTGTTCCTGTTACACTACAGAGGCCTTTCTCACGTGGAAACTCGGCATTTTTACGGCGGTAAGGGAGCAAGTGTGCTGTTATGACACGTAAACGACACACTTGCTCCCTTACCACTGTTTAGTAAACATATCCTTTAGTGCTACTGAAAATTGGCATAAATTGAAATGTCTTGTTGGGCTGTGTTTCTCTCTGTTGGTCCATCTGTACATACACATGTCTATTCTATGCATGTGTGGCCAGGGCAGGACATGTGGGTTATGGGACATTTGAAAGACATATCATTGCCTCTGACTATTTCAGGTACAGGATCCTGTTATTTGGAACTCCCTCTTGAGACCGTTATGTAAGGAAACTGATTTTAAGACTTTTAAAACAAAATTGAAGACCCATTTATTTGTAGAGGCTTTTTTTGGGGGGGGGGGGGGGGACAACAAATCGTATTTTAACATTGAGGGGAATTTTAGAAGTGATGTCCAAATGAAATCCGGGACATCTAAGCCAGAATGTCTGAAAAAAAAGCAGGTACATCCAGGTGCAGACATGATTTCACAAACATGGACGTACCAGATATGGGCGTCTGCGGGGATATCTACATAGACACGCTCAGAACCATATTCCGAGCCCTAGATGTCTAGGATAACCTAATGGTTAAAGTAGTGGACTAAGAACAGGGAAGCCAGGGCTCAAATCTCATTACTTCTATCAGTGATATTGTGCTGAGTATTTTATACCCATTTCCCATCCCCTGCCACAACAAGCAGATTCTGCACAAATTAGCGTGCAGTAAAGGTCATGGCAGTGCAATAACTGTTAAAGCATTCTAATTCACACAGTAATTGCACACCATATTTTAGTAAACAGTCCCATTAGTTTCAGATGCTAAACATTTAAATTATGTTTAGTTAACAGAGATATCAGATTGTTACTAAAAATTGTAGTAATTTTCATATGCTCTGATAAAACACATTTTCGTTTAGCCTGCTTTCTGCAAAAGTAAGTCTGAGTGCTAAATACTGTATACATTAATAGGATGATTCATGTTGTTGTCCTTTTTAAGGGGTAATTTGATAAGAAGCCAAGTAAAGATACTTCTCATCAACATGCGTAAATCATGCATTTTCAATGGCTTATGCATATGAATGGACCTATATGCACGTACTTTAACTGGTCACTATTCTATAAGTATGGACATTAGGCCAATGGCGCAGACTTTCATTGTGAGCATTCATAAAGGCAGAGCACGCATATATATGCATATTTTATAAAATATAGGCGTACACACGTAAGGTATGTGTGGTCATTTGCGCCAGCCATAGGGCTGGTGTAAGTGATCCCTCCTAGATCTGGCACAGATTTCCCACTACTTATGCCCTTATTTTATAAAGTCTTGACATGAATTCAATTTTATAAAATAGGCATGACTGGCACAAGTAAAAACACAGGTTAACATATGTAGACGCCCCTTGTAAAATTACCTTTGTAGAGTTCAAAGTTTTTCTTTGTTTGCAGATGGCTCTTTTAGCGCATGAATATTTTCTTTTGCACACCTTGATGCAATTTTAATGCTAATTAGTGGCTGTGATGCAAAATTATTCAAAGCACCTTATTAACTATGAATACATAATTAAACTATATGCCCAAAATGTTTCATAAATATTGTTTCCCAAAAGTTTTAACTGCATCAGAGCTCTTTTATGATGAAGTCCATGGAAAAAGAATCCCCTATTTACTTAGGACTCCTTTTACTAAAGCCCGCTAATTGCATGTTAATTGCAAAGCCTCAGTGTTAGCTGTTGGCAGCGTGATTAGTATGTTCCCAGGAGCTAATGTGTGATGGACCACTTGAACATGTGCTCCACTAAGGCAAGTTCACATAACAACTCCCACAGATGAGTCATTAGGTAAATTCACACTAAGAGCTGCATCGCCACTGAACACATGACAATTGCCTGGAGCTAGCGGTAATGTGCTCTCCACACCCCCTCTCCACCCATTCCTTGCCCCATCCCACAACTGCCGATTAAACTGCTTTTTGGCATACAGTGGCAGACACGGTCGTGCGTTAGGGTTCTCGACTGCCAGTTGCCATGCGTTCTGTTTATGTTTATTAACATTTGTTATGCTGCCTTTCGTGGTTGTGGCAAGGTGGTTTACAATAAAATATTTCCAAGAGAGGAAGAGGTAAATAGAAAGGAAATCCATAAAATAAAATAGGAAAGATGTTCGCATTCATACTGAAAGAGAGCAGATTAAAAGAACATAGGGGAAGAAGAACATCATTTCTGCAGGCATCTGGTGGTGTCAGGTGATAAGAAGATCAAAAGCCTTGTGAAATAGAAACAGAAGTTAAGCGGGCTTTAGTAAAAGGGGCCCTTAGCATTGCCGCGCTTTAATTGTTGCAAAATTCATTACATAAAATGGTGTTTGAGGCAGATAATGTTTGATAACACCATTATTAAATACTAAGCTTTAGTAAATAGGGACTTAAAAGCACTATTTGCTTTAGGGCTTATTTACATATAGTGCCTGATAGCAAAACAGCACATCCTATTTACTGTATAATGCACAATGGGCAAAACTGAAAGGGGCTATTTTAAGGGCAACAAAACTTGTTGTTAGGAAAGCAAATAAATGAAAAAGGAAAAGAAGGCCATTATGGTTCTCAAAAGAAATAGCTAAAAAGATGAAGAAAAAGGTGGCATTCATAAAATACAAGAGATCACAGAAAGAGGAAGACAAGCATCAATATTTTGAAAAGCTAAGAGATGCTAAGAACGCAGTCAGGAAAGCAAAGCTACAATAGAAGTAAAAATAGCCAATGCAGTAAAATGAGGGGGGGGGCAAGACATTTTTCAGATATGCTACTGAGAGGAGGAAGTGCCAAAGTAGTACTGTCATACTCAAGGGTGAAAGGGAGGAATATGTTATGTCCAAGTTACTGTATGTCCAAGTTACAGTCCCTGTTCTCTGTAAATACAATGCAGCCCTGACTGCATTGTATAAGGTTCTGTTAAATGTACACTGCACTGATGTGAATAGTGCGGTATAGAAGAGACGTTAAATAAATAAATAAATAGCGTTTGCGAGCAAAAAAATATATATATATAGATGCTGATGAGAATAAAGCAGAATTGCTTAACAAATCTGTATTCACAGATGAAGGGCCAGGAGCAGGACCTCAGAAACACTCATAAATAGGAATAGACATGAAGGGGATCTTGAACGATTTTCAGATTATTGTGTTTGTAAGGAACTAGCTAAACTAAAAGTAGACAAAGCGATGGGGCCAGATGAGATACATCCAAGAGTATTGAAGGAACTTGGGGAAGTTCTAGTGGCTCCATTGTCTGACCTTTTCAATGCTTCTTTAGAGTCAGGAGTGGTCCCAGAGGACTGAAGAAGGATGCATGTAGTCCCTTTACAGAAAAGCAGAAGTAAGGATGAGGATGGGAACTGTCTGACTTCTGTGGTGAGTAAATTAATGGAAATACTGCTAAAACAAAGGATAGTGAGGTTTCTGGAGTCCTAATGGATTACAGGATCCAAAGCAGTATGGTTTTACTAGAGGCAGATCTTGTCAGACAAATCTAATTAATTTCTTTCAATGGGCAACAAGAGAGTTGGACCGAGGGAGAATCCTAGATGTTGTGAATTTAGATTTCAGTAAAACCTTTGACAACTTATAAATAAATTGAGCACTCTAGGGATGGGTTAGAAATTGGTTTAGTGGGAGGCAACAAAGGGTACAGGTAAATAGAGCTCACTCTGAAGAGAAGGTTGGTACCAGTGGTGTGCCACAGCGATCTGTCCTTGGTCCAATTTCTTTAACCTTTTTGTTAGTGATATTGTGGAAGGGATGTCAGATAAGGTTTGCCCCTTTGCAGATGATATAAAAATCTGCAATGGAGTAGAGAGCCAGAGAGGAGTAGATAACACGAGGAAGGATCAAACTAACTTGGTTGAGAATTTGACAGCTGAGATTAATGCTAGCAAATTTCGGGTTGTTTATTTGGGCTACAAAAATTCAGGAATGCAGTACAGTATAGGGGTGAAGGACTTCTGTCCACTAAAGAAGAGCAGGTCCTGGGTGTGATTGTTTCTGATGATCTTAAGGTGGCTAAACATCTTTTTCTGCCATCATCTTTCTATGTTTCTAAAGTTTGGCATACCTCAGTACACTGATCTCCTAGATATTTTTATTTTATTTTATTTATTTATTTAATACACACTTAGGGGGATGTTTACTAAAAGCCGCAAATGTGCGCGCCGCAAAATAGCGCACGGAAACGCGGCACTGAAACGCGAATAAACGCGTTTAAACGCCCCGCACACGTGCGTGTCACCCCCGCACAGGTACGCGGCTCACTAACGGGCCCCGTACAAGTGCGGGCCCGCAAATGTGTGATAGAGGCGTGGAACGGCGAAAGGAGGGCGGAGGAAGGCTCCGGAGGGGCGGAGGGACGGGGTCAATGGGTGGAGAGTGGGAGGGGAGAGGCTCCCCGCACAGTAGCGGGCCCGAATTTGCATGTAAAAACTACCGCGAGTGAAACACTCGCGGTAGAAAGCATTTAAAGGGAAGAGAAACCATTTCCGTCAGCAATGTACAGGAAAACCGGGGAAACCAGCAAAACGTGAGCAGTGTGATACATGTGCACAGCACAAAAGTGAACATAAAAATAGAAAATGACCACAACAGAACTATTACAAATAGTAAGTCAGCTGGGGAACAGTTATAGTGATGGGCAAATACAGAAATCACACCCAGCAAAGGTCCAGAAAAAAGAAATGAAGTTTGGAAGGGTCTACTGAGAGGAGACTCTTCCAAAAACCATTTCCACGTTATGGAGCTTTCCTGGGAGTGTTCGCTATGGTTGCCCATTAATATCACTGTTGCCCAGCGTGGTGATATTTTGTCCCACAGTTCCCGTGGTCATTTCCGGGGTTTATGTGCACGTTTGTCACCAGACAGGGTGCATATGCCCACAGTAGAATTGCGTAGAGCAGGGTTTGTGACTCCATCCTGCCAGGCTTACTGCCTCCAGGGGCTGCACTGTCTCTGTGGCCAAAGTGTGGTACAGCGGACAGAGTTATTACCTCTAGGACCAGAGGGCAGAGGTTCAAAACCCAGCTGGGGCACCTGCCAGCCCAGTCCCTATATTTTACCCACCACTAAATAAAGATAGCGCAGACACCCCTGTATGCATGGGGAAAACACCCATATTTTACCCAACACCGCACACACCCCACAACAATGGGCATTACCTACAGCCAAGTCCCCCAAATGCAGTCCCATACTGCCACATTGCAATCAGGTCAACTGCTTTTTCTGAGAGAAGTTCATGCCAGCATGTTGGCGGACATGTACATGTGGTGCAGGGGGCAGTGGCTGCTAACCACAGAAGACAGAGGCCTAGCCATGTGCAGGCTGGCACAGTCCACTGCAACAGACAGGTCCTGCCGGATCCACAGTCATGGATAGTCCAGGGAATCCAACCAATCTGTGGCTACACAGTGGTGCAGTGCACACAGACAGTGCATACAAGAACAGAAGGTCACAGGTTCAAAGCCCAGCTGGGGCTACTGCCAATCCTGCCCACATATTTTTCCCACAACTAAACAGTGATAGTAAGGACACACCTTTCATGGCGGGGACATATGCAATGGTAAGACATCTATCTTTTACCCCACTGAGCACAGACACCATGAACAGGGGCAGTACCTAGAGCAGAATCACCCAAATGCAGTCCTGGTGGGCCACACACCAGTCAGGTTCCATGCTGACACTCATACAAATGCCTGTGCTGTATATCTATGCACCACCCCCATGGCATGTAGATGTAGCCCATGCATATTCATGAGGGATAGCAGGAAAACCCGAACAGTGTGATGCAAACCTGGACTGGAGATGGGAATCTGTGCCGTAAAGCAGCAGCCATCAAGGGCAGACACACCCACACCCACAGGCCCCATTGGCCAATGTCTCCTGGAAAGGCAGAACATTGGACCGTGCATGCAGCACCCACAACGAGCACTTGCATAACTTACCAATGTCACCCTACACCTGAGGTATACGGTACACAGCTCGGAGACGTTTGCTAGGAGCACAGGCAGGCAGTTATCCATACGTTACGTACATACTGCTAGTTGACCCCATCCAAACAATCTGTTAGGTGTTTGCGGGGCATGCTCCAGCCCTGGCCTCTGACGGTGCTTACCACCCTGGGGAGTGACCACCAGCTGTAATGCGTACCATATCCATGCCTTGCCGTGCTCAGGACCGGTTTGGTGGGCAAGGCTACTTACCCCCTCAATCGTAGCACCATGATGGCAGAGGTGTGGAACTGTGTGTCTGTCTATACAGTGGGTGTTGGCTGCAAGCCCCTTCAACAGCCCGCACTGCCAGCACTGTTGCCAGTATTGGCCAGTCAATGTGCATAATGAGGTGCAAGGTACCATGGGTATAGCCAGGGCAGGGTGACGTGGCCAGGATGCATCTGCACTGGGCATAGGGCCCTGGCAGGGACATTGGCTGGGATATTGTAGTGTCCGGCCACCACCTACACAGACAGGGTGGCCAAAGCATGTCCTTCTGGGGGATCACGCTCACCCTGACTGTGCAGTGACCACAGCATGGCTAGGCCCCCCCATAGTGCTGTATAGTAGTTCTCTCATGTGATACATATGGGTTTTCTTTGGGGCCCAGTCACTGATCTATCTGCCTGCTGTGTATGCATCTCCATTGGGAACATGCACTATGGCCTAACCAGCAGACTGTTTGTAGCTGGTAAATGTCTTGCTATAATGGCTTGCAGGGTGCAGTGGCTGTTGGCTTGCTGCAGGGGAATAACTGGTGGTGGAGTGCAGCTTACCATACCCTGGGCTTATGTCTGTCTGCTATTGTGTTATGGCTGTGTATGGAGCTGCCTGCCCGGGGGGGGTGGGGGGGTGTGGTGGTGTTCCTCAGCACGACTGGGGTTGATGTTGCCCTCTACCGCCACCTTTGCAGGGAGGTAGAGTGTGGATCCTGTGATGGAGACCATGTTTGCCACTGGGGGGGGGGGGTGCCTGATGGCGGCAGACAGGGATATCCATGATGTTTGTGCAGAAACTAGCTATCTTACACATTAACACTGCTTTGGAACGCCCGCTTGGCCTCCATCAGCCATGGCAGGTGTTGTTGACCTGGTCCTGGCCACCTCATTGCACACTCAGGGTGAGCACAGTACCCGCACGATGTAACGGTGTGTGGCTACTCTGTGCCAGTAAAACACCCGGTCAGTGCCCCCTACTAGGCCAAGGTGCTGTGTGGGTGCACCCAGTCACTTCCCCCAACAGGGCCGAGGTGCTGTGGGGGTGCATTCCCCATCTTGTGTCCATCTGCGGACAGCTAATTTGCATGTGCAGTGCATCATGGGTACGGGTGGCCTAACCCTATCCTGTTGACACCAGCAGACTGTCTGTGCGGTGACGTGTAGGCTATCTGCAGCCAGCCAGGGGCCTGCTTACAGCTATGGAGCTGTAGCGCAATGGTTACATCACTGCCTGTGCAGCCAGAGGTCATGGGTTCAAACCCACAGTGGGGCCCTTTGGTAGGGCTGTCCACAGCTTTATTTTTATTTACTGTACATATGTCTATGCCGGCAAGACCACCCTCAGCTTACTATACCCATTAGGTGCCTCTGAGGGTGCTTCATAGGGCGCCCTGTAGGCCACCTTATGGTTGCCATCCCTATAGGGTGCACTATACATTATCCTGTGTCGCAACATACATGCTGCCCTATAGGGGTCATTCAAGGGTGCCTTGGCGAACAGTGCACTGTAACATGTGCCTCATGGGCCGCCGTATGGTAACATGCTGGGAGAGTGCGTTTGCGAGTAGTGATAACAAAATATCATTATACAGCCTCCTACAGCACTCCTCAACATAATACATACTGCCTCAGCAGGCATTTTTCACTGGGCATTGTGAGGAGTTGAACCCCTGATCCCTGCACCATTGGTCAGTGTTTTCACCATTGTGCTGTGGCGCTGTTCCTGTGCTTGTGCATCAGCGCGCCGCCTTGTGCCTATCAGCGCGCCGCCTTCTGCCGCCCAAGGGGACCAGTGCGCCGCCTTCTGCTGCCCAGAAATAACTGTGCGCCGCCTTATGCCGCCCAAAAAGCACTGTGTGCCGCCTTCTGCCGCCCAAAAATGACTGTGCGCCGCCTTATGCCGTTCCAAATTAATTTGCCTCCTAAAACAATGTTAATCATTACAGTTACTGCCTCAGCTGACCTTTGTCGTTGCGCACACTGGGGGATTGAACCCATGGCCCCTGCACCATTGGTCAGTGTCTTCACTGTTGTACCACGGCTCTGTTGTTTTGTATACTCAGCAGCGCGCCACTTTGCCTTTCCACGCGGTAATGTCGACCCCCGCACATTAGCGCGACGCACACACGTTCGGTTGCTTACTACCGTTTATTTTCTATTTTCTGCCTGACCCGCCCACTCCTTATATGGCACACGCTCACTAGCGCGGCCCCGCACGTTAGGAATGTTTAGTAAACATGCCCCTTATATACCGCTACTTCCAGCGATCAGCAGCGGTTCGATTTCATCTTTGGGGGTTGTCAAATCAAGACTGGGAGGAGGGGATAGTATATACATTAGATCTGAGGGTATGTCACAGCACACATGGTTAGTGTCTTGGGGAAAGGCCTAAACATTTTTACATTTATACATACATATTTACATCTTTATACATATAGCGGTTTCAAAAAGCGTATTATTATCTGATTGCTTTGCTACGACTCTATCGAAACTTGAGAGTCATAGTTGATTGTAGTGACTTTTGAATAGGTGAGTTTTTAGCTCCTTCCTGAAATCGGTAATGTCCTTGATTAAACGCAGCTGAAATGGGAGTTGATTCCAGATAGTTGGCGCAGAGAATGAGAAAGCTCTGCGACTCGTACTTATATAAGCATAGCACTTGGAAATGGACTTAAAGAAACTGTGGATAGCACAAACTGTATTATAAATGAAAGTAGAGCAATTTAATTAATTGGAAAGCTTTGCTATGTTTTTCCTTTTCTCATTTGATCCTGGTCCATGTATTTAATCATGAGATGAAACTCTCCTTCTAAGCTGTACTTCCCTCTCCTACTTAATTTGCCTGATTATCACTAATCTAGCAGAGGAAGAAAAAAAGGAGTTTACTAATGAATGGAATAGGACAATGTGAACCCTATGTAACCCTTTTAAACATGTCTACCTTTCATAAGTTTAAGCAGTTAGACATTTTATTTACACTGGGCCTGTCTCACTAGTCCTAGTTAACTCACAGTTCACTTATATAGAGGAAATATTTCTGAAAAAAAAATAGACTAAAAGATTTGCATTGAGTCTTGGAAAACAAAGTCAATGAACGTTTCACAGTATGAGAAAAAAAACTACACATGCAGCTTCAATAAAAATCAAAGAAAGATTAGGTCCCACAGAAGACTTATGCATAACAAACTTAGAGCTTTATTATAGACGTTAATGTATTAACTCTTATATGTTAAGAACCTTTAATATAATATATAAGAAATATTTTACATGAGCATACTCTGTACTATACTATAGGTTTGATCTGTTCAAGTATTGATTGTTGTCAACAGCAGGGCTCGACAAATCCCAGGCGCCAGGTCACCATGGCAACTATAAATTGAACCCTGGCACCTGGAATTTCATTGCCCCCCTCCCTCAGCCATCACCTGATCTGTTTCTCTCTACTTGCTCCCTCCCCCAGCCAACACCTGATCTATGTCTCTCTACTTGCTCTCCTCTCTGGCCATCATCCAATCTATCTTACGATTTGCCACACTGTTCACTGCTGCACCACTATTGACCATGTATATAGTTTGAGCTGCACGGTGCATGGTTTAATACCTGCATACAGAGACTTAGGGGCTGGTTTATTAAACCACGTTAGCTGCTAATGTGGTGGATAGTGCACACTGTATGGATGTGGTAACAGTTAACGTGGGGCAGCTGCAAGTAACGCAGCAATTTTCTGTGCTATTTTCAGAAAGCACATTACTGCATATGCAGGAGTGGGGATTAGGGTGGAGAGTGGCATGTCTGCAACACATGGTTACTGTGGGCCTCAACAGCACATGGTAACCATCACATTTGCAGACAGCATGGGTGCAGCTAACACTACCTCAGTGAGTGGCAGTAGCTGCATCAAGAGCGTTCTCTGCACTTTTGGTGTTTTCTCTGCTAAGGAACTGCTGGGCATGCACGCCCCCAATTGTTAACACATGGCTTTTGCAGCTATCATGGCACTATGTACTTTTTTGGTCCAATGTGGTTTAGCAAACCAGCCTCTTACTGTGCATCATTTGCATGTAGGTTATAATTATTTATATTAGTATGCTGCTTTTCCATAATCATATGCTAGGTCAGTCCAGACGAGTAGGTTGTGTTCCCCTACCAGCAGATTGGTAGAGATAAAGAACCAATGAAAAGTCCAGGTTTCAATGACATCACTCCCATGCTTCTATCCGCCTAAGACACCAGAGGGCTCTTCAGTAATTCTTTGTCTCCAGCAAATGGTAGATTGATTTTCTCCACTCTGAAGAAAATCTAAATAATTGAGAGGAAAAGATTGATTTAAATGCTCATGAATAACAACCTTAAGGGTGAATCTCACTTGAGTGTGACATGGGAGACTCCATTAGACACCATTTTTTTCAGTTGCCATAGTAGTAGGGACAATTGGTTCAGCTCTGCGCTCTTATCATGATAAGATCCTATTGAACAGCTAGAAAATTGGAAGGATCTGGAAAGATTGGAAGAGTTCAGCAGCCTCACACAACCTCAACTCTTCCTCCCTCCTCCTCTGTCACCCCTGCTCTCTCCCGAAGATTGCAGAAAGCTCACAGAGGAATCTGCCTGCCAGCCAACTTAAACGCAGTGCTTGTAAAGCCAGAAAAACAGTTTCAGGGGAGTAGAGCTGAGCCCAGCATAGATTTTTGCCTGGAGTAGTCATGGGGTGAGTACCAAGGACTGACCTCGTTGTTGTCCTTGTTGGGGGCTCTTGATTCCATCCATCTGGGACACAATTCAGGATGGACCACTGGTGACTGTTGGCACGGTGTGGGGGTTTCCTGCATTTTCTGCATGTTTTAATAGCATTTTTACTATTCTGCTACTGGTGTTCGTGTGGTCCTAGTGCACGTTCTGCACAAGCGGTTCCAACATGTGCTCCCACCCAAGCACCTGTAACATATGTTGCTGTGTAAGTGCTGTTAACATGCGCTTGCAAGGCCATTGCGACCTTGGCATGTGCAGTTGTGATACTTGCCTTAACTCTCTGTCTTCTTCCAGGAAACATTTGGACTGTGGAAAGCAAGATGCCTCCTCTCCAGTTTCTGGACTCTGCTCATCTTGCATGATAGCTTCTGAGTTATCCCTGGAGGGCTTGTCCCCCTCTTTCAGCCAGGAGATATAGTTAGTCTTGCCTTGCTTGCTTTAGGGCAGGAGGTGGCTGATGGCACTCTGGGTAAGGATAACTAGCTAGCCAGAGGTTCTTGCAACCATACTGTGTGCTGCTCCCTGACCTTTAGGAAACATAGAAACATAGAAATATGATGACAGAAAAAGACCACATGGCCTATCTAGTTTGTCCTTCCATATCAACAACTACAACAATCCCCTTTTTACCTTTAGAGATCCTCTGTGTTTGTCCCATACTTTTTTTAATTCAGTTACTGTCTTCATCTCTACCACCTCCACTGGGAGACTATTCCACAGATGCACTACTCTTTCTGTAAAGAAATATTTCCGCATATCACTCCTGAATCTATCTTCCTTCATCCTCATCCCATGTCCTCTCGTAGTAGAACTTGCTTTCAATTGAAAGAGGCTCTCTCCCTGAACATTTATGCCACGGAGGTATTTAAACATCTCAATCATATCACCTCTATCCTGCCTTTCCTCTAAGGTGTACATATTAAGATCCTTAAGTCTGTCATCATATGCTTTATAGTGAAGACCACTAATCATTTTAGTAGCCACCCTCTGCACCGACTCCATCCTGTTCACATCCTTTTGAAGTTGCGGTCTCCAGAATTGCACACTATACTCCAAATGAGGTCGCAGCAAAGACTTATACAGAGGCATTATCACCTCCTTTTTTCTGCTAGCCATTCCTCTCCGTATGCACCCAAGCATCCTTCTAGCTTTTGCCGTCACCTTTTCTACCTGTTTAGCTACTTTAAGATCATCAGACACAACCACGCCTAGGTTCCGCTCTTCTTTATTGGAAAAAAGTACTTCAACCCCTATACTATATTGCTCCCTTGGATTGCTGCAGCCCAAATGCATGACCTTACATTTTTTAACATTAAATCCCAGCTGCCAAATTCTAGACCATTCTTCAAGCTTAGCTAGATCCCTCCTCATGTTATATACACCTCCCTGGGTGTCTACTCTATTGCAGGAGATTGATGACGACTGGTGTAGGGCGGTCATTTCCACCAGAAGAGCTTCTGGAGTCCAGATTGTCCTCCTTGGAATTCTTTTCCTTTTTACAACAGGCTTTATCATTCTGACTGGGATGGAATAACTTCCCTGGATGTTCAGTTCTGGCAGCTCTGGGGCATGGAAGGGGCTGGAGGGGCAAAAGTTAAATCCCCACAGCCCAACCTGACCTTAGGAGGCTGGTTTGAGGGTCAGGCTGTGGGGAATTAACTTTTTCATCGGCGGCCGGCATCGCGGAATTTAAATGTAGCCACGGCGCCTTGGCAATATGACACCATGGCACCGCGCCCCCATTTAAATGACCTGACTGAGCTAGTCGGGCTTCACTGTACGTTTAGGCTGGGACTGAATCGCAGTCCCAGCCTGCACGTAAGTGCTGTTCGCAATTCCGATCCCACAGAGCTAGATGTGTCCTGCAGGATCAGAATCACGATCTCCTTTGTACGTCCGGGTCAGCCTGGACGTACAAAGGAGATCGATGTCAAGAACGGAATCAGGCCCTATGCATCTCATTACCTTATTACATCCAGTGTAAAGTAAAAAATTAACACAGAAGTTAAATATCTGCTTTAAAAAATTCAACTGCCAGTTTGACTGTAAGCCTTATTGAGTAGGGAACTGATTATAGCTTGCCTTGAGCTTTGAAAAAGTCAGCAATTAAATTTAAAACCCCAAGAAACTGGATCTTTTGATTAGGAGGTGTTGTATGCCATAATCCTGTCATAAATTTAGATACCAGAGGACAGTGGGAAACTGAGTTACAATCAATGCACATATCATAGGCCTCTATTGCATTCAAGATGCACCTTGATAAATGAGGTATTCAAATCATCAGATGAGAGGTAGGATGAGTATTTTAACAGGTTCTGCAGATGGAAGGTAAATAGGACTACTTTCCCCAAATGCACCAGCCAGAGATTTTCTTCCATTTGAGATTGAATAAGTTCTTACTTACTGCTAGTAGGATATCTTTCTTTTCTTGAAAAAGATGGAGTTATACGTATTACTAGTGAGCACTCAACATCCATTCTGTGAGAGCAAGGAAATGAATGCTCAGGTGAGGGATTCTTTCTTTGTCTTGAGATGTCAGATTGATTGGCATCCCGACTGATAACTGATGCAGGTGAGGAAACCAAATTTGTCAAGGCCAGGACAGAGCTACTAAGACTACAAACATTTTATCCTACTTCTGTATGTCACTCTCAGCTAATGAAAAACAAAAAACAACAACAACAAAAAAACCAACATTGGAAACAGCCACACACTTGAACAACACATCAATGGCAACTGGGAAGGGGCATGTAGAACAACACTCATACAAAAGGCAGGCAAGCCATTCAACAAATGCTGGAAAGTAATGAGAACAAATGCACAAAGCCTAGCCAACAAAGTTCCTGATCTGGAAGCCCTAATGGTGGAAATGGGCTTGGACACTGTGGCCATTACAGAAACGTGGTTTAACGAGTGACATGAATGGGATATAGCCATAGCTGGCTATAATCTATTTAGAAGAGATAGAGAGGGTAGAAAAGGAGGAGGAGAAGCCCTGTATGTCAAAAGCAATATTAAAGCTGCTGAAATGCAGAGGGACATAGGGAAAAGAAGAAGCGCTCTGGATTGTGTTGGAAAGAGGAGATGGCACTGTCATCCATACTGGTGTGGTCTACAGGCCTCCAACTCAAACCAAAGAAATGGATAGCGAATTGATTGTTGATATTGCAAAGATAGCCATGAAGGAGAAGTGATCATATTGGGTGACTTTAATCTACCCAACATGGATTGGAGGTTCCTTCTGCAAATCTGGAAAGAAGTAAAAAAAATTGTGGATGCCTTCCAAGATGCGTTACTTAAACAAATGGTGATGGAACCGACCAGGGAGAACTCCGTGGTAGATTTAGTACTCACCAATGGAGATTGCATGTTGAATATCCAGGTGGGTACCTATGTGAGCAGCAGCGATCATCACACGGTGTCGTTTGAGATAAAAGTGAAGGTGTAATCCAATCACAGCAAACTCAAAGTCTTAGGGGCATGTTTACTAAAAGCCGTACAATTGCGTGCCGCACAATAGCGCACGGAAACGCGGCACTCAAACGCTCAGAAACGCTCTTAAACGCCCCGCACAAGTGCGCGTGGGCCCCGCACAATTGCGCGCCGCACTAACGTGCCCCGCACAAGTACCCGGCCTGCAAATGTCCGATAGAGGCGTGGAAAGGCATTCTGAGGGCGGAGGAAGGCTCCCGAGGGGCGGAGAGACGGGGTCAATGGGCGGGGAAGGGGAGGGGATAGGCTCCCCGCACAGTATCGGGGACGAATTTGCAGGTTAAAAATAGCGCGAGTGAAACACTCACGGTAGAGGGCATTTAAAGGGAAGAGAAACCATTTCCGTCAGCAATGTACAGGGAAACCGGGGAAACCTGCAAAACGTGAGCAGTGTGATACATGTGCACAGAACAAAAGTGCAAATAAAGATAGAAAAAGACCCAAACAAACATATTAAAAATAGGAAGTCAGCTGGGGAACCCTGATATTAATGGGCAAACATAAGAAACACACCCAGGAAAGCTCCAAAAAAATGAAATGACGTATGGAAGGGGCTACGGAGCGGAGACCCTTCCAAAAACCATCTCCTTTTTTCTGAGCCTTCCTGGGAGTGTTTGCTATGGTTGCCCATTAATATCACTGTTGCCCAGCTTGGTTATATTTATCCCCAGTTCGTCGTGGTCGGTTGAGGGGTTTATTTGCACGTTTGTCACCAGACAAGGTGACTGAGCCCACAGTACAAATGTGCAGAGCAGGGATTTTGACTCCTTTGGTCAGGTTTCCCACACCCAGGGACTGCACTATCACTGTGGCCACAGTGTGGTGCAGCAGACAGAGGCAGTACCTCTAGGACCAGAGGGTCAAAGGTTCAAATCCAAGCTGGGGCTCCTGCCAACCCAGTCCCCATATTTTACCCACCACTAAACAGAGATAGTAAAGACACTCCTTTATTGCAGAGAACATAAGCATGGTTCACACACCCATTTTGTACCCAACACCGCACACACACCATAACAATGGGCATTACCGACAGCCGAGTCCCCCAAATGCAGTCCTGGAGTGCCACAACTCAATCAGGTCATATGCTTTTCCAAGATACGGACATGCCAGCATGTTGGCGGTAGGGTACAGGTGGTGGAGGGGGCAGTGGCTGCTAGCCACAGAAGACAGTGGCCGAGCCATGTGCAGGCTGGCACGTCCACTGCAACATAGGCCCTGTCGGATGTACAGTCATGGACTTCCCAGGGAATTCAGCACATCTGTGGCAACACAGTGGTGCAGTGCACACAGACAGTGTGTGCAGGAGCAAAAGGTCACAGGTTCAAAGCCCAGCTGGGGCTACTGCCAATCCTGTCCACATATTTTCCCCACAACTAAACCATGTTAGTAAGGGCAATCCTTTATTGCTGGGGATATACGCATTGGTCATACGCCTATCTTTTACACCACCAAGCACAGACACCATGACCAGGGGCATTACCTAGAGCAGAGTCTCACAAATGCAGTCCTGGAGGACCACACACCATTCAGGTTCCATGCTGCCACTCATACAAATAACCGTGCTGTATATCTATGCACCACCCCCATGGCATGTAGATGTAGCTCATGCATATTCATGAGGGACAGCAGGAAACCCCAACCAGTGTATTGCAAACCTGGACTGGATTTGGGAACCTCTGCCGTACAGCAGCAGCCAACAGGGACAGACACACCCACACCCACACCCACAGGCCCCATTGGCCAATGCCTCCTGGTGAGGCAGGACATTGGGCCCTGCGTGCATCTCCCAATACCAGCACTTGCATACCTTAGCAATGTCACCCTACACCAGGGTATATGGTACACAGCTCTCAAACGTTTGCTATGAGTACTGGCAGATAGATATCCCTACGTTACGCACAGTCTGCTCTATGAGCTCCATCATAATAATCTATCTGATGTCTGCGGTGTGTGCGTCAGGTCTGGCCCCTGACAGTGTTTACCACCCTAGGGAGGGACCCCCAACGGTATTGCATACCATACCCATGCCTGTACTGTGCCCAGGACTGGTGTGGTGGGCAAGGATTCTGAACCCCTCTATAGTAGCACAATGCTGGCATACGTGTGGGAGTGTGTGTCTGTCTATACAGTGTGTGTTGGCTGCAAACACTGTCCACAGTTTTGGCCTGATGATGTGCATAATGAGCAGCAAGGTACCATGGGTATAGCTCAGACAGGGTGGGCTGGCCAGGATGCATCTGCACAGGGCATAGGGCACTGGCAGGGACATTGTAGTGGCCGTCCACCACCTCCACAGACAGGGTGACCTCTGTATGTGCTGCTGGGCTTTCACTCCACCCTGACTGTGCAGTGATGGCAGCATGGCTAGGCACCCCCATAGTGCTTCATAGCACTTCCCTCATGTGATATATTGGTCACCTGTTGGGGCCTAGTCACTGATGTATCTGCTTGTGTGTGCTGCCATCCCAGTTGTGGGTGCATGCATTTCCAGTGGGACTAACCAGCAGACTGTTCACAGCTGGTATGTGCCCTGCTGGAGTGCCGTGCAGTGGCTGATGGCTTGATGCAGGGGAATATCAGATAGTGGTGGGGTGCATCTTAGCATATCCAGGCCTACTGTCTGTCTGATATTGTGGTCTGGGTGTGTGTGGGGCTGCTTGGACTGCCCTGTAGGGTGTCTGTTCCCCAACAGGACTGGGGTTGATGGTCCACTCTACTGCCATCATTGCAGGGGGGGGGGTGTATAATGGGGATCTGTTGATAGGAGACCCTGCCTGTTTGCCACCCTCAGCTGGAGGTACATAGCCCACCTAGGGGTCCGTGGGGTTTCCCCTGACTGAGACAGACAGAGATATCCAAGGTGTTCCTGCAGAAACTACCTATCTCACAGATTACGACTGTTTTGGAACTCTGCCATGGAGGGTGCTGTGGACCTGGTCCAGGGCGCCTCATCGCACACTCAGGGTGAGCACAGTTCCCGCACAGTGTGACTGTGTGTAGCTACTCTGTGCAAATTAAACACCCGGTCAGTACCTCCTACCAGGCCAAGGTGCTGTGTGGGTGCACACGGACACGTCCCCCTACCAGGCCGGGGAGCTGTTGGGGTGCATTCCCCATTTTGTGTTCATCTGTGGACAGCTGATTTGCATGTGCAGTGCATCATGGGTATGGGTGGCCTAACCCTATCCTGGTTCCCACAGCAGACTGTCTGTGTGGTGACATGCAGGCTCTCTGCAGCCAGCCAGGGGCTTGCTGGCAGCTATATAGCTGTAGCCCAATGGTTACTTCACTGCCTGTGGAGCCAGTGGTAATGGGTTTGAGCCCACAGTGGGGTTATTTGATAGGGTTGTCCAAAGCTTTTTTTAGATTTAATGTACATATGTTGCTGCCATCAAACACACCCTCAGTGTACTGTACCCATAAGGTGCCTCTGAGGGTGCTTTATAGGGCACCCTATAGGGCACCTTATGGTTGCCGTCCATATAAGGTGCACTATACATTATCCTGTGACGCAACATATATGGTGCCCTATAGGGGACATTCAAGGGTGCCTTGGTGGACAGTGAACTTTAACATGTGCCTTATGGGCCGCCTTATGTTAACATGCTTTGTGAGTGCGTTTGCTAGTAGTGATAACTGAAGTAAAAATAGATTGCCCCCTACAGCACTCATCCCCATAATACACACTGCCTCAGTGAGCCTTCTTCATTGGGCACTGTGGGGGATTGAACCCCTTATCTCTGCACCATTGGTCAGTGTCTTAACCATTGTACTATGGCTCTGCTCCTTTATGTGTGCACATCAGGGCGCCACTTAGCCTTCCCACGCACTATTGTGCACGGCGCACAATAGCGCCCCGCGCAAATGTGCGATCGCTTACTCCCGTTTTTTTTCTTTTCTCTGCCTGAACCGCCCACTCCTTATATGGCACAGGCACACTACCGCGGCCCCGCACATTAGGAATGTTTAGTAAACAGACCCCTTAGACTTCAAAAACGCTGACTTCAGTAAAATGGTTAGGTACATGAAGGAGGAGTTAGTAAGGTGGGAGGGGTTAAGGGAAGTGAAATTGCAATAGACTAAACTAAAGAAAGCAATAAAAGATGCAAAGATACATACATAAGGAAAGTAAATAAAAACAAGAGGAAAAGGAAACCTATTTGGTTCTCCAAAGAAGTGGCTGCACAAATAAAGACAAAAACTACAGCTTTCACAAAATTCAGAAGCTCACAAACAGAGGAACACAGAAAAGAAATACAAGATCAAACTAAAAGAGATAACAAGAGAAATAAGGATAGCAAAATCAAAGGCAGAAGAAAAGATGGCTAAAGATGTGAAGTGTGGCGATAAGACTTTTTTCAGGTATATTCAGGAGAGGAGGAAACTCAGAGGTGGAATTGCAGGACTCAAACGTACTAGGAACAGCTTTGTGGAAAGTGACATTGAAAAAGCGACAATGCTAAACAAATACTTCTGCTCTGTTTTCACTAGAGAAAATTCTGGAGAAGGACCATCTGTGATTGACAAATATACAAATGGGAATGGAGTAGATACTACAAAATTCACAAAAGATGATGTGTTAGAACAGCTTGCAAAACTGAAAGTGGACAAGTCTATAGGACCAGATGGGATACACCCCAGGATACTGAAAGAGCTCAGAGAAGTTCTTGCAGGGCCTTTAAAGGATGTTTTTAATAGACTCTTGGAGACAGGAGAAGTTCCACAGGACTGGAGAAGGGCTGATGTGGTGCCTCTCCACAAAAGTGGTAATAGGGAAGAAGTGACAAACTACAGGTCAGTAAGCCTTACCTCGATTGCAGGAAAAGTAATGGAGGCGCTCCTGAAAGAGCGAATAGTGGATTTCCTTGAAACTAACAGGTTGCATGATCTGAGGCAACATAGTTTTACCAAAGGATGATCTTGTCAAACAAATCTGATTGAGTTCTTTGACTGGGTGACCAGAGAACTAGATCACGGGCATGCAATGGATGTCATCTACCTGGATTTCAGCAAAGCCTTTGATACTGCTCCTCATAGGAGGCTTATCAATAAACTCAACAGCTTGGGGATGGGTCCCAAGATGGTGAACTGGATCAGAAATTGGTTGACTGACAGACATCAGACGGTGACAGTAAACGGAACTCACTTGGATGAAAGAAAGGTGATTAGCGGTGTGCCCCAGGGTTCGGTCTTGAGACCGGTACTGTTCAATATATTTGTGAGTGATATTGCCGAAGGGCTGAATGGAAAAGTCTGTCTTTTTGCAGATGACACCAAAATTTGCAACAGAGTGGACTTCCCTCAGGGAGTGGGGAACATGAGGAAAGATCTACAAAAGCTGGAAGAATGGTCTAATGCGTGGCAGTTAAGATTTAATGTGAAGAAGTGCAGTGTAATGCACTTGGAAAGCAGAAATCCAAGGGAATTGTATGTGATAGGGGGCAAGAGATTGATGTGCATGGACCAGGAGAAAGACCTCGGTGTGATTGTTTGTGATGATCTCAAAGTGGTAAAACAGCGTGACAAGGCAGTAGCAAAAGCCAAAAGGATTCTGGGTTGCAATACAAAAAGGAATTACCAGCAGAAAGGAAGAGGTACTAACACCACTGTGCAAGTTACTGGTGAGGCCTCACTTGGAATATTGTGTTCAGTTTTGGAGACCATATCTCGCAAAGGATATAAAAAGGCTGGAAGCGGTTCAGAGGAAGGCAACCAAAATGATTTGGAGCCTGCATAAGAAGACTTATGAAAAGAGACTTGAAGACCTAAATATATACACTTTGGAGGAGAGGAGGGACAGGTGAGATATGATTCAGACCTTTAAATACTCAAAGAGTAAGAGTAAGAGTACAGACTCAGGTAGTTTGTTCCAGGCATAATGAGCAGAAAAGTGGAAGGATCAAAATCTGGAATTAGCAGCAGAGTTTTAAACAGATTGAAGGCGAGAGAGATGATTCAGAGGGAGACCAGCAAGGAGGAGGTTGCAATAGTCTATGCGGGAGGTGACTAAAGAGTGGATAAGTGTCATAGTAGTGTGTGTAGAAGGGAAGGGACACATTTTGTCAATGTTATAGAGAAAGAAGCGACAGGTTTTAGCCATCTGTTGGATGTGCGCAGAGAAAGAGAGAGTAGAGTCAAAAATGACCCCAAGGTGCGAGCTGAGGAAACAGGGAGGAGTTTAGTGTTATCTATAGAAATAGAGAAGGGAGGAAGGGGAGAGGTGGGTTTAGGGGGAAAGATAAGGAGCTCAGTTTTGGTCATGTTCTGTTTCAGACAGCGGTGACATCCAGGCAGCAATGTCGGATAAGCAGGCAGAGATCAGGGCCTGGATTCCTGGAGAGATTTCAAGCATAGAAAGGTAGATATGAGAGTCATCAGCATAAAGATGGTACTGAAAACCATGGGAGAAAATAAGAGAGAAAAAGAGATGTCCCATGACAGAGCCCTGAGGTACACCAACTGAAAGCGGGATGGCGGTAGAGGAGGAACCACCAGAGCATACACTAAAAGTGCAATGGGAGAGAGAAGAAAACCAGGATAGAACAGAGCCATTAAATCCAAGTGAGGACAGGGTATCGAGGAGAAGGTGGTGATTGACAATGTCAAAGGCAGCAGAAAGGTCAAGAAAGATGAGAATCGAGTACAGGCCTTTGGATTTGGCGAGGAATAAGTCACTGGAGAATTTGGCAAGAGCCATTTCTGTGGAATGTAGAGAACGAAGATGCAGTTGCAGTGAGGAGAGTGGAGAGGGAGAGGGGAGGAGAGAGATGGGTTGATTACTGAAAGGACAGGTAGGAGGATCTAGTGAAGGCTTTTTGAGGAGAGGTGTAACCACAGAATGTTTGAAGGCCAAAGGAACAGTTGCCCTGGAAAGTGATAGGTTAAGGATATGACAGATGGAAGGGATGGCCGCAGAAGAGATAGAGCTTAGTAGATGGGTGAGGATGGGATCAGAGGAGCAGGTAGTCAGTTTGGAGGAGGAGAGAAGATTTGCAGTTTCCTCCTTGGTGGTTTCAGAAAAGGAAGAAAGGGTGACTGAAGGTAAGAAAAAGATTTGCAATTGAAGAGGGAAAAGATGAGGTGGAGGTGGCACTACACAGAATTCAAGGCTAATCTTCTAGACTTTGTCATGGAAGTAGTCAGCCAAGGTCTAGGCAGACAGTGAAGGAGGGATTGGGGTGAAGGGACTTTGAGGAGAAAGTTGAGCATAGCAGAGAGACAGCGAGGGTCAGAGGTAAGAGAATTAGTCAGAAGGATATAGTACTCTTGCTTGACGAGAGCTATAGCCAACTGGAAAAAGGTTAGCGTGAATTTGAAATGTAGGTAGTCAACAAGGGTATGTGATTTAAGCCAAAGGCAATCAGCTGAGGATAGCCAGGGTTGAGGTACGGTACTGTCACAGGGCGTGAAATGGGAGAAGCAAGGGCATCTAGAGCAGAGGCGGGTATAGTGTTATAGGAGGATACTGTTCCATCAATGGACTCAGATGACATAGTGGAGGAAAGAGGTGATAAGACAGCAGTGGAGAGATCTAAAGGGTTGACAGTGTGAAGATTCCTAAACATGTTGGTGGAGATTGGGCGAGACCAAGATGAGGGGTGGTTAAGAGCGAAGGTTAGCAGGTGATGGTCAAATAAGGGCAGAACTGAGGTGGACAGGTTTGAAGTTGAGCAGTTGGATGAGAAGACAAGGTCAAGGCAGTGGCCATGCTTGTGAGTAGGAGCAGTAGAGCACAACTGGAGGTTGAATGAGGAGGTTAGGGAAAGGAGTTTTAAGGCATAAGGGTCAGAAGAGTCATCAATGTGAATGTTAAAATCCCCAATGGAAGGGGGAAGATGCATCCAGAAAGGAGGAGAGCCAGGAGTCAAAGTCAGTGAGAAAAGTATAGGTGGACTTGTTGGGAGGTCAATAAATGACTGCTACCTGGATAGGTAGTGGAGAAAATAGGCGGATGGTATGCAAAGGAAGCAGAGGAATTATGTAGAGGCAGAAGGAGGGGCTGGAATTGGTAGGAATGAGAGAATAGGAACTCAACTCCACCACCACTGTATGGGAAAATAGGTTGCCTCTGTGATAAGAGGGGAGCAGCTGAAGCTGAATCTTCAGGGAAAAGCCAAGTTTCAGTAAGAACCAGATGTAGGGTATTAGAAATAAAGAGGTCATGAATGTCTTGGTATGAGTGGGATGGAGAATAAGAGTAAAGAAGATTCTCTCCCCAGGGTATGTTGAAGGTATCTGAAGTTAAACTGTGTTTCTTTGTTCTTCTGGAGCAAAACTGTAGAAGCTTCTCATTTTCTTTCAATGTAAACAGATCTATCTCGGGAAGCCCCCACTGCTGGAATATAGTCTACAGAATCTCCTGATCCATGAACCATTCAAAAGATTCCATTTATTAGCTGAGTTTGTCTGCAATCTCATTCTGTGCTTCTGAAACATATGTTGTGTGTTTCCTACTATTTCAGGGAGTGAAGAGCCTAGTGATTTATTTTCACTAAGAAAGAAAACAGCTGAGTCAATTGTTCCCACTGGAATTTCTGTGTCTATTGAAGATGATACATGCAAAGACATGCATATAGAGCTTCATGAATTGATAGTGCCATGTGGCTGAGCAGCACCAGGAGGTAATGAGCTGTTGAGCATACTCTAGGCCAGTGATGGCTAACCTTTTTGAGCCCGAGTGCCCAAACTGCCGCACAAAACCAAAGAATTTCCTCAAAGTGCCAGCACGTCAATTAAAGCCCCATTTGCATAAGGTGCTTCATTTGCATAAATATTTGCATAATGTTACCATACACTAACTTTTAGTAAACATGCCTCTTAATGAGTATATGGATAAAGAAAGACTAAAAGGTTTCTACATTACTATAATCCAGTACCAACCGCCAGGCACATTAGGAACTACTACAAACGCTGCCCATTTAGAACCCATAGCAAACCCGCCGTATCCTAACAGCACTACCAGGACTCACAAAGCACCATACTCTACCTATCAAAAGGCAACACTGCAAATATTAAACCAATACATCTCAGAGAACAACAATACATGACCTACTGGGGAAAGAACAAGTGGCAATGTCAAATAGGAATTATATAAACAGAATACCTCAGCTCAGTTACACATGCAGAACAGACCATCACCAAACAAGGAATCACAATTTAGAAACAGGAAGACAATAATTAAACTGGGAACCCCAAAAGCCAAACTTGGAATATACAACAACACTGTAGAAATAAAACTATATTAATTTCCTCTTGTACTAAACAAAGCGCAAAAATTAATGATGCACATTTCCCAGAGCTGACATATTCCAGTTAATAAATTCAAAATAAAGAGATATTTTTCTACCTTTTGTGCATTTTTTTTCAGTTGCAATTGTTCCAGCCACTTTCTTCTGGTTTCTTCGTGTCTTCTGCTAACTCTCCATCTGCTGTCCATTTGTCCTTTCTTCTGTCTTCTTGTTTTTTTTTCCATTCTCTCTCTACATCTGCTTTAACATACTAATCTTTCTCCTTTGGCTCTTTCCTCATTCCTATTTCATCTACTCAAAATTTACCCCTCCATCCTCAATCCCCACTTACTCTCCCAATACCCGGCCAATTGTAGATTTTTTATCCCTCCCACACAAAATATTTTTCCCCTCTCCATTTTACTCTCCCAGCCCCATCCCATTCTAATCCTCCCCCAACACCAGCTCCCTTCTAGTTCCAGCCTCACCCAGCATCCATTCCCTTCTAGTCCCTGCATCAGCCCATTTCCAGTCCTAGCAGCCCCCCAACCCAATACCAGTCCTATCCCCCCCTCATCAACCCACTTCCAGTCCTAACCCCCCATCACCCCATTTTCAGTTTAAGCCCCCCCCCTATAACCCATTACCAGTCCTAACCCCCCACTTCCAGTCAGCCCCCCATAGCCCATTGCCAGTCCTAACCCCCCCATCAGCCCACAGTCCATTACCAGTCCTAACCCCATCAGCCCACCTCAAGTCCTAACCCCTCCCCATCAGCCCATTTCTTGTCCCAGCCCCCCCGTAGCCCATTATCAGTCCTAAACCCCCCCATAGCCCATTACCAGTCCTAACCCCATCAGACCACCTCCAGTGTTAACCCCCCATCAGCCCATTTCCAGTCCTAACCCCACCCAACAGCCCACCTCAAGTCCTAACCCCTCCCCATCAGCCCATTAGCAGTCCTAACCCCCCCCCCAGCCCATTAGCAGTCCTAACCCCCCATCTCTAGCCCATTAGCAGTCCTAACCCCCCCATAGCCCATTACCAGTCCTAACCCCCATCACCCCATTTCCAGACAGCCCCCATCAGCCCACAGCCCATTAGCAGTCCTAACCCCCCCCCCTCCTAGCCCATTAGCAGTCCTAACCCCCCCTAGCCCATTAGCAGTCCTAACCCCCCCTCCTAGCCCATTAGCAGTCCTAACCCCCCCCAGCCCATTAGCAGTCCTAACCCCCCAGCCCATTCGCAGTCCTAACCCCCCCTCTCTAGCCCATTAGCAGTCCTAACCCCCCCATAGCCCATTACCAGTCCTAACCCCCCATCACCCCATTTCCAGTCAGCCCCCATCAGCCCACAGCCCATTAGCAGTCCTAACCCCCCCTAGCCCATTAGCAGTCCTAACCCCCCCTCCTAGCCCATTAGCAGTCCTAACCCCCCCAGCCCATTAGCAGTCCAAACCCCCCCTGCCCATTAGCAGTCCTAACCCCCCATCACCCCATTTCCAGACAGCCCCCATCAGCCCACAGCCCATTAGCAGTCCTAACCCCCCCTAGCCCATTAGCAGTCCTAACCCCCCCCTCCTAGCCCATTAGCAGTCCAAACCCCCCCCACCCCATTAGCAGTCCAAACCCCCCCCCCAGCCAATTTTCTTTACAAACCCCCCCCCCCAGCCCATTAGCTGTCCTAACCCCCCCCCTCCTAGCCCATTAGCAGTCCTAACCCCCCCCAGCCCATTAGCAGTCCTAACCCCCCCCAGCCCATTAGCAGTCCAAACCCCCCCCCATTAGCAGTCCTAACCCCCCCCTAGCCCATTAGCAGTCCTAACCCCCCCTCCTAGCCCATTAGCAGTCCTAACCCCCCTAGCCCATTAGCAGTCCTAACCCCCCCTCCTAGCCCATTAGCAGGCCTAACCCCCCCCCTAGCCCATTAGCAGTCCTAACCCCCCCTCCTAGCCCATTAGCAGTCCTAACCCCCCCCTCCTAGCCCATTAGAAGTCCTAACCCCCCCCTAGCCCATTAGCAGTCCTAACCCCCCCCTAGCCCATTAGCAGTCCTAACCCCCCCCCTCTCTAGCCCATTAGCAGTCCTAACCCCCCCCATAGCCCATTACCAGTCCTAACCCCCCATCACCCCATTTCCAGACAGCCCCCATCAGCCCACAGCCCATTAGCAGTCCTCACCCCCCCTCCTAGCCCATTAGCAGTCCTAACCCCCCCTCCTAGCCCATTAGCAGTCCTAACCCCCCCCAGCCCATTAGCAGTCCAAACCCCCCCAGCCCATTAGCAGTCCTAACCCCCCCCCTGCCCATTAGCAGTCCTAACCCCCCCCCTGCCCATTAGCAGTCCTAACCCCCCATCACCCCATTTCCAGACAGCCCCCATCAGCCCACAGCCCATTAGCAGTCCTAACCCCCCCTAGCCCATTAGCAGTCCTAACCCCCCCCTCCTAGCCCATTAGCAGTCCTAACCCCCCCCCCTCCTAGCCCATTAGCAGTCCAAACCCCCCCCCCAGCCCATTAGCAGTCCTAACCCCCCCCTAGCCCATTAGCAGTCCTAACCCCCCCCCTCCTTGCCCATTTGCTGTCCTAACCCCCCCCATCCTAGCGCATTTGCAGTCCTAACCCCCCCCCCCAGCCCATTAGCAGTCCAAACCCCCCCCCCCATTAGCAGTCCTACCCCCCCCCCCCCCCGCGCCCATCAGCAGTCCTAACACCCCCCCCCCCCCGGCAAATTTAAAAACAGAAAAAGCGGGCTCTGGCTGCTGCCGCGGACGCGGCAGCATGCAGTGTCCCGCGGGGCCCCCTCCGCCCGCTAAGCCCCTCTGCAAGGGCTTTCAGATTCGCGAGGGAGACAGCGTCTCCCTCGCGTCTCTTGTTAAGCCCGCAGGGGCTAATGGGAAATTTCCCATCAGTCCCTCGCGTCTAAAGGGGCTGATGGGAAATTTCCCATTAACCCCTACGGGCTTAACAGAGACGCGAGGGAGACGCTGTCTCCCTCGCGAATCTGAAAGCCCTTGCAGAGGGGCTTAGCGGGCGGAGGGGGCCCCGCGGGACACTGCATGCTGCCGCGTCCGCGGCAGCAGCCAGAGCCCGCTTTTTCTTTTTTTGCGGACCTTCACGCGTGCCAGCTGCAAGGCCTTCGCGTGCCACAGCTGGCACGCGTGCCATAGGTTCGCCATCGCTGCTCTAGGCATTAGGATTTAGATTGAGAAAATTTGTCTGCTCCCTGAACTGAAACAAATCCTTTTCTCTGTTACATGTCCAGTAGGCTCTAATATAGAAGAAATGCCATGAAGGCTATAGGAATGATTTGCAATGATAAAACCTAGCAATTCCAGTGCATATATTGTTGCTCTAAGAGACTGCTTGGCTTCTTCTGAAAAAGAACATTTCACTACCCAGTTTACACATGTGGCAATTCTGTGCAAAAAAATTTAAACTTTTGCGCAAAAATTTTGAAAATTCTGCGAACAGTATTTAAAATTCTGCATGATTTATTAGTGCAGAATTGCCCCTTTATAAAGCCTAACTCCTCCACCAGAAATTTCCACTGCCTTTTCCTTCCTCAATTCTGTTGCTCCAAACACAGCTCTCTCCCCACCAACCAACCTTTCCCTGTCCCTCCTCTCTCCATTTAACTTCTAGGAAGATCCCTACTACTGTCTGTCCCTAAGGTTTCCCTCATGTACATACCCCCCACCTTACCTCCTTTCTCCCCTCCCCATACACCTTTAACTCTCACTTAGCTCTCTTTTCTTCCCCAGCACATATCTCCACCTTTCTTTCTCCCACCCTTCCAGGCATACCCCCATCTGCAGCTCCCAGCCACCCCCTTAGACACACCATTAGCTCATCTCTAATCCCCAGTCACCCCCCATCCCGGCTCACTATCATTCCTCTCCAGTCTGCCATCATACCCTCAACTCACCATCGGTTCTCTCGAGCCGTCACTCCCCCTTTCTTATTGTCCTCTCCAGTTCCCAGTCACCCCTCCCCACTTCTTAGCTCATCTCCTGCCACCAGCCCCCCAACTCACCATGATGGGTCTATAGCAACTGGGGAGCTTTAGGCCCAGTAAGGTACCTTTGATTTGGACAAATGGAAGCATGCTTGAGGCTGGTGGGCATGTAGTCCTGAGTAAGAGATAGCCAAGTAATCCTAAGAAGGGTAAGTAGTAGTTCAGCACGGGCTAGTTTGGCATGAGAGCAGAAGCGTGTGGGCAATGCTACCGCCTCATCATTTAAAGTACTGGAGGTGAAGGAGCTCAGGGCCACTGGGCCACCAGGGTTTAGTTTGGTTTGGTGGGGGGTAGATTAAGGCCATTGAGCCCCCAGGGCTTAGTTTGGTTTGGGGAGGGGAGGGATCAGGCTGCTGGGTTACCAGAATTTAGTTTGGTTTGGCGGGGGAGGGGTTTGAGGATGCTAAGCCACCAGGTCTTTTGCTTCTTTAGGGGGGTTGGAGTCCAGGGGGGACATCGACCCGTCAACAGTGTGCTGATGGCATTTGGAGCTTTCTCCGATGCTTAGTTCATCTGAGGTGGCGTGTCAAACTTCACCTCACATTATGTTTTTGCTTCCAAATGGATCATTATGCCAGCCCAAAGCTGGCATGAAGATCCAGCATTAAAAACAGTATTAAAAACTATGCTGTCAGTGCAGTTTTTTACATCTGGTGCAATTAAGTATGCAGTGATTTGCATGCCCAATGTACTGCAATTTAGCACAGGTTTTTTAAAAATGTTTTTCTATCGCTAGCTTGCTTCCTGCATCAGAGAGCAAGCCTAGCATGGGAAAAGCGCCAGAAAAACACTGTGCTAAGCTTTTCTGCATTGGCCCCAGAGTGATTTTCATACCAATAAAGGCAAAGGCATATGTTTACTAAGGTCTTCTAGGGCTTTGTAAGTGTTACAGTTTAGGGAAGAAATCAATGCGCGGTACGTGCGAAAATCATGCATTAGCTGTTAGGGGCGTATACAGCATGGCCGTAGCAGATACCACAATAATTTGAACCCTAAAACATTTCAGCAGCAATGAGGATTCACTTAATGCCACCTACTGTATTGAGATAGCAGTAAGTGCACTCACGCTAACTGCACCATTGACAATGAATGCACATTCTCAACCCCGATGCTAACCAGGATGTGCAGACATGCCCATGCTCCACCCCTACCCACCTATTTCACTCTCTGTCATTCACTAAGCAGATAGTGCAGAATTAACCCTGCACTGTCTGTTTAGCACACACACTATTATTGTGGCCCATTAGTGTGCGTTCAAGCCTCTGGGTGCCCTTTGTCCTCCCTTGCGTTATCCTATCACTCTGTCCTCTGCTGTTTCACCTTCCAGCCCCTCACTTTAGAGTTTGTTTTCTGCTGTAGTTTTTTTTTTCTATTTTGGACTTACAGACTGAATCATGCGGCTATCATCTGTTTACTTGTACCTGAGCCCTGATTATATTACTATTTGTTTTATTTCTAAGGCTGCTGATATTTTCAATTTTCACCTCTTTTTTAGCTCTCCTAGTCTGCAGCTAACAAACCACACTATCTCTCAGAAGCCCAGTATAGAAATGAACAGAGGATAATGTTCCTTTGTGTTTTTACTTTCCTGCTTACATCATCAACCCTGGGATTTGGAAGAAGTGAGACTGGGATAGACTTTTTTGGATGCATATCAAAAGGTTTCCAAAATCAAACCACAAAATCCCAAAATCAGTGTCAAAATCAAACCATGCAAAAGAGACCCTGATTTAGTCCATACATAATGTAATAAATATTTTTTGTCAGATAACACCGAGGGAGGGTAAGAATGTTAGCTTATCCACACCAGATTAGTGATATCCTTTTATTCACTTTTAAGTTCTTTTTCAATTCCTTTTATATATGTAAAAAATCTGCAAAACTTATCTTGTCCCAACGCAGCAATTTCACATATTGAAGCACATTGAAGCACAATGTGCACGTTTCGGGGTGTTCAGTATCCCTGTATTAAGTGCTCACATGAAGTTGTTCAATATTAACATCCGCTAAACGCTGACTTCAAACCGGCGTACAATAATCATATAGGACCGAAAAATTTATAATTGGCTGATAAACTTCGTCAATCAAAGAAGAAACCAATCACCAGCAAGGAGAACACTCGAAGTGAAAACCCCTTGTTGGTTAGGCCGTCATATCACAACCCCAGTTGATGATGCTGTGGTAATCCCCAAAAACCATTGGTAAAAACTGATGTCAATCAGAAAAAGAACCACCAATCATGAAGGGGATATCTCACACAATTTGGGAAACCCCTTACCCGATTGGTCCATCATGGAAGCAAGCTGGGCCAATCGATTTCTCGATTCAAACCCATAGGATGAACAGAATTTAACACATGAATCCATTGTTGTTCACACCATTGTAAGCGAGCTGTGCAATCACCCCTCAAGGGTCTAATGGGACGTGGTCAATGACCGTCCAAGACAACTCGCTGAATAAATGATTCTTTTCCACACAATGTTCAACTATAGGTGAGGAAAGCACTTGCCGCCTTACACGAGAAGCATGTTCAGATACCCAACTCTTAATCGGGCATGTAGTCCGACCTACGTAGATCAAAGGACATTTACATTGGATCAAATAAACCACAAAGGTAGAGGTACATGTGGTGAACCAACGTCGGTGGTAAGTATAATTCATTTGAGGATCAGTCCAAGTAGACCCTAATGTGGTGGTTGCACAAAACCCACATTCCTGACATGGAAAATGGCCCCTAAGACTGCAGGGCTATCATGTCTATCCCGCTGAGTAGAAGATTTCACCAACATGTCACGTAAGGTAAGACCACGAGTAAAAGCTATCATCAATGGTCGAGCAAAACAAGGATGCATGGACAATATTGCCCAATGTTTACGGAGAATGGCCATAACCACAGAACTTTGACACATGTAAGGGAGAACCCCCACCATCCGATCCATACTGATGTCTTCTGAAACTGAAGAAGTAGGTTGTAACAGCCAATCTCGATGTGTATATCGAGCCCGTCGATAAGCTCAATCCACTATACATTGGGGATAACCCCGAGACATCAAACGTATCTTCAGATCTTGAGCATGATATTTAAATTCACCAAGGGAAGAGCATAAACAACGCAATCTAAGAAACTGGCCATATAGGAGCCCCCGTCTGAGAGGTGCTGCATGAAATGAAAAACCTCCTCTTCCAATGACTTCAATAAAGATGCTTTGGAATCAGTAATTAAAGTGCCCAAAGAATCCTCTTCCTGAATGGTTTGTTCCAATAACAATGCTATCAAATCAAAACTGCATTTATTGCAAATTTTGTTCCATTTAGAAATAAATCTGGATCAGACAAAAACATCTTGGGAGCTCTCATCATTCGAAGCTCCCTAGGGATGATTCGTGTTTTCAAATATTGTGTCGTAGATGCTCTGTGTAATTGTGCACATACTAAACGCTTCTTCAAAGTCTTCAGCTCAGAAAGAGAAGGACCAGCCCCCTCATTCAAATGGTCAATGTCATCAAACAAGGTAGACCATTGACGAAAGATATCTAATTGTTCTTCTGAAAAGGCAAATGTATCAGCAGCCATTGAAAAAAGGATCCAAATATAAATCAAACCACAAAATCTCAAAATCAGTGTCAGAAAGTTTCAACATGCTTAGTGAAATGTCTCCTGCTTCTTTATTGTCCCTTCCCAAGACATCTCCACTGTGTTTGTCCAAACAGAAAAACAGGCTGTTTTCCTGGCCCCATAGACGATAATGAATCCGAAAACAATTGATTTTTGGATCATGCAGCCATTTGGTTAGTTTGCAGGAACAAAACCGAAAATAGTCTCATTTGTTGCATTTTGCCATTAGTTTAAAAATGAACACACATCTCTAATATATATGTATCAGAACAAGAAATGATCTTAAGCAAGATGGCCCTTAAGGGAAGTGGGAACCACAGAGTAGCTAGGAGTGATCAAATCCACCAGGGGAACCATACAAACATTTACTTGGGGTGGGCAGAAATGTATTCTATCATGAAGTCTATATAGATACAGAGCCACCTGCTGGCTGGTGATATAACCCTATAGATAATCATTTTTCATGAAGATTGGTAATATTCTACCCAGAGATGGGCATCTTTTGACTTTTGTAATGAGGTGGGCTCAATGGAAACTAGAAGGAAAAGTTGGAGGGGGGAAAAAAGAAAAATAAAGAATGCAAAGAACAATGTGTGTACCTTTGAGGCCAGGCTGTCTCCTGGTGATCCAGTAGCTCCTGGTTTTTTTTTTTTGGCAGTGTGACTAGAAGTAGATTACCAAGCCTTTCTTCTGAGGAAATGGAGGGCTAAGTGACTTGCTTAAGGAGTGTTAATGAGACTTGAATCCCAGTCTCTTGATTACCAAGCCAATGCTCTAACCATTAGGCTGCTCCTCCACACTGCAAATAACAGCAGAGAATCAAAAATGTTTCTTGAGAGGCCAAGAACGCATTCAAATATGGGACCAGATGAAAGAAAATGACAGAGGGCAGCTCATCAGGCAGCAACTACATTGAAAGCCCTAGCAAGCTCAGAAAAACCTTTTAGTTCTGAGAGAAGAATTCATTTCAGTGCCACCAAATGAAGTCATCCACTTGTGTGGCTAATTCAGCCTGCTTGTCGACAGAGCAATGCATTGCCAACTTAACCACAAGAGAGGAGGTTGCATATGCTTCTGATGCACTAAAACCTTTAGTGGGTTATGAGCCTGTTTGAATGAAGGTGCTGTGTAAATGCAAATAATTATTAGTGTTGCTCTAATTTTAACCACATACTATCAGTACTTTTCTAGCTTGCAAATGAGCCCTAGTTGTGCATACATCCTACAGTAAATTTGATGTCCTCACCATATGTAATTACTCTGCCCATCAGAAAGTTGAAAAGTATTTTACAAAGTTAAAAATAAAAATATTTGTCACTCTGATGGTGATCTGTTTACCTTCATGCTTCCACTGGACATGTTGGCACACGTGTATTCAGCAAGGGTCACAAATAGATCTGATTTTAAGAATAGCCTCAATCAGTGGCATAAGTTCTGAGGGGCCCCAAGTCACATTTTGCCAAGTGGTCCCCCCAAAGCAAACTTACTTTCAAATCTTTCTTGCACTGCCTCCTGCTCTTTTCTCTTCAAGTTTCAAGTTTTCAGGCCTGGCAGCCTTAACCTCTCACTTCCAGGCCAAAGTCTCACAAATCGCGGCTGTAATCGCAAGACTTTGGCCTGACAGTGGGAGGTTAAGGTTGCCCAGGCTTGAAAACGTGAAAGTTGAAGAGAAAAAAGGAGCGAATGGCAGTGTGGCAAAGATTGGAAAGTAAGTTTACTGCTCTGCCTTCATCACAGTAGTGTGGGCCCCTTCCTCTGGGCTGCTTGGGAGGAATTAACGCCACTGGCCTCAATGAATGTTCATCAGATGTAGTTTCATACATATCATGTAAGGACTATGAGAACAATAATTAAACCCTGTGGGGTATATCTGCAGACGTATATGCTAATTAAAAATCAAGGTAGCCACAGGGAAGTGGGTACTTTTTTACTCTCTTTGGAAGTAGGAGCAAAAGTACTCATGGGAAATTATGAGCAGAACATTCATAATTAAAGTCCTAGGCGCACTTTGTTGTTCCACGCCTCGCACTTTCAACATGGCTAAAAGTTTGCAGGTTGTCATCCTGTGTGCACAAGAAGCAAATCATCAAATCTCATTTTATGTACATTTTATGTACATTTTATGTATTTTACAATCTATGCTCCCAGAGCATGGAATGCTCTCCCCACCTCTATTCGAAACATCACTCACCTAACCCAATTCAGGAAGGCATTAAAGCAGCACCTGTTCACCACATACTACCCTGAATCCAGCCTTAGTAAGCATACTTATTGCCCCTCAGACAATCACTCACCCCAACTAAACAAGCAGACTCAGCATGAAAAAGGATAACCAACCGATCTCTAAGAAGTACCCTCTGAACTAGAATTCAGACTCCCAGTGTAAATAAGATGTAGATATGTTCTGCCTGAAATCAGGTACCAGTGTAATACAATGTTAATAATTACACAATATACATAGTTTCCCCCCAGTTATTTCCAAGTTGATCTCCCTGTTTATTGTAAATACAACTCAAAGTGCCTGTGTTGTATAGTTGATGTTAAATGTAAACCGCTCTGATCTAAAATAGAGCGGTATAGAAGAACTGTTAAATAAATAAAATAAAATAAATAAATAAATATGAGTTTTCCCACATAAAGTTTGATTACGAATAAAATCAGGCCCGTTTGTCACCTCCCATGACTGAAACTGAGACCCTAGAAGTTAATGTCTTCAAATTACTGTTCTCAACTCTGGCTTTCTGTTAGGGCTTGGTTTTGGTGCTGAGTGCCAGTGGTTCTTCTACATCCTGAATCATATTTGTTCCAATTATTTACAAGATTCAATGGTGCTTCGGGGTTTACAAGCAAACATGTTTATGTTTATTTTAAAACTTTCTATACTGCCCTTCAGGGTGTATCAAGGCAGTTTACAATATAAAGTCAATATAATTAAAATGTTAAAGGAAAAGAAAAAGAACAAAAGAAAATAGCAGACAATACATTAAAAATAATCTGAGTTTAAGAAACAAAGTAGTCATAATAGAGGTCATACACCACGGGCCTACAAAACCCATGAAAAGTTCAGGTATCATAAAAAGCCAGTCTTCAAAGCAATTTTGAATTTGGAGAATGAAGCTTCGAGACGGACATGTTGTGGTAAAGTGTTTCAGAGATGGCGGGCTATAAAATAGAAGGCAGGGTGACAAGCTCACTGAAGCCTAGCTTGGCTAGATTTAGGAAGAACAAGAAAATTTGCACCCTTAGATCTAAGTGTCTTAGAAACAACATCATTTATGAAAACCGATGAATATAATTAAAATTTCAGGACCACTCACAGGGCCAGGCTGACTTATCCCAAAGAATAAATTGATGTTCCAAAGTGGCTAAGGACTGACTCATCTTCCACCTTACTGTCTATCTGGAGCATAAATGCTGATGAGTCTTTGTAGGGGTAGTTGATGGTTTATATGATTTTTTTGAGACTGTTCTTTGTTGTTTTATTCTGCTTTCTACAAGACAGAAAAATAGCAGTTATGTACAAACATGAGAAACAGATTTATAAATACAATTAACTTTTTTCTTGCATTATAAAGTATGTAATTTTCTTCAAATAGAAGCATAGATTGGAACTGTTAGTTGCTTCAGTTAATTAAGGACCCTCAACAAGCACAGGCCAAGTATTATGGATTTTCATGATGGTAATAACTGTCTTGAAAGCTTATTTAGTATGCGCTTATAATTACCACAGCTCCCTCTTCAAAAATGGACATGTTCTTCATAATTGGATATTTTGATTACGAAGACTCTTGTGCACAAATATTGACTCTTGATGTTTGCATTCCCTCTTGCACATAATCCACCCGATTTTCTCCTCTTTTCGACTGTCTTTGTGGTGCTATATATCATCCTTTCGGTAGCTCTCTCTGCCACTCTCTTGGAGAAATCTCTAGCCTATGCCAAGGGTGGCAAAACATCTGGGTACATTAAAGTTTATGCTTGCCCACTTACTCTTTAGACCACCAATATTATCCGCAAACAGACCTCTAATCCCTTTTGCTCTTCCTCTCCTGGCACACCTACTGTGATCTTCAATCCTTTCCCTACTGCTGCTGCTGCTGCTGCTGAAAACAGGGCTCCAGCCATGCTAGGGACTGAGCTAGCCCATCCCAAGCTCCTAGGTTCCACAGTGGTCCTTTGCTTTTTGAGCAGAGGACTGCTGTGAGAACAAGCTGACTCCATTCCCATATTGACTGACTTCTGTTTATCTATGTGACTGGAGCCCAGATATACACCAGTAGTAGCAGGAAAGGATTAGACACTAGAAGTTGCCACATGCGTTAGGGGTGAGACACAAGCAATTGGAAGATGTCACATGCTCTCATGCCGAGAGCTCCGCTTCTCGCACATCTGGGATTTATTTATTTATTTAGTATACATTTGTATACCGCTACTTCCTACGACCAGCAGCGGTTTACTTTACCGATCAGAATTTACTGTACAGTACAGTAATTTGCATGATATACATTATGATTGATTAAAGATTCGTACACAACACAGCAAGCGGGTCACCTCTTGCCAAGTAATCCACATGTCTTAGAGTGACTGGAGCCCAGATATACACCAGTAGTAGCAGGAAAGGATTAGACACTAGAAGTTGCCACATGCGTTAGGGGTGAGACACAAGCAATTGGAAGATGTCACATGCTCTCATGCCGAGAGCTCCGCTTCTCGCACATCTGGGATTTATTTATTTATTTAGTATACATTTGTATACCGCTACTTCCTACGATCAGCAGCGGTTTACTTTACCGATCAGAATGAACTGTACAGTACAGTAATTTGTATGATATACATTATGATTGATTAAAGATTCGTACACAACACAGCAAGCGGGTCACTGTAATTTACACTTGATTGAGTGGGTGCGGGTGTGCTTACATATATACATATACATTTGATTGAGTGCGTGAGAGTGTGCTTACATATATACATATATACAATATAACAGATCAATTGAAGTTGCCCTTGTCATAATGTTGGAACCATTTTGGAGCAGAGAGAGGAGAGCAGAGCGAGGTTACTGGTTAGGTCAGATTATAATGCTACTGAAAGAGGTGTGTTTTGAGGTTTTTTCTAAAGTCTTTCAAGTCACTTATTAATCGTAGCTCGTGAGGCAGCTGGTTCCAGAGCAGTGGTGCTGCGTATGAGAATGCTCTGCGGATTGTTTCTGCTTTGACAGTTCTTATGCTGTTTGGTACGCAGAGTGAGTTTCGAGTTATGGTTCTTCTGCATCTATTGGGTAGCTGGATGGTGATTAGATTGGTGAGGTATGATGGTGCTATGTTGTGAATGAGCTTGAAAGTGGTCACTAGAATTTTGTATATGATGCGGGCAGTAATGGGGAGCCAATGCAGTTCAATTAGTACAGGGGTGATGTGTTCAGTGACGCCTTTTTTCATAATGATTCTGGCAGCAAAGTTTTGGGCCATTTGCAAGATATTTAGGGTGCTTTTTGGAAGGCCTTGTAGAATGGCATTGTAGTAGTCCAGGTGGGGAATGATGAGAGCTTGTGCCACCATTCTGAAGTCGGATTGATCGATGATATTACGGAGTGGTTGAAGAACTTTTAATTTATGGAATATGGCACGGTTTGTTGTCCGGAGGTGTTTTTCCATCCTCAGGTTGCTGTCGAGCAGTACCCCTAGATATTTTATTTCGGGTTTGGTGTGGTAGACGTTGTTGTTGAGGGTGACAGTGGTGGGCGGGATGAAATCTTTTTTCTTGGAGATGAACATCACCTCTGTTTTTTTGTGGTTTATTGACATGTTGTTTTGTTGCAACAAGGTCTGAAGCATGTTGAGGCATTCTTCCAGTTGGGTGTAGCTCGGTTGGCTTATGTCAAGTTGAGTATACAGCATTAGATCGTCTGCATAAATGTGATAACTGATCTTGTCCTTCTGAATGATTTCGCAAACCGGTTTTATGTATAAATTGAATAGGAGGGAGGATAGTGCTGATCCTTGAGGAATGCCTTGGGTTTGGGGGAAGGCGTCAGCTTTTTCATCGTTGAATTGGACCTGTTGCATTCTGAACAGAGACTGAAAGATGTGGAGCATGAGCTGACTGGTTATAGCACTGGGAGCCACAGAAACAAAAAGGAGGAAGGACTGAAAAGCAGCAAGGGAGGGGAGGGGGGAGGAAGAGATGTGGCTTTGGAACTTGATCCCATCAGAGCTGAGAGGCAGAGCAAGCTGCTGCCAGTGAGCAGTTGAGGGCTGGTGAGAACTGTTGCACTGATTGTGTGTGAGGACAAGAGCAAGATTGAACAGCATTGGCAACAGTGGGTATCCCTGATGGGTCCCTCTGCCCAACTGGAGATCCTGAGATTGAGTATTGTTTACATATATACTGTACTTGCTAATGGTCTAACATACATTACTTTTATTGTTAGTAAAGCCTTCTCCAAAGCCGAACCATCTAAGAACTAGGAATAGAAATGACCATTCCACGCGGTCAAAAGCCTTTTCGGCGTCTAACGATAATCCTACTAACGGGCTTTCTATGTTTTCCGCCCCAGTCAATACATGACAAAAGAGTCTGGAGTTATCAGCCGTCGATCAGCCTTCCACGAACTCGCATTGGTCTGGGTGGATCAGCAGAGGGATCACTGTTGCCAGGCGGTGCGCCAAGATGGTTGCATAGATTTTGTAATCCACATTCAACAGTGAAATAGGGCGGTAATTACCTGCCAGTTGTGGATCTCTGCCTGCTTTCTCTAGCAGAATAACATTTGCTGAAGCAAAGGAGCCTACCTGGGGGTTATCTTCCATCAATGCTTGATAATACTGCAGCAAGAAAGGTCCTAGTTCTTTCGAGAAGGCTTTATAAAATTCTGAAGGGAAACCAATATTGACCATTTTTAAGTTATCTCTCATGTTATCTACACATTTCTAGTGTCTACTCTATTGCAGATTTTGTTATTATTGGCAAAGAGGCAAACCTTACCTGGTGACCCTTCCGCATATCACTTACAAAAATGTTAAAAAAAATTAGACCCCTTCTGGAACATTAACAGTAATATCAGTTAAAGCACATATATTTATTTATTTATTTATTTATTTATTTATTTATTTATTTTTAATTCTTTATTTACATTTTCAGACAAAATTACAACAAAAAACAAAAGGTTACAATTAAAGTAAAGTAAAACATCCCTTTGAACATAGGACAAAAACCAAAAGGCCTTAACAGCCTACCCCAACACCAACCTTCCCCTCTTCATGCAATCTTCTTAGAAAGGGACTAGAAAAAGGAAGACAGAGGCTTGCAAGGACTATTGCGCCATTAACAAAAACTGCCCCATATCATGTGTGAACATGATTGATTAATTACCCCTAATTTGCAGCATATTGTGCTTTCTAAATATAACCATATAAGGGTTTCCATTTAAGCAAGGTAGAAGGTATAGGAGTTGTACCATAATGTGGCAACTGCTCATATTTACAACATAGACATAAATGATTCCACCAAGTGTGCCAACTGAGATCTGCCGTATGTTTCCAATTGGCAATTATGAGATGCAGCGCCACTCCCATCATAAAGTCAAATAGGAATTTACAATCCCTCTGTAACGACGAGATGCCAATTGTTGACCGGGAAACTATAATAGACCAAGAAAGAGTGGCTCTGAATCCCAAGACCTCTTGAATTCGGTTCTAAATCGAAATCCAGTAGGACTGAACATTAGGGCAGTCATATACCACATGTCTTAGAGTGCCAACATCCCTCTGACAAGACCAACACACATTTCCAATTGACTTATCCCACTTGGAGACCTTTATCGGGGTAAAATGAGCTCTGTACACAAAGAAGTATAATGCCTGGGAGATAGAGGCAGATTGAGAGACTCTAATTAGTTTGCCCCAAAATTTCCCCCACGATTCCAGAGAAAGAGTATGCCCAGTGTCATGCTCCCATACCCGCTGAGTGCCAATAGAATGTGGAGAGGGACAATGAGCTACCAATTGATAATAGTAGGAAGCCACCCCTAAGGCCTGTTGGGCTGTTCCTATAATATTAAGTAACCCCCATTCTTCAGGTAAAGATATGATATCAATAAGGGATTTCTCTATACAGTGTCTCAACTGAATCCACTGAAAGTATAAGGATTTAAGCAAGTCAAATTCACGCTACAGACACACAAAAGACTTCCACCTGCCTTCAAAAATCAGTAGTCCTATAGACCAAATGCCCCTGCTAAGCCATTGTTTCCAGGCAAACGGACTTTGATGAATTTTTAAAAAAGGACTGTGCTAAATGGGCATAAGCTTCGACTAGCATTCCTCTCGAGGAATTACATTTGCTAACTGCTGGAAAGCCTTTTGGGTGTCCATTATAAGCCTATGGATCGTCAACCTCTCTGAAGATACCATGCCAGGGAGGAGACTCAAGGGGAACGAAGCAGTCAATCTCTCTTCCAAATCAAGCCACACTGGGCATTGCCCCTTTTCCCCCTCCACCCATTTTGACCCCTGTTTTAACAGAAAAGCATAGTGGTAGGCCTGAAAATCAGGAAAGTTCCCACCCCCCTCCTCTTTTTTGGACTTAAGCTTCCTAAGAGCAATTCTAGGCAGTTTATTTTTCCATAGAAACTGGACTAGAGTCCTTTCCACTTGTCGGTAAGTTTTATCTAAAAGGAAAACAGGCAGAATTTCTAAAACATAGTCCACCTTAGGAGTGATAGTCATTTTTATCGCTTCAAGATGACCCCACCAAGAAAGATAGACTGGTGACCATCTCGCAGTCATATTTCGTACCATAGTAAGGAGATTCTCTTCATTATATTGCAAAGTTTCAATAAGTGGATAGCAATAATTAACTCCTAAGTATTCCACCATTTTGGGTTCCCATAGAAAAGGGTAGTCATTCAAGTCTGCACTACAAACTCGTGAATTTAAAGGGAACGTGACAGACTTTGTCCAATTAATTTTATATCCTGATAACACTGAGTACTGGTCTATCAACTCTAGAACAGTCGGAATTGAACTGGGCGTAGTGAACAGCAATAAATCATCAGCGTAAGCAGAAAGGTTAATTTCCAAATCAGCTATGGGGACACCTTCTACTGCAGAACTTTGTCTTAACAGTAAGGCCAAAGGTTCCAAGGCCAGCTTGAATAGGATAGGTGAAAGGGGGCAACCCTGACGGGTACCGCACCCTAAGAGAAAATCTCTAGATTGAGTCGCATTCACAAAAATATTAGCACTTGGTCTCGCATACATAAGTTTAATTAGTTTAAGGAATCCTTCACCGAAATGAAACCACCTTAAGATGGCAAATAAGAAAGGCCACTCCTGTCGATCAAATGCTTTCTCTGCATCCAACGATAATGCCACCAGTGGGCCCTCCACTCCTTCCAAGACATGGCAAAACACTCTGGCATTGTCAGCTGTAGAGCGTCCCTCAGTGAAGGCATATTGATCCGAGTGGATCAAAGATGGAATTAATTTGGAGAGATGACCGGCCAAGGTTTCAGCAAATATTTTATAATCTGTATTTAATAATGAAATTGGGCAATAATTACTGACCAGCTGAGGGTCCCTCCCAGGTTTTTCTAGAACCACAATGTTCACAGAGGTGAATGCTCCAGTCTGGGCATCCGTTTCTAAAAGAAGCCTATAGTATTGTTGAAGATATGGACCTAGCGCTTTGGAAAAGGTTCTATAAAATTCATCCGGAAGGCCATCTGGTCTGGTAGCCTTGCCCATTTGCATAGAATCGATGGCCTGGATAATTTCTATGACCGTGATCTGCCTATCCAGAACTGCAGCTGTTTCCTGATCCAGAACAGGCCTCTGTATATCGGCCAGTAATCTGTCAAAAACTTCCTCAGAGAATTCTATATCTAGGGAGATAACAACTGAGCATAAAATTGACGGAAGGTTTCTGCAATTTCAGTGTCTGCGACAATCAATTGTTGCTCCTGGGAATCTCTTAAAGCAGTGATGCGAGAAGCTTCTTTGTGACCCTTTAACAAGTTAGCTAATAATGGTCCGGCCCTATTGCCTTCCAAATAATACCGCTCTTTCTGCGTCTGAATACTCTGTGAAGCTTCAGTAGTTAGGATCGAGTTATATCTAAATCTAAGATGTTGTAAACATATCAGAATGTTAGGATAAGTTTTCTGACTTATGATACATTCCCCCGCTTTGATCTGCCTATCCAAAGCTTCTAATTCTGCTTTGTGCTGTTTGACCTGCCGTATAGCAAAGCTGGTTATGGTGGTCCGTATGTTAGCTTTGAAACCCTCCCACTACACCCAGCCCGAAGTGTCCTGGGGCGAGTTAAACTGAAAATACTCCTCTATAGCCACTAGAATGGTTTCACGAAACTCTTGATTGCTAAGAAGAGTTCTGTCAAAATGCCAACATGTATGAGATGGGCAGCTCGTTGAGTCTAATAGGGAGAGTGAGATCGTGGCATGATCAGAAATATGAGCAGCATCATTATTGGATTCACTGATTATGGAACATAGTCCCTTAGAGACTAGGAAAAAATCTGTGCGTGATACCGAGTTATGTGGGGGAGAGAAAAAAGTGAACTTCTTATCAACAGAATGCTGCAACCGCCATATATCTACCAGGCCTAACTCTTGTATTAGTGACAAAAGAACAGAGTGCGCTTTGGGGACCTTATTAGTTCTCACAGGACTCCTGTCCAGCAAGGGGTCTAGCGTGAGGTTGAAGTCTCCCCCCATAATAGTCGAGTATCTGGATACCTCTTGCGCCAGAGCCGCTATGGAGCTAAAGAAAGTAGGGAAGTCTATATTGGGGGCATAGATATTGATTAAGGCCAGATCAGTGGATCCTATCTTAATAACAGCCATTGCCCAGCACCCTTCAATATCAGATCTGGTTTGCAGCACAGTAGGGGATAAAGATTTCCTTACTAAAATGGCAATCCTGGGGAGTGTTGCCTGCAGTTTCACATGCTGTGGAGAGTGGAGAGTGAGAACAGCTGGTGCTGGAGAGAGACGGCCCGTGCGGGGCAGTCAATGCTGACGTCATTTTGAGGCTCCATAAATAATCTGTGCATGGAGCTGTTTCTTGGGAGTGTTCCCTGCAGCTTCACACGCTCTGGAGAGTGGAGAGTGGAGAGTGAGAACAGCTGGTGCTGGAGAGAGCCGGCCCATGCAGGGCAGTCACTGCTGACGTCATTTTGAGAATCCATAAAGGATCTGTGCACGGAGCTGTTTCTTGAGAGTGTTGCCTGCAGTTTCACACGCTGTGGAGAGTGGAGAGTGAGAACAGCTGGTGCTGGAGAGAGACGGCCCGTGCGGGGCAGTCACTGCTGACGTCATTTTGAAGCTCCTTAATATATCTAGAGTGCTTTATGATGCTTAGCCGTCGGTGCTTGTTGGGGCCTTTTCTAAGGGGTGTTTTCCAAGGGGGACGTATGCCCCTTGTGAGCCCCTTAGGAGTACATTGGGAACATTTATAGATCTGTGAAGTGGCGATGCCTGGCGGTAAAAGGAAAAAGAAAACTCTTGTGGCTATGTCTGCTGGTGGCCCTATGGACAAGCATGTAATATCTACACTGGTCTTAACAACACCAGGTACTGTTCCTTTTGACCTCTCGCTGGCGGGACCGAGTCTTAGCTCTCCTGAGCATACCCCTCCTCTTCCTCCTGGTTTCTTGGAATTGTCTGCTGTGCCTCAGTCCGGTGTTTCGAGTTCACAGAAGGAAGTTGTGCTCCCCAAAATGGTTTCTTGGTTGGAGCCCTCCATTCCTTCTGGTGACTCACAAGTCTCCTCCATTTCTCTTCTGGATATTTGTCAAGTAGTCAATCGTACTGAACGGATTCTTGCTTAGACTGCTCCCTCTTTATGTCAATTTACTAGGGACACTGTTATTAAATTTCAGAATCTTGATAGTCAGATTGGAACTTTGCATTCATCTATTTCGAGTATAGATAAGCAGGTTAAATTGTTTTCTTTATTCCAGTCTGCTACCATGAAAGAAAGTTCTATTATGTGTCAAAAACTTGAGAATTTAGAGAATATGGCTAGGTCTAAGAATTTGAGTGTTTTAAATTTTCCTTCTAGTAGTTTATCATCTTCATCAATACTGTTTAGGAAATGTTTAAAAGATGTTCTTCTCCTCCCCACCGCCAATGCTATAGTGTTTGCTAAATGTTATTATATTTCCTCAAAATTGTTTCTCCAGGTGTTGGGGAAAGAGAAGTAGCTGTTCTTGAAGATAAAAATGGGTTTAACTTGACTGCCTTCTTAGAAGACACTCAAGATATTATTTCCACTAGAGCTACATCATTAGTAACTTTGGTTTCTGAAGAAGATATACTGTAGTCTCTATTCTTAAAGCTTATTTTCGGAAAAGGGACAATCTCTATTGTGGTGACAAGGTCTCTATTTTTCACGTAGGAAATCCTTTCTTGCTCTCAAGTCTAGAACTCTTGCCTTAGGCGCTACTTTTCTTGCGCTACCCTTGTAAATGCTTAGGGGTATGTTTACTAAACCGTCCTAATGTTACCGGCACTAGTTGCAGCAATAATGTGAAGAATGCCATATAAGGAGTGGGCGTTCCAGTCCTAAGGTAGCAAGAATATGTATCGCGCGATAGTGGGCGCCGTGGCACGTTAACGTGCGTTAACCCTAAGTACATGCCAGTGCAGTGTCAGAAGCTATAATGATGTAGCCCACTGGTTACTGCAATGACTGTGGAGGCAGAGGTCATGGGTTTGATCCTGCAGTGGTGTAATCTAAAAAGGCTGTCTGAGGTGTTTTCTTTTAATTTAAATCAGTGCTGCCAGCAAAAACACCCTCACAGTGCCATAACCTAAGGTGCCTCATAAGGCGCCCCATAGGTCACATTATAAGGTGCCCTGTCTGCCAAGGCACCCTATAATGTGCCCTATAGGGTGCTGTATAGGGCAGCTTATAGGGTGCTTTACAGGGTGCCTATGAGGCACCTTAGGCTACAGCACTGAGGGTGTTTCTGTGGGCAGCACTGATTTAAATTAAAGGAAAATGCCTCAGACTTCCTTTTTAGATTATACCACTGCAGGATAGAACCAATGACCTCTGCCGCCACAGTCATTGACGCAACCAGTAGGCTACATCTCCATAGCTATTATGACACTGCTGGCTGGCTACAGAAAGACTGCAGGTCACCACATAAACTGTCTGCTGTGGTTACCAGGATAGGGTAAACCCACCCATACCCATGATGCACTGCACATGCAGATCAGCAGTCTACAGCTGATCACATAATGGGGTATGCACCCCCACAGCACCTAGGCCTGGTAGGGGGAACTGACCGTGTGTGTTACTGGCACAGAGTAGCTACAGACTGTGACATTGTACGGGTCCTGTGCTCACCCTGAGGGTGAGGTGGGGCACCCAGCACCAGGTCTGCAGCACCTGGCTTGGCTGAGATAGGCTATGCTGCAGGTTTCCATCAGTGCTAGTGTGTGATAGGTAGTCCTTGCAGATACACCTAGGATGCACCTGTGTCCATCTGTATTTCCCAGTCACGTCTAACCCTTGTGGACTATGATGCACCCAGAATAGTGCATATCCTGTGTGAAAAGGAGGGGGGGGGTGTTATGTAGCAGGCTCTTATGAAGCAAGAGAAACTAATAGTCATCCGGTGGAGAGAGCCGGTACTGCAGGGGAATGCAGGATTTTCTCTGTTGAGAGGAAAAAAGAATGCAGAGCTAATCAGGAACCACTCCTCACTTCAAGGCAAGTGAGAAGCCAAGTCCCTGATTGGGCACGCCCAAGCAAGAGGCGAGCAGTGCAGCACTCAGCCAGCTTGTTTAAAAAAACCCAGAAACAGAAACAGTTAGCGAAGCCAGGGAAGCAACGTGACAAGCAAGGAGATTGGGAAGAAGGACACAAGCACCTGGACGAGGACAGGTCAGAGGACCGGGAGCAGGAACCGTGGGAGAGAAAACCACTAAGCAGCTGTGATCCAAGAAGGAGCAGACAGGAGCTGGGAGACTCAGGGGCAGAGAAAGGTTGCTGGAAGCAGAAGAATTCTAAGGCACTGAGAGACCCAAGGCTGCAGCTCAGGAGTTTAAAGGACCCAGAAGAACCTTGGAATAGGAGGCAAAGGGATAAGGAATTACCCTGGAAGAAGCCCAAGCACAAGGTATCTGGTGGGAGTGGCACGGCTAGCAAGCTTAACAGTGGAAAGCCAGAGAGAGTGAATTTTAATTGTGAAAGACAGGAAAAAGGCAGAGAGTTTCATTCTAACTGGTTAAGTCAAGAAAAGCCTGACTGTTTTCCTTTTAACACTCTGAGAGACTCTCTAACCCCAGCTGAAGCGTTTTACCCTGCACTGCCATGTGGAGATAGGTGGGGGAAGGGAAATGCTTACACGCTGAAATGTTGTCCAAGTAAAAGCACTGATAATTGCCTAGAGATAAGAAATACAAACAAGCATTTACCTGAAGGGGGATTTGCTCAGCCTAGCTCAGAAAATACACAGGCTGAATTACTTCTCACTGAATTCAGAGAGTTCATTAAGAGCAGAGCAGTTTCTACTCAGAGCGTGGCGAGGCCATTGACCAGCTGGCAAGAAGAAATGCCTTTAATTTCTTTGCCATCTACTGAACAGGAAGTCCCGATGGATTGCTCTAGGTGTATGATTCCAAAGGACATTTAAGTGTTTTGCTTGCCAGTGTTGTATGTAAGAAAATAGCCAAGTTACCTCACTGTTTGCTGTGATAAAAGAGCTTATCTGAAGGGAATAAGTGGAAGCATATTCTGTGCAATTCAGGAGCAGTGCTGGTATAAGAGTTTTCTGTTACCTTAATGAAAAGGAGATCACATGACAGGTGAATGTGATCAGTAACGGACATTCAGTCAAGCAGTGAAAAAAGCCTTGTTTAAGTTCAGTTTCTCAACCTTGTTTTGTGCCATATTATTTCATGTACATCTGCTGCATTTGAACTGCGAAAGCGGGAATAAACCTCAGAAAAATAAATATTCTTAGCCTTGCCTTATCACTTGAGCACCAACACAACTACAACATTAACCCTCAAGGGCATTCAAGGCCAGCCCCTCCCTTAACCCTCAAGTCCCCAGGGAGTGGGTGGGTGGCAAAGTGGCGTAGTTGGCAGGATACTGCGCAGGTGCAAGAAATAACTACAGCAACAACTCCAGAAGCTGACTTCCAGGAGGTGCCCAGCCGAAGAGCTGACCAGCCCAAACAAGGAAGGAGACTGCAGGACTACAGGATCTTCTGTTCCTGACGTGCTTGTATACCACCTGAGCCAGGTAAAGGGTATCCACCCCGGGTAACCAGGATACCAGGGCAAGGGTGAAGCCTAGTGGTGACTAGGGGAAAAAAAAAAAAAAGAGCAGATAGCCAAAGTGTACTGTGTTTTCCGCACTTGGGTCTCTTTTTTTAAATTTCTTTCAGGTATCCCAAGATGGCGATGGATACCAAAGAAATTTTTCAATTGATGGCGACGCAGCTGGAGCACCAGCGAGACCTTGCGTTAGAGGCCCAGGAGAAAGCCAACGCAAGCATGCGTGAACAGCAGCAGCCTCTACTCACTCTCATGGAGGAATGGATGAAAGAGAGGAAGCAAGCCGCTGGACAATCATCTACTACAGGTTCCATTGTAACAGGCCCTGTACAACCTCTGGGTTTACAGGCGGGAACTGTGTTTAATTTTGGACAGCTTACCAATCAAGATGACGTTGATGACTATCTTGAGAGCTTTGAAAGTGTAGCTCGCCTTAGCTCGTGGCCTAAGGAGCACTGGGCATTAAGATTGGCAGCATCCCTTACTGGGGAAGCGAGGGCCGCTTACCGCGCCTTGCCTGCTGCCATGGCTGGCAATTATGATGAAGTAAAAAAGGTGATCAGGAAGAGATTAGGGCTCACTCCTTTAGTCTACCACACGCGTTTGAGGAGTGTGAGACTGAGGCCGAGTGAGACGCCTAAGTCATTATGTCATAGGATTCAAAGCTTGCTTGATAAATGGTTAACTCCAGAAGGGAGGTCTGTGGAGTCAATACTGGATGCTTTGATTTTAGAGCAGTACATGAACGCTCTACCACAGGGAATCCGCACCTTCCTAATCTTGCAGAATTGCAAAACTTCCCAAGAAGCTGTTGCACTCTCTGAGAGATATATAGAGGCAGAGCTAAATGCCCAGAGAGCTGGCACTACTTCCCAGGAGTCAGGCAATGGCAGATCAGAAAGGGACAGAAGGGTGTATGAGGACCCTGTAAAGATGTGCATGCCTTTATGGAAAAGCTCTAATAATAAGCTAAGATGTTACAGATGTGGGCAAGAGGGACATTTGCAAAAACAATGTGTTGTAAAAACTGCATTGATAGCGGGTTGTCCCAGGGATGATAGACCTGGATTTCTTTTTGCTATTGAAGTACAGGGAATTATCACTCAAGCTCTGTTGGATTCAGGGGCGGAGTTAAGCATGCTCTCTGAAGAGTTTTGGCAGAGAATAGAGGCCATGCAGGGCAAGGAAGTAATTCAGCCTGTGAGTTCAGTTAAAATAAGGTGCGTCCATGGAGGAACTTCTACCTACCCAGTATACAAGTTACGCATAGCAGGGTTAGGTGCACCAAAGACTGTCCCATTAGCAGTTGTCCCAGGACTTCCCCAGGCAGTAATTCTAGGCAGGGATTGGCCGCAGTTCTTCAGGGAGATGGAAAGAGAGTTGCAGGTGAAATGTGCAATGGTCTCCACAAGAGCCCAGTCCTCAGCCTTAGAAAAGAAAGAAGATATCTCAGAGGATCTCGGAGAAGTTCTTCCCTCTGATGATGCATTAATAGATGCTCCAGACACTAAAGTCAGGAAGCCTAAATCTGCGAAACGTAAGGAGAAACAGTCTCGCTCTAAGAACAAGTCTGAAGTACGGGCAGGGCAAGAGCTACCATGGGTACCAGAGGAGCTAATGAATAAGTTTCCTACGTTCCCAAATGAGCAGCAAGCGGACCCCACTCTCACACAGGCATTCAAATGGGCTCAGACTACTAGAGATACCTTACCTAGATTTATTCTGACTGCAGGAATACTCTACAGGGAGAGTAAAGATCCTTTCACAGGAGTAGTAGAAAGCAGTTAGTTGTGCCAACGACCTTTAAAAATATAGTGCTACGGTTGGCACACGACCATCCTGTTGGGGGGCATAAAGGCATTCAGGGAACCCTTGATCAAATCTTATCCAGGTTCTACTGGCCCGGTGTCTTCAAAGAGATGGCCAAGTTCTGTGAGGCTTGCCCCGCATGCCAAAGGGTTTCAGCAGCCCATCCCAGGGATGTCCCCATGATACCATCACCAGTGATTAAGGATCCCATCCAGAGGATAGGTGTTGACATTGTCGGACCTCTGATTAAAACACCCCGAGGATTCCGCTATATTTTAGTGGTGGTAGACCACGCTACAAGGTTCCCATGGGCCATGCCACTACGCACCATATCTGCCAAAGTGATTGCAAACGAACTTATTAAGTTGTTTTGTGAAGTGGGTTTCCCTAAGGAAGTTCTCACCGACAGGGGGAGCAACTTCATGTCAAAATACTTAGGACAAGTGTGGGATGCCTTTGGAATTCACCACATCAAGACAGCAGCATACCACCCTCAAACAAACGGTTTAGTCGAGAGACAAAACCAGACTCTTAAAAGGATGCTACGTAGGAGTTTGGAGGGGGAAATGGACAATTGGGATACAATGCTACCCTTTGTTCTTTATGCATGCCGAGAGAGAAAACAGGCCTCATTAGGAACAGCACCCTATGAGCTACTATACGGGAGGTCTCCCCGAGGCATTCTCGATATTTTGAGAGAACAGTGGTAGAACCCGATCCTAGGGAAGTAGAAGTGCCCGAGTTCCTGAGAAACTTAAAGAAGCGGCTACGCCGGACTTCACAGGTTGCAGTGGATAACCTGAAGCGTAATCAGGCCAAACAAAAAGCCTACTATGATAGGAACACAAAGCAACGTCAACTAAATGTAGGAGAGAAAGTTATTGTAATGGTGGCTGGGACAGAACCAAAATTTGAGAGCCATTGGAAAGGACCGTGTCGGGTAGTACAAGCTGTAGGACCTCTGTCTTACTTGGTGGAGAATAGGAAAGGTCGCAGGCAAGTGTACCATGTCAACATGTTAAAACCATGGCATGAGAGAGTAGCTTTAGCCCAAATAGCCACAATAGCATCTCCCAGACAACAGCCCCAACAGAAGCTCATCACCACTGAACCCATAGATAGAATCACGTGCTGTGCGGGCGTGCCTACGCCAGCCCGTGATATCTTAAGGGGGGGGGGGGATCTGTGATGTAGCAGGCTCTTATGAAGCAAGAGAAACTAATAGTCATCCGGTGGAGAGAGCCGGTACTGCAGGGGAATGCAGGATTTTCTCTGTTGAGAGGAAAAAAGAATGCAGAGCTAATCAGGAACCACTCCTCACTTCAAGGCAGGTGAGAAGCCAAGTCCCTGATTGGGCACGCCCAAGCAGGAGGCGGGCAGTGCAGCACTCAGCCAGCTTTTTAAAAAAAAAACAGAAACAGAAACAGTTAGCGAAGCCAGGGAAGCAACGTGACAAGCAAGTAGATTGGGAAGAAGGACACAAGCACCTGGACAGGACAGGTCAGAGGACCGGGAGCAGGAACCGTGGGAGAGAACATAAGAACATAAGATATGCCATACTGGGTCAGACCAAGGTTCATCAAGCCCAGTATTCTGTTTCCAGCAGTGGCCAATCTAGGTCATATGTACCTAGCAGTTTCCCCAAGAGACACAAGTTCCACAATGCTTGTACTGGGTCAAGCATTGATATCTTCGGTCACTTCTTAATAATGGTTTATGGACCTTTCCTCCAGGAACTTGTCCAAACCTTTTTAAACCCAGCTACACTAACAGCCTTTACTACATCCTCCGGTAACAAATTCCAGAGTTTGATTATACGTTGAGTGAAAAAATATTTCTTTTATTAGTCTTAAATAGTTTACCCTGTAGCTTCATTGCATGTCCCCTAGTCTTTCTATATTCTGATAACGTAAACAATCGATCTACGTTTACCCGTTCCACTCTGTTCATTAATTTATAGCCTTCTATCATATCTCCCCTCAGCCGTCTCTTTTCCAGGTTAAAGAGCCCTAACCTTTTTAGCCTTTCCTCATAGGAGTATCCTTCCATCCCCTTTACCATTTTGGTGGCTCTTCTCTGAACCTTTTCTAAAATTGCTATATCCTTTTTAAGATACGGCGACCAGAATTGCACACAATATTCAAGGTGCGGTCTCACCATGGAACGATATAGAGGCATTATAATATCTTTTGTTTTATTTTCCATTCCTTTCCTTATCATAACTAGCATTCTATTTGCTCTCTTGGCTGCCGCTGCACACTGGGCCGAGGGTTTAACATGGTATCCACAATGACGCCTAAATCTTTTTCCTGGGTGGTGGTTCCTAATGTGGAACCTTGCATCGTGTAACCATAGTTTGGGTTGTTCTTCCCTAGGTGCATAACCACTAAGCAGCTGTGATCCAAGAAGGAGCAGACAGGATCTGGGAGACTCAGGGGTAGAGAAAGGTTGCTAGAAGCAGAAGAATTCTAAGGCACTGAGAGACCCAAGGCTGCAGCTCAGGAGTTTAAAGGACCCAGAAGAACCTTGGAATAGGAGGCAAAGGGATAAGGAATTACCCTGGAAGAAGCCCAAGCACAAGGTATCTGGTGGGAGTGGCACGGCTAGCAAGCTTAACAGTGGAAAGCCAGAGAGAGTGAATTTTAATTGTGAAAGACAGGATAAAGGCAGAGAGTTTGATACTAACTGGTTAAGTCAAGAAAAGCCTGACTGTTTTCCTTTTAACACTCTGAGAGACTCTCTAACCCCAGCTGAAGCGTTTTACCCTGCACTGCCATGTGGAGATAGGTGGGAGAAGGGAAATGCTTACACGCTGAAATGTTGTCCAAGTAAAAGCACTGATAATTGCCTAGAGATAAGAAATACAAACAAGCATTTACCTGAAGGGGGATTTGCTCAGCCTAGCCCAGAAAATACACAGGCTGAATTACTTCTCACTGAATTCAGAGAGTTCCTTAAGAGCAGAGCAGTTTCTACTCAGAGCGTGGCGAGGCCGTTGACCAGCTGGCAAGAAGAAATGCCTTTAATTTCTTTGCCATCTACTGAACAGGAAGTCCCGATGGATTGCTCTACGTGTATGATTCCAAAGGACATTTAAGTGTTTTGCTTGCCAGTGTTGTATGTAAGAAAATAGCCAAGTTACCTCACTGTTTGCTGTGATAAAAGAGCTTATCTGAAGGGAATAAGTGGAAGCATATTCTGTGCAATTCAGGAGCAGTGCTGGTATAAGAGTTTTCTGTTACCTTAATGAAAAGGAGATCACATGACAGGTGAATGTGATCAGTAACGGACATTCAGTCAAGCAGTGAAAAAAAGCCTTGTTTAAGTTCAGTTTCTCAACCTTGTTTTGTGCCATATTATTTCATGTACGTTGTGATGCAGTGGGTAAAATAAACCAGATACATATTCAGGAAAGTGAAGAGCTTACCTCTGATTCAGCTGTAGAAATGGATACAGGACAGAGAAAAACAGCTGAACAGAAAATGCCGTTACTACAGCAAAAGCCAAGGGCTCATCAAGAGCACCTGTCTCCTAGTCCTGACGTTACGTGCAGGGCTGGGAACCATAAAAGGAAGGGCTTTAGTCAGAATAGGGAGGGTCACCTGGAAAGCCTCACAGAGAGTTACCCGGAGAGCCCCACAGAGGGCTACACAGGAAGCCACAGAGAGGGACACAGGAAGATCCCCAGGGATATCCACGAGAGCTGCAGAGAGTTCAGCAGAGAGGACTCCCAGGTCACATGCAGGGGAAAGTGCAGAGGTTTGCTGGGAAGGGAACCTGCAACCCAGGAACCAGGAAGTAGCAGCAGCTCAGGAGGACGCTATCAGTCACAGAGCACAGGTCAGCCCAGGGGGAGTGTACCAAGAGGAGGGAACTCCAAACGCTGCTGTAAGCCAAAGCAAGGCTGGAAACCTGATACAGAGTTTATTAACTCTCAGCCTGACTGGGAAGCCGGGGGAAGGAGTGACTACAACCCCAGAGCCAGAAAGAGCACCAAGGTACAGAAAAGGGAATCTTCTTCTGTTAAACAAAGGTACGAGTACCAAGACTGTGGCAAAGGGCGTGGCCCTGTGAGTAATGGGGTAAGGGAGAGATATCCCAAACATTCATTGCATGAGGAGGATCAGCGGAGAGCTTTCCTCGAGCCAGGGAGTTATAACCTGGGATTTAAAGGAGTGAATGCAGGCAGTAACAGTGATCTCTCAGAAGAGGTTGGGCCAGACTCCTATATAGGAGAGGAGTCAGATATAGACGGACTGGGAAGTGAGTCTGAGGGGATGGTGTGGGAGAATACCAGCCTCCCCTCAGAGCCCATTCCGATGGACTGTAACATATGCTACAAGAATATTCACACTGTTTTGTGTTAACCTGTTTGAACATACTTTGTGAAGATAACAAAGAAAAGAAGTTCTGTTTCCGTTTTGTGCACTGCTGTGTTTTGAGTTTTTGTCCTTTGGAAGAAGGTCCGAGCGGGACGGGGAATAAACCCATATTTTGTTTCCTTACCTTGACCACAAGACTCTGTTTTTACATAGCTGAAGCAGGGTAAATTTACACAACCCTAGGCAGCCGCCTATATGGGGTTTTAAAGGGCTCATTTACACGGGCCCCATCACAACGTCTACTGCATTTGAACTGCGAAAGCGGGAATAAACCTCAGAAAAAGAAATATTCTTTGCCTTGCCTTATCACTTGAGCACCAACACAACTACAACATTAACCCTCAAGGGCAATCAAGGCCAGCCCCTCCCTTAACCCTCAAGTCCCAGGGAGTGGGTGGGTGGCAGGGGATGTTTGGACCCAAAAGTGGATTACGTAGCACCACCCAACCCACTCTCTGTGGCTCAGAGTGGGGGGAGTAGGATCTCCCACCAACAGATCCATATTGTACATCTCTGCAATGGTGGCAGTAGAAAGACTATCAACCCCAGTCCTGCTGGGGAACAGGCACCCTACAGGGGCAGTCGATGCAGATGAGACCGCACCTTGAATATTGTGTGCAATTCCGGTCGCCGTATCTTAAAAAGGATATAGCGTTATTATAAAAGGTTCAGAGAAGAGCCACCAAAAGGGTAAAGGGGATGGAAGGATACTTCTATGAAGAAAGGCTAAAAAGGTTAGGGCTCTTTAACCTGGAAAAGAGACGTCTGAGGGGAGATATGATAGAAGTCTATAAATTAATGAACGGAGTGGAACGGGTAAATGTAGATCAATTGTTTACGTTATCAGAATATAGAAAGACTAGGGGACATGCAATGAAGCTACAGGGTAAACTGTTTAAGACTAATAAAAGAAAATATTTTTTCACTCAACATGTAATCAAACTCTGGAATTTGTTACCGGAGCATGTAGTAAAGGCTGTTAGCGTAGCTGGGTTTAAAAAAGGTTTGGACAAGTTCCTGGAGGAAAGGTCCATAAGTCCCTACTTCTAACAAATACATCGCAAAGCGTAATCGAGGGCATCGATATACTCAAAGTGGAGAACAAAACAATAACCATCTGTCTAATCTACAGACCCCCAGCATCACATCTTGAAACCCTGGCTGCCGCACTGGAAATCATCTCAACCACTGCAATCAAAAAACACCAGATTATCCTGGGAGACCTAAATCTAGCATCAATACCTCACATACAAGCAAACACCTTCCTCGAAGCCATGGACCAACTCGGGTATGAACAAAAAATACACGATGCCACTCACAGCAAAGGTAACACACTAGATATGGTATTCCTGTCCACCAAACATCAGCAAAAGGAAGTAAAAAAACCTGAAACACGAATAACCCAAGTACCATGGTCAGATCATCACCAAATAGAATTCTCAGTATATCTACCTACTATACCTGACTGGCCAAAAACTGGCCCAACAACACCCCCCCAAAGGAGGTTCAAAAAATTCAATAAAGAAGCCCTGATAACATCTATAGCGTCACACATAAACCCAGAGCACACGGACCTCGAAAATCTGGTAAACCTATGGAACTCAGGAATTGAAACAACCGCAAAGCCAAACTGGAAAGCCGCAAGCAACACAACTAAAACCAATACAGAACCATGGTACTCTGCAACCCTAAGCAGAATGAAGAAAGACCTGCGAAAACTGGAAAGAAAATGGAGGAAAGTCAAAACCGAAGAACGCAAGAGGGAGTACCTAATACTCCTCTCAAAGTACAAGAACGAGGTCAACCTGGCAAAAAAGGCACACCACACCAACATACTCAATAAGGCTCTTAATAGGCCTAGAGAACTGTTCAAACTTGTTAAATCCCTCACCAATACTTCCCAAGATGTTAATTATAATGGTACAATAAAGGCTCAAACTTTAGCGGATCATTATGCCAGCAAGCTAAACCCACCAGTAACCACACAGCCCACCCAAGATCTGGATGCAGCCACCACCCCACAAAAAATCAACATTACCACAAGCACAGAGCGGAACGAAGAATGGAGTGCTTTCCAACATATCGAAGACCAGCAAATTATAAACATAGTCACCAACTTAAACACCACAACCTCCCCTCTCGATCCATGCCCAGCGGCCTGGATCAAGTCGACAAAACAAGAAATTGCCCAACATATCTCCCACATCGTGAACCAATCACTTCAGCAAGGTATCATGCCAACGCAACTCAAAAAATCCCTCATAAGACCCATTTTAAAAAACAACAAGGACGACCCAACATCCTACCGCCCAATATCAAGCATATCCTTCCTAGCCAAGATCATCGAAAAGGCAGTCCAGCAACAGTTTCAAGACCACATCGACGACAGCAAATCCCTTGATGTTCATCAATACGGATTCCGACAGCATCATGGAGTTGAAACCCTCCTCATAGCACTGCTAGATAATCTCCTCAAAGGCCTGGAAAATAAAAACAAGATGTTCATGCTTATATTTATAGACATATCAGCGGCATTCGATACGGTACACCACAGTACACTCATGAACAGACTCGCATCCATAGGAATAACGGGAACCCCACTAAAATGGTTCTCTTCCTACATAACAAACAGAATGCAGCAGGTCTACTTCAACGATGAAAAGTCAAACGCTTTCCCCCAAACCCAAGGCATTCCTCAAGGCTCTGCTCTTTCCTCCCTCCTTTTCAATTTATACATACAACCAGTCTGCGAAATCTTCCGGGTCCACAAGATCAGTTACCACATTTATGCAGATGATCTAATGCTTTATGCTCAACTCGACGTAAATCAACCAAATTACAACCAACTAGAAGAATGCCTAAGCAAGCTTCAAACCTGGTTGCAACAAAACAACATATCTATAAACCATAAAAAAATGGAGGTGATGTATATTTCCAGAAAACCGGGCTTCAACCCTCCCTCAACAATCACCCTGAACAACAACGTCTATCACACAAAGACCGAGATAAAATATCTAGGGGTAATGCTTGATAGCAACCTAAAGATGGACAAACACCTCCGGATAACCAACCGGGCCATATTCCATAAACTAAAAGTCCTACAACCACTACGTAATATCATTGAACACTCTGACTTCAGAACAGTGGCCCAAGCTCTCATCACCCCCCACCTGGACTACTGCAACGCCATACTACAAGGATTACCAAAGAAAACCCTAAACATCCTGCAAATGGCACAAAACGTTGCTGCCAGAATCATCATGAAAAAAGGCTTCGCCGAACACATCACACCAGTACTAATTGAGCTACATTGGCTCCCCATTACTGCCCTCATCAAATACAAAACACTAGTAACCACATTCAAACTCATACACAACATAGCACCTTCATACCTCACCAACCTAATCACCACACAACCACTCAACAGAAACAGAAGAACCACAAACCTCAATACCCTCTGCGTCCCAAATAGCATTAGAACTGGAACCAGCTGCCTTTCGAGCTACGTTTAAGCAGCGACTTGAAAGACTTCAGAGAAAAGCTCAACTCACCTATTCCAGACTCATTACAACCTACCCTAGTCAGCGAGCCCTATTCCTACTTGCTCACCTAGCCAAAATGGATTCACTGTGCCCCGACAACAGGACAAGAGAAATTACAACCGCTGACCTGTTAATATGTATATATGTAAAGACACCCCCTTTCAATCAAGTGTAAATTTAGTCTACAAACTGAAACTTACAAACAACATCTTTAGTGAATTGACAAAGCGAGGGAACAGTCTCCATTAAAACTCGCTCAGTTCTTTTGACTACATGCCATATATACGTCAAAGAGACTGAAGCACTTAAAGGACTTTCAACCGAAGAAACCGGCTCCTTCCAGCTCACAGATTTGCAAGTGAAGAATCTGTCCTCCAGCTTAGCTACTTTAGATTCTCAGGTTAAGGCATTGTCTTCCTTTCAGTCGGTCAGTGTCAAGGATAGCTTAGTTTTTTTCTCAGAAGCTAGAAAATTTAGAGAATATGCATAGGTGTAAAAACTTACGATTGTTAAATTTTCCTTGTATTTCTTTACTTTCTCCTTCTATTCTTTTCAGAAAATATTTGAAAGATATATTGCAATTACCTATTGCAGATTCCTTAATATTACTTAAGTGTTATTATGTTTCTTCTAAGGTAGCTACACATACCAATGACGACGATTTAGCTGTTTTAGAGGAACCAGCTGCGTTTGATTTAACTGCTTTTTGGAGGACACACAGGACCTTATTCCCACTAGGGCAACTTTGCTAATTACATTGTCCTCGGAGGAGGAAAAGGTTTCCATCCTCAAGGCTTATTTCCGGAAGAAAGATCTTTTGTTCTGTGGAGAGAAGATTTCCATCTTTCCTGATGTGTCTAGATCAACGCAGCTTCGTAGGAAAGTTTATCTTGCCTATAAAACGCGAATCGTCGCTCTTGGTGCTACCTTTTTCCTTCGCTATCCCTGTAAATGTATAATTACTATGGGTCAGGATAAGTTTATTTTTATGTCTCCCACTGACCTAGACAGATGGCTTCTAGAAAGGGAAAAGAGGCATTGAAAGCTCCTTTCTTCTTTTTATTCTACTGCTTTATATAGATGTTTCTTTGCTGGAGGGAATGTGTAGGTTAGGTTTAATTGATGTTAGTCAGGGGCTCTTGGTAGTTGCCCTGACTTTATTTTCTTGAGATTTCTTTTTCTCTTTTTTGTTATCCCCGTGATGTGGGCTGATGTACTTCGGATGCTGATTATAATAATTATTTGTATTATAATAATTATTTGTACTGGTTATTGATGATATTTTGTTGCTGTTTCTCTTTGTTTTCTGATATTGTATTGTCAGACTATAAAATCCTAATAAATATAAATTTTAAAGTGTAAATTTAGTAACCCAGCTGCTGTGTTGTGTGTTTATCCTCTTAATCAAAATGTATATTTTGTTGATTTCTGTCCTGTACAGCCAACCCTGTTATGTAAAGTAAACCGCTGCTGATCGCTGGAAGTAGCGGTATATAAATGTACACTAAATAAATAAATAAATAAATAAAATTATTAAGAAGAGACCCAGGATATCAATGCTTGACCCAGTACAAGCATTGCGGAACCTGCTAGGTACGTACAACCTAGATTGGCCACTGTTGGAAACAGGATACTGGGCTTGATGGACCTTGGTCTGACCCGGTATGGCATATCTTATGTTATGTTCTTATCTGTATGCATCACATAAGGCAATGGCAGACTGCTGGAGAAGCTCAGCTGCCCCCCACCACTATCTGACATTCACCAGCAGAGAGCACAGTCAGTCTTCACCTGCTGCACTCTGCAAGGCATTCTACCCATACACATGCTAACTGCAGACAGTCTGCTAGCTAGTACATAATGCATGTTTCTGGAGGAACTGTGTGCACCCAAAAATGGGATGTAAGCACACGCACCAAGCAGGTATATCAGTGATTAGGCCCCAGAAAAGAAAACCCATAAACATCACTTGAGAAAAATGCTGCCTAGCACTATGGGGGAACCTAGCCATGCCGTGGTCACTGCTCAGTCAGGGTGAGAGTGACTCCCAGCATGACATGCTGTGGCCACCCTGTCCGTGCATGTAGTGGTCAGGAACTACAATGTCCCAGCCATTGCCCTATACCCTGTGCAGATGCATCCTGCCCATGCCACCCTGTCCAGGCCATACCCACAGTACCTTGCTCCTCATTATGCACATTGGCAGGCTAACACTGGAAACAGTGCAAGCGGTGTGGGCTCAGTAAGGTGTAAGCAGCCACAACACACTGGATAAACAGATCAACACCTATGCCAGCATTGTGCAAATATAGAGGTTTGTGGCAGCCCTGGCTGCCACACCAGTCCTGGGCACAGTGCAGGCATTGCTATGGTACGCAAAACTGCTGGGGTCACTCTCCGGGGTGGTAAACACTGTCAGAATCAATAACTGAAACACACTCCACAGATATCAGAAAGGTTGCTATGATGAATCTCTATCAACAAATCGTGTTTAACTTAGGATTTGTTAGCTGATATTAATCATAGCAACCTTTTGATATATGTGGAATGTGTTCCCAAGTTTAGGACAGCATTGCTAAGGTATGCAGGTGCCAGTATTGGGAGATGCTGCTCCGCGCAGGGCCCAGGAGCTTGACTCTCAATGAGGCATTGGATAGTGGAGCCTGTGGGTATGGGTGTTTGTACCCCTGTTGGCCTCTGCTCTAGGGCTGAGTTTCCCAACTCTGGTCCTGGTGGGCCAAACACTGTTCAGGTTTTCATGCTGTCACTAATTTATTTATTTATTTATTTATTTACATTCTCTTATATACCGTGCTATTCTGCATCAGTGTGGTTTACATTGAACAAACTAAAATTACATTGAACAGGGCATTATAACTTGGAGATAACTATTTTACAGGGAACATGGGCTATGGAGGGTTAAGTGGCTTGCCCAAGACCACAAGGAGCACCTGTGGGACTAGAAACCCCAGTCCTTCTGGCCCAAGGTTGCTGTCCTCTAGTGGGATTTGAACCCCCGACCTTCTGGCCTGAAGTACCTTGCCCCAACCACTAGGCCACTCCTCCACTCCACACTGCTGTCCCTAATAAATATGCATGAGATACATTTGCATACAAATGCAGCACAGGCATATTTATTAGGGACAGCTTGAAACCTGAATGGTGTTTGGCCCTCCAGGACTGCAGTTGGGAAACTCTGCTCTAGGGATTGCACATGTTTATGGTGTCTGTGCTCTGTAGGGTAAAATATAGGAGTTTCAGGCATGTTTATTCTATCTGTGATAAAGGTTCCATCTTTATTACCATGGTTTAGTAATGGGTAAAATATGGGGACAAGGAGTCACAGATGGAACTTGAACCTGTGACGTTCTGCCCCTGAACACACTGGCTGTGTGTACTGCACCAAACTGTTGCCACAAGGGCAAGTCATTCCCTGGGGATACCATGACTGTTCGTCAGGTAGACCTTGTCTGTTGCAGTGCACGGCACCCACCTAAACGGGGCTTGGCCGTGGTCTGGTGTGGGCAGATGCCACTGCCCCCCCCCCCACCACCAGCACCCCTCCGCCACCATGCTGCCATGCCATTATGCCAGTGGTACTGCTGGTGCGCAGTCCCAGGCCATCCAGTGTGCCGGTAGGCAGCTGCCTATGGTGTGGGTTTTCAGGTAGGGGTGCCTACATGGACATGCATGCTTCCCCCCAGCACCGCCTGCCAATGTTATATGCCCTTGGGGGTACCTGCTGGGTAATATCCCCTGTGACACACACGAGTGCCCATGTTGGACCCTCGTCAGTTGCTGTCTTGCTGCTTTACAGTTTCGGCATTCCTATGTGCCACCTAGGCATCTGCCTAGTTCGCACTGTGCCCCAGCTGGACCACAGCATAACAAACCTGCCCAATATAAACGACAAAACCCTGATCACTGCTATTTCACTGTGGGATCATTCACTTTGTAGGGGGACAGAGCATAGCATAGCATGGAGTGGAGGAGTGGCCTAGTGGTTGGGACAAGGTACTTCCGGTCCGAAGGTCAGGGGTTCAAATCCCACTAGAGGACAGCAATCTTGGGCCAGAAGGATTGGGGTTTCTAGTCCCACAGGTGCTCCTTGTGGTCTTGGGCAAGCCACTCAACCCTCCATAGCCCATGTTCCCTGTAAAATAGTTATCTCCAAATTATAATGCCCTGTTCAATGTAATTTCAGTTTGTTCAATGTAAACCACACTGATGCAGAATAGTGTGGTATATAAGAGAATGCAAATAATAAAATAAATAGCCCCTTCCAAACATGATATTGTCCTTTTTACGCTTTGTCAGTAGTGTTGCTTTATGTTTATCATTAGTAGCACTATTGGCCAGCTTGGTTATGGGGATTTCAAATGTGGTTCTGGTCATGTAATATGTTTATTTGCCTTTTTGGTTCCTCCACGTGTATTAGTACTATCACTTTTCTGGGTTTTCCTGGCTTTGCTGTACATTGCTGACTGAAATGTTTTTTCTCTCCTGCAAATGTGCCTCTAGTGCGAGGCTTTCAGTGGCGCTAATTTTTAGACCTTCATTTCATGGCGTTAGTGTGCATGGGGCCTCTCCCCGCCCACTCTCCGCCCATTGACCCCTCATCTCCGCCCCTGGGGAGCATTACTCCGCCCTCTGGGGAGCCTTGCTCCACCCTCTGCGCACCTTAACGCCGCCGCAGACATTATCGCATGATACATGACATTCTTGCATTGTAAAGCGCCATTATCATGCGATAACATAACGTATCGCGTGATAAGGTCGCAGCTGCGACGTTAGCGCCGTTTAATAAACATACCCCTTAGTATCTCTTGGATATGACAGATTTGTCTTTTTGTCATTTTCGGATTTCGAAAGGTGGATTCTTGATAAGGAAAATGCGCAGTGACTTTTGCTTTTCCTTTATGTCATTATGCTGTCATTTAGAAATTATCAGGCAGTGGGAGGGTATAAATTAAATGACTGCTCTGTGTGGCTGGGACACCTTTCTTTGGTTCGGTGTTACTTGCCTTGTTTTTTCTTGTTATTGATTTCTTATGGTTTTCTCCCCGAGATGTGGGCTAATGTACTTGTTTGTATTATTTATCTTTTGAATTATTTCTATTGTTGACTTATTGTGTTTCTCTATACTTTGTGAACATTGTATAGTTTTTGAAAATTTCATTAAACAGAATTAAAGTAAAATGGCAATCCCTTTTTTCTTATGATTAACAGCTGAGAAAGCCACAAATGAAAAGGGTTTCAAATTTAATTTAAAGACTCCTTTACATTCAAATATGTTTCTTGCAGAAGTAGGATGTCCGCACACTCCTTGCGACCATACAAAAACATCTTTTTTTCTTTTGATGGGATTGTTAATGCCCTTAACATTCTGTGAGACTATCTTAAAAGAAGACATTATGAAAATATAGCACATTGTGATAAACAATTGTTACAGAAACATACCAGATTGTAACATATGATTTTACATTGTTAATCCACATCTTTGAAGCACCCAGAATAGAAGCAGCATTAATAGCCCAAGGAAAAAACACAGGCAGAAAAACCACCCCTTGGCCATAGCCCTTATATAAGATCGCCCATACACCCCCCCCCCCCCACACACACACACGATTCTAAACACCAAAAGCCACCAAAACCCTGGGGGGCTATACTGAACTCAAAACTTAGCGGGTGAGCCCCAAGGGACAAGACAGGCATAGAGGGCATAATAACTAATTCACTTCAACTCCTCTGCCAAATAAAGCTTCTTGTATTGATTGCTACCCACCACTAGAATAAATTCCCCAAACGCCGAAGCTCTAGAATACTAGAACAAAACGGCCCCTCCCAATACATTGTATAATCACTAAAGGCTACATGTAGATACGAGGGTTATTTTTAAAGTAAGGTCCGATTGGCTGTAGCTTTGTAAATTTTTTCCCCCTGTAGAAACAAGCATGCATGCCAGCTCCCGGTATGCCTTGTGCAAAAGCAGATGCCATTTGCAGTCGTTGCGTCACTTTGTACGGTTTATACTGAGACATTAAAATGTTTAAGAGAATTGAGTGGCCCTCCGACTGTGAAATACGGTCTTTGATTCGGTTTTTGAAAGCAAGGTCCATGTCATCAGCAGACATTTATCGCCAGATATGTGAGGTGTATGGCCCCAATGCGATGAGTGACAGCAAGGTGAGCAAATGAGTGAGATTGTTCAAGGACGGGCGGGATAATGTCCATGATGAACCGCGATAGGGTCGACCTTCAGTATCACAGAAGATTTGGTGCACACAGTTGACGCAAAAATTCATGAAGAACAGCGATTCACGATTTCCACTTTGTCACTGAAATTTCCACAAGTTTCAAGGTCAGTGCTATACAAAATCGTTTCTGAAAAATTGCAGTTCAGAAAACTGTGCTCACGATGGGTTCCCAGGCTGCTTTCCGAGGAACACAGTTGCCATAGTCTTGCGTGTTGAGATTGTCTGTTTGGCTTTCACTTTGACTGGAGATGACGTGCGTCTCCATTCCATCGACTGCCACTTTGATTCTGGAGTCATGAGAGAAACTCATGTCTCGTCCCCTGTGACAATGTGGTCCAAAAGTTCATCTCCTTCCTCACTGTATTGGATCAAAAATGTCAAAGCACTAGCCATTCTCCTTTTTTGGTGTTCCTCGGAAAGCAGCCTGGGAACCCATCATGAGCACAGTTTGTCCTGCCCACCCTTGAACAATCTCACCCATTTACGCACTTTGCTGTCACTCATCGCATTGGGGCGGGCTCCAATCATTGAGATACTTGCTTGGTGCACATAGTTCCTCTGTGAGCATGCACTATGGATTGCCTAGTGGACTGTCTGCAGTTAGTCTGTGCATGGTTGGAACACCTTCTAAGGTGCTGCAGGTGCAGTCTGACTCATGGTGTGAGGCAGTTGAGGTTTTCCAGATCTAACCCCTGCATTACTGCTGGTCTACCACTGCCCCAGTCACAGGTATGGCTCTGGCCCACCAACACTGGAGGGCTGTCTTATACCAGCAGGATGGAGGTTGCTTCACCGGGGCTCAGGCACCTGTCCCTTACCTACAAAATGGGTGATTGTGGGCCCTTTGAGGGTATATAGCATATACCACTTTGACCTGTAGAGGCACTGCTATACGGACCTCATGCAAGTCTAGGAACCCCTCTGCCCTGAAAACAGGTGCCCATGTCAGCCAGACCCTAACACTGGGTATGCACTAACCTGGGTGGTGTCCAGTCCCAAAGAGCCACATGCACCTACAGAACACAGATGGACACCAAATTATCTTCAGATACACTACAAGGCACACATATCACACACTAGCAATGATGGGGATATACAGCAGGACCTAGCCCTAGCACCACATGTACTGTGTACCTAGTGCTGGGCGCCCATCCTATCCCTCAGGGTGAACACATAACCTGCACAATGGCATGGTCTACAGCTACTCTGTGCCAGTATCACGCACTGTCAGTTCATCTTTCCAAGATGAGGTACCGGAGAGTTGCAGACCCCATTTGGTGATCAGCTGTAGACAGCTATTCAGCATGTGCATTGCATCATGGGTACTGGTGGAGTTACCCTATCCTGGCACTCAGAGCAAACAGTTTGTGCAGTGACCTGCAGTCCTTCTGTACCCAGCCATTACTGTGAAAACGCAATGGAGGTATAGCCTACTGGCTAGTGCAATGCCACTCTCAGCAGTGGTCATGGGTTCATTTCCTCATTTTTCCCTCCTTTCATACCTGTCCTACTCAATTAGTTTGCATGTCTGTAACAGTCATATTTTTGCAGATCTGTGCTGCCAGCCCATAATACCCTTGCCACAGTTGCCGACATTCCTTCGGTCCGTCTATCTGTATCTGTCAGCTGTGTAGAGTCCTGTCTGCCTGTGCAGGCTGCCACCCCATGTCCTGCACTGCTACCCTTTCCTGCATTGCGCCTCTTCGTGCTTGCCTCGCCTGTGTCTGATCTGCATGGCACCACCATTCCTCTGTCCACCCATCATTGTAACTATCCTGCCACCTCCCCCTCCACTGGGGGACACGTGTTCCCATCATCTGCCACCCACAGTCTTTCCAGTACTTTACATTGCCAACACCCTGTGCTGTGGTACAGTTGCCCCCAACATGTTTGTCATCAGTACTGGCAGCCACATGGGATGCCCGCAGATATGGCAGGTCCAGCAGCTCCCAGCTCTCCCTCCTTCACTCACCTGTTCATTGCCTTTCCTCGGTGCTCTATCTAGTGCAGTGTTTCCCAACCCAGTCCTACGGGGCACACCGGCCAGTCAGGTTTTTGGGATATCCCTAATGACTATGCATGAGATATATATGCATTAGAGATATCCTGCCAACCTGACTGGTTTGTGGCCCTCCAGGGCTGGATTTGGAGACCCCTGCCTTACACCTCTGTCATTTAAGATTGTGAGTGGGCAAGGTGCAGATGTCCTAGACATCGAAAGGGTATATAGAATGTGACACATTCCTCCTCGATTCTCACCACCACCAAAAAGTTGTCTAATAGACAATATTTTGGTGGTGGTGAGAATCGAGGAGGAATGTGTCACATTCTATATACCCTTTCGATGTCTAGGACATCTGCACCTTGCCCACTCACAATCTTAAATGACAGAGGTGTAAGGCAGGGGTCTCCAAATCCAGCCCTGGAGGGCCACAAACCAGTCAGGTTGGCAGGATATCTCTAATGCATATATATCTCATGCATAGTCATTAGGGATATCCCGAAAACCTGACTGGCCGGTGTGCCCCGTAGGACTGGGTTGGGAAACACTGATCTAGTGTTAGGGTTACATCTGTTTTTATGCCTCACAGGTCATGCATGTCATCCTGAAGCACCTTGCAGCCCTTAGGGCACACTAACCTAGGGCACTGTAACCTTGTTAGGCTGCCTTAACCTATGGTTCCATAACCCAGGGTGCCTTCAAAGGTGCCTTGTCCAGGGGTGCCTAATACGGCGCTTAGCCTAAGGAGCCCTATAGGGTGCCTTACAAAGCGCCTTATGAGGCATCTTATAAGGTAATTACAGGGCACCTTATAGGACACCTTATAAGGCACATTACAAGGCACCTTATAAGGCACATTACAAGGCACCTTACAAGGCACCTTACTTATAAGGCACCTTATAAGGCGCCTTATAACGTGCGCTAGTCTAAGGCGCCTTGTAACGTGCGTTACCTCACACATTACCGCAGAACCTAACGCAGGTAACATTACCGCGGTTTAGTAAACATACCCCTTTGTTTCACTTTTCTAGTAAGGTGCTGATGACATCTTTGGCTATGGGACTTGGGAGAAGAGAGGCAGGGATAGGCTTGTTTCTCTGATTGTCAAAACATTCAACATGATTGGGGAAGTATCTCATGCTTCTGCTTTCTGCTACTTACAAAGTGACTCCAGTCTGTTTGTTCTCCATCCCTCTGGTTGCAGTTTTCTGTCAAAACAAGTGGAATAAATGAGTATTTGGTTCAAATCAGACCCTCACTGTTTGGTTCATTTAGAGATATACAAACTGAAAATGCTCTCATTTATTCCATTCATAAAAAAATGAATGCATATCCCTATTGCCCATACTGTGATTTCCACACCATCCTATTTGTATACTGCCTGAAACAATTATGCACTCTAGTTCATAGGAATCATTGATGAAAATCTGCATTTGACCACAAATTTAATTTAATATATTTATTTATGTACCATTTATCTAAATCATAAGAATTTAATGAAATCTGTTTACAAAAACAATCATTATAAACATCACACAGCACAAAATGGGGTCAAAGGGAAGTGCAGCATAAAGTTCATTAGCTATGGTTGGTGAATTGCTATGCAATTCTTAGGGGGAGAGAATTTAGTTCCCTCCCCAAGTCTTGCTGGATACCTTCATGTGGTGACCCCATTGTACAAAATCTATACTAAATCCCAGCCAGGTGACACTACCATTGAAGTATGGTAGGAATGAAAAAGGAAAATGCATATTGGCTGATTGTCACACAGGATAAAAAGGTGCCCGCCTGTAGACCTCACACTGGGGGGTATGTCTACTATACCGCGGTAATGTTACCTGCGTTAAGTTCCGCAGTAATGGTATGGATGCCCTTATAAAGGAGTGGGTGGTGCATCATTAAGGCAAGCCGTGTCAGGTAACGCACGTTACAAGGTGCTAACGTGTGGTACAGTGCGTGGTACAGTGCGCCATGGACCAACCTCGCGTGACCACCATAACGTACAGGAAGCAGCCGTGCGTCTGAAGGGGTTGCAATCTAAGGCGCGCTGACAGTTGAAGACGCGCTGAGGGATGTGCAGACATGGTGCCACATGAGAAAAGAAGCCGTAGGTGTAAGGCCATAGACCACAGGCAGCTGATAACGCAGTCTGGAATGAGGACGTGAGCCACAAGTAACACAGGCACACACACCATGAAATGGTGTGCAGTGAAACAGCATGCAGAGGATTAAACAAATATAATGGAAAGGGTATCAGGGGTCGGTCTGAAGGGCCAGCTGTGTGGATGGTGTGCGTATAAAGGCAAAATGGACAGGAGAACCAAAAAGGAGTAAGAGAGAATTGAACTGATAGACTGAAGAGCCCAAATACAGCTCACTGACACCAATACCAAACCACTGAGCCACCTGCCCACCCAGAAAGTACAAAGAAAGGGAGCATATGTAATAGCTAGCATGAGACGGATAGGCTGCATGGAGGGGACACCGCAGTGTACAGTGAGGAGAGGGAAGGGTGTGTGGAGAAGGGACAAAGCCGGAGCCAATGTATGGTAAGGAGAGCAGAACAAACGAAAAGAAAGGAAAAGGAACCTGTGAGACCCAAACCCACAACCTATGTTGGCTCCACACACGTCTGCAACCACTATCCCAAACAACCACAACAAACATAATACAAATATGTTTCACAAAGTGGCCATCGTGTCTACTAGATCAGCACGCAGTAGTGCATCCTACACGTTCTGTGTCCTACGCGTGTTGCGGAGAACGCGTGTAGCAGGGCGTCTTATGCGCAGCGCGCACAATAACGAGCATGACATTACAGAGCTTTCTATCTGCATTTTAAGATATGACTAGGCACCTCAGCATATGTGGTCAGATTAAGGCACATAACAACGCACATCCCAAACAGACAGCACGTGCGCTATTGTGCGTGCTCCAACACACGTGCACTGTAACAGGTATAAGATGCAACACGTGTACGTTACAATACTGTGCACTACAGTAGACCACCTGTCCATTGCCCCTCCCCTGTGCCCCTACCAGTTCTAGGACTACAGCTGTACCCCAGCCCCAATGATGGCATGACATTCACCAGCAGCAGGCAGTCTATAACCTGCTACACCACACCAGGTGTTCCAGCGATGCATGAACTAACCGTAAGCACACCACTAGCCTGCATGCTCACAGTAGAACTGTGTGCACCCAAACTTGGGCTGTATAGCACAGGCATGCATCCCAGTGATTATCCCCCCAGAAAAAAAAGAACACACATAAATCAACTGAAACAAATACTATGGAGAACTATGTGAGAACCTAGCCATTCCATGGTCACTGTTCGGTCAGTGTGAGAGTGTCCTAATAGCATTACATGATGTGGCCACCTTATCCATGCAGGTGGTGGCTGGGCACTACAATGTCCCAGTCATTGCCCTACGCCTTCTGCTGATGCATACTGGCCAGTCCGCCCTGCCCGGGCCATACCCACAATACCTTGCTCCTCATTATGCACATTCTCAGGCCAACGCTGGTAATAGTGGGACATTGTGGGCCCAGAGAGGTATAGGCAGCCATGATTTAGGGGTATGTTTACTAAACCGTCTTAATGTTCCTGGCGCTAGTTGCAGCAATAATGTGAAGGATGCCATATAAGGAGTGGGTGTTCTGGTCTTAAGGTAGCAATTGTGGGTTATCACGCGATAAAGTACGCCGTCTCCGTTATCGCACGTTACCGCGCGTTAACCTTAACTTCGCGTGCTGACCTGTAATCACAGCAACAGAGGTGTAACACACTGGTTAATACAATGACTGCTGAAACAGGGATCATGGGTTCAATTCCACAGTGGTGTTATGTAATAAAGCTGTCTGAGGCTTTACCCTTTAATTTAAATCAGTGCTGTCTGAGGCATTTCCTTTTTTAATTAAATTAGTGCTGCCAGCACAAACACCCACAGTGACATAACTTAAGGTGCTGCATAAGGTGCCCTATAAGGCACTCCATAGGGCACATTATAAAGTGCACTGTTCGCCAAGGCACCTTATAATGTGCCATATAGAGCGCTTTATAGGGCACATTATATAACACCTCCCTGGCTGGCTACCGAAAGACTGCAGGTCACCACACAAACTGTCTGCTGTGGTTACCAGGACAGAGTAAACCCACCCGTACCCATGATGCACTGCACATGCAGATCAGCAGTCTACAGCTGATCACAAGATGGGGTATGCACCCCCATAGCACCTCGGCCTGATAGGGGGAACTTACCATGTGTGTTACTGGCACAGAGTAGCTACAGACCCTGACATTGTGCGGGTCCTGTGCTCACCCTGAGGGTGAGGTGGGGTGCCCAGCCCCAGGTCCGCAGCACCTGGCTTAACTGAGATAGGTTATGCTGCAGGTCCCCCATCAGTGCCAGTGTGTGATAGGTAATCTCCAGGAACAAGCAGGAATGTAGTCTTCATGTATGGGTATTGTCGGTACTGGCAGAGCCTGCAAGGGAATGCTTTTGGGAATATCCCTCAGCACATGCGTACTGCCTTTCCAACTGTCCCGCTTCATTTTCCACTGAGCCAACAGGATCTATTCCCTGTCACCACAGAAAATTCTCTCTTTAAATTTATTTTCTTGTGGTCGCATTGGCCTACTGCACGATACTTACCAGTACCGCTGGTTCTGTTCTTTTCTTTTCATTAAAAAAAAAAAAACTTAGGCTTTAGACTGTTTCTTTTCAGAAACTTTTCTCTTTGGTGCTAGGCGCCATTTTGGGCACTAGGCCCCATATTCCTAAAACATGGAAAAGCCAACTAGTGGTTTTAAAAAATATACTAAGTGTGACGGTACCATCTCCGTCACTGACCCCCATGATTGGTGTATGAAATGTTTAGGACCTGAACATTCTCCAACTGAATGTCTCTCCTGTATGGGGATGACTAAAAGAGGAAGACAGAACCGGGCTACAAAGCTCGGTACCCTCTTTTCTTCGGATGCCAGATCCATTGCATCAACATCGTCAAGGGCCTCTTCTTCCTCCTTCCATGGATCTCAGGTAACTAAACATAAAAGCCGGTCCTCAAAGGGTAGCTCTCCTGCTAAGCATCGAGAGGCCATTGGCATTGCCCTTGAGGGAACCACACTGGCAAAACAGCCCTGACAGAAGGCTTCGGCTTCCAAAGCATCGATGGGGCTTCAGGATGTTCTCGAGGCCTCAACCTCGCAAGAACTACCTGTGCCATGCTCAGGGGTTCCGGCCGTCCTTTCCGGTACCGACACCCAGGCATCGGCAGCGTTGATAGACCAGAGGTTCCTCGCTATCAAGCGCAGCATCACAGCTCTTCTTTCAGCTTCGGTACCGGTGGTCCCACAGGCACCGGTACCGACATCAACACCGATGCCGGTACCGACACCAGTAAAGACACTGGTACCGACACTGACGATATTGGTACCGATGGTACCGGCCCCGGTGGGAACTCTTCCCATGCCATCTATGGCTGGAATCGATAGAGCGGTATCGGGTCAGCTCGGTACCGACTTCGATCAGTACCAGGATCATGCGTTGCAAGAGCATCGGTGTCAGGAATACTTCGATTCCGAAGATTCTGACAATTCTGCTGGCACTAGAGGGTTTCTCCCAGAAGATCCCTCTTCTCCCCAATGCAGAATGTCACCTCCAGAGGATTTCATCCGTGATATGGCCAAAGGTCTTTCAATCACAGTAGCTCCTGAAGAGGAACCCAGAGCAAAGGAATTGGAAATTCTCCAATATCCTAAAGCTCCTAAGGAGGCAGCCACTCTGCCTATCCATGAAATTCTGCATAACTTGATGCTCAGAATGTGGGAGACACCTCTGACTACTTTTCCTCACTCTAGGAGACTTGATACTATGTATCGGGTTCCGCCATGTCCTGGATTTCAGAAAACTCTGCTGCCACACCATTCAATGGTAGTGGAATCAGCCATGCGTAGGATGAAAAGTGCAGAGGCATGCATCCAGTTCTCCAGGTTGTGAATGCAGGGCTCTGGATTCTTTTGGGCGCCGAACTTTTCAAGCTTCCATGCTTTCAGCTAGGATCAGTTCATATATCCTATATATGGGAATGTTCCTCAAGGAAGTCACAGGAGACTTGGAACTTATGAGCCCATTTCTCCCAGATGACAAGAGACAAGATTTTCTTGCTCTAGTTAAGCATGCTCAAGATGTCTCCAAGTTTGTTAATTCTGCAGCGTTTGACTGCTTCGAATGCATCAGCAGAACCTCTGCTATTGCCATTGGCGCAACACGGATTGCTTGGCTACAGGCATCAGACTTGGAGACTTGGGTACAGGACAAGTTAGGCAACATTCATTGCACGGGGGAGAATCTCTTCGGCAAGAACTGGCAGAAAATGGCTAACGAGTTAGATGCTGACAATTCTACCTTAGATAGATTGTCAAAGTCTACAGCCACTCCAGCTAAAAAGAAGCCTTATAAAAAACCCTCTTTCAGCAAAGTTTTATCCTTCCTATACCCAGCAGAGTCAAACTCAAGGTCAGGTTGCCCAAAAGGGACAAACTAGGCAGCAAAAGAAGCCAAAAGGCCCCAGAGCCCAACCAGGTCTCCAGGTTCAGCCCCCTCAAGGGCTTTGACTCCTTCCTAGAGAGCTTTGCCTTCCTGACTCTGAGGGGTCCCCAACCCCCCAATATTCTGGGCAGGTTATGCCACTTTGCCAACAGATGGCATCAAATAACAGCAGAAGATTGGACTTTGTCCATCGTTGGAGAAGGGTACAAGTTTCATAGCATGCCCCCTCCTACAATTCTAAAGCAATTCAGTTCTCAAACCTCTGCAGACAATCTGCTAGATCACGAGGTCTCCACACTTCTTGCCCAAGGGGCAATAGAGGAAGTACCCATTCTACAATGGGGTGCAGGGTTCTACTCCCCCTATTTTCTTATTCCAACGGAAACAGGAGGACACAGACCCATTCTGGACCTCAGAGAATTGAACAAATATCTGTTTCGAGAGAAATTCAAAATGATTTCTCTAGGAACTCTTCTGCCATAGCTTCAAAGCCAGGATTGGCTTTGCTCTCTAGACTTAAAGGATGCATACACTCACATTCTCATCCATCCAGATCACAGGAAATTCTTACGTTTCTTTTTCAGGGGAAAACATTTCCAGTACAGGGTTCTTCCCTTTGGTCTGGCTTTAGCACCAAGGGTATTCACAAAATGCATGGCAATAGTAGCTGCATTTATACGAACCCTGGGGATTTTCGTCTTCTCTTACTTAGACGACTGGCTCATTCGAGTCCCTACAGTTGCAGAGGCCAGCACTGCACCATCCCGTACAATGCGAATCCTCCAATACTTGGGATTGGTAATAAACTTCCCAAAATCTCAACTAGTTCCTTCCCAATGCCTAGAATTCATAGGAGCCTGTCTAGATACCAGACAGGCAAGGGCTTTCTTTCCACAAGCCCGGTGTCTTCGCATAATGCAACTAGCTTCTCAAGCAGCAGGCAAATCCTCCCTCACTGCTCGAGAGCTACTGCAGTTACTGGGACATATGGCATCCACAGTTCATGTAGTCCCATATGCTCGCCTCCATATGCGAGCAGCTCAGTGGACCCTATCCACACAGCGGACACAGGCCACAGGTCATTTGTCGGACAAAATAATAATCTCTCAACGACTAATTTTGTCCCTCCAATGGTGGCAATCACTAGAAAATCTGACAGTGGGGTCTCCTTTTCATCAACCCCTCTTTCAGGCCACCCTAACAACAGATGCATCATAGGTGGGTTGGGGAGCACACCCGAATCATCTCTCTACCCAGGGCACCTGGACTCCACAGGATGTTGGTTTACACATAAACCTCCTGGAATTAAGAGCAATCTATTTAGCTCTTCAAGTATTCCACGCCCAGCTCAGCTACAAGACAGTCCTAGTCCAGAAGGACAATCAAGTAGCCATGTTCTATGTGAACAAGCAGGGCAGAACAGGCTCTCTGTCGTTATGCAATGAAACTTTATGACTGTGGGCCCTCGCCAGAGAGCATCAAATTCACCTTCTAGTGGTATATCTTCCAGGCATTCAAAACCTTTGGGCAGACAAACTCAGTCGAGTACTGCTGCCTCACGAGTGGTCCCTCCACCTAGACCGGGTGGCAAAGATATTTCATCTCTGGGGTACTCCAGACATAGACCTCTTTGCAAGTCCGCTGAATGCCATACTTTCCCGGTTCTGTTCCAGGATTCCGTCTCACAACTGTCAGGCAAGGGATGCCTTCCTCCCTCACTAGGGTCAGGACTTCCTTTATACCTTCCCACCCATTCCCCTCATCCCCAAAACACTCTTCAAGCTTCAGAGAGACAGGGGTCGCATGATTCTCATAGCACCACGATGGCCACGCCAAACGTGATATTCCCTGCTTCTACATCTCTCCCAAGCGGCATCTCTGGAGTTAGGGCATGCTCCAGATCTCCTTTCCCAGGAGAACGGGATGCTATGGCACCTGAATCCCCAGTCCCTGCATCTCACGGCCTGGTTGCTGAAGGCCTAGACCTCCAGGATCTCAGCCTGTCCCAACAGTTAAAAGATATCCTTCAGGCTTCTAGGAAACTTTCCACAAGAAGATCTTATGCCTTCAGGTGGAAACGTTTTACTATATGGTGCTCCAAGAAGGGATTAAACCCCCTGGTCATACCCTTAGAATCGATACTAGAGTATCTCCCTCACTTATTGAATTCTGGTCTAAAGACCAATTTGGTAAGAGTCCATCTTAGTGCAATTGCAGCTTTTTCCAATGGAGTGGAGGAGTAGCCTAGTGGTTAGAGCACTGGCTTGGTAACCAAACAACCAGGGTTTAATTCCCACTAGCACTCCTTGTGGCCTTGGGTGAGTCACTTAACCTTCCATTGCCTCAGAAGAAAGGCCTGGCAATCTACTTCCAGTGACACTGCCAAGAAAACCCAGGAGCTTCTGGGTCACCAGGAGTCAAGACTGACTCAAAGGCATACATTGCATTTTGCATAAGCCTCTGAATTGACAACCAATTTCCTCTCATCCACTCATATCAAGATTTATGAGAGGCCTTCTATTAACCAAACCTCCCATCAAGCCACCACCAGTGGCATGGGATCTAAATCTAGTTCTCAGGCAGCTCATAAAGCCGCCTTTCGAGCCTCTATCTACTACAGCCCTTAGGTTTTTGACCTGGAAGGTCATCTTCGTAATTGCAATCACCTCTGCACGTCGCATTAGTGAATTGCAAGCTTTAGTGGCTGATCCTCCTTATACTAGATTTCATCATGATAAGGTTGTTCTTAGAACTCATCCACACTTTATGCCAAAGGTGGTTTCGCCTTTTCATTTAAATCAATCAATTTATCTTCCTGTATTTTTTCTGAGGCCTCACGCCTCTAATGCAGAAAGAAACCTTCATACTTTGGATTGTAAAAGGGCCTTAGCCTTTTACATACAAAGAACACAGCAACATAGAAAGTCCTCGCAACTTTTTATAGCTTTTGACCCTAGTCATTTGGGACTTCCAGTCTCCAAAAGAACTCTATCTAATTGGATTGCCCAATGCATATCCTTTGCTTATGAGAGTAAGGGTCTTTCTCTTCAGGACCATGTCACAGCTCATAACGTGAGAGCCATGGCAACTTCTATGGCTAATCTCCACTCTGTGTCTATCGATGACATTTGTCGAGCAGCCACCTGGGCTTCGGTACACACCTTCACAGCCCGCTACTGCCTGGATAAAGCCTCCCGTCGGGATGCCTTCTTTGGCCAAGCTGTTCTTCAAAATCTCTTTCAGACCTAAATCAATTCCTATCCACCAACCCTGGTGGAATGCCAGAGATCCATGGGAGGAAGGATCCCACCTTCTAGGATGGTACCTTCTTGGGGCTATCTCCCTGGCATCTCCAGCTAGGGAGTCCCCATATGTGAAGACTACATTCCTGCTTGTTCCTGGAGATAGCTTAGTTACTCACCTGTAACAGGTGATCTCTGGGAACAGCAGGAATTTAGTCTTCACAACCCACCCACCTCCCCTAGGAGTTGTCTCTCTATTTCTTTGTCTCTTTCCTCTCTCCCTCTATCCTTTCACTCAGCTACAAACTTAACTGAAGAGGGATAATTGGAAAGGCGGGAAGGCAGCATGCATGTGCTGAGGGATGCTCCCAAAAGCGTTCCTATGGGACGCTGGGGAGCTTTCCCGCGCAGGCTCCATCGGTACTGACGATACCCATATGTGAAGACTAAATTCCTGCTGTTCCTGGATATCACCTGTTACAGGTGAGTAACTACGCTGTCCTTGCAGACACACCTCGGATACACCTGTGTCCATCTCTATTTCCCAGTCATGTCTAGCTCTTGTGGACTATGATGCACCCAGAATAGTGCATATCTTGTGTGGGTGCCATGGTCACATGTTATAAGTGAAGGGGTGTGTTTGGACCCAAAAGCGAATTATGTAGCACCCGCCAACCAGCCCTCTGTGGCTCAGGGTGGCGGAACAGGATCTCCCACCAGCAGATCCACATTCTACATCTCTGCAATGGTAGCAGTAGAAGGGACCATCAACCACAGCCCTGCTGAGGAACAGGCACCCTACAGGGCAGTCAATGCAGATCTGTACCCATCAATAAGGCAATGGCAGGCAGGCAGACAGACAGAATGCTGGAAAAGCTCAGCTGCCCCCCACCACTATCTGACATTCACCAGCAGAGGGCACAGTCAGTCTCCACCCACTACACCCTGCATGGTGTTCTAGCCATACACATACTAACTGCAGACGGTCTGCTAGCTAGTACATAGTGCATGTTCCTGGAGAAGCTGTGTGCACCCAAAAATGGGATGCAAGCACACACACCAAGCAGGTATGTCAGTAATAGGACCCCAAAAAAACAAAACCCATAAATATCACCTGCAAGAAATGCTGCACAGCACTATGGGGGAACCTAGCCATGCCGTGGTCACTGCTCAGTCAGGGTGAGAGTGAGCTCCCAGCATGACATGCTGTGGCCACCCTGTCTGTGCAGGTGGTGGTCGGGCACTACAATGTCTCAGCCATTGCCCTATGCCCTGTGCAGATGCATCCTGCCCAGGCCACCCTATCCGGCCCATACCCACAGTACCTTGCTCCTCATTATGCACATTGGCAGGCTAACACTGGAAACAGTGCAAGCAGTGTGGGCTCAGTAAGGTGTAGGCAGCCACAACACACTGGATAGACAGACACACACTCCCACACCTATGCCAGCATTGTGCAAATATAGAGGTTTTTGGCAGCCCAGGCCACCACACTAGTCCTGGGCACAGTGCAAGCATGGCTATGGTACGCAATACTGTTGGGGTCACTCCCCATGGTGGTAAACACTGTCAGAAACCAAAACTGAAACACACTCCACAGATATCAGAAAGGTTGCTATGATGCAGCTCTGTCAACAAATTGTGTTTAACTTAGGATTTGTTATCTGACATTAATCATAGCAGCCTTTTGATATATGTGTAACGTGTTCCCAAGTTAAGGGTGGTATTGCTAAGGTATGCAAGTGGGAATGTATTGGGAGATGCTGCTCCACGCAGGGCCCAACAGCCTGACTCTCCATGAGGCTTTGGATAGTGGAGCCTGTGGGTGTGGGTATTTATGCCCCTGTTGGCTGCTGCTCTAGGGCTGAGTTTCCCAACTCCAGTCCTGGGGGGCCAAACCTGGTTCAGGTTTTCATGCTGTCGCTAATGAATATGCATGATATACATTTGCATGCAATGGGGGCATTGCATAAATTGCAGCACAGACATATTTATTAGGGACAGCATGACACCTAAATGGTGTTTGGCCATCCAAGACTGCATTTGGGAAACTGTGCTCTAGGGATTGCACATGTTTATGGTGTCTGTGCCCTGTAGGGTAAATTATAGGCCTTTATGGATTGTTTATTTAATCTGCAATAACAGTTCCGTCTTTGTTACCACGATTTAGTACTGGGTAAAATATGGAGACATGGTTTGCAGGAGCCACAGTTGGGGCTTGAACCTGTGACTTTCTGACTCTGAACACACTGGCTGTGTACACTGCACCAAACTGTTGTCACAGAGGCGGATCATTCTACCATTAGTGTTCATTAGACAGACCTTGTCTGTTGCACCACACGGCACCCACCTAAACAGGGCTTGGCCTTGGTCTGCTGTGGGCAGATGCCACTGCCCCCTCTACCACCAGCAACCCTCCGCCACCATGCCGACATGCCCTTATACCAGTGGTGCTGGTGGTGCGTAGTCCCAGGCCATCCAGTGTGCCGGTAGACAGCTGCCTATGATGTGGGCTCTCGTGTAGGGGTGCCTACATGGACATGCGCGCTGCCCCCCGGAACCGCCTGCCAATGTTCTGTGCCCTTGGGGGTACCTGCTGTGTAATATCCCCTGTGACACTGTGGGACACACACTCATGCCCATGTTGGACCCTCATCAGTTGCTGTCTTGCTGCTTTATAATTTCGGCATTCCTATGTGCCACCTAGGCATCTACCTAGTCCGCACTGTGCCCCATCTGGACCACAGCATAACAAACCTACCCAATATAAAGGAGAAAACCCAGCTCACCGCTTTTTCACTGTGGGATCATTCACTTTGTAGGGGGACAGAGCATAGACCCTTCCAAACATGATATCTTCCTTTTTACGCTTTGTCAGTAGTGTTGATTTATGTTTATCATTAGTAGCGCTATTGGGCAGCTTGGTTATGGGGATTTCAAATGTGGTTCTGTTCATTTAATATGTTTATTTGTCTTTTTTGGTTCCTGCACATGTATTACTACTATCACTTTTCTGGGTTTCCCTGGCTGTGCTGTACATTGCTGACTGAAATGGTTTCTCTCTCTTGCAAATGTGCCTCTAGTGCGAGGTTTTCACTGGCACTAATTTTCAGAGCTTCATTTCACGTCATTAGTGTGCATGGGGCCTCTCCCCGCCCACTCTCCGCCCATTGACCCCTCATCTTCGCCCCTGGGGAGCCTTACTCCGCCCTCAGGGGAGCCTTCTTCCACCCTCTGCACACCTTAACGCCGCCACAGACATTCTCATGTGATACGTGACATTCTCGCACGGTAAAGCGCCATTATTGTGCGATAACGTCACGTATCGCGCGATAACGTCAACACTGCTACGTTAAGACAGTTTAGTAAACATACCCTTTAGACTCATATAGTTACAGTGTATATATTTAGTTCATGAGTTTATTATTTAAAGGATTTTCTGGTTTTTTCACATTCCAAAAGAAGAGCAATTTACCAATTAGGTTTAGGTTTTGATTTATTATTACACAAAAAATCTGCAACTTGTATCTGAATTTAAAAGAAATGTTTCTTATATTTGTATTCTCTAATAATTGGATCTAAATGCTAAATTAGCTGTGAAGTGCCACAGTCATATCTTTACATTTTTATATGTATACAGTACATATTCCCATGAGTTTGTGCTCTCTATGGAGAATGTGTATGAGGTGTGACTGGATGAGCATGCCATAGAGAGATAGTACAGCTATGAACGAAAGCAAAAGTAAACTCAGAAAACAGATGGCTTGAATGCTGTAGAAGATATTGCAGTTGTTAGGGAAACATAGCATTTAAAAAAATGGGAACCCTATTTTCTGGCTGAAAAGAGTAGCATTGCCTATTAAAGACTATTTGTTTGCATGGGGTTCCTTTGGAAGAGAAGGATAATAGAACTGTTTTCAAAGCATTAGGGGATGATTTTTCATCAGAGTGAAAGATAGGGGAGTACTACAAGAAGCAGTTCTAAATTTATATAGTCATTATTGTGAGCTGAGATGATGTGATCTCTCTTTCTTGAAATTATTATACTAGTAAATGATTCATGTAAATTAGCTGGTTCCATTGGAGATTCAACAGAAGACCTTGTCTAGTCTCAGAACTGTTTTCCTTTCCCTCATAAGTGTGCAGTGACTTGACAGATATACTTTCCAAGGCTACTCGTCACACCTATCTCACTGTCTCCCTGCTATAGATGGATTGTGCTAAGAGCACTGCACGGCCTAAGCCATGTCCCCCTCCGCCATGTTCCATCCTTCTGTCTCCAGCCCAGGGAGAACAGGAATATGCAATTGTTAGTACGCATTCATTAGTATGAACAAAATTGATTTAACACACTAACCTACAAATGAACTCACTCATATAATGCCAATTTGCATCTGCTAAGTTCTAACATAAATTGAAAAGCTTAGAAACAAATTGAAAATATGTCCAATAATCAGGAAAAAAAACTGAAAGCAAACTGAATATCTTTTTCCTGTGCACATCTGAGATGGGAACACTGTGGCCACCAAAGTCAGGTGAGCATGCATCTCAGTGTGGTATCCATGCAAGCTGCTAGATCTAACCCAGGGCCATCCTTTTTGCCCTGCAATTGTATGAAACCCACAGGAGACAGCATCAAGGCCCCTTCAGAATGCTGGAAGTTTTTTGTGCTTTAGATATCTGATCCAACTCCTGGAATTCAGGGTTCAAGGGACCTGTATCAGTTACAGTGAGATTGGCTAATTTAAACTGAAAAAATAGGTTACTATGTACTATACTCAGAATGAAAACAGACATAACATATTTACACAAAACCTCTTTCTATGCTAGCATAAACAAGAAAAACAGGTCACCAAAAACAGATACAATTATTTACAGGGACAAAAAAAGCCAAGGCAGAAATCAAAGCAATCAATAACTTTGTGCAGTGAAATAGCAAATGAAAATAGACCTGTTGAATTTGTAAGTTAAAGTTGGAAAAGGTTTCTGACAGCAGAATTTAACCAAATATTTGGTCTGTCAAGAAAGGATCATTAGTTAATCACAGGGGTATGTTTACTAAACCGTATTAATGTCACAGCGGTGGTATTATCGTATGATAAGTGACGTTATCACGCGATAATGTAATATTATTGCACGATAACGTCACTTATGGCGCGATAATGCAGCGGCGACGTTAAGGCACACTAACGCTGTGAAATCCGAGTCTGAAGGGTGGAGTAAGGCATCCCAGAGGGCAGAGAGTGGGCGGAGAGAGGTTTCAGGCATATTAACGCTGTGAAATCCGGGTCTGAACACTAACGCCAGTGAAACCCTCGCGTTAGGCACATTTGCAGGAAAGAGAAACCATTTCAGTCAGCAATGTGCAGCAAAGGCAGGGAAACCCAGAAAAGTGATAGTTGTGATACTTGTGCAGGAACAAAAAAGGCAAATAAACATATAAAATGACCAGAACCACATTTAAAATCCCAATAACCAAGATGGCCAATAGTGATATTAATGATAAACATAAAGCAACACTACTGACAAAGCGTAAAAATTAAGGTATCATGTTTGGAAGGGTCTATGCTCTGTCCCCCTACAAAGTGAATGATCCCACATTGAAATAGTGCTGATCAGGGTTTCTGTCATTTAGATAGGGCAGGTTTGTTATGACATGCACATGTGCAGCAACAGCAGAGTGGGCACGTAGGGAAGGGCCACTGTACTGATGCTATAAATGGGATACAGGGGGCTGCAGGCGGCACATGCTGTGGTCCAGCTGGGGCACAGTGCAGACTAGGCAGATGCCTAGGTGGCACATAGGAATGCCGAAACTGTAAAGCAGCAAAACAGCAATTGACGAGGGTTAAGGCACCCTAATGCTGTGAAATCTGGCCCTAAAGGGCGGAGGAAGGCTTCCCAGAGGGCGGAGAGAGGGGGTCAATGGGTGGAGAGTGGGAGGGGAGAGGCTCCATGCACACTAACGCTGTGGAATCCGGGTCTGAAAACTAACGCCAGTGAAACCCTCGCGTTAAGGCACATTTGCAGGAAAGAGAAACCATTTACGTCAGCAATGTATAGCAAAGCCAGGGAAACCTAGCAAAAGTGATAGTTGTGATACATGTGCACGGAACAAAAAGGCACAAAACACAGAAAATGACCTGAACAAAATTTTAAATCCCCATAACCAAGCTGGCCAATAGTGATATTAATGAGAAACATTAAAAAACACTATTGAGAAAGCTAAAAAAAAAGATATCATGTCTGGAAGGGTCTATGCTCTGTCCCCCCTACAAGGTGAATGATCCCACACTGAAATAGCGCTGATCAGGGTTTTCCCTATATACTGGGCAGCTTTCTTATGGCGTGCAGATGTGCCGCAACAGCAGGGTGGGCATGTAGGAAAGGGCAACTGTACAGATGCCGGAAATGGGATACAGAGGGCTGCAGGCGGCACATGCTGTGGTCCAGCTGGGGCACAGTGCGGACTAGGCAGATGCCTAGGTGGCACATAGGAATGCTGAAACTGTAGAGCAGCCTGACAGCAACTGATGAGGGCCCAACATGGGCACGAGTGTGTTTCTCACAGTGTCACAGGGGATAGTATCCAGCAGGTACCCCCAAGGGCACAGAACATTGGCAGGCGGTGGTGGGGGGGGAAGCGCGGACATCTATGCAGGAACCCCTACCCCAGATACCAAACCATAGGCAGCTGCCTAACAGCACACTGGATGGCCTGAGACTGCGCACCACCAGCACCACCGGCATAATTTATTTATTTATTTATTTAACAAGTTTTATATACCGTCTTTCTACCAGTCAAGACGGTTTACAGAGAACAAAACAGTCGGTATTTTTCAACCTTTTACATGGAACAATATAACAATGAGTATATATGTAAGTGAACATAACTAATTACAATGATTGATCGAAGATCAACTATTTACACAATAAATTTACAATTATTTATACTTGAATTTACAGTGGTCCATATGAATAGTAAATGGGTGTTGCAGAAGGGGTAGGAGGGAGGTGTAGTGGTTCAAGCTAAGGTGGAAGGGAGAAATGTTCAATGAAAAGGTGGGTTTTTAACTTTTTGCGGAACTCAGCGTGGGAGGAGCAGTTCCGAAGTTCATGAGGAAGGGTGTTCCAAAGGGATGGGGCATAGAGGGAGAAGGCCCTGTTACTTGTAGATTGTTTGCAGAGTCTCTTTTTTATAGGGATGGCCAGTAGGTTTTTGGTGATTGAATGGCGTGTTCTGTTACAATTGGATGAGGGAAGGAGAGGGGAGAGGCACGGAGCAGACTCATTGGATAATATTTTATGTATCAAGGTGAGGACCTTGCATTTAGCTCTGTATTGGATGGGGAGCCAGTGGAGATCATAAAGGACAGGTGTGATGTGGGAACGTCTGGGGTGGTTGGTTATGAGTCGAGCAATAGTATTTTGAGCAAGTTGGAGAGGTTGGATAGAAATCTTAGGGAGGCCAAGGTAGATAAGGTTGCAGTAATCAAGAAAAGGTATAGTGAGGGCTTGACAGACCGTACGAAAGGAGTTAGGGTTTAGAAGGGGTTTAAGGTTCCGGAGAGTACGGAGCTTTGCGTATATTATATTAGTGGTTCTCTTTATATGGTCAGTGAATAAAAGGTTCTGATCCAGGATAATATCAAGATATTTAACTTGGTTCTTTACAGAAAGTGTTAGATTGCTAATAGTAAGGGTGGTTGGAGGGCTGTATGTGGGATTGGAGAAAACCTGGAGAACCTCAGTCTTGGATTGATTAATCAAGAGGTTATGTTGGGAAAGCCAGGTTTTCAGGCTAGTCAGGCATTCGGATAGTTTAGAGAAGTTGGGATTGGAAAGGTTAAAAGGGGTGAAGCACATCATGTCATCGGCATATAGTTGATACTGAATGTCATAGTTCTGAAAGATCTTGCATACCGGTTGGAGGAAGATGTTAAATAATAGAGCAGAGAGACTGGATCCTTGGGGTACACCTTGTTTTAAGATGAATGGGAGGGAGGTGTCACTTCCAATACGAACCTGTTGGGTTCTGTTATCTAGGTACGAATGGAACCAGTTCAGAGTTGTGTCTCTGAGCCCAATTTCATGAAGTCTGCTTAGGAGTAGATGGTGAGGGAGGGAGTCAAAAGCAGCTGATAGATCAAGGAATATGAGAAGACATCCTTGAGAGAGGTTCTGGATGTGGAGGTATAAGGAATTTAGTAGGGAAGTAAGAAGGGTTTCGACTCCATGGTTCCTTTTGAAACCATGCTGGAATAGGTCGAGGGGGAGTGTTCGTCAATATAGTTCTGGAGTTGGGTTTGGACCAGTTTTTCGGTTATCTTAGCTAGGAATGGAATACTAGAGATGGGTCTATAAGATGTGGGAGAAGATGGGTCAAGTTTTGTTCCTTTTAAAATGGGACGGATAGTGGCATTCTTAAGAGGTGGTGGTACCAAGCCAGTCTGGAGGGATGATTGAATAATATACACAATGTACAGACTTAGGGAGCTTCTAGTAGTTTTGATCCAGGGTACAAGGCAAGGGTCAAGGGCAGATGTAGAAGCATTTAAGTCCTTTATTATATTAGTTACATTTTCTAAAGTGAGAGGCTCGAATTCTCTCCAGGAGTTTTGGGGGGTAGACTCAAGTGGTTGGGAGTTGTAGTGATTGGGGGGTTGGTAGTTAGTAGAAAGAGGAGGGTGGAATTTGGAAATGAGGTGGTTGGCAAAGGCCTGTGCAGTTATTTTTTGAAGGTGGTCTTGATGCAGGGGCTCATTTATTAAGGATTTGGTAATAGAGAATAGCTCTCTAGGTTTGTTAAGTGAACGTTGAATAATACTTTCATTGTATTCTCTTTTATGATTGAGGGTTTCAGTGCAGTAAGTTCTGAGTTTAGCTAAATAGGAAGTGAGTGCGTTTGTATCTTTAGAGCGTCTCCATTTACGTTCGAGACGTCTAAGTTCTCTTTTGAGAGTTCTTAGGTGTGTGGAGAACCAGGGTGCTCTTCTAATGATCTTTTGAGGATGTTTGTTAGGTGGGAGTAGAGAAGCTTCAGATAGGGTCTCATTCCATTTAGAAATAAGAGTCTCTTGGCTAGAGCTTTTATCAAATAAGAGGTCAAGAGATGGGATTGTTTGCTCTAGGAAGGTGGCCGCGTTGAAATGCTTGAACTTACGGGTATGTTGAGCCAGAATGGGAAGTTGATTTTTGTGGGTGGGGTAAGGGAGGGAGAAGAGGATGAGGGTGTGATCAGACCAGGGTACTGGTTGAATGGTGTGTGTAACCTGATCAATGGTTAGAGAGTGTTGAGGAGTAAATATAAGGTTAAGAATGTTTCCTTTGGAGTGTGTAGGGTGTTCCAGTATTTGGGAGAAGTTGAGGGCATTCATTGCTTGGAGGAAAGAGGAGGACTGTATTGGAGATGTGGCATTTAGGTTTAGATCGCCTAAAATTATGAGGGAGCGAGAGGCAGATTGGGGGGGAGCAGGCGGTGTCTAGGATTGTTGAGAGATCAGAAGGGTCAGATTGAGGAGCCCGATATATGAGGTGCAGGGAGAGTGAGGAGTTGGAGACAGTAATGGAGTCCATACCTTTGGTAGAGGTGGATTCTGTAGTGGAGAGTTGTAGGTTAGATTTGGATATGATGGCTACACCTCCCCCTCTGCTATGTGCTCTGTTGCATATGTTGATTGAATATGCATTGGGGCATAATTGGTTTATTAGGACCGTGTCAGTATCTTGGAACCAGGTTTCAGTAAGGCAGAATATATCAAGATCATAATCGGAGATAAGGTCAGCAAGTAGGGGAACTTTATTTCTGGATGATCGAGCGTTGAGTAGGGCGCATTTGAGGGGGGGGATGGGGTGGGTCAGAGGAAGAGTTAGCGATAGGGTCTGGATTTATAATGATAGGTTTGAGTCTGCAAGTACGGTAGTGAGGGTTATAATGGGTATAAGGATAATGTGGTGGGATGTGTAGATGTCTGGGAGAGTGGGTTATTGGGATGTGGGTGGAATGGGTCAGGGATAGTGTGTATGAAGGGGTAAATAAGGAGGTAAGTAATAAGGAGAGGATGACCCATGATATGACTGAGTAGGAGTTGGTCAAGGTCATTCTGGAAAAAGATGGTACTCTTGGAATAGATAACGCTATCTTGATGAAAGCGACAGTGTTGAGGCTGAAAATGGTGTCTTTTAATAAATGCTAAGTTAGTGATAGTAGGCTTACAGTAAGTGAGGTATTCCTGTAAGGTAACAGAGGTGTTGTTGCAGGAATCGTGAAGTTTAATCACTTAGAGGTTTGATTGCTTTTGTGAGGTAACAGTAGGGTTTAATACCAGGAAGTGGATATGATTGTGGTACAATCAATGTTTGAGCTGAGAAGATAGAGACATCATAGTATGAGGAAATCTAGTACTAGCTTTGTGGCAAGCAAAAAGGCATAATAAGCAACAAAGTGGCAGAGAGGCATATGAGGCAATAATGGTAACTTTTTGTAGTAAAGTAAGCAGCAGTATATCAGTAGCAGTAACAATAGTAGCAGTTAATCGAAGTAATAGTAGCAGTAAGTGTTAATATGTTGATATGGAGGAAACAACGGATTAACCTAATCCTTATTGCACACAGAGGGTAGGGTGGTAAAAGAGATGCTTACAAATGGAGCTGGAGGAAGTTCATATTTAGCATAATGTCTGAATGCAGATCGCGTTGCTGGAGCTTGAGGGCTGATGAGTCAAGCGAGGGGGTTGCTTTGCTTTGCTTTTCAGATGATTTCATTCATCGGCTTATGGAATGCGATTGGACCCCGCCTAAGGGCCACGCCAAAGGGCCCTCTGGCGAGGCCCTCAAGCGCGGGCCCAACAGGCGCGGGCCTGCCCGGCAGCTGATTCTTTTAACGGAGCTTCTGCTCCTCCTCCCACAGCCCCGATTGGGCTGGAGTATGCAGGAGATGGGTCGGCTGCTGTGCGGTGTGCTCTACCCGTCACGGGGGAGCAGGAAGATGGCTGGTTTCCCGCCGGCAGCTGAGTCCTTTATCGGACCTTCTGCTCCTCCTCCCACAGCCCCAATTGGGCTGGAGTATGCAGGAGATGGGTCGGCTGCTGTGCGGTGTGCTCTACCCGTCACGGGGGAGCAGGAAGATGGCTGGTTTCCCGCCGGCAGCTGAGTCCTTTATCGGAGCGTCTGCTCCTCCTCCCACAGCCCCGATTGGGCTGGAGTATGCAGGAGATGGGTCGGCTGCTGTGCGGTGTGCTCTACCCGTCACGGGGGAGCAGGAAGATGGCTGGTTTCCCGCCGGCAGCTGAGTCCTTTATCGGAGCTTCTGCTCCTCCTCCCACAGACCCGATTGGGCTGGAGTATGCAGGAGATGGGTCGGCTGCTGTGCGGTGTGCTCTACCCATCACGGGGGAGCAGGAAGATGGCTGGTTTCCCGCCGGCAGCTGAGTCCTTAATGGCATGTCAGCATGGTAGCGGAGGGGTGCTGGTGGCCTAGCCCCGTTTAGGTGGGTGCCGTGCACTGCAACAGACAGGGTCTGTCTGATGAATAGTCATGGTATCCCCAGGGAATGAACCTCCCCTGTGGCAACAGTGTGGTGCAGTACACACAGCCAGTGCGTTCAGGAGCAGAAGGTCACAAGTTCAAATCCCAGCTGTGGCTCCTGCTAACCCAATCCCCATATTTTACCCAGTACTAAACCATGGTAATAACGACGGAAACTTTATTGCAGATAACATAAACATGCCTGAAACACCTATATTTTACCCTACAGAGCACAGACACCATAAACATGTGCAATCCCTAGAGCAGAGTTTCCCAACTGCAGTTCTGGAGGGTCAAACACCATTCAGGAGTCATGCTTTCTCTAATAAATATGCCTGTGCTGCATTTGCATGCGCCACCCCCATGGTATGCAAATATATCTCATGCATATTCATTAGGGACAGCATGTAAACCTGAACAGTGTTTGGCCCACCAGGACCGGAGTTGGGAACCCCTGCCCTAGAGCAGAGGCCAACAGGGGTACAAACACCCACACCCACAGGCTCCACTATCCAACGCCTCATGGAGAGGCAGGCTGTTGGGCCCTGCATGCAGCAGCATCTCCCAATACTAGCACTTGCATACCTTAGCAATGCTGCCCTAAACCTGGGAATACGTTAGACAAATATCAAAAGGTTGCTATGATTAATTGCAGATAGCAATTAATAAGTTAAGCACAATTTGCTGATTGAGCTGCATCATAGCAACCTTTCTGATATCTGTGGAGTGTGTTTCAGTTCTGGTTTCTGACAGTGTTTACCACCCCGGGGAGTGACCCCAACAGTATTGCGTACCACAGCCATGCCTGCACCGTGCTCAGGACTGGTGTGGTGGCCAGGGCTGCCAAAAGCCTCTATATTTGCACAATGCTGACATAGGTGTGGGAGTGTGTGTCTGTCTATCCAGTGTGTGGTGGCTGCCAAAACCTTACTCAACCCACACTGCTTGCACTGTTTTCAGTGTTAGCCTGCCAATGCGCATAATGAGAATCAAGGAAACTGTGGGTATAGCCTGGACAGGATGCATCTGCACAGGGCATAGGGCAATGGCTGGGACATTGTAGTGCCCTGCCATCACCTTCACGGACAGGGTGGCCACAGCATGTCCTGCGGTGAGGTCACTCTCACCCTGACTGAGCAGTGACCACTTCATGGCTAGGTTCCCCCATAGTGCTATATAGTATTTATCTCAAGTAATATTTGTCGGTTGTCTTTTCTGGGGCCCAGTCACTGACTTGTCTGCTTGGTGGGTGTGCTCATATCTTCTCCAGGAACATGGACTAGCTAGTAGACTCTCTGCAGTTAGTATGTGTATGGTTGGGACACCTTGCAGGGTGCAGTGGCTGGAGACTCATTGTGCTGGAGAATATCAGATAGTGGTGGGGGGAAGCTGAGCATTTCCAGGCCTACTGTCTGTCTGCCATTGCCTTATGGATGTGTACAGATCTGCATGGACTGCCCTGTAGGGTGTCTGTTCCCCAGCAGGACTGGGGTTGATGGTCCCTTCTACTGCCACCATTTCAGGGATGTAGAATATGGATCTGTTAGTGGGAGATCCTGTTCCCCACCCTGAGCCATAGAGGGTGGGTTGGGTGGTGCTACATAATCTGCCTATGGGTCCAAACACCCCCCCTTCCTTCACTTAAATCATGTGACCATGGCACCCACACAGGATGTGTACTATTCTGGGTGCATCATAGTCCATAAGGGCTAGACATGACTGAGAAATACAGATGGACACAGGTGTATCTACAGGAACTACCTATCACACACTAGCACTGATGAGGACCTGCAGCATGGCCTATCTCAGGAAGAACACAGCTAGGAGCAGCGCTCTTGCAACACCATGCAGGATACACAAAGGAGCAAGAGACGAGATGAATGTGGATGATCAGCAAACGTTTATTCATAGGGTCCCCATAAATAAACATTTGCCGATCATCCACATCCATCTCAGATGGCCTATCTCAGTCATGCCAGGTGCTGCGGACCTGGTGCTGGGCACCCCACCTCACCCTCAGGGTGAGCACAGTACCCCCACAATGTGACGGTCTGCAGCTACTCTGTGCCAGTGACACACACGGTCAGTTCCCCCTACCAGGCCTAGGTGCTGTGGGGGTGTATACCCCATCTTGTGATCATCTGTAGACTGCTGATTTGCATGTGCAGTGCATCATGGGTACGGGTGGGTTAACCCTATCCTGGTAACCACAGCAGACAGTTTGTGTGGTGACCTGCAGTCCTTCTGTAGCCAGCCAGGGGCTTGCTAGCAACTATAGAGATATAGCCCACTGGTTACGTCACTGCCTATGGCACCAGAGGTCATGGGTTTGATCCCACAGAGGTGTTGTTTGATAGGGCTGTCTGAGGCATTTTACTTTTTAATTTAAATTTGTGCTGCTATCAAAAACACGCTCGCAGTGCTGTAACCTTAAGGTGCCTCATAAGGCGCCCCATAAAGCGCCCTATAAGGTGCCCTATAAAGCACCTTATAAGGCACCCTATAGGCAAAATTATAGGGTGCCTTGGCGGACAGTGCACTTTATAATGTGCCCTCTGGAGTGCCTTATAGGGCGCCTTATGCGGAACCTTAGGTTACGGCACTGTGAGGGTGTGTTTGCTGGCAGCACTAATTTAAATTAAAAAAGAAAATGCCTCAGACAGCACTGATTTAAAGTAAAGGGCAATGCCACAGACAGCCTTATTCATGAAGCCCACTGGGGGATCAAACTCATGACCCCTATACCATCAGTCAGTGTATTTACCATTGTGCTACACCTCTGCTGCTGTGTTTACAGCTCAGTGCGCCTAATTAAGCTTAACGCACGGTAACGTGCCCGGCTCCCTCTATCGCGCAATAATGTGTGCAGCGCACTTTATTGCGCGATAACGCGCGATTGCTACGTTAAGACTGGAACGCCCACTCCTTTTATGGCATCCTGCACATTATCGCTGGGCGCACGTTAAGATGGTTTAGTAAACATACCCCTTAGATTGGGTTGCTGACCCCAGAGGAGATTTCATTCATTAGCTTGCACATTTAGAATTAAAATTTATTTATTTATTTTATAACTTTTATATACCGCGCTATTTGTTATCAGTGCGGTTTACATACAACAAGGGTGCACAGTCAGAAGTCTGTTCTGTGCTTACATTGTAACAGGAGTTTAAACTTGGAACATGGATTTTTACCTTAAACACAGTACAACCTGCAGGTTTGAATGAATCAGCTGATTGGATGTCAGCAATTTGATTTGATTGGACTACACTGCTGATCTGTCATGGCTGCCTCCATTTAATGACTATTAGTGAGGTTATCTTACATCAAAGAGGAGTTAAAGATTTCAGCAATGGAAGTAGATATCTGAAGTCCTGAAGCAGCCCAAAATTTTCAACGGGCGAAACTCGAGTCGACACTTACACTCCCCATCTTTGTTCTTTGACTGCTCAGAGTGGGGTTCTATGTTGAAAGCTAAGGGGATTATTCTGTTCCCCCAATAGTGGGCCTCCCCACCGGTGTCTAACTTCCCCGCCGGTTGTATGGGGAAGTTATACAGGGGCAGGGAGGAAGCAGATAAGGGGTGCAGCTAGGGCAAGTTGTGGGTGATCGCCAGCCTTGGACATTCAGGGCTGATTCTAATGTCGACCCTGCACATCCAGGGCCGGCGACTTGTATGGGGAAGTTATTCCACCTCCGAGGTGGAATAACTTCCCTGGATGTAGTGGATCAGCGGGCCCGGAGCACGGATGGGGCTGAGGACATTCCCCACAGCCTGACCCTGGTCGCAGGTGGCTGGATCGGGGGTCGGGCTGCAGGGAATTAGCTGCAGGAACCAGCGGCCAGGATCGCGGCTTTTAAATGGAGCCGTGGTACCATGGCAACCAGACGCCATGGCACTGCAACTGCATTTAAAAGCCCTGACTGAGTTAGTCGGGCATGTCCTGTACGTGCATGCTGGGCTGAATCACAGTCCCAGCCTGCACATAAAGGACTGTTCATGATTCTGATCCCACAGGGCTAGACGTGCCCCGCGGGATCAGAATTGTAACGCCCTCTGTACGTGCTGTTCAGACTGCAGAGGGCTTCAACATCCGGGACAGAATCGGGCTATAAGTGTTTTTCAGTTCTTTTAATTACAATTAAAAATTGTAAAAACATAAGCAGGAGCCAGTGAATGATACATGAGGGTTTAAGAGATGTGTCTATATAATAGCACAATCTGAAGACGCAGTGCACAAGTCACACTATTCCCCACTGTGGCTAAGGCTCCTTAATTATCTCCGAGCATTCAATAGTAGTTGAGTGAAGTAGGGTTTTATATCGAGTAAGAGATACATTTCAGGCATTTACTTCCATTGGAAATTAAGGTTACATGGTAACTCTTGTTGGTGTAGTATTTGATGTGTGTGAGAGCTACATAGGGGTTTTTAAGACTAGTAATTGCAGTCAGGATTAGAGCATGCAATCTGTTATGCCGTGACTCAGATCTCCTTTTCTTTGCATTCAAGGCAAGGAAGTATGGAGGATTGTGAGTATTAAGTACAGTCTAAGTCACAGGCTTTAGCATTTAAGAGCAGCAGTCCATCTTATTGTATGTGTGTAAAAAATGTGATATTGCAAAACCTTATGCACAATGGCATTCTATGACTAGTGATAATGAAGCATTACTATTTCTTTTAGGAGAGAGTTTTTCAAAGGAGCTTTGATATTTGGGATATGAAGTGTCAGTCAATGATTTTTGGAGGGTGCACACTAGTCCTGAATGGGTCGTCTTTACACAGTGCAATGGTACATGTAAAAAGTCTCAGGAAAATATATACTTTATTTGTATAAGAAGAGAAAGGCCCCGATATTGAATTGGGCAGGCTATTGACCCTATGGCGCATAGTCTGCCCGCCGACCCTTAACCCTGGATATCTAATGCCAGGGTCATGTGTGGCCCCGGCATTGAATATCCAGGGATTGCTGCACACCTTGGAAGCCGCAGTAGCTAACCAGGCAGCAGTGACATTGCATGCTGCCTGGTTAGCTTCTGCACCTTAAAGATAGGTGAGGGTTTTCCTCGCGTATCTTTTAAGTGCAGGTCATTAAATGGGCAGTGTGCAATATCGCCGCTGCCCGGTTAGCAGCAATCTCTGCCTCTTCGCCATCTGAGAAAGCCCCCAGCATGCCTCAATGCTAACAGCATAGCATTGGAGCATGTAGCAACGTTAGTAGGGGATATTCAATGGCACTAACTAGGACATACATAGAGAGTTCTTATTTGGAATGAGTTGAAATAAATTTGTATCCTCTACCTGCAGTTCACTTAAAAATAGCAGTACATTTTAATAGTGTTCTAGAAGCTTTAGTCTATAAGGATAGATAGTAAACTGGTGAGGGTGGTCTAATGTGAAGTGATGTGTCAGTTTAATGAATATGTAAAGGGAGATGAGATTCTATGATTGATTTGCAGTGGTAATGTTTATAGTATAGCTAGTGTTTTTCCTTGCTATCTGTATGGGTTTGCACTGTAATATAAGGTGGATTCTCTGAGTCAATGGATTGGGATGAGGAATGTATTGTACACTGAAGTAATAACTTGAGAAGTAGGTGGCACAGATAACAAGCTTGGCAGAACTCTGTATTTACAGTAGCTCTGCTAGAGAGTGATTGCACGGCTCAAAGTCATGAGTTCTTTCTTGCCAGATAACAGCTAATTTTTCTTTTCCTTGTAAATATACAAAAAGAATAAATTCTGATTCCAATGGCAGCGATATTATTAAGAAAAAAATCCACATGATCATGATTTTCTTAAATTATGTTTAGGATTATTTTACAGGGATCCTGGCTTTGACAATTGTGATTGAAGGGGGAGACAAACCCACAATTAATCATTTCTTTACTTGTGTTTGAACATTGAGTAAATTGAATCCACAATGTACAAGTTTTGTTTTCTAGGTTAGTGACCTCAGCTTATCCTGGTTAAGAGACAATTTGTCTGCTGATTTTGGATGACTTTAATCTACCCGATGTGGATTGGATTATTCCTTCTGCAAATCTAGAAAGAAATAAAAAATTGTGGATGCCTTCCAAGATGTACTACTTAGACAAATGATGATATAACCAACCAGGGAAAGCTCGATGCTGGATTTAGTACTCACCAACGGAGATAGTTTGTCAAATATCCGGGTACGTGCCCATGTGAGCAGCAGCGATCATCACACTGTGTGATTTGAGATAAAAGCCAAGGCGGAGTCCAATCACAGCAAGCTCAAAGTCCTAGTCTTCAAAAACACTGACTTCAGTAAAATATTCAAGTGCCTGAAGGAGGAGTTGGCAGAGTGGGAGAAGATAAGGGAAGTGGAATTGCAGTGGGTTAAACTAAAGGTGGCAATAAAAGGGGCAACAGATATATATGTAAGGAAAGTAAATAAAAGCAAGAGGAAAAGGAAACCTATTTGGTTCTCCAAAGAAGTGGCTGCACAAATAAAGACAAAAAACACAGCTTTCACAAAATTCTGAAGTTCACAAACAGAGGAACATAGATAAGAATACAGGATCAAACTAAAAGAGATAAAAAGAGAAATAAGGATAGCAAAATCCAAGGCAGAAGAAAAGATGGCTAAAGAGTGAAGTGTAGTGACGAAACGTTTTCAGGTATATTCGAGAGAGGAGGAAAATCAGAGGTGGAATTGCAGGACTCAAAAGTGCCAGGAACGGATTTGTGGAAAGTGACATTGAAAAAGTGAAAATGCTAAACACATACTTCTGTTCTGTTTTTACTAAAGAAAATCCTGAAGAAGGACCACCTGTAATTGACAAATACACAAATGGGAATGGGGTACATACCACACCATTCACAGAAGATGTGTTAGAACAGCTTGCAAAACTGAAAGTGGACAGGGCCATGGGACCGGATGGGATACATCCCAGGATATTGAAACAGCTCAGAGAGATTCTTTCAGGGCTGTTAAAGGATGTTTTTAATAGATCCTTGGAGACAGGAGAGGTTCCACAGGACTGGAGAAGGGCTAATGTGGTACCTTTTCACAAAAGTGGTAATAGGGAAGAAGTGACAAACTACAGGCCAGTAAGCCTTACCTCAGTGGCAGGAAAAGTAATGAAGGCATTCCTGAAGGAGCGAATAGTGGACTTTCTCGAAACCAAAACTTTGCATGATCCAAGGCAACATGGTTTTACCAAATGATGATCTTGCCAAACAAATCTGATTGAGTTCTTTGAGTTCTAGATTTCAATAAAGCCTTTGATACTGTTCCTCATAGGAGTCTTATCAATAAACTCAACCAGTTGGAGATGGGCCCCAAGGTGGTGAAATGGATCAGAAATTGGTTGACTGACAGATGACAGAAGGTGATGTTAAACTGAACTCACTCGGATGAAAGGAAAGTGATTAGCCCTGTGCCCCAGTACTGTTCAATATATGTGTGAGAGATATTGCTGAAGGACTGAATGGACATAAGAACATAAGAACATAAGATATGCCATACTGGGTCAGACCAAGGTCCATCAAGCCCAGTATTCTGTTTCCAACAGTGGCCAATCTAGGTCATATGTACCTAGCAGTATCCCCAAAAGACACAGGTTCTGCAATGCTTGTACTGGGTCAAGCATTGATATCTTCGGTCACTTCTTAATAATGGTTTATGGACCTTTCCTCCAGGAACTTGTCCAAACCTTTTTTAAACCCAGCTACACTAACAGCCTTTACTACATTCTCCAGTAACAAATTCCAGAGTTTGATTACATGTTGAGTGAAAAAATATTTTCTTTTATTAGTCTTAAATAGTTTACCCTGTAGCTTCATTGCATGTCCCCTAGTCTTTCTATATTCTGATAACGTAAACAATCGATCTACGTTTACCAGTTCCACTCCGTTCATTAATTTATAGACTTCTATCATATCTCCCCTCAGCCATCTCTTTTCCAGGTTAAAGAGCCCTAACCTTTTTAGCCTTTCTTCATAGGAGTATCCTTCCATCCCCTTTACCATTTTGGTGGTTCTTCTCTGAATCTTTTCTAAAATCGCTATATCTTTTTTAAGATACGGCGACCAGAATTGCACACAATATTCAAGGTGCGGTCTCACCATGGAACGATATAGAGGCATTATAATATCTTTTGTTTTATTTTCCATTCCTTTCCTTATCATACCTAGAATTCTATTTGCTCTCTTGACCGCCGCTGCACACTGGGTCGAGGGTTTTAACATGGCATCCACAATGACGCCTAAATCTTTTTCCTGGGTGGTGGTTCCTAATGTGGAACATTGCATCGTGTAACCATAGTTTGGGTTGTTCTTCCCTAGGTGCATAACCTTGCACTTGTCCACATTAAATTTCATCTGCCATTTTGATGCCCAGTCTTCCAATTTATCAAGATCCTCTTGCAATTTTTCACAATCCTCTTGGGTTGTCACAACTTTAAATAGTTTTGTGTCATCTGCAAATTTGATAACCTCACTCGTTATTCCACTTTCCAGGTCATTTATGAATATGTCAAAAAGCAGCGGACCCAGCACAGATCCCTGGGGTACACCACTATTCACCTTTCTCCATTGGGAAAATTGTCCATTTAGCCCTACCCTCTGCTTTCTAACTTTTAACCAGTTCCTGATCCACAATAGTACACTGCCTCCTATCCCATGACTCTTTAGTTTTGCCAAACGTCTCTCATGAGGGACCTTGTCAAAGGCTTTCTGAAAGTCCAGATACACAATATCAACGACTCACCTTTGTCCACCTGTTTATTCACTCCTTCAAAAAAACATAACAGGTTAGTAAGACATGATCTTCCTTGTCTAAAGCCATGTTCGCTGTCTCCCATAAGGTTGTGACTATCTACATGCTGAGTAATTTTATTCTTTATGATGGTTTCTACCATTTTTCCCGGTACTGACGTCAGGCTCACCGGTCTGTAGTTTCCCGGATCACCCCTGGAACCCTTTTTAAAAATTGGTGTTACATTGGCGATCCTCCAATCTTCAGGTATTAGAGATGATTTTAATGATAGTTCACAGATTACTGATAGCAGGTCTGCAATCTCATATTTCAGTTCTTTCAACACCCTTGGATGTATACCATCCGGCTCAGGTGATTTGCTACTCTTCAGTTTATCTAATAGTTGTAAGACATCTTCCTGATGTATCGATATTTCCTTCAATTCTTCCGCACCTTTAAATACCACTTCAGTCATGGGTAACATCCCTACATCTTCCTCAGTAAAAACCAAAGCAAAGAATTCATTAAGTCTCTCCGCTATCGCCTTGTCGCCTCTTAGTGCTCCTTTAACCCCTTTATCATCTAATGAACCAACTGACTCTCTCACAGGTTTTTTGCTACGAATGTACTTGAAAAGGTCTTTATTTCGTGTTTTTGCTTCCGCAGCAAGCTTCTTCTCAAATTCTCTCTTTGCCTGCTTTATCAATGCCTTGCATTTGACTTGCCAGTGCTTGTGCTGTTTCCAGGTTTTGTCGTTTGGCTCTTTTTTCCATTTCCTGAAAGATGCTTTTTTGGCAACAACAGCCTCTCTGACCTCACCTTTAAACCATGCTGGAAGTTTTTTGACTTCCTTCCACTTTTCTTAAAGCGTGGAATACAGCTGGTCTGGGCTTCCAAGATAGTATTTTTCAACAACACCCAAGCTTGATGTAAGTCTTTAACCTTTGCAACTGCTCCTTTTAGTTTTTTCTTAACTGTTTTCCTCATTTTATCATAGTCTCCCTTTTGAAAGTTAAAAGGTAGTACTGTGGATTTCCTTACTATCCCTCCTCCACTAATTAAATCAAAGGCGATCATGCTATGATCACTATTGCCAAGTGGCCCCAACACCCTTATCTCTTGCACTAGATCTGGTGTTCCACTAAGGACTAGGTCTAATATGGCTTCCCCTCTGGTCGGTTCATGAACCAGCTGCTCCAAGAAGCAGTCATTTATTTCATCTAGGAACTTTATCTCCCTAGCATGTCCTGACGTGACACTGACCCAGTCGATACCGGTGTAATTGAAATCACCCATTATTATTACTGCGCTGTAACTTTTGTTAGCTTCCTTGATTTCTTTGAGCATTTCATCATCCATTTGGTCATTCTGGCCAGGTGCTCGATAGTACACCCCCACTGCCATTGCTTTCCCCCTTTTATATGGAATTTCAATCTATATAGATTCTACAGCAGATTTTGTTTCCTGCAAAACTTTAATCTTTTCTGAGTCAATGCCCTCTCTAACATAGAGCGCAACCCCTCCACCAATTTGATCAGCTCTATCATTACGATATAGTTTGTACTCAGGTATCACAGTGTCCCACTGGTTGTTCTCCTTCCACCATGTCTCTGATATTCCAATCATATCTAACCTTTCATTTAGTGCTATATATTCTAACTCTCCCATCTTATTCTTTAGACTTCTAGCATTTGCATACAAGCATTTTAGAGAATGTATTTTATTCATGTTAATTTGGCTATTGTTAGACATGGGTAAATTGGGATCTTTAAGCTCTGTCTGCTCCATACTTGAGGGCATTTGGGCTACTTTACTCTTTTGTGGAACCTCTCTGCTTTTGGTAGTATCCTTCAAGGATACATTCTTCCGAACCATCCGCTCTTGGGTGACTGTCGGCTTTCCCCTAATATCTAGTTTAAAAGCTGCTCTATCTCCTTTTTAAAGGTTAATGCCAGCAGCCTGGTTCCATCCCGGTTAAGGTGAAGCCCATCCCTTCGGAAGAGCCCCTCCTTTCCCCAGAATGTTCCCCAGTTCCTAACAAATCCAAAACCCTCATCTCTGCACCGTTGTCTCATCCACGCATTGAGACTCCGGAGCTCTGCCTGCCTTTTGGGTCCTGCGCGTGGAACAGGAAGCATTTCGGAGAATGCTACCATGGAAGTTCTGGATTTCAACTTCCTACCTAAAAGCCTAAATTTTGCCTCCAGAACCTCCCTACCACATTTTCCTATGTCATTGGTACCGACATGTACCAAGACAGCAGACTCTTCCCCAGCACTATCTAAGACCTTATCTAGGTGGCACATGAGGTCCGCTACCTTCACACCAGGCAAGCATGTTACCAGGCGATCCTCATGTCCACCAGCCACCCAGCTATCTACATGCCTAATGATCGAATCACCAACTATAACGGCTGTCCTAACCCTTCCCTCATGGGCACATGGCCCTGGAGAAACTTCCTCGGTGCGAGAGGGTTTTACATCACCTGGAGGACAGGTCCTAGTTACAGGATCACTTCCTGCCACACCAGGGTGATGCTCTCCTGTCACGTGACCTCTCTCCTCCATGGCAACAGGGGTGCTGCCAGACTGGAGGTGGGACTTCAGGACTATATCCCTGTAGGTCTCGTCTATGTACCTCTCTGTCTGTCTTATGTTTTCCAAGTCTGCTACTTTAGCCTCTAGAGAACGGACTTGTTCCCTGAGAGCAAAGAGCTCCTTTCACCTAGTGCACACGTAAGACCTCTCACCAACTGGGAGAAAATCATACATGTGACACTCAATGCAAAAGACTGGAAAGCCCCCATCCCGCTGCTGGAATGCTATCTGCATCTTAGTTTTAAGTTTGTGTTTAGATCTTTAAGTTCTTACTTACTAGGGGTTGCTATGGGTATCTATACCAATAAAACTGTACCTAATACGTTTAATATACCTTGTTCACCTGAAGCTTAATTAATCTCAGGTCCTTAGTGTATGACTGATTTGGGTAATGAGCTTCACCTGAAAGCACCTCCTGTCTTTTAAGATGTGTAAGTCTATCTTTTTGCAGATGACACAAAAATTTGCAACAGAGTGGACTCCCCTGAGGGAGTGGATAAAATGAGAAAAGATCTACAAAAGGTGGAGGCATGGTCTTATGCTTGGCAGTTAAGATTTAATGTGAAGAAGTGCAGTGTCATGCACTTTGGAAGAAGAAATCCAAGGAAATTGTATGTGATAGGGGGCAAGAGGTTGGTGTGCATGGACTAGGAGAAGGATCTCGGTGTGATTGTTTCTGAGGATCTCAAGGTGGTAAAACAGTGTGATAAGGTGTTGGCAAAAGCCAGAAGGATGCTGGGTTGCATACAGAGAGGAATTACCAGCAAAAAGGCTTTCCTAACAGGGGCTGTACAGGACAACCAACAGTAAGGATTTGAGGGTTTATTTTTAGTAAATTGCTAGCTCTCTGACTGGGAGCTCTTAAAAGGGTTTTTGTATATTTTTAATGCAAGGCTACTTTCTTTTTGGTGCTTTAGTGGAAATTTCCTTGAGCAGAGTAGGTTGTTGAACTCTAGTAACCTCCACAGCTTTGAGAACTGCTAACACCTAATCAGGTGTTAGCCTTGCAAAAGCGGACGTAAGGATGACATTGAGAACTACATGCCGGTTAGTCTAACATCTGTGGTTACTAAATTATTGGAAAGGCTACTAAAGCAGAGAATAGTGAGGTGGGAGGCGACAAAGAGTATAAGTAAATGGAGCTCACTCTGAGGAGAAGGATGTTACCAGTGGTGTGCCCCAGGGATCTGTCCTTGGTCCAATTCTTTTTAGCAACTTTGTTAGTGATATAGCGGAAGGGCTGTCGGGTAAGTTTTGCCTCTTTGCGGATGATACCAAAATCTGCAATAGAGTAGACACCCAGCAAGCTGTAGATAACATGAGGAGGGATCTAGCTAAGCTTGAAGAATGGTCTAGAATCTGGCAGCTGGGATTTAATGTTAAAAAATGTAAGGTCATGCATTTGGGCTGCAGCAATCCAAGGGAGCAATATAGTATAGGGGGTGAAGAACTTTTGTCCACTAAAGAGGAGTGGGACCTAGGCGTGGTTGTGTCTGATGATCTTAAAGTAGCTAAACAGGTAGAAAAGGCGACGGCAAAAGCTGGAAGGATGCTTGGGTGCATACAGAGAGGAATGGCTAGCAGAAAAAAGGAGGTGATAATGCCTCTGAATAAGTCTTTGGTGCGACCTCATTTGGAGTATAGTGTGCAATTCTGGAGACCGCACCTTCAAAAGGATGTGAACAGGATGGAGTCGGTGCAGAGGGTGACTACTAAAATGATTAGTGGTCTTCATTATAAAGCATATGAGGACAGACTGAAGGATCTTAATATGTACACCTTAGAGGAAAGGCGGGATAGAGGTGATATGATTGAGATGTTTAAATACCTCCATGGCATAAATGTTCAGGGAGAGAGCCTCTTTCGATTGAAAGCAAGTTCTGCTACGAGGGGACATGGGATGAGGGTGAAGGGAGATAGATTCAGGAGTGATATGCGGAAATATTTCTTTACGGAAAGAGTGGTGGATCCATGGAATAGTCTCCCAGTGGAGGTGGTAGAGATGAGGACAGTAACTGAATTCAAAAAAGCATGGGACAAACACAGAGGATCTCTAAAGGTAAAAAGGGGACTGTTTTAGTTGTTGATATGGAAGGACAGACTAGATAGGCCATGTGGTCTTTTTCTGTCGTCATATTTCTATGTTTCTATGTTTCTAAAAAGGAAGAGGTACTAATGCCACTGTACAAGTCGCTGGTGAGGCCTCACTTGGAATATTGTGTTCAGTTTTGGAGACCATATTTCGCAAAGGATATAAAAAGACGAAACAGTTCAGAGGAAGGCAACCAAAATAATTAGGAGCCTGCATCAGAAGACATGACAAGAGACTTGAAGACCTAAATATGTGTACTCTGGAGGAGAGGAGGGACAGGGGAGATATGATTCAGACCTTCAAGTACTTAAAGATATTAATGAACAAACCTCTGGCGATGGCAGTGGGGGTGTACTATCGACCGCCTGGCCAGAATGACCAAATGGATGATGAAATGTTCAAAGAAATAAAGGAAGCTAACAAAAGTTACAGCGCAGTAATAATAATGGGTGATTTCAACTACCCCGGTATTGACTGGGTCAGTGTCACGTCAGGACATGCTAGGGAGATAAAGTTCCTAGATGAAATAAATGACTGCTTCTTGGAGCAGCTGGTTCATGAACTGACCAGAGGGGAAGCCATATTAGACCTAGTCCTTAGTGGAACACCAGATCTAGTGCAAGAGATAAGGGTGTTGGGGCCACTTGGCAATAGTGATCATAGCATGATTGCCTTTGATTTAAATAGTGGAGGAGGGACAGTGAGGAAATCCACAGTACTACCTTTTAACTTTCGAAAGGGAGACTATGATAAAATGAGGAAAACAGTTAAGAAAAAACTAAAAGGAGCAGTTGCAAAGGTTAAAGACGTACATCAGGCTTGGCTGTTGTTGAAAAATACTATCTTGGAAGCCCAGACCAGCTGTATTCCACGCTTTAAGAAAAGTGGAAGGAAGTACAAAAAGCTGCCAGCATGGTTTAAAGGTGAGGTCAGAGAGGCTGTTGTTGCCAAAAAAAGCATCTTTCAGGAAATGGAAAAAAGAGCCAAACGACGAAACCTGGAAACAGCACAAGCACTGGCAAGTCAAATGCAAGGCATTGATAAGGCAGGCAAAGGGAGAATTTGAGAAGAAGCTTGCTGCGGAAGCAAAAACGCGAAGTAAAGACCTTTTCAAGTACATTCGTAGCAAAAAACCTGTGAGAGAGTCAGTTGGTCCATTAGATGATAAAGGGGTTAAAGGAGCACTAAGAGGCGACAAGGCGATAGCGGAGAGACTGAATGAATTCTTTGCTTCGGTCTTTACTCAGGAAGATGTAGGGATGTTACCATGACTGAAGTGGTATTTAAAGGTGCGGAAGAATTGAAGGAAATATCGATACATCAGGAAGATGTATTACAACTATTAGATAAACTGAAGAGTAGCAAATCACCTGGGCCGGATGGTATACATCCAAGGGTGTTGAAAGAACTGAAATATGAGATTGCAGACCTGCTATTAGTAATCTGTGAACTATCATTAAAATCATCTCTAATACCTAAAGGTTGGAGGATCACCAATGTAACACCAATTTTTAGAAAGGGTTCCAGGGGTGATCCGGGAAACTACAGACCGATGAGCCTGACGTCAGTACCGGGAAAAATGGTAGAAACCATCATAAAGAATAAAATTACTCAGCATGTAGATAGTCATGACCTAATGGGAGACAGCCAACATGGCTTTAGACAAGGAAGATCTTGTCTTACTAATCTGTTATGTTTTTTTGAAGGAGTGAATAATCAGGTGGACAAAGGTGAGTCGGTTGATATTGTGTATCTGGACTTTCAGAAAGCCTTTGACAAGGTCCCTCATGAGAGACTTTTGGCAAAACTAAAGAGTCATGGGATAGGAGGCAGTGTACTATTGTGGATCAGGAACTGGTTAAAATAGAAAGCAGAGGGTTGGGCTAAATGGCCAATTTTCCCAATGGAGAAAGGTGAATAGTGGTTTACCCCAGGGATCTGTGCTGGGTCCGCTGCTTTTTGACATATTCATAAATGACCTGGAAAGTGGAATAACGAGTGAGGTTATCAAATTTGCAGATGACACAAAACTATTTAAAGTTGTTAAAACCCAAGAGGATTGTGGAAAATTGCAAGAGGATCTTGATAAATTGGAAGACTGGGCATCAAAATGGCAGATGAAATTTAATGTGGACAAGTGCAAGGTTATGCACCTAGGGAAGAACAACCCAAACTATGGTTACACGATGCAAGGTTCCACATTAGGAACTACCACCCAGGAAAAAGATTTAGGCGTCATTGTGGATACCATGTTAAAACCCTCGGCCCAGTGTGCAGCAGCGGCCAAGAGAGCAAATAGAATGCTAGGTATGATAAGGAAAGGAATGGAAAATAAAACAAAAGATATTATAATGCCTCTATATCGTTCCATGGTGAGACCACACCTTGAATATTGTGTGCAATTCTGGTCACTGTATCTTAAAAAGGAAATAACGATTTTAGAAAAGGTTCAGAGAAGAGCCACCAAAATGGTAAAGGGGATGGAAGGATACTCCTATGAAGAAAGGCTAAAAAGGTTAGGGCTCTTTAACCTGGAAAAGAGACGGCTGAGGGGAGATATGATAGAAGTCTATAAATTAATGAACGGAGTGGAACGGGTAAACGTAGATCGATTGTTTACGTTATCAGAATATAGAAAGACTAGGGGACATGCAATGAAGCTACAGGGTAAACTATTTAAGACTAATAAAAGAAAATATTTTTTTCACTCAACGTGTAATCAAACTCTGGAATTTGTTACCGGAGGATGTAGTAAAGGCTGTTAGTGTAGCTGGGTTTAAAAAAGGTTTGGACAAGTTCCTGGAGGAAAGGTCCATAAACCATTATTAAGAAGGGACCCAGGATATCAATGCTTGAACCAATACAAGCATTGTGGAACCTGTGTCCCTTGGGGAAACTGCTAGGTACATATGACCTATATTGGCCACTGTTGGAAACAGAATACTGGGCTTGATGGACCTTGGTCTGACCCAGTATGGCATATCTTATGTTATGTTCTTATGTTCTCTTCCAAAGACGGGGAAGCTGTAAAACTAAATATTTTATTTACATTCTCTTATATACCGTGCTATTCTGCATCAGTGCGGTTTACATTGAACAAACTGAAATTACATTGAACAGGGCATTATAACTTGGAGATAACTATTTTACAGGGAACATGGGCTATGGAGTGTTAAGTGGCTTGCCCAAGACCACAAGGAGCACCTGTGGGACTAGAAACCCCAGTCCTTGCCAAAACTAAAGGGCATAACATGAAGCTGCAAGGGGGTTAACTGAAAGGCAATGTCAGGAAATGCTTTTTCACTGAAAGTGTGGTGCATGCTTGGAATGCCCTCCCAATGGAAGTTGTGGGGGCAAATACAGTGACAGAATTTAAAATGGCATGGAACAGACGCAGAAGATCCTTTTATAGCAACAGGATAAAATCAAAATAAACATAGCTCTCTCTTATATCTCAACAAATAGGGGTGACCTGTATGGAGCGGTAGATGCACCTACTCTTACCGCCTTGTGGTGTTAGGAAAAAAGCTCTGTCAGTTAGAGTTCATTGTTTTTGTTCCATTGATATCAAGCTCTTTGAAGCTGCTGACCTCATCAGGTGTTAGTGGCAAAACAATCTATGCAGTTCACACAATTTGATTAACATTTCAAATAAAGAAAAAAATGCCATTAAACAACAGAAAATAATATAAGATATAAAAACAACTAAAACATTAAAATAGCATTAAACAAAGGGAAAAAGGAACAGGTTAGAAAAAAGAAAGCAGGGAAGGAAATCAAAAAGGGAAGGTAAAACAGGAAGGAAAATGGGAGAAAAAGAAAGAAAGGAGGGAAGTCTGCCAGATATCAATACCAAGTTAGAAAAAAAACACCACCTAAAAAGAAGATGGCAAGTTAAAAGCAGACTCAAATATAAAAGTATTGAGAAGTTTCTTAAAACTTTTATAATTGGTCTAGGTGTGCCCCAAGGTAGGTAAACAATTCCAAAATAAAGGAGCACCTACAAAAAATGCTGGCTTATGAGTGGACCCATATTTAATAGTCAAAGGAGAGGGTATATACAACCGAAAACCATGTATAGAGTGAAGACCTCTAGCTGAGGCATGTAAAGAAACAAAAGAAGCAAGATACTCTGGAGCTACATCATGAATAATTTTATGAACCAAAGATAGAACTTTAAACTGAACATGAAAATGACGGGCAGCCAATGATGTTTCCTGAGCCTCCACCATATTTAACTGTTGTGTTGTTGTTAAGTGCCATTGAGTCGGAGTCGACTCATGGCGACCCTCTGGATAGCTATCCTAAATTGTGTTCAGTGTAGGAAGCTTTATTTCTTCATCTGTAAATATATTATTGGTCTGCATTGCCAAAGGGTTCAAGTATGGTTTCTTCTGTCCACAAAACATTTTCCCAGAAGGACTGTTGTTTCTCAAGGTGGGTGTGGGCAAAGATCAGGCGTGCCTTTTTATGTCTGTTTTTGAGCAGTGGGGTCCTCCTTGGCCTTTGCCCATGAAGTCCTTCTTTGTTTAGTGTGTAGTGTTTGGGGCGGGCTGAAACTACCACTCTAGATTTGTTCTAGGTCAGCCTTAAGCTCTTTAGATGTTGTACGTGGTATTTTTTTTTAACAGTTTGCACTAACCTTTAAAAGCTTCTTGGATTAATTTTCCTCTTTTCACCACGTTCCATGAGCAGAAAACTTCTTAACATTGTGACTATAGACACAGGAATCCCAAAGTCTTTGGAGATATCCTTGTACCCCTTTGTAGTCTGATGTTTGGTGATAATGGCTTTTCTGACAGTCTCAGGCAACTCTCTTGTCTTCACAATTGTGAAAATGGAACAGGGGTTGAATATGGCCATTTTAAACATTAGAGCCATCATTCATTTGTAGATTCAAGTCATGTGAGTACCGACTGTTGATCACAGGTGTAATTTTACTCTAATGGGAATGTGGTTCTTCTTTCAAACTGATTTGAATTGTTAATAAGGGTGCCAATAATCATGTCCTGGCAATGTCCCAGTTTTTATACTATTTCCTACTATTTTCTTTTTTAATCGGTCTTCTTTTATTTGATTCTTTTATGTGTCAAATATGTGTTCATATTTATGCCAAAGCCATTTCACTGGGCACATTTCTTTTAGGAGATATTGGACATAAAGGGATTAAACTGCATAGGTGCTAATAATGTTGACCAGAACTGTAGTTTGTATCTAATGTTTGCTCTTCAGAGCTTGCATTTAGCTTGAGTGAGCTGAGTCAAATGTGTGTGAATTATTTAACATTTCAAATCGCTATGGTTTGAAAGCAAGTCTTAAAGTGATCTGTTTGAAATGTTTTCATTTTAGGAGCAGATATGACAGTGGCGTTTGTTTTCTAAATGGAACCATCTAAATGATACAATGTATAGAGTTAAGAATTGTACATAGTTTCCCCCAGTTACTTCCAAGTTGATCTCCCTGTTTATTGTAAATACAACTCAAAGTTCCTTGTGTTGTATAGTTGATGTTAAATGTAAACCGCTCTGATCTAAAATAGAGCGGTATAGAAGAACTGTTAAATAAAATAAATAAATAAATCTCTGTAAGTTGTGCCTTTCCAGTTCAGTGTCATTGGTTAAAATTAGAGCTTTGAAATGACAAATCATGTTGCCAGGATTGAATTTGTGCTTGTTTGTCCAATCAGAGCTTGGTGTCATCTGCTATTACCGTGTTTCCCCGAAAATAAGACCTATCCTGAAAATAAGACCTAGCACGTTTTTCTGAGATTCCCATAATATAAGCCCTACCCCGAAAATAAGACCTAGTGCAGATCATGTCTGACAGATTCGGAACCTGGGGGGGGTCACCGGGGAGGAGTTTTCCTCCTGCTCCACTCCCCAACGCCGATCGGGTGCCAGTGCTGTGCTGCGGGCCTCTTCCTTCGCTCCAAGGGCGCTCTCCTTTAAGTTGTTGGTGCTGTTGTGCCTGATTGGTTTCAGCGGATGGACCGGGGAGGAGCTTTCCTCTTGCTCCACTCCCCGACGCCGATCGGGTGCCGGTACTGTGCTGCAGGCCTCTTCCTTCGCTCCAAGGGCACTCTCCTTTAAGTTGTTGGTGCTGTTGTGCCTGATTGGCTTCTGCGGGTGGACCGGGGAGGAGCTTTCCTCTTGCTCCACTCCCCGACGCCAATCGGGTGCTGGTGCTGTGCTGCGGGCCTCTTCGCTCCAAGGGTGCTCTCCTTTAAGTCGTTGGTGCTGTTGTGCCTGATTGGCTTTGGCGGGTGGACTGGGGAGGAGCTTTCCTCCTGCTCCACTCCCCGACGACGATCAGGTGCCGGTGCTGAGATGCGGGCCGCTTCCTTTGCGCCAAGGGCGCTCTGCTCTTTGGAAGATGGTGCTGTTGTGGCCTGATTGGCTTCGGTGGGTGGACCGGCGAGGAGCTTTCCTCTTGCTCCAGTCCCCGACGCCGATCAGGTGCCTGTGCTGTGCTGCGGGCCTCTTCCTTAATCTGTGCGGGCGGAAACTGCAGCGCCACTCATTCTGTGCTGTCAAGCTGTATATCAAAAAAAAAAAAGCCCTACCCCGAAAATAAGCCCTAGTGCATCTTTTGGAGCAAAAATAAATATAAGACCTGGTCTTATTTTCAGGGAAACACAGTACTACTTATCGTTTCTCTAGCACTACTAGATGTACAGTACTCAATGCTTTGAACATACACTTAAGAGGTAGTCCCTGCTCAATAGAGCACACATAGGGAAGGCAGCAACAGAATTTGCAAACAAAAGCAAAAACCTCTTCAAAGAATTAGATCAGAAGATCAAGAAAACCAAATGTCAAATGTACAAATACAGTGGGAAATACAAAACTACCCAGGAACTATTTGTCAATCAAAACAAGACACATGAATAGTTAAGGAGAAATGAACTGAAACCAAAGGATGAGAGATTGATAGCCGTAACCCAGATAGTGGATAACAGATAAGATGGTTTATAGACAGCACAGCAAAAACTGGTAAAACTAATAGACATATGTAGATTCTGTAAGAAAGATCTGGGACCGTTACTCATCTTTCAACTGGTTGTGAAGTTCTGATGGCAGAAATTTTCTCTACAGAAAGTCACAATAAGGTGGCTCATCTTATCCACTGGAAACTTTGTAAGCACTACAACAGCACTGTACCAAAAAAGCACTGGGATCATGAACACTAAGGGGGTCATTCTAGAACACGAATAAGGGGTTTGTATGTGTGGTGTGACATTTACCTGCCGAAAATGTCCCCAACCATATTCTGAAACACTGCTGAAATCTATGTCCACGGTGCAAGCATGGGCATCTCAGAACGTGGGCAGGAGAGGGCAGAATGGGGGTGTGGTCAGATAAAGATGTATAAAGCATTTTCGGGAAAGGCCCGTGTATGTAGATATGTGGAGGCCTATTCCCTTATTTTATTTTTATTTTGTTTAAAGTTTGTTCTATACCGTGCTCTTCAAAATCAGCTCGGTTTACAGATAACAGCAGCTTTGTTCAGATACAGGTAACGCCCGTACTGGACTTACAGAAAACAGGGTTATTCAACTTGGATTAACTGGGGAAACTATATACAAGTTCTGGGCTAAGGTATTTTACAGTATTATGTGACTATATACATGCCCTAGCTGGGGTCTGGTAGTGCTACCGTGGCGCGCAGGGTGCGTGTATAGAAGGAAGTCTGTTGTATATGTCTTGGTGAGTGCTGTTAGGTGGCTGTTGTGTGGTACCATAATGCTGCAGGAAGAGGTAGTGTTTCAGTGCCTTCCTGAACTGTGTGATGTCCGTAATTGCCCGGATGTCGGGTGGGAGAGCATTCCAATGTGATGGGGCATAGAGCATGAAGGCCCTCTTTCTTGTTACTTGTAAGCATTTTGTAATCTTGCTAGGGATACATAAGCTATTGGCTGAAACCGATCTTCTAGCTCTATTTGGAGGGATAGGGAGAATGAGGTCTGAGATGGATGAGGAGGTGAGTCTGTTGATGGCTTTGAATGTCAGTAGTAGAATCTTAAAGGTGAGTCTACAGTAGACTGGTAGCCAGTGGAGGTGCTTCAAGATTGGTGTTATGTGATCCCTCTTAGTGGCACCGTGTAGTATTCTGGCTGCTGTATTCATGGCCAGCTGGAGTGGAAGCAGTGTGTTTTTCGGTAGACCCTGAAGGATGGAGTTGGCGAAATCAAAGTGTGGGATGATTAATGCCTGGTAGATTGTCCTGAAGTTATCTGGTTCCAGAAGGGGGTGTAGGTGGCGGATTGTCCGAATCTTGAAGTATACTGCCTTGACAGTGTTGTTTATATTTTATTTATTTTATTTACAGTTTCTTTTATACCGCGCTATTCGTCATCAGTGCGGTTTACAATGAACATAAAAACTACACGTCTCAAATAATGATCTGTGCTTACAATGAACAGGACAATAAACTTGGTATACATTAAACAGGTTTCATGAACAGTGAAACAGAGAACGTGAGAACTACGTACAAAGCAACTAAATGCAGCTATATGTAGAGCTACATGAATCTAGGTAAAATTTTCTTAGTGAGAGGAGGTGCAAAGTGAGATTGCGGTTCCACGGATTAAGACTGTGGAGTGCAGGGTTTAATGTGTTGGCCTGGGGTGTGGAGGTGGGTTGGTATGGGAGGGTGTCCGAAACATCGTAGTGCTGCAGGAACAGGTGATGCTTCAGTGCCTTCCTGAACTGGGAGAGGTCACTGATGGTTCTGATGCCTGATGGTAGGGCGTTCCAACATGATGGTGCAAAGTAAGAGAAGGCTCTGGATCTAGTGACTTGAGAGCATTTCGTGATTGCCTTGGGTAGTACAAGAGAGTTGGAGGCAGTCGATCTCCTTGCTCGATTAGGGGGTGTAATTGATATCAGGTCAGTGATAGTAGATGCGGAGTAGTTATTGATCGCCTTGTGAGTCATAGTTAGGATCTTGAAAGAGATCCTAGATTGTATAGGCAGCCAATGTAACTGTTTCAGTATTGGAGTGATGTGGGTTCTCTTGGAGGCTCCATAAAGGATTCTTGCAGCTGAGTTCATTGCCAATTGTAAGGGGTTAATCGTGCTCTTTGGTAGGCCATGTAGGATCGCATTGGCGTAGTCTAGGTGAGGCATTATTAAGGCCTGAAAGACTGATCGAAAGTCGTCCGGTTCTAGCAGCTGACGCAGATAACGAAGGGTCCGGATTTTATGATAGATAGATTTCGCTACGTTGCTGATATGAGCCTTCATATTGAGTTGTTGATCAAGCGTAACCCCTAGGTATCTCACTGTAGTCTTGCAAAGGAGTTCTGCGTCACGCACTTTGATGGACGTTGGTGAGGTAAATGCAGGGTTTCTGGTCACGAAGAGGACTTCAGTCTTTTTGAAGTTTATCTTAAGCATTTGTGCATTTAGCCAGTCTGTGACCGCGTCAAAGCACTTGATTAGTGGGGAGAGGTCCGGGAGTTCTGTCGAGAATGGCATATACATCAGGACGTCATCAGCATAGACCAGGCAGTTGATGTTAAAAGAATGGATGAGGTCACAGATAGGTTGCATATAAACGTTGAACAGTAAGGCGGAAAGGGAGGAGCCTTGTGGCACACCTTTAGTTTGAGGGAAGGGGTCAGAGGTTGAAGATCCAGAACGGACATGTTGCCAACGGTCTCTGAGGTATGAAGAGCACCAAGACAGAGCTGATCCATGAACTCCCTTCTCTCTAAGACGTGACAGGAGTACTTCATGATCGACAGTGTCAAACGCAGCGGCAATGTCCATGAAGATTAAAGCAAAACCTTGTCTGATGTTGTCTAGGCCTATGGTTAGAGCATTAAACAGGGATGTCAGTAGTGTTTCCACACCATGTGATTCACGAAATCCATGCTGACATGGATGCAAGGGTGCATTGGTATCTAAATAATCTTGTAGTTGACGTTGGGTAATCTTTTTGATGATTTTCGAAAGGAGAGGAATGCTGGAGATGGGTCTGTAGGATTCCATCAAGGAGGGGTCCAACCTGCTGTTTTTTAGGAGAGGTCTGATGGAGGTCTGCTTCAGAGTGTGAGGGAAGGTCCCAGTAGAGAACGATACATCTATCATTTTAGCTAGAAATGGGCTGAGATCCGCCCGTAGTGACTTTATCCAGGAAGCTGGACAGGGGTCGGAAGGTGATGTTGTGGTGTTTATTTTTAAGATGGTGTCTTGAATGACTCTGTCAGGTGGGGTGGAGAAGGATGAAAGAGTGTGTTGAGTCTCACATGAGAATTGGCTAGGTGAGGGTAGAGGGACAGTGTAGGGAGTGTTAGCTGGAGTAAGGGGCTTAGAGCTTAGAGTGAGCTGGTTACTTTTGCTTCGTAAGTAGTTGGCATATTCCTGAGGGTCTAGGTGGGGCAGGGCACCCTGAGAAGGTTCCTTTGCTAAGGTTTTCACAATGTGGAAGAGCTCGTGAGGTTTGTTGAGGGAGCGCTGTAGTCTGCTTGCGTAATATTGTTTCATACTGGAAGATACGGATGAGCGATGTCTTGTTAATTGTGTTTTGAATGCATCATGATTTTCGGCTGTTCTTGATCGTCGCCACCATCTTTCTAGTTGTCTAAGGAGGAGGAGTGATTTCCGTAGTTCTGGGGAGTACCATGGTGCATTCTTTTTCTTATGAAGTGCCTTGATTGAGGTAGGAGAGTGGATCACAGCATCTAGGCAGGAGTTCCAAGAATCGACCATGTCGTCAAGGCTTTTTTCAGTAGGGCAAAGTAGGTTCTGAGTCCTCTTTAGGATGTCCTCTCTGTTAAAAGGGTGAAAGCGTCTAAAGTGTTCTGGGGAGGGTGCATCTACTGGTAATGTCTTGGAAAAGCTAGAACATATTGGCATCTGGAATAGGATCAGGAGATGATCAGACCATGGTACTGAGATTGAATTTAGGTAAGAGTTGTGCCAATGAGTAAGAGCTGATTGTGGTGCAAAGATAAGATCCAGTGTGTTACCTTTTGAATGAGTAGGGGTGTCGGCCAACTGAACATAGCCTAATTCACTGAGAGCATCAATAAAGGCATTGGTGTGGCTGTCTTGAATGGTAGGGAGGCTAAGGTCACCTAATACCCAGTTTGAGGTGTGCGGGCTCGTAGAGTTGCAGGCAAGATCAATGATTGTGGCTAAATCGTCTGGAGAAGAGGATGGTGCTCTATAAAGTAAATTGATAGTGACCTGTTTATTTGTGATAGTCACAGAGTCGAGGGTCGAAATGCTGCTTGAAGCTACAAGCTGGAACCTAAGGTCAGATTTAGATAAGATGAGTACCCCACCACCGCGGCGGTCAGTTCTGTGACATGAGTGAACTATGAAGTTGGGAGGAACAATCTGGTGAAGGAGCACAGAGTCAGAGGCGGATGGCCAGGTCTCAGTGACACATAAGATATCAAGGTTATGAGCTGAGAGAACATCTGTTAATGCTGGCCATTTTTTCCGTATTGATCGAGCATTTATTAGTGCGCATTTGAGGTTAGAGGGATGGAGAGGCTGTGCCCTCTGAGGAGGATTGTGCTGCTGTAGGGCAACATAAATAACATGTGGACCAGGTGGGCGCCGTGGTGATTCAGTTTGTTGGTTGGGGAAGTCGAAGGGTCTTTTCCATGGTCTATGAAGGATTGGAATAGCGTTGTGGGGTGGAGTAAAGGCTAGGGTGTCATAAGTTAAAGCTATTAACATATAACAGAGAGAGAGGGTAAAGGGGTATGAGGTTTGAGGTATATGGGCTTTCATATCTAACTGTTGATCGAGTGTCATGCCCAAGTAGCAAACTGTGGACTTGCTTTGGAGCTCGGCGCCTCTTACTTTTAGTGTTGTTGGCGGAACAAAAGACTGGTCCCTGGTGATGAATAGAGCCTCTGTTTTCTTGAAATTTATCCTAAGGTTTTGGTTTTGAAGCCAGTCAGTTATGGCGTCGAAGCAACTGGTTAATGGTGAGAAATCCGGCTGGTTGGTCACATATGGCATGTAGAGTATGTCATAGTCCCATCACCTCATCAAGCCTAGGCCCAGCCCAGAGCCTTGCTTGGCCCTCTGGGATATGTAGTCAAAGAATCAGTTGTGGCACCGAGGTAAGGCTCAAAAGGTTTCATTCCCCTTCCAAGAGGTTTCTTTTGGGTGAGCAAAACAAAAGCATACACAGCCCCACTTGGGCAAAAACAAAGTAAAAATGAGAACCGAAATTGCTTATTTTCAGCTTTAAACAGGTAAAGGAAAAAGTATTCAAAACAGTTCTTTCCAGCATACAAAGATCATTTCCTTTGTGGCTTTCAAGCTTGGCAATTCAATTGAGCGTGAGCGTGCAGTCCATGTAATCACTATTTACATTATCTCCCTGCACCTCACATTGCATCTCTTCGGGCTCTTCCGTTAAGGACTCATCCCTTGCAGCATATGGTACGTTACTGAACAGTCTCCCCCTACTATTCAGGAAGTCTCTTTCCTTCTGGGTGAGAATGCTGGCTAAGCTGCTACCGTATTCCTTGGAGTGTCTACCCTGGGAGCTTCTCAAATGTGGTGGGAGATAGAGGAAATTCTTAGTTTCACTTTTCCCTCTACTAGAAACAGTAGGGCTAGCTTTAAACAGTCTTTGACTCAGGCTGTGCTCAGCTGCTACAGACGCCGGAGTAAAATCCCGTAAAAACTTCTCCTGGCTCCTGTCTTTGAAACTTCTTCTGGACACAGGCTTATGCTCAGGTATAAAAGCTTTACTCTTTTTATGCCAGTTGTTTGTATAAAAGCTTTCTTCTGGCTTCCTCCAGCTAACTTCACAATTATATGTTTGGTTACCTTTCTGATAGCTTCTGCTGGGCTTTGACGCTTTCAGAGCTCTGCCCTCAGCTCCCTTCCAATTAGAGTTTCTCTGATTATATCTTTGGCTTTCAGCCTCACAGCTGCTTGCTCCCGTGCTCCAACCGGGTTCTATTCCATTCCTGCTGTGTCCTGCGTGTATCTTCTCTCTCTCTCCTTCACTCTCACTCTCACTTTCACTCCTGCTCCCACGCTCACTCCATCTCTTGCTTGGATTCTCAAACTGGCTCTGTCTCGCAAACAGGCTCTGCTTCTCACGCTGGCTCGCCTCTTCACACTGGCTCTGTCTAACTCCATGTGCACTGAGCTTTTCTACGTGCGTGTCAGCTCCACCCACTCCCAGCTGGCTTTCATTAGTTTCTAATTTCCTAGCCTTTCTGCTACTTGGGCGTGTTTCCTTTGCATGTGAGCTGTTTTGTTTAGGTTGCCTATGGCAACATCCTACCCTGTGTTCCTCTGAACTGTCAGAATCTGTCCTACTTCCTGCATTTCTGCTGGTTTTCAAGGGCTCTATTAAACCTACTCCGTGACAAGTAACACATCATTGGCGTATATAAGGCATGAGATGCTGAAGAAGCGGGCGAGTGCGCAGATGGGCTGCATATATATGTTGAAGAATAGCGCTGAAAGTGAGGATCCCTGTGGGACTCCCTGTTTCTGCTGGAATGGTTTAGAGATCGTAGGCCCTGTCCTCACATGCTGCCATCTGTCTGAGAGATAAGATTTGCACCATCTCAAGGACGTGTCTTGGATCCCTTTCTCTGCCAGGCGCACCAAAAGTAGTTCGTGGTTGACAGAATCAAAGGCTGCTGCGATGTCCAAGAAGATTAGGGCGTATCCTCTTTTGGCGTTGTCCATGCCGGTGGTTTGAGTGTTGAAGAGGATAGTCAGGAGCGTCTCAACGTCATGCGCTTCTCTGAATCCATGTTGGCATGGGTCTAAGGGCACAGTGGTGTCAATATGATTCTGGATTTCCTGTTGGACTAGTTTGGATGTCCAGGCCCTCGTGCGGCCAGGCAGAATCGGGGCATACAGCAGTAGACCCGAATCTGATCCCGCAGGGGCTAGACATCCCCGTGGGATCAGAATCAGGTCTACCAGCCTGGACATGCAGGCTGGCCCCGAATCTGATCGGCTGCACGCCCAGCCACATACCGGCTAAACCATCCAGTCTCCTGAATGAAGCTGCAGAGCCATGGCATCCCATCACCATGGCACTGCGGCTCCATTGAGGGGCCGTGAATACTGGCTGCTGTCGAGAATGTCCTTCCCCCACAGCCAGACCCTCGATCTGACCTCCCATGGCCAGGGTCCAGCTGCGGGAAACCTCCTGCATGCCTCCCAGTTTTTTCCCCACTGGCTACAGCTGGTACCCCGCATCCAGGGGGACTTATTCCACCTCTGAGGTGGAATAAGTCCCCTGTCTAACCGGCCTACCCTGGACGTACAGGGTCGACCTCAGAATTGGCCCTGTACATCAGGTGTGATGGCCTGCCCACAGCCTGCCCTTGCTCCACCTTCTGCCAGCCCTCTCCCGCCCCCGTCTAAGGCTCTCCGTACAACTCTGCTGTTCATACATGGAGCCTTTTTGCAGGATCGACAGGGGGATAACTAGCGGGGATGTACGTTCAGGCAGGGCGTACATCCCCGCTATTCATGGCTCAGAATGACCCCTAAGTGTTTCCTGGACACATCCATGTTATTCCTGCTGATACGTGGTATAAGACTAGGACTTAGAAAATATTCTGCTGTGCTCTGCAATGTGTCCCATAGAGAAGAATAATTGTGACAAGTATTCTTTGAACTGGTGTGAGTGCCGTGTGGAAAAATACAGGATACAGTCTTAATGTACAGGGAGCAAAGGTGAAGGAATGTTGTAAGTAAAGAAACATTTCTAAACACCCTTACAGAATATTAAGAAGAGCAATAGTGTTTATTCAAGCAATGCCATTTGTGCTAAAGGAGCCAATCTATGGGACCCTAACAATGCCCATGTTCTGAAAAATGGGACTGCTGATGCAGGGATAGTATGAGTGTGAGCAGGGAAAGGATTCCTTTTTGGGTTAGAAACAGAGATCATATTTATAGTCCTATTACCCCATGTGATTATGTTATGACATAGTTGTTACATATAGCTTTAGGGCACCTTTTGGGCAGAATCATGCTTTTGTGATGGAAAGTGAGAGTGCGTGTGTGTGTGGTTTGAGGGTTCATGGGGTATCTGGTGTGCCTTCCCACAGCCAGCTTTGTGGCACTGCTCCCCTGGTCAGAGCTGTGTGGGCATGGGAGGGGATATCCCTGTGCCAGGGATCCCTGTGCCAGGAGAAGGACACAGATAGAAGCATTCTGACAGAAGAGCGGAATTCACGGGGAGGGGTGTAGGGAGAGATAAGAGAGGAATGGTAGTTCAGAGCAGCAGATTGAGTGTACTGTAAGGCCATAGGCACAAAATATTATGCAACCTCTGGAGAACTGCAATATTAGTTTGGGGTTTTGTGCATTTGGTGAGGTCCATCCCTGGCAGTTTAAGGCATGTTTGTAAAGATTACCAGGGCAGGCATCACTGGGGATCAGTTCCTAATAAGAACATAAGAACATAAGATATGCCATACTGGGTCAGACCAAGGTCCATCAAGCCCAGTATTCTGTTTCCAACAGTGGCCAATCTAGGTCATACGTACCTAGCAGTTTCCCCAAGGGACACAGGTTCCACAATGCTTGTATTGGTTCAAGCATTGATATCCTGGGTCCCTTCTTAATAATGGTTTATGGACCTTTCCTCCAGGAACTTGTCCAAACCTTTTTTAAACCCAGCTACACTAACAGCATTTACTACATCCTCCGGTAACAAATTCCAGAGTTTGATTACACGTTGAGTGAAAAAATATTTTCTTTTATTAGTCTTAAATAGTTTACCCTGTAGCTTCATTGCATGTCCCCTAGTCTTTCTATATTCTGATAAGGTAAACAATCGATCTACGTTTACCCGTTCCACTCCGTTCATTAATTTATAGACTTCTATCATATCTCCCCTCAGCCGTCTCTTTTCCAGGTTAAAGAGCCCCAACCTTTTTAGCCTTTCTTCATAGGAGTAGCCTTCCATCCCCTTTACCATTTTGGTGGCTCTTCTCTGAACCTTTTCTAAAATTGCTATATCCTTTTTAAGATATGGCGACCAGAATTGCACACAATATTCAAGGTGCGGTCTCACCATGGAACGATATAGAGGCATTATAATATCTTTTGTTTTATTTTCCATTCCTTTCCTTATCATACCTAGCATTCTATTTGCTCTCTTGGCCGCCGCTGCACACTGGGCCGAGGGTTTTAACATGGTATCCACAAGGACGCCTAAATCTTTTTCTTGGGTGGTGGTTCCTAATGTGGAACCTTGCATCGTGTAACCATAGTTTGGGTTGTTCTTCCCTAGGTGCATAACCTTGCACTTCTCCACATTAAATTTCATCTGCCATTTTGATGCCCAGTCTTCCAATTTATCAAGATCCTCTTGCAATTTTCCACAATCCTCCTGGGTTTTAACAACTTTAAATAGTTTTGTGTCATCAGCAAATTTGATAACCTCACTCGTTATTCCACTTTCCAGGTCATTTATGAATATGTCAAAAAGCAGCGGACCCAGCACAGATCCCTGGGGTACACCACTATTCACCTTTCTCCATTGGGAAAATTGGCCATTTAGCCCTACCCTCTGCTTTCTATCTTTTAACCAGTTCCTGATCCACAGTAGTACACTGCCTCCTATCCCATGACTCTTTAGTTTTGCCAAAAGTCTCTCATGAGGGACCTTGTCAAAGGCTTTCTGAAAGTCCAGATACACAATATCAACCGACTCACCTTTGTCCACCTGTTTATTCACTCCTTCAAAAAAACATAACAGATTAGTAAGACAAGATCTTCCTTGTCTAAAGCCATGTTGGCTGTCTCCCATTAGGTCATGACTATCTATATGCTGAGTAATTTTATTCTTTATGATGGTTTCTACCATTTTTCCCGGTACTGATGTCAGGCTCACCGGTCTGTAGTTTCCCGGATCACCCCTCGAACCCTTTTTAAAAATTGGTGTTACATTGGCGATCCTCCAATCCTCAGGTATTAGAGATGATTTTAATGATAGTTCACAGATTACTGATAGCAGGTCTGCAATCTCAAATTTCAGTTCTTTCAACACCCTTGGATGTATACCATCCGGCCCAGGTGATTTGCTACTCTTCAGTTTATCTAATAGTTGTAGGACATCTTCCCGATGTATCGATATTTCCTTCAATTCTTCCACACCTTTAAATACCACTTCAGTCGTGGGTAACATCCCTACATCTTCCTCAGTAAAGACCGAAGCAAAGAATTCATTCAGTCTCTCTGCTATCGCCTTGTCGCCTCTTAGTGCTCCTTTAACCCCTTTATCATCTAATGGACCAACTGACTCTCTCACGGGTTTTTTGCTACGAATGTACTTGAAAAGGTCTTTATTTCGCGTTTTTGCTTCCGCAGCAAGCTTCTTCTCAAATTCTCTCTTTGCCTGCCTTATCAATGCCTTGCATTTGACTTGCCAGTGCTTGTGCTGTTTCCAGGTTTCATCATTTGGCTCTTTTTTCCATTTCTTGAAAGATGCTTTTTTGGCAACAACAGCCTCTCTGACCTCAGCTTTAAACCATGCTGGCAATTTTTTGGACTTCCTTCCACTTTTCTTAAAGCGTGGAATACAGCTGGTCTGGGCTTCCAAGATAGTATTTTTCAACAACACCCAAGCTTGATGTACGTCTTTAACCTTTGCAACTGCTCCTTTTAGTTTTTTCTTAACTGTTTTCCTCATTCTATCATAGTCTCCCTTTCGAAAGTTAAAGGGTAGTACTGTGGATTTCCTTACTATCCCTCCTCCACTAATTAAATCAAAGGCGATCATGCTATGATCACTATTGCCAAGTGGCCCCAACACCCTTATCTCTTGCACTACATCTGGTGTTCCACTAAGGACTAGGTCTAATATTGCTTCCCCTCTGGTCGGTTCATGAACCAGCTGCTCCAAGAAGCAGTCATTTATTTCATCTAGGAACTTTATCTCCCTAGCATGTCCTGTTGTGACACTGACCCAGTCGATGCCGGGGTAATTGAAATCACCCATTATTATTACTGCACTGTAACTTTTGCTAGCTTCCTTGATTTCTTTGAGCATTTCATCATCCATTTGTTCATTCTGGCCAGGCGGACGATAGTACACCCCCACTGCCAGCGCCTTCCCCTTTTTACATGGAATTTCAATCCATAGAGATTCTACAGCAAATTTTGTTTCTTGCAAAACTTTAATCCTTTCTGACTCAATGCCCTCTCTAACATAGAGCGCAACCCCTCCACCAATTTGATCAGCTCTATCATTTCGATATAGTTTGTACCCAGGTATCACAGTGTCCCACTGGTTGTCCTCCTTCCACCATGTCTCTGATATTCCAATCATATCTAACCTCTCGTTTAGTGCTATATATTCTAACTCTCCCATCGTGTTTTGTAGACTTCTAGCATTTGCATACAAGCATTTTAGAGACTGTATTTTATTCATATTAATTTGGCTATTGGTAGACATGGGTAATTTGGGATCTTTAAGTTCTGTCTGCTCCATACTCGAGGGCATTTGGGCTACTTTTTTGCGTTAGTGCAATTCGCGTTAGGAGCCGTGTTAGTGGAAGGAAAGCCAAAAAAGGATATGGGCGGTACATCGTAACCGATAACGCGCAGTTGCGCGCGGTATTGCGCGCCGTGCAGCAAAGATCGCTACAGCGCGCGCGCTACTGCACGCAAGCTTAAGACAGCGCGCAGACACCCAAATACAGAAACAGAGCTGTAGCACAATGGTTACTACAAAGACTGAAGGGTCATGGGTTCGATTCCCCAGTGTGCCTAATGGATAAGGCTGGCTGAGGCGTCATGTGTAACCCTTTGAAGGCCTACTATAATATTTTAATCCACATTCTGCAGCCGGGTTAATGTTTGCACATGTCAGGAAAATTGTACCTGTCGTACCCAATATGTTCCAATGGTGACGTTCCCTCTGGCATGGTCATGTATTATATACCATTTGATAGGAATATATAGGCAGAAGATGAGATCCCGAAAGTACTGTGCTTGGCCTGGAAAGGGTTAAGTAGTGGGCTGTGAGGAAGTTTAGCTGTACCTGAATAGTGCTGCCAGCAAACACACCCTCACAGTGGCGTAACCTAAGGTGCCACATAAGGCACCCTAGAGGGCACTCCATAGGGCACATTATAAAGTGCGCTGTCTGCCAAGGCACCCTATAATGTCCCCTATAGGACACCATATAATACCTTGGATCTTAATCCTCCTTCTGTCTCATTACTCTTCCCTACTGTATCCTTGTTCTCATCTATTGTACTGTCTGTCTTGATTAGATTGTAAGCTCTGATGAGCAGGGACCGTCTTTTATATGTGTCTGTACAGTGCTGCATATGCCTTGTAGTGCTAAATGAATGAATAATAGTAGTAGTAATAGTAATTTGGGATCTAACCACCTACCTCCCTGAAATGAAGAAGGGCTACCCATCCCTTTCGAAAGTTAAAAGGTAGTACTGTGGATTTCCTTACTATCCCTCCTCCACTAATTAAATCAAAGATGATCATGCTATGATCACTATTGCCAAGTGGCCCCAACAACCTTATCTCTTGCACTAGATTTGGTGTTCCACTAAGGACTAGGTCTAATATGGCTTCCCCTCTGGTCAGTTCATGAACCAGCTGCTCCAAGAAGTAGTCATTTATTTAATCTAGGAACTTTATTTCCCTAGCATGTCCTGCCTTGACACTGGCCCAGTCGATACGGGGGTAATTAAAATCACACATTATTATTACTGCGCTGTAACTTTTGTTAGCTTCCTTGATTTCTTTGAGCATTTCATCATCCATTTGTTCATTCTGGCCAGACGGTCGATAGTACACTTGGAGACATGCGGGCACAGTGGGGGCAGACTTCCACGTGGTGGGCTTCTCCTAAACACTGGATACTTCAGTCGTGGGAGTCCTTGGCATTCATCTTCCTAGAGCATTCAGTGTATTTCTTGAAACCAGGTTTATAAGATTTTGTATTCTTCTTCTCGATTCTCTTTTCTTTTTCCATATTGCAAAAATAACAAATGGAGAGCAGAGTTACGTCCGGCTGGCTGGGTGGACCAAATGAAACTGAGCCAGGTAGGGGCGAGCCAGGAGGTAGGGTCTACAGGGCATATGCTCGTGGACAGACTGCTCTCCTATAGCTCAGAAAGGTTATAGGAGAGCTATAGGAGAGCAGTCTGTCCACGATGCCATCAGATGATGTCACCAGGTGTTGCTGATGCATCCTGCTAGTCCATGGAGAAAGACTGGCATCCTGGAAAAGGAAGAACAATGACAAAAGATAGCAGTGTTAATCATCCTGAGATAATGTTAATTTGCTGTTAACTTTTGAAAGTTATCCTACCCTCATTGGAGCACTGTCCCTTGCCAGGCTTTCATGTCATAAGCTATCTTGGATAAGTGGATATGTTCAATCTGAAAGAAAAGATGAAATAACTATAAACATTTGCACTGAAATTGCACTTTTAGTACCTCAAAAAAGCCTGGGACTTTCATGAAATACACGAGTCAATTTTGAGCTGTGGCGGTCAAGGTTTGTTTAAACTCACACCAGCACAGTTAAAATTATTATGGATATCCAGCACTAGCACCGGATAGTGGCTGATAGTGAATATTCAGATAGCAGTGATATTCAGTCTGTTATCCATATAGTTTATCTTGATAGCTCCTTAGGACACCTTTTCCAGCCTAAGTTATCCAGATAGTTACTATATATGAGGCGCTGAATACTGATGTGATACAGATTAATCACTGACTCCACCCTCGCTCTGTCCACAGACTGCTCCGGCACGATTCCCTTCAGCAGCACTTATCCAATTAGCAGGTATGCTTACCAGATAAGTGATGCTGAATATCAACACAATGGTATTGAGTGGGTAGTCCTAAACTGATTTTTGTATATGGGTAGCCCTTCTTCATTTCAGGAAGGTAGGTGGTTAGATCCCAAATTACTATTACTACTACTATTATTCATTCATTTAGCACTACAAGGCATATGCAGCACTGTACAGACACATATAAAAGACGGTCCCTGCTCATCAGAGCTTACAATCTAATCAAGACAGACAGTACAATAGATGAGAACAAGGATACAGTAGGGAAGAGTAATGAGACAGAAGGAGGATTAAGATCCAAGAGTGGCCTGAAAGAAGTGAGCCTTTAGCATGGATTTGAAAAGGGGGAGAGATGAAACCTGACATAAAGATACAGGTATTCTTTGTAATTAATGATCTAGCAGTTATTGTACTGGACTGGGTAAAAGACGAATGCGCATTGGACAGGGTACTGTATAAGGAACTCCTCTACAGATAGGCAGTCTTCTCTGGTCTGGGATGAAGGGGACATTACATTACAATGCATTTTTATTTACACACTGGCCTCCTCTAAAATGGACTCCAAGCAACTTAAGGCTTAGCAAAAATATCTAAATACATGCTAATATAATAGCATACATTAAAATACAGCCAAAGTAATTGGCATCTTTCTTTCTCTCTCCCTGTGTATACAGTAGTGGGCTGAGAGGTGGAAAGTGTAGGAAATGTTGTCTGGAGAGAAAAGCAGAGCAGAGCTTTTCTCTGAGGGAACACATTCTGTAGAAAGCTTTCACAGATCATCTCTCTCAAAACCACAACCCTACAGGTCGATCCAGAAAACTAGAGCGTCCTTTAAGCACAGATAACGCCACTTTTAAGCACACTTAATGCTAATGACAAATGCAGAAAAGAGACGGATGCACACATAAACAGCAAAGGAAAAACTAGCATACAATTAACACCAAGGGTATTTAAATGTATTTAAGGGTATTTAAATGTACCAAAAATGTATTTAAAATACAAGCAAATGAGCAGCACATAATGAAATTGTATGCAAACATTGACTGCATCCAATGCAGAGAAACGCGTAGAGGATTTTGCAACTAGCTTTAGCACCAGTATCTCTATGCCTGGTCTTGAGGTGACGTAAACATCTAACATGTGCCCCCGATCATGTGAAGCAATTAAAGGAGGAGTGGCCTACTGGTTGGGGCAAGGTACTTCAGGCCAGAAGGTCAGGGGTTCAAATCCCACTAGAGAACAGCAACCTTGGGCTGGAAAGACTGGGGCTTCTAGTCCCACAGGTGCTCCTTGTGGTCTTGGGCAAGCCACTTAATCCTCCATAGCCCATGTTCCCTGTAAAATAGCTATCTCTAAGTTATAATGCCCTGTTCAATGTAATTTCAGTTTGTTCAATGTAAACCACACTGATACAGAATAGCACGGTATATAAGAGAATATAGATAAAACCAAGGTCTTTTTCTCTGAGTGATACGTTGTCCAAAATATTATGAAGTCACTCAATGCAAACCATCAAAATTTAGATTTAGATATCGTCCAAACAGATAGCTTCTTTGTCAACTCACTCTTATGGTCAAAAAACTCTTTTCAAGCTATACCAATTTTTCTTTTTTATAGCATGTGTATGAGAAGGTCTCAGACTTAATGGCACTGTTTTCAGACTTTGAACTGTGTCCAACTCGTGCCCACTTGCATCAATGACCTATTCTCAACTTCCTGCTATATTCATAAAGCATGATACACAACTGGTGAACCAATACTGCCAAAAGCACTATAAGCAAAAAAGTAATAATATAATGACTTAACTTCTGTTTCTCACTGTAACCTTATTTTTGCTACGTGCTTAATTTGGCTTGGTTCCAATGGTATAACAAGTGAATCCCAATCCCAACGCCTTTCCCAGACGCCACCGTCGCGTTTCACTGGTCACGTTTCCTCAGGGGATTACCCAGATTCATATTTCTATAAAATATACCAAAACACATAAAATGACCATTAGTGATTTAAAACTCTTCACTATTATATGTCCCTTTGATATATCTTTCATATCAATATCAAACAAAATTACACAAACAACACCCACCAAACGACAGTAGATGCTGCATGTGTCTCACTAATTACTGAAGATGGATCCTCTCAACCAACTTGATCCTCACGAACGCCGCGCATGCAGACTAATAACAACAACCCATAATTTAAACCCCTCTATGCGTCAGTCTTTTAATGACGTCAAAACGATACTCCGTGAATGAAGCAAATGAAAACCACATAGTGCCTGAACTATCATTAACGATTTCCCAATAGGCAGCACTGCAGGTACTCTACCCTCTCTACATCTCAACACTGCTAACGGAACAGTGCCCCCATCTCACTAATGAATATTATCTAACCAATTCGTTGACTTTTATAAACATGCTGCCCAGTCTATGCCCGCATTCGGGCCATCTGGCATCACTGATTTCAACTTAAAAATCCATTTTTGTTCTCTTATGAGCAGTGATTCTTCCTGTGACTTTCCCGCTATACCTGACCTTATATGATCTATGCAGAAACACCTCAACTGTTCAAATGAATGGCCCATAGTTAAACAATGCCGTATCAGTGGTGCCTCTTTAACCTTACATTTGATCCAACTTTTATGTTCTCCCATCCTTGTCTTAAACGAACAAATTGTTTTCCCCACATAAATTAAATCGCAAGGACATTTGATGATATATACCACGAAAGTGGAATCGCACATTGTACGTTCTCTTATAATTCCATGTTGTTCAAAAAAATCCACTTCCATGGTAATATTACAAATCACACATAACCCACATTTTTTATGTCCTTTTTCCGAACAGCGGGGTTTTCAACAATATGGGGGAACGCAATGCCGCTGGGCTTAATTTTTCTTTTAAATTACTATTGCGTTGCCACACACAACAAATCTTCTTATTCTCAAGACCCGGGACCGCCTTCAGAACATTCCCATGTTTTTTTAATATATGTTGAATTCTCCCACTTAGTGGGGAATACCTAGTAATTAAATTAATGTTATCTAGATTTTCATTTACCAGTCTTGTTTTAGGTTCTACCAGTAGGCTTCAGTTATTATATAAAGCCCTTACGCAGGCTCGCTTAATAAATCATGTGCGCAGAAATGTCAAAGATGATCCAGGCATCATAGAAACATAGAAACATGACGACAGAAAAAGACCACATGGCCTATCTACTGTAGTCTGTCCTTCCATATCAACAATTACGACAGTCCCCTTTTTTCCTTTAGAGATCCTCTGTGTTTGTCCCATGCTTCTTTGAATTCAGATACTGTCCTCGCCTCTACCACCTCCACTAGGAGACTATTCCACGGATCCACCACTCTTTCCATAAAGAAATATTTCCGCATATCACTCCTGAATCTATCCCTTTTCACACTCATCTCATGTCCCCTCGTAGCAGAGCTTGCTTTCAATCGAAAGAGGCTCTCCTCCTGTGCATTTATGCCATGGAGGTATTTAAACGTCTCATCACCTCTATCCCACCTTTCCTCTAAGGTGTACATATTAAGATCCTTAAGTCTGTCCTCATATGCTTTATAATGAAGACCACTAACCATTTTAGTAGCCATCCTTTGTACGGTCTCCAGCCTGTTTATATCCTTCTGAAGGTGCGGTCTCCAGAATTGCACACAATACTCCAAATGAGGTTGCACCAAAGACTTATACAGAGGCACTATCACCTCCTTTCTTCTGCTGGCCATTCCTCTCCCTATGCACCCAAGCATCCTTCTAGCTTTTGCTGTTGCTTTTTCTACCTGTTTAGCTACTTTAAGATCATCAGACACAATCATGCCTAGGTCCCACTCTTCTTTAGTGGACAAAAGTGCTTCACCCCCTATACTATATCGCTCCCTTAGATTGCTGCAGCCCAAATGCATGACCTTGCATTTTTTAACATTAAATCTCAGCTGTCAAATTCTAGACCATTCTTCAAGCTTAGCTAGATTCCTCCTCATGTTATCTACACCTTCCTGGATATCTACTCTATTGCAAATTTTGGTATCATCCGCAAAGAGGCAAACCAGTGGCCCCAATAGAAAGCAAATCCCTGGTGGTATGGTGGGCCCAGTCCCTCCACCCACCAAAGTAAAATAATCCCTGATGGCCCAGAAGCCGTGATCCCCCAACATGCCCAAGTAAAAGTAATTCTTGGTGGTTCAGAGGTCCAGAACCCCACACCCACTAAAGTAAATACTCCCTGGTGGCCCAGCGGCCCTGAACCTCCACCCCTTGCTGAACCAAAAATAACCTTGGTGACCCAGAGGCCCCAAACCCCCACCCCTGCCCAACCAAAAATAACCCTAGTGGTCCAGCGGCCCCGAATCCCAACCCCCCCCTCTTGGTACCTTTAGAAATGAGTGAGAGTGCTGCCCACATGCTCCTGCTCTTGCCCTGCCATCTTGAAAAATGGCGACACCTGGCCCCACATGGTGCATACTAGAATATGCCTTATATGGCAGTCTAACTCCACCCAGTGCATACTGTCGGGGCTCCCTATGCAAATTAGCCATGCAATGCCTCTTTCTCTGGGAGAGTATGCCAAACTTGCACCAACTTCTTGTGGGCATTTGTTTGGCTTGCTCTCCCAGTTAACTCTGTCTTTTTGCACACAGTTTAATGTGTGGTTCATTTGTATGCGCACAGTTTAACTTATGGCTTATTTGCATATGAGCCCCTTTCTGCATGCCTGCGCTGAAGTCACATGCTATCGGTGTGCTGCAAATAAGTGTAAAAAGTTGGAGTGTGACTTCAGCGCCAGCTTTCTGCATTGGCCTGCTGGAGTTGAAAGACTTCAGTCCAGAGGCAGTATTGGTGGTTCCAACAAGCCAATTTATTAAAAGGATAAATACTCAAGGAAAATCAAAAGGCATAGTCCTTAGCCACAAGATTCACAGTAGGTTCTACAGCAGAACAGTACTTCATGACAGGATATGTCAGTTTTATACATTGACTTCCATAAAATCAATTCCATAAGAAACCCAGATAATTTTATAAGGAGGCATCTAGTTTAAGGTGGTAAGCATGCGTATAAATGTCAGTATTTTAGCCATTTATGTGCATAAGGAGCCACATATGTATGTGAATGACCTATAAAATAGCGACCAGTGTAAAAGAACACATGCTAACTGCATGGCACATACTTTCACTGCGGGCAGTGAAAAGTGGGCAGTTTTACAAGGGGCTGTCTAAATAAAGCCTACTTTATAAAAACAAGTAGGTGCCTACCTTTCTTTATAAAATGCCAGGGTAAGTGGCAGAGATCATGCCTTAAGGTGGCCCCAAAAATTAATACCCCTAATACAACACTAGTCAATGTAATAATAACCAGTAGAATCAGACCAGGCTGATAGAGCTGAACAGATAGTGATACAAATTTTTTTTTGTCGGACCGTTCATCAGGAGGGGGAAAAATCTTCTTGAAAAAACCTGTGCTTTTAATCAAGTTAAAATAGGTAAAAGAATAGCACTTAGCTTTTTGGTGACAGGACTTGAGCAAACAATCCAACGACCGATTTAAACAGACATATGTTGGATTGTGGGCAGAAATGTGCACATAGAGGGGGTAGATGAAGGGCACACAAACTATTTGGGCTGCAAACAGAGCAACTGCAGGCAAAAGCTTACTGCAGCATTATTGGTGCCCTCCACAAACTACTGCTATGAAAATGGAGGTTCTGGCATGGCCAACTTTGGGGGAAATTGTAAGAAGCAACTCTGCCAAAGCAGTACACCAAAAGCAACTGCCACAGTGCTCCATTTTAAGTTCTTTGTAGATAGCCACAGTCAGAGACTGCCCTAGGGCACTTGACAGACCCATAGTGGAAGGGGTCAGGGGCACATCTAACAGGCTGTGGAAAGTAACAAAATATGAGGAAGGCACTCTGGGGAGAGGGGAGGGAATGTGGATATGTGTCTTGTCAGGCACCTGCAACAGACAAGCAGGATGCCCAGTAATGTGAGATGGGGGCATGTAGCCACGAGAGGAAGAGCCCTAGCCATACAAAAGAATTCTCTGACTGGAACAAGCTCTACTTCACCCCCCTGTTTCCCCTACCCACATCTCTTGCAGGAGATAGAGGATACCCTCTAAGGAGCTTGCTGATGACTCCCATTTTGGCACCACAAAATGAAGCAGAGAAGTGCAACAGTCGTTCACACTATACCATCAGGGCAATTATGAAGAGGAACTTTGGCCAGTTGAAGATTGGTTCAGGTGCCTAAATAAGTCAGTGGGCCAGCAGTTCTACAGCCTCCAGAAGGTCTATGAGATCTTTATGGCATGTTTCATGCTGTACAATCTAGCACTGAGGAGGCAGCAGCCCTTGCCCCTAGAGAATCCAATAGAGGATGCAGATACAGAGGAGGGTCTCACTGTGGCCCAAGATGAAAATGATTAGCCCTATAGACAAGGACAGACAAACAGAAATCAGCTCATTGAGAATCATTTCATGTGAAGGTAAGCCTGTGCAATAATGGCTTGCACACAAACAGATGATCAGGTTCATCCCATCTGCTCCCATAACCAATCACACAGCCCACACATAAAACGCCATGCATGATACCACCCACCTTCCCTTTGTCACCCCCTAGAGCCCTTCTCTACCGTGCAGTGATCCCAGAAGATCATACAACACCCACACACAGCAAATGCTTCCCTCTCTGGTGCTCCTCCAATCCTTCCTTTCCCCCTCTCGCATTCCAACCCTAATACAGGATGTGGCCCAACACACAGCCAACATCACTGTTGGTCTGACATCAGAAGCAGCAGTTCCACAGATATCCAGCCAGTGCAGCCGTCTGCATATCTAGAACTGCCCCTTACACATAGCCTAGCTATGATGGGTGCTGGTCTCTACTTTTCCTTTCTCTGTGTGCTCCTACCCCTTGCACCCTGCCCTTGACTGCTGGGGAGGGACTGGGGAGTGATGTTGCAGCCCTCATCATTGCTCTCACTGGATCCAGAGGAAGATGTATTCTCTTCCATCACTCTACTACCACCCCTTTCCTTGACACCATTGAAGTATGGGAAGCATGGAGGGGTTGTTGTATTCCAGGGAGGGGGGAACTCCCAGTATGTTGGCAGGTTGTTTCCTGGGTAACACACTATGGCTAGATTTGTACTGTCTGCCACCTCTGTTGCTGTTTGTGGGTGTTGAAGCAGGAAGAGGAGAAGCCTATGCCCTGTCAATGGGCATACTTGATGCTGGCTGGGTTTTGGAGGTAGGTGGCCTTATCTAAGCTATGTAACTTTTCAGATCCTGTCTGAGTGTATACATCTCTGCCAGGTGCTCACAGGTATAATCTCTCCATTCTCTCTGTACCTCCACTGACTCACATGTGATGTCGATGTGCTCATGCTTAATCCAAAGGTACTCAGCATTCTGCTGCAGTAGGCATTCTCCACAGCGTATCAGATGCTGCTTCTGAGGCTTACAGTATTGCTACCCTCCAGTGGCTCCAGCTGTGTCTCCTCAGCAGCTGGGTCTGCAATGGCATCAGGAGTGGACAGGAGTGCACATTGGCCATCCATAGCTGCTATGTCCTCTTCACCATCCCTTTCTTACTCTCTTCTGATTCTCTGCCTAGTTATGTCTGCACAGCTGCTGCCTATGATCTGGCAGTGACACTCCTTCTTTGTGGGTCACCTATGCTCTTGTTGCACATGCTGATTTTCTACTACATGTCTGGCACATCATGGCATGCATGCTACTCCTGACCTTTGCAGCAGCTACCTTCCTCAGAGTTCCTTAAATACTCTGCTAGCAGGTGCTATCTTCTATATCAGTGCTATTGCTTGCCTACAATATCTGGTATTCATAGAGATCTGAGATAATGGATCCAGCAGATGCATCTCAGTGAGACCTGATCTGATGTCTTTTGGGGATGCTTTCTGCATTCTCTGTTCCCCAAGTTGCCACAGCCTCCTCAGATGTCTCCCAGCCTTCTGTCCGAGGGACAGTTGATGGGATTGTGGCAACTGGGAGAACATTGCTAACTATACACTTACTTCAATGATGGCTGGAGTGACCTTTCTTGTGGTCATTTCTGGAACTGACACGCAGTTTCCCTCTCCTTCTCTTGTCACACTGAGGTGTAGTTTGGTGGTGATTGGTCTCTATGATGTGATGGTACATGTGCTCTCTCCCTACTATCCATCCCTTAGTGTGCTATGCTTGGAACCATCTCCATGCCATTTTTCATCCTCCTCAGGATGCGCAGACACACATGAATCCTGGATCTGCTTGCCCAGCATCACTCACACACATTGCACTTACCTTGGCAGTCCTGGTGCTCCCTTCATAGCTGTGCCAGGAGTTACAATCTCTTCCATGTGGCCCTGAAGTGTGGCTTCAGGGCTGTGATGTCTCTTATTATTCTTTACTGCCTGTTGGAGACAGAGGTGGAACCACTGCTTACTTGCCCATCCTGCTTCTCTGATATCCCATGCCTTCCCATTGCTGAACACCATATGCTTTGCACTGTCACCCTAGGCTCTGAGGACACATTATCTGCCCTTCTGTTGGTGGAGCATGCATCTTGTTCTGCCAATGGCTGAAACTCCCACTTCCCCAAGGACCCCCCCACGCCACCCCAGCAACTCTGGGGCATTCTGCTTCCCGCATTTGTCTGTCCACTGCATAACACTGCTTGGCTTTTGAGTACATGGCTATTGTGCCTGGTTTGTGTTCCTCGCAGACTTGTTACTGTTCTACAGTGTGGGATATGCGCCTTGACAAGTGTTGTCCGTTCCTTAGCACTCCCAGGTTGTGACCAGTGTGACCGCTTCACCCACATAAATAGTTCTGTCCAATGTTCCCTCTAATTTTCTGTAGGATGTGTGCGCATAAAATATCAGCTGTGTGCAGCTTTTGAAGGAAGGTTAAATTTTTGTGCGCCACATAACGACACTCGGAGTTATATACTTTAAAATTTGACTACACGTCAGAATACAGTATGTACACCACGCTGATTTTAATCAAATTAAATGAAAATAGACGATTACTAAATGAAGCGGGAAATTTCTAGTAATTACAATCATAAATTTTAAATTTTAAGACGTCTGTGTTGTTTTCTATCAGAATCAGAGCCGTAATTTTTGTGCGCTCTGTTGTAAAATATGTGCACTCGCTCGGTGAGGTGTGTACGCGCGCACACGCGCACAGCTTAGAGGGAACAGTGGTTCTGTCCATCTGAGCTCTCATTAGTGCACTGTTGTTGGCCCCGACCACCCCCAGCATTTCCCCTGCCATCCTCTGCAGCGATATCACTGTTCCCTGGACAGATCTACCTCATCCCTTTGCACTCCTATCAACTCATGCCCCTGTGGCACCTCCCTGTCCATGGCTACATTGGCACTTACTGAATGAGGGTTTGGCGAATCCTGCACCAGATCGCATGGGCCTCCCAGTAAGACTGTCTGTGCAGTCACACAGGAGAAGTTTGGTTGCTGCATCACAACTTCTCTCTGTGTCCTTGTGCTCTGCGATTATGTGCCTTGCTTATCTTACCACACTCATGCACATCCATGTCCCCATCTTTCCAAACAGCCTATTACATATCTTCCACACCACACTCTCCACGGATGGCATGTGTGGCTGCCTCTTACAGGCACCATGTCCATCCTTCTGGAGATTCATATGATGATTTTATATGGTCCCTGCCTATTCACAGACCCAGTTACATAATTGCCTACATTTTTTACACATACTCTTTTGCACGTTCCTCCCACTGTTGGGACATCCTTTTTAAAATGCCACTTCACATCTCCAATATCTTTCCACTCAGCCTCTGTAATATTTTCCTTGAGCACTTTAGGAACCTTTATTAGCATCTCATACAGTTCCAGGATTCTATCAATCCTTAACCTACAGCAGTAAAGCAATGCAGCATACTTGTTGCATACATAAAATCTTACAAAATTTAATTTTTGTCCATATGTAGCAACCTATCATTTCATAAAACCCTACTTATTACTTTTGGCTTCTCTTATGGTCTTTTCAAATAAGGACCTTAAAATTTTTCACATTCTGTGCTGATGGTGTGGTAGGCTATGGCCTATATAATAGCCTGTACATGTATGAGCCTGCAAGCTAGGCCGGAGTCCCCACCCCCACTGCTAGAAATAGTAGTGCGGAGAAAGACCAAAGTCAGTGAAGGCTGAGGATCTGCCTTAAACCGCTCTAAACTGCTTTTGATAAGTTTGTGTTAATCCTTTATTCCATGCTTTTATGCTGATGCAGTGACCTTGTAGCAGGAATGTATTATGTCTAAAAACTGAGCCTGTGTTAGCATAGCCTGAGAAGGGGGAAGAGGGCCCAGTGAGGGGGTCCCCGATTGGATAGGTGCAGGGGGCGTTGAGACCAATAGAAAGTCTTCCTGTATCAAACTGTGAAACTTGTATTTAAGGAAGTTGTTCCTGTTCGCCATTGCTCAGTCCTTTGATGCTTGGGCCTTGTGCACAATAAATTGGTTTGTATCCTTGTACTGACTCCAGGTATTATTTATTGCATGCTATCAGTGCTGCCACATGTCTTGGTGCGTTGGCCGGGAAATGTGAGTAGTGTGATGGTATTCATGTAGATATACCATGACTTCTCACCTCAATAGGTTTTGTCCGGCCTGGAGCCGCCCCTGGCTGATTGCAGAGGGCCTTCGGCACCACCCATCCTCTTGTATCGGGGAGGGCTCCTCCTTGCCTCCGCTGGTGGCCGGTTCTGGCCAGCCTACACCTCGAACCTGAGGGGGGTCCGGGATCCAACCCATGATCAGGTGAGTAGAACTGTTCTGCTAATCAGTCAGTCTGTCAGTCAGTTGGGATTCTGGAATAGCGCTTGAGAGTCTGATCCCTCTCGGGGCGGTCCTAGTAAGTCTCAGAAGTCTTAAAGGTATAAGCGGAGACTGAACCCACCCAACCCCCCAGTCAGTTAGGTTTTTTGGGAATGTACGGATTTTATTCTGTCTTGAATGTCTGCGTGTGTGAATGAGGTCTTGAATACAGACCAAGCGAGGTGCTGCCTCCTGACTAGTGCAGCAAGAAAGGCGAAAGTGTTTGGTGGTGTTTGTCTTAGTGTCTTTTTACCGATTAAGGAAAAGTATTACAGTAGAATCTCATCTCAGGAGTCTTTACAAAGACAGCTGTCTCACTGGGTGTGAGTCTCTCTCTCTTGCAAGCAGGGAGAGCAGGGGGCGTGTCTTTCACACAGCCCGGAGACAAAGACAGGAATGTATCCTTTATTTAACGCTTTGATGGTTTCAATTATTCTACGCTCTGCAGCTGGGTTAATTTGTGCTTATTTCAGGAATATTGTACCTGTTTTATTCAATATGTTTTAATAGTGATGTTCCTTCTGCTATGGTCATGTATTATATCGTTCTTATTAACCCCGTTCGAGTGTTCAAGTTCCTCAATGCATTTATGGGCTTAACCTTGTCTTGTGTATTTTATGTTCCAGTCGTTAGCAAACACTGTTCAAAAAGAAATGATAGAGAAATTAATGAGACTGCTTTTGTTTTCCCTTTGACCTACGAAGTAGAGGTTAAGACCTCTGATAGGACTATGAGACATCCCGAGCCAGTAACTACAAGAAATGCTTGCAATTTTGTCTCTGATATATCTGGGTTTGACTGCATAAGTATTTGTTCATAACTTACGGGAACAACAAAACGAGCTGTAACTGTATTCGTCTAGGATTTAGTGTTTACAGCTGCTTTGTCTAGTAATTTACGGCTGCTTTGAGAGCCAGGAGAGAGATCTACTTGATAATGCCTGTCTTTCCCAAACTGTAAGATGTGTACTGTGTTTTGTAAGGTCTTTTAAAATCTCAGTTTCAGAAGTACAGTCTTAGTTTAAAGCTTTGAAATAGGTTTAGACAGTTGTTAATTAGAATGAGCACATGCATCCATTATGCTTAGTCCACAGGGGAATGCAGCCCGCCCCCTCTGTATGTCATCATGTGGGGGGAGGGGTGGGAGTCCGCGCAGATTCTGTTGAAATGTATGTATAGCAAGGGCTTGCTGGAGTCTACTGACTTAAGATGTCTCTGTCCTGATTAGAAATGCTCTGTGAAAGGCTAATGTTATTGTAGTTTCCCGTGTTCATCTGATTGTAGGAAAAATGTTCCCCGATCAATTCCTGGTTAATTCTTTATGAAGTGTGTATTTATCCTCCTGGATACAGCGCTGCCATGAGGAACTCACCTTTCATACCACTGATTTTGCTGAACTACAGCTGCATTATGCCTCCTACACTGAGAAACCTTAGGATTTGATGGAACTAATGAACAGTATTATGCAGACCCATCAGCTTTGATGGCCCCAAGTGGAATCCAAATAGCGCAAGCAGCCCTCACTATATACCCCATGTGATCCAGCAGCCCTGGAGAATTTGCGTATGGTAAATGCAGTTTTTGTCAGTCAGTCCCAGAGAGATATAAACCAGACATTGCAGAAACTGGATGGATTTGTGGGCGTGAATACAGCACAGTTAATGGAAGTTGTTCAGAAAGTATGTGAATCGTAAGAATGGATGTGAATGCAAAATAGAAAAGAAAGCAGATCTTCTTGCAGCCGCTTTGGTTGAACGATGTGGAGGAGGTTTTCCTAATTGAAAGAGCAGAGGAAAGTGGAAGGTGTCGTGAAAATGATTAGTCCCCTCTGGGTGCGACTCAGTGCGCCCATTGCAGAAAAGAAGAATATTAGAGAAGTGAATGCCCGCATTTTGACTGACTCCACCCCCAGGAGGGGAGGGGGAGCATTTGGAGAACAGGAGGTTGATTTTGTTGATTTTAGAGTCATGAAAGAAGAAACCGAGCACAGTGTTCCAGCAAGCGAGGGAAGCAGCTATAGAGTGAGTGGCAGCCGAAGAGGGCTACAGCATGGATGAAGACTAGGCCAGACTGGACTCCAAGTTCACCCTGAGTCCCCAGGAGCCTATGGTCTGTTTGCAAATAGGGGACCAATATATGGTAAATACAGGAACAGAACAATCAGTAGCCCCTTTGTAGTCTCGATGCATCATCATTGTCAGAGCCACTGGGAACAGGGCCACCAAGCCATTCCTGCAGAACCGCATGTGTGAACTAGGGGGACAGAAAATAGTGCACCAGTTCCTGTATATGCCTGAATGCCCTATTCCACTTTTGGGCCGAGATATGCTTGCTAAGCTTCAGGCACAGAAAGGGGAGAAATGCAAATGACTGCGAACCCAAAGCCTGCTGGATTGATGGTGCTAACTGTTCCTCGAGAAGAAGAGTAGCGGTTCTATAGTGCATCACCAATCAAGCCAGCTAGTTCCTGTATATCCACCAACCTTATAGCCCCACTTGGAGTATGGGCAGAAGATGATCCACCTGGCCTAGCGAAAAACATAGCCCCTGTCATTGTCACCCTCAAGCCAGGAGCGGAACCAGTGCATGTGAAGCAGAATCCTCTTCCTCGACCAGCTATTGAAAGTATCCACTGCCATCTGATGCAACTGCAGTATGGACTTCTCAAGGAGTGCCCCCCCCCCCTTCTCCCAGTTAAGTAAACCTGGGACAGGGGATTACTGCCCAGTACAAGATCTAAGGCGGGTAAAGGATGCAGTTGAGACTATACACCCAGTGGTACCAAATCCTTTTACTCTCTTGGGACTGATCCCCGCTGAGGCTACTCATTTTACCATCCTGGACCTGAAAGATGCCTTTTTCTGTGTACGCCTAGCCCCCACCAGTCAACTTTTGATTGCTTTTGAATGGCAAGACCCCACAACAGGAAGGCTGGGCCAACTCACCTGGACTAGATTACTTCAAGGATTCAAGAATTCACCTACTTTCTTCAGTGCTATTTTAAATCAAGATCTTTCAAGCTACTATGTGAACCCAGGAGAAAGGGTTCTTCTCCAGTATGTGGACAACTTGCTCATAGCCACCAACTCAGAAAGTGAATGTCTATAAGCCACCAGTGAACTCATGCACCTTTTAGTGAAGCTGGATACACAGTCTCAAGAGCCAAAGCGCGACTATGTCAAACAAGTTAAATATCTGGGATTCCAGTTGTCCAGCGGAATTAGACGCCTGGGACCAGAACGCAAAGAAGCTGTATGCAGTATTCCTACTCCAACCACCAGGAGGCAAGCGTGAGCCTTCTTGGGTGCCGCAGGGTACTGTCGTATATGGATCCCCAATTTTGCGCTGCTAGCAAAACCCTTGTATCAAGCTATCAACGGAATGGAAAAGTCTCCATTGGAGTGGGGACTTGCATAGGATTCAGCCTTTCGATCTTTGAAAAACCGCTCTGCTGTGATGTTAGCACCAACTCTGGGTCTACCAGATGTCCAGAAAACCTTTCAGTGTCTATGTTCATGAGTCACAAGGAAATGTTCTAGGAGTGTTGACTCAATCTCTTGGACCTTGGCAACAGCCAGTAGCCTATCTGTCAAAACAATTGGATGTAGTTGCAAAAGGCTGGCCCCCTTGTTTGAGAGCTGTTGCAGCTACAGCCCTCCTAGTGAGCAAAGCTGACAAGCTCACCCCGGGACAAAATCTTCAAGTTACTGTACTGCACTTTGTTCTGACCCTCATGGAACACAAAGGAAGTTTTTGGCTCATGCATTCACGGATGTTGTAGTATCCAAGTATGTTGTACAATTGATGGTCAGTCAAGCTCTGAATCCTGCTACGTTGTTACCAGTTGGTCTTGACCCCCCTGATCATGACTGTTTAGAAACTATGAACACTATATTCTCAAGTCACCCTGATTCGACTGATGTTCCTTTGGAGAACCCTGAACGGACTTTCTTTGTAGATGGAAGCAGTCCTAATGGACATTGTTGTGCCGGATATGCGGTGGTGACCCTTGATCTGGTAGTTGAATCCACAGCTCTGGCCCCAGAAGCCTGAGCACAGAAAGCTGAACTGATAGCCCTCACTAGAGCACTAACAATAGGGAAAGTGTACACAGATTCCATGTATGCCCTTACAACCTTGCATGCACATGAGGCCCTGTACAAAGAATGCGGGTTGATAACCTCAGGAAACAAGTCCATTAAGTATGATCCCGAGATATTAAGATTATCAGATGCATACTGCCTGCAGACCTCAGAACTTAGGAAAAGTAGACTGTATGAATGGAATCCTGGAATCTCAGTAATCTAAACTTTGCCATGAAGTTTACCTGAAGTAGCCCCAGTTCTGAGTTCTTCCTATAGCACTTCTCAGGATAGGTTTAGCCCCTACTAAGTCTTTAGGAGTTTCCCCTTTTGAGATTCTGTATAGGCGACCCCCGCCTATGGTACAAGGAACAAAAGGTGATATGTAACAGACTGGATCTGAAATTACTAGGCAAGAACTATTGGTTTTAAGTTCTGTTTTGCAGATTCATCAGCTGCCCATCAACCTCTACATCCTCTCAAGCCTGAAGTCTCGGTGTGGATCAAAGCGTGGAGAAGGACACCGTTGATACCGCATTGGAAGGGACCTTATGTTGTCATCTTGATAACCCCAACAGCAGTTAAAGTTGCAGAGCTTGAACCTTGGATCCATCACAGTCGAGTAAAGCCAGCAGCCGCACCTGAACTTGGTCATTGAACTTCCGTAAATGACCCTGAAACTCCATTGCGGCTCACTTTGCGATGACAACCACTACTGTAAGAGACTAAGGGGTATGTTTACTAAACTGCGTTAGTGCAATTCACGCTAGGAGCCGCGTTAGTAACAGAAACCCCAAATAAGGACATGGGCGGTACATCGTCACCACTAACGCGCGCTAAAAAAATTAACGAGCGTTACCGGGCGCCGTGGCGTGTCACTGCGCGTTAAACGTAAGAAGACGTACAGACACAAAGCACTGAAACAGAGCTGTAGCACAATGGTTACGGTAGTGACCGCTGTTACAGGCAGCATGGGTTCGAGTCCCCAGTGTGCCTAACGCAGAAGGCTGTCCCAGGCATCACCCTGTACATTACAGAGGGAAAAAGGAGGCATGTTTTTCGTTACGTTGAGTATTGGTGTCAGAAAAACACCCTCGGAGTGTACCTAGCCACGTACGTTGGTGCGTGCGAGGTTGCGTGCATTGGTACGTGTGTAGCCCCTTGCGTAGCTGCGCGCGTACAATCGTGCGTGGGTACGTGTGTTTTTACGTGCGTGGGTATGTGTGTTTTTACCAGCGTGGGCATCTTATATTACAGACTCTGTAGGGTGTCTTGCACCTATGCATTATGCTAACAGATGTGCGTGTGATGGCCTATGGTTTATCAGAGCCTGTAAGCAGGTGCTGGAGTTTCACAGGGTTGGATTGTGCCAGTCACACCCATGATGCACTGCACATGCAAATCAGCTGTCCACAGATACACACCATGGGGAATGCACCCCCACAGCACCTCGGCCTGGTAGGGGGAACTGACCATGTGCACCCCCACAGCACCTCAGCCTGATAGGGGGTACTGACCGTGTGTTGTACTGGCACAGAGTAGCTACACACCGTCACATTGTGCGGGTACTGTGCTCACCCTGAGGGTGCAGTGAGGCGCCCAGCACTAGGTCCACAGCACCGGCCATGGTGCAGGTCCAAAGCAGTGTTACTGTGTGAGATAGGTAGTTTCTGCAGGAACACCTTGGACATCTCTGTCTGTTTCAGTCAGGTGTAGCCCCCCCCCCATGCACCACCACACCTCACCCCCAGGTCTGAGGGTGGCAAACAGGGTCTCCTATCAAAAGATCCACAGTCTACCTCCCTGCAATGGTGGCAGTAGAGGAGAACATTAACCCTAGTCCTGCTGGGGAACAGACACCCCACAGGGCAGTCAATGCAGCTCTGTACACAACCATAACACAATAGCAGACAGACATTAGGCCTGGATATGGTATACTGCACCCCACCACTATCTGATATTCCCCTGGTGCAAGCCATCAGCCACTGCACCCTGCAAGCCACTCCATCACAACACCTACCAGCTGCAAACAGTCTGCTAGTGCCCAGTGGAGATGCCTGAACCCAGAACTGGGATGTCAGCATACACAGCAAGCAGATACATCAGTGACTGGGCCCTAAAAGGAAACCCATATTTATCACATGAGAGAAATATTAGATAGCACTATGGGAGTGCCTAGCCATGCTGTGGTCACTGCACAGTCAGGGTGAGAGTGATCTCTCAGCAGGATATACTGAGGTCACCCTGTCTGTGTAGGTGGTGGCCGGGCACTACAATGTGCCTGTCACTGCCCTATGCCCTGTGCAGATGCACCCTGGCCAGGCCACCCTGTCCGGCCTATACCCATGGTACCTTGCTCCTCATTATGCACATTGGCAGCCCAATACTGGCAACATTGCTGGCAGTGTGGGCTGTGGAAGGTGTTTGCAGCCACCACACACTGGATAGACAGACAGCCACCCCCACACCTATGCCAGCATTGTGCTACTATAGAGGTGGTCAGCAGCCATACCCACCACACCAGTCCTGGGCATAGTACAGGCATGGATATGGTACACAAGACTGTTGGGGGGTCACTCCCCAGGGTGGTGAACACTGTCGGAGACCAGACCTCAGCACACACCGCAGACATCAGAATGATTGTTATGGTGGAGCTCAATGAGCAAAATGTGCTTAACATAGGAATTGATATCTGCCAGTTATCAAAGGAAACGTTTGATAGCTGTGTACCATATACCCAGGTGTAGGGTGGCATTGCTAAGGTATGCAACTGCTAGTATTGGGAGATACAGGCAGGGCCCAATGTCTTGCCTCTCCAGGTGGCATTGGCCAATGGGGCCTGTGGGTGGGTGTGTGGCCCTGTTGGCTGCTGCTTTACGGCAGAGTTCCCCAACTCCAGTCCTGGTGTTCCAAACACTGTTCGGGTTTTCATGCTGTCCCTCATAAATATGCATGAGCTACATCTGCATACCATGGGGGTGGTGCATAGCTATGCAGCACAGGCATCTTTATTAGAGGCAGCATGAAACCAGAATGGTGTGGGGCCCTCCAGGACTGCATTTGCGGGACTCTGCTTTAGGTAATGTGCCTGTTTTTGGTGTCTGTGTTTGGTGTGGTAAAATATAGGCCATGCGTATGTTCTCTGCAATAAAGGAGTGTCTTTACTATCACTGTTTAGTAAAACTATGGGGACTGGGTTGGCAGGAGCCCCAGCTGGGATTTGAACCTGTGACCCTCTGGTCTTACAGAGGCTGGCTGTGTTTGTTGCACCATACTGTGGCCACAGAGACAGTGCAGTCCCTGGAGTTAGTTAAACCGGCCTGACGAGTCAGAAACCCTGCTCTGCAACAGGTTTACTGTGGCCTCATTTACCTTGTATGCAGACAAAGGTGCACATAAACCTCAGAAAAGACCTCACAAAAGGGGAACACACCCATAACCAAGCTGGGCAACAATGATATCATTGGGAAACATTACACAACACTCCCAGGACAGCTCCATTACAATGAAATGATCTTTAAAAGGGTCTGCGGAGCGTAGACCCTTCCACACATCATTTCTTTTTTTGTTGGTGCTTTCCAGGGAGTGTTTTTCCTTGTTGCCCATTGCTATCACTGTTGCCCAGCTGAATTATGCTTTTTAAAATGTTTCCTGTGGTCATTTTTAACGTTTTATGTGAAATTTTGTTCTGTGCACATGTATCACACTGCTCACGTTTTGTGGGTTTCCCCGGTTTTTCTGTACATTGCTGACGGAAATGGTTTCTCTTCCCTTTAAATGCCTTTAACGACAGGTTTTCATTCGCGTTGGAATTGAGCTCAGAAATTCAGCGTGTTAGTATGAGGGGAGCCTCTCCCCGCCCACTCTCCGCCCATTGACCCCTTATCTCCGCCCACTCTCCACCTTCTGCGCTGTTTTAACGCGCCGCGGGACTTTACGATCATTGACTATGCTTAACGCGCGTAGTATTACGTTAACGGTCGTTAGCGCGTCGGTACGCGCGTTATACGGCACTTACGGTCGTTAATGTCGTATAACGCGCGTTAGTCACGTTTACCGCACTTTAATAAACATGCCCCTAAGAATCTACACCCCTATTCCTGTCACACGTCGTGGGAGCCAGGGTGCAGTGGAAGCTGTGTGAGAAAGACTTTGGGAAGCCCTGGGGTCCCTTGGAATGACTTTTGCCGTACTCTCCCCCCTGTGCAGCCTGCATCACTACTACTCAGACTGGAATACAGATTACTCGTCTGTCTTATGATGCCACCACTAGAAAGACGTCCTGGTGGACAGGTGTAAATGCTCCTGAACATTGTTTAGCACTGGATTATTTGTTAGCAGCTGAAGGTGGAGTGTATGGAAAATTGAATTTAACTAACCGTTGTTTGCAGATTGATAATGAAGGCCAAGTTGTCGAAGACATAGCCGAACAGATGCAGAAGCAAGCCTATGTGCCAGTCCGGAAATGGCGTAGACTGGAGCTTGATGGATGGTTTGGTTCCATGTTTTTAGGACTGGGTGGCCTGAAAACTCTTGTGTTAGTTGTATTCTTAATATTGGCTGTGTGCTTGTTTCTCCCATGTCTCCTACCCCATTGCTTGCGCACTATAACCTCAGTTATTGATAGCACTGTGAAGCGGCAGACAGCAACTAAAGTGTTGGCTATGTGGCAATATTACCCTATATACCCCAAGATGATGCTGTTACACAAGTATAATATGTGATTTAATTCCCACCCTTTCTAAGTTGCGGGTGAGAATAATCAAAGGGGGGAATGTGGTAGGCTATGGCCTATATAATAGCCTGTACATGTATGAGCCTGCAAGCTAGGCCGGAGTCCCCACCCCCACTGCTAGAAATAGTAGTGCTGAGAAAGACCAAAGTCAGTGAAGGCTGAGGATCTGCCTTAAACCGCTCTAAACTGCTTTTGATAAGTTTGTATTAATCCTTTATTCCATGCTTTTATGCTGATGCAGTGACCTTGTAGCAGGAATGTATTATGTCTAGAAACTGAGCCTGTGTTAGCATAGCCTGAGAAGGGGGAAGAGGGCCCAGTGAGGGGGTCCCCGATTGGATAGGTGCAGGGGGCGTAGGGACCAATAGAAAGTCTGCCTGTATCAAACTGTGAAGCTTGTATTTAAGGAAGTTGTTCCTGTTCGCCATTGCTCAGTCCTTTGATGCTTGGGCCTTGTGCACAATAAATTGGTTTGTATCCTTGTACTGACTCCGGGTATTATTTATTGCATGCTATCAGTGCTGCCACAATGGACAACAGCTTTGTTGAATAAGGACCTCAGTTCCCCTGCATATGCTTTGAGGCTTGCTTTCTGTTTCACCATCTCTCATTCCTGATCACTGAATAATGTTGGGTCTGCCTCACAGCTCCTCCCTTGGCCTCTTCAAGAAGGTCAAGAGCTTCTGATCACTTCTGTTTTGAAATGAATCATCCCACTAACCTAAATGTTTACTGATACAACAGAAGGAACTCAAATTGAGTGAATAAGTTAAATTCACATGCAGATCCCTACTGATGACTGACTGTGTTCCTTTAGACATGATATTCAACAACACATGCAGAATTTTGAAAAGAGAGATGAGCATAATTTTGGGCACAGATGCATTGAAGGGCTTTTCCCTTAAGACCCCTTCCAGGATGCATCATCACCTGCCCTTCTCCCGTGATTCTGCTTATGTCTTTTCCCTCCTGTCCTCCCTTGGCTCCTTTCCAAGTCCTCTCATCTGTCATCTATACTTGCTTCTTACATCCTCACCCTCCCAACTATTATGGTCTTTTTCCAGCAAACAGTGGGAAACTGCCTAAATCATATCTTCCTAGAAAATCTACCTATCTACAAAATCCTTTACATATAAATAACAAGGAGAATGTTCATAGCTTTAAGAATACCACCAAGATATGTAGATTGGAGGACCAAACTCTTGGCACACTTTGCCAATCTAAAATCAGGGTCACCGAAGAGATACACAGGCCTTTCGTATTACTGCTCTAGCCCCATCCCTAACCTGTTAGCAATCTCCAACCTGAAGTTCCACTTGCACAGAACCCCACTCTCCCCCTCCAGTGTCGCTTCTTTCTCTATAACACTGGCAAAATTCATTCCTTCCTTTCCACACACACTAGTAAGACCCACGTCCACTCACTAGTTACCTCCCATCTTGACTATTGTAACCTGCTCCACACTGGTCTCCCTCTGAATTATCTTTCTCCAATCTGTTCAAAACTCAGCCACCAGTTTTGTTATCCTCATGTAACCCCACTTTTCAAGTCGCTTCACTGGCTCCTATCAATTTCCATTTCAAACTTCTACTTACCTACAAGTGCATTCATTCTGCCTCTCATTACCTTTCCTCTCTTATCTTACTCTACACTCCTCCTTGGAAACTCAATTCCTCTGGCAGATCCCTTTTATCTGCGCTCTTTTCTGCCACTGCTAACTCCAGACTTCATCCATTCAACCTTGCTACTCCATATGCCTGGAACAAACTACCCGAGTCTGTGTCAGGCTTCTTCTCTGGATCTATTCAAGTCCAGGCTGAAGACCCATCTCTGCTCCTTATTCTCTTGCCCACTACTTATGCGTATCTTGCCATACTCTAGTCCCAGTTTTGTGATGCTTTTTTTCATTTTGATTAGATTGTAAGCTCTAAAAAGCAGGGACAAGTCTTCAATCTATATGTACAGCGCTGCATATGCCTTATAGCGCTATGCAATTAGCAGAAAGAGTAGATATCTCCCCTGCTCCTGGGTCAACCTTTTGAGCTCCATTTCAAGCTAGTGTTGATTAATTTTTGAATTACTCCATTGCCCAGAAAGCACAGGTAAAAGGAGGCTTATACCACCATTTACCTTGGGGTTGATAAAATTTTTCGGCCCATTATTCAAAAGGCATTTACATGGTTTAAGCTATGTATTTACATGGTTTAAGCTATGTATCTTTTCAGATCCTATCTGAGTGTGCACATCTCTGCCAGATGCTCACAGGTATAATCTCTCCATTCTCTCTGTACCTCCACTGACTCACATATGATGTCAATGTGCTCATGCTGAATCCAAAGGTACTCAGCATTTTGCTGCAGTAGGCATTCCCCACAGCGTATCAGATGCTGCTCCTGTAGCTTACAGTATTGCTACCCTCCAGTGGCTCCAGCTGTGTCTCCTCAGCAGCTGGGTCTGCAATGACATCAGGAGTGGGCAGGAGTGCGCCTTGACCATCCATATCTGCTATGTCCTCTTCATCATGCCCCTCCTCTTGTAGCTCCTGAACCCATGGCCTCACCAATGGGCCGGTCCTCACTGATTGCTAGCCATGATGTAGGTGTCCAATGCATCTGCTTCTATTCCAGGATGCAGCTCTGGCATGTTCCTGATGTTAAGTGGGCGGTCCTCAACTTTAGAGCAATGAAGACCATCAGGCCCATCTCTAGAACCTGCAGATATGGAAAACTTGCCAGACTGTGCCCGCACTTATCCATTCTTGGAGTGGAGGTGCACATGTGGTTCCAATCACATGTGCAACCTACATGCCAGCATACATGTGATGCTTTATACATGGGGAACACCACTGCAGGGGTTATATATGCTATCCTGGAACTCCCTCCCTCCGCTCCCCTCTCACCCCAACCACCACTGTACAATAACTGTTCTCTGTGGGTCCTAATCAGCTAATGCCAAGCCTCATTTATTTACAGCTTCCCTCGTTCAAACTTCCCAACAACCGGGTAAAATTAAGTGATATAATTTCCACAGGTCAGAGGAAACTCTGAACCCTAAATATTCTATATTTTGATGTTCCACCTGAGTGGCACTTGTAGCTCCTTTTGATGGAGGAGAAAAACATAAAGTGTGGAAATGCTGGGCTATAGCAGCTAGCCACCGGCACTAAACTTAAAATACGGATATTCAATGCCGGGATCATATCCATGCTCTGAAATTGAATATCTGGGCTGCACAGATTGCTGCAAAGCTAACCAGGCAATGGTGATATGCAGCCGCTGCCCGCTTAGCTTCTGCGATGAACGCTGTGCCATGGATTCCGGAATTTACACAGTGTAAATGCCTTTGAATACCCCCACCCTGTTAATTTTACAACTTTATAACTCTTTGGAATGTCCAAGAAACATACAGTTTTTCCAGAGCTCCTTTGGCACTGATTGATGAAATCACTGAAATCTGCTTTGAACATAGCTTATTGATTATAAGGATGGAAAATAAAATCTGATATTAAATTACATTAAACATCATCTATCTGATAGCATTAATAGCAATAACCAGCTGAGACATCACATCTCAGGCATCACACTAGAGGCCTGTCCTTTGTGTGCCCCTTCATGAAGCTAAGGGGGACCTCAGTGATTTTCATTATGAATGGTTTGTTATCTACACTTTCTCAGACCTTTAGACAAATGGACAGTGTCCCTATATTATATGGCAGGAGATGTACATGTTTAAGATCTAAAGCCTCATAATCTTATTCTTGGCTGCTTATATCTAGGGCTTCCGTGCTTAGACGTTCATAAATTGTAAATTTAGGTGTTTATTTTCCAGATAATTAGGGGGAATTTGAACATGAAAAAAATATTTGTGCATTGTTATTGTGAGGAGTATTGGCAGACAAAATGATAAAATTTGTTATAATGTGATGTTATGCCTAGGGGAAGTCTGCTGTTAGTCTCTCACCTGCAGGTTCGGTGGGACCTTCTGGTAATAAGCCAGAGTTCTGAAGTGATATATAATAGGTTTATTATGGATAGACAAATAGAGAACATAAGGCTACTATATACTATAAAAACAGTCGGTAAATAGATGTAAATTGTTGTACATAGTTACCACTAGTTGAAATCCAAGTTAATATACCCTATTCATTATAAGTGCTATGCTTTGACTGCACAAATCTGTTATATGTAAACCGTGCTGATTTTTAAGAGTGCGGTATATAAGAACAACAAATAAATAAATAAGGCTAATACTAGAATTAGGTAATAGGTTGTAGCAGTACTGTACTTATAGTTACGTAGTAGCAATAAATCACTAACTAGGAACCAGAGGTCACCAGCTTACTCTGCACTTAGGAAAAGTAGAAGAAGGAGCTATCGGGCTAGTTCCCCCTTCCTCCCCCCCCCCCCCCATTGAGAAGGGGCGAAGGGGGGGAACTAGGATGAATGCAGCTGGGGTCCGAGACAGTCTCCAGAACTGCCAGAAGTCCAAGGGAAAGATCAGCTAACTACGCTGGCTCTATCTGTAGGAGACAAGCAGCTCTTCAACTGCACAAATGCACATATGGTATTTCACTAGAAAAAGCACTCAGCCTGCTCTGAACCAAACAAAATGGATACTTTCTACAGAAGCTTCTGCTGTGTTCCAGGACTCAGACTTTCTGACCTCCAAGCAACTGCATGCCAAGTATTTGTGTGTTTGCATACAGAAGATGCTTACATGCAAGAGCATCTGCTTCGTAGGCCTTTCTCAACCACAGACTGTTCTACTGGCCTTGGACACTTGCAACAATGTATGAGACCGCATACCATATGCTGCCCTTCATCTCTCACCATGGGCCCCTTGTGTACAAGATGACCACTTGACAACTGCCTCCTGATTCGCCAAGATACCTCGCAGTTTCTCATGCCAACCAATCACCAAAATGTAATAAGGACTCATCACAAGGAATAATACTGTATGCACAGAAGAACTGGGGGCCATTTTTGCCTTTTGCCTTCCTTGCTGCTTGTGTAAGCACAAAGACATTCTGTAAGTCTAAGTCTGTTCCACTAACCCTGTGAGATAGCCTTCTATAGCAAGTATCCATTTTGTTTGGTTCAGAGCAGGCTGAGTGTTTTTTTCTGGTGAAATAACATATGTGCATTTGTGCAGTTGAAGAGCTGTCAACAGCGAAAAGGCACAAAAAAAGAGTAGAAGATTCAAGGCAGGCACAAGGCGAGGTGAGAGCATAGGAGAACCAGTGGGGGGGAGAGGGTTTCATGTTCATAATTTAAAACAGAATTTGAAAAGATTCAGAGAAGAGTAATAAAAATGGTAAAGGAGATGGAACACTTTTTTTATGAAGAAAGGCTAGACAGTGTAGGGCTCTGCGGCTTGGAGAAAAGACAACTGAGATGACATATGATAGAAATTTATAAAATCATGAGTGGAACAGAATGGTTAAATAGGGCATAGTTGTTTAAAGTTTCACACAACACAAAAGCAAGAGAACACTCCATGAAACTAATGAACTGCAGATTGAAAACAAATTGTATACATTTTTTATGCAGAGCAAAATGAAACTGTGGGATCCAGGGCTGGCCCAATCATTGTGTGGAAATGTCGCCCGCGCATGGCCCCACACCTTGAGGGGCCCCATGCCTGCCTGTCCAGCTTCAGAGGGAGCCGGCGAGGCCTGGGGCCCTGCGCCCTGGCTCACTTCTGCACAGCCATGGGAATGAACAGCATTTTCCTTCACTCTCCGCGGCTGTGAAACTGACTGCCCGCCAGCGCGCTGAGTCCATAGAGGTCAAACAGGTTTCTTGCAAGACAGGAAATGCCCCTGTTTGACCTCTATGGACTCAGCGCGTCAGTGGGCTGTCAGTTATCACAGCCACAAGAATGAAGGAAAACGCTGTTCACTCCCACGGCTGTGCAGAGATGAGCTGGGGCTCCAGGCCTCGGGCCTTGAGCCTCACCAGCTCCCTCTAAGCCAGTCAGGCAGGCATGGGGCCCCAAGGTGCGGGGCCATATTTGGGGGGGGAGGTGCTCTGGAACTTGAAGAGGACTGGTACTGGGGACTAGAATGGGAAATGGGCTAATTTTGTGGGATGGGGAGACTGCGATTGAAAGGGGGATAATGCTGGGGGGGGGGGCAGGGCTGGAAAAGGGCTGATGCTGAATAATGGAGGGAGTAGAAATGGGATGATGCTGGGAGATGGGGAGACTGGGATTGGAAGAGAGATGATGCTGGGAGAGAATGGAATTGGAGTAGGACTGATACTGGGGGTGCTAGGACTAGAAATGGGCTTATTCTGGGGGATGGGGAGCCTGGGATTGGAAGGGAGATGATGCTTGAAGGGAATGGGACTGGAGGAGGACTGATACTAGGGGAGCTAGGACTGGAAAAGGGCTTATGCTGGGAGATGGGGAGCCTGGGATTGGAAGGGAGATGATGCTGGGAGGGATTGGACTGGAGGAAGACTGATACTGGGGGCGGGGGGGGGGGTGGCTAGGACTGTAAAAGAGCAGATGCTGGGGGATGGAGGAACAAGAAGGGAGCTGATGCTGGAATGGACTGTGACTGGAGGAGGACTAATACTGGGGGGCTAAGACTTGAATTGGGCTGGGAAATGGGGAGAATGGGACTGAAAGAGAGTGGATGTTTGGAGGGGCTGGAACAAGAAGGGAGCTGATGCTGGGGGAGGACTAAAAGGGAGTGAGGCTGTGGCTGGGGGGGGAGAAAAAAAGAAGCTGGGGAGTGAGGATGGAGAGAGTAACAGATATTTTGTGAGGGAGGGAAGAAAAACTGTCATACAGAGGGAAGAGTTGAAAGAGAGAGGTATAAGAGTGAATGCTGAGGTAAGGAGGAGGAAAGGTAGAGTTAATGAATATCTAAGAAGGAAGTAACTGGGCTCTAGGAAACACAGAGGGGAATAAGAGGCTAGCAAAAGAGTGAGATGAGAAATGGGGGAGCTAGGCTGGAAAGTTGCTAGGTGAAAAGTCTAAAGGGGATTGAGGATGGAGTGTTGAAACTGAATGAATGAATGAAGGAATAAAGGAATAAATGGAGAAAAGAACAAAAAGTAAAAGATCAGTATGTCAGAAGAAGATGTAGACAAAATTAAAAAAAAGAAGAGAAGAATGGACAAATGGACAGCAGACCATGGAGAGTTAGCAGAAGACACAAAGAATGCAGAAGAGAGAGAGACTGAAGCAATTGTGACTTAAAAATAAAATGCCCAAACAACAAAAAGTAGAAAAAAACTTTTATTTTGAATTTATTAACTGAAATATGTCTGCTCTGGAAAATGTGTGCTGGTGTCTCTGCGCTTTGTTCAGTATAACAGAAAATTAATTTCATAGTTTAATTTTTCCAGTGTTGTGGTGCATTCAAAGTTTGGCTTTTGGGATTCACAGTTCAATTATTTTCTTCATATTTCTGAATCATGATCCCTTGTTCTCTATTTAGTGATGGTCTGTCTGTTTTTCATGTATGACAGAACTGTGCTATTCTATTTGTCTAGTTTCTGTGTAGTAGACCCACTTCCCAGTAAGAGATGTATTGGCTTAACATTTATAGGGCTACCTTTTGATAAACAGTTAGGTGCTGTGTGAGTCCTGGTAATGCTGTTATGATATGGCAGGTTTGCTATGGCTTCTAAATGAGCAAGGTTTTGTAGTAATGCACCTGCCAGTTGGCACTGGAGGATAGTAATGCAGAACTATGGTTGTTGTTGTTGCTGTTGTTAAGTGCTGTTGAGTCGGTGCCAACTCATGGCAACCCTCTGGATAGGTAGCCTTTCTTTATCCTCATATATATACAAATGGATTTCAGACACTCATTACGAGGCATGTTTATTAAAGGTTAATGTGCATTCACAGATTTGAATGTGTTCTACGTGCAGCAACACCCATTTATGTCTATGGGTACAGTGGCATTTAATACACATTAAGATTTAGTAAACATGCCCCAAAGTCATTTTTTGGACAAAAAAGAGGCCTGTGACGGATTCTTTTGAAAGCCACTTAAAATTTTAGATTGTCAGCATATGCATTTGAAAATAAAATAAATTAAATTTATACAAATGAGGCCAAGTGGACATGTGAATATTTATGCAGATGAGACCCTGCAATTAGTCTCTGCTTATGACCCCGCAACACCCTTGGGCTGCCCCTGGTGGGATCTGTTGATAGAGAATGTGATTAACATGTTCCTGAAGGAAAAAGGCCATAAAATGTTATTAGCCAGGTAGACTTGGGAGAGCCATTGCTCATGCCTGGCAATGAGCTATAAAAAAATAGATCTACTTTTTGAAATCAGTTGGGTACTTGTGACTTGGATCAGCCAGTATTGGAGATAGGATGCTGAGCTTGATAGATATTGATTTGACAGCATAGCCTTTCTTATGTTTTTATGGAAGCAAGAGAGAAAGATAATAAAGTGCAAGGGGACAGGAGGGGATTTAAAGAGAATGAGTGCAAAGGGGACTGGGGATAATGGAAGGGGGAGAGAACTTGGGGGAAGAGAAATATAGGGGAGAAAACATAGAAGGAGGGGGTAAAAGCACCCGCCCAGACATGCACACACTCTCTCAGAGGTCCCTCAGCTGAATTTAAATCATTCCATGTTAGTTGTTATATAATGTTATGTAAAATATATGTATTCCATAAGATGTTCTACCCCATTTTATGCACTGCTGTATGCTGAAAGGAGCGGATTTTCCCACTAAGGAGTTGTTATCCCGGCATTTGTTTCATTCCAGATAACACGGAATACAATTCTTTAGAACAGCTGACTTAGTAGAAAGCAGGGAGGGCTAAATGGACAATTTTCCCTATGGAGAAAGATGGAGTACCCCAGGGATCTGTGCTGGGACCGATGCTTTTTAACATCTTCAAAAATGATCTGGAAATGGGAATAACGAGTGAGGTGATCAAATTTGCAGATGACATAAAATTATTCAAAGTTGTTAAAACACAAGAGGATTGTGAAAAATTGCAAGAGGACCTTGATAAATTGGAAGACTGGACATTTAAATAGCAAATGAAATTCAATGTGGACAAATGCAAAGTTATACACATAGGAAAGAACAACCCAAACTATGGTTACACGATGCAAGGTTCCATATTAGGAGCCACCACTCAGGAAAAAAAGATTCAGGTGTTATCGTGGATAATGTGTGGAAATCTTCTGCCCAGTATGCAGCAGTGGCCAAGAAAGCAAATATAATGCTAGGAATCATAAGGAACGGAATGGACAATAAAATCAAGGATATTATAATGCCTCTGTATCATTCCATGGTACAACCGCACCTTGAATATTGCATGCAATTCTGGTCACCATATATTAAAAAGGATATAGAGTCACCAAAATGATAAAGGGGATGGAAAGATACTCCTATGAGGAAAGGCTGAAAAGGTTAGGGCTTTTCAGCTTGGAAAAGAGATGGTTGAGGGGATATATCATAGAGGTCTATAAATTAATGAATGGAATGGAACGGGTAAACATAGGTTGTTTATGCCATCAAAAATTAGAAAGCCTAGGGGGACATACAATGAAGCTACAACATAACCCATTTAAAACTAATAAGAGAAAATATTTTTTCACTCAATGCGTAATCAAACTCTGGACTTCATTACTGGAGGATGAAGTAAAAGCTGTTAGTGTAGCTGAGTTTAAAAAAGATTTTGACAAGTTCCTGGAAGAAAGATCCATAAACCAGTATTAAAGAGGATCAGGAAAAACCACTGCTTGCCCTGGACAAGCATTGTGGAACCTGTGTGCCTTTTGGGAACCTTCCAGATACTTGTGACCTGGATTGGCCACTGTTGGAAACAGGCTACTGGGCTTGATGGACCTTGGTCTGACCCAGTATGGCATTTCTTATGGTATCCAGGTTGTAAAGGAACCAAAGGACCCAGATGCAGAAACTTGTGTACAGATTCAAGGGGTAAATCTCTCATATGGAAACACAGCAGAATGAAGCTGATTACACTGGCGTGCATAGGGAAAGAGACAACCAATAGAAAAACAAAGTCAAATCAAGGATTAAGGAAACATCCCAAGAATTTCATCTTCTGAGTTTGTTTCCAATAATTAAGACTTAAAGGCATGACACCACAGTCATTAGAACTGGAGCAAAAGCCACCCAAATGGAATGAATCTCTTCTCCGGATAAGCTTCTGAAACTCTTACAGTGCGTCAGCTGTTCCCAGCCAATCTCCTTGGGAACATTCACTACTCATCAGACTAGAGGCAAACTCATTTCCCTCCAGAAGTCATTGTGCTGCCTGGCAGTCACATACCAAAGTGCATACGTCAATGGGGTGCATAAAAAGCAAGTGATAACATCTCCAAATCAGAATATGAATTCAGAAAAGTGTTGAATTTATTTATTTAGCTGTATTTATATCCTGCTTTTCATCAGGTCAAAGCGGTCAATTGGGGGATACATTTAACATGAGGGGATATGAGACACATACGATAATACTTACAGGGAACATGGGCAATGGAGAGTTAAGTGGCTTGCCCAAGACTACAAGGAGTGCCTGTAGGACTAGAAATCCCAGTCCCTCTGGCCTGAGATTGCTATCCTCAGGTGGGACTTGAACCCCTGGCCCTCTGGCCTGAAGTACCTTGTCCTAACCACTAGACCACTCTTCCCTTTAATTAACATGTAACTACGGTATAAAGTCCTTACATATGGGCTATAAAAAGTTAAAGCATAAAGTTCCATTTGCAATCAGAAGGATCATCTTGTGCCAGGTTTTTCAGATGTACAGATACTTCTAGTTCATCTCTCTGAAGCAGCTTGAACCATGATATGTGAATGTCTTTGTAATACGTGCATCTTTTGTCAGGTTGAGGAGCTCCCTGTAGAATATGAGCCATTCTCAGGTTAAAGTGTCAGCGGGGTTTTATTCATAGGCATTTAAACAAAAACAAAACAGCAACTTCATTACATTTTTGCAGGGTAAGATTAGATGGCTTAAGGATAATACAAATATAGTCCCAGATCCAGTCTAGGGCAGTTCATCCAGTTACATCGATCCTATCAGCACAGTTAAATGAACTTCACAATATCCTCTGCTTACAAAAACAGGTAAAAGTACTCATGGATGTCTTTCAGTCCAGTTGCTCAACTTGCCAACCCTCGCAGGATAAAAAGACAAAACACAATAAACATGTTGAGCATACCACAAGGAAAAACAAAAAAGGACCCAGTATGCCTGAAACAGAGCATTTGAACTGTAGGCACCATCCCTCTAGAACTCTCTGCCGGGAACCCTTTGATCGACAAACTGTCCACGTATAGGAAACTTCTCAAAACTCATCTATTCAACAAACACTTTGGTTTTACCCCCTCCCCCTCGCTGCATCCCGCTCTGTACCAAAGAAACAGCAGTCGATTTGTACCTAATCTATTGCCCCTCCCATCCTGGTAACCCTCATGTATATAAGTCATTCTGTTCAATGTAAGATTTATTGCATATACAGTAGTAATTAGTTCTGTAAATAAGTTCCACTGTTCCATGTAATATCTGTTGCAATGTATACCATTTTGCCCCGGTAAAAAGTGGTATTTAAAAACAAACCTGTCAAAATAAATAAATAAATAAATCTCAGCCCTCTAGTTGCCTGAAACACTGAGGAGTTACCAGCAGTCCCTTCTGAAGCCCCGAGGGCCAGTTCAGATCCTCAAAGGCAGGATTGCAAGTTCTGGCCTGTGCCTGCAGGCTAATCCTTTCTGAATTTCTCAGGTATTTGTGAAGGGTTTGGTACAGTGGCTTATAGCAATCACTCTACTGCTCAGCTAGGACAGACCCTGGTTTAAAGCCAGTCTGTATTTGGGTTGAGTTTATTTTTTCTGCCCTGACATCATTTTCCTTATAGAAAAATAGGAATGGAATCAACTGGTAATCATAGGTACCAGCTAAGCTTTCAAAATGCTCAGTGTTAACCAATGACAGGGCAGCTTTCAAATTGCTTAACATTAGAACCAGCTCAGTCCTGTCTGAGATTTCAACTGACCTGAACTGGCCTGGAAATCAAAAGCTAAGGACACATGACAAGTATGATCCAGATACTGGATGAACAGTTTCTAAGGGGTATGTTTACTAAACCTTCTTAATGTGCGCCCGGCGTTAGTGTGCAGGATGCCATATAAGGAGTGGGCGTTTCAGTCTAAAGTAGCAAAACGGGATTAGCGTGCGATAACACGCACTGCTGCGCACATTATCGGGCAAAGCGCCGCTAAGCGCGTTACCGCGCGGTAACCTTAAGTAGGCGCACAGACATCCAAACATAGAAACAGAAGTGTAGCACAATGGTTAATACACTGACTGATAATACAGGGGTCATGAGTTTGATCCCCCAGTGTGCCTAATGCATAAGGCTGGCTGAGACATCAGCTTTGACATGTAAGTATTGTTTCCTGAGGCATTTTAATTATTGCTGCCAGCAAACACACCCTCACGTGCCGTAACCTAAGGTGCCGCATAAGGCACCCTATAAGGCACTCCATAGGGCACATTATAAAGTGCACTGTCCGCCACGGCACCCTATAATATCCCCTATAGGGCACCCTATAAGGCGCTCCATAGGACACCTTATAAGGACTGTAACCATAAGGTGCCTCAGAAGGCGCTTTATAGGGTGCCCTATAAGGTCACTTCTGAGGCACCCTATGGTTACAGTACCCTGAGGGTGTTTTGCTGGCAGCACTAATGTACATTAAAAACAGACAATGCTTTGGACAGCCCTATCAAATAACCCCACTGTGGGTTTGAACCCATGACCTCTGGCTCCACAAGCAGTGAAATAACCAGTGGGCTATAGCTCCATAGCTGCTAGCAAAGCCCCTGGCTGGCTGCAGAAGAACTGCATGTCACCACAAAAACAGTCTGCTGTGGTCACCAGGATAGGGTTAACCTACCCATACCCATGATGCACTGTACATGCAAATCAGCAGTCTACAGATGATCACAAGATGGGGTATGCACCCCCATAGCACCTCGACCTGGTAGGGGGAACTGACCGTGTACTGGCACAGAGTAGCTACACACCGTCACATTGTGCAGGTACTGTACTCACCCTGAGGGTGAGGTGGGGCGCCCAGCACTAGGTCCCCAGCAGTGCTAATGTGTGAGATAGGTAGTCTCTGCAGACACACCTTGGATACATCTGTATTTCTCAGTCAGGTTTAGTCCTTATAGACCCATAGGAGGATTATGTACCACCACCACCACCCCCCCGTGCTGAGGGTGGTAAACAGGGTCTCCCACCAACAGATCCACATTCTACCACCCTGCAATGGTGGCAGTAGAGGGGACCATCAACCTCAGTCCTGCTGGGGAACAGACACCCTACAGGGCAGTCAATGCAGCTCTGTACACATCCATAAAGCAATAGTAGACAGACATTAGGCCTGGATATGCTAAGCTGCCCTCCACCACTATCTGATATTCTCCAGCAGCAAGCCTTCAGCCGCTGCACCCTGCAAGGTGTTCCAGCAAGACACATACCAGCTGCAGACAGTCTGCTAACTAGTCCATAGTGCATGTTCCTAGTGGAAATGCACGCACCCAGAACTGGAATGTCAGCATACACACCAAGCAGATAGGTCAGTGACTGGGCCCCAAAAGGGAACCCATAAATATCACACAAAAGAAATGCTATATAGCACTATGGGGGAACCTAGCCATGCCGTGGTCACTGCTCAGTCAGGGTGAGAGTGATCTCCCAGCAGAACATGCTGTGGCTACCCTGTCTGTGTAGGTGGTGGCCGGGCACTACAATGTCCCAGCCATTGCCCTATGCCCTGTGCAGATGCATCCTGGCCAGGCCACCGTGTCCGGGCTATACCCATGGTACCTTGCTCCTCATTATGCACATTGGCAGGCCAGTACTGGCAACAGTGCTGGCAGTGTGGGCTGTGGAGGGTGTTTGCAGCCACCACACACTAGATAGACAGACACACACTCCCACACCTATGCCAGCATTATGCTACTATAGAGGTGTTTGGCAGCCCTGGCCACCACACCAGTCCTGGGCACAGTGCAGACATGGATATGGTACGCAATACTGTTGGGGGTCACTCCCCAGGGTGGTAAACACTGTCAGACACCAGACCTGAAGCACACTCCACAGACATCAGAAAGGTTGCTATGATGGAGCTCAATCAGCAAACTGTGCTTAACGTAGGAATTGCTATCTGCCAGTAATCATAGCTACCTTTTGATAGCTGTGTACCGTATTCCCAGGTTTAGGGTGGCATTACTAAGGTATGCAAGTGCTAGTATTGGGAGATGCACGCAGGGCCCAATGTCCTGCCTCTCCAGGAGGCATTGGCTAATGGAGCCTGTGGGTGTGGGTGTGTCTGCCCCTGTTGGCTGCTGCTTTACGGCAGAGGTTCCCAACTCCAGTCCTGGTGTGCCAAACACTGTTCGGGTTTTCATGCTGTCCCTCATGAATATGCATGAGATACATCTGCATACCATGGGGGCGGTGCATAGATATGCAGCACAGGCATCTTTATTAGAGGCAGCATGGAACCTGAATGGTGTTTGGCCCTCCAGGATTGCATTTGGGTGACTCTGCTCTAGGAAATGTGCCTGTTTATGGTGTCTGTGCTCTGTAGGGTAAAATGTAGGTGTTTTGGGCATGTTTACGTCATCTGCAATAAAGGTTCTGTCTGTATTAGCATGTTTTAGTAGTGGGTAAAAAATGGGGGCTGGGTTGGTAGGAACCACAGCTGGGACTTGAACCTGTGACTTTCTGCTCCTGAACACACTGGCTGTGTGCACTGCACCACCATGTTGCCACAGAGACAGTACATTCTCTGGCGATACCATGACTGTTGGGGCCTGTCTGTTGCAGTGCATGGCACCCACCTACACAGGGCTAGGCCACGGTCTGCTCTGGGCAGCTGCCACTGCCCCCTCCACCACCAGTGCCCCTCTGCCACCTTGCTGACATGCCCTTCTGCTGGTGGTGCTGGTGGAGCGCAGTCTCAGGCCATCCAGTGTGCGGGTAGGCGGCTGCCTATGGTGCGGGTTCTGGGGTACGGGTGCCTGCATAGGTGTACACGCTTCCCCCCAGCACCGCCTGCCACTCTTCTGTGCCCTTGGGGGTCCCTACTGGGTACTATCCCCTGTGACACTGTGGGAAGCACACTCATGCCCATGCTGGGCCCTCATCAGTTGCTGTCTGGCTGCTCTACTGTTTCAGCATTCCTATGGGCCACCTAGGCATCACCCTAGTCCGCACTGTGGCCCAGCTGCAGTACAGCATATGCCGTCTGTAGCCCTCTATGTCCCCTTTCCCAGCATCTGTCCAGTTGCCCATTCCGACATGCCCGCCCTGCTGTTGTGGAACATGTGCACCCCATAGGAAACCTGTCCAATGGAGAGGGAAACCCTGATGAGCTCATAAACCCTGCTCTGCACAATTTCACTGTGGGATCATTCACCTTGTATGGGGACGGAGCGTAGACCCTTCCAAAATTCATATCTTTTTTTTGGAGCTTTCTCGGGAGTGCTTTTTGATGTTTCCCATTAATATCACTATTGCCCAGCTTGGTTATGTTTTTTTTATATTGTGTTGGGGTCATTTTCAATGTTTCTTTTCACTTTTGTTCCGTGCACATGTATCACACTTATCACATTTTTGTAGGTTTCCCTGGTTTTGCTGTACATTGCTGACAGAAATGGTTTCTCTGCCCTTTAAATCAGCTCTAACGCCAGGGTTTCACTGGCATTAGTTTTGAGCCTCGGATTTCACATCGTTAGTGTGCGGGGAGCCTCTCCCCTCCCACTCTCCACCCATTGACCCCTTCTCTCCGCCCCTGGGGAGCCTTCCTCCGCCCTCCAGGAGCCTTTCCCCGCCTTCAGCGCTCATTTGCGCCGCTGCGCGCGTTAACGAGCGCTAAGGTACCTGAGCACCTGATAAAGCGCCATTAATGCGCATTAAGGTACCTTAACGCGTGCTAACATCACAGAGCGCACATTAAGAAGGTTTAGTAAACATACCCCTAAGTTATTAATGGGGAGGCCAGCATTATCTTTAAAGGCCAGTTTCCCTATAAAAATATAGACTAAAACGCAGGGGACTTTATCGATTGCGTGCATTTCTTTAGTTGCGATATGTAAGAAACCCTTAGATAAATCAGGGCAGTGTTGTTCAAAAGAACTGAGTGTGGTGTACTCTGAAGTCTGATTGTAGCTTGGTTTTGAGTACCATATGGTGAGATGTGGATGTGAGGTCTCGGGTGAGAGCTTAGGGTTTCTGATGTAGTCATCACAGGAGGTCTGCTGCATCTGTTTTATATTTAGCTGTTTTTCTTTAGGATGACTTTTTTTTTAATGCCAAGAGAATACATTTATTTCTTAAAAATATCAGAGGGGAGAGAATATTAACCTGGAGCTGTGAGAAAGGTTTGGGTGGTGAAAACAGCACCCCAGATGTAAAAGCCGTAAATATTGAAACAGTTTCCTAAAGAGATGAGAATATGGTGCTTTGTATAAATGTTACACAGTGTGTTTCTCCTTCGCTCAGTTACAAGGTTCTATTCACTTCTACCCAGAAAGCAGCTTTTTAAATGAGCTTGCAGTAGTTCTCATCTATTCTTTAGCTCAGTTGGCCCTGTCATTGTTCTTTACAAAGAATCAGCAATTTGGTCCTGGGAATTTGGTTTCCTGCCTTAGAAAATATGTGGTCAAAGGTCAACTATTTATTTGGATTTAGATGTAAGTAATACAGCAAAGAAACTTGCATAGAGGAAAACTGTATTTTTTTTTTTATTTTATTTTATTTCCCTATCCTGACAAAAAAAAAAATCTTCTTAAAGAATGTGAGTCATTAAGTAGAAAATAGAGTAAATCTAAGCCCAAGCCTAATTGTAACATAATCGAAACCAGATTTTCTGGCTCTTACACATACAATCCCCATTTCTCTGTCATAGACAGACACATAAACAAACTTTAGCCTCTTGTGCTCACTCTCTTTTAAATGGGCACATCTCTCTCTCTCTCTTTCTCACATACACACAAAGGGGCATGTTTACTAAAGTGGGCTAAATAGTTAATGCATTTCAATGTGCAGTGTCTGTGAGGAACCACAGTAACAGTTACCGCGTAGGCAAGGCAAGTACCTTGCAGGGATTCCCCTACTAACTACAAAATGTGCGATGAGGTGAGGAATGGGAATGGACAGCGCATTGCTGTTAACGCAGGGGACCAATCACATGTTAACAGCCAATTTTTTAATTAGTGCGAGTGCACTTACCAGCCTAGTGGGTGGCGCTGTGCACCTACATGAAATGTGAATGCCGCTGCCATGGCAGTAACTGCTGGGAACATTCTGGACACGCCCTCGACAGCGCATGACTGTTGCATGTTAATGCGCATTTAGCACTAAAACTAAGAGCAAAAACCTAGTGCACTTTAGTAACCATGACCTACAGATTCCTACAGTCAGATGCTCAACACATACAACAGAAATGATCACAAATTAGAACTAGAAATGTACAAAGACAACATGGAATCCCCAAGAAGCCAAGCTGCATGCATTGAAAGCAGAAACTCATGTATTTTATCCTGTACTGTAGAAAATATAGAAACATGAAGGTAGAAAAAGACCATATGGCCTATCTATAAGCTACGGTGTTCTGTTGTGGATCAGATCAGGTTAGTGGGTGGTGGGGATCTGTTCCAGTGCTTAGCTCGGTGTGAACAATTATTGATCTTTCGATGAAACACCGTCACTCCTGGAGGCTAAAATGGCCTGAAAGAATGACAGTGGCTTTATTGACTAGTATTTATGGTCAACATTTCAGTGTAGATTGGGTGCAATATCATTAAGGATATTGTCACCAGTGGATATAAGGTTACTACTACTACTACTATTAATCATTTATAAGGCATACACAGCACTGTACAAACATATAAAGAAGACTATCCCCGCTCATAGAGCTTACAATCTAATCAAGACTGACAGAACACTACAAGAGAAACAAGGGGTTCAAATAGGGAAGGAGACAAGGAGAACAAAGGATTAGGATCCAAATGCGGCCTCAAAGAGGTAAGCCTTTAGCATGGATTTGAAGAGGCGGAGAGAAGAGACCTGACATAAAGAAAGTTTGCTCGATGCAGAAGGAACAGCAAAGTGAAAAAATCGAAGTCTGGAGTTTGCCGAAGAAGAAAAGGGCATAGAGAGAAGAAAGCCAGAGGAGGAGCGGAGTTCACAAGGAGGGTGTAGGGTGAGAGAAGAGAAGAAAGATAATGAGGGGCAGTAGAGTGAATACATTTATATGTTAGCAGGAGAAGTTTGAATTGGATACAGAAATGGAGGGGGAGCCATTGAAGTGATTTTAGAAGAGGGGTTTTATGAGTATATCGGGGCTGGTGGAAGATTAGCCACTCAGCAGAGTTCTGGATAGATTGAAGAGGAGAGAGATGACACTGAGGGAGACCAGCAAGGAGGAGGTTGCAATAATCAAGACAAGAGGTGACCAAAGAGTGGGCAAAAGCCTTAGTAGTGTGTTCAGAAAAGAAGGGACAAATTTTGTTAATGTCGTTATAGTGAAGCATGGTATCCTTTGTATTTACTAACAATCATAGGTATGAATGGGAGTAAGTTGCAATTTTTGATTGGATGAGGCATAAACGAGAGCCATAGAGGCAATTTGATTAGTGATTAGGTTTATCTGATTATGAGTTGGCCAGTGGTAATGAGAAGTTATTTATGGCGCATCTGATTGGCCAAGGCGCTTTTTCAGGTGTCCTATCGGGTTTTGTGAGCCAATATGATTCTTTGATACTGGTATTTAAAAGGTAGGTTAAGGGTTAGTTTGGTTTGGTTTGTCTGGGCATTTCAACTGTGCTTTCACAGTAATGGTAAGTGTTTATAGTGAAATGGTGAGGTGAGGCAGAAAGTAATTATATGTTAACATTGGCGTTTTTTGTCTTATCAGCTAAGAGATCATTCGTTCTGATGATGCCACGATAGTGGCAAAACCAAATGCTATGTTCAAACTGCATGAAAAAAATGCCAAAGCATTTAAGAGTCCAGTGAAAACTGTACAAGCCATGTTTGGTAGATCAGGGTGGAGTGTGTCCAATCCTTTGGTATTGGTTTAACAGTGCCCCCTCCATTTTGATCATTCATTATCGTGTTGCTTCAAAGTCAAATATGAATTCTGCATTTGGATAAATTATCATGAGAATGTTGATGCAATTGTTAACCCAGGATGGATCAGCGGTAGATTAATATTAACATACAGCATATGGGGAAGTGATGATATTAAGGTAGCGGCTAGTAACGTCTTTATTACTATTAAGCCTGCACATTGAGCCTTCAACTGTTAGACAAATAATTCTACTCGGAAACAAGTTTTTTTTGAAAAGCAGCATTTTGGGTCCAGTTTCTGTTATACTATCACACCAATGCAAATAGATTTCTCTTTCCCTCCTTCTAGTTTAACCCACAATGCCTCCTCTCTCCCTTTTAAGCTCTGTAATTTTTTAGCTTTAATATTATTTTTTACATATAGTGCCACTCCTCCCTTTCTTCCTACCTTGCCTTTCTGAATAAAGTATAGCCTGGTATAATTACATCCCAGTCATGATTGTCCTTGCACCATATCTCCATAACTGCCAATAAATCTAAGTCAGCCTCTTTCATTAAAGCCTCAACATCTGGGATCTTATTTCTCATGCTAGGGACATTTATACACACTGCTTTCCAGATGTTGCCCCTTTTAACAATTGCTACAGAGATATTTAATGTTTCATTTATCTCTGGGCTTTCACTTGCCTGGGGGCTTTCTTCACCTATCCCCAATGAATCTAGCTTAAAGCCTCTTCAGTAGGTTAGCCAGTCTGCTGCAGAAGACACTTTGGGGTATGTTTACTAAACTGCGTTAGTTCGATTCGCGTTAGGAGCCACGGTAGAGACAGAAATCCCAAATAAGGACATGGGCGGTACATCGTTGCCGAGAACGCGCATTACAAGGCGCCATAAATGAACGAGCGCTACAGGGCACGTTACCGTGTGTTAATCTTAAGAAGGCGCGCAGGCATACAAGCACAGCAAGAGAGCTATAGCACAATGGTTACAACACTGACTGATAGTCCAGGGGTCATGGGTTTGATTCCCCAGTGGGCCTAATGTATAAGGCTGGCTGAGGCAGCACCCTTTACATTTAAGTAGTGATTGTTGAGGCATTTGACGTGTTTTTTAATTAGTGCTGCCAGCAAACACACCCTCACGGTGGCATAACCTAAGGTGCCGCATAAGGCACCCCACAACGCACTCCATAGGGCACATTATAAAGTGTACTGTCTGCCAAGGCACCCTATAATGTCCCCTATAAGACACCTTATAAGGCTGTGAACAAAGCCCTGGCTGGCTGCAGAAGGACCACACAAGCTGTCTGCTGTGGTTACCAGGATAGGGTTAACCCACCCGTACCCATGATGCACTGCACATGCAAATCAGCAGTCGAGAGATGGGCACAAGATTGGGTATGCACCCCCACAGCACCACGGCCTGGTAGGGGGAATAGACCGTGTGTGCCACTGCCACAGAGTAGCCACAGACAGTCACATTGTGCGGGTACTGTGCCCACCCTGAGGTTGCGGTGGGGCACCCAGCACCAGGTCCACAGCACCTTTCATGGCTGGAATACGCTATGCTGCAGGTCCCCAGCGGTGTGTGATAGGTAATTCCGTTAGACACACCTAGGATACATCTGTGTCCTGCTGTATGTCTCGGTCATGTCTAGTCCATATGGGCGATGATGCACCCAGAATAGTGCATATCCTGTGTTGGTGCCATGGTTACCTGCTGTAGGTGAAGGGGGGGTGTATGGACCCATAGGCAGATCATGTACCACCACACAACCCACCCTCTGGGGCTCAGGGTGGGAAACAGGATCACCCACCAATAGATCCACAGTCTACCTCCCTGCAATGGTAGCAGTAGAGGGGACCATCAACCCCAGTCCTGCTGGGGAACAGACAGAGCGTACACATCCATAACACAAGAGCAGACAGACGGCAGGCCTGGAAATGCTCAGCTGCCCCCCACCATTATCTGACATTCTCCAGCAGCAAGCCTCCAGCCGCTGCACCCTGCAAGGTGTTCCAGCAAGACAGCACACTAGCTGCAGGCAGTCCGCCAGCTAGTCCATAGTGCATGGTCCTGGAGGCGATGCATGTACTCAGAACAGGAATGTCAGCATACACACCAAGCAGATAAGTCAGTGATTGGGCCCCAAAAGAAAACCCACAAATATCACATGAGAAAAATGCTATATAGCACTATGGGGGAATCTAGCCATGCCATGGTCACTGCTCAGTCACGGTGAGAGTGACCTCCCAGCAGGACATGCTATGGCCACCCTGTCCATGCAGGTGGTGGCCAGGCACTACAATGTCCGAGCCATTGCACTATGCCGTGTGCAGATGCATCCAGGCCAGGCCACCCTATCCAGGCTATTCCCACGGTACCTTGCTCCTCATTATGCACATTGGCAGGCCAATACTGGCAACAGTGCTAGCAGTGTGGGCTGTGGAGGGTGTTGGCAGCCACCACACATTGGATAGACAGACACACACTCCCCACACCTATGCCAGCATTGTGCAACTATAGAGGTGTTGGGCAGCCCAGGCCACCACACCAGTCCTGGGCACAGTGCAGGCATGGCTATGGTACGCAATACTGTAGGAGTCACTCCCCAGGTTGGTGAACACTGTCAGACACAATACCTGTAGCACACTCCACAGACATCAGAAAGGTTGCTATGATGCAGCTCACTCAGGTAATTGTACCTAACCTAGGAATTGCTATCTGCCAGTAATCATAGCAACCTTTTGATAGATGTGTACCATATTCCCAGGTTTAGGGTGGTATTACTAAGGTATGCAGGTGCTAGTATTGGGAGATGCACGCAGAGCCCAAAGTCCTGCCTCTCCAGGAGGCTTTGGATAATGGGGCCTGTGGGTTCAGGTGTATCTGCCCCTGTTGGCTGTTGCTTTACGGCAGAGGTTCCCAACTCTAGTCCTGCGGTGCCAAACACTGTTTGGGTTTTCATGCTGTCCCTCATGAATATGCATGAGATACATCTACATACCATGGGGGTGCCGCAAAGAAATGAAGCACAGGTATCTTTATCAGAGGCAGCATGGAACCGTAATGGTGTTTGGCCCTCCAGGACTGCATTTGGGTGACTCTGCTCTAGGTAATGTGCATGTTTATGGTGTCTGTGCTCTGTAGGGTAAAATGTAGGTGTCTTGGGCATGTTTACGTCATCTGCAATAAAGGTGCTGTCTGTATTAGCGGGTAAAATATGGGGACTGGGTTGGCAGGAACCACAGCTGGGACTTGAACCTGTGACCCTCTGCTTCTGACTACACTGGTTTTGTGCACTGCACCACCTTGTTGTCAAAGAGTCAGTACATTCCTTGGTGATACCATGACTGTTCATCAGACAGGGCCCGTCTGTTGCAGTACACGGCACCCACCTACACAGGGCTAGGCCACGGTCTGCTCTGGGTAGCTGCCACTTCCCCCTCCACCACCAGTATCCCTCAGCCACCATGCTGACATGCCCTTCTGCTGGTGGTGCTGGTGGTGCGCAGTCTCAGGCCATCCAATGTGCAGGTAGGCGGCTGCCTATGGTGCGGGTTCTGGGGTAGGGATGCCTGCATAGATGTCCACGCTCCCCCCCAGCCCCGCCTGCCAATGTTCCGTGCCCTTGGGGGTAGCTGTTGGGTACTCTCCCCTGTGACACTGTGGGAAATACACTCGTGCCCATGTTGGCCCTTCAGCAGTTGCTGTCTGGCTGCTCTGCTATTTCAGCATTCGTATGGGCCACCTAGGCATCACCCTAGTCCGCACTGTGGCCCAGCTCCACCACAGCATGTGCCGCCTGCGGCCCTCTGTATCCCCTTCTCCGGCATCTGTCCAGTTGCCGTTCCGACATGCCCGCCCTGATGTTGCGGGACATTTGCACGCCATAGGAACCCTGTCCGATGGTGGGGAAAACCCTGAGCAGCGCTATTTCACTGTGGGCTCATTCACCTTGTATGGGGACGGAGTATAGACCCTTCCACGATTTATATCTTTTCTATGGAGCTTACTCGGGGGGGGGGGGGGTTGATGTTTCTCATTGCTACCACTATTGGCCAGCTTGGTTATGGATTTTTTCCAGTTTGTTGGGGTCATTTTCAGTGTTTATGTGCCCTTTTGTTCTGTGCACATGTATCACACTTATCACTTTTTTTAGGTTTCCCTGCCTGGGATGTACATTGCTGACACTGAAAAGGTTTCTCTCCCGTGTAATGTGCATTTAATGGCAGGTTTTCAATCGCGTTTGAATTCAGCTCTTCAGATCAGCGCGTTAGTGTGAAGGGAGCTTCTCCCTGCCCACTCTCCGCCCACTGACCCCTTCTTTCCGCCCTCTCTCCACCTTCTGCGGTGTTTTACCGCGCCACGGGGCTTTACGATCGTTAATGTTGGTTAATGCGTGTTATGTAACGTTAACGATCGTAAGCCCATCATAATGCGCGTTATGATGCGCTTACGATCATTAACATTACATAACGCGCGTTATGTACCGTTACCGCAGTTTAGTAAACATACCCCTTTGACTGTTGTTGGACAAAAAATACAGGTCCAAGCATTTGGGCTCCAAAAATCCAAGGGAGTGGTACAGTCTAAGGAGTAGAAACATAGAAACATGATTGCAGAAAAAGACCACATGGCCTACCTAGTCTGCCCTTCCATATCAACTACTACAATAATCCCCTTTTTTCCTTTAGAGATCCTCTGTGTTTGTTCCATGTTTTTTTTAATTCAGATACTGTCTTTGTCCCTACCACCTCTACTGGGAGACTATTCCACGCATCTACCACTCTTTCCATAAAGAAATGTTTCCGCATATTACTCCTGAATCTTTCCCCTTTCACCCTCATTCTATGTCCCCTCGTAGCAGAGCTTGCTTTCAATCGAAAGAGGCTCTCCTCCTGTGCACTTAGACCACAGAGATATTTAAACACCTTTATCATATCTCCTCTATCCCGTCTTTCCTCTAAAGTATACATATAAAGATCTTTAAATCTGTCCTCATATGCTTTATAATGAAGACCACTAACCATTTTGGTAGCAACCCTCTGCACTGACTCCAACTTGTTTATATCCTTTTGAAGGTGCGGTCTCCAGAACTGCACACAATACTCCAAATGAGGTCGCATCAAAACCTTATACAGAGACACTATCATCTCCTTTTTTTCTGCCGGCTATTCCTCTCCCTATGCACCAAAGCATCATTCTAGCTTTCGCTGTCATCTTTTCTACCTGTTTAGCTACTTTAAGATCATCAGACACAATCATGCCAGGTCCTGTTCTTCTTTTGTGGACAGACGCACTTCACCTCCTACACTGTACCACTCCCTTGGATTTCTGCAGCCCAAATGCATGACCTTGCATTTTTTAACATTAAATCTCAGCTGCCAAATTTTAGACCATTCTTCAAGCTTAACTAGATCCCTCCTCATGTTATCTACTGCTCCCTGGATGTCTACTCTATTGCACATTTTGGTATCACCTGCAAAGAAGCAAACCTTATCTGACAGCCTTTTACAATATCACTAACACAGATGTATATAGAATTGGACCAAGGACAGACCACTGTGACACACCACTGGTAACCTCCTTCTCAGAGTGAGCTCCATTTACCTCCCACTCAACCAATCAATTTACCTCCCACTCAACCAATTTCCAACCCAATCAGTAACTTTAGGGTCCATACCTAGGCTGCTCAGTTTGTTTATAAGTCACCTGTGTGGAACAGTGTCAAAGGCTTTACTGAAATCTAAGTACACCACATCTAGGGCTTTCCCTTGGTCCAACTCTCGGGTCAGCCAATCAAAGAAATCTATCAGATTTGTCTGACAAGACCTGCCTCTGGTGAATCCATGCTGTCTCGGATTCTGCAATCCATTGGAATCCAGAAACCTCACTATTCTCTCCTTTAGTAGCCTTTCCAATAATTTAGTAACCACAGATGTTACACTAACCGGCCTGTAGTTCTCAATGTCATCCTTACGTCCGCTTTTGTGTAAAGGGACCGCTTTTGTATTAAGCAATTCTGCTTTATCCTCATTACTTTCTGCATATTCCTCCCCTGCACCCTTGAGTCTGACAATACCACTTTTGCCTTTTCTCCTCTCACTAATATATTTGAAAAATGTCTTATCCCTGTTTTTTATTGCATTGACTATTTCTTCTTCTTTTTGTACTTTTGCTTTCCTGACTACTTTGCTAGCTTCTCTAAGTTTTCCAAATATAGATTCCTGTCTTCCTCTCTCTGTGATCTCTTGTATTTCATAAAGGCCTTCCTCTTTTTTTTACCTTTTCAGCTACTTCTTTTGAGAACCATAGTGGCCTCCTTTTCCTTTTACACTTATTTACCTTTCAAACAAAAAGATTTGTTGCCCTTGAAATATCCCCTTTCAGTTTTGCCCACTGTTTTTCTACATCCCCCAGTTGTTCCCTTCCCAGCTGCTAAATTCTAAGACCCTTGCTTTTGAATGGATTTTATCAGCTTTAGTACTAATACTGAACCACACCATCTGGCGAGATGATCTCCCACTATGACATCAGAAACACTTTCCTCATTAGTAAGCACTAAGTCCAGTATGGCCTCTTCACATATGGGTTCTGTTACCAGTTGCCTGAATAGTTCTCTCTGTAGAGAATCCAGGATCTTACTTCTAGGTGACACCACAGTAGAGATGTGCCAATCAACACCCGGCATATTGAAATCACCTATCAGTAGCGCTTCTCCTTTCATGGCAATACTGTGTCTGTCTTCTATTAAATCTTTGTCCACTTCTATTCCTTGTGAGGGGGATATATAGCTCCAGTGCAAATTAATTCCCCTTTCCCTCTTTCTAGTTTAACCCACAGTGTCTCCTCTCTTCCTTTTAAGTCTTGGAATTCTATAGCCTTAATATTATTTTTGACATATAGTGCCACTCCACCTCCCCTTCTTCCTACCCTGTCCTTCCTGAATAAAGTATAGCCTGGTATAATTACATCCCAGTCATGGTTTTCCGTGAACCATGTCTCCATAACCGCCACTAAATCCAAGTCAACCTGTTCCATTAAAGCCTCAACATCTGGGATCTTATTTCCCATGCTACGGGCATTTATATCCACTGCCTAAACATTTTACCCTGAAGAAAGCCAAAGTATGGTGGCTGAATCGATTCCAGTTATCGACATGCAGAATAACCAGGAAACCTACAAAGATCACTTCAGGTATATCCACATTTGTGAAATCGTCTTCACCATTGCACCTTCATAGGGCCTATCTCTATAACCATTTACAGGAATGGTCACTTTTTGGGGTGGAGCTGGAGAAATTTCAGAAGACACTTATACATGCCTCCCTTCACTGCTGTCACTCCTCTGGATTTTTGGACATTCTGCTCTGGATGTCCCAGATTCTTCCTAGATGCCCCTTCTAAAATCCCACTTCACATGTATAGGTGCTAAAAATCGGTGCCTATATGTCTAAATTGTGTGTTTCAGTGACTCTCTGCTGATTGTATAGTATTATACATGGTGTGGGATATTTGAATCCTCTCTATACGCCAAATAATGGCAACTACAGGCACCTAAGCATTTGGCACAGCACTGAATGTCTAGGTGCCCTATAAAAATGGACCTCAATACTGATATTTATATCTATATGCATTTTATTGACTACGGCAAGGCGTTTGACTGTGTAAACCATGAAAAGCTCTGGGCCACATTAAGAAGCATGTGTATACCAGAACACCTAATAGTTCTCTTGCACAACCTTTACATTGATCAAGAAGCAACAGTTCGAACGAAACAATGAGAAACAAAATGGTTTAAAATTAGCAAAGGTGTACGACAAGGCTGCATACTTTCCCCCTACCTGTTTAATAATTGTTTATTTATTTTATTTATTCAACAGGTTTTCTATACTGCCCTATCATTAATTCAAGGCGGTTTACAATGAACATCACAGCAACAACTTTTACATATAACAGGATAATGAACTTGGGGGGTTATATGGGGTGCAACAAACTAGTATAACTTCTAACTATATGCATGTGTGCTTTGACAGATCTGTTTAGTGTATTATATCTGGTTAAGGGTATATTCACGGGGTTCGAGTGAGGCAGAGGGGTAAGTAATTTCATGTGATTGGTCTATTGTGCTTCATAGTTGTTAGAGATATTGTGATGTCCAAGAGTCTTGTATGATACACTGTGTGGTCAATGTATGTGACCATAGTATTCTATAAATAAGTGTGTTTGATAGATTTTCTAAAGTCCGTTAGGTCTTTTATAGCTTGTATGTCTGGAGACAGGTCATTCCATAGCGAGAGAGCATACATGGATAGGGCTCTTCTACATGTGGATTGTCTGGCTTTCGTCCTGCTTGTTGGGATTTCCGGGGTGTTAATGTTGGTTGTTCTTCTTGTTCTGGTGTGTTGCGTTTTCTTGATTATTGGTTGAAGGGTAGACACAAATCATCAGAGAGGCAGGACTATATGAAGACAACCGAGGTGTGCAAATTGGTGGAAGACTCATCAACAACCTTCACTGTGCTGATGATACCACAATACTCGCTGAAAGTGAAGACAATCTGAACATTTGCTTCTCAAGATCAAGGAACATAGTCTTAAATTGGGTCTGCACCTTAACGTAAAGAACACAAAGATCCTGACAACTGGCAAAATCAATAAGTCCATCATTGAGGAGAAGAAATTGAAATAGTGGACAACTTTAACCTGCTTGGATCAATAATCAATAAAGAAACAACAAGAAGTCAAGAAATTTGATGATGCCTTGCTCTTTGCAGAATTCCTATGAAGGACCTAGACAAGATTCTCAAGAGCAGAGATGTCTTTCTCCATACAAAGATTTGTCTTGTCCAAGCCATGATATTTTCAATAACATCTTATGGATGCGAAAGTTGGACAGTGAAAAAGATAGACAGGAAGAAAATTGATGCCTTTGACTTATAGTGCTGGTGAAGAATACTGTGTATACCATGGACTGCCCGAAGAACAAACCAGTCAGTACTAGAGGAGATCAAAACAAAGCTTTCTTTAGAAGCTCAGATGACAAGACTTTGACTTTCATACTTTGGACACATCATGCGAAAAGAGAGATCATTAGAGAAAGACATCATGCCTGGTAAGGTTGAAGGTCAGCACAAAAGAGGAAGGCCAGCAATAAGATGGATCAACATAATAACAGCAGCTATGGGTGCCACTCTATCGACAATGAGCCACCTGACTGAAGACTGAATATAGTTTAGGACAGCTATCCAGAGGCACTTAAAACAACAACTGCTTTCTCCAGTAGAGATCATGACATATATTTTCAAAGGCACAAATAGAGAAAAGTCACTTTTAATATGACCAAAGTTGTCAACCTGCCTCTGATCGCATAGTGGAAAGCTATTTCTGTATAGTTATAAAATTATTTCCCTACCCCCAAAAAGTCATCAAAGGGATGTAAAGGGCTAACTTGTTCTTTGGTTATTATGGCCTATTTTATCAGAGGGCCTTGAAAATGAGAGTTTTTAAATTTGGCCCTGTAGGCTATTGATAGCCAGTGCAGTTTCTGCAGAAAAAGTGTGATATGGTCATGTTGCTTGCAACCCCCTATCAGTCATGCTGCAACATTTTGAATTAATCAGAGGTGGTGCAAACTCTTTGTGGTTTGACCAGTATACAGAAGTATTACAGTAGTCTAGACCTGACATTATCACATCATGGACCACTGTGATCAGACTCATCTTCTCAATATATGCAAAGAGATTGCATAGTTGCCACAGGTAATAGAAGCAGTTTTTAAAGGTTATCTGAATTTGTGGGCAGAAAGTAAGTGATGAGTCCAACAGTATCCCAACCTGTGATTTTAGCAGTAGTTCATAGTTCTCAAAAAGGATTTTGAAGTCAGGTACTTGTCTGCTTTTGTTAGGAGCCCACAGGATCTCTATTTTACTTGGGTTCAGGCAAATTGGGGAGTTTTATGCACATTCTTGAGTTGCTGTTAGACAGGCAGTCTATTTTCTCAAAGCTGTGAGTAGTGGCGTGGCGTGGCCCGACTACGCCTATGTTTATGGGCAATCCACAGCAAAGATTATATTTAGGGAGCCACCGGGAACGTAAGGTTCATTTGCATAGTAAAATGTTCTTATCAGTTCCGGCTGCCTAAAAGAACTTAGCAACAAAACCAAGTGGAGGGAATTAAGGCTTTTATTCCCCGTCAATGCAAGGGTTCAAATTAAGAGATGAATAATGAAACAGAAAAGTCCTTTGTTGCAAAAGGTCACCAGTATTCAAAACATGTGCTTAATTGTTACACTTCACAATTAATGCAGAGGTCAGAAAACAGGAATTCAGTTCATTCCAAAAACATCAACATGTTCATAGACTCTTCTATTTTACTCAGTTACTACAGACTCTTGGCATAAGGCTGTGCACAGGTCACACTCCATCTGCTCTGGTGGTGATAGGGAAACTGTGTCAATGCATTCTGTCTCCATGCATTCGTCCTCACTAAAATCACCAGGGGAACAAACACTGTCCCTGTCTGACTCGTGTTGGTGTGCTATGCCTCTGGGGCCTTGTCTCCAATAAGGGTCTGTTCTCAGGGCTTTAGGGATTTTACTAAACCAGGCTGGTTTCTCCTTCCTTGTAAAGCGAGGACTGGTTTTCCCAGGGCCTTTATGCTTCATGCATTTACTAGCATCAATAACTGTTTCATACCTGGAACTTTGCTGGCTTGACTCCACAGAGTTTTTCGTTTCAGCAACTTTCCTGTTGTAGCAATGTCTCTGCCTCTCAGCATTAGGCAGGGCTGTGCTTCTTGGCAGTTTAGTAAAACCTGGTTTGGACTCTCTTTCCTCCCTTGGTAAGAACTCAGGTTTATTATAAAATGCCTTTCCTTTCTTGCTTGGTAAAACTGGGTAATTATTCCTCAGAGACTGTGAGCTTCTCACCAAACCATTCCCTTTGGCTTCTGGCTTAGCTCTCTCTCTTCTGGAGTCAGGAACACTGGAAGAACAGGGCGTGGCACAGCCTCTCACTTTAGAGCTGGCTCTAACAAACCTCCTTGGGAGAGCTGCACAATCAGCCTGGCCCTTCTGGTTTTCACCCCTGTGAACCCTGTACCTGTGGGCTTGCTCCTCTAGGATTTCTTCACTGTTCCTTCTCAGGTCCTTCTCTTTCTCTTCTTTCTCTTTCCTTGGTGAAGCCGTGCTCCTCTTCCTCAAGGCAGCTGGACCCCGTCCTGGATCTCCTCCTGAATCTCCACGTCCACTTCTACTCCCACTGCACAATGCTGCTGGACTGCCTTTCCCTAAGGCAGCTGGACCTGGACCTCTACTTCTCCTCCTCTTGCAAGCATTCAGCTCTGACTTATAAGGAAATCCTTCCTGCCTGACTTCCGGGGTCACTTCCAGGTGCAAATCATTAGGCTTCTCAAGCTCATTAGCTCCTGAATATTCCTTCCTGCTCCCTCTAGCTGTGCCTGAAGGTAATTGCACACCTAGCTTCTTAAAAGAAACAGGATTTCTTTTCAAACTTTCAACTTTATCAACACCCACATCATGACAGTAGGCATCAGAAAGGGGTGGGCCACATGGGCCCTGGACCCACCAAAAATCATGGCATGCATGGCAGGCAGCAGGCTGCCTGTGGCAGAAGAAGAAGAAAAGCTGCAACCGTAATAAAGACCCTTCCTGAAGTCCCCCAGGAGATCAGATCCTCATGGGCAGAACAGGAAGTATCTTTGCTACAATCATGACTTCTCTCCTTCTTCTGCCCATGGGGGAGGGGATCCCCATGGGCAGCCTGCTGCTTGCCAGCTGTGATCATGGCAAAGACCCTTTCTGTTCTTCCAACAGGGATCTGATCTCTTACAGGCAGATGGTAAGGGTCTATGCCATGATCATGGCCAGCAGACAGCAGGCTGTCCACAGGGATCCCATCCCCTGAGGCAGAAGAAGAGAAGCTGCACTCGCAGCAAAGACTCTTCTAGTCTGCACGCAGGAAATCGGATTCCCATGGACAGAACAGGATGGGTCTCTGCCTGCAGGGAAGATCTTGGGGTAAAGTTAAGGCATAGCTTGGGGTAGTGCTTGGGCCCCTCCAAATAAAAAGGTCTTCTGCCACAATTGATTTGGTTCATTGGGTATGAGTAGCTGTACATCATTGGTGTAGATATAGAATGGTGTGTCCATCATGCAAAACAGCTCATCTAGAGGCTTATGGTAGATATGAAATACAATAAGTGACAGGATGGATCCTTGTGGTACCCCACAGTTCAATGCACAAGGTAATGATGTGGCATCGTTGAACAGAACTGACTATTATCTGTCTGACAGATAGGATTTGAACCATGAAAATCTGGTGCCACCGATGACTGCCAGCCATATAAGCATGATATTGCAACGCAAACTGTCAAAGGCTGCTGAGAAATCAAGCAGAACTAGTTTTGAGGTGGATCCCCTGTCACAATTTCTATGGAGATCATCAATCAGGGATATAAAAAACATCTCTGTTCCATACCCAGACCTCAAGCCAGATTGACATGGTCTAGCCAGTTTCTTTCAATTAGCCAATCATTAAATTGAAAGCAGACTCTCTGTAAGATTTTAGGCTTGATGGCACTGTCTGTAAGCCCTGATGGAGACCTTTCATTTCACTGGCAAAGTATGCTGAAAAATCATCACTGGTCAGTTGTGATTGGGAATGCTGATCCTGTTGTGGGGGTTATGGTAGATTGTTTACTATTTTGAATAGCTGCTTGGTTGAATTTTCAGATTTTGAATGCTATGAGAGAAGTATTGTTTTTTGGGAATGTTAAGGATTGGTGGTACATTGCCATGTGTTTCCTACAATTTAGCCTATCCTCATCCAAGTGAGATTTACACCATTTCCTTTCCGATTTACATCATTGATGCCTAAGGACCCATAGTTTATTTATTTATTTATTTTATTTTCTTTCTTTCTTTTTTATATCGCGCTCTTTCAAATCAGTGCAGTTCACATGTATACTAACAGGTACTTTTTATTCCCTTGTCCCCGAAGGGCTCACAATCTAAGGGGTATGTTTACTAAACCGCTCTACTGTGCGGGGCGCACTTGAGTGTGCGCTAAGGTACCTTAGCACACGCTAATGATGCGTTTTTGGGCCCCGCACACATGCGCGCCGCACTAACGGGCCCGCTCATGTGCGCGTCGCACAAATGAGCGATAGAGGCGTGGAAAGGCTCCCTGAGGGCGGAGGAAGGCTCCCCAGGGGCGGAGAGACAGGGTCAATGGGTGGAGAGTGGGAGGGGAGAGGCTCCCCGCACAGGAGCGGGGCTGAAATTAGATGAAAAAAATACCGCGAGTGAAAACCTCGCGTTAGAGCCAATTTAAAGGGAAGAGAAACCATTTCTGTCAGCAATGTACATCAAAACCAGGGAAACCAACAAAACGTGAGCAGTGTGATACATGTGCACAGAACAAAATAGCAAATAAAAATTGAAAATGACCACAACAAAATTCTAAAAAATTATAATCCAGCTGGGCAACAGTGATAGTCATGGAAAACATCAAAAATCACTCCCAAGAAAGCCCCAAAAAAGAAATATGAATTTTAGAAGGGTCTACGCTCCGTCCCCATACAAGGTGAATGATCCCACAGTGGAATTGTGCAGAGCAGACTCATAAACCCTGCTCTGCACAATTTCACTGTGGGATCATTCACCTTGTATGGGGATGGAGCGTAAAAATAATAATTATTATTTTTTACGCTCCGTCCCCATACAAGGTGAATGATCCCACAGTGAAATTGTGCAGAGCAGGGTTTATGACTCCTTTGGACAGGTTTCCTATCTCTAGGGAGTGCACTGTCTCTGTGGCCACAGTGTGGTGCAGTGAACACAGACAGTGTGTTCAGGAGCCAAAGATCACCAGTTCAAGTCCCAGCTGGGGCTCCTGCAAAACCAATCCTCATATTTTACCCACCACTAAACCATGATAGTAAAGACCAACCTTTTTTGCAGATAACATAAGCATGGTCCAAACACCTCTATTTTACCCTACAGAGCACAGACACCAGAAACATGCGCATTACCTAGACCACAGTCCCCTCAATGCAGTCCTGGAGGGCCACATATCATTTAGCTGTGATGCTGTCAGCAATATAAGGCCATGTCAGCATGGTGGCGGAGGGGTACCGTTGGTGGAGGGGGCAGTGGCTGCTGCCCACAGCAGACGGTGGCCTAGCCCCCTTCACGTGGGTGCAGTGCCCTCCAACAGACAGGCCCTGTCTGACAAACAGCCATGGACTCCCCAGGGAATGCACTGCTTTTGTGCTAAGACAGTGGTGCAGCAGACACAGCCAGTGCCTTTAGGACCAGAAGGTCACAGGTTCGAATCCCAGCTGGGGCTCCTGCTAACCCAGTCCCCTTATTTTACCCATGAAGAAAACATGGTAGTAAAGACTGAACCATTATTGCTGAGACTATAAGCATGGGTCAAAAACCTCTGTTTTACCCTACACAGCACAAACACCATAGAAATGTACATTACCTACGGCAGAATCCCCCAAATGCAGTCCTGGAGGGCCAAACACCATTCAGGATCCATGCTGCCTCTAATAAAGATGCCTGTGCTGCATATCTATGCACCACCCCCATGGTATGCAGATGTATGCCATGCATATTCATGAGGGACAGCATGAAAACCCGAACAGTGTTTGGCACACCAGGACTGGAGTTGGGAACCTCTGCCGTAAAGCAGCAGCCAACAGGGCCAGACACACCCACACCCACACCCACAGGCCCCATTGGCTAATGCCTCCTGGAGAGGCAGGACATTGGGCCCTGCGTGCATCTCCCAATACTAGCACTTGCATACCTTAGCAATGCCACCCTACACCTGGGTATACGGTACACACCTATCAAACGTTCCTTATGATTACTGGCAGATAGCAAGTCCTACGTTAAGCACAGTTTGCTCATTGAGCTCCATCATAACAATCTTTCTGATGTCTGCGGTGTGTGCTTCAGGTCTGGTCTCTGACAGTGTTTACCACCCTGGGGAGTGACCCCCAACAGTATTGCGTAGCATATCCATGCCTGTAGTGTGCCCAGGACTGGTGTGGTGGGCAGGGCTGCTAAACTCCTCTATAGTAGCACAATGCTGGCATAGGTGTGGGAGTGTGTGTCTGTCTATACAGTGTGTGGTGGCTGCAAACACCTTCCACAGCCCACACTGCCAGCACTGTTGCCAGTATTGGTCTGCCAATGTGCATAATGAGGAGCAAGGTACCATGGGTATAGCCCGGATAGGGTGACCTGGCCAGGATGCATCTGCACAGGGCATAGGGCACTGGCTGGGACATTGTAGTGCCCGGCAACCACCTACACAGACAGGGTGACCTCAGTATGTCCTGCTGGGGGATCACTCTCACCCTGACTGTGCAGTGACGACAGCATGGCTAGGCACCCCCATAGTGCTGTATAGTATTTTTCTCATGTAATGTTTATGGGTTTTAGTTTGGGGCCCAGTCACTGATTTATCTGCTTGTTGTGTATGCTGACATCCCAGTTCTGGGTGCATGCATTTCCACTGGGAACATGCACTATGGATTAGCTAGCGGACTGTTTGCAGCTGGTATGTTTCTTGATGGAGCGGCTTGCAGGGTGCAGTGGCTGAAGGCTTGCTGCTAGGAGAATATCATATAGTGGTGGGGTGCAGCTTAGCAGATCCAGGCCTAATGTCTGTCTGCTATTGAGTTATGGATGTGTATGGAGCTGCATTGACTGCCCTGTAGGGTGTCTGTTCCCCAGCAGGACCGGGGTTGATGGTCCCCTCTACTGCCACCATTGTAGGGAGGTAGAATGTGGATCTGTTGATAGGAGACCCTGTTTGCTACCCTCAGCTCTGGGGGGAGGGAGGGAAGGGAGGGAGGGGTAGGTGGTGGTGGTGGTACATGGCCCTCCTAGGGGTCCATAGGGGCTACACCTGACTGAGAGAGACAGAGATATCCAAGGTGTTTCTGCAGAAACTACCTATCACACACATTAACACTGCTTTGGACCTCCAGCATGACCACTTTCAGTCATGGAAGGTGCTGTGGACCTGGTGCTGGGCGCCTCACCGCACCCTCAGGGTGAGCACAGTACCCGCACAATGTGACGGTGTGTAGCTACTCTGTGCCAGTAAAACACACGGTCAGTACCACCTACCAGGCCGAGGTGCTGTGGGGGTGCACATGGTCACTTCCCCCTACCAGGCAGGGGTGCTGTGGGGGTGCATTCCCCATCTTGTGTTTATCTGTGGACAGCTGATTTGCATGTGCAGTGCATCATGGGTATGGGTGGGCTAACCCTATCCTGGTGACCACAGCAGACTGTCTGTGTGGTGACGTGCACTCCCTCTGCAGCCAGCCAGGAACTTGCTAGCAGATGTAGGGCTGTAGCACAATAGTTACTTCACTGCCTGTGGAGCCAGAGGTCATGGGTTCAAACCCACAGTGGGGTTATTTGATGGGGCTGCCCAGAGCATTATCTCTTTTTAATGTACATTATTGCTGCCAGCAAAAACACCCTCATCGTACTGTACCCATAAGGTGCCTCAGAGGGCGCTTTATAGGGCGCCCTATGGGTTACCCTATGGTTACCGTCCATATAAGGTGCACTATACGTTATCCTGTGGAGCAACTTATAGGGTGCCCTATGGGTTACCCTATGGTTACCGTCCATATAAGGTGCACTATACGTTATCCTTTGGAGCAACTTATAGGGTGCCCTATAGGGGACATTTTAGGGTGTCGTGGCGGACAGTGCACTTTATAATGTGCCCTATGGAGTGCCTTATAGGGTGCCTTATGCGGCACCTTCAATTACGGCACGTGAGGACCTGTTTGCTGGCAGCAATTAATAAAATACAACTAAAGTGCTGCAGGAAAAAATACATACATTGCAAAGCTGATGCCACAGCCAGCCTTATGTATTAGGCACACTGGGGAGCAAACTCATGACCCCTCTATCAGCAGTCAGTGCCTTACCCATTGTGCTACACTGCTGTTCCTCCTTGCATGTCAGCACACCTACTTATGCTTGTCATTCCTTAAACTGCACAGTGCTGCCATAAAAAACATTGCTGTGACCTTGTGGTACCTCATACGGCACCCTATAAAGCGCCCTATAAGCAACATTCTAGGGTGCCTTGGCGGACAGTGCACTTTAAAATGTGCCTTATGGGGCGCCTTATGTTAACACGCTTTGAGAGTGCGTTTGCTAGTAGTAGTAATGAAAATAAAAAGTAAAATGCCTCCTAAAGCAAACTTACCCATAATAGGTAATGCCTCCACCAGCATTCTTCATTGGGCACAGTGGGGGATTGAACCCATGATCCCTGCACCATTGGTCAGTGTCTTAACCATTGGACTGTGGCTCTGTTCCTGTGCTTGTGCATCAGTGCGCTGCCTTATGCCGCCCAATATTAAAATGCCTCCTAAAGCATTAGCACACCACCTTATGCAGCCCATTATTTAAATGCCTCAGCCAGCTGTCTTCATTGGGCACTGTGGGGTTTGAACCCCTGATCCCTGCACCACTGGTCAGTGTCTTAACCATTGTGCTGTGGATCTGTTCCTGTCGGTATGCATCAGTGCGCCACTTATGCTTTCCGTGCAGCTTTCTCATGCGCTAATGTGTGGGGGGCACATGGGCACCGCGCACATTAGAGCATGAATAATCCCTTTTTTTTTCTGCTTGAAACGCCCACTCCTTATATGGCATCCGCACACTAGCGGGCCGCGCACATTAGCGGGGTTTTAGTAAACATACCCCTAAGTGTACCTGAGGCAATGGAGGGTTAAGTGGCTTGCCCAAGGCCACAAGGAGTGGCCATGGGACTAGAGACTAAGGGAAAACAAAGGAAGCATTTGTATGTAGGATCTAGGACCTTTATAAGTGGGGCCATTTTTTCTAAGGCTATTGCTAAGTGTGTATTCCAGATGTTGATCTGCTCTGATACTGTAGTCATCATTTCATCTACATGGTGGTAGGACAGGGCCTCTAATAAACTCTCAGCAGTCAGATTTCACATCTCTTATTTCTTTCCAAACTCTTATAGTGCCCTTCTGTTTTAGAGTGCCTCTTATAGAAAATTTTATCAGAAGATCTTTTCATGATAAGGGTGATATCTTGAGGTATATGATTGAAATAACTAGCAAAAGAAATTATAAACAGTCAGTTGGGATATGAAAGCCATTTAGTCCCGGATGTGGCTAAGGTCACTCAGGAACGGCGTAAAGCTTTTCTAGAGTTGCGTCCCCGTGTGTTAGCCATCGGAGCACTGTTTTACCTTAAATTTCCCTGTAAATGTCAAATTTCTTTTCAAGCTAAACGTTATTTGTTTTCCGAGATAGATCAATTGGTGAAGTTTCTAAAGGAGAAGGAGAGTCTCGACTAATATAGTTTTATTTTCTTTAGGTATACTATGGTTCTCTTGATTTTGTAAAATTGAGCTTATATTGTATATTTTCCTCAGGGTCTATTGTTTTGTATGAAGCTTCTCCTTGATGTGGACTTGTGGTTATGATTTATGTAATCATTCTTGTATTTTGTTTTTCTGAAAATAATAATAAAAAAAAAAAAAGGACTAGGGCTTTTCAACCTGGAAAAGAGACAGCTGAGGGGAGATATGACAGAGGTCTATAAATTAATGAATGGAGTGGAACGGGTAAACGTAGATTGATTTTTACGGCATCAAAAAGTAGAAAGACTGGGGACATGCAATAAAGCTACAGTGTAATCCGTTTAGTAAGAGAAAATATTTTTTTAACTCAATGCGTAATCAAACTCTGGAATTCATTACCAGAGGATGTACTAAAAGCTGTTAGTGTAGCTGGATTTAATAAAGGTTTTGATAAGTTCCTGGAGGAGAGGTCCATAAACCATTATTAAAGAGGATCCAGGTAATCCACTGCTTGCCCCTATACAAGCAGCATGGAACCTATGGGGTATGTTTACTAAACTGCGCTAATCGTGAATAACGTGTGTTATGTAATGTTAATGATCGTTAGCGTGTCATAACGCGCGTTATGACGTGCTAACGATCGTAATGCCCCGCGGCGTGTTAAAACATCGCAGAAGGTGGAGAGAGGGCGGAGAGAAGGGGTCAATGGGCGGAGAGTGGGCGGGGAGAGGCTCCCTTCACACTAACGCGCTGATTTTCAGAGCTGAATTCCAACGCGAATGAAAACCTGCCGTTAAAGGCATATTAAAGGGGAGAGAAACCATTTCAATGTCAGCAATGTACAGCCCAGGCAGGGAAACCAAAACAAAGTGATAAGTGTGATACATGTGCACAGAACAAAAGGGCACAGAAACACTGAAAATGACCCCAACAAACTGGAAAAAAACAATAACCAAGCTGGCCAATAGTGGTATCAATGAAAAACATCAACCCCTCCCCCCCCCCAAGTAAGCACCATAGCACAGATATAAATCGTGGAAGGGTCTATACTCCATCCCCATACAAAGTGAATGGGCCCACAGTGAAATAGCGCTGCTCTGGGTTTCCTCCACCATCAGACAGGGTTCCTATGGCATGCACATGTCCCGCAACAGCAGGGCGGGCATGTCAGAATGGAAACTGGACAGATGCCGGAGAAGGGGATACAGAGGGCTGCAGGCGGCACATGCTGTGGTGGAGCTGGGCCACAGTGCGGACTAAGGTGATGCCTAGGTGGCCCATACGAATTCTGAAACAGCGAAGCAGCCAGACATCAACTGCTGAAGGCCCAACATGTGCACGAGTGGGTTTCCCAAAGTGTCACAGGGGATAGTACCCAACAGCTACCCCCAAGGGCACGGAACATTTGCAGGCGGGGCTGGGGGGGAGCGTAGACGTCTATGCAGGCACCCCTACCCCAGAACCCGCACCATAGGCAGCCGCCTACCTGCACACTGGATAGCCTGAGACTACGCACCACCAGCTCCACCAGCAGAAGGGCATGTCAGCATGGTGGCTGAGGGATACTGGTGGTGGAGGGGGCAGTGGCAGCTGCCCAGAGCAGACCGTGGCCTAGCCCTGTGTAGGTGGGTGCCATGCACTGCAACAGACAGGCCCTGTCTGACCAACAGTCATGGTATCACCAGGGAATGCACCATCTCTGTGATAAAATGGTGGTGCAGTGCACAAAACCAGTGTATTCAAAAGCAGAAGGTCACAGGTTCAAGTCCCAGCTGTGGTTTCCGCCAACCCAGTCCTCATGTTTTACCCACTACTATAACGTGCTAATACAGACAGAACCTTTCTTGCAGATGACGTGAACATGCCCAAAACACCTACATTGTACCCTACAGAGCACAGACACCATAAACATGCACATTACCTAGAGCAGAGCCTCCCAAATGCAGTCCTGGAGGGCCAAACACCATTCAGGTTCCATGCTGCCTCTGATAAAGATGCCTGTGCTGCATTTCTATGCGCCACCCCCATGGTATGCAGATGTATCTCATGCATATTCATGAGGGACAGCATGAAAACCCAAACAGTGTTTTGCACCGCAGGACTGGAGTTGGGAACCTCTGCCGTAAACAGCAGCCAACAGGGGCAGACACACCCGCACCCACAGGCCCCATTATCCAAAGCCTCCTGGAGAGGCAGGACTTTGGGCTCTGCGTGCATCTCCCAATACTAGCACTTGCATACCTTAGTAATGCCACCCTAAACCTGGGAATATGGTACACAGCTATCAAACGGTTGCTATGAGTACTGGCAGATAGCAATTCCTAGGTTAAGTACAATTTTCGGAGTGAGCTGCATCATAGCAACCTTTCTGATGTCTGTGGAGTGTGCTACTGGTCTTGTGTCTGACAGTGTTTACCAATCTGGAGAGTGACTCCTACAGTATTGCGTACCATAGCCATGCCTGCACTGTGCCCAGGACTGGTGTGGTGGCCTGGGCTGCCCAACACCTCTATAGTTGCACAATGCTGGCAAAGGTGTGGGGAGTGTGTGTCTGTCTATCCAGTGTGTGGTGGCTGCCAACACCCTCCACAGCCCACACTGCTAGCACTGTTGCCAGTATTTGCCTGCCAATGTGCATAATGAGGAGCAAGGTACCGTGGGAATAGCCTGGATAGGGTGGCCTGGCCTGTCCGCATCTTCACAGGGCATAACACAATGGCCAGACATTGTAGTGCCCGGTACCACCTGCACGGACAGGGTGGCCATAGCATGTCCTGCTGGGAGGTCACTCTCACCCTGACTGAGCAGTGACCATGGCATGGCTAGGTTCCCCCATAGTGTTATATAGTATTTCTCTTATGTGATATTTATGGGCTTCCTTTTGGGGCCCAATCACTGATTTATCTGCTTGGTGTGTATACTGATATCCCCGTTCTGGGTACATGCATCTCCTCCAGGACCATGCACTATGGACTAGCTGGCGGACTGTCTGCAGCTAGTATGTGTCTTGGTGGAACACCGTGCAGGGTGTAGCGGCTGGAGGCTTGCTGCTGGAGAATGTCAGATAATGGTGGGGGGCAGCTGAGCATTTCCAGACCTGCTGTCTGTCTGCTATTGCGTTATGGATGTGTACTGCTCTGCATTGCCTGTCCTGTAGGGTGTTTGATCCCTAGTAGGACTGGGGTGATGGTCCCCTCTACTGCCACCATTGCAGGGGGTTGAAAGTGGATCTGTTGGCGGGAGATCCTTTCCCCCACCCTGAGCCCTAGAGGGTGCGTTGGGTGGTGGTATGTAATCTCTCTGGTAGCCACAGCAGAATGTGGGTGTGGTGCCGTGCAGTCCTCCTGTAGCCAGCCAGGTGTTTATTAGCAGCTCTAGCCCACTGGTTACTTCACTGCCCATGGAGCCAGAGGTCATGGGTTCATAACCCAAAGTGGGGTTCATCGATAGGGCTGTCTTAGGCATTGTCTACTTTTATTGTATATTAGTGCTGCCAGCAGAACCACCCTCAGGGTACTGTCACCTTAGGGTAGTACGTCGCCCTATAGGGCACGCCTTACAAGTCGCCCTATAGGGCGCCTTACAAGTCGCCCTATAGGGCGCCTTATACGTCGCCCTATAGGGCGCGCCTTACAAGTCGCCCTATAGGGCGCGCCTTACACTTCGCCCTTTAGGGTGCGCCTTACAAGTCGCCCTATAGGGCGCGCCTTACAAGTCGCCCTATAGGGCGCGCCTTACACTTCGCCCTATAGGGCGTGCCTTACAAGTCGCCCTATAGGGCGCGCCTTACACTTCGCCCTATAGGGCGCACCTTACAAGTCGCCCTATAGGGCGCACCTTACACTTCGCCCTATAGGGAGCGCCTAAATATTCCTATCAAATGGTATATAATATATGACCATGTCAGAGGGAACGTCACTATTGGAACATATTGCATAAGACGGGTACAATTTTCCTGACATATGCATACTTTAACCCGGCTGCAGACTGTGGATTAAAATATTATAGTCGGCTTTCAAAGGATGACTCAGCCAGCCTTATTCATTAGGTACACTGGGGAATTGTACCCATGACCCTTGTACCATCAGTCTGTGTAGTAACCATTGTGCTACAGCTTTGTTTCTGTATTTGGGTGTCTGCGCGCCATCTTGTGCTTAACGCGCAGTAACGTTGCTGCACGGCGCGTTATAGCGTGCGTTATCACTAACGATGTACCGCCCATGTCCTTTTTTGGCATTTCTTCCACTAACGCGGCTCCTAACGCGAATCACACTAATGCAGTTTAGTAAACATACCCCTATGTGTCTTTTTGGGAAATGCTAGGTACTTGTGACCCGGATTGGCTACTGTTGGAAACAGGATACTGGGCTTGATGGACCTTAGTCTGACCCAGTATGACATTTCTTATGTTCTTATGTTCTTTATTGCATCCAGTGGTGCAGCTGAGATTCCCAGATCTCCTCTACCCTGTATCCTTTCCTCGATCACCTTGTTTATTAGCAATGGACCTGCCTGGCAGGTCCTAACTCTTCCTGCTTATCGCACCATAAGAAAGTGCTCATCACACACAAAAACACATCCAATGCAAAAGGACCAGAGCTCAGTGCAAACCACCTCCTGCAGTGCCTCAAAACATTTCAATGCAAACACCTCTTCTTCCAATCTTATGTGCAAATACACATACTTTTTATTTCCCCTGCTATCAGCTGCATAGCTCCACTGATCGGAGTTGAGCCCCAGTGCGGAAACTCAGCATCTCTCCCGCTCTGAGACTCCAGCCCAATCAGGGCTAAGGACTCCATCAAAGACCGCATATATTAGAGGATGCCATCAGGCGTGCCCATGCCTGGAGGGCCCGCGCCTGAGGGCCTCGCCAGAAAGCCCTTTGGCATGGCCCTTAGGCAGGGCACTGAGATGGAACTGCTGAAAAGATCCACCTAAGGAATAAACGGCCCCAGCACTAGGATCTTCTAGCGACAGTCCCGGTTAAGGATGCCTACCCACTCCATCACGGACCCCCACAGAGGCAGCATCTACACAAGCCAATGCCTCGATCTCCAACTCTCAGGCTCTTTCAGTGAAGAACGAGGGCAGGCCATGCTCCGGTTCACCTCGAATCACCTGTCCACCGGACCTCCCACCGACCTTGGCACTACTACACACCAGGTGAGCACCCCAATATCCACCTGTAGGCACTCAACCCAACACAGCCACATACTATAACACAAGACCAAACCAAGAGCCCCCCTTCCCCGAACTCAAACGTCAAGTCAAAGCGAAACAGGAGAATTCACCGGCAAACAAAAAAGGGAAAACAGTCAAACTCCCCTCCGCATACTTCCCAGGAGGCAAACATGTATGCCAATCACCACTATTTCCTGGTCTACCTTACCTTGCTGCTCCTAGCACATCGAACCTGACCCTGCACTCACATACCAACTTATTCATTCCTGCCCAATCAACCAATTTATATACCCTGGATTACTACCCCCCAGATTTACCAGCACACCAGGCAGCCAACACCAAACATAAAATACAACGCTGGTCATGCACCACCACAACAAATCTCAACCAGCAACCCCATCCTTGCATCTGCTATCAACTGCGCACTACTAAATTCTAGATCAATCAGAAATAAGCCAAATACCATCTATGACTACATTTTGGACCAAAAGCTGGACATTATATGCATCACCGAGACATGGCTTACAGACACAGATCAAGTCTTCCTAAACCAAGTTACTCCACCAGACTTCACAGCGTTCAGCTGTCCTAGAGTACACAAGAGAGGAGGAGGGGCAAAAATATTGACCAGAAAAAACTACAGATTTAAAGTTATCTCTACACGCAACTCAGCCGAATCAAGCACAATAATCATATCAAGTCACTACGTCAGCTTTTGTTCACATACAGGCCCCCCAACACCAAGGCAGAGCATCTCTCGGCAATACTTGAATCAAAATCTGCGCATTCAGCAACCAGCACAAACCTCTCATTGCCCTGGGAGACTACAACCTAACCTCTGCACCCACCAAAGATGCCAGCGCCTTCCTCAAAGCCCTGGAAGCACTCGACTACAGACAGATGGTCAATGCTCCGACACACCATCATGGGACTACACCGGACCTTATCTTCATACCAATACAACTAACCAAACAGAACCAGTTCACAAACCCAACATCCACACAAGTCCCTTGGTCAGACCATCATATCCTCACATTCATCTTACACCTGGAGACCCCCACTCACCCCACCGAAGGGGAGAACAGAACAAGAAGATTCAGAGCCTACAAAAAGGAAACTTTCCTGAAGAAAATAATGCCACAAATTCTACAAGAATGTGACAACCTAGACGAAACCATAGAAAAATGGAACCATACCATATCCAAAGCCGCATCAGCTCCAATCAAGGAAAAGCCATGCACATGCAGGAGAACCAATGTCCCCTGGTATTCCAACTCAATCAGAGAAGTAAAGCGCTCACTCAGATGACTAGAAAGGAAATGGAGATGGAACAAGTCGCAGGATACTTTGCACCAAAACAAAGCTGACAACAATATCACACCAACCTCATTATGAAAGCAGCAAATAAACCAAGAGAACTTTTCAACATCGTGCAAAAGCTCACTAGAGACAACCCTCAACACAGCACCCCATCAACTTGACCCCAAGAATTCGCAAACTACATAATGAACAAACAGGCTACTCAAACCCCCACTCACCTCCCTGCGACATGCCACCCAACTTGGACAGAAACCCATCAAACCTGGAACAACTTTAGTATGCCAACAGCCCAGCACATAGAAGACATCATGGACACCCTAAAAAAACAATATCTCCTTCTGACCCATGCCCAGTGGAATGGATCAAGGATGCCAAGGACCAACTAAGCCATCACCTCTACAAAATCGTGAAGGAATCCCTCCAACAAGGACACATGCCACAAGCAAGCTATGATATGACCCATCCTCAAGAACGCAATGCTAAGCACCTCCGACCCAAAATCCTACCGTTCCAACTCAAGCCTTCCATTTATATCAAAGATCATCGAAAAAGCGGTACAAAGACAACTACAGGATCATATCGATCTGCATGCCCCGCTGGACCGCCAACAATATGGCTTCAAACCACAGCACAATGTTGAGACTCTGCTCACATCCCTCTTCGACAACCTACTGAAGGGCCTAGACAGCATAAAAAATGGATTTCTGCTAGTTATTATAGACATCTCAGCAGCCTTCAACACGGTCTCCCACTCCATAATGTTAAATTGTCTACAGGAGATAGGGCTACACAACAATACTATAAAATGGTTCACCTCCTATCTGTGCAATAGAACACGGCAAATCAAATGCGATCAAAGAAAATCAATACAGTTCCCCATCACTCAGGGGATACCTCAAGGATCAGCTCTCTCGTCCATCCTATTCAACATATACATCCAACCCATTTGTAACATTATCAAATGCCACAGGATACATTATCACCTATATGCTGACGACATCATGGTATATGCCCCGATAGACACACGTGCACCTGATATGACTCCTATGACCCAGTGCCTTGAAGATATGAACAACTGTCTCACCGAAAATAACCTGAAAGTTAACTTTGAAAAAACAGAGACAATGTTCATTTCCAGGAACCCCACTTTCAACCCACCCCAAGCCATCAGTATCCTAAACAGAATAATAACACTAAGGGACGAGGTGAAATATCTAGGCATCACCCTGGACAAGAATCTGAACCTACAAAAGCACATAAACAAAACTGCTGCAAAGGCATACCACCGACTGAAACTCATCAGGAGACTCCGACCATTTCTCAGTCAGGACCATTTCCACGCCGTATGCCAAGCGGTCATCACCCCAATATTGGACTATGGAAACTCATTATATCAAGGTCTACCCAAGCAACATACCCACTCACTTCAACTGGTGCAGAACACTGCAGCACGCATCATTACAGGCACAGCCAAACAGGAAAACATCACACCTATACCTCAACAACTACACTGGCTACCAATAATTGCACGGGCGAGATTCAAAGCAACTATAAACATATTCAAGATCATACATCAATGCTCAGCAGATGTCCTTCAAAGCACATTAACCAAGGATACAACTAGCAGACTCAGACAAACTAATGGCAGTAACAGACTCCGCACACCCACAGGGTACCATAAGACAAAACAGGCTACCTCCAATAGAGCTATATCACTCTCATCTCCGGCCCTTTGGAACTCCCTCCCGGATGAATTAGGAGTCCTAAATGACATCAAGGATTTCTGCAAATCCCTCAAAACCCTCCTGTTCACAGAATTCTATAACCAAGTAACACAGAGAACCTCCACCCTATCGGCACGCCCAAATGAGAACTAAGAACTAATTGCCTAAAGTCTATATGTACGTCTTGTCACCCCTCCTCTCCTGTTCAATGTAGACCCACAAATGTGTTGTCAATTGCTTTGATTGAAGGATAAGGTGGTATACAAAACTGGTTATATAAATAAACAAATAAATAAATAAAGCTCGCCACTGGTTGTACTGTAGGGCTGGTACCTGGGGTCTGTTCTGAGCTACTGTGGCCTACTCAGACACCAAAAGCCTGAACCCCAGATGGATTTCTGGTACACGTAATTTCTGCTGAGTTTAAGCTTTAAACCTGCTGATTTCGAAGCAATTGCCTACTAGGTTTATGTGCATAAACATCAAAGCTACTGTTCCCAGCTATGTCTACAAGCAAGAGAACTCGCTCCTAAGACCTTCTCATCCAGACACTGTTCTACTGGTCTTAATGTTTGCAACAATGTATGAACCTGCATACCAGTATCTTTCTCTCACCAAGGAACTTTGTTTAGAGAAGGACCACCTGACAACTATTACCTGATTTGCTGAAAGATGTCAAACAGTATCTGAGACCACACAATCACCGTGCTGTGACGAGGAATTCAGGACAAAGAATTATATGCCTGGCATGAAGGGATGCACACACTACTTAAGAACATAAGACAGGCAATACTGGGTCAGACCAAGGTCCATCAAAGCCCAGTATCCTGTTTCCAACAGTGGCCAATCTAGATCATACATACCTAGCAGTTTCCCCAACACAGGTTCCATAATGCTTGTATTGGGTCAAGCAGTGATATCCTGGGTCCCTTTTTAATAATGGTTTATGGATCTTTCCTCCAGGAACTTCTCCAAACCTTTTTTAAAAACAATTACACTAACAGCTTTTACTACATCCTCCGATAACAAATTCCAGAGTTTGATTACACGTTGAGTGAAAAAAATATTTTCTCTTATTTGTCTTGAATAGTTTACCCTGTAGCTTCATTGCATGTCCCCTAGTCTTTCTATATTCTGATGACGTAAACAATCGATCTACGTTTACTCGTTCCACTCCGCTCATTAATTTATAGACTTCTATCATATCTCCCCTCAGCCGTCTCCTTTCCAGGTTAAAGAGCCCTAACCTTTTTAGCCTTTCTTAATAGGGGTATCCTTCCATCCCCTTTACCATTTTGGTGGCTCTTCTCTGAACCTTTTCTAATAACGCTATATCCTTTTTAAGATATGGTGACCAGAATTGCACACAATATTCAAGGTGCAGTCGCACCATGGAACGATACAGAGGCATTATAATATCCTTTGTTTTATTCTCCATTCCTTTCCTTATGATACCTAGCATTCTATTTGCTCTCTTGGGCGCCGCTGCACACTGAGCAGAGGGTTTTAACATGTTATTCACAATGACGCCTTAATCTTTTTCATGGGTGATGGTTCCTAATGTGGAACCTTGCATCGTGTAACCATAGTTTGGGTTGTTCTTCCCTAGGTGCATAACTTTGCACTTGTCCACATTAAATTTCATCTGCCATTTTGATGCCCAATCTTCCAATTTATCAAGATCCTCTTGCAATTTTCCACAATCCTTATGGGTTTTGACAACTTTAAATAGTTTTGTGTCATCTGCAAATTTGATAACCTCACTCGTTATTCCCTTTTCCAGGTCGTTTATGAATATGTATCACTGTGGACTCACTTTGGACTCACTTTCTATTTTCTGCCACATTCTACCATTTTGCAGTCTTTAATCTTTTGCCATTGTTTGCACTTTATGTGCCTTCCTGCCTGCCTGTCTCCGGCTGGAAAGTGAGACAGTGTGGAAAGCCAAGGACTAACCTCGGGAAGGAACAACAAGACTCTCCCACAGACCTGAGACTCGGTGTTATCAGGCCCCCCCCCCCACGAGCAGCCGATGTTGTACAGCTCAGCCAGCACTACGGGACCATGTGCCATTCCAACAACTGTCTCAGACCCATCCACAATCATCCTCCTGGCAAAGTAAAGGTACAGGTCTTAATTCTCCGGGGGTGGCTCTGGCTAGACAGACAGCTAATTTTCTGTGCTTTTTCCAGGTGCAGAGCGAACCCCTGACTTTGATTGATACTCAGTGATTCATTATCTCTGTAATTGTATTCATAAGGCTGCTTAACTTAATACCTCATAATTCTAATATATTCTATATTTACTTTATTTTTCTAACCAGAATAAAGTCTAATTTATATATATAAATATATATATATATACACAGACTTGTCTCTTCCTCTCTTATGTGGTTCATTGACAGATAGACCCATAGAATTCCAGACAAAAAGGAAAGTAGTATGATTGACATATTATATATATTTATTTATTTACTACTGATGATCCTCACAGTATGAGATACTCCTGGGGAATCAGGCTCCAGCAATCCAGTTTTTCTCTCTTTATTCTCACAGGGTAGTAATGAGAGGCGTCCAAAGATCTTGTTCTTTACTTGAAGGTTGATATTCCAAGCTCAGCAATCAGTAGGCACAAAACAAAACTGCACTTTCGGCCTCTTTTTCTAAGAGCTAAATGAGTGGGAAAGGGGATAGGATGTGTTGGCTTCCTTTCATCCCTTCTTGCTGCAGCTATAGAGGGAAGGAAGATGGGGTGGGCAGGAGGCTGAGGGCTCAGGGGTCCCTCTCCCCCTCCCTAACTCTTCTGCTATAGGTTGACAGGAACCTGAAGGGCATCTGTTAGGTTTTTTAAATTGTAAAATGTTATTACCAACTGTGGCAAATAAAAATAAATAACTTTTAGCTGCAAATTTTTCTAAGTCACGATTCGGGCTGAGTTGAGACCAAAGCATGAAGCACAGAAACCAGCATGTTGAAGATCCAGGCTACCTAGCAACTTCTGCATAGCTGAATGGCTCTATAGGTTTTTATTATAAGGAACAAAAAAGTCTTTGTCAGGAAAAAAACATGCCATAATTCATGTGCATCACAACAGGCCACTCTGTCCCATATATTGCTTCTTTATCCATTTTTCAAATAGATTCAAGGTCAAGTAATCTACAGAATATTATACATGTTAACACCCAAGTAAATACATAAAATCTACAGAAACAAACTGAACTTTGCCTTTTTCTTCCTTGGACTTTTTTTGCCTTTCTATTTTCATATCGCCTCCCCCTGTCTGTCTCCCCCTACCCTCTTTTACTGAATTGTAATGATATATGTCCACTGCCGAAGACCTGGATAAGTCTAGGCTATTTGAACCCAGTGTAAATGTACTGTTTCTTCACTGAGCTGATGAAGACAGCATAACTCTCTAAAGCTTGTCACACATATATGAAGTTAGTCTAATAATAAGGCATCTTCTACAATTTTCAATTACCCCAGGATCAATGTCACATCAGGCCATGCTAGGGAGATAAAGTTTCTAGATGAAATAAATGACTGCTTCATGGAGCAGCTGGTTCAGGAACCAACAAGAGGGGATTCAATTTTAGACCTAGTCCTCAGTGGAACGCAGGAACTAGGGAAGATAGCAAGGAAATTCACTGTTCTAGCATTTAACTTTCACAAAGGAGACTATGATAAAATGAGGAAAATGGTTAAGAAAAGGCTAAAAAGTGTAACTGCAAAGGTTAAGAGTTTACATCAGGCCTGGGAATTATTTAAAAATACTATCTTGTAAGTCCAGAGCAGATATAGTCCACACTTTAGAAAAGGTGGAAGGAGGGACAAACAACAGACATCATGGCTTAAAGGTGAAGTCAGAGAGGCTACTATAGCTAACAGAGAATCTTTCTGAAAATGGAAAAAAAGAGCCATATAATGAAAACATGTTAAATGCAAGGCTTTGATTAGGCAGGCATAAATAGAATTTGAAAAGAAGCTTGCTGTGGAAGCAAAAACACATAATAAAATATTTTTCAAGTACATTCATAGCAAAAAACCTGTGAGAGAGTCAGTTGGACCATTTGATGATATTAGATAATAGAGGGGTAAAAGGGGCAATAAGACAATTCAAGGCCTTCGGAGAGACTGAATGAATTATTTGCTTCAGTCTTTACTTAAGAAGAACTAGGAAACTTATTCATGCTAGAAATGATATTTAAAGATCATATATCAGAGGAATTCAAACAAATCTCAATAAAATTGAGATGACGCAATGCAGCTATTTGATAAAGAGTAGCAAATCACTTGGACCGGATGTCATTCATTCTGGGGTGCGGAAAGAACTGAAATATGAGATTTCAGACCTACTTTTAGTAATTTGTTAACTATCATTAAAATCTATAGTATCTGAAGATTGGAGAATGGCCAATGTTTATTTATTTAGTCAGATTTAAAATACCGCTTTATCATGAAATCAAAGCGGTTATCACAGCAAACAATCGTTGGGGGGGAGAGTGTGCGACATGCAGTGTGAAACATCTTAGAGAGTGTGGTCGAGGGGTGTGAGTGATTTGATTGCTTTAGGTGCAGATGATCTATGTACAGCTATTCGAGACAAGTGAGCTATTTACAATTGAGCTATCTACAATTTGGCTATATGCAGGTCTAGTTACAGTTCGTAAAGGCTTCAGTTTGGCTATGGCGGAGTATAGCTCAGGTGAAGTCCTTGTAATGATCCATGAAAAGCTTTGTTTTTAGTAACTTTCTGAAATCTGTGAGGTCCATGGCAGATCTCAACTCGTAGGGGAGAGAGTTCCACAGGGAGGGTGCCGCCAGGGACAGATCTCTTCTTAAGGTGCCCTGTCTGGATTTGGTGAATTCTCATGGGGTGATGATGAGGTTGGTGGTTCTCCTTCTTCTGGGTCTGGTGCACCTGTCCGCTTTGATGAGAGGTTGCAGGCTGTCTGCTGAGATGTTCTGTCTTATCTTGAAAATGTTTAGGATAACTTTGTATTGTATACGGGAGCCGATTGGGAGCCTGTGGAGGTGGTACAGGATAGGAGTAATGTGGTCCTGTCAGGAGCGGCCTGTTATTATGCAGGCGGCAGTGTTCTGAGCCATCTGAAGTGGTCGGAGGGCCTGTTTTGGTAACCCTAGGTATATTTGGTTGCAGTAGTCGAGTGTAGGGGTGATGAGTGTTTGACAGACTGTACGGAAGTGGTCCTGAGAGAGAATGGGTTTGAGGCATCTGATGGTTCTCATTTTGAGGTAGGCGTTTTTTGTGGTTCTGGCGATGTGGGCCTCTAAGTTTAGGTCTTTGTCGAGCGTCACTCCGAGGTATCTCACTTCAGGCTTTACTGATATTGTGACGTCATTTAGTTTGATGGTGGGAGTCATTGAGAAGGTAGGGTTCCTTGATATCACAAGAGCTTCTGTTTTGTTATGGTTTATGGATAGATTGTTTTCTAAGAGCCAGGTTGTCATTTGCTGGAGACAATTGGCTAGGATGGAGTAATCAGGGGTGTCCAAGTCTATTGGAGTGAATATCATTATGTCGTCGGCATAGATGGTGTATTGGATCTTGTGGTTCTTGATGATGGAGCAGATTGGTTGTAGGTATATGTTGAATAGCAGGGCGGATAGGAATGAGCCTTGTGAGATGCCCTGGGTGGCTTTCAGGGGCTGGGAGGTGTCTGCGCTGCATTTGACTTGTAGCTTTCTGTCAGTCAGGTATGATGTGAACCAGTTCAAGGTGGTGCCGTGTAGCCCAATCTCTTGCAGTCTCGCTAGCAGAGTCGTGTGGCTCACTGTGTCAAATGCTGCGGAGACATCTATGAATATCAGGATGACTCCCATTTTGATGTGCACCAATGTAGCACCAATTTTTTAAAAGGGTTCTGTGGGCGATTAGGGAAACTATAGACTGGTGAGCCTGACATCAGTACCAGGCAAAATGGTAGAAAACCATTATGAAGAACAAAATTACTGAACATGTAGATAGTCACAGTTTAATGGCAGAAAGCCAACATGGATTTAACCAAGAAAAGTCTTGTCTCACCAGTCTCTTAAATTTTTTTGAAGGTGTGAATAAACAGGTAGATAAATGTGAGCCAGTTGATATGGTGTATCTGGATTTTCAGAAAGCCTTTGACAAGGTCCCTCATGAGAGACTCTTGGGGAAATTTAAAAGCCATGGGACAGGAGGCAATGTACTATTGTGGATTAGGAATGGGTTAAAAGTTTTAAAATAGAGAATAGGGCAAAATGGACAATTTTCTTAATAGAGAAATGTGAATAGTAGAGTACACTAGGGATTTGTGCTGGGCCCGCTGCTGTTTAACATACTTATAAATAACCTGGAAATGAGAGTAACTAGTGAGGTGATCAAATCTACAGATGTCATAAAATTATTCAAAGTTATTAAAAAATGATTGTGAAAAATTGCAAGAGGATCTTGAAAAATTGGGCAGATGAAATTTAATGTGGACAAGTGCAAAGTTATGCACTTAGGAAGAACAACCCAAACTACGGTTACATGATGCAAAGTTCCACATTAGGAATCACCATTCAGGAAGACGATCTGAGCATCATCGTGGATAATACTTTGAAACCCTCTGCCCAGTGTACAGATGCGACCAAGAAAGCAAATAGAATGCTGGAAATAATAAGGAAAGGAATGGAGAATATAACCAAGGATATTATAATGCCTCTGTATTGCTCCATGGTGCAACTGCATCTTGAATATTGTGTGCAATTCTGGTCGCCATATCATAAAGAGGATAAAGGAGAATTAGAAAAGGTACAGAGAAAAACAACTAAAATTGTAAGGGGATGGAAGGATACCCCTACAAGGAAAGGCTGAAAAGTTTAGGACTCTTCAACTTGGAAAAGAGACAGCTGAGGAGAGATATGATAGAGGTCTATAAAATAATGAATGGAGTGGAATGAGTAAAGGTAGATCGTTTTTTTAATTCTTTAAAAAGTAGAGGGCATGATATGCCTCAGCAATGGCTATGCACCTCTATGGTGCATAGCCATTGCTGCTGAATTTTAACCCCGGATATTCCCCCTGCTAGAGTCATATGTGACCCCAGCATTGAATATCTGGGGTCGCCGCACAGCCAAAGATGCTGCAGAAGCTAACTGGGCAATAATGATATTGCGCCGCATCTATCTTTACACCAGGTTGCTAATCAGGCAGTAGTACAACATTGCCGCTGTCTGGTGGCATCATGATGGCCATATATGTGTCCCCACCATGTTCTGTCCACCCGGGCCTGACTGTCTGTCGGACCTTGGATGCTGTATGGGTTGGGGATGGTGCAGATCGTACACCACATGCCAGTTCCATAGTGAGCCTGGTGCCACTCCATAGGCTGACCTGGCAACCCATGGCACTAACCTCTGCCACCTTTGATCTTCCACAGACCTGCCAAGGACCCTACCCTCCCAGCCTGGGACAGATGCATCACGGAGAGCCTCACCAACCATAACAGATGATGCCAATGTGCCACCGGGAAGCAGCACAGCCGTAGGAGCCTGTGCATCTGCCAGGGCAGAAGAGCGGTCCAGTGCACTGGCCAGTGCAGAGGGGTGGTCTAGTGTGCCATCCAAGGCAGAGGAGCAGTCCAGTGCACCAGCCAGGGCAGAGGAGCAGTTCAGTGTACCAGCCAGGGCAGAGGAGTGGTTGGGTTCACCCAGGGCAGTTGAGCAGGCCAGTGTGTCTGCCAGTCCTGGGGAGCTGAAGACGGATGATGCCCCATTTGCTGAGCTACAATTCGCCATTCTGGATTACACAGCTACCTGGTAGCCCTGATCCATGTCCATCAGCCTGCCCTGCTGGGGAAGGTGATGACACTGCCAGCATGTCATCGGACATCACTCCACTGCATCGCAGTGCACATGTCAGCAAGCGCCCATGGCCAGCAAGTAGCCCAGGGGCAGGGGACACACATGGGGAGAAATAAAGTATCACTCTGCACACATAGCGTAGTATTGGGCACTTTATTGGTGATTGTGCGTGTCCTATCCTGGTGCTGGTGTGGGGAAGTCAACTCAGAAATTGTCACGTATCATCCGCGCATGGTGGGTCAGTGCCCTGGCCTGCTGCTGGTTCCCAGATTATGCACCATCTGCTTCCTCTGCATCCTCCCACTCCTCCACAGCCGCTGGCTCTGGGTCTGGCACTCAATGCATCTGTGCCAGGTTGTAGTGTATGCAGCATATCTGCTTCGGGCTGTAGAGGAGTTCCCCACTGTTCCTTTTGAAGCACCAGAAGCAGCTCTTCAGCATCCCTATTGCACACTCTATAACCACCCGGATCTGCTAATGGCCACCATTGCACCATTCCTCCTGCTGGCTCATGGAGTGGCACACTGGGGTCAGCAGCCAAGTCCTCAGGTGATATCTATGGTCACCTGGGGGCAATGTAAGATGTAAACATGAGCATGGGACATGCATTGGTTTCAGTCTCTAAGGACAGAGTACACCACACCATCTTCTAGCAGGATGGGATGTAATATCTAATAGTCCGCGACACTGTGGCAGTGAGCAGACACCAACATATGGCTTGTACGGCAGTCAGGCATTTGGAGCAGGGCAATGGGGGACAGTGGCATGGGCTGACCTGTCGGGAGGGGGGCAGAGGCATGGCACGGCAGTGTGGTTGGGGGGTCTGTGGGCTGGAATGGGGGCAGACATGGATGTGTCCTACACGGACTGCCACCAGCCCATGCTCTTCTGCATTCCACATATTGGTGTGTGCTGCCTGCTTTTGGCCACGGGCCTTCCCCTGGTTGTGACCGCAATGTGCATTATGGCCTGCAGTGCACATGGCTCTGCCAAACAGCAGAGCAAGTGCACGCAGTGGTCCTCATGTGTTGCGATACATATGTAACACATATATCATCACCTGTTTGCACTACGCATAACATCATACTACAGCAAACGTATGTTCTGGGACTGTCCTGAGGCTCACACATGTGCACACTCACCTAGCAGCCATGCATCTCTGAGCTGACACCGGCTGCTACCTGTCCCAGGCTGGACTAGGCGAGAACAAATGCATCATGGCAGGATCCCGGGAAGTGGAGACACACATCAGTGACACACAACAGTGAAGGTCATGTTGGCATCAACAACGACCTGAATGTTCATCCATGTGTACCTATGCCTGTTCTAGTTTGCCCTCTGCTCCAGCCTTGGTGCCCACAATGCAATGTGGGTGCAGTCTATACTTCCAAGCATTAATGGGAATGCAGCAACATTGCTGAAGGCCTGAATGGTCTCCTGCCATATCTGCTGTGTCCAGGGGAAGGCTATGAGGTAGTGCATCCTCGCAGCAGGGCCCTGGTGAAGGTACTTTTTTAATGGCTGGCTACAGACTGCGTGATTCCGACAGTCACCCCGATCACATGCTGGAAGCTGCCAGTTGCAAGATATTCCAGGACAGTGGTCACCATCATGGCCACTGGCAGGACTTGGCCTCTGGAAGTGGAGGGCTCCAGGTCCATATTGAGTATGCCGCACAACTCAGCTATTGTTGCTCCATCCAGTCTGTATCTCTAGTAGATCTCCTCCTCCATCAACTGCAGGTAGCTCACCCTAGGTCTGTGTACACATAGGGCATGGTACCTGCATCTCGGGTGCTGGGCTACAGCCTGCTGATGGGTACGCACTGCCTGCTGCATCCTCCACTGTGCCCAGGATGGCAAGTGCTTCTCGACCTCTGGAAAACTATGTGCATGGCCCTCATAGCTTCTCTGCCAGTCCTGCATTGCTTTACGTCTGCACGGTTTGGGTAGAGGCCTGCACACGCTCCCCTTGCTCTACTATGCAATATTCTGCCACTGCATGGGTTCGCCGATCACGATCAGTGGTCGTTTGCACCAGGAAACTTCGCTTAGGCTTATGTGGTTTGTGACATCCAATGTTAGCGCACATGGATTTCGGAAATACACTTTACAAGGGTTTCATGGCAGCACGCCCATGTTACAGCCCTGGGCCTCAGCGCCTGTCACTGTGCGGGTAGCTAGACCTCAACTATTCAAGCCACCTTGTTGAATATCTGGTTTTACAAGGTTATGGTGGTTTTACACATGTAGCATGTGCCTATGGCTTCGAAAATAGGGCCCCAATTGTTTAATTACTGATGTGATCACAAATGCTATCTCTACTTTGCTATTTGCTTGAGAGCACTGCAAAATATTTCTTCTTGTTTGGAAAAGGAGGCTACGTCTGTCATCATAAGAAATAGCTATACAATTATACAAAGGGTTCAGAAGGTACTCATATTTATATGTCAGGTTTCTTCAGGGCTGAGGAACATCCTGCTCTTTTCCTCTCACCATTACCTTAAACAAAATCATGCAGACAAAACTTTGTATTTTTCCTCCTAAAGCTAATTGCTCCCTTTTGCCTCTTTCATCATAGTTAATATTATCTTCCCCCATTTTCCTCAACAAGTGAACCTTAAGGTCATCTTCAATTCCATTTGCACAAAATCAAAACTATTAAAACATGATATTTTTCTCTCTATAACATCACCAAAACATATCCCTTCATTTCTGAACATGCTATTAAGATCCTTATCCACAGTTTCATCACCTCTTGCTTAGACCACTGCAATTTGCTCCTTGAACCAGGAGCAGGACCACAGAAAACACCCACAAACAGGAACGGAAGCCAGGGACATCTTGAACAATTTTCAGAAGACTGTGTTCATGAGAAACTAGCTCAACTTAAAGTAGACAAAGCGATGGGACCGGATTGGATACACCCTAGAATACTGAGGGAACTTGGGGATGTTCTAGCAGCTCCACTGACTGGCCTTTTCAATGCCTTGTTGGAGTCGGGAGTAGTGCCAAAGGACTGGAGAGAGGCTCATGTGGTACCTTTACACAAAAGCAGAAGTAAGGATGTGGTTGAAAACTACAGGCCGGTTAGTTTAACTTTGGTGGTGAGAAAATTATTGGAAACTCTGCTGAAAGAGAAAATAGTGAGGTTTCTGGAGTCCAGTGGATTACAGGATCTGAGGCAGCATAGATTCACCAGAGGCAGGTCTTGTCAGACAAATCTGATTGATTTTTTTGACTGGGTGACCAGGGAGTTGGACCGAGGGAGAGCCCTAGATGTGGTGTATTTAGATTTCAGTAAAGCCTTTGACACTGTTCCTCACAGGCAACTTATAAACAAACTGAGCACCTTAGTTACTGAGCACCTAAAGTTACTGCTTGGGTTAGAAATTGGTTGGTTGGGAGGCGACAAAAAGTACAGGTAAATGGAGCTCACTCTAAGGAGAAGGATGTTACCAGTGGTGTGCCCCAGGGATCTATCCTTGGTCCGATTCTTTTCAACATCTTTGTTAGTGATATATAGTGATAGTGATACATTGACAAATCAAAACAAGCAGTATTACTTATATTTTTGGATATATCGGCTGCCTTTGATTCAATTAACCATCATATCCTTTTTGAAAGACTCAAACAGATTGGTATACATGGCACTATTCTTGCATGGTTCCAATCATATCTAACTGATCGATCGCAACACGTAAAAATAGGAAACCATACATCTAAAACCTATACGCAAAAACAAGGAATCCCACATGGTTCTGCATTGTCACCTCTACTCTTTAACATATATTTACAACCTATATGCCACATCATTTAACAGTGCAAATTAAAATATGCAATTTATGCTGATGATGTTATGATTTATCTCCCTATGGACATAGGGGTATGTTTACTAAACCTTCTTAACGTGCGCGCTGTGCAATTATCGCGCGCTAAGGTACCTTAGCGCGCGATAATGACGCTTTACGGGGCACAAATGTGCCTTAGTGCGCGCTCAAGCGCACAGCGGTGCAAATGAACGCTGAAGGCAGGGAAAGGCTCCCGGAGGGCGGAGGAAGGCTCCCCAGGGGCGGAGAGAAGGGGTCAATGGGTGGAGAGTGGGAGGGGAGAGGCTCCCCGCACACTAACGATGTGAAATCCGAGGCCAAAACTAACGCAAGTGAAAACCTCGCGTTAGAGCTGATTTAAAGGGAAAAGAAACCATTTCTGTCAGCAATGTACAGCAAAACCAGGGAAACCTACAAAAAGTGATAAGTGTGATACATGTGCACGGAACAAAAGTGCAAATAAACATTGAAAATGACCCCAACAAAATAAAAATAAAAATCATAATCAAGCTGGGCAATAGTGATAGTAATGGGAAACATCAAAAAACACTCCCAAGAAAGCCCCAAAAAATAAATATGAATTTTGGAAGGGTCTACACTCCGTCCCCATACAAGCTGAATGATCCCACAGTGAAATAGCACTGATCAGGGTTTCCCTCTCCATTGGACACGTTACCTATGGCATGCACATGTTCCACAACAGCAGGGCGGGCATGTCGGAATGGGCAACTGGACAGATGCTGGGAAAGGGGATACAGAGGGCTGCAGGCGGCACATGCTGTGGTGCAGCTGGGGCACAGTGCGGACTAGGCAGATGCCTAGGTGGCACTTAGGCATGCTGAAACTGAACAGCAGCCAGACAGCAACTGATGAGGGCCCAACATGGGCACGAGAGTGTTTTTCACAGTGTCACAGGGGATAGTACCCAGCAGGTACCTCCAAGGGCACAGAACATTGGCAGGCGGTGTAGGAGGGAAGCGTGGACGCCTATGCAGGCACCCCTACCCCAGAACACGCACCATAGGCAGCCGCCTACCTGCACACTGGATGGCTTGAGATTGCACACCACCAGCACCACCAGCAGAAGGGCATGTCAGCATGGTGGCAGAGGGGTACTGGTGGTGGAGGAGGGCAGTGACAGCTGCCCAGAGCAGACCATGGCCTAGCCCTGTGTAGGTGGGTGCCATGCACTGCAACAGACAGGCCCTGCCGGACAAACAGTCATGGTATCACCAGGGAATGCACTGTCTCTGTGGCAACACAGTGGTGCAGTGCACACAACCAGTGTGTTTGGAGGCATGAAGGTCACAGGTTCAAGTCCCAGCTATGGTGCCTGCCAACCCAGTCCCCATATTTTACCAACTACCACAACGTGCTAATACAGACCGAACCTTTATTGCAGATGACGTAAACATGCCCAAAACACCTACATTTTACCCTACAGAGCACAGACTCCATAAACAGGCGCATTACCTACAGCAGAGTCTCCCAAATGCAGTCCTGGAGGGCCAAACACCATTCAGGTTCCATGCTGCCTCTAATAAAGATGCCTGTGCTGCATATCTATGCACCACCCCCATGGTATGCAGATGTATCTCATGCATATTCATGAGGGACAGCATGAAAACCCAAACAGTGTTTGGCACACCAGGACTGGAGTTGGGAACCTCTGGCGTAAAGCAGCAGCCAACAGGGGCAAACACACCCACACCCACAGGCTCCATTAGCCAATGCCCCCTGGAGAGGCAGGACATTGGGCCCTGCATGCATCTCCCAATACTAGCACTTGCATACCTTAGCAATGCCACCCTACACCTGGGAATACGGTACACAGCTATCAAAAGGTTGCTATGATTACTGGCAGATAGCAATTCCTACGTTAAGCACAGTTTGCTGATTGAGCTCCATCATAGCAACCTTTCTGATGTCTGTGGGGTGTGCTTCAGGTCTGGTCTCTGACAGTGTTTACCACCCTGGGGAGTGACCCCCAACAGTTTTGCGTACCATATCCATGCCTGCACTGTGCCCAGGACTGGTGTGGTGGCCAGGGCTGCTAAACACCTCTATAGTAGCACAATGCTGGCATAGGTGTGGGAGTGTGTGTCTGTCTATCCAGTGTGTGGTGGCTGCAAACACCCTCCACAGCCCACACTGCCAGCACTGTTGCCAGTATTGGCCTGCAAATGTGCATAATGAGGAGCAAGGTACCATGGGTATAGCCCGGGCAGGGTGGCCTGGCCAGGATGCATCTGCACAGAGGGCAATGGCTGGGACATTGCAGTGCCCGGCCACCACCTGCACAGACAGGGTGGCCACAGTATGTCCTGCTGGGAGTTCACTCTCACCCTGACTGAGCAGTGACCACGGCATGGCTAGGTTCCCCCATAGTGCCCTATAATGCTTTTTTCATGTGATATTTCTGGGTTCCCTTTTGGGGCCCCATCACTGACTTATCTGCTTGGTGTGTATGCTGACATCCCAGTTCTGGGTGCATGCATCTTCTCCAGGAACATGCCCTATGGACTAGCTATCAGACTGTCTGCAGCTAGTATGTGTCTTGCTGGAACACCTTGCAGGGTGCAGTGGCTGCAGGCTTGCGGCAGGAGAATATCAGATTGTGGTGGGGTGCAGCTGAGTATTTCCGGGCCTAATGTCTGTCTGCTATTGCTTTATAGATGTGTACAGAGCTGCATTGACTGCCCTGTAGGGTGTCTGTTCCCCAGCAGGACTGTGGTTGGTAGTCCCCTCTGCTGCTGCCATTGCAGAGACGTAAAATGTGGATCTGTCGGTGGGAGATCCTGTTTCCCACCCTCAGCCCCAGAGGGTGGGTTGGGTGGTGGTACATAATCTGCCTATGGGTCAAACCTGACTGAGAAATACAGATGTATCCAAAGTGTGTCTGCAGGAACTACCTATCTCACACACACACACTAGGACTGCTGGAGACCTACAGCATGGCCTATTTCTGCCATGGAAGGTGCTGTGGACCTGGTGCTGGGCGCCCCACTGCACCCTCAGGGTGAGTACAGTACCCGCACAATGTGACGGTGTGTAGCTACTCTGTGCCAGTAACACACATGGTCAGTTCCCCCTACCAGGCCGAGGTGCTGTGGGGGTGCATACCCCATCTTGTGTTCATCTGTAGACGGCTGATTTGCATGTGCAGTGCATCACGGGTACGGTGGGCTAACCCTATCCTGGTGACCACAGCAGACTGTTTGTGTGGTGACGTGCAGTCCTTCTGCAGCCAACCAGGGGCTTGCTAGCAGCTGTAGCCCACTGGTTACTTCACTGCCAGTGGAGCCAGAGGTCATGGGTTCAAACCCACAGTGGGGTTATTTGATAGGGCTGTCCAAAGCATTATCTATTTTTAATGTACATTAGTGCTGCCAGCAAAAACACCCTCAGCGTACTATACCCATAAGGTGCCTCAGAAGGCTCTTTATAGGGCGCCCTATAGGGCACCTTATGGTTACCGTCCATATAAGGTGCACTATACAGTATCCTATGGAGCGACTTATAGGTTGCCCTATAGGGGACATTATAGGGTGCCGTGGCAGACAGTGCACTTTATAATGTGCCCTATGGAGTGCCTTATAGGGTGCCTTATTTATTTATTTATTTATATTTATTTTATACACATTTATATACCGCATTTTCCACAGTTCAGTTGCGGTTTACAGAGAACAACAATTAACAATTAACAAAGCAAGTTTGTTTACAAGGAACGACATATTAGTATAATTAACAGAATATAATTTACAAGGAACGTCATAATATAAGTCTAACAATGTGAACCAGAACATAACAGAATAAACTATGTACAGATATATATATATATATATATGTGTATATATATATGGGAGTAAAAGGGCATAAGATGTGGAGTCATAAGGAGAGTAACTATAAGATCTGTGTTGGATGAAAGGATTTTAATTGGAGCAATCAGAAGCCTGTTTAGCCTTTATCTAAAGCAGGTGGGAGAGTATCTATGTTGTTATAGTGTTTGGTGAACAGATAAGTTTTCAAATTTTTGCGGAGTTCCATGATCTCAGTTAGTGTTCGTAACTCCTCGGGGAGGGAATTCCAGATTGTAGGGGCTACGTGGGAAAAGGCTCTGTTGTTTGTTGATTTATGAGCTCTTGTGTAATCTTTTGGGGGTTTTAGTTTGTTTAATTGACCTTTTCTGTGTGTATGTTTAGGTGGTTCTTTGTGTATTAAGTTACATAGGGGTATGTTTACTAAAAGGCTGGTAAAGTGCGGGCCGCGGTAGAGTGCGTGTGCCGTATAAGGAGTGGGCGTTCCGTCCTGAAGAAGAAAAGCCGTGATTGACAGATGCGCTAAGGTGCGCGGCGCCCGTGTACGCCCCGCACCTTACCGCAACTGAGAGCTGAACGGGAGGCATATGTGTCGCGCTGATCTGCAAACAGAAGAATAGAGCCACAGCACAATGGTTAAAGCACTGACCAATGGTGCAGGGATCAGGGGTTCAAACCCCCACAATGCTCAATGGTTTGCTGAGGCATTAGTTTATGAGGCAGAGAAATACTGGGCCGAATAAATCAGCGCACTGATTTTTTTTGGCGGCACATCAATACTGGCGGGGGCGGTGGCAGCGGCGGCGGCGGTGGCGGTGGCGGCGGCGGCGGCGGCGGCGGCGGCGGCGGCGGTGGTGGGGGGGCGGCGGCGGTGGGGGGGCGGCGGCAGCGGCGGCGGCGGCGGCGGCGGTGGGGGGGGCGGCGGCGCCTATCTGGGAAAAACATATGACCTGAGTGAGTTGTGGCACTCCAGGACTGACTTTGGGGGACTCGGCTGTAGGCAATGCCCATTGTTATGGTTTGTGTGCGGTGTAGGGTAAAATATAGCTGTTGGGACCATGCTTATGTTCTCTGCAATAAAAGAGTGTCTGTATTTTCACTGTTTAGTGGTGGGTAACATGATTGGGACTGGGTTGGCAGGAGCCCCAGCTGGGCTTTGAACCTGTGGCTCTCTGGTCTTACAGGCACTGGCTGTGTCTGCTGCACCACACTGTGGCCACAGAAACAGTGCAGTCTCTGGAGATGTGATACCTGGCCGCACGAGTCAGACACCCTCTCTTCACAATTGTACTGTGGGCTCGTTGACCTTGTAGGGGGACAAAGGTGCAAATAAACCTCACAAATGCCCTCCAAAAAAGGGGAAGAAAACCATAACCAAGCTGCGCAACAGTGATATCAATGGGCAACCTGGAAAACACTCCCAGGAAAGCTCCATTAAACTGCAGTGCTTTTGAATGAGTCTACGGAGCGTAGACCCTTCCAAAAATCATTTCTTTTTTTTGGAGCTTTCCTGGGAGTGTTTTGTATGGTTGCCCATTAATATCACTGTTGCCCAGCTGGATTATAATTTTCTTAGAATTTGTTGTGGTCATTTTCATATCATATTTGCTATTTTGTTCTGTGCACATGTATCACACTGCTCACGTGTTTTAGGTTTCCCCGATTTTGCTGTACATTGCTGACGGAAATGGTTTCTCTTCCCTTTAAATGCGCTCTACCGCGAGTGTTTCACTCGCGGTATTTTTTCCTTGTAAATTCGGGCACGCTCCTGTGCGGGGAGTCTCTCCCCTCCCACATTCCACCCATTGACCCCGTCTCTCCGCCCCTCGGGGCCTTCCTCCGCCCTCATTTCGCCTTTCCACGCCTCTATCGCACATGAGCGCCCCGCAAACGTGCGCGTTTTCGGCGCACGCGTGCAGGGCCCGTTAATTTGACATGCACGTGTACGGGGTGCTTAAGAGCACTTAACTGCATCATTTTAGGGCGCTCAAGTGCGCCCCGCACAAGTGCGCCGTTTAGTAAACATACCCCATAGTGTGGTTGGAGCTAAATCGTATAAGGCTTTGAATGAGGTAATTATTGTTTTGTAAATTATCCTGCTTTGAATTGGAAGCCAATGGAGGGAAGCTAGTATTGGTGTTATGTGTTGGAGTGAGTTAACTTTCAATATAATTCTGGCAGCTGCATTTTGTGCTAATTGTATTCGTTTGATGTTTTGTTTTGATATGCCCATGAGTATTATATTGGCAAAATCAAAATGAGGAGTTATGGTGGCCTGGATTATATTGATGAAATCTTGTGAGAATACAAGAGGACGTAGTTGTTTGAGCGTTTTTAGTTTGAAATAAATTTTCTTTATCGTATTGCTAATGTGAGTTTCCATGGTGAGATGTGTATCTAGTATAATGCCTAGGTATCTTATTTCATTTTTTATTTTAATTTCTTGATTTTGGAGTCTTATGTGTGTTGGTGGGATATAGGATTTGTTTTTAGTCACAATTAGGACTTCAGTTTTGGCGTGATTTATGTGGAGATTTTGAGCTTTTAGCCAAGTTGTAATTTCATTATAGCAGTCCGATAGGAGTTGGAGCGGTAGATTGGTGCCTTATGCGGCACCTTAGGTTATAGAATCACTGCTATAGAAACCTCATCCTTCATTATTCATTTTTAAACCTTTTTCTATTATTTATTTGTCGGAGCTGAGCCGTAGGAGGGACTGGGGAAATCCAGTCCCCCACCAGACTGCTAGCTTCTTTTATTTTATTTTATTAATGGTTCTTCACCAAATCCAATCACTTATCTCAAGCCCTTCATTGACCACTCAGGAAATCGTCGCTCTTCTAGAAATATATCAGCACGACGTGCACGTTTCGGGGGATAATACCCTGTATCAAGTGCTTCCAAAACTTCATAGACATAGGCAACGAAAATCCACAAACGCCGTCTATGCGGCTGAGGCTAAACTGAGTTTTTTGGGCCGTTGTAACCGGAACTAGACATATAGAAGGAACCAACCAATACGAGCTGGGTAAACCCCACTGAAAGGGGAATCCCTGCCCTGATTGGTGAAGGGAGAAATGAGATCACAGGACACTCAACCATTCAATATCTTGATTTAGCCCATTCGGTTCTACCGAATTTAACTTAAAGATCCATTGCTGCTCCAACCTTTGTAATTTTTTTAAACGATCACCACCTCGAGGATCTTCAGGGACGTGATCAATAACTGACCAATGTAAATCTTCAAAACAATGGCCATGTGATATACAATGTGATACAATCGGAGCAGTAAGGACCGTGTGGCGTAAACGAGATGCATGTTCTGAAAGACGGACCTTCATCGGGCATATAGTCCGGCCTACATATAATAAAGCGCAAGGACATACCAAAAAATATACCACATATATAGAGCGACATGTAGTGTCCCAGGATCGCTTGTACGATCGAGACCCTTGTGGATGACACCATTCCACCCCTGAGACAGCTGTCATACAATAGGGACGTCAGACCCGTCTTTGATAGTCCGTAGGGCTGATAAAGGAGGTGCGTTAGTGCTGCAAACCCTAACTGATTATCAAAATTCTTTACATCACCACTTGGGAGACCGTCATACATATAAAATTCTGGAGAAAAATCCCACAGCAGACCTTGTAGCTGAAATAAAATCGTTGGTAGGAGAAGCATTGCAAAATGGTTGGATTACTTTAAAAGAACATCGGTTTCTTATTAATCAATCTCCGAAAATTCCCACTCTATATCTAGTACCTAAAATACATAAATCTTTAAGGGCCCCTCCGGGTCGACCGATAGTCTCTTGTAGAGGTTCAGTACTAGAACCACTATCGATATTTTGCGATAGTTTTTTGAAGCAAGAGGCTTCTCAAGTAGCCTCTTTCATTAGAGATACGATGCATTTTTTGCAGATGTTAACCATAGTGGAGGTTCCTCCGAATGCGATTTTAGTTACTCTAGATGTAATATCACTATACACCATGATTGATCTACATGAGGCACTTGTCCTGCTGGCAGACTGTTTTCAGTTTGCGCCGTCTCGGTTACCTAAACCCTTCTTGCTTCAACTGATCGAATTGGTCTTAACCAAGAATTATTTTCTATCTGAGGGACTCTACCATCAACAGGTAACGGGTATTGCGATGGGGGCTACAAGCGCACCTTCCATTGCTACCCTATATATGGATCGTATGGAAACAGTACAAATTTATAGATCTCCGGTTTTTTCTAAGATTTTACTGTGGAAACGCTTCCTAGATGATGTGTTTTTTATCTGGACTGCTGATTCCTCCTCTCTAACAGATTTTTTAACATGGCTTAATACTTTACGATCTAACATACAATTCACTGCTCATGTTAGCTCATCAACTGTGGATTTTTTAGATGTTCGAATTACCTTATCTGAAGGTCACCTTTCTACAACTCTTTTTCGTAAGACAGTTCAACGTAATAGCTTACTGCACTATCATAGTTACCACCCAGGCCCTCTACGACGGGGACTGCCATTTGGCCAATTTTTGAGACTCCGTCGGATTTGCCATACTTGTGGTGAACAGCGCCCTCCTGAGCCTATGGAAACGGATGAAAATCCTGAGGTTCAGCAGGATTTATGCCTATTTGAGAAACCAAGGAAGAAAGAGAGACTCTATTCCACAGAGCTGAGCATGGAGACCAGCCCAGGGGAGGAGTCCTGCAGTCCTGATTGGGCACACCCTGCCCTTGGAAGGGGCGTGTCCAGAAGAGAACGTGGTTTTAAACCAGAGCATGGCTTTGCTAGTCAGATTAAGAATGAGAATGAGAATGGGATTAAGATAGAGAAGAGAAAGAAGGAGAGGAGGAAGAATGATTGGAAGTCCAGAAAACAGTATGCTGATACTTGGGAACCTGGCATTGGAAGGAGACCTGCAAAGTTCTATTCAGAGGCAGTGAGTAGAAGTCCCAAAGAGAGAGGACCTAGCCCTGAAATAGATAACCGTTGGAAGGCACAGCCCTGGGAAAGGAAGCCTTCAAGGCAGGCACAAGAAAGAAAACAATCATTCTGTGAAGTACCGTTTGAGCCAGAGAGCAACAAACATTCTAACAGATGGAGAACGTTGGAGCCATCTGAAGTCAGAACGGCATGGCAACAAGTAAGTGAATTGCCACAAAGTTTCCAGGCTGAACGTAAAGCTAACTCTCCTGTGTGTGAAACATTAGCAAAAGAGACTAGCAGTTACTCTGATACAATTAATCTAAGAGAGGAGAAAATAAACAGCCTTAAGCCAGAGGGAAGTTGTATAGCTGATAGCAATTCCCTACCTCCCAAACAGCAGGCTGAATTGCTCCTACAGAGTTTTAAGCAGTTTTTAGAGTTGCAAGCTAGAAGACAGCCAGTGTTACCAGAAGCCAGTAATTCCATACAGCTTGAAGAATTAACACAAGATAATACAGACTTACCAGATTGTGAGAGCATGGATTGCACGGTCTGCTGTGTAGAGATGCCAAGCTGAAGGAAACTGCTTTTTACCGTATGTGAATTGAATGCTACGGAGCTGTTGTATTGCCTTGCTGAGAAAGCTCTAATTATGTGCACCTGATTTTCCCCAGCACTGTGAAGGTAACAGTGGCTGAAAGAGGCTGCAGTGAATCTAACTGACCTCTTGGGGGCAAAGTGAGTAATTTGCTTAGAAGTGAAAAGCAGCAATTATACTTTAAGTTGCCTTTATCCTAAGTTTCCTGTTAGCATTTGAAGCACCTATTTTGTTTGCATTTATTTGCCATGTGATGGAACAATATCCTTTACTATAATAAATATTCTGGAAACCCCATAACTACAACTCTTTATTTCGGAGTGAGAGGAGCAGGAACTACAATACCCAGCATTCCCTGGATACAGGTTACTCTCCTCCCTCACGAAGCATCAGACCGCCGCTCCTGTCTTTAGCCCTAAGGCCGGGCAGGAGCGCCGCATACTATAGCAGATTTCAATTTGCATGCTCACGATCTTTGTCAGAGACTTGAGCAACGTGGTTATCCAAGCGCGGTGATCAGAAAAGCAATGAGACGGGCACGTTTTGTCCACCGTGAGTGGTTGCTCGATCCACAATATGCGGGCACGAATTCCAATTCTGAAGATTCCGTCACAGGGGTCCTCCCATATATGGAACAGAGTTCGGCGGTGTTACATATTTTGCAAAACCACTGGTCTATCTTACAACTTTTTGATTGTTTCAAGAAACCCTTACGTTTAGCGTTTTCCAGAGGGCGAAATTTGGCTGATTGGTTGATGAAAACTTCATTGGCAGCAGATCGAATTAACCGCCCACCAGTGACTACTGGTCATTCCCCGTGTGGGTCCTGTCCCTATTGTATAACAGCTGTCTCAGGGGTGGAATGGTGTCATCCACAAGGGTCTCGATCGTACAAGCGATCCTGGGACACTACATGTCGCTCTATATATGTGGTATATTTTTTGGTATGTCCTTGCGCTTTATGTGTAAATCTGTTTTTTATTAGAACAAACATATGCAACGTCAGCAATACACCAAACAATCAACTTCACAGAAAAAAAAAAAACAACAACCATACAAGATGCAGGTGTACATATGATACAGTTTGTATTTTCTCCCCACCCCAACCCCAGAGCCCCCCCTTCCCGGTTTCCCTTGTCCAACAAACCCACGTAAGCTTCTACCCACAGAGCAACAAAGCCAGCAGCAGTTTCGCCCGGCGGGAGGGTACTCTTACACCCGCCAGTGCTCCGTAAAAGAATATGTGCTCAGAGATACAGCACTTAAACAATAACCCCCCTTGACCTATCCCTCCCCCCGTCACTCCCCCTCCCCCCCAACCCTACCAACCCACGCACAGCTTCAATAGCCCAGCACATTAAGAATTCGGCTCCGCTCACGTGGAGACAAAGTATGTATATATGGACCCCATTCTCCCAGGAACTGATCAGTGTCTATAGCCCCACATTTAGCCCCCTGGTGTTCCAGCAACAACAACCGATGCACCTCTCTTATCCACTGACCCAGTGTCGGGCCACGGGGGAGCAGCCAGTTTAACAAAATCACCCTCCGTGCCAGCAAGAGAACCTTACTGAGCCAGCGCCTCGAGCCGCCCCTTAATCCAACCACCCCACCAATTATACCTAGTACCAACACCCCTGGATCCCGATGGATGACACAATCCAGAACGTTGGTGAGCCAGCCCGCCAGGGCCTTCCAAAAGCGAGCCACCTCCGAGCACTGCCACCACATATGCCCCAGATCCGCTCGGGCCATCCCACAGCGTGGGCAGCCGGCGGTGGCCCCACACCCCGCCTTGTACGCCCTACAAGGAGCGAAATGACACCTGCGCAGAATACGGTATTGCAAGTCTCTAAACTCCACCGACTTAAAGCGCCGAGGGATCTCTGCTAACAAAGACCGCATCGCAGCCCCCCCAAGTTCCACCCCCAAATCGTGCGCCCAAGACTCCGCCAGGACTCGTTCCTCTGGGAAGTCCTGAAGAGTGAGGTATTCCCTATGCAAGTTGGCCACCCGGGCCCGTTGCATATTCCCAGCATATAGCAACTCTTCAAGCCGTGAACAAATGGTCACACTAAGGTTCCCCCCATCCAAACCCCGAACATAACTGCGGAGTTGTAAGTAGTGGAACCAGTCCCGGGGTACCAGACCATAGTCACTCTGCAGTTCAGCAAAACCCCGAACCTCCCCTTTTTCATTCACTACCTGTTCCAGCGCCACAATCCCTTTAGTCTCCCAATCGCGAAATGCCCTCCCTAACATTCCCGGTGCAAACGCCCCATTTCCATAGAGCGGCAAAAAGGGGGTCGTCCTAAAGTCCCATGCGTATAAGGTACATAACCGACGCCAAACCCGCCGCATCACCCGAAAAACAGGGTGTCTCCCCACCAGAGGCGGCAGGGCAGCCGCCTTCGCATGGAGGACATAGCGTAATGCCAAAGGTTTCGCCACCTCCTGTTCATAAGCCAGAGGTGTATAGTCTCCGGAGGTTGCTAGCCAGTCGCGCAAGTTCCGTAATAGGCATGCCATATTATAGCTCTTCAAATCAGGCGCTCCTATACCCCCACTGCCCCAGGGTCTCTGCAAAGTCTGAAGACGCAACCGAGGTCTCTTCCCCCTCCAATAAAAGCAATTCAAGTATTTTTCCACCTTGGTTATGTCTCTGCCCGTCAGCAAAAGGGGTAGACTCTGCAACATATAAAGCCATTTGGGGAAGACAACCATCTTGTATAAGGCTACCCTGGCGCTCAGAGAAAGGGGTAGATCACGCCAACCGTACAAACGCTCCGCGGTCTGCAGTCTCAAGACTTCCAAATTAACCACTTGTAGTTTCGTGATATCCGCGGGTAAGTATATCCCCAAATAGTGTAAGCTCGTCCCTGCCCACCTTAATGGAAAAGAGGCCCAGTCTCCAAACAACTCTTGCCGCAGATCTAATGCCTCAGACTTATCCAGGTTCAACTTGAGACCCGAGAATTGCCCAAAATCTGCGACCTCCCGCAACAGGACTGGTAAGGTCCGTTTTGGTGCGCCCAGATACACTAGAAGGTCATCCGCGAAAGCCGAAACCCGGAATTCGTGCACACCCACTCGAGCTCCCAACAGACCTCTGTGCGTCCGTATGCGTTCCAAAAGAGGCTCCAGGGTTAAGACAAACAGAAGGGGAGACAGGGGGCAACCCTGTCGAGTCCCCCTCTGTATCGAAAAATCCTGGGAGAGGGATCCATTAACCAAAATCCGACCGCGTGGGTCTGAGTATAGGAGTTTAATCGCGCTTAAAAAGAACCCGCCGATTCCGATCACCTCAAGCAGGTGATACATATACGACCAGCCGACCCGATCGAACGCCTTCTCAGCGTCAAAGCTAATCAATAAGGCCTGCTCCCCCGCTTCTGCGGACATATATAAGGACGAGATGATCTTGCGCAAGTTTTTCACAATGTGCCTGCCGCGCAAAAAACCCACCTGGTCCTCTTCAATCAGTTGTGGGAGATACTCAGCCAGTCGATCGGCCATGATCTTGGCGAGGAGTTTAATATCCACATTTAAGAGTGAAATCGGTCTATACGATTCGACCAATAATCGATCCCGACCAGGCTTCGGAATCAGGGTAATCACTGCACTATTTTTCTCATAGGGGAATACCTGACGATCAATTAAATCTGAGTAGTATCCGCGCAGTGGCCCCACCACCCGATCCCCCAGCGTTTTATAGAATTCACCTCGGTATCCATCAGGACCCGGGGCCCTACAAGAATGTAGTTTCTTTATGGCCCCCCTAATCTCCTCATCCGTAATTGGACCATTGAGAGTGGCACACTCCTCCTCTGAGAGACGAGGCAACTCCACCTTAGCAAGAAATTTTGCAGCTTGCGTCAGGTCCTCATTGCCCGAACTATATAAAGTCTGGTAGTACTCACGGAATCGGCCTTCAATATAGTCCTGTCCAGACCGGACCACACCCTGAGGGTCCCGCAAGGCCCCAACAGCGGTCTGTCCACGGCTAGTTTTCACTAGCCTGGCTAGCATACGCCCAGCTCGACTACCGTACCGATGGAGTTTGTACCGATAGTATAGTAAGGACTGCTGTGCCCTTTCCTGTAAAAGCGAACCCACTTCCTGCTGCAACCTATGATATTCCCGTTTCTGGCTTTGCGTGGGGCGTTGCACCAACTTCCGCCGCGCCCGACACAGCTGTCTTTCCATCCAGATCAAACGAGACATGTAGGCTTTCTGCTTTCGAGCTCCATATTCAATGATTCGCCCACGCAATACCGCTTTGGCGGTTTCCCAAAAGAGAGTAGGGTCTACCTGATGTTGCCCATTGAATTCCAGAAACTCATCCCACTGTGAGTGTAAAAAGGCCTCATATTGGGCTCCCTGGGTATAACTGAGCGGATAACGCCACAAAGAACCCCCCCGACGGGCCCCCCATCTCACGTCCAACCTAACATAAGCATGGTCCGACACCGCTATCGGCCCTATCTCGACATCGGTTACTTTGGTGAACAATTCTTGCGACCCCAGAAAGTAATCCAACCGGGAACCCGTGTCATGCGCCCTGGATACGTGGGTGTAGTCCCTATCCAATGGGTGCAGCACCCTCCAATAGTCCAATAGATTGTAGCCCTCACATACTCCCCGAATCCACTGAGCCTTCCGATCCCTGGTCAACCCTCGTTGCCCAGAGCGATCAACCGTGTCATCTAACACACAATTAAAGTCTCCCCCCAGAATAAAGGGAATTGAACCAAGGGCACTCAAACATTTATCCAACTTGGCACAAAAATTAGCGTCATAGACGTTGGGAGCGTAAATATTCACCAAGCCTATTTTAACCCCTTTTATGTTCCCTACGATGAGAACGAATCGCCCTTCCGGGTCACATGTGGTACGTTCGACTACCAGGTCCACCCCCCTCCGGATGAGTATCACTACACCCGCTTTCTTCCCGCCTGAAGAAGCTCCATAGACATTCCCCACCCAACCCCTTGCAAGTTTACCGTGTTCTAAGGCACTCTGGTGAGTTTCTTGTAAAAAGGCCACGTCTGCTCTTTGATCCCTGAGAGCGCGCAAAATCTTGTGACGCTTCACTGGGGTCCCTATGCCACATACATTCCACATCACCACTCGCAAACCATCACCCATGACTATCTACCAGTCCGCTAACCAGACCTTGACATACCACCACATATAAATATGGAGAGAGCTCTCCCAGCCTAAAGCTCCCCCCCTCTTCTGCACTCTCACACATTTGTCGCCATCGCTGTGCGCTCCACACGTGCTGTAGTCCATTTACAACCCCCGAGTCCCCCATTGAGCCCAATATGTGCGTACAATCCACCCCTACCCCCTCCCACCCCTCTCCACCTCCCATCCCTCCCGCCCCTTCCCAAGCCCAAACCCCTCCCCACCCCCCCTTACTCCCCCACTGAAGCATCTCCGTCCTCCCCCTCCCCCCATGATTACCTCCTACCCACCCCCCACTAAACTGCCTCTCATCCACTCCCTGGCCTTCTGTGCCAGGCCGAGGTGCCATTCCGGGCGCAATAGGGCTGTCCCGCCCATCCCCCCATGGAAAACCCACTCTTCCGCATGGCCGTCCCTGATGCCACCGGCTCGTGCCGAACAACGTCAGCAGTTCAGGGTGGCCACATGAGATGTAGCCCCATAGAATAAGGCCGGCAGCCCATTATCATCCACAGGAACCCCCCCCCCCTCCCGCACAGTATACCTCCCATCCTCCCAAAAACTGCCCCCCTCCCATTACATACTCCCCATATCCCATCACCAGCAGCAGAACTCCATAGGCAAGCATGGGAGGGAAGGAGAGAGAAGTGAGAGGAGAAGAAACAACAAAGAATAAAAATAGACATCAAATTAAACTCAACAGGAAACAGCAGAATACTCATAATCATGGCAGCAATATTGTCCCATTCCAGAGCTCACAAAGTCCCGGTTCGTAAGCTTCGCTCCTCAGGACCCAGAAAATATACTGCCAATTCCAGCCCCATGGTCAAACAAAGGCCAACTGCAAGCTCCTCAGGGCACGAATCCATTCCCCTCCAAGGGACTCTCCGCAGCGCTAGGCAGTCCCGCCACAAAGGTCTGTGCCGCTTCCGCCGTTTTAAACACTTGAGTCTTCCCGAGGTGCGTTACCCGAAGTACTGCGGGAAACGCCAAGGTGAATCGGATCCCCTTTTTAAATAAGGTTGCACATGTTGGGGAAAATTCCTTCCTCTGCGCCGCCACATGTGCTGAATAATCCTGAAATAACAACACTTTCTGGTTGTCCAAATGCAAGTCTCTATTTCGCCGAAACGCTTGCAGTAGTTGCCATTTGTGCTGAAAATTCAAAATCCTCGCTAGAACGACTCTTGGCTGTTTTTGATGTTCCGTCCGTGGCCCCAGACGATGCACACGCTCCACTTTAAGCTGCCCCACTAGGCCTTCCAGGCCCAACTCTTTGGGCAGCCATGATTCCACCAGTGACACCAGCATGGCATCCGTTTTAGATTCTGGGATCCCCACGATACGCAAATTATTCCGCCTGGAACGATTTTCCAGGTCATCCACCTTGTCCAGCAGCGTGTCCAACTGTTTGCGCATCTGATCCGTGCTACGTGTCCGCTGGCCCTCCTCCTCTTCCAACACCGACACGCGGTGCTCGACTTCATCCAGCCTCTGGCTACATTCAGTAAGCGTTTCTCCCATTGTGTCCAGTCTGCTCAATATAAGGTCGAACTTAGGCTCTAGGAACCTCGCTACTTCCCGGGCGAGCTCCTCTGCCCCCGACTCTGAGCTCTCTCCTCCCGGGGAACGCTGTAGCGGCAGACTGGCAGCCGGGCCCGCAGTGGAGGAGGCCCCAGCTTTCGGCGGTTTCTCCCGCTCTCGGCGCAACGGAGGAGGCATGGAAAGGCTCAAAACTTACTTATGGGCTTTTCGTTTCGTCCCGCAAGAGTTCCGTGTGGTGCCCGACTCCTTACACCGATAGATATGCGCGAAATTTGCAGATTATTAGCGGGACAGCCCCAGAGCGAGCAGAGTCACGTCCTACTCACTCATGCGTCACGTGACACCTCCCTTGCGCTTTATTATATGTAGGCCGGACTATACGCCCGATGAAGGTCCATCTTTCAGAACATGCATCTCGTTTATGCCACAAGGTCCTTACTGCTCCGATTGTATCACATTGTATATCACATGGCCATTGTTTTGAAGATTTACATTGGTCAGTTATTGATCACGTCCCTGAAGATCCTCGAGGTGGTGATCGTTTAAAAAAATTACAAAGGTTGGAGCAGCAATGGATGTTTAAGTTAAATTCGGTAGAACTGAATGGGCTAAATCAAGAGATTGAATGGTTGAGTGTCCTGTGATCTCATTTCTCCCTTCACCAATCAGGGCAGGGATTCCCCTTTCAGTGGGGTTTACCCAGCTCGTATTGGTTGGCTCCTTCTATATGTCTAGTTCCGGTTACAACGGCCCAAAAAACTCAGTTTAGCCTCAGCCGCATAGACGGCGTTTGTGGATTTTCGTTGCCTATGTCTATGAAATTTTGGAAGCACTTGATACAGGGTATTATCCCCCGAAACATGCACGTCATGCTGATATATTTCTAGAAGAGCGACGATTTCCTGAGTGGTCAACGAAGGACTTGAGATAAGTGATTGGATTTGGTGAAGAACCATTAATAAAATAAAATAAAAGAAGCTAGCAGTCTGGTGGGGGACTGGATTTCCCCAGTCCCTCCTACGGCTCAGCTCCGACAAATAAATAATAGAAAAAGGTTTAAAAATGAATAATGAAGGATGAGGTTTCTATAGCAGTGATTCTTGTACATTAGTCTCTAAATTTGCTTCACTTGTTGGGGTGAGATTTATTGGCACCTTAGGTTATGGCACATGAGGGTGTGTTTGCTGGCAGCAATTAATAAAATACAAATAAAGTGCCACAGGAAACAATACCTACATGTCAAAGCTGATGCCTCAGCCAGCCTTAAGTATTAGGCACACTGGGGATCAAACTCATGACCCCTGTATCATCAGTCAGTGCCTTAACCATTGTGCTACACTGCTGTTCCTCCTTGCATGTCAGCGCACCTACTTAAGATTTTCATGTGTTTAAATGCACAGTGCTGCCATCAAAAACAGTGCTATGACCTTGCCATGCCTCATAGGACACCCTATATGGCGCCCTATAGGCCACCCTTTAAGCAACATTGTAGGGTGCCTTGGCGGACAGTGCACTTTAAAATGTGCCCTCTGGGGTACCTTATGGGGTGCCTTATGCAGCACCTTATGTTACAGCGCTTTGAGAGTGTGTTTGCTAGCAGCAGTAATTAAAATAAAATTAAAATGCCTCATAATGCAATATTATACATAAATGCTAGTGCCTCAGCCAGCCTTATTCATTGGGCACAGTGGGGGATTGAACCCATGACCCCTGCACCATCTGTCAGTGTCTTCACCATTGTACTGCAGCCCTGTTCCTCTAGTTGCACATCAGCGCGCCTGCTTATGCTTCCCACGCACGTTACTCGTGCGCTAATGTGCGCGGCGCACAAGAGCGTGAGCGCTAATCCCGTTTTGCTACTTTAAACTGAAACGCCCACTCCTTATATGGCATTCTGCACACTAACGCTGGGCGCACATTAAGAATGTTTAGTAAACATACCCCATAGACTCCCTGGACTTCTCCAATATCAAATCATGCTTCACTAAAATGACGCAATGGCTAAATGAACACAATCTACACATTAACTTCAAGAAAACAGAAGCATTATTTATTTCTAGAAATCAAAAATTTACCCCCCCAACAGAAATAAAAATTGAAAACATAAGCATCCCCATAAAAGATGAAATAAAATACCTTGGCGTTATCATAGACAGCACGTTAAGTCTAACAACACACGTCAGGAATACAACAAACACAATATATAATAAATTAAGATATCTTAAAAATCTAAAACCATTATTATCAAATCTGGACTTCAGATCAGTCCTTCAAGCCCTGATCCTGCCTCACTTAGATTTTAGTAACATAATTCTTCAAGGTATTCCAAAACATGCTTTACACCAACTAAAAGTAGCACAACATGTTGCTGCAAGAATGCTTATAAATGCAGGTCCAACTGAACACATAACCCCTATACTGTACAAACTTCACTGGTTACCTATACAAAGTAGGATAAAATATAAAGTTATCATAACAACATTCAAACTGATAAGAGATATAGCCCCATCATATCTAACTGATCTACTGACAATTCATTCAAGGACCAGAACAGTGAGACAAAGGAACCTGAACACACTACTTGTTCCAAACAACTTTTCAAAACTCAATAAAATTACAACAAATAGGGCATTCAGCTTCAATGCTCCTTTAATATGGAACGCTCTGCCGGATAAACTCAGAGATATCACAGATCTTTCAGCATTTCGAAAAGATCTTAAAACTCACTTATTTATAGAGTACTTTGGAGACTCATTCCCAATAGATGAAATATTTCCCACTTAAACTCATGTATACTCATACTCATTAATTCACAACTTACTTTTTCCTTTTTCTTACTCTATCTTACAATACCCAATTCTCCACATTATCACATTTACTCTTTACACTAATAATTCTAGTGAACTACAATACATTTTTCCTTGCTCAGATAAGATGATAAGATTTTTGAAATTTGTAAATATTTAAATCTGTATATATGTTTAAACTATCTATATACCTAATCAACATTTACTCAGCATTGTAACCCTCAAATTACCATTTTATTATATACAATTTAATGTTCACTTTAATTTCAATTGTTTGAATAAGTTTCAATGTAATGTTCAAGTTTTGTTCTATGTAAACCGCTTTGATTTTTCTGAAAGGCGGTATATAAAACCGTTCAATAAATAAATAAATAAGTAAATATAGCGGAAGGGCTGTCGGGTAAGGTTTGCCTCTTTGCGGATGATACCAAAATCTGCAATAGAGGAGACACCCAGGAAGGTGTAGATAACATGAGGAGGGATCTAGCTGAGCTTGAAGAATGGTCTAGAATTTGGCAGCTGGGATTTAATGTTAAAAAATGTAAGGTCATGCATTTGGGCTGCAGCAATCCAAGGGAGCAATATAGTATAGGGGGTGAAGTATTTTGTCCACTAAAGAATAGCGGGACCTAGGCGTGGTTGTGTCTGATGATCTTAAAGTAGCTAAACAGGTTGAAAAAGCAATGGCAAAAGCTAGAAGGATGCTTGGGTGTATACGGAGAGGAATGGCTAGCAGAAAAAAGGAGGTGATAGTGCCTCTGTATAAGTCTTTGGTGCAACCTCATTTGGAGTATAGTGTGCAATTCTGGAGAACGCACCTTCAAAAGGATATAAACAGGATGGAGTCAGTACAGAGGGTGGCTACTAAAATGGTTAGTGGTCTTCATTATTAAGCATATGAGGACAGACTTAAGGATCTTAATATGTACACCTTAGAGGAAAGGCGGGATAGAGGTGATATGATTGAGATGTTTAAATACCTCCATGGTATAAATGTACAGGGGGAGAGCCTCTTTCAATTGAAAGCAAGTTCTGCTACGAGGGGACATGGGACGAGGGTGAAGGGGGATAGATTCAGGAGTGATATGCGGAAATATTTCTTTACAGAAAGAGTGGTGGATCCGTGGAATAGTCTCCCAGTGGAGGTGGTAGAGATGAGGACAGTATGTGAATTCAAAAAAGCATGTGACAAACACAGAGGATCTCTAAAGGAAACACGGGGATTGTTGTAGTTGTTGATATGGAAGAACAGACTAGATAAGCCATGTGGTCTTTTTCTGTCGTCATATTTCTATGTTTCTATGTTTCATAGTTCTCCCAATACCTGCCTTTATTACAATTTATTCGAAGTTCAGAGCTCACAAGACACAGATAAGCTTATTCCTTTCTATCTCTGCTGGTTTTTTATTGCAAATATAGAATACTAAGGGTTGGTTAAACTTTAGGTATTAGGAAAATTGCTAATTGCTGGTCCTACATTATGTTTGGGGATAGTCAAACAGCTTGATTTCCTTGTGTAGCCTTAACAGTTTCTGAGTGTGCTCACAGTTCAGGTATAAGCCTACTTGGGCAGGGACACTTGGGTTTCCGCCCACCCTACCCATCACCCCATCCACCCCTGGGGATGCATTGCCTATATAGGGGTATGTTTACTAAACTGCAGTAATGTTACATAACGTGCGTTATGTAACGTTAACGATCGTTAAGTAACGTTAACGCGCATTATCGTTACTTAACGATCGTTCACGTTCCGCAGCGTGGTAAAAATGGGCGGAGTGTGGGCGGGGAGAGGCTCCATTCACACTAAAGCGTAGTTACTCACCTGTAACAGGTGTTCTCCAGGAGCAGCAGGAATCAGTCCTCACATATGGGTGACGTCGGCGCCGATGGAGCCCTCGCGGAGCAATTTTCCCCAGCTTTCAAAGAAAGCCTTTGGGAATTGCAGCGCGCATGCGCGGTCCCCTTCCCGCCCAAGGGTGCCATCTTAGCCAGTCAGATGACATAGCTAAAAGACAGCATAAAAATTTGCAAAAAAACTAAAGCAGATTATTGCAACTCCAAGGGGAGGAGGGAGGGTTGTGAGGACTGATTCCTGCTGCTCCTGGAGAACACCTGTTACAGGTGAGTAACTACGCTTTCTCCAGGACCAAGCAGGAAGTCAGTCCTCACATATGGGACTCCCAAGCTTAAGGCTACCGGAGACCCTAAGCACAAAAATGAGCTCCCTCTAGCTCAGCGGTACAGAAGGAAGGAATCTTCACTGAATTATTACCCACCGGTAGCCCCCATCCGGGATGGAGGGTAGGAGTTGCTCAAACCTCGAAGAGATTTCGGAGAACTGCCTGTCCGAAAGCACTGTCCCTGCGGGACTCCCTCTCGAGGCAGTAATGGACCACAAAAGTCTGGCTCGAAGACCAAGTAGCGGCCCGGCAGATGTCTGCCAACGGAACAGAGTGGAGGTAAGCCACTGACGTAGCCTTCGCCCGAACACAATGAGCCGTGACTCGACTTTCTAACGAGAATCCGGCTGCCCCATAAGCCCAAGCGATACAGTCAGCAACCCAGATGGACAGAGTACGCTTGGAGACCGGGAGCCCCAATTTATTGGGGTCAAAAGACACAAAAAGCTGAGCAGCTTTACAGTGCTCCCGCGTACGGTCAAGGTAGAAGTTCAATGCCCTTCTACAGTCCAGGGTATTGAGGACCATTTCAGCTCGGCTGGAGTGTGGCCTGGGAAAGAAGGTCGGAAGTACCACCTCCTGATTGATGTGAAAAGGGGAGACCACTTTTGGAAGAAATTTTGGGTGAGTCCGTAGGACTACCCTATTTTTGTAGAACCAAGTGTAAGGGGGATCAGACACGAGGGCCTGCAATTCACTTACGCGTCTAGCGGAAGTGAGGGCTATCAGGAATAAAGTTTTCCAAGAAAGGAAACGGAGAGAACAGGTAGCCATAGGTTCAAAAGGCGGACAGGTGATCCGCTGTAAAACCACATTCAGATCCCAGTCAGGTGCTGGCGGGCGCAGAGGTGGTTTAAGTAGAAGGAGACCTCGGAGAAACCTCGCTACGAGAGGGTCGCTGGAAAGAGGTCTGCCGTCCACCGGCACATGATGTGCGGAAAGAGCACTGAAGTGAACTTTGACGGAGTTGGACGTAAGTCCCAGATTAGAGAGGTAGAGCAAGTACTGCAAGATCACCGACACCGAGCAGGAGAAGGGATCCTGAGACTGCTGGGCACACCAAGCGGAAAAGCGACGCCATTTAAGGGCGTAGCATTTGCAGGTAGAAGGTCGCCGAGAAGCTAGGACGACCTCTTCCACCTCTGCCGGCAGTAGAAGGGGAGCAAGGACTACCCTTTCAGCAGCCAGGCCATCAGATGTAGAGATATGAGGTTGGGGTGTAGCAGGGACCCCTGACCCTGTGTTAGGAGATCCGGTTGAAACCCCAGAGGGAACGGATCCTCTACCGCTAATTGCAGCAGGAGTGGAAACCACGGCTGTCTGGGCCAGCGAGGAGCTATCAGGATCATGGAAGCTTTGTCTCGGAGAACCTTGAAAAGAGTTCGAGAGACTAGCGGTATGGGAGGAAAGGCATACAGAAGGCTCTTCGACCATGAGAGCAGAAAAGCATCCGCCGCTACTCGAAGGGGATGCGGCTGACGAGAGCAGAAGCGAGGAAGTTGCCGGTTGAGAGGACTGGCAAAGAGATCCATCGTGGGGAGGCCCCACTTCAGAAAAAGTTTCTGAACTACCAAGGGATCCAGGCGCCACTCGTGCGGCTGGAGGATCCTGCTGAGTTTGTCCGCCAGGCAATTTTCTTGGCCTGGGAGATAAACTGCCTTGAGAAGAATGCCGTGGCTGACGGCCCAAGAGCAGAGCTTCTGTGCTTCTCGACAGAGAAGGAAGGAGCCCGTGCCTCCCTGCTTGTTCACGTAGAACATGGCAACTTGATTGTCCGTCTGGACAAGGACGGACTGGTGAGAAGTCAGGTGGGAGAAAGCCTTGAGAGCCAGACGGATTGCTCTGAGCTCCAGGAAGTTGATCTGCTGAGCAGACTCCCACGTGGTCCAGAGACCTTGAGTACATGCCCCTTGGCAATGCGCTCCCCATCCTAGGAGAGAAGCATCGGTCGTCAGCACTTGAGCCGGCGGAGGGGACCGAAAAGGCATTCCGAGCACCAGGTTCGGCCGATGAAGCCACCACTGTAGAGAAGAGGCCAGCGGGCCGGAGACGCGCACTAAGTCGGCTAGGCCGCCCGTGGCTTGTTGCCACTGCTTGCGAAGGCACCACTGAGCAGGCCGCATATTCAGGCGGGCATTGGGGGTCACGTGGACGGTGGAAGCCATATGGCCGAGTAGTCTCAGGAAGCGCCTGGCTGAGACCAGGGACTGGCTGCGAAAACGGCCGGCTAGGTCCATGAGCCGTTGAGCCCTGTCGAGAGGCAGGAAAGCTCGTGCCTGAAGAGTGTGCAGTCTTGCGCCGATGAACTTGAGATCTTGCGAGGGGAGCAAAGTGGACTTTGCGAAGTTTATGACAAAGCCCAAGTACTGCAGAAGAGTCACAGTGCGGTGTGTGGCATTTGTGACTTCTGGAGAGGACGATGCTCTGATGAGCCAGTCGTCGAGGTACGGAAAGACATAGAGGCCGTGAAGCCGGAGATAAGCCGCCACCACCGCGAGACATTTTTTGAAGACTCGTGGTGCGGACCTTCTCCAAAGACCCGGGACGGCTATCGGGGCTATGCGACCTGGCCCTCGCGGAACCAGGAGCGTCCACCGACGCCGCCCTCGCGGGTTTCACCTTCCGATGATGGTCCCCGGAGGGAGAACCCCTGTCGGAGGAACTCCGGCGACGGTCAGAGCTGGAACCTCTGGACGCCGAGGCCTCCGACGAGGTCCGGGTACGGGTGGGATCAGTGAAGATTCGTTCCCGCTGATGCCGCCGACTCCTTAACGCTTTGGAGGACATTTTGCTGCAGGCCCCACAGATCAGTTCCTCGTGATCCGGGCCAAGGCAGCGGAGGCAATTATCATGTGTGTCAGTGAGTGACATATTTCTGTCACACTGAACACACCGCTTGAAACCACTGGCAGCCATCGGGGGAAAAAGGGCCCCTGCAAGGTCAAAGGACCGGGCTGCCAGCGAAAAACCGAAAACGAAACTGACAGAAAATCAGAAAAACCGAAAAATAACAGAAGGACTCGCAACGGCGTCGCGAGTCCGGGCAGGAAAGAGACCGGCGTCGAACCGAAGAAAAAATAGAAATAAATCACGAAAATCAACTTTTTCAGCGGGGACAAGACGGGTACGTCTGTAGGGCTCCGCGGAAAAAAGAAGACTGGCTAAGATGGCACCCTTGGGCGGGAAGGGGACCGCGCATGCGCGCTGCAATTCCCAAAGGCTTTCTTTGAAAGCTGGGGAAAATTGCTCCGCGAGGGCTCCGTCGGCGCCGACGTCACCCATATGTGAGGACTGACTTCCTGCTTGGTCCTGGAGAACGCGCTGATCTGAAGAGCTGAATCCTAACGCGATTGAAAACCTGCCGTTAGATGCACATATGCAGGAGAGAGAAACCATTTTCGTGTCAGCAATGTACAGCCCAGGCAGGGAGCCCAAAAACTGTGATAGTAGTGCTCCATGTACAGCAATACCATAGTGCCAAAGTATGAATGGCCACTATGGCGATGGTGCAAATGGGGCATAGAGGGCTGAAGGCGGGACATGTAGCATGGGCAGCTGGGGCACAGGGTGGACCAGGCGGGCGCCTAGGTGGCACATAGGAACATAGACACCGGAGATCAGCAAGACAGCAGTTAACCAAGGCCAAACACAATCCACCAATATCTACCTGGTCCACCCTAGCCAATAGTCGCTAGGGCACAGACCTGACATCCCCCCAGCCATCCCGCCCCCATGTGGAGGGGACATAATAGTAGTAGGCAGTGATGGGGGGATGTGAGGATGTCCATGTATGCCCCCCCACCCCGGAACCCGCTCCCTAGGCAGGCACCTACCTACACAGTGGATGGCCTGGGACTGCGCACTACCAGCACCGACAGCAAATGGCCACATCAGCTTGGCAGGGGGGCGTGTGCCAGTACTGGAGGGGGCAGTGCCACCTCCCTGCAGTGGACCTAGGCCATGCTCTGCAGCAGTACGTGATGTGCAGTGCAACATAAAAGGTCTGGCTGAGGAAAAGTGCAGGTAGCCCCAGGGACTACCATGCATCTATGGCATCAGTGTGGTGCAGTACACCCAGCCAGTGTGTCCAGGAGCAGAGGGTCACAGGTTCAAGTCCCAGCTGTGGTGCCAGCAGAGCATGTCCCTATATTTTACCCTACAATGCAGATACAACAGCAACATGTGCAAAGCCCAAAGCAGCGGCAAACAGGGGTGCAAACACCCACTCACAGAGGCTCCACAATCCAATGATGCATGGAGCGGCAGGCTGTTGGCCCCAGCAGTGGGATGATGTTATCACCAGAGCACTACTACTACCCCCTGCACAGTTTAGAAATGTTGGCATTGTGCTCAGGACTAGTGTGGCGGGCAGGGCTGCCAACCACTCCTATCTTTGTATAATGCTGCAAAAGGAGTGAGCGTGTTTGTATGTCTATCCATTGTTCTGTGGCTGCCCACACTTCACTGGGCCGAAAATGTCCCACTGTTACCAGCGTTAGCCTGATTAGATGCATAATGAGGAGCAAGGTATTCTGGGTATGGCCCGGACAGGGCAGATTGGCCAGGATGCATCTTCACAGGGTGTGGGGCAATGGCTAGGACACTGTAGTGCCTGACTACCACCTGCATGGACAGGGTGGCCACAGCATGGCATGCTGGGAGGGCACTCACTCTGAACGAGCAGTGACCATGGCAGGTCTAGGTTCCCACATAGCGCTCTACACTATTTGTCTCTAGTGATATATTTATGTTCCCCAGTGCTGGGGTCCCAATCACTGAGATGTCTGCTTGCTGCACATAGTTCCTGGTGGACTGTCTGCAGTTAGACTGTGCATGGTTGGAACACCTTTAAGGTACAGTCTGACTGTGCTATCTGCTTGTTAGTGACAGACAGTGGTGGGAGGCACTTGGGGTTTCCAGACCTAACCCCAGCATTGCTGCTGGTCTGCCACTGTCCCAGTCATAGGTATGGCTCTGGCCTACCAACCCTGGAGGGCTGTCTCGTACAAACAGGATCGAGGTTGCTTCCCTGAGGCAGGGGCACTGTTCTTTACCTACAAAAGGGTGATGTAGGCCCTTTGGGGTATGTAGTGTATACCACTGTGACCTATACAACCACTGCTACACACACCTCATGCAATTCTAGGAACCCCTCTGCCCTGATAACAGCTGCCCATGTCAGCCAGACCCTCACACGGGGTACATACTAATCTGGCTGGTGTTTGGTTCCACAGGGCCACATGTGACTGCAGGATACTTATGGACACCAAATTTCCTTCGGCTGCACTGCACGGAACATCTGTCACACACTGGTAGTGATGGGGATGTACAGCAGAACCTATCTATAGTAGCACATGTACTGCGGACCTAGTGCTGGGCACCCATCCTATCGCTCAGGGTGAACACAGAACCTGCACCTGTAGCTACTCCGTGCCAGTATCATGCACTGTCAGTTCATCTTTCCAAGCTGGGGGACCAGAGAGGTGCAGACCCCATTTGGTGATCAGCTGTAGACAGCTATTCAGCATGTGCATTGCATCATGGGTACTGGTGGGGTTACCCTATCCTGGCACTCAGAGCAGACAATTTGTGCGATGACCTGCAGTCCTTCTGTACCCAGACATTGCTGTGACATACACCATGGGGGTATAGCCTACTGGTTAATACAATGCCATTCTTGGCAGTGTTCATGGGTTCAGTTCCTCATTGTTCCCCCCTCTCATGCCTGTCCTACTCATATAGTGTGCATGCCTGTAGAGGTCATATTTTTGCAGATCTGTGCTTCCAGCCCATAATACCCTCGCCACAATTTCCAACATTCCCTCGGTCCGTCTATCTGCGTCTGTCAGCTGTGTAGAGTCCTGTCTGCCAGTGCAGGCTGCCACCCCATGTCATACCCTTTCCTGCATTGCGCCTCTTCATGCTTGCCTCGCCTGTGCCTGATCTGCATGGCACCACCACTCCTCTCTCCACCCATCATTGTAACTATCCTGCCACCTCTGCCTCCACTGGGGGACATGTATTCCCATTGTCTGCCACCAACTGTTTTTCTGGCACTTTACATTGCCAACACCCTGTGCTATGGTACAGCTGCCCCACCATGTTTGTCATCAGTACTGGCAGGCACATGGGATGCCCGCAGATATGGCAGGTCCAGCGGCTCCCACCTCTCCCTCCTTCACTCACCTGTTCATTGCCTTTCCTGAGTGCTCTATCTAGTGTTAGGGCTACATCTGTCTCTGTTCCGCACAGGTCATGCATGTCATCCTGAGGCACTTTGCAGTCCCTAGGGCACACTAACCTAAGACACCATAACCTTGTTAGGCCACCTTAACCTATGGTTCCATAGCCCAGGGTGCCTTCCGCAGTGCCTTGTCCAAGAGTGCCTAATATGGCGCTCAGCCTAGGAGGCCCTATAGGGCGCCTTATGAGGCACCTTACATGGCACCTTATAAGGCACCTTACATGGCACCTTATAAGACACCTTACAGGGCGTCTTATAAAGCGCCTTGCAAGGCGCCTAACAAGGCGCTTTACAAGGCGCCTTATAACGCTCGTTAGTCTAAGGCGTCTTTTAACGTGCGTTAGTTGTCAGCTTGCTGTAATGATGTACCGCCCATGCCTTTATATGGGCATCTCTACTTTACCGCGGAACCTACCGCGAATGACATTACCGCAGTTTAGTAAACATACCCCATAGTGCCGAAGGTCATGTGCTATGTATAATGAATTGACTCTACTAAGAGAAGACCTGGCTGCCATGCATAAAGAATTGTCTCTACTGAGGGAAGAACTGACTGCAATGAAGCACACCTCTTCTAGGATACAGACTGAACAAAGTCCACCACCGCTCCCACAAAGAGTCAAACACACCAGGAATAAATCGATCACAGTGTGTTCGGGTAGATTGCGATCTGTGACACAGAGACATCCTATAAACCAAGAGATATCCCTGCATAATGCATTCTCTGCCTTGGTTAATGAGGATGCCTTATCCAAAGAAACTGAATGGCCCTTAGAGGAGTCAGTCAATGCCCAATTTCCTGCTAAAGCACCAAATATGAAAAAGTCACCAAACAGAAAACTACTACTACTTGGAGATTCCATCATCAGAGATACCAACTTGGGAACACAGTTCAAAGGAGAGAAGAAAGAGTATTTACTCACCTGTAACAGGTGTTCTCCAGGAGCAGCAGGAATCAGTCCTCACATATGGGTGACATCGACGTCGATGAAGCCCCTGCGGAGCATTTCCCCAGCTTTCTATGAAAGCCTTTGGGAATGCAGGCAGGCATGTGCGGTCCCCTTCCCACCTAAAGGTGCCATCTTGCTCAGTCAAATGGCATAGCTAAAAAACAGCACACAAAAATGTAAAAATTAAACTATGTACAACTGCAACTCCCAGGGGAGGAGGGAGGGTTGTGAGGACTGATTCCTGCTGCTCCTGGAGAACACCTGTTACAGGTGAGTAACTACTCTTTCTCCAGGACCAAGCAGGAAGTCAGTCCTCACATATGGGTGACTCCCTAGCTCTGGGCTAACAGGAACCCAGGCTGAACAAGGGAACTCCCTCTAGTCCCAGCATCAAAGAAAGGCTTTTCACTGAAAGAACCTCCACCGATAGCCCAACGGAGGGCTGGAGGGCAGGAGTTGCCTAAACCTCAAAGAGATTCCGGAGTACTGCCTGGCCAAAAGCACTGTCCCTACAGGACTCCCTCTCCAGACAGTAATGGGCCGCAAAGGTCTGGCTTGAAGACCAAGTTGCAGCCCTGCAGATGTCTACCAACGGTACAGAGCGGAGATGAGCCACTGAGGCAGCCATTGCCCTGACACGATGGGCCGTGACCCGACCCTGCAAAGGAAGGTCAGCTGCCCTGTAAGCCCAGGTGATACAGTCAGCCACCCAGATGGACAAGGTACGCTTGGACACAGCTAACCCCAAATTATTAGGGTCAAAAGATATGAAGAGCTGAGTAGCTCTTCTATGCCCCTGCGTACGGTCAAGGTAGAAGGATAAGGCCCTCCTACAGTCCAGGGTATGCAGAACTGCTTCAGCCTGGCTTGCATGAGGCCTAGGGAAGAATGTCGGAAGAACCACCTCCTGGTTGAGGTGGAAAGAGGAGACAGCCTTTGGGAGAAACTTTAGATGAGTCCTAAGGACTACCCTGTTCCTATAGAACCGGGCCTGAAGCTCACTGACTCGCCTGGCCGAGGTTAGGGCTACCAAGAAGAGTGTTTTCCAGGACAGGAAGCGGAGAGGACAAGTAGCCATCGGCTCAAAAGGTGGGCGAATCAGTTGCTGCAAGACCACATTCAACTCCCACTCAGGAGCTGGAGGACGGATTGGAGGCTTTAGCAAGAGCAAGCCTCTAAGAAACCTGGACACCAAGGGGTGAACCGACAGAGAATGTCCTTCCACCAGTGAGTGGTGAGCTGCTAGAGCTGAGAGGTGGACCCGAACAGAATTGGACTTAAGTCCTTGATTGGATAAGTGCAGCAGGTACTGAAGCAGTACTGGTACAGCACAGGAGAAAGGATCTTCTGTACGTAGCTGACACCACACAGAAAACCTTTTCCATTTCAGGGCATAGGTTTTCCTAGTTGACTGCTTTCTAGAGGCTAGGACAACCTCCTCAACTTCCTGAGGTAGGCCCCAGGGAGCCAAAACTACCCTTGCAGCCTCCATGCCATCAAATTGAGAGCTCTGAGATTTGGGTGCAGAAGGGAACCCTGATCCTGAGAGAGAAGGTCGGACTGCAACCCGAGAGGCAGTGGGGGATCCACTGCCAATTGAAGCAGAAGCGGGAACCAAGGCTGTCTCGGCCATCTGGGAGCTACCAGCAGGACTAAGGCCTTGTCCTGAAGAATTTTGAACAGGGTTTGGGCCACCAGGGGCATGGGAGGAAACGCATACAGGAGGCCCTGGGACCAGGAAATCAGAAAATCATCTGCTGCTAGCCTCAGACGATGCGGTTGCCTGGAGCAGAACCTTGGAAGCTGTTTGTTCAATGGACTGGCAAACAGATCTATGGATGGAAGTCCCCATTTCTGGAAAATCTGAACCACTAAGGGATGGAGCTGCCATTTGTGGGGCTGCAGAATCCTGCTCAACCTGTCGGCCAGGTAGTTTTCCTGGCCAGGGAGATACACAGCCTTGGAGGAACACAACGTCTGAGAGCAAACAAGCAAAGGGCCTGTGCCTCCTGACAAAGGAGCCTGGACCCCGTGCCGCCCTGCTTGTTCACATAAAACATGGCTACTTGGTTGTCTGTTTGAACTAAGACAGACTAATGAGCCAGGGTTTGAGAGAAAGTCTTGAGGGCTAAACGAATAGCCCTGAGTTCCAGTAGATTGATCTGCTGCGTGGCCTCCCAGGGAGACCACAGGCCCTGGGTGCACTTGCCCAGACAATGAGCCCCCCAGCCTTGCAGGGAGGCATCTGTGGTCAACACCACTGTGAACCCAGGAATCTGAAAAGGCACCCCTTGCAACAGATTGGGTGGGTGCAGCCACCACCGAAGGGAGTTCAGGAATGGTCTGGACACCCTTACTTTGTCTCTGAGGCTTCCTGTGGCCTGTGTCCACTGAGTTCTGAGGCACCACTGTGCAGGCCTCATATGGAGCCGGGCATTGGGGGTCACATGTACTGTCAAAGCCATGTGGCCAAGAAGCCTCAGGCAGAGCCTGGCGGAGACCAGTGACCTGCTGAGAAACTGGCTTGCCAAGTTTATCAGTCTTTGGGCTCTATCCTCTGGCAAGAAAGCCTTTGCCAGCAGAGTCCAGCCTTGCTCCTATGAACTCCAAGTTCTGGGAGGGGAGCAAAGTGGACTTTGCGAAGTTTATGACAAAACCCAGGTTTTGAAGAAGAGCAATAGTTCGGAGGGTGGCTTGTCTGGCCTCCTGGCACGTCTGACCCCTGATGAGCCAGTCGTTCAGATAGGGGAAGACAAAGATACCCTGATTTCTCAGGTAGGCCGCCACCACTGCCAGGCATTTGATAAATACCCTGGGGGCGGAGGTGAGGCCGAAAGGCAGTACTCTGTACTGAAAATGGTTTCCTCCCACAATGAACCTGAGATACTTTCTGTGGTGTGGATGAATGAGGATGTGAGTGTACGCATCCTTTAAATCTAAGGAGCATAGCCAATCTCCCTGCTGGAGGTAGGGCAGAAGTGTTCCAAGAGTAAGCATCTTGAATTTTTCTTTCTCTAGGAACTTGTTGAGATTTCTGAGGTCGAGAATAGGCCGGAGGCCACCAGTTCTTTTTGGTACGAGAAAGTACCTGGAGTAGAACCCTTGACCTTGGAGGTGGGGAGGCACAGGCTCCACTGCCTTGTCTCACAACAGACCTTGGAGCTCCTGAAGGAGAAGATCTGTGTGTAGGGGAGGCCTTGGAGGCTCCCCTGGGAAGTGTGGAGGAGGCAGCTGTTGGAAGTGTAGCATATAGCCCTTGTGGACGATGCTTAACACCCAACTGTCTCCAGTGATGAGTGGCCACCTGTGGGCAAACAGGGTAAGTCGACCTCCTGTGTAGGGTTGGGAGAGCAGGGACGGAGAGGCTATGCCTAAGGAGTCAAAACCCCCCACAATGCTGAGTGGGAGCAGGAGCCGGAGGCTTGGGGGTCCTCTGCCTACGGGGCCCATTCCCTTGCCCCTTGGCCTGCTGACCCTGTGGGGGAGCTTGGGAGGCCTGGTACTGTGGGTACTGTTTGTAGGCAGTGCCCTTCCTTGGGTAAAAGGGCTTTTTACCCGAGCCCTTCTTTTTCTGAGAAGGGGCAGAAGTCTTTCTACACAGCCTTGTTCTCGTGAGGTGCTCGGTTTCGAGCTGTGCGGCCTTCTCGGTCATGGGCTTGCCAAAAAGGTTCTCACCTTGGCAAGGGACATTGATCAACTTGTCCTGAACCCAAGGCTCGAGGTCCGATGACTGCAACCACGCCCGGCGTCGAGCCGCGATGCCGGCTGCCGCAACATGGGCCGAAGCCTCGAAGCCATCGTAGGCAGCGCGGGACATTAACTTAGAGCATTCCCGTATCCCCGAGGACAAGGACTTGAACCTCTGCAAGGGTTCCCCGGAGAGACCAGCAGAGAACCCGGCCAGCTCCTTGGCCAGGTCTCGCAAGTACATGCCCATGTACAGCTGGTAAGAATGGACATGGCAAGCAAGCATCGAGCCCTGGAAGCACTTTCTACCAAAACCATCCAGGTTCCGGGCCTCCCTACCAGGGGGCACCGCAGAGTGCATCTTTTGACTTTTTAGACGATGCATGGTCGATTCCACCACCATGGAATGGTGTGGTAGCTGCGCCTTTTGAAAACCAGGGCTCTTCTGGAGTCGATAAATGGAATCGACCCACTTGCTTAGAACTGGCGCCGAGGCCGGTGCCTCCCACATCCGGAAGAGGAGCCATTCCAGCATCGAAGGAACCGGAACAGTAAAGACCTCCATCGGAGGAGAGTCATACTGGAGGGCCTCGAGCTCTTTGGCTCGAGGCTCCTCCTCGGGGTCCGCAGGGATAGCCAACGCAGTGGCCATATCCCGAACGAACTCCGAGAACCAGGTATCCTCCAGAGGGGATCTACTCCGGGGCTCAGACTGCGGTGAGTCCGACGGGACGCACCGAGTCCGGAAGGTATCAGGGGACTCCTCATCCTCCGTCTCCCAGGCGGACTCGTCCGATGAGGAATCGGGGTCCGACCGCGCGGGGCCTGTGAGAACCCGCCCCGACACCGAAGGCACTGGCGTCGATGCCCTCGGTCCCGAACGGGAGGTCGAGGGTGACCGCGACCGAGGTCGACCTCGAGCCTTCATGGTCTCGAGTATCGGCTCGTTCTCCGGGGTCGACGTCGACGTTGATGTCCCGGTGGTCGGGGCAGATGCACCAGACAGGCTGGCCATCAGCGCCCGCTGCTGATCCATGAAGGCAGACAATCTGCACTCCAAGGCTGTCAGCCTGAGACCCAGCTCAGGAGACTCAGCAGCCACCGACTCGGGCCCCGGCGGCACCGGGCCCGACGTCGGCTCTCTGGGAGAAGAGTCCATGAGGACTACAGGACGTACGTGTCCAGCAGACTCCGGCTCCACACGAGGTACTTTTGGCGGCTTCTCCTGTTCAACGGGCCCGGGACGGCGGTCGGGGGTCCGAGACCTAGCTCTCGAGGAGCCAGGGACCTCCTCCGATGCCGCCCTTGTGAGCCGCTTCCTCCTCTTTCATTCCCGGTCGGGGGACCCCCTATCTGAGGAGCCCCGACGGTGCTCGGGATCAGATTCCCGAGATGTCGAGGCCTCAGACGAGGTCCGGGCCCGGCCGGAGGCCGAGTCGGAGAAAAGCTTTTCCTTTTGGTGCTGACGACTTCAAAGCGCCTTGGTGGACATTTTTCCACATGGTCCACAGGTCTTAGGATCGTGGTCCGGACCCAGGCACCGAAGACAGCAGTCGTGTGTATCGGTGAGAGACATTAGTTTCTTGCACTAATAACACTTCTTGAAACCACTGGAAGCCATCGGGGAAAAAAGAGTCCCCACAAGGTCAAAGGACCGGCCTTCCAGGGAAAAAGAAAAAAAGGGCGCGAACGCCAGCCACGAAGGGCAAAAACCGAAAAAAGAAGATCGGGCTCGATACCGGCGTACTGAACCCCGTGGGAGGGGAACCGGCATCGAACCAGAGAAAAAATAGCGAAGGAATCGCAGAAAAATCCAACTATTTTCCAGGAGGACTAGGACTCACGTCCGACAGGCTTCACGGAAAAAGAGACACTGAGTAAGATGGCACCTTTAGGCGGGAAGGGGACCATGCATGCATGCCTGCATTCCCAAAGGCTATCATTGAAAGCTGGGGAAATGCTCCGCAGGGGCTCCATCGACGTCGATGTCACCCATATGTGAGGACTGACTTCCTGCTTGGTCCTGGAGAAAGTCAAATGCTTCCCAGGCTCCTTAGCTGGCAGGAATACATACCAAATTATTGATGTACTTAGCACGGAAAGCAAACACTCCAAACTTGATGCTGTCATCCACTTGGATACAAATGACCTGGCTAGAAATAGTGCCTCTACAGTCCAAAAGGACTTCCAATCTCTGGGAGAAAAACTCAAGCCCATTGTTAACACTGTAGCATTCTCAGAAGTTCTACCTGTTCTAGGTAAGGGGGCAAAAAGGCTAAATCACATTAACAGCTTTAATACATGGCTCTAGACCTGGTGCAAACGAGAAGGATTCAGATTTACTGGCGATTGGGAAAACACATGGACCAACAAGAAACTATACTGTGCTGATGGACTACACCTCTCTGTCGCAGGGAAAAGAATCCTACGTGAAAAATTCAGGCAGTATGTCGATTTGCATTTAAACTAGAAGAATGGTGTGACGGACGGGGAAGGTCAAGTTCTGGACATCACCCCCTGCAAAAGCAGAATAACAGAAACAGCCACACTTTTAAACAACACATCAAAAGCAACTGGGAAGAAGTGGGTAGAAGAAAATCAAGGCAAAATACACACAAGCCAGTTAAATGCTAGAAAGCAATGAGCACAAATGCTTGAAGCTTAGCCAACAAACTTCCAGACCTGGAAGCCCTAATGGTGGAAATGGACTTGGACATTGTGGCCATTACAGAAACATGGTTTAATGAATTGCATGATTGGGATATAGCCATACCTGGCTATAATCTATTCAGAAGAGACAGAGAAAATGGAAAAGGGGGAGGAGTAGCCTTGTATGTCAAAAGCAATATCAAAGCTACTGAAATGCAGGGTGCATGGGGAAAAGAAGAAGCGCTCTGGATCATGTTGGAAAGAGGAGGTGGCACTGTCATCCATACTGCTGTAATCTACAGACCTCCGACTCAAATTGAAGAGATAGATAACAAATTGATTATAGATATTGCCAAGATAGCAACAAAGGGGGAAACGATCATATTGGGTGGCTTTAATCTACCCAATGTGGATTGGATTACTCCTTCTGCAAATCTGGAAAGAAGCAAAAAAATTGTGGACGTTATCCAAGATGCGTTACTTAGACAAATGGTGATGGATCCAACCAGGGAAAGCTCAATGCTGGATGTCTGCCAACTTCTTACACCTCAACTCCTCCAAAATGGCAGCCATTTGATTTTCTCTCAGAGGCCCTTGTTCTACAATTGCCCCCTTGCTCTCAGACGCCTCCATTTTGTTGGTCTCTTCTCTTCGTTACTTTGGCGTTACACCTGACTCCTCTTTGTCGTTCTGGGAACACCTCTCTTCTCTTATTCATCATTCTTTTCATTCTTTAAGATAAATCCATGCTGTTCATCCTTTTCTGCCTCTTCCTTAACCACACTCCTTCTTTCCCTGGTCACCACACGTATTGACTATTGTAACTTCACTCTTGCCGGCCTCCCCCAATACCAGGTACACACATCTCCAACTTCTTCAAAACACTGCTGCCTGTATTCTTACCCATGCCATGCACACAGATCACATCACCCCCCCCCCCCCCCTGCTTATTCACCTCCACTAGCTTCCAATCAATTTCCGGATTCAATTTAAAATACTCATTTTGGTCCACAAATCATCCACACTGGCACTCTCCAATGCCTCTCCGATCTCATTCTTCTTCATGCCTCCCCCCCCCCCTCCCACCAGCATCTTTGCTCTATTCACACAAATCATTTGCATCTTCCCTTCACCTCTCAAGCACATTTGGAAACTACCCATAACTCTGCAGTTTTCTTCCTTGGCCCCGCCCTCTAGAACTCTCTCCTGTCTCCACTCCTCCTGGAACCTCCATAATAACGTCAGATCTATGTTAAAGACCTACCTGTTTCACCTCCCCTTACACCCCGCTCTCCCAAGGACCCTGCCCCCTTTCCTCCACCCTCTCCCACCTTCCCCCCACTTCTGATCCCCCTGATCCTTGCTGGGGATTCCCCGGTTGTTCCAATGAAGATAGCAGGAGTAATCATCCTCCACTCCTATACTGACTGTGGAGACTTACAAATGGCATCGATAACCCTAGCAATAGTCTCGCAGTACTAATGCTATGGATTGACCCTTAGCAATAGTGCCATGGGTACTTTTGTCCTAGATTGGCCACTTTTGAAACATCTTATTTTTAAAGTAACTTTTAACCACTGATACCTTGTCCTGCTCTGAGGAAAAAGAGACCATTTAAGTCACTCAGGCAGGAATGTTGTCCTGTAAATCTTCCAGGAATTGTGTTAAATTAAAATCACCTGAGGTTGTAAGACATCATAATCACCCAGTGATTCGCCAGTTCCCTTCCTCCTGCCTGGTCCTGCTGGCCAGGCAGACGATGCCAAGCCAGGCCCCAGTGCCCCTGGTCCCTGTCTCTACAAGCATCTCTGACACCAAAAAGAAAGGCCCAGACCAGTTCATGGACATCCCATACTTCCAGTGCATTGATTGCCCTAAAATCTCACACAAAGGCTAACGTTTTGTCCAACAAATTGTTCTGGCTCAAAACAGGCATGGCACACAGTGCAGTCAATAGTACACACTGTAGATCATTCACTGTCCAACATGTCCTGTGCCATGATTCAGGGGAAGTGTTCATCACAGTAGGCAATGGCCACCACTAGACAGGTAAACGTGGATCTGTAGTTTGGCTGGGTACACCAATAAAACCGCACTCCCCAGTCCACTAATCGGGTGCAGAGAGGCACAAACTCTTTCTGATGAGCAGTAACATTGGGCGAGTAATCTTGGAAAATCAGCAGCTGCTTGCCAGATTATGTAGTTTTCCGCTGGGTACGGGAGGCACAGAGCACCAGCTCCTTTTGTTGATAGTTTAAGAAGTGGGTGATTACTACTCAAGGCTTGCAATCACTTTCCTGCAAAGGGCCCAGGCGATGTGCTCGTTTGATAAATCCACCACCACTTAAGTGACTTGCATGACTTGTCTGGACAGACACCGAAACCGGTCTTCCAGGGCTAGCAAGTACCATGTCCATCATCTTTGGGTCCAACAGGTTGCTCCTTGTTTTGCACCAACTTTGCCATCTTGATGGCTCGCCACCAAGTCCCTGGAGGATAGGGAGGTCGAGTGTCACAAATACGGTGAATTTAGCCATCTGGAGGCAGTTTAGGAATAACAGGTATGATCATTTTCAGGTGAGGAGCCCTGGAGCTGAAAAAAACACGACTGCCCAGGCTCACCACATCATGTGACCCCCCTTGGATTGTTATGATATTAATTTGTCAAAACAGTTGCAAAAGGGGTGAAGAGGGATTAAGATGTATTCGTTGTCCCTACCATTTAATCTTAGTGTGTGTACAAACAGGGCCACTGCAATGCCTTATGGACCTTGCCCAAGGGTTTCTGCCAGCCTAGGCAGAAGCCCTGGCCGTGCCACCCCTCACCACCCATGCACCAAGTCGCACCACCTCTCCTCATACTGAGCTGCGCTGCCGCTGATTCTAGCAGCAGGGTCAGGAGCGGCTCAGTGGCAGTGGCAGGCCATGTGCTTTGGCACACATGGCCTGCCTCTTCTGACCTCTCTGACACAACTTTGGTGGGACAGAAGCAGCAGGCTGCTGCCATCAAGCCCAGCTGACCCCACCGCCAGAATCAGTGACAGCAGGGGGTGACATCATGGCGTGGCTCGGGGGGGGGGGGGAGGGGAGGGGATGGCAGGCCATGTGTGCTGTGCGCCCACAGAGGTCTACTGCCCTAGGCGGCCGCCTAGCCCACAGTGGATGGGCCGGCCCTGGGGCCTTGGGCAAACTTCAGAGAATGGGCCCCCTCCTGTTTGCATCCTCCCCCCTGTTTGCAGACCCCCCCACCAGCAGAAGAGAAGGCCATGACCATGATTGTGGTCCAGATGCAAGCTGAATGCCCACAGGGATCCCCTTTCCTGCAGGCAGACAGAAGGGATCTTTGCCGCGATCACAGTTATTGCCTTCTCTTCTGTTCACGGGAGATGGAATCCCCATGGTCAGACAGCTTGCATCTGGACTGCAATCACATAGAAACATAGAAATATGATGGTAGAAAAAGATCATATGGCCTGTCCAGTCTGCCGTTCCATACCATCTACTATAGTCCCTTTTTTTCCTTTAGAGATATTCTGTGTTGTGTCCCATGCCTTCTTGAAATCAGATACTGTCCTGGTTTCTACTATCCCCACTGAGAGACTGTTCTACGCATGTACCACTCTTTCCATAAAGAAATATCTCTGTATATTACTCCTGAGTCTATTGCCTTTCGCATTCATCTTGAAAGAAACTCTCCTGCTGTGCATTTATGCCACAGAGGTATTTAGACATTTCTACTACTACTACTACTTCTCATTTGTATAGCACTACAAGGCGTTTGCAATGCTGTACAGAGACATGTAAGAGACAGTTCCTGCTCTAAGAGCTTACAGTCTAGTCAAGACAGACAACACAACAAGTGGGGACTGGGATATATCTAAGGGAATGTTAAGGAGGTGAACAGGAGACTAGGGGGATCAGGATCCAAAAAAAGTCTCAAGGAAGGGAGTTTTTAGCCTGGATTTGAACAGAGCCAATGATGGAGCCTGATGTACTGACTCTAGTATTTTCTTTCAGGCATACGGAACAGCAAAGTAGAAAGATCGAAGTTTGGAGTTGGCACTGAAGAGAAGGGCACAGATAGAAGGGATCTGCTAGAAGAGCGGAGTTCCCAAGAAGGAGTGTAGGGAGAGATAAGAGAGGAAAGGTAATGAGGAGCAGCTGAATGAAGGCACTTATAAGTCAGTAGTAGAAGTTTGAACTAGATGTGGAAATGGATAAGAAGCCAATGAAGTGACTTGACATAAGTATAGCGACATTGGTGGAAGATTAGCTGTGCAGCTGAGTTTTAAACAGATTAAAGTGAGGAGAAATAATTCAGGGAAGATCAGCGAAGAGGAGGTTACAATATTCTAGATGAGAGGTGACAAGAGAATGGATAAGAGCCCCTATCATATCTCCTCTTTCCTGCCTTTCCTCCAAAGTATACACATTGAGATCTTTAAGTCTGTTCCTATATACCTTATGACAGAATCCATAGACCATTTTGGTAGCCATCTTCTGCACAGACTCCATCCTGTTTATATCTTTTTGAAGATGTAGTCTCCAGAATTGCGCACAGTACTCCAAATGAGGTCTCACCAAAGACTTATACAGAGGCACTTTCACCTCCTCTTTCCTGCTGGTCATTCTTCTTCCTATGCACCCAAGCATCCTTCTGGCTTTTGCTGTGACCTTTTCTACCTCTTTAGCCAACTTAAGATCATCAGAAACAATCATGCCCAGGTCTCACTCTTTTTTTTTGTGGACAGAAGTACTTAATCATCTATACTGTACCCCTCCCCTTGGATTTTTGCAGCCCAAATGCATGACTCTACATTTTTTAGCATTAAATCTCAGCTACCAAATTCTTGTCCATTTTTCAAGCTTAGCTAGTACCACCTCATGTTATATACTCCTTTCTGGGTGTCTACTCTATTGAAGATTTTGGTATCATCTGCAAAGAGGCAAACCTTACCTGACAGCCCTATTACAATATCACTAATAAAAATGTTAAAATGAATTGGGGCAAGGACAGTTCCCTGCAGCACACCACTGGTTATAGCCTTCTCCTTAAAGCAGGCTCGATTTACCTATACCCTTTGTCGCCTCTCCCTCAACCAATTTCTAACCTAGTCAATCACCTCAGGATCTATTCCTAGGATGCTCAATTTATTTATAAGTTATCTGAGTGGAACGGTGTCAAAGTCTTTACTGAAATCTAAGTACAGCTATGTCCTTCCCTTCTACCCGTGGGGACCTGATCTCCCATGAGCAGAAGAGAAGGGCATGGCTATGATCACAGCCCAGATGCAAGCTGTCTGCCCATGATCAGGGTCTCTTTAACCTATGGGCATCAGGACAGTTGGGCCCCTGTTGTTCAGAATTTCAGGGCAGCTGTCCCTGTTGCCAATGGGGACATATTTGAATAGTGCTATGGGATAACAAGAGATTTGGCAACCATTTTGACCAAACGTACTTATTAGAAAAAGCTTATGAAATATATAACGATATCTGTAGTAAAATATATACTGTAGTTTGTAACTTACTTTGTATGATATAGGATATATTACCACAATATGGGGGGTATTTTAGAAGCTGTTTTCACAAGTTAGATGTCTAAAAACAGGCATTAAGAAGTGCAAAGCCTGGAGATGCCCCAGGGACCATTTTAGAATTCAGGTAGATAGATATCCGAGCACTAAAACATCCATGTAGAATAGGGGGCATGGTGGAAGCATGGCCAGGGCAGAGCAAGGACGATGCTCATCACAATACTGTTTAAGGAGAACTATTCAGGCAATTGGTAACAGACCCCACATGTGAAGGGACCATACTGGACTTGGTGCTTACCAATGGTGAAAGTGTTTCTGATGTTGTAGTGGGAGATCATTTTGCATCCAGTGATCACCAGATGGTGTGGTTCATATTAGGACTAGGGCTGTTAGAATCCATTCCAAGGTGAGGATCTTAGACTTTAGGAAGACTAACTTTGCGAAGATGGGCCAATACCTCAGGGAGTCGTTAGTGGGATGGGAACAGCTGGGGGATGTAGAAAAACAGTGGGCAAAACTAAAAGGGGATATTTTAAGGGCAACCAACCTTTTTGTTAAAATGGTAAATAAAGGCAAAAGGAAAAGGAGACTGCTATGGTTTTCTAAGGAAGTAGCTGAAAAAGTGAAGAAAAGAGGGAGGCCTTCATGAAATACAAGAGATCACAGAGAGAGGAAGACAGGCATCTGTATTTGGAAAAACTTAGAGAAGCTAGCAAAGTAGTCAAGAAGGCAAAGATTCAAAAGGAGGAGGAAATAGCCAATGCAATAAAATGGGGGGATAAGATATTTTTCAGATATATTAGTGAGAAGAGGAAGGGCAAGAGTGGTATTGTCAAACTCAAGGGTGCAGGGGGGGAATATGTAGAAGCTGATAAGGATAAAGCGGGATTGCTTAACAAATATTTTTGTTCTGTGTTCACAGATGAAGAACCAGGAGCAGGACCTCAGAAAACACCCACAAATAGGAACAGAAGCGAGGGACATCTTGAACAATTTTCAGAAGACTGTGTTCGTGAGAAACTAGCTCAACTTAAAGTAGACAAAGCGATGGGACCGGATGGGATGCACCCTAGAATACAGAGGGAACTTGGGGACGTTCTAGCAGCTCCACTGACTGACCTTTTCAATGCCTCGTTGGAGTCGGGAGTGGTGCCAAAGGACTGGAGAGAGGCTCATGTGGTGCCTTTACACAAAAGCGGAAGTAAGGATGTGGTTGAAAACTACAGGCCGGTTAGTTTAACTTTGGTGGTGAGTAAATTACTGGAAACGCTGCTGAAAGAGAAAATAGTGAGGTTTCTGAAGTCCAGCGGATTACAGGATCCGAGGCAGCATGGATTCACCAGAGGCAGGTCTTGTCAGACAAATCTGATTGATTTCTTTGAGTGGGTGACCAGGGAGTTGGACCGAGGGAGAGCTCTAGATGTGGTGTATTTAGATTTCAGTAAAGCCTTTGACACTGTTCCTCACAGGCGACTTATAAACAAACTGAGCACCCTAGGGATGGACCCTAACGTTACTGCTTGGGTTAGAAATTGGTTGGGTGGGAGGCGACAAAGAGTACAAGTAAATGGAGCTCACTCTGAGGAGAAGGATGTTACCAGTGGTGTGCCCCAGGGATCTGTCCTTGGTCCGATTCTTTTTAACATCTTTGTTAGTGATATAGCGGAAGGGTTGTCGGGTAAGGTTTGCCTCTTTGCGGATGATACCAAAATCTGCAATAGAGTAGACACCCAGGAAGGTGTAGATAACATGAGGAGGGATCTAGCTAAGCTTGAAGAATGGTCTAGAATTTGGCAGCTGGGATTTAATGTTAAAAAATGTAAGGTCATGCATTTGGGCTGCAGCAATCCAAGGGAGCAATACAGTATAGGAGGTGAAGTACTTTTGTCCACTAAAGAAGAGCGGGACCTAGGCATGGTTGTGTCTGATGATCTTAAAGTAGCTAAACAGGTAGAAAAGGCGACGGCAAAAGCTAGATGGATCCTTGGGTGCATACGGAGAGGAATGGCTAGCAGAAAAAAGGAGGTGATAATGCCTCTGTATAAGTCTTTGGTGCGACCTCATTTGGAGTATAGTGTGCAATTCTGGAGACTGCACCTTCAAAAGGATGTGAACAGGATGGAGTCGGTGCAGAGGGTGGCTACTAAAATGATTAGTGAGCTTCATTATAAAGCATATGAGGACAGACTTAAGGATCTTAATATGTACACCTTAGAGGAAAGGCGGGATAGAGGTGATATGATTGAGATGTTTAAATACCTCCGTGGCATAAATGTTCAGGGAGAGAGCCTCTTTCAATTGAAAGCAAGTTCTGCTATGAGGGGACATGGGATGAGGGTGAAGGTAGATAGATTCAGGAGTGATATGCGGAAATATTTCTTTACGGAAAGAGTAGTGGATCCATGGAATAGTCTCCCAGTGGAGGTGGTAGAGATGAGGACAGTAACTGAATTCAAAAAAGCATGGGACCAACACAGAGGATCTCTAAAGGTAAAAAGTGGACTGTTGTAGTTGTTGATATGGAAGGACAGACTAGATAGGCCATGTGGTCTTTTTCTGTCATCATGTTTCTATGTTTCTATGTTTCTAAGAATGGCACAAGCATGTCTCGCCCTGCTTGGTGTAACATCCATACCTGCTCCTGACTACAAATAAGGTGACAAAAGTGCTTGTTTCATGGATGTAACTCTTTCAGTTGAAAACACAGAATGCATGTAAATGCATACTCCAGTCATATTACTGGCCTTCCATCACAGGCCAGAACGTGGAAGTCTCATAGCATAGTTGCCCCCTTTCCAAAATGCCCCTGCAAGCACATCCAAGTACCCGGTTTTGAGACCATGTGATTTAGGGACAGCCACATCTGTAAAATGACCGACACCTGTGCATGTACGCACACCACACCACTGGGAACCTCCTTCTCCTCAGAAGGAGCTCCATTTACTTGTACTCCATGTCGCCTCCCACTTAACCAATTTCTAATTCAGTCACACTTTAAGATCCATCAATAGGGTGCTCAGTTTGTTTAAAAGTCGCCTGTGCGGAACAGTGTCAAAGGCTTTACTGAAATCTAAGTACACCACATCTAGGGCTCTCCCTCCATCCAACCCCCTGGTCACCCAGTCAAAGAAATCAATCAGATTTGTCTGACAAGACCTGCCTCTGGTAAACCTATGCTGTCTCTGGTAAACCTATGCATGCAATCCATTGGATTCCAGAAACCTCACTATCCTCCCTTTTAGCAGCCTTTCCAATAATTTCCTTACCACAAAGGTTAGACAAACCAGCCTGTAGTTTTCAACTTCATCCTTACTTTTGCTTTTGTGTATAGGGACCACATGTGCCTTTCTCCTGTCCTCTGGGACCACTCCCAATGCTAAAGAGGCACTGAAAAGGTCAGTCAGTGGAGATGCTAGAATGTCCCCATGTTCCTTCAATATTCTCAGGTATATCCCATCCAGTCCCATTGCTTTGTCTACTTTTAGTTTAGCTGGTTCCTCATGAACACAGTCCTCTGAAAATCTTTCAAGATCCCCGTCACTGTGGGTGTTTTCTGAGATCCTGCTTCTGGCCCTTCATCTGTGAACACAGAACAGAAATATTTGTTAAGTAATTCCGCTTTATGCTCATCAGCTTTTACATAGTCCTCCCCTTAACCCTTGAGTCTGACAATACCACTTTTGCACTTTTTTCTCTCACTATCTTATCTGAAGTAGTTCAAAATTAGACAAACGCCCTCAACTCTTACCGTACACTCCCCTGTACTCAACCATACCAATGAGGCTGAATGACAATGAAAGTTGGCAATATATATAGGTGAATGCAAGTTAGACAATAGAAACCAGTCTGTGGCATGCCCAGACCACTACAAAGCAATTGCAGTGCAAGTAATGTAGCAGGAAAACGGAGAGAATGAACCTACTGGCATAAGATGCAATGCAGCACTACATACATGGCAGTAGACGACCTCCCGATGTATGCACATTGTGAACATCTCAGGAACTTGACTGTATAATGCTAAGCAAGGACATGATCCCAGTAGAACAGGCCCCCATAGCTAACTACCCAAACACTTCCCCTGCACTATTTAAAAGCCATTGGAATAATAGCAGTCAGCAGTGCAAGTACCACACAGACATGCCCAGAAACACCATCAGTGCTCCCTACAACTGTGCACATTTGAGGATACCAATGCTGGTGCACCTGGGAATGGCATACTGTGCTTTGCACAGCTGCCCTCCCTCTGAACTCCCCTGAGTACTGACAGGGGAGTGTCTGGACAGGGAAATGATTGCGGATATGTCCTGCTCACCTCTGCCAGTTGTGAGAGATAGTGAGTGATAGCTACCTCCTATGACCCTATTAGGTGACTGCCTAGGGTGTTAAGATTTAAGTTGCCTTTAATACAAAAAGAGGCTTGTAGTCAAGTGGTAAGGCAAAAGTAATATTAGGGCTTTATTCCCTGCCCTGAGGGGATATTCCTGGGATACAACAAACAATATGAAACAAAAAGAACTGCTGCACAGAAAATATCTTCTTTCCTTCAGGCACCATCAGCTGGTTGCTTTGCACACGCTCAACATAAAGATACAATATTGTCAGATAAACAAATTGTACAATCCATGGGCACAGGGTCAGAATTATAGCTGCTGTTCTCCCACTGCGTTAACTCAGAGTCACTTACAATTGCATATGGGTCACACTCTTCACAGCTGCTGTCTTCCTTAAAACTCTCCTGTGAGTCATGGGCTAACTTTTCTAGAAAGGGCTCTTTAATCCAGGGCTCTGAATGCCTGGTATATTAAAAGCTTCCTTCTGGCTTTCCCTTCTTCTCCACGCTGGTGGAATTACTGCATAACTTTCAGTATCAAAGTTACTTCTGGTGCCATGCCCTTGCCTTTCAAACCAAACAGAACTTCTTGCCTTTTCTTTAGCAGAGCTAGGTTCCCACCTCTTAGCTGTGGTTCTGTCTATTATATCTGGGCTTCTGGCAGCTCTCTCCTGGGCTCTCCAACCACCAGGAATCCTAGCAGGGTCCTGGGCATGGTGCTGGCTGTTTCCTGCTCTGTTGCCACACCTACTGCTTCCTTCCCTCAATGGATTTCCTCCAGCATGACGTGTGTTCACTGGATGCTGGCTTAGTCCTCCCAGATCACTGCCCCTACTGGCCTTCCCTGGTTCTACCCTGCAGCTTTTATTCTTGTTCTCTTTGCATGCTGCCTGGGTTTCTGAGAACAGGTGTTCCTGATTAGCCTTCCTGCTTCTAGCTACGTCAGGACTAGTGCAAGGACATTTTACTCTAATGCCGTTCTGCTTTTCTTGTGCTGAGTTTGTTTGCTGCTCAGCTAATTCTACATGTGCTGGGTTTGTTTGCTGCTCAGCTAATTCTACATGAGCTGAGTTTGTCTGCTGCCCTGCTGATTCTGAGGTAAGTTCCTTACTTTACCCTAACTCCATGGGCTCTGTGCCAGCTGCTGTGTCACAAATCCCCCCCCCCCCTCTTAAGATATTACGGGATGGGGAACAACCATTCCCACAGCACGTAATCTTTTCTGGACTCTTGACATTCACACTGGACCGGCTAGCTGCTGCTGTTTTCTCCTGCCAAGATTTTATAGAGCACATACTCACTGATCCACTCTTGACATTCACACTGGACCGGCTAACTGCTGCCGTTCTCTCCTGCCAAGGTTTCAGTACATTTACATGGTACACCTGACAACGTCCCCTGTCATTCTCTACCATATAAGATACTGGTCCTTTATGTTCCACTATCGTATAGGGACCTTTCCACTGGGCCTTAAACTTCGGCCCAGGGTCTGCAACCATTACTACAACACAGTCGCCTATGGCCAGTTGTTGTGGTTTCTTGCCCCTATCATAATACCGCTTCTGGTACCGCTGGCTATTCTACAAATGCCCTTCTGCGGCTTGAGAAGCCCTCTGTAAGCGACTTCTGAGCTCGCAGAGGAACTGAGGCACTCCCATTACTTCCCCTTCAGGCTTGACCCACTGGTCCCTTAAAATGTCCAGGACTCCCCTTGGGGCACGGCCAAACATCAGTTCATACGGAGAAGCCCCTAGTGAGGCTTGTGTACATTCTCTACTAGCGTACAAAGCGAACAGGAGCATAATGTCCCAGTCGGTCATTTTCCCATCCAGCCCCCTTCTTAATATCTGTTTTAGGGTCTGGTTGAAGCATTCCACAAGTCCATTGGTCTGTGGATGATAAGCGGCAGTTTTTATATGGGGGATGCCAAAAGCATCCCATACCTGGGCTAGGTATTTCGATACAAAATTACTCCCCCTGTCAGTCAGCATTTCCTTTGGGAATCCCACCTCGCAGAATAGCTTGATCAGTTCTAATGCTATGGACCTAGCTGAGATGTTTCTTAGGGGTATAGCCCAGGGGAACCTGTTAGCGTGATCCATTATCACCAGGATATACTGGAATCCCCTAGGGGTCTTTACGAGGGGACCAACAATGTCCATCGCCATCCGGCGCATGGGTTCAGCTATTGTGGGGGTTGGTATCATAGGGACTCTTATGTGCTTGGTGGCGCTCACCCGCTGACAGGAGGGACAGGCCTCGCAGAACCGTTTTGTTTCCCTGAACACCCCTGGCCAATAAAAACGGGCCAGGATCTGGTCGAGCGTACCCTGAACTCCCTTATGTCCCCCAACGGGGTGGTCGTGGGCCAGTCTCATAACGACTGCTTTAAAAGTTGTAGGAACCACTAATTGTTTCCTAACAGCACCTGTTTGGGGATTGTTGCTCTCCCTGTATAATATGTCTCCTTCCATAAGGAACCTGGGGAGCACGTCCCTACCCGTCTGAGCAAATTCAAAGGCGTGCTTTAACGCTTTATCCACCTTTTGTTCCTTCGGAAAAGACGGGAACTTTTCCACAAGGTCGGCAGGTACCCAGTGCAACCCCTGCCCATCTTCTACTCCTGCCCTTAGTTGAGCTCTGTGGTGTCTCTCTTGGCGCTTTTCGCCCTTACTCTTCTTCGTACTTTTAGATGGGGCACTGAATAAGTCCTCATGCTGGGGAAGCTCTCCTAGGTTTACATCTTTGGTCCTACCCTCCTCCTCAAGGCGTTCTTTTTCCTCTTCTAGAGGGTCAGAATCCTCCTCTGGGAGCTCCGTTCGTGCCTCCGAGCTTTGAGCCTGTGACCTGGTGGAAACCATGCCTCCCTTTGTGTGTGTGCCTTCCTCTATTCCCCTATAGAATGGTGGCCAGTCCCTGCCTAATACAATGTCATAGGGTAGTCTGGGAACTACGGCCACTGGGATTTCCCTCCGGGTTCCTAAACCCTTGACTGTCACTCTATAGAGAGGGTAATATGTTGATGACCCATGTACACACCTTATCCTGGACCTCCCTTCTGTTTGACTCGGGGTGGAGCCAGTGCAGGCCTGTATGGTTTGCCATAATTTTCCCGAAACCATACTTTGGTCCGCGCCTGAGTCCAATAATGCTTTAGCGGGGACTCCTTGTACTTCAACATCTATACGGAAGCCTGCCTGTATGCTTTTTCTGTCACTTGTTATCAGAGCTGTACGCCATATACAATCTTTTTTCGTGTGACCAATTTTCCCACATTTAAAACATTTTTTCAATGGATTTCTAGCATCCCTCTTAGGCAAACATTCATTCATATTTTGAGTACACATCCTAGGCTCTTTGACTGCCTTTCCAGAATTGACCATACCCAACTTACTCACAGCGCCTCCTTGTGGCCTATTAGCCAATTCGGCTTCCATGAACCGTTTTGTGAGCTGCGCCGCTTCGGCTGAGGTCTGGCAATTCTGTAAGGTTAAAAATGCTTTCACTTCTGCCGGAACTGCTTCCGAGAACTGTTCTAATACAATCATATCCAATATACTTTCCAAAGTCTTCCCCTCTGGAGTCAACCACTTCCAAACCAGGCTGCGCACCCTCTGGCACAGCGCCTTAGGTGTTTCACCTGGCTGGAGACGGGTAGACCTTAGCATGTGCCGATAGACCATAGGCGTTAGGCCTAGCCTATCTTTTATTGCTTTCTTTACTTCTCCATAGTCAGTTGCCAGCGTAGCTGGCATGGCTTGGTATGCTGATAAGGCCTCTCCTGTTAAGGAGGTGGCCAGCCTGACTGCCCATTGCTCTTTGGCCCAATGTGCATTGAGGGCTACTCTCTCGAATGCCTCAATGAAATCGTCAAAATTATCAGCCTCAGTCATTTGTCCAAATGCCAATGCCCCACAGTTCTGTGGGCCTACCCCACAGAAATGCTGTTGCGGTGGTTTCTCCTTCCTTCGTTCGTCCAGCAGAGTTTGTACCAGTTCGGTCAGGGGCTTCTGTTGGAGTTGCAATGCCGCTATGGCCTGCTCTTGGCTCAGCTGAGCCATCTCCGCTTGCTTCTCGAACTGTGCGCTCATCCATTTTGGACTTCTTGCACATCCATCTTGATGCTCACCCACTCTGGAAAACAAACAGAAGAGAACAACAAGTGTGGCACTACTAATGTTATTGTGCCTAGTCCCACTTTCCTTTTAGCTACACCTTCTCACTCGAATCCCCCTCAGCCTGTGCCCATATACCGTTACCTGAGCCAGGTGGAGATTCACACTTTGAGAAGGGGCTTATCCTTTCCCTCAGGATCTGGAACCTTCTGGGTGTGTCCAGCCTTGGCAGTCGTAGGATTCCTCTGCGTTGTTCCTCTGTTGTATCACGGTTGTATGCTCCTCTTAGGAATAAATCCGCAACAACTACGCCATTTGTGAGAGATAGTGAGTGATAGCTACCTCCTATGACCCTATTAGGCGGCTGCCTAGGGTGTTAAGATTTAAGTTGCCTTTAATACCCAGTACAAGCATTGTGGAACTTGTGTCTCTTGGGGAAACTGCTAGGTACATATGACCTAGATTGGCCACTGTTGGAAACAGAATACTGGGCTTGATGGACCTTGGTCTGACCCAGTATGGCATATCTTATGTTCTTATGTTCTTATGTAAAATGAGGCTTGTAGTCAAGTGGTAAGGCAAAAGTAATATTAGGGCTTTATTCCCTGCCCTGAGGGGATATTCCTGGGATACAACAAACAATATGAAACAAAAAGAACTGCTGCACAGAAAATATCTTCTTTCCTTCAGGCACCATCAGCTGGTTGCTTTGCACACGCTCAACATAAAGATACAATATCGTCAGATAAATAAATTGTACAATCCATGGGCACAGGGTCAGAATTATAGCTGCTGTTCTCCCACTGCGTTAACTCAGAGTCACTTACAATTGCATATGGGTCACACTCTTCACAGCTGCTGTCTTCCTTAAAACTCTCCTGTGAGTCATGGGCTAACTTTTCTAGAAAGGGCTCTTTAAATCCAGGGCTCTGAATGCCTGGTATATTAAAAGCTTCCTTCTGGCTTTCCCTTCTTCTCCACGCTGGTGGAATTACTGTATAACTTTCAGTATCAAAGTTACTTCTGGTGCCACGCCCTTGCCTTTCAAACCAAACAGAACTTCTTGCCTTTTCTTTAGCAGAGCTAGGTTCCCACCTCTTAGCTGTGATTCTGTCTCTTATATCTGGGCTTCTGGCAGCTCTCTCCTGGGCTCTCCAACCACCAGGAATCCTAGCAGGGTCCTGGGCATGGTGCTGGCTGTTTCCTGCTCTGTTGCCACACCTACTGCTTCCTTCCCTCAATGGATTTCCTCCAGCATGACGTGTGTTCACTGGAAGCTGGCTTAGTCCTCCCAGGTCGCTGCCCCTACTGGCCTTCCCTGGTTCTACCCTGCAACTTTTATCCTTGTTCTCTTTGCATGCTGCCTGGGTTTCTGAGAACAGGTGTTCCTGATTAGCCTTCCTGCTTCTAGCTACATCAGGACTAGTGCAAGGACATTTTACTCTAATGCCTTTCTGATTTTCTTGTGCTGAGTTTGTTTGCTGCTCAGCTAATTCTACATGTGCTGGGTTTGTTTGCTGCTCAGCTAATTCTACATGAGCTGAGTTTGTCTGCTGCCCTGCTGATTCTGAGGTAAGTTCCTTACTTTACCCTAACTCCATGGGCTCTGTGCCAGCTGCTGTGTCACACAGTATACACTGTGATGCTGCAGATAGCTCTGTGATACAGGTACCTGCCAGGCATACCTGTCCACCCCCTCCCCCCGGATATGTGGATGAGCAATCTAGACCCCCTCCCCCCATGCAGCCCTCCAACCACGCCCACACATGCACCTCACTTGCAGTCCCACAGAAACAACCACCTGACTAAAGAATGCCCTACACTGAATGTCTTAGCTGGTGGAAAGGAAACCATAGCAGTCAATACTTCCAACCCAGCATCATACCTGCTCGTTGCATTTCTATATGGCTACGTACAGGGGCGGCCCAAGAGGGATGCGGGGCCATGTGCAGAGATTAATTGTGGGGCCTCATTTGCATAGGGAGCCTCATTTGCATAAATACTTGCATAATGTTAACATGCATTTTTAGTAAACATGCCTCTTAATGAGTGTCTGGATAAAGAAATACTAACAGATTTCTACATTACTATATTCCAGTGCCAACCACCAGGCCTATTAGGAAGTAATATAAAAACTGACCATTTAGAACTCATAGCAAATCCACCATATCATAACAGCACTGCCAGGACTCACAAAGCACCAAACTCTACCTATCAAAAGGCAACACTGAAAATATTAAACCAATACATCTCAGAGAATACCAATACAACTCCTACTGGGGAAAGAGAACAAGTGACACGGTGTCATAACCCTCGCCTGGGCCAAAGGCTTACAGGCATAGGGCTGCCAATGTTTGTCCTTAAATAAAGAGTTACTATCCTTGTCTCCAGCAGGGAACTCTGGGACTTGTAGTTGATTCTTCTACTCAAAGATAAAGTAGTGTGAGACAGTTGGTTTTTAAGGCAAAACAAGAATTTTTATTTAGGTTCCCATAAGCACTAAGGTTCAACGCAGACATAAGGATTATTCTCCAAGTAAATAATAACAGGAAACATATGCAACTGGAACTGAAGAAACTGAAAGAACCTTTAAACATGTGCAGCTGTTTTCAGCAAAAAACCTTTCAGCAAGTAAATCACAGCTTCCTTTGTTCGTCCAGCACAGCTAAATTTCTTCATTTATCATGTGCTGCTTTGGTTATCAAACTCTAGGTTAAGCAAGGGTTCTTTACCTTAGAAGAAGTTCCTGGCATTCACATGACTAGGTAAAACCCTGCTTCTCAAAAGCTTCTTCTCTTAACACTTTTTATCACCAACTTTCAAACTTCCTTCTTACAGAAAGAACAGTCCATAGGAGACTCCTCAGTAACAGAATCCTGCCCAAAAGAGTCAATTTGCATTTCTTCCTGTGCTACGAAATGCTTGTCTGTCTCTGGGTTTTCATTAACTCCTTCAAGCTTACTGTTCTGTAGGAACTTCTGAATTTCCTTCCACAGCTGCTCTCCCTGATATGGAATATTTATACCTTGAGAATGGGGCTTCTTTCCCTGGATCAATTGCCTCAATGCTTCAATCGTGTTCAACTCTGGTTTTCTGCCCTCGGCTGGGTTCTAGTCACTTCCAGTTGTAACTGTATTCACCCACCTTCTGGCAGCTTGAATTCTCTGAGCTGGTTCACGAACACTCTGCACTGCAATCTGTTCCTCATTGTCAGCAACTCTCCCAGCCACCCATCTGCTGGTTTCTGAATTAAGAGTACCTCTCTTACAAGGACTGCTTCCTCTGTTGCTGCTTCCTTTCTTGCTGGAGCCGTTCTCCAACTTGAAGTCAAACTTCCCACTTCTCCTTTTCCTCTCCTCTGAACAGGGCTTATAAAGCTGTTTCCTAACTAACACTCCCCTGTCTCTGCACCGGTGATTATCATTACCCTCCAACTTGCACTTACGTTAGGGCTTGGGTGTGGCTTGGCTTCAGCAACTACGTGCTTCTTTCCTTTGCCTGCAGTCTAAACCCTGTGAATACCTTGCCTGTCTTTCACCTTAAAGGTATATTCACTGTTTTCTTCTGTTTCCATTGGCTCAGCACAGCTCTCATCATCACAATGGTCAAATAGAAACTACATGAACAGAATACCTCAGCTTGGTTAAAATGCAGAACATAGACCGTCACCAAAGAACAAGAGATCGCAATTTAGAAATAGGAAGACAATAATAAAACTGGGAACCCCAAAAGCCAAACTTGGGATGTACAACAACACTGGAGAAATAAAACTATAAATTAATTTCCTCTTGTACTAAACAAAACACAAAAGATGTTAACGATGCACATTTCCCAGAGCTGATATATTCCAGTTAATAAATTCAAAATAAAAAAGTATTTTTCTACCTTTTGTTGATTGTGCATTTTCTTTTTCAGTTGCAATTGCTCCAGTCACTTTCTTCTGGTTTCTTCATGTCTTCTGCGAGCTATCCATTTGTCCTTTCTTCTCTTTTAGATTTTTTCCAAATTTTTTCTCTATATCTGCTTTAGCATACTGATCTTTCCCCTTTTGCTCTTTCCTCCATTTCTTTCTTTATTCCTTTATTATCCACTCAAGTTTCACCCTTCCATTCTCAATCTCCACTTACTCTTCCAATACCCGGCCCATCGTAGACTTTTCTTCCCTCCCATACAAAATATCTTTTCCCCTCTCCATTCTCATTCCCCATCCCTTTCTAGTCCTCCCCCAAAATCAGCTCCCTTATAGTTCTAGACCCACCCAGCATCTGCTCCCTTCTAGTCCCAGTCTCCCAAGCTTCCACATCAGCCCATTTCCAGTCCTAGCCCCCTGTATGCTGTTTTCCAGTTCCATTCCAGCCCCCCATCAGCCCATTTCCACTCCAAGCTCCCCATCAGCCCATTTCCAGCCCTATTTCAACTCCCATCAGCCCACTTCCATTCCTATTCCAGCCTCCATCAGCCCATTTCTAGTCCTATTCCAGCCCATCACCTATTTGCAGTCCATGTTCCCCCCATCAACTCATTTCTAGCCCTATTCCAGCTCCTCATCAGCCCATTTCCAGTCCTAACCCCCATATGCTCTTTTCCAGTTCCATTCCAGTCCCCCATCAGCCCATTTCCACTCCAAGCTCCCCCATCAGCCAATTTCCAATCCTAGCCCCCTTGTCAGGCCACTTTGTCCTATTCCAGCCCCCATCAGCCCATTTGCAGTCCTAATCCAGCTCTTATCAGCCCATTTCCAGTCCATGTTCTCCCCCCACCATCACAGCCCAATTGCAGTCCTATCCCCCCAACATCACAGCCCATTTTCAGTCCGTCTCCCCCCCCCACCATCACAGCCCATTTCCAGTCCGTTTCCCCCTCCCCATCACAGCCCATTTCGTCCGTTCCCCCCACCATCACAGCCTATTTGCAGTCCTATCCCCCCCAACATCACACCCCTTTTGCTGTCCACTCCCCCCATCACAGCCCAATTGAAGTCCATTTCCCCCCCCCCACCATCACAGCCCATTTCCAGTCCATTTCCCCCTCCACCATCACAGCCCACTTGCAGTCCCCCAATCACAGCCCAATTGCAGTCCATTTCCCCCTCCCCCATCACAGCCCATTTCCAGTCTGTCCCCCCCCCCCCCATCACAGCTAATTTCCAGTTGGTTCCCCCCTCTCCCCCATCACAGCCCATCCAGTCCAAGCCACCCCCCCCCCCCCTCCAAAGAGCCCCACGCTGTTTAAGGGGCTGCAGAGGGAGCCAGGGAAGCCTGCCTGAGGCTCCGGCTCCCTCTACACAGCCTGCCAACGTGAAGAGCCTTTACCTTCATGCTGGCAGCTGTTTCAATGAAGCCGTGAATGCTGGGAAAGGTTAAGCCCTTTAACCTCTCTCGGCATTCGTGGCTTCATTGAAACAGCTGCCAGCATGAAGGAAAAGGATCTTCACGCTGGTGGGCTGTGCAGAGGGAGCCGGGGCCTCGTGCGAGCTTCCCCAGCTCCCTCTGCAGCCGTCCATTGAGTTAGAATGTGGTTCACGTGGGGCCCCCTGAAGTGCGAGGCCCTGTGCGAACAACATTCTCGCTCAATGGACAGGCTGGCCCTGGCTACGTACATACAAGATAACTATAATAGTGGACCTCTAACAGATACAGAGCTGTAGTGGACCCAAACAGCCCTTCCAGTATATCAGTCTCAAGGGTCAAACCCCGCATGCGCATTGCACATCACAGGCCGACATATGTAAACAACATTGACAGTGACCTGTGCACAAGATATGTGCTATATAGCCACCGGCATAGGATATCCCCAATATAGTGTTCCAATAAGAATCACATATGCCCTTATTTGCATCAGGGAACTGTACACATTGCATAGAGCATATTGTAGAGATCCACTGTGTGGAGCACAACAGTCCAGCTGGGTGGGTGCTGCACATTGCACCAATGGCTGGGCTTACATGTTCACATAGGGTGCTAGGACTCCATCACCAATATCATTGCCAGGATGTGGCATTGTTAGGTAGCCCTAGCTGTGCCCCTTTAGCTCACACAGCGACTGCCACATAGCCAGATTGAGCACCTGTGCTCTACTGCATACATTTCTGGGGGTGTTTGTTTCTGCTGCTTTGACTTACATCTTTCCTCTCCTCTGTTTTCTGTTATGTAACACTGCATGCTGTGTTTTTCCGAACTGCATTCATACCAGTACACAGCGTAGATTAGACATCCAGTCTCCACTATTGGCTGCACTGGGGCAAGGACCAGTAGTATTTCCAAGTCCTACTTTTAATCTTGACTTCTGCGGGGCCGACTGCAGGCATATATGGGTATGATCGCAATACCCTTTATATGTCTCCATGGCTGGTCATGCCCCAGTTCCACCCCTTCCACCCATGTTCTGCGTTCCCCGTGTAAGTGCCGTGTATTTGCAGGGCTGCGGAGTTTTGTAATATGGTTCTATACGTTTTTGCAAGATAAACATCTATCTGACACGTACAGGTGACTTATTCATGGTTCAGAATGACCCCCTAAGTGATTTTGCATAGGTCTTAAGAAAAGAAACATCCAAGTTAGGACATTCATAACTTGAAATGTATTCTACAAAAGGCTTACTAAGCATGAAACCTTCTGTAAAATACCTATTAGTCTATAGGAAATATACATATATTTGGTGGTATGTACAATGGGAACAGCCATTTCACCCTGCTGCACAAGTGGCAGTTAGCACGCAAGTCAGCATGCAGTAACTGCCATGCCTCCTTGGTAACAGTTACCGTGGGCCCGAGCAGGCAGTTACCGTGCACAAAAATTCACATTAACTGCTTAGCGCGCTTCAGTAAAAGGGCCCCTAAAATAAGAGTAACGTTATTTAGGACTCTGCACATTTAAATGGTGGATTTTACAAAACTACTTTGAGCCAAGTTCCAACACTCATTTTTTTTGTATATATGTCAGTTTTAAGGGTCAGAGAGATAAGCACAATTGCCTCCTCAATCACTCCTTGAAACGCCAGGGCCAAATGAGTAGCTAGCCGACACATCCATGCCCATGAACATGAGGAAGTGTCGACGAGGATATTTTTTAAGGTTTATGCCTATTTCCATTGCAAAACAGGAAATACCGATATACTTTCAGGTCCGCCCAAACTATGCCCACAACACACCCTCTTCAAAACTGTGCATGCCATAGGCTTTCATGTTTAAGTAGCAGCTTTTCTAAAATTACGACTGACACATGTATGGCCATTTACACATATCAATTGGCTTCATGCACATGCAAACGAAACCTAACCCTTCTCCAGCGATCTTCTTTCTTTGACAATTATTAGCACTGCACAGACAACTTAGAGCAGGCAGACATCCGAGAGAGAGCGGTTAAATAGAAATAGGTATTTGAGTGTCATCCTGACTGCTTATGCAGTATGCCAATCCTCCTTGCTGTGGTAAAATCAACACTAAAGTCAAGCAGATGCAAACCCCAAAAGCATCGCAAAATTTTTTAAAAAGTGCAGCCCCTCTGTTTTCTAAAAGCTGGGGCTTTTTTTTATTTAGAATTGCAGCTAAAAAAGAAATATAATATTTAAAAATGATTCAGTTTAATACTTGTATTCCACCTAGCCATCAAGGCATTCCAAATGCGGATCACAAAGAGCAACTGTGGCATGAGATATGATAAACTCTCAGTGGCTTCGCATAACATATTTCTTATTGAAATTTCGCTTGTGTAATTTGAACTGTCTCTAATGATTTTTATGAGAAAGATGTGCACAAGAGGCAGCACACAAAGAAAAAAGTGGAGGATTTTATGGTAGTGTATCCTCTACTTAAGTCCTCTAAGGTTTTAGACATGCACGGGGGGAGAGAGGGAAATTCCGTTCTTTCTGTGTAGTAAATGTGGAAGCATTAGTAGAGTTATAAATAGTGACTGCTCATTTCCTATGCCATTCTATGGCATCCCTAACCACAGGTGGACAAAACAGACATGCTAGCCTATTATTTCCATATTGTATGTCAGTCACACATGCAATCTGATATATCCCTTCTAGCCAGGCTTGATCTGATTACTTCATGTGTTGTTCATTTAATGTGACTCTGCCTTTCTTGGTAACTGCAACGTTTAAAGCTTGAATGGCTATCATTTTTTGCTTGCCATCTGCTGTTATGTCATAGCGATATTTTGCTCTTAGTAGGCCTTTTACTCCATCTGACAAAAAAATGCATTGACTAGTTTCAACAGTCCAAACATGACACACAAATCAAAATGGATGTGTACGAGTCTTCTTCCCTGGGATGGGACAGCAGCACTTGATGCTTCACGGCTTCCTGGTAATGTCATGCAGGCTTAGCCAGGCTCCAGCCCTCTTAATCCTCACTGGGTTTTTTTTTTTTTTGGCTTCTGAGTCCAAGGTTGTTTCCATGGCAATACGGCTGCAGTTGCTACAGCATGAGCTGGCAAGCGTGATGTCAGGTTTAGGGATGGTCTAATAAAATCTATTACATTATACAATTTTATCTAAGCCTTTGTTCAAGGGATAGCACTCAAAGTGAAAGGTTGCCCTTCCTCATATGCATTTGTAATTCAGCTAGGGGGCAATTCAGGCAAATACAGTGCACTATTTTCAGACTTTTGAACAAAAGTGATATACAGGTATTTTTCTACAGTATATCTTAAGTTGTGCTATCTAATTGATGATCAGTGCTGTCCTTAGGAGGGAGTAGAGGAGTAGCCTAGTAGTTAGAGCAGTGGTCTGGTGACCAAGAGACTAGGGTTTGATTCTCACTGCCATGTCTTGTGGGCTTGGGCAAATCACTTTATTCTCCATTGCCTTGGAAGAAAGGTCTTCCAGTCTCCTTCTAGTCACACCTTACCGAGAAAAGCCAGGGGCTGCTGGGTCGCCAGGAGTCAGCATTAACTCAGAGGCAGGGGCGGCCCAAGGGGGGTGCGGGGCCATGTGCGGAGACTCGGTGCGGGGCCTCATTTGCATAAGGGGCCTCATTTGCATAAATATTTGCATAATGTTACCATACACGAACTTTTAGTAAACATGCCTCTTAATGAGTGTATGAATAAAGAAAGACTAAAAGACTTCTACATTACTATAATCCAATACCAACCGCCAGGCACATTAGGAACTACTACAAACACTGCCCATTTAGAACCCATAGCAAACCCGCCGTATCCTAACAGCACTACCAGGACTCATAAAGCACCATACCCTAACTATCAAAAGGAAACGCTGCAAATATTAAACCAATACATTTCAGAGAACAACAATACATGACCTACTGGGGAAAGAGAACAAGTGGCAATGTCAAATAGGAATTACATAAACAGAATACCTCAGCTCAGTTACACATGCAGAACATAGACCATCACCAAACAAGGAATCACAATTTAGAAACAGGAAGACAATAATTAAACTGGGAATCCCAAAAGCCAAACTTGGAATGTACAACACTGTAGAAATAAAACTATACATTAATTTGCTCTTGTACTAAACAAAGCGCAGACGTTAATGATGCACATTTCCCAGAGCTGACATATTCCAATTAATAAATTCAAAATAAAGAGATATTTTTCTACCTTTTGTGCATTTTTTTTCAGCTGCAATTGCTCCAGCCACTTTCTTCTGGTTTCTTCGTGTCTTCCGCTAATTCTTCATCGTCTGCTGTCCATTTGTCTTTTCTTCTCTCTTCTAGTTTTTTTCCATTCTCTCTCTACATCTGCTTTAACATACTAATCTTTCTCCTTTTTGCTCTTTCCTCATTCCTATTTCATCCACTCAAATTTTACCCCTCCATCCTCAATCCCCACCTACTCTCCCAATATCCGGACAATTGTAGATTTGTCTTCCCTCCCACACAAAATATTTTTTCCCTCTCCATTTCACTCTCCCAGCTCCATCCCATTCTAATCCTCCCCCAACATCAGCTCCATTCTAGTTCCAGTCCCACCCAGCATCCGCTCCCTTCTAGTCCCCGCATCAGCCCATTTCCAGTCCTAGCCCCCCATAAGCCCATTTCCAGTCCTAGCTCCCCCATCTATTTGCAGTCCCATCCAAGTCCCTCCATCAGCTCATTTCCAATCCCAGCCCCCCATGAGCCCATTTCTAGTCCTTTCCGCGCCCCACCATCAGCCCATGTCAAATCCTAGCTCCCCTCCACTCAGCCCAGGTCCAATCCCGGCCCCCCAGGAGCCTACTTCCCGTTCTAGCCCCGTCATGAGTCCATTTCAATCCAAACCCCCACCACAGCCCATTTCCAATCTTAGCACCCCCCAACAGCCAATTTCCAGTCCTATTCTAGCCCATCAGCCCATTTCCTGTCCTAGCCCCCCCCCTCACCCATTTCCAGTCCTAGCTCCCTCCCCCTCACAACCCATTCCATTCATAGCCCCGCTATTTGCAGTTCAAGCCCTCCTTCCACTCAGCCCATTTCCAGTCCTAGCCTCCTCATAGCCCATTACTAGTCCTAACCCCCCATCAGACCATTACGTCCTAACCCCCCATCACCCTATTTCCAGTCCTAGCCCATCCGCCTATTTCCAGTCTTAGCCCCCCTCCCATAGCCAATTACCAGTCCTACCCCCCATCAGCCCAGTTCCAGTCTTAGCCCCCCATAGCCCATTACCAGTCCTAACCCCCCCAACCCCCTCTTTCCAGTCCTAGCCCCCCCATCAGCCCAGTTCCAGTCTTAGTCACTGAGTGGCCTTTAGAAGTGCTTTGTGCCCCTTCTACCTATTTCCAGTTCTAGCCCCCCCATCAGCCTATTTCCAGTCTTAGCCCCCCCCATAGCCAATTACCAGTCCTACCCCCCCCCATCAGCACTCTTCCAGTATTAGCGTCGCCCGCACTTGGCACATTACCAGTCCTTACCCTCCCCCCCCATCAGCCCATTACCAGTCCTAGCCTCCCCCCCCATGGCCCATTACCTGTCCTAACACCCCCCCCATGGCCCATTACCAGTCCTAACACCCCCCCCATGGCCCATACCAGTCCTAACCCCCCCCCGGCCCATTACCAGTCCTAACCCCCCCCCCCGGCCCATTACCAGTCCTAACACCCCCCCCCATCAGCCCACTTCCAGTCTTAGCCCCCCCATAGCACATTACCAGTCCTACACCCCCCATCAGCCCATTTCCAGTCCTACCCCCCTCTTCCAGCCTTTGCCACCTCCCCATTGTCTATTACTAGTACTCTGCGCCCCCCATCAGCCCATTTGCAGTCCTACCCCCCCACTTCCTGCCTTAGCCCCCTCCCCATTGCCCATTACCAGTCCAAACCCCCCCATCAGCCCAGTTTGCCCCCCCATAGCCCTTTACCAGTCCTAACCCCCCATCAGCCCACTTAGCCCCCCATAGCCCATTACCAGTCCTAACCCCCCCCCCCATCAGCCCACTTAGCCCCCCCCATCGCCCTTTACCTGTCCTAACCCCCCCATCAGCCCACTTAGCCCCCCATAGCCCATTACCAGTCCTAACCCCCCCCCCATCAGCCCACTTCACCCCCCCCATAGCCCATTACCAGTCCTAACCCCCCCCCCATCAGCCCACTTCCAGTCTTAGCCACCCCCCCCCCATGTCCCATTACCATTCCTAACCACCCCACCACCCGGCCCATTACCAGTCCTAACAAACCCACCCCCTTGACCATTACCAGTCCTCACCACCCCCCCCCCATCAGCCCACTTCCAGTTTAGCCTCCCCCTCCCATCAGCCTACTTCCAGTTTATCCTCCCCCCCTCCCATAGCCCATTACCAGTCCTAACCACCCCCCCCCTATCATTCCAAATTAAAATTAAAAAAAACCCCAAACCGGCTGCTTCTGCCGCGGCAGCTTCAAGAGCTCTGCCGCGGCAGCATCAAGAGCTCTGCCGCGGGGCCCCCCCTGGCCGGCAGAGCCTCCGTGCATCTTCAGCTCTTCACGTCCAAAACGCGGGCTTTTTTCAGAGCCGCGAGAGATTCTTTTCTCGCGGCTCTGTTAATCCCGCCGAGGGTGATGGGAAATCCCATCAGCCCCGCGGGATTAAGAGAGCCGCGAGAAAAGAAACTCTCGCGGCTCTGAAAAAAGCCCGCGTTTTGGACGTGAAGAGCTGAAGATGCACGGAGGCTCTGCCGGGCAGGGGGGGGCCCCGCGGCAGAGCTCTTGAAGCTGCCGCGGCAGAGCTCTTGAAGCTGCCGCGGCAGAAGCAGCCGGTTTTTTTTTTTTTTTTTTTAACTTGGGATGCTTAAGAATGTTTTTTGCGCGGGGCCCCCTGAAACGCGGGGCCCTGTGCAAAAAACATTCTTGCTCAATGGACGGGCCGGCCCTGCTCAGAGGCACACGTTGCATTCCACTTTGCTGTCCTTAGGGTCAATATTCAGAAGCAAATATCCAGAGAGCAGCACCTACTATCCAGGTAAGTGCCACTGCTCAGAACAGGGCCAGTATAACCATTAGGCAAACTAGGCAAATGCCTAGAGCACAATGTGTCCAAGGGCAGGTTGCCACCCTTCTCTGGGACCTGCAGCAGTCTTGAAGGACTAGAAAAGTGGACTGTTACTTCTGGAGAGGGATCTGCAATTGTGAGTACATACTTCTGGGAATTTTCTGAAAGGGCTTCTTTGTATTAAAGCTAAGTAATCTGTGAACCCACTGTTTTTTGTTAAATCAGTAAGGGCCTAGTAGCAGCAGTTTAAGTTTAAATTTAAATCACAGAAGAGAACTTTCTGGTTACATTTCATACCCAGCAGAGAGCTTGTAGTTTAAATTTAATAGTCACTCAGGGCCTAGTATCAGCAAAGTACTTTTAGTTTAAATTTAAAACACAGAAGAGAGCTTTCTGGTTAAATTTAGAACCCAGCAGAGAGCTTGTAGTTTAAATTTCATAATAAGTCAGAGTCTAGCAGCAGCAAAGAGCTATAATTTAAATCAAATCAGAATATAGCTTAGCATAAAAGGCAAAACAGGGTCAGTACTCTTTGAGCACTTTACAAAGAGGCCTTCTACCCAGGGGGCAAGAGACCTGTGAAACGTTTTCAATAGGTGTTAACACCAGGTGGCAGGTCAAAAGGCCATTTTGAAAGACTCCTTCTATCCAAGCAAGGACTGTTAATTACCCAGGAAGTTGGCCACAGCTTACCTCAGCAGCACAGGACAGGGTACTGTGTAGGAGCCCTCTTTTAAAAGGTGCTATTTCCCTCCCTCCCTCCCCAATACCCACCCACCCCTGGGATAATTGTAGCTTTATAGGTGCTTACACATCTTAAAGGACATGAGGTGCTCTCAGATAAAGCTCATTACCCAAATCAGTCATACACTAAGGACCTGAGATTAATTAAGTTTCAGGTGAACAAGGTATATTAAACGTATTAGGTACAGTTTTATTAGTATAAATATCTATAGCAACCCTTAGTAAGTAAAGAACTTAAAGATCTAAACACAAGCTTAAAACTAAGATGCAAACAGCAGTCCAGCAGCGAGATGGGGCTTTCCAGTCTTTTGCATTGAGTATCACATGTATGATTTTCTCCCAGTTGGTGAGAGGTCTTTCGTGTGCACTAGCTGCAAGGAGCTCTTTGCTCTCAGGGAACGAGTCCATTCTCTAGAGGCTAGAGTAGCAGACTTGGAAAACATAAGAAAGACAGAGAGGTACATAGACGAGACCTACAAGGATATATTCCTGAAGTCCCACCTCCAGTCTGGCAGCATCCCTGTTGCCATGGAGGAGAGAGGTCACGTGACAGGAGAGCATCACCCTGGTGTGGCAGGAAGTGATCCTGTAACTTGGACTTGTCCTCCAGGTGATGTAAAACCCTCTCGCACCAAAGAGGTTTCTCCAGGGTCATGTGCCCACGAGGGAAGGGTTAGGACAGCCGTTATAGTTGGTGATACGATCATTAGGCATGTAGATAGCTGGGTGGCTGGTGGACGTGAGGATCGCCTGGTAACATGCCTGCCTGGTGTGAAGGTAGTGGAACTCATGCACCACCTAGATAAGGTCTTAGATAGTGCTGGGGAGGAGTCTGCTGTCTTGGTACATGTCGGTACCAATGACATAGGAAAATGTGGTAGGGAGGTTCTGGAGGCTAAATTTAGGCTTTAGGTAGGAAGTTGAAATCCAGAACTTCCAGGGTAGCATTCTCCAAAATGCTTCCCATTCCACGTGCAGGACCCAAAAAGCAGGCAGAGCTCCGGAGTCCCAATGCGTGAATGAGACAATGGTGCAGAGATGAGGGTTTTGGATTCGTTAGGAACTTGAGAACAATCTGGGGAAAGGAGGGGCTCTTCCAAAGAGATGGGCTTCACCTTAACCGGGATGGAACCAGGCTGCTGGAATTAACCTTTAAAAAGGAGATAGAGCAGCTTTTAAACTGGATAATAGGGGAAAGCCGACAGTCGCCCAAGAGCGGATGGTTTGGAAGAATGTATCCTTGAAGGATACTACCAAAAGCATACAGGTTCCAAAAAAGAGTAAAGCAGCCCAAATGCCTTCAAGTATGGAGCAGACAGAGCTTAAAGATCCCAAATTACCTATGTCTACGAATAGCCAAATTAATATTTATTATTTATTTATTTTATTTGAACAGCTTTTATATACCGCTGCTTCCAAGGATCAGCAGTGGTTTACATTAAAACAAAAACTAAACAGATACATAAAACTTTATGAACTATATTACATTATAACATGAATTGTATAGAACAATATTACAGGATTACAATATAACAAGAACATTATTGAACAATATTACATTAAAACTGTATAACAGGTATCGAAGTTTACCTTGATTTTTATAAATATGTGAGAAGAATCATTATAATGTTAAATATCACTTATAGTTGACGTTGTTCCAATTGTATATATATGTTTGAATGGGGTAAATAGATTCAATTTATGGTGGTTGGGAAGCTATACTTGTTTCTCCATTGGTGTAGTGTTGTCTGAATAGATGAGTTTTTAGATCTTTTCTGAATGTTAGTAGATCTTTTGTTTCTCTTAATTGATCCGGAAGATTGTTCCACAGTATTGGAGCTACTAGCGAAAAGGCACTGTTACTTGTTGAGTGTTTTGTTTTCCTTATTAGATCTGGGACTGCTAATGTGTTAAGGTTTTTTCTCCGTCTTATCCTATTTTCGAGTGGGCTGTGAAGAAGAGTAGATAAGTATGAAAAAAATACAATCTCTAAAATGCTTGTATGCAAATGCTAGAAGTCTAAAAAATAAGATGGGAGAGTTAGAATATATAGCACTAAATGAGAGGTTAGATATGATTGGAATATCAGAGACATGGTGGAAGGATGACAACCAGTGGGACACTGTGATACCTGGGTACAAACTATATCATAATGATAGAGCTGATCAAATTGGTGGAGGGGTTGCGCTCTATGTTAGAGAGGGCATTGAGTCCGAAAGGATTAAAGTTTTGCAGGAAACAAAATTTGCTGTAGAATCTCTATGGATTGAAATTCCATGTAAAAAGGGGAAGGCGATGGCAGTGGGGCTGTACTATCGACCGCCTGGCCAGAATGAACAAATGGATGATGAAATGCTCAAAGAAATCAAGGAAGCTAACAAAAGTTACAGCGCAGTAATAATAATGGGTGATTTAAATTACCCCGGTATCGACTGGGTCAGTGTCACGGCAGGACATGCTAGGGAGATAAAGTTCCTAGATGACATAAATGACTGCTTCTTGGAGTAGCTGGTTCATGAACCGACCAGTGGGGAAGCCATATTAGACCTAGTCCTTAGTGGAACACCAGATCTAGTGCAAGAGATAAGGGTATTGGGGCCACTTGGCAATAGTGATCATAGCATGATCGCATTTGATTTAATTAGTGGAGGAGGGATAGTAAGGAAATCCACAGTACTACCTTTTAACTTTTGAAAGGGAGACCATGATAAAATGAGGAAAATAGTTAAGAAAAAACTAAAAGGAGCAGTTCCAAAGGTTAAAGACTTACATCAAGCTTGGGTGTTGCTGAAAAATACTATCTTGGAAGCCCAGACCAGCTGTATTCCATGCTTTAAGAAAAGTGGAAGGAAGTCCAAAAAACTGCCAGCATGGTTTAAAGGTGAGGTCAGAGAGGCTGTTGTTGCCAAAAAAGCATCTTTCATGAAATGGAAAAAAGAGCCAATCGACGAAACCTGGAAACAGCACAAGCACTGGTAAGTCAAATGCAAGGCATTGATAAGGCAGGCAAAGGGAAAATTTGAGAAGAAGATTGCTGCGGAAGCAAAAACGCAAAATAAAGACTTTTTCAAGTACATTCGTAGCAAAAACCCTGTGAGAGAGTCAGTTGGTCCATTAGATGATAGAGGGGTTTGTGTGGATTATAGGGTTTAGGGATATCTTCCTGGTTCTTAATCACTCAATGGCTTTTATAAATGTCTGCTCTAATAAAAATATGTCAACCAAACTACTATACAGTGGGCAAGGAGAAGCAGGCCAGCATAAAGCCAGCATGAAATCATATAAATCTTTGCACTGCATATTACTGAGCTGGAAGGCCCAGAAATAGTCATGCAAGCACATACACAGGAAACCATGCAAAGAAGAATAAGCTGAGCCGTTAGCCCTGAAGACAGTAGATGTTTTTTTGACAGTTGGTGAATATAAGCAAGACAGAGGCCTGAGGAATGTTGAAACAGGAACAGAGGGGTCAGAAAGGTCAATGACAGGAAACAGAAGGAGGGAGGAGAGGGAGCCTCACAGAGGGATGGATTTGGAGACTGTATGCAATACACGGAAGCAAAAAATGTATATATGTAACATGACTATTATACTCGGGGGGAGGAGGAATTCTGGTGTCTGATGACTGACAGAAATTCTCCTCTCCCTTGCCTGTATTTGTCCATCAGTTATCTAATAAACAGAGATTCTGATTGCACCTGTACTGACTTTTGGATCTGGACTATACAGGAAATTAGTGATAATTAGTAATCGGTCTCTTGTGAGTAACAGGGCCTCACAATTGGTGCCGAACACCCGGGATTGGGTACGGGTGGGTCTTTATGACCAAGATACAAATTTAAAGATTTGGATTCCCCTCAAGAAAGAAGATGGAGGTACGTTCCCGGTGTGTAGTAGAGACCGGAGGAGAAGAAGTGAGTGACGGATTCCCTAGGATGACGGCGGCTGTGATGACGGCGTCGTGAGTATAAGTATTTTTAACCAAGCTTGGTAAGTGTTGTTTAATTTTTGTTTTTGTTATATGAATAAAGTGTAAGAATAATTTGCTGTTATAAACTGGGACTGAATGATAAGTGATTGAGACAGTATGTGTCGCCTGACACAAAGAGTGTGTGTGTTCTTGCTCACGGTTCCATACCTCCGCGAGGAGATTGGCTGGGCTTGAATGAAGCGAATTTTTGTTTGAAAGGTGTCCTGGACATTTCGTGCACTTCCTTCCTCTGTAAATAAAGAGGGTGGATATTTGAGATCCTTAAATAAAAGGTTGCACGTAGGAATCATGTCTCTGTTTAGGAGAAAGAAAGATGGCAATCAGGACATAATGGTAAATCAAGTTTCCCCAGTGACTCCGGTCGAACGGATGATGAGAGATAATCCCTTATTAGGAAAGGAAATAGAGAAAGTTTTGTCTATTTTCACCCCCACACAGTGAAAACACCAGGTTTACTGATTATAGGCTGAGGGACAGTGAAGGAGAATAAAAGATTGTTCTAAAAGAAAACAATGGAAGAAATCTCCTTATCTGGGATGCTCACAGACCAGAGAGGGTGACAATTAGATCAATTGAAAAGAACTAGTCTAGTTACATAACAGTGTACACATCAATTGTAATTATGGAGTTCTGAACTTTGAGGTTTGTTCTTTGAACATTGCCGGTCACCTGGCCAGTGCCTAGCTGTGTTTAATGAATAATTGCTCCTATATGTCGCCTGATGAAAGATAGCTAATTGTCTGCAGCAGGATAAGATGGTTGCCTGTTTCAGCTAGAGAGGGGGAGAAGGGCTGCTAAGGGATTTCTTCTGGGAATGGACGCATTACCTAGAGGAAACTCTCGATTGAGCAGTCTTTCTTGTTTGTTTAAATAAAGGATTTATTCAGTCGAAACAGGAGATGAAGTTCAGAACTCTTTTGGTGAAGTATTTTTTCCTCTGTAATTAGCTTGCTAGCTTTCTAGGTACGGAAATGACGCTGAGAGAAAGAAAAAACTGTTTAGAAAACTTAGGGACCTGATTCCATTCTATGTGTGATGTATTTTTAGTTATAAATTGTTATGAATGAATGAATGTGAAGATCTTCCATGCTTTGATATATGATTATTGTTTTGTGGTAATATATATTCTGGAAACAAAATTGGTAATAGAGGAACAATAACAGCTATGATACCTGCAGAGTGTGATTCAAAAGTTACTTTGCTTTTGAAGCAGAATTACCAGTACAGCCGTTTCCCTTCTGGAAGTGCCTAGTTCTGTATAACACTCACGCAATCAATGCTTTCTTAATTAGATTTTATGATCTCTGGAATTGAACTGCTTAGAATTTTTTGATACTGATACAACAAGGGAAAACTGTTTCCTTTTTTCCTTTGACCTTCAAAGTAGAGGTTAAGAGCCCTGCAGGATAATGTGGTATTCTGGGCCAGTGGTTGCCAGATTGCAACTTGAGAATGGTTTAAATCCTGAGTGAATAAGAAGTTAATCATGTTTGGATTTTGTTCTGATTGTTATGCTATTAAGCAAAATTAAAAGTTAAACAGGGATTTTGTATATTGTGGCAAGCACCTCATGGAGGTCGAGGTTGGCTGTAACTCTCAGTGATTTGCTTTGAAATAGCTTCAAAGGGAAGTGTTTGCATTCCAGATGTCCACCAGTCTTTTCATGAAAAAGTATCAGTTTTAAATGTCTGCTTCCCCGAACTGTAAGATTCAAGGTAAATTACTGTGTGTGTTGTTAAGCTCTGCACTGATGACTGATGAACAGGCCAGTGCCACCATGGGCGTTCACTCATCTTCCCAGTTTTTATTTGCTACGATATTGGATTTTAGGATAAATTCACCTGTTTTAAAGTTATGTGTTAGTGTCCAGAGCAAAAGTGTACTTTGTACTTTTTTGGAAGTCTTTTAAATTTCAGTTCCAGGAGTTCTGTCTTTAGTTGCTGTTTAGAATGAGCATATATATCCATTCAAAACTACACCAATTAAGTTAGTGGGACTGGGACACTGTTTAAGAATCTAAATTTATATTTTCTGCCTCCCATTTGTTTGACTTTTAACAATTGTTTTAGAAGCAGGATTAGCTGTTGTGTGCGAGCAGCAATCCCAGAACGCAATCCAAGAAGAAGAAGGGGGGAGGGAAATAGCATTCTTTTGTTTGTGCTTGTAGATTTCAGGCAACTCAATTGGTGGAGCGAGTAAAAGACATTCTGATAAGAAGTTATTTCAGATCTGATGCAGCACACCTGTGGACAACAGCGACCCCTACTGCAACTACATAATGCTGACTTTTGTGTGACCTTTTGAACTGGTTCAAGCTTGTTTGCAATTTATGAAGAATGGTATAATGGTATAAACAGTATTGTGTGTTCCCTCCTTCTGCTCTCTCTCTGGAGAGTGGCAAGTGTCTGCTGCATTATGTTTTAAATGCTATCATGTATCCAGGAATATCAGGTTTTCACTGCTGTTGTACTTAATCCTTTTTATGCCTGGAAGCTAGTGTATCAGGCTCTATTTCTGCTCTTTTTCTAAGCCATGCTTTAGGCTTACCTCTTTAAGGCTACTTTTGAATAAGTGATTCCCACATTGTCTATTTGATTTGGCTAATTACATTAGAGAGGTTCGACCAGAGCCTTGGCTTCGGATCACGTTCCAAGAAATTGCTGATCGGGTGGCTCTACTTCCTTCCTGTATGAACTGTTGTTGACCAAGATGATTGCTGCCAAACCTTCTCCTTGGGACACCATCTGTTTCCTTCATCCTGATGGACAATTAGTTTTACTTCTGCGTGTTCACAATACAACCCACATTTCCAAAGAAGTTCTCACTTCAACCCTGCCTTGAACTGAACTCGGGACATTCTGCTGAACGTTTTGATACCCTTGTGTTCTCCATTGCTATTAAACGTAGGTTAGATGCTGGACTTCCTTGGTACCTTTCCAGACCCCTGCCATAACTGCTGAACTTGGTATGGCTATACGCCATCTGCAATGCTTACTGTATGTTCAAATGAAAGCTGTTATTGATTCTATTAGTAAGTTGTCAGAGTCCCTAGAACAAAATACACAAATGACCCTACAAAATAGACAGGCACTAGATTTGCTCCTTGCATCTGAAGGAGGCCTGTGATCTTTTATTAATGCCACTATTTGTTGTACAGTCATAGCGAATCATTCAGTGTTTGTGCTTAATGCTATGGATAAAATACGCCACCAGTCAGATTTACATATTGATGACTTTAAGGGAGGACTGAATGTAGGTAATTGGTTAACATGCCATACACATGTGAAAGTTTCCTATGCTGTGGTCCCCACTTCTGAATTCTCTGACTTGGTCTTATCTCCTCCACAATAAAAAAAAAAGGGGGAATTGTGGGGATTATAAGGTTTAGGGATATGTTCCTGGTTCATAATCACTCAATGGCCTTTATAAATGTCTGCTCTAATAAAAATATGTCAACCAAACTACTATACAGTGGGCAAGGAGAAGCAGGCCAGCATAAAGCCAGCATGAAATCATATAAATCTTTGCACTGCATATTACTGAGCTGGAAGGCCCAGAAATAGTCATGCAAGCACATACACAGGAAACCATGCAAAGAAGAATAAGCTGAGCCGTTAGCCCTAAAGACAGTAGATGGTTTTTTGACAGTTGGTGAATATAAGCAAGACAGAGGCCTGAGGAATGTTGAAACAGGAACAGAGGGGACAGAAAGGTCAATGACAGGAAACAGAAGGAGGGAGGAGAGGGGGCCTCACAGAGGGATGGATTTGGAGACTGTATGCAATACACGGAAGCAAAAAATGTATATATGTAACATGACTATTATACTCGGGGGAGGAGGAATTCTGGTGTCTGATGACTGACAGAAATTCTCCTCTCCCTTGCCTGTATTTGTCCATCAGTTATCTAATAAACAGAGATTCTGATTGCACCTGTACTGACTTTTGGATCTGGACTATACAGGAAATTAGTGATAATTAGTAATCGGTCTCTTGTGAGTAACAGGGCCTCACAGGTTAAAGGGGCACTAAGAGACGACAAGGCGATAGCGGAGACTGAATGAATTCTTTGCTTCAGTCTTTACTGAGGAAGATGTAGGGATGTTACCCATGACTGAAGTGGTATTTAAAGGTGCGGAAGAATTGATGGAAATATCGATACATCGGGAAGAAGTATTACAACTATTAGATAAACTGAAGAGTAGCAAATCACCTGGGCCGGATGGTATACATCCAAGGGTGTTGAAAGAACTGAAATATGAGATTGCAGACCTGTGTGGGGGACCCTAGCCCAGGCCGCGGCCTTCTTTAAATGCAAAAAAAAAAAAATGCAATGTGTGCCTTTGAGTCAGTCCTGACTCCTGGTGACCCAGAAGCTCCTAGGTTTTCTTGGCAGTGTCACTGGAAGCAGATTTTCAGGCCTTTCTTCTGAGGCAATGTAGGGTTAAGTGACTTGCCCAAGGCCACAAGGAGTGCTAGTGGGAATTGAACCCTGGTTGCTTGATTACCAAGCCAGTGTTCTAACCACTAGGCTACTCCTCCACTACTATAGGCTGTTCCAATAAAGCTTATGTTATCCTCGTCCAGAGCCTGGGCTTCTGGGACTTGTAGTTGTGTTACTTGTTCAAAAACAGAAGCATGGAAACCGAAGGTTTTTTCAAAGGCAAACAGGAATTTATTTCTTCTTTTTTTACAAAACACTAAGGCTTAACAGAAGGCAGCAGGATTCTTCTCCAAACAATATTCCTCAGGAAATTCCATGAAACCAAGACTGAAACTGCTTTAAAAGGCTCTCTTAACACATGCAGCTGTCTCTCAATATATATAACAAACAAATACGTACTTTTTTTTTCAAACAAAAGTAAATGTCTTCTCTGCATTAAACAGGGTTCTTAGCTTTCCTGGCTAGAGTAACTCTCCCTGTTTCCTTAATGCTTTGGGGTTTTCAAGTTACAGGGTTTTCTTTCTCCAGAAGCTTTTATTCAGCTCTCTGACACCATGAACAGTCCATTAATGAATCTTCAGACATAGAAACAGGTTCAGAACAATCTACCTGCATTTCCTCTGGATCTCCTGCCGGTACGTCTGACTCTAAAGCTCCATGCAATGCTTCTGGCTCCATGCAATGCTTCAGGAGGGAGGAGTGGTCTAGTGGTTAGGACAAGGTACTTCAGGCCAGAGGGCCAGGGGTTCAAGTCCCACCTGGGGACAGCAATCTCAAGCCAGAAGGACTGGGATTTCTAGTCCTATAGGCACTCCTTGTGGTCTTGGGCAAGCCACTTAACCCTCCATTGCCCATGTTCCCTGTAAGTATTAACATATGTATCATATCCCCTCATGTTCAATGTATCCCCAATTGACCACTTTGACCCAGTGAAAAGCAGAATATAAATACAGCTAAATAAATAAATAAAAATGCACTCCAAAAGCTCCTGAACTTTTCTCCACTGAGGCTTTCCACTACGAGCAAGGTTTTCACCTGGAAGGTGAAGATTCTTTTTCAGAATTAAACGCCACAGTGCCTCTAACTGTTTCAGGTCACTGTTAGCTGTACTTTTGTTCACCCACCTTCTGGGAGCTTGAACCCTTAGAGCTGGTCCACTAACTGTAGAAACTGCATTCTGCTGCTGGCCAGTAATTCTCCCAGCCACACCTCTGCTGGCTTCAGATCTACTGGTACTTTTCCTGCAAGCCTGACTTGGGGTGTTGCCTTCACCTCTGAAGTCCCCACGGAGGTCTCCACTGGTCTCCTCCCCAGTGAACTCTCGGGGTCTTTCTTGGGTGCTTCTCTCCCCAGCAGTCTCTGTGGTCAACTCCAACTCCCCGGTCAATTCCCCGATCGAATCCCCGATTGAATTCCTGGTCAAACTCCCCGGTGAACTCCCCGGTGAACTCTCTTTCCTTCCTGTTCCTCTGGGTATGTAAAGCTGTTTTTTTCCTATCGTATCGTGCACTGCCCCCTGCTCAGGTGTTTTTCATTAGTTTCCAAGCCTGCCCTTAGATTAGCAGAGCTTGGGTGTGGCCTGCCTTCAGCAACTGCGTGTTTTTTCTCTTTTCCTGCACTCTGCAAGCTATGGATTCGCTGCCTGTCTCTTTCCTTAAAGGTAGATTTTTGATTTTCCTCTATTTCCATGGGCTCAGCCATATTCTCCTCATCACATATCCCCCCCCCCCCTTAAGATATTATGGGCTGGCGCTAAAATACCCGCACAGCTTGTAATTCTAACTGGGATACTAGGGCTTGTTTGTACCTTTTCGGCCTTACGTTCTCTCGTGGCTAACTCAGCCAACGCTATACGGTCATGCCAGGGTCTCAGTATGTTTATATAATAAACCTGTTGGCGACCCCTTCTGTTTTCTATTGAGTAAGACACAGGACCCATCTGTTTGACTACCTTATAGGCAGGGGCGGCCCAAGGGGGGTGCGGGGCCATGTGCAGAGATTAATTGCGGGGCCTCATTTGCATAGGGAGCTTCATTTGCATAAATATTTGCATAATGTTAACATGCATTTTTAGTAAACATGCTTCTTAATGAGTGTCTGGATAAAGAAAGACTAATAGATTTCTACGTTACTATATTCCATTGCCAACCGCCAGGCCCATTAGGAAGTACTATAAACACTGACCTTTTAGAACTCATAGCAAATCCACCATATCATAACAGCTCTGCCAGGATTCACAAAGCACCAAACCCTACCTATCAAAAGGCAACACTGCAAATATTAAACCAATACATCTCAGAGAATACCAATGCATCTCCTACTGGGTAAAGAGAACAAGTGACACGGTCAAATAGAAACCACATGAACAGAATACCTCAGCTTGGTTAAAATGCAGAACATAGACCGTCACCAAAGAACAAGGGATCACAATTTAGAAATACAGTGTAGGAAGACAATAATTAAACTGGGAACCCCAAAAGCCAAACTTGGGATGTACAACAACACTGGAGAAATAAAACTATAAATTAATTTCCTCTTGTACTAAACAAAACACAAAAGATGTTAACAATGCACATTTCCCAGAGCTGATATATTCCAGTTAATAAATTCAAAATAAAAAAGTATTTTTCTTCCTTTTGTTGCTTGTGCATTTTCTTTTCAGTTGCAATTGCTCCAGTCACTTTCTTCTGGTTTCTTTGTGTCTTCTGCGAGCTATCCATTTTCCTTTCTTCTCTTTTAGATTTTTTTCCAAATTTTTTCTCTATATCTGCTTTAACATACTGATCTTTCCCCTTTTGCTCTTTCCTCTATTTCTTTCCTTATTGCTTTATCATCCACTCAAATTTCACCCTTCCATTCTCAATCTACACTTACTCTTCCAATACCCGGCCCTTCGTAGACTTTTCTTCCCTCCCACACAAAATATCTTTTCCCCTCTCCATTCTCATTTCCCATCCCTTTCTAGTCCTCCCCCAAAATCAGCTCCTTTATAGTTCTAGACCCACCCAGCATCTGCCCCCTTCTAGTCCCAGTCTCCCAAGCTTCCACATCAGTCCATTTCCAGTCCTAGCCTCCCATATGCTGTTTTCCAGTTCCATTCCAGCCCCCCCATCAGCCCATTTCCACTCCAAGCTCCCCATCAGCCCATTTCCAGCCCTTTTCCAACTCCCATCAGCCCATTTCCAGTGTCCTATTCCAGCCCATCACCCATTTGCAGTCTACGTTCCCCCCATCAGCCCATTTCTAGTCCTATCCTAGCTCCTCATCAGCCCATTTCCAGTCCTAGCCCCCATATGCTCTTTTCCAGTTCCATTCCAGTCCCTCATCAGCCCATTTCCTCCACACTCCCCCATCAGCTAATTTCCAATCCTAGCCCCCTCGTCAGCCCACTTCGCCCTATTCCAGCCCCCATAAGCCCATTTCCAGTCCTAATCCAGCTCTTCATCAGCCCATTTCCAGTCCACGTTCCCCCCATCACAGCCCATTTTGTCCATTCCCCCCACCATCACAGCCCATTTGCAGTCCTATCCCCCCCACCATCACAGCCCATTGCAGTCCTCCCCCCATCACAGCCCAATTGTAGTCCGTTCCCCCCATCACAGCCCATTTCCAGTCTGTTCTCCCCCCTCCCACAGCCCATTTCCAGTCTGTTTCCCCCCACCCCAGTCCAATATATCTGTTCCCCCCCATCACAGCCCATTTCCATTCTGTTCCCCCCCCCCACATCACAGCCCATTTCCAGTCTGTTTCCCCCATCCTAGCCCATTTTCAGTCCGTCCGTCCCCACCATCACAGCCCATTTCCAGTCCTATCCCCCCCACCATCACAGTCCATTTGCCGTACTTATCCAGCTCTTCATCAGCCCATTTCCAGTACAAGTTCCCCCCCATCACAGCCCATTTCGTCCATTCCCCCCACCATCAAAGCCCATTTGCAGTCCTCCCCCCATCACAACCCAATTGTAGTCCGTTCCCCCCATACCAGCCCATTTCCAGTCTGTTCTCCCCCCCACCACAGCCCATTTCCAGTCTGTTTCCCCCCATCCCAGCCCAATTTGTCCGTTCCCCCCCCATCACAGCCCATTTCCAGTCCGTTCTCCCCCCCCCCCCATCCCAGCCCATTTCCAGTCTGTTTCCCCCCCCCCTCACAGCCCATTTCCAGTCTGTTTTCCCCCCCCCCCATCACAGCCCATTTCCAATCCGTTCCCGCCCATCACAGCCCATTTCCAGTCTGTTTCCCCCAGCCCAGCCCAAGTTCAGTCTCCCCCCATCACAGCCCATTTCCAGTCCGTTTCTCCCCCATCACATCCCATCCAGTCCTAGCCGCCCCCCCAAGAGCCCCGCGCTGTCTAAGGGGCTGCAGAGGGAGCCGGGGAAGCCCGCGCGAGGCCCCGGCTCCCTCTGCACAGCCCGCCAGCGTGAAGAGCCTTTACCTTCCCGCTGGCGGCTGTTTCAATGAAGCCGCGAATGCCGGGAAAGGTTAAAGGCAATGCAGCAGTCCATTGAGCGAGAATGTGGTTCGCGTGGGGCCCCCTGAAGCGCGGGGCCCTGTGCGAACAACATTCTCGCTCAATGGATGGGTCGGCCCTGCTTATAGGGCCCCTTCCATTGACTTTCAAACTTAGGTCCAGGCCCGGCCACCATTACTATTACTTTTTCTCCTACCTCCAGTTGGCGAGGCTTGGTACATCTATCGTAATAAGTTTTCTGGCGCGTCTGGCTGGCCTTTAAATTTTCCTCCGCCGCTTGGGAGGTTCGGTGTAGCCGTCCTCTTAGATCCCTCAAAAACTGGGGTATTCCTACTTCCTCTACCCCAGGCTCAACCCACTGCTCCCGCAGAATATCTAAGACGCCTCGTGGTGCCCACCCATACATTAATTCATAAGGTGAAGTGCCTAAAGATGCTTGTTTCCGCTCTCTACAAGCATACAAGACAAAAGGGAGCATCCAATCCTACTCTGACATGTTACCCTCTAAACCCCTCCTTAGCATTTTCTTTAACGTTTGATTTTGCCTCTCCACCAGCCCATTCAACTGCGGATGGTAGGCAGCAGTTCTAACATGATGTATGCCGAACGCATCCCACACTTGGGCTAGATACCGGGACATGAAATTACTGCCTCTGTCCGTCAGAACTTCGCGTGGAAATCCTACCTCACAGAATAACTTTACTACTTCAGAGGCTATGGTTTTTGCGGATATATTATGTAGGGGAATGGCCCACGGGAACCTTGTGGCTTGGTCCACTATGACCAACATGTATTGGAACCCCCGAGGTGTCTTTATCAGTGGTCCTACTATATCCATGGCCACTCTATGAATGGGCTCAGATATCACGGGCATGGGAAACAAGGGCACCTCCGGCAGACGAATCAAGGTGACCCGCTGGCATGAAGGGCACGACCTGCAAAATCGCGAGGTCTCTCTAAAGACACCGGGCCAGTAAAAGCGGGCTAATATCTGGTCCAACGCGCCATGTACTCCTTTGTGACCTCCTACCGGATGATCATGCGCTAGTCTTAAACTAAAGTTTTGAACGTTGTAGGGACTACCAGTTGCTTACGGATGTTCCCGGTACGGGGATCTAAACTTTCCCTGTATAGCACATCTCCATCCAACAAAAATCTAGGTAAGGTTTCTGACACCCCTCGGGCATATTCGAAAGCCCGTAAAAGAGCGGGATCAGCTTGCTGCTCCATGGGGAAAGACGGGAATTTTTCCACTAATTCAGCCAGGACCCAAGGTATCCCTTGTCCGGCCCCTACCTCAGCCCTACACTGTGACCTACACTGCCTCTCCCGGCGTTTCTCCCCTCTTCCCTTCTTACTCTTATCTACAGAGGGAGTTATCAGGTCCAATGGGATGGTAGATCCTCCAAGGTCTCATCTGGAGGTTCATCTTCCTCCTCTATGGCCTTGGACTGTGCTCTGGTAGATACCATACCCACCCTAGGATGTAGACCATCTTCTAGTCCTTTCCGGAATTGGGGCCAATCCCTCCCCAATACCAGGGCATGGGGTAATCTGGGTACAATTGCTATGGGAATTTCCTTTTTAATCCCTAAATCTTTTATTAAGACTCTATGTATGGGATAAAATGATGATGCCCCATGGATGCACCTGATTTTTACCTTTCCCTCAGATTGGTTCGGGACCCTATTAGAGCGAGATTCAATCTCTTGCCAGAGTTTCCTGGACATCATACTTTGATGTGCTCCTGAATCTAACAAAGCTTCAGTAGCAATGCCTTGTACTTCCACCAATAAGAGAAAACCTTCCCTGATCTCCTTAGTATTGGCAGTTATCAAGGTGGTCCTCGCGTTACAATCCCTCTTCAGGTGTCCCTCACTACCACATGAAAAACATTTCTTTCTTATGGAGTAGTTTTTAAACATGGGCATACATGTTTTCATATCATCCCCCTTTGGCCTTACCTTCCTTTCTGACAATACAGGATCTGCCCTTTTGGAAGCACTCCCTTTCCCTTGAACTGCCAATTCCGCTTCCATGAAGCGTTCGGCCAGTAAGGTTGCTTCATTTGTGTTCCGGCAGTTCTGCAAAATCAGGAAGGTTTGAATGTCCTTCGAGACTGCGGCCATAAACTGTTCTAGAACAATGCTATCTATGATAGACTCTACCGTTTTTGCCTCTGGTGTTAGCCATTTTAATACCAAGCTCTTGATTCTCTGGCAGAGAGCTTTTGGTGTCTCACCAGGCTTCAATTTAGTATCCCTTAACAGACGATGATATACCATGGGTGTTAAACCTAAGCGGTCTCTTATGGCTTTCTTCAGCTCATCATAATCGTTGGCCTGGGCTGCAGGCATGGCCCTGTACGCCGCCAATGCTTCACCAGTAAGCGATGTGGCCAGGCGTACAGCCCATTGTTCCTTAGGCCACCCGATTATGTGTGCCACCCTATCAAACGCTTCAAGAAAGTCATCAATATCATCACTCTCAGTTAATTGTCCGAATGAAAATGTTCCACTAGATTGTGGCCCTAGCCCACATGTATATAATGTTCCTAAAAAACCTGGAATTGTCCGTGCTGGTTCGGCTGCTTTCTCCTGAGCTCCCAGCCACGCTCCCATCATGTCCAATAGAGGCTTCTGCTGCGCTTGCATTACTGCTGCAGTCTGCTCTTGGGCTTGAATGGACATCTCTCATTGTTTCTCAAACTGATTAGCCATCCACTGTAGTAGCTCCTTGCACTCCATGGCTGCGGCTGCTCTGTAAAAAGAAAAGACAGAAACACCACCAAGTGCGGCTCAAGAATACCAGCTCTGCTCCTTCCCTGGTTTCTACAGATTAGCTGCTGCACCACCACACTGGTATCCTTTTCTTTTAAACCCCTTTATCTACGGGTTACCTGATACAGGTATAGATTCCAGCTTTCAGAAGTTAAGCTCACCGCTCGTCCTCCGTGACTCTGGTTCTGACCTCCAGCTGTGCTTAACCTTGTATTCCTCCACACAGGTTTTTGCAGTTAGCACTGTCTTGGGTGGAAATCCTGGGGTGCTTGTAAATCCTTCTTCTTTTCTGGCGCATGCGCAGGAAGGAAAAAGAAAGATCCAACAACTACACCACCTGTGGGGGACCCTAGCCCAGGCCGCGGCCTATAGGCGTAGGGCTGCCCCTGTTAGTCTTTAAATAAAGCTTATGTTATCCTCGTCCAGAGCCTGGGCTTCTGGGACTTGTAGTTGTGTTACTTGTTCAAAAACAGAAGCATGGAAACCGAAGGTTTTTTCAAAGGCAAACAGGAATTTATTTCTTCTTTTTTTCCAAAACACTAAGGCTTAACAGAAGGCAACAGGATTCTTCTCCAAACAATATTCCTCAGGAAATTCCATGAAACCAAAAACTGAAACTGCTTTAGAAGGCTCTCTTAACACATGCAGCTGTCTCTCAATATATATAACAAACAAATACGTCCTTTTTTTTCAAACAAAAGTAAATGTCTTCTCTGCATTAAACAGGGTTCTTAGCTTTCCTGGCTAGAGTAATTCTCCCTGTTTCCTTAATGCTTTGGGGTTTTCATGAACAGTCCATTAATGAATCTTCAGACATAGAAACAGGTTCAGAACAATCTACCTGCATTTCCTCTGGATCTCCTGCCGGTACGTCTGACTCTAAAGCTCCATGCAATGCTTCTGGCTCAATGCACTCCAAAAGCTCCTGAACTTTTCTCCACTGAGGCTTTCCACTACGAGCAAGGTTTTCACCTGGAAGATGAAGATTCTTTTTCTGAATTAAATGCCACAGTGCCTCTAACTGTTTCAGGTCACTGTTAGCTGTACTTTTGTTCACCCACCTTCTGGGAGCTTGAACCCTTAGAGCTGGTCCACTAACTGTAGAAACTGCATTCTGCTGCTAGCCAATAATTCTCCCAGCCACACCTCTGCTGGCTTCAGAACTACTGGTACTTTTCCTGCAAGCCTGACTTTCTCTTGGGGTGTTGCCTTCACCTCTGAAGTCCCCACGGAAGTCTCCACCGGTCTCCGCCCCGGTGAACTCTCGGGGTGTTTCTTGGGTGCTTCTCTTCCCAGCAGTCTCTGTGGTCAACTCCAACTCCCTGGTCAATTCCCCGATCGAAACCCCGATCGAATTCCTGGTCGAACTCCCCAGTGAACTCTCTTTCCTTCCTGTTCCTCTGGGTTTATAAAGCTGTTTTTTTCCTATCGTGCACTGCCCCCTGCTCAGATGTTTTTCATTAGTTTCCAATCCTGCCCTTAGGTTAGCAGAGCTTGGGTGTGGCCTGCCTTCAGTAACTGCGTGTTTTTTCTTTTTTCCTGCACTCTGCAAGCTATGGATTCGCAGCCTGTCTCTTTCCATGGGCTCAGCCATACTCTCCTCATCACACCTGCTATTAGTAATCTGTGAATTTTCATTAAAATCATCTGTAATACCTGAAGACTGGAAGATCGCCAATGTAACACCAATTTTTAAAAAGGGTTCCAGGGGTGATCCGGGAAACTACAGACCGATGAGCCTGACATCAGTACCGGGAAAAATGGTAGAAACCATCATAAAGAATAAAATTACTCAGCCTGTAGATAGTCATGGCCTAATGGGAGACAGCCAACATGGCTTTAGACAAGGAAGATCTTGTCTTACTAATCTGTTATGTTTTTTTGAAGATGTGAATAAACAGGTGGACAAAGGTGAGTCAGTTGATATAGTGTATCTGGACTTTCAGAAAGCCTTTGACAAGGTCCTTCATCAGAGACTTTTGGCAAAACTAAAGAGTCATGGGAGAGGAGGCAGTGTACTATTGTGGATCAGGAACTGGTTAAAAGATAGAAAGCAGAGGGTAGGGCTAAATGGCCAATTTTCCCAATGGAGAAAGGTATATATACCCTAGGGATCTGTGCTGGGTCCGCTGCTTTTTGACATAGTCATAAATGCCCTCGAAAGGGGAATAACGAGTGAGGTTATCAAATTTGCAAATGACACAAAAACTAAAGTTGTTAAAACCCAAGAGGATTGTGGAAAATTTCAAGAGGATCTTGATAAATTGGAAGACTGGACATCAAAATGGCAGATGAAATTTAATTTGGATAAGTGCAAAGTTATGCACCTAGGGAAGAACAACCCAAACTATGGTTACACGATGCAAGGTTCCACATTACGAATCACCACCCAGGAAAAAGATTTAGGCGTCATTGTGGATAACATGTTAAAACCCTCGGCCCAGTGTGCAGCGGCGGCCAAGAGAGCAAATAGAATGCTAGGTATCATAAGGAAAGTAATGGAAAATAAAACAAAAGATATTATAATGCCTCTATATCGTTCCATAGTGAGACCGCACCTTGGATATTATGTGCAATTCTGCTTGCCGTATCTTAAAAAGGATATAGCATTATTAGAAAAAGTTCAGAGAAGAGCCACCAAAATGGTAAAGGGGATGGAAGGATACTCTTATGAAGAAAGGCTAAAAAGGTTAGGGCTCTTTCACCTGGAAAAGAGACGGCTGAGGGGAGATATGATAGAAGACTATAAATTAATGAACGGAGTAGAACGGGTAAACATAGATCGATTGTTCACGTTATCAGAATATAAAAAGACTAGGGGGCATGCAATGAAGCTACAGGGTAAACTATTTAAGACTAATAAAAAAATATATTTTTTCACTCAACGTGTACTCAAACTCTGGAATTTGTTACCGGAGGATGTAGTAAAGGCTGTTAGTGTAGCTGGGTTTAAAAAAGGTTTGGACAAGTTCCTGGAGGAAAGGTCCATAAACCATTATTAAGAAGGGACCCAGGATATCAATGCTTCACCCAGTACAAGCATTGTAGAACCTGTGTCTTTTGGGGAAAATGCTAGGTACTTATGACCTAGATTGGCCACTGTTGGAAACAGGATACTGGGCTTGATGGGCCTTGGTCTGACCCAGTATGGCATATCTTATGTTCTTAAATGTTCTTAATGGCTTCAAACAGCCCTGCAGCACTTACCTAAACCTTTGGTGCTGCAAGGTTGTTTGGCTTCGGATGCTGACTTCCTGTTTGCATGGAGGCAGAAGCAGCTAATCCACCTCCATGCAAAAGGAAGTCAGCATCAAGCATCAGGCATCAGAGGGGGCAGAAGCCAAGCATCAGAGGGGGCAGAAGCCAAGCATCAGAGTTTCAAGGTAAGCACTGCATTACCTGTTAGGAGCATGAAGAGCATTGTTTCAGCAGCTAACGCACAACCAGGTACCTTAACATATGGTGCACTTAAATGAGGTGCACCTCATGATATCCATAGAGGCGCTGATAATTGCCACATTGCCACCGAGCGCACGGAAATTGCCTTCACGCTAGTGGCAATGACCTGTCCACACCCACACCCACACTTCACCCATTCCCCGTCCCATCACGCCATGGCCAATTACTGTGCGCTTTAACATGTGTTCCTTGGCATTCCTCCACATTAGCTGCCATTTGTTGTGTGTTAAAACGCATGTTAACTAGTTACCGGGCTTTAGTAAAAGGTCCCCTGAATCTGGCTGCTATCTGGATAATACCACAGGTCACTGCATTATTCAGATGTTTCAATGCCGGCCAGTATCTGGATATCAATGCTGACTATCCAAATAATTCTAACCGCCACAGCCGGTGTTTAAAATGTATTTATTTTTATTTTATTTATTTATTTAACAGCATTTATATACCACCTTTTCCGTAAATCAAGGTGGTTTACATTGAACTCTAGCTATTTACATTGTAACAAAGTGGTTTACACCCAACGCAATATCTGTAATACATTATTACATCATAGAGGGGCTGGGGGCTCATATCATGTGGGAAGTTTCACAAGTAATCATTAATAGTTTTCATAACTTATTTACAGGCGTAACTTATTTACAATTTGGGGTCATGCTTTGTGGTCGTGCAGTATTGTTATTCATTGTCCGGTGCAGGAGTGCATGGATAGTACATGTTTTTATATGATGCTGCCAAAATGTTCAGTAAACAGGAATGTTTTCAACTTTTTACTGAAGTCCTTGCTATCATTCGTATTTCTGATATCCTCCGGGAGGGAGTTCCAAAGGCTCGCTGCATAAAGTGATAAAGCCCCATTGGATGTGGGCTGCTTAGTTTTGGAGAATTCATTTGGACTAACTAACATGGTTTTGCAGTTAGGTCTTGTTGGGAGGCCTTCTGGGTGTCTTCTTGACTCGGCTGATTCATTTTGCAGAATTTTGAATATATTGATTGTTGCTTTAAACCTTGTGCGACTCTTGGTTGGGAGCCAGTGTAGTTGAGCCAGTGTTGGTTTTATGTGTTCATGTTTGTGTATTCCTGTGAGGATGCGGGCAGCTATATTCTGAATGATCTGTAGTGAGTGAATAGTGTTTGTTGGCAGGCCTTGGTATAGCGAGTTACAAAAGTCTAACACTGGTGTAACCATGGCTTGTGGTACCATTCTGAAGTCGTTATGGCTTAGGAGGGGGCTTTAGTTTTCTGATGATTTTCAGTTTGTGGTATGCATTTTGTGCTGATCTGTTAATTTGGGCTTGTAGGTTTAAGTTCTGATTGAGGATGACTTCTAGGTATTTAACCTCACTTTTGACGGCTATGTTTCTGTCATTTAGGGCTATTGTGTAAGGAGGAGTGACGGTCTTGTTTCTTTTTATTGTGAGTGCTTCTGTTTACTATAGTTTATGCTGAGGATGTGGGCGCTGAGCCATCCAGAGACATCGGTGAGGCATTTAGTTATAGCTGTATAATCCAGGGTTTCGACACTGAAGGATGTGTACAACATGATATCATCGGCGTAAATTTTGTAGTGGATGTTATGTTTTTGCATGACATAAAAAAATGACTGTATGCATAGGTTGAATATTTGGGCTGATATTGCTGATCCCTATGGGACTCCTTGCTTTAATGTGAAGGGAGAGGATATGTCACCTCCGCATCTGACACTTTGTTGTATGTCATTTAAATATGATTGGAACCATTTCAGTGTGTTATTGTAGAAACCAATCTCCTGGAAGCATCTTAGATGTGTGGAGGCCTATTCCCTACTGGACGTCCAGCCCCAGTATGGCCCCTCAGAATCGTGTCTACCAGCTTGTATGTGCAGGCCGAGTCCCGATTCTGAAGGGCCGCATGTCCAGCAGATCCCCAGCTAACAGCCTAGCTCCATAATGGAGCCACAGTGCCATGGTGTCTCATTGCCATGGCACCGTGGCTCCATTATGGAGCCTCGAACTTCGGCCACCGCTGAGCAAGTCCTTTCCTCATAGCCAAACCCTGATCAGGCTTCCATGGTCCGGCTGCAGGGAACCTCCACACCCCCCTGATTTGTCCCCACTGGTCGCCGCTGCAACCCCACATCTAGGGGGACTTATTCCACCTCTGGGTCCACCCATGCCCCGCCCTCACTCTGCCTTCCACCTACTCCTCTCTTGCCCCCACCTAAGGCTCCCCATACAACTCCGCAAGGGGGATGACTAGCAGAGATGCACGTCCAGGCAGGGCATACATCCCCATTATTCGTGGCTCGGAATGACCCCTATAGTGTGTGACACAGAGTCAAAAGCGACTGATATGTTGAGAAATATTAGTATAAAGCCCTTTTTTGTGTTGTCTGTTCCTCTGAGAATGTGATCAAAGAGTGCAATCAGAAATATTTCCACACCGTGATTTGGCTTGCATCCATGTTGGTGTAGATCCAGGGGCACATATGAGTTGATATGATCCCGCAGTTGTAATGGTACTGTCTTTTCTATGATTTTTGACATGAAAGGTAAGCTGGAAATCGGTTGGTAAGATGTGGGGTCTGTCTCGACAGTTTTAGGGCTTTTTAGGATGAGCCTGATTGATGCTAGTTTGAATGTTGCAGGCATATATCCCTGTGTGAGAGATGTGTGAATGATTCTGTGAATGAAAGGAGTGAGCTCTTCCTTAGCTGACTTTATCCATGCAACTGGACAGAGATCGCTTGGTGAGGTTGTAGTGTTCAGGGATGTTATTGTGTGAGCTACTTGTCTGATTGTTGGGATAGTGAATTCTCCCCATATCCCAGTGTGTCTAACTTGGTTTTCAGATTCAATTGATGCTGGTTTTGTTTTTTTGTGTGTTATTCTGCTTTGTCATGAGGTAGTCTGCTATTTGTTGCGTACGTATGTCAATTGAGTCTTCGTGTGAGGGTTCCCTTGTTAGCATGGCAATACAGCCGCAGTTGCTACAGTTCTCTTGATTTGATTGCTGCCTTCATTACCAGTAGGGCCAGCCCGTCCATTAAGCAAGAATGTTGCTTGCACAGGACCCTGCATTTCAGGGGCCCTGCGCAAACAACATTCTGTATTTAAAGACCTCGGTAAATTTTTTAAAAAACCCAAAAAACTGGCTGTGGCAGCGGCAGAATCAAGTGTCCCACGGGGCCCCCCTGCCTGCCCGGCAGAGCCCTCCCTGCATCAGTCCTTCCCCTGCTGGTTTTCAGAGCCGCGAAGGGAGAGTTTCCCTCTTGCGGCTCTGTTAAGTCCGCCAGGGCTGATGCGAAGCAGGAAATGATGCAGAAAGGGAGGGCTCTGCTGGGCAGGCAGGGGGGGGGGGGGGTTCCCGCGGGACACTTGATTCTGCTGCTGCCACAGCCAGTTTTTTGGGGTTTTTAAAAAATTTACAGAGGTCTTTAAATACAGAATATTGTTTGCTAGGACTGGAAATGGGCTGAGTGGAAGGGGGGCTTGAACTGCAAATAGCTGATGGGGAGGGGGACTTGGAATGGAAATGGGCTGATTGGAAGGAGGGGCTTGAACTACAAATAGCTGATGGGGAGGGGTGCTTGGAATGGAAATGAGCTGTGAAGGGAGGGAGCTAAGACTGGAAATGGGCTGAGCTGGGGGAGCTAGGACAGGAAATGGGCTGATGGAGGGGCTAGGATAGGACTGGAAATGGGCTGTTGGGGGGTGCTAAGATTGGAAATGGGCTGTGGTGGGGACTTGGATTGAAATGGACTCATGGAGGGGCTAGAACTGGAAGTAGGCTCATGGGGGCTTGGATTGGAAATGGGCTGTGTGGAGGGGAGCTAGGATTTGACATGGGCTGATGGTGGGGCTAGGAAAGGATTATAAATGGGCTGATAGGGGGCTGGTATTGGAAATGAGCTGATGGACGGACTCGGATAGGATTGGAGATGGATGGGGAGCTAGGACTGGAAATGGGCTGATGGTGGGCTAGGACTGGAAATGGGCTGATGCGGGGACTAGAAGGGAGTGGATGCTGGGTGGGGCTGGAACTAGAAGGGAGCTGATGTTGGGGGAGGATTAGAATGGGATGGGGCTGGGAGAGTGAAATGGAGAGGGGAAAATATTTTGTGTGGGAGGGAAGAAAAATCTACAATTGGCCGGGTATTGGGAGAGTAAGTGAGGATTGAGGATGGAGAGGTAAAATTTGAGTGGATGAAATAGGAATGAAGAAAGAGCAAAAGGAGAAAGGTTAGTATGTTAAAGCAGATGTAGATAGAGAATGGAAAAAAACTAGAAGAGAGAAGAAAGGACAAATGGACAGCTGACGATGGAGAGTTAGCAGAAGGCACGAAGAAACCAGAAGAAAGTGGCTGGAGCAATTGCAACTGAAAAAAATGCACAAAAGGTAGAAAAATATCTCTATATTTTGAATTTATTAACTGGAATATGTCAGCTCTGGGAAATGTGCATCATTAACATCTGTGCTTTGTTTAGTACAAGAGGAAATTAATTTATAGTTTTATTTCTACAGTGTTGTTGTACGCTACATTCCAAGTTTGGCTTTTGTGGTTCCCAGTTGTCTTCCTGTTTCTAAATTGTGATTCCTTGTTTACTGATGGTGTATGTTCTGCATGTGTAACTGAGCTGAGGTATTCTGTTTATGTAATTCCTATTTGACATTGCCACTTGTTCTCTTTCCCCAGTAGGTCATGTATTGTTATTCACTGAAATGTATTGGTTTAATATTTGCAGTGTTGCCTTTTGATAGGTAGAGTATGGTGCTTTGTGAGTCCTGGTAGTGCTGTTAGGATACGGCGGGTTTGTTATGGGTTCTAAATGGGCAGTGTTTGTACAGTAGTACTGTAGTCCCTAATGTGCCTGGCGGTTAGCACTGAATTATAGTGTTGTAGCAAAGTGCAATCAATGAATAATTCCAGGAGTCGATTGACAGGGTCCAAGTCAGTTTATTGTGCACAAGGCCCAGTCAGTCAAAGCTTCAAAAGGAACTGAGCAAAAGTTTATACAGAGGCATAACTTTTTATACCTCTTTTTCAGTTTGATACATGAGAATTTTCTATTGGTTCCAACTCGATACATGCAAACATTTCATTGGTCTTACATTCCCTGCACCTGTCCAATTAGAAATCCCTCCGGAGCCTAGCAACCGGCCCCCTCCTTTAGGATTGCTTGAACAATGGTACAGTTCTAAATCTCGTTACTTTTCTACTGCAAGGTTAACTTCGGCTTCTGGAATGCATATACTGTTACATTTCTGTTCTTTCACACACAAGAGAATAATAGAAGACTTATGAATTCATGAAAACTTCTTATTAAGCATTTTAAAACAGCTTTCTTGTTTTTCACAGATTTTTGGTTCTTTTCTAGCTATAATGGGAGTTAGGATCCAGGCCTAACTTACAGGCCTTTCATAGTAGCAGGCCATAGCCTACCTCATTCCCCCCTTTGATTATTCTCACCTGCAAGTGAGAAAGGGTGAGAATTAAATCACTCATTAGTCAATCAACACATTATACTGGTGTAATGGCATCAGCATTGTGGGGTATAGGGTGATATCGCCACATAGCTAATACTTTCGTAGCTGCCTTCCGTTCTATAGTGTTATCAAGTGATGATGTTATCATGCGTAAGCAAAGGGGTAGGAGACAGGGGAGCAATAAGCACATGGCTAATATGAATAGTACAATCAACATAAGGGATTTCAGACCACCTGATGATATCCTACTCTACATGCCATTTTCCACAATGCAAATGGATTTATTGCCTATAACAAATTGCTTCGACGCAGTATCAGAATGGCTCCTGTCACAGAACCTCCGCATTTAACATAAGAAAACTGAGGTTCTCTTTATCACTAGAGACCCCAACTTCATTCCACCACCACATATAAGTGTTAAGGGAGCCGATCTATGCACTAAGGAAACAATAAGATACCTCGGAGTCACACTTGACCATCGTCTCAACATGAAATCACACATAAATAATATTGTAAAAGCTGTGTACTTCAAGATACGCACGCTCAGGCACCTACGCCCCTTACTAGACCAAGAAGACTTCAGAACCATCTACCAAGCACTGATCTTACCGCATTTCGACTTCGCCAACTCCATTCTGCAAGGACTCCCACAATCCACTCTGAGCTCATTACAGCTTGCTATAAATACTGCTGCAAGGGTTCTACAAGGAGCGTCCAAGAGTGAACATGTTACACCTATCCTCAAGCAGCTCCATTGGCTCCCTATACACGGAAGGATTATGTTCAAGACCTTGATTCTCACATTTAAGGCCATCAATGGTCTATCAGCCAACTCACTCACGGAGCTCATACAAACTGTACCACCAAACAGAAATAGAAGACAGGTAGCATTAAATTCTCTAATAATGCCAAAGGCCATAACAACATGCAGCCTATCAACGGCAAACAGAGCTTTCATATTTTGCACACCAAAATGCTGGAACTCTCTACCACCTGATATCTGTGCCATAACCGACTTAGCCCAGTTCAGAAAGGCCCTGAAATTCAACCTATTCATCAAATACTACCCCACATGAAGTGAAACATAACAGTCCCACAGCAAATTTAACCACAGCCTTCTCATTGTTACTAGCATTCTTGCTAATTTGTGTAAATAGTTTGAGTATGTTATCTACTTAACAGATCATATATTCCATGTAGATAGTTCTCCCATGTTTTTCCAAGTTTATGCTCCTGTTATATGTAACACTGAACAGCCTGTTGTTCTGGTTTTTATTTTGTTCTCTGTAAACCGCGCTGATACCAAATAGTGCGGTATATAAGAAATGGAAATAAATAAATAAATACATAAACCTATCCAAGAAAACAATGAACCAAACCACCCATCCATCTTTAAACTGTGCCATGTCTGGACAGGCACAAATGTTTGCTCTCTCATCTGGGTGGCTAAATCTTCAACTACATGTCCATTATTATCAATCTGTAAACAACAATTACTTAAGTTCAATTTCCCACATACCCCACCTTCAGCTGCTAACAAATAATCTAAAGCTAAACGATTTTGATAAATGGCTGTGCGCATTTGTGTACTTTGCTTTGCCAAAAGGGTTAGTGCTTTACTGGTTTCATTGGTTATTATTTCAACAACAGCTTGCAAACGTATTATTCGATTAATCATATAAACAGGGGTTTGATATCCCCAAGTCCCATCCTGCTCCCAAGTAGCAGGTCCATAGTATGAGATGATTCTTTCTGGTGGTCATTCTTCACCATCCCATTTGTCCCATTGGCCTATTTTCAAGGCCTCCTTCAGCTGTCGACTTCTGTACACAGGATATCCCAGCTGTTCGCCCTGGGATGTCGGTAGAAGGAAAAAGGAAGGTTGTATGGTTCCCAATACACATGCGCCTCCCCAGTGATGAGGAAGTCTGGCATATGCTCGGGTTCCGCAAATCCAGTACAGTTCAGGTGGAGCTTGCCAGGAGTTATATGCTACTAAGTTAGTCCAGATGCTAACAAGTCTGGGGAACTGGACTAGAGGATTGGAAGGTTCAGTAGCGTTGGCTCCTGACCACCAAGATGTTTTCTTAGTGGTACTATTGTAATACTTCTGATTGAGACAGACCAGCTGCCCCACTTCCATGTTAAACATTGGTCCATAGCGAGAAAAACATAAATTACCCACAATGGAGTGGGCCAATACCCATTCACTTGTAGTATTGCGTATATTAGTCTGATTATATGGAACAGAATAATTCAGTTCTTGTGCCTCCCAGGGCCATTGGTCTCCCATTTTTGTTCCTCCACAAAACAAACAGTCTGAAACATGGAGACTAGAAGCAACTGCTCCCGCTAATTCAAGAAATAAGTTCTGGGAGGCAGGCGGGATTTCAAACTCTGATTTCATGGCTTCATAGAAAGAGTGATGTATACGATAGGGTGAGGATACATGGGTGTTGGTGTTTAATCGCAGATATAAAATAGTCCCAGGATCTACACCTCCTCCTGCAATACGCAACCCAAACTTGTATCCTTGCTTCCAGTGGCTAGGGTTGGCTATGAAGAGTTGTAGAGGATTACAGGCACCTTTCTGGCATTTCTTAGGTTCTGGTATGCTGATCTTTGTTAGGCTGCCTTTGCGATGATCGCCGTCTTGTCCCGTCGGTGCATTTTTCCAGGTAGCAAAATATACACATTCCCATTTTGGGCAAAAGTAATCATTTTTAGATGCGGTGGTGTAAATAGTGGCTGCAGTACTCTTTCCTGTACATTTTCCCCATCCATAGGCTCCTTCTGGACACATGTATTTATCGTCATGGTAGTAGGCTCGCTCCCATGACCCACATCTGTGGTAAGCATTTCTGTTGATGGCATCACAAGCGTCAAAGTTCAAGGTGATAGGTTTGGTGGAGTCAGTAAGGGGTTTTGTCATATTCAAGATGGCTCCATCTTCATCATTCCAGCGTATCTCAAATGTATAGTATGATGGGTTTTGTCGAGGGGTATAACAAGTCTTACTTCTTCCCTTTGTGCAAACGTTAAGTTCGGTGCCCTTATAAACACACCGGCTGACTGTTCCAGTGCAAGTATAGTAGGAATGATAGAGCAAAGTCTGAGTAATCTTTTGTCCTGTTCGGGTGGTGGTTATGCAAGCTATACAAGGGGGTAGAGCAAACGTCTTTTCCAGGATTCCCAGGACCACCACTCCCACAAGACAATAGTAGAAGAGCATGATGATTTCAGTCTCTGGAGGTTAGCTGGAAAATTGAGGATAATGAACTGTGCTGAGTTTTCTTCTGTTTCTGTAGTGATGGTCACTTTCGCGTGACGTAGGTGGATACTGATGATTCTCTATAAAGCTGGCTGTCTCCTCAGGGTGAGTCACAATGGAGTCTCAGGATCATTTACTGACGTCCATTGGCCAGGATCAGGAGCAGCTGCCGGCTTCACTCGACTGTGGTGGATCCAGGGTTCGAACTCTGCAACTTTTACTGCGGTGGGGGTTGACAGGATGACGACGTAGGGTCCCTTCCAATGCAGCGCCAGCGGGGTTTTTCTCCACTCTTTCACCCACATGGACGTTCCTGGCTTGAAGGGATGCAGAGGCTTGGTCAAGTTGATGGGCAGTCGGTCTTGCACCCACGTTTGGAGTTTCTGCAAAACAGAACCTAAAGCTAATAGTTCTTGTCTAGTTATTTCAGATCCTATCTGCCTCATGTCTCCCTTTATTCCCTGCACTATGCGTGGAGGTCGCCCATACAAAATCTCAAACGGGGAGACACCTAAGGATCTGGTGGGAGCTGAACGTATCCTAAGAAGGGCTATAGGTAGAACTTGGAGCCACTTCAGGTGTGTTTCTTGGCAGAGCTTGGATAACTGAGTTTTCAAGGTTCTATTCATATGCTCTACTTTCCCTGAGCTCTGGGGTCTGTTAGCAGTGTGCAACTTCCATTTTATTCGCAGAGCTTGAGCTAACTGTTGGGTCACTTGGGATACAAATGATGGACCATTGTCTGACCCTATAGTTGATGGTATTCCAAATCGGGGAATGATCTCATGGAGCAATACCCTAGTGACTTCTCGGGCTTTCTCAGTTCGGGTGGGGTAGGCTTCTACCCACCCTGAAAATGTGCAAACTAACACTAACATATAGTGATATCCATTTACACGGGGCATTTCAGCAAAGTCTATCTGTATATCACTCATGGGGATCACCCCTACTGACTGAACTCTTGGGGGTGGAACAGGACCTTGCTTGGCGTTATTTTTGGCACATATCAGGCATTGCTGTGCCACTGAGGCAGTCAGGGATCCTAGCAATGAAATACAGAAATGGGGTCTCAGGGCTTTCTCCATGGCTGTTTTTCCATAATGTGTGGCTTGATGAAAAGCTTGGACAAAGGCTGGCCCTAATGCTTCAGGGATGACTGTAGGACCTGGAGGTGGACTACCTTCTGGGGGTGGCAGCACTATCCAACCTTGTTCTGTCAAGACTCCTCCCTCCTTTTCACAATAATAGTCTAACTCTCTTGTAGTGTATCGGGGTGCCCAGGAACTAAGGGGCACAGGGAATAGGGCTGCCTGCATTACAGTATCTTGGATCCTAACTTGTCCTGTGGTAGCTGCCTTTCGGGCTGTGGCATCTGCAAATCTATTCCCTTGGGCAATTTCTCCTGCTCCTGCCTGATGACCTCGGTAGTGCATGACTGCCACTTGTTTGGGGGCCCACACAGCATCTAATAACATCAATATTTCGGGCCCATACCTAATGTCCTTACCCCCTGAAGTGATCAACCCTCGCTCTTTATACAAGGCTCCATGTGCGTGCAAAGTAGTGAAGGCATATTTGGAATCTGTGTACACATTTATGCGGAGTCCTTCCCCTAATGTCAGGGCTCTGGTGAGGGCTATCAATTCAGCTTTCTGTGCAGAAGTTCCTGGGGTCAGGGTTGAGGACTCAACTACCAGATCAAGGGTCACCACTGCATATCCAGCACAATGATGTCCATTGATGACCAGACTGCTTCCATCTACAAAGAAAGTCCGTTCTGGGTCCTCTAGAGGGACATCGGTCAAATCAGGGCGACTTGAAAATACAGTGTCCATGGTTTCTAAGCAATTATGATCAGGTGGCCCAGGACCAATTGGAAACAATGTAGCAGGCATTTGAGCTTGACTAACTTTCAACTGTATCCGAGGGTTTTCACACAACATGCTTTGATACTTCAACATTCGCGCATTGGTTAGCCAGAAGTTTCCTTTGTGTTCCATGAGAGTCAGAACAGAATGTGGCACGGTGACTTGAAGAATTTGTCCTAGTGTGAGTTTGTCTGCTTCGCCCACCAGGAGGGCTGTTGCTGCAATAGCTCTCAGACAAGGGGACCATCCTTTTGCAACTACATCCAATTGTTTTGACAGATAAGCTACTGGTCGTTGCCAGGATCCAAGAGATTGGGTCAATATTCCCAATGCGTTTCCTTGTGACTCAATGGACAAAAAGATGGAAAGGCTTCTGAACATCTGGGAGACCTAAAGCTGGAGATGACATCAGGACCTTTTTCAAAGTTTGGAATGCTACATCTTGTTCGGGTCCCCAGACTAGTGGGGACTTTTCCACTCCTCTGGTGGCTTGGTATAGTGGTTTTGCAATCAGGGCAAAGTTGGGGATCCATATGCGACAATATCCCGCGGCCCCCAGGAAGGCTCTTACTTGCCTCCTAGTGGTTGGAATGGGGATATTACATACAGCTTCCTTGCGTTCTGGTCCTAAACGTCGGATCCCACTGGACAACTGGAATCCCAAATACTTGACTTCAGTTTGGCATAGTTGTGCTTTGGCTCTTGAAACTCTGTATCTGGCATCTTTGAGAAGGTACAAAAGTTCACTAGTAGCTTGTAGGCATTCACCTTCTGAGTTGGTGGCTATGAGCAAGTCATCTACATACTGAAGAAGAACCCTTTTTCCTGGGTCCACTGGGTAACTTGAGAGATCTTGATTTAGGGCAGCACTGAAGAGAGTAGGTGAATTCTTAAATCCTTGGGGTAATCTGGTCCAGGTGAGCTGACCCCGCCTTCCTGTTGTGGGGTCTTGCCATTCAAAAGCAAATAAGAGTTGACTGGTGGGTGCTAGGCGCACACAGAAAAAGGCATCTTTCAGGTCCAGGACGGTGAAGTGAGTATCCTCAGCGGGAATCAGTCCCAAGAGAGTATAAGGGTTTGGTACTACTGGGTGTATAGTTTCAACTGCGTCATTTACTCGCCTTAGATCTTGTACTGGGCGGTAGTCCCCTGCCCCAGGCTTCTTTACTGGGAGAAGGGGGGGTGTTCCAAGGTGACTGGCATTCCTTGAGAAGTCCGTACTTCAGCAGTTTCATCAAATGGCAGTGGATTCCTTCAATGGCTGGTCGAGGGAGAGGATACTGCTTCACATGCACTGGTTCCGCTCCTGGCTTGAGGGTGACAATGACCGGGGCTATGTTCTTCGCTAGGCCAGGTGGATTATCTTCTGCCCATACTTCAGGTGGGGCTATCAGGTTGGTAGGTATACAGGGACTGGTTGACTTTATTGGAGGTGCACTATAGAACCGCCACTCTTCTTCTCGGGGAACAGTAAGCACCATTAATCCAGCAGGCTTTGGGTTCACAGTCATTTTCATTTCTCCTCCTTCAGCAAAGGATATTTGGGCCTGGAGCTTGGCAAGCATGTCTCGGCCCAGTAGTGGAATAGGGCACTCAGGCATATACAAGAACTGGTGCGTTATCTTCTGTCCCCCTAGTTCACACATGCAGTTCCGCAAGAATGGTTTTGTGGCTATATTTCCAATGGCTCCTATAATGGTGACAGATCGTGAGGACAGTGGAACTACTGACTTGGCTACTACTGAATGTTCTGCTCCTGTATCTACCATGAATTCCATGTATTGGTCCCCTATCTTTAAACTGACCATAGGCTCCTGGGGACCCAGGGTGAACTTGGAGCCCATTCTGGCCTAGTTTTCATCTATGTCATCCAGGTCATAGCCCGTTGCCACTGCCACTCCTTCAAGGGCTTCTTCCCTCTCCTGTTGGAACTGTGTTCGGTTCATTCCTCCTCTCCTTCGAAATCTCCCTCCTGGCCTCCAGGGACTCCCTCCTCCCCTCGCAGGGGCGGAGTCCAGATGCGGGCACTCATTTCTCCAATGTCCTTCTTCCTTGCAGTAGGCGCACTGATTTGCACCTAATTGAGGCCTTTCACTTCCGCGGCCTCTTCCACGTCCTCTGGTCCTCTGATTAGGAAAACCTCCTCCACGTTGTTCGGTTATAGCAGCAGCAAGAAGATCTGCCTTCTTCTTCATCTTTCATTCACTTTCTCTGTCTCATTCATTTTCACGATTCACAAATACTTTCTGAGCGACTTCCATTAACTGAGCTGTGTTCATGCCCGCAAATCCATCCAATTTCTGTAATTTTCGCTTTATGTCTCTCTGGGACTGACTAACAAAGGCCGCATTTACCATGCGTAAATTTTCCTGAGCGGCGGGATCATATGGGGTATACAATCTATAAGCTTCAGACAACCGCTCATGAAAGGCCGCTGGGCTCTCATCTGGACCCTGGAGAACTTCCGATACTTTCCCGATATTCATGGCCCTCTGGCCTCCCTTCTTCAGGCCCTGCACTAAGGCCTGGCGAAATCTGGTTAGGGCCGCCGCCCCCTTTCTTCATTCGGGTTCCACCCAGGATCTTCATTGGGATATTCTGCAGCTGCTGCTTGCGGGGGATTTATTTCCCCCCTTTCTACAGGGTTCTCTTCTAACCATCGGAGGGCTGCTTGCCCGATCCGGCCTCGCTTCTCAGTGGTGAAGAGGGTGGACAGGAGCTGGCGACAATCGGCCCAGGTAGGCTGATGGGTTTGCATGATGCTAGACATTAATTCTGTTAATTCCTGGGGCTTGGCTGTGTAGGAAGCATAATGCGTTTTCCAGTTTAATAAATCTGTGGTGGAAAAAGGCACATAAACTAAGCTGGTTGGTCCTGGCGCCATTTGGCCCTAATCATTTAAAACAGGTATTCCAGGCACTTGGCGTAATGGCATTAGGTGCCCTGCTTTCTCCTTCTTCTTGGGAGTTACGCTTCTTAAATCATAAGGCTCCCGGGCACCAGTCTCCTTGGTGGGTGACCCTGAACTGGCAGGAGAGCCTCCGCTTTCTATCTCATCAGAAGACTCGAGTCCCCCTGCTGTGCTTGGGCCTGACCCGGAACTCTCACTCGGGGTAGGGTGCTTCTTAGGCTGTTGCTTCGGTATTTTCTGGGGCTCCTCGTCGGGCTCTACTTCAAGTTGTGGGGCTGTGGGGACTAATTTCTGTGGGTGCCGGGGTAAACTATCCAGAATATCTGAGGACTCTGGGTCAGAATATACAGGCGACTGCGCTTCCTTAGCCTTTTTGGTTCCCCTAGTAGTAGCTACAAATATTTTACAGTGCTCCTCATAACAGCGCTTCATCCATGAGGGATGCTGTTCAAATGCACTTAACCAGGAATCTATATAGGGGAACTGGTCAGGATACGCTCTTAGTATAAGCTGATGAAGTCGTAAAACTGTCTCAAAATCAAAGGTACCCCCTCGGGACCATGAAGCAGCTAATGCGGGTCACTCCCTTTCACATAGCATTTTTAATCTGGACGGAGTCATTATTATACCATAATCGCCCGAAAATCCTTTACGGAAATTCTTGATCATACATGCCAATGGAGTGTGCTTGGACTCCGTCCCTCCCATTTTTGTAAACGCCCTACCTACACTGCTACCTATGTACTCAAAGTACCTGCGTACGTTACGTACCCTACGTCCCTACGTACACGTAATGACATACAAGACAACGAACAATAAGGATAGGTAGTATGGCTGCAGGTAAGGGGTCCGTACAGCCCACAAAACACTGGGGGGGACAAACACCACTCGCTTCCTCCTGTTCGCGACCTGGGCACGGTCGCCCGGCCAGGAACTGCGCTACTTAGGAGTCCGCTCTCGCTTGGTCTGTATTTCAAGACCTCTCACTCACACACGCAAGCATATTTCAACAAGATATCATATTTCAATATTTCAAGTGCCCAGGTTTTCTGACTAACTGACTATTCCAAACAAGAAGGGTCGATGGCTTCAGCTTCCGCTTTCCTTACGCGGAGCTTACTAGGACCGCCCTTATTGGAGGTGATCAGGCTCCCTTGTCTCGCGTATACGCATGCGAGATTTCCCAGTTAGTCTATACCAAATATACCAAATCAGTCTCGCGCACGCAAGACGTTGCCCCAGGCTATTCTTTCTGACTAGCAAATACTTCAAAAATGTCTACTCACCGGATCCGGTCCCCGATACCACACCAGTCTCTGAGTTGGAACCTGGACTCCCCGGGTCGGAGGTGTTGGCCAGCTGGACCCGATGGCCCGCCGAGGCAGGCGGAACCCTCTCCGGCACAAAGGGGCTGGCGGCGCCTGAGTTTCCCCCGCGGTCGGACAGACACGGTTCCAACCGGGCCAAACCTCAAGGCAAATTACGTGGATTATTCACTTGAATACCATTTACCACTCGCACTTCCCGGCCAACGCACCAAGAATATGCTGTGGCAAAGTGCAATCAATGAATAAGTCCAGGAGTCGATTGACAGGGTCCAAGTCAGTTTATTGTGCACAAGGCCCAATCAGTGAAAGCTTCAAAAGGAACTGAGCAAAAGTTTATACAGAGACATAACTTTTTATACCTCTTTTTCAGTTTGATACATGAGAATTTTCTATTGGTTCCAACTCGATACATGCAAACTTTTCATTGGTCTTACATTCCCTGCACCTGTCCAATTAGAAATCCCTCCGGAGCCTAGCAACCGGCCCCCTCCTTTAGGATTGCTTGAACAATGGTACAGTTCTAAATCTCGTTACTTTTCTACTGCAAGGTTAACTTCGGCTTCTGGAATGCATATACTGTTACATTTCTGTTCTTTCACACACAAGAGAATAATAGAAGACTTATGAATTCATGAAAACTTCTTATTAAGCATTTTAAAACAGCTTTCTTGTTTTTCACAGATTTTTGGTTCTTTTCTAGCTATAATGGGAGTTAGGATCCAGGCCTAACTTACAGGCCTTTCATAGTAGCAGGCCATGCTAGGCCATAGCCTACCTCAATAGTAATGTAGAAATCTTTTAGTCTTTCTTTATCCATACACTCATTAAGAGGCATGTTTACTAAAAGTTAGTGTATGGTAGCATTATGCAAATATTTATGCAAATGAGGCCCCTTATGCAAATGAGGCCCCGCACCGAGTCTCCCCACATGGCCCTGCACCCCCCTTGGGCTGTCCCTGATTACCAGGTTTGTGTTGTGTTTCTGTTTGCATCTGTTGATTGTGTTGTTGTATTTTGTTTGCATGGTTCTGTATTTTTGTAATGTATCTTGGTCCTTTGTTCATCTCCATTTCCTTTCAAGCTTTCTGAGGTTCCTTTTGGCTTCTCTGAGTTCTTTCGAGTACCAGGAGGTTGGTTGTCACTTTTGGATTGTAGTTGTTCTGTTATGGGATCCTTCCAGTTCTCCATTGTACTTTTCAAGTTGGTGTGGGCATGGTCCAATTTGGGCAAAATTTCCTTCAAGAATTGTTCTTTATTATATGCCTTGAATCTCCTCCCATTATGCTGCTCTTGGGTGTGATTGTCTGGGATGGGGACTGCTATATGGAATGTTATTGTATAGTGATCAGACTAGGGGGTTGTAGCTGGGGGAGTTATATGTTTGTTCTTTATCAGTGTTGATGAAGTGAAGATGAGGTCTGGGGTGGAACCCTGCCTGCGTGTGGGCTCGTGTATTAGTTGTGTGTGGTTCATGACCTCCATTGCTCTGAGGAATAATTTATCCTACTTTTGGGTTGCCGATTTGAGACCGAAGTCCCCTAGTGTCAGCATGGGTTTGTGAGGTGAGATGAAAGTGCATGAATGTTATAACTAAAGACTGGCTCATTAAGTTTTATTTTGGGACTCTTATTAAACCATGGTAAGGTTTTACAGTTACCACATGGTAAATGTCAAAATTAATGCAGAGTAACTGCAAAAACTCTGCATTGACTCTTGATGGCATTCCCAGCATTTTGCTTCACAGTTAATGTAGACAACATTTAATTGCTGTATGTTCATTTTTGTTTATTTGTATTCCTGAATTTCTCTTCAGCAAAACATGCCGCTTGCATATGATACTTTGGTATCTTTTTCTCAGTTTGTGATATATTTCTTATTGGCTGAACTCAGTACTCTCCTACTCACCTCTTCTGGTACAGGAGGCTGGGGCATTATTTATTACTTTCATCTTTATGTATTTCTCACTTTTACTTTGAACTAATGGATTAGCTATAATAAACAATACAAAAATAAAACTGATATCATTGAATACATATATTGGCATTGGAGGTAAGGTCATATTCTCATAACCAAACATTTAAGTATAAAGGTGCCAATGTATTACTCTGTGGTAACGTTATTACAGAGGCTAATGAGTGCTGAATACTATCACAGATGTTAACTGCGCTCTTAATGAGCACAAACTAGCTTGTGATAGTGTTACTGTGAAATCAGTGATAATGTGATGCAAAACGATGCAGAATAGTACATTATAAGTTATAACTGATAACACCAATAAAAGATCTCTGAAGTGCAAATTGGTATGTTCAAGTACAACTGAGAAGCACTGAAAAATTGGCTGCCCTTACTGCTGTGGGAGTCTGCAGACATAAGAGGGAGAGTGCAGAGCAGACTGATGATGTGTCTGCCGTCTGCACGTCCAAACCTTGTGAGAATAGCTCATCAGGAGTGGGATTGTGAACAGCAAATGTTTCAACAATCTGCTACCCATAGTGTATTACAAATTAAAGATTTATTTGAATCAGCAAGGAAAATTGAACTTTTGAACCATCCCGTATGTGAGGAATCATGCTGAGGCAGCTGTTTACTAGGCCAAAAGTGTAGGTGTAGCAGCAGAGCGCAGACAAACCAATGATACCAGGAGTCTGTTCAGAAGGTCCAAATCATTTATTTGTGCACAAGTCTCAAGCAAAGTCAATTTCAAAATGGCTGAGCAAAGTTCTCTGGCAATACAACAACTTTTATAGACTTTTACTCCATTCTAGGTATAGAAAAACATTTCATTGGTCCCGGTAACCTCCCGTACCCCTTCTATTGGTGCCGGTACTGATATGATTATCCAATTATGTTCCTTCAGTGGGCTCAGCACCTGCTTACCCCCCTTCTAGTCCCAATTACAATGGTCAGTTCATCAACTTGTTACTTTCATACTTTCAAGGCTATTGGGCTAGTTGTTACGTGCAGTGAAGCAGGGCTCTAGAACTTTTCTGTCAGCAGTTTTAAACATGAATTTCTGTATTTTTCCATCTGTTCTGCTTATCTAAGCTAATTCAATACTTTTACTGAGTTCTATCCTACAATAGCAGCATGTTGGGGGATGTGTAATTCCTATGAGCCTCTTCACAGGCTTCATTTACAGGTCAAGCTAGTTAGGCCTGCCTGCTTATGTCAGACACTGTGGATCACAGGCCTGCACCTGCCACATTCCCCCCTTTGATTAATCTCACCCTATTACTTAATAAGGTGTGAGAATTAAATCACCTTTAGAAGAATCACATCATGATAGAAGGATTTCGACTAGGACTGGCTTTATATAATGCCATTATTTTAGTTGCGGTCTTCCGCTCTACTGTACTATCAATAGCAGTATGAATAGAACGCATACAACATGGGATTAAACATGGTAATAAGAAAATAACAGCAACAAGGATTAGTACTAAGACAATGAAAGTCTTAAATCCTCCCAGCCAGGAGAAAAGGTTAGCAAACCAGTTAGGGAATTTCAATGAGTGCCACGTTTGTACTGGCACATATGCATGTCTTTGCATATCTTTGGCAATTTCTTCAACTACTTGACCCTTATCATCTATTTTCAAACAACAATTGGTTAGATTCAGTTTACCACATACTCCTCCTTCAGCTGCTAACAAATAATCAAGTGCTAAGCGATTCTGATATATGGCAGTGCACATCTGAGTACTTTGTCTAGCTAAAAGTGTAAGAGCTTGACTAGTTTCATTGGTTATTATTTCAACTACTGCCTGTAAGCGAATAATACGATTAATCATATAAATTGGAGTTCGATAACCATACATACCATCATCATTCCAAGTGGCAGGCCCATAATACTCAATGATTCTTTCTGGTGGCCAATCATCCCCCTTCCACTTCTCCCACTTGCCTACCTGGAGGGGTGATCTCTTCTGTCTCAAGGCTCGTTTGTGTCGGTGGGTAGTGTATACTGGGTATCCTAATTGTTCTCCATGTTCAGTGTTTAAAAGAAAGAAAGAAGGTCTGATGGTTCCTAAGACACATGCTCCTCCCCATAGTGGTGGAAGTTGTGCATATGCTCGGTTTCCGCAGATCCAATATAGGCCAGGTGGGGCTTGCCAGGCATGGGCTTTGGCAAGATTAGTCCATACATCAGCAAGTTCAGGAAATCTGGCTAATGGGTTAGGAGGTTCAGGGTGTTTGATTCCTGACCACCATGACGTCTTTTTGGTCGTGGCATTATAGAATTTCTGGCTAAGACAGACCAGCTGTCCTACCTGTTGGGTGAACTGGGGTCCAGTTTTGGCATAGCAAAGACGTCCAACGATTGAGTGCGCTAACACCCATTCACTGGTAGTCTTGTGTAATTCAGTCTGATTGTAGACCAAAGAATAATTCAATTCTTGAGCTTCCCATGGCCACTGGTCTCCCATCTGGGTTCCACCACAGAAATAACAATCTGAAATTTTAAGACTAGATACTACCGCTCCGGCTAATTCTAGAAATAAATTCTGAGAAGGATGAGGGATTTCAAACTTATTTACATGCATGGCCTCATAAAAGGTGTTATGGATATGATATTTAGATGACTTGTGGGCTTGGGTATTCAATCTGATATACACAATGGTCCCAGGATCTATTGCTCCACCAGCAATACATAAACCAAACTTGTATCCCTGTTTCCATGCACTGGGATTGTGTATACGTAAGTGTAAGGGGTTACAAGCATCTTTCTGACATTTATCATTTGTTGTTGACTTGGTTAAGGTGGCCATGCGTTTATCTATCTTTTCGTCAACTATGCCATTATTCCATGTAGCATAAAACACACATTCCCAATCCGGGCAATAGTAATCTGCTGCAGGGGCAGTACTATAACCTGGTTCCTTTTTACCTGTACACTTTTTCCATCCTGTGGCACCTTCCGGACACATATACTTATGGTCATTTCGATACGCTTTCTCCCAAGTACCACAGGTAGAATAACTATCTCTGTTTATGACATTACATGCATCAAAATTCAAAACAGCAGGTCTAGTAATGTCCTTAAGTGGTGGCGTAGCAGCTATTATAGGTCCATCTGCATCCTTCCATCGTATTTCCAACGTGTAATAGGATGGATTCTGATGCGGATTATAGCATGCTCTAATTTTGCCATAAGTGCAAACATTTAGTTCAGTGGTGTTATAAATACACCGAGTCACTTTTCCCTTGCAGGTATAGTAAGAATGATAAATCAAAGTCTGAGTTACTTTCAGTCCAGTTCGAGTAGAAGTAATGCAAGCAGTGCATGGAGGTAAAGCATAAGTCAGTTCAAAACCTCCAAAGAAGGCAACCAGGGCAAAGCAAAGACAAAGATACATGTTGATTGGAGTTCTTCTGAATCCTCAGCTTGCAGATCTTGACCACGACGTTCTTTTCTTCGTCCCGTGCATTAATGAAGCAATTCAACGGGAGCTGAGTGTTGATTGAAGATCCTCAAGTTGTCCATCACACCTCAACCAACTTAGCAATTTCAGTTGGTTTTTGAAGTATGGTTTAATATAGTATCAAAGTAGTGTGCAAAATTGCACGCAAATTGGGTTCGTTGAAACAAAACTGTTGCTGCATGGAAAACAGCAATCCTCTTCGAAAGACTTGGCTACTGCAAGGCACTGTGATGAAGTGTCTAAGTTGCTGGTTGCCGTCTCAAAGTAACTCGCAAGGGTGCATCAAGATGCTGTTCTGCTGTCCACTGCTCAGGTTCAGGATCAGCGGCGGGCTTGACTCTGCTGTGGTGGATCCAGGCGTCGATCTCTGCCACCTTTACTGCAGTTGGGGTAGACAGGATGACGGTGTACGGTCCCTTCCAATGGGGTTCCAACGGTGTCTTCTTCCAATCTTTGATCCACACCGAGGTACCAGGCTGATAGGGATGCAGAGGTTCCGTCAAGTTGATAGGCAACTGGTCTCGGATCCACACATGGAGAGTCTGCAGAACAAAACTAAGAGCTAGGAGTTCTTGCCTGGTTACTTCTGAACCAATCTGGGCTAAACTTCCTTTGATTCCCTGCACTATTGGTGGGGGTTTACCATACAGGACTTCAAAAGGGGAAAAACCGGTTGACTTTACAGGAGCTGAGCGTATTCTGAGTAAAGCTATCGGGAGCACTTGGGGCCACTTCAAGTGTGTCTCCTGACAAAGCTTGGACATCTGGGCTTTTAGAGTACGATTCATTCGCTCAACTTTCCCTGAACTCTGGGGTCTGTATGCAGTGTGGAGTTTCCATTGTATCTGTAAAGCTTTAGCTAACTGTTGAGTAACTTGGGAGACAAATGAGGGTCCATTGTCTGACCCTATTACTGCTGGAATTCCAAACCTAGGGACAATCTCTCTCATTAAAACTTTGGTGACTTCTCGGGCTTTCTCAGTTCTGGTTGGGAAGGCTTCTACCCACCCAGAGAAAGTACAGACTAATACTAATAGGTAATGGTATCCATTGGCTTTTGGCATTTCGGTGAAATCAATTTGGAGGTTGTGCATGGGGGTTACACCTCCTGACTGAACTCGGGGTGCTGTTATAAGGCCTTGCTTGGCATTATTTTTGGCACAGGTTAGACATTGACGTGCTACTGAAGCTGATATGGTTGTCAATAGAGGGATGTAAAAATGTGGTCTGAGTGCTTTCTCCATCGCACTCTTCCCATAGTGGGTGGCTTCGTGAAAGGCTTTGACAAAGGATGGTCCTAACAGTTCAGGAATTACTATTCGTCCAGGGGGTTGACTGTCCTCTGCTGGTGGCAGCTCAATCCATCCATCTTTCAGTACTCCATCTTCCTTGTTACAGTAGTAATCTAATTCTTTGGTGGTATATCGTGGTGTCCATAAATTCAGAGGTACTGGAAACAATGCTGCTTGCATTGGCATAGCTTGTGGTGTGATCTGTCCTGTCATAGCTGCTTGTCGTGCTGAGGCATCTGCAAATCTATTTCATCGGGCAACTTCTCCTTTTCCTGCTTGATGTCCTCTGCAATGCATGACAGCTACACGTGTTGGGGCCCAAACTGCATCAAGTAGCATCAATATCTCGGGACCATATTTGACTGACTTTCCTCCGGACGTGATGAGCCCTCGTTCTTTATAGAGAGCTCCATGGGCATGTAGAGTAGTGAAGGCGTATTTGGAATCTGTATATACATTTAGCACAAGTTTTGCTCCTAATACTAATGCTCTGGTGAGTGCTATCAATTCGGCTTTCTGGGCTGATGTGCCTGAGGCTAGAGCTGATGATTCAACTACTTTGTGTTGAGTGACGACTGCATATCCGGCACAGCGTCGTCCATCGAGGATGAGACTGCTCCCATCAACATAATAGATTTGGTCAGGATTGTCTATGGGCACATCTGTCAAGTCAGGTCGACTGGAGAACACAGTTTCCATGACTTCGATACAGTCATGTTCTGGGAGTTCTTCACTAATGGGTATCAAGGTGGCTGGATTCAAGGCATGACTCACTTCTAGTTGTATCTGTGGGTTTTCACATAGCATGCTCTGGTATTTCAACATTCGGGAATTGGTGAGCCAATAATTTGCTTTTTGTTCCATGAGGGCAAGGACTGCATGTGGCACAGTGACTCGTATATTCTGTCCCAATGTGAGCTTGTCTGCTTCACTCACTAATAATGCTGTAGCTGCAACTGCTCTCAGGCATGGTGGCCATCCTTTGGCCACAGTGTCCAATTGTTTCGATAGATATGCTACAGGTCGCTCCCAATTTCCCAATTTCTGAGTCAACATGCCTAAGGCATTTCCCTGTGCTTCATGTACAAACAAGTGGAAAGGCTTGTGAACATCTGGTAGTCCAAGTGCTGGTGATGACATCTATTCTTCCTTTAACTTCTTGAAGGCTGTATCCTGCTCAAGTCCCCACTCCAGTGGCGACTTCTCTTCTCCTTTTGTGGCTTCATACAGTGGCTTGGCAATTTGGGCAAAGTTGGGTATCCAGATTCGGCAATATCCTGCCGCTCCCAGAAAGGCTCTGACTTGCTTTCTGGTTGTTGGGGTTGGTATTCTGCATACTGCTTCTTTTCTTTCTCTGCCTAATCTTCGGCTTCCTTGGGTTATACGAAAACCCAAGTATTTCACTTCTTTTTGGCATAGTTGTGCTTTTGCTCTGGAAACTTTATATCCAGCTTCATTTAGTAACTGCAAGAGATCCTTGGTAGCTTGTATACATTCACTTTCTGATATGGCAGCTATCAGCAGATCGTCCACGTATTGGAGAAGCACTCTCTTCCCCGGGGCCACTGGATAGCTTGAAAGGTCTTGATTCAGTGCAGCACTAAAGATGGTAGGCGAATTCTTGAATCCTTGGGGTAATCGTGTCCAGGTGAGTTGGCCCCCTCTTCCAGAGATGGGGTCCTGCCATTCAAATGCAAACAATATTTGACTTACAGGGGCTAATCTTATGCAGAAGAACGCATCTTTTAGATCTAGTACAGTGAAATGGGTAGCTTCAGCAGGTATCAGTCCTAGAAGAGTATAAGGATTGGGTACAACTGGATGTATAGTTTCAACTGCATCATTCACTCTCCTTAGGTCTTGCACTGGGCGATAATCATCTATCCCAGGTTTCTTTACTGGTAAAAGTGGAGTGTTCCATGGGGATTGACATACTTTTAGTAGGCCATGTTCGAGCAATCTTTGCAAGTGGCGATGAATGCCTTCAATTGCGGCTCTTGGGAGAGGGTACTGTTTGACGTGTACTGGTGTAGCACTAGGCTTAAGGGTTACAATTACTGGAGCTATATGCTTGGCTAGGCCTGGAGGACTGCCTTCTGCCCATACTCCAGGTGGTGCATGAATGTTCTTTAAAGTTTGTTCGAAATAGGTGTCTTGGATAGAGTCATCAATGTAATACCTCCATTCTTCTTCTCGGGGAACTGTCAGCAGCATTATTCCTGCTGGTTTGGCTTGGGGATTTACTGTCATTTGCATTTCTCCTTTTTCAGAGAACGATATTTGTGCTTGAAGCTTGGTTAACATATCTCGTCCCAGTAGTGGCACTGGACATTCGGGCATGTAAAGGAATTGATGAGTTATTTGCTGTCCTCCTAGACTGCATATACGATTCTGAAGAAAAGATTTTGTAGCTTTGGCACCAGTTGCTCCTATGATGGTGACTGCTTTTGTAGAAAATGGGGCTATTTTTCTGTCGATTACTGAATGTTCTGCGCCAGTATCAACCATAAAGTTCATAATTTGGTCTCCTATTTGTATTCCGACCATAGGCTCCTGGAGACCTAAAGCAAACTCGGAGCCCGGTCTGTCCTAGTCCACGTCATTTTCATCATGGATTGTCGTAGCTACTGCTTGGATGGTTCCTCCTCTTTCTCGCTGGAAATGTTCTCGATTGGCTCCTCCGCGGTTTCGGGGACGGCCTCGTCTTTCTTCTCGCCACTGATGATTGTTTTCGTCATCTTGCTGGGCGTCTTCGAGTTGCGGGCACGCATCTCTCCAATGTCCTTCTTCTCTGCAATAGGCGCATTGGTTCACGCCTAGCTGCTGGGACCGGCCTCCACCTCGGCCCTGCCCCCTTCCTCTGCTCCGTCGATTAGGGACACCTCCCCTTTTCTGTTCCACTATGGCCGCAGCCAAAAAATCAGCTTTCTTCTTCATCTTTTTATCACATTCTCTCTGCCTTTCATTATCACGATTCACATACACTTTATGAGCGACTTCCAGTAACTGTGTTGTATTCATGCCCGCAAACCCTTCTAACTTCTGCAATTTACATCTAATGTCTGGTTGAGACTGGTTTACAAAAGCAGAATTCACCATACATAGACTTCCTGGTGCCTCGGGATCATAGGGAGTATACATTCTGTATGCTTCAATTAATCTTTCATGAAATTCTGCAGGGCTCTCTTCTATACCTTGAATGACTCCTGCAACTTTGGAAAGGTTCATAGCCTTTTGGCCCCCCCTTCTCAGACCTTGTAAAAAGCCTTGGCGAAAACGGGCTAGGGCTGTGGATCCTTGCTCTGTATTTGGATCCCAATGGGGGTCTTCATTCGGGAATTCTCTCTGGGCTGCTTCTCGAGGGTCTATTCTATCCACCCCCTGTCCCGGAGCTACAGGGTTATCCGCCAGCCAATCTATAGCTGCTTTTCTAATTCGTGCTCGCTCCTCTGTCGTGAATAGGGTAGTCAGGAGCTGGCGGCAATCTGCCCAAGTGGGTTGGTGGGTTTCCATAATGGTATTCACTAATTCTGTAAGCTCTAAGGGTTTATTGGTATAGGAGGCATAATGCGACCTCCAATTTAACAAATCAGTTGTAGAGAAAGGGATATACACATAACTCAGGGGTCCCGCTACCACCTCATCATTTTCATTCTTTATGGCCACTCCCGGGACTTGCCGCAAAGGCATCATCTTGGCGGTAGATACCTTTTTGGATCTAAGGGATATTTTTGTAACTGTCCTATCAGGGGTCACTTTCTTCTTCTCTACATGTTTCACTTTAGATGTGCATTTTGCTGGCAGGCTAGTGCTGGCAACCACTTTTACACTGTCAACATCGCTTAGGGAATTTTCAGTTTCTAATTGCTCTGCTTCTGTATCTGACTCTCCTTTCTCTGTCTCAGACGATTCACCTTCCTGTATAGAGGATTCATCTTCCTGCTCTTCGGGTGATGGCTCTGGGGTTGGGTCCCGTCTCGGCTGTCTCGGGGTCTCTGGGGCGGGATGCCGGGCAACCCTTACTGGACCTGGGGTTCGAGGCTGTCGGGGAATTATTTCTGGGGAATCAGGATCTACCAGGATGGGCTTCTTCCTGGACTTCTTATCCTGCCCCTTCATTCTAGACTGTTCTGTTTTCTGACTATAATCTGTCTTAGCTAACATTATTCTGCACTGTTCTTCATAACAGCGCTGCGCCCAAAGGGGCGGATCTTCACAAATACTTAACCAAGAATCTATATAGGGGTACTGATCGGGGTGCGCTATCCGCACTCTTCGGTGTACTAACTGGGCAATTTCTACATTAAAAGTTCCCTCTCGGGGCCAGGTGGGGTCTAGATCGGGCCACTCCCTAGTACACAAAATCTGTAAACGGGCTGCTGTCATTTTAATACCATAATCTCCAGAATATCCCTCTTTAAAATGTGCGATCATACATTCTAATGGAGTGTTTCTAGTAGACCCCGCCCCTCCCATTTCGATGTGTGCGCGCTACAACAGACAAAAGGGAAAAGGAGGGCGGACCGTGGGTAAGGGGTCCTCACGGCCCTGGAAACGTATAAGGAGAACAAATAACAAGACAAGACGACAATCGCTTCCCCCTTTTCGCGACCTGAACGCGGTCGCCCGGTCAGGAAATGCGCTACTCAGGGGTCCGCCTTCACTTGGTCCGTGCTGGCAGACCTCTCATCCACACTTCATTCACACAATCATGCTAGCAACGTATCCCAGAATGCATTCGTTTCTATCTATTCTGACTAGTCTTATTCAATTCTCAAAATACAAAAAGATGGGGGTTTCGCCCTGCGAATACTCATGCGGGGTTACTAGGCCCGTCTTTGAGAGGTGATCAGGCTCTCTTACCAATTACCAATTTCTCGAGATTACAAACTCCAAGTTCCAAGTTCCAATGGCAGTACTGCTCTTTCTATATCTGTCTAGACAACAAATCAAAACTATACTCACCGGATCCGGTCCTCAAACTTCCCAAGCAGGCGCATGAGTTGGACCTCGGACTCCCCTCACTCGGGTTCGAGGCTTTGGCTCCAGCCGGGCCCGGCACCCGCCGAGGTCCGACCAGCTCCCTCCGATACAAGGGACCGGCGGCGCCAGGGAGCAGCCCTCGTCGGAAGGGCGCGATCCCGGCAGGACCAAGCCTATAGAGGCGGAAAGTCGTGGTATATTGCCCTATATACACTCTGATTCCACAACTTCCCGGCCAACGCACCAAGAATATGTAGCAGCAGAGCGCAGACAAACCAATGATACCAGGAGTCTGTTCAGAAGGTCCAAATCATTTATTTGTGCACAAGTCTCAAGCAAAGTCAATTTCAAAATGGCTGAGCAAAGTTCTCTGGCAATACAACAACTTTTATAGACTTTTACTCCATTCTAGGTATAGAAAAACATTTCATTGGTCCCGGTAACCTCCCGTACCTCCCGTACCCCTTCTATTGGTGCCGGTACTGATATGATTATCCAATTATGTTCCTTCAGTGGGCTCAGCACCTGCTTACCCCCCTTCTAGTCCCAATTACAATGGTCAGTTCATCAACTTGTTACTTTCATACTTTCAAGGCTATTGGGCTAGTTGTTACGTGCAGTGAAGCAGGGCTCTAGAACTTTTCTGTCAGCAGTTTTAAACATGAATTTCTGTATTTTTCCATCTGTTCTGCTTATCTAAGCTAATTCAATACTTTTACTGAGTTCTATCCTACAATAGCAGCATGTTGGGGGATGTGTAATTCCTATGAGCCTCTTCACAGGCTTCATTTACAGGTCAAGCTAGTTAGGCCTGCCTGCTTATGTCAGACACTGTGGATCACAGGCCTGCACCTGCCACATAGGGAATGACTGAACAGAATTGTTTATTAACTCGGAGAACAAACAAAGGCTGGAGAAGGACTGGTCAGGAATTAGTGTTTAGCAAAGGTGTATGGGGTGGAGAATAAACCTCATGTGAGGAGTCATGCTGTCCAGCTGTGACACATTTATTACAGCCTATAAAAAGAGCTAGAAAATACAGGACATATAGAGAGCTGATATCCGCCTGGCCAGCGCATGAAGGATCCCAGACTTTTCTCCAGCCTTCGCTGTGGCTCTCCCAGCTGATGATAAAAGTGGGCTGCGATGATGTCAGACTTTGGTGAATTGCTCTGCAATGATGTCAGGGAGTTTGGTGGTGCATTGTTTTATTACCCTGCAATGATGTCAGGGAGTTTGGTGGTGCATTGCTTTATTACCCTGCAATGATGTCAGGGAGTTTGGAGATGCAATATCAATTGTTGTGTTGTCCTTGTACTATCACTAACTTGCTGTTATATTGTCTAGCTAATTGTCATATTAAATAGCTTATTAAATACCATGCACGTGTGGCTGTTTGATCTTGAATTTAATATCGTAGCGGGGCAATACACCATAGTCCCCATTCTGACAAGAAGAAATCATAAGAAAAAGGGGTGGGAGGTAGGCAGGACCAATGTCAAACATGCTGGGGTCCAAGGAACAAATCTGGGAGGAGGCCCTAAAGTACATCTCACAGACTTGTAGCTTCTGCTGTGGTAGGCTATGGCCTAGCATGGTCCAGTACTATGAAAGGCCTGTAAGTTAGGCCTGGATTCCAACCCCCATTATAGCTAGAAAAGAACCAAAAATCTGTGGAAAATGAGAAAACTGTTTTAAATTGCTTAATAAGAAGTTTTCATGAATTCATAAGTCTTCTATTATTCTCTTGTGTGTGAAAGAACAGAAATATTTCAGAATATGCATTCCTGGAGCCAAGGTTAGCCTTGAAGTAGAATTAAGAACTATACCATTGTTTAAGCAATCCTAAGGGAGGGGGCCGGTTGCTAGGCCCCGAGGGATTTCTAATTGGACAGGTGCAGGAGGTGTTGGAACCAATGAGAAGTTTGCATGTATCAAATGTATTAAGCTAGAACCAATAGAAAGTTTTCATGTATCAAAGTGAAAAAAGAGGTATAAATGGTTATGTCTCTATGGAGAACTTCGCTCAGTTCCTTCTAAAGCTTTGACTGACTGGGCCTGTGCACATTAAACTGGCTTGGACCCTGTCAATTGACTCCTGGATTTATTCATTGACTGCACTTTGCTACAACATATTCTTGGTGCGTTGGGCCGGGAAGTGCGAGTGGTAAATGGTATTCAAGTGAATAATCCACATAATTCGCCTTGAGGTTTGGTCCGGTTGGAACCATGTCTGTCCGACCGCAGGGGAACTTCTCAGGCGCCGCCAATCACTTTGTATCGGAGAGGGTTCTGCCTGCCTCGGCGGGCCATCGGGTCCAGCTGGCTAACACCTCCGACCCGGGGGAGTCCAGGGTCCAACCCACGAACTGGTTTGGTATCAGGAACTGGATCCGGTGAGTAGATATTTTCTTGTTTAAAAGTCAGTGCAGCCTGGGGAAACAGTCTTGCTCATATGAGTATGCGCAGGACTACTTTGGTATATTTGATATAGACTAACTGGGAAAAATCTTGCATAAGTATGGGCGAGACAAAGGAGCCTGATCACCTCCCATAAGGGCGGTCCTAGTAAGCTCCGCGTAAGAAAGCGGAAGCTGAAACTATCGACCCTTCTTGTTTGTTTGGAATAGTCAGTTAGTCAGAAAACCTGGGCACTTGAAATATTGAAAAATGATTTTTGTTGAAATATGATTGCTTGTGTGAGTGAGAGGCCTTGAAATACAGACCGAGCAAAAGTGGACTCCTAAGTAGCGCAGTTCCTGGCCAGGCGACTGTGCCCAGGTCGCGAAAAGGAGGAAGCGTTTGATGTATTGTCTGTCTTTACTGTGTATCTGATTTTTGTTATCTGTTAAAACCGCGAGTTTCCCTTCTGGTATAAATGTGAGATTATTCTGTTGGGTAATTTGTAGAACATATTCATAAATGACCTGGAAAGTGGAATAACGAGTGAGGTTATCAAATTTGCAGATGACACAAAACTATTTAAAGTTGTTAAAACCCAAGAGGATTGTGGAAAATTGCAAGAGGATCTTGATAAATTGGAAGACTGGGCATCAAAATGGCAGATGAAATTTAATGTGGACAAGTGCAAGGTTATGCACCTAGGTAAGAACAACCCAAACTATGGTTACACGATGCAAGGTTCCACATTAGGAACCACCACCCAGGAAAAAGATTTAGGCGTCATTGTGGATACCATGTTAAAACCCTCGGCCCAGTGTGCAGCGGCGGCCAAGAGAGCAAATAGAATGCTAGGTATGATAAGGAAAGGAATGGAAAATAAAACAAAGGATATTATAATGCCTCTATATCGTTCCATGGTGAGACCGCACCTTGAATATTGTGTGCAATTCTGGTCGCCGTATCTTAAAAAGGATATAGAGTTATTAGAAAAGGTTCAGAGAAGAGCCACCAAAATGGTAAAGGGGATGGAAGGATACTCCTATGAAGAAAGGCTAAAAAGGTTAGGGCTCTTTAACCTGGAAAAGAGACGGCTGAGGGGAGATATGATAGAAGTCTATAAATTAATGAGTGGAGTGGAACGGGTAAACGTAGATCGATTGTTTACCATATCAGAATATAGAAAGACTAGGGGACATGCAATAAAGCTACAGGGTAAACTATTTAAGACTAATAAAAGAAAATATTTTTTCACTCAACGTGTAATCAAACTCTGGAATTTGTTACCGGAGGATGTAGTAAAGGCTGTTAGTGTAGCTGGGTTTAAAAAAGGTTTGGACAAGTTCCTGGAGGAAAGGTCCATAAGCCATTATTAAGAAGGGACCCAGGATATCAATGCTTGAACCAATACAAGCATTGTGGAACCTGTGTCCCTTGGGGAAACTGCTAGGTACATATGACCTAGATTGGCCACTGTTGGAAACAGAATACTGGGCTTGATGGACCTTGGTCTGACCCAGTATGGCATATCTTATGTTTATTTATTTATTTAGTTTTTATTTATTTGAAAACTTTTATATACCGCCCCTTCCCAAGATCAGTGGCGGTTTACATAGAACATTGGTGAACAAATACATGGAACATTATGCAACATTGCAACTATGTACAAGGAACATTATGAACAAAAGCAAACATATATAGCTCATAACAAGAACCTTTGATTATTTAGACAGTTAATTATTTACAGAATTATAACAAAAAATCTTGATTATTTGCAGAACTATGGTATTTACAACCTGTGACATAACATCAGCTTTGGGAATGATAATATTATTAAGTGAATGAGTATTTGTTTGGCAGCTTAGCAGAGAGAGCTATGGGGGGTGGGAGGCTAGATCTGAGAATTGGCAGTAATGTTGGGTGAATAAGTGTGTTTTTAGTTCCTTTCTAAACTTTTGGAGATCTTTTGTCTCTCTTAGTTGATCAGGGAGGTTGTTCCATAGTGTAGGTGCTACGTATGTGAATGCGCTGTTGCTTGTTATTTGCTTTGTTTTTCTAATTGTATCTGGTACTTGCACTGTATTGAGATTCCTCCTTCTTCTTAGTCTACTATCTGAGGGGCTATGGATAAGGGTAGATAGGTAAGATGGGGCGATGTTGTTAATTAACTTGAATGTAGTCAGTATAATTTTGTAATGTATCCTGCATGCAACGGGAAGCCAATGTAATGAGTATAAAATGGGAGAAATGTGGTCGGATAATTTAGCCTTGGAAATTATTCTTGCGGCAACATTCTGAGCCATTTGGAGAATATTTTGATTTTTCTTTGTTATGCCTTTAAGTATACCATTGCAATAGTCAAGGTGAGGTGTTATTAAAATTTGAGTAATGGTCCGGAAGTCATCACTTTCTATAAGTGGTCTAAGCTGCTGGATAGTTCTAAGCTTGTAGAAGATTGTTCTGGTTATTTTCTTAATGTGTGAAGTGAAGCTGAGAGTTTTATCAAGTATGACTCCCAAATATTTGATTTCATGCTTCACTGGGAGGGAGAAGTTATGTAGTTTGATTTCTGGTGGAGGTGCGAAATTGGGGTTTCTTGATGTAAACAGTATTTCAGTTTTCTTAAAATTAATGTTCATATTCTTTGAGCGAAGCCACTGTTCGGCTTCGGCAAGGCAGGTTGAGAGGTTATCATAGCTAGGGTCATTTGTATTAATTGGGGTGTACAACATAATATCATCCGCATAAATGTGGTAATTTATATTATGTCTTTTAAAGATGGTGCATATCGGTTGCAGATATAAGTTGAATAATAGGGCAGAAAGTGATGATCCTTGAGGGATTCCCTGTTCTTGTGGAAATGGTGGAGAGGGATCTTGATCTATTTGTACAAATTGTGAACGGTCGGATATATAAGATGTTCTTATGTTCTAACAGTTTACCGATTAAGAAATAGTATTAAGCAGAAAAGAAGACAGAAGGAAATAAACTCAGTTGTCACTTTTTCAGTAAAGAAGCTGTCTCTCATGCATTCCAGCGGAGTGAGAAGGGGCGTGTCTGGAGAATGGAATGTATAGTAGCTGTTAACCCTGTGAAGGCTTAATTTCAGCGTTCTATAGCTGAGTTGATTTGTGCTTATTTCAGGAAAATTGTACCTATTTTATTCAATGTGTTTTAATAGTGATGTTCCTTCTGCTATGGTCATGTATTATATATCATTTAATAAGAATGTTTAGTCAGAATTTTGAATCCCGATAGTTTTGGGCTCTGCCTGGAAAGGGTTAAGTTCTTATTAACCCCTTTCGAGTTCCTCAGCTGTTCTCGTTAATATCTCAAGCCCTGCTTTGTGGTACGGACCAAGTGAGGAGGATTTTGTAAAGCTAGTATTACGTGTTACGGCATGTTACCTTAAAATAAATACTTTATTCCGATCAGATAGGCAGATTTTATGGTCCAAACAGAAATGATAGAGAAATTAAGAAAACTGCTTTTGTTTTTTTCCTTTGTCCTACGAAGTAGAGGTTAAGAACATGAGACAGGACTATGAAGCCTCCCGAGCCAGTAGCACCAGATCGTGACTTGAAAGTGATTTAAATCCTGAGTGAATAAGGAGTTTATCGTGCTTGAATTCTAGTTCCTGATATACTGCGGCAAGCACCTCATAGAAGACATACTTATTGTTAATAAAAATAAAATAGGAAGGAAAAAGTGTATATGTATTCTAGATATCCACCCACTTTATGAAAAAGTATTCGGAATGTCTTTTGAATATCTGCTTCCTAAAAACTGTAAGATTTAAAGTAATTTCTTTTGCAAAGACATGCTGATTACGGCTGGCAGTTAGTTTTCATGCCAAGTAATTTTATTCCAGTCATACGTAACAGATATGTGGCCGTCATGTTAGGAGCTATAGTTCTTTCTGTTGGGATTGTTGTTATCACATGTTGCAAAATAATAGTTTTATATTTTAAGGACTTTATCTAGATTGTTCCTATTTAGAATGAGCACACACATCTATTATGCTTAGTCCACAGGGAAATGCAGCCCCGCCCCCTCTGTCTGTAGACAAGCACATGTGGGGGAAGGGGCCGATTTTGTTGAAATGTATGCCTAGGAATTTAGCAAGGGCTCTGCTGGAGACTACAGGCTTTAAAAAGTCTCCCTCCCTATTAGAAATGCTCTGTGAAAGGGGGGTGGCCAGTGTTAGCTACTTCATGGCCCCGTAGTTTCCCGTGTTTATCAGATTATACAGAGAATGTTCCCTGATCAGTTCCCTACAAAGACTCCGGGTTGAATGTTTGTGGATCTTTTTTAAAAAAAAAAAAAAAAAACTGCCCGTTTATTATCTTTATAGGCCCGTCCCCTCAGCTCTGCCACCACCCCGGGGAGAGCCTGGGGCAGGGGGGGGGGGATACCTCCCTGCAAATGTCACCAGCCACCTCTGCAGCAGAAGGACGTACACTCCCTCTTGACCAAAAGCCCCGCACAGTTTAAAGTACTCAGAGTAGGCCACAGTCCATGCCTTCAGAAGTACAACTACCAGTAAAAGAGATGGTCATATTATACCATTACGCCAGGACAAGGGCCTACCCACCCCTGATGCTGAAGGCCAGGCCGACCAGCCTTGTTTATGTTTTTTTTTCCACCACTGATTTACTGAACTGAAAGAAGCATTATGCCTCCTACACTGAGAAATCATAGGATATGATTGAACTAATGAAGAGTATTATGCAGACCCAATCCAAATAGCGCAGGCAGCCCTCACTATATACCCCATGCAATCCAGCAGCCCAGGAGAATTTGCATTTTTGTCAGTCAGTCCCAGAGAGATATAAAACAGAAATTGCAGAAACTGGATGGATTTGCGGGCATGAATACAGCATAGTTAATGGAACTTGTTCAGAAAGTTTGTGAATTGTGGAAATAAATGTGACAGAGAAAGTGAATGTAAGATAAGGAAGAGAACAGATCTTCTTGCTGATACTTTAGTTGAATGATGTGGAGGAGGTTTTCCTAATCGAAGGAGTAGAGGAAGTGAAAGGGGTCGTGAAAATGATCGGCCCCCACTGGGTGCGAGTCAGTGCGCCCATTGCAGAGAAGAAGGATATTAGAGAAGTGAATGCCCGTATCTTGACTCCACCCCCAGGAGGGGAGGAGGGAGTACTTGATTGCAGAGTCATAGAAAGAATAAACCGAGCACAGTGTTCCAGCAAGAGAGGGAAGCAGCTATAGAGTGAGTGGCAGCTGAAGAGGGCTACAGCATGGATGAAGACTAGGCCAGACCGGGCTCCAAGTTTCCCTGGGTCCCCAGGAGCCTATGGTCAGTCTGAAAATAGGGGACCAATATATGGACTTTATGGGGGATACAGGAGCAGAATACTAAAGCCAGTAGCCCCTTTGTTTTCTCGATGTATCACCATTGTCAGAGCTACTGAGGCTAAGGCCACAAAGCCTCTCCTGCAGAACCGCATGTGTGAACTAGGGGGACAGAAAATAATGCACCAGTTCCTGTATATGCCTGAGTGCCCTATTCCACTTTTGGGCCGAGATCTGCTTGCAAAGCTCCAGGCACAGATATCCTTTACTGAAGGGGGAGAAATGCAAATGACTGTGAACCCAAAGCCTGCTGGATTGATGGTGCTGACTGTTCCCCAAGAAGAGGAGTGGCGGTTCTATAGCACACCTCCAGTCAAGTCAACAAGTTCCTGTATACCCGCCAACCTTATAGCCCCACCTGAAGTATGGGCAGAAGATAACCCACCTGGCCTAGCGAAGAACATAGCCCCTGTCATTGTCACCCTCAAGCCAGGAGCGGAACCAGTGCATGTGAAGCAGTATCTTTTTCCCCGACCAGCTAATGAAACTATTGAAGTATGGACTTCTGGAACACCCCCCCTTTCTCCCAGTTAAGAAGCCTGGGACAGGTGACTACCGCCCAGTGCAGGATCTAAGAAGAGTGAATGATGCAGCTGAAACTATACCCCCAGTGGTACCAAAATCCTTATATTCTCTTGGGACTGAACCCCGCTGAGGCTACTTATTTTACCGTCCTGAACCTGGAAGATGCCTTTTTCTGCATACGCTTAGCCCCCACCAGTCAACTTTTGTTCGCTTTTGAATGGCAAGATCCCACAACAGGAAGGTGGGGCCAACTCACCTGGACTCCATTACCCCAAGGATTCAAGAATTCACCTACTCTCTTCAGTGTTGCCCTGAATCAGGATCTTTCAAGCTACTATGTGAACCCAGGAGAAAGGGTTCTTCTCCAGTATGTGGACAATTTGCTCATAACCACCAACTCAGAAAGTGAATGTCTACAGGCCACCAGTGAACTCTTGCACCTTTTTAATGAGGCTGGATACAAAGTCTCAAGAGCCAAGGCACAATTATGTCAAACAAGTTAAATACCTAGGATTCCCATTGTCCAATGGAATTCGACGCCTGGGACCCTTACCAGAACGCAAAGAAGCTGTATGCAGTATTCCTATTCCATCCACCAGGAGGCAAGTGAGAGCCTTCTTGGGTGCCACAGGGTACTGTTGTATATGGATCCCCAATTTTGCGCTGCTAGCAAAACCATTGTATCAAGCTACCAAAGGAATGGAAAAGTCTCCATTGGAATGGGGACTTGAACAGGAATGCAGCCTTTTGATCTTTGAAAACCGCTCTGATGTTATCACCAGCTCTGGGTCTACCAGATGTCCAGAAAACCTTTCAGTCTCTATGTTCATGAGTCACAAGGAAATGTTCCAGGAGTGTTGACTCAATCTCTTGGACCTTGGCAATGGCCAGTAGCCTATTTGTCAAAACAATTGGATGTAGTTGCAAAAGGCTGGCCCCTTGTTTGAGAGCTGTTGCAAGCTACAGCCCTCATAGTGAGCAAAGCTGACAAGCTCACTTTGAGACAGAATCTTCAAGTTACTGTACCACACTCTGTTCTAACCATTATGAAACAAAGGAAACTTCTAGCTAATTCACGAATGTTGAGGCATCAGAGTATGCTGTGTGAAAACCCCCAGATACAATTGAAGGTCAGTCAAGCTTTGAATCCTGCTACGTTGTTACCAGTTGGTCTTGACCCCCCTGATCATGACTGTTTAGAAACCATGGACACTGTATTCTCAAGCCGCCTGGGTTTGACTGATGTTCCTTTGGAGAACCCTGGACGGACTTTCTTTGTAGATGGAAGTAGTCTTGTCATCATTAATGGACATTGTTGTGCTGGATATGCAGTAGTGACCCTTGATCTGGTAGTTGAGTCCTCAGCCCTGGCCCCAGGAACTTCAGCACAGAAAGCTGAACTGATAGCCCTCACTAGAGCACTAACAATAGGAAAAGGGGCTCTGTCAAAATGTGTACCCATTCAAAACTCTTAGGCAAACAGACTCAGTCGAGTTCTGCTTCCACACGAATGGTCTCTCCATGCAGACCAGGTAGCAAAAAATTTTCAAATTTGGGGAACTCCGGACATAGACCTCTTTGCAAGTCCATTGAATGCCAAACTTCCCCGGTTCTGTTCCAGAATTCCGGCTCAAGGTTCTCAGGCCAGGGATGCTTTCCTCCTCCACTGGGGTCAGGACTTCCTATATGCCTTTCCACCCATTCCCCTAATTCCCAAGACCCTATTCAAGCTTCAGAGAGACAAAGGCCACATGATTCTCATAGCTCCACATTGGCCACGGCAGGTGTGGTACCCTCTGCTCCTGCATCTCTCTCAAGTTCCATCTCTGGAGTTAGGATCTGCTCCAGATCTCCTGTCTCAGGAGGACGGGATGTTGTGGCATCCCAATCCCCACTCTCTGCATCTCAGGGCCTGGTTGCTGAGAGCCTAGACTTTTATGGTCTTAACCTTTCTCAACAAGTAAGGGATGTCCTTTGTGCTTCCAGAAAACCTTCCACAAAACGCTCTTACGCTTTCAAGTGGAAAAGGTTTTCCATATGGTGTTCGCAAAAGGGTCTTGACCCCCTTGCGATACCTCTGGAATCATTACTGGAGTATCTCCTTCATTTATCTAATGTAGGACTTAAGACTAACTCAGTAAGAGTCCATTTAAGTGCTATTTCAGCTTCTTTAAAGCCTTTAAATGGGCAGCCTATTTCCTTTCATCCTCTCATAGCGAGATTTATGAGGGGCCTTCTTCTAACTAAGCCTCCCATTAGGCCACCTCCAGTGTCATGGGACCTGAATCTGGTTCTTGGGCAGCTCATCAAGCCGCCTTTTGAACCTTTAGCTACTACCTCCTTGAAATTCCTTTCCTTGAAAGTTATCTTTCTCATTGCAATTACATCAGCACGTCGCATCAGTGAATTGCAAGCATTAGTTGCTGATCCTCCTTACACAAGGTTCCATCATGATAAGGTAGTCCTTAGGACTCATCCACACTTTATGCCAAAGGTGGTCTCACCTTTTCATTTAAACCAGGCAGTTTACCTGCCTGAATTTTTTCCAAGGCCTCATGCTTCAAATGCAGAAAGGAATCTTCATACTTTGGACTGTAAAAGAGCACTTGCCTTTTACTTACAGAGGACACAGCAACATAGAAAGTCCTCCCAACTCTTTGCTGCTTTTGATCCTTCTCATTTGGGACTTCCAGTCTCCAAGAGAACATTGTCCAACTGGATTTCACAGTGTATTTCTTTTGCCTATCAGATTAAGAACCTTTCTCTGGAGGGCCATGTCACAGCTCACAATGTGAGAGCCATGGCAGCCTCAATGGCTCATCTACACTCTGTGTCTATTGACGACATCTGTCGAACAGCTACTTGGGCCTCAGTTCATACCTTCACAGCCCATTACTGCTTAGACAAGGACTCCCGCCGGGATGCCTTGTTTGGTCAGGCTGTTCTACAGCACCTGTTCCATACTTAATCAACTCCTACCCACCTTTCCCGGTAGGATGCCAGAGATCCATGGGGGGAAGTGGAGCCCTTTCACAGGGGCACACAACTTCTGGGGTTTCTCCCTGGCATCAGTAGCTAGGGAGTCCCCATATGTGAAGACTACATTCCTGCTTGTTCCTGGAGATAGCATAGTTACTCACCTGTAACAGGTGATCTTCGGGAACAGCAGGAATTTTGTCTTCACAACCCACCCACCTCCCCTAGGAGTTGTATCTCTCTTTTCTTTTCTTTTCTTTCCCTCTCTCTCTCTTTGTCTCAGCTTTAAAACTCAACTGGAGAGAGGCAGTTGAGAAAGGCGGGAAGGCAGCATGCAGGCACTGTGGGATGCTCCCAAAAGCTTTCTAATTGGACACTGGGGAGCGTTCCTGTGCAGGCTCCGTCAGTACCAACGATACCCATATGTGAAGACTAAATTCCTGCTGTTCCCAGAGATCACCTGTTACAGGTGAGTAACTATGCTTTATGCCACTTACCAGGGCTGTACCGAGGGCTGGGTGAGCGGTATGGCCATACAGGGCACAAGTACAGAACGGGTGCCGATATCAGCACAGGGCTTACAGAAAGCTCAAAAAGAGTGAGTTACTGCATGTAGTTGGGGCGGAGGGGGCACCAGATTCGTTAGTCACATAGGACGCATTTCTAGTTTGGTACAGTCCTGTCACAGTAGTATTTTATAAAGACAAGTAATGTGATGGGGCCCGTGTGATAGAGCCCCGGTGAACCCTATTTAGGCGGCTGCCTAGGGTTTTGATTTTCAATCTGCTCTTCTACTAAAACAGAGTCTTTCAGTCGAGTGGTAAAGTAAATAAATTAGGGCTTTATTCCCTTTCCCGAAACAGATATTCTTAGGAATGCAAACACAACAAACAGCATCAAACAAAAGCGGTTACAGAGAAAAATATCTTCTTTTCCCTTGTTAATGTCACAAGGTTATTTTCTTCAAGGTTAACACAAAGAAATGATGTCATCCGAAAAACATAGTGTACAGTCCATGGGAATTGGGTCTGAAGAATCACTGTTATTTTCCCATTGCATTACTTCAGGTTCATTCCCGATACTAGCAGAGTCACACTCATTACATGTGCTGGCTTCTGACACACTTTCCTGTGGCACACGAATACCTTTTCCTACAAAGTGTTCTTTATGCCCCAGGCTATGAATGCCTGGTATACGAATGGCTTCTTGCTGGTTTTTCTGTCCCTTCCCACCTAGTGAGAATACTGGATATCTTTCAGCTTTATGGTTATGTCCAGGGCCACGCCCTTTAAAACATATAGAGTTTTTAACCCTTTCTTTGGAAAAACAAGGTTCCCACCTTTCTACCTTGTTCCTGGCTTTTGCTTCTGAGTTGTTGAGGACTTTCTCCTGGGCTCTCCAGCCTCCCTCCGAGCTAGCAAGTTCCTGGTTACCTCTCCAGCTATTCCTTGCTCTGAAGTCACGCTTAGAATTTCCTTCTACCGGCAAACTTCCTTCAGCCTGACCTGTGCTCATTGGCTGTTTGCTCAGTCCTCCTGAGTTGCTGCCTTCTCCTGGTCTGCCCTCTCCAGGACTTCCTCCTCCCAGACTCCTTCCAGAACTGCCACTTCCTGAACTTCCTCCTCCCAGACTGCTTCCTCCCAGACTGCCTCGTCCAGAACTGCCTCCTCCAGAACTGCTTCCTGCAGAACTACTCCTTCCTGGTTCTAACCAGGAATTTATATGCTTCCCTTCTCTGCATGTTACGTGGGACTTTGGGCACAGGTGCTCCTGATGAGCCTTCCTGTTTCTCCCTGCGTCACAACTATTACAGGGACAATTCCTTCTAATGTCTTTTGGCTTTACTTGTGCTGGAGGCATTTGCTGCTCAGCTGTTTCTCCGTGTACTGAGCTTTCCTGTTCAGCCAAATCTGAGGTAAGTTTCTCATTTTCACTAACCTCCATGGGCTCTGTATTATCCACTGTGTCACAGTAGGCATCTACTTGTCTTTATAAAACTGCCTTAATACAGGTACCTGAAAGCAAGCTTTAGGTACCCCACTAAATAAAATTACCCTCTTTATGTTTTGCTATGTGATTATTTTGTTATATGTTGATTGTAATTTCTTGTTGTTGTGTACACATACTGAAGGAGCCAACTTTATAGAAAATGTGTTCAACTCACATACAGTACATTGCCATGGCCATATAAAGAAAGATAAAACCTGGGAGGAGTAGCCTAGTGGTTGGGGCAAGGTACTTCAGGCCGGAAGGTCGGGGGTTCAAATCCCACTAGAGGACAGCAAGCTTGGGCCGGAAGGACTGGGGTTTCTAGTCCCACAGATGCTCCTTGTGGTCTTGGGCAAGCCACTTAACCCTCCATTGCCCATGTTCCCTGTAAGTATTAGTGTATGTGTCTCATATCCACGCGTGTTAAATGTATCCCCCAATTGTGTTGTGACCACTTTGATTGAAGGATAAGGCGGTATACAAAACTGTCTAAATAAATAAAAACCATTGTGGGTCATAAGCATAACTGAGCAGGACATATTTAAATGTAGAACACAGCAGGTGTTGCACATTGGGGGGATGACTCATGTGGCCAAAAAAGAGCTAGGGAAGCACTGGAAATCCCACTAGTCTCTTTTCCTCACCATCCCAGTTCATTATCACGATTTTTTTCTGACCTCACTCTTCTTTCTCCCCAAAAGCTCACCTATACCACATTCTATCCCTTCCAGTCCTGCCTGCCCATTCATACTACCCACACTCTCCCCAGCAAGCTCTTAATAATCACTCTTCCCTACTCATTCCACCCACACCATACACTTCTCCAAGATCATCCCCACTTTTTTTTCAGTCCCCTCCCCTCTTTCTTAATCTCTTGTTACGCCTCTCATCTTTTTATCCTACTTTCCTTTGTTTCTTACTCTCTATGTATAATTTGACTTATGTTTGGGGATAGGGTGCTTAATACCCCCTATATGTTCCACTTTCTTACCCTAAATTTCTCAGTTTGCTACTTGCTCCTGACCTAACATGCTGTGCTCCTCTCTTCTAGTTCCTCTCCTCATTATGTTCCCTCTTGCCCCTCCCTAGCCAGCACCTCCCCCCTGCAGGCTAGGCTCAACCATCCCTCACACTTCCTCAGCAGATTCAGCTCATGTCTCAATTTATTATGCTCCCTTCCCCACAGGTATTGATCACCTTCCTGCTCCCCCTCCCAAAGGGCTGGATCTAGGATAATCTTTGCAAAAATGGAAATTGGAACCCCTTTTGGTGGTGGCAGCTTTGGCACAGCTCCCTCTCCATTAATAATGGCAGTGGCTCCTGCATAATATCCCTTGCATCTCCTTCTACAACAGATCTCCTTCTTTTTCCCCCACTCTCTGTCCAGTACCATTATTCCCAACCCCCTTTTCTTTCTTTAGGAGTAGCCTAATTCTTAGAGCAATGGGCTGAGAACCAGGGAAGCCAGTCTGAATCCCATTGCTGCTTCTTATGATCTTGGGCTAGTCACTTAGCTCTCATTGCCTCACCTACAAACTTAGGGGCTGATATTTAGTACTTTCAATAAACCTGGTTATTCAGCATCGGAATTTATCTGGCATATGGTGCTGAATATCTAGATTCTCTGGACAGCAGTATCGTTCTCCGGTTAGTGAAATATTCAGCCGCTAATTGGATAGCAAAAAACAGTTAAAGTTAGGATAGCTATTGAAATGACCAAGCTTTAATTGGTTTAGCTATCTGGTTAGCAACTGAATACCACTACTGGCCAGATAGCAACCAGCACGGCCCACAGACTGCCCTTGTTTTAACTAGGAGGTTTTTTACACAGTCTGTGGGGATAATCAGCAGCACTAACCAGTTGTGCTGCTGGATATCGGCACATTTTAGCCTGTTAGCAGGTCTGCTAACCAGCTAAAGTGCTTTGAATATCCCCCAGTACATTACAAGCCCTCTAGAGACAGGAAATATACCTACTGTACCTGAATGTAACTAGAACTGAACTTCTGAGAAATGCGTGAGAAAAGGGAGAAGGGAGAAGGGAAGGAGAGGGAGGGGAGGAGAAAGGAAAAGGGGAGACAAAATGGGGAGGAAGGAAGGGGGAAAGAAGGGGAGAGGAGGAAAGGGAAGGGGGAAAGGAGAAAGGGGAAGAAAGGGGAAACAAAGGGGGTAGGAGGAAAGGGGAGGGAGGGGAGAAGGAGGAAGGGGAGAAGGAGGCGAAGGGGAAAAAAGGGGGGAGGAAGGGGGAAGGGGAAAAGGAGGGGGAGGGGGAGGGAAAGGAGCAAGGAAGGGGAAGGAAAAAAGGAGGTAAGAGAGGAAAACGGGGGAGGAAGGGGAAAGGAAGGCGGAAGGGGAAGAGGAAAAGGAAGAGAAGAGGAAGGGGAAAGAAGAAAGGTATGGTGGCAAGGGAAAGGGAGGGGAGGAGAAGGAAAAATAAGAAAATGTAAAGGGATTAAAGAGATTTAAAAAATTGATGTCTGAGGGAAGTAAAAATGAAAAAGGTAAAAATTAGAATAAAAAAAATACAGAATATAAAAATAATAAGAGGGCAAAAAAATGTGTATATATAAAACAGGAAACGACCTTCATAGAGAGGGCCGGAGTCAACTGAAATCAGAGCAGTACATGATCAACCGGAGAGGAAAAACTGGAAGAAAATACCCCATCACAGGAAGGTGATAAAATCTATGTCTTGATTCAGACCAATAGGATATAGAGATTCCATCAGGAAAATATACCTCTGTTCCAGACGTAGAAGAACATTGTCTATGTCTCCTGCTCTCCAGTTGCATCTGGCTACTTTTAAGACCAAAAATTTCAGATCTGAAATCTTGTGGTGTCTTTCATGCCAATGCTGCACAAGTGGTTTTTGTTCCAATCCTCTTTCCAGACAACTTCTATGCTCAATGATCCCAATGCGAATACTAGGGTTAGTCTTCCCAATGTAGATCTAATTGCAGCGACAGCCAATCATACATATTACATGTTCAGTTTCATAATTAGAAAAGCTGGTCAGGAAGTATTTCCTCTGTGATTTTTGATGTTTAAAAAAATATTTTGTGATCAAAGCATGGTCACAAACGGAACATCATCCACACTTGTAATGTCCAACAATTTTTGGTAACAAAAAACCTGTAGGTAGAGCTGATGACACCAAAACATTAGCTAGATTAGCATTTCTTCTGTGGGCTTTCATGACAGATAGGACAGAGAAAGTAGGAATGGTTTGTAGGATGGACTATTCTTTTCTGATAATCTTGGAAATATCCTTGGACAAACTGGAAATGAGAAGTGGACACACAATCCTGTTATCCAGAGATGAACACTCAAACACACTGGCCTTGTTATAAGCTTGTTGGATACACTTTTTAAGGTATCCCCTGTCGACAAACCTACAGGGATACCTTAAAAAGTGTATCCAACAAGCTTATAACAGGAAAGCTGCACATAAGATGGAAAACAGGATTGTGTGTCCACTTCTCTTTTCCAATTTGTCCAAGGATATTTCCAAGATTATCAGAAAAGAATAGTACATCCTACAAACAATTCCTACTTTCTCTGCCCTATCTGTCACAAAAGCTCACAGGTCTTATCAAATACTTTTACAGAGTCATTATTACCTCCTTTTTCCTGATGGCCATTCCTCTACCTATGCACCCAAGCAAATTTCTGGGTTTCACTGTCACCCTTTATTTATTTATTTAGCTGGATTTCTATACCGCCTTTCACCAGGTCAAAGCGGTGTACAAGGAACTAAACAGTTAAAAGCACAGTGTAACATCAAACTATGTATGGCATGCATTGGATATATAGATGGTGACAAACTATATACATATTTACAGTTTCCGGGTGTATTGGTTCTATGGGCATTTATCGTATATTACAAGTTGAGCTATAGAGGATCATTGGTTCTGTGGGGATCTATACAGTTGGGCTGAAATGCTCGGAGAAAAGATGTGTCTTTAGTTGCTTCCTGAAGTTGCTTTTCTACATTTCTACTGTTTAGCCACTTTAAGATCATCAGAAACAATCACCCCAACGACCCCTCTTCTTTCATGGACAGATGTATTTCATCCCCTATACTGTACCGCACCCTTGAATGTTTGCAGTCCAAATGTATGACCTGCTTTATTTAGCATTCAATCTCAGCTGCCAAATTCTCGATCATTCTTCAAGGTTAGCTAGATCCCTCCTCATGTTATCTACTCCTTCCTGGATATCTACTCTATTGCAGATTTTGGTATCATCCACAAAGAGGAAACCCTTACCCAGTAGCCCTTCTGCAATATCACTTATAAAAATGTTAAAAAGAATCAGACCAGTGACAGATTCCCGTGGCACACCACTGGTAGCATCCTTCTCAGAGTGAGCTCCATTTACCAGTATCCTTTGTCGCCTTCCACTCAACCAATTTCTAACCCAGTCAGTCACTTTAGGGGCCATCCCCAGGGTACTTAGGTCACCTGTGCAGAACAGTGTCAAAGGCTTTACTGAAATCAAAGTACACCACATGTAGAGTTCTCCTTCAGTCCAAATCTCGGGTCACCCAGTCAAAGAAATTAAAAAGATTTGTCTGATAAGACCTGCCTCTAGTAAAGCCATGCTGCCTCAAATCTTATAATCCTTTGTATTCCAGAAACCTCACTATCTTCTGTTTTAGGAGTGTTTCCATTAGTTTGCTCACTACAGAGGTCAGACTAACAGGCTTGTAATTCCCAACCTCATCCTTACTTCCACTTTTTATATAAAGGGACCACATGCCCCCTTCCCCAGTCCTGTGGGAACACTCCTGACTCTAAAAAAATATTTAAAATATCAGACAGTGGAGCCATTAGAACTTACTACCCTAAGTTGTTTCAATACTCTTGGATATATCCCATCTGGCCTCATCATTCTGTCTACTTTTAGTTTAGCTAACTCCTGTTAGTGTAGCTGGGTTTAAATGAAGTTTGGACAGGTTCCTGGAGAAAAGGTCCATACATCATTATTAAAGTGGACTGGGGAAATCCACTGCTTACCCCTGTGGAGCAGTACGGAATCTGTCTATCTTTTGGGAAGCTGATAAGTACTTATGACTTAGATTGGCCACTGTTGAAAACAGGATACTAGGCTCGATGGACCTTTGGTCTGACCCAGTATGGCATTTCTTATGTTCTTATTAATTAATCTAGCCCTGTGTTTCCTGAGCAGACATCATTATGCCCTTTACTTATTTAGTATGTCTCTTTATGACTCCAAGGTCATACCCTAGATCTGGGTTTTATTCTCATTCTGAGGGTATTGTGCTAAATACTGATAGGATTAAAAAAACAACCCTGTTAGGTTGCTCAGATCAATATCTCATATCTTTCACTTTAAATAGAATCAAGAATTTAGTTTGTCACAAAAACAGACTGCATAAATTCAGAGATAAGAAGAACATAATGGCTTCTGAATTTTCAGAGACACTGGAAACACACCCTATCCCTGAGCTGGAAAAAGATGTGGGTCAGCTGGTAGCAGCTGGAATAAAAATTCTCTTTGATTCTACATTCTACATTCCATATGAGAAATTTTCTGTGGAAAAGAAATCTTCTCCCAGTACTCAAACATGCTATGTGAAATTAAGAGGACTGAGAGACAGAAAGTAAGTGACATAGTTCATCCTTTGCATCTGACAAGATTAATTATAAGAATTGTGAGGGAAACTGAGAATTTGTATGTCACATTCAGGTTCGCTCAGTCTAGGAACCATCCAGAAGTATTGTTTAAACTGCTTAACAATTTACACAAAACTCCTTTACAGAAAGATATTTATATGCCGAGTTTAAATTAGCTGGTTGTAACTTTGCTGATGATCAAAAAATATAATTGTCACGGAAGGATATGGCTTTCTTGCTCAGTCCACAGACATCATCAGGAAGTTATACAATGAGCCATCTTTACTAAAGCATAGCGCACGGTAATAGAGATTAGTGTGCGCTAAGCAGGGCTGGCCCCAAGAGTTGGTTTAAGGTTTTGGAGTCCTAGGCAAACCTTAAGCCTTACGCCAACCCCCTCCCCCCTCCCACCATTGCTATTGTTTAGCTTTGAATGCCTTGCTCTTTGCCACCCCCAGAAGCTGCCTAGTTTTCCTAATGATTGGGCTAGCCCTAGTGCTAAGTGCCACTTGGCTCATTTTCTTCTTCTGGGCCATGTAGCACTTATCACCTAATAATGTACATTAGTGAGCCTTAAGCTTTAGTTAATATGGCTCAATGTCAGCTATGAATTTCGGATTTTAACATGCTGTACACTGCGATGGTAGAGGTATCCATGCATGAGGCAAAACTGACCATTTGCTAGTTATATCACTGCCCTTCTTGGCTGATAAAGGAATGCAATTCAGTCTTATGGCTACCCCTTCAGCATATTAATAGATCCTGGCAAGATGGATTTTCACTGTTTAAAAAAACATTATTTATCCTTTGTTTAAAAAATAACTAGACCCTTGTCTATTCAGCAATTACTGTCTGGTTTCTAATTTAGCATTTTTTTTATTTGATTTTCAAACAAAGATACAAGTAAACACACTTGCATAGAAAAAAGGGGGGCATTCCCAAATAAACCAACAGGAAATACAAAGGAATACAATACACAGAAATGAACCCCTGATATAGCCCACAATGTAGGAGATCCAAGAACAAAGAACATTAAACAAATAAAGAATTATACAATGTAAGGTTACATGTGATACAGCCCATATAAGCTAAAGCATCTAGAAAGCCCTCTTACTCACCCCCTAGGAGCCACGACTGTTTAAAAAGGAAATTAATTGAGAGGGATACACAAAGATATAGGAATTACCCTCTAGTTTTACCAGACATTTACAAGGGTATTTCAGAAAAAATAAACCCCCAAGCTGGAGGACCCGTGGTCGCAGGATTAAGAACTCACCCCTGCGTCGTCTAGTCTCCCTAGTTAGGTCAGGAAATATGCGGACGAGACACCCCTTAAATAATACATTCCTTTTCTTAAAAAAACATCCTTAATAACCAATCCCTATCAGAAACCAGGGCAAAGGTAACTATACAAGTCGCAGGTTTAACCAAGACCGAATCCGAAGTTTCCAACAATTCAGAAACATTAAGTACATCCATTCCCAAACCCGCAGCCTCCAAAGAGGCGGGGGTCTTCCGGGAAGTAGGAAGATAATAGGCTTTAACCAATGGGGGACATGAGTCCCTAGGAACCCCCAAGATCTCTAACAAATAACTTTTAAACATTTCCTTAGGAGAAATATTAGGCATAATAGGAAAATTAACCAATCGTAGATTAGCTAACTTAGAGAAATTCTCAAATTGTTCCATCCTAATTTTAATCTGATTAGAGTCCTTAATAAAGGACTCGGATAAAGTCTCAAACTGGTTACTTTTAACTGAAACTTCATCCACAGCAGATTTTAACGTCAAATCCTGTTCCAATTTTGAAATGCTTGTAGAGCTGGATACAACCTGTTCTTGAGGTCCCTTAGCGACCCGAAGCAGCCTTGCCTGGAAGTAGCTCGGCACAGTGGGGATTTGGCAGCTTCTCCAAAGTTGGGAGGTTCTGGCTCACCTCTGGGGTCGCTGGTGCCTGGTGAATTAGAAGGCGGAACTCCTTTGACCGGGCAGGTTCTACAATCATTAGTCGAATCTTCGAGCTCTCCTGAGGTGTCAGTTGGAGGCCCCGGATCCCCTTCTTCTGGAGTCCCGCTGCCTTGTAGTGTTTTGCCAGCCACTCAATGAGGGTCAGTTTTTTCTTCTTTTTCCTTGCCACGACCAGAGCACTACACTTTAGAATCGATTTGGATGGCGATTAATCAGCTTGGGGAAGTTTTTGGAACTTAATTTAGCATTTTTATGGAAAATAATTAAACCAGTTGTAGCCCACCAATTGGTCTGGATTCTCAATGACTGTGGTTTTTTTACTCTAACCAGTCCAGGTTTCATGCTATTCATAGTAGAGACACATGTGAATCTACATTACCCATTGTGATCTGCCACATATGAGAGTAGTCCATGAATCGCACACACGCATACATCATGCAATGGTTATGTTGGACGTTCCTCTAAGACAGTTGCACCAGCAGCATAGCAGGACTGTGCAACATGCAGACCTCACAAGATGTCTCACACACCTGCTGAGCAGACCACATCAGACAAGTATGGCACAGAGCCCGCAGACAGCTAAGCAGACATAGGCACACCCCAAGATCATGCCCTCATGCACCCTGACAATGACCACCTATAAACCCACAGACTAATGCATTCACGTGGCTTCCTTGCAGCTCCAAACACAAGGCCAGCATGTGGGTATGAGCAGAGGGTTACAGGTTCAAGAACAGCCTGGGGAGCACAAATATTATGTCCTGGTGTGCTAACCTTACCATACCTTCCTGGAACAGAAGCAGAAGTGCAACCCCCACACTTCATCCAGCATGGGTCCTCACACACATCTGTCAAACTGGGTAATTTCACAATGTAAGGCTGGATGGCAGAGCATGCTAACAGCATGGGTACACTGAGAGGGCATTGATAGTGCCTGTACTTGCAGAGCATGCCAAGAATGCCTGCACACTGAGCAGGTATTGACAATGGAAGAGCAGAACACCTGCAGCTAGTCACACCATGCTGCTCCTGCCCCCCTCTGCAGGAGACTGTGGGCACAGGTGCTGCTGCTTTAAACCTCATGAGGGATTGTGGAGGATGTGCTCTGCTGCTGACATGCTTGGCATCCCACTGACAGTGGCAACTGCCATATTCAGGCAGGGGCGGCCCAAGGGGGGTACGGGGCCTTGTGCGGAGACTTGGTGTGGGGTCTCATTTGCATAAGGTGCATCATTTGCATAAATATTTGCATAATGTTACCATACACTAACTTTTAGTAAACATGCCTCTTAATGAGTGTATGGATAAAGAAAGACTAAATGATTTGTACATTACTATAATCCAGTGCCAACGGCCAGGCACATTAGGAACTTCTACAAACACTGCCCATTTAGAACCCATAGCAAACCTGCCGTATTGTAAAAGCACTACCAGGACTCACCTATCAAAAGGCAACACTGCAAATATAAAACCAATACATTTCAGAGAATAACAATACATGACCTACTGGGAAAAGAGAACAAGTGGCAATGTCAAATAGGAATTACATAAAGAAACAGAGGGTAAGGACTCCCCCCATAGTTTTGTGGATGGAGACCTCCCTGATTCGGTTAAGCTTCCCGATTCTTTTTGAGGTTAAATTCCTCAACTTCTGCATTACCTCTTCCTTTTGATTTTTCTTTAATTCCCGAGGACCTAAGCCTCCGAAGGATGTGTCGTTTCAGGACATTTGGCAGATTGTTTCTAGAACTGAGTTATCGTTGAAATCCTCTCTAGTGAAGCTCTCCAAGTTTACAAAAGAGACTGTGGACAAGCTGGCTGAACATCAAGACAGACTAGTTACCCTTGAGACTCACAAATCTAAGATGGAGGGTCAAATTTAGTCAGTGCAAGGAGTTCTGGCATCTTCTGTTCTGGACTCTTTATTGTTACATCGTCATGATGAGATCTTTGAAAATGTTTTGCGCATGAAAACTCTTCGTTTGTTAAACTTTCCCCGTACTCACTACCTCTCTCCGAACATATTATTTACTAAATATTTGAAAGATATTTTGAAAATCTCTGATCCAGACTCTATTGTTTTATCTAAAATGTATTATCTACCAACTGGTATCAGAGAGAGTCCGGTTTTAGATTCGGAGCTAGGTGGTGTTGTTGCGGGGGAAATGGACCATCTTTCTGTGCAGAGTTTAGACTTATCTGCTTTTTTAGAGACTTCTATAGAGATTTCTACTCGTGCTACATTGTTAGTTTCTTTTTCATTGGAAAGAGATAAGGATATGATTTTTCAATCTTACTTTAAGTATAGACATGCAAAGTTTTTTGGTCAAGCGATACAGATTTTCCCTGATGTTTGTCGTAGTACACAAATGAAGAGGAAGGCTTTCTTTGTGCTTCGTCCTCGTGTCGTAGCAATTGGGGCTTCCTTTCTACTTAAATATCCTTGCAAATGTGCTATTGTATTTCAGGGTCGGTCGTATATTTTTTTTGATTCCTCTCAGTTGGAGGTTTTTTTACAAAGATCGGGATGAAGTAGTATTTACTGTAGTCTAGTTTCCTGGCTCCTGCTTAGTATTAGGGGTTTGTCTAGAATTTTGGCTCTACTCCGTACTCAGGTTTAACTCTGCTTTTGTATATCACACTCCATTTTGTGGGCTGGATTTATTTATGTTACGATGTATGCTTTCAAAATACGTTTGAATATTACTTTGTATTTCTTGTGTTTTCCCTTAATAAAAGGATTTAAAACGTTAAAAAAAAAAAGGAATTACATTAACAGAATACCTCAGCTCAGTTACACATGCAGAACATAGACCATCACCAAACAAGGAATCACAATTTAGAAGCAGGAAGACAATAATTAAACTGGGAATCCCAAAAGCAAACCTTGGAATGTACAACAACACTGTAGAAATAAAACTATAAATTCATTTCCTCTTGTACTAAACAAAGTGTAGATGTTAATGATGCACATTTCCCAGAGCTGACATATTCCAGTTAATAAATTCAAAATAAAGAGATATTTTTCTACCTTTTGTGCATTTTTTTTTTCAGTTGCAATTGCTCCAACCACTTTCTTCTGGTTTCTTCATGTCTTCTGCTATCTCTCCATTGTCTGCTGTCCATTTGTCCTTTCTTCTCTCTTCTAGTTTTTTTCCATTCCCTCTCTCTTTTTTTTTTTTAGTGCCATCAAGTCAGTGTTGACTCATAGTGACCCAGCTACCTCTGGGTTTTCTTGGTAAAGTACCACTGGAAGTAGATTGCCAGCCTTTTTGCCCAAGGAAATGGAGGGTAAAGTGACTTGCCCAAGGTCACAAGGAGTGCCAGTGGGAACTGAACCCTTAATCTTCTGGATACTGGGCAGTTGCTCTAACCACTAGGCTACTCCTCCTCTCTCTATATCTGCTTTAACATACTAACCTTTCTCCTTTTGCTCTTTCCTCATTCCTATTTCATCCACTCAAATTTTACCCCTCCATCCTCAATCCCCACTTACTCTCCCAATACCCGGCCAATTGTAGATTTTTCTTCCCTCCCACACAAAATATTTTTCCCCTCTCCATTTCACTTTCCCAGCCCCATCCCATTCTAATCCTCCCCAACATCAGCTCCCTTCTAGTTCCAGCCCCACCCAGCATCCGTTCCCTTCTAGTCCCCACATCAGCCCATTTCCAGTCCTATCATAGCCCCACCATCAGCCCATTTCCAGTCCTAGCTCCCCCATCCATTTCCAGTCCTATCTGAGTCCCTCCATCAGCTCATTTCCAATCCCAGTCCCCCATCGGCCCATTTCTAGACATTTCCTAGCACCACCATCAGCCCATGTCAAATCCTAGCTCCCCTTCACTCAGCCCATTTCCAATCCAAGCCCCCCATGAGCCTACTTCCAGTTCTATTCCCTCCATGAGTCCATTTCAATCCAAACCCCCACCACAGCCCATTTCCAATCTTAGCACCCCCAACAGCCCATTTCCAGTCCTATCCTAGCCCCTCCATCAGCCCATTTCCTGTCCTAGCTCCCCCCACTCAGCCCATTTCCAGTCCTAGCTCCCTCCCCTAACAGCCTATTTCCATTCCAATCCCCCTCCCCATCAGTTATTTTCAGTTCAAGCCCTCCCTTTCACTCAGCCCATTTCCATTCCAAGCCACTGTCCCCATCAGCTATTTGCAGTTCAAGCCCCCCCCTTCCACTCAGACCATTTCCAGTCCTAGCAACCCCTCCAGCCCATTACCAGTCCTAGCCCCCCCATAGCCCATTACCAGTCCTAAGCCCTCATCAGCCCACTTCCAGTCCTAACCCCCCCATCACTCCATTTTCAGTCTTAGCTCCCCTATAGCCCATTACCAGTTCTAACCCCACATCAGCACACTTCCAGTCCTAACCCCCCCATCAACCCATTTCCAGTCTTAGACCCCCCCCATAGCCCATTACCAGTCCTAACCCCCATCATCAGCCCGCCTCCAGTCCTAACCCTCCCCATCAGCCCATTTCCAGTCCTAGCCCCCCCCATAGCCCATATCTCCCCATCAGCCCACCTCCAGTCCTATCCCTCCCCATCAGCCCATTAACAGTCCTAGGCCCCCCATAGCCCATTACCAGTCCTAACCTTCCCATCAGCCCACTTCCAGTCCTAATCTCCCCATAGCCCATTACCAGTCCTAACCCTCGGGACACACCCCCTTCCCCCCATCAGCACAGGGAAAATTAAAAAAACGAAACAGAAACTGGATGCTGCTGCTGCTGCTGTTGCTGCTGCTGCTACCTCTGCCACCATGGCAGCGACAGAATCAAGTGTCCCGCGTCTGCCCGGCAGAGCCCTCCCTGAATATCCCCTCGGCACTGGCTTTCAGGCTTTCAGAGCCGCAAAGGGAGTTTCTTTCTCGCAGCTCTGTTAAGCCCGCCAGCGTTGATGGGAAACAGGTATTTCCTGTTTCCCATCAGCCCCGGTGGGCTTAACAGAGCCGCGAGAGAGAAACTCTCCCTTTGCAGTTCTGAAAGCCGGCGCTGAGGGGACGTTCAGGGAGGGCTCTGCCAGGCAGGGTGGAGCACTTGATTCTGCTGCTACCACGGTGGCAGCGGCAGCAGCAGCAGCCAGTTTTTTTTTTTAATTTACCTGGCTTTTTAATTAAGAATGTTGTTTGCGCGGGGCCCCCTGAAACGCGGGGCCCTGTGCAAACAACATTCTTGCTCAATGAACGGGCCGGCCCTGCATTCAGGTGCCATGGCTGAACCTTGATAGGCAGGAGAGCAAGAGGAAATAAAAAAGAGTTGCTATGTAGTATATTTGTTTCAGGGTGGTGGAAAATACGATACTTAGAGTTCCCCCTATAGGGCTTTTGTCTGTAAGCAGCTGAGGAAAGAATGAAGACACTTTCATTAAAGAGATTATCAAAATTTTCAAGCGTAAGAGAAGAAATTAGGGCTTTAAAGTATGTGTATAAAAGGGGAACCAGGGAATAGTTAAGATCTGATAGTTTTCTTAAATTATGGTACATTGTTTTATGGCAGCATCTTAGTGCCATTCCAGTTCCAGCCTCCAGATGTGTTTTGCACCTGCCAGCAGAGTTAGCCATATTGCATGATGGCTATGGGAATTACCTTTCAGTTCCATCTGTTGCCTCATCCACATTTGCTAGAATCTGGATGGCAGACTGTAAGCAAATCCACAAGTAGGAATTGGCAAAAGATAGAGGAGTCAATAAACGTAAAGGGCTGAAAGTAATAAAAACTAAACAAACATGTAAAAGTGAGCATTGTAGATCTACAATGACCTTTGCACTTGTTTCCCAATTTAAAACTAGTAAATTAGTGCAAAAGAGTTATTACAAATGCTCCACAAATAACTTCATGCTCAATTGGTGCAAGGTTTGCCAAGGGACCCATCTGATGATAGGAAGATTTTTGCTCTAGAAAGAAGACAGCACACTCTTTATGGAGGAACGTTTGCACATGTGGAAGGTAATTTTATAATAGGGCACCATTGGTAGATATGTCAGCACCTAAGTAGGTGCTCTTTTATAAAGACAAGTAGACGCCTACTTGTCTTTATAAAATACTAGCATATTTGGCAGAAACATGCCTTGAATGCAGGCATAATCATAGACGGTCTGTAAGTCAGCTTTTCGGGGAGACTGAAGTAGGATGGGGCAGAGCTGGGTCATAGCAAGTTAACGCCTATGTCAGCAGTGAAAGGACAGTGGGGAAACATTTGAACACAGTGGGAAGAATTCCTTCACTGCTTGGCACTGTGCAGCTGCACCTGCTGCCTCCCCTATAGTATCAACTATGTACTGATGGTAATATGTGCCAAAAATGTCTAAGTAATATACCAAAATAATACAACATATTAAACAGAACAGTATTTGAAGTACACTGGAAATATGTGCAAGTATTTTAACACTCGGCCCTCAGTCAGCCCTAGCGTCTCATCTTATTGGCCATATGAGCAGTAGTGTTCAGCAGTTCTGTAAGAGAAATCCTGTCGTAACTGGCAATCATAAAATAATGTGCAGGTAGGTTGGCACATGGCCAATAGGCTTCAGATCTGCTGTCCTTTAGTTTATTGCTGAGTTACCAGACATGTTTGGAATACCTATCATGTGTATTTGCTGTATCCTTGCTTATTAATATAAACCGTTTCTGGTACCAGACATATTGTAAAGTTTTTTCTACCTATGTTGTCTGGCCATTTTACTTTTCTAATAGTGCTGGTTCCAGAGACTGGTTTCTGCTTTCCTCTGTCTTTGCTTAATTCTCATTCCAGGGTCTTCTGTCCATTTCTCATGAACAGAAGACCCTCTTGGGTTTTTTTTACTTCCTCCTCTACATCCATTTCTGATATTGATCTTTTCTATTCAGCTTTCTTCCTTTTATTTTTCTGCCTCTCTATCCACTCAGCTATCATTCTTTCAAAAACACAATGGGGGTTATTCTGAGACACGAATAGCGGCTATTTGTGCCGGCAGCAGCCCCGCAACTAACTTCCCCGCCGGTTGTGCAGGGAGGTTAGTCAGGGGTTGGGAAGCAGTAGCACGGGGGCGTAGAGTGGGCGGGCAGTGAAATAACTTCCCTGGATGGTTTTTTTTGTTCATTCCACAGCGTGGAAGGGGCTCGGGGGGGCCAGGGTTTATTCCCTGCATCCTTACCATGGACTTAGGAGGCCAGATCAAGGGTCAGGCTGTGGAGAATAAACCTTTTTCTGTGGTGGTCAGCACTGCAGCTTTTAAATGGAGCCGCGGTGCCATTTAAAAGCCTGACTGAGCTATCTGGGTAGTGCCTGTAAGTGCAGGCCGGGACTGAATCGAAGTCCTGGCCTGCACATACAGGCCTGATCATGATTCTGATCACGCAGGACTAGACATGCCCCGCACAATCAGAATCACGATCCCCTTCATATGTCCGGCTCAGACCGGACGTACAAAGGGGATAGCCATGCGGGACAGAATCAAGCCGAATGTGTGTCATTAAGTCATAAGAACATAAGATATGCCATACTGGGTCAGACCAAGATCCGTCAAGCCCAGTATCCTGTTTCCAACAGAGGCCAATCTAGGTCATAAGTACCTGGCAGATTCCCAAAAAGACACACAGGTTCCACAATGCTTGTTTTGGGGCAAGCAATCGATTTCCCGGATCCCATTTAATAATGATTTATGGACCTTCCCTTCAGGAACTTGTCCAAACCATTTTTTAACTCAGCTACATTAACAGCTTTTACTAGATCCTCCAGTAACAAATTCCAGAGTTTGATTACGCATTGAGTGAAAAAATATTTTCTCTTATTAGTCTTAAACAGGTTACATTGTAGCTTCATTGCATGTCCCCTAGTTTTTATATATTTTGATGGCATAATCAATCAATCTACGTTTACCCGTTCCACTCCATTCATTAATTTATAGACCTCTATCATATCTCCCCTCAGCTGTCTCTTTTCCAGGTTGAAGAGCCCTAACCTTTTTAGCCTCTCTTCATAGGGGTATCCTTCCATCCCCTTTACCATTTTGGTGGTTCTTCTCCATACCTTTTCTATACCACCAGGTAAATTTTACTTTATTTATTTTTGCTTGAGGATGATTTCACTTTTACTTTGGGTGTGAATGGGGGGTTTCAGGAATTATTAGACCACCGGGTTATTTTCTTAGTGGGGATGGGGGGTACAGGGACCACTAGACCACCAGGTAATTACTTTTTGTTGGGGAACTGACACCTGGCAGTGTGCATCGGGGGCTTTTCGCGATGCTGCGATCGGTCCCGATGCCATCAGAATACTGTTGGGTGGGGAGATCGGGGCGGCTGGGCTACCAGGGATTCTCTTTTATCTGGCACTTGCCCAGACAATATTTTGATGGCATCGAGGGCTTTTCCTGATGCCGCAATCATTCCCAATGCCATCAAAATACTGTTGTGGCTGATATGCAAATTAGCTACGTGGTACCTGGAGAGCATGTGCGCATGTGTTTGGCTTGCTCTCCCAGTTTAATGCTGCAGTGGCTCATTTGCAGTGCATGGTTACTGCAGCAGGCATTTGCATACCCTAACCTTCCTGCATCACATGTTAAAATGTGTGCGTTGTCAGGAACATTAAAAAATCGATCCAATGCGGGTCTAGCACTGGCTTTCTGCATCAGCCTGTTTGTGTCCCTAGCCTTCATTTCCCCACCCTCAATCTAGCATATCCCATCACTGAACTTCCCCTTCTCTATCCATCCCCCAAAATCACTTTATCCCCTTTCTTTCCCCTCCCCCACCACATTTTGGTTTTTTCCCTTCCCCCCATCCAGCATATCCTGCTTCTATCTCCTCCCCCTCCCCCAATCCAATATCTACTGCTTATTCCCTCCCTCAGCAACCCCTTTTCATCTCTAGCCAGCAGATCCCCTGTCACCCAACGTCTTCTCCTGTGTCCGCACCCCCAAGTTAACATATCCCCTTTCTTTCCCCCACCATGCTACATCTTCTGCTTCTTCCCATTACCCCCCTCCCCCATCAAGCATCTTCTGCTTCTATCTCCTCCTCACAATCCAACATCTCCTGCTTCTTTCCCTCCCCCTTTCCCATCCAGAAATCCAGCATTTCCTGTTTCTTCCCCTGGTTTTTCATCTCCTGCTTCTACTCCTCCCTCTAAATTAGCATCTTCTGCTTCTTCCCAATCCAGCCCCTGATCCAGAAATTCAGCATCTCCTTCTCCTTCCCCTGTCTCCCTCCCTCACATCTCCCCCCCCCCCCCCCACCTCCCCACAGATGTCTCCTCTGCTACTTCCTTTGACTCACAGCAGAGCAATTAAATACCTAAAGAGTGTTTGGGGACGTTCACACCATGCGTGTTTCTAATGGGTCTATTAATCCTGGAAGTCTATGCCAGCGGGGCAGGACCAGCAGAGCCATCAGTGGTGCACATGGAGTGAACATCCCCATGGTTTTTTTCAGGTATTTAGTCATCGTGCTATTGGTCTATGGTGGCAGTCATGAGGAAGGAAGATGCTGTACCAGAGCCAGCTAGGAAACTTGTGTCCCAACTGTGAATCAAACTGGCAGGATGATTTAATAGCAATGCTGCCTGCCAGCTGGCGGAGTCTTACTTTCTGAGCCCAAAAATGGAAATTTTTGCACTAAAGGGGAGAGTGCAGGGGTTTACACAAAAGGCAATGCAATTGATGAGTAGAGTCAAAGGTTGTACCTTGGGCTGAGGCATGAGGTCAAGGAGATTTATTTACTTATTTATTTAACTGCCTTTTTTTTTACCGCTTTATCCTTCGGTCAAAGCGTTTTACAATGAAACAGAACGTTTACAGTAAACAGGGTAGTCAACTTAGAGAACTTTGATACATGTGAGTGGGGGTAACTATTTCCATTCTTCTATTGTGGGGGCTATGGTAGGGGGATTTATGAGATTTTCAAGGGGGGATTGGAAAGCGGGAACTTCTGGGGGGCTATGGTAATGAGTATCAAGATATCAAGGTGACCAGAAGGAATGGATCATATGCACTTTTTATCCTCAGGAACAAGGATTACAGACCAAGCATTCAGCTGCTTGCCCTAAATTACAGCTGGCAACTCAGTACAAATACAGTAAAAACATGCACCCATGGCTGGGTAAATGTCTGCATACACTTTATGCATGTAGATTAAGGTATTTTATAATCTGCATGCATAGATGTGAACTCTGCCCATTCTCTGCCCAGGTCATGCCCCCTATTCTGCCCCCACGATATCTACTGATGCATATAATGTGGGCCAGTGTGGTTAAGTTCCTGCCTTCATTGGTAAATATAGGGCAGATACGTGCCATGGCCCCAAAATTTATCTCACAGGCTTTGCACTTACTGCATGCTTATTTTTGCACCTAATGCATGGTAAGTGTAAAGGCCTGCCACACTTTAGAAAACAGGCTCCATAGTGTCTGGACAATAGCACCCATCATTTTAGGATTTCTAGGTTGTTGGCTATTGGGAAATTGTTTTCATTCTGTACAATTTGTTTGAATGTGCAGGTTTTCACTATTCAGGAGCCAGTATATGAATAAAAAAATTGCAGCAGAAGACCAATGTAATTTGATTCTGATTGCTGAACTGTCCCATTTTAATTTGTTTTCTTCTTATTTTCTCGCAGAGTAGATATTCTGGATGCATGATTCAAACAGACATGAGGCAATAAGAAATAGTCTGACTACTCCCCATATTTAATGATCATACTTTCCAGACTCCAGTGCTGTTTCTGGTGCAAAATGACAGCTGGAGCAGAAGTCTTTTAGTGTGGGGTCCATAAACTGGAAAGAAAACCAATGCGAGCCTATGAAAATGGTATGCTTAATGGGAACAAATATTTAACACACTATGATACATATTTTAGAAACTGCTTGTAATAAGTTATATGGGAGAATGATACATGATCTTTGAAATCTGGTACTACTATTACGATTAATCATTTATATAGTGCTGCAAGACATACACAGCGCTGTATATACACATATACATGAAATAAGACGATCCCTGCTCATCAGAGCTTACAATCTATCAAGACAGACAGTACAATAGATGAGAACAAGGGTACAATAGGGAAGGATAAGGAGACAGAAGGAGAACAAAGGATTATGATCCAAAAGCGGCCTGAAAGAGGTGATTCTTTAGCATGGATTTGAAAAGGGGGAGACTTCAGGACTTCAGGACAGTAATGCAAGCTGTGACACTCCCTCATCTGGATTTCTGCAACATAATCTATCATGGACTTCCTGCCTCACACACCAACCCCCTCCGAACTGCCTTAAATACCACAGCAAGGATTATTCAGAATGCAAAAAAACGGGATCACATCACCCCAATCCTAAGAGACCTCCACCTCCTTCCAATACAAGCAAGAATCAAGTACAAAGCTATCCTACTCATCCACAAAACTATCCACCAAACAAGAAACACCTCACTCCACTCCCTGCTGCCTCGCCCATCCCACAACAGACTAACCAGACATTCCTCCAATAATTCTATCGTTGTCCCCCACAAAAGAACCAAATCCACACAACGGACCTGCAACAGAGCCTTCGAACTTTACGCTCCATCCCTCTGGAACTCTCTACCAAACCATATCAGGACCAACGCTGACATCACATCATTTAGGAAACAACTGAAGACAATCCTATTCCGTGAACATCTCTGAACAGAAATACCACCCCATCCACATGACCTAATGCTTGGATTCAGCAGAAGCATACATGTCCATGTCTACCCTAATCATTAATTGTTGCCCCTGGTGATGGCCCCACCCTTAAAATTGCCCCCCCCCCCCTATGTTATATGTTTCACCGCTTTGACCCGGTGAAAAGCGGGATATAAATGCAGTTAAATAAATAAATAAATAAATAAAAGATGAAACCTGACGTAAAGATATAGATAGCTTGTTCCAAGCATAAGGAGCAGCAAGGCGAAAGAATCAAAGTCTGGAGTTGGCAGTGGAAAAGAAGGGCATAAAGAGAAGAAAGCCAGAGGAAGAGCAGAGATCATGTGTAGGGAGAGAGAATAGAGGAAAGGTAGTGAGGAGCAACAGAATGAATACATTTATAGGTGAGAAGGAGAAGTTTGTATTGGATAGGGAAATGGAAGGGAAGCCAATGAAGGGATTTAAGAAGAGGGGTTCTATGAGTATAATGAGACTGGAGGAAGATTAGCTGTGCCATAGAGTTTTGAACAGACTGAAGGGGAGAAAGATGACTCAGAGGGAGACCAACAAGGAAGAGGTTACAATAATCCAAGCGAGAGGTGACTAAAGAGTGGATAAGTGTTTTAGTAGTGTGTTCAGAAAGGAAGGGGTGACTTTTGTTAATGTTATAGAGTGTCACCAGCAGGAGCTGGACTGTGGCCTAAGCTAACAGCCAGACTGCTGGGCCTGACCTTTCTTGTAGAAAGTTGTAGTTGTGAGTCAAGTGGTCAGGTTTTTCAAAAGGATTTTTATTCCCCTCCCGGGGCTGGATTTTCAAAAAGGTTATAATACAAAAAACTCAGGATACAACCATACTTCTGGTAAACTGAAGAAAACTTAAACACAGCATCTTGCTTCAACAGAACTCATAAATCTCAGTATAAAGTTTATCCGATATGCTAGCTGTCTCTTCTTAGCTTTCTCAGCACTCACGAGGCACTCTTATCCTGGCTTCAGCATAAGGAGGAAACCATATCGGATAACAACAGCGTACAATCCATGGCTTCATCACATGGGCTTTCAATACCAGCCTCTGTAATCATAGGCTCACACTTTGCTTTATCATTTACAGTATTTTCATTAGAACAGAAAGTTTGCACCTTTCTTAGTCCCGTATCTCTATCAGTGCTCTCTGAACAGCCTTCTTCACAGCAGGGCAAATAGCTGTCATATAACTTGTAATAGCATGAAGGAGAAACACCTTTCTCTGAGTAAGCTTTATCCTTAAAACTCTTAAACTTCCTGCCTTTTACATTTGGCTGTAAACCATAACACTGTTCTCTTCTATTATGTGAGGATTTCTCTCTTGGAAATCTTTTGCAGGGTTTCACTGGCACACACTCTTCAGGGTCAGACATACACACATCTTCAATAGCATTTCTTTCCCTCTCTAGGGTTTGTAACTGTTTTAAGCTGCCATGTTTTTCAGATACATACGGTTTGCCTTTCACCGCCTCCCATTCATTCAGCACAGCCCGGTGCTTAGGAAATTCAAGCTGCGTCAGAGGTAAGTGCTTCTTACAGCTGATGTCTCTGTGTGAAACTCTCCATGTTTCTTTCTGTGAATTTCTTTGTGACTTCCTGCTAGAAGTTTCAGGCAGTTCTGACTCTGTGTCTGTAGTTCCTGAATATTCTGAGCTTTCTTCTGAGTCCTGCAAGTCTCTCGGGTCTTGCCAATCTTGCAAGTTTCTCGTGTCCTGCCAGTCTAACTCTGACTGCACTGAGTTTTTTTTATACAGCTTCTTGGGCGTTCCCTTGCACAGGTGAAAGCCGTTTTCATCAGCAGCTGGGGAATGCTTACTAGCTAGGCGTGACTGCAGACCTCGTGTCTGAGTTTGTTTACGTTGCCTATGGTAACTGGGAACCTTGTGACTTGCCTGCCTGTCAGAATCTAAACTGCAAACAGCAGATTTCTGTGCTTCTGAGGCAGAGGGCAGATCTTCCATGTTACAAGAGAAAGAAACGACAGGTTTTTGCTATCTGTTGGATATGTGTGCAGAAGAAGAGGGAGGTGTCAAAGATGACCCCAAGGTTATGGGCTGAGGAAATAGGAAGCAGAAGAGTGTTATTAACAGAGATAGAGAAAGGAGGAAGGGGGTAAGAGGGTTTAGGGAGAAAAATAAGAAGTTCGGTTTTGGCCATGTTCAATTTCAAACGGCAGTGAGACATCCAGGCAGTGGTATCAGATAGGCAGGCAGATATATAGGCTTGGAGTGTAGAAGAAATATCAGGTGTAGATAATGCTAAAAGTTCCACAGGACCAGCACTTTCTGCCAGAGGGCTTGATGCAGTATAGTGCAATGCCTTAGCACAGGTGATAGCACAGTGTTTGTGCACAATTTTCTGCACTAGTATAGGAAGGGATCTATAATCAATAATATAATATAATATAATATAATCAATGCACAAATGGCTGTTCTAATGGCAATACACAGCACAATTAAATCCATTTAAATGGATAGTAATTAATTAGCTATGCATGGATAGTAAAATGGATAATAATCTATTAGCTATGCAGCACAGATTCAGAGAAGTATGCAGAAGACCAGAGGACTGAGCTCAACACTGGGATTCTAATACAAGGTCTGAGGAAACATTAAGGGTTAACTTATACTGTAGGTCTGCGGTCAGTGCTGGTAAGGAATTTAAGCTTGTCTGAAGAGTGCTAAAAAAAATGCACACGTACTGAGATGTTATCTGGTGCATAAACATCATTATACCGAGCAGAACTTCTGCACAGAATTATTTGCACCAGATAGCATTCTCGCACATGCGCAAATGTGCCAAACTGAGTTTTTTTGTGCGCAAGACATCGGTGCTGCTCATGGAGTGTGCATGAGCCTGGTTTGCTCTCCTTCTTTAGTGCAGTCCTTTTGCACACAGTTCATTTGCATGCTCTTTACTTATAGCATTCCAAACTCCTGTGTTAAACTTGCTTTAGGAAACCCTGTGCTAAAGCATTAGAAATGTGCTCTAGCACAAGGTTTCTGCATCAAGACCAGAATGCTGCAAGTCATTAATCTTAATAAGAGACAGGATTTCTAATATTGCTACCATGCTGACATTTTAAATTGCCAAACTCCCTTACTACACTCAGAATGTTTCTTTGCTATTGAATTTGTTTTAAAAACACAAGTCCAATACTTTTACCTAGGGATTGTTTGAATTTAAATGCATTCTTCAGTAAAGTAGTCATACTCCTGTTATAATAGTGCTGTATAAGCAAAAATGCATCTATACCAGCCAGCACGGTTGATATACAGGGAGAAGTGGGAGAGAACAATAGCACACTAATGAATAACATGCACTTATTGTATTAGATAAAGCTGACATCATATGTTTGGCAGAAGATTTAAAGGCACAGTTCAGAAAGGCCATTTAGGCAATGGAGGGGATGTGCAAAGCCAAACATAATTTTAGAAGAGACACCATGCAAGTGTATGGGTCTGCTAAAGTCAGCATATCCCTACCCCCTCACATCTTTACAAAAAATGTGTGGCAGGGAGTTGCACATGTGTGCAATGGAAAACGGGTCATTGAACACATGCATAGTTGCCATAGAAAGCAATGACTGTGGTAACATGCATCTCCATACCAAAATAAAGATGCAAATGCATGGTTTTTTTAATTTGCATAAGCGCAATCATGACTAGCAGTGTAGATGTGCTGGTGGTTATTTGTATGTGCCCACCTCCACAACACGTGCCCCCCTCCTCATGGAACATGTGCATGTGCTTCCTTTGTCAATGCAGAACACATAGCAGCCCAACTTCACAAGAGCAGAAACCATCATGCTCTGCAGGTTGATACTGACCAACATGGAGATACCCATCCGGAAGGCACAGACCACCTCATGCTCCAGCATGGAGGGTCTGGGAGACTATCTGTATGTCCCTGGCCAGGTGAGTCAACCACTGTATATGTCATAGGGGGACACCTAGCTGCTGGCAGACACCTAGCGTGCAGACAGGGAAGTACAGTATTTAGGGCTGACTCAAACATCAGACAGGATGGGCAAATCCCTAAAGGCATCATCCTCTGAGTTATTTATTTATTATTTACATTCTCTTATATACCGCACTATTCAGCATCAGCGCGGTTTACATGGAACAAAAATGCTCAGTACAGTTAACACGTATGAGTTTACAGATAACAGGGCAAAAAACTTGGATAACAGGGGTAAACTATTTACAAAACTTGCTACATAGAGTCATATGAACCAGAGTTTCATAGAAAATATGCACCACTAAGAGTTAGAGTATCTGTCTTGGCATGTTGTTAAGATACCGTATATTTGCTTAGCGAATTGTATCGTTGGACTCTAAGGGGTGTCGTTGGGCTCTATGAGGTACTTGTTGAAAAGGTGGAATTTGAGGGCTTTCCTAAACTGTGTTAGGTTCTTAATAGCCCGGATACCTGTGGGTAATGCATTCCAGCATCTTGGCGCACTGAGACTAAAGGCCCTATTGGCTGTAGAAGTAGTGCAATCTGTTAGTGCTTTCGGGACTTTTAGAGAGTTTATAGCCGTGGATCTTCTTGCTCTATTTGGAGATGTGGTATGGATGAGGGCAGTTAAGGATGCAGAGGAGAGCTTGTTAACAGCTTTAAAAGTGAGTAACAAGGTCTTGAAAACGATTCTAGCCTGGATGGGTAGCCAATGTAACTGTATCAGCAGAGACGTCACGTGGTCACTTCTGGAGACTCCATGGAGGACCCTTGCTGCCGCGTTCATGGCGAGCTGCAGCGGATTCAAGGTGGATTGGGGAAGACCTTGTAGGATAGCATTGGCATAGTCAAAATGAGGAATGATCAACATCTGGTAGATTGTCCTGAAATCATTTGGTTCCAGCATGGATCGTAAATGCCTAAGTGAGCGGATCTTGTAGTATACTGCTCTGACTGTGCTTCCAATGTGGGCCTTCATGTCCAGGCGTTGATCTAAAGTGACTCCCAGGTAACATATCGAAGGTTTAGATTGTAACTCAGCTTCTTTTACTTTAAGATATTGTGGTGGGGTAAAGTTAGGGTTCCTCGTAATGAAGAGTACTTCTGTTTTCTTATGTTGTATTCGGAGGTTTTGGGAGAGAAGCCAGTCAGATATTGTATTGAAACAGCTCGTCAGTGGGGAGAGGTCCAGATGTTCAGTAGAGAAGGGTATGTAAAGCAGGACATCGTCAGCGTATAACATGCAATCAACATTGAAGAACCAGATGATCTTACAAATTGGCTGCATGTAAATGTTGAACAATAGGGCAGAAAGGGAGGATCCTTGTGGGACTCCCTGGCTTTGGTGGAAGGGTTCTGAAGTTATCCCTCCAGAACGAACATGCTGCCATCTTCCGGACAGGTAAGATCTGCACCATTCAAGCGCTCTTCCATTAATGCCTTTCTCAATTAGTCGTCCTAAGAGAAGCTCGTGACTTACTGAATCAAAAGCTGCAGCGATGTCCAGAAAGATGAGAGCAAATCCTTGACGGATGTCATCAATGCCGGTGATTATCTTGCAGAAGAGAGTGGTAAGAAGAGTTTCCACTCCATGGAATTCCCTAAAACCATGTTGGCAAGGGTCTAACGGTGCAGCGGTGTCGATGTGATCCTGTAATTGTCGTTGAACCTCTTTTTCAATGATCTTCGCGAATAGTGGTATGCTGGATATAGGTCTGTATGATTCTACCTGTTGGGGATTGAGCTTGCAGTTTTTTAGCAGAGGTCTGATAGTGGTATGCTTAAGGGCTGAAGGGAAAGAGCCGGTTGAGAAGGAGAGGTTCATTATTTTGGATAGTACTGGGCTGAAGTGACTGCAGAGCTCCTTAATCCAGAAGGCTGGGCATGGATCGGACTGGAATGTGGTGGTGTTAAGGGCCATAATAGTGTCTTCAATTCCTTTCTTGGTGGGGGTAGAGAATACAGTTAGGGCTGTTGGGCAATCTTGCTCTGGGGTGGTGGTCGTAGTAGAGGTTTTGTTGGTCTGGCATATCTTGGATTGTGTGTAGGTTGCAAAATCTTGTGGGTGTATCTCAAATTGAGGCCCAGAGGTTGGTTCCTTTGATAGAGTCTTAACCAGGTTAAAAAGGTCATGTGGTTTATTAAGTGATCTCTTTAAGGTATCCGAGTAGTACTGTTTCATTGTTTCAGTGATTGTCTTGTGGTGCGCAGCCAGATGACAGTTGTATGCTGTCTGGTCACTTAAAGAATGAGATTGGCGCCAGCGTTTCTCGAGTTTCCCTAATTGGGTAAGAGATACTCTAAGATCAGCTGTGTACCATGGAGCACTCGCTCTTTTCTCTGGGGGCTTGTTGGTTGGTGTGCGTAGGGCGATTGCGTTGAGGCAATTGTTCCAGTGAGAAATTAGGTCGTCAAGGTTCAGGGTGGTTTCATTGATGAGTTGTTGAGTTTCCGCAAGGATAAGATCTCTGTTGTAAGGCTTGAAACATCGAGTGTCTGTAAAGTGCAGCAGCAGTCAAAGCAAAGCAATTGATCTGTGCAGTTACAGACACATAGACATACTGAGGCACAGACAGCATCTAGCAGGGAGAGAGAATATACATAGCAACCAAGCAAAAATAGCAGTGGCAAAGTAATATGTGCCATGAAGGCCATAGACAGGATGGGATATGCTGAAGGAGTGACTGATGGCCACAACCATTGAGTGTACCAAACCAGTCACAGAGAAAGGGGCAAAAGGCAGCAGGTGTGTCTAGGGTGCCACTACCATGAACACATGTGCAGCCTGCCAAAGAGTAGCCCTCGCCAGTCCCATGCATACCCAGACACAGACAGCACTGGTGTGGCCCATGCCAAAGCAGGATCAGACAATCAGTGAGGGGCACCAGCTGGACAGGAATGACACATGACAAGGGTGCAATGATGTGCAAGTTGTGATACATAGACATCAGTGCAAATGGCACAAGCTTTGGCCACAGACTGTAAAGGCATACTTGCAGGTGTGCAATATTCCCTGCAAGGCCTCACCCCTCCAGGACAGGACAAATGCAGATCACAATGATCACAAAAGCACAGGTACTACAGGCACACAGAACCACACTAGAGTTAAGCCATCCATACTGTGCCTGCATAGCATATAGCCACAGATGACTGCCACCACTAGGCATATGTTGTGGGGGGCAGGGCACCAGGATGTCACCGGAGATGGGCAGCAGATATGGCTGGAGCTATTAGCATAGCACGCCTGATGTCCACATGACACAATTCCTACACACCTGGGTGGGGTAGATCCCTAAGATCAAGGGCTGTCACCGAATGACCACCAGAGGGAGCTATGTTTGGATGATGGCAGGTGATAACCTGGTGAATACATAGATTCTCAAAACATGTGTATTTTTCCTTTCCCTTTTGCATATTATGGGGTACTGAAGCACTCAAGAGATATTATAGGGCCATGTGCCACAGCAAGTCTCACTTGCTGGAGCAACTTCTGTGTGAGCAAGGTAAGGAATACACACATGGCATACATGGAGTGCATAGGGAGAGTACATGGAGCTGCACAACAGAAGTGCCATATCCACTAGCACAGCAACCAGGATATAGGCTGGAATAGCAGCATGTAGCAGAGAGCCGCATATAGTTGTTGGCAGATATAGACAGAAGGGTTCAAGGTGTACAGAACAGGAAACAGAATAATCTAACCCATAGAGGAACAGCAAGGAGGGCAAGCAGCAAGGACCAGGGACCCACAGGAGTAGCCATATGGGCAAAAAGAGCCAGACTAGGGGCACACCCAGGTGAGGGTGGCCAGATATGGTGAGTGCTGATGGCATGAGAAGGTGGAACACAAAAGCACCATGTAGGTGTCACTGTCAGTCATCAGGCACAATGGTGGACCACAACTTTGTGTAGGACAGCAATGATAAGCAGTGCACAACACCACTGGTGCCATGTATACTAGCTCTTCTGACACACAGGTACCAGATGTAGTGAAGGATGAAGATGCAGTTTCTCCCCCCACCCAGGCATCATGTGCCATGGGTCTCAGTGGTATCCAGCAGCCAAATAATGAGTAATGACACAGCAAGGGGTTGCAGTAATGGCAGGATTTGCACATGATAGGTACCATAGTGAAGGGTAGCACTAATCAGGTAGTCAGGTTGCTCCCTTGGAGACAACATACCAACATGTGCATGTGGGGTGCATATGTAATCTCCCCCTCCACACAGTAGCTCTACTGCATGGGTGGTGACCATATCAGAGGAGAAAGAAGAAGAGGAAGAACCACTCAATGTGGTCATCACCCTTGTGGAGGTGCAAGGCCAGGATGGTCAGCCTGAACCAGTGGCTGCAGGAAGAGTGCCAGGCTCCCACCAGTTTCTTTGAAAGGAGGGCAGAGACCCGTGCTGTGCTGGAGGTGGAACTGTAGGGTAGAGAGGGAAATGGGGAGGGAGGGAAGGGCAGGGGAAGATGGTATAGGTGGGGTAAGTGTGGGAAGGGGTGAGGAAGAGAGGAGGTATGGGTCAGGGAGGTCCAGGAGAGGGAAGGGGAGAGGGAGGTAGGAGAGATATAAGAGAGGAGGAGGAGAAAATAGGTAATCAAACTGAAGACATGCTGCAGCAACTGATGACCCAGCCTGCCTACATGCTGGACCAGGTACATCACTATGAGGTCCCCAGGGCTTTGGTAGATCCTGACATCCTGCTGTACCTCATGTCCCTGTAACAGAAAGTGTGGCAGAGCTTCACTATGGACACAAGGTCATCAGACCTCATGATCTCACACCTGAAAACCTAAGAGCAGAAATAAATGCCATGATTGAGGCCTGACACAAGCTCATGGAATACAGCTCTGCTCCAGCCACTCCAATCAGGCAAGGAGAGAATAAGGAGTAGGGCATCGCCTTGTACAAATTCTATTTTTTATAATTATTATGATTTGGTATGTTGTATCCCAGAAGGGCACTGGAACCAATACATTTAAGCATAACAATATATGTCCAGTGTGATCTTTGAAGGTGCATAAACACACCACTGTAACTAAGCAGTTCTCCCCAATCCCATGACCCAATACATGCAGTGAGGCTCTACCCTGAGAACCATGAACAGCTGGATGCCCAGCATGGAAGCCCATCTACCCACATCAGGCCCTGCCACCCCATCAAACCCTGAAGATATCCCACCCAAGCACAGGACTGCAAGGGACTGGGACCCCAGCCATAGCAAACCTCCCTCACACAGATCTTCAGGTCTCCGATCCACCCTCCAAGGACACAATGTTTGCCCATCCTTCCTCGCTCATGGGCCCCTCTCCCTGTAGCATACAGTTACTGCCACTATCCACAGGTCAATACAGGGGTAGAGGTGATCTGTGAGAAATGCCACAGATGTACAGACACAGGTCTGGTGAGGACTACCAACACCCATGCAAGCAGGCACACAATGTCCACTATAGCACACCATGACCCCAGACCACTGCTCCATAACAGCCACAAGGTACACTGCAAGGCATGGCTCCTGTGCAAGGGGCTATCCATGCCTAATCACAGCTGGCAATGGTGTGAGTCAGGGGCCCCAATATCCACACAGAAGCCATCATCTCAGTGGACCACCACTGCCTGCTCATCCATCCACGTGACTGCAGCCCACATCAACAGGAGTCTCTGAACCCACAGCATGTACAGAGAGATTCTCCAGCACATCATGTTGGAGAAATGGCAACACACAATCCAGTGCACATGCACATGTGAAGAAGGGAGATGGGAGACAGCATTTCAATGTAGATGACATATTTAATAAAGGTCTGCCCACAGTGGAAGCACAACATAGACAGGTCCACATGAGAATGGATGACCTAAGAGCACAGCATACATGGGAATTGTTAGGCAATGATGTCTTCTTCCCCTATGTAGAAGATAAAGTGGGCTATGGGGGTACTGCAGAGCATATATATATATATATATATATATACACATAGTTAAAACACACATAAAAGCCTTTTTCCACCCCTCTCTAGAGTCCCACTCTTCTGTTTTTCTGATTACTACCTTCAGGGGAAGGAGAGAAAATGTTTTTAGCAATTGGCATCTGACATTGCAGCATACAGAGCAATCTTACTTACCATCTCACCCTCTTCCCCCAACACCCAGCCAAACTTTGTGAGGGGGCAGTCTCTTGTGGATACATGTGAGTGTGGCAAATTGACAAATCAGTCCATGACAGAATACATCTCTTACACATGTGAGCTCTTGCAAGAGCTTGTGCAACACACACAAAGCCCTTAGTTTGGAAGCAACTGAGGCGCTGAGGTAGCTTCCACCTGATGTTCATGAGCTATCTATTTTGGGAAGGGAAGGAGTTGCATAGGGCTGGTGCTGGGGGATGATGATTTTAGGGTGTAGGAAGCTGCACAGAGTTGGTGCTGGGGGTGTGTGGGCTGAGATGAGCATGGGGGTAGGGGGATGGTAGTGGATGGGTTACTACACTGTACATATTTTGTGTGTCAACAAACACCTACCTTCACATGAAGTGCCTGTGTATGAGGTCATCTCTTGCTGCAGAGTCTACTTGTACGGTTGCCCAGTATCCTCCTGCCTTGGCCCTTTGGCATCTGCATCATGGTCTGGGTCTTCTATGTCCTGTTGTTCAGAGAGAGGTTGTCAGCATCTCAATGCAATACTGTGGAGCATGTAGCAGGCCATTAAGACCTGACATAACCTGGCAGGGCTGTACAGCAGTTCGCCTCATCAGTCACAGCACAAGAAGTGGCTCTTGAGTCAGCCAGATGTCCTCTTAATGATGGCATACAGGTTCCTATGGGCCCCATTGTAGTGTTTCTTTTCTTTTGTGTGCAGTGCCACAATGGGGGTCAATAGCCAATGCTTCAGTGGGTACCCTCTACACCTGCATAGGTAACGGGAGGGTGGACATATATTAGGATGTGCACCAGGGTGTGTCAGGTGTTGAGCAGGCACTGCAGCCCTGGGCTCTTTGGCCCAAGTGATGCAGCTCCCAGGATACAGTGTATCTTTCGAGCATGTGCATGCCTAGGTGATGGAGAGGGTTGGTGCAGAGCTTACCTAGCAGCCATCCACCAGGACTATTTCTGTTCTCAAATCTCTCATAGATGCTGAATTGAGTGAGGATATAGGAGGAATGGAAGGAACCCGGAAACTTGGGGAAGACATTTACATTGCAGACCACCTTCATGTTAAGTAAGTGGAATGCTTTCTTGTTGCAGTAGATGGCTTTCCTCTCTCGACGGGGTATGAGGGCCACCTGTGTGCAATGAACGAGCCCCAGTACCAATAGGAAGCAGGACACCTCATGGAATTAGATCATGGTTTGCTGCCTCTGCTGCATGATCTGTGGAAAGGCTACATATTGTACACTGTAGGTTATAAAGGCCCTCGGGAACCTGTAAGATGGCTGACTGGATAAGACCCACAGTGGTGGCCATCACAGACTAGATATGGCCAATGGCTAGGGCCATGGTGATCTTGATGTGGATGGACATGGGCATGCCCCTCTGTGTGGTGGAGCGAAGGAGCAGCTCTAGCTCTTACTGTCATATTCACCCTACACTCCCTCCTAGGCAACTCTGCTCATTTGGCAGACTCCTATTATTTGTGCCCTTCTCTTCCTCTGCCAACTCCAGACTTGGTTCATTCAACTTTATTGCTTCACATGCCTGGAACAAACTACCTGAGACAATACATCAGGTTCCTTCTCTATCCCTATTCAAATCCAGGCTAAAACTCCATCTCTTCAAGGCTGCTTTTGGATCCTGATGTCCCTCCCTCTCTGTTTACCACTTATTTAACAGGCTATTTATAACGCTTTATTATTTCAATCAAAGCGGTTTACATTGTAACTTAAACTTGGTTATGTACATTAAACAGTGACATTCATAACTTGGATTACCATATTCTAGTCCCCAGTTTTGTGAAGCTGTTCATCTTGATTAGATTGTATGCTCTGATGAGCAGGGACTGTCTCTTACAACTTATATGTACTGAAGCGTGTGTGCCTTGAAGTGCTATACAAATGATTATTATTAGTAGCAGTAGTAGTGGTAGCTTCAGACATAGATGGTGGATGGCTGCATTGTCAAAATGGAACCTGGTGAGACACTGCTCATCTGTGAGATTCAGAAATCGGGTCACGGGCCTGTAGGCCCTCTGATATGAATGCCTCCTAGTGGCTCTTCTTTGCTTTTTGTCGACCTTATGTAGTAAGGCCATTTCAAACAATATGTTGAAATGGAGCCAGTGTACTATTGTGGATCAGGAACTGGTTAAAAGATAGAAAGCAGAGGCTAGGGCTAAATGGCCAATTTTCCCAATGGAGAAAGGTGAACAGTGGAGTACCCCAGGGATCTGTGCTGGGTCCGCTGCTTTTTCATAAATGACCTGGAAACAGGAATAACGAGTGACGTAATCAAATTTTCAGATGACACAATATTATTCAAAGTTGTTAAACCCTAAGAAGATTGTGAAACATTACAAGAGGGCCTTGATAAATTGGAATGATACAGAGGCATTATAACATCCTTTGTTTTATTTTCCTTTACTTTCCTTATGATACCTAGAATTCTATTTGCTCTCTTGGCTGCCGCTGCATACTGGGCGGAGGTTTTTAACATGTTATCCACAATGATACCTAAATCTTTTTCCTGGGTGGTGGTTCCTAATGTGGAACCTTGCATCATGTAACCATAGTTTGGGTTGTTCTTCCCTAGGTGCATAACTTTGCACTTGTCCACATTAAATTTCATCTGCCATTTTGATGCCCAGTCTTTCAATTTATCAAGATCCTCTTGCAATTTTCCACAATTCTCATGGATTTTAACAACTTTAAATAGTTTGTGTCATCTGCAAATTTGATAACCTCACTCGTTATTCCCTTTTCCGGGTCATTTATGAATATTCAAAAAGCAGCAGACCCAGCACAGATCTTTGGGGTACACCACAATTCAACTTTCTCAATTGGGAAAATTGGCCATTTAGCCCTATCCTCTGCTTTCCATCTTTTAGCTAGTTCCTGATCAAAATAGTACACTGCCTCCTATACCATGACTCTTTAGTTTTGCCAAAAGTCTCTGATGAGGGACCTTGTCAAAGGCTTTCTGAAAGTCCAAATACTGTACACTATATCAACTGACTCACCTTTGTCTACCTGTTTATTCACACCTTCAAAAAAACATAACAGATTAGTAAAACAAGATCGTCCTTGTCTAAAGCCATGTTGGCTGTCTCCCATTAAGCTCACTCTGAGGAGAAGGATGTTATCAGTGGTGTGCCCTAGGGATCTGTCCTTGGTCCGATTCTTTTTAACATCTTTGTTAGTGATATAGCGGAAGGGCTTTCAGGTAAGGTTTGCCTCTTTGCGGATGATACCAAAATCTGCAATAGAGTAGACACCCAGGAAGGGGTAGATAACATGAGGAGGGATCTAGCTAAGCTTGAAGAATGGTCTAGAATTTGGCAGCTGGGATTTAATGTTAAAAAATGTAAGGTCATGCATTTGGGCTGCAGCAATCCAAGGGAGCAATATAGTATAGGGGGTGAAGTACTTTTGTCCACTAAAGAAGAGCGGGACCTAGGAGTGGTTGTGTCTAAAGATCTTAAAGTAGCTAAACAGGTAGAAAAGGCGATGGCAAAAGCTAGAAGGATGCTTGGGTGCATACGGAGAGGAATGGCTAGCAGAAAAAAGGAGGTGATAATGCCTCTGTATAAGAATTTGATGCAACCTCATTTGGAGTATAGTGTGCAATTCTGGAGACCGCACCTTCAAAAGGATGTGAACAGGATGGAGTCGGTGCAGAGGGTAGCTACTAAAATGATTAGTGGTCTTCATTATAAAGCATATGAGGACAGACTGAAGGATCTTATTATGTACACCTTAGAGGAAAGGCGGGATAGAGGTGATATGATTGAGATGTTTAAATACCTCTGTGGCATAAATGTTCAGGGAGAGAGCCTCTTTCAATTGAAAGCAGGTTCTGCTACGAGGGGACATGGGATGAGGGTGAAGGGAGATAGATTCAGGAGTGATATGCGGAAATATTTCTTTACGGAAAGAGTAGTGGATCCGTGGAATAGTCTCCCAGTGGAGGTGGTAGAGATGAGGACAGTAACTGAATTCAAAAAAGCATGGGACAAACACAGAGGATCTCTAAAGGTAAAAAGGGGACTGTTGTAGTTGTTATGGAAGGACAGACTAGATAGGCCATGTGGTCTTTTTCTGTCATCATATTTCTATGTTTCTATGTTTCTATTGTCGTGATCCCCTGCCTAGGCCGATGGCCGGTAGGCAAAAGGGCTGCCTTATTTGCCCTTTGAGTACTGTCCCAGGCTTAGGTTGCCAGCACTGAATGCTGGGACTTGTAGTTTTGTATACTCTCCAAGCAAAGTAGTGTGACCACACAGTTTGTCAGGCAAAGCAAAGAAATTTATTCTGGGATTTCTCCCTCGCATCAAAATTCATAGCGCATAAACAAGGCAAGGATCATTTCTCCAAATTAAATAATGAAGGTGAACAAAACAGGCTTAGCATCAAAGTCAGAAATATTCTTTCCACAGCAGCGGCACTCAGCTTCCTTCAGACAAATGCCTTTCTCTGCTATGGCTGTTAATTACATCAGGCAGACTTTAAAACTTCTCTTTCTCACTCAGCTTAATAAACCAGGATAAATAAGCTTCTTCACCTGGCCTGAGCCTAGCACATGTTTGACTTACAAAATGAGCATTCCATTTCTACTACGTCATCAACACAAGGGTTTTCAAACATTTCTATCTGCATATCTTCCAAGGCTTCGTTTGAATCCTCTTCTAGGGAGCTTATATCAGAAGGTTTAAACTTCTCACTCTGCAGAAACTCTTTTAGCTTCCCTAAAGAGTATTCTTTCTGCTCTATATCAGCACAGCTTAAAGAAGGAGTTTCTTTTTCATAGAAAAGCTTCTCAACAGCTTTTAAAGCTGACCCACGACACTTACTTGCACTGCTCCTGTTCCTGGCTGGAACTGCTTTCCTTGTCTTTTGGCTAGCACAGCTTTCAGAGCTTTTCCTCAGCTCTCTGACCACTTCTTCAGAAAAGCTTCCGTTAGGAAATGTAGCAAACTTGTCTGCCCCACCTTTCTTACTTGGCTGGCTCTCTGAGCTGTTTCCCCACGTGGAAACAAACCTTTCCAGCTTTTCTTCTCTGGGGTGCTTTAGGACAGGTTCCAACCTTGGTTCCACTGCTTTCTGAGGGCAAGAATCAGCTGTCTTTCCTCCTCCTCTCCTTTGCTCCTTAAACTCCCTTCTCTCGTGGCTTCTTTCCTCGTGAATGCTTTCCTCCCGACTACTTTTACCAAACTCTGAAGCCGTTTTAAAATGGTGCTTCTTTTCAGCCACACCCTCCTCTCTGCACATGTGAGAGCTGTTAGGGCTCAACCTAACTCTTACGTCACTGCTTGGGCAGGGTTTAGCTGAAGCTACTGCATGCTCGGGTGGCTTGTGGTTTCTATGGGAACCCTGTTTACATCTGTTTTTAAAGGCACATTCCTCATTTCTCTCCCATTCCATCTCATCTTCACAGCTCACCTTATCACACTATCTACATGTTCAGCAATTTTGTTCTTTATGATGGTTTCTACCATTTTTCCCGGTACTGACATCAGGCTCACTGGTCTGTAGTTTCCCGGATCACCCCTGGAACCCTTTTTAAAAACTGGCATTACGTTGGCCATCCTCCAATCTTCAGGTATTACAGATTATTTTAAAGATAGTTCACAGATTACTAATAGCAGGTCTGCAATCTCATATTTCAGTTCTTTCAACACCCTTGGATGTATATCTTCCAGTCCAGGTGATTCGCTACTTTCCAGTTTATCAAATAGTTGTAATACATCTTCCTGATGTATCGATATTTCCTTCAATTCTTCCACACCTATAAATACCACTTCAGTCATGGGCAACATCCCTACCTCTTCCTCAGTAAAGACCAAAGCAAAGAATTCATTCAGTCTCTCCGCTATTGCCTTGTCGCCTCTTAGTGCCCCTTTAACCCCTCTATTATCTAATGGACCAACTGACTCTCTCACAGGTTTTTTGCTACAAATGTACTTGAAAAAGTCTTTATTACGCGTTTTTTCTTCCACAGCAAGCTTCTTCTCAAATTTTCCCTTTTCCTGCCTTATCAATGCCTTGCATTGAACTTGCCAGTGCTTGTGCTGTTTCCAGTTTTCATCATTTGGCTCTTTTTTCCATTTCCTAAAAGATGCTTTTTTTGGCAACAACAGCCTCTCTGACCTCACCTTTAAACCATGCTGGCAGTTTTTTGGACTTCCTTCCACTTTTCTTAAAGCATGGAATACAGCTGGCCTGGGCTTCCAAGATAGTAGTTTTCAACAACACCCAAGCTTGATGTAAGTCTTTAACCTTTGCAACTGCTCCTTTTCATTTTTTCTTAACTATTTTCCTCATTTTATCATAGTCTCCCTTTTGAAAGTTAAAAGGTAGAACTGTGGATTTCCTTACCATCCCTCCTCCACTAATTAAATCATACGCGATCATGCTATGATCACTGTTGCCAAGTGGCCCCAACACCCTTATCTCTTGCACCAGGGTAAAACTCTTGGAAGAAGGTGGAAAAAGAGAGTAGGGATTCCAGATTGGGCATGGGAGTGAGGAAGAATTAAGAGAATGGGTGACTGGGAAAGTGAAGACTCAAGGACTTGGTGATAGAATGGGGACGGGTATGTGGAGAAGAGGAAGTCAGAGATTCTTTGGTTAGGGGGGGGGGGCAAATCAGTTAAGGCACAGACAGCAGAATGGGTTGGGTCACAGGGGCCATAGCCTCACCAATATTTTGCCCAGCATAGCATAAGCAGCTAGAGAACTTGGAATGGGTTGGATATTAATCTTTGGGCTGTAGAGGTTAAGTGTGAGGTTAAGTGTTAGTTAAGTGTCAACGGATCACTTTAAGGGTTGAGGGATTATAATGTTCTTGGTTCATAATCACTCTATGGCCTTTATTCTGCTCTAATAAAAATATACATCAACCAGTCTGTTATTACAGTGGACAAAGGAAGAAACAGGCCAGCATAAAGAACCATATAAGAAAATATCATATATTATAAGCCTTAGCAAAGTGTATGCTTGGATTGAAGGATCCATGCAGAGACTTTTTGCAGAAGGCACATACACAGGAAACCATGCAAAGCTGGGCTGTTAGTCCTGAAGACAGTAGACGGTTGACAGGTGGTGAGTATAACCAAGACAGAGGCCTTAGGGATGTTGAAACAGGAACAGAGGGGTCAGAGAGGTCAGCAGCAGGAAACGAAGGGAGGGGGGAGAAAAGACACAGAGGGGCCTTACAGAGGGATGAATGTGGAGACTATGCATATACGGAAGCAAAAAACGTATATATGTAACACGACTATTGTACTCAGGGGGAGGAGGGATTCTGAGGTCTGATGACTGACAGAAATTCTCCTCTCCCTTGCCTGTATTTGTCCATCAGTTATCTAATAAACAGAGATTTTGATTGCACCTGTACTGACTTTTGGATCTGGACTATACAGGAAATTAGTGATAATTAGTAATTGGTCTTTTGTAGGATATAGGGCCCTACAATTGGTGCCGAACACCCGGGATTGGGGTACAGGTGGGTCTTTATGACCAAGATACAAATTTAAAGATTTGGATTCCCCTCAAGAAAAAAAGAGGGTGGTATGTAAAGATTTGGGTTCACTTCAAGAAAGAAGAGGGGGGTACGTTCCCGGTACATAGTAGAGACCGGAGGAGAAGAAGTGAGTGACGGATTCCCTAGGAAGACGGCGGCTGTAATGACGGTGTCGTGAGTATAAGTATTTTTAACCAAGCTTGGTAAGTGTTGTTTAATTTTTGTTTTTGTTATATGAATTTTTGTTTTTGTTATATGAATAAAGTGTAAGAATAATTTGCTGTTATAAACTGGGACTGAGTGATAAGTGATTGAGACAGTACGTGTCGTCTAACACGAAGCGTGTGTGTGTTCTTGCTCACGGTTCCATACCTCCGCGAGGAGATTGGCTGGGCTTGAACGAAGCGAATTCTTGTTTGAAAGGTGTCCTGGACATTTTGTGCACTTCCTTCCTCTGTAAATAAAGAGGGTGGGTTTTGAGACCCTTAAATAAAAGGTTGCACGTAAGAATCATGTCTCTGTTTAGGAGAAAGAAAGATGGCAATCAGGACATAATGGTAAATCAAGTTTCCCCAGTGACTCCGGTTGAACGGATGATGAGAGATAATCCCTTATTAGGAAAGGAAATAGAGAAAGTTTTGTCTATTTTCACCCCCACACAGTGAAAACACCAGGTTTACTGATTATAGGCTGAGGGACAGTGAAGGAGAATAAAAGATTGTTTTCTTTTTTTTGTTGTTTTAGAACAATGGAAGAAATCTCCTTATCTGGGATGCTCACAGACCACAGAGGGCGACAATTAGATCAATTGAAAAGAACTAGTCTAGTTACATAACAGTGTACACATCAATTGTAATTATGGAGTTCTGAACTTTGAGGTTTGTTCTTTGAACATTGCCAGTCACCTGGCCAGTGCCTGGCTGTGTTTAATGAATAATTGCTCCTATATGTCGCCTGATGAAAGATAGCTAATTGTCTGCAGCAGGATAAGATGGTTGCCTGTTTCAACTAGAGAGGGGGAGAAAGGCTGCTAAGGGAATGGACGCATTACCTAGAGGAGACTCTCGATTGAGCAGTCTTTCTTGTTTGTTTAAATAAAGGATTTATTCAGTCGAAACAGGAGATGAAGTTCAGAACTCTTTTGGTGAAGCATCTTTTCCTCTGTAATTAGCTTGCTAGCTTTCTAGGTACGGAAATGACGCTGAGAGAAAGAAAAAAACTGTTTAGCCATTCTATGTGTGATGTATTTTTAGTTATAAATTGTTAGGAATGAATGAATGAATGGGAAGATCTTCCATGCTTTGATATATGATTATTGTTTTGTGGTAATCGATATTCTGGAAACAAAATTGGTAATAGAGGAACAATAACAGCTATGATACCTGCAGAGTGTGATTCAAAAAGTTACTTTGCTTTTGAAGCAAAAATTACCAGTGCAGCCGTTTCCCTTCTCCATTTCCCTTCTGGAAGTGCCTGGTTTAGTATAACACTCATGCAATCAATGCTTTCTTAATTAGATTTTATGATCTCTGAAATTGAACTGCTTAGAATTCTTTGCTACTGATACAACAGGGGAAAAACTGTTTCCGTTTTTCCGTTGTCCTTCAAAGTAGAGGTTAAGATCCCTGCAGGATAATGTGGTATTCAGAGCAGATTGCAACTTGAGAATGATTTAAATCCTGAGTGAATAAGAAGTTAATCATGTTTGGATTTTGTTCTGATTGTATATGCTATTAAGCAAAATTAAAAGTTAAACAGGGATTTTATATATTATGGCAAGCACCTCATGGAGGTCGAGGTTAGCTGTAACTCTCAGTGATTGAAATAACTTAAAAAGGGAAGTGTTTGCATTCTAGATGTCCACCAGTCTTTTCATGAAAAAAGTATCAGTTTTAAATGTCTGCTTCCCCGAACTGTAAGATTCAGGGTAAATTACTGTGTGTGTTGTTACAGGCCAGTGCCATCATGGGCGTTCCCTCATCTTCCCAGTTTTTATTTGCTACGATATTGGATTTTAGGATAAATTCACCTGTTTTAAAGTTATGTGTTAGTGTCCAGAGCAAAAGTGTACTTTGTACTTTTTTGGAAGTCTTTTAAATTTCAGTTCCAGGAGTTCTGTCTTTAGTTGCTGTTTAGAATGAGCACATATATCCATTCAAAACTACATCAATTAAGTTAGTGGGACTGGGACACTGTTTAAGAATCTAAATTTATATTTTCTGCCTCCCATTTGTTTGACTTTTAACAATTGTTTTAGAAACAGGATTAGCTGTTGTGTGTGAGCAGCAATCCCAGAATGCAATCCAAGAAGAAGAAGGGGGGAGGGAAATAGCATTCTTTTGTTTGTGCTTGTAGATTTCAGGCAACTGGATTGGTGGAGCGAGTGAAGGACATTCTGATAAGAAGTTATTTCAGATCTGATGCAGCACACCTGTGGACAACAGCGACCCCTACTGCAACTACATAATGCTGACTTTTGTGTGACCTTTTGAACTGGTTCAAGCTTGTTTGCAATTTATATAGAATGGTATAATGGTATAAACAGTATTGTGTGTTCTCTCCTTCTGCTCTCTCTCTGGAGAGTGGCGGGTGTCTGCTGCATTATGTTTTAAATGCTGTCATGTATCCAAGAATATCAGGGTTTCACTGCTGTTGTATTTAATCCTTTTTATCGGGTGGCTACTACACAGTCTGTATCCAGCCCACCATTGTCACCGTTGCTTCCCCCTTTGCTGCCCACTTGAATGATACTGACACTTGGACTCATGTCAGTCAGTTGAAGGTTTCTCCAACGGTCAGCTCTGTTTGATCTACTTCCTTCCTGTATGAACTGTTGCTGACCAAGATAATTGCTGCCAAACCTGCTCCTTGGGACACCATCTGTTTCCTTCATCCTGATGAACAATTAGTTTTACTTCTGCGTGTTCACAGTACAACCCACATCTCCAAAGAAGTTCTCAATCAAACCCTGCCTTGATCTGAATTCTTATTGGAACATTCTGCTGAACTTTTTGATACCCTTGTGTTTTCCATTGCTATTACACGTAGGTTAGATGCTGGACTTCCTTGATACCTTTCCAGACCCCTGCCATAACTGCTGAACTTGGTATGGCTATACGCCGTCTGCAATGCTTACTGTATGTTCAAATGAAAGCTGTTATTGATTCTATTAGTAAGTTGTCAGAGTCCCCAGAACAAAATACACAAATGACTCTACAAAAATAGACAAGTGCTAGATTTGCTCCTTGCATCTGAAGGAGGCCTTTTGCTTTTTTATTAATGCCACTATTTGTTGTATAGTCATAGCGAATCATTCAGTGTTTGTGCTTAATGCTATGGATAAAATACGCCACCTGTTAGATTTACATATTGATGACTTTAAGGGAGGACTGAATGTAGGTAATTGGTTAACATGCCATACACATGTGAATGCTTCCTATGCCACGGTCCCCACTTCTGAATTCTCTGACTTGGTCTTATCTCCTCCACAATAAAAAAAAAAAAATGGGGGAGTTGTAGAGGTTAAGTGCGAGGTTAAGTGTTAGTTAAGTGTCAATGGATCACTTTAAGGGTTGAGGGATTATAATGTTCTTGGTTCATAATCACTCTATGGCCTTTATTCTGCTCTAATAAAAATATACATCAACCAGTCTGTCATTACAGTGGACAAAGGAAGAAACAGGCCAGCATAAAGAACCATATAAGGAAATATCATATATTATAAGCCTTAGCAAAGTGTATGCTTGGATTGAAGGATCCATGCAGAGACTTTTTGCAGAAGGCACATACACAGGAAACCATGCAAAGCTGGGCCGTTAGTCCTGAAGACAGTAGATGGTTGACAGGTGGTGAGTATAACCAAGACAGAGGCCTTAGGGATGTTGAAACAGGAACAGAGGGGTCAGAGAGGTCAGCAGCAGGAAACAAAGGGAAGGGGATAAAAGACACAGAGGGGCCTCACAGAGGGATGAATGTGGAGACTATGCATATACGGAAGCAAAAAACGTATATATGTAACACGACTATTGTACTCAGGGGGAGGAGGGATTCTGAGGTTTGATGACTGACAGAAATTCTCCTCTCCCTTGCCTGTATTTGTCCATCAGTTATCTAATAAACAGAGATTTTGATTGCACCTGTACTGACTTTTGGATCTGGACTATACAGGAAATTAGTGATAATTAGTAATCGGTCTTTTGTAGGATGGTATTCTGCTGCTCCTTAATTCACAGGTGAATGGATGGGTGGTATAAGATTGTCTCGGAAGTATGTATTGGGAGTGTGAGCTGGAGAGTAAGAGAAATGTTGAGAAATACGTAGGACTTGGAGTTTGAGAAATGAGGAGGTTGAGAAAAAATGGGAAGAAATGGGCAGTGGATGAAAGATAGAAGAGATTTTGATCTGTGAAGGGTTGAGAAGAGGTGGAAATCAGGATGGGAAGGAGAAAAAAAGATGCAAGCAGAGCTGAATAGGAGGTAAGAGACAACAAAAAGGGATTTGAAGCCAGGGATTGAATTCACAACAGAGACAACTGGGGCCAGTTAAGAGATGAGAGCAGAAGAAAGGAGATAAGTCTGAGTTGGAGAGGAGTTGAATATAGAAGTCTAAGGAGTGGGTGAAAGAGGGGAAAAGTTGGAGGATTAAAGGATTGGGGAGCAGGGAGAGTTAAGAGGAAGGATCAATATTAAAAAGACAGATATAAGAATAAGTGAAGAAGACAGAGGACGAGAGAAGAAACAAAAACAGAAAATAGAAAGGAGACCTCGGAAAAGCAAACAAGTGAAACATATAAAAAACAGACTGGGGCCAATGAGATTTGGAAAAATATCCAGATAACAGAAGTAAAAAAATACATTTTATTTTATATTTAGTCCTCACAATAAAACAGCAGTGGGAATATGCATCTCATATCTTTATCTTTATCTTTATTTCAAACTTTATATACCGCCCTTGCCGAAGCCTGAGAGCGGTTTACAATAAACTAAAATATGCTAACGCTAGGGAAAAAGAAAAGAACTCCAATTTGTGATAGGAAAGAAAAGAATACCCAGAAGAACTTAAGAACAGTCTGAAAACAACCAATCAGGTAGGGCTAAAGGGGGGGGGGGGGGGAGGTCAAAAGCCTGGTGGAATAAGTGTGTCTTTAACGATGCCTTGAAGTGTTGATATGAGGATTCCAACCGGAGGGAAGGCATTCCACAAGGATGGCCCTAGAAAAAAGAAGGCAGCATGCCGTGTTTGTTCTAAATGAGCTTGCGATGGGGATGGTAGAGATAACCGGTTTGCATGTAGCGAGCGTAATTGTCGGTAGGGAGTGTGAAGAGAAATAAGATTGGATAAATAAAGCGGGTTTGAAGTGTAAATGACGTGCGTTAAAATGAGAAGCTTATATTTGAATCTATAACGAAGTGGCAGCCAGTGAAGATGCAGGAGAAGAGGTGTTACATGGTCCGATTTCCGAGCATTGGTAACCAGTCGAGCAGCAGTGTTCTGGATTAATTGAAGATGTTGGAGTTGATAAGATGGTAAATTGGCAAGAATAACATTACAATAGTCTAATCTGGACATAACCAAAGCTAATAAGAGAGTAATGAGACAGTCAGAAGACAAGGCGGAGCGGACTGCTCTAATTTGACGTAGAGCAAGGAAAGAACGGCGAGAGAGGTTTGAGATATGGTCATGGAAAGAGAGTGAAGAATCCAGAACTGAAAGAAGAAGTGAGAGGAATAGAGGTAGTATTAATTTGAGGTGCGATTGTTGGGCAACAATTGCTCAAAGAAACCCACCTGGCTGTTGATTTTGCTGGATTCAAATGGAGAAAATTATCAGACAGCCAAGAGGCAATGTGGGAGAGAAAACAGTTTAACTGCGTTAAATCAATTTGAACTGGAGAGGTATGAAAGAGGAGCACAATGTCATCGGCATAAATATAAACTGAAACAGGAAATTGTTGGATCACCAAGGGTAAGGGGGCGAGAAAAATATTGAAAAGCAATGGGGAAAGAACCGAGCCCTGGGGGACACTGCAGATTAAAGGAACAGGAAGGGAGGATTGATGATTGGCACAGACAGTGAAAAAACGAGAAGTGAGAAAAGAACGGAACCATTCAAATACCGTACTGCGCACCCCGATATCAAAGAGCCGAGAGAGAAGAGATTGGTGATCGATTAAATCAAACACCGCTGATAGATCTAACGAGACCACGAGGGTAATATCTCCACGATCGTGGGCCACATGGATTTCATTCAACAGGGCTAAGAGAACTGTCTCCATGCTATGTCCAGACCTAAATCCCGCTTGTCGTGGGTGGAGAGTATTGGTAGCCTCCACATGAGAAGCCAGTTGCAGAAAGACAAATCATTCCAGAACTTTGGCTAGAAAAGGGAGATTTGATACAGGGCGCCAATTAGATAAAACTGAAGGATCAAGTGAAGGTTGTTTCAATAGGGGGTGCACAATAGCTGATTTCCAAGGTAAAGGGCAGCATCCTGAGGATAGACTAGAGTTGAGGATAGTTGTTATAATAGGTACTAACTTCAGTGAAGGCTCCAGTAGCCATCCAGAAGGAATAGGGTCGAGCTGGAAGTGGTTTTCCTGGACTTAGTTAAGGCCAACAATAATTCAGAGGAAGAGATGGGATGAAACGTAGACCAGGTATGGGCTAGAGCTCTATTTACCAATAGGGGGAAGGAGGAGGAAGGCTCAGGAGAAACTGAGTCCCCCACTACGGGTGGGGTAACAGGAGCTAATGAGGGGGAACAAGAAGGGGAGAGGGGTAAAGGCGGCAGTACAGTAAAAGACGACTGTAACTTGAATTTTCTCAGAAAAGAAAGTCGCTAAAGCAGAGGATTCATTGCCAGAGGATGTAGTAAAAGTTGTTAATGCAACTGGGTTTAAACAGGTTTGGACAAGTTCCCAGAGGAAACGTGCACCACCCTTTATTAAAGTGGACTGAGGAAAATAGAAACATAGAAACATAGAAATATGACGACAGAAAAAGACCACATGGCCTATCTAGTCTGTCCTTCCATAACAACTACAACAGTCCACTTTTTGCCTTTAGAGATCCTCTGTGTTGGTCCCATGCTTTCTTGAATTCAGTTACTGTCCTCATCTCTACCACCTCCACTGGGAGACTATTCCACGGATCCACTACTCTTTCCGTAAAGAAATATTTCCGCATATCACTCCTGAATCTATCTCCCTTCACCCTCATCCCATGTCCCCTCATAGCAGAACTTGCTTTCAATTGAAAGAGGCTCTCTCCCTGAACATTTATGCCACGGAGGTATTTAAACATCTCAATCATATCACCTCTATCCCGCCTTTCCTCTAAGGTGTACATATTAAGATCCTTAAGTCTCTCCTCATATGCTTTATAATGAAGCCCATTAATCATTTTGGTAGCAACCCTCTGCACCGACTCCATCCTGTTCACATCCTTTTGAAGGTGCGGTCTCCAGAATTGCACACCATACTCCAAATGAGGTCGCACCAAAGACTTATACAGAGGCATTATCACCTCCTTTTTTCTGCTAGCCATTCCTCTCCATATGCACCCAAGCATCCTTCTAGCTTTTGCTGTCGCCTTTTCCACCTGTTTAGCTACTTTAAGATCATCAGACACAACCACGCCTAGGTCCCGCTCTTCTTTAGTGGACAAAAGTACTTCACCTCCTATACTGTATTGCTCCCTTGGATTGCTGCAGCCCAAATGCATGACCTTACATTTTTTAACATTAAATCCCAGCTGCCAAATTCTAGACCATTCTTCAAGCTTAGCTAGATCCCTCCTCATGTTATTTACCCCTTCCTGGGTGTCTACTCTATTGCAGATTTTGGTATCATCCGCAAAGAGGCAAACCTTACCCGACAGGCAAATCCACTGTTTATTCCTAGGATAAGCAGCATGGAATCTATCTACCTTTAGGGATCTTGCCAAGCACTTGTGACTTGGATTGATCATTGATAAAAACAGGGTTACAAGTCTTCATCAACCATTGGCCTGATCCAGTATTTATTTATTTAACAGTTTTTATATACCGCCTTATCGTTAAATCAAAGTGTTTTACATCAAACTCGCATGTTTACAGAGAACTTATGAAACTTGTAATTACATTAAACATAATGGAGCTAGGGTGGGGAGGAAGGGGGGAAGACATGCAGGTGAAGCAATAAAGCATAACTTATGTACAAAGAATATATATACAATGAAGTAGGTTGCATGGGTTTAGTATGGCAAATCTTATGTTCTTGTTTTGTTAAATCTTTGCTTAGGAGAAAGTGTTTTTATTTTCTTTTTCTTCAGCATGCAGACTTGCATTGTATGCAGAGTCTGATATTTTGAAGTTTTCAGTTAAATTTTGTCTTCATATTTCTATTTCTAATGGTCACTTATTCTGCATTTGCTCAGAATCTCTCTATATTCTGGGAGTGTGATTGAGACATCTGCAAGCATATGTATTCTGTATAGGAATCTGCACCAATTCAGCTCATTGTGTGTCTTAGTAGGCAGTAACCAAGTGTTCTAGGACTTGTTGGAATATATACAGTGTTGTATTTTTATAGATAGTGTACTTGTTGGGAGGGGAGATTGAGACCAAATGGCGATCAGTTATAGGGGGGGGGGTAGGGGGTGAAAGGGTGAGTCGATTCAACCCTGGACACACCATCAGAAAAATTGACTTTTCGGTCTTTAGTCTCAATCATTGAGGTGCTAACTTTCACTCTTTGGACATGCTATTTTTAGTATCCTTGCAATTCTAGTTATACCTATTATATATATTTGGGGAAGGGAGCATTTTACATAGGATGTATTGGGCATCCATAGGAGGTCCAAAGGAAGGCACATAGAAAACGGATGTGATTACAGAACTGGGGGTGTAGACATCCAGGCCAGAAGTTAAATAGAATGGGAGAGGTGTATTCAAATGGATGCACAATGCGGACAAGGCACACAGATGGCCAGTCCATGCGTAATACAGCAATGGGGATGCCCAGAGTACCCTCCAGGTACATGGGCCTATGGACATCCAGGTACAAGGGACAATGAGTAAGCACATACAGCAATGTAGGGCAAGAACATGAAGCAAGTAGAGAAGATGGCAGCATTTCTGACAGACTTCCAAACTTCTCCTGGGCAGAGACCAAATGCCTGTGCTGACTCATGCTGGCAAGTGAGGAGCTCCTCTACCTACCCTGTGGGACTTATTTGGACCGCTGAGAGGTCTAAGCCATGTGGAGAGGAATCCACCAGACCCTGCACCAGTAAGAGCCAGGAGAGATAGGGTGAGGGCATCAGCGAGCAGTGGGCATGAGAGAAGCATGAAGCGAGGCAAAGTGGCAGCAGAAATAGGCACTTTGCCATGGCAGGCAGCAACATAGGGCCAGGCAAGTGATGAAATGGCAGAGGTCAAAATAGATGTATGGTGCTAGTGGATAGGATAGAAAGATAGCAGGTGAGAAAAGCAGGGAAGCACTAACCATGGCGCATCCATTCGCAGGCGCTACAGCATCCAAAGATCAACTGAGGCACTTAAGTGCCACTACGTTCTGTCAAGTGCAAGAGGCTGTGGCTGCGGTGGCAGCTGCAGGAACAACAAGGTATGTACAAGTAGCACCAGCGTTGATGAACAAAGGGCCAAACACGTCAGCATCCCCGGCACAGCCATGACACAGGAGGGGTTCATATGGTAGAGAGTGGTGACCAGAGGGGGGAGTGGCTAAGATGGCAGCTTAGAGATGAGCTTCATACTTATCTGTTTGTTGATGGGGAAGTGCAAAGGCAAGTTCAGGAATAAGTCCTCGAGCTCCTGGCAGCCACAACATCTGGGTCCGATGGACTAATTTGTCAATCACAGCGTGGGCAAGGGCTGAGGTACCAAGGGATTCTACAGCTGTCTCTATGTTGAGGTCTGGCATTGGTTTTGGAGTCTAAGACCTCTCTGTCCCCTGAAGAGTATCTTCTTCCTTCCCACTCATATGTGCAGACGCTGTCGGGAGGCAGCCCAGGAGAGCTGCAGTCGAACATCGGCAGTAGTGGTGCCCCTGCTCCAGTGGAGCTGACCAAGAATGCTGGCATCATGCCATCCCAATGTAGTGGATAATGTAGCGATGCTGGATGCACTCCCCATTCAAGGCCCAGGTTTGTACTCTGAACTCTCACTCTCAACTGAGTTTTATTTACCTAGGCCCAAGCAGTTCACTCTTGGGACAATCTGGAATGTTGTTTCTCAATTGACGTGGCTCTGTCTGCACAGCATGTGTTTGTTGCTCAAAAGTTACAAAAGAACACTTAAAATTAATGGGAATCAGGAGGCTATAGCCTTCTTGAAAGCATTGCTTAATGAACATGAGGTGAAATTCAGCTCTCTGCAGGAGCTAAATTTGACTTTAACTAAAGAGAACACTATTAAGAACATAAAGGTTATTATGAGTTCTAAACTGGAATCTTTGGAAAATGCCTCTTGGACTGCTAATCTTCATTTGATTAATTTCCCTAAATCATCAGTTATATCTGCTAAGGAGATGTTCAAGAGATATTTGACTGAAGTTCTACTTATATCTAAAGAGTAAATTCCTCCTATAGCCAAGGCATACTATTTGTCTAGCAGCAAAAAGATGCTGTCAGGGCAATCGCAAGAAATGGAAGTTTTAAACATTTCAGCTATGTTGGACAGATCTTTTTCTGAATTGGTAGTGCCTGCAACATTTTTGGTTAGTTGTGCTTTATCTGCTGAAAGAGACTGGATTTTAAGAATGTATTTCAAAAAAAGGAATACACTCTTGTGGTTCAAATGGATGCACAAAGCGGATGAGGCACACAGATGGCAAGCTCATGCGGAATACAGCAACGAGGATGCCAAGGGTGCCCTCCAGGTACATGGGCCCATGGTCATTCAAGTGCAAGGATATTTCTATGAAAGCAAGCTCTGCTACGAGGGGGCATAGGATGAGGGTGAAAGGGGACAGACTCAGGAGTAATATGCAGAAATATTTCTTTACGGAAAGAGTGGTAGATGAGTGGAATAATCTCCCAGTAGAGGTAGTAGAGACAAGGACAGTATCTGAATTCAAGAAAGCATGGGATAAACACAGAAGATCTCTAAAGGAACAAAGGGGACTATTGTAGTTGATATGGAAGGGCAGGCTAGATAGACATGTGGTCTTTTTCTGTCATCATGTTTCTATGTTTCTATATGGTTGCTTCATTTCTATCTGGACCTGGCTAAAGAGATGGTGTAAATTTCTCCTTCTTTGACCTAGTATCTTGCAATTGGGAATCTTATTCTATAGCTCCCACCACAAGGGGTGTCTGTGGCGTGGCATCAGTACAACACTCAATGCAATGTATCACCGCAACTACGACCTTGAAGATTGCAAGAAGAAATGGAGGGTGGTTAATGCAAGGCAAAGTCATAGAGAACCGAGAGAGATCCTGATGGTCAAGCACAGGCACTAACTGAGATGGAGGAAAGAGGTATTGGACACGATGGATGAGGAGTCACTGAGTAGTGCCAGTGATCTGGATTCCTCATGGTCCTCGCAACAAACAGGTGGGTAGCATTTTCCTGTAATGTAAGGTGTATGGTCAGTCATCCCGGAACCATAGCTGGGCAGGGATTCTGGAAAGGGCAGCCTGTTTCCCACTCACCTGCAGATACCGGTGCTGTTGGCAAGGTGGTGCAGCAGGCTTTGCATGAAAGCGAGGGTGGTCGAGAGAGGGTCATCCAGGAAATCAGCCCAGGCACATTGGACGTGGGCACTCAGCACTGTCAGAGGCAGGAAGAGACAAGCGTCATGGTGGACAAGGTGGAGGGTAAGTCACAGCAGCCACAGCTGCAGGATGAAGCAGATGATGAGCACATGGAGGAGATGGCGTAGGTGGAGGCAGCTCAGAGCCACAGTGGCACAGTGGACCCACCTTGTTAGGAGGCAGCAACTGGGTTAGCAGAGGAGGGCCCACCAGCCAGCCATCGCAGACAGCAGCTCATCTGCTGTGGGGAGCGATTACTGTGGCAGAACAAAGAGTTGCTTGAGCTGAAGTGGGCACGCACCAGCATCCTTGAGGGCATTCTTCGTGCACTGAAAGAGAGAAACAAGAGTGACGAGTGCATGCAGCACAGGCTGGAACGCATCAGCCAGTCCCTTGATACTCTGAAGGCATGTGGGCATTCTAGCATTCTACATTACTCGAGTTTAAATATGGTATATAATTAAAAGCATATTCATAGTATAATGTTGATTGTACATAGTTATCCCTGTTATTCCATGTTATATATTCCCTTGTTCTCTGTAAACTCGATGTTACCTGTACACATTGTAGTATATTTTGTTCAATGTACACCGCACTGATTTTAATAGCGCGGTATATAAGAGATGTTAAATAAATAAATAAATAAATAAATACCCAAATGGTGCCACCCCTGGCAATGTCCCTTCATTGTTACCTGTGTTGATGACAGACACTCCTTTGGATAGCAGGGCCTCAGACAACATGAGGCATCCATGAGCAACATCCTCGGAGCACCTCTTTCACCACTGGCACCCCCTTGAGATTCCTGGATTTCCCATCTGCTTTACCAGAGAGTCCTTCAGCGTCGAGTGAGGAGGGTGCTAGCACCATAGAGTCCATTGAAAGCGACCAGGATACCTCACGCATTCATACACAGGCAGTAGCAGTTGCAGAGGGTGAAGACAGGAGGGGGCACAGGGCACGGAGTTGCTGCAAGGGCGGGGGTATGCATAACATGTAGGTAGCAACACGTCTGAGCTGTATATGTATGGATGTACTGCAGTGTTGCAGGAAGGTATCTCAGGCCATGCTGGCAAGGTGGGTGTGGGCAGCAGGTGTTCAGGGGCAGGTAGAATGCAAGGGAAAGGGTGGGCAGCTAGTTGCTGGGGCATAAGAACATAAGTTATGCCATACTGGGTCAGACCAACTGTGGCCAATCCAGGTCACAAGTACCTGTTAGGTTCCCTAAAGATATATAGATTCCATGCCGCTTGTCCCAATGGAAAGCAGTGGATTTCCCCAGTCCTCTTTGATAATGGTTTATGGATTTCTCCTCCAGGAACTCAATCAAACCTCTTTTAAATCCAGCTTTTAAATCCAGTTGCAGAGCTTTTACTACATTCTTTGGTAACAAATTCCAGAGTTTGATTACGCGTTGAGTGAAAAAATATTTTCTCTGATTAGTCTTTAATGTGCTACATTGTAGCTTCATTGCGTGTCCCCTAGTTTTTCAATTTTCTGAAGGGGTAAACAACCGATCTACATTTACTTGTTCTACTCCATTAATTATTTTATAGACCTCTATCATATATCCCCTCAGCCATCTCTTTTCCAAGTTGAAGAATCCTAACCTTTTTAGTCATCCCCTCGGTGTTTGTCCTGTTTTGTCTCATTACAACCTGGAATTAAAATGGAGTTTTGTGGATTAGCACCATATGATTTACACAACATGCCTACCACTTTGAAGGTGAAAAATATCATTTATTGTGACACAAACAATAATTAAGACAAAACCCCCCCAGAAAACAAGGTATTCCCCCCCCCCCCCAAGTCAACACTTTGTAGAGCCACCTTTTACTGTAATTACAGCTGCAAGTCTCTTGGGGTATGCTTTATTAGCTTAGCACATCTAGCCACTAGCATTTTCACCAATTCCTCAAGGCAAAATTACTCCAACTCCTTCAAGTTAGATGGGTTGCATTGGTGTACAGCAATCTTCAAGTCATGTCACATATTCTCAATTGGATTGAGGTCTGGACTTTGACTAAGCCATTCCAAGCCATTTAAATGTTTCCCTTTAAACCACTCCATTGTAGCTTTAGCAGTATGTTTATGATCAATGTTCTTCTGGAAGGTGCACAGTCTCAAATATCTGGCAGACTGAAACAGGTTTTCCTCAAGAATAGCCCTGTATGTAGTGTCATCCATCGTTTCTTCAATCCTGACCAGTTTTCCTGTCCCTGCTAATGAAAAACATTCCCACAGCATGATGCTGCCACCACCATGTTTCACTGTGGGAATGGTATTCTTGGGGTGATGGGAAGTGTAGGGTTTGCATCACACATGGCGTTTCCCATGATGGCCAAAAAGTTAAATTTTCGTCTCACCTGACCAGAGAACCTTCTTCCATGTGTTTGGGGGGTTGGCCACATGCTATTGTGCAGACTCCAAACGTATTTTCTTATTTCTTTCTTTAAGAAATGGCTTTTTCTGGCCACTCTTCTATAAAGCCCCGCTCTGTGGAGTTTACGGCTTAAAGTGCTCCTATGGACAGATACTCCCATCTCCGCTGTGGATCTTTGCAGCTCCTTCAGTATTATTCTTGCTGTCTTTGTAGCATCTCTGATTAATGCCCTACTTGACCGATCTGTGAATTTTGGTGGGCGGCCTTCTCTTGTCAGGTTTGAAGTGGTGTCATATTCTTTCCATTTTGTTATAATGGATTTAATGGTGCCCCATGGGATATTCAGAATTTGGGATTTTTTTTTATAACCCATCCCTGATCTATACTTCTCTACAACTTTGTCTCTGACCTATTTGGAGTGCTCCTTGGTCTTCATGTTGCTTGTTTAGTGGTGTTGCAGAGTCAGGGGCCTTTCAGAACAGGTATCATGTGACAGATCATGTGACACTGATTGCACACAGGTGGACCCTAATCAAATAATTATGTGACTTCTGGGGTTAATTGGTTGGACCAGATCTTATTTAGGGGTTTCATAGCAAAAGGGATGGATACATATACACTCACAACTTTTCAGTTTTTACTTGTTTTTTTATATATACAAGGTATTTTATTGTCATTTCACTTCACCAATTTGGACTATATTGTTAGGTCCATTACCTAACATCCAAATAATCCTTCATTTCCTTTCCAAGCTATAATGCAACAAAACAGGACAAAAACTGAGGGGATGAATACTTTGAAAAGGCACTGTAAGCCTTTCTTTGTAATGATATCCTTTCATCCCCGTCACTTTTCTCTGTACTTTTTTCAAATTTTGCTATATCCTTTTTAAGTCATGGTGACTAGAATTGCTATGGGGCTGTGTGGGATCTGCTTGGTGGAGAGGACAGTATTAGGGTAGTATTGTGTCAGGCAATGAGCTATTATGGCTTCTGCTGGGACTTGGGAGGGGCAAGAGGGGTGGAGGGATGGACAAGGGGCAAGGGTAAGGGGCAAGGACAAGGGGGAGTGGGCAAGGGAGATGGGCAAAGGGCTCCTCCTGTAAGCTTTCTTTAATGCTCCAGAATAAAACATGTACCTTAGGCAAAGTGGTTCCATATTAGCCTGTTTCTTGCTCTCTCCCCCTGTTTGTATGGCTGGCCTGTGATGTCTGTACCACTGTTGATCTCTCCTCAGTATTGTCCTCCTTGGGTGCATTTTCTTGGGGCATGGGTTGCTGCTTCCTCTTGGCCAGGTTATGTAGCATGCAGCAGGCCATGAAGATCTGGCACACCTTTTGCAGGTTGTACAGCAGCTCGCTCCCTGACCTGTCCAGTTAACGAAAGCCAAATGTGCACTCAGTGATAGAACTGTTTGCCCTATGTGCCTGGTTGTAGCGCTCCTCTGCCTCACTGTGTGGGGAAATGATTTGGGTCATTAGCCGGGGGAGGGGGGGCACATGTTGCAGCGTTCTCCTCCACTACCAGTCATTTGCCTTCTCTTGGACTCCAACCCAGCCTTTCCTGCCTCTTGTGCGTGTTTCCTCCAACTACTTCATGGCATTAGCTGTAGCATGGTGCTATGCCTTGGTCAGGAGGTTGTGATCTACTAAGGAGCCAGCCGCCTGTGATCTCTCCACTGCTGAAGTGCTCATGAATGTCTAATTGTGACAGGTTATAGGCATCATGGCATGACCCTAGGAAAAGGGGGAAGGCGTCAGTTATTTCACCTTTACAATTGCACACTGCCTGCATGTTCATGGAATGGCAATTCTGGTAAGTTGTTTCCTTCACACGCAGGGGGGCAGGGCCACATGCATGCAGTCTATGACACTGAGTACTGCAGGAAAGCCTGCTATCTGATGAAAGTCCATCATGGTCTGTTGATGGTGCAGGACAGTGCTGGGAAAGCATATGTAGTACACCATCCTGGAGAGGAATACTGCGAGGAGCTACATGAGATACAGCAATATAGCCAACTGACTGATGCCTGCTGTGGCTGCCAGCACAGTCTGGAAGCTGCCAGTCACCAGAAATGCAAGGGCTGTGGTGACCTTGACAGCCACAGGTAAGGGGCAGCCTCGCTGTGCTGGCACTGAGGTCTTGATCTAGTTCCTGGCACAGCTTCTGTATGATGGCTCTGTCAAAACGGAACTGTGTCAGGCAATGTTCATCTGTAAGCCCCTGAACTGGCCTCTTGGCCAGTATATTCTCTGGTATGGGTGCCCTCTGTGTGCTCTCTTGCTCTCCCTCTGCAGCTCCTTGTAAATGGCTTCTGCAAACCAGCCATTCACATGCTGCAAGTCTTCTTCTTCTTCCATCTACACCCATGGGGACCCACCACTGCACACCCCTCTCACCCACCTCCACCTGTCCTATGATACCACCACCAATACATAGTGCTATGTGTTGTGTGTGTCAAAGACACAGATGGATATGGACACATGCACAGGGGCGCACAGCAAACAGACATTCACACACCCTTCTCCACCCCTCCGCTCCTATACCCACAGACCAACGCCGACCACCACACTTTCACTGACAGCTTTACCTTGTGGAGACACCAGGGTCAGGGGGTTCTGGTGCTTGTGGCCAGGGTAGGGTCAAGGAGTGCCTATTGAGGCTGGGTGAACAAGGGAGGATGTACGGGGTGTAGTTCTGAGACACAGGGGTTCACTGGGCATGGCACACAGCAGACAGAACCAGCAGGCAGGCTCCTCTTTCTCTCTCGCTCTCTCTTTTCTCCCCCCTTCATGCTCTCCTTATCTCCACGCGCAGGACCCAAAAGGCAGGCAGAGCACCGGAGTCTCAATGCGTGGATGAAACAATGGTGCAGAGATGAGGGTTTTGGATTTGTTAGGAACTTGGGAACATTCTGGGAAAAAGAGGGCTCTTCCAAAGGGATGGGCTTCACCTTAACCGGGATGGAACCAGGCTGCTGGCATTAACCTTTATAAAGGAGATAAAGCAGCTTTTAAACTAGATAATAGGGGAGAGCCGACAGTCGCCCAAGAGCACATGGTTTGGAACAATGTATCCTTGAAGGATACTACCAAAAGAATGAAGTTAAGGCATATCAGCAGAGAGGTTCCAATAAAGACAAAAGTAGCTCAAATGCCCTTGAGTATGGAGCAGGCAGAGCATAAAGATTCCAAATTACCCCTGTCTACCAATAGCCAGATCAATATGAATAAAATACAGTCTCTAAAATGCTTGTATGCAAATGCTAGAAGTCTAAAAAATAAAATGGGAGAGTTAGAATATATAGCACTAAATGAGAGGTTAGATATGATTTCTATCTCAGAGACATGGTGAAAGGAGGACAACCAGTGGGACACTGCGATACATGGGTACAAACTAGCCTTTTTGCACTTAGTTAGAATGTTGGGGATCTCTAGAGTGTTTGCTTGATTAGATCTCCTGATCCTGTTGAACGGCCGTCTTTGAATGAGTTTGCTGATGGGTGAGGTGATCTGGTTCCTTAGGGCTTTGAATGTTAGTACTAGGGACTTATACTGGATTCTAGCCTGAAGTGGAAGCCAGTGGAGATCCATCATGACTGGGGTTATATGTTTAGCTCTTGATGTACCTGCAAGTACCCTTGCTGCAGCATTCATTGCAAGGCGAAGAGGTCCTAGTGTTGACTGAGGGAGGCCATGAAGGATAATATTTGCAAAGTCTAGATGTGGGAGCACCAAGGCTTGGAAGATAGTTCGGTAGTCATTAAAGTCCAATAGGGGGCGCAGGTGACGTAGTATCCGGACCTTATGGTAAATTGCTTTTGTGATGTTCTTCACATGTGTAAACATGTCGAGTCGTTGGTCAAGCGTGATGCCGAGATAGCGGATAGTTGATTTTGCTATCAACTCAATATTGTTTACTTTTAATGTGGGGGGTGGGGAGAACATCTGGTTCTTGGTGAGGAATAAGACATCTGTTTTACTATGGTTGATCCTTAAATTTTGTGTTGTAAGCCATTGTGATACAGCTTCGAAGCAGCTTGATATAGGTGAAAAGTCAGGTTGATCAATCAGGAATGGTGAGTAGATTAGGACGTCGTCTGCGTAGACTAGGCACTGGATGTTGAAGGAGCGGATTAGGGTACAAATTGGTTGCATATATATGTTGAACATTAATGCAGATAGGGATGAACCCTGAGGTACTTATATACGTCTTCCTGTTCAAAGTCCTTGATGTCAAAGCCCTCAGCAAGGGAGATGTTTTCGGTTTTGCTCAATCTTCCTCTGAAAAAGGTTGCCTTAGCTCATTTGTCAGGGCCAAAAGCCATCCTGATGTCATCAGAAAAGCTTTTCACCACACGAAGCTGCTCTGATAATTGTTGGTCACTGGAACTTTATAGCTTCAGATCATCTATAAATAGCAGATGGGAAGTTGCTTCGGGGTTGGTACAGTCTTTAGAATTCAGTTTCAATCCATACCCCAAAGAGTTGATGAGAGCACTCATTGGATTAAGTGTCAAACTAAACAGAAGTGGTGATAGGGAATCTCCCTGAAATATTCCTTGCTGGATCTTAATGTTAGGAATGATGTACTGACCATCTTCATATCTCAAAAAGAGTGTGGATTACCACATTTTCATAATGAACTTAATATACTCTATCAAACCAGAATTTATTTTATACATTTCAAGGCAATGTATTATCCAAGAGTGTGGGATGCTGTCAAAAGCTTTCTTATAATCAATCCATGCTATACTGAGATTTCTACCTTTCAGCACTGGCCATAATGGCCTTATTCAGCATTAACTGGTCTTTGGTTCCATATGCTCCTCTCTTATTGCCCTTTTGCTCTATTGCCATGATGTCATTCAGCTTGATGTGATAGGTCAGCTGGTCTCTGCACAGATGTGCTTCTGCACCACTAGAGACATGCTCATGGGAGCAAAAGAGGGGAGAGAGAAAGTTGGGTCCCACAAATCTCCAAAAAGGCTCACAGGTGAACACAATGTGATCCTCCTGGCCAAGTCAGTCCCTAAGGTCATAGGATAACAAATTAAACAATCAATCACCTAGAGAAGCCAGCCTCATTGGCTTGGACATCCTCAAATGCCTCCCCAGCAAGCATGTCCAGACACTCCATCAACATACATGTGCACATGCTGCATGCACGTCAGAGGAGCCTATCCCCACTACTGGGAAAAACAGATGAAAAATGAGACAGGCCCTGCAGTCCATGACCAGTCAGCTATAGACTACCCATGTTCTGAATGTACAAGGCCATCGAGTATCCCCCCCCCCCCATACCTTCAGATCTCCATGGAAATCTGTCAGTCCTCAAGCCAAGTGTCATGGATTCAAGATCCACCTTGTACCATGGAGACCAATGTAAAATGGGTCCAATTGCATCAACAAATCCCACAGTACCCTCACACACACGAGAATCACATAGCTGACCAGGTAAAGCCAGCACACTACTGTAGCAGTAGAGAAGGATCCACCAGAACAAACACTGAAGGAGCAATGGGAGAGATAAGAAGAGAACCAGGATAGTACAGTGCCCTTACAACCAAGGTATCGAGAAGGGTGTGGTCAACAGTGTCTGAAGCAGCAGAAAAGTCAAGAAGGATTTTGCCAGTCTCCAGTGACCTATTCCTGGCAAAATCCCAGAGCCTTTAGTCAATTCTCATCCTTCTTGACCTTTCTGCTGCTTTTGACACTGTTGACCACAACTTTCTCCTTGATATCTTGGTTTTAAGGGCTCTGTGCTATCCTGGTTCTCTTCTCTCCCATCGCTCATTCAGTGTTTGTTCTGGTGGATTTTCCTCTACTGCTATCCTGCTCTCTCAGTTGGTGTACCCCAAAGATGTGTCTTTGGTCCACTTCTTTTCTCTCTATATACCTAGTCCTTTAGTGTGCTCATCTCTTCCCATGGCTTTCAGTACCATCTTTATGCTGATGACTTCCAGGTCTACCTCTCTATATCTGAAATCTCTCCAGTAATCCAGTCCAGGATCTCTGCCTGTCTTTCTAGCATTGCTGCTTGGATGTCTCACCACCACTTGAAACTGAAAATGGCCAAAACTGAGCTTCTTTCCACCCCCCCCCAACCCTTTTGAGACGTTTAAATACCTCCATGGCATAAATGCACAGGAGAAAAGCCTCTTTCGATTGAAAGAAAGCTCTGTTACGAAGGGACATAGGATGATGGTGAAAGGGGATAGATTCAGGAGTGATATACGGAAATATTTCTTTACAGAAAGAGTTGTGGATCCATGGAATAGCCTCCCAGTGGAGGTGGTAGAGATGAGGACAGTATCTGAAATGTGGTCTTTTTCTGTCATCATTTTTCTATGTTTCTACTAAACCAAAGCTGACATAGATTCCTGCACTGTACAGCCCTCTGACTTGGTGCCGTTACAAAAGCTTCCTACTTGCCACATGCCTGTGTGTGGATACCAAAGACCATTCTATCTATGTGGAATTAAACTTCCAGGCCTTTCCCAGCCTATTAACTGCTTTGACAATCTTGGAAGATGCAACATTGTACTGGGGCACTGGCCATCTTTTGCTGCATTCCATCAATCTAAATGGACCCTATTGTGAGGTGACTACCTCTTGATAGCTTCTTTCTGATTCATTCAGCCACCCAGTGGATCCCTGATTCAGCCAATGCAAGAAATGGGTATGTGCCAAGGTAAGAGCTCTACAGAAGTAATGAACAAAATGTATGCATACACAGACTGTGCTTTAGCCTTTCTGCACTTTGCCTTTTCCTTCAAAGTGTTTTTCTCTTTTGGCTTTTGCCATCTGAGAAAAAGATTTTGATTTACCAAAGGCACTGTATTGTCATTTATAGCTAGCCCACTATTATTGAAGGTCAGGACAAAGACTTGTGCATTCACTATGCATTTCAGCTACTCTGTACCCTCTTCTAACTCCTATAAGACAGACCAGCCTTGTCTCAGGTTGCATGCTGTTCACTCAGGCTGTGTTCACAGGGCTCGAGCAGTGTGTGGAGTAAATCCTGTTTCACCTAAGAAGAGCATCGTGACTCAGACATGAGCTGAAAATGGCCATCTGTCCAAAACTGTAAGTCACTGGTTTTATTATTTCCTTTTGGTCAGTCAGAGAGAGAAAGATTTATTGTATTTTCATAAGTGCAGGGCAACCCCATGACTTGGTAATTGGTCTTAGGAATTTATTATCTGTTTACATAAGCATTTGCTGTCATTTGCTGCTACAAATCATTCATACCTCATTTTGTATTTCTTAGTAACATTTTGTGATAGTGCTATTTTTTTCTTAATAAATCATAATATATACAGCACTTGATTTATTGGTGCTCATTGCCAGTAATTCATAAGAATGCACTCCTAAGCATAATCTGAGGGTTATATATATACCTGTTTGCCCTACAAAGAGAAGAATGTGGGAGACAGACAGAAAGAGGATTGTGAGCTAATTTCTGGAGGAGATGGAGATCGGGGGGGGGGGGGGGAGAGAGAGAGAGATAAGCAGACTTAATTTTAATTATACAAGTCTTTCTGAATGCATCTGAACAGCCAGGATGACTAGCTATCACTAAGAAGGGACTATTCTGCTCTCACCCTGCTCTCTTTGCCTTTGTCACTTTACCTTCAGTAGTCCCAGTTCTCACTTCAAATTTTTTTTGCCAGTGTGGCTCCCATTTGAAAAAAAATGAAGATCACTGTTCTGATCACTATATTCCCCCTCTCTATGGAAAGCCTTTTTCAACAAGTGATGTGCTAGTAGAAAGGCATCAAAAAGCGATTTACACAAATGAAATCCACAGTATTCTCCTCTGCACTATCAACACAGAGACAGTAACTATATAAATGCCATTACAACTGCAATCATTTGATTAAATATTGCTGATGGGGAACAGATGAATGTAAAGTGTTCTAATTTTTAACAAATCTTATCAATGGTAAAAAATGACTTTTGGCAAATTCCTTTCAATCTCTTCTTTTTTTTATTGTATCATGTTTTGAGCTAACTGAACTAATCATTCAATAGAACTATCTATATAGCTGCCAAAACTGGTCTCAGATTCTTTAAGAATCCTAAGATGTCTGTCTTCTCTGGTCCCATTGCCTTTTCCATTCCTCTCTTCCATAAAGAGAACGATTTCTCGCTACCATATGTTCTTGATAATTTTGTGGTTCTTTTCCAGTTGCTTCTTCAATGAATAGGAATTATAACTATTTATTCAGAGTATCTGTTTATTCCTCATCACCTTTGTCACATTTCTCCTTTTCACCTCTGTCATACAAGCTCACCCCTGAACATCCACCTTTCACTGATATAGCTCAGGAAAAAAAAGACTTGTTATTCAGCTTTACTACCTTTGATTCTTTCATATATGTGTGTGCTTTTGCTCTTTTAACTACTTTTATTGCTCCTTTTGGCCTTTCCAGATCTTTTTCAATTTTTCTTTTTCAATTGAAAGCAAGTTCTGCTACGAGAGGACATGGGATGAGGGTGAAGGGAGATAGATTCAGGAGTGATATGCGGAAATATTTCTTTACGGAAAGAGTGGTGGATCCGTGGAATAGTCTCCCAGTGGAGGTGGTAGAGATGAGGACAGTATCTGCATTTAAAAAAGCATGGGACAAACACAATGGATCTCTAAACGAAAAAAGAGGACTGTTGTAGTTGTTGATATGGAAGGACAGACTAAATATGCAATGTGGTCTTTTTCTGTCGTCATATTTCTATGTTTCTATGTTTTTCCCTATTTTCTCCAGTATGTATGTATTTATTTATTCATTCTTACATACCACATTTCCAAAGATCAGTGCAATTTATAGGGAACAAACGGTTAACAGTTTTAAAGAAACATGTAACCAGCACTATATATAAAATAGAATAGCAACTATATACAGTTAGAGAGCTGCTTAGAGCTTTGAGTGACTATATATAGTTAGAGAATTGCTTACATCTGATAATATTTTAAGGGGTAGCTTGATAAGAGGGTTATGTTATCCTGTCAAAATGTTCCTTGAATAAGTGTGTTTTAAGCAGTTTCCAGAAAGTTGTAAGGTCATGGGTGTCTCTGCTTTGTGGTGGTAAGGCATTCCATAGGTGTAGGGCATGCAGGGAAAATGCCCTAGAGCAGGTCGACTGATTACACTTGGTCAGAGCTGGTGAAAGGTTAAGGAGTTTTGATGCATTGCTTCTTCTTAGGCAGTTTTCCGGGGATAGTTGATGAATTACTTCGAAGGTTGTCATGAGAGTTTTATAATTAATGCAACTTAGGAGAGTTAACCAATGCAACTCTTTTAGAATAGGTGTGATGAAGTTAACTCGAGGTGAGCATGTCAGAATTCATGCTGATGTATCTTGCGCGAGCTGAAGCGGATGTATCTTGCGCGAGCTAAAGCGGATGTAGGAAGCTTTTTTAGAGGCCTTGAAGGATGGCATTGCAAAAGTCAAAGTGCGGAAGTATCATTGCCTGGTAAACTGTACGGAAATCGTGCGGCTGAAATAGATGTTGTAAATGGTGGCGTGACCGCAGCTTGCTGTAGATGCACTGTGTTACTTTGTTTAAATGTTGCCGGAGTGTTAGATGCTGGTCAATGGTAACTCCCAGGGATCTTACCTCAGATCTAACATCTAGGTTCATTTTTTTAACTTTTAGCACCTTTGGGGGGATAAATAAACAATTTCTGGTGAGGAATTGAACCTCAGTTTTCTTGGTTGATGTTTAGCTTATGATTTGATAGACATTGGTCTATAGCATTAAAGCAATTTGTAATATTTGCGTAGTTTTCGCTTGTGGTGGTGAATGGGTCATAAATCATAATATTGTCTGCATACAGGTGATGGAAGACGTTAAAGGTGCTTATGATGTTACAGACTGACTGAATACAAATGTTAAATAGTAGGGCAGAGAGGGCTGAGTCCTGAGGGATTCCCTATATCTGGGAGAAGGAGTCGGAGTTTTGTGGCCAATTTGTACATATCGACTGCAGTTTGTAACATAGGAGTGGAGCCATTTACAGGCAGTGCCATGAATTCCTATGTTGTAGAGACACTGCAGGAGGATGTTATGGCATATAATGTCAAATACCGAGGCAGTGTCTAGAAAGATAAGAATGAAGCCTTGTTGAATGTTTTCTGTACCTTTGATGAGTCTGTCAATTAGGGATATCAATAAGGTTTCCACTCCGTAGTGATTGCAGAAACCGTGTTGTTGCCAATCCAAGGGGGCATTTCTATCGATGTGATTTTGTAGTTGGAGGAGCACAACTTTTTCAATTATTTTGTAATGAATGGTAAGCTAGAAATAGGTCTGAAGGAGCTGGGGACATTAGGGTTGAGTTTAGGGTTTATTAGTACTGGGTGAATGGAAGCTGTTTTCAAGTATTTTGGGAAGTATCTTTGGATGAAGAAGGTTGAGAGGAGCTTGAGGAGGATTGGGGTGAGCACTACTCTTGTGATCTTGAACCAGGTGGCAGGGCATGGGTCAAGAGGAGATGTTGTAGCATTTATGCTGTGGATAATATTTTCTTGAAGGACTAGAAAAAGGGACTGCTACTTCTGGAGAGAGATCTGCAATTGTGAGTATATACTTCTGGAAATTTTCTGAAAGGACTTCTTTGTATTAAAGCTAATTAATCTGTGAACCCAGTGTTTTTTGTTAAATCGGTCAGGGCCTAGTAGCAGCAGTTTAAGTTTAAATTTAAAACACAGAAGAGAACTTTCTGGTTACATTTCATACCCAGCAGAGAGCTTGTAGTTTAAATGTAATAGTCACTCAGGGCCTAGTCTCAACAAAGTACTTTTAGTTTAAATTTAAAACACAGACGAGAGCTTTCTGGTTAAATTTGGAACCCAGCAGAGAGCTTGTAGTTTAAATTTAATACTCACTCGGGACCTAGTATCAGCAAAGTACTTTTAGTTTAAATTTAAAACACAGAAGAGAGCATTCTGGTTAAATTTAGAACCCAGCAGAGAGCTTGTAGCTTAAATTTCATAATAAGTCAGAGCCTATCAGCAGCAAAGAGCTGTAATTTAAATCAAATCAGAATATAACTTAACATATAAGGCAAAACAGGGTCAGTACTTTTTGAGCAACAAATAAAGTCTTCTAGAGACCTTTACAAAGAGGCCTTCAACCTAGGGGGCAAGAGATCTGTGAAACCTTTTCAATAGGTGTTAACACCAGGTGGCAGGTCAAAAGGCCATTTTGAAAGAGTCCTTCTATCCAAGCAAGGACTGTTAATCACCCAGGAAGTTGGTCACAGCTTACCTCAGCAGCAAAGGACAGGGTACTGTGTAGCAGCCCTCTTTTAATAAGCCGGATCTGTGTAGGGCGTCTTGGTGCGGGAGCCTGTCCCGTGGAGGGAGCCTGTCTCGTGGGGGGTGAGCCGGATCTGTGTAGGGCGTCTTGGTGCGGGAGCCTGTCCCGTGGAGGGAGCCTGTCCCGTGGGGGGTGAGCCGGATCTGTGTAGGGCGTCTTGGTGCGGGAGCCTGTCCCGTGGAGGGAGCCTGTCCCGTGGAGGGAGAGCCGGATCTATTGGGGTGTGTGTAGTGTAGGTGAGAGTGTGGTGGTGGGGAATGTGTGATGTACTGTGAGAGTTCTACTTGCGGTTCTGATGTCCTTCGCTTCCGTCTGCTCCTTGTTGGGTTCCGCTCTGTGCTGCGCCTCTGTGCCGCGCCTAAGGGCCACGCCAAAGGGCGAGGGACGCCGCTTTTATGGAGGCGGGCCGCTTTACTCCTGCTCTCCCACTGCCCCGATTGGGCAGGAGCATGGTGGGGGGGTGTTGCTCCGTCGGCGGCAGCAGCGGCTCCCTCCGGAGGTGAGGGACGCCGCTTTTATGGAGGCGGGCCGCTTTACTCCTGCTCTCCCACTGCCCCGATTGGGCAGGAGCACGGTGGGGGGGGGTGTTGCTCCGTCGGCGGCAGCAGCGGCTCCCTCCGGAGGCGAGGGACGCCGCTTTTATGGAGGCGGGCCGCTTTACTCCTGCTCTCCCACTGCCCCGATTGGGCAGGAGCATGGTGGGGGGGTGTTGCTCCGTCGGCGGCAGCAGCGGCTCCCTCCGGAGGCGAGGGACGCCGCTTTTATGGAGGCGGGCCGCTTTACTTCTGCTCTCCCACTGCCCCGATTGGGCAGGAGCACGGTGGGGGGGTGTTGCTCCGTCGGCGGCAGCAGCGGCTCCCTCCGGAGGCGAGTCTTAAGTACAGTTTCATTAGTATAAATATCCATAGCAACCCTTAGTATGTAAAGAACTTAAAGATCTAAGCACAAGCTTAAAACTTCCCCCCCCCCCCTCTTTCCCTCCTCCCAGTCAAGCACATCCACCTGCTCGCAGCCTATTCAGGGGCCATAACATTCTGTGTCTACCTGGTTTATTCATTAGGCCCTGAGTCAGCCTCCCTGCTGGTTTCCCTGTTAGCGTTCCTCCACATGGTTTGTTCCACCTGCTGTGTGGCTTGTTCGACTGTTCCGTCAATCCTGCCCTGGTGTTTGTTTTTTGTCAATCGCACCCCGTTTTATTGTTGCCGTTGTTGTCTGTCTATTGTCTGTCTTTGTTAGGTTCGTCCTGTCTCGTCTACTACGCTGTTTTTTACAGCTTACTCTTTACTATCCTTACTGCTCTTTTTTATATCCCTTTTCTATTCACTAAATGGCGTTCTTTTCCATGTTTCTTTTCTGCAGCCAAGATTGCTTGTATTGTAAACCGCCTTATGCTATTGTTAAAGGCGGTATATTGTTAAAGGCGGTATATCAAATCTATTAAATAAAGATAAAGATAAGATGCAGACAGCAGTCCAGCAGCGAGATGTGGGCTTTCCAGTCTTTTGCATTGAGTGACACATGCATGGATTTCTCCCAGTTGGTGAGAGGTCTTACGTGTGCACTAGGTACAAGGAGCTCTTTGCTGTCAGGGAACGAGTCCGTTCTCTAGAGGCTAGAGTAGCAGACTTGAAAGACATAAGAAAGACAGAGAGGTACATAGACGAGACCTACAGGGATATAGTCCTAAAGTCCCACCTCCAGTCTGGCAGCATCCCTGTTGCCATGGAGGAGAGAGGTCATGTGACAGGAGAGCCTCACCCTGGTGTGGCAGGAAGTGATCCTGTAACTAGGACCTGTCCTCCAGGTGATGTAAAACCCTCTCGCATCGAGGAAGTTTCTCCAGGGCCATGTGCCCATGAGGGAAGGGTTAGGACAGCTGTTATAGTTGGTGATTCGATTATTAGGCATGTAGATAGCTAGATGGCTGGTGGATGTGAGGATTGCCTGATAACATGCCTGCCTGGTGCGAAGGTAGGGGACCTCAAGCACCACCTAGATAAGGTCTTAGATAGTTCTGGGGAGGAGTCTGCTGTCTTGGTACATGTCGGTACCAATGACATAGGAAAATGTGGTAGGGAGGTTCTGGAGGCTAAATTTAGGCTTTTAGGTAGGAAGTTGAAATCCAGAACTTCCAGGGTAGCGTTCTCCGAAATGCTTCTCGTTCCACGCGCAGGACCCAAAAGGCAGGCAGAGCTCCGGAGTCTCAATGCATGGATGAGACAATGGTGCAGAGATGAGGGGTTTGAATTTGTTAGGAACTGGGGAACATTCTGGGGAAAGGAGAGGCTCTTCCGAAGCGATGGGCTTCACCTTAACCAGGATGGAACCAGGCTGCTGGCATTAACCTTTAAAAAGGAGATAGAGCAGCTTTTAAACTAGATAATAGGGGAAAGCTGACAGTCGCCCAAGAGTGCATGGTTTGGAACAATGTATCCTTGAAGGATACTACCAAAAGCAGAGAGGTTCCAAAAAAGAGTAAAGTAGCCCAAATGCCCTCGAATATGGAGCAAACAGAGCTTAAAGATCCCAAATTACCCATGCCTACCAATAGCCAGATTAATACAAATAAAATACATTCTCTAAAATGCTTGAATGCAAATGCTAGAAGTCTAAAAAATAAGATGGGAGAGTTAGAATATATAGCACTAAATGAGAGGTTAGATAAGACTGGAATATCAGAGACATGGTGGAAGGAGGACAACCAGTGGGACACTGATATCTGTGTACAAACTATATCATAATGATAGAGCTGATCAAATTTGTGGAGGGGTTGCGCTCTACGATAGAGAGGGCATTGAGTCAGAAAGGATTAAAGTTTTGCAGGAAACAAAATTTGCTGTAGAATCTCTATGGATTGAAATTCCATGTAAAAAGGGGAAGGAGATGGCAGTGGGGGTATACTATCAACCGCCTGGCCAGAATGAACAAATGGATGATGAAACGCTCAAAGAAATCAAGGAAGCTAACAAAAGTTACAGCGCAGTAATAATAATGGGTGATTTAAATTACCCCGGTATCGAATGGATCAGTGTCACAACAGGACATGCTATGGAGATAAAGTTCCTAGATGAAATAAATGACTGCTTCTTGGAGCAGCTGGTTCATGAACCGACAAGAGGGGAAGCCATATTAGACCTAGTCCTTAGTGGAACACCAGATCTAGTGCAAGAGATAAGGGTGTTGGAACCACTTGGCAATAGTGATCATAGCATGATCACATTTGATTTAATTATTGGAGGAGGGATAGTAAGGAAATCCACAGTGCTACCTTTTAACTTTCGAAAGGGAGACTATGATAAAATCAGGAAAATAGTTAAGAAAAAACTAAAAGGAGCAGTTGCAAAGGTGTTGTTGAAAACTACTATCTTGGAAGCCCAGACCAGCTGTATTCCACGCTTTAAGAAAAGTGGAAGGAAGTCCAAAAAACTGCCAGCATGGTTTAAAGGTGAGGTCAGAGAGGCTGTTGTTGCTAAAAAAGCATCTTTCAAGAAATGGAAAAAAGAACCAAACGACGACACCTCGAAACAGCACAAGCACTGGCATGTTAAATGCAAGGCATTGATAAGGCAGGCAAAGGGAGAATTTGAGAAGAAGCTTTCTGCGGAATCAAAAGCATGAAATAATGACTTTTTCAAGTACATTCGTAGCAAAAAACCTGTGAGAGAGTCAGTTGGTCCATTAGATGATAGAGGGGTTAAAGGGGCACTAAGAGGCAACAAGGTGATAGTGGAGAGACTGAATGAATTCTTTGCTTCGGTCTTTACTGAGGAAGATGTAGGGATGTTACCCATGACTGAAGTGGTATTTAAAGATGCAGAAGAATTGAAGGAAATATAGATACATCGGGAAGATGTATTACAAGTATTAGATAAACTGAGAGGCAGCAAATCACCTGGGCCAGATGGTATACATCTAAGGGTGTTGAAAGAACTGAAATATGAGATTGCAGACCAGCTATTAGTAATCTGTGAACTATCATTAAAATCATCTGTAATACCTGAAGATTGGAGGATCGCCAATGTAACGCCAATTTTTAAAAAGTGTTCCAGGGGTGATCCGGGAAACTACAGACCGGTGAGCCTGTCGTTGGTACTAGGAAAAATGGTAGAAACCATCAAAGAACAAAATTACTCAGCATGTAGATCGTCATGGCCTAATGGGAGACAGCCAACATGGCTTTAAAGAAGGAAGATCTTGTCTTACTAATCTGATATGTTTTTTTGAATGTGTGAATAAACAGGTGGACGAAGGTGAGTCAGTTGATATAGTGTATCTGGACTTTCATAAAACCTTTGACAAGGTCCCTCATCAGAGACTTTTGGCAAAACTAAAGAGTCATGGGATAAGAGGCAGTGTACTATTGTGGATCAGGAACTGGCTAAAAGATAGAAAGCAGAGGGTAGGGCTAAATAGCAAATTTTCCCAATGGAGAAAGGTGAATAGTGGTGTACACCAGGGATCTGTGCTGGGTCTGCTGCTTTTTGACATATTCATAAACGACCTGGAAAGTGGAATAACGAGTGAGGTTATCAAATTTGCAGATGACACAAAACTATTTAAAGTTGTTAAAACCCAAGAGGATTGTGGAAAATTGCAAGAGGATTTTGATAAATTGGAAGACTGGGCATCAAAATGGCAGATGAAATTTAATGTGGACAAGTGCAAAGTTATGTACCTAGGGAAGAGCAACCCAAACTATGGTTACACGATGCAAGGTTCCACATTAGGAACCACCACCCAGGGAAAAGATTTAGGCATCATTGTGGATAACATGTTAAAACCCTCGGCCCAGTGTGCAGTGGCGGCCAAGAGAGCAAATAGAATGCTAGGTATCATAAGGAAAGGAATGGAAAATTTAACAAAAGATATTATAATGCCTCTATATCGTTCCATGGTGAGACCGCACCTTGAATATTGTGTGCAATTCTGGTCGCCTTATCTTAAAAAGGATATAGCGTTATTAGAAAAGGTTCAGAGAAGAGCCACCAAAATGGTTATGGGGATGGAAGAATACTCCTATGAAGAAAGGCTAAAAAAGTTAGAGCTCTTTAACCTGGAAAAGAGACGGCTGAGAGGAGATATGATAGAAGTCTATAAATTAATGAATGGAGTGGAACGGGTAAACGTAGATTGATTGTTTATGTTATCAGAATATAGAAAGACTAGGGGACATACAATGCAGCTACAGAAACTATTTAAGACTAATAAAAGAAAATATTTTTTCACTCAACGTGTAATCAAACTCTGGAATTTGTTACCAGATGATTTAGTAAAGGCTGTTAGTGTAGCTGGATTTAAAAAAGATTTGGACAAGTTCCTGGAGGAAAGGTCCATAAACCATTATTAAGAAGGGACCCAGGATATCAATGTTTGACCCAGTACAAGCATTTTGGAATCTGTGTCTTTTGGGGAAACTGCTAGGTACGTATGACCTAGATTGGCCACTGTTGGAAACAGGATACTGGACTTGATGGACCTTGATCTGACCCAGTATGGCATATCTTATGTTTTTATGTTCCAACTGACCTTCAGAGATAGTGCACTACTGCATTCCTGCAGCCCTATCACAGTGTGGGTCACTGGGCTTGCTAGAGGTTGGAGGAGAAGGAGGAGCTTAGTGGTTAGAACACTGGCTTGGTAACCACACAACCAGGGTTCAATTCCCACTAGCACTCCTTGTGGCCTTGGGCAAGCCACTTAACCCTCCATTGCCTCTGAAGAAAGGCCTGGCAATTTACTTCCTGTGACACTGCCAAGAAAACCCAGGAGCTTCTGGTCACCAGGAGTCAGGACTAACTCAAAGGCACACATTGCATTTTTGGAGGAGAAGGTGTGGTGTGTGATGGCATTGCAGGAAATCAGCAAATTCCTGTGGTTCAATGGTGTTTGTGTTGAGAGTTTGGCTGCTGTCTCTTGTTAGCCTGTTAAACTATTTTATACAACTCTCTAGGTTTGTTTATTACTTTCATTATTGATTTGGTGTGGTGGTCTCTTTTGACTTTGTTGGTTTCGGAATATGTTTGTAGGGTAACTAGGTAGAGACTCTTTAATTGATCATTCAATGTGGTTCTCCATCTGGATTCTAGTTTCCATAGTTTCCTCTTTAATTCTTTGAGATTAGGCATGTACCATGGGCTGTGGATGCAGTACTGTGGTTTCACATTTCTATTGGGAGGAGCTGAGGCAAAGGCTTCAATAGTATTTATCCATTTTTCTGTTGAGAGGTCAAGGTCCAGGGGTTCATCTTCAAGAGAGGGGAGAATTCAAGGATGGTTGCTAACTCATCAGTCCTAGCTGTGGGGGCGCGGTAGGTGAGACAAAGGGATATCTGTTTGTTTGAAACTAGTAGTAGGTCCAGACCATCTTTGGTGATGAATTTTGAAAGCTTGAAATGTAGGTTGCTTCTTGCCAGGATGCAGACGCCACCGCCCCTACGGCTGGAATGAGAGCTGTTGAAAATGTCATATTCTGGTGGTTTGACCTGGTTGATTAGAATAGTATCTGAGTTGGTGAACCAGGATTCTGTTATGCAAAGGATGTTCAGGTTATTATCCAGGATGTAGTCGTTTAATAACTGTGCCTTGTTCCTTGTAGAGCAAGAGTTTATTTGAGTGCATTTTAGGAAAGCCGTGGGTTTTGACTATTGGTTGATATGTTTCAAGTTGTTTTGTTCCCAAGGTGAGATATGAAACAGCTTGGTGTAGTTCCTTTGGTGGGGCTTTTGTGTGGGATTTACCGTAGATTGAGTTGTGTCCATGGATAACTGGAATAGTATTGTAGTTTGGGGTGAGGCAAAGGGTTTTCCTTACTAGCGTGGCTAGAGTAAGGAGGCAGATAGTGAGGAGGAAGATTCTCTGAAGACTAGGCAGTATGATGTAATAGTAGAGAGGGTAGTTAGTTCTATGCTCACTCACCTCTGTGTAGGATGATTTGGATCCACCTCTGTGTAGGATGATTTGGTTATGAGCCGCTGTGAGGTTAGCTGCCACAGGTGCTGATGGTCACAGGGCCGCTGTCTGCATTTCCGAGCCTTGTCCGGTAAGGAGTTGCTTGTTCCTATCGCTAAAGTTGATTTTGGGTAGTTGCAGTTGGATTGGATCTGGTGTAGTACCTCATTCCATGTCTCGCTAAGGGCCATGCCTAAGGGCGCTTTAACTTTAAACTGTTGTCTGGGACCCTGATTGGCCTTGTGCTGAGGAGTGGGGAGGAGTTGTGCTTCCCGCTCCCTTGCCCAATGCCGACCGGGGCTCTACTGGGGTGATGGATCTCCTTTCCTCTTCATGCCCGATGGCACTTTAACTTTAAAGTGTTGTCAGGGGCCCTGATTGGCCTTGTGTTGTATCATCTAAATATTAAGCCTTTTGTATACAAAGGGCGGTATAGCAGATCTATAATAAACAAACATAAACATGCCTTCGTAGCTACTTCTTCGAGAATCATGCCGATCTAATTTTCTGTTTCCTTTTATTTACTTTTCTCATATAAGGATTTATTGCCTTCACATTGGCTCCTTTTAGTTTATTCCACTCTTCTATCTCAACTAGATCTTCATACCCTATCAGGTACCCCTCCTCTATCTTAATAAAAGTGATACTCTTAGGAGGTAATTTTAAAGGAGCTACGTAAAACTGTGCATCATCAACACATGTAAGTCATGTATTTTCAATGACTTACATGTGTAGATGAGCCCTTAAAACTTTAGGCAGACACTATTCTGTAACTACTACTACTACTACTACTGAGCATTTGTATAGCGCTACAAGTCGTACGCAGCGCTGCACAGACATGTAAGAGACAGTCCCTGCTCATAGAGCTTACAATCTAGTAAAGAGAGACAACACAGAAGGTGTAGGCTGGGATAAAACAAGGGGGGAAGGGAAAAGAAAAAGGAGATCAGGTGAGTCAAGATCCAAAAGCAGCAGTGAAGGGGTGAGTTTTCAGCCTGGATTTGAAGATTGTCAGAGAAGGTGCCTGGCATACAGACACAGGTAGTTTGTTCCAGGCGTAAGGTGCAGCAAGGTGAAAGGAGCGAAGTCTGGAGTTAGCAATAGAAGAGAAGGGCACAGATAGAAGGAGCTTGCCAGAAGAGCAGAGTTCCTGAGGGGGGTTGTAAGGAGAGATAAGAGATGAGAGGTAGTGAGGAGCTGTAGAGTGAATGCATTTATAGGTTAGTAGGAGAAGTTTGAACTGGATGTGGAAACGGATAGGGAGCCAGTGAAGTGACTTGAGAAGAGGAGTAATGTGGGTATGATGAGGCTGGCGGAAGATTAGCTGTGCAGCAGAGTGCTGAACAGACTGAAGGGGAGAGAGATGATTCAAAGGGAGACCAGAAAGGAGTAGGTTACAGTAGTCAAGACGGGAGGTGATTAAGGGGTGGGTAAGTGTCTTAGTAGTGTGTTCAGAAAGGAAAGGACGGATTTTGCTGATGTTATAGAGAAAGAAATGGCAGGTCTTAGCTATCAAATGAATAAGTGTGGAGAAGGAGAGAGAAGAGTCAAAGACAACACCAAGATTGCGAGCCGAGGGAACAGGAAGGAGTACAGAGTTATCCACAGAGACTGAGAAAGGAGGAAGAGGAGGGGAGGTTTTAGGAGGAAAGATAAGAAGTTCAGTCTTGGCCATGTTCAATTTCAATTTCAAGCAGCGGTGAGACATCTAGGCCACAATGTCAGAAAGGCAGGCAGAGATCCAGGTCTGGATAGCCGGAGAGATTTCAGGCATACAGAGGTAGATCTGGGAGTCATCAGCATAAAGATGGTACTGAAAACCATGGGAAGAGATAAGCACACCAAGGGACTGGGTATATAAAGAGAAAAGGAGCAGACCCAAGACAGATCCTTGGGGTACACCAACTGGGAGTGAGATAGCAGAGGAGGAGGAGCCACCAGAACACACACTGAAAGAGCGATGGGAGAGATAGGAGGAGAACCAGGATAGTACAGAAACCTTAAAACCAAGCGAGGACAGGGTATCGAGGAGAAGGTTGTGGTCAACAGTGTCAAAAGCAGCAGAGAGATCAAGAAGGATGAGGACAGAGTAAAGGTCCTTGGATTTTTCCAGGAACAAGTCACTGGAGACTTTGGCAAGAGCCATTTCAGTAGAGTGGAAAGGACGAAAGCCAGACTGTAAAGGATCCAGGAGGGCATGAGAGGAGAGGAAGTCGAGGCAGCGGTGGTGAACAACATGCTCAAGTAGTTTAGAAACGAAAGGAAGGAGGGAGATGGGTCGATAAATAGAAGGACAGGTGGGATCAAGTGAGGGTTTCTTGAGGAGAGGTATGACCAATGCATGCTTGAATGCTGCAGGGACAGTTGCAGTGGAGAGCTGCATACATCAGGCTGATAGCATGCACTTTCAGTGTGAGCATGCATAAGAGTGGAGCTTGGACAGAGCAGAAGCAGAGTATAAATGTAGGTACATAAGATATAAAATACTATAAACGAACACATGTTCCATACTAATCTTGGCACAGGCATTTACACCACGTCTAGAGTTGGTAAAAGTGATTGCACCTAGATTTGGTGCATTTATCTCACTCTACACCCCTATTTATAGAGCAAAGTATGCGCATACTTTATAAAATAGGTGTGAAATACCCACATTGCAGTGTGCATTAGTTTAGGCACACCTGATAAAATTACCCTCTTGAAGTCTAGGACCCCGACTTTTGTGTTCCTTCTCTGCCTTTGCTCTTATATTAAACCACACTATTTGGTGGTCAGTAGACCACCTACTGTGACATTTTTCATATTTTTAAAGTGTGATATGGAACATATGAAGGAGCATAAAAACACTGCAACTACTCTTTAATTCCCTACTTAAAAAAACATTCTTAAAAGTCATCTATGCATTTACTTCCATTTTATGATGAAAGGATCAAGAAGACTGAGGAGACTTCATTTCAAGGGTAGTTATGGTATAATTGTTGCCTAATGAAGCAGAAATGATACAGGTAATTAATTTTTACCTCACAATGTTTGACATTGTTTCCATGGAACAACAATTTGTCTAAATGGAAAAGAACATGCTGTACTATTACTGTAATGCAGTTGAATTTTATGTATTAGGAAATTAAATCCATTCTGAAATGTTCCTTCTATTTGATGGAATACTTAAACTTTCCCTTTAAATAAGAAAGGAAAATATACTATATTCTAATTCTTTAAAAAATTAATACATTGGAGACCGTAGAATTCATGGTGGAAGGACATCAATGAGTGGGAATGCCTCGATGGTAGATGAATTTTTCTCCTTTAGTTTTTCTATTTACTCGCATAGGAACTGCAAGGGCCACTAACAGGTGAATACAACAGCTCCTTTTCAGACTCTCCATGGCCAACTGACTCCTTCATCTCCTGGTCTTCCAGCATGACTTTTTCTCGTATAGAATACTCCAGCTCTCCTCTAGTCCAGAGAAGCATATTCAGTGGTAGCAGTCAGTGCTGTTAAAGTGGCTGGCCGTCACTGCTCTAATTTGGAACCACATATCCAGTGCCAGGCCATATCCAGCCATCAGCACTGAATATCTGTTTTTGGCCAGATAGCATTTAGCTTGCTGATCAGCGGCAATATTCAGCCGCTGGCTAGATAGCTGAAACACCTTAAGTTAGGACAGCCTTTTTTTTGTCCTAACTTTAGCCATTTTAGTTTGCCAGTCAGCGGCCCAATATTGCCACTGGCCAGCTAACTAATGTTTCTGCCCCCAAAATGCCCTGATGCTAGCTGGGTAGCATTGGGACATTTTGATGGCCTAGTACGAGATATTCAGCATCACTAATCACATTAGTGCCATTGAATATCCTGGTGAGTGGCATTTATGCAGTTTACTGGTCTGTGTACTAAGTAAATGCCTTTGAAAATGTTTGTGTTTATTAAAATTTTGATATACCATCTTAGACATGGGTATGAAACAAAGTGGTTTACAATAAATACATCATCAAAAGGAAAACAACACCAACTTATTATAGTAAAGGATTAGAAACACAGGCGAGAACATTGCCACACCAGAAAACAAAGCCAATGAGCCCCCAATCACTGTCCCCGACAGTCTAGAAAAGCCTTTTCAAAGAAGTAGGCTTTCAGTTATGTTTTGAATTTTTCAAATGATGATTCAGACCGGATATAGTTGGGGAGTGAACTCCATAAATGTGGCGCCAGAAAGTAAAAAGCTGATCTGAGAGTAGATTCGAGGTAAGCAACGGAAGGTGATGGAAGAACCAAGTGATTTGTATTTTGTGACTGGAGCATCCTCGTAGGACAATAAGGAATCAAAGAACAGGACAGGTGGCTTGGGGAGCCTGAATGCAAAACCTTAAAAGTAAGCAACAAGACCTTAAAGTGAAAACGAAAAGATAGAGGTAACCAATGGAAATAGTAGAACAGTGAAATCATGTGACCATATTTAGAGGCATCTGCCAAGAGATGGATGGCTGTATTTTGGACCAGCTGTAATTTCTTTAAAGAAGAGGATCTAAGACCACAATAGAATGCATTGCAGTAATCCAGTCTAGATAAAACCAAGGCATGCAATTGGGTATGGAAGTGCCTGGATCATCAAATACATTTGATGGAACGAATACAGCATAGAGAACAGCAAGATGATGCATAGTTGTTGCCACTTGGTATTCAAACAAGAGATGACTGTCAAAAATAATCCCTAAATAAGTCAAGAACATTACAAGAGGAATGGCAAGGCCTGAGATCACGGGGCTCATGGAGGAAGAATCCGACCCTTCCGCTACCCAAAGAGTTGGGATTTAGCAGAATTCAGCAAGAGCCAGGTTCCTACAGCTAAGAAGATACTAAATGTAGGCACCTATTAAATGGGCATAAGTCAGATATGTAGTTGAGGAGTAATACACTAGGGGCCCGATTCTGTCCTGATGTCCCGGCCCTCTGTTCGCCCAGTCAGAACCGGATGCACAGAGTCAGACGGGATTCTGATCCCGTGGGGCACATCTAGAAAGGCGTTCAGGCCTGTACATGCAGGCTGGGACCCCAAACCCAGTCGGCCTGCACATACAGATCTAGCCTGGCTAACTCAGTCAAGGTTCCTGAATGAAGCAGTGGTGCCATGGCGTCCAGTTGCCATGGCACTGTGGCTCCATTCAGGAACTGCGATCTCTGGCCACTGAACAGATTTGTGCATTCCCCGCAGCCTGACCCATAATCTGGCCTCCCAAGGCCAGGGTCGGGCTGTGGAGAATCTCCTCTACCCCTCCTACCTCCTCCGATGCCCGGGCCTGCCATCCCCCACCAACTTGGGGAACTTATTCTATCTCAGAGGTGGAATAAGTTCCCCGTTCAGTCTGCAGGCCCTGAACATACAGGGCCGACATTGGAATCAGGCCTCTATGTCCAGGGCTGTGGACTGCCCACTGCCTGCCCTAAGTCTGCCCCGCACCGCCCCTTTCCTGCCACCATCTAACCTCATGTGGGGAAGTTAGTCGGGGTCGACAAAGGGGCCGAATAGTAGGGATCCATCCCCGCTATTCACAGCTCAAAATGACCGAGTAGTAAAATATCATCGGCATAATAGTAGCCACTGAGTCCCTGTTCTTGAATCTGTGTAGCAAGAGGGGCTAAGAATATAAAATAGTATAGGAGAGAGGATAGACCCTTAGGAGACACCACAGGGGAAGGAAAGAGTTGCTGAGTCCTTGTAGTCCCTAGAATGAACTCAAAACAAACATGCTGTCAAGAAAGATGCAAACCATTTTAATACTGTTCCTGAAAGTCCAACATCTAGGAGATGCTGAAGAAGTAAAGAATGATTTACCACATCAAAGACTACTGATAAGTCCAGTGATACCAGTATAGCGGATCTATGGGCGTCAAGGTTCACATGCAACTCGCTTAACAATAATGTAATGGCTGTTTAAGTACTGTAATCCTTCAAGAATTCTGATTGTTGGGGGTGAAATATATTTGTTTTATCAATGTAATCAGATAATTGAATCAAAACAAATTTTTCTAAGATCTTTGACAGGAATGACAAGTTTGAAATAAGACGGTAGTTGTTTTAACAGGTTACACCTAAGTTCACCTTTTTTACTAATGGCCTCACCACTGCTTGTTTTACAGATGTGAGTATGGTCCCTAGACACAGACTATGATTAATAATGGTACAAGATGTATCCAAAGCGCCTAAAAAAGGACTCCAGTAGGAGGGGACAGGATCCAGGATATAAGAAGTTGCTCTGATCGAGAGTAAAAGTAGATTCAGCGCCCCTGGAGACAAAATGTTGAAGGCAGACTAGGAGCTAGATAGCACCAATGAGGTGCAACCTATGGATGCATAAAATCAGGATCTGGTAGCATTTCAAAATCAGGAAGTACTGGAAAACTAGTGTAAATAATTGAAACCTTACATAAGAAATACTGAGCCAATGTGTTTGCTAGAAGGCTATTAGGAACAACGCCTGAGGAATCAGCATTCGTCAAGGAAGATACTAGAGTAAATAATTCTGTTGCTTTGTTGGGGCTGTGCTCCAAAACCTATAAAAAAATGTCTTAGCTATTTTTATTTGTTGTTGATAGTTCCTATATACATCTTTGAGTAGGACGAGTGTACTTGATGAAGGTGATTTCTTCAAGGTTCTCTCAGCCTTATGCACTTGTTGTTTTAGCAAATGTACACCTGCATGGAACCACGACTGGTGATTCCTCTTTTGGCTGTGTACGGTCTGAAGAGGAACAACTTTATCCAAATAGCTTCCTAGCAGTTAGTTCCAACTTCCTACCTGTGCATCCAGAGTCAGATCCTTAAAGTTCTCTGGAAATTCATAGGCTGGAAAGGAGTCAACGGGATCTGTTTCAAGGAAAGTATCTCACAAACAGGATTCGATCTTACTATAGAAAGAAAAGGGGATGTCAGCTGGAAGCTTAAGAAGAAATCATCTGTCCAGGAAAGCTGGATGGTGGAAATCTGAGAGACTTGGCAACCAATGGTATCTGAGGTGAAAATAAGGTCTAAGGTATATAGGCTGCTATATAGGCTGAACCAGTGGCATGTAACTTAAAATTTAGATCTGAAAAATAATTTAGGAAGAAGAGTCCTTTACATGAATGTTAAAATTCCCAAGTATTATCAGATTTAGATAATGGAAGTAAAGATGGCTAAAAATGTGAAGCGTGCAGGCAAAACATTTTTCAGGTATATTCGGGAGAAGAGGAAGATCAGAGATAGAATTGCAAGGCTCAAAAGTACTGAGGATGGATTTGAAGAAAATGAAATTGAAAAAGCGAAAATGCTAAACAAATTCTTCTGTTCTGTATTCACGAAAGAAAATCCTGGAGAAGGACTGCATATGATTGACAAATATACAAATGGGAATGGAGTAGAAACATAGAAACATGATGACAGAAAAAGACCACATGGCCTATCTAGTCTGTCCTTCCATAACAACAACTACAACAGTCCACTTTTTATCTTTAGAGATCCTCTGTGTTGGTCCCATGCTTTTTTGAATTCAGTTACTGTCCTCATCTCTACCACCTCCACTGAGAGACTATTCCATGGATCCACTACTCTTTATGTAAAGAAATATTTCCACATATCACTCCTGAATCTATCTCCCTTCACCCTCATCCCATTGAAAGAGGCTCTCTCCCTGAACATTTATGCCACGGAGGTATTTAAACATCTCAATCATATCACCTCTATCCCGCCTTTCCTCTAAGGTGTACATATTAAGATCCTTAAGTCTGTCCTCATATGCTTTATAATGAAGCCCACTAATCATTTTAGTAGCCACCCTCTGCACCGACTCCATCCTGTTCACATCCTTTTGAAGGTGCGGTCTCCAGAATTGCACACCATACTCCAAATGAGGTCGCACCAAAGACTTATACAGAGGCATTATCACCTCCTTTTTTCTGCTAGCCATTCCTCTCCGTATGCACCCAAGCATCCTTCTAGCTTTTGCCGTCGCCTTTTCTACCTGTTTAGCTACTGTAAGATCATCAGACACAACCATGCCTAGGTCCCGCTCTTCTTTAGTGGACAAAAGTACTTCATCTCCTATACTGTATTGCTCCCTTGGACTGCTGCAGCCCAAATGCATGACCTTACATTTTTTAACATTAAATCCCAGCTGCCAAATTCTAGACCATTCTTCAAGCTTAGCTAGATCCCTCCTCATGTTATCTACACCTTCCTGGGTGTCTACTCTATTGCAGATTTTGGTATCATCTGCAAAGAGGCAATCCTTACCCGACAGCCCTTCCGCTATATCCCTAACAAAGATGTTAAAAAGAATCGGAGCAAGGACAGATCCATGGGGCACACCATTGGTAACATCCTTCTCCTCAGAGTGAGCTCCATTTACTTGTACTCTTTGTCGCCTCCCACCCAACCAATTTCTAACCCAAGCAGTAACTTTAGGGTCCATCCCTAGGGTGCTCAGTTTGTTTATAAGTCGCCTGTGAGGAACAGTGTCAAAGGCTTTACTGAAATCTAAATACATCACATCTAGAGCTCTCCCTCGGTCCAACTCCCTGGTCACCCAGTCAAAGAAATCAATCAGATTTGTCTGACAAGACCTGCCTCTGGTGAATCCATGCTGCCTCGGATCCTGTAATCCGCTGGACTCCAGAAACCTCACTATTTTCTCTTTCAGCAGCATTTCCAATAATTTACTCACCACCGAAGTTAAACTAACCGGCCTGTAGTTTTCAACCACATCCTTACTTCCGCTTTTGTGTAAAGGCACCACATGAGCCTCTCTCCAGTCCTTTGGCACCACTCCCGACTCCAACGAGGCATTGAAAAGGTCAGTCAGTGGAGTTGCTAGAACGTCCCCAAGTTCCCTCAGTATTCTAGAGTGTATCCCATCCGGTCCCATCGCTTTGTCTACTTGAAGATGAGCTAGTTTCTCACGAACACAGTCTTCTGAAAATTGTTCAAGATCTCCCTCGCTTCTGTTCTTACTTGTGGGTGTTTTCTGAGGTCCTGTTCCTGGTTCTTCATCTGTGAATACAGAACAAAAATATTTGTTAAGCAATTCCCCTTTATCCTTATCAGCTTCTACATATTCCCCCCCTGCACCCTTGAGTCTGACAATACCACTTTTGCCCTTCCTCTTCTCACTAATATATCTGAAAAATGTCTTATCCCCCCATTTTATTGCATTGGCTATTTCCTACTCCTTTTGAATCTTTGCCTTCTTGACTACTTTACTAGCTTCTCTAAGTTTTTCCAAATACAGATGCCTGTCTTCCTCTCTCTGTGATCTCTTGTATTTCATGAAGGCCTCCCTCTTTTTCTTCACTTTTTCAGCTACTTCCTTCGAAAACCATAGCGGTCTCCTTTTCCTTTTGCCTTTATTTACCATTTTAACAAAAAGGTTGGTTGCCCTTAAAATACCCCCTTTCAGTTTTGTCCACTGTTTTTCTACATCCCCCAGCTGTTCCCATCCCACCAACGACTCCCTGAGGTATTGGCCCATCTTCGCAAAGTTAGTCTTCCTAAAGTCTAAGATCCTCACCTTGGAATGGATTCTAACAGCCCTAGTCCTAATACTGAACCACACCATCTGGTGATCACTGGATGCAAAATGATCTCCCACTACAACATCAGAAACACTTTCACCATTGGTAAGCACCAAGTCCAGTATGGCCCCTTCACGTGTGGGGTCTGTTACCAATTGCCTGAATAGTTCTCCCTGTAGAGAATCCAGGATCTCCTTACTTCTAGATGATACTGCAGCAGGAATGTGCCAATCAACATCTGGCATATTGAAATCTCCTATCAGTATGTTTATGTTTATGTTTATTAAATTTGATATACCGCTCAGGCCGAAGAATCAGAGCGGTTTACAATAATATATCATTTGAGGAAATATGAAAGGAATGCCATTTGTAAGATAGGACAGAATAGAGGACAGAAACAGTCAAAAAGATAAGGCAAAGAGAAGAAAGGGAACAGCAGGTTACCATAATATATGCGTATGACAATCCAGACCACATCTTCAATGCTAACTTCAGGACAAACGCCATGGTCCAACGCCTAAGGGCCACGCCAAAGGCATGCCAAAGGCATGCCCCTGAAGCGGCAGTTTAAGCCGTTGTTGATGGCTTCTCATTGGCAGGCTATAGGAGGAAGGAGGGGCTCCTACTCACAGCTCCGGGTGACAACGCTGCTCTCCTGCACTTCCCCTTTCCTAGCAATGCTGCGTATGTCTTCAATTAACTCTCTGTCCACCTCTTCCTCTTGTGAGGGAGGTCTGTATATCACACCAATGCAAATAGATTTCTCTTTCCCTCTTTCTAGTTTAACCCACAATGCCTCCTCTCTCCCTTTTAAGCTCTGTAATTCCAAAGCTTTAATAGTAGTTTTTACATATAGTGCCACTCCTCCTCCCCTTCTTCCTACCCTGTCCTTTCTGAATAAAGTATAGCCAGGTATAGTTACATCCCAGTCATGGTTTTCTGTGAACCATGTTTCTGTAACTGCCACTAAATCCAAGTCAGCCACTCCCACCAAAGCTTCAACTTCAGGGATCTTATTTCCCATGCTACGGGCATTAATACACACTGCTTTCCATATGTTACCCCTGTTACCCATTTCCATAAAGGTATTTAATGTATCACCTACCTGGGGGCTTTCACTTACCTGGGGGCTTTCTTCACCCATCCCCAATGAATCTAGTTTAAAGCCCTCTTCAGTAGATTAGCCAGTCTACTACCGAAGATGCGTTGACCTTTCTTGGACAGATGGATGCCCTCTCTGCTCTGCAACCCTTGGAACAGCATCCCATGGTCTAGGAAACCAAAACGCTCTCAATGACACCATCCATGCAGCCATGCATTCATCTCCAGGATGCGAGCCTCTCTGCCTTGGCCTTTACCCTCAACAGGGAGGATTGAAGAGAACACCACCTGTGCACCTAACTGCTTCACCCTCTGTCCCAGAGCCATGAAGTCACTTTTGATACGTTCCGAGGTATACCTGGCAGTATCATTTGTTCCAACATGGATTAGCAACATTGGGTAATAGTCAGTGGGCTTGATGAGTCTCGGCAAACTCTCCGTAACATTTTGGATTTTGGTACCAGGCAGACAGCATACCTCTCTGGACATCAAGTCTGGTCGGCAGATGGATGCCTCAGTACCCCTCAGAAGAGAGTCTCCAACCACCACTACCCTTCGTTTCCTTCTAGTCACTGATTCTGCAACTTTGGGGTACTTGAACTCTGGTTCTTCCCTTTCCAGGGATGCTTTCACCTCCTCCACTTCCAGGGCTGCATAATGGTTCTTCAATTCAAGGGCTGGAGAAGTTGGATTGGTGATTTTGCAGGCCATGGTGACTTGTGGCCAACCATCGACATTCTGTTGGCACCCATCTTCTCCTGTGCTGGAGAGCTTGGTTGCTGCAAGAAGCATCTCATCAATGTACTTCTCACTGTCTTGAATGCTCCTCAGCCTCGCCACTTCCTCTCTGAGTTCCTCCACTTGTTTCCTCAGAGCTTCAGCATGCAGGCACCCTGCACATGGAACTGGTCCTTCAACTGGCATTAGGACCTGTCTGGACTGAGGCAGAAGCTGTAATGGGGGCAACAGCTTTAGCAATACGATTTCTCCCAGCCATTGTTCTGTTCGTGGAGCTTAGGTATCTGTTAAAGCAAAAGAGAGAGATCTACCAAGTACCAGCCGGTTTCGCAAATGTCCTTTCAGAGAAAATCAGTTAAATCTCTTTAATTATATTCAAAATGTGCTGGTCCAATTCTCTGTGATTTGTTAAAGGGGGAGGTGCCCTATAAAGCAAGACTGCTCACTAGCGGTGGGTGGGAGTCGGGGTGGGTAGGGAGGGAACTAACACCTGATTAGGTGTTTAGCAGTTTCTAAACCTGAGGAGGTTACTGGAGTTCAGCAACCTACTGTGCTCAAGGAAAGTTCCCCTAAAGCACCAAAAAGAAAGTAACCTTGCTTTAAAAAATATACAAAAAACCCTTTTAAGAGCTCCCAGTCAGAGAGCTAGCAATGTAATATAATAAAACAAACAAACAAACCCTCAAATCCTTACTGTTTGTTGATCTGTGGAGCCCTGGTTAGGAAAGCCTCAACAGGGCAGGGCACTGGAGCCTTTTATGCAGGCTTCAACTGCACTCAGGAAACAGGCCCACTAACTCCTGATTAGGTGTTAGCAGTTTCTAAACCTGAGGAGGTTACTGGAGTTCAGCAACCTACTGTGCTCAAGGAAAGTTCCCCTAAAGCACCAAAAAGAAAGTAACCTTGCTTTAAAAAATATACAAAAAAAAAGATACCACACTATTCACAGAAGATGATGTTTTTGAACAGCTTCAAAAACTGAAAATGGACAAGGCCATGGGACCAAATGGGATACATCCCAGGATACTGAAAGAGCTCAGAGAGGTTCTGGCAGGGCACGCATGATATCGGTGTGTGAGGTACAGTCCTTACCTGGTTTTACTCATATTTAGAGAATAGAACATTTCAAGTCTGTGTCTGTGATGAAATTTCCTCTCCTCAAAGGCTATTCTATGGAGTTCTGAAAAAAACAGATAACCCAAAGGTTTGGATTTGAGTGAGAAGTGGGCTAAGAAAGATATTAAATAGGAGTGGAGATAGCGTAGAACCTCTCTCCACTCCTATTTAATATCATTCTCAGCCCACTTCTCACTCAAATCCAAACCTTTGGCTTATCTGTTTTTGCTTACTCCAATGATATTTTCCTCATTCATGCAACTGACAATGCCACTCCGGACTTCCAGCCCATTAACCACTGGTTATCTGCTATCTCAGCCTGGCTAAGGGATAATTCCCTGAAACTCAACCTCTTAAAATCTATGGCTATCTGGTCTTCAGGACCCCTTCCACCGCCCTCCTTATCCCCCACCTTGGATGGGGTCCCTCTGCAGATAGTCTCCTCAATACGTTATCTAGGCATTACTCTAGATTCTAAATTGTCTTTTTCCCCCCAGCTTGTGAATGTCGCAGAGACCACTTTTCAGACCCTGTGCCGCTTTCACTCTAGTCAGCCTTTTCTGAATCCCCCCCCCCCCTCACCAGCTCACAATTTTAAAACACACAGTTCTGGATAGGCTTCACTACTGTAAAATCATTTATCTTGGTATTCCTCAATACCAATTAAAATACCACCAAATACTTCAAAATGCCACAGCTCATACTCTCACCCATACCTGCAGATTTGATCCTACAACACCCTTATTTATTCATCATCATTGGTTGCCTGTTGCCTCCCATATTCAATTTAAGGTATTGTCATTTGTTCATAAGGCAGGGAGAGGAAATGGTGCTGAGAGGCCTTTTGACAAGGTTATTTGGGACTGTACATTCTGGGATGATGGGAAATTTTGAGATCTGGATTAAAGCATTTTACATTCATCCTAGTGTGCTATTCCTCATCGATGGAAGTATATCAGACAAGTTTCCATTATGTGGGGGTACTAGACAGGAGTGCTCATTGCTACCATTTTAGTTTGTCCTTACCTTTGACCCACTGGCTATTAAGTTACATAGAACCATGATGACAGAAAAAGACCATATAGCCTATCCAGTCTGCCCTTCTATAACAACTACTGTAGTCCCTTTTTTAACCTTTAGAGATCTTCTGTGTTTGTTCCATGCTTTCCTGAATAAAGATACTGTCCTGGTCTCTACTACCTCCTGTGGAAGACCAATTGTTGCCTTTCAGGGTATTGTGATAGCCTTTACTCTGATCTATTTGCTAACATCATCCTACTTTTTGGGGGGGAATACATTGCAAAAACTAACAGAAATAGAACAAACTTTCTTCTAATTTTGAATCCTTTGTGGGGTTGGAAATTAACTTTATTAAATCCATGGCCATGCAACTAGAGGAACAGATTAAGATGGCTTGGCAAGGTCCCTTTAAGTGGGAATTGGGAAAATTAAGTCCCAAGGTGGGTGGACCAGCTATTTAGTATGGGCCAGGTGTTAAAACTATTGGGAATCTGGAAGACCTCCTACCCTCTTTGATGGGCAGGTTTGTTCTGTTGAAAATAATAATTCTTCTCAGACTGCTATGCAAGCATCAGATTTTGCCATGCTGGTTTCATCCACTGGAACAGAAGGAGTACACTTAAGGCAGCAGTGCTCAAATAAGCTGGGCCAAATTTAACATAACACAAGAACAAGGAGGAATGGGCCTCCCTAACTTCAGATTATATAACACTGCTTGGGTTTGGAGAAGTAAAGCCAGGAATGATGCAAGGACTGGTACAGCCATACTCCTGTTGCATTCAATATATCAAAAGGGTGCAAAACTTAGTTATGACCTGCTGGTAGATGTTGCAGGGAGAGAATGGCAGCAGCTGAGGAAAGAGTGGGGACGAGATCAGAAAGCATCATTTTACTTACTGTTGACAGGCAATATGAAGTGTGTGCCTGGATTGAAGCACAGGGCATTTCAAGAACAGGGAGACAATGGTATAACAAAAGTGTAGAATCTATTGGAATGGAAAGCATGGACATGAACAGTTCCATTTTTTTGCAAACTTACAAATGTGCCATAATCTGGCTACAAAAAATTGGATTTGAAGAGAATGAAGAGAGAGGGGAAGCTTAATGATAAATTATACTCAGTGGGGCTGAGCAAAATTGCCATTTCTAATGGCTCCAGGTACTGTATGTGGGGAACTGAAGGGGGGGGGGGAGTGTTGCTGATGGACAATAGTTCTTACTGACACTAGAAGCTAGACTATGGGCCATAATACACAATTTCAGAAGTTGTAATAAGCTGGTAGGGTTCTAGGGAGAGGCGCAGACAGCCATTAAGGAAAATGTTTGGATACCAGTACATACTGTGGTCAAACTCTACTAGAAGCTGTAGGAGTGTGTGTTGTATAAAACTGTCCTTGTTGAATTGTTTGAATCTTCTTCTTGTTGGTTGCTGGATGTGACATTTGATGAGGATGTTATAAGGGAGGGTCCAGCTGATTAGTTTATGACTGGACCATGGTACTGGGTGGGCCTGAATGGAGTGGAGGGGGGCAGCCTGGGTCATATGGTTGTTGGAGAAAATCATGTCAAGGGTGTTGCTCTTTTCATGTGTGAATGTTTTTGTGAGTTGGCTTAGGTCCATTGCTAACATTGCTTGCAGGAATGTATGTGTGTGGTTCAGTTGCAGTGAGGGGAGGTTAAAGTCTCCCAGGACTAGGAGGTCTTTTCCTAATTTTGAGGCGGTGAACACTTTGTCCAGGATGACTGAGAGGTCAATGGCGTTGGTGGTTGGTGTCCTGTAGATGAGGCTGATGGTTATCTGTTTGTTTGTTATGGTGATGTGTCGGTTTCTTTCGTGCTCTCACTTGCATGGTATCGGAATTTGAGGTTAGTCTTGGCTAAGATCATCACTCCTCCACCTCTATGCTGTTATCACGGGCATTATCATACAGACTCATCATTAGCCTACCATTTACAACCAAAATTATTGAAAAAATGTCCAGCACCAGCTACAAGACCATATTGACAGGAACAGCTTACTAGATCCACAGCAACATGGATTCTGTTCTCATCATGGAGTAAAAAACTTACTAACCATCCTGGTCAACATGCTACTTCAAAGAATACAGCACACCAACCAAGGATTCCTACTACTCTTTCTGGACATCTCCTCAGCCTTTGACACTATGTACCGCCATATCCTCCTGCAACTTCTTCGATCTAACGGAATCCAAGGCATGGTCCTCCAATGGTTCAGATCCTACCTGACCAATAGACATCAGCAAATAAAAATTGTCCACAACACCTTCATCCCATACAAACAGACACAAGGAGTCCCCCAAGGATCCACACTCTCCGCACTCCTATTCAACCTTTACCTTCAACCTCTCTGTACATTCATTAGATCACATGACCTCAACTTCCATATCTATGCCAATGATATCATGATTTACTGTACATTTAACACAAAGAAACCCTCGTTCTCTTCTCACCAGGAATGCTTCATAAATATATCCAACTGGTTAATGGACAACAACCTTTAAATCAATTATAAGAAAATGGAGGTCCTCTATATAACGAAAGATAACATCATCTCTTCCCCAACTTCCATAACCCTGAACAACAAATCAATCAAGACCCAGACAGAAGTCAAATATCTTGGAATCACCCTCGATCAATATCTCACCTTCAAAGCCCAAATCAACAAAACTACCAGAACAATATAATACATGGCAAAGACCCTGCAGTGCCTCCAACCATTCCTCAAACCAACAGATTTCCATTCTGCTCTTCAAGCCTCAGTGCTACCACACCTTGACTACTACAATGCTATCTACCAGGGCCTCTCACAAACTTCACTTCTCCCCCTTCAGACCATTCTCCACACAACACAATGTTTCTTCCAAGCAGCAGAAAGACAAGATCATATCACACCTATACTCAAGCAGCTCCACTGGTTACCACTACTGAGTCAAATAAAATACAAAACAATCCTCCTGACTCACAAAGCCATCTACTCCAACCCCCCCCCCCCCCACACACACATACACAACACTTCCACACTTTACTACAGACCCCCAACCAAACAGATCAAGATATACCTCCATGATGAACATCCTGGTCATCCCCCATACCAGAGCCAAATCCAACCCACAAGCCTGTAAACAAGCCTTCCAACTATATGCACCTTAAATTCGGAACACTCTACTGGTCACGCTCGGGAACATCACAGACTTCGCCACCTTCAGAAAACACCTGAAGACACATCTATTCTCAGAGCATTTCAGCCCCACCACATAACCCCCATCCCCATCAGAAGAGACACCCCACAAATTAAAGTCATTGTATATGGTTTACATGTGTATATAGTTATGATCCCATAGTTATCTAATGCATGTTGTACAGTGCCTTCTGAAAGTATTCATCCCCTCAGTTTTTGTCCTGTTTTGTTGCATTACAACCTGGAATGAAAATGGAGGTTCATTTGGATGTTCAGTAATGAACCTAACAAAATTGTCCAAATTGGTGAAGTGGAATGACAACAAAATACCTTGTATATATAAAAAAACAAGTAAAAACTGAAAAGTTGTGAGTGTATATGTATTCATCCCTTTTGCTATCAAACCCCTAAATAAGATCTGGTCCAACCAATTAACCTCAGAAGTCACATAATTAGTTGATTAGGGTCCACATGTGTGCAATCAGTGCCACATGATCTGTCACATGATGCCTGTATAAATATATCTGTTCTGAAAGGCCCCTGATTCTGCAACACCACTAAGCAAGCAACATGAAGACCAAGGAGCTCTCCAAACAGGTCAGAGACAAAGCTGTGGAAAACTATAGATCAGGATTGGGTTATAAAAAAAAATCCCAAATTCTGAATATCCCATGGGGCTCCATTAAATCCATTATAACAAAATGTAAAGAATATGGCACCACTACAAACCTGACAAGAGAAGGTTGCCCATCAAAACTAACAGACCGGGCAAGGAGGGCATTAATCAGAGATACCACAAAGAAACCAAGGATAACATTGAAGGAGCTGCAAAGATCTACAGCGGAGATGGGAGTATCTATCCATAGGACCACTTTAAGCCCTACACTCCACAGAGTGGGGCCTTATGGGCCAGAAAAAAGCCATTGCTTAAAGAAAGAAATAAGAAAACATATTTGGAGTTTGCACGACAGCGTGTGGCAGACCTCCCAAACACATGGAAGAAGGTTCTCTAGTCAGATGAGACGAAAATTGAACTTTTTGGCCATCATGGGAAATGCTATGAGTGGCGCAAATTCAACACTTCCCATCACCTCGAGTACAGCATTCCCACAGTGAAATATGCTGTGAGGATGTTTTTCATCGGCAAGGACAGGAAAACTGCTCAGGATTGAAAAATGATGGATGGCCTTAAATACAGGACAATTCTTGAGGAACACCTGTTTCAATCTGCCAGAGATTTGAGACTGGGATGAAGGTTCACTTTCCAGCAAGGCAATGACCCTAAACATACTGCTAAAGCTATACTGGAGTGGTTTAAAGGGAAACGTTAATTGTCTTGGAATGGCCTAATCAAAACCCATCCCTCAATCCAATTGAGAATCTGTGGCATGTAGGGCTGGTACCCCTGCAATTCTACATGCAAATCTCCGGCCTGCTCAGCAACTCAGGCCTGAACCAAACTGCACAGACAAGATGGATTCTTCACTTCACTTTTGCTGTGTTCAGCTACAAACGGCCTTCAAGCAACTGCTGGAGCAGCGTTTCTAAGTGTGCATACAGAAGCTATTGTCCGTGGCTGGCCTTGGACACTTGTACATGCCCAGAAGTTACATACTGTTGCCTCTGCCTGATTTCACTATAGCTCCTTTGTTTGCAAGAAGCTGCTCATCATCTACCTCCTGATTCGCTGAGAACACCTCAGACTGCCTGGTGCCCACCAATCATCGGACCTATGACGGAGGATTCTCACACAGAATAATGCATTCTGCGCTGGAAACTTTAGTTAGTTAGTAGTAAGAAAGAGTTGGGGCTTTTCCCACCTGTTCATACAGACTCCTGCACCGGTTCCTCTCTGCTGTGCACTACGTACCTGATTCCTGCGCCCTGAGCCTTCTGCCAGACGGCCCCTACGTGTGGGCTAGGCCGTCCTCCACAGGTCTGAGATAAGACTTTCACGGATACCTCCGGTTCGGACTTACTGCGGCTCGCCTGACGAGGCTAGAGCCCGCACTAGCTAGAAGCTGCTTCTGAGTGCCGACGGAGCTAAGGTACTGGCTTATCTCTCCTCTCCTGGATGGGCAAAGGGGTTAGCAATATATTTCTTGCTTTTCCTCAGTGCAGAGCGAATCAGTGACGTCTGGTTACTAATCTGTGATTTATTACGTTGTCCAATTGCAGCACGACAGCGCATGGCTAGTCTCCAAAGAAAGCTAGCTGTTGCACATCAGGAATGTGGACAGGACATACAGAGAGTTACCCTCGAAATCCAGCAAGCTGACTGTTTTGAATTGGCGTGTGTGTCCACCGCTCAGGGTAATGAGACAAAGTACCGGGATAATTTGATCCCTCTAGGCTTCTCAAAGTACCAGAGGGTAGATGACGGCAGTTTGCCACTGGAAACTCTGCCCAGTGTAGAACGGCAGCTTTTCCAGAACAGAGTCAGTTCTCTCCCATCAGCGCATGAGCACAGGAGAGAAACAGGGCGGAGTGAAACACCCTACTCTCGACCCCTCCCCATACAGGGAGCGATGGAGGGGGGGGGGTGGGAAGTCTCCCTAGTGATGGCAAACTGTACCAGCAGCGACCACCAGAGGGAGCTGAAGGGACGCAAAATCCTCTATGTGCCCGTGTCCTGCAAGGAAAACACACACATGAAGGTGCTTCTGTCGCACAATTACAAATTATCAAGACCTTGCGGAGCATGGTCACTCCTTTTGAAAAAACTAGTCATGCCACCATAAATGAACATTTAGCTGCAGTCAAAGATGCCTTTCGGGCACTGAACATTACCAGGAGGGAGGACATGGTTCTGTATCTTCCATGGTCCTTTGATGTGCCTTGTCAGCAATTCATTCGGGCCATGGCAGACGATGAAAAGAAGGACATTGTCATTTTTGAACAGACACTAAAGAAACATTATGGGCCATACCCTGATGATATTGCTGCAAAGCAGGCAGCATTTAGTATGACTCATAGGGAAAATGAAACACCCCGAGAGTTTGCTTACAGACTTAGGCAGACTTTCTTCCAGAGTGACCCTTCTTGGGAAACAATAGAACACCATCAGGAGTTTCGTAATCTTTTCTGTCAGTTGCTCCTTCCATCTATTAAACCTTATATTTTTATTTATTTATTTAGTATACATTTGTATACCGCTACTTCCAGCGATCAGCAGCGGTTTGATTACAGATTGGAAATTGTCAAATCATGACAGGAAATTTTTGAGGTATAAACACATTGATTAGACAGGAAAGCACAGCACACAGAGAACTATTTTACAGGGAACATGGGCTATGGAGGGTTAAGTGGCTTGCCCAAGACCACAAGGAGCACCTGTGGGACTAGAAACCCCAGTCCTTCCGGCCCAAGGTTGCTGTCCTCTAGTGGGATTTGAACCCCCGACCTTCCGGCCCAAAGTACCTTGCCCCAACCACTAGGCCACTCCTCCACTCCTCCACTTATATGTCTGACAAGCGTCACGAACCCCTGTCACGTGTGATAGAACATGCTGAGTGGATTTGGGAAGCTGTTCCCAACATGAGAGCAACCAATACTGGCAGCACAGTCCGGGCTCCAAGCAAAGCCAGAGAGCCAAAACAGTGTGTTAGTGCTGTAAAATCCACTCTTTCGTTAGAAAATAACTCTTCTCCTTCTGTTCCACAGAATCCTCCCAGGCCACCCCAGAATAACCAGTCATCTGGGTCTAAGCAGCGTTATGGGAATCAGCGTTTCACTCCACAGAACCGGAACTGGAAGAGAAAGCCCGGTTTTGACAAATACCTGGAACTGGAGAAGAGAATAAGAGAGCTGACAGATATGATGAAGGCTACCATTGCATTCAGCTCCTCACAGGAGGCTCCTGCTAGTAGTGCGCCTCCTAAGCCACAAGCAAAGCCTCAGAAGCCAGAGGAGGAACTGGTTGACTCCTCTTCCCCTTCTAATGCGACTGAATGACTAACTGACTTTGTTTCTGTCCTACAGGTCACTATTGCACAGGTGCAGCCAGTTCAGATAGATGCCACCCCACGGACACAGAGTGACATTCCCGCAATGGACAGCGAGGGTCCAGCCTTTGACACCATCAGGAAGCACAAGTACTTTCTGGGTAAACTCAAGCCAAAAGGACAGAGGTACACTGTTCCTGTTACTATTCAGCAGGCTTTTCTCTGTGAGGGCCTGATAGATTCAGCCTCTGAGGCTACCCTGATTACCTCGAGTCTCTTTGATAGACTCACTGCTTCCTTGGGGAGTCAGAGGACCCTACACGTCACACCCAGTGATTTGTCACTCGCAGCTTATGGGAATCAGCCCATAGAGTCTATGGGGCAGGTCTGGCTTAACCTCCAAATTGGAAAATTACAGGTGAAACATCCTGTCATCATTACTAAGTGCCCTGGGGAAGAATTCTTGATTGGCAATGAGCTCCTGAAACGGTTACGCCCCATTCTGGACTACGTCCAGGAAGTGATCTGGACACAGGCCACACATCCCATACCTTATGCTAGGGTAAAACATGACAGCAGAGTCAGTGGTCCTTGTTCGGTGGAACGCACAAACAAGTCCATCAGGATTAATTTCCAGAGGTCAGCTGATCCCCAAATCCTTCAGCTCCAGTATGAAAGGACTGGAGATGAGGATCAGGGCATCAGCGACGTGGTTTCCATTGCAGTGGGTTCAGTAGCTAACATTGTCCTTGATACTGACTGCCTGCAGATATTCCTGAAGGAACCTGTGGAAGGTTGTGAGGTGCAAACCCCTCCTCCATCCCATCCCTGCCTAGATCACCCTAGGAGACTGATGGACATATTCTCGGCTGAGAAAGGTCCCTTTATATATGTGCAGGTGGGCATGTCCCAAAAGGAAAGGGCCTACCTATTACCCCACTGTGACCACTCCCTCATCAGTGAGACTCTTTTCTATCGGCTCAAACAACAGATTACCCTTGATTGGGTAATGGGACCGAAGACTTCGTTCCAAGTGCCTGGGGAAGGGCTCAAGACATTAATGGGCTACTGCAATCTCCCCTTGCAAGTTGGGGTCAAAGGTTTTCGGCACACCTTCTCCATCATCAGAGGACTTGAAGTGCCCCTCTCCTTAGGCTCAGATTGCCTTGTTCGACTGGGAACTTATGTGGATTTTGTGAACAACATCCTCTGGAGTAGGATGGAAGGAGATCCGGTGGATTTCTCTGGTGCCCGCCCATCCCTACGGGCTGGTCAGACTATCCCTCAAGTCTGTGAAGTGGTCAGTGCAGAAGACATCCAAATACCTGGGAGGGTACGGGATTGTCCCCTACCGATACAGGTGACCCGAGGACATGTGGTCTCAGACAACTTGGTCTTCTTCAGTCCAAATTCCCGTTTTGAGGAGCTGGGCCTAGCCATGGGTCCCATACCCTGCATGGAGGCCACAGCTCCCTCCTTACACTTATTGCTCACCAATCCAAACCCAGATCACATTCACCTTGTGAAGGGCGAACCTCTGGGATTCCTAGTGGCAGAATCGTTCCCGTGTGGAATTGAGTCTCCAGATTATTGGGGAAGCCCCTGTTTCCTGGAACATCTGTGAAGGGGGGGGGACTCCTGCGTGTGTTCGATCCTCACCCCGAGGCCTCCTCACCTTACAGTTTGTCTGGCCACATAGTGCTGTGACCTCACAGGTGGACCTCGAGTCTGACCATCTGATTTTGTCAAGTAAACTTGATGAGGCTGTTAGTTCCCTCACCCACCAGGGGGGGGGGGGGGAGCCCCATGCTGTCCAAGCCATCCAGGTCTCCTCTCTCCAAGATGAGATTGAGGAGAAGGTTGAAATACCCTCAAATAAACCTGTTCTGGGATTTGATGAAATGGTTGCGGGAAAACTTGCTGCAGCAGACGCCTGCACTGATGAGTCAGAAAAGGCCCAATTAAAAGAACTGCTGTACCGTCACCAGGACCTGTTTGCCACTGACACCTATGAATGTGGTCTCACTGACCTACATGTCACCCGTATTCCTACGGATCCCAACAGTAAACCTGTCTTTGTGAGGCAGTATAAAATCCCATTGGCCTCCTATGAATCTGTTCAGGAAATCATTAATTCCCTGGAACAAAAGGGAATTATACGTCAATGCAACAGTACTTACAATGCCCCACTGTGGCCTGTCATCAAGAAGGATTCTAGCTGGCGCTTAGCTTTGGACTATCGCCAGCTTAATAAAAAGGTACCTCTATCCAGATGGCCTATGGCACACCTGGAACAGAACTTAGCCACCATCAAGGGTGCAAGGTACTTTACAAGCCTGGATCTGGCCTCAGGATTTTGGACTATACCTGTCCATCCAGAAGATCAGCATAAGCTGGCTTTTACCTTCGGTAGGCGACAATATACTTGGAATCGGACACCGTTTGGTTATTTGAATGCCCCAGCAGACTTCAATATTTTCCTGCATAAGGCTTTGCCTGATGCTGAGACTAGAGGCACCCTCGTCTATGTAGACGACATTCTGGTGAAGAGCGCCAGTTTCACTGACCATTTGCAAGAAATAGAGCATGTTTTCCAGCAACTGAAAGCTGCGGGAGCAAAGCTGTCCTTGTCAAAGGGCCAATGGTGCCGGAAATCCCTCAATTATTTGGGTTACGAAGTTTCTGCTGAGGGACTGCGGCCTCAAAGGAAGAAAATTGCGGCCTTGCAACAACTCAAACGTCCGACCAACGTGAGTGAGCTGCGCTCATTCTTGGGCATTTGCAATTATTCACGCCAATTTGTGGATCAATATGCGGAGATTTCCCGACCCCTGGTCAAACTCCTCAAAAGATGAACCTTGGGTATGGAATCCCGACCAAGAGGCAGCTCTAGAAGAGCTGAAGGCAGCTTTGAGTCGAGCTCCCTGTCTTGCCTATCCAGAGAATGGCGGAGAATTCTTCGTGGAACTAGGTTTCACCGATCACTCTATGAGTGCTGTTCTGTACCAGATGCATGACACAGATAGGAAAGTTATTGCCTATGCCAGCAAAGCTTTAACGGAAGTGGAGAGGAAATACTCTGTGAGAAATCCTTGTTGTCCACAGTCTGGGCCCTCCAATATTTCCGCAGTTATATCCAAGGTGAGAGGTTGGTTGTTGAGACTCATCACCAACCCATCAAGTTCCTAGGCAGTGATCGGATTAAATCGGGACAAGTGTCAAACAGTCGCATTGTCTCCTGGACCTTAGCACTTCAGGGCTGGCCCCTGGAGGTCAGGTATGCTCAAAACCGCAAGGATGCCGCCGCACAGGGCCTGGCTGAATTGCACGATTGCACTGCCAGAGAACCTTTAGTGGGTAATTTAGACACCGAAATGGAGTCATGTACGCCTGAGCCTTCTCGTCATCGTCCTTATGATGAGAACCTCTGTAAAGGCTACCCCAAGGTGTATGTGGATGGTTGTGCTTACCGTCGAGAGCCTGACCATGAACTGGTAGCAGGTATAGGTGTAGTTTGGAACCAGAACCACCCTTGTGAACCCTCCAAGTACCGTCTGGGTACCAAGACTAATCAGTATGCAGAGCTAGCTGCAGCCCTGGCAGCTCTCCAGTCTGCTACTCAGGGAGGGGTTCACACCCTAACCATCTGTACTGATTCAGACTACGTCCGACAGAATTTTGTTTCCCACTTACCTATTTGGAAATCTAACAATATGCTGAATTCCAAAGGGAAACCTGTCAAACATGCCGGATTGATTCTGGCCTTGGACAAGGTAGCTCATGAAAATGACATGACCATCTACTGGAAGAAAGTGAAAGGTCATTCCCGTGTTGATAACCCTGACAAGATAGGAAATGATCTAGCTGATCAGCTTGCCAAGGAGGGTGCTGTCTCTGGAGACCTCTGGCAGTTGGAGGCTCCCGAGACCAATGGGCTTCGAATTGTGACGGCGGTTACCCGGCGACAAGCTCAATTATCCACCATGCCCCCTGTGGTTCAATGGTGTGGCGAGAGCACAAATCTCGACCTCGTGCAAGCCCAGAAACAAGATCCTACTCTTGGACGTTTCTACCTTTTTCTGCAGAACCCCAGGAACACCCATTAACTCTGGAGGATTGTCAGGACGATGAGGAACTGAGGATCCTCTACATCTCCAAGGACATGTTCCATCTCCAGAAAGATCTGTTGATACGGACGAGTAAGCATGGTATTGTGCAATGGGTGGTACCTCGGGCCTTCCGAGGAGTCATGTTACAGCACGCTCATGATGAACCTTGTGCCGGTCATAGAGGTGACCGAATAACCTATGAAACGTTGAAATAAGTGGCCTACTGGCCCCACATGTACCAAGATGTACAATTGTATACTAAAGGTTGTCTGACCTGTTGCAGATTTCAACCTGCAGCTCCTTCTCATAGAGCTCCTCTGAGAAACAGAGGTCTGACCATGCCTTGGTCTGATCTCCAGATTGATTGGATCGGCCCCGTGCCCCGATCCTCTCGAGGCAACAAATATGTTGACAGTTACCTGCTTATTTACTAAGTGGGTCGAGTGCATCCCAGCACCCAACTGTACCGCCGAGACCACGGCCACCTTGTTGTTAAACCATGTTTTCAGCAGGTGGGGCCTCCCCATGCGAGTGGAATCCGACCAGGGTTCCCACTTCACGGGACAAGTCATTAAGCATCTGTGGAAGGTACTAGGTGTGAAGGCCAAAGTCCACATTGCTTATCGTCCACAATCCTCTGGACAAGTGGAGAGAGCAAACAAAACTATCATCAGTATCTTGAAAAAGTATGTTTCTTCCTCTGGGAAGGACTGGGACATCAAACTGCCCTTGGTCCTGATGGCTATCAGAGCCATGCGTCATCGTGCTACTGGTGTGTCCCCTTTTGAGATGATGACAGGTAGGGACATGGTTTTACCCCTTCATCTTCTTTACAGGACTAATGATGTGAATCTCGCTGCTGCTACAACTGCTCATGAATATGTTGCCCATTTAAGACAACACTTGCAAAGTGCCTTTGCCTTTGCCCAAAAGAATTTGGACACTGCTGCTAGGGGTAGGAAGGCCTACTATGATTTGAGGACTACCTCTAAAGAATACCAGATTGGCGATAAGGTATTCTACTACAATTTTGGTAAGAATAAGGTCAAAGACTGTAAATTTCTACCTAGCTGGAACGGTCCATTTCTTATTGTGGATAAAGCCTCCCCTGTTGCTTATCAAATTCGAATGAAGTCCAGTACTGAGAGGGAAGGCTCCCTTAAATGGGTCCACATTAATCAGCTTAGACCGTGTCATCCCAGTAAGTTCCTTCCTGAAGAACCTCTTGCTGAAGTGAGTGATGCTAACCTTGAGGCGGGATAGCCTGTTTGTTTTCTTTTACAGATGGAGTCCCGGACTTTGAAGGTCCTGTTCCTGATTTTGATGTTAGCGGGATCCGAGGTTGCCAGATTGATTGAACCTGGCCCTCTTTCTGGTGTCGTGCTACAGGATACGCCTGGTTTCCTGATTACACAGTCCCAGACTGTCACACAGAAAGTTTTTGTGTCCCTAGATCCCCGACATGTTTTACAGAAGCATTTTGAATCGTCTGTTGCACGCATCACTAATATACGTGGTGCCTAATCTTGGCATGTGCCAATGCTCTAAAGACATTCATTGGTTGTGTCCTGGTAAACCTTTCCTGAAGGACACTTCTACAGCTCTTTGTGGGTTGTCTGCTGAAAATGTGAAAGAACAATGTAAAGTTACCATGACCAATTACGATGACTTTTCTCTGGGTGAACTCTTGGTCACCATGAATAAACATGACATTCATAATAGAGTTCCTCTACCCTGCAATGTTTGCTTGATTGATGTTCCCAAGAACTCCATTGTTAATGTTGGTGGAGTTTCCTTGTTTTATCTTGATGCTGACCCTGTTTCGACAGAGCTCCAGATTTTGGATGTGTTTCGAGGTCATGAGATTGACTTCACTGCAGCCTTGACCTATCTTTTGGACTATAAGGACTCTCACACAGTTGAACTGTCCATTGACCAGGCCGACCTTGCCATTGCTGATTATAATTTTGATTCACGTGATGTGGACATTTTACAAGCTGATTTTATGTCACATGTCATTGTGCCTGGTCTTTTCTTTCTGTTGGTGCTCCAGTTTCTTATCTCTTTGTATCAACAGAGACAGATTCGTGCTCTTCGTCGCTCTATGCATCCTGCACCTCTGCTGCCTGCCATGCGTCTGCAGGATTTGCTGGAACATCACACTTTTGAATAAGTGTCACCATTTTCTTTGAAAGTTATCCATTACTCTTCATTGAGTTGTTTTTTTTCATAGCTAGCATGTGTTCATTTTACTAACACTGTTACACATGGCTTCTCATTACTTTTGAGTATTCACCTTGGTGTTACACTAACACATTATATTGCATTACTGATATGCATTTTTGGTTTGGATACTATATATATACTCTTGAGTTTCAAGTTACCATGCATTATTTTGATTGAATTGACTTGACTGTATCAATGTCCTTTTATTTTGACTTCTTTTCTTGCTTGAGTGTATTCACTGTATTATTCCTCATGCAGTTTTGCTTTCATGCATATTGTGCTTGAAGTATTATCCACTTATCATGTATTAGTCAATCATTTGTCATTTGGTTCTGACCTGCACGGTAGTACTGCTAGTTAGGCTTTGTACGATGGAGTGTACTCCCTTGTAGCATCCTCCATCTTACAAGGGGGGAGATGTAGGGCTGGTACCCCTGCAATTCTACATGCAAATCTCTGGCCTGCTCAGCAACTCAGGCCTGAACCAAACTGCACAGACAAGATGGATTCTTCACTTCACTTTTGCTGTGTTCAGCTACAAACGGCCTTCAAGCAACTGCTGGAGCAGCGTTTCTAAGTGTGCATACAGAAGCTATTGTCCGTGGCTGGCCTTGGACACTTGTACATGCCCAGAAGTTACATACTGTTGCCTCTGCCTGATTTCACTATAGCTCCTTTGTTTGCAAGAAGCTGCTCATCATCTACCTCCTGATTCGCTGAGAACACCTCAGACTGCCTGGTGCCCACCAATCATCGGACCTATGACGGAGGATTCTCACACAGAATAATGCATTCTGCGCTGGAAACTTTAGTTAGTTAGTAGTAAGAGAGAAAGAATTGGGGCTTTTCCCACCTGTTCATACAGACTCCTGCACCGGTTCCTCTCTGCTGTGCACTACGTACCTGATTCCTGCGCCCTGAGCCTTCCGCCAGACGGCCCCTATGTGTGGGCTAGGCCATCCTCCACAGGTCTGAGATAAGACTTTCACGGATACCTCCGGTTCGGACTTACTGCGGCTCGCCTGACGAGGCTAGAGTCCGCACTAGCTAGAAGCTGCTTCTGAGTGCCGACGGAGCTAAGGTACTGGCTTATCTCTCCTCTCCTGGATGGGCAAAGGGGTTAGCAATATATTTCTTGCTTTTCCTCAGTGCAGAGCGAATCAGTGACGTCTGGTTACTAATCTGTGATTTATTACGTTGTCCAATTGTATATTTGTGCTATAACAAATTGTTACCTCATGTTCCTAATTAGCCATATATGTGCGTGTATATTTTTCTATTTGGTTGCCTATAATAAAGTCTAATATATATATATCTGCCGACCAGAATTCTTTCGTGGCTCATTGCCAGAATAACTCACCGAACTTTGGGCTGGGATAGTAGCCATATTCCCCTAGACAACAGAGAGTCTAACTTATTTTTGTGCTACTACTATACCCTACAGGCATGACTTGAAGATTCCTGTACACCAATGCAACTCATCTAACCTGAAGGAGTTGGAGCACTTTTGCCTTAAATGGTTGAAAATCCCAGTGGCTAGATGTACTAAGCTAATAGAGACATACCCAAAGAGACTTGCAGCTGTAATTGCAGCAAAAGGTGGCTCCACAAAGTATTGACTTTGGGGGAGAAATACCTATACATACTCATGATTTCTGCTTTTTGTTTTGTCTTACTTATTCTTTGTGTCACAATGAAAGATATTTTGCACCTTCAAAATGGTAGGCATGTTGTATAAATCACATGGTGCTAACCCCCAACTCTCCATTTTAATTTCAGGTTGTAATGCGACAAAACAGGACAAACACCAAGGGGATGAATACTTTCACAAGGCACAGTCTATAGTTTAACTGTTAAATTGTACTACTTTCTATATGTTATCATGTACACTTTCTTTACCCAGTGAAAAGTGGTATATAAATACAGCTAAATAAATAAATAAACTAAAATCTTTCAAGTTTTCCAGAACCAAGGCCAGTTTTAAGGCTTTTGTGGAGATATTATTATTTCTGGCATGGAAATATGTACTGCTGAAATGGATAAAGGAACAGTTGCCCATCCTGACTTTACCGCATGAGGGAATGATAGAACTCATGCAAGTGGAGGTCATTTTGGTGAATCACCAAGTGTCTGAAGTTTATGCAGAAGCTGGTTGTCATTTTTATAATATGCTATATGTCTGCCAAGGCCCACAGTGCAGTCAGTGTCTTAGGCTGCCTAGATGACTGTAGAGGTGTGAGTGGAGTATCAAGGAGGGAGGTAGCTGAGTGATGACACTGGAGGGGAATAGGGAGGGGATGAAAAATAACAAATGCAGTAGGGGGGACATATGGTTATTGTCAGGTATACAAATGTGAAAAATGTATAACTAGTGCTTGCTAAGGACCCAATGGAGGAATAGCCTAGTGGTTAGAGCAACAGTCGAATACCCAAACGATCAGAGTTTGATTCCCACTGGTACTCCTTATGACCTTGGGCAATTCACTGTACTCATCAATACCTTGGAAGAAAAGGCTTGGTAATCTACTTCAGGCCATACCTTGCCAAAAAAGCCCAGGGGCTGCTGGGTTGCCAGGAGTCAGCAATGACTTGACAGTATTTTAAAAAAAAACCCATCTAATATTGTTCATGTTTATTTGGAGGGAGTATTGAGAGCAGACGAAGCATCTGTGGGTAAGCAAACATTGCCTTGCCAGGAAATTTGGTGATTCAGAGCTTGGGATAGAAGAGAGAGTGTGGGATTATTGATAACTTCTGTTTCCATTTCATTGAAAAGCAAAAATGAGTTAGCTTGCTTAAAAAGAATCTAAAATCAATTTGCCCTAGTTTTATTTAGGGGTATGTTTACTAAACTGCGGTAAACATACATAACGCGCGTTATGTAACGTTAACGATCGTTAGCGCGTCATAACGCGCGTTATGACGCGCTAACGATCGTAATGCTCAGCGGCGAGGTAAAACACCGCAGAAGGTGGAGAAAGGGCGGAGAGAAGGGGTCAATGGGTAGAGAGTGGGCAGAGAGAGGCTCCCCTCACACTAACGCGCTGATTTTCAGGGCTGAATTCCAACGCGAATGAAAACCTGCCGTTAAAGGCACATTACAGGGGAGAGAAACCATTTCAGTGTCAGCAATGTACAGCCCAGGCAGAGAAACCAAAACACAGTGATAAGTGTGATACATGTGCACAGAACAAAAGGGCACAGAAACACTGAAAATGACCCCAACAAACTGGAAAAAACAATAACCAAGCTGGCCAATAGTGGTATCAATGAGAAACATCAACCCCTCCCCCCCCCAAGTAAGCTCCATAGAACAGATATAAATCGTGGAAGGGTCTATACGCCGTCCCCATACAAGATGAATGAGCCCACAGTGACATAGCGCTGCTCAGGGTTTTCCCCACCATCGGACAGGTGAACATGTCCCGCAACATCAGGGTGGGCATGTCGGAACGGCAACTGGACAGATGCCGGAGAAGGGGATACAGAGGGCCGCAGGCGGCACATGCTGTGGTGCAGCTGGGCCACAGTGCGGACTAGGGTGATGCCTAGGTGGCCCATACGAATGCTGAAACAGCGGAGCAGCCAGACAGCAACTGCTGAAGGTCCAACATGGGCACAAGTGGGTTTCCCAAAGTGTCACAGGGGATAGTACCCAACAGCTACCCCCAAGGGCATGGAACATTGGCAGGCGGGGCTGGGGGGGAGCGTGGACGTCTATGCAGGCACCCCTACCCCAGAACCCGCACCATAGGCAGCCGCCTACCTGCACACTGGATGGCCTGAGACTGCGCACCACCAGCAGAAGGGCATGTCAGCATGGTGGCTGAGGGACACTGGTGGTGGAGGGGGCAGTGGCAGCTGCCCAGAGCAGACCGTGGCCTAGCCCTGTGTAGGTGGGTGCCATGCACTGCAACAGACAGGACCTGTCTGACCATCAGTCATGGTATCACCAGGGAATGCACCATCTCTGTGATAACATGGTGGTGCAGTGCACAAAACCCGTGTATTCAGAAGCAGAAGATCACAGGTTCAAGTCCCAGATGTGGTTTCCGCCAACCCAGTCCTCATATTTTACCCACTACTATAACGTGCTAATACAGACAGAACCTTTCTTGCAGATGACGTAAACATGCCCAAAACACCTACATTTTACCCTACACCATAAACATGCACATTACCTAGAGCAGAGCCTCCCAAATGCAGTCCTGGAGGGCCAGACACCATTCAGGTTCCATGCTGCCTCTGATAAAGATGCCTGTGCTGTATTTCTATGCGCCACCCCCATGGTATGCAGATGTATCTCATGCATATTCATGAGGGACAGCATGAAAACCCGAACAGTGTTTTGCACCGCAGGACTGGAGTTGGGAACCTCTGCCGTAAAGCAGCAGCCAACAGGGGCAGACACACCCGCACCCACAGGCCCCATTATCCAAAGCCTCCTGGAGAGGCAGGACTTTGGGCTCTGCGTGCATCTCCCAATACTAGCACTTGCATACCTTAGTAATGCCACCCTAAACCTGGGAATATGGTACACATCTATCAAAAGGTTGCTATGATTACTGGCAGATAGCAATTCCTAGGTTAAGTACAATTTTCGGAGTGAGCTGCATCATAGCAACCTTTCTGATGTCTGTGGAGTGTGCTACAGGTCTTGTGTCTGACAGTGTTTACCAATCTGGGAGGTGACTCCTACAGTATTGCGTACCATAGCCATGCCTGCACTGTGCCCAGGACTGGTGTGGTGGCCTGGGCTGCCCAACACCTCTATAGTTGCATAATGCTGGCATAGGTGTGGGGAGTGTGTGTCTGTCTATCCAGTGTGTAGTGGCTGCCAACACCCTCCACAGCCCACACTACTAGCACTGTTGCCAGTATTGGCCTGCCAATGTGCATAATGAGGAGCAAGGTACCGTGGGAATAGCCTGGATAGGGTGGCCTGGCCTGGCCGCATCTGCACAGGGCATAGGGCAATGGCCGGACATTGTAGTGCCCGGTACCATCTGCCCGGACAGGGTGGCCATAGCATGTCCTGCTGGGAGGTCACTCTCACCCTGACTGAGCAGTGACCATGGCATGGCTAGGTTCCCCCATAGTGCTATATAGTATTTTTCTTATGTGATATTTATGGGTTTCCTTTTGGGGCCCAATCACTGACTTATCTGCTTGGTGTGTATGCTGATATCGCCGTTCTGGGTACATGCATTTCCTCCAGGACCATGCACTATGGACTAGCTGGCGGACTGTCTGCAGCTAGTATGTGTCTTGCTGGAACACCGTGCAGGGTGCAGTGGCTGGAGGCTTGCTGCTGGAGAATGTCAGATAATGGTGGGGGGCAGCTGAGCATTTCCAGACCTGCCGTCTGTCTGCTATTGTGTTATGGATGTGTACTGCTCTGCATTGCCTGCCCTGTAGGGTGTTTGATCCCTAGCAGGACTGGGGTGATGGTCCCCTCTACTGCCACCATTGCAGGGGGGTAGAAAGTGGATCTGTGGGTGGGAAATCCTGTCCCCCACCCTGAGCCCCAGAGGGTGGGTTGGGTGGTGGTATATAATCTCCCTGGTAACCACAGCAGAATGTGGGTGTGGTGCCATGCAGTCCTCCTGTAGCCAGCCAGGTGTTTATTAGCAGCTCTAGCCCACTGCTTACTTCACTGCTCATGGAGCCAGAGGTCATGGGTTCACAACCCACAGTGGGGTTCATCGATAGGGCTGTCTTAGGCATTGTCTATTTTTATTGTATATGAGTGCTGCCAGCAGAACCACCCTCAGGGTACTGTCACCTTAGGGTGGCTCATAAGGTGCCCTATAGGGCGCCTTATACGGTGCCCTATAAAGCGTCTTATAAGGTGCCTTATATGCTGTCCTATATGGGACATTATAGGGTGCCTTGGCAGACAGCGCACTTTATAATGTGCCCTATGGAGTGCCTTCTAGGGTGCCTTATGTGGCACCTTAGGTTACGCCACTGTGAGGGTGTGTTTGCTGGCAGCACTATTACAGTACAACTAAACTTCCTCACAGCCCAATACTTAACCCTTTCCAGGCCAAGCCCAAAACTTTCGGGATCCAAACTTCTGCCTAAATATTCCTATCAAATGGTATATAATACATGACCATGGCAGAGGGAACGTCACTATTGGGACATATTGAATAAGACGGGTACAATTTTCCTGACATATGCAAACATTAACTCGGCTGCAGACTAAAATATTATAGTAGGCTTTCAAAGGGTTACACATGACACCTCAGCCAGCCTTATTCATTAGGCACACTGGGGAATCGAACCCATGACCCTTGTACCATCGGTCTGTGTAGTAACCATTGTGCTACAGCTCTGTTTCTGTATTTGGGTGTCTGCGCGCCTTCTTATGCTTAACGCGCAGTAACGTGCCCTGTAACGATCGTTGCTGCGCGGCGCGTTATAACGCACGTTATCACTAACGATGTACCGCCCATGTCCTTTTTTGGCATTTCTTCCACTAACGCGGCTCCTAACGCGAATCACACTAACGCAGTTTAGTAAACATACCCCTTAGTCTTTTCCACGCATCCCAGGCACATCCCTTAATTTATAGTTAGTTATCCCAATTAGGAGGACAAGAGGACAATCGTCACTTTAGGATTTTTCCCTCAGCAAGTGTTTATCCCTTAACAACAAAGTGTTTGCTATTCACTGAGAAGCAAACACAAAATAATAGCATAAAATATACCAAATAATCATAAAGGTCTTTATATTAATTTAGGAATCCCTACTCCCTTAGCAACTTTAAATAACTAAATAACTCACCAGTACTATGCAGATAGCAGTATGGCAATGAGATGGAGGCTATCCAGTCTTTTGCAATGAGTGTCACAAGTATTATTATCTTTGGATTGGTGAGAGGTCATATATATGCAAAGAGTTTCTGGATCTCAGAGAACGAATCTGATCTCCAAAGGCAAAAGTGGCAGAAATGTAGGGCTTAAGACAGACAGAGCAGTGTATAGAGGAAACCTACAGGGGTACAGAGAAGTTCCTCCTCCAGTCTGCAGCCTAAGTGTTGTCTTGGAGGACAGAGGTTACGTGGAAGGAAAACATCATCTTGGTGAGCATGAAGTGATGGCAAAGAGGTCTTATACTCAGGTCTTATACTTTGGTATTCCCATCATTAACAGGTAAATTACAGATTACTCATTAAAGTGCATTCAGGCTTTTTGCATTGTGATTATGGAATACTCTTACTGATGATTTGCGGGTTTACATTGATGTTTGTAGTTTTAAATACTGCTTAAAACATATTCATTTGAGCAAGCTATTTGCTGTAAATTATGCTGATTAGATGTCTTTTTGTACTAATCTATGTGTATTTTAATGTATATGTTTTTTGTATTGCTGCTTTGAACTATAAGAGACTAGGTAGATTATAAACGCTTTTAAAAGAAATACATCACATACATTTATAAGTGCCACAAAGTCAACGTTACCTCTTTCTTGACAAGGTATCACCGGAAGTGCAGAAGGGTGACACTTCACATGTGACAGCCATTCAATCTGCTCATTGTGTATATGCAAGAGATGTAAATAGTTGTGTCGGCCGTGTAATCGTCAGAAAGTTGAATCTGGTGCAGAATGCATGACTGAGAATAGTGGCTCGGTATATGCATCTGCAGGCAGTATGTGCATCTGAGCACATGTGTACAAATTGTAGGGCCTATAAAAGCCTGGACAAAGCATTTTGCCCAGCAGCAGTGGCTCACACCCAGCTAATCAGTCCACAACTGTACCATGTGCAAGTGGCACTGCCAAGCAATGTCTGCTGACTATGCCTGGGTGTATCACAGAGGAAACACAACTGTCCTTTGCAGTGCCAGTTGCGTTTCCTGTGGAATGAAAGGTCAAGTGCCACAGATACATGTGCCAAGGGTTCTGCTCTTGCCATGTACATGTTCCAGTGCAACTGTGTCAGAATGTAGAGGTGAATTATTTAAGGCAACTAGCAGGGCAACCCCAGAATGTGATAGGCCATAATGTCACTAGCATAGATCGCATATACTGGGCATGGCCAGCTTTGGTATATGCCTCAGATAGGACACGCAGATGTGGGTACACAGTAGCTCTGCTATAGGGATATGGCATGGACAGGGATCCAGGGGCATGTCATCGGAGCTTTGCCATCCCAATCACAGTGCCAACACAAGGCATACAGGGTGAGGCATCTTCACTAGGATCACGCATACTCTGATACCAATGTGTAACAGTGCCCCCTAGTCCCGATTCCACATGACACAAATCCACAGCTGCAAGAGACCCAGGCCCCTAAGTGGCACTATAAGTACATATGGTGGTCAAGTGCTCACCATCTCAGGAGTTGGTGGGTCGAGGACAGGCCATGTCAGATGAGCTGACTCCTGAAAGCCAATTTGAATACCCGATGATCTGCTGCCCAACAATCTCACATTAATGTGTAGCTGGGATGTATAATTTTACTGCTTGGTCAGCACCAACAGCACCTTTGTCGGGGACAATAATGCTTACTCCAGACCATATATGCAAATGAGATGTGCACATATCTGAATGGGAGTATGGCAAAGGTGAAGTGAGGAGCTGGTATGTGAGGCACACAGGATGAATCATGTAAATATATCCATGTGCTTGCATGTCCACACCACTGTTATGGCCAGTCGCCTAAGCAACACCCCCAAAGGTGGCAAAGCATGGTAGAAGGCCTGGCTGCTAGAGAACAGACTAACAATACAAACCAGGATCCACTTTGTAAAAAAACAAGCACACAGGCAGGTAAACTTTCAAAAGTAAGAAAGTCTTGGGGGAAAAAAGACCTCAGGATCTCAATGCTGCCAACGCAATGGCCAACAATGCCCACAGCAGGCTCTCTCTCTCTGCTCAAGCTGTCCCAGCTTCCTGTAATCAGGTGTCCTTACATCATCAGTCTTAGAACCCCCCCCCCCCCAGATTTCAAACCACTGGAAAAGGTTTACAAACACCCAACTGAGATCAGAACTATAACTCCAAAGATCATAAGCACATAAATGTAGGCAGAAACAATACATGCACATGCAATAGCAGCACCAGCTTAGCTGAAAATGGGTACACAACAGGTCAGATTCCAACGTCCGGCGTTTCGCCAACACTTCTTCAGGGAAAAAGACCACTCATGCTGAATCAAACTGCCTTACAAAGGTTGCTCAATTTCAAAACATGCCAGCTGCGTTCCATACATCCAGCCAAATGACCCATTTTCAGCTAAGTTGGTGCTGCAGTAGCTGGCCAACTGCGGGTCAACAGCTGCAAGGGCAGTGGCAGAGGAGAATATGGAGACACCTGTAAATATCTGACAACCACAGCTGGGGCCAGTTGTGCAGACAAGCATAGGTATGTGACTTTGCGGAGGAGGGTGGCCGCTGTCCAGACAACAGAATCATGACATGTATTATGTACTCTTGTCCACAAGGATTTCAATGTGCACTGCCAGTTGGAGGTCCTGAAAATTAAGTTCAGGATACCATAGCATCAGTGTCCTGAACTGATTGCATATCTCTGCTGAAAGGCGAGTGAAAGGCAGGAAAGGACTTATAAAAACATGGGAATATGGGTAGCAATGGGGGTGAAAAGAACCCTGGGGTCCATGAGGTGGGCATGTAGAACAGAACGTAGTAACAGGATGCCCCCTATTTCCTTTTTCTTTTATTTCTTTATTGATACCATCTTCCTATGTTTTTTGAGTTATTTGTTCTCTCTCCCCCTTTATAATTTGGTGGTCTAATTTACCCATTTATTGTTGTTGTTGTTTTTTAAATTTCTTTTTCCATTTTATTTCTTTTAGTTCTTGTGAATATTTGGGCACCATTTCTTTTGTCAAAGTGGTTCTTTGATATATCAGTAAATTTTGAATTAAAAAAAAAAAAAACAATCCAGACTTTGAATGCTGACACCAGCGTAGCTTGGCTTTGAAGAGGCAGTCTGTTCCCTCTTCCTAGTCTAACCAGAGATGCCAGAAAAGCACTGAACAAATGAGAGACCTGGATGCCCTCCCCTGCTGACACAATAATTGTAAACAAACTTTCTGATGGCTGTCTGGGTCAAAAGATGATCACATTCTATCTGAGGCTGCCTACCCACATGGAGCGGAGCAGCAGGAGCTGTGCTGTGCTACTGCCTCTGTAACATAGCTACCACAAGGCCTGGTTAATCGCTTATTCTTGCTGATCCACAGGAGCTTCTTGTAGCCATGGGGCCAAGGCTGGTGCTACCATTAGGCAAACTAGGCAGCTGCCTAGAGCACCAGCCCATTGCCACCATAATGGCTTCAAAATCATCTCCGTGGCTGTGTTGAGGTTTTCCTCTTGCATAATCTGCTACTTCCAGTCCCCTCCGATGCCAACTTCCGGTTTATGCAAAACTGGAAATCAGCATCGGAGGGGGAGAGAAGTGGTAGATTGTGCAAGAGAAAAACTGCAACACAGCCCCAGAGATGGTGGCTAAGTGCTACATTGCAGTTTCAGGGCCATTGCCAATGGGTTCAAGCAACAGAATGGAGGGCCTGCCTAGAGCATCTCGAGTCCTTGTACAGCCCTGCAGGGGTCCCAGAGTAAGTTCCCCATTTCCCACTCTCTAATGCTGGACCTGCCACATTCCTTAGTTTATATGTAAAAAACATCACTGGCTATGCATAATTCCATGAATAACTCCCTACCCCTCCCATCATCCTCTTCCCAGGGGTGGCCCAAAGGGGGTGCAGGGCCATGTGCGAAAACTCATTATGGGGCTTCATTTGCATAAGGAGACCAATTTGCATAATAATTGCATAATGTTAATGTGCACTAAATTTTGGTAAACATGCCTCTTAATGAGTGTCTGGACTAAGAAAGACTACCAGATTTCTACATTACTATACTCCAGTGCCAACAGCTAGGCACATTAGGGTGTGCTACAAACACTGCCCATTTAGAACCCATAGCAAATCTGCCGTATCATAAAAGCACTACCAAGACTCATAAAACACCATACCCTACCTATCGAAAGGCAACACTGCAAAAATAAACCAATATATCTCAGAGAATACCAATACATCTCCTACTGGGGAAAGAGAACAAGTGGGACTGTCACATAGAAACTACATGAACAGAATACTGCAGCTTGGTTACACATGCAGAACATAGACCGGTCACCAAACAAAGAACAAGGGATCACAATTTAGAAATAGGAAGACAATAATTAAACTGGGAACCCCAAAAGCCAAACTTGGAATCTATAACAACACTGGAGAAACAAAACTATAAATTAATTTCCTCTTGTACTAAACAAAACGCAAAGATGTTTATTCCAGTTAATAAATTCAAAATAAAAAAGTATTTTTCTACCTTTGTTGTTTGGGCATTTTATTTTTTCAGTTGCAATTACTCCAGTCACTTTCTTCTGATTTCTTTGTGTCTTCTGCTAACTCTCCATTGTCTGCTGTCCATTTGTCCTTTCTTCTCTTTTCTAGTTTTTTCCCATTCTCTCTCTACATCTGCTTTAACATACTGATCTTTCCCCTTTTGCTCTTTCCTCCATTTCTTTCTTTATTCCTTTTTCATCCACTCAAATTTCACCCTTCCATCCTCAATCCCCACTTACTCTCCCAATACCTGCCAATCATAGATTTTTCTTCCTTCCCACACAAAATATCTTTTCCCCTCTTCATCCTCACTCCCCCAGCCCCATCCCATTCTAGTCCTCCCCAATATCAGCTCCCTTCTAGTTCCAGTGCCACCCAGCATCTGCTCCCTTCTAGTCCGATTCTCCCATCACCCCACATCAACCCATTTCCAGTTCTAGCCCCCCCCCCCATCAGTCCATTTCCAATCTTAGCCCCCCATCAGCCATTTCCAATCCTATCCCAGCCCCCCCATCAGCTCCAGGACCATACCTAGACCTGTGAGAGCGGTGCAGCCGCACAGGGCGCAGAGGCTTAAGGGGCGCATTTCAGCTGCCTGCCGTTGCCTGCTGCCACCACTTTTTCTTCTTTCAGCGGTGGCAGACAATGGCAGACAGTTGAAATGCGCCCTTTAAGCCTTCTTGCGGCATGCTAAGCAGGTCTGGTCCCTCCCTCCTCTGATGCGGCGACAGAGCAGGAAGGGACAGATCTGCTTAGCACGCTGGTGACTTGTACATCGGGCCTGCCTCTTCTCTCCCACCACTGTCCAGAAAGTGGCTAGATGGAGGGTGCATGCGCGCTCAATGTGCAAGTCGCACAAGGCACGATTCATGCTCGGTATGGCCCTGATCAGCCCATTTCAAATCCTAGCCCCCATCAGCCCATTTCCAGTCCAAGCCCTCCATCAGCTCATTTCCGGTCCTATTCTAGTCCCCCATCAGCCCACATGCAGTCCAAGCCCCCCATCAGCCCATTTCAAATCCAAGCCCCTATCTGCCCATTTCCAGTCCAAGCCCCCCATTCAACCCATTTCCATTCCTAGCCCCCCATCAACCATGTCCAGTCTTAGCCCTCCCCTCCGAAGAGTCCCGCGCCTGTCTGACTGGTTTTAGAGGGAGCTGGAGAGGTCCCCGCTCACCTCTGTACAGCTGTCGAAGTGAAGAGCCCCGTTTTTCTTCACTTCGGCAGCTGTGTTCTAGCATAGGCCACTGGCGTGCTGAGTGCCGGGAAACAGGAAATGCCCTTTGACCTCTGGGGCGCCAGTAGCCTACACCAGAACACAGCTGCCAAAGTGAAGAAAAACATTGTTCTTCACTTCTGTGGCTGTACAGAGGTGAGCTGGGGCCTGCCGGGAGCCAAACAGCACGTGTGGGATGTTGTTGGTGCAGGGCCTCTGAAGCGCGGGGCACTCTGCAAACAACATTCTTGCACAATGGACAGGCCAGCCCTGCCTCTTCCTTATTCAGGGCTGGCCCCAGGGTGGATAGAAGGTACTGGGCACACAGGGCAAACCTTGCCTTATGCCCCCTCCCCATGAATTTGTTAATTAAACTGAACAACCATGATCATTTGAACATCATCCTTCCAACAATCCTATAAAAATGCATAATTGGATATAGGGTTGCCACCTGGCTCCAGATGCACCTGAAAGGCTTGATCCAGTCCTGGGTTTCACTTGCGATCTTGATTTTCTTATGAAGTGCAATAGAGAAATCAGAGCAACAGGTCCCTGCATGCAATGGGGTAAACCCAGGACTGGATCACGCCGGTCAGATGCATCCGGAGCCAGGTAGCAACCCTAATTGGTTATTATTTAATTAATTTATTTATTTATAGTCTCTTATATACCGCACTATTCAGCATCAGCGCGGTTTACAATAAACAAGGAGTTACACAATTCAACGGTACTTTGTGTTTACAGAAAAAACAGGAAATACAACTCGGATAACAGGGTAATTAATTAATATAACAGACATGATCTCATCCTGGCTTCAGTATTGTGTATGGGAGGTCTGTGGGGTGTCTGTATTGAATTTGTATGTTTGGAAGGTCTGTGGGTAGGTTGTGTTATCTGGATTGTTTAATGGATAAGACAAGAGGAAGAGGTAGTGTTTCAAAGCTTTTCGAAACTGCAAAAGGTCTGGTATTGATCGGATGTTTTGAGGAAGGCTGTTCCAACACCTTGGTGCACAGAAAAAGAAAGCCCTGTCAGTAGTAGTTTTGGTGTATTGTGTTATTGATTTAGGGACTAACAGAGAATTGAGTGATACTGACCTTCTATCCCTATTGAGGGGTGTTGTTTGGATGATATCTGATAATGATGCAGATGAGAGCTCTTTGATGGCTTTGAATGTAATTAGTAAAGTTTTGAAAGTGAGTCTATTTCGTATCGGGAGCCAATGAAGATGTTTTAGAATAGGTGAAATATGTTCTTTCCGGGATGCTCCATGAAGGACTCTTGCTGCAGCATTCATTGCCAATTGAAGTGGATGTAAGGTGGCTTGAGGGAGACCTTGTAATATTGAGTTCGCATAATCAAAATGAGGTATGATTAGCGCCTGATAGATGGTTCTAAAATCGTCTGGCTCTAGCAAGGATCGTAGATGTCTAAGGGAACGTATTTTGTGGTATACTGCTCTTACAATATTTCCTATGTGTGCTTTCATATCCAAGTTCTGGTCTAAAGTGACACCAAGGTATCTGATGGTGGTCTTGGTCTGGAGGTTAGCATCCTTTACTTTCAAAAAGGACGGAGCAGTGAAATTTCGGTTCCGTGTAATGAATAACACCTCTGTTTTTTTGTGTTGGATCCTTAGATTTTGAGATTGTAGCCAGTTGGATACTTCATTTATGCAGTTTGTTAATGGAGTGAGGTCGGGGTTCTCTGTTGTAAAAGGAAAATATAATAGTACATCATCCGCGTATATCATGCAGTTGACTCTAAAGGATCGTATCAGGTTGCATATAGGCTGCATGTATATATTGAACATAAGGGCGGAGAGGGAGGAGCCTTGAGGGACACCTTGTTTTTGATGAAACTGATCTGATGAAGTATCGTTGGATCGTACCTGTTGCCATCTGTCCGAAAGGTAGGATTTACACCACTCGAGTGCTTTATCGGTAATTCCCTTCCCTTTCATTATTAAACTTTGCTTTTTATATATGTGTGTGCCTGTGGTTCCTGCTGGAAAAGGAATGTGGAATGGGTCTGGGTGAAAACCAGATGTTGCAGATCTAAGAAATACCACCTTAAATCAGATCCCTGGAGAATCCGGTTTTTACCTATTTCCTGCGCTGATAGATGGCTCTTCTGAATTTGTGTGGCCGTCAGAACCTATTCTTTTGCTTTGACTACTGCTGCTTTCTGTTGCTGCCAAGAAGCTGCTGCCCTGGGCGACCATTTAGTCATTCCTAATGGTTGGGTCCATCATCCTACCCGTTTCCCAAAATATCATTCCTATGCAAATACGCTTCTGTTGGCTGGAATAAACATTCTCTCTTACCACTACTGGCACCCAGTATGAGCAGCCGCCGTCCACCAGGGGCCGCTCACTCGCTTATCCGTGCGGACCCTGGTAGACGGCTTGCGCTCCTTCCGGACCTCAGAAGCGTGGCGGCCTTAGGAACCGTTGCTTGGAAACAGTACTCACCATAGAAACGGGACGCAGCCGGCAGGAAAGCTGAGAATCTTTGGCTGACCGACGGCGTCAGTCCTTCCGCGTAGTGGTTCTCACCTCTGCACTCTTTGTTGTCACTGGAGCCATGTCGCAGATTATCTGCCAGTGGCTGAACGAGGAGCTCAATATCTCAAAGACTGTGGGTAAGTGCGGCGGCAGAGTCATAATACGCCTGACTGGGGAGTTCGGAGGGAAGGCGGGATCTTCAGCCTGTACAGAAGTGAGCTAAACGGGGCTGAGCTCCCCATCCTTTAATACAGCAGGCCACAGTCAATTACTATTACTGCACTGCCTTCCGGTGTGGGCACGGTCATTGGTTTTCTTCTTGGAGCGGGGCTGGAGCTACAAACGCAGCCTACGGTGCCGACGGCCGACGTTGCAAACAGCTCCTAGTGCTGGGGGTGATTAGTGCCCCATCTCCAGGAGGGCAGAGACCTTGTTATTTCTTTTTGCTGTCTGCTTTGGAGGTGGTGACAGTAATTAAATATTACCGGGGGGGGGGGGGGGGGGGGGGGGCGGCGGCCAAGCCAAGCCAAGCCAAGCCAAGCCAAGCCAAGCCGACCGTATTGTACAGATTGCATAGGCGGTGGGACAGGTGGGCTACCAGGGCCATGGGCCCACAAACATTTTCAGAGTTGCCAAGTTACCCAGTTCCAAGATTAAGATTTTTTTGCCAGTTCTGATTTTAAATTTGCATTGCAATGCAGTATGGTATTTGTAGTCTCTGATTTTTGCCCTTGAAATCGGTGCTACATGTTTCAGGATGTCAGAAATCTAGGACTGTCTGAAAATCTCACTCTTAGAACTGGGTAACTTGGCAACTCTGCATTGCCTTGTAGTGTTTATGGATCTCTGCTTTCATTAGATGTGTTATTACTGTCACTACCAAAATGCATCAAGAGGTGATATAAAACCAGAAAATAGGTCACTCAAATAGCTCCCTTATCTATAATAATAATATTGATAATCATATATACCTGCTCAGCTACTTTAAAATCATCCAGTACAATCACCCCCAGAACAGAAGAACTTGTATTCCCTGTATCAGGAATGCCAAATTCCAGTCCTGAAGGATTTTAAACCAGTCAGCTTTTTGGAATATCCCTCATGATTATAATATACATGAGATATATTTATATGCAAGGCCCCATTGTATTCAAATATATCTCATGAATATTCATTAGGATCATCCTGAAAGTGAGACTGGTTTTTAGCCCTTCAGGCTGGAGTTTGACATCCCCTGGTCAATACTATACATCTCCATCCACAGGAAAACTTCACCCCCTGATACTATACTTCTCCCTTGGGTTTTTGTAGGCCATATATAGGGTGGCCTAAAAAAAGTGAGAACATCTCGTAGCATATAGGTTATTTAAAACTTCAAAAAGACAGATGTAAATGATTGACAAATTAAAAGAAAAAAGATGGCCACTGGAAATTGTCAAAAATAAAGACGCTATATAGCTTAAAAAGGTAAATAAGTAAAGTATTTAAGCTTTTAATTTACGAGATGTTCTCACTTTTTTGGGCCACCCTGTATATGACGCTGTATTTTTTATCCCTTAAGTCTTAGCTGCCATGCTCTAGACCAGGTGTTCTTAACTCAGTCCTCAAGACATATCCATCTAGTCTGGTTTTCAGGATATAAAGAATGAGTATGCATAGTATAGATTTGCATGTACTTCCTCCTTTGTATGCAAATCCGTCTCATGTATATTCATATGCATTATGGATATCCTGCAAACAAGATTTGTTGAGTATGTTCCAAGAATTGGGTTGAGAAACACTGCTCTAGACTATTCCTCAAGCTTCACTAAATCCTTCCTCATATTTTCCACACCTTCTAGGGTGCTTCTACGCTGTTGCAGATTTTGTTATCAACCACAAAATGTCAAATCTTTCCTGAGAGCTGTTCCTGGATGTTGCTTATAGAAGTGTTGAACAGAACCAATCCAAGGACTGATTCTTGTGGCACATCACTTGTAATACCCCTTTCTTGAGAGTGTACTCCATTTATTACTTTTATTGTCGCTTCCCACTCAACCATTTCCTAACCTAATCATTTTAGGGCTTCTATACCAAGTTATAAATCATCTCTGAAGAACTGTACCACATCTAGCCCTTCCCTCTAATCCAGGGGTTCTCAACCTAGTCCTTGGAATACAGCTAGCCAGTTAGGTTTTCAGGATAACCATAATGAATATTCATGAAAGAGATTTGCATCCACTACCTCCATTGTAGACAAATATCTCTCTTGCATATTCATTATGGTTATCTTGAAAACCTGACTGGCTAGATGTGTCCCAAGGACTGGGTTGAGAACTCCTGTTCTAATCCAGCAGTGATTTTCATAGTGTGCTTCCAGTCTGGTTCCCAATCTCCCTTCCCCTAGCACCATCCCAGTCCCTGGTAACTATATCCCAGCTGCTTCAGTCCTACCATAGTGACCAGTGCACATTCCTATCCTTCCACAGAGCAGAATTCCTGACCCTCATAGTCCTCTTTCTCTTCCCCTTCCCCCTGTCTTCACTCCAGCCAACTCAACCCAATTTTCCTCTCTTCACTCCAGCACCCCCCCCCCCCCCCCACCTCTAGCCAAACTTCAGTTGTTGATCCTCGCACAAGATTTCTGATCCTTGGTCCCTAGCCCTTCTTATCCCACAGGCATAGTGTTTCATTTTGCTAATGCATGATTCATTTTAAAATAGCATGAAATCAACAAAATTAGTTGTGTCACTTGTATCCAATATTTAAACACCCTAATTAATTGGCATTGTTTGTCATTTTGATTCTGAACTGCTGGTTGGCAAGGAGGATTGTCTCCTTCCTGTGGTACAGAAGAGTTCTATATGGAACATCCTCCCTCCGTTCCTCCCTCCCTCCATTAAGAAACTCCCTCTGCAGTATCCCTCCCTTCCTGTACCTGGGTAAAGTCAAGTTCCCTCCAGGAAATTCCAGTCCTCAACCTCCATCTTTTCCATCTGACAGAAGGTCCTAGCCATTGGCATCCTAATTTCTAACCCCCCAGAGGAAGAGTCAAGCCTGCCCACTCTGGGGCATTTCTAGTCCCTCTCACAGTCCCTCTAAAAAATGAAGAGTCAAGCTACTCTCTCCAAGATGTCAGCACACCCTCCTGATAGCTTCCTCACCTGTTTCTCCGGAATGGATACTCATTATTGTGGCTGTCCCCTTATTTGTCAGTAAGAAGCATTATAGAACCCTTATTCTAGTAGACATGTGTGCTCCAACTATGAGCAGCATTGTCTAGGGAGCTTACTTAGGGAGGAGGGAGGGATGACCCAGCAAGGTCTTTACTTCAGTGAGGGGTGCAAATGCCCTATGTGGGGCTTGTTGGGACCACAGGGGGGAGGAGAGGAAAGGAAATTCTTCTTATTAACTGGCCCTCTTTAACCCACAAGCTGCAATTGCTCATTGCTTTCCCAATGGTAATAGAGGAGAGAATACAAAGGGGTTCAGAATGAACACAACAATACAAACCTAATGACAAAACAACATAAAAGCACAAATTGAAACCTTTTTCATGTGCATCCCTATGTGGTTGCAGTGGTGTGACTCGTGCAATGCCAGCTGGTCCTCTGAGAGCAGTACTTAATCAAGCAACTGAATCAACAGTACCGTTTCAGATTTTCTTCTGAAATCATGCTCCCGATTATGGCATTGCTATTTTAACAAGTACTAATTTAAGAAATATGATATTACTTGCTAGCTTCCTTTGAATCACTTACCTGGCCACCACTCTGCACACCTCCTGCCTAGCCATGTGCTCCAGACTTTTTCTTCTGAAAACACTTTATAAAAAGCTAAAAGTCATTTACTTTCATATAGTTTACTTTTTTGAACTTTTCATTAAAATGTGTCTATAACCCAAGTTCTTCTTCAAAATCCTTTGAAGCCTAAAGAAAATGTTTTTCTTTCCTTATCATCCTGCTAGATTAGCCCAGATGAGTAGGTTATGGTTCCCAGGCAACAGGTGGAGGGAGCCTTGAACAGCTTTCACTGATATCATTATTTGGAGTCAAGTAGCAGCCTAGTTGTTAGGGCAGCAACCTGGAACCATAAAAACCACAGTTCAAATGCCACTCCTTCGGCAAGTCACTTAAACCTCCATTGCCTCAGGTACAAATTTAGATTGTAAGCCCTCCAGGGACAGGGGAATAATACCTAGGCATCTGAAAGGAACTCGCCTTGAATTACCACTTGAAAGGTGTGAGCTAAATTCTAATAAATAATAAGTAAAATAATATATGAAGTGGAGCAATAGCCTCATACCTAAGAGACCAGGGTTTTATTTCCACTGGCACTCCTTGTGACTTTGGGAAAATCACTTTACCCTCCATTGCCTTGGAAGAAAAGGCCTGACAATCTACTTCCAGTCATAGCTTGCCAAGAAAAACCAGGGGCTGCTGGGTCACAAGGAGTCAATATTGACTTGATGACACTTAAAAAAAATAATAGTAATACATTCTGGTGCATCTCTGAGAGAAGCCAGTATGTGTCTACCTCCTGCGGGTGGCAAGGTGTGTGGATTAGTGCCATAGTGCATCACACCATGGTGCAATGGCCTTAGGATTCTGAAGGGCCTAACAGTGCTGTAGCAAGGGTGCACCCTTGACTGTTTGAGTGAACAGTTGCCCAGGATCCAGTACCATTTCCCACAGATTACAAGCGTTTGATGGGACTGAAGAGGAGTAGGAGATCCCACAGGGTTCCTGAAAGAGGTCTGTAAATTGGACCCAGGCCCTCCTTCCCTCCTGCTGTCCTTATCTGCATGCCCTAGATTTTTTTCTGAATTTTCCTCTTTTCTTTTCCCTTTTGTTTTCAATGGGAAGCTTTTGGATCTGCTGCTTTTGATAAAGCAGCTTCAAACTTTAAAAATAAAACCACAGGCTTGCTTGGCAGCTAGACCTCCCTTCTCAGGTTTCTTTGGTCATCCAGCAGGCCTTGGTTTTCCCTTTTCAAGACTTCTTTTTTGCAATGGCCTTACTTGTTTTTTTGATGTGTTTTTTTCAGTCTTTTTCTTTAACATTGAAGCGGCAGTTTTCAGCCATGTGGCCCGATGCAGTCTGCGGCCCTAGCTGTTATTTTACCATGGTGGCTGCTGCCTTTTGCCCCTGTTATGGGTGCCAAGCCTGGGACATCATATTTTGGCATTCTGGGACCTCCCATGGGCGGTTCAATGCCGTTTCTGTGGCTGCTGCTGCTCCTTTCTCTTTCTTTTCTTTTTCCTGCCGGTGAGCATTGTAGCCACTTCAGGTGGTGGCTTGGTTCTTATGGAGGTGGAGCATGGCGAGGTGGCCTTAGCCACAAACCCAGTGGCCTCCTAGGGGCCATACTTGTCAGCAAACCTGTGCTGCAGCTCCTGAAACATCCCATGGGCTTATTCAGTCTGACAAGCTGCTTGGTAGCCACCTTCATGGGCAGTTGGAGAGGTCACAGCCCCTGCTTCGCACTTGCACTCCTCCATCCTTCTGGGAGCTCAACCTTTTTCCCTATGGGGTTGATTAAAGGACCTGGTGAAATCCCGGTTATCTATAAGGTAAGTCTGGCTTTCAGGTGGGTGTAGCAGGTTGGTTCCTGGTGGATCCAGTGATCTGCTGTATTTATACTTCTTCCTGATCATATACAGCATAACAGGATTTTATGGAGAAAATCCCCAAACCTGGTCCTTGGGTTCCTATGGTCTTGTATTGGCAGTTCCCTTGACCCCAAAGCAAGTGGAATCAGCCCTTCAGGACTTCTGGGTTGGGAGTCCTGTTCACAGCTGTGTCTAAAGGTATGACTATCTAGGTGGAGAAAGGTGCTGTACTCCAAGGATCTGTCTTGGGTCCGTTCCTTTTCTCTCTATATACCCAGTACCTTGGTGCACTCATCTCTTCCCATTGCTTTCAATAAAATCTGTATGCTGATGACTCCCAGATCTACCTCTCTACGCCTGAACTCTCTCTGGCAATTCAGACCCGGATCTCTGCCTGCCTTTCTGACATTGCTGCCTGGATGTCTCACCACCGCTTGAAATTGAACATGGCCAAGACTGAACTTCATATCTTTCCCCCTAAAACCTCCCTTCCTCTTCCTCCTTTCTCAGTCTCTGTGGCTAGCTCTGTACTCCTTCCTGTTTCCTAGGCCCGCAATCTGGGGGTTGTCTTTGACTCCTCTCTCTCTTTCACACATCCATCTCGTAGCTAAGACCTGCCATTTCTTTCTCTATAACATCAGCAAAATACGCCCTTTCCTTTCTGAACACACTACTAAAACACTTATCCACTACTTAATCACCTCCCGTCTTGACTACTGTAACCTACTCCTCGCTGGTCTCCCTTTGAATCATCTCTCTCCCCTTTAATCTGTTTAACACTCTGCTGCGTGGCTAATCTTCCGCCATCCCCGTCATACCCATATCACTCCTCTTCTCAAGTCACTTCACTGGCTCCCCATCAATTTCTGCATCCAGTTCAAACTTCTCCTGCTGACCTATAAATGCATTCACTCTGCGGCTCCTCAGTATCTTTCATCTCTTATCTCTTCTTATAACCCCTCTCGGGAACTCCGCTCTTCTTTCAAACTGCTTCTATCTATGCCCTTCTCTCTTACTGCTAACTCCAGACTTCACTCCTTTCACCTTGCTGCACCTTACGCCTGGAACAAACTACCTGTATCTGTACGCCAGGCACCCTCTCTAAGTCTCTAACCCTCTTCAAATCCAGGTTGAAAGCTCACCTCTTCGCTGCTGCTTTTGGATCTAGACTCACCTGATCTCCTTTTTCTCTCCCTGTTTTACCCCTGCCTACATCTTCTGTGTCTTGTTTTACCCCTGCCTACACTTTCTGTGTTTTGTGTTGTGTCCACTAGATTGTAAGCTCTGATGAACAGGGATTGTCTCTTATGTGTCTGTGCAGTGCTGCGTACGACTGGTAGCGCTATAAAAATGCTGAGGAGTAGTAGTAGTAGTAGCATGTGAGATGTCTCGTTTGGGGGGGGTTGAGATCCTTAAGAAGGACTTGGCATTAGCTGCCATTGGCTCTCAGACAGTGTCATGTACACAACTAGAAGCTAGCCCTCAAATGAGGGTCCAGTCCTCTGTGGTAATCTCGAGGCTCCAGCCATATGGCTATGGCCCAGTGTTTTACAAGGTTGCAGGTTTGTAAGAACATAAGATACCGGGCAAAAGCAAGGGTTCATCAAGCCCAGTATCCTGTTTCCAGCAGTAGCCAATCCAGGTCACAAGTACCTGTCAAGTTCCCAAAAGGTATACAGATTCCATACTGCTTGTCCAATAGATTATGGACTTTTCCTCTTATATCTGAACAAATAGAGGTGACCTACATGGAGCAGTGGGTATACACCTAAACAAAGGCATGGGGAGGGGTGACCTGCACGGAGCGGCAGGTGCACCTACTCTTGCTGCCTTGCTGGTGAGACTAGATGGACCATGCTGGTCTTTATCTTCTGTGATATACTATGTTACTATGAGATGGATCGATACAATAACAGCAGCTATAGATGCCACTCTATCAAAAATGAGCTGCCTGACTGAAGACCGAACACAGTTTAGAACCAAAAGGTTGCCATGAGGCGACACCAACTCAATAGCACTTAACAACAACAGCTAAAGACTTCAAAGAGCTTGTCATCCTCTTGGAACCTGAAGGTTAGAGGAGATAAAAATAACAGCAGAAAGGTTTTGTCTAAGAAAATAAAAAATTCCCTTCTGCAAATGGCTACAAAATTAAATCAGTTGCCAAAGCAACAGAAAACATTATCTAGTAAAAATAAAATTAGCCCACTTAAAAATAGAAATAGTTCCCTGCAAGGTCACACTCAGACACAATGGTTTCCCTGCTCCCAGTTGTTCAAACAGTGCCTTACTCTTATCCTTAGATCGAGGGGGAAATGGCCTAGTGGCTACAAACTCACTATCTCATGGACAAGATGACTGTGGAGGAATTGGATTGGGTTAGAGTCACCACGGATGCTAGCTTGATGTGTTGGGGTTGCATTGTCTATGTCAGTTTGTTCAGGGGTAGTGGTACACTCAGGAAGCTTCGATCGATAGACTACAGACCAGAGTGATCCTCTTGCCTCTGGAAGGGTTTTTGGTACCTCCTAGAGGTAAAGGGGTCAGCCTTTTCTTAGACAATGCCACTACATGTCAACAATAGCGCTATAGTGGCCGCAGAGGTGGCAGAGCTTTGTCGTTGGGCAGAGGCTTATCTGGTGATTCTATAGGCAGCCCACATATCAGGCCTTGTCAACTTGCAGGCCATTTTGTCTTTCTTACAGTCCGGGTTGCAACAAGTTTTAGCTATGAACTCTTTTTCAGGTGGTGGCTCTTATGTGCTACCAGGGGTGTGCTCAGGAAATGTCCTTAGTGGTGTACCTGCTTCCTCAAGGGGGTGAAGTAGATCTGTCTGCTTATGCGTCCAAATGTTCCGCAGTGGGATCTTTCTCTGTTGTGGAAGGCCTTTCTCAAGGATTTGACCTTAAGGATGGTATTCCTGGTGGCTGTTGCATGTGCCAGAGCTACTGGCTTTATCCTGTAGGGGAACCTTTTTTGGTTATCTCAACAATGTCTGTTTCTCTGAGGATGGTACCATCCTTTCTCTCAAAGGTGCTATCTTTCTTTCATCTTAATCAGTCTGTGACCCTGCCTTCCTTCTTAGAGCAGGACCTTCAGACATATCTCTTGTTGCATCTGTTGGATGTGAGGAGGGTATTAGTGAAGTATCTGGAGCTTATTAATATCTTCTATAAGTTGGACCATCTCATTGTCCTATTCAGTGGTCCAAAGAAAGGACAGGTATTGACCAAGTCCTGTATTGCCCACTTAGTTAAGGAGGCTATTAGTTCAGCCTACCTTCTGCATGGGAAATGCATACTGGAGGAAGTCAGAGCTCATTCCATGAGGGCACAAGCCTCCTCCTGGGCAGAGTCTTACTTGGTGTTTCTGGAGGACATCTGTATTTCTATTAGTCTTTGCCCAAAAAGGATCTTTTCATGGGTTTCAGCCTACTTAGTATTCAATAGGAGCCTCCACATGGGCTGGCAAGCCTTCAAAATGTGATTCATGGATCTCTTCTGAGGGATGGGCGGTTAATGGATGCTTTCAGCTGGTTTGCTTGAAATGCCCTCATACTCGCCTTTTGATCCTAGTGGTCCATAAACTGAGATATGCTCTAGAGTTCACGGGCCTCTTTGACCCATCTTTGTGGAGTCTTCTTGTGGTTCTTTTCCCAAGAGAGTAGTGTTTGATGTAACAAATTAGCACCTTCTGCTGTTGCAGACTATTTCACTTGTAGCCCCTGCCCAACAAGGTCAAGGACGATACTCTTCTTCCTTCCTGGTATAAAAAAGAGGTTTTCCTGGCCCTTTTTTGGACCTATAGATAGTCAGTGCCAGGCAAAGGGCGCCCCAGTTCTGCATGGACTTTGTGTGGATCCAGTGTGTAGGATATCTGTCCTCCTAGGACCGTTCAGAGGTATACGTCCATATTACTATCCAGGAGTATCCTAAGCTGTTTCTCCACAACTGCATCCTGAATTGCCTTTTTTTATTTCATGCCCTGTGCTTGCATTGGCCATACTCCATCACATTCTTTTGGGATTTAGGACAATTGTTGCTGGTTGCTCAAATGTATAATTGTAATTTATGTGGTTGATGTGCACCCCTCCCTCAAATCAGACTGTAATCTTAAATTGTTCTGTACATACTCCGTTGTTTTTTCCACCAATAGACCGCTGCTGATCGCTGGAAGTAGCGGCATACAAATATATACCAAATAAATAAATAAATAAATTGTAGAGTCTTCCTGCATATTCCAGCAATGCACATTCTCCATTTCCTTATTGACTCGTGAGTCAGTCCGCTTCTTGGAAGAGTCTTGGGTGGGTGCATCCTGGGGGTGTCTGGTGTGTAGAGGTGTAGGCATGGCTAATAGAACACCCCAAGGGAATTCTAGTTCCCACCCGGAGCTTGGAGTGTCTGGGTGTTTGTTCTGTACATGCTTGGGTAGTGTGTTTTTTGTCCAAAATGTTTGCTCAGGCTATGTTGTAGCTCTGGAATTTTTTCTTGCAGGCACCTATGATGTGGGTCTACTTGCAGCTTCCGAGTTTGATGCCTTTGACTCTGGAATGGGTCCTTTGGGCCAGGGTGTGCATGCACTTTCTATGGAATTACCTTTGGACTTATGAGTCTCTGACCCCACTCGTTAACTTATCTTCTTTCTCTTCCCTGAAAGGTCAAGGAGCAATTGGCTTGATGGCTGCTGACTTATCCTCTGATGGATGAATTTCCTCTGGAGACGTTACCTTGGGTGATAGTTACTGTGAATGCCAGTCTTCTGGGCTGGCACATTGCATCTGGGTTTCTACAGGGGCGCTAGTCCCCTCAGGAAGCTTCTTGGTTAGTCAACAGACTAGAGGTCAGGACAATTAGCCTGGCTTTAGTGAAGTTTCAGGCCCTCCTGGGTGGCTAAGAGGTCAGAGTGTTTTCAGTCAGGGTCTCAGCAGTGGGGCATCTCAATGAATGAGGCGGTTTTTACAGCGCTGCAGTGGCTGCAGTTGTAGATGGACCTTGGTTGTTCACTGGAGGTTCGTCTGACGACTTTGTCAGCAGCACATAAAGTGAGAGCAGTGTGTAGATCATCTATTCAAGTCTGGTCATGGCAATTCCCGATAAGTGGGAATTAAGCACTTGGGCATTCAGTTTTATTTTGCAGATGTGGGACCTGCTGATGTTCGTTCTGCTGTCCATGCAGGGGAATGTTGAGGTAAAAACCTGTTTAGTTGTGGGAAGGATCCACAGGTTTAAATGTCCTTCTTCTAGCATGACCCCCCCCCCCCCCATAGGGCTTTTGTAGATCTCTCTCTTTTGGTTCTTGGGGCTGATGCAGAAAAGTGCACTGCCTGCCTTTCAGCACAATTAATTAATCAACAAAATATCCTCCTAAGATTATGGAAAGGGAAACATAAAATACCAGTCAAAAAAGCCCTTCCAAAGTTAACAACAAAAAATACACAAGTGTATCCAAATCTCTAAGGACCCCATTTAGCATAGGCATCTATGTGATATTTTTGAAGAATTTTCTGCAGAAGTGTGGGCACCAAATGTAGAAAGAGATTTATATCTAAAGTAATTATGGTACAGATGCCAGTGCTAATGGCAGTGCACAGCCCATGTAAATCTATTCAAATTCGATGATAATTAAGCAATTAGAAAATGGGCAAAAGCCGACAGTTGCCCAAGAGCCCATGGTTTGGAAGGATGTATCTTTGAAGGATACTAGCAAATCAGGGAAGTTAGGGTATCCCGATAGAGAGGTTCCAATAAAGGTAAAAATAACACAGGTACCTTTAAATAAAAATTAGATCGAGTTGAAAGATTCCAAATTACCCCTGTCATAAAAGACAAACTTTGAAAAATCTGTATGCAAATTCTAGAAGACTAAAAAATAAGATGGGAGAGTTAGAATATATTGGTTAGAAATAATTGGCATCTCAGAGACCCAGTGGAAGGAAAATAACCAATGGAACACTATATACTAGGCTACAAACTATACTTGATACCAGGCTACAAACTATATCGCAATGAGAGGGTAGATCACATAAGTGGAGGGTGGTACTATATGTTAAAGAGGGCATTGAGACAAACAGGATAAAGATTTTGCAGGAAACAAAATACACTGTAGATTCTCTATGGATAGAAATTCTATATAAAAAAAGGAAGGGAATGGTATGGGGGTCAGGGCCGGCCCGTCCATTGAGCAAGAATTTTTTTTTGCACAGGGCCCTGCGTTTCAGGGGGCCCCGCGCAAAGAACATTTTGCTTTTTTAAAAATTAAATAAAAAAAAAAAAAGCTGGCTGCTGCCGCAGTGGCAGCGGCGGAATGGAGTGTCCCGTGGGGCCCCCTCTGCCCAGCTGAGCTCTCCTGGCCTGGCTGAGCCCCTCTGCGCCGGCTTTCAGATACGTGAAGGGAGAGTGTCTCCCTCGCGTCTCTGTAAAGCCCGCAGGGGCTGATGGGAAATTTCCCATCTGCCCCTGCGGGCTTAACAGAGACGCGAGGGAAACACTCTCCCTTCGCGTATCTAAAAGCCGGCACAGAGGGGCTCAGCCGGGCAGAGGGGGCCCTGCGGGACACTCCATTCTGCTGCTACCGCAGCGGCAGCAGCAGCAGCAGCCAGCTTTTTCTTTTTCTTTTTTTTTAATTTTCCATGAGCCGATAGGGGGGGGGTTAGGACTGGTAATGGGCTATGGTGGGGTTAGGACTGATAATGGGCTAGGGGGGGGGGCTAGGACAGGAAATGGGCTGATGGGGAGGGGTTAGGACTTGAAGTGGGCTGATGGGGTTAGGACTGGTAATGGGCTGTGGGCTGTTTGCGGGGGGGTTAGGATTGGTAATGGGCTATGGGGGGGTGAAGACTGGTAATGGGCTGTGGGCTGATGGGGGCTGTCTGGAAATGGGGTGATGGGGTTAGGACTGGTAATGGGCTATTGGGGGGTTAGGACTGATAATGGGCTATGGGGGGCTAGGACAGGAAATGGGCTGATGGGGAGGGGTTAGGACTTGAGGTAGGCTGATGTGGTTAGGACTGGTAATGGGCTGTGGGCTGATGGGGGGGGGGGGGTTAGGACTGGCAATGGGCTATGGGGGGCTGCCTGGAAATGGGCTGATGGGGTTAGGACTGGAAGTGGGCTGATGGGAGGTTAGGACTGGTAATGGGTTATTGGGGGGGCTTAAACTGAAAATGGGGTGATGGGGGGTTAGGACTGGAAGTGGGTTGATGGGGGGCTAGGACTGGTAATGGGTTGGGGGATTGCTAGGACTGGAAATGGGCTGAGTGGAAGGGGAGGCTTGAACTGCAAATAGCTGATGGGGAGGGGGTTTGGAATGGAAATGGGCTGTGAGGGAAGGGAACTAGGACTGAAAATGAGCTGATGGAGCAGCTAGGATAGGACTGGAAATGGGCTGTTGGGGGGAGCTAAGATTGGAAATGGGCTGTGGTGGGGGCTTGAATTGAAATGGACTCATGGAGGGGCTAGAACTGGAAGTAGGCTCATGGGGGGGCTTGGACTGGAATTGGGCTGAGTGGAGGGGAGCTAGGATTGGAAATGAGCTGATGAAGGGACTCGGACTGGAAATGGATGGGGGAGCTAGGACTGGAAATGGGCTGATGGGGGGCTAGGACTGGAAATGGGCTGATGCAGGGACTAGAAGGGAATGGATGCTGGGTGAGACTGGAACTAGAAGGGAGCTGATGTTGGGGGAGGATTAGAACGGGATGCGACTGGGAGAGTAAAATGGAGAGGGGAAAAATATTTTGTGTGGGAGGGATGAAAAATCTACAATTGGCCGGGTATTGGGAGAGTAAGTGGGGATTGAGGATGGAGGGGTAAAATTTGTGTGGATGAAATAGGAATGAGGAAAGAGCAAAAGGAGAAAGATTAGTATGTTAAAGCAGATGTAGAGAGAGAGAATGAAAAAAAAACTAGAAGAGAGAAGAAAGGACAAATGGACAGCAGACGATGGAGAGTTAGCAGAAAACATGAAGAAACCAGAAGAAAGTGGCTGGAGCAATTGCAACTGAAAAAAAATGCACAAAAGGTAGAAAGATATCTCTTTATTTTGAATTTATTAACTGGAATATGAAAGCTCTGGGAAATGTGCATCATTAACGTCTGCGCTTTGTTTGGTACAAGAGGAAATTAATTTATAGTTTTATTTCTACAGTGTTGTTGTACATTCCAAGTTTGGCTTTTGGGGTTCCCAGTTTAATTATTGCCTTCCTGTTTCTAAATTGTGATTCCTTGTTTGGTGATGGTCTATGTTCTGCATGTGTAACTGAGCTGAGGTATTCTGTTTATGTAATTCCTATTTGACATTGCCACTTGTTCTCTTTCCCCAGTATTCTCTGAAATGTATTGGTTTAATATTTGCAGTGTTGCCTTTTGATAGGTAGGGTATGGTGCTTTGTGAGTCCTGGTAATGTTGTCAGGATACGGCAGGTTTGCTATGGGTTCTAAATGGGCAGCGTTTGTAGTAGTTCCTAATGTGCCTGGTGGTTGGCACTGGATTATAGTAATGTAGAAATCTTTTAGGGGTATGTTTACTAAAACCCCGGTAATGTGCGGGCCGCGCTAGTGTGCGGGTGCCATATAAGGAGTGGGCGTGTCAGGCAGAAAAAAAGCAAAACCGGGATTAATCATGCGCTAATGTGCGCGGCGCTCATGTGTGCCCCGCACATTAGCGCATGAGAAAGCTGCACGGGAAGCATAAGTGGCGCGTAGATGCACAAGCACAGGAACAGAGCCACAGTACAATGGTTAAGACACTGACCAATGGTGCAGGGATCAGGGGTTCAATCCCCCACTGTGCCCAATGAAGAAGGCTGACTGAGGCATTACTTTAGGAGGCATTTTAATATTGGGCGGCATAAGGCGGTGCGCTGATGCATAAGCACAGGAACAGAACCACAGTACAATGGTTAAGACACTGAACAATGGTGCAGGGATCATGGATTCAATCCCCCACTGTGCCCAATGAAGAAGGCTGACTGAGGCATTTCCTATTATGGGGAAGATTGCTTTAGGAGGCATTTTATATTTTATTTTAATTACTAGCAAATTACTACTAGCAAACGCACTCTCAAAGCGTGTTAACATAAGGCGCCCCATAAGGCACATTTTAAAGTGCACTGTCCGCCAAGGCACCCTAGAATGTTGCTTATAGGGCGCTTTATAGGGTGCCGTATGAGGTACCGCAAGGTCATAGCAATGTTTATGATGGCAGCACTGTGCAGTTTAAGGAATGAAAAGCATAAGTAGGTGCGCTGACATGCAAGGAGGAGCAGCAGTGGAGCACAATGGTTAAGGCACTGACTGCTGATACAGGGGTCATGAGTTTGCTCCCCAGTGTGCCTAATACGTAAGGCTGGCTGAGGCATCAGCTTTGCAATGTATGTATTTTTTCCTGCAGCACTTTAGTTGTATCTTATTAATTGCTGCCAGCAAACAGGCCCTCACGTGCCGTAATTGAAGGTGCCGCATAAGGCACCCTATAAGGCACTCCATAGGGCACATTATAAAGTGCACTGTCCGCCACGACACCCTAAAATGTCCCCTATAGGGCACCCTATAAGTTGCTCCACAGGATAACGTATAGTGCACCTTATATGGACGGTAACCATAAGGTAACCTATAGGGCGCCCTATAAAGCGCCCTCTGAGGCACCTTATGGGTACAGTACGATGAGGGTGTTTTTGCTGGCAGCAATAATGTACATTAAAAAAAGATAATGCTTTGGGCAGCCCTATCAAATAACTCCACTGTGGGTTTGAACCCACGACCTCTGGCTCCACAGGCAGTGAAGTAACCATTGTGCTACAGCTCTGTAGCTGCTAGCAAGCCCCTGGCTGGCTGTAGAGGGAGTGCACGTCACCACACAGACAGTCTGCTGTGGTCACCAGGATAGGGTTAGCCCACCCATACCCATGATGCACTGCACATGCAAATCAGCTGTCCACAGATAAACACAAGATGGGGTATGCACCCCCACAGCACCTCGGCCTGGTAGGGGGAACTGACCATGTGCACCCCCACAGCACCTCGGCCTGGTAGGGGGTACTGACCATGTGTTTTACTGGCACAGAGTAGCTACACACCATCACATTGTGCGGGTACTGTGCTCACCCTGAGGGTGTGGTGAGGTGCCCAGCACCAGGTTCACAGCACCTTCCATGTCTGAAAGAGGCCATGCTGGAGGTCTAAAGCAGTGTTAATGTGTGAGATAGGGTAGTTTCTGCCAAAACACCTTGGATATATCTGTCTGTTTCAGTCAGGTGTAGCCCCTATGGACCCCTAGGAGGATTATGTACCACCACCCTCCTCTTCCAGGGCTGAGGGTGGTAAACAGGGTCTCCCATCAACAGATCCACATTCTACCTCCCTGCAATGGTGGCAGTAGAGGGGACCATCAATCCCTGTCCTGCTGGGGAACAGACACCCTACAGGGCAGTCAATGGAGTTGGAGACCCCTGCCTTACACCTCTGGTTTTCTGGATATCCCTAATGAATATGCATGAGATATATATGCATTAGAGATATCCTGCCAACCTGACTGGTTTGTGGCCCTCCAGGGCTGGATTTGGAGACCCCTGCCTTACACCTCTGTCATTTAAGATTGTGAGTGGGCAAGGTGCAGATGTCCAAGACATCAAAAAGGTTAGATAGAATGTGTCACATTCCTCCGCACTTCTCACCACCACCAAAATATTGTCTATTAGACAACTTTTTGGTGGTGGTGAGAATCGAGGAGGAATGTGACACATTCTATATACCCTTTCGATGTCTAGGACATCTGCACCTTGCCCACTCACAATCTTAAATGACAGAGGTGTAAGGCAGGGGTCTCCAAATCCAGCCCTGGAGGGCCACAAACCAGTCAGGTTGGCAGGATATCTCTAATGCATATATATCTCATGCATATTCATTAGGGATATCCAGAAAACCTGACTGGTCTGCGGCTGTCCAGGACCAGGGTTCCCCACCCCTGGTCTATACAGTGTGTGGTGGCTGCAAACACCTTCCACAGCCCACACTGCCAGCACTGTTGCCAGTATTGGCCTGCCAATGTGCATAATGAGGAGCAAGGTACCATGGGTATAGCCCAGACAGGGTGGCCTGGCCAGGATGCATCTGCACAGGGCATAGGGCACCTGGTATAGACAGACACACCCCTGGTATAGACAGACACACACTCCCACACCTATGCCAGCATTGTGCTACTATAGAGGAGTTTAGCAGTCCTGCCCACCACACCAGTCCTGGGCACAGTACAGGCATGGATATGCTACGCAATACTGTTGGGGGTCACTCCCCAGGGTGGTAAACACTGTCAGAGACCAGACCTGAAGCACACACCGCAGACATCAGAAAGATTGATATGATGGAGCTCAATGAGCAAACTGTGCTTAACGTAGGACTTGCTATCTGCCAGTAATCATAGGAAACGTTTGATAGGTGTGTACCGTATACCCAGGTGTAGGGTGGCATTGCTAAGGTATGCAAGTGCTAGTATTGGGAGATGCACGCAGGGCCCAGTGTCCTGCCTCTCCAGGAGGCATTGGCCAATGGGGCCTGTGGGTGTGGGTGTGGGTGTGGGTGTGTCTGCCCCTGTTGGCGGCTGCTTTACGGCAGAGGTTCCCAACTCCAGTCCTGGTGTGCCAAACACTGTTCAGGTTTTCATGCTGTCCCTCATGAATATACATGAGATACATCTGCATACCATGGGGGTGGTGCATAGATATGCAGCACAGGCATCTTTATTAGAGGCAGCATGGAACCTGAATGGTGTGGGGCCCTCCAGGACTGCATTTGGGAGACTCTGCTCTAGGTAATGTGCCTGTTTATGGTGTCTGTGCTCGGTGGGGTAAAATATAGGCGTATTAACCATGCGTATGTTCTCAGCAATAAAGGTTTGTCCTTACTATCACGGTTTAGTTGTGGGAAAAATATGTGGACTGGATTGGCAGGAGCCCCAGCTGGGCTTTGAATCTGTGACCTTCTGTTCTTGCACACACTGTCTGTGTGCACTGCACCACCATGTTGCCACAGATATGCTGCATTCCCTGGGGAGTCCATGACTGTACATCCGACAGGGCCTGTTTGTTGCAGTGCACAGCACCCACCTGGACAGGGCTAGGCCATGGTCTGCTGTGGTCACCAGCTGCTGGCACCTCCACCACCAGTACCGCTCCATCCTTAGATTGGAGACAGCATAAACCCTGAAGGATTTTTGGCCCTCCAGGACTGCATTTGGGGTCATCTGCTCTAGGTAATGTGCATGTTTCTGGTGTCTTTGCTCTGTAGGGTAAAATAGAGGTGTTTGAGCCATGCTTATGTTCTCTGCAATACAGGTTCTTTTTTACTATCACAATATAGTTGTGGGTAAAATATGGGGACTGGATTGGCATGAGCCCCAGCTGGGGCTTGAACCTGTGACCTTCTGTCTCCAAACACACTGCTTGTGTGCACTGCACCACCATGTTGCCGCAGAGACAGTGCATTCCCTGATGATAGCATGACTGTTTGTCCGGCAGGGCCTGTCTGTTGCAGTGCGTTGCACCCACCTACACAGGGCTAGGCCATAGTCTGCTCTGGGCAGCTGCCACTGCCCCACTCCACCTCCAGTACCCCTGTGCCACCATGCTGACATGCCCTTCTGCTGGTGGTGCTGGTGGTACGCAGTCTCAGGCCATCCTGTGTGCGGGTAGGCGGCTGCCTATGGTGCAGGTTCTGGGGTAGGGGTGCCTGCATATCTGTCCGCACGTCCCCCAATCACCGCCTGCCAATGTTCCTTGCCCTTGGGGGTACCTGCTGGGTACTATCCCCTGTGACACTGTGCTAAACACTCTCGTGCCCATGTTGGCCACTCATCAGTTGCTGTCTGGCTGCTGTTCAGTTTCAGCATTCCTAGGTGCCATCTAGGCATCTGCCTAGTCCGCACTGTGCCCCAGCTGCACCACAGCATGTTCCGCCTACAGCCCTCTGTATCCCCTTTCCCAGCATCTGTCCAATTGCCCATTCCGACCTGCCCGCCCTGCTGTTGTGGAAATATGCATACCATAGGTAACCTGTCCAATGGAGAGGGAAACACTGATCAGTGCTATTTCACTGTGGGATCATTCACCTTGTATGGGAACGGAGCGTAGACCCTTCTAAAATTCATATTTATTTTTAGGGGCTTTTTTGGGAGTGTTTTTTGATGTTCCCCATTACTATCACTATTGCCCAGCTTGATTATAATTTTTTTATATTTTGTTCGGGTCATTTTTACTGTTTATTTGCCCTTTTGTTCCGTGCACATGTATCACACTGCTCACTTTTTGTAGGTTTCCCTGGTTTTGCTGTACATTGCTGACAGAAATGGTTTCTCTTCCCTTTAAATCGGCTCTACCACGAGGTTTTCACTCGCGGTATTTTTTTCATTGAATTTCAGCCCCGCTCTTGTGCGGGGAGCCTCTCCCCTCCCACGCTCCACCCATTGACCCCGTCTCTCCGCCGCTGGGGAGCCTTCCTCCGCCCTCCGGGAGCCTTTCCACGCCTCTATCGCTCATTTGCGGGCCGCGCACATGTGCGGGCCCGTTAGTGCGGCGCGCACGTGTGCGGGGCACAAAAACACATCATTAGCGTGCGCTAAGGTACCTTAGCGAACGCTATTGTGCGCCGCGCACTTGAGCGTGGTTTAGTAAACATACCCCTTAGTCTTTCTTTATCCATACACTCATTAAGAGACATGTTTACTAAAAGTTAGTGTATGGTAACATTATGCAAATTGTGGTAAGGAAACCACGGCTGATTACAGAAATGCACAGGAAAAAGACTCCTGTCGCTTTAAATCAGGTTGTATCATAGGTTTCCCTAGCAACCAGGAGTCTAGGACTCAGAAGCTGGTCATACCTAAGCCCCGCCCACAGCAGCACGTCAGAGTGAAGCTAGACTCTGGTCACATGTGTTGGGAGCAGGGTGTGCCTCAAAGAGAAGGAAAGTTTAAAAACCAGATTCACAGAACAGAAGTTAGATCGGGTAGCTCGGGAAGCTGGAGCTCGGGAGGCTCGAGCTCGGGTAGCTCAGGAAATACAGAGGAGAACTCAATCTGGAGTTCAGGAGAGGGGCCAACACAGAGTCCAGGAGGCAGAGCAAGTAAGAGAGTGTTTGCAGAGCCTGAGAGACAGAGTGTGAGAGATATTATTTGCTGTGAAGAGAAGATTGATGAAAGCTTGCCAGATACAGCTGGGATTGAGAGGGTGCCGTCAGCAAAGGGAAAGTCTGCACTGGAAGAAAAGCATGACTGGTTTGCAGGACGGAAGGAATCCCTAAATACCACAGAACAAAGGCAAGTCTGTCCTTATCAATCCTCACAGAGGAAAAGCCCCAGAGAATTACCCATAGGAGAGAAAGCTAACTGTAAGCATAGCCAGAGTCCCAGAAGAAAGGGAGACAGCTGGTCTAATCAGCACGTAGCTCAGCTAACGGATGAGTTACTGCAGAAGCAAACTTTATTAAGAAGGCTCAAAGATTTAATAAGGAAGGAAGATAGTCAGCTCTCTATGCACCTACCTTATGATGTAAGGGAGGGTGATAGAGAAGAACAAATGGATACAACGCATGTAGACAATAGTATAATGGATTGTCAGTGTACTATGTGTTTTACCTCTGACGGTGAAGAATCCTAGAAAGCCCTTATAGCTGTGCCATGCTCAGAAAGCACGTATTTTGTGAAGACGTCACAAACTGCAAGAAGCAGCTGATTGTGCTGACGTAGTGAGAAGCTGATTCATATGTTTAAGGAACATTTAAAAGTTTTTGTTTTGGCAACAAGAAGTTGTTCCTGTTTCAGAGGAAAGCATTGTTTGTTTAAAAGCTCTGAAAAAGCCAGATTGATTTACTCAAGCAAAGTGATGCCATCTGTGTTGGAAGTTATATTGAAAGCCTAATTTTGTTCCTGTTGATTTGAAGCAGTAGCGCGGATTAAAAGTTCCTTTTTCCCTACTTTGTGCCTCACGCCTCCTGTGTATGAAGAAACCCCTGATTACACTAAAAATATAAATTTTCTCTGTCTCGTGCCTAAACCCTCGGATCACAACTCCTTTACCTTAGGATAAACTACGATTCCCATCAGCCCTTCTGGCAGCCATTACCGAGAATCTTATCCTAAGGTTAAAAGGCGACCTCACCTGCCGCCAGTTATCTACCTGGCCAGGCGGGGGCGACAGAGTGGCGTAGTTGGCAGGATGCGGAGCAGGCCACGCCACAGCCTGGCGTAGTAGTTGTTCGGATGCGGAGCAGGCCACGCCACAGGCTGGCGTAAAAGTTCGGATGCGGAGCAGGCCACGCCACAGGCTGGTGTAATAGTTCGGATGCGGAGCAGGCCACACCACAAAGTGTTATAAAGTTGGATGCGGAGTGGGCCACGCCACGAAGGAGCGCAGTTCATTGGATTACAGCGGAGGTACGACTACACACCAGGAGACGCATAGAGTGGTTCCAGAGTCGACAGAGGGACACCGGAGGGTTGCAAGCACCTGAGACTGAGGAGTCCAGAGTCCTGCAGAGCCGGAGGGTCCAGAGACCTGTCGAGGTCCTACGCTGTTGCTGAGCGAGATGCACCACTAGTACCAGGTAACCCGTATATAACTAGAGAGAGTTAAAGGATACTGGTACTGGGTGGGGGCAAATAGCAACAGGTAGAGAGGAACGCATATCTGTGTGGTGGAATCGCACTTGGGTGTGTGTGTTTTTTTTTTTGCAGAAAACAGAGCCAAGATGGAGAGCCAAGATATCTTTGCTTGGGCGGCAGCAGAGCTCAAGAAGCAAAGGGACTTATCTTTGGAAATTCTAGCGCATGCAGCGAGCCAGACGCAAGCCCAGCAGAAACCACTGATGGAGCTTCTGGAGGCCTGGGTGAAAGAACTGAAGAAACCACCAGCGCCTGATCTAGCTCAAACAGGTTTTTCTGTGGGAATAGCCCATAACTTTGGACTCGGGTCCAGAGAGACCTTTGGTGTGGGACAATTAAGGGATGGTGAAAATGTGGACACATATTTTGATGCATTTGAAAAAGTGGCACGAATAGCCAAGTGGCCACCTGAACAGTGGGCGGTGAGGTTAGCTCTCTCGCTTTCTGGCGAGGCATTGGCAGCTTACCAAACCGTTCCACCTGAGTTGGCCAATGACTATTGTGAAGTAAAAAAGGCTATTAAGGATAGGTTTGGTCTAACACCTATAGTATATAAACGCCAGCTTAGGAATGCAAAAATACGTGTAGATGAAACACCACGAGCACTATACCATAGGTTAAAAATGTTAGTGTTAAAGTGGCTAGAACCAGAACATAAATCGGTGGAAACACTGATAGATGAGCTTGTTCTGGAACAGTATTTAGAGGCCGTACCCAAAGGGTTACGAGAATTTTTGTTGCTACAGGGTTGTAAAAACACCAGAGAAGCCATAGAGATGTCAGAACGTTTCTTGGAAGCTGAGGTGATAGCTAGTGACAGGGCTTCTGCCTATACCAAAATGTCTATGGATAGGGTGGATGTAAATGGCAAGAATGGACAGAATGTTGGTATTCCCACCAATAGAAGGGTGCATGAGAAGCGTGCGTGCTATCGGTGTGGAAGTGGGCAACATTTGATGCGTGAGTGCAGAATGAAAACGGTCCTAGTTTTGAGTGACCCCAGTAAGAAAAGGGAAGGATTTCTACTGGAGGTAATAGTCCAAGGCATTCCAGTTAAAGCACTATTGGATTCCGGTTCGGACCAATCGATGCTCTCCAAAAGGTTATGGAGGAGGATAAATGCCACAAGTTTAGATACCCCTCAGACTCCCACGGGCAGCGTGAACATTAGGTGCGTTCATGGTACCACAAGCACCTACCCTGTTTACCCAGTCCGAATAAAAGGTTTGGGCGTAGAAAGAAAGGTACCAGTGGCCATTGTTCCCAGACTACCCCAGGAGGTAGTACTTGGAAGAGACTGGCCCCATTTTCAGCAAGGGTTAGGGGTTAAGGAAGGCTTAGTATCTAAACAAGCCCAGTCCCAAGCCCACCAGGCCCTAGACGAAGTGTCTAAAAAGGGGGAGACAAAGGTTCTACCCTCTCATGAGGATTTGCTAAACATTCCTCAGAGGAAAGTGAGGAAATCAAAGGGAGAGAAGCGCCATGAGAGACAAATACGCTCTCAAAACAGGGAGAGAATTCAGGCCTCGTTGGGAACTTCCCCCTACGAGCTTATGTTTGGTAGGAGCCCTAGGGGCATACTAGACATTCTGAGGGATCAGTGGGTAGAGCCGGGAGTCCAGGAAACAGAAATACCCCAATTTCTGCGGGATTTGCGAGGACGCTTAACGCGGGCCTCCCAGTTGGCAGAAAACAATTTGAGGGAAAGCCAACAAAAACAGAAAGTGTATTATGACCGTAATAAAAGACCCCGCCAGCTAGAGGTGGATGAGAAAGTCCTAGTGATGGTAACTGGCACCGCCCCTAAGTTTGAGAGCCAGTGGAAGGGACCCTTCCGGGTGGTTAAGCAAGTGGGACCGGCGACCTATCTAGTACAAACCAGACGAGGACGCCAACAGTTATTTCATATAAACTTGCTCAAACCCTGGCAGGAGCGAACAGCGCAAGGGCAGGTGGTCACCATTACCCAGGCTAGGCAAGGAAGACAAAGCAACGAGGAAAGATATAAGAGATTTACGTGCTGTGATTCTGGGAGAACCCCAGCACGAAATGTCTTAAGAAGGGGAATATGTGGTAAGGAAACCACGGCTGATTACAGAAATGCACAGGAAAAAGACTCCTGTCGCTTTAAATCAGGTTGTATCATAGGTTTCCCTAGCAACCAGGAGTCTAGGACTCAGAAGCTGGTCATACCTAAGCCCCGCCCACAGCAGCACGTCAGAGTGAAGCTAGACTCTGGTCACATGTGTTGGGAGCAGGGTGTGCCTCAAAGAGAAGGAAAGTTTAAAAACCAGATTCACAGAACAGAAGTTAGATCGGGTAGCTCGGGAAGCTGGAGCTCGGGAGGCTCGAGCTCGGGTAGCTCAGGAAATACAGAGGAGAACTCAATCTGGAGTTCAGGAGAGGGGCCAACACAGAGTCCAGGAGGCAGAGCAAGTAAGAGAGTGTTTGCAGAGCCTGAGAGACAGAGTGTGAGAGATATTATTTGCTGTGAAGAGAAGATTGATGAAAGCTTGCCAGATACAGCTGGGATTGAGAGGGTGCCGTCAGCAAAGGGAAAGTCTGCACTGGAAGAAAAGCATGACTGGTTTGCAGGACGGAAGGAATCCCTAAATACCACAGAACAAAGGCAAGTCTGTCCTTATCAATCCTCACAGAGGAAAAGCCCCAGAGAATTACCCATAGGAGAGAAAGCTAACTGTAAGCATAGCCAGAGTCCCAGAAGAAAGGGAGACAGCTGGTCTAATCAGCACGTAGCTCAGCTAACGGATGAGTTACTGCAGAAGCAAACTTTATTAAGAAGGCTCAAAGATTTAATAAGGAAGGAAGATAGTCAGCTCTCTATGCACCTACCTTATGATGTAAGGGAGGGTGATAGAGAAGAACAAATGGATACAACGCATGTAGACAATAGTATAATGGATTGTCAGTGTACTATGTGTTTTACCTCTGACGGTGAAGAATCCTAGAAAGCCCTTATAGCTGTGCCATGCTCAGAAAGCACGTATTTTGTGAAGACGTCACAAACTGCAAGAAGCAGCTGATTGTGCTGACGTAGTGAGAAGCTGATTCATATGTTTAAGGAACATTTAAAAGTTTTTGTTTTGGCAACAAGAAGTTGTTCCTGTTTCAGAGGAAAGCATTGTTTGTTTAAAAGCTCTGAAAAAGCCAGATTGATTTACTCAAGCAAAGTGATGCCATCTGTGTTGGAAGTTATATTGAAAGCCTAATTTTGTTCCTGTTGATTTGAAGCAGTAGCGCGGATTAAAAGTTCCTTTTTCCCTACTTTGTGCCTCACGCCTCCTGTGTATGAAGAAACCCCTGATTACACTAAAAATATAAATTTTCTCTGTCTCGTGCCTAAACCCTCGGATCACAACTCCTTTACCTTAGGATAAACTACGATTCCCATCAGCCCTTCTGGCAGCCATTACCGAGAATCTTATCCTAAGGTTAAAAGGCGACCTCACCTGCCGCCAGTTATCTACCTGGCCAGGCGGGGGCGACAAAATATATATGCAAATAAGGCCACATTTGCAAATGAGGCCCCGCACCGAGTCTCTGCACCCCCTTGGGCTGCCCCTGATGGGGGTGTATGGTTTGGAACAATGTATCCTTGAAGGATACTAACAAAAGACTAAAGTTAGGGCATATCAGCAGAGAGGTTTCAGTAAAGACAAAAGTAGCCCCAATGCCTCTGAGTACAGAGCAGAGAGAGCTTAAAGATTCCAAATTACCACTGCCTACTGATAGCCAGATTAATATGAATAAAATACAGCCTCTAAAATGCTTGTATGCAAATGCTAGATGTCTAAAAAGTAAGATGGGAGAGTTAGAATATATAGCACTAATGAGAGGTTAGATATGATTGATATCTCAGATACATGGTGGAAGGAGGACAACCAGCGGGACACTGTGATACCTGGGTACAAACTATATCATAATGATAGAGCAGATCAAATTGGTGGAGGGGTTGCACTCTATGTTAGAGAGGGCATTGAGCCATAAAGAATTAAAGTTTTGCAGGAAACAAACTTCACTGTAGAATCTCTATGGATTGAAATTCCATGTAAAAAAGGGAAGAGGAAGGCGATGGCAGTGGGGGTGTACTGTCGACTGCCTGACCAGAATGAACAAATGGATGATGAAATGCTCAAAGAAATCAGGGAAGTTAACAAAAGTTACATCACAGTAATAATAATGGCTGATTTCAATTACCCCAGTATTGACTGGGCCAGTGTCACGGCAGGACATGCTAGGGAGATAAAGTTTCTAAATGAAATAAATGACTGCTTCTTAGAGCAGCTGGTTCATGAACCGACCAGAGGGAAGGCATTTTGGACCTAATCCTTAGTGGAAGACAAGATCTGGTGCAAGAGATAAAGGTGTCGGGACCTCTTGGCAATAGTGATCATAGCACAATCGGGTTTGATTTAATACATAGAGGAGGGATGGTAAGGAAATCCACAGTACTACCTTTTAACTTTCAAAAGGGAGACTGCGATAAAATGAGGAAAATAGTTAAGAAAAAAATAAAAGGAGCATTTGCAAAGGTTAAAGAGTTACATCAAGCATGGGTGTTCTTTAAAAATACTATCTTGGAACTCCAGACCAGCTGTATTCCACGCTTTAAGAAAAGTGGAAGGAAGTGGCCTAGTGATTGGGGCAAGGTACTTCAGGCCGGAAGGTCAGGGGTTCAAATCCCACTAGAGGACAGCAACCTTGGGCCGGAAGGACTGGGGTTTCTAGTCCCACAGGTGCTCCTTGTGGTCTTGGGCAAGCCACTTAACCCTCCATAGCCCATGTTCCCTGTAAAATAGTTATCTCCAAGTTATAATGCCCTGTTCAATGTAATTTCAGTTTCTTCAATGTAAACCGCACTGATGCAGAATAGCGCGGTATATAAGAGAATGTAAATAAAAAATAAATAAATAAATAAAAAAGTCCAAAATCTGCCAGCGTGGTTTAAAGGTGAGGTCAGAGAGACTGTTGTTGCCAAAAAAGCATCTTTGAGGAAATGGAAAAAGGAGCCAAATAACGAAAACTGGAAACAACATAAGCACTGGCAAGTTAGATGCAAGGCATTGATAAGGTAGGCAAAGAGAGAATTTGAGAAAAGCTTGCTGTGGAAGCAAAAATGCATAAGTAAATTTGTAGCAAAAAACCTGTGACAGAGTCAGTTGGACCATAAGATGATAGAGCGATGGGTAAAAGGGGCACTAAGAGGGAACAAGGCCATAGCAGAGAGACTGAATGAATTCTTTGCTTCAGTCTTTACTGAGGAAGATGTAGGAATGTTGCCCATGACTGAAATGGTATTTAAAGGTGATGCTGCAGAAGAATTGAAAGATATATCAATACACCGGTAAGGTGTATTACAACTAGTTGATAAACTGAAGAGTAGCAAATCACTTGGACCGGATGGTATACATCCAAGGATGTTGAAAGAACTGAAATATGAGATTGCAGACCTACTATTAGTAATCTGTAAACTATCATTAAAATCATCTGTAATACCTGAAAATTGGAGGATGGCAAATGTAATGCCAGTTTTTAAAAAGGGTTCCAGAGGTGATCCGGGAAACTACAGACCGATGAGCCTAATGTCAGTACCAGGAAAAATGGTGGAAACCATTATAAAGAACAAAATTACTGAACATGTAGATAGTCATAGGTTAATGGGAGACAGCCAACATGTCTTTAGCCAAAGAAGGCCTTGTCTTACTAATTTCTTATGTTTTTTTGAAGGTGTGAAGAAACAGATAGACAAAGATGAGTTGGTTGATATAGTGTATCTGGATTTTCAGGAAGCCTTTGACAAGGTCCCTTATGAGAGACTTTTGGCAAAATTAAAAAGTCATGGGATAGGAGGCAGTGTACTATTGTGGATCAGGAACTGGTTAAAAGACAGAAAGCAGAGGGTTCGGGTTGAATAGCCAATTTTCCCAATGCAGAAAGGTGAATAGTGGAGTACCCCAGGGATCTGTGCTGGGTCCGTTACTTTTTAGCATATTTGTAAATGACCTGGAAATGGGAATAATGAGTGAGGTAGTCAGCTTTGCAGATAACAGAAAATTATTCAAAGTTGCTAAAACCTTGAGGATTGTGGAAAATTTCAAGAAGACCTTAATAAATTGGAAGACTGGGCATCCCAATGACAGATGAAATTTAATGTGGACAAATGCAAAATTATGCACCTAGGAAAGGACAACCCAAACTATGGTTACACGATGCAAGGTTCCACGTTAGGAACCACCACCCAGGAAAACGTTTTAGGCATCATCATGGATAACATGGTAAAATCCTCCACCCAGTGTGCAGCAGCAGCCAAGAGAGCAAATAGAATGCTAGGTATCATAAGGAAAGGAATGGAAAATTAAACAAAGGATATTATAATGCCTCTGTATTGTTCCATGGTGCGACCTCACCTTGAATATTGTGTGCAGTTCAGGTCGCTTTATCTTAAAAAGGATATAGCATTATTAGAAAAGGTACAGAGAAGAATCCCCAAAATGGTAAAGGGGATGGAAGGATACCCCTTTGAAGAGAGGCTAAAAAGGTTAGGGCTCTTCAATCTGGAAAAGAGATGGCTAAGGGGAGATATGATAGAGATCTATAAATTTATGAATGGAGTGGAATGGGTAAACGTAGATTGATTGTTTACGCCATCAAAATATAGAAAGACTAGGGAAAAAAGGGAGACATGCAATGAAGCTACTGGGTAACCTATTATGACTAAGAAGAGAAAATATTTTTTCACTCAACATGTAATCAAACTCTGGAATTTGTTACCACAGTATGTAGTAAAAGCTGTTAGTATAGCCGGGTTTAAAAAATGTTTGGAGAAATTCCTGGAGGAAAGGTCCATAAACCATTATTAAAGGGGACCCGGGATATTCACTGCTTGACCCAATACAAGCATTGTGGAATCGGTGTCTTTTGGGGAAACTGCTAGGTACTTGTGACCTAGATTGGCCACTGCTGGAAACAGGATACTGAGCTTGATGGACCTTGGTCTGATCCAGTATGGCATATTTCATGTTCTTATGTTCACCTGGCCAGAATGAACAGAGAGATGATGAAATGCTAAAAGAAATTATGGAAGCTTGCAAAGTTTACAACACAGTAAGGGATTTTTCAACTACCCCAGTATTGAGTGGGTCAGTGTTACATCAAGTCATGCTAGGGAGATAATGTTTCTAGATGAAATAAATAACTTCTTCATGGAGCAGCTGATTCAGGAACCGACTTGAGGGAAAGCTATTTTAAAGCACTCCTTATTGGAATGCAGAATCTAGTGCAAGAGATAAATGTTGGGGCTGCTTGGCTATAGCGATCATAACATGATCACATTTGATTTAATAAATGGAGGAAAAATAGGAAGAAAATCCACTGCACTAGCATTTAACTTTCAAAAAGGAGGCTATGATAAAATGAGGGAAATGGTTAAGAAAAAAACTAAATGGAGCAACTGCAAAGGTTTACATCAGTCCTGGTTTTTATTTAAATACCCTGTCTAAAAAATCCAGACCAGATGTATTCCACACTTGAAGAAAGGTGGAAGGAATGTCAAATGACAGCCAGCATGGCTTGAAAGGTAAAGTCAAAGAGGCTGTTATAGCTTGTGATGAGGAAGTTCATAGTGAGCCTATCGAAATAGGAGAAACTAAGGATTTTACCTTTAAGAAAAGTGACATCCCTGAAGTGTACAGGTTTCAGCGTTTCCCTAGAGAGAGCAAGCACAGGGAATCTGAACTTAGGCTGCCACACCCAAGCTCTGCTGCCGTAGTTGCAGGCTTGGAAGATGATTATATGCACCTGTCTAGAGAGAGAGAGACACGGCCTGAGAAGCAGAGATATAAACCGAGGTTAGAGAGAGTGAAGAGGGGAGTCAGATCCACAGTGGAGAGGAGAGTCACATCCACAGTGGAGAGAGGAGCCACACCCACAGTGGAGAGGAGAGTCACACCCACAGCCAGAAGGAGGATCACACCCAGAGCTGAGGAGACAGCCGAGGAGGAGATGAGAAGGCCATGGAGAGAGCCTGGGAGGAGAGAGACCAGGAGAGGAGTGCTCAGAGAGAGTGCACAGGGAAAGCTTCAAACCCCAGTGCCTGTTGAAAGGATTCAGAGAGTTCAGAGCTGGAAGCCCAGGACTCAGCCCAAGAGTTTACAGAGCCCAGTCTGGAACAGGAATCCATGGCAGAGCTCCAGAGAGGAACGCAGGCAAGTAAGCCAGGGATCGTTTCCCAGAAGCTGGAGGGAGACGGGTGAGCACAGCCAAGGGGAAGTGTCCACAGCCTCACAGATAACATTGCCTTACCGGGGAGAGCTGTACTCCAGAGAAACGCAGGGTTCCTTAGAGAGGGTTTACCCTGGGACATCCGTTGAAGCTTCAGAGCAGGGAACTGCATTACCGGACCTAGAGGGAATGCAGGTGGACCTCATTGAGCAAGATTCTATGCAGCCAGAGGAGCTCATGGACTGTACACTGTGTAAAGCTAATAGTGTTGAGTCTCTCAGCTAAGAAATAACTAAGAAGATAAAAGTCTCCTGAAAAACTGAGTAAGGAAGCCTAGCCATAAACAGAAGGTAGCAGCTTGCTCTTGTTAAGAGGAGAATACTTATTGTTTCTGTATTTGAGTGCTGAAGGAAGACAAAGGTAAAAGAAGGTATTTTACTTTGGCTGAATGAAGAAGCTATGTTTTTTCTATCTGTTATTTTGAAGCACTTGTATAAAAGAAAGGACTGTGAAGCTAATACAGCCCAGTTTGTAAATGACCTGGAGCGAATACCTGGAAAAGTATCCTATTAGAACATGCTTGAACTTTGTTTGCGTTTTGGGGAAATAAACATTGTCATTTTTGCCTACACTCTCGGTGCATAACTACACTTCCTATTAGAAGGCTAGAACTACTATTCCCAGCATCCTTCACTGGAGAAGAAAATATTCTGTTTAAGCTTTTTACAAGGGAAGTTAAGGGCATCCCTATCCCTCTAAGCCCTAGGCAGAGGGCTAGGGAATGACAAGCTAAGAGAAAATCCTTCAGAGAAGGGAAAACAAGAGCCAAATGATGAAAAGAGGAAACAACATAAGTACCAGCAAGTTAAATGCAAGGCAAAGACAGGCAAAGAGAGAATTTGAAAAGAAGGTTTTTGTGGCAGCAAAAGCGCATAATAAAATCTTTTTCAAGTACATTTGTAGCAAAACACCTGTGAGTGAGCCAGTTGGACCATTAGAATGTAGAGGGATAAAAAAGACATTAAGGGGTATGTTTACTAAAGGGTGCTATTTGCGCTGCTGTGACATCGGGTGATAAGGCACGTTATCGCGCAATAATGGTGCTTTACCGGGTGCAGAGGTACCTTATCACGCGATAACGCGCGCAGTGGCGCAAACGAGTGCTGAGGGTGGAGAAAGGCTCCTGGAGGGCGGAGGAAGGCTCCACAGGGGCGGAGAGAGAGGGTCAATGGGTGGAGAGTGGGAGGGGAGAGGCTCCCTGCACACTAAAGCTGTGGATTCCGGGTCTGAAAACTAACGCCAGTGAAACCCTGGCGTTAGAGCAGATTTAAAGGGAAGAGAAACCATTTACGTCAGCAATGTACAGCAAAGCCAGGAAACCTACAAAAAGTGATAAGTGTGATACATGTGCACGGAACAAAAGGGCAAATAAACATTGAAAATGACCTGAACAAAATGGAAATAAAACATAACCAAGCTGGCCAATAGTGATATTAATGGGAAACAGCAAAAAACACTACCAAGAAAGCTCCAAAAAAAGATATTGATTTTGGAAGGGTCTATGCTCTGTCGCCATACAAGGTGAATGATCCCACAGTGAAATAGCACTGATCAGGGTTTTCCCTTGTTATTGGACAGGTTTCCTATGGCGTGCACATGTTCCGCAATACACAGGACGCAAGAGTGGAGGATGAACACAGGTGCTTTATTGGATCCCCAACGCGTTTTGGCAGATGCCTTCTTCGGGGGGAAGGATACTTTAATGTACATAAAGCAAAACATTAAAAACATAATGAATCAAAAACCAAATTTAAACGGGCATATGGTTAAAAATATGACCATTAATACAACAATCAAAACACTATAAGTGATCAAAGCAACCAATAAATAAATAAATAGTTAAACAATAAAATGAAAAAGGTTGCTTTGTATTGTTTAACTATTTATTTATTTATTGGTTGCTTTGATCACTTATAGTGTTTTGATTGTTGTATTAATGATCATATTTTAACCATATGCCCGTTTATATTTGGTTTTTGATTCCTTATATTTTTGTTTTGCTTTATGTACATTAAAGTATCCTTCCTCCCAAAGAAGGCATCCGCCGAAACGCGTTGGGGATCCAATAAAGCACCTGTGTTCATCCTCCACTCTTGCTTCCTGTGTATTGCTGTTGTCTTTGCAAGAGCCTCCTGCTCTCCTTGTGCGTGCACATGTTCTGCAACAGCAGGGTGGGCATGTCGGAACGGGCAACTGGACAGATGCTGGAAAAGGGGATACAGAGGGCTGCAGGCGGCACATGCTGTGGTGCCTGGGCCACAGTGCGGACTAGAGTGATGCCTAGGTGGCCCATAGGAATGCTGAAACAGTGGAGCAGCCAGACAGCAACTGATGAGGGCCCAACATGGGCATGAGTGTGTTTCCCACAGTGTCACAGGGGATAGTACCCAGCAGGTACCCCCAAGGGCACAGAACATTGGCAGGCGGTGCTGGGGGAAGCATGGACATCTATGCAGGCACCCCTACCCCAGAACCCACACCATAGGCAGCCGTCTACCGGCACACTGGATGACCTGAGACTGCGCACCACCAGCAGAAGGGCATGTCAGCATGGTGGCGGAGTGGTACTGGTGGTGGAAGGGGCAGTGGCTGCTGCCCACAGCAGACCATGGCCTAGCCCTGTGTAGATGGGTGCCGTGCACTGCAACAGACAGGCTCTGTCTGACAAACAGTCATGGTATCCCAAGGGAATGAACTGTCCCTGTGGCAACAGTGTGGTGCAGTACACACAGCCAATGTGTTCAGGAGCAGAAGGTCACAGGTTCAAGTCCCAGCTGTGGTTCCTGTCAACCCAGTCCCCATATTTTACCCACTCCTAAACCGTGGTAATAAAGACGGAACCTTTATTGCAGATAACATAAACATGCCTCAAACGCCTATATTTTACCCTACAGAGCACAGACACCATAAACATGCACATTACCTAGAGCAGAGTCTCCCAAATGCAGTCCTGGAGGGCCAAACACCATTCAGATTCCATGCTGTCTCTAATAAAGATGCCTGTGCTGCATTTCTATGCGCCGCCCCCATGGTATGCAGATGTATCTCATGCATATTCATTAGGGAAAACATGAAAACAGTGTTTGGCCCACCAGGACTGGAGTTGGGAACCTCTGCCCTATAGCAGCGGCCAACAGGGGCTGAAACACCCACACCCACAGGCTCCATTATCCAAAGTCTCCTGGAGAGGCAGGATGTTGGGCCCTGCGTGCATCTCCCAATACTAGCACTTGTATACCTTAGCAATGCCACCCTAAACCCAGGAATACGGTACACATATATCCAAAGGTTGCTATGATTACTTGCAGATAGCAGTTCCTAAGTTAAGCACAATCTGCTCATTGAGCTGTATCATACCAACCTCTCTGATGTCTGTGGAGTGTGTTTCAGGTCTGGTGTCTGACAGTGTTCACCACCCTGGGGAGTGACCCCAACAGTATTGCATACCATAGCCATGCCTGCACTGTGCCCAGGACTGGTGCGGTGGCAAGGGCTGCCAAAAGCCTCTATAGTTGCACAATGCTGGCATAGGTGTGGGAGTGTGTCTGTCTATCCAGTGTGCGGTGGCTGCCAACACCTTACTCAGCCCACACTGCTTGCACTGTTGCCAGTGTTAGCCTGCCAATGTGCATAATGAGGAGCAAGGTACCGTGGGTATAGCCTGGACAGGGTGGCCTGGCCTGGATGCATCTGCACAGGGCATAGGGCAATGGCTCGGACATTGTAGTGCCTGGCCACAACCTGCACGGACAGGGTGGCCACAGCATGTCCTGCTGGGAGGTCACTCTCACCCTGACTGAGCAGTGACCACAGCATGACTGGGTTCCCCCATAGTGCTATGTTGTATTTTTCTCAAGTGAAATGTATGGGTTCTCTTTTCTGGGGCCTAATCACTGACTTATCTGCTTGGTGGGTGCGCTCATATCCCAGTTTTGGGTGCACACATCTCCTTCAGGAACATGCGCTGTGGATTAGCTAGCAGACTGTCTGCAGTTATACGTGCATGGCTGGAACACCTTGCAGCTGGTGACTCACCTTGCGGCTGGTTACTCACTGTGCTTGCTGCTGGAGAGTGTCAGGTGGTGGTGGGGGGCAGCTGAGCATTTCCAGGCCTACTGTCTTTCTGCCATTGCCTTATGGATGTGTACAGCTCTGCATTGGCTGCCCTGTAGGGTGTCTGTTCCTCAGCAGGACTGGGGTTGATGGCCCCCCCTCTACTGCCACCATTGCAGGGAGGTAGAATGTGGATTTGTTGGTGGGGGATCTTGTCTCCCACCCTGAGCCACAGAGGGTGGGTTGGGTGGTGGTACATAATCTGCCTTGAATCCAAACAACCCCTCCCCTGCCCCCCCTTCTCCCCCCTCCCTCTCTCCCTCCCCCCCCTCCCTCCCCCCTCTCTCCCTCCCTCCCCCCCTCCCTCTCTCCCTCCCTCCCTCCCCCCCCTCCCCTCCCCCCCCCTTCTCCCTCCCTCCCCCCCCCTCCCCCTTCTCCCTCCCTCCCCCCCCTCCCTCCCTCCCCTCCCCCCCCCTCCCTCCCTCCCCCCCCCCCTCCCTCCCTCCCTCCCCCCCCCCTCCTCCCCCCCCTCCCTCCCCCCCCCCTCCCCCCCCCCTCCCCCCCCCTCCTCCCCCCCCCTCCCCCTCCTCCCTCCTCCCCCCCCCCTCCCCCCCCCCCCTCCTCCCCCCTCCTCCCCCTCCTCCCTCCCTCCCCCCCCCTCCCCCCTCCCCCCTCCCCCCTCCCCCCTCCTCCCTCCCTCCCCCCCCCCCCCCCTCCCCCCTCCCCCCTCCCCCCTCCCTCCCCCTCCTCCCTTTCACTTACATCATGTTACCATGGCACCAACACAGAATATGCACTATTCTGGGTGCATCATAGCCCATAAGGGCTAGACCTGATTGATAACTACAGATGGACACTAATGTATCCTAGGTGTGTCTGCAGGAACTACCTATCACATACACTGGCACTTATGGGTACCTGCAACAAGGCCTATTCCTGCTATGAAAGGTGCTGCGGACCTGGTGCTGGCCGCTCCACCGCACCCTCAGGGTGAGCACAATACCCACACAATGTGACGGTCTGTAGCTACTCTGTGCCACTAACACACACCGTCGGCACCCCCTACTAGGCTGAGGTGCTGTGGGGGTGCACTCGGTCAGTTGCCCCTACCAGGATGAGGTGCTGTGGGGTGCATACCCCATCTTGTGATCATCTGTAGATTGCTGATTTGCATGTGCTGTGCATCATGGGTACGGTTGGGTTGACCCTATCCTGGTAACCACAGCAGAATGCTTGTGTGGTGACGTGCAGTCCTTCTGTAGCCAGCCAGGGGATTTTTAGTAGCTGTAGCCCACTGGTTACTTCACTGCCTGTGGAGCCAGAGGTCATGGGTTCAAACCCACAGTGGGCCTATTTGATCCCACAGTAGGGTTATTTGATAGGGCTGTCTGAGGCATTGTCTGTTTTTAATGTAAATTAGTGCTGCCAGCAAAAACACCTTCACAGTGCTGTAACCTTAAGGTGCCTCATAAGGCGCCCCATAAAGTGCCTTATAAGGCGCCCTATAAAGTCCCCTTATAAGGCATCCTATAGGGGACATTATAGGGTGCCCTGGCGGATAGTGCACTTTATAATGTGCCCTCTGGAGTGCCTTATAGGGTGCCTTATGTGGCACCTTAGGTTACGGCACTGTGAGGATGTTTTCTGGCAGCACTAATTAAAATAAAAATAAAATGCCTCACAAAACACTGCTTAAACGTAAAGGGTAATGCCTCAGCCAGCCTTATTCATTAGGTGCACTGGGGGATTGAACCTATGACCCCTGTACCATCAGTGTATTAACCAATGTGCTACACCTCTGCTGCTCTGCTTGCACGTCAGCGCGCCTAATTAAGATTAACGCGCGTTAACGTGCTTAGCTCCTTCTTGCACGATAATGTGCGCTGCGCGCGTTATCGCGCGATAATCCCAGTTTGTTACGTTTAGACTGGAACGCCCACTCCTTTTATGGCATCCTGCACACTATCGCCGGGCGCACGTTAAGACTGCTTAGTAAACATACCCCTAAGAGAGGACAAGGACAAAGCAGAGAGACTGAATGAATTCTTTGCTTCGGTCTTTACTGAAGAAGATGTAGGAAACTTACTATGCTGAAAGACCTGAAGCATGAGATTGCAGACCTACTTTTAGTAATATGTGAACTATCCTTAAAATCTTGTAGTACTTGAGGATTGGTGAGTGGCCAATAGAACATTAATTTTTAAAAAGGGTTCCAGGAATGATCTGGAAAACTACAGACCAGTGAGCTTGACGTCTGTATCGGGCAAATGGTAGAAACCAATCTAAAAAACAAAATGACTGAAAATGTAGATAATTATTGCTTAACGGCAGAAACTCAACATAAATTTTGCCAAGAAAAGTTTGTTTCAGTAATCTGTTATCTTTTTGTGAATAAACAGGTAGATAAAGATGAACCGGTTCATATAGTGTCTCTGGTTTTTCAGAAAGCCTTTGACAAGGTCCCTGATGAGAAACTCTTGGTCATATTAAAAAGTCAATGGGATAGGAGGCAATATACTATTGTGGATTAGGTACTGGCTAAAAGTTAGAAAACAGAGAGTAGGGCTAAATGGAGAAAGATAAATACCCTAATCCGCTCCTTCAACATCCAGTGCCTAGTCTACGCAGACGACGTCCTAATCTACTCACCATTCCTGATTGATCAACCTGACGTTTCACCTATATCAAGCTGCTTCGAAGCTGTATCACAATGGCTTACAACACAAAATTTAAGGATCAACCATAGTAAAACAGATGTCTTATTCCTCACCAAGAACCAGATGTTCTCCCCACCCCCCACATTAAAAGTAAACAATATTGAGTTGATAGCAAAATCAACTATCCGCTATCTTGGCATCACGCTTGACCAACGACTCGACATGTTTACACATGTGAAGAACATCACGAAAGCAATTTACCATAAGATCCGGATACTACGTCACCTGCGCCCCCTATTGGACTTTAATGACTACCGAACTATCTTCCAAGCCTTGGTGCTCCCACATCTAGACTTTGCAAATATTATCCTTCATGGCCTCCCTCAGTCAACACTAGGACCTCTTCGCCTTGCAATGAATGCTGCAGCAAGGGTACTTGCAGGTACATCAAGAGCTAAACATATAACCCCAGTCATGATGGATCTCCACTGGCTTCCACTTCAGGCTAGAATCCAGTATAAGTCCCTAGTACTAACATTCAAAGCCCTAAGGAACCAGATCACCTCACCCATCAGCAAACTCATTCAAAGACGGCCGTTCAACAGGATCAGGAGATCTAATCAAGCAAACACTCTAGAGATCCCCAACATTCTAACTAAGTGCAAAAAGGCTACTGCCAATAGAGCCTTCTCCCTATTTGCACCCATGACCTGGAATGCCCTCCCCACTGAGCTCCGTTCCACCCCAGACCTATTGTCATTTAGAAAAGCCCTCAAACACCACCTTTTCCTCATCCATTACCCAGAATCCAATCCAAGAAACAACCACCCATCCTCACATCCTACACCCTACTCCACCCCACCCAAAATCCAACACCATAAAGAAAATGACTAGCTCTACCACCATATCCCCTCTCTTATTTATTATTGGTACTGATCACACATCTTATTGATTAAACCTCTTATAAATATGTTGAAACCAAGCTATACTATATGTATAATTTCTCACCATACTATATGTATAATTTCTCACCATACTCCATGAATAATTACTCTGTAATTAGTTACCCCTGTTACCTCCAGGTTATCTCGTCCATGTTCAATGTAAAAACTCAGTTGTCGTGTGACATTGCAGTATGTTTTTTGTTCAATTGTAAACCGCACTGATTTTAATAGCGCGGTATATAAGAGAAGTAAATAAATAAATAAATAGTGGAGTACCCCAGGGATCTGTGCTGGCCCCACTACTTTTTAACATTTTTATAAATGACCTGGAAATGGGAATAATGAGTGAGATGATCAACAATTGCAGATGACACAAAATTACTATATTGAAAGTTGTTAAAACACAAGAGGGTTGTGAAAAATTGCAAGAGGACCTTGAAAATTGGGAGACTGGGTGTCCAAATAGGAGATGAAATTTAATGTGGACAAGTGTAAAGTTATGCACTTAGGAAAGAATACTCCAAACTAGAGTTTCACAATGCCTTAGGTTGCAAATTAGGAATCAACATTTAGGAAGAGGATCTGTGTGTCATCGTAGATAATACAGTAGGTTGAAACCCTCTGCCCAGTGTGCATCTGCGGTCAAGGAAGCAAATAGAATGCTAGGAATCATAAGGAGAGGAACAGAAAATAAACCCAAGGGTATTATAATGCCATATTTTGCTCCATGGTGCGACCACACTTTGAATATTGTGTGCATTTCTGGCCACCATATCTTTAAAAGGATATAGCAAAATTGGAAAAGGTACAGAAAAGAGCAACAAAAATGGTAAAGGGGATGGAAAGTTATCCCTATGAGGAAAGTCTTAAAAGGTTACTGCTCTTTAACTTGGAAAAGAGATGGCTGAGGGCAGATATGATAGAGGTCTTTCAAAAAAATGAATGGAGTGGAACGGGTAAACGTATATGGTTGTTTACTCCTTCAAAAAGTAGAAAGACTAGGGGACACACGATGAAGCTACAATGTGGCACATTTAAGACTAATCGGAAAAGCTATTTTTTTATTCATTGCACAGTTGAAATCTGGAATTCATTACCGGAGGATGTAGTAAAAGCTTTTAGTGTAGTTGGGTTCAAATCAGTTTTGGACGAGTTCCTGGAGGAAAAGTTCATAAACCATTGTTAAAGAGGACTGACGAAATCAACTGCTTACCCCTGGGACAAACAGCATGGAATGTGTATACCTTTGGGAAACCGACAGGTATTTGAGCCTGGAATGGTCACTATTGGAAACAGGATACTGGACTTGATGGACCCTTGTTCTGACCAAGTATGACATATTTTATGTCCTTACGTTCTTAGTTATGCTGCCCAGATGCAGAGAAGTACGCAGAAGATCAGATTTTAAAGACTTGTCAGAGGAGACATAAGGGTTCTATGGTGAGTGCTGGGAGAAATTTATGCCTGTTTTTTTGAGTGGACAACCCCTGCAACTTCTTTTGGCTGTGCTGACATGAGGCCTGAAAAAAGAATTGCAGGAGCATGCTAGAACAATGTATGCACATGTGCTGTTATGCTGTGTAGCATATAAGAGCAATCGCTCTGCTCAGAATAATACTGATGTTCAAAGATCCTGATATTATTTTGAGTAGAACTTCTGAGCAGACTGATTGCTCTTATGCACCACATAGCATTCCAGCACATGTGCACAAGTGCTTTTTTGTGCGCATGATCTAGGTACTGCTAATGCAGACACCTGTGCACAAGTAGCAACAACAACAGAGACTAACAATCCAGAAACCACAGGAGAAACAAAATAATGGATTCCATAGTGTCCCTCTAGTACAGTCCAGACTAATGGGTTTACATCCTCTTCCAGAAGATTGGAGAATTGAGAATTCCAAACAAAATAATGGAATGTAGACCAAAAAATGTCAACCAGAAAAACCTTTAATAATTCTTAGAAGTTAAAAACCCGACAGGCTATGTTTCAATAAAATCTGCTTCAGGATAATACTGTATATGCTTTGGGCAGCTTGCCAGCCATTAACTTTACCATACAAGATCAAGAAGCACTCCCATGGCTCATCTCATTGAACACCTACCCCCATGGCCTGCTCTCTTTAGGGGGTGTCTACAGAGGGTACCCATGTGACCCAGCTTTCCCACAATTCCATGGTCATGGAGTCAGCCATGCGCTGGCTTAAGAGCCAAAAAGCCCATTCATTGGTACCACCCAGCAGAGAAGCCCAAACCCTTGACGCCCTCGTCCGGAAATCCTTCCAGGGCTCGATGCTAATGAGCTGAATCCAGTCCTATCAGCTTTACATTGGCATGTACATGAAGGAACTGTCGAAGGAGCTCGGAGATTCTCAGCAGGCCTCAATGGAGAACCTCTCCAGGGGTTCAAGACCCTAACCTCGGCAGTAAAAGAATGCTTGAAATTTCTGTCCCGAGCAGTCTACGATGGCTTCGAGTTATCAGCCAGGGTTGCCCCTGCTGGTATTGGAAAAAACCCAGTCCAAAATGTGGCAAAAGGAAAGACAGAGCTTTTATTGAGACATATAGAGGGGATATTTAGCCAAGAGGACCCGAGACAGGCCGTGTTTAGGTTATGCCTTCCTCAGGGGTGTTCTTGGCATACTAAAATCATAAATAAACATAAACAAATTAAAACATAAATTAAAGACATGCAATTAAAAATATAAAGAAAATAATTACACATTAAAAAATAAATAGTTGATTAACCATACATGTAAAAGAACCAAACAAATGTATAAATAACTAATAGCATTAAGTCATAAAGAATGAAATTGTGATAAAAGAAACATTAAAATAGCAATAGCATAAAAATAACCATATAAGGGTGTGACATGTAACCACAAAGCATTTATCAAAAACTAAAATAATATACTAATACCTCTATTGATTATAATCCCATATAGTAGTCTTGTACGCTAAAAAAAAAGATGAGAGAGTATCAATGTTGTTACTAAAAACAGGAGTGATCAGCACGGAAAAAATTATTAATAATATAATTCATTAGGCTATAGAAATAAAACGTGAATAACTAATATCCCATTGAAACCTTATTAGTCAAAATTCTGCTATCTGTCCAGGATGCTGTCCTTTGGTCTGGCTTCGTCCCCAAGGGTCTTCACAAAGTGCCTCAGGGTGGTCGCAGCCCATCTCAGACTTCAAGGGGCCTTCATTTTCCCTTATTTGGATGATTGACTTATAAAGGGGAACACAGCTGCAGAGGCACACTGCGTCACCTGATGCACCATGAACGCCCTGCAGTACCTGGAGTTTGTCATACCATACCATAGGATGCATACCATAAAACAAAAAAATGTTCATGATACAATTGCAGTAGCCGAATATTTCTTAAAAACTTGTGACGTTACATATATTTGTGTACTAGTCACAAAAAATACTATTGTCCTTATAGGACCGGAACTCTACCCAGAAAAAAGAAAAAAGAAGAGGAAAGGAAAAATGACCCATGAATGCTAGCTTGAGAAGAGCAGACTAATTTTACCAATGTAGTAGTAGAATGTAGACTGTGCTATTATAAAAACATACCTCAACGCAAAAGATTCAACAGTACTGCCTCCGGGAGTCACTCTTCATGTGTGCCGGAGGTATTAACATCCCAATCCAAAAGATGCCCACACTTGCGCTGTAACCTTTATTCATCTCTGCAGGAACCCAAAGTCAGCTGTCTATTTGAGAAACGCTGATTGGCTCAAGACATTCTAAGTGCTTGCTAATAGACTCGAGTCTCATCAGTTACACTATACTAATATAATATCATTCTAAATAATGAGCTTTAAATCTCATCCAAGGGCAGCTAAACTAGCCACCCATATAGTGATAAAAATGAACAGGTGGACAGCTATCACCACCAATACCCTGGGTGCTACAAGTGGTCAAGGAGGGATACCTCCTCCACCTACATGGGGCAACACCCTCGTACTTCCTGGGAGAGCCCACCAGGCCTCTTCTCCATCAAACCCTGCTCCTCAACAAGCTAGCAGGACTAATCCAGAACAAAGCAGTTGAGCCAGTGCCAAAACCTCTCTGGGGCACCGGCTTCTACTCCAGATATTTCCTTGTCCCCAATACGACTGGGGGCCTCAGGCCCACCCTGGATCTGCAAGATCTCAACAAGTTTCTGATCAGGGAGAAGTTCAAGATGCTCTCCATTGGAACATTTCCTTCAGCAGGGAGAGTGGCTTTTCTCCTTAGACCTAAAGGATACCTACACTCACATCCTAATCCACTTCAGCCACAGAAAATACCTTTGGTTCGTGGTGGGGGTACAGCACTACCAATACAAGATGCTGTCCTTTGGTCTGGCCTCGTCCCCAAGGGTCTTCACAAAGTGCCTCACGGTGGTCGCAGCCCATCTCAGGCTTCAAGGGACCTTCATTTTCCCTTATTTGGATGATTGGCTTATAAAGGGGGACACAGCTGTAGAGGCACACTGCATTGTGATAGGCTATGGCCTAGAATAGCCTGCATAGCCTGCAGGAGCAAGAAAGGCCTGTAGGTTAGGCCTGAGTCCCAACCCCCACTTGAGAATATTATAGCTGAGCAGAGCTGAAAGCCAGTAGAAGTTAGAAAACTGCTTTAAACTGCTTTTGATAAGAATGCAAGAATCTTCTATTTAGCTCCTTTATGTTGATAACAGATGTGTTCCAGTATCTTGCTTTCACACATTCTCTAAGCTGAGGAGGGACCTTGTAGCAGAATGTGTTATGTCTAGAAACTGAGCCATGGCTAGAGAGGCCTGAGCAGGGGGAACAGGTGTTAAGCCCGGTCAGCGGTCCCCATTGGATGGGGATGGAGGGGGCACCGGGTCCAATGAGGAGTTTGTCTGTATAGAACTGATGAAGAAAGGTATAAAAGTTGTTGTTTTGTTGAACTCCATTGCTTAGACCATTTTGAATGTGACAGTGCCTGAGACTGTGCACAAATAAATTGACTTGAATCTTATGAAATAGACTCCTGGTTTTATTTATTGCGGACACTTCGCTACAACATATTCCTGGTGCGTTGGCCGGGAAGGTGGGGTACGTGAATGGTGCGCAAGTGAATACTACCACGTATTACCGCCTCCAGGTTTGGTCCGGCTGGAACCGCGGCCGACCGACAGCGGAGAGGATCCCAGGCACTGCCGGTCCCCTTGCATCGGAGGGTTCCGCCCTGCCTCAGCGGTTTGCTGGGTCCGGCTGGCCAACACCTCGAACCCTGAGGGGAGTCCAGGATTCAACCCAAGGAGGGTTTGGTTGCGCAGTGCATTAGCTACCGGATCCGGTGAGTAATGATTTTTCTGGTTCTTAGTCAGTTAGCTCTGGGAATGTCTTGAGACTACATAAGAACATAAGAACATAAGATATGCCATACTGGGTCAGACCAAGGTCCATCAAGCCCAGTATTCTGTTTCCAACAGTGGCCAATCTAGGTCATATGTACCTAGCAGTTTCCCCAAGAGACACAAGTTCCACAATGCTTGTACTGGGTCAAGCATTGATATCTTCGGTCACTTCTTAATAATGGTTTATGGACCTTTCCTCCAAGAACTTGTCCAAACCTTTTTTAAACCCAGCTACACTAACAGCCTTTACTACATCCTCCGGTAACAAATTCCAGAGTTTGATTACACGTTGAGTGAAAAAATATTTTATTTTATTAGTCTTAAATAGTTTACCCTGTAGCTTCATTGCATGTCCCCTAGTCTTTCTATATTCTGATAACGTAAACAATCGATCTACGTTTACCCGTTCCACTCCGTTCATTAATTTATAGACTTCTATCTTATCTCCCCTCAGCCGTCTCTTTTCCAGGTTAAAGAGCCCTAACCTTTTTAGCCTTTCATAGGAGTATCCTTCCATCCCCTTTACCATTTTGGTGGCTCTTCTCTGAACCTTTTCTAAAATCGCTATATCCTTTTTAAGATACGGCGACCAGAATTGCACACAATATTCAAGGTGCGGTCTCACCATGGAACGATATAGAGGCATTATAATATCTTTTGTTTTATTTTCCATTCCTTTCCTTATCATACCTAGCATTCTATTTGCTCTCTTGGCCGCCGCTGCACACTGGGCCGAGGGTTTTAACATGGTATCCACAATGACGCCTAAATCTTTTTCCTGGGTGGTGGTTCCTAATGTGGAACCTTGCATCGTGTAACCATAGTTTGGGTTGTTCTTCCCTAGGTGCATAACCTTGCACTTGTCCACATTAAATTTCATCTGCCATTTTGATGCCCAGTCTTCCAATTTATCAAGATCCTCTTGCAATTTTTCACCATCCTCTTGGGTTTTAACAACTTTAAATAGTTTTGTGTCATCTGCAAATTTGATAACCTCACTCGTTATTCCACTTTCCAGGTCATTTATGAATATGTCAAAAAGCAGCGGACCCAGCACAGATCCCTAGGATACACTACTATTCACCTTTCTCCATTGGGAAAACTGGCCATTTAGCCCTACCCTCTGCTTTCTATCTTTTAACCAGTTCCTGATCCACAATAGTACACTGCCTCCTATCCCATGACTCTTTAGTTTTGCCAAAAGTCTCTGATGAGGGACCTTGTCAAAGGCTTTCTGAAAGTCCAGATACACAATATCAACCGACTCACCTTTGTCCACCTGTTTATTCACTCCTTCAAAAAAACATAACAGATTAATAAGACAAGATCTTCCTTGTCTAAAGCCATGTTGGCTGTCTCCCATTAGGTTGTGACTATCTACATGCTGTGTAATTTTATTCTTTATGATGGTTTCTACCATTTTTTCCCGGTACTGACGTCAGGCTCACCGGTCTGTAGTTTCCCGGATCACCCCTGGAACCCTTTTTAAAAATTGGTGTTACATTGGCGATCCTCCAATCTTCAGGTATTAGAGATGATTTTAATGATAGTTCACAGATTACTGATAGCAGGTCTGCAATCTCATATTTCAGTTCTTTCAACACCCTTGGATGTATACCATCCGGCCCAGGTGATTTGCTACTCTTCAGTTTATCTAATAGTTGTAAGACATCTTCCCGATGTATCGATATTTCCTTCAATTCTTCCGCACCTTTAAATACCACTTCAGTCATGGGTAACATCCCAATATGGTATGGTAATGGTAAAGGGAGTATGATCAACTCCCAGGGCGGTCCTAGTAACCCTGCATGAGTGTGCGCCGGGCGAAGCCACTGACACTTTTGGTTTGGTAAATTTTGGTTTAGTCAGTTAGCCCGGGAATTTGGGATTTGGGAAATGCTAGCATGTTGGTTGTGTGACGTGTGCTTGAGAGGTCTTGCAATACAGACCAAGCAAGAGCGGACTCCTAAGTAGCGCAGTTCCTGGCCGGGCGACTGCACCCAGGTCGCGAAAAGGAGGAAGCGTTCGGTGTTTGTCCCCCTTATTGTTCTGTGGGCTGTGCGGACCCCTTACCCGCAGCCATCCTACCCACCCTTTCTGTTTGTTGTCTTGTACGTCATACGTCATAATGGGAGGGGCGGAGTCCGTACAAACTCCGCTGAACTGTATGATCACGAATTTTAAGACGACATTTAGTGGTGATTATGGGGAAAAAATGACACCGACCCGCTTAGAAATATTGTGTAGTAGGGTGTGGCCGGTGCTGGACGCCGTGTGGCCACCAGAAGGTACTTTTGATGTCAAAATTGTGTCCCGAGTGCACAAGGTGGTGCGCAGATATGTTCCCGAACAGTTTTCCTATATAGACTCCTGGCTAGATATCTGTGAGAAACAACCCCCTTGGATGAAGCGTTGCCATGAGGGGCAGTGTAGAATTATGTTAGCAACTACAACGGGAGTCCCTGCTAAGAAAGAAAAGCCCCCTTTTTATGCAGCCCCAGAGCCTCCAGAGATCCCGGGTTATCCACCCACATTTCTGTATACTCCAGTCCCGTCAGCTCCATTAGTACCCCAAGTAGAGCCAGAAGTGGAAAGACGACCTCCAGCTGAGGTACCCCTAACCGATCACCCACCTCCACCACTTCCAACACCCGAGGACCACCCCCTTCCCCAAAGTCGGAGCCCTAGTCCTGAGCAGAGCACTGCAACAGAACCATCATCCCCTGAAGGATCTGCCAGCGGAGGGTCAGAGGCCAGTCCAGGGTCGCCCACTAGTCCAAGCACCAGCAGCAGAATTACCACCGGGTCCGCAAATCTGCGTTACGCCCTTAGAAGCAGGACAGCGGGCCTGAGAGAAGTTCGCCAAATGCCACTGCGGCTGGTCCCAGAATTACCTATTGTAGATGATGGGAGTCAGGTTGTGGTCGGACCGACCAGTCTAGTTTATGTGCCCTTCTCCACAACAGATTTATTAAACTGGAAAACACATTATGCCTCCTATACTGAGAAACCCCAAGAGTTGACAGAATTGATGTCTAGTATTATGCAGACCCACCAGCCTACCTGGTCCGACTGCCGCCAACTCTTGGCTACCCTTTTTACTACTGAGGAGCGGGCACGGATAGTGCGAGCAATCACTCGATGGTTGGAAGAGAACCCTGAAGACGGGAGAGACCTAAATCCCCAACAGGCAGCAGCTGTAGATTTCCCAAACGAAGATCCAAAGTGGGACCCAAATAGTGCAGATGGAGAGAAGGCCCTCGCCCGGTTCCGCCAGGCCGTACTGCAGGGCCTGAAGAAGGGAGGCCAGAGAGCTATGAATGTTGGGAAAGTAGCGGACGTTCTTCAGCGCCCAGATGAAAGTCCAGCTGCTTTCTATGAACGATTAACTGAAGCCTATAGACTTTACACCCCATATGACCCAGCAGCCCCTGAGAATTTACGTATGGTGAATGCCGCTTTTGTGAGTCAGTCCCAGGGAGACATAAAACGAAAACTGCAGAAATTAGAAGGATTTGCGGGCATGAACTCAGCACAGTTAATGGAAGTCGCACAAAAGGTATTCGTGAATCGTGATCAAGAATGCAAAAGAGAAAGTGAAAGAAAGATGAAGAAGAAGGCAGATCTGCTTGCTGCAGCACTAGCTGAGGGACGAGGAGGAGGATATCCTAATAGAAGAGCCAGAGGATGGGGAAGGGGCCGAGGGAGCGCTCGGCCCCCCTTAGGTGCAAATCAGTGTGCTTATTGTAAAGAGGAAGGACATTGGAAGAACGAGTGCCCGAACATTGGCTCCACCCCCTGGAGGGGAGGCGGGAGCGCTAGGAGAGCGGGGGGGCGATTCCAGCTGCGAGGGGGGATGCAGTATGCACAGTTTCAACAGCAAGAAGAGGCTGCCATAGAGGGAGTGGCAACTGCCGAGGACTATTTTATGGATGAAGACTAGGCCAGACCGGGCTCCAAGTTCTTCCTGGGTCCCCAGGAGCCTATGGTCAATCTAAAGATTGGGGACCAGCATATGGACTTCATGGTAGACACAGGGGCCGAGCATTCAGTAATAGCCAAGCCTGTGGCCCCTGTGTCCTCTCGATCTGTCACAATCGTGGGAGCTACTGGAACTAGAACCACAAGACTTTTTCTGCAGAACCGCGCCTGTGAACTAGGGGGACAGAAGATAACACACCAGTTCCTGTATATGCCTGAATGCCCAGTTCCCCTGTTGGGCCGAGACATGCTCGCAAAACTCCAAGCACAGATATCCTTTGTTGAAGGGGGAAAAATGGAAATGACTATAAACTCAAAAGCTGCTGGCCTGATGGTGTTAACTGTCCCCCGAGAAGAAGAATGGCGGTTCTTTTTACCTGCATCCAAAGCAGCAAGCTCCTGTATACCTACCAGCATTGCAGCCCCGCCTGGAGTATGGGCGGAGAATAATCCACCTGGCCTAGCGAAGAATATAGCTCCTGTGCTTGTCACCCTTAAACCAGGAGCAGAACCAGTGCATATGCGTCAGTATCCCCTCCCACAACCAGCAATTGAAGGTATTCATCGCCACTTGAAGAAATTACTGCAGTATGGACTCCTCAGAGAATGCCAATCGCCCTGGAACACCCCCCTTCTCCCAATCAAGAAGCCTGGGACGGGTGACTACCGCCCAGTGCAAGACCTACGTTGAGTAAACAGTGTTGTTGAAACCATACATCCAGTATCCTTACACCCTCCTGGGACTGATTCCAGCAGAAGCCACTCATTTTACTGTTTTGGACTTAAAAGATGCCTTTTTCTGTATACGCCTGGCATCTGCTAGTCAGCTTTTGTTTGCATTCGAATGGGAAAACCCTACCACAGGAAGACGAGGACAACTCACTTGGACTCGATTACCACAAGGATTCAAGAATTCACCCACTATCTTCAGTGCAGCCCTCAACCAAGATCTGTCAAGTTACTCTGTGACTCCGGGAAAAAGAATCTTGCTCCAATATGTAGATGATCTGCTTATAGCCACCAACAACGAAACTGATTGTGTGCAAGCTACTAGTGATCTCTTGCACCTCTTGAATGAAGCCGGATACAAGGTCTCCAGAGCCAAGGCACAATTGTGTCAGACAGAAGTGAAATACCTAGGGCTCCATCTATCCAAAGGAACCTGGAAATTAGGACTGGAGCGAAAGGAAGCAGTATGCCGTATCCCAACCCCCACCACCAGAAAACAGGTGCGGGCTTTCCTGGGAGCTGCAGGCTATTGCCGCATATGGATACCAAATTTTGCGCTCATGGCAAAACCCTTGTACCAAGTCACGAAGGGAGTGGAACGATCTCCCCTGGAATGGGGCCCAGAACAAGAAAAAGCGTTTAAATCCCTGAAAACAGCATTGATGTCGTCCCCAGCCTTGGGGCTACCAGATGTGCAGAAACCATTTCGTCTATATGTCCATGAGTCGGGTGGAAACACATTGGGAGTCTTGACCCAGCCCCTTGGGTCTTGGCAACGACCTGTAGCCTACCTGTCAAAACAGTTGGATCCTGTTGCCAAAGGATGGCCACCTTGCCTGAGAGCTGTAGCAGCTACAGCCCTCTTAGTGAGCGAAGCTGACAAGCTCACCTTAGGACAAAATCTTCAAGTCACCGTACCACATTCTGTTTTAACCCTGATGGAACACAAAGGAAACCATTGGCTCACTAACGCTCGAATGTTGAAGTATCAAAGCATGCTATGTGAAAATTCTCGACTGAAATTGAGTGTCAGCCAAACTCTAAACCCAGCTACCCTATTGCCAGCCGGTCCAGGCCCTCCTGACCATGATTGCTTGGAAGTAATGGACACCGTATACTCAAGCCGTCCAGATTTAACTGATGTCCCCTTGAGCCATCCAGACAAAACTTTCTTCGTGGATGGAAGTAGCCTCATAATTGACGGACAGCGATGTGCTGGTTATGCAGTGGTGACCTTGGATATGATAGTAGAATCATCAGCCCTGGCCCCAGGAACCTCAGCACAGAAGGTTGAATTGATAGCCCTCACACGCGCACTCAAAATTGGAACAGGAATCAGCTTGAACGTATACACAGACTCCAAATATGCTTTCACAACACTACATGCCCATGGAGCCCTGTACAAGGAGCGTGGATTGATCACCTCGGGAGGCAAGTCTGTCAAGTATGGCCCAGAAATATTGACTCTATTGGAAGCAGTATGGGCCCCCAAACACATTGCTGTAATGCATTGTCGAGGCCATCAGACTGGAGATGGGGAAGTGTCCCGAGGAAACAGATTTGCTGATGCCTCAGCCCGAGAAGCGGCCATTGCTGGACAAATTACTACCCCTAGTGTAACAATTCAAGCAGCCATATTCCCAGTGCCTCTTAGTGCATGGATGCCCCGATACACCCAGAATGAGATGGACTATTACTGTCGACATGAGGGGGGGCAACTATCAGAGACTGGATGGATAGTGTTGCCACCGCCCGAAGGGAGCTCAACCCCTGGTATGACTGTGATTCCTGAGGCACTAGGCCCTGCTTTTGTCCAAGCCTTCCATCAAGCCACACACTATGGAAAAACTAAAATGGAAAATGCTCTGAGACCGTACTTCTATATCTCATTGCTGGGACCTTTGACCATCTCAGTAGCCCGAAGATGTGTGACTTGTGCCAAGAACAACGCCCGACAAGGTCCTGTCCCACCCCCAAGAGTTCAGTCAGTAGGAGTTACCCCCATGGGAAATATCCAAATAGACTTTGCAGAGATGCCACGAGCAAATGGATATCGCTACTTGTTAGTCCTAGTCTGTACCTTTTCCGGATGGGTGGAAGCTTTTCCCACCAGAACTGAGAAGGCCAGGGAAGTCACTAAAGCCTTGCTCCATGAGATCATCCCTCGGTTTGGAATACCTTTTACCATGGGGTCAGACAATGGGCCCTCTTTTGTCTCACAAGTAACCCAGCAGCTAGCCCATGCTCTGCAAATACGATGGAAGCTACACACAGCTTACAGACCCCAGAGTTCAGGGAAAGTGGAGAGAATGAACCGGACCCTGAAGTCCCAGTTATCCAAGCTTTGTCAGGAAGTCCACTTAAAGTGGCCCCAAGTTCTTCCCATAGCCCTACTCCGAATACGTTCAGCCCCCACCACGCCATTAGGAGTATCCCCGTTTGAGATTTTGTATGGGAGGCCCGCACCCATAATTCAGGGGATAAGGGGGGATATGAATCAGATTGGATCAGCGATCACTAGGCAAGAATTGTTGGCTCTAAGTTCTGTTTTGCAGGGTCTTCATACCTGGGTGCAGGACCGGTTGCCTATCAATCTAACAGAGCCCTCGCATCCTTTCAAGCCTGGAGCCTCGGTGTGGGTAAAAGAGTGGAAGAAGACACCGTTAGCGCCTCATTGGAAAGGGCCATATGTCGTTTTGCTATCAACCCCAACAGCAGTTAAAGTAGCAGAAATCGACTCCTGGATCCACCACAGTCGACTGAAGCCAGCAGCAATTCCTGAGAGTCGCCCATGGACCTCGATCGCTAATCCTGCATCACCGTTGCGACTCACGCTGCGAAGAAAAGATCCATCCTCGTAACGACTGTGCCAACCTGCTCCTGGACGTCAAAGGAAAAGACATCCTCCGGTTTTGCATTACCTACCTTTCAGACTTTATCAATCACCAAAGACTATGATCATGATGATTACTAACTGTTGTTTCATTCTTGCGGTAGCCCTAGGACTCTTGAGAACCACTCTTGCTTTGCCCCCTTGCGCAGCCTGTATAACCACCACCCGGACTGGAATGCAAGTCACTCAGACTCTACTTTATCACTCTTACTATACTTGTACTGGCATAGTCAGCCGGTGTATCTATAATGGTACAGAACTGAAGTCTGTACAAAGGGAAAAATTCGTACTTGTTTCAGACCCCGACAGAATCCATCTTACTACGTCCTGGAACTGAGATGGAATGATGAAGATGGAGCCCTCGTCAACGCTACAAGTCAACTCTCTGATCCCACCCAACCTGCGTACCTGTATTTTGATGTTTGTGACTTAATTAACAGAAATACTACAGGTGCGGATCATGGGAACAAGCTTACTATTATGACAATAAGTATATGTGTCCTGAAGGTGCATACAGATGGGGGATATGCACTGGAATACACTCCCCAACAACGTATGGCAAACCATCGGAAGCAGACTACTACTGTCCCAAGTGGGACTGTGTGTACTATGCCACCTGGACTGGTGGCCCTACAGGACAGACTGGAGATAATCGCAAGGCTAAGCTGGAGAGATTACCCTTACTGGAACCTGAAATGTGCAAGAAAAGTGCATGCAATCCCCTACGACTTCAGATCTTCGACCCCAGCCAGTGGAAGCAAGGATTTCGATTTGGCCTGCGCATAGCAGGAGGTGGAACTAATCCTGGAACCATTGTATACATCCAGCTGAATGTGAAGACTCATGTTTCTTCACCTTATCGCATACATCATACCTTCCATGAGGCCATGAAAGCAGAATTTGTAGTTCCCCACGCTTCGCAGAATTTGTTCATCGAACTAGCTGGAGCTGTGGCCTCCAGCCTCCATGTCTCGGACTGTCTCTTCTGTGGAGGAACTCAGATGGGAGACCAGTGGCCTTGGGAAGCACAAGAACTGAACTATTCCATACCGTATAACCAGACTGATTTGCATAAAACTACCAATGAATGGGTCCTAGCTCACTCCATAATAGGTAAACTATGTTTTGCACGAGTGGGACCACAACTGACTGCACTAGTGGGACAGTTAGTCTGTCTGAACCAAAAATATTACAATGCCACTACTGGGAAGACATCTTGGTGGTCAGGTGCCAATACTCCAGAACCTTCTAATCCTTTGATCATCTTTCCTCACTTGGCCAGGATATGGACAAATCTGGCTACGCATAGCACCTGGCAAGCTCCACCTGGACTATATTAGATTTGTGGAACTCGAGCATATGCTAAACTCCCTGCCAAATGGGGAGGGGCGTGTGTATTGGGAACCATCAGACCTTCTTTCTTCCTCTTGCCCCTTTCCCACGGAGAACAATTGGGATTCCCTGTGTATAAAAGTCGACAGAAACGAGAAGCTCTGAAGATCGGCCAATGGGACAAATAGGATGCGACCTCTGAAGAATGGCCACCGGAGAGAATTGTTTCCTACTATGGACCTGCTACCTGGGCACAAGATGGTTCTTGGGGCTACCGCACTCTTGTGTATATGCTGGACCGAATTATATGTTTGCAAGCTGTTGTTGAAATTATAACCAATGAAACTAGTAGGGCACTAACCTTGTTAGCTAAACAAGCCACACAGATGCGTACAGCCATATACCAGAATCGCTTAGCATTAGATTACTTGCTTGCAGCTGAAGGAGGAGTATGTGGCAAACTTAATTTGACTAACTGCTGCTTACAAATTGATAATGAAGGGCAAGTTGTAGAAGACATAGCCAATCACATGAGAAAGCAAACTTATGTCCCAGTCCAAACCTGGCATGGCTTGCAACTTGATGGCTGGTTTGGTTCTTGGTTTTCAGGAATGGGCGGCCTGAAGACACTTGTATTGATTGTATTCTTGATTGTGGCTGTTTGCTTATGTATCCCATGTTTCTTCCCCTTGTGCTTGCGTATGTTAAATTCAACCATTGATAGTATTATTGAACGTAAGGCAGCTACACAGATACTAGCAATGTGGGACTACTACCCTATACCACAAAGTAATCCCTCCACCCTAGTATGAAGTACCATATGTGATTTAATTCTCACCCTTTCTCACTTGCGGGTGAGAATAATCAAAGGGGGGAATGTGATAGGCTATGGCCTAGAATAGCCTGCATAGCCTGCAGGAGCAAGAAAGGCCTGTAGGTTAGGCCTGAGTCCCAACCCCCACTTGAGAATATTATAGCTGAGCAGAGCTGAAAGCCAGTAGAAGTTAGAAAACTGCTTTAAACTGCTTTTGATAAGAATGCAAGAATCTTCTATTTAGCTCCTTTATGTTGATAACAGATGTGTTCCAGTATCTTGCTTTCACACATTCTCTAAGCTGAGGAGGGACCTTGTAGCAGAATGTGTTATGTCTAGAAACTGAGCCATGGCTAGAGAGGCCTGAGCAGGGGGAATAGGTGTTAAGCCCGGTCAGCGGTCCCCATTGGATGGGGATGGAGGGGGCACCGGGACCAATGAGGAGTTTGTCTGTATAGAACTGATGAAGAAAGGTATAAAAGTTGTTGTTTTGTTGAACTCCATTGCTCAGACCATTTTGAATGTGACAGTGCCTGAGACTGTGCACAAATAAATTGGCTTGAATCTTAGTAAATAGACTCCTGGTTTTATTTATTGTTTGTGGACACTTCACTACAACAGCGTCACCCGATGCACCATGAATGCCCTGCAGTACCTGGAGTTTGTCATAAACTACCCCAAGTCCCTCCTCACTCTGGCTCAGTGCCTAGAGTTCATAGTGACGCAGTTGGACATCCTTCAGACAAAAGCCTTCCTCTCTCAGGAAAGGTCAGAACGCCTCAGGGAATTAGCTGCAGAGGTGCAATGGCGCAGGACACTACCCGCCCGGCTTCTCCTCTGCTTGCTGGGATACATGGTCTCCACGGTCCATGTGACACCAAAAGACAGCCTGCATATGAGAGCAGCCCAATAGTGCCTAAACTCTCAGTGGGCCCAAGCCACAAGCAGGCTCAAGGACAGAGTGCATGTGACCTGCCAGTGAACAGGCTCCCTCAGATGGTGGCAGAACCTATGTCACCTTTAGGCCGGGATGCCTTTCCGGTCACCCAGCCCCCAGAAAGTGCTCACCACGGGGGATGCCTCTCTAATGGACTGGAGAGTGCATTGTGAGAACCTCCAGATACAAGGCTGCTGGTCCCAGAGGGAATCCAAAATGCAGATCAACCTGCTGGAACTCGGGGTGATATTCTTAGCCCTCAGAGCCTTCTTCCACCAACTACAGCACCATGCAGTGCTGATCCAGACTAACAATCAGGTCGCAATGTTCTACATGAACAAACAGGGAAGGACAGGGTCGTACCCTTCTGCCAGGAGGCGGTAGCCCTTTGCTCCTATGCTACACACAGAGGTATGCTCCTAAGGGTGGTCTACCTCCTGGGCCAGAATAATGTCTTGGCAGACAAACTGAGCAGACTACTCCAGCCGCACGAGTGGTGCCTGGACCCAGCGGTAACCTCATGGCTGTTCCAACTCTGGGGCGTCCCGGTGATGGACCTGTTCGCCAACCTGGACAACGCACAGTTACCTCGTTTCTGCTCTGCCGACTGCCCCCGTCTTGGGTAGCTGTGGATGCATTCCTCATCCTGTAGATGAAGGTCTTCTGTACACCTTCCCTTCAACGCCACTGATAGCCAAGAGCTTGTTCAAGGCTCAGCGTGACAGAGCGTCGCTAGTGCTGATAGCCTCTCGGTGGCCCAGACAGCCTTGGTTCCCACCGCATCTCTCCCTATCAACGGTACTGCCAACTCCCCTGGGCTGAGCCCCAGGATTTCTCTCTCAGGAGCAGGGCTCTCTCCTACACCCCAAACTGGGGTCCCTCTCGCTCACGGCTTGGCTGCTGAAAGGGTAGCGTTAGCCTCCTTCAATCTCCCACAAGACATGGAAGAGATTCTCTTGGCTTCTCGTAAGGCCTCCACGAGAAGGGCATTTGCCTTCAAGTGGCGCCTTTTCTCACTGTGGTGCACAGAAAAGCGGATGTACCTGTTCTCCTGCTTAGTGCACGTGGTACTCCAATACCTGCTCCACTTATCTCAGGTGGGACTGAAGTCCAACTCAGTCAGAGTACACCTGAGTGCCATCGCATCACATCACAACTCATTGAGGGGAAATCCCTCTTGACTCAGCTCCTTGTATCTCGGTTCCTACAGGGACTCATGTATAAATCCCCGCCGCTCTCCAGCAGTGGAATGGGATCTTAATGTGGTTTTCTTGCAGCTCACTAAGCCTCCGTTTGAGCCTCTGGCCATCTGCCATCTGCGATACCTCTCCTGGAATGTCGCCCTCCTGGTAGCACTCACATCAGCTCGCAGAGTCAGCGAGCTCCAGGCTCTGATGGCAGAGCCTCCTTACACAAGGTTCTACAGGGTGGAGCTCCGCACACATACCAATTTTCTGCCGAAGGTGGTGTCCCCATTACACCTCAATCAGGAGGTGATACTCCCCACTTTCTTTCCCAGGCCTCACTCCGGTAGGGCGGAGACCATTGTCCATACTCTAGATTGCAAGAGAGCCCTGTCCTTCTACCTGCAATGGACTCAGGGCCACCGCAAAGCTCAACAGCTTTTCGTATCCTATGACCCCAGCCATCTGGGGCTCCCAGTGACTAAGCAAACTCTGTCCACTTGGGTGGTGGACTGCATTACCCTTGCCTATGAGCAAGCAGGGATCTCACTGGATCAGAGAGTCATGGCGCACCGCATCAGGGCCATGGCTACTTCCGTGGCCAATCTGCCTTCCGTCCTCATGATGGAAATTTGCCGGGCCACCACCTGGTCTTCGGTCCATACCTTCTCAGTTCATGACTGCTTGGAGAGGGAGTCCCAACAGGGTGGCGCCTTTGGCCAGGCCATTCTCCATAATCTTTTTGGGGTGTAGGCAACTCCTACCTTCCGACCCTTCTGTGTTCAGGCTACCGGAGTGCTGGTTCTCTGCCAGACACCTGAGTCTTGTGAGAGTCTCTCTTGGGATTCCACTGCAGCTGATCATGGTTCACCTTTGCAGGTCGCCGTGACATTTTCTACAGGTTTCGATAGCCTGTAGCTGGAGAGTCCCATATGTGAGGACTGACTTCCTGCTTGTTCCTGGAGAAATAGTAGTTACTGACCTACATGTAACATGTGTGCTCCAGGGACAGCAGGAATCAGCTCTCATAACCCTCCCTCCTCCCCTTGGAGTTGCTTCTTTGCCATCTTTTACTTTTGCTGTCTTAGCTATGTCATTTGATGGCACCCTTGGGCGAGAAGTGGACCACATATATGTGGTGCATCTCCCAAAGGCTTTCTTTGAAAGCTGCGGGGATGCTTCCATGTGGGCTCTATCGGTGCCGATGTCATCCATATGTGAGGATTGATTCCTATTGTCCCCAGAGAACACCTGTTACAGGTGAGTAACTATGCTTTATTGCAGGGGGAAATAATGTTATCTCAAAGTTAGCTTTATTTCTCCTGGCCAGGAACATAGGGCCTCTTACATACGATCTGATGCTCCTGGCTGTCATCTTAATAAGACCAGCACTATTTTAAATGGTGCAGACCCCCCCCCCCCCTCAAAGAAGACTCTCCAACCCGCGGAAGACTCCCTCCCCATATCCCTAGTCAAAATCTCCCATCCCCTGAAGTCACACTATGGATGCCGCTCCCTCTAGAGACTCCGCCCCTGCCCTGTAGGCCCCCCTTGTGCCTTCCTCTAAATCTCATTGGTGATCCAGTGGTCTCTGGGCAGGAACAATCGCCAGGCACTTTTGCTCCTACCAGCACTAGGTTCAAAATGGTTCCTCTTGCACTCTAGTAGTATTCTTGCAGTACTACTGCTAGCATTCAAGCTGCCATATAAAAGCAAAAATTCCTTATAGGTTTGCAGGTGATGCTCTTGAATTGTACCTGCATTATTTGATTTGGATTATAATGATGTGTTTTGCATCTCATAATGAGGCTGCACACATTGTGTCAAACCAGTGTGCAATCTCCAGGAACAAGCAGGAATGAGTCCTCACATATGGGTACGTCGGAACCGACGGAGCCTGCGCGGGAAAGCTCCCCAGCTTCCCAGAAAGGAAGCTTTTGGGGCATCCCACAGCGCATGCGCGCTGCCTTCCCGCCTTCCTGACCAACTCTCTTCAGTTCTTCTTTTTCCGCGGAGCCAGCAGGTCATGTTCCTGTCACCGCTGAAGAAATTGTTATTTTAATTTGTTTCTTTGACCGCGTGTCTGCCTTCCGAGTCCGGACCGGTACTGCCGGTCTTTTTTTCGTTTATTTAAAAAAAAAAAAATAATAATAATTACTTTTTCTTCACTTGGTGTATTTTTTCTGTGAGGCCTCTAGGCCTTCTCAGGTCTCCCTCATGGAAAAACCAGCTTCTGGTTTTAAAAAATGCACCAAGTGTACCGGTACTATTTCAGTCACAGATACCCATGAGTGGTGTCTTAAATGTTTGGGGCCTGACCATTCCATTCCGGATTGTCCATCCTGCTCTCTGATGTCCAAAAGGGGCTTACAGAACAGAGCAGCTAAGTTTCATATGCTGTTTTCTACCGATACTCCAGCATCAACATCCTCCAGGTCTTCTTCTCCTGATGGATCTCAGGTAACCAAACATTCTTCAGGCAAGTCCTCAAAAGGCAAATCTCCCTCTAAGCAGTGAGAGGCCCTTGCTTTTTACCCTGAGGACCCTGCCCCAGCCAAACAACCCCGGCGGGAAGCTCCGGCTTCCAAAGCTCCTCCTATGGGGTTACAGGTAGACATCGATGGCACGGCCACGACCGATCTCCTGTTAGACTGCTCTGGGGTACCGGCTAACACCGGTACCGACATCCAGGCAGTTGTGGCGACTATGGGTACTACGGTACAATCCATGCAGCAGGCCTTACTGGCTCTCATTAATGCTGCAACGCCATCGGTACCGCGACAATCGGTTCCGACTCCGATTCCGGTACCGCAACCGATACCGGTACCCAGAGCATCTACTTCCAGTAGCATGCCGGTTCCGGTCTCTGGTTCCGGAGATTTCCTCGATACCGCTCCGATTCCCGGTACGCCCGATGTTGATACCGGTCGGTACGCGTATCGATCTCTGGAAGCAAATAGGCGATACTTTGAATCCTCTGAAGATTCTGATACATCAGATGATTCTGCTGACGTCTCTTTTACTCTTCCTGAGGAGCCCTCTTCTCCAAAAAGGAGAATGTCTCCTCCAGAGGATTTGTCCTTTCAAGACTTCATCATTGAAGTAGCTAAAGGACTTTCCATATCTGTATCCTCTGAAAAGGAACCTAGAGCAAAAAAATTGGATATTTTAGGATACTCTAAGGTTCCCAAAGAGGCAGCAACCTTACCCATACATGAAATTCTTCAAGAACACATGATGGACTTGTGGGAGGCTCCTCTCACCCTATCTCCACATTCTCAATGTTTGGACACCATGTATCGGGTTCCTCCTTCTCCTGGTTTTCAAAAGACTCAGCTTCCTCACCACTCTATTGTGGTGAAGTCTGCTATGAAAAAGATAAAGAGTACCAAAAGGCACTCTTCTACCCCTCCAGGAAGAGAATGTAGGACTCTGGATGCTTTTGGGAGAAAAATCTTCCAGGCTACCATGCTTATTGCCAGAATCAATTCATACAGCCTCTATATGGGCATGTTTCTGAAAGAGATTGCATTAAAGATACGTCAGTTTCTCCCCTTTATCCCAGAGGATAAGCAAGAGGAGTTCCTTCTTTTGCTAAAGCAAACTCAAGATGTTTCAGAGTTCTCCAACAGAGCAGCCTTTGACTCTTTTGAGGGGGCAAGCAGAGCCTCTGGCATTGCCATAGCTGCTCGCAGACTGGCTTGGCTCCAGGCTTCTGATTTGGAACCCTGGGTACAAGAAGGCTTGGGCAATCTGCCCTGTACAGGTGAAAATCTGTTTGGCAAGGAGTGGCAAATCAAAGCCACTCAAATGGATGCAGAGAATGCTGCTTTAGATAGACTTTCTAAGTCTACCTCTACCCCTGCCAAGAAAAAACCTTTTAAGAAACCTTTCTATAAAAAGACCAGATTTTCCACAAATACTGGCCAACAATCTTCTCAAGTTCGCTTTGCTCCTAAGCGTCAGCAAACTAAACAGGCCAGAACAAAGTCTACAGGGGCTGCTACAATCCAGCAGTCCCAACCCCCGCAGGGTTTTTGACTTGATTCTAGAGAACTTAACCTTTCTGGCTCTGCAACAACCAGAACCTCTCACCATTCCAGGAAGGTTAACTCATTTTGCTCCCAGATGGGAACAAATCACATCAGAACCATGGACCCTCTCTATCATCAAAGAGGGCTACAAACTACATTTCTCCAGCCTTCCTCCCCATTCCATGGTGAGACAATTCAATTCTCCCCCTTCTCTCCTGAACCTGTTGGGCCAGGAGGTGACCACTCTTCTTGCCCAAAAGGCAATAGAAGAGGTTCCTCTTCCTCAACAAGGGTCAGGTTTTTACTCCCCTTATTTTCTCATTCCCAAGAAAACAGGGGGTACAGACCCATTCTAGATCTCAGAGAATTGAACAAATTCCTATACAAGGAGAAGTTCAAGATGCTTTCTCTAGGCACTCTCCTTCCATACCTACAGAGTCAGGACTGGCTTTGTTCTCTAGATCTCAAGGATGCGTACACACATATACTCATCCATCCATCCCACAGAAAGTTCCTACGGTTTCTGTTCCAGGGAAAACATTTCCAATACAGAGTACTTCCCTTCGGTCTAGCCTCTGCTCCAAGGGTATTTACCAAATGCATGGCAATAGTAGCTGCATTTCTACGCACTCTGGGAATCTTTGTCTTCCCATACCTGGACGACTGGCTCATCCGAGCTCCATCTCAGTCCGAGGCTCAGACTTCCCTGGACCACACCAGACGCATACTGCAGTATCTGGGACTTGTCATCAATCTGCCAAAGTCTCAACTCACCCCTACTCAGTCCCTAGAATTCATAGGGGCCGGGCTAGATACCACCACTGCAAGGGCCTATCTTCCTCAGGCCCGTTGCCACCGTCTAGTGCACTTGGCCTCTCAAGTTCAGTCCAGAAGCCACTTGACTGCCAGGGAGATGCTACAACTGCTAGGCCACATGGCATCCACAGTTCATGTGGTGCCTTATGCACGCCTACATATGAGAGCAGCTCAATGGACTCTGTCCACCCAGTGGACACAAGCATCAGGAGCTCTCTCAGACCAAATAGCAACCTCAAAACGTCTTTTGTGGTCTCTCCAATGGTGGATATCCACTCAAAATCTGTTGTTGGGGGCCCCCTTCCAACCTTTGTTACCCCAAGCAACTCTCACTACAGATACCTCCCAAGCAGGTTGGGGAGCTCATCTCCAAGACCTCTCCACTCAGGGCACTTGGTCTCCACAGGAGACCACCCTTCATATCAACCTTTTGGAGCTGCGAGCAATTTTCCTTGCTCTCAAGGTCTTTCATACCCTCCTCATCAACATGACAGTCCTTGTTCATACCGACAATCAAGTAGCCATGTTCTACATAAACAAACAAGGAGGGACTGGCTCTCTGTTGCTTTGCAACGAAGCTCTAAAATTGTGGGCCTTCGCCAGAGAGCATCAGATCCATCTCCTGGCAGTGTACCTCCCAGGAATCCAAAACTCTTGGGCAGACAGACTCAGTCGAGTTCTGCTTCCACACGAATGGTCCCTGCACATGGATCAGGCACTCAGAATCTTTCAGGAATGGGGAACCCCGGACATAGACCTCTTTGCAAGTCCGTGCAATGCCAAACTTCCCCGGTTCTGTTCCAGGATTCCGTGTCAGGGAGCTCAGGCCAAGGATGCCTTCCTCCTTCATTGGGGTCAGGCCTTCCTATATGCCTTTCCACCCATTCCCTTGATTCCCAAGACTCTATTCAAACTTCAGAGGGATCAAGGATCTATGATCCTCATAGCTCCACGCTGGCCACGCCAAATGTGGTACCCTCTACTTCTGCATCTCTCCCAGGCACCCTCCCTGGATCTGGGAGCTGCTCCAGAACTTCTGTCTCAAGAGGAGGGGACTTTGTGGCACCCAAACCCCAAATCCCTTCACCTCAGAGCTTGGTTACTGAAGGCCTAGACCTTCAAGACTTCAATCTTTCTCAACAACTGCAGGATATCCTCCATGCATCTAGGAAACCTTCCACCAGGCGTTCTTATGCTTTTAAATGGAAAAGATTTTCCATCTGGTGTGCTGGTGTGCTTAACCCTCTAGCACTACCTTTAAATTCTTTACTCGAATATCTCCTGCATCTTTCCAATGCAGGACTTAAAACCAATTCTGTAAGGGTCCATTTGAGTGCTATTGCAGCATCTCTTCAGCCTATCAATGGACAATCTGTTTCCTCTCATCCTCTTATTGCAAGATTCATGAGAGGTCTAACTTTAACTAAGCCTCCCATTCGGCCTCCTCCGGTGGCATGGGACTTAAACGTGGTTCTTGGTCAGCTTATGAAGCCACCCTTTGAACCCTTAGCCACTACCTCCTTGAAATTCCTTTCCTGGAAAGTCATTTTCCTTATTGCAATCACTTCTGCTCGCCGCATCAGTGAACTGCAGGCTTTAGTGGCTAATCCACCTTATACAAGGTTCCATCATGATAAGGTAGTCCTTAGGACAAATCCCCACTTTATGCCTAAAGTGGTCTCACCTTTTCATCTTAATCAAGAGGTATATTTACCTGTCTTTTTTCCAGCTCCTCATGCATCCAATGCAGAGCGGAACCTTCATACTCTAGACTGTAAAAGAGCTCTTGCCTTTTACCTCCACAGGACACAGCAACATCGAAAGTCTTCTCAACTTTTTGTTGCTTTTGATCCTTCTCATTTAGGACTTCCAGTCTCGAAAAGAACACTGTCCAATTGGATTGCTCAGTGTATTTCTTTTGCTTACCAGAGTAAGAACCTTTCTCTGGAAGGCCATGTCACAGCTCACAATGTGAGAGCCATGGCCACATCTATGGCTCATCTTCATTCTGTATCCATTGATCAGATCTGTCGAGCAGCCACCTGGGCCTCGGTTCATACCTTCACAGCCCATTACTGCTTGGACAAGGACTCCCGCCGGGATGCCTTGTTTGGTCAGGCTGTCCTCAGACACCTGTTCCATTCTTAAACAACTCCTGCCCACCTTCCCTGAATGGATGCCTGAGATCCATAGGAAGATGAGGAACCCTTGGGGGGGGGATCTCCCCGGCATCTTAGCTAGGGAGTCCCCATATGTGAGGACTCAATCCTGCTTGTTCCTGGAGATAGCACAGTTACTTACCTGTAACAGGTGATCTCTGGGAACAGCAGGAATTAGTCCTCACAACCCACCCACCTCCCCTAGGAGTTGTATCTCTCTCTCTCTTTCCTTTCCTCTCTCTATTGTCTCAGCTTTAAACTCGAACTGAAGAGAGTTGGTCAGGAAGGCGGGAAGGCAGCGCGCATGCGCTGTGGGAGGCCCCAAAAGCTTCCTTTCTGGGAAGCTGGGGAGCTTTCCCGCGCAGGCTCCGTCGGTTCCGACGTACCCATATGTGAGGACTAATTCCTGCTGTTCCCAGAGATCACCTGTTACAGGTAAGTAACTGTGCTTTACTGTAAAATAATACACAATTTTGTCTTTTAATATATAAGTGGCAAATATCTTGTGTTATTCCCTTAATGTACTTTAGTAACTACCCCACTTAGAAGTGTATTTCATTTTTTTTTTTTAAATTCTACTGTGAAATCTAGTGACTGAACTGAATCGTTTTCTTAATGGTTGTTATGAATGCTGACACTGAATCATAGAGCTTTCATAATGTTTTTTGTGCACGGTGACACCTAGGGGCTTGTTTACAAAGCCGCCGCGGCTTCCCCTCGATATCGGAGCCCCATTGAATTCAATGGGGCCGCGGCTCCGATATCGGGCGGAAACCGCTACCGCGGCTTTGTAAACAAGCCCCCTAGTAGCTGAACTGTAGTTTGCTACTGGTTGCTATACATATGGCCACCTAGTGGTGAAACGCAGCAGTACCTGTTGCCATGGGACAGTGCCATGCTGTGGTTAAACTGTAAAATTCATATTTCAGAATCTGACAGTGACATCTAATAGTTTGATATAGTATCACACTTGTTTCATTTTATTTTTTTTTCAAGACCATAAGAATGTTTGGGTACTTCTTCATTCTGATCACCCTTCCCTTCCCTCTAAGTGACACACACACATGAGCATACCCAGATGCAACACAGATATATACACATGCACACACACACAGGTTTTGGAAAGAATTCCATGAGTCATGCTCTGCATGCATACCTCTTGGCATACTTTAGTCCAGTCACTGCAGCAGCAGTCCTCGGCCAGTGATCATCCACTGGGGTCCTTGAGGCTTGTAATCATGGATCTTAAGATTGTAATAGGTGCCACCATTGCTCTCCCTCTCCAGGGGTTGTGAATGCTATTTCTGCACTGTGACTGGCCTGGGTAACATGGGAGTAAAAAATATGAGCCAGGTCTATTTTTTCTCAAAATGAACTGTACATTGCCATTGTGAATTCAAAGTGTCATATTTATGGTTATTGGATGGTATGAATCAAATGAGCAAGCAAGCATTTTAAATCTGTTTGAGGCTGCAGACAGCATAACTGTAAATCTTCCAAAGAAAGTTCAATTTTCAGCAGTCAAAAGAGTTTCACAGCAGGCACAACACTGAACTGGACTACTAAGTGGTACTCATTGTTGCTGTAGATAGTTTAGGGCAATACATCACCTTGTTATTAATAATGGGGATAATTGTATGAATTATTTCTACTTTCAAAGCCTGTTTTTCACATGCAAAATGGCTTTTATAAATTTGCACAACCACATATGCATGTAAAAATAAATGTATTGAAAGTGCGCACTTACTTTTATGCAGTCTGCATGTAGGAGTTCCTAGGGCATAGTATGAGTTTAAGGGAGGTGGAAGTGTGATGACATTTACAGCTATTTTGTAGAGCAAGTGCAAGTTAGTGTTTTAGAATTTGTGCACCATTGGGACTGGATCATGAGCACCTATGTAGCCTTTATAAAATAGATTTTTGGACTTCCCAATTAGGTGTCTTGTTATAAAATAAAGCTAATTACACAAAGTACTCTGCATTTGTGTTTTATAGGTCATTAACTATCTGTTTTTCATATGCAGATTCAAAGTCCTTTGCAAAAGATTTTTCTTCTGGTTACCTAATTGCAGAGGTTCTACACAAGTATCAGCTCCAAGATGATTTTGATCAGTTTATACAGAGCAGGTTAGTAGATTTACAGTTAAAAATGAGAGGTTTTCCTGCACATAAATATCTTTTGTTTGAAGACATACAATTAACTTGGTCACACACATAGGGATCATTTTACTAAAATGCGGTGTTGTACTTATTGCACCTTAAATGCAAACCTTATGTAGTAGATGCAGGGGGAGTACCAGCATTTTCCCTGCATTTAGTGCAAAGGGGAGACCCCATAGGGAGACAACCGCTGAGAGTGAAAGCTGCCATTTTGAGTGTAGCAGTAGCCAGATAAAGAGCGAAGAGTGACCACTTCTGCTCCAGCTCCACTGGACACCTGGGAAAGTCCCTGGTTAATCCCAGTGTGGGTCATGTGTGTGTGTGGGGGGGGGGGGGGATGGACCAAGAACACTTATCTTTGGGGGGGAGGGGAATCACAGGGGGATGTTTTTGGGAAGGGGTATCTTTTTCAGTGGGAGGTCTGGAAAAGGAGGGGATGTCTGCATTGGGAAAAAGAGATCTGGTGCAAAAGAGCTGTCATAATTGCAGACTTGTTATCCAGCAGGGGGTGCTGAAAGGGGGTTTATGAGCACTGGGGGGTGGGAGCTGTTCGGGGGCAACCAATATGTATTGTCACACCTCATCCGCCCCAGCCGTGACTGCTGGTATTGCTGGGCTATTATGAGGGTGGTAGTTGTGCCTTGCTTCTATATATAAATCACACAGAAGAACTTTCTTTTCTTTTAGGGTTTTATTCCCCGTCCCTTGAGGTTTCTTCTTTTCAAACAACAGAAATTAACAGCTCACTTGGCTTCAAACAAAAGATAACTATGTAACAAAAGTAGCTTCCTTCAGCTGATAACTTTAAACCAAAAGTAAATAATAAACAGCCTAACTGACTGCTTGGCTTGGAGAGAGGGAGAGAGTTGCAGCTCTGCCACTTGTATACTGGAATTTAAGGTTACACAAATCACATTTACCTTAATGATATCTCTGGCTCTATCACAGAGAAAGAACAGTCCATCAATTCTGTATTTGTTAATACTTCAGAATTCTCATATTCTATCATTTCTTGCTCATTGGTATCTCCACTATCCACTTCCAACGTGGAATAAAAATATGGAAGGCTTGCCTCGTCAGTCAAGAAGTTTCTCTTCCTGTGAGCTGCACTGACTCTCTGGGGAGTATCAAACTCTGAGTGATGTCTTTCAGAGCCCTGCCCCCGCTGGTGCCTCAATGCATAGCTCAGGTCTTGGTTTGACCTGCTAGCTGGGTAATTTTGATAGGGTCCCTGCCGGGTCTGCCCTAGCTTTCCAGGCCCAACTGTGCCTGATTGCAACCGGTGTTTCCCTAGAAGCTGGGAATTCACCGTGAGAAGGGATTTCTTCAGCTTTTCTAAGTAAGTGAAGCCCTCTTCTTTTAACACTTCTATAATCAGGAGAAAAGCTATTATTAGCCTCTGAATATCTGGGCTTTATATGGCTATCTCTAAGCCTCCAGGGCCCTTCCCTTTCAAATGGCAAATAGCCCTTGTATCTACTCCTTTCCCCTGTACCTGCTGTTGCAGTCTTCCTGTATTCTTCTTGCTTTCCAAACACATTCACGCTGTCAGGGTGTTGCCTTCTCCCAGAACCACACAGGTCTCCGGACTCTTTCCAACATTCACACCGGCTCCCCTGTTGCCTTTCAGCTTGTGACCTCTGCTGCTTTAATTCCTCTCTCAGGGATTCTCTCCTCGGCTCATCTCTCCAGGATTCCCTCCTTGGCTCCTCTCTCCAGGATTCCCTCTCTCTCAAAGGTTCCCTATCTCCAAATGTTTGGTAGTCTGTTTTATCTGTGTATTTCCTGACTCCACCTTCCCTCAGGTGCACTCTATTAGGTAAAGCAGACTCCCTTGCTTTGCTCTCTGGGTGTGTCTTTCTGGGCTCTGTGCACGTGTGCTTAGGTTGTCGCTGGCAACCAATAAACATTCTCCTGTTTATTCTGTCACTTTCACCGTGATCATTCACACTGCTCTGCACCTTCTCAGGCTGCCCTATGTCCACCCTGTGACAGTATTTACAAGAGAGATTGGATCAGTGGGAGGGTTATCCTCAAAAGCTGCTGTGGGTTTCTGTAATAGGTCAATATTCAAACGCTATGGTCAGCATTTTTTAAACACCAACATGATGTTTAAATAAATTACATATTTTCAGCATCTCTATCTGTTGAAGCAGTAGCACTGAATATACTGTACATATGAGAGCAGCAACTGCTGCCACTATATTGATACAAACAATCAAATATACACTTCCCAATCTTACGTATTAGGAACTTGCAAAGTGAGACTTGATTATCTCCGGGAACAAGTAGGAATGCAGTCTTAACATAAAAGTGATGTCCCCTGATGGAGCCCACACAGGAACACTCCCCAGCATCCAATAGGAAGCATCTGGGAGCATCCCTCTGCGAATGCATGCATGCCTTCCTGCCTTCCCATTGTATCTCCTCAGTCTTAGTTTTTCCACTAAGCTCTACAGACGCTGTGATGTAGCAGACTCTTATGAGGCAATGGAAACTGATAGTGATCTGGTGGAGAGAGCCGGTACTGCAGGGGAAGGCAGGATTTTCTCTGATGAGAGGAAAAAAGAATGCAGAGCTAATCAGAAACCACTCCTCACTTCAAGGCAGGTGAAAAGCCAAGTCCCTGATTGGGCACGCCCAAGCAGGAGGCGGGCAGTGCAGCACTCAGCCAGCTCGTTAAAAACCCAGAAACAGTTAGGCAAGCCAAGGAAGCAACGTGACAAGCAAGGAGATTGGGAAGAAAGACACAAGCACCTGGACGAGGACAGGTCAGATGACCAGGAACCGTAACCGAGAGAGAGAGAACCACTAAGCAGCTGTGATCCAAGAAGGAGCAGACAGAAGCTGGGAGACTCAGGGGCAGAGAAAGATTTCTGGAAGCAGAAGAATTCTAAGGCACTGAGAGACCCAAGGCTGCAGCTCAGGAGTTTAAAGGACCCAGAGGAACCTTGGAATAGGAGGCAAAGGGATAAGGAATTACCCTGGAAGAAGCCCAAGCACAAGGTATCGGGTGGGTGTGGCACGGCTAGCAAGCTTAACAGTGGAAAGCCAGAAAGAGTGAATTTTAGTTGTGAAAGACAGGATAAAGGCAGAAAGTTTGATAATAACTGGTTAAGCCAAGAAAAGCCTGACTGTTTTCCTTTTAACACTCTGAGAGATTCTCTAAACACAGCTGGAGCGTTTTACCCTGCACTGCCATGTGGAGATAGGTGGGGGAAGGGAAATGCTTGCACGCTGAAATGTTGTCCAAGTAAAAGCACTGATAATTGCCTAGAGATAAGAAATATAAACAAGCATTTACCTGAAGGAGGATTTGCTCAGCCTAGCTCAGAAAATACACAGGCTGAATTACTTCTCACCGAATTCAGAGAGTTCCTTAAAAGCAGAGCAGTTTCTACTCAGAACGTAGCAAAGCCATTGATCAGCTGGGAAGAAGAAATACCTTTAATTTCTTTGCCATCTACAGAACAGGAAGTCCCGATGGATTGCTCTACTTGTATGATTCCAAAGGACATTTAACTGATTTGCTTGCCAGTGTTGTATATAAGAAAATAGCAAAGTTACCTCACTGGTTGCTGTGATAAAAGGGCTTATGTGAAGAGAATAAGTGGAAGCATATTCTGTTGAATTCAGGAGCAGTGCTGGTATCAGAGTTTCTGTTACCTTAATGAAAAGGAGATCACATGACAGGTGAATGTGATCAGTATTGGACATTCAGTTAAGCAGTGGAAAAAGCCTTGTTTAAGTTCAGTTTCTCCATCTTGTTTTGTACCACATTATTTCATTGACGTCTGCTGCATTTGAACTGCGTAAGCGGGAAATAAACCTCACAAAAAAAAGAAATATTCTTTGCCTTGCCTTATCACTTGAGCACCAACACAACTACAACATTAACCCTCAAGGGCATTCAAGGCCAGCCCCTCCCTTAACCCTCAAGGTCCAGGGAGTGGGTGGGTGGCAATGCTTGTCCTCTTTCTCGTCTTTATGGGTTGGCACTATGGCACTGTGCCAGGGGCCCCGCGCGCTCCAGCAGCTGCTTGTTGTAATGTTTTCGTTTTATAAGTCCTTTTTATGTTTAAGACATTTAAAGTTTAATTTTTTTATTATGTTATTTCTTTACTTATTCTAGTTTCAATTTATTTTTTTACATTTTTATTTTACACTCGTAAAGTTTTTTAAAGTTATTTTTAAATGTTTTGGTCCTTCGTTCAGCTTGTTTGGTGTTCCTGAACAGTAGACTGTAGACCGGGAACCAGGCTATCACAATCTACTTCCGGCTTAACTTGTAAACACTGAAAGATGCTGACACCTCTCCTGACAGCGTAACATTTAATTTAAATAATATTAAATACTATTAAACTACAAAGAAGTCTGAAAGTCTGATATGTTATATAATATAATATATATGTTTGCTATTCTTTGTAATGTAAATGTAATGTAAACACAAGTTTTGTCACGGTCGTCTGCTATTGCTACGTTTTGCTGGTTTAATTTAACCGTGTCTGTGTGGTTAGTTTCACTGGTTACCGTAATATTAACTTGCTTATATATTTTATATTACAGATTATATAACAAAACTACAGTTAATATAACGGCATGACTTCAAGGGAACGCGACATAAACCGCAAGTATAAGTCTGGTTGGCAAAAACGCCATGAACAGGTACAGCAGGATGCTGCCGCTATAACTGGAACGCGGTCGATTATGACGTACTTTGGGCAGACAACTCAGCCCTGCATGCTCCAGCTCAGGAGGCTGAGGTAGGAGTAGATATCGAAGCTTCAATGACTGCGACTACTAACGTAAATGAGACAGCAGTTAAAACTGGAGAGAAAATGGAAGTGGACTGTCTGCCATTCCAGCAGGCAGAAGAGGCTGCAGCGGACGTTACCGAGTTTGTAGAACATGATGATGTTCCAGTTCGGTGTCTATCTGCTGTCTGCTACTCTACAGACCTCGGTGAATGGCCCGTCGAGATTGTCGACGACATGCACGAGTACTGGGCGACAGCAGGTAGTGCGCAATGTGCCCACTGGGACTTGGATTTCACTCCAACCAGAACTGTCTATGCAGCCGATGGAAAACCAAGGAAATGCTCACATGACCTGTTCAAAACAACTCATCCACTGTCGAAGGAACCTATCGATCGTGACTGGCTTTGCTATTCACCATCTAAGCTTCGTCTATTTTGCTTTCCATGCAAGCTAATGTCACCAGAAGGTGTAGCCTTCGGCACAAAAGGTTTTTGCAACTGGAAGCATAAGAAGCAACAAATCATGGAGCACGAGGCCAGTTCTACTCATCGAGCATCCGTGATTAAACTGCTAACGCGACGTGACACAGCAAAACGTGTTGATCAGGCACTAGTAAAGCAACGTGACAAACAACGTGAGTATTGGCGTGCTGTTCTCGAGCGGTTGTTTGAAACTATTTCCTTTTTATCTGAACGTGGCCTTGCCTTTAGAGGTGACAATCAGATCGTTGGCTCTGCCCATAATGGCAATTATATGGGAATCCTTGAACTTATATCAAAATTTGATCCCTTCATGGCGCAACACCTGCAGATGCATGCTAACAAGGGAAAAGGACACACTTCATACCTGTCTGTCAACATCTGCAATCAACTAATTCAGCTGATTGGCCAGTCAGTTGTCGATTGGATTAAGGCCGAAGTTCAGTCTGCCAAGTACTTCTCAATCTCAGTTGATTCGACGCCTGATATAACACACCAGGATCAGCTGACAGTAATTATTTGTTATGTGTTGCCATCTGGCCCTGTTGAGCGGTTCCTTACATTTCTACCTCAGCAAGGTCACAAAGGTGAACAGCATGCAGATAGCTTGCTTCAGTTTCTGCAGAGCTGGGGGATCAACATTGACGATTGTCGAGGACAGTCGTATGATAATGCTAGCAACATGAGCGGCAAATACAGAGGTATGCAGGCTCTTATACGGCAGGTAAATCCTCATGCCGTCTACATACCCTATGCACGCCATTCCTTGAACCTCATTGGTCAGTGCGCAGCAGCCTGTTGTGCCGATGCCTTATCGTTCTTTGACTTTGTCCAACGGCTGTACTGTTTTTTGCTGGTTTGACAGCACGCTGGGCTATCCTCAAGGACAAGCTGGAACAGACTGCAGGCCAGCTAACACTAAAGAGACTGTCCGACACACAGTGGTCAGCATGATTTGATGCGGCAAATGCTCTGGTGAGGGACTATGATGAGATTGTCGAAGCTCTGGAGGACATTATAGATGACAAAGTGGGCGAACACAAGGCAGAGACATGTCAAGAAGCCAGAGGATTGCACGATCGAATGCAGTGCCTTGAGACGGGCATAATGGCTGCTTTCTGGCAGAAGGTTCTCGCAAGATTCCAAGCTAACAGAGTGTCGTTGCAGTCAGCTGATCAAAACTTTAATTCTGTTGCTGCGATTTATGACTCACTGCAGATGTGCGTCCAAAGCCTTTGTGAACAGTTCAACCACTTTGAAGCACACGGCAAAGAACTGTCATGCTGTGAAAACTATCGGGCTGATCTCAGCAAGCGAGTACGCAGACGAAATCGCAGATACAACGAATCCAGCATGGACACTGAGATTCAGTTGCAACCACGTGATAAATTCCGTACTGACACATTCATTGTTATCATCGACAGCCTTGCTGCTGCACTGTCGAAGCGCAAGGAAGCATATGCTGAATTGGCCGACTGATTTGCTTTCTTGCATAAAATTTCATCACTTTCTGATGCAGAAATTCGAGAAGATGCAAGCAAATTAGTTAATCGCTATGCCTCTGCTCTGCAGCCTGAACTGGCGGAAGAGTTAATACAATTTAAGGCAACTCTGCAAACAAAGTTGTGCAAGGGAGCATTGCAGGTGTCGGAGTCGGACGACCTAGAGGAAGATGAGAATGACGATCCAGATAATGCTACAATCTGCAACAAGATCGAAATTCAGTTGCATCGCTTCATCGTTGATAATGGCCCCCATAGCACGTTTGCGAACACAGAGATCGCGCTGCACATTTTCCTCTGCCTCATGGTGACTAACTGCTCAGGTGAACGGTCATTCAGCAAGCTGAAACTGATTAAGAATCATCTCAGATCAACGATGTCGCACGAGCATCTGAACATGCTTAGCTTGTTGAGTATCGAGCAGGACCTTCTGAGAGAAGTTGACTCTGAGTGCATTATCCGTGACTTTGCATTAACACATGTTCGAACTTCGACATATTGATACTTAGCTGTCAGCAGTCAGCACGTGGAATGTGCATTAATGCATTGCAAAGTTAGAATGCTTGAAACTATACATTTCCAATTTGATTGTTAAGTGTTTGACAGGCTGACAGCTGTTTGTAAATTGTGATGTGAACATATGATTGTCGGCTTTGTCGGTCAGTTTGTCAGTAATTGATTAAAGTTGATTTAAATGATTTGTAACGAAATGATGACACGAGTGACTTTAGTGAGGAGTCCATGACATGAGCAGTTGGGCTCATCATGTGGGATCCGGCCCATCCGGGGCCCCTGCAGGCCGCCAGGTGCCAGGGGCCTCACACTGGCAAAAGACAGGCCAGCTTGTCCTGTCCCAGCATTTAAAACCTTTTTCTACCGTGCCCTTCAGGGTGCTTCTTTTTTCTTTTCTGCCTTCCCTTCTCTTTGGTACCGTCACTCGTCAATGCTGGTGCCCTTTTGGATGCTTCACTTGCTTTTATTTTTTCTCTTTTTACCTCGCGGTTCCCTGGGATTTTTGTTGGTCCAGGCTGCCATTGAGTCTTTTGACCTGGCAGATACTGTGTTTCCTAACATGCAGAAGGCAGTCAGCGATTGTCGTGGGGTAAGCAGTGGATTTCCCAGGTCCTCTTTAATAAATGTTTATGGACCTTTCCTCCAGAAACTTGTCCAAACCCTTTTTAAACCCAGCTACACTAACAGCCTTTGCTACATCCTCTGGTAACTAATTTCAGAGTTTGATTACACAGGGCCATAGGCCAATTTCAGGGAGGCAGTTACATCCTCCTGCAGTTACCATATTTCACTGTGGCAAAAGAGCTGCAGATGCAACTAAGACCACACACTGAGGTGGCATTAGTTGCACTCACGTTACTTGCGCTGAGCCATTATGTTAGTTTCTGCCAACAATGCAGATGCCTGTGTGTGAGTTCTTTCTCTTGCTTCACTCTGCAGTAAAGTTTAATTTTGGGAAAGAAATCCTGTAAACCTAAAGAGTAATGGGTAAAAGCCTTTTTTATACTACATATGTCTGTTTTTAGTTTGTATTGATATATTCCCTACTTGGTGAAGATCTATCTGTGTTCTGCATATGTGTGACTGAGGCTACATGCTCTGTTGGCATGAAGTTGCTATGTAGGGTGCTGTAGTAATCTGGCTTGTTCAGTTTTCTGAATAGGAATATGGATGTTCTAGGGCCCACTGCAAAAAATTTGTGGTGCTGCCCTTTTTGGGTGTGCTCCATGTTGTGTGAGTTTTGGAATTTAGTGTTGTTATGGAATAGTAGATTTGTTCTATGGATCCTGTACTCTTGGTTCTTGGAAAGATCATCTTTAGGGTGTTGGTTGTGTGTGTGTGTGTGGGGGGGGGGGGGGGTATGGAATATGTATTGTCTTTGAGATTTGCAGTTTTATGTTCTTTATGCTGCCAGACTGAAATTTAAAATATTTTGTCAGGTTAGATTCAAGGAAATTTTAAATTTTAAGGGAATGTCTCCGTTTATTTTTGTTTAATAGTCTGATAGCTTCACCGCTGCTTAGTTCTGGACTTTTCCAGCTCTAGCACAATCCTAGCCAGCGTCTGAATTCATGGCTACTAGGATTAGTTTATCTCATTTTATATCTTCCCTCCTCATCAATAATCTGGTCATAGCGAAATAAATCTGATATGCAGATTGGTGATGGTCTGATTGGGGGGGGCTGTGTAAGTGGCTTTTCATTAATCAAATTTAATGTTTTATTATTATGTTTGTTTTATTGTAACATCTGTTTTACTAAATTGCATGTATATGTTTGGAAGCCACCTAGGATTTTAGATTGGTGGCATATACATTTTAAAATAAAATTACTAAATTTATGCAAATAATGCTGCAATGATTTTCCGGGAACAAGCAGGAAGTCAGCCCTCACATATGGGTGATGTCAGCACCCACAGAGCCTCGTGCGGAGCAAATCCCCAACTTTCAGATAAAGCCTTTGGGAACTGCATCACACATGCGCGGTCCCCTTCCCGCCCAAGGGTGCCATCTTGCCCAGTCTCCTTTTTTCCGCGGAGCCCTTCAGACGTTGTCCAGTAGTCGTCTTGAAAAAAGTGTTTAAAATAGTTAAAATTTGTTTCTTTCCTTCCGGATTGACACCGGTTCCCCTTCCCGCCTTCAGCTCCGTACACCGGTATCGAGTCTGGCTTGATTTTTCGTTTTTTGTCCTTAGTGACTAGCATTCGCGCACTTTTTCTTTTTCACTGGCAGCCCGGGTCTTCAACCTTGCAGGGGCCCTTTTTCCCCCTTTGGCTGCCAGCGGGTTTAAAAAATGTGATCGGTGTACAAAACTAATGTCCCTCACTGATACACATGACTGCTGTCTCTGGTGCCTCGGGCCTGACCATGACCCGAAGGTCTGTGGCCCGTGTAGGAAGATGTCCTCGAAGGCCCTGAGAAGCCGCCAGCAGTAGCATGATAGGACTTTTGCTGAGTCCATACCTTCGCGGGCCCGCACCTCATCTGAGGGCTCTACGTCTCGGGGGGAACACTCCGAGCCTGAGCGCCATAGAGGTTCCTTGGAGAGGGGGTCTCCCTCACAGGAACATCGAAGGAAGAAAAAATCCTCGAAGGCGGCGTTGTTGGATGGCTCTGAATGGCCGGGTCCCGCCCGAGACCGGTCGCGGAGCCCCGAGCACCGGCCCGGATCCTCCGAGATGGAGCGTTGTGATAAGGAAGCTTATCATAGCTCAGGAAGGAGCTATAGAAAAGGTGAAGTGACTCTGAACAAGCAACCTGTCAGTTCTGGTAGAAATAAGAAAACAGAATTTTCCCATAAAAGACTACCAGTCCCAGAATACACCAGGTTTCCAGCAGCCATTAGAGGAGCTGAAGTGGGGAAACGTGTGTTCAATCAGGAGGGCTATGAGGTAATCCCTAAGCACTCATCTCAAAGGGCAAGGCCTGATTCAGCACAGCTGCGCTGTGTTAGGGAGGAGCACTCATCCAAGCAGAATAAGAGTAGAGTTTATTCTACAGATGACCATCTTCATGATCACCTTGGATATCCAGAGAATTGTCCTCAGTATCCTGAGAATCAGCTTGAGCTTGATCAGTTTCATCTGAAGGATCATCAGAAGCAGAAGCCAAACCGGACGGACAGAGAGGGAAAGAGACCCTCTGGAAGAAAGAGGAGAAAAGCCTTTGAGAGGTCTAGAAGAGTCCAAAGCAGTACGTATACTGGGAGGTATTCCAAGGGCCAGCATACACCATTGGACTGGGGAAAGCCAGAGGAATCATGCTGCAGAGCTAGGAATCTCCAGACGCTACCTGTGAGGGAGACGGCTGCACGTGGAAGGGACCCTAAGACCCGTGCCAGAAGGTATGTGAAGAGAGATCCAGTGTCCAGGGATCTGGATTGGAAGGCTGGACATAAGAACTGGACTACATACTGGCCAGGCTATATAGAGAGGAACTCTAGCAGCAATGGAAGCTCAGGTATGAACACTGATCTATGCCCTAGCTATAACCTTGAAAGACAGCAGGGAAACAAGTATTCTCCTGAAAGTGCTCCATTGAGAGATTCATTTGTGCCAATCCATGATATTGAACCCATGCTTGTTGAACAAGGGGGAATAATAGCAGATGAAGATCCTATTTATATGGACTGCTCTCTATCTAAACTCCGTTGGTAACTTTCTGTTACAAAGTACAGCAACCATCACAAAGAAATATAAACTTGTTCTTTAATCTACTCAGAAAAGCTCCTGAAGCAGGATTTGACCCACACAGTAGAAAGCAAGCCAGCTAAGGGGTTTCAGCTGGATAACTGCTAGCAATTAAGCCTTACCTAATTGCTTGTGAGCTAGGAGAGAATCACTTCTGAATCTATGTGGGAAGTAATCAGAAGTTAACCTGAAAAGAACAGTTTTTTTTCTTTCTTTGTGGCTTTTCCTTTGTTAGATATATGCTAAGAAAACATTAGCTAATTGCCTGACAAGTTTAAAGGTTGTTTTCCTGATTTTGATTTTGACTTTGTTTTTCCAAGTTAAACACTGGAAGCAAGTAACCTGATTTAGGTGCTACCAAGCATATCTGTGTTGGGAGAAATAACCCCATAAATAAATATCTTATTGGCTTTACCCAAGAGCACAACTAAATTATTGTCAGCAGCTGTGTCTGGTGTGAATGAACTGCATTGCCCACAATCCCTTGCAAATCATATAGAGATATGCACTTGCCAAGACTGTGAAGATTCTCACCCAGGCAGCCGTCTGACAGCGTCTATGAAAACTTCCTCGATGGGATACGGAGCAACCAAGGCAGGTAACGGTCCTTGTCGAGGATACCCCCCCTGGAGAACTGGTCTCCGGGACCTGATCTGGTGGCTACAGAGCCTTCTGAACTCGGTCTCAGAATGGTGGCCCTGGAGCGCAGTATGTCTACCTTCATGGAGCAGCAGTGGGAGCAGATTGCCGGTCTCACCGGTCCTTCTGCCCCAACCACCGTGCCACCTTCGTCCATGTCGACCCCGGAGGCCGAGCCGATCCTCGAGACCATGCGTACTCCAGTCGATCCTCAGTGGAGGTCTCCCTCGACCTCCCACTCGGGGCTGAGGTCATTTCCGCCAGTTCCACCGGCATCAGGGTGGTCGAGGCCGGGGCCCTCAAGGCCAGAGCCCTTCGATTCCTCCTCGGAGGCATCAGGATGGGAGACAGAGGAGGAAGAGTCCCCGGACACCTGCCAGCACAGGGAAGTCCTGTCAGATTCACCGGTGTATGGCTTCGAGTTGGCGGCCCGGGTAGCTGCGGCGGACATCGGTGCATGCCGCCAAACATGGCTATAGTCGTCAGACCTCGAGCAATGGGTTCAGGACAAGTTGGTTGATGTCCCATGCCAGGGAGAGAACCTCTTTGGCAAACCCATTACCGACAAGGCTGCTGAGATCGAGTCTGAGTACATGACCAGGATACGGCTCTCAAAGAAGACCTCTGCCCCTACTAAGAAGAAGGGCTCGGGTAAGAAGCCCTTTTACCCGAGGAAGGGTGCTGCTTACCGAAGCTACCCCCCATTTCAGGCCTCCCCGGCTCCCCAACAGGGGCAGCAGGCCAAGGGACAGGGGCATGGCCCACGTAAGCTGAAAGCCCCCAAACCCCAGGCACTGGCTGCAGCCCAGCCTGGGAGCAGCTTTTGATGCTGAAAGCATAGCCCCTCTCATCACCGGAGACAGGCAATGCACAGGAGGAAGGCTTGCCCTGTATGCCCACAGATGGACAGCCATCACCACCGATGCCTGGGTCCTACAGATAGTCCATCAGGGCTATCTCCTTCATTTGACCCAAGTTCCTTCTCCTTATTTTCCAGGAGAGCCCCTCAGGTCTCCCCTTCACTGAGACCTTCTTTTGAAGGAGTTAGCAGGTCTTCTCGAGGATCACGCAGTAGAACCGGTGCCCCACCACAACAGGGCAAGGGCTTCTTTTTTTTTGAAACTTTTATTTTCATTTTGCAACAAACAAAAGAAACAACACACCAAAGGAGACAAAACAATTATACAATAAAGAAAAGTAAACCCAATTACCCCCCACCCCCACGCTTCTTCTCTAGCTGATTATGTCAGCATGTGAGCGCTTCCAAACAACAGTGATTGTACATCAAAACAATCAAAAGAGTATCTGCGATACAGAATAATCATGAGACAAAGATATATATAAATTTAGACAGTCAGATGAGAGCATTGAGCAGAATGTACATAGTCATTGAGCATCTTCCATTTAGACCGATGATGAGGAGTCTGAATGGGGGAAGCAAACATACGAGGTATTTGTTCATATTTACTGTAGAGACAGACATGATTCCACCATTCATTGGGGCTCAATTGGGAGCTATTTTTCCAGTATTTCGTAATTAGGGAAATAGCAATGCCTAGCATAAAGTCCAAAAGGAAGTAAGCCGTTTTTGGAAGAGAGGGGATCCCCGCAGCTGAGCGAAGTCCCACTATCCTCCAAGAAAGGGGCTCTTGAAAGTGCAAAATAGACTGGATACGACCCCAGACCCGACTCCAGTAATACTGTAGTGCGGGACATTCATACATAACATGAGGTAGTGAACCAATGGCCGCATGACATGTCCAACAATTATTGTCCTGAGTAGTGTTCCATTTGGCTAATCTGTCAGGAGTGTAAAAACACCGGTGGGCTAGAAAGAAGAGTGTCTGAGTGAGTGAGGCGGATCGGGAGACCCGTGTCACTCTACTCCAGACAAGGCTCCATTGCTCCGGGGTCAAAGTCACATGCAATTCTCTCTCCCATGCTTTCTGCGCTATAGGGGTATCCCTAGTTATAGCATTACATAAGGTTTTGTAAAAATTGGATGCTACACCCGGTGAACTACCGATAGATCGGATAGTCTCCAACCAACCTTGTGTAGGGGAGGCCGATGGCGGGAGCACCTTAGCACTCCTAAGGCAATGCTGAAGTTGCACCAACTGAAAGTAGTGTTTCGCTGGGAGACCAAATTCAATTTGCAATTCACTAAAAGTTTTCCAGCGACCTTCATGGAACAACTGACTAGGAATCCAAATGCCCCTAGTGTACCAGGGGCTCCACGCCATCGGCTTATTTTGTATTCGAAATCGAGTGTTGTACCAAAGTGGGAGCTTGTCCAACGGACAGAGTCGGGAGTCTAAAGATTGCATGAGATTATTAAAGGCACCTAAGGTGTCTAAAAGCATTGGTGGAAAGTGGGAGTCTGATGGGAGAGTCATACCAGGGAGAAAAGTAAGAGGAATCGGTTTGCAAAGGTCCTCTTCTATGTCTAGCCACACAGGTCTACTCGGTACTGGATCTTCCAGCCAACGAGCACCTTGTTTGAGAAGAAAAGATTGATGATACTTCAGGAAATCAGGGAATCTGACACCCCCATTTTCCTTATCTGCTTGCAGCTTATGTTTCGCTATCCTAGGTGTCTTGTTTTGCCACAAGTATCTAGTCAGAAGGCCCTCGATATCTTTATATATACGTCGAGGGAAGAGACAGGGCACCATTTCCAAGATATAATTCACTTTCGGAACAATCATCATTTTTATGGTTTCTAATCGACCCCACCAGGTAAGCGTTAAAGGAGTCCAGCGGTGAGTAAGCGCCCGGACTTTAGAGGTTAAGTCTTTGGCATTGAAGGAGATAGTGTCTTCCAAAGGAGAACAATAGTGAACCCCAAGGTATTTGACCATGCGAGGTTGCCATAAAAAGGGGAAGGATTGCATATCTGCCTGATGAAGCAGAGGATTTAATGGAAAGGCTACCGACTTGGTCCAATTTATCTTATAACCGGACAGTTGTGAGTATTTACCAATTTGCTCTAGGACAGCCGGTACTGAGTCTATAGAGACAAAAAGCATAAGATCATCAGCATACGCTGAAATTTTAATTTCCCTATGGGTGAAGGGGACTCCATGAATCTCCTCTGATTGCCGGATTAGTAAAGCCAAGGGTTCGAGTGCAAGATCGAAGAGGAGTGGAGACAGTGGGCATCCCTGGCGAGTGCCGCGTTGAAGGGGAAAAGGCTGAGACCTTAAAGCATTTGCACATATACTGGCTGTAGGCTGAGCGTACATGGTGCGAAGACAACGGAGAAAACCTTCCCCGAATCCGTACCAGCGGAGGACTGCAAACAGGAAGGGCCACTCTAAGCGATCAAAGGCCTTCTCAGCATCAAGTGAGAGGCCAACAAATGGGCGATCAAGATTAACTGCGGTAGTCAATACATGGCATAGAGTCCGAGCATTGTCAGCAGTTGATCTACCAGGAATGAAACCGCATTGATCTGGGTGTATTAAGGTAGGCATCCTATCCGAGAGCCGGGTAGAGAGAATGGTGGCAAAGATTTTATAGTCCGCGTTTAGGAGGGAAATTGGACGATAATTAGCTGTTAGTTGCGGGTCTCTCCCCTCTTTCTCAAAAACTACTACATTTGCCATTGAAAAGGACCCAGAAGGAGAACCCTCCTCGGCCAGAGCAGAAAAATAAATTTTCAAAACTGGAGCTAAATCAGCGTGAAAGGTTTTGTAGAATTCAGCGGGGAGACCGTCTGGGCCTGCGGCTCGACCTGAGGCACATTTCTTGATAGCAGAATGAATTTCTGAGACAGTAAATGGTGTGTCCAAGGCCACTCTATCTTCGTCAGATAGGGTCGGTCTTTGTACTCCTGAAAGTAAGCGTTCAAATACATCTGGCTCAAAATCACATTCAGATTGATAAAGCCGAGTATAAAAGTCACGAAAGAGTTCTAAGATTTCGGTATCTTTAGTGACCAAGCCCCCCCCGACGGATTACGGAGGGCGGTAACACGCTTGGCTTCTTTTCGACCTTTTAGGGCATTTGCTAATAATTTGCCAGCACGATTATTTTCCCGATAATATAGCCCTTGTTGTGATTCAATATTTTTAACAGCAGCAGTGTGCATAAGCTGATTGTATTGAAAACGCAAGCGTTGTAAACGGAGTAAAATACATGGGTCAGTACGGGACGTGAGGAGACGCTCCCCAGCTTGTATCTGCTGCTCTAGAGTCAGTAAATGCTGCTTTCTTTGTTTGTTTCCCCTGCCGAATTTGATAGCTAGTTATAGTGGCACGGATAGATGCTTTAAAACCCTCCCACCAAGCCCAGCCCGCTGTGTCATGGGGTGAGTTAAAATGAAAATAATCTTGGATAGCGGCCTTTATATCAACCTGAAAATCTTTTTGACCCAGTAGGGATCTATCAAAAAACCAAGCTCGGGGAGAATCGTCCCGCGCAGTGACACGTAATGATAAAGATATGGCAGCATGATCTGAAATATGGAGAGGATGAGTCCTAGTCGTGTCTACTTGAGAAATCAGTGCTTTGGAAATGAGAAAGAAATCTATTCTAGATTGGGAGTGATGGGGGGCAGAAAAGAAAGTGAACTCTAAGTCGGAGGGGTGAAGCAGCCTCCATATATCTACCAGCGCAAGATCTTGCATCAGAGCTGTAAGGGTAGCAAGACTCTTGGGTGGACTACTCGTTCTTGGCGGCTGTCTATCTATCAGAGGGTCTAACACTTGATTAAAGTCACCACCAAGTATTAATGGAGTATTGGCAGAGGCCTGTGCCAACTGCGCAATACTTGCATAGTAAGCAGGGTTGTCCACATTCGGGGCATAAATGCAAATACATGTAAATTCACTATCTCCAACCTTAAGATGTACTCGGGCCCATCTACCCTCCTTGTCAGCGCTAGTATCAATTACAGTAGCTTGCAAAGATTTCTTAACCAGAATGGCTACCCCGCACCGTTTGGAAACGGCGGGAGAATAGGCAGCCACCATGTAAGGCTTAACATTGAGTTTCAGTGTTTCAGCAGAGTTTAAGTGCGTTTCCTGAAGAAACGCTAAATCAGCATGCTCATGGCTAAGATAGCTAAGGATTTTCTTTCTTTTGATTGGACTATTAATGCCCTTTACGTTGAGTGATAAAATTTTACATAAAGCCATTCAGACAAGTTAAAAATTCTGAGCATGATAGCGCACCTAATTTCACAATGTCCCTCATATTGACTGTATCAGGCTGTACATATGGCATAAAAGAAAATAAGCTTAGATAATACAATGAAGCGCCCCACATTAAAAAAGAAAAACCGCAGCGCGGTAGAGAAGAAGCAAAACCCCAAAAATTACTGGCGACCATGTGTCTGCGGGGAGAAGCCCCAGAGAAGGCCGAAATTGAAAAACACATAACCTGTAGGACTGTGCGTGCTCCGAATCCGACCGAGGCACACATCATGGAGGGAGAGGAGACCACAAAACAAGAGTCATAGAAAGAAAGAAAGAAAGTCCAGGAAGTCTCTGTGCTTGACTATGACCGCCGCATCGGGCCCTTCAAAATGGCGGACAGAGCCGGCGAATAAAAGTCCACGTCGTTGGATTAGCGCATCTGCTCTGCTTCTTTGGAGTCTAAAAATGTTGATAGTAGATCAGGATCTTCGAATGTCCTGGTTTGGTTGTGGAGAGTCACTCGGAGCTTCGCGGGATACAACAGGCCAAAGCGAGCCTGTAGCTGTTGAAGTCGAGGGCGAAAAGCAAGGAGTTTCTTCCGTCGGTCAACGGTAGGCTTTGCCAAATCAGGGAAGAAGGAGACTTTGTGACCTTCAAATTCCAAATGATGGTTCGCCCGGGCAGCATTTAAAATTTGTTCCACTTGTTGATATCGTAGCAAGCGAAAGATAATAGGCCGGGGGGTCGTTCGATTGAGCGCCATGTGGGTAGGAACACGGTGTGCACGATCGATTTCCAATTCTTTATGAAAGGTGATCTTCAGCAAGGAGGGAAGAGTTTTGAGCAGGAATTCTCTCATATCTCCCGCTTCCGCCCCCTCCGGTATTCCAATGAGCCTCACATTGTTGCGACGGGCTCGATTATTGCTATCTTCTAACTCCTTTTGCAGATTCTGTATCTGGCGCTCGGCCTTGTCCAGTGCGCCCAAGCGAGTCGAGGACCCCCGCCATATTGTCCTGCCGTAATGAGAGACTTTCAAGTCGGTCCTGGAGCACTCCAAAGTCTTCTCGCAGGGCTCTAAGCGCTTCTCCATTGGACTGCACCAATTCCTTCACGCCGCGTAGTTCCTCCAAAATCTCCAGGTGCATTTCGGGGTTTTCACGAAATGGAACCATCTTCTGTGGGGAGGACACCTCTGTTTTGGAGCGTTTTCCGTGAGAAGAAGAAGGAGACCCGAAGTCCAAGCGCGCTGGTTTATGGGCCGCCATCCCCCCCGAGGTACCCCGGTCAGCCCAGAGCGAAATAGTAAGTTTGTATAGGTATTAAGTCAGGATTCTAAGTAGGCCTCTCGGGAGCTTCAGCGCGAAGCGTCTTACCCGCTGGACATCAGGCTCCGCCCCCCAGGGCAAGGGCTTCTACTCCAGGTACTTTCTGATACCATGAGGCCTCAGACCCATCCTCGACCTGCGCAACTTAAACAAATTCCTGGTGAGGGAGAAGTTCAAGACGCTCTCACTTGGAATATTGCTGCCTTACCTCCGCCAGGGAGACTGGCTATGCTCCTTAGACCTAAAGGATGCGTATGCACACATCCTGATACACCCAGACCACAGGCAATATCTACGCTTTGTGGTGGGAGGCAATCACTACCAGTACAGGGTACTTCCCTTTGGCCTGGCCTCCGCCCCCAGGGTATTCACAAAATGCCTGGCGGTGGTGGCCACCTTCCTCAGACTCCAAGGAGTTTTTGTCTTCCCCTACTTAGATGACTGGCTCATCAGAGCCACTTCAGCCATGGAGGTCCAACAGGCCACATCTCGCACCATCCAGATTCTCCAGCATTTGGGGTTTGTAATCAATTACCCCAAATCCAGCCTAGTGCCCACCCAACAACTAGACTTCATAGGGGCCACACTAGATACTCTTCAAGCAAGGGCCTACCTGCCAGCAGACGGGCAAAAAGGCTTCTGGCCCTGGCACGCCAAGTGAGTCGCAGATCCCAGGTATCAGCAAGGCACTTTCGGCGCCTCTTCGGGCACATGGCCTCCACCGTCCATGTAAGACTGGATGCCCGCCTCCACATGTGCACAGCTCAGTGTTACCTCAGAGACCATTGGACGCAGGCCACAGGCGGCCTCCGAGGCAGAGTCAAAGTGTCCAGAAGACTGGTACAGTCCTTAGACTGGTGGCTTCAACAAGCAGAGCCGCGACGAACACCACCATCTGCAAGCTCCCCCTGATCGGGGTTGAGCGCCAGAGCAGGAAGGAAGCTGTGTTCCCGCTCTGAGGCTCCTGCCCAATCGGGGCAGAGGAATCCCCTTTAAAAGCAAGCAGCCATCAGGCACGCCCGCACCTGGCAGGCCCGTGCCTAAGGGCCACGCCAAAGAGCCCTTTGGCGTGGCCCTTAAGCGGGGATCTGGCCAATACCACAAAACCCCAAGAAAGGCCAGGCCAACCAACTGCCACACCACAGAGCATACACCTGAAGAGACAAAGCCACACTGGCCTTCGGTCTCCGTGAAGATCACCAAGCCTTCCCAAACATCGAAGGAGCCAGAGGTAAGCAACAAAACCAACCACAAACGACTTCTTCACCAAGCACAAATAAACCAACAAACTCCAGAACCCCCTATGACAGACTATACTACTGAAACCACAACTCCAGAAGAGCATATTCCCGTGGACAGCACAACGCCCTGACAAAGGAATCCAGACCAACAGACCAGAGCACAGCCTTCAACGTGCTACCCAGAAGGAACTCAGTCACCAACGGCTGCTCACATCAGTGGTCTCCCCTCCACTTTCAACTGCCAAAACCATCTTGAGCCCTCTCACACCCCATGGGAGCCCATACACGACAGGAGGCAGAGAGATCCCAAGCCCAGCCAAGGCAAGCAAACATGCATGCAACCTACCAGTACCTAATAGCATACTGAACTCTACTATTCCTCATGCAGGGAGTCCAACCAAACATACGAGGGGGTACCCAAAAAAACCAGGAATAACATTGCTGTGGGCGGAGCTTGTGTAGTACGCAATTCTGCCGCTAGGCGTGTATAGTGCAATTCATTGTCAGTTCAGTGCCGCCTGTGTTGTCGACCTGGCTTGTTCTGTTCATCTGCAGTGATTGTTTTTGTTAGCGCTGTTTTGTTCTTGTTTCTTTTTTTATGATGACAAGTTTAAGTGAACAATGTGCAGCTGTGAAATTTTGTTTTCTACTCGGTAAAAATGCTGCTGAAACTGTTTTAAAGTTGAAAACAGCTTATCAAGATGACGCTATGGGAAAAAGTCAAGTGTACCAGTGGTTTGCTCGGTTTAAAAATGGCGACATGTCGATTGATGACAAACCTCGTTCTGGGCGTCCATCAACTGCCCGAATCAACGAAAATATTGAAAAAATTAGAGAGCTTGTGCTCACAGACCGTCGACAGACAACTGATCAACTGTCAGAGATTAGTGGGTTATCTTGAAGCTCGGTTCAGCGAATTTTAACGGAAGATTTGGGAATGAAAAGGGTTGCTGCCAAGTTTGTTCCTCGGGTTCTGACTGACAAAAGGAACATCGAGTTGAAACATGTCGTGTTTTGAAACAACAGCTTGAAACTGATCCAGATTTTCTGTCAAAGGTCATTACAGGTGATGAGTCATGGTGCTATGGTTACGACCCAGAAACAAAGCAACAGTCAAGCCAATGGAAGACGTCATCGTCACCCCGTCCAAAAAAATGTCGTCAAGTCAAATCAAACATCAAAACAATTCTGATTTGCTTTTTTGATGCCAAGGGGGTAGTTCATTCAGAGTTTTTTTTTTTTTATTACACAGGTACACTAAAAAATTTTTTTTTAAACTGCCTCTAATGTTTCGATTGATTTTTACGTTTTTTGGTGCGCTGAATCCAAATCTGGTAACCAATTTGCTCCATCACGTACAGATTTTTTGCTACATTGGGTTAGCAGTTTGAGGTGAACGTTTCAGATTGAGTGCGATCGAGATAAAAGTTTCTTGGATGAATTCTTTATACTAATTGTTTAGTAGTTATTCAAATAAGAATAAAGAAAATTGTAACAAGGCAGCACATAAGAATAGAGTAATGTCAACAAAACACACTGTGATGGTAGCAAAATTGTCTACACTTAAAACAGCCACATACATGTGCACAAACATTGAGCATATAAGAGCGAGGTTAGACACAAAGCAAAGCAAAGAAATGTGCAAAAAATGTTGTACAGGTATGTATGTAAGAATAGAAAACGCAAACCGCACCATTGCAATACATGAAGACAAACACCCGATGGTGTGAAAATAAAATTCTAATAAATGAGATCCGACACGGTGGTAATAACTAGCAAATTTTTATTTCAAAGTTTAGTAAAAACACGATATTTGTCAACACAGTTTAGATTTTAAAGTCATTCTTGGGTCAATCAATCTCCTGGTGGGCCCGTTTCTTCTTCCCCGAATGCTTCTCTTGGTGCGCTGCTTGGCGTATTTTTCATCTAGGGTTTCCCGCAGCAGCAACCAGCAGAAATCAGCCATCATAGTGGTGTTCCATCTTCCTTGGTACCTTCTCTCTGCGTCCTTGATGTCCTGGTGAAACCTTTCACCTTGTTCTTCACTGTACGCCCCCAAGTTTTTGGGAAAGTAGTTCACATGGGAGTGCAAGAAATGGACTTTCAGGCTCATGTTACAGCCTTGTTCTTTGAAGGCATTGAGCATCCTGGCAACAATATCCTTATAGTTCTCATCCCGCCTGTTCCCCAAGAATTTGAGAACAACATCCTTGAAGGAATCCCAGGCTTCTTTTTCCTTCTCAGACATCGTTTCAGCGAATGCTCCATCTGAAATGAGTTTCCTTATATCAGGGCCAACAAACACTCCTTCCTTTAGCTTTGCTTCAGAAAGTCGGGGGAACTTTGAGCAAAGGTACCGAAAGCACTCACCATCTTTTGGAAGGGACTTGATGAATTGCTTAATGAGACCCAACTTAATGTGGAGAGGTGGTAATAGAATTTTATCACGAGGTACCAAGCTCTCATGAAGAACATTTTTCTCACCGGGTCTCAAATACTCCCGAATTGGCCAGTCTTTTTTCCCCCAGTGTAGGTCGCGGGCCCGGCTATCCCACAAGCAAAGGAAGCAGGGATATTTGGTGAAACCGGATTGCTGCCCTAATAGCATGGATAGAATTTTAAAGTCTCCACAAATCATCCACTTATGCTCATCATAACGAATCTTCTGAAGAATCAGGGCCAAATTCTCGTATTTTTCTTGGAGAATAACAGAGTGAGCAATAGGAACTGAAGCGAATGTGTTGCCATTATGAAGAAGAACACCTTTTATGCTGTCTTTTGACGAATCAATGAACAGCCGCCATTCAGCAGGATCATACTTGAGTTTAAACTTTTCCATCACTCCGTATATATCGTTGCAAAATACCAAATCTTCCTCTTTGCTGAAATACTTCAAAAATTGTGTCTCGCGGTTGCGGTACCAATAAAAAGTTGTTCCTGGTGACAATAGATTTTTCTGTTTAAGCCGAGAACCTAGCAGTTGGGCAGCATCTTTTGGGAGTCCTAAATCCCGGACTAAATCATTCAATTCAGCTTGAGAGAAAAGTTCAGGTTTCAGATCTGGTTCAGTTTCAAACTCGGAAGTACTGGACTCATCGGGAAAAGCCATCTGATGAGTCTCATCATGATCAGAACCGTCCACACAAATATGATCCAAAGATTTTGGTGGTTCAGGCACAGGTACTTCGTTGCTATGAGGCATAGGCCTAATTGCTGAGGGAAGGTTGGGGTAACTTATTACGATCTTATTTTTTAAGTTGTATCCCTTCACAATGCAAGAGCAAAAATAGCAGTCACTGCTGTGGTCTCTTTGTTCACGCCACATCATAGGTATTCCGAAACGAAATGCTTGTTTTTTACCTTTCATCCATAAGCATAGATCTTCCTCACATGTCTTGCACACTTTGTGAGGAGCCCACGGTTTGTCTTGATCGCCTAACTTCAAACCGAAATAGGCGAAATATACTTTTTTAATAAATGCAGAAATGTTCCTCTGCCGCTTTTTCACGGTATATTCCCCACAAATAAAACAAAAACTGTCCGGAGAGTTGACGCAACCTCTGGCTCTGTGAGCCATTACAAATACACAGCACTGCAAACTACAACTGTAGTGAACCACTTCGGAATAAAGCTGGATTACGACTGAGCAAACAAAAGGTAATAATGAACTTGCAAGAAACTGAAATTTGACAGGAACGTTCATGTCGCAACCACCGTGTTTGAGCGAGCGAACGAGGCGAGGCGAACAGGAAAGAACATGCGCCAGCGCGAGTACTGGATTTAGCCCCCCGCCTCCCAATTGTCCTGTTAATGTATAAAATGAATACAAAACACTCTAAAATATCATGAGGGAGTGTTTCTAGTTAGTTAACCATTACAACCTCTATTTTGGGCCAAGAAAATAAACTGCAGTCGGCTAAAAAGAAATTATGTGAACATTCCTTATATGGATAAGAAATCTAATTTTGCATGAAAACGTGACGTGATGGAACATTTTGGCTATTTTTCCTGGATTCAGCACCCCCAAAATGTATAGGAATCAGTTGCAAAACTGGAGGCAGTTTTTTGGTAGTGTACCTGTGTTATTATTTATTTATATTTTTTTTTATTATTTATTTATACGTTCAGAGTTTGTTCCCCCAGGACAGATCATCAATCAAACCTTTTATTTGGAAGTTTTAAGAAGATTGCGCAACAGTGTCTGTCAAAAAAGACCCGATTTGTGGCAGACAGGAGACTGGTTCTTCCACCACAACAACGCACCTGCACACACAGCCATCTCTGTTAGACAGTTTTTGGCTAAAAATGGCATGGTTCCGCTGCCCCACGCACCTTACTCGCCTGACCTGGCTCCGTGCGACTTTCTTATTTCCACGCATGAAAAGGGGCATGAAAGGACACCGATTTGACAACATTGAAGAAGTCAAGAAAAAAAAGAGGGAGGAGCTGTCAGCTGTTTCTAAAGATGACTACAAAAAATGTTTCGAACAGTGGAAGCACCGGTGGGACAAATGTATCAGTTGTAATGGAGAGTATTTTGAAGGGGATAAGGTTGTTTTGTAAAGAATTTGAAATAAATAGCTTTTAAAAAATAATTCCTGGTTTTTTTGGGTACCCTCTCGTATATATGCCAATGCCTATATACCCTCTCCTGCCTCCCATAGACCGGACTACCACCTTGCAGGGACACCACCGGCCCAAGCAAACAGTGAACAGACCATCCAGTGGAACACAGGCCCTACTACCGAGAGCACCCATAAGCAACCCCATACTCGCATCAACTATCAAATGTGCACTAATAAATGCAAGATCAATCCAGAACAAACCAAATACCATCTATGATTACATTTTGGACCAAAAGCTGGACATCATATACATCACCGAGACCTGGCTCACAGACACAGACCAGGTCATCCTGAACCAAGTGACCCCACCGGACTTCACAGCATTCTGCTGCCATAGAGAACACAAGAGAGGAGGAGGAACCCTCATAATAGCCAGAAAAAGCTACATGTTTAAAACGGTCACCACCAGCACCTCAATTGAGTCAAAAACAATCATCATATCCAACCATCACATCAGTATTTGCCTCACCTCCAGACCCCCCAATGCAATGAAGGATCGTCTTTCAGCAATACTGGAATCAATATGTGCGTATAGCACCCAACACAAGCCACTGGTTGCCCTGGGTGATTACTGTAATCTTCTGGTAAATGTAATCTTCTGGTCTGTAATCTTCCGCCGCTGCTCTCCCCTTTTGGCTACGTTCCGTTTGGTCCTGGGTTCATTTCACAGAGACAGTAGGGTAAGCAGCACAAATTAGACAACCAAAACTGGGGTGGCTTAGAAAAAGAGTTTTATACAGAAATAGGCTTATTACATAGGTACAGAACAGAGTCATATAGTGGTTGTTAAAGAGCTGCTTCAGTGTGCATCAATGAATCTGTGTGTGTGTGTGCATGTGTGAAGTGTGAGAGAGAATAGAATATATGAAAGACTATGTGTGTGCATGTGTGTGTGTGAGAGATCAGAGAGGGAGGGGTGAAGAGAAGTGATTGTCAGAGCCTCCTGTCCTTCATGTCCGATGAATAGAGAGAGAGAGAGAGAGAAAGAGGAAGTATTTCTGTCCTTTATAGTGAATTGAATTTTCTCCAGCACCTCCCTTTGAGGTCTGCTATTGTTTCCAGCACCTCCCTTTGAGGTCTGCTATTCTTGATTTAGCAAGGAGGGGCTGCAGACCAAACTCATCAGGCCCGGAGACTGACATCACCAGGGGGTCAGAGCTAATCTCATCTTGTAAACTACCCTCATTAAGTTTGGAGACTGACATCACCAGAGTAACAAAGCTGCTTGAAATCCAAGGTCTTGGAACAGCCATGACACCTATGCTAGGCATAATGTCCTGCTGATGTATGCTGACATCTCCCACACCTTTTTTATTGTTATTTATTATTTGTGCCTGGAAATGGTGGAAGCAAAACCTGTGGTACCTGTCCCAGCTGCAATTACATGATAGTAGGCAGCTTGTCTAATACCTCCTGTATTAAATACCTTGCTATGTCCAGCAGGTCCCCTGTCCTGCACAGTACTGTCTCTAGTGTTCTAGAGATAAACAAGTCCCCTTATGAGTCCAAACCTCGTGTCTTAGGTAGGGCAGCCACTACTGGGGGGGGGGGGGGGGGAACCCAAAATGCTACCTCAGTGCCCATCTTAGAGAGAGTGAACAGTGCATAAGGGCTGCAGGAATTTGGAATTTCTGAGGAGGTTAAAGCCGAAAGGTACCAGGATGCTATGAGTGAGGATAGGAAGCAATACTAGACTGCAGCTGACTCTGGTATTCAATGTAATAGGAAATGCCAAATTAGCCTGGATATAGGGGTACATGCTGGAGAAATTCAGTGTAACTACCTTAAAATGTTGTTGACGTTCTGTAGGACATGCGCTGCAAGGAGATGTACATTTTTTTCATTTTACAACACAGGAAAATTATGATAATGCATAGCAATATTTGTACAGCAGTTAAAATAATAATAGGGTGAATAAAAACATTAAAGACATGATCAGCAGTAGGTGAGTAACCAAATAACAACTCCCACACAGACACATGAGCATCTTGTAGCAAGTGTCCAACAATTTGTTGAATGTGTCCATTCTCATAAGCGATGGTGTGATTTCACTTCAGTGGATGTTGTTTTAAGGTGATCAATATAGGCATGGAGTTCTGTAAAGTTGAGCAGTTTATGTAGTGTCTCTTCTCCCATGCCAAGTGGTAATGGATGCACAGCATATGAGATAAAGTCTGGAATGTCCATAGAGTCATTGGCAACCAGCGGTGTGGAATAAGTTGTCCCGTTAATGGTGATGGAGAACAGTGGTGTATGACTGCACCAGGTATTGTTTGAACTGTACAACAAACTGTTCTTAGGAAGGTGGGTGTCAGGCATTCTGGGAGCAACTGAAAAAGAAACATTCTTTGTCCTGACAGGAAATATTGTACAAAATCTAGGCAGGAGGACCTAGAAAGTAATGTTCTGGAGGTGCCCTCAATTCTTGTGTCCTTTCTAGAGAAGTGGAAACTGGTGGCTCCCACTGTACTTGAGTGATGTTTAATGAATAGAACACTGGTTTTGTCCTGTACGGAACAGAAACTCAGGATGACCAGATCCTTTCCTTCCGGGAAAGGTGGGGGTATTTCTTGATAACGATATACCCCACCTGTGGAGTTAGCCCAGCCAATCGTGCATATTTGGATGATAGTTCCTGTAATGAGACTGGGGTAGAAGAGAGCAGATACAAGAACAAGAGGAAACCGAGACATAATAAAAGCTAACTTATTTCACTCTACTAGGGAGTAAACTAGTGCTCCCCACTTATACTATGCAACAACAGAAATAATGTTTACTACTTATTTACATAACTATTAGACGCATGTCCATTATATAGGACACATCAACTATACAGCAGAAGTAAATAGTTACCATCCTCAAGCGACTTTTGTTTAGAAAGCAGTTGTCCGTGCTGTCTTCAGAAAGCAGCTGTCCGTGCTGTCTTCAGGTGGTATCTGAAAACAAAGATTGATAAAACACGTATTACCCATATGGTTTCAACTGGGTGATGTGTTTCCAGTACTGATGGTTGTTGGGCATTAGGATTTGGTATAGGCTTGGGCCTAAGGTACCAGTAACTAAGTACGGTCCTTCCCACTTTGCAGTTCCAAAGGGGAGGTTTGGTCTAGGTCTCAGAATCATCACTTTACTCCCAACCTTGAGGGGCCTTAAATCAGAACCTTTTGCATGTACCTCCTGCAAATAATCTCTAGCTTTTTCTGTGTTAGCTAGCACAGTGGTATGAATTTCTTTTAGATGTTCTTGCAGGGATTTCATCCACTCATTGGTGAGAATTACTGTCTGGTCCTCTGGAAGAAAAGGACTCAGCATATTTTCCCACCGTTGCATTGGCCTTCCCATTAAGGCTTCATAGGGTGCAAAACCTGTGGATTTACAGACATTAGCTCTGATACGCATAAGGACTAAAGGGAGCACCAGATCCCAATTTTTCCCGGTCAGATTAAGAATAGGGCTGAGTTGGGCCTTAATTGTTTGATTCATTCTTTTTACCTGCCCTGCTGCCTGTGGATGGTACGGAATGTGGAGTTGTTGTTCTATGCCTAGAAAATCAAACAATTCCTTGATGAGATGAGAAACAAATGCAGGACCATTATCGGAATCAATAGTCTTGGGAATGCCCCAGCGTGTAAAAAATTGCATAGTTAGGATTTCTGCAGTGGTTCGAGCAGTTTGATCTGGGACAGGGAATGCTTCTACCCAATGAGAAAAGGAATCAACAACAGTGAGCAAAAATCTATTTTTCCTAGCTGTTAACGGAAGAGGGCCCACATGATCTATTTGCAATCTCTCAAATGGGCCACGAGGAGGTGCTCTCATTAACTGTCCCCTTCTCTTTTTAGGTTGCCTCCCAAATGAAGCACAGATTACACAGGAGGAAACATGATCCTGTATATCATGTTTCATTTCTGGCCACCATACCAACCTATTGAGGATAGTCTGCATTTCTTCTGCTTTAGGGTATCCCATAGGACCTGCACCATAAACCCAATGCATCCACTTTTTACCTCGAGCTCTAGGGATAGCTATAACCAAGCCTTCCTCTCTTTTTGCACATAGAATGTCTTTCTCTATATAGCGAGTGTGAGAAAGGGTGTGTGCTGATATAGGTTATCTGGGGCGTCCTGCACAAGCTTCCTCAAATTGGAAAGCTCAGGGTCCTTTGTCTGCAGTGTTACAAAGTAATCTGGTGGTATTATCTGATCATAATCTGTGGAACGTGTAGCAATAGCAACCATGCGTGTCTGCTCATACCAGGGCCATATGAGGCCTACATGGCATGCTTCCTTGGCTAGTGAGTCTGCTAATGTGTTTCCTTTCACTAAAGGGCCTTTCTTCCTATGTGCCTTTACTTTAACTAAATGTACTCTCTGAAACTTCTCACTCAGTTCTTGTGCCATAGTCCACAGTGATGAATTTTTCACTGTGGACCCATCCGTAGATTTAAATGTATTTGCCAGCCACCAGGGTAACAGGGCAATGGCACTTTTAAAGACAATCAGAATTTAAAATGATTTGTATCTCTGGGTGTGAATCCTGATATTGTTGCATATAAGCTACAAAAGCAGCCAGCTCACAATACTGTGCTGACGCTGACCCACAGGAATACTGTCTCTGCAGTACCACTTGGTTATTTGGGTCCAATTGTACAATTGCAAAACCTGCTAGTCGCCTGCCTCCTTTACATTGGCTACTACCATCAATATATACTGTAGGAAGAAAAGGTGAAATTTTGTCTAGTCCCAGTTCCCTAAAGATCATGTGATTGGGGGAACTGGGTGAGGACTGACAGTCATGAGGTTGCCCCTCCAGCAAAATTCCAGCCACTTGCACGTTAGGTTCTTTCAACAATTCAAACTTTACATTCTTTGCTTGCAACATGAGAGTCCACTGGACTATTCTCTCAGTCCTAATCTTGCTACATGCTAATTTTCCCTCTACAATGAATTTGAGGGGGGGGTGATGGCTGCATATGTATGTGGTTTGAGCACCAATGATGTATGTAAATTTCTGCATAGCAGCATAGGAAGCCAGTACATGTTTTTCACAGTTTCCCATTTTGAGTTCAGGAGAAGTGAGAACTCTGGAACAGAAGGCAATAGGGCGATCTACTCCTCCTAGGCGTTGTGTTAGAGCTGCACCTATACTGTTCTCTCCAACTACAGGGTACAGGAAAAAATGTTGTGTGTGATCTGGGTGTGCAAGAACAGGAGCAGAAGTCAGAATGTGCTTTAATTTAGTTACAGCTTCTGTATGTTCTTCCTCCCAAACATAACTTTTACTTTTTAGCAGGGAGTAAAGTGGAGCTGCCACTTCAGCATAATTGTGCATGAAGTCACGACAGAAACCAGTGAGCCCTAGAAATGACTGGAGTGATTTCTGATCTGTAGGAAGTGGAAGTTTCTGTATCAGCTCTATCCTCTGAGAATCTATGGATTTACCATCCTGGCCAATAGTAACCCCTAAAAAGGAAACCTGTGATTTGCACAGTTGAGCCTTGGCAGGATTAACTTTAAGACCAGCTTGTAAGAGGGCTTTTAAAACTTCTCTTACATGATTCCAGTGGACAGCTTCATTCTCAGACTGAATCAGAATGTCATCTACATACTGAATTATATTATCTCTGCAAGACAATAGTGACAGGGCTTTCTGCATGTATTTATAAAATATTGAGGGGGAATCCTTATATCCCTGTGGAAGCACAGTCCATGCATATTGCTTATTCAGCCACTGAAAGGCTGTTTTGTACTGGCATTCAAGGGCCAGGGGCAAACTCCAAAACCCATTGGATATGTCTAAAACAGAGAAAAATTTACATTTGGGGTTCAGTTTAGAGATCATTTCAGGGTATGAGGCTACCACGGGCACTACAGATTTTGAAATTTGATTCAGGGCACGGAAGTCCATAGTGAGCCTGAAGGAACCCCCCGGTTTAACCATCGGCCAGGCTGGTGAATTGCATGTGGAAGAAATAGTTCTAATCAGACCCCTCTCCTCCAGTATCTTCACAATTTTAGTCACTGGTTCTATAGCCTGATGAGATACTGGTTATTGTTTCTGTGGTGGAGGATCCTCGCCTTCCAACAGTATTTCTGTGTGCCTTGCCGCACCATGTCAGCACTAATAGAGAATAACCTATCCTAGGTTTTTCAACTAATCTCAAGAGTAACTCAAGCAACCTGTTTAATCCACCCGGACCCAAAGCTATTCTAACCAGCTTTCACAGGTGAAGAATTAATGCTCAATGTGCAACCTTTTGTAAACCTTAATGTGTAACCTTTCTCATTTGTATATCTCACTTTAAGCAAAATGTGTTAACACAATTAGGATTGATCAAATAATCTGGATCTGTGCAAATACTATTGCTCTCTCATTTAGTAGGATTCTAATAACTGACAACTCCTTGTAATATTTGCCAATCAACTTTAATCCAGACTGTTTTTCTCTCAACATATAAATTCCATGCGGATATCTGTCTATGCTATGCTAGATAATAATTACTTTTCTATAGAATTTTGCTCCTCATTAAGCAAGTTTCTTGTAACATCCATGCTTGACTAAATACTATATAATTGTCTTTGCCTGGCTAGATAAGAAGTACCTTCCTACAGAATTTTGTTTTCTCATTAAGCAAGCTTTTGCTAACATCTTTTCATGCTTGGCTAAACACTAGACAACTTCTTACTAGCGTTATACAAAACAACTCTCCAATTTCCTGCTATAAATTCCCCTTCCCTAGCAGTATTCTTCTCCACATTAATATAGGCCGAGAATGGCCCTCCACATCAAGATAACATTAGGCCTATACCTCTTTCTCATAGGTCTACTACCAAACATTCTAGCTCTAATCTCTTCACACAATTATATACCCATCCTACACAACAACTGGAGAAAATGGTCAGGCACTAGTCAACACAATACAAACTGGGCCCACCGATCTCATCACCATTATCTATTACATATACCTCTTCAACACACTACAAATTTAAATTTAGAAAAACACAATCAACCCCGCACTCTAAAATGTGCCCTCATTAATGCTCGCTCACTTCGTAAAAAATGGCCAGTTGTCACAGACATAATAACATCTCACAGCCTAGACATCCTTATGGTCACCGAAACATGGTTGTCTCCCAAAGATAACATAATTCTCAATCAGCTCCTCCCCAATAACTTCGTAGTTTTCACCAGCAGCAGACAAAATAGAAGAGGAGGAGGGGTGCTAATCCTCGCCAAGACAGAACTCCAGTTCAAAATGGACGACTCTACTAGCAACAACCACCTGGAAACCGTCTCTGTCTCTAATAACCTCTGTTCTATAAACTTACTATACAGAGCTCCATCATCCTCCCCAGATGAATTGTCAGCTATTATAAACCTTGCCGCCAACACACTAAACCCTAATAGACCCAACTGGATTCTAGGAGACTTTAACTTACCATCCCTACAAGACAACCAATCATACGCCTTCATAGATGCCCTGGAAATCCTAGGATACAAGCAAGTAGTACAACAATCCACGCACGTAAAAGGCAATATCCTGGACCTCATATTTGTCCCACAATCAGTACATAATCAGCTTCAAAACATACTTTTATCAATTACAGCGGTCCCATGGTCAGACCATAAGCTCATTATGTTCCAGATTCCCACTCAAAACAAACAACATTCAAACGACACTGACCTAAGAAAATACACAAACACTACTGCCAGATTCTTCCAACCTTTTAATAGGGAACGTATCCTGGCCGAAACTGATGCACTCTTCAAAGACTCCACCCTAAACTTGGAAGAGATTATCACCTCTTGGAACAACAGACTCAACTTCATTGCATCACGCCCACCTAGGAATAGTTCCTCAAGGAAAAAAGCGACAGCACCATGGTTCACATCAGAGCTGAAAGAATCTTTAAAATTACTACGAAAGCTTGAGAAGAGATGGAGGAGGTCACACACCAACAGCAACCAAACTGCATACATGCAACATCTTGACGCTCACCGCAAATCCATTTCAGAAAAAATGAAACAGTACCACACAGACACCCTGAGACGTGCTCTAAATAAACCCCACGACCTGTTTAGTCTAGTCAAGAAACTAGCCAAGGAACCGTCACCTGAGCATCAGTGTGAAATCAACCCGCAAGAATACGCTACTTACATACAAAGATGTGCCGCACCAATAAAATTGCAATACCCTATGCCCCAATTATTCAAGGGCACCCAACTCCTTTAGTATCATTCATTACTCCCTCTTTGAAGCTGATTGAAGACATTATCTCATCTCTCAACCTGTCCACAGCTCACACTGATCCTTGCCCAGCCTTCTGGATAAAGGATCTTCGTAAAGATCTCGCTCCAATAATATCCAAGATTATAAGGCTATCATTTGACACCGGCTCATTCCCTGCTGCTCTCAAACAGACATCTATCAGACCATTACTGAAAAACCTCGTTAGATCCACAAAAAACAGACTCATACAGACCCATTTCCAGCATACCTACGCTTGCAAAAATAATTGAAAAAATAGTCTACAGGCAGCTGCAAGACCACATTTATTTAATTTATTTATTTATTTATTTATTTAAGGTTTTTCTATACCGCACTATTCGGCATCAGCACGGTTTACAATAAACAAGTCTGTACAATGAGGAACAGCCATACATTGAACTTACATAGAACAGGGAGTTTAAACATGGATAACAGGTGAACTTTATACATAGCAAACAAAGGGAGATTTAAACAAGGGTAACAGGTGAACTTTATACATTATATACACAGGGATTGCATCACATCTAAGTTTATGATACAGGCCCTAAGGGGGATAGATGGGGGAGGTGAAGAGTTTTCATCGGAAATTGGTTAGACAGCGTTGGCTTGTTAGACTATAAGATCATGTGGTACTGTCTAGGTGATGCTGTCGGAGTTAACATTAACGCTGAAGCCCCGTTGGATACTTGTCAACATGGATTCAGAGAATCTCATGGGGTCGAAACGCTCCTTACCACCCTCCTCAATAGCCTAAACTCTGGTATTGACAACATCCGACAGGGTTTTGTTCTCATCTTTTTGGATATTGCGGCTGCTTTTGATTCGGTTTGTCATGAGCTTCTTATTATCCGCCTAAAAGAGAAGGGCCTCTGTGGAAACGCACTCGAATGGTGTAACTCATACCTCTCAGGTAGATGGCAGCATGTGCAATCAAATGGAGAAACATCAGATCCGTTTCATCAAGGACAAGGAGTCCCGCAAGGATCCTCTCTATCATCATTACTATTTAACATATACATGCAACCTATATGTAACATCATCAGATCTTTTAATGTCAACTGTATGATATATGCTGATGACGTGTTATTATACATGCCGTTCTGCATAGATAAGATGGACCTCTCCCCCCTAACCAACTGTTTTAATTCCATATCAAATTGGCTACTGTCTCAAAATCTCAGAATACAACATAAAAAGATGGAAGTTCTCTTTATCTCAAGGAACACGAATTTCATACCACCTACATTCCTGGATATTCAAGATGCCAAGCTTCAAGTAAAATCCCATATCCGATACCTAGGAGTGACTCTGGATCAAAATCTGGACATGAAGACTCACATATCCAACACAGTAAGGGCAGTTTATTTCAAGATCCGCTCCCTCAGACATCTCCGGCAACTGATTGATCCGGACGATTTCCGTACTGTCTACCAGGCTCTAATCATTCCCCATTTTGACTACGCAAACTCCATACTACAAGGGCTTCCTCAATCTACCTTAAACCCTCTTCAACTCGCCTTGAACAGTGCAGCAAGAGTGCTTTTTGGAGTACCCAAAGAGAACATGTAACACCCCTTCTAAAACAACTACATTGGCTTCCTATTCAAGCGAGAATCACTTTCAAGACTCTGCTCCTGGCCTTTAAAGCTTACAAAGGTCTCGCCCCCACCTCATTATCTGAGATGATCCATCCAATCACACCTAACAGACTAAGAAGAACCACGGAACTAAATATGCTAATAGTACCAAAGGAAACTTTAAGATACAACAATACAACAGTAAGCCGAGCCTTCAGTTTATGTGCTCCAAAACTTTGGAACACCCTTCCAGCACACATTAGGGCCATCTCTGATCTCATCCAGTTCAAGAAGGCCCTGAAACATCACCTTTTCCTCAAATTTTTCCCAGAGGACAAAGAAATACAGTTACACCCAAATAGCAATAATTACCTTCTGACTACATAATCTTCCCTGACTCAACAATACATTTCACTATTTTACCAGATTAACAATACACTTTTCAGACAATATGACACTTGTATGTAAATAGTTGCTCTTGTTGTTGCTTTGTTGTAAATAATTGACCCGGTTATCCAAGTTAATGTTCCTGTTATATGTAATAACCCAGATAAATTTAACTTGTCTGAAGTTTTCCTGTTCCATGTAAACCGCGCTGATAATGAACAGTGCGGTATATAAAAAATGTTAATAAATAAATAAATTTTCCCACAATCTAACTTGTCTTGAGCCCAGACTGGAATATCAGCCACCTCTGCGGGAATTACACACAGATCATACTGCTGAGCTGTCTTGGTGCACTGAGTTGCTAACTGCATGGGAATGACTTCATGCACTACAGTTTTAGAAGCACTTGAAGTTCCTGAATACTGCCACAATTTAAGATTAGCCATATCCACCACCAAATTTAACTGGTTGAGAACGTCAATTCCAATTATTTCTTTTAGTGTGTTCACTATAGTAGAGGCAGTGGTTTCCAACATTTCCTTGTTTTGTTCACTGTGCACAGGGATACCCCATTTAACTGGGATAGCCACACATTTGGAAGCTGTGTCATTAATTCCTTGAATTTCATAAATTTCCATATTTTTCTGATCTGCAGTGGGAGAAGCTCTGTTTGTAAAACTAATTCCAGCCCCTGTGTCAATCAAAGCTAGTTTATCCTGACCCCCTATTCTACTGATAACATTGGGGCGTCCACAAGAGTCCAGTATCAAGGATGTTACAAGCCTTAAACTGTATTCTGGGCCTGTATCTGTTTCATCATCCAGAAGCTCTGGAATTGAGTCCTCTGCTGAGAGAACGGAGTTAGGCTGGGCTATGAAGGCTTGAGACATTTTGATATCTGAACCCAGGAGGTCAGGACACCCCTATGCACTAGCCTTGTGTTTGTCCTGAGCTGCTTGTAAGTCCTGTTTTAATTTATCTATTTCTACCTGCAGTATGTGTTTGTCCTGTTCCCATTTAATTTTCTCCTTTTCTAATCCATCTGTCAGTGCTTTGAGCTCTTGAAAGAAGATGCAACCCGAGGAATTTCTAAAAGTCCCTCTGCCTTGTCCTCTCCAAGGTGTCTGTCCTCTGTATCCTTTGTCTGTGTTTTTTGTGTATTGAGAGGATCCCTCAGCTTGCCACTTCGTGCTTCTGATACTGTTATGACCTGTGAGGGCTGGGTCTTCCAAACAGACCCAATTCTGAGCATTAAAGTATCAAAAGGGGTTGCTTTAGGGTCTTCAGAAAATAACAGAAGGTGTTTTATAATCTCAGGGGATAGCAATTCTAATAAAAATGCCTTATTTATTTATTTATTATTTATTAACAGCTTTTATATACCGCACTTTTGTCATCAGCGCGGTTTACATTTTAACAGCTTTGTACTTAAGCATTAAACATATGTCAAGTTTACAAGTAACAGGAAATGAACATGGATAACAGGGATTAAGAATAATAGATATTCTCAACTATTTACAATATATTCACAAATGTTTGAATTCTGAAGATGGGGGTCTATGGGGAATTAATCTAGAACGGGTAATGAAGTTTCAGGGGCTTATTTGACTAGCCGTGATCGATGGTTTGTGTAGGGGGAGGGGGTGGGGAGCCAGTGAATTGTGAGAAGTGTTGTAGGAAGAGGTGTGTTTTTAGAGATTTCCTGAATTGGGACAGGTCCTTTTGTGATCTGATACTAGGTGGTAGTGCGTTCCAGCATCTGGGTGCGAAGGATGAGAATGCTCTTGTTGTAGTTGTTTGAGTGAGCTTTGTAAGGTCTTTTGGGACTGCTAGCATGTTCTCTGTTACAGATCGTCTAGATCTGGTGTTCTGTGTGTGATGGTGTGATGTGATGCGTGCTCTCCCCATAATCTTCTGCATTGGGCCAGGACTCCTGCTCATTAAGAACTGCTTTTAAAATCCAGGCTCTATATGCAAACTCTTACATAGAAACATAGAAACATGATGACAGAAAAAGACCACATGGCCTATCTAGTCTGTCCTTCCATATCAACAACTACAACAGTCCACTTTTTACCTTTAGAGATCCTCTGTGTCGGTCCCATGCTTTTTTGAATTCAGTTACTGTCCTCATCTCTACCACCTCCACTGGGAGATTATTCCATGGATCCACTACTCTTTCCGTAAAGAAATATTTCCGCATATCACTCCTGAATCTATCTCCCTTCGCCCTCATCCCATGTCCCCTCGTAGCAGAACTTGCTTTCAATTGAAAGAGGCTCTCTCCCTGAACATTTATGCCACGGAGGTATTTAAACATCTCAATCATTTCACCTCTATCCCGCCTTTCCTCTAAGGTGTACATATTAAGATCCTTAAGTCTGTCCTCATATGCTTTATAATGAAGCCCACTAATCATTTTAGTAGCCACCCTCTGCACCGACTCCATCCTGTTCACATCCTTTTGAAGGTGCGGTCTCCAGAATTGCACACTATACTCCAAATGAGGTCGCACCAAAGACTTATACAGAGGCATTATCACCTCCTTTTTTCTGCTAGCCATTCCTCTCCGTATGCACCCAAGCATCCTTCTAGCTTTTGTCGTCGCCTTTTCTACCTGTTTAGCTACTTTAAGATCATCAGACACAACCACGCCTAGGTCCCGCTCTTCTTTAGTGGACAAAAGTACTTCACCTCCTATACTGTATTGCTCCCTTGGATTTCTGCAGCCCAAATGCATGACCTTACATTTTTTAACATTAAATCCCAGCTGCCAGATTCTAAACCATTCTTCAAGCTTAGCTAGATCCCTCCTCATGTTATCTACACCTTCCTGGGTGTCTACTCTATTGCAGATTTTGGTATCATCTGCAAAGAGGCAAACCTTACCAGACAGCCCTTCTGCTATATCACTAACAAAGATGTTAAAAAGAATCGGACCAAGGACAGATCCCTGGGGCACACCACTGGTAACATCCTTCTCCTCAGAGTGAGCTCCATTTACTTGTACTCTTTGTCGCCTCCCACCCAACCAATTTCTAACCCAAGCAGTAACTTTAGGGTCCATCCCTAGGGTGCTCAGTTTGTTTATAAGTCGCCTGTGAGGAACAGTGTCAAAGGCTTTACTGAAATCTAAATACACCACATCTAGAGCTCTCCCTCGGTCCAACTCCTTGGTCACCCAGTCAAAGAAATCAATCAGATTTGTCTGACAAGACCTGCCTCTGGTGAATCCATGCTGCCTCGGATCCTGTAATCCGCTGGACTCCAGAAACCTCACTATTTTCTCTTTCAGCAGCGTTTCCAATAATTTACTCACCACCGAAGTTAAACTAACCGGCCTGTAGTTTTCAACCACATCCTTACTTCCGCTTTTGTGTAAAGGCACCACATGAGCCTCTCTCCAGTCCTTTGGCACCACTCCCGACTCCAACGAGGCATTGAAATGGTCAGTCAGTGGAGTTGCTAGAACATCCCCAAGTTCCCTCAGTATTCTAGCGTGTATCCCATCCGGTCCCATCGCTTTGTCTACTTTAAGTTGAGCTAGTTTCTCATGAACACAGTCTTCTGAAAATTGTTCAAGATGTCCCTCGCTTCTGTTCCTATTTGTGGGTGTTTTCTGAGGTCCTGCTCCTGGTTCCTCATCTGTGAACACAGAACAAAAATATTTGTTAAACAATTCCGCTTTATCCTTATCAGCTTCTACATATTCCCCCCCTGCACCCTTGAGTCTGACAATACCACTTTTGCCCTTCCTCTTCTCACTAATATATCTGAAAAATGTCTTATCCCCCCATTTTATTGCATAGGCTATTTCCTCCTCCTTTTGAATCTTTGCCTTCTTGACTTCTTCCAGTGTATCATTTGGTAGAGGTGAAATAATTTTAAATACTTGCATTGGGGAACAGTGAAATAGTTTCTCAATGCCCCTTTTAACCAACTGGTATGGGTGAGTGAGAGAGCCAACTTTATAATAGTGTGGCCCCAGAGCCAGATGCATAAGTTTATCAAAGTCCAATTGTTTTCTTCTGTATTTCCCTAGACCCCAGTGAATCAGAATATCAGTGGCCCATTTGCACCAGTCATTAACATTAAAAGGCATAGGGCCAGTTTTCTCAACTATCCTTTCCATGTCCCTATCTTTTAAATTGTCCTGCAGCATCACTTTAACTGGTGCTCTGAGTTCGGTACTGGGTGCTGGGTCTGAGTCAACCGAATTATCCTCCTGACACAGGTCTTGGTTATTGCTCTGTTCTGGCTGAGATAAACTATCAGGATTTTCTTCCTCTGATTCAGCTTTATTTTTTTCATTCCTAAGTCCAGCTATGCATACTTCTGTATTCTTTTGTTTCTCAATAGCTTGGATGCATGGCTTATAGGGTGTGTCATAGGCATAGGGGGCTGAGGGAGAAATGGGTGTTGGCCAGGGCGTATATTTCTTTTGTCTTTCAGAGGCCAATTGATCCTTAACGTGCCTCAATTCAAGTTTAAGTGCTTCTAATTGCTCACTAACAGTTATAAAAGAATTTGTGGCTTGTATCACCTGAGCCCTTTGCATAGAAATGCATATTTGTGCCTCCTCAAGGTCTTTGGTCAATTGTGTACAATGAGAAGCCAGTTCAGTATTGTCCTGTTTCATGCTAATGAGCCCCCTGCACATGCCTTGGATAAAAAGGCATTTTCTTTTATTTGTTTTCTTTTTGAATTCTTGATAATGGTTTAACATTTGTATTTGAATATTATACCATGATGACTCAGGGAATTCACCTTCAAAGGGACCACCTTTCCTCTTACAGTATGTCAGTACTATTTGTTTCAGTTCTTTAAAATCAAAGACTTCCATATTTGAGACTGCAGAAAGACTGTAGTTGATACAGGGGCCTAGCTTATTATGTTTTTATTTGGTTTTATGCGACTATCTCAAATGTGCAACTTTGGAAGGAGGAATGCTCACTTTTATGAAGAAGTGAGACGTAAAATTATAGTTGGAATGGCATAAATTTTATGGGTGTTCAGTAAAGAGTACTGGCATAAAGACCACACCTTAAAATTATACCCGAATAAAAAAGTGCTTACCACCTTTTAACAGGGTGGAAGTTCAGGATGAAATTATAGTAAGAAGGGTGTTAGGAGATTAACAGAATTGTCAGTTATTGTATCAATTGCAGCAGACTTTAAGCCTGCTCTCACCAAGATACCTGACAGGAGACTGAGAAATAAAAGGCAAAGGGACAGGAGGTAATAGTGTTACCAGGAACGATGTATATTGTATTCAATGAGGGACTGTTTACCTGTGTACCACTTCCAAACTAAAGCTGGACTATCTCTCTGTCTTTTCTTAGCAGCTCAAATACTAGAGAAAAATCTGTGCCTTGTAACAAACCATAACAAGCCTCTACCTACAAATAAGAAAATTGCAAGCCACTCTATGTAATGTCCCTAGGTGTAGGTAATATTAAAATTCAGGATTATTACAGAGCCTTTTGACAATAAAAATCTCACCTTGTCTAACCCACAAAACAAAGGTATCACTGGAACTTTTCACTAAATCCAGCCTGTAACCAAAATTGTCAAGTGTACATGGCCACAAGGGCTTTTGATTTTCCTGTCGCACCCTGTCTGAAATCCACTTTAATGTATCAAACAAAATTATTACTTACCCAACTGGAGATCTGCTGTGAAGTCTGAGATGGCCCCCATAAATGTAATCTTCTGGTAAATGTAATCTTCTGGTATCTGTAATCTTCCGCCGCTGCTCTCCACTTTTGGCTACGCTCTGTTTGGTCCTGGGTTCATTTCACAGAGACAGTAGGGTAAGCAGCACAAATTAGACAACCAAAACTGGGGTGGCTTGGAAAAAGAGTTTTATACAGAAATAGGCTTATTACATAGGTACAGAACAGAGTCATATAGTGGTTGTTAAAGAGCTGCTTCAGTGTGCATCAATGAATCTGTGTGTGTGTGTGCATGTGTGACGTGTGAGAGAGAATAGAATATATGAAAGACTCTATATGTGTGCATGTGTGTGAGAGAGATCAGAGAGGGAGGGGGGAGGGGTAAAGAGAAGTGATTGCCAGAGCCTCCTGTCCTTCATGTCTGATGAATAGAGAGAGAGAGAGAGAGAAAGAGGAAGTATTTCTGTCCTTTATAGTGAATTGAATTTTCTCCAGCACCTCCCTTTGAGGTCTGCTATTGTTTCCAGAACCTCCCTTTGAAGTCTGCTATTCTTGATTTAGCAAGGAGGGGCTGCAGACCAATCTCATCAGGCCCGGAGACTGACATCACCAGGGGGTCAGAGCTAATCTCATCTTGTAAACTACCCTCATTAAGTTTGGAGACTGACATCACCAGAGTAACAAAGCTGCTTGAAATCCAAGGTCTGGGAACAGCCATGACACCTATGCTAGGCATAATGTCCTGCTGATGTATGCTGACAACTACAACCTAACCTCCATACCCACTAAAGAAACCAGAGCATTTCTCAGAGCCATGGAATCTCTAAATTACCAACAGATGGTCAAAGCACCAACACACCAGCATGGAACCACACCCGACCTTATCTTCATGCCAGTGCTGCTATTAAGACAGAACCAAGCCACATCCCCATTGCCCACTCCAGTTCCATGGTCGGACCACCACGTACTCTCCTTCACCTTACTCCTTAAAACCCCCACACAGCAAGCCGAAGGAGAAGCCAAAACAAGAAGATTCAAAAACAACCACAAAGAGACCTTCCTACAGGAAATAATGGCACAAATACAACAAGAATGCAATGGCATAGATGAAACCATAAACAAATGGAACTCCACACTATCCAAAGCTGCATCAGTGCCAAACAAGGAAAAGACACACACCCAAAGAAAAAACAATGCTCCCTGGTACTCAAATGAACTTCGGGAAGCAAAATGTACGCTCAGAAGGCTGGAAAGAAAATGGAGATGCACCAAGTCACATGAGGCAGCACTCCAATACAGAACCGAGCAACAAGCCTACAACAACCTGATCAACAACCACAAGCAACAACACCACACCAACCTAATCCTGAAATCAGCCAACAAACCAAGAGAATTATTCAACATAGTGCAAAAACTCACAAAAGACACCCCACTCCACAGTGGATACCAAATAGACCCCCAAGAATTCGCAAACTACATGATGAACAAGAACACAAATCCAACACACACCGTGCCCATCGCAGAAAACAACCCAACAATGATGGAATCCCACCAGACCTGTGAAGAATCTCACCAAACCTGGAATGACTTCTCTATACCAACAACACAGCAGATAGAAGACATTGTGGGCACCCTTAATACGACAACCTCACCATCCGACCCATGCCCAGTAGAATGGATCAAGGCTTCCAAGAACCAACTAAGCCACCACCTACACAAAATTGTGAAGGAGTCCCTCCAACGAGGACACCTCCCACAGATTCTAAAGCAAACTACCATAAGACCAATCCTCAAAGGCAACTCGCTAAACACCTCTGATCCAAAATCTTACCATCTGATCTCAAGCCTGCCATTTATCTCAAAAATCATTGAGAAAGTAGTACAAAGACAACTGCAGGATCACGTGGACCTTCGTGCCCTGCTGGACATGCACCAGCACGGCTTCAAACCACATCACAACGTAGAAACTCTACTCACCTCCCTCTGACAATCTCCTGAGAGGACTAGATAATATAAAGAACGGTTTCTTACTAATTTTCATTGACATCTCAGCTGCCTTTGACACGGTATCACACTCCTACAGTGCCTCCAAGAAATTTGACTACACAATAACACACTGAAATGGTTCACCTCCTACCTAAACAACCAAACACAGCAAGTAAAATGCGGAGAGAAAAAATCAATCCAGTTTCCCACCACGCAAGGAATACCACAGGAATCGGCCCTATCATCAATACTATTCAACATCTATATCCAGCCCATATGCAGTATCATCAGACGACACAGCATACAATATCACCTATACGCAGATGATATCATGGTATACACTCCAATTGACCTGAGCACCCCTGACATAACCTCAATGACCAAGTGCCTCGAACATATGAACACCTGGCTCGCCAACAATAACCTCAAGGTGAACTTTGATAAGACTGAAGCAATGTTCATTTCCAGGAGCACAACATTCAACCCACCCCAAGAAATCAACATACTACACAGGACAATAACAACAAAGGATGAAGTAAAATATCTAGGTGTCACCCTAGACAAGAACCTGAATCTCCAATCCCACATAAACAAGACTGCAGCGAAAGCATACCACCATTTAAAGATCATCAGAAGACTCAAGCCAATCCTCAGCCATGAACATTTCCGTACCGTATGGACTATGGAAATTCATTATATCAGGGATTACCCAAGCAGACTGTCCACCCACTTCAACTGGTTCAAAATACTGCAGCGCGCATAATCACAGGCACGGCCAAATACGAGCACATAGCACCAGTACTCCGACAGTTGCACTAGCTACCTATAATTGCACGGGCAAAATTCAAGGCAACACTAATCATTTTCAAGATCATACATCACTGCTCAGCAGAAGTTTTACAGACCATAATAAATAAAGACACAAGCAGCAGACCCAGGCGAACCCAAGGCAGCAATAGACTCCGCACTCCAGCCGGATACCACAAGACGAAGCAAGCAATATCCAGAAGAGTGATTTCACTCTCGGCGCCGGACCTATGGAACTCTCTCCCCGAGGAACTAAGAGCACAAAATGACCTCAAGGACTTTCGCAAATCCCTCAAAACCCACCTGTTCATGGACTCATTTGAACAAGTACCATAACTCTCAATCACCACATCCTTGCCAATACAGCCACCAAACACCAACTACTCAGACCTGGGACTCAACCCCCAACAATATATGTATGTCTTGTCACCCCTCTGTTGAATGTAGACCCCTTATTATGTCCCTAACCACTCTGATTGAAGGATAAGGTGGTATACAAAACTGGCTAAATAAATAAATAAATTACACTTGGAGGCGGGGATGCCCTTCCAGGCTCCTCGACACACGAGGATCCTGACCACGGATGCATCCTTGCTGGGCTGGGGAGCCCATTGCCAGGGGCTTTGTACTCAGGGTGTGTGGTCTCCGGACAAGATCACACAACAAATCAATTTCTTGGAACTTCGTGCCATCCGCCTGGCTCTACGAGTTCTCTGTCAGACTTTGGCTCATCAGCCTGTCTTGGTACAGACGGACAACCAAGTAGCCATGTTCTGTGTGAACAAACAGGGTGGCACAGGGTCCCGCCTACTGTGTCAGGAAACCCTGGATCTGTGCTCCTTTGCAGTCCGGCATGGCATGCATCTGAGGGCAGTTTACCTGCCAAGCCAGGACACCTACTTAGCCGACAGACTAAGGAGGATTCTGCAGCCCCACGAGTGGCAGCTGGACAAGGAAGTAGTCCATTGGCTTTTTTAGACCTGGGGACGCCAGTAATGGACTTGTTTACGAGTCCGCAAAATCACCAGTTGTCCTGGTTCTGCTCCAGGCAGCCACACCTGCACAGGGTGGCTGCCGACGCATTTCTCATATCATGGTCTGTGGGCCTCCTGTATGCGTTTCCCCCGATGCCTCTGGTGGCCAAGACTCTATTCAAGATTCTCCAGGACAGGGACTCGATCATCCTGATAGCCCCCGGTGGCCGAGGCAACCCTGGTTTCTGCTTCAGCTAGCAGTGGAGGCCCCCATTCCCCTGGGGTCCTCTCCAAACCTCCTGTCCCAGGAGGGGGGCAGTCTCCTGTACCCCAATCTCAGCTCCCTCAACCTAATGGCATGGCTGCTGAAAGGGTAGTGCTCGCACCACTCCTCCTCCCAAAAAATGTGGAAGAGGTCTTGCTGGCCTCAAGTAGGCTATCAGCTATACAGACCTATGCCTTCAAATGGCTTAGGTTTGGGGTTTGGTGCGAGAAGTAGAAAGTGAATCCTTTCTCCTGCCAGGTTGCAGTGGTACTATCTTCTCCACCTTTTGGATTTGGGCCTCAGTGCCCTGGCTGCACACCACTTCCCAGTGGAAGACAAGCCTCTCTCTGCGCATCCTCTGGTGTCTAGATTCTTGACAGGCCTGTTTCTGCTGAAGCCCCCGGTCCGCCCTCCAGCGACCGAGTGGGATTTGAATGTGCTTTTAGGGCAGCTTACTCGGCCACCTTTTGAGCCAATGGCAACCTGCCATCTACGCTACCTTTCTTGGAAGGTAGTTTTCTTGGTGGCACTCACGTCGTCCTGACAAGTGAGTGAGCTTCAGGCCCTTGTGTCCGTCAGGCCTTATACAAGGTTCTATAGGAACCTGGTGGTGCTCCAAACACACTCCAAGTTTCTTCTGAAAGTGGTCTCTTCCTTCCACCTCAACCAAGAGGTGGTGCTGCCTACCTTCTTTCCCAGGCTGCATGCCAGTCGGGCAGAGACAGTTCTGCATACCCTGGACTGTAAGAGGGCGTTGGCCTTCTATATTCAATGTACGCAGGGCCATAGAAGGGCTTCTCAGCTCTTTGTATCCTATGACAACAGAAGCTGGGAATGGCTGGTTCCAAGCGTACGCTGTCCACATGGGTGGCAGGCGGTATTGCCTGGGCATACAGGGCAGCCGAGCTTCCATTGGAGGGTCATGTTATGGCCCACTGGGTCAGGGCCTTGGCGCCATCAGTGGCTCATTTCCACTCTGTTCCACTGGCAGACATCTGCCGGGCCGCCACCTGGTCTTTGGGTCAGACTTTCGCAACCCATTAGTGCCTGGATAGGGAGTCCCAATGGGACAGTGTTTTTGGCCAGGCTGTACTCCGGAACCTTTTCGAGGTCTAGGCAACTCCTGCGCTCCGACCCTTCTGTGTCAGGCTACCGGAGTGCTACTCTCTCAGTTAGATTCCTATTGTGGCTGCTTGCAGCTGTCATAGAGGGAGCCTATTTTTCAGCTGTGGGTTCTCGGTAGCCTATAGCTGGGGAGTCCCATATGTGAGGACTGACTTCCTGCTTCTTCCCGGAGAAAGCATAGTTACTCACCTGTAGCAGGTGTTCTCCAGGGACAGCAGGAATCAGTCCTCACGATCCTCCCTCCTCCCCTTGGAGTTGCAGTTCTATCATTATATTTTGTTCTTTTTGCCATCTTTTTAGCTATGTCATTTGACTGAGCAAGATGGCACCCTTGAGCGGGAAGGGGACCGCGCATGTGCAATGCAATTCCCAAAGGCTTTCTATGAAAGCTGGGGATTTGCTCCACATGAGGGCTCCGTTGGCGCCGACGTCATCCATATGTCAGGACTGATTTCTGCTGTCCTCGGAGAACACCTGTTACAGATGACGGGGTGGAAGGAGATAAAGGAAGTGGAATTGCAGTGGGCTAAACTAAAGGAGGCAATAAAAGGGGCAACAGATAAATATGTAAGAAAAGTAAGTAAAAGCAAGAGGAGAAGGAAACCTATTTGGTTTTCCAAAGAGGAGGCTGCTCAAATAAAGGCAAAAAACACAACTTTTGCAAAATTCAAAAGCTTGCAAACAGAAGAACACAGAAATGAATACAGGATCCGACTCAAAGAGTCTAAAAGAGTAATAAGGATAGCAAAATCAAAGGCAGAGGAAAAGATGGCTAAAGATGTTAAGGGTGGCAACAAAAATGTCTTCAGGTATATTCAGGAAAGGAAGAAGATCAGAGTTGGAATTGCAGGACTCAGAAGTGCTGGGAAAGGACTAGTGGAAAGTGACACTGAAAAAGCGAAATTGCTAAACAAATACTTCTGCTCTGTTTTTACTAAAGAAGATCCTGGAGATGGACCAGCTGTGACTCCCAAATATAAAAATGGGAATGAAGTAGATACCACACCATTCACAGAAGACAAGGTGTTAGAACAACTTGCTAAACTGAAAGTGGACAAAGCCATGGGACCGGATGGGATACATCCCAGGATACTGAAAGAGCTCAGAGAGGTTCTTGCAGGACCATTAAAGGATGTCTTCAGCAGATCCTTGGAAACAGGAGAGGTTCCTCAGGACTGGAGAATGGCTGATGTCGTACCTCTACACAAAAGTGGTGACAGGGAAGAAGTGTCAAACTACAGGCCCGTGAGCCTTACCTCGGTGGCGGGAAAAGTAATGGAGGTGCTCCTGAAAGAGCGAATAGTGAACTTTCTCAAAACCAACAGGTTGCAAGACCCGAGGCAACATGGTTTTACCGAAGGACGATCTTGCCAAACAAATCTGATTGAGTTCTTTGACTGGGTGACCAGGGAACTAGATCAGGGGCATGCGATGGATGTCATATACCTGGATTTCAGCAAAGCCTTTGATACTGTTCCTCATAGGAGGCTTGTCAACAAACTCAGTAGCTTGGGGATGGGTCCCAAGATGGTAAACTGGATTAGAAATTGGTTGACTGACAGACGACAGAAGGTGATTGTGCATGGAGCTCACTCAGATGAGAGGAAGGTGATTAGCGGGGTGCCCCAGGGTTCGGTCCTGGGCCCGGCACTGTTCAATGTATTTGTGAGTGATATTGCTGAAGGACTGAATGGAAAAGTCTGTCTTTTTGCAGACGACACAAAAATTTGCAACAGAGTGGACTCCCCCGAGGGAGTGGTTAACATGAAGAAAGATCTACAAAAGCTGGAAGACTGGTCTAATGCTTGGCAACTACGATTTAATGTGAAAAAGTGCAGTGTCATGCACTTGGGTAGCAGAAATCCAAGAGAAATGTACGCGATAGGGGGCGAGAGGTTGGTATGCACGGTTCAGGAGAAAGACCTTGGTGTGATTATCTCTGATGATCTCAAGGTGGCGAAACAGTGCGACAAGACGGTGGCAAAAGTCAGGAGGATGTTGGGCTGCATACAAAGAGGGATTACCAGCAGAAAAGAAAAGGTACTTATGCCACTGTATAAGTCACTGGTGAGGCCTCACTTGGAATACTTTGTTCACTTTTGGAGACCATATCTTGCAAAAGATGTAAAAAGACTGGAAACTGTTCAGAGGAAGGCGACCAAAATGATTTGGAGCCTGCGTCAGAAGCCTTATGAGAAGAGACTTGAAGACCTAAATATGTACACTTTGGAGGAGAGGAGGGACAGGGGAGATATGATTCAGACCTTTAAATACTTAAAGAGAAATGATGAACAAACAAACCTCTTCCAAAGACGGGGAACCTGTAAAACTAGAGGGCATAACATTAAGCTGCAAGGGGGTAAATTGAAAGGCAATGTCAGGAAATATTTTTTCACTGAAAGGGTGGTGGATGCTTGGCATGCCCTCCCGATGGAAGTGGTAGGGGCGAACACGGTGACGGAATTCAAAAAGGCATGGAACAAACACAGAGGATCCCTTTACAGCAATAGGATAAAACCAAAATAAACGGTACCATCTAACTTCTGAACCATATAATGTCTCAACAAATGTATAACGTCTCAACAAATAGGGGTGTCCTACATGGAGTGGTGGGTTTACCCCTAAACAAAGACATGGGGAGGGGTAGCCTGCACAGAGCGACAGGTGCACCTACTCTTGCCATCTTGCTGGGCAGACTAGATGGACCATGCTGGTCTTTATCTGCCGTCATTTACTATGTTACTATGTGAGTAACTACGCTATCTCTGCACATGGCCCTGCATCACCCTCATACCTCCCCTTAGAGGAAGTAGACAGGGGGGCACTGGGCGGTGGAGAAAAGCAGAAACCTCAGTTTGGAACAAGCATGATCAAGAATAAAATGATCAGACAACAAATTTCAATTTAATGAACAGTCCTGGTGCTATCTTTATATATTATAAAGTACAGTGGTACATCGGTATACATCCGCTTTAAAATAAGTCCAACTTGATAATAAGTCCTGTTTGGACATGAAAAATTTAGTTTAGTATACCAATATTTGTTTGGAATACAACTCTAGTTTGATGAATCACGACTGTGCGCAGTACCCTTGTTTATTTCTTTCGAGACAATGGTACGAAGGTTAGGGCTCTTTAACCTGGAAAAGAGACGGCTGAGGGGAGATATGATAGAAGTCTATAAATTAATGAACGGAGTGGAACGGGTAAACGTAGATCGATTGTTTACCTTATCAGAATATAGAAAGACTAGGGGACATGCAATGAAGCTACAGGATAAACTATTTAAGACTAATAAAAGAAAATATTTTTTCACTCAACGTGTAATCAAACTCTGGAATTTGTTACAGGAGGATGTAGTAAAGGCTGTTAGTGTAGCTGGGTTTAAAAAAGGTTTGGACACGTTCCTGGAGGAAAGGTCCATAAACCATTATTAAGAAGGGACCCAGGATATCAATGCTTGACCCAATACAAGCATTGTGGAACCTGTGTCCCTTGGGGAAACTGCTAGGTACATATGACCTAGATTGGCCACTGTTGGAAACAGAATACTGGGCTTGATGGTCTGACCTAGTATGGCATATCTTATGTTCTTATGTTCTTATGACTGCCCATGAGCGTCAGCATGCCTGGATGGATGTCAAAAACTTTGCAGAGGACTTCCAGTGACGTCAGCGGACCTAATGGCAGCGCGGTAGATGAGCTCCGCCGCCGAAAAAAGCCCCTAAAATGAAGACAAGCAGCGATGTAAGGAAGGGGCACTAAGTTAAACATACCCCATTTATATGCAGAAGGGCGAGAGGTCTGCGATCACCCCCAAGCACAGCCTGAGTAGCGGAGAGCTGAGCCGGAGTGGGGAGCCGCGTGGTCGGGCCGTGTGGTGGACGGAGCAGCTCTGGTGATAACGTGGAGAGTGCAGGTGGCGTACTCACAGAGTCTGAGTGAGACATACCGAGGAGGTAGAAGCGGAGGAGTCACCAGCACAGGAGAAAGCAGCAGATTGCATGGGAGAGCACGTGGCGAAGGAAGGTGGAGGCCTGAGACAAGCGGGAAGAGTGAACCAGGTACCACAGTAGGCGAAATCAAGCGGCAATAGAGAGGAGAACAGCCGAAACAGAGGCAGAAAGGGAGAGTGAGTGGAAAGAGTGGAGTAGCTAGCAGGAAGACACCCTCAAAGGTCAGACAAGTGAAGAGAGCTTAATGAAGCAAGAGGGACAATCATCTATATATCACCAACAACTGTATCAAACAAAATAAAATAGGGCTTGCAGGGCAGCAGCAGAGCCCGGGAAGAGCAGCTGTTTCGGCGGCGGGTTGAGACCTGAGTGTGCAGCCACATGTGGGGAGAGCGCAGGGCCTGGAAGAGAGCAGAAGAGGGTCAAACGGGCTGGAGGACACAGCCGTGTGCAGGGCTATAGAGCACAGCCGGTACCAGGAAGAGACGGCGGGGATCCAGACTGCCCAGAGGTGGGTGGAGAGTGAAGAAGTGTGCGGAGCACAACAGGGCTAAAGGAGCATCGGTAGAGCGGGGCAGACCATGAAGATATGCTCCAGGCCACGTCGGGAGAGGCTCAGCAAGTTAGTACAAAGGCTGAGGTAAAATAAATCGGAAATCCAGTGGCCAAGCCAGACAGGAGGAATAGCAGTGCCGTAGTCAGAGGGCAAAGATTGAGGACCTCTCAACTACTTGACCATCACCCCACAGGGAGGGGGAGAACAGTGGAAATCTACAAGAAGCCACAGCTTGCAGAGTGGAGTGAAAATAAAAACATGGAGAAAACAAAAAGAGAAGGGGCCGTGAAAAAAAAATTGGCAGAATTTCGCTCCTCCTATGCGCCATCAAGAGGAGGAAAGGAGGGCGAGAAGACTGGCAAGATGATGGGGGATCTCTCGCCAGGGCACGAGGAAGACACGGAAGGAGAGGAGTGCTCGGGAATGGCTGAGAAAATCAAGCAGTGGCTTATAGAACTAAAGGAGGATTTAAAGGAGGAAATTGGAGGTGTAAAGAATGAGTTAAAAGAGACTTTGCAAACAATCAAGCAAGACATCACGGAACTGGGAGAGCATGTGGAAGATGCAGAGGCTCAATTGGAACAACAATAATAGATTCTCATGAAGCTCTGCTGGTACCTCTGAGTTCGAGTCTGACCTCCTCCCTTCCTAGCTCCTAAATATGCACTTTGTACCCGTTGCCTCCTTGGCTAATTTTGCGTTTTAAGGTCCTTTGTTCCTTCATTTTTTAGGTATATTTTTATTTATTTATTTATTTATTGTTTTATTATTTGAGATGTTTTATTCTAGACGTATTATAAATGTTAGTCAAGCTATTATCTCCAATGCATACATATGCCTAACTTTATTTTCTTTATTTTAGTCCTGATATCTCCCTTTGAGGGTTACATGTCCACTATATCCACAACTAAGGTATTCTCGTTAATTATAAGCACTTGCCACATCCCTGAATAGTTTTACTTTATTCTATTTTATTCTAATTAATTTTGGTTATGTGTTACTGTTTGCTTCTAATTATTTAATTGCATTTGCGTATCCACACCTTTTAGTGCTTTTATTCTGTTTTATATTTTTTATATATAGTTGATTTATTAATTATTTATATGATTGATTTTAATGTATATTTGTGTAGTTTATGTTTTTAAGTAGTCTTTTGTTCTTTCCCATTTGTTCTATTTTTAATTTTATTTATTTTGTATGTTTCTATGTTTTTAGTACCTACTCCTACAACCCCTGATGAAGGTTTCCGAAACACGGCCTGTGTCGGGTTGTCAAATAGGTCTTAGACAATATTAATAAAGTGTTTTTCCACCTACATCACGTTTTGGACTGTGTGTTTGCTACCACGTGATTTCTTGCCTTTTTTGTTGGACTGCCTAAAGAAGTAGCAAGACACAAAGCAGCGATTGTAATGCTGCAGGAGACACATTTACAAAAAAAAGCATGAATCATTAATGCAACCGAAGAGTTATAGAGAATGCATTTTTGCATCAAATTTAATGGAAAGGAAGAAAGGAGCGGTGGCGGTTCTCATCAGTGGAGAGCATAAAATTGAAGTTCAGTCGGTGATAAGGGGGGAGATACCTGCTGCTGCATGTGAAAGTTGGGGAGGAGTGGTTTTGTGTGGTAAATGTCTGCGCCCACGGGATCCCAAAAAGAATTTTGGGAGGAGTTAGGTAAGCAGGAAGCGGTCATGGGGGATAGAGCGTTGATTTGTGGAGGGGACTTTAATATGCCCTGGGAGGTGGGGAGAGATACGATGGGGAAGAGGGAAGGGCGAGGGGCAGATAGACAGAGATATCATAGGTTTGTGAATGAGAATGACTTGATAGATGCATAGAGATTGATGAACTCGGGTATGCGACAGTTCTTCTTCTCAGCAGCTCATGGCACATATTCAAGATTAGATGTTATCTGGGTAGGGAAGGAGTTGGGGGGCAGGATAAAGGGAGGAGAAATTGAGCCTATTATGTGGTCGGACCATGCACCAGTGGTCGTATAGGTGAGGGTGAGGGGGGAAAGTAAAGGGGGGCAGTACTGGAAACTAAATGAAGGCTTGCTGGAGGATACTAGGGTAGTGAGAGAGGTGGAACAATTAATACTGGAGTATTTTGAACAGAACGGGGAGGGAGAGGTAAAAGAGGGAGTGGTATGGGATGCTTTTAAAGCAGTGGTAAGGAGGGTGTTGGTAAAGTGGGGAGCGCGGATAAAACGGGAAAGGGAGGAGCAGGAATTGCAGCTAAGGCGTCAATTAATGGAACTGGAGGAGAAACATGCTCAGGGGTGGGTGGTGGGATATTTAGGGGAGCGGTACTGGAGATGAGGGCTAAACTGAATGCGCTGGAGGCGGGGCGGATAAGGCATAACCTGCAGTTGCTGAGGCAGAACTTCTTCGAAGGGGGTAATAAAGCGGGGAAGTATTTGGCCTGGCAGATAAAAAAGAGAAAGGAATCAAATCAAATCATACAGATCAGAGGCGGGGGTGGGGTAGTGCGGGAGGACCATCAGATCAGTGAGGAGTTTGTAGCGTTCTGTCAGAAGCTATATGCAGCCCAATCAGAGGGAACAGAGGAGGCGATCAATAACTATTTGGGAGAAGTGGGGCTGCCACGGTTGGAAGAAGGGGAACAGCAGAATCTACACAGAGAGATTGGAGCAGAGGAAGTGATACGGGCGATTAAGGATATGAAGCTAGGGAAAGCCCCGGGCTTAGATGGGCTGACAGCGCGATTTTACAAGAAATTTGGGAGTCTGATGGTTCAACCCTTAACATCAGTATTCAATGCGACGCGACGTGGGGAGACGTTGGCGGACACGATGGGCAGGCATTACCCTTACACACAAGGTAGGGAAAGATCCGCAGGAGTGCATGTCCTATAGGCCAATATCGCTTTTAAACATTGATGCGAAACTGCTAGCAAAGATATTAGCAACGAGGCTGAATAAAATATTGGGCAAGTTAGTTCATGAGGACCAAGCAGGTTTTATACCGGGGAGGCAGATGGTGGATAATATTAGAAAGGTTCTAAATGTGATTTGGGCAGCCAGGCGCTCGGGTGACCCTACGTTGCTGGTCTCGCTGGATGCTGAAAAGGCATTCGATCAAGTGTCATGGAAATTTTTATTCTCGGTATTGGAAGCCATGGGGGTTGGGGCAGAGTTTATGAACTGGATAAAGGCTTTGTATGTCAGTCCCAAAGCATGTGTGAGAGTAAATGGAGGATATTCACGCTTTTCTCCTCTGGGGAGGGGAATGCGGCAGGGCTGTCCTTTATCGCTACTGCTGTTTGCGCTCTCGTTGGAGCCCCTTACAGCGCAGATAAGGGCGAGCCAAGATATTAAGGGGGTACGGATGGGACAAATAGAGTATCGCATGTCACTCTTTGCAGATAACATTTTGTTAACTATCACGAGACCAGGGGAAACGTTGCCAGCCATAATGGGTGAGATACAGGAATATGGGAATGTGGCGGGGTTCCGGATTAACTGGGGCAAGTCAGAAATTTTAAGTGTGGTGGGGGAGGAGGAACAGCAGATGGGGCTTCAGCAGCGCTTTCCTTTTAGGTGGGCAAAAAGGTCAATTAGGTACCTGGGGGTGCAGGTGGGGAGGGCACTGGAGGACTTATTTGAATTAAATTATAAAAAAACTATTAGGGCAACTGGAGTCACAGTTGAGGGGCTGGAGCAGGGGGTACTAATCTTGGTTCGGGCGGATGGCGATTATCAAAATGATGTTGCTTCCCCAGTTCCTGTTCTACTTTCAAGTATTACCAATAGCAATACCGAGAAGAATATTGAGGAAGGTACAAAAACAAGTGGAGGGTTTTATTTGGGGAGGAGGGGGTAAAAGGCCAAGGGTGGCGGCACGGACATTACAAGTGCAGGGAACGGAGGGAGGGATGGGTGTACCCAACTTTGCACTGTACTACAAGGCAGTGCAGCTCAGGGTGGTGTATGCATGGTTAAGGGAACCATTAAAGCAGTGGGTGATGATGGAGGCAGTAGAATTTGGCCCCCGAGAGTTAGAAAGGTTAGTTGGGAGGGGGAGAGGGGGGCTAACCCTTTGGTGGTGCACACTTTAAATGTATGGCAACAGCATAGGCAGAGGATGATGGGGATAAGAAGTGGTCACATACCTTGTCCCTCCAAGCATGTTGTGAAAAGGGAGTGGGACCGAGTAGAGTAGTTCTGAGAAGATGGGCGTATCAGGGATTAAGTCAGGTGTCACAGATACTAGTGGGGAATGCGGTAAGGGGTTTTGAAGGTATCCAAGATATGTATCAGCTGTAGGAAACAGATAGGTATGTGTATGCGCAAATGGGGTCACTGATTAGAAAAAGGAAGAGGGGGCAGGATAGTGGTGGGGGGGGGGGGAATGGAATGGTTTGAAGGGGCATGTTTGGGCTCCATGGGGCAGAAGGGCATGATATCTAGAATCTACAAAGGTTTAATAGCGAGGGGAGTGGGGAAATTGAGCTACATGGAAGCATGGGAAAGGGATTTAGGGGTGGAATGGCAGGTGGAGGAGTGGGAGGGAGTGGCGATGGGTGTAGCCAAATTCACTATTGCCACAGCATTACGTGAGAACGGGTTCAAGGTGCTGAGTAGATGGTATCTCACTCTGGAGCAAGGAGCGGCTGTATAAAGCCCCCCGCTTTATTGAAGACGAATGAATGTTGGAGGCAGTGCGGCAAAGAGGGAACATGGATGCATATGTGGTGGACATGCCCAGTGGTTCAAAGGTATTGGGGGAAAATTGGGGATAACATTAATAAAATTGTAGGATCATGTATAGAGCTGACTCCTGAAATGTGTCTCCTGCAAAAGAAGGACGGGCAGTGGGAGGGAGAATGGAGCATCATTTTTTTTTGTATAATGGCGGCCAGATGCGAAATAGCATGGCACTGGAATAGAACGATTCTACCATCTATGGACAGTTATGCTAAGAGAATGTCGAAAATTTATCTTATGTATAAAATCACGGGGGAAACAAAGGGTAGAGGGGGACAAATGGTGAAACGGTGGGAGGGGGTATGGAGATGGTTAAGAGAGGGTATGTGGAAGGATGGAGTAGTAGAGGAGGGGGAGGGGAGGAGCGGGGGTGAGGGAGTGTGGTTAGAATTAGGGTAGAAGTATGAGAGGTTGCATATAGGAGGGGAGTAGGGGGAGGGAAGGGAGGACGGGGAAGGGGGAGATGAGTCATCAGGGGGTAAGTGAAAGGCAAGTGTAGGTTGTGGGTGGGGGGGGTAACTGGAGGCGGAGGAGGTGGAAGTAGGGAAAAGGATGGGAGGGGCTGAATATATCTGTGCAGGTTTACTGTAGCAGAATGGTTGGATGAAGCTGTGTGTAAAAAACAAAAAGGTAAAAAGAAAAATGTTTCTATACAGTTGAAGTAATTGTTTTGGGGGGAAATTTAAGATGTGATGAAAAGGATGGCGGTGTATAGGTAAGGGGAGGAAATGTATGCTGTAACGGGCATGTTTGGGGGCAAATGCTACAGGTTAATTCAGCGATGCTAATTGTTGAACGTATTATGATGTGTTTTGCCTTTTGAAGAACTTAATAAAAACTTAAAATTAAAAAAAAAACTTTGCAGAGAAGTACCATCCCAACAAAGCTCAAACAAGCCATACTAGTATTGTCTGGAATGACCAAACAATGTCACATTTCCGAAACATCCTGAGGAAAAGGCAGAAGCAAAGTTCTTTGGACAGATTTTTAGTAAAGGTCAGACCTGGTGATCCTCAACCAGGTCCAAGTAGGGACCTGACAAAAGAAAAGAGACAGAAAAGAGATAAACAAATTTGGTAAATTTCATTCCTTATCATAGCTCCAGTCTAGTCCCGAACCATAGAGTTGTGTATGTCCTCCCGCAGCTAGGAGACTGAGCATGTCACTCTTTCAGTGACCCTAGTATAACTAGTCCAGGGACCTCTCCCTTAAGCCAGTTTTGCTCAGTCTTCGTGCAGCGGAAGGAGGTTCTGAGTCCTGGGATCGGGACTCGCTGGAGCAACGAATAAGCCTTTTTTGTGACAGCCAGTTTTTACTTGTAAAAAAAAAAAAAAAGAGAGGGTGTCTGTCCCTTTAAATTAGCGATATCACCTTTCTTGGCCGGGTGGTGGAACATCGCTGGTGAGCAACCCCCCTTCTCCCCTCTCTTTCTGGTTCGGCGAGACATCAGAGGAGTGTGTGAGGGTTGAGCAGGGGCCTCCGGCTCTGTTTTCCCCCGAGGCGGGAAAACAGCCATTGAGGACGGTGCCGCGTTCACGCGCCTCTGTCAGGAGAGGGACAGTGGTCCCGGCGGCAAAGGGAGCACGGCACTGCTGAGAGGACAGCGGATCAGCGAGGTAAGCTGAGAGCGCGATTTGGTATGGGGCAGTGCGGCTAGCTGTTTACCGCGGCGGTTTTTTGCTTTGAACCGCGTGAAGGAAGTAGATCTAGGGCAGGCACTGTAGGAGCAGCCCCGAGCCGTGTGGGAAAGCGCGGGAACTGGGGATTAGGCCGGAAGTCTCCTGGACAGGCTGGGTTGGCCTAGTTTGGTCTTTTCGGTGAAAAGGAGCTTGGCTGGGGCACGGCAAGCGTTTAAAAAACCCCAAAAAAAACCCAAATAAATAAAAGGAAAGGAAGGAGTCCTAAATAGAGGAGGTGTTGAAGTTTTGAAGTGTTTAAACTTTTGTTTTGGGTGCTGCAGTGGACTCTGGGTTTGCAATTGGTCACTGTAGTGGGCAGCGTGCTTCATGCCTGGTAAGCCTAGGTGCCTCTTGTGCGGGGCACGTAAAGGCACCGTTTCTGACTCTGGCCTGTGCAGAGGCTGTAGTTTTGAAGCTTCCATGGCAGACAGGGAGCTAGAGGGCTCTGGGACTGCAGGGGAGGCGGTCAGGAAGGACTCTCCTTTGTCCCCGGAGGCGAGTCAGGAACCCATGCCGGGACCCTCTTCGGGTCCGGAAGGGCCCTTGCCCCAGGTCCCTGTACAGGGGGGGCTGGGGGCGATTATTTCACCACAATTTTTGTTGTTGCTGCAGCAGGCTCTGGGGGGGCCTGGTTCAGGGGTAGCTGGGCCCTCGGGAGTCGAGGTCCGAGCGTCAAAGAGACCGGGGTCTAGGCTAGCGGAAGGAGCCGGAAATGGTATGAGTAAGAGGCCCAAGCTGCTCTGGGGAGGGAGAGGAGCAGGACTTGGAGGAGTCAGTGATGGTGGAGGATTCAGAGGGAGACCCAGATTTGGAGGAAGGTGAGATTACGGAGCCAGAGGAGCAGGCGAGGATAGTAAGTGTTTAGGAGAGAGGAGCTTTCGGCATTGATTGCGGAAGCGTTAAAGACCTGAAATGTGCCACTCCCGGGTTCCGCAGAAGACACTGCTCTGGAGGATCCGCTATTGCAGGCAGTGTGGAAATCTCAGAGGTCGTTTCCCATTCATAGGATTTTCAAGGAGATGATTCAAGTGGAATGGGATACCCCGGAAGCTAGCCTCAAGGGGGCTAGGATCATGACTCGTCTTTATCCTCTGGTGGAACCGGATAAGGATATGTTTAAGGTGCCTAAGGTGGACGCAGCGGTTTCCACGGTAACGAAGAAAACCACTATCCCAGTGGAAGGGAGTGCAGCGCTTAAGGATACGCAGGACAGGAGATTGGACTCCTTGTTGAGACAGGTGTTTGAAGTGAATGCCCTCTCCTTGCAGGCCTCGATTTGTGGGGCCTGGGTGGTAAGGGCGTGTTTGCGGTGGTCCCAGAGTTGGAAGGGGACTCAGACAGACGAGGAGACAGAGGAGGCAGCCCGCATTGAGTCGGGGGAGGCGTATCTGGCAGATAGTCAGTATGATTTGATTAGAGGCCTAGCTAAAAATATGGCGTCGGTGGTGGCAGCGAGACGGTATCTTTGGCTGCGTAATTGGGCGTCAGATGGGGCCTCCAAGGCACGGCTGGCTAAGCTCCCTTTCAAGGGCAAGCTCCTATTTGGAGAGGAGTTAGAAAAGTTGGTTAAGGATCTAGGGGAGTCGAAGAGGGGTCGGTTGCCGGAAGACAAGTAGAAGCAGAGTCGGACGGGGGGGGGGGGGGGGGGACCGTCTAGAAGTCAGCTGAGAGAGTTCAGGCGTTTTCGACCCTCACGGTTTGCTCCCGTGCAGCGGGGGAGATTTCCCTATCAGTCCCAAGGTTTTCGGGGATTCCGAGGGGCAGGCAGAGGTTTTGCAGCCTCGGCGTCCTCGGGCACCAAAAAGCTCGAGGCAGTAGTACCGGTGCCGCCAGAAGAGCAAGGCAGCGGTCGGTACTCAATTTATTTTGTGGTACCAAAAATGGAAGGTACTATGCGGCCTATTTTAGATCTAAAAAGAGTGAACAGGTGTCTCCGGGTGTTGCACTTTCGGATGGAGACGTTGAGGTCGGTGATGGTAGCGGTGCGGCCGGGAGAGTATCTAACCTCGTTGGATCTGTCGGAGGCTTACCTGCACATTCCAATCAGAAGGGAGCACCAACGGTTTCTTCACTTTGCAGTGCCTATGGGGCATTTCCAATTCCCGGCGATGCCTTTTGGGCTTGCAACGGCACCGAGAACATTCACCAAGATTATGGTGGTGGTGGCAGCAGCGTTGCGAAGGGACGGAGTGTTGGTGCACCCGTATTTGGATGACTGGTTAATTCGTGCGAAGTCGTTGGAAGAAAGTCAGCAGGCGACCAGTCGAGTAGTATCCTTCTTGCAAAGCTTGGGATGGGTAGTCAACGTGGCAAAGAGCAAGCTGACGCCCACTCAGGATCTGGAGTATCTGGGAGCTCATTTCGATACACGCAGGGGAAGAGTTTTCCTGCCGTTAGAGCGGGTTCAAAAATTGAGAAGGCTAGTTCGGGAGTTCCAGAAGACCAGGTCTCCTTCGGCGTGGCGGTATCTGCAACTGCTGGGGACGATGGCGGCCACAATAGAGGTAGTGCCGTGGGCCCAAGCTCACATGAGGCCTCTGCAGAGAGCGTTGCTGCGGAGGTGGTCCCATCAGTCGGATCTGTTGTCCAGGGCGCTGGTGTGTCCGCGGGAGGCTCGGAGGTCGCTGCGGTGGTGGCTGCGGCCGGGGGGCCTGGAGAGGGGCATGCCGTTGGAGGCGCTGGACTGGAAGCCCTTGACAACAGACACGAGTCTGTTCGGATGGGGGCGCACTTCGAGGGGCAGTTTGCCCAGGGACAGTGGTCCGATCAGGAGAAGGAGTGGTCCATCAACAGGTTGGAGTTGAGAGCACTGTTGTTAGCGCTCCAGGCCTTGCAGGGGTTTTTGCAGGGCATGGCGGTCAGAGTGTTCTTGGGACAATGCCACAGCGGTGGCATACGTAAATCGACAAGGCGGAACCAGCAGCGTGCAATTGGAAGCAGAAGCGGACGTCTTGATGGAATGGGCCAAGTGTCATCTGGAAGCGTTGTCGGTGGCACATGTAGCAGGAGTGGACAATGTGACAGCAGACTTTCTGAGTCGCGTGCGAGTGGATTCAGGAGAATGGAGCCTACATCAGGAAGTTTTCGAGGCGTTGGTGCGGCGTTGGGGCCGGCCGGTGATGGACCTTATGGCAATGTTCGAGTCGGCAAAGGTCGACAGGTTTTTCAGCAGAAGGTGAGAAAGGATGTCAGAGGGCCTGGATGCCCTGCTCCAGGGCTGGCCGGAGGATGCTCTTCTGTACGTATTCCCCCCGTGGGTTCTTATCAGCAGAGTTCTCCAGTGCATAGAGAAGCACAGGGGGCCAGTTCTGTTGGTAGCACCGGACTGGCCAAGAAGGCCGTGGTATGCCGACCTGAGGCGTCTGCTTGTGGAACCACCGTGGAGGTTGCCGGACAGGGTGGATCTGCTAGTGCAGGGGCCGTTAAACATGCCTCAGGTACATCGGTTTTCGCTTACGGCTTGGATCTTGAAAGGGCGAGGCTAATGGGCAAAGGTTACTCATCAGCGGTGATTGCTACGTTGTTGAAATCAAGGCGACGGTCAACGTCAATGGCATATGTGAGAGTGTGGAGGTTGTTCGAAGCTTGGTGTGCGGAGAGGCAGTTGCGAGCATTGAAAGCTACGGTAGCGCAAGTGTTGGCCTTTTTGCAGGATGGTTTGGATAAGGGCTTGGCGGCGTCTTCCCTCCGAGTTCAGTTAGCAGCGCTGGCCTGTTACAGAGGAAATGTACAGGGAAAGACGCTGGGAGCTCATCGAGACGTGAAGAGATTTTTGAGAGCAGCCTCTTTGTTAAGGCCTCCTTGTAGGAAAGTGATCCCAGGATGGGATCTCAATGTAGTCCTGGAGGCAATGGTGAAGGAGCCCTTTGAGCCGTTATCCCAAGTGACCCTGAAGGATCTCACGCTGAAGGTGGTGTTTTTGGTGGCTATCACCTCGGCGAGGAGAATCTCGGAGTTGCAGGCACTTTCGTGTAGAGAGCCTTTCTTGACCTTTCTAGGGAAAAAGTGGTGCTTCGGAGAGTGCCGTCCTTTTTGCCTAAGGTAGTGTCCGCCTTCCATGTTAATCAGGTGGTAGCTTTGCCAGTTTTTGCGAGGTCAGCGGAAGATGGGATGAAAGGTAGGTTGCATAGATTGGACGTAGGGAGAGTCCTAAAGGTGTATTTGCAGCGGACAGAGGTGCTGCGCAAGTCCGATAGACTGTTTGTCCTGTTTGGGAATTCGCGCCAGGGGGAGCCGGCATCTAAAGCTTCTATTGCTCGGTGGATTAGAGAAGCTATTGCGTCAGCGTATCTGCTAAAGGGCAGAGTGGTGCCGCATGGGCTGAGAGCGCATTCTACGAGAGCTCAGGCAGCTTCCTGGGCGGAGTGTAGCTTGGTTCCCACGGTGGAAATTTGCAGGGCTGCAACTTGGTCGTCGTTGCACTCCTTTGTGAAGCATTATAGAATTGATGTGCAGGTGGAGGGGGATGCGAGATTTGGATCGGCAGTGCTTCAGGCTGTTCTGGCAGGTCCCTCCTGTTGAGAATGTTTACTGCTCTGCTACATGTCTATGGTTCGGGACTAGACTGGAGCTACGATAAGGAAGGTTAAATTAGACTTACCTGCTAATTGTAGTTCCTGGAGTAGATCCAGTCTAGTCCCGCTTCCCACCCGGAGGAATGCTGCCATTAGGTAGCCTGAGCACAGGGGGGGGAAGGAGTTAGCTGTTAAGACAGGTTTTGTGGAGTGCAGCAGAGTTCCGCCGGTACTGTGTTGCCAACCTCTCTGTAGAGTGAACAGCCTCTTTACAGGGGGGCTGGGGAAGAGGGGTGGCTCATTTATCCAGCAATGGTTTAAGTTTAGTTAAGTTTAAAGGGTTATGAATTTTCTCTGGTTGGGAGTTTTTATTTTTGTACAGGGTCCGTGTTGGGCTCTCTTGTTTGTTGCTCTGGTGAGTCGGCTTTGACAATAGCATACTGGCTTAAGGGGGAGGTCCCTGGACTAGTTATACTAGGGTCACTGAAAGAGTGACATGCTCAGTCTCCTAGCTGCGAGAGGACGTACACAACTCTATGGTTCGGGACTAGACTGGATCTACTCCAGGAACTACGATTAGCAGGTAAGTCTAATTTAACCTTTATGTACAGTTTATATTTCACCCACTGCATTTGTATTTTAGTATTAAACAGTGTTATAATAATAACAATAGGATTTTTTTATAAGAACGGATTAATTATTTTCCCGTTATTTCTTATTGGAAAAGTTTGTTTGGTATACGTCCAGTTTGGTATAAGTCCAAGGATCTGGAACGGATTAATGACGTATACCGAGGTACCACTGTACAGGGAAATGCATTCTTTCTATTTCTCTGGTGTTGCATTGTATGCAGAATCTGACTTTTTGGGGTATGCAGAATCTGACGTTTTGAGGTTGCAGTTTTATTTACATTTGTTTATTATTAGGTTATGGTCACTTATTCTGTACTTTGGTGAGGATCTGTATTCTGAGTTTGTGGCCAAGGCCAGGTGTTCTGTTAACATGGAGTGTGTACGTAGGGATCTGTACTATGCTAATCTGAATTGGTCAGCTTTTCAAATAGGTATTTGGATGTTCCAGGACTGCTAGACTTCTCTTTCTGAAACGGTTCCTCTGAATCCTCCTTTCCTGCTGGGCCAGGTGCTTTGACTGATGCAATGTTCTGCTGCCTTGGCTTTCTCTCCTATGGTACAACTCCCTATGGCCACAGCTCCTAGCCCCATGGCTCTCTGCCTTTCCTTGGTCACCCCAGTGGCACTGTTTCTTTTAGCATCTGCAGCCACTCATTCCATAATGCTGGTTCTTGGCTATCCATACCAGCCTCATGTTTCAAGCAGTTCTCTGCTTTAATTCTTCTTGCATGGCTCTGCTTCTGCAGATGTTCTGTGCTTCTATCTTTTGCTGCTCCCTGACTTTGGCCATGAATCTTGTCCCATTATGTCTTAAAGGGATTATGTGAACTACCCTGCTGTTTTTACTTTAGAATGGTGGTGTCTTTGGGAACAAGCAGTAAGTCAATCCTCACTTATGGGTGACTTCGGCGCCAACGGAGCCCTCGCAGAAGCATCCCACCAGTTTTCAAAGAAATCTTTTGGGAGATGCCACCACACATGCGTGGTGCCCTTCCCGCCCAAGGGTGCCATCTTGCTAAGTCTCCTTTTTTCCATGGAGCCCTTCAAACATTTGGCTGGTCTTCCCCTGGAAAAAGTTGATATTTCTAGACCTGAGTTTCATACTCTCTCCGGTAGTGCATCGGTACTCTTCCCGCCACCCGAGCTTACTGTCTCTGGCATCGAGTCTTGGGTTCCTACCTTTTTTCCTTTTAGCGCCTTCGTGCCCTTTTTTCCAACTGGCAGCATCATGGGTCTTCGACCTCGCTGGGGTAATTCTTTCCCCCATGGCTACCAGTGGGTTCAAGAAGTGCGTTCGGTGTGCCAAAATCATGTCCTTTACCGACACACATGACTGCTGCCTACGCTGCCTAGGGCCGGACCACGATCCCCACGGCATGCGGTCTTTGTAAAAAGATGTCCACCAAGGCCCTCAAGAGCCGCCATCAGCAGCACGATGAGTTCTTCACAGAATCCCCGGTACCTCCGAAGGCCAAGGCCTCTTCTGAAGCCATGGAATCTCGGGGCACCCTTACGGACCATGATTGATGCCGTGGTTCCTCAGAAAGGGGGTCTCCCTTGAGGGAACACAAGAAGAAGAAAACTTTGAAGGCGGTGTCCTTGGATGGCCCCAACAGGTTCGAGCTCCGAGCCAGGTCTCAAAGTCCTAGATGCTTGTCCGAGGGATTGGAGTGAGAGCGGCCTACCAAGGTCCCCCAGAAGGACTCAACTGCAGATCAACTTCGGTTGCCAGAACCTATCCTCGTTGAGGATTCCCCCTCGGGGGAATGGCACTGGGCTCGAAACCAGAATGGCGGCCCTGGAGCGCAGTCTGTCTGCCTTCATGGACCAGCAGCAGGCGCTGTTGTCTGGTACCAACGGTTCCTCCGCCCAGAATACCAGGAAATCCATGTTGAGGATGCCCCAGCCGATCCTCGATACCATTCGACCACGAGTCGATCCGCAGCCGAGGTCTCGATCCAGTTCCCGTTCCACGGGATTGAGGTGCTCCCCAGCTAGTGCACATGGCATCAGCCACAGGGCCTTGAGGGATGCAGGCAAGACTCAGGGCTGGACCCCATGGACCATCCTTCCCTCGCGTCTTTGACCAATTACTCGGAGTGTGGGACCGAGGATAATGAGTCGCTGGACACCCATCGCCATCGCAACGTCTCCTTGGACTCCCCTCCTTCGGAGCTCCGGTGTCGGTCCCTGCCTGAGGACATGGCATTCCTTGACTTCGTGAGGGACATGTTTAAGGTTCTAGCATTCCCAACAGAGTCGGAGGAGGACCCTCGGACAGAGGAGCTAGAAATCCTCCAATATGAGACCTCTCCGAGGGAATCGCTCACGGTACCCATTCCACCAATCTTGGAATGGCTAATGCTCTGTATGAGGGAGCCACCAGCATTGGTGCCTGTTGTGAGCAAGCGGCTCGACTCGATGTATGGTTCCGCTGGAGAAGGCACAGCTGCTGCACAACTCCATGGTGGTGGAATCGGCCATGCATCACGTGAAGAGCCAGAAGACACACTCCTCGGTGTCCCCAGGTAGGGAAGCCTGCACCTTGGATGCCCTTGGCAGAAAGTGCTACCAGGGCTCGATGCTCATCGGCTGGATCCAAGCCTTCCAGCTGTATATATGCATGTACCTGGCGAAGGAGCTTGCTGGGTTCTCTGCTGGTCTCTCTGAGGAACCCCTGCAGTTTTTCAAGAACCTGACTAAGGCTGTCCATGAGTGCTCCAAATTTATATCTCCAGTAGCTTATGACGGCTTTGAGTCGGCGACTCTAGTAGCTGCGGTGGGCATCGGAGCCCGATGCCAGGCTTGGCTACAGTCGTCTGACCTTGAGCAATGTGTTCAGGAAAAATTGGCCAGTTTCCCATGCCAAGAAGAACCTCTTTGGCAAACCCATGATCAAAAAGGCTGCTGAGCTAGAGACTGAGTTCATGACGAGGACCAGGCTCTCTAAAAAGACTATTGCCCCTCCCTGATGGAATGGCTCGGGTAAAAAGCCCTTCTACCCGAGGAAAGGGGCTGCTTACAAAAACTACCCACATTTTCAGGCCTCCCCAATTCCCCAGCAGGGTCAGCAGGCCAAGGGACATGGGCAAGGCCTTCGTAAGCAGAAGGCTCCCAAGCCCTAGGCATTGGCTCCAGCCCAGCCAGGGGGGAGCTTTTGACTCCTTGGGCATAGCCTCTCCACTCCAAGGAGGTCAGCAGCCAACAAGGGGAGATCTAATCCACTATGCCCAAAGGTGGCCAGCCATCACCACTGATTTCTGGGCACTCCAGATGGTAAAGGAGGGCTACCTCCTCCATCTGGCTCAGACACTTCCTCCTTTCTTCCTGGGAGAACCCCCCAGGTCTCCCCTTCACCGGGACCTCCTATTGAAGGAATTCACAGGTCTTCTCGTGGACAGGGCAGTAGAACCAGTACCCCAACATCTCAGGAGCAAGGGGTTCTACTCCATATATTTCCTCGTACCAAAAAGAACAGGGGACCTAAGGCCTATCCTGGACCTGTACAACCTGAACAAGTTCCTGGTGAAGGAGAAGTTCAAGATCTTCTCCCTTGGGACATTGTTGCCCTACCTCCAGCAGGGAGATTGGCTCTGCTCCTTGGAACTGAAGGATGCTTATACCCACATCCTCATCCACCCCAACCACAGGCAGTACCTGCACTTCATGGTGGGGGGTGGCCACCACCAGTACAGGGTACTACCCTTTGGCCCAGCCTCCGCCCCCAGAGTCTTCACCAAATGTCTAGCAATAGTGGCCACCTTCCTCCATCTCCAGGGGGTGTTTGTCTTCCACTAACTGGATGACTGGCTTATAAAAGGAAGCACGGCCACAGAGGTGCACAGGCCACCACACGCACCATCCAGGTTCTGCAATATCTGGATTTTGTGATAAACTACCCCAAATCCCACCTTCTCCCGACACAATGTTTGGAGCTCATAGGAGCAAGGCTAGGCACTTTCCAGGCAAAGGCAAAGAATTCCGCACCCAGGGCAGCTGGTCACAGGCCGAGAGCAGCCAGCAGATCAACCTCCTGGAGCTCCAGGTGATATATCTAATCCTTCAAGTAGACAATCAGGTGGCAATGCTCTGTGTGAACAAACGGGGGGCACAGAGTCTCGCACACAGTTCAACAGGGCATACTCCTGCGGGCGGTATACCCACCAGGCCAGGACAGCAACTTTGTGGACAAACTGAGCAGGGTCCTCCAACCGCATGAGTGGCAGCTGGACCCCAGGTAGCCAACCAGCTCTTCCGGCTCTGGGGGACCCCATGGGTGGACCTCTTTGCCAGTCAGGCAACTACCAGTTGCCCCACTTCTGCTCCCGGCATCCCCACCCCTCCTGGGTGGTGGCAGATGCATTTCTCATTCCGTGGTCGGAAGGTCTCATGTATGCCTTCCGTTCCACACTGCTGATTGCCAAAACACTGTTCAAGGTTCTTCACGACAAAGCCTCATTGATCCTGGTAGCCCAGGCAGCCGTGGCTCCCGGTGCTCCTCTGGCTGTCAGTAGAGACTCCGATCTCACTGGGGAGCTCCCCAGAGCTCCTGTCTCAGGAGGAGCGCTCTCTCCTGCACCCCAACCTGGGGTCCCTATCACTGACAGCATGGCTGCTGAAAGGGTGACCCTAGAACCTTTCAACCTCTCGGGGGAGGTGGAAGAGATCCTGCTGGCCTCCTGTAAGACACCAGGAGAGCTTACGCCTTCAAATGGCGCAGGTTCTCAGTCTGGTGTGAGGAGCAAGGGGGGGGGGGACCAGTTCTCCTGCCCTGTGAAGGTGGTATTGCAATACCTTTTTCATCTCTCACAATCCGGCTCAAATTGACCTCTGTCAGAGTGCACCCCTGGTGACCCGCTTCTTGAGAGGACTTCTGCTGTCAAAACCCCCTGTCTGCCCTCCGGCGACTGAATGGGACCTCAGCGTAGTATTGGTGCAACTCACTCGCTCACCATTTGAGCCTCTGGCTACCTGCCACCTGAAATATCTCTTGTGGAAGGTTGTATTCCTGGTGGCTCCAGGCCCTAGTGGCAGAGGCGCCATATACCAGGTTCTACAAGAACAGGGTCGTGCTTCACACGCACCCCAAATTCCTCCTGAAGGTGGTATCTTCTTCCATATCAACCAGGAGGTGGTGCTGCCCACCTTCTTCCCAAGGCCTCATTCTAGTAGGGTAGAAACTGTCCTTCACACCTTGGACTGTAAGAGGGCCATGTCTTTCTACATTCAGCGTACCCAGGGCCACCAGAAAGCTTCTCAGCTTTTTGTTTTCTATGACCCTAGTCAGCTAGGGGAAGCAGTGACCAAACGAACACTGTCCGCCTGGGTGGCAGACTGCATCATCCTCACCTGTGAGCAGGCGGGGCTCACACTGGATGGCTGGGTCATGGCACACTGTGTCAGGGCCATGGCGGCCTCTGTGGCAAACCTGCATTCCATCCCTATGCTGGACATCTGCCGGGCAGCCACCTGGTCTTCAGTTCATACCTTTGCAACTCCTTACTGCCTGGAAAAGAAGTCCCAATGGGACAGCACTTTCAGCCAGGCTGTGCTCTGTAATCTTTTTAGGATCTAGGCAACTCCTACCCTCTGACCCTTCTATGTTCAGGCTACCAGAGTGCTGGTTCTATCGGATACACGGGTCCTACTGCAGTCTGTATCTGTGGACTCAATCACTGCTGCTTATGGCTCCCCTTGAGGGTGGCCATGTTTTTTTCCTGTGGGCTTGTGGTAGCCTGTAGCTAGGGAGTCCCATATGTGAGGACTGACTTCCTGCTTGTTCCCGGAGAAAGCGTAGTTACTCATCTGTAACAGGTATTTTCTGGGGACAGCAGGAATAAGTCCTCACAACCTTCCTTCCTCTCCTTGGAGTTGCTTCTTTACAATCTTTTAATTTTTTGCTGTCTTTTAGCTATGTCATCTAACTGAGCAAGATGGCACCCTTGGGCGGGAAAGGCACCACATATACGAGGTGGCATCTCCCAAAGGCTTTTTTTGAAAGCTGGGGGGATGCTTCTAAAGGGCTCTGTTAGCGCCGACGTCACCCATATGTGAGGACTGATTACTGCTGTTCCCGGAGAACACCTATTATAGGTGAGTAACTATGCTATATCAAGTATCTGAATAAACTCTTCATTAGCTCTGCCACTGGTGCTACCACACCAAGGGAGATGAGGAAGATGAGTCCAGGAGCCATTAGCTGCATAATGTTCTGTTCTGTATCATCTTGCTAGACCAGTTCAGACGAGTGGGTTATGCTACCCAGCCAGTAGGTAGAGTTAGACCAGAGCACTTTTCAGTGATTTCATCACTAATATATACACTGGTGCAATACTGAGAAAGCCAGTATTGTTGGTTTCCAGCAGGTGGCAAGGTGTGTAGACAGGTGCAGAATGCAAATAGACTTGTCTCCCTTTGCCCAGATCGTAGTCTTTTGACCTGTGTGAAACCTTTGGCCCAGTGTTTGCTCAGAGCTTGGGTACACTCATTTTCTCTTAAAGCCGCTTGTTGTGTCTAGTACTGTTACCCACAGGTTCCAGTACTAGTGGTCCAGAGAGTGAGTAGGCGGACACTATGGGGCCCTTGATGAGGGTTGTTATATTTTAAATTTGGTCCTATTTCTTTAATGGCTTTCTTCTGTGCTGCTTCATATTTAAAACAAAACAAAAAAACAAATAAGCTCTGAGGCATCCGGGTTTTCCCAGATCTGTGTAGATAGCTGGGGAGGCCCTTCTCGATTTTCTCTGGATGGCTTGACAGGTGCAGGGATTCCTTTGGTATTCTGGTTTCCATTTTTGCTGTGATTGTTTGTTTTGTCTGCAGTTTGCAGAGTCTCTTCAAGAAGCCTTTGCAGAATATCTTTATGGATCTCCAGGAACAAGCAGGAATGTAGTCTTCACATATGGGTGACATCAGTACCAACAGAGCCTGTGTGGGAATGCTCCCCATTGTCCAATAGGAAAGCTTTTGGGAGCACTACACTGTGCCTGTGCTACTGCCTTCCCACCTTCCCAACTCCCTCTCTTCAGTTCTTCATTTTCCGTGGAGTCAGCAGGAAGCAAATCCTGTCAACGCAGAAAAATTTTATTTTGTGGATAGCGCCTCTGCCTTCCCATCGACACTGGCACTGTTGAAGACATCACTGGTTCTTTTCTTTTATTTCTTTCTTTATCTTCTTTAAAAAAAAAGATGTGGGTGTTGACGCCCTTTTTAGGTCTTAAGCCTTCCATAACTTCACATACTCTCAGGCATGAAGAAGCCAACTAGTGCTTTTAAACAATGTTCTAATTGTGCCAGCACCATTTCGGCTACTGACACACGAGTGGTGCTTAAAATGACTCAGCCCAGACCACCAGCCAAAAGACTGTCCCCTCTGTCAGAAAATGACACAGAGAGGCCTACAACACTGGGCTTCTAAATTTGGAGCACTCTTCACTTTGGACGCGGTATCGATAGTGTCCACTTCGTCGAGGGCCTCATCATCCTCCCATGGATCTCAAGAATTTTCAGAGTCCAAGCACAAGGCCGCATTGATGTCCAAGAATACTTCCAGGGGAAGATCTTGCTCAAGGCATCGAGACCACTCGGGTATTGCCTTGGAGGTGGATCAGTCTGCTAAACAGCCCTGGCAGGAGACGCTGTCCTCCAAAGCCATCGAGGGGCCCCAGGATGCTCCTGTGACCTCGACCTACGGAGAACTACTGGTGCCATATTTTAGGATTGTAACACAAATACCCGGCACCAATACCCAAGCATCGGCAACTTCGATAGACCAGCACATACTGACCATCGAGCGAAGCTTGGCAGCCCTACTTGCAGCCTTGGTACCCATAAAACCCTTGGCTAAAGCACTGCCCAATTGATACCGGTTACGGTACCGACATCGACACCGGTTCTGGGCATGACATCAGGGCTACTGCAGATGACGTTGACATCGCTCCCACCATGCCCTCCCTTGAAATTCTTACAATACCAGTGCCAAACCCAAGCAACTCACCAAGGCCGATACCTCAGAGCTTCGGTACCGGCATCTAGCTTCCGGCAAACACCATACCTGTTAATACTTCGAGTCTTTCGATTCTGATTCTCCTGTTTCGGATGTAGAGTCACTTGATTCACGGAGGCCCTGGGACTTTCTTTTGCACCCTTCCTTGCCTCAAAAGCGATGCCTGTCTCCTCCAGAAGACATGTCTTTCCAGGAACTTATTTGAGACCTAGCCAAAGGTCTCTCTATCACAGTAAAAGCAGAGAAGGAGACAAGGGCAGAGGAATTAGAGATCCTTCAATACGCAACAGCACCCAAGGAGGCAGGCACCTTACCGGTGCACTGTATCCTTCACGACCTTATGCTCTGTATGTGGGAAACGCCTCTCACGGTCTCACCTCAAAGTCGACGTCTCAATACCATGTATCGTGTACCAGAGTGTCCAAAAGCCACAGCTTCCCTACCACTTCATGGTGGTTGAATCGGCAATACGCCGAATCAAAAGCTTGAAGACTCACTTCTCTTATTCTCTAGGTAGAGAATCGAGAACTCCATCAATGCTTCCAAGCATCCATGCTCTCGGCTTGGATTAACTCCTATATCCTCTACATGGGAATATTCTTGAAAGAGGTCTCCAGGGATCTTGAGGCCTTTGTCCCTTTCCTCCCAGATGACAAAAGGGCAGATTATCTTACCCTAGTTAAGAATATCCAAAATATTTCAAAATTTGTCAACTTTGATGCCTTTGAATGCACAAACAGGGCCTCAGCAATATGCATTGGTGCACATAGAATTCCATGGGATAGGAGGCAGTGTACTATTGTGGATCAGGAACTGGTTAAAAGACAGAAAGCAGAGTAGGGCTAAATGGCCAATGTTCCCAATGGAGAAAGGTGAATAGTGGAGTACCCCAGGGATCTATGCTGGGTCTGCTGCTTTTTAACATATTCGTAAATGACCTGGAAATAGGAATAACAAGTGAGGTAATCAAATTTTCAGATGACACAAAATTATTCAAAGTTGTTAAAACCCATGTGGATTGTGAAAAATTGCAAAAGGACCATGATAAATTGGAAGACTGGGCATCCAAATGGCAAATGAAAGTTAATGTGGACAAGTGCAAAGTTATGCACCTAGGAAAGAACAATCCAAATTATGGTTACACAATGCAAGGTTCTACATTAGGAATCACCATCCAGGAAAAAGATTTGGGCGTCATCGTGGATAGCATGTTGAAACCCTCTGCTCAATGTGCAGTGGCGGCCAAGAAAGCAAATAGAGTGCTAGGAATCATAAGGAAAGGAACAAAGAATATAACAAAGGATATTATAATGCCTCTATATTGTTCCATGGTGCGACTGCACCTTGAATATTGTGTGAAGTTCTGGTTGCCTTATCTTAAAAAGGATATAGCGTTATTAGAAAAGGTACAGAGAAGATCCACCAAAATGGTAAAGGGGATGGAAGAATACACCTATGAAGATAGGCTAAAAAGGTTAGGGTTCTTCAACCTGGAAAAGAGAAGGCTGAGAGAAGATATGATAGAAGTCTATAAATTAATGAATGGAGTGGAACAGGTAAACGCAGATCAATTGTTTATGCCATCAAAGTATAGAAAGACTAGGGGACATGCAATAAAGCTATGGCGTAATCTATTTAAGATTAATAAGAGAACGTATTTCTTCACTCAACGTGTAATCAAACTCTGGAATTTGTTACCAGAGGATGTAGTAAAAGCTGTTGGTATGGCCGGGTTTAAAAAAGGTTTGGACAAGTTCCTGGAGGAAAGGTCCATAAACCATTATTAAAGAGGACCCGGGAAATCCACTGCTTGCCCCAATACAAGCATTGTGGAACCTGTGTCTTTTGGGGAAACTTCTAGGTACTTGTGACCTAGACTGGCCACTGTTGGAAACAGGATACTGGGCTTGATGGACCTTGGTCTCACCCAGTATGGCATATCTTATGTTCTTATGCCAACCGGGCAGTAGCTCAACATCGCTGCTGCCCAGTTAGCAATGGGTATCGCTTCCACTTCGCCCCAGAAGGCCCTGATGTTAAGCGGTTAGAATCGGGGCATGTAGCGGTAGCACTTGAAGATATTCAACAACACTAACCATGTTAATGCTGCTCAAATATCCAGCAAACCGTATAAATACCTTTGAGTATCCCCCCCCCCCTATATTATGTTCTACCAGGGCATGGGAATATCTTCAGCTTCTGGATTTGATGATGTCAACTCTGGAACTGATGCCTTCGGCCAGGGCTCTCTGTTCTCCTTGCTCCAAGATGTTCAAGCTGTGTCTACCTCTTCCCCAAAAGATGAAGGAGGAAATGACTTGGTTGTTACATTCTTACCCTCTGATTGAAGGGATGTCTCTGGAGACACTGGATTAGGTGATAATAACCACAAGTGCCAGTCTGCTAGACTACTGAGTCTACTACTACTACTACTACTACTACTACTGATTACACAGGTACACTAAAAAAAATTTTTTTTAACTGCCTCTAATGTTTCGATTGATTTTTACGTTTTTTGGTGCACTGAATACAAATCTGGTAACCAATTTGCTCCATCACGTACAGATTTTTTGCTACATTGGGTTAGCAGTTTGAGGTGAACGTTTCAGATTGAGTGCGATCGAGATAAAAGTTTCTTGGATGAATTCTTTATACTAATTGTTTAGTAGTTATTCAAATAAGAATAAAGAAAATTGTAACAAGGCAGCACATAAGAATAGAGTAATGTCAACAAAACACACTGTGATGGTAGCAAAATTGTCTGCACTTAAAACAGTCACATACATGTGCACAAACATTGAGCATATAAGAACGAGGTTAGACACAAAGCAAAGCAAAGAAATGTGCAAAAAATGTTGTACAGGTATGTATGTAAGAATAGAAAACGCAAACGCAAACCGCACCATTGCAATACATGAAGACAAACACCCGATGGTGTGAAAATAAAATTCTAATAAATGAGATCCGACACTGTGGTAATAACTAGCACATTTTTATTTCAAAGTTTAGTAAAAACACGATATTTGTCAACACAGTTTAGATTTTAAAGTCATTCTTGGGTCAATCAATCTCCTGGTGGGCCCGTTTCTTCTTCCCCCGAATGCTTCTCTTGGTGCGCTGCTTGGCATATTTTTCATCTGGGGTTTCCCGCAGCAGCAACCAGCAGAAATCAGCCATCATAGTGGTGTTCCATCTTCCTTGGTACCTTCTCTCTGCGTCCTTGATGTCCTGGTGAAACCTTTCACCTTGTTCTTCACTGTACGTCCCCAAGATTTCAGGAAAGTAGTTCACATGGGAGTGCAAGAAATGGACTTTCAGGCTCATGTTACAGTCTTGTTCTTTGAAGGCATTGAGCATCCTGGCAACAATATCCTTATAGTTCTCATCCCGCCTGTTCCCCAAGAATTTGAGAACAACATCCTTGAAGGAATCCAAGGCTTCTTTTTCCTTCTCAGACATCGTTTCAGCGAATGCTCCATCTGAAATGAGTTTCCTTATATCAGGGCCAACAAACACTCCTTCCTTTAGCTTTGCTTCAGAAAGTCGGGGGAACTTTGAGTAAAGGTACCGAAAGCACTCACCATCTTTTGGAAGGGACTTGATGAATTGCTTAATGAGACCCAACTTAATGTGGAGAGGTGGTAATAGAATTTTATCACGAGGTACCAAGCTCTCATGAAGAACATTTTTCTCACCGGGTCTTAAATACTCCCGAATTGGCCAGTCTTTTTTCCCCCAGTGTAGGTCGCGGGCCCGGCTATCCCACAAGCAAAGGAAGCAGGGATATTTGGTGAAACCGGATTGCTGCCCTAATAGCATGGATAGAATTTTAAAGTCTCCACAAATCATCCACTTATGCTCATCATAACGAATCTTCTGAAGAATCAGGGCCAAATTCTCGTATTTTTCTTGGAGAATAACAGAGTGAGCAATAGGAACTGAAGCGAATGTGTTGCCATTATGAAGAAGAACACCTTTTATGCTGTCTTTTGACGAATCAATGAACAGCCGCCATTCAGCAGGATCATACTTGAGTTTAAACTTTTCCATCACTCCGTATATATCGTTGCAAAATACCAAATCTTCCTCTTTGCTGAAATACTTCAAAAATTGTGTCTCGCGGTTGCGGTACCAATAAAAAGTTGTTCCTGGTGACAATAGGTTTTTCTGTTTAAGCCGAGAACCTAGCAGTTGGGCAGCATCTTTTGGGAGTCCTAAATCCCGGACTAAATCATTCAATTCAGCTTGAGAGAAAAGTTCAGGTTTCGGATCTGGTTCAGTTTCAAACTCGGAAGTACTGGACTCATCGGGAAAAGCCATCTGATGAGTCTCATCATGATCAGAACCGTCCACACAAATATGATCCAAAGATTTTGGTGGTTCAGGCACAGGTACTTCGTTGCTATGAGGCATAGGCCTAATTGCTGAGGGAAGGTTGGGGTAACTTATTACGTTCTTATTTTTTAAGTTGTATCCCTTCACAATGCAAGAGCAAAAATAGCAGTCACTGCTGTGGTCTCTTTGTTCATGCCACATTATAGGTATTCCGAAACGAAATGCTTGTTTTTTACCTTTCATCCATAAGCGTAGATCTTCCTCACATGTCTTGCACACTTTGTGAGGAGCCCACGGTTTGTCTTGATCGCCTAATTTCAAACCGAAATAGGCAAAATATACTTTTTTAATAAATGCAGAAATGTTCCTCTGCCGCTTTTTCACGGTATATTCCCCACAAATAAAACAAAAACTGTCCGGAGAGTTGACGCAACCTCTGGCTCTGTGAGCCATCACAAATACACAGCACTGCAAACTACAACTGTAGTGAACCACTTCGGAATAAAGCTGGATTACGACTGAGCAAACAAAAGGTAATAATGAACTTGCAAGAAACTGAAATTTGACAGGAACGTTCATGTCGCAACCACCGTGTTTGAGCGAGCGAACGAGGCGAGGCGAACAGGAAAGAACATGCGCCAGCGCGAGTACTGGATTTAGCCCCCCGCCTCCCAATTGTCCTGTTAATGTATAAAATGAATACAAAACACTCTAAAATATCATGAGGGAGTGTTTCTAGTTAGTTAACCATTACAACCTCTATTTTGGGCCAAGAAAATAAACTGCAGTCGGCTAAAAAGAAATTATGTGAACATTCCTTATATGGGTAAGAAATCTAATTTTGCAAGAAAACGTGACGTGATGGAATATTTTGGCTATTTTTCCTGGATTCAGCACCCCAAAATCTATAGGAATCAGTTGCAAAACTGGAGGCAGTTTTTTGGTAGTGTACCTGTGTTATTTATATAGTGCTACCAGGCGTATACAGTGCTGTTCAGAGACATATAAGAGATGGCCCCTGCTCATCAGAGCTTACAATCTAGTCAAGATAGATAACAGAATAGCTGGGGACTAGTATATGTCTAGGGAATGATAAGGAAACATGGAGAGCAGGAGTCCGTGTGGATTAGGATCAAAAAACAACCTCATAGAGGTGAATATTTAGCCTGATTGAAGTCATTTGATCAATTAAGAGGCTGGAGGACAGGGCGATTTGCCTGGTCCTGGAGAAGTTTCAGTCTCTTCTGGAGAGTAAGGCTATGAGAGTGTTCTCAGACAATGCCAGGATGGTAGCGTATGCCAACAAATAGGGCAGAACTCGCAGTGCTGCGGTGGCAGCAGGAAGTGGCAGAGCTTTGCTGTTGGGTGGAAGTTCATTTAATGGCTCTGTTGTCCAGCATTGTCAATATGTAGGATGATTACTTGAATATGGTGGATCCCAGTGACTGGGAACATCAGCCGTTGCATGTTCATACTCATTGTGTGAAGATGGGGCCTGTCAGTGTTAGAACTGATAGCCACCCAGAGGATATCAAAAGTGCTGAACTTTTTCAGCCACAGAAGGGATTTGCAGGTGGTTGATCTGGATGCCCTATTTCAGCAGTGTCCTCAAGAGAGACTGCTGTATGTCTTTCCCCTGTGGCCCTTGGTGTTTCAATTTTTACACAGAATTCAATGTCACCTGGGCTTGGTCTTTCTAGTGACACCAGGCTGGCCTGCAGGCCGTAGTGTATGTATCTCTTGCACCTCTTGGCAGATTTCCCTCTATTTCTACCTAAGAGAGAGGGGGCTTCTGTGGCAAGGTGCCCTGTTCATGGAGAATCCCATTCCCTTTTTGCTTATGGCCTGGTCCTTGAGGGGCATAAGCTGTCTAAGAAGAGATACACTGGAGCAGTAATCAGTACTCTTCTTAAGGCCTGGAGGATTTCTAATTCCTTGGCCTATGTAGGGGATCTGGAGAGTCTTTGAGAGGTAGTGCATGAGAGGTGATGTTTTTCTGTTTCTACAGTAAAGATTAATTTAATTAATTTAATTTAATTAACAGATTATTTATATACCGCTCCTTCCATTGATCAGGTGCGGTTTCCATATAACAACAATAAACAGTGTGGTCTGTTTTTACATATAACATTTGTAGCTAGGTAAATACAGTTAACAATTAACAATTAGTAAACTATGTACAGTTGAACATAATTAAACTATATACATTGTTTTGTTTTTCATTTACTTATTCGCTTTGTTTTAGGGTGTATCACTTCATTCTTTTGATGAGTTGTGTATTACTCGGAGTGGGATTATCCTTTATCCAGTTGGGGGGTGTGTGGTGTGCTGGTCAAAGATCCATAATGCTTTGTGAATAAGTGTGTTTTGAGTTTTTTTCTGAACTCCATTATGTCGGGTAATTGTCTTAGTTCTATTGGGATTGTGTTCCACAAGATAGGTGCTGCATGGGAGAAGGCTTTTTTGTTAGTGGATTTATTGGCCCTAATGAATTCTTTTGGAGTGGTTAGTTTATTGAGCTGGTCTCTCCTTTGTAGATTGTGTGTAGGTTCTATTTTGATAAGGTTATTTATGGGCAGGGGTGCTGTTTTTGTTATGGCTTTGTAGGTGGTTAATATAGTTTTATATTCTATGCGGCTTTGAATCGGGAGCCAGTGTAGATATTCTAAGATTGGGGTTATATGTTGGAAAGGTGGGGCTTTCGTTATGGTCCTTGCTGCTGCGTTTTGTGCTAATTGAAGTTTTTTTATGGCTTCCTTGCTTACGCCAAGTAAGGTTAGGTTTGCGAAGTCGAAATGTGGGGTTATGATTGCTTGTATGACGCGTTGGAAGTCCTGTAAGTGCATTAGTGGGCGGAGTTGCTTTAATATTTTTAGTTTAAAGTAAACTTTTTTTGCTATGTTTCTTACATGTGTGTCCATGCTGAGATGTTTATCCAGTATCACACCTAAGTAGCGTATTTCAGTTTTCAGTATGATATTATTATTTTGCAATGTTATATGCGAGGGGGGAATAAATGTTGTGCATTTAGTTACTATTAGGGCTTCTGTTTTTGAGTGATTGATGTGCAGATTGTTTTCATTTAGCCAGGTGTTGATTTCAGTGAGGCAGTCGTTAATGAGTTGTGTAGGGATATTTGGGATTTTGAATGGGACATACATCATTATGTCGTCCGCATATAGGTGATAGAGGACATTGAATTTTTTAAATGTTGTACAGATGTGTTTTAGGTATATGTTAAAAAGCAACGCTGATAGAGCTGAGCCTTGTGGGAGGCCTAGTTCTTGTTTGTATGTTTTTGATGAGAGATTACCGATTTGTACCGTTTGTGATCGTTCTGTTAGATAAGAAGTAAACCACTTTAGGACAGTGGATTTAATACCTATTTGTTTAAGTTTATTGATCATTATTGAGTGGTGAACACTGTCGAAGGCTGCAGACACGTCTATGAATATGAGTAAGAATGCTTGTTTAGGTTTGTCTATTCCTCTCACAAGTGTATTGATTAGCACTGTTAGTAGTGATTCTACTCCGTGTCTGGGGCGAAACCCATATTGCTGGTCGTCAAGTGGGGCTGAGCTATCAATGAATTCTTGTGTTTGAATTTGTACAGTTTTTTCGATTAATTTGGCCATGAATGGAATACTCGATATGGGTCTGTAAGAATTAGGTGATGATTTGTCAAGGGTAGTATTTTTTAGAATTGGGCGGATCTGTGCGTGTTTTAGAGTAGCGGGTAGGTATCCACTTTTTAGGGAGAGGTTTATTATTGGGAGGATGAACTGAGAGAGTACAGGTAGGGAGTTCTTTATCCAGGTTACTGGACAGGGGTCAAGTAGAGATGTAGTAGTATTAATGTTTGTGATGATGGATTTGAGTTCAACTTTGGTTAAGGGTTGAAATACAGACCATTCATCTGTGTTAAGTATTTGTGAAGTGTCTACTGGCTTAGGTGGTATGGGATGGTACTTTGTCTTGTTCATGTAGTAATTTGCCAGTGTTTGTGGGGTAATGTCTGTGATTTCATTACTGGAGTTGTGATTATTATTAGTCAGCTTTTGGACAATTGAGAAAAGTTCTCTAGGTCTATTTATTGCGTTGTTTAAGATAGATGCGTGGTAGTTTTTCTTGGCATTGTTTATTGCGTCTTTATACTTGTTGAGTTGCGTGAGGTATGAGTCTTTTGTAATTGTGTTTTTATTTTTCCGCCATTTATATTCGGCTTTTCTTAAGTTCTTTTTCATTAGCTTTAAATCTTTATTGTACCAAGGGGTTTGATCTTTTTTAGGGTGTGTGTTTTTCTTAGTTATTTGTTTATTAGCTGCAGCATTTTTGATGGTTTTGTGCCAGTTCGTTACTGCTGCATCTAGGTTTATTGGTGATGTAGATAAATTAGGGATTATTATGTCGAGGAATTCTTCTTCATTGTATTTTTTAAATCTTGATGTATGTGCATTAGTTGTTGTTCGTTTAACTGATGTGTTTATTGTGATATTAAAGTTGATAAGGTAGTGATCTGACCATGGGGTCCGTTTGCAATTGAGGGATGTTGGGTTATAGAGTTGGTAGAGTTCGTTTGGTAGGAATACCATGTCAAGGATACCACCTTTTTCATGTGTGCTAGTGTTTATTATTTGGTGAAAATCCATGTCTGTTGTTGATTCCATAAAGAGGGAGGCATATGATGCTGGTAGTGATGGAGTGTTGAAGTCTCCAAGCATAATAATTGGATTTTGTTCAGTGGAGGAACTTAAAAAGTCAATTAGTGGGTCTAGTTTTTCTGATTGTTTGTCTGGTGGCCTGTAAATTAGGCAGATTGTTATGTTGCCAATTTTCACAATAAGGGTATCTATGTTGGTGTGTAGGTTCGATGTTAGTTTTTTGGCTTTTAGTTCTTTTTTTGACATTATTAGTACTCCACCACCTTTTTTGTGAGTTCTATGTGTGTAGAATGTGTCGTAGTTATTGTTGCTTAGTTGATTTAGGTAAACGTTGTCTGTGTCTGATAGCCATGTCTCGGTTATACATCGTATATCTGGTTTTTGGTTGTCTAGAATGTCTGTGAATATGGGTAGCTTATTTTTCATTGACCTGGCATTGATTAATATTGTTGATAATGATTCTAAGTTTTTACATATCATAGTGTTTGTTGACTGAGGGGATGAGGAGTATTTTATGTGGATTAATCTATGGTTTTTTGTTTTGGGATGATGTTCTATGTGTGGGTGCCATGATTGGGGGTTGTTTTGTGCAAAACTGTTTATGATAGGGATATTTTTCACATTATTGTTGTGTAGGCTCTGAGCAATAGTTATTAGTATCGCTAGTGTGATACTAATTAGTATTATTTTACATTTGTCAGAGTTGATTAGTTGCATTTTGGGTGATATGTTATACCGGTGCTAGTTAAAATTAATATTAATGTGGGTGCAATTGCTGTTATAGGTACTGGTAACAGTAAGAGGTTGCTATCAATGTGAATGTATATACAGTTTTGGATTACTGACAACAGTACTATATTACTAGCAATGTTATATGCAGATATCGTTGAAAATACTGACAACAGTACTATATTACTAGCAATGTTATATGCAAATATCGTTGAAAATACTGGCAACAGTACTATATTACTAGCAATGTTATATGCAAATATCGTTGAAAAAACTGACAACAGTACTATATTACTAGCAATGTTATATGCAAATATCGTTGAAAATACTGACAACAGTACTATATTACTAGCAATGTTATATGCAGATATCGTTGAAAATACTGACAACAGTACTATATTACTAGCAATGTTATATGCAAATATCGTTGAAAATACTGGCAACAGTACTATATTACTAGCAATGTTATATGCAAATATCGTTGAAAATACTGGCAACAGTACTATATTACTAGCAATGTTATATGCAAATATCGTTGAAAATACTGACAACAGTACTATATTACTAGCAATGTTATATGCAAATATCGTTGAAAATACTGACAACAGTACTATATTACTAGCAATGTTATATGCAGATATCGTTGAAAATACTGACAACAGTACTATATTACTAGCAATGTTATATGCAGGTACAGTTTTAACATGACAACCTCAAACAGAGCCTTCAGTTTCTATGTACCCAAATGCTGGAACGCTCTACCCTCCGACATAAGGGCCATTACTGACCTACTCCAGTTCAGGAAGGCACTCAAATACCACCTCTTCCTTCAATACTACCCTACCAGCAATTGAACCAGAGGAAGTGACCCACTCATGAACACACCATGCCGTTCTTGATATTATTAAGACTCTATTCTGTTCTATGTAATTATCTCATGTATATAGTGTACCCCGGTTCTCCAAGTTTGTACTCCTGTTCGATGTAAACCAAACAGCTTGTTGTTATGGTCTTTATGTTATAATGTAAACCGCGCTGATGCCGAATAGTGCGGTATATAAGAACTTGTAATAAATAAATAAATAAAATAAATTAACATTATAGGTTACGTTTTTAATTTCAATGCAGGTACTGATGAGATAGTGCACACAGTGATAGGAGATTTTGTTATGACCCCTCAAAGTTAATTTGCAATTTTAAACCAGTAGTGTAAAAGTTTTTGTTTGTATTTGTTTATACTTGCTGCGATTTGAAGGTCTGCTGTATAGGAGATGTACACAAACTCAACCCTGGGGGAGCTCTGCTGTGCTTTGTTGCTGTTGCTGGTCTCGGTGTGTTTTTCAGTTTGGTTTCCGTGTCCGTTTCGTGCTCCTTACGGGCCTTTTCCTAAGGGCCGTGCCAAAGGGCCCTCTTGCGCGGCCCTCCGGCGCGGGCCCGCAAGGCGCGGGTGCGCCTGATCGCGTCTCCTTTTAAAGTGGATTTCTGTGCCCCGATTGGGTGAGGGTGAGCGATGACGCGCTGTAAACGTGGTTGCACAAATGCTCCTTTCCTGAAAGCACGTGTGTTGAGAAGTCTGCTCCTTCAGCTGCTGATCTCCGTGCAGGGAGAGGGCTCTTGTTCGCTGAGCTCTTTTGTGATGGAGCAAGATCCGGTCTGTCTGCTGCTTCGGCGGCTGGTCTCCGGGCAGGGAGAGGGCTCTCTACCGATGAGGGTTGCAGCGGTTGGTGTTCCAGCTCCTCCGGGAGCACTGGAGAGAAGGACCTTGTGCCTGATCGCGTCCCCTTTTAAAGTGGATTTCTGTGCCCCGATTGGGTGAGGGTGAGCGATGACGCGCTGTAAACGTGGTTGCACAAATGCTCCTTTCCTGAAAGCACGTGTGTTGAGAAGTCTGCTCCTTCAGCTGCTGATCTCCGTGCAGGGAGAGGGCTCTTGTTCGCTGAGCTCTTTTGTGATGGAGCAAGATCCGGTCTGTCTGCTGCTTCGGCGGCTGGTCTCCGGGCAGGGAGAGGGCTCTCTACCGATGAGGGTTGCAGCGGTTGGTGTTCCAGCTCCTCCGGGAGCACTGGAGAGAAGGACCTTGTGCCTGATCGCGTCCCCTTTTAAAGTGGATTTCTGTGCCCCGATTGGGTGAGGGTGAGCGATGACGCGCTGTAAACGTGGTTGCACAAATGCTCCTTTCCTGAAAGCACGTGTGTTGAGAAGTCTGCTCCTTCAGCTGCTGATCTCCGTGCAGGGAGAGGGCTCTTGTTCGCTGAGCTCTTTTGTGATGGAGCAAGATCCGGTCTGTCTGCTGCTTCGGCGGCTGGTCTCCGGGCAGGGAGAGGGCTCTCTACCGATGAGGGTTGCAGCGGTTGGTGTTCCAGCTCCTCCGGGAGCACTGGAGAGAAGGACCTTGTGCCTGATCGCGTCCCCTTTTAAAGTGGATTTCTGTGCCCCGATTGGGTGAGGGTGAGCGATGACACGCTGTAAACGTGGTTGCACAAATGCTCCTTTCCTGAAAGCACGTGTGTTGAGAAGTCTGCTCCTTCAGCTGCTGATCTCCGTGCAGGGAGAGGGCTCTTGTTCGCTGAGCTCTTTTGTGATGGAGCAAGATCCGGTCTGTCTGCTGCTTCGGCGGCTGGTCTCCGGGCAGGGAGAGGGCTCTCTACCGATGAGGGTTGCAGCGGTTGGTGTTCCAGCTCCTCCGGGAGCACTGGAGAGAAGGACCTTGTGCCTGATCGCGTCCCCTTTTAAAGTGGATTTCTGTGCCCCGATTGGGTGAGGGTGAGCGATGACGCGCTGTAAACGTGGTTGCACAAATGCTCCTTTCCTGAAAGCACGTGTGTTGAGAAGTCTGCTCCTTCAGCTGCTGATCTCCGTGCAGGGAGAGGGCTCTTGTTCGCTGAGCTCTTTTGTGATGGAGCAAGATCCGGTCTGTCTGCTGCTTCGGCGGCTGGTCTCCGGGCAGGGAGAGGGCTCTCTACCGATGAGGGTTGCAGCGGTTGGTGTTCCAGCTCCTCCGGGAGCACTGGAGAGAAGGACCTTGTGCCTGATCGCGTCCCCTTTTAAAGTGGATTTCTGTGCCCCGATTGGGTGAGGGTGAGCGATGACGCGCTGTAAACGTGGTTGCACAAATGCTCCTTTCCTGAAAGCACGTGTGTTGAGAAGTCTGCTCCTTCAGCTGCTGATCTCCGTGCAGGGAGAGGGCTCTTGTTCGCTGAGCTCTTTTGTGATGGAGCAAGATCCGGTCTGTCTGCTGCTTCGGCGGCTGGTCTCCGGGCAGGGAGAGGGCTCTCTACCGATGAGGGTTGCAGCGGTTGGTGTTCCAGCTCCTCCGGGAGCACTGGAACACCAACCGCTGCAACCTTTTTGGATGTGTCTTCCCTAGATTAGACTAGGGTTTTCAATTAACTCTCTTAAGGTTCAGGTGGTGGTCCTTGAATGTTATTATGGGGGTGGGGGGGTTCAGGATGTGGCCTTAACAGCACACCCTGATCTGTCCCACATCTCACAAGGCAAATATGGCACCCTTGTGTCCATTGTCCCACAGTGGAGTTTTTCTCTGGTATTGAAGGCACTGAAAGGTCTCTATGAGCCGCTTAGAAGGGCTTCTTTCAAGGATTTGACCCTGAAGGTGGTGTTCCTGGTGGCTATTGACCTCCCAACAAGTCCACCTCTACCTTTCTCATCAACTTTGACTCCTGGCTCTCCTCCTTTTTGGATGTGTCTTCCCCTTCCCTTATTCTTTGGGATTTTGACTTAAACGTTGATGACCCTTTGACCCTTATGTCTTAAAGCTCCTTTTCCTAACCTCTTAATTCAACCTCCAGTTGTGCTCTACCGCTCCTACTCACAAACATAGCCATGGCCTTGACCTTGTCATTTCCTCCAACTGCTTACTCTCAAACCTCTCCACCTCAGTTCAGCCCTTTTCTGACCATCACCTTCTAACCTTCACCCTTAACCATCCCCCATCTTGGCCTCGCCTGATCTCCACCAACATGTTTAGGAATCTTCACACTGTTAATCCTTCAGCTTTCTCCACTGCTGTTTTATCACCTTTCCTCCACTATGTCATCTGAGTCCATTGATGGAGCAGTATCCTCCTATAACACTATACTCTCCTCTGCTCTGGATGCACTTGCTCCTCCCATTCCACACCCTGAGTACCTCAACCTTGACTGTTCTCGACAACCCACTTCCTATGTCCCTGTGACCATTCAGCTGAGCGCCTTTGTCTTAAATCACATACCCTTGCATCTACATTTCAAATTCATGCTAACCTCTTTCCAGTCAGCCATAGCTCTCGCCAAGCAAGAATACTATGTCCATCTGACTAACTCTCCTGCCTCTGACCCTCGCCGTCTCTTTGCTATGCTCTCTCCTCAAGGTTCCCTCCTCTCCCAATCCCTCCTTCACTGTCTGCCCAGACCTTGGCTGGCTACTTTCATGACAAAGTCCAGAAGATGAGGCTTGAATTCTCTGCAGGTTCACCTCCACCTCATCTTCCCCTCCTCGATCCCAAATCTTTTCCTCACCTTCGATCACCCTTGCAAGTCTTATGCACAAGTGAACTGTCATTCATTTCAAAGGGGAAACTAGGATTTTCTTCCACTTCCCTTTCTTCGTGGGAGCTTTCATCACTACAGTATAGAATAGGGAGTGAAAGGGATTTTTTGGATTTAGCTTATGCGTTTTTCAATAGTAGCTCAAAATTTTATTTATTTAACAAGCTTTTATATACCGCCCCTTCCTGAGATCAAGGGCGGTTTACATGAAATGTCACAGCAAACTTTACATTAAAGTTAGAAACTATGTACAGTTAACTTGTTATAACTATATACAGTAAACTGTGTAAAACATGGACGTAAACAAATGTATCATGAAAATCTGATGTATCCTTAATTTATGATCTCACATTGTCACGAGAAGTTGCTTTACAGTGCTTCAGATTTCTTGGGATTGGGGACATTGTTTGAGTTGCCAAAATGTTCAATGAATAGAAATGTTTTTAAATCCTTCCGGAATTGCAGGAGGCTTTTTGTATCTCTTAAGTCATTGGGGAGGGAGTTCTACAATATTGGGGCATTGTGAGAGAAGGCTCTGGAGCTGGTGCATTGGTTTTTGTTGCAGATGTGGGAGAGTATTCTGTAGGTGTTTTGGGAACAATGTCTTCTTACCCTGGAAGTGTTGGGTGATATGAGGAGGGCAGAAAGAGGGGTTGAGGCTATTTTGTTATGATGTTTAAATATAATCATTAGATATTTGTATTTTATTCTTGAGGTGACTGGTAACCAGTGGAGGTCATGGAGTGTAGGGGTGATGTGATCAGTGCATCTTGACTTTGATATTATGCGTGCAGCTAGGTTTTGTGCTAGTTAGAGCTGGTGAATAGTTTTTTTTGGAAGTCTCTGGAGGATACTATTGTAGTAGTCAATGTGTGGATTTATTAGTAATTGGAGGACTGTTCTGAAGTCATGATCTTCTAGTAGTGGTCTGAGACGTTGGATTGTTCGTAATTTAAAGTATATACTTTTTGTAACTGCTTTTATGTGAGAGGTCATGCTTAGAGATTGATCTAATATTACCCCTAGGTATTTCACCTCATCCTTAACTTCAAGTTCTGCATCTTGTAAGAGTATTTTGCTGGGAAGGGGTGGGGGATGAAGTCTGGATTTCTTGAGATATAAAGGACTTCAGGTTTTTTAAGGTTGATTTTGAGGTTGTGGGTATTGAGCCACACTGTTATTTCGATCATGCATGCGGTTATTTGGGAGTGGTCTGGGTTGATATTATCTATTGAATGGTACATCATAATATCATCAGCATAGAGATGATAGTTAATGTTGTGTGTTTTGAATATGTTGCAAATTGGCTGAAGGTAAATGTTAAATAATAGGGCGGATAAGGAAGAGCCTTGGGGGATACCCTATTTCTGATTAAAGATTGAGGATGAGTCTTGGCCTATTTGTACCTGTTGTGTTCGGTTGGTTAGATAGGATGTAAACCATTGTATGACTGCTCCTTGCAGTCTAATTTTTTTAGCCTGTTTATAAGTAGTTTGTGATTTATGCTATCTAAATCTGGGAGTTCTGAGGAGACTAGGGTAGGTAGAGACCCACTGGGCAACCAATGACTTCTTTGAGAGGCAGGGGGAGGAGGGGGTCCAGCCCACAGGTCATCAATGATTTTTGTACTGGGTGGGGGGGGGGGGTGTCAGTGTCTGAGAGGGCACTGGCCCCCCCAACACTGGGTCAAGGGGGCATCAGGAGTCTTGCCGGTGCCTGGATCATCAGTGGTGAAGGGTCACATTTCACCTCTGATGACCCTTTTTTCTCCAGGGACAGCATGGTAAAATCTTTCACAAAATACAGGGGCTGCTATTCCAGGCCTGTGTGCGCATAAATTTGGCCTGCTCTCCTTGTTTATTTTATTTTATTTTATGTATGTATGTATTTAATAGGTGTTTATGCCGCTTTATCATTCCAATCAAAGAGGTTTACATTGTAACTATTTGCATCAATGACCTTTTCTCTCGCAAAAAACATACACTACTGGAGAACCAATTGTAGATAACATACTACCAAAAGCACAGTAAGCAAAAAAACCTTATCTTCAATTCTCACTGCAACAATATTTCTGCTACCTGCTTAATTTGGCTTGGCTCCCGTTAGTGTAATAATGAATCCCAGTGAATCCCAACGCCTTTCCTAGGCACCACCATCGCGTTTCACTGCTTAACAATGGGCCATTCATTTGAACAGTTGAGGTGTTTTTGCATAGATAAAATAAGGACGGGTAGGGTGGGAAAGTTGCAGGAGCAATTGTTGCTCATAAGGTAACAAAAATGGATTTTTCTTTTGAAATCAGTGGTGCCAGAAGGTTTGAATATGTCTATAGATTGGGCATAATGTATATAAATGTGAATAAATCATAATGAGTTAGTCTTTTTTTGTGAGACGTTTAGCAATATAGTGCAATGGTGAGGGCGTACATTGTTAGTGCTATGTATTGGGAAATATTCAATGATGGCTCTGTAGAATGAGTGGATATAACAAGATGATGCTGGCTTAACGTGACTTGCCTCATTCATGTTGTTGCAAAGTCGCATTGACGTCATTAAGAGGTTGACGTTTATATTTTAAAAAGGGGTTTAAATCACGGGTAACTGTTAACATCTCGCATGCGCTGCGTTTTTGAGGATCAAGTTGTTTGAGAGGATCCAAGTTTTGTAGGAGACGCATGTAGCAGTTATTGTCGTTTGGGGAGGTAATTTGACAATATGAATGATTCATCAAAAGGACATGTGGACGTGAAGAATTTTAAATCACTAATGGTTGTTTTTATGCTTGTTTGTATATTTTGTAGAACTGTGAGTCTGGGTAATCCCCTGAAGAAACCTGACAAGTGAAACGCAATGGTGGCGCCTAGGAAAGGCATTGGAATTCACTGGGATTCAAATTATTACACTAACGGGAGCCAAGCCAAATTAAACACGTAGCAGAAATATTGTTGCAGTGAGAATTGAAGATAAGTTTTTTGTGCTTACTGTGCTTTTGGTAGTATGTTATCTACAATTGGTTCTCCAGTAGTGTATGTTTTTTGCGAGAGAAAAGGTCATTGATGCAAATAGGCACAAGTGTTGGACATGATTTTAAGTCTAATAAATAGTGCCACTAAGTTTGAGACCTTCTCGTGTATACACTATATACAACAACTGTTTTGAGATTTATTCGAAATATTTTGTGTGACCATAAGAGTGAGTTTACAAAGAAGATATCCGGTTGGATGGTATCTGAATTTATGATGTATATTGAGTGACCTTTAAAAATTGTTTGACAAACATATCACTCAGAGAAATTGACCTATTGTTGTTGTTTTCTTATAGCATTGTTGTGCAGAAAGTTTTAAACTTGTGTTATGAAACCCTGTGCTAGAATTTTAGAATTTTAGTACTGGGCTCAAGCAGAGGGTAATCTGTCCATAAGTTTGTACTTGAGGCAGTGGGGAGTGTTCATTGTCACAGAATGTGGTCAGGTTTCTGAGTCCTCCCTGCATCTCTTCTTCCTTATCGTTCCTCCAGTTTAGTCCTCTACTTCTGGGTTGTGCACCTCTTCCTGCAGCTAGGAGACTGGGCATGTCAAAGTCGTGACATCACTGGATATAGCCTGCTGGTATCTCCCATCAGCCTCCAGTGTGTCCAGTCTCCTTGCAGCAGGAGGACATAGTGAGCCTAGCTTCTGGGCTCACTTGGGGGGAACAGATAGGAACATTTGTGTGACAAATTCTGATTTTACTTTTGATTTTTACCTTTAATTTACTTTTAATTTTACTTTTAATTCAGTTACCTTTGGTTAATTGACAATCGGGGATTAGTTCCCTTTAGTTAGGAGCAAATTTCCTTATTTACAGTAATTTTAGATTTGAGCCTGGTTCTTTAAATTAGTAGCAGCTCTCGCCTTCCCTCCTTGTCAGTGATTTTCACTTGCTGCAGGCATTTGCTGGTGCGGATCTCTCTCCCTGGACTGTACGGGAGAGAGCTCCGGGACCCGTACAGCCACACTGAAGCTGTGTGAGACGGAGCCTCTCCGTTGCTGCGGGATTTTAATTTTTACTCTGTGGAACCGGCAGAGCGATCCTCGCTGCGGCTGCCAGGTGCATCAGCGCAGCTTGAGGATCGGAGGAATTCAAGGAGGTAGGAGCAGGCTGTGTGGCTTCGGCCCTGCAGGTAAGGCCTTCGGGCTCTGTTGGTCTGCTGAGGCCTCATTTTTTGCAGCGGCGGCTGTTCTTGGCGCCAAAATTCATTGGCGAAGGGGCGGCCATTTCCTCTCTAGGTATTTGGACCGCATGGCGAGCGTTGCAGTGAGCTGCCTGCGTGAGGAAAACAACAGGCAGAATAGCTAAATTTTTGGGCCTAGTGTTTGTTTGTTTCTTTTGTTTGTAGTTTTTTTTGAGGCCAGGGGTTTCCTCAGCATTAAGGGGGACTGTTGTCAATCCTCTTTATAGAATAAATAAGAATAAACTTAAAAACAGGACAGCAGTTTGGGCATTGATCCCTGATACCACATGTTCTTTCCCTCCTAATCATGTCTCTGAGGAGCATCTGTTCAGGCCCAGGATATTAGGCAAATTGCCAGCTTTTAGGTTCAAGGGCAGAGCCCTAACTTGTAGTTTGCAGGAGGGAAAGCCTAGAAGTGTGCCTTTATGTATTCTATAGTGAAAGTTGCCCAAAATTCACAGGGACAGGTTTAGGAAACCTTAGGATGTACAAAAATAGACTGTCAGTTAAACTGTCAACCGGGAAGTGCCTGTGCTACGGTCTATGGCCACCAGAGGGCAGCTGGTACACTCAATAGTACCTTTCTATGACTGTGCAGGCAGCCCTTATCTGCAGGTCAGGAAAGAACTCACCACAGAGCCTCGGTGATGTGATGTAAGGTCTGAGAATCCAGTTTATATGACCAAGATTTAAAGCTCTTAATTTCTGTATCATTGGTCGGGCTCTGCTGCCCTAAAGGCCACCGAATGACAGCACTGCTCATGAATCACATAAAGTATTCAGTGCCCCCATCCCTGGGGGGTGAGTGGTACAATACAAAATCATATTACTCATCAGGCTCACACAGGCAACAACCTCTCAGACCTCCATTTGCAAGGTGTTCGGTGTATTCCACTGCTCTTTCTCTGACTGCAAGAAGGCCTGTGGGTTTCATAGCAACGCTTAGCAGGCCCTTCCCAGGAAATTCTCATCTATTACTAGAGCAGGGTTTCATTTCATTTCTCTGGTTGCGGTTAATGCACAGCATCAGGGGCTGTGTTCGAAAGCTTGGGTCCCACGACTTCGGTGGGATTTCAAAAAGAAAAAGAAACTCGCTTTAGTGAGAGAGAGCCTTGTTCATTTTTAGCTAACACTGTTGATTTTACTTTTTGATTTTTACCTTTTGCGCCTGGATCCCAAGAATGGGACACAGTTTGCTTCCAGGGGTTCTACTTTCTATTTTGCTCTTCAGCTCCCTGGCAGATGCAGTAGGCTGGCAGGGGGTGGGCAATGCCTCCTGCAATGCAGAATCTCCCAGGATAAGGGGGGGAAGGACCACTGGGTGCAGCGGGGGCTGGTAGTTCCTTGCAAAGCTATAGTAGCAGTTTGGGTAATTTTAGCGGATCTGCTTTGATTTCATTGGAGTTGGCGGAAACTTGGGTTTTGGAGTCCTATCTTGAAAAAAAAAAAAAAAAAAAAGCAAAGAAAAAAGGGCATAGCTATGTTGATATACCAGAATCTCCTTCCGCTATCCATAGAAGGTCCTATACAGCGTTAAAGTCGGTTTATATGGTAGGATAATATTTTGGCTTAGTTGCTGTGATATAGCGCTATGTTCCGCTGTAAACCTATTCAGGTCAAAAGGAATTATGGTGATAACTCTCTTGGACAGTTGTAACAGGTGCTTGGGTGAGCGCCATGGCCAGTCCACAGATGTGGAATGCTCTGCCATAAGCATTATGTCATGGGAAGAATTTTATAGTTGTGTGGTTTCTTAATGGAAAATGTTCCCGTTTACTTTGACTTTGCCAAATTATAAGATTTTACGGTAGATTTGTAATGTCTTAATTTTGGCTATATGTGGTTTAATTTTACATATGGAAAAGGTAGCTCAGCGGAGAGGGGTTGCAAATAGAACTCTGGCCTTTGGAGCTCTAGGCTTCCATTCCATTTATCAGAGGTTCTCCGGTACGGAGAGTCTCTGCTAGTGTTCAGTGAATGCCTTAATGGGGGGCCAGAGGCAGCTAGGCTAGTTCTCTAGCAGCAATGGCAGCGGCTCAGACTCTAGTAGGCATACTTCATATGCTGGGCTTCCGGGATGGCTTCTGCGCTGATCGGCATCAGCCAAGGTGACTGCCGGTTTAGACTGTGAATGTGGAGTCAGCCTGGAGGAGGGGCCTTGCGTTCTCTGGACAATGCCCTGCATACACTGAATCCCTTCAATTCGATCAGCTGCTGGCAGGACACAAGGCACGCTCGCATGCTTTTTTTGCTTCAGTGGTTTAAAAGTGGAGTCTTTACCAGGTGGTATAATGGGAACTTGTCTGCAGTTTCTCGGCTTCTTTATTGCTGACTCAGTTGCCACTGCGGAATGAGAGCTGTATTTCAAATCACCAGGTGCTAGTTGAACTTAAAATATAAAGTCCATCTTTGTGCAGTCAGACGGAATGGGGCGTTACTCTAGCAGGACGGCCGTGGATTAGTATGCCTGTGTTTGGGAGTTCTTTCTACTTCATATTGTTGGCACGGAAAGAGCGTCTCTTAACATATGCTGGAGGCATTTTTGGTTTAGAGGTGTCTTTGTAAAAGAAAAAATAAATAAATAAATAAATAAAAATAAATAAATAAAGAAGGAAGGAAAATAAAGAAAGTATTCAGCTGTCCTGAATTTGCCTGTTCTTGATTGACATTTTGAGGCTAAGCAGGGGCATGCCTGGGTACTACGTGGGTGGGTGCACACCTTGCACTTCCAGGGTGTGCGGACTCACTGTATGGAACAGAGCCCTAGCAATCTTCTTTATCGCAAGATGGGAAAGTAGATGGTTCACTGAAGCGATCGTTGGGGGCAATGCTCTGGCCTTACAAGCTCCCATTTTTGGAGCCTCTGGAGGCGAGAGCATGCTTCCGCTGGTCGCAGTGTTACGGCAGTCTACTCGCCTGGAACAGGAAAGGATCAGGGAGTTGAATCGACTACAGCCTGATTTGCTTTATGGGGCAAATGTACATTATGGCTTAATTCAAGCGCTAGCTAATATTATTGGCTTCCTTGGGGTTCACCCAGAGGCCTCTCTGGTGGAGGAATGGGGCAGATGATGGTTCGTCCCAGTTGAGGGTCAGTAAGCTCCCATTAAGTCTTTGTCTTGTCCTTTCCCCGTGGGCTCTCATAGGGCAACTAGTTGGCGTATCGGGGCTTTCGGAGAAAGGTGCTCTTGGTAGCGCCCGGTTGGGCGAGACGGCCGTACTAGGCTTTTCTCATTCATCTACTCGACAGGCTTTTCCTAGAAGTTGTCGGTAGCGGACGTTCTGCTGCGGCTAGGTCCGTGACGAATGTCTCAGGTGGATCGGTGCCCGCCTACGGTTTGGCCTTTGTATGGGCGGGGCTCAAGTAGCAGGGTTATTCTGCGGCAGTCTTCGCCGCCTTGTTGAGAGCAAGGAGGCAGGCTGCTTCTGCTACGTAGGTCCAGGCTTAGCGCCTTTTGGAAGGCTGCTGTTCACGGCGGCAAGTCCGGGCGACAAAGGTGTCTGTATCCTTGGTCTGAGTTCTCTGCAGGACAGTGTCTGAAGGAACTAGCGGCCAGTCCCTTAGAGGATCCAGCGGGCGACTGTTTCCGGCTGTAGGAGTCTGTGAAGGGAATAGCACTAGGTGTTCGGATCGATGTGTAGCATTTCCTTAAGTTGGGATCCGACTGCGCTACTCACGGAGAGTTTGTGTGCCGCCGGAAGATCCCGATTGGGCCTTAGAGGCGTTAGCTAAAGAGTCCTTTGATTCTTTACTGCAGGCGTTGGTAAAGGATTTGCTGTTATAGACAGTGGCTTTGATAGCTCGTTGTTCGGTGCGACGAGTTTCGGAGTTTCAGGCGTTGTCATCTAATGAGCCGTTTTCACCCTTTCTGGATAGAGGGTGGTGTTTGCGAGCAGTCCTGTCGTACTTCCAAAAGGTGGTTTTCTGATTTTTCTCCTGAGCCTATTGGTTTCTCTTCCATTTCTCGGTTTTCTGGAAGGGGAGGTTTTATTCGTAGCTTACGCCGATAGGAAACATTACATGCAGGGTGCGATGTTCGTTTCTTTGTTTTTGTGTGCTGGTTGGAGGTCCCCACAAAGGGGAAGCAGCAGCGAAGGCAGCCATTTCGCACTGAGTTAAGGCGGTGGTTGCCTCAGCTTTCTGCTGGCGAGGTTGTATGATTCCGGGGGGCTTTCTGACTCTTGCTACCAGGGCACAAGCGGCTTCATGGGTGAATCACCGTGTCATTCCACCAGGAGGGATTTGTAGAGCAGCTTCCAGGTCGTCTCTTCATTTCCTCAGTAACCACTACTGCCTAATTGTTTTGGCAGTAAAGGAGGCCTGTTCCGGGTCGGCAGTGTGGTGAGTTGGCTTGATAGGTCCCTCCCAATGATTACTGCTCTGTTACATCCCAGAAGTAGAGGACTAAACTGGAGGAACGATAAGGAAATAGAAATTACACTTACCTGGTAATTGTCGTTCCTTGAGTTACGACAGTTTAGTCCTCATTCCCGCCCAGGAGTGTGATTTCTTCAGAGTTTATTTTCAGGCGGAGTGAAGCATCAATCTCAAGGAGTAGACAGATCCTAGATCGCAGTGAGTATCCCTCTCTGTTCTTTCTTTCTTTTCTCTTATTTAAACGAGGTGATGGTATAGGATACGTGTTTGCATAGGGGGGACATGAATGTAAAGTAAAAAAAAAAAAAAAGAGAGAGAGAGAAAAGAAAATATAAGATGGATACGGTTTAAAAGGCTCCTCCGGTTGAAGAATGGGGAGTTATTTAAAGTTATGGTATAGTTACTTATTTGTTGTTCCTTTGAGTTTGCTTTGTCAGTAGTACACTGGAGGCTGATGGGAGATACCAGCAGGCTATATCCAGTGATGTCACGACTTTGACATGCCCAGTCTCCTAGCTGCAGGAAGAGGTGCACAACCCAGAAGTAGAGGACTAAACTGTCGTAACTCAAGGAACGACAATTACCAGGTAAGTGTAATTTCTATTTACCATCTTTTAGATTTTGTTCCTTTTGAAAGCAGATAACTCTGAAAGCATATGAGGACAGACTTAAGGATCTTAATATGTATACTTTAGAGGAAAGGTGGGATAGAGTTGATATGATGGAGACATTTAAATACCTCTGTGTCATAAATGCACAGGAGGAGACCTCTTTCAATTGAAAGCAAGCTCTGCTACAAGGAGACATAGGATGAGGGTGAAAGGCAGGGGCGGCTCAAGGCAATCTGCTGCTTGAGGCGAAGAATGAGATGGCGCACTCCCCACCTTAGAGGGGGGCGGGGCTTTTCAGAAATCCAATCAGAGACTGAACGAAACCAAAAAGCCAATTCGATTATATGGAGGAAATGCAAGATGTTTGCACACAGGGCCATAACGAGCTGCAATCGCGCCCTGTGCGACTTGCAGCTCGGGCGCACGCCCCCCTCTCCCCCCATACCTCCATCCAGCGCTGCCTGCTTTTTCCCTGCTGCTGCTGCCCTCTGTTTATTTCAAGGTGGCGCCGGCAGCAGGGAAATAGCAGGCAGCGCTGAACGGAGCTATGGGGAGGAGGAGGGGGGCATGTGCCCGATCTGAAAGCAGATCTGTCCCTCCCTGCTCTGATATCGTGTTGGAGAAGGGAGGGACCAGACCTGCTTAAAGTGCTGCGAAAAGGCTTGGGGGATGCATTTTGGCTGCCTGCTATTGTCCTGCCAGCGGCAGCAGGGCAACAGCAGACAGCCGAAATGCGCCCTCCAAGCCTTTGCACCCTGTGCGGCTGCACCGCTTGCACAGGGCTAGGTACAGTCCTGTTTGCACACCAAGGAACTAAAAGACAGCAAGAACCAACAGCACAATTTATAAAACTTAATTATAACTAATTTTAATTTTGTTGTTATAAACTGCGTTATGTTTCTTGCATTTTCTTTTTCAACATATATTTTGGATCCACAGTAGGTGCAGAGCAGAACCAGGGCATTCACCCACAGAACTCAATATTTAAAAAAAAAATCTGATTCTGATCATCTCACAGCAACCACTATTCTCCAGTACCAGGCATATTGTGAACTAAAACCCTACAACAAAGAGCAAACCTACCATACCATACCATATCAGCATAAACTTCCAAAACTCACTTAAGGAGCCCATCCAAAAAAAGCGTCACTGTAAATACTACAGTGGGCCCTGGAACATCTATACACCTATTTGAAAAGCTGAACAAGTCAAATTACTACAGTACAGTATAGATCTTTATGTACAAACTCCATGTTAACAGAACATCTGACCTCAGTCACACACAAACAACATTGAACCTCACCATGTACAGAATAAGTAACCACAATCAGGTACCAGTGTAATACAATGTATAGAGTTATAGAATGTACATAGTTTCCCCCAGTTACTTCCAAGTTGATCTCCCTGTTTATTGTAAATACAACTCAAAGTTCCCTGTGTTGTATAGTTGATGTTAAATTTAAACCGCTCTGATCTAAAATAGAGCGGTATAGAAGAACTGTTAAATAAATAAATAAATAAATAAAGTAAAAATAAAAATATGTAGACAAAATTTAAACTGAAACCCCAAGAAGCCAGAGTCCACACGCAGTGCAACATCAGATAAATAAGAGAGGCAGTTCCCCAATACTGTGTAAAATATAAAAATAGCACAAAGTCCAACCACTAAAATTAAATCAAATTATTTTTCTACCTTTGTTATCTGACCATTTTATTCTCTGATCATGCTGGTCCTGATCTGAGGCTTCTGCTTTCCTGTCTTCCCTTAGCTCTCTTTCTGTGGTCTATGGTCCATCTGCCATTTCTTATCTCTTCTTTTGTTTCCTTCACTTCCTTCCATCAGCCCATTTCCAGTTCCAGTAACCCTCCCCAGTATCAGCCCCCTTTCCAGTCTTCCCCTCCCAGTACCTTCCAATATAAACTGCCTTGCATTCCCATGACTGCCACAGGTGTCTATTCCCTTCCAGTCCCCCTCCTTCCCCAATGTCTAGCCCCTTCTAGTCCAAATACCATTCCAGGTATCAGCTCACGTGCACTCTCAATGCCCCCCCCCAGTCAGCTCCCTTCCAGTCGCCCTACCCTCTGTCCATCCCCATTCCAGTGCCATTTGCATGTCAGCTCCCTTCCAGCTTTCTCCCCATTACCCAGCCACCTACCGCTCCCATCCCCAAGTGTCAGCTCCCTTCCAGTCCTCCTTCAGTACATCGCAGGTGTCAGCTCCTTTCCAGCCCCCTCCTTTCCCCCGTGTCAGCTCCCTTTCTGCCCCTCCTTCCCCTGGCAGACCCTCTCAGTATCCGCTCCCTTCCAGTCCTATTCTACCATCCCCCCACATCAGCCAATTTGTAGCCCTAGCCCCTAGTTTTCTTCCAGGGCCAGCAGCACTCTCCTCCCCTCCCCCATTAGCCCATTTCCAGTCCCAGCCCATTTTCAGTCCTATCCCCCTTATCAGCCCACTCCAGTCCTAGCCCCCCAATCAGCCCATTACGAGTCCTAGCTCATTTCCAGTGCTAGCCCCCATCAGCCCATTACCAGTCCTAACCCCCCCCAATAAGTCCATTTCCAGTCCTAGCACCCCAATCAGACCATTTCCTATACTAGCCCCTCTAATCAGTCCATTTCCAGGCCTAACCCCACCAATCAGCCTATTATCAGTCCTAGCCCCCCTCCCGATCTGCCCATTTCCAGTTCTAACCCCCCTCCTGATCAGCCTATTTCCATTCCTAACCTCCCATCAGCCCATTTCCACTTCTTAACCCCATCAGTCCATTTCCAGTCCTGGCCCTCCCCCCATCTGCCCATTGCTATTTCCTGTCTACCCCCCCCCCCCCCCACCAGCCCAGCCAAGCCCCAGATCTTCTTTAGGGAACTACAAAAAAAATCCTGGCTGCAAATGCCCTTTTGCGGCCGCCTCCCCAGAAGAGCCCTCACACAGCACTCCCCCTCCGCGCCTGCTCAGCTTTGCAGAGCCGTGCAAAGGGAGAGTGGTTCCCTTTCCTGCGACTCTGTTAAAGCTGAGCCCGCAGGCGCTGATGGCATTATTTCCCATTAGCGCCTGAGGGCTCAGCTTTAACAGAGCCGTGGGAAAGGGAAACACTCTCCCTTCGCGCAGCTCTGCAAAGCTGAGTCGGCGCGGGGGGGGGGGTGCTGTGTGAGAGCATTTCTGGGGAGGCAGCCGCCAAGGGGCACTTCATGCTGCTGCTGCCAGGTTTTTAAAAAAAATTAGTATTATTATTATTTTGAAGTCCGAATGAGGCGGTCTTTTTGGCGGCAATTTTTGCCACCCCCCCCCCCCCCAAAAGATGCCGCTTGAGGCTACCGCCTCACTTGGCCTCATTATAGAGCCGCCCTTGGTGATAGGGGATAGATTCTGGAGTAATATGTAGAAATATTTCTTTATGGAAAGAGTGGTAGATGTATGGAATAATTTCCCAGTGGAGGTGGTAGAGATGAGGACAGTATCTGAATTCAAAAAAGCATGGGACAAACACAGAGGATCTCTAAAGGAAGAAAGGGGACTGTTGTAGTGGTTGATATGAAAGGGCAGACTAAATAGGCCATGTGGTCTTTTTCTACCGTCATGTTTCTATGTTTGTAATTGTTTACTCCTTTTGTGAACTAGGTGTAGTTTCATTACATTTAACAGCTTGTTTCATCCTGTAACACTGTGGTGGGATTCTGTAGACCAGTGGTTCTCAACCCAGTCCTCTAGTTCCCCTGGTCCATTTTGATTTTCAGCGTATCCACAATGAATATGTATGAAATAATCTGTATACAATGGAAGAAGTGCATGTAGATCTATCTCATGAATATTCATTGTAGATATCCTGAAAACCTGACTCCTCTGGGGGGTCCTAGAGGACTAGGTTGAGAACCACTGCTGTAGACAGTCCCACTAAGAACAATTGTAACCTTGAAATGTTCTTCAGTGTACCTGAGGATTACTGACTTTTCAGAAGACTCAGCAATATTTGAAAGCCAGTTGATAATGAAGATAATGAAGCAACACAAAAAAATACATTTTTGAAATGTAAAGGTCTTATGTATTTTAACATCTATAGGGCTGCAAATTCAAAACTTAACAACTTCTCTCGCCTGGCGCCAACACTTCAACTCCTGGGTGTGCCATTTGACCAAAATGTGACCCAAGCTATCATGTCAGAACAGCATGGAGCTGCAACCAGACTTTTATATCAAATGTACATTGTTTTGCAAAGAAAGAAAAACTCAGGGCTAACAGGATTAGCCCTGGAAACAATGAGACCTGCAGCATCAGCAAGACTTCAGAGTATTGAAACTGACCTTTATCGAGATGTGAGTATTTTTATTCTATATCTGTGTATGATCATTTCATAAGCAAGCAGAAAGATAGATAAAAACAGGTAATTATTACTCCTTTTTTATACAGTATAAGGACAGTTCTCCAGGAACAAACAGAAAGTCAGTCCTCCCATATGGGCGATGTCGGCGCCGACGGAGCCCTCGGCGGAGCAATTCCCCAGCTTTCAAAGAAAGCCTTTGGTATTGCATCGTGCATGCACGATCCCCTTCCCGCCCAAGGGTGCCATCTTGCTCAGTCTCCCTTTTTCTGCGGAGCCCAACGGACGTAGTCCAACTTCCCTCGTGGAAAAAGTGCGTCAAAACTCCTGAAGATTCTCTTCTTGGGCCCAGTTCGATGCCGGTTCCCCTTCCCGCCTCAGTTCGGTACACCGGTATCGAGTCTTATTTTTTGTTTTGTCCTTCGTGACTAGCGTTGGTGCTTTTTTTCCTTTTATTTCACTGGCAGCCCGGTCATTTGACTCGCAGGGGCCCTTTCTCCCCCGATGGCTGCCAGCGGTTTTAAAAAGTGTGATCGGTGTAAAAATTAATGTCCCTCACCGACACACATGACTGCTGTCTCCGCTGCCTCAGGGCCAGCCATGACCCGAAGGGCTATGGCCCGTGCAGCAAAATGTCCTCTAAGACACTTAGAAGTAGGCAGCAGTAGCAGCGTGAAAGGATTTTCTCAGAGTCCGAATCCACCTGGGTCTGGACCTTGTCAGAAGCCCAGAGGATACCCGGTTCTTGGACTTCGTCAGGGATATGTCCAAGGCTTTGGCATTCCCGGTGGACACCGAGGAGGAGCCTCAGATAAACACCAACGAAGACTCATACAAATAAAACATCATCCATACAGTGGTGTAACTGACAATACTACTAATATAGACGACAAAACAAAGCTCATCTTAATAAACATTCGATCCATACGAAACAAAATACCAATAATCAATGACATGATAAAAGAACAAAACCCTGAAATCATATGCATCACCGAAACATGGCTCTCTCCCACAGACACCGTACTACTAAACCAACTAACCACACACCAGTATGACATATTCAGCTGTCATCGAGATGCAAAGAGAGGTGGTGGTACTCTCATACTCACCAAAAAAGACCTACAATACACCTTAACAAGTTTAAATAATATAGACGGAATGGACATAATCAACATAGAAAATAGAACCCTAGCATTCACCCTCATATATAGACCCCCTACAACAGATCACAAAAACCTCTCTCCCATCCTTGAACTTGCTTGCACAACATCACCAAGCAAACCACTCATAATCCTAGGTGATTTAAACCTCCCCTCCCTAAATGATTCCCAATCAAACAACTTCATGGACACTATGCTCCAAATGGGATATACACAGATAGTACATGCCCCTACCCACACAAAAGGCAACACTCTAGATCTCATCTTCCTCCCCATCTCCTTTATTAACCACCAGCAACACACCCCTCCAACAATAACAGAAGTACCATGGTCCGACCATCACCTCATTACACTCCTCCTCCCAGCACAAGCAACGCAGAACTCCACGCAACACACACCCCATATATCACGCTTTGCACACTTCAACAAAGATACCTTCCTTGACAAAGTACTACCAACACTGAACACAAACCTCCCAGACATCAACTCCACTGTAAATCACTGGAACCTCACAATTCAAAAAGCAGCTGCCCCCACACACTCCACGCATAGACAGTTAAAAAAGACAGAAAAATGGTTCACGAAAGAACTAGTGAACCTAAAAAAACAACTGAGAAAACAAGAAAAGAAATGGAGGAAAACTAAATCTGCCGAGAATAAATCCCAATACTTAAATACACTCAACGAATACAAGAATGCGATTAACAAATCAAAAAAGGACTACCATTCCAAGGTAATAAACCTAGCTATCAATCGCCCTAGAGAACTATTTGCAATTATAAAAACACTGACAAAAATCAAAAACCCAGAGCCAAAACAATCAGCAATAAGTATTCAAACCCTAGCAACCCACTTTGCAGAAAAACTAAAATGCAAACTAAATACTGCACCAACACTACTCCCCACAAACACCGAAACCAATAACAACTGGACAACCTTTCACACGATAGATCAAAAACACCTCCTCAGGATCATAACAATTATCAACACCACAACTTCCCCACTCGATCCCTGCCCTGTGTCATGGATCAAAAGTACTAAGGAAGAACTAGCTGGAAAAATTCAATACATAGTAAATCAATCCCTCTCCCAAGGCATTATGCCTGATGCCCTAAAACACACAACGATCCGCCCAATAATAAAAAACAATAAACTCGACCCGAAAGACCCAAACTCATACAGACCGATAGCCAGCATTCCATTTATGGCTAAAATAATAGAAAAAACTGTTCAACTACAATTGCAAGAACACATAGATGAGCACAACTCCCTTGACTCCCACCAATTTGGTTTCCGCCCCTTCCATGGTGTAGAAACCCTTTTAATTACTCTGATGGACTTCCTCATAAGACATACAGACGATAACACTCAGGGCCTACTACTCCTTTTCATAGACATTTCCGCCGCATTTGACAACATCAACCACCTTACACTGATTAATAGATTAGAAAACTTAGGAATAGGCGGGACTGTCCTCAATTGGTTCAAGTCCTACATCACACACAGACTAATGCGAGTTCAAGTAATCCAGGAAGCATCAGAAACCTTCCCCCAAGGACAAGGAATACCCCAAGGATCGGCCCTTTCTGCTCTCCTCTTCAACCTATACCTTCAACCCATCACAAAAATATTTAAAAAACACAAAATCAGTCATTTTATCTATGCTGATGACATCATGCTCGCCCTCCCCATAACCACGAAAACCCCCACTTATAACACTCTATCCGAGTGCATGGCAGAAACCACATCCTGGATGGAAACCAACTACCTCAGCATCAATCTCAAAAAAACTGAAGCAATGTTCGTATCAAGATCACCTGTGGCTGAAGATACCTACCCAACAACAATCTCCATCAATAACACAACTATACCTGTTAAAAAAGAGGTAAAATACCTAGGCGTTATAATCGATCACACACTCACCATGCTACCACACATAAAGCAGACGGTAAAAACCATATTCTACAAACTCAAAACTATTCAACACTTAAGGCCCCTTCTTGACACGCATGACTTTAGATCAGTTGTCAGTTCACTCATAACCACTGTTCCCTCTAAGCTGTGCGCGTGTGCGCGCGCACACACCTCGCCGAGCGAGCGCACACAACTTTTAAAGGAGCGCACAAAAATTACCGATTTCATGATGAGTTTTCAAACCTTGGGTTTTTTAAGGCCGCGGCTGCACTACCGATCTACTGCCACTTCGTCACTTCCGATTCTGAATCTCTCCTCTGCACTGAGTCCCCTGCCCTCACTCCTCTCACATGTGACGACGATTGACGAATCATGGCAGGCTAGAGGGAAATAAAAGGGAGGGGCAGCCAGCAAGCCAGCCTCTTTCTGCTCTTGTGCCTGCCTGCGAACCACGCACCTCCTTTAATCCCTCCCTCAGCCAGCCTTCAGTGCCACGTGCGAGAGGAACACACCGCTCCGGGACTGCTGCCTGGGGACGTGCTATCGGCAGTTTTGCTAGAGAGCAAATATACCGTTATCCGACGGGGGTATATCTGCTCCACAGTCGGATGTGGCAGAGACAGCCATAGGCTTCTCCTTTCCGAGGCGCAATAGAGCTGTGGTCTCGGGGGCTATTCACCAGCTTCGGTCCACTGCACATGGTACTGTACTGTACTTGTTTTACTGCTGTTAGTTTTTGTCAGCTTGTCTGGGGTACGACTGGTGGCCTGCCTTCTCAGGAGGATACCTTTATCCGTCTTCTCATCAGATGCTCCAGTTAAAAAAAATAAAATAAAATAAAATAGAAGTGTCTAGTTGGGCTCCTCTGTTCCAGATGGTTTGTTTAACATAGCAAGTCACGGCTCCCCTCAGTCCATGGTTGCTGGCATTTGCTTTAGCCTGTTTCTCTCAGGAGCAGAGTAGAATGAAATTAAATAAATAAAATGAACTTAAATATTTATACCAGACTGTTTGGACACCCAGTGTAAAATGGCAAAGGGCTGCAACTCCCGCGTGGGAAGCAGCCAGGATGCAGGAGGTTTAGGGGAGCCGGGTAACTTTTTTCCACAGCGGCATGCTGTTTGGGTTTAGGGAACTTAGTTTTGTTCCTCAATTTAAAAAAAAACAACAAACAGCCACCAGTCCCCTGTGGTGAGCAGAGGGGTTTTGTGCCAATTTTTACCATTTTGTTTTTGTTTGTGGCTATCCACAGTGGCTGATTCGGCTCGGAGTAGGGCACAGCTCTACAGAGTCCACTCGGCAGTACCACACCAGAATTGATTGAAGTGATTCTTGAATCGGGAGGTAGCACTTTTACTGTCTATTCTAGGGATGATTGCTGGAGGCAGTGAGCTCTGTCTGTGGTATGAAAGGTGACCATTTTTGAATAGATTCTGATGGGCTTTCTGACAGCGATGGCATATACTGTACTGCCCTGTCCTCTACGCACAGTGGGAGCTGAATGGAGCTCTCCGGTACGTAGTGTTTGGGACTAGGACACAGACTGTGAGTTTACCATCTTTATCCCCCTATTTTGGTCTGCATTGTAATTTATAATGCATTTTAATGTATTTTTGTTTATAGGTTGCCTTGGTTTTGTGGTACTGCTCCGTTCTGTTCGGTTCTCGGGTAGGATAAGTAGGTCCCCCACAGGAGAGAAACTGTTTTATTAATATTTCGTACTCCCCTTAGCGAAGTCCCTAGGGGACCAATATGTTTCTCTGGTAAATTCGTGCAGAGCTGACTGCAGTATACTGGAATTGTGGGGGGGTTTTCTTGGAAATTAGACAGTTATTTGGCATCTGCCTTTGATGTTCTTGGCTCAAATCTTGAGTTCTTGTTTTTGACCATGAGTAGGTCTGCAGGAGGAGTAGCCTAGTGGTTAGAGCAACTGCCTAGTACCAAGAAGAGCAAGGGTTTGATTCCCACTGGCACTCCTTGTGACTTTGGGCAAGTCACTTTACCCTCCATTGCCTTGGAGGAAAAGGCTGGCAATCTACTTCCAGTGATACATTGCCAAGAAAACCCAGAGGTAGTTGGGTCGCTATGAGTCAACACTGACTTGATGGCACTAAAAATAAAAAGGTCTGCAGGGGATAAGCAAAAAGCAAACTTTGGTTCTTGGGAGACTTTTTGCCTTCATGATGATTAACATCAATGTGGTGTACATACTGTATTCTAATGTGTAGTCAAATTTTAAAGTATATAATTCCAAGTGTCGTTATGTAGCGCACAAAAAATTTAACCTTCCTTCAAATGCCGCACGGCTGATATTTTATGCGCACACAGCCTACAGAAAATTAGAGGGAACATTGCTCATAACCCCTCACTTTGACTATTGTAACAGTCTCCTAATTGGCCTCCCACAAAAGAATATCTACTTATTACAAAGAGCACAAAACATTTGTGCAAAAGTAGTCACTAAAGCCCGCCTAGCGGACCATATAACCCCTATACTGCTAGAACTACACTGGCTCCCTATAAATAACCGAATCAAATACAAAACACTACTAACAACATTCAAACTACTAAACGATATTGCCCCCTCCCATCTATCCACACTCCTCCACGCACCAAATGATTCAAGAGCCCGCAGACTAAATGCAACCCTCTCACTGGAGTTACCAAAAACATTCACGAGGACTAAAAAATCCACCAGTGCCAGAGCCTTCACATTCACCGCTCCCACACTCTGGAATGACCTCCCAATAGACATCCGAATCATAAAGGACCTCTCTCAATTCAGGAAAGAACTCAAGACATACCTATTCTCCGAACAATTCGGAATCCCCTACCCTCCAAGCCCAGCCACACAGCGTCCACAGACACACAAACAAAAAAAAAACCTGCAAAAACACAATTAACTGAACATACACAGCCCCCCTCAAACAGTTCTCCCAAAGACACACAAAAAAACCCATGAAAAATGGAAATAAATTCCATCACACACACACGCGCACGCACACACACACACACAGACACACACACTTGAATAGTGAATTCACTACACTGTATCCTAACCTTTTTGTAAATAACACCTGTAAATAGAAATGTCAGCTCGCTGCCTATTCCCTGTAAAAAGTTAGAAACTTCTGATCAAGTTATACACCTTGTAAATAGTTTTAATAATTTACTGTTCTGTTATATGTAAAAAGTTAAAAAGTTCTTGTTCAATGTACTGTTATACGAACGTATACAAAACGGTTAAATTGTTCCATGTAAACCGCCCCTGATCTCTGGAAGGGGCGGTATAGAAGAAATAGATAAATAAATAAATAAATAAATAAATAAAGTATGACGTTCCCTCTCGGGAAGCCCTTATGGTACCGGTTCCTCCGATGTTGGAACGGCTGATGCTCCGCATGTGGGAGTCACCGGCCTCGATGCCGGTTCTCAGTAAGCGGGTCGATTCCATCTATCGACTCCACAAGAGCCCTGGGTTCCAAAAGGCACAGCTGCCGCACAACTCCATGGTTGTGGAATCGGCCATGCACAGGCTCAAGAGCCAAAAAATGCACTCCTCGGTGCCCCCTGGCAGGGAGGCCCGGAACCTAGATGCCCTCGGCAGAAAGTGCTACCAGGTCTCGATGCTGTCATGCCGTGTCCAAACATACCAGCTGTATATGGGCATGTACTTACAGGACTTGGGAAAGGAGATTGCCGAGTTCTCAGCTGGCCTCTCCGAGGAACCCTTGCAGTGCTTCAAGAACTTGTTCACTGGGATTTGGGAGTGCTCAAAGTTTATGACCTGAGCAGCCTACGACGGCTTCAAGGTTTCGGCCCGAGTAGCCGCAGCCGGCATCGACGCCCGACGCCAGGCATGGCTAATGTCATCGGACCTGGAGCCATGGGTTCAGGACAAGTTGGTCAATGTCCCTTGCCGAGGTGACAACCTTTTTGGCAAACCCATGACTGAGAAGGCTGCTTAAATCGAGACCGAGTACTTGACCCGGACAAGACTCTCCAAAAAGACTTCTGCCCCTTCTAAAAAGAAGGGCTCAGGTAAAAAACCCTTTTTCCTGAGGAAGGGTACTGCTTACCGCAACTACTCCACTCACCAGGCCTCCCCGGCTTCCCAATAGGGGCAGCAGGCCAAGGGACAGGGGCATGGCCCGCGTAAGCAGAAGACCCCCAAGCCCCAGTCACTGGCTCCTTCCCAGCTGGTAGGGGGTTTTTGACTGTCACAGCAGTCTCTCTCCAACCAGGGGTGAGGCTTTGCACAGGAGGAAGGTTGACCCTGTACGCCCGCAGGTGGCCTGCAATCACCACCGATGCCTGGGTCTTACAAATAGTCCAAAAGGGCTATTTGCTGCACTTCAACCAGATACCCCCCTCCTACTCTCCAGGAAAGCCTCTCAGACCCCCTCTACACAGGAACCTCCTCTTACAGGAGTTGGCCGGTCTTCTAGAGGATCTTTATCTTTATTTAAAATTTGATAAACCGCTTTTCGTCGCAACATAAAGCGGTGTACAATAAAAGGTTGGTAGTGCACAAACAAGAAAGGAACGCCAAAGTAAAATAGGAAAGCAAGTATAAAGAATACAGGCATAGACAGGAAAATAACAAAAGGACCAAAAACAATACAGGACGAATTTGAGGGCCCATAATTAAAACATAAATTAACAGAATTTTCTTTAAAAACAAACATATTAAAAAGGCCCAAAAAAGGGAAGACAAAACCAAACCATACTTAAGCAAAAGACACAACTAAACAAAACATATAGACAAAATGGACAGAGAGACAGGGAACTGCGAGAACATCAGGGAGGACCATCGGGAGAGAGATGGAAGGCTAGCTGAAATAGATGGGTTTTTAGTAGCGTTTTAAATTGGGGGTATGAGGGTTCCAGACGGAGAGAAACGGCGGTAAGGCATTCCAGAGTACTGGACCTAGAAAGAAAAAAGCGGCGTGACGGGTCTGCTCAAGGCGTGCCTGTGACGGGGAAGGAAGGGACAGGCGGTTTGCATGGAGAGAGAGCGAAGTTGCCGATAGGGAGTGTGGAGGGAGATTCGATCTGCAAGATAGAGAGGAGTGTTAGTGTGAAGAGCGCGATGGATAAGAATAAGAAACTTATAGTGAAAACAGAAACAAAGAGGTAACCAGTGCAGCCGGAGAAGGATAGGTGTAATATGGTCAAAACGGTGCGAGAAGGATCAGGCGGTGGAGCCGGTGCCCCACAACCTGCTAGGAGAAGGCTTTTACTCCAGCTATTTCCTGATACCAAAGAGAACAGGAGGCCTCAGGCCCATCCTCAACCTGCGAAACTTAAACAAGTTCCTGGTGAGGTAAAAGTTCAAGATGCTTTCCATTGGAATATTGCTGCCTTACCTCCACCAGGGAGACTTGCTATGCTCTTTAGACCTGAAGGATGCTTATACACACAAACTCATACATCCAGACCACAGACAATATCTCAGATTTGTAGTGGGAGGAAAACATTTCTAGTACAGAGTACTTCCATTCGGCCTAGCCTATGCCCCCAGAGTGTTTACCAAATGTCTAGCGGTAGTGGCGGCCTTCCTCAGGAACCAGGGAATTTTTGTCTTCCCGTACCTGGACGACTGGCTCATCAGGGTCCCATCACCTCAAGAAGCCCGATAAGCCACAGCTTGCACTATCAACATACTGCAGCATCTAGACTTTGTCATAAATCAAGCAAAGTCCACTTTGATCCCCACTCCAAATTTAGAGTTCATAGGGACAAGGTTAGACACCCTTCAAGCGAAGGCTTACCTGCCAGAGGGCAGAGCACAGAGGCTTCTTGAGCTGGTGCACCAAATCAGCCACAAGTCTCAGATATCAGCGAGGCACTTTCTACACCTTCTAGGACACATGGCCTCCATGGTTCATGTGACCCCAAACGCCTGTCTCCAAATGAGAACAGCTCAGTGGTGCCTCAGAGATCAGTGGACACAAGCCACAGGAAGACTCCGAGACAGGATCTGAGTGTCCAAACAACTACTGAAGTCGCTGACCTGGTGGCTTCAGCCATCCAACCTGCTCGAGGGAGTGCCTTTCCAGTCTCCCTTGTACACAAGAGTGCTGACGACAGATGCATCTCTGCTGGGCTGGGGAGCCCATTGCCAGGACTTATGCACTCAAGGGTTGTGGTCTCCTCAAGAGAAGACGCAACAAATCAACCTCCTAGAGCTCTTGTCGATACGCCTAGCTCTTCAAACCTTCTCTCATGTTCTCTCACATCAGTCTGTCTTAGTAAAAACAGACAACCAGGAGGCTATGTTCTACGTGAACAACAGGGAGGGTTGGGGTCCCACATCCTGTGTTAGGAGACACTGGACCTCGGCAATCCGACAAGGTATGTCTCTCAAAGCAGTTTACCTGCTGGGTCAGGAGAACTACCTAGCAGACAAGCTAAGCAGAATTCTCCAACCTCACGAATGGCAACTGAATCCAGAAGTAGCCCTGCAGATTTTCCAGTGCTGGGGACATCCGGTCATAGATCTCTTTGCCAGTCCGCAGAATCATCAGTTGCACAACTTTTGCTCCAGACAGCCACACCTCCAAAGGGTGGCTGCAGATGCTTTTCTTATTTCCTGGTCTGTGAGCCTCCTGTGTGTGTTTCCTCCAACGCCCCTGGTGGCCCAGACTCTATTCAAAATCCTTCGAGACAAGGCCACGGTCATCCTGGTAGCCCCCAGATGGCCAAGACAACCTTGGGTTTCGCTTCTCCTCCAGCTGGCAGTGGAAACCCCCCTCTCTCTGGGGGCACAGCCCGACCTCCTGTCCCAGGAGCAGGACTCTGTCTTAAACTCCAACCTCAGGTCCTCAACCTGATGGCATGGCTGCTGAAAGGGTAGTGCTGGCTTCTCTCCTCCTGCCTAAAAACGTGGAAGAAGTGCTACTGGCCTCAAGTAGGCAATCCACTAGGAAAACCTATGCCTTTAAGTGGCGTAGGTTTGAAGTGTGGTGTAACCAGCGTAATGAAAACCCTTGCTCTTTTCTGGTACCAGTGGTATTACAGTACCTGCTTCACCTCTCAGAATTAGGCCTCAAGTCTAACTATGTCCGGGTCCACCTGAGTGCTTTGTCAGCATACCACTCTCCAGTAGAAGGACAACCTCTTTCGGTTCACCCCTTGGTGTCCAGATTCCTCAGAGGTCTACTTCTACTAAAACCCCAGGTTCGTCCTCCGGCAACCGAGTGGGATTTGAATGTGGTCTTACAACAACTTACTTGCCCACCTTTTGAGCCGATGTCCGCTTGCCATCTGCGCTTTCTCTCCTGGAAGGGGCTCTTCCTGGTGGCACTCATATCGGCCAGGTGAATGAGTGAACTACAAGCACTTGGGTCAGAAAGACCTACACACGGTTTTATAGGAATAGGGTGGTCCTGCGCACACATCCCAAGTTCCTTCCCAAAGTTGTCTCTCCATTCCACCTCAACCAAGAAGTGGTTCTTCCGATATTCTTTCCCAGATCGCATGCCAGCCGGGCAGAGTCAGTTCTGCATACCCTTGATTGTAAGAGGGCATTAGCCTTCTACCTGGAACGTACGCGGTGACATCGAAGGGCTACCCAGCTCTTCGTCTCTTATGACCCCAGTAAATTGGGGCTACCTGTCTCCAAGCGCACGTTGTCCACCTGGGTGGCAGACTGCATTGCCTGGGCATACTGGGGGGCCGACCTCCCATTGCTGGTTCAAGTCACGGCCCACCGTGTCAGGGTTAAGGTCGCATCAGTGGCTCACTTCCGCTCTGTTCCACTGGCAGACATCTGCCGGGCCGCAACCTGGTCTTCAAGCCAGACCTTTGCAGCCCATTACTGCTTGGATGGAGAGTCCCGATGGGACAGTGCTTTCGGCCAGGCGGTACTCTGTATCTTATTGGAGGTTTAGGCAACTCCTACCCTCCAGCCCTCTGGTGTCAGGCTACTGGGGGTGTGGCGTCTCCGCTGCATTCCTATCACAGCTGCTGCGGCTCTTCTAGGAGCCATTTTTCAGCTAGGGGTTCTCGGTAGCCTATAGCTAGGGAGTCCCATATATGAGGACTGACTTCCTGCTTGTTCCTGGAGAAAGCGTAGTTATTCACCTGTAACAGGTGTTCTCCAGGGACAGCAGGAATCAGTCTTCAAGACCCTCCCTCCTCCCCTGGAGTTGCAGTCCTACTATTGATTTTTATTCATTTTGCTGTCTTTTGAGCTATGTCATTTGACTGAGCAAGATGGTATCCTTGGGAGGGAAGGGGATCGCGCATGTGCATTGCAATCCCTAAGGCTTTCTTTGAAAGCTGGGGAATTGCTCCGTACGAGGGCTCCATCGGCGCCGACGTCACTCATATGTGATGACTGATTCCTGCTGTCCCTGGAGAACACCTGTTACAGGTGAATAATTACGCTTTTTCAAAACCATGACTATATAGTGAATTAAGTGCGTAAATTGATTGACTGACAACTGTCCTCCCTCAGTATCACTAGAAAAACATGCCTTATTCGACACTTTTAGCCACAATTAAACGAGGTGTTCCTGGGGAAGGAGGCATTCCTTCTAGTCCTGTGGTTTTCAGTCTTTTTTCTATTATGACACAACTGACAAAACCAAATTAATGTGTGCGACACAACACTAAAATAGGCTGAACAAAAGAGATCCCAAATGTAATTTTATTATAGTTAAAAATGATGCAAGGGAAAGCTAAACTAATCTTAACAGCATTTACCTTTTTTTAAAAACTGCTGTTAAATTCAGTTATTAATTTTCTTGCACAAAACTTTAAGTCTTTTCATATTTCATCAGTGAGAAACCTGGGACTGATGTGCTGAACATGGTTTTTTTGATAATTACAGATTAGGGCCTTTTAAAGTCAGTAACGATTTCAATGTTGACCAGTGTAAGCGGTAGAATGGTAGACAAGTTCTCACTAAACTTACTGTTAACCCCAATACTTTTTTTAAACTATTTTAGAGTCTATACATAGCAGAGCTAGGTTGTTTCCCTTTATAGCTTCAATATACATATAAAATCCCCAAAAGATCTCTGAAATATATCTCTGCAATTATCTAAAGTAGCACAATACTCTTGAAATATAAAGGAGAAAAGGGCTTCAGTATCAACCATCTTTTGTTTAATTTTCACAAAAACATTTCATTGTTGCCACTGGACATCATTGGTCTAAAAATATCTCCTTTTAAACACTTTAAATGAGTGATTAAAACCATTATTATAGCTTCTATGCTGTCTGTAAATAGTTCACTTATGCTATTTTGTTCATTGAAGAACTGTAATATTTACACCAAAGTTACCTGTACAGTACATAGTTCCAATTGTTCCATGTAAACGTTCCTTCATGTTCTATGTAAACTGTTTTGCCTTGCAGAAAAACGGTATATAAAATCAGTTAAATTATTTTTCAAAAATGTAATAAATATTCTTTCATAGTTCATAAATGTGCAAATCTTGTCAACTCATTTAATTGGATTGATTCATTCTAATTCTAATTCTAAACACCATTTTCTTTTCTTTATCTTTGTCAATACTCCATACCACCTTTCTAGTTTCAATACAAACTGATTTCATAATTTCAGTCTTGAAGTCCCACTTCCTCTCTTTGTTACTTTGTTATTTATATATGCAATGTAATATCCCGATGGCGGCCTTAGTTTTGGTATTCTTTGCTGTGTCAGGGGCCCCTGCAATTACTATTTTTCCACCAAACATTTATTCCAAATCTACAATCACGGTTTCAGTTCATAGTCTCCACCAGGGCCGGTGCAAGTATTGGATGGGGGCCCTCCATCCTACCACCCCCTTGCTGCCATTGCCACTGCTGCCACCCCTCTCCAGGGCCTGCAGTGACGGCAATAACTCAGTAAATGTGGGGCAGTGCTTACCTCTGGTCATTGGTGCTACCCCTACAGTTCCTGGCCTTGACATCCCCCTCTGACGCTATTTTCGGTTTTGAAGTCTGTCAGAGAGGAACGGAAGAGGCATGGTCAAGCCCAGAAACCACAGGGGCAATGCCAACGACCAGAGATAAGCACTGCCTTGTGTTCCTTGAGCCATTGCTGCTGCTACAGGCCCCAGAGAGGGGCTACAGCAGTGGCAACAGCACCCCTGGAGAGCTGGCACTCTCGGCGACTACCTAGTTCTAATGATAGCGTTGGCCCTGGTCTCCATCAATCACAGTATATGTTTTCTCTTCTATGCTCTGATCTTCCAATCAGGAAAGGAATTCAAAGGAATACTTTCCACTCCTTATAGCCATTTAAACACTTTGCTTCCAAGGTATCTAAATTAAATATCTTTACATTAATGCTTTACCTCAATTGTCACTTTGCTCGCTATCTCTCATCAAATCAAGTACCATACAGTGTCAAGCGGCAAAACGATGACCCTTTTTAGTACAGCACTGCACCAATGGGGCTTCTATTTTCTCTTTACTTTTGCAACACTTATATTCTGTTAATTTCATCTTCATTTGCTGAGATCGATTCACCATGTATAATTTAGTGCAGGAACTCCAAATATCATACCCAACGTACCATGTTCTCCCCAGAAATATTTGCTAGCTGAGTAGCTTGAAGGAGTAGCCAGGTGAGCCACACTATAAGGCAACCGGAAGAAGACAACTTAACGTCTTTCAGGAAGTTTGTTTATTGGTCACTGTTTCAAATTCATTTTAGGGGTATGTTTAACGCGCGTTAAGAGCTGCCACCGCCCATTCATTTATTAACGCGCATTAACCTTTAGTAAACATGTCCCTAAGTGTCTAATTCATTTATATTATATTTATATATACTATTACACTTTTAAAGTATTTATGAAATCACTTAAATCATTTTTCCATTCCTGCTCATTTTTTTGCCATGCCGATTCATCAGATTAAATTAGCTGGGTGGCCAGTAAAATCAGCCATGTGGCACACCCATTCAAAAGGTCATGGGGGAGAACACTATAACATAGGTAGAAATACACAAATTTCTGTGAATTAGCTTAAACACCTGTTCATCTGTGGGGTTATTGAACTCATCATCTTCATTTTCTTTTCTGGCAGCCTATGTTTTATTGTACACCGCCCTGACGCATAAGCTTGGGTGGTATATCAAGCCTTATGAATAAAGATAATAATAAATAGTGATCGCGCACATTTGCCTCATCTGTAATGTTATTGCTTTAAATAAGAACTATTTAAAATGTAAGGAAAATTGTTATTTGCAAATATCCAGGATGCAATTGAGGCTACCTTAGCTTTACCATTAATGAATTTGATGTATATATGCAGAAGTTTGAAGAGGATTGTGTTTATCATTCTCCTTTTTTTAGAATATCTCAAATTGTGGAGACACTTTACTTTTGTTTGATGCATACCGCCTTTCACAAATTTACTTTAAGTAACTCAAGAACAGAAACTAGAGAAGAACTCCAGACAAGCAATAATGTATTGAGGCATTTCCTGGCTGATCACCCTTCGCTCCCCTCCCCCTCCCCGGTCACTAGTGCCACCGCTCATCAGCTGACTCCTAAAGCTGTGGTAAACAAGTGTGTTTTTAAAGAAGCTTTGAATGTTTTAAAGGGATTTTCCAACTGTAATTCTTAAGGAAGATCATTCCATAATGAAGGAGCCCTGAAGTAAAAGGCAGATTGTCTAGATGATCCTCATTTAGCCTTGTTCATAGGGAGAAGATGTAAATGGTTGACATGGACAGAACATAGTAGATGAGGAGAAATATAGCATGCCATTGGTGATAAGTGTTCTGGGTGGCCTGTGTATAGGACCTTATGTGTAAGGATCAAAATTGTATACTATATTCTAAACTGAATTGGCAACTAATGTTCTTCTTTAAAAAGCAGTGTTATATGGTCATATTTTTGAGCTTGATCTGGAATACAGAATCTGAGGCAGCATGGTTTTACTAGTGGTACATCTTATCAGCTGAATTTGATTAATTCTTTGATGGGGTGACCAGAGAGTTGGACTAAGGGAGAACACTAGATGTGGTCTACTTAGATTTAAGCAACACCTTTGACTTGGTTCCACACAGGGGACTTATAAATAAACTGAGCATCTAGAGATGGAGTCTAAAATGAATGACTGTTAGAAACCAGTTGAGTGGGAGATAATAAAGGGTAGTAATAAATGGAGTGTGCTGTGAGGATAAAGATATTCCCAGTGATGTACTGCAGGGAATGGTCCTTGGTCCAATTTCTTTGAATATTTTTATGTGATATTGCAGAAGGGCTGTCAAGTAAGGTATGCCTCTTTGCGGATGATACTAAAATCTGCAATAAGGTAGACATCTAGGAAGACGTAGATAACATAGGGAGGGATTTAGAAAAACTTGAAAAATGGTCAAGAATTTGGCAGCTGAGATTTAATGCTAAAAATGCAGGGTCATGCATTTGGGCTGCAAAACTCCAAGGGGGAGCTACAGTATAGGGAGTGAAGTATTTCTGCTCATACAAGAGCGGGACTTGGATGTTATTTTTTATGATGATCTTAAGGTGGTCAAAGGGGTAGAAAAGGCAATGGAGAAAGTCATAAGGATACTTGGGTGGATAATGAGAGTTCTCCAGGAACATGCAGGAAGTTAGTCCTCACATTTGAGTGATGTTGGTGCCGACGGAGCCTGCAAGGAGCATTTCCCCAGCTTTCAAAGAAAGCCTTTGGGAATGCTACCATGCATGCGTGGACCCCTTCCTACCCAAGGATGCTATCTTGCTCAGTCTCCTTTTTTCTGCGGAGCCCAACGGACGCTTGTCCGGAAAAAGTCTTCAAAATTTCCCTTGAAACCTAGCTTTCTCCGGTTTGCATACCGGTTCCTTTTCTAGCCTTGAGCTGGCACCATCCCCGGCTTTTTTTTCCCCTTCTTTTTGTCAAGGTTCCCCTCAACTGGCATTTGTGTCCTTTTTTTGCCTGGGGGTCATCGACCCCGCCCAGGTGCAGACTACCATTTCTCCTGGTGGCTTCAAAAAGTGTGACCCCGCCCAGGTGCAGACTACCATTTCTCCTGGTGGCTTCAAAAAGTGTGACCGCTGCTGTCAAATCATGTCTGTCACCGACACCCATGACTGCTGCCTGTACTGACTTGGTCCACCTCCTGTGACCTGTGTCAGGCCATGACCCTGAGAACCAACAAGAAAAGGTCAGATTTGCAGGAGAAGATGTTCCCATGGTCCGGCTCAGCCCGGGCTTCCTTGATGTTGAGCCCCAAGCCGAGCACCTCCCATGAGGTCGGGTGTCCTCAGAGTCCCGCGGCAGTGGCTCCTTCGTAAAGACGCTAGACCCTGGAAAGAAAAAGAAAAAATCCTTGAAGCCAGTCGAGGTTTCACCGGGGGGAACCCGGTAAGGTCCCGCAGTGGGACTCGGGCGACTCTGAGCAGTGCCCACCTAAGGTCTCTAGGAAGGAGTCCTCCGCCGGCGGTGACCATCCAAGGCACCCCGAGGTTGTAGTCCTCATCAAGGATGCACTTGCAAGAGTGTCGGCATCAGGCCTGAGACCCTCAGTCCCTCGCCAAGAGCTGTGGAGCCTTCTGGCATCGAGGCCAAATTTAATAGCTACTCAGGGCCTAGTATTAGCAAAGTACTTTTAGTTTAAATTTAAAACACAGAAGAGAGCTTTCTGGTTAAATTTGGAACCCAGCAGAGAGCTTGGAGTTTAAATTTAATAGTCACTCAGGGCCTAGTATCAGCAAAGTACTTTTAGTTTAAATATAAAACACAGAAGAGAGCTTTCTGGTTAAATTTAGAACCCAGTAGAGAACTTGTAGTTTAAATTTCATAATAAGTCAGAGCCTAGCAGCAGCAAAGAGCTGTAATTTAAATCAAATCAGAATATAGCTTAGCATAAAAGGCACAACAGGTTCAGTACTCTTTGAGCAACAAATAAAGTCTTCTAGAGACCTTTACAAAGAGGCCTTCTACCTAGGGGGCAAGAGACCTGTGAAACGTTTTCAATAGGAGTTAACACCAGGTGGCAGGTCAAAAGGCCATTTTGAAAGACTCTTTCTATCCAAGCAAGGACTGCTAATCACAGCTTACCTCAGCAGCACAGGCATAAATAGCTCAACCAGAGCTAGGGAGATAAAGTTCCTAGATGAAATAAATGACTGCTTCTTGGAGTAGCTGGTTCATGAACCGACCAGAGGGGAAGCCATATTAGACCTAGTCCTTAGTGGAACACCAGATCTAGTGCAAGAGATAAGGGTGTTGGGGCCACTTGGCAATAGTGATCATAGCATGATCACATTTGATTTAATTAGTGGAGGAGGGATAGTAAGGAAATCCACAGTACTACCTTTTAACTTTCGAAAGGGAGACTATGATAAAATGAGGAAAATAGTTAAGAAAAAACTAAAAGGAGCAGTTGCAAAGGTTAAAGACTTACATCAAGCTTGGGTGTTGTTGAAAAGTACTCTCTTGGAAGCCCAGGCCTGCTGTTTTCCATGCTTTAAGAAAAGTGGAAGGAAGTCCAAAAAACTGCCAGCATGGTTGAAAGGTGAGGTCAGAGAGGCTGTTGTTGCCAAAAAAGCATCTTTCAGGAAATGGAAAAAAGAGCCAAACAACGAAACCTGGAAACAGCACAAGTACTGGCAAGTCAAATACAAGGCATTGATAAGGCAGGCAAAGGGAGATTTTTTGAAGAAGCTGGCTGCGGAAGCAAAAATGCAAAATAAAGACTTTTTCAAGTACCTTTGTAGCAAAAAACCTGTGAGAGAGTCAGTTGGTCCATTAGATGATAGAGGGGATAAAGGGGCACTAAGAGAAGACAAGGTGATAGCGGAGAGACTCAATGAATTCTTTGCTTCGGTCTTTACTGAGGAAGATGTAGGGATGTTACCCATGACTGAAGTGGTATTTAAAGATGTGGAAGAATTGAAGGAAATATCGATACATCGGGAAGATGTATTACAACTATTAGATAAACTGAAGAGTAGCAGATCACCTGGCCGGATGGTATAAATCCAAGGGTGTTGAAAGAACTGAAATATGAGATTGCAGACCTGCTATTAGTAATCTGTGAACTTTCATTAAAATAATCTGTAATACCTGAAGATTGGAGGATCGCCAATGTAACGCCAATTTTTAAAAAGGGTTCCAGGGGTGATCCAGGAAATTACAGACCGGTGAGCCTGACGTCAGTACTGTGAAAAATGGTAGAAACCATCATAAAGAACAAAATTACTCAGCATGTAGATAGTCATGGTCTAATGGGAAACAGCCAACATGGCTTTAGACAAGGAAGATCTTGTCTTACTAATCTGTTATGTTTTTTTGAAGGTGTGAATAAACAGGTGGACAAAGGTGAGTCGTTTGATATAGTGTATCTGGATTTTCAGAAAGCCTTTGACAAGGTCCGTCATCAGAGACTTTTGGCAAAACTAAAGAGTCATGGGATAGGAGGCAGTGTACTATTGTGGATCAGGAACTGGTTAAAAGATAGAAAGCAGAGGGTAGGGCTAAATGGCCAATTTTCCCAATGGAGAAAGGTGAATAGTGGTGTACCCCAGGGATCTGTGCTGGGTCCGCTGCTTTTTGACATATTCATAAATGACCTGGAAAGGGGAATAACGAGTGAGGTTATCAAATTTGCAGATGACACAAAACTATTTAAAGTTGTTAAAACCCAAGAGGATTGTGGAAAATTACAAGAGGATCTTGATAAATTGGCATCAAAATGGCAGATGAAATTTAATGTGGAGAAATACAAAGTTATGCACCTAGGGAAGAACAACCCAAACTATGGTTACACGATGCAAGGTTCCACATTAGGAACCACCACCCAGAAAAAAGATTTAGGCGTCATTGTGGATAACATGTTAAAGTCCTTGGCCCAGTGTGCAGTGGCGGCCAAGAGAGCAAATAGAATGCTAGAAACATAGAAGCATAGAAAGATAGGAATATGACGACAGAAAAAGACCACATGGCCTATCTAGTCTGTCCTTCCATAACAACTACAACAGTCCCCTTTTTACCTTTAGAGATCCTCTGTGTTTGTCCCTTGCTTTTTTGAATTCAGTTACTGTCCTCATCTCTACCACCTCCACTGGGAGACTATTCCACGGATCCACCACTCTTTCCGTAAAGAACTATTTTCGCATATCACTCCTGAATCTATCTCCCTTCACCCTCATCCCATGTCCCCTCGTAGCAGAACTTGCTTTCAATTGAAAGAGGCTCCCTGAACATTTATGCCACGGAGGTATTTAAACATCTCAATCATATCACCTCTATCCCGCCTTTCCTCTAAGGTGTACTTATTAAGATCCTTCAGTCTGTCCTCATATGCTCTATAATGAAGACCACTAATCATTTTAGTAGCCACCCTCTGCACCGACTCCATCCTGTTCACATCCTTTTGAAGGTGCGGTCTCCAGAATTGCACACTATACTCCAAATGAGGTCGCACCAAAGACTTATACAGAGGCATTATCACCGCCTTTTTTCTGCTAGCCATTCCTCTCCGTATGCACCCAAGCATCCTTCTAGCTTTTGCCGTCGCCTTTTCTATCTGTTTAGCTACTTTAAGATCATCAGACACAACCACGCCTAGGTCCCGCTCTTCTTTAGTGGACAAAAGTACTTCACCCCCTATACTATATTGCTCCCTTGGAGTGCTGCAGCCCAAATGCATGACCTTACATTTTTTAACATTAAATCCCAGCTGCCAAATTCTAGACCATTCTTCAAGCTTAGCTAGATTCCTCCTCATGTTATCTACCCCTTCCTGGGTGTCTACTCTATTGCAGATTTTGGTATCATCCGCAAAGAGGCAAACCTTACCTGAAAGCCCTTCTGCTATATCACTAACAAAGATGTTAAAAAGAATCGCACCAAGGACAGATCCCTGGGGCACACCACTGATAACATCCTTCTCCTCAGAGAGAGCTCCATTTACTTGTACTCTTTGTCGCCTCCCACCCAACCAATTTCTAACCCAAGCAGTAACTTTAGGGTCCATCCCTAGGGTGCTCAGTTTGTTTATAAGTCGCCTGTGAGGAACAGTGTCAAAGGCTTTACTGAAATCTAAATATACCACATCTAGGGCTCTCCCTCGGTCCAACTCCCTGGTCACCCAGTCAAAGAAATCAAGACCTGCCTCTGGTGAATCCATGCTGCCTCGGATCCTGTAATCCGCTGGACTCCAGAAACCTCACTATTTTCTCTTTCAGCAGCGTTTCCAATAATTTACTCACCACCGAAGTTAAACTAACCGGCCTGTAGTTTTCAACCACATCCTTACTTCCGCTTTTGTATACGTACTGCTATGGACTCCTTTAGACCTCCCAAATGCTTTTCTCTTCTTTCTTCCAAAGTGTTTCTTTCTCTCTCTGTCCGTCAGCTCTGGCTTCTGCTGATGATGATGGTCAGGATGATCAAGGTGCTTCTGATGATCAAGATGATGATTCTCTTTGGAATAAGCTTTTCTTTTATCCTGCTTAGATGAATGCTCCACCCTAGCACAGCGCAGCTGTGCTGAATCAAGCCCTGCCCTTGGAGATGAGTGCTTGGGGATTACCTCATAGCCCTCCTGATTGAACACACGTTTCCCCACTTCAGCTCTTCTAATGGCTGTTGGAAACCTGGTGCATTCTGGGACTGGTAGTCTTTTATGGAAACATTCTGTTTTATTATTTCTACCAGAACAGACAGGTTGCTTGTTCAGAGTCACTTCACCTCTATTATAGCTCCTTCCTGAACTATGATAAGCTTCCTTATCACAGTACATATGACCTAGATTGGCCACTGTTGGAAACAGGATACTGGACTTGATGGACCTTGGTCTGACCTAGTATGGCATATCTTATGTTCTTATGTTCTTGTGGCGGTCCTGGAGCAGATTGTCTCTACCATCCTGGCCATGCAGCAGACAATGATGTCAGGCTCATCCGCATCATCTGCCCTGACAACCAGGCCCCCGACTGTGGTGGTGTCTCTGGGCTCTGGCGCCGACGTCACCCCAAAGGAGACTCTGTTGGTGTCAGTGCAACCCATCCTCAAAAGACTTCTTCTGCGGATGTAGGAGACCCCGGCCTTGGTGCCAGTTATCAACCGCTGCCTTGATGCAATCTACTGTGTCAAGAAGAGCCCTGGCTTCCAAAAGTCCCAACTCCCACACAACTCCATGGTGGTGGAGTCCTCGATGCAGAAGCTTAAGAGCCAGAAGAATTATTATTCTGTCCCCTGGGGAGGGAGGCCCTCGGGTGCAAGCGCTTCCGGGGATCCATGCTCATTTGTCGGATACAGGCCTATGAACTTTACATAGGCATGTACTTAAAGAGCCTCATTCAAGAGCTCGCGGATGAACCCCTTCAGTGGTTCCAGACGTTGGTGGCCGCCATCCGGTACTACTCGAGGTTCTTGTCCCGAGCCGCCTAAGACTAGCCTGAGGTAGCAGCCTGGGCAGCAACTTCAGGCATCGATGCCCTACTTCAGGCCTGGCTGAAGACTTCGGATCTCGAGTAATGGGTCCAAGAAAAGCTGCTGGATGTCCTCTGCACCAGGGAAAATCTGTTTAGAAAGTCAATGGTCGGCAAGATAGCCAAGATAGAGGCAGAGGTGATGACCAGGCAGAGGTTCTCGAAGAAGACCTCTGTCCTTCCCTGAAAGAAAACCTCAGGGAAGAGGCCAGTTTTCTCAAGGAAGAAGGGGCCTTTTCACCATTACCAAGCCTTCTCAGGCCAACAGCAGCAGGGACCCCAGCCAAAGAGCCAGAGACATGGACCCAGGAACCAAAGGCTCTGAAGCCGCAGACCCCGGCTCCGACTCCGACTCAACTTGGAGGGAGCTTTTGACTCCCAGGGCAGGGTCTCTCCCCCGGGAGATCCTCATCAGCTCACAGGGGGCCACCTGGTGCTGTTCGCCCACAGGTGGGCTGAGGTCACGTCAGACCAATGGGTACTCCGGGTGTTGAGCGAGGAATATTGCTTCCACTTCCAGCAGACACCACTGGGGTATTTTCCAGGAGAGCCAGTACAACCTCCTTCACCAGACCCTCTTGCTCTCAGAGCTAGTAGACCTACTCAGGGACAAGGTGGTGGAGCCCGTACCCCGATATCTTTGGGGAAAGGGCTTCTATTCCAGATATTTCCATGTCCCCAAAAGAACTGGGGGCCTCAGGCCCATTCTAGACCTACGAAACCTGAACATTGCTTTCCCTTGGAACATTGCTGCCCTACCTCCACCAGGGAGCAGGCTCTGCTCCTTGGATCTAAAGGATGCGTACACTCACATCCTGATTCTCCCCACCCACAGACAGTTCCTAAGATTCATGGTTGGAGGAGGCGACTACCAATACAGGGTACTGCCCTTTGGTCTGGCCTCCTCTACAAGGGTCTTTATGAAGTGCCTGGCAGTAATGGCCACCTACCTGCATCTTCAAGGGGTGTTCGTCTTCCCCTATTTAGACGACTGGCTCATCAGAGGCACCACAGCCATAAAGGCCAGCCAGGCCACACAGTTTACCATCCTCCTCCTGAAGCACTTGGAGTTTGTCATCAACTACCCCAAATCACATCTCTCTCTGGGCCAAAACCTGGAATTCATAGGTGCTCAGCTGGATATGGTGTGGGCCATGGCCGTCCTCCTTTTGGACAGGCAGAATGCCTCAGGCAGCTAGCAGGAGAATGTCCAACACTGCAAAACGGTGCCAGTCCACCTCCTCTTCTGCCTGATGGGCCACATGGCCTCCATGGTCCATCTCATACCCCCTAGCCTGCCTACACATGTGGACAGCATAGTGGTGCCTGCGTTCCCAGTGGACCCAGACCACAGGCAGACTCCTAGACAGGATCACACGCCAGCTGGCAAGGTCCCTCCACTGGTGACGAGACCTGGGCCACCTCCAGGTCGGAATGCCCTTCCAGCACTCCCACCGCAGAGGACCCTGACCACGGACGCCTCCCTCCAGGGGTGGGGAGCTCACCGCGGAGCCTATCGCAGGCAGGACTGCTGGTCCCAGGAGGAGTTCCTGCTGATGATAATCCTCCTGGAGCTCTGGACAGTGTTCCTAGTCCTATGGGCGTTACACTGCCACCTGCAGTACAGGCATGTGCTGATCCAGATGGACAACCAGGTCACAATGTTCTATATCAACAAGGAAGAGGGCACGGGCTTGTACTCCCTTTGCTAGGAGGTGGTAGCTCTCTTCTCCTTTGCAGCTTGCAATGGCATGCTCCCGCAGACAGTCTACCTCCTTGGCTAGGACAACTGCCTGGCAGACAGACTCAGCAGAATCCTGTGCCCACACTAGTAGCACCTCGACCCCGCAATGGTGTAGAGGCTCTTAAGCCTTTGGGGCTGGCCCAAGATAGACCTGTTTGCCTCCCCAGCCAACACTCAATTGGCTCGCTTCTGCTCCCATAGCCAAACCTGGAGAGTGTAGTGGCAGACGCCTTCCTGATCTCATGGGCCGAGGGACTACCTTATGCCTTTCTACCGACCCCTCTGGTTGCCAAGACTGTTCAAAATCCAGAGTGAGAGGGCATAAGTGATATTGATTGTCCCCAAATGGCCCAGGCAGTCCTGGTTCCCTCTCCTGCTCTCGCTATTGGCACTACCAGTTCTTCTGGGCAGAGCCCCGGACCGCTTGACGCAGGAGGAAGGCTCCCTCTTGCACCCCATTGTGGGGTCACTGATGCTAACGGCCTGGCTGCTAAAAGGGTAGCTCTGGCCCCTCTCAACTTGCTGCAGGAAGTAGAGGAAATCCTGTTGGCCTCCAGAAATCCCTCCACCAGAAGGGCCTATGCATTTAAGTGGAGCAGGTTTGCCGTCTGGTGTGCAGACAGGAAGGAGAACCCTTTCTCCTTTCATGTAAGGCTAGTTCTTCAGTACCTGGTGCACTTATCGCACACTGGGTTGAAATCTAATTTTGTCATGTTGCACTTGCGAAAACTGCTCTCCAGCCAGCGCCTAATCTCACGGTTCCTTCGGGGCCTACTGCTGTCGAGACCCCCCTCTCCACCCCAAGATGTGGATTGGGATATCAACATGGTGCTCTCCCAGTTGACTAGACCACACTTCATGCCCCTAGCCACATGCCAAGTACAGTACCTGTCCTGGAAAGTCGCCTTCTTGGTGGCCCTAACCTCTTCTTGTAGGGTGAGCGAACTCCAAGCCCTGGTTGTGGACCCTTCGTACAACAGGTTCTTCAAGAATATGGTGGTACTTTTCACTCACCCCAAGTTCCTCCCGAAGGTGATATCCCAGTTCCACCTCAAACAAGAGGTTGTGCTCACCGCCTTCTTTCTGAGGCCGCATGCTGGCAGGGAGGAACTCATACGCCATACACTGTACTACAAATGGGCCCTATTCTTCTATTTACAGAGGACCCAGGGCCACCGCAAAACTCCTCAACTCTTCGTGTCCTATGACCCCAGCAGACTGGGGCCCCCTGTGACCAAGCGTACCCTGGGAGGCATCTACCTGGGTGGCGGGCTGTATTGCCCTCACCTATGAGCGAGTGGGCCTCTCCCTCGAGCATCGGATCACAGCGCATCATGTGAGGGCGATGGCAACATCGGTAGCTAACCTCCGCTTTGTGCCGGTGACAGAGATCTGCAGAGCTGCCATTTAGTTCTCAATTCACACATTTGCACGCCTGGAGAGCGAGTCCTGTGGGACACAGTTCCTTCGGCCGTAACATTTTCGGAGGGTAAGCAACTCCTGCCCTCAGACGCTTTGTGTTCAGGCTACCAGAGTGTTAGTGTTGCTAGACACTAGGGTCTTGCAGAGTCTCTCAGTGGGGACTCACCTTCTGCAACTTGCAGCTACCCTGTCACAGTCACCACTGATGCTGTCGTGGTTCAGTCCTCAGCAGCCTGGAGCTAGGGAGTCCCATATGTCAGGAGAAAGCATAGTAACAGGTATTCTCTGGGAAGAGGAAGGAAGTCCAAAAACCTACCAGCATGGTTTAAAGGTGAGGTCAGAGAGGCTGTTGTTGCCAAAAAAGCATCTTTCAGGAAATGGAAAAAAGAGCGAAATGACGAAAACAGGAAACAGCTCAAGCACTGGCAAGTTAAATGCAAGGCATTGATAGGGCAGGCAAAGGGTGAATTTGAGAAGAAGCTTGCTGCGGAAGCAAAAACGCGTAATAAAGACTTTTTCAAATACATTCGTAGCAAAAAACCTGTGAGAGAGTCAGTTGACCATTAGATGATAGAGGGGTTAAAGGGGCACTAAGAGGCGACAAGGCGACAGTGGAGAGACTGAATGAATTCTTTGCTTCGGTCTTTACTGAGGAAGATGTAGGGATGTTACTCATGACTGAAGTGGTATTTAAAGGTGTGGAAGAATTGAAGGAAATATCGATACATCGGGAAGATGTATTACAACTATTTGATAAACTGAAGAGTAGCAAATCACCTGGACCGGATGGTATACATCCAAGGGTGTTGAAAGAACTGAAATATGAGACTGCAGACCTGCTATTAGTAATCTGTGAACTATCATTAAAATCATCTGTAATACCTGAAGATTGGAGGATGGCCAATGTAACGCCAGTTTTTAAAAAGGGTTCCAGCGGTGATCCGGGAAAGTACAGACCAGTGAGCCTGACGTCAGTACCGGGAAAAATGGTAGAAACCATCATAAAGAACAAAATTACTGAACATGTAGATAGTCATGGCTTAATGGGAGATAGCCAGCATGGCTTTAGACAAGGAAGATCTTGTCTTACTAATCTGTTATGTTTTTTGAAGGTGTGAATAAACAGGTAGACAAAGGTGAGTTGGTTGATATAGTGTATTTGGACTTTCAGAAAGCCTTTGACAAGGTCCCTCGTCAGAGACTTTTGGCAAAACTAAAGAGTCATGGGATAGGAGGCAGTGTACTATTGTGGATCAGGAACTGGTTAAAAGATAGAAAGCAGAGGGTAGGGCTAAATGGCCAATTTTCCCAATGGAGAAAGGTGAATAGTGGTGTACCCCAGGAATCTGTGCCGGGTCCGCTACTTTTTAACATATTCATAAATGACCTGGAAAAGGGAATAACGAGTGAGGTTATCAAATTTACAGATGACACAAAACTATTTAAAGTTGTTAAAACCCATGAGGATTGTGGAAAATTGCAAGAGGATCTTGATAAATTGGAAGACTGGGCATCAAAATGGCAGATGAAATTTAATGTGGAAAAGTGCGAAGTTATGCACCTAGGGAAGAACAACCCAAACCATGGTTACACAATGCAAGGTTCCACATTAGGAACCACCACCCAGGATAAAGATTTAGGTGTCATTGTGGATAACATTTTAAAACCCTCCACCCAGTGTGCAGCGGTGGCCAAGAGAGCAAATAGAATGCTAGGTATCATAAGTAAAGGAATGGAAAATAAAACAAAGGATACTTTAATGCCTCTGTATCGTTCCATGGTGCGACCGCACCTTGAATATTGTGTGCAATTCTGATCGCCATATCTTAAAAAGGATATAGCGTTATTAGAAAAGGTTCAGAGAAGAGCCACCAAAATGGTAAAGGGGATGAAGGATACCCCTATGAAGAAAGGCTAAAAAGGTTAGGGCTCTTTAACCTGGAAAAGAGACAGCTGAGGGGGAGATATGATAGAAGTCTATAAATTAATGTATGGAGTGGAACGGGTAAACATAGATTGATTGTTTACATCATCAGAATATAGAAAGACTAGGGGACATGCAATGAAGCTACAGGGTAAACTATTTAAGACAAGTAAGGGAAAATATTTTTTCACTCAACGTGTAATCAAACTCTGGAATTTAGTATAGCTGGGTTTAAAAAAGGTTTAAACAATTTCCTGGAGGAAAGGTCTATAAACCATTATTAGAAAGGGACCCAGGATATCACTGCTTGACCCAATACAAGCATTGTGGAACCTGTGTCTTTTGGGGAAACTGCTAGGTATGTATGACCTAGATTGACCACTGTTGGAAACAGGATACTGGGCTTGATGGTCCTTGGTCTGACCCAGTATGGCATATCTTTTGTTCTTATGTTCTTAACAGCAGGAATCAGTCCTCACAACCCTCCCTCCTCCTCTAGGAATATCCTTCCCTACTGTATTTAAATTACTGCTGTCTTAGCTAGGTCACTTGACTGAGCAATATGGTACCCTTGGGTGGGAAGGGGACCAGCCATGCATGGTAGCATTCCCAAAAGCTTTCTTTGAAAGCTGGGTAAATGCTCCGTGCGGGCTCCGTCGGCGCCAACATCACCCATATACGAGGACTGATTCCTGCTGTTCGCGGAGAACACCTGTTACAGGTGAGTAACTACACTGAATGGCCAGAAGGAAGTAGATAGTGATAGTTCCTCTGTATAAATCTCTGGTGAGATCTCTTTTGGAGTACTGTGGGCAGTACTAGAGACCACACTTTCAAAAGGATATAAACAGGATGACCTGGACCCTAGGGGAGGACCGCTACTAAAATATCAGTGGTCTTTGTCATAAACCATGTGGGACCCCTTCTAATAGTACAAGGTAGTGAGCAAGAATATTAGAGCATAATCCAAAGGATGTTGGAGATACTTAATAAGGGTGAAACATATCCATACTCTATATATAAATCTCCATTTTAATCATTTTTATTAATTTAATTAGTTTTAATATTTGTTTAAAAATTTTAGTACTTATCTCGATAATAAGCACAGTAGATAACTGTGTAGCAATGGAAGCTCTCACACGATGTGGCACGTTTCGTGTAAACATGCGGACAATTTGTGCAATCGCCTCCTTTAACGAGGGTACCCTGACTGATTGGCCCAGTCTCTTTGATACTTGTGACATTTAACCTATCACAAGAGGGATTTTCCTGTCCATGGCACTCCTCCTCTGCTTGGTGATTGGTTCCTTGCTGAATTGACATCAGGCTCCTTTCTCTTTTAAGGTGTGGGTTTTTCTCCAGGACCAAGCAGGAAGTCAGTCCTCACATATGGGTGACATCGATGTCGATGGAGCCCTTGCGGAGCATTTCCCCAGCTTTCCAAGAAAGCATTTGGGAATGCAGGCATGCATGCGCGGTTCCCTTCCCGCCTAAAGGTGCCATCTTGCTCAGTCAAATGACATAGCTAAAAACAGCACACAAAAATGTAAAAATAAACTATGTACAACTGCAACTCCCAGGGGAGGGGGGAGGGTTGTGAGGACTGATTCCTGCTGCTCCTGGAGAACACCTGTTACAGGTGAGTAACTACTCTTTCTTGAGTCAAGTTTAAAGCGCTGGTTTTGATGTTCGATTGTTGACGGGAAGTTTCCTGATAATCTGAAGCAGAACCTTATTTTAATGGGCTTCAAATGTGCCACGTCGTGTGGGAGCTTCCACTGTTACAGAGTTATCTACTGCGCTTATTATTGAGATAAGTACTAAAATTTTTAAACAAATATTAAAACTAATTAAATTAATAAAAACGATTAAAATGGAGACTTATATAGAGAGTGTGGGTATGTTTCACCCTTTATTAAGTATCTCAAACATTCTTTGGATTATGCTCTAATATTCTTGCTCACTACCTGTACTATTAGAGGGGTACGTTTTTGTGATTGACTTGTGTTTTGGACTTTCCCAACCTTGGGGTTTTCTTTTGGATAAACCATATGGGGCAGATCTCAATATGTATACTTTGGAAAAAAGTCAGGAGAGAGGATATGATAGAAATGTTTAAATACCTCTGTGGCATAAATGCTGAAGAGGCAAGGCTTTTTGATTTGAAAGAAAACTCTGGGGCAAGGGGGCATACGATGAAGAGGAAAGGGAATAGATTAGAGTATTCTGAGGAAATGCTTCTTTACATAAAGAGTGATAGATGCATAGAATAGCATCCCAATGGAGGTGTTAAAAATGAGGACTGTATCTGAATTCAAGAAAGCATGGTATGGATGGGCAGACTGGATAGGTCACATGATCTTTATCTGACATCATTTTTCTGTTTCTGTGTTTCTACTTCTGTAAAGTTGAAAAACCACCCTGAATTGCTAAAAGTACCGTATTTATTCGAGTATAACGCGCAAAATTTTCTACCAAAAAAAGAAATGAAAGTTTGGGTGCGCGTTATAAACGAGGGCTGGGGTGGGGTGACGCAGTGGCGGCCGGTCCATTGAGGGCGCAGGCGAATTGTGAGTTCGCACTGCGCCCACTCCGGGCTGCAGCCGCTCACTGTACGCGAGGGCGAAGAAAAAAAAAAAGTCCCCTCGTCGCGTACAGTGGGCGGCCCGAACTGGCGAGATGCACTCGCCAGTTTGACGGGCCGCCACTGGGGGTGAGAATTCTTATTATCCGCTGTAACGTATGGTCGCCTCTTCATTTCCTTTCCTCGCCTCGCCCACACGTTACGGTAAGCATTGCTGTTTTGCTGTTTTGCACAATTCTTCATATTTTTATTGATATACTGGTACCCGTTAGATGGCAACTCAGGGTATCAAGAAAAAACGTTCTGCATATGACGCTTCATTCAAGCTCAAAGTTGTTGATCATGCTGAAATTCACGGAAATCGAGCAGCTAGCCGAGAATTCACTGTACCAGAGTTTTTTTAAAGACAGGCATCAGCAATAAAATGGACGGCACAGAAGACGACCTGCTGTGGAATTCAGACTCAGAAGAAAGCGAAGAAACTGGAGAAACAGATGTTCCTGCCAACTGGGACACTGATGATAAATTAACTCGAGAAGAATGGGAACAACTCTTTAGTGTATCTGATGATGAATCTGACTTTGAAGCATTTTAAATAAATATTGTTACCGGTAATTTTATTTCGGTATTGTGTTCATAGTTTACGTTGTCAATAAATGATTTTTATCATGGCCGCACGTGTTCAACAACGTTTGTCACTTACAATGCTTGGTCTGAGCCGAGAAAAAGTGAAACAAAATTTTATACCGATTTTTAATCGAAAATTAGGGGTGCGCGTTATACACGTGTGCGCGTTATACTCGAATAAATACGGTAAGTTTTAATTAGCTCAGCACATACATACTGGTTTACAAACTCTATCAGATTTTTAAGTACGTGTGTATAGAAACATAGAAACATGTCAGCAGAAAAAGACCATATGGCCTATCTAGTCTGCACTTCCATATCAACTACTACAATAATCCCCTTTTTTCCTTTAGAGATCCTCTGTTTGTCCCATGCTTTTTTAAATTCAGATACTGTTCTTTTATAGTTCACGCTGCTAGACCAGTCCAGACAAGCGGTTTATGTCCGCCTGCTAGCAGATGTTGGAGACAGAGAAAAAACACTCCAGAGCTGTGATTGGTTGGGCTCTAGGTGACATAGGAGTGCCCCTAGAGGACCTAGTCAGTATTTTCTCTGTCTCTAGCAGATGAAGGTCTTAGACAAGTTTGTCTACTTATTTTCTTTTCTTCATTTTTATTTCCTGGATGCACCCAGAGCACACAATAGGTGTTTCTCTGGGTTTCCCAGGCTTCCCTCCTTAATAGCTGTATTTTCTGTAATCAGCAATACAGCAGGGTTTGAGCTCCTGATTTCACTGTCAGTGCAGCTCCCCTTCTCCCCATCCCTCCCCAGAAACACCTTCCAGCCCCTGCCATGAGGGTCTAAGTGGCTGCAGAGGGATCAAACTCTAATTCCTATTTGTCTCTCCGGGCCAGTCCAGAACAGATGGGTAGTCAAATCTCCCTCCTCTAGCAGCTGAGGACGGAATACTGATTCTTGTTGCTAGGTTACCCATCTCTCCCCTGGTAACAGAAGACAGTCTTATTGTCCTCAGCAGCTGAGATGGATGTGTGGAGATTTAGCTCCCCACCTGTAACCTGTTAGCATTATTTCTCTTTTTTATTTTCTGGAAGAGTTCACACTGAAGAATCAGTGCTTTACCCTAGCAGGGTATCTAGGCATTTTGCTATTGATTATACTGACTGTTTTTCTGTGGCAGCGTCAGTGTCAGTTGGCCGGGTAAATAGCTCAGAGAATGGGACAGAGCCTGTCTCCTCTTCTCTGCTAGGGGTGCTCGGGAGGAGCGGTTCTGGGAGCCCCAGCTACTGTCTCTCTCCTCGGAGTCTGTTCACTTACCGGATCGCTGGCAGCGGTTCCTTGTGGAGTTGGGAGCACTTCAGCCTAACCGGCATATAATTCAGGTATTGCTTGTGAAGTTTTTACTCAGTGCGCATCTGCTCCGGGGGCTGTTCGCTCGGTCCGCGGTATGCAGGAGAGCAAAGGGGATTCGCAGCATCAGTTTTTAACGCTGCAGCCGTCAGGAGAAAGCGCGGGAACGGCGGCCATCTTAGGAGGGCCTTCCGTTTCAGCAACTCCTCTTCCTAAGGCAGGCAAACGCAAGGCGAAGTCTCGTCATGGCGCAGAAGGTACTGCACAGCCTGTGCTGCCAGCGGTTTCAGAAGCGCTCGATCCTCTGCTTTCAGCAGAGTTTATTCTAGCGTTTCATAGAGCTTATTTAATGAAGAAAGCTCAGGCTTCTCTGCCACTTTTGTCAGACTTTCCACAGCTGGCTCAGACAGAGGTCTCTAGCTGGTCTGATCCCGGAGAAGGGGTTACCTCTTTGTCAGCATTTAAAGAGTCTAAATTAGATACCGTTTCTCTGGGAGCTGAGGCTTTAGGGCCTGAAGAAGGGGAGCTTCTCTCAGAGCAGGGTTTGGACTCCTGGCCCGCAGACTTAGAGGAAGGAGAGTTAGGTCCTGAGGATGATCCCAATATTTTTAGAGTTTTTAGAAAAGAGGAGTTGCCAGCCCTGATTGCGCAGTCCCTTACAGCTCTCAGTATCGTTCCTCCGGTAGTTCAATAGGAACCTTTGGAGGATCCCTTGTTGCAGGGTTTCAAAACCGAACAGAGATGTTTTCCTCTACATAGGGTGATCAAACAGATGATAGAATCTGAATGGGAATGTCCTGAGGCTTCCTTGAGAGGGGCTAGGGCTATGGCACGGTTGTATCCTATGCCCCAGGAGGAAAAAGAACTCCTTTGTATGCCTAAGGTAGATGCTCTGGTTTCGGCGGTCACCAAGAAAACTACCATACCCGTAGAGGGGGCTACGGCCCTTAAAGATATGCAAGATCGTCGGTTAGAGGGGCTGTTGAAACAGGCCTTTGATGCCAGTGCTCTGGCGCTACAAGCGTCCGTCTGTGGGGCATATGTGTCCAGAGCTGCGATTAGGTGGGGTCAGCTGGCCTCTAGTCCGAAGGATGAAGTGTCTCCTTCTGGGGAGAGGGCGAAGCTGGAATCGGCGGCGGCGTATTTGGCGGATGCCTTTTACGATTTGATTCGCATTTCCGCGAAGGCTATGGCTTCCATGGTTGCCGCTCGTCGCTTTCTTTGGTTACGGAATTGGGCGGCGGATTCCTCCTCCAAGGCCCGTCTCAGTAAACTCCCATATAAAGGTAAGCTTCTTTTTGGGGAGGCGCTAGAGAAAATTGTTAACGATTTAGGGGACTCCAAAGGAGGGCGTTTGCCCGAGGACCGTCCTAAATCAGCTAAGCAAGGCTCCTTTATTAGGGGTCAAGGGCGTGAGTTTCGCCGTTTTCGGGGAGCCCGCTTTGCTCCCTATCAGCGATGTCGCTTTCTGTCCCGGGGGCAGTCCTTTCGGGGCGCTAGAGGCGCCAGTAGAGGCTACTTTGGAGCTCCTCCAGCTTCCCTTAAAAAGCCGCAATGAAGCGAGGCCGGCCCAAGCGGAGCTTCCAGTAGGAGGTCGGTTACAGGAGTTTCTTTCCGCTTGGGTCGCCATTACTACCGACAAGTGGGTACTGCAGATTATTCGCAAGGGATATGCTCTCGAGTTCAATTGTCATCTAGCCGACGCATTCGTTTTTCTCTCCGTGCGGTCCGCTCGCCAAGCGGAGGGCGATCCACGACACGTTGCAGCGGTTGTTGCAACTCCGCACCGTGGTTCCAGTTCCGTTAGGCCAGTGTGGCTTCGGTCGATACTCGATTTATTTTGCGGTACCCAAAAAGGAAGGCTCTTTTCGGCCCGTTTTGAATTTAAAGCATGTGAACCGCTGTTTGCGTGTCTCTCACTTTCGAATGGAAACATTGAGATCGGTGATCCGTTCAGTAAGGCTGGGGGAGTTCCTCTCCTCCATAGACTTGACGGAGGCCTATCTGCATATTCCTATCAAACCAGATCATCAGCGATTTCTTCGATTCGCGGTTCCCATGGGTCATTTTCAGTTTCGGGCCTTGCCGTTCGGTCTCGCGACAGCGCCGCACACTTTCACCAAGGTGATGGTGGTGGTGGCGGTGGCTCTGCGCAGGGACGGCATTCAGGTTCATCCTTATCTGGACGACTGATTGATTCGAGCGGCTTCACGAGAGGAGTTGCTGAGAGCGACCGCTCGGGTAATTTCCTGTTTGGAGAGTCTCGGATGGGTTGTGAATCAGGCCAAAAGTCATCTGGAGCCGGTACAACAGCTGACTTATCTCGGGGCCTTCTTCAACACGGACCGAGGTCTGGTTTTATTACCTCCAGACCGGGTTCGGAAGCTTCTCGCTCACGTGTCGAGTTTCTTGCTTGCACGGGCGCCGACAGCTTGGAAGTACTTGCAGTTACTGGGGCTAATGGCGGCGGCCTTGGATTTGGTACCGTGGGCCAGAGCGCACATGCGGCCGCTCCAACAGGCTCTACTTTCGCGATGGTCTCCGCAACGTCATCCCCTTTCTCGTCGCTTGAGTTGTCCCGATCATGTCAGGGTCAGTCTTCAGTGGTGGTTGGTTCTGGAACATCTTCAGGCGGGGGTTCCCCTAGCGCTGCCGGACTGGGTTTTGGTAACTACCGATGCCAGTCTGTCCGGTTGGGGAGCACATTGTTTGACTCACATAGCGCAGGGCTCTTGGACAGCGGAAGAGAGTCTGTGGTCCATCAATCGCCTGGAACTGAGAACGGTACATCTGGCGCTGTTAGCGTTTGCAAGTCTTCTGGAGGGGAAGCCGGTGCGCATCTTCTCCGACAACTTAGTGACGGTCTCATACATAAATCGCCAAGGTGGGACAGGCAGTCTTCTTCTTCTGGAGGAGAGTCAGCGCTTGTTTCACTGGGCGGAATTGCACCTCACGGCGCTTTCGGCAGCTCATGTGGCAGGAAAGGACAATGTACAAGCGGACTATCTCAGTCGACATGTCCTCGATCCCGGAGAGTGGGAGCTCAATGCCAAAGTGTTTCACGAGCTCAAAGTACGTTGGGGTCAACCGGTAGTGGACCTGATGGCAACTCTGGGCAATGCAAAGGCGGCTCGCTTTTACAGCAGGCGCAGGGAGCATATGTCAGAGGGTCTCGACGGTCTAGTTCAGCCCTGGCCATTGGAGCAACTTGTCAGACGGCTGCCTGGGTGAGAATCTTCACAGTCTTGGCAATGCATATATCTATATGATTTGCAAGGTATTGTGGGCAATGTAGTTCATTCACACAAGACACAGCTGCTGACAATAATTTAGTTGTGCTCTTGGGTAAAGCCAATAAGATATTTATTTATGGGGTTATTTCTCCCAACACAGATATGCTTGGTAGCACATAAAATCAGGTTACTTGCTTTCAGTGTTAACTTGGAAAAACAAAGTCAAAATCAGGAAAACAACAAATGAAAAGCCACAAAGCAAGAAAAAAACTGTTCTTTTCAGGTTAACTTCTGATTACTTCCCACATAGATTCAGAAGTGATTCTCTCCTAGCTCACAAGCAATTAGGTAAGGCTTAAATGCTAGCAGTTATCCAGCTGAAACCCCTTAGCTGGCTTGCTTTCTACTGTGTGGGTCAAATCCTGCTTCAGGAGCTTTTCTGAGTAGATTAAAGAACAAGTTTATATTTCTTTGTGATGGTTGCTGTACTTTATAACAGAAAGTTACCAACGGAGTTTAGATAGAGAGCAGTCCATATAAATAGGATCTTCATCTGCAATCATTCCCCCATCTTCAACAAGCATAGGTTCAATATCATGGATTGGCACAGATGAATCTCTCAATGGAGCACTTTCAGGAGAATACTTGTTTCCCTGCTGTCTTTCAAGGTTATAGCTAGGGCATAGATCAGTGTTCATACCTGAGCTTCCATTGCTGCTAGAGTTCCTCTCTATATAGCCTGGCCAGTATGTAGTCCAGTTCTTATGTCCAGCCTTCCAATCCAGATCCCTGGACACTGGATCTCTCTTCACATACCTTCTGGCACGGGTCTTAGGGTCCCTTCCACGTGCAGCCGTCTCCCTCACAGGTAGCGTCTGGAGATTCCTAGCTCTGCAGCGCCATTCCTCTGGCTTTCCCCAGTCCAATGGTGTATGCTGGCCCTTGGAATACCTCCCAGTATACGTACTGCTTTGGACTCTTCTAGACCTCTCAAAGGCTTTCCTCCTCTTTCTTCCAGAGGGTCTCTTTCCCTCTCTGTCCGTCCGGTTTGGCTTCTGCTTCTGATGATCCTTCTCTGGATATCCAAGGTGATCATAAAGATGGTCATCTGTAGAATAAACTCTACTCTTATTCTGCTTAGATGAGTGCTCCTCCCTAACACAGCGCAGCTGTGCTGAATCAGGCCTTGCCCTTTGAGATGAGTGTTCCATCCTAGCACAGCGCAGCTGTGCTGAATCAAGCCCTGCCCTTTGCAATGAGTGCTTGGGGATTACCTCATAGCCCTTTTGATTGAACACACGTTTTCTCACTTCAGCTCCTCTCATGGCTGTTGGAAACCTGGTGCATTCTGGGACTGGTAGTCTTTTATGGCAAAATTCTGTTTTCTCATTTCTACCAGCACTGACAGGTTGCTTGTTCAGAGACACTTCACCTTTTCTATAGCCCCTTCCTGAGCTATGATAAGCTTCCTTATCACATACCCCCCTGCTTAAGTTATTACGGACTGGTGTAACTGGTGAAACTTCTTTCCTACAGTCCGAAATACCTACGAGAGTGTTCTCTTTTTGAAGCTCACTTACTTCCTGACTGGCTTCAGGGTCATTATTATTTACAGGCCTCTCCTTCCAAGACTTAAGTACATTAATATGGTAGGTCTACCTACGCCCTCTTGCATTTTCTACCATATAAGATACTGGGCTTACTTGTTTAACAACCTTCCATGGCCCTTTCCACTGTACTTCAAATTTTGGGGCTGTACCTGCTACTTGAACCAAAACCTTTCCACCAATGCTTAATTGGCGGCTTTTGGCCTTCCTATCATACCACCCTTTCTGGTGCACTTGACTGTCCTGCAGGTTCCTCTCAGCAACCTGTGACGTCCTTTTCAAACGTGCTCTCAAGTCACGTAGAAACAGTGGCACCTCCTGACTTCCTGGTTCAGGATCAATCCATTGTTCCCTCAAAATGTCTAACAAACCCCGTGGAGCCCTACCATACATCAATTCATAGGGAGTTACACCTAGGGACACCTGAATTCTTTCCCTGCAGGCATATAAGGCAAAGGGCAATAACATATCCCATTCTTTTACCTCTCCTGCTAACCCCCTTCTCAACATTTGTTTGAGAGTTTGGTTGAATCTCTCCACCAAACCGTTTGATTGTGGATGGTAGGCTGAGGTTTTCACGTGATGAATGCCAAAGGCATCCCAGACCTGGGCCAAATATTTGGATACAAAATTGGACCCTCGGTCAGTTAACACCTCTCTTGGGAATCCCACTTCACAAAACAATTTTACTAGCTCTAAAGCTATTGTTTTTGCAGAAACATTCCTCAATGGTATGGCCCAGGGAAACCTTGTTGCCTGATCTACCATAACTAGGATGTATTGGAAACCTCGGGGCGTTTTGACTAATGGGCCTACAATATCCATGGCAATGCGACCAATTGGGTCTGTGATAATTGGCATGGGAATCAATGGCACCACCGGTGGGTGAGCCGCTGTAACTCGCTGACACGCTGGACATGCAGCACAAAACTGGGCAGTTTCTTTGAAAATACCTGGCCAGTAAAAACGCATAAGTATTTGATCCAGCGTTCCTTGCATCCCTTTATGACCTCCCACTGGATGATCATGTGCTAGTCTAAGTACTAGCCCTTTGAAAGTTGTGGGTACCACCAATTGTTTACGTATGGTCCCATTTCTGGGGTCCTGACTCTCTCTATATAATATTTCATTATCTAGTCTGAATCTGGGCAATTCCTCCCTGACCTCCTGAGCATACTTAAAAGCTCAGGTGAGAGCTTGATCAGCTCGCTGCTCTTGTGGAAAGTTAGGAAACTTTGCCACTAACTCAGCTGGCACCCAGGGTAAACTTTGACCAGCTAACATCTCAGCCCTACCCTGTGCTCTGCAAAGTCTCTCACGCCGCTTTTGTGCTTTCAACTTTCTTACTTTACCAGATGATGGGGTTATTAAATCATCATGAGAGGTTAAGTCTCCTAATAACTCTGCCTGCTCCCCCTCCTCCTGGCTCTCTACCTTAGCCTGCGAGCGGGTGGATACAAGGCCCCTCTTATTACCCATAGTTTGGCCTTCTGGAAGCTGAACCATCTTTTTAGCTAGGGACTGAGGACTTCCAAAGAAAGGCCCGGGAGCTATTTCCATTATTAAACCTTCTCCCTCCTTCTTTCCTAGCCCTTCCACTAGACCCTGCTTAAATCTTGGCCAGTCTCTTCCTAGAACCAAATCAAAGGGTAGCCTAGGCACCACTGCTAACAGGACTTCCTCTTGTTCCCCCAGGCACTTAACCTTTAGCCTATAGGTGGGATATGATGTTGCAGCACCATGAATGCATCTGATGTGAACTTGGCTTTCAGGGGTTTTAGGCACAAATCCTTCTTGGGCCTCTATCCTCAACCAACGCCTTATGACATCATACTCTGGTCTGCCCCAGAGTCTAACAAAGCATTTGTGGTAATTCCTTGCACATCAACCATCAAAAGAAATCCTTCTTTGGGCTGTTTTAAATCCACCCCCATTAAGCTAGTGTGTGTCTGGCATCTCTTTTCTAAATGTCCCCATTTTCCACATTTTCCACATTTGAAACATTTCATTCTATTCCACTGTGTCATCTGGTTTGATACAGTACATTCATTTTCAGAAACATTTTTAATTATTTTCTTTTCTGATACAGCACATCTTGCCTCAGCACCAATCTTCAGAGGGCCACCCATTCTATGGCAAGCCTGCGTGGCTTCCAAGAATCTCTCTGCCAGCATGGTTGCCTCTCCAAGATTTTGGCAATTTTGCTGTATAAGGAAAGTGTGCAAATCTTTAGACACCCCAGACATAAATTGCTCAAGCATTATAATGTCTAATAACATTTCTACCGTCTTTTGCTCAGGCTCCAACCATTTTACAGCTAAACCTCTGATTCTCTGACTCAGAGCCCTGGGTGTTTCACCCACTCTCAATGTAGTAGCTCTAAACATTCGCCTATACTCTGAAATAGACAACCCTAGGCGATCTCTAATAGCAGCCTTTACATCCTTATAATTCAAAGCCTGGGCTGCTGGAATTGCTCTGTAAGCTGCAAGCGCCTCTCCAGTTAATGAGGCTGCCAGCCTTACTGCCCACTGGGTCTCTGGCCATGCTAATGCTTGTGCCACTCTTTCAAAAGACTCTAGAAAATCATCAACATTATCATCTGGAGTTAGCTTCCCAAAACTAAATGCCCCAATCCCTTGATTGAGTCCCACACTGTCCACATGTGGTGTACCAGTATTTACTGCTGGTCTTGCATCAGTTCCACTTTGGTTCTGCAGCTGAACTAGGGCTTGCACCAGATCAAGCACTGGCTTCTGCTGGTCCATTAAGGCTTTCATAGCAGTGTCCTGAGCCTGCTGTGCTAGTTCCTGTTGCCTGCTGAACTGGGCTGCCATCCAATCAGCTAGTTCCCTTGGATCCATCTTGATCTCTGCAAGAAACAAAGAAAAAAAAAACCAAAGTGCACCACCTTCCAAACAGTTGTGGTTTTTTTTCTACTTTTTTTTTTTCAATTACCCCTGTGCCTTACTCCCATCCACCACTAGACATGCCCAGGTACTTATTACCTTGTCTCAGTGATGAATCCAGCTCTGCACAGGGTCTTTTCCTCCTGGGACAGGTTCCTGGAACAACCACTTCTCCTCCAAAGTGCAGTTGAGGGAAAATCTTTTTTTTCCAGCTTTAAACTTGAACTTTAGTTGTAATCCTCAGCAAGTAAATCCCCTTTGTGCAAAAGCAATCCGAAAAACTACGCCATTTGTCAGACGGCTGCCTGGGTGAGAATCTTCACAGTCTTGGCAATGCATATATCTATATGATTTGCAAGGTATTGTGGGCAATGTAGTTCATTCACACCAGACACAGCTGCTGACAATAATTTAGTTGTGCTCTTGGGTAAAGCCAATAAGATATTTATTTATGGGGTTATTTCTCCCAACACAGATATGCTTGGTAGCACATAAAATCAGGTTACTTGCTTTCAGTGTTAACTTGGAAAAACAAAGTCAAAATCAGGAAAACAACAAATGAAAAGCCACAAAGCAAGAAAAAAACTGTTCTTTTCAGGTTAACTTCTGATTACTTCCCACATAGATTCAGAAGTGATTCTCTCCTAGCTCACAAGCAATTAGGTAAGGCTTAATTGCTAGCAGTTATCCAGCTGAAACCCCTTAGCTGGCTTGCTTTCTACTGTGTGGGTCAAATCCTGCTTCAGGAGCTTTTCTGAGTAGATTAAAGAACAAGTTTATATTTCTTTGTGATGGTTGCTGTACTTTATAACAGAAAGTTACCAACGGAGTTTAGATAGAGAGCAGTCCATATAAATAGGATCTTCATCTGCAATCATTCCCCCATCTTCAACAAGCATAGGTTCAATATCATGGATTGGCACAGATGAATCTCTCAATGGAGCACTTTCAGGAGAATACTTGTTTCCCTGCTGTCTTTCAAGGTTATAGCTAAGGCATAGATCAGTGTTCATACCTGAGCTTCCATTGCTGCTAGAGTTCCTCTCTATATAGCCTGGCCAGTATGTAGTCCAGTTCTTATGTCCAGCCTTCCAATCCAGATCCCTGGACACTGGATCTCTCTTCACATACCTTCTGGCACGGGTCTTAGGGTCCCTTCCACGTGCAGCCGTCTCCCTCACAGGTAGCGTCTGGAGATTCCTAGCTCTGCAGCACCATTCCTCTGGCTTTCCCCAGTCCAATGGTGTATGCTGGCCCTTGGAATACCTCCCAGTATACGTACTGCTTTGGACTCTTCTAGACCTCTCAAAGGCTTTCCTCCTCTTTCTTCCAGAGGGTCTCTTTCCCTCTCTGTCCGTCCGGTTTGGCTTCTGCTTCTGATGATCCTTCTCTGGATATCCAAGGTGATCATAAAGATGGTCATCTGTAGAATAAACTCTACTCTTATTCTGCTTAGATGAGTGCTCCTCCCTAACACAGCGCAGCTGTGCTGAATCAGGCCTTGCCCTTTGAGATGAGTGTTCCATCCTAGCACAGCGCAGCTGTGCTGAATCAAGCCCTGCCCTTTGCAATGAGTGCTTGGGGATTACCTCATAGCCCTTTTGATTGAACACACGTTTTCTCACTTCAGCTCCTCTCATGGCTGTTGGAAACCTGGTGCATTCTGGGACTGGTAGTCTTTTATGGCAAAATTCTGTTTTCTCATTTCTACCAGCACTGACAGGTTGCTTGTTCAGAGACACTTCATCTTTACTATAGGCCCTTCCTGAGCTATGATAAGCTTCCTTATCACAAACTTCTGTATGTGTTTCCTCTGTGGCCCTTGGTGGGCCGAGTCGTTCAGCGAGCCGTTCAGCACGAGGGTCTGCTGATTCTTATTGCTCCAGATTGGCCCAGGCGCCCTTGGTATGCCGATCTAATGCGCCTCCTTGTGGCTCCACCGTGGAGGTTGCCCGCTCAGGCCGACTTACTGCATCAGGGGCCCATTTGGATGCCCCAGGCGGATCGATTCTTGCTTACGGCATGGCTCTTGAAAGGCGGCGGTTGCGCTGCAAAGGCTATTCAGAATCAGTAATCAACACCTTGTTGCAGTCACGTCGACAGTCCACATCGTTGGCGTACATTCGTGTGTGGCGCGTTTTTGAGGCGTGGTGTGCAGAACGCCGTTTGAGGGCTCGCCTGTCTTCCATTCCAGATATTCTCGCGTTTCTTCAATGCGGGCTTGAGAAAGGTCTTGCTCTGAGCACCTTAAAGGTGCAATTAGCGGCCCTGGCAGTTTTTCGAGGGCCGGTTCGTGGACTACGTCTTTCGTTACATCCGGATGATCTATGTTTTCTTAGAGCGGCTAAGCAACTTCGGCCTCCGTTTCCTCAAGTTATTCCTCCTTGGGATTTGAACCTGGTGTTAGGGGTCTTGACAGAGTCTCCCTTTGAGCCTCGTTCCTGAGGTTCGCTGCGGGAGTTATCCTGGAAGACGGCTTTTTTGGTGGCCTTGTGTTCTGCTAGACGCATTTCAGATCTGCAGGCTCTTTCGTGCCATCCACCCTTTCTTCAGTTTTCTGCGGAAAAAGTGGTCTTGCGTCCAGTACCGTCCTTTCTACCTAAAGTGCTGTCTGCATTTCATGTGAATCAACCGGTCTCGCTACCCACCTTCGTGGATTCGGGGGAAGGTTCTTTCGATCGTTCTCTGCGGAAATTGGATATGGGGCGAGTGCTCCGTAGATATCTTCGGGAGACCGAGCCATTTCGTAAGACTGATCGGTTGTTTGTGTTGTTTGGAGGGCCGTCCAAGGGACAAGCTGCCTCCAAGGCCTCCATTGCACGTTGGGTAAAGCATGCGATTCGGGTCGCGTATGAAGCCAGAGGCAAACCGATTCCTGTAGGTCTTCGGGCTCATTCTACCAGGGGTCAAGCTACCTCGTGGGCAGAATCGGCCTTGGTTCCGCCGGTAGATATTTGTTGTGCGGCGTCCTGGTCTTCTCTCCATGCCTTTTCACGTCATTATAGGTTGGATGTGCTTGCTTGGCAAGATGCGTGTGTGGGGGCTTCAGCGGTGATAGCGGTGCTCACAGGTCCCTCCCAGGGTTAGCTACTGCTTTGGTACTACCCATCTGTTCTGGATTGGCCCGGAGAGACGAATAGGAAGGAGAAATTAGGCCTTACCTGCTAATTGTCTTTCCTTGAGTTCTCTCCGGGCCAGTCCAGAACCCACCCTATGAGTGTTATCCGTTTTTTGCTCTCAGTTTTTCTCGAGTTTCATCCATGACGGATCTTCCTATCAGTGATTCAAGAGTTGGAAGTTGTCTTCATGGTTCTTAATTACGCATTCTAAAAAAAAAAAAAAAAAAAAAAAATTTTTCTAAACAGCAAATGTTTTTAGATAACATGTTAGCCTTTCCTTTGGCTATTGTCGCTGTCAAGTGCTTTGGTGCTCAAGCACGGCGCACGATCATATACCTTCTGTGTGACTCTTCTGCTATCTCTTCTTCTTTGTTGTTGTTTTGCTACATGGAGACTGTCTTCTGTTACCAGGGGAGAGATGGGTAACCTAGCAACAAGAATCAGTATTCCGTCCTCAGCTGCTAGAGGAGGGAGATTTGACTACCCATCTGTTCTGGACTGGCCCGGAGAGAACTCAAGGAAAGACAATTAGCAGGTAAGGCCTAATTTCTCCTTTCCCTACCTTTAAGTCGCTGTAAGTACCTTCACTGACTTTGAAAGTTTCTCTTCTCCTCCATGGAGAACTCAGCTCCTCTGTACCAGCACAATGCGTAACTGACAGTTTCCATCTCACCTCCATTTTTGGCGATTTAGGGTTCGTCAGGATTTGAATTTTTAAGTTGCTGGCAGCACTCCTTGCCTCTCCCCCAGCAAGTTCGCTGCATTTTTAAGATTTTTAGAGCTTAGGAAACTTTTATTTTGCAGTTTTTCTGTGCCAGTGGCCATTTTGAAAATCGGGAGAGATTTCTCTTCAGTGTGATTTTGGCGGGAGCAGCTCTGGGCAGCCATTTCAAAGCATTTAAACATGCTGTGAAGGCACAGGGAGTTTCAAAATCCCTTTTCTTTGAAGAGTCTTCTGTTTCCCTAAGCCTACCTTGATTTTTGTTAAAAAAAAAAAAGGTTTAAGCCTGTGCAATGCCTGTTTCTCTGCACAAGTGTATTGTATGTAATAAGAAGCAGAAAGAGTTAATAGATCGCTTGTGTTCCAACTGTATGCTGCATCCAGGAGAATCTTCTTCCTCCATACCCATTGCGCTGCCAGCTAGGAACATCAGCGCCTTAACTCCTCCCTCCTTAGAGCCCCTGCAGCCGGGTCTACCTGCAGAAAGGACTCAGTCAGCTCCCATTTTGCTTTCACAGCCGCTGGAAGCCACATCAGCTTCGGCTGACAGTGAGTTCCTGACGCTCTTCCGCCAGGCATGGCACCTGTGGCGTTCAGAGTCTTTTGGTATACCTCCAGCACCTGCTTCGGTAGCAGACAAGGATATGGCGGGGTCTCGCAAGCGGTCCCAAAAGACCTCAGACCTTAAAGCAGTACGTCCTCCCGGGAACGTTGCATGTGGCTTGCGGGACACTGCGGACATTCAAGAAGACTTTAAATCTTCGGAAGTGAGCACTGTATTCTCCGTCTGATTCTTCGCTGACAGTTCAAGAGGACTCTCAAGATATCAGACTTTTTTGAAAAGAGGAGTTGCTGGCCCTAATCACACAGGTGATAGAGTCACTACGCCTAGCCGACACGCCTGATCCTCAGAGTTCTCAAACCATTTTGCAACCGGATCCCATTTTACAGGGCATTCGTAAGCCTTCCAAAGCTTTTTCTTTTCCAGCCGAGTTACAGCAAATGGTATCTCGAGAGTGGGACTCTCCAGAGTCATCTCTACATACGGCACGGTATTGGTCGGTTATACCCTTGGTCTCCCTCTGACTTGGACCGTTGGCTGACATACCTGAAAGTTGATGCATTAGTGACTGGGGTCACCAAGCATACCACAATTCCAGTTGAGGGCGGAGTGGCACTCCGCGACCAGCAAGACCGGAAAGTCGAGAGTCTGCTAAAGACGGGTTTTTCGTCATCCGCTCTTTCCCTTCAAGCAGCGGTGTGTGGAGGTCTAGCGGCGCGGGCCTCCCTTTGATGGATTCAGCAGCTTCCAGACGATCCCGAGTTGGCTCGTTTAGAATCCATCGCTGCATTCCTGGCAGATGCCTTCTATGATCTCTTGTGGCTGTAGGCTCGCTCCGTAGCAGCGGTGACAGTGGCTCGGAGATGGCTCTGGCTGCGTCAATGGGTAGCGGATGTTGCTTCTAAGTCGCGGCTGTCAAAACTTCCTTTTAAAGGGAGACTTTGCTTTGGCGAAGATCTCGATAAACTGGTAAAAGATCTGGGGGAGGTGAAACCGCAACGCTTGCCAGAGGACAAGTCAAAAGCATTCTCCCGTCACAGGTCTCGGTCCCAAGGCTTTCGACGATTTTCTAAAACTCGCAACTCTCAGAGATACAGATCCTTTAAGCCAAGTACTTCTTCCACTCCTACCAATCGCTTCGGACAAAGATCGCAGTCCTTTCAGGGTGCCCTCAAAGGAACTGACTCCTATTCAGGCCTAGCGAAGTTTACGGGAACCTCCCGTCCTTCCTGCTGACGTGACGAGACACCCATTCGAGATGCCTCCACCTGTTGGGGGGCGGTTGGCTCCTTTTTCTCGGCAGTGGGCATGCATAACTTCAGATCAATGGGTCCTCGACATAGTTTCTCACGGCTATTCTCTCGAATGTTGCCGACCCATTCACGATGCCTTCCTGGTCTCTCCAGGACGCTTGGCGGAAAAACGAGTGGCCATTCAAACTACCATTCAGAAGCTTCTCTCCTTAAAAGCCATTTGCCCAGTCCCTCTGTTAGAAAGAGGGCTAGGCCGTTATTCCGTCTATTTTGTGGTGCCCAAGAAAGATGGCTCTTTTCGTCCAATTTTGGACCTCAAAGGCGTAAATCGCAGCCTTCGAGTACCACACTTCCGGATGGAGACCCTACGGTCAGTCCTTCACTCAGTACGCCGGGGAGAGTTTTTAGCATCCTTGGATCTAGCAGAAGCATATTTTCATATTCCCATTTGAGAAGACCACCAGCACTTCCTGCGTTTTTCAGTCCTCGGCCAGCATTTGCAGTTTTGGGCAATGCCCTTTGGCTTAGCCTCGGCACCTCGAGCCTTCTTAAAGGTGATGGTGGTTGTGGCGGCAGCCTTATGCAAGCAGGGAATCAGAGTACACCCATACTTGGATGATTGGCTCATTCGTGCGGACTCCCTTCCAGATGCTCGCAAAAATGTTTCCACAGTAGTGGCCTTCCTAGAGCAGCTCGGTTGGGTGATCAACCGCACCAATACTTGCCTCCATCTGTCTCAAGAGATCGAATTTCTCGCATCATGCTTGAATACCTCTCAAGGGCGTTTATTCCTGACTCAAGCCCATTTCCTAAAGCTGGCTTCTCAGCTTCAAAGGTTTTTGGCCCAAAGAGCCCCCCAGAAATGGGATTACCCCCAAGTCCTTGGATCCATGGCCGCCACCATCGAGCTCGTGCCTTGGGCAAAGGCTCACATGCGCGGTCTACAGGCTGCTCTGCTTTCCAGATGGTCCCCAGTGACAGAAGACTACCAGACCTGTCTCCCGTTACAGCTGCAGGTCTGGCGCAGTCTACAGTGGTGGCTTGCATCTCACAATCTCCTCAGGGGAGTACCGTTGGAAAACCCACGCTGGATCTTGTTGACAACTGATGCCAGTCTGTCCGGATGAGGAGCGCACTGTCGCACTCACTCAGCACAAGGAACTTGGACGACATGCGAGGCGTGATGGACGATCAACAGGCTCGAAGTGAGAGCAGCTCGATTTGCCTTACTGAAGTTTCACTGGTTCCTACAGGGACAAGCGCTTCGGATCCTATGCAACAGTGCCACTGCAGTGTCCTACCTCAAACGCCAGGGCGGCACCAAGTGCACAGGGGTATCGAAGGAGATGTCTCTTCTCTTCCCTTGGGCGGAAAGGAACCTTCAGGCTCTCTCAGCACAGTATATAGCAGGGACCAGCAACATGAAGGCGGATTTTCTAAGCCGACACACTCTCGATCCCGGCGAATGGGAACTGGCCCCACAAGCATTCCAGACAATAGTTCAGAAGTGGGGGCAGCCGAACGTAGATCTCATGGTGTCAGCCACGAATGCGAAGGTTCCAATCTTCAGTCGCTGGAGGGAACACAGATCTCAAGGCATAGATGCCTTGGCGCAGCCATTGTCGAAACACCAGTTACTCTATGTATTCCCACCTTGGCCAATGATCAGAAGAGTCCTGCAACGGATCAGGGAACACCAGGGCCCAATAATCTTAGTGACCCTGGACTGGCCCCGAAGACCATGGTATGCCACTCTCATAAGACTATCTCGAGTCCCTCCTCTGCGACTACAAGCTCCCTTCAGACTTCTCAGGCACGGACCTATCTCGATGGAAGATCCAACTCCCTACTTGCTTACGGCTTGGCTCTTGAATGCTGTAGATTAGTCCATAAGGGTTACTCTTCCAAGGTAGTGTCGACTCTCCTCAACGCTCGCCGTTTGTCTACGTCGTTAGCATATGCTAGGTTGTGGCGAGTGTTTGAGTCCTGATGTACTCAACATCATCTTTCTCATTGGAGTACCAGACATTCTTGCCTTTCTTCAAGAGGGCCTCGACAAAGGCTTAGCTCTTGGCACTCTACAGGTACACATTTCAGCGCTGACGTGTTATAGGGAACCAATTTGCAGTCGTTCTCTTGCGTCCTACTCCGATGTGTCACATTTTCTTAAAGGAGTCAAGCTTCCATGTCCTCCAGTCCATCCAGTTGTCCCTGCTTGGGACCTTGTCTTGGTAGTACAGGCTTTGATGTCTATGTCCTTCGAGCCTCTAAAGGAAGTTCCCTTAACGGATTTAAGACGGTTTTCTTAGTGGCTATAACTTCGGCTCGTCGCATTTCGGAACTGCAGGCCCTCTCTTGCAGGGATCCGTATTTGTCATTCTCCGCAGAGGGAGTATCCCTTTGCACTGTTCCCTCATTCTTGCCTAAGGTGATTACTCCTTTTCATGTCAATCAGCCTCTTTTGTTGCCTGCCTTTTCTAAGGAACAATGTTCCGGACGTTCCAAGAATCTCCGGGCAGTTGATCTCAAAAGGATTCTCCTTTGCTATCTCAAAGTCACCAATTCTTTTCGCAAGACCGACCATCTTTTTGTGCTTTTTGCGGGACCGCGCCGAGGTATGGCAGCTTCAAAATCTACTATCCCCTGATGGATACGCCTTACCATTGAATCAGCCTATATTCTGCAAGGCAAGCCAGTGCCTGCTGGTCTTCGTGCACACTCGACTCGAGCTCAAGCTACGTCTTGGGCCGAGCGATCACACGTAGTCTCTCTTGATATTTGTCGAGCGGCAACCTGATCTTTCTTGTTTACTTTTGTCCAGCATTATCGCTTGGACGTTCAGGCACGTGAGGACAGTCGTTTTGGGGCTAGTGTGCTGTCAGCAGCTCTCTCTGCCCACCCTGGGGTTCATTAGCTTGGGTACTTCCCGCTTGTCTGGACTGGTCTAATAGTATGAACTGGAAGGAGAAATTTCACTTACCGTTAATTTACTTTCCTGGAATACTGCTAGACCAGTCCAGAACCCACCCCATTATCAGTGTCACGACTGCTGGTGCAGAGGAGCTGACGTTCTTCTTACTTCAGACACAAGCAATTACATATTCCGGAGAAAAGTCCACAACAGTGGATTTCAGAGTTTTTCTCCAAGGAATGATCCTTCTCGACCCTTCCTGGTTCGAGTTGAGGGTTTTAATTGAATTAGTTGTTACCTGTACATAGTTGAGTTGGTTAGTCAAGTTTTCTCCTTATGTTGGTGCTTGTTAAAAGAATACTGACTAGGTCCTATAAGGGCACTCCTATGTCACGCAGAGCCCAACCAATCACAGCTCTGGAGTGTTTTTTCTCTATCTCCAACATCTGCTAGCAGGGGGACAGAACCTGCTTGTCTGGACTGGTCTAGCAGTATTCCAGGAAAGGAAATTAACGGTAAGTGAAATTTCTCCATCTCTATTGTCTCCAGTGGGAGACTATTCTACACATCTACCACTCTTTCTGTAAAGAAATACTTCCGCATATTACTCCTGAATCTATCTCCTTTCACTCTTATCCTATGCCTCCTCGTTGCAGAGCTTACTTTCAATCAAAAGAGGTTCTCTTGTGCATTTATGCCATGGAGGTATTTAAACATCTCTATCATATCTCCTCTATCCCGCCTTTCCTCTAACATATACATATTAAGATCTTTCTCTGTCCCCATATGATGGTCTATAATTAACACCAATGACCATTTTATTAGCCACCCTCTGCACCAATTCCATCCAATTTATATCCTTTTGAAGGTGTTGTCTCCAGAATTGCATACAATGCTCCAAATGAGGTTGTACCAGAGGCTTATAGAGAGGCACTATCACCTCCTTTTCTCCGGGAACAAGCAGGAAGTCAGTTCTCACATATGGGTGACATCAGCGCTGACAGAGCCTGCATGGAGCAAATTCCAGCTTTTAAAGAAAGCCTTTGGGATTGCTACCACGCATGTGTGGTCCCCTTCCTGCCCAAGGGTGCTATCTTGCTCAGTCTCCTTTTTTCCGCTGAGTCCACCAGACGTCGTCTGTTTTTCTTCCAGAAAAAGTTGATTTTTTCGAGTTTTTCGCTCGTCTCCGGTGTTGCGCTGGTACCTTTCCCGCCCCGACCTTGGTGCTTTGGTATCAGGTCGATTCCTTTTTACTTAAGTTTTATTTTTCTTTTGGGTGTTTTCACACCCTTTTTTCTTCGCTGGCAGACCGAAGGGTCTTCGATCTTGCTGGGATTCTTTTTCCCCCCATGGCTACCAGCGGGTTCAAAAAGTGTGATCGGTGTGGTAAGATTATGTCCCTAAACGACACACATGAGGCCTTGACCCCTCAGGAGGAGCACTCTGAACCCGAGCATCGTCATGGGTCCTCAGAGAGGGGGTCTCCCTCAAGGGAATCGAAGAGGAAGAAGACGCCCTCGAAGGCAGCGTTGTTGGATGGCTTTGATCGGCTGGGATCCTCCCGGGCCCAGTCGCAGAGCCCCGAGCGTCCACTCAAGATATCTGAGAGGGAGCGGCCAGCAAAGATTCCCCGAAGGATCCGGTTGCGGATCGGTCTAGGCAAGTACACACTGTCCTCGTTCAGGATTCTCCTCCTGGGGAGCTGGTGTCGGGCCTGAGTGCATTGATGCCCATGCAAGGCTGCTGAGCCACCAGGACTAGGGTCCAGGATGGTAGCCTCGGAGCACAGTGTCACTGCCTTCTTGGACCAGCAGTGGGTGCTGATGTCCAGCATGTCCGGTTCCTCCGCCCCGACCACTGGGCATTCGACGTTGAAAACATCCCTGAAGGCCGAGCCAATCCTCAAGGCCATGTGGGCCCAGGTGAATCCTCGACTGAGGTTGTGCTTGGCCTCCCGCTCGTCAGGGCCGAGGTCGTCACCGACGGGTCTGCCGGGTTTGGGGTGTGCGGCGCCGGAGCCCTTGAGGCCCGAGGAACACCGTGAGTCTTCCTTGGAGTATTCCGACTGGGAGACCGACGACGAGGAGTCCCCGGACACTTGTCAGCACCGTGATGTCCCTTCTGATTCCCCGGTCTCTGAACCTCGGAGAAGGTCCCCGCCGGAGGATATGGGCTTCTTGGACTTCGTTAGGGATGTCCAAGGCCTTGGTTTTCACTACAGTCCGAGGAGGATCCTCGAGCCTACGAGCTTGAGATCCTCCAATACGAGGCTCCCCCTGGGAAACCCTCAAGGTGCCTATTCCTCCCATCCTGGAATGGCTTATGCTCCACATGTGGGAGACACCGGCATCGATGCCGGTGGTCAGCAAGTGGCTCGACTCGATGTATCGAGTCCGCCGGAGCCCTAGGTTTCAAAAGTCACTGCTGCTGCACAACTCCATGGTTGTGGAGTCAGCCATGCGTCAACTGAAGAGTCAGAAGACGCACTCCTCAGTGCCCTCCGGCAGGGAGGCCCGCACCTCGGATGCTCTCGGCAGAAAGTGTTACCAGGGCTCGATGCTTTATTGCCGGATCCAAGCCTACCAGCTGTACATGGGCATGAACCTGAGAGACCTGGCGAAGGAACTCGCCAGTTTCTCAGATGGTCTCTCTGAGGAGCCTTTGTAGCGCTTCAAGAGCCTGTCCAAAGCCATCCGTGAGTGCTCCAAGTTTATGTCTTGGGCGACCTATGACGGTTTCAAGTCGGCGGCCTGGGTAGCCGCAGCGGGCATTGGTGCACACCACCAAGCTTGGCTGCAGTTGTCCAACCTTGAGCAATGGGTAAAGGACAAGTTGGTCGATGTTCCATGTCAAAGGGAAAACCTCTTTGGCAAACCCATGACTGACAAGGCCACAGAGCTGGAGACTGAGTTCATGACGAGGACTAGGATCTCCAAGAAGACCACTGCCCCTCCCCGAAGGAAGGGCTTGGGTAAAAAGCCATTTTACCCGACAAAGTCCACTGCTTACTGAAACTACCCCCCTACCAGGCCTCTCTGCCTACCCAGCAAGGGCAGCAGGCCAAGGGACAGGGGCATGGCCCGCGGAAGCAGAAGGCTCCCAAGCCCCAGGCTCCGGCTCCGGCCCAGCCTGGAAGGGGCTTTAGACTCCTGCAGCAGGCCCCTCTCCCAACCAGAGCTCATCAGCCTACAGGAGGTTGCCTCACCCTTTATGCCCACAGGTGGGGAGCTATCACCACCGATTCCTGGGCATTAAAGGTGATCTGGGAGGGTTACCACCTCCACCTGAGCCAGGTACCTCCACACTACTTCCTGGGAGAGCCCCTCAATCTCCCCTTCACCGGGACCTTCTTCTGAAGGAGTTGGCAGGCCTTCTCGAGGACCAAGCGGTGGAACTAGTGCCCTACAACCTCAAGGGCAAGGGGTTCTACTCCAGGTACTTCCTCATGCCAAAGAGGACAGGGGGCCTAATGCCCATCTTTGACCTGTGCAAACTCAACAAATTCCTGGTGAGGGAGAAGTTCAAGATGCTCTCCCTTGGGACATTGCTGTCTTACCTCCGCTAGGGAGACTGGCTATGTTCCTTAGACCTAAAGGATGCCTATATTCACATCCTAATCCACCCAAATCACAGGCAATACTTATGCTTTGTGGTGGGAGGCAATCATTTCTAATACAGCGTGCTTCCCTTTGGTCTAGCCTCGGTCCACAGGGTATTTACAAAGTGTCTGGCAGTGGTCGCCGCCTTTCTCAGGCTCCAGGGGATATTTGTCTTCCCCTATCTCGACGACCGGCTCATCAAGGGCGTTACAGCCCCCAAGGTGCAGCAGGCTATGACACGCACCACCCAGGTCCTGCAACACTTGGGTTTTGTTATAAACTACCCCAAATCAAACTTTTGCCCGTCGCAAGGGCTAGAATTCATTGGGGCCAGAATCGACACCATTCGGTCAAAGGCCTTTCTGCCCGCAGACAGCGCAGTCAGGCTCATGACGTTAGCCAGAGATATGCAGCACCGCCCCTCGGTGCCAGCCAGGCATCTGCTGTGCCTTCTCGGGCACATGGCCTCCATGGTGCATGTCACTCCAGATGCCTGCCTCCATATGCGAACAGCACAGTGGTGCCTCAGGGACCAATGGCCCCAGGCCACAGGACACCTCCAGGACAGAGTCAGAGTGACCCGACAGCTGGTGAAACCCCTGATCTGGTGGCTGTCACCCCAGCACTTGGAGGGGGGGATGCCTTTCCAGTCCCCCAACCACTCGAGGGTCCTCATCACAGATGCCTCCCTGCTGGGCTGGGGAGCCTATTGCGAGGGCTACAGCACCCAGGGCACTTGGTTGCCAGACAAGAACGCTGAGCAGATCAACCTCCTGGAGCTGCGGGCCATTCATCTCGCACTGAAGGCCTTTCATCATCTCCTAGGCCACCGGTCATTTCTAGTTCAGACGGACAACCAGGTGGCTATGTTCTATGTGAACAAGCAGGGAGGCACGGGGTCCCGTGCCCTCTGCCAGGAAGTCATGGATCTGTGCTCTTATGCAGTCCAACAGGGCATCCACCTCAGAGCAGTATACCTGCTGGGCCAAGACAACTTTTTGGCCGACAGACTCCGCAGGATTCTCCAGCCGCACGAGTGGCAGCTGGACCCAGAGATAACCAGCAAGCTTTTCCAGACCTGGGTGGAACCGGTGATGGACCTGTTTGCAAGCCCGAACAATCACCAGTTACCCCGCTTCTGCTCCAGGCAGCCTCACCCTGCCAAGGCGGCCGCTGATGCCTTCCTGGTCTCATGGTCAGAGGGGCTTCTGTACGCTTTCCCTCCGACACCACGGATCGCCAGGACTCTGTTCAAGATTCTCCATGACAGGGTCTTTGTCATCTTGGTAGTTCCAAGATGGCCCAGACAACTGTGGTTTCCACTGCTTCTGCAGCTAGCAGTTGAGGACCCCATACCCCTGGGGTATGCCTCCCGGCTCCTTTCTCAGGAGGGGGCTCTCTCCTACATCCCAACCTCTGCTCCCTCTCGCTGACGGCGTGGCTCCTGATAGGGTGAATTTATCCCCGCTCCACCTCCAAAAAGAGGTGGAGATTGTTCTGCTAGCCTCACGCAAGGCATCTACCAGATGGGCGTATGCTTTTAAGTGGCGTAGATTTGCATTTTGGTGCACTGAGGGGGGGGGGCCAACCCCTTCTCTTGCTTGGTGGTCCACGGTGTTGCAACACCTGCTCCACCTCTCTCATGCAAGGCTCAAGTCTAACTCTATGAGAGTACACCTCAGTGCCCTGGTGACGAACCACTATCAGGTGGATGGGAAGCCCGTCTCAGCCCACTCAGTGGTGTCCCGCTTCCTAAGGGGCCTACTCCTGTCTAAGCTCCCGGTTCGCCCCCCGGCATCCGAATGGGATCTCAATGTGGTGTTGGGGCAGCTCATCCTGCCTCCATTCAAACCCCTGGCTATGTGCGACCTTCGCTATCTCTCCTGGAAGGTAGTTTTCCTGATCGCGCTCACTTCTGCCCCTAGGGTAAGCAAGCTCTAGGCCCTCGTGGCTAAGGCGCCTTACACCAGGTTTTACAAGAATAGGGTGGTGCTTTGCATGCATCCCAAGTTCCTTCCAAAGGTGGTGTCCCCTTTCCACCTCAACCAAGAGGTGGTCCTCCTACCTTCTTTCCCAGACTTCACGCCAGTCGGGCAGAAATGGTCCTCCATACCTTGGACTGTAAGACGGCCTTGTCCTTCTATATCCAATGCACTCATGGCCACCATAAAGTCTCTCAGCTTTTCGTTTCCTACGACCCCAGTAAGCTGGGGGAGGCAGTGTCCAAGCGTACGCTGTCCACATGGGTGGCAGACTTTATTGCCTGGGCTTATGAGGAGGCAAGGCTTCCATTGGAAGGCTGGGTCACAGCGCACCAGGTCAGAGCTATGGTGATCTCAGTAGCCAACCTGTGTTCAGTCCCACTGGCAGACATCTGCTGGGCTGCCACCTGGTCTTCAGTCCATACCTTCGCATCTCATTACTGCCTGGATAGAGAGTCACGACAGGACAGTGCCTTCGGCCAGGCCATGCTCCGTAACCTTTTCAGGGTCTAGGCAACTCTTACCCGCCGACCCTTCTGTGTTCAGGCTACCGGAATGTTAGTTCCTTCGGACGCAGAGGTCCTGTTGGTCTGTTATACGGATTTCATTGCTGCAGCTTGTGGCTGTCCATGAGGGAGCCTTTTTTAGCTATGGGTTCATGGTAGCCTGTAGCTGGGGAGTCCCATTTGTGAGGACTGACTTCCTGCTTCTTCCCGGAGAAAGCGTAGTTACTCACCTGTAACAGGTGTTCTCCGGGGACAGCAGGAATCAGTCCTCACAACCCTCCCTCCTTCCCTTGGAGTTGCAGTCATACCATCTTCATTTGTTTTGCCGTCTTTTTAGCTATACCAGTAATTTGTAGTCTGTTTACTCTTTAAACGGTTAACTCCAAGTAAAAACAAACACACTCCGTTTAATGACTCACTCTGCAACTCGAGAGCTTTCTTAATTCACTCACTCATTAGACTAATGGCAATTGGTCTCAGAAAAACCAGCGGCACATAAACCAGGAGCCAATCGCTCATTGAGAGTGCCAGTTTTACATCAATGATCGTCTACCTTCTTTGACTTCTTATTTTTTAAATTTTTTTAAATTGTAGTTAAAGTTACCAATAAAAACATCTTTCTTTCATCTCATAGATATCACTAACGTTCCTCTTGCAATCGGTAATAAATATTTCTTCCTGAACAATGTACTTTATACGAGGGAACCAGTGATACTATGTAACACTTAGCTTTTGTTTGAAGACGAACAGGGCAATTCCAACGCTCACAGCTAGGTACCCCAAGCGTTTCACAACTGTTGTTTCTTCAGGGAATCGTCCCTTTAAAACTATAAACATAGAAAAACGTGAATTCAATGATATAGCCAGTTGCTCATGCACTTTTAAGAATTTATCACTTGAATCAAACCTGCTTAGATGATGCTGCCGGCGTTACTTTCATTAGATGTTCATTGTCATCTTACTCATTCAGACCATCCATGTAAAACTCTTAGTGCGTAAGACGCCGCGCATGCGGCATGGAAACTTGACCACCAATTTAAAGAGAATCAAAATCACGTGCTGACTAATGTTTAATTAGATAACGAACTAAAAAGATATTGGAAAGCCCACTCCGTTACTGTTGTAATGTGAATTCTGTCAAATCTCCCATATAACCCACTAGAATATAATAAACTGCAAGACAGGATTGATGAGAGTACTTTTAACATCGTATAGGATCACAAACACAGTGCGAGATTCAATCGCACATTCAAACCTTTTGGAATAACAGTGTTTAAAGTAAAGATCCATTTTTGTTCCTTCCAAAGCAGAGTATTCGCAATGGTCTTCCCTCTCATATTATGACTAACTTTCTCCACGCAGAAACATCGAAGCTGTTCAAAAATATGATGATATTGTAGACAGTGTTGTACTATTGGGGCTTCCAACACTTTGCAACTCAGGCGGCTTCTATGCTCCTGCATGCGAGTGCGAAAAAGCCGTTCAGTCTTGCCTACATAAATGAGCCCACACGGGCACACGATAATGTATACTACATTTGTAGATGTACACGTTGTCTGATGGCGAAGATGGTACGAGACGCCATTATGTTCAAATATTGATATCTCCATGGTCACATCACAGATGGTGCAGGCTCCACATTTATGATGACCCTGGGGAACCGAAGAGGATGAAATGGTACTGGGATCCTTAGACAGAGCTGCTGGGCACAATTGCTCCTTTAGATTTTTATTGCGCCGCCAAACGCAGCGGATCGTGCGGTAATCCAATCCCGGAACAACTCGTAATATATTACTGTGTTTCTTTACAATTTTCTTAATTTCCCTACTGAAAGGAGAAAAGGTGGTCACGAAGTTAATGATAGAATCTTCTAATTCGGGAGTACCAGCAGGATGGGATGAACGGTATGTCAATAGAGTATTACGATCTCTACACAAGGCTCTCTGGTAGGCACATTTTATCACTGTGGAGGGATAACCACGCTCCTTAAAATCATGTATTAGACTTTTGGACTTAATCCTAAAATCAGCCTTATTCGAACAGTTTCTCCTGTAGCGCAAGAACTGAGATATGGGTAAGCCGTCTTTTAAATTGCGAGGGTGGGCACTAGTGTAGTGCAGGAAGGCGTTACGGTCAGTGGGTTTCTTATATATCGATGTTTCCCATGTCTGGCTACCTCTCATTATCAAAATATCAAGGTAAGTGATCTGGTCACGATGATATTGATACGTAAACTGTATATGGGGATCGCAGGTGTTCAACCAATGGTGAAAATCGAGTAGCTCCTGTTCCTGTCTTTTTAGCTATGTCATTTGACTGAGCAAGATGGCATCCTTGGGTGGGAAGGGGACCATGCATGCGTGGTAGCAATCCCAAAGGCTTTCTTTGAAAGCTGGAGATTTGCTCTGCGCGCGTTCCGTCGGCGCCGACGTCACCCATATGTGAGGACTGATTCCTGCTGTCCCCGAAGAACACCTGTTACAGGTGAGTAACTATGCTTTTACTGCTGGCCATTCCTCTCCCTATGCACCCAAGCATCCTTCTGGCTTTCTCTATCACCTTTTCTATCCATTTAGCCACTTTAAGATCATCAGAAACAATCACGCCCAGGTCCCGCTCTTCTTTCATGGACAGGAGTACTGTACCCCTTATACTGTACTGCTCCCTTGGATTTTTGGAGTCGAAATGCATGACCCTGCATTTTCTAGCATTAAATCTCAGCTGTCAAATTCTTGACCATTCTTCAAACTTAGCTAGATCTCGCCTTATGTTATCTACTGCTTCCTGGGTGTCTACTCTATTGCAGATTTTGATATCATTCGCAAAGAGGCAAATCTTACCTAAGAACATAAGAAATGCCATACTGGGTCAGACCAAGGTCCATCAAGCCCAGTATCCTATTCCCAACAGTGGCCAATAAAGGTCACAAGTACCTGGCAGGTACCCAAAGTCCACAGCTTCCACAATGCTCATTCTGGAGTAAGCAGTGAATGTCCCTGGTCCTCTTTAATAATGGTTTATGGACCTTTCCTCCAGGAACTTGTCCAAACCTTTTTTAAACTCAGCTACACTAACAGCTTTTACTACATTCTCTGGTAACGAATTCCAGAGTTTGACTTCGCGTTGAGTGAAAAAATATTTTCTCTTGTTAGTCGTAAATGGGTTACATTGTAGCTTCATTGCGTGTCCTCTAGTCTTTCTACTTTATGATGTCGTAAACAACCGATCTACATTAACCTGTTCCACTCCATTCATTAATTGGTAGACTCCTGTCATATCTCCCCTCAGCCTTTTCTTTTCCAAGTTGAAGAGTCCTATCCTTTTAAGCCTTTCCTCATAGGGGTATCCTTCCATCCCCTTTACCATTTTGGTGGCTCTCTCTGTACCTAATTCCGCTATATCCTTTTTAAGATATGGCGACCAGAATTGCACACAATATTCAAGGTGCAATTGAACCATAGAATGATACAGAGACATTATAATATCTTTGGTTTTATTCTCCATTCTTTTCCTTATGATTCCTAGCATTCTATTTCCTTTCTTGGCTGTCACTGCACACTGGGTGGAGGGTTTCAGCATATTCTCCAGGAACAAGCAGGAAGTCATTCCTCACATATGGGTAATGTTGACACTGACGGAGCCTTCACAGAAGCATCTCCCTAGCTTTCAAAGAAAGCTTTTGGGAGATGCCACCACGCATGCGTGGTCCCCTTCCTTCTCAATAGTGCCATCTTGCTCAGTCTTCCTTTTTCTACGGAGCCCTACAGACATTCGTCTTGTCCCCCCCTCCGGAAAATAGTTGATCTTCTCATTTTTATGCATCTTCTGGGTAGCGCCAGTTATTTTCCTGCCTCTCGAGCCCTGCTGCCCTGGCATCGGGTCTCAAGATCTTTTTTTTTTTTTAAATTTAAGAATTTTATTAATTTCTTCAACATATAACTTACACCATAATATCATCAACAACTAACATCAGTAACTTGACCGATAACCTTTGCCCCTTGACCTGCCCAATCCAACCTCTCTTCATCCCCTTCCCCATCCCCTGCCCTCCTTCGCTTCTCATCTCCACTTCTCTCCTTAAGCTCTCCCTCCCTCCCCCTCCCCCTCCTCACTCTACCTTCCCCCTTCACCCCTCCTAGTCTCCTCTTATGAATATACTGCTTCCCCTCCCTCCATCCTACCCCCGCCCCTCTCCCGTCCCCTCTCTCCTCCCCTCCCTCTCCCCCTCCTCAACCCCTTCATCCCTCCACATCCTCTCTCTTAACCATCTCCACACCCCTTCCCATCGTTTCTCCGTTTGCCCCCCCTTGCCCTGCTTTTCCCCCGTTATTTTATACATTAGATAAATGGCCGACAATCTCTTTGGGTAGTGTCAAGCCCCAGCCCTCCGCCTAGGGCTCAGAGGGTTGGGGTTGCCATTATATGCTCCTTGCAGAAGGTGAGATAAAACCTTTTGCTCCCACTATGCCTGCTGGGAGTGGTAGTTCCTTTGCCCTCTGATAAGGAAATAGTTGTGAGACCAGTGGTAAGGCAAAATGACAAGAATTTATTCCCCAACAAAAAGATTCAGTGCAGATTAAATCAGGATACTCTTCAGGTGTTTTCTCGAGGATATTTACAGAACTTAAACTGATTGAGCTTCACACTCTTTGCTCACAAAACGTGCAATGCATATCACATGTAACAGATAGAAAACATAACAGCTTCTTCTCACAAAGAAAAATATCTTCTTTCCCATTGTCCACACTCAGCTCCCTTATACACATTTAGCAAAGGGATTCTATATCATCTGCCAAACACAGTGTACAGTCCATAGGCACTTCTGCTGAGTCACTCTCATTAACGTCCTGTTGCATCTCTTCAAACTCTGGAACTAAGGAGTTTGGCTTTAAGCTGTTGTTATACGGCTTAGGATACTTTCCCCCTAAGACCTCTGGTGCTTCCTTTGGGCACAGTTCTATATGGTAAGGATTGGAAATACCTGAGGTTGTGGAGATTCCTCTCTGGCTTTGTTCAGCTAGCTTTTTCCAGCTGTAGGGAAATGCTCTCTGATTCCCTGTTTGGAGTTCTTGTCTGGAGCACTGCTCTGGTTCCCAGTCCCAAACTGAGCTTTGCAAACTCCTGGGTTTAGTGCTAGGTTCCCACCTGTGAGCTCCTTGAAGCTTTTTATCTGGCAATGAGGTCTGAAGGTCTCTCTGCTCTCTCCCTCTAGGCAGGTTCCTGATAGCAGTCTGTCCCTTCTCTCCTTCCGCTCTGTCTGCTTCAATTCCAGAACTGCAGCTGGGTTTCCTCGAAGGTCTCCTCCCAGCTCTTCTCCAACCGTCTCTCCAACCACCTCTCCAGTCAATACTCTCATCAACACTATTACCGTCTCTCTCAGCGAGACTCCAATCACCAACTCCTCCCTTGCTTTCTCCTAGCCAGGGTTTATATTCCTGTTCCCTGAGCCTTGGGTCTGCCTTCCTGAACAGGTGCGTGTAATTAGGATCCAGGCTTGCAGTTACGTCAGAGCTTGGGTGTGTCAGCCTAGCTCCTGTTTCCCTATGCTTGCCTCTCTCTTGCAAATGCTGAAACGTGTGTGCAGCCTGACTGTCAGTTTGTTTAAAGGTAAAATCATCCTTTTCTTCTACTTCCATATGTTCAGTATGGGCTTCTTCATCACAGTAGCTATCCATAGAAGGTACGATCTTTCTATTCCAGTGCCATGCTATTTCGCATCTGGCTGCCGTAACACAGTACCAAATAATATTCCATTCCCCTTCCCACTGCCCATCCTTCTTTTGCAGGAGACACATTTCAGGAGTCAGTTCTATTCTTGCTCCCACTATCTTATTAAGGTTATCCCCAATTTTCCCCCAATATTTTTGCACCACTGGGCATGACCACCACATATGCATCCATGTGCCCTCTTTGCCACACTTCCTCCAGCATTCATTCGTCTTCAAGACCTCCGATTTATACAATCGCTGTGGCATGAGATACCACCTACTCAGCACCTTGAACCCATTCTCACGTAGCGCTGTGGCAATAGTAAATTTGGCAATACCCATCCCCACTCCCTCCCACTCCTCCACCGCCCACTCCACCCCAAGTCCCTCTCCCACGCTTCCATGCAACTCAGTTTCCCGACACCCCTCGGTACTAGCCCCTTATAACTTCTAGATATCATACCCTTCTGACCCTTAGAGCCTAGACATGCCCCTTCAAACCATTCCATTCCCCCCAGCCCTCCTGCCCCCTCTTCCTCTTACTAATCAGTGACCCCAGTTGTGCATACGCATACCTATCTGTTTCCTGCAGTTGATACATATCTCTCATTCCCTCAAATCCCCTTACCTCTTTCCCCACTAATAGCTATGACACCTGGCTTAAACCCTGCTCCGCCCATCTTTGCCATACCGCTCTACTCAGTCCCACTCCCCTTTCGCAACATGCCAGTAGGGTCATAGTTGGTGACCACTTCTTATCCCCGATCATCTTCTGCCTATTCTGCTGCCAAACATTCAGAGTATGCCCCACCAAGGGGTTAGTTCCCCTCTCCCCCTTCCCCCCACCAGACTAATCTTTCCAGCGCTCCGGGACCAAACTCTACCGTCTCCATCTTTACCCATTGCTTTAATATACTGGCATATACCGCCCTAAGCTGCGCAGCCTTGTAATATAATGCAAAGTTAGGGACACCCATCCCTCCCTCCATTCCCTGTGCTTGTAGTGTCCTTTCCGCTACTCGTGGCTTTTTGCCCCCCCCCCCCAGATAAAACCCTCTACTTGCCTTTGTATCCTCTTTAATATCCCACCCGGTAACGCTATTGGCAATACTTGGAAATAGAACAGGAACCGAGGAAGCAGCAGCATCTTAATTATCGCCATCCTCCCAAACCAAGAGTAGTACCCCCTACTCCACCCCCCCAGCTGTGACTCCAGTTGTTCTACGAGTTTTTTGTAGTTTAAATCGAATAATTCCTCTAAAGTCCTCCCCACCTGCACCCCCAGGTATCTAATCAACCTCCTTGCCCACCGGAATGGAAAATGCCGTTGGATCTCCCTCTGCTGTTCCTCCTCCCCCACTATATTCAAGATTTATGACTTCCCCCAATTAATTCTAAACCCTGCCACCTCCCCATAATTCTGAATCTCCCCAATTATAGCTGATAATGTTTCCCCTGGATTCGTTATCGTCAACAGGATGTCATCCGCGAAAAGCGTCATTCAATATTCTAAGTGACCCACCCTCACCCCCTTTATCTCTTGACTTGCCCGTATCCGCACTGCCAAGGGCTCTAACGAGAGCGCAAAGAGCAGCGGCGACAAAGGGCAGCCCTGCCGTGTTCCCCTCTCTAAAGGGAAGAACCTTGAGTATCCTCCATTTACTCTCACACATGCTTTTGGGTTTGCATACAAGGCCTTTATCCAGTTCCCAGACTCCGCCCCAAACCCCATGACATCTAATACTGAAAACAGGAACTTCCATGATACTTGATCAAATGCTTTCTCTGCATCTAGCGACACCAACAGTGTAGGAGCCCCCGACTGCCTTGCCGCCCAGATCACATTGAGAACCTTGCATATGTTATCCGCCACTTGCCTCCCTGGTATGAAGCCTGCCTGGTCCTCATGTACTAACTTGCCTAGGATTTTATTCAGTCGCGTCGCTAAGATATTTGCCAAAAATTTCGCATCCTGATTCAATAGTGAAATTGGCCTATAGGACTGCATTCCAGCGGATCTTTCCCCTCCTTGTGTATGAGGGTGATACCTGCCCATCCCACGTATCCACCAGCTTCTCTCCCCTTCGCGTTGCATTAAATACTGTTTTTAATGGTGGGGTCAGCAAGCTCCCAAACATTTTATAGAAGCTCGCCGTCAGTCCATCCAAACCTGGGGCTTTCCCTAGCTTCATCTCCTTGATCGCCCGTAGCACTTCTTCAGCTTCAATCTCTCTATCTAAATTACGCTGTTCCCCGTCCTCTAACTGTGGCAACCCCTCCTCTCCCAAGTAATTGTTAATCACTTCCTCCGTTCCCGCCGCCTGGGCTGCGTATAACTTCTGGTAGAACGCAACAAACTCTTCTCTGATTTGGTGATCTCCCGCACTATTCCCCCCCCCGCCTCTAATCTGAATGACCCGATTCCACTCCTTTCTCTTTTTTAGCTGTCGGGCCAAGTATTTCCTTGCTTTATTGCCCCCTTCGAAGAAGTTTTGTTTCAATAATTGTAGATTATGTCTTATCCGCCCCGCCTCCAGCGCATTTAACTTCGCCCTCGCCTCCAACACTGCTCCTCTAAATATCCCCCCTTCCCTCTGGGCATCTTTCTCCTCCAGCTCCATTAATTGACACCTTAGTTGCCCTTCCTGTTTCTCCCTTTCCCTTTTTATCTGCACTCCCCACTTTACCAGCACCCCCCTAACCACTGCTTTGAATGCATCCCAGACCACCCCCACCTTTACCTCCCCCACCACATTCTCTTCAAAATACTCTGGTATTAACTGCTCTACCTCCCTCACTATCCTATTATCCTCTAGCAAGCTTTCATTAAGCTTCCAATATTGCCCCCCCCGTACTTTTCCCCTCACCCTCACCTGTATTATCACTGGTGCATGATCCGACCATGTGATCGGCTCAATTTCCCCTTCCTTAATCCTACCCGCCAGCTCCTTACCTACCCAGATGACATCTAATCTTGAGTATGTACCATGCGCTGCCGAATAGAAGGAAAATTGCTGTCTATCTGAGTTCAGCAATCTCCATGCATCTATTAGATCATTCTCCTTCATGAGCCCATGATACCTCTGCCTATCTGCCCTCCGCCCCTCCCTCTTTCCTGTCGTATCCCCTCCCACCTCCCACGGCATGTTGAAATCCCCTCCACATATCAACACCCCTTCCCCTATTACCACTACCTGCTTCCCTAACTCCTCCCAAAATTCTTTCTGAGATCCAGTGGGTGCATACACATTTACCACACTAAACCATTCCTCTCCTACTTTCACTCTCAACAACAGATATCTCCCCCCCTTATCCCTCACCACCGACTGCACTTCCATTTTATGCTCTCCAGTGAGGAAAACCGCCACCCCTCCTTTCTTCCTTTCCCGTAAATTTGATGCAAAAATGCACTCTCCATATCCCTTTGGTTTTACTAATGCTTCATGTTTTTTTAATAAATGTGTCTCCAGCAGCATTACAATCGCTGCTTTGTGTCTTGTTAATTCTTTATATAATTTCTGTCTCTTCCAGGGTGAGTTCAGACGCTTCACATTCAGCGTTACAATTTTCAAAAATGCCTCCATCCCTACTCCTCCCTTCCTCCCAGCTTTTTGCCCTCCCCTCCCTCCCGCCCCCTTCCCTCCTCCTGCCTTCTCTCCCCCCTTTCCCCTATCCCCCTGTCACCCCCCTGACCCCCCGCCCTCTTCCTGATCCTCCCCTCTGCTGCCTCCCCCTCTCCTTCCTTCCCTTTCCCCCCCTCCGTCTCCCCCCCCTACTTTACTTCTCCTAACCGGAGAATTAACTTCCATGATGTTGACCGAGAGTCAGACCACCACCTGCCCCTGCCGCCTCTACCCCCTTACCTCCCCATCTTCCTTCCAAGCTCCCTCTACCCCTTTCTCCCTATTCCCTCCTCCACTTCCCCTTCTCTTCTATCCATCCCCCTCCCCCCATCTACATTCATTACTGAACCATATCCTCCACCCCCTTTTCCACCATTCACAACATCTGGTTCAAGTCCATATGCTGCCTGCTGTTTCAGCCTGCATCCTCTTCACGCTCCTTTCCGCGCTGACGCACCTTGACCAGTCTCGCCAGCCTCCTTCCGCCCTCTGCTGCTCTGTGCCACCTCGAACTCACCGCCTTGGTGTTAATGGCGGTGCTGTCAGCTGGCTTAGCTGGTCTGCAGGCCTCCTCCGGCAGATTTTCTGCTCCTAGGTCTCTCAACGCTTTCCAGGCCTCTGCACTTGTCCTTACTTTCCTCAACCGCCCTTGTACCATAATCAACAGTCCAAACGGGTACAACCACTTGTATCTCAGGTCAGCCCTCCTCAGGTAGGCCGTGACCTCTTTTATCTCTCGTCTACGCTGCAGCGTCCCCTGGGACAAATCCTGAAACAATTCCACTTTGTGCCCTTCCCACTGGAAGTGCTTTAGCTTTCGTGCTGCTCCCAGTATGCGTTCTTTCAGCTTTTATGATGCCAAGCAAACTATAATATTTCTTGGTTGATTGTCTCTTATTGGCCCCAATCTTCTATGGGCCCTCTCAATTTTTATCTGCTCCTCCTCTCCCTCCTCTTCTGAACGCTCCTCCGTTCTTCAGATTTCTCTAAAAATATTTTGTACCACCACTTCGCTGTTCCTGTACTTAGGTTCTTCCGGTACTCCCCGCACTCTAATGTTGTTTCTTTGCGACCGATCTTCCAAATCTTCCGCTTTTGCCTTTAGCTCCTCCTGAGCTTCTCGCATCTCCTCCCATCCTTTCTGGAGTTGCTCCATTGCTGCCCCGTGCTGTTCCAAATGATTCTCTGCCTCCTCTACCCGCTCTCCCAACTCTGTGATGTCTTGCTTAATTGTTTGCAGGGCCTCTTTTAACTCATTTTTAACTCATCCGATTTCTTCCTTTTAAATCCTCCTTCAGCTCCAGCAGCCACTGCTTAATTTTCTCCGTCATCCCCACGCCCTCCTCTCCTTCTATCTCTTCTTCACACCTTGGCGAGAGGTCCCCATCGTCTTGCCCACCTTCTCGCACTCTTTTCCTCCTCTTTGCGGCGTGTACACGGAACGAAACTCTGCCAATTTTTTTTTCACTGCCCCTTCTCTTTTTGCTTTTTCCATGCTTTATTGAAGGGGGGGGGAGTCTCACTCTGCAGGCCTCACCTTCCTTGCCAATTTCCAGTGCTCTTCCCCGCACAATATGGTGTTAATCAGGCAAAAGCGGTCGTTTCCCTCTACTTTTGACACCGCTTCTCCTCCTGCCTGTTCTTGCCACTGCAGGTTCTATTTATTTTGTCTCAACTTTTATGCTTATACTTGAGAACTCTCCCACCTATGTTCCAGAGTTTGTCCCTCTTGACTGCTCCACTGCACTTCTGCTCCTTTACTCCTCCAGCCTTAGTGCTCTCTGGGCTGTCTGGGCTTCCTGTATCACCTTTTTCTGCTGCAAGCTGTGCTGCTCTTCTGTGTACTCCACCTGCCCGGCCCTTTTCCTGCTTCAGTCCAGCCCGCCGTGCACTGGGTGATCACTTCAGCTTGTCCGACTTGTCCCTGGTCTCTGCCCAACCTGATGTATTTTCGGGTACCGGTCTCAGCTTTCCTCCTGTGGGGTTTTTCTCTTCAAACCCTGCTACTGTTCTTCTTAGGCTCCACGGCTCTTCTGCCTCCTAGCCTGGTCTCTCCCGCCTTCCCAACCTTCCTCAGGTGGCACTCACTTCGCTGTGCTTGCCACAGGGAGATGCTTCGGCGCCGGCCGCTGTTAAATTATTGTGCGGGATCCTCCTCCCCTTATCCCTGCTCTTCTCGCCATTCCTCACCTGCTTTCCACTCTGCTCTGCCGCGGCTCTACACGCCGGGGCCTTTAAGCCTGCTTTCTTCACGGCCACGTGGCTTCCCGCTCCGTCGCTCCTCTCCGCCGCAGCTGCTGCGCTTTGGGGTTTAAATTCACTCTCTCTGCCCCTTCTCTCTGCTCCACCTTCCGAGCATTACAAATGCTGTTTATTGCTTTTTATCGCCCTTTTGGCAGGCGACGGCGGCGGAGCTCCGCTAGTTCGCCGCCATCCCAGCTGCTGACGTCACCGGAAGTCCAAGACCTTCTTTTAGGTTCTTTTCCATCTTAGCGCTTTTGCACCTTTTTCAACCGCTGGCCGCATCGAGGATCTGCAACCTCGCTGGGGGTACTTTTTGCCCCAATGACCACCAGTTTCAAAAAATGTGATCGGTGCTCCAGAAACATGCCCCTCACTGACACATACGACTGTTGCCTCCAGTGTCTGGGTGCCAACCATGACCCAGAGGAGTGCTCCCTGTGGGAAAAGATGTCCGCCAAGGCCATCCAGCACTGCCGGAAGAAGCAGGACGACATCTTCCACAAGGTAGACTCGACCCCAGTATCCCTGATACCCTAGGAGTTTCATAAAGCCCCCCGGGTCAGGGCTATGGCGACCTCGGTAGCCAACCTGTGTTCAGTCCCGCTGGCAGACATCTGCTGGGCCGCCACCTGGTCTTCAGTCCATACCTTCGCAACTCATTACTGCCTGGATAGAGAGTCCTGATAGGACAGTGCCTTCGGCCAGGCTATGCTCCGTAACCTTTTCAGGGTCTAGGCAACTTCTACCCTCCGACCCTTCTGTGTTCAGGCTACCGGAGTGTTAGTTCCTTCCAGAAGAGTCCCTGGAGCGTGATCATAATAAGAACCTTGTCTTGGGAGGCGGAAAAGCATGGCAAATCCCGTATGCGGTTCCTCTGCCCCCGATGAGCATCTGAGGAGTCGGAGCGGGAGCGACCATGGAATATACCCAGGACCAATGTCAAGGCCTCCGGCGACAGAGCCTGGTCTCCTGAGGGCCGTCCCATCGAGGACCCCCTCTCTTCCCCGACACCTGACCCGGTGACCCTGGCATCGGTGTCACAAGCTCCTACTCTCGAGTGGGAAACCCGAATGATGGCTCTGCTGGTGCTCACGCCAAGACCACAGGGATCTCGATGCTGAGGACTCCTTGGGCCCCAAAAGCGATTTCAGTGAGCCATACCCCTCGGGAGGATCCTCAGCGATGGTCTCGATCTGAATCCCAATCCTCGGGGGTGAGGTCTTCTCAGAAAAAGTGCCTCTGGTTCCAGCCATGCCCTGGCCTCAAGACACCGAAAACCAGAACTGTCGACACACCCTTGGAGCCATTGGGCCTCGAGTCCTCCTCGGACTACTCTGGGAGTCCGATATCGAGACATCTCCGGAGACCTGGGCCTACCGAGACCTCCCTTTGGACCTGTCTCCACTGGCTGCGAGGCGTCAATCCCTACCCAAGGACACCTCTTTCCTCGAGTTCTTCTGTGACATGGGTGGGCTCTCTCCCTCAGCACCAAGTCGAAGGAGGACACTCTTACGGAGAAGCTCGACATCCTCCAAAACGAGGCACCACCTAAGAAGACCCTTACAGTCCCCCACCCCTCCATCCTAAGTCGGCTCCTTTTCCGAATGTGGGAAGAGCCGCCATCAGTGCCGATCGTCAGCCAGTGCCTGGATACTATGTGCTGGGTCCAGCGAGGACCAGGCTTCTGAAAGGCGCCACTCCCTCACACCTTCATGGTGGTCGAGTGGGCCATGCATTGATTGAAGAGCCTGAAGATGCACTCATTGGTGCTCCCGGGCAGGGAGTCCCACCCCCTCGGGTGGAAATGCTATCAAGGCTCAATGCTAGTGTGCCACTTACAAATTTACCAACTGTACATCGGCATGTTCTTCTGAGACCTCACCAATGAACTCGGAGGCTTCACGGCTGGCCTCAATGGAGACCACCTCTGATGCTTCCAGACACTTCCAGTCGGTCGGGGAGTGTTCTAAATATCTGTCTCGAGCTGCCTATGATGGCTTGGAGTCCAGCACGAGAGTAGCATCCACGGGCATCTGCCCCCCGATGCCAAGCTTGGCTCCAGACATCGGACCTTGAGCAATGGGTCCAAGAGGAGCTCCAAGATGTCCCTTGCATCAGGGAGCAACTCTTCGGCAAGCCAATGGAAGACAAAGTGGCTGAGATCGAGACCGAGTATGTCACCAGGACTCGGCTCTCGTGGAAGACTTCCACTCTCCGAAGAAAGAAACCACCGGGAAAGAAGCCTCCCTTCCACAGAAAGGGCCAGCCCTATTGAGGCTATCCCCCATACCCAGCCACCCAGACCCCTCAGCAGGGTCACCAGGGTAAGGGTATGGGCCAGGGCTCATGCAAACCCAGGGGGCCCAAACCCCAGGCATCAGCCCCAGCCCAACCTGGGATGGGTTTTGACTCTTCCAGCGTAGCCTCTCTTCCACTGGAGGATCAGCTGCCAACAGAAGGGTGCCTAATTCATTTTGCCCACAGGTAGATCGCCATTACCACCGATGCATGGGCACTTCAGGTGGTCAGGAAGTGTTACCTCCTCCACCTTGACCAGTCGCCTCTACCCTTCTTTCTTGGGGAGCACCCTCGGTCTCCCCTGCACCAGGCCCTGCTAATGCAAGAACTTGCAGGCATTCTTAGGGACAGGGATGTGGAGCCCGTACCACACCACTTGAAAGGAAAGGGGTTCCACTCCAGGTACTTTCTGGTTCCAAAAAGAACAGGAGGACTAAGGCTCATCCTGGACCTGAGAATCCTGAACAAATTCCTGGTGCAGGAGAAATTCAAGATGCTCTCCTTTGGAACATTGCTGCCCTACCTCCAGCTGGGAGATTGACTATGCTCCTTGGACCTAAAGGATGCTTACACCCACATCCTTATCCATTCCTGTCACAGACAGTACCTAAGATTCATGGTTGGGGGTGACCACTACCAGTACAGGGTATTTCCCTTCGGCTTAGCCTCTGCACCAAGGGTCTTCACCAAATGTCTAGCAGTGATGGTCGCCTATCTTCGTCTCCAGGGAGCCTTCATCTTCCCTTACCTCAGCGACTGGCTGGGAAAAGGGAACACGACCTCAGAGACCCTGCAGGCCACAGGCCACACCATCAAGATCTTACAACATCTGGGATTCATGACAAATCAACCAAAATCCCACCTTACTCCAACACAAGTCCTGTAGTTCATCGGGGCTCACTTGGATACCCTCCAGGCCAGGGTTTTCCTCCCCCTGGACAGGATAGATCACCTCACAGCCCTAGCAGCTGAGGCGCAATGCTGCCACACCGTGTCAGCTCGGTCAATGCTTCACCTCCTGGGCCACATGGCCTCCATGGTCCATGTGGTTCCCAATGCCTGCCTCCACATGTAAGCAGCTCAGTGGTGCCTCTGCTCCCAGTAGGCCCAGGCCATCGGCCGGCTATGGGACAGAGTCTCGGGGTCCCGTCATTTGGCGGAGTCACTCACTTGGTGGCAGGATATACAACACCTGCAAATGGACGTGCCCTTCCAACTCCCGACCCCCCAGAGGATCCTCACTGTGGATGCTTCCCTGCTGGGCTGGGGTGCCCATTGCAAGGAACTGCACACCCAGGGGGCCTGGTCCCTCGAGAAGAGCCAGCAGCAGATCAAACTGCTGGAACTCAGGGCTGTCTTCCTCGTGCTGAAGACTTTCAGGTACCGCCTGCAACATCAGTTGATGCTCGTCCAGATGGACAATCAGGTCACGATGTTCTACCTGAACAAGTAAGGTGGCACGGGCTCCTACTGCCTATGCCAAGAGGCAGTATCCCTCTGCTCATAAATGACCAGCCACAGGATGCCCCTCAGAGCGGTCTACCTCCTGGGCCAGGACAGTGCCTTAGCGGACAAGCTGAGGAGGTCCTCCAACCACACAAGTGGCGCCTGGACCCTAGTTTGGTGCAGGGGCTCTTCCGGTTATGGGGCACCTCAGACCTGGACCATTTTGCCAGTCTGACCAATGCTCAGCTACCCTGTTTCTGCAGTCCCCAATCGGACCTGTCCCGAGTAACAGCGGATGCTTTCCTCATCTCGTGGTCAGTGGGTCTGTTGTATGTCTTTCCTCCCATAGGTGATCCGGGAAACTACAGACCGGTGAGCCTGACATCAGTACTGGGAAAAATGGTAGAAACCATCATAAAGAATAAAATTACTCAGCATGTAGATAGTCATGACCTAATGGGAGACAGCCAACATGGCTTTAGACAAGGAAGATCTTGTCTTACTAATCTGTTATGTTTTTTTGAAGGAGTGAATAATCAGGTGGACAAAGGTGAGTTGGTTGATATTGTGTATCTGGACTTTCAGAAACCTTTGACAAGGTCCCTCATGAGAGACTTTTGGCAAAACTAAAGAGTCATGGGATAGGAGGCAGTGTACTATTGTGGATCAGGAACTGGTTAAAAGATAGAAAGCAGAGGGTAGGGCTAAATGGCCAATTTTCCCAATGGAGAAAGGTGAATAGTGGTATACTCCAGGGATCTGTGCTGGGTCCGCTGCTTTTTGACATATTCATAAATGACCTGGAAAGTGGAATAACGAGTGAGGTTATCAAATTTGCAGATGGCACAAAACTATTTAAAGTTGTTAAAACCCAAGAGGATTGTGGAAAATTGCAAGAGGATCTTGATAAATTGGAAGACTGGGCATCAAAATGGCAGATGAAATTTAATGTGGACAAGTGCAAGGTTATGCACCTAGGGAAGAACAACCCAAACTATGGTTACACGATGCAAGGTTCCACATTAGGAACCACCACCCAGGAAAAAGATTTAGGCGTCATTGTGGATACCATGTTAAAACCCTCGGCCCAGTGTGCAGCAGCGGCCAAGAGAGCAAATAGAATGCTAGGTCTGAAAAGGAAAGGAATGGAAAATAAAACAAAAGATATTATAATGCCTCTATATCATTCCATGGTGAGACCGCACCTTGAATATTGTGTGCAATTCTGGTCGCCGTATCTTAAAAAGGATATAGCGATTTTAGAAAAGGTTCAGAGAAGAGCCACCAAAATGGTAAAGGGGATGGAAGGATACTCCTATGAAGAAAGGCTAAAAAGGTTAGGGCTCTTTAACCTGGAAAAGAGACGGCTGAGGGGAGATATGATAGACGTCTATAAATTAATGAACGGAGTGGAACGGGTAAACGTAGATTGATTGTTTACCTTATCAGAATATAGAAAGACTAGGGGACATGCAATGAAGCTACAGGGTAAACTATTTAAGACTAATAAAAGAAAATATTTTTTCACTCAACGTGTAATCAAACTCTGGAATTTGTTACCGGAGGATGTAGTAAAGGCTGTTAGTGTAGCTGGGTTTAAAAAATGTTTGGACAAGTTCCTGGAGGAAAGGTCCATAAACCATTATTAAGAAGGGACCCAGGATATCAATGCTTGAACCAATACAAGCATTGTGAAACCTGTGTCCCTTGGGGAAACTGCTAGGTACATATGACCTAGATTGGCCACTGTTGGAAACAGAATACTGGGCTTGATGGACCTTGGTCTGACCCAGTATGGCATATCTTATGTTCTTATGTTCTTATGTTCACACCACTGATAGCTCGGACCCTCTTCAAGGAACTGCGAGACCAGGCTTCTGTGATCTTAGTGGCTCCAAGGTGGTCCAAGTAGCCTTGGTTTCCTCTGCTGCTTTGTCTTTCGACGGAATTCCCAGTCCTTCTTGGGAGCTCTCGAGACTATTGACCCAGGAGGAGGGCTCGATCCTCCACCCCAACGTGGAATCCTTGTCTCTCACGGCATGGCTGCTGAACAGGTCACTTTAGCACCCCTCAACCTTTCCAGAGAGGTGGAAGAAATCCTCCTGGCCTCTCGTAAGGACTCCATGAGACGGGCTTATTCCTTCAAGTGGTGCAGATTCTCTATATGGTGCATGGAGCAATGTGTGGATCCATTCTCTTGCCTGGTGCACTCAGTGTTACAATACTTGCTCCACCTCTCGCAGTCAGGTGTACTCCATCAGGGTACATCTGAGCATGCTTTTCATGAACCATCACTCTATAGAGGGCAAGCCCCTTTCTGTTCATCCCTTCATCACCCAATCCATGTGGTATTTGCTGCTCTCCAAGCCTCCCATCCAACCACCTCCAGCAGAATGGGATCTCAATGTGGTTCTAACGCATCTTACCAAGCCGCCCTTTGAACCCTTGGCTACTTGCCTTTTGCGTTACCTGTCCTGGAAGGTAACCTTCCTGGTGGCACTCATCTCTGCCCGCAGAGTCAGTGAGCTTCAGGCTTTGGTGGCCGAGCCACCCTACACCAGGTTGTACAAGAACAGGGTCGTGTTCCACACTAACCCGAAATTCCTTCTGAAGATGATCTCTGATTTCCATCTCAACCAGGAGATGGTACTTCCTACCTTCTTTCCATGGCCCCTCACTGACAAGGTATCGGCTCTTCTCCATACTCTGAACTGCAAAGGGATCCTGTTCTTCTACCTGCAGCAGACTCAGGGCCATCGCAAAGCCTCACAGTTCTTCATTTCCTTCGACTCCAGTCATCTGCGGGAGGTTGTCACCAAGTGGACCCTATTCATCTGGGTGGCGGACTGCATCGCCTCTGCCCACAGCCTTGCTGGGCTACCGTTGGAGTGCCGGGTCACGGTGTCCAATGTCAGAGCGATGGCAATTTCAATTGCGAGTCTGTACTCAGTGCCTATGGCAGACATCTGCTGGGCTGCCGCCTGGTCCTCCACACTTTTTCAGCCCACTACTGCCTGGAGAGGGAGTCCTGATGGGACAGTGCCTTCGGTCAGGCCGAACTCCGTAATCAGTTCAGGATTTAGGAAACTCCTGCCCTCTGACCCTTCTTATTCAGGCTACCAGAGCCATGGTTCTCCCTGGACACCGGGGTCCTCAGAGTTTGTATGGCTGCTCATGGCTGGGCTGTGCTTTTTTTCTACAGGTTATCAGTAGCCTGTAGTTAGGGAGTCCTATATGTGAGGACTGACTTCCTGCTTGTTCCTGGAAAGAGTGTAGTTACTCACCTGTAACATGTTCTCCAGGGAAAGCAAGAATGAGTTCTCACAACCCTCCCTCCTCCCCTTGGAGTTGCTGTACTATTTTTGCCATCTCTTTTGTTGGCTCTAGCTATGTCATCTGACTGAGCACCCTTGGGCGGGAAGGGGACCATGCATCCGTGGTGGTATCTCCCAAAGGCTTTCTTTGAAAGCTGGGGAGATGCTTCCATGAGGGTTCCATTGGCATTGACGTCACCAATATGTGGAGACTGATTCCTGCTGTTCCTGGAGAACACCTGTTATAAGTGAGTAACTATGCTTTATCCACGATGACGCCTAAATCTTCTTCCTGAGTGGTAGTACCTTGCATCGTGTAACCAAAGTTTGGGTTGTTCTTTCCTAGGTGCATAACTTTACACTTACCCACATTAAATTTTATCTGCCATTTGGATGCCCAGTCTTCCAATTTATCAAGGTCCTCTCGCAATTTCTCACAATCCTCTTGGGTTTTTAACGACTTTGAATAATTTTGTGTCATCTGCAGATTTGATCATCTCACTCGTTATTCCCATTTCCAGGTCATTTATGAATATGTTAAAAAGCAGCAGGCCCAGCACAGATCCCTGAGGTACTTCACTATACTTTCTCCATTGAGAAAACTGGCCATTTGGCCCTACTCTCTACCTTCTAACCAGTTTCTGATCCACAATACTACATTGCCTCCGATCCCATGACTTTTTAATTTTGCCAAGAGTCTCTCTTGAGGGACCTTGTCTAAGGCTTTCTGAAAATCCAGATACACTATATCAACCAGTTCACCTTTGTCTACCTGTTTATTCACACCTTTAAAAAATATAACAGATTAGTAAGACAAGACTTTCCTTGGCTAAATACATGATGGCTTTCTCCCATTAAACCATATAAATGATCAGTAATTTTAATCTTTATAATGGTTTCTACCATTTTGCCCAGTACTGATGTCAGACTCACAGGTCTGTAGTTTCCCGGATCACCCCTGGAACCCTTTTTAAATATTGGCGTTACATTGGCCATTCTCCATTCTACAGCTGATTTTAATGATAGTTCACAGATTACTAATAGTAGGTCTGCAATCTCATACCTGACAGTCCTTCTGCAATATCACTAACAAAGATGTTAAAAAGAATCAGACCCAGGACAGATCCCTGCGACACACCACTGGTAACCTCCTTTTCCTGAGAGTGAGCTTCATTAACCGGTACACTTTGTGCCTCCCACTGAATCAATTTTTAACCCAGTAAGTCACTTTAAGGTCCATCCCTAGGGTGCTCAATTTATTCATAAGTCGCCTGTAGCATATACACATCCCCTATTGAAGATGCTTTTTTGTGACTGAAGATCTTTTATAAAATTAGCTTTTCTGTTTCATGTGGCACTGAATATACATGTTTTTTCTTTTTTTCTTTTTTATTTATCACTTTTAAACATATGTTCTAAGCATTACAACTTGTACAGAAATAGAAAGGGCAGTCAATGAAAAATCCATAATAGATTAATCATGCATTATACCAGAAAGAAGAAAAAAAACAAATACAGCCCAATTCTCTTTAGCCCAAAACCCAAAAAGAGCGAGATCCAAGATGAAACACTCGAGAGGTAAGCAAAAATCCTGCCTAATCAGCAAGCTTATAACAATATATTGCATTATATACCCAAAACCTAAGAGACAGCAGGTAGGTGGGCACTGATAAAGGCAGCCAACTGAGGGAGATTATAAAAAACATCAGCCTTAGACTGCAATTTTACCAGGCATTTGCATGGGAATTTGAGGAAAAAAAGGCCTCCCAATTGAACTACCCCTGGCTTCAGAAAAATAAATTCCTTGTGCCTTTTCTGCGTACCCTGGCTAGATCCGGAAAGATGCACACCGACAACCCCTTGAAAGGTACAGAGTGCTTATTAAAATACATCTTAAGTAGCTATTCACGATCCGCAGATAGTGCCAAAGTTATTAACAACATCGCAGGAACCACAGATTCCACATCTGAAGATTCCAAAATCTCCAATTTATTCAAAATGTCCATATGAGGCAGTTGAGGAAAGGATTGCTGTGAGGCTTCACCTGAAGTCTTTTTGCCAGTGGGAATATAGTATATCTTAGCCAGGGGAGGCTGAATCTGGCAAAATCCCCAGGATGTCTACTATATATTTCTTGAACATATCTCTAGCCGAAACTAGTGATGACCGGGGGAAATTATGCAAGCGTAATTTAGAAGAACAAGCCTGGTTTTCCAGAGTCTCAGTCTTAAACTTAGCTGAAGCCATGTCATTAACAAAAGCAGAAGAACTATTTTCCTGCCTTTGTTGAGTAACTTTCAAATCCTCAACAGCCTCCTTCACAGCTAGAATATCACAAGAATTCTTTTGAATAATAGCAGAATTATTTTGAGCTAAAGAAAAATCTTATTTGACTGTGACACCATAGTCTCACCCAACCTAGTAATTGCAGTCCAAATTGAATCGAGGAAAAACTTTCTGGCTGCTCCAACACAAACGAAGGGAGTGTTAGTTGCTTAAGCCATGTCTCTCCTCCCGGCACAAAACCTCTATCTGCCACGGGCGGCTAAGACACCAACTTCAGCCCACCCATCTGATTCTTGCCGGTTGGCTCCTCTCCTGCGGCCAACACAGATGCTCCAGACCTCCAACCCCAATCTCGTTCTGATCCTGCTTCTAAGGAACTGCACCATGGGACAATCAGATATCATTGGAAATTGCCTACGATATCTGATTTTTTTACAGTTTAGATGCTACTGCAAGGCATTAATCCTATGTTAGTCCCTGTGGTAGCAGCTAACACACTTTAGTAGACATTTATTTATTTATTTAACATTTCTTATATACTGCCTTTCATGATATCAAGGTGGTTTATATTGAACAAACTGAAATTACATTGAACAGGGCATTATAACTTGGAGACAACTATTTTACAGGGAACATGGACTATGGAGGGTTAAGTGGCTTGCCCAAGACCACAAGGAGCACCTGTGGGACTAGAAACTCCAGTCCTTCCAGCCCAAGGTTGCTGTTCTCTAGTGGGATTTGAACCCCCAACCTTCCGGCCTGAAGTACCTTGCCCCAACCACTAGGCCACTCCTCCACTCCATATCCCTTTCAGTCACCCAATAGAGTTATATTCCCTTTAGAGTTTGCCATACAAAAAATATACTGTGTGTTGTGATAAGGAGAGTTGTGTGGACCGAATGGAATGGGAAGGAAATGAGGGATACACCTTTAAAAGTAAAGGCAAACAGGGTTCCCATGGAAACCACAAGCTTTCAGAGCATGTACTAGCTAGAGCTAAACCCTGCCCCAGCAGTGACGTAAAAGCTAGTTTGAGCCCTAACGAACTTCACATGTGCAGCAAGGAGGGAGTGGCTGGTGAGAAAAGCCGTTTTAAGGCTGCCTCAGAGTTCAGTAAGGGGAGGAAGCCAGGAAGGAGGAAGCCAGGAGGAAGGAAGCCAGGAGGTGAACCAGGAAGCGAACTAGCAGGGAAATCACGGAACTCAGAACAAGCTAAGGAGGATTCTGGAGAGGCTGCTGATCCCTATTCTCAAGGAGCACTGAAAGCAAACCTGAAGCTTCTGCCAAAGCAACCCAGAGAGAAGGTAGAAAGGCTTACCTTTACCCGGGGAAAGAGCTCTGACTGTAGAGAAAGCATTGCACGTTGGAAAGGTACGTGTGCTTCAGTCCCTAACAAGAGCTGTGCTGAGGATATTGTTAAGAAGCTAAGGTTCAGCGCTGAGCAAAGTCAGGACAGGAACGCAGTAAAACCAACTCCAGCCAGGAGTAAAAGTATTCCAAGTAAGTGCTCTGAGACAGCTTCAGATTCTGTGTTCAAATTCTTACAAGAGAATCAAACTCCTTCCCTAAGCAGTGTACGTGAAAACCAGAGAGAACAGTTTATAGGACAACTGCAAGAGATTCTAAATAAGCTTCAGTTTAAACCTGATTATAAGAGTTCCTTAGAAGAGAATGCTAATGGAGCTTGTGAAGATATGATAATAGATGTTGATGAAGCACCTGTTGATAGTGACGTATGTGAAATGGATTGCTCTTTATGTGAAGCAAACAGCTTGGACTTACGCTGAGTTACCTCTGCATGAGAGAAGTGCATAGCTGTTTTCTAAACCTGAGAAAGAAAAACATTTTGTAGAAACTTTTAAGTTTGTCTGATCAGTTCTTCAGCCTTGGCTGTGGAAAGCTGGTATTGCAGAGAAGCCTGAGCAGAGCTGTGAATGAAACAGTACTACTGTCATTTGATTCTCAACTTTCAGTTGTTCCTGTTATGCTATTATTTTGGAGAAATAATCCATGCCATGTCTTGCGTTAAGAATTCTATGTGAGGGGGAAAACCCTGAATAAAATTTATTTGTTTGCCTTGAACCCCGTGTGGTCACAATACTTTGTTGGAGAGTAATTAAACTACAAGTCCCAGCATCCATTGCTGGCGCACTAGGCTTGAGACATTGCTCGAAAACAAATAAGGCAGCCCTTTTGCCGTTCAGCCATTGGCCCTAGGCAAGGGGTATGACAGTGTATATGTATATATATATATATATATATATATATATATATATATATAACAGCAACACAATCCATCTGCTGCTAGATTACTTCGGGGTCATTTTAAAAGCCTTAGACATGATTTGAATGTCCAAAAACACGCATGTGGATGCCCAAATCACGGAGACATTCCCAGAGCCGTTTTACAAATGGCTTTTAAAGATGTCTTCAGTGCAGAGTTATCCAAGTAGTCAGAGGGTGTGGCAGAGGTATGTCTGGGGAGGTGCAATGGATTTAGACATCCCCGCTCGATTTCAGAAATGTCAGGGATGTCTACAACCCCGTCCAAGTTTAGACCTGTTCCAGGCATGAATAGGCACCAGGAAAATGGTTGTTTGGGCTGTAAAACATCCAGAGAGTCTAGAGTTAAATAACTTGCCCAAGATCACAAAGAGCAGAAGTGGGATGTGAACCCTGGCTACCTTGGTCCTAGCCACTACTCTAACCATTAGGCTATTACATGTCCCTGTTCTGAAACACTATTCCGGGGACGTCTATGTAGATGTCCCTGTAGACATCAATATCAGGCACATCTATGTTTGTGAAATTGTGCCTGAACTTGGACATGTCTGCTTTTTTTCAGATGTTATGGCTTGGATGTCCCTGATTGCACTTGGACATTCTTTGTCAAATTTGCCTTTTTGTGAATTAGCACAAAACCCTGAAAATGATCTACTCAGAATCTATGTAGCAAACCTTCCATACCATTAGAACACCAACTCAACTCTCATGACACAAATAGAAGCTGTATCTTTGAAAAGGCAGCACTGTAGATTCAGAATGCCATTGCATCTTCTACTGGAAAAGCTGAATAAGTCCGTCTGCTATAAATTCCTCATACAGAAACTACAAGAGTAATTCAATATTTTTATTAAAAACTTGCTATACCGCCTTTCCCAAATAGTAGCAAAGTGGTTTACAATGCTATTATAAAATAACAAGAAAAAGAACACCAAAAACTGAAAAACCAAGGAAAGGCACCTAGAATTGCTTAAAAATGGGATAGGTTAAGAGTACAAGGGTTGCACTGCAGCTGCAAAACATCAGCCCCAATCCAGTCAGACTTAGCAAAAGCAATCTTAAAGAAATAGGTATTTAAAGCAATTTAAATTTCTTAAAAGAAGATTCAAAATAGATATATGCAAAGAGGGAATTCCAGAGGGAAGGGGGCCAAGAAAGCGTAGTTACTCACCTGTAACAGGTGATCTCCGGGAACAGCAGGAATTTAGTCTTCATATATGAGCCTGCGCGGGAACGCTCCCGATCGTCCAATAGGAACGCTTTTGGGAGCATCCCTCAGCAAATGCGTGCTGCCTTCCCACCTTTCCAACCGTCCAGTTAAGTTTGTAGCTGAGTGAAAGGATAGAGGGAGAGAGCAAAGAGACAGAGAGATAGAGAGACAACTCCTAGGGGAGTTGGGTGGGTTGTGAAGACTAAATTCCTGCTGTTCCCGGAGATCACCTGTTACAGGTGAGTAACTACGGTATCTCCAGGAACAAGCAGGAATGTAGTCTTCACATATGGGGACTCCCTAGCTGAAGATGCCAGGAAATAGCCCCAGGAAGCTGCCACCCATGTAAGGTGGGCCATGCTTCCTCCCATGGATCTCTGGCATCCCACCAGGGTTGGTGGGTAGGAGTTGAATTAGAATTGGAAGAGATTTTGAAGAACAGCTTGACCAAAGAAGGCATCCCGACGGGAGGCTTTATCCAGGCAGTAATGGGCTGTAAAGGTGTATACCAAAGCCCAGGTGGATGCTCGACAAATGTCATCAATAGACACAGAGTGAAGGTTAGCCATAGAGGCTGCCATGGCTCTCACATTATTATAAAATCAATGCAAAATACACACAAGCCAGGTAAATGCTGGAAAGCAATGAGCACAAATGCTCGAAGCTTAGCCAAAAAAATTCCAGACCTGGAAGCCCTAATGGTGGAAACGGATTTGGACATCGTGGCCATTACAGAAACATGGTTTAATGAATCGCATGATTGGGATATAGCCATAGCTGGCTATAATCTATTCAGAAGAGACAGAGAAAATGGAAAAGGAGGAGGAGTAGCCTTCTATGTCAAAAGCAGTATTAAAGCTACTGAAATGCAGGGAACATGGGGAAAAGAAGAAGCGCTCTGGATTGCGTTGGAAAGAGGAGATGGCACTGTCATCCATATCGCTGTAGTCTACAGACCTCCAACTCAAATTGTAGAGAGAGATAACGAATTGTTCCTTAGCGTTCCTCCAGTTCAGTCCTCTACCTCTGGGTTGTCAATCTCCTCCTGCAGCTAGGAGACTGGTTTGTCAGAATGATGACATCACTGGATATAGCCTGCAGCACTTCCACTTGCATCCCAGTGTAACCAGTCTCCTTGCAGCAGGAGGTCTTGACGAGCCTTAAGGAGAGGCTCTCCCTTTTTTTTGGAGGAATGGATAAGGAGCAGGGTATATTTTAGGATAGTTAAGTGGGTTGGTATCTGTTTCAGGCAGTGTCCCTTTAAAAAAAACAGACAGGAGGAAAGCCTTCTTGCTCCCTGCCGGTGCCGGTGCTGGGGTTTTCTTCCTGTGAGGGGGTCCTGTCTCTAGATCGAGTTTTTCCCCCTCCACCCAGTTGGCCCAGAAGTCTCACCTCCCTGACTGTACGGGGGTGAGCCGTTCTGACAGCGTGTCTCCCGGAGCGGCGTTTTCTGTGCTCTGAGACTGATCTGTTGCTGTGACTCACTTTACGTGATTTCAGGGCCCGGGGTCCCCGACGCTGTCGGTAGCGCTGGAGGAGTGGCAGACCGGACCGGTAAGTGCTGCACCGGCTTCCGGCTGCTCGTTTCTCCCAGATCGCGCTGTTTTTGAGGTGCAGGAACGCCGCGGTGATTTTGGCGCTCTTTTACCTTCGTGGCTTGCATCCGCGGCGGCCATTTTGTGTGCCGCGCTGCAGCCGCGTGTCAGTGCATCGGCTCCCGTTTTCTTGTCGCGGCACTGCTGCGGTTTCTTTTAATTTCTTTCATTCTTTAATTCTTTTACTTGTTTTACTTCGTTTTCATTGATTTTCGTTTTGTTTTGGTTTTTTTGGGTGGCCCTCATTGTTTTTCCTTTCAGCCTCTTCAGTCGGCCCTGTGTGTTAACAGGGTGAGGGGGGGCTGCGGGGCCTTCCTTTGTTTTTGGGAGCTAGCTTCTTGGGGTCTTCTAGCACAGGTTTTCAAAAAAAAAAAAAAAAAAAAACACAGGCTGTTTCCTGAGTGCATAAAGTCGAATTGCCTGCCATAGCCTGCCCAGTCTTGGAGCGAAGTTGTCATTAGCTCTTAGGGGCATTTGGCTTCATCCTTATGGCTGCCCGGCCTCTGTGCCTAGTGTGTGGCACTAGGAGAGGCACGGTTCCTGACACCGGTGTGTGCAGGGGCTGCGCAGCCCTGTCTTCTGTGGTGGAGCTTCAGATGGAAGCCCATGAGTCTCCGGAGGAACAGAGGGAGCCAGCGGGGGCAACCGCTGCTTCTCAGCGAATCTCGGAGCACGAATCCAATTTGGAGGCGATGCCGGGGCCCTCTAGTGAACCCTTGGCCCCTCTGCCGTCCGGTCTTAGTGGCTTCAGTCCGGAGTTTGTCCTTCTCCTGCATCAGGCTTTTTGCCTGCGCCAGCAGGGCCAGAGACCGCGTGCGGCATCCCCGGCGTCCCAGCCTCCACCGTTGGTGGCGGAAGGTGCGGCGGTCACAGAACCGCCTGCACCGAAGCGAGCACGGCTCACGGACCCAGTGGAGGGCTCCTGGCCAGAAGCCCCGGATCCGGAATGGGATTCTGAAGAGGGATCACAGGACCTGGAGGAGGGTGAGATCCCGGAGCCTGAAGACAAGCCAAGATCATTTGTGTGTTCCGCAGAGAGGAGTTGGCTGCCTTGATTTCGGAGACTTTGCAGATGTTGCACCTGGCTCCGCCAGCAGCAGTGGAGGACGAATTGGAGGATCCGGTCATCCAAGCGGTTCGACAGACTCAGGTGGTGTTTCCGGTACACCGGGTGGTCGAGAGGATGATTCAGGACGAATGGGATAAGCCGGAAGCGGGGCTCCGGGGCATTCGCACGATGAGCCGGTTATATCCTTTGGCGGAAGCTGCTAAAGACCGCTTCCGAGCGCCCCGGATAGACGCGGTGGTATCGGCTGTTACTAAGAAGACCACCTTTCCCGTGGAGGGAAGTGCGGCCTTGAAGGATGCCCAGGACCGTAAGGTTGACGGTCTGCTCAAGCAGGTTTTTGAGGCGGATTCCCTTTCGCTTCAAGCCTCTATCTGCGGAGCCTGGGTTGCCCGGGCGTGTTTGCGCTGGGCCCAGCGGCTGCGCCAATCCCCGCACATGGACCTCGAGGAGGTGAAAGAGCTGGATCGTTTGGAGTCGGGTGCGGCTTACCTTGCTGATGTGCATTATGATTTAATTCGAGCGCTAGCCAACAGCACGGGCTCCGTGGTGGCTGCCCGTCGCTCCTTGTGGCTGCATAATTGGGCCGCGGACGGCCCTTCTAAATCCCGACTCAGTAAGCTTCCCTTTAAAGGTGGGTTGCTGTTTGGGGAGGATTTGGATAAGTTGGTGAAGGACCTGGGTGAATCTAAAGCGGGACGTTTGCCCGAGGACAAACCGAAACAGTCCAAGTCTGCCCAGAGCGTCCGGGGTCAGTTTCGGGACTTCAGAAGATTCCGTTCCACGCGGCCAGGCGCATTCCAGAGGGGGCGCTTTCCCTCTAGGGGCCAGGGCTTTCGGGGGTTTCGGGGAGTGAGTAGAGGCTTCTCCTCCCTCCCGGCGTCTTCTGCCCGTAAGACCCAATGAGGCGAGGCGGGTCCCGGCGGTGGAGCCTCCCATTGGCGGTCGGCTTCGGGGGTTTCTTTCTGCCTGGACCCACATTACCTCCGATCAGTGGGTGTTGGAGATCATTCAGCACGGCTACGCGCTGGAGCTGGCCCGGCCCGTGCGGGACTCCTTTGTCATGTCACCTTGTCGGGGTCCCGCAAAAGCGGCGGCGGTTCGCGAAACCCTGGACCGGCTCATTCGCTTAGGAGTCGTCGTGGAGGTTCCCAAGGCTGATTACGGCTTGGGTCGCTATTCCATCTATTTCGTGGTGCCCAAAAAGGGAGGGCAATTGCGACCCATTCTAGATCTGAAGGGGGTGAACCGGTGCTTGCGGGTGCCGCACTTTCGGATGGAAACGTTGCGGTCAGTCATCGTAGCCGTGCGACGTGGCGAATTCTTAACATCCCTCGATCTGTCGGAGGCGTACTTGCACATCCCCATTCGAGAGGCGCACCAGCGATTGCTACGGTTTGCCCTTCCCTGGGGCCACTACCAGTTTCAGGCCTTACCGTTTGGTCTGGCGACGGCGCCTCGGACCTTCACCAAAATAATGGTGGTGGTAGCGGCGGCATTGCGCAAAGAAGGTGTCCTGGTTCACCCATACCTCGATGATTGGTTGATTTGCGCCAAGTCCGCGGAGGAAAGTCTCCGGGTGACGGACAGGGTGGTGCAGCTTTTGCAAGAGCTGGGTTGGGTGGTCAACCCGGCCAAGAGCCGTTTGCAGCCCACTCAGGTCCTCGAATACCTGGGAGTCCGGTTCGATACGTGCCAGGGGCAGGTGTTCCTGCCCCACAAACGAGCAGAGGGGTTACGGACTCTGGTGCGGCAATTCCTGTCAGTGCCGGCTCCCTCGGCATGGGATTATCTCCGGGTGCTGGGCACCATGGCGGCAACGTTGGAGGCGGTGCCTTGGGCCCGGTTCCATATGCGGCCTCTCCAGAGGGCGCTGCTCCATCGTTGGTCGCATCAGGAAAATTCGTTGAGCACGCGTCTTCCTTGCCCGAGCACAGTTCGGCGGTCCCTTCGGTGGTGGCTCCGCCCCTCGTCACTGGCTGGGGGCTTGTCACTGGAGCAGCCAGAGTGGCTGCCATTGATGACGGATGCCAGTCTGGTGGGCTGGGGAGCCCACTGCGAGACTCACTTTGCGCAGGGCCTGTGGACCCCCCTGGAGGCCTCGTGGGCGATCAATCGCTTGGAGCTTCGAGCGGTGTTTCGGGCCCTACAGGCGTTCGAGGGCCTGGTGCGCGGTCAGGCTGTGCGAGTTCTCTCCGACAACTCGGCGACAGTGGCATACATCAACCGACAGGGTGGCACCGGGAGTGCCACGATGGAGGCAGAGGCCGACCTGCTGTTCGAGTGGGTAGAGCTTCGCTTGTCCGCGATTTCGGCAGCGCACATTGCCGGCAAAGACAATGTCGCCGCGGACTTTCTCAGCAGAGTGCACGTGGATGCAGGGGAGTGGGAACTGCATCCCGCGGTTTTCCGCCAGATCGTCAGGCGCTGGGGGACTCCGGTCATGGATCTCATGGCGACCTTTCAGTCGGCGAAAGTCGGCCGTTTTTTCAGCAGATGGCGGGAAAGGATGTCGGAGGGCATCGACGCCTTGCTACGTCGGTGGTCGATGGACGGCCTTCTCTATGTCTTTCCACCATGGGCGTTAATAGGCCGGGTGGTTCAGAAGATCGGGGCGCATGCAGGTCAGGTGCTGTTGGTGGCTCCCGATTGGCCGAGGCGGCCTTGGTACGCCGACCTAATCCGTCTGTTGGACGGGGAACCCTGGCGACTGCCGGCCAGGTCGGATCTGTTGCTCCAAGGGCCCCTCTTCATGCCTCAGGTGGATCGGTTCTCGCTTACGGTATGGCCATTGAGAGGGCTAAACTCCTGAAAAAAGGCTACTCGTCAGCGGTTGTGGCAACCTTACTGCGGGTGCGTAAGCAGTCCACGTCCTTGGCGTATGTGCAGGTCTGGCGTGTTTTTGAGGACTGGTGTTCGCAGCGTCAGGTGAGGCCGGGTTCGGCGTCAATTCCTTTGGTCCTCGAATTTCTGCAGAACGGCTTTGACAAAGGTCTTGCTGCCAGCTCCTTGCGCGTGCAGTTGGCAGCCCTGTCCTGTTATCGGGGCAAGGTCAATGGTCGGCCGTTGGGGGATCATCCAGACATTTGTCGTTTCATCAAAGCCGTCGCTCGTGTACGTCCGACGCGCAGGGTGTGCGTTCCCCCATGGGATCTAAATCTTGTGCTCACGGCTCTGACTGAGCCCCCCTTTGAGCCCTTGCGTCGTGCCTCCCTGAAAGATTTGACGCTCAAGACGGTGTTCCTGGTGGCGATTTGTTCTGCACGGCGGGTCTCGGAGCTGCAAGCGTTGTCGTGCCGTGAGCCCTTCCTGTCCTTTTCTAAGGAAAAGGTGGTTTTGCGTCCGGTTCCGTCTTTTCTGCCTAAGGTGGTGTCTCCTTTTCATCTGAACCAGGCAGTTTGCTTGCCCGTCTTGGGATCTTTGGGGGGCGATGACGTGGCTCGCGGTCTTCGGCGTCTCGACGTGAAGAGAGCTTTGCGTCAGTATTTGAGAGCCATGGAGTCGTTCCGTAAGTCTGAGCGTTTGCTGGTTCTCTTTGGCGGAGTTCGTCGGGGCGAAGCGGCGGCTAAGGCGTCCATCGCCCGCTGACTTAAAGAAGCAATTACATCCGCTTATTTGCTTCGGGGGCGTGTAGTGCCTGTGGGTCTGAGAGCGCATTCCACCAGAGCACAGGCGTCCTCGTGGGCAGAACATAGTTTGGTTCCCCCGGGGGACATTTGTAGGGCGGCGACTTGGTCGTCTCTGCATACATTCAGCAAACACTATCGATTGGATGTTGCTGCGGCTTCGGATGCTCGTTTCGGCTCGGCTGTATTGTGTGCCGGCTGGAAGGGTCCCTCCCATTGATTACTGCTCTGGTACTTCCCAGAGGTAGAGGACTGAACTGGAGGAACGCTAAGGAAATGATAATTACACTTACCTGGTAATTGTAGTTCCTTTAGTGACGACAGTTCAGTCCTCCTTCCCGCCCGGATGTTTATAGGAGGTTACAGATTTCGTGCCGAGCTGAAGAGGGTGACAGGTGAGTCTGGCTACCTTCTCTTCCTTTGTTTGTGTCCTTCTCGATGGCGGGGCAGGAGGTAAGAAGGCCTGTTCGAGGGGGATGGCTTCCTGATAGTACATTTGTTATTTTGTTTTGCTACTTATTTATTGCTCCTTTGAGTCTGCTTTGTTATAGTTTACACTGGGATGCAAGTGGAAGTGCTGCAGGCTATATCCAGTGATGTCATCATTCTGACAAACCAGTCTCCTAGCTGCAGGAGGAGATTGACAACCCAGAGGTAGAGGACTGAACTGTCGTCACTAAAGGAACTACAATTACCAGGTAAGTGTAATTATCATATTATAGATATTGCCAAGATAGCAACAAAGGGGGAAGCGATCATATTGGGTGACTTTAATCTAACTGATGTGGATTGGATTACTTCTGCACATCTGAAGAGAAGCAAAAAAATTGTGGATGCTCTCCAAGATGCATTACTTAGACAAATGGTGATGGAACCAACCGGGGAAAGCTCAACGCTGGATGTAGTGCTCACCAACAGTGATAACGTGTCGAATGTCAGCGTGAGTGCCCCTGTGAGCAACAGTGACCATCACACGGTGTGGTTTGAGATAAAAGCCATGATACAGGCCAATCATAGCAAGCTCAAAGTCCTAAACTTCAAAAACGCTGATTTCATTAAAATGGCCGAGTACTTAAAGGAGGAGATAACGGGGTGGAAGGAGATTAGGGAAGTGGAATTGCAATGGACTAAACTAAAGGCGGCAATAAAAGGGGCAACAGATAAATATGTAAGAAAAGTAAATAAAAACAAGAGGAGAAGGAAAACTATTTGGTTTTCCAAAGAGGTGGCTGCTCAAATAAAGGCAAAAACCACAGCTTTCGCAAAATTCAAAAGCTTGCAAACAGAAGAACACAGAAATGAATACAGGATCAAGCTCAAAGAGTCTAAAAGAAATAAGGATAGCAAAATCAAAGGCAGAGGAAAAGATGGCTAAAGATGTTAAAGGTGGCGACAAAACTTTCTTCAGGTATATTCGGGAAAGGAAGAAGATCAGAGTTGGAATTGCAGGACTCAGAAGTGCTGGGAAAGGACTCGTGGAAAGTGACACTGAAAAAGCAAAATTGCTAAACAAATACTTCTGCTCTGTTTTTACTAAAGAAGATCCTGGAGATGGACCAGCTGTGACTCCCAAATATAAAAATAGCAATGAAGTAGATACCACACCATTCACAGAAGATGAGGTGTTAGAACAACTTGCTAAACTGAAAGTGGACAAAGCCATGGGACCAGATGGGATACATCCCAGGATACTGAAAGAGCTCAGAGAGGTTCTTGCAGGACCGTTAAAGGATGTCTTCAACAGATCCTTGGAAACAGGAGTGGTTCCTCAGGACTGGATAATGGCTAATGTTGTACCTCTACACAAAAGTGGTGACAGGGAAGAAGTGTCAAACGACAGGCCCGTGAGCCTTACCTCGGTGGCAGGACAAGTAATGGAGGCGCTCCTGAAAGAGCGAATAGTGAACTTTCTCAAAACCAACAGGTTGCAAGATCCAAGGCAACATGGTTTTACCGAAGGACAGTCTTGCCAAACAAATCTGATTGAGTTCTTTGATTGGGTGACCAAGGAACTAGATCTGGGGCATGCAATGGATGTCATCTATCTGGATTTCAGCAAAGCCTTTGATACTGTTCCTCATAGGAGGCTTGTCAATAAACTCAGTAGCTTGGGGATGGGTCCCAAGATAGTAAACTGGATTAGAAATTGGTTGACTGACAGACAACAGAAGGTGATGGTACATGGAGCTCACTCGGATGAGAGGAAGGTGATTAGCGGGGTGCCTCAGGGTTCGGTCCTGGGCCCGGCACTGTTCAATATATTTGTGAGTGATATTGCTGAAGGACTGAATGGAAAAGTCTGTCTTTTTGCAGATGACACAAAAATTTGCAACAGAGTGGACTCCCCCGAGGGAGTGGTTAACATGAGGATAGATCTACAAAAGCTGGAAGACTGGTCTAATGCTTGGCAACTACGATTTAATGTGAAAAAGTGCAGTGTCATGCACTTGGGTAGCAGAAATCCAAGGGAAAGGTACACGATAGGGGGTGAGAGGTTGGTATGAACAGTTCAGGAGAAATACCTTGGTGTGATTATCTCTGATGATCTCAAGGTGGCAAAACAGTGCGACAAGGCGGTGGCAAAAGCCAGGAGGATGTTGGGCTGCATACAAAGAGGGATTACCAGCAGAAAGGAAGAGGTACTTATGCCACTGTACAAGTCACTGGTGAGGCCTCACTTGGAATACTGTGTTCAGTTTTGGAGACCATATCTTGCAAAAGATATAAAAAGACTGGAAACTGTTCAGAGAAAGGCGACCAAAATGATTTGGAGCCTGCCTCAGAAGCCTTATGAGAAGAGACTTGAAGACCTAAATATGTACACTTTGGAGGAGAGGAGGGACAGGGGAGATATGATTCAGACCTTTAAATACTTAAAGAGAAATGATGAACAAACAAACCTCTTCCAAAGACGGGGAAGCTGTAAAACTAGAGGGCATAACATGAAGCTGCAAGGTGGTAAATTGAAAGGCAATGTCAGGAAATATTTCTTCACTGAAAGGGTGGTGGATGCTGGAATGCCCTCCCAATGGAAGTGGTTGGGGCAAACACGGTGATGGAATTCAAAACGGCATGGGACAAACACAGTGGATCCCTTTACAGCAACAGGATAAAAGCAAAATAAACAGTACCATCTAACTTCTGAACTATCTAGTGTCTCAACAAATAGGGGTGTCCTACATGGAGTGGTGGGTTCACCCCTAAACAAAAACATGGGGAGGGGTGGCCTGCACAGAGCGACAGGTGCACCTACTCTTGCCATCTTGCTGGGCAGACTAGATGGACCATGCTGGTCTTTATCTGTCGTCACTTACTATGTTACTATGTTACTATGAGCTGTGACATGACCTTGAAGAGGAAGACTTACTCTCATAAGCAAAGGATATGCATTGTGCAATCCATTTGGACAGAGTTCTCTTGGAGATTGGAAGTCCCAAATGACTAGAATCAAAAGCAGTAAAAAGTTGAGAAGATCTTCTATGTTGCTGTGTTCTTTGTAGGTAAAAAGCCAAGGCTCTTTTACAATCTAAAGTATGAAGGTTCCTTTCTGCATTAGAGTCATGAGGCCTCGGAAAGAATACAGGAAGATAAATTGATTGATTTAAATGAAAAGACGAAACTACTTTTGGCATAAAGTATGGATGAGTTCTAAGAAGAACCTTATCATGGTGGAACCTAGTATAAGGAGGATCAGCCACTAAAGCTTGCAATTCACTAATGCGACGTGCAGAGGTGATTGCAATTAGGAAGATGACCTTCCAGGACAAAAGCTTTAGGGTTGTGGTGGCTAAAGGTTCAAAAGGCGGTTTCATGAGCTGCCCGAGAACTAGGTTTAAATCCCATGCTACCGGTGGTGGCCTGATGGGAGGCTTTGTTAATAAAAGACCTCTCATAAATCTTGTTATGAGTGGATGAGAGGAAATTGGTTGTCCATTTAGAGGCTTATAGGAAGCTGCAATTGCACTAAGATGGACTCTTACTGAATTGGTCTTTAGACCAGAATTTGATAGATGAAGTAGATACTCTAGTATTGATTCCAAAGGTATCATAAGGGGGTTTAACCCCTTCTGTGAACCCCATATAGTAAAACATTTCCACTTGAAGGCGTAAGAGCGTCTTGTGGAAGGTTTTCTAGAAGCCTGAAGGATATCCTTTACCTGTTGGGAAAGGTTAAGATCCTGAAGGTCTAAGCTTTCAGCAACCAGGCCCTGAGATGCAGGGACTGGGGATTCGGATGCCATAGCATCCCGTTCTCTTGGGAGAGGAGATCTGGAGCATATCCTAACTCCAGAGGTGCAGCTTGAGAGAGATGTAGAAGCAGGGGATACCACATTTGGTATGGCCACCGTGGCGCTATGAGGATCATGCGACCCCTATCTCTTTGAAGCTTGAAGAGTGTTTTGGGGATGAGGGGGAATAGGTGGGAAGGCATAGAGGAAGTCGTGACCCCAGTGAAGAAGGAAGGCATCCCTTGCCTGGCAATTTTGAGCTGGAATTCTGGAACAGAACCGGGGAAGTTTGGCATTCAGTGGACTTGAAAAAGGTATATGTCTGGGGTTCCCCAGATCTGAAATATCTTGGCCACCTGGTCCAGGTGGAGAGACCATTCGTGAGGCAGCAGTACTCAGCTGAGTTTGTCTGCCCAAAGGTTTTGAATGCCTGGAAGATATACCACGAGAAGGTGAATTTGATGCTCTCTGGCGAGGGCCCATAGTCGTAAAGCTTCGTTGCATAAGCTTTGTTGAGTGGAGGAGTGGCCTAGTGGTTGGGGCAAGATACTTCAGGCCGGAAGGTCGGGGGTTCAAATCCCACTAGAGGACAGCAACCTTGGGCCAGAAGGACTGGGGTTTCTCGTCCCACGGGTGCTCCTTGTGGTCTTGGGCAAGCCACTTAACTCTCCATAGCCCATGTTCCCTGTAAAATAGTTATCTCCAAGTTATAGTGCCCTGTTCAATGTAAACCACACTGATGCAGAATAGTGTGGTATATAAGAGAATGTAAATAAATAAATAACGACAGAGAGCCTGTTCTGCCCTGCTTGTTCACGTAGAACATAGCTACTTGATTGTCTGTTTGGACTAGGACTGTCTTGTAGCTGAGCTGGGCATGGAATACTCGAAGAGCTAGATAGATTGCTCTGAGTTCCAGGAGGTTTATGTGAAGACAAGCCTCCTGTGGAGTCCAGGTACCCTGGGTAGAGAGATGATGCAGGTGTGCTCCCATCCCACCTCTGATGCATCTGTTGTTAGGGTGGCCTGGAATAGGGGTTGCTGGAAAGGAGACCCCACTAGAAGATTTTCCAGTGATTGCCACCATTGTAGGGAGAAGATCAGTCATTGTGAGTTTGATATCTTGTCCAACAGACGCCCTGTGGCCTGTGTCCATTGTGTGGATAGGGTCCACTGGGCTGCTCACATATGAAGGCGAGCTTAGGGAACCACATGAACCGTGGATGCCATATGTCCCAATAGTTGTAGTAGTTCTCGAGCTTTTAGGGAGGACTTCACTGCTGCTTGAGAAGCTAGCTGTATTATACAAAGACAGCGGGGTTGTGGGAGAAAAGCCCTTGACTGTCTGGTATCTTGACGAGCTCCTATGAACTCTAGGGACTGAGACGGAGCAAGTTGGGATTTTGGGAGGTTTATGACCAATCCCAAGTATTGAAGGATTCGCATTGTGCGAGACAGTGCAGATCTGGCTTCTGGAACCGAAGGGGCTCGAATGAGCCAGTCGTCCAAGTAAGGGAAGACGAATATCCCCAGGGTTCGCAGAAATGCAGCTACTACTGTCATGCATTTCGTGAATACTCTTGGTGCCGAAGCCAGACCAAAGGGAAGAACCCTGTATTGGAAATGTTTTCCCTTGAAAAGGAATCGTAAGAATTTCCTGTGATCTGGATGGATCAGAATGTGAGTGTATGCATCCTTTAGATCTAGAGAGCAAAGCCAATCCTGGACTTTGAAGGTATGGCAGAAGAGTTCCCAGAGAAATCATTTTGAACTTTTCTCGGAACAGATATTTGTTCAATTTTCTGAGGTCTAGAATGGGTCTGTGTCCTCCTGTTTTCTTTGGAATAAGAAAATAGGGGGAGTAGAACCCTGCACCCTGCTGGAGAATGGACACTTCCTCTATTGCTCCTTGAGCAAGGAGTGTTGAGACCTCTTGTTCCAGTAGAGTGCCTGTAGAAATTTGAGAATTGAACTGTCTTACGATTGTAGGAGGGGGCATACTGTGAAAATGAAGCTTGTACCCCTCTCCGACAATGGACAGAGTCCAGTTTTCTGTTGTTATTTGGTGCAATCTGTTGGCAAAATGACGCAACCTTCCTGGAATGTTTAGGGGTTCTGGCCCCTTCAAAGGCAGGAAGGATAAGTTCTCTATGAAGAAGTCAAAGCCCTTGAGGGGGCTGGGCCTGTGGAGCTGGTTGAGCTCTAAGGCCTTTTGGCTTCTTTTGTCTGGATTGTTGTTAGAAACATAGAAACATAGAAATATGACGACAGAAAAAGACCACATGGCCTATCTAGTCTGTCCTTCCATAACAACTACAACAGTTCCCTTTTTACCTTTAGAGATCCTCTGTATTTGTCCCATGCTTTTTTGAATTCAGTACTGTCCTCATCTCTACCACCTCCACTGGGAGACTATTCCACGGATCCACTACTCTTTCCGTAAAGAAATATTTCCGCATATCACTCCTGAATCTATCTCCCTTCACCCTCATCCCATGTCCCCTCGTAGCAGAACTTGCTTTCAATTGAAAGAGGCTCTCTCCCTGAACATTTATGCCATGGAGGTATTTAAACATCTCAATCATATCACCTCTATCCCGCCTTTCCTCTAAGGTGTACATATTAAGATCCTTAAGTCTGTCCTCATATGCTTTATAATGAAGCCCACTAATCATTTTAGTAGCCACCCTCTGCACCGACTCCATCCTGTTCACATCCTTTTGAAGGTGCGGTCTCCAGAATTGCACACTATACTCCAAATGAGGTCGCACCAAAGACTTATACAGAGGCATTATCACCTCCTTTTTTCTGCTAGCCATTCCTCTCCGTATGCACCCAAGCATCCTTCTAGCTTTTGCCGTTGCCTTTTCTAGCTGTTTAGCTACTTTAAGATCATCAGACACAACCACGCCTAGTTCCGCTCTTCTTTAGTGGACAAAAGTACTTCACCCCCTATACTATATTGCTCCCTTGGATTGCTGCAGCCCAAATGCATGACCTTACATTTTTTAACATTAAATCCCAGCTGCCAAATTCTAGACCATTCTTCAAGCTTAGCTAGATCCCTCTTCATGTTATCTACCCCTTCCTGGGTGTCTACTCTATTGCAGATTTTGGTATCATCCGCAAAGAGGCAAACCTTACCTGAAAGCCCTTCCGCTATATCACTATATCACGGAGCCCTCGTGCGGAGCATTTCCCCAGCTTTCAAAGAAAGCCTTTGGGAATTGCAGTGCGCATGCGCGGTCCCCTTCCCGCACAAGAGTGCCATCTTGCTCAGTCTTCTTTTTTCCGCGGAACCCGACGGACGTAGTTCGTTTTTCCCCAAGGAAAAATTTGATTTCCCTATTTTTTATCTTTTTTCTTCGGTTCGATGCCGGATCCTTTTCCCGCCTTGGCCCAATACGCCGGTATCGAGTCCACTCTCTCTTTTTCGGTTTTTGTCCTTTGTGACTAGCGTTTGCGCCATTTTTCTTTTTTCACTGGCAGTCCGGTCTTTTGACCTCGCAGGGGCCCTTTTTCCCCCGATGGCTACCAGCGGGTTTAAAAAGTGTGATCGGTGTAAGAAACTTATGTCTCTTAGCTTATGTCTCTTACCTGCCTTCATGGAACAGCAGCGGGCATTGATCGCCGGTCTCACCGGTGCATCTGCCCCGACCACCGGGACCTCGACGTCCAAGTCGACCCCGGAGGCCGAGCCGATCCTCGAGTCCATGCGGGCTCGAGTCGATCCTCGGCCACGGTCTCCCTCGTCCTCCCGTTCGGGACCAAGGTCGTCGATGCCGGTACCCTCGGCATCGGGGCGGATGGCATCGGTGCCCGCCCGACCGTAGCCGCTCGATTCCTCCTCCGAGGAGTCGGGCTGGGAGACGGAGGACGAAGAGTCACCCGACACTTATCGGACTCGGTGTGTCCCATCGGACTCGCCAGAGTCCGAACCTCGGAGACGATCCCCACCGGAAGATACCCGGTTCTCGGACTTCGTGTGGAATATGGCCAAGGCCTTGGCCTTCCCCGCGGATCCCGAGGAGGAGCCTTGAACCAAGGAGCTCGAGGTCCTCCAGTATGACTCTCCACCGAAGGAGGCCTTTACTGTACCGGTTCCTCCGATGCTGGAGCGGCTGCTCTTCCGCATGTGGGAGACCCCGGCCTCGACGCCGGTGTTAAGCAAGCGGGTCGATTCCATCTATCAAGTCCGCAAGAGCCCCGGGTTCCAAAAGGCACAATTACCGCACCACTCCATGGTTGTGGAATCGGCCATGCATCGACTGAAAAGTCAGAAGATGCACTCCTCGGTGCCTCCCGGCCGGGAGGCCCGGAACCTGGATGTCCTCGGTAAGAAGTGCTTCCAGGGCTCTATGCTTGCTTGCCGTGTCCAGACATATGAGCTCTACATGGGCATGTACCTCCGAGACCTGGCAAAGGAGATTGCCGGGTTCTCTGCTGGTCTCTCCGAGGAACCTTTGCAGAGGCTCCAGGCCTTGTCCACTGGTATTAGAGAGTGCTCGAAGTTTATCTCTCGAGCAGCCTACGATGGCTTCAAGGCTTCGGCCCGAGTAGCCGGGGCCGTCATCGGTGCCCGCCGACAGGCTTGGCTACAGTCATCCGACCTCGAGCCATGGGTACAGGATAAGTTGGTCGATGTCCCCTGCCGAGGTGAAAACCTCTTTGGCAAGCCCATGGCTGAAAAGGCTGCAGAACTCGAGACCGAGACTCTGACCCGGACTAGGCTGTCCAGAAAAACCTCTGCCCCTTCTCAGAAAAAGAAGGGCTCGGGAAAAAAGACCTTTTACCCGAGGAAGTCATCTGCCTATAAACAATACCCTCATTATCAGGCCTCTGCAGCTCCCCAACAGGGTCAGCAGGCCAAGGGGCAGGGTCATGGGCCCCGTAGGCAGAAGGCCCCAAGCCACCAACACCGGCCCCTGCTCAGCAGGGTGGGGGTTTTTGACTCAGGAGGCATAGCCTCTTCTCCTCAGCTGGCTCACATCAGCACAGGAGGCCGGCTGGCCCACTTTGCCCACAGATGGTCAGCCGTCACATCAGATACCTGGGTTCTCCATATAGTCCAAAAGGGCTATCTTCCCCATTTTCACCAGGTACCTCCCTCCTATTTTCCAGGGGAGCCTCCAAGACTCCCTCTGCACAGGGACCTACTCCTTCAGGAGTTAGCAAGTCTGCTAAAGGAACAGGCTGTGGAACCGGTGCCCCATCACCTGAGAGGTCACGGCTTTTATTCCAGGTACTTTCTGGTACCAAAAAGAACAGGAGGCCTCAGACCCATCCTAGACTTGCACAACCTCAACAAGTTCCTGGAGAGGGAAAAGTTCAAGATGCTTACCCTTGGAATCCTGCTGTCCTACCTCCAGCAGGGAGATTGGCTATGCTCCTTAGATCTAAAGGATGCTTATACTCACATCCTTATTCATACAGACCACAGACAGCATCTCAGATTTGTTGTGGGGGGAAACCACTACCAGTACAGAGTACTTCCCTTTGGCCTAACCTCCGCTCCCAGGGTGTTCACCAAGTGCCTGGCAGTGGTGGCGGCCTACCTGAGGCTTCAAGGTCTTTTTGTGTTTCCATACCTGGACGACTGGCTCATAAGGGGCCAGTCTTCCCAGGAGGCCAGTCAAGCCACCCTTCGCACTGTGGCTCTGCTTCAGCACTTGGGATTTGTCATAAACTTCGCAAAGTCCACTTTGCTCCCGTCCCAGAACTTGGAATTCATAGGAGCAAGGCTAGACACTCTTCAGGCGAGGGCTTTTCTGCCAGTGGACAGGGCCCTCCAGTTGATGGATGTAGCTCGGCAGTTTCACAGCAATTCCCTGGTCTCCGCCAGTTAATTCCTGAGACTTCTCGGCCATATGGCTTCCACGGTTCATGTAACCCCCAATGCCCGCCTGCACATGCGGCCTGCTCAGTGGAGCCTTCGAACTCAGTGGCATCAGGCCACAGGGAGCCTTGCAGACTCGGTGAGAGTATCCTCCCTGCTCGTCTCCTCTCTACAATGGTGGCTTCATCTTCCGAATCTGGTACTCGGAGTGGATTTTCAATCCCCTCCACATTCTTGAGTGCTGACGACAGATGCTTCTCTTCTAGGTTGGGGAGCACATTGCCAAGGGGCATGTACTCAGGGTCTCTGGACTCCTTGGGAGGCTGCTCAGCAGATAAACTTCCTGGAGCTACGGGCAATACGCCTAGCTCTGAGAGCCTTCTCCCACCTCACGTCTCACCAGTCTGTACTGGTCCAGACGGACAATCAAGTTGCCATGTTCTATGTGAACAAACAAGGGGGCACAGGCTCCTTCCTTCTCTGTCAGGAGGCACAAGGGCTGTGCTCTTGGGCCGTCAATCATGGAATCCTCCTCAAGGCTGTCTACCTCCCCGGTCAAGAAAATTACCTGGCGGACAGACTGAGCAGGAACCTGCAACCACACGAATGGAGATTGAATCCATTGGTGGTTCAGCAGATCTTTCTCAGGTGGGGCCTCCCCACCATGGATCTCTTCGCCAGCCCTCTGAACCGGCAACTCCTGAGATTCTGTTCCAGACAACCGCATCCTCTCAGAGTAGCAGCGGATGCCTTTCTGATTCCATGGTCGCAAGGCCTACTATATGCGTTTCCTCCCACGCCACTAGTGTCTCGAACACTGTTCAAGGTCCTCAAGGACGGGGCCTCAATGATTCTGATAGCCCCAGGGGTGGCCGAGGCAGCCGTGGTTCCCACTCCTGTTGCAACTGGCGGTGGACACTCCCCTGCCTCTGGGAATTGAACACGATCTCCTGTCTCAGGACCAGGGGTCTCTCTTGCACCCCAACCTCCAGTCCCTTCATCTGATGGCCTGGCTGCTGAAAGGGTAGTCCTGGCTCCCCTACTCCTGCCTAGAGAAGTGGAAGACGTAGTCTTAGCCTCTAGGCGGCAATCCACCAGGAAATCCTACGCTCTTAAGTGGCGTAGATTCTCCACATGGTGTGCTCAGCACAGCGAGAATCCCTTCTCATGCTTGGTAGCGGTAGTATTGCAATATTTGCTTTACCTCTCCAATCTAGGCCTTAAGTCCAACTCTGTCAGGGTTCACCTCAGTGCTCTCTCAGCGCACCACTCGCCGGTGGACAGGAGGCCTCTTTCCAACCACCCTTTGGTGGCTCGTTTTCTCAGAGGCCTCCTCCTGCTTAAGCCTCCTTTGCGTCCACCAGCCCCTGAGTGGGATCTGAATGTGGTCTTACAGCGGCTTACTTGTCCGCCATTTGAACCTATGGCTACCTGCCCTCTCCATTTTCTCTCCTGGAAAACCTTGTTTCTGGTAGCTCTTACCTCTGCTAGGCGAGTGAGTGAGCTTCAGGCCCTAGTGTCTGATCCCCCTTACATTAGATTCTACAGGAATAGGGTAGTCTTACGGACTCACCCGAAGTTTCTTCCTAAGGTTGTCTCCCTTTTTCACCTCAATCAGGAGGTGGTTCTTCCAACCTTCTTTCCCAGGCCGCATGCCAACCGGGCTGAGATGGTCCTGCATACCCTGGACTGTAGGAGGGCATTATCCTTCTACCTTGACCGTACGCGGGAGCACCGGAGGGCTGTTCAGCTCTTCGTTTCTTTTGACCCCAATAAGTTGGGGCTACCTGTCTCCAAGCGTACTTTGTCCATATGGGTCGCTGACTGTATCGCCTGGGCTTATGGGGCAGCTGGCCTCTCGTTGGAGGGTCGAGTCACGGCTCATCGTGTCAGGGCGAAGGCTGTGTCAGTGGCTCATCTCCGCTCTGTTCCGTTGGCAGACATCTGCCGGGCCGCTACTTGGTCTTCAAGCCAGACTTTTGCGGCCCATTACTGCCTTGAGAGGGAGTCCCGCAGGGACAGTGCTTTCGGACAGGCAGTACTCCATAATCTCTTTGGGGTTTAGGCAACTCCTACCCTCCGGCCCTGCTGTTGGGCTACCGGTCGGGGGCGTTCTCAGAGAAGATTCCTTCCTTACGTACTGACGAGCTAGAGGGAGCTCATTTTTTCGGCTTGAGGTCTCCGGTAGCCTTAAGCTGGGGAGTCCCATATGTGAGGACTGACTTACTGCTTGGTCCTGGAGAAAGAGTAGTTACTCACCTGTAACAGGTGTTCTCCAGGAGCAGCAGGAATCAGTCCTCACAACCCTCCCTCCTCCCCTTGGAGTTGCAGTCATATGCTTTATTTTGCTAATTTTTTGCTGTCTTTTAGCTATGTCATCAGACTGAGCAAGATGGCACCCTTGGGCGGGAAGGGGACCGTGCATGCGCACTGCAATTCCCAAAGGCTTTCTTTGAAAGCTGGGGAAATGCTCCGCACGAGGGCTCTGTCAGCGCCGATGTCACCCATATGTGAGGACTGATTCCTGCTGCTCCTGGAGAACACCTGTTACAGGTGAGTAACTACTCTAACCGGCCTGTAGTTTTCAACCACATCTTTACTTCCGCTTTTGTGTAAAGGCACCACATGAGCCTCTCTCCAGTCCTTTGGCACCACTCCCGACTCCAATGAGGCATTGAAAAGCTCAGTCAGTGGAGCTGCTAGAACGTCCCCAAGTTCCCTTAGTATTCTCGGGTGTATCCCATCCGGTCCCATCGCTTTGTCTACTTTAAGTTGAGATAGTTTCTCACGAACACAGTCTTTTGAAAATTGTTCAAGATGTCCTTTGCTTCTGTTCCTATTTGTGGATGTTTTCTGAGGTCCTGCTCCTGGTTCTTCATCTGTGAACACAGAACAGAAATATTTGTTAAGCAATTCCACTTTATCCTTATCAGCTTCTAGATATTCCTCCCCTGCACCCTTGAGTCTGACAATACCACTCTTGCCCTTCTTCTTCTCACTAATATATCTGAAAAATGTCTTATCCCCCCATTTTATTGCATTGGCTATTTCCTCCTCCTTTTGAATTTTTGCCTTCTTGACTACTTTGCTAGCTTCTCTAAGTTTTTCCAAATACAGATGCCTGTCTTCCTCTCTCTGTGATCTCTTGTATTTCATGAAGGCCTCCCTCTTTTTCTTCACTTTTTCAGCTATTTCTTTCGAAAACCATAGCGGTCTCCTTTTCCTTTTACCTCTATTTACCATTTTAACAAAAAGGTTGGTTGCCCTTAAAAATTGTTGTTGTTGACCCTTTTGGGCAATTTGACCCTGAGGTTGCCCTTGTTGGGTATAGGATGGATGAAACTTCCTCTTTTTGCTGAAAAAGGGTTTCTTATAGGGTTTCTTTTTGGCTGGGGTGGCTGTAGATTTTGACAATCTGTCTAAAGTGAGATTGTCAGTATCTATCTCATTAGCCTTCTCCTGCCAATTCTTGCCAAAGAGGTTTTCTCCTGTGCAAGGGATGTTTCCCAATTTATCCTGTACCCAAATCTCCAAGTCTGATGCATGAAGCCAGGCAATCCAACGTGCACCAATGGCAATAGCAGTCAAAGGCTGCACGGTTTACAAACTTGGAGATATCTTGAGCATGCTTGACCAGAGTGAGAAAGTCCTGTCATTTGTCCTCAGGGAGAAGGGGGCTCATAAGCTCCAAATCTCCTGTGATCTCTTTGAGGAACATTCCCATACATAAAATATATGAGCTGATCCTATCTGAAAGCATGGAAGCCTGAAATGTTCAATGCCCAAGGTGTCAAGAGTCCTGCATTCACGACCTGGAGGATTGGATGCATGTCTCTTTGCACTTTTCATCCTATGCATGGCTGACTCCACTACCAATTGGAAACCAGGACATGGTGGAACTCGATACATGGTATCGAGTCTCCTAGAATGAGGAGATGTGGTCAAAGGTGTCTCCCACATTCTGAGCATCAAATCATGAAGAATTTCATGAATGGGCAGAGTGGCTGCTTCCTTGGGAGCCTTAGGGTATTGGAGAATTTCCAATTCCTTTTCTCTAGGTTCTTTTTCAGGAGCTACCGTGATTGAAAGGCCTCGGGCCACATCATGAATAAAATCCTGAAAAGACATGTGTTCCAGAGGAGACATTCTGTGTTGGGGAGAAGAGGAGTCTTCCGGAAGAAACACTCTTGTACCGGCAGAATTATCAGAGTCATCGGAATCGGAGGATTTGAAGTATCTCTGATCCCGATGTTCATGCAAAGCACGGTCTCGGTATTGATCAAAGTCGGTACCGATCTGTCGATGCCAGAAAAAGTCTGCATGGGTAGGGTTCCCACCGGGGCCGGTACCTTCAGTGCTGGTACCGATATCGGTACCGGTGCTGGTACTGGCATTGGTACCGGTGCCCATTGAACCACTGGTGTCAACGGTATCACAGCTGTAAGGAGAGCCGCAAGACTGTGTTCGATAGCGAGGAATCTCTTGACTATCGACGCTGCCGATGCCTGGGTATCGGTACTGGTAAAAGCGGCCGGAACCCCTGAGCATGGCACCAGTAGTTCTGCCGAGGTCGAAGCCTCAAGAACATCCTGGAACCCTGTTGATGCTTTGGAGGCCAAAGCCTCCCACCGGGGCTGTTTCGCCGGTGTAGTTTCCTCAAGGGCAATGCCAATGGCCTCTCGATGCTTTGAAGGAGAGCTACCCTTTGAGGACCGGCTCTTATGTTTAGTACTTGAGATCCATGGGAGGAAAACGAGGCTCTTGAAGACGTCGATGCAATGGACCTGGTATCTGAGTCCCTATATGTGAAGACTACATTCCTGCTTGTTCCTGGAGATAGCGTAGTTACTCACCTGTACCAGTTGATCTCCGGGAACAGCAGGAATTTAGTCTTCACAACCCACCCACCTCCCTTAGGAGTTGTCTCTCTATCTCTCTGTCTCTTTCCTCTCTCCCTCTATCCTTTCACTCAGCTACAAACTTAACTGAAGAGGGACAGTTGGAAAGGCGGGAAGGCAGCGCGCATGTGCTGAGGGATGCTCCCAAAAGCATTCCTATTGGACGCTGGGGGAGCGTTCCCATGCAGGCTCCGTTGGTACTGACGATACCCATATGTGAAGACTACATTCCTGCTTGTTCCTGGAGATATAGAACGCAGAACGAAAAGTCGTTTCCAGACCGCCATGGGAAACTGATAGTAGTCTTAAGAGACTGGAATTCTGGGAACAAAGATTCTGAGTGAAACAATAAGGTATAACAAGTTTAGAGGGATAAACAGGAGAGCCCATGTAGAAAGCCTTGGAAGCAAGCATAAGGATTTTAAAATGAATACAATATGACAGAAGTAACCAAAGATTCTGGTAAAGAAGAGTAGTTAATATAATCATATTTAGAGGCATTAGTAAGTATTTGAATATCTGTATGGACCAGTTGCAGGGGTTTTGTTTTTAGATAAGAGGCTCGGGACCTACAATAAGTGGAATTACTAGTCAAGATGTGAACCAAGATATGTAAAGCCTGTGAAGAGAAGTATGGTTTAATCAATGGGATACATCAAAGAAAATAAAAGGCAGAGTGGACCCTAATAGCTAGGATCACCTGGTTTTAATGGGCATTGGCTTGTCAAGATTTGGCACCTTTTCTATAATGTAAAGTGATATACACATTTACATTATATAATGTAAAATGCTATACACATATATTACATTATAGGAGTGTACCAGCATACCTTAATCTAGGCGTAGCATTTTGGCCTGCTCTAGTGCATGCCCCACTTATGCTATACCCAAGTTTTGCCCCTGTGCACACCCTAACCAAAAGTATGTGCAATGGGACTTTTGCGCACACTTACAGAATAGCTACATGTGCGGAAGTGCCAATTCATGCGCAGAAGTCCTTTGAAATAGGAACTCAAGCGGATATTAGCGTGTAACTTTCTGCATGCCCTTTATAGAATTACCCCCTATATGTCCGCAGAATCCCTCACCTTGGTCATAACACAAGAACTCAGACAAGCCTTCATCAATTACAGAATAAATGATTAAATATTAGAAATGGAAATCCCAAGAAGCTGCAGTCTCTGTGAGCAGTACAACACAGGAGAAATAGAAATAAAAATGCAATTCCTCTTGTACTGAACAGAATACAAAGATGTAAGAAATGCACATTCTGAAAACTGATATATTTCCTGTCATTAAAAACTAAAAATAAATGATCAGAATTGGCAGAAGGAGCAAATGCAAAGGGGTTTCCGCAGGCCATCTCCTCCTCTGCAGCCATCAATTGCAGTGATCATGGACACGGGGGAGGGAGGGAGGATGAGGACACTTCCAGCCTGGGTTGGTGGAAGCAGTGATTTTGGTGGGAGCGCAGGTAGGTTCAGGATGCTTATGGAACTGATGCCTGAGAGGGGAGGGGAAGCAGACTTGTAATATTTCCAGTTTGGACTGGCAGCAGCAGTGATAATTTGAGGTGGGGGAGCAGTTAGGGAGTGGTTATAGAGATTTGCTCTCTCCCCAGCTGCAGGCACATATGGTTGTTAAGGAAAGTATGGTCTTGCTGTCTATGCCAAATTTTTGGTGACACACCTCTCAGCTCTTGGTGACACACCATTGTGTCTGAACATGCTGATTTGGAATCACCATTCTAGTCCTTTAAATGAAGACTTTTTCTTTGAGCGATAGTGCAAAGTCCATAGTTAAAAGGCACCCTCTAACTTTGATTCAGAGTGGGAAATTTGAAAATTGCCCTCTTTATGATAGACTTATGTGAGGCTGAAGTCTGGGTACATGCTACATTTATTTTCAAAAGCTTTTCCTTCATTCTGTACTTATTTGTGCCAAAATGGTTTAAATAATAAGTCCTATCATATCTTTCTGTGCTATTTATGCAGTTGTTCACAGACTATTGTGGTGTAAAGAGGGGTGATCTATTTGAATTCCATATTTAAAAGATAATTTTTAATTTATATCATTAACTGACAATGAAAGCCATTGTTATCTATAAATTCTTTATTCTGTTCTCTTTCCTCTTAGCGCCTTAAAAACATAGTGCCTCGTCAGACAGATGTTAACCTGCAGAACGTATCAGATCAGTTTGAAATGAAATCAAAGGAAACGGATGAGAAAATGGCTCGGTTACATTATGAACAGCTCAGAAAAGTTAAAAAAATACAAGAGGAGCTAAGAATACAAGATATTGAAAAGGTATAAATTTAATTATTTGTCTAAGTTTCATGCAAATTAGTTATAACATGTCTGTACTTGCTGTAACAACTATCTTTTGCTTAGCATCTTTATGATTTATTTATTTAACAGGGTTTGTTTTTATACCACTTTAACATTTCAGTCAAAATGGTTTACATTGTAACTTAAACTTGGTAATGTACATTAAACAGGGACATTGATAACTTGGATTTTTCTGAGGCAATGGAGGGTTAAGTGACTTGCCCAAGGGCACAAGGATTGCTATTGGGAATCGAACCCTGGTCTCTTGGTTCCCAGGAATTGAATCCTGTTGTTGTAGGGAAGAATGGAAGAAAGAAATGTAAGGCATGGAGTAGATGTGATAATATTGTAAGAGGTCAGATCTGTGGTCCATCATACTCATTATCTTTTCCCCACAGTGGCCCATCCGGGTTGCTTGAATGAAGTACACAATAGATCCTAACGGGAGGTCTATTCCCTGTTAACAAGAGGCCTACTTAGATTTAATGGACCATCCCTCCAGAAACTTCTTCAAATCTTTTTTTAAAGACAGCTATATTTTTTGGGTTAATTTTATAAGGAGTCACCTAGATTTGCATGGCAAGTAGGCAGGCCAATGTGAATATTTTAGTTATTTATATGTGCAGGTGGCCTCTTACATATATAAATAACTTCTTCCATATCATTCTGCTAGACCAGTCCAGATAAGTGGGTTGGGTTCCCCTACCAACAGATGTGGAAACAGAGAAAGAACACTAAACTTCCAGTGTCATCATCACTGCTACTAATGATAAAGGTGCACTTCAGTATTTCTCTGTCTCCAACAGATGGTGGATGCTGTTCTGATGCAGCTCAATTTGAAATTGTGTTAGCTGATCAAAGGGGTTCTTTCCCAGTAGAGCTGGACGGCAGATGTCTCTAGGGGGTACCTTGAATACCCTTTTGTTTTTGCCCTCTCCATACGGGAAACACCAATCTGCTTTCAGTTAGTATTATAGACCAGTTGACCAGCCAGGATTCTGTCAGATTAAGGACATTGTCTTCACTCAGCCTCAAGTGCTTCATCTTTCCCTCATTCCCTCTCTCCCCTGTGCCCCCCAGGACTGTTTGTACAGAAGCAAAAGGAATGTATGTGCCATGAAGCCTGATTGGTGGGGGGTGGCCCGAAGCCGATGGCTTGTCTGCCTGAGCTCCCCGGGTGTGAGCAGAGTTTTATTTTGGATTCCAATGCATGCATCTTTGCAGCCACTGCTGTGAGGGGTATCCCAACTTAGCCTGCTTGTGTGGTTCTGTTATAAGGTCTCTGGTTGTCTTGGTTCTTGTCTCTGAATAGATCTCCTCGACTGCACATGTATTAGGCCTGTGTCGTCTCATACATATGCTAGCTATGCGTGTATGGTGTGCATTTAAGCAGCATGTTCTGCTTGCCTAAGCTGTGCATTTATTCTACGTTCCTTAGCCATGAATTTATTCTGCGTGCCTTAGCTGCGTATGTGAGCTGTACACATGCACCATACATGTGGACTGTGCAGATGGAGTGTCCATGGACTAAGTGAGTGAGTAGTGCATTTTGGAGTTGTGCACCTTGCATGCTTACGTGTGTCATTTCTTCGGCCTTAGCCTTCTCTAGAGGTTCCAAGGTCTTGTGGCTCTTACTCCTTGGGATTCAGCCCTTCCCATCCTCTTTGATGATGGGATTAGGGACACAGTCCAGGTTGCCTCCAGTGAGTGGCCATCTCCGACTTCTTCACTAGGAGTGAGTCCGCCTCAGATGCTGTCTAAGCCACTCTGGATGGTTTGGTGTGTCAGGCCTCCTGCCAAAGGAGGCAAAGGCTGTTATCCCATCTACATCATGATAAAAAGGGTGACTCCATTGGGCCAATCATTGATCTGAAGGACATTGGAACCTTCCTGAAGTTCTCTCTATTCTGGATGGAGTCGATGAGGTCTGTCATCCAGGTGGTTTGGTGCGGGGAGTTTTTAATGTTGCTTAACCTGGCAAAGGCTTATTCTTGCTCAGGCCTGTACCTAGCCCTGTGCAAGCAGTGTGGCCGCACAGGGCGCAAAGTTTAAGGGGCACATTTTAGCTGTCTGCCGTTGCCTGCTGCCATCACTTTTTCTTCTCTCAGCGGCAGCAGGCAACGACAGGCAGCTAAAATTCGTCCCTTAACTCTTCTCTTCACATCGGGCGTGCCTCTTCTCTCCCGCCGCGGGGAGCGCACCCAATGTGCAAGTCGCACAGGGCGCGATTTACACTTGGTAGGGCCCTGTTCTTGCTTCCCATTTGGGAAGATCAACAGCATTCTCGGGTCACATGCTAAGTTCTCTGCCCCTTCCTTCAGGCTCTCCATTACCCCAACGACCTTTTTTTCCAGGAGTATAGTGATAGTGACCGCAGCACTGCGGTGCAATGGAATATGTCTCCATTCTTTCTCAATGACTGGCTTATTTGGGCCATGTCTCAGTCCAAAGCAGCAAGAGGGAACAGACAGCATGGTTTAATTTGGTTCAGTGCTTTATACAGAGGACCTAAGTTTAATTAATAATTTGTAATGTCACATCTTTATAAATAAATTTGCATATATACAAATTTAATACAAGTTTTTATGTTCCTTTATGGTGATGAGTATCCTTTAGGGATACCAAGATGCCAAATCTTACTCATTAGCAGTGTGTCACATTCATTTGAGGGTCCTGTCACTCTCACACTGTTTAAGCCCCTTCTGTCACTTGTTAGAGTCTCCATGCCAGTGCATTCATCCTGATCACTGCTTTCATGCAAGGAAAGCCTAAAAAAAAAGAAAAGCCAAGTGGCCCTACCAGTAGAAAGAAATCTGAGCACACCTTCCTGCATACTTTGCCTCCTCCTGCCCCATCCCATATCCCTGCATCTAAAACTATGCATGCTGTGAATCCTATGCTCATGCTGTTAGCCACTTAATTGAGGATAATTTTCATCATTGAAAATTTATGCAGGTTACTTAGGCAAATTCCTTTGAACGTTGTCTCATGTTGCTTCCACTTTATATCCTTCAGATGCACCAAAGAAAATCAAATATTTTATGCTACTTTTTTCATTTGCAAAGCAGAGCAAACCTTAAATTTCTTCTAGGTTTATATAGCCCTGACACACCATTTGAAAATTTTCACTTTTGGGCCTTCAGTTTTATCTTTTGGGGCAGTACATATCAATCATTCTCCAGGACCAAGCAGGAAGTCAGTCCTCACATATGGGTGACGTCGGCGCCGACGGAGCCCTCGCGGAGCAATTTTCCCCAGCTTTCAAAGAAAGCCTTTGGGAATTGCAGCGCGCATGCGCGGTCGCCTTCCCGCCCAAGGGTGCCATCTTAGCCAGTCTTCTTTTTTCCGCGGAGCCCTACAGACGTACCCGTCGTGTCCCCGCTAAAAAAGTTGATTTTCGTGAGTTTTTCTCTTTTTTCAATTCGGTTCGACGCCGGTCGTTTTCCTACCCGGACTCGTGACGCCGTTGCGAGTCCTTCTCTTATTTTTCGGTTTTTCTGATTTTGGTCAGTTTCGTTTTCGGTTTTTCGCTGGCAGCCCGGTCCTTTGACCTTGCAGGGGCCCTTTTTCCCCCGATGGCTGCCAGTGGTTTCAAGCGGTGTGGTCAGTGTGACAGAAATATGTCACTCACTGACACACACGATAATTGCCTCCGCTGCCTGGGCCCGGATCATGAAGAAATGGTCTGTGGAGCCTGTGGCAAAATGTCCTCCAAAGCGTTGAGGAGTCGGCGGCATCAGCGGGATAGAATCTTCGCTGACCCCAGCCGTACCCGGACCTCGTCGGAGGCCTCGGCATCCAGAGGCTCCAGCTCTGACCATCGCCGAAGTTCCTCCGACAGGGGTTCTCCCTCCGGAGACCATCGACGGAAGACAAAACCCGCGAGGGCGGCGTCGGTGGACGCTCCTGGCTCCGCGAGGGCCAGGTCGCATAGCTCCGACAGCCGTCCCGGGTCTTTGGAGAAGGAGCACCTCCCGAAGCGACCTCGCCTGGAGTCGGAGTTGCCTGCTCGGGTAAGTCCTGTGGTCCTTCTGGACTCGCCTCCGAGAGGTCCGACGTCGGGCCCGACGCCGTCGGGGCCCGAGTCGGGGGCTGCTGGGTCACCTGAGGTCGGACTCAGGTTGACGGCCTTGGAGAGCAGACTATCTGCCTTCATGGACCAGCAGCGGGCACTGATCGCTAGCCTCGCTGGCGCCACTGCCCCGACCGCCGGGACGTCGACGTCTAAGTCGACCCCGGAGACCGAGCCGATCCTCGAGTCCATGCGAACTCGAGTCGATCCTCGGTCGAGGTCACCCTCGGCCTCCCGTTCGGGACCGAGGTCGTCGCCGCCGACTCCCTCGGCGTCGGGGCGGCCGACGCCTCCGCCTGCCCGAGCCGACCCCACTGATTCCTCCTCGGAGTCGGTCTGGGAGTCTGAAGAGGAGGAGTCACCTGATTCCTTTCGGACTCGGTGTGTCCCCTCGGACTCACCTGAGTCCGAACCTCGGAAACAGTCCCCTCCGGAGGATGCCCGGTTCTCGGACTTCGTCAGGGATATGGCCAAGGCTTTGGCCTTCCCTGCGGATCCCGAGGAGGAGCCTCGAGCCGAACAGCTCGACGCCCTTCAGTACGACTCTCCCGCCCGGGAGCACTTTACTGTACCGGTGCCTCCCATGCTGGAACGACTACTCTTCCGCATGTGGGAGAGTCCGGCCTCGTCGCCGGTATTGAGCAAGCGGGTCGATTCCATCTATCGAGTCCGCAAGAGTCCTGGCTTCCAAAAAGCACAGCTGCCACACCATTCCATGGTAGTGGAATCGGCCATGCATAGGCTTAAGAGCCAAAAAATGCACTCCTCGGTGCCTCCTGGCAGGGAGGCCCGTAACCTGGATGGCCTTGGTAAGAAGTGTTTCCAGGGCTCTATGCTGGCTTGTCGTGTCCAGACCTACCACCTATACATGGGCATGTATCTCCGAGACCTGGCTAAAGAGCTAGCCGGATTCTCCGCTGGACTGTCCGAGGAACCTTTGCGGAGGTTCCTAGCCTTGACAACTGGTATTCGGGAATGCTCCAAATTCATGTCCCGAGCAGCCTATGATGGCTTTGAAGCATCGGCTCGTGTGGCCGCAGCTGGCATCGGTGCCCGCCGACAGGCTTGGCTTCAGTCGTCTGACCTTGAACCTTGGGTCCAGGACAAGTTGGTCGATGTCCCCTGCAGAGGTGAGAACCTCTTTGGCAAGCCCATGGCTGAAAAGGCTGCACAAATCGAGACGGAGACTCTCACCAGGACCAGGCTTTCTAGGAAGACCTCCGCCCCTTCCCAGAAAAAGAAGGGCTCGGGAAAGAAGTCCTTTTACCCGAGAAAGGCGGCTGCCTATAAACACTACCCCCAATATCAGGCCCCTCCAGCTCCCCAACAGGGTCAGCAGGCCAAGGGACGGGGTAACAGGTCCCGTAGGCAGCAAGCCCCCAAGCCTGCACCACCAGCCCCTGCTCAGCAGGGTGGGGGTTTTTGACTTCCTCAGCATAGCCTCTCCCCCTCAGCTGGTTCCTCCCAGCACCGGAGGCCGGCTGGTTCACTTCGCCCACAGGTGGTCCAACATCACTTCAGATGCCTGGGTGCTTCAAGTCGTGCGAGAAGGATATCTTCTCCACTTCCATCAGGTCCCTCCCTCTTATTTTCCGGGAGAACCTCCTCGACTCCCTCTGCACAGGGACTTACTCCTTCAGGAGTTAGCAAGTCTTCTTCAGGAACAGGCTGTGGAACCGGTGCCCCCACCACCTGAGAGGTCAAGGCTTTTATTCCAGGTATTTCCTAATACCAAAAAGGACAGGAGGCCTCAGACCCATCCTGGACTTGCGCAACCTCAACAAGTTCCTTGTGCGGGAAAAGTTCAAGATGCTTACCCTTGGAATCCTTCTGCCCTACCTCCAGCAGGGAGATTGGCTATGCTCCTTGGATCTAAAGGATGCCTACACGCACATCCTCATCCACCCAAGCCACCGCCAATACCTAAGGTTTGTGGTGGCAGGAAATCACTACCAGTACAGAGTACTGCCCTTTGGCCTATCCTCCGCACCGCGAGTCTTCACAAAATGTCTCGCGGTGGTGGCGGCCTATCTCAGGCTTCACGGCCTCTATGTCTTTCCGTACCTCGACGACTGGCTCATCAGAGCGCCGTCCTCTCTGGCAGTCGCCAATGCCACACACCGCACGGTGACCCTTCTGCAGTACTTGGGCTTTGTCATAAACTTCGCAAAGTCCACTTTGCTCCCCTCACAGGATCTCGAGTTCATCGGCGCAAGACTGCACACTCCTCAGGCTCGAGCTTTCCTGCCTCTCGACAGGGCTCAACGGCTCATGGACCTAGCCGGCCGTTTTCGCAGCCAGTCCCTGGTCTCCGCCAGGCGCTTCCTGAGACTACTCGGCCATATGGCTTCCACCGTCCACGTGACCCCCAATGCTCGCCTGAATATGCGGCCGGCTCAATGGTGCCTTCGCAAGCAGTGGCAACAAGCCACCGGCAGACTAGCCGACTTAGTGCGCCTCTCCAGACCGCTGGCCTCTTCCCTACAGTGGTGGCTTCATCGGCCGAACCTGGTGCTCGGAATGCCTTTTCAGTCGCCTCAACCGGCTCAAGTGCTGACGACCGATGCTTCCCTCCTGGGTTGGGGAGCACATTGCCAGGGGGCATGTACTCAAGGTCTCTGGACCGCGTGGGAGTCTGCTCAACAGATCAACTTCCTGGAGCTCAGAGCAATTCGTCTGGCGCTCAAGGCTTTCTCCCACCTGATTTCTCACCAGTCCGTCCTTGTCCAGACGGACAATCAAGTTGCCATGTTCTACGTGAACAAGCAGGGGGGCACGGGCTCCTTCCTTCTCTGCCGAGAAGCTCAGAAGCTCTGCTCTTGGGCCGTCAGTCACGGCATTCTTCTCAAAGCAGTTTATCTCCCAGGCCAAGAAAATTGCCTGGCGGACAAACTCAGCAGGATACTCCAGCCGCACGAGTGGCGACTGGATCCCTTGGTAGTTCAGAAACTCTTTCTGAAGTGGGGCCTCCCCACGATGGATCTCTTTGCCAGTCCTCTCAACCGGCAACTTCCTCGCTTCTGCTCTCGTCAGCCACATCCCCTTCGGGTAGCGGCAGATGCTTTTCTGCTCTCATGGTCGGAAAGCCTTCTCTATGCTTTTCCTCCCATCCCGCTAGTCTCCCGAACTCTGTTCAAGGTTCTCCGGGACAAAGCGTCCATGATCCTGGTGGCTCCTCGCTGGCCCAGACAGCCGTGGTTCCCACTCCTGTTACAATTGGCGGCAGAGGATCCGTTCCCTCTGGGGTTTCAACTGGATCTCCTAACACAGGATCAGGGGTCTCTGCTACACCCCAACCTCAGATCTCTCAACCTAATGGCCTGGCGGCTGAAAGGGTAGTCCTTGCTCCCCTTCTCCTGCCGGCAGAGGTGGAAGAGGTCGTCCTAGCTTCTCGGCGCCCTTCTACCCGCAAATGCTACGCCCTTAAATGGCGTCGCTTTTCCATTTGGTGTGTGCAGCAGTCTCAGGATCCCTTCTCCTGCTCGGTGTCGGTGATCTTGCAGTACCTGCTCTACCTCTCTAATCTGGGACTTAAGTCCAACTCCGTCAAAGTCCACCTCAGTGCTCTTTCAGCACACCATGTGCCGGTGGACGGCAGACCTCTTTCCAGCGACCCTCTCGTAGCACGGTTTCTCCGAGGTCTCCTTCTGCTTAAACCACCTCTGCGCCCGCCAGCACCTGACTGGGATCTGAATGTGGTTTTACAGCGGATCACCTTTCCGCCTTTTGAACCGATGGCTACCTGTTCTCTGCGTTTTCTTTCGTGGAAAACCTTATTCCTGATAGCTCTCACTTCCGCTAGACGCGTAAGTGAATTGCAGGCCCTCGTGTCTGATCCTCCCTTCACTCGGTTCTACAAAAATAGGGTAGTCCTACGGACTCACCCAAAATTTCTTCCAAAAGTTGTCTCCCCTTTTCACATCAATCAGGAGGTGGTACTTCCGACCTTCTTTCCCAGGCCTCGCTCCAGCCGAGCTGAACGAGTCCTGCATACCCTGGACTGTAGAAGGGCATTGAACTTCTACCTTGACCGTACACGGGAGCACCGTAAAGCTGCTCAGCTTTTTGTGTCTTTTGACCCCAATAAATTGGGGCTCCCGGTCTCCAAGCGTACTCTGTCCATCTGGATTGCTGACTGTATCGCTTGGGCTTATGGGGCAGCCGGACTCTCCTTAGAAAGTCGAGTCACGGCTCATTGTGTTCGGGCGAAGGCTACGTCAGTGGCTTACCTCCGCTCTGTTCCGCTGGCAGACATCTGCCGGGCCGCTACTTGGTCTTCGAGCCAAACTTTTGCAGTCCATTACTGTCTCGAGAGGGAGTCCCGTAGGGACAGTGCTTTCGGACAGGCAGTCCTCCGAAATCTCTTCGAGGTTTGAGCAACTCCTACCCTCCATCCCGGATGGGGGCTACCGGTGGGTGATAATTCAGTGAAGATTCCTTCCTTCTGTGCCGCTGAGCTAGAGGGAGCTCATTTTTGTGCTTAGGGTCTCCGGTAGTCTTAAGCTTGGGAGTCCCATATGTGAGGACTGACTTCCTGCTTGGTCCTGGAGAAAGCGTAGTTACTCACCTGTAACAGGTGTTCTCCAGGAGCAGCAGGAATCAGTCCTCACAACCCTCCCTCCTCCCGTGGAGTTGCAATCATCTGCTTAAGTTTTTTTGCAAATTTTTATGCTGTCTTTTAGCTATGTCATCAGACTGGCTAAGATGGCACCCTTGGGCGGGAAGGCGACCGCGCATGCGCGCTGCAATTCCCAAAGGCTTTCTTTGAAAGCTGGGGAAAATTGCTCCGCGAGGGCTCCGTCGGCGCCGACGTCACCCATATGTGAGGACTGATTCCTGCTGCTCCTGGAGAACACCTGTTACAGGTGAGTAACTACGCTATCTGTGATAGCCCACTCTTGGCAAATCTGGGAGTACTCTGAGTTGGGCATCTTAATGAGAGTTGTAAGGTTAGTTGTTTCTATCTTTAACAGAACTTGACATCTGAAGTGGTTGATGATACAGCAGATAGCACTTAACTTCCATGCAGCTCAACTCATCTGCTCTCACTGCTGAGTAATTCACTGCATGAGAGTTCAATAAGGAATCTTTAACAGTGGTCACTCTTCCCAAGTACTGATACTTGCCTTCAGATTGGAGAACCCAACCAGGGTTGCTGCTGTTATCAACGGGTGCTTAAACTTGCTTTAGAAAGACCTGAATTATCTTGACTGACATCATTAAAATGCAATTGCTGCCTACAATCATCAGCTTCCTCTCTTATCAAAGAACTTTCTAGAATTGGCTCCTTGTACTGGAGCACACCCAGTGCACCTGTAATTAGGCCGTTTTGCTCAGGGTGACTGAAACAGTCTGACCAGTAAGAGGACTTGTTCAGAAGACAAATTAACTGGTTCCTCATTTGGCCAGTGGTCTGTCTACTATCTATAACTTAGTAACCTGCTGAGGAGTTGCATACTTCTAGCAGCGGGAAAACTGTCTATAAGGCGATGATCTTCAACCTCTACAACACTAAGACCCTCCCTCTCCTGGTGCTGAGCTCCATCTGCCCCACACCTTGTTTTGCATAATTGTACTGTTTCAAGATAATTGTACTGTTTCAAGCACCCTACTTAACAAATCTTATTTGCTGAAAGGAATGCAGCATGTCTAAATGTAGAAAACATCACTAGTCTTTTTTGTTTTTCTTCTGTCTTTCAGCAATAGTAAAATTGGTGATTTTCATTTTTGGCTCTTCATCTTTTTTTCTTCTCTAAACAGTGGTGGGGTAGATGACTTTTCTCTCTTTCATGGATGGGAGGCTAGAGACAGATAAACCCCACTCAACTCTGTCTCTTTTTTGCTTTGTCAAGTAGATAGGAGAAGAGGAGGAAGATGTTAGATTGCTTCCTGCACTGCTTGCAGCAAGGTATCTGTCTTGCACTCCACAGTGTTGTGTCCATATTTCCCCTTTGAAGGTTAGAAAGCTCTCCAGGTTGAGAACCACTGTGATAATGGTATGCCCGCAGCATGGACTCAGCCAGGAAGAGATTTCATAAGAGGAGAGAAACAAGCCCTGTAGGAAGAATGTCAGCAAAAAAGAATGGGGGATGAAGAATAGGCACTGTAGGAGAGGAGAAATACAGTGGGAAGGAGATATAAGAGGCTGAAGAGAAGTACTATGACTAATGGAATCAAAAAGAAGAAAAACAATGGAGCAAATGGCAGGAAGGAAAGAACCACCCAGGGGGGTATCGGAAAGGAACCTGGGAAGGAGGGAAACTATATAAAATGGGGGAATAGGAGAAAAATGATGCACATGAAGAGTAAGGAAATAGAGAGAAAGTATAACGAGAATAAGGGAAAGGAGAAAAGAGACATGTTTAATGTTTGGGGATGGACAGAAGAGCTGTAAAGTAGGGAAAATATGAGGGAGGAGAAGAGAGTAGGGGAAAGGAAATTGGATGGATGACAGTGAAAGGAGAAATGAAAGAGGAACTAGGGAGCAAAGAGAAATATCTTTAAAGCTATGCTTTCCACAAAATTTAGCAACTTGCAGAAATAAATTCTTCATGTTTAATAAAAATAATTATAATTTTCTTAGGTCTGACAGAAAAAAAAGGGCATTCTATTTTTTCACCAAGACTTGTCATGGTATATTTACTATTTATGACCACGCTTTTAGTTTATTTGTAATATGTTATGTTTACTTTTATTTTTATTTTGGATGATTATTTCTTTTGTTATATTGTACATTGCTTTGCATTGTGAAAACAGTGACCTATAAACCAGCATAAATAAATAAATAAATAGATAAATAAAAAGGGAGAAAATGTGAATACAACGTCATAAAACATACTGTAAGACTTTGAGTGATTGGTTTTATGTATTTAGCTTCGTCTGGCAAAAAGAAGACAAAATGAAATATTGGCAAGAATCCAAGCAGCTATCGTGCATATTCCAAAGCCAACTACAGATCGTACTTTAAAAGCTGTTGAAGCTCGGAAACTGCTGAAAAAGAAAAAAGAAGCTGAGGTCAGTTTTAAATATTGTAATTTTTGGATTACAAAGAAAGGGTAAACTGACGTAAAATGTTCTCAGGCTTGATGGAAGGGTTAGATGAAATAGGTGATTGCCTAGAGTGCCATGATTTTGGAGGTGACAGACATACTGCAGCAGGACTGGTATCACACTGGTCCATTCTGAGATGTACAGTGCTGCCCGTGGGCCTGACCTGCAACACCAGTGAAAGGACTACCTATCCTTTCTCCTCCCATATATGCTGTATAGGCAGAAGCTAATACTCCTATGCTGTGGGGTAAAGGGGGGGAGGAGAATCCTTGGGTGCGCATTGAGATAATGGCCCATAGGAGAGGAGCATTGGGATCGTACATTGTTGCAAGCTACATGCTTCTGTAAAGGAGATTGGAACCATGTGGTTCAAGGACGACTTTATGAACTGCTGCCACTGTCTCCTTTGCTGGGTTGGGACTGGGCCACAAGAAGAACTACTCTTCACACAGAGCTTGGAACAACAAGGGTAGGGGATGGAGTTAGGGGAATCTAGGTACCTTTGAGGCTAAGCAAGAGGGAAGCAAATGTGGATGTAGCTGAGGGGAGTTTATAAATGCACAATTTTTAATTATGTCTGTGGGAGTGGGTGGGCACAAGGCTGAAGGTTTGCTTAGGGCACCCGAAACACACTGCTATAAATTGTTCTGTATAAACCGTCTTGACTTGTAGAAAGACGGTATATAAAAATTGTTAAATAAATAAATAAATACCCTTCCACTGGCACTGAATATTGTACTGCAAGTATTATATTTGTAACAAAACCTGATTTTGTTCCTTTATATCTTTCGCATGTTGTTTGTCATCAAAGATCCATCTCTGTAATCCAAAACAACACCCCCTGGATGCAATATTTGAGTTGGAACCATGGTTTCATTTTTGAATGATTATCTATAAGCTTATCAAGCAATTAAATCAAAACATTTAATTCTCCATGGGCAAGCAGGAGAGATACAGATACACTTGGTGAAGCCTCCAGGCTCATCCACTGTGCAGAGCTCTTTCTCAGTTATTAAGATTTTGGGGTTTTTTTTTGTTTTTTTACTATTGAGCATGTGTGTGCTGTCTCACGCCTTCTGACACTTGGGCTGCTTTCAGTCTTCTTTCTACAGCGCGCTTCATGTGGTGGTTAGTTCTCTCTCATCTCCTGACACTCATTAATCTGTTTTTATTGCCTCTTTTTCTCATCAGCACTGCTCCTCCATAACCCTGGCTCCTTATCACTAAGGAGACAGACTTAACAGAAGAACATAAGAAATGCCATACTGGGTCAGACCAAGGTCCATCGAGCCTAGTATCCTGTTTCCAACAGTGGCGAATCCAGGCCACAAGTATTTGGCAGGTTCCCAAAAAGACATACAGGTTCCACAATGTTGTATTGGGGCAAGCAGTGGATTTCCCAGATCATCTTTAATAATGGTTTATGTACCTTTCCACCAGGAACTTGTCCAAAACCTTTTTTAAACCCAGCTACACTAATAGCATATCTCCAGTAACAAGCAGGAATGTAGTCTTCACATATGGGTGTCGTCGGTACCGACGGAGCCTGCGCAGAACGCTCCCCAGCGTCCAATAAGAACGCTTTTGGGAGCATCCCTCAGCACATGCGCGCTGCCTTCCCGCCTTTCCAACTGTCCCTCTTCATTTCTTCGTTTTCCACAGAGCCGACAGGATCCATACCCTGTCACCGCAGAAAATTCCGTCTTTAAAATTGTTTTCTTGTGGTCGCGTTTGCCTGCCGCACGACGCTTACCGGTATCGACGGTTCTTTTCTTTTCCAAAAAACCCCCCCAAAAAACCTTATACTTTGAGCTGTTTCTCTTCAGAAGCTTTTTTTTTTGGTGCTAGGCGCCATTTTGGGCACTAGGCCCCATATTCCTAAAACATGGAAAAACCAACTAGTGGTTTTAAAAAATGTACTAAGTGTGGCGGTACTATTTCTGTCACTGACACCCATGATTGTTGTCTTAAATGTTTAGGGCCTGAACATTCTCCATCTGAATGTCTCTCCTGTATGGGGATGACTAAAAGAGGGTGACAGAACCGGGCTGCAAAGCTCGGTACCCTCTTTTCTTCGGATGCCAGATCCATTGCATCAACATCTTCAAGAGCCTCCTCTTCCTCCCATGGATCTCAGGTAACTAAACATAAAAGCTGGTCCTCAAAGGGTAGCTCTCCTGCTAAGCATCGAGAAGCCATTGGCATTGCCCTTGAGGGAACCACACCAGCAAAACAGCCCCGGCGGGAGGCTTCGGCTTCCAAAGCATCAGTGGGGCTCCAGGATGTTCTCGAGGCCCCGACCTCGCAAGAACTACCTGTGCCATGCTCAGGATTTCCAGCCATCTTCTTTGGTACCGATACCCAGGCATCGGCAGCATCAGTAGACCAGAGGTTCCTCGCTATCAAACGCAGCATCGCAGCTCTTCTCTCAGCTGCAGTATTGTTGGTCCAACGGGCACTGGCACCGACATCGACACCAATGCAGGTACCTACACCGACACCGGCACTGGTACCGACGGTACCAGCCCCGGTGGGAATTCTTCCCACGCCATCTTTGGCTGGAATCGACAGGTCGGTACCGGATCAACTCGGTACCGACTTCGATCGATACTGGGACCGTGCTTTGCATGAGCATCGTAGTCAGGAATACTTCGAATCCTCCGATTCCGAAGACTCTGACAATTCTGCTGGTACTAGAGGGTTTCTCCCAGAGGATCCCTCTTCTCCAGGACCAAGCAGGAAGTCAGTCCTCACATATGGGTGACGTTGGTGCCGACAGAACCCTCGTGCGGAGCATTTCCCAAGCATTCAAAGAAAGCCTTTGGGAATGCAGCGCGCATGCGCGGTCCCCTTCCCGCCCAAGGGTGCCATCTTGCTCAGTCTTCTTTTTTCCGCGAAGCCCGACAGACGTTTGTTTGGTCACCCGGTTAAAAGTCAATTTTTCTTCGAACATTCATGTTTTTTTGCCGGTTCGACGCCGGTTCCCCTTCCCGCCTGGGCACGGTATACCGGTATCGAGCCCAGACCTGTTTTTCGGTTTTTGTCCTTTGAGACTAGCGTTCACGCTCTTTTTTCTTTTTCACTGGCAGCCCAGTCTTTTGACCTTGCAGGGGCCCTTTTTCCCCCGATGGCTGCCAGCGGGTTCAAAAAGTGTGATCGGTGTAAGAAACTGATGTCTCTCACCGACACACACGACTGCTGCCTCCGGTGCCTCGGGCCCGATCATGACCCGATGATCTGTGGACCATGTGGCAAGATGTCACCGATCTCCAGGAACAAGCAGGAATAAGTCTTCACATATAGGTACGTCGGTACCGACGGAGCCTGCGCGGGAACGCTCCCCAGCGTCCAATCAGAAAGCTTTTGGGAGCATCCCACAGCGCCTGCGTGCTGCCTTCCCGCCTTTCCAACTGTCTCTCCTCAGTTGTTCTTTTTCCATGGAGCCAGCAGGTCGTGTTCCTGTCACCGCAGAAGAATTTCCTTATTTTTTCTTTATTTCTTTTCTGTACGCGTCTGCCTTCCTCGACGCTGTACCGGTACCGCCGGTTCTTGTTCTTTTCTTTAAAAAAAAAAAAAAAAGACCTTCTATTTTTTCTTCAGGTGTACTTCAGTTTTGGGCCTTAGGCCCAAAACATTCTTCCTTAAATATGGAAAACCTGCCTCAGGTTTTAAGAAGTGCATAAAATGTGGTGGTACTATATCCGTCACCGACACCCATGACTGGTGTCTCAAATGTTTAGGCCCTGACCATCCCATTAAAGATTGTGTGTTCTGTTCCATGATGTCTAAGAGAGGTCGACAGAACCGAGCTGCCAAGCTCAGTAGCCTGTTTCCCTCTGATGCGGCTTCGGTGGCATCGATGTCTTCCAGGGCTTCTTCTTCCTCACATGGATCTCAGGTAACTAAACATAAATCCAGCCGGTCCTCGAAGGGCAAATCTCCTTCTAAGCATCGAGATGCCTCTAGCCTTGCCCTCGAGGATTCTGCACCGGCAAAATTACCCCGGCGGGAGGCTTCGGCTTCTAAAGCATCATCATCGGGGATCCAGGATGATCTAGATGGCGTGGCCTCAACAGATCTCCTGGTGACATGCTCTGGCGTACCGGTGGCCTCCACCGGTACCGACTTCCAGGCATTGGCAGCGTCGATGGATCAGAGGTTTCTGTCCATGGAACGCAGTCTGGCGGCTTTCCTTGTGGCATCGACGCCCGTGGTACCGCAGCAGACTACTCCGCAGGTACCGGCTCTGGTATCGCCATCGGTACTGATTCCGGTACTGGTGGCATTGACATTGGCATCGGTGTCAGCCATACCGGTACCCTGCCCTCTGCAGCCCTCCGGTACCGATACCCCGGTACCGATGATTCCCGATACCGACCCCGGTCGGTACGGGTATCGGGCTTTGCAAGAGCATCCCGACAGACGATACTTCGATTCCTCTGATGACTCTGAGGATTCTGAAGAGTCTGTCGATGCAGCGATGCTTCTTCCACAGGAGGAGTCCTCTCCTAAACGAAGGATGTCTCCTCCAGAGGACTTGTCTTTTCAAGACTTTATCAGAGAGGTGGCTCGGGGTCTCTCTATTACAGTAGCCACAGAGTCAGAGCCTAGAGCTAAGGAGTTAGATATTCTACAATATCCTAAAACTCCTAAAGAGGCAGCTACCTTGCCTATTCATGAGATTCTGTATGATCTCATGTTAAGGATGTGGGAAGCACCTCTAACCACCTCTCTTCACTCTCGCAGGTTGGACACCATGTATCGTGTCCCTCCTTGTCCTGGTTTCCATAAAACTCAGCTTCCTCACCACTCTATTGTGGTTGAGTCTGCAATGAGAAAGATTAGAAGTGCCAAGAGACATGCCTCTAATCCTCCAGGACGTGAATGTAGAACCCTGGATGCTTTTGGTAGAAGAGTCTTCCAAGCTTCCATGCTTGTTGCGAGAATTAATTCTTATAGTCTCTACATGGGAATGTTCTTAAAAGAAGTCACTGACCATTTGCAGACTTTGAGTCCTTTTATGTCTGACAATAAAAGGCAAGAATTTCTCTCTGGGCTCAAACATGCCCAGGATATCTCCAAATTCTCCAACCGTGTAGCTTTCGACTCCTTTGAATGCGTAAGCAGAGCCTCAGCTATAGCTATAGGTGCATGTAGGATTGCTTGGCTTCAAGCATCTGATTTGGAGACCTGGGTCCAAGATGAATTGGGAAATATTCCTTGTACAGGGGAAAATCTGTTTGGTAAGGATTGGCAAGCAAAAGCCAATCAAATGGATGCTGAAAATTCTGCTTTGGATAGACTATCCAAATCTACAGCTGCTCCTGCTAAGAAAAGGTTGTTCAAGAAAACACCTTTTTCTAAAAAGGGAAGATCCTATCCTGCTTATAGTCAAAGAGCATCTTCTGCAGCTCAGTTCCCTTCTAAACGTCAGCAATCCTCCAAACAGACCAAGGCCAAGGCTGTGAGGCCTGCTCCAGCCCAGCAGTCTCAGCCCCCTCAGGGTCTTTGACTTTCTTCTAGAGAACTTAGCCTTCCTGGTGGAGGACCAGAGTCCTCCACCATTCCAGGAAGGTTATGTCACTTTGCTCCCAGATGGGGGCAAATCACAGCAGAGCATTGGACACTCTCCATCATAGGAGAGGGGTACAAACTTCATTTTTCCAGCTTGCCCCCTCTCACAAGAGTGCAGCAGTTCAATTCTCCAACCTCCCTCCTCAGCCTATTAGAGCAGGAGGTTGCCACTCTTCTAGCCCAAGGGGCAATAGAGGAAGTGCCTTCTCAACAACAAGGCACAGGGTTCTACTCCCCCTATTTTCTTATCCCAAAGAAAACAGGGGGCTTCAGACCCATTTTAGATCTCAGAGAGTTGAACAGATTCCTAGTCAAGGAAAAATTCAAGATGGTTTCTCTAGGAACTCTGCTGCCATACCTTCAGAGTCAGGATTGGCTTTGTTCTCTAGATCTCAAGGATGCGTACACTCATGATCTCCAGGAACAAACAGGAATGAGTCTTCACATATGGGTACGTCGGTACTGATGGAGCCTGCGCGGGAACGCTCCCCAGCGTCCCAAAAAAGGAAAGCTTTTGGGAGCATCCCACAGCGCCTGTGCGCTGCCTTCCCGCCTTTCCTAACCGCCTCTCTCCAGTTCTTATTTTCCGCGGAGCCAGCAGGTCATGTTCCTGTCACCGCTGAAGAAGTTCTTTATTTTATTTTATTTCTTTAGTTGCGCGTCTGCCTTCTTCGACGTCGGACCGGTACCGCCGGTCTTTTCTTTCTTTTCTTTAAAAAAAAAAGAATACTCCGTTCCACTTCAGTGTATTTTTTCTTCTTTGGGCCTAACAGAAAAATTCCTCATGGAAAAGCCCGCCTCCGGGTTTAAAAAATGCACTAAGTGCAGCGGTACCATCTCTGTTACCGACACCCATGACTGGTGTCTTAAGTGTTTGGGTCCTGACCATTCCATCACGGATTGTGCGTCCTGCTCCATGATGTCTAAAAGAGGTTTACAGAACCGAGCAGCCAAGCTCAGTACACTGTTTCCCTCTGATGCAGCTTCGGTGGCATCGACGTCGTCCAGGGCTTCTTCTTCCTCCTATGGATCTCAGGTAACCAAACATAAGTCCAGCCGGTCCTCGAAGGGTAGATCTCCCTCTAAGCATCGAGATGCCTCCGGGCTTGCGCTCCAGGATCCTGCACCGGCAAAAGTACCCCGGCAGGAAGCTCCGACTTCCAAAGCTCCTCCTATGGGGTCACAGGTTGACATCGATGGCACGGCCTCGACCGATCACCTGTTGCAATGTTCTGGGGTACCGGTGGAATCTGCCGGTACCAACCTCCAGACATTCATGGCGTCGATGGATCAGAATGTTCTGACCATGCAGCGTGCCATTATGGCATTCATACAAGCTGCGACGCCACTGGTACCGCAACAAGCTTCGTTGTCGGTACCGGCTCCGACACTGGCTCCGATATCGGTTCCGGTGCTGGTACCGGTTGCATCGACATCGGCTTCGGTGTCGACTGCAGCGGTACCCTGTCCGATGATGCCTATCGGTACCGATTCGGTACCGATGACTCCCGATGTCGATACCACAAGGTATGCGTATCGGGCTTTACAGGAGCATCCAGATACTTTGATTCCTCCGAAGACTCTGATGCATCGGAGGCCTCTGGCGAAGCATCGGTACTCCTTCCTCAGGAGCCTTCTTCTCCAAAAAGAAGAATGTCCCCTCCAGAAGACTTGTCTTTTCAAGACTTCATAAGGGAAGTGGCCAAGGGGCTTTCTATCTCAGTAGCCCCTGAGACAGAGCCTAGAGCCAAAAAATTGGATATTTTGCAATATCCCAAGGCTCCTAAAGAAGCAGCCACTTTGCCAATTCATGAGATCCTTTATGACCACATGATAGGCATATGGGAGACTCCTCTCACCATCTCTTCTCTTTTTCGTAGGTTGGACACCATGTATCGTGTCCCTCCTTGTCCTGGATTTCATAAAACTCAGCTTCCTCACCATTCTATTGTGGTGGAGTCTGCTATGAAAAAGTTAAAGAGTGCAAAGAGGCACTCATCTGCTCCTCCAGGAAGAGAATGTAGAACCTTAGATGCTTTTGGCAGGAAAATCTTCCAGGCCAGTATGCTTGTTGCCAGAATCAACTCCTATAGTCTCTATATGGGGATGTTTCTGAAGGAAGTTACAGATCATCTGCAAACTTTCCTCCCTTTTCTTCCAGAAGATAAAAGGGAGGACTTTCTTACCTGGCTTAAGCATGCCCAGGATGTTTCCAAATTCTCTAACCGTGCAGCCTTTGACTCTTTTGAGGGGGCCAGCAGAGCCTCGGCCATTGCCATAGGTGCACGCAGAATTGCTTGGTTACAAGCTTCTGATTTGGAACCCTGGGTCCAAGATGGATTAGGAAATCTTCCTTGTACAGGTGAAAACCTGTTTGGCAAAGATTGGCAAGCAAAGGCCACCCAGATGGATGCAGAAAACTCTGCTTTGGATAGGCTTTCAAAGTCTACCTCTAATCCTGTCCAGAAGAGGTTGTTCAAAAAGACATATTTTCCCAAGAAGGGAAGATATTATCCTGTTTATGGTCAGCAGACATCTTCTGCAGGTCGTTTTGCTGCAAAGCATCAACAACCTAAACAGGCCAAGTCTAAGGCTGCAAGGCCTACTGTAGCCCAACAGCCTCAGTCTCCTCAGGGCCTTTGACTTGCAGCTAGAGAACTTAGCCTTTCTGGCTCTAAAAGAACCAGAGCCTCTCACCATTCCAGGAAGGTTAGCTCACTTTGCTCCCAGATGGGAGCAAATTACAGCAGAGCAGTGGACCCTTTCCATCATAAGGGAAGGGTACAAACTTCATTTCTTAAACCTTCCTCCTCACACCATGGTGAGACAGTTCAATTCTCCAACATCTCTCCTTGACCTTCTGGGTCAAGAGATTTCTACCCTTCTTGCCCAAGGGGCAATAGAAGAAGTGCCTCTTCTTCAACAGGGATTAGATCTCAGAGAATTGAACAAATTCCTATGCAAGGAGAAATTCAAGATGATTTCTCTAGGTACTCTCCTTCCATTCCTTCAGAGTCAGGATTGGCTTTGTTCTCTAGATCTCAAGGATGCGTATACCCATATACTCATCCATCCAGCACACAGAAGGTTCCTTCGGTTCCTTTATCAGGGAAAGCACTATCAATACAAGGTGCTTCCCTTTGGTCTGGCCTCTGCTCCAAGAGTGTTCACAAAATGCATGGCAGTAATAGCTGCATTTCTACGCACTCTAGGAATATTCGTATTCCCATATCTGGACGACTGGCTCATCCGAGCTCCATCCCAGTCAGAGGCCCAGACTTCCCTAGCCTGCACAATGCGTGTCCTGCAGTATCTGGGACTGGTTATAAACATTCCAAAGTCCCAACTCACCCCTACTCAGTCTCTAGAGTTCATAGGGGCCTTGCTGGATACCACAACTGCAAGGGCCTATCTTCCCCAGGCCCATTGCCTACGCTTAGTGCAGTTAGCCTCTCAGATTCAGTTAAAAACCCACCTAACTGCTCGAGAGATGTTACAACTGCTAGGCCACATGGCATCCACTGTGCATGTGGTCCCTTATGCTCGCCTTCACATGAGGGCAGCTCAATGGACTTTGTCCACCCAGTGGACCCAGGCATCTGGAAGTTTGTCAGACAAAATAGCAACCTCCAGGCGCCTCTTTTGGTCTCTCCAGTGGTGGAAGTCCACTCAAAATCTGTTGCTGGGGTCCCCCTTCCAACAGTTGTTACCCCAAGCAATCCTTACAACAGATGCCTCTCCAAAGGGTTGGGGAGCTCATCTTCAAGACCTCTCCACCCAGGGCATTTGGTCTCCACGGGAGACCTCCCTACATATCAACTTCTTAGAGCTCAGAGCAATCTTCTTGGCTCTCAGAGTCTTCCATACCCTGCTCAGCTACAAGACAGTCCTCATTCACACGGACAACCAAGTAGCCATGTTCTATGTGAACAAGCAGGGAGGAACTGGCTCTCTGTCGCTTTGCAACGAAGCTCTGAGATTGTGGGCCCTCGCCAGAGAGCATCAAATTCATCTTCTGGCAGTATATCTTCCAGGAGTTCAAAACTCTTGGGCAGACAGACTCAGTCGAGTTCTGCTTCCACACGAATGGTCCCTTCATATGGACCAGATAGTCAGAATCTTTCGAATTTGGGGAACCCCGGACATAGACCTCTCCGCAAGTCCGTGGAATGCCAAACTTCCCAGATTCTGTTCCAGAATTCCGTGTCAGGGAGTTCAGGCCAAGGATGCCTTCCTCCTTCATAGGGGTCAAGACTTCCTGTACGCCTTTCCACCCATTCCCCTAATTCCCAAGACCCTGTTCAAGCTTCAGAGAGATCGAGGGGCTATGATCCTCATAACTCCACATTGGCCACGCCAAGTGTGGTACCCTCTACTTCTGCATCTTTCCCAAGCTCCCTCCCTGGACTTAGGGTCTGCTCCAGATCTCCTGTCTCAGGAGGGGGGAACGTTGTGGCACCCAAACCCCCAATCTCTCCATCTCAGGGCTTGGTTGCTGAAGGCTTAGACCTTCAAGATTGGCATCTTTCTCAGCAAGTAAGGGATATCCTTCATGCTTCCAGAAAGCCTTCTACCAGACGTTCCTATGCTTTTAAATGGAAAAGGTTTACCATTTGGTGTGCTGAGAAGGGTATTAACCCTCTAGCAATACCTTTGAATTCCTTACTAGAGTGTCTCCTGCATCTTTCCCATGCAGGCCTCAAGACGAATTCAGTAAGGGTCCATTTGAGTGCTATTGCAGCATCTCTCAAGCCTCTCAATGGACAACCTGTTTCCTCTCATCCTCTTATTGCAAGATTCATGAGAGGCCTTCTTTTAACTAAACCTCCCATTAGACCTCCAGTGGCATGGGACTTGAATCTGGTTCTTGGTCAGCTCATGAAGCCACCCTTTGAACCCTTAGCCACTACCTCCTTGAAATTTCTTTCCTGGAAGGTTATCTTTCTTATTGCAGTCACCTCAGCTCACCGCATCAGTGAACTGCAAGCCTTAGTGGCTAATCCACCTTATACAAGGTTCCATCATGATAAGGTAGTCCTTAGGACCAATCCACACTTTATGCCTAAAGTGGTCTCGCCCTTTCATCTTAACCAAGAGGTATATTTACCTGTCTTTTTTCCAGGTCCTCATGCATCAAGTGCAGAGAGGAATCTTCATACCCTGGATTGTAAGAGGGCTCTTGCCTTTTACTTGCAAAGGACACAGCAACATAGAAAATCTTCTCAACTCTTTGTTGCCTTTGATCCCTCTCATTTGGGACTTCCAGTCTCTAAGAAGACACTGTCAAATTGGATTGCTCAGTGTATTTCTTTTGCCTACCAGAGTAAGAACCTTTCTCTGGAGGGCCATGTCACAGCTCACAATGTGAGGGCCATGACAACCTCTATGGCTCATCTAAATTCTGTGTCCATCGACCAGATCTGTCGAGCAGCCACCTGGGCCTCGGTTCATACCTTCACAGCCCATTACTGCTTGGACAAGGACTCCCGCCGGGATGCCTTGTTTGGTCAGGCTGTTCTCAAACACCTGTTCCATGCTTAATCAACTCCTATCCTCCTTCCCTGGTTGGATGCCTGAGATCCATGGGAGGAGGTAGAGCCCTTCTCAGGGTCTCACAACCTTGGGGATCTCCCGGGCATCTCTAGCTGGGGAGTCCCCATATGTGAAGACTCATTCCTGCTTGTTCCTGGAGATAGCACAGTTACTTACCTGTAACAGGTGATCTCTGGGAACAGCAGGAATAAGTCTTCACAACCCACCCACCTCCCCTAGGAGTTGTATCTCTCTATCTATCTTTCCTTTCTTCTCTCTCTCTTTGTCTCAGCTTTAAAACTCGAACTGGAGAGAGGCGGTTAGGAAAGGCGAGAAGGCAGCGTGCAGGCGCTGTGGGATGCTCCCAAAAGCTTTCTTTTTTGGGACGCTGGGGAGCGTTCCCGCGCAGGCTCCGTCGGTACCGACATACCCATATGTGAAGACTTATTCCTGCTGTTCCCAGAGATCACCTGTTACAGGTAAGTAACTGTGCTTTCTCATCCATCCAACTCACAGAAGGTTCCTTCGGTTCCTTTTCCAGGAGAAGCACTATCAATACAGAGTGCTCCCCTTTGGCCTGGCCTCTGCACCAAGGGTGTTCACGAAATGCATGGCAGTGGTTGCTGCTTTTCTGCGCACCCTGGGAATATTTGTCTTCCCCTATCTGGACGACTGGCTCATTCTAGCTCCCACTCAATCAGAGGCCAAGACTGCTCTAACCTGCACAATGCGTATCCTTCAATACTTAGAACTGGTAATAAACATCCCAAAATCCAATTTGATCTCTATTCAGTCCCTGGAGTTTATAGGGGCATTGCTGGATACCACAAAGGCAAGGGCCTTTCTTCCCCAGGTCCGCTGCCTTCGCTTGATGCAGTTAGCTTCTCAAGCAGAGTTGAAACCCCTACTAACTGCTCGAGAAATGTTACAGTTGCTAGGCCATATGGCTTCCACCGTTCATGTGGTACCATATGCTCGCCTTCACATGAGAGCAGCTCAGTGGACTTTATCCACCCAATGGACCCAGGCATTAGGCTGCCTGTCAGACAAAATAACAAACACAAGTCACCTCATTTTGTCCCTCCAGTGGTGGAAGTCCCCTCAAAACCTGTTGCTGGGGTCTCCTTTTCAACAGCCTCTACCCCAGGCAACTCTTACAACAGATGCTTCTCCAATGGGTTGGGGAGCTCATCTTCAGGATCTCTCCACCCAGGGCATCTGGTCCCCACAGGAGACTTGTCTCCACATCAGTCTTTTGGAACTCAGAGCAATCTTCCTTGCTCTACGAGTTTTCCACACCCTGCTCAGCCACAAGACAGTCCTTGTCCACACGGACAATCAGGTAGCCATGTTCTACCTAAACAAGCAGGGGGGAACTGGCTTTCTGTCGCTTTGCAACGAAGCTCTGCGACTATGAGCCCTCACCAGAGAGCATCACATTCATCTTCTGGCAGTCTATCTTCCAGGGGTTCAAAACTCTTGGGCAGACAGACTCAGTTGAGTTCTGCTTCCACACGAGTGGTCCCTACATATGGACCAGGTGTCAAAAAGTTTTCAAATTTGGGGAACCCCGGACATAGACCTCTTTGCAAGTCCATGGAATGCCAAACTTCCCGCTTCTGTTCCAGAACTCCGGCTCAGGGAGCTCAGGCAAGGGATGCTTTCCTCCTTCACTGAGGTCAAAACTTCCTGTATGCCTTTCCACCCATTCCCCTAATTTCCAAAACCCTGTTCAAGCTTCAGAGAGACAGAGGCCACATGATTCTCATAGCGCCACATTGGCCACGGCAAGTGTGGTACCCTCAGCTTCTACATCTCTCTCAAGCTCCCTCCCTAGAGTTAGGGTCTGCTCCAGACCTCCTCTCTCAGGAGGACGGAAAATTGTGGCATCCCAATCCCCAGTCTCTGCATCTCAGGGCTTGGTTGCTGAAGGCCTAGATCTCCAGGATCTTCCTCTTTTGCAACAAGTGAAAGATGTTCTTCATGCTTCCAGAAAACCTTCCACTAGACGTTCTTACGCCTTCAAGTGGAAAAGGTTTACCATCTGGTGTTCTGGAAGGGGTCTTAACTCCTGGTCAATACCTTTAGAATCGTTACTGGAGTTTCTCCTGCATCTGTCTAATGCAGGCCTTAAGACAAATTCAGTAAGAGTCCATCTGAGTGCTATTGCAGCTTCACTCAAGCCTCTAAATGGACAACCTGTTTCCTCTCATCCCCTTGTAGCAAGGTTCATGAGAGGCCTCCTTTTAACAAAGCCTCCCATTAGACCACCACCGGTGGCATGGGACATAAATTTGGTTCTTGGTCAGCTTATGAAGCCGCCTTTTGAACCTTTAGCTACTACCTCCTTGAAATACCTATCTCCAGGAACAAGCAGGAATGAGTCTTCACATATGGGTACGTCTGTACTGACGGAGCCTGCGCGGGAACGCTCCCCAGCGTCCAATCATAAAGCTTTTGGGAGCATCCCTCAGCGCCTGCGTGCTGCCTTCCCACCTTTCCAACTGTCTCTCCTCAGTTTTCGTTTTTCTGCGGAGTCGGCAGGACGTCCTCCTGTCACCGCAGAAAACTTTTTCTTTAATTCTTTAATTCTTTGTTTTCTTGTGGTCGCGGCTGTCTCCCCGACTCCACCGGTACCGCCGGTGTTTTTTCTTTTTCTTTTTCTTTTATTCAGGGAATTTTTTTCCCTCAGTTTCTGTCTTAAACTTTTTGGGCCTTCTAGGCCTCTCCATCATGGAGCCGCCACCTTCTTTTCCTAAGAAGTGCCTAAGCTGTGGCGGTACAGTTTTGTTTTTAGACTCCAAGAACTGGTGTCTAACCTGTTTGGGTCCTGACCATTTTCCTCCGGAGCCATTAGGCTACAATATTGTGAGAAGAGATTTTCCATTTCGAGTTTCCCTCGATACCGAGTTCCCTTCCAGTGTCAGGGCACTGACCATTTCTTCTTCTCCACAGGATCAGGTAACCCACAAACAGTCTGTTAAGACTAGCCAACCCTTGAGTGGTAGGTCTCATGCACAGCATGATGACGGCTCCGGCCTTGCCTTCAAGGGTCCATTGGCTTCAAAACCCCAGCGGGAGTCTTCGGCCTCCAAAGCCTATCAGGGGTTTCAGGTTGTTCCTGGGGCTCACCCCTCACAGAACATACCTGAGCCATGCTCGGTGGTGGCATCCGCTTTGAACGGTACCGATACCCCGGCATCGGCACTGGTGTTGAGCGATTAACTCCTCACCAGGGATCGTCATCTGGCTTTCTCGGTACCTTCGGGACCGCTCGATACGCCCCAGATTGACTTTCCAGTATCGGCATCTACGCCGATACTACCACCGACGTCGGTACCCTCTAGACATGCATCGATAGACTCGCTTCCTTCGATGCCGAGTCTAGAATCGATCTCTAGTCTAGAAGACTGGGTACCCACACGTCTCGGTACCGACGCTTACCGGTTCCGGATGCTCGGTACCGAGGGTGATTACCAAAATCCTTCGGTTACCTCGGTACCGATTGAGCAGCCACTGATGACTGCTTCGATGTCGGTGTCGCCTTCGATACCGACACAGCTACCGGTATCGGTATCAGTGCCGGTACCCGCAGTAACATCGGGGCCAGCTCCTTCCATGCTTCTTTCACCAGGTTCGCTCCTTTCTATACCAAGTTTGGAGTCGATACCTGGCATGGACGATGCAGTGCTGACTGTCTCAGGGCATGACCTCCAGTACCAGCATCCATCCCTTAAGGATCCTTTCTTGCACCGTGCAGGATCTTATATTCCTATATTCTCAAGTAGATCCTCCGGTGCCCAGGCTAGTTCTTCAAGTCTAGCCTGTCCAGGGATGGTTCCCTTTGGAGATCCTTCTTTTCAGAATTTTCTCCTGAATATGGCAACATTTCTTGCTATTCCTATCCCTGGCTATGATCCTACACAAGGCTCTCTTTCTACTGGAGAAAAGGAAAATATAATGCTTCCTTTACATCATTCCTTGCAGGATCTTCTTCTAAGAATGTGGGAAGCACCTTTAAGGGTTCCCTCACCTTCTAGAGCAACTGATCTTCTGTATCAGGTGCCCCCCTCTCCAGGATTTCAAAAGACTCAACTTCCCCATCATTCTATTGTGGTGGAATCAGCAATGAGGAAGGTGAAAAGTAAGAAGAAGCACTCTTTTTACCCACCAGGTCGTGAGTCTAGGACATTAGATGCCTTTGGACGTCAAACCTTCTAGACATCTATGCTGTCAACAAGGATTCTCTCATATATTTTTTATATGAGTCTATCACTTCAGGAGGTCACAAAGAAATTATATCTTTTGACTCCTTTTCTTTCAGAGCCCAAGACTGCAGACTATTCCTTACTACTTAGTCATATTCAAAGCATCTCTTGGTTTCTTACTCGTGCTTCCCTGGACTCCTTTGAGTCTGTTAGCAGAACCTCTGCTATAGCCATAGGGGCACGGCGTAGAGCCTGGCTCCAAGCTTCAGACTTAAGCAGATGGGCACAACAAAGACTGGGTAATACTCCTTGCACTGGGGAAAATCTCTTCAATAAGGAGTCTTTACATCAGGTTGCTCAGTGGTCCACTGACTTCCCTGTTTCTGGAGGCTATTCTAAGCCTTCTCCTTCCCCAGTAGGTAGGAAATGCCCTACCAAACCTTCTTTCCCTGGGAGAAGAAGGTTTCACTCTTCTCCTGCCCATCATACAGATGTTCCCAAGCAGGGGAAACCTCGCCCTGGTCTGAAGAATCCAAACTCTAGCCAGGCTGAACAAACCCAGCAACCATAAGGTCCTGAAGTTTACAACCTACAGTTGACTTCTTTCCAGTAGAAGTTTTTTCACATTTTTTTCATTCAAAACTCTACACATGGATTCCTTTTCTCAGGACATCCAGTTGCTCCTAGGTTGCTGAGCTGTCAGGATATTCATGTCTATGGGTCACAGGTTTCTCCTCTTCTTCCTACCAAGAAGAGAGGTTTAACAACTATCCCATGATAGTTTCTGTTCCAACATGAATATTTTCCTTCCACAGACTTACCATATGGTAAGTCACCCTTCAGCTCCTGTCTCTACCCTTTTATCCAGGGTTTCCCCTGAAAGGGTGGTACCATACCACTGCAGGGCTTCTTTAGCCTTTCTAGTAATTTCTTTCATTCCAGTGTGGAGTTTTTTCTCTTGAATAAACTCCCTTCTTTTGTCTGGGCAGCTCATCAGACAGGGACAGGAATTTCTCCTCTTATTCTGTCTGTTCTCTCTGTTTTACACAGAAAGATTCTCTCTGCTGTCTTATTCAGCAGCTGCCCATGCAGGAGTTCCAGTGATTGGACTACTGGTACTTTTCCACACGTTTCCAGTCTTGTCTTCCACTACTTCCAGTCTGGCCTTAGTAGTGATTCCAAGATAGTGCTTTCATCTGTCTTGGATAATCCTTATCACTTCAGGCTTATCACACTATCTTCTTTTCTTGCCATCCCCAATTCCTTTGGATTTGGCAGCATAGTTAACGTGGCAGCTGTTTTTTTTCCAACAGCCAGTTTTATTTCCCAATTCTCCTGCATAATGCTCTCTGCAATCTTACAGAGAAGCTTTCTACTATGGGCCCTTGCTAGAGAGCATGGGGTTTTGTCTCTAATGACTATCCTATATGGTTGGAAAAGGCTTCCTCAATCATTTTCCATGACTGTGAGGGTTCTCCACACCCTACTATCTCCTTTTATAATACAGGACATAAGCCTTTTCTGCGTGAACGTCTAAAGAGTTCTCCAATTCCTACAAGGAATATGCTCTTTTTTCCTTGCAGCTTGTCCTCATGGTATCCTACTCCTTCATGGACAGCACATATTTAACTCATAACGCATGATACCACTTTGTATCCCTCCAGTGGTCAACCTGATATCTCATCCTATGCGTTTTCTGTCCATTTACCATGCGAGAGTTCTACATGACTCAGGACTTGCTGTTTACAGACTGATATTATCCTCTGTTTTTTCACGCAACCATCCTGGTTATTTCACTGGATAGCATTCCTGCACCATCTTAGCCAGGGGAATAGATTCTCTATATATCTTCTCAAGTAGGTTCCACCTTCTTGTTATTAGATGAATCTTTCCTCTTCACATCTCCCATGTGAATGTTCTTATGGACATATCTCTATCTGCTTAATTGCAGACATTTATCTTTAGACATATATATTCATGTATGTATATATCTCTATATACTTCTCTATAGATACATATGTCTGTAAGCTGCGTGTGCATATGTTATGCTCCTCCAGATCTCACTATAGACATATATATATATATATATATATGTGTATCTGTCGAGATGCTTCCTTATAGGTAGATATGTATTTACATACTTATCTCTCTAACTGTCTATGCTTATAAAGGTTTTTACCTTCCTATAGGTTCCAGACAGTGGGCTTGCATATGTTCATACTGTCCCACAGTATGTCTGGGGTATTATGCACACAACCACTACTCTGGTACTGCCAGCTCTTACCTTAACCCTAGGTTTAGGTATCCCTGAAGCTCCATACTCCAATATCTTTCCTATCTCTCACCAGTTAGGAAAGACAGGGTGGATCTTCAGTAGATCTGAGGTTTCAACCCTTCAGACATCTGTCCTTCTTGGGAATACGGGCTTTTTTCCCATACCCCTTCTTCCCTCCAGGACTGGGCTAGTTTGTCCAAATCGGTCAGTCTTCCTCTTTTGCTCCTAACTGTGAGTAACTCTGTAGCCAAAAGAGTTCCCAATTTTTTCCATAAAGCTTTCCACTAAAGATCTACCGTTTTTTTGTACTACCCCAGTTGACACCTGGGTCACCTGTCACTTCCAGATTTGGACCTTCACCTTCACTTCAGTGAGGTCACCTTGAAGATTCCTCTACTGGATCCCCAGTAGACTCCATCAGCTTCTCTACGTCCTGCAATCCAGTAGGTGAGGTACATATTGTGATTGTTCATTTCAATATTTTCATGATAATTATCATACATACAAGGACTCCTTACCTGTAGTCCTATTTTAGGTTAGCTGTTTTTCTACAGCTCCTCTCTTTCAACTCCTACCCTCCATCCTCAGGATGCCTGGCCATATGAGGTGTAGCATGTTCCAATCCCCACCATGCTAGGGCTCCAGGCATCTTAGCTTGGGAGTCCCCATATGTGAAGACTCATTCCTGCTTGTTCCTGGAGATAGCACAGTTACTTACCTGTAACAGGTGATCTCTGGGAACAGCAGGAATAAGTCTTCACAACCCACCCACCTCCCCTAGGAGTTGTATCTCTTTATTTATCTTCCTTTCCTCTTTCTCTCTCTCTTTGTCTCAGCTATAAAACTCAACTGAGGAGAGACAGTTGGAAAGGCGGGAAGGCAGCACGCAGGCGCTGAGGGATGCTCCCAAAAGCTTTCTGATTGGACGCTGGGGAGCGTTCCCGCGCAGGCTCCGTCGGTACCGACGTACCCATATGTGAAGACTTATTCCTGCTGTTCCCAGAGATCACCTGTTACAGGTAAGTAACTGTGCTTTCTTGGAAGGTTATCTTTCTCATTGCAATCACATCAGCACGCCGCATCAGTGAATTGCAAGCACTAGTAGCTAATCCACCTTATACAAGGTTCCATCATGACAAGGTGGTCCTTAGGACTAATCCACATTTTATGCCTAAGGTGGTCTCGCCTTTTCACCTCAACCAAGAGGTCTACCTACCTGTCTTTTTTCCAGGGCCTCATGCATCAAGTGCAGAGAGGAATCTTCATACCCTGGACTGTAATAGAGCTCTGGCTTTTTACTTACAGAGGACACAGCAATATAGAAAGTCTTCCCAACTCTTTGTTGCTTTTGATCCTTCTCATTTGGGACAACCAGTCTCCAAGAGAACTCTTTCCAACTGGATTGCCCAATGTATTTCTTTCGCCTATCAGAGCAAGAACATTTCTCTGGAGGGCCATGTCACTGCTCACAATGTGAGAGCCATGGCAGCCTCAATGGCTCATCTGAACTCTGTGTCTATCGATGACATCTGTCGAGCAGCCACTTGGGCCTCAGTTCATACCTTCACAGCCCATTACTGCTTAGACAAGGACTCCTGCCGGGATGCCTTGTTTGGTCAGGCTGTTCTCAAACACCTGCTCCATGCTTAATCAACTCCTACCCACCATCCCTCATGGGATGCCAGAGATCCAGGTGGGGAAGTGCAGCCCTGTTCCAGGGACACACAACCTCTGGGCTATCTCCCTGGCATCAAAAGCTAGGGAGTCCCCATATGTGAAGACTCATTTCTGCTTGTTCCTGGAGATAGCACAGTTACTTACCTGTAACAGGTGATCTCTGGGAACAGCAGGAATAAGTCTTCACAACCCACCCACCTCCCCTAGGAGTTGTCTTTCTCTCTCTATCTCTCTTCCTTTCCCTCTCTCTCCCTCTTTGTCTCAGCTATAAAACTCAACAGGAGAGACAGTTGGAAAGGCGGGAAGGCAGCACGCAGGCGCTGTGGGATGCTCCTAAAAGCTTTCTGATTGGACGCTGGGGAGCGTTCCCGCGCAGGCTCCGTCAGTACCGACGTACCCATATGTGAAGACTTATTCTTGCTGTTCCCAGAGATCACCTGTTACAGGTAAGTAACTGTGCTTTCTCACGTTCCCTCAGGTCAATCCATTTGAGCCGCATGTCCCTTCCTTCTCCGTCACAGGCTCATCTCGAGTCCTCTGCTTTCTTCTTCTTGGGCCCCCGACTCGGGAACTCGCTTCCCCCAGCCCTCCGCCTAGAACCCTCCTACAAAACCTTTAAGACCAAGCTGAAGACTCATTTATTCTGCTCTGCTTTTAATCTTCCTCCCCCCTCTGCTCCACTATCTCCCCCACCCCACTGAACTTGGATGTTCCTCAACCCTCTGCTGCTATGCAATACTCCTGCTTTATCTTGTTGCTCTATTTTCTTTCCCCATTCTACCCTATCTCATACTTTTCTTTTTTTTGGCGTTCCTTTCTTTTTTCAGCAGCCTTATTATTTTGTTATTGTAAACCGCTCTGGTGCCCTGGGTAAAAGCGGTATATTAAATGTCTTAATAAAGATAAAGATGTCCTCTAAGGCGCTGAGGAGCCGTCAGCATCAACGAGAAAGGATCTTCTCTGAATCCGCGTCTGGCCGAGCCCGGACTTCGTCAGAGGCCTCGACGTCTCGGGAGTCCGACCCGAGCATCGTCGAGGCTCCTCTGAACGGGGGTCTCCCTCACGGGAGCACAAAAGGAAAAAGAAACCCGTGAGGGCGGCGTCGGTGGATGCTCTTAGTCCCTCGAGGGCCAGGTCGCATAGCCCCTACCGCCATCCCGTGTCCTCGGAGCCGGAGAGGCCTGCCAAATTGCCTCCGTGTGGAGCCGGAGTCCCCGAGTCACGTGAGTACTGTTGTCCTTGTGGACTCTCCTCCGGGGGAGCCGACATTGGGCCCGATGCCGTCGGGGCCCGAGTCGGGGGCTGCTGCGTCTCCTGAGCTTGGACTCAGGTTGACGGCCTTGGAGAGCAGTTTGGCTGCCTTCATGGAACAGCAGCAGGTGCTGATCGCCGGTCTCACCGGTGCATCTGCCCCAACCACCGGGACCTCGACGTCCAAGTCGACCCCGGAGGACGAGCCAATCCTCAAGTCAATGAAGTCTCGAGTCGACCCTCGGCCAAGGTCTCCCTCAGCCTCCCGTATGGGGCCAAGGTCATCGACGCCGGTACCCTTGGCGTCAGGGCGGATGGCATTGGTGCCTGCCCGACCGGAGCCGCTTGATTCCTCCTCGGCGGGGTCGGGGTGGGAGACGGAGGACGAGGAGTCCCCGGACACTTTCCGGACCCGGTGCGTCCCATCGGACTCACTGGAGTCTGAGCCTCGGAGAAGGTCCCCCCTGGAGGACACCCGGTTCTCAGACTTCGTGAGGGATATGGCCAAGGCCTTGGCCTTCCCCGCGGATCCCGAGGAGGAGCCTCGAGCCGAGGAGCTCGAGGCCCTCCAGTATGACTCTCCCCCCAAGGAGGCCTTTACTGTTCTGGTTCCTCTGATGCTGGAACGGCTCCTCTTCCGCATGTGGGAGGCACCGGCCTCGGCGCCGGTTCTCAGCAAACGGATCGATTCCATTTATCGAGTCCGTAAGAGCCCTGAGTTCCAGAAGGCACAGCTACCGCACCACTCCATTGTTGTGAAATCGGCCATGCATCATCTGAAGAGTCAGAAGATGCACTCCTCTGTGCCCCCCCGGCAGGGAGGCCCGGAACCTGGATGCCCTCAGTAGAAAGTGCTTCCAGGGCTCTATGCTGGCTTGCCGTGTCCAGACTTACCAGCTGTACATGGGCATGTACCTTCGAGACCTGGCAAAGGAGATTTCTGGGTTCTCTGCTGGCCTCTCTGAGGAACCTTTGCAGAGGTTCAAGGCTTTGTCATCGGGTATTTGAGAGTGCTCGAAGTTTATATCTCGAGCAGCCTATGATGGCTTCGAGGCTTCGGCCCGAGTAGCAGCGGCCGGCATCGGTGCACGCCGTCAGGCCTGGCTACAGTCATCTGACCTCGAGCCATGGGTCCAGGACAAGTTGATCGATGTCCCTTGCCGGGGTGAGAACTTCTTTGGCAAACCCATGACTGAAAAGGCTGCAGAAATCGAGACTAAGACTCTCACCAGGACAAGGCTGTCCAGGAAGACTTCTGCCCCTTCTCAGAAGAAGAAGGGCTCGGGGAAAAAGCCCTTTTACCCAAGGAAGGCGTCTGCCTACAAATCCTACCCTCACTTCCAGGCCTCTACAGCTCCCCAACAGGGTCAGCAGGCCAATGGGCAGGGACATGGGCCCCGTAGGCAGAAAACCCCCAAGCCGCCAGCTCCGGCTCCTGTACAGCAGGAAGCGGGGTTTTGACTCCCACTGCATAGCCTCTCCCTCACTGCTGGCTCCACTCAGCACAGGAGGCCGGCTGACACTGTACGCCCACAGATGGTCAGCTATAACAAAGATACCTGTGTATTGAGCATAGTCCAGAAGGGCTATTTGCTCCACTTCAACCAGTTACCTCCCTCCTATTTTCCAGGGGAGCCTCCACGACTCCCTCTACACAGGAACCTTCTCCTTCAGGAGTTAGCAAGTCTTCTACAGGAGCAGGCGGTGGAACCGATGCCTCACCACCTGAGAGGACGAGGCTTCTATTCCAGGTACTTTCTAGTACCAAAAAGAACAGGAGGCCTCAGGCCCATCCTAGACTTGCGAAATCTCAACAAGTTCCTGGAGAGAGAAAAGTTCAAGATGCTTACCCTTGGGATACTGCTGCCCTACCTCCAGCTGGGAGATTGGCTATGACCACGCAACTCCTCTACTCTTACACCTTCACTGGCTTCCCATCTCTGCCCGCACTCACTTCAAACTACTCACTGTGGTTCATAAAGTTCTCTACACCAGCACCCCTCAGTATCTTGCCGACCTTATCAGCCTCCACTCTCCCAGGTACACACCCCGCTCATTCCACCTCAACCGCCTTACTCTTCCCTCCCCCTCATCTGCTCACCTGCAATCCACCCGATCTTCCGCCTTTTTCTTTGCCAGTCCCGCTCTTTGGAATGCTCTCCCTTCCTCCCTACGCCTAGAGACCCATCATCCCACCTTTAAACGCAATCTCAAGACTCACTTATTTGCACTAGCTTTTGACCTCCCCTCTCCTTTTGTCTGACCTCTCTCCCTACCCAGCTGTTTCCCCTACAACATACAGTCTCCCTCGTCTCGTGTTGTCTTGTCCTCTCTTCTTCTTTCCTATCAATTGAAACTGTAACTTCCTTTCCTACCTTCACTGGCCTCGGCCGCGAACCTCTCTGTGTTTGTATATTGTACACCGCCTTGACTTATGTAGAAAGGCGGCATATCAAATTTAATAAAACATAAACATAAAACATATGCTCCTTAGACCTAAAGGATGCTTATACTCACATCCTCATTCATCCAGAACACAGACAATATCTCAGATTTGTAGTGGGAGGAAATCATTTTCAGTACAGAGTACTTCCATTTGGCCTAACCTCCGCACCCAGGGTTTTCACCAAATGCCTGGCGGTGGTGGCGACCTGTCTCAGAAACCAGGGCATCTTTGTCTTTCCATACCTGGACGACTGGCTCATCAGGGGTCAGTCTCCACAGGAGGCCAGACAAGCTACTCTTCGCACTGTCTCTCTTCTCCAGCACCTGGGCTTTGTCGTAAACTTCGCAAAGTCCACTTTGCTCCCCTCACAAGACGTGGAATTCATAGGGGCAATGTTAGATACCTTACAAGCAATGGCCTATTTGCCCGAGAACAGGGCTCACAGACTGATGTCTCTGGCCCAGCAGTTTCGCAGGGGATCTCTGGTCTCTGCCAGACATTTCCTAAGGCTTTTGGGTCATATGGCATCCATGGTCCATGTAACTCCAAATGCTCATCTGCATATGCAGCCTGCTCAATGGTGCCTCCGGGCTCAGTGGATACAGGCCACAGGAGACTTAAGAGACAGAGTAAGAGTGTCCAAACTACTAGCTGCCTCCTTGCAATGGTGACTGCATCTCCCAAACCTGACCAAAGGGGTGCCATTCCAGGCACCACCACACACACGAGTTCTAACCACAGATGCTTCTCTTCAGGGTTGGGGTCACATTGCCAAGGGGCATGAACTCAGGGTCTCTGGTCCCCTTGGGAGACAACACAACAGATCAATCTGTTGGAATTGCGAGCTATTCGGTTAGCTCTACAAACTTTCTCTCATGTCCTTTTTCGCCAGTCTGTCTTGATTCAGACGGACAACCAAGTGGCAATGTTCTATGTGAACAAACAAGGAGGCACAGGCTCCAGGCTTCTTTGTCAAGAAGCACAGGCCCTGTGCGCCTTTGCAGTCCAACACAAAATGTTTCTCAGGGCAGTTTATCTACCTGGCCAGGAAAATTACCTGGCAGACAGGTTGAGCAGGATTCTACAGCCTCATGAATGGCATTTGAATCCCCTGGTGGCCCAGCAGATCTTCCTAAAATGGGGTCTTCCAACCATAGATCTTTTTACCAGTCCACTGAACCGTCAACTGTCCAGGTTCTGTTCCAGACAACCACATCCTCTGCGAATAGCAGCAGATGCCTGCCTAATCTCATGATCTACGGGCCTGCTGTATGCGTTTCCTCCAACGCCTCTAGTGGCCAGAACCTTATTCAAGGTTCTTCGGGACAGGGCCTCGCTGATCCTGGTAACCCCCAGATGGCCGAGGCAACCGTGGTTTCCACTCCTTCTGCAATTGGCGGTGGACACTCCACTCCCTCTGGGGGTGCAACCCGATCTCCTGTCTCAAGATCAGGGATCTCTCCTGCACCCCAACCACCAGTCCCTCCATTTGATGGCCTGGCTGCTGAAAGGGTAGTTCTAGCCCCCTTACTTCTACCTAGGGACGTGGAGGAGGTGGTTTTGGCCTCTAGGAGACAATCCACCCTGAAATCTTATGCCCTCAAGTGGCATAGGTTCTCCACCTGGTGTGCTCAGCGTCAAGAGGATCCGTTTTCCGTGCCTGGTACCAGTGGCGCTGCAGTATCTGCTTCACCTCTCGGACCTAGGCCTTAAATCCAACTCTGTTCGGGTCCACCTCAGTGCTCTGTCAGCGCATCACTCACCGGTGGAGGGCCAGTCTCTGTCGGTCCACCCCTTAGTGGCCCGTTTCCTCAGAGGTCTGCTTTTGCTCAAGCCTCCGATTCATCCACCAGCCCCTGAGTGGGATTTTATTTATTTATTTATTTATCTATTACTTCTATACCGCCCCTTCCAGAGATCAAGGGAGGTTTACATGTAACAAGTTAACATATTATGTATATTTCGGTATACATTTACATTGAACAGGAATTTTCTAACTTTTTACAAATAACAATAAATGCGATAAACTGTCCAAACTATTTACATAGGTTATTTACAAGTAGTTATATACAATGTGTTACAGAATAATCATAGTTCATGCGTAAGTGGTGGAATTTATTTCCATTTTTTTATAAGTTTTTTTGTGTGTGTGGGAGGACTGTGTGGGGTTAGCTAATTGCGGTTTTGGGAGTTTTGAGTTTGTGTGTTTGTGGATGCCGTGGGACAGGACTTGGAGGGTAGGGGATTTGGAAATGTTCGGAGAATAGGTAGGTTTTGAGATCCTTCCGAAATTGGGAGAGGTCTTTTATGATACGGAGGCCTAATGGGAGATCATTCCAGAGCATGGGGGCAGTGAACGTGAAGGCTCTGGCACTTGAGGATTTTTTAGTCTTCGTGAATGTTTTTGGCATATCGAGTGAGTGGGCTGCATTTTGTCTGCGAGCTCTCGATTCGGATGGGGTCTGTAGTAGTGTTGATAGGTGTGAGGGGGCGATGTCGTTTAGGAGCTTGAAAGTTGTTAGGAGAATTTTGTATCTGATTCGGCTGTTTATAGGGAGCCAATGTAGTTCTAAGAGTATCGGGGTCACATGGTCCATTAGACGAGCTTTAGTGATTACTTTTGCGCAGATGTTCTGGGCTCTTTGTAATAGGTAAGTATTTTTTTGTGGTAGGCCAATTAGGAGACTGTTGCAATAATCAAAATGGGGTGTGATGAGTGTATTTACAACCGATCTAAAGTCATGTGTGTCAAGGAGGGGCCTTAGGTGTTGTATGGTTTTGAGTTTATGAAATATGGTTCTTACTGTCTGCTTTATGTGCGGTAGCATGGTGAGAGTATGATCTATTATTACACCCAGGTATTTTACCTCTTTTTTAACAGGTATAGATGTATTGTTGATTGAGATTGTTGTTGGAAAAGTGTCCTCGGTCACGGGTGTTCTTGTAACAAACATTGCCTCCGTTTTTTTGAGGTTAATGCTGAGGTAATTGGTTTCCATCCAAGAGGTGGTCTCAGCCATGCATTCAGATAGGGTGTCGTAAGTAGGGTTTTTGGTGGTTATGGGAATGGCGAGCATGATATCGTCAGCATAAATAAAGTGACTAATCCTGTGTTTTCTAAATATGTTTGTGATAGGTTGCAAGTATAGGTTGAAAAGGAGGGCGGAAAGGGCTGATCCCTGAGGTATTCCTTGTCCTTGGGGGAAGGTTTCTGATGCTTCTTGGTCTATTTGAACACGTATTAGTCTATGTGTGATGTAGGACTTGAACCATTTGAGAACAGTCCCACCTATTCCTAAGTTTTCTAGTCTATTGATCAGAGTAGGGTGGTTGATGTTGTCAAAGGCGGCAGAGATGTCTATAAAGAGGAGTAGGAAGCCTTGATTGTTGACATCTGTGCCTTTGATGAGGTAGTCCATCAGTGTAATCAAGAGGGTTTCCACTCCGTGGAAGGGGCGGAAACCAAATTGGTGTGAGTCAAGGGGTTTGTGCTCATCAATATGGTTTTGTAATTGTAATTGAATTGTTTTTTCTATTATTTTAGCAATAAATGGAATGCTGGCTATTGGTCTGTATGAATTTGGGTCTTTTGAGTCAAGTTTATTGTTTTTTATTATTGGGCGGAGCGTTGTGAGCTTTAGGGCATCGGGCATGATGCCTTGAGAAAGGGACTGGTTCACCATATGTTGAATGTTTTCAGCGAGTTCTTCCTTAGTACATTTAATCCAAGACACAGGGCAAGGATCGAGTGGGGAGGTTGTGGTATTGATCATTGTTATGATTTTAAGGAGTTGTTTTTGGTCAACCGTGTGAAAAGTTGTCCAATTGTTATTAATTTCTATGCTTGTAGGTAGTATTGCTGTTAGAGTATTGGGTTTAGACTTTAGTTTTTCTGCAAAGTGGGTTGCTAATGTTTGAATACTTATTGCTGGTTGTTTTGGCTCGGAGTTCTTTGCTTTAGTCAGTATTTTTACAATGATCGCTAAATGTACATAATCCAATCCTCAATAATAGCGAAGGCTATTACTACATGGGTTGTGTATTTTCTCAATCCCTTCTCATTCATCACCACTTATTAAGACAATGTTCAACCATTTTCTTACTTCATTTCACATTTGTGCATTAATAAGAACCGGGTCTCAGACTTCTTGTAGTACTTATGATGGGATTAACTCCCGTCAGTACAAGCTTTGCATCAATGATCGCAGTTCAAAGTATGTTTCATAATACTTGCATTCTTATCTAAATAGATGGTATAGTATTTTGCATTATGAAATTATCAAACTTAGTATTTCATTGAATATGTGAATGCAGTATATAACTGAAACTTATCTTGTAATCATCAGTTGTATAGATACTATTTTGATCTTTCCCCATCTTGTGTGTATCGCTTGGTCTTCCCCTATTATTGAGGATTGGATTATGTACATTTAGTGATCAGCTGAATCCTCTTAAGAAATTGGACCTTTAATTGTGGAGTGTTTTTACAATTGCAAATAGTTCTCTAGGTCGGTTGATGGCCAGATTTATTACTTTAGAGTGGTAATCCCTTTTTGATTTGTTTATTGCGTTCTTGTATTCGTTAAGTGTGTTCATATATTGGGATTTGTTTTCGTTTGATTTAGTTTTCCTCCATCTCTTTTCTTGTTTCCTCAGTTGATTTTTTAGTTTTGCTAGTTCTTTCGTGAACCATTTTTCTGTCTTTTTTGTTTGTCTATGCATAGTGCGTGTGGGGATAGCTGCTTCTTGTTGTATTGTTAGGTTCCAATGATTTACAGTGGAATTGATGTCTGGGAAGTCTGTGTTGAGTATGGGTAATACTTTGTCAAGGAAAGTATCTTTGTCAAAGTACGCGAAGCGTGATATATGGGGTGATGCGCTTGTTGTATTCAGTGTTGCTTGTGCTGGGAGGTGGAGTGTTATGAGGTGATGGTCGGACCATGGTACTTCTGTTGTAGTTGGAGAGGTAAATTGTTGGTGGTTATTAAGGGAGGAAGGGAGGAAGATGAGATCTAATGTATTGCCTTTTATGTGTGTGGGGGTATGAACTATCTGTGTGTATCCCATTTGGTTCATGGCGTCCATGAAGTTATCTGATTGGGAATTATTTAGAGAGGGGAGGTTTAGATCACCTAGAATTATTAGTGGTTTGTTTTGTGATGCTGTGCATGCAAATTCAAGGATGGGGGAGAGGTTTTATTGATCTGCTGAAGGGGGTCTATATATGAGGGAGAGTGCAAGGGTTCTGCTTTCTATATTGATAATGTCCATTCCATCTATATTATTTAAGCTTGTTAAGGTGTATTGTAGGACATTTTGGTGAATATGAGAGCGCCGCCTCCTCTTTTTACATCTCAATGGCAGCTGATTATATCATATTGATGTGTGTTTAGCTGGTTTAATAGTATGGTGTCCGTAGGTGAGAGCCATGTCTCAGTGATGCAGATGATATCTGGATTTTTGTCTTTTATCATGTCATTGATTACTGGTATTTTGTTTCGTATGGATCTGATGTTTATTAAGAAGAGCTTAGTTTTAGTGTCTATATTAGCTGTATTGTCGTTTATACCACTTTGTGGTTGATGTTTTATTTGAATAAGTCTATGGAGGCGTCTGCCTGAGTCATGACGAGAATAATGGTTGTGAGTGTGTGTGTATGTTGCGCTGTGTTGTGGGTTTAGGTAGAGGTTATGGGTGGTGGGAATGTTGTTATATTGGTTTTGATAATGGTTCTGTATGATGGGGATGTTGTTGTAGGGGCTTTGATTGGTTTTGTACGTATAAATGTGTTGTGTTAGGAGTGTTATTAGGAGGAGAGTGAGGGGGATGTTTGCACGTTTTTTTGGAGACATTATGTATTTTTTTTTTTTTTTGGGAGGATTGAATGAGTGGGAATCCTGTGTATGGAGCGGATTAGCAGAAGAGTAGTGAGATTGAGGGTTATTGACGACAGTACAGCAGTATATGAAAGCTACTGACAATGCTATATAGGTTACTGACAACAGTATATGATGCTACCAACAATGCTATATAGTCTACTGACAACAATATATGAGGCTACTAACAATGTTATATAGTATACTGGCAACAGTATATATCAATGACAGTATATAACAATGTTATGTAGTCTACTGGCAACAGTATATGAGGCTACTAATAATGCTATATAGTCTACTGACAACAGTATATGAGGCTACTAACAATGTTATGTAGTATACTGGCAACAGTATATGAGGCTATTAACAATCGGATATGTATGGTAGTGGGTGATTACTGACAACGGTATAATTTAGTGTGTTAGAAGTCTCAGCTATAGTCAATTCATTTGGAAGTGGTATACTTGCTGTGATCGATGGATGGTCTGGTTTTTGAGGTGGGAGCGAGCTCTACCATAGGGGAGCTCCAGCTGGCTGGCTATATGTTTGGTATCACGGAACCATGAATGGAGGATGGAAGTCTGTTTGGCGCGGGGGCACCTGCCGGCGCTGTGAAATTTAATTGCTGCACGTGGCTGCCCCCGATTGGGTAGGGATCAGATGGCCGCAGCTCCTCCCAGTGCAGGAGGCTCGATCTTCCGGAGAGGAGAGGAGAGCTGATGATGGTGGCCGGGGGAGTTCTTGTGTGAGGCGCCTGCTGGCGTGATGAAATTTAACTGCTGCACGTGGTTTGCAAAGAAGTATTCGGTTGGTTGGACTTTCAGAGCAGTGCAGGGGATCAAAACTACAGAAAGCTGAACAGTTCTGTTGTCAAACAAGGCAGGGGGGCAACTGTTGCTGTCGGGTTGCGTCTTCTGAAATCCTGTGTAGTTGGAATCGTGTGATCTTGCTTCTGGTCCAAGTCTAAGGGCCACGCCAAAGGGCCCTCTGGCGAGGCCCTCAGGTGCGGGCCTGCCAGGCGCGGGCGCGCCCGATCAGCGCGGCGCTTTTATGCGGCTGTTGGCTGCCCCGATTGGGCAGCTCCTCACGTGGGTGCTGGCTTCGCTGCTCCGGCCCGCTCTATCCCCGGCTGGGAGAGCTGCTGGTGGAGGGCCGGAGTGGTGAGGAAGAGGCCTGCGCCCGATCAGCGTGGCGATTTTATGCGGCTGTTGGCTCCCCCGATTGGGCAGCTCCTCACGTGGGTGCTGGCTTCGCTGCTCCGGCCCGCTCTATCCCCGGCTGGGAGAGCTGCTGGTGGAGGGCCGGAGTGGTGAGGAAGAGGCCTGCGCCCGAGCAGCTCAGTGGACCCTATCCACACAGTGGACACAGGCCACAGGTCATTTATCGGACAAAATAATAAACTCTCACCGACTAATTTTGTCCCTCCAATGGTGGCAATCCCTAGAAAATCTGACTCTGGGGTCTCTTTTTCATCAACCCTCTTTTTCAGGCCACCCTAACAACAGATGCATCGCAGGTGGGTTGGGGAGCACACCTGAATCATCTCTCTACCCAGGGAACCTGGACTCCACAGGATGCTGGTCTACACATAAACCTCCTGGAATTAAGAGCAATCTATTTAGCTCTTTGAGTATTCCATGCCCAGCTCAGCTACAAGATAGCTCTAGTCCAGACGGACAATCAAGTAGCAATGTTCTATGTGAACAAGCAGGGCGGGACAGGCTCTCTGTCATTATGCAACGAAGCTTTACGACTGTGGTCCCTCGCCAGAGAGTATCAAATTCACCTTCTAGTGGTATATCTTCCAGGCATTCAAAACCTTTGGGCAGGCAAACTCAGTCGAGTACTGCTGCCTCACGAGTGGTCCCTCCACCTGGACCAGGTGGCAAAGATATTTAATCTCTGGGGCACTCCAGACATAGACCTCTTCGCAAGTCCACTGAATGCCAAACTTCCCCGGTTCTGTTCCAGGATTCCGGCTCACAATTGTCAGACAAGGGATGCCTTCCTCCTTCACTGGGGTCAGGGCTTCCTTTATGTCTTCCCACCCATTCCCCTCATCCCCAAAACACTCTTCCAGCTTCAGAGAGACAGGGGTCGCATGATTCTCATAGTGCCACGATGGCCACACCAACCGTGGTATCCCCTGCTTCTACATCTCTCTCAAGCTGCACCTCTGGAGTTAGGGCATGCTCCAGATCTCCTTTCCCAAGAGAACGGGACGCTATGGCACCCGAATCCCCAGTCCCTGCATCTCACGGCCTGGTTGCTGAAGGCTTAGACCTCCAGGATTTCAACTTGTCCCAAAAAGTAAAGGATATCCTTCAGGCTTCTAGGAAACTTTCCACAAGAAGATCTTATGCCTTCAAGTGGAAACGTTTTACCATATGGTGCTCCAAGAAGGGATTAAACCCCCTTGGCATACCCTTAGAAGCGATACTAGAGTATCTCCTTCATTTATCGAATTCTGGTCTAAAGACCAATTCGGTAAGAGTCCATCTTAGTGCAATTGCAGCTTCTTATAAGCCTCTGAATGGACAACCAATTTCCTCTCATCCACTCATATCCAGGTTTATGAGAGGTCTTCTATTAACCAAACCTCCCATTAAGCCACCACTGGTGGCATGGGATCTAAATCTAGTTCTTGGGGAGCTCATGAAGCTGCCTTTTGAGCCTTTAGCCACTACATCCCTTAGGTTTTTGACCTGGAAGGTCATCTTCCTAATTGTAATCACCTCTGCACGTCACATTAGTGAACTGCAAGCTTTAGTGGCTAATCCTTCTTATACTAGGTTTCACCATGATAAGGTTGTTCTTAGAACTCATCCACACTTTATGCCAAAGGTGGTTTCGCCTTTTCATTTAAATCAATCAATTTATCTTCCTGTGTTTTTTCCGAGGTCTCACGCCTCTAATGCAGAAAGAAACCTTCATACTTTGGATTGTAAAAGGGCCTTAGCCTTTTACCTACAGAGAACACAGCAGCATAGAAAGTCCTTGCAACTTTTTATAGCTTTTGACCCTAGTCATTTGGGACAACCAGTCTCCAAAAGAACTTTATCTAAATGGATTGCCCAATGCATATCCTTTGCTTATGAGAGTAAGGGTCTTCCTTTTCAGGACCATGTCACAGCTCATAACGTGAGAGCCATGGCAACTTCCATGGCTAATCTCCACTCTGTGTCCATCAATGACATTTGTCGAGCAGCCACCTGGGCTTCGGTACGCACCTTCACAGCCCACTACGGCCTGGATAAAATCTCCCGTCGGGATGCCTTCTTTGGCCAAGCTGTTCTTCAAAATCTCTTTCAGACCTAATTCAAGTACTACCCACCAACCCTGGTGGAATGCCAGAGATCCATGGGAGGAAGGATTCCCATCTTTCCAGGGTGGCACTTTCCTGGGGCTATCTCCCTGGCATCTTCAGCTAGGGAGTCCCCATATGTGAAGACTACATTCCTGCTTGTTCCTGGAGATAGCGTAGTTACTCACCTGTAACAGGTGATCTCCAGGAACAGCAGGAATTTAGTCTTCACAACCCAGCCACCTCCCCTAGGAGTTGTCTCTCTATCTCTTTGTCACTTTTCTCTCTCCCTCTATCCTTTTCACTCAGCTGCAAACTTAACTGAAGAGGGACAGTTGGAAAGGTGGGAAGGCAGCGCGCATGTGCTGAGGGATGCTCCCAAAAGCGTTCTTATTGGACGCTGGGGAGCGTTCCCGTGCAGGCTCCGTCGGTACCGACGATACCCATATGTGAAGACTAAATTCCTGCTGTTCCGGAGATCACCTGTTACAGGTGAGTAACTACGCTTTACTACATCTTCCGGTAATGATTACACATTGAATGAAAAAAATGTTCTCCAGGACCAAGCAGGAAGTCGCTCCTCACATATGGGTGACATCGACGTCGATGGAGCCCCTTCCGGAGCATTTCCCCAGCTTTCTATGAAAGCCTTTGGGAATACTGCACGAATGCGCGGTCCCCTTCCCGCCTAAAGGTGCCATCTTGCTCAGTCTTTCTTTTTCCAAGGAGCCCAACGGACGTCTGTCCTAGTCACCCGGAGAAAAGTTAGATTTTTCTTGCGATTTCATCGCGGTTGTTGTCCGGTTCGACGCCGGTTCCCCTTTCCGCCGGGTTCGGTACACCGGTATCGAGCCCGTCTTCTGTTTTTTCGTTTTTTGCCCTTAGTGGCTGGCGTTCGCGCCCTTTTTTTCTTTTCCCTGGCTAAGATCTATGGCCCGTGTGGCAAAATGTCCACTAAGGCACTGCGAAGTCGACAGCATCAAAACGAAAGAGGAAAAAGTGGCTCGCGAGGGCGGCGTCGGAAGAAGACCCTGGCTCCTCGATGGCCAGGTCTTGGACCCCCGACCGCCGTCCCGGGCCCTTGTAACAGGAGAAGCCATCCAAAATGCCTCGTGTGGAGCCGGAGTCTGCTGGACACGTAAGTCCCGTAGTTCTCGAGGACTCTCCTTCCAGGGAGCCGACGTCGGGCCCGGCGCTGCCGGGGCCCGAGTCGGTAACTGCTGAGTCTCCTGAGCTTGGACTCAGGCTGACAGCCTTGGAGTGCAGATTGTCTGCCTTCATGGATCAGCAGCGGGTGCTGATGGCCAGCTTTGCTGGTGCATCTGCCCCGACCACCGGGACATCGACGCTGAAGTCGACCCTGGAGACCGAGCAGATACTCGAGACCATGAAAGCTCAAGGTCGTCCTTGGTTTCGGTCACCCTCGACCTCCCGGTTGGGACGGAGGGCGTCGACGCTGGTGCCTTCGGCGTCGGAGCGGGTGCTGCCGGTACCCACGCGGTCGGAGCCCCCCCCCGACTCCTCTTCGGATGAATCTGCATGGGAGACAGAGGACGAGGAGTCCCCCGATACCTTCCGGACTCGGTGCGTCCCTTCGAATGCACCGCAGTCCTAACCCCAGAGTAGATCCCCTCCGGAGGATATCCGGTTCTCGGAGTTCGTTAGGGATATGGCCACAGCTTTGGCGATTCCCGCGGACGCCGAGGAGGAGCCTCGAGCCGAAGAGCTTGAGGCCCTCCAGTATGACTCTCCTCCGAAGGAGGCCTTTACTGTCCCGGTTCCTCTGATGCTGGAACGGCTCCTCTTCCAGATGTGGGAGGCACTGGCCTCGGCGCCGGTTCTGAGCAAGCAGGTTGATTCTATGTATCGACTCCGTAAGAGCCCTGGATTCCAAAAGGCGCAGCTACCACACCATTCCATGGTGGTGGAATCGGCCATGCATCGTCTGAAAAGCCAGAAGATGCACTCCGCGGTGCCCCCTGGCAGGGAGGCCCGAAACCTGGATGCATTTGGTAGAAAGTGCTTCCAGGGCTCGATGCTTGCTTGCCGTGTCCAGTCTTACCAGCTGTACATGGGCATGTACTTGTGGGACCTGGCGAAGGAGCTTGCCGTGTTCTTTGCTGGTCTCTCTGGGGAACCTTTGTAGAGGTTCAAGTCCTTGTCCTCGGGAGTGCGGGAATGCTCTAAGTTCATGTCCCGAGCAGCTTACGATGGTTTCGAGGCCTCGGCCCGTGTTGCGGCGGCTGGCATCGCGGCTCGACGCCAGGCATGGCTGCAGTCATCGGACCTCGAGCCATGGGTGCAGGACAAGTTGGTCGATGTCCCTTGCCAAGGTGAAAACCTTTTTGGCAAGCCCATGGCCGAGAAGGCTGCTGAGTTCGAAACCGAGCACCTCACACGGACAAGGCTGTCCAGGAAAACTTCTGCCCCTTCTCAGAAAAAGAAGGGCTCGGGTAAAAAGTCCTTTTACCCGAGGAAGGCGACTGCCTACAAACAGTTCCCACATTACCAGGCCTCCCCAGCTCCCCAGCAGGGTCAGCAGGCCAAGGGGCAGGGACATGGGCCCCGTAGGCAGAAGACCCCCAAGCCTCCGGCACCTGCTCCCACTCAGCAGGGTGGGGGTTTTTGACTCCCAAAGCATAGCCTCTCCGTCTCTGCTGTCCCATCTCTGCACAGGAGGTCGACTAGCCTTGTTTGCCCACAGGTGGCCACCCATCACAGGAGACAGTTGGGTCTTAAGCATAGTCCACAAGGGCTATATGCTCCATTTCCAACAGTTGCCTCCTCCTTACTTCCCAGGCCTCCTCTGCACACAGACCTCCTCCTTCAAGAGCTTCAGGGTCTGCTGCGAGACAAGGCAGTGGAGCCTGTGCCTCCCCACCTACAAGGTCACGGTTTCTACTCCAGGTACTTCCTAGTACCAAAGAGAACCGGGGCCTCAGGCCTATTCTTGACCTCAGAAATCTCAACAAGTTCTTGGAGAAAGAAAAGTTCAAGATGCTTACTCTTGGAACATTACTGCCCTACCTCTAGCAGGGCGATTGGCTATGCTCCTTGGATCTAAAGGATGCATACACTCACATCCTCATTCATCCAGACCACAGAAAGTACCTCAGGTTCATTGGGGGAGGAAACCATTATCAGTACAGAGTACTGCCTTTCGGCCTCACCTCCGCCCCCAGAGTCTTTACAAAGTGCCTGGCAGTGGTGGCGGCCTACTTGAGGAATCAGGGTATCTTTGTCTTCCCCTACCTGGACGACTGGCTCATCAGGGGTCAGACATGCCAGGAGGCCAGGCAAGCCACCCTCCGAACTATCTCTCTCCTTCAACACCTGGGTTTTGTCATAAACTTCGAAAAGTCCACTTTGCTCCCGTCCCAGAACCTAGAGTTCATAGGGGAAAGGCTAGACTCTCTGCAAGCAAAGGCTTACTTGCCAGAAGACAGAGCCCAAAGATTGATGGACTTGGCAAACCAGTTTCTCAGCATGCCACTGGTTTCTGCCAGGCTCTGCCTGAGGCTCCTCGGCCACATGGCATCGACAGTGCATGTGACTCCAAATGCCCGGCTCCACATGAGGTCTGCCCAGTGGTGCCTCAGAACTCAGTGGACTCAGGCCACAGGAAACCTCAGAGACAGAGTAAGGGTGTCCAAACCATTCCTGAACTCCCTAGGCTGGTGGCTGCACCCCCCCAACTTACTATAAGGGGTGCCTTTTCAGATACTTGGGTTCACAGTAGTGCTAACCACCGATGCCTCCTTGCAAGGCTGGGGGGCACATTGTCTGGACAAGTGCACCCAGGGCCTGTGGTCTCCCTGGGAGGCCACGCAACAGATCAACCTACTGGAACTTCAGGCTATTCGTTTAGCCCTCAAGACTTTCTCTCAAACTCTGGCTCACCAGTCTGTCTTAGTGCAGACAGACAACCAAGTAGCCATGTTCTATGTGAACAAGCAGGGCGGCACTGTGTCCAGGCTGCTTTGTCAGGAGGCACAGGACCTTTGCTTGTTTGCGCTCAGGCACAACATGTTTCTCAAGGCTGTTTATCTCCCTGGCCAGGAGAACGTCCTGGCAGACAGGTTGAGCAGAGTTCTGCAGCCCCATGAATGGCAACTGCACCCATTAGTGGTTCAGAAGATTTTCCTAAAATGGGGACTTCCATCCATAGATCTCTTTGCCAGTCCCCTGAACCGGCAGCTGCCCAAGTTCTGCTCCAGGCAACCGCATCCCATGAGGTGGGCAGCGGATGCCTTCCTGATTTCCTGGTCCCAGGGCCTCCTGTATGCGTTTCCTCCCACGCCTCTGGTGGCCCGAACCTTGTTCAAGATTCTAAGGGACAAGGCCTCGGTACTTCTGGTAGTCCCCAGGTGGCCGAGGCAGCCTTGGTTTCCACTTCTGCTTCAACTGGCAGTGGACACCCCACCACCTCTAGGGTTGCAGCCTGACCTTCTCTCTCAGGATCAGGGTTCTCTTCTGCACCCCAACCTCAAATCTCTCAACTTGATGGCCTGGAGGCTGCAAGGGTAGTGTTGGCTCCCTGGGGACTGCCTCAGGAAGTTGAAGAGGTGGTCTTAGCCTCTAGGAAGCAGTCCACCAGAAAAACATATGCCCTGAAATGGAGAAGGTTCTCTTTGTGGTGTCAGATACGCACAGAAGATCCTTTCTCCTGCTCTGTGCCAGTGGTGCTTCAGTACCTGCTGCACTTATCCAATCAGGGCCTCAAGTCCAATTCTGTTCGGGTTCCCCTCTCAGCTCTAGCAGCTCACCACTCACTAGTGGAAGGACACTCCTTGTCGGTTCACCCCTTGGTGTCCCGGTTTCTCAGAGGTTTGCTCTTGCTCAAGCCTCCTATCCGTCCTCCATCTCCTGAGTGGGAGTTGAATGTGGTCTTGCAACAACTGACTCGCCCACCCTTTGAGCCGATGGCTACTTGTCCTCTCCGCTTCCTTTCCTGGAAGACACTCTTCCTGGTAGCCCTAACCTCGGCCAGACGAGTGAGTGAGCTTCAGGCCCTGGTCTGTGACAGGCCTTACACTCGCTTCTATAGGAACAGGGTAGTCCTTAGGACTCATCCTAAGTTCCTCCCAAAAGTTGTCTCCTCTTTCCACCTCAACCAGTAGGTGGTTCTTCCAACATTCTTCCCTAGGCCTCATGCAAGCCAGGCTGAGGCAGTCCTGCATACCCTGGACTGTAGAAGGGCCTTATCCTTCTACCTTGACCGTACACAGGGGCATAGAAGGGCTACTCAGCTCTTCGTATCTTTTGACCCTAATAATTTGGGGTTATCTGTGTCCAAGCGTACCTTGTCCATCTGGGTGGCTGACTGTATCACCTGGGCTTACAGGGCAGCTGACCTTCCCTTGCAGGGGCAGGTCATGGCCCACCGTGTCAGGGCTATGGCTGCCTCAGTAGCTCATCTCCGCTCTGTACCGTTGGCAGACATCTGCAGGGCTGCAGCTTGGTCCTCAAGCCAGACTTTTGCAGCTCATTACTGCCTGGAGAGGGAGTCCTGTAGGGACAGTGCTTTTGGCCAGGCAGTACTCCGGAATCTCTTTGAGGTTTAGGCAACTCCTGCCCTCCAGCCCTCTGTTGGGCTACCGGTGGGGGTTCTCTTTCAGTGAAAGCCTTTCTCTGATGCTGGGACTAGAGGGAGTTCTCTTGTTCAGCCTGGGTTCCTGGTAGCCCAGAGCTAGGGAGTCACCCATATGTGAGAACTGACTTCCTGCTTGGTCCTGGAGAAAGAGTAGTTACTCACCTGTAACAGGTGTTCTCCAGGAGCAGCAGGAATCAGTCCTCACAACCCTCCCTCCTCCCCTGGGAGTTGCAGTTGTACATAGTTCATTTTTGCATTTTTTTTGTGCTGTCTTTTAGCTATGTCATCAGACTGAGCAAGATGGCACCTTTAGGCGGGAAGGGGACCGCGCATGCGTGCAGTATTCCCAAAGGCTTTCATAGAAAGCTGGGGAAATGCTTCGCAAGGGGCTCCATCGACGTCAATGTCATCCATATGTGACGACTGATTCCTGCTTGGTCCTGGAGAACACCTGTTACAGGTGAGTAACTACTCTTTCTCTTATTAAACGGGTTACACTATAGGTTCATTGTATGTCCTCTTGTCTTTCTTCTTGTTGATGGCATAAACAATCGATTCATTAATTTATAGACCTCTATCGTATCTCCCCTCAGCTATCTCTTTTCCAGGTTGAAAACCCTAACCTTTTAAGCCTTTTCTCATAGTAGTATCCTTCCATCCCCTTTACCATTCTGGTGGCTCTTCTCTGTACCTTTTCTAACTCCACTATATCCTTTTTAAGATACAGTGACTAGAATTGCACACAGTATTCAAGGTGCAGTCTCACCATGGAATGATACAGAAGCATTATAATATCCTTTATTTTATTCTCCATTCCTTTCCTTATGATTCCTAGCATTCTATTTGCCTTCTTGGCTGTCGCTGTACACTGGGCAGAGGGTTTTAACGTTTTATCAGCTATGACACCTAAATCTTTTTCCTTGGTGGTGGTTCCTGATGTGTAATCTTGCATCATGTAACCATAGTTTGGGTTATTCTTTCCTAGGTGCATAAGTTTACACTTGTCCACATTAAATTTCGTCTGCCATTTGAACATCCAGTCTTCCAAATCATCAAGATCCTCTTGCAATTTTTACAACTTTGAATAATTTTGTGTCACCTGAAAATTTGATTATCTCACTCATTCCAATTTCCAGGTCATTTAGAGATATGTTAAAAAGCAGCGGACCCAGCACAGATCCCTGTGATACTCCACTATTCTTGTTTCTCCATTGGGAAAATTGGCCATCTAGGCCTTCCCTCTGCTTTCTATCTTTTAACTAGTTTCTTATCCACAGTAGTACACTGCCTCCTATTCCATGACTTTTTAATTTTGCTAAGAGTCTCTCATGAAAAGGCCCTTGTCAAAGGCTTTCTGAAAATCCAGATACACTATATTGACCAGCTCAACTTTGTCTACCTGTTTATTCACACCTTCAAAAAAATATTACAGATTAGTAAAACAAGACCATCCTTGGCTAAAGCCATGTTATCTTTCTCCCATTAAAGCATGGCTATCTACATGTTCAGTAATTTTGTAATTTATAATGGTTTCTACTATTTTTCTTGGTACTGATGTCAGGCTCACTGGTCTGTAGTTTCTCCAGCAACAAGCAGGAAGTCAGTCCTCACATATTGGTGACGTCGGCGCCGATGGAGCCCTCGTGCGGAGCAAATTCCCAGCTTTCAAAGATAGCCTTTGGGATTACATCACGCATGCGCGGTCCCCTTCCCGCCCAAGGGTGCCATCTTGCTCAGTCTCCTTTTTTCCACGGAGCCCAATGGACGTTGTCCTAGTGTCTCTGAGAAAAAAAGTGTTTAAAGTGAAATTTCTTTTCTTTTTCTACCGGTTCGACATCGGTTCCCCTTTCCACCACCTCTGGAACCCTTTTTAAAAATTGGAATTACATTGGCCATTCACCAATCTTCAGGTATTACAGATGATTTTAATGATAGTTCACAGATTATTTATTTATTTATTTAGCTGTATTTATATCCCGCTTTTCACCGGGTCAAAGCGGTCAATTGGGGGATACATTTAACACGAGGGGATATGAGACACACACACTAATACATACAGGGAACATGGGCATTGGATGGTTAAGTGGCTTGCCCAAGACCACAAGGAGTGCCTATAGGACTAGAAATCCCAATCCCTCCGGCCTGAGATTGCTGTCCCCAGGTGGGACTTGAACCCCTGACCCTCCGGCCTGAAGTACCTTGTCCTAACCACTAGACCACGCCTCCCTCTGCAATCTCATATTTCAGTTCTTTAAACATCCTCGGATATATACCATCTGGTCCAGGTGATTTGTTATTCTTTAGTTTATCAAATAGTTGTAATACGTCTTCGCAGTTTATTGATATTTCTTTCATTCTCCAGGAACAAGCAGGAAGTCATTCCTCACATATGGGTGATGTCAGTGTCGATGGAGCCCGTGCGGAGTATTTCCCCAGCTTTCAAAGAAAACCTTTGGGAATGCTACCACGCATGCATGGTCCCCTTCCTGCCCAAGGGAGCCATCTTGTTCAGTCTCCTTTTTTCCGCAGAGCCCAATTGGCGCATGACCTGTTTCCACTGAAAAAATCCTTAAAAATTATCTCTATAGTTGATTTTTTTCCAGTTTGCGTACTGGTTCCTCTTCCCGCCTCGAGCCAATGCTTTTCGTGTCTTATGACCCCAGCAGACCGGAGCTCCATGTAACCATGCGTACCCTGTCCTCTTGGGTGGTGGATTGCATTGCCCTCATCTATGAGCGGGTGGGCCTCTCTCTGGAGCACCGGATCACAGCGCATCGCTTGAGAGCAATGGCCATGCCGGTGACCCACCTCTGTTCTGTGCCAGTGACATAAATTTGCAGAGCCGCCATTCACATGTTCGCAGCACACTACTGCCCTGAAAGCGAATCCCGCAAGGACATCACCTTTGATCAGGCAGTGCTGCGTAATATTCTTGGAGTGTAGGCAACTCCTGCCCTCTGACCCTCAGTGTTCAAGCTACCGGAGTGATAGTGTTGTTGGATGCTAGGGTCTTGCAGAGTCTCTCAGCGAGGACTCACCTTCTGCAACTCACGGCCACCCAACCGGTCACCATTGGTACTGTGATGGTTCGGTCCTTGTCAGCCTGGAGTTAGAGAGTTCCATATGTGAGGACGGACTTCCTGCTTGTTTCTGGAGAAAGCGTAGTTACTCACCTGTAACAGGTGTTCTCCGGGAACAGCAGGAATCAGTTCTCAGAACCCTCCCTCCTCTCCTTGGAGTTCTCCTTGGGTGGGAAGGGGACCATGCATGCGTGGTAGCATTCCTTAAGGCTTTCTTTGAGAGCTGGGGAAATGCTGTGCACGGGCTCCATTGGCGCTGATGTCACCCATATATGAGGACTGATTCCTGCTAGTCCCAGAGAAGACCTGCTACAAGTGAGTAACTATGCTATTCTTCCGATGCATATTTTTTTTTACATTTCAGTCAAGTCCATTCTCCGGGAACAAGCAGGAAGTCAGTCCTCACATATGGGTGACGTCGGCACCGATGGAGCCCTCGCGGAAGCATCCTCCCAGCTTTCAAAGAAAGCCTTTGGGAGATGCCACCATGTATGCATGGTCCCCATCCTGTCCAATGGTGCCATCTTGCTCAGTCCCCTTTTTTCCGTGGAGCCCTTCAGATGTTCATCTGGCTTGTCCCCAGAAATGTTTTCTCCAAGTTTCATACTCTCCTCTGGTATCGCACTTGTACTCTTCCCGCCTATTGACATCATTGCCTCGGCATCGAGTTTGGCCTGTTTTTGTAGTTTTCGTTCTTTTCTTTTCCTGGCATCTTCATGCCTTTTTCTTCCACTGATAGTCCAGAGAGTCTTCAACCTCGCAGGGGTAATTTTTTCCCCCATGGCTACCAGTGGCTTTAAGAAGTGTGATTGGTGCTCCAAAATTATGTCTTTCACCGACACACATGACTGCTGTCTCCGCTGCCTTGAGCCAGACCACAACCCGGCAGCCTACGGTCTCTGCAAGGGAATGTCCAATAAGGCCCTCAAGAGCTGCCAGCAGCAGCATGAGCTTTTCCCCCGAGTCCTTGGTGCCTCCGAAGGCCAGGGCTTCATCTGAGGCCCCGACATCTCGGATGGAGCCTTTCGAACCCGAGCCTCATTGTGGGTCTTCAGAAAGGGGGTCTCCCTCGAAGGAACCCAGGAAGAAGAAAAAACCCTCGAAGGCGGCATCCTTGGACGGTTCCAACCAGCTGGCTGCTCCCCGGTCCCGGTCTCGCAGCCCAAGACACTCTTCCAAGGGGTCAAAGAAGGAGTGGCCGTTGAAGGTCCCCTGGAAGGATCCATGTGTGGACTGGCCCCAGTTCCCAGATACCATCCTCGTCAAGGATTCCCTTTGGGAGGAACTGGCATAGGGCCCGAGCCCCTCGGTGCCCGCGCCAAAGGCTGCGGATCGTTCTGATCTGGAGTCCAGAATGGCGGTCCTGGAGCGCAGTTTGTCTGCCTTCATGGACCAGCAGCGGACGTTGTTGTCCGGCACCACCAGTTCATCTGCCCGACCACTGGGCCCTCGATGTCCAAGATGTCCCCGGAGGTCGAGCTGATCCTCGAGGTCTTTTGGCCTCAAGTCGATCCTCGGTCAAGGTCACGATCCGAGCCCCACTCGATGGGACTGCGGTCATCCCTGGCAAGTTTACCGGGCACCGTCCACAGGGCATCGGGAAACCCGAGGCCCAGGGAGTAGTCCTCCTATGAGTCCTCGACGGACTATTCTGAGTGGGAAACGTAGGACGAGGAGTCCTCTGATACCCATCCCCACCGCAACATCCCATCTGACTCTCCCATCTTGGAGCCTCGACGGTGGTCCCTGCCCAAGGACTTGGGTTTCCTTGACTTTGTCAAGGGCATGTCTAAGGCCCTAGCATTCCCGACAGTCGGAGGAAGACCCTCGGGTGGATGAGTTGGAAATCCTCCAATACGAGGCCCCTCTGCGGGAATCGCTCAAGGTGCCCATTCCTCCCATCCTGGAACGACTCATGCTCTGAATGTGGGAGACAGCAGCTTTGGTGCCGGTGGTGAGCAAGTGGCTCGACTCGATGTATCAAGTCCGCCAGAGCCCAGGCTTCCAAGTCACAGCTGCCGCATAACTCCATGGTGGTGGAGTTGGCCATGCATCGGCTGAAAAGCCAGAAGATGCACTCCTCGGTGCCCCATGGCACCCTCGGCAGAAAGTGCTACCAGGGCTCAATGCTCATCGGCTGCATCCAGGCTTACCAGCTGTACCTGGGCATGTACCTGAGAGACCTGGCGAAGGAACTCGCCAGGTTCTTGGCTGGTCTCTCCAAGGAATCTTTGCAGATGTTCAAGAAGCTGGCCAAAGCAGTCCGTGAATGCTCCATATACATGTCTCCATATTCATGTGCTCCATATTGTCACATCCTCTCCTTTGTATAGGCGGATGCCTAGTAGAAGAGGACGGACCACATTTGTGTATCCCTATAAGTGCTGCGGGTCTTATGTTCCATGTAGTTGTGGTCAAGACGAAAACAGCCAAGGATTTAAGGGTAACAATAAGTTTTATTGTTGCACAGGTATTTTTCTACTACCCCTACTAAACATAAAGAATAAAGGATTCTTCTCCATACAGAAATAAAGTCAACTGATACAGCAAAGTCCATGATTGCTTCAAACAACTTTCCCAAAATCTTCTTCCAGTTGCAAATTCACTTTACTTATCCTTGGGTTAATTGAGGCATCCAATCAAAATCATCAACAGCTCTTTCTCTTCTTTAGACCAATTGTTGCATTTGTATAACAATCAATAAAACAATAGCATTCTCTTCATTCGAAGTTGCCAAACTGGCTAGGCTTCACACATCCAGCATCTTACTGCCTTTCCCAGTGTTAATCCCTCAAGCCAAGTTTCAGGCTTCTTCCAGCACTTATAACATCAGCATAAAACGTTAGCAGCTTTACTCCCTTTGGCAATAAGCACAGTCTGTCTCCATATCAGAACATTCAGTCTCTAAAGGGGCTTCTTCAATTTGCATAGCCTCTTCCTCCGAGTCTGATACAACCTGCCTATTCTCAGGGTTCTCAACAGTAGGCTTCCATTGCTCTAACAGGTTTTTAAGCTGTCTCCAGCGAGACTTTTCATTAAACTGAGGTATAGGGGAAGAACCAAGGAGACCGCTCTCCTTTAACACAGATTTAAAGGTTTCAAAAGGGCTCACCTTTTTCCTAGCACTCCTTGACTTCTCTGGTAGTGCTAAAGGCAACCACTTGTCCCCAGACTGCTTCACCTGGACTCTTGTACCATGCTTCCCAGCAGGGTCTGGCTCGGACTCCTGTCTCCCAAGCTTCTGGTCAGCTAATTGCTTTCTATCAGCTGGGCTTCTCTCGGAACTGGAGCTACAGACACGCTGCCTGCAATAAGAATCCTTATGCAGCTTTCCAATAGGGCCTTTACTTCTGCCTATTCTCCCACCTTCCAGGACAGCTTCTACAGAAGACTCATGAGAAGAACTCCTCTGACTTCTGGACAAGCTTTCCAGACTTTCCTCCCGAGGATTATTTCTTCTTCTCTCCCACTTCTCTTTGCTGCTCCTCCCGTGGTTTTTTCTGTCTCTCTCCACGTCTCTTTCACTAACTGTTTCTTCCTGCTTAAGTGTTTGGGGCTGTCCTATGGGCTTTGACTCCGCCCCCCTGCTTCCCATGTCAGTTCTCTTGGTCACCATGGAGCTGAGGTGTGGCTCCCTCTCTAGCTTTCGGTGCATAGAGTTTTTTTCATTTGTTGGAGGTTTAACCCTTTCCCTTCCTGAACTGCTCTTTGCTTCAGGGGAAAAAGACTGATTTCTCCTACTTTCTCCACGGTTTGACCCTGCTTCGCCACCACATAACCCCCCCCTTAATATATTCCGGGCTGGCAGACTATTGTCAGCACAGCACGTAATCCGTGAAAGGGCATCCGCGTTCATATACAAATTACCCGCCCTGTGCTCAACCCGGAACTCATATGCCTGCAGGGCCATATACCATCTAGTGAGGCGTGGGTTATGATCTTTCATACTGCTCAACCATTTCAATGGTGCATGGTCCATCACTAAAAGGAACCTACGGCCAGTTAAATAAAACCTAAGGGCCTCTACTGCCCAACGGATGGCGAGGCATTCCCTCTCGACCGTAGAGTATTTTTGCTCTGCGGGCGCTAGCTTCCTACTTAAAAACATCAGCGGGTGCTCTACCCCTTCCTGTTTTTGGGTTAGGTTAGCACCTAGCCCCACCTCCGACGCATCCGTCTGAAGTATGAAAGTTTTATTAAAGTCCACACCTCTTAAGACTGGTGCCGAACATAACCGTTCCTTTAACTGTCTAAAGGCATGCTCTGCCGTCGGGGACCATTAAATCTGGTTGGGCGCATTCTTTTTTAGCATGTCGGTGAGGGGTGCACTTTCTGTTGCGAAATGGGGCATAAATCTTCTATAATACCCTATCAAACCTAAAACGCTACAGACCTGCTTTTTGGTTAAGGGTTTCAGAAAGTCCCTCACACTTTTTACTTTATCCAATAGGGGTTTCACCACCCCCCGTCCCACTATGTGTCCCAAATATTTCACCTCCCTCCCCCCAAACAGACATTTGGCTGGGTTTAAGGTGATACCCGCCTTTCTCATAGCCTCTAGTACTGCACTTACATGGGCTAGGTGGCGGTCCCAACTGTTACTATGGACGATTACATCATCCATATAGGCCATGGCGTAGTGGCGATGGGGGCGTAGGACGATATCTATTAGCCTTTGGCTCATGGCTGCTGCACCGTGCAACCCAAAGGGCATGCGGCGAAATTGATATAGGCCTATGGGGGTACTGAAGGCTGTTTTCTGGCGAGATTCCCTAGTGAGGGGAATCTGCCAGTACCCCTTGGTCATATCTAACGTGGTGAGATATGTGGCTCGCCCTAGTTGGTCCAGCAATTCTTCAATCCTAGGCAGGGGATAAGTATCGAACCTAGAAATCGCGTTAACCTTATGGAAGTCGATACAGAATCGTATCGTTCCGTCTGGCTTCGGGACCATCACTATTGGGCTATTCCACGGGCTCACTGACTCCTCGATTATGCCCATATCTAACATTTCCCGCACCTGTCGGATTACCTCCTTTCGCTTTGCTTCCGGTAATCTATACGGCCTTTGCCGGATGACTTCCCCTTGAAGGGTTACTATTTCGTGGGCCACAAGCCTAGTCTCTCCGGGCATAGGGGTTAAAACGTCTGGAAATTTTTCAAACATTTTTAGCAGGGCTTGCTGCTGATGCCAAGAAAGCTCCTCCCCTACCCTGGGAAGTGGCTTGGCCTTGCAATCAGCCAACTGAGGACCAAGGTCCACGTCCGCCCTTTCCTCCTCACTGGTGGCTGCCAAACCTGTCATTACTGCCTGTCCCGTGTTTCCAAATCCACTTGATCCCCTTATCGTAGCACTCAGCTCTGTAACTTCTTCTATGGGGGGAAACCCAACCCTCTCAAGAATGAGCTGTGCTATTCTGTCACCAGTGGTTACCCTAAAGTCTTTTGTAGAAAAATTCAATAATAAGACTTTTATGGCTCCTCGGAAATCAGGGTCTACAACTCCTGCGCCTACATCAATAGAATCTTTTACTGCTAGACCGGAACGCGGAGCGATCCGGCCATAGCATCCGGGTGGTATCTCCAGCTGTATGCCCATTTCTACCAGTGCTCTCCCTTGCCGTGGGATAATAGTATCTTCCGCACTATAGAGATCAAACCCTGCCGCTTGTTCTGATGCCCGCTTGGGAATTCGAGCATCCGGGGTGAGACGACAACATTTTAATATAAATTTTGCCTTACTGGCAGGGTCATGGTTTGGGGTTGTTTCCCTACCTGGCCTCTCCCGTCGTGTTTCAAACAGAGGGGCAGGCATTGTCCTTAACCTAGGTTTTTCCCTATGAGAGGATGTCACCCGTTTTCCCTTTGTTTCACCTCCTAGGGGTCCCTTTCCCGCTTCCGCTGGCTTTAAGGTTCCTGTTTCAGTTATAGTGGACATCAACCCTTTAACTAGGCCTTTCTTAAACTGAGGCCAATCCTTTCCTAAAACCAGGGAATGCGGGAGTTTGGGTACTACTGCCACAGGAATTTTCTTCCTTAACCCTAGGCCTCTCACTGTGACTGTGTGCAGGGGATAAGACGAGGCAGCACCGTGCACACATCTTATTTTTATTTTTCCCTCAGAGTGGTTTAAAGAACCTTCACCCTGGGCTTCAATATCCCTCCACAGCTTTTCAGAAACCATTGATTGGTCAGTCCCTGAGTCTAAGAGGGCTTCGACAGGGATATTGTCGACCTCTACAGCTAGTAAAAATCCCTCCCCAGCCTCCTTGGATTGGGTGGTCACTAGCACTACTTTGGCTCTGCAATCCCTCTTTATGTGGCCTCTTTCTCCACAAGAAAAACATTTTCGCTGTTCCCAACCAGTTCTTCCTAAGGGTCTTTTTTGTGCAAATTCCCCCAACATTGCCTTGTCTTTCTTTTCTGAAATTCGCAGGACTGCTTGATCTGAAACACCCACCTTTCTTTGGCCGACTGCTCCAGCTTCCAGGAAACGCTCGGCCAATGAGATGGCATCTCTTGTGTTTCTGCAGTCCTGAAGAATCAGGAAAGATTGTAATTCGCCTGGTACAGCCTCTACAAATTGTTCCAAAACAATGTTATCAAGAATGGTATCAATACTTTTTCCCTCTGGAGTTAACCACTTGTACACCAGTGTCTTAATTCAGTGGCATAAGGCCTGTGGTGTTTCGCCTAGCTTCAATTTGCACCCCCGCAAAAGGCGGCAGTAGACCACTGGGGTTAAGCCCATCCGGTCTCTTATGGCCTTTTTCACTTCCTCATAGTTGGAGGCGAGATCATTGGGCATAGCTCGGTAGGCCGCGAGAGCCTCTCCCGTGAGGGATGTAGCTAATCTAATGGCCCATTGATCTTTTGGCCAACCACTTATGAGAGCGATACGCTCAAATACCTCCAGATAGTCGTCAACATCATCGTCTTTGGTCAACTGACCCAAAGACAATGCCCCTCTCCCTAGGGCTCCCAGTCCAGATATGGTTCCTAGAGAACCTGACACAGTCCTCAGTGCGTCTGCAGTCTGTTTCTGCTTGCCAATTCAAGCGCCTAGCAGATCCAACAGCGGTTTTTGTTGGGCCTTCAGCATCTCCGCAGTTCTTTCTTGCGTCTGGGCCGCTATTTCTTGTTACTGCCGGAATCTATCCGCCATCCAGCTTAACAGCTCTGCCGTCTCCATCGTTGTTAGCTGAAACAAAAACAGAAAGCAAAACCAAGTGTGGCTCTCACACAACCGCCCCCTCTCTCTGCTTTCTATCCGGCTCTGCAACACCCCCACCTCCTTGTAGCAGAATCCAGGTTAACCCCTCTCATCTACGGGTTACCTGCTACAAGTGGTGAGTCTCGCTTAACAGCACAGCAGCACCCACGGGAACATCCGGTCCGGTCCGCCTCCACCATTACTCCACTCCGGGTTTTCTTTGCAGAACTGGATCAGCTCTCCAGAGGTATGTGTGTGTGGTTTTTTTTTTTTTTTTTCTTTTCCACAGAAACTTCTTCCGTACAGTAGAGCGAGTCTCTCTTATATCCGAAAAACTATGCCAGCTGTCACGTCCTCTCCTTTGTATAGGCGGATGCCTAGTAGAAGAGGACGGACCACATTTGTGTATCCCTATAAGTGCTGCGGATCTTATGTTCCATGTAGTTGTGGTCAAGACGAAAACAGCCAAGGATTTAAGGGTAACAATAAGTTTTATTGTTGCACAGGTATTTTTCTACTACCCCTACTAAACATAAAGAATAAAGGATTCTTCTCCATACAGAAATAAAGTCAACTGATACAGCAAAGTCCATGTGTTATACATCCACGCATGATTGCTTCAAACAACTTTCCCAAAATCTTCTTCCAGTTGCAAATTCACTTTTCTTATCCTTGGGTTAGTTGGGGCATCCAATCAAAATCATCAACAGCTCTTTCTCTTCATTAGACCAATTGTTGCATTTGTATAACAATCAATAAAACAATAGCATTCTCTTCATTCAAAGTTGCCAAACTGGCTAGGCTTCACACTTCCAGCATCTTACTGCCTTTCCCAGTGTTAATCCCTCAAGCCAAGTTTCAGGCTTCTTCCAGCACTTATAACATCAGCATAAAACGTTAGCAGCTTTACTCCCTTTGGCAATAAGCACAGTCTGTCTCCATATCAGAACATTCAGTCTCTAAAGGGGCTTCTTCAATTTGCATAGCCTCTTCCTCCGAGTCTGATACAACCTGCCTATTCTCAGGGTTCTCAACAGTAGGCTTCCATTGCTCTAACAGGTTTTTAAGCTGTCTCCAGCGAGACTTTTCATTAAACTGAGGTATAGGGGAAGAACCAAGGAGACCACTCTCCTTTAACACAGATTTAAAGGTTTCAAAAGGGCTCACCTTTTTCCTAGCACTCCTTGACTTCTCTGATAGTGCTAAAGGCAACCACTTGTCCCCAGACTGCTTCACCTGGACTCTTGTACCATGCTTCCCAGCAGGGTCTGGCTCGGACTCCTGTCTCCCAAGCTTCTGGTCAGCTAATTGCTTTCTATCAGCTGGGCTTCTCTCGGAACTGGAGCTACAGACACGCTGCCTGCAATAAGAATCCTTATGCAGCTTTCCAATAGGGCCTTTACTTCTGCCTATTCTCCCACCTTCCAGGACAGCTTCTACAGAAGACTCATGAGAAGAACTCCTCTGACTTCTGGACAAGCTTTCCAGACTTTCCTCCCGAGGATTATTTCTTCTTCTCTCCCACTTCTCTTTGCTGCTCCTCCGGTGGTTTTTTCTGTCTCTCTCCACATCTCTTTCACTAACTGTTTCTTCCTGCTTAAGTGTTTGGGGCTGTCCTATGGGCTTTGACTCCGCCCCCTGCTTCCCACGTCAGCTCCCTTGGTCACCATGGAGATGAGGTGTGGCTCCCTCTCTAGCTTTTGGTGCATAGAGTTTTTTCATTTGTTGGAGGTTTAACCCTTTCCCTTCCTGAACTGCTCTTTGCTTCAGGGGAAAAAGACTGATTTCTCCTACTTTCTCCAGGGTTTAACCCTGCTTTGCCACCACAATATTCATGTCTATGATGGGTTCAGGTCGGCGGGGGTTCAGGACAAATTGGTCGATGTCCCCTGCTGAGGAGAGATCCTCTTTGGCAAACCCATGACCGACAAGGATTCCAAGCTGGAGACCGAGTTCATGACGAGGACCATTCTCTCTAAAAAGACCGCTGCCCCTCCCCGACGGAAGGGCTCGGGTAAAATTCCCTTCAACCAGAGGAAGGGAGCTGCTTACAAAAACTACCCACCTTATCAGTCCTCCCCAGCTCCCCAATAGGGTCAGCAGGCTAAGGGACATGGGCATGGCCCATGTAAGCAAAAGGCTCCAAAATGCCAGGCACCAGCTCCGGCCCAGCCAGGGGGACATTTTTGACTCTTTGAGCATAGTCTCTCTACCCCAAGGAGATCAGCAGCCCACAGGAGAATCTGGCCCTCTATGTCAGAGGTGGGTGACCATCAACACCGATTCCTGGGCACTAAGAGTAATCATGGAGGGTTACCTCCTCCACCTGACTCAGACACCTCCCCCTTATTTCCAGGGAGGGCCTCTCAGGTTTCTCCTCCACCGGGACCTTCTTCTGAAGGAGTTGGCAGGTCTTCTCGAGGACAAAGCAGTGGACCCGATGCCCCACCACCTCAAGGGCAAGGGGTTCAACTTCAGATACTTCCTCATGACATGAGGCCTAAGGCCCATCCTCAACATCAACAAATTTCTGGTGAAGGAGAAGTTCAAGATGCTCTCCCTTGGAACATTGCTGCTATACCTCCAGCAGGGAGACTGGCTGTGCTCCTTAGACCTCAAGGATGTTTATACACACATCCTCATCCACCCCAACCACAGGCAGTAGCTGCGGTTCATAGTGGGAAACAGGCATTTTCAATACAGAGTGCTCCCCTTCGGCCCCAAGAGTCTTCACAAAATGCCTGGCAGTCGTGGCCGCCTTCCTCCGGCTCCAGGGGGTTTTCATCTTTCCCTACCTGGACTACTGGCTCATAAAGGGAGGCACCATCTCAGAGGTGCAGCAGGCCACTGCATGCACCATTCAGGTTCTGCAACACTTGGATTTTGTCATAAACTACCCCGAGTCTCACCTCCTCCTGACACAGTGTCTGGAGTTCACTTGGGCAAGGATCGACACTCTCTAGTCAAAGGCTTTCTTGCCCAGGGACCAAGCCGATCGTTTCAGGTCTGTAGTGTGGGACGTACAGTACCATCCCTCAGTGCTCACCCGGCTTCTCCTGTGCCTCCTCGGGTACATCGCCTCCACGGTCCATGTCACTCCAGACGCCCACCTCCACATGAGGGCAATGCAGTGGTGTCTTTGGGACCAGTGGTCTCAGACCACAGGCCGCCTCCGAGACAGAGTTTCTGTGACCCGCCAATTAGCGGGCTCCCTGGTCTGGTGGCAGTCACCCCAGCATCTCGAGGTCCTTACCACAGATGCCTCCCTGCTCGACTGGGGAGCCCGCTGTGAAGATCTCCGCACTCAGGGCAACTGGTCACCAGACGAGTACTCCGAGCCATACACTTAGACCTGAGGGTCTTCTGTCACGACCTGTGTCACCAGCCGGTGCTGGTTCAGACAGAAAACCAGGTGGCAATTTTCTACATGAACAAACAAGGGGGCACAGGGTCTCGTACCCTTTGTCATGAGGCACTGGTCCTCTGTTTGTAAGCATTCCAAAAGGGTATCCTCCTGCGGGCAGTGTACCTGCCAGGGAAGGACAACTTGTTGGCCGACAGACTCAGCAGAGTCCTCCAGCCACATGAGTGGCAGCTGGACCCTAGGTTAGCTAGTCGGTTTTTCCGGCTCTGGTGGGAACCCGTGATGGACCTGTTCGCCAGCCCAGACAATGTTCAATTGCCCCCGCTTTGCTCCCGGCAGGCTCACCCCTCCAGGGTGGCAGCAGACATGTTCCTGGTCTCATGGTCGGAAGGCCTCATGTACGTCTTCCCTCCGACGCTGCTGATCGCCAAGACCTTGTTCAGGACACTCCGCGACAGGGCCTCTCTCATCTTGATAGCCCCTCAGTGGCCCAGGCAACTGTGATTCCTGCTTCTTCTACAGTTGACAGTGGAGGCCCCATCCCCTTGGGGAGCACCCCAGGACTCCTATCTCAGGAGGGGAGCTCTCTCCTGCACCCCAACATGTGGTCCCTGTCGCTGACAGTGTGGCTGCTGATATGGTGACTCTGGCACCCTACAACCTTCCAGTTGAAGTGGAGGACATTCTGCTAGCCTCTCTCAAGGCCTCAACTAGGAAGGCTTACTCCTCAAATGGCACAGGTTCTCTGTTTGGTGCGCCGAACACGGGGCTAATCCCTTCTCCTGCCTGGTGGCTCTGGTGTTACAGTACTTTCTCCACCTCTCCCAGTCCAGGCTCATGTCTAACGCCATCCGAGTACACCTTAGTGCCCTGGCAGCGCACCACCACCTGGTGGATGGTAAGCCCCTCTCGGGCCAATCGTTGGTTACCCATTTCCTTCAGGGCCTGCCCTTATCAAAGCCCCCGGTTCGCCCTTCAGCAACCAAATGGGACCTCAACCTAGTGTTGGAGCAGCTCACTCACCCACCCTTCGAATCTCTGGCTACTTTCCATTTTCGCTATCTCTCTTGGAAGGTGGTTTTCCTGGTTGCGCTCACCTCCGCTCGCAGAGTTAGCGAGCTCCAGGCTCCTGTAGTGGAGGCACCTTAAACCAGGTTCCAGAAGAACAGAGTGGTGCTTCGCACGCACCCCAAATTCCTGCCAAAGGTAGTGTCACCCTTCCATCTCAACCAGGAGGTGGTGCTCCCTACATTCTTTCCAAGACCTCACTCCAATCAGGTGGAGACGTCCTTCACACCTTGGACTGTAAGAGGGCCTTGTCCTATATCCAATGCACTCAGGGCCACCGCAAAGCTTCTCAGCTTTTCATTTCCTACGACCCTAGTAGGCTGGGGGAGGTGACTACCAAACGTACGTTGTCTACCTGAGTTGCAGACTGTATTGCCCTCGCTTATGAGCATGTGAGGCTCCCGTTGGAAGACCGCATCATGGCACACTGTGTCAGAGCTATGGCGGCTTCGGTGGCAAACTTGCGCTCCGTCCCGATGGTGGACATCTGCTGGGCTGCCATCAGGTCTTCAGTCCATACCTTCTCAGCCCATTACTGCCTGGAAAGAGAGTCCCAACGGGACAGTGCCTTCGGCCAGGCTGTGCTTCGTAACCTTTTTGAGGTTTAGGTAACTCCTGCCCTCTGACCCTTCTGTGTTCAGGCTACCGGAGTGTTGATTTCATCAGACACTGGTCTGTGGACACAGACTCATTTGCTGCTGCTTGCGGCTCCCCATGGGGGTGCCTCTATTTTTCTATGGGTTTTTGTTATCCTGTAGCTGGGGAGTCCCATATGTGAGGACTGACTTCCTGCTTGTTTCCGGAGAAAGCGAAGTTACTCACCTGTAACAGGTGTTCTCCGGGGACAGCAGGAATCAGTCCTCACAACCCTTCCTCCTCCACTTGGAGTTGCTCCTTTATCATCTTTTTTTTTTGCCGTCTTTTATCTATGTCATCTGACTGAGCAAGATGGCACCCTTGGGCGGGAAGGGGACCACGCATGCGTGGTGGCATCTCCCAAAGGCTTTCTTTGAACGCTGGAGGGATTCTTCTGCAAGGGCTCCATCAGTGCCGACATCACCAATATGTGAGGATTGATTCCTGCTGTCCCTGTAGAACACCTGTTACAGGTGAGTAACTATGCTTTCCTGTAACAATGTGAGAGCCCTCAGCTACAGGAAGCAATACTGCCGTCACTCCAGAGCTGGTCCACCCATTAGCAAACTAGGCAGCTGCCTAGAGCAGAATCCTCTGTGGGGTGGGGGTGGGGAGTGGCAAAGAGCCGGGCATTCAAAGCTAAGCAAAATTTTGACAGCCATTTGGGTATAAAGCTTAAGGTTTGCCTAGGCCACCAAGACCTTAAATCATCTTTGGGGACCTCCCTGCATAACTCCTTCCCTTCCAGGTCCTCATAGAACTCAGCTGGTGTGGAAAATCTTTCAAAAAAACCTAGCCACCCGACAGAAGTTTTAGCGTCGGCGACTGTGTCAGATTCAGGAGCCAACAGCAAAAAGAGTTTTGACCACACTGCCTCTGACACCCCTCCGGGCTGAACAACAGTGCACAAATCCTGTCTGCTGCTTGGCAAGAAGCGCACCTTCTTAATACACTTGGCTGCTTCAGGTTTGCTTTCATTTGGGGCTATTAATTTAAATTAAGATGACCAGAACCTCAGTTCACAGTTAGTTCAAGTCTGGGGCAAACCCCATTTTTTTTGGACAACCAGTTTTTCCCCTTAACACAACAAACGCCCATGGTAGTGCCCTCACAACAAAATTCTGTTCTGCTTATGCAGATTTTTCTTTGAGAAACAATGTAGATGTTACATCAAACCATGGACTCACCGCCTCCACAATGCACTCTCCATTTCTTCGCGCTGCCCCAAAGCATCCCAAACTGTCATTTGCCAGCCTGAATCTATTCATATAGCATATGTCCCTCTCCAGTGTACAACCACGGAAGGTCTGCACTGTCCACCAAACCTCCCCTGAGATCACACAGATGATCTTAATTCCATAGCATAACTGACTACCCTTCAGGACTCGGCTGAAGAATTGGAGGAAGAAGAGGGGTCTTTTTTTTTCAGTCTTCAGAGAACAGCCCCAGTCCCAAATAGAAGCCCAGGATGACCATTCATATTCTAAATTTCTAGTTAAATTTACCAAAGCTCTCACCATGGGACAGGGGAATATCTCTTCTACCAAAAAGGATTTTCATTCAATTATTAAATCCATGTCTACACCTAAGGAGGTTCTTGCCCTGCCTCTCCATGAGGTACTGTAAGATTTGCAGTTGGCAGCTTGGAACACTCCTCTTTCAGTTAAGGCCTTCTCCTGTCATTTGGAGACTAAATATAGATTGACAGGAGTCCCTGGACATATATAGTCAGAGCTCTCCCTCTACTTGTTCATCTCTGAGGTGGATCAGGAGTGCTCTAAATCCACTAAGGATTCTTCCCATACTACTCCAGGTAGAGATCAGTATATTCTGGAGACTATCCGATGCAAAGTCTACCAATCCTCCATGCTAGATTAGAAGATTTTAGCCATCACTTCCAGATATTACACTATCAACAATCTTTAATGGAACAGATCATAGATCCCAATATTTCTAGGGAAGACCTTGCTCAATGCCACGTAGCCATTCAGGAGTGTGTCTATCTCTTATTAAGAGCCAGGTACAATGCTTACAATGTAACTTCCTGCTGAGCTGCGATTGCCATTGCAACAAGAAGAACAGCATAACTTCAAGCACTGGGTCTTCGTAAAGTTTACCATTATCATCTTGCTGATGCTTCCTGCACAGGTGGACAAACAAAACCCCAAAATCACCAAAAGCTACAAATAAATATAATAAAAACAAAATAAATGTGGCATCAATCTATAATTTAAATAATCACCTAAATCTTTAATATTTATCAATATGTATACTCATTCAATATAAACAGATACCCAAACCACAATTTTAACATATTCATAATACCTCCACACAAATATAGGAGACAGCAGAGGAATTATCACAATATCCAGTAACCCCTCAAATTTCATATATATATATTGTATATATAAACATTCATAAATCATATCCGATTGTCAATTTCATAGAAAAGATCATAATATAGTACAAATACAAATACTACTACATCAACTTGAGAAAATGTCTCTTAACATTGTTGGAAAAAAGAGCCAAACGACGAAAACTGGAAACAGCACAAGCACTGGCAAGTTAAATGCAAGGCATTGATAAGGCAGGCAAAGGGAGAATTTGAGAAGAAACTTGCTGTGGAAGCAAAAACGCCTAATAAAGACTTTTTCAAGTACATTCGTAGCAAAAAACCTGTGAGAGAGTCAGTTGGTCCATTACATGATAGAGGGGTTAAAGGGGCACTAAGAGGCGACAAGGCGATAGCGGAGAGACTGAATGAATTCTTTGCTTTGGTCTTTACTGAGGAAGATGTAGGGATGTTACCCATGACTGAAGTGGTATTTAAAGGTGCGGAAGAATTGAAGGAAATATCGATACATCAGAAAGATGTATTACAACTATTTGATAAACTGAAGAGTAGCAAATCACCTGGACCAGATGATATACATCCAAGGGTGTTGAAAGAACTGAAATATGAGATTGCAGACCTGCTATTAGTAATCTGTGAACTATCATTAAAATCATCTGTGATACCTGAAGATTGGAAGATGGCGAACGTAACACCAATTTTTAAAAAGGGTTCCAGGGGTGATCCGGGAAACTACAGACCTGTGAGCCTGACGTCAGTACTGGGAAAAATGGTAGAAACCATTATAAAGAACAAAATTGCCCAACATGGCCTTAGACAAGAAAGATCTTGTCTTACTAATCTGTTATGTTTTTTTGAAAGTGTGAATAAACAGATAGACAAAGGTGAGTCGGTTGATATAGTGTATTTGGACTTTCACAAGGTCCCTCATCAGAGACTTTTGGCAAAACTAAAGAGTCATGGGATAGGAGGCAGTGTATTACTGTGGATCAGTAACTGGTTAAAAGATAGAAAGCAGAGGGTTGGGCTAAATGGCCAATTTTCCCAATGGAGAAAGGTGAATAGTGGTGTACCCCAGGGATCTGTGCTGGGTCCGCTGCTTTTTGACATATTCATAAATGACCTGGAAAAGGGAATAACGAGTGAGGTTGTCAAATTCGCAAATGACACAAAACTATTTAAAGTTGTTAAAACCCATGAGGATTGTGGAAAAATGCAAGAGGATCTTGATAAATTGGAAGACTGGGCATCCAAATGGCAGATGAAATTTAATGTGGACAAGTGCAAATTTATGCACCTAGGGAGGAACAACCCAAAACATGGTTACACGATGCAAGGTTCCACATTAGGAACCACCACCCAGGAAAAAGATTTAGGCGTCATCGTGGATAACATGTTAAAACCCTCCGCCCAGTGTGCAGCGGCGGACAAGAGAGCAAATAGAATGCTAGGTATCATAAGGAAAGGAATGGAAAATAACACAAAGGATATTATAATGCCTCTATATCGTTCCATGGTGCGACCGCACCTTGAATATTGTGTGCAATTCTGGTCACCGTATCTTAAAAAGGATATAGCGTTATTAGAAAAGGTTCAGAAAAGAGCCACCAAAATGGTAAAGGGGATGGAAGCATACCCCTATGAAGAAAGGCTAAAAAGGTTAGGCCTCTTTAACCTGGAAAAGAGACGTCTGAGGGGAGATATGATAGAATTCTATAAATTGATGAATGGAGTGGAATGGGTAAACATAGATTGATTGTTTACGTTATCAGAATATAGAAAGACTAGGGGACATGCAATGAAGCTACAGGGTAAACTATTTAAGATTAATAAGAGAAAATTTTTTTTCACTCAACGTTTAATCAAACTCTGGAATTTGTTACCGGAGGATGTAGTAAAGGCTGTTAGTGTAGCTGGGTTTAAAAAAGGTTTGGACAAGTTCCTGGAGGAAAGGTCCATAAACCATTATTAAAAAGGGACCCAGGATATCAATGCTTGACCCAATACAAGCATTGTGGAACCTGTGTCTTTTGGGGAAACTGCTAGGTACCTATGACCTAGATTGGTCACTGTTGGAAACAGGATACTAGGCTTGATGGACCTTGGTCTGACCCAGTATGGCATATCTTATGTTCTTATTTTATAAAGACAATCTCATATAACAAAGGAGATACCAACTCACCATATTTCATACAAAAGCTATTCACATGGAGCACAACGAACACATAAAACCTCAATCTCCAGGAACAAGCAGGAATGTAGTCTTCACATATGGGTGACGTCGGTACCAAAGGAGCTGTGCGGGAATGCTCCCCAGCGTCCAGTAGGAAAGCTTTTGGGAGCATCCCACTGCGCCTGCGTAGCTGTCTTCCTGCCTTTTCCGCTTTCCCTCCTCAGTTCTTCGTTTTCCGTGGAGCCTACAAGAAGCAATTCCTGTCACCACAGAAAATTTGTTTTTTTTTTTTAGTTTTTGTGGCCGCGTCTGCCTTCCCGTCGACGCTGGTACCAACTCAGTCGGTACTTTCTTTTTTTCTTTCTTTAGGCCTTTTCCTTTTTCCCAAAATGGAAAAACCAGCCAGTGGTTTTAAGAAGTATTCCAAATGTGGCAGTACAATTTCAGCATGGACACCCATGGCTAGTGTCCAAAATGTTTGGGACCGGATCATCAACCATCAGAATGTCCTCTCTGTAGGAAGATGACAAAGAGAGGCCTACAGAACAGAGCTGCGAAACTGGGCACCCTCTTTGCCACCAATGCAATGTCAGTAGCATTTATGTCATTTAGAGCTTCATTTTCCTCTCAAGGATCTCAGGTATCAAAACCTAGGTCTTCATCGAAGACTAGCCGTCCCTCCAAGGGTAAATCTCCTTCTAAGCATCAAGATGCCTTGGGTGTTGCCCTGGAGGCGGACACACTGGCCAAAGAACCCCGGCGGGAGGTCCTTGCCTCCAAAGCCTTAGTGTGGTCGCAGGATGCTCCCGAGGCCTCCACCTCTGGAGAGCTCTTGGTGCCATGCTCAGGGATCGTGGCCCGTAACTCCGGTACTGATACTCAAGCATCGGCAAACTCTATAGATCAATGTATCCTGGCTATAGAGCGGAGCTTATTGGCCTTACTGGTGGCCTCCGTACTGGTAAAGCCTATCTCCAGGAACAAGCAGGAATGAGTCCTCACATATGGGTACGTCGGAACCGACGGAGCCTGCGCGGGAAAGCTCCCCAGCTTCCCAGAAAGGAAGCTTTTGGGGCCTCCCACAGCGCATGCGCGCTGCCTTCTCGCCTTCCTGACCAACTCTCCTCAGTTCTTCTTTTTCCGCGGAGCCAGCAGGTCGTGTTCCTGTCACCGCTGAAGAAATTGTTATTTTAATTTGTTTCTTTGACCGCGTGTCTGCCTTCCCCGATTCCGAACCGGTACCGCCGGTCTTTTTTTCTTTATTTCTTAAAAAAAAAAAATTACTTTTTCTTCACTTGGTGTGTTTTTTCTGTGAGGCCTCTAGGCCTTCTCAGATTCTCCCTCATGGAGAAACCAGCCTCTGGTTTTAAAAAATGCACCAAGTGTACCAGTACTATTTCAGTCACAGATACCCATGAATGGTGTCTTAAATGTTTGGGGCCTGACCATTCCATTCCGGATTGTCCATCCTGCTCTCTGATGTCCAAACGAGGTTTACAGAACAGAGCAGCCAAATTTCATATGCTGTTTTCTGCGGATACTCCAGCATCAACATCCTCCAGGTCTTCCTCTCCTGATGGATCTCAGGTAACCAAACATTCTTCAGGCAGGTCCTCAAAGGGCAAATCTCCCTCTAAGCAGCGAGAGGCCCTTGGGTTTGACCCTGAGGACCCTGCCCCAGCCAAACAACCCCGGCGGGAAGCTCCGGCTTCCAAAGCTCCTCCTATGGGGTTACAGGTAGACATCGATGGCACGGCCTCGACCGATCACCTGTTAGACTGCTCTGGGGTACCGGCTAACACCGGTACCGACATCCAGGCAGTTGTGGCATCTATGGGTACTACGGTACAATCCATGCAGCAGGCCATACTGGCTTTCATTAACGCTGCAACGCCCTCAGTACCGCAACAATCGGTTCCGACTCCGGTTTCGGTACCACAACCGATACCGGTACCCAGAGCATCTACTTCCAGTAGTATGCCGGTTCCGGTCTCAGCTTCCGGAGATTTTCTCGATACCGATCCGGTTCCTGGTACGCCCAATGTCGATACCGGTCGGTACGCGTATCGATCTCTGGAGGCTAATAGGCGGTACTTTGAATCTTCTGAAGATTCTGATACCTCAGATGATTCTGCTGATGTCTCTTTTACTCTTCCTGAGGAGCCCTCTTCTCCAAAAAGGAGAATGTCTCCTCCAGAGGATTTGTCCTTTCAAGACTTCATTATTGAAGTAGCTAAAGGACTCTCCATATCTGTAACCTCTGAAAAAGAACCTAGAGCAAAAAAATTGGATATTTTAGGATACTCTAAGGTTCCCAAAGAGGCAGCCACCTTACCCATACATGAAATTCTTCAAGAACACATGATGGACTTGTGGGAGGCTCCTCTCACCTTATCTCCACATTCTCGACGTTTGGACACCATGTATCGGGCTCCTCATTCTCCTGGTTTTCAAAAAACTCAGCTCCCTCACCACTCTATTGTGGTGAAATCTGCTATGAAAAAGATAAAGAGTACCAAAAGGCACTCTTCTACCCCTCCAGGAAGAGAATGTAGGACTCTGGATGCTTTTGGTAGAAAAATCTTCCAAGCTAGCATGCTTATTGCCAGAATCAATTCATACAGCCTTTATATGGGCATGTTTTTGAAAGAGATTGCACTGAAGATATGTCATTTTCTCCCCTTTATCCCAGAGGATAAAAAGGAGGAGTTCCTTCTTTTGCTAAAGCAAACTCAAGATGTTTCAAAGTTCTCTAACAGAGCAGCCTTTGACTCTTTTGAGGGAGCTAGCAGAGCCTCTGGCATTGCCATAGCTGCTCGCAGACTTGCTTGGCTCCAGGCCTCTGATTTGGAACCCTGGGTACAAGAAGGCTTGGGCAATCTGCCCTGTACAGGTGAAAATCTGTTTGGCAAGGAGTGGCAAATCAAAGCCACTCAAATGGATGCAGAGAATGCTGTTTTAGATAGACTTTCTAAGTCTACCTCTACCCCTGCCAAGAAAAAACCTTTTAAGAAGCCTTTCTATAAAAAGACCAGATTTTCCACAAATACTGGCCAGCAATCTTCCCAAGTTCACTTTGCTCCTAAGCGTCAGCAATCTAAACAGACCAGAACAAAGTCTACAGGGGCTGCTACAGTCCAGCAGTCCCAACCCCCTCAGAGTTTTTGACTTGATTCTAGAGAACTTAACCTTTCTGGCTCTGCAACAACCAGAGCCTCTCACCATTCCAGGAAGGTTAACTCATTTTGCTCCCAGATGGGAACAAATCACATCAGAACAGTGGACCCTCTCTATCATCAGAGAGGGCTACAAACTACATTTCTCCAGCCTTCCTCCCCATACCATGGTGAGACAATTCAGTTCTCCCCCATCTCTCCTGTACCTGTTGGGTCAGGAGGTGACCACTCTTCTCGCCCAAAAGGCAATAGAAGAGGTTCCTCTTCCTCAACAAGGGTCAGGTTTTTACTCCCCTTATTTTCTCATCCCCAAGAAAACGGGGGTACAGACCCATTCTGGATCTCAGAGAATTGAACAAATTTCTATACAAGGAGAAATTCAAGATGCTTTCTCTAGGCACTCTCCTTCCATACCTACAGAGTCAGGACTGGCTTTGTTCTCTAGATCTCAAGGATGCGTACACGCATATACTCATCCATCCATCCCACAGAAAATTCCTACGGTTTCTGTTCCATGGAAAACATTTCCAATACAGAGTACTTCCCTTCGGTCTAGCCTCTGCTCCAAGGGTATTTACCAAATGCATGGCAATAGTAGCTGCATTTCTACGCACTCTGGGAATCTTTGTCTTCCCATGCCTGGACGACTGGCTCATCCGAGCTCCCTCTCAGTCCGAGGCTCAGACTTCCCTGGACCACACCAGACGCATATTGCAGTATCTGGGACTCGTCATCAATCTGCCAAAGTCTCAACTCACCCCTACTCAGTCCCTAGAATTCATAGGGGCATGGCTAGATACCACCACTGCAAGGGCCTATCTCCCTCAGGCCGGTTGTCACCGTCTAGTGCACTTGGCCTCTCAAGTTCAGTCCAGAAGCCACTTGACTGCCAGGGAGATGCTACAACTGCTAGGCCACATTGCATCCACAGTTCATGTGGTGCCTTATGCTCGCCTACATATGAGAGCAGCTAAATGGACTTTGTCCACCCAATGGACCCAAGCATCAGGAGCTCTCTCAGACCAAATAGCAACCTCAAAACATCTTTTTTGGTCTCTCCAATGGTGGATATCCACTCAAAATCTGTTGTTGGGGGCCCCCTTCCAACCTTTGTTACCCCAAGCAACTCTCACTACAGATGCCTCCCAAACAGGTTGGGGAGCTCATCTCCAAGACCTCTCCACTCAGGGCACTTGGTCTCCACAGGAGACCACCCTTCATATCAACCTTTTGGAGCTGCGAGCAATTTTCCTTGCTCTCAAGGTCTTTCATACCCTCCTCATCAACATGACAGTCCTTGTTCATACCGACAATCAAGTAGCCATGTTCTACATAAACAAACAAGGAGGGACTGGCTCTCTGTCACTTTGCAACGAAGCTCTAAAATTGTGGGCCTTCGCCAGACAGCATCAAATCCATCTCCTGGCAGTATACCTCCCAGGAATCCAAAACTCTTGGGCAGACAGACTCAGTAGAGTTCTGCTTCCACATGAATGGTCCCTGCACATGGATCAGGTACTCAGAATCTTTCAGAAATCGGGAACCCCGGACATAGACCTGTTTGCAAGTCCGTGCAATGCCAAACTTCCCTGGTTCTGTTCCAGAATTCCGTGTCAGGGAGCTCAGGCCAAGGATGCCTTCCTCCTTCATTGGGGTCAGGCCTTCCTGTATGCCTTTCCACCCATTCCTTTGATTCCCAAGACTCTATTCAAACTTCAGAGGGATCAAGGATCTATGATCCTCATAGCTCCACGCTGGCCACGTCAAGTGTGGTACCCTCTACTTCTGCATCTCTCCCAGGCACCCTCCCTGGATCTGGGAGCTGCTCCAGACCTTCTGTCTCAAGAGGAGGGGACTTTGTGGCACCCAAACCCCAAGTCCCTTCACCTCAGAGCTTGGTTACTGAAGGCCTAGACCTTCAAGACTTCAATCTTTCTCAACAGGTGAAGGATATCCTCCATTCCTCTAGGAAACCTTCAACCAGGCGTTCTTATGCTTTTAAATGGAAAAGATTTTCCATTTGGTGTGCTGGAAAGGGTCTTAACCCTCTAGCACTACCTTTGAATTCTTTACTCGAATATCTCCTGCATCTTTCCAATGCAGGACTTAAAACAAATTCTGTAAGGGTCCATTTGAGTGCTATTTCAGCATCTCTTCAGCCTATCAATGGACAACCTGTTTCCTCTCATCCAGGGGCGGCCCAAGGGGGGTGCGGGGCCATGTGCGGAGACTCGGTGCGGGGCCTCATTTGCATAAGTGGCCTTATTTGCATAAATATTTGCATAATGTTGAGTGGAGGAGTGGCCTAGTGGTTGGGGCAAGGTACTTCGGGCCGGAAGGTCGGGGGTTCAAATCCCACTGGAGGACAGCAACCTTGGGCCGGAAGGACTGGGGTTTCTAGTCCCACAGGTGCTCCTTGTGGTCTTGGGCAAGCCACTTAACCCTCCATAGCCCATGTTCCCTGTAAAATAGTTCTCTGTGTGCTGTGCTTTCCTGTCTAATCAATGTGTTTATACCTCAAAAATTTCCTGTCATGATTTGACAATTTCCAATCTGTAATCAAACCGCTGCTGATCGCTGGAAGTAGCGGTTTACAAATGTATACTAAATAAATAAAAATAAAAATAAATAAATAATGTTACCATACACTAACTTTTAGTAAACATGTCTCTTAATGAGGGTATGGATAAAGAAAGACTAAAAGATTTCTACATTACTATAATCCAGTGCCAACCACCAGGCACATTAGGAACTACTACAAACGCTGCCCATTTAGAACCCATAGCAAACCCGCCATATCCTGACAGCATTACCAGGACTCACAAAGCACCATACCCTACCTATCAAAAGGCAACACTGCAAATATTAAACCAATACATTTCAGAGAATACTGGGGAAGAGAACAAGTGGCAATGTCAAATAGGAATTACATAAACAGAATACCTCAGCTCAGTTACACATGCAGAACATAGACCATCATCAAACAAGGAATCACAATTTAGAAACAGGAAGGCAATAATTAAACTGGGAACCCCAAAAGCCAAACTTGGAATGTACAACAACACTGTAGAAATAAAACTATAAATTAATTTCCTCTTGTACCAAACAAAGCGCAGACGTTAATGATGCACATTTCCCAGAGCTTTCATATTCCAGTTAATAAATTCAAAATAAAGAGATATCTTTCTACCTTTTGTGCATTTTTTTTTCAGTTGCAATTGCTCCAGCCACTTTCTTCTGGTTTCTTCATGTTTTCTGCTAACTCTCCATCGTCTGCTGTCCATTTGTTCTTTCTTCTCTCTTCTAGTTTTTTTTTTTCCATTCTCTCTCTCTACATCTGCTTTAACATACTAATCTTTCTCCTTTTGCTCTTTCCTCATTCCTATTTCATCCACACAAATTTTACCCCTCCATCCTCAATCCCCACTTACTCTCCCAATAACCAGCCAATTGTAGATTTTTCATCCCTCCCACACAAAATATTTTTCCCCTCTCCATTTTACTCTCCCAGCCCCATCCCATTCTAATCCTCCCCCAACATCAGCTCCCTTCTAGTTCCAGTCTCACCCAGCATCCATTCCCTTCTAGTCCCTGCATCAGCCCATTTCCAGTCCTACCCCCCATCAATCCATTTCCGGTCCTAGCTCCCCCATCCATTTTCAGTCTGAGTCCCTTCATCAGCTCATTTCCAATCCTAGCCCCCCATCAGCCCATTTCTAGTCATTTCCTAGCCCCACCATCAGCCCATGTCAAATCCTAGCTCCCCTCCACTCAGCCCAATTCCAGTCCAAGCCCCCCCATGAGCCTACTTCCAGTTCTAGCCCCTCCATGAGTCCATTTCAATTCAAGCCCCCACCACAGCCCATTTCCAATCTTAGCTCCCCCCAACAGCCCATTTCCAGTACCAGTCCTAGCCCCCCATCAACCCACTTCCAGTCCTAACCCCCCATCACCCCATTTTCAGTTTAAGCCCCCCCTATAACCCATTACCAGTCCTAACCCCCCATCAGCCCACTTCCAGTCTTAACCCCATCAGCCCATTTCCAGTCAGCCCCCATAGCCCACTGCCAGTCCTAACCCCCCCCATCAGCCCATGTCCTGTCCTAGCCCCCCCATAGCCCATTATCAGTCCTAATCCCCCCATAGCCCATTACCAGTCCTAACCCCCCAACACCCCATTTCCAGACAGCCCCCATCAGCCCACAGCCCATTACCAGTCTTAACCCCCCCCAGCCCATTACCAGCCCTAACCCCCCATCACTCCATTTACAGACAGCCCCCATCAGCCCACAGCCCATTACCAGTCTTAACCCCCCCATAGCCCATTACCCGTCCTAACCCCCCCATCAGCCCACAGCCCATTACCAGTCTTAACCCCCCCAGCCCATTACCAGTCCTAACCCCCCATCACCCCTTTTCCAGACAGCCCCCATCAGCCCACAGCCCATTACCAGTCCTAACCCCCCCGCAGCCCATTACCAGTCCTAGCCCCCCCAGCCCATTACCAGTCCTAGCCCCCCCAGCCCATTACCAGTCTTAACACCCCCCCAGCCCAGCCCAGCCCAGCCCCGCCCCAGTCTTAACACCCCCCCAGCCCAGCCCAGCCCAGCACCAGTCTTAAACCCCCCCAGCCCAGCCCAGCCAGCCCAGCCCAGCCCCAGTCTTAACACCCCCCCCAGCCCAGCCCAGCCCAGCCCAGCCCCAGTCTTAACACCCCCCAGCCCAGCCCAGCCCCAGTCTTAACACCCCCCCCAGCCCAGCCCAGCCCCGCCCCGCCCCAGTCTTAACACCCCCCCCCCCCGTATCGGCTTATGGCAAATTTAAAATTAAAAAAAAAAACCTGGCTCTGGCTGCTGCCGCTGCCGCCGCAGCAGCTGCAGAATGGAGTGTCCCGTGGGGCCCCCTCTCCTCGCTGAGCCTCTCTGCAAGGGCTTTCAGATTCACGAAGGTAGAGTGTTTCCCTTGCGTCTCTGTTAAGCCCGCAGGGGCTAATGGGAAATTTCCCATCAGCCCCTCGCGTCTAAATTTCCCATCAGCCCCTCGCCGCATCAGTGAACTACAGGCTTTAGTGGCTAATCCACCTTATACAAGGTTCCATCATGATAAGGTAGTCCTTAGGACAAATCCTCACTTTATGCCTAAAGTGGTCTCACCTTTTCATCTTAATCAAGAGGTATATCTACCTGTCTTTTTTTCCAGCTCCTCATGCATCCAGTGCAGAGAGGAACCTACATACGTTAGATTGTAAAAGAGCTCTTGCCTTTTACATCCACAGGACACAGCAACATCGAAAGTCTTCTCAACTTTTTGTTGCTTTTGATCCTTCTCATTTGGGACTTCCAGTCTCAAAAAGAACACTGTCCAATTGGATTGCTCAGTGTATTTCTTTTGCTTACCAGAGTAAGAACCTTTCTCTGGAAGGCCATGTCACAGCTCACAATGTGAGAGCCATGGCCACATCTATGGCTCATCTTCATTCTGTATCCATCGATCAGATCTGTCGAGCAGCCACCTGGGCCTCGGTTCATACCTTCACAGCCCATTACTGCTTGGACAAGGACTCCCGCCGGGATGGCTTGTTTGGTCAGGCTGTCCTCAGACACTTGTTCCATTCTTAAACAACTCCTGTCCACCTTCCCTGAATGGATGCCTGAGATCCATAGGAAGATGAGGAACCCTTGGAAGGGGATCTCCCCGGCATCTTAGCTAGGGAGTCCCCATATGTGAGGACTCATTCCTGCTTGTTCCTGGAGATAGCACAGTTACTTACCTGTAACAGGTGATCTCTGGGAACAGCAGGAATTAGTCCTCACAACCCACCCACCTCCCCTAGGAGTTGTATCTCTCTCTCTCTCTTTCCTTTCCTCTCTCTATTGTCTCAGCTTTAAACTCGAACTGAGGAGAGTTGGTCAGGAAGGCGGGAAGGCAGCGCGTATGCGCTGTGGGAGGCCCCAAAAGCTTCCTTTCTGGGAAGCTGGGGAGCTTTCCCGCGCAGGCTCCGTCGGTTCCGACGTACCCATATGTGAGGACTAATTCCTGCTGTTCCCAGAGATCACCTGTTACAGGTAAGTAACTGTGTTTTGCAGTCGATTCCTCAGGCTTCGGTACCGATGACGGTACCGAAAGAGCCTGCATCGTGTTATTTGTCGCTTACTACGCTACCACCCATGCCGGCCTTGAATCTATTTCTGGTACCGAGGTTCTGGCACCGTAACTTTCAGATACCGGCTTTGAGCGGTATTGAGTACCTGCAGAGCCACGAGCATCCTGCTCATTGATATTTTGAGTCTTCTGACTCCGATTAGTCAGACGACGGATTGGCTGGTACCAGGGAAATGAGAACTCTCCCGGTGGACCCATCTCTGTCCCCACAACGTTGCATGTCATCTCCAGAGGACATGTCTTTTCAAAACTTTATTCACGATGTTGCTCGTGGTCTGTCCATAACAGTGACTTCGGAGAAAGAACCTAGGCCTGAAGAGCTTGAAATCCTTTAATACCCTGCAGCCCCAAAGGAAGCTACTACTCTCCCTCTTCATCAAATACTTCCCGACCTTATGCTTCGTATGTGGGAGACACCCCTAACCATCTCTCCACATACTCGATGACTCGATTCAATGTACTGGGTACCGGAGTGTCCCGTCTTCCAGAAGATGCAATTACCACACCATTCCATGGTGGTGGAATTGGCAATGCGTCGAATAAAAAGTGTTAAGACACATTCCTCGAACCCTCCAGGCAGGGAATCGAGAACCCCCGATGCTTTTGGTCATCGATGTTTTCAGGCCTCCATGTTATCGGCCAGAATCAGTTCCTACATACTCTATATGGGTATGTTCCTTAGGGAGGTGGCTAAGGATCTGGAGTTGATGACTCCTCTCTGATGACAAGAGAGCTGATTTTCTCACCCTTTTGAAGCATGCCCAAAATGTTTCCAAATTTGTTAACAGGCAACTTTTGACTCTTTTGAATGCATCAACAGAACTTCAGCTATATGCATTGGTGCACACAGCATTGCTTGGCTCCAAGCATCTGATCTTGAACAGTGGGTTCAAGATAAGTTGGGTAATATACCTTGCATGGGTGAAAACCTTTTTGGCAAGGACTGGCAGGATAAAGCTTCTCAGCTAGATTCTGAGAACATCACTCTTAATAGGCTTTCTAGATCTACTGCCATCCCGGCTAAGAAAAACACATTGAAGAAACCTTTTTTCAATAAGAAAAAGAAGTACTACCCTTCTTATACCCCTGCGGTGCTCTGTCCCATCCATTTTCCCCAGAAGGGGCAGCAGCAACCAAAACAGCAGAGAAAGGCTCAGACTCTCAGGTCTCAGCCACCCCAGCAGACCCAACCTCCTCTTTGACTCCTTTCTGGAGAACATAGCCATCCTGCCTCTGGAGATTCCAGATCCCATCCGCATTCCCAGCAAACTATGTCACTTTGCCCACAGGTGGCATCTCGTAACATCAGAGCACCGGACTCTCTCCATAGTACGGGAAAGGTACAAACTTCACTTCCGAAGTCTACCCCCCCAAGTATCCTCCAAGAGAGCTCTGTTCTCAACCCCCTCTCACTGCTCTGTTGTTGTAGGAGATCACCTCCCTTCTCTCACAGGGTGCAATAGAGGAGGTGCCACTCTCCCAGCAAGGTCCGGGCTTCTATTCTCTTTGCTTCCTCATTCTAAAGAAGACAGGGGGATACAGGCCCATTCTGGACCTCAGAGAACTGAACAAATATCTACTTCAGGAGAAATTCAAGATGATCTCCCTAGGTACTCATCTCCCCTATCTCCAGAGTCAGGATTGGCTCTGTTCTCTAGATCTAAAGGACACATATACTCACATTTTTATTCATACAGAACACAGAAGGTTCCTACGTTTCCTGTTCCAGGGGAAACATTATCAGTACAGAGTCCTGCCTTTTGGCCTCACCTTTGCCCCAAGAGTCTTTACAACATGCACAGCAGTGGTAGCTGCATTCCTAAGGACTCTAGGGATATTTGTCTTCCTCTACTTAGATGACTGGCTCATTTGAGCAAGCACATCTCTAGAGACCAATCTTTCTCTCTCGTGCACCATGCAGGTGCTGCAACACTTGCATGGTGCACATCTTTCTCTCTCGTGCACCATGCAGGTGCTGCAACACTTGGGATTTGTAATAAATCTTCCAAAGTCCCAACTCGTTCCCTCTCAAACTCTAGAGTTCATAGGGGCTCTCCTAGAACTCAACAGTCAAGGGCTTTACTGCCCCAAGCCTGCTGTGCTCGACTCATTCAGCGCATCTCAAGCATGCCTCAAGAACTTTCTCACTGCTCGAGAAATGCTGCAACTCCTGGGCCATATGGCATCTACTGTACATGTTGTTCCATATACTCATCTGCATATGTGTGCAGCTCAATGGACCCTGGCTTCCCAGTCATCTCAGGCATCCGGTCACTTGTGAGACAAAATAATGCTCTCTACACTTCTCATCTCGTCTCTCCAGTGGTGGCAATCCCCAGAACACCTTCTCGTAGGGTCATCTTTTCAGATGCCTCCACATCAATGTACCCTGATGACAGATGCGTCCAAATTGGGCTGGGGAGCTCATCTATACAACCTTTCCACTCAAGGTCTTTGGTCTCATCAGGAGTCACAACTCCACATAAATCTGCTGGAACTCAGAGCCATCCACAGTGCTCTCAAGGTGTTCCATGACCACCTTCGCTTCCACACAATTCTAGTCCAGACGGACAACCAGGAAGCCTTGTTCTACTTGAACAAACTGGGCAGAACAGGCTCTTGGACATTTTGAAACGAAGCCCTACACCTGTGGTCCTTTGCCATACAGCATCAGATTCACCTACTTGCGGTGTATCTTCCAGGCAAACAGAATCTCTTGGCGGACAAACTCAGTCTAGTCCTGCTACCCCACGAGTGGTCTCTCCATGCGGACAAGGTTGCTGATGTTTTTCAGATCTGGGGAACCCCATACATAGACCTGTTTGCAAGTCCTCAGAATGCCAAACTTCCCCGCTTCTGCTCCAGAACACCTGCTCAGAACAACCAGGGGGTAGATGCCTTTCACCTTCACTGGGGTCAAGGCTTCCTATATACCTTCCCTCCCATTCCCCTCATCCCCAAAACTCTTTTCAAACTCCAGAGAGACAAGGGGTACATGATTCTTATAGCCCATGTTGGCCATGACAACCGTGGTATCCTCTGCTTCTGTCTCTCTCAAGTTCAACCAGTAGATTTGGGGTCCCTACATCCGCAGTCCCTACATCTTACAGCATGGCTGCTGAAGGCATAGCCTTCCAGTACATCAGCCTCTCTCAACAGATGAAAGCTATCCTTTTAGCTTCTAGGAAATCTTCCACAAGCCGCTCCTATGCCTTCAAGTGGCGTAGATTCTCTCTCTGGTGTTTGGAAAGGGATCTTAACCCTTTTTCAGCTCTGGTAGATTCATTACTTGAATATCTTCTCCACCTCTCTTCTTCTGGACTCAAAACCAATTCGGTAAGAGTCCACCTAATTGCCATTGTGGCTTCTCACATGCCCTTAGATGGCCAACCCATCTCCTCTCAGCTGCTTATAGCACACTTCATGAGAGGTCTTCTATTAACTAAGCCTCCCATTAAGCTACCCCCAGTGGCATGGAATCTCAATGTTGTTTTAGGACAGCTTATAAAGCCACCCTTTGAACCCTAGCCACTACTTCTCTGAAGTTTCTCACCTGAAAGGTCACCTTCCTTATTGCCCTCACTCTTCAGCAAGACACATCAGTGAGCTTCAGGCTTTGGTGGCTGATCCTCCTTATACACGATTCCACCATGATAAGGTAGTCCTTGGGACTCATCCTCACTTTATGCCAAAGGTGGTATCACTCTTTCACTTAAACCAATCGGTGTACCTCCCTGTTTTCTTCCCTAGACCTCATTCCTCTAGGGAAGAAGTAACCCTTCATACTCTGGATTGCAAACGTGCTTTGGCCTTTTATCTCCAGAGAACTCGGGAACACAGAAAAGCTTCCAAACTTTTCATCGCTTTTAACTCGATTCACCTAGGACTACCAGTATTCAAGCAAACGCTTTCCAGATGGATAGTAGATTGTATCTCCTTTGCTTACGACAGTGCAGAACGCTCTCTACATTCCTGCTTGTTCCTGCAGATAGCATAGTTACTCACCTATAATAGGTGATCTCCGGGAACAGCAGGAATTTAGTCTTCACAATCCACCCTCCTCCCCTAGGAGTTGTACTTTTCCTCTTCTTCTCCGACTTCTTTACAAGATCAGTTGGAGTAACACTGAATTAACCATCAAAAAAGTACTGTAAACACTGTAATTTAAAAACCATTATGAAAAAACTCTCTTGTGAAAATTTGTGCTCAAAGACTGAAAAAGAGCACAACTTTAATAATCACCACTAATGATGAACACAGGGAGAAACTAATGGTCATCCCTGTAACCAATCCACTAATAGGGGGTATCGGCTCAAGAAAGACTGATCCCATGGGAAAAGTCCCTGTAGGAATCAGTTGTCCACATGGAACACTAAGGTGAAGTAGAATAAAGAGTAGTTACTCACCTGTAACAGGTGATCTCCGGAAACAACAGGAATTAAGTCTTCACATATGGGTGACATCAGTACCGACGGAGCCCGCGTGGGAATGCTCCCCAGGGTCCAATAGGAAAGCTTTTGGGAGCATCCCACTGCGCCTGCATATCTTCATTCCCAGCTCTCCCTCTACAGATGAGTTTGTAGCTGAGAGAGAAGAGAAGAAGAAGGTACAAGGGGAGGAGGGTGGGTTGTGAAGACTTAATTCCTGCTGTTCCCGGAGATCTCCTGTTACAGGTGAGTAACTACGCTATCTGCAGGAACAAGCAGGAATGTAGTCTTCACATATGGGACTCTCTAGCTTTGGAGATGCCAGAGAGATGACCACAGATAGAGCAGTGAAACAGACTTAAGTGGATCATGTATCCTCCCAATGATATCTGGTATTGAAACCTGGGATGGGGGGGGGGGGGGTAGGAGTTTATCTAAGTATGAAAAAGATGCTGGAGAACAGCCTGGCCAAACGAGGCATCCCGTATGAAGTATTGAAAAGACATGTCTTCCGAAGGAGACATACAGCGTTGTGGAGAAGGAGAAGGATCCTCGGGAAAGACATCCCTGGTACCGATGGATTCATCAGAGGAAACGGAATCGGAAGACTTGAAGTAACGACGAGCCAGGTGCTCCCGCTTGGCCTGTCTATGGTACCACTCGAAATTGGCATCAGGATGCCTCGGTACCGGACCCTCGATGCCAGAACTGACTCCAAGACCGGTATGGGCGGTAGCGTGGAGAGTGGTGCAATGGTTGATGCAGGAACATTCGGTGCTGGTGTCGGTATCAATGACTGCGGAATCGATTGCAGAGGTTTTAGCAGTACCGAGGCTGCAAGCAGGGATGCTAAACTCCTCTCGATGGCCAGGATATGCTGATCCATGGAACCAGCCGATGCTTGGGTGTCGGTACCGGAGGCATGGGCATGACCCTAGAGCATGGCACCTTCTTCCGAGGTGGAAATCTCTGGAACATATTAGGACCCCGCCGGGGCTGTTTGGCCGGTGTATTCTCCTCTAGGGCAACGCTTGAAGCACCTCAATACTTAGAAGGAGATCTACCCTTTGAGGACTGACCAGTCTTAGAAGACTTAGGTTTCATTACCTGAGATCCGTGGGAGGAAGATGAAGCCCTGGAGGATGTCGATGCCACAGACATGGAATCCGTGGCAAAAAGGGTGCCGAGTTTCACAGCTCTATTCTGCAGGCCCCTTTTTGTCATCTTCCTACAGAGGAGACATTCTGCTGGTGAGTGGTCCGGTCTCAAACATTTAAGACACCAGTCATGGGTGTCGGTAGCAGAAATGGTACTTCCACATTTGAAACACTTTTTAAACCCACTGGATGTTTTTTCCATTTTGAGGAAAGAAAGGTCTGAGGCCCAAAATGGCGCCTAAACCCCTGAAGGGTAAAGACACCGGAGAAAAACAAGACACCGGAGAAAAACAAAGTTTTCCTCCTCTTTTTTTTTTTGAAAAAAAAGAAAGAATGATACACCGACGATGCCGGTACTAGCGTTGAAGGGAAGGCAGACGCGACCACAAAAAGAAAATGTTTTCTGTGGTGACAGGAATGCTGCCTATAGGCTCTGTGGAAAACGAAATATTGAAGAGGAAGAGCTGGAAAGGTGGGAAGGCAGCTACGCAGGCGCAGTAGGATGCTCCCAAAAGCTTTCCTATTAGATGCTGGGGAGCGTTCCCATGCAGGCTCCGTCAGTACCGACGTCACCCATATGTGAAGGCTATATTCCTGCTTGTTCCTGGAGATAATTAAAATGCAGAAATGACACCACCAAATGTACAAAGACCTATTCCGGCCATGAGTAGCGCTGCATACCGCGGCTGCCTCAGGGACTTCATGGTCACGGCACTTCAGGGGAGATAAGCATTGCACAGAAAAATGTTGTCGGCGAATTTTCCCAAGAGACTTTTTTCATAATGGGTTTTTCATTACAGTGTTTACAGTACTTTTTGGATAATTAATTCAGCATTACTCCAACTGAACTCCAACTAATATTGTGAAGAAGTTTTCTAACAGATTGTTACTCCGCTTCTGTTCCCGCCATCTGCACCCGTTCCGGGTGGCAGCGGGTGCATTCTTCATTCCATTGGGGATACTGCTAGGTACGTATGACCCAGATTGGCCACTGTTGGAAACAGGATACTGGGCTTGATGGACCTCGGTCTGACCCAGTATGGCATATCTTATGTTCTTATGTTCTTATTCCTCTGGGGGAGGATCCCATTGTGGTGAGGGTCTTCCACAAGGATGAGTTGACAACCCTCATTTCCCAGATCATGACGGCTTTTAATATTCCAGAGGTATCCAGAAGCCGCCAAGATCATTTCCCCTGCATAGGGCCATCAGAGACATGATTGCAGGTGAGTGGGAGATGCCAGAAGCTAACGTACGTGTCTGTAGGTCCATGACACGTCTCTATCCCATTCCAGTGGATGGTAAGGAGCTTTTCCACTTTCTGATGGTGGATACGCTGGTGACGGCCATCATCAAGAATACTACTATTTCAGTGGAAGGTGGTGTGGCACTGAAGGACATGCAGGATATGAAACTAAAAGCCATATTGAAGCAGTTCTTCAAGGTTTCTGCATTGGCTCTACAGGCATCCATTTGTGGAGTTTATGTAACTAGAGTGTGTTTGAGGTGGTCTCAGAAGTTGCCTGTTTAGGAGCTTCACGGCTCTTTCAGAGGCAGCTAGGCTGGAGTCGGATTTGGCTTTTCTCGCAGATGCTCTTCATGATTTGGTTATGCCCTCCCTTTGGAAGTGGTGGGGGCAAATACAGTGACAGAATTCAAAATGGCATGGGGCAGACAGTGGATCCCTTTATAGCAACAGGATAAAATCAAAATAAATATAACTCTTTCTCATAACAAATAGGGGTGACCTACACGGAGCGGTGGGTACACCCTTAAACAAAGGCATGGGGAAAGGTGACTTTCACGGAACAGTAGGTGCATCTAACCGCCTTACTGGGCAGACTAGATGGACCATTCTGGTCTTTATCTGCCGTCATATACTATGTTACTATGTTACTATGGATGGACGACCTCCTTTATGTCTTCTCACCGATACCACTGGTTGCAAAGACCCTTTTCAAGGTCCAGCATGACAGGGCATCACTAATACTGATAGCTCCCTCGTGGCTCAGGCAGCCCTGGTTCTCCAGGAACAAGTAGGAAGTCAGTCCTCACATATGGGTGATGTTTGCGCTGATGGAGCCCTCGCAGAAGCATCTGCCAAGCTTTCAAAGAAAGCCTTTGGGAGATGCCACTACTTATGCGTGGTCCCCTTCCCTCCCAAGGGTGCTATCGTACTTGGCCTCCTTTTTTCTGCAGAGCCCAACAGGTGTCCATCTTAATTCCCTGGAAAAAGTTGATTTTATTGTGCATTAAACTGTTTTTTCTTTTTCAGGTTGTACCGGTACCTTTCCCGCCTCCAAACTCGCTTGCCCCGACATCAAGTCTTGGACCCGTTCTAGGATTTTTTTTTCCCAGCACGGTTCGCGCCTTTTTCCATCCACTGGCCGCATCAAGGGTCTTCGATCTCGCTGGGGTACATTTTCCCCAAGTGGCCAGTGGGTTCAAAAAGTGTGATCTGTGCACAGAAAATATGTCTCTCACTGATACACATGATTGCTGCCTCTGGTGTCTAGAGGCTGACCATGACCCAGAGATCTGTACCCTGTGTAAAAAGATGTCCATGAAGGCCATTCAGTGTCATCAGCAGAAGCAAGCCCACGCTAAGCCCTCCGAACCAAAATCCTACCGCCCATCTCCAGCCTACTATTCCTTACAAAAATCATTGAAAAGACAGTGCAAAGACATCTACAGGACCACATAGATTTGCATGCCCCACTAGACACCCACCAGCATGGCTTTAAACTGCAGCACAATGTGGAAACTCTGCTCACCTCCCTCTTCGACAATCTCCTAAAAAGGCATAGACAAGATAAAGAACAGATTCCTGCTAGTGTTCATGGACATCTCAGCGGCTTTTGACACAGTGTCCCGTACCATAATGCTGCAACGCCTACAGCAGATCGGAATAAGTAAGAACACCCTAAAATGGTTTACCTCCTACTTGAATGACCGATGCAGCAAGTCAAATGTGATCAAAAGAAATCACGGCAGTTCCCCGTCACACAAGAAATACCACAAGGTTCAGTATTATCATCTATACTCTTTAATATATACATTCAACCCAACAGAACAAGGAGAACCCCATCTACAAATGTGCTAGTAATTCCAAAGGCTTCTACAAAGTACACAACCGCAACATCTAACAGGGCATTCAGTATCTATGCCCCAAAATGTTGGAACACATTACCTCCAGACATCCGTGCGATTACTGACTTAACACAATTCAGAAAGGCTCTCAAATCCCATTTATTTACTCAATACTACCAGATTAACCCTACCCCTACATAAGTGCCTCTCCCTCACCCCCTCAAGTTAACATATCAACTCTATTGTACACATGTTCACACTGAATTCCCAATACTCGATCTCATTGTACATATGTAATTAGTTTAGTTTGCATACCCCGTTTATCCAAGTTATTACTCCTGTTCTATGTAAAGCAAAAGCATGTTATCCAAGTTGTTTTCTTCTGTTCTATGTGAAGCCAAACAGTTTGTTATGGTCATTTTGTTGTATGTAAACCGCGCTGACAATAGTGCGGTATATAAGAAATTGTAATAAATAAATAAATAAATATATGCAATGTCATCAAACGCCACAAACCACATTGCCACCTCTATGCTGACAATATTATGGTATATGCCCCAATCAACCTACAATCACCTGACATGACAACGATGACAAGATGCCTTGAAGACATGAATACCTGGCTCACCACTAACAACCTGACGGTCAAATTTGATAAAACAGAGGCTATGTTCATCACTAGAGACTCCACTTTCATTCCACCACAAACAATCAGCATTCTAAACAAAACTATAGCAGTCAAGGATGAAGTGAGGTACCTGGGCATTATCCTGGACAGAGCTCTGAACCTAAAATCTCACATTACTAAAATTGCGGCAAGAGCCTACCACCGATTGAGGATCATCAGAAAACTCAAACCAATCCTTAACCAAGACCACTTCCGCACAGTTTGCCAAGCAGTCATCACCCCACTGCTTGATTATGGAAACTTATTATACCAATGCCTCCCCCAGCAGACTATTCACCCACTTCAGATGGTGCAGAATACTGCAGCACGTATCATCACAGGCACTGCAAGATCTGAACACATCACCCCTGTCTTACAACAGCTACACTGGCTCCCAATAATTGCAAGGGCTAAATTCAATACAATCCTGAAGATCTTCAAAATCTTCCACCACCGCTCAGCAGATGCGCTCCAGGATATAATAACCAGAAATGTCAGCAACAGATCAAGAAGAACCAACAATGGCAACAGGATCAGCACACCCACAGGTTATCACAAGACTAAGCAGGCTCCCTCGCTACTGGTTCTTGCATTGTGGAACTCCCTCCCTATGGACTTAAGGACCCTAAAGGACACCAAAGACTTCCGTAAGGCACTCAAGACCCTCCTCTTTACCGAGGCCTATGAGCAACCACCTTAAGTTGACAAACACTAGATACCACCCACGTGGCCCAATATCTACTTACATCACTTGGCCACAAGTACCCATACCCATTTGGACCTATAAGCGCATAGTATTTACGTTTGTGAGTCGTATCCCCTCCTGTTAAATGTATACCTCCTATTGTGTTGTGACCACTTTGATTGAAGGATAAGGTGGTATACAAAACTGTCTAAATAAATAAATCTTCCACAGGTCAGACTCTGCACCGGTATCCCCGGTAGCCTCACACTCTTAAAGCCCCACATGGGCCTTCAGAATTGTGTAAAGCCCATGTGGTGCCCAATCGGGTCTGCGGACACTCTGACAAGGGTTTGCTGGAATGGGAATGAAAAAAGAAGACGAAATCCTTCAGGACGTCATCCTGGGACGTGGATATGCTGGGCAAGCCCCGTGCCAGGTTCCACAGCCCACAGAGAGAACCCAAGGAGTTGAAGTGTGAGTGGCCAGCGAAGATTCCCCAAATGCGGAGGCCTCTGGCGACAGGTCCTGGACCCCTGAATCCTATATCATTAAGGACTCCCTCTTCTCACTGATGCCGGACCTGGTGACTCAGGTGTCTGCGTCAAAGGCTGCAACTCCTGAGTGGGAAGCCAGGATGATGGCATTGGAGTGCAGTGTTACTGTCTTCCCCGCCTCGCAGCAGTCATCGATGCCTGACCCTGCTGGTGTGTCTGGCGAGACAACGGGGACCTCGCTCTTAAGGACCCTCCGGACTGCCGAGCCGATCCTCGAGAGCTCAGAGCCTCGAGTTGATTCTTGGCAAGGGTCCTGATCTTGCTCCCATTCCTCGAGAGCGAGATCCTTCCCAGTGAGCACTTATGGCTCTGGCCAAGCAACAGCCATGGGTCACTGGGGCCCCGACCTGGGTCCTGCACCCCAGGCACCATCGGTCGTCGAGTCCTCAACCAGCTACTCCAACTGGGAGTCCAAGGACAAGGCATGCCCGGAGACGTGGAAGCACCGCGGCATCGGTCCCTGCCTGAGGACAGATCATTCCTCGAGTTTGTTTGAGACATGGCGAAAGCCTTGTCCCTCACCACAGAGTCAGAGGAGGACCTTCACACGGAGGAACTAAAAATCCTCCAACACAAGGCCTCTTCCAAGGAGGACCTGACAGTTCCTGTCCCCATCACACTCGGGTGGCTCCTCATCGGTATTGGTACCCATCGATATCCGATGCCTCGACACCATGTACCGGATCCAGTGGAGCCCCAGCTTCTGGAAATCGCAACTCCCACACACTTCCATGGTGGTGGAGTTGACCATACACCGACAAAAGAGCCCAAAGAGTCATTCCTCCATGCCCTCGGGAAGGGAGTCCTGCATCCTTTGGACGTAAATTCTACCAGGCTTCGATGCTAGGTTGCCAAATCCAAGCTTACTATCTGTATATCGGCATGCATCTCCGAGACCTGGCAAAGGAACTGATGGGTTTCACGGGTTTCATGGCGGACCTCGGAGGTGATCACCTCCAGTGGTTCCAAACCCTCATGAAGTGCATCGGGGAGTGCTTGAACTACATGTCCCGGGTTGCCTATGATGGCTTCAAGTCAAACACGAGGATAGCCACTGCAGACATCGGCACTTGGCACCAAGCCTGGCTTCAGGCATCGGACCTAGCGTAGTGGGTCCAGGAGAAGCTCCTTGATGTCCCCTGCCTTGGTGAAAACCTATTCAGTAAACTGATGGAGGAAAAGGCAGCAGAGATCGAGACTGAATTCTTCATGAGGACTCGGCTCCCCAGGAAGACTTCCACCCTTCCTAAGAAAAAACCATCAGGGAAGAGACCCACTTTTCAGAGAAAGGGCCAGCCCTTCCGAAGCTGTCCCCAATACCAGGCCCCACAAAAGGGCCACCAGGGCAAGGGAGTGGACCAAGGCCCTCGCAAACTTAATGGCTCCAAGCCCCTGAACTGGGCTCCTGCCCAGCTGGGAACAGGGTTTTGACTCTGAGAATAGCCTCTCCATCCTTGGGGAAGCAGCTGCCAACCGAGGGTCATCTGGTTCATTTTACCCATTGGTGGCCTGCCATCACCACTGACTCCTGGGCACTCCAGGAAGTTATGGAAAGCTATCTCCTTCACCTAGACCAGACACCTCCCCCCTTCTTCCAAGGAGAGCCGCCTCGGACTCCCTACACCAGGCTCTGCTACTGCAGGAACTCGCAAGCCTCCTCACGGATAGAGCCATGGAGCCAGTACCCCACCACCTCAGGGACAGGGGGTTCTACTCCCGATACTTTCTGGTCCCAAAAAGAACAGGGGGCCTAAGGCCTATTCTGGACCTGTGAAGCCTGAACAAGTTCCTGGTGTGTGAGAAGTTCAAGATGTTCTCACTTGGAACATTGCTGCCCTACCTCCAATAGGGAGATTTGCTATGTTCCTTGAACCTAAAGGATGCTTACACCCACACCCTCATTCATCCCAACCACAGGCAATACCTAAGATTCATGGTCGGGGCAACCACTATCAGTACAGAGTACTGCCCTTCGGACTGGCCTCCGAACAAAGAGTCTTGACCAAATGCTTAGCAGTGGTGGCCGCCTATCACATTCTCCAAGGGGCCTTCATCTTCCCATATCTGAATGACTGGCTCATAAAGGGAGACATGGCCACCGAGATGCAACAGGCCACGGAGAATCTCCATTACAGGTAAGCAACAACACTTTCAATGCAGTACAAGCCATCTCTTCCATGATAATAGTTAGTTAATTCTAGACTTTTTATTACTCAATCTGCTGGACCAAATGATAAAACTAATAAGCTGAAATGGGTATGTTTAAAAAATGGAAACTACCTTGGACTGAAACACAACACTGTCCCCTTTGGGGCTCATTCCAAACGACGAATAGCGGGGATGTAGATCCAATTTGGTTCTACATCCCCACTATTCACCCGGGCCCCTATTCTTTGCCTAAAGCTCCCCACACATACATAGGAGATATGAGGGGAGCTCTGTATGGAGGCGGGCAGGGGCAGTGACAGGGAGGAGAGTGGTTGGGCCAGGGGTGGAGCGCACAGCCTTGTACATACAGGACCAATTCCGGTCACTGCCCTGTACATCCAGGTTTGCCAGGATAGACGGGAGCCTTATTCCACCTTGGATGTGGAATAAATCCCCCTGGCATCAGAAGATGGCATCCTCGGGCCCCCACAACCGGGTAGATGGCCGCAGGGGGTTCTCTGCTGCCCGATTCTGGCCTCAGAAGGCCCCCCGCAGGTGCAGAATTAGGTGCATCTCCGGGCCATCTGGATTTTTGGATGTTTGGATGGCCTGGACGTGACCTCCGGAATTGGCTTCATAATGTGTAGATATTGGTAGATAAAATGTTATCGGAGAAACCACGAAAGAGTTTTGGAATGTGCATGTCTATCTTATTTTACTAAGAATCATGCACTGACGTATGGAAGCACCTACTGTACATGATTTTCTATTAACATTATCCTTTTACATCGTCTTTTATTTTATTTTGGTTATGTTGCTCTTTCTTTGGTAGCATTGTCTGTTGACTAGGTAGGACATTTCCAAAATGAAATGTCATAGCTTTAATGACAGAAGGAGGCATATAATTGTCCTAAAGGAAATGATTTTAATTCAAAAGTATAGAATTACTTAAAAACTTAGGTAAAAATATTCCTGTGCTTAACTTTTTTAAACTTTATAATGAAAATGGGCCGATGCAGAACACTTTCATGGTCTTTAAGCACAGATAACGCCACTTTTAGTCACAATTACTGCTACAGCCAAATGCAAAAAAGAGATGGATGCACACCTTACAGTTAAGGAAAAACTAGCACACAATTAACGCCAAGAGTATCTAAATTATAGACAAATGAACTGGCCGTATTAAAATGGAATGCTAATATTGTCTGTGTCTGATGCAGAGAAATGCCTAGAAGATTTCGTAACCAGCCTTAGTGCCAATATCTCTATGCCTGGTCTTGAAGTGGCTTAAATGTTTTATGCATGCTCCCAATAGAAAGCCCCCAATGCCGTCAAAATACAGTCTGAGGCCTGTGCAATAAAAAAGCCCTAGTGGCTACTGAGCCACCAGGGATTTTTTTAGTTGGGAAGGTGGGGAGATCAGGGTCGCTGGGTCACCAGGGATTGCTTTCTGTCAGGGCATCATCCTCCGACATTATTTAGATGGCATCGGAGGCTTTCCCCAATGCCTGGATCATCTGAGGGAAGCTTGACACGTCCCCTCAGATAATACGGGCATTGGGGAAAGCCCCCGATGCTATCAAAACACTGTCAGGATGCATATAAAGATGTGCAAATTAGCCATACGATGCCCTTGTTTCTCTGGGAGCGCATACCAAACTTGTGCCGACTTCTGTGCACATGTGTTCGGTTTGCTCTCCCAATTTTATGTTGCCATTTGAGCCAAGTTTAACATGTGGCTAATTTGCAGATTAGCTCTTTTCTGCATGCTGGTGTTGAAGTCTCACGCTAGCAACTTCAGCACTGGCTTTCTGCATTGTCTGAAAGGGGATAAGTTTATAATAGCTCATGTTCGTGTGAAGTCCATTGTTATCTTTTACTAATTTTTAATGTGTATATATGTACTTTCCCTTTGGAAATTGCCCCAGGAAAACTGCCTGCACACATTTATAGCTACTAACTTGTGCACATAATTTTCAAAGGATAAATATATGCATACATGTGGGTAAACTGACATGCACACATGCAATGCACATGTGAATTTATCTACACCTGCACATAGGACAAGCAATATTGTAAAAGCGCAATTCCACAGATAAAACATTATTTTGCCTGCAGAAATGGCTTTGAAAATTAACTCGAGGATAATTTTCAAAGGCATTCTACGGGTAAAGCAGTGCTTTACAGATAAAAGTGGCCTGTTACAAAATTGCCCACCTGATATGTATTAAATGTATACATTTGCAACCTATTTATACATGGATTTGTCCTCTGTTGGAAGAGGTATTCTTGAGAGCAGTGTTGGCATTTACATTTACATTCATACTTCATAAAATTCTAGCCTCTGTAATTTTACCCAGTAAAATTGTGTATCAAAGAGCTGGAATAAACGTTAAGTGTGCAGTTACCCTGGAGTCATTTTCAAACTGGAAGCACACAAATACTTTGAAAATCCAGCACAATTGGCAGAGAACACTATGCGTGCACTTTTTACTTTTGCATGTAGTTATAAAATTACAGTACCTTCAAAATGACTAATTGCATAATCTGAGGAATGAGTGACACAATTCATTGCTGCTTCTTCAGGACATGTACACTGAACTTATGAAGTTTGAAAAATCGCAACAGAAGGAGAGTCCATCGAGTAGCATCCATTCCATTGACAGGTAATGACTGGATAAATTTAACTTTAGTAGCCATAATGAGTGGAGGAGTAGCCTAGTGGTTAGAGCAACTGCTTCATACCCAGAAGATCAAGGGTTCAATTCCCACTGGCACTCCTTGTGACCTTGGGCAAGTCACTTTACCCTCCATTGTCTCGGAAGAAAAGGCAGGCAATCTGCTTCTGGTGATACATTGCCAAGGCTATGAGTCAACACTGACTTGATGGCACTTAAAAAAAAAACAACAACCCATAATGAAATTAAGCCTTGTGAAAATTTGGGATTTTTATTTTGAAGGATTTGGAGTCTGATGGGTGCTCCAAATTCCTGCAAGCATTGACTTCTTCCTGCTGCTGGTAGCTTTGGCAACCCAGTGGTTTCCAAAGATTTGAATGACTTGGAAAACCATGGAAAACAATATTCTGTCACAGCCACCAGCTGCAGGAGATGGTATTGCTGACAGTTTGGAGCTTCTGTAAGACTCTTACAAAACAAAAATACTTGATTTTTGTAACTTCTATGTATTGAGTATTTTGACTTGCCACTGTACTCTTAAATCTCCAGGAACAAGCAGGATTGCAGTCTTCACATATGGGTGACGTCGGTACTGACAGAGCCTGTGCGGGAATGCTCCCCAGTGTACAGTAGAAAAGCCTTTCGGAGCACTCCACTGCGCCTGTTTGCCTGCCTTGCCACCTTCCCAACTCCTCAGTGCTTCGTTTTCCTCGGAGCCAGCAGGAAACTGCCGAAAAAACGCTATCTTTTTGTATGAAATATCGTGCTTCTGCTTTCCCGTCGACGCTGGTCCATCGAATCCGACACTGGTCCCGATAATTCTTTTTAAATTTTTTCTTTCGTGCCGTTTTCACACTAAACTAGTCCTTTAGGCCTCCATAGCCTTATTTTCATTCTGAAGACAACATTTTGAGGCATGGAAAAGCCAACTAGTGGCTTTAAAACGTGTACCAAGTGTGCTGGTACCATATCAGTCACTGATAAACATGACTGGTGTCCCAAATGTTTGGGGGCTGAACATCAACCCAATTCTTGTCCTTTGTGCCTTTGTGTTCACCTCAGACTCAATGTTAGTAGTTTCCACTTCTTCGAAGGCATCATCTCCCTCTCATGGGTCTCAGGTTTCTTCAAAGTCTAGACATAAAAGTAAGTCTAAATCTCTGGCTTCTCCAAAGTCATCGGCATCGAAGACCAATGCCGAGGCCAGAGAGAAGTCCCAGTATAAGCATTGCATCTCCCCTAGGGGTGCTTCCGATGCAGACCGACCAGCCAAACAGCCCCAGCGGGAGGATCTGTCCTCCAAAGTACGAGGAGGGCTCTGGGATGCTCTCAAGGAACCAACCTCTGGAGAGCTACCAGTTCCATGTTCTGGGATGGTGGTTTAAAACCCCGTTGGAGATTCCACCCAGACATCGGCCATCTCCCTTGATCTGTGCATGCTGACTTTCGAGAGGAGTTTGACTTCACTCCTGGCAGCCTCAGTACCGATACAGTCGAGAGTTCCAGGAGTGTAGGCTTTGGCACCGAGTCTTCAGCCATGTGTATTGGCCCCAGTCAATGTTCCCTCTAATTTTCTGTAGGCTGTGTGCGCATAAAATATCAGCTGTGTGCAGCTTTTGAAGGAAGGTTAAATTTTTGTGTGCCACATAACGACACTCGGAGTTATATACTTTAAAATTTGACTACATATCACAATACAGTATATACACCACATTGATTGCACTAGAAAACATTGTAGAACTTGTGAAAACCATAAATACATAACAACTTTTAAATTTTAAGATGTCTGTGTTGTTTTCTATCAGAATCAGAACCGTAATTTTTGTGCGCTCTGTTGTAAAGTATGTGCGCTCGCTCAGCGAGGTGTGTGCGCACGCGCACACGCACACAGCTTAGAGGGAACAGTGGCCCCAATGCTGGCCCTCGAACCGGCATCGACAGAGACCCCGAGAGCGGTACCGCTGTTAGAACCGACCCAGTCCCCAACCGACTCAGCCTGATGTAGCTCTCAGTTCTGATACTTCTGAGCATCAGTATTGTCATTGACCTTCGACATTTATAAAACATTGAGGTCGAACTCAGCATTGCTGATACTTTGACTTTATGCCAGACTCTGATTCCAGTTCTTCAGAGTCTGAGAAGGAATCACTCGATTCCCAGGAACTACCAGACATCCCTTCAGACACTTCACCTCCTCAGGAACGGCGTCAGTCCCCACCAGAGGATATGTCCTTCCAGGACTTTATACTTGACATGGCAGCAGGGCTCGCCATCACTGTCATCTCGGAAAAGGAACCGAGGGCAGAGGCACTGGAGATACTCCAGTACTCCCCACGCCTAAAGAGGCAACTATATTGCCAGTGCATCGGCTCCTACAAGTTCTTATGCTTCTCATGTGGGAAGCCCCGCTCATGGTTCCTCTTGTCAGCAAGAGGCTCAATACCACGTACTGAGTATCAGAATGCCCAGGTTTCCAAAAACCTCAGCTCCCCCACCACTCCATGTTGGTGGAATTGGCGATGTGCTGCATAAAGAGTTCTAAGAACCATTCATCAATGCCATCTGGCAGAGATTCAAGAACACTCAATTTCTTTGGGCATCGATACTTCCAAGCATGCACGTTGGCCTCCAGAATCAGTTCTTACATGCTGTACATGGGCATGCTTCTGAAGGATGTCACCAGGGATCCGGAGATTTTCACCCCCATGCTGCCTGAGGATAAGTGGAGTGCTTTCCAGACACTCATCAAGCAAGGCCAAAATACTTGTACGTTTCTTACCAGGGCTTCTTTCGATGCCTTCAAGTCAATCAGCAGAGCTTCATCATTCTGCATTGGAACTCATAGAATAGCCTGGTTACAGGCATCAGATATCGAGCAATGGGTTCAAGATAAATTTGCCAATATCCCATGTATTGCAGAAAATCTTTTTGGCAATGATTTGAGGGAAAAATCAGGAGAGATTTAGACAGAAGATCTCACCCTCAAATTCCTTTCCAGGAAGACAGATGGCCCATCCAAGAGGAAGACTCTTCCCAATAAATCTTTCTATGCTAAAAAGAAGATATGCTATCTGCCATCTGCTGCCTATGAGCCTCAGCGTACACAGCAAAGGCAACAGGGCCCTCATCAGCCCAAGAAGCCCAAGGCTTCTAAACTCAACCAGTTCCACAGGCACAACCTGCGCCTGGTTTTTGACTCCTTCCTTGAGAACATTGCCAATATGCCCCTGGAGGGTCCTCAGCCCCTCCACCTAGCCAGCAGACTCTGTCAGTATGCCCACAGGTAGCACCTCATAACATCAGAGCAGTGGACACTCCATATTATCCAAGGGGGTGTCCGCTTCACTTCAAAACCATACCTCCCAACAGCTTTACAGTAGATTATCCAACACAACCTCTTCAAAACACTCTCTTAAAACAAGAGGTGACCATTCTGTTCTCCCAGGGTGTCATAGAAAGAGTTCCTCCTCCTCTAGAAGGGATGAGCTTCTACTATCCATATTTTCTCATTCCAAAGAAAAGAGGAGGCTTCAGGCTCATCTTGGATCTCAGAGACCTAAACAAATTCATGGTTCGAGAAAAATTCAAAATGTTTTCTCTAGGAACTCTTCTACCATACCTTCAGAGACAGGATTGGCTATGTTCTCTAGACCTAAAAGAGGTGTACATGCATTTACTGATCCATCCCTTGCAAAGAAAATATCTGTGCTTCATGCTTCATGGAAACCATTATCAGTACCGGGTTCTCCCCTTTGGTCTCGCCTCTGCCCCAAGAGTCTTCACAAAATGCATGGAAGTAGTCGCTGCCTACTTATGGACCTTGGGGGTCTTCATCTTCCCTTACTTATACGCTGGCTGGTCAGAGGAGACTTACTTCAAGAGATAAGACTCTCCCTTCATCGCACCATCAAGGTGCTCCAATACCTGGGCTTTGTCATAAAGTTCCCAAAGTCCTACCTCGCTCCAATCCAACAACTGGAGTTCATCGGAGCACTCTTAGATACTCAACAGGCCTGAGATTTCCTTCCACATGATTGCTGTGGCCGCCTAATTGAGCTGGCAAAGGAGATGCAACAGCAAAGCTGGGTAACATCTCGAGAAATGCTATGGCTTTTAGGACACATGGCCTCCACATTCCATGTAGCTCCCTACGCTCGATTACACATGCGACAAGTGCAATAGACTCTGTCTTCTCAATGGACGCAAGCAAAGGGGCGTCTCAGAGACAAGATCCACATTATCCCTCAACTGATCAAATTCCTTTAGTGGTGGTGTTCTCCACAGAACCTTCTCACCTTTTCAGATGCCTACACCTTGATGTATCCTGATGACAGATGCTTCCAAGTTTGGTTGGGGAGCACATCTGAATGACATAACAACAGCGGGACTGTGAATGCAAGAGGAATCTGCCCTGCAGATCAACCTCCTAGAACTATGAGCATTGACAAATGTTTTTCAGGTTTTTCAACCCCAACTTTTAACCTGTTCTAGTCAGGATGGACAACCATGTTGCCATGTTCTACGTGAACAAACAGGGGTGAACGGGATCTTGTCCCCTCTGTGAGGAAGCGCTTCACCTGTGGTTCTTCGCCATCTCACACTGCATTCACCTAAGAGTGGCGTATCTCCCGGGTGACCTCAATGTCCTTGTGGACAGGCTAAGCTGTATCCATCGTCCACATGAATGAATCTTGCATCAGGAGATAGCTGCCTGGCTCTTCTGCACATGTCATTATTAATTTTCTGTTCTCTGTAAACAGCCCCTGATCTCTGGAAGGGGCAGTATAGAAATGTTTACAAATAAATAAATGACGGACCCCATGCATAGGTCATTTTGCCACTCCACAAAACACATTACTTCCATTCTTTTGCTTGAGGCTTCCATCACTGAACTGACAGGCCCAGGATGCCTTCCTTTTTATTTATTTATTTTTTTATACCACGCTCTTTAGAATCAGTGTGGTTTACATGTATACTAACAGGTACTTTTTATTCCCTTGTCCCCGAAGGGCTCACAATCTAAGTGTACCTGGGACAGTGGAGGGTTAAGAGGCTTGCCCAGGGCCACAAGGAGTGGCCATGAGACTAGAGAACCCAGTCCCTCCGGCCTGAGGTTTCTTGTCCCCATGTGGGAATTGAACCCCTGGCCTTCCGGCCTGAGATAACCTGTCCCAGCCACTGAGCCACTCCTTCTGTACTGGGGACAAGGACTGCTCTATGCATTCTCATCCATCCCTTTGATACCCAAAATACTTTTCAAGCTACAGGTCAACAGGGGCTCCATGATCCTCATAGGCCCCTTTTGGCTTCAACAACCGTGATTTCCTCTGCTTCTTCGACTAGCACAGATTCAACCTCTCAGCCTGGGATTTGCGCCTGAACTCCTTTCTCAGGACAATGGGATGCTTCTCCATCGCAATCTTCGCTCCCTATGCCTGACAGCATGGCTGCTGAAGGGATAATGCTCGCTGATCTCAACCTACCACAGGCAGACAAAGATGTCCTCCTTGCATGGTGGCATAGGTTTGCCCTCTGGTGCTCCCCAAAGGACATTGACCCCTTTTCTGGCCCAGCGGAGTCCTTTCTACATTATCTCCTCCACTTATTCATAACAGATCTTAAGACTAAATTAGTGAGGGTTCACCTTAGTGCCATTGTGGCCTCTCACAGACTACTAGATAGACAGCTATCTTCTTACATCCCTTAATAGCCCGCTTCATGTGGGGTCTGCTGCTATCCAAGCCGCCCATTAAGCCGCTTCTGGTTGCCTATGATCTTGATGTGGTTCTCGCTCAACTTCTAAAGCCTCCTTTCGAAGTTTTTATCTTGGAAGGTAATCTTCCTCATAGGTGTCACCTTAGCTCGCCACATCAGTGAACTGCAGGCTCTGGTGGTGTATCTGCCCTACATCTGGTTCCACAGTGACAAGGTGGTTCTGCATACCCATCCACATTTCCTTCCAAAGATAGTCTCCTCCTTCCATCTAAACCAGTCAGCCATCTTACCAGTTTCTTCCCTAGACAACATGAATCTTGGGCTGAAGCAGCACTACACACCTTAGACTGCAAGCGAGCACTGGCTTACTGCTCGAATAGAATGAAGGATCACAGAAGATCCTCTCAATTATTTGTCTCCTTTGATCCAAGTCATCTAGGCCTACCGGTGATGAAATGTACTCTATCCAGATGGATAGCAGACTGCATTTCTTTTGCTTATGCACAGGCAGGACTCTCTTTAAAGGTCATGTCACTGCTTGTAATGTGTGGGCTATGGTAACCTCTGTTGCTACTCTCCACTCAGTGTCCATTGAGGAAATCTGTCGGGCAGCTACCTGGTTCTGAATTCATACTTTTGCTGTGCACTATTGTCTGGACAGAGACCCCTGTTGGGATGCTATCTTTCGCCAAGTTGTACTCCAGCACCTTTTTGGGACTTAAATTCAACTCCATCCCTCTGTCCCAGACTTCTATAAGAGACCCAGACTATCATTGGGAGAATCGAGTCTTAATGGCCCACAACTCTTCCAAATCCATTGGTTACAACATTTTGGCCTCAGGAACCACTGCTCTCTCCCCCCATACCAGTCTGGTACCTGGGAGCTAGTAATCCCTTATGTGAAGACTGCATTCCTGCTTGTTCCTGTAACAGGTGATCTCCGGGAACAGCAGGAATCAGTCTTCAAAACCCATCCTCCTCCCTTAGGAGTTGTAGGGTTTGTTTATGTTTTTTTCATCCTCTCAGTTGCAAATTCAACTGAGGAGAGGAGTTGGTAAGGCAGGCATGCAGGCGCAGTGGAGTACTCCCAAAGGCTTTCCTATTGGACGCTGGGGAGAGTTTCTGCGCGGGCTCCATCAGTACCGACATCACCCATATGTGAAGACTGATTCCTGCTGTTCCCAGAGATCACCTTTTACAAATGAGTAACTACGCTTTCACCATTATCAAATTTAGGGGGGAGGTTACTAAAGTGTATTAAGAGAATAACATACAATATTTGCCCCTTAATGCATGTTAAAGTATAAAAATGTGTGTTATTTTACCTTAACGCACGTTGCCTCATAGTGAGATACAAAGCATGAAAATGCATGCAGAACGCCTCATTATGAGGCACTAGCCCCAGGAAAGTGTCAGGGCTCCCCTCCCCCCCAAGATACACCCTTCCTCACACAGACCCTGGTTCCTCCCTAGCCATATTCAAAGTTTCTCCCTATAAATCATCATCCTCCCCAGACCCCGTATCAAAACCATCCTCCTGAAGGCTCTCTGAGCCTACCTTCACACCTTCCTAGTGATCTAGTTGGACCCAGACAGGAACGATCCCTACTTGTTCCTGTCTGGTCTGACGCCAGGTTCAAAATAGTGCCTGTGACCCCTAGCGGTCATCTCACAATAGTATCATTAGGGGCAGGTTGCATATCCAGTGTGAAGTTTCATAAAATGTTATAAAAGACTATGGCAGCTTGACCTCTAGCAGTAGGACCATTTATTTATTTATTTATTTTACAATTCTTATATACCGCACTATTTGCAATCAGCGCGGTTTACATGTAACAAAAAACATCCGACAAAATGCATATGTCTGGTCACAGGCACCATTTTGAAACTGGTACCAGCCTGGACAGGAACAAGTGGGGATAGCTCCTGTCTAGGCCCTACTACATCATTAGGGAGACAAAGGTAGGCCTGTGGGAGAGAACCTCTGAGGGGTGGGGAAATCTTCATTCAGCAGGGCAGTTTTGATTCAGGGTCCGGGGATGATGGAGGTCTTTGGGAGAGGAACTTTGAATATGGCTTGGGGAGTCATGATCTGTGTGGTCAGAGGAATGCCTTTGTAGGGGTTGACTTTTGGCTAGGGGAGGGGATCCCTGGATCATGGTTTTCCTTTGCAAGTGCTGGTCCCTTTTAAGAGTTTAACTAGAAGTATCGGGATGTGTGTTAGTGGCCTGATTCTCCTAGTCAGGAAAAAAAAATGAGTAGGTCAATGACTTCTGCAGTAAATTATGCTGCAATAAAATCTAAAATTTTACTGCTGCTTAGTAACTTGCCCCCTTAGAAACAGAAGAAAGCAGATTGGTGTAAAATTTCAATGGATTCGTAGTTGAGTTGCCTGTCAGTATCAGTTTCTTGGCCCCCTTTACCAAAGTTAATTACTTTCCCTTCATCCTTTAATATTTACTCACATTGGTAGTAATTTTATACTTGTGTATGTGTATGAGTGGAGGAGTAGCCTAGTGATTAGAACAATAACCTACTACCCAGGAGATCTGGGTTCTTTTCCCACTGGCACTCCCTGTGGCCTTGGGCAAGTCACTTTACCCTCTATTGCCTTGGAAAAAAAGAGTTGGCAATCTACTTCCAGTCATACTTTGCTAAGAAAACCCAGAAGTGTTGGGTTGCCAGGAGTCAGCATTGACTTGAAGGCACTCAAAAAAAAATGTGTAAAAACATGCGTGCATACTTTCCCCTGGGTTCAATAAATTTGCAAGACAAAAGTATGCACATGTTTCCACTTTTGAAAATGACCCAGGGAATTAGTGCACTTACATTTCCACTTACCTTTTACCAAACATACATTTTTTGGTGTTAGTGTATGTGCCTTCAGCTGAATTTTCAAAAATGCACAAAAATAAAAACCCTTTCCACAGCTTATCCCCAGGAATGCCTTTGAAAATATGGATGTACAGGCTGTACGTACATAATTTTATACACATATTTGGCACACAATTTTATAAAAGCCTATTTCTGCATGTAAAGCACTGCTTTACAAAAAATATTTTGGAAAATTATCCAAATTTTGAATTAGCATCTCTTTTAGGTTTTAACTGATAAATAATAATAAAATATCCATAGTGCAGAAATACTTATAATCCATTCCAATACACAAACGAGGCTACTCTGTCAATATAATACCAGAAGACATTTGTCATTAAAATGGAACATAAATCAGAGCCCAGAAAGATAAAGAGGAAGGAAAAGGAAAAAAAGAAAGAATTCCAGCACGGAAGATTTTAACACCCTTGAGAGCCCCCCAGTTTCCTCTGACTTGCCCCTAAACCTATAAGGCTAAGACGGTTTCCAGTGGTTTCCAGATGTTCTGCATAACAGCTGACCTACCTAGTTTTCCAGCCAAATCAACTCAATTTGTAATACATCAGAACAGTATTCCACCAATAATGGATACTGAGGAGTCTTGCATCTTGCCAGTTATGAAATATTGTTTATATAGCAATGGCAATACAAATGTCAAATAAGTGGAGTGCCATTTTATCTAACCTTGGAATTACAATAGCAGATCTTAAAATTACATTCTTATATGTTGCTTCAAGGACCCTTGTGGATGCTCAGGTGGGTCGATTCTCGCTTACGGCTTGGCTCTTGAACGGGCGCGGTTAACGGCCCGGGGATACTCGGCGTCGGTGGTAGCCACTCTGCTGCGTTCGCGCCGGAGGTCCACTTCCCTAGCGTATATACGCGTTTGGCGTGTGTTTGAGGCCTGGTGTTCCGATCGGTCTCTCAACCCCTTGCGAGCTTCCGTGTCTCACGTCCTCTCCTTTTTACAAGCGGGAATGGAGAAGGGGCTCTCGGCCAGTTCCTTGCGGGTGCAATTGGCAGCTCTCTCCTGTTTTCGTGGCAAGATTCAGGGTCAGGTGATAGCGGCGCATGTCGATATTCGGCGTTTCTTGCGGGCTGTGTTGCTGCTGAGACCGCCGAGGCGTTCTGTTATTCCTCCGTGGGATCTCAATATAGTCTTGGACGCCCTGAGCGGGGAGCCATTTGAGCCCTTGGGCAGGGCTTCGATTAAGGAGTTGACACTCAAGACGGTGTTCCTCATGGCGATTTGTTCCGCCAGGAGGATTTCGGAGCTGCAGGCGCTGTCTTGCCAGGAACCTTTTTTGACTTTCTCGGCAGACAAGGTGGTTTTGCGTACGGTTCCTGCCTTTCTACCGAAGGTGGTGTCCGCTTTCCATGTTAATCAGGTAGTGTCGCTGCCTGTCTTTTCCGCGGAGCAGAGAGCTCAGGCGGGTGGTCGCTTGCATTGGTTGGATGTGCGGAGAGTGCTCAAGAAGTATCTCCGGCGTACGGCGTCTTTCCGGAAGTCGGACCGGCTCTTTGTCGCCTTCGGGGGCCCAAGGAAGGGCGAGGCGGCAGCGAAGTCTTCCATCTCTAGATGGCTGAAGGAGGCGATTGCTTCCGCCTATATTTTGAGAGGCAAGGAAGTGCCGGTCGGTTTACGGGCGCATTCCACGAGAGCTCAGGCAGCGTCGTGGGCGGAAGTCAGCCTGGTTCCGGCAGCGGATATTTGTAGGGCGGCGACCTGGTCCTCGTTGCATTCTTTTGCTCGGCATTATCGCCTGGATGTGCAGGCGCGCGGGGATGGTCGTTTTGGGTCAGCCGTCCTTCAGGCTGGGGTTTCAGGGCCCTCCCGTTGATATGTACTGCTCTGTTACATCCTCTACGTTTCCGGGACTGGACTAGAGGGACACAAAGGAAGAGTAAATTAGACTTACCTGCTAATTGTTGTTCCTTAAGGAACTCTAGTCCAGTCCCGGATCCCTCCCGTTCTCTGGGGGTAGACCAGCCTGAAGTTTAGGACGCGAGGGAAGCGAGATTGGACAGCTGTTGAACCCGTATAGATGAAGATACCAAATTCAAAAAGAAAAAAAAAAAAAAAGTAAACGGAAACTTTTTCAGTGTCAGGGCGCTCTGCGAGGCGCAGGGAGGGGAGGCGCTCTCAGCGGGGGTCTCTGTAGGTTTTGCAGCATGCGGCATGGGCTGATGTGCGCCGGGCTCTGGTGCTTCAGTCCCCAGGGGGCACTGCCTGTTCTTTTAGGGCGGCCCCGTCTTGTTCATTAGAGTTTTTCTCTATCTGTATATACTGTTCAGTATTGTTCAGTATTGTTTTGTTTGAGATAGCTACTTATTTCTTGCTCTGCTGAGTCTGCTTTGTCAATAGGTGCTGGTGAAAGGGGGCGGATCTAGCCTATTTGTACCAGTGACATCACGACGATGACATCTTTCAGTCTCCCAACCTCTTGCAAGAAGGACTGAACTGACAAGCAGTCAAAGAGAAAATGTCTTAAAGTCCCAAGCTGACCATGACAGTGCCAACACAAGTTGGAGCCAGTGACACTAGCGCTCTGCAACCAGAATGCTGCATCCTGGCTGCTGGCTGGCTGCATCCAGAATTCTGCATCCTGGCTGCTATCCAGAATGATCTATGAATCAAGAAGAAAAGTGACTAATGCATCCTTGCCACTTTTCCAAAAGCCTCACCAGTTGATATCCTTATACAATACAATCCTAGTTCATGCTCCCTAAAGGAATGCAAACCTTCCTGATGTGTATATGTAAGGTTATGAATCAATCAATATCATAAGGAGCTTATATGCCACATCACAGTAAATTGATTAGCAATCTGTTATGTCAGACTCATTGGTACAGGAAGATACCTCCAACATGAACTACAAAAACACACCACCTGCAGGAACCAGGAGCAGAAAAGAGCAGGACTCATGACACACCATGAAAGTGGCAAAATAATTTATTAGTTATCTAGAGATCAACACCCTATATGTGTTTCAGCAGTTGCCTTCTTCAGGGGCTGGAGACCTCATAAAAACAATAGAATAAACACTTTAAAATCATAAATTCATAAAACAATATGGAGAGGAACAAGTGTAAAACCATAGCATAAAACATAAAATGACGCATCTGAGATAAATATATAAAAAAGACAAGAAAAATAGAAACCATATCTAGCTGTCAAGAAAATATAGGGGCCATAAACATCAAAGTAAACCAAATAAAGCATAAAAATCAATGAATAAACTCATTCCAAACTTATCCAGCTACCAGTTGAATGAGGACTTAACATGCAGAACCAAAAGAAAATGACCAAAATAAACCATATATAAAAAAAAGTATATGTACAAGGGTGGATACTGAACTAGGCACTCTTGCCAAGGATACATCTAAAACACTGCAATAGTGAAGAAATAAAAATCAAAATGTAAAAACTATAAGCACATCTAGAGAACGCCATAATAATATGACATATGCAGCAAAAGAACATATAGACATGCAAATCCAGAAGTGGCTATGGTAATCTATTGACATTGGGGGAAACTGTTATAGGAGGGAGCCTGTCAGACACAGTATGAAGTCTACTACTATTACTACTGAGCATTTGTATAGCGCTACCAGTCGTATGCAGCGCTGCACAGACATGTAAGAGACAATCCCTGCTCGTCAGAGCTTACAATCTAGTTAAGACAAAACACAGAAGGTGTAAGCAGGGGAAAAACAAGGGAAAGAAAAAAGGAGATCAGGTGGGTCAGGATCCAAAAGCAGCAGTGAAGAGGTGAGCTTTCAACCTGGATTTGAAGAGGGTTAGAGAAGGTGCCTGGCGTACAGACACAGGTAGTTTGTTCCAGGTGTAAGGTGCAGCAAGGTGAAAGGAGCGAAGTCTGGAGTTGGCAGTAGAAGAGAAGGGCACAGATAGAAGCAGTTGGCTAGAAGAGCGGAGTTCCCGAGGGGGGTTTTAAGGAGAGATGAGAGAAGAAATGTACTGAGGAGCCACAGAGTGAATGCATTTATAGGTCAGCAGGAGAAGTTTGAACTGGATGCGGAAATGGATAGGGAGCCAGTGAAGTGACTTGAGAAGAGGAGTAATATGGACATGACGAGGCTGGCGGAAGATTAGCCATGCAGCGGAGTGCTGAACAGATTGAAGGGGAGAGAGATGATTCAAAGGGAGACCAGCAAGGTGTAGGTTACAGTAGTCAAGACGGGAGGTGACTAAGGAGTGGATAAGCATTTTAGTAGTGTGTTCAGAAAGGAAAGGGCAGATTTTTCTAATGTTATAGAGAAAGAAACGGCAGATCTTAGCTACGAGATGGATATGTGTGGAGAAAGAGAGAGAGAGGAGTCAAAAACAACCCCCAGATTGCGGGCCTAGGATACAGGAAGGAGTACAGAGCTATCCACAGAGACTGAGAAAGGAGGAGGAGGAGGGGAGGTTTTAGGGGGAAAGATAAGAAGTTCAGTCTTGGCCATGTTCAATTTCAAGCGGCGGTGAGACATCCAAGCAACAATGTCAGAAAGGCAGGCAGAGATCCGGGTCTGGACTGCCGGAGAGAGTTCAGGCGTAGAAAGGTAGATCTGGGAGTCATCAGCATACAGATGGTACTGAAATCCATGGGAAGAGATAAGCACACCAAGGGACTGGGTATAGAGATAGAAAAGGAGTGGACCCAAGACAGATCCTTGGGGTACACCAACTGGGAGCAGGGTAGCGGAGGAGGAGGAGCCACCAGAACACACACTGAAGGAGCGATGGGAGAGATAGGAGGAGAACCAGGATAGTACAGAGCCCCTAAAGCCAAGCGAGGACAGGGTATCGAGGAGAAGGTTGTGGTCAATGTTGTCGAAAGCAGCAGAGAGTTCAAGAAGGATGAGGACAGAGTACAGGCCCTTGGATTTTGCCAGGAACAAGTCACTGGAGACTTTGACAAGAGCCGTTTCAGTAGAGTATAAAGGACGAAAGCCAGACTGTAAGGGATCGAGGAGGGCATGAGAGGAGAGGAAGTCGAGGCAGCGGCGGTGAACTGCACGTTCAAGTAGTTTAGAAATGAAGGGAAGGAGAGAGATGGGTCGATAATTAGAAGGACAGGTGGGATCAAGTGAGGGTTTCTTGAGGAGAGGTGTGACCATAGCATGTTTGAAGTCTGCAGGGACAGTTGCAGTGGAGAGCAAAAGGTTGAGAATATGAGAGATGGAAGGGACAATGGCGGCGGAGATGGGGCTGAGGAGATGGGTGGGGATAGGATCAGAGGAGCAGGTGGTGAGTTTGGAGGAAGAAAGAAGGTGTGCAGTTTCCTCTTCAGAGATCACAGGAAAGGAAGAGAGGGTAGCAAGGGAAGGGGGGGGGGAGTTGGGAGTGGAGAGGGGGAGGAGGGGAAGTAACTGACTTTGTGGGGAATTGGAGGATGATCTTGTGGATTTTGTCATGGAAATAGTCAGCCAGGGTTTGGGCAGAAAGGGAGGGAGGGATCAGAGGGGGAGGCACTTTGAGGAGAGAGCTGAGAGTAGTAAAGAGACGGTGAGGATCAGAGGCAAGAGAGATAGTCAGATGGATATAGTAGTCTTGTTTGGCAAGAGCTATGGCTGACTGGAAGGAGACAAGCATAAATTTGAAGTGTAGAAATTCTTCAGGGGAGCGGGATTTGAGCCAATCATGCTCAGCAGAACGGGCACAGGAACATAGATAGCGGGTGGTGGATGAAAGCCAGGGCTGAGGTGCAGGGCGTCTCACAGGATGTGGGGTGGGTGGAGCGAGAGCATCCAGAGCCGAGGAGAGTGCAGCATTATAGGAAGTTACTGCCTCGTCAACAGACTTGGATGACATAGTGGAAGAAAGAGATGGAGAAATGGTGGAAGAGAGAGCCAAGGGATCAATAGCATGAAGGTTTCTATATAGTTGGAGGAGACAGGACGAGGCGGAGACAGCGGGAGATGAAGATTAAAGCTTAAAAGGTGATGGTCAGATAAGGGAAGAACTGAGCTATGGAAGTTCGAGGGTAAGGAACTAGAGAAAAATATCAGGTCCAGGCAGTGGCCATGCTGGTGAGTGGGGGCAGTGGAACAAAGTTGGAGGTCAAACGAGGAGGTAAGGGAGAGAAGCTTTAAAGCATGGGGATCAGAGGGGTTATCGACATGAATGTTAAAATCCCCAAGAATGAGAGTGGGGGGGGGGGGGGGGCGTAAACCATAAATAAGGAAAGCCACGAGTCAAAGTCAGTGAGAAAGGTAGAAGCAGACTTGTCAGGAGGTTGATAAATAACAGCTACCCGGAGCAGAAGTGGAGTGAAGAGGCGGATGGAGTGGACTTCAAAAGAGAGAAAGGAGTGAGACTGAGGCAGCAGGAGGGGTTGGAATTGGCAAGAGGGAGAAAGTAGAAGCCCAACACCACCACCACGGCCAGTAGGATGAGGCGTGTGGGAGAACTGATAGCCCCCGTGGCAGAGGGCAGCAGTAGATGCGGTATCATCTGGGAGGAGCCGGGTCTCAGCTAAAAGTGAAAAGTAATTAACGCAAGGCAGAATCTTGCCCAATAATAAACAGCCAAGGGAGGAAAGACCTATGACAAAAAAATGAAACTGCAAAAACTCTCAATTGCTCAAAGACAAGATGATAGTGCCTGAGGACATGAGACCCATCAGCCCAGATTGAGGAAACAAGGCAGTGATTCACAGGGCACCTATTCAACTATAAAAAATCAAACGAGAACCATCAGTGTTCAAACCTACAATGGTTAAAGGCCATGAGACTAACAAAGGGGTAACCTAATCTCATGTAGATAGAATTGTGCTCACACTTAGAAACCTCCGAGGATTATAAAAATAAAATTATTTGAAAATCTTCCAAACTATATTGCCGACACAGGAGAAAATTACTTTGTCCCGATCATGTGATCTCTGAGGGATGAGAGATCATTTATACCGCGGTGCAGCACAAACTACATTTTATTCCTCACACCAAACTGAGGCAAAAAAATATAGCCAAAATTGTTGGTAAAAACCATAGACTGGAGAGCCACATATTCCTTTTAAAATGACAGAGGGAAAAAACAGTGAGACACATACCTTATGAATGTCTGAGCCACAGCGTTCTTTGAACAAGAAATCAAAATGCCAGTAAGATTCACATTTTAACTGAAAACATAGTAACATCATCCTAATGTCGATGGTGGGATCATCCAATGAAAAGCAGCAGATCCTAGATAATTCACTGAAATGGAGAGAGCTTCCCTATCTGGACATTAAGATCAAAAAGGGACAATGTGGTTTTTCTACTGACCTGTATTGCAAACCGACAGATCAGAATCATTTTCTTCACTTCCAAAGCTTCCACAACAGTTCTCTTAAGAAGAATCTCCCGATCAGTCAATTCTTAAAGGTGAGACATATCTGTTCAGACCCACGGGATTCTGAAAGGAATGTTGAAGAACTATGTAATAGGTTTAGTGAGAAAGGATATCCAAGATGATTTGTACACAAAATGGCTCATTCCATCCCGGACGTCCAGCCCTCTGTACGTCCGGTCTGAACTGGACGTACAGAGGGGCACGCAATTCTGATCCCACGGGGCATGTCTAGCCCCGCGGGATCAGAATCGTGATCAGTCATGTACATGCAGGTTGGGACTGCAATTCAGTCCAGCCTGCACGTACATGACAAGCCCGACTAACTCAGTCAGGGCTTTTAAATGGAGCCATGGCGCCTTGGAGTCCAGTTGCCATGGCACCGTAGCGCCATTTAAAAATCATGATGCTGGCTGCCAGAAAAAAGGCTTATTCCCCGCAGCCCGACCCTCCGGCCCCCCCTGCCCCACCCATGCCTCGGCATTAAAAAAAAACACGTCCATGGAAGTTATTCCACCTTGGAGGTGGAATAACTTCCCTGCATATGTCGCCGGCCCTGGGTGTACAGGGCTGACATTAGAATCGGCCCTGTACGTCCAGGGCTGACGACCGCCCACCACCCGCCCAGATTTTGCCCCTTCCTCACTCCTGTCTAACTTCCCTGCACAGCCGGTGGGGAGGTTAGATGCCGGTGGGGGAAGGCACGAATAGCGGGGATGGATGTCCCATTGGGACGTCCATCTCTGCTATTCATGGAACAGAATAACCCCCAAAGCATATTAAAGTGCAGTGGAGACGGAACAGGCTTCTTTGTTAGTAAAGGCCAACAAGAGTGCTACTGATAGAATGATCTGCCTGCTCCATTTTTCAACCCATTCGAGTTGACTTTCGAGAATTATAAAAGAGGAGTGACACATATTTCACACTGTTCCTGCCTTTGCTTCCTTAGATGTGACCATCACCTACAAGAAAAATTCCAGCCTGTCTAATTTGCTGGTCCCCTCAGCCCTACCGTGTCAGAAACCTAAAGTGATTGGTCATTTCAAATGTGGACAGTGCTCAGTATGTACACATACTATTACTACTAAGGATGTATTTATTCACCCACATACAGAAGCTCAATTCTTTCTCACCATTTTCACTAATTGTAACTCAGAATATGCGATTTATGCCAACATTTGTCCCTGTCCATTTATCTACATTGGTAAGACTAGTCAAAGTGTGAGAACCCGTATTGTTGAACATCAGAGTTGTTTGAAAATGGAATCTTGAAGGAAAACTGCTGGTCGCCCACTAGCGAGATAAAGGACGTGCCCTGTCAGACATGAAGTTTTTGGTTCTGAGACAGGTCCATCCTCATTGGCGTGGGGGCGATCCGAATGTGACACTACTCTGCCTGGAACAGAGATTGATTTTTCAAATGAAGACTCTATATCCTAATGGATTGAATCAGGACATAGACTACTCTGTTTTCCTCTGACTCCCATTATAGCATTTCCAATGTTGGTCTCTTCTTTTTAACTTCAAAGATATCCTAAGGGGCTTGCCTTTCCACAGAAGGTTATTTACTATTTTGTGTAAACGACTGAAAAAAGCGGTAGGACAAAAACCCGGTAGAAGTGATAAAATGTAATTCACCTGAGGTGTAATGGTCATTTTGATAGCTTCTGCACACCCCTACCATGAAAAAATTAACAGGTTCTACCTACTTGTGTGGCAGGTATCAGACTCCATAATCTTCTCCATGTTAACAATCATAATCACCTCCAAATCCCTATGAACAGGGATACCTAAATAATGGAAACACATCAGGACTCACTTAAGACCATGACTCTCAAGCAACGATTCAAAACAAAGTAGATTAAGAGACATCACCTCAGATTTAGTAAGATTAATTTTGTAGCTAGAGAATCTAGCATAGTTCTCCACTAATATTAGGATGGCAGGCAGAGAGTTCTCTGGTGATGACAAAATAACCAAATCATCATCTGCATAGGTTAAAACTTTATATTCTGTTTGGCCACATTTGAAGCCTCTCACTATTGAGGAATGACTTATCACTAGCGATAATGATTTTAGGGCTATATTAAATAAGAGAGGAGAAAAAAGCAACCCTCTCTGGTATCTCTAAATAACAACAAAGGATCAGACAACATTCATTTGTAGAACTCAGGAACTAGGATGCACATAGACAGCATGAATAGTTCAAACAAAAGAAAGCCCACAGTCAAACTGTAATAGCGAAGTGTCCGCAACCAATAAAACCAGGAGTCTATTGACTAGAATTCAAACCAGTTTAATGTGCACAGACTCAGACAATGATTACATGCAAAATGGCTGAGCCCTGAACTAAGTTAGACAACAGCATATATACCTTTCTTCCCCAATCTAATACAGGTCAACCTCCTCATTGGTCTTGGTGGCCCAGCTACTTTCATCCAATAGCCATCTGTGACTGGGCTTACCCCCATGTTCCCCCCGTGCAAATCTCTCTAGCCAGGGCTCAAAGCTTTAGACATAATATATTCTGCTGAATTTTCAGTCTGCTTCTCTCTACAAGGTCAGTGTATTAGCAAGGATACAGCGTGCAAGCAATAATACTGAAAAGACATCTGTGCTTCAACCATAACAAAAACAGTGGAAACGTTTTACGTTCTTATCAGAAGACATTCTTATCAAGGCAGAGCAAAGCTGTTTCTCTACTTCAGCTACTGGCATTTCTGTAATATTCCAAAGTCAGTTATAATACTCTAAAGTGTGGGGGGGGGGGGGCGGGGGGGGGAAGACTCAAGCAGAGCTGACAGGCAGACAGGCCTCTGCCACAATTTTACTTTTACAAGATGAATTAGGCCATCGCCTATCACATTCCCTCCTTTTGATTATTCACACCCGCACATGAGAAAGGGGGAGAATCAAATCACACATATAGGAAAGCACTTTAAACTATAGTAGAGGGATCACTCCGTGGTATAGGGTAGTAGTCCCATGTTGCTAATATTTGTGCTGCTGCCTTGCGGTCAATAATATTATCAATAATGGAGTTCAGCATACGCAAGCATAAGGGAAGGAAACATGGGATACATAAGCAAACAGCTACAATCAAGAATACAAGTATGACAAGTGTCTTCAGGCCGCCTAGGCCTGAAAACCAAGAACCAAACCAGCCATCTAGTTGCAAGCCATGCCACGTTTGGACTGGGACATAAGTTTGCTTTCTCATGTGATTGGCTATATCCTCTACATCATACCTTCTACGAGGCCATGAAGGCAGAATTTGTTGTTCCCCACGCATCGCAGAATTTGTTCATCGAACTAGCTGGAGCTGTGGCATCCAGCCTCCATGTCTCAGACTGTCTCTTTTGTGGAGGAACTCAAATGGGAGACCAGTGGCCTTGGGAAGCACAAGAACTGAATTATTCTGTACCATATAACCAAACTGATGTGCATAACACTACCAATGAATGGGTCCTCGCCCACTCCATAGTGGGTAAACTATGTTTTGTACGAGCAGGACCACAATTGAATGCACCTGTGGGACAGTTGGTCTGTTTGAACCAGAAATATTACAATGCCTCCACTGGACAGACTTCTTGGTGGTCAATTGCCAATACTCCAGAACCGTCTAACCCACTGATCATCTTTCCTTATTTGGCCAGGATATGGACAAATCTGGCTACGCACAGCACTTGGCAAGCTCCACCTGGACTATATTGGATATGTGGCACCCGAGCATATGCTAAACTCCCTGCCAAATGGGGAGGAGCGTGTGTTCTCGGAACAATACGGCCATCTTTCTTTCTTCTGCCCCTTTCCCACGAAGAACAATTGGGGTTTCCTGTATATAAAAGTCGACAGAAACGAGAAGCTCTGAGAATCGGCCAATGGGACAAGTGGGATGCAACCTCTGAAGAATGGCCGCCAGAGAGAATTGTTTCTTACTATGGACCTGCTACCTGGGCGCAAGATGGTTTTTGGGGCTACCGCACCTCTATATATATGTTAGACCGTATTATACATTTGCAAGCTGTTGTTGAAATTATAACCAATGAAACTAGTAGAGCATTAACCTTGTTAGCTAAACAAGCCACACAGATGCGTACAGCCATTTACCAGAACCGCTTAGCTTTAGATTATCTGCTTGCAGCTGAAGGAGGAGTATGTGGCAAGCTGAATTTAACTAACTGCTGCTTGCAAACGTATAATACGGTCTAACATATATATAGGGGGGGGGGGCCTTCTCAGTTCTGGTGGGAAAAGCTTCCACCCATCTAGAAAAAGTACAAACTAGGACTAGCAAGTAGCGATATCCATTTGCTCGTGGCATTTCTGCAAAGTCTATTTGGATATTTCCCATGGGGGTAACTCCTACTGACTGAACTCTTGGGGGTGGTACAGGACCTTGCCAGGCGTTGTTCTTGGCACAAGTCACACATCTTCGGGCTACTGAGGTGGTCAAAGGTCCCAGCAAGGAGATATAGAAATATGGCTTCAGAGCATCTGCCATCTTTGTTTTTCCATAGTGTGTGGCTTGATGAAAGGCTTGAACAAAGGCAGGGCCTAGGGCTTCAGGAATCACGGTCATACCAGGGATTGAGCTCCCTTCAGGCGGTGGCAACACTATCCATCCAGTTTCTGATAATTGCCCCCCTCCTTTTGACAGTAATGGTTCATCTCCATTCTGGTATATCTGGGTGTCCACGCACTAAGAGGTACTGGAAATATGGCTGCTTGTATTGTGACATTTGGGGTGATAATTTGTCCTGCAATGGCTGCTTCTTGGGCTGAGGCATCAGCGAATCTGTTTCCTCGGGACACCTCTCCATCTCCAGTTTGATGGCCTCGGCAATGCATTACAGCAACGTGTTTGGGGGCCCATACTGCTTCCAACAAAGTCAATATTTCTGGGCCATACTTGACAGACTTGCCTCCTGAGGTGATCAATCCACGTTCTTTGTACAAGGCCCCATGAGCATGTAATGTTGTAAAAGTATATTTAGAGTCTGTATATACATTCAGGCTGATTCCTGCTCCAATTCTGAGTGTACGTGTGAGAGCTATCAATTCAGCCTTCTGTGCTGAGGTTCCTGGGGCTAGGGCTGACGATTCTACTACCATGTCCAGAGTCACCAATGCATAACCAGCACATCGCTATCCTTTAATTATGAGGCTACTCCCATCCACGAAGAAAGTTTTGCCTGGATGGCTCAGGGGAACATCAGTTAAATCTGGGCGACTTGAATATACAGTGTCCATTACTTCCAAGCAATCATGGTCAGGAGGACCTGGACCGGTTGGCAATAGGGTAGCTGGGTTCAGAGTTTGGCTGACACTCAATTGCAATCGCGGATTCTCACATAGCATACTTTGATATTTCAACATTTGGGCGTTAGTGAGCCAATGGTTTCCTTTGTGTTCCATCAGGGTTAGAACAGAGTGTGGTACTGTGACTTGAAGATTTTGTCCTAAGGTGAGCTTGTCAGCTTCGCTCACTAAGAGGGCTGTGGCTGCTACAGCTCTCAGGCAAGGTGGCCAACCTTTGGCAACAGGATCTAATTGTTTTGACAGGTAGGCCACAGGTCGCTGCCAGGACCCAAGAGGCTGGGTCAAGACTCCCAATGCGTTTCCGCTTGACTCATGGACATATAGACGAAAGGGTTTTTGCACATCCGGTAGGCCCAAGGCTGGGGATGACATCAATGCTGTTTTCAATGATTTGAATGCTTTATCTTGTTCTGGGCCCCATTCCAGGGGGGATTGTTCAACTCCCTGGGTGACTTGGTACAAGGGTTTTGCCATGAGCGCAAAATTTGGTATCCATATTCGGCAATAGCCTGCCGCTCCCAAGAAAGCTCGCACCTGTTTTCTGGTAGTGGGGGTTGGGATGCGGCATACTGCTTCCTTTCGCTCGAGTCCTAATTTCCGGGTTCCTTTTGACAAATGGAGGTGGTTGCTCGAGTGGAGGCACCTTGGCTGGAGGTACGCTCACTACCTCCGGCTCTACCCGGGGTACTCGGGGTGGAGCTGACGGGACTAGAGTATACAGAAAGGCGGGTGGATACCTTGGGATCTCTGGAGACTCTTGGGCCACATAAATAGGGGGCTTCTCTTTCTTGGCAGGGACTCTCGTGGCAGTTGCTAACATAATTTTACTCTGTCCCTCATAGCAACGCTTCATCCAAGAGGGCTGTTTCTCACAGATACTTAACCAGGAATCTATATAGGAAAACTGTTCAGGACTATAGCTGCGCACTACCTTGTGCACACGGGACACAGTTTGGATATCAAAAGTACCTTCTGGTGGCCACCCGGCATCCAGCGCCGGCCACACCCTACTACACAGTATCTCTAAGCGGTTCGCTGACATTTTCATCCCAAAATCACCACTAAAACCTTTCTTAAAGTTCGTGATCATACAGTTCAGCGGAGTTTGTATGGACTCCGCCCCTCCCATTATAACGTATAACGTACGAGACAGCAAACAGAAAGGGTAGGTAGGATAGCTACGGGTAAGGGGTCCGCGTAGCCCACAAAACAATGAGGGGGACAAACACCAATCGCTTCCTCCTGTTCGCGACCTGAACACGGTCGCCCGGTCAGGAACTGCGCTACTTAGGAGTCCGCTCTCGCTTGGCCTGTATTGCAAGACCTCTCAATCACACATCACACAACCAAACATGTTAGCATTTCCCAATTCCAAATTCCCAGGCTAACTGACTGAACCTAAATTACCAAACCAAAAGGGTCGATGGCTTCGCCCTGCGCATACTCCTGCAGGGGTACTGGGATCGCCCTGGAAGTTGATCAGACTTCCTTTACCTGTTACTGTACCAAATCAGTCTCAAGACTTTTCCAAAGCTAACTGACTAAGAACCAGAAAAATCAATACTCACCGGATCCGGTAGCTAATGCGCTGCGCAACCAGTTCCACCTTGGGTTGAATCCTGGACTCCCCTGGGTTCGAGGTGTTGGCCAGCCGGACCCAGCAGGCCGCCGAGGCAGGGCGGCACCCTCCGATGCAAGGGATCGGTCGGCGCCTGGGATCCTCTCCACGTCGGTCGGCTGCGGTTCCAGCCGGACCAAACCTGGAGGCAGTAATACGTGGTAGTATTACTTGCGTACCATTCGCGTATTACGCCTTCCCGGCCAATGCACCAAGAAAATGTAATAGCGAAGTGTCCGCAACCAATAAAACCAGGAGTCTATTGACTAGAATTCAAACCAGTTTAATGTGCACAGACTCAGACAATGATTACAAGCAAAATGGCTGAGCCCTGAACTAAGTTAGACAACAGCATATATACCTTTCTTCCCCAATCTAATACAGGTCAACCTCCTCATTGGTCTTGGTGGCCCAGCTACTTTCATCCAATAGCCATCTGTGACTGGGCTTACCCCCGTGTTCCCCCGTGCAAATCTCTCTAGCCAGGGCTCAAAGCTTTAGACATAATATATTCTGCTGAATTTTCAGTCTGCTTCTCTCTACAAGGTCAGTGTATTAGCAAGGATACAGCGTGCAAGCAATAATACTGAAAAGACATCTGTGCTTCAACCATAACAAAAACAGTGGAAAAGTTTTACGTTCTTATCAGAAGACATTCTTATCAAGGCAGAGCAAAGCTGTTTCTCCACTTCAGCTACTGGCATTTCTGTAATATTCCAAAGTCAGTTATAATACTCTAAAGTGTGGGGGGGGGGGGGGGGGAAGACTCAAGCAGAGCTGACAGGCAGAGACAGGCCTCTGCCACGATTTTACTTTTACAAGATGAATTAGGCCATCGCCTATCACAAAACCACTCCATGGCGTGGAACAAGAAACCCCATTCTGCTCTTTCAAAAGCTTTTTTTGCATCTATAGACAGGGCAGCCAGAGGGGGCTTCTCCCATTGAGCTGGGATTATAATATCCATGAGTATTTATTTAATTAATTAATTTATTTATTCATTTACTGTCTTTTTTATACCACACTTTTTAGAATCAGTGCGGTTTACATACAACAAAATTTGTGCAGTGCAGGCAGGCCTACACTGGACTTACAATAAACGTGAATTCAACAGGGTAACTATGGACAGGCAAGCTTGCTGTTATAGGTTACGTGGTCAACTAACAACTATTTACAGGTTGGTTCAACTATATACAAATTGACAGGTCAGAGTATGGTTACATGCAACCTGTCGAGGGTATCAAGATCCAGAGGGCGGGGGTGCAGTCATGAAGGATGGGCGTGCTGGGGATGGCACCCTGGATCCTGAGTGTGACTGACTGTGAGATGACATCTGCATCGGTATAGTGCTGGAGGAAAAGGTAGTACTTCAATGCCTTCCTAAACTGGGCAAGGTCGGTGATGGCACAGATGGCAGGTGGAAGGGCGTTCCAGGATGTGGGGGCATATAGCGCGAAGGCTCAATTTCTAGTTCACTGTGAACATTTCATAATCGCTTTCGGGAGTACCAGAATGTTGGCGGCGGCTGATCTCCTAGCTCTCTTGAGTGGGGGGGGGGGGCTGGATGAGGTCCATGAGGGAGGTGGAGGAGCACTTGTTGATGGCTTTGAAGGTCATCAGTAGGACTTTAAAGGAGAGTCTGCAGTGGACTGGCAACCAGTGCAGCTGTTTCAATATTGGGGTTATGTGATCTCCAGAAACAAGCAGGAATGTAGTCTTCACATATGGGTATCGTCGGTACCGACAGAGCCTGTGTGGGAACGCTCCCCAGCATCCAATTAGAAAGCTTTTGGGAGCATCCCACAGCGCCTGCGTGCTGCCTTCCCGCCTTTCCCAAATGCCTCTCTCCAGTTCTTCGTTTTCCACGGAGCCAGCAGGTCGTTGTTCCTGTCACCGCAGAAAATGTTTCCTTATTACTTTCTTTTTTTGTGGTCGCGTCTGCCTTCCTCGACGCTTTACTGGTACCGCCGGTTTTTCTTCCTTTATTTCTGTTCTTTAAAAAAAACCAAAACGTAGTACTTTTTCCCATTTTTCCCAGGTGCACGTGCCATTTTGGGCCTTAGGCCCAAAAGTTTTCCTACAATGGAGAAACCTGCTTCGGGTTTCAAAAAGTGCACCAAGTGTGGCGGTACCATCTCCGTCACCAACAACCATGAATGGTGTCAAAAATGTTTATGTCCTGACCACTCCATCATGGATTGTATGTCCTGTGCCATGATGTCCAAAAGAGGTCAGCAGAACCAAGCTGCTAAGCTAAGTACCCTGTTTCCCTCTGATGCAGCTTCGGTGGCATCGACGTTTTCCAGGGCTTCCTCTTCCTCCCGTGGATCTCAGGTAACTAAACATAAGTCCAGCCAGTCCTCAAAAGGTAGATCTCCTTGTAAGCATCGAGATGCCTCTGGCGTTGTCCTTGAGGATTCTGCACCGGCAAAATTGCCCCGGCGGGAGGCTTCGGCTTCCAAAGCATTATCGGGACTCCAGGATGTTCTTGAGGCCTCGACCTTGGCAGAATTACTGGTGCCATGCTCTGGGGTACCGGCTGTCTTCTCCGGTACCGACATCCAGGCATCGGCAGCGTCGACCGACCAGAGGTTCCTGGCTATTGAACGCAGTCTGGTGGCTCTCCTTGCGGCATCGACACCCTCGGAACCACGTCAGACAGTTCAACCGGTATCGGCACCGGTATCGGTACCGGTACCGATAGCATCGACATCGGTGTCCGCATTGCCGGCACCCAGTCACCCGATGCCCTCTGGTACCGATACACTGGTACCGATTCCCCCCAGTACCGACTTCGGTCGGTACGGGTATCGGGCTGTACAAGAGCATCCGGACAGAAGGTACTTTGTGTCCTCAGAGGAATCTGAGGATTCTGATAGTTCTGTCGATACCGGAGCACTTCTTCCAGAGGAGCCCTCCTCCCCTAAACGCAGGATGTCTCCTCAAGAGGATATCTCCTTCCAGGATTTTATCAGGGAGGTAGCTCGGGGTCTCTCCATTACTGTGGCTCCTGAAACAGAGCCCAGAGTGAAGGAGCTGGAAATTTTACAATATCCCAAAGCTCCTAAGGAGGCAGCTACTTTGCCCATCCATGAGATCTTGCGTGATCTCATCCTAAGAATGTAGGAGACCCTTCTTACCACCTCCCCTCATTCTCGTAGACTTGACACTATGTATCGAGTCCTTCCTTGTCCTGGTTTCCAGAAAACTCAGCTCCCTCACCACTCTATTGTAGTGGAATCAGCTATGAGAAGGATCAGGAGTGCAAAGAGGCATGCCTCTAATCCCCCAGGACGTGAGTGCAGAACTTTGGATGCTTTTGGACGTCGTACTTTCCAAGCTTCCATGCTTTCTGCCAGGATCAGTTCCTATATTTTATATATGGGGATGTTCCTGAAGGAAATCAGGAGATTTAGAGATTTTGAGTCCTCTTATTCCTGAGGATAGAAGACAGGATTTTCTCACATTGGTCAAACATGCCCAGGATGTTTCCAAATTTGTCAACTGTGCAGCTTTTGACTGTTTTGAGTGCATAAGCAGAATCTCTGCCATTGCCATAGGTGCACGTAGAATTGCCTGGCTCCAGGCATCCGATTTGAAGCTCTGGGTACAAGACAAACTGGGCAATATTCCTTGTACTGGTGAGAACCTGTTTGGCAAAGACTGGCAGGAAAAAGCCAATGAGTTGGATGCTGACAACTCCACCTTGGACATATTATCCAAGGCCACAGCTGATCCTGCAAGAAAGAAATCTTTCAAAAAAACTCTCTTTTCCAAAAAGAAAAGGTTTTATCCTGCTTATTCCCAGCAGGGACGTTCTGCAGGTCAGCTTGTCCGGAAAGGTCAGCAACCACCTAAACAAAGAAAAGCAAAGACTGCTAAGCCTCAACCGTCCCAGCAGTCTCAGCCTCCACAAGGCCTTTGACTTTCAGCTAGAGAACTTAGCCTTCCTGGCCCTCACTGGACCAGAGCCTTCCACCATTCCAGGAAGGTTGTGTGGGGGCAGATAACAGCAGAGCATTGGATACTCTCTATCAGAAAAGAGGGGTACAAGCTTCATTTTTCGAGCATGCCCCCTCCCACAATGATAAGGCAGTTCAATTCTCAGACCTCTCTCATCAACCTGTTAGATCAGGAGGTCACTATGCTTCTTGCCCAAGGGGCAATAGAAGAAGTACCCATCCATCAGCAGGGTACAGGGTTTTACTTCCCCATTTCTTATCCCAAAGAAAACAGGGGGATACAGACCTATCTTGGATCTCAGAGAATTGAACAAATTCCTGTTCAAAGAGAAATTCAAAATGATTTCTCTGGGAACTCTGCTGCCATACCTTCAGAGTCAGGATTGGCTTTGTTCTCTAGATCTCAAGGATGCGTACACTCATGTTCTCATCCATCCAACTCACACAAGATTCCTTCGGTTCCTTTTTCAAGGAAAGCACTACCAATACAGGGTGCTTCCTTTTGGCCTGGCCTCAGCACCAAGGGTGTTCACGAAATGCATGGCTGTGGTAGCAGCATTTCTCCGCACTCTAGGGATATTCGTCTTCCCCTACTTAGACGACTGGCTCATTCGAGCCCCAACAGAGTCAGAGGCCAGGACTTCTCTATCCTGCACAATGCGTATCCTTCAGTATTTGGGTCTGGTAATAAACATCCCAAAATCCAGTCTAACTCCCACTCAGTCTTTAGAGTTCATAGGAGCTTTGCTGGATACCAGAAAGGCAAGGGCCTATCTCCCCCAGGCCCGTTGCCTTCGCATGGTGCAGTTAGCTTCTCAAGCAGTGCTAAAGCCTCATCTCACTGCCCGAGAAATGCTACAACTACTAGGCCACATGGCATCTTCCGTGCATGTGGTTCCCTATGCTCGCCTCCATATGAGGGCAGCCCGGTGGACTTTATATACTCAATGGATCCAGGCATCAGGTTGTTTGTTAGACAAAATAGCAAACACAAGTCGCCTCATTTTGTCCCTCCAATGGTGGAAGTCCACTCAAAACCTGTTGCTGGGGTCCCCTTTTCAACAACCCTTACCCCAGGCAACTCTCGCAACAGATGCTTCTCCGATGGGTTGGGGAGCTCATCTGCAAGACCTCTCCACCCAAGGCACCTGGACTCCACAGGAGACTCATCTACATATCAACCTCTTGGAGCTCAGAGCAATCTTCCTTGCTCTTCGAGTGTTCCACACCCTGCTCAGCTACAGGACAGTCCTCATTCATACGGGCAATCAAGTAGCCATGTTCTACGTGAACATGCAGGTGGGAACAGACTCTCTGTCGCTTTGCAACAAAGCTTTGCGACTATGGGCCCTCGCCAGAGAGCATCAGATTCATCTCCTGGCAGTGTATCTTCCAGGCATACAAAACTCTTGGGCAGACAGAAACAGTCGAGTTCTGCTTCCACACGAGTGGTCTCGGCATGAACACCAGGTGGCCAAGACTTTTCAAATTTGGGGAACCCCGGACATACACCTCTTTGCAAGTCCGTGGAATGCCAAACCTCCTCGGTTCTGTTCCAGAATTCTGGCTCAAGGGGCTCAGGCCAGGGATGCTTTCCTCCTTTACTGGGGTCAAGACTTCCTGTATGCCTTTCCACCCATTCCCCTAATTCCCAAAACCCTGTTCAAGCTTCAGAGAGACAGAGGCCATATGATTCTCATAGCTCCACATTGGCCACGGCAAGTGTGGTACCCTTTGCTTCTACATCTCTCTCAAGCTCCCTCCCTGGAGTTAGGGTCTTCTCCAGATCTCCTATCTCAGGAGGACAGAATTTTATGGCATCCCAATCCCCAATCTCTACATCTCAGGGCTTGGTTGCTGAAGGCCTAGATCTCCATGATCTTAACCTCCCTCAGCAAATAAAGGATATCCTTTATGCTTCCAGGAAGCCTTCCACAAGATGCTCTTATGCTTTCAAGTGGAAAAGGTTTACCATATGGTGTTCGCAGAAGGGTCTTCACCCCATTGCCATACCTCTGGAATCATTACTGGAGTATCTCCTTCATTTATCCAATGCAGGACTTAAGACTAACCCAGTGAGGGTCCATTTGAGTGCTATTGCAGCTTCCTTTAAGCCCCTAAATGAACAACCTATTTCCTCCCATCCTCTTATAGCAAGATTTATGAGAGGCCTTCTGCTGACTAAGCCTCCCATTAAGCCACCACCTGTGGCATGGTACTTAAATTTGGTTCTTGGTCAGCTCATAAAGCCACCTTTCGAACCCTTAGCTACTACCTCCTTGAAATTCCTTTTTTGGAAGGTTATCTTTCTCATTGCAATCACATCAGCACGTCGCATCAGTGAGTTGCAAGCACTAGTGGCTGATCCTCCTTATACAAGGTTCCATCATGACCAGGTAGTCCTTAGGACTCATCCACACTTTATGCCAAAGGTGGTCTCGCCTTTTTATCTAAACCAAGCAGTCTACCTACCTGTGTTCTTTCCAAGGCCTCATGCATCAAATGCAGAAAGGAACCTTCATACTTTGCGCTGTAAAAGAGCTTTAGCTTTTTACTTACAAAGAACACAGCAACATAGAAAGTCCTCTCAACTCTTTGTTGCTTTTGATCCTTCTCATTTGGGACTTCCATTCTCCAAGAGAACACTATCTAACTGGATTGCTCAGTGTATTTCCTTTGCCTATCAGAGTAAGAATCTTCCTCTGGAGGGCCATGTCACAGCTCACAATGTGAGAGCCATGGCAGCTTCAATGGCTCATCTGCACTCTGTGTCTATCGACGACATCTGTCGAGCAGCCACCTGGGCCGCCGTTCATACCTTCACAGCCCATTACTGCTTGGACAAGGACTCCCGCCGGGATGCCTTGTTTTTTCAGGCTGTTCTTCAACACCTGTTCCATACCTAATCAACTCCTACCTGCCATCCCTGGTTGGATGCCAGAGATCCATGAGGAGAAGTGGAGCCCTGGTTCAGGGACACACAACTTCTGGGGTCTCTCCCTGGCATCTAAAGCTAGGGAGTCCCCATATGTGAAGACTACATTCCTGCTTGTTCCTGGAGATAGCATAGTTACTCACCTGTAACAGGTGATCTCCGGGAACAGCAGGAATTTAGTCTTCACAACCCACCCACCTCCCCTAGGAGTTGTATCTCTCTATCTATCTCTTTCCCTTTCCCTCTCTCTCTCTTTCTCTCAGCTTTAAAACTCAACTGGAGAGAGACAGTTGGGAAAGGCAGGAACGTAGCACGCAGGCGCTGTGGGATGCTCCCAAAAGCTTTCTAATTGGACGCTGGGGAGCGTTCCCGCACAGGCTCTGTCGGTACCGACGATACCCATACGTGAAGACTAAATTCCTGCTGTTCCCGGAGATCACCTGTTACAGGTGAGTAACTATACTTTCTCTTCTGGAGGCTCTGTGCAGAATTCTGGCGGTTGCATTCATTGCAAGCTGCAGAGGATTGAGTGTGTTCTTTGGGAGACCGTGTAGTATTGCGTTAGCGTAATCAAAGTGTGGGATTACTAAGGCTTGGTAGACTGTCCGAAAGTCATCTGGCTCAAGCAGCTGTCGCAAATGCCGGAGCGTCCGAATTTTGTGGTAGTCTCACATTATCTTAAGAAGCCAATCTTTCATTGAACAACTTGATGATCAGTTTGAATTATACTACCCAAAACTTCACCTTTTTCAAAAGTGAGGACTTTATTGAATGCTGACTGTAAATTATATGCTAGTGAAATGGGGCGGTAGTTCTGAACCTTACTATCATTTCTGCCAGGCTTGGGAAGATCTGTAATAGTAGCTTCACTAAACCCTACATCACTGTTGCCCAGTGATATATATGATGCAAATAAGCCTAACAAGGAAGGGGTCAAGTCTAGGAAATGTTGTCCATAAAATTCCACCGAGTACCTATCAGGTCCAGGTGCCTTGTGTGAAAGCATGGACTTCAAAGCTGGCTCTGTTTCAGAAAGAATAGGCAGTTTTTCCAGGCAGATCCAGTCATTCTCAGAGAGCTTCGGGTGTGGTATCCCAGAGAGAAACTCTTCATAATTAAGGCTTAACTGAGGGCATTCAGAAGTGTAAAGTGTTTAGTATGACCAATAAATTTAGAGAGGTTTACCAATGTCTGATAAAGCTATGTGGGATTCAGGATCTCTAAGAAGTGTTATACTGTATGTCTTTTCACATTATCAAATTGCAACTTTTTGGTTAATTTCCCTGCACATGTAATAAGATGATTTATTCAGAAAAACCTCATGTGCTGGCATGTGACTTGTAAGACTATGGTACTCCAACTTCATCTTCTGGAATCAATGAAATCCAGCATCAGAGGGGGTGCTTAAATAACATTTTTCATTCTCTAGAATATTTTGTTCCAGGGAATCTATTTCCCTCATTTACATAAGCCTGGTATGCTATAATGACCCCCGGAGGTAAATCTTGCATGTCCTCCATACCATAGACAAAGGCATGTCTTCTGTTAAATTCTTCTGAAAAAAATCTAAGAGTCCTTAATTTTAGTCTGTAATTTAAGGTCTTCTAATAGAGAATTATTAAATCTCCATATAGTAGATTTTGTTTGGGCAGTCCATAAATGAACATCACAAGAAACCGCAGAGTGATATGAAATTACTCAGGGGAGGATAGATGCATCAACCACTTCAGTCATCATCATTTTAGAAATAAAAATATAATCTAGATGGGAATAAGACTGATGTGGGAAAGGAAAAAAAAGTAAATTCCCTGCCTGTGGGATTCAGAATTCTCCTAGGGTCCACAATGTCCATAATGAGAGTTTTGAGAGTATATTGAGATTTAGATGTACTGGCTATTGCACAGGAGTGCAAGTCCTGGATGAGATTAAAATCCCCTGCTAGTGCAATAGGCATGGAGCTATGTTCAATAGACATGGAGCTATGAGCAGAGAAAAAGTCAGGATCATCCATATTTGTTGCATAATGGTTACAGAGAAACATCTGTTGATTCTGCCATTCTAATACTACCCATACCCAATGACCAAAAAACCATACTGGTAATCACAGACAGAATAGGTTATGGAGGACTTGAGCAATAATGCAACACTGTTCTTCTTCTTGGAGGCCAAAGCAAAAAACCCATATAACCACAATACCTAAGCATCACACTCTCAGCCATATTCAAATGGGTTTCCTGCAATAAAGCTATATCTACAGATTGCTTTTTAAGATAATTAGGTCGGGGGTTCAAATCCCACTAGAGGACAGCAACCTTGGGCCGGAAGGACTGGGGTTTCTAGTCCCACAGGTGCTCCTTGTGGTCTTGGGCAAGCCACTTAACCCCCCATAACCCATGTTCCCTGTAAAATAGTTATCTCCAATTATAATGCCCTGTTCAATGTAATTTCAGTTTGTTCAATGTAAACCGCACTGATGCAGAATAGCGCGGTATATAAGAGAATGTAAATAAATAAAATAAATAAAATTTAGGATGTACTTCCTCTTAATGGGGTGAGAGATACCATTCACATTTAAGGCCATCACACCTAAAATGTGAATATTACTCTGCCAATTCCTGTTAGACAAGTCTACCATGTCTAACTGAAACTTCTTGATCACCTTTATGTTGTCTTTTGTCTGACGCATGTCCTTCTCAATATGGGTTACACAGAGCTCAGAATTACTCAATTTTTGCATTAGAAGTATGAATTTTAGAAGAAAGATTCATAAGCTCTGCTTTAATATCTTGTATAGTTACTAACTGGGTCTCTATGAGATCTCATAGGCTCCAAATGTCCCCTAAGAGCATGTTATCAGAGTCCCCAGAAGGCTTGTTCAACGCCATTTTCTCCAGCATTAAGGCCTGAGTTTACCATGAACTGGTGATCCGCTTTAGAGGGTTTAGACCAAGCTGTGAGTAGCTGACACCTACTCTCAAAAAACAAAAAGAATCTAAATCCCCAGATCCCCAGAATCTAATGATCCCCAGAGTACCATGGATGGATGAAAATTATTCAGCTGAGCTGCGGAGCTCCTCAGTTAAGCTGCCATCTTGTTACTGGGCATTTTGTCATTGTTTCTAACCGGATACTTAGAAGCAATGATATTCTCCAGGACCAATCAGGAAGTCAGTCCTCACATATGAGTGACGTTGGTGCCGACGGAGCCCCTGTGCAGAGCATTTCCCCAGCTTTCAAGGAAAGCCTTTGGGAATGCAGTGCGCATGCGCGGTCCCCTTCCCGCCCAAGGGTGCCATCTTGCTCAGTCTTTCTTTTTCCATGAAGCCCAATGGACGTGAGTTCGTGTCACCCAGGAAAAGTCGATTTTTTTTGGCTTTTTCTGATCCAGTTCGATGCCGGTTCCCCTTCCCGCCTGGGCTTGGTACACCGGTATCGAGTCCGGAGTTTTGATTTTCGTTTTTTGTCCTTCGTGACTAGCGTTCACGCTCTTTTTGTGTTTTCACTGGCAGCCCGGTCTTTTGACATTGCAGGGGCTCTTTTTCCCCCGATAGCTGCCAGCGGGTTCAAAAATTGTGATCGGTACAAGAAACTTATGTCTCTCACCGACACAAATGACTGCTGCCTCCGTTGCCTCGGGCCCGACCATGACCTGCTGACCTGTGGCCTGTGCGGCAAAATGTCGTCGAAGGCACTTCGGAGCAGTCAGCATCAATGTGAGAGAATTTTCTCAGAGTCCGCGTTCGGCCGGGCCCGGACTTCGTCAGAGGCCTCGACATCTCGAGAGTCTGACCCCGAGCACCATTGGGCTTCCTCTGAAAGGGAGTCTCCCACCTGGGAGCATAGAAGGAAGAAGAAGCTCGCGAGAGTGGAGTCGGTGGAGGCTCCTGGATCCTCGAGGGCCAGGTCGCGTAGCCCTGACCGCCGCCCCGGGCTCTCGGAGTCGGAGAGGCCGTCCAAGTTACCTTGCATGGAGCCGGAGTCCCCGAGTCATGTAAGTGCTGTTGTCCTCGTGGACTCTCCTCCAGGAGAGCCGACGTCGAGCCCGACGCCATCAGGGCCCGAGTCGGGTGCTGCTGAGTCTCCTGAGCTTAGTCTCAGGTTGACGGCCTTAGAGAGCAGCTTGGCTGCCTTCATGGAACAGCAGCAGGTGCTGATCGCCGGTCTGACCGGTGCATCTGCCCCGACCACTGGGACCTCGACGTCCAAGTCGACCCCGGAGACCGAGCCGATCTTCAAGTCAATGAAGTCTCGAGTTGATCCTTGGCCAAGGTCCCCCTCTACCTACTGTGCGGGGCCGAGGTCGTCGACGCCAATACCCTCGGCATCGGGGCGGGTGGCACCGAGACCCACATGGCCGGAGCCGCTCGATTCCTCCTCGGAGGAGTTGGCATGGAGATGGAGGACGAGGAGTCCCCGGACACCTTCCGGACCCGGTGCGTCCCTTCGGACTCCCCAGAGTCCGAGCCTCAGAGACGGTCCCCTCCGGAGGATACCCAGTTCTCGGACTTCGTGAGGGACATGGCCAAAGCCTTGGCCTTCCCTGCAGATGCCGAGGAGGAGCCTCGAGCCGAGGAGCTCGATGCCCTCCAGTATGACTTTCCTCCAAAGGAAGCCTTTACTGTACCGGTTCCTCTGATGCTGGAACGGCTGCTTTTCCGTATGTGGGAGGCACTGGCCTCGGTGCCGGTTCTTAGCAAACGGGTCGATTCCATTTATTGAGTCCGTAAGAGCCCTGGGTTCCAAAAGGCGCAGCTACCGCACAACTCCATGGTTGTGGAATCGGCCATGCATCGCCTGAAGAGTCAGAAGATGCACTCCTCAGTGCCCCCCGGCCGGGAGGCCCGGAACCTTGATGCCTTCGGTAGAAAGTGCTTCCAGGGTTCTATGCTATCTTGCCGTGTCCAGACCTACCAGCTGTACATGAGCATGTACCTGCGAGACCTGGCAAAGGAGATTGCCGGGTTCTTTGCTGGCCTCTCCGAGGAACCTTTGCAGAGGTTCAAGGCTTTGTCAACAGGAATCCGAGAGTGCTCGAAGTTTTTCTCCCGAGCAGCCTATGATGGCTTTGAGGCTTCGGCCCGGGTAGCTGCAGCTGGCATCAGTGCATGCCGTCAGGCCTGGCTACAGTCATCAGACTTGGAGTCATGGATACAGGACAAGTTGGTCGATGTCCCCTGCCAAGGTGAAAACCTTTTCGGTAAGCCCATGACTGAAAAGGCTGCAGAAATCGAGACTGAGACTCTCACCAGGACAAGGCTGTCCAGGAAGACTTCTGCCCCTTCTCAAAAAAAGAAGGGCTCGGGAAAGAAGCCCTTTATCTCCAGGAACAAGCAGGAATGTAGTCCTCACATATAGGAATATAGTCCTCAGATATGGGTATCGTCGGTACCAAGGGAGCCTGCGCGGGAACGCTCCCCAACGTCCAATAGGAACACTTTTGGGAGCATCCCTCAGCACATGCGCGCTGCCTTCCCACCTTTCCAACTGTCCCTCTTCAGTTCTTCGTTTTCCACGGAGCCGACAGGATCTATTCCCTGTCACCACAGAAAATTCCGTCTTTAAATTTCTTTCTTGTGGTCGCGTTTGCCTACCGTACGATGCCTACCGGTACCGCCGGCTCTTTTCTTTTCTTTTCATATTAAAAAAAAAAACAACTTAAACTTAGACTGTTTCTTTTCAGAAACTTTCCTCTTTGGTGCTAGGTGCCATTTTGGGAATTAGGCCGCATTTTCCTAAATTATGGAAAAGCCAACTAGTGGTTTTAAAAAATGTACTAAGTGTTGCGGCACCATTTCCGTCACTGACACCCATGATTGGTGTCTAAAATGTTTAGGACCTGATCATTCTCCAACTGAATGTCTCTCCTGCATGGGGATGACCAAAAGAGGAAGACAGAACCGGACCTCAAAGCTCGGTACCCTCTTTTCTTCAGATGCCACATCCATTGTATCGACATCGTCAAGGGCCTCTTCTTCCTCCCATGGATCTCAGGTAACTAAACATAAAAGCCGGTCCTCAAAGGGTTGCTCTCCTGCTAAGCATCGAGAGGCCATTGGCATTGCTCTTGAGGGAACCACACCGGCAAAACAGCCCTGGCGGGAGGCTTCGGCTTCCAAAGCATCAATGGGGCTTCAGGATGTTCTCGAGGCCTCAACCTCGCAAGAATTACCTGTGCCATGCTCGGGGGTTCCGGCCATTCTTACCGGTACCGACACCCAGGCATCGGCAGCGTCGATAGACCAGAGGTTTCTTGCTATCGAGCGCAGTATTGCAGCTCTTCTTTCAGCTGCGGTACCAGTGGTCCCAAGGGCACTGGTACCGACATTGACTCCGATGCTGGTACCGACACCGGTACCGACACCGACAATGCCGATACCGATGGTACCGGCCCCAGTGGGAACTCTTCCCATGCCATCTCTGGCTGGAATTGACAAAGCGGTACCGGGTCACCTCGGTACCGACTTCGATCGGTACCGAGATCATGCTTTGCAAGAGCATCGGGGTCAGGAATACTTTGATTCCTCCGATTCCGAAGACTCTGACAATTCTGCTGGCACTAGAGGGTTTCTCCTAGAAGATCCCTCTTCTCCCCAACACAGAATATCATCTCCAGAGGACATGTCATTTCAGGATTTCATCCGTGATATGGCCAAAGGTCTTTCAATCACAGTAGCTCCTGAAGAGGAACCCAGAGCAAAGGAATTGGAAATTCTCCAATATCCTAAAGCTCCTAAGGAGGTAGCCACTCTGCCTATCCATGAAATTCTGCATAGCTTGATGCTCAGAATGTGGGAGACACCTCTGTCTACTTCTCCTCACTCTAGGAGACTTGATACTATGTATCGAGTTCCCCCATGTCCCGGGTTTCAGAAAACTCAGCTGCCACACCATTCAATGATAGTGGAATCAGCCATGCATAGGATGAAAAGTGCAAAGAGGCATGCATCCAATCCTCCAGGTCGTGAATGCAGGACTCTGGATGCTTATGGGCGCAGAACTTTTCAAGCTTCCATGCTTTCAGCTAGGATCAGTTCATATATCCTGTATATGGGAATGTTCCTCAAAGAAGTCACAGGAGACTTGGAACTTATGAGCCCATTTTTCCCAGATGATAAGAGACAAGATTTTCTTGCTCTAGTTAAGCATGCTCAGGATGTCTCCAAGTTTGTCAATCGTGCAGCCTTTGACTGCTCCGAATGCATCAGCAGAACTTCTGCTATTGCCAATGGCGCACGACGGATTGCCTGGCTACAGGCATCAGACTTGGAGACTTGGGTACAGGACAAGTTAGGCAACATTCCTTGCACAGGGGAGAATCTCTTCAGCAAGAACTGGCAGGAAAAGGCTAACGAATTAGATGCTGACAATTCTACCTTAGATAGATTGTGAAAGTCTCCAGCCACTCCAGCCAAAAGGAAGCCTTATCAAAAACCCTCTTTTAACAAAAAGAGGTTTTATCCTTCCTATACCCAGCAGAGTCAGACTCCAGGTCAGCTTGCCCAAAAGGGACAAACTAGACAGCAAAAGAAACCAAAAGGCCCGAGAGCCCAACCAGCACTCCAGGTTCAGCCCCCTCAAGGGCTTTGGCTGCTTCCTAGAGAGCTTTGCCTTCCTGCCTCTGAGGGGTCCCCAACCCGCCAATATTCCAGGCAGGTTATGCCACTTTGTCAGCAGATGGCATCAGATAACAGCAGAAGATTGGACTTTGTCCATTGTAGGAGAGGGGTACAAACTTTATTTTCACAGCATACCTACCCCCTCCTACAATTCTAAAGCAATTCAATTCACAAACCTCTGCAGACAATCTGCTAGATCTCGAGATCTCCACACTTCTTGCCCCAGGGGCAATAGAGGAAGTACCCATTCTTCAACAGGGTGCAGGGTTCTACTCCCCCTATTTTCTTATTCCAAAGAAAACAGGAGGACACAGACCCATTCTAGACCTCAGAGAATTGAACAAATATCTGTTTCGAGAAAAATTCAAAATGATTTCTCTAGGAACTCTTCTGCCATACCTTCAAAGCCAGGACTGGCTTTGCTCTCTAGACTTAAAGGATGCATACACTCACATTCTCATCCATCCAGATCACAGGAAATTTTTCGTTTCCTTTTCAAAGGAAGACATTTCCAGTACAGGGCTCTTCCTTTTGGTCTGGCTTCAGCACCAGGGGTATTCACGAAATGCATGGTAGTAGTAGCTGCATTTCTACGAACCCTGGGGATTTTCGTCTTCCCTTACTTAGACAACTGGCTCATGCGAAACCTCCAATATTTGGGATTGGTAATGAATGTCCCGAAATCTCAACTAGTTCCTTCCCAATGCCTAGAATTCATAGGAGCCTGTCTGGCTTCCTGCTTGGTCCTGGAGAAAGAATAGTTACTCACCTGTACAGGTGTTCTCCAGGAGCAGCAGGAATCAGTCCTCATGATCCTCCTTCCTCCCCTGGAGTTGCAGTCATATACTTCATTTTGTTTTTTGCTGTTTTTTAGTTATGCCATCAGACTGAGCAAGATGGCACCCTTGGGTGGGAAGGGGACCGCGCATGTGCGCTGCATTCCCAAAGGCTTTCCTTGAAAGCTGGGGAAATGCTTGCCTGGGGGGCTCTGTTGGCGCCGACGTCACCCATATGTGAGGACTGATTCCTGCTGCTCCTGGAGAACACCTGTTACAGGTGAGTAACTACTCTAAATGTCTAGTCTTGAAGGACTAGAAAAAGGGACTGTTACTTCTGGAGAGAGATCTGCAATTGTGAGTATATACTTCTGGGAATTTTCTGAAAGGAATTCTTTCTGTTAAAGCTATTTAATCTGTGAACCCACTATTTTTTGTTAAATCAGTCAGGGCCTAGTAGCAGCAGTTTAAGTTTAAATTTAAAACACAGAAGAGAACTTTCTGGTTAAATTTAGAACCCAGCAGAGAGCTTGTAGTTTAAATTTCATAATAAGTTAGAGCCTAGCAGCAGCAAAGAGCTATAATTTAAAACAAATAAGAATATAGCTTACCTCAGCAGCACAGGACAGGGTACTGTGTAGCATCCCTCTTTTAATAAGTGTTATTTCCCTCCCTCCCTCCCCACACCCACCCACCCCTGGGATAATCGTAGATTTATAGGTACTTACACATCTTAAAAGACAGGAGGTGCTCTCAGTAGAAGCTTGTTACCCAAATCAGACATACACTAAGGACCTGAGATTAATTAAGCTTCAGGTGAACAAGGTATATTAAACGTATTAGGTACAGTTTTATTGGTATAAATATCCATAGCAACCCTTAGTAAGTAAAGAACTTAAAGATCTAAACAAAAACTTAAAACTAAGATGCAGACAGCAGTCCAGCAGCGGGATGGGGGTTTCCAGTCTTTTGCATTGAGTGTCACATGTATGATTTTCTCCCAGTTGGTGAGAGGTCTTACGTGTGCACTAGGTGCAAGGAACTCTTTGCTCTCAGGGAACGAGTCCATTCTTTAGAGGCTAGAGTAGCAGACTTGGAAAACATAAGAAAGACAGAGAGGTACATAGACGAGACCTACAGGGATATAGTTCTGAAGTCCCACCTCCAGTCTGGCAGTATCCCTGTTGCCATGGAGGAGAGAAGTCACGTGACAGGAGAGCATCACCCTGGTGTGGCAGGAAGTGATCCTGCAACTAGGACCTGTCCTCCAGGTGATGTAAAACCCTCTCGCACCGAGGATGTTTCTCCAGGGCCATGTGCCCATGAGAGAAGGGTTAGGACAGCCGTTATAGTTGGTGATTCAATCATTAGGCATGTAGATAGCTGGGTGGCTGGTGGACGTGAGGATCTCCTGGTAACATGCCTGCCTGGTGCGAAGGTAGCGGACCTCACGCGCCACCTAGATAAGGTCTTAGATAGTGCTGGGGAGGAGTCTGCTGTCTTGGTACATGTTGGTACCAATGACATAGGAAAATGTGGTAGGGAGGTTCTGGAGGCTAAATTTAGGCTTTTAGGTAGGAAGTTGAAATCCAGAACTTCCAGGGTAGCGTTCTCCGAAATGCTTCCCGTTCCACGTGCAGGACCCAAAAGGCAGGCAGAGCTCTGGAGTCTCATGCTTGGATGAGACAATGGTGCAGAGATGAGGGGTTTGGATTTGTTAGGAACTGGGGTACATTCTGGGGAAAGGAGGGGCTTTTCCGAAGGGATGGGCTTCACCTTTACCGGGATGGAACCAGGCTGCTGGCATTAACCTTTAAAAAGGAGATAGAGCAGCTTTTAAACTAGATAATAGGGGAAAGCCCACAGTCGCCCAAGAGCAGATGGTTCGGAAGAATGTATCCTTGAAGGATACTACCAAAAGCAGAGAGGTTCCAAAAAAGAGTAAAGTAGCCCAAATGCCCTCAAGTATGGAGCAGATAGAGCTTAAAGATCCCAAATTACCCATGTCTACCAATAGCCAAATTAATATGAATAAAATACTGTCTCTAAAATGCTTGTATGCAAATGCTAGAAGTCTAAAAAATAAGATGGGAGAGTTAGAATATATAGCATTAAATGAGAAGCTAGATGTGATTGGAATATCAGAGACATGGTGGAAGGAGGACAACCAGTGGGACACTGTGATACCTGGGTACAAACTATATCGTAATGATAGAGCTGATCAAATTGGTGGAGGGGTTGCGCTCTATGTTAGAGAGGGCATTGAGTCAGAAAGGATTAAAGTTTTGCAGGAAACAAAATTTGCTGTAGAATCTCTATGGATTGAAATTCCATATAAAAAGGGGAAGGCAATGGCGGTGGGGGTGTACTATCGACCGCCTGGCCAGAATGAACAAATGGATGATGAAATGCTCAAAGAAATCAAGGAAGCTAACAAACGTTACAGCGCGGTAATAATAATGGGCGATTTCAGTTACCCCGGTATCGACTGGGTCAGTGTCACGGCAGTACATGCTAGGGAGATAAAGTTCCTAGATGACATAAATGACTGCTTCTTGGAGCAGCTGGTTCATGAACCGACCAGAGGGGAAGCCATATTAGACCTAGTCCTTAGTGGAACACCAGATCTAGTGCAAGAGATAAGGGTGTTGGGGCCACTTGGCAATAGTGATCATAGCATGATCGCCTTTGATTTAATTAGTGGAGGAGGGATAGTAAGGAAATCCACAGTACTACCTTTTAACTTTGAAAGGGAGACTTTGATAAAATGAGGAAAATAGTTAAGAAAAAACTAAAAGGAGCAGTTGCAAAGGTTAAAGACTTACATCAAGCTTGGGTATTGAAAAATACTATCTTCGAAGCCCAGACCAGCTGTATTCCACGCTTTAAGAAAAGTGGAAGGAAGTCCAAAAAACTGCCAGCATGGTTTAAAGGTGAGGTCAGAGAGGCTGTTGTTGCCAAGAAAGCATCTTTCAGGAAATGGAAAAAAGAGCCAAATGATGAAACCTGGAAACAGCACAAGCACTGGCAGGTCAAATGCAAGGGATTGATAAAGAAGGCAAAGAGAGAATTTGAGAAGAAGCTTGCTGCGGAAGCAAAAACGCAAAATAAAGATTTTTTCAAGTACATTCGTAGCAAAAAACCTGTGAGAGAGTCAGTTGGACCATTAGATGATAGAGGAGTTAAAGGGGCACTAAGAGGCGACAAGGCGATAGCGGAGAGACTGAATGAATTCTTTGCTTCGGTCTTTACTGAGGAAGATGTAGGGATGTTACCCATGACTGAAGTGGTATTTAAAGGTGCGGATGAATTGAAGGAAATATCAATACATCGGGAAGATGTATTACAACTATTAGATAAACTGAAGAGTAGCAAATCACTTGGGCCGGATGGTATACATCCAAGGATGTTGAAAGAACTGAAATATGAGATTGCAGACCTACTATTAGTAATCTGTGAACTATCATTAAAATCATCTCTAATACCTGAAGATTGGCGGATCGCCAATGTAACACCAGTTTTTAAAAAAGGTTCAAGGGGTGATCGGGGAAACTACAGACCGGTGAGCTTCACGTCAGTACCAGGAAAAATGGTAGAAACCATCATAAAGAATAAAATTACTCAGCATGTAGATAGTCATGGCCTAATGGGAGACAGCCAACATGGCTTTAGACAAGGGAGATCTTGTCTTACTAATCTGTTATGTTTTTTTGAAAGTGTGAATAAACAGGTGGACAAAGGTGAGTCGGTTGATATAGTGTATCTGGACTTTCAGAAAGCCTTTGACAAGGTCCCTCATCAGAGACTTTTGGCAAAACTAAAGAGTCATGGGATAGGAGGCAGTGTATTACTGTGGATCAGTAACTGGTTAAAAGATAGAAAGCAGAGGGTTGGGCTAAATGGCCAATTTTCCCAATGGAGAAAGGTGAATAGTGGTGTACCTCAGGGATCTGTGCTGGGTCCGCTGCTTTTTGACATATTCATAAATGACCTGGAAAGTGGAATAACGAGTGAGGTTATCAAATTTGCAGATGACACAAAACTATTTAAAGTTGTTAAAACCCAAGAGGATTGTGGAAAATTGCAAGAGGATCTTGATAAATTGGAAGACTGGGCATCAAAATGGCAGATGAAATTTAATGTGGACAAGTGCAAAGTTATGCACCTAGGGAAGAACAACCCAAACTATGGTTACACGATGCAAGGTTCCACATTAGGAACCACCACCCAGGAAAAAGATTTAGGCGTCATTGTGGATAACATGTTAAAACCCTCGGCCCAGTGTGCAGAGGCAGCCAAGAGAGCAAATAGAATGCTAGGTATTATAAGGAAAGGTATGGAAAATAAAACAAAAGATATTATAATGCCTCTATACTGTTCCATGGTGAGACCGCACCTTGAATATTGTGTGCAATTCTGGTCGCCGTATCTTAAAAAGGATATAGCGTTATTAGAAAAGGTTCAGAGAAGAGCCACCAAAATGGTAAAGCAGATGGAAGAATACTCCTATGAAGAAAGGCTAAAAAGGTTAGGGCTCTTTAACCTGGAAAAGAGACGGCTGAGGGGAGATATGATAGAAGTCTATAAATTAATGAACGGAGTGGAACGGGTAAACGTAGATCGACAGTTTACGTTATCAGAATATAGAAAGACTAGGGGACATGCACTGAAGCTACAGGGTAAACTATTTAAGACTAATAAAAGAAAATATTTTTTCACTCAACGTGTAATCAAACTCTGGAATTTGTTACCGGAGGATGTAGTAAAGGCTGTTAGTGTAGCTGGGTTTAAAAAAGGTTTGGACAAGTTCCTGGAGGAAAGGTCCATAAACCATTATTAAGAAGGGACCCAGGATATCAATGCTTTACCTAGTACAAGCATTGCAGAACCTGTGTCTTTTGGGGAAACTGCTAGGTACGTATGACCTAGATTGGCCACTGTTGGAAACAGGATACTGGGCTTGATGGACCTTGGTCTGACCCAGTATGGCATATCTTATGTTGTTATGTTCTTATATGGCTCAACCACCACAACTTGAACATGAACTACAATGAAACAGACTCTTCACATTACCAGGAACAAAACTTGTACCCCACCATCAACCATAAAGATATCGCACAACAACATAACAGTGAAGCACAAAATAAAGTTCCTGGGAGTCACTGTGGACCAAAACCTCAACTTCCAATCGCACATTAGAAAAATGACAAAAACAGCATACTACAAGATGTAACTCAGGCAACAACTTCAAACCCCTATTCAACCAGAATGACTTCAGGACTGTCTGTCAAGCAACAATCACACCAATCCTAGACTATTGCAACCTAACTTACCAAGGACTATCTAAATGCCCCTTACAATCTTTGCAGATGGTCCAGAAGATGGCTGCCTGCATCATAACAGGAACCTCAAGACAAGAACACTTCACCCCCATCCTCAAATAACTGCACTGGCTCCCAATACATGCCGTAATCCAGGGGTTTTCATCCCAGTCCTCGGGGAACCCTAGACCAGTCAGGTTTTCAGGATTCCCAGAATGAATATGCCTGAGAAAGATTTGCATGTTCTGCCTTCATTGTATGCAAATCTATCTTATGCATATTCATTGTGGGAATCCTGAAAACCTGACTGGCCTAGGGTTCCCCGAGGACTGGGTTGAAAACCTATCCTCTAATTAAATACAAAATCATACTCACTACATTCAAAATCATATACCATACATCTGCCAACACACTCCAGTCGCTCATAAGAAGAGACCTGGAAGTAAGACCACGGAGAACCAGCTACAAAAAACACCTTTTAGTCCCTAATAGAAAATCAAGAAGTAAACAGACAACCTGCAGCAGGACATTCTCTATATCAGCACCAAAAATATGGAATTCATTACCAGAAGATCTCAAGGCAATTACAGACACAAGAGATTTCCACATGGAACTCAAAGCTTATCTATTCTCTGAACTTTATGGAAGTATCATGTAGCCCAGATTGTATCTTATAGACCATTAACATTGTTTCCTCCAGATCGTGTTGAAATCCAAGTTTGCTGCCCTAGTTATAAGTATTCCAAATTGCCCTTGACGTAATGTATTACTGGAATTGAGTTGTACTGTAAACTGCTTTGACTTAATGATAAAGCAGTATAAAATCCGTTAAATAAATGAAATAAAATAAAAACCATGCCCCTGTCTTTGAATTTTCAACAGCACTCTATGGATAGTGCTGCTTTAAACTTTTCCCAGTCTGGCATTATTCGGAGGGTACTGGGTAGAGTGAGGGTGAAGTATTAGCATTCGTACTACTACAACTACTTATCGTTTGTATAGCACTACAAGGTTTACACAGCACTGTACATAGACATGTAGGAGAGTCCCTACCTTATGAAGCTTACAGTCTAATCAAGACAGACAACTCAATAACTAGAGAGTAGGGTAGATCTAGGGAAATGATAAAGATGCAAATACTGTAGGTGGTGAGCAGGAGAATAAAAAATAAAAAACGTTTCCACAGCCTAGCTCCAGGAATGTCAGCCAAGAAATTGATGATCCGCCTAAATCTACAGGTAGCTGGTGAACTTTATCCACTATCTGCATGGATAAAATTAGGCCAGCAAAAATTAAGTCCTAAATTTATTCATATAGATTAGACAAATGCAATAGTTTACGTACGAATAGAAAACTAGACCAAAATCATGATTTTGGGCAATTCTGATATCAATGAACTAAGCATGCATATTTAATAAACAAATGAGGTACGTACTTTCTATATTTAAAAAAATAAACAGCTGTGTTTTTGCTGATGACCTTAGGCCCTCCTGGCCCACAGAAAATTAGTTTCTTTGTTTTTCCCTTTTGATTGTCTCCTGCTCACTCTGCCTTTGAATACAACAATTTTTAATGTTAAATGGAATAAAATGCTAAGGCAAACTTCACTGAACAGAAAGATTGGACTACTTTGTTTCAGCCCACCTGTCAAAGGGCATTAGATGCTGCTTGACTGTTTATTAGAGGTACAGAATTCTTAATTATTGTTATTTGTTGTTGTTGCTGTTGCTGCAAGTGCTGTTGAGTTAGTGCCGACTTATGGTGACCCTCTGGATAGTTGTCTTAGGGGTCTGTTTACTAAAGGCCGGTGTTGTGCGGTCCGCGGTACCGAGCGGGTGCCGTATAAGGAGTGGGCGTTCCGTCGTGAAGAACAGAAGCTGTGATTGACAGATGCGCTAAGGTGCGCGGCGCCCGTGTGGTTAGTGCCCTGTGACATTACGGCGTTTGATCTGTGCACATAGATCACACTGCTCACGGTTTTTGGGCTTCCACTATTGTGCTGCACATTGCTGACGGAAACGGTTTCTTTTCCCTGCACAGCACCTCTAACGCGAGTGTTTCACTGGCGGTAAAGTTCTTTGCAGATTCGGGCACGCTCCTGTGCGGCGAGTCTCTCCCCTCCCACATTCCGCCCACTGACCCCGTCTCTCCGCCCCGAGGGGGCCTTCCTCCGCCCTCATTTCGCCTTGGCACGCCTCTTTCGCACATTACCGCCCCGCAAATGTGCGCGTTGTCGGCGCACGCTTGCGGGACCCGTTAATGTGCCGCGCACTCGTACGGGGCGCTTAAGAGCACTTAAATACATCTTTTAGAGCGCTCATGTGCGCCCCGTACAAGTGCGCCGTTTAGTAAACAGACCCCTTAAACTGTGTTCGGTTTTCAGGAAAGTGGCTAATTGTTGATAGAGTGGCATCCCTAGCTGCTGTTTTTGTATTGATCCATCTTATTGCTGGCCTTCCTCTTTTGCCTTGACCATCAACCTTGCCAAGCATGGTGTCTTTAATGATCTCTCTCTTCGTATAATGTGTCCAAAGTGTGAAAGTCAAAGTCTTGTCATCTGAGCTTCTAAAGAAGCTTAGGGGTCTGTTTACTAAACGGCGCACATGTACGGGGCGCACATGAGCGCTCTAAAAGATGTATTTAAGTGCTCTTAAGCGCCCCGTACGAGTGCGCGGCACATTAACGGGTCCCGCAAGCGTGCGCCGACAACGCGCACATTTGCGGGGCGGTAATGTGCGAAAGAGGCGTGCCAAGGCGAAATGAGGGCGGAGGAAGGCCCCCTAGGGGCGGAGAGACGGGGTCAGTGGGCGGAATGTGGGAGGGGAGAGACTCGCCGCACAGGAGCGTGCCCGAATCTGCAAAGAAATTTACCGCCAGTGAAACACTCGCGTTAGAGGTGCTGTGCAGGGAAAAGAAACCGTTTCCGTCAGCAATGTGCAGCACAATAGTGGAAGCCCAAAAACCGTGAGCAGTGTGATCTATGTGCACAGATCAAACGCCGTAATGTCACAGGGCACTAACCACACGGGCGCCGCGCACCTTAGCGCATCTGTCAATCACAGCTTCTGTTCTTCACGACGGAACGCCCACTCCTTATACGGCACCCGCTCGGTACCGCGGACCGCACAACACCGGCCTTTAGTAAACAGACCCCTTAGGTTGGATCGCCTCTAGCACTGATTGTTTTTTTCTTCAGGCAGTCCATGGTATTGTCACAAGCACAACACCAAAACCACTAATCTCTAGTTGTTGAGGGCGTGGTGGTTGATGTATCCTTCCTCTATCAGCTATATTTATGCTTTGAGTAAAAGGATTGTAGTTGAGACAAACCGTGGGTAAGGCTTTATAACAGAAAAAGGTTAATTTAAACATAAGCGAACAGATCAGGTTCAAGGTTCCATTAACAGGATAAATTATAGGCTTTTACTTAAGGTTCAGCAAACTGGTGGCAAAAACAACTCAACAATGGCTTTCAAAGGCCTCTTAAATGTAGAAGCTTAGCCTTTTCACAAGTAACAGTGTGCCACTTTTCTTATAGTCCTTTGTTAATCATAGCACAAAGAAAACAAGGATAATTCTCCTATGGTAGTTTATCTTCACTCAGCCTCAATTCTCTGGGCTGCACTTCCAGGTGAATATGAAACAAGCATTCAAAATGTCCTCAGAACTCTTAGCAGGCTTTTCATATAAAACAAGAGCAACAGCCTCAATTCTCTGGGCTGCACTTCCAGGTGAATATGAAATAAGCATTCAAAATGTCATGAAAACGCTTAGCAGGCTTTTCATATAAAACAAGAGCAAAGCACAAACTCTTAAAGCAGCCAATTAGCTTTCTTGCTGTTGTGGAGTTCTAACACAGCTGAAAATCAGGCATGAACACAGCTTCCTTTACAAGCTTATGTGGCAGTAAATTCCCTTTCCAAAACACACAGGAATTTATCTCCTTACTGCTTATGCTTTAAAGTTACCTTTGCAAGAGGAACAATTCTTTCAAGGCTGGCTTTTCTTTAACACTTCAATTCTAAAGCTTGACATAAAGAACAATCCATAAACATCTCTTCTCCCACCTCTGGCTCTGGTTCTCCCAATTGCATGGGTTCTGACTCACTCACTTGATCAGACTGCTCAGATGACAATTTCTCTGGTGGTCTGAAAGCTTCTCCACTTCCTGGCTTCCATCCCTGTTGCCAACCTGATTCATGGAAAACAGCTCTCATAGCTCTGGGTAGCTCAGCCCTTCTACAGGAGTTAGCACCTGCTCTGGCTTCTCCAGCATTCCATCATCCTTGCTGCTCTGGACTCTGTTCCTCTCCCCATCTGCTTCCTCTGCTGCTTCTCCTCTGGCTTCCTCTGCTGCTCCCCCTCTGCCCATTATCTAACCAGGGTTTATACTCACTGGGATCCAACCCCACCTCTTTCTCTCCCAGGTGTTTGTAATCTCCCTGCCTTCTGAACTCAGAATAATCAGTGCACTTGTTAGAGTAAGGGCTTTGGTCCTCGTGCTTGAAATCTCCCCCTCTTACTCTTTCAAGCATTTCCTGAAACCTAATTTTATTTTTATTTATTTATTTATTTAACTGTATTTATATCCCACTTTTCACCGGGTCAAAGCGGTGGGACATATAACCAGGGGGGGGGAATCAAATCTCCAGGAACAAGCAGGAATGAGTCTTCACATATGGGTACGTCGGTACCGACGGAGCCTGCGCGGGAACGCTCCCCAGCGTCCAATCAGAAAGCTTTTGGGAGCATCCCTCAGCGCCTGCGTGCTGCCTTCCCGCCTTTCCAACTGTCTCTCCTCAGTTTTCGTTTTTACGCGGAGCTGGCAGGACGTCTTCCTGTCACCGCAGAAAATTTTTTCTTTAATTCTTTAATTCTTTGTTTTCTTGTGGTCGCGGCTGTCTCCCCGACTCCACCGGTACCGCCGGTGGTTTTTTCTTTTCTTTTTCTCAAACTCAGGGAGTTATTTTCCCTCAGTTTCTGTCTTAACCTTTTGGGCCTGTAAGGCCTCTCCATTATGGAGCCTTCTTCTCCTAAGAAGTGCCTTAACTGTGGAAATAAAGTTTTCTTTTTAGACTCCAATAACTGGTGTCTAACCTGTTTGGGTCCTGACCCTTCTCCTCCGGGGCCATTAGGCTACAATATTATGAGAAGAGATTTTCCATTTCGAGTTTCCCTCGATACCGAGTTCCCTTCCAGTGTCAGGGCACCGACCATTTCTTCTCTACAGGATCAGATAACCCACAAACAGTCTGTTAAGACTAGCCAATCCTTGAGTGGTAGGTCTCATGCCAAGCATGATGACGGCTCCGGCCTTGCCCTCAAGACCCTATTGGCTTCAAAACCCCGGCGGGAGTCTTCGGTCTCCAAAGCCTTTCAGGGGTTTCAGGTTGTTCCTGGGGCTCACCCCTCACAGAACATACCTGAGCCATGCTCGGTGGTGGCATCCGCTTCGAGCGGTACCGATACCCCGGCATCGACACTGGTGTTGAGCGATTCACTCCTCACCAGGGATCGTCATCTGGCATTCTCGGTACCTTCGGGACCGATCGATACGTTCCAGATTGACTTTCCAGTATCGGCAGCACCGCCGATACGTCCACCGACGTCGGTACCCTCTAGACATGCATCGATAGACTCGCTTCCTTCGATGCCGAGTCTAGAATCGATATCTAGTCTGGAAGATTGGGTACCGACGCGTCTCAGAACCGACGCTTACCGATTCCGGATGCGTGGTACTGAGGATAATCACCAGGGGTTTTTGGTTACCTCGGTACCACTTGAGCAGCCTCCGATGACTGCTTCGATGTTGGTGTCGCCTTCGATTCCGGCACAGCTACCGGTATCGGTATCGATGCCGGTACCTGCAGTATCATCGGGATCAGCTCCTTCCATGCTTTCTTCACCAGGATCGCTCCTTTCTATACCTAGTTTGGAGTCGATACCTGGCATGGACGATGCAGTACTGACTGTCTCAGGTTATAACCGCCAGTACCAGTATCCATCCATTAGGGATCCTTTTCTGCACCGGACAAATACATCCTCCAGTGCCCAGGCTAGCTCTTCAAGTTTAGACTGTCCAGGGATGCTTCCCATTGGAGATCCTTCTTTTCAGAAATTTCTCCTTGACATGGCAACATTCCTTGCTATTCCTATCCCTAACTATGATCCTACGCAAGGCTCTTCTGGAGAAAAGGAAAATATAATGCTTCCTTTACATCATTCTTTGCAGGATCTTCTTCTGAAAATATGGGAAACACCTTTAAGGGTTTCCTCACCTTCTACAGCAACTGATCTTCTGTATCAGGTGCCCCCCTCTCCAGGGTTTCAAAAGATTCAACTTCCCCATCATTCCATTGTAGTGGAATCAGCAATGAGGAAGGTAAAAAGCAAGAATAAGCATTCTTCTTACCCGCCAGGTCGTGAATCTAGAACACTGGATGCCTTTGGACGTCAAACCTTCCAAACATCTATGCTGGCAACAAGGATACTCTCATATATTTTTTATATGAGTCTATCCCTTCAGGAGGTCACAAAGAAAGTATCTCTTTTGACTCCTTTTCTATCAGAGCCCAAGGCTGCAGACTATTCCTTTCTTCTTAGTCATAGCCAAAATATCTCTTGGTTTCTTTCTCGTGCTTCCCTAGACTCTTTTGAGTCTGTTAGCAGAACCTCTGCTATAGCCATAGGAGCATGACGTAGAGCCTGGCTCCAAGCTTCAGACTTGAACAGATGGGCACAACAAAGACTGGGTAATACTCCTTGTACTGGAGAAAATCTCTTCAATAAGGAGTCTTTACGTCAGGTTGCTCATTGTTCCACTGACTTTCCTGTTTCTGAGGGCTATCCTAAGCCTTCTCCTTCCCCAGTAGGTAGGAAATGCCCTACCAAACCTTCTTTCCCTAAAAGAAGAAGGTTTTATTCTTCTCCTGCCCATCATACAGATGTTCCCAAACAAGGGAAACCTCGCCCTGGTCTGCAGAGTCCAAACCCAAGCCAGGAAAATTAACCCTCAATAGGGTTCTAATTAATCTCTTTATAGCCTACAGTTCACTTCTTCTCAGCAGAAGTTTTTTCACTGTTTTTTCATTTAAAACTCTACACATGGATTCCTGTTACCAGGACATCCACTTGCTCTTAGGTATGCTGAGCTGTCAGGATATTCATATCTATGGATCACAGGGTTTTCCTCCTCTTCCTACTATGAAGAGAGGTTTGCCAACTATCTCATGATAGTTTTCCTGTACCACCATGAATTGTTTCCTTCTACAGACTTTCCATATAGCAAGTCTCCCTTCAGCTCCTATTTTTCTTTACCCTCTTTTTCAGGCCTTCCCCTGTAAGAGTGGTACCATACCACTGGAAGGCTTTCTTAGCCTTTCTAGTCTTCCTTTCCTTACCAGTGTAGAGTTTTTTCTCTGGAGTAACCTCCCTTCTTTCATTTGGGCAGTTTATCAGACATGATCAGGATTTTCTCCTATTGTTCTGTCTGTTCTCTCTTTTAAAAACAGAAAGATTCTCTCTGCTGTTCCATTCAGCAGCTGCCCATGCAGGAGTTCCAGTGATTGGACTACTGGTACTTTTCTACAAGTTCCAGTCTTGTCTTCCACTACTTTTTGTCTAGCCTTAGTAGTGCTTCCAAGATAGTGCTCATCTATCTTGGATAATCCTTATCGCTTCTTTTCTGCCATCTTCAAATCCCTGGAGTTGGCAGCATAATTGAAGTATAATCTATCCACCTATTGAGTGAAACCTGAGTAACTGAACCCCTAATTTTTTTGTTTTTTTGTCGGATGTTTTTGCCGTGAGAGATTGCTCCCTCTTGAAGCTTAACTTCCCTTTTAATTACTCATGTGGTAACACTAACCACTGTATAAAACGTTGTGAGATAATCGCATTCAGAAAGTATTAATGCTACATCACAAATATTTTTCCTTTAAAAGATCACCATGCAGATCTCAACGCTCCAAGCAGATCACTACGGACACAGTACTGCGTTTAGAGCCGCACATCTATTCCGGCTCTGCTTCAACGCTTCTAATCTGCTATCCATTTACTTATCTTATAATGATGACCAGCCAAGGAGATCCGTGATTTTAGGTCTTCATTATAAACCTCTCTCTTCTTTTCAACGTTTTAACGAGACCACAGCATGCTTTAACTCTCTCTGAAACTGGACATTTCTTCACACACAGTCACACTTGCTGATCAGACGCTCAAGAATAACAGATAGTTTTTAAACCATCGATAGCCCTCCTCTCTTCTGACATCAAATCAGACTCAACCAATCCAGTTCCAAATTGAGTCCCTTCGGTTCTAAAGAACCAATTCGAAATATCCAGCTTTGTTCCAATCTCTGAAGACTCTGCTCCCTGTCTCCTCCTCTAGGGTTAGCAGGAACGTGATCAATTATACGCCAATGAAATTCTGAAAAAGTATGATTGAAATCAATACAATGTTGAACTAAAGGGGCTGAATTTACCCTGTTTACAATTCGTGAGGCATGTTCACGCAAACGAGTTTTCACTTTCCTTATAGTCCGTCCAATGTACAATTTCATACATGGGCATATTAAAACATAGACTACATAAGTCGTGGAACAAGTGGTAAACCATTTAGATGTTTGTTTCAACCCCGAATTAGGAACCAGCCATTCAGTACCTTCAATGGTTTGTATACACAAGTCACAAGATGTATCATTAGAACAGGCAAAATGCCCAATCGGAGAATCCTTAGATGATTGTAAAGATCGCTTCTGTGTATTAGAGATCAAATTACCAATATTTAAACCTCTAGTATATGCTATTCTCAATGGCTTCTGAAAACAGGAATGAAGGGTTAAAATATGCCAATGTTTTCTTAGAATGGATCTAATTTTCCAAATATTGGACATGTAAGGAAAAATGCCCGTTGGGTGAAGGGTTGGTAATATTATTTAGCATAATTGAAGTGGCAGCTGGTTTTCTCCAACAGCCAGTTTTATTTCCCATTTCTCCTGCATAATGCTCTCTGCAATCCTACTGAGAAGCTTTCCACTATGGGCCCTTGCTAGAGAGCATGGGGATTTTTTCTCTAATTACTATCCTATATGGTTGAAAAAGGCTTCCTCAGTCATTCCTCATGACTGTAAGGGTTCTTTACACCCTTCTATTTCCTTTTAATAAAGGACATAAGCCTTCTCTACGTGACAGTCTAAAGAGTTACTCAATTCCTACAGGAAATATGCTCTTTTTCCTTGCAGCTTGTCCTCATGGTATCCTAATCCTTCATGGACAGCACATATTTAACTAAACAACGCATGATTCCCCCCCCCCCCCCCTTGTCCCTCAAGTGGGTCAACCTGGTATCTAATCCTCTGCGTTTTCTGTCCATTCACCATGTTAGAGTTCTACCGAACTCAGGACTTGCTGTTTACAGACTGATATTATCCTCTGTTTTTCCACGTAACCTTCCTAGTTATTTCACTGGATAGCATTCCTGCTCCATCTTAACCAGAGGGAACAGATTCTCTACATCTTCTCAAGTAGGTTCCACCTTCTTGTTGTTAGATGAATCGTTCCTCTTCACATCCTCCATGTGAAACTTCCTATAGACATATCTCTGCTTAATTGCACACATTTATCTTTAGACCTATATATTCATATATGTACATATGTCTATATACTTTCTTTAGATACATATGTCTGTCAGCCATCTGTGCATATGTTATGCCCCCTGCATCTCACCATAATACATATGTATATATATATATATATATATCTACACATATCTATATATACACATAAATATATGTGTGTATCTGTCAAGATACTTCCTTATAGGTAATTATGTATTTACATACTTATCTTTCTAACTGTCTGTGCTCATTAAGGTTTTTTCCTTCCTGTATGTTCCAGACAGTGGGCTTGCACATGTTCCTTCTATTCCACAGTATGTTAGACTATTATGCACACAACCACTGCTGTGGTGCTGACAGCTCCTACCTTAACCCTAGGTTTAGGTATCCCTGAAGCTCCATGCTCCAATATTTTTCCTATCTCTCACCAGGTAGGAAAGACAGGGTGGATCTTCGGTAGATCTGAGGTTTCAACCCTTCAGACATCTGTCCTTCTTGGGAATACGGACTTTTTTCCCATACCCCTTCTTCCCTCCAGGACTGGGCTAGTTTGTCCAAATCGGTCAGTCTTCCTCTTTTGCTCCTAACTGTGAGTAACTCTGTAGCCAAAAGAGTTCCCAGCTTTTTCCATAAAGCTTTCCACTAACGACCTACCGTTTTTGTACTACCCCAGTTGACACCTGGGTCACCTGTCACTTCCAGATTTGGACCTTCACCTTCCTGCTTGTTCCTGGAGATAGCACAGTTACTTACCTGTAACAGGTGATCTCTGGGAACAGCAGGAATAAGTCTTCACAACCCACCCACCTCCCTTAGGAGTTGTATCTCTCTATCTATCTTCCTTTCCTCTTTCTCTCTCTTTGTCTCAGCTATAAAACTCAACTGAGGAGAGACAGTTGGAAAGGCGGGAAGGCAGCACGCAGGCGCTGAGGGATGCTCCCAAAAGCTTTCTGATTGGACGCTGTGGAGCGTTCCCGCGCAGGCTCCGTCGGTACCGACGTACCCATATGTGAAGACTTATTCCTGCTGTTCCCAGAGATCACCTGTTACAGGTAAGTAACTGTGCTTTCCAGCTGGGGTTTTTCTGCTTTTGAAATGTGACTCTGGCCTTCTGACCCTGCACACCTAACAGAGGCCCCTTGATTAAGGTGAATTCCTTATGCTTTTCACCTCCCCCATGCTCTGGATGGCTGACCTTGCCACAGTATATATAGTATTCTTTCTTTCTTTTTTTAATTTTAAAAATTTTATAGATCATAAAATTGATCTGGAGTGGAGGAGTAGCCTAGTGGTTAGAGCAACTGCCTAGTACCCAGAATATCAAGGGTTCAATTCCCACTTGCACTCCTTGTGACTTTGGGCAAGTCACTTTATCCTCCATTGCCTCAGAAGAAAAGGCTGGCAATCTACTTCCAGTGATACATTGCCAAGAAAACCCAGAGGTAGCTGGGTCGCTATGAGTCAACACTGACATGATGGCACTAAAAAAAAAAAACTGATCTGCAAACATCCTGTGTGGCCTTTCTCTTTTGCCTTGACCATCAACCTTGCCAAGCATGGTGTCTTTCTCTAATGATCTCTCTTTTCGTATAATTTGTCCAAAGTGTGAAAATCAAAGTCTTGTCACCATACACCAAATGATTTTAAATACACGAAGCTGCGGGCACCATCCCCCCTTTCTCGACTCAAATGAGAGATACAAATGTAAATGTCCATAATGTATAGATACATTACTCATTTAGGTTTGGGATCCTACAGCTGGTTAGACAAGGTGTTTTACACTAAGTTTGTCACATTGATGTGGATTATTCACTCCTGCTTCCTGATAATTGTTTCATTGTTTAATCTTTTTATCTTTTTACCCTTTTACTCTTTTATGGTTTTATGGGCTAATCCTTTTTGTTTTATCTTCTTATGATTGACTTATTTATTTATTTATTCCTTTTATTTCATAATTTTAACATTTTAGTACAATACAAGTGTGTACAATCGACACAACCATCCGAAGTGAAATCGGTTAAATTATTCAAGAGTTCATAGCACATACTGCATAAGACAGTCAATAGAGGTAATTACATTATTCAGTTTTTATGAGAGTTCAGTTGTTGTCTCATCAATAATTCAAAGTGTTTATATGTCAAAGGTTTTAGTGGTATTTATTATTTTAGTATGTATGTATTTAGCATGTAACAAGTAATATTAGTATGAGTTTATATAAGCAATTACATCAATTCCCTTCCTTTTTCTTTGTATATATTGCATATGTTTTATTGGTTATTATTTATGTTTCTAGTGTATCTTTTTATGATTATCTACATTTATTTACATGTGTTTTAATTATGTTTGTCTTATGATTTTAGTATGCCAATACCCCTGATGAAGTTGTGACGAAACACAGCCTGTGTAGGGTCTTTGGCACGCAATCTCTATTAAAAATAAAAAGGTTTTAAGCGTTCCCTTCTACATGCTATGTTTTTGGACTTGTGCTCCTTTGCGGTGAGCCAGGGCATGACTGTCCGGGCCACTTAACTCCCGGGTCAGGACAGTGCATTGGAGGACCAGCTCAGCAGGGTCCTCCGACTGCACGAATGACATCTGTGTCCCCAAACGGCACAGAGCCTCTTCCAGCATTGGGGGACTCCAGACCTGGACCTCTTTGCCAGCCTTGAAAATTTGCGGTTTCCTCAGTTCTGCGGTTCCCTCCCGCACTCGGGCAGGGTGGCCCCTGATGCCTTTCTCATCTCGTGGGACACGGGGTTACTATATGCCTTCCCCCCATGGCCCCTATCACTCGGACTTTTCTCAAGGTCCACGGTGACAGGGCCTTGATGATTCTCATAGCCCCAAGGTGGCCCAGACAGCCTTAGTTTTCCCTGCTGCTCCGTCTCTCGACGGAGCCCCCAGTCCTGCTCAGGTTCTCACCGGAGCTGCTGACACAGGAGGAGGGTCTGCTTCTTCATCCCAATCTGAGGTCCCTGTCTCTCACAGCTTGGTGGCTGAGCAGGTTGCTCTAGCCTCCTACCATCTCCCTGTGGAGATTGAGAACATTCTTTTGGCCTCGGAAGGACTGGACCAGATGGGCTTACACCTTCAAGTGGCGTTGGTTCTTGGTGTGGTGCTCGAAGCTCTGAGCGGACTCATTTTAATGCCTACCAGTTTGGTCTTGCAGTGCCTGCTTCACCTCTCGCAGTCTGGGCTGATGTCTAACTCAGTCAGGGTTCACCTGAGTGCTATCTCAGCAAAACACCACCCCATCAAGGGCAAACCTCTTTGGGGGTTGCCACTTGTCTCTTGTTTCATACGAGACTGGCTTCTTTCCAAGCCACCTACCTGCCCTCCTCCAGCAGAATGAGATCTCAATGTGGTCCTCACACAGCTGACGAAGTTGCCCTTTGAGCCCATGGCTTCCTGCCTGCTGCGGCAACTGTCATGGAAGGTAGCCTTCTTGATAGCTCTCACCTCTGCCCGGAGAGTCAGTGAACCTCAGGTGCTGATGGCCGAGGCACCGTACACAATGTTCTATAGGAATTATGTGGTTCTGCAGACTCATCCCAAGTTCCTTCCGAAGGTTGTCTCAGATTTTCATCTCAGTCAAGAGATAGTGCTGCCCACTTTCTTCCTGAAACCCCACACCGACCGGGCATTGGCAATTCTCCACACCCTTGATTGTAAGAGGGCTCTCTCTTTCTACCTGCAGCAGACTCAGGACCAGCTCAGATCCGGGCAGTTCTTTGTTTCCTTTGATCTCAGCCGCTTGGGGCTGGCAGTCACCAAGCATATCTTGTCCATTTGGGTGGTGGACTGCATCACCTTTGCCCAGGCCCAGGCCGGGTTTCCACTGGAACGCCGAGTCACAGCTCACGATGTCCGAGCAATGGTGACATCTGTCACTAGTCTGTGCTCGGTCCTACTAGCAGACATCTGCCGGGTTGCCACCTGGTCTTCCACTCATACCTTCATGATGCATTACTGTCTAGAGAGAGAGTCCCGTCAAGATGCCACCTTCGGCCAGACTGTACTCTGTAACTCTTGTCCTCTGACCCTTCTTGTTGTGGGAGTGTGGCCATCCATGGACCTGGGGTCCTCAGGCTGCCTTCGGCTTTCACTGGCAACTGCTCATGGCGATGCCGTGCCTTTTTCTACAGGTTCTCAGTAGCCTGTAGCTAGGGAGTCCCATATGTGAGGACTGACTTCCTGCTTGTTCCTGGAGAAAGTGTAGTTATTCACCTGTAACAGGTGTTCTCCAGTGACAGCAGGAATCAGTCCTCACAACCCTCCCTTCTCCCCTTGGAGTTACTGTATATTCTCCAGGACCAAGCAGGAAGTCAGTCGTCACATATGGGTGACATCAGCGCCGACGGAGTGCTCGTGCGGAGCATTTCCCCAGCTTTCAAGGAAAGCCTTTGGGAATGCAGCGCGCATGTGCGGTCCCCTTCCCACCCAAGGGTGCCATCTTGCTCAGTCTTTCTTTTTCCACGGAGCCCAACAGATGTGTTTGTGTCACCCGATAAAAGTAGATTTTTTTCTGCCATTTTCGCTTTTTCTGATCCGGTTCGACGCCGGTTCCCCTTCCCGCCTGGGCTCGGTACACCGGTATCGAGTCCGGCAATCCTTTTTTCGTTTTTTGTCCTTCGTGACTAGCGTTCACGCCTTTTTTGGTTATTTTCACTGGCAGCCCGGTCTTTTGACCTTGCAGGGGCCCTTTTTCCCCCGATGGCTGCCAGCGGGTTCAAAAAATGTGATTGGTGTAAGAAACTTATGTCTCTCACCGATATACATGACTGCTGCCTCCGATGCCTCGGGCCCGACCATGACCCGCTGGCCTGTGGCCCGTATGGCAAAATGTCATCAAAGACACTTCGGAGTCATCAGCATCAACGTGAGAGAATTTTCTCAGAATCCGCGTCCGGCCGGGCCTGGACTTCGTCAGAGGCCTCGACATCTCAGGACTCGGAGCCCGAGCATCATCGTGGTTCCTCTGAGAGGGGGTCTCCCACCTGAGAGCACAAAAGGAAGAAGAAGCTCATGAGGGCGGCATTGGTGGAGGCCCCTGGCTCCTCGAGGGCCAGGTCGCGTAGCCCTGACCGCCGCCCCGGGCTCTCAGAGTCGGAGAGGCCATCCAAACTACCTCGTATGGAGCCGGAGTCTCCGTGTCACGTAAGTGCTGTTGTCCTCCTGGACTCTCCTCTGGGAGAGCCGATGTCGGGCCCGATGCCGTCGGGGCCCGAGTCGGAGTCTGCTGGGTCTCCTGAGCTTGGACTCAGCCTGACGGCCTTGGAGAGCAGCTTAGCTGCCTTCATAGAAATCTAGATGGTCTTGTCTCAGAGCGATCGCACAACTATAAACTCAATTAAATCCCTGTGCTCAGTCACTTTATTTAAATGCAATTGTCCTATGGAGCTGGATCCAATGAGGAGATTTTCTAATTAACGGGTCTCAGACTTACAAATGGCATGATTTTCTGGGTTTGTTATTATCCCCAGTAACATACCCGTTAGCATCAATGACCCTTCATAACGTTCATAGAAAAGCAACGGGTGCTGATCGCCAGTCTGAACGGTGCATCTGCCCCAATCACTGGGACTTCGACGTCTAAGTCAACCCCGGAGACTGAGCCGATCCTCGAGTACATCAAGTCTCGAGTCGATCCTCGGTCAAGGTCCCCCTCGACCTCCCGTGCGGGGCCGAGGTTGTCGACACCAGTGCCTTCGGCATCTGGGCAGGTGGCACCGAAGCCTACAGGGCCGGAGCTGCTCGATTCCTCCTCGGAGGAGTCGGCATGGGAGACGGAGGACAAGGAGTCTCCTGACACCTTCCGGACCCAGTGCTTCCCTTCGGACTCACTGGAGTCCGAGCCTCGAAGAAGGTCCCCCCTGGAGGATACCCGGTTCGCGAACTTCGTAAGGGACATGGCCAAGGCTTTAGCATTCCCTGTGGACGCCAAGGAGGAGCCTTGAGCCGAGGAGCTCGATGTCCTCCAGTATGACTTTCCTCTGAAGGAAGCCTTTACTGTACTGGTTCCTCCGATGCTGGAAAGGCTGCTCTTCCGTATGTGGGAGGCACCGGCCTCTGCATCGGTTCTGAGCAAATCGGTCGATTCCATTTATCGAGTCCGTAAGAGCCCTGGATTCCAAAAGGCGCAGCTACCGCACAATTCCATGGTTGGGGAATCGGCCATGCACCGCCTGAAGAGTCAGAAGATGCACTCCTCGGTGCCCCCCCGGACGGGAGGCCCGGAACCTAGATGCCCTCGGTAGAAAGTGCTTCCAGGGCTCTGTGCTATCTTGCTGTGTCCAGAATTACCAGCTGTACATGGGCATGTACCTACGAGATCTGGCAAAGGAAATTGCCGGTTTCTCAGCTGGCCTCTCCAAGGAACCCTTGCAGAGATTCAAGGCCTTGTCTACAGGGATCTGAGAGTACTCGAAATTTATCTCTCGAGCAGCCTATGATGGCTTCGAGGCTTCGGCCCGGGTAGCCGCAGCCGGCATCGGTGCACGCAGTCAGGCCTGGCTACAGTCATCGGACCTAGAGTCATGGGTACAGGACAAGTTGCTCGATGTACCCTGCCGAGGTGACAACCTATTCGGTAAGCCCATGACTGAAAAGGCTGCAGAAATCGAGACCGAGACTCTCACCAGGACAAGGCTGTCCAGGAAGACTTCTGCCCCGTCTCAAAAAAAGAAGGGTTCGGGAAAGAAGCCCTTTTTCCCGAGGAATGGTGCTGCCTACAAATCCTACCCTCAATATCAGGCCTCTCCAGCTCCCCAACAGGGCCAGCAGGCCAAGGGGCAGGGGCATGGGCCCCATAGGCAGAAGACCCCCAAGCCGCCAGCTCCGGCTCCTGCACAGCAGGGAGCGGGGTTTTGACTCCCATAGCATTGCCTCCCATAGCATAGCCTTTTCTCCGCCGCTGGCTCCACTCTGCACAGGAGGTCGGCTGACCCTGTACGCCTATAGGTGGCCAGCCATCACAGGGGATACCTGGGTACTCAGCATAGTCCAGAAGGGCTACATGCTTCACTTCCACCAGCTACTCCCTCCTACTTTTCAGGGGAGCCTCCAAGTCTGCCTCTACACAGAAATCTCCTCCTTCAGGAGTTGGCAAGTCTTCTAAAGGAACAGGTGGTGGAACCGGTGCCTCACCACCTGGAAGGGCAAGGCTTCTACTCCAGGTTCTTCCTGGTACCAAAAAGGACAGGAGGCCACCAGCCTATCCTAGACTTGCAAAACCTAAACAAGTTTCTGGAGAGGGAAACGTTCAAGATGCTTACCCTTGGGATACTGCTGCCCTACCTCCAGCAGGGAGACTGGCTATGCTCCTTAGACCTAAAGGATGCTTATACTCACATCCTCATTCATCCAAACCACAGACAATATCTCAGGTTTGTGGTGGGAGGAAACCATTTTCAGTACAGGGTACTGCCCTTTGGCCTAACCTCTGCCCCAAGGGTTTTCACCAAATGCCTGGTGGTGGTGGCGGCCTATCTCAGGAATCAGGGAATTTTTGTCTTCCCATACCTGGACGACTGGCTCATCAGGGGCCAGTCTCTCCAGGAGGCCAGACAAGCCACTCTTCGCACTGTCTCTCTTCTTCAGCATCTGGGCTTTGTCATAAACTACGCAAAGTCCACTTTGCTCTCCTCTCAGAACCTAGAGTTTATAGGGGCAAGATTAGACACCCTGCAGACAAGAGCTTACTTGCCTGAGGACAGGGCCCACAGACTGATGGACTTGGCCAACCAGCTTCAGAGCAATTCTCATGTTTCCGCCAGGCACTACCTGCAGCTCCTGGGCCACATGGCATCCACGGTACATGTGATTCCGAATGCCCATCTGCACATGCGGGCTGCTCAGTGGTGCCTCAGAGCTCAGTGGGCACAGGCCACAGGCTACCTCCGAAACAGAGTAAAGGTGTCCAAACCACTTTTGGACTCCTTACAGTGGTGGCTACATCTCTCAAACCTTCTCAGGGGGTACCTTTTCAGGCTCCAGCACACACAAGGGTGCTGACGATCGATGCTTCCTTAAAGGGCTGGCGTGCACATTGCCAGGGCACGTGCACTCAAGGCCTCTGGTCTCCTCGGGAGGCCACACAGCAGATCAATTTTCTGGAGCTGCGAACAACCCGCTTAGCTCTACGGACTTTCTCTCATGCCCTCTCTCACCAGTCTGTCTTAGTTCAGACGGAGAATCAGGTGGCAATGTTCTATGTGAACAAACAAAGGAGCACGGGGTCGAGGCTCCTATGTCAAGAGGCACTGGCCCTTTGTTCCTTTGCAGTCAAGCAAGGCATGTTTCTCAAAGCAGTTTATCTACCTGTTCAGGAGAATTTCCTAACAGACAAGCTAAGCATGATTCTCCAGCCTCACGAATGGCAGTTGAATCCATGGGTGGTCCAGCAGATCTTCCTCCGCTGGGGACTTCCGTCCATCGATCTCTTTGCCAGTCCACAAAACTGTCAGCTGCTCAGGTTTTGCTCCAGACAGCCGCATCCCCTGAGAATGGCAGCAGATGCTTTTCTGATCTCTTGGTCTACGGGCCTCCTGTATGCGTTTCCTCCCACGCCCCTGGTGGCCCGAACTCTGTTCAAAATTCTCTGGGAGAAGGCCTCGGTGATTCTGGTAGCCCCAGATGGCTGAGGCAGCCATGGTTTCCACTTCTGCTGCAGTTGGCATTGGAACCTCCATTCCCTCTGGTGTTGCAACACGATCTCCTGTCTCAAGATCAGGGTTCCCTTCTGCACCACAATCCCAGATCCCTCAATCTGATGGCCTGGCTGCTGAAAGGATAGTGCTAGCTCCCTTGCTTCTACCTAAGGATGTTGAGGAGGTGGTTTTGGCCTCTAGGAGGCAGTCCACCAGAAAGTCCTATGCCCTCAAGTGCGTAGGTTTACGGTATGGTGTGCTCAGCGCAGTGAAGATCCTTTCTCTTGCCTTGTGCCGGTAGTACTGCAGTATCTACTTCACCTGTCAGACCTAGTCCTTAAGTCTAACTCTGTTCGGGTCCACCTCAGTGCTCTCTCAGCGCACCACTCACCAGTGGAAGGACAATTTCTGTCAGTTCACCTCTTGGTGTCCCGATTTCTCAGAGGTCTGCTTCTTCTCAAGCCTCCGGTTCGCCCACCGGCGACTGAGTGGGATTTTAATGTGGTCTTGCAGCAACTTACTCGCTCACCGTTTGAGCCGATGGCTACTTGCCATTTGCGCTTCCTTTCTTGGAAAGCGCTCTTCCTGGTAGCTCTTACCTCGGCCAGACGTGTGAGTGAACTACAAGCTCTGGTTTCTGATAGACCGGACACACGGTTCTATAGGAACAAGGTGGTCCTACGGACCCATCCGAAGTTCCTTCCAAACATGGTCTCCCCTTTCCACCTTAATCAGGATGTGGTTCTTCCGACCTTCTTTCCCAGGCCGCATATCAGCCAGGCTGAAACAGTCTTGCATACCCTAGACTGTAAGAGGGTGTTGTCTTTTTACATAGAACGTACGCGGGGCATCGAAGGGCTACTCAGCTCTTCGTCTCCTTTGACCCTAATAAGATGGGGTTACCTGTGTCCAAGCGTACGTTATCCACTTGGGTAGCAGATTGTATCGCCTGGGCGTACAAGGCAGCCGGCCTCCCCTTGCAGGGTCGAGTTACGGCCCACCGTGTCAGGGCAAAAGCCGCGTAAGTAGCTCATCTCCGCTCTGTTCTGTTGGCAGACATCTGCCGGGCCGCTACTTGGTCTTTAAGCCAGACTTTTGCAGCCCATTACTGCCTTGAGAGAGAGCCCTGAAGGGACAGTGCTTTCAGACAGGCGGTACTCCATAATCTCTTTGAGGTTTAGGCAACTCCTACCCTCCGGCCCTTGTGTTGAGCTACCGTACGGGGGTGTTCTCAGAGGATATTCTTATCATGAATGCTGAGGCTCTTGAGCAGGAGCCATTTTTTCAGCTTAGGGTTCCCGGTAGCCTCGAGCTGGGGAGTCCCATATGTAAGGACTGACTTCCTGCTTGGTCCTGGAGAAAGAGTAGTTACCGTATTTTCGCGTATATACCGCGCGCGCTATACACTTTTTTACCTACTGCGCAACTCTCTTGTGCAGTATTTGCGAGGGCACGCTATACCGAAACTTTATTACAAGTAACCGATTCCAAAAAAGAGGCCTTACAAGAATATATTGGTTTAAAAATATATTTAATTAATTTTCATCATCCGATTCCATAAAACCTTCGAAATCACTCCCCTCATCAACATCATCATTGAAATAATTTAAAAACGTCTGGAGACGCTCTTCCGTAACATATGAATTGAATTGCGATAGTTGAGACAGCTTGATTTTGCTCCCTTCTAGACAGAATCCACTTGTTTATGTCACTCTCTAGCTCTGGCCACTTTTCTGTGGGACCCCGACACGCACGTTTTCACGGATTTATCTCCTCTAGCGCCGTTTTCTCCTTTCTCCAGTCGCGAACAGATGACTCACCAACATCAAATTCTCTTGCTGCTGCTCTGTTGCTTGTTTCTTCAGCTTTTGCCACAACTTTCAGCTTGAAGTCCGCAGTATAAGACTTGCGTTTAATTCCGGGCATGATGACTGGATTATAATAGAAGAGATCGCAAAGTTTTTATGTAAGGTAAAATAGAACCGAGGGCCTTTTATACACCCCACTCAACACATGCGCGATATACGCGCATGCGCGTTATGTGAGAAATTCAATGCAGGACAGGCCGAAAATTGCGCTTTATATGTGGGTGCGTGTTTTATGTGGGTGCGCGTTACATGCGCGAAAATACGGTACTCACCTGTAACAGGTGTTCTCCAGGAGCAGCAGGAATCAGTCCTCACAACCCTCCCTCCTCCCCTAGGAGTTGCAGTCATATACTTTATTTTGATTTTTTTGCTGTCTTTTAGCTATGTCATCAGACTGAGCAAGATGGCACCCTTGGGTGTGAAGGGGACTGCGCATGCGCACTACATTCCCAAAGGCTTTCCTTGAAAGCTGGGGAAATGCTCCACACGAGGGCTCTGTCGGCACCGACGTCACCCATATGTGAGGACTGATTCCTGCTATCCCTGGAGAACAACTGTTACAGGTGAGTAACTAAGCTTTTGGGTTGTTCTTTCCTAGGTACATAACTTTGCACTTGTCCACCTTAAATTTCATCTGCCATTTGGATGCCCAGTCTTCCAATTTATCAAGGTCCTCTTGCAATTTTTCACAATTCTCATGGGTTCTAACAACTTTGAATAAATTTGTGTGATCTGCAAATTTGATTATCTCACTTGTTATTCCTATTTCCAGGCCATTCATGAATATGTTAAAAAGCAGCAGACCTAGCACAAATCCCTGGGGTACTCCACTATTCATCTTTCTCCATTGGGAAAATTGGCCATTTAGCTCTACCCTCTGCTTTTTATCTTTTAACCAGTTCCTAATCCACAATAGTACACTGCCTCCTATCCCATGTCTTTTTAATTTTGCCAAGAGTCTCTCATGAGGGACCTTGTCAAAGGCTTTCTGAAAATCCAGATGCACTATATCAACCAACTCACCTTTGTCTACATGTTTATTCACACCTTCAAAAAAACAAAACAAATTAGTAAGACAAGACCTTCTTTGGCTAAAGCCATGTTGGGTGTCTCCCATTAAGCCATGATTATCTACATGTTCAGTAGGATCCTCGCGGGCAGGAGGGGAAGGCCGCTGTGAAAGACTCCTATCTACCCACAGGGATCTCCATCGGGTAGACGGAAGGAGTCTGTCAGGCTGCTCTCTGTAGGCAAAATTTTGGTGGGGCAACGGCCTTTGTGGCCCACCCTGTTCCAACACCTCTGAATGCCGTTGTATAACCTGGTTAAAGTTATGTGTATACAGGTTTCATGCATGTGACATTACATTCATAGGGGGTGATAGTGCCTTTGTATATGTCTCTAGTGACCTCGTTTGGTGTACCATGCGCAATTATGGAGACCGCACCTTCAAAAGAGTATAATCAGGATGGAGTTGGTTCAGTGTGTGGCTACTAAAATGGTCATTGTTTTTCATCAAAAAGTACTTGGGGATAGACTTAAAGACTTCAATATGTACACTTTGGAGAAAAGGCACTAGAGTGGAGATATGATAGAGACATTTAAATACCTCCATGGTATAAATGCTCAAGAGGTGATCTTCTTTAAACTGATGGAACAAAGAGTAATAGGATGAAGGTGAAAGGGGATAGATTCAGGAGTAATCTAAGGAAATGTTGCTTTACAGAAAGGAGGTAGATGAATGGAACAGCCTCTCGGAGGTGGTGGAAATGAGAATTGTAACTGAATTCAAGAAAGCATAGGACAAATACAGAGGATCTCTGAGGGGCAGGGATTGTAGAGTTTAATAGTTTTTATGGGTGGGCAGACTAGATCTGCTGAATGGTCTTTATCTGCAGTCATTTCTCTTTTTGTGTTTCTGTTTATTTTTATAAGAGCGTACAAACAATGTAGGTAAGCTTCCACAGCCACATCTATTTCAATAAAACAATTCCAAACATTGCTGCTGAAATTTCAAACAAAGCTGCTGAATTGTTCAAAGCTGTCAAGCAATGCCAGTAATTCAATTATGAATATCAAGCCTTAAATGAATAGTAGGGATCAATAATTATATACATAATAAATCAGTCATTTGAGCCCAATATCTATAACTATATCTCTCTATCTATATATCCCTCAGAGTACTTATAATCTTCAGGTTTGATATTCAAAGGTATTTACACAGTTTACACACCTGTAAACTGTGTAAATGTTGCCGAGAGGGATATTCAGCGGCATTAACACGGTTAGTGCCACTGAATATCCCCGACTATCTCCGCTACATGCCCTGATGCCAATTGCTTATCATCAGGGCGTGTTGTGGGAACTCTGGGGGTGGCACCAGTCGCTAACTGGGCAGCAGCAGTATTGCATTGCTGTCCGATTAGCACCCGCGGGTAAAAGATAGGTCTAGCTGAAGCTGGCCTATCTTTACCCATGGGAGCTAACCGGGCAGTGGCTCAATATCGCCGCTGCCCAGTTAGCTTCTGTGGGCTTATGGGCTGTGCGGCAGCCCAGGATATTCAGTGCCGCAGCTGCATATGACTTTGGCATTTAATATCCTGGGTTAAAGTTTGTCAGTGAAGGCTATGTGCCATAGTAGTGCATAGCTGTCCCAGAAGAATATCAGGCTTGTTTTATATTGCCCTTTTATATTACCGAAAACTGCATTATTAAATAATTTTTTGTTGGACTATATTAATGAGATCATAAAGTAAATACTTAAATGATATCTACCAGCAGGACCATACCTAGCCCTGTGCGAGCGGTGCGGCCACATAGGGCACAAAGGCTTAAGGGGCGCATTTCGGCTGTCTGCCGTTGCCTGCCGCCGCCACTTTTTCTTCTCTCAGCGGCAGCAGGCAACAGCAGACAGCTGAAATGCGCCCCTTAAGCCTTCTCGCGGTATGCTAAGCAGGTCTGGTCCCTCCGGGAGGGACCAGACCTGCTTAGCATGCCAGCGACTTGCACATCGGGCACGCCTCTTCTCTCCCTCCCCCATAAAGTGACTAGATGGAGGTGCAGGAAGGGGGGGAGTGCCCGATGTGCAAGTCGCACAGGGCGCATTTCACGATCGGTACGGCTCTGTCTACCAGCAGTCCATTTTACTTCATTTTTCATGCAAATCTTCTTCCAAATTTGAAATAAGAAAAAAGGCATATCCTATGTCCCATCCTGACATGGCACTACCTTTTGAACGGCACCAAAGTATTCTTAAACCATTCTGCTGCAGGGGAAAACAGTGTACTTAGCTGATATAAAGGACACAATTTATGTAATTCTCAATAGTAACCAGTCTTCAATTAGTTCACTTTTCCAGCTAGTACTGTCAGTTTGATACTCCATACTGTATCTTGGCGTCCAAGCTCCATACTCACTTTCCCATCACATCATACAATCAGCTTTTTTATTGGCTGACAAACACTTTTGGTTCTTCTTCCATAGGAGCCAACAAAATAATTTCCTGAGCAGTCCTCCAGTTTAGTCCTCCACATCTGGGCAGTGCACCTCCTCCCGCAGCTAGGAGACTGGACCAATCAGTCTTTTCCATGTCTGGATGCTTCTGGAGCTCCCATCAGCCCCCAGTGTGTCCAGTCTCCTTGCAGCAGGTGGACGTGTGAGCCTGTTCTTAGGCTCACTTTAGGATTTCTAGGCAACACTTGTTTAGATTTTTTTTGGGGTTGTTTTCCTGGTCTTTCTGCTTTTTGTTTTATTTTCCTTATTCAGGGGCCTGTCGCTTTAAAAAAAACAAAAAAAAAAAAAACAGAGCCGTGTACCACGGGGGAGCCGACCTTGTACTCACTGTTCCCTCTAAGCTGTGCGCATGTGCGCGCGCACACACCTCGCCAAGCGAGCGCACATACTTTACAACAGAGCGCACAAAAATTACGGTTCTGATTCTGATAGAAAACAAACACAGACGTCTTAAAATTTAAAAGTTGTGATTGTAATTACTAGAAATTTTCCGCTTCATTTAGTAATCGTCTATTTTCATTTAATTTGATTAAAATCAATGTGGTGTACATACTGTATTCTGACGTGTAGTCAAAATTTAAAGTATATAACTCCGAGTGTTGTTATGTGTTGCACAAAAATTTAACCTTCCTTCAAAAGCTGCACAGCTGATATTTTATGCGCACACAGCCTGCAGAAAATTAGAGGGAACATTGCTTGTACTGCCCTTCTGCTTCCTGCTTGGTGGAGGCACTTTGGGCTCAGTCTCTGTGTGTGATCTCTTCCCCTAGACTTGCACGGGGGAGAGATTTAGCACTTCTCGGCACAAACGCTTGCCTGAGATGTACTTTCAGCGTGCCTTTCTTGGATCTGCTGTCCCTATCAGCGTGGCTCACGATTCCTGTTCTGTCTGGTAAGCGGAGCTTGTCTCCGGGGCACGTTTCTTCTTTTTTTCTGCCTGGCTTGGAGCGCCGTTGCGTTTTTTTTGGCGGGAATGCCTTTCTTTTACTTTCTTTTCATTTAATTTATTTTCTTGATTTTCCTGCCTCACGCCTTTTTTTCGGCCGTGGGAGTGGCGGCCATTTTGCTTTCACTTTCTCCCGCTCTTTTTTTCGGCGGCCCGTGCGGCGTTTCTGGGCCGGCAAGGCTTCCTGACGGAGGTGCTCTCTCTCAGGGGCATATGGTGAGCCCGCGTTTAGCAAGGCCTACTGTGCAGTAGCTTGTGGACATTTCCCCAACACAGCCCCCCCCCCACCTGGTGAGTTCGGGCAGGTTTGTGGGGGCTGGCCTTTCCTTGCTGTCCAGTTCTGGGCAGTGGGCCTCTCTCTCTCTTCCTTTTTTCGCTTTCTGAGACTTGCCTTTTGCTTAGGGGTTTCTCCTCATGTCGGGGCGTCCGCAGTGCGTGATCTGCGGATCCCGCAAGGGTCCGGTGTCTGACGCCGGGGTGTGCAAGGGCTGCGCTATTGTTTCTTCGGTCCTGGAACCTCAGATGGAGGCAAAAGGGTCTTTGGAGTCCGTAGTCCCTCCGGTCTCGGCTGGAGAAGAGACCTCTCCAGGACTTCTCGGGCCCTCTTCTCCTTCTCCACCTTCGGCGCCAGGAGGTGCGCCGGCAGGGGGGGTTGGCGAGTCCTTTTTGGGGGATTTCTCTCCAGATTTTGTGCTTCTCATGCATCAGGCTTTCCAGAAATGCCGTTTGGGTAAGTTGCCCGAGCTGTGTTCGCTGCCGCCTGCTCCTCCGTCTCTCAAAGGTGGGGAGACGAGAGGGGACGCTCCTAAAGCGGCCAAGCGGCTCCGTCCCTCGGATGATGTGGACTGGCAGGAGAAGGAGTGGTCGGACGTCGATCCTGAAGATGGAGTTGCAGATTTAGAGGAGGGGGAAATTCCTGAGCCTGAGGACCAGGCTCGGATTATCCGTGTATTTCGCAAGGAGGAATTGGTCCCCCTGGTTACTGAATCCCTCCAGGCGCTTAATTTCGCTGCGGCACGTCCTCTGGATGAGGAAGGTTTAGAGGATCCTCTGATTCAGGCGGTGCGCGATTCCCAGGTTGTGTTTCCGGTCCATAGAGTGGTGGATCAGATGATTCAGGCTGAATGGGACCAGCCTGAGTCCGGATTGAAGGGTATTCGGATGATGAATCGTATCTATCCTTTGGCGGACAAAGACAAGGAAAAGTTTTGCTCGCCCCGGGTCGACGCTGCGGTGTCGGTGTTGACCAAGAAGACCACGATTCCCGTTGAGGCCGCTGCTGCCTTGAAAGACACTCAGGATAGGAAGGTGGACGGTTTGCTGAAGCAGGCTTTTGAGGCCAATGCCTTATCGCTGCAGGCGTCTATTTGTGGAGCCTGGGTCTCCAGGGCCTGTTTGCGATGGGCTCAACACTTGCGGCAGGACTCTCGTCTTGACCAGCAGGGGTTTTTAGAGGTGACCCGATTGGAATCTGGTTCTGCTTATTTGGCGGATGTTCATTATGATTTGATCAGAACCTTGGCGAACAGTATGGCTTCCCTTGTGGCTGCGCGCAGGACCATTTGGCTCTGCAATTGGGCGGCCGATGGTTCTTCTAAGTCGCGTCTCAGCAAGCTCCCCTTTAAGGGGAAGCTGTTGTTCGGGGATGACCTGGATAAGTTAGTTAAGGACCTTGGGGAGTCCAAAGGTGGTCGTCTTCCGGAGGATAAGCCCAGACAGAGTAGGGGTGTGTCGTCTACTCGCGGTCAGTTTCGGGACTTTCGCAGGTTCTGTTCTTCCCGTCTGGGGGGTTTCCAGCGTGGCAGATCGATGACTAGGTCCCCGGGGTATCGAGGCTTTCGGGGGGCAGGGCGAGGGTTCTCGGCGACCTCCGCCTCTTCCTCCTCTTCCTTTAGTCGAAAGCCGCAATGAAGCGAGGTGGGCCCCGGGGGGAAGTCAGGTGATCAGAGCTCGTCTTCGACACTTTCTTCCCTCCTGGGTCCAGATCACCTCGGACCAGTGGGTGCTCGAGATAGTGCAGGAGGGCTACGCTTTGGAGTTTGCCTGTCCTCTCCAGGATTCCTTTGTCCTGTCTCCATGCAAGGGTCCGCAGAAAGTTCTCGCAGTACGCTTGACGTTGGACCGCCTGGTTGCCTTGGGGGCGGTAGTGCTGGTTCCAGAGTCCGAACTCGGAGTGGGTCGATATTCCATTTATTTCGTGGTGCCAAAGAAGGACGGGTCTCTTCATCCTATTTTAGACCTCAGAGGCGTAAATCGTTGTCTGCGTGTTCCTCATTTCCGCATGGAGACTCTGCGATCCGTCATAGTGGCGGTGTGCAAGGGTGAGTTCTTGACATCCTTGATATGTGATATGATTGAGATGTTTAAATACCTCCGTGGCATAAATGTTCAGGGAGAGAGCCTCTTTCAATTGAAAGCAAGTTCTGCGATGAGGGGACATGGGATGAGGGTGAAGGGAGATAGATTCAGGAGTGATATGCGGAAATATTTCTTTACGGAAAGAGTAGTGGATCCGTGGAATAGTCTCCCAGTGGAGGTGGTAGAGATGAGGACAGTAACTGAATTCAAAAAAGCATGGGACCAACACAGAGGATCTCTAAAGGTAAAAAGTGGACTGTTGTAGTTGTTGTTATGGAAGGACAGACTAGATGGGCCTTGTGGTCTTTTTCTGTCATCATGTTTCTATGTTTCTATCCTTGGACCTTTCGGAGGCCTACTTGCACATTCCCATCAGGGCGGCTCATCAAGGATTCCTGCGGTTCGCGCTCCCTTGGGGATATTATCAGTTTCGGGTGTTGCTGTTCGGTTTGGCCACAGCGCCCCGCGTCTTCACCAAGGTCATGGTGGTGGTGGCGGCGGCGTTGCGGAAGGAAGGCATTCTGTTTCACCCTAACCTCGACGATTGGTTGATTCAGGCAAAGTCCGAGAGCGAGAGTCGGCAAGCCACCAGCCGGGTGATAGAGCTTCTTCAGAGCCTCGGTTGGGTGGTAAACGAGAAGAAGAGTCACTTGGTGCCAACTCAATCCCTCAAATACCTCGGGGTCCGCTTCGACACCGTGACAGGGCTGGTGTTCCTTCCAGATCGCCAGGCGCGAGGCCTCCATTCTCTAATTCGTCAGTTCTTGGGATTCCCAGCACCGTCGGCTTGGTGATACCTGCGCGTCTTAGGGACAATGGCGGCGACGCTGGAGGTGGTTCCATGGGCTCGGTTCCATATGCGCCCGCTTCAGAGGGCCCTCTTGCGTCGTTGGTAGAATCAAACCAATTCGTTCAACAAGCATCTGCCTTGCCCACGGTGGGTCCGCCTTTCCTTGCAATGGTGGCTGAGCATGAAGTCGCTGCAGATGGGGGTGTCTCTGGAACAACCGGCCTGGTTGCCTGTGCTGACGGATGCCAGCCTGGAGGGCTGGGGAGCTCACTGTGCGGATCATTTCGCGCAGGGGACTTGGTCAGCCTTGGAAGCCTCTTGGTCGATCAACTGTCTCGAGCTGCGAGCGGTGGTGCGGGCTCTGCAAGCTTTTGAATCTGCGGTGACGGGGCGCACGGTGACAGTTCTCTCGGACAATTCGGCGGCTGTGGCCTACCTCAATCGGCAGGGCGGCACGGGCAGCAGGGCCATGGAAGAGGAGTCTGATCTTCTGTTTCAGTGGGTGGAATCCCAACTCCTCGCTCTTTCGGCAGCACATATTGCGGGAAAAGACAACGTGATGGCGGATTTCCTCAGCAGAGTGCAGGTGGATGCGGAGGAGTGGGAGCTTCACCCGCAGATCTACGCTCAAATCGTACGCCGGTGGGGGGCTCCGATCATGGACCTCATGGTGACCTATCAGTCCACGAAAACAAGTCGCTTCTTCAGCAGAAGGCAGGAGCGGATGTCCGAAGGCATCGACGCACTCATTCGGCCTTGGCCGGTCTCCGGTCTCCTCTATGTCTTTCCTCCATGGGCATTGATCCTTCGGGTGATTCAACGCATCGAAGCGCACCGCGGGAAGGTCCTGCTGGTGGCGCCCGATTGGCCCAGGCGTCCTTGGTATGCGGATCTGGTTCGGCTTCTAGACGGGGTGGCTTGGCATCTTCCTCCGTTGCCGGATCTCTTTCTTCAGGGGCCGCTCCGGATGCCACAGGTGGATCGATTCTCGCTTACGGTATGGCCATTGAGAGGGCTAGGCTAAGGAAGAAAGGTTATTCGGCTTCCGTCATTGCCACGCTTCTTCGGGCGAGGAAGTCCTCTACGTCTCTCACTTATGTGCAGATCTGGTGCATTTTTGAGGACTGGTGTTCGCGGCACGATATTTGGGCGGCTAAGGCTTCAGTGCCTGCCATCCTCAGCTTTTTGCAGGACGATTGCGACAAAGGCCTGGCGGCCAGTTCCCTGAAAGTGCAATTAGCAGCTCTCGCCTGCTTCCGGGGTAAGGTCTTGGGGGTGCCCCTGGGGGCGCACTCGGATGTGCAGCGTTTTTTGCGAGCGGTGTTTCAGCTGCGGCCTGTTCGCCGGGCGACGATTCCTCCGTAGGATTTGAATCTCGTGTTACAGGGTTTGGTTCGGAAGCCCTTTGAGCCGCTTCACCTGGCGTCCCTTAAAGATTTGACGCTAAAGACTGTGTTTTTGGTGGCCATTTGCTCAGCTCGGCGGATTTCTGAGTTGCAGGCACTCTCGTGTAGAGAACCCTTCTTGTCCTTCTCTAAAGATAGAGTAGTTTTGAGGCCAGTTTCCTCCTTCCTTCCCAAGGTTGTCTCTCCTTTTCATTTGAATCAGTCTGTTTTTCTTCCCGTTTTTAATTCTGTCGTGCCCGACGCGACTGATAGTGGTTTACATCGTCTCGATGTTCGTCGGGTGCTCCGGCGATACTTGAAGGTTTCGGAGCCTTACCGTAAGACGGATCGTCTCTTCGTCCTTTTTGGTGGTAAGTGGAAGGGGGAAGCAGCGGCGAAAGCTTCTATTGCCCGGTGGCTTAAGGAAGCTATTGCATCAGCGTATATCCTGCAGGGCCGACTGGTTCCCTTGGGTCTCCGGGCCCATTCTACCCGAGCGCAGGCGTCGTCGTGGGCGGAGCACAGTTTGGTTCCGTCTGTGGAGATTTGCAGGGCGGCTACTTGGTCGTCGCTCCATGCTTTCAGTAAGCATTACCGGTTGGATGTGTTGCCCTCTAAGGATTCTTGTTTTGGTTCAGCCATTTTGCGTGCCGGTTGGCAGGGTCCCTCCCGTTGAGTACTGCTCTGGTACTTCCCAGATGTGAAGGACTAAACTGGAGTACCGCTCAGGAAATAGAAATTACACTTACCTGGTAATTGTAGTTCCTGTAGGGTCCAGTTTAGTCCTCCTTCCCTCCCGATTGGCTGTCCTTTTTTTCGGCACGGCGTATTTCTGCGCGGGTTGCGAGAGTGTGCTAAGTGTATGTCTGTGATCCTCTAGTTTGGGGGGTCTTCCACTCTCCTTTGGCGGTTTGTTCTTGAAGCCGCGACTGTGTCTCTTCCTTCGGTCCTTGGGGAGGCAAAGGCGATGTACAGGTTCCCGGCTCCCTCGTTTGGGGAGGGGGTCGGCTGTTTTCAGGAGGGGGTCTTTGTTTATCGGGACTGTTTTAGATAAGATTTTTCTCTCATGTGTTGCTTCTCTGAGTCTGCTTTGTTAATAGATCACTGGGGGGCTGATGGGAGCTCCAGCAGCATCCAGACATGGAAAAGACTCTGATTGGTCCAGTCTCCTAGCTGCGGGAGGAGGTGCACTACCCAGATGTGGAGGACTAAACTGGACCCTACAGGAACTACAATTACCAGGTAAGTGTAATTTCTATTTAACTAGGATTCATTGAAAACTAATACCAAAACAAGTATCAGAACAAAGAATTTTACTATTCATATTGCCGGGGGCAATTGTATTAAATTTAAAGAGCCAGAACTGTTCACAAAAGTTCAGTAGTCTCTCCCGATTGCCCCCCCCCCCCCATGCCAATTATAAGGGACACGGTTAATTGCTTGCTATTTCAAAGAGACAAAAGTATGTTGAGCTTCTGGACAGTATGAAATGATAGAGGCTGATACTGTATGAGTCCTTAGACAAGACATATGGTCCTCCAAACAAACCTTCAATGGACAACTAGTCTGCCCTATGCACAACTTAGGATAAGTACATAATATTACATACACTATGTGGGCAGAGAAACAAGTAGTCTGATGCAATGCAATTATTAAATTATTTAATAATTCTATCTCCAGGAACAAGCAGGAATGAGTCTTCACATATGGGGTACGTCGGTACCGACGGAGTCTGCGCGGGAACGCTTCCCAGCGTCCAATCAAAGAGCTTTTGGAAGCATCCCACCACGCCTGCGTGCTGCCTTCCCGCCTTTCCCAACTGCCTCTCCTCAGCTTTCATTTTCCGCGGAGCCGGCAGGACGTCCTCCTGTCACCGCAGAAAATTCTTATTTTATTTCTTTAGTTTTCTTGTGGTCGCGGCTGTCTTCCAGACGCCACCGGTACCGCCGGTGTTTTCTTTTCTTTTCTTGTAAAATCTTCCTTTTTCAGGGGATATTTTTTCTTCATAGTGTCCCGCGGTTTCTTCGGCCTTTCAGGCCTCTTCTTTTCCTTCATGGAACCGTCAGCCACTTTCTCCAAGAAATGTTCAGACTGTGGCGGTACAACTTTATTTTTAGACCTTCGAAGTCGGTGTCTAACCTGCTTGGGTCCTGACAAACGTTTGCTGAGAAGAGGTTTTCCGTGAAAACCACTCTAAAATTAGCCTAGATCTTGTTAAACGGTGTAACACCCTATAGTCGCTTGAAATCCGTTTAATATTTTAAACCCATCAACCACAAACGTATTACTAGAAGAGGTTTTACGAGAAGAGGTTTTCAACATTGAGGTTTCCTCAGTACACGGTCTCCCTCCAACTTCGGGGCACCGTCCCCTTCTTCTTCTACACAGGATCAGGTAACCCACAAACAGTCTGTTAAGACTAGCCAGCCCTCGAGTGGTAGGTCTCATGCATAGCATGTAGACGTCTCTGGCCTTGCCCTTGAGGGCCCACTGGCGGGTCTTCGGTCTCCAAAGCCTTTCAGGGGTTTCAGGTTGTTCCTGGGGTTCACCCCTCACAGAACATACCTGAGCCGTATCCGGTGGTGGCAGCCGCTTCGAGCGGTACCGATACCCCAGCATCGGCACTGGTGTTGGATGAGATACTCCTCATCATGGATGGTCATCTGGCATCCTCGGTGCCTTCGGGACCAGTGGATACTCTCCAGACTGACTTTCCATTATCGGTATCAGCACCGATACTACCACCAACGTCGGTACCCTCCAGACGTGCATCGATAGCCTCGCTTCTTTCAATGCCGAGTCTCGAATCGATCTCCAGTCTGGAGGACTGCGTACCGACTCGCCTTGGTACCGGCTCTCGGCGGTACCGAAGGCTCGGTTCCGATGATTCGGATCCGCAACTCTCGGTTCCCTCGAGGCCGATTGAACTGCCCTCGATGCCGAGCTTGGAATCGATCTCTAGTCTGGAAGACTGCGTACCAATACGCTTTGGTACCGACACCGATCGATATCGGTGGCTCGGTACCGAGGATAGCGCCCGGAGGTTTTCGGTTACCTCGGTACCGATTGAACGGTCACTGATGACTGCTCCGATGTCTCTGTCGGGCTCGACTCCAACATCGGTACCGGTATTGGCATCGGTACCGGTATCTACAGTAGCATCGTGGCAAACTCCTGCCATGCTTTTTTCAACAGGATCGCTCCCTTCTATACCAAGCTTGGAGTCGATACCTGGCATGGACATGTGGTAATGATGGTCGCTGCTCCTGACAGCCAGTACCGGCGACCATCCCTTAAGCATTCCACACTGCACTCTGCAGGATCTTCTATTCCTATATATTTGGATAGCTCTGTCGGTGCTCAGGCTAGTTCTTCAGATCTAACCTGTCCAAGGGAGAGTCCTGTTGGGGATCCCTCTTTTCAGAGTTTCCTCCTGGATATAGCAAAATCTCTTGCCATTCCTATCCCAGGACATGATCCTGCACAAGGCTCTGTTTCTACCAAAGCAAAGGAGAACATAATGCTTCCTTTGCATCATTCCTTGCAGGATCTCCTTCTAGGAATGTGGGAAACACCTTTAAGGGTACCCCCACCTTCCAGAGCAACTGATCTTTTATATCAGGTGCCCCCCTCTCCAGGGTTTCAAAAGACTCAACTTCCTCATCATTCCATAGTAATGGAATCAGCAATGCGGCGGGTAAAGAGTAAGGAAAAGCACTCTTCTTATCCTCCAGGTCGTGAGTCTAAGACACTAGATGCCTTTGGACGTCAAACCTTCCAGACATCTATGCTTTCTGCAAGAATTCTCTCATATATTTTTTATATGAGTCTATCTCTTGAGGAGGTCACAAAGCAATTACATCTTTTGACTCCTTCCCTTCCAGAGTCCAAGAATGCAGGCTATTCTTCAGAGCTCAAGCATCTCCAGAATATCTCTTGGTTTCTTACTTGTGCTTCCCTAGACTCTTTTGAGTCTGTTAGCAGGACTTCTGCTATAACTATAGGGGCACGACGTAGAGCCTGGCTCCAAGCTTCAGACTTGGACAAATGGGCACAGCAAAGACTGGGACATACTCCTTGCACTGGAGACAATCCTTTCAACAAGGAGTCTTTACGTCAGGTTACTCAGTTGTCCACCGACTTACCTGTTCCTAGGGGCTGTTCTGCGCCTTCTTCTGTCCCAGTAGTTAGGAAATGTCCTGCCAAACTTTCTTTGCATAGGAGAAGAAGGTTTTATGCATCATCTGCCCATCATACAGATGTTCCCAAACAGGGGAACCATCGTCCTGGTCTGCAGAGTTCAACCTCTCACCAGGCTCAGCAAACTCAGCAACCACAGGGTTTCTGATCAATCCATCAAATGCTTGTGACTCTTGGGATTAGAATCTTCAGTTGCTTCTTCTCAATAGAGGCAATCCACTGCTGTCATTCTAAATCCTAAACATGGATCTCTTCCCGAAAGACATCCATTCTTTCTATGTTCTATGAGCTGTCAGGATGTTCATGCTTCTAGGTCACAGGGTTCTCCTCTTCTTCCTGCTAGGGAAAGAGGTCTATTCACTATCAAACGATAGTTTCCTGTGCCAGCATGTCTTTTTTCCTTTCTATAAACTTACTACTTTGTAAGTTTTCTTCAGCTCCATTCTCTTTACCCTCTTACCAGGTTTTTCCTCTGTAAGAGCGGTATTGCTTCACTGGAGGGCTTTTTCTTCAGCCTCTCTAGTTTTGTTACTTTTCCAGTGCGGAGTTCTCTTCTCTGAGTTGACTCCTCTTTTTCAATCTTGCTTTGAAGCAGTTCATCAGTCACGTCCAGAGTTTTCTACTCTTGTTCTGTCTGTTCTTTCTGCTGTCTGCCAAGCAGCTGCCAATGCAGGAGCCTTAATGTTTGGACCACTGGTTCTTGTCCACCAGCAACCAGATTTGTCCTCCACTAACATTCTGTCTGGTCTTAGTAGTGGCTCCAAGTCAGTGCTGTCATCTGTCTTGGAAATGTTTTCACTACAAGCTTGTTGGATTGTTTTCTCTTTCTGCCATCTCCATTCCCCTGGGTTTGGCAGTATAGTTGACATAGGTACTGGCTCTTCTGCAGCCAGTTCTATCTCCTCATTCTCCTGCATCATGCTCTCTGCAATTCTACAGAGAAGCTCTCCACTATGGGCCCTTGCTAGAGAGCATGGGTTTTTTTTTCTCCAACAGCTATCCTAGATGGTTGAAAAAGGCTTTTTCAGTCATGTCTCCCATGACTAGAAAAGTTCTCCTTTTAACTATAAAGGACATAGGCCTTCTCTTACTTGAAAGCTTAAGGAGTTGCTAATTCCCTGCTTTGGTCCATAGTATTTCCAATCGGGGATATGCTTTCTCCTTCCAGCTCGTCCTCATGGTAAGAACGCATGATACCTTTTTTGCCCTTAAGCAGGTCAGCATGGTATCTCATTCCTATGCATCTTCTGTTCACTTACCATGCTAGAGTTCTAGAATACTCGGGACTTGCTGGCTGCAGACTGATATCATCCTCTGCTTTTCACGTAACCATCCTGGTTATTCCACTACCTAGCATCCCTGTAGCTCATAACCAGTGGGAATTGAGTCTCTATATATCTTCTCAAGTAGGTTCCACCTTCTTGTTATTAGATGAATCTTTCCTCTCCACATTTTCCTATGTGAATACCTTTTTGTAGGCATATCTCTGTCTGCTTCATTGCAGACTCCCATATAGAGGCCTATATATTCATACCTATAGCATACATCTTACAGATGTCTATGTCTATCATTTGTGTGTATTTTATGCCCTTCATATCTCACTATAGATCAGGGGTACTCAAATCCAGTCCTGGAGGGCCATGAACCAGTCAGGTTTTTGGGATATCCCTAATGAATATGCATGAGATAGTCAAATTCAATGGAGGTAGTGCATGCAAATATATCTCATGCATATTCATTAGGGATATCCCGAAAACCTGACTGGTTCATGGCCCTCCAGGACTGGATTCAAGTACCTCTGCTATAGATATATTCTCATATGTTATATATATATATATATATATATATATATATATGTGTGTGTGTATCTTTCGAGATTTTTTACTATCGGTAGATATCTATTCTGCTTTATCTACCTGACTGTCGAGGCTCATATAGCTATATGATTCTGACAGATGGGCTTTACCCATACTTATGCTATCCAGCATGTTTTGGAGTCCTACACTCACAACCACTTCGGTGGTAGTTAACTCCCACCATAACCTTAAGGTTTAGGTGCCTCTGAAGCTCTCCATGTTCCAATATCTCTCCTAGCTGACTTCAGTTAGGAGAGACATTGTGGATCTTCAGCTAATCACAGGCTCTAACGCCTCCGGCGTTTGTCCTTTCTTTTGGGATACAAGGGGTTCCCATACCCTTTCTCCCCACAAGGACTGGGCCTGTTTGTCCAAATCGGTTAGCCTTTCTCTTTTTGTTCCTAAGAGTGAGCCACTCTGCTGCCAAAAGAGTTCGGCTTTTATCATAAAGCCTTCCGCTGAAGGCCCACCGTTTTTGTCCTACCCCAGTTTTTCCTACTGGGGTTACCTGTTACCTTTCAGGATTCTGACCTCCATTGTTTTCCTACAGGTTTACTACCTCCACTTCACAGTGAGGTCCTTCTCAAGGTTCCTTTACTGGGTTCCCCGGTAGATCCCATGAACCTCCATACTTCTCTGAAGTCCTGTTAGGGGAGGTCCATATTGCAATATTTTTTCTTTGCAATATCATTGATGACAATTATCATCCACACATGAACTCCTTGTCTGCAATCCTATGCTAGGTTAGCTGTTCCACAGCACCTTTCTTTCTTCAACTCCTACCCTCCATCCTCAGGATGCTTGGTGTTGTGGGGGATAGCATGTTCCAACCTATGACATGCTGGGACTCCAGGCATCTCAGCTTGGGAGTCCCCATATGTGAAGACTCATTCCTGCTTGTTCCTGGAGATAGCACAGTTACTTACCTGTAACAGGTGATCTCTGGGAACAGCAGGAATAAGTCTTCACAACCCACCCACCTCCCCAGGAGTTGTATCTCTATCTATCTTTCCTTTCCTCTCTCTCTCTTTGTCTCAGCTTTAAAACTTAACTGAGGAGAGGCAGTTGGGAAAGGCGGGAAGGCAGCATGCAGGCGTGGTGGGATGCTTCCAAAAGCTCTTTGATTGGACGCTGGGAAGCGTTCCGCACAGACTCCGTCGGTACCGACGTACCCCATATGTGAAGACTTATTCCTGCTGTTCCCAGAGATCACCTGTTACAGGTAAGTAACTGTGCTTTTTCTGGTAATATAAAATGACAGTATAAGAATATTAGTAATTCAATTATAGTACACCATTACTACTACTAATACAGGAGTAAGGGGGGTGGGGGTGCTCCTGCCAGATATCCAGAATTGTCTTCCACAGTACTTAATAAAAGGTTCCCCTTTCCCTGGCACACTCCTCAGTCTCACAGTATCCACATCATCCGGTTTCATTCTGATTTTAACAAGTAACCTCCACAAATGAATAAAATGAAGGATTGTATTCCCTAAAAGTGAAAAGTGTAATCATTTCACTTTCAGAAGTATCCAGTCAGAGGGAATTAGCATGATGTCCTCAGTAGCAGCCACAGCTTTGTTAAAACCAGAATCAACTGATGAATACATAATAAGTATTCAGAAACGCTTGGAAGAAGACACTATATCACGAGAGCAACGAGAAAAACGGCGGCGTAAAATCTTAATGGAACAACTGAGAGCTCATGAGGCACAAGAGGTGAGGTGCAGTACTACATGTGTATTAACAGGAAGTTGACCTCGTTATTTAAAAAATATATATATTCAAGCATTTTTCAGGTTTTTTTTCTTTAATTACCCCCCTAATGCATTTCTTTCATCATCATGGTACTGCTTCCCTCCCCACCAAGACTCTGATGAATTATGCTACTTTATGTTTTCATAGTGAAGGCTGGATGAACAGGGAGTTGAATACACATAGTAAGAAGTCTGTATAACAAGGGTGACCATAGCCTGGGGAATTAAGTAGTTAACTGTTCGAATATGCTGTGTATATTTTCCTGCCAGATCTTTATGCCATCAGATCATCTTCTAATATGAGGTGCGATCAAAACATATTGAGACTTGTACAATAACACAAGAAGTATAACACCTGACAGTTATTGCACTCAGTCTCCTTCAAAGTAGTCCCCTTCCGATAAAACACACTTTCTCCAGCGTTCCTGCCACTGCTGGAAACAATTTTGAAATACCTCTTTCATTATGCTGTGGAGCTGCTATGTTGAATTTTGCTTAATGTTCTCCAAGTCATCAAGTCTCCTTCCTTTCAGTGGTAATTTCAGTTTTGGAAACTAGAAAAAGTCACAAGGTGGGAGGTCAGGTGAGTATGGAGGCTGATAGACTTGCTTGATTTGATGCTTAGCCAAGAACTGCTGGACAAGATGTGATGCGTGAGCTGGGATGTTATTGTGATGAAGTAAAGATTCACCATTCCTGTGCAACTCCTCTTACTATGAACTGCATCTCTGAAACAAGTCAGAACTTGGATGTAGTACTCCTTATTGATAGTTTGGCCTTTTGGAGCATACTCATGATGAACAATACCTTGGCAATCAAAGAAAACTGTGAGCCTGACCTTGACATTGCTCCTCACCTGACGAGCTTTCTTGGGTCTGGGAGAGTTTAGAGTCTTCCGTTGTGAGGAATGAGCCTTAGTTTCTGGATCATAATCATAAACCCATGATTCATCACCAGTAATAATCTTTTTGATGAAATCTGTCATTTTCAATGCATTCCTACAACTCCCTAGCTGCAGACAGTCGATCTTCTTTTTAGTCGGGGACAGGAGTTCTGGAACGAATTTTGCAGAGATATGTCTCATCCCCAAATCAATAGGAGGAGTGGCCTAGTGGTTGGGGCAAGGTACTTCAGGCCGGAAGGTCAGGGGTTCAAATCCCACAAGAGGACAGCAACCATGGGCCAGAAGGACTGGGGTCTCTAGTCCCACAGGTGTTCCTTGTGGTCTTGGGCAAGCCACTTAACCCTCCATAGCCCATGTTCCCTGTAAAATAGTTATCTCCAAGTTATAATGCCCTATTCAGTGTAATTTCAGTTTGTTCAATGTAAACTGCACTGATGCAGAATAGCACGGTATATAAGAGAATGTAAATAAATAAATAGTAAGAATGGACTGTACCAACCCAAAACTGATGTCCATGTCCTCAGCAAGCTCCTTGATAGTCAATGAATGATTTGAGCATATTGTGGCATGCACTGCTTCAACTTTGTCTTCATTCCTGCTTGTGGATGGCCTTCAAGAACATTCGTCACTATCAGTGTTTTGGCGGCCCTCTTGGAAACATTTGTACCAGTCATAAACTCAAGCATGACTCATGTATTCATCACCATACACTTGCTGTAACTTTTCATAAGTCTCATTGCACAAATCTCCAAGTTCTCCAGGAACAAGCAGGAAGTCAGTCCTCACATATGGTTGATGTCAGCGCCAGTGTCTCTGATATGTGAGGACTGATTCTTGCTGTCCCTAGAGAACACCTGTTACAGGTAAGTAACTACACTTTTCTGGCAGAATTTAATGCAAATTCGCTGTTCAACTTTTTCAGTCATCATAAATCTGACAAACTGCTTTGTCACGATACCAAACATCACATGTTAAAAAACGTACATGTATGCTGCAGCCACGCTACACTCTGCTCATGCAGAGCACAACAAGTTCTCCAGGACCAAGCAGGAAGTCAGTCCTCACATATGGGTGTCATCGGCGCCGATGAAGCCCCAGCGGAGCATTTCCCCAGCTTTCTATGAAAGCCTTTGGGAATGCAGGCACGCATGCGCGGTTCCCTTCTCGCCTAAAGGTGCCATCTTACCCCAGTCTCTTTTTTTCCGTGAAGCCCACCGGACGTGTGTCCTGTTTTCCCAGTTAAAATTAGATTTTTTTCGGCGTTTTTGCTATTTTTTTTCCCGGTTCCCCTCCCGCCGGGTTCGGTACACCGGTATCGAGCCCGATTCTTCTTTTTCGTTTTTTGCCCTTCGTGGCTGGCGTTCGCGCCCTTTTTTCTATTTTTCCCTGGAAGGCCGGTCCTTTGACCTTGCGGGGGCTCTTTTTTCCCCGATGGCTTCCAGCGGTTTTAAGAAGTGTGATCGGTGTAAGAAACTAATGTCTCTCACCGACACACACGACTGCTGCCTTCGGTGCCTCGGCCCCGACTACGATCCTAAGTCGTGCGGGGCATGTGGGAAGATGTCTTCCAAGGCACTCCGAAGTCGCCAGCAGCAAAAGGAAAGGCTTATCTCTAGGAACAAGCAGGAATGAGTCTTCACATATGGGTACGTCGGTACCGACGGAGCCTGCACGGGAATGCTCCCCAGCATCCAATCAGAAAGCTTTTGGGAGCATCCCTCGCGCCTGCGTGGTGACTTCCCGCCTTTCCCACTGCCTCTCTTCAGTTTTCGTTTTTCCACGGAGCCAACAGGACGTCCTCCTGTCACCGCAGAAACCTTTTTCTTTAAAAATCCTTATTTTCTTGTGGTCGCGGCTGTTTTTTTTCCCGCCGATACTGGTACTGCCGGTGCTTTATTATTTTATTTTCAAACTTAGAGAAATATTTCTCCTCAGTTTTTTGTTTAACTTTTTTGGGCCTACCAGGCCTTTCCAAAATGGAGCCTTCTTCCCCTAAGAAGTGCCTTCACTGTGGAAACTCAGTTTTCTTTTTAGACTCCAATGCTTGGTGTCTATCCTGTCTGAGTCCTGACCGTTTTTCCCCTGATACTTCAGGCTATATGGTTGGGAGAAGACCTTCCCTTTTTCGAGTCTCCCTCGATACCGTTTTTTCCTCCTAAGGTGAGGACACCGGTTTATTCTTCTCTCCAGGATCAGGTAACCCACAAACAGTCTGTTAAGACTAGCCATTTCTTGAAGGGTAAGTCTCATGCCCAGCATGATGACGGCTCCGGCCTTATCCTCAAGACCTCATTGGCAATAAAACCTCGGCAGGAGTCTTCGGGCTCCAAAGCATTCACGGGGTTTCAGGTTGTTCCTGGGGCTCACCCCTCACAGAACATACCTGAGCCATGCCAGGGGGTGGTATCTGCTTCGAGCAGTACCGATAACCCGGCACCGGCATCGGTGTCGAGTGCTGCAATCTTCACCAGGAATCGTCATCTGGTGTCCTCGGTACCTTCGGGGCCGATCGATACGACCCAGATTGGCTTTCCTATATCCCAGCCATGCTCGGGGTTGGTACCGGCTTCGAGCGGTACCGATACCCCGGTATCGGCATCGGTATCGAGTGTTCCACTCTTTACCTAGGATCGTCATCTGGAATCCTTGGTACCTTCGGGGCCGATCGATATGACCCAGATTGACTTTCCTATATCTTCACCGTGCTCGGGGTTGGTACCGACTTCGAGCGGTACCGATACCCCGACATCGGTGCCGGTGTCGAGTGTTCCTCTCTTTGCCGGTCATCGTCTTCGAACGACCTCGGTACCTTCGGTGCCGTTCGATGAGATTACAATTGACTTTCAGGTATCGGCATCGCTGATACCACCACCAACGTCGGTACCTTCTAGACATGCATCGATAGACTCGCTTGCTTCGATGCCGAGTCTAGAATCGATATCCAGTCTAGATGACTTGGTACCGACGCGTTTCGGAACCGATCCATATCGTTTCCGGCTACGCAGTACCGAGGATATTCTCCAAGGCTCTCTGGTTACCTCGGTACCGCTTCAGCAGCCCTCGATTACTGCTTCGATGACGTTATCTCCGATACCGGTACCGGTGTCGGGGTTGATTCCTGCAGTTCCATCGGTGCCATCGATCCTTTCTATGCCTAGTTTGGAATCGATACCAGGCACTGACGATGCAGTACTAACTGCCTCAAATCAGAACTGTCAGTATCACAGTCCATCGAGCTAGGATTCTTTTTCTGCACCAGTCCATTATATCTTCTGGTGCTCAAGCTGCTCCTTCAACCTCAGCTTGCCCAGGATTAGTTCCTATTGGAAAGCCTTCTTTTCAGAAGTTTCTCCTTGACATGGCAGCTTTTCTTGCCATTCCTATTCCTGGTTTTTCTCTTGACCAAGATCCTGCAGAAAAGGAAAACATAATGCTTCCTTTACATCATTCTTTACAGGATCTTCTTCTGAGGATATGGGAATCATCCTTAAAGGTTCCTTTGCCTTCTACAGCCATTGACGTTCTGTATCAGGTACCTCCCTCTCCAGGGTTCCAGAAAAACCAACTTCCACATCATTCCATTGTAGTGGAATCAGCAATGAGGAAGGTAAGAAGCAAGAAGAAGCATTCTTCTTATCCGCCAGGTCGTGCATCTAAAGCACTTGATGCCTTTGGACGTCAAACCTTCCAAACTTCTATGCTGGCTTCAAGAATTATTTCATATATTTTCTATATGAGTCTGACACTTCAGGAGGTCACAGAGAAATTATCTCTCTTGTCTCCTTTTCTGTCAGATCCTAAGGCCTCTGACTATTCCTTGCTTCTTAATCATAGCAGGAATATCTCTTGGTTCCTTTCTCGTGCTTCTCTAGACTCTTTTGAGTCTGTCAGCAGATCCTCTGCTATTGCCATTGGAGCACGTCGTACAGCCTGGCTGCAAGCTTCTGACTTGAGCAGATGGGCACAACATACACTGGGTAATTCTCCTTGTACTGGAGAAAATCTCTTCAATAAAGAGGCTTTACGTCAGGTTGCTCATTGCTCCACTGACTTTCCTAGTTCTGGAAACTGTCCTAAGCCTTCTTTTTCCCCAGGACGTAGGAAATGTCCTACCAAACCTTCTTTCCCTAAGAAAAGAAAGTTTCACCCTTCTTCTGCCCATCCTCTTGATGTACCCAAGCAAGGGACATCTCATCCTAGTCTGAAGTCTCCAGACTCTAACCAGGCTAATCATAGCCAGCAACCATAGGTTCCTGTATGTTGCAATTCTATCTACACTGGTTTTTCTTTTCAGTATGCTAAGCTGTTAGGATATTTTTGTCCATGGGTTACAGAATTCTCCCTTTCTTTTTATCATAAAGGGAGATTACAATTATCCCATGATAGTTTCTGTCCCCACATGGACATTTTTTCCTTCAGCTGACTTACCATATGGTACGTCACCTACCAACCCCCACTCTTCCAGGGTTTCCCCTGCTCGAGTTGGTACCATACTGAAACACTTCTCTTCTTTCCAGTGTAGATTTTCTACTATCCTTCAATGCATGCTCTGAACAACTCATCAGACAGGGACGGAAATATCCCCGCTCCCTCTGTCTGTTTTTCTCCCTGTTTTTATACAGGGGAATCCCCTTTTTTCTTTGTTCAGTTGCTGCACATACAGAAGTTCCAGTGCTTACTTTAAAGTTTCTTGCAAGCTACTTTCATTATCTTGCATAATACTACTCATTGCAGGTTATCTTCTTCTAGCCATATCCTTACCTAGGATGTGGCAGCACTTCTGACTGCTGTCAGTTCTCTCATAATTTTCCTGCACAATGCTCTCTGCAATCTTCAGAGAAGCTTTCTACTATGGGCCCTTGCTGTAGAGCATTCATCTTTGTCTCTGGGGTTTTTTTTCCATATAATAGAAAAAGCTTATATAGTCATTCCATGGCTATGTAGGTTCTTTCTACCTTCTTGTCTCCTATTGTGATACAGAAGACAAGCTTTTTCTGCGTGAATGTCCATGGAGTTCCCAATCTGGCAGGAATTTACCCCTTTTTTCCTTGCAGCTTGGTATTTTTTCTACTCCACTTGGACAACGCATACTCTTTTACTATACATGATACCTCTGAGTCCCTTAACTGGGTCATCCAGGTATCTTAGTCCATGCGTTTCCTTGTCCTTTGGACATGTCAGAGTCCTCCAGTACTCCTGACATGCTCTTACCAGACTGCTATTATCCTCTGTTTTTCACGCAGCCATACTGGTTATCCACTGAAATGCATTCCTGTACCACTGAAATAGATTCTCTATATATCTTCAGGTGGTTTTTACCCCCTTATTATTAGATGAATCTTTTCCCTTCACATTCCCCATGTGAATGCTTTGTGGGGCTCCGTTGCAGGCATATATCCTCAGACTTATAACCATACATATTTTTATAATCTGTGTGGGCATAAGCCATGCCCATCTATATATATATATATCTTTACTTATATATATATATATATATATATATATATATATATATATATATATCACATATTGGACATATCCACACATATATATATAGATATGTATGTATCTTCATGTTTATAGATATTTTTATATATATATAAAAATATCTACGTACCTATTGGGAGATGTCCATAGGACGCTAAGTATTACCTTCTACCTCCCTAACTGTCTGTGCTATAAAGCTTTTACCTTCTTAAGGGTCCAGACAGTCAACTTGCCTTTTTTCATATGGCTCAGTAACTGGGAGCGGTTATACACACAATTGCTGCTGTGACGTTAACAGCTTCTATTTTTGTTATAGATCTCCCTATCTCTGAAGTATCAAACTTCTATGTCTTCCTAGCTCTTACCAGCTAGGAAAGACAATGTACATCTTCAGTATTTATGAGTACACTTCTGTTTTCCTTGGGAATAGGGGTTTTTCCATACCCTCTCTTCCTTTCCAGACTGGGCTAATTCTCCAGATCGGTCAGTCTTCTTCTTTTGGTCCACAATGATAATAACTCTGTACCTAAAAGAGTTCTCAGCTTTTTCCCATAAAGCTTTCCATTGAAGACCTGCCGTTCTTCTCCTGCCCCAGTTGACACCTGGGTCACCTGCCCATTCCAGATTTGGAACTTCATCCTCACTGCTGTGAAGTTACCTTGAAGATTCCGCTACTGCATCTACAGTACACTCCATCACAGTTCTACTTCCTACAGTCCAGTAGGTAAGTCCTATGTTGTACTGGTTCATTAAATATTTTAATGATACTTGACATACATTCTAAAGACTCATCTCTCCTGTAGTCTTTAGATTTGCTGTTCCTTGCAGATCTTCTCTATTCAACTCCTACCCCCCATCCCTCAGGGGATGCAGGGGATGCAGGGGATCCAGGTTTGGAAAATGCCGTCCTGTCCAGGGATACGCATTTTAGGGATTCTCCCCTGGCACCCACAGCTAAGGAGTCCCCATATGTGAAGACTCATTCCTGCTTGTTCCTGGAGATAGCACAGTTACTTACCTGTAACAGGTTATCTCTGGGAACAGCAGGAATTAGTCTTCACAACCCACCCACCTCCCCTAGGAGTTGTATCTATCTATTTCCTTTCCTCTGTCTCTCCTTTCTGTCTCAGCTATGAAACTCAACTGAAGAGAGGCAGTGGGAAAGGCGGGAAGTCACCGCGCAGGCGCGAGGGATGCTCCCAAAAGCTTTCTGATTGGATGCTGGGGAGTATTCCCGTGCAGGCTCCGTCGGTACCGACGTACCCATATGTGAAGACTAATTCCTGCTGTTCCCAGAGATCACCTGTTACAAGTAAGTAACTGTGCTTTCTCGGACTCAGCCTCCGGCCGGGCCCGGACCTCGTCTGAGGCCTCGACATCTCGGGATTCCAATCCCGAGCGCCGTCGAAGCTCCTCGGACAGGGGGACCCCCGACCGGGAACGCAAGAGGAAGAAGCGGCTCGCGAGGGCGTCGTCGGAGGAGGTCCCTGGCTCCTCGAGGGCCAGGTCTAAGACCCCCGACCGTCACCCCGGGCCCGTGGAAAAGAGAAGCCTGCCAAAGTTCCTCGCGTGGAGCTGGAGTCTGCTGGACACGTAAGCCCCATAGTCCTCGAGGACTCTCCTCCCAGGGAGCCGACGTCGGGCCCGGCGCCGCCGGGACCCGAGTCGGTGGCTGCTGCGTCTCCCGAGCTGAGTCTCAGGATGACAGCCTTGGAGAGCAGATTGTCTGCCTTCATGGAGCAGCAGCGGGCACTGATGGCCAGCCTGTCTGTCGAAGTCAACCCCGGAGGCAGAGCCGATACTCGAGTCCATCGTGGCTCGGAGTCGTCCTCGGTCGCGGTCTCCCTCGACCTCCCGTTCAGGACCAAGGGCGTCAACGCCGGTGCTTCCGGCATCGGGGCGGGTGCTCCAGGGCCCCGCGGGGTCGGACCCTGACTCTTCCTCGGACGAGTCAGCTTGGGATACGGAGGACAAGGAGTCTCCTGATACCTTCAAGACTCGGTGCGTCCCTTCGGAATCACCGCAGTCTGAGCCCCGGAGTAGGTCCCCCCCCCGGAGGACACTCGGTTCTCAGAGTTCATCCAGGATATGGCCACTGCCTTGGCTATTCCGGCGGACCCCGAGGAAGAGCCTCGAGCTGAAGAGCTCAAGGCGCTGCAGTATGACTCTCCTCCGAAGGAGGCCTTTACTGTCCCGGTACCTCCGATGCTGGAACGGCTCCTCTTCCGTATGTGGGAGGCACCGGCCTTGGCGCCGGTTCTAAGCAAGCGAGTCGATTCGATCTATCGACTCCGGAAGAGCCCTGGTTTTCAGAAGGCACAGCTACCACACCATTCTATGGTTGTGGAATCGGCCATGCATTGTCTGAAGAGCCAGAAGATGCACTCTGCGGTGCCTCCTGGCAGGGAGGCCCGAAACCTCGATGGCGTCGGTAGAAAGTGCTTTCAGGGCTCGATGCTTGCTTGCCGTGTTCAGTCCTACCAGCTGTACATGGGCATGTACTTGCGGGATCTGGCCAAGGAATTGGCCGGGTTCTCTGCTGGTCTCTCCGGGGAACCCTTGCAGAGATTTAAGTCGTTGTCCTCGGGGATTTGGGACTGCTCGAAGTTCATGTCCCGCACCGCCTACGATGGCTTCGAGGCTTCGGCCCGAGTTGTGGCAGCCGGCATCGTGGCTCGACGCCAGGCATGGCTGCAGTCATCGGACCTCGAGCCATGAGTTCAGGACAAGTTGGTCGATGTCCCTTGCCGAGGTGAAAACCTTTTTGGCAAGCCCATGACCGAGAATGCCGCTCAGCTCGAAACTGAGCACCTCACACGGACAAGGCTGTCGAGGAAGACCTCTGCTCCTTCTCATAAAAAGAAGGGCTCGGGTAAAAAGCCCTTTTACCTGAGGAAGGGCACTGCCTACAAACAGTACCCGCAATATCAGGCTGCCCAAGCTGCCCCCCAGGGTCAGCAAGCCAAGGGCCAGGGTAATGGGCCCCGTAGGCAGAGGACCCCCAAGCCTCAGGCCCCTGCTACCACTCAGCAGGGTGGGGTTTTTTGACTCCTTGAGCGTAGCCTCTCCTCCACTGCTCTCCCAACCCTGCACAGGAGGTCGCCTCGCCCTCTTTGCCCACCAGTGGCCCCTTGTCACCGGGGACAGTTGGGTGCTGGAGATAGTCCACAAGGGCTATGCCCTCCATTTTCACCAACTGCCTCCACCATATTTTCCAGGGGAGCCTCCAAGGCCTCCCCTGCACACAGACCTTCTTCTGCAAGAGCTACATGGTCTGTTGGTGGACAGGGCGGTGGAGCCCGTGCCTCCCCACTTCCAAGGTCACGGTTTCTACTCCAGATATTTCCTGGTGCCGAAAAGAACCGGTGGCCTTCGGCCCATTCTGGACCTCAGGAACCTCAACAAGTTCCTAGTGAAGGAGATGTTCAAGATGCTTACTCTTGGTACTCTTCTGCCCTACCTCCAGCAGGGAGATTGGCTATGCTCCTTAGATCTAAAGGATGCGTACACTCACATCCTCATTCATCCAGACCACAGAAAGTACCTCAGGTTCATAGTGGGAGGAAACCATTATCAGTACAGAGTGCTGCCTTTCGGCCTCACCTCCGGACTGCTGCTCTTCTACAAAGCCTGGGGTTTGTAATAAACTTCGCAAAGTCCACTTTGCTCCCCTCCCAGAACTTGGAGTTCATAGGGGCAAGGTTGGACTCCCTCCTGGCAAAGGCATTCTTGCCAGAAGACAGAGCCCAAAGGCTGATGGCCTTGGCAAATCAGTTTCTCAGCAGGTCCCTGGTCTCCGCCAGACTCTGCCTGAGGCTTCTAGGCCACATGGCTTCGACAGTGCATGTGACCCCCAATGCCAGGCTACATATGAGGCCTGCACAGTGGTGTCTTCGGGCTCAGTGGTCACAGGCCACAGGCAGCCTCAGAGACAGGATAAGGGTGTCCAGACCATTTCTACACTCCCTCAACTGGTGGCTTCACCCACCCAATCTGCTGAAAGGGGTGCCTTTTCAGATTCCAGGGTACACAGTAGTGCTAGCAACAGATGCCTCCCTGCAAGGCTGGGGAGCTCATTGTCTGGGCAAGTGCACCCAGGGCCTCTGGTCTCCCTGGAAAGCTGCACAGCAGATCAGTCTCCTAGAACTCAGGGCTATTCAATTAGCACTCAAAGCTTTCACTCCTACTCTGACTCACCAGTCTGTCCTGATCCAGACAGACAACCAAGTTGCCATGTTTTATGTGAACAAACAGGGCGGAACCGGATCCAGGATCCTTTGTCAGGAGGCCCAGGACCTTTGTTCTTTTACCCTTAAGCACAACATGCTCCTCAAGGCTGTGTACCTTCCAGGCCAGGACAACTACCTGGCAGACAGATTAAGCAGAATATTGCAGCCCCACGAGTGGCAGCTCCTCCCACTTCCTGTTCAGCTGTTGTGGTGAGCAGACCTGTTCTGAAGAGCTCCTGTTAGGGAGGAGTTCCTGCTTCCTTCCTGTGGCTGGATGTCGGGCCCTGGGCCACCTCCAGCAGGAGAGGCCCAGGCTCAGAGGCCTACCAGGCCTGGTAGGCCTCCTTTGGTGCAGACTACTGAGGATGCTGGGACCTGTCTTCAGCCGATACCCCAGGAGGGGGCCTCCCCAGGTAGGACTACAGATGGTCAGGGAACAGGGACCCACTTGCCCGGAGGTTTGGGCCCGCTGCCCCAGGGAGGAGGCTCCTCTCTCCTCCCCAGGCAGGGTGTGGAGGCAGGGAGAGGCCCTGGGGAGGCCTTGGAAGCCTGCCCAGTACGGTGCTGGAGGAGGTGGGTTCCCCCCTCCGCCTCGGGTCCTGGAGGAGGCCTCTACCTCCTCCAGTGAGGATGAGGACGGAGGGTCGGGCCTGCCATCCCTCCAGAAGCCAGCTAGGGCCCCAGATGAGATCGTGGCGGCGGTACGGCGGCTCCAGGGTCTCCAGAAGGAGGCGGCCCAGCTGGAAGCTCAGCTCTCCCACCTGGAGAGCCTGCAGGCCACCATTCCAGGTGAGGAATGGGTGGCCTTTAACATCTATAGAAAGGGGGTGAAGCGGGCCTTGAAGGGCAAACACCAGCAGATTATCTATCTGAAGAGCCAGGGTTGTGGGTCCCTGTCTGAAGTGTATCACAACTATGATAGATGGCAGGGTATATCTGTAGTCCAGGGGAGACCCCCAGGGGTGGGTAGAAAAGGTGGTTACCCCCCATCCTATACCATGGCCTTTCAATATCCCACCCATCTGAGAGAAGAGGAAGATGTGTTGCACTGCCAGGATGTGCCAATGCGGTCCGGAGACCCTTACCTGCAGAGCCGCAGTGGTGTTGTTCGAGAGGTGGCTGTCCCAGTTTTGGAGGATGGGCCGCTGGTTCCCGGCCCGTTGGATCCTGTTCCCCCTGCTTGGATGCTTCCTGGAGGAGTCACGGCTCGCCGGCGTCATCTGGCTGCGGATTCAAAGGCTCCGTTGGTGTCCTGCACACAGCTGACAGCCTCGGGCACCGCATTGGGGGGGGGGGTTTGGAGGCGCTGTTCCCCCCCTTCCACGAGTGCTTCCAGGAGGGATTTCGGCCTTCTCCTCTGTCTCCCCGCGGTCTCTGCGTCCAGAGGGGATTCCCCCAGTTGACTGTCAGAGTGAAGAGTTTGTTCGGCGTTCCGAATGGGCTGCCCCGATGTCAGTCGCAGCAGCCGGGCTTCCCTCCACTAGTTTGCACAGGCAAGATGGCCGCCGCGAACCCGATGCCGTCACTTCCGGGAGAACCCGGAAGTGTGCCGACAGCTGTTCTTCTTCCCCGGACTTGCCGAAGGAGCACCGGCGAAAATCAGCAGAGGCGATTTGGGAGAGTTCCGGGGGTTCTGCCGCTGGAAGAGACTCCGAGGGTATCTTTGACCCTCTGCCTACTCCATGTTCGCGTCGGAAGTCTGAGGATGTCGTGGGGACACGTCGGATGCCTGCTGCAGCCCTTCATGATGCTGTGCAGCCTCTGGCTGCACATAAAGAGGTGGGGGGGTTTTCTTCCTCTTCCCTGGATACCTGGGGGCTGCAGACTGGACGCCCCGGTTCCCGGGCGTGGCTGTCGGGCACAGGAAGGGTCCAGGAAAGGGGACGGAGCAGGACAGGGGCTGCTGTTCTTTTTCTGCAGCCCCTGGGGGGGTCAAGAGAAGGGGAAAAATGTTTTTCATTTTTCTTTGTCATCTGTGTCAGCGGAGCGGGATGAGAAGATGCCTGCAGTTTCAGCCAGTGTGGCCGAGGGGGGCCTGGCTCGCAGGGGGGCGTCCGCCCTTCCTGCTGGAGCCTTGGCTACCGGCCGGGTGGTTCTGGACCCATGTGCCATGTCTGGCACCGACAACCAGGTAGGACCTGAGAGGGACAAGGGGCAGGGTGGTGGAGGTGTGGGGGATGTTCTGGGTGGGGGATCTGCCCTGTTGTCTCGGGCAGGTCCTGCCTTGTTGTCGGTAGCCGTAAAGGGGGTAGCGGACGGTGGGTTAGGGGAAGGGCTGATGGAGGAAAGGGGGGAGCGGACGACTGGTCATATAGTGGGGAAGGAGGTAGTGGCTGATTTGGAACGAGGGAAGGATTTGTTCTCAGTAGGTTCAGGGGGGGCGGTGGTCCCCCTGGATCCCGGGAATGAAGGGGAGTGGGGTCCGTCCCCGGTAGTGGTGGCCGAGACCCAGGAGCCTTGCGCTGGGTCGGGAACGCGGGAAGGAGGTTTGGGGGAGCCTTCCGGTCCCCTGGGTGTCACCGAGAACCAGGTTTGTGATGCCCTGCGCTTAGCTTTGGAGACCCCGATGGGCCTTCCCGGGGCCTTTGCTGCTTTTCGGCAGCTGGAGGAGGTGGCGGGGGGTGATCCGGGGATTCTCGGTGGTACCCAGGGATCCGGAAGGGATAGCATCCCTGATTCAGTGTTGGCAGGGCTGATCTTGCCCAGTTCTCAGGTCGCCCCAGGTGCGGAGACTGTGGATCCTGCCGACCAGCAGCAGGACCCCCCGCAGGTAGCAGCAGGGGAAGGCCAAGGTAGGCAGGGGATGGGAGATGGGGGGTCGGCTTCCCCCCCTCGTACCTTTGCGGAGGCTCTGAGGGGGTCGGGCACCACTCCGGGGAAGTCGGGTGAAGGTGGGGGGAGGGGGAACTCCCAGGGGAATGGCCCCGCAGGAGGGGGAGGAGGTGGGGGAGGGTTCCAAAGAGGGGTAGGGGGTGAGGTCCGACGGCGCAACGTGGCGCAGATCCGATGGGCTGGGGAGGGGTCCCCTCCAGCCAGGGAACAGGTCTTGAGGATGGTCCTAGGGCTGGGGTTTCTCCCAGGAGATCTCTACGCCTTTATCCACATGAACAACACCATTGAATATGATGTTAGTTTCATGCTGAGACGGGGGCTGGAGATTTTCTGGGACCGATACCAGCAGCAGAGGGGGCAGGGAGGGTGGGCTGACTTTCGTGTTGTGCCTATCTCTCGCCAGGGGACGGTACCTGTGACCATCCTATCCAGGAATGAGTCGCTCCCAGGGCAGGACATCCAGTTTTGGTTGTCGTGCCATGCGGTGCTCCTCGCACCCCTGGTTAAGGGCGCTGGGCCCCTAGGGGTGTGGGACGGGTCGTGGAAGGGCAGGATCCGTTTGCGTGAGGTGGGGAACGTGGTACAGCACGTGCCCTCAGCTGGTTTTCTAGGTCGGGATCGCATCTTGTGCTATTACCCCGGGCAACCCCGCGAGTGTCACCGCTGTGGCTCATTTCGCCATTTGAGCATGAACTGTCCCGAGCAGGTCTGCACCCGTTGTGGTGGACGGGGTCACACCTCGGCCGGGTTGTCTGCTAATTCGGTGTAACCTTTGCGGGGAGTTGGGCCACCCCTTCGCCCGCTGCCCCTCCGCGTCACACAATGGACCGGGGGGGATGCCGTCACTCCACCTCGGGCTTCTGTGCGGGAGGAGGTTGTGGAGGCCCCTCTCCCTCTGGAGGAGTCCGAGGGCCCTAGGGTAGAGGAGTCCATCGAGCCGAGGGAGCCACCAGGGGGAGGGGATTCGGGTAGGAAGGAGGAGAGGGTTGATGTGGTGGAGGTTAATGTATCACGACAGGATAGTGGGTTGAGGGTGGTGCCACCTGAGGAATGGACTACGGTCCCTTCCAAGGGTGGCAAGTCCAAAAGGAAGAGAAACGGGAGACATCCCCGTTGCCGGATGCAGAGCCCGTGTTGGACATCAACCGTTTCGTCTTTTTGGCTGCTGATGCGGCTGAGGCAGATGAGGGCTTGCCTGTGGAGGCAGGGCTTCCTGTGCGGCGCTCAGAGCGGTTAGCGGCGGGGGCGGCCCCTCTTCCTCAGCGGCGACCTTCAAAGATGCCGAAGGCGCGCCGCAGTCAGGGTCCTCCAATCAAGGGGGATACTGGCGCCCGACGGGTGAGGGAGGATGGGTTTGTACCCCCACAGTTGGGTTCGGGGCCTTCGCAGGAGCCCCCTGCTGACCCGGCCGCCCTGGCCTCCCCCGAGGGGGTGGGCACTGTCGTATTGTCGCAGTCTTTGTCCAGGGAGGGGGGGGGCAGCACAGGGGGTGGACCCCACGGAGGAGGTCATTCCTCCGACCCCTGACCCGTTTGTGCCTCCTCATCCCGTGGGGACTGGGTCTGCCCTCGCGACAGCTTTGCCTGGTGGTCCCGGGGGCGCCAGCACCTCCTGGGGCGATAGGGTTGAGCGGGAGGAGGAGGAGATCCTCGAGGTGGTCGACGTGGACCAGGAGGAATTGCTCCAGCTCGCGGGCGTGTCCTGCAAGCGGGATTCTGGGGATCCCGGGGTTGGTGAGAAGAGGAGGAAAGGGTCACTGCACTCGAAATAGGCATGGCGTGCACTCCTGCGTTCTCGTGCGCCACCATCAACGTGGCCAGCATTTTCTCAGACCAGGCGCGGGCTATGGCCTATGATTTTCTTTCTACGAGTGGGCTGGATGTCATCTTCTTGCAGGAGACCAGGCTCACCTCGCTCGCTAGCCTTCATCGGGCGAAGCGAGAGTGGAGGTGGGGCCCTTCGTACTGGTCACTTGCGGCACAGCCCTACACAGGAGTAGCGGTTTTGTTCACGTCTAACCGATTTCAGGTGCAGTACGTGTGGGAACTGGAGCAGGGCCGGTGTCTGCTCTTAGACGGCTACTGTGGGCCTCATCGGTTTCGTTTCGTGGTGGTCTACGGCCCCCAGTCTAAGTTGGCGCGGAAGACCCTGTTTGGGGTCATCCGCCCCTACCTACACACCTCCCGTTTGGTGGTCCTCGCCGGGGATTTCAACACCACCACCTTTTTGCAGGACCGAGGGGGGGAGCGTTGCCCACCTAGTTACGAGGGCCTCTTTTTGGCCGAGATGACCCGGACGGCTGACCTGGTGGATGTTTTCCACCGGGCCTTTGCACGGTCGCCGGGTTTCACCTACTACCATGGGACCTGCAGGAGTCGTATCGATCGGATATATGTGAGTGCCCCGGGGTGGAGTGTTCCCCTCCGCAGTTGCAGGCGGTTGACTTTTCGGACCACCGCGTCCTCTCCATGTCCTTCCTGGCTAACCACGAGGAGCTTAGCAGGGGTCCTGGCCTGTGGCGACTGAATGTGCAGTTGTTGGCAACATCAGAGGTGGTCCAGGAGTTCTTGGCCTTTCTCGCAGACCAGGAGACCCTGTTGGGTGTTTTTCCTTCCCGTGGCGCGTGGTGGGATGAGGTGAAGACGCGTGCCCGACAACTCTTCCGTTCCCGGGGTACCTCCATGGCTCGATCCCGCTACCTCACCTACACTGTCCTCCGGAGGTCGCTGGATCGTTTGGTATCCCGAGGGGCAGCGCGGGAGGAGGTTGAAGAGGTGCGCGTCCAGCTCCGTGGCCTGCTTTACGATCGCCATGCCTCCCTATGCTTCGAGGGGGCGGGCGGTGGGGTCGCCACTCCAGACCCTTTCCTGACTTGCAGGGAGAGGGTTCGGCGTCGGGAGGTCATGGCCCTGCGGGGCGAGGATGGTACCATTCATACCTCCCAGGAGGACCTTTTGCGGATGGTGGGGGAATACTTTTCAGACCTGTTTGGGGATCGCCCCGTGGACCTCACCCATATCCGAGAGTACCTGGGCCTTCCCCCGGTGTATTCGGCTGTGGTCCAGGCACAGGTTGATGCACTCGCTGCACCGATTCAGCAGGTGGAGGTGGAGAGGGCGATTCGTGTCATGCCGTTGGGGAAGGTGCCTGGGCGCGATGGGTTCCCGGTGGAGTTCTATCGCATGTTCATCGCCCAGCTGGCCCCCTTCCTGACCTCCCTATTTCAGGAGATCATGGACACGGGGTCTCTCCCGCGGTCATTTCGTGAGTCTGTCCTGCTGCTGCTCTCCAAGGGGAAGGACGATAGCTCCTTGGACTTCTGGCGGCCGCTCTCTCTTCTGAACGCGGACCGGAAGATCCTGGCCAAGTGTTTGGCCAACCGACTGGTGGAGGTGTCGGGCGATTTGCTGTCCCCTTCCCAGTATTGTTCCGTTCGGGGGAGAGGGGTTCTGGACGCTGTCGCCACAGTCCGGGAGATGGTGGAAAGAGGCCGGTCGCTCCAACGGGACCACTGGTTGGTCTCCTTGGATCAGTCCAAGGCCTTTGATCGAGTCAGTCACCGGTACCTGTGGGTGGTGCTCCAGCACTTCGGCCTCCCTGCAGGTTTCCTCTTCGTCGTGCAGGCGCTGTACCGAGGGGGGGTGAGCTTCCCGTTTATTAACGGGTGGCTCGGACGGCCATTTGGTGTCGCCTCGGGGGTGAGGCAGGGGTGCCCTTTGAGCCCCCTGCTGTATGTTTTCTCCCTCGACCCCTTCCTCCGGAGATTGTCCTCAGGTGGGTTACGGGGCCTGGAGGCGCCTGGTGCGTCCCCGGTGACCGTCGTTGCCTACGCTGACGACATCTCAGTTTACGTGGACGGCACTGAAGGGGTAGAGGCCCTGCGGGAGGCCGTGGAGGAGTACTCGGGGGTAGCCCACTCTGTTGTCAACCACAGCAAGTGCCAGACGCTGTGGTTGGGCCCCTCGGAGGCCTCCCCGCCTTCCTGCGCCCCCTTTCCTCCTCCCGTGGGGGAGGTCCGCGTTTTGGGCCTCGTCTTCGGGTCGGAGGACTGTGCGGAGTCCAATTGGGACCGTTGTCTCGAGACTGCACGGTGTCGGGTGCTGCGGTGGAGGGGGTGGAGGTGTACGTACGAGGAGAAGATCAAACTCCTCGGGACGTTTCTGCTTCCTCTCTTTCTGCACGTAGCCACGGTCTTCGTCCTTCCGTTGTCCCGTCAGGCGTCTGTCTGTGCCGTCTTTTTCTGTTTTCTGTGGGGTAACCGCTTGAACCCTGTCCAGCGCAACATCGTTTGCCTGGATCGGGCAGAGGGTGGTTTGGGTATGTTGCACCCCCTTGTTTTCCTGTCAGTCTTGTCTATGGCGTTTCACTTAGGTAGGATGAGGGAAGGGGGTGGGGTTTGGTGGGTGGCCTCCTATCGGGAATGGTTCTCCCGCTTCTGGGAGCAGTGGGAGGGGGCGTCCTCGGTCCCACGTGTGCGCCGGAGAGGGGAACAGGCCCCATCGTACGTATTTGTGATGGTGGGGCTTATTCGGCGGTGGGGGGTGACCGACCCGCTCGCCCAGTCCTTGGGGCGAAAAGGATTATACCGGATGGTACTCACCTCTCACTATCAACCACGGTGGGCCCTGCGGGACTGTCCGGCGGATGTGATGCAGCGGGGCCTTCGGCTGTTGAACTCCCCTCGGCTACCGAAGAAGGTTCGGGATGTAGCCTGGTTGTCTTTCCACAGGCGTTTGTACGTGAGGGACAACCTCAAGTACAGGTCACAGGCCGAGTGGGTCTGTCCGAGGGCCGGGTGTGAGGGGCAGGCGGAGACCATGGACCATTTCCTCCGGCAGTGCCCCTTTAACGTGGAGGCCTGCCGGTTGGTGTCCGCTGCTCTTCACCTGCGCGACCTTTCCCTCCTCACGTATGCGGAGTGGGTGTACGGGGCCTGGTCCTTTCCTCTAAGGCAGGACTCCGGGACCCTCTACCTCGTCACGGCTGTAGTGCGCTACCACCTGTGGCAAGCGCGCTGTCATGTCTCGACCCGGGGGTTGGTCCTGCCCCTCGACGAGGTGGTGCGGGACATTCTGGAGGAAGTGTCCAGCATGGCGCAACGTGAAAGGCGGGTGGTGGAAGCCCATCGTTGGGAGCGTCTGTGGCGTCACCTCACCCTCCGCCCCCCGTGAGGGGGAGGGGTTCCCTGGGGTTATCGTCCCTGTAGGGCTCTGAGGTTTGTTTTGTTTCACTAGGGGAGGGGTGTGGCAGGAGGGGTTGGGTTCCCTTCCCTGGGGTTTATTTCTGAGTATGACTTTGGGGTTGTTTTTCCTCCCGGGGGAGGGGGGGGTGAGCTGGTGCTGCTTCAGGGGTGAGACCACTTGTCCGCTCTCCCTTTCCTCTTCGAGGGGGCTGTCCCAATTGCTGTTGTTGTTAGTGTTTTTGTATGTCCTTTTTGTGTCTTGGGCATCCCGCTCCGCTGTCTGGATTGCAGGACAGCACAGGGGTTTATGTTACTTTTGTTTTGTTTTTTCTAGCCTTTGATTTGTATGATTAGTTATGCTTTGTTTTGGTGGGATTATGTTGGGGATGGGCTTAAGATACCCTTATTTTTCTGTTTGGGGGGTGGGGGTAGGGAGGCTTGTTTTTGATGTGTTTGGTTCTGTGGGACGGATGGGGAGGGGGCAGGGATTGGGGTGGAGGGAAGGGGAGCTGCTGCTCCCGCTGCAGGGGGAGGGATGGGGACAGGGGACTCTGTCTTTAAGGGGGTTGGGGGGGGGGAGTCTGGCAGTTCCCACACACTGGAGGACTGCATGAACCTTTGGACTGGTGGGGACTGTTGTGTGGGGGAGGGGTTCAGGGATCGCAAGACGGACAATGTGTGGACTGCTTTGGGGTGTTCTTGCAGGGAGGGGTTGGGTCGGGCAGGGACAATGGACCGAGGGGGGAGGGGACATGGACATTGTCAGAGACGTTTGTGGGTTGTTGTTGGGAGGAGGGGCACGTGTGTTGATTGCTGGGTTTGGTGGTGGGTTTGGGGAGGCGGGTCACGGGGGGTGTGATATTTGTTTTGTGATATGTCGTGGGGGGTGGGGGTTTTGGGTGGTGTGGGACTTGGTTGGGGTGATTGTTTCTGCTTTTTGTATGTATTTTGTTGCTTGTTTAATAAACTCAAAATTTCCATCCTTTGGTAGTTCAAAAGATTTTCCTAAAATGGGGACTTCCATCCATAGACCTGTTTGCCAGTCCTCTGAACAAACAGCTACCAAACTTCTGTTCCAGGCAACCGTATCCTCTGCGGATAGCACCGGATGCTTTTCTGATATCCTGGTCTCAGGGCCTCCTGTATGCGTTTCCTCCCACGCCTTTGGTGGCCCGAACTCTCTTCAAGATTCTCTTCAAGATTCTTCAGGACAAGGCCTTGGTCCTGCTGGTGGCTCCCCGGTGGCCGAGACAGCCTTGGTTTCCTCTTCTGCTTCAACTGGCGGTGGATCCTCCACTACCTCTGGGGTTGCAACCGGACCTTCTCTCACAGGAGCAGGGTTCCCTTCTGCACCCCAATCTCAGAGCTTTCAATTTGATGGCCTGGAGGCTGCAAGGGTAGTCTTGGCTCCCTGGGGCTTGCCTCAGGAGGTTGAGGAGGTTGTCCTAGCCTCTAGGAAACAGTCCACTAGGAAAACCTATGCTCTCAAATGGAAAAGGTTTTCTGTGTGGTGTCAGCTCCGTACAGTTGATCCTTTCTCCTGTACTGTGCCAGTAGTCCTTCAGTACTTACTGCACTTGTCCAATCAAGGCCTTAAATCCAATTCTGTTCGGGTCCACCTCTCAGCTCTAGCAGCTCACCACTCTTTGGTGGAGGGACATTCTCTATCTGGTCACCCCTTGGTGTCCCGCTTTCTTAGGGGGTTGCTTTTGCTCAAGCCTCCCATCCGTCCTCCTGCCCCTGAGTGGGAGCTGAATGTGGTCTTGCAGCAACTGACTCGCCCACCTTTTGAGCCCATGGCTACTTGCCCACTATGCTTCCTCTCCTGGAAGACACTCTTTCTGATAGCCCTTACCTTGGCTAGGCGAGTGAGTGAGCTTCAGGCCCTAGTCTGTGATAGGCCTTACACCAGGATTTACAGGAACAGGGTAGTCCTTAGGACTCATCCCAAGTTCCTCCCTAAGGTTGTCTCCTCTTTCCACCTTAACCAAGAGGTGGTTCTTCCAACATTCTTCCCTAGGCCTCATGCAAGCCAGGCTGAAGCAGTCCTGCATACCCTGGACTGTAGGAGGGCCTTATCCTTCTACCTTGACCGTACGCAGGGGCATAGAAGGGCTACCCAGCTCTTCGTCTCCTTTGACCCCAATAAGTTGGGGTTGGCTGTGTCCAAGCGTACCTTGTCCATCTGGGTGGCTGACTGTATCACCTGGGCTTACAAAGCAGCTGACCTTCCTTTGCAGGGTAGGGTCACGGCCCATCGTGTCAGGGCAATGGCTGCCTCAGTGGCTCATCTCCGCTCTGTGCCCTTGGTAGACATCTGCAGGGCTGCAACTTGGTCTTCAAGCCAGACTTTTGCGGTCCATTACTGCCTGGAGAGGGAGTCCCGTAGGGACAGTGCTTTTGGCCAAGCAGTACTCCGGAATCTCTTTGAGGTTTAGGCAACTCCTGCCCTCCTGCCCTCTGTTGGGCTACCAGTGGAGGTTGTGTCCTTGAAAAGCCTTTCTTTGCAGCTGGGACTAGAGGGAGTCCTCTTGTTCAGCCTGGGTTCCTCAGTAGCCCAGAGCTGGGGAGTCACCCATATGTGAGGACTGACTTCCTGCTTGGTCCTGGAGAAAGAGTAGTTACTCACCTGTAACAGGTGTTCTCCAGGAGCAGCAGGAATCAGTCCTCACAACCCTCCCTCCTCCCCTTGGAGTTGCAGTTGTACATAGTTTATTTTTCATTTTTGTGTGCTGTTCTTAGCTATGTCATGGAGAACACCTGTTACAGTTGAGTAACTATGCTTTTTTATCAAGGCCAGTCCAAGGATATGAAGTGTCCTAGGCAAACCCACCATTCCTGCTGCTCCCCTGCTCCTGCTTCCACCTTTACTGTTGCCCCTCTCTTGGACTTGAAGCAGCAGCAATGACATAAAAACAGCAAAGCATAGCTTACCCAGAGCCACCAGCACTGTGTACTATTGCTTTGACCAGCCACCTCCACCCCCTCCAATGCAACAGGGACAGATGCGGCTGGTTAGTGCAACAATACACATCAGAGGCTTTGAGTACGTGCCGAGTTGCTGTTTTTAATGTTATTACTACTGCTGCTCGTCCTGGAGAGAGGCATCAATGGGCTGCCCCTGAAATGGCACTGTAGGAGACCACCTAGTTTGCCTAATGGTAGCTCCAGTCATGGTTTTTGTGAGCGTTTGCAGTGGCAAGGCGTAAACCATAGATGGCTTGCTATCTCCAGGAACAAGCAGGAATGAGTCCTCACATATGGGTACGTCGGTACCGACGGAGCCTGCGCGGGAATGCTCCCCAGCTTCCCAAAAAGAAAAGCTTTTGGGAGCATCCCACAGCGCATGCACGCTGCCTTCCCGCCTTTCCTAACCAACTCTCCTCAGTTCTTCTTTTCTGCGGAGCCAGCAGGTCATGTTCCTGTCACCGCTGAAGAAGTTCTTTATTTTAATTTATTTCTTTGGTTGCGTGTCTGCCTTCCCCGACGCCGGACCGGTACCGCCGGTCTTTTCTTTTCTTTTCCTTCCTAAAAAAAAAAAAAAAAAAGAGTATATATATTTTTTCCTCACTTGGGGGCATGTTTACTAAACATTCCTAACGTGCGGGGCCACGCTAGTGTGCCTGTGCCATATAAGGAGTGGGCGGTTCAGGCAGAAAATAGAAAAAAAACGGTAGTAAGCAACCGGACGTGTGCGCGTCGCGCTAATGTGCGGGGGTCGACATTAGCGCGTGGAAAGGCAAAGTGGCGCGCTGCTGAGTATACAAAACAACAGAGCCATGTTACAACGGTGAAGACACTGACCAATGGTGCAGGGGCCATGGGTTCAATCCCCCAGTGTGCGCAACGACAAAGGTCAGCTGAGGCAGTAACTGTAATGATTAACATTGTTTTAGGAGGCAAATTAATTTGGAACGGCATAAGGCAGCGCACAGTTATTTTTGGGCGGCATAAGGCGGCGCACAGTTATTTTTGGGCAGCAGAAGGCGGCGCACTGGTCCCCTTGGGCGGCAGAAGGCGGCGCGCTGATAGGCACAAGGCGGCGCGCTGATGCACAAGCACAGGAACAGAGCCACAGCACAATGGTTAAAACACTGACCAATGGTGCAGGGATCAGGGGTTCAACTCCACACAATGCCCAGTGAAAAATGCCTGCTGAGGCAGTATGTATTATGTTGTGGAGTGCTGTAGGAGGCTGTATAATTATATTTTGTTATCACTACTAGCAAACGCACTCTCCCAGCATGTTAACATACGGCGGCCCATAAGGCACATGTTACAGTGCACTGTTCGCCAAGGCACCCTTGAATGACCCCTATAGGGCAGCATGTATGTTGCGACACAGGATAATGTATAGTGCACCCTATAGGGATGGCAACCATAAGGTGGCCTACAGGGCGCCCTATGAAGCACCCTCAGAGGCACCTAATGGGTATAGTAAGCTGAGGGTGGTCTTGCCGGCATAGACATATGTACAGTAAATAAACATAAAGCTGTGGACAGCCCTACCAAAGGGCCCCACTGTGGGTTTGAACCCATGACCTCTGGCTGCACAGGCAGTGATGTAACCATTGCGCTACAGCTCCATAGCTGTAAGCAGGCCCCTGGCTGGCTGCAGATAGCCTACACGTCACCTCACAGACAGTCTGCTGGTGTCAACAGGATAGGGTTAGGCCACCCGTACCCATGATGCACTGCACATGCAAATTAGCTGTCCGCAGATGGACACAAGATGGGGAATGCACCCCCACAGCACCTCGGCCCTGTTGGGGGAAGTGACCGGGTGCACCCACACAGCACCTTGGCCTAGTAGGGGGCACTGACCGGGTGTTTTACTGGCACAGAGTAGCCACACACCGTTACATCGTGCGGGTACTGTGCTCACCCTGAGTGTGCAATGAGGTGGCCAGGACCAGGTCAACAACACCTGCCATGGCTGATGGAGGCCAAGCGGGCGTTCCAAAGCAGTGTTAATGTGTAAGATAGCTAGTTTCTGCACAAACACCATGGATATCCCTGTCTGCCGCCATCAGGCACCCCCCCCCCCCCCCCCAGGCAAACATGGTCCCCATCAAGGGATCCACACTCTACCGCCCTGCAAAGGTGGCAGTAGAGGGCAACATCAACCCCAGTCCTGCTGAGGAACACCACCACCCCACCCCCCCACCCACAGGCAGGCAGCTCCATACACAGCCATAAGCCCAGGGTATGGTAAGCTGCACTCCACCACCAGATATTCCCCTGCAGCAAGCCAACAGCCACTGCACCCTGCAAGCCATTATAGCAAGACATTTACCAGCTACAAACAGTCTGCTGGTTAGTCCATAGTGCATGTTCCCAATGGAGATGCATGCACCCAGAACTGGGCTGTCTGCATACACAGCAAGCAGATAGATCAGTGACTGGGCCCCAAAGAGAAACCCATATCTATTACATGAGAGAACTACTATACAGCACTATGGGGGGGCCTAGCCATGCTGTGGTCACTGCACAGTCAGGGTGAGCGTGATCCCCCAGAAGGACATGCTTTGGCCACCCTGTCTGTGTAGGTGGTGGCCGGACACTACAATATCCCAGCCAATGTCCCTGCCAGGGCCCTATGCCCAGTGCAGATGCATCCTGGCCACGCCACCCTGCCCTGGCTATACCCATGGTACCTTGCACCTCATTATGCACATTGACTGGCCAATACTGGCAACAGTGCTGGCAGTGCGGGCTGTTGAAGGGGCTTGCAGCCAACACCCACTGTATAGACAGACACACACTTCCACACCTCTGCCATCATGGTGCTACGATTGAGGGGGTAAGTAGCCTTGCCCACCAAACCGGTCCTGAGCACGGCAAGGCATGGATATGGTACGCATTACAGCTGGTGGTCACTCCCCAGGGTGGTAAGCACCGTCAGAGGCCAGGCCTGGAGCATGCCCCGCAAACACCTAACAGATTGTTTGGATGGGGTCAACTAGCAGTATGTACGTAACGTATGGATAACTGCCTGCCTGTGCTCCTAGCAAACGTCTCCGAGCTGTGTACCGTATACCTCAGGTGTAGGGTGACATTGGTAAGTTATGCAAGTGCTCGTTTTGGGTGCTGCATGCACGGTCCAATGTTCTGCCTTTCCAGGAGACATTGGCCAATGGGGCCTGTGGGTGTGGGTGTGTCTGCCCTTGATGGCTGCTGCTTTACGGCACAGATTCCCAACTCCAGTCCAGGTTTGCATCACACTGTTCGGGTTTTCCTGCTATCCCTCATGAATATGCATGGACTACATCTACATGCCATGGGGGTGGTGCATAGATATACAGCACAGGCATTTGTATGAGTGTCAGCATGGAACCTGACTGGTGTGTGGCCCACCAGGACTGCATTTGGGTGATTCTGCTCTAGGTACTGCCCCTGTTCATGGTGTCTGTGCTCAGTGGGGTAAAAGATAGATGTCTTACCATTGCATATGTCCCCGCCATGAAAGGTGTGTCCTTACTATCACTGTTTAGTTGGGGGAAAAATATGTGGGCAGGATTGGCAGTAGCCCCAGCTGGGCTTTGAACCTGTGACCTTCTGTTCTTGTATGCACTGTCTGTGTGCACTGCACCACTGTGTAGCCACAGTTTGGTTGGATTCCCTGGACTGTCCATGACTGTGGATCCGGCAGGACCTGTCTGTTGCAGTGGACTGTGCCAGCCTGCACATGGCTAGGCCTCTGTCTTCTGTGGTTAGCAGCCACTGCCCCCTGCACCACATGTACTTGTCCGCCAACATGCTGGCATGAACTTCTCTCAGAAAAAGCAGTTGACCTGATTGCAATGTGGCAGTATGGGACTGCATTTGGGGGACTTGGCTGTAGGTAATGCCCATTGTTGTGGTGTGTGTGCGGTGTTGGGTAAAATATGGGTGTTTTCCCCATGCATACAGGGGTGTCTGCGCTATCTTTATTTAGTGGTGGGTAAAATATAGGGACTGGGCTGGCAGGTGCCCCAGCTGAGTTTTGAACCTCTGCCCTTTGGCCACAGAGACAGTGCAGCCCCTGGAGGCAGTAAGCCTGGCAGGATGGAGTCACAAACCCTGCTCTATGCAATTCTACTGTGGGCATATGCACCCTGTCTGGTGACAAACGTGCACATAAACCCCGGAAATGACCACGGGAAATGTGGGACAAAATATCACCACGCTGGGCAACAGTGATATTAATGGGCAACCATAGCAAACACTCCCAGGACAGCTCCAAAACGTGGAAATGTTTTTTGGAAGAGTCTCCTCTCAGTAGACCCTTCCAAAATTCATTTCTTTTTTCTGGAGCTTTGCTGGGTGTGATTTCTGTATTTGCCCATCACTATAACTGTTCCCCAGCTGAATTACTATTTTTAATAGTTCTGTTGTGGTCATTTTCTATTTTTATTTTCACTTTTGTGCTGTGCACATATATCACACTGCTCACGTTTTGCTGGTTTCCCCGGTTTTCCTGTACATTGCTGACGGAAATGGTTTCTCTTCCCTTTAAATGCTTTCTACCGCGAGTGTTTCACTCGCGGTAGTTTTTACATGCAAATTCGGGCCCGATACTGTGCGGGGAGCCTCTCCCCTCCCACTCTCCACCCATTGACCCCGTCCCTCCGCCCCTCCGGAGCCTTCCTCCGCCCTCCTTTCGCCGTTCCACGCCTCTATCGGACATTTGCGGGCCCGCACTTGTACGGGGCCCGTTAGTGAGCCGCGTACCTGTGCGGGGGTGACACGCACGTGTGCGGGGCGTTTAAACGCGTTTCTGCGCGTTTCAGTGCCGCGTTGCCGTGCGCTATTTTGCGGCGCGCTATTTTCCGGATTTTAGTAAACATGCCCCTTGGTGTATTTTTCTTCTTAGGCCTCCAGGCCCATAAGAAAATTTTTCCCTCATGGAAAAACCAGCCTTCGGGTTCAAAAAATGCACTAAGTGTAGCGGTACAGTTTCTGTCACAGATACCCATGAATGGTGTCTGAAATGTTTGGGGCCTGAACACTCCATCCCGGATTGCCAGTCCTGTTCTCTAATGTCTAAACGAGGGTTACAGAACCGGGCAGCCAAGCTCCATGTGCTGTTTCCCACGGATGCACCGGCGGTGGCATCGACATCTTCCAGGTCTTCCTCTCCTGATGGGTTTCAGGTAACCAAACATACTTTTAGCAGGTCCTCTAAGGGCAAATCTCCCTCTAAGCATCGAGATGCCTCCAGGCTTGCCCTTGAGGATCCTGCCCCAGCCAAACAACCCCGGCGGGAAGCTCCGGCTTCCAAAGCTCCTCCTATGGGGTTACAGGTTGACATCGATGGCACGGCCTCGACCGATCACCTGTTAGACTGCTCTGGGGTACCGGCACAATCTCCCGGTAACGACATCCAGGCAGTCGTGGCGTCCATGGATCACACGGTTCAATCCATGCAGCAGGCTATAATGGCTTTCATTAAGGCTGCGACGCCGTCGTTACCGCAACGAGTCCCGTTGTCGGTACCGGCACCGGTACCGGTACCAGCTCCGATACCGGTACCAATGGCATCGACATCGGCCAGGATACCGACTCCGGCTCCCTGTCCAGGGCTATTTCTCGATACCAATCCGGTACCGGGGACGCCCGATGTCGATACCGATCGATACGCGTATCGTTCGTTGGAAGCGGCCAGACGATACTTCGATTCCTCTGATGATTCTGATTCATCGGATGAGTCTCCTGAAGTATCCATCACCCTTCCTGAGGAGCCCTCTTCTCCAAAAAGGAGAATGTCTCCTCCAGAGGATTTGTCCTTTCAAGACTTCATAATAGAAGTGGCTAAAGGACTCTCTATTTCAGTAACCTCTGAAAAAGAACCTAGAGCAAAAAAATTAGATATTTTGGGATACTCTAAGGTTCCCAGAGAGGCAGTCACCTTGCCAATTCATGAAATTCTTCAAGAACATATGATTGACTTATGGGAGACTCCTCTCACCCTTTCTCCTCATTCTCGTAGATTGGACACTATGTACTGTGTCCCTCCTTCTCCTGGATTTCAAAAAACTCAGCTTCCTCACCACTCCATTGTGGTGCAGTCAGCTATGAAAAGGATAAAGAGTACCAAAAGACACTCTTCTACTCCTCCAGGAAGAGAATGCAGGACCTTGGATGCTTTTGGTAGGAAAATCTTCCAAGCCAGCATGCTTATTGCCAGAATCAATTCATATAGTCTTTATATGGGTATGTTTCTGAAGGAAGTTGCACAAAAGCTGCACAACTTTCTCCCTTTTATTCCAGAGGATAAAAGGGATGAGTTCCTTCTTTGGCTTAAGCATACTCAAGACATTTCAAAGTTTTCCAACAGGGCAGCCTTTGATTCTTTTGAAGGTGCCAGCAGAGCCTCAGGCATTGCTATAGCTGCTCGTAGAATTGCTGGCTCCAGGCTTCTGATCTAGAACCCTGGGTTCAAGATGGTTTAGGAAATCTTCCCTGTACTGGGGAAAATCTCTTTGGCAAAGAGTGGCAAATTAAAGCCACTCAAATGGATGCAGAAAATGCTACTCTGGATAGACTTTCAAAGTCTACCTCCACTCCTGCCAAGAAAAAATCTTTCAAAAAGTCTTTTTACAAGAAGGGCAGATTTCCTTCCACTTCTGGTCAACAGTCTTCTACAGGTCGCTTTACTACTAAGCGTCAGCAACCTAAACAGGCCAGGCCTAAACCTGCAGGGGCTGCTACCACCCAGCAGTCCCAACCCCCTCAGGGTTTTTGACTTGCTACTAGAGAACTTAACCTTTCTGGCTCTACAACAACCAGAGCCTCTCACCATTCCAGGAAGGTTAGCTCATTTTGCTCCCAGATGGGAGCAAATCACATCAGAGCAGTGGAACCTCTCCATCATAAGAGAGGGCTATAAACTTCATTTCTCAGACCTTCCTCCCTACACCATGGTGAGACACTTCAATTCTCCCACCTCCCTCGACCTTCTGGATCAGGAGGTGACCACCTATCTGGCCTAGAGGGCCATAGAAGCAGTTCCGCTTCTTCAACAGGGGTCAGGGTTCTACTGCCCCTATTTTCTCATTCCAAAGAAAACAGGGGGGTACAGACCCATTCTAGATCTTCGAGAATTGAACAAATTCCTATGCAAGGAGAAGTTCAAGATGCTTTCTTTAGGAACTCTCCTTCCATACCTGCAGAGTCAGGATTGGCTTTGTTCTCTAGATCTCAAGGATGCGTACACTCATATACTCATCCATCCATCCCACAGAAAATTCCTACGTTTTCTGTACCAGGGAAAACATTACCAATACAGAGTGCTTCCTTTCGGCCTAGCCTCTGCTCCAAGAGTTTTCACCAAATGCATGGCAATAGTTGCTGCATTTCTACGCACTCTGGGAATATTTGTCTTCCCATACCTGGACGACTGGCTCATCCGAGCTCCATCTCAGTCAGGGGCCCAGATTTCCCTGGACCGCACAAGGCGCATTCTGCAGTATCTGGGACTTGTTGTAAACCTCCCAAAGTCTCAGCTCACCCCTACTCAGTCCCTAGAATTCATAGGGGCCTGGTTGGATACCACTACTGCAAGGGCCTACCTTCCTCAGGCCCGTTGCCAACGTCTAGTGCAGTTAGCCTTCCAGATTCAGTCAAAGAGCCACTTAACTGCCCGGGAGATGCTACAACTGCTAGGCCACATGGCTTCCACAGTACATGTGGTACCCTATGTTCGCCTACACATGAGAGCAGCTCAATGGACTTTGTCCACACAGTGGACTCAAGCATCAGGAGCTCTCTCAGACCAAATAGCAACCTCCAAACGTCTCTTTTGGTCTCTCCAATGGTGGATGTCCACTCAAAATCTGTTGCTGGGGTCCCCCTTCCAACCTGTACTACCCCAAGCAACCCTCACAACAGATGCCTCCCAAACAGGTTGGGGAACTCATCTTCAAGACCTATCCACCCAAGGCACTTGGTCCCCACAGGAGACCTCTCTTCATATCAACCACTTGGAACTTCGAGCAATGTTCCTCGCTCTCAAGGTCTTTCATACCCTCCTCAGCTACAAGACAGTCCTCATTCATACGGACAATCAAGTAGCCATGTTTTATATAAACAAGCAAGGAGGAACTGGCTCTCTGTCGCTTTGCAACGAAGCTCTAAGATTATGGGCCTTCACCAGAGAGCATCAAATCCATCTCCTGGCAGTATATCTCCCAGGAGTCCAAAACTCTTGGGCAGACAGACTCAGTCGAGTTCTGCTCCCACACGAATGGTCCCTGCACATGGATCAGGTACTCAGAATCTTTCAGGAATGGGGAACCCTGGACATAGACCTCTTTGCAAGTCCATGGAATGCCAAACTTCCCTGGTTCTGTTCCAGGATTCCGTGTCAGGAAGCTCTGGCCAAGGATGCCTTCCTCCTTCATTGGGGTCAGGACTTCCTGTACGCTTTTCCACCCATTCCTTTGATTCCCAAGACTCTGTTCAAACTTCAGAGGGATCAAGGATCTATGATCCTCATAGCTCCACGCTGGCCACGCCAAGTGTGGTACCCTCTACTTCTGCATCTCTCCCAAGCCCCCTCTCTGGATTTGGGAGCTGCTCCAGACCTTCTGTCTCAAGAGGAGGGGACTTTGTGGCACCCAAACCCCAAGTCCCTTCACCTCAGAGCTTGGTTACTGAAGGCCTAGACCTTCAGGATTTAAATGTTTCTCAGCAAGTGAATGATATCTTCCATGCTTCCAGAAGACCTTCCACTAGGCGTTCCTATGCTTTTAAGTGGAAAAGATTTTCCATTTGGTGTGCTCAAAAGGGTCTTGACCCTCTGGCACTTCCTGTGAATTCCCTCTTGGAATATCTCCTGCATCTCTCCAATGCAGGCCTTAAGACAAATTCAGTAAGAGTCCATTTGAGTGCTATTGCAGCATCCCTTAAACCTCTCAATGGACAACCTATTTCCTCTCATCCTCTTATTACAAGATTTATGAGAGGCCTAACTTTAACTAAACCTCCCATTCGACCTCCCCTGGTGGCATGGGACTTAAACTTGGTTCTTGGTCAGCTTATGAAGCCACCTTTTGAACCCTTAGCCGCTACCTCCTTGAAATTTCTTTCCTGGAAGGTTATTTTCCTTATTGCAGTCACTTCTGCTCGCCGCATCAGTGAACTGCAGGCCTTAGTGGCTAATCCACCTTATACAAGGTTCCATCATGATAAGGTAGTCCTTAGGACAAATCCACACTTTATGCCTAAAGTGGTCTCACCTTTTCATCTTAATCAAGAGGTGTATTTACCTGTCTTCTTTCCAGCTCCTCATGCATCCAGTGCAGAGAGGAACCTTCATACTCTGGATTGTAAAAGAGCTCTTGCTTTTTACTTGCACAGGACACAGCAACATAGAAATTCTTCCCAGCTTTTTGTTGCTTTTGATCCTTCCCATTTAGGACTTCCAGTGTCCAAAAGAACTCTGTCCAATTGGATTGCTCAGTGTATTTCTTTTGCTTACCAGAGTAAGAACCTTTCTCTGGAAGGCCATGTCACAGCTCACAATGTGAGAGCCATGGCCACCTCTATGGCTCATCTTCATTCTGTGTCCATCGATCAGATCTGTCGAGCAGCCACCTGGGCCTCGGTTCATACCTTCACAGCCCATTACTGTTTGGACAAGGACTCCCGCCGGGATGCCTTGTTTGGTCAGGCTGTCCTCAAACACCTGTTCCATTCTTAAACAACTCCTGCCCTCCTTCCATGAATGGATGCCTGAGATCCATAGGAAGATGAGGAACCTTTCAGGGTCTCATACCCTTGGGGATCTCCCAGGCATCTTAGCTAGGGAGTCCCCATATGTGAGGACTCATTCCTGCTTGTTCCTGGAGATAGCACAGTTACTTACCTGTAACAGGTGATCTCTGGGAACAGCAGGAATTAGTCCTCACAACCCTCCCACCTCCCCTAGGAGTTGTATTTCTCTCTCTCTTTCCTTTCCTCTCTCTCTCTATTGTCTCAGCTTTAAGCTTGAACTGAGGAGAGTTGGTTAGGAAAGGTGGGAAGGCAGCGCGCATGCGCTGTGGGATGCTCCCAAAAGCTTTCCTTTTTGGGAAGCTGGGGAGCGTTCCCGCGCAGGCTCCGTCAGTACCGACGTACCCATATGTGAGGACTAATTCCTGCTGTTCCCAGAGATCACCTGTTACAGTTAAGTAACTGTGCTTAATTATCAGAGGATCTGCAGGCTCAGCATGGCAACAAACCTCATGATACTACAGTAGGAAAGAACATAAGAAGTGCCATACTGGGTCAGACCAAGGTCCATCAAGTCCAGTATCCTGTTTCCAACAGTAGCCAATCCAGGTCACAAATACCTGGTAGGATCCCAAAGGTACACAGGTTCCACAATGCTCATCCTGGGGTAAGCAGTGAATTTCCCGGGTCCTCTTTAATAATGGTTTATGGACCTTTCCTCCAGGAACTTGTCCAGACCTTTTTTAAACCCAGCTACACTAATAGCTTTGACTACATCCTCTGGTAACAAATTCCAGAATTTGATTACGTGTTGTGAAAAAATATTTTCTCTTATTAGTCTTAAATGGGTTACACTGTAACTTCATTGCGTGTCCTCTAGTCTTTCTACTTTTTGATGGCATAAACAACTGATTCTCGTTAACCTGTTCCAACCCATTCATTAATTTATAGACCTCTATCATATCTCCCCTCAGCCGTCTCTTTTCCAAATTGAAGAGCCCTAAGCTTTTAAGCCTTTCCTCATAGGGGTATCCTTTCATCCCCTTTATCATTTTGGTGTCTCTTCTCTGTACCTTTTCTAATTCCGCTATATTCTTTTTAAAATACAGAGAACAGAATTGCACTCGGTATTCAAGGTGCGGTTGAACCATGGAACAATACAGAGGCATTATAATATCCTTTGTTTTATTCTCCATTCCTTTCGTTAAGAATTCTAGCATTCAATTTGCTTTCTTGGCTGCTGCTGCACACTGGGCGGAGGGTTTCAATGTATTATTCATGATGAATATTTTAAAAAGCAGCGAGCCCAGCACAGATCCCTGCGGTACTCCACCATTTACTTTTCTCCATTGAGAAAATTGGCCATTTAGCCATACTCTCTGCTTTCTATTTTTTAACCAGTTCCTGATCCACAATACTACATTGCCTCCAATCCCATGACTTAGATTTTGCCAAGAGTCTGTCATGAGGGACCTTGTCAAAGGCTTTCTGAAATCCAGATATACTATATCAACCGTCTCACCTTTGACTATCTGTTTATTCACATTTGAACGACAGAGGACACCTCTGCATTCTTCTGTCTGCAGCAGAAGGTGGTTGGATTTTCTAAACTCTGAAGAAAATCTGAACAATTGAGAGGAAAAAGATTGATTTTGCTCGTGAATGACCACCTTGAGGGTGACGCTCTCACTTGAGTGGACCTGTGAGGATGCACTAGACTAAGGTCTTTTCGGTAGCCAAAGGAGTAGGGAAAATTGTTTCATCTCCATGCTCTCATCATGATAAGGGCTTGTTGAGCAGGCAGAAAATTGGAAGGATTTGGAAGGGATCAACAACTTCAAACAACTTCAACACCCCCTCCCTCCTCTTCTGTCCTCCCTTCTCTCCCCAAAGACTGAAGATACTTCAGAGGTATGTGGTTGTAAGCCTGTTAAGAAAACATAAGAAAGAAAGAAACAGTGGCTGGGGAGTAGCACTGAGCCTGGCACAGTCTGCCTTGCCTGAGGCTCCCAGGGAGTGAGTACCAAGGCTTGACTTCATCATTTTCCTTGTTGGGGGATCCCATGCTTGTTCATTTTGGGGCATAAGATGGGGTGGACCATGGACGACTGTTGGCTCAGCGTCAGCGCTTCTCACCATTTTCCAGCATGCACTGTTAACATTTTCTGCCTTTGCATGCCTTGCACCCAAGTGGTCCCAGCACACGTTCTCTCTGAGAAGCTTCAATGTGCATTCCTACCCAAGTACCCATAATGCACACTCATATACACATTCTGTTAGTGCGCCTCTGTGCTTACGTGGTCTTAGTACGCACAAATGTTTGCCTTCCCTTAATTCTTTCTGTCGTCTTCCAGCAAGTGTTGTTTGACCTGTGGCAAGCGAAGAGCCTCCTCATTGGATGCATCCTGCATAGTAGCCTCTGACATTTCACTGGTGGACCTGTCTCCCTTCTTCCAATGAAGGGATTCAGTTGGCCTGGCATTTTCCGTCTCAAGGTAGGAGGCGACTAATGGCACTGAGGGTAAGAATAATAGTCCGGCCTTGAGTTCCAGTGGCCGCACTTCTGACTGCTCCACTTCATCAGAGGGCTCAGCTCCAGCTGTGTCCCCTGTGTCCGGGAGCTCATCTCAGGGAGATGAGCTTCCAGAATCCGGGCTGTCCTCCTTAGAATTCTTTTCCGAGAACAAGCAGGAAGCCAGTCTTCATATATGGGTGATGTCAGCACCAACGGAGCCTGTGCGGTAACCTCACCCCAGCTTTCAAAAAAAGCCTTTGGGAGATCCACCACGCATATGTGGTCTCCTGACCAGGACTCTTGAGTTTGACCTCAGGGGTGCCATCTTCCTCGCTATGTCCCTGTTCAGTGGCTTTAAGCAGTACTGCCTAAGGTGCCTTGGTGCTGACTGATAACTCCTCCTGCAGACTCTGTCAGCAAATGAAGAGCAAAGGGCAGAGGAACTGTGAAAAGCAGCGAGAGACCATGTTCAGTAAGACCTCTGTTTTGGCTCCAGCATCACTTGCAAAAGGTGCCCTCAGGGGCTGCTGCGGTGGCCTCAGCCTCACATGATAGTCGTGCCCTATCTGAGCCCCAAGTCCATGGGGCATCGGACTGAGGATCGTCCTTTGAGGGCTGTCCCCTGAAGAAACGGATGTAGTTGGTTGCATCATCAGGCAACAATGCTGGAACTGTAGGTAAGACCCATGGTCACCGGCATCAGAGTCCCTGACACGATGTCGAGGGTAATGGCCAGGAGTAGCCTTCCAAACTGCCCTGGCAGGAGAAGATGCCTTTGGCATCGGGAGATCGACCCCAATCTCCTGAGCCCTTCCTTGTTAAGGACACCCCCTTGACAGTGCCGACATCAGGCCCAAAGTCCTCAGTACCCACGCCGGTGGCTGCAGAGCTGTCTGGCCTTGAGGTCAAGGCCCCTTTAAAGGAGACACTCATAGTGGAATCCTCTGTGCCGATTGTGAGTAGGCGGCCCAATTCATGTATCGAGTCCGCAAGACCCCTAGGTTCCATAAAATACAGCTGCCTCATAACTCCATGGTGGTGGAGTTGGTTATCCCCAAGGCAAGGAGGTCCTCACAATGGACACCTTTGGCAGGAAGTGCTACCAGGGCTCAATACTCGTCCAGGCTTGCCAGCTGTACATGGGCATGTACTTGCAGACCTGGTGAGGGAGCTGAGTTGTCGGAGGAACCTCTTCAGCGGATCCGGATCCTGACCTCAACAATCAAGAAATGCTCCAAGTTCATCATTCTAGTGGCCTATGATGGCTTTGAGTCAGTGGCTAGAGTAGCTGTAGTGGACATTAGTGCCCGCCTCCAGGCCTGGTTACAGTCATCTGACTTGGAGCATTAGGTTCACGACAAGTTGGTTGATGTCCCTTGCCAGGGAGAGAACCTTGTCAGTAAGTCCATAACAGACAAGGCCACCGAGCTGGAGTCCAAGTTCCTGACGAGGATCATTCTCTCCAAGAGGACTGTTGACCCTTGATAACGGAAGGCTTTGGGGAAAATGTCCCTGTGCCTGAAGAAGAGGAAGACTTATGGAAACTACCCCCAGTACCCGGCCTTCCCAGCTCCCGAACAGGTCCCCAAGCTTAAGGTCCCCAAGTTCTAGGTGGCGCTCAAGCCGCAACCTGGGGGGGGGGGGGCTTTTGATTCCTTTGGCATAGCCTCTCCTCCCCACAGATGTCCATCCCTGTGGACCTCTGTGGGAAGGAGAGGCCTAGTGGTTGGGGCAGGAGGAGTGGAGGAGTGGCCTAGTGGTTGGGGCAAGGTACTTCAGGCCGGAAGGTCAGGGGTTCAAATCCCACTAGAGGACAGCAACCTTGGGCCGGAAGGACTGGTGTTTCTCCAGGACCAAGCAGGAAGTCAGTCCTCACATATGGGTGACGTCGGTGCCGACGGAGCCCTCGTACGGAGCATTTCCCCAGCTTTCAAAGAAAGCCTTTGGGAATTGCAGCGTGCATGCGCGGTCCCCTTCCCGCCCAAGGGTGCCATCTTGCTCAGTCTTCTTTTTTCCGCGGAGCCCGACGGACGTAGTTCGTTTTTCCCCGAGGAAAAAGTTGATTTTCCCTATTTTTCTCTTTTTTCTCCGGTTCGACGCCGGATCCTTTTCCCGCTCGGACCGATACGCTGGTATCGAGTCCTTTTCTCTCTTTTTCGGTTTTTGTCCTTTGTGACTGGCGTTCGCGCCTTTTTTCTTTTTTCCCTGGCAGCCCGGTCTTTTGACCTAGCAGGGGCCCTTTTTCCCCCGATGGCTACCAGCGGGTTTAAGAAGTGTGATCGGTGTAAGAAACGTACGTCTCTTACCGACACACACGACTGCTGCCTCCGTTGCCTCGGACCTGATCATGACCCGATGATCTGTGGTCCGTGTGGCAAAATGTCCTTGAAAGCGTTGAGGAGTCGGCAGCACCAGAAGGATCGAATATTTTCTGACTCCGCGTCCGGCCGGGCCCGGACCTCGTCAGAGGCCTCGACGTCTCGGGACTCCGGCCCCGAGCAGCGTCGGGGTTCCTCTGAGCGGGGGTCTCCTTCGCGGGAACATCACAGGAAGAAGGAACCCGCGAGGGCGGCGTCGGTGCACACTCCTGGTTCCTCGAGGGCCAGGTCGCATAGCCCCGATAGCCGTCACGGGTCTTCGGAGTCGGAGAGGCCTGCCAAGCATCCTCGTGTTGAGATGGAGTCTCCTGGACACGTAAGTGCTGTGGTCCTCGTGGAATCTCCTCCGAGGGAGCCGACATCGGGCCCGACGCCGTCGGGGTCCGAGTCGGGGACTGCTGGGTCTCCTGAGCTTGGACTCAGGTTGACAGCCTTGGAGAGCAGCTTTGCTGCCTTCATGGAACAGCAGCGGGCATTGATCGCCGGTCTCACCGGTGCATCTGCCCCGACCACCGGGACCTCGACGTCCAAGTCGACCCCGGAGGCCGAGCCGATCCTCGAGTCCATGCGGGCTAGAGTCGATCCTCGGCCACGGTCTCCCTCGACCTCCCGTTCGGGGCCGAAGTTGTCGACGCCGATACCCTCAGCGGCGGGGCGGAGGGCATCGGTGCCCGCCCGACCGGAGCCGCTCAATTCCTCCTCCGAGGAGTCGGGCTGGGAGACGGAGGACGAAGAGTCACCCGACACTCATCAGACTCGGTGTGTCCCATCGGACTCGCCCGAGTCCGAACCTCGGAGACGATCCCCACCGGAGGATACCCTGTTCTCGGACATCGTGTGGGATATGGCCAAGGCCTTGGCCTTCCCCGCGGATCCCGAGGAGGAGCCTCGAGCCGAGGAGCTCGAGGCCCTCCAGTATGACTCTCCCCCGAAGGAGGCCTTTACTGTTCTGGTTCCTCCGATACTGGAGCGGCTGCTCTTCCGCATGTGGGAGACCCCGGCCTCGATGCAGGTGTTAAGCAAGCGGGTCGATTCCATCTATCGAGTCCGCAAGAGCCCCGGGTTCCAAAAGGCACAATTACCGCACCACTCCATGGTTGTGGAATCGGCCATGCATCGACTGAAAAGTCAGAAGATGCACTCCTTGGTGCCTCCCGGCCGGGAGGCCCGGAACCTGGATGCCCTTGGTAAGTAGTGCTTCCAGGGCTCTATGCTTGATTGCTGTGTCCAGACTTAGCAGCTCTACATGGGCATGTACCTCCGAGACCTGGCAAAAGAGATTGCCGGGGTCTCTGCTGGTCTCTCCGAGGAACCTTTGCAGAGGTTCCAGGCCTTGTCCACCGGTATTCAAGAGTGCTCGAAGTTTATCTCTCGAGCAGCCTATGATGGCTTCGAGGCTTCGGCCCGAGTAGCCGGGGCCAGCATCGGTGCCCGCCGACAGGCTTGGCTACAGTCACCCGACCTCGAGCCATGGGTCCAGGACAAGTTGGTTGATGTCCCCTGCTGAGATGAAAACCTCTTTGGCAAGCCCATGGCTGAAAAGGCTGCAGAACTCGAGACTGAGACTCTGACCAGGACTAGGCTTTCGAGGAAAACCTCTGCCCCTTCTCAGAAGAAGAAGGGCTCGGGAAAAAAGTCCTTTTACCCGAGGAAGTTGTCTGCCTATAAACAATACCCTCATTATCAGGCCTCTGCAGCTCCCCAACAGGGTCAGCAGGCCAAGGGGCAGGGTCAAGGGCCCCGTAGGCAGAAGGCCCCCAAGCCACCTACACCGGCCCCTGCTCAGCAGGGTGGGGGTTTTTGACTCAAGCAGCATAGCCTCTTCTCCTCAGCTGGCTTCTCTCAGCACAGTTGGCTGGCTGGCCCACTTTGCCCACAGGTGGTCAGCCGTCAAATCAGATACCTGGGCTCTTCATATAGTCCAAAAGGGCAATCTTCTCCATTTTCACCAGGTACCTCCCTCCTATTTTCCAGGGGAGCCTCCAAGACCCCCTCTGCACAGGGACCTACTCCTTCAGGAGTTAGCAAGTCTGCTAAAGGATCAGGCTGTGGAACCGGTGCCCCACCACCTGAGAGGTCACGGCTTTTATTCCAGGTACTTTCTGGTACCAGAAAGAACAGGAGGCCTCAGACCCATCCTAGACTTGCGAAACCTCAACAAGTTCCTGGAGAGGGAAAAGTTCAAGATGCTTACCCTTGGAATCCTGCTGCCCTACCTCCAGCAGGGAGACTGGCTATGCTCCTTAGATCTAAAGGATGCGTATACTCACATCCTTATCCATCCAGACCACAGACAATATCTCAGGTTTGTTGTGGGAGGAAACCACTATCAGTACAGAGTACTTCCCTTTGGCCTGTCCTCCGCTCCCAGAGTGTTCACCAAGTGCCTGGCAGTGGTGGCGGCCTACCTGAGGCTTCAGGGTCTCTTTGTGTTTCCATACCTGGTCGACTGGCTCATAAGGGGCCAATCTTCCCAAGAGGCCAACCAGGCCACCCTCCGCACTGTGGCTCTGCTTCAGCACTTGGGGTTTGTCATAAATTTCGCAAAGTCCACTTTGCTCTCGTCCCAGAACTTAGAGTTCATAGGGGCCAGACTAGACACTCTTCAAGCAAAGGCTTTTCTGCCTCTGGACAGGGCCCACAGGCTGATGGATCTGGCCGGCCAGTTTCGCAGCAATTCCCTGGTCTCTGCCAGGCAATTCCTGAGACTACTCGGCCATATGGCTTCCACGGTTCATGTCACCCCCAATGCCCGCCTGCACATGTGACCTGCTCAGTGAAGCCTTCGCACTCAGTGGCATCAAGCCACAGGGGGCCTAGCGGACTCAGTGAAGATCTCCGACCTCCTGGTCTCCTCTCTGCAATGGTGGCTTCATCTTCCAAATCTGGTGCTCGGAGTGGTTTTTCAATCCCCTCCACATACTCAGGTGCTGACAACCGATGCCTCTCTTCTCAGTTGGGGAGCACATTGCCAAGGGACATGTACTCAGGGTCTCTGGACCCCTTGGGAGGCTACTCAACAGATAAACTTCCTGGAGCTACGGGCGATACGCCTAGCTCTGAGAGCCTTCTCCCACCTCGCCTCTCACCAGTCTGTACTGGTCCAGACGGACAATCAAGTTGCCATGTTCTATGTGAACAAACAAGGAGGCACAGGCTCCTTCCTTCTTTGTCAGGAGGCACAACGACTGTGCTCTTGGGCTGTCAATCACGGAATCCTTCTCAAGGCTGTCTACCTCCCAGGTCAGGAAAATTGCCTGGCAGACAGACTGAGCCGGATCCTGCAACCACACGAATGGAGATTGAACCCATTGGTGGTTCAGCAGGTCTTTCTCAAGTGGGGGCTCCCCACCATGGATCTTTTTGCCAGTCCTATGAACCGGCAACTCCCGAGATTTTGCTCCAGACAACCGCATCCTCTAAGAGTAGCAGCGGATGCGTTTCTGATCTCGTGGTCCACAGGCCTACTGTATGCGTTTCCTCCCACACCACTAGTGTCCAGAACGCTGTTCAGAGTCCTCAGGGACGGGGCTTCCTTGATTCTCATAGCCCCCAGGTGGCCGAGGCAACCATGGTTCCCGCTTCTGCTACAGCTGGCGGTGGACACACCTCTTCCTCTGGGTTTCAACACGATCTCCTGTCTCAGGATCAGGGGACGCTCTTGCACCCCAACCTCCAGTCCCTTCATCTGATGGCCTGGCTGCTGAAAGGGTAGTCCTAGCTCCCCTACTACTATCTCGAGAGGTGGAAGATGTAGTCTTGGCCTCTCGGCGTCAATCCACCAGGAAATCCTACGCTCTTAAGTGACGTAGATTCTCCGCATGGTGTGCTCAGTACAGGGAGAATCCCTTCTCGTGCTTGGTAGCGGTAGTATTGCAATATTTGCTCTACCTCTCCAATCTGGGCCTTAAGTCTAACTCTGTCAGAGTTCACCTTAGTGCTCTCTCAGCACACCACTCGCCGGTGGACGGCAGGCCTCTTTCCAACCACCCTTTGGTGGCTCGTTTCTTCAGAGGCCTTCTTTTGCTTAAGCCTCCTTTGCGTCCACCGGCCCCTGAGTGGGATCTGAATGTGGTCTTACAGCAGCTTACTTGTCCGCCTTTTGAACCTATGGCTACCTGCCCTCTCCGTTTTCTCTCCTGGAAAACTTTATTTCTGGTAGCTCTCACCTCTGCTAGGCGAGTGAGTGAACTGCAGGCACTAGTGTCTGATCCTCCTTACACTAGGTTCTACAGGAATAAGGTAGTCCTACGGACTCATCCTAAGTTTCTTCCTAAAGCTGTCTCACCTTTTCACCTCAATCAGGAGGTGGTTCTTCCGACCTTCTTTCCCAGGCCGCATGCCAACCGGGCTGAGATGGTCTTGCATACCCTGGACTGTAGGAGGGCATTATCCTTCTACCTTGACCGTACGCGGGAGCATCGGAAGGCTGTTCAGCTTTTTGTTTCTTTTGACCCCAATAAGTTGGGGCTCCCTGTCTCCAAGCGTACGTTGTCCATATGGGTCGCTGACTGTATCGCCTGGGCTTATGGGGCAGCCGGCCTCTCGTTAGAGGGTCGAGTCACGGCTCATCGTGTCAGGGCGAAGGCTGCGTCAGTGGCTCATCTCCGCTCTGTTCCGTTGGCAGACATCTGCCGGGCCGCTACTTGGTCTTCAAGCCAGACTTTTACGGCCCATTACTGCCTTGAGAGGGAGTCCCACAGGGACAGTGCTTTCGGACAGGCAGTACTCCATAATCTCTTTGGGGTTTAGGCAACTCCTACCCTCCGGCCCTGGTGTTGGGCTACCGGTCGGGGGCGTTCTCAGAGAAGATTCCTTCCTTCTGTGCTGACGAGCTCGAGGGAGCTCATTTTTCCGCTTGGGGTCTCCGGTAGCCTTAAGCTGGGGAGTCCCATATGTGAGGACTGACTTCCTGCTTGGTCCTGGAGAAAGAGTAGTTACTCACCTGTAACAGGTGTTCTCCAGGAGCAGCAGGAATCAGTCCTCACAACCCTCCCTCCTCCCCTTGGAGTTGCAGTCATATGATTTATTTTGCTAATTTTTTGCTGTCTTTTAGCTATGTCATCAGACTGAGCAAGATGGCACCCTTGGGCGGGAAGGGGACCGCACATGCACGCTGCAATTCCCAAAGGCTTTCTTTGAAAGCTGTGGAAATGCTCCGCACGAGGGCTCCGTCGGCGCCGACGTCACCCATATGTGAGGACTATTCCTGCTGCTCCTGGAGAACACCTGTTACAGGTGAGTAACTACTCTTTCTAGTCCCACAGGTGCTCCTTGTGGTCTTGGGCAAGCCACTTAACCCTCCATAGCCCATGTTCCCTGTAAAATAGTTATCTCCAAGTTATAATGCCCTGTTCAATGTAATTTCAGTTTGTTCAATGTAATCCGCACCGATGCAGAATAGTGCGGTATATAGAATGTAAATAAATAAATAAATCCCTTCAGCTCATGAGGGGGCAGCTGGTGTTCTAGTGATCCAGCATCACCTCCAACACCTGGGCCCTGCAGATAGTGGGTGATTAGACACCTCCCCCATTCTTTCCAAGGGAACTCCTGATGACTCCACTTCACAAAGCCCTGCTTCAGCAAGAGCTCACTGGTCTCTTGGCCCACAAGGCAGTGGAACTGGTCCCACTCTACCTCAGGGGCGAGGGCTCTACTCCCAGTACTTCCTGGTTCCCCAAAGGACCGATGACTTTCAGCCTATACTGGGTCTTAGAGACCTCAATGATTTATGGTGAAAGAGAAGTTCAAAGTGCTCTCCCTTGGAACGTTGCTGCCCTACCTCTGGAAGGGAGATTGGCTCTGCTCCTTAGATCTCAAAGATGTGTACACATACATCCTCATCCATCCTTGCCACCGGTAGTACCTCTGCTTTGCCATCGGAGGATGTCATTACCAGTACAGGGTCCTAACCTTCGGCCTGCTTCAACTCCAAAGGTGTTCACTAAGTGCCTGGCAGTGATTGCTGCCTACCTGCGGCTGAAGGAGGTATTTGTCTTCCCCTACCTGGATGACTGGCTCATCAAAGGTGGCACCACCAATGAAGTCCAGCAGGTGGTATGCTGCACCACTCTCACTCTGGAGCAACTGGTGTTTGTCATTAACTACCCCAAGTTCCACTTGCAGTTGACCCAATGCCTAGAATTCATAGGGGCACTGCTGGACACTGTCCAGGCCAGAGCCTTCCTCCTTCTTGACAGTGCCCTTGCAAAGGAAGTTCATGGTTGAGTCTTGGCCTCTATCCGGCTCATGTTGCGCCTCCTGGGGCACATGGCCTTGACTGTGCACTTCACCACCAATGCCTGTCTCCACATGCGTCCAGCCCAGTGGGCCTTCTGCTCTCAGTGGTCTCAGGCAATGGGGCATCTGCAAGACAGGGTGACCATCACCTGTCTTCTTACTGAGTCCCTCGGCTGGTGGCAACAGCTGCAGAACCTGTGGGTGCAAATGTCCTTCCAGGCCCCAACTCCTCAGAGAGTCCTCGCCACGGATGCCTCCAAGTTGTGCTGGGGTGCTCACTGTGACAACCTCTTTACTCAGGACTTGTGGTCGGCATTGGAGAGCCTCCAGCAGATCAATTTTCTAGAGTTCCAAGCCTACGCTCTCCGGGCCTTCCAGCACCACTTGCGGAACAGTCAGTTCTGATTCAAACAGACAGACAATCAGGTGGTGATGTTTTATGAATAAGCAAGGGGCATGGGGTCATCCCTTTTGTGCTGAGAACTGGTCCGCCTCTGCACCTTCGCCAATGAGGGTGGGATGCTCCTCAGGGCCATGTACTCCCCCAGCCAGGACAATGTCCTGGTGGACCGGTTCAGCCGGGTTCTTCAACCCCACGAGTGGCAGCTCTACCCACAGGTGGCCAGCCGGCTGTTTTCATCACTGGGGCCTTCGTGCAATGGATCTCTTTGCCGACCTCGGCAATGCTCAGTTGCCCCACTTCTGCTCCATGATGCCGCACCCCTCTCAGGTGGCAGCTAATGTGTTTCTCATCCCGTAGATGGAGGGCCTTCTCTATGACTACCTTCCCATGTCTCTAATTGCCAAGACTTTTCAAGTTCCAGTTCGACCAGGCTGCCCTGACCCTCATAGCCCCCCAGTGGCCCTGCAGCTGTGGGTTCCCCTGCCCTTCAGCCTGTCTCAGGTGCCCCTGGTACCCCTGGGGTGCACTCTGGACCTGCTCTCACAGGAGGACTGCTTTCTCCTGCAACCCAACCTGGAGTCCCTGGTCCTGCCGCCTTGCTTCTGAAAGGGCAGTCTTGGGCCAGTTTGACTTGCCCAGGGAGGTGGAGGAGGTTCTGCTGGCATCCCACAAGGATTCCACTTGACAGGCATATGCCTTCAAGTGGCATAGATTCTTGGTTTGGTGTGCGGAGAGGGGTGCCAACCTCTTCTCCTGTGCTGTCCAGCTGGTGGTGCAGTGCTTGCTGCACTTGTCCAGTGCTGGACTGAAGTCTAACTCCATCAGGGTACACTTCAGTAAGCTGTCGTCGCACCACCACCTCATTGAGGGGAAGCCCCTCTCCGCCCAGCCTCTTGTCGCTTGCTTCCTGAGGGGACTCATGCTCTCTCGACCACCCACCCACCTGCCGGTAGTGGCATGGGATCTCAGTGTGGTCCTCTCGAAGCTTATTGCTCTGCCCTTTGAGCTGTTGGCATCTTGCCACCTCAAGTATCTGTCCTGGAAGTTGGTCTTTCTCGTGGTGCTCACATCTGCACGCAGAGTCAGTGAGCTCCAGGCTCTGGTTGCTCATGCCCCTGCACTAGGTTCCTCAAGAATAGGGTGGTGCTTCGGACACACCCCAGGTTCCTCCCTAAGGTGGTTTCTCTGTTCCTCCTGGACCAGGAGGTGGTGCTTCCCACCTTTTTCCTGTGGTCTCATGCTAACAGGGCGGAGACCGCTTTCAATACACTGGACTGTAAGCAGGCCTTGGCCTGCTATCTGGAATGAACCAAGCCTCATCAATGCTTCTCGCAGCCCTTCATCTCCTATGACCCAAATCAGCTGGGTGTAGCAGTCTCTAAGCGTACCCTGTCCACCTGTGTGGCGGATTGCATCGTCTTCACCTACAGGCAGGCCATTTTTTTGCCGGAGCGCCACATCACAGCACATAGCGTCCAGGCCATTGCAGCATTTGTGGCCAACCTCTGCTCAGTTCCCTTGCTGGAGATCTGCCGGGCCTCCACCTGGTCATCAGTCCACACCTTTGCAGCACATTACTGCCTGGAGAAGGAGTTCCAGCAGGACAGTGCCTTTGGCCAGGCAGTACTCCATCATCTGTTTGGGGTTTAAGGCAACTCCTGCTCTCTGGCCCTTCTGTGTGTCCAGGCTACCAGAGAGCTGATTTCACTGGTTGATGCTGTGGTCGTTACTGAGGTCTGGCGACAGATCTGCACTCTCTGCTGTTTTTCATGGTTCGATTTTTGAATCGCCCGTGGCTTTTACAGGTTTTTCGGTTGCCTGTAGCTGGGGAGTCGTATATGTGAGGACTGGCTTTCTGCTTGTTTCTGGAGAAAGTGTAGTTACTTACCTGTAGCAGATGTTCTCTGGGAATAGCAGGAATGAGTCCTCACAACCCTCCCTCCTCCTCATGGAGTTGCTTTCCTTGAGCTGTGTCATCATACTAAGGCAAGATGGTACCCTTCAGTGGGAAGGTGACCACACATGCGTGGTAGATCTCCCAAATGCTTTCTTTGAAAACTGGGGAAAAGTTAACATGTGGTCTCCATCGGTGCCGAAATCACTTATATGGGAGGACTGATTCCTGCTGTTCCCAGAGAACACTTGCTACAGGCGAGTCACTACGCTTTCTTCGGCAAGCCTGGTCTTTGGCATGGAAACTCAGACCCTCCAGCCTTTGGATTCCCTCGAGCTGAGTTACGTGAGGGATGGGCGGAGTATAGAAACATAGAAACATAGAAACATGATGACAGAAAAAGACCACAAGGCCTATCTATAACATACAACTACAACAGTCCACTTTTTACCTTTAGAGATCCTCTGTGTTGGTCCCATGCTTTTTTGAATTCAGTTACTGTCCTCATCTCTACCACCTCCACTGGGAGACTATTCCACGGATCCACCACTCTTTCCGTAAAGAAATATTTCCGCATATCACTCCTGAAACTATCTCCCTTCACCCTCATCCCATGTCCCCTCGTAGCAGAACTTGCTTTCAATTGAAAGAGGCTCTCTCCCTGAACATTTATGCCACGGAGATATTTAAACATCTCAATCATATCACCTCTATCCCGCCTTTCCTCTAAGGTGTACATATTAAGATCCTTAAGTCTGTCCTCATATGCTTTATAATGAAGCCCATTAATCATTTTAGTAGCAACCCTCTGCACCGACTCCATCCTGTTCACATCCTTTTGAAGGTGCGGTCTCTAGAATTGTACACCATACTCCAAATGAGGTCGCACCAAGGACTTATACAGAGGCATTATCACCTCCTTTTTTCTGCTAGCCATTCCTCTCCGTATGCACCCAAGCATCCTTCTAGCTTTTTCCGTCGCCTTTTCTACCTGTTTAGCTACTTTAAGATCATCAGACACAACCACGCCTAGGTCCCGCTCTTCTTTAGTGGACAAAAGTACTTCACCTCCTATACTGTATTGCTCCCTTGGATTGCTGCAGCCCAAATGCATGACCTTACATTTTTTAACATTAAATCCCAGCTGCCAAATTCTAGACCATTCTTCAAGCTTAGCTAGATCCCTCCTCATGTTATCTACACCTTCCTGGGTGTCTACTCTATTGCAGATTTTGGTATCATCCGCAAAGAGGCAAACCTTACCCGACAGCCCTTCCGCTATATCACTAACAAAGATGTTAAAAAGAATCGGACCAAGGACAGATCCCTGGGGCACACCACTGGTAACATCCTTCTCCTCAGAGTGAGCTCCATTTACTTGTACTCTTTGTCGCCTCCCACCCAACCAATTTCTAACCCAAGCAGTAACTTTAGGGTCCATCCCTAGGGTGCTCAATTTGTTTATAAGTCGCCTGTGAGGAACAGTGTCAAAGGCTTTACTGAAATCTAAATACACCATATCTAGAGCTCTCCCTCGGTCCAACTCCCTGGTCACCCAGTCAAAGAAATCAATCAGATTTGTCTGACAAGACCTGCCTCTGGTGAATCCATGCTGCCTCGGATTCTGTAATCTGCCGGACTCCAGAAACCTCACTATTTTCTCTTTCAGCAGCGTTTCCAATAATTTACTCACCACTGAAGTTAAACTAACCGGCCTGTAGTTTTCAACCACATCCTTACTTCCGCTTTTGTGTAAAGGCACCACATGAGCCTCTCTCCAGTCCTTTGGCACCACTCCCGACTCCAACGAGACATTGAAAAGGTCAGTCAGTGGAGTTGCTAGAACGTCCCCAAGTTCCCTCAGTATTCTAGGGTGTATCCCATCCGGTCCCATCGCTTTGTCTACTTTAAGTTGAGCTAGTTTCTCACGAACACAGTCTTCTGAAAATTGTTCAAGATGTCCCTCGCTTCTGTTCTTATAGAAGTCCATATTGAGTGCCTCCTTCTAAGCGACCCAAACAGAGGTTGCCTTCTGGAGATGTTGGTCATCTGGGGTCTGTCCGAGACTTGGACTTGAGGGCTGGTTTTGACATCTTGGTTGAGGAGTTTGATGCAACCAAAAAAAAAGGTTTTCTGTGTCAGAGGTTCATGTGGAGGCTGGCATTTTCCGTCTGTCCCAGAAAGGAGATCTGGTGGCATTGATAGCTTAGGTTTCCTTCACCTGGCATATGGCTGACCCTCCAGCGACAGAGCAGGGGCCTCAGGTTCCCTGGTTCTACAGCAGTATGAATATTCATGGCAGTCTTCCTGTTTCTGGAAATAATACAAAACATGTTCTGGTTGGAATAGGTAAGAACATAAGAACAAAAAAGAACATAAGATATGCCATACTGAGTCAGACCAAGGTCCATCAAAGCCTAGTATCCTGTTTCCAACAGTGGCCAATCTAGGTCATACATACCTAGCAGTTTCCTCAAAAAACACAGGTTCCACAATGCTTGTATTGTGTCAAGCATTGATATCTTGGGTTCCTTCTTAATAATGGTTTATGGACCTTTCCTCCAGGAACTTGTCCAAACCTTTTTTAAACCCAGTTACACTAACAGCCTTTACTACATCCTCCGGTAACAAATTCTAGAGTTTGATTACACGTTGAGTGAAAAAATATTTTCTTTTATTAATCTTAAATAGTTTACCCTGTAGCTTCATTGCATGTCCCCTAGTCTTTCTATATTCTGATAACGTAAACAGTCGATCTACGTTTACCCGTTCCACTCCGTTCATTAATTTATAGACTTCTATCATATCTCGTCTCAGCCGTCTCTTTTCCAGGTTAAAGAGTCCTAACCTTTTTAGCCTTTCTTCATAGGAGTATCCTTCCATCCCCTTTACCATTTTGTTGGCTCTTCTTTGAACCTTTTCTAATAATGCTATATCCTTTTTAAGATACGGCGACCAGACTTGCACACAGTATTCAAGATGCGGTCTCACCATGGAACAATATAGAGGCATTATAATATCCTTTGTTTTATTTTCCATTCCTTTCCTTATGATACCTAGCATTGTATTTGCTCTCTTGGCCGCCGCTGCACACTGGGCCGAGGGTTTTAGCATGTTATCCACAATGACGCTTAAATCTTTTTCCTGGGTGCTGGTTCCTAATGTGGAACCTTGCATCGTGTAACCATAGTTTGGGTTGTTCTTCCCTAGGTGCATAACTTTGCACTTGTCCACATTAAATTTCATCTGCCATTTTGATGCCCAGTCTTCCAATTTATCAAGATCCTCTTGCAACTTTCCACAATCCTCTTTGATTTTAACAACTTTAAATAGTTTTGTGCCATCTGCAAATTTGATAACCTCACTCTTTATTCCCTTTTCCAAGTCATTTATGAATATGTCAAAAAGCAACGGTCCTTACTGATTTCCCACCCAGAGGGGGATAAGGGCATGGAAAGGAATGTGAGCTCTCCCCGAGAGGAGTGTATTGCATGGTCCGGCATGCCTAAGGTGGAGGTGAAGTCACGGCAGTCATGAAGTGGGTCTCCACGCCTGTGGAAGTCAGATTGGCCTTGAAGGGCACTAAGGATAGAAAGATGGAATCTCTGCTGAAGAGCCAGATTGCAGCGGCAGCTAGTATTCTTCTGCTGGCGTTGCACGTAGGCCTGATGCCTCAAGTCCTGCTCCTGGGGATTCAGTCTCTCCTGCTGGATGATGCTACCCTTCCTTTGAAATTTGTTACTATCTTCCTTCTGATGCCACGTATGTTCTAGCCCGCTTGGTGGCAAGGAATATTGTCCTGTCGACGGTGACACCACGTGGGTTATGGCTTTGCCACTGGGCAGTGGATTTGTTGTCCAAACCCCATCTAACTCATTTGGTTTTAAGGGAAGTCTCCCTTATTGGACTGATTGGAGGAGTTGGTGCAGGACTTGGCTGAGGCCGAATTTTATTGCCTTCCACAGGATAGATCAAAAGGGCCTGGGAAACAAGAAGGGTCTTTTCCTTCTTTGGCCTATGCCTGTCCATTGTGGGCGCACTGCACTGCCTTCTGGTGATCTTGGGACTCCTGGTGTTTCATCCTGGAAAGCCCTTCTCTGCTTCTGGATTTCAGACTCGTAATTAGTCCTTTCAGTGGGGCTCGTGGGCCCAGAGACTGTGTAGGTTTTGGGGCCATTCCTGAATTTCACCAAGGATAGAAGGGTGCTAGACACCATTCAAAGTAGCTATGTCCTGCCCTTCAAGCAGTCGATCTCGGAGGCATTTGTCATCTCTCCATTTGGTTTGGCAGACATGAGAGCCGGGTCACGCTGGACAAGTTACTGCGTCTTAAGGCAGTGGTGTCAGTGCCCCCAGCCGAGCACGGCAGGGGCAGATATTCCCTTTCTCTCGGGATGCCAAAGAAGGATGGCTCCTTCCTTTTTTTTTTTTTTTTTTTTTTTTTGAAATGTTTATTTAACAATTCATAACATATCATACAACATTAAAACAACAATACAGTCAAAAGGGGTATTATACAGAAACCGTGACTACCACAGATAGGTATATGCCCGCTAGCTATTAAGGCACATCATCTGTTACCCAAGGGAAGGGGAGATGGGAAAAAGGGGAAGAAGGGAGGGGGGGGAAGCTGACCACGAGGCCCACTCCTCCATCATTAGGTTTGCTAATTTCGCGTATCGTTTAGGCCATGTGGGTGTCCCATTTGTATAGCAATCGACGGAAGCAGGGGTTCTGTTGGACGTAGGCGAATTCGCATGAGCGGTGATAGCCTACCAAATTCCACCAATAGGCTACGCTCAAAGAACTGAAAGATTTCCAGTGACTCATGATAGCCTTCAGTGCTAAACTCAGGAGCAGATCAAACAAGGCATGATGCTGCTTTTGGAGGCCCATCACATCCGCCAAGGACTTATACACAACAATCTGGAAGGTTAAAGGCGTAGTAATCCCAACCAGCTTCTGTGTCCGTTGCCAAACCCCTTGCCAATATTCTGTGAGTTGGGGGCAGTAATATATCATGTGTGAAAGGGTACCAGGTTCCATACCACACGACCAGCAGCGATCGTCTGTACCCTCTTGCCATTTCGAGACTCGCACCGGAGTCAGATAAGCACGATGCGCCAGGAAGAATAGCATCTGTGTCAACGACGCAGACCTCGATATCCTAATTTGGGAATTCCAGAAGGTGGCCCAACATTCCGGGGTAAGCAGGGGTCCTGCTTCGTGCTCCCATATCAGTTGTGTACCCTTAGGGCATCGTTCAATCGCCGATCTTAGGAGCGTTACCAGCTGTGATATCTGTCCTGAACACTGCCGTAATTCTTGGAACCAAAGATGTGGCGGGCGTCCCTTAGACATTAGCAAAGGTACTACTCCTGCTTTACTTAAACAGTGCCGTAGCTGTCCCCACTGGAAGAAGCACTTATGTGGAAGATGGAAATCTCGCTGCAGTTCCGCAAAGGTTTTATATCGTCGTCCACCCAAAAGATGTCCCAGACAGAGAATACCATGGCGAATCCAAGTGACCCATGCAAAACAGGCGCCAGCGATTCTGAAGTGTTTATTGAGCCATAACGGCGTGCTTTCTGTAAAGACGTGCTCATCTCCCACGAGTGGCAATACCACAGTGAAGGCGCGTTGAGTGGCATACAAAATCTCGTTACCTTCCTGTGTCTGTATCCGCGGGGCTGCAGCTCCAATGCGATAACACAAGGGAAGAGGGTCACTCTCTGCGGCTTCCACTATGAGCCAACATGGGTCTCCTGGAGCATCTACATCCTCCGCCCACCAAGAGCCTTGTTTGGTAATTGCTGCTACGTGAAACCAATAAAAGTCCGGAAAATGGACCCCACCTTGTTTCTTGGAGAGCTTGAGCTTCCAAGCGGCGATGCGCGGGGTTTTCTTTGCCCAAAGAAAAGTGAGCAGTTTCTTCTCCAGGACTTTATAAAATTTTTGGTCAAAGAGCACCGGGAGCATACCCAGGATGTAAGTAATCTTGGGGACAATAACCATTTTAATGGTTTCGAGGCGGCCCCACCATGTCAGGTGTAACGGCGTCCACTTTTGCACGCATTCCTGTATAATCTTTGCGCATCGAATCTCGTTGAGGTGAACAGTGTCATCCATAGTTTTACCGTATAACACTCCCAGATATTTGAAAGATGAATTCTCAACCTGGAAGGAGTATCTACATAGTTCTTCGACTGATACGGTTGTCGTTAACGGTATGCTGATGGTTTTGTCTAAGTTTAGCTTGTAGCCAGACACCTGGGCATATTCGTCAATAGTCTCCAAGGCGGCATCTACCGACGACACTTCTAAAAAAAGCAGTAGATCATCTGCATAGGCGGATAGTTTGCAGTGGTATCCCTCCAACGGAATGCCCCTTATATTGATTGCTTGACGGATTTTAAGAAGCAGTGGCTCTAGGGCCAAGTTGAACAAGAGAGGAGATAACGGGCAGCCTTGTCTAGTGCCTCTGGTGAGCAAAAATTCCCGAGAGGCCGTGCTATTCGCCACCACCCGGGCTACCGGCTTGGCATATAACGTTTGGATACTCTTCAGGAAGTTGTCCGGGATCCCCATCCATCGCATGGTTTGAAGCAAGTAGGAGAATTCGACCCTGTCGAATGCTTTCTCTGCATCTAGTGCCAGGCCCACGATTGGAGTTTCCATTTGCTGCGCTCTGCAAAGAACATGGGCTAGCAGGCGACCATTATCCGCCGTAGATCTTCCCGTCATGAATCCACACTGGTCAGGATGGATAAGAGACCCCAAAACCTTTGCTAGACGATTAGCGAGAACTTTGGCATAGATTTTATAATCCGCATTCAACAGGGAAATAGGTCTGTAGTTCTCAACCCGTTCTGGGTCCCTGCCGGGTTTGGGATGTATCACAATTGAGGCCGCTGCAAGTGCTCCAACCGCTGGGCATTCTTCTTTAATACCAGCGTAGTATAATAGCAGTTCTGGTATCAGCTGCTCAGCAAAGGCCTCATAGAATTCCACAGGGAGTCCGTCCGGACCGCTGGCTTTCCCCTTGGCAAGCTGCTTGAGAGCGAGGCGGAGCTCTTTCGATGTGACCTCTGCAGCTAGCAATTGCTTTTGCTCTTCCATAAGCTGGGGACCTTCAATGGAAGAGACAAAGTTGGAGAAGGCTACGTCATCATCAGCGACTTCAGATTGATAGAGGCGAGAGTAAAAGGCTTCGCAGATTGTGAGGATCTCATCATCTGCAGTTCTTAGGGCTCCTGCCGCGTCCCTTAGCCCCGCAATTCGAGTCACTGCCCTCTTCATCTTTAACGTGTTTGCTAGCAACGAGCTCGCTCTATTACTTTCATGGTAATATTTCCCTTGCTGCACTCTGAGCAAGTCACTGACTTCGGCCTGCAAGAGTGCATTGTACTGGAACTGTAGCTTCTGAAGTCGCAGAAGAACAGTCGGATCTGCCCATCGAGCAAGGAGCCGCTCCCCAGCACTAATTTCGGACTCCAACTCCTTCCTTCTCAATGCCTCTGCCTTATGTTTGCTAATCTTATAGGAGGTCATTCGTCCTCGTGTATAAGCTTTAAAGGCCTCCCACCAGGCCCATGTGGGGGTGTCTCCGAAGTGATTGGCAGCAAAGTATTCTGCAATGGCACCCTTCATAATTTTAAGAAAATCGTCGTCCGCCAACCAGCGTTTCTCAAAGAAAAAACGCCCCTGGGATGTCTTCGCGGGGCCTGCACTAAGATCCAACAGGATCGCTGAATGATCAGAAATTGCTCTGGGAAGCATGGTGGCATCAACCACCATAGGCAGCAGCGTCTTGGAAATGAGATAGTAGTCGATACGAGTTTGTGAGTTATGAGGTAGAGAGTAGAAAGAGTACTCTTTACTGTTTGGGGACAGTATCCTCCAGGGGTCCAACAGCCCGAGAAGTTCCTTCATGTTTTGTAGCGCAATAGCAGAGTGTGGTTTATGCTGCGGTTTGTAGGGGGTTCTGTCTAGGAGAGGGTCAGGTATGAGATTGAAATCCCCCCCTAGAACAATACTTGTAGATCCGGAATCTATGAGCTCCTGAGTGACTTGATTGAAGAAGAGAGGGTCATCAGCGTTGGGACCATACACTGCCATGAAAGTGTAAAGATCCCCCTTCAATAATGCTGTCACCTTGGCCCATCGGCCTGCAGGGTCCACGTTGGTCTTCCTAACTTCCATTCGGAGAGTTTTCCGAACCAATATAATTACCCCTCCTTTTCTTTTAAGGGCGGCCGCCGAAAGGACGTTCTGATAGGTCTTATCTGTCACTTTCAGAGACTCCGTCTGCGACAGGTGGGTTTCTTGTAGATATACCACATCTGCATTCTGCTGTTTACAATAAAGTAGGATTTTCTTTCTTTTAGCCGGCAGGGAAATACCTTTGACGTTTAGGGACAAAACCCTCAGTCGGCTGCTAGCCATCTGTGACCTTGCGAAGGGATGGGAGGAGGGCGATCATGGTCAGCTGCCCCTGGGACAGGGTATCAAATATGTTATAACTAGCATACCTATTTCCTAACTGTAATAAGCCACATCCTAGGCCAACTTGTATGGCGAAATCCCCACCGCCCATCTTAGCCCCTCCAACTCCCTCCCAGCACTTAGGATAAGGTACAACATTGCCCTGTGATAGCAGATAAGTTAACTTACAGGACCTGGGAGAGATGACACTAGCATCTATCTGACGTATATTCTAAGCATACAACAGTTATGGACACTAAGTCGTCCATCAATCACTCCTTCACTTCGAAGCTTTACATCTCACGAGTTAACTACACATTAGAAAACAACAGAGATATGCATTACAAAACATTGGTAATACGCCAGCTCCCTTGTCGGCATTCTTTTTTATTTTTTTAACTGTACCAACCGGGAGTTCTGACTATGGTTGCGTTACCAGAATGAAAAGTCCGATGAGCTCTATTGCCCGACCTCCATCTTGGCATGGTCCTGGAGAAAGGCGCGGAGCAGATGACCCTCCGTGAAAGTGTGAGTTCGGTTATTGAGGGTCACTCGCATGTTTGCTGGGTAGAGGAGCCCAAAGCGCGCTTGTACTTGCTGAAGTAGTGGCCTACAGGCTAGAAGATCCTTCCGACGCTGGGCTGTCCGTTTACTCAAATCAGGGAAGAATGAAATGCGATGCCCATCCAGTTGTAGATTTTGCCGCCGTCTGGCTGCCTCCATGATCTGCAACACGTGTTGGTACCGCAAGACCTTTATAATGAACGGTCGCGGCCGCCGATTTTGTGAAGAAGGGTGGGACGGCACGCGATGGGCCCTCTCTAATTCCAGAGGCCGTTCGAAAATTAGGCCCAGCATCTCAGGAATCAGTTTCTCCAAGTATGTTATGGGGTCCGATCCTTCCCGGCCTTCAGGGACCCCTACCACTCTTACGTTGCTTCTCCTAGCCCTGTTAGCTTGGTCCTCTGCCGATATTTCTAACGCCGCGACTCTCTGTGCGAGCGGGTCTAGTTGCACTGTTAGGGCAGACTGTCGGCTAACTTCAGCCTCGAGCTCTGTTATACGCTGGGCCATGCTGCCGAGTCGGTCCTTAACCTCTCGCAGGTCTTCTTGGACCACTGCTAGCGTACCTGAATTGGTAGTGATGAGGTCTTTTACAGCCCGAAGCTCCTGCAGGATCTCCCGCACGCCTTCAACCGGAGTTTTGTCAGGCGCCATCTTCACCGGAGACGACAGGTCTTGTTTCGCACGTTTATTCGACTGTCCCGCCGCCTGCTGGAACTCTAGTTTGGCCGGTTTTAGTGTAGCCATCTCCCCACAGGCTGTGGCAACTCTGGGCTGCGTTTTAAGGCGCCCGTTGTCAGCGAGGGCTCCGGATTCTTCAGTGCTAGGAGGGAGCAATCAATCTATGCGTCCATTTTGAAATGCGGCTAACTCCGCCCCCCCAGGATGGCTCCTTCCAACCAATTGTCTCAAGGTGGTCAGTACTCCTTTGCACATGTTGTGCTTTGGAATGGAAAATCTGAGATTGATGATTTTGGTGATGCTCCGAAGAGAGTTCCTAGCATTTCTGGTTTTGACCAAAGCTTGTTTTCATAGCCTGACCTAGAAGGATCAGTAGAAATGTCTGCATTTTTCCATGTCTGGCTTATACCTTCAGTTCATCACCCTCCCTTTGGCCTCTCCACTGTCCTGAAAATGCTCTCCAAGGTCATGGTGATGGTGGCTATTTCGCTACGGTGCTAAAGACTATGTGTACACCCATTTCTGGACATCTGACACATTGGAGCCCATTCTCTGTTGGAGGCCTCTTGGGTTTCAGTCCGAGTGGTGTCCTTCTGAAAGGTCTCATCTAGGTGGTCAATTGGGGAAAGTGTCCATTGGAGCCTTCCCGATCCCTGGAAATCCTGGGAGCACAGTTCGATGCTTGAGTGGGCAGTCTTCCTACCAGAGGAGAGAGTGCAGAGATTGTTGAAATAATTTGAAGTGTTCTCTTCTCAACAGGCTCCCAGGGTTTCGGATTATCTCCAGCTTCTTGGCTTGATGGCAGTGGTAATCAAGGTGGTGCCATGGGCATGCTCATATGAGGCAGCTCCGGAGGCTCTTCCTGACTGGAGTTTGTGCTCAGGCTTCCTCTCCAGTGGGGAGTGAGAGCCAGCTTGAGAGGGTGGCTATGCCCACGTTATCTGAAGAGGATCATGCCGCTGGATGATCACCTGTGGATTCTTCTGGAAACAGACACCAGTCTTATCATTGGGGAAGCCCTTGTCAGGACTGAACAGCCCAGGGCTGTTGGAACCATAGGCAGGTGGCGTGGTCCATCAACCAGCTTGAAGCAAGGGCTGTCTGGCCCTCTTGTGTTTTCCCTCCCTTGGTCAAGGGCAGGGTGTTGGCCCCCCCATTCAGCACCGATCCCCCTGAACAGCTCCCAGTCCCCATCGGAAGCTGCCCAAAGGAGATCGTGCACCCCCCCCCCCCCATATTAAAACTGTCCTGGCTAGCCAGAAAGCTAAGCCCTCCTCCTTCCCGCTGATATACAATTTCAAGGATGGAGACCCCACGGTCTCCCTTCCTTCTCAACTTCCCCTTACAAAAAAAATACTGGCTAGCCAACTGGCAAGGGAGCACCCCATGGCCCCCCTGATCCCCCCACGGGGCCTTCCTGACTCCATACCTTAACAGCCATGGTGGTGTAGTGGAGAACAGAAGAACAGAATAGAAGAGATCCTCTTCGCTGCAGCCTCATCTTGCGGCCAATACAAAATGCCCGCCATCATGAGGTGCTGTTCTCTAGGGGGCAGTACTATGGGATTGCAGCTATTTTTGTTTGAGTCTGTGAGAACATAAGAATAGAAGATATGCCATACTGGGTCTGACCAAGGTTCATCAAGCTTAGTAGCCTGTTTCCAACAGTGGGTAATCCAGATCTTCATCAAGCTTAGTAGCCTGTTTCCAACAGTGGGTAATCCAGATCTCAAGTACCTGTCAGGTTCCCAAAAAGGTGCACAGATCCATGTTGCTTATCCCAGGGTAAGCAGTGGATTTCCCTGGTCCTCTTTAATAATGGTTTATGGATTTTTCCTCCAGGAACCTGTCCAAATCTTTTTTAAACCCAGCTACACTAATAGCTTTTAGTACATCCTCCGGTAATGAATTCCAGTTTTGAATTATGCCTTGTGTGAGAAAGGCAGGATAGGGGCAGAGAATCCACATGACTATGCATTATGGTTAGCGCAGGAGTTGACAGTGCATATTCAGTGTCAATAATGCAGTTAGCATGGATGCACTTGATGTCACCTCAGTGGGCGGCATTAAGTGCAACTGCATTAAGTGCAGTTGGGGCCATGCTGTACACTTCCCCAACAGGCAGCACACAATTGTTGCATGTACCACATGTCGATGTCTACTCTTAACATTCAATACTTGCAGAACAGCTTAGCTTAGAAAATATGCTTCTTAGACAGCATCTATAAATGCCAAATTAAATTACATTTAATTACATTAAAATTTTTACCCACATGTACGGTAGCCAGATTTTTAAAAGCCCGTTTCCATAGCAAAAGCACTGTTATCTATGGAAATAGCTTTGAAAATTATCCTCCTTTTTGTCTTATGCCCAAGAGTGGTTATTTTTGTGGATCAGTTTTACCACTTGATGGCTTTTTATGAAAGGCAAAGGCAGCCTTCACAGTCTTCTGCACTTCCAGTTTTTTTATTTTACTTTTTCTGGATTGATTATATCATGGTATTTTTTTTATTTAAAAAAGTATTTATAGTATTAAAGTATTATTTATAGTAAAACTCTCAAAAATGACTACTTTCCTTTTCAAGTGTACGTCTTTATATATAATTTATTTTTTGCTGTCACTCCTCAGAGTCTGTTGACCAAAGTGTCTTAATAACACTCATCATGCTACAGCATGCATTAACATTTGCATTTTTCTTGTTAGTCCATTTTAATTTTGCAGTTAACATCTGTATTTAAATAGTTCATTAATGTGACTTATTAAATATGTAAAGGAGTCCTTCTGGTCACTGGGCAATCCATACTTCAACGACTTGTAAACAGTTATTTTTTCCTGGTCCCCTCCCTTTAGGAGTGGAAGAGTAGCCTAGTGGTTAGAGCACTGGCTTGGTATTTGCACGGCATTTTTAACATTCTCTTACAGTCCAGACCGGTGAAGCTACAACATTGTTTCCTGCATTACGGTCATTGATACTGTTCAAAGGTATTACAACAGATTCAGATACTCCTGATGAAGGAGCATTTTTAACGTTCTGTGACAGTCCAGACTGGTAAAGCTGCAATATTGTTTCTGTATTACGATCATTGATACTGTTAAAAGACATTACAACAGATTAAAATACCCTTGATGAAGGCCCACTGCCTAAACATGGTCCGTGTAGGGTTGAAGCGACTGAGACATCAATAAAAGTTTGGATTTGGCATATTCACCTTCTGTGGTTTGTTCCACCTCGCTCCATATTTGATCCCTTTTTGGGAACCTGACAGGTACTTGTGACCTGGATTGGCCGCTGTTGAAAACAGGATACTGGATTTAATAGATCTTGTCTAACTCAGTATGATATTTCTTATGTTCTTATGTAAGCAGTGCACCGATGGGAGTTTCTGACATCTCTGGATTTGGCTGAGGCATATTTTCCTATCCCAGTCTGGGGAATCAGCAAAGTATCTGTGTTTTCCCATGCTTGGCTCTCACCTTCAGTTCGTCACCCTCCCATTCAGACTCTCCACTGCCCCAAGGATATTCTCCAAGGTCATGATGGTGGTGGCTGCGATGCTATGGTGCCAGTGAATTTGTGTTCACCCATATCTGGACTATCGGCTCTTATGAGCCCATTCTCTTTCAGAGGCAATTTGGGTAGCTCCCCAAGTGGTGCACTTTCTGATAAGCCTTGGCTGGTTGATCACTTGGGGAAAGAACAAGTTGTTGCACTCCCAGTCCCTGGAGTTCCTGGGAGCACATTTCAATACTCAAGTGCGCAATGTCTTCCTGCCAAAAAAATAAAAGTCAAAGGCTGTTGAATTGTCTAGCGCTGCTCTGATCACAGCAGGCTCCCAGAGTCTGGGATTGTATTCAACTCTTCCGATTGATGACAGCAACAATTAAGATGGTGCTGTGGGTGCATGCTCTTTTGTGGCTGTTGCAACGGTCATTGCTGCCCTGGTGGTCCCTGAATTCTCAGCAGTTCAAGCTCAGGCTTTTGCTCCAATGATAGTGATGGCCAGCCTGCAGTGTTGGCAGCAACCCAGTCTTCTCAGGAAGGGCATACCACTGTATGATGGTTCATGAACCCTTTTGTCGATGGATGTCAGTCTCTCAGGCTGGAGAGCCCATTGCAAAGGCCGAATGGCGTAGGGCCATTGGAACCACAGGAAAGCGGTTTGGTCCATCGACTGCATAGAGGCAAGCACCATTATGTTGACTATTCCGCATCTACAGCCCCCAGTCGAGGACCGGGCGGTTCGACTGTTCTTGGACAATGCCAAGGTGGTGGCTTATGTCCATTGGCAAGGTAGCATGAGGAGTACCAGGGTAGTTCCAGAGATGGCTGTCCTGTTTGTCTGGACTGCAAAGAACCCCCTTTTGCTGGCTCTGTACATTGCTGGGGTGTGCTGCTTCTTCGGTCACTGCACAGAAACAGCATCTGAGGGTGTCAATGCTCTAGCTCAACCTTAGACCAAGTCAACAGCTGCTGTATGTGTTTCTTCCGTGGCCTTTAGTGGGGCGTGTGATTCAGCGTACATAAGAACATAAGATATGCCATACTGGGTCAGACCAAGGTCCATCAAGCCCAGTATCCTGTTTCCAACAGTGGCCAATCTAGGTCATACATATCTAGCAGTTTCCCCAAAAGACACAGGTTTCACAATGCTTGTACTGGGTCAAGCATTGATATCCTGGGTGCCTTCTTAATAATGGTTTAAGGACCTTTCCTCCAGGAACTTGTCCAAGCCTTTTTTAAACCCAGCTACACTAACAGTCTTTACTACATCCTCCGGTAACAAATTCCAGAGTTTGATTACATGTTGAGTGAAAAAATATTTTCTTTTATTATTCTTAAATAGTTTACCCTGTAGCTTCATGGCATGTCCCCTAGTCTTTCTATATTCTGATAACGTAAACAATTGATCTACGTTTAAACGTTCCACTCCGTTCATTAATTTATAGGCTTCTAACATATCTCCCCTCAGCCGTCTCTTTTCTAGGTTAAAGAGTCCTAACCTTTTTAGCCTTTCTTCTTAGAAGTATCCTTCCATCCCCTTAACCAATTTGGTGGCTCTTCTCTGAACCTTTTCTAATAACGCTATATCCTTTTTAAGATATGGCAACCAGAATTGCACACAATATTCAAGGTGCGGTCTCACCATGGAACGATATAGAGGCATTATAATATCCTTTGTTTTATTTTCCATTCCTTTCCTTATGATATCTAGCATTCTATTTGCTCTCTTTGGCCGCCACTGCACACTGGGCTGATGGTTTTAACATGTTATCCACAATGATGCCTAAATCTTTTTCAAGGGTGGTGGTTCCTAATGTGGAACCTTGCATCGTGTAACCATAGTTTGGGTTGTTCTTCCTTAGGTGCATAACTTTGCACTTGTCCATATTAAATTTCATCTGCCATTTTGATGCCCAGTCTTCCAATTTATCAAGATCCTTTGGCAATTTTCCACAATCCTCTTGGGTTTTAACAACTTTAAATCGTTTTGTGTCATCTGCAAATTTTATAACCTCACTCGTTATTCCCCTTTCCAGGTCATTTATGAATATGTCAAAAAGCAGCGGACCCAACACAGATCCCTGGGGTACACCACTATTCACCTTTCTCCATTGGGAAAATTGGCCATTTAGCCCTACCCTCTGCTTTCTATCTTTTAACCAGTTCCTGATCCACAATAGTACACTGCCTCCTATCCCATGACTCTTTAGTTTTGCCAAAGGTCTCTGATGAGGGACCTTGTCAAAGGCTTTCTGAAAGTCCAGATACACTATATCAACCGACTCACCTTTGTCCACCTGTTTATTCACACATTCAAAAAAACATAACAGATTAGTAAGACAAGATCTTCCTTGTCTAAAGCCATGTTGGCTGTCTCCCATTAGGCCATGACTATCTACATGCTGAGTAATTTTGTTCTTTGTGATGGTTTCTACCATTTTTCCCGGTACTGACGTCAGGCTCACCGGTCTGTAGTTTCCTAGATCACCCCTGGAACCCTTTTTGTTTAAATCTGTTTTATTAATTTACAATGAATACAGTAAAGGAAAGTAAAACAAGTAGCAGAACATGTCAATAAGAACCCTTCGAAAGCAAGCAACACAAACAACTTGAGATACAATTTCAGTGGAAACAAGTTGAAAAACATATATAATCAGTAGATACAATTATTTGCATCGCAAGCCAACGAGAAGTACAGAGTACTTAAACCATGAAGATGGCCCTATCCCAAAAAAAGAAAAGGAACAGAAAGCACAGTACCTGTTGCTAAGTTCGGTTAATTCAGTTAAACCAACCCTCACCCACCCGCCTCTGACCCCCCAGCGACCTATACTATCACAGACAGATCCAGGGCGTACTCTTCTCCCAGATCTGTCACCCTACGAGACGAACTTAACCAAACCCCCCCCCCACCCCCTCCCCCCATCCCTACACGATCCGCACCTGGGAAGAGCGTGGAAGATGAAAAAGAAGCGGAGAGGAAAGAAAGAAAGAAGAAAAAAAAAGAGGAAAAGAAGGGAAAAATAAAAATGAAATAAGAATAAATATATGAATAAATATATAAATAGGGGATGATGGAGAGAAGAAAGGTAGTGAAAGATAAATAGATGTATTAGAAAAGAAAAAATAGAGGTTAGGGACCCCATGATCTGCCATACTGCCCAACAACTCAGCTGCCCAGCTATCAAACTGTCAAGCTGGCCCCAAACAACACCTTAGAAGGGGGTGCTCCCCGGTAGGAACGCTTCCAGTCCTTAAGTTCCCCCCCCTTTGGTCACCCTACAGGCGATTGGGTGGTCAACTGCAATCTCCTCCAGTATAGTCTATAACTCAGGGACCCCCAAGAGTCTACGACGCGTCCCCGCAGGCAAGAGTTGAAGATGAGGCCCCCACCCCTCCAGGAATCTGGCCCATCGACGTTCATTACCGGCCGCCCCAAACTGTTCCATAAGGAGGAGCTGGTGGACTCTTACTCGCCAGATCCCATATACCGGACCCCTGGCATCCAGCCACCGCTGTAAAACTGTCATGCGGGCAGACATCAACATCAAGCGCAACCAACGCAGCGTCCAGCCCCCTAAAGTAGATCCCCTATCATCCTCCCAGAGATCTAGGACTACATGACGTGCAGTGAGAGGTTCCAAAAGCGGCAGGCAGCGATGAAGATACGATTGCACCCGTCCCCAAAACAGCTGGACCCGGGGGCAGTGCCAAAACATATGGCCCAGCGTCGCCCTATCAGCCCCACATCTGGGGCAGCAGTGGCTCGCTGTAATTCCAGCTTTCCACGCCCTTACCGGGGCAAAGTAGAGACGACGCATGAGGCGGTATTGGGTGTCGCGATGTGTGACCTGGATGCTTACAGTAGGAATGGCCACTAATCCTTCCAAAAGGGAGTCTTCCCCAATCTGCTCCCCCAGATCCGCCGTCCAGGCTGCCGCCAAGGCGGCTATAGCACTGGGTGCCGTCCCATCCCACAACATCTTATAGAGCACCGACACCCGAGTTTGAAGAGCACCCCCCAGAAGAGACAGCTCAAAGTCAGAGCATACCGACCCACATAGGGCCCCGTCCGGGATCGTACGAAGATAGCTCCGAAGCTGTGTATATTGGAAAACATCCCAGGGCCCCAAGGAGTATTGCCGGCACAGCTCGTCAAATGCCACCAGTGTACCTCCCGCAGTCAACAGATGCTCCAAGTTTACCAAACCAAGGCTCTCCCAAACCTGGAAGCGGGTCTGCCCAAGGCCAGCTATGAAATCAGCATTTCCCCGCAAAGGAAGGTAAGGTGTATAATAGGCGGATATCTGTCGCCCCGCACAGAAGAACCGCCAAGCCCTCCGGAAGGGATCCAGAAAAAGAACGCAAAGGATCGGCGGGATCCCCCGGAGCGAACGAGCATGCAGAAGGTACCGAGGATGAAAGGGTGTCAACATGGCCTTGAATTGTCTCGTTGGGGTCCAGTCAGAAATATCCCACAGCCAGTCCCGGACGTATCGCAATAAGCAGGCCATATTGTACCGCCGAATGTCAGGGAAGCCCACCCCTTCCAGGGACCTAGGTTGTTGTAGTACTGCCAGGCGAACCCGGGGTCTGCGCCCTCTCCACAGAAATCGGTTGAAATGGCGGTCTAAGTGCCAGAGGTCCGTCCGCCTAAGAATCAGCGGGAGAATCTGGAGAGGATAAAGAATTTTGGGGAGAAGAGTCATTTTACATAGGGCCACCCGGCCCCCCAGTGACAAGGGTAAGTCCCGCCAACGATCTACACAGGTCGAGATCTCACCCAGGATCTTGCTAACATTCAACTTATAGAGGTCCTCGAGTCGTGCCGGTAGATAAACACCGAGATACTTAAAGTGGCCGGTCGCCCAGCGCAACGGAAATGGTCCCTGCCAGCCCGGGTATCCTTCAGGTGTCAGGTAGAGCGCCTCGGATTTATCCAAGTTAAGCCGTAAACCAGAGGGTATGCCATAATCCCGGATAAGATCCAGTAAGTGGGTTAGCCCCGTCTGAGGGTCCCCCAAATGCACGAGCAAATCGTCTGCGAAGGCGGCAACCCGAAATTCACCGTCTCCCAACCGGATGCCTCCGAATTGAGAAGCGGCTCTGATACGCATAAGTAGGGGCTCCAGCGAGAGTACAAAAAGCAGCGGCGATAGCGGGCAACCCTGGCGAGTCCCCTTCTGAATGGGAAATGCAGAGGACATAACTCCATTGACTAAAATGGCCCCTAAAGGGTCTGCATATAACAGTTTTATCACGTCAACAAAGAAACCTGTGAAGCCCATCTGTTCTAAAGTCTGGTGCATAAAACCCCAACTGACGCGATCAAACGCCTTTTCGGCATCGAAACTAATGAGCAGCGAGGGCTCCCCAGCCAGACGCCCGGCACACATGGATAATAAAATCCGTTGCAGGTTATAAGCCACCCGATGCCCCCGAACAAACCCCGCCTGATCTTGATGAACCAGGGATGGTAGAAGAGGTGCTAACCGATCCGCCATAATCTTAGCCAAAAGTTTGATATCGACGTTGAGTAGGGAAATAGGGCGGTAGGATCCCGGTAAGAGAGGGTCCCGCCCTGGCTTGGGTAGAATAGTAATCAGAGCCTTGTTAGGTTCAAATGGAAACTTCCCGCGGCTCACAAGGTCCTCAAAGTACCCGATAAGTGGAACAACAAGCACATCCCTCAGAGATTTATAGAATTCACCCCGAAAGCCATCAATACCAGGAGCACGCCCAGTTTTAAGATGCCGAATTGCCGCCTGGACCTCTTGACCTGACAGGGGCATGTTAAGAGCCGCCAATTGCTCCATGGTCAATTTAGGGAGCCCACAGTCCTCCAAGAAGGAGCGTCCCACCGAAGCCCCCAGCTCCTCATTGACATATAACTGCTGAAAAAAGTCCAAAAAAACCTGCTCAATGCGGGCTGAGTCCCGAGTAACTGTGCCATCAGGCTGCCGGATAGCCCCAATCTGGCGAGAGCCACCAGGGGGTTTCAATAGGGACGACATCAGCTTGCCCGCCTTGTTCCCAAACCGATGGAGCTTATAACGGTAGTACAGCTGCGATTTGTGAGCTCGTTGATGGAGCAGTGTCTCTAGTTCCGTCCGTACCTCCCGGAGCCTTAGCGTATGCACGCTCCTATGGGAGCCAGCTGCCATCCGGCGAAGTCGGCCCAGCTCCCTTTCCAACCCCACTATCCGCTGGTTCAGCTGTCGGCGCCGGTGACTCTGGTAACTAATGATATCACCCCGCAGTACCGCCTTGCCCGCCTCCCAGAAGAGTGCAGGAGAAATATACGGTGAGGCGTTGAAAGATTCATATTCCTTCCAGCGCTCCTTCAAAAAGGAGTCGAATCTTGCGTCGCCACATAGCTCTAGGGGGTAACGCCACACCCTGCTTGAGGAAGGGCAGTCCCCCCGCAGATCCAAAACCACCATAGCGTGGTCCGAAATAACGAGAGGGCCAATACTGGCCTGAGAAACCCAGTTAAAAAATGATTCCGCCACTAGAAAAAAATCTATGCGTGACCAGGTGCCGTGCGCTCTAGATAGGTGCGTGTAATCTCTGTCGCCAGGGTGCAACACCCGCCAGATATCTAGTAGATCATACGCTTCACAAATGCCCCTCAGCCGACGGCGCGCTCGAGAATTCCCACCCTCCAAGGGGCTCGATCTATCTAGACCACCGTCCAGGGCAGTATTGAAATCCCCACCCAGGAGTATCTCGTATCCGATAGCCTCCGCCATCAATTTGGAGAGGTCTTGAAAAAAGGCAGCGTCATATACATTGGGGCCATATACAGAACAAAGAAACACCTTCCGCCCAACCAATCTCCCCCACACGCCAACATATCGGCCTTGTGGGTCAGTGACTATTCTTTCAGCCTCCCAAGAAGTGGATTTAGCCACAAGTATTGCCACCCCTCTCTTCTTCCCCACAGCCGGGGCCCCATAAACATGGGCTCTAAACCCATTACCCAATTTCTGATGTTCCACCCCCGATTGATGCGTCTCCTGCAGTAAGACAACATCTGCACGGTGACGCCTCAAATGTTGCAGAACCTTGGAACGCTTCACCGGGGAGCCCAACCCACAAACATTCCAGGAGATTACTCGGGTGGTATTAGCCATAGCAAGTTAGAAAGTTAAACAGCCAAAACCTTTTTGACAAATGTTTCACAGTGGAGGGGCCCCCCCAGCCAAGAGCCCACTCTCCCTTAGTTCCGACCCACCCAGTGTCAACGAACCGAGCGTTACTCGCTCTCCAACAGATACAGTTTAGTTCTCTCCACCCCCTCTCTTCCCACTGCTCCCCAAGTATGCTAATGAGCTCAACAACTGACCTCCCCCACCCATCCCCCATTCCCCTCCCCCCATCTGCCCATGCCCCCCCTCTCCCCCTCCCACTCCCTCCCCCATTCCTCTTACCACCTCCTTAGCCCCCACACCAGCCTGAGCTGGCCCCACCTAGACTTCTATGGCACGTAGGCTCCCCGCCCCTCCCCATTTCCAACATTATTCACACCGTCTGCTCCATCCCCCATCACTCCAAGGTTATCCCCACATGAAATGAATCGGAGCCACAGCCCTTCAACAGACGCTCCCAACACTAACCAGTCCTTCCCGAACCGCATCCCCAGCCCCAATACAGCAGCCCATCGATGCCCAGAGAATAATGAAGAAAGGAGCCCGAACAGGAAGGGCCAACCCACGGCTGAGCTGACCCCCTGCTACTCCGTCCCGGCCTCACTACATCCCCTCAGCTGCTGCTGCTAGTATTAATCAACCTTAAGATGAAATAAGAGGAGATCCGGGGAACATGGCAGTGACTCACTCAGCACTAGAACTAAAACCCCAAAAACCCCCCTGTGAGAGACAGCAATTGCCGCCCTGCAAATGCTAACATGACCAGAACACAGAGCCACAGAGCATCCAAGTCCCCTCCCCACACTCCCAAAGTCGCACCGCAAGCCATGTTCCAGTGGGCTTAGCAATGAGCAAATAATATCAGATAAGCAGTTACCCACCTGCCCTCCGCCCCCACTCCCGATTGCGTTGCCACCCTCCAGCGCCCAGACCCCAAGAGCTCTGGGAACAGAACATCCACCGCTGGGGGTACCCCTCCCCACCACCCCCCCACACACCCATAACCGATCCAACAATCCCCCTCAATCATGCACCCCTTTGCCAACTTCCCCGTTAATCTTTTAATCCAATAATCTAAACCCCCCAGACAGTCGGGTATATTCTTTACAGGCATCAGCAAAGTTGAAACTTGTAACAGTGAAACAATTAAGAGGCACAGAGTAGCTAGTCAAAAACACATATTTAAGTAACAAGGCTTAAACAAAATAACACATTGAATTATTCCAATACAATGTAACAGCTCTGAGGTTCCCCGTTTCTGCGGGTGCCAGAAAGTTGGGACAGGCAGCAGTGCAGGCAAATGGCCGTCGTTGCCCAGAATCCAGGGAAGCTGAAAGGTCCCCGGCCCCAATTAAACCAGGAGATGGATGTCCTCAAACCGTCAAAGCGCAACAAGATGATTCGCACCAGAGCTTAGCCCATGCTGTTGCAATAGTCCCGAGCCTCTTCGGGGGAGTGAAACACCCGGCTCCCCTTGTCGCCGTAGACTCGCAGGACCGCTGGGTACGCAAGTGTAAAACGAATTCCCCGGTCAATCAGCTTAGCACACAGATCTTTGTAGGCCTTGCGTTTCAAAGACACGCCAGCTGAATAGTCCTGGAAGAGCAATATCGAGGCCGGGGAGGTGCCCGTGCGCCGCAGCTGTCGGGAGGCCCTCAACACCTCATCCTTTTGCGCAGAGTTAAGGAAACGGGCGATCACCGCCCGGGGCCGACGATCACCCGCCCGCGGGGGCCCCAATCTGTGAGCACGCTCCAGTGTTATCCGGCCGACGTCTTCAGGCAGAGATAGGGTGGCTGTTATCCACTGTTCCAGGTGGCCCCGTAGATCGCGGTCTGCTACAGATTCGTTCACTCCAATAAACCGCAGATTGTTTCGGCGGCTGCGATTTTCAAGGTCCTCCAATTTTTCCTGGTGCTGAGATAACGTCGCCTCCAGATTACAAATCCTGGCGAGGTCTTGCACGTGCTGATCTTCCAGGGAGCTGATGCGATTTTCGGCATGCTCAACCCGTTTGTTGAATTCTGCTACCGCTTGAACCACCTCCTGCATCTGGGTGGACAGGCCCCCCAGTCTTTCCTCCAAGGCGCCCACCACTGCTCTCGTCACCTCTGCTACCAGTGCTGGAGCTTCAAGCTGTCGCAGGGGCTCCTGTCCACCTTCGGCCATCTTATCTTCCCCACCTCGTGCCCGAGTTCTGCGGGGGATTTTCGTGGCCATGCACCAGAGAACGAGTAATGAGAAGGGTTGATAGATCCCCTAAGGTTCCGCGAAGCAATGCCCCCACGATATCACAAAGATAGGTAAGTTAATTCAAATTTTCGGCAGGGGGGGAGGGCGCGGGCTCCAGAGCCGAGACGAACACGTCTACTCAGCTCACCATGCCACCGGAAGTCCTGGAACCCTTTTTAAAAATTGGCGTTACATTGGCAATCCTCCTATCTTCAGGTATTACAGATGATTTTAATGAAAATTCACAGATTACTAATAGCAGGTCTGCAATTTTATATTTCAGTTCTTTCAACACCCTTGGATGTATACCGTCCGGCCCAGGTGATTTGCTACTCTTCAGTTTATCTAATAGTTGTAATGTATCTTCCCGATGTATCGATATTTCCTTCAATTCTTCCGCACCTTTAAATACCACTTCAGTCATGGGTAACATCCCTATATCTTCCTCAGTAAAGACCGAAGCAAAGAATTCATTCAGTCTCTCCGCTATCGCCTTGTCGCCTCTTAGTGCCCCTTTAACCCCTCTATCATCTAATGGACCAACTGACTCTCTCACAGGTTTTTTGCTACGAATGTACTTGAAAAAGTCTTTATTTCACATTTTTGCTTCTGCGGCAAGCTTCTTTTCAAATTCTCCCTTTGCCTGCCTTATCAATGCCTTGCATTTGACTTGCCAGTGCTTGTACTATTTCCAGGTTTCGTCGTTTGGCTATTTTTTCCATTTCCTGAAAGATGCTTTTTTGACAAAAACAGCATCTCTGACCTCACGTTTAAACCATGCTGGCAGTTTTTTGGACTTCCTTCCACTTTTCTTAAAGCGTGGAATACCGCTGGTCTGGGCTTCCAAGATAGTATTTTTCAACACCACCCAAGCTTGATTTAAGTCTTTAACCTTTGCAACTGCTCCTTTTAGTTTTTTCTGAACTATTTTCCTCATTTTATCATAGTCTCCCTTTCGAAAGTTAAAAGGAAGTACTGTGGACTTCCTTACTATCCCTCCTCCACTAATTAAATCAAACGCGATCATGCTATGATCACTATTGCCAAGTGGCCCTAATACCCTTATCTCTTGCACTAGATCTGGTGTTCCACTAAGGACTAGGTCCAATATAGCTTCCCCTCTGGTCGGTTCATGAACTAGCTGCTCTAAGAAGCAGTCATTTATTTCATCTAGGAACTTTATCTCTCTAGCATGTCATGCCGTGACACTGACCCAGTCGATACCGGGGTAATTGAAATCACCCATTATTATTAGTGTGCTGTAACTTTTGTTAGCTTCCTTGATTTCTTTGAGCATTTCATCATCCATTTGATCTTTCTGGCCAGGTGGTCAATAGTACACCCCCACTGCCATTGCCTTCCCCTTTTTACATGGAATTTCAATCCATAGAGATTCTACAGCAAATTTTGTTTCCTGCAAAACTTTAATCCTTTCTGACTCAATGCCCTCTCTAATATAGAGCGCAACCCCTCCAGCAATTTGAGCAGCTCTATCATTACGATATAGTATGTACCCAGGTATCACAGTGTCCCACTGGTTGTCCTCCTTCCACCATGTCTCTGATATTCCAATCATATCTAACCTCTCATTTAGTGCTATATATTCTAACTCTCCCATCTTATTTTTTTAGACTTCTAGCATTTGCATACAAGCATTTTAGAGACTGTATTTTATTCGTATTAATCTGGCTATTGCTAGACATGGGTAATTTGGGATCTTTAAACTCTGTCTGCTCTGTACTCAAGGGCATTTGGGCTACCTTTGTCTTTATTGGAACCGCTTTGCTGATGTGCCCCAACTTCATTGTTTTGGTAGTATCCTTCAAGGATACATTGTTCCGAACCATGCGCTCTTGGGGAACTGTCGGCTTTCCCCTATTATCTAGTTTAAAAGCTGCTCTATCTCCTTTTTAAAGATTAATGCCAGCAGCCTGGTTCCATCCCGGTTAAGGTGAAGCCCATCCCTTCGGAAGAGCCCCTCCTTTCCCCAGAATGTTCCCTAGTTCCTAACAAATCCAAAACCCTCATCTCTGCACCATTGTCTCATCCACGCATTGAGACTCCGGAGCTCTGCCTGCCTTTTGGGTCCTGCGCGTGGAACGGGAAGCATTTCGGAGAACGCTACCCTGGAAGTTCTGGATTTCAACTTCCTACCTAAAAGCCTAAATTTAGCCTCAAGAACCTCCCTACCATATTTTCCTGTGTCATTGGTACCGACATGTACCAAGACAGCAGACTCCTCCCTAGCACTATCTAAGACCTTATCTAGGTGGCACATGAGGTCTGCTACCTTTGCACCAAGCAGGTATGTTACCAGGTGATCCTCACGTCCATCAGCCACCCAGCTATCTACATGCCTAATGATCAAATCACCAACTTTAACGCCTGTCCTAACCCTTCCCTCATGGGTACATGGCCCTGGAGAAACATCCTTGGTGCGAGAGGGTTTTACATCACCTGGAGGACAGGTCCTAGTTACAGGATCACTTCCTGCCACACCAGTGTGATGCTCTCCTGTCACGTGACCTCTCTCCTCCATGGCAACAGGGATGCTGCCAGACTGGAGATGGGTCTTCAGGACTATATCCCTGTAGATCTTGTCTATGTACCTCTCTGTGTTTCTTATATTTTCCAAGTCTGCTACTCTAGCCTCTAGAGAACGGACTCGTTCCCTGAGAGCAAAGAGCTCCTTGCACCTAGTGCACACGTAAGACCTCTCACCAACTGGGAGAAAATCATACATGTGACACTCAATGCAAAAGACTGGAAAGCCCCCATCTTGCTGCTGGACTGCTGTCTGCATCTTAGTTTTAAGCTTGTGTTTAGATCTTTAAGTTCTTTACTTACTAAGGGTTGCTATGGATATTTATACTAATAAAACTGTACCTAATACGTTTAATATACCTTGTTCACCTGAAGCTTAATTAATCTCAGATCCTTAGTATATGACTGATTTGGATAATGAGCTTCACCTGAGAGCACCTCCTTTCCTTTAAGATGTGTTAGTACCTATAAAGCTACGATTATCCCAGGGGTGGGAGGGTGTTGGGGAGGGAGGGAAATAACACTTATTAAAAGAGGGCTGTTACACAGTGCCCTGTCCTGTGCTTCTGAGGTAAGTTGTGACCAACTTCCTGGGTGATTAATAGTCCTTGCTTGGATAGAAGGAGTCTTTCAAAATGGCCTTTTGACCTGCCACCTGGTATTAACACCTATTGAAAATGTTTCACATGGGTCTTGCCCCCTAGGTAAAAGGCCTCTTTGTAAATGTCTCTTGAAGACTTTATTTGTTGCTCACAGAGTACTGACCCTGTTTTGCCTTTTATGCTAATTTATATTCTGATTTGATTTAAATTACAGCTCTTTGCTGCTGCTAGGCTCTGACTTATTATGAAAGTTAAAACTACAAGCTCTCTGCTGGGTTCTAAATTTAACCAGAAAGCTCTCTTCTTTGTTTTAAATTTAAACTAAACGACAAGCTTTCTGCTGGGTTCCAAATTTAACCAGAAAGCTCTCTTCTGTGTTTTAAATTTAAGCTAAAAGTACTTTGCTGATACTAGGCCATGAGTGACTATTAAATTTAAACTACAAGCTCTCTGCTGGGTATGGAATGTAACCAGAAGTTCTCTTCTGTGTTTTAAATTTAAACTTAAACTGCTGCTACTATGCCCTGACTGATTTAATAAAAAACACTGGTTTCACAGATTAATTAGCTTTAATACAAAGAAGTCCTTTCAGAAAATTCCCAGAAGAATATACTCACAATTGCAGATCTCTCTTCAGAAGTAGCAGTCCCTTTTTCTAGTCCTTCAAGACCACCCGAGAAGGATTAAGCTGGTGGCACTGGATTGACCAATAAAAGCATGATTCAGAGATCTGATGCAGCTCCTGCAAGTGCCGCTACTTCATTTGCCTCCATCTTGAGGCCCTTTGTGTCAAGAGCCGCTTGTCCGGGACCTGTCTCCCTTCTCGCTTATCGCTTAGCTCCTGTAAGGAAATGGTTAGCATATACAGGCTACTCTCTGATGGTGGTTTTCTACTCTTCTCAGAGCCTGGAGGAGGTGTACCAACCTGGCATAAGTGCAGGTCTGGTGTCTTGAGTGCTGGTGTGGCACATGGCAGCTGGCTTCTGAGATGGCCCAGGTGCCGTCTCTGTTGGCCTTTTCTGTAGGATGGTCTGGAGAAGGACCTTTTCTCTTGGCTCCCTGAAGGTTCAGGTGGAAGCTTTGGCCTCTTTCAGAGGTCCGTTGGCTGGTATTTATTTATTTATTTACATTTCTTATATACCACGCTATTATCAGTGCGGTGTACAGTTGAACAGAACATACTACAATGCAACAGGCCACATTGAGTTTACACTGATAGTCTTACACCCGGATATTTCGTACCTTCATCAGGGGGTTTACCATCTGCAACCTCTCCTACGGTCAGTGATCCCATCCTTGGATCTGTGTCCGGTGCTCAGGACTCTGATGTCTGAGTCCTTTGAGCTATTTGAGAGTGCTACTCTGAAGAATTTAACATTAAAGATGGTCTTCCTGTCACAATTTGTTCCACAAGGCAGATTTCTGAGCTGCAAGTTCTGTCTTGCTGAGATCCTTATCTGTCTGTTTTTCTCAAGGAAGCCGTTTCCATTCAGCTTGTGCATTCCTTCTTGCCTAAGGTGATTTCTCCCTTTCATGTGAACCAGGTGGTCTGCCTGCTCTCCTTCTCTAAGGAGCAGTGTTGGGGGAAGGATAAGGATCTTCACTTTGTAGATGTCCAGAGGGTGCTTCTCCAGGACTTGGAAGTTATGAATTATTTTCGTAAGTCTGACCATCTTTTTGTTTTGTTTGATGGCCTGCACAAGGGTAACACGGCAGCTAAATTGACTTTGGAACGTGGATTAAGGAGACTATTGCCTCGGTGTATCTGTTGCGGAACCGGCCGGTTTCGGAGGGTTTGCACGCCCATTCTACCTGAGCTTAAGCATTCTCATGGGTGGAGCGGAACTCAGTAGCTCCTGCAGACATTTGTCTGGTGGCATCGTGGGCATCACTTTCCACTTTTGTCAAGCATTACCACTTGGATGTCCACACGTGGGTGGATACAGCCTTTGGCTTAAGGGTTTTACGAGCTGCTGTGTCTTCTTCCTCCACAGTGGACATAAATTTGGCACTGTGTTTTGTTGGTTTCACTCCTTCCTCTTCTCTCGCTCCTTTTCTGTTCTTTCCTGCTCCTCCATCAACACCCCCTCTGATCAATTTCCTTTGCACTGTGGTGTCCCTCAAGACGCGGTGTTGGATCCCCTCTTGTTCAATGTTTTCTTGACACCTCTTGCACTCCTGATTCAACAATCTGGTATTCAGGCTTTCTTCTATTCAGATGATCTTGTTCTTCTTCATCATACCTCCCCCCTCCTTCCTGATCTTTCTCCCCTTAACTCTTGTCTGCTCTTGATCTCTAGCTGGCTCACTGCTAACTTTGTACACTTGAATCTTTCGAAAATGCTTGCTATCTGGTTTCCCCATGGTGGTCCCTCCCCTCAACTGGCCCCTTCCTTCACTGGCTCTCCTATTCCGTTGGTGTCCTCCTTTCAATATCTTGGTGTCCTCTTTGATTCGAGTCTCTCCTTTCACGACCATATTTCCAATGTAACTAAAGTTTCCTTTTTTTACCTTCATCAGATCCGTGCTATCCATCCTTTCCTCACTCCCCAAGCTCTTACTACTCTGGTCCTTTCACTTGTCACTTCTCAATTAGATTTCTACAATTCAGCACTTATTGATGTTCCTCGGTTCCAACTAGATAGGCTTCAGCATATCAAAAACACGGCTGCCCTCATCATTACCCATTCCTCCCGATTTGAGCATGTCACCCCACTTCTTATTCAACTTCACTGGCTCCCCCTGGAATTCCGCATCCGCTTTAAGATTCTCACCCTTGTTCACCATGTCACACACCCCTCTATATCTTGCTGACCTCATCCATTCTCACACCCCTAGTCGAACTTTACGATCAATCAATATTAATCACCTTCATCTCCCCTCTCCCACCCAGGCTCACTTGCAAACCATTCGTGCCTCCGCTTTTTTCTTCATAGGGCCCGCACTTTGGAACTCACTACCCACACCCCTCTGGCTTGAACAGGATTACCGTGCTTTTAAATCTCAATTGAAAACTCACTTATTCTCCTCTGCTTTCAATCTTCCCACTCCTTCTGCAAGACCCCCTCTCCTCATGTGTGCCCCCTTTTCTTTAATCTATCTGTCTCTCTTTCTGCTGTCCTATAATTATTGTAACTTTTTTTCCATTTTCTAGGCTTTTTGGCCGCCCCTCTTTTGATTTTTGATGTATGTAAACCGCTTTGTTGTTATAATGGAAAGGCGGTATATAAAGCTCAATAAACAAACATAAACATAAACATACATCCCACTTGTCTGGACTAGTTTAGCAGGACGATATGTAAGATGACATTTTACTTACCAGATAATGGCCTTTCCTTGAATCCTGCTAGATCAGTCCAAGGCCCACCCCTCAAACTGTATTTTCTCTGCTGTTCTTCTATGGTACCTTTGGGTCTGCTATGATTTTTATACTTGGCTTTGCAGATTCATCTTTTTCTGACATCTTTCTGTTTATGCTTTCCTGTACATAGTTCTCTACTGTTGATTACTCATTGTTGCCCATGATTGAGGTTGTGTGAGGCTTGCCATGTTTTTCCCATATGCTTTGGGACAAACACTAAAGAGGTCTCTGATGGCTGAGGCTGATAGAGGCATGGGAGTGATGTCATTGAAATCTGGGCTTTTCATTGGTTCTTTGTCTCCACTAATCTCCTGGTAGAGGAACACAACCCACTTGTCTGGACTGGTCTAGCATGTCACCTTAATGTTTAGACAAACAATATCTGGTGAAAAATAACTGGATATTTAAAAAGATATCCAGAAAATTCAGTTGTGATGAATGTAGCTGGTTAAAGACATCCAGATTTCTATATGAACAAGCAGGATAAATGTTCGCATATGGGTGACATCACCGATGGAGCCCCATGTGGGAAACCTCTTCCAGCATCTTTTAGAAGCTTTTGAAATGGATCCAGTTTGCATTTGTGACTGTTCCTGCTTGCTGCTGCTTCACCTAATTTCCACATTTTTTTTCTTGTGGAGCCCCTTTAATGTTTTTCTTGGTGTTTATGCTTTTCATTATCTTTTCCGGTACTTTTCTGAGTTCTTCCTCCTTTTTCAGTTCACCGCTGCTATCACTGTTGTTTTTATATCTTCTAGTTTTTCATTAGTTAGGTTTTCGGTCATTTGTAAGTTTTCTTGGTTTTTCAGTGTTGCTGCTCTAGGCTGCATTTAGATGTCAGACATTCTGGCCATGTCTTACTTATTTCTTCTAGTCTTTCAAAATCGAGTCCTTTGATTTCACTGTAGCTATTTTTCTGGGCAACATGTCCAAAAAACCAAAAACCATCCAGCGGGTTTAGAAAGTGCTCCTGGTGTGGCAAGACTGTGTCTCATAGCCATAATTGGTGCCTGCAGTGCTTGGGACCCGACCATGACCCTTCTCTTTTATCAATTTTGTTTACTGATGACAAAAAGAGGGCTCAAGGGTCAAGAGAAAAAGTGCAAAAGGATTTTTGGCATGGACAATACCAATTCTTCTGCATTGGCATCAGTGGCATCAATCTCAATGGTCTTAGGAGCTGCACTAGACGCTGGAAGATCTGCAACATCAAGGAATCCTTGAACCACTTTGAGCTGAGCACTAATTGGATGCCCTAGAATTGGTTCTGCCTTAAGAAGAAGAATTTGTCCTCATCTCTGAAGACAATGAAAACCAAAGATACAGAGCATCATGCAGAGGCTGAGTGCATTGAGTTCATGAGAGCATGAGGCCAATTGCATAAGGCTCTGATTCTTGAAGCAGCTCATCCTTCATGCTACTGAAGGGGCTGCGCCAGCCTGCTAGTATCCTTCACCAGATTCTGTAGATACCAACCAAATCTGTTGAGGTCCTTGTTCCTTTGTCAATGACAACCCTCATGGAGCGTCTCTTGAGAGGCCTCGAAGAACAGATAAGGATGTCCTTTCTTCTGCACAAGGCTGCCTCATCAATGGTATTGCATCTGCTGCAGCGAAGCATTGAACTCATTCTCAAGACTCATCAGCTGTCTACAGGAGAGGCATTGGCATCAGGACCTTGAAGGGCCTTGACACCGATGCCTGCCCAGCCAATGTCGATCTTGAATGCATTGGGGGAAAATCGATCCCCTTGGCATCGATGGTCACCAGTTTGTCTGGTCCTGGAGGAGATCCACTTCCCATGGTAAATGAAGCTGTCCCAGGTAGAGGCTCAGATGTCTTTTGAGTACCTTGCTAAGTCTGTATTGGAGTGTTTTTGGGAATAATTTATAGTTGCCTTTATATCGCACATCTCCTCACATGTGAAGAAAGTCCACACATGAGGATTTATCATTCCATGACTCTGTCAGGATTCTGGCGGTCAATATCATTTTAGTTAGAAATGGAGGAGGAACCCAGCACTGAAGAATTGGAAATACTCATCACATTCCCTAGGGAGGCAGTGACAGTGCCCATGCATTGCATCCTTCAGAGACCAAGCTCTCTGTGCTTCCAGTTAGTAGAAAGGTTGACTAAAGTCCAGAAAGCCCTGGGTTTGAGAAACTCCAACTTCTGCACCACTCTGTTTGTCAAATCTGCTCTAAAAAGGGCCAAGTGCTCCAAGTCTCTTTTCTTGGTATGCCTGGGCTGGGAGACCAAGACTTTGGATTCTTTTGGGTGAAGATTTTTTCAGAACGCTATGCTCATGTCCTGCGAAGCATCCTACCCGTTTTTTATTGGCATATACTTGCAGAACATCATGCATGATCTAGACAGATTTGCTGACTCTCTCCCTCCAGAGCAGGCTAAGCAGTACCGATCCATAGTGAGGTAAGGGAAGGAGTAAGGAAAATGCATTGTCCAAGTGACATATGATATTTTCAATACGGCATCGAGAGCCTCCTCCATGAACACTAGCGCCTGTTAACTCTCATGGTTTCAGGCCTTAGACTTACAACCTAGTGTTCATGAGAAACTTGTTGACATGTGTCACACCCCCTTTCTCAGCATATAGGCGGTTGCCTGGAAGAGTGGAAAATGTGCCAGATTATCTTTGTAAGTGCTGATGCTTGGTATCCCTGTAGTTGTGGCCCAAACGAAAGACAGCCAAGGTTTTGTGTGATAACAAAAACTTTATTTGTTTCACAGGATTCTGTCATCTATCCTCCCTAACCAGAAACAAAACGGTGGATACTTTTATATGCCAATATAAAGTCCAACTGAAATACAGTCCAACCTGATCCTTCTCAGGGTTGTCAGATTATGTACAAAGTTAATTCAACTTCTTCTCATCAATGAACAGCTTCAGTAGCAGCTAATCACTTCCATAGCTTTCACCATATTCAGCTGCTTACAGACATTGAGTTTCACTCCAGCAGAATGCTGCTTCTCTCCGTGCAAACTCAGTAGCATGAATTACTTATCAGCACTTCTCTTATATAATACTATTAACGGCTTCACTCTTGGCAACACATAGCACAGTCTGCTTCCATGTCAGAATAAGACCTATCTGATTTGGTTGAACCTAACTGCATGGATTCAACATCTGAGTCAGACGTCTCATGATTCAAATCAGGGTACTGCAGATCAACAGGCTTCCATGGTTCCAAATGGTGTCTAAGCTGTTTCCACTCTCTATTCCTTTCCCTCTGTGGAATATAATTATAACTAGAATCAGCAGCCTCCTTTAAAGTGGTGTTAAAGGAACTCAACTGGCTTGCTCCTCTTCTAGTACGTCTGGGTTGCAAAGGTGGGTAAAAAGACAAGTCTCTGTTCTTGCACTGCTCCTGTTTCACTGGCACAGCGTGAGCTAGCTTCAGCTTCTCTCGTCGGAGCCTACCCTCAGCTGATGAATTAGGAACAGCTGAGGTACTTCCTAAGCTTCTGCTAGTATCTGGCTTCCTGCACTTGGAACGCTTAGGCAGCTTATCATACAGAGTTTTATACTTGGTTAAACTCTCACCTCTGTTCACAGCTTCTAGGGAAGAGTCTAGGGAAGATATACTCTCTCTTCTGGTTAAGGGTTCCAGCCTCACCCCTTGAGAATAAAATTATGTTCCCACCTGCTTCTCCTGGCTGGCTGGTTCGCATTGACCTCTCTCTCTCAGAGGAAGCTTGCTCCCCTGCTGTCTCAGAGACCTCCGTGTCTCACAGCAGTCTGGATGGCAACTCTCCCAGCACCATGTGCTATCCTGGCAATGGCTGCTCCACCCTTTGCTTCTCTCTGCCTCTTGGTCAGAGTCAGGTCCTGAGTCTCCTGCCTGAACACTTCCTGTTCTCCCAGGCACTCCTCCTGCTCCTCCACGAACTCTCCTCAGATCAGAACTCAATCTCCTTCTCCCACACGAGCTCTCACACGATCTCCTCAGACTAACTCTCTCTGTTACTTCCTGGTAAAGAGCATTGGGCTGTCCTATCTGGTTTGACTCCGCCCCCTTGCCTCTTACGTCAGCTCCCCTGTTTGTCCTGGAGCTGGGGTGTGGCTCTCTCACTGCCTTTCTGTGCAGAGAGTTTCTCTGGGTTTGTGCTTTAACCCCTTCCTTGCCTGCCTCAATGTGTGCATTAGAGGAAAGCTGCAGTTTTAAACCCATTTTCTCCCTGTCTAAAGCCTCTGCATCATCACACATGCCATGCCATGGAGAGAATCTCTTCGGAGATAAGGTGCAAGAGACTTCTACCATGATCAGGCAGCACAGTGACACTCTTGAGACCTTCTCCAGGCCCACTTTGAACTCAATGTCATTGTCATCTAGGAGGTACCAGAGTGGAGGGTAAAGGAAATTTTATTACTCTCACAGGCATAGGTATCCTTCTCCCTCCCACTCATCCTATTCCAAGCAGAGATCTTGCTCCTGCCCATGGCAGCAGAAGGCCCAGAAGTCCTAGCCAGAATCTCATCCAAAACTAGGGACAGTGCTTTGACTGGCTCATAGGGAACATGGCTAGTGCCCCTGTTCTGGATCCATACAACTTGCCTGTCAGAGGGAGGCTCATACTCTTCATGAAACACTGGCTTCATGTAACCTTCTATAGAACAGAGTCAAAAGCCATCTGCACCCAGATTACATAGATCAAAAGAGCAGGGGGAATAATACAATGAATACACACTCAATAATCCTAAAAATTTATTAGATAAATAGAGATAAATAATAAACTGGCTAAACAATAAAAATAAATGTTTATTAACAATAAAAACAGTATTATGCCCTGGATAATCTAATACAATAACATCAACTGGATAAATGACGGTTGAATCTCCAGCGACAAGCAGGAAGTCATGGATGATGTCGGCACTGATGGAGCCAATGCGGAGCATTTCCCCAGCTTTCAAAGAAAGCCTTTGGGAATGCTACCATGCATGCGTAGTCCCCTTCCCGCCCAAGAGTGCCATCTTGCTCAGTCTCCTTTTTTCTGAGGAGCCTTTCAGACGTTGTCTGGCTTGTCCCCGGAAAAAGGTGATTTTTTTCTCTCTCTCCAAGTTTCACACTCGCCTCCAGTATCGCACCAGTACTCTTCCCGCCTACAGACTTTGGTGCCTCGGTGTCAGATTCAGTTTATTTTTGTAGTCTTTCATTGTTTTCTTTTTCTGGCATCTTCACGCCCTGTTTTCTCCCGCTTGCAGACTGGAGAGTCTTCGACTTCACAGGGGTACTTTTTTCCCCCATGGCTGCCAGTGGCTTTAAGAAGTGTGATTGGTGCTCCTAAATCATGTCCTTGACCAACACACATGACTGCTGTCTTCGCTGCCTCGGGCCTGACCATGACCCGGCAGCTTGCAGTCTCTGCAAGAGGATGTCCAGCAAGGCCCTCAAGCGCCAACAGCAGCAGCACGATAAGTTTTTCCCCGTGTCCCCGATGCCTCCGAAGGCCAGGACCTTGTCTGAGGCTCCGACATCTCGGGTGGAATACTCCAAGCCCGAGCCTCTTCGTGGGTCCTCGGAAAGGGGGTCTCCCTTGAGGCAACCCAGGAAGAAGAAAAAACCCTCGAAGGCGGTGTCCTTGGATAGTTCCAACCGGCCAAGGCCTCCCCGGGCATGGTCCCACAGTCCAAGACGCTCATCCGAGGTGTCGGATAAGGAGCGGCCTGTGAAGGTCCCCCAGAAGGATTCAAACATGGACCTGCCTCGGTCCCAAGTCACTGAGGATTCCCCTTCGGGGGAGCTGGCATCAAGCCCAAGTCCCTTGGTGCCCGCGCCAAAGGCTGCGGAGCCTTCTGGTCTAGAGCCCAGAATGGCAGTCCTGGAGTGCAGTTTGTCTGCCTTCATTGACCAGCAGCGGGTGCTGTTGTCCAGCACGACCGGTTCATCTATCCCGACCACTGGGCCCTCGACGTCCAAGATGTCCCTGGAGGCTGAGCCGAGCCGAGCCGAGCCTCGATGTCCTTTGGCCTCGAGTCAATCATTGGCCGAGGTTGTGCTCTGAGTCCCGCTCAATGGGACCGTGGTCATCCTAGGTGAGTTTGCCAGGCACCGGCTGCAGGGCATCAGTGGCCACGAGGCCCATGGAGCAGCTCTCCTATGAGTCCTCAACGGACTACTCCGAGTGGGAGATGGAGGACAAGGAGTCTCTCGATACCCGTCACCACCACGACGTCCCTTCTGACTCTCCTGTCTCGGAGCCTTAGTGGCGGTCCCTGCCCGAGGACATGGGCTTCCTGGACTTTGTCAAGGACATGTCTAAGGCTCTGGCATTCCCGACAAATTTGGAGGAGGACCCTCGGGCGGATGAGTTGGAAATCCTCCAATACGAGGCCCCTCCGTGGGAATCGCTCAAAGTGCCCATTCCTCCCATCCTGGAACGGCTCATGTTCCGAATGTGGGAGACACCAGTGTCAGTACAGTGGTGAGCAAACGGCTCGACTTGATGTATCGAGTTCCCCGGAGCCCGTGCTTCCAGAAGTCACAGTTGCCACATAACTCCATGATGGTGGAGTTGGCCATGCATCGGCTGAAAAGCCAGAAGACATACTCCTCGGTGACCCCCAGCAGGGAGGCCCACACCTTGGATGCCCTTGGCAGAAAGTGCTACCAGGGCTCAATGCTCATCTGCTGCATCCAGGCTTACCAGCTGTACATGGGCATGTACCTGAGAGACCTGGTGAAGGAACTCGCTGGGTTCTCGGCTGGTCTCTCTGAGGAGCCTTTGCAGCGGTTCAAGAACCTGGCCAAGGCAGTCCGTGAGTGCTCCAATTTCATTTCTCGGGCGGCCTATGACGAGCTCGAGTCAGCGGCCTGGGTAGCCGCAGTGGGCATCGGTGCATGCTGCCATGCTTGGCTTCAGTCATCCGACTTCGAGCAGTGGGTTCAGGACAAATTGGTCAATGTCCCATGCCAAGGAGAGAACATCTTTAGCAAATCCATGACCAACAAGGCTGCCAGGCTGGAGACCGAGTTCATGATGAGGACCAGGCTCTCTAAGAAGACAGCTGCCCCTCCCCAACAGAAGGGCTCAGATAAGAAGTCCTTTTACCTAAGGAAGGGAACTGCTTACCAAAACTACCTGCCTTATCAGGCCTCCCCGGCTCCCCAACAGGGTCAGCAGGCCAAGGGACATGGTCATGGCCCACGTAAACAGAAGACTCCAAAGCCCCAGGCACCAGCTCCGGCCCAGCCAGGGGGGAGCTTTTGACCCCTTGAGCATAGCCTCTCTACCCCAAAGAGATCAGCAGCCCATAGGGGTATGTCTGGCCCTCTGTACCCAGAGGTGGATGTCCATCATTCATGGGCTCTTTGGGTGGTCAGGGAGGGTTACCTCCTTGATCTGACTCAGACAATTTCCCCTTATTTCCCGGGAGAGCTCCTCAGGTCTCCCCTCCACTGGGACCTTCTTCTGAAGGAGTTGGCAGGTCTTCTTGAGGACAAAGCAGTGGAACCGGTGCCCCACCAACTCAAGGGCAAGGGGTTCTACTCCAGGTACTTCCTCGTGCCAAAGAGGACGGGGGCCTAAGGCACATCCTCGACCTGCGCAACCTTAACAAATTCTTGGTGAGGGAGAAGTTCAAGAAGCTCTCCCTTGGAACCTTGCTGCCATACCTCCAGCAGGGAGACTGGCTATGCTCCTTAGACCTCAAAGATGCTTAGGTACACATCCTCATCCTGATAGCTCCTCGGTGGCCCATGCAGCTTGTCAGACAGCTGCTTGGGTGAGAATCTTCACAGTCTTGGCAATGCATATATCTATATGATTTGCAAGGTATTGTGGGCAATGTAGTTCATTCACACCAGACACAGCTGCTGACAATAATTTAGTTGTGCTCTTGGGTAAAGCCAAGAAGATATTTATTTATGGGGTTATTTCTCCCAACACAGATATGCTTGGTAGCACATAAATCAGGTAACTTGCTTTCAGTGTTAACTTGGAAAAACAAAGACAAAATCAGGAAAACAACAAATGAAAAGCCACAAAGCAAGAAACAAACTGTTCTTTTCAGGTTAACTTCTGATTACTTCCCACATAGATTCAGAAGTGATTCTCTCCTAGCTCACAAGCAATTAGGTAAGGCTTAATTGCTAGCAGTCACCAGCTGAAACCCCTTAGCTGGCTTGCCTTCCACTGTGTGGGTCAAATCCTGCTTCAGGAGCTTTTCTGAGTAGATTAAAGAACAAATTTGTATTTCTTTGTGATGGTTGCTGTACTTTATAACAGAAAGTTACCAACGGAGTTTAGACAGAGAACAGTCCATATAAATAGGATCTTCATCTGCTATTATTCCCCCTTGTTCAACAAGCATGGGTTCAATATCATGGATTGGCACAGATGAATCTCTCAATGGAGCACTTTCAGGAGAATACTTGTTTCCCTGCTGTCTTTCAAGGTTATAGCTAGGGCATAGATCAGTGTTCATACCTGAGCTTCCATTGCTGTTAGAGTTTCTCTCTATATAGCCTGGCCAGTATGTAGTCCAGTTCTTATGTCCAGCCTTCCAATCCAGATCCCTGGACACTGGATCTCTCTTCACATACCTTCTGGCACGGGTCTTAGGGTCCCTTCCACGTGCAGCCGTCTCCTTCACAGGTAGCGTCTGGAGATTCCTAGCTCTGCAGCACCATTCCTCTGGTCTCCCCCAGTCCAATGGTGTATGCTGGCCCTTGGAATACCTCCCAGTATACGTACTGCTTTGGACTCTTCTAGACCTCTCAAAGGCTTTTCTCCTCTTTCTTCCAGAGGGTTTCCTTGCCTCTCTGTCTGTCCGGTTTGGCTTCTGCTTCTGATGATCCTTCAGATGAAACTGATGATCCTTCTCTGGATATCCAAGGTGATCATGAAGATGGTCATCTGTAGAATAAATTCTACTCTTATTCTGCTTAGATGAGTGCTCCCCCCTAATACAGCGCAGCTGTGCTGAATCAGGCCCTGCCCTTTGAGATGAGTACTTAGGGATTACCTCATAGCCCTCCTGATTGAACACACGTTTCCCCACTTCAGCTCCTCTAATGGCTGTTGGAAACCTGGTGCATTCTGGGACTGGTAGTCTTTTATGGGAAAATTCTGTTTTCTTATTTCTACCAGAACTGACAGGTTGCTTGTTCAGAGTCACTTCACCTTTCCTATAGCTCCTTCCTGAGCTATGATAAGCTTCCTTATCACAAGCTGTGGTTCCCACTGCTTCTACAGTTGACATCCCCTTGGGGACCGCCATGTGACTCCTGTCTCAGGAGGGAGACTCTCTCCTGCACCCCAATCTGGGGTCCCTGTCACTGACAGCATGGCTGCTGAGAGTGTGACTCTGGTCCCCTTCAACCTCCCAGGGATATCCTGCTGGCCTCTCACAAGGCGTCTACCAGGAAGGTTTATGCCCTCAAATGGTGCAGGTTTTCTGTTTGGTGCACCGATCACAGGGCTGACCCTTTCTCCTGCCCGGTGGCTCTGGTGTTACAGTACATTCTCCATCTCTCTCACTCTGGGCTCAAGTCTAACTCCGTCCCCATGTACCTCAGTGTCTTGACAGGGCATCACCATCCACTGGATGGTAAGCACCTCTTGGTCAAGCCATTGGTGACCCATTTTCTTCGGTGCTTGCTCATCAAAGCCCCCTGTTTGCCCTTTGGCAACTGAATGGGACCTCAACGTGGTGCTGGGGCAGCTTACTCACCCGCCCTTCGAACCTCTAGCTACCTGCCACTTCCGCTACCTCTCTTGGAAGTTGGCTTTCCTGGTCGCGCTTACCTCCACTCGCAGTTAGCGAGCTCCAGGCCCTTGTGGTGGAGGCGCCCTCTACCAGGTTCAACACGCACCCCAAATTCCTACTGAAAGTAGTGTTGCCCTTCAATCTCATCCAGGAAGTGGTGCTCCCTACCTTTTTTTCCAAGACCTCACTCCAGTCAGGCGGAGACGGTCCTCCACACCTTGGACTGTAAGAGGGCTTTGTCCTTTTACATCCAACGCACTCAGGGCCACCGCAAAGCTTCTTAGCTTTTCATCTTCTATGACTCCAGTAGGCTGGGGGAGGCGATGACCATGCGTATGCTGTCCACTTGGGTGGCGGACTGTATCACCTTCGCATACGAGCAGGCGAGGCTCCAGCTGAACGGCCGCATCATGGCACACTGTGTCAGGGCCATGGCAGCTTGGGTGGCACACTTGCACTTCGTCCCAATGGGGGACATCTGCTGGACTGCCACCTGGTCTTCAGTCCATACCTTTGTAGCTCATTACTGCCTGGAAAACAAGTCCCAACGGGACAGTGCCTTCGGCCAAGCTGTGCTCCGTAACCTTTTCGGGGTTTAGGCAACTCCTACCCTCCGACCCTTCTGTATTCAGGCTACCGAAGTGGTGGTTCATCGGACACAGAGGTTAAACTGTGGTCTGTGGGCACAGACTCAATTGCTGCTGCTTGTGGCTCCCTGTGTGTGAGCCCCCTTTTTTTGCTATGGGCTTTTGGTAGCCTGTAGCTGGTGAGTCCCACATGAGAGGACTGACTTCCTGCTTGTTCCCAGAGAAAGCGTAGTTACTCACCTGTAACAGGTGTTCTCCAGGGACAGCAGGAATCAGTCCTCACAATCCTCCCTCCTCCCCATCTTTTATTTTTGCCGTCTTTTAGCTATGTCATCTGACTGAGCAAGATGGCACACTTGGACGGGAAGGGGACTACGCATGCTTGGTATTCCGAAAGGCCATCTCCAGGAACAAGCAGGAATGAGTCTTCACATATGGGTACGAATTGGAATTCCCTCCCTTCCTCCCTCCACCTGGAACCACAATTTACAGTCTTCAAACAAAACCTCAAAACTCACCTTTTCTCCATAGCATTTAACCTTCCCTCCCCTTTTGTATGAGTCTGCCCCCACTGTACTTATCTACCTCTTGTATCTTGTCCTGTATTTCTTTCACTCTAGCCTTCTGTTCTTTATAGATTTGTATATTTCTTTTTCTCTCTGGTTTTGGCTAAAGTTCTTATGTACTATGTTTTTATGTTTTTGTATAATTAATGCATTTATGAATTTTATGTATTTTATTGTACACCGCCTTGATTGTTCCAGAAAGGCGGTTTTTATCAAATGATTAAACCTTAACCTTAAACCTTACGTCGGTACCGACGGAGCCTGCGCGGGAACGCTCCCCAGCTTCCCAAAAAGGAAAGCTTTTGGGAGCATCCCACAGCGCCTGCGCGCTGCCTTTCCTAACCGCCTCTCCTCAGTTCTTCTTTGCCGCGGAGCCAGCAGGTCGAGTCCTGTCACCGCTGAAGAAGTTCTTTGTTTTATTTTATTTCTTTGGTCGCGTGTCTGCCTCCCCCGACTCCGGACCAGTACCGCCGGTCTTTTCTTTCTTTTCTAAAAAAAAAAAATAAAACCCTATATATTTTTCCTCTCACTTAGTGTATTTCCTTATTGGGCCTTAGGCCTCACAAGAACTTTTCCTCATGGAAAAACCAGCCTCCGGCTTTAAGAAATGCACTAAGTGCAGCGGTACTATTTCTGTCACGGACACCCATGAATGGTGTCTTAAATGTTTGGGTCCTGAACACTCCATTTCGGATTGTCCGTCCTGCTCTTTGATGTCTAAACGGGGTTTACAGAACCGAGCAGCTAAGCTCCATGTGCTGTTTCCCGCTGATGCAGCTTCGGTGGCATCGACGTCTTCCAGGGCTTCTTCTTCCCCCAATGGATCTCAGGTAACCAAACATAAGTCCAGCCGGTCCACGAAGGGTAGATCTCCCTCTAAGCATCGAGATGCCTCCGGGCTTACCCTCGAGGATCCGGCACCGGCAAAACAACCCCGGCGGGAAGCTCCGGCTTCCAAAGCTCCACCTATGGGGTTACAGGTTGACATCGATGGCACGGCCTCGACCGATCACCTGTTAGAATGCTCTGGGGTACTGGCACAACCTTCCGGTACCGAACTCCAGGCATTCATGGCGTCGATGGATCAGAATGTTCTGTCCATGCAGCAGGCTATCAATGCCTTCATTTAAGCTGCGACGCCGCTGATACCACAACAAACTCCGTTGTCGGTATCGGCTCGGGTACCGGCACCAGCGCCGGTACCGGTACCGACTGCATCGGCATCGACCAGGATACCGACTGCAGCGGTTCCCTGTCCAGGGCTGCTCATCGGTTCCGAGCCGGTACCGATGACGGCCAGTCGATACCGCTTGATACGCGTACCGAGCGTTAGAAGAGCATCCTGACAGACAGTACTTTGGTTCCTCTGGTGATTCTGATACATCAGAGGAGTCTGCTGAAGTATCCATAGCCCTTCCTGAAGAGCCTTCTTTTCCAAAAAGAAGAATGTCTCCTCCAGAGGACTTGTCCTTTCAAGACTTCATAAGAGAAGTAGCTAAAGGACTTTCTATTTCAGTAACCTCTGAATCAGAGCCTAGAGCAAAAAAATTAGATATTTTGGGTTATTCTAAGGCTCCTAAAGAGGCAGTCACCTTACCAATTCATGAGATTCTTTATGAACACATGATTGACTTATGGGAGACTCCTCTCTCTATCTCTCCTCATTCTCGCAGATTGGACACTATGTATCGTGTCCCTCCTTGTCCTGGATTTCATAAAACACAGCTTCCTCACCATTCCATTGTGGTGCAGTCAGCTATGAAGAGGATAAAGAGTACAAAGAGACACTCTTCTGCTCCTCCAGGAAGAGAATGCAGGACCTTGGATGCTTTTGGTAGGAAAATCTTCCAAGCCAGTATGCTTATTGCCAGAATCAACTCCTATAGTCTTTACATGGGTATGTTTCTAAAAGAAGTTGCAGATAAGCTGCACACTTTCCTCCCTTTTCTTCCAGAGGATAAAAGGGAAGAATTCCTCATTTGGCTTAAGCATACTCAAGACATTTCAAAGTTTTCCAACAGGGCAGCCTTTGACTCCTTTGAAGGTGCCAGCAGAGCTTCGGGCATTGCCATAGCTGCTCGCAGAATTGCTTGGCTCCAAGCTTCTGATTTAGAACCCTGGGTTCAAGATGGCTTAGGAAATCTTCCCTGTACAGGTGAAAACCTGTTTGGCAAAGAATGGCAAATAAAAGCCACTCAAATGGATGCAGAAAATTCTGCTCTGGATAGACTTTCAAAGTCAACCTCCATTCCTACCAAGAAAAAACCCTTCAAGAAGTCTTTTTTCAAAAAGGGCAGATTCCCTTCTACTTCTGGCCAACAATCTTCTACAGGTCGCTTTGCCACTAAGCGTCAGCAATCTAAACAGGCCAGGCCTAAGTCTACAGGGGCTGCTGCAACTCAGCAGACCCAACCTCCTCAGGGTTTTTGACTTGATGCTAGAGAACTTAGCCTTTCTGGCTCTAAAACAGCCAGAGCCTCTCACCATCCCAGGAAGGTTAGCTCATTTTGCTCCCAGATGGGAGCAAATTACATCAGAGCAGTGGACCCTCTCCATCATAAGAGAGGGCTACAAGCTTCATTTTTCAGACCTTCCTCCCCACACCATGGTGAGACACTTCAATTCTCCCACATCTCTTCTCGACCTTCTAGGTCAGGAGGTGGCTACCCTTCTTGCCCAAGGGGCAATAGGAGAAGTTCATCTTCTTCAACAAGGGTCAGGGTTTTACTCCCCCTATTTTCTCATTCCAAAGAAGACAGGGGGATACAGACCCATATTAGATCTCAGGGAATTGAACAAATTTCTATGCAAGGAGAAGTTCAAGATGCTTTCTCTGGGCACTCTCCTTCCATATCTTCAAAGTCAGGATTGGCTTTGTTCTCTAGATCTCAAGGATGCGTACACACATGTCCTCATCCATCCATCTCACAGAAGATTCCTCCGTTTTCTTTTCCAAGGAAAACATTATCAATACAGGGTGCTTCCTTTTGGTCTGGCCTCTGCTCCAAGAGTGTTCACCAAATGCATGGCAACAGTAGCTGCATTTCTACGTACTCTGGGAATATTTGTATTCCCATACCTGGACGACTGGCTCATCCAAGCTCCATCTCAGTCAGAGGCCCAGATTTCCCTGGACCGCACAAGGCGCATTCTGCAGTATCTGGGACTTGTGGTAAACCTTCCAAAGTCTCAGCTCACCCCTACTCAATCCCTAGAATTCATAGGGGCCTGGTTGGATACTACCACTGCAAGGGCCTACCTTCCTCAGGCCCGCTGCCAATGTCTAGTGCAGTTAGCCTCCCAGATTCAGTCAAAGAGCCACTTAACTGCCCGGGAGATGCTACAACTGCTAGGCCACATGGCTTCCACAGTGCATGTGGTACCCTATGCTCGCCTACACATGAGAGCAGCTCAATGGACTTTGTCCACCCAGTGGACTCAAGCATCAGGAGCTCTCTCAGACCAAATAGCAACCTCCAAATGTCTCTTTTGGTCTCTCCAATGGTGGATGTCCACTCAAAATCTATTGCTGGGGTCCCCCTTCCAACAGTTGTTGCCCCAAGCAACCCTCACAACAGATGCCTCCCAAACAGGTTGGGGAGCTCATCTACAAGACCTCTCCACTCAAGGCACTTGGTCCCTACAGGAGACCTCTCTTCATATCAACCACTAGGAGCTTCGAGCAGTTTTTCTAGCTCTCAAGGTCTTTCATACCCTTCTCAGCTACAAGACAGTCCTCATTCATACGGACAATCAAGTAGCCATGTTTTACATAAACAAGCAAGGAGGAACTGGCTCTCTGTCACTTTGCAACGAAGCTTTAAGATTGTGGGCCTTTGCCAGAGAGCATCAAATCCATCTCCTGGCAGTATACCTCCCAGGAATCCAAAACTCTTGGGCAGACAGACTCAGTCGAGTTCTGCTTCCACACGAATGGTCCCTGCACATGGATCAGGTACTCAGAATCTTCCAAGAATGGGGAACCCCAGATATAGACCTCTTTGCAAGTCCGTGGAATGCCAAACTTCCCCGGTTCTGTTCCAGAATTCCGTGTCAGGGAGTTCAGGCCAAGGGTGCCTTCCTCCTTCACTGGGGTCAAGACTTCCTTTATGCTTTTCCACCCATTCCCTTGATTCCCAAGACTCTGTTCAAACTCCAGAGGAATCAAGGATCTATGATCCTCATAGCTCCATGCTGGCCACGCCAAGTGTGGTACCCTCTACTTCTGCATCTCTCCCAAGCCCCCTCTCTGGACTTGGGAGCTGCTCCAGACCTTCTGTCCCAGGAGGAGGGGACTTTGTGGCACCCAAACCCCGAGTCCCTTCACCTCAGGGCTTGGTTACCGAAGGCCTAGACCTTCAAGGCTGGAATCTTTCTCAGCAAGTGAAGATTATCCTCCATGCTTCCAGAAAACCTTCTACTAGACCAGGGGTCTCAAACACGCGGCCCGCGGGCCGCATGCGGCCCGCGAGACAACTTTGTGCGGCCCGCGACGGCGGAAAACAAAAAATCCCCCAAAACCCTGGCTTCTGCTGCTGCCGTTGCCGCCGTGGCAGCAGCAGAATCAATTGTTAAATTAAAAAAAAACCTGACTTCTGCTGCTCAAGCAGCTGTCCTGCGGCCCCTTTCCCTCTGCCCGGAGATCCGACTCTGCTCTCAGCGGCGTGCTTTTCAAGCCGCGAAGAGAGTATTCCCCTCTCGCGCGGCTTGAAAAACCGCGCGAGAGGGGAATACTCTCGTCGCGGCTTGAAAAGCACGCCGCTGAGAGCAGAGTCGGATCTCCGGGCAGAGGGAAAGGGGCCGCAGGACAGCTGCTTGAGCAGCAGAAGTCAGTTTTTTTTTTTTAATTTGACAATTGATTCTGCTGCTGCCACGGCGGCAACGGCAGCAGCAGAAGCCAGGGTTTTGGGGGTTTTTTTTGTTGGCCGGTAATGAGCTATGGAGGGGCTGACTGAACTGGAAGTGGGCTATTGGCAGAGGGGTGAGGGGGGGGGTTATGACTGGTAATGGGCTGGGGGGGGGGTTATAACTGGTAATGGGCTATGGTGGGGGCTAGGACTGGAAATGGGCAGATTGGGGATAGGACATGAAGTGGGCTATACGCAGGGGGGGTTATGACTGGTAATGGGCTGGGGGGGGTTATAACTAGTATTGGGCTATGGTGGGGGCTAGGACTGGAAATGGGCAGATGGGGGTTAGGACTGGAAGTGGGCTATTGGCAGGGGGGGTTATGACTGGTAATGGGCTATGGTGGGGGCTAGGACTGAAAATGGGGTGATGGGGGATACGACTGCAAGTGGGCTATGGGGGGTCTAGGACTGGTAATGGGCTGGGGGGGTTGCTAGGACTGGAAATGGGCTGAGTGGAAGGGGGGCTTGAACTGCAAATGGCTGATGGGGAGGGGGGCTTGGAATGGAAATGGGCTGTGAGGGGAGGGAGCTAGGATTGGAAATGGGCTGATGGGGGGCTAGGATTGGAAATGGGCTGATGGTGAGGCTAGGATAGGACTGGAAATGGACTGATGCAGGGACTAGAAAGGAGCAGATGCTGGGTGGGGCTGGAACTAGAAGGGAGCTGATGTTGGGGGAGGATTAGAATGGGATGGAGCTGGGAAAGTGAAATGGAGAGGGGAAAAATATTTTGTCTGGAAGAGAAGACAAATCTACAATTGGCCAGGTATTGGGAGAGTAAGTGGGGATTGAGGATGGAGGGGTAAAATTTGAGTGGATGAAATAGGAATGAGGAAAGAGCAAAAGGAGAAAGATTAGTATGTTAAAGCAGATGTAGAGAGAGAATGGAAAAAAACTAGAAGAGAGAAGAAAGGACAAATGGACAGCAGACGATGGAGATAGCAGAAGACATGAAGAAACCAGAAGTGGCTGGAGCAATTGCAACTGAAAAAAAATGCACAAAAGGTAGAAAAATATCTCTTTATTTTGAATTTATTAACTGGAATATGTCAGCTCTGGGAAATGTGCATCATTAATGTCTGTGCTTTGGTACAAGAAATTATTTATAGTTTTATTTCTACAGTGCTGAGGTATTCTGTGTAATTCCTATTTGACATTGCTACTTGTTCTCTTTTCCCAGTAGGTCATGTATTGTTCTCTGAAATGTATTGATTTAATATTTGCAGTGTTGCCTTTTGATAGGTAGGGTCTGGTGCTTTGTGAGTCCTGGTAGTGCTGTTATGATACGGGGGGTTTGCTATGGGTTCCAAATGGGCAGTGTTAGTAGTAGTTCCTAATGTGCCTGGCGGTTGGCACTGGATTATAGTAAGATAGAAATTTTCTAGTCTTTCTTTATCCATGCACTCATTATGCAACATTATGCAAATATTTATGCAAATGAGGCCCCTTATGCAAATGAGGCCCGTGTCTTATGCGGCCCCCGGGTTACTTTACAAGTCCTCATTCGGCCCTCAAAGCAATTTGAGTTTGAGACCCCTGTACTAGACGTTCCTATGCTTTTAAATGGAAGAGGTTTTCCATTTGGTGTACTGAAAAGGGTCTTGACCCTCTAGCACTACCTTTGAATTCTCTGTTGGAATATCTCCTGCATCTTTCCAATGCAGGCCTTAAGACAAATTCTGTAAGGGTCCATTTGAGTGCTATTGCAGCATCTCTTAAGCCTATCAATGGACAACCGATTTTCTCTCATCCTCTTATTGCAAGATTCATGAGAGGTCTAACTTTAACTAAACCTCCCATTAGGCCTCCTCCGGTGGCATGGGACTTAAATTTGGTTCTTGGTCAGCTCATGAAGCCACCTTTTGAACCCTTAGCCACCACCTCCTTGAAATTTCTTTCTTGGAAGGTTATTTTCCTCATTGCAGTCACCTCAGCTCGCCGCATCAGTGAACTGCAGGCCTTAGTGGCTAATCCACCTTATTCAAGGTTCCATCATGATAAGGTAGTCCTTAGGACCAACCCACAGTTTATGCCTAAAGTGGTCTCACCTTTTCATCTTAATCAAGAGGTGTATTTACCTGTCTTTTTTCCAGCTCCTCATGCATCAAGTGCAGAGAGGAATCTTCATACTCTGGATTGTAAAAGAGCTCTTGCCTTTTACTTGCAAAGGACACAGCAACATAGAAAGTCTTCCCAACTCTTTGTTGCTTTTGATCCCTCTCATCTGGGACTTCCAGTCTCTAAAAGAACACTGTCCAATTGGATTGCTCAGTGTATTTCTTTCGCCTATCAGAGTAAGAACCTTTCTCTGGAGAGCCATGTCACAGCTCATAATGTGAGGGCCATGGCAGCCTCTATGGCTCATCTAAATTCTGTGTCCATCGACCAGATCTGTCGAGCGGCCACCTGGGCCTCGGTTCATACCTTCACAGCCCATTACTGCTTGGACAAGGACTCCCGCCGGGATGCCTTGTTTGGTCAGGCTGTTCACAAACACCTGTTCCATTCTTAATCAACTCCTACCCTCCTTCCCTGAATGGATGCCTGAGATCCATATGAGGAGGTAGAGCCCTTCCCAGGGTCTCATAACTTTGGGGATCTCCCAGGCATCTTTAGCTAGGGAGTCTCCATATGTGAAGACTCATTCCTGCTTGTTCCTGGAGATAGCACAGTTACTTACCTGTAACAGGTGATCTCTGGGAACAGCAGGAATAAGTCTTCACAACCCACCCACCTCCCCTAGGAGTTGCATCTCTCTATCTATCTTTCCTTTCCTCTCTCTCTTTTTGTCTCAGCTTTAAAACTCGAACTGAGGAGAGGCGGTTAGGAAAGGCAGGAAGGCAGCGCACAGGTGCTGTGGGATGCTCCCAAAAGCTTTCCTTTTTGGGAAGCTGGGGAGCGTTCCCGCGCAGGCTCCGTCGGTACCGACGTACCCATATGTGAAGACTTATTCCTGCTGTTCCCAGAGATCACCTGTTACAGGTAAGTAACTGTGCTTTCTTTGAACTCTGGGAAATTCTCCGCGCGGGCTCCATCGGTGCCAGTGTCACCCATATGTGAGGACTGATTCCTGCTGTCCCCGGAGAACACCTGTTACAGGTGAGTAACTACGATTTATGGTAGCCCAACAAAGTGGATCAGGTGCCTTAGATGTTTCAATGCAAAACCTGCTTTAAAGGACATAAAGGGCCTTTTACTAAAGCCCACTAGTTGGTTAACCTGTGTTTTAGTGCGCACTTGCTGTCTGCGGTGACACCTAATGTGTGGGCAAGACAGTGAGTGATCGCTAAGACGTCTGTAAATCGGCCATCATGTGCTAGTGCAGCAAGTGGGCAGGTTAAAGATGGAGTGTGGCTGTGGAGAGCACATTGCTGCCGGCATGAGGGCAGTTGCTGCACGTTCAGTGGCAATGTGGCAATTAGCGTGAGTGCACATAACGATACTTCTATTGATGTTAGGTGCACCAATCTTAATTGCACTGTGTGTTACATGGCAGTCCACACTTTAAATACTGGGAACATGCTAGTCACTCCCTCAACATTTACTGTGAGGCTTTGTACTTACCGGGGCATGTTTACTAATAGGCATGCTGGGACTGTTTTGGTCAACATTATTGGCTCCCTTGCATTTTAGGTATCTTATGTACAGTATCTTGAGAAATAATTGGACATATTCTGATTGTTTGTCATAATAATATTGAAATACTATGTTTAAAGGTATACAATCAAAATAAGGTGTCTATGCAACTTAGAGTTACTAATTTCTGAGAAAAAAAAAACAAAATATGATCTGGACAGGATTAATGGCACCCTTCACTAATATTTGGTTGCACAACCCTTGACAATGATGACAGATCCTATTTCTTGTGGCCATCTATAACTTTTATGCATCTGTCTGCTGGTAGTTTCTCCCACTCTTCAACTGCGATTTGCTCCATCTCATGAATGTTTCCAGGATTCCTTTTACCAATGACAGATTTCAGCTCTTTCCAAAGGTTCTCGATTGGATTGAGACCAGGATTCATTGCTGGCCATCTTAAAACAGTCCATTTGTTCCTTTTTAACAGTTCTTTTGTATTTTTGGATATATATTTTGGGTCATTGTCCTGCTAGAGGACCCATGACTTTTGACCCAGACCTAGCTTTCTGACACGAGGTAGCACATTTTGCTCCAGAGTACCTTGGTAATCCTCTGATTTTATTATTCCTTTAATACGTTCCAGGCCTCTTGTTCCTGAGGCAGCAAAACAGCCCCACAACAGCCCCACATTATGAAATGTCCACTGTATTTAACTAGAGAAAGGGTGTTCCTTAGCGTCCCTCTAGTCCAGTCCCGGAACCATAGAGTTGTGAACCTCCACCAGCAGCTTTGGAGACTGAACATCTTCATCTCTTTGATCATCCAGCTATATGCAGCCCCCAGGACCGCCCACACATCAGTATCTCAGTCTCCAAGCAGCTTGGAAGTCAGAGCCCAGAACTGGGCTCCTTAGGAACAAATAAGCAGAGCTTTAGTGTTTTATTATTTTCTAGATTTAGGTGCTGGGCTGCTGCTGTGAAGGAAATCTTTGACTGTGTCCCTTCTGTCTTTCTCTAATCTGTTTTTTTCTCTCTGTCTCTCTCTTTCAGTCTCCCCATAGGTCAAACAAGCAGGGGAGCTGCACAGGACACAGGTCTCCTTTCTACCGAACCCCCTTGGTGGGTGAGGAGAAGGTTGAAGACAATTACAGGCAGCAATTAAATACAGCAGTAGGCTCTGAGGGTCCCCTGACTGATTTAGGGGTTCCCCGAGCTGCCCTGAGCGGTTATTACTCTGTTATTGACTCTGATAACTGCTACTCAGAGCTTGTGACAGGCACGCTGACAGCACTCTGTGTTTTGACCCCCCCTCCACTCCTGTGTATGGGTGAGTAGAGTTTGAAGCTTTTTCTTTCTAAAGGCAGTGGTGGAGGCCTTGGGGTGGCCTGGAATCAGCTCTGGGGAGTGTTTTAGACCTTTTGGGTATTTTTTCTGGTCCTTTTTTTGGCGGGATCGGGTCCGGCGGCCATTTTGGATTTTTTTCAAAGTTGTTTTTCTTTGTGTTTTGTTTTTAGGGATAGGAGCTTCGTTTTTGCATTTCTTGGTCAGATATCAGCTAATTGACTCCAGCTCTATCTAATCCTGCAATTTGGAACGTTTTTGAGCACTTTTAAAATCGCGATTTTTTTTCTGCTCTGTTTGCTTCAGCAAGGTGTTCCTGCTTTGCTGGCAAAGGGCTGTGTGCATAGCCATGCCTCCTAGTCCTCGGTGTCTGGTCTGTGGCATTCGTAGAAGTAGTAATTTGGAAGCCCGAGTCTGTGCCACTTGTTCTGCTGTGGGTGCTGGCATGGAGGATCCTCTGGAGGGCTCCAGTGCAGATCTCCCACCTGTATCTACAGAAGGGACATCAGAGCAGGCAGAGGCGGTCCTTGGTCCGGGGATTTCTGCGGTGCCGGAGCGCCTGTTGGCGGGGGGCGTCCAGGAGGGATCCCTGGGAGTTCCACCCACCTTTTTCTCTCTCATGCAGGAGGCTCTGGCTCTCTTGCAGCCGGCGGGGGGAGGCTCGGTCCTGCCCCGCCGTGGGCTAAAGCGTCCACTTTCAGTAGAGGGAGACACTGGTCCACAAAAGAAGAGCCGGCCCCCGAGTGTTGCGGATTCTGCGCCTCCTGGGGACGAGTTCCATGAGGGGCTGGGGGAGGCTCTCGAGCTGGAGTCTGCGGAGGATTTAGAAGACGGTGAGTTGTTGGACGACGAGCAGAGTAGTAGAATAGTGCATGTATTTTGTAAAGAGGAACTTCCGGAACTGATTGCCGAAACCCTCAAGGTATTGAACATACCCGTGGAAGATGCCACTGCGGAGGACAAGTTGGAGGATCCCTTGATGCAGGCGGTGCGCACTTCCCACAGAGTCTTTCCGCTCCATAGGGTTTTTAAAGCTATGATCCAGGAGGAGTGGAACAGTCCAGAGTCCGCTTTGCACGGGGCTAGACTGTTGCCTAAGTTGTATCCTCTGTCGGAGGCTGATAGAGAGCTCTTTCGTTCGCCGAAGGTGGATGCGGCAGTTTCCGCGGTTACTAAACGGACTACTATCCCGGTGGAAGGTGCTGCGGCGTTGAGGGACCCGCAGGATCGGAAAGTTGACAGCTTGTTGAGACAGGCATTTGATGTTGCTGCCCTGTCAATGCAGGCGGCGGTGGCCGGGGCCTGGGTGGCGCGCGGCTGCCTCCGCTGGTCTCAACAGTTCCAGGGGCCCCAGTCGGCGGAACAAGAGGCTGCGGCGTCCAGATTGGAGTCGGGTACCGCTTATTTGGCGGATATCCACTATGACCTCATTAGGGGGTTAGCTAACGGCATGGCGTCGGTGGTAGCGGCGCGTCGTTCTCTTTGGTTACGCAATTGGGCGGCTGATGGCTCTTCTAAATCTTGCCTTAGTAAGCTGCCGTTTAAGGGCAAGCAGTTATTTGGGGAGGACTTGGATAGGTTGGTAAAAGATCTCGGGGATTCTAAGGGGGGTCAGATTCCGGAGGATAAGCCCAAGCAGGGTAAGCCGACCTTCACCTTCCGGGGGTCTCAGCAGTCCTTTCGGAGGTTTCGTGCCTCCCGCTTTGGTCAGTCCCAGCGTTCCAGATATCTTGGGCGCGGACAGAGTTTCCGCGGATTTCGGGGGGCAGGTAGAGGTTTTGGCTCCTTCCAGGCGCAGGTCCCCAAAAAGTCACAATGAAGCGAGGCCAGCTCCGGTGCCGGTGATTCCCGTAGGGGGCAGATTGCGGGATTTCTACCCTGCCTGGGCCGCTATCACATCCGATCGGTGGGTGTTAGAAGTGATACGAGAGGGATATGCGCTCGAGCTACATCGACCGGTGCTCGATTCCTTCGTTATGTCCCCGTGCAGCGCTCCCTGGAAACGACGAGTCGTATCCGATACACTTTCCCGGCTGCTTCGGCTCCGGGCGGTCGCCCACGTGCCGGAGGGGCAGTTAGGGTCCGGTCGATACTCCATCTACTTCGTAGTGCCGAAAAAGGAGGGCACCTTTCGACCAATCCTGGATTTAAAGAGAGTGAATCGGTGCCTCCTGGTGTCGCATTTTCGCATGGAAACGCTGCGCTCGGTCATAGCGGCGGTCCGCGAGGGGGAATTCCTAACGTCCCTAGACCTTCCGGAGGCCTATTTGCACATTCCCATTCGCCGGGAACATCAGAGATTTCTGCGGTTTGCGCTGCCGATGGGCCATTTTCAGTTTCAAGCCATGCCCTTCGGCCTAGCGACGGCGCCACGGGTCTTCACGAAGATCATGGTGGTGGTAGCGGCATTCCTGCAGAAGGAGGGTGTCCTCGTACATCCCTATCTTGACGACTGGTTGATCCGGGCGAAGTCAAGGGAGGAGAGTCTCCGGGCGACGGCGCGGGTCGTACAGGTTTTGCAGTCGTTAGGCTGGGTGGTCAATCGGGCGAAGAGCAGCCTTCTTCCCTCGCAGACCTTGGAGTATTTGGGGGCGCGTTTCGAGACCGGCAACGGGAAGGTTTTTCTCCCAGTGCTCAGAGCGCGGGCCCTGAGGCGGCTGGTGGAGCAGTTTCTAGCGAGAAGGGCGTCCTCGGCTTGGCAATACCTTCAGCTTCTCGGCACGATGGCGTCGACCATCGAGGTAGTTCCATGGGCAAGGGTGCACATGCGGCCTCTGCAGCGAGCGCTGCTGCGTCGATGGTGTCATCAGTCCGACTAGCTAGCTCGTCAGTTAGTTTGCCCCTTGGAGGTTCGGCGCAGCCTTCGCGCCTTGGAGGTTCGGCGCCAGAGAGCGTCGGTGCTCTCTGGCGAACGGTATGCCCTTGGAGTCTCCCGTCTGGCGTCTGCTGATGACGGATGCCAGTTTGAGTGGCTGGGGGGCTCATTGCGAGGGCCAGATTGCTCAGGGCCAGTGGTCCTCGCGGGAGAGCCGGTGGTCCATCAACTGACTGGAAATGAGAGCCGTGTGGCTGGCTCTGACAGCGTTTCAGCCTTGGCTGCAGGGAGCGGCGGTCAGGGTGCTATCCGACAATGCCTCCACGGTAGCCTACATAAATCGCCAGGGAGGCACAGGCAGCGCAGCGTTGGAAGCGAAGGCGGATCTGCTTCTGGATTGGGCAGAGTGGCATCTTCAGTGTCTGTTGGCCCAGCATATCGTGGGGGTTCACAATGTGGAGGCGGACTTTCTGAGTCGTCGCAGGGTAGACCCCGGAGAGTGATCTCTACATCCCGAGGTATTTGCGTTGCTGGTCCGTCGTTGGGGTCTGCCGATAATGGACCTCATGGCGACCTTCGAGTCCGCGCAGGTCGAAAGATTCTTCAGCAGGCGTCGGGAACGCATGTCGGAAGGCCTCGATGCATTGGCACAAAGGTGGCCAAGGTACGGGCTGCTCTATGTCTTTCCTCCGTGGGCTCTGCTGGGTCGCCTGGTACAGCGGATTGATCGGCATCCGGGTCCCGTGGTTCTGATTGCCCCGGACTGGCCTCGTCGGCCTTGGTATGCGGATCTGGTGCGGTTGGGTGTGGCCGATCCGTGGCTCCTTCCTCCTCGGCCGGATCTCCTTCGGCAGGGGCCGCTGCAGATGCCTCAGGTGGCTCGATTTTCGCTTACAGCATGGCTATTGAGAGGGCGCGAATGAGAGCCAAAGGTTATTCTCCGGAGGTCATTGCTACCTTGTTGCGGGCGCGGCGTCGGTCTACATCGCTAGCGTATGTCCGGGTCTGGCGTATTTTTGAGAGCTGGTGTGCGGCTCGCGAGTTGCGGCCTTTGCGGACCTCCGTTCCTCAGATCCTCTCCTTCTTGCAAGCAGGGGTGGACAAGGGCCTGGCAGCCAGTTCGTTGAGGGTACAACTTGCAGCTCTTGCGTGTTTTCGAGGCAAGGTTCAGGGCCAGTTATTGGGGTCCCATGCGGACGTGAAGCGCTTCTTGCAAGCGGTGTTGCTTATGCGTCCTCCGTGCAGGGCTTTAGTGCCCTCGTGGGACTTGAATTTGGTGTTGAGATCTCTGGTGGCTTCGCCGTTTGAACCCTTGGCGCAAGCTTAGTTGAAGGACTTGACGTTGAAAACGGTGTTTCTGGTAGCGATCTCGTCAGCTCGCAGGATCTCGGAGTTGCAGGCTCTTTCGTGTAGGGAACCCTATCTGTCTTTCTCTGCCGACAAGGTGGTCTTGCGACTGGTTCCCGTGTTTTTGCCTAAGGTAGTTTCGGCGTTTCACATGAATCAGGTGCTGTCTCTCCCGGTGTTTGCCAAGGAACGGGGCAAGCACGCGGATAACTCCTTGCACGCGTTGGATGTCCGTCGAGCTCTTCGTCAGTATTTGAGGGAAACGGCGGCCTTCCGTAAGTCCGATCGCCTATTTGTCGCATTTGGCGGTCCGCGCAAGGGGGAAGCGGCGTCTAAGTCTTCCATTTCACGCTGGTTGAAAGAGGCAATTTCGTCGGCATACCTTTTACACGGCAGGATGGTTCCTGCCAGGCTTCGGGCTCACTCGACTAGGGCGCAGGCGGCGTCTTGGGCAGAAGTTAGCTTGGTACCGGCGGTGGATATTTGTCGGGCGGCGACGTGGTCGTCCTTGCACACCTTTGCTAAGCACTATCGTCTGGATGTGCAGGTGGCGTCGGATGCGCGGTTTGGGTCTCGGGTGCTTCAGGCTGGACTAGCGAGGCCCTCCCGTTGAGATTTACTGCTCTGTTACATCCTCTATGGTTCCGGGACTGGACTAGAGGGACGCTAAGGAAGAGTAAATTAGACTTACCTGCTAATTGTTGTTCCTTGAGGAACTCTAGTCCAGTCCCGGATCCCTCCCTGTCTATCTGTTCTCGCTGCCAGCCAAGAAGGTACATTCATTATAGGAGTCTGCCAGGGTTTTTGTTCTCTATGCTTTCGGTCAGAGCTCCTCTGCTTGCAGCACGCCTTAGTTTCCTTTCGGGGTCAAATCTTGGGGGTGAGCGGTGGCGCCTCTTGTTGCATGCGTTTTGCACAAGGGTCGCCATGGCCGTTCTGGTTCGCCTTCCCGTAGGCGGGAGGTTGTTCTTATGCAATTGAAAAAAAAAAATAGTTTTTGCTAGTAGTGGGAACTTTAGGGTCAGGATCCTTTTTTCCACTGTGTTGTTATATCTACTGTCAGACGGCTGCCTGGGTGAGAATCTACACAGTCTTGACAAGTGCATATCTCTATATGATTTGCAAGGTATTGTGGACAATGTAGTTCATTCACACCAGACACAGCTGCTGACAATAATTTAGTTGTGCTCTTGGGTAAAGCCAATAAGATATTTATTTATGGGGTTATTTCTCCCAACACAGATATGCTTGGTAGCACATAAAATCAGGTAACTTGCTTTCAGTGTTAACTTGGAAAAACAAAGTCAAAATCAGGAAAACAACAAATGAAAAGCCACAAAGCAAGAAACAAACTGTTCTTTTCAGGTTAACTTCTGATTACTTCCCACATAGATACAGAAGTGATTCTCTCCTAGCTCACAAGCAATTAGGTAAGGCTTAATTGCTAGCAGTTATCCAGCTGAAACCCCTTAGCTGGCTTGCTTTCTACTGTGTGGGTCAAATCCTGCTTCAGGAGCTTTTCTGGGTAGATTAAAGAACAAATTTGTATTTCTTTGTGATGGTTGCTGTACTTTATAACAGAAAGTTACCAACGGAGTTTTGATAGAGAGCAATCCATATAAACACATTCTTCATCTGCAATCATTCCCCCATCTTCAACAAGCATAGGTTCAATATCATGGATTGGCACAGATGAATCTCTCAATGGAGCAGTTTCAGGAGAATATTTGTTTCCCTGCTGTCTTTCAAGGTTATAGCTAGGGCATAGATCAGTGTTCATACCTGAGCTTCCATTGCTGTTAGAGTTCCTCTCTATATAGCCTGGCCAGTATGTAGTCCAGTTCTTATGTCCAGCCTTCCAATCCAGATCCCTGGACACTGGATCTCTCTTCACATAGCTTCTGGCACGGGTCTTAGGGTCCCTTCCACGTGCAGCCGTCTCCCTCACAGGTAGCCTCTGGTGATTCCTAGCTCTGCAGCACCATTCCTCTGGCTTTCCCCAGTCCAATGGTATATGCTGGCCCTTGGAATACCTCCCAGTATACGTACTGCTTTGGACTCTTCTAGACCTCTCAAAGGCTTTTCTCTTCCTTCTTCCAAAGGGTCTCTTTCCCTCTCTGTCCGTCCGGTTTGGCTTCTGCTTCTGATGATCCTTCAGATGAAACTGATGATCAAACTCAAGCTGATTCTCAGGATACTGAGGACAATTCTCTGGATATCCAAGGTGATCATGAAGAATGTCATCTGTAGAATAAACTCTACTCTTATTCTGCTTAGATGAGTGCTCCTCCCTAACACAGCGCAGCTGTGCTGAATCAGGCCCTGCCCTTTGAGATGAGTGCTTAGGGATTACCTCATAGCCCTCCTGATTGAACACACGTTTCCCCAATTCAGCTCCTCTCATGGCTGTTGGAAACCTGGTGCATTCTGGGACTGGTAGTCTTTTATGGCAAAATTCTGTTTTCTCATTTCTACCAGCACTGACAGGTTGCTTGTTCAGAGACACTTCACCTTTTCTATAGCTCCTTCCTGAGCTATGATAAGCTTCCTTATCACACTACTTATTTGTTGCTCTGCTTAGTATGCTTTGTCAATAGGTACTGATGTGTGGGCGGTCCTTGGGGCTGCATATAGCTGGATGATCAAAGAGATGAAGATGTTCAGTCTCCAAAGCTGCTGGTGGAGGTTCACAACTCTATGGTTCCGGGACTGGACTAGAGTTCCGCAAGGAACAACAATTAGCAGGTAAGTCTAATTTACTCTTTGTTTCCTTACAAGTTTCATTTCTTCACTTGCAAATATATTGCTGGTCTGCATTGCCAAAGAGCTCACGTTTGGTTTCATCTGTCCATAGAACATTTTCCCAGAAGAATTATGGTTTCTAAAGTTAGGTTTGGGCAAAGATCAGGTGTGACTTTTTATGTCTGTCATTGGGTGGTGGGGTCCTTTTTGGCCTTCACCCATGAAGTCCTTCTTGTCTAGAGTGTGGTGTATGGTGCGATTGAAACCACTACTCCAGATTTGCTCCAGGTCAGCCTTAAGCTCTTTGTATGTTGTATGTGTTGTTTTTCCAACAGTTCACACTAACCTTCGAAGACTTCTTAGATTAATTTTCCCCTTCCTACCATGTCCTGTGAGGTTTTTGACAGTTCCATGCCCTGAAAACTTCTTAACAACAGTGCGAACTGTAGACACAGGAATCCAAAGTCTTTGGAGATGGCCTTGTACCCCCTGTGAAGTTTGATATTTGTTGATAATGGCTTTTCTGATAGTCTTAGGCAACTTGCTTATCTTCACCATTGTGAAAATGGAACAGGGAGTGAATGTGGCCATTTTAAACATTAGAACCATGTGAGTACTGATCATAGGTGTGTCTAATTTTACTGTAGTGGGAATGTGGTTCTTCTGTTCAAATAATTTGAATTGTTTATAAGGGTGCCAATAATCATGTCCTGGCAATATCCCAATTTTTATACTGTTTCCTTTTTTAATTGGTCTTGTTTTATTTTAATCTTTTATATGTCATATGCGTGTGCATATATAGTCCAAAGCCACTTTTTTTGAGATAATGGACATTAAGGAGTTGAACTTCAAGGGTGCCAATAATGTTGACCACAACTGTAGCATATGATTGCTGTCAAATTTGTGCCGAGGCCCGTGCTAATATTATGTGGTATGTGCATCCATCCTCCCTTCAGATAGCACAATGCTAACGTGCAGCACTGCACTAACCAGCATGTGAGTGCACTTAACGTCAACGTTTGCAGTTAGCATGAGTTTATAATGCTTGTGCTAATTGCGATGTGCCATCAATGCCTGCATTTCATCCCAAACCTTCCCATTTCTAGCCACTTTGTGCACTAACTGATTAGCACAGGATTTTTAGCATGGGATCCTACACTAACTGTTAGCGCAAAGCCCTTAGTGTGCAGCAAATCCCATGCTAATGGTTAGCACCACTCTGGGCCTCATTTTGATCAGGGCACATACGGCCTGTCTGGACATCCAAAATCTGGACAAGCCAGATTTGCACTCGATTCTGCAACCACGGGAATTCCCATGGGAGCAGAATCTAGTGCAGAGGGCCTGGATGGGTAGGACGTGCCCCGATTCCATGCCACTGCACATCCAGCTCCCACTCCCATCCAACCTGGCCAAAATGCTTGTATGGAGCTTCGGTGCCGTGGTGTCCTTTTGCCATGGCAACAGGACACCATGCAGGAGCCCTGGTTCCCCCCACTGCTCAAACATATGTTTCCCCACTGCCCAACCCCCGAAAGGGCCTGCTAAGGCTGGGATCGAGCTGCAGGGAAACCTCCAAGTGCTCCTCACCATTTCTGGGGGTCCGCTGGTGCCACTTCGCTTCTTTGGAAAGACTTATTCCACCTTGGAGGTGGAATAAGTCCCCCATGTAGTCTTGCCATCCCTGATGTACAGAGCCATGACCAGAATCGGCCCTGTACATCCAGGCCATGGGCATGCCTCCATCCTGCTCACGCTCCTCTTCAGGCCCACCCACTCCCAGCCCCATCCAGAACTCCACACACATCTCCTCTGAAAGTGGAGCATTGGGTTGGGAATCAGCCCCTGGCGTTTACCTGCTCAGAAACACCCCCTGTGTGTTTAAAATGCATGTTAAGTGCACAGCCTTAGTGAGATTTAATAAAAGAGCCCCTTAATTCTAGTTACAATGGGAATCAACAAGATGTACTGTATTAATCAAATAGTCAATGGTCAGAGGGTCACAACAATATAGTGAAAAATAACATATAAAATATTAAAAATAGGGTGAATGCACTTCCTATGGAGGTGGTAGTAAGTGCATCTGCACTAATCCAATGCCTTGCAGTTAGCAAGACTTAAGTAAACTGAACCTCCACGTTATAATCTCAACAAGAGGAGCAATATATCACTACTGAAAAAAAACAAAACAAGTTCTCAAAATAACAGAGCTTTAATCTCTTAAGGAGGAGCGCCATCGGGCGCATAGCAGACCCCGCCGACCTCCCGAGCCCGCCGCAGACGCCTGAGCTCTCCCAGGAGGGATCGAACAGCACCGAGCCTACTGCAGCCTCCAGCCGCGTGCTCTGTCCAATTGGGGCAGAGCACAGGAGTTTAAAAGGAGGAGCGCCATCGGGCGCATAGCAGACCCCGCTGACCTCCCGAGCCCGCTGCAGACGCCTGAGCTCTCCCAGGAGAGATCGAGCAGCACCGAGCCCGCCGCAGCCGCCAGCCATGTGCTCTGTCCAATTGGGGCAGAGCACAGGAGTTTAAAAGGAGGAGCGCCATCGGGCGTGCCTGCGCCTGGCGGGCCCGCGTCTGAAGGCCTCGCCAGAGGGCTCTTTGGCGTGGCCCTTAGGCGGTGGCCACGCTCCATCCAGGAACTACCGGAACAAACCCGAAGGGAAGCTACAAGCCAGGACACAAACGCAAGTAATATAAATTCTCCAGGACCAAGCAGGAAGTCAGTCCTCACATATGGGTGACGTCGGCACCGACGGAGCCCTCGCGGAGCAATTTCCCCAGCTTTCAAAGAAAGCCTTTGGGAATTGCAGCGCGCATGCGCGGTCCCCTTCCCGCCCAAGGGTGCCATCTTGCTCAGTCTTCTTTTTTTCCGCGGAGCCCTACAGACGCTGTTTGTGATCACCGCTGAAAAAGTTGATTTTCTCTCTTATTATTTATTCTTTTTCGGTTCGACGCCGGATCCTTTTTCCCGCCCGGACCCGCTACGCCGGTATCGGGTCCGTTTCTTTATTTTTCGGTTTTTTGTCCTTCGTGACAAGTGTTCGCGCCATTTTTTTCCTTTTCACTGGCAGCCCTGTCTTTTGACCTCGCAGGGGCCCTTTTTCCCTCGATGGCTGCCAGCGGGTTTAAGAAGTGTGATCGCTGTAAGAAACTCATGTCTCTTACCGACACACACGACTGCTGCCTCCGCTGCCTCGGACCCGATCATGACCCGATGATCTGTGGTCCGTGTGGCAAGATGTCCTCAAAAGCGTTGAGGAGTCGGCAGCATCAACGAGAACGAATCTTCTCTGAGTCCGCGTCCGGCCGGGCCCGGACCTCGTCAGAGGCTTCGACGTCCCGGGACTCCGGTCCTGAGCATCGTCGGAGTTCCTCTGAGCAGGGGTCTCCTACCCGGGAACATCATAAGAAGAAAAAACCCGCGAGGGCGGCGTCGGCGGACGCTCCTGGTTCCTCGAGGGCCAGGTCGCATAGCCCCGACAGCCGTCCCGGGTCCTCGGAGTCGGAGAGGCCTTCGAAACATCCTCATCTCGAAATGGAGTCGCCTGGACACGTGAGTACTGTGGTCCTCGTGGAATCGCCTCTGAAGGAGCTGACGTCGGGCCCGACGCCGTCGGGGCCCGAGTCAGGGGCTGCTGGGTCTCCTGAGCTTGGACTCAGGTTGTCGGCCTTGGAGAGCAGTTTGGCTGCCTTCATGGACCAGCAGCGGGCATTGATCGCTGGCCTTGCCAATGCATCTGCCCCGGCCACCGGGACGTCGACGTCCAAGTCGACCCCGGAGACCGAGCCGATCCTCGAGTCCATCCGAGCTCGAGTCGATCCTCGGTCGCGGTCTCTCTCGGCCTCCCGTTCGGGACCGAGGTCATCGATGCCGACTCCTTCGGCGTCGGAGCAGAGGGCATCGGTGCCCGCCCGACCGGAGCCACTCGAATCCTCCTCCGCGGAGTCCGACTGGGAATCGGAGGACGAAGAGTCCCCTGGTAGTTTTCGGACTCGGTGTGTCCCATCGGACTCGCCCGAGTCCGAACCTCGGAGACGGTCCCCCCCGGAGGACACCCGGTTCTCGGACTTCGTGCGGGATATGGCCAAGGCCTTGGCATTCCCCGCAGATCCCGAGGAGGAGCCTCGAGCCGAGGAGCTCGATGCCCTCCAGTATGATTCTCCCCCGAAGGAGGCCTTTACTGTACCGGTTCCTCCGATGCTGGAACGACTTCTCTTCCGCATGTGGGAGAACCCGGCGTCGGCGCCGGTGTTAAGCAAGCGGGTCGATTCCATTTATCGAGTCCGCAAGAGCCCCGGCTTCCAGAAGGCACAACTACCGCACCATTCCATGGTGGTGGAATCGGCCATGCATAGACTCAAGAGTCAAAAAATGCACTCCTCGGTGCCTCCCGGCAGGGAGGCCCGGAGCCTGGATGCCCTCAGTCGAAAGTGTTTCCAGGGCTCTATGCTTGCTTGTCGAGTCCAGACCTACCAGCTCTATATGGGCATGTATCTCCGAGATCTGGCAAAGGAAATTGCCGGGTTCTCGGCTGGTCTCTCCGAAGAACCTTTGCAGAGGTTCCAAGCCTTGTCCACTGGGATTCGAGAGTGCTCGAAGTTTATCTCTCGTGCAGCCTACGATGGCTTCGAAGCCTCGGCTCGAGTAGGCGGAGCTGGCATCGGTGCCCGCCGACAGGCTTGGCTTCAGTCATCCGACCTCGAGCCATGGGTCCAGGACAAGTTGGTCGATGTCCCCTGCAGAGGTCAAAACCTCTTTGGCAAACCCATGGCTGAAAATGCTGCAAAAATCGAGACCGAGACTCTGACCAGAACTAGGCTGTCCAGAAAAACCTCTGCCCCTTCTCAGAAGAAGGGCTCGGGGAAAAAGCCCTTTTACCCGAGGAAGGCGGCTGCCTATAAATACTACCCTCAGTATCAGGCCTCAGCAGCTCCCCAAAAGGGTCAGCAGGCCAAGGGACGGGGTAATGGGTCCCGTAGGCAGCAGGCCCCCAAGCCCACTACACCGGCCCCTGCTCAGCAGGGTGGGGGTTTTTGACTCCATCAGCATAGCCTCTTCCCCTCAGCTGGTTTCTCTCAGCACAGGAGGCCGGCTGGTCCACTTTGCCCACAGGTGGTCAGCCATCACATCAGATACCTGGGTACTTCATATAGTTCAGAAAGGCTATCTTCTACACTTTCACCAGGTACCTCCCTCCTACTTTCCAGGGGAGCCTCCAAGACTCCCTCTGCACAGGGACTTACTCCTTCAGGAGTTGGCAAGTCTTCTTCAGGAACAGGCTGTGGAACCGGTGCCCCACCACCTGAGAGGTCACGGCTTTTATTCCAGGTACTTTCTGATACCAAAAAGAACAGGAGGCCTCAGACCCATCCTGGACTTGCGAAACCTCAACAAGTTCCTGGCAAGGGAAAAATTTAAGATGCTTTCCCTTGGAATCCTGCTGCCCTACCTCCAGCAGGGAGACTGGCTATGCTCCTTAGATCTAAAGGATGCCTATACTCATATCCTTATTCATCCAGACCACAGACAATATCTCAGATTTGTTGTGGGAGGAAATCATTACCAGTACAGGGTCCTGCCCTTTGGCCTATCCTCCGCCCCACGGGTTTTCACCAAATGCCTGGCAGTGGTGGCGGCCTATCTCAGACTTCAAGGCCTTTTTGTGTTTCCATACCTGGACGACTGGCTCATCCGGGCCCAGTCTTCCCAAGAGGCCACTCAAGCCACTCATCACACTGTGTCTCTGCTCCAGCACTTGGGTTTTGTCATAAACTTCGCAAAGTCCACTTTGCTCCCCTCTCAAGATCTCGAATTCATCGGCGCAAGGTTAAGCACACTTCAGGCGTGGGCCTTCCTGCCTCTGGACAGGGCCCACAGGCTAATGAATCTCGCCAGCCACTTTCGCAGCAATTCCCTGGTCTCTGCCAGGCAATTTCTGAGACTGCTCGGCCATATTGGTTCCACGGTCCATGTGACCCCCAATGCCCGCCTGAACATGCGACCTGCCCAGTGGTGCCTTCGCACTCAATGGCATCAGGCCACGGGGAGCCTGACGGACTCAGTACAAGTCTCGGACCTGCTGGTCTCTTCTCTGCGGTGGTGGCTTCATCTGCCAAACCTAGTACTGGGAGTGGATTTTCAATCTCCTCCTCCTTCTCAGGTACTAACAACCGATGCTTCTCTCCTGGGATGGGGAGCACATTGCCAAGGGACATGTACTCAAGGCCTCTGGACTCCTTGGGAGTCTGCACAGCAGATAAACTTCCTGGAGCTCAGAGCCATCCGCCTAGCTCTGAGAGCCTTCTCCCACCTCACTTCTCACCAGTCTGTACTGGTCCAGACGGACAATCAAGTAGCAATGTTCTACGTGAACAAACAAGGAGGCACAGGCTCCTTCCTTCTCTGTCAGGAGGCACGACGGCTGTGCTCTTGGGCAGTCGGCCACGGCATACTCCTCAAAGCGGTCTATCTCCCAGGTCAAGAAAATTGCCTGGCAGACAAACTAAGCAGGATCCTCCAACCACACGAGTGGAGATTGGATCCATTAGTGGTTCAGCAGATCTTTCTCAAGTGGGGACTCCCCACCTTGGATCTGTTTGCCAGTCCTCTGAACCGGCAACTATACAGATTCTGCTCTCGACAACCTCATCCTCTTAGAGTAGCGCCGGATGCTTTTCTGATTCCATGGTCCACAGGCCTCTTGTATGCCTTTCCTCCCATGCCGCTGGTGTCTCGGACGCTCTTCAAAGTTCTCCGAGACAAAGCCTCGCTGATCCTAGTGGCTCCCCGATGGCCGAGGCAACCTTGGTTCCCGCTTCTAATGCAGCTGGCGGTGGACACTCCTCTTCCTTTGGGGTTTCAACCCGATCTCCTGACACAAGACCACGGGTCTCTCCTACACCCCAACCTCCGGTCCCTTCATCTGATGGCCTGGCTGCTGAAAGGGTAGTCCTTGCTCCCCTCCTGCTGCCTCGGGAGGTGGAAGAGGTCGTCTTGGCCTCCAGGCGGCCCTCCACCCGGAGGTCCTACGCTCTTAAGTGGCGTCGCTTCTCCGTGTGGTGTGCTCAGCAGTCTGAGAATCCCTTCTCCTGCTTGGTGGCAGTAGTCTTGCAATATCTGCTTTACCTCTCCAATCTGGGCCTTAAGTCCAACTCTGTCAGAGTCCACCTAAGTGCTATCTCCAGGAATAAGCAGGAATAAGTCCTCACATATGGGTACGTCGGTACCGACGGAGCCTGCGCGGGAAAGCTCCCCAGCCTTTCAGATGAAAGGCTTTTGGGGCCTCCCACTGCACATGCGCGCTGCCTTCCCGCCTTCCTGACCAGCTCTCCTCAGTTTCTCTTTTTCCGCGGAGCCAGCAGGTTGTGTTCCTGTCACCGCTGAAGAAATTGTGAAATTTGTTGTTTTTCTTTAGACCGCGTACCTGCCTTCCCCATACCGAAACCGGTATCGCCGGTCTCTCTTTCTTTCTTTTAAAAAAAAAAAAGACTTTTTTATTTTCTTCAGCACAGCTTGGTACCTGTTGTTAGGCCTTAAGGCCTACACAAATTCTCCTCATGGAGAAGCCAGTCCCTGGTTTTAAAAAATGTACCAAATGCAGTGCTGTCATTTCTGTCACAGACACCCATGAATGGTGTTTCAAATGTTTGGGACCTGACCACTCCATACCGGACTGCCCATCCTGCACCCAGATGTCTAAACGTGGGTTGCAGAACCGGGCCAACAAGCTCCATGTGCTGTTTCCTTCCGAAGCATCACAGTCATCCAGGTCTTCATCTCCGGATGGATCTCAGGTAACCAAAACTTCTGTGGGCAAATCCTCTAAAAGCAAATCTCTTTCTAAAGATCGAGAGGCTCTCAATTTTGAGTTCGAGGATTCTGCCCAGGCCAAAAAACCCCGGCGGGAGGTTCCGGCCTCCAAAGCAATCATGGGGTCACAGGTTGACATCGATGGCACGGCCTCGACCGATCACCTGTTGGACTGCTCTGGGGTACCGGCCCATACCGGTACCGACATCCAGGCAGTAGTGGCGTCTATGGGCAGTACTGTCCAGACTATGCAGCAGGCCGTTCTGGCATTCATTAAGGCTGCGACGCCCTCGGTACCGATTTCATCGGTACCGACCCCGGTTCCGGTATCCACACCGGAACCGAGACCATCGACTTCCAAACGTCGATCGGTTCCGCATGCCGGATTCAGGCTTTCGCCTGGTACCGATCCCATGCCCGGTACGCCCGATGTCATACCGATCGGTATGCGTATCGTACATTGGCAGTACAGAGGGAAGACTCAGATTCTTCTGATGAATTCAATTCCTCTGATGACTCTGCTGAGCTTACTCTTCCTGAGGAGTCCTCTTCTCCAAAGAGGAGGATGTCTCCTCCAGAGGATTTATCCTTTCAGGATTTCATTGTTGATGTAGCTAAAGCACTTTCTATTGCTACATCTTCAGAAAAAGAACCCAGATCAAAAAAATTGGACATTTTAGGATACTCTAAAGCTCCTAAAGAGGCAGTCACTCTGCCTGTCCATGAAATCCTTCAAGAACACTTGATGGATTTGTGGGAGACTCCTTTAACACTGTCTCCCCATTCCCGTAGGTTGGACACCATGTATCGGGTCCCTCCTTCGCCTGGGTTCCAGAAAACTCAGCTGCCTCACCACTCTATTGTGGTGAAGTCTGCCATGAAGAAAATAAAGAGTCCTAAAAGGCATTCTTCTACCCCTCCAGGGCGAGAATGTAAGACCTTAGACTCTTTTGGAAGAAAGATGTTCCAGGCTAGTATGCTTATAGCCAGGATCAATTCTTATAGCCTTTATATGGGCATGTTTCTTGGACAACTTGCCCTAAAAATACAGAATTTTGCCCCCTTTATCCCTGATGATCAAAGGGCGGACTTCTTTTCTATGGTGACACAACTTTCAGAGGTCTCCAAGTTCTCCAACAGGGCAGCCTTCGATTCCTTTGAGGTTGCAGGCAGAGCTTCGGGAATTGCTATTGCAGCCCGACGTCTCGCTTGGCTTCAGGCTTCTGATCTAGAACCCTGGGTTGTAGATGGCCTCAGGAATCTGCCCTGTACCGGTGAGAACTTATTTGGGGAAGACTGGCAGATTAAAGCTGCTCAAATGGATGCAGAAAATGCCACTCTAGATAGACTTTCCAAGTCTACTTCTACCCCTGCCAAAAAGAAGTCTTTTAAAAGGCCTTACTATAAGAAGACCAGATTTCCCACAAATACTGGCCAGCAATCTGCTCAGCCTCGCTTTGCGGCTAAGCGTCAACCATCTAAACAGGTAAAGTCAAAGCCTGCAGTGTCTGCTACACCCCAGCAGGCTCAACCCCCTCAGGGGTTTTGACTTGCCTCTAGAGAACTTGCCGTTCCTGGCTCTAGAACAACCAGAGCCCCTCACCATTCCTGGAAGGCTAGCTCATTTCGCTCCCAGATGGGAACAAATCACATCAGAGCAATGGACCCTCTCTATTATCAGGGAGGGCTACAAACTTCATTTCTCCAGCCTTCCTCCCCATACCATGGTGAGGCAATTCAGTTCTCCCCCATCTCTTCTGACCCTGTTGGGTCAGGAAGTCTCTTCTCTCCTTGCCCAAGGGGCAATAGAGGAGGTTCCTCCTCCACAACAGGGGTTAGGTTTCTACTCCCCTTACTTTCTCATAACAAAGAAGACAGGGGGCTTCAGACCTATCCTAGATCTGAGAGAATTGAACAGGTTTCTATTCAAGGAGAAATTCAAAATGCTCTCTCTGGGCCTTCTCCTTCCATACCTTCAGAGTCAGGATTGGCTTTGTTCTCTAGATCTCAAGGATGCGTACACTCATATACTCATCCATCCATCCCACAGAAAATATCTAAGATTTCTGTTCCAGGGAAAACATTTCCAGTACAGAGTACTACCCTTCGGTCTGGCCTCTGCTCCAAGAGTCTTCACAAAATGCATGGCAGTCGTAGCCGCATTTCTCAGAGGCATGGGAATCTTTGTCTTCCCATATCTGGACGACTGGCTCATCCGAGCTCCATCTCAGTCAGAAGCCCAGATTTCTCTGGACCGCACAAGGCGTATTCTTCAATATCTGGGACTTGTGGTAAACATTCCCAAATCCCAACTCATCCCTACTCAGTCTCTGGAATTCATAGGGGCCCAATTGGACTCCACCACTGCAAGGGCCTACCTCCCTCTGGTCCGAGGCCAAAGGCTAATAAGCTTGGCCTCCCAGGCTCAATCCAGAAGTCACTTGTCAGCCAGAGAAATGCTGCAACTTCTGGGCCACATGGCCTCCACGGTACACGTGGTGCCCTACGCTCGTCTTCAAATGAGAGCAGCTCAATGGACCTTGGCCACCCAGTGGTCTCAAGCATCAGGACTGCTCTCAGACCAAATACTCACCTCAAAACGACTGTTTTGGTCTCTCCAGTGGTGGACGTCCTCCAAAAATCTGTTGTTGGGGATCCCCTTCCAACCTTCGTTGCCCCAAGCAACCCTCACAACAGATGCCTCCCAAACAGGGTGGGGAGCTTATCTCCAGCACCTCTCCACTCAGGGCACATGGTCTCCTCAGGAGACCACCCTTCACATCAACCTTCTGGAACTGCGAGCAATCTTCCTTGCCCTCACAGTCTTCCACACCCTCCTTGTCAACCTGACTGTCCTAGTCCAAACAGACAATCAGGTAGCCATGTTCTATGTCAACAAACAAGGAGGGACGGGCTCTCTGTCGCTTTGCAACGAAGCTCTCAGATTATGGGCCTTCGCCAGAGAGCACCAAATTCATCTTCTGGCAGTATATCTTCCAGGAGTTCAAAACTCTCGGGCAGACAGACTCAGCCGAGTTCTGCTCCCACACGAATGGTCCCTACATATGGACCAGATACGCAGAATCTTTCAGGAATGGGGGACCCCGGACATAGACCTCTTTGCAAGTCCGTGGAATGCCAAACTTCCCCGGTTCTGTTCCAGGACTCCGTGTCAGGGAGTTCAGGCCAACGATGCCTTTCTCCTACATTGGGGTCAGGAATTCCTGTACGCTTTTCCACCCATTCCTTTGATTCCCAAGACTCTGTTCAAACTTCAGAGGGATCACGGATCCATGATCCTCATTGCTCCACGCTGGCCACGCCAAGTGTGGTTCCCTCTCCTTCTACAGCTCTCCCAGGGCTCCTCCCTGGACCTGGGAGCTGCACCAGACCTTCTGTCTCAGGAGCAGGGGACCTTGTGGCATCCAAACCCCAAGTCCCTACATCTCCGAGCTTGGTTACTGAAGGCTTAAGCCTTCATGAGTTTAATCTTTCCCAACCAGTGAAAGATATCCTTCATGCCTCTAGGAAACCCTCTACTAGGCGTTCCTATGCTTTCAAATGGAAACGTTTTTCCATTTGGTGTGCGCAACAGGGTCTTGACCCTCTTGCGCTTCCTTTGAATTCTCTACTAGACTATCTCCTGCATCTTTCCAATGCAGGCCTCAAGACGAATTCAGTACGAGTCCATTTAAGTGCTATTGCAGCATCCTTAAAACCTATAAATGGACAACCTGTCTCCTCTCATCCTCTTATTGCAAGATTCATGAGAGGCTTGACCCTCACTAAGCCTCCCATCCGACCTCCTCCGGTAGCATGGGACTTGAATCTAGTTCTGGGTCAACTTATGAAGCCACCTTTTGAACCGTTGGTATCTACCTCCCTGAAATTTCTTTCCTGGAAGGTTCTTTTCCTTATTGCAGTCACTTCGGCTCGCCGCATCAGTGAACTGCAGGCTTCGGTGGCTAATCCACCTTATACCAGATTTCATCATGATAAGGTGGTCCTTAGGACGAATCCCCACTTTATGCCTAAAGTGGTCTCGCCTTTTCATCTTAATCAAGAGGTATATCTACCTGTTTTTTTCCTGGCTCCTCATGCATCCAGTGCAGAGAGGAACCTTTATACTCTTGACTGTAAAAGAGCTCTCGCCTTTTACCTCAACAGGACTCAGCCACATCGAAAGTCTTCCCAACTTTTTGTGGCTTTTGATCCTTCTCATTTGGGACTTCCAGTCACCAAACGTACACTTTCCAATTGGATTGCTCAGTGTATTTCTTTTGCTTACCAGAGTAAGAACATTTCTCTGGAAGGCCATGTCACAGCTCACAATGTGAGAGCCATGGCTACTTCTATGGCTCATCTTCACTCTGTGTCCATAGATCAGATCTGTCGAGCAGCCACTTGGGCCTCGGTTCATACCTTCACAGCCCATTACTGCTTGGACAAGGACTCCCGCCGGGATGCCTTGTTTGGTCAGGCTGTCCTCAAACACCTGTTCCATACTTAAACAACTCCTGCCCACCTTCCCTGGATGGATGCCTGAGATCCATACGAAGATGGTTTACCCTTGGAGGGGGATCTCCCAGGCATCTTAGCTAGGGAGTCCCCATATGTGAGGACTTATTCCTGCTTGTTCCTGGAGATAGCACAGTTACTTACCTGTAACAGGTGATCTCTGGGAACAGCAGGAATTAGTCCTCACAACCCACCCACCTCCCCTAGGAGTTGTATCTCTATCTATCTATCTTCCTTTCCTCTCTCTATTGTCTCAGCTATAAACTCGAAACTGAGGAGAGCTGGTCAGGAAGGCGGGAAGGCAGCGCGCATGTGCAGTGGGAGGCCCCAAAAGCCTTTCATCTGAAAGGCTGGGGAGCTTTCCCGCGCAGGCTCCGTCGGTACCGACGTACCCATATGTGAGGACTAATTCCTGCTGTTCCCAGAGATCACCTGTTACAGGTAAGTAACTGTGCTCTCTCTGCACATCACGCACCGGTAGATGGCAGGCCTCTGTCCAACCACCCTTTGGTGGCTCGTTTTCTCCGAGGCCTCCTTCTGCTTAAGCCTCCTTTGCGTCCACCAGCCCCTGAATGGGATCTGAATGTGGTCGTGCAGCGGATTACCTGTCCGCCCTTTGAACCTATGGCTACCTGCCCTCTTCGTTTTCTTTCTTGGAAAACCTTGTTCTTGGTAGCGCTTACCTCTGCTAGGCGTGTTAGTGAACTGCAGGCCCTAGTGTCTGATCCTCCTTACACTAGGTTCTACAGGAATAGGGTGGTCTTACGGACTCACCCTAAGTTTCTTCCAAAAGTGGTTTCTCCTTTTCATCTCAACCAGGAGGTGGTTCTTCCGACCTTCTTTCCCAGGCCGCACTCCAGCCGGGCTGAAATGGTCCTGCATACCCTGGACTGTAGGAGGGCCTTGTCCTTCTACCTTGACCATACGCGGGAGCATAGGAGGGCTGTTCAGCTCTTCGTTTCTTTTGACCCCAATAACTTGGGGCTACCTGTCTTCAAACGTACCTTGTCCATCTGGGCAGCTGACTGTATCGCCTGGGCTTATGGGGCAGCCGGCCTCTCGTTGGAGGGTCGAGTCACGGCTCATCATGTTAGGGTGAAGGCTGCGTCAGTGGCACACCTCCGCTCTGTTCCGTTGGCAGACATCTGCCGGGCCGCTACTTGGTCTTCAAGCCAGACTTTTGCGGCACATTACTGCCTGGAGAGGGAGTCCCGCAGGGACAGTGCTTTCGGTCAGGCAGTCCTCCATAATCTCTTTGAGGTTTAGGCAACTCCTACCCTCCGGCCCTGGTGTTGGGCTACCGGTCGGGGGCGTTTTCAGAGAAGATTCCTTCCTTCTATACTGCTGAGCTAGAGGGAGCTCATTTTTGTGCTTGAGGTCTCCGGTAGCCTTAAGCTTGGGAGTCCCATATGTGAGGACTGACTTCCTGCTTGGTCCTGGAGAAAGAGTAGTTACTCACCTGTAACAGGTGTTCTCCAGGAGCAGCAGGAATCAGTCCTCACAACCCTCTCTCCTCCCCTTGGAGTTGCAGTCCTATCATTTCGTTTTTGCTAATTTTTTTGCTGTCTTTTAGCTATGTCATCAGACTGAGCAAGATGGCACCCTTGGGCGGGAAGGGGACCGCGCATGCGCGCTGCAATTCCCAAAGGCTTTCTTTGAAAGCTGGGGAAATTGCTCCGCGAGGGCTCCGTCGGCGCCGACGTCACCCATATGTGAGGACTGATTCCTGCTGCTCCTGGAGAACACCTGTTACAGGTGAGTAACTACTCTTTCCCCTTATCCTGCTACCTGTGATTTCCTACGTTGCAATGTGTATTGCCACTATATAATACATACACACAATGAACATACTGCATGATACCCATGCTGGTAATATCTGTTCCATAGCTTGTGGGTCGCATGTCACACCTACTTGCCTGTAGGCTTAAGAGCACCAAGGTCCATCTATCAGGGTAACTACCCGGTACAGGCCATCCGTGCCACACGCCCATTCACGACTGGACTGATTGTACTGCCATATTACCTGTATTCCCTGTATAATTGTATCTTGGCATTGCCTGTATAGCTGCATCCCTGTATTACCTGGATTACCCGTATTGCTTTATCTCAGCATTGCCCGAATTGCCTGTTTTGCTGTTGCTCGGTATTGCCGTATTGCCATATCACTGCCCGCCTATCAACAACTGGCATTGCCCAGCCCTCTAGCACACACGTAAGTTATCGCAGCCAAGGTATTGACCACAATAATTTGGGGGCAGGGACACAAAATGGCCCTTTCAAGCATTTCCATAATGGTCCTATATCTCCTCACAGGATGGCTAGGGAATGTCGTTGCGTTTTCCCCAAACCATAATCAAATACCTATTCTTCAAAGCCACAGGAGAGGAGGTGGTTAAGTACGCCCCACCGCTTATCGGAAGGCGATACTCACCCTCGCCACCCCCACCTACTACATATAGCACTACAACATAATGAGAAAGAAAGAAAAGAAAAGTCCACCCACCCGCAAAATTTAAAATGTGCCCTCATAAACGCACGATCAATACGCAAGAAATGGCCAGTCATACCAGACATGATTTCCCACCACAGCCTTGACATACTGCTGATAACTGAGACATGGCTATCAAATGATGATAATGTCCTCCTCAATCAGCTACTTCCTAGCGGCTTTTCAATACACACATGTCACAGAAGTGGTAAGCGAGGGGGAGGAGTGCTCGCTATAACCAGAACAGACCTCCTTTTTCACCTGAGCAATGCAGCCAACGCAGCATACATAGACTCAATCACCATTACCAACAAACACTGCTCCATCAACCTGGTATACAGGGCCCCATCTACGGACACTGATTCCCTCGCAACAATAATTGACCTCGCATCCAACTCTCAATACCCAAACACACCAAGTTGGGTTCTAGGTGATTTCAATTTACCATCCGTGCAAGATGCGCAGGTCTCAGCATTCCTTGATGCTTTTGAAGAATTAGGATACCTACAACTGGTCAATGAACCCACCCATGCAAAAGGGGAGATATTAGACCTCGTTTTTGCCCCTCAAACTACCATCAACGAAATAAACACCACTATACTCTCCACTACTGCAGTCCCCTGGTCTGACCACATGCTAATTATTTTCCAAATACTCATGCCCAGCAAAATCCAGAGGAACGCCAATAGACGCAGCAGCACCGCCAAAACAGCACCACGTAAGTTTCAAGCCTTCGACAGAGACAGGATCTTAGACCGAACCCGCTCACTCCTTGTCTCGACGTCTCTCGATCCTGAAGAGCTGATAACCGCCTGGAACGAAAACTTCAGTTCTATTGCACTGCAGCCCCCGTCAGACAAGCCACCCAGGAAAAGAGCCTCTGCAACATGGTACTCCACCGAGCTTAGATCCTCCCTCTCCCTCTTAAGAAAGCGGGAAAGACGTTGGTGCAGAATGCACTCCACTGATGACTTAAGGGCATACAACATGCAACTGGCTAAACACCGCCAAGCAATATCGGAGAGCATGAAAAGATTCCACACGGACACACTAAAGCGATCTCTAAACAAGCCACACGACCTGTTCACCCTGGTAAATAGCCTAGCAAAAGAACCAGCACCAGAGAATTCAAGTCAGATCCACCCACAAGACTTCGCTAACTACCTACAAGCAAAGTTGTACCAGACCAATAAGCCCCCTGCACCCACCATGGCACCGGAGAGGAGATCGTCAGCTCCCTTGTCCACTTTCTCCAAGCCATCCAAGAAACACATTGAAGACACAATTTCTGGAATCAACACAGCCACCGCACAAACTGACCCTTGCCCAGTGTCCTGGATAAAAGAGTTACGATCGACTGTCAGCCCTTTTATAGCTAAGCTAATGGACTGCTCCTTCACGACAGGCACATTTCCCCAATCCCTTAAACGTACGTCCATCAGGCCGCTCCTAAAGAATAGCAAGCTTGACCCCAAGAAGTCGGAATCACACAGACCGATATCAAGCATACCACTTTTGGCTAAAATCATTGAAAAAGATGTCCAAAGACAAATCCAAGAACACATTGATGCTTCTGCCCCGCTTGATTCATGTTAACATGGCTTCAGAGTTGCGCATGGGGTGGAAACACTCCTCACCACCCTCTTTAGTACCATAATAGAGGGAATTGACAACATACGGCAAGAATATGTGCTCATCTTCTTGGACATAGCGGCCGTTTTCGATTCAGTCTGCCATGAACTCCTCCTACAGCACCTTAAGGAAAAGGGGATATGCGACTCAGCACTTGAATGGTGCAAGTCGTATCTCTCGGATAGATGGCAACACGTAAGATCAGGGGAAACATCATCTGAACCTTTCCACCAGAGTCAAGAGGTCCTGCAAGGATCCTCGCTCTCTGCCCTGATGTTTAACATATACATGCAACCTATCTGCGATACCATCCGGTCCTTCAGTGTGAAGTGTCTGTTATACACCGATGACATTCTCCTGTATATGCCATTCTCAACTGAGAGCCCCGACCTTTCCCCACTGACTGACTGTTTTAACGCAGTATCCAGCTGGCTTCAATCTCAAAATCTGCGAATACAACATAAGAAAACGGAAGTACTATTCATCACAAGGAATCCTAAATTCATCACACCACCCTGCATAAAAGTCTTGAATGCAGAACTTCTTACCAAACCCTCGATCAGATACCTGGGAGTCACCCTAGACCAGTAACTAGACATGAAGACACATATAAGCAATATAGCAAAAACAGTATACCATAAAATCCGGTCACTCAGACACCTACGCTCCCTTCTGGAACCGGAAGACTTCCGGACAGGGTATCAAGCATTGATCATATCACATTTCGACTATGCAAATGCCATATTCCATGGATTCCCTCAATCCACTCTGCACCCGTTACAGCTTGCAATGAACTCAGCAGCAAGAGTTCTCCATGGGGCATCCAGGTGTGAACACATGACACCTATCCTGAAACAGCTCCATTGGCTCCCCATAAAAGGTAGAATCACTTTCAAAACCTTGATACTAACCTTCAAAGTCATAAATGGGCTCTCCCCATCATCCCTAACAGAACTCGTACAGATAACCCCCCCCCCCCAACAGATCTAGACGATCTCCTGAGGTCAACAAACTAGTAGTCCCAAAAGCAACGAGCAAGAGCAGCCAAGCAACAGTGAACAGGGCTTTCAAGTTCTGTGCACCGAAATGCTGGAACACCCTCCCACCCTGCATCCGGGCAATTACCAACCTAACCCAGTTTAGGAAGGCCTTGAAACATTACCTCTTCAACCTGCATTATCCTGATGATAGCACCACAAGTGCCTACTCATCTAGCTAACCTAGTTAAAACAAAAGGCTCATCTAGTTCGAATAATACAGATGTAAATAGTTACCCAAGTTTCAATCCAAGTTCGTGTACCTGTTAATTGTAAACACAGATCAACCAGTTTGAAATGTGTAAAAATGTTCCATGTAAACCGCACTGATGGGAAATAGCGTGGTATATAAGAGAATGTAAATAAATAAATAAATAAATAATCGGCCAGCATTGACCTGCCAGCATAACAGCCCCTAGAAGCTTGTACTGAAATGCTCTCATATCATCTTTGAACTTGTCGGGCAAACAGCCATAGTAGTGAACATAACAAAATGTTATACAAACATACATATTATAATGTTATACAAAATAATCCCTTTTTTTAAAAAAATGAAGTTGGTGACATATTTATGAAGGAGCGTCTCTGCATGTTGTAAGTCAGTCTGGTAATGTTTCCCCTGATGCAGATAAGTGTATTTATACTTATCGAAACGCAATATTGTGTTGGGATTGTTTTGCATAACATTATAATATGTATGTTTGTAAAACATTTTGTTATGTTCATTACTATGGCTGTTTATTTCCGATAGGCTTTGATTGTTTTGCTCTTGTGAGTGACTTTGCCTTTTTGTATTTAATTTGTTAATATGGTTCTTCATGGCACATGGTCGGAGAGTTTTAGTTTTTCAGATGATCAAATGGCTAGGTTAATTCAAAGGTCTTCTTTACTGGAATATTCTAACTTCTCGGTTCCCTCAGAAGACAATTGGCGTGAGTTATATAACATACAGCGTCGGTTGATTAGAGTTGAGTTACACGGTGATTCGATGGCTCAATATGTCCGCCGACAGATAATCCCTCATGGATTACGTATCTTTAAGATCCCTAAATTGTTTAGTAGGAATTTTGATTTTCTGGATAAATGGGTTCAGATTTTAAACAAATGCAGTATTGATCTGATGCTGTTAATTATTGAGTTTACTCAAGATACTGAGAAAGAATTGGGTAAATCTATTTTGGATCTTAAGGGGAACTGTCAGAAGTCTAATGAGGCTAGTTTTGAAGTAAAGATTAGTGAATTTCAAAGCTTGATGGATCAGTTTCGGGCTTCGGTTAAACAATTTAAGATTAAGAAATTTAAACATAATGAAAATGATTTTTTATCTGACCAGATTTATCCTTGGTTGGGGTTCTTGGTCAACTACACAAAATATCCCCTCGAGCCAGTGCAGGCTCTCGAGTTCATCGGGGCGTGCCTCGATACTCGGCAGGCCATTGCCTTCTTGCCGGTGGATCGCTCCACCCGCCTCCGAGCTCTGGCGGCTCGCGTCCAAAGCGCCCACCAGTTCACCGCTCGGTCCATGCTACGTCTCCTGGGCCACATGGCCTCGACCATGCATGTGATTCCTCACTCCCGCCTGCACATGCGGATGGTTCAGTGGTGTCTCAGTACCCAATGGAGCCAGTCCCTCAGACACCTCAGGGACCCCGTCAAGGTTCTTCCTGACCTTCGTTTGTCCCTGAACTGGTGGCAAAACCCCCACAATCTCCTGCGGGGATTGCCCTTTCAGGCCCCACAGCACGATGTAGTGCTGACTACAGATGCTTCCCTGTTAGGGTGGGGAGCCCATTGCTGGTTTCTACACACAGGGGCAATGGTCACCCACAGAGGCTCAGCAGCAGATAAACCTGCTCGAACTCTGGGCCTTTCGGTGGGCCCCGAGGGCCTTCGGGGATCTCCTCAGCGGGAAGTCAGTTCTGGTACAGGCCGACAACCATGTAACGATGTTCTACATCAACAAGGAGGGGGGCATGGGGTCGTGCTCCCTCTGCAGGGAGGCGGTCCTCATCTGCTCTTCTGCTGCCCAACGGAGGATGTCCCTCAGAGGGACGTACCTTCTGGGTCAGGAGAATGGCCTGGCGGACAGGCTCAGCAGACTCCTTCGCCCCCACGAGTGGCGGCTGGATCCCAGAGTGGTCGGCTGGCTGTTTCTACGCTGGGGCACTCTAGCGATAGACCTCTTTGCCAGCCCCCAGAACACACAGCTCCCTCGCATTTGCGGCCTGGTACCGCACCCAGGCAGGGAAGGCCCCGATGCATTTCTCCTGGACTGGTCCTCCAGTCTTCTATATGCATTCCCTCCTTTCCCCCTCATTGTGAGGACTCTATTCAAGGCTCAACGGGACGGTGCATCATGGATTCTCGTGGCCTCAGCAGCCTTGGTTCCCGTTCCTGCTCCGGCTATCGACGGAGCCTCCGGTTCCCCTGGGCTCAGCCAGGGACTTGTTAATGCAAGAGGAGGGTTGGGTACTACACCCGAACCTAACCTCCCTATCCCTCATGGCCTGGCAGCTGAACGGGTCTCTCTAGACTCTCTGGCCCTTCCGGAGGAGGTCGAGGAAATTCTCCTTGTCTCAAGGAAGGGCTCCACTAGGCGGACTTACGCCTTTAAGTGGAAATGCTTCTCCATCTGGTGCTTGGAACACCAGATCGACCTCTTCTCATGCCCGGTTTGGTGGGTTCTCCAGTATCTCCTCTACCTCTCGAGGAAAGGGCTGAAGTCGAACTCTAATATTCATTTGAGCACCATATCGGCTAATCATCTCTCTATCGAGGGAAAATCTCTCTCAGGGCAGCCGCTAGTCTCCCGCTTCATGCGGGGCCTTCTGCTATCCAAGCCGCCCATCCTTTCCCCTCTGGCAGAATGGGACTTGAATGTGGTGCTCACGCAGCTCACCCATCCACCCTTCGAGCTGATGGTGACGTGTTTGCTCCGGCATTTGTCCTGGAAGGTGGATTTCCTGGTGGCGCTGACCTCGGCTCGCCGTGTCAGTGAACTTCAGGTGCTCATGGCAGGCGCCCCATACACCAGGATTTATCGGAAGAGGGTGGTCCTCCTGACCCATCCTAAATTCTTACCCAAGGTCATGTCGGCCTTTCATCTCAACCAAGAGATAGTGCTCCCGACCTTCCTCCCGAGCCCCCACGCTGATCAGGCTTCAGCGGCTCTCCACACCCTCGACTGCAAGCGGGCGCTCGCCTTCTACTTGCAGTGTACCCAGACTCACCACAAGTCTGACAGACTTTTCGTGACCTATAATCCCAATCATCAGGGGCAAGCAGTCATCACGTTCACCCATGCGAAGGCGGGCGTCCCTCTGGATCGTCGAGTCACTGCACACGGGGTTCAAGCCAAAGCGGCCTCGGTGGCCTCGCTGAACTCTGTGCCCATGAGGGACATCTTCCGGGCAGAAACTTGGTCTTCTATGAATACCTTCGCTGCCCACTACTGCCTGGAGAGGGAGTCCCGCTGGGACAGTGCCTTCGGCCAGGCTGTACTCCGTAATCTGTTCAGGGTATAAGAAACTACTGCTCTCTGACCCTTCTTCACAGCTACTGAGGGTTTCGCCCGAGGACCCGAGGACTCAGGCTCCTTCGGACTTCGGCTTCTGCTTACAACCTCGCAGAGGCATTTTTTGGTTACAGGTTCGGTAGCCTTTAGCTAAGGAGTCCCATAAGTGAGGACTGAGTTCCTGCTTGTTCCTGGAGAAAGCGTAGTTACTCACCTGTAACAGGTGTTCTCCAGGGATAGCAGGAATCAGTCCTCACTATCCTCCCGCCTCCCCTGATGAGTTGCTCTATTTTTGTCCTTCCCTTGCCATCTGCTTGGTAGGGATCGAGCTAAGGGACCTGACTGAGCAAGATGGCACCCTTGGGAGGGAAGAGGACCATGCATGTGTGGTAGCAATCCCAAAGGCTTTCTTTGAAAGCTGGGGAATTGCTCTGTGCGGCTCCGTCAGTGCCAATGTCACCAATAAGTGAGGACTGATTCATGCTGTCCCTGGAGAACACCTGTTACAGGTGAGTAACTATGTTATATAAAAATAATAATAATAAAATAATCCTATCTTTGCATGGAAAGTAATTAAGCTACTCAGAACTCCCCCTCTACTGTATTTGTTGAGATATAAAAAAAAAATTAAGTTTGTTTTGGAAGTGTCAGTGGTCTATCTAAGATGGCTGAGTGAGAAGTGCTTCGTTTCCTGCAATGCCTAAGTGGAAGGGTAAGGCGAGGGTTTCCCTGCAGTGCTCTCACCTGCCATTGCTGGTCCTATGGACCGATTTGTCAATGTAACTGAGGCGGTTCACTGAGAGCTTAGGGCCATTTTGGAGATGGAACGTCTGGAGGAGCCATATCCCTCCTTAGGCCCAGATACTAGCTTGTCTCCATATACATGGTCTCCACTGCTGCCCCCATGGTGATGACATGTCCTGGCTGGCTGGTGGTGTTGCTTCCACGTCCGATGTTGGCGGCGGGAGTGAACAAAGGCAGGGAGCCTTACCAGCGGCAACTGGCATGTCTGCCTTCGGTGAGTCCGAGGGCTTCCTGGGGGAGGACAGAGCGGCGAAGCATCCCCTTAACGGCACCCCTGCGCATGAGGGAGAGCTTTTAGCTCCTTTAGCTGTATCTTCGCCCTCTGGTTTCGTATTGATACGACCCCCAAAAATTCCTTTGGATAGCATTTGGGAGGCCATATCTGGTTTATCTGAAGTTATTTTCCTCCAAACTGCTGCTATTAATGACGGGTAACTGAGGTGGCTGGCAATGTGCAAAAATTTGCTTCTGTGACCAACACCTTAAAGGAGAGGGTTGAAACTACTGTTCAAAGTCTGCATGTGGTTTCTGCAACGACGGAGACTTTTGTGAACGATAATATAGCTTTACGAGAGATGATTGAGATTCTTGAGAATACTTCTAGGGTGTCAAACTTTTGTATATTGAACTTTCCAGTGATATCAGGGGTTACACCATTGGACTCATTTAAGAAGTATCTTATAGAAATTTTGAAGGTTGCGTCGGATTTGATGCCTCTGATTTCTAAGGTGTTTTGTCTGCCAAAAGGAAAGAAGGAGCCAGGGTCATCTTAAACAGGCGATATGGACATTTTGAATATTTCTGATTTATTATAGTCGCCTGGTGGTGGTACTATTAAGGTTTCAACATTGTTAGTTACATGTACGCTTGTCTGTGATCGGGACTGGTTACTGAAACTGTATTTTCAGAAGCGTTCTCTACTGTTTTATGGGGTGAAAGTTGTAATCTTCTGGAAAATGTAATCTTCTGGTAAATGTAATCTTCCGCCGCTGCTCTCCACTTTTAGCTATTCTCCGTTTGGTCCTGGGTTCATTTCACAGAGACAGTAGGGTAAGCAGCACAAATAAGACAACCAAAACTGGTGTGGCTTGGAAAAAGAGTTTTATATAGAAATAGGCTTATTACATAGGTACAGAACAGAGTTATATAGTGGTTGTTACAGAGCTGCTTCAGTGTGCATCAATGAATCTGTGTGTGTGTGTGCATGTGTGAAGTGTGAAGTGTGAGAGAGAACAGAGTATATGAAAGACTCTAATGTGTGTGCATGTATGTGTGAGAGAGATCAGAGAGAGAGAGAGGGGGGAGGGTTAAAGAGAAGTGGTTGTCAGAGCCTCCTGTCCTTCATGTCTGATGAATAGGGAGAGAGAGAGAAAGAGGAAGTATTTCTGTCCTTTATAGTGAATTTTCTCCAGCACCTCCCTTTGAGGTCTGCTATTGTTTCCAGCACCTCCCTTTGAGGTCTGCTATTCTTTGTCCTGCAGACTAATCTCATCAAGCAAACTAAGACCATCAAGTTCTCTCCTGATTGGCAAGGAGAGGGTGTGTCTTATAGACACATCAAGTAAACTACCCTCATTAAGTCTGGAGACTGACATCCTCAGGGGGTCCAAGCTGCTTGCACTCCAAGGTCTGGGAACAGCCATGACACCCATGCTAGGCATAATGTCATGCTGATGTATGCTGACAAAAGTATTTATGTTTCCCGATCTAAGAATATGCAGAAGCGGAGGAAACAATTTCTTATTTCTCCTCGCTTCAATCTGTTGAAAACTTGGCTGCGTGGCTAATCTTCCACCAGTGTCACAATGTAGCACAAGACCCTGCACTAAAAAATCAGTGTTATGTGGGCAGCTTATGTCTGGGCAATGCCTGGCAAAATGTGGATGTTCCTGCCTTGGCACCACTAGCACAAACTTTGAAAGCCTATGCTGCTGCTACTTGGCAGCAAGCAATTGCCACCAGCACAGTGGGTCGTGGTAATTGCTCCTCATGGTGGAAATACTGCAGCAAGCTGTGCTAAAGTTAGGGGGGTGGCTGTCCTCACCCCTCAGCATCTAGTGCAGTGCCCTGCGCTAGTAATGTGACCCAAACCCGCATTACTAGCGTGGGACTTAGTAAACTGGCCCTTAAGACTCCTAAAAACCAGAGACCCTGATATTCAATTGGGATGGCTATGCGCCGCCCTGGATATTCAATGCTGGGGTCATATGTGGCCCTGGCATTGAATATCCAGGGTCGCCGCACAGCCTTCACAGACGCAGAAACTAACCGGATAGCAGCGATATTGCACTGCTACCCAGTTAGCAACCTGCGGGTAAAACTAGGCCCACGACACACCCCGATGCTAAGCGGTTAGCATCGGGGCATAAAGCGGCGTTAGTTGGGTATATTCTGCAGCACTAATCATGTTAATGCCGTTGAATTTCCCATTCAGCGGCATTTACATGGTTTACAGGTCAATAAACCTTGGAAATGCCTTTAGAATATTGGGGCCTAGAAGTACTACTCCCTGGGGAAAAGAAATTGGATGCAGGCACACTGAGATCTTTGATAGGAAAAGTCAGACAATCCCTAAGGAAAGAACAGCTTACAAACGAATGGAGTGGTGCTGGTGACTCAGTTACCCAGGCAATAGAGGAGAGAGTGGGGCTGATGTGCGTCCCTGGGAATATAACCAATATCTTTATATCTTTGCAGCATCTTATGCCTAGTACAAACTTCCCGAGCTGGTATGTCAGACTCCGTCTCTGTTCCTATTCAAATCCAGGCTAAAAACGTACCTCTTCGAGGCTGCATTTGGATCCTAGTCCACTTCATTTTCTCTTTACCACTTATGTCTTTCCTTATGATTTCCCTAGACATATCCTAGTCCTCAGTTGTGTTGTCTGTCTTGACTAGACTGTGATCTCTGATAAGCAGAGACTGTCTTTTACATGTCTCTGTTCAGCACTACATATGCCTTGAAAGAGCCACCAAAATGGTAAAGGGGATGGAAGGATACTCCTATGAAGAAAGGCTAAAAAGGTTAGGGCTCTTTAACCTGGAAAAGAGACGGCTGAGGGGAGATATGATAGAAGTCTATAAATTAATGAACAGAATGGAACGGGTAAACGTAGATCGATTGTTTACTTTATCAGAATATAGAAAGACTAGGGGACATGCAATGAAGCTACAGGGTAAACTATTTAAGACTAATAAAAGAAAATATTTTTTCACTCAACGTGTAATCAAACTCTGGAATTTGTTACCGGAGGATGTAGTAAAGGCTGTTAGTGTAGCTGGGTTTAAAAAAGGTTTGGACAAGTTCCTGGAGGAAAGGTCCATAAACCATTATTAAGAAGGGACCCAGGATATCAATGCTTGACCCAGTACAAGCATTGTGGAACCTGTGTCTTTTGGGGAAACTGCTAGGTACTTGTGACCTGGATTGGCCACTGTTGGAAACAGGATACTGGGCTTGATGGACCTTGGTCTGACCCAGTATGGCATATCTTATGTTCTTATGTTAGGCTATACAAATTATTATTTTCCGGGAACAAGCAGGAAGTCAGTCCTCACATATGGGTGATGTTGACGCCGGCGGAGCCTGCGCGGAAACATCTCTGCAGATTTCAAAGAAAGCCTTTGGGAGATGCACTATGCATGTGTGGTCTCCTTCCCGCCCAAGGGTGCTATCTTGTGTCAGTCTTCTTTTTTCTGTGGAGCCCTCCTGACGTCTGTCCATTTTCCCCTGGAAAAAGTGTCTTTTATCTAGTTTTTATCTGGTACACATGCCGGTTCCTTTCCAGTCCCCGAGCCAGCTTGCCTTGGCATCACTCCTCGGGTTCGTCCCCTTTTTCTTTTGTTTTTCTTGAGATGTTCCTCGACCGTTTTTTGACCGCAGGCCTCGGACCCATGCCAGGTGGCAGGGCCCCCTTTTATCCGATGGCCTCCAGTGGCTTCAAGAAATGTGATTAGTGCAGTAAGATGATGTCACTCACTGATCCACATGACTGCTGCCTCTGCTGCTTTGGCCCAGATCACGACGACTCGGACTGCGAGCTTTACAAGGCCATGACCGCAGAGGCCATGAAGAGCTGTCAGCTGCAGCAGGAAAAGATCTTCCACAAGTCCAGTTCTGCTCCAGAGTCCCCAGTGACATCGCACTCCAGGGCCCCCTCCGGTACCTCGCTGCCCCGCAATGCAGGGGCTTCCTCTAAGTCCTGTGGCCGTGGCTCCTCTGAGAGGAAATCCCCAAAAGTGGAATGCAAGAACTCAAATGCCTTGAAGACCACTTCAGAGGACAGGTCTGGGAAGAGGGGAAAATCCCATTCCAGGCCTCTCAGCCTCTGGCATGAGTCTGAGGGATCATAACAGGTGCAGCCTCACAAGCTGCCCCGGAAGGAGTCGTCGGCATTCGGCAACCAACCATGGACACCCATGGTCATCCTCGTTGAGGACTGCCCCTCGATGGAACCAATGCCAGGCCTGAGGCCATTGGTGCCTGCATCAAAGGCTTTGGAGCCAACTGGCATGGAGACCAGGGTGGCGGCCTGGAGTGCAGTATCTCTGCCATCTTTGCCCAGCTGTGGGCATTCATGCCCGGTTCCTCCAGTTCCTCCGCCCCTACAACAAGACTCTTGACATCGAGGGCTTTCCTGAATGTCGAGCTGATCCTCAAGTGCCACTGGCCTTGAGAGAGACATCGGCATCAGACGAGGTCCCAGTCCAGTTTCTCGGGAGACCGATCCTCTCTGGCGAGTGCACGCAACTTGGACTACAGGTCTTCCAGATGTCGCGGGCCTTCAGGCTCAGGCCTCGACTGCGGAAACCGCGAGGCCTCGGATTCATCCTTAGACTTTGAGTCTGATTGGGAGACCGAGGATGAGGAGTCTCCAGACACTCGATAGCACCAAGATGTGTCCGGTGTCCTGGCGCAGTTCTCTACCTGAGGATGTCGCCTTCCTCAACTTTGTGTGGGACATGGCTAAGGTGCTCGCCTTCAAGACCGAGGCGGAGGAGGACCTGCGTATGGAGGAATTGGTGATCCTCCAGTATGAGGCCCCTTTGAAAGAGGTCCTCACGATGCCCGTCCCTTCGATCCTTGAGCACCTCCTTCTCGTTATGTGGGAGACACCGGCATTGGTACCCATTGTAAGCAGGCGACTCGACTCCATGTACTGAGTTTGCTTAAGACCTGGGCTCCAGAAAACCCAACTTCCCCACAACTCGATGGTTGTTGAGTCTGCCATGCGCAGAATCAAGAGCCAAAAGACCTATTTCTCAGTGCACCCCAACAGGAAGGCCTGGACCCTCAATGCCCTCAAACGAAAGGCCTTCCAGGGCTCGATGCTTGCGTACCAAGTCCAATCCTATCAATTGTACATCGGCATGTACCTCAAAGAGCTGGCGAGAGAGCTCGCCGGATTCTTGTCAGGCCTTGATGTGGAACGCCCCCAGTGATTCAAGTCTCTGGCCTCTGCGATCAAGGAATGCTCAGTTTTTTTATGATGGCTTTGAGTCCTCAGCCAAAATGGCCGCCACGGGCATCGGGGCCCAATGCCTGGCATGGCTGCAGTCATCTGACCTCAAGCAATGGGTTCAGGAAAAACTCATCAATGTCCACTGTATCGGAGAGAATCTCTTCGGGAAATCCATGGCTGACAAAGTGGCAGAAATAGAGACTGACACGAACCAGACTCTCCAAAAGACCTTGGTGCAGCCCTTTAAGAAGGCCCCAGGGAAGAAGTCCTGTAAGAAGGTCCCAGGGAAGGTTTTGGCAGTGCCGCACAGTTCCAGGCCTTCTTGGCCCCGCAGCAAGGCCAACAGCACAAGGTGCCTCTGCTCTCAGTGGACACCAGCCACGGGCAGGCTTCAGGACAGGGTGAGAGTGACCCACTGGCTGGCAGACTCCCTCGACTGGTGGCAGCTCCCCCTGCCACCTTCAAGCCAGGATGCCCTTCCAGTCACCCAACTCCCAAAGGGTCCTTACCATGGACGCCTCCTTGCTTGGCTGGGGAGCTCATTGCGAGGACCTCTGCACCCAAGGTAGCTGGTCCCAGACAGAATGCTAGCTGCAGATCAACCTTCTGGAGCTCTGGGCGATATTCATGGCTTTCCTAGCTTTTTGCCACCAGTTGCAGTACCAGTCAGTGCTGGTCCAGAATGACAACCAAGTTGCAATGTTCTGTGTCAACAAGCAGGGGGGCACAAGGTCGTACTCCCTCTGCCAGGAGGCGGTAGCCCTCTGCTCATATGCGACACACAATGGGATGCTCTTAAGAGTGGTCTACCTCCCGGGCCAGGACAATGCCCTGGTGGACAAGCTGAGCAGAATCCTCCAGATGCACGAGTGGCACCTGGATCCCAGAGTGGCCTCCTGGCTGTTTTGACTCTGGGGTGTCCCCCTTGTGGACCTGTTCACCAGCCCAGACATCACGCAGTTGCCCCGCTTCTGCTCTTTCCAGCCACACCAATCCCGGGTGGCAACAGACGCGTTCCTCATTCCATGGACGGAAGGCCTCCTTTACGTGTTCCCGCTGACACCACTGATCGCCAAGACCCTCTTAAGTTCCAGCTTGACTGGGCATCATTAATAATGAGAGCCCCCCAGTGGCCCAGGCTACCTTGGTTCCTGCTACTGATTCCTTCACTTCCAGTTTCGTTGGGGTCTGTTAAACTGGGTTTTGAAGTTCCTTTCGCTGCTGACAGCACGCCCCAGGACTACTCTCATAGGAGAAGGGCTCTCTCCTGCACTCCAACCTAGGGTCCCTGTCACTCACAACTTGGCTGCTGAAAAGGTAGCTCTAGCTCCCTTCATCCTCCCATGGGAAGTGAAGGAGGTCTCTCTGGCCTCCCGCAAGGCCTCCACCAGGAGGGCGCATGCCTTCAAGTGGTGTTGCTTCTCAGTGTGGTGCACCCAGAGGCAGGCAAACCTGTTCTCCAGGACCAAGCAGGAAGTCAGTCCTCACTTATGGGTGACATCGGCGCCGATGGAGCCCCCGTGCGGAGCATTTCCCCAGCTTTCTATGAAAGCCTTTGGGAATAATACACGCATGCGTGGTCCCCTTCCAGCCTAAAGGTGCCATCTTGCTCAGTCTCTCTTTTTCCGTGGAGCCCTTCGGACGTTCGTCCTAGTCACCCGGGAAAAGTTGACGTTTTTTGAAGATTTCTTCGCTTTTTTCTCAGAGTTCGATGCCGGTTCCCCTTCCAGCCGGGTTCGGTACACCGGTATCGAGCCTGTTCTCTATTTTTTGGTTTTTGCCCTTCGTGGCTGGCGTTCGTGCCCTTTTTTCTGTTTTAACCTGGAAGGCCGGTCTTTTGACCTCGCGGGGGCCCTTTTTTCCCCGATGGCTTCCAGTGGTTTCAAGAAGTGTGATCGGTGCAAGAAACTAATGTCTCTCACCGACACACACGACTGCTGCCTTCGGTGCCTCGGCCCAGATCATGATCCCATGATCTGTGGCCCGTGTGGTAAAATGTCCACCAAGGCACTTTGAAGCCGTCAGCACCAGAAGGAAAGGATTTTTTCGGATTCTGCCTCCGGCCGGGCCCGGACCTCATCTGAGGCCTCGACGTCTCGGGAGTCTGATCCCGAACATCGCCGGGGTTCCTCGGACAGGGGGTCCCCCGACTGGGAACGCAAGAGGAAGAAACGGCTCACGAGGGCAGTGTCGGAAGAGGTCTCTGTTTCCTCGAGGGCCAGATCTAAGACCTCCGACCGCCGTCCCGGGCCTTTGGAGCAGGAGAAGCCGTCCAAAGTACCTCGTGTAGAGACGGAGACCGTCGGACACGTAAGTCCTGTAGTCCTCGTGGACTCTCCTCCGAGGGAGCCGACGTCGGGCCCGTCGCTGCCGGGGCCCGAGTCGGTGGCTGCTGATTCTCCTGAGTTTGGACTCAGGCTGACAGCCTTGGAGTTCAGATTGTCTGCCTTCATGGAGCAGCAGCGGGTACTGATGGCCAGCCTCGCTGGTGCATCGGCCCCGACCACCGGGACATCGACATCGAAGTCGACCCTGGAGATCGAGCCGATACTCGAGACCATGAAGGCTCGAAGTCGTCCTCGGTCAAGGTCTCCCTCGACCTCCCGCTCGGAACCGAGAGTGTCGACGCCGGTGCCTTCGGCGTTGGGGCGGGTGCCACCTCGACCCATGCGGTCGGAGCCCCTCGACTCCTCTTCCGATGAGTCAGCCTGGGAGATGGAGGATGAGGAGTCCCCCGATACCTTCCGGACTCGGTGCGTCCCGTCGGACTCACTGAAGTCCGAGCCCCGGAGTAGGTCCCCTACGGAGGACACCTGGTTCTCGGAGTTCGTGCTGGACATAGCCAAGGCCCTGGTGATTCCCGCCAACCCCGAGGAGGAGCCTTGAGCCGAGGAGCTCAAGGCCCTCCAGTATGACTCTCCTCCAAAGGAGGCCTTTACTGTGTCGGTTCCTCCGATGCTGGAACGGCTCCTCTTTCGGATGTGGGAGGCACCGGCCTTGGCGCCGGTTTTGAGCGAGTCGATTCCATTTATCGACTCCGTAAGAGCCCTGGCTTCCAAAAGGCGCAGCTGCCGCATCATTCCATGGTGGTGGAATCGGCCATGCATCGACTGAAGAGCCAGAAGATGCACTCCGCGGTGCCCCCCAGTAGGGAGGCCCGGAACCTGGATGCGTTCGGCAGAAAGTGCTTCCAGGGTTCGATGCTTGCTTGCCGTGTCCAGCCATACCAGCTGTACATGGGCATGTTTCTCCGAGACATGGCAAAGGAACTTGCCGGGTTCTCTGCTGGTCTCTCCGGGGAACCTTTGCAGAGGTTCCAGTCTTTGTCTTCAGGAATCCGGGACTGTTCCAAATTCATATCCCGAGCGGCCTACGATGGCTTCGAGGCTTCGGCTCGTGTGGCGGCAGCTGGCATCCGGCCCGACGCCAGGCATGGCTGCAGTCATCGGACCTCGAGCCTTGGGTTCAGGACAAGTTGGTCAATGTCCCTTACTGAGTTGAGAACCTTTTTGGCAAACCCATGGCCGAGAAGGCCGCTGAGCTCGAGACCGAGCACCTGACCAGGACTAGGCTGTCCAGAAAGACTTCTGCCCCTTCTCACAAAAAGAAGGGCTCGGGTAAAAAGTCCTTCTACCCGAGAAAGGTGTCTGCCTACAAACCTTTCCCTCCATACCAGGCCTCCCCAACTCCCCTTCAGGGGCAGCAGGCCAAGGGGCAGGGACATGGGCCCCGTAGGCAGAAGACCCCCAAGCCTCCGGCTCCTGCTCCTACCCAGCAGGGAGGGGTTTTTGACTCCCAAGGCATAGCCTCTCCATCCCTGCTGTCCCATCCCTGCACAGGAGGTCGCTTAGCCCTGTTTGCCCACCGGTGGCCACCCATTACAGGTGATGCTTGGGTTTTAAGCATCATTCACCAGGGCTATATGCTTCATTTCCAACAACTACCTCCTGTCTACTTTCCAGGAGAACCTCTGAGGCCTCTCCTGCACACCACCCTCCTCCTCCAAGAACTTCAGGGTCTGCTTCTGGACAAGGCGGTGGAGCTGGTACCTCCTCGCCTACAAGGGCACGGGTTCTACTCCAGGTATTTTCTGGTGCCAAAGAGAACAGGAGGCCTAAGGCCTATCCTAGACCTCAGAAACCTCAACAAGTTCTTGGAGAAAGAGAAGTTCAAGATGCTTACTCTTGGAGCACTTCTGCCCTACCTCCAGCAGGGAGATTGGTTATGCTCCTTAGATCTAAAGGATGCGTACACTCACATCCTTATTCATCCAGACCACAGAAAGTACCTCAGGTTCGTGGTGGGAGGAAACCATTACCAGTACAGGGTACTGCCTTTTGGCCTAACTTCCGCCCCACGGGTCTTTACAAAGTGCCTAGCTGTGGTGGCAGCCTACTTGAGGACTCAAGGGATATTTGTCTTCCCCTATCAGGACGACTGGCTCATCCGGGGCCAAACCTACCAGGAGGCCAGGCAGGCCACCTTCAGCACTGTCACACTCCTTCAAGACCTAGGCTTTGTGATAAACTTTGCAAAGTCCACTTTACTCCCCTCCCAGAACCTCGAGTTCATAGTAGCACGGCTGGACTCTCTGAAGGCAAGGGCTTACTTACCAGAGGACAGAGCTCAAAGGCTCATGGAGTTGGCATCCCGGTTTCTCAGTCTCCCGAGGGTTCCTGCCAGGCTCTGTCTGCAGCTCCTGGGACACATGGCATCGACTGTGCATGTGACCCCCAATGCCCGCCTCCACATGAGGCCTGCACAGTGGTGCCTCAGAACTCAGTGGAAGCAGGCCACAGGGAGCCTAGCAGACCAAGTAAGGGTATCCAAACCTTTCCTGGATTCTCTTCAGTGGTGGCTGCACCCCCCCCCCCAACATGCTTCAGGGGGTGCCTTTTCAGGTAGCTGTCCCCACAGTGGTGTTGACAACCGATGCCTCCTTGCAGGGCTGGGGTGCACACTGTCAAGGGAGCTGCACCCAAGACCTCTGGTCCCCATGGGAAGCCCTGCAATAGATCAACCTACTGGAACTGCGGGCTATTCGCTTAGCCCTCAAGGCTTTTTCTCACTCCTTGGCCCACCAGTCTGTTCTAGTTCAGACAGACAACCAAGTAGCCAGGTTCTCTGTGAACAAACAGGGCAGCACTGGGTCCAGGCCTCTATGCCTGGAAGCACAGGCCCTTTGCTCTTTTGCCCTCCGGCACCAGATGTTGCTGAGGGCTGTGTATCTTCCTGGCCAGGAGAACTTTCTGGCAGACCACTTAAGCAGGATATTGCAGCCCCATGAGTGGAAGCTGCACCTTTTAGTGGTTCAACAGATTTTCCTAAAATGGGGACTTCCATCCATGGATCTCTTTGCCAGTCCCCTGAATCACCAACTGCCCAGGATTTGTTCCAGGCAACCGCATCCCCTGAGGGTGGCGGCGGATGCCTTCCTGATTTCTTGGTCCGAGGGCCTGCTCTATGCGTTTCCTTCCACGCCTCTGGTGGCCCGAACCTTGTTCAAGATTCTCAGGGACAAGGCCTCAGTACTTCTGGTTGCTCCCAGGTGGCCGAGGCAGCCCTGGTTCCCCCTGCTACTTCAACTGGCAGTGGAGACACCCATGCCTCTGGGATTCCAACCCAACTTTCTATCTCAGGATCAGGGTTCCCTTCTGCATCCCAATCTCAAATCTCTCCATCTGATGGCATGGAGGCTGCAAGGGTAGTCTTGGCTCCCTGGGGTCTACCTCAGGAGGTGGAAGAGGTGGTCTTGGCCTCTAGAAAGCAATCCACCAGGAAAACATATGCCCTAAAGTGGAGAAGGTTCTCCTTGTGGTGTCAGCAACGCAAGGAAGATCCTTTCACCTGCACTGTGCCAGTAGTGCTCCAGTATCTACTGCTCTTGTCCAATCAGGGCCTTAAGTCCAATTCTGTTTGGGTCCACCTCTCTGCACTGGCAGCTCATCACTCTCTGATAGAGGGACACTCTTTGTCAGTTTACTCCTTGGTGTCCAGATTTCTCAGAGGCTTACTATTGCTCAAGCCTCCTCTCCGTCCACTGGCCCCTGAGTGGGAGTTGAATGTGGTCTTGCAGCAACTTACTCGCCCACCTTTTGAGCCCATGGCTACATGTCCTTTATGCTTCCTATCCTGGAAGACTCTATTCCTAGTGGCCTTGATGTCGGCCAGGCAAGTGATTGAACTTCAAGCCCTGGTCTGTGACAGGCCATACACTCGCTTCTATAGGAACAGGGTAGTCCTTAGGACTCATCCTAAGTTCCTCAAGAACATAAGAACATAAGATATGCCATACTGGGTCAGACCAAGGTCCATCAAGCCCAGTATCCTGTTTCCAACAGTGGCCAATCTAGGTCATACGTACCTAGCAGTTTCCCCAAAAGACACAGGTTCTGCAATGCTTCTACTAGGTCAAGCATTGATATCCTGGGTCCCTTCTTAATAATGGTTTATAGACCTTTCCTCCAGGAACTTGTCCAAACCTTCTTTAAACCCAAGGTTGTCTCCTCTTTCCATCTCAACCAAGAGGTGGTTCTTCCAACATTCTTCCCTAGGCCCCAAGCAAGCCGGGCTGAGACAGTCCTGCATACCCTGGACTGTAGGAGGGGCCTTGTCCTTCTACCTTGAGCGTACTCAGGGGCATAGAAGGGCTACTCAGCTCTTCGTATCTTTTGACCCCAATAACTTGGGGGTACCTGTGTCCAAGCGTACCTTGTCCATCTGGGTGGCTGACTGTATCATCCGGGCTTACAGGGCTGCTGACCTTCCTTTGCAGGGTCGGGTCACGGCCCACCGTGTCAGGGCAATGGCTGCTTCGGTAGCTCATCTCCGCTCTGTACCATTGGCAGACATCTGCAGGGCTGCAACTTGGTCCTCAAGCCAGACCTTTGCGGCCCATTACTGCCTGGAGAGGGAGTCCCGCAGGGACAGTGCTTTCGGTCAGGCAGAGCTCCGGAATCTGGTATGTTTTCAGTGAAATCCTTTCTCTGATGCTGAGGCTAGAGGGAGCTCATTTTTCAGCTCTAGGTCCCCGGTAGCCTGAAGCTGGGGAGTCCCATAAGTGAGGACTGACTTCCTGCTTAGTCCTGGAGAAAGAGTAGTTACTCACCTGTAAGAGGTGTTCTCCAGGAGCAGCAGAAATCAGTCCTCACAACCATCCCTCCTCCCCTGGGAGTTGCAGTTGTACATAGTTAAATTTTTTCATTTTTGTGTGCTGTTTTTTAGCTATGTCAATTGACTGAGCAAGATGGCACCTTTAGGCGGGAAGGGGACTGCGCATGCGTGTAGTATTCCCAAAGGCTTTCATAGAAAGCTGGGGAAATGCTCCGCACGGGGGCTCCATCGGCGCTGATGTCACCCATAAGTGAGGATTGATTCCTGCTGCTCCTGGAGAACACCTGTTACAGGTGAGTAACTATTCTTTCTCCTGCTTGGTTCAGATGGAACACCATTATCTATTCCACATGTCACAGGTGGGACTAAAGTTCAACTCAGTCACAGCGCACCAATATTCCATTGAGAGCAAACCCTTCTCTGCTCAACCCCTTGTATCTCGGTTCCTGTGGGGCCTCATGCTATCCAAACCCCCCCCCCCCCATCTGCCCTCCAGTGGCGGAGTGGGATTTCAACATGGTGCTCTCGCAGTTCACAAAGCCGCCGTTTGAGCCCATGGCTACCTGCCACTTGTGATACTTCTCCTGGAAGGTTGTCTTTCTCGTGGCGCGCACATCAGCTCGCAGGGTCAGCGAGCTCCAGGCTGTGATGGTAGAACCTCCCTACATGAGGTTCTACAAGAACAGGGTGGTGCTCGCATACACTCCAAGTTTCTGCTGAAGGTGATTTCCCCCTTCCACCTCAGCCAGGAGGTGGTGCTCCCAACCTTCTTTCTGAAGCCTCACGCCGGCAAGGCGAGACTGTCCGCCATACTTTGGATCGTAAAAGTGCTCTGTCCTTCAATGGACTCAGGACCACCGCAATAGACTGCAACAGACTCAGGGCCACCGCAACACACTGCAATGGATTCGGGGCCAACAGACTCAGGGTCACCGCAGAACACCTTTTCATCTCCTATGACCCCAGTCAACTGGAGTTCCCAGTGACTAAGCAAACTCTGTCCACTTGGGTGGCAGACTGCATTGCCCTTGCCTATGAACAGGCTGTGATCTCACTAGACCAGCGGGTCATAGCGCACCGCGTCAGGGCCATGGCTACTTCCATGGAAAATCTGCGTTCCATACTGTGGTGATGCGGGTTCAGCACAGCCCTGGCAAAGAGGAAAAAAGGAAGGTTTTTCTCATAAAAGGTGGATGGGCTCACCTAAGCACAGGTCCCAAAGTGAAAGTAACTCTGAAACACACACTTGCAGAGCTAGCCTGAAGCCACACCCAGTCTCCAAGGCAACTGCAGGGAGAGAGAGGGTGGGGCCAGAAAGGGAAGCATGCTGCCAAACATTTAAACTCCGTCGCTCAGTAAGTGAAGGGGAATCCAGGAAGGAAAGGAGAGAGAGGGACGAGAGGAAACAGCACTGCAGAGCTGAAAGAGCTGGGGAATCCAGGAGAAGTGTACAGAACTGCCAAGGCGAGTGGCAGGGCCAGAGTGGAGCAGGAAGAAGCTTGAGAGAGTTCCAGAACTACAGTTCTAACTCAGAGGCAAGCAGCTCAGACTCTGAGCAGGAAACAAAGCCTTTTAGAAAGCCTGGAAAAGAAAAGGTTTCTACAAGAAAGGTAAACCAGACAGTACCTTTATATGATTCAATAAGAGGAAGGAAGTCTGATAGTTCTGATATAATTCCAAGGGGAAGAAGGAATGTTCAGTGGGAGAAACTTTTCAAGCTTTTAAAGAAGGTGAAGCTAGAAATCCCTGAACGTGTCCCAGTCCCTGAGCCTTGCAGCACAGAAGAGGAAATGGAGGTTGAGTTGTACAAGGGAGACTCAGATTCCACAGAAGTATCAATGGAATGTGCTTTATGTATGAGCAGTGCTTAGAAAGCATTTATTGAATACTGTGAAGAAAGCCTAAGAAATATTTCTGCCAAGTAAATGCTATTGAGAAGTGCTGGTAAAGAGAAAGCATTATTTTTAAAAGCTGCAAATTCTACTGATGCTATGAGAGTGTTTTAAACAGCTGTTTAGTTTCCATGCTGAGAAGCAGAGTGTAATCTCAAGCTTGCTTGAAACAGCTGGGAGAAGCTAACAAGGATAGCTGGACTTTACTTGCAAACAGTGAAATTAAACTGTCTTAGTTTGAATGGAAAGGAAACTTGTTTAATGGCAAAGAGTGAAGAAACTGCTTTGTTGAAGTACATGTTGGAAAAGCTTTTTGTTGGAGAAAAAAATCCTCTTTTTCTGTTGATGTTTTGGAGCCTTCCACCAAGGTCTAATTGCAAACTTGATGATTAGAAGAAAATAAAATTTATAACAAATTTTCCTGTGTCGGCCTATTCCACTCGGATTGCTTTAATTGCCCCACAACTACACAATAAGGGCCTCAGCTACCAGGCTGAAGCATGAACATGAGTATTATGACCCGCCGCCCCCACTAGGCAGCCGCCTATAGAGGGTGAGGCGCCACAATACCTGTGATGGAAATCTGCCAGGCTGCCACCTGATCTTTGGTCCATACCTTTGTAGCTCACTACTGCCTGCAGAGCGAGTTCCGATGGGACAGCACCTTTGGCCAGGCTGTACTCTGTAATCTCTTCGGGGCGTTGGCAACTCCTGCCCTCCGACCCTTCTGTGTTCAGGCTACCAGAGTGCTGGTTCCTCTCCCAACACTTTGGTCTTGCAAGAGTCTCTCAGTTGGGCATAGATCAGTGTTCATACCTGAGCTTCCATTGCTGCTAGAGTTCCTCTCTATATAGCCTGGCCAGTATGTAGTCCAGTTCTTATGTCCAGCCTTCCAATCCAGATCCCTGGACACTGGATCTCTCTTCACATACCTTCTGGCACAGGTCTTAGGGTCCCTTCCACGTGCAGCCATCTCCCTCACAGGTAGCCTCTGGTGATTCCTAGCTCTGCAGCACCATTCCTCTGGCTTTCCCCAGTCCAATGGTGTATGCTGGCCCTTGGAATACCTCCCAGTATACGTACTGCTTTGGACTCTTCTAGACCTCTCAAAGGCTTTTCTCCTCTTTCTTCCAGAGGGTCTCTTTCCCTCTCTGTCCGTCCGGTTTGGCTTCTGCTTCTGATAATCCTTCAGATGAAACTGAGGATAATTCTCTGGATATCCAAGGTGATCATGAAGATCGTCATCTGTAGAATAAACTCTACTCTTATTCTGCTTAGATGAGTGTTCCTCCCTAACACAGCGCAGCTGTGCTGAATCAGACATTGCCCTTTGAGATGAGTGTTCCATCCTAGCACAGCGCAGCTGTGCTGAATCAAGCCCTGCCCTTTGCAATGAGTGCTTGGGGATTACCTCATAGCCCTTTTGATTGAACACACGTTTTCTCACTTCAGCTCCTCTCATGGCTGTTGTAAACCTGGTGCATTCTGGGACTGGTAGTCTTTTATGGCAAAATTCTGTTTTCTCATTTCTACCAGCACTGACAGGTTGCTTGTTCAGAGACACTTCACCTTTTCTATAGCCCCTTCCTGAGCTATGATAAGCTTCCTTATCACAAGCCAAGAAAGCTTTTGTAATCACCCATCACAGAGATGCAGGAGAAGGGTTCCTGTTAACAGTGGAGGTAGAAGGAATCCCAACCGAGGCATTATTGGACTCAGGTGCAGACCAATCTATGATATCTCAGAGGCTATGGAAGAAAATTGAGGCGAAAGATAAACCCTCACCAGAGTCCTCTGGAAATCATATTAAGATTCGCTGTATCCATGGTGCCGCCTCTACCTATCCCATACAGTCTGTGGAAATAGAAGGATTGGGTATGAAAAAGCAAATAAGTGTGGCTATAGTACCTAGACTTCCACATGACATAGTCCTAGGCCGTGACTGGCCTCAATTCAGGAAAGGCTTAGCTGAGGAGTTGCAGGGAAAAACCAGTCAACCAGCTACCTTTCCGCAGGGAGATAACTCAGCCAGGGAGAAAGCCTTACCCAAGGTAGGAAAGGTTGCTGACCCCAGGCTAGAAGAAGACAAGGCAGGTATGATAACTACCCACACAGGCTTTAAGCCTTTAGAAAGGGAAAGTAATCCTCAGGAAGACCCTATATCAGGGAGGTCCTTTCGTGAGGAGCTGATTACTCCTTTAAAAGACATCCCCAGGAAAGGAAAGGCCGAAAGGAGGTGGGAAGGTCAAACCAGGACAAAGAATAGGGCTGACTTGATAGCTAGACAAAAATTGCCCTGGGTTCCTACAGAGTTAAAGGAACAATTTCCCTAATTTCCTAGGGAGCAGATGGCAGATCCTGCTTTGGTCCGGGCGTTTGAATACGCCAGGAAAGGATCTGAGACCCTGCCAAGATTTTTCTTGGTGAATAATCTCCTATACCGGGAAAGTTCAGACCCAAGAACAGGTGGTACAAGAAAGCAGTTAGTGATACCTCAAGCCAGTAGGAAACATAATCTTAAGATGGGCTCATGATCACCCAGTGGAGGGACATAAAGGCGTACCAGGCACATTGGATCGGGTACTAGCCAGATTTTATTGGCCCGGGGTTTTTAGAGAGACGTCAAGATTTTGTGCATCCTGTCCGTCCTGTCAGGGGGTCTCAAAAGGACGCTTGCAGCAAACGGCTACAGCGGTAGAAGGGAACTTGAAAGTGAGTCGGGCCCATCAGAAGTCTTATCATGACCGACGAGCGAGACCACGTATCCTGAAGGTAGGGGATAAGGTACTTGTAATGCTCGCAGACCCTAGCTCCAAGTTTGAGAATGCCTGGAAAGGGCCTTACAGAATTTTAAACGAGTAGGTCCTGTAACCTATGCATTGGAAACCGGGAGAGGGAGACCGCAAGTATACTATGTTAATATACTGCGCCCATGGCAAGAGCGTACAGTACAATTAGCTACAAGAGAGCACAGTAACCCAGAGGTCCTAGCTAGGATTACAAGTTGTGCGCGGGTTGTGGCGCCAGCCTGTAATAGCTTAAGGGGGGGGGGGGATATGTGGTGATGCGGGTGCAGCACAGCCCTGGGAAAGAGGAAAAAAGGAAGGTTTTTCTCATAAAAGGGGGATGGGCTCACCTAAGCACAGGTCCCAAAGTGAAAGTAACTCTGAAACACACACTTGCAGAGCTAGCCTGAAGCCACACCCAGTCTCCAAGGCAACTGCAGGGAGAGAGAGGGTGGGGCCAGAAAGGGAAGCACGCTGCCAAACATTTAAACTCCGTCGCTCAGTAAGTGAAGGGGAATCCAGGAAGGAAAGGAGAGAGAGGGACGAGAGGAAACAGCACTGCAGAGCTGAAAGAGCTGGGGAATCCAGGAGAAGTGTACAGAACTGCCAAGGCGAGTGGCAGGGCCAGAGTGGAGCAGGAAGAAGCTTGAGAGAGTTCCAGAACTACAGTTCTAACTCAGAGGCAAGCAGCTCAGACTCTGAGCAGGAAACAAAGCCTTTTAGAAAGCCTGGAAAAGAAAAGGTTTCTACAAGAAAGGTAAACCAGACAGTACCTTTATATGATTCAATAAGGGGAAGGAAGTCTGATAGTTCTGATATAATTCCAAGGGGAAGAAGGAATGTTCAGTGGGAGAAACTTTTCAAGCTTTTAAAGAAGGTGACGCTAGAAATCCCTGAACGTGTCCCAGTCCCTGAGCCTTGCAGCACAGAAGAGGAAATGGAGGTTGAGTTGTACAAGGGAGACTCAGATTCCACAGAAGTATCAATGGAATGTGCTTTATGTATGAGCAGTGCTTAGAAAGCATTTATTGAATACTGTGAAGAAAGCCTAAGAAGTATTTCTGCCAAGTAAATGCTATTGAGAAGTGCTGGTAAAGAGAAAGCATTATTTTTAAAAGCTGCAAATTCTACTGATGCTATGAGAGTGTTTTAAACAGCTGTTTAGTTTCCATGCTGAGAAGCAGAGTGTAATCTCAAGCTTGCTTGAAACAGCTGGGAGAAGCTAACAAGGATAGCTGGACTTTACTTGCAAACAGTGAAATTAAACTGTCTTAGTTTGAATGGAAAGGAAACTTGTTTAATGGCAAAGAGTGAAGAAACTGCTTTGTTGAAGTACATGTTGGAAAAGCTTTTTGTTGGAGAAAAAAATCCTCTTTTTCTGTTGATGTTTTGGAGCCTTCCACCAAGGTCTAATTGCAAACTTGATGATTAGAAGAAAATAAAATTTATAACAAATTTTCCTGTGTCGGCCTATTCCACTCGGATTGCTTTAATTGCCCCACAACTACACAATAAGGGCCTCAGCTACCAGGCTGAAGCATGAACATGAGTATTATGACCCGCCGCCCCCACTAGGCAGCCGCCTATAGAGGGTGAGGCGCCACAATACCTGTGATGGAAATCTGCCAGGCTGCCACCTGATCTTTGGTCCATACCTTTGTAGCTCACTACTGCCTGCAGAGCAAGTTCCGATGGGACAGCACCTTTGGCCAGGCTGTACTCTGTAATCTCTTCGGGGCGTTGGCAACTCCTGCCCTCCGACCCTTCTGTGTTCAGGCTACCAGAGTGCTGGTTCCTCTCCCAACACTTTGGTCTTGCAAGAGTCTCTCAGTTGGGCATAGATCAGTGTTCATACCTGAGCTTCCATTGCTGCTAGAGTTCCTCTCTATATAGCCTGGCCAGTATGTAGTCCAGTTCTTATGTCCAGCCTTCCAATCCAGATCCCTGGACACTGGATCTCTCTTCACATACCTTCTGGCACAGGTCTTAGGGTCCCTTCCACGTGCAGCCATCTCCCTCACAGGTAGCCTCTGGTGATTCCTAGCTCTGCAGCACCATTCCTCTGGCTTTCCCCAGTCCAATGGTGTATGCTGGCCCTTGGAATACCTCCCAGTATACGTACTGCTTTGGACTCTTCTAGACCTCTCAAAGGCTTTTCTCCTCTTTCTTCCAGAGGGTCTCTTTCCCTCTCTGTCCGTCCGGTTTGGCTTCTGCTTCTGATAATCCTTCAGATGAAACTGAGGATAATTCTCTGGATATCCAAGGTGATCATGAAGATCGTCATCTGTAGAATAAACTCTACTCTTATTCTGCTTAGATGAGTGTTCCTCCCTAACACAGCGCAGCTGTGCTGAATCAGACATTGCCCTTTGAGATGAGTGTTCCATCCTAGCACAGCGCAGCTGTGCTGAATCAAGCCCTGCCCTTTGCAATGAGTGCTTGGGGATTACCTCATAGCCCTTTTGATTGAACACACGTTTTCTCACTTCAGCTCCTCTCATGGCTGTTGGAAACCTGGTGCATTCTGGGACTGGTAGTCTTTTATGGCAAAATTCTGTTTTCTCATTTCTACCAGCACTGACAGGTTGCTTGTTCAGAGACACTTCACCTTTTCTATAGCCCCTTCCTGAGCTATGATAAGCTTCCTTATCACAAGCCAAGAAAGCTTTTGTAATCACCCATCACAGAGATGCAGGAGAAGGGTTCCTGTTAACAGTGGAGGTAGAAGGAATCCCAACCGAGGCATTATTGGACTCAGGTGCAGACCAATCTATGATATCTCAGAGGCTATGGAAGAAAATTGAGGCGAAAGATAAACCCTCACCAGAGTCCTCTGGAAATCATATTAAGATTCGCTGTATCCATGGTGCCGCCTCTACCTATCCCATACATTCTGTGGAAATAGAAGGATTGGGTATGAAAAAGCAAATAAGTGTGGCTATAGTACCTAGACTTCCACATGACATAGTTCTAGGCCGTGACTGGCCTCAATTCAGGAAAGGCTTAGCTGAGGAGTTGCAGGGAAAAACCAGTCAACCAGCTACCTTTCCGCAGGGAGATAACTCAGCCAGGGAGAAAGCCTTACCCAAGGTAGGAAAGGTTGCTGACCCCAGGCTAGAAGAAGACAAGGCAGGTATGATAACTACCCACACAGGCTTTAAGCCTTTAGAAAGGGAAAGTAATCCTCAGGAAGACCCTATATCAGGGAGGTCCTTTCGTGAGGAGCTGATTACTCCTTTAAAAGACATCCCCAGGAAAGGAAAGGCCGAAAGGAGGTGGGAAGGTCAAACCAGGACAAAGAATAGGGCTGACTTGATAGCTAGACAAAAATTGCCCTGGGTTCCTACAGAGTTAAAGGAACAATTTCCCTAATTTCCTAGGGAGCAGATGGCAGATCCTGCTTTGGTCCGGGCGTTTGAATACGCCAGGAAAGGATCTGAGACCCTGCCAAGATTTTTCTTGGTGAATAATCTCCTATACCGGGAAAGTTCAGACCCAAGAACAGGTGGTACAAGAAAGCAGTTAGTGATACCTCATGCCTGTAGGAACATAATCTTAAGATGGGCTCATGATCACCCAGTGGAGGGACATAAAGGCGTACCAGGCACATTGGATCGGGTACTAGCCAGATTTTATTGGCCCGGGGTTTTTAGAGAGACGTCAAGATTTTGTGCATCCTGTCCGTCCTGTCAGGGGGTCTCAAAAGGACGCTTGCAGCAAACGGCTACAGCGGTAGAAGGGAACTTGAAAGTGAGTCGGGCCCGTCAGAAGTCTTATCATGACCGACGAGCGAGACCACGTATCCTGAAGGTAGGGGATAAGGTACTTGTAATGCTCGCAGACCCTAGCTCCAAGTTTGAGAATGCCTGGAAAGGGCCTTACAGAATTTTAAAACGAGTAGGTCCTGTAACCTATGCATTGGAAACCGGGAGAGGGAGACCGCAAGTATACTATGTTAATATACTGCGCCCATGGCAAGAGCGTACAGTACAATTAGCTACAAGAGAGCACAGTAACCCAGAGGTCCTAGCTAGGATTACAAGTTGTGCGCGGGTTGTGGCGCCAGCCTGTAATAGCTTAAGGGGGGGGGGGATATGTGGTGATGCGGGTGCAGCACAGCCCTGGGAAAGAGGAAAAAAGGAAGGTTTTTCTCATAAAAGGGGGATGGGCTCACCTAAGCACAGGTCCCAAAGTGAAAGTAACTCTGAAACACACACTTGCAGAGCTAGCCTGAAGCCACACCCAGTCTCCAAGGCAACTGCAGGGAGAGAGAGGGTGGGGCCAGAAAGGGAAGCACGCTGCCAAACATTTAAACTCCGTCGCTCAGTAAGTGAAGGGGAATCCAGGAAGGAAAGGAGAGAGAGGGACGAGAGGAAACAGCACTGCAGAGCTGAAAGAGCTGGGGAATCCAGGAGAAGTGTACAGAACTGCCAAGGCGAGTGGCAGGGCCAGAGTGGAGCAGGAAGAAGCTTGAGAGAGTTCCAGAACTACAGTTCTAACTCAGAGGCAAGCAGCTCAGACTCTGAGCAGGAAACAAAGCCTTTTAGAAAGCCTGGAAAAGAAAAGGTTTCTACAAGAAAGGTAAACCAGACAGTACCTTTATATGATTCAATAAGGGGAAGGAAGTCTGATAGTTCTGATATAATTCCAAGGGGAAGAAGGAATGTTCAGTGGGAGAAACTTTTCAAGCTTTTAAAGAAGGTGAAGCTAGAAATCCCTGAACGTGTCCCAGTCCCTGAGCCTTGCAGCACAGAAGAGGAAATGGAGGTTGAGTTGTACAAGGGAGACTCAGATTCCACAGAAGTATCAATGGAATGTGCTTTATGTATGAGCAGTGCTTAGAAAGCATTTATTGAATACTGTGAAGAAAGCCTAAGAAGTATTTCTGCCAAGTAAATGCTATTGAGAAGTGCTGGTAAAGAGAAAGCATTATTTTTAAAAGCTGCAAATTCTACTGATGCTATGAGAGTGTTTTAAACAGCTGTTTAGTTTCCATGCTGAGAAGCAGAGTGTAATCTCAAGCTTGCTTGAAACAGCTGGGAGAAGCTAACAAGGATAGCTGGACTTTACTTGCAAACAGTGAAATTAAACTGTCTTAGTTTGAATGGAAAGGAAACTTGTTTAATGGCAAAGAGTGAAGAAACTGCTTTGTTGAAGTACATGTTGGAAAAGCTTTTTGTTGGAGAAAAAAATCCTCTTTTTCTGTTGATGTTTTGGAGCCTTCCACCAAGGTCTAATTGCAAACTTGATGATTAGAAGAAAATAAAATTTATAACAAATTTTCCTGTGTCGGCCTATTCCACTCGGATTGCTTTAATTGCCCCACAACTACACAATAAGGGCCTCAGCTACCAGGCTGAAGCATGAACATGAGTATTATGACCCGCCGCCCCCACTAGGCAGCCGCCTATAGAGGGTGAGGCGCCACAATACCTGTGATGGAAATCTGCCAGGCTGCCACCTGATCTTTGGTCCATACCTTTGTAGCTCACTACTGCCTGCAGAGCAAGTTCCGATGGGACAGCACCTTTGGCCAGGCTGTACTCTGTAATCTCTTCGGGGCGTTGGCAACTCCTGCCCTCCGACCCTTCTGTGTTCAGGCTACCAGAGTGCTGGTTCCTCTCCCAACACTTTGGTCTTGCAAGAGTCTCTCAGTTGGGCATAGATCAGTGTTCATACCTGAGCTTCCATTGCTGCTAGAGTTCCTCTCTATATAGCCTGGCCAGTATGTAGTCCAGTTCTTATGTCCAGCCTTCCAATCCAGATCCCTGGACACTGGATCTCTCTTCACATACCTTCTGGCACAGGTCTTAGGGTCCCTTCCACGTGCAGCCATCTCCCTCACAGGTAGCCTCTGGTGATTCCTAGCTCTGCAGCACCATTCCTCTGGCTTTCCCCAGTCCAATGGTGTATGCTGGCCCTTGGAATACCTCCCAGTATACGTACTGCTTTGGACTCTTCTAGACCTCTCAAAGGCTTTTCTCCTCTTTCTTCCAGAGGGTCTCTTTCCCTCTCTGTCCGTCCGGTTTGGCTTCTGCTTCTGATAATCCTTCAGATGAAACTGAGGATAATTCTCTGGATATCCAAGGTGATCATGAAGATCGTCATCTGTAGAATAAACTCTACTCTTATTCTGCTTAGATGAGTGTTCCTCCCTAACACAGCGCAGCTGTGCTGAATCAGACATTGCCCTTTGAGATGAGTGTTCCATCCTAGCACAGCGCAGCTGTGCTGAATCAAGCCCTGCCCTTTGCAATGAGTGCTTGGGGATTACCTCATAGCCCTTTTGATTGAACACACGTTTTCTCACTTCAGCTCCTCTCATGGCTGTTGGAAACCTGGTGCATTCTGGGACTGGTAGTCTTTTATGGCAAAATTCTGTTTTCTCATTTCTACCAGCACTGACAGGTTGCTTGTTCAGAGACACTTCACCTTTTCTATAGCCCCTTCCTGAGCTATGATAAGCTTCCTTATCACAAGCCAAGAAAGCTTTTGTAATCACCCATCACAGAGATGCAGGAGAAGGGTTCCTGTTAACAGTGGAGGTAGAAGGAATCCCAACCGAGGCATTATTGGACTCAGGTGCAGACCAATCTATGATATCTCAGAGGCTATGGAAGAAAATTGAGGCGAAAGATAAACCCTCACCAGAGTCCTCTGGAAATCATATTAAGATTCGCTGTATCCATGGTGCCGCCTCTACCTATCCCATACATTCTGTGGAAATAGAAGGATTGGGTATGAAAAAGCAAATAAGTGTGGCTATAGTACCTAGACTTCCACATGACATAGTCCTAGGCCGTGACTGGCCTCAATTCAGGAAAGGCTTAGCTGAGGAGTTGCAGGGAAAAACCAGTCAACCAGCTACCTTTCCGCAGGGAGATAACTCAGCCAGGGAGAAAGCCTTACCCAAGGTAGGAAAGGTTGCTGACCCCAGGCTAGAAGAAGACAAGGCAGGTATGATAACTACCCACACAGGCTTTAAGCCTTTAGAAAGGGAAAGTAATCCTCAGGAAGACCCTATATCAGGGAGGTCCTTTCGTGAGGAGCTGATTACTCCTTTAAAAGACATCCCCAGGAAAGGAAAGGCCGAAAGGAGGTGGGAAGGTCAAACCAGGACAAAGAATAGGGCTGGCTTGATAGCTAGACAAAAATTGCCCTGGGTTCCTACAGAGTTAAAGGAACAATTTCCCTAATTTCCTAGGGAGCAGATGGCAGATCCTGCTTTGGTCCGGGCGTTTGAATACGCCAGGAAAGGATCTGAGACCCTGCCAAGATTTTTCTTGGTGAATAATCTCCTATACCGGGAAAGTTCAGACCCAAGAACAGGTGGTACAAGAAAGCAGTTAGTGATACCTCATGCCTGTAGGAACATAATCTTAAGATGGGCTCATGATCACCCAGTGGAGGGACATAAAGGCGTACCAGGCACATTGGATCGGGTACTAGCCAGATTTTATTGGCCCGGGGTTTTTAGAGAGACGTCAGGATTTTGTGCATCCTGTCCGTCCTGTCAGGGGGTCTCAAAAGGACGCTTGCAGCAAACGGCTACAGCGGTAGAAGGGAACTTGAAAGTGAGTCGGGCCCGTCAGAAGTCTTATCATGACCGACGAGCGAGACCACGTATCCTGAAGGTAGGGGATAAGGTACTTGTAATGCTCGCAGACCCTAGCTCCAAGTTTGAGAATGCCTGGAAAGGGCCTTACAGAATTTTAAAACGAGTAGGTCCTGTAAGCTATGCATTGGAAACCGGGAGAGGGAGACCGCAAGTATACTATGTTAATATACTGCGCCCATGGCAAGAGCGTACAGTACAATTAGCTACAAGAGAGCACAGTAACCCAGAGGTCCTAGCTAGGATTACAAGTTGTGCGCGGGTTGTGGCGCCAGCCTGTAATAGCTTAAGGGGGGGGGGGGGATATGTGGTGATGCGGGTGCAGCACAGCCCTGGGAAAGAGGAAAAAAGGAAGGTTTTTCTCATAAAAGGGGGATGGGCTCACCTAAGCACAGGTCCCAAAGTGAAAGTAACTCTGAAACACACACTTGCAGAGCTAGCCTGAAGCCACACCCAGTCTCCAAGGCAACTGCAGGGAGAGAGAGGGTGGGGCCAGAAAGGGAAGCACGCTGCCAAACATTTAAACTCCGTCGCTCAGTAAGTGAAGGGGAATCCAGGAAGGAAAGGAGAGAGAGGGACGAGAGGAAACAGCACTGCAGAGCTGAAAGAGCTGGGGAATCCAGGAGAAGTGTACAGAACTGCCAAGGCGAGTGGCAGGGCCAGAGTGGAGCAGGAAGAAGCTTGAGAGAGTTCCAGAACTACAGTTCTAACTCAGAGGCAAGCAGCTCAGACTCTGAGCAGGAAACAAAGCCTTTTAGAAAGCCTGGAAAAGAAAAGGTTTCTACAAGAAAGGTAAACCAGACAGTACCTTTATATGATTCAATAAGGGGAAGGAAGTCTGATAGTTCTGATATAATTCCAAGGGGAAGAAGGAATGTTCAGTGGGAGAAACTTTTCAAGCTTTTAAAGAAGGTGAAGCTAGAAATCCCTGAACGTGTCCCAGTCCCTGAGCCTTGCAGCACAGAAGAGGAAATGGAGGTTGAGTTGTACAAGGGAGACTCAGATTCCACAGAAGTATCAATGGAATGTGCTTTATGTATGAGCAGTGCTTAGAAAGCATTTATTGAATACTGTGAAGAAAGCCTAAGAAGTATTTCTGCCAAGTAAATGCTATTGAGAAGTGCTGGTAAAGAGAAAGCATTATTTTTAAAAGCTGCAAATTCTACTGATGCTATGAGAGTGTTTTAAACAGCTGTTTAGTTTCCATGCTGAGAAGCAGAGTGTAATCTCAAGCTTGCTTGAAACAGCTGGGAGAAGCTAACAAGGATAGCTGGACTTTACTTGCAAACAGTGAAATTAAACTGTCTTAGTTTGAATGGAAAGGAAACTTGTTTAATGGCAAAGAGTGAAGAAACTGCTTTGTTGAAGTACATGTTGGAAAAGCTTTTTGTTGGAGAAAAAAATCCTCTTTTTCTGTTGATGTTTTGGAGCCTTCCACCAAGGTCTAATTGCAAACTTGATGATTAGAAGAAAATAAAATTTATAACAAATTTTCCTGTGTCGGCCTATTCCACTCGGATTGCTTTAATTGCCCCACAACTACACAATAAGGGCCTCAGCTACCAGGCTGAAGCATGAACATGAGTATTATGACCCGCCGCCCCCACTAGGCAGCCGCCTATAGAGGGTGAGGCGCCACAATACCTGTGATGGAAATCTGCCAGGCTGCCACCTGATCTTTGGTCCATACCTTTGTAGCTCACTACTGCCTGCAGAGCGAGTTCCGATGGGACAGCACCTTTGGCCAGGCTGTACTCTGTAATCTCTTCGGGGCGTTGGCAACTCCTGCCCTCCGACCCTTCTGTGTTCAGGCTACCAGAGTGCTGGTTCCTCTCCCAACACTTTGGTCTTGCAAGAGTCTCTCAGTTGGGACTCAACTGCTCACGGGTTACCCTTTGCAGGTCACAGGTCATTTTTTTTACAGGTTCTTGGTAGCCTGTAGCTAGGGAGTCTTATATGTGAGAACTGACTTCCTGCTTGTTCTCAGAGAAAGTATAGTTACTCACCTGTAACATATGTTCTCTGGGGACAGCATAGATCAATGATCACAACCCTCCCTCCTCCCTTGGAGTTGCTTCTTTACCATATTGTAACTTTTGCCGTCTTAGCTATGTCATTGGACTGAGGCAAGATGGTACCATTGGGTAGGAAGGGGACCATGCATGCATGGTGCATTTCCCAAAGACTTTCTTTGAAAACTGGGGAGGTACTTCCACGCGGGCTCTGTTGGCACGGACATCACCCATATTTGAGGACTGATTCCTGCTGTCCCTGGAGAACACCTGTTACAGGTGAGTAGCTACGCTTTATTAGTAGTAGTAGTGGTACTTGGAGAGGGACTCCCGACGCAACAGCAGCCAATTTGTTTTTCATTATATTTTCGGGAAATAGAATCCAATTCCATTCCCTCCTAGGCTCATTTCTTTTCTATTTCAGGGTGCCTTTACAAAGAAAAAGATTATAAAATCTCCAAATGGCCTGTTGACACCAAAAATATACTAAACTGGTAACTGCCAATTGTGACACTAGTTTATCCCCTTTTTGTTTAGAGGCAGCCTGTAGCTAGGGAATCCCATATGTGAGCACTTCCTATATTCTGCTTGTCCATGGAGAAAACAGTAATCTCCAGGAACAAGCAGGAATGTAGTCTTTACATATGGGTATCGTCGGTACCGATGGAGCCTGCACGGAAATGCTCCCCAGCGTCCAATAGGAACGCTTTTGGAAGCATCCCACAGCACCTGTGTGCTGCTTTCCCACTGTCCCTCTTCAGTTCTTTGTTTTCCGCCAAGCCGACAGGTTGCATATCCTGTCACCGCAGAAAATTCCTTCTTTATTCTTTCTTTATTCTTTATTTTTTGTGGTCGCGTCTGCCTTCGTTTGACGCCTATCGGTACCGCTGGTTCTTCTTTCTTCTTTTCTTAAAAAATAAAATATATATATATAGTTTCTGAGGTATTTTTCTTCAGAAACTTTTTTTCCTCGGTGCTAGGTGCCATTTTGGGCACTAGGCCAATTTTCCTTAAAAATGGAAAAAACAGTTACTGGTTTTAAAAAATGTTCTAAGTGTGGCGGTACCATATCCGTCACCGACACCCATGAATGGTGTCTTAAATGTTTAGGCCCTGACCTTTCTCCATCGGAGTGCCTCTCCTGTAGGAAGATGACTAAAAGGGGTCTGCAGAATAGAGCTGCAAATCTCGGTACCCTTTTTGCTTCAGATGTGATGTCCGTTGCATCGACGTCTTCCAGAGCCTCATCTTCCTCCCATGGATCTCAGGTAACTAAACATAAATCTTGCCGGTCCTCAAAGGGTAGATCTCCTTCTAGGCATCGAGAGGCCATTGGCGTTGCCCTTGAGGAAACTTCACTGGCGAAACAGCCCCGGCAGGAGGCTTCAGCTTCCAAAGCACTAACGGGGCTCCAGGATGTTCTCGAGGCCTCCACCTCGGCAGAACTACTGGTGCCATGCTCTGGGATTCCGGCCGCTTCTACCGGTACCGACACCCAAGCATCGGCAGCATCAATAGATCAGAGGTTTCTCGCTATCGAACGCAGTCTGGCAGCTCTTCTCATCAGTACCGTTGAGACCGCTACAGATGGTTCAACAGGTACCGGCCTCGATGGGTATGCCCCCCATGCCGAGTCTTGAGTCTATTTCTGGCATCGACATATCGGTATCGGGACACCTCGATACCGACTTCGATCGATACCGGTACCGTATTCTGCACGAACATCGGGATCGGAGATATTTTGAATCTTCTGATTCCGATGATTCTAATGACTCTGCCGATGCCAGAGTACTTTTTCTGGAGGAACTATCTTCTTCTCTTCAACGCAGAATGTCTCCTCCAGAGGACATGTCTTTTCAGGATTTTATTCATGATGTGGCTCGAGGCCTTACAATCATGGTAACTCCTGAGAAGGAACCTAGGGCACCAGAATTAGAAATCCTTCAATACCCTAAGGCTCCCAAGGAAGCAGCCACTCACCCTATTCATCAGATCTTACATGATCTTATGCTGAGGATGTGGGAAACACCTTTATCCACACCTCCTCACTCTCGGAGGCTCGATAAAATGTATCGAGTTCCATTTTGTCCTGGCTTCCAAAAAGCTCAGTTACCACACCATTCAATGGTAGTGGAATCGGTTATGCGTAGGATGAAGAGTACAAATAGGCATGCTTCCAGTCCTCCAGGCTGTGAGTGCAGGACTCTCGATGCCTTTGGGTGTCGATGCTTCCATGCTCTCAGCCAGGATCAGTTCCTATATCCTATATATGGGAATGTTCCTCAAAGAGGTCACAGGAGACTTGGAGCTTATGAGCCCCCTTCTTCCTGATGATAAATGACAAGAATTTCTTAATCTTGTCAGATATGCTCAGGATGTTTCCAAGTTTTTAACCGTGCAGCCTTTGACTGCTTTGAATGTATCAGCAGAACCTCTGCTATTGCCATTGGTGCACGTCGGATTGCCTGGCTTCAGGCATCCGACTTGGAACTTTGGCTACAAGATAAATTGGGAAATATCACTTGAACAGGATAAAATCTCTTTGGCAGGAATTGGCAGGCAAAGGCTAATGAAATAGATACTGACAATATCACCCTGGATAGATTGAATCTACAGCCAACCCAGCCAAAAAGAAATCCTATAAAAAACCCTTATTCAGCAAAAAAATGAAGTTTTATCCTTCTTATGCCCAGCAGGGGCACGGTCCATTTCAGGATTTCAGGCTGCCCAAAAGGGACAACAGCAACAAACTAGACAACAAAAGAAGCCAAAAGGGCCGAGAGCTCAGCCAGCTCCACAGGCTCAGCCTCCTCAGGGGCTTTGACTCCTACCTAGAGAACTTAGCCTTCCTGCCTCTGAATGGTCCAGAACCCTTAGCCATCCCTGGCAGGTTGTATCATTTTGCCAACAGATGGCACCAAATAACAACAGAAAATTGGACTCTGTCCATTGTACGAGAGGGGTACAAGCTTCATTTTCACAGCATTCCCCCTCCTACAATCGTAAGACAGTTCAATTCTCAGACCCCTGTCAACAATCTCTTAGGTCAGGAGGTCATAACACTCCTTGCTCAATGAGCAATAGAAGAAGTACCCATTCTACAACAGGGTACAGGGTTCTACTCCCCCTATTTTCTTATCCCAAAGAAAACAGGAGGACACAGACCCATTTTAGACCTCAGAGAATTAAACAAATATCTGTTCCGAGAGAAATTCAAAATGATCTCTCTAGGAACTCTTCTGCCATACCTTCAAAGTCAGGATTGGCTTTGTTCTCTAGATCTAAGGGATGCATATACTCATTCTCATCCATCCAGATCACAGGAAATTCCTGTGGTTCCTTTTCCAAGGAAAACATTTCCAATACAAAGTTCTTCCCTTTGTTCTGGCTTCGGCACCAAGAGTATTCACGAAATGCATGGCGGTAGTAGCTGCATTCCTGCGAACTCTAGGGATATTTGTCTTCCTTTACTTAGACGACTGGCTCATTCGAGCCCCCACGGCTCCAGAAGCCAGCTCTTCTCTATCTCGCACATTGCAAATCCTTCATTATTTGGGATTGGTCATAAACCTCCCAAAATCCCATCTTGCTCCTACTCAGTCCCTAGAATTCATAGGAGCTTGCCTAGATACCAGACAGTCAAGGGCTTTCCTTCCACAGCCCCGCTGTCTGCGCATAGTGCAGCTAGCTTCCCAAGCAGCAGTGAAAACTTACCTGACTGCTCGAGAAATGCTCCATCTATTGGGACATATGGCATCCACTGTACATGCGGTTCCCTATGCTCGCCTCCACATGCGAGCAGCCTAGTGGATCCTATCCACTCAGTGGACACAAGCCACAGGTCGCCTGTCGGACAAAATAACAAACTCACAATATCTTGTTTCGTCCGTCCAATGGTGGCAATCACTGGAGAACCTTCTGGTGGGGTCTTCTTTCCAACAACCCCTATTCCAGACCATTCTAACAACAGATGCATCACAGGTGGAATGGGGGGCCCACCGTCACGATCTCTCTACCCAGGGTACCTGGACTCCACAGGAGGCTTGTCTTCACATAAACCTCCTGGAACTCAGAGCAATCTTCCTTGCTCTTCGCGCATTCCAAGCCCAGCTCAGCTACAAGACAGTCCTAGTACAGGTGGACAATCAAGTAGCCATGTTCTACGTGAACAAGCAGCTTTACGACTATGGGTCCTCGCCAGAGAACATCAAATTCACCTCCTCATAGTATATCTTCCAGGCATTCAAAACCTTTGGGCAGACAAACTCAGCCGAGTACTGCTGCCACACGAATGGTCTCTCCACTCAGTTGCTGTTCAGCAGAGCTAGAGTGCAGACCTCTCCCAGAGAGCTCCTGCTAGGGGACGGGGCTTAGCTACTGCCTGAGCCTGGATGTCGGGTCCTGGGCCACCTCCAGCAGGAGAGGCCCAGGCCCAGAGGCCTACCAAGCCTGGTGGGCCTCTTCTGCTGCCATCAACTGGGGAGGAAGACAGCCTGGTGCAGCTGGTACCCCGGGAGGGGGACCCCCCAGGTAGGACTGCACCTGGTCAGGGAGGAGGGACCCACAGGTATGGAGGTTTGGGCCCGCTACCCCAGGGAGGAGGCTCCTGTCTCCTCCCCAGGCAGGGTGTGGAGGCTGGGTGGAAGCAGGGAGAGGCCCTGGGGAGACCCTGGAGGACCGTGGAGTATAGTACTGGAGGAGGCGGGTTCCCCCCTCCGCCTCGGGTCCTGGAGGAGGCCTCTACCTCCTCCAGTGAGGATGAGGACGGGGGGTCGGGCCTGCCTTCCTTCCAGCAGCCAGCTAGGGCCCCAGATGAAATCGTGGCGGCGGTGCGGCGGCTTCGGGGTCTCCAAGAGTAGGCGGCCCAGCTGCAAGCCCAGCTCTCCCACCTGGAGAGCCTGCAGGCCACCATTCCCGGGGAGGAATGGGTGGCCTATAACACCTATCGAAAGGGGGTGAAGCGGGCCCTGAGAGCACGGTACACACAGATTATGTCCTTGAAAACCCAGGGTTGTGGGTCCCTCACAGAGCTCTATCAGAATTATGATCGCTGGGCAGTACAGGGCGCAGTTCAGGGGGGGCCCCCGGGGGCAGGTAACTTGGGTGGATACCATCAATCCCACTGCCTGCCCTTCCCATGGTCAACCCCTGTGAGGAAGGCAAACTGCTCCATACAACCCCCATGTTTATCATCTAGGTCCGGGGACCCTTACCTGCAGGGGACGGCTGTTGCTGGTGGTATGGCTGTCCAGTCGTCGGATGTTGGGCCCGTGGCTCCTGCTCTGCCGGATTCCGCCGTTCCCGATGATACTTGGGCTCTTTCTGAAGGAGCCTTGGCCCATCAGAGTTTGCAAGATCCTGGAATGCACTCCCCTTTGGCTCCTCGTGTGCAGCTATCGGATATGTGCATCACCGGTCAGGCAACGACAGTAGGGTTCAGTGGCAGCGATCTCCCTCATCAACGGGCATTGTCGGCCCTTTTTCCTGTTTCTTCGATGGCTACGCGGGCTGTAGGGAGCTTCCAAGATGGCCGCCGTGGAATCCGTGGTGACGTCTGCCTTCCATCTGTTCGCGTCGCTGAGAAGGAGATGTCGTTGCAGGAGCTGCCTGCGGGACTTCCCCCAGCCCGACTACAGCTTCAAGATGGCCGCCGTGCATCGGGTGCCGACACTTCCGGGAGAACCCGGAAGTGTGAAGAAGACCCTCCCCCATCTTCTGCCCTGCGGCGGGAGTTTCGGCGGCGATCTGTGGGGGCAGTAGGGGATTCTTTCCAGTGCCCCTCTATCGGAGGGGATGCTGCAGAGGGGCAGAAGTGTTCGGCGGCTGTTCTCCAGCGTCGGGGGTCTGTTGATGCTGCAGAAACTCGTCGGCTGCCTGTCATAGCCCAGAAGATTGCCGGTGATGTACAGCCTCTGGCTGTGCCAGGCTCTGAAGGGAATTCTACGTTCTCTCTACGGGATCCCCGGAGGCGGAAGACTGGTCGGCCCCAGTCATTTGAGTATGCTGTGCCACTGGAGGCTCTGCGGGTGGCTGATTTCTCCACTCACCTTCCGGTTCTACAGCACAGGGGGTCTGAGCACCCTATCTCTGCTGTGCATCCTGCTCCTTCACCTGCAGTACCTGTCCAGGTCCCTGGGCAGGCGTTTGGTAGGGGGGTGGCTGGCGGGCAGGATTCCCCTGTTGTGGCTGCCCTTCCGGCCCCTAGAAAGCTACAGGGTAATCGCCCAGTGTGTTCTGAGGTGGCTGGCTGGGGCCGGAAGGGTGCTGGAAGGGGGAAGGAGCAGGATGGGGGCTGCTATTTCTTTTCTGCGGCCCCCGGAGGGGGTCAGGGAGGGGGCCAGGGAGGGAAGAGTGTTGGCCTGCTGTCTCTGCAATCTGGGACCACGGAGCGGGCTGTGCAGCTGCCTGTCTTGTCTGTTGCTGTGGCCGAGGGAAGCCTGGCTCGCAGGGGGGCGTCCGCCCTTGCTGCTGGAGCCCTGGCTGCCGGCCACGAGGTTCCGGTCCCCTGTGCCACGTCTGGCACCGACAATAAGGTAGGACCTGGGAGGGACGGGGGGCAGGGGGGTGGAGGTTTGGGGGACTTTATTGTTGGGGGATCTGCCCTGCTGTCTCGGGTAGGTCCTGCCTTATTGCCGGTAGCCGTACAGGGGGTAGCGGACGGTGGGTCGGTGGAGGGTCTGGCGGAGGGAAAGGGGGAGCGGACGACTGGTCTAGTAGTGGGGAAGGAGGTAGTGGTTGGTCCTGATCGGGGGAAGGGTCCGTTCTCAGTGGGGTTAGGGGATGGGGTGGTCCCCCTGGATCCCGGGAATGGAGGGGAGCGGGGTCCGTCCCCGGTAGTGGTGGCCGAGACCCAGGAGCCTTGCGCTGGGTCGGGAACACGGGACGGAGGTTTGGGGGGGCTTTTTGGTCCCCTGGGTGTTACCGAGAACCAGGTCCGTGACGCCCTTCAATTGGCTTTGGAGACCCCGACAGGCCCTCCCAGGGCCTTTGCTGCCTTTCGGCAGCAGCCAGATATGACAGCAAGGGGTGCTCCGGAGGTTCTCGGTGGCACCCAGGGATCCGGAAGGGATAGTATCCCTGATTCTGTTTTGGCGGAGCTGACCTTGCCCAGTCCCCAGGTCGCCCCATGTGAGGCGATTGCGGATCCTGCAGACCAGCAGCAGGGTTCCCCGCAGGTGGATGCGGGAGAAGGACGAGGAGAGAAGGGGATGGGAACTGGGGGGTCAGCTCCCCCCCCGTACCTTTGCAGAGGCTCTGAGGGGGTCTGGCACCACTCCGGGGACGTCCGGAGGGGATGGGGGGAGGGGGGGTTCCCACGGGAATGGTCCTGCAGGAGGGGGAGGAGGTGGGGGAGGGTTCCGAGGGGTAGGGGGTGAGGTCCGACGGCGCAACGTGGCGCAGATCCGGTGGGCTGGGGAGGGGCCCCCTCCAGCCAGGGAACAGGTTTTGAGGATGGTCCTTGGGCTGGGGTTTCTCCCGGGAGATCTCTACGCCTTTATCCACATGAACAACACCATTGAATATGATGTTAGTTTCATGCTGAGACGGGGGCTGGAGATTTTCTGGGACCGATACCAGCAGCAGAGGGGGCAGGGAGGGTGGGCTGACTTTCGTGTTGTGCCTATCTCTCGCCAGGGGACGGTACCTGTGACCATCCTATCCCGGAATGAGTCGCTCCCAGGGCAGGACATCCAGTTTTGGTTGTCGCGCCATGCGGTGCTCCTCGCACCCCTGGTTAAGGGCGCTGGGCCCCTAGGGGTGTGGGACGGGTCGTGGAAAGGTAAGATCCGTTTGCGTGAGGTGGGAAACGTGGTGCAGCACGTGCCCTCGGCCGGTTTCCTCGGTCGGGATCGCATCTTGTGCTATTACCCCGGGCAACCTCGCGAGTGTCACTGCTGTGGCTCCTTTCGTCATCTGAGCATGAACTGTCCCGAGCAGGTCTGCACCCGTTGTGGTGGACAGGGTCACGCCTCGGCCGGGTGTTTGCTTATCCGGTGTAACCTTTGCGGGGAGTTGGGCCACCCCTTCGCCTGCTGCCCCTCCGCATCACACAATGGACCGGGGGGGGGGGATGCCATCGCCCAACCTCGGGCTCCTGTGCGGGAGGGGGTTGTGGAGGACCCTCTCCCTCAGGAGGAGCCCGGGGGCCCTAGGGTGGAGGAGTCAATCGAACCGAGGGAGCCACCAGGGGGAGGGGATTTGGGTAGGAGGGAGGAGAGGGTTGATGTGGTGGAGGTTGATGTGTCACGACAGGATAGTGGGTTACGGGTGGTGCCACCTCAGGAATGGACCACGGTCCCTTCTAAGGGTGGCAAGTCTAAAAGGAAGAAACGGGAGACATCCCCATTGCCGGATGCAGAGCCCGTGTTGGACATCAACCGTTTCGTCTTTTTGGCTGCTGATGCGGCTGAGGCGGATGAGGGCATGCCTGTGGAGGCAGGGCTTCCTGTGCGGCGCTCGGAGCGGTTAGCGGCGGGGGCGACCCCTCTTCCTCAGCGGCGACCTTCGAAAGTGTCGAAGGCGCGCCGCGGTCAGGGTCCTCCGATCAAGGTGGATACTGGCACCCGACGGGTGAGGGAGGACGGGTCTTTGCCCCCGCAGTTGGGTGATGGGCCTTCGCAGGAGCCCCCTGCTGACCCGGCCGTCCCGGCCTCCCCCGCGGGGGTGGGCACTGGTCCGTTGTCTCAGTCTTTGTCCAGGGAGGGGGGGAGGCACCGGTGGTGGACCCCATGGAGGAGATCATTCCTCCTACCCCTGACCTGTCCGTGCCCCCTCGCCCCCATGGGAGCTGGGTTACCCCCTGCGACAGCTTCGCCTGGTGGTCTCAGGGACACCAGCACCTCGTGGGATCCTCGAGGTGGTCAACGTGGACCGTGAGGAGTTGCTCCAGCTCGCGGGCTTGTCCTGCAAGCGGGATTCCGGGGATCCCGGGTATGGTGAGAAGAGGAGGAAAGGGTCACTGCACACGAACTAGGCATGGCGTGCACTCCTGCGTTCTCGTGCGCCACTATCAACGTGGCCAGCATTTTTACGGACCAGGCACGGACTACGGCCTATGATTTTCTTTCCACGAGTGGGCTGGATGTCATCTTCTTGCAGGAGACCAGGCTCACCTCGCTTGCTAGCCTTCATCGGGCGAAGCGAGAGTGGAGGTGGGGTCCTTCCTACTGGTCTCTTGCGGCCCAGCCGTACGCAGGAGTGGCGGTTTTGTTCACGTCTAACCGATTTCAGGTGCAGTACGTGTGGGAACTGGAGCAGGGCCGGTGTTTGCTCTTAGACGGCTACTGCGGGCCCCATCGGTTTCGTTTCATGGTGGTCTACGGCCCCCAGTCTAAGTTGGCACGGAAGACCCTTTTTCGGGTCATCCGCCCCTACTTACACACCTCCCGTTTGGTGGTCCTCGCCGGGGATTTCAACACCACCACCTTTTTGCAGGACCGAGGGGGGGAGCGTTGCCCACCCAGTTACGAGGGCCTCTTTTTGGCCGAGATGACCCGGACGGCTGACCTGGTGGATGTCTTCCACCGGGCCTTTCCTCGGTCGCCGGGTTTCACCTACTACCATGGGACCTGCAGGAGTCGTATCGATCGGATATATGTGAGTGCCCGGGTGGAGTGTTCCCCTCCGCAGTTGCAGGCGGTTGACTTTTCGGACCACCGCGTCCTCTCCGTGTCCTTCCTGGCTAACCACGAGGAGCTTAGCAGGGGTCCTGGCCTGTGGCGACTGAATGTGCAGTTGTTGGCAACATCAGAGGTGGTCCAGGAGTTCTTGGCCTTTCTCGCAGACCAGGAGACCCTGTTGGGTGTTTTTCCTTCCCGTGGCGCCTGGTGGGACGAGGTGAAGACGCGTGCCCGCCAACTCTTCCGTTCCCGGGGTACCTCCATGGCTCGATCCCGCTACCTCACTTACACTGTCCTCCGGAGGTCGCTGGATCGTTTGGTATCCCGAGGGGCAGCGCGGGAGGAGGTGGAAGAGGTGCGAGTCCAGCTCCGTGGCCTGCTTTACGATTGCCATGCCTCCCTATGCTTCGAGGGGGCGGCCGGTGGGGTCGCTGCTCCAGACCCCTTCCTAACTTGCAGGGAGAGGGTTCGGCATCGGGAGGTCATGGCCCTGCGGGGCGAGGACGGTACCATTCATACCTCCCAGGAGGACCTTTTGCGGATGGTGGGGGAATACTTCTCGGACCTGTTTGGGGATCGCCCCGTGGACCTCACCCATATCCGTGAGTACCTGGGCCTTCCCCCGGTGTATTCGGCTGTGGTCCAGGCACAGGTTGATGCACTCGCTGCCCCGATTCAGCAGGTGGAAGTGGAGAGGGCGATTCGTGCCATGCCGTTGGGGAAGGTGCCTGGGCACGATGGGCTCCCTGTGGAGTTCTATCGCACTTTCATCGCCCAGCTGGCCCCCTTCCTGACCTCTCTGTTTCAGGAGATCATGGACAAGGGGTTTCTCCCGCGGTCATTTCGCGAGTCTGTCCTGCTGCTGCTGCTCTCCAAGGGGAGGGACGATAGCTCCTTGGACTTTTGGCGGCCGCTCTCTCTTCTGAACGCGGACCGGAAGATTCTGGCCAAGTGTTTGGCCAACCGACTGGTTGAGGTGTCGGGCGTTTTGCTGTCACCTTCCCAGTATTGTTCCGTTCGGGGGAGAGGGGTTCTGGACGCTGTTGCCACAGTCCGGGAGGTGGTGGAGAGAGGCCGGGCGCTCCAACGGGACCACTGGTTGGTCTCCTTGGATCAGTCCAAAGCCTTCGATCGAGTCAGTCACCGGTACCTGTGGGTGGTGCTCCAGCACTTCGGCCTCCCCGCAGGTTTCCTCTTCGTCGGGCAGGCGCTGTACCGAGGGGGGGTGAGCTTCCCGTTTATTAACGGGTGGCTCGGACGGCCGTTTGGTGTCACCTCGGGGGTGCGGCAGGGGTGCCCTTTGAGCCCCCTGCTGTATGTCTTCTCCCTCGACCCCTTCCTCCGGAGATTGTCCTCAGGTGGGTTGCGGGGCCTGGAGGCGCCTGGTGCGCTCCCGGTGTCCGTCGTTGCCTACGCTGACGACATCTCAGTTTACGTGGACGGCACTGAAGGGGTAGAGGCCCTGCGGGAGGCCGTGGAGGAGTACTCGGAGGTAGCCCACTCTGTTGTCAACCATAGCAAGTGCCAGACGCTGTGGTTGGGCCCCTCGGAGGCCTCCCCGCCTTCCTGCGCCCCCTTTCCTCCTCCCGTGGGGGAGGTCTGCGTTTTGGGCCTCGTCTTCGGGTCGGAGGACTGTGCGGAGTCCAATTGGGACCGTTGTCTCGAGACTGCACGGTGTCGGGTGCTGCGGTGGAGGGGGTGGAGGTGTACATACGAGGAGAAGATCAAACTCCTCGGGACGTTTCTGCTTCCTCTCTTTCTGCACGTGGCCACGGTCTTCGTCCTTCCGTCGTCCCGTCAGGCGTCTGTCAGTGCCGTCTTTTTCTGTTTTCTGTGGGGTAACCGCCTGAACCCTGTCCAGCGCAACATCGTTTGCCTGGATCGGGCAGAGGGCGGTTTGGGTATGTTGCACTCCCTTGTTTTCCTGTCAGTCCTGTCTATGGCGTTTCACTTAGGTAGGATGCGGGAAGGGGGTGGGGTTTGGTGGGTGGCCTCCTATCGGGAATGGTTCTCCCGCTTCTGGGAGCAGTGGGAGGGGGCGTCCTCGGTCCCACGTGTGCGTCGGAGCGGGGAACAGGCCCCATCGTACGTATTTGCGATGGTGGGGCTCATTCGGCGGTGGGGGGTGACCGACCCGCTCGCCCAGTCCTTGGGGCGGAAAGGATTGTACCGGATGGTACTCGCCTCTCACTTTCAACCACGGTGGGCCCTGCGGGACTGTCCGGCGGATGTGATGCAGCGGGGCCTTCGGCTGTTGAACTCCCCTCGGCTACCGAAGAAGGCTCGGGATGTGGCCTGGTTGTCTTTCCACGGGCGTTTGTACGTGAGGGACAACCTCAAGTACAGGTCACAAGCCGAGCGGGTCTGTCCGAGGGCTGGGTGTGAGGGGCAGACGGAGACCATGGACCATTTCCTCCGGCAGTGCCCCTTTAACGTGGAGGCCTGCCGGTTGGTGTCCGCTGCTCTTCACCTGCGCGACCTTTCCCTCCTCACGTATGCGGAGTGGGTGTACGGGGCCTGGTCCTTTCCTCTAAGGCAGGACTCCGGGACCCTCTACCTCGTCACGGCCGTAGTGCGCTACCACTTGTGGCAAGCGCGCTGTCATGTCTCGACCCGGGGGTTGGTCCTGCCCCTCGACGAGGTGGTGCGGGACATTTTAGAGGAAGTGTCCAGCATGGCGCAATGCGAAAGGCGGGTGGTGGAGGCTCATCGTTGGGAGCGTCTGTGACGTCACCTCACCCTCCGCCCCCCGTGAGGGGGGGGGTTCCCTGGGGTTCTCGTCCCTGTAGGGATTTGGGGTTGTTTTGTTTCCCTGGGGGGAGGGGTGTTGCAGGAGGGGGAGGGGGAGGGGGAGGGGGAGGGTTCCCTCCCCTGGGGTTTGTTATGGGTAGGTTTTTGGGGTTGTTTTTCTCCCGGGGGGGGGGGGTGAGCTGGTGCTGCTGCAGGGGTTAGACCACTTGTCCGCTCTCCCTTTCTCCTTGGGGGTGGCTGTCCCAATTGTTTTTGTGTTTATGTCTGTTCTTTTCATGTCCTGTGCATCCCGTTCCGCTGTCTGGATTGCAGAGCAGCACGGGGTTATGTTTATCTTTTGTTTATCTTTTTTCATTTTTGCTTTGTATCATTGGTTATGGTTTGTTATGGTGGGATTCTGTTGGGGACGGGCTCAAGGTGCCCTTATGTTTTTGTTTGGGGGGGTGGGGCGGGGTTGTTTGCTTTTGATGTGTTTGTTTTTGTGGGGTGGATGGGGAGGGGGCGGGGATCGGGGTGGAGGGAGGGGGGAGGGGGGAGCTGCTGCTCCCTCTGCAGGGGAAGGGATGGGGACAGGGGACTCTGTCTTTGGGTGGTTGGGGGGGGGAGTCTGGCAGTCCCCAAAAACCAGCGGACAGAACGGACAATTGGACTGGTGGGGGTTGTTGTGCGGGGGAGGGGTTTAGGGATTGAAAGATGGACAATGTTTGGACTACTTTGGGGTGTTGTTATAAGAAGGGGGGTTGGATCAGGTATGGACATTGGACTGAGGGGGGGGAGGGTGGGACAGGGACATTGTTTGGACTTTTGCGGGTTGTTGGGGGAGGGGCACGTGTGTTGGTTGCTGGGTTTGGTGGTGGGTTTGGGGAGGTGGGTCACGGGGGTTGTGATTCTTGTTGTGTACTATGTCGGGGGGGTGGGGGTTTTGGGGGGGGGGTGGGACTTGGTTGGGGTGATTGTTTTTGCTTTTTGTCTGTTTTTCTGTTGCCTGTATCAATAAACAAAATTTCCACTCAGACCAGGTTGCCCAAATATTTCAAATCTGGGGAACCCCAGACATAGACCTCTTTGCAAGTCCACTGAATGCCAAACTTCTCCGGTTCTGTTCCAGAATTCTGGCTCGAGATTGTCAGGCAAGGGACGCCGTCCTCCTTCACTGGGGTCAAGACTTCCTCTATGCCTTCCCACCCATTCTCCTCATCCCCAAAACACTATTCAAGCTTCAGAGAGACAGAGGTCATATGATTCTCATAGCTCCACGTTGGCCACGGCAAACGTAGTATCCTCTGCTTTTACATCTCTCTCAAGCTGCACCTCGGGAGTTGGGGTGTGCTCCAGATCTTCTCTCCCAAGAGAATGGGATGCTATGGCACCCTAATCCCTAGTCCCTGCATCTCAGGGCCTGGTTGCTGAAAGCCTAGACCTTCAGGATCTCAACCTTTCTCAACAGGTAAAAAATATCTTACAGGCTTCTAGAAAACCTTCCACAAGATGATCATACGCCTTTAAGTGGAAACAGTTAAACATATGGTGTTCTCAAAAGGAACTTAACCCCCCTTGCGATACCTCTGGAATCGGTACTAGAGTACCTCCTTCATTTATCAAATGCTGGTTTAAAGACCAATTCAGTAAGAGTCCATCTTAGTGCTATTGCAGCTTCCTATAAGCCTCTAAATGGACAACCTATTTCCTCTCATCTACTTATAACAAGATTTATGAGAGGTCTTCTATTAACAAAACCTCCCATTAGATCACCACCAGTGGCATGGGATTTGAATCTTGTTCTCGGGCAGCTCATGAAACCACCCTTTGAGCTTTTAGCCACTACATCTCTGAAATTCCTTTCCTGGAAAGTCATCTTCCTAATTGCAATCACCTCCGCACGCCGCATTAGTGAGTTGCAAGCTCTAGTGACTGATCCTCCTTATACGAGATTCCACCATGATAAGGTCGTTCTTAGGACTCATCCACACTTTATGCCAAAGGTGGTTTCCCCTTCCCATTTAAACCAAGCGGTTTACCTTCCTGTATTCTTTCCGAGGCCTCATGCCTCCAATGCAGAAAGGAACCTTCATACCTTGGACTGTAAAAGAGCTTTAGCTTTTTACCTGCAAAGAACACAGCAACATCGAAAGTCTTCTCAACTCTTTGTTGCTTTTGATTCTAGTCATTTGGGATTTCCAGTTTCCAAAAGAACTCTGTCTAACTGGATTGCACAATGCATATCCTTTGCCTATGAGAGTAAGCGTCTTCCTCTTGAAGGCCATGTCACAGCTCACAGTGTGAGCGCCATGGCAGCCTCTGTGGCTAACCTTCACTCTGTATCTATCGACATCTGTTGAGCAGACACTTGGGCTTCGGTACATACCTTCACAGTCCACTACTGCTTAGACAAGGACTCCCGTCGGGATGCCTTGTTTGGCCAGGCTGTTCTTCAACATCTTTTTCAGGCTTAATTCAACTCCTACCCACCATCCCTGGTGGGATGCCAGAGATCCATGGGAGGAAGCATGGCCCATCTCACAATGGGTTGCAACTTCCTGGGGCCATCTCCCTGGCATCTTCAGCTAGGGAGTCCCCATATGTGAAGACTACATTCCTGCTTGTTTCTGGAGATAGCGTAATTACTCATCTGTAACAGGTGATCTCCGGGAACAGCAGGAAATTAGTCTTCACAACCCACCCACCTCCCCTAGGAGTTGTCTCTCTTTCTCTCTCTCCCTCTCTCCTTTGTCTCAGCTATAAACTCAACTGAAGAGGGACAGTGGGAAAGGCGGGAAGGCAGCACGAAGGCGCTGTGGGATGCTCCCAAAAGTGTTCCTATTGGACGCTGTGGAGCGTTCCTACACAGGCTCCATCAGTAACGAAGATAGCCATATGTGAAGACTAAATTCCTGCTGTTCCCGGAGATCACCTGTTACAGGTGAGTAACTACGCTTTACTTACCTATAACAGATGTTCTCTGTGGACAGCAAGATAAGTCATCACAACCTTCCCACCCACCCTTGCAGTGGAATTCTAGTATTAGCTAATCCTTAGACCGAGCAGACTTAATGTGGTGGCGGCGACAACAAGTGAAAATAAATGTGCATGCGCAGTGGATCCACTTCAAACGCCTCTAGAAGAAGCAGAAAGAGGTTTCCTGCGAGAGGTTCCATCAATGATTGTCATTCATATGTGAGGCTTTATCCTGAGAACATCTGCTATAGGTAAGTAATATTTTTTTATTTTGGGCATGCTGTATCTGCATTTGACTTATCTTGATACGTAACTTTGACTGGATGGCTGCTGATTATCGCCACTATCCAGATACAGTTTCAGCCTATCCCTGCCAAATATCCAGCTTCTCATTTTAAGTGGATAATAATTTGCCAAATATCTTATTGTCCAGCCAAAAGGTATGCATTTAACATCCCAGTTAATGTTGAAAATTGTGTGGATAAATACTTTTGAATATCAGCCCCGTAGCATCTTATTGCTCACAATGCCAATACTGATGACATTGTCTATTGATAATAATACAGACGTTTTCAGTGTATAATTTTCTTCAGTTCCATGTGTTGTTGAATGTAAGATATTTATTGTATGTTCTTTTAAAATCTATTATATTTTGTAAATAAAAAATGATGTAATAGAATGTCCTCATGATGTATTTTTGTAAAATTTTGTCAGAAGATCTTAAGATGAATCTTTTTCAGGAGGCTTATAGGGAGGAGCAACTCATTAACCGCTTGATGAGACAGTCACAGCAGGAACGCAGGATTGCAGTACAACTCATGCATGTTCGACATGAAAAAGAAGTTTTATGGCAGAACAGAATTTTTAGAGAAAAACAATATGAGGAAAGACGACTGAAAGAGTTCCAAGATGCTCTTGACAGAGAAGTGGTAAGTGATTATTTATTATGGAACTAAGGGGTATGTTTGCAAAGCAGCGGTAGCGGCCTCTGTGCGATATCTAAGCCACTGTCCCATTGAATTCAATGAGACCGCGGCTCCGATATCGCATGGAGGCCGCTACCGCTACTTTGTAAACATACCCCTAAGGTTTAATTTCATGATATTTCACACAAAGTGCAGAAAGAGGGTAATTTTATAAACCTTTTTGGCACAAAAAACGTTTTGCGCGGATAAGATCTCATAAAAGTATTTTCTTTGAGAATAATTTTATAACACCAGCCTAGGTTAATAGGGCAGGAAGGTGCCTATTTTTGACTATTTTATAAAGATAGAAAGGTTCTTGTGTGTCTTTATAAAATACTAGCACAAATCCTACAAAAATCACAGCTAGTATACATACATAGAATATATGCTGGTATATGCTGGTATACATACTAGTACATGCTATGCTAGTATATGCATAGAATATATGCCTAGTATATATCCACAGTATACAAACATAGAATATATGCTAGTTTACATGCATAGAAAGCCTCTTATAAACCCTAGTGGTAACAGCATGTGCAATAGTAATAACACATATTCTTTTATGCAACCCAGGTGTAAACGTCTTCAGGGAAGGAATTTGGGCAGAGCACAGGTGGAATCACAATGTACATCCATATTTATGAATGAACATTTATGCCTGCCCCTCAGCAGACGTAAATGCCTTCAGCTTCATTTGACCCTCAATTTCTACAGCTTTTCTGGGTTAACTTTACGTTAAAAGACATGTACAATAAACATCTGTGTGTCTTTATAAAATAGGCACCTTCTTTTTTGCCTACCACAAAGGCAAGCTATTATAAAATTTCCCTTAAAGTTATATTAAAAGACATCTTAGAATTATTAATGCAGCATTTTACAGTTGTTGACAAGTTTTAAAGTACCTGAGATACTCTGACTAATTTTGGACAGTTCTTCTAAATCCTCATAGGCATCTTAAGAGTTAGTAGTAAATGGCATTCATTTGAAATAAATAAAGTTAAGGGCCTGATTTTCAGCTGCCCGCAGTGTGGAAGAGTTATGGGTCTTGTCAGTGCATAGCTGTCTTCGCCGACTTCTAAACCAGATTTTCAGTGCCACCGCAATGGCATTGAATATCTGGTGATTGCTGCAGGGACAGGAAGCTGCTGAGGCTAACCGGGCAGCAGCAATATTGGCTGTTGCCCTGTTAGCGATTGGTGCCTTAAAAATAGGTGAGGGTTTTCTTCGCCTATCTTTAAGGCACCAATGGCTAACCGAGCAGCATGCAATATCGCTGCTGCCCAGTTAGCGACACTCCCTGCCTCCGCTCCACCCTGGAATGCCCCCAAAACTCCCCGATGCCAACCGGATAGCATCGGGGCACGTAGGGGACGTAGACAGGGATATTCAATGGCACTAACCATGTAGATGCCATTGAATTTATTTATTTATTTGAGGTTTTTCTATACCGCGCTCTTTAAAATCAGCTCAGTTTACAGTTAAAACTAATTTTGTACAGTGCAGGCAGCATCCGCACTGTACTTACAAGGAACAGGGTTTACAACTTGGCTAACTGGGGAGACTATGTACAGGCTACTCAGTAACAGGCTACTCAGTTAAGCAACTATATACAGGCGAGACAGTCGGGCCAGTGGGAGCGGGCGGCGACATGACTGCTTGATGGCTATTTACAACAAATTGTATGCTATATACAAAATTGTGTGCTATCTACAAAATTGTGTGCTATATGCAGTTGCATATCGTGTGTCTGGAGGCATTAGTGGGTGGGGCTGGGGCTGCGTGTTGCTGTTGGGTCGAGGGTGCTATGTTGATGGGTGCGTGAGGACGGCTGTTGAGCGTCTCCGTTATGAGAGTAGTGCTGGAGAAAGAAGTGCTGTTTTAGAGCCTTTCTGAAATGGGCGAGCTCGGTTATGGAACGATGTTGAGCGGGAGGGCATTCCAGCATGAGGGTGCGTAGTACACAAAAGCCCGGTTTCGTGTTGCTTGCGAGTACTTTGTAATCTTGCTCGGGATGTTCAGAGTGTTGGCAGCGGCTGACCTTCTGATTCTGTTTGGGGGTTGGTGAGGATGAGGTCCATGATGGAGGTGGAGGTGAGCCCATTGATGGCCTTGAACGTCATTAATAGAATTTTGAATGTGATCCTGCAGTGGACCGGCAGACAATGTAGGTGTTTCAGGATAGGAATTATATGGTCCCACCTGGCGGCTCCATGTAATATTCTGGCGGCTGCATTCATTGCGAGCTGCAACGGGTTCAGTGTGCTTTTTGGGAGTCCATGTAGGATCGAGTTGGCGTAATCAAAGTGGGGGATTACTAAAGCTTGGTAGATTATCTGGAAATCCTCCGGCTCCAGCAGGGGTCTGAGGTGCCGGATCGTCCTTATTTTGTGGTATATTGCTTTAACAGTATTGTTTACGTGGGCCTTCATGTCCAACTGTTGGTCTAGGGTGACTCCTAGGTAGCGGATCGTGGGTTTGCTTTGAAGCTCCGCTCCTCTCACGTTTATTGACACGGCGGGGGGGGGGGGGGTAAAAGAGGGATTCCTGGAGATGAATAGCGCCTCAGTTTTCTTGAAGTTTATTCTGAGGTTTCGTATGTGAAGCCACTCAGTCACAGCGTCGAAGCAGGTGGTTAGAGGTGAGAGATCCGGATGGTCAGTTGAAAATGGCATGTAGAGTAGCACGTCATCTGCGTATATGAGGCATGAGACATTGAAAGCGCAGGTGAGTGCACAGATGGGTTTCATATATACGTTGAAGAACAGTGCAGAGAGCGAAGATCCCTGCGGTACACCCTATTCTTGCCGGAACGGATTGGAGGTCTTGGAGCCTGCGCATACGTGAATATCCCCATCTAAGGCATTTACATGGTTTACTAGGCTGTAAACCGTGTATATGCCCTTCGAATATCAGGCCCAAGGTTTTTAGTTGATTTTATAGTGATTTTTTTTGTTTTATATTTATTTTACATTATATTGTAACTGCATTATATTTATTTATTATATGTTCCTTATCGTCCCTCCAGTCCCGAACCTCTGTGTAGTGCACCTCTTCCAGCAGCTTGGAGACTAAGTACGTCACATTCTTGAGAGTAGCAGTACTAATACCACTGGCTCCTCCCACGAGCTCCCAGTACAGTCAGTCTCCAAGCAGCTGGAGGACGTGGTGAGCCTAGGTTCGAGGCTCACTGAAGGAACAAATAAGGAGTTTTATTGAGTTTTTAATTTGGTTTGATTTCTTTACTTGGATAAGTTTATTTATTTGAAAAAAAAAAAAAGAAATGGGACAGCACCTTCAACGGAGGTTCTTCACTGACTCTCCTTTTCATTTCCATCTTTGAAGTTCAACTACAGTTTCTGCATTGTACTGCAATCCCGGGGCTTTGGTGGCTCCCGATCCTGTCAACGGTGAGGAGCCGCCATCTCTTCACTACAGTCTAATCTTAGTGCTGCTGCCCCCCCCTTTACAATGTGAAGTCTAAAATAGGGAAAGGAAGGCCATTCTTAAAATAAAAGGTGTGATCATCACACTTCAACAACCAGCAGTGATCTCAAAGTGTAAACTAGATCTGACAAGGCACATTTGCATATTCCCACTCATCCTCAGCACCAGCGGTTTCTGTGTTTTGGAGTTCTACAGGGGCATTTTCAGTGCCAGGCCGTGCCATTTGGCCTGGCCACAGCCCCTTGGGTGACTACAAAGGTAGTGGTGACAGCGACGCTGCAAATGCAAGGTGTCCTGGTCCACCCGTATTTGGACAACTAGTTAGTTCAGGCAAAGAATTTTAAGGAGAGTCAGGAAGTGATGGCCTGTGTGATTTCTCAACCTCAGGACTTAGGCTGGGTTGTCAACTTTGCAAAGAGCAGTCTAAATCCATCCAAGTCCTTGGAGTATCTGGGATCCCACTTCTACATTCGATGGAGTTTGGTATGTCTGCCAGAGGGCAGGATAGCCAAGTTTCAGTCCCAGGTGTGGGGGCTGAGGAGAGTCCCTCATCTGAGAGTATGGATTATCTGCAGGTGCTCGGTTTCTTGGTGACTTTGTTGGAGCTAGTGCCTTGGACTCAGTTGCATATGAGGCCTCTTCAGGCAGCACACTTGTCATGTTGGTCACCACAGTCACAGTCGATGGAAATTCGTCTTGTTCTGCGGGGTGAGGCCAGAGCGAATTTGTGATGGTGGATGGACTCGGTGATGCTCACAGTGGGTATGCCTCTAGAAAACGCAGATTGGGTGATAGTGACCACGGATGCCACTTGGTTGGGTTGCGGGGTCATTACGTTTCTCATGTATCTCAGGGCAGATGGTTTCTGGAGGAGAGCCTGTGGCTGATCAGTCATTTGGAGATGAGAGCAGTGCATCTGGCCCTGGAGGTTTTCTTCCCCTCGTTTGCCAGCAGGTGGTGAGGGTTCTGTCCGACAGTGTAACAACAATGGCCTACATCAATTGCCAGGGTAACACGCAGAGCTCGCTTGCAGTGGCGGAGGCGATTTTGCTTTTTCCATCGGCAGAGGTCCATCTTTTAGCACTGTCAGTGGCTCATGAGGCTGGGAAGGAGAATGTGCAAGTGGATTATCTGAGTCGGCATTTGTTAGATCCAGGGCAGTGGTCGATATCAGAGTGCACGTTTTAACTGATTGTGGAGTGTTGGAGCATTCCCATGATGGACTTGAAGGCGGCTTTGGCAATGCAGACAGCACATGGCGGAAGGGCTCAACGCTCTGGTTCAGCCCTGGCCAAGAGACCACTCCTGTATGTGTTTCCCTCATGGCTGCTCTGGTGGGGTGCTTCAATGAGTCAAGTCTCACCTGGGGCGTGTGGTGGAGCTGGCCCTGTACTGGCTCAGGTGTCCTTCATACATGGATCTGGTGAGGCTGTTGGTAGCAGATCCTTTCCCTCTCCCTCAGGAGAATATCATCTTGACTCAGGGACTGGTGCAGATGCCAGACATGGATTGATTCCTGCTTACAGCTTGGCTTTTAAAAGGGCATGGTTGAGGCGTAAAGGCTATTTTGCCCAGGCTTGCTGCAGGCTCAGAGGCAGTCCGCATCGCTAGCCTATTTGCAGAGGTGCATATCTGAGGCTTGGTGTGGCTGAGCAGGAAGTGGAGGCTTTGGTAGCTTCTCTTCTGGAGATTTTGGCCTTTATGCAGGCAGGGCTTGAAAAGGATCTGGCTCTGAGTTCTCTGAAGGGACATGTTGCGGCCTTGACATGTTTCAGGGCCTTGTGCAGGATTAGACTATAGCTTCTCATGGAGACGTTGTTTGTTTTCTTAGGGGCAGCAAGCATTTGTGGCTTCCTTGTTGTCCTGTGGTTTCATCCTGGAATCTCAAGTTGGTTCTCTCTGCTCTCGCGGCACCCCTGTGTGATCCTCTTAGTAGGGCTTCCCTAAAGGATCTGATATTGAAGGTGGTGTTCCTGGTGTCAATCTGTTCAGAGTTTCAGGCTCTGTCGTGCGGGAGCCTTGATGTTTTCGAGAGAAAAGGTGGTTCTTCGTTTGGTGCCTTCTTTTCTTCTGAAGGTTGTATTGCCTTTCCATTTGAACCAGGTTGTAGCATTACCAGCTTTTGCTGGTTCTCCGGAAATGGCTGAGTCCAGGATTCTTCATTTGGTAGGTCACTCAAACACTACTTGAAGGTTACTGAGGTGTTTAGGCATGCAGAGCGGCTCTTTATCCTGTTTGGTAGGCCAAGGAAGGGTGAGGCTGCTTCTAAGGCATCCATCTCCTGCTGGATCTAGGAAGCTATTGTGTAAGCATATCTGTTGAAAGGGTGAGCAATTCTGGAATTTTTGAAAGTTCACTGTACTAAGGCTCAGGCTTCTTTGTGGGCGGAGGTTAGTCTGGTTCCATCTCAGGGCATTTGTAAGGCGGCAACTTGGTCTTCTCTGTATTCCTTTGTGTGTCATTATCACTTGGATGTCCAGGCCTGACAGGACATGAATTGTGAGGCAAGAGTGCTGCAGGCCTGTGTGTAACAAAGCAATACTACCCAGTGGACTGGACTGGAGGGGAGGGACGATTAGGAAGATGAAATTAGACCTACCTGCTAATTTTCTTTCTTGGAGTCCCTCCAGTCCAGTCTAGAACCCACCCAGGATTTGGCCTTGCATCTTCTGTTGTTCTTGAAGAGTGTGTTTGCTGGAGCAGGCAAATTTGGGGCAGCTGTTTTGTTTGTTTCTGTTGGCAGCTTCTGAAGTTGCAGTTTGTGGCTGGGGTTCCACCGTATTTCCTCTGTTCTTCCCTTGTTTGGGACCTGTGGTCCTAGGGAGGGGGGTGTTTTTATGTTAAAAAGAAAAAAAAACAAATACATAAGATACCCGAAGAGGGTTATTTCTGTTTAGGGCTCCTTTCTTCTGCTTTGTGAGGTTCATTCTGAGTTAGCATACGGGCACAGGCTACTTAAGAGAGAGTGTTTCAACTCAATGTTTCAGTCTCCATCTGCTGGTGGATGAGCATAACCCACGCGACTGGACTAGACTGAAGGGAATCTAAGAAAGAAAATTAGCAGGTAAGGTGTAATTTAACCTTTGTAGCGCTAAGTCAATTATAGTATTTTTACTTCTTAAAAGAAACTGAAACAACAAGATGAGCAGGTTTTGTTCACTAATACTGCTTTTGCCAGCTCACAAAAGGATTCATAAGTAATTCAAAACAAAATTGGTAGTACTTGCTTGTAAAAGCTGCTTCAACCCTTTCAACCGAAGATAAGAATTTGGTTTCCATTTACCTGCAGTTTTTTAAAGTTCTTTGCAAATTTTTCCCAGTCCAAAGTCCCTGCTTATGATACTCTCCAGTATTGGTTAAAAGTTCAAGCGTAAAGAAAAAAAATCAAGCACAATATTTTATGAGCCCCTGCTGTTTTCAGGCTGCTGCCTTTGCAAACTAGTCCAATCTGAGTTTTCCGCAACACAATTCAAATTTAGGCATCCTGACATCACCCCTGTGTGGCAGAGGGAAATTCTGTCTCCCTCTCACACTTGTTGATGTGGCTGTAAATTGCATGCACACATCCTCTTACACAAACAAATTCTGCAATACTTTGTCAGCACAGCCTTTTCCAAGCCCAATCAATCCTCTACTCTCTCACTCACTTCTAGGCTGTTACCTTCTTAAACTGGCTTCTTACTAGAAAGGTAAATGAAAAAAATGATTCACAGCTGTTAGCAACTTGTTTCTTGGCAGTCTATTCCATCTCATCAGTGTCAGTGCAAGGCTTCGAGTTGCAGTCCATTTCCATGGGCTCAGGTAACTCCTGTGGCTGGTCATGACAGGAAATAGGCAGGCTGCAAGCTTCATAACATATTGGTTATATTCCCAGGGAGGCACATCAGCCCCACTCTCTCCTCTATTGCTGGGGTAATCGCTGAGTCACCAGCCCCACTCCATTGGTTTGTAAGCTATTGTTTCCTTAGGGATTGTCTGCCTTTTCTATCCAAAGATCTCAGTGTATCCTTGTCCTAGGGTCTGCTTCCAATTCCTTTTCCCCATGGAATGGTACCTCTGGCTTTTAGGAGTCTTAGGGGTGGTTCACTAAGCCCCATGCTAGTAACGTGTTGGAAGAAAGCGAGAAGTCTCTACAAAAGGTGAAAAAGCAAAAACGGCCAAAATAGATGACGGAAGAAACTCTGAAAATTGCCCAAAAACGCAGAGAAGCTAAAGCCAGAGGAGAAATAAAGACAACAGAGATTTCCAACGTGCAACAAGACAGGACAAGGAAAAGTACTACAATGACACATGCAAGGAAATAGAAGCAGAAACTATTAGAGGAAGAACAAGATCGGCTTTCCTAAAGCTACGAGAGTTAAAGAAAAAACTCCAGCCTCGAATTGTAATGTTACAATATGCTCAAGGTTCTATGTTGAATGATGCTGAGAAGATTAAGAAAAGGTGGAAAGAATATAAAGAGTTTTTATATGATAAAGATCAAGTGGACCAACAGCCATTTCAACCTATATCTTATGATTAGGAACCATTGGTGATGAAAGAAGAAGTTGAAGCAGCATTGAAAGTCTTATCAAAGAACAAAGCACCGGGCATTGATGGCATTCCTATAGAAGTATTACAGCAATCTGATGCAGCTGTTACCATACTTACAAGGCTCTGCCAAGAAATTTGGAAGCCAACATCATGGCCAACTGACTGGAAAAGATCTGTGTTTATATAAATACTAAAGAAAGTTGATCCAACTGACTGTGGAAATTATCACACAATCGCTCTGATCCACATGACAGCAAGATTCTACTGTATATTATTCAACAGAAACTACAAACATACCTGGAACAAGAACTACCTGAAGTGCAAGCAGGGCTCAGGAAAGGGTGAGGAACGAGAGACATCATCGCGGATGTGAGATGGATCCTTGAAAAGACTAAAGAATACAAAAAGGATATCTATTTGTGCTTTATCAACTATAGCAAGGCTTTTGACTGTGTAAACCATGAGAAACTCTGGGCCACATTAAGCAGCATGGGTATACCAGAACACCTGATTGTTCTCTTGCACAATCTGTACATTGATCAAGGAGCAACATTTCAAATGGAATAAGGAGAAACAGAATGGTTTAAAATAAACAAAGGTGTAAGACAAGGCTGCATACTTTCCCCCTACCTGTTTAATTTATATTCAGAACAAATCATCAGAGAAGCAGGATTGTAGGAAGACAACAGAGGTGTGAAGATTGGTGGAAGACTTAACAACAACCTTCACTATGCTGATGATAGCACATTACTGGCTGAAAGTGAAGGTGATCTGAAACATTTGCTTCTCATGATCAAAGAACATAGTCTCAAAATGGGCCTGCACCTTAATGTAAAGAAGACAAAGATCATGACAACTGGCAAAATCAACAAGTTCATCGTTGAAGGTGAAGAAATTGAAATCGTGGACAACTTTAACCTACTTGGATCAACTATCAATAAAGAAGCAACAAGCAGTCAAGAAATCCGACGACACATTGCTCTTGGCAGAATAGCTATGAAAGACCTAGGCAAGATTCTCAAGAGCAGAGATGTCTCTCTCTATACAAAGATTTGACTTGTTCAAGCCATGATTTGAAAGCTGGTCAGTGAAAAAGATAGACAGGAAGAAAATTGATGCCTTTAAATTATGGTGCTGGCAGCGAATACTGTGTATACCATGGACTGCCCAAAGAACAAACCAGTCAGTATTAGAGGAGATCAAACCCAAGCTTTCTTTAGAAGTTCAGATGTCAAGACTTCGACTTTCATACTTTGGACACATCATGCGAAGAGAGAGATCATTAGAGAAAGACATCATGCTGGGCAAGATAGAAGGTCAACGCAAAAGTGGAAGGCCAGCAATGAGTTGGTTCGATACAATAACAGCAGCTACGGGTGCCAGTCTGTCAACAATGAGCCATCTGACTGAAGACCGAACATGTTTTATCCAAGTTCTCTGACCTTGTTCTCTGTAAAACCAAACAGTTTGTTGTTCTGGTCTGTTGTTATATTGTGAACCGCGCTGATGCTGAATAGAGCGGTATATAAGAGCCTGTAATAAATAAATAAATAAATAAAAACACAATTTAGGACAACTATCCAGAGGGTCGCCATGAGTCGACACCAACTCGACGGCACTTAAAAACAACAGTAATGCGGCACTGCACTAGATACCGGGTGGTGGAGACAGCCATCCCCCTGAATTTAGCACAGCTTGCTGCAGTAGTCCCACCATGGGGAGCAACTACTCTAATCTGTTGTGCTGGTGGAAGTTGCTTGCTGCCAAGTGGCAGCAGCATAGGCTTTCATGGCCTTTGATAGCAGTGTCATGATAGGAATGCCTGCACCCCGCCAAGGCGCCACCCAGATGTGTGCTGTCCAGGTAGCACAGGTTTCTTGTGCTACTATGGAATGTGCTGCCCAAAACACATATTACCCCCGTGCTACCCGGTTAGTGCACTTTAGTAAATCAGTCCCATAGGCAGTTCAAGGACAACTTGTCTTGCAGTTCTCTCATTCTTACAGATCTTAGGGTAATTGTGTTTGTTACAGTGTTAAAATATGCATGTGAAAATACACATTAACTAGGTATGACATTATAAAAGCATCCTCAAAGAGGCAAGAGTCATTCCAGAGGAAAGTGACCACAATAGTAAGTTTCTATCAAAGGTCATATGTAAAGAGACTGGAAATCCTAAATATGTATACCCTAGAGGAGAGGAGGGACAGTTGGGATATTATACTCCCAAACGAGGTGGAAGCAAAATTGGGGCTGGAATTAAAAAAGGAGTGGTATATATATGCTAGAGCCTGGAAACCAAACACTTCAGCTCAACCACCTGTGAAACGTCTTTTGCTCTTCTTACACCCTAGGGAATTATGCACTAAAAATTTGAAAATGATGTGCCAAACATGTCAAAACTATGCAAAATTAATGACAGATGAATTGTATTTTTGTATACCGTTGTGGTCAACATTATTGGCACCCTTGCATTTTAGGTATGGTGTGCACAATATCTTGAGAAATAATTGGAAATATTCAAACTGTATGTCATCATAACATTTTAATAGTATGTTCAAAGATATACAAAGAAAAGAAAGGTGTCTGCAATTTAGATGTAGTAATTTCTGAGAAAAAAAACCAAAATATGACCTGGACAGTATTAATGTCACTCTTCACTAATATATTTGGTTGCACAACCCTTGGCAGTGATGCCAGCCTCCAAACGTTTCTTGCAGTCATCTATAAGTTTCTTACATCTGTCTGCTGGTAGTTTCTCCCACTCTTCAACTGTGATTTGTTTCAGCTCATGAATGTTTCCAAGATTCCTTTTACCAATGGCAGATTTCAGCTCTTTCCAAAGGTTCTCAATTCGATTGAGATCAGGACTCATTGCTGACCAGTTTAAAACATCCATTTGTTTCTATTTAACAACTCTTATGTACTTTTGGATGTACATTTTGGGTCATTGTCCTGCTGTGGAGGACCCATGACTTTCGAACTAGACCTAGCTTTCTCACACTAGGTAGCACATTTCGCTCCAAAATACCTTGGTATTCTCCAGGACCAAGCAGGAAGTCAGTCCTCACATATGGGTGTCATCAACGCCGATGAAGCCCCAGCGGAGCATTTCCCCAGCTTTCTATGAAAGCCTTTGGGAATGCAGGCATGCATGCGCTGTTCCCTTCCCACCTAAAGGTGCCATCTTACCCCAGTCTCTCTTTTTCTGAGAAGCCCACCGGACGTGTGTCCTGTCATCCCAGATAAAAGTTTGTTTTTTCGGCGATTTCGCTATTTTTTTCTTCCCGGTTAGATGCCGGTTCCCCTCCCGCCGGGTTCGGTACACCGGTATCGAGCTCGATTCTTCTTTTTCAGTTTTTGCCCTTCATGGCTGGCATTCGCACCCTTTTTTGATTTTTCCCTGGAAGGCCGGTCCTTTGACCTTGCGGGGACTCTTTTTTCCCCGATGGCTTCCAGCGGTTTCAAAAAGTGTGATCGGTGTAAGAAGTTAATGTCTCTCACCAACACACACGACTGCTGCCTCTGGTGCCTCGGTCCTGATCACGACCCTAAGACGTGTGGACCATGTGGGAAGATGTCTTACAAGGCAATCCGAAGTCTCCAGCAGCAGAAAGAAAGGCTTTTCTCGGACTCAGCCTCCGGCTGGGCCCGGACCTCGTCTGAAGCCTCGACATCTCGGGATTCGGATCCCGAGCACCGTCAAAGTTCCTCGGACAGGGGGGTCCCCCGACCGGGAACGCAAGAGGAAGAAGCGGCTTGTGAGGGCGTCAGAGGAGGAAGTCCCTGGCTCCTCGAGGGCCAGGTCTAAGACCCCCGACCGTCGCCCTGGGCCCGTGGAACAAGAGAAGCCTGCAAAGGTTCCTCGCGTGGAGCCGGAGTCTGCTGGACTCGTAAGCCCTGTGATCCTCGAGGACTCTCCTCCCAGAGAGCCACCGCCGGGGCATGAGTCGGTGGCTGCTGCGTCTCCCGAGCTGAGTCTCAGGATGACAGCCTTGGAGAGCAGATTGTCTGCCTTCATGGAGCAGCAGCGGGCACTGATGGCCAGCCTGTCTGGCGCATCTGCCCCGACCACCGGGACATCGATGTCAAAGTCGACCCCGGAGACCGAGCCGATACTCGAGTCGATCATGGCTCGAGGCCGACCTCGGTCGCGGTCCCCCTCGACCTCCCGTTCGGGACCGAGGGCATCAACGCCAGTGCCTCCGGCGTCGAGGCGGGTGCTCCAGGGCCCCGCGGGGTTGGATTCTGACTCCTCGTCGGACGAGTCTGCCTGGGAAACGGAGGATGAGGAGTCCCCCGACACATTTAAGACTCGGTGCGTCCCGTCGGACTCACTGCAATCTGAGCCCCGGAGTAGATCCCCTCCGGAGGATACCCGGTTCTCGGAGTTTGTCTGGGATATGGCCACCACATTGGCTATCCCGGCGGACCCCGAGGAAGAGCCGAAGAGCTCGAGGCCCTGCAGTACGACTCTCCTCCGAAGGAGGCCTTTACTGTCCCGGTTCCTCCAATGCTGGAACGGCTCCTCTTCCGGATGTGGGAGGCACCAGCCTTGGCACCGGTTCTCTGCAAGCGAGTCGATTCGATTTATCGACTCCGGAAGAGCCCTGGCTTTCAGAAGGCGCAGCTACCACACCATTCCATGGTGGTGGAATCGGTCATGCATCGCCTGAAGAGTCAGAAGATGCACTCTGCGGTACCCCCCGGTAGGGAGGCCTGGAACCTCGATGGTGTCGGTAGAAAGTGCTTCCAGGGCTCGATGCTTGCTTGCCGTGTCCAGTCTTACCAGCTGTACATGGGCATGTACTTGCGGGACCTGGCCAAGGAGTTGGCCGGGTTCTCTGCTGGTCTCTCCGGGGAACCCTTGCAGAGATTCAAGTCCTTGTCCTCGGGGATTCGGGACTGCTCGAAGTTTATGTCCCGCGCCGCCTACGATGGCTTCGAGGCTTCGGCCCGAGTTGCGGCAGCTGGCATCACGGCTCGACGCCAGGCATGGCTGCAGTCATCGGACCTCGAGCCGTGGGCTCAGGACAAGTTGGTCGATGTCCCTTGCCGAGGTGAAAACCTTTTTGGCAAGCCCATGGCCGAGAAGGCCGAACAGCTCGAGACTGAGCACCTTACAAGGACAAGGCTGTCTAGAAAGACCTCTGCCCCTTCTCACAAGAAGAAGGCCTTGGGTAAGAAGCCCTTTTACCCGAGGAAGGGCACTGCCTACAAACAGTACCCTCAGTATCAGGCTGCCCAAGCTGCCCCCCAGGGTCAGCAAGCAAAGGGGCAGGGTAATGGGCCCCATAGGCAAAGAACCCCCAAGCCTCCGGCCCCTGCTCCCACTCAGCAGGGTGGGGGTTTTTGACTCCTTGAGCGTAGCCTCTCCAACCCTGCTCTCCCAACCCTGCACAGGAGGTCACCTCGCCCTCTTTGCCCACCAGTGGCCCCACATCACTGGGGACAGTTGGGTGTTGAACATAGTCCACAGGGGCTATGCACTGCATTTTCACCAACTGCCTCCGCCATACTTCCCAGGGAAACCTCCAAGGTCTCCCCTGCAGACAGACCTTCTCCTTCAAGAGCTTCAAGTTCTGTTGGTGGACAGGGCGGTGGAGCCTGTGCCTCCCCACTTGCAAGGTCACGTATTCTACTCCAGGTATTTCCTGGTGCCCAAAAGAACTGGTGGCCTTCGACCCATTCTGGACCTCAGGAACCTCAACAAGTTCCTAGAGAAGTAAAAGTTCAAGATGCTTACTCTTGGAACACTTCTGCCCTACCTCCAGCAGGGAGATTAGCTATGCTCCTTAGATCTAAAGGATGCGTGCACTCACATCCTCATTCATCCAGACCACAGAAAGTACCTCAGGTTCATTGTGGGAGGAAACCATTATCAGTACAGAGTACTGCCTTTTGGCCTCAACTCCGCTCCCAGGGTCTTTACCAAATGCCTGGCAGTGGTGGCGGCCTACCTGAGAAATCAGGGAATCTTTGTCTTCCCCTATCTGGACGACTGGCTCATCAGCGGTCAGACGTGCCAGGAGGCCAGACAAGCCACCCTCACAACTATTGCTCTTCTTCAAAGCCTGGGGTTTGTAATAAACTTCGCAAAGTCCACTTTGCTCCCCTCCCAGAACTTGGAGTTTATAGGAGCAAGGCTGGACTCTCTGCTGGCAAAGGCTTTCTTGCCAGAAGACAGAGCACAAAGACTGATAGCCTTAGCGAACCAGTTTCTCAACAGGTCACTGGTCTCCGCCAGACTCTGCCTGAGGCTTCTTGGCACATGGCTTCGACAGTACATGTGACTCCATATGAGGCCTGCACAGTGGTGCCTTCGGACTCAGTGGTCCCAGGCCACAGGCAGCCTCAGAGACAGGATAAGGGTGTCCAGACAATTTCTGAACTCCCTCAGCTGGTGGTTGCACCCACCGAATCTACTAAAAGGGGTGCCCTTTCAAATTCCTGGGTACACAGTGGTACTGACCACAGATGCCTCCCTGCAGGGCTGGGGAGCTCATTGTCTGAACAAGTGCACCCAGGGCCTGTGGTCTCCTTGGGAGGCTGCACAGCAGATCAATCTCCTAGAACTCAGAGCTATTTGGTTAGCACTCAAAGCTTTCTCTCCTACCCTGGCTCATCAATCTGTCTTGGTTCAGACAGACAATCAAGTAGCCATGTTTTATGTGAACAAACAGGGCGGGACTGGGTCCAGACTCCTCTGTCGGGAGACTCAGGACCTTTGTTCATTTGCCCTCAAGCACAACATGCTCCTCAAGGCTGTGTACCTTCCAGGCCAGGACAACTACCTGGCAGACAGGTTGAGCAGGATTCTACAGCCCCACGAGTGGCAGCTGCAGTCAGTTGCTCTTCAGCAGTCGTGGTGAGAGGATCTATTTCGGAGAGCTCCTGCTAGGGGGAGGAGTTTTGCTCACAGACTGTGCCTGGATGTCGGGTCCTGGGCCACCTCCAGCGGGAGAGGCCCAGGCCCAGAGGCCTACCAAGCCTGGTAGGCCTCCTTTGCTGCAGGAAGATGTGGACGCTGGAACCTGTTTACAGCCGGTGCCTCGGGAGGGGGGCTCCCCAGGTAGGACTGCACATGGCCAGGGAGGAGGGACCCACATGCCCGGGGGATTGGGCCTGCTACCCCCTGGAGGCGGCTCGCTTCTCTGTCCTGGGCAGGGTGTGGAGGCTGGGTGGAGGCAGGGAGAGGCCCTGGGGAGGCCCTGGAGTATTGTACCGAGCCCCTCCACCAGTGCAGGGGGCGGCGGGGTCCACCCTCCGCCTTGGGTCCTGGAGGAGGCCTCTACCTCCTCCAGTGAGGATGAGGATGGAGGGTCGGGCCTGCCGCCCTTCCAGGAGCCGGCTAGGGCCCCAGAAGAGGTTATAGCAGCGGTGCGACAGCTCCAGGGTCTCCAGGAGGAGGCGGCCCTGCTGCAAGCCCGGCTCTCCCACCTGGAGAGCCTGCAGGCCACCGTCCCTGGTAAGGAGTGGGTGGCCTATAAAAGTTATCTGAAGGAGGTGAAGCGAGCCTTGAAGGCCAAGTACCGAGGGATCGAGTACTTGAAGAACCAGGGTTGTGGGTCCCTCGCTGAGGTATACCACAATCGCGATCGTTGGGCCACCATTGCGACTGCAGTTCAGGGGAGACCCCCGGGGGCAGGTAGGCCGGTCGGACAACAACGGTCCCACTATCTGCCTTTGCAATTCCAGGCTGCTGTGAGGGAAGAAGAGCGATCTATGCAATTACCGTCTACTGCGCTATCTTGGTCCGGGGACCCTTACCTCAAGGTGACTGGCGCTGGTCGAAGTCTGGATGTCGAGTCCAAGGTTGCTGGGACTGTGGTACCTGGTTTGCTGGACCCTGCGGTAAAAGATGGTGCTTGGGCGTTCAAGGGCGGGGTCTCGGCCTGCCAGAGTGTGATGGAACCTGGAATGGCATCTGATCTTCCCACTCGTGTGCAGATGTTGGTTCTGTGCAGCGTAGACCAGGGAACGGAGGGGGGGCTCCGCGGCATCGATCCCTCCCATCAGCGGGCACTTTCCGCCTTTTTTCCTGCCCTCCCGACATCGTCGAGTGCTGCAGGGATTCCCCAAGATGGCTGCCGGGGAGTTCGTGGTGACGTCGGAATATCCACCGTCAGTGCAGTTGAGGGGGTTGCCCCGCTGGAAGGAGTGTCTGCAGGGCTTTCCCCAGCCCGATCGAGTCTGCAAGATGGCTGCCGCAAATTGAGTGAGGTCACTTCCGGGTTCGACAGGAAGTGTGCAGGGGGACGTGATTCTGCCTTTGCCTTGCCACGGGAGGATCGGCGGCGGTCTGCAGAGGCTTTGCTGGAACTCCCCCAACAGTCTTCAACAGGAGGGTTCCCTCGAGTTGCCGATCAGTTCCAGGATGTGTTCAAACAGCGTCGGGGATCAGCAGACTCCGTAACGGCTATTCACCGGGTTGCTCCTGCTGCAGCCAACACTGGATTTTCAGTGAGGACTTGGGGTGGGGGGATGCTGTGGGTAAGGATTCCCCTGTCTTGGCTGCTCTTCCGGCTCCTAGGAGGCTGCAGGATGGCCGCTCATTGTTCCCAGAGGTGGCTGTCTGGCGTCGGAAGAGCGCCAGGAAGGGGAAGGATCAGGGTCAGGGTGGCCTTCCTTTGGCTGGGGTCCCATGGGGGGGCCGGAAGAGTGCTCAACCATTGTCTTTGGCAGTTGTGGCATCAGAGCGGGATGCACGGGCTTCTCTGGAATCTTGGTCTCTCCAGAGGCCCATGCAATTGGGAAAAACTCTGTCTGATACGGATGCTGCAGGAGGGGCCGAGGGGGGCCTGACTCGCGGGGGGGAATGTCTCCCCTCAGCTGGAGTCCTGGCTGCCGGCCTACACGTTATTGATCTCTGTGATGCTGCTGGCACCGGCAATGAGGTAGGCACGGGGATTGGTGGAGGGCAGCAGGGAGGGGGTTCCGGGAGACTGGCCTTATCGCCTGGAGGCCCTGTTATGTTGTTAAAGGGTCCTGCTGTGTTGGAGGAAGGTCCTGCATTATTGCCGGGAGCCCTGCAAAAGGGGGCAGAGGTTGGTGAAATGGTTGGGGGCTCTGTACATGTGGCGTTCGATGTCCCTGTCCTGGAGCAGGGGACTCCCGTACTTGTAGGGGAGCAGGAGGGAGAAGGGAAGATTGGCTCTCCAGTGGGAGGGGGGGCAGTGGTCGCCTCGGGTGGGAAAGGGGGACCGCTGTCCGAGGGGATGGGGGATAGGATAGCACCCGAAAGTCCAAAGAAGGGGGGGGGGGACCGTATAGCTCCCCAGTCCTGGTAGCCAATACACAGGAAGGGGTGGAAGGTGTGGGGACGCAAGGTAGGGGTGTTGGGGGGTTCCCTGGTATACCTGGAATCACAGAGGAACAATTACATGATGCCCTTCTGTTAGCCCTGGAGACCCCGGAGGGCCCTAGAGGGGCTTTTGTGGCACTTCGGGGGGAACAGGTTATGGAGGTCACATCGGATAGGATGGAAGGAGGGGAACCGGAGTGGAAAGGGGGCACCTCGGAAGGCGGCAGGGGGAGTATCCCCGATTCTCTATTGGCAGAGATGGTGCTCCCCAGTCCCACTGCCGCTCCATTGGAGGCGGCTGGGGATCCTGAACCTCAGCAGCGGCTTCTCTCGCAGGTTGTTGAGGGGGAGGAGAAAGGAGCTGAGGGGCTGGAGGCAGGGGAGTCGATCCCCCCCGTACTTTTGCAGAGGCCCTGAGGGGGTCTGGTACTGTTACAGGGACCTCTGGTGGGGCTGGGGGGAGGGGGGCTCCCCAAGGGAGGGGTCCTGTGGGCGGGGAGGAAGTGGGGGGGGTTACGAGCAGTAGGGGGTGAGGTCCGACGACGCAACGTGGCACAGATCCGGTGGGCCGGGGAGGGGCCCCCTCCGGCCAGGGAAAATGTCTTGAGGATGGTCCTTGGGCTGGGGTTTCTCCCGGGAGATCTGTATGCCTTCATCCACATGAACAACACCATCGAGTATGATGTTAGTTTCATGCTGAGGCAGGGGCTGGAGATCTTCTGGGACAGATACCAGCAGCAGAGGGGGCAAGGTGGGTGGGCTAACTTTCGTGTTGTGCCTGTCTCTCGCCAGGGGGCGGTACCTGTGACCATCCTAGTTAGGAATGAGTCGCTCCCAGGGCAGGACATTCAGTTTTGGTTGTCGCGTCATGCGGTGCTTCTCGCACCCCTGGTTAAGGGTGCTGGGCCCTTGGGGGTGTGGGATGGGTCGTGGAAGGGTAAGATCCGTCTACGTGAGGTGGGAAATGTCGTGCAGCACGTGCCCTCGGCCGGTTTCCTCGGTTGGGATCGCATCTTGTGCTACTACCCCGGGAAACCTCGCGAGTGTCACCGCTGTGGCTCCTTCAGGCATCTGAGCATGACCTGTCCCGAGCAGGTCTGCACCCGTTGTGGTGGACGGGGTCACGCCTCGGCCGGGTGTTTGCTCATCAGGTGCAACCTTTGCGGGGAGTTGGGCCACCCCTTTGCCCGCTGCCCCTCCGCATCACACAATGGACCGGGGGGGGATGTCGTCACCCCACCTCGGGCTCCTGTGCGGGAGGAGGTTGTGGAGGACCCTCTCCCTCAGGAGGAGTCCGGGGGCCCTAGGGTGGAGGAGGCCATTGAGCCGAGGGAGCCACCAGGGGGAGGGGATATGGGTAGGATGGTGGAGAGGGTTAATGTGGTGGAGGTAGATGTTTCACGGCAGGATAGGGGGTTGCGGGTGGTGCCACCTCAGGAATGGACTACTGTCCCTCCTAAGGGCAGCAAGGCCAAGAGGAAGAAACGGGCGACATCCCCATTGTTGGATGAAGAGCCCGTGTTGGACATCAACCGTTTCGTCTTCTTGGCTGCTGATGCGGCTGAGGCGGATGAGGGCCTGCCAGTGGAGGCAGGGCCCCCTGTGCGGCGCCCGGTGCAGTTGGCGGCAGAGTCGGCCCCTCTTCCTCAGCGGCGGCCTCCAGTACAGAAGGAGCGTCGCAGTCAGGGTCCTCCAAAAAGCGTGGCTCCTGGCGCCCGGCTCCCGGTGGTAGCCCTGGAGCGGCTGCCGGGGTGGGTGAGGGAGGATGGGTTGTTGTCTCCGCAGTTGGGTGCCGGGCCTCCACAGGAGCCCCCTGCTGACCCGGCCGTCCCGGCCTCCCCCGTGAGGGTGGGCACTGTTTTGTTGTCTCAGTCTGTGTCCGGGGAGGGGGGGCACCGGTGGTGGACCCCACAGAGGAGATCATTCCTCTGACCCCTGACCTGTCTGTGCCCCCTCGCTCCGGGGGGGCTGGGTTATTTTATTTATTTTATTTTTATTTCAGTGCTTTTTTATACCGCCCCTTCCAGAGATCAGGGGCGGTTTACAAGGAACTTAAACAACAATATAGCAGAACATTGCAATATTGAATTACATTAAACATTAGTTGAGCAAAAACAAGGAACTTAAACAACAATATAGCAGAACAGTGCAATATTGAATTACATTAAATATTAGGTGAACATAAACTAGGTTGCATAATAACCAGGTTAGATGGAAAACAATGTGAGGGTTATTAACATAAAGGGAAGTATAAAACTATGTTACAAGGAGTCATAAAACTATGTTACAAGGAACCAGAGGGGTAGATTTACATGGTTAGTAAGAGACTATAATAGTTATTTGTGATCATAAATAAAGTATTGGGAGTAGACTAACTTGAGTGGATGAGAAATGAAGTCCGGCATTAGGTGGGGTAGACCTGTGTTTGGTTTGTTGCATGTTTTTGTGTAGTAAATTTGGTTCCAGGTTGTAGGTTGCTATAGTGTTGACTAAATAGGTAGGTTTTAAGTTCCTTCCTGAAAGATGTAAGGTCTTTAATCTCTCTGAGGTATAGTGGGAGTTTATTCCATTGGCTGGGAGCATAATATGAAAAAGCAGTGTTGGTGGTTATTTGCTTTGATTTTGTCACTGCAATGGGAATTAATAAGGTTAGCCCTTGCAACAGCTTTACCTGGTGGTCCCGGGGGCACCAGCACCCCCTGGGGTGACAGGGTCGAGCAGGAGGAGGAGAAGATCCTCGAGGTGGTCGACGTGGACCCCGAGGAATTGCTCCAGCTTGCGGGCTTGTCCTGCAAGCGGGATTCTGGGGATCCAGGGGTTGGTGAGAAGAGGAGGAAAGGGAAACTGCACACGACATAGGCATGGCGTGCACTCCTGCGTTCTCGTGCGCCACTATCAATGTGGCCAGCATTTTGACGGACCAGGCGCGGGCTGCGGCCTATGATTTTCTTTCCACGAGTGGGCTGGATGTCTTTGCAGGAGACCAGGCTCACCTCGCTCGCTAGCCTTCATCGGGCGAAGCGGGAGTGGAGGTGGGGTCCTTCGTACTGGTCACTTGCGGCCCGGCCCTACGCAGGAGTGGCGGTTTTGTTCACGTCCCACCTATTCCAGGTGCAGTATGTGTGGGAACTAGAGCAGGGCCGGTGTTTGCTCTTAGACGGCTGCTGCGGCCCCCATCGGTTTCGTTTCGTGGTGGTCTACGGCCCCCAGTCTAAGTTGGCACGGAAGACCCTGTTTCGGGTCATCCGCCCCTACTTACACACCTCCCGTTTGGTGGTCCTGGCAGGGGATTTTAACACCACCACCCTGTTGCAGGACCGAGGGGGGGAGCGTCGCTCACCCAGTTACGAGGGCCTCTTTTTGGCCGAGATGACCCGGACGACTGACCTAGTGGACGTATACCACCGGGCCTTTCCACGGTCGCCGGGATTCACCTACTACCATGGGACCTGCAGGAGTCGTATCGATCGGATATACGTGAGTGCCCGGGTGGAGTGTTCCCCTCCGCAGTTGCAGGCGGTTGACTTTTCGGACCACTGCGTCCTCTCCGTGTCCTTCTTGGCTAACCACGAGGAGCTCAGCAGGGGTCCTGGCCTGTGGCGACTGAATGTGCAGTTGTTGGCAACATCAGAGGTGGTCCAGGAGTTCTTGGCCTTTCTCGCAGACCAGGAGACCCTGTTGGGTATTTTTCCTTCCCGTGGTGCTTGGTGGGATGAGGTGAAGACGCGTGCCCACAAACTCTTCCTTCCCGGGGTACCTCCATTGCTCGGTCCTGCTACCTCACCTACACTGTCCTCCAGAGGTCGCTGGACCGTTTGGTATCCCGAGGGGCAGCGCGGGAGGAGGTGGAAGAGGTGCGGGTCCAGCTCCGTGGCCTGCTTTATGATCGCCATGCCTCCCTTTGCTTTGAGGGGGCGGCTGGTAGGGTCGCCACTCCAGACCCTTTCCTGAATTGCAGGGAGAGGGTTCGGCGTCGGGAGGTCATGGCCCTGCGGGGCGAGGACGGTGCCCTTCATACCTCCCAGGAGGACCTTTTGCGGATGGTGGGGGAATACTTCTCGGACCTGTTTGGGGATCGCCCTGTGGACCTCACCCATATCCGAGAGTACCTGGGCCTTCCCCCGGTGTATTCGGCTGTGTTTCAGGCACAGGTTGATGCACTCGCTGCTCCAATTCAGCAGGTGGAGGTGGAGAGGGCAATTCGTGCCATGCCGTTGGGGAAGGTGCCTGGGCGTGATGGACTCCCAGTGGAGTTCTATCGCACTTTCATCTCCCAGCTGGCCCCCTTCCTGACCTCCCTGTTTCAGGAGATCATGGACACGGGGTTTCTCCCGCGGTCATTTCGCGAGTCTGTCCTGCTCCTGCTTTCAAAGGGGAAGGATGATAGCTCCTTAGATTTTTGGCGACCGCTCTCTCTCTTGAACGCGGACCGGAGGATTTTGGCCAAGTGTTTGGCCAACCGTCTGGTGACGGTGTCGAGCGCTTTGCTGTCACCGTCCCAGTATTGTTCCGTTCGGGGGAGGGGGGTTCTGGACGCTGTCGCCACTGTCCGGGAGATGGTGGAAAGAGGCCGGTCGCTCCAACGGGACCACTGGTTGGTCTCCTTGGACCAGTCCAAGGCCTTTGATCGAGTTAGTCACCGGTACCTGTGGGTGGTGCTCCAGCACTTCGGCCTCCCTGCAGGTTTCCTCTTCGTCTTGCAGGTGCTGTACCGAGGGGGGGTGAGCTTCCCGTTTATTAACGGGTGGCTCGGACGGCCTTTTTGTGTCGCCTCGGGGGTACAGCAGGGGTGCCCTTTGAGCCCCCTGCTGTATGTTTTCTCCCTCGACCCCTTCCTCCGGAGATTGTCCTCAGGTGGGTTGCGGGGTCTGGAGGCACCTGGTACGCCCCCGGTAACTGTCGTTGCCTATGCTGACGACATCTCAGTTTATGTGGACGGCGCCGAAGGGGTGGAGGCCCTGCGGGAGGCCATGGAGGAGTACTCGGAGGTAGCCCACTCTGTTGTTAACCACAGCAAGTGTGGTTGGGGCCCTCGGAGGCCTCCCCGACTTCCTGCGCCCCCTTTTCTCCTCCCGTGGGGGAGGTCCGCGTTTTGGGCCTTGTCTTCGGCTCGGAGGACTGTGCGGTGTCCAATTGGGATCGTTGTATTGAGACTGCACGGTGTCGGGTGCTGCGGTGGAGGGGGTGGAGGTGTACGTTTGAGGAGAAGGTCAAACTCCTCGGGACGTTTCTGCTTCCCCTCTTTCTGCACGTGGCCACGGTCTTCGTTCTTCCGTCATCTTGTCAGGCGTCTGTTAGTGCTGTCTTTTTCTGTTTTCTGTGGGGTAACCGCCTGAACTCTGTTCAGCGCAACATTGTTTGCCTGGATAGGGCGCAGGGTGGTTTGGGTATGTTGCACCCCCTTGTTTTCCTGTCAGTATTGTCTATGGCGTTTCACTTGGATAGGATGCGGGAGGGGGGTGGGGTTTGGTGGGTGGCCTCCTATCGGGGGTGGTTCTTCCGCTTCTGGGAGCAGTGGGAGGGGGCGTCCTCGGTCCCATGTGTGCGTCGGAGTGGGGAACAGGCCCCATCGTACGTTTTTGCGATGGTGGGGCTCATTCGGCGGTGGGGGGTGACCGACCCGCTCGCCCAGTCCTTGGGGCGGAAAGGATTGTACCGGATGGTACTCACCTCCCACTTTCAACCAAGGTGGGCCCTGCGGGACTGTCCAGCGGATGTGATGCAGCGGGGCCTTCGGCAGTTGAACTCCCCTCGGCTGCCGAAGAAGGTTCGGGATGTGGCCTGGTTGTCTTTCCACGGGCGTTTGTACGTGAGGGACAACCTCAAGTACAGGTCACAGGCTGAGCGGGGCTGTCCAAGGGCAGGGTGTGAGGGGCAGACGGAGACCATGGACCATTTACTCCGGCAGTGCCCCTTTAATGTGGTGGCCTGCCGGTTGGTGTCCGCTGCTCTTCACCTGCGTGATCTTTCCCTCCTTACGTATGCGGAGTGGGTGTATGGGGCCTGGTCCTTTCCCCCAAGGCAGGACTCCTGGACCCTCTACCTCGTCACGGCTGTAGTGCGCTACCACCTGTGGCAAGCGCGCTGTCATGTCTCCGCTCGGGGGTTGGTCCTGCCCCTTGATGAGGTTGTGCGGGACATTCTGGAGGAAGTGGCCAGCATGGCGCAACGCGAACGGGGGGTGGTAGCGGCCCATCGTTGGGAGCGTCTGTGGCGTCACCTCACCCTCCGCCCCCCGTAAGGGGGAGGGTTGCCCTGGGGTTTCTCTTTAGGGATTTGGGGGGTTTTCTCCCTATGGAAGGGGGGAAAGGGGGGGTGGTGGTACTGGAGATTTTGAAGGAGGTTTGGCCACTCTTCCACTCTCCCTCTCTCCTTTTGAGCTGCTGTAGTCAGTTCTGGTCTGCAGTCGGGGGATGGGTTTCGATCACTCTGTCTCTCATTCCAGGAGTGCCGAATTTCATTGTTCTTCTGTGCATCCCGCTCTGCTGTCTTGCGTTGCAGGGCATCACTGTGTTTTGTTCTTTTTGTGGTTTTGTATTGTTTCTTTGGTTTCTTTTGGTGGGATTTTGTTGGTGAAGGGCCAGATGTTGCCTTTATTTTTGTTTGTGGGGGTGGTTGGTTTTCATATTGGTAAGGGGTGTGGGTTTTTTTTTGCTGTTTTGCTTTGTGGGGTGGATGGGGATGGTGCAGGGGTTGGGGTGGGGGGTGAGGGGTGGGGGAGCTGCTGCTCCTTATTAGGGGTGGGGGTGGGGATGGAGGAATATGTATATTGGGTTGTCATTATAGTGCAGGAGTATTGGTTGTGGTTGGGGGGGGGGTTGCCGTGTGGGGTTGGCAGTCTCCAGCAGCTGGGTACCATGGACATGGACTTGAACATTGCTTGAACTGTTATGGGTTGTTGTCGGGTGGACGGTTGGGCACGTGGGATGTTTGCTGTGTTTGATGGTGGGTTTGGGGATGTGGGTCACGGGGGAGGGGTCGAGGTTCCTGTCTTTGCTCTGTCGGGGTGGGTGGGGGTTTTGGGGGTGTGGGTCTTGTTTGGGTTGCCTGTTTTGCTTTTTGTATGTATTTTGTTGCTTGTTTACAATAAATCAAAATTTGCATCCTTTAGTAGTTCAGAAGATCTTCCTAAAATGGGGTCTCCCTTTGATAGATCTCTTTGCCAGTCCACTGAACAAGCAACTGCCAAAGTTCTGCTCCAGGCAACCGCATCCTCTGTGGATAGCAGCGGATGCTTTTCTGATTCCATGGTCTCAGGGCCTCCTGTATGCGTTTCCTCCCACGCCCTTGGTGGCCCGAACTCTCTTCAAGATCCTTCAGGACAAGGCCTCGGTCCTGCTGGTGGCTCCCAGGTGGCCGAGACAGCCTTGGCTTCCACATCTGCTTCAACTGGCGGTTGATCCCCCACTGCCTCTGGGGTTGCAGCCCAACTTTCTCTCACAGGAGCAGGGTTCCCTTCTGCACCCCAATCTCAAAGTTCTCAATTTGATGGCCTGGAGGCTGCAAGGGTAGTTTTGGCTCCCTGGGGCCTACTTCAGGAAGTTGAGGAGGTTGTCCTAGCCTCTAGGAAACAGTCCACTAGGAAAACCTATGCTCTCAAATGGAAAAGGTTTTCTGTGTGGTGTCAGCTATGTACAGAGGATCCTTTCTCCTGTACTGTGCCAGTAGTGCTTCAGTACTTACTGCACTTGTCCAATCAGGGACTTAAGTCCAATTCTGTTCGGGTCCACCTCTCAGCTCTAGCAGCTCACCACTCACTGGTGGAAGGACATTCTCTGTCGGTTCACCCCTTGGTGTCCCGCTTTCTCAGGGGCTTGCTTTTGCTCAAGCCTCCAATCCGTCCTCCTGCTCCTGAGTGGGAGTTGAATGTGGTCTTGCAGCAGCTGACTCGCCCACCCTTTGAGCCGATGGCTACTTGCCCTCTACGCTTCCTGTCCTGGAAGACACGCTTCTTGGTAGCCCTTACCTCGGCTAGGCGAGTGAGTGAGCTTCAGGCCCTGGTCTGTGATAGGCCTTACACTCGCTTTTATGGGAACAGGGTAGTCCTTAGGACTCATCCAAAGTTCCTCCCAAAAGTTGTCTCCTCCTTCCACCTTAACCAGGAGGTGGTTCTTCCAACATTCTTCCCTAGGCCTCATGCAAGCCTGGCTGAAGCAGTCCTGCATACTCTGAACTGTAGGAGGGCCTTATCCTTCTACCTTGACCGTACGCAGGGGCATAGAAGGGCTACTCAGCTCTTCGTATCTTTTGACCCTAATAAGTTGGGGTTGGCTGTGTCCAAGCGTACCTTGTCCATCTGGGTTGCTGACTGTATCACCTGGGCTTATAGGGCGGCTGAGCTTCCTTTGCAGGGTCGGGTCACGGCCCACCGTGTCAGGGCAATGGCTGCCTCAGTGGCTCATCTCTGCTCTGTGCCCTTGGTAGACATCTGCAGGGCTGCAACTTGGTCTTCAAGCCAGACCTTTGCGGCCCATTACTGTCTGGAGAGGGAGTCCCGTAGGGACAGTGCTTTTGGCCAATCAGTACTCCGGAATCTCTTTGAGGTTTAGGCAACAACTGCCCTCCTGCCCTCTGTTGGGCTACCGGTGGAGGTTGTGTCAGTGAAAAGCCTTTCTTTGCAGCTGGGACTAGAGGGAGTCCTCTTGTTCAGCCTGGGTTCCTTGGTAGCCCAGAGCTAGGGAGTCACCCATATGTGAGGACTGACTTCCTGCTTGGTCCTGGAGAAAGAGTAGTTACTCACCTGTAACAGGTGTTCTCCAGGAGCAGCAGGAATCAGTCCTCACAACCCTCCCTCCTCCCCTTGCAGTTGCAGTTGTACATAGTTTATTTTTCATTTTTGTGTGCTGTTCTTAGCTATGTCATTTGACTGAGGTAAGATGGCACTTTTAGGCGGGAAGAGAACCGCGCATGCGTGCCTACATTCCCAAAGGCTTTCATAGAAAGCTGGGGAAATGCTCCGCTGGGGCTTCATCGGCGTCGATGACACCCATATGTGAGGACTGATGCCTGCTGCTCCTGGAGAACACCTGTTACAGGTGAGTAACTACTCTGTCCTCTGATTTCATGATTCCTTTAATGCGTTCCAGGCCTCCAGTTCCTGAGGCAGCAAAAGAGCCCCACAACATTATGGAACCTCCACCATATTTAATTGTAGGAAGGGTGTGTTTTTCCTTATAAGCTTCATTTCTTTGGCTGTAAATGTATCGCTGGTCTACATTGCCGAAGAACTCAAGTTTGATTTCATCTGTCCACAGAATATTTTTACAGAAGGATTATGGTTTCTCAAGGTGGGGTTGGGCATAGATCAAGTGTGCCTTTTTATGCCTGTCTTTGAGCAGTGGGATCCTCCTTGTCCTTCACCCATGAAGTCTGTCTTTTTGCAGATGAGACAGAATTTGCAACAGCGTGGACTCCCCTGAGGGAGTGGATAACATGAGAAGGATCTGCAAAAGCTAGAAGAATGGTCTAAGAATGGCAGTTAAGATTTAATGTGAAGAGGTGCACTGTCATGCACTTGGGATGCAGAAATCCAAGGGAATTGTATGAGATAGGGGGCAATAGGTTAGTGTGTACGGATCAGGAGAAGGACCTTGGAGTGATTGTTTCTGAGGAACTCAAAATGGCGAAACAGTGTGACAAGGCAGGGCCAAAGCCAGAAGGATGCTGCATTGCATACAGAGAAGAATTACCAGCAGAAAGGAGGAGGTGCTAATGCCACTGTACAAGTCGCTGGTGAGGCCTCACTTGTAATACTGTGTTCAGTTTTGGAGACCATATCTCACAAAGGATTTAAAAAGACTGGAAACGGTTCAGAGAAAGGTGACCAAAATGATTTGGAGCCTGCACCAGAAGACGTATGAGAAGACACTTGAAGACATAAATATGTATACGCTAGAGGAGAGGAGGGACAGGGGAGATATGATTCAGACCTTTAAATACTTAAAAATATTAATGAATAAACAAACCTTTTTCAAAGATGGGGAAGCTGTAAAACTAGAGGGCATAACATGAAGCTGCAAGGGGTAAACTGAAAGGCAACAACAGTAAATACTTTTTCACTGAAAGGATGCTAGATGCTTGGAATGCCCTGCTGATGGAACTGGTGAGAGCAAATACAATGACAGAATTCAAAATGGCATAGGACAGACTTAGTGGATCCCTTTATAGTAACAGGATAAAATCAAAATAAACTTAATTATCTCTTATATTTCAACAAATAGGGGTGACCTGCATGGAGTGGTGGGACACTCCTAAACAAAAGCATGGGGAGGGATGACCCGCACAGAGCAGCAAGTGCACCTACTCTTGCCATCTTGCTGGGCAGACTAGATAGACCATGATAGTCTTTATCTGCTGTCATATACTATGTTAATATGCTTAGGTCACGGCATATGGTGAAGGTTGAAACCACCACTCCAGATTGCTGTAGGTCAGTCTTAAGCTCTTTGGATGTTGTTTGTAGTGTTTTTCCAACAGGTCACACTAACCTTTGAAGACTTCTTGTGTTAATTTTCCTCTTCACACAGATGCATCTAATTTTACAATTTTACTGAAGTGAGAATGTGGTTCTTCTGTTCAAACTGATTTGAATTGTTCATAAGGATGCCAATAATCATGTTCTATAACTAAACTAACTGTGATTCATCCCACTCAATACCTATAAATAACAAAGAGATGAACTTAATACTAACAACCTGCCCAATGTTTTAACTGTATATAGTTTTTGTCGGATCGTTTGCCCTGAGGGGGAACTTTCCCTCTTTCGTAGCAAACCCTCCTTTTTTCTCGTTTTTAAAAGAGTGCACTCACCCTTTCACCCACCGAGGTAAAATTACAAAATAATCCTCAGTAAATCGAGAACCAAAATTGAAGCAAATTTAGTGCTCAAGTAACTTAACTTACAGTCCACGAATTGCAGCCTTCAGTCATCGGACGTTCTTCCTTATTTTAACAATGTGATCCGTTCATATGCTGAGTCTTCCAAGCAGTAACTGTGCCTTCCTCCATGGACATTTGACTGAGGCTGTTGTCCTCAAAGTATAATAAAGCCTTATATTTGCTGTTTCAAATTTCTCATTTCTTATTTCTCGAACTTCTCTCTTTCTTCACAGATGTTTCATTAAGACATATATAAAGTAAAGTACACAATGCCGTGTTTCAGACCGTGATACTCCTGGTCCTTCTTCATGCTATTAACGTCCTATTCCTCCCTACTCTCCTATACCTATTTGAAGGAAGGATGGTCATTATAGCTGGCGATTCAATCATTAGGCATGTAGAAAGCTGGGTGACTGGTGGATGTGAGGATTGCCTGGTAACATGCCTGTCTAGTACAAAGGTAGCGGACCTCACACACACCACTTAGACAACGTTTTAGATAATGCTGGGGAAGAGTCTGCTGTCTTAGTACATGTTGATACTAATGACATAGGACAATGTGGGAGGGAGGTTCTGATGGTCAAATTTAGGTTTTTCTCTGAGAACAAGCAGGAAGTCAGTCCTCACATACGGGTGACGTTGGCGTAGATGGAGCCCTGATGTGGAGCAAATCCCCAGCTTTCAGAGAAAGCCTTTGGGAGTTGCCATCATGCATGCACGGTCCACTTCCCGTCCCAGGGTGCCATCTTGCTCAGTCTCCTTTTTTCCACGTAGCCCTTCGGATGTAGTCCTTGTGTCCCCATAAAAAAGTCAATTTTTTTCTCTTTTTCACGACCGGTCGACACCGGTACCTCTTCCTGCCTTCGGCTCGGTATGTCGGTATCAAGTCCGTCTCTATTTTTTGTTTTTTTGTCCTTCGTGACTGGCATTCGTGCCTTTTTTTCTTTTTCACTGGCAGCCCGAGTCTTTGACCTTGCAGGGGCCCTTTTTCCCTCGATGGCTGCCAGCGGGTTTAAAAAGTGTGATTCGTGTGTAAAGCTGATGTCTCTCACCGATACACATGACTGCTGTCTCCAGTGCCTCGGGTCCGATCATGACCCGTCGGTCTGTGGCCCGTGTAGGAAAATGTCCTCGAAGGTCCTGAAGAGCTGCCAGCAGCAGCATGATAGGATTTTTTACGTGTCCTTGTCTCAGAGAGCCAGGACCTCATCCGAGGCCTCCACGTAGCGGGGAGAGCTGTCTGAGCCCGAGCAGCATTGAGGTTTCTCAGAAAGAGGGTCTCCCTTGAGGGAGTACAAGAGGAAGAAGAAATCCTCGAAGGCGGCGGCTCTGGATGGCTCCGAACGAAGCCTCGAGCACAAGCCAGGATCTTTGGAGATGGAGCGCCCGATGAAGATGCCTCGTCGAGAACCAGATCAGCTGAGGCAAGTACCGACTGTACTCGTCGAGGACTCCCCTCTGGCATACCGGCGTTGGGCCCGACCGTGTCGGGGCCCGGGCCAGTGGCTGCGGAGCCTTCTGGACTCGAGTCCAGAATGGCAGCCTTGGAGTGCAGTTTGACTGCCTTAATGGAGCAGCAGCTGGTGCTGAAAGCCGGCCTGTCCGGTTCCTCTGCCCCGACCACGTCTGAGTCAATCCCGGAGGCAGAGCCGATCCTCAGCCGAGGTCTCTCTCAACCTCCTGTTCGAGACTGAGGTCATCGCTGCCAAACCTGCCACATCGGGGTGGTCAGCGCCAGGGCCCTTGATGCCTGAGGAGCCCCCTGATTCCTCCTCGGAGGTGTCGGCGTGGGAAACCGAGGATGAGGAGTCCCCGGATGCCTTCTCTGCCTTGGATAATGAGGATGCCCAATCCAAAGAAACTGAAGGGCCCTTAAATAAGTCAGACAATGCCCAATCCCCTGCTAAAGCACCAAATATGAAGAAAACCTCACCAAACAGAAAACTACTACTACTTGGAGATTCCATCATCAGAGGCACCAACTTGGGAACACAGTTCAAAGGAGAGAAGATAGTCATGTGCCTACCAGGCTCTTCAGCCAGCAGGAATACAAACCAAGTTGTTGAATTACTTAGCGCAAAAAGTGAACACTCCAAACTTGATGTTATTATCCACTTAGGCACAAATGACCTGGCTAGGAACAGTGCCTCCAAAGCCCAAAAGGACTTCCAATCTCTGGGAGAGAAACTCAAGCGCGTTGTTAACACTGTTGCATTCTCAGAAGTTCTACCTGTTCTTGGCAAGGGGACAAAAAGGCTGCATCGCATTAACAGCTTTAATACATGGCTCCAGACCTGGTGCAAACAAGAAGGATTTAGATTTATTGGTAACTGGGACAACAGATGGACCAACAAGAGACTATACTGTGCTGATGGACTACATCTCTCTGTCACAGGGAAAAGAATCCTAAGTGAAAAATTCAGGCAGTATGTGGATATGCATTTAAACTAGGAAGAGGGGGTGACGGATGTGGAAGGTCAACATCTGCATGCAACCCCCAGCAAAAGCAGAACACCATCAGAAACAGCCACACTTTTAAACCACACATCAAAAACATGTGGGAAGAAGTAGGCAGAACAAAATCAATGCAAAATACACACAAGCCAGGAGAATGCTGGAAAGCAATGAGCACAAATGCTCGAAGCTTAGCCAACAAAATTCCAGACCTGGAAGCCCTAATTGTGGAAACGAATTTGGACATTGTGGCCATTACAGAAACATGGTTTAATGAATCGCACAATTGGGATATAGCCATAGCTGGCTATAATCTATTCAGAAGAGACAGAGAAAATGGAAAAGAAGGAGGAGTAGTCTTGTATGTCAAAAGCAATATTAAAGTTACTGAAATGCAGGGGACATGGGGAAAAGAAGAAGCGCTCTGGATTGCGTTGGAAAGAGGAGATGGCACTGTCATCCATATTGCTGTAGTCTACAGACCTCCGACTCAAATTGAAGAGAGAGATAACGAATTAATTAAAGATATTGCCAAGATAGCAACAAAGGGGGAAGCGATCATATTGGGTGACTTTAATCTACCTGATGTGGATTGGATTACTCCTTCTGCACATCTGGAAAGAAGCAAAAAAATTATGGATGCTCTCCAAGTTGCATTATTTAGACAAATGGTGATGGAACCAACCAGGGAAAGCTCAACGCTGGATGTAGTGCTCACCAACGGTGATAGTGTGTCGAATGTCTGCGTGAGTGCCCCTGTGAGCAACAGCGACCATCACACAGTGTGGTTTGAGATAAAAGCCATGGTACAGGCGAATCATAGCAAGCTCAAAGTCCTAAACTTCAAATACACTGACTTCAATAAAATGGCAGAGTACTTAAAGGAGATGACGGGGTGGAAGGAGATAAAGGAAGTGGAATTGCAATGGGCTAAACTAAAGAAGGCAATAAAAGGGGCAACAGATAAATATGTAAGAAAAGTAAATAAAAACAAGAGAAGAAGGAAACCTATTTGGTTTTCCAAAGAGGTGGCTGCTCAAATAAAGGCAAAAACCACAACTTTCGCAAAATTCAAAAGCTTGCAAACAGAAGAACACAGAAATGAATACAGGATCCAACTCAAAGAGTCTAAAAGAGTAATAAGGATAGCAAAATCAAAGGCAGAGGAAAGGATGGCTAAAGATGTTAAGGGTAGCAACAAAACTTTCTTCAGGTATATTCGGGAAAGGAAGAAGATCAGAGTTGGAATTGCAGGACTCAAAAGTGCTGGGAAAGGACTTGTGGAAAGTGACACTGAAAAAGCGAAATTGCTAAACAAATACTTCTGCTCTGTTTTTACTAAAGAAGATCCTGGAGATGGACCAGCTGTGACTCCCAAATTTAATTTAATTAATTTAATTTAATTTACAGATTTTTTATATACCGCTCCTTCCATTGATCAGGTGCGGTTTACATGGAACAACAATAAAACAGTGAACTGTTTTTACAGATAACAAGTTGTAACTTACATTTAACAATTTGTGAACTATGTACAGAGTAACAGAGTTAAAACTATATACAGGCTTAAATATAAAATATAAAAATGGGAATGAAGTAGATACCACACCATTCACAGAAGACGAGGTGTTAGAACAACTTGCTAAACTGAAAGTGAAGAAAGCCATGGGACCGGATGGGATACATCCCAGGATACTGAAAGAGCTCAGAGAGGTTCTTGCAGGACCGTTAAAGGATGTCTTCAACAGATCCTTGGAAACAGGAGAGGTTCCTCAGGACTGGAGAATGGCTGATGTCGTACCTCTACACAAAAGTGGTGACAGGGAAGAAGTGTCAAACTACAGGGCCGTGAGCCTTACCTCAGTGGCGGAAAAAGTAATGGAGGCGCTCCTGAAAGAGCGAATAGTGAACTTTCTCAAAACCAACAGGATGCAAGATCCGAGGCAACATAGTTTTACCGAAGGACGGTCTTGCCAAACAAATCTGATTGAGTTCTTTGACTGAGTGACCAAGGAACTAGATCAGGGGCATGCGATGAATGTCATCTACCTGGATTTCAGCAAAGCCTTTGATACTGTTCCTCATAGGAGGCTTGTCAACAAACTCAGTAGCTTGGGGATGGGTCCCAAGATGGTAAACTGGATTAGAAATTGGTTGACTGACAGACGACAGAAGGTGATTGTACATGGAGCTCACTCGGATGAGAGGAAGGTGATTAGCGGGGTGCCCCAGGGTTCGGTCCTGGGCCCGGCATTGTTCAATGTATTTATGAGTGATATTGCTGAAGGACTGAATGGAAAAGTCTGTCTTTTTTGCAGACGACACAAAAATTTGCAACAGAGTGGACTCCCCCAAGGGAGTGGTTAACATGAGGAAAGATCTATAAAAGCTGGAAGACTGGTCTAATGCTTGGCAACTACGATTTAATGCGAAAAAGTGCAGTGTCATGCACTTGGGTAGCAGAAATCCAAGGGAAATGTACGCGATAGGGGGCGAGAGGTTGGTATGCACAGTTCAGGAGAAAGACCTTGGTGTGATTATCTCTGATGATCTCAAGGTGGCAAAACAGTGCGACAAGGCGGTGGCAAAAGCCAGGAGGATGTTGGGCTGCATACAACGAGGGATTACCAGCAGAAAGGAAGAGGTACTTATGCCACTGTATAAGTCACTGGTAAGGCCTCACTTGGAATACTGTGTTCAGTTTTGGAGACCGTATCTTGCAAAAAATGTAAAAAGACTGGAAACTGTTCAGAGGAAAGCAACCAAAATGATTTGGAGCCTGCGTCACAAGCCTTATGAGAAGAGACTTGAAAACCTAAATATGTACACTTTGGAGGAGAGGAGGGACAGGGGAGATATGATTCAGACCTTTAAATACTTAAAGAGAAATGATGAACAAACAAACCTCTTCCAAAGACGGGGAAGCTGTAAAACTAGAGGGCATAACATGAAGCTGCAAGGTTGTAAATTGAAAGGCAATGTCAGGAAATATTTTTTCACTGAAAGGGTGGTGGATGCTTGGAATGCCCTCCCAATGGAAGTGGTGGGGGCAAACACGGTGACGGAATTCAAGAAGGCATGGGACAAACACAGTGGATCCCTTTACAGCAATAGGATAAAAACAAGATAAACGGTACCATCTAACTTCTGAACCATATAACATCTCAACAAATAGGGGTGTCCTACATGGAGTGGTGGGTTTACCCCTAAACAAAGACATGGAGAGGTGTGGCCTGCACAGAGCGACAGGTGCACCTACTCTTGCCATCTTGCTGGGCAGACTAGATGGACCATGCTGGTCTTTATCTGCCGTCATTTACTATGTTACTATGTTACCCGCTGGCACAGGGATGTACCGTCTGATTCCCCGGTATCCGAGCCTCGGAGAATATCTGCCCCGGAGGACATGAGGTTCTTGGACTTCGTGCGGGATATGTCCAAGGCTTGGCATTCCCCACGGAGTCCGAGGAGGATCCTCGAGCCGACGAGCTCGAGATCCTCCAGTATGAGGCCCCCCTCAGGAGGCCCTTACTGTACCTGTGCCTCCGATCCTGGAACGATTGATGCTCCGCATGTGGGAGACACCGGCACCAATGCCGGTGATCAGCAAGCGGCTCGATTCGATGTATAGAGTCTGCCAGATCCGTGGGTTTCAGAAGTCGCAGCTGCCACACAACTCCATGGTTATGGAATCGGTCATGCTCCGGCTGAAGAGCCAGAAGACACACTCCTCGGTCCCTCCCGGCAGGGAGGCCCTCATCTTGGATGCCCTCGGCAGGAAGTGCTTCCAGGATTCAATGCTGACTTGTTGGATCCAGGCCTACCAGCTGTAGATTGTACCTGAGGGACCCGGCGAAGGAACTCACTGGGTTCTCGGCTGTTTTCCGAGGAACCCTTGAAGCTCTTCAAGGGCCTGTTTAAAGCCGTCCGTGAGTGCTCGAAGTTTATGTCTCGGGCGGTCTATGACGGGTTCAAGTCGGCGGCCCGGGTAGCCACAACTGGCATCGGTTCACGCCGCCAGCCATGGCTGCAGTCGTTGGACCTCGAACAATTGGTTCTGGGCAACTTGGTCGATGTCCCATGCCAGGGAGAGAATCTCTTTGGCAAACCCATGACCGACAAGGCTGCAGATTTGGAGACCGAGTACATATTGAGGACATGGCTCTCCAAGAAGATCTCTGCCCTTCTCGCAAGAAGGGCTCAGGTAAAAAGCCCTTTTACCCAAGGAAGGGTGCTGCTTACCGAAGGTACCCCATTTTCAGGCCTCCCCGGCTCCCCAACAGGGGCAGCAGGCCAAGGGACAGGGGCATGGCCCGCGTAAACAGAAAAGCCCCAAACCCCAGGCACCGGCTCAAGCCCAGCCTGGCAGTGGCTTTTGACTCCTACAGCATGGCCACTCTTCCCACAAGAGAAAGGCAGATCACAGGGGGCCGGCTTGCTCTGTATGCCCACAGGTGGAAAGCCATTACCACCAATGCCTGGGTCCTGTAGGTAGTCCAAGAGGGCTATCTTTTTCACCTAGCCCAGGTGCCTCCTCACTATTTTCCAGGAGAGCCCATCAGGTCTTCACTTCACCGGGACCTTCTTCTGAAGGAGTTAGCAGGTCTTTTCGAGGATCAGGCGGTAGAACCGGTGTCCCACCACTTGCAGGAAGGGGCTTCTACTCCAGGTACTTTCTGGTGCCAAAAAGGACAGGAGGCCTCAGACCTATCCTCGACCTGCGCAACCTCAACAAATTCCTGGTGAGGGAGAAGTTCAAGATGCTCTCCCTTGGAATATTACTGCCTTACCTCCGCCAGGGAGACTGGCTATGCTCCTTAGACCTGAAAGATCTGTATTGCGGCGCTCCTGCCCCGCCTTAGGGCTAAAGACAGGAGCGGGGCCTATTGCCTCGTGAGGAAGGAGTTTAAAACCTATTCCCCGGGAATGCTGGGTACTGTAGTTTTTCTGCTCCTTTCACTCCGAAATAAAATGTAGTTGTGCGCCAGAGACGGTAAGGCTTATTTGCAAGTATTTTTATTATGGTTAAGGTTATTCTTCCATCGCATGACAAATTCAGAAATATGAACAAAACAGGTGCTTTAACACGAACAGAAAGAACTCAGGTATAAAGTCAACTTAAAGTAGAAATTCAGCTTTACTTCTAAGCAGTTTACTCAGCTCTGCCCCAAGAGGTCATTCCCTTTAAATGCAGCCTCTTTTCACACACTGTTACGTTCACAGTGCTGGGTCACTTCAGGTGCAGGTAATTAAAGCTTTCCTAGCATGGCAGCAAAACAGCTCCGTAGTATTCAACTCATACACGGCATAACCAGTTTTCTTCAGTTTGGTATTTCCACACAACAAATAGTACAGTCCATGTTCTCACAGTCAGGTAAGTCAGAATTATCCTGCATTAATTCCTCAGACTGTATAGAATTATTAGCTTCCTGCAATACTGGCTGTCTGTTTGCTTTTAGCTTTAAAAACTCTTTAAAATCCTGGAGAAGCAATTCAGCCTGTTGTCTGCTAGATAAGGAATTGTTATCAGTTATTAAACTTCCCTCTTGATTAAGGCTGTTTCCCTTTTCCTCTCTCAGGTTAAGTGAATCAGAGTAACTCTTAGGCTCTTTTGTTAAGGTTTCAAATATAGGAGAATTGAATTTACCTTCACTCTGGAAACTCTTTGGCAAATCGCTTACTTGTTGCCAAGCCCCTCTTATCCTAGGTGGCTCAGACGTCCTCCAGCTGTGAGAGTTCCCGGGCCTCTCTGGGCCAAACTGTAATTCCCAGAATGAGTTCTTTTTCTCTCTTGCCTGCCGTGAAGGCTTCCTCTCCCAGGGCTCTGCCTTCCTCCAGGTGTCTATTCCAGGGCTAGGTCCACTTTCCTCAGGACTTCCATTTATTGCCTCTGAACAGATTCTTGCAGGTCTTCTTCTACTGCTTCGGCTCAGTCCTTGGCTGCTAGCCTTCTCTCTCTGACTGCTGCTCCTCTGACTGCTCACGGTACTCTGACCGTTTCCTGGGCTCCTTCTCTTCCTCCTCTTCTCCCCCATAGCAAAGCCATACTCCGGTTTAAAACCAGGTTCTCTTCTAGACTCGCCCCTTCCAAGCACTGGGTGTGCCCAATCAGGACTGCACGACTCCTCCCCTGGGGTGGTATCCATGCTCAGCTCAGCAGAACGAAGTCTCTCTTTCTTTCCAGCACTGTCAATCTGGCATAAATCCTGTTGCCCTTCAGGATTTTCATCTGTCTCCATAGCCTCAGGAGGGCGCTCTTCACCACAGATCCCCCCCCTTAAGATATCACGGGCTGGCTTCTGACCAGAGGCACAGCACGTGATTCTACTCAGGGCATCGGCGTTCTGGTGGAGCCGTCCGGCTCTATGCTCTACTTCAAAGTCGAACGCTTGGAGGGCCATAAACCAACGGGTTAACCTCGCATTATGGTTGTACATCTGATTTAGCCATTTGAGTGGTGCATGGTCTGTAATCAAAGTGAAACGCCGCCCCGTGAGATAAAAGCGTAGTGCGTCTATGGCCCACTTTATGGCCAGACACTCACGTTCAATTGTTGAATATCGCTGTTCAGCTGGGGCCAGCTTCCTGCTGAGGTATAACACAGGGTGTTCCGTACCGTCATGCCGCTGGGACAGCACCGCACCGAGGCCCGTCTCCGACGTGTCGGTCTGTACCAGAAACGGTTGGGAAAAATCCACACCTCTTAGAACCGGTGCTGCACACATCTTGTTCTTTAGTAGGTGGAATGCTTCTTCCGCCTCTTCCCGCCACCTTAGTTGAGTAGGCGCGTTCTTCTTCAACATTTCAGTTAGAGGGGCACTCTTCTCTGCAAACCCTGGAACAAACCGTCTGTAATATCCCAGTAACCCCAGGAAGCTCCTTAATTGCTTCTTATTAAGTGGTTTGGGGAATGCTTGCACAGCGGCTATTTTATCAGTAAGGGGTTTCACTACCCCATTACCCACCAGGTGGCCCAAATACTTAACTTCCCGGCCTCCAAATAAACATTTAGCCGGGTTTAATGTAAGGCCAGCATCCCTTAGTGCCATAAGAACGGCTTCAACTCGTGGGAGATGTTGTGTCCAATTGTCACTGTGAATGACCACATCATCCATATAAGCCACAGCGTATGTTTGATGCGGTCGCAATACCAAGTCCATTAGGCGCTGACACGTGGCAGCAGCTCCGTGTAGGCCAAAAGGCATTCTTTTAAACTGGTACAGGCCTACCGGGGTGCTGAACGCAGTCTTCTGTCTGGCATCCCTGGTCAGTGGGACCTGCCAGTATCCTTTCGACATGTCCAATGTGGTGAGGTATTTGGCACGGCCTAGGCGATCAAGGAGTTCTTCTATTCTGGGCATCGGATAAATATCGAAACGAGATATTAGATTAACTTTCCGAAAATCGATACAGAACCTTATGGACCCGTCTGGCTTGGGAACTAGAACAATTGGGCTGTTCCACGGGCTCCGCGACTCCTCTATAACGCCCATCTGTAACATTTCCTGTACCTGCCGCACGACCTCCTCCTTCTTGGCCTCCGGCAACCTATATGGACGTTGGCGTACTATTTCGCCAGGCGGCGTTATGATCCCATGGGCGATCAGGTCCGTCTTACCCGGCATCGGTGTGAGGACATCCTGGTATCTGGTTAGTAGCTGAACCAATTCCTGCTTTTGCGCCCAGGATAGGCCTTCATCTATTCTAGGCTCCGGGTTGCTTTTACACACTGCGAGTTGTGGCCCCAGGTCTTCCTCTTCTTTTTCTTCCACTACGGCGGCTAGAGCTTGGAAACTGGTACCCCCTGTTGACCCGAATCCACTTGTTCCACGAGCCGTTGTTGACAGGCTGGATACTTCTTCCAGAGGAGGCAGACCCACACGCTCGCAGATTAGTTGGGCTACTCGATCTCCGATCCTGACTTTAAAATCTTCCTTGCCGAAGTTAAACATGAGAATTTTAATAGAACCCCTATAATCCGGGTCTATCACTCCGGCTCCTATATCTAGAAAATGCTTTACGGCAAGGCCCGATCGTGGGGCTATCCGGCCGTAACAGCCTAGTGGCATTTCCATCCGTAGAGCGGTATCTATCAGTGCTTTCCCTTGCCTAGGAACTACGACCTCCTCAGCACTACAGAGGTCATAACCTGCCGAGTTACTTGAAGCTCTCTTAGGGGCCTGAGCATTAGGGCTCATCTTGCAGAATCTTAACACAAACACTGGTTTCTTCACCATTTCCTCTTTTGGAGCTTGTGTTTTCCCTTTTTGCTTCTTCAGGTGGGCAAACAAGGGACTAGGAACTATACTTTTTCCGGTGGTTTTGGTTAGAGCTTCTACCGGGGATTCTCTGGCAGCTTCTTGCTCTTTTAAGAATAAGCCCTGTTCCACCCCTTTATGGAAGTGTGGCCAGTCCCTACCCAAAACTATATTATGTGGTAGCTTGGGGACCATTGCAATGGGAACCTTCCTAACCACACCTAGCGCTTTCACTTGAAGGTTGTACACAGGGTATAGTGAAGTACCTCCGTGAACACAGCGGATTTTCACATTGCGGACAGGCTGAATTGCTACCCCCGATGCTTGGACTTGCTGCCACAGCGCCTTGGAGAGCATTGTCTGCTCCGCCCCAGAATCAAGTAACGCGGTGGTGGCAATTCCCTGCACCTCTACCTCAATGAGAAATCCTTCTCGGGTCTTTTGTGCATTTACTGCTACTAAAGCAGTTTTAAAACAATTCTTCTGCACATGCCCTTCTCGCCCACATTTGAAACATTTCCTAGGCGGAAACCTAGCCTTCATGGTTGGCATACACATTTTGCTTGCTTCATTTTTAAATTCCCACCTCCTTTCTGATTCGGGTATTGCTGCCCCCTTTAAAGCACTACTGCCTTCATGAGCCATTACTTTGGCCTCTAAGAAGCGTTCTGTGAGGTCTACTGCCTCCTGTGGGGTCTTGCAGCTCTGCAGAATCAGGAAGGTTCTTATTTCAGTAGGTACAGCATTCATATATTGCTCTACAACAAGACTATCCATTATAGCTTCTTTGGATCTACCCCCTGGATTAAGCCACTTGTTTAACAACATGCGTATTCTATGAGCTAAGGCTTTCGGGGTCTCATCCTGTTTTAATCTTACCGCTCGCAGGAGATTATGGTAGGCTAGCGGTGTAAGGCCTAGCCTTTCCCTGACCGCTCTTTTCACCTCCTCATAATTTCCAGCAAGATCCGGTGGCATACTCCTATAGGCAGCCATTGCTTCACCCGTAAGGGATGCTGCAAACCTAATGGCCCAACATTCTTTTGGCCATGTACTTAACTGTGCCACTCTCTCAAAACATTCAATGAAGTTATCTACATACTCATTGTCTTTCAACTGGCCAAAATTAAACATTGTCCCTGCGTTTAAACTAAGCGCAGCTGTAGTAGAAAAACCTGGGGGAGCGGATGGTATCTCTGGTGGCTTCTTCTGCTCAGCTACCCACGCTTGCAGCATGTTCAATAGGGGTTGCTGCTGAGCCTGCAGGGCAGCAGCATTTTTTTCCTGGAACTCCAAACTTAAGTCCCTCTGTCTCTCCAGTTGAGTGGCCATCCACTTGAACACCTCCGCTGGATCCAGAGACATCTTCAACTCCTGTGAAGACAAACACACAGAAAAAAAACCAAGTGCGGTACCTCACACTTTAAAAAAAAAACTTTCCTTTTTTTTTTTTTTTTTCACTTGCTAGCAATCACCCCTTAGCCCTGTATCCTTAACCTTTCCCAGGTGGACACTTATTACCTGGCTCAGGTGTTGCTTCACACTTTCACAATTACGTTGCAGCCAGTGGTCCTCCGATGCTGTGACTCTTTCCTTCCCTTCAGGATGGTCTGCAGCCGGGGTCTTTTTTTGGCAGTTGCTTTCCTGTAGCTTTCTTCTGCGTGGCACCTTGCGCATGCGTGGGATGATCCTGCCACGTAGCCACTTGCGGCGCTCCTGCCCCGCCTTAGGGCTAAAGACAGGAGCGGGGCCTATTGCCTCGTGAGGAAGGAGTTTAAAACCTATTCCCCGGGAATGCTGGGTACTGTAGTTTTTCTGCTCCTTTCACTCCGAAATAAAATGTAGTTGTGCGCCAGAGACGGTAAGGCTTATTTGCAAGTATTTTTATTATGGTTAAGGTTATTCTTCCATCGCATGACAAATTCAGAAATATGAACAAAACAGGTGCTTTAACACGAACAGAAAGAACTCAGGTATAAAGTCAACTTAAAGTAGAAATTCAGCTTTACTTCTAAGCAGTTTACTCAGCTCTGCCCCAAGAGGTCATTCCCTTTAAATGCAGCCTCTTTTCACACACTGTTACGTTCACAGTGCTGGGTCACTTCAGGTGCAGGTAATTAAAGCTTTCCTAGCATGGCAGCAAAACAGCTCCGTAGTATTCAACTCATACACGGCATAAACAGTTTTCTTCAGTTTGGTATTTCCACACAACAAATAGTACAGTCCATGCTCTCACAGTCAGGTAAGTCAGAATTATCCTGCATTAATTCCTCAGACTGTATAGAACTATTAGCTTCCTGCAATACTGGCTGTCTGTTTGCTTTTAGCTTTAAAAACTCTTTAAAATCCTGGAGAAGCAATTCAGCCTGTTGTCTGCTAGATAAGGAATTGTTATCAGTTATTAAACTTCCCTCTTGATTAAGGCTGTTTCCCTTTTCCTCTCTCAGGTTAAGTGAATCAGAGTAACTCTTAGGCTCTTTTGTTAAGGTTTCAAATATAGGAGAATTGAGTTTACCTTCACTCTGGAAACTCTTTGGCAAATCGCTTACTTGTTGCCAAGCCCCTCTTATCCTAGGTGGCTCAGACGTCCTCCAGCTGTGAGAGTTCCCGGGCCTCTCTGGGCCAAACTGTAATTCCCAGAATGAGTTCTTTTTCTCTCTTGCCTGCCGTGAAGGCTTCCTCTCCCAGGGCTCTGCCTTCCTCCAGGTGTCTATTCCAGGGCTAGGTCCACTTTCCTCAGGACTTCCATTTATTGCCTCTGAACAGATTCTTGCAGGTCTTCTTCTACTGCTTCGGCTCAGTCCTTGGCTGCTAGCCTTCTCTCTCTGACTGCTGCTCCTCTGACTGCTCACGGTACTCTGACCGTTTCCTGGGCTCCTTCTCTTCCTCCTCTTCTCCCCCATAGCAAAGCCATACTCCGGTTTAAAACCAGGTTCTCTTCTAGACACGTCCCTTCCAAGCACTGGGTGTGCCCAATCAGGACTGCACGACTCCTCCCCTGGGCTGGTATCCATGCTCAGCTCAGCAGAATGAAGTCTCTCTTTCTTTCCAGCACTGTCAATCTGGCATAAATCCTGTTGCGCTTCAGGATTTTCATCTGTCTCCATAGCCTCAGGAGGGCGCTTTTCACCACAGTATACACACATCCTAATACACCCAAGTCACAGGCTATTTCTGCGGTTTGTGGTGGGGGCAATCACTACCAGTACAGGGTACTCCCTTCGACCCCCAGGGTACTTCCCCTTGCCTCTGCCCCCATGGTATTCACAAAGTGCCTAGCTGTGGCTACCTCCTTTCTCAGGTTCCAAGGGGTCTTTGTATTCCCCTACCTCAGAGGTTTCTCGGCCACCGAGGTCCACCAGTCCACAACTCGCACCATCCAGGTGCTACAACACCTAGGGTTCGTAATCAGCTACCCCAAGTCCAGCCTCACTCCAACTCATTGGGGCCAGCCTCGACACCCTTCAAGCGAAGGCCTATCTGCCTGCAGACAGGGCAAGCAGACTTATGGCTCTGGCAGGGCAAGTGAGTCGCAAGTCTGCAGTCTCAGCAAGGCTTTTCCTGCGCCTCCTCGGGCACATGGCTTCCACAGTCCATGTGACCCCAGATGCCCATCTCCACATGCGGAACCCTCAGTGGTGCCTCAGGGACCAGTGGTCTCAGGCCTCAGGACGTCTTTGGGACAGGGTCAGAGTATCCAGACATCTGTTACGGTCCCTTGTCTGGTGGCTCCAGCTGCATCATTTGGAGGCAGGAATGCCTTTCCAGGTCCCTTGGCACATGAGGATCCTGACCACGGATACATCCCTGCTGGGCTGGGGGGCCCTTTGTCAGGGTTTCCATACTCAGGGACTATGGTCGCCGAGCGAGAAGACCCAACAAATCAATTTCTTGGAACTACGTGCCATCCACCTAGCAATAGAAGTCTTCAGGCAGTTCCTGGCCCACGAATCTGTCTTGGTGCAGACAGACAACCAGGTGGTCATGTTCTGTGTGAACAAACAGGGTGGTACGGGGTCCTGCCCCCTATGTCAGGAAACCCTGGACCTATGCTCCTTTGCAGCCCAGAATGGTATTCGTCTCTGAGCAGTCTGCCTGTTGGGCCAGGACAACTGGCTAGCAGACAGGCTAAGCAGGATTCTCCACCCCACGAATGGCAGCTGGACCGCAGGGTAGCCAATTGACTCTTCCAGACCTGGGAGCTGCCAGTGATGGACCTGTTTGCGAGTCCGGACAATCACCAGTTGCCCCTTTTCTGCTCCAGGCGACCCCACCCACACAGGGTGGCCGCCGATGCGTTTCTGATATCGTGGTCTGGGGACCTTCTGGATGCGTTACCCCCGACACCTCTGGTGGCCAAAACGCTGTTCAAGATTCTCCAGGATAGGGCCTCAGTCATCCTTATTTCCCCTCGGTGGCCCAGGCAACCCTGCTTCCTGCTTTTTCTCAGCTAGCAGTGGAGGCCCCAATCCCCTTGGGGTTCTCCCCACGTCTCCTTTCTCAGGAGGGGGGCTCTCTTCTGCACCCCAATCTGAGCTCCCTCTACTTGATGGTGTGGCTGCTGAAAGGGTAGTTATCGCTGTGCTCCTCCTTTCAAGAAATATTGAGGAGGTCTTACTGGCCTCACGGAGGCCGTCGACCAGACAGTCATATGCCTTGAAGTGGCGTAGGTTTGCGGCATGGTGCAAGGAGTGGGAGGTAGATCCTTTCTCTTGCCTGGTAGGGGTGGTTCTACAATAGCTTCTCCACCTCTCTGATTTGGGCCTCAATTCCAACTCTGTCAGGGTGCAGCTCAGTGCCCTTGCGGCACTTTTCAGTTGATGAGAAGCCTCTCTCCACCCACCCTTTGGTTTCTCGGTTCCTGAGAGGCTTACTTTTATTGAAACCCCCGGTCCGCCCCCCCAGCAACCGAGTGGGATCTGAATGTGGTGTTAGGGCAGCTTACTAGGCCGCCCTTTGAACTAATGGCTACCTGCCATCTACGCTATCTTTCTTGGAAGGTGGTTTTCCTGGTGGCACTCACATCCACTCGGCGGGTGAGTGAGCTCCAGGTCCTTGTGTCGGAAAGACCCTACACCAGGTTCTATAGGAACCGGGTGGTGCTTCGCACGCATCCCAAGTTCCTTCCGAAAGTGGTCTCCTCTTTCCACTTCAACCAGGAGGTGGTTCTGCCTGCCTTTTTTCCCAGGCTGCATGCCAGTCAAGCAGAGTCGGCCCTGCATACCCTGGACTGTAAGAGGGCATTGGCCTTCTATATCAAGCATACGCAACCGTATTGGAAGGCTTCTCAGCTTTTCATTTCTTACGACCCCAGTAAGCTGGGGGTGGCAGTATCTAAGCATACGCTGTCCACCTGGGTGGCAGACTGCATTGTCTGGGCATACAGGGCAGCCGAGCTTCCAGTGGAGGGTCGGGTTACGGCCCATAGGGTCAGGGCCATGGCAGCATCAATGGCTCATTTGCGCTCTGTTCCGCTGGCAGACATCTGCCGGGCCGCCACCTGGTCTTCGAGTTAGACTTTCGCAACCCACTACTGCCTGGACAGGGAGTCCCGGCGGGACAGTGGCTTCGGTCAGGCTGTACTCTGTAACCTTTTTGAGGTCTAGGCAACTCCTGCCCTCTGACCCTTCTGTGTTCAGGCTACCGGAGTACTATTCCCTTAGTTTACACTGCTTTTGCGGCTGCTTGGGGCTCTCGTAGAGGGAGCCTTTTTTAGCTATGGGTTCTCGGTAGCCTATAGCTGGGGAGTCCCATATGTGAGGACTGACTTCCTGCTTGTTCCTGGAGAAAACGTAGCTACTCACCTGTAACAGGTGATCTCCAGGAACAAGCAGGAATTTAGTTCTCACATATGGGTATCGTCGGTACCGACGGAGCCTGCACGAGAACGCTCCCCAGCGTCCAATTAGAAAGCTTTTGGGAGCATCCCGCAGTGCCTGCGTGCTGCCTTCCCGCCTTTCCCAACTGCCTCTCTCCAGTTCTTCATTTTCCGCGGAACCAGCAGGTCGTGTTCCTGTCACCGCAGAAAATTGTTCTTCTTTTTTGTGATCGCGTCTGCCTTCCTCGATGCTTTACCGGTACCGCCGGTTTTTTTTCTTCTTTATTTTCTTAGAAAAAACAAAACAAAAAACTTTTTAGTACTTTTCCCGTTTTTTTTCCAGTTGCACGTGCCTTTTTGGGCCTTAGGCCCAGGATTTTTTCCACGATGGAAAAACCCTCCTCTGGGTTTAAAAATTGCACCAAGTGTGGCGGTACCATCTCCGTCACCGACAGCCATGACTGGTGTCTGAAATGTTTAGGTCCTGACCATTCCATCTCGGAATGTATGGCCTGTGCCATGATGTTCAAGAGAGGTCGACAGAACTGAGCTGCCAAGCTCAGTACCCTGTTTCCCAATGATGCAGCTTTGGTGGCATCGACGTCTTCCAGGGCTTCGTCTTCCTCCCATGGATCTCAGGTAACTAAACATAAGTCTAGCCGGTCCTCAAAGGGTAGATCTCCTTCTAAGCATCGAGATGCCTCTTGCGTTGCCCTTGAGGATTCTGCACCAGCAAAATTGCCCGGCGGGAGGCTTCGGCTTCCAAAGCATTATCGTGGCTCCAGGATGTTCTCGAGGCCTTGACCTCGGCAGAACTACTGGTGCCATGCTCTGGGGTACCGGCTGTCTTCTCCATTACCGACATCCAGGCATTGGCAGCGTCGATAGAACAAAGAATCCTGGCTATTGAGCGCAGTCTGGCGGCTCTCATTGCGGCATCGATGCCCTCGGATCCTCGACAGACAATCCAGCCGGTACAGGCACCGACCCCAACGCCGGTATCGGTACCGGTACCGTTGGCATGGACATCAGTAGCGGTGTCTGCGTTGCCGGTACCTGGTCATCCGATGCCTTCTGGTACCGATACCCCGGTACCGACTACTCCCGGTACAGACTTCGCTCTGTACGGGTATCGGGCTCTTCAAGAGCATCCGGACAGACGGTACTTCAAGTCCTCAGAAGAATCTGAGGATTCTGACAGTTCTGTCGATGCAGGAATGCTTCTCCCAGAGGAGCCCTCCTCCCCTAAGCGCAGAGCCTTCCAGGATTTTATCAGGGAGGTGGCTCTGGGTCTGTCCATTACTGTGGCCCCTGAAACAGAGCCCAGAGCTAAGGAGTTGGAGATTTTACAATATTCCAAAACTCCTAAGGAGGCAGCTACCTTGCCCATTCATGAGATTTTGTATGATCTCATGTTAAGAATGTGGGAGACACCTCTTACCACCTCTCCTCATTCTCGCAGACTAGATACTCTGTATCGAGTCCCTCCTTCTCCTGGTTTCCAAAAAGATCAGCTTCCTCACCACTCTATTGTAGTGGAATCAGCTATGAGAAGGATCAAGAGTGCAAAGAGGCATGCCTCTAATCCTCCAGGACGTGAGTGCAGAACCCTGGATGCTTTTGGACGTCGTGTCTTCCAAGCTTCCATGCTTTCTGCCAGGATCAATTCCTGTAGCCTATACATGGGAATGTTCCTGAAGGAGGTCACAGGTGATTTAGAGGCTTTGAGTCCTATTCTTCCTGATGATAGAAGACAGGATTTTCTCACATTGGTCACCATGCCCAAGATGTTTCTAAATTTGTCAACCGTGCAGCTTTTGACTGCTTTGAGTGCATAAGCAGAACCTCTGCCATTGCCATAGGTGCACGTAGAATTGCTTGGCTCCAGGCATCTGATCTGGAGCTCTGGGTACAAGACAAATTGGGAAATATCCCTTGTACTGGTGAGAACCTGTTTGGTAGAGACTGGCAGGAAAAGGCCAATGAATTGGATGCTGACAATCCACCTTGGATAGATTATCCAAGTCCACAGCTGATCCTGCTAGAAAGAAATCTTTCAAGAAACCATTCTTTTCTAAAAAGAAAAGATATTATCCTGCTTATGCTCAGCAGGGACGTTCTGCAGGTCAGCTTGTCAGAAAAGGTCAGCAACCACCCAAACAGAAAAAAGCAAAGACTGCTAAGCCTCAGCCGTCCCATCAGTCTCAGCCTCCACAAGGTCTTTGACTTTCAGCTAGAGAACTTAGCCTTCCTGGCTCTCGTGGGACCAGAGCCTTCCACCATTCCAGGAAGGTTATGTCACTTTGCCCCCAGATGGGGGCAGATAACAGTAGAGCACTGGACACTCTCCATCATAAAGGAGGGGTACAAGCTTCATTTTTCAAGCATGCCCCCTCCCATAATAATAAGGCAGTTCAATTCTCCGACCTCTCTCATCAACCTGTTAGGTCAGGAGGTCGCTATGCTTCTTGCCCAAGGGGCAATAGAAGAAGTACCCATCCATCAGCAGGGTACAGGTTTTTACTCCCCCTATTTCCTTATCCCAAAGAAAACGGGGATGCAGACCTATCCTGGACCTCAGAGAATTGAACAAATTCCTTGTCAAAGAGAAATTCAAGATGATTTCTCTAGGAACTCTGCTGTCATTCCTTCAGAGTCAGTATTGGCTTTGTTCTCTAGATCTCAAGGATGCGTACACTCATGTTCTCATCCATCCAACTCACAGAAGGTTCCTTCGGTTCCTTTTTCAAGGAAAGCACTACCAATATAGGGTCCTTTTGGCCTGGCCTCAGCACCAAGCACGAAATGCATGGCTGTAGTAGCAGCATTTCTCCGCACTCTAGGGATATTCGTCTTCCCCTACTTAGACGACTGTCTCATTCGAGCCCCAACAGAGTCAGAGGCCAGGACCTCTCTATCCTGCACAATGCGTATCCTTCAGTATTTGGGGCTGGTAATAAACATCCCAAAATCCAGTCTAACTCCCACTCAGTCTTTAGAGTTCATAGGGGCTTTGCTGGATACCAGAAAGGCAAGGGCCTATCTCCCCCAGGCCCGTTGCCTTCGCATGGTGCAGTTAGCTTCTCGGGCAGTGCTAAAGTCTCATCTCACTGCCCGAGAAATGCTACAACTACTAGGCCACATGACATCTACTGTGCATTTGGTTCCCTATGCTCGCCTCTATATGAGGGCAGCCCAGTGGACTTTATCCACTCAATGCCTGTCAGACAAAATAGCAAACACAAGTCACCTTATTTTGTCCCTCCAGTGGTGGAGGTCCACTCAAAACCTGTTGCTGGGGTCCCCTTTTCAACAACCCTTACCCCAAGCAACTCTAACAACAGATGCTTATCCGATGGGTTGGGGAGCTCATCTGCAAGACCTCTCCACCCAAGGCACCTGGTCTCCACAGGAGACTCATCTACATATCAATCTCTTGGAGCTCAGAGCAATCTTCCTTGCTCTTTGAGTGTTCCACACCCAGCTCAGCTACAACAGTCCTCATTCATACGGAGAATCAAGTAGCCGTGTTCTACATGAACAAGCAGGGGGGGGGGGGGGGAACAGGCTCTCTGTCACTTTTCAACGAAGCTTTGCGACTATGGGCCCTCGCCAGAGAGCATCAGATTCATCTCCTGGCAGTGTATCTTCCAGGTATACAAAACTCTTGGGCAGACAGACTCAGTCGAGTTCTGCTTCCACACGAGTGGTCTCTGCATGCAGACCAGGTGGCCAAGATTTTTCAAATTTGGGGAACCCCGGACATAGACCTCTTTGCAAGTCCGTGGAATGCCAAACTTCCCCGGTTCTGTTCCAGAATTCCGGCTCAGGGGGCTCAGGCCAGCGATGCTTTCCTCCTTCATTGGGGTCAAGACTTCCTGTATGCCTTTCCACCCATTCCCTTAATTCCCAAAACCCTGTTCAAGCTTCAGAGAGACAGAAGCAATGTGATTCTCATAGCTCCACATTGGCCACGGCAAGTGTGGTACCCTCTGCTTCTACATCTCTCTCAAGCTCCCTCCCTGGAGTTAGGCTGTGCTCCAGATCTCCTATCTCAGGAGGACGGAATGTTATGGCATCCCAATCCCCAGTCTCTGCATCTCAGGGCTTGGTTGCTGAAGGCCTAGATCTCCATGATCTTATTCTCCCTCAGCAAGTAAAAGATATTCTTTTTGCTTCCAGGAAACCTTCCACAAGACGCTCTTATACTTTCAAGTGGAAAAGGTTTACCATATGGTGTTTGCAAAAGGGTCTTAACCCCCTTGCGATACCTCTGGAATCATTGCTGGAGTATCTCCTTCATTTATCCAATGCAGGACTAAAGACTAACTCAGTAAGAGTCCATTTGAGTGCTATTGCGGCTTCCTTTAAGCCTCTAAATGGACAGCCTATTTCCTCTCATCAAATTTTATGAGAGGCCTTCTTTTAACTAAGCCTCCCATTAGGCCACCACCGGTGGCATGGGACTTAAACCTGGTTCTTGGGCAGCTCATGAAGTCACCTTTTGAACCTTTAGCTACTACCTCCTTGAAATTCCTTTCTTGGAAGGTTATCTTTCTCATTGCAATCACGTCAGCACGTCGCATTAGTGAGTTGCAAGCGCTAGTAGCTGATCCACCTTATACAAGGTTCCATCATGACAAGGTAGTCCTTAGGACTCATCCACACTTTATGCCAAAGGTGGTCTCGCCTTTTCATCTGAACCAAGCGGTCTACCTACCTGTGTTTTTTCCAAGACCTCATGCATCAAATGCAGAGAGGACTCTTCATACCTTGGACTGTAAAAGAGCTTTAGCCTTTTACTTGCAAAGAACACAGCAACATAGAAAGTCCTCTCAACTCTTTGTTGCTTTTGATCCTTCTCATTCGGGACTTCCAGTCTCCAAGAGAACACTGTCTAACTGGATTGCTCAGTGTATTTCCTTCGCCTGTCAGAGTAAGAACCATTCTCTGTAGGGCCATGTCACAGCTCACAATGTGAGAGCCATGGCAGCCTCAATGGCTCATCTGCACTCTGTGTCTATCGACGACATCTGTCGAGCAGCCACCTGGGCCTCGGTTCATACCTTCACAGCCCATTACTGCTTGGACAAGGACTCCCGCCAGGATGCCTTGTTTGGTCAGGCTGTTCTCCAACACCTGTTCCATACCTAATCAACTCCTACCTGCCATCCCTGGTTGGATGCCAGAGATCCATGAGGGGAAGTGGAGCCCTTCACAGGGACACACAACTTCTAGGGTCTCTCCCTGGCACCTAAAGCTAGGGAGTCCCCATATGTGAGGACTACATTCCTGCTTGCTCCTGGAGATAGCATAGTTACTCACCTGTAACAGGTGATCTCCGGGAACAGCAGGAATTTAGTCCTCACAACCCACCCACCTCCCCTAGGAGTTGTATCTCTCTATCTATTTCTTTCCCTTTCCCTCTCTCTCTCTTTGTCTCAGTTTTAAATCTCAACTGGAAAGAGGCAGTTGGGAAAGGCGGGAAGGCAGCACGCAGGCGCTGTGGGATGCTCCCAAAAGCTTTCTAATTGGACGCTGGGGAGTGTTCCCTCGCAGGCTACGTCGGTACCGACAATACCCATATGTGAGGACTAAATTCCTGCTGTTCCTGGAGATCACCTGTTACAGGTGAGTAACTATGCTTTCTCCGGGGACAGCAGGAATCAGTCCTCACGACCCGCCCTCTTCCCCTTGGAGTTGCAGTCTTATTATTATTGTATTTTGTTCTTTTTGCCGTCTTTTTAGCTATGTCATTTGACTGAGCAAGATGGCACCCTTGGGCGGGAAGGGGGCCGCGCATGCGTGATGGCAACTCCCAAAGGCTTTCTATGAAATCTGGGAATTTGCTCCGCATGAGGGCTCCATCTGTGCCGACGTCACCCGTTTGTGAGGGCTGATTCCTACTGTCCCTGGAGAACACCTGTTACAGGTGAGTAACTACGCTTTAGGTAGGAAGTTGAAATCCAGAACTTCCAGGGTACCATTCTCAGAAATGCTTCCCGTTTCACATGCAGGACCCAAAAGAGAAGCAGAGCTCCAGACTCTCAATGCGTGGATCAGATGAGGTAGTAAGGAAGAGAATTTTGGATTTGTTAGGAACTTCACAACATTCTGGGAAGGGGGGGCTTTCCCGAAAGAATGGGTGCCACCTTAACCAGGGTGGAATCAGGCTGTTGGCATTAAGCTTTAAAAAGGAGATAGAGCAGCTTTTAAACTAGATAATAGGAGAAAGCCAACAGTTGCCCAAGAGTGCATGGTTCAGGAGGATTTATCCTTGAAGGATTCTAGCAAAAGAGGGAAGTTAGGGCATCCTGATAGGGAAGTTCCAATAAAGATAAAAGTAAACCAGATGATTTTAAGTACAGAGCAAACAGAGCTGAAAGATTCCAAATTACCCTTATCAATTGAAAACCAGATTGTAAATATGAATAAAATAGAAACATAGAAACATGATGACAGAAAAAGACCACATGGCCTATCTAGTCTGTCCTTCCATATCAACAACTACAACAGTCCACTTTTTACCTTTAGAGATCCTCTGTGTTGGTCCCATGCTTTTTTGAATTCAGTTACTGTCCTCATCTCTACCACCTCCACTGGGAGACTATTCCATGGATCCACTACTCTTTCTGTAAAGAAATATTTCCGCATATCACTCCTGAATCTATCTCCCTTCACCCTCATCCCATGTCCCCTCGTAGCAGAACTTGCTTTCAATTGAAAGAGGCTCTCTCCCTGAACATTTATGCCACGGAGGTATTTAAACATCTCAATCATATCACCTCTATCCCGCCTTTCCTCTAAGGTGTACATATTAAGATCCTTAAGTCTCTCCTCATATGCTTTATAATGAAGCCCACTAATCATTTTAGTAGCCACCCTCTGCACCGACTCCATCCTGTTCACATCCTTTTGAAGGTGCGGTCTCCAGAATTGCACACTATACTCCAAATGAGGTTGCACCAAAGACTTATACAGAGGCATTATCACCTCCTTTTTTCTGCTAGCCATTCCTCTCCGTATGCACCCAAGCATCCTTCTAGCTTTTGCCGTCGCCTTTTCTACCTGTTTAGCTACTTTAAGATCATCAGACACAACCACGCCTAGGTCCCGCTCTTCTTTAGTGGACAAAAGTACTTCACCTCCTATACTGTATTGCTCCCTTGGATTGCTGCAGCCCAAATGCATGACCTTACATTTTTTAACATTAAATCCCAGCTGCCAAATTCTAGACCATTCTTCAAGCTTAGCTAGATCCCTCCTCATGTTATCTACACCTTCCTGGGTGTCTACTCTATTGCAGATTTTGGTATCATCTGCAAAGAGGCAAACCTTACCCGACAGCCCTTCCGCTATATCACTAACAAAGATGTTAAAAAGAATCGGACCAAGGACAGATCCCTGGGGCACACCACTGGTAACATCCTTCTCCTCAGAGTGAGCTCCATTTACTTGTACTCTTTGTTGCCTCCCACCCAACCAATTTCTAACCCAAGCAGTAATTTAGGGTCCATCCCTAGGGTGCTCAGTTTGTTTATAAGTCGCCTGTGAGGAACAGTGTCAAAGGCTTTACTGAAATCTAAATACACCACATCTAGAGCTCTCCCTCGGTCCAACTCTCTGGTCACCCAGTCAAAAGAAATCAATCAGATTTTTCTGACAAGACCTGCCTCTGGTGAATCCATGCTGCCTTGGATCCTGTAATCCGCTGGACTCCAGAAACCTCACTATTTTCTCTTTCAGCAGCGTTTCCAATAATTTACTCACCACCGAAGTTAAACTAACCGGCCTGTAGTTTTCAACAACATCCGCTTTTGTGTAAAGGCACCACATGAGCCTCTCTCCAGTCCTTTGGCACCACTCCCGACTCCAACGAGGCATTGAAAAGGTCAGTCAGTGGAGTTGCTAGAACGTCCCCAAGTTCCCTCAGTATTCTAGGGTGTATCCCATCCGGTCCCATCGCTTTGTCTACTTTAAGTTGAGCTAGTTTCTCACGAACACAGTCTTCTGAAAATTGTTCAAGATGTCCCTCACTTCTGTTCCTATTTGTGGGTGTTTTCTGAGGTCCTGCTCGTGGTTCTTCATCTGTGAACACAGAACATGTTAAGCAATTCCGCTTTATCCTTATCAGCTTCGACATATTCCCCCCCTGCACCCTTGAGTCTGACAATACCACTTTTGCCCTTCCTCTTCTCACTAATATATCTGAAAAATGTCTTATCCCCCCATTTTATTGCATTGGCTATTTCCTCCTCCTTTTGAATCTTTGCCTTCTTGACTACTTTGCTAGCTTCTCTAAGTTCTTCCAAATACAGATGCTTGTCTTCCTCTCTCTGTGATCTCTTGTATTTCATGAAGGCCTCCCTCTTTTTCTTCACTTTTTCAGCTACTTTCTTAGAAAACCATAGCGGTCTCCTTTTCCTTTTGCCTTTATTTACCATTTTAACAAAAAGGTTGGTTGCCCTTAAAATATCCCCTTTCAGTTTTGCCCACTGTTTTTCTACATCCCCCAGCTGTTCCCATCCCACTAATGACTCCCTGAGGTATTGGCCCATCTTCGCAAAGTTAGTCTTCCTAAAGTCTAAGATCCTCACCTTGGAATGGATTCTAACAGCCCTAGTCCTAATACTGAACCACACCATCTGGTGATCACTGGATGCAAAATGATCTCCCACTACAACATCAGAAACGCTTTCACCATTGGTAAGCACCAAGTCCAGTATGGTCCCTTCACGTGTGGGGTCTGTTACCAATTGCCTGAATAGTTCTCCCTGTAGAGAATCCAGGATCTCCTTACTTCTAGATGATACTGCATCAGGAATGTGCCAATCAACATCTGGCATATTGAAATCTCCTATCAGTAGCACTTCCCCTTTCCTAGCAATGCTGCGTATGTCTTCAATTAACTCTCTGTCCACCTCTTCTTCTTGTGAGGGAGGTCTGTATATCACACCAATGCAAATAGATTTCTCTTTCCCTCTTTCTAGTTTAACCCACAATGCCTCCTTTCTCCCTTTTAAGCTCTGTAATTCCAAAGCTTTAATAGTAGTTTTTACATATAGTGCCACTCCTCCTCCCCTTCTTCCTACCCTGTCCTTTCTGAATAAAGTATAGCCAGGTATGGTTTTCTGTGAACCATGTTTCTGTAACTGCCACTAAATCTAAGTCAGCCACTCCCACCAAAGCTTCAACATCAGGGATCTTATTTCCCATGCTACGGGCATTTATACACACTGCTTTCCATATGTTACCCCTGTTACCCATTTCCATAAAGGTATTTAATGTATCACCTACCTGGGGGCTTTCACTTACCTGGGGGCTTTCTTCACCTATCCACAACGAATCTAGTTTAAAGCCCTCTTCAGTAGATTAACCAGTCTACTACCGAAGATGCGTTGACCTTTCTTGGACAGATGGATGCCATCTCCGCTCTGCAACCCTTGGAACAGCATCCCATGGTCTAGGAAAATGGAGAATAAAACCCAGGATATTATATTGCCTCTGTATCATTCGATGTTATGAGTGCACCTTAAATATTGTGTGCAATTCTGGTCACCATATCTTAAAAAGGATGTAGCAGATTTAGAAAAGGTACAGAGAAGAGCCACCAAAAAATTTAAGGGGATGGAAGGCTATTCCTATGAGGAAAGTCTTAAAAGGTTAGGGCTCTTCAACTTGGAAAAGAGATGGCTGAGGGGAGATATGATAGAGGTCTATAAATTAATGAATGGAGTGGAGCAGGTAAATGTAGATCTGTTGTTTCTCCAGGACGAAGCAGGAAGTCAGTCCTCACATATGGGTGACGTCGGCGCCGACGGAGCCCCCGTGCGGAGCATTTCCCCAGCTTTCAAAGAAAGCCTTTGGGAATGCAGCGTGCATGTGCGGTCCCCTTCCCACCCAAGGGTACCATCTTGCTCAGTCTTCTTTTTTCCGCGGAGCCCGACGGAAGTGTTTCATTTTCACCCGAGGAAAAGTTGATTTTGTTCTGCGTGCACCCGTTTTCTTCGGTTCGATGCCGGTTTCCCTTTCCCGCCTGGTCCCGATACATCGGTATCAAGCCCGGACTTCTTTTTTCGGTTTTTGTCCTTAGTGGCTAGCATACGCGCCATTTTTCTGTTTTCACTGGCAGCCCTGTCTTTTGACCTCGCAGGGGCCCTTTTTCCCCCGATGGCTGCCAGCGGGTTTAAGAAGTGTGATCGGTGTAAGAAACTTATGTCTCTCACCGACACACATGACTGCTGCCTCCGGTGCCTCGGACCCGATCATGACCCGATGATCTGTGGCCTGTGTGGGAAAATGTCCTCGAAGGCGTTGAGGAGTCGGCAGTACCAAAAGGAAAGAATCTTCTCTGACTCCGCGTCTGGACGGGCCCGAACTTCGTCAGAGGCTTCGATGTCTCGGGACTCCGGACACGAGCAGCACCGAGGCTCCTCTGAGAAGGTTCTCCCTCGCGGGAACATTGCAAGAAGAAAAAACCCGCGAGGGTGGTGTCGGTGGATGCACTTGGCTCCTCGAGGGCCAAGTTGCATAGCCCCAAGCGCCGTCCCGGGTCTTCGGAGTCGGAGAGGCCTGCAAAACAACCTCATGTGGAGATGGAGTCCCCGGGTCACATGAGTACTGTAGTCCTCGTGGACTCTCCTCCGGGGGAGCCGATGTCGGGCCCGACGCCGTCGGGGACCGAGTCGGGGGCTGCTGAGTCTCCTGAGCTTGGACTCAGGTTGACGGCCTTGGAGTGCGGCTTGGCTGCCTTCATGGATCAGCAGCGGGCACTGATCGCCGGTCTCACCGGTGCATCTGCCCCGACCACCGGGACATAGACGTCCAAGTCGACCCCGGAGGCTGAGCCGATCCTCGAGTCCATGCACGCTCGAGTCGATCCTCGGCCAAGGTCTCCCTCGGCCTCCCACTCAGGACCGAGGTCGTCGACGCCGGTACCCTCGGTGTCGGGGCAGATGGCATCGGTGCCTGCCCGACCGGAGCCGCTTGATTCCTCCTCTGAAGGGTCCGGCTGGGAAACGGAGGATGAGGAGTCACCCGATACTTTGCGGACTTGGTGCGTCCCTTCGGACTCACCCGAGTCCGAGCCTCGGAGAAGGTCCCCACCGGAGGATACCCAGTTCTCGGATTTTGTGCGGGATATGGCCAAGGCTTTGGCATTCCCCGCAGATCCCGAGGAGGAGCCTCGAGCCGAGGAACTCGAGGCCCTACAGTATGACTCTCCTCCGAAGGAGACCTTTACTGTTCCTGTTCCTCCGATGCTGGAGCGGTTGCTCTTCCGCATGTGGGAGGCGCCGGCGTCGACGCCGGTTTTAAGCAAGCGGGTCGATTCCATCTATCGAGTCCGTAAGAGCCCCGGGTTCGAAAAGGCACAATTACCGCACCACTCCATGGTTGTGGAATCGGCCATGCATCGCCTGAAGAGTCAGAAGATGCGCTCCTCGGTGCCTCCCGGCAGGGAGGCCCGGAACCTGGATGCCCTCAGTAAGAAGTGCTTCCAGGGCTCTATGCTTGCTTGCTGTGTCCAGACCTACCAGCTATACATGGGCATGTACCTTCGAGACCTGGCAAAGGAGATTGCCGGGTTCTCTGCTGGTCTCTCCGAGGATCCTTTGCAGAGGTTCAATGCCCTGTCCTCGGGTATTCGTGAGTGCTCGAAGTTTATCTCTCGAGCAGCCTATGATGGCTTCGAGGCTTCGGCCCGAGTAGCTGCAGCCGGTATCGGTGCACGCCGTCAGGCCTGGCTACAGTCATCGGACCTTGAGCCATGAGTGCAGAATAAGTTGGTCGATGTCCCCTGCCGAGGTGAAAACCTCTTTGGCAAGCCCATGGCTGAAAAGGCTGCAGAACTCGAGACCGAGACTCTTACCCAGACTAGGCTGTCCAGAAAAACCTCTGCCCATTCGCAGAAGAAGAAGGACTCGGGGAAAAAGACCTTTTACCCGAGGAAGTCATCTGCCTATAAACAGTACCCTCATTATCAGGCCTCTATAGCTTCCCAACAGGGTCAGCAGGCCAAGGGGCAGGGACATGGGCCCCATAGGCAGAAAGCCCCCAAGCCACCAGCACCGGCTCCTGCACAGCAGGGAGCGGGGTTTTGACTCCAGTGGCATAACCTCTCCTCCTCAGCTGGCCCACATCAGCACAAGAGGCCGGCTGGCCCTGTTTGCCCACAGGTGGTCAGCCATCACAAGGGATACCTGGGTGCTCAGTATAGTCCAAAGAGGCTATCTTCTCCACTTTCACCAGGTACCCCCCTCCTATTTTCCAGGGGAGCCTCCATGACTCCCTCTGCACAGGGACTTACTCCTGCAGGAGTTGGCAAGTCTTGTAAAGGAACAGGCAGTGGAACCAGTGCCCCAACACCTGAGAGGTCAAGGCTTCTATTCCAGGTACTTTCTTGTACCAAAAAGAACAGGAGGCCTCAGGCCCATCCTAGACTTGCGAAATCTCAACAAGTTCCTGGACCACAGACAATATCTCAGGTTTGTCGTGGGAGGAAACCACTATCAGTACAGAGTACTGCCTTTTGGCCTAACCTCCGCCCCCAGGGTATTCACCAAGTGCCTGGCGGTGGTGGCGGCCTATCTAAGGCTTCAAGGCCTCTTTGTTTTTCCATACCTGGACGACTGGCTCATCAGGGGCCAGTCTCCACAGGAGGCCAATCAAGCCGCCCTTCGCGCTGTTGCTCTCCTTCAGCACTTGGGGTTTGTTATAAACTTAGCAAAGTCCACTTTGCACCCTTCACAGAACATGGAGTTCATAGGAGCAAGGCTGGACACCCTTCAGGCAAAGGTCTTTTTACCCATGGACAGGGCCCACAGGTTGATGGATCTAGCCAGGCAGTTCCACAGCAATTCTCTGGTCTCCGCCAGGCAATTCCTGAGGTTTTTAGGCCACATGGCTTCCACGGTCCATGTAACCCTGAGTGCCCGTCTGCACATGAGGCCAGCTCAATGGGGCCTCAGAACTCAGTGGCACCAAACCACAGGAAGCCTTACGGTCAAAGTGAGAGCGTCCACGCTACTAGCCTCTTCTCTGCAGTGGTGGCTTCATCTTCCGAATCTAGTGCAAGGGGTGTTTTTTCAGACACCTCCACACTCCCAAGTGCTGACAACCGATGCTTCTCTTCAGGGTTGGGATGCACATTGCCAAGGGGCATGTACTCAAAGCCTGTGGACCCCTTGGGAGGCCGCCCAACAGATCAATCTCTTAAAACTGAGAGTTGTCTGCTTAGCCCTGAGAACCTTCTCCCATCTCATCTCTCACCAGTCTGTCTTGGTCCAGACGGACAATCAAGTTGCTATGTTCTACGTGAACAAACAAGGGGGCACAGGGTCCCTTCTTCTATGTCAGGAGGCGCACTCACCCTAAGTTCCTTCCTAAGATTGTCTCCTCTTTCCACATTTCTTCCGACTTTCTTTCCCAGGCCGCATGCCAGCCGGGCTGAGATGGTCTTGCATACCCTGGACTGTAGGAGGGCGTTATCCTTCTATCTTGACCGTACGCGGAAGCACCGGAGGGCTGTTCAGCTCTTCGTCTCTTTTGACCCCAATAAGTTGGGGTTGGCTGTCTCCAAGCGTACTTTGTCCATATGGATAGATGACTGTATCGCCTGGGGTTACAGGGCAGCCAGCCTCTCGTTGCAGGGTCGAGTTACGGCTCATCGTGTCAGGGCGAAGGCTGCGTCAGTGGCCCATCTGCGCTCTGTTCTGTTGGCAGACATCTGCCGGGCCGCTACTTGGTCTTCAAGCCAGACTTTTGCAGCCCACTACTGCCTTGGGAGGGAGTCCCGCAGGGACAGTGCTTTCGGGCAGGCGGTACTCCATAATCTCTTTGGGGTTTAGGCAACTCCTACCCTCCGGCCCTGGTGTTGGGCTACCGTTTGGGGGCGTTATCAGAGAAGATTCTGTTCTTGCTTGCTGAGGCTCTAGAGGGAGCTCATTGTTCAGCTGGGGTCTCCGGTAGCCCTAAGCTGGGGAGTCCCATATGTGAGGACTGACTTCCTGCTTGGTCCTGGAGAAAGAGTAGTTACTCACCTGTAGCAGGTGTTCTCCAGGAGCAGCAGGAATCAGTCCTCACACCCCTCCCTCTTCCCCTAGGAGTTGAAGTCATATGCTTTATTTTTTGCTATTTTTGCTGTCTTTTAGCTATGTCATCAGACTGAGAAAGATGGCACCCTTGGGCAGGAAGGGGACCGCGCATGCGCGCTGCATTCTCAAAGGCTTTCTTTGAAAGCAGGGGAAATGCTCCGCACGGGGGCTCCGTCGGCGCCGACGTCATCCATATGTGAGGACTGATTCCTGCTGCTCCTGGAGAACACCTGTTACAGGTGAGCAACTACTCTTTCTATTTGAACAAACAAATGGGCACAGGGTCCCACCTTCTATGTCAGGAAGCACAGAAACTGTGCTCCTGGGCAGTCAATCACGGCATTCTTCTAAAAGCGGTCTATCTGCCAGGTCAGGAGAATTACCTGGCGGACAGATTGAGCAGCATCCTGCAGCCGCACGAATGGCAGTTGAATTCTTTGGTGGTTCAACAGATCTTCCTGAGATGGGGGTCTTCCAATCATAGATTTCTTTGCCAGTCCTCTGAACCGTCATCTTCCCAGGTTCTGCTCCAGACAACCGCATCCTCTCAGAGTAGCAACGGATGCGTTTCTCATTCCATGGTCTACAGACCTCCTATATGCGTTTCCTCCCACGCCTCTAGTGTCCAAGACACTGTTCAAAGTGCATCGGGACAAGGCCTTGGTGATCCTGGTGGCCCCCAGGTGGCCAAGGCAACCCTGGTTCCCGCTTCTTTTGCAACTAGCGGTGGACACTCCTCTTCCTCTGGGGATGCAACCCGATCTCCTGTCTCAGGAGCAAGGATTTCTCTTACACCCCAATCTCCAGTCCCTCAATTTGATGGCCTGGCTGCTGAAAGGATAGTTCTAGCACCCTTACTACTGCCTAGAGAAGTGGAGGACGTGGTCTTGGCCTCTAGGAGGCAGTCCACCCGAAAGTCTTATGCCCTTAAGTGGCGTAGATTCTCTACCTGGTGTACTCAACACAACAAGAATCCTTTCTCATGCCTGGTACCAGTGGTGCTGCAATATTTGCTTCACCTTTCCAACCTAGGCCTTAAGTCCAGTTCTGTGAGAGTTTATGTTAGTGCCCTTTCAGCACACCACTCCCCAGTGGAGGGTCAGTCTCTCTCCAGCCATACTTTGGTGGCTCGCTTTCTCAGAGGCCTGCTTTTGCTTAAGCCTCCATTGCGTCCACCTGCCCCTGAATGGGATTTAAATGTGGTCTTGCAACGGCTTACTTGTCCACCATTTGAACCTATGGCTACTTGCCCTCTGCGTTTTCTCTCCTGGAAAGCGTTGTTTCTGGTAGCCCTTACCTCAGCAAGGCGAGTGAGTGAGCTTCAGGCCCTAGTATCCGATGCACCTTATACTAGTTCTATAGGAACAGAGTAGTCTTACGGACTCACCCTACGTTCCTTCCGAAGGTTGTCTCCTCCTTCCACCTCAATCAGGAGGTGGTTCTTCCAACTTTCTTTCCCAGGCCACATGCCAGCCGGGCTGAGATGGTCTTGCATATCCTGTACTGTAGGAGGGCCTTGTCCTTCTACCTTGACCGTATGCGGAAGCACGGGAGGGCTGTTCAGCTCTTCGTTTCTTTTGACCCCAATAAGTTGGGGTTAGCTGTCTCCAAGCGTATTTTGTCCATATGGGTAGCCGACTGTATCGCCTGTGCTTACAGGGCAGCCGGCCTCTCCTTGCAGGGTCGAGTTACGGCTTACCGTGTCAGGGCAAAGGCTGCATCAGTGGCTCATCTCTGCTCTGTTCCGTTGGCAGACATCTGCCGGGCCGCTACTTCGTCTTCAAGCCAGACGTTTGCGGCCCACTACTGCCTTGAGAGGGAGACCCACAGGGACAGTGCTTTTGGGCAGGCGGTACTCCATAATCTCTTTGGGGTTTAGGCAACTCCTACCCTCTGGCCCTGGTGTTGGGCTACCGTTCGGGGGCATTATCAGAGAAGATTCTTTTCTTGCATGCTGAGGCTCTAGAGGGAGCTCATTTTTCAGCTTTGGGTCTCCAGTAGTATTAAGCTGGGGAGTCCCATATGTGAGGACTGACTTCCTGCTTGGTCCTGGAGAAAGAGTAGTTACTCACCTGTAACAGGTGTTCTCCAGGAGCAGTTACTCACCTGTAACAGGTGTTCTCCAGGAGCAGGATCAGTCCTCACAACCCTCCCTCCTCCCCTTGGAGTTGCAGTCATATGATTTATTTTGTTTCTTTTTAGCTGTCTTTTAGCTATGTCATCAGACTGAGCAAGATGGCACCCTTGGGCGGGAAGGGGACCGCACATGCGCGCTGCATTCCCAAAGGCTTTCTTTGAAAGCTGGGGAAATGCTCCGCATGGGGGCTCCGTCGGTGCCGACGTCACCCATATGTGAGGACTGATTCCTGCTGCTCCTGGAGAACACCTGTTACAGGTGAGTAACTACTCTTTACTCCTTCAAAAAGTAGAAAGACTAGGGGACACACAGCGAAGGTACAATGCAACCCATTTAAGACTAATAAGCGAAAATATTTTTTTACTCCATGCGTAATCAAACTCTGAAATTCATTATCAGAGGATGTAGTAAAAGCTGTTAGTGTAGCTAGGTTTAGAAAAGGTTTGGACAAGTTCCTGGAGGAAATGTCCATAAACCATTAATAAAAAGGACCGTGGAAACCCACTACTTACCCTGGGACAACCATTGTGGAACCTGTGTACCTTTTTGGGAACCTGTCAGATACTTATGACCTGGGTTGGCCACTTTTGGAAACCGGAGACTGGACTTGATGGACCTTGGTCTGACCCAGTATGGCATTTCTTATTTTCTTATGTTGTATAAAGAAATATTTCTGCAAATTATTTCTTAATCTATCTCCTTCCACCTTCATCCTTTGCCCACTTGTTGCAGAACTTTCTTTTCAATTGCAAGAGGCTCTCGTCCTGTGCCTTTATGCTACGGATGTATTTAAACGTCTCTGTCATATCTCCCCTCTCTCATCTTTCCTTCAAAGTATATATATTGAGATCTTTAAGTCTGACCCTGAAGGGGAGCAACTGGTCTCGATACAATCCCCATATAAAACTTTCTTCACCATATTTTTCAGTTTGGCTGAACCTCTCCACTAACCCATTCGTCTGTTGTTGATAGGCAGCAGTGTGGATATGTTTTATGCCAAATGCCTGCCGCAGCTGGTTTAGGGTTTCTGACATAAAGTGTGTACCTTTGTTGGTTAAAACCTCCCTGGGGATCCCTTTTTAACAAAAAAGCTTCACCAGCTCCCACATGATCACTTTGGCTGATGTAAGAGTCTATAAATAAATAAATGTAGAACAAAGGGGAATGGTCCAGGGAAATCTTATGGTGTGATCCAAGATGACCAAAACATTTTTAATTATTTATTATTATTTTTTTTTATTTAACATGTTTTATATACTGCCTTTCTTGCATTCAAAGCATTTTACATAGAACATTGCAACTTTTAGAAATTCAATTGAACAGGTAATCGAACTTAGAGTTAAAGTTAAGAGGGAAATGTCAATGAAGCCCCAGCGGAGCACTTCCCCAGCTTTCTATGAAAGCCTTTGGGAATGCAGGCACGCATGCGCGGTTCCCTTCCCGCCTAAAGGTGCCATCTTACCTCAGTCAAATGACATAGCTTAGAACAGCACACAAAAATGAAAAATAAACTATGTACAACTGTAACTCCAAGGGGAGGAGGGAGGGTTGTGAGGACTGATTCCTGCTGCTCCTAGAGAACACCTGCATGACCTTACATTTTTTAACATTAAATCCCAGCTGCCAAATTCTAGACCATTCTTCAAGCTTAGCTAGATCCCTCCTCATGTTATCTACCCCTTCCTGGGTGTCTACTGTATTGCAGATTTTGGTATCATCCGCAAAGAGGCAAACCTTACCTGAAAGCCCTTCCGCTATATCACTAACAAAGATGTTAAAAAGAATCGGACCAAGGACAGATCCCTGGGGCACACCACTGATAACATCCTTCTCCTCAGAGTGAGCTCCATTTACTTGTAAGAAGTGAACCATTTGAGGGTAGTGCCGTGGAGCCCTATTTCCTGTAGCCGTCTCAGCATGATATTATGATTAACTGAATCGAAGGCTGCAGTGATATCGATAAATATGAGAAGGAAGCCACTTTTCATGTTATCTAGACCTAGTAGATGGTTGTCCAAGAGTGAGGTGAATAGTGTTTCCACACTGTGTTGGTGTTTGAAGCCGTGTTGGTTTTGGTCAAGTGGAGAATGAATATCAATGTGATCCTGCAGTTGGTATTGGATCACTTTCTCAATCATCTTTGTCAAGAATTTGGAGACTTGAGAATGGATGATAGGAATTTGGATCCTTGGGGTCAGCACTTATATTTTTTAAGACTGGTTGAACTGTTGCATGTTTGAGAATGGCAGGTGCATGTCCTTGACTGAGAGATAACTGTGATGTTCTGTAGAATAAGACAGAGTTGCTTAATCATGATCTTAATCCAGGAGACTGGGCATGGGTCTAGGGGTGAGGTGGTTGTGTTCATACTCATTATTATCTTCTCCAGGTGTTCTAGTGATGGCACATGGAAGGAGCTCCAAAGGTACAAGGAGAGGATCGGATGGTGTATCTATTGCGAAGGATAAGATATTTCCGGGTTAAACTTGAATTTAAGTTTGAGGGAGTCTGCTATAAGCTATGGGCCAATCATGTCTCCCTCGTTGGGCGAAGCCCCAAATAAGCCCTTGCGCTTTCATCCAAGGATCCCATAATATCCAGCATTATATGTGCTGGTGGTTCCTTGATAATGGTAATTCCACTAAGGAAGCCTTTGGGGGGAAAGAGGTGATTACTTTTGGCACTGAGCACAGGAGTAGCAAAAATACTATATATCCCTATGAACTCCTGGCTAATAGAAATATTATAATAATAGAAATATTATAATAATAATAGAAAGGCTAGGCTGAAGACCCACCTTTTCTGCACCGCTTTTTCTCTTCTTTCTGCTCCCCTTTCTCCCCCACCCCGCTGAACTTGGATGTACTTATTTCTCTGTTTTGTCTACCCCGTTGCATTACCTATTGCTTTACTCTATCTCTCCTCCCTATCCTGTCTCTTAATCTTTTCTTTTTTTTTTTTTTGGCGTTCCTTTTCCTTTTCAGCAGCCTTTCTATTTTGTTATTGTACATGGCTCTGGTGCCACCAGTAACGAGCGGTATATTAAATGTGATAATAAAGATAAAGATATTTGTGTATTTGGGTTAGAGTACTCTAAAACAAAACAAAACCCCTTATGGTCCATTGAAGGGTGATCATGGGCTAGGATTAACAGGATTGGACAAAAGGTTTGTAGTATCACCAACTGTGCCTAAACTTCCTCCTCACCCAGTCTTAGCACTTCTCGATAAAGTAGCCTCTTCTTAACCATGAACCAGGGACAAGTGCCTGTCCACCTTTCTGGCTACTCTCTTATGCATGCCATAAAGAGGGATCCACCTTCTGTTCTGAAGGTAAAGAAAGAAACTTTATTAACACCTCCTCTGGGACCCAGAGCATCTGTTGGCTCCCCTGGTTTGCTACATGGCCAGGGTTCTCTGCCTCTTATGCTCAGCTTTTCTTTTTCCTAACTTGTCTAGGGCACCTAACGCCTCCCTTCCTTCAAATGGGAAGATCTCCACCAAGGATTTTTGTGGTGCTACCTTCTTGCTTTCCTGTCAGCCCTGCAAGCAAGTGGTTACTAACACTATAGTCTTACTAAGACCCAACAGCAAGCCTTCCCAATAACTGCCCAGCACCAGTATCTATAGCATTTGAATTAGAAATCCCATTCTTAGGACATAATTATGGCCCTTACATTCCAGATTTATCCTCTGCAGGGATAAGGCATGAATACCCCATGAATACATCAGATGTTAGCCATGCCCTCATATTCAAATCCCACTAGAGGACAGCAACCTTGGGCTGGAAGGACTGGGGTTTCTAGTCCCACAGGTGTTCCTTGTGGTCTTGGGCAAGCCACTTAACCCTCCACTGCCCATGTTCCCTGTAAATAGTTATCTCCAAGTTATAATGCCCTGTTCAATGTAATTTCAGTTTGTTCAATGTAAACCGCCGTGATATCATGAAAGGCGGTATATAATAAATGTTAAATAAATAAATAAATAAATATTGGGATTCTGTTTCCTTTAAACCTTCTCTTATCCTATACAATAAATTGGTCATCATCTTTGATTGGCACCTGAGTCCAGTAACACTTTCAGGGGTATGCCTTCCTTTTTCATCTCCTGCACATACTCTAGCTGGGAATAGTTCCCTGGTTTCCTTCCTCCCATCAGGGTTACTTTTACCTTACATGCCCAGTCTTGCCATATATAAAATATTGGGGCGCATGATTTGTCTGGAAAAATCCCCCTTGCCCAAAGGGTTCCTCTATTCTAAGGGACTTAACACTTCCCCTCAGTGAACCCGGAATGTATGGCTTTACCATCACCTTCAAACCTGGTCCTTTCGGCCCTCTTAACCTCCCTGGGAGTCTGTCTTTCTTCCTTCAATAGGGAAGGCCTAATATCTAAGGCCTCAAAATAGTGTTCTGAAATTTGTATAGACCCCTCTCTCTCCCCCTGAGCCAACTCTTTGCTTGATCAACCATTCCTGCAGTCCCCTGGGTACTGTTCTAATACTGTCTTTGAGACCATTTCAGCCACCATCCTCCCTCAGGCTCCAGCCACTTCTGTGCCAAATCATAGTCTCTGAGGCAGGGTCTTCGACCTTTCCTGAGGTTCCAGCTTGGTGGTTCTGAAGTTTCATCAGTAATGATCCTGAATTAACCCCAATTTATCCTTATTGCGGTCTTTATCACCTGATAATTCCTGGCCTGTTCAGCGTTCAAGACCCAGTAAGCTATCAAGGCCTTACCAGGGAGTCAGGGGCTATTCTGTAAGCCTATTGCACCTCTGGCCACCCCGCTGATGGAGCTACCCTTTCAAAGGTAATAACAAAAGCCTCTGGAGTCTCGTTTTCTATTATCCCAAAATAAATAGCCCTGGCAACCTCAACCTCTATCGGGTCCTGGAGGCTTCTTAGGAGAAGTGTGGTACCGCCCTTCATTGTCCTTTTCCTCCAAAGGTCACTTCTGGGCCTTCTATTGTTACTCTAGCAGGTTTATCAGGGGATTTTGTTGTTGCTTTTGAGTCTGTTCCTAAGCCTGATGCTGCTTCTGGCAGGCCTCCAGCATCTTTTGAGTCTCTTTGCTGGGTTTACAATTGGGTAGTAAACCATTGTAGCAGCTTGCCAACCTCCATGATCTTCCTGGTGAAACAAACAGATAGAACCCCCCCCCCCCCCCGAGTGTGGCATCCCAATACAGGGATTCCTTCCCTGCTTAACAGTAGTGGTCTTTCCCTACCAGATTCTTAGTTCCCTACAATTTTGCTCAGGTGCATCCTAGGTACTCCTTCCTAATGTGTAGCGAGGAAAGAGCCCACTCCTAACATCATTTCTCACAGTTAGGGGCACTCTGCGGTGAACTCAGATGCTAGCCTCTACTCTCCGTAGAACAGACTCTCCAGGTGCCATTCCTGCTTCTCAATTCTGGGTCTCAAAACACATTGGGGGGGGGGGGTATTCAGCAGCAGCGGCTAGTGCTTGTAAAGTGCATAGCCATTGCTGCTGAATAGTAAACCTGGATAGTGTACCACAGGTGAGGCAAGAAATCACGTATATATCGAAGACACAGTCCAAAAACGTGATGTTCCTTATCGGTCCTACAGTTCAGTCCTCCACCACTGGGTAGTGCACCTCCTCCTGCAACATGGAGACTGGACAAGTCAAACTTGTGACATCACCGGGTATATCCTGCTGGTCTTCTCCCATGATCCCCCAGTGTGTCCAGTCTCCATGCAGCATGAGGACGTAGTGAGCCTAGGTGCTGGGCTCACTTGAGAAGCAGTTTAGGAGCAGTTAGTCAGGATTTGATTTACCTTGCATTTCTTTTGCCCTTCTTTAGGTGTAATCCTGTAAATTGAATTCATTTTCATTTAATTTCATTTACTTTTACTTTATTTATTTTCACCTAGTCTGCCTTAGTGTAAAGGGGGGTTCTGTCCCTTTTCAAAGTTCACGCTGCCAGCTAGCCTCTCTGCTTGGGATTCTTCGGTCTCTGTGCCCGGTGATGATCTCTCCCCCAGGACTGTACGGGGGAGAGCTCTGTGGAACACCTGCATTTTGGCAGTGTCCATGCGGCAGATTCGCATCGCGGCGGGAGCCTCAGGCCATTCGAGGTTCTTTAGCCAGTGGGCCGGGGCTCGCAGCGTCTGCTACTTCTGGTGGCGCGAGGCAGCAGCGTGTCTGGACAGCTCTTCACCCCGCAGCTACAGCGGGGTAACTGCTGCATCCCGACGCCACAAGGGAGTCTCTCGAGTCCGCATGGAGGGGCTCTGAGCTCTTGCCGCCTCTGTGGTGTTTGGCGCCAAACGGGCCTGCTTCGGATTGGCGCCATTTTCTCGGCACAGGCCGTGTTTCGCAAACCTTCGTCAGGGGTTGATCAGGTAAGGTACTAAAACATAAAAACATAAACAGTAAATAAAAACATAACATGTACCCAAGACAGAACAAATGACTAACACAGGAAAATTCACTAACCCCACTAACCCCACACAACCCGCTAATGAACCACCCAAACAATTGACTATTTTCACTACTATAACTGTATCTAACTAAGATGCGCTCCATGTATATAACTTGTAAATAGTTTGAAAAGCTCTGTTATAGTTAATGTTCAAAAATATGTTCAAAATGTTGTTCAAAATTTGTTCAATATATGTTCCCTGTAAGTACACCTGTACATAGTTAAAGCATAATGTTCCCTGTAAATGTATACAGAAGTATACAATTGTTCTGTTTAATGTTCAATGTAAACCGCCCCTGATCTCTGGAAGGGGCGGTATAGAAAAGACTGTTAAATAAATAAATAAATAAATAAATAAGATTAAAATAAAACACTGTGTTAGAACAGATGACTAAATCGTAATAAATAAACCACGTATAAAAATATCATAAATAGTTAAAAAATACATATGGATATCATGTACAACAGATAAGAAGGATAAAAAGTGTGAATAACAAAATTATATAAATAATTAAAAGCAAATCGTAATCAACGGATAAATAATATAATATAACTAAAAAAATGGAAATAAAAGAGCAGATTTACACCAATTAGATAAATAAATAAATAAAAAAGGGATGTGACAGACAAACATATTGTATAATAAATACCTCTGTATTGGGCAGAGAAGACCCAGCAAGTTATGGTCTTTCATAGGAGATTGTGCTTGTATGGCTAAAACGAATAATTAACGGTTGAATTGGTAAAACTTACAACTAGCATTCACAATAGATGCTTTAACTATAGATATTAAAGTAATAAGAACCAACTTAGTGTAAGCTAAAAGGAAAGAAAGCAGCAGGAGCGAAAAAAACTATGGTAAAAGGACAAATGTCTCACTAACAAAGGGGAATGAGTTAGCTGTAGGCAAAATAATTAATAAAATTCTCGTACTCAGAGACCCCAATCGGACCTACACCTTGAGATTCTAAGTATAACATCAGTATTTTATCACCTAATGTTAAATGAAATGAAGAATGACATATCTTATTCAACGGCTCAAGAAACTTTCTAATGCCCCAGACAAAATAGTAGACTGTATTGGGCCAGTAATGTGTATACATAATGTGAATGTACCAAATCTAAGAACCATAATATTCTAATGTAAGGGAATGAAAGCCCATCCAAAACGACGGCTCTTGGACAGAGAAAATTTAACAAGTCTTACTAACATGAAACAAAATAACTACTTTAGGAACTCTTGTTTAAAAATTGAAACTACCTGGTTATAGTGTTCCATTGTCTAAAACTATAACTTCATAGCACGGGAGGCTGCCAAGGAAAGAGCAAAATTAATTCTAAACTCCAGGAACCGACACCGTGTGTGCTTTGTCAATGAAACCAGGAATCTAAAAAACGCCAGCTCATGCGCATATTTTAAGAACTCTTGTTTTAAATATGAAACAACCTACTTGTGGTATTCAATTATCTAAAAGCATACCTTCGTGGCACGGGAGGCTGTCAAGGAAAAAGAGCAAAATTGATTCCAAACTCCCGGACCGACACCGTGTGTACTTTGCCAAAGAAATCAAAAATCTAAAACGCCAGCTCATGCGCATACTTGTTTGTTTCCCGCGCAGGCTGGAAGTAGTGGGGGCGGATCGAGGGGCGGAGCTATGTCCCCAACTACATATAAAAATGAATATATAGCCAGTCGGGCTTCTATAGAAATGTGTGATATATATAAATGTCTATAAACATCTGCATATAGTTATACAGTCTTGCACATCTCACATATATCTAAGACCTATGGGGATGGCTGGAAACAGATAAGGTCAGAGACCCGAAAGGCATAGAGTGGTGTAGAGAATAAAAATTAAATAATAAAAACGGAGGTGAAAAACATCAAAATTTCTTTTAAACTCACGGTGCAACATCGTGTGTGCTTTGTCAATGAACCAAGAAGTCTACAGACCACAGCTCGTGCGCATATTGATCTATCCACCATAAGGCGGAAAGAAAACGGATCAAGGGGTGGAGCTATACCGCTAGACACTTACGAGAATTAAAATTGTAGCAAACAAAGCTACTATGAAACTCTATGAATGAATCTTTGTGATATGATTAAATATCTGTGACCATCCACGTTTTTTCGCTCCTGCTGCTTTCTTTCCTTTTAGCTTACACTAAGTTGGTTCTTATTACTTTAATATCTATAGTTAAAGCATCTATTGTGAATGCTAGTTGTAAGTTTTACCAATTCAACTGTTAATTATTTGTTTTAGCCATACAAGCACAATCTCCTATGAAAGACCATAACTTGCTGGGTCTTCTCTGCCCAATACAGAGGTATTTATTATACAATATGTTTGTCTGTCAAACATATTTTATAATAAATTGTATAATCCCTTTTTTATTATTTATTTATTTATCTAATTGGTATTAATCTGCTCTTTTATTTCCATTTTCTAAGTTGTATTATATTATCTATCCGTTGATTAAGATTTGCTTTTAATTATTTATATAATTTTGTTATTCGCACTTTTTATCCTTCTTATCTGTTGTACATGATATCCATATGTATTTTTTAACTATTTATGATATTTATGTTATTAATGTACATATACTTGGTTTATTTATTACGATTTAGTCATCTGTTCTAATACGGTGTTTTATTTTAATCATGTTTTTATTTAGTGTTTATGTTTTTATGTTTTAGTACCTTACCTGATCAACCCCTGACGAAAGTTTGTGAAACACGGCCTGTGTCGGGTTGGTAATCGATCTACAATTTAATAAAGTTGTGTTTTTCCACTAACATCATTGTTAGTAAACCTGGATATTCAATGCCGGGGCTGGCCACCGACATTGAATATCTGGGGTAGCAGCAGAATCTGGAAGCTAACCAGGCAGCGATGATATTGAGCCACTGCCCAGTTAGCGACGGGTGCTGCCTATGCTCTGCCCACGACACACTCCGATGCTAAGCGCTTAGCATCAGGGCATGTAACAGTAGCACCTGGGGATATTCAGTGGCACTCAGCAGATTTTGTTTGTGACATTGTAAATCGCTTAGGAGTGTAACTGTAGGCTGGAGATAAATTATTTTGATTAATAATAACATGTCTGCTGTTTTCTTTCAGGCTCTGGCAGAACAAGCAAAAATTGACAATGAGGAGCAGATTCGCAGGGAGCTAAAACTTCATGAGAAAATTGCTGCAGAAAGGGCTGAGGCTCACTATAGAAAGCATTATAATATATGTTGGCAAGAGTTGCATAGCATCATTGACCTAGTAACCAAAACAGGAGAATATCGAGAACTGACAAAGAAGTAAGTATTATAGGAGGAACTTATGTGATCAGACTTATGTTTACTAATCAGCGGCTGCAGCTCCGATATCACAAGGAAGCCGCTACCGCTGATTAGTAAACGTACCCCAAAGTATGTTGTAATATAAATAGGATTTTCTTTTCGTGCAAAAAAATGTAATGTGTGCCTTTGAATCAATTCTGGACAGCAGCTCCTGGATTTTCTTGGCAGTGTGACTGAAAGTGGATTGCCAGGCCTTTCTTCTGAGGCAATGGAGGGTTAAGTAACTTGCTCAAGGCCACTAAGAGTGCTAGTGGGAATCAAACCCTGGTCTCTTGGTTATTAAGTCAATGGTTTAACCATTAGGCTATACCTCTATTTTTAAGTGTATATAAATTATAAATTTTGATGTTTATTTTCCAGCTAATAAAGGAACATGTTTACTAAACCGCGGTAGCCTTTTGCAGCTATTACAGTGCGATACTTCAAAAGGGCTACAGTAGATGCAGGGGGCTTTCCCAGCCTAACCGCTGCAGATTCTGCAAAGTGTTTGCACTTACCACAAAGACCTGCAATCCCTACATTGGCAGATAGCACAGGAAGTACTGTGGTGCCTGCCGATGCAGGGATCGCAGGTCTCCACGGTAAGGGCAAGAGGAGACCAGAGCTAGTAATAGCTCTGTCCCCCCAGTTGCCAGTGATCCCTCACCATAGAAGATCCTCCCCCGACCTAAAATGATTGCCAGTACTGTGGATCTACCAGTCTGCTGCACTGACAATCACAAAGTGCCTTACTCCCTCCACCCTTCAGCACCAATCCCCCCGGACAGCTCCCAGTTGTCATATGGAACTTTCTGGAGGGGGGTATCCGTGCACCTTAACAAAGTAAAAAATTCTGGCTATCCTATCGGACTCCCATTCCTCCTCCCACTTCTCTCTCCACCCCTGATCTACCAGTAAAACTTCCGGCTAGTCAGTCGGGCCTCCTAGCCCCCGCCTCCCTCCTGCTCCCAAAAATAATTCCAGACTAGCCAGTTGGACCCCTGACCCCTCTTGTTTCCCACCCCTTCAAATCCTAAAATCCAAGCTACCCAGTTGTACATAGATTGTCCCCTGGCCCCTTCCAACCTCCCCCCCCCCAAGCTCTTACAGTTAAGTGCCTTTTGGTCACAGGGAGCAGGAACAATCCTCCCTGCTCCTGCTTCATTATTTACAAAAACAAATGGTCACTGAACGATATAGATCTCTCAGAAAACAAAAACAGTTATCGTTCAATTTTAACTATGCAGACAAACTCAGTAACAGCCAAAGAGGTCTCAGTATAAAATAACACTACTGCTGCTAGGTATCACACTCAAATGGCAGTATAAGTGTTGTATCACATCAATGACCACTGGCTATCACTATAAAAATTTATTTTGAACTCGAAGACATCAATCAATCAATCCTTATATGCAAAATGTAATATTCCTGTTCGGTAATCCAGTTTAGTCCTCCAACATCGGGTAGTGCCCCTCCTCCTGCAGCCTGGAGACTGGACCAATCAAGTCTTCTGTAGTATATATGCAGATGGAGCTCCCAGAAGCCCCCAGTGTGTCCAGTCTCCTTGCAGCTTGCAGACTTCTGTGCCCTTTCTGGGCACACTAAGTGACACTTGAAGGAGCAACACTAGTTAGTTAGTTCTTTTGGGGTTTTATTTTGGGTCCTTTATTTACCATTTCTTTGCTAGGTAGCTGTATCTTTAAAAAAAAAAAAAAAAAAAAAGGAGCATTGCCACAGGGGACATCCTGGGGGAAGCCAGACCTGCATTGGGCTCCTGCCTTCCTGCCTGGGAATATCTGAAACCTGGGTTGAGCTCTCCCCAAGACTGTTCGGGGAAGAGCCATACCTGCTACAGCATTGCCTGTCACTTGGAGAAGTTGGCTGAGTTCCTTGCTGTTCCCTGAGCTGGTAGGAATTTTCCTTGCTTTAACTTTTCAGCTCTGTTGTTTTTTGCATTGTCAGAGGCTCTGTCGGCTCCCCTGGCTTCCGAATTGCACTTTTTCCTGATTTTTTTTCGCTTGCCCTGTATTAGAGGGTCGTTTTCTTTCTTTTCCATATTATTTGGTTACCTTTGTATTTTCGCGCCTTTTTTTATTGTGGGTGAAAAAGTGCGGCGGCCATTTTGGATTTCTAAAGTGTGCTTTTTAAGGGCACTTTTTAACACTTGTGCACGGGTTCCCCTGGCATTTTTGGGGTTTCTTTTGCTGGCGATTTTGCTCAGGGCACCCCTAGGATTCTGGGGAGTATTTTGTTTTCTGTAAAAAAAACAAAAAAAAAAACGTTTTAAATATAAAGCTGTACTGATTTGAATACGGTTAGTCCCTTTGCTGTGGGCTTCCCTGTTCCTGTTTCCTTCTTTCCCCCTGGAAGCAGGTTGCCTTAGCATGGCTGCCAAACCTCAATGTGTGATTTGTGGGTCCCGCAGAGGTACAATGACTGACTCTGGCATCTGCAAGAGCTGTGCTGCAGTTTCTTCAGACCTGGAATGTCTTCTCCCACTGCTGTTTGCAGCTCTGTGGTAACTCGATTGATTTTTCTTGATTTTTCAGCGATTTTAGGCATTTCTCTCATGCCTGCAACCCTCCCACCTTCTTCTTTGACTTTTTAAGTTAATTCCTTAGCTTTTGGGGGTTTTAATTCACTCTTTTGGTGTTTTATTTTTGCTGGTGGCCATTTTGAATAGCTAATGAGCCTCGGTTTTTGGCGGGAAGCCAGATTACTTCTCTGCTGGCTTCTAAAAGCTATATTGTTGTTTCAGGTTTTTTTTTCTTTCCACAACACTTGCTAGATGTCAGTTGTGCAGAGGTTACTTTTTTCTCTGCCTATGTATGAACATAATGGATAAAAAGTACAGAAGGCATGGATAGAGAACAGTATGCAATTCAGAGCCACAGTACAATGCTGAGTCACTGACGAAGGGTGCAGGGCTCATGGGTTCCATTCCCCACTGTGCCCAACAAAGAAGGCTGGCTGAGGCATTACCTATTATGGGGAATATTGTTAAATGCCTGTTCCTGCGGGACGCAGTTATTTCTTTTTAGTTCTCCCTGTGCCTTATTCAGGTTTACGCTGCATAGGCTGTCAGAAGAAACACAGGGACCTCAGGCATCAGCTCTGCTCTTCCCCCAGCATCTTGCTTCCCCTGAGGAACTTGGGAACTCCGGAGCTTGGCTTCGGGGGAGCTCTCCATTGGCTTTATGCTGCACTGAGTCTTTACCACGAGAGTTTGGATACCTCCAGGAAGTTCAGGTATCATTTTCTGTAAGAAAACTGTGAGTACTCTGTTTTTGTTTTTTCTTCCTTGCCTCAGCTGCTCTGGGATGCTTTCAGCTGTATCCGGACCGGCTGCCCCCTGAGTTTGGAAGTGCCTACTTTGACTTTTTAGTCCACAAACTGCAGCCGGGTTACTTTGTACGTCCTACTGATTATTGTACCTGTCTTATTCAATATACCATTTGGTTGAGGTTTTAAGTCAGTGTTTTGGATCCTGACTGTTTTGGGCTCGGCCTAATTAAGCATGCTCGCTGTACTTTTCCTATGGCTGGATTGAGCTTCTACATCCCTCCCCAGAAACACCTTTCAGCCCCTACCATGGAGGTCTGAATGGCTGCGGAGGGATCCCACTCTAATTTCCCTACTTTCAGTCACTGTAATTGCCTTACCCTGACCTTGAAAGTTTCTCTATGTCAGCACAGTGAATGACTGACAGTTCCCTTCTCAGTTCTGCGAATACCTGACAGTTTTTCGGTGCCAGCGGCTGTTTTGTTTTTCTCTTCAGTGTTTCTTTTTAGAGGAAACAGCTCTAAACAGCAGTTTCCACACACTTAATCATGCTGTGGAGGCACATGGAGTTTCAAAATCCTTTTCTTAAACAGTCTTGGGTTTCCCTGAGCCTTCCTTGCTTTTTGTTTTAAATGCAAAAATAAATCAATAAATAAATAAATAAATAAATGAAACCCCACACAAGAAGAGGAAAGGTGGTTTAAGTCTCTACAATGCTTTTTTCTCTGGCTGTATTATATGTGAAATGTAATCAGCCGAAGGGTACATTAATAGCTTGCTTGTGTTACACCTGCACGCTGCATCCCGGAGGCTTTCCCCATACCCACTGCGTTGCTAGCTGGGTCCCTCAGCACCTTATCTCCCCCCTCCTCAGAGCCCCTGCTGCAGGATCTTCCACAGCCGCTGCAGACCACATTACACATTCCCATCCGGCCGTCTCATCAACGGTTTCTCCACTTCGCTCTTCCGTGGGGCCACTTCCAATTTCCGGCCATGCCGTTTGGTCTCGCCACGGCCCCCCGCACCTTCACAAACGTGATGGTAGTGGTCGCGGCGGCCTTGTGCAAAGAGGGCATCCTGGTCCATCCGTATCTCGACGACTGGTGGATTCGGGCAAAGTCCAGTCGGGAGTGTGTGCACGTCACGAGCAGGGTGGTGGCTCTGCTGCGGTCCCTCGGCTGGGTGGTGAAAGAATGCAAGAGTTGTCTGTGCCCGACTCAGGATCTCGAGTATCTGGGAGTGAGCCTCGACACAGCACGGGGCTTGGTGTGCCTGCCGGAGCGCCGCATTCGGTCTCTTGTCCGACTCTTCAGGGGGATGCCCGCTCCGTCTGCATGGTGATAGCTACAGCTCCTCGGTACGATGGCAGCAACCTTGGAGGTGGTGCCCTGGGCGCGCTTCCACATGCGCCCGCTGCAGAGTGCTCTGCTGCGCCGTTGGTCCAACCAATTCAACTCGTTGAACAGGAGATTGACTTGCCCAAGGGCAGTTCGCCGATCACTCCGGTGGTGGCTCTCCTCCGAGAACCTGGCGCGGGGGATTCCCTGGAGCCTCCACTTTGGGTTCCGTTCACAACGGATGCCAGCTTAACCGGCTGGGGGGCTCACTGCGAGACCCGCTTCGCTCAAGGGGAATGGTCTCCCCTGGAGACTTCTTGGTCGATCAACCGCCTCGAATTGCGGGCGGTGCAGCTAGCCCTCTTGGCCTCAAAGCCCTAGTTCTCGACCGGCCGGTGCGAGTCCTCTCGGACATTGCGACCACCGTAGCTTACATCAATCGCCAAGGGGGCACCGGCAGCATGGCCCTGGAATCAGAAGCGATGGCCTTGGTCAATTGGGTGCAGTCTCGTCTTCCAGCCATCTCGGCAGCGCCTATTGCAGGCGCAGACAATGTTCAGGCCGATTTTCTCTGCAGAGTGCGGGAGGACCCCGGAGAGTGGGAGCTAAACCCGCAAGTTTACGCGCAAATAGTTCGTCGGGGGGGGGGGGGCCGCCCTTCATGGATCTCATGGCGACATTTCAATCGGCCGAGACAGGACGCTTCTACAGCAGGCAAAGGGAGCGCATGTCCGAGGGGCTCGACGCTCTCATTCAGCCGTGGCCAACGTCCGGCCTTCTTTATGTCTTTCCTCCGTGGGTTCTGATTGGCCGGGTCGTTCAGCGCATCGAGGGCCATCGGGGTCGAGTGTTACTGGTGGCCCCGGACTGGCCTGGGTGGCCCTGGTATGCCGATCTGGTCCGGCTGAGCGACCGCATTCCTTGGCTCCTATCCACGCTGCCGAATCTTCTTTTTCAGGGACCCTTGCGGATGCCCCAAGTGGGTCGATTCTCGCTTACGGTTTGGCCATGGAGAGGGCTCGGCTGAAAAAGAAGGGTTACTCCCCCCGCGGTGATTTCTACCCTACTGCGGGCGGGGAAAACGTCCACTTCTCTTACTTACGTTCGGATTTGGGGGATCTTTGAAGACTGGTGCTCCCGGCGTGGAGTCCGGGCGGCGACGGTTTCCGTTTCCATCGTTTTAAGTTTCTTCAGGTTGCTTTTGATAAGGGCCTTGCGGCTAGTTCCCTGAAAGTCCAGTTGGCGGCTATCTCTTGTTATCGAGGCAAAGTTTTAGGCCGTCTCCGCGGTTCTTATCCGGACGTACATCGTTTTCTTACGACTGTTTTTCATTTGCGGCCCTCCCGCAGGATTTTCGTTCCTCCGGGGGACTTGAATCTAGTGATGCGGGCCCTGGTTCGTGAACCTTTTGAACCCCTGAGTAGGGCGTTTCTGAAAGATTTTACGCTGAAGACGGTTTTTCTTGTAGCCATCTGTTTGGCACGGCGTATTTCAGATCTACATGCGTTGTCCTGCCGAGAACCTTTTTTGTCTTTTTCCCCGGTCCCTTCCTTTTTGCCGAAGGTGGTTTCCCCTATTCATGTGAATCAGGCAGTGTTTCTTCCAGTTCTTTCTTCCCACTCTGTCGGGTCGGCGGACAAAAGTCTTCACCATCTCGATGTGGATCGTGCACTTCGTCGTTATTTGAAGGCTACCGAATCTTTTCGGAAGACTGACCGGCTATTCGTGCTCTTCGGTGGTGCACGTAAAGGGGAAGCGGCGGCTAAGGCCTCCGTTGCAAGATGACTCAAGGAAGCGTTCGCGTCTGCGTATCTATTGCAGCAGCGGTCTGTTCCGGAGGGGCTACTGGATCATTCCACTAGGGCTCAGGCGACCGCTTGGGCGGAGTATAGCCTAGTTCCGCCAGCAGATATCTGTAAGGCGGCCACCTGGTCATCTCTGCATGCTTTCAGTACACACTATCGTTTAGATGTGTCAGCGGCTCGGGATTCCTCTTTTGTTCGGCGGTTCTGCGCGCCGGGTGGCAAGGTCCCGCCCGGTCTTAACTGCTCTGTTACATCCCGATGTTGGAGGACTAAACTGGATTACCGAACAGGAAATGGAAATTACACTAACCTGGTAATTGTAGTTCCTGGAGGGTCCAGTTTAGTCCTCCTTCCCTCCCGACTATCTGTTATAAAAATGCGGCGCGCTTTCCGAACAGTGGATCATAAGACGGTTCCTCTTGCCATTCGAACCTTTTTTGCAGCCGCGTTTTTGGCTATGGCTCTTCCTTTCTCAGGTGTTCAGTCAGCTCCTGAGATTTCTGATACGGAGCTGTATTTTGATTTCTGGGGCGTTGGTTCCAGCGCAATACAGTGTTCTGACTTCCTCGTTTGGGGAGAAAGTTGGATATTTTTGTGGGGGGGAAACAAATTGTTCTTTAATTATGTCATTTTCATTATGTCATTTTGTATATTAATCTAATGTGTTGCTTCGTTAAGTATGCTTTGTTACTAGTACACTGGGGGCTTCTGGGAGCTCCATCTGCATATATACTACAGAAGACTTGATTGGTCCAGTCTCCAGGCTGCAGGAGGAGGGGCACTACCCGATGTTGGAGGACTAAACTGGACCCTCCAGGAACTACAATTACCAGGTTAGTGTAATTTCCATTTCTCCAGGACCAAGCAGGAAGTCAGTCCTCACATATGGGTGACGTCGGCGCCGACGGAGCCCTCGCGGAGCAATTTTCCCCAGCTTTCAAAGAAAGCCTTTGGGAATTGCAGCGCGCATGCGCGGTCCCCTTCCCGCCCAAGGGTGCCATCTTAGCCAGTCTTCTTTTTTCCACGGAGCCCTACAGACGTGGTCTTCTTGTCCCCGCTGAAAAAGTTGATTTTTCGTGATTTATTTATCTTTTTTCTTCGGTTCGACGCCGGTCTCTTTCCTTCCTTCTCTGTCGAGAAGCACAGAGACTCTGCTCTTGGGCCGTAAGCCACGGCATTCTTCTCAAGGCAGTTTATCTCCCAGGCCAAGAAAATTGCCTGGCGGACAAACTCAGCAGAATCCTCCAGCCGTACGAGTGGCGACTAGATCCCTTGGTAGTTCAGAAACTTTTTCTGAAGTGGGGCCTCCCCACGATGGATCTCTTTGCCAGTCCTCTCAACAGGCAACTTCCTCGCTTCTGCTCTCGGCAGCCGCATCCCCTTCGAGTAGCGGCGGATGCTTTTCTGCTCTCATGGTCGAAAGGCCTTCTCTATGCCTTTCCTCCCATACCGCTAGTCTCTCGAACTCTTTTCAAGGTTCTCCGAGACAAAGCTTCCATGATCCTGATAGCTCCTCGGTGGCCCAGACAGCCGTGGTTTCCACTCCTGCTGCAACTAGCGGTGGAGGATCCGTTCCCTCTGGGGTTTCAACCAGATCTCCTAACACAGGATCAGGGGTCCCTACTGCACCCCAACCTCAGATCTCTACATCTGATGGCCTGGCTGCTGAAAGGGTAGTCCTTGCTCCCCTTCTACTGCCGGCAGAGGTGGAAGAGGTCGTCCTAGCTTCCCGGCGACCTTCTACCCGCAAATGCTACGCCCTTAAATGGCGTCGCTTTTCCGCTTGGTGTGCCCAGCAGTCTCAGGATCCCTTCTCCTGCTCGGTGTCGGTGATCTTGCAGTACTTGCTCTACCTCTCTAATCTGGGACTTAAGTCCAACTCCGTTAAAGTTCACCTCAGTGCTCTTTCAGCACATCATGTGCCGGTGGACGGCAGACCTCTTTCCAGCGACCCTCTCGTGGCAAGGTTTCTCCGAGGTCTCCTTCTACTTAAACCACCTCTGCGCCCGCCAGCACCTGACTGGGATCTGAATGTGGTTTTGCAGCGGATCACCTGTCCGCCTTTTGAACCTATGGCTACCTGTTCTCTCCGTTTTCTTTCTTGGAAAACCTTATTCCTGATAGCCCTCACTTCCGCTAGACGCGTAAGTGAATTGCAGGCCCTCGTGTCTGATCCCCCTTACACTCGGTTCTACAAAAATAGGGTAGTCCTACGGACTCACCCTAAATTTCTTCCAAAAGTGGTCTCCCCTTTTCACATCATTCAGGAGGTGGTACTTCCGACCTTCTTTCCCAGGCCACACTCCAGCCGAGCTGAAATGGTCCTGCATACCCTGGACTGTAGAAGGGCATTGAACTTCTACCTTGACCGTACGCGGGAGCACCGTAAAGCTGCTCAGCTTTTTGTGTCTTTTGACCCCAATAAATTGGGGCTCCCGGTCTCCAAGCGTACTCTGTCCATCTGGGTTGCTGACTGTATCGCTTGGGCTTATGGGGCAGCCGGACTCTCGTTAGAAAGTCGGGTCACGGCTCATTGTGTTCGGGCGAAGGCTACGTCAGTGGCTTACCTCCGCTCTGTTCCATTGGCAGACATCTGCCGGGCCGCTACTTGGTCTTCGAGCCAGACTTTTGCGGTCCATTACTGCCTCGAGAGGGAGTCCTGCAGGGACAGTGCTTTCGGACAGGCAGTCCTCCGAAATCTCTTCGAGGTTTGAGCAACTCCTACCCTCCATCCCGGATGGGGGCTACCGGTGGGTAATAATTCAGTGAAGATTCCTTCCTTCTGTACTGCTGAGCTAGAGGGAGCTCATTTTTGTGCTTAGGGTCTCCGGTAGCCTTAAGCTTGGGAGTCCCATATGTGAGGACTGACTTCCTGCTTGGTCCTGGAGAAAGCGTAGTTACTCACCTGTAACAGGTGTTCTCCAGGAGCAGCAGGAATCAGTCCTCACAACCCTCCCTCCTCCCCTTGGAGTTGCAGTTATCTGCTTTAGTTTTTTTGCAAATTTTTATGCTGTCTTTTCGCTATGTCATCTGACTGGCTAAGATGGCACCCTTGGGCAGGAAGGGGACCGCGCATGCGCGCTGCAATTCCCAAAGGCTTTCTTTGAAAGCTGGGGAAAATTGCTTCGCGAGGGCTCCATCGGCGCCGACGTCACCCATATGTGAGGACTGATTCCTGCTGCTCCTGGAGAACACCTGTTACAGGTGAGTAACTATGCTTACTCAGCTTCTGTATAGGACTGAGTGAAGTCTTTCCAAGTGCTTTAGATCCCAACGTGCAGTCCCGGTACCAGCCAGACGTTTCAAGCCATTTCATCAGGGGACCGATAAACAACTAAACAAAAACAGCAAAACACCAAAATGAATCACTCATACATTCTACTCTACATAGCATTCCTTACTACATTTAAAAAAACTTTAATATCACAAACCAGGACCATAACACTATCTTACCAAGATGATGCTGCCCGCGTCCACTCACTATTGTCTACTGGCTGTCAAACGATCTCCCGCCAGCAAAAAAATGCCGCACATGCGTAAGAGGCCGTCAAGCAGCCTTTTAAACGTATCTATTCCTCCAGCAACCAATCAGTCCCATCGTTTGTTACTAAACCTTTTATAATGCGAAAGTAGTTTTTTTAACTACACTTAAACACATGCCAACCATTCAATTTGTCCATTTAAACCCAATGGAACCAATGTATTCAGATGGAAAATCAACCGCTGCTCACGCTTAATCAGTGTTTGGTCTAGGGACTTGCCCTGGCTGCCCACTTATCTCCAGGAACAAGCAGGAATGAGTCCTCACATATGGGTATGTCGGAACCGACGGAGCCTGTGCGGGAAAGCTCCCCAGCTTCCCAGAAAGGAAGCTTTTGGGGCCTCCCACAGCGCATGCGCGCTGCCTTCCCACCTTCCTGACCAACTCTCCTCAGTTCTCCTTTTTCCGCGGAGCCAGCAGGTCGTGTTCCTGTCACCGCTGAAGAAATTGTTATTTTAATTTGTTTCTTTGACCGCGTGTCTGCCTTCCCCAATTCCGAACCGGTACCGCCGGTCTTTTTTTCTTTATTTCTTAAAAAAAAAAAAATTACTTTTTCTTCACTTGGTGTGTTTTTTCTGTGAGGCCTCTGGGCCTTCTCAGATTCTCCCTCATGGAGAAACCAGCCTCTGGTTTTAAAAAATGCACCAAGTGTACCAGTACTATTTCAGTCACAGATACCCATGAATGGTGTCTTAAATGTTTGGGGCCTGACCATTCCATTCCGGATTGTCCATCCTGCTCTCTGATGTCCAAACGGGGTTTACAGAACAGAGCAGCCAAATTTCATATGCTGTTTTCTGCGGATACTCCAGCATCAACATCCTCCAGGTCTTCCTCTCCTGATGGATCTCAGGTAACCAAACATTCTTCAGGCAGGTCCTCAAAGGGCAAATCTCCCTCTAAGCAGCGAGAGGCCCTTGGGTTTGACCCTGAGGACCCTGCCCCAGCCAAACAACCCCGGCAGGAAGCTCTGGCTTCCAAAGCTCCTCCCATGGGGTTACAGGTAGACATCGATGGCACGGCCTCGACCGATCACCTGTTAAACTGCTCTGGGGTACCGGCTAACACTGGTACCGACATCCAGGCAGTTGTGGCGTCTATGGGTACTACGGTACAATCCATGCAGCAGGCCATACTGGCTTTCATTAACGCTGCAACGCCCTCGGTACCGCGACAATCGGTTCCGACTCCGGTTCCGGTACCACAACCGATACCGGTACCCAGAGCATCTACTTCCAGTAGTATGCCGGTTCCGGTCTCCGGTTCCGGAGATTTTCTCGATACTGATCCGGTTCCCGGTACGCCCAATGTCGATACCGGTCGGTACGCGTATCGATCTCTGGAGGCTAATAGGCGGTACTTTGAATCTTCTGAAGATTCTGATACCTCAGATGATTCTGCTGATGTCTCTTTTACTCTTCCTGAGGAGCCCTCTTCTCCAAAAAGGAGAATGTCTCCTCCAGAGGATTTGTCCTTTCAAGACTTCATTATTGAAGTAGCTAAAGGACTCTCCATATCTGTAACCTCTGAAAAAGAACCTAGAGCAAAAAAATTGGATATTTAGGATACTCTAAGGTTCCCAAAGAGGCAGCCACCTTACCCATACATGAAATTCTTCAAGAACACATGATGGACTTGTGGGAGGCTCCTCTCACCTTATCTCCACATTCTCGACGTTTGGACACCATGTATCGGGTTCCTCCTTCTCCTGGTTTTCAAAAAACTCAGCTCCCTCACCACTCTATTGTGGTGAAGTCTGCTATGAAAAAGGTAAAGAGTACCAAAAGGCACTCTTCTACCCCTCCAGGAAGAGAATGTAGGACTCTGGATGCTTTTGGTAGAAAAATCTTCCAAGCTAGCATGCTTATTGCCAGAATCAATTCATACAGCCTTTATATGGGCATGTTTTTGAAAGAGATTGCACTGAAGATACGTCATTTTCTCCCCTTTATCCCAGAGGATAAAAAGGAGGAGTTCCTTCTTTTGCTAAAGCAAACTCAAGATGTTTCAAAGTTCTCTAACAGAGCAGCCTTTGACTCTTTTGAGGGAGCTAGCAGAGCCTCTGGCATTGCCATAGCTGCTCGCAGATTTGCTTGGCTCCAGGCCTCTGATTTGGAACCCTGGGTACAAGAAGGCTTGGGCAATCTGCCCTGTACAGGTGAAAATCTGTTTGGCAAGGAGTGGCAAATCAAAGCCACTCAAATGGATGCAGAGAATGCTGCTTTAGATAGACTTTCTAAGTCTACCTCTACCCCTGCCAAGAAAAAACCTTTTAAGAAGCCTTTCTATAAAAAGACCAGATTTTCCACAAATACTGGCCAGCAATCTTCCCAAGTTCGCTTTGCTCCTAAGCGTCAGCAATCTAAACAGGCCAGAACAAAGTCTACAGGGGCTGCTACAGTCCAGCAGTCCCAACCCCCTCAGAGTTTTTGACTTGATTCTAGAGAACTTAACCTTTCTGGCTCTGCAACAACCAGAGCCTCTCACCATTCCAGGAAGGTTAACTCATTTTGCTCCCAGATGGGAACAAATCACATCAGAACAGTGGACCCTCTCTATCATCAGAGAGGGCTACAAACTACATTTCTCCAGCCTTCCTCCCCATACCATGGTGAGACAATTCAATTCTCCCCCATCTCTCCTGTACCTGTTGGGTCAGGAGGTGACCACTCTTCTCGCCCAAAAGGCAATAGAAGAGGTTCCTCTTCCTCAACAAGGGTCAGGTTTTTACTCCCCTTATTTTCTCATCCCCAAAAAAACAGGGGGGTACAGACCCATTCTGGATCTCAGAGAATTGAACAAATTTCTATACAAGGAGAAATTCAAGATGCTTTCTCTAGGCACTCTCCTTCCATACCTACAGAGTCAGGACTGGCTTTGTTCTCTAGATCTCAAGGATGCGTACACGCATATACTCATCCATCCATCCCACAGAAAATTCCTACGGTTTCTGTTCCAGGGAAAACATTTCCAATACAGAGTACTTCCCTTCGGTCTAGCCTCTGCTCCAAGGGTATTTACCAAATGCATGGCAATAGTAGCTGCATTTCTACGCACTCTGGGAATCTTTGTCTTCCCATACCTGGACGACTGGCTCATCCGAGCTCCATCTCAGTCCGAGGCTCAGACTTCCCTGGACCACACCAGACGCATACTGCAGTATGTGGGACTCGTCATCAATCTGCCAAAGTCTCAACTCACCCCTACTCAGTCCCTAGAATACATAGGGGCATGGCTAGATACCACCACTGCAAGGGCCTATCTCCCTCAGGCCCGTTGTCACCGTCTAGTGCACTTGGCCTCTCAAGTTCAGTCCAGAAGCCACTTGACTGCCAGGGAGATGCTACAACTGCTAGGCCACATGGCATCCACAGTTCATGTGGTGCCTTATGCTCGCCTACATATGAGAGCAGCTCAATGGACTTTGTCCACCCAGTGGACCCAAGCATCAGGAGCTCTCTCAGACCAAATATCAACCTCAAAACGTCTTTTTTGGTCTCTCCAATGGTGGATATCCACTCAAAATCTGTTGTTGGGGGCCCCCTTCCAACCTTTGTTACCCCAAGCAACTCTCACTACAGATGCCTCCCAAACAGGTTGGGGAGCTCATCTCCAAGACCTCTCCACTCAGGGCACTTGGTCTCCACAGGAGACCACCCTTCATATCAACCTTTTGGAGCTGCGAGCAATTTTCCTTGCTCTCAAGGTCTTTCATACCCTCCTCATCAACATGACAGTCCTTGTTCATACCGACAATCAAGTAGCCATGTTCTACATAAACAAACAAGGAGGGACTGGCTCTCTGTCGCTTTGCAACGAAGCTCTAAAATTGTGGGCCTTCGCCAGAGAGCATCAAATCCATCTCCTGGCAGTATACCTCCCAGGAATCCAAAACTCTTGGGCAGACAGACTCAGTCGAGTTCTGCTTCCACACGAATGGTCCCTGCACGTGGATCAGGTACTCAGAATCTTTCAGAAATGTGGAACCCCGGACATAGACCTGTTTGCAAGTCCGTGCAATGCCAAACTTCCCCGGTTCTGTTCCAGAATTCCGTGTCAGGGAGCTTAGGCCAAGGATGCCTTCCTCCTTCTTTGGGGTCAGGCCTTCCTGTATGCCTTTCCACCCATTCCTTTGATTCCCAAGACTCTATTCAAACTTCAGAGGGATCAAGGATCTATGATCCTCATAGCTCCACGCTGGCCACGCCAAGTGTGGTACCCTCTACTTCTGCATCTCTCCCAGGCACCCTCCCTGGATCCGGGAGCTGCTCCAGACCTTCTGTCTCAAGAGGAGGGGACTTTGTGGCACCCAAACCCCAAGTCCCTTCACCTCAGAGCTTGGTTACTGAAGGCCTAGACCTTCAAGACTTCAATCTTTCTCAACAGGTGAAGGATATCCTCCATTCCTCTAGGAAACCTTCAACCAGGCGTTCTTATGCTTTTAAATGGAAAAGATTTTCCATTTGGTGTGCTGGAAAGGGTCTTAACCCTCTAGCACTACCTTTGAATTCTTTACTCGAATATCTCCTGCATCTTTCCAATGCAGGACTTAAAACAAATTCTGTAAGGGTCCATTTGAGTGCTATTGCAGCATCTCTTCAGCCTATCAATGGACAACCTGTTTCCTCTCATCCTCTTATTGCAAGATTTATGAGAGGTCTAACTTTAACTAAACCTCCCATTCGGCCTCCTCCGGTGGCATGGGACTTAAACATGGTTCTTGGTCAGCTTATGAAGCCACCCTTTGAACCCTTAGCCACTACCTCCTTGAAATTTCTTTCCTGGAAGGTCATTTTCCTTATTGTAATCACTTCTGCTTGCCACATCAGTGAACTACAGGATTTAGTGGCTAATCCACCTTATACAAGGTTCCATCATGATAAGGTAGTCCTTAGGACAAATCCTCACTTTATGCCTAAAGTGGTCTCACCTTTTCATCTTAATCAAGAGGTATATCTACCTGTCTTTTCCAGCTCCTCATGCATCCAGTGCAGAGAGGAACCTACATACGTTAGATTGTAAAAGAGCTCTTGCCTTTTACATCCACAGGACACAGCAACATCGAAAGTCTTCTCAACTTTTTGTTGCTTTTGATCCTTCTCATTTAGGACTTCCAGTCTCAAAAAGAACACTGTCCAATTGGATTGCTCAGTGTATTTCTTTTGCTTACCAGAGTAAGAACCTTTCTCTGGAAGGCCATGTCACAGCTCACAATGTGAGAGCCATGGCCACATCTATGGCTCATCTTCATTCTGTATTCATCGATCAGATCTGTCGAGCAGCCACCTGGGCCTCGGTTCATACCTTCACAGCCCATTACTGCTTGGACAAGGACTCCCGCCGGGATGTCTTGTTTGGTCAGGCTGTCCTCAGACACCTGTTCCATTCTTAAACAAGTCCTGCCCACCTTCCCTGAATGGATGCCTGAGATCCATAGGAAGATGAGGAACCCTTGGAAGGGGATCTCCCCAGCATCTTAGCTAGGGAATCCCCATATGTGAGGACTCATTCCTGCTTGTTCCTGGAGATAGCACAGTTACTTACCTGTAACAGGTGATCTCTGGGAACAGCAGGAATTAGTCCTCACAACCCACCTACCTCCCCTAGGAGTTGTATCTCTCTCTCTCTCTTTCCTTTCCTCTCTCTATTGTCTCAGCTTTAAACTCGAACTGAGGAGAGTTGGTCAGGAAGGCGGGAAGGCAGCGCGCATGCGCTGTGGGAGGCCCCAAAAGCTTCCTTTCTGGGAAGCTGGGGAGCTTTCCTGCGCAGGCTCCGTCGGTTCCGACGTACCCATATGTGAGGACTAATTCCTGCTGTTCCCAGAGATCACCTGTTACAGGTAAGTAACTGTGCTTTATTTGCTCCAAACAGACATAACGCAAATCTTCAAAGGTATGATCCCGATCAATACAATGTTGGACCATAGGGGCCTCTATACATTTCCGATGTAAACGACTACGGTGCTCTCTCATGCGCACACGGAAAGAGCGAATGGTTTTTCCGATATAGCACAGACCACACGGACACATCACTGCGTAAACCACATTTTTAGATTCACACGTGGTCCGGCAGCGAATCTGCACCGAAACCCCCTTATAGGAAAAAACCGCACAGTGCAGCGTAATGGCACAAATATCACATGCACCACACGCCGAATGGCCCACTTCCCGAAAAGTTTGATCCCCCTCTATATTCAATGGTATTATTGCTGGACTAAGTAAATCCTTTAGATTGCGATCTCTTTGCCAAACACACCTAATCTTCCTATCGCCTAAACCTGGTACTGTTGCTAAAACATTACTGTGTTTACACAAAATCTTCTGTACATCTCGACTCAAAGGAGAGTATTTAGTGATAAAATTAACCGAAGTGTCAGTGGCTTCCTTCTGGCTACTAGACCTATTCCCTCCCAACAATGCTGAGAAAGGATTGTATAATGCTCTAATATAAGCTCTATCGACCACTTCTTTTGGATATCCCCGTTGCACAAAATTAGACTGTAAAACTCGAGCTTTACGTTTAAAATCAGCTTTATTCGAGCAATTCCATCGAAACCGCAAAAATTGAGAAAACGGAAGCCCTATCTTCAGACGCGGAGGGTGCATGCTGTCAGATGTCAAATAGGTAACCCTATCTGTCAGCTTTTTATAAACTGTGGTGGTCCAACCCTCTGGTGACCTCCGCACACTGACATCCAGATAATTTAAACTGTCAGGATGATAAACAAAAGTAAACTTTATATTAGGGTCACAAGTGTTTAACCACCCCAGAAATTCCTCCAATGATTGCGCCGTACCCCTCCAAAGGAGAAAGACATCATCTATAAACCGTTTCCATAGCGCAATATGGGAAGAATATCTGGATGTGTCTACCCACTGTTCTTCAAAAAACCCCATATAAAAATTAGCTATGGACGGAGCACAAGTCGCGCCCATAGCTACTCCTGACTTTTGTAGGTATAAGGTATCTTGAAACACAAAATAATGATGACAGATGGCCAACCTAGCTATTTTAAGAAGGAAAGCTTTTCTGACTTCTGACATATCATTGCGTTCACTAAGAACTTTGTCAACTACCGCTACAGCCGCCCCCTGCGGTATGTTTGTATATAGAGAAACAACGTCCAAAGAGACCAGCAAAATATTAGGCTGAGCAGCTAGCAAATGATGTTTTTCAAGAATATTCAAAAAATGCGTAGTGTCTCGCAAAAACGAGGGTATCGAGGGTAACAAAGGTCTTAAATATGAATCCACAAAAACTGACTGAGGGAAAGACTTCACTCAGTCCTATACAGAAGCTGAGTATATTACATTTTGCATATAAGGATTGATTGATTGATGTCTTCGAGTTCAAAATAAATTTTTATAGTGATAGCCAGTGGTCATTGATGTGATACAACACTTATACTGCCATTTGGGTGTGATACCTAGCAGCAGTAGTGTTATTTTATACTGAGACCTCTTTGGCTGTTACTGAGTTTGTCTGCATAGTTAAAATCGAACGATAACTGTTTTTGTTTCCTGCTTCATTATTGCCATGACTCAAATGATGGCGATCACATGGTATTACTCCCCTAGTGTCCTGATGTAGGGGCCAGCACCATGAGAATGGTGCCATTTTTGTGAATACAAATGCAGATGGGGATGCTGTCTAGGGGAGATCGGTGCTGAAAGGGGGAGGCCACACGGTTTACCTTGTTGATGCTGTGGATCGGTACATCCGCAGCACTTACAGTGTTGACAAGTTGGGGATGGCCTGATCGGGGTTCTTGGGAGGGATCAGCTCCTGACATTGTGGCCGCTTCCAATTTTCAGCAGCCACAATGTTGCTAGGCTCTAGCTAACCTCAAGAAGAGCAATCTCCAGGAACAAGCAAGAATGGAGTCTTCACATATGGGTGACATCAGCTACCAGTGGAGCCCACGCGGAAAGCTCCCCAGCTACCAATAGCTTATGCTGGTGCATTCCCGCTCTTCCAACATACTCTCCTTAGTTCTTTTTTTTCCATGGAGCTGACAGGTCCTCTCCCTGTTACCACTGAAGAATCATCACATATCTTCCTTTTTCCGCTTAAATTCAGTATCGATCGATATTACCTTTCCCTTTATTCTTTATTCTTTATTTCTCTAAAAAAAAAAAAAAAAGTAGGATTTTTTCCTTTAGGTCCTCATGCACTGTGGGCCTTACCCATCTCTTTCCAATCATGGAAAAGCCCGCCAGTGGCTTTAAAAAATGCACAAAATGTTCAAGCACCATATCGATCCCAATTAGCACAAATGGTGCCTTAAATGCCTCAGTTCCGATCACATCCCTCAAGAGTGCTCCCTATACAAACAAATGACCAAAAGGGGCCTGGGGAACAGGGCCAAAAAGTTCAGGGAGCTTTTTCTGTTGGACACAGATTCGTTGGCCTCAACTTCTTCAAGGGCGTCATCGGGCTCTCACATGTCTAAACATTCTAAGGAATCGAGACATGGGGAGAAAAAATCAAAGAAACCTTCTTCTCTGTCTCGCCCTCCAAAAGATAAGCCCCGATTCTGGGAACCCTCAGAGACTCCGAAGGAACTGAGCCATAAGTCTAAGGACTCCTCCAGTAAACTTCAGAAATCGAGAGAACGTTCCTGTTCGCACCGAGAATCGTCCAGGACTTTATCGGACTCAAGCCATAGGTCCAAGCATCCCCAGCAGGAGGCCTTGTCCTCCAAAGCCCCAGTAGAGATTTGGGAGGTACCTGGAGCCTCAGCCTCTGCGTAACCCCCGATGCCATGCACTGGTATGATGACGCCCAGCCCTGTTCTATACATGGACCAGGCACAGGCTCCATCCTTGGACCAGCAGATGCTGTCCTTTGAAAGGACCTTAGCAGCTCTCCTGGCGGCATCGGTACCACTGACACCGACAGCCCCAGAGAATTGGCTAGTGGAACCGACTCGATCCAGCAGCCATCCCTGATGGTACCATCGACATCAAAGCAAGGGCCTCGAGAAACCGAGACTTCGGTTCTGGTACTATCACCATCCACGGATCCCACCTGGAAAGTGCAAGGCTTCGACCCTGAGGACTTCGAGAGGCATTGACGTGACGCTCAACATCGGAACTGCTGATACTCACCGGAGTCCGATTCCAATGTATCCGATTCCACTTGTCAGTTGCTGGACTCCGATGACCTTTGGGACCTTGCGTAAGAACCCTCACTGGCCAATACCCAAAGAAAATCCACTCATGAGGACATGTTCTTTCAGGAATTCATCAGGGATATGGCGGTGGGCCTCTCAATCCAGGCGGCATTGGAACCGGAACCGAGGGCAGAGGAGCTGGAGATCCTCTAGTACCCCGCAGCACCAAAAAAAGCCAGCATCCTGCCAATGCACCAAATTCTACGCAATTTAATGCTACGAATGTGGGAGACTCCTCTTTCCATTTCCCCTATAAGTCATTGTTTGGATGTGATGTATCGCGTGCCCGACTGCCCCAGCTTTCAAAAAACACAGCTTCCTCACCATTCCATGGTGGTGGAATCAGCGATGCGCCGGATAAAGAGCGGGAAGGATCATGCTTTGATCCCTCCGGGCCGTGAATTGAGGAACCTTCGATTCCTTTGCCCGACAATCTTTTCAGGCATCGGTGCTGGCTTGTAGAATAAATTCCTACATCCTCCACATGGGGATGTTCCTGAAAGAACTGATCAATGACTGGGAAGGATTCCTTCCTTTCCTTCTAGGCTGTCTTCTCCCATAGTCAGACTGTATCAAAATTTGTCAACATAGTCACCTTTGATACATTCGAGTCATCCAGCAGAGCATCTTCTATTACTATAGGGGTTAGGTGGCTGGCTTGGCTTCAGGCCTCAGATTTGGAACAGTGGGTCCAAGATAAGCTTGGCAACATTCCCTGCATGGGTGAAAACCTATTCAGTAAGAATTGATGGGAAAAGGCAGGGGAAATAGAGACCAATGATACTAACCTTAAACGGCTCTCTAGGAAAACATCTGACCCTTCCAAAAAGAAGGCACCATCTAAGAAAGCCTTCTACCCCAAGAAGAGAAGGTTTTATCCTTCTTACTCCCAGCCAACCTACAACCCACAACAGAAGCAACAGGGACCCAAGCAGGCCAAGAAGCCCAGACTTGCTAAAATACAACCCCAAACTCAACCAGCTCCTGCTCAGTCGAGTTTTTGACTCCCACATAGGAAACATAGCCAGTCCCCAGCAGACTCTGCAGGATCAGATACCCATTCCAGGAAGACTCTTGCTGTTCAGCCAGAAATGGCATACCATTACCACAGAAAACTAGACTCTCTCCCTCATACAGAAGGAGTTTCAACTCAACTTTCGAGAGCTTCCCCTCCACTATTTCAAAGGGAACCATCCTTCCAACCCCCCCCCCCCCGAAGGCCCTCCTCCAACAGGAAATAAATATTCTCCTTACACAAGGAGCTGTAGAACTAGTTCCTCCTCAAGAACGGTTCAAAGGACTTCCCCTATTCCCTCATTCCAAAGAAGTCAGGAGGCCACAGGCCCATCCTGGACCTCAGAAATCTAAACAAATTCCTGGTAAAAGAAAAGTTCAAGATGATCTCCCTTGGGACCCTTCTTCCCTACCTCCAGGAAAATGATTGGCTTTGTTCCCTAGACCTCAAAGAGGCCTATACACATATCCTGATACACCCAAGCCATCCATTATCAATATAGGGTTCTCCCTTTCGGCCTAGCATCTGCACTGAGTATTCACAAAAAGCATGGCAGTAGTGGCGGCTCATCTTCGAAAACACAAAATCTATGTGTTCCCTTACTTAGAAGACTGACTCATAAAGGAAGACTCTCCTGGAGAACTCTGCTCATCTCAGCAAAAGACCCTAACCCTTCTTCAATCACTCGGGTTCATCATAAACTTTCCAAAGTCACACCTTATTCCAGTGCAAAGGTTGGAATTCATAGGTGCTGTCCTAGACACCAAGCAATGCAAAGCTTTTCTCCCAGTAGACCACATGGATTGCTTAATAGCATTGGCCACAAGCATGCGACAAAGCCAAGAGGATTCAGCACACTGCTTTCTAACCCTGCTAGGCCACATGGCCTCCACAGTGCATGTAGTCCCATATGCCAAACTCCACATGCATCAGACACAATGGACCCTCTCAACCCAGTGGACTCAGGCCACAGAGAGTCTACAGGATCTGATCCAAATAACATCTCCCCCAACCTCAGCATATGCTGATGACTGATGCTTCCAGACAGAGTTGGGGAGCACACATGGACTCTCTGTGCACACAGGGTCTCTGGACAGCACAAGAGTCCCAACAACAGATACACCTGTTGGAGCTTAGAGCAATCACGAAAGCTCTCCAGGTTTTTCATCATCAACTTTCCAACAGTCCAGTCCTCATATGGACAGACAATCATATTGCAATGTTCTATATCAACAAATGGGGGGAATGGGCTCTCTCCCTCTGTGTCAGGAGGCCTACAAACTCTGGGACTTTGCCAACCAACACCACATGTACTTACATGCAGTTTACATTCCAGGAGAGAGCAATCTCCTGGCAGACCACCTGAGTCGCATCCTGCAATCCCACGAATGGTCTCTGGATCAGAGGAGGGCAACAGAATTGTTCCATTTCTGGGGAACTTCATGGATAGATCTCTTTATCTCCCCACAGAACTCCAAACTTCCCAGGTTCTGCTCCAAAATGCTATCCAAACTCAGTCTGGCATCAAACACATTCATGATCCATTGGGGTTGGGGACTCCTGTATGCATTTTCCCCATCCCCCTAATCTCAAAAACCCTCAAACTGAGGGTAGACAGGGGATCCATGATACTCATCGCCCCTCACTGGTCTCATCAAACATGGTTTTCCCTCCTATTATATATGGCACAAGTCTCACCGATCCTGCTAGGGTCCAAGCTAGGTCTCCTCTCACAGGACAACAGACCACTACTCCACCACAATCTCTGATCCCTTTGCCTAACAGCCTGGCTAACAGCATAGTTTTCTCCAGGACCCAGCAGGAAGTCAGTCCTCACATATGGGTGTCATCGGTGCCAATGAAGCCCCAGCAGAGCATTTCCCAAGCTTTCTATGAAAGCCCTTGGGAATGCAGGCACGCATGCGCGGTTCCCTTCCCGCCTAAAGGTGCCATCTTACCTCAGTCTCTTTTTTTCCGAGAAGCCCACCGGACGTGTGTCCTGTCCTCCCGGTTCAAAGTAGATTTTTTTCGGCGATTATCGCTATTTTTTTCTCCCGGTTCGACGCCGGTTCCGCTCCCGCCGGGTTCAGTACACCGGTATCGAGCCCGATTCTTCTTTTTCGGTTTTTGCCCTTTGTGGCTGGTGTTTGCACCCTTTTTTCCATTTTACCCTGGAAGGCCGGTCCTTTGACCTCGCGGGGACTCTTTTTCCCCCGATGGCTTCCAGTGGTTTTAAAAAGTGTGATCGGTGTAAGAAATTAATGTCTCTCACCGACACACACGACTGCTGCCTTCGGTGCCTTGGCCCTGATCACGGCCCTAAGTCGTGCGGGCCATGTGGGAAGATGTCTTCCAAGGCACTCCGAAGTTGCCAGCAGCAGAAAGAAAGGCTTTTCTCGGACTCAGCCTCCGGCCGGGCCCGGACCTCATCTGAGGCCTCGACATCTCGGGATTCCGATCCCGAGCGCCGTCGAAGCTCCTCGGACAGGGGGTCCCCCGACCGGGAATGGAAGAGGAAGAAGCAGTTCGCGTAGGCGTCGTCGGAGGAGGTCCCTGGCTCCTCGAGGGCCAGGTCTAAGACCCCCGACTGTCGCCCTGGGCCCGTGGAACAAGAGAAGCCTGCCAAAATTCCTCGCGTGGAGCCGGAGTCTGCTGGACACGTAAGCCCCGTAGTCCTCGAGGACTCTCCTCCCAGAGAGCTGACATCGGGCCCGGTGCTGCCGGGGCCCGAGTCGGTGGCTGCTGCGTCTCCCGAGCTGAGTCTCAGGATGACAGCCTTGGAGAGCAGACTGTCTGCCTTCATGGAGCAGCAGCGGGCACTGATGGCCAGCCTGTCTGGCGCATCTGCCCCGACCACCGGGACATCGACTTTGAAGTCGACCGCGGAGACCGAGCTGATACTCGAGTCCATCATGGCGCGAAGTCGTCCTCGGTCGCGGTCTCCCTCAACCTCCCGTTCGGGACCAAGGGCATCGACGCCGGTGCCTCCGGCCTCGGGGCGGGTGCTCCAGGGCCCCGCGGGGTCAGACCCTGACTCCTCCTCGGACGAGTCTGCCTGGGAGACGGAGGACGAGGAGTCTCCCGATATGTTCAAGACTCGGTGCGTCCCGTCAGACTCACTGCAGTCTGAGCTCTGGAGTAGATCCCCTCCGGAGGATACTCTGTTCTCTGAGTTCGTCTGGGATATGGCCATTGCCTTGGCTATTCCGGCGGACCCCAAGGAGGAGCCTCGAGCTGAAGAGCTCGAGGCGCTGCAGTATGACTCTCCTCCGAAGGAGGCCTTTACTGTCCCGGTTCCTCCGATGCTGGCACGGCTCCTCTTCCGTATGTGGGAGGCCTCGGCGTCGGTTCTGAACAAGCGAGTCGACTCGATCTATCGACTCAGAAAGAGCCCTGGTTTTCAGAATGCACAGCTACCACACCATTCTATGGTTGTGGAATCGGCCATGCATCGTCTGAAGAGCCATAAGATGCACTCCGCGGTGCCCCCTGGCAGGGAGGCCCGAAACCTTGATGGCATCGGTAGAAAGTGCTTCCAGGGCTCGATGCTTGCTTGCCGTGTCCAGTCGTACCAGCTGTACATGGGCATGTACTTGTGGGACCTGACCAAGGAGTTGGCCGGGTTTTCTGCTGGTCTCTCTGGGGAACCCTTGCAGAGATTTAAGTCCTTGTCCTCGGGGATTTGGGACTGCTCGAAGTTCATATCCCGCGCCGCCTACGATGGCTTCGAGGCTTCGGCCCGAGTTGCGGCAGCCGGCATCGCGGCTCGACGCCAGGCATGGCTGCAGTCATCGGACCTCGAGCCATAGGTTCAGGACAAGTTGGTCGATGTCCCTTGCCGAGGTGAAAACCTTTTTGGCAAGCCCATGACCGAGAAGGCCGCTCAGCTCGAAACAGAGCACCTTACACGGACAAGGCTATCTAGGAAGACCTCTGCCCCTTCTCATAAAAAGAAGGGCTCGGGTAAAAAGCCCTTTTACCCGAGGAAGTGCACTGCCTACAAACAGTACCCTCAATATCAGGCTGCCCAAGCTGCACCCCAGGGTCAGCAAGCCAAGGGGCAGGGTAATGGGCCCCGTAGGCAGAGGACCCCCAAGCCTCCGGCCGCTGCACCCACTCAGCAGGGTGGGGGTTTTTGACTCGTTGAGCGTAGCCTCTCCATCCCTGCTCTCCCAACCCTACACAGGAGGTCACTTAGCCCTCTTTGCCCACTAGTGGCCCCTTATCACCGGGGACAGTTGGGTGTTGGACATAGTCCACAGGGGCTATGCAATGCATTTTCACCAACTGCCTCCTCCTTACTTTCCAGGGGAGCCTCCAAGGCCTCCCCTGCACACAGACCTTTTCCTTCAGGAGCTTCAAGGTCTGTTGGTGGACAGGGTGGTGGAGCCTGTGCCTCCCCACTTGCAAGGTCACGGATTCTACTCCAGGTATTTCCTGGTACCCAAAAGAACTGGTGGCCTTTGACCCATTCTGGACCTCAGGAACCTCAACAAGTTCCTAGAGAAAGAAAAGTTCAAGATGCTTACTCTAGGAACACTTCTGCCCTACCTCCAGCAGGGATATTGGCTATGCTCCTTAGATCTAAAGGATACGTACACTCACATCCTCATCATCCAGACCACAGAAAGTACCTCAGGTTCATTGTGGGAGGAAACCATTATCAGTACAGAGTGCTGCCTTTCGGCCTCACCTGCACTCCCAGGGTCTTTACCAAATGCCTGGCAGTGGTGGCGGCCTACCTGAGAAATCAGGGAATCTTTGTCTTCCCCTATCTGGACGACTGGCTCATCAGAGGTCAGACGTGCCAGGAGGCCAGACAGACCACCCTCACAAATATTGCTCTTCTTCAAGGCCTGGGGTTTGTCATAAACTTCGCAAAGTCCACTTTGCTCCCCTCCCAGAACTTGGAGTTCATAGGAGCAAGGCTGGACTCTCTGCTGGCAAAGGCTTTCTTGCCAGAAGACAGGGCCCAAAGGTTGTTGGCCTTGGCAAATCAGTTTCTCAGCAGGACACTGGTCTCCGCCAGATTCTACCTAAGGCTGCTTGGCCACATGGCTTTGACAGTGCATGTGACCCCCAATGCCAGGCTCCATATGAGGCCTGCACAGTGGTGCCTTTGGACTCAGTGGTCACAGGCCACAGGCAGCCTCAGAGACAGGATAAGGGTGTCCAGACAATTTCTGAACTCCCTCAACTGGTGGCTGCACCCACCCAATCTACTAAAGGGGGTGCCTTTTCAGATTCCTGGGTACACGGTGGTACTGACCACAGACACCTCCCTGCAGGGCTGGGGAGCTCATTGTCTAGGCAAGTGCACCCAGGGTCTGTGGTCTCCTTGGGAAGCTGTACAGCAGATCAATCTCCTCGAGCTCAGAGCTATTCAATTAGCACTCTTTATCTTTATCTTTATCTTTATTAAAATTTGATATACCGCTGTGGCAAAGCATTAAGCGGTGTACAATAAAATTGATTAGCACCAAAATCCAAGAAACACTCAAAGCTTTCTCTCCTTCCCTGGCTCATCAATCTGTCCTGGTTCAGACAGAAGTAGCCATGTTTTATGTGAACAAACAGGGCGGGACTGGGTCCAGAATCCTTTGTCGGGAGGCTCAGGACCTTTGTTCATTTGCCCTCAAGCACAACATGTTCCTCAAGGCTGTGTACCTTCCAGGCCAGGACAACTACCTGGCCGACAGGCTAAGCAGAATTCTGCAGCCCCACGAGTGGCAGCTGCATCCTTCAGCAGTTCAGAGGATCTTCCTAAAATGGGGTCTCCCTTTGGTAGATCTCTTTTCCAGCCCAATGAACAATCAACTGCCAAAGTTCTGCTCCAGGCAACCGCATCCTCTGAGAATAGCAGCAGATGCTTTTCTGATTCCATGGTCTCAGGGCCTCCTGTATGCGTTTCCTCCCGCGCCCTTGGTGGCCCGAACTCTCTTCAAAATTCTTCAGGACAAGGCCTCGGTCCTGCTGGTGTCTCCCAGGTGGCCGAGACAGCCTTGGTTTCCTCTTCTGCTTCAACTGGCGGTGGATCCCCCACTGCCTCTGGGGTTGCAACCTGACCTTCTCTCACAGGATCAGGGTTCCCTTCTGCACCCCAATCTCAAAGCTCTCTATTTGATGGACTGGAGGCTGCAAGGGTAGTTTTGGCTCCCTGGGGCCTACCTCAGGAAGTTGAGGAGGTTGTCCTCGCCTCTAGAAAACAGTCCACTAGGAAAACCTATGCTCTCAAATGGAAAAGGTTTTCTGTGTGGTGTCAGCTACGTACAGAGGATCCTTTCTCCTGTACTGTGCCAGTAGTGCTTCAGTACTTACTGCACTTATCAAATCATGGATTTAAGTCCAATTCTGTTCGGGTCCACCTCTCAGCTCTAGCAGCTCACCACTCACTGGTGGAGGGACATTCTCTTTCAGGTCACCCCTTGGTGTCCCGCTTTCTCAGGGGCTTGCTTTTGCTCAAGCCTCCAATCTGTCCTCCTGCCCCTGAGTGGGAGTTGAATGTGGTCTTGCATCAACTGACTCGCCCACCTTTTGAGCCGATGGCTACTTGTCCACTACGCTTCCTATCCTGGAAGACACTCTTCCTGATAGCCCTTACCTCGGCTAGGCGAGTGAGTGAGCTTCAGGCCCTGGTCTTTGATAGGCCTTATACCAGGATTTATAGGAACAGGGTAGTCCTCAGGACTCATCCCAAGTTCCTCCCAAAGGTTGTCTCCTCTTTCCACCTCAGTCAGGAGGTGGTTCTTCCAACATTCTTCCCTAGGCCTCATGCAAGCCAGGCTGAAGCAGTCCTGCATACCCTGGACTGTAGGAGGGCCTTATCCTTCTACCTTGACCGTACGCAGGGGCATAGGAGGGCTACTCAGCTCGTCGTATCCTTTGACCCCAATAAGTTGGGGTTGGCTGTGTCCAAGCGTACCTTGTCCATCTGGGTGGCTGACTGTATCACCTGGGCTTACAAGGCGGCTGACCTTCCTTTGCAGGGTCGGGTCACGGCCCATCGTGTCAGGGCAATGGCTGCCTCAGTGGCTAATCTCCGCTCTGTGCCCTTGGTAGACATCTGCAGGGCTGCAACTTGGTCTTCAAGCCAGACTTTTGCGGCCCATTACTGTCTTGAGAGGGAGTCCCGTAGGGACAGTGCTTTTGGCCAGGCAGTACTCCGGAATCTCTTTGAGGTTTAGGCAACTCCTGCCCTCTGTTGGGCTACCGGTGGAGGTTGTGTCCTTGAAAAGCCTTTCTTTGCTGCTGAGACTAGAGGGAGTACTCTTGTTCAGCCTGGGTTCCTCGGTAGCCCAGAGCTAGGGTGTCACCCATATGTGAGGACTGACTTCCTGCTTTGTCCTGGAGAAAGAGTAGTTACTCACCTGTAACAGGTGTTCTCCAGGAGCAGCAGGAATCAGTCCTCACAACCCTCCCTCCTCCCCTGGGAGTTGCAGTTGTACATAGTGTCCTGTTCCCCCGCCTAGGGCCTATGGCTCTATGGCGAGGGCGACCTCTTATATGTTTTCAAGCATCCTTATTAACTACTATAGCAGCAAGGGTTGCTGGGAGTTGTAGTTTAAGTAGCTATTCAACAAATGTGTTGTGGCACGAGGGTCCTTTTTTTTATACAGATAAATTTTTATTTGGGGATTCTTCCCTTGCACCTTGGTTCAATGGCTCGAAACATGGCACGGCAAAACAATAGGAAAATCAGGAGCAAATTAAGGTCAGAAAACAAAGCAGGTAATAAACTGTTTCTTCACAGCAAATAAACAGGCAGAACAACTTTGTATTTTCCTCATACAAAGTTGGCTTTTAACGTAAGTCCAAATGGTCAATCTTACACAGAGAACAGTCCATCTCACAGCTTTCAGATATATCAGACTTGTTTTCTGGGTCAATAATCATATCCCTGTAATCATTGTAGCGCTGCTTTGGGGAACTTTTAGACTGCAACTCGTGGATAACTTCTTACAGCTGCCCTATGAAGTCGTCCCTCTCATTAGCAGTGTCTTTTTCTAAGGCAGGAAACTGGTTCTTACTTAAACTTTTCACTACAGCCTTTATGTCTGGTTCAAAGCATTTGGTAAGAATGTTTCTAATATGAGCAGCTTTCAGAGCCGTGCTATCTTTGCTCTTATTGGCACTAGCTTTTAACTGCTGTACTATTTCTTCAGCAAGCTTCGGGTTAGGAAATAATGCAGACTTACCTTCTTTACTGAAAATGGCTTCTCTGTACTCAGAGCTTTCTCCCCTCGTGCAGGCAAACTGTTTTACCTTTCCCTCGGGTAGCTTCCACAGAGGTTTTGCTTCCAGTGTTTCAGGGTTAAAGGAAATGGACCTGCCAGAATCTTTCTCAACTTGACCTGGGTTCCCAAGTTTCCCTTGTTGTTGCTTTCCTGTGTACCTTTGCTGTTTGAGTGACTCAGACTGCCGTCGAGGCTTCTCTGTGCCTTCCTTTCTCTTTCCTCCTTCTAATCCTGAGGTCCTTGAACTCCTTGAACTCCTCGAGTTTCCTGAACTCCTCCAGTCCCTTGAATTCCTTGCGTCCCTTGAGTTACTTGAGCTCCTTGAGTACCTTGAGCTACTTGAGCTAAAGTCTGACTCTGAAGCCGGTTTAAAACGGCTTCCTCCTGCAGCCACACCCCTCTGGTTACTCAGGTGGAGGTCATCAGAGCTGCATTCAGCTTCTACGTCAGCACTATGGCTGAGCTCCGTTCTAGCTGAAAGCATTCTGTTGCTATGGGAACCTGGCTTGCTCTTATTTTTAAAGGCATACTGCTCACTATTTTCCCATTCCATCTGATCAGTAGTGCTGTCACTATCGCAATAGTTTATTTTTTCATTTTTGTGTGCTGTTCTTAGCTATGTCATTTGACTGAGGTAAGATGGCACCTTTAGGCGGGAAGGGAACCGCGCATGCGTGCCTACATTCCCAAAGGCTTTCATAGAAAGCTGGGGAAATGCTCCGCTGGGGCTTCATCGGCGCCGATGACACCCATATGTGAGGACTGATTCCTGCTGCTCCTGGAGAACACCTGTTACAGGTGAGTAACTACTCTTTTCAGTTTCTTCCTCTATCTGCGGAGCTCAAGGGCATCCTCCTTTCCTCCAGAAGGGTGTATTCCTACAAGTGGCTGCAAATGCTACATGGTGCTCTGAAAATGCTCACAATCCATTTGAAGCATCAGTGCCGAAGCTGTTGCATTACCTCTATCATTTATCCTCACTCAGACTTAAATCAAACTCTGTCCGAGTACACCTTAGTGCTATTTCAATTTTTCATAACCCGGTCGATGGCAAAGCCATCTCCTCACCAAGCCACCTATTCACCCACCACCAATGGCATGGGATCTCAACGTGGCGCTAGCTCAACTCCTGATGTAGCAGCAGATAAGCATGCAATAAATAAAACCAGGAGTCTTTTCAAGGATCCAAGCCAGTTTAATGTGCACAGGCTCAAGCAATAATCAATTTCAAAATGGCTGAGCAATGGTTTCTAGCAAAACAACAACTTTTATAGCTTTCTTTCCCATTCTAGACATAGGCAAACTTTTCATTGGTCCCAGTAACCCCTCTCACCCATCTATTGGTCCTGGTACCACTACGTAGCTATCCAATGAGGACCTTGATCTGGGCTCAGCACCTGGTTGCCCCCCTTTCAGTCCTCATTACAATGGACAGTTCTTAGACTTTCGATACTTCTCTCCTCCAAGGTCACTGGCTTGCTGGAATATGAGTGAGAGCGGGGCACTGTAACCTTGCTTTCTGCAGAGTTAATTAATTCCATAGAAGCTGTGCTCTCTTATCAGTACCAATTAAACTTGTTTTTCTATATTTTCTAAGTTTCGATTCTGCTTAGCTATACTAAATTGTGTTCAGTTAAGTTTCAATTCTACGGTGTCATCATTCAGGGGGGTTTTCATTCCTCTGGGCCTAACTACAGGCTTCATTTACAAATCAAGCTGCTTAGGCCTGTCTGTTTAATTCAATTAGCATGGATCATAGGCCTTCGCCTACCACATTCCCCCCTTTGATTATTCTCACCCGCAAGTGAGAAACGGTGAGAATCAAATCACATAATACTAGGTAAAGGTATCACTCTGTGGTATAGGGTAGTAAGTTCACATAGCTAGTATCTTTTTAGCTGCCTTACGCTCTACAGTGCTATTAATAACTGAAGTTATCATTCGCAAGCAAAGTGGCAAGAAACAAGGGAATAACAAGCAGATAGTCAGAGTCCATAATTTGGCAAGAGTGGGAAAAAGAACTAAAGGATTAGAAGGTTCAGGAGCATTTATGCCGGACCACCAAGATGTCTTCTTTGTTGTGCTGTTGTAAATCTTCTGATTTAGACAGTCCAGCTGTCCGATCTTCACAGCAAATTGTGGTCCAGTCCAAACAAAACACAAACTGTCAACAATGGGGTGGGCCAATACCCACTCACTAGTAGTATTATGTAAATCAGTCTGATTGTAGGGGATGGAGTAATTCAGTTCTTGGGCCTCCCAAGGCCATTAGTCTCCCATTGTTGTTTCTCCACAAAACAAGCAATCTGAAACATGAAGACCGAATGCCACTGCTCCTGCTAATTCAAGAAATAAGTTCTGGTGGCAGGAGGAACTTCAAAGTCTGATTTCATGGCTTCATAGAAAGAGTGATCTTTTGTCCTGTTCTGGTGGTGGTTATGCAAGCTGCACAAGGGGGTAGGGCAAAAGTCATTTCAAAGCACCCCAAAACTGTTGCCAGAATAAAGCAATAATAATAATTCATAATGGGCATAGTCTCTGGAAAATTGGAGGAACTGTCGGATTTCACAAAGGTAGAGTTGATTGTAGATCCTCAAGCTTCTGCCGTACGTAGACCTACCAGCTTTTTGGCAGGAGTAGGGCTGTAGATTCCAAAGTATCACTGTCTTCTGGGATGTCTCAGGTTCTTAAAATATCATAGTACAGTCTCTCAGGCTATTATTGCCTCCTTAGAGCAGTTCACTTCTTCAGAAAATCAAAATAGTCTTTTCAGTTTCTTAACACAACACAGTCTATTTCTGATGATTGCAGCTTCATTTTTCTCCAGATGCGAGGCTTACCTTCAGATAAACAGATAGTCTTGAAATAGTGCAGTTTCTGAGGGACCAATAAGTCTTAGGTCCGTGGTTGTTGTCGTAGGGTGAGGTGCAATGGTGTCTCAGGATGCTGTACAGTAGTCCAGTGATCAGGTTCAAGAGCAGCTGCTGGCTTCACTTGATTATGATGGATCCAAGGTTCAAATTCTGCGACTTTTACTGCAGTTGGAGTTGACAGGATGACGACATAGGGTCCCTTCCAATGCAGGGCTAACAGTATCTTTCTCCACTCTTTGATCCACATCGAGACTCCAGGCTTGAAAGGATGCAGGGGTTCAGACAAATTGATGAGTAACCTTTTTTGTACCCAGGTATGAAGACTCTGCAAAACAGAACTTAAAACCAATAGTTCATGTCTAATAATTTCAGATCCTATCTGTCTCATATCTCCTTTTATTTCCTATACAATAAGCAGGGGTTGCCCATACAGAATCTCAAAAAGGGGAAACTCCTAAAGACTTAGCAGGGGCTAAGTATATCCTAAGAAGGGCTATGGGAAGAACCTGGGGCCACTTCAGGTAAACCTCTTGGCAAAGTTTGGACAACTGAGATTTCAGGGTTCTATTCATACATTCTACTTTTCCTAAATTCTGAGATCTATAGGCAGTATGTATCTGTTAATATCAATATCTTGGGGCTATACTTAATGGACTTGCTTCCTAAGGTTATCCACCCTCATTCTTTGTACAGGGCCCCATGTGCATGCAAGGTTTAAGGGCATACTTGGAATCTGGGTACACATTTAGACAGGGCTCTTTTCCTATTGTTAGTGCTCTAGTGAGGGCTATCAGTTCAGCTTTCTGTGGTGAAGTTTCTGGGGCCAGGGCTAAGGACTCAACTACCAAATCAGGGGTCACCACTGCATATCTAGCACAACAATGTCTATTGATGATGAAACTGCCTTCAGCCACAAAGAAAGTCTGTTCAGGGTTCTCCAGAGAGACATCAGTCAAATCCAGGCGGCTTGAGAATACAGTGTCCATAATTTCTAAACAGTCATGATCAGGGGGTCAAGACCAACTGGTAACAACATAACAGGATTCAAAGCTTGACTGACCCTTCAGTTGTATCTGGGGTTTTCACACAACATACTCTAATACTTCAACATTCATAGATTAGTTAGCTAGTAGTTTCCTTTGTATTTCATATTGGTTAGAACAGAGTGTGGTACAGTAACTTGAAGATTCTGTCTCAAAGGGATTTTTCTTTTAGTTTTTGCTTTCTAGGAAGGCTGTAGCTGTAACAGCTTCTCAAATAAGGTCCAAGAGATTGAGTCAACACTCCTAGAACATTTCCTTGTGACTCATGAACATAGAGACTGAAAGGTTTTCTGGACATCTGGTAGACCCAGAATTGGTGACAACATCAGAGTGTTTTTTCAAAGATCAAAAGGCTGCATCCTGTTCAAGTCCCCATTCCAATGGAGACTTTTCCATTCCTTTGATAGCTTGATACAATGGTTTTGCTAGCAGCGCAAAATTGGGGATCCATATACAACATACTTTGTGGCACCCAAGAAGGCTCTCACTTGCCTCCTGGTGGTTGGAGTAGGAATACTGCATACAGCTGCTTTGCGTTCTGGCGTCGAATTCCGCTGGACAACTGGAATCCTAGGTATTTAACTTGTTTGGCATAATTGCACCTTGGCTCTTGAGACTTTGTATCCAGCCTCATTAAGAGGGTGCAAAAGTTCACTGATGGCTTGTAGACATTCACTTTCTGAGTTGGTGGTTATGAGCAAGTTGTCCACATATTGAAGTAGAATTTTTTTCCCTGGAGTTTCTGGATAACTTGTCAAATCCTTGCTGAGTGAGGCGAGTTCTTGAATCCTTGAGGTAATCTTGTCCAGATGAGTTGGCCCCGCCTCCTTGTAGTGGGGTCTTGGGCTAAGCGTATGCAGAAATACATTTTTTAAGTCCAGAATGATGAAATGTATAGCTTCAGCAGAGATCAGTTCCAAGAGAATATAAGGATTTTGGTACCACTGGTTGTATAGTTTCAGCTGCATCATTCATTCTTCTTAGATCCTGCACTGGGCGGTAGCCACCTGTCCCAGGCTTCTTGACTGGCTTGAGGGTGACAATGACAGGGGCTATGTTCTTTGCTAGGCCAGGTGGATTATCTTCTGCCCATAATCCAGGTGGGGCTATAAGGTTGGTAGGTATACAGGAACTTGTTGACTTGACTGGAGGTGTGCTATAGAACCGCCACTCCTCTTCTCGGGGAACAGTCAGCACCATCAATCCAGCAGGTTTTGGGTTTACAGTCATTTGCATTTCTCCCTCTTCAGCAAAGGATATCTGTGCCTGAAGCTTTGCAAGCAGATCTCGGCCCCAAAAGTGGAATAAGGCACTCAGGCATATACAGGAACTGGTGCATTATTTTCTGTCCCCCTAGTTCACACATGCGGTTCTGCAGGAAAGGCTTTGCGGACTTAGCCCCAGTAGCTCTGATAGTGGTGATGCATCTGGCCTAGTCTTTATCCATGCTGTAGCCCTCTTTAGCTGCCACTTACTCTATAGCTACTTCCTTCTCCTACTAAAACATTGTGCTTGGTTTATTGTTTTATGACTCTGCAATCAAGTACTCCCTCCTCCCCTCCTGGGGAGGAGTCAAGATACGGGCATTCACTTCTCTAATGTCCTTCTCCTCTGTAATGGGCGCACTCACACCCAGTTTTCACTTCCTCTGCTCCTTTGATTAGGAAAACCTCCTCCACATCATTCAACTAAAATATCAGCAAAAAGATCTGTTCTCTTTTTCCATCTTACAATTTTTACTGTCTCTGTCCCTCTTCAACAATCCACATACTTTCTGATCAACTTTCATATTTCTGTAATTTCTGTTCATTAGTTCAATCAAGTCCTAAAACTTCTCAGTGTATAATGCAGTTTTTTCAGTTCTAAACAAGTCTGGTCAGCTGACTTTCACTTCTGGTCCAGAGGGGGTGCACATCCCCCTGCTGCGGAGGTGGCTGGCAAACTAGGGAATCTGCAGGGTGGAGTCCCCCCCCCCCCCCCTCTCCTGGGCTCTGTTTCTCCTAGCAACGCTCTATCCAGGAGGTTGGTTTTTTTTTTTTTAATGTTCTACTTCTCTGCTGTGGGCACATTAGTTCACGCCTACCGGGGGGTGACATCATCGGTGGACTGGGCTCCATCCCCCCCTTAAGCACTCTGAACGGAGCTACTTACAGAGAGAGAGAGAGTGACGAGACAGGATATCTAGAGATTCTGGGGCAAAATATGGTGAACAGCAGAAACCACTCCCTTTCACATAACATTCCTAATTGGGACAGAGACATTTGATTACCATAGTCTTCAGTAAATCCCTTACTGAAATTCTTGATCATACTTGAAAAGACACTTATTAAAAAAAACCTTATTACCGTAAACATAAGCTTAAATTGAGCACAGACATACAATTTAGATACAGTTCTTAAAATATCTTATAGAGAGAACTATAGCTATCTGTTACGTATGACTAGAATAAAAATACTTGGCAACTAGCTGCCAGGCATAATCAGCATGTCTCTGCAAAATAAATTATTATTTTTTTTAGTTCAGAAAGCAAATATTCAAAAGACATTCCGGATATTTTTCATAAAGTACAGTACACCTTTCCCTTTTTTCAAATACGGAAAAACAGATGAATTTATCTTAAAAGCCAATATTGTAAAGGTCAGTGTAGCTAACTGATTTGTTCATTAGTAATTAGTACAGAGTTTAACAATTCAAAGTAATTACCTTAAATCGTACAGTTTGGGGAAGCATGCATTCAAATGACTTATACTTGTTCATAAAAAGGTTGGTGCAAACACTCCGCAAGATAAACTTTTTTTTTTAAAACTTTGATTGAATGAATCCTTTATTTTAAATAAACGGGAGACCTCTCAACCGAGAGTTGCTGTCTCTTAAAACACATTTTTTTTCCTTCTCTGCAAGCTACACCCCTCTGCTCACTGGGAAACTACTGAACTGTGCTCATAAAAAGAGACTTCTCATTCACACGCACAGAGAGATGCCAGAAAAAAACCCAATTTAAATCAGTGTCAAGTCGTGATCTAATAATTACTTTGTAGATCAAAGGAAAAACAAAAACAGTTCTCTATCATTTCCTATTTAAACTATTACAGTGCTTACTGAAAATTTGAACATACAGCCGACAGAAATTCTTCTCACTTGGTCCGCAACCCGTAAGGGATTAATACAAACTTAACCCTTTTCAGGCTAAGCCCAAAAACTATCGGGACCCACAATCCTGACTAAACATTCTTATTAAATGATATATAATACATAACCATAGCAGAAGGAACATTACTATTAAAAACATATTGAATAAAACAGGTACACTGTTCCTGAGGTAAGCACAAAAGACACTGTACATTCTTTCCTCCAGACACGCCCCCTGTCAGTTTTTCACTGTGCAGTAGGAAAGCGAACTGGGTCAGACCAGCTTTTGGATTTCTAAAATGACTCTAGGTGTTTTGCGTCTTCGTTCTGCTTTATTAATACAATTTCTTAATCAGTGAACTGTCACAAATTACTCAACAGAATAATCTCACATTTATAACAGAAGGGGAACTCGCAGTTTCAACAGAGAACAAAAAGAACAGATACACAGTAGGGCAGACAATACACATCAAACGCTTCACAATCATGCTAGCAACATATCCCAAAAAAACCCAGTCCTGTCTGTTCTGACTAGGCTAAATCATGATTCTCTATAACAGCTGTACCTCGCGAATACTCATGCAAGGATTTTCAAACAAATTTTCCCCACGCATACTCATGTAGGGACCTCGCGCATACTCATGCGAGGTTGACTTAAGTCTTACCAAACAAAAAGGACGATGGCTTCACCTCGCGCATACTCATGCAAGGTTAATAGGACCGCCCTTGAGAGGGGATCAGTGCTCTCTTTTCCAAGTTCTCGAGATTACAAGTTACAAGTTTCAAATTCTTACCAAAGTTTCACAAGTTTCAAACTGCAGTTCTAACTCATCTGTCTAGACAGGTTTTCAAAACGATACTTACCGGATCCGGTCCCCGATACTTCACTAGCTTCTGAGTTGGATCCTGGACTCCCCTGGGTCGGAGGTGTTGGCCAGCTGGACCCAGTGCCCGCCGAGGCCAGGCAGAACCCCCTCCGATACAAGAGGATCGGTGGGCCCAGGGAAATTCCCCTGCGTCGGATTGGCATGGTTCCAACTGGACCAAACCTCAAGGCGAATTACGTGGATTTATTCACTTGAACACCATCCACCACTCGCACTTCCCGGCCAACGCACCAAGAAATGTAGCAGCAGATAAGCATGCAATAAATAAAACCAGGAGTCTTTTCAAGGATCCAAGCCAGTTTAATGTGCACAGGCTCAAGCAATAATCAATTTCAAAATGGATGAGCAATGGTTTCTAGCAAAACAACAACTTTTATAGCTTTCTTTCCCATTCTAGACATAGGCAAACTTTTCATTGGTCCTAGTAACCCCTCTCACCCATCTATTGGTCCTGGTACCACTACGTAGCTATCCAATGAGGACCTTGATCTGGGCTCAGCACCTGGTTGCCCCCCTTTCAGTCCTCATTACAATGGACAGTTCTTAGACTTTCGATACTTCTCTCCTCCAAGGTCACTGGCTTGCTGGAATATGAGTGAGAGCGGGGCACTGTAACCTTGCTTTCTGCAGAGTTAATTAATTCCATAGAAGCTGTGCTCTCTTATCAGTACCAATTAAACTTGTTTTTCTATATTTTCTAAGTTTCGATTCTGCTTAGCTATACTAAATTGTGTTCAGTTAAGTTTCAATTCTACGGTGTCATCATTCAGTGGGGTTTTCATTCCTCTGGGCCTAACTACAGGCTTCATTTACAAATCAAGCTGCTTAGGCCTGTCTGTTTAATTCAATTAGCATGGATCATAGGCCTTCGCCTACCACACTGAAACCATCCTTTGAGCCATTAGCAACCACACATCTCTGCTACTTATCATGGAAAGTGTTCATCCTCATCACCCTGACCTCCGCCAGGTGCGTCAGTGAGTTACAAGCCTTGGTGGTGCACGCACCCTATATGCACTTTCACCACGACAAAGTAGTCCTATGGACATACCCCCACTTCCTCCCAAAAGTGGTTTCCCCTTTCCACATTAATCAATCTGTCATCCTCCCAGTCTTCTTTCCAAGGCCACATGCTTCACTTGCAGAAGCAACTCTGCATACCCTCAACTGCAAGAGGGAGGAGTAGCCTAGTGGTTGGGGCAAGGTACTTCAGGCCGGAAGGTTGGGGGTTCAAATCCCACTAGAGGACAGCAACCTTGGGCCGGAAGGACTGGGTTTCTAGTCCCACAGATGCTCCTTGTGGTCTTGGGCAAGGCACTTAACCCTCCATTGCCCATGTTCCCTGTAAGTATTGGTGTATGTTTCTCATATCCCCGCGTGTTAAATGTATCCCCCAATTTGTTGTGACCGCTTTGATTGAAGGATAAGGCGGTATACAAAACTGTCTAAATAAATAAAATAAAATAAATAAACCTCCAGAGAACCCAAAATCTCAGGAAACCTCACAGCTGTTTGTGTCTTTTGACCCAGCACATTTGAGTCTCCCAGTGACTAAATGCTCCCTATCCCGCTGGATAGTGGACTGCATATATTTCTCTTATGACAAAGCAGGACTTTCCCTCGAGGGACATGTCACTGCTCACAATGTCCGAGCTATGTCGGCCTCTGTAGTCAACTTACATACCGTACTCATTGCTGAGATTTGCTGAGCTGCTACATGATACTCAATCCATACCTTTGTGGCCCACTACTGTTTGGACAAGGACTCCAACTGGGATGCGGCCTTTGGCCAGGCGGTCCTTCAGCATCTCAAGGTCAACGACCTTATCCAACATTAACTGTGTCCTCTGCGATCCGGGAGCTAAGGAGTCCCATATGTGAAGACTACATTCCTGCTTGTTCCTGGAGATAGCGTAGTTACTCATCTGTAACAGGTAATTTCTGGAAACAACAGGAATTTAGTCTGCACAACCTGCCCGCCTCCCTTCTCTCTTCTATACCCTCCTTTTTCTTCAGCTATATACTCAGCTGAGGAGAGTAGGTTGGAAGAGCGGGACGGCACCAGTGCAGGTGTGGTGGATTGCTCCCAAAAGCTTTCCTATTGGTAGCTGGTGAGCTTTCCGCACGGGCTCCGTCGGTACCCGATGTCACCCTTACGTGAAGACTAAATTCCTGCTGTTCCTGGAGATCACCTGTTACAGGTGAGTAACTATGCTTTATCTGCAGTTGTGATAAAGCCAATTTCGGAAGCCATCACGCTGGAATTTTTCTTGTGATGGCTGTCAAACATCGGCATTGCTACTCCTTTCCCCGATCCCCCCCCCCCCCCACTGACTATAACAGATGAAATGCAGATATCGCAGAAAAGTGCCTGTGAATATCTGTATTTCGACCATGTTAACTGCTACTACCAGGCAATATTTTCACATTAGCCCTATGGTAGCATCTAATGCGGTTTAGTAAACATGCTCCTAAGTGGTCTTTGTGGGTTCAGAAAAATCTGTGTTTATTGGTGTTTTCTTGCTGCAAGTGCTATTGCTTAGGAATCAAATATGTAAATTTATGTCACTTAAGAGTTGACAGTGCAAAAAAGGCACAAAAACTGAGTGGAGGATAACAGATGTCAGCAGAATACTAGGGGAAGTAGGGTTTTTCTGATGTTGATTCAAGAAACACCTGTTTTAATTTTTTTGAATCAGGGGTGTTTTATTAGTGTTTTTTGGTTAAAACAAAAAATTAGAAGCCCTAACGATAAATTTCACTGTCTGTTAGAAAAGGCTGGGAAGCACGGGAAAGCATAGATGCTTACCAGTAACAGAGGTTCTCCCTGGATAGCCAGGGTATGCAGCCACACTCCAAGGGTGTCGTCTCTGATGGCACCTGGTATCCTGCTCTCCCCTTCAAGTCTTCTCTGAGCATGCGTACCTCCCACCTCCTCAGTCCATACTCAACTAAACTAAATTGGCGGTGAGCATTAATGAGTTGTTGAATTCGCTCCAGCTGAGAAGAATTGATTGCTGGAAGGTTCAAGGAGTGACTTGATGGCTGGTTTCATGTTCATGAGCCCCTTCATAAATCTGGACACCAAGGGGTGAGTTGAGATGGGCTTCCCATCGATAGGGCTATGGCAGGCTGCAATTGTAGAGGTGGTAGTGGACCAAATTGGTCTAGAGACCTAAGCTGGATAAATGCAGAATGTATCAGAGAACAATGCTGAGGGGGCAGGAGACAGGATCATGGGGATGTTCTAGCAGCTCCACTGACTGATCAATTTCTAACCCAAGCAGTAACTTAAGGGTCCATCCCTAGGGTGCTCAGTTTATTTATAAGTCGCCTGTGTGAAACGGTGTCAAAGGTTTTAATGAAATCTAAATACACCATATCTAGGGCTTTCCCTCAGTCCAACTCCCTGGTCACCCAGTCAAAGAAATCAATCAGATTTGGCTGACAAGACCTGCCTCTGGTGAATCCATGCTGCCTCAGATCTGGTAATCTGTTGGACTCCAGTCCTCTGGCACCACTCCAGACTCCAAAGAGGCATATGTGGTCCCTTTACACAAAAGTGGAAGTAAGGATGTGGTTGAAAACTACAGGCCAGTTAGTCTAACCTCTGTGGTGAGTAAATTATTGGAAATGCTGCTGAAAGAGAAAATAGTGAGGTTTCTGGAGTCCAACAGATTACCAGATCTGAGGCAGCATGGATTCACTAGAGGTATGGATAGATGCATAGGCCTTGGCGATGGAGATGAGCTTCTACTACTGCTAGGCACTTTGTAAAAACTTGTGGTGCTGAGGATAGGCTGAAGAGTAGCACGTTGTATCAGTAATGCTGGTATTTCAAGATGAAGCGCAGATACTTCCAGTATTGGGGGTGGATGGGAATGTGGATATAGGCATCCTTCAGATCCAGGGAGATGAGCCAATTGTTGCGACGTAATAGCAGAAGGATTGTGCTTAGGGAGTTCTTCTTGAATTTCTCCTGCTTTAAATAGCAGTCAAGATCCCAGAGATCCAGTATCAGGCAGAGTCCACATGATCTCTTTGGAAAGAGGAAGAATCTTGAGTAGAAACCTCGTCCCTATTCGTTGTGAGGCACAGGATCGATGGCTTTACTGATCAGGAAGTCTATTATCTCTTGCGTTAAGATAGGAATGTGTTGAGGTAGCTGCTTGTTGAAGATATGTGTATGGTTGGGAGGGAGATGTAAGAGGTTCAGCTTGTAGCTCTCCTTTATGATATTTAAAACTCAGAAGTCCAGAGTCTCTGATTGCCAAGCCTCCCTTAATTGATGGATTCTGCCACCTACAGGCAGGCAGTCAAAAACTGTGAGTTTGTGTGGGGCCAGAAGCTGGGGCTGAGGGCTGTTATTTCTACGCTAATGGTAGAGATCTTTAGTGGTAGGATGGAGCAGCCATACATTACGCTGTAGGTCTGGCATAAGGTTGATACCTATGGCGTGGATAGAATTGTTGGAAGTATTGATAATGGTATGCCCTTCTGAACTGAGAAAACTGAGGTTGCCTAGGCTGGGAGTTTGAGTCTGCCTGCTGAGCTGATAGCTTTCTGGCCATGGAGGAATGGCTTTTCACCTCCGATACGGCCTCCTGCATCTTTGAGTCAAATAAAATATCTCCAAGACAAGGTGCATTCATAAGGCAGTCGTATAGGTCTTCTTGAAGGCTGGACATGTGTAGCCAGGCAGTTCATCTCACTGTAATGGCCATAGCTGCAGAACTGGAGTCAGAGTTGTAAACATCAAATGATATGATATAAAGATTCATGGAAGTCTGCGCATAGCTGAACTTGGCTCTCAGGTGACAGTGGGTGGAGTTCCCCCAGCTGTAGAAGAAAATCATCATGATAATGAAGACTCTGAAACTCATGCACAAGGATTCTCAAGGCTAAGAGGTTACTTTGCTATTACCTTTTGCCAATAGCATCCAGTGTCCTTTACCTGGCAGTAGTATGGACTTGGCTTTTAGTGTGCTTAGATTATTTTAAATGTCGTCTCAGAGACTACCAACTGATGTGGCTGCTGCCGGTGACTAAAACTTGGTGCTAGAAGGACCTTGTATTTGAGGTTGAGTCACCGAGATATAGGATGAATTGAAGATGGGGTTTTCCAGATGGAGATCTGGAGGAGAGAGTTGCTAAATAGATCAGTCAGGGCCTAGTAGCAGCAGTTTAAGTTTAAATTTAAAACACAGAAGAGAGCTTTCTGGTTATATTTCATACCCAGCAGAGAGCTTGTAGTTTAAATTTAATAGTCACTCAGGGCCTAGCATCAGCAAAGTACTTTTAGTTTAAATTTAAAACACAGAAGAGAGCTTTCTGGTTAAATTTAGAACCCAGCAGAGAGCTTGTAGTTTAAATTTCATAATAAGTTAGAGCCTAGCAGCAGCAAAGAGCTATAATTTAAATCAAATCAGAATATAGCTTACCTCAGCAGCACAAGACAGGGTACTGTGTGGCAACACTCTTTTAATAAGTGTTATTTCCCTCCCTACCTCCCCAACACCCACCCACCCCTAGGATAATCATAGCTTTATAGGTACTTACACATCTTATAAGACAGGAGGTGCTCTCAGGTGAAGCTCGTTACCCAAATCAGTCATATAATAAGGACCTGAGATTAATTAAACTTCAGGTGAACAAGGTATATTAAACAAATTAGGTACAGTTTTATTAGTATAAATATCCATAGCAACCCTTAGTAAGTAAAGAACTTAAAGATCTAAACATAAACTTAAACTAAGATGCAGACAGCAGTCCAGCAGTGAGATGGGGGTTTTCCATTCTTTTGCATTGAGTATCACATGTATGATTTTCTCCAAGTTGGTGAGAGGTCTTACATGTGCACTAGGTGCAAGGAGCTCTTTGCTCTCAGGAAACAAGTCCGTTCTCTAGAGGCTAGAGTAGCAGACTTGGAAAACATAAGAAAGACAGAGAGGTACATAGACGAGACTTACAGTGATATAGTCCTGAAGTCCCACCTCAAGTCTGGCAGCATCCCTGTTGCCATGGAGGAGAGAGGTCACGTGACAGGAGAGCATCACCCTGGTGTGGCAGGAAGTGATCCTGTAACTAGGAGGGAAGGGTTAGGACAGGCGTTATAGTTGGTGATTTGATCATTAGGCATGTAGATAGCTGGGTGGCTGGTGGACGTGAGGATCGCCTGGTAACATGCCTGCCTAGTGCGAAGGTAGCGGACCTCACGCGCCACCTAGATAAGGTCTTAGATAGTGCTGGGGAAGAGTCTGCTGTCTTGGTACATGTCGGTACCAATGACATAGGAAAATGTGGCAGGGAGGTTCTGGAATCTAAATTTAGGCTTTTAGGTAGGAAGTTGAAATCCAGAACTTCCAGGGTAGCGTTCTCTGAAATGCTTCTCGTTCCACGCGCAGGACCCAAAAGGCAGGCACAACTCCAGAGTCTCAATGCGTGGATGAGACAGTGGTGCAGAGATGAGGGGTTTGGATTTGTTAGGAACTGGGGAACATTCTGGGGAAAGGAGGGGCTCTAATGAAGGGATGGGCTTCACCTTAACCGGGATGGAACCAGGCTGCTGGTATTAACCTTTAAAAAGGAGATAGAGCAGCTTTTAAACTAGATAATAGGGGAAAGCCGACAGTCACCCAAGAGCGGATGGTTCAGAAGAATGTATCCTTGAAGGATACTACCAAAAGCAGAGAGGTTCCAAAAAAGAGTAAAGTAGCCCAAATGCCCTTGAGTATGGATCAGACAGAGCTTAACGATCCCAAATTACCCATGTCTACCAATAGCCAAATTAATATGAATAAAATACAGTCTCAAAAATGCTTGTATGCAGATGCTAGAAGTCTAAAAAATAAGATGGGAGAGTTAGAATATATAGCACTAAATGAGAGGTTAGATATGATTGGACTATCAGAGACATGGTGGAAGGAGGACAACCAGTGGGAAACTGTGATATCTGGGTACAAGCTATATCGTAATGATAGAGCTGATCAAATTGATGGAGGGGTTGCGCTCTATTTTAGAGAGGGCATTGAGTCAGAAAGGATTAAAGTTTTGCAGGAAACAAAATTTGCTGTAGAATTTCTATGGATTGAAATTCCATGTAAAAAGGGGAAGGCGATAGCAGTGGGGGTGTACTATTGACCGCCTGGCCAGAATGAACAAATGGATGATGAAATGCTCAAAGAAATCAAGGAAGCTAACAAAAGTTACAGCGCAGTAATAATAATGGGTGATTTTAATTACCCCAGTATTGTCTGGGTCAGTGTCACGGCAGGACATGCTACGGAGATAAAGTTCCTAGATGAAATAAATGACTGCTTCTTGGAGCAGCTGGTTCATGAACCAACCAGAGGAGAAGCCATATTAGACCTAGTCCTTAGTGGAGCACCAGATCTAATGCAAGAGATAAGGGTGTTGGGTCCACTTGGCAATAGTGATCATAGCATGATCGCCTTTGATTTAATTAGTGGAGGAGGGATAGTAAGGAAATCCACAGTACTACCTTTTAACTTTCGAAAGGGAGACTATGATAAAATGAGGAAAATAGTTAAGAAAAATTAAAAGGAGCAGTTGCAAAGGTTAAAGACTTACATCAAGCTTGGGTGTTGTTGAAAAATACTATCTTGGAAGCCCAGGTCAGCTGTATTCCAGGCTTTAAGAAAAGTGGAAGGAAGTCCAAAAAACTGCCAACATGGTTTAAAGGTGAGGTCAGAGAGGCTGTTATTGCCAAAAAAGCATCTTTCAGGAAATGGAAAAAAGAGCCAAACAACGAAACCTGGAAACAGCACAAGCACTGGCAAGTCAAATGCAAGGCATTGATAAGGCAGGCAAAGGGAGAATTTGAGAAGAAGCTTGCTGTGGAAGCAAAAACGCGAAATAAAGACTTTCTCCAGGACCAAGCAGGAAGTCAGTCCTTACATATGGGTGACATCGTCGTCGATGGAGCCCCCATGCGGAGCATTTCCCCAGCTTCCTAAGAAAGCCTTTGGGAATACACCCACGCATACGCGGTCCCCTTCCCGCCCAAAGGTGCCATCTTGCTCAGTCTTTCTTTTTCCATGGAGCCCAACGGACGTGTGTCCGTGTCACCTGGAAAAGTTGGAATTTTTTCTGCGATTTTCGCTCTCTTTTTGTCCTGTTCGACGCCGGTTCCCCTTCCCGCCTGGGTTCAGTATGCCGGTATCGACCCGATCTCTATTTTTTCGGTTTTTTTGCCCTTCATGGCACGCGTTCGCACTCTTTTTCTTTTTCCCTGGAGGGCCGGTCTTTTGACCTTGCGGGGGCCCTTTTTTCCCTGATAGCCTCCAGTGGTTTTAAAAAGTGTGATCGTTGTAAGAAGCTCATGTCTCTTACTGACACACACGACTGCTGCCTGCATTGCCTCGGGCCGGACCATGATCCCAAGGTCTGTGTCCCGTGTGGAAAGATGTCCACTAAGGCACTCAGAAGCCAGCAGCATCAGAAGGAGAGAATTTTTTCTGACTCTGCCTCTGGTCGAGCCCAGACCTCGTCAGAGTCCTCAACGTCTCGGGAGTCGGACCCCGAGCTTCGTCGTGGTTCCTCTGAAAGGGGGTCCCCCAGTTGGGAGCATAAGAGGAAGAGAAAGCTCGTGAGGGCATCATCGGAGGATGCCCCTGGTTCCTCGAGGGCCAGGTCTCGGACTCCTGACCGCCGCCCCAGGCCTTTGGAGCTGGAGAAGCCAACTAAGGTATCCAGTGTAGAGCCAGAGTCCGTCGAGCACGTAAGTCCTGTTGCAGCAGGTGCTGATGGCCAGCCTGACTGGTGCATCTGCCCCGACCACCAGGACGTCAACGTCTAAGTCGACCCTGGAGACCGAGCCGGTTCTCGAAGCCATGAAGGCCCGAGTCCGGACTCGGTCACGGTCTCCCTCGACCTCCCATTTGGGACTGAGGGCGTCGACGCCGATGGCCCTGGCGTCGGGGCGGGTGTTGCCGGAGCCCGCGCGGTCATAGCCCCTCGACTCGTCCTCTGATGAGTCTGCGTGGGAGACGGAGGACGAGGAGTCTCCCGATACCTTTCGGACTCGGTGTGTCCCTACGGACTCACCACAGTCTGAGCCAAAGAGTAGATCCCCACCGGAGGACACCTGGTTCTCGGAGTTTGTCAGGGACATGGCCAAGGCTTTGAATGTTTCTGCGGACCCCGAGGAGGAGCCTCGAGCCAAAGAGCTCGATGCCCTACAGTACGACTCTCTCCTATGGGAGGCCTTTACTGTGCTGGTTCCTCCGATGCTGGAATGGCTCCTCTTCCGAATGTGGGAGGCAACGGACTTGGCGCCGGTTTTGAGCAAGCGGATCGATTCCATGTTTCGAGTCCGAAAGAGTCCTGGGTTCCAGAAGGCGCAGCTGCCGCACCATTCTATGGTTGTGGAATCGGCCATGCATCATCTGAAGAGCCAGAAGATGCACTCCGTGGTGCCCCCCCCCCCCGGCAGGGAGGCCCGAAGCCTAGATGCCATCGGCAGAAAGTGCTTCCAGGGCTCGATGCTTGCTTGCCGTGTCCAGTCCTACCAGCTGTACATGGGCATGTACTTGCGGGACCTAGCTAAGGAGATAGCCGGGTTCTCGGCTGGCCTCTCCGGGGAACCTTTGCAGAGGTTCCAGTCCTTGTCCTCGGGGATCCGGGAATGCTCCAAATTCATCTCCCGGGCAGCCTACGATGGCTTCGAGGCTTCGGCCTGTGTAGCGGTGGCCAGCATCAGTGCTCGACACCAGGCATGGCTACAGTCATCGGACCTCGAGCCATGGGTACAGGAAAAGTTGGTCGATGTCCCATGCTGGGGTGAAAACCTTATCGGCAAGCCCATGGCCGAAAAGGCCGCTGAGCTCGAGACCGAGACTCTGACAAGGACGAGGTTGTCCAGAAAAACTTCTGCCCCTTCTCATAAGAAGAAGGGCTCGGGGAAAAAGACCTTTTACCCGAGGAAGGCATCTGCCTACAAACCTTTCCCTCATTATCAGGTCTCCCCAGCTCCCCAGCAGGGTCAGCAGGCCAAGGGGCAGGGACATGGGCCCCATAGGCAGAAAGCCCCCAAGCCTCCAGCTCCTGCTCCTACTCCTACTCAGCAGGGAGGGGTTTTTTGACTCCCACTGCATAGCCTCTCCACCTCTGCTGGCCCACCTCAGCACGGGAGGTCGGTTGGCCCTGTTTGCCCACCAGTGGCTGCCCATCACAAAAGATGCTTGGGTACTGAGCATAGTCCAGAAGGGCTATCTGCTCCACTTCAATCAAGTACCCCCTTCCTACTTCCCAGGGGAGCCCCCAAGGCCTACTCTGCATCGGGAACTCCTTCTCCAGGAACTGCAAGGTCTTCTTCAAGACAGGGTGGTGGAGCCTGTACCTCCCCACCTGCTGGGGCAGGGCTTCTACTCCAGGTACTTTCTTGTGCCAAAGAGAACTGGAGGTCTCCGGCCCAATCTGGACTTCAGAAATCTCAACAAGTTCTTGGAAAAGGAAAAGTTCAAGATACTTACTCTTGGAACACTACTGCCCTACCTCCAGCAGGGAGATTGGCTATGCTCCTTAGATCTGAAGGATGCGTACACTCACATCCTCATTCATCCAGACCACAGAAAATACCTAAGGTTCGTGGTGGGAGGAAACCACTTTCAGTACAGGGTAGTGCCCTTTGGCCTAACGTCCACCCCAAGGGTCTTCACAAAGTGCCTGGCGGTGGTGGCGGCCTACTTGAGAAACCAGGGTATTTTTGTCTTCCCCTACCTGGATGACTGGCTCATCAGGAGTCAGACTCTCCAGGAGGCCAGGCATGCCACCCTCCGTACTTTCTCTCTCCTTCAGCAACTAGGTTTTGTCATAAACTTTGCAAAGTCCACTTTGCTCCCCCCTCCCAGAACCTAGAGTTCATAGGAGCATGGTTAGACTCCCTGCAAGCAAAGGCTTACTTGCCAGCAGGCAGAGTGGGAAGGCTGATGGACTTGGCCAGCCAGTTCCTAAACAATCCTCTGGTTTCCGCCAGACTCTGTCTGAGGCTCCTGGGCCACATAAGAACATAAGAAATGCCATACTGGGTCAGACCGAGGTCCATCAAGCCCAGTATCCTGTTTCCAACAGTGGCCAATCTAGGTCATACGTACCTAGCAGTTTCCCCAAAAGACACAGGTTCTGCAGTGCTTGTACTAGGTCAAGCATTGATATCCTGGGTCCCTTTTTAATAGTGGTTTATGGACCTTTCCTCCAGGAACTTGTCCAAACCTTTTTAAAACCCAGCTATACTAACAGCCCTTACTACATCCTCCGGTAACAGATTCCAGAGTTTGATTACATGTTGAGTGAAGAAATATTTTCTCTTATTTGTCTTAAATAGTTTACCCTGTAGCTTCATTACATATCCCCTAGTCCTTCTATATTCTGATAGCGTAAACAATTGATCCACGTTTATCCGTTCCACTCCATTCATTAATTTATAGACCTCTATCATATCTCCCCTCAGCCGTCTCTTTTCCAGGTTAAAGAGCCCTAACCTTTTTAGCCTCTCTTCATAGGAGTAGCCTTCCATCCCCTTCACCAATTTGGTGGCTCTTCTCTGTACTTTTTCTAATAACTCTATGTCCTTTTTAAGATACGGTGACCAGAATTGCACACAATATTCAAGGTGCGGTCGTACCATGGAGCGATACAGAGGCATTATAATATCCTTTGTTTTATTCTCCATCCCTTTCCTTATGATACCTAGCATTCTATTTGCTTTCTTGGCCGCCGCTGCACACTGGGCGGAGGGTTTTAACATGTTATCCACGATGACTCCTAAATCTTTTTCCTGGGTGGTGGTTTCTAATGTGGAGCCTTGCATCGTGTAACTATAGTGTGGGTTGTTCTTTCCTAGGTGCATAACTTTGCACTTGTCCACATTAAATTTCATCTGCCATTTGGATGCCCAGTCTTCCAATTTATCCAGATCCTCCTGCAGTTTTCCACAATCCTCTTGGGTTTTAACAACTTTAAACAGTTTTGTGTCATCTGCAAATTTGATAACCTCACTAGTTATTCCTTTTCCAGGTCATTTATGAATATGTCAAAAAGTAGGGGACCCAGTACAGATCCCTGGGGTACTCCACTATTCACCTTTTTCCATTGGGAATATTGGCCATTTAGCCCTACCCTCTGCTTTCTATCTTTTAACCAGTTCCCGATCCACAATAGTACACTGCCTCCTATCCCATGACTTTTTAGCTTTGCCAAAAGTCTCTGATGGGGGACCTTGTCAAAAGCTTTCTGAAAGTCCAGATACACTATATCAACCGACTCACCTTTGTCTACCTGTTTATGCACACCTTCAAAAAAACAGATCAGATTAGTAAGACAAGATCTTCCTTGTCTAAAGCCATGTTGGCTGTCTCCCATTAGGCCATGGCTATCTACATGTTGTGTAATTTTGTTCTTTATGATGGTTTCTACCATTTTCCCTGGTACTGACGTCAGGCTCACCGGTCTGTAATTTCCCGGGTCACCCCTGGAACCCTTTTTAAAAATTGGTGTTACGTTGGCGACCCTCCAATCTTCAGGTATTACAGATGATTTTAATGAAAGTTCACAGATTACCAATAGCAGGTCTGCAATCTCATATTTCAGTTCTTTCAACACTCTGGGATGTATACCATCCGGTCCAGGTGATTTGTTACTATTCAGTTTATCAAATAGTTATTTTTATTTATTTATTTATTTATTTGCATCTCTTATATACCGCGCTATTACAATCAGTGCGGTTTACAGTGGAACAGAACATAAAACAATGTAGCAGTTACATTGGGTTTACAATAAAACATGGGATACAAACTTGGAAAAACAGGGGAAAAACTATGTACAGTGTTATAGAAGTGGAGGATTAAAGATCAAGTGAGGGCATGGTTAAGGGTTGTAATGTAAAGAGTGGATATGTAACAGGAGGGGTATCAGGCTAACGGTTTTTGTATTTGGGTTGTAATATATCTTCCCGGTGTAGCGATATTTCTCTCAATTCCTCTGCAGTATCACCTTTAAATACCACTTCAGTCTTGGGTAACATCCCTACATCTTCCTCAGTAAAGACCGAAGCAAAGAATTCATTCAGTCTCTCTGCTATAGCCTTGTCCCCTCTTACTGCCCCTTTTACCCCTCTATCATCTAATGGTCCAATTGACTCTCTCACAGGCCTTTTGCTACGAATGTACTTGAAAAAGTCTTTATTTCGTGTTTTTGCTTCCGTAGCAAGTTTCTTCTCAAATTCCCGCTTTGCCTGCCTTATCAATGCTTTGCATTTAACTTGCCAGTGCTTGTGTTGTTTCCAGTTTTCATCATTTTGCTCTTTTTTCCATGTCCTGAAGGTTGCTCTTTTGGCAGCAACAGCCTCTCTGACCTCACCTTTAAACCATGCTGGCAGTTTTTTGGACTTTCTTCCACTTTTCTTAATGCGTGGAATACAGCTGGTCTGGGCTTCGAGGATAGTATTTTTAAATAACACCCAAGCTTGCTGTAAGTCTTTAACCTTTGGAACCGCTCCTTTTAGTTTTTTCCGAACTATATTCCTCATTCTATCATAGTCTCCCTTTTGAAAGTTAAAAGGTAGTACTGTGGATTCCTTTACTATCTGTCCTCCACTGATTAAATCAAACATGATCATACTATGATCACTATTGCCAAGTGGTCCCAACACCCTTATTTCTTGCACCAGATCTGGCGTTCCACTAAGGACTAGATCCAGTATGGCTTCCCCTCTGGTCGGTTCATGAATCAGCTGCTCCAAGAAGCAGTCATTTATTTCATCTAGAAACTTTATCTCTTTAGCTTGTCCTGCTGTGAGACTGTCCCAGTCGATACCGGGGTAATTGAAATCACCCATTATTACTACTCTGTTGTGGCTTTTGTTAGCTTCCTTGATTTCTTTGAGCATTTCATCATCCATTTGTTCATTCTGGCCAGGCGGTCGATAGTATACTCCCACTGCCATCACCTTCCCTTTCATAAATGGAATTTCAATCCATAGAGATTCTACAGCAAATTGTGTTCCCTGCAAAACTTTAATCCTTTCTGACTCAATGCCCTCTTTAACATAGAGCGCAACCCCTCCACCAATTTGTTCAGCTCTATCATTACGATATAGTTTGTATCCAGGTATCACAGTGTCCCACTGGTTATCCTCCTTCCACCATGTCTCTGAGAGTGCAATCATATCTAACCTCTCATTTAGTGCTATATATTCTAATTCTCCCATCTTATTGTTTAGACTTCTAGCATTGGCATACAAGCATTTTAGTGACTGTATTTTATTAATTTTATTAATATTAATCTGGCTATTGGTAGGCATGGGTAATTGGGAATCTTTATGCTCTGTCTGCTCCTTACTCAAGGGCATTTGGGCTACTATACTCCCTTTTGGAACCTCACTGTTTTTGGTAGTATCCTTCAAGGATACCTTTGTCCGAACCATGCGCTCCTGGGTGACTGTCGGCTTTCCCCTATTTTTTAGTTTAAAAGCTTCTCTGTCTCTTTTTTAAAGGTTAATGCCAGCAGTCTGGTCCCATCCTGATTAAGGTGAAGCCCATCCCTTCGGAAGAGCCCCCCCTTTCCCCAGAATGTTCCCCAGTTCCTAACAAATCCAAAACCCTCATCCTTGCACCATTGTCTCATCCACGCATTGAGACTCCGGAGCTCTGCCTGTCTTTTGGGTCCTGCACGTGGAACAGGAAGCATTTCGGAGAATGCTATCCTGGAAGTTCTGGATTTCAACTTCCTACCTAAAAGCTTAAATTTAGCCTCCAGAACTTCCCTACCACATTTTCCTATGTCATTGGTACCAACATGTACCAAGACAGCAGACTCCCCCCCAGCACTATCTATGATCCTATCTAGGCGGTGTGTGAGATCTGCTACCTTCGCACCAGGCAGGCATGTTACCAGGCGATCCTCACGTCCACCAGTGGCATTGACAGTACATGTGACTCCCAATGCTTGGCTGAATATGAGGCCTACACAGTGGTGTCTCAGGATTCAGTGGAGGCAGGCTACAGGAAGCCTAAGAGACAAAGTAAGGGTGTCCAAACCCTTCCTGAACTCCCTGCAGTGGTGGCTACACCCCCCCCCCCCCCCCAGTCTTCTACAGGGAATTCCTTTTCAGGTACCTGTTTCCACTGTGGTACTCACAACCGATGCCTCCTTGCAGGGCTGGGGTGCACATTGTCTGGACAAGTGCACACAGGGCCTGTGGTCTCCATGGGAGGCCACGCAACAAATCAATCTCCTGGAACTCAGGGCGATACGCTTAGCCCTCAAGGCCTTCTCTCACACCCTGGCCCACCAATCCGTCTTGGTGCAGACAGACAACCAGGTGGCGATGTTCTGTGTGAACAAACAAGGGGGCACAGGGTCCAGACTCCTCTGTCAGGAGGCACAGGCCCTCTGCTCTTGTGCACTTCGACACAATATGCTGCTCAGGGCAGTCTATCTTCCTGGCCACGAAAATTTCCTGGCAGACAGATTGAGCAGGGTTCTACAGCCTCACGAATGGCAACTGCACCCTTTGGTGGTTCAGAACATTTTCCTGAAATGGGGACTTCCATCCATAGACCTCTTTGCCAGTCCCCTGAACCGGCAGCTGCCTCAGTTCTGCTCCAGACAAATACAAATGGTCTCTTCTCAGAGTATATACTAATCAGTAAAAGTCCATACAAATTAACTCTGAATGATTCTGCAGTGCAAACATCCAATTTCTGAACCACAAGTCTCAGACAAACACTGGCATTTTTTACGGGTATATTATCTTCTCCAGTAACATGCCTGTTAGCATCAATGACTTATAGGTTCTTATATTCCTTTTCCCCATTTTTTCTTTTATTTTTCTTATCTTTTACAAACAGAAAGATTTTTCACTTAGCTTCATACTGCTTCATGCTCCAGTCCCAATGCCAAATCAAGGCGCCCTCGCGTTTCTCCCTACGGGTTCCTCAGGGGACCTCTCTGTTTGTTCATCTGTCCATAAAAAATATATACAAATTAACTTCTGCTGCACTACTAGTAAAATGCTATTGGCATATAAACTTAGCTCCTATTTTAATTACCTGTTGATACGCTGTCGCCCATTCACCAACTCAGAAACCTCCGGTTATTCTTGAAATCATCTGAGAACACCGCGCATGCGGCTTGCCCGCATCTGCGTCAGATTTTAAACCCCAGACTACCCTTATCTGATTGGCTCCAAGCTAATCATTCACTACTCCATTTCCAACACGTTTCTTCAAATGCACGCAGTCCAGTCGATGGTTGAATTTAAACCCTCTGGTTGAATAGTGCTCAATTTATAAGTTTGTGCACTATTCAACCAGAGGGTAATGGCTGCATCAGTAGCTCATCTCCGTTCTGTACCGTTGGCAGACATCTGTAGGGCTGCAACTTGGTCCTCAAGCCAGACTTTTGCAGCCCATTACTGCCTGGAGAGGGAGTCCTGTAGGGACAGTGCTTTTGGTCAGGCAGTACTCCGGAATCTCTTTGAGGTTTAGGGAACTCCTGACCTCCAGCCCTCTTGTTGGGCTACTGGTGGGATCTCTTCTCAGTAAAATTCTTTCCCTGATGCTGAGGCTTTACAGAGGGAGCTCTATTTTTCAGCCTGGATTTCTGGTAGCCCAGAGCTAGGGAGTTACCCATATGTGAGGACTGACTTCCTGCTTGTTCCTGGAGAAAGAGTAGTTACTCACCTGTAACAGGTATTCTCCAGGAGCAGCAGGAATCAGTCCTCACAGCCCTCCCTCCTCCCCTGGGAGTTGCAGTTGTACATAGTTCATTTTGTTTTTGTGCTGTCTTTTAGCTATGTCATCTGACTGAGCAAGATGGCATCTTTGGGCAGGAAGGGGACCGCGCATGCGTGGGTGTGTTGCCAAAGGCTTTCTTTGAAAGCTGGGGAAATGCTCCCCATGGGGGCTCCATCGACGTCGATGTCACCCATATGTGAGGACTGATTCCTGCTGCTCCTGGAGAACACCTGTTACAGGTGAGTAACTACTCTTTTTCAAGTACATAAGAACATAAGAACATAAGATATGCCATACTGGGTCAGACCAAGGTCCATCAAGCCCAGTATTCTGTTTCCAACAGTGGCCAATCTAGGTCACATGTACCTAGCAGTTTCCCCAAGAGACACAAGTTCCACAATGCTTGTACTGGGTCAAGCATTGATATCTTCGGTCACTTCTTAATAACGGTTTATGGATCTTTCCTCCAGGAACTTGTCCAAACCTTTTTTAAACCCAGCTACACTAACAGCTTTTACTACATCCTCCGGTAACAAATTCCAGAGTTTGATTACACGTTGAGTGAAAAAATATTTTCTTTTATTAGTCTTAAATAGTTTACCCTGTAGCTTAATTGCATGTCCCCTAGTCTTTCTATATTCTGATAAGGTAAACAATCGATCTACGTTTACCCGTTCCACTCCGTTCATTAATTTATAGACTTCTATCATATCTCCCCTCAGCCGTCTCTTTTCCAGGTTAAAGAGCCCTAACTTTTTTAGCCTTTCTTCATAGGAGTATCTTTCCATCCCCTTTACCATTTTGGTGGCTCTTCTCTGTACCTTTTCTAAAATCGCTATATCTTTTTTAAGATACGGCGACCAGAATTGCACACAATATTCAAGGTGTGGTCTCACCATGGAACGATATAGAGGCATTATAATATCTTTTGTTTTATTTTCCATTCCTTTCCTTATCAGACCTAGCATTCTATTTGCTCTCTTGGCCGCCGCTGCACACTGGGCCGAGGGTTTTAACATGGTATCCACAATGACGCCTAAATCTTTTTCCTGGGTGGTGGTTCCTAATGTGGAACCTTGCATCGTGTAACCATAGTTTGGGTTGTTCTTCCCTAGGTGCATAACCTTGCACTTGTCCACATTAAATTTCATCTGCCATTTTGATGCCCAGTCTTCCAATTTATCAAGATCCTCTTGCAATTTTTCACAATCCTCTTGGGTTTTAACAACTTTAAATAGTTTTGTGTCATCTGCAAATTTGATAACCTCACTCGTTATTCCACTTTCCAGGTCATTTATGAATATGTCAAAAAGCAGCGGACCCAGCACAGATCCCTGGGGTACACCACTATTCACCTTTCTCCATTGGGAAAATTGGCCATTTAGCCCTACCCTCTGCTTTCTATCTTTTAACCAGTTCCTGATCCACAATAGTACACTGCCTCCTATCCCATGACTCTTTAGTTTTGCCAAAAGTCTCTGATGAGGGACCTTGTCAAAGGCTTTCTGAAAGTCCAGATACACAATATCAACCGACTCACCTTTGTCCACCTGTTTATTCACTCCTTCAAAACACATAACAGATTAGTAAGACAAGATCTTCCTTGTCTAAAGCCATGTTGGCTGTCTCCCATTAGGTTCTGACTATCTACATGCTGAGTAATTTTATTCTTTATGATGGTTTCTACCATTTTTCCCGGTTCTGACGTCAGGCTCACCGGTCTGTAGTTTCCCGGATCACCCCTGGAACCCTTTTTAAAAATTGGTGTTACATTGGCGATCCTCCAATCTTCAGGTATTAGAGATGATTTTAATGATAGTTCACAGATTACTGATAGCAGTTCTGCAATCTCATATTTCAGTTCTTTCAACACCCTTGGATGTATACCATCCGGCCCAGGTGATTTGCTACTCTTCAGTTTATCTAATAGTTGTAAGACATCTTCCCGATGTATCGAAATTTCCTTCAATTCTTCCGCACCTTTAAATACCACTTCAGTCATGGGTAACATCCCTACATCTTCCTCAGTAAAGACCGAAGCAAAGAATTCATTCAGTCTCTCCACTATCGCCTTGTCGCCTCTTCATTCGTAGCAAAAAACATATGAGAGAGTCAGTTGGTCCATTAGATGATAGAGGGGTTAAAGGGGCACTAAGAGGCGACAAGGCGATAGTGGAGAGACTGAAACACACTTATAAGTGTGTTTTTGCACTATTTTCACTTCACTGTTTTGCTTGTTTTTGTTGAGTAAACGGGCCCGTCTGACGCTGAGGTGGAAGTTTCCGTCTCCCCTCTCCTGTCGGTCTGGTCCCGACAAAAAAACATACTTAGACAAGCATATTGAATGTTTTGGGAGAATCCTTGTGGTTTTTCCATGACTTTCTATCTTTGATTAGTAATCTGTGAACTATCATTAAAATCATCTCTAATACCTGAAGATTGGAGGATCGCCAAAGTAACACCAATTTTTAAAAAGGGTTCCAGGGGTGATCCGGGAAACTACAGACCGGTGAGCCTGACGTCAGTATCGGGAAAAATGGTAGAAAACATCATAAAGAATAAAATTACTCAGCATGTAGATAATCATGGCCTAATGGGAGACAGCCAACATGGCTTTAGACAAGGAAGAATTTGTCTTACTAATCTGTTATGTTTTTTTGAAGGTGTGAATAAACAGGTGGACAAAGGTGAGTCGGATGATATAGTACATCTGGACATTCAGAAAGCCTTTGACAAGGTCCCTCATCAGAGACTTTTGGCAATACTAAAGAGTCATGGGATAGGAGGCAGTGTACTACTGTGGATCAGGAACTGGTTAAAAGATAGAAAGCAGAGGGTAGGGCTAAATGGCCAATTTTCCCAATGGAGAAAGGTGGATAGTGGTGTACCCCAGGGATCTGTGCTGGGTCCGCTGATTTTTGACATATTCATAAACGACCTGGAAAGTGAAATAATGAGTGAAGTTATCAAATTTGCAGATGACACAAAACTATTTAAAGTTGTTAAAACCCAAGAGGATTGTGGAAAATTGCAAGAGAATCTTGATAAATTGGAAGACTGGGCATCAAAATGGCAGATGAAATTTAATATGGACAAGTGCAAAGCTATGTATCTAAGGAAGAACAACCCAAACTATGGTTACACGATACAAGGTTCCACATTAGGAACCACCACCCAGGAAAAGGATTTAGGCATCATTGTGGATACCATGTTAAAACCCTCGGCCCAGTGTGCAGCGGCGCCAAGAGAGCAAATAGAATGCTAGGTATCATAAGGAAAGGAATGGAAAATAAAACAAAAGATATTATAATGCCTCTGTATCGTTCCATGGTGAGACCGCACCTTGAATATTGTGTGCAATTCTGGTCGCCGTATCTTAAAAAGGATATAGCGATATTAGAAAAGGTTCAGAGAAGAGCCACCAAAATGGTAAAGGGGATGGAAGGATACTCCTTTGAAGAAAGGCTAAAAAGGTTAGGGCTCTTTAACCTGGAAAAGAGATGGCTGAGGGGAGATATGATAGAAGTCTATAAATTAATGAATGGAGTGGAACGGGTAAACGTAGATCAATTGTTTACGTTATCAGAATATAGAAAGACTAGGGGACATGCAATGAAGCTACAGGGTAAACTATTTAAGACTAATAAAAGAAAATATTTTTTCACTCAACGTGTAATCAAACTCTGGAATTTGTTACCGGAGGATGTAGTAAAGGCTGTTAGTTTAAAACAGGTTTGGACAAGTTCCTGGAGGAAAGGTCCATAAATCATTACTAAGAAGGGACCCAGGATATCAATGCTTGACCCAGTACAAGCATTGTGGAACCTGTGTCTTTTGGGGAAACTGCTAGGTACTGTCGGCACGCCTCCCTGGTGGCCAGTGGATGCCAGGGCAGGTGGGACATAAAAATTTTAATATTAAGATAGGAGAGTCTTTTAAGGGCCAAAAGGCACTTGGTCCTTGTAGTTTTTAGCTCCAATCTTTAAAGAAACCATTAAAGCAGAGGGGTGGGAAAAAGAAGGCTTTTATTCCCTTTACACAGTGGTTCCAATTGTTGGGTTACAACTCAAAGTAAATGTCCTTAATACAGGTAAGAAAGAAAACTCAGGTTTAAAGCAAAACTGTTGAACTTCACAGGAATAGCAGTGCTTAGTCAATTAAAGAATGCTCATTTGGCAATTCAAGCAACTCACAAGTCTGGCAAAGACTCTATGCTACCAGACACACAGAGAGTACAATCCATTTCCTGGTCTGATAATTCTCCTGCCAGTTCCACTTGCATTGGCTCATATTCAGATATGTCTGACTCTGTATCCCTAGTTTCTTGGGAAACCCCTCAGGGGTTTTGTATATCTCTTGCAGTACTTGCCAATGTCCTTGGCCTAGCCTAGGGCGTTGGCCACGTGCTGTATTAGGATTAAATGTGTTCTCTCTTCTTAGAGGTTTTATAACAGCTTTACCATAGTCTTTAACATTTATAGCTTTCTTCATAGGCATATATTTATCATACCTTGTATTGCAGCAACAAGCAGGTAAATGGCTTTCTTCAATTGCTTGCCTCTCACAGTCAGCAGCTTGATGAAATCCTTTTCTTTGAAAGTTTGGTTTACCTTGCAGCCTTTGAACCCATGCTCCTGGTAAGCGCCTGCTTCTGCATAAGCCCAGATCCTGGCTTTCCTGTTCAGCGTGGCTTAGCTTCCCCAGCTGATTCTCCTTTGGTTTCTGCTTGCAATTAGTGCAGTGCTTTTGCCTCTTCGGGCAAACAGCTCTCTCTCTAGCTTGAGCTGATCCCTCCTTAGGTCCTTCCTCAGCTCCTGGTGAGTCACCTCTCACTCCTGGTGATCCTCTAGCTCCGGAGGAATCAGGCTTCCACTTCAACCTCTCCTCCTCTTTCCAGTCTTCCACTCTCCTCTTATAAAGCACTCCTGCCTTTGAGGATTGAGAGCTGGTTGTCAGTTCCTCGTGACCAGCTGGGCGTGGCCCTTCAGTCTCTCTGAATGCTCTCCTGCTCCCTCTAGCTGGTTCCTGCGAATATTGCAACTTGTGCACATGTTTTTTCCTCTGAAAAACAGCTTCTTTTTTCTCCTCTGGGCTTTCATCAGCCCTCGCTGCATTACTTATCCCCCTTCTTAAAATATTACGGGCTGGGGAACCTTCTTCCGCACAGCACGTAATCTGCGCTACCGCATCCTTCTGCAGCTGACTTGTTTTTCACTCTAGTCGACTGTTGTATGCTTGTAACATTTTGGGGTTGGTTATGTTTTTTGTAGATGCCAGCAAAGCTAACCGTTCATGCCAAGGCCGGAGTATGTTCACGTGATAAACCTGGTTATGTCCCTTTTTATCTTGGACCAGATAGGAAGCTGGACCGATGGGCTTGATAACCCTGTAAGGTCCCTTCCACTGAGCTTCAAATTTGGGAGTTGAGCCAGATATTAGGACTATCACCTTCTCCCCCACCTTCAGTTGTCTTGGTTTTGTCCGTCAATCATAATATTGTTTTTGTTTTCGTTGGCTCTCTTTCAGTTTCTCTTCAGCCAAACGAGAGGTTCGTTCCAGGCGAGTCCTTAGACTCTTCAAAAATAGGGGTATTCCTACTTCATCACCGATGGGTTCTGTCCATTGTTCTCGCAAGACATCCAGTATGCCTCTTGGTGTTCGTCCATACATAAGTTCATAGGGGGAGGTACCTAGGGAACTCTTGTGTTCTCTCCCTACAAGCGTAGAGAACAAATGGTAGCATGGTGTCCCATTCGGTCATTTCTCCGTCCAAAGCCCGTCTAAGCATCTGCTTTATGCTTTGGTTCAAACGCTCAACCAATCTATTGCATTTGGGGTGGTACGCCACAGTTTTCAGATGGTGAATGCCGAAGGCATCCCACACCTGGGCTAGGTACTTGGACAAAACGTTGCTGCCCCTGTCAGTCAATACCTCCTGCGGGAACCCCACCTCGCAGAATAACTTAATCAATTCAGCAGCAATGGACTTTGCCGAAATATTCCTCAGAGGCACCGCCCACGGGAACCGTGTGGCCTGGTCAATAATCACCAGAATATATTGAAATCCTCTTGGCGTTTTTATAAGAGGTCCCACTATATCCATGGCAAGTCTCCTAACTGGGTCTGAGATTACTGGCATTGGGAGTAGAGGTACTTCTGGCAGGCGCACCGGAGTTACCCGTTGACACAAGGCACAAGACTCGCAGAAGCGAATAGTTTCTCTAAAAACTCCCGGCCAATAGAATCTGGCTAATATCTGATCAAGGGTGCCTTGTGCTCCCTTATGACCCCCTACTGGATGGTCATGTGCCAGACGTAAAACCAGAGAGTTGAAAGTATTCGGGACAACTAATTGCTTCCCCATAATCATTAGCAAGAGCAGGGGGCATTGCCTTATACGCAGCCAGCGGTTCCCCTGTGAGGGACGCAGCTAGGCGAATGGCCCATTGCTCTTTTGGCCAGGCAGCGGAACGTGCGATTCTATCAAAGGAATCTAAAAAGTCGTCTACATCATCAGTAGTGCTTAACTTCCCCACGGATAGGGCATTGCACGTCCATTGTCCTTCCATCGGATTACTTGGTCCAGCCGCCTGTTGCATCTTGGTGTTGGCCGTTTCCAGCATCTCCCTCTGCTGGGCCAACCATGCTTCCATGACTTGCAGGACCGGCTTCTGTTGTGCTTGCAAAGCTTGGAGGGCCTGCGTCTGGTTCAGGCGTGCAAACTCGGCTTACCGATCAAACTGTAGAGCCATCCATGCGCAGAGCTCTTTCTGCTCCATGCTGCACCTATAGAAAAGAAACACAAGAGAGAGAAAAAAAAACAAGTGTGGCTCACAAACACAAATGAGCTCTTTTTTTTTCTTTTCTTTTTTTTTTCAAGCTTCACTATGATATCCAACACGGGCCAGGTGTAATTACATTTTTCTCCGCCTTCAGTGTCAGCAACAGGATCCTCCGGTCCACTGATCCAGGTGTCCCCCTTCTGGATTTTCGCCTTCCGGTCCGGTCTTTTGTTGCTTCACTCCGGGTTTTCCTTCCGATCCGGTTTCTGGCTACTCCATTCAGGGTTTTACCTTCCGATCCGGTTTTCAGCTATGCCACTCCGGGTTTTACTTTTTCAATCCAGTTTTCAGCTACTCCACTCCGGGTTTTACTTTTTGAACCTTGGAGATTATTTTCTGTCTTTTTCCTTTTCCAGTTGTAAGAACCCAATAAAAAAAATCCAAACAACTACGCCATTTATTTCGGCACGCCTCCCTGGTGGCCAGTGGATGCCAGGGCAGGTGGGACATAAAAATTTTAATATTAAGATAGGAGAGTCTTTTAAGGGCCAAAAGGCACTTGGTCCTTGTAGTTTTTAGCTCCAATCTTTAAAGAAACCATTAAAGCAGAGTGGTGGGAAAAAGAAGGCTTTTATTCCCTTTACACAGTGGTTCCAATTGTTGGGTTACAACTCAAAGTAAATGTCCTTAATTCAGGTAAGAAAGAAAACTCAGGTTTAAAGCAAAACTGTTGAACTTCACAGGAATAGCAGTGCTTAGTCAATTAAAGAATGATTGTTTGGCAATTCAAGCAACTCACAAGTCTGGCAAAGACTCTATGCTACCAGACACACAGAGAGTACAATCCATTTCCTGGTCTGATAATTTTCCTGCCAGTTCCACTTGCATTGGCTCATATTCAGATATGTCTGACTCTGTATCCCTAGTTTCTTGGGAAACACCTCCAGGGGTTTTGTATATCTCTTGCAGTACTTGCCAATGTCCTTGGCCTAACCTAGGGCGTCAGCCACGTGCTGTATTAGGATTAAATGTGTTCTCTCTTCTTAGAGGTTTTATAGCAGCTTTACCATAGTCTTTAACATTTATAGCTTTCTTCATATGCATATATTTATCATACCTTGTATTGCAGCAACAAGCAGGTAAATGGCTTTCTTCAATTGCTTGCCTCTCACAGTCAGCAGCTTTATGAAATCCTTTTCTTTGAAAGTTTGGTTTACCTTGCAGCCTTTGAACCCATGCTCCTGGTAAGCGCCTGCTTCTGCATAAGCCCAGATCCTGGCTTTCCTGTTCAGTGTGGCTTAGCTTCCCCAGCTCATTCTCCTTTGGCTTCTGCTTGCAATTAGTGCAGTGCTTTTGCCTCTTCGGGCAAACAGCTCTCTCTCTAGCTTGAGCTGGTCCCTCCTTAGGTGCTTCCTCAGCTCCTGGTGAGTCACCTCTCACTCCTGGTGATCCTCTAGCTTCGGAGGAATCAGGCTTCCACTTCAACCTCTCCTCCTCTTTCCAGTCTTCCACTCTCCTCTTATAAAGCACTCCTGCCTTTGAGGATTGAGAGCTGGTTGTCAGTTCCTCGTGACCAGCTGGGCGTGGCCCTTCAGTCTCTCTGAATGCTCTCCTGCTCCCTCTAGCTGGTTCCTGTGAATATTGCAACTTGTGCACATGTTTTTTCCTCTGAAAAACAGCTTCTTTTTTCTCCTCTGGGCTTTCATCAGCCCTCGCTGCATTACGGTACGTATGACCTAGATTGGCCACTGTTGGAAACAGGATACTGGGCTTGATGGACCTTGGTCTGACCCAGTATGGCATATCTTATGTTCTTATGATCTCCCTTTATGCAGAAATTAACTTGGTTAGAATGGCAGTATAAAAGGTATTTCAGGGAGAAAGACTTAGCAAGCCTGTTGGCCGTGCACAAGGAGATAAATAACCTTAACATTGAGCAGACGGCGATAGCAATGCAGATGACTAAGAGACATTTTTATGAACATACTAATAAAACAGGGAGGCTTCTGCAATGACAACGCAATAAGATCAGGATTAAGAGACAGATCCAAAACATTAAGGATGAGAGCGGAATAGAATTTGTGATCTCAAAACTGATGGCAAATCAGTTTGCTGACTCTTATTGGCAGCTGAATGGGGCTCTAACTCGGGTTCCCCCAGAGCAGTTAAATAATTGGCTTGAGGGATGTTATTTGCCTCAGCTAGATGAATCCTAGAGGGCCTTTCTAGAAGGGGAAGTAACTAGGGCTATTACGGAATTAAAAAGCAATAAGGCAGCAGGGAATGATGTCTTTAATTTAATTTAATTTAATTAACAAGCTTTTATATACTGCACCTTCCAATGATCAGTTGCGGTTTACATTGAACAACAGTAAACAAGGCAATGCTGTTTTTACATATAACAATGTGAAGCTACAAAAAATTCAGATCAAACTTACAATTAACAGTTGTAACTATGTACAAAGAACAGGATTATAAACTATGTACAAGGTATGTATGATTCAAAAACATCGGTATGGGGTTTTGGTACTTATTCCAGTTCAGAGATGGATAAGGTTAGCTGGTGGAACTATCGTTTTTCTTGTTGAAAAGGTGAATTCGTCAAAGAACCGTAGTATGTTGAGAATAAATATGTTTTGAGTTTTTTCCTGAACTCCATGATTTGAGGTAAGGATCTGAGTTCCGATGGAATGTTGTTCCAAATTATAGGGGCAGCATGGGAGAATGCTTTCATGTTTGTTGATTTTTTAGCCTTTCTAAATTCCTTTGGTGTTTTTAGTTTGTTTATTTGGTCTCTCCTTTGAAGATTATGATTGGGTTCTTTATTGATAAGGATGTTTAATGTAGGGGGTGCTGTATTATTTAGGACTTTGTATGTGGTTAGGAGAGTCTTGCTAGTGTAACTGTATAAGGGCCTGACATTTTGCTTCACACCATCATTACTTAGGGCTTTTAATGCAATAGAAGACTCCTCGACTTTCCCTAAATCCTTCTAGGATGCCACCATCACAATTATTCACAAGGAAGGGATGCAACTTTTTGTGCTAATTACTGTCCCATTTCCCTCTTAAATGCAATGTGTGACTTTGAGTCAATGCTGTCTCCTAGTGACTCAGCAGCTCCTTGGTTTTCTTGGCAGTGTGACTGGAAGTAGATTGCCAGGCCTTTCTTCTGAAGCAATGGAGCATTAAGTGACTTGCCCAAGGCCACAAACATAGGTAGTGAGAATCAAACCCTGGTCATTTGGTTACCAAGCTAGTACTCTAACCACTAGGCTATTCCTCCCTCTTCCTTCATTCATACTGATCAGACGGGTTTTATTGGAAACAGATTTTGGGAGGATAACGCACGTAGGCTTTGAAAATTATTCATGGAATCCATGAGAGAGAGGGCCATTTTGCTGCATTGTTACTGGATGCGGAGAAAGCCTTTGATAAAATAGAGTTGCCCTACTTCTTTAATGCGCTCCGAGCTTTTGGATTTGGCACAAAGTTCTGTCAGTGTATTGAATCTATTTATAAGAATCTTATGGCTTCAGTGCTAGTGAAAGGTCATTTGTGTCTTCCTATTTGTTTAGAGAGGGGGACTAGGCAGGGGTGCCCCATGTTCCCATTGTTATTTGCTTTAGCATTAGAACCCTTTTCATAAAATGAGAGAGCGGCTAGGAGAGGAGGGCATCACTGTAGGGAATGAAATGCATATGATTTCCTTATATGCAGATGATTCTCTTTCATACTGGAGAGATCCCATACAATCTGTGCCTCGCCTTATGCAGCGTATTCGTGAGTAACATAACATAACATAACATAGTAATATAGTATATGACGAAAGATAAAGACAAGTATGGTCCATCTAGTCTGCCCAGCAAGGTGGCAAGAGTAGGTGCACCTGTCGCTCCGTGTAGATCACCCCTCCCCATGCCTTTGTTTAGGGGTATACCCACCGCTCCGTGTAGGTCAAACCTATTTACTGAGATATAAGAGATAGTTATGTTTGTTTTTGATTTCATTCTGTTGCTATAAAGGGATCCACTGTGTCTGTCCCATGCCATTTTGAATTCCGTCACTGTATTTGACCCCACCACTTCCATCGGGAGGGCATTCCAAGCATTCACCACCCTTTCAGTGAAAAAGTATTTCCTGACATTGCCTTTCAGTTTATCCCCTTGCAGCTTCATGTTATGTCCTCTAGTTTTACAGCTTCCCCATCTTTGGAAGAGGTTTGTTTGTTCATTAATATTCTTTGTATTTAAAAGTCTGAATCATGTCTCCCCTGTCCCTCCTCTCCTCCAGAGTGTACATATTTAGGTCAACTCTCTTTTCGTAAGTCCTCAGATGCAGGCTCCAAATCATTTTGGTCGCCTTTCTCTGAATTGTTTCCAGCCTTTTTTATGTCCTTTGCGAGATATGGTCTCTAAAACTGAACACAATATTCCAAGTGAGGCCTTACCAGCAACTTGTACAGTGGCATTAGTACCTTTTCCTTTCTTCTGGTAATTCCTCTCTGTATGCAACCCAGCATCCTTCTGGCTTTTGCCACTGGCTTGTCACACTGTTTCGCCACCTTGAGATCCTCAGAAACATTCACTTCAAGGTCCTTCTCTTGGTCCGTGCATACCAATTTCCCACCTCCTATCGCATACAGGAGGATTTCTGCTTCCCAAGTGCATGACACTGCACTTCTTCACATTAAATGTTAACTACCAAGTATTAGAGCATTCTTCCAGCTTTTATAGATCTTTCCTCATGTAATCCACTCCCTCAGGGGAATCTACTCTGTTGCAAATTTTTGTGTCATCTGCAAAAAGACAGACTTTTCCATTCAGTCCTTCAGCAATATCACTCACAAATACATTGAACAGTACTGTTCCCAGGATCGAACCCTGGAGCACACCGGAAATCACTTTCCTTTCATCCGAGTAAGTTACGTTTACCGTCACCTTCTGTTGTCTGTCCATCAACCAGTTTCTGATCCAGTTCACAACCTTGGGACGCATCCCCAAGCTGTTGAGTTTATTGATAAACCTCCTATGAGGAACAGTATCAAAGGCTTTGCTGAAATCTAGGTAAATCACATCCCTTGCATGCCCTTGATCTAGTTTTCTAGTCACCCAGTCAAAGTGCTCAATTAGATTTGTTTGGCAAGATTGTCCTTTGGTAAAACCATGTTGCCTCGGATCATGCAACCTGTTGGTTTCAAGGAAGTCCACTATTCGTTCTTTCAGAAGTGCCTCCATTTCTTTTCCCGCCACCGAGGTAAGGCTTACTGGCCTCCAGTCTGTCACTTCTTCCCTACTGCCACTTTTGTAAAAAGGTACCACATCATCCCTTCTCCAGTCCTGTGGAACTTCACCTGTCTCCAAGGATCTATTAAAAACATCTTTTAATGGCCCTGCAAGAACCTCTCTGAGCTCTTTCTGTATCCTGGGATGTATCCCATCTGGTCCCATAGCCTTGGCCATTTTCAGTTTTGCAAGCTGCTCTAACACATCATCTTCTGTGAATGGTGTGGTATCTACTCCATTCTCATTTGTATACTTCTCAATCAGAGGTGGTCCTTCTCCAGGATTTTCTCTAGTAAAAACAGAGCAGAAATATTTGTTTAGCATTTTCGCTTTTTCAATGTCACTTTCCACAAATCCATTCTCAGTACTTTTGAGTCCTGCATTTCCACCTCTGATTTTCCTCCTCCCGCGAATATAGTTTTGTCGCCACACTTCACATCTTTAGCCATTTTTTCTTCTGCCTTTGATTTTAAGAATATAAGATATGCCATACTGGGTCAGACCAAAGTCCATCAAGCCCAGTATCCTGTTTCTAATAGTGACCAATCTAGGTCATAAGTACCTAGCAGTTTCCCCAAAAGACACAGGTTCCACAATACTTGTATTGGGTCAAGCAGTGATATCTTGGGTCCCTTTTAATAATGGATTATGGACCTTTTCTCCAGGAAATTGTCCAAACCTTTTTTAAACCCAGCTACACTAACAGCTTTTACTACATCCTCCGGTAACAAATTCCAGAATTTAATTACACGTTGAGTGAATAAATATTTTCTCTTATTAGTCTTAAATAGGTACCCTGTAGTTTCATTGCATGTCCCCTAGTCTTTCTATATTCTGATAATGTAAACAAACGATCTACATTTACCCGTTCCACTCCATTGATTAATTTATAGACCTCTATCATATCTCCCCTCAGCTGTCTCTTTTCCATGTTGAAGAACCCTAACCTTTTTAGCCTCTCTTCATAGGAGTATCCTTACATCCCCTTTACCATTTTGGTGGCTCTTCTCTTTACCCTTTTTAATAACGCTATATCGTTTTTAAGATACGGCGACCAGAATTGCACACAATATTCAAGGTGTGGTTGCACCATGGAACGTTACAGAGTCATTATAATATCCTTTGCGTTATTTTTCATTCCTTTCCTTATGATACCTAGCATTCTATTTGCGCTCTTGGCCGCTACTGCACACTGGATGGAGGGTTTTAACATGTTATCCACGATGATGCCTGGGTGGTGGTTCCTAATGTGGAACCTTGCATTGTGTAACTATAGTTTGGGTTGTTCTTTTCTAGGTGCATAACTTTGCACTTGTCCACATTCAATTTCATCTTCCAGTTTATCAAGATCCTCTTGCAATTTTCCACAATCCTCATGGGTTTTACATCTTTAAATAGTTTTGTGTCATCTGAAAATTTGATAACTTCACTCATTATTCCCATTTGCAGGTCATTCATGAATATGTTGAAAAGCAGCGAACCCAGCACAGATCCCTTGGGTACTCCACTATTCACCTTTCTACATTGGGAAAATTAGCTATTTAGCCCTACCCTCTGCTTTGTATCTTTTAACCAGTTCCTGATCCACAATAGTACACTGCCTCCTATCCCATGACTTTTTAGTTTTGCCCAAGGTTTTCTGAAAGTCCAGATACACTGTATCATCTGACTCACCTTTGTCTATTCACACCTTCAAAAAAACTTAGCAGATTAGTAAGACAAGATCCTCCTTGTCCAGAGCCATGTTGGCTGTCTCTCATTAAGCCATGACTAGCTACATGTTCAGTAATTTTGTTCTTAATAATGGTTTCTACCATTTTTCCCGGTACTGATGTCAGGCTCACCAGTCTGTAGTTTCCCAGATCATCCCTGGAATCCTTTTTAAAAATTGGTTACATTGGCCATCATCCAATTTTCAGGTATTACAGATGATTTTAATGATAGTATACAGATTACTAATAGCAGGTCTGCAGTCTCATATTTCAGTTCTTTTAACACCCTTGGATGTATATCATCTGGTCCAGGTGATTTGGTACTGTTCAGTTTATCAAATAGTTGTAATACATATTCCCGGTGTATCGATATTTCTTTCAAATCTTCCGCAGTATCACCTTTAAATACCACTTCAGTCATGGGTAACATCCTTATATCGTCCTCAGTAAAGACCGAAATAAATTTTTCATTCGTTCTCTACGCTATGGCCTTGTGCCCCTTTTACCCCTCTATCATCTAATGGTCCATCTGATGCTCTCACAGGCTTTTTTCTACAAATGTACTTGAAAAAGTCTTTATTATGCGTTTTTGCTTCCCCTGCAAACTTCTTCTCAAATTCTCTGTTTGCCTGCCTTATCAATGCCTTCCATTTAACTTGCCAGTGCTTGTGCTATTTCCAGTTTTCATCTGCCCTCCCTATTCCTTTGGTTCCCACTCTTCGTTATCTTGGCGTGACTCTTGATCCCTCGCTTTCCTTCCACTAACACATATCTGCAGTTGCACGCAGCTCTTTCTTCCATTTTTGCAAGATTCGAGCTTTTCGATCATTTCTTCCAGTTTCATTCCTCACCACCCTTATTCTCTCACTGGTGATCAGTCGGCTTGATTACTGCAACTCACTCTTCGCAGGTCTCCCTCAATATCAGCTTCGGCGCCTTCAATTAATTCAAAACACAGCGGCCCGCCTTCTTTCCTATTCCTCGCCTCGTGATCACGTTACCCCCTGTCTTCTGGCCCTTCATTGGCTCCCTATGAAGATTAGATTTATATACAAGCTTCTCGCTGTCACACACAAGGTACTTCATACTAGCACGCCCCAAAATCTGGCTGACATCATCTATCTTCAGACCACTCCCCGTCTACTTCGCTCTGCTCACGGCAACCGTCTCTTTCTCCCTTCTCCTGCCCAAGCTCGCCTTGAACTAACTCGTCATGCCACTTTCTTCTTTTTGAGTCCAGCCCTTTGGAACTCCCTCCCACTTTCCCTTTGCACCGAACTGTTCTTTCCCCGGTTCAAGTTACTCCTCAAGACCCACCTTTACTGTCAGGCTTATGATCTCCCTACTCCTCCTAACTCCTCCACACTCCCCCAGGTAGATCCCCCACTTGCGGAAATTTCATGACCCATCGTTGTCGACAATCAGCACAGCTACCCTCCCCTTCCCACCATTGGTCCCTTGTTGTGTCTAATATTCATGGTGTTTTTTGTCCATTGCTGTCCTTGGCTATCTTTCTCTCTGTTTTTCTATTTGCTTTTCTGTCGATTTATTGGCGTTCCTTTTCATCTTTTATTTCTAGCAATTTTGATTTTTTTTTATTGTACACCGCCACAATACCTTGACAAAGGCAGTATATCAAATAATGCAGATAAAGATAAAGATATCATCTAATGGTCCATCTGATGCTCTCACGGGGTTTTTGCTACAAATGTACTTGAAAGTCTTTATTATGCGTTTTTGCTTCCACTGCAAGCTTCTTCTCAAATTCTCTCTTTGCCTGCCTTATCAATGCCTTGCATTTAACTTGCCAGTGCTTGTGCTATTTCCAGTCCTTGAGTTTTGTTATCCTTGCTGACTCTCTCCTTATAGTGGGCTAATAATACTCTTGTATTTATCTATTTCCTGATTTTTATTATATTATATTATTTCGTTACAAGTTGTTGTTTGCTGTACAAGCATTTGCTTGATTAATTTTGTAAAAATGCATTAAAAATAAAAATAACTTGCCAGTGCTTGTGCTATTTCCAGTTTTCATCTGCCCTCCCTATTCCTTTGGTTCCCACTCTCCGTTATCTTGGCGTGACTCTTGATCCCTCGCTTTCCTTCCACCAACACATATCTGCAGTCACACGCAGCTCTTTCTTCCATCTTTGCAAGATTCGGACTGTTTGGTCATTTCTTCCAGTTTCATCCCTCACCACCCTTGTTCTCTCACTGGTGATCAGTCGGCTTGATTACTGCAACTCACTCTTTGCAGGTCTCCCTCAATATCAGCTTCGGCGCCTTCAATTAATTCAAAACACAGTGGCCCGCCTTCTTACCCATTCCTCCCCTCGTGATCACGTTACCCCCTATCTTCTGGCCCTTCATTGGCTCCCTATGAAGGTTAGATTTAAATACAAGCTTCTTGCTATCACACACAAGGTTCTTCATACTAGCACGCCCCGATATCTGGCTGATATCATCTATCTTCAGCCCACTCTCCGTCTACTTCGCTCTGCTCACGGCAACCGTCTCTTTCTCCGTTCTCCTGCCCAAGCTCGCCTTGAACTAACTCGTCATGCCGCTTTCTTCTTTTTGAGTCAGGCCCTTTGGAACTCCCTCCCACTTTCCCTTCGCACCGAACTGTCTTTTCCCCGGTTCAAGTCTCTCCTCAAGACCCACCTTTACTGTCAGGCTTATGATCTCCCTACTCCGCCCGACTCCTCCACACTCCCCCAGTTTTCCCCACTTGCGGAAATTTCATGACCCATTGTTGTCCACAATCACCACAGCTACCCTCCCCCTCCCACCATTGGTCCCTTGTTGTGTCTAATATTCATGGTGTTTTTTGTCCATTGCTGTCCTTGGCTATCTTTCTCTCTGTTTTTCTATTTGCTTTTCTATCGATTTATTGGTGTTCCTTTTCATCTTTTATTTCTAGCAGTTTTGATTTTTTTATTGTACACTGCCACGATACCTTGGCAAAGGCGGTATATCAAATAATGCAGATAAAGATATCATCTAATGGTCCATTTGGTGCTCTCACAGGTTTTTTGCTACAAATGTACTTGAAAAAGTTTTTATTATGCGTTTTTGCTTCCACTGCAAGCTTCTTCTCAAATTCTCTCTTTGCCTGCCTTATCAATGCCTTGCATTTAACTTGCCAGTGCTTGTGCTATTTCCAGTTTTCATCCTTTGGCTATTTTTTCCATTTCCTGAAAGATGCTTTTTTGGCAACAACAGCCTCTCTGACCTCACCTTTTGCTATCTTTACTTCTCTTTTTGTCTCTTTTAGTTTGATCTTGTGTTCTTTGCAGTGTTCCTCTGTTTGCAAATTTTTGAATTTTGTGAAAGCTATGTTTTTTACCTTTATTTGTACAGCCACTTCTTTGGAGAACCAAATAGGTTTCCTTGTTTTTATTTACTTTCCTTGCATACATATCTGTTGCCCCTTTTATTGCCTCCTTTAGTTTAGCCCATCGCAATTCTACTTCCCTAATCCTCTCTCACTCTGCCAACTCCTCCTTCAGGTACTTGACCATTTTGCTGAAGTCAGTATTTTTGAAGTCAAGAACTTTGAGCTTGCTGTGATTGGATTCTACCTTGGCTTTTATCTGAAAACACACTGTGTGATGATTGCTGCTGATCACATGGGCACCTACCCCGATATTTGATACGCTATCTCCGCTGGTGAGCACTGAATCCAGTACCGAGCAGCAATGTTCCCGCTAACCTGCGCTGGGTCTACCGCCAACATTCCTGCCGGCGGGGGGAGCTGCAGAGCGATCGACGCTCTGCCCCTCCCTCCGCTGGCAGGAATGTTGGCGGCGGACCCAGCGCAGGTTAGCGGGAACATTGCCGAGCAGTCCCTAATTGGTTCCATCACCATTTGTCTAAGTAATGCATCTTGGAAGGCATCCACAATTTTTTTACTTCTTTACAGATTTGCAGAAGGAATACTCCAATCCACATTGGGTAGATATATTTATTTATTTTATTTAATTTAACAGTTTTTATATACCGTCTTTCTTCAATTCAAGATGGTTTACAATGAACATAACGTAACAGTATAACACAGCTGTTTTACATGGAACAGAACTTTTTAACATGAGTATATTTGGTTCTAACAGGAACTTTATACATAAAAGCATATGGTTCAATCAAGAAACTATTTACATATTTACAAATTATTAGGGGGAAAGGGAGTGAGGGAGCAAGGAGCATTAAGAGACAGGGTTAGGGTGGCTGAGAGAAGTGTTCTTGGAAGAGGTGGATTTTGAGTCTCTTCCGGAATTCAGCATGGTCGGAGCAGTTCCGTAATTCACTTGGGAGTGCATTCCATAATGAAGGGGCATAAAGTGAGAAGGCCCTGTTGCAGGTAGTTTGCTTGGCAGTTTTCCTTAGTGTTGGTATGTTTAGGAGGTTTTTAGTATTATAGCAGCGTGATCTTGTATTGTTGGGATTGGATAGAAGCGATGAAAGGCATGGGACTGATTCGTTGAGCATGATTTTGTGTATGAGGGTAATGACTTTGAATTTTATTCTGGATAGTATGGGGAGCCAATGGAGCTCATAGAGGATTGGAGTTATGTGTGTACATCTAGAGTTATTTGTGATTAGCCGGGCTATTGTGTTCTGGGCCATTTGGAGGGGATGTATGCTGCTTTTGGGGAGGCCATGATAGATGATATTACAGTAATCAAGGGTAGGTGTGGTGAGGGCTTGGCAGACAGTACGAAAAGAATCGGGGTTTAAGAGTGGTTGGAGGTTTCTAAGAGTTCGTAATTTGGCATAGATTGAGTTCGAGGTTCTTATCTGTTCGAGGAATGTGAAATTCTGGTCGAGAATTAGATCAAGCTATTTGATTTGATTTTTTTATGGGGAGAGTGAGATAACTGAGTGTGAGAGTTGACGGTGGAGTATAAGAGGTGTTGGTGAATATTTGGAGAGCTTCTGTTTTTGATTGGTTAATTAATAGATTGTGCTTGATAAGCCAATTCCTTAAATTTGTAAGGCATTTGCTTATACTCGTGAAGTTGGAGTTTAGTATATTGAAAGGAGAGATGAACATTATGTCGTCCGCGTATATTTGATAATAGATTCCATGGTTTTGGAAAATCTTGCCTATGGGTTGTAGGAAGATGTTAAACAAGAGGGCGGATAAACTAGATCCTTGAGGAACTCCCTGTTTTAGTATGAATGTTTGGGAAGTGCTGTTACCTATGCGAACCTGTTGTGTTCTGTTTTCTAGGTATGAGCGGAACCAATTCAGAATTGTGTCTCTGAGTCCAATTTCGTGGAGTCTATCTAAGAGTTGGTGGTGGGGAAGTGAGTCAAAGGCTGAGGATATATCAAGAAATATGAGTAAACATCCTTGAGAGGGATTCTGGGTGTATAAAGTCACCCAATATGATCATTTCTCCCTTCATGGTTATCTTTGCAATATCAGCAATCAATTCGCTATCCATTTCTTCGGTTTGAGTTGGAGGCCTGTAGACTACACCAGTATGGATGACAGTGCCATCTCCTTTTTCCAACACAATCCACAGCGCTTCTTCTTTTCCCCACGTCCCCTGAATTTGACATATAGGGCTACTACTACTCCTTTTCTACCCTCTCTATCTCTTCTAAATAGCTAACTATGGCTATATCCCATTCATGCGACTCGTTAAACGATATTTCTGTAATGGCCACAGTGTCCAAATCCATTTTCACCATTAGAGCTTCCAGATCAGGAACTTTGTTGGCTAAGCTTCAAGCATTTGTGCTCATTGCTTTCCAGCATTCTTTGACTGGCTTGCCCGCGTTTTGCATGGATTTTATTCTACATGCCCCTTCCCACTTACTATTGATGTCTGGTTTGAAAGTGTAGCTGTTTCCAATGTCATTTTGCTTTTGCTGGGAGTGATGTCCTGTTCTCCAGGAACAAGCAGGAAATCAATCCTCAGATATGGGTGACATTGGCACTGACGGAGCCCGCACAGAGCATTTCCCCAGCTTTCAATGAAAGTCTTTTGGAATGCCACCACGCATACATGGTCCCCTTCCCACCCAAAGGTGCCATTTTACTCAGTGTCCCTTTTTCCGTGGAGCCCTTCGGATGTGTGTCTCGTCCCCAGAAAATGTTTTCTCTGTTTCCAACTGCTTTTTGCTCTACCAGCCCTCACCATTCCTCTTCCCACCTCCCAAGCGCCTCTGTTTTGGCCCTGGTCTCGGGGGTTTTCTTTTTTGCCTTTTTTTGTATTTACTGCGCTTCACGCCCTTTTTAACCACTGGCTGCATCGAGGATCTTCGACCTTGCAGGGTTCCTTTTTGACCCAGTGACCTCTGGTTTTAATAAATGTGATAGATGCTCCAAAAACATGTCGCTCACGGACACCCATGACTGTTGTCTCAGGTGTCTAGGAGCCGACTATGTCCCGGAGCTATGCTCCCTCTGTAAAAAGATGCCCTCCAAGGCCATCCAGAGTCGTAAGCAGAAGCTGGATGATCTCTTCCATAAGGCAGCCCCTGTATCCCCAGTAGCTTTCCGCTCTTCGGCCCCGCAAGCTCCAGAGTCTCCCAAGGCTCCTCCCTGGGCTCAGCAGCACTCTGATCAGGGGTCAACTGAATGCAAGCGGAAGAAGAAGAAGGCCTCGAGTTCTCTGTCAGGGGTGCCAGACAAATGTGAGAGGTCACGCGGTTGGTCTCTCAGTCCCCCTTGGCAGTCTCTGGAGTTGGAGAGGGAGCATCCCAGTAAGGTACCTCAATCTGATACAGAGGCCTCCAGCAAAGGCGCCTTGTCTCGCGAGGGTCGTCCCAGCGAGGACCCCCTCGACACCCGACCCGGTCACCCCAGCGTCTGTGTCACAGGGCCCCACTCCCGAGTGGGAGGCCCAGATGCTGGCCTTGGAACGCAGCGTTTCTGCGTTCCTCACTGCCCAGCTTGCGCTGATGCCTAGCCCCGCTGGCACGCATCTCGAGACCACAGGGACCTCAACCTCGAGGACTCCCAGACCACCGTTGTGACCCCCAAGAGCCAGAAGCCTCATGAGGATCCTTCGCAAATGTCTTGATCTACGTCCCGTTCCTCGGGCGTGAGATCTTTGTGGATGAGTGCTTTCAGCTCCGGGCAAGTTTTGGCATCGGAGATCTAGTGTGGGTCACTGACCCGTCTTTAACCACCCAACCTCGAGTCCTCCACAGACTTCACAGACTGGGAGTCAGACGGAGAGACCTCTCTGGAGATTTGGTCCCACCGAGACCTCCCCTCCAATCCCTCCCCACTGACCGATAGGCAGCGGTCACCTCACGAGAACACCGCTTTCCTGAAGTTCATTCGGGACATGACATAGGCCTTAGCACTCGCCACTGAGTCGGAGGAGGAGCTCTGCGCTACTCGATATTCTCCTGGAACAAGCAGGAAGTCAGTCCTCACTTATGGGTGACGTCGGCACCAAGGGAGCCCGCGCAGAGCAATTTCCCAGCTTTCAAAGAAAGCCTTTGGGATTGCTACCACGCATGCGTGGTCCTTTTCCCGCCCAAGGGTGCCATCTTGCTCAGTCTCCCTTTTTCCACGGAGCCCTTCGGACACACGTCCACGTCCCTCAGAAAAAGTTTTAGTTTCTTAGCCTTAACAGGCTCTCTTTTCTTTTTTCCGGTTGCACCGGTCTTCTACCCATCCTCCCCTTGCTCTCTTTTGGAGCTTACGGGGATACCTTTTCTAATTTTTTCTTTTCGGGCTTTGCACCCTTTTTGTCTTCCCAACCGCTGGCCATGTGGGTCTTCGACCTTGCAGGGGCCGTTTTTGCCCCCATGGCCACCGGGTTTAAAAAATGCGATAGATGCTCTAGGAACATGTCGCTTACGGACACTCATGACTGTTGTTTAAGGTATCTGGTAGCTGACCATGACCCAGAGCTCTGTTCGCACTGTAATAAAATGTCCTCTAAGGCCCTGCTCAGCCGTAAGCAGAGGTCCGAAGACATTTTTCGAAAAGCTGCCTCAGAGTCTCCGGTGGTGCCCTCGGTCATCTCCCCTCCGGTGGGTTCTCCCCCTGCGGCACCGCATTCCAGGCAGCATTCGGACAAGGGGTCCCCCGAAGTGGAACGGTGCAAAAAGAAGAAGGCTTCGAAGTTGCTGTCTGGGGCCCCCGACAAGCACGAAAGCTCCCACGCCTGGTTGCTTAGCCCCCTTCGGCATTCCGAGAGTCAGACAAGGAGCGGCTCCGCAAGGTGCCTCGCAGAGAAATGGAGGCCTCCGGCGAAGGCGCCCAGTCTCCTGAGGGCCATCCCCTCTCCTCCTCGACACCCAATCCGGTGACCCCGGTATCAGCGTCCCAGGGCCCCACGCCGATGTGGGAGTCCCATATGCTGGCGCCGGAATGCAGCGTTTCTGCATTCATTGATTCCCAGCAGGTGCTTATGGCCAACTTTGCTGACTTGCACCCAGAGACCACGGGTCCCTCGTGTGGGATACCCAAATCCATCCAGGAAACCCCCAAGAGCCACAGGCCTCGTGAGGGCCCTCGACATTGGTCTCGCTCGCTCTCCCATTCCTCAGGGGCGAGATCGTCCACGGCCTCCGGCTCCAGGCCGCCGGTCATCTGACAGTGCGAACTTCCCAGCTCGGATCCCTCGACTGACTTCTCGGACTGGGAATACGATGGGGACACATCCTCGGAGACCTGCACCCACTGGGATCTTCCGTCAGACCCCTCACCGCCTGGTCTCCAGCAGCGTTCACCGCCCGAGGACACCTCCTTTTTGGTGTTAATTCGGGACATGGCTCGGGCCCTCAACCTGGTCACCCAGGCCGAGGAGGACCCTCGTGCTGAAGAACTCAATATTCTTCAGTACGAGGCCCCGCCCAGGGAATCCCTCACCTTGCCAGTGCCGCTGATCCTCTCCCAGCTATTGCTCCGCATATGGGAGGCCCCGGCCTCAATTCCCATTGTGAGCAAGTGCCTTGACACAATGTACAAGGTGCAGTGAGGGCCAGGCTGACGAAAGACCCACACACCTCGATGGTGGTGGAATCAGCCATGAGGAAGCAGAAAAGCCCGAAGTCCCACTCATCGGTCCCGCCAGGCCGAGAATTGAGAGTCCTTGATGCCCTGAGCCGCAAGGCCTGTCAAGGCTCCATGCCCTCTTGTCACATCCAGACATACCAATTGGTATGTTCCTCCGCAACTTGGCAAAAGAACTTGGAGGCTTCTTCGCGGGCCTTGAGGGCAAGCCCCTCGACAGGTTCCGCACACTGTTGAAATCAGTGACTGATTGCTCCAAGTATATCTCTCAAGCCTCCAATGATGGCTTCACGACATCGGCTTGGGTGGCGACACGGGCATCGGAGCCCGCCACCAGGCTTGGCTCCAATCTTCAGATTTGGAGCAGTGGGTGCAGGAGAAGCTCCTGGATGTGACCTGCCTTGGTGAGCAAATTTTTGGTAAGCCGATGGAGGAGAAGGCTGCAGAGATCGAGACGGAGTATGTCACTAGGACCCGTCTCTCCCGCAAGACCTCTACGCTGCCTCGGAAGAAGCAGCCTGCCAAGAAGTCCTTCTTTCCCAGGAAAGGCCTCCAGTACCGCGGCTACCCGCCATACCTAGCTACTCCCACACCGACCACCCCCGCGCAGGGGAAGCCTGGCCAGGGTCACCGTAAAGCAAAGGGCCTGAAGGCCCAGATGCCGGCTCCCCCACAACCCCCTCAGGGGTCTTGAAGCCACCGGCATAGCGCCTCACCCTCCGGCGATACAGCAGCAAGTGGGGGGATGCCTGTCCTGCTTCGCCCCGTCATGGGCACTTATCACCTTGGACACTTGGGTCCATCAGGTTATCCGGGAGGGCTATCGCCTCCACTTCGACAGGCTCCCACCCCCTTTCTCCCCAGCGGAGCCTCCTCAACTCCCCGCACACCAGCTTTTGCTGCAGTGGGAATTACACACCCTCCTTGCCCAATGTGCAGTCGAGAAAGTCCCTCCCCACCTTTGAGGTCAGGGCTTTTATTCCCGATACTTCCTCTTCCCAAAAAAGACGGGGGGTCTGCGGCCCATCCTCGACCTTTGCAGGCTAAACAAGTTCCTGGTGCGTGAGAAATTCAAGATGTTATCTCTTGGCATGCTGCTGCCCTTCCTCCAGCAGGGCGACTGGCTATGCTCCTTGGATCTAAAGGATGCTTACACTCATATCTTGATCCACCCCCAACACAGGCAATACCTGCATTTCAGGGTGCAGAGAGAGCACTTCCAGTACAGGGTGCTCCCCTTCAGCCTTGCATCCGTCCCACAGGTCTTCACAAAGTGCCTCATCGTGGCTGTCACTCACCTTCTGCGCCGGAGCGTGCCGATGTTTCCCTAACTCAATGACGGGCTTGTTACGGGCTTCTCCATCGAGGAGGCCCAGCAAGCGATGTCGCACACTGTCCTCCTCTTGGAGAGTTTGGGGTTCTTGGTCAACTACCCAAAGTCCCACCTCAAGTCAGCACAGGCTCTCGAGTTCATTGGGGCGAACCTCAATACTTGGTAGGCCATGGCCTTCTTGCTGGTGGATCGCTCCACCCGCCTCTGGGCTCTAGTGGCTCGCGTCCAGAGCGCCCACCAGGTCACTGCTCAGTCCATGCTACGTCTCTTGGTTCCTCAGTCCCGCTTGCTCATGCGAACGACCCAGTGATGTCTCAGCTCCCAATGGAGTCAATCCCTCGGACACCTCAGGGACCCATCAGGGTTCTTCCCGACCTTCGTTTGTCCCTGAACTGGTGGCAAAACCCCCGCAACCTCCTGCAGGGATCACCCTTCCAGGCCCCACAGCACGATGTGGTACTGACCACAGATGCTTCCCTGCTAGGGTGGGGAGCCCATTGCGGGTCTCTCTGCACACAAGGGCAGTGGTCGCCGGTGGAGGCTCAGCAGCAGATAAACCTGCTCGAGCTCCAGGCCATCTGGTGGTCCCTGAGGGCTTTTGAGAATGTCCTCAGCGGGAAGTTGGTTCTGGTGCAGACCAACAACTGGGTAGCGATGTTCTATATCAACAAAGAAGGGGGCACGGGGTCGTGCTCCCTCTGCAGGGAAGCAGTCCTCATCTGCTCTTTTGTCGCCTAGCGGAGAATATCCCTCAAGGTAATGTACCTCCCGGGTCAGGAGAATGGCCTGGCAGACAGGCTCAGCAGAATCCTTCGCCCCCACGAGTGGCGCCTGGATTCCAGAGTGGCAAGCTGGCTGTTTCTACACTGGGGCACTCCAGGGATGGACCTCTTCGCCAGCCCCCAGAATACACCACTCCCTCGCTTCTGCAGCCCAGTGCCGCACACGGGCAGGGAGGGCTTCGATGCATTTCTCCTGGACTGGTCCTCCAGTCTGCTAAATGCATTCCCTCCTTTCCCCCTCATTGCGAGGACTCTGTTCAAGACTCAACGGGATGGGGCATCGCTGATACTTGTTGCCTCGACAGCCTTGGTTCCCATTCCTGCTTCGGCTGTGTCAGAGCATCCGATTCCCCTGGGCTCTGCCAGGGACTTGCTGATGCAGGAGGAGGGTCGAGTACTACACCCAAACCTACCCTCCCTATCCCTCATGACCTGGCGGCTGAACGAGTCTCTCTAGCCTCTCTGGCCCTTCCGGAGGAGGTCGAGGAGATCCTATTTGCCTTGAGGAAGGACTCCACTAGGCAGGTTTACGCTTTTAAGTGGAAACATTTCTCCATCTGGTGCTCAGAGCACCAGATCGACCCCTTCTCATGCCCAGTTCGGTGGGTTCTCCAGTACCTTCTCCACCTCTCGAGGGAAGGGCTGAAATCGAACTCTTAGGGTTCATTTGAGCGCCATATCGGCTCATCATCTCCCTATTGAGGGAAAGCCTCTCTCAGGGCAACCACTAGTTTCCCACTTCATGCGGGGCCTTCTGTTATCCAAGCCGTCCATCCATCCCCCTCCGGAAGAATGGGACTTGAACATGGTGCTCACACAACTCACTTGTCCACCATTCGAGCTGATGGCGATGTGTTCGCTCCGGCACTTGTCCTGGAAGGTGGCCTTCCTGGTGGCACTGACCTCGGCATGCCAAGTCAGTGAGCTTCAGGCGCTCATGGCTGGCGCCCCTTACACCGGGTTTTATCAGAACAGGGTGGTCCTCCGGACTCATCCTAAATTCTTACCCAAGGTCATGTCCGCTTTTCATCTCAACCAAGAGATTGTGCTTCCGACCTTCTTGCTGAGGCTCCATGCCGATCAGGCGTCGTCAGCTCTCCACACCCTTGACTGCAAGTGGGCCCTCGCCTTCTACTTGCAGCATACCCAGACTCACCGCAAGTCTGACATACTTTTCATGACCTACGATTCCAATCGGCAGGGGCAAGCAGTCACAAAGTGCACCCTCTCTATTTGGGTGGCAGACTGCATCACGTTTGCCCATGGGGTCACTGCACATGGGGTCCGAGCCAAAGCGGCCTCAGTGGCCTCGCTGCACTCTTTGCCCATGATGGACATCTGCTGGGTGGCAACCTGGTCTTCTACGAATACCTTCGCCGCCCACTACTGCCTGGAGAGGGAGTTCCGCTGGGACAGTGCCTTCGGCCAGGCTGTACTCCGTAATCTGTTCAGGGTATAAGCAACTCCTGCCCTCTGACCCTTCTTCATAGCTACCAAAGGCTTCTCCAGAGGACCCGAGGACTCGGGCTCCTTCGGGCCTTGGCTTCTGCTTACAGCCTCGCAGAGGCATTTTTTGGTTACAGGTTCGGTAGCCTGTAGCTAGGGAGTCCGATAAGTGAGGACTGACCTCCTGCTTGTTTCTGGAGAAAGCGTAGTTACTCACCTGTAACAGGTGTTCTCCAGGGACAGCAGGAATCAGTCCTCACTACCCTCCCGCCTCCCCTGATGAGTTGCTAGATTTTTGTCCTTCCCTTGCCATCTGCTTGGTAGGGCTCGAGCTAAGGGACCTGACTGAGCAAGATGGCACCCTTGGGCGGGAAGAGGACCACGCATGCGTGGTAGCAGTCCCAAAGGCTTTCTTTGAAAGCTAGGGAATTGCTCCGCACGGGCTCCATATGTGCCGATGTCACCCATAAGTGAGGACTGATGCCTGCTTTTCCTGGAGAACACCTGTTACAGGTGAGTAACTACGCTTAATTTCCTAGAAATTATAGGTAGGTACCAAAATAAAGATAAAGATAAATAACATATTACACAAAATTGAAAGCTAGTTTTTAATTTGCCACATGAAATTGTACCATTTTTTCACTAGTGCTTTTTAAAATTATGTCATCTCTGAAAATTGACACAACCCACCATCTCGTGTCCCCTCAGTCATGTTCTCACTTATCTCCTTCAACTGTTTGACTCTGGTCTACAGACTTCCTCAGTTCATTACCATCTCTCTGCCATTGCTGCAACCCATTGGCATGAAGATGACAAAACAATCTCCATGCATCCCTTAGTCTCTCGCTTCATGAGGGGTCTAATCAACACTAAGCCTCCTGCTCCAGTGTGGAATCTCAACATAGTTCTTTCAGTATTTATGCAGGCCCCTTTTGAGACCCTGGTGTCTGCTTCCTTAAAGCATCTCTCTTGGAAAACTATCTTTCTAGTCGCTATCACCTCTGTATGACCTGTCAGTGAGCTCTCTTGTTGGCTCTGGTACATTATCTTCCATATACTCAGTTCCTTCATGATAAAGTTGTGTTGTGTACCCATCCTAAGTTTCTTCCAAAGATTGTCTCCAGCTTTCACCTCTAGTTCTTCCTGCCTTCTTTCCAACCACACAGCCGGATTGACCTGAACAAGCACTACATTCTTTGGATTGCAGACAGGATTTACTTTACTATCGAGCTACCAAAGAGCTTCGTCAGTCTTCTCAATTTTTTGTCACCTTTAACCCTAACAATCCAGAGAGACCTGCATCCAAACAGGCCATTTCCTCCTGGATCACAGACTGTATTTCTTTTTGTTACCTTCAGGCGGGTCAAACCCCACTTGATAGAGTGGGACCCCACCATTTTCGTGCTACAGCAGCTATGGTTGCTAATTTGGCTGCCATTCCTCCTCAAGAGATCTGCAAAGCCGCTACATGGACATCTGTACATACTTTCACATAGCACTAAAGCTTGGATCGCTCTTCAGCCTTGGACCTTGCCTTTGGCCAGGCTATCCTGTACAACCTCTTTGCCTAAACTCTCCGCCTCCCAGTTTTTTCACCCAGTCCGCACATCTTTTTGGACTTTCAAGCGGCCTTCAGCTCTGGACTCACGTAGAGGGTGCCTGCATCCCCCTGCTTGTATCCGGAGAAAGCATAGTTGCTTACCTGTAATGAGAGTTCTTCGTATACAGTAGGGGTATGCAGCCACATTCACCTGACTGTCATCCCCTCACGAAAACTACATCCCTAACTCAATGTCTGCAGAATCCTAAGCTGTTCAACAGACCTCTTTCTGACCACTACATACAACTACAGCATCTGATGGTGATCATCGGCCTTGTTTTTACAATTTGTTGTTACCTGCCTCTGTTTTCTTGTCACCAGCTCTGAGTGTTCCTAATGCTCTGCACGCCTGCTTTGAAGTGAACTGAAGAGGCAGAGCGGGAAGGCAGCGTGGGAAGTGGCATGCATACTCAGAGGACTTCTCTGAGCTCGGGGAGAGCCGGTCACAGGACTTCTCTGAGCTCAGGGAGAGCCGGTCATAGGAATTGTCAATGGACAGCATCTAGAGTGTGGCTGCATACCCCTGCTGTATACAGAGAACTCCTGTTACAAGTAAGCAACTATGCTATCTCCAGGAACAAGCAGGAATGCAGTCTTCACATATGGGTGATGTCGGCACCGACAGAGCCTGCGCAGGAATGCTCCCCAGCGTCCTATAGGAAAGCCTTTGGGAGCATCCCACTGCGTCTGCGTAGCTGCCTTCCCGCCTTTCCAACTCTCCCTCCTCAGTTTTTCATTTTCCGCAGAGCCAACAGGGAGCAATTCCTGTCACCGCAGAAAATTTACTTCTTTTGTGGTCGCGTCTGCCTTCCCGTTGACGCTAGCACTGGCATCGTCAGTGTTTCTTCTGTTTGAAAAAAAAAAAAACCTTCTGTTTTTTTCCCTGAGGGTACTTCACCATCCAGGTGCTTAGGCGCCATTTTGTCCTTAGGCCCCTTTTTCCTTTTAAGACAAATAAACCAGCTAGTGGTTTCAAAAAGTGTTCTAAATGTAGCAGTACCATCTCTGCTACGGACACTCATGACTGGTGTCTCAAATGTTTGGGACCAGACCATCTGCCGTTGGAATGCCTTGTCTGCAGGAAGATGACAAAGAGAGACCTGCAGAATAGAGCTGTGAAACTCGGCACCCTCTTTGCCACTGATGCAATGTCAGTTGCATCGACGCCGTTGAGAGCTTCATCTTCCTCCTATGGATCTCAGATATCGAAACCCAAGTCTTCCTCGAAGGATGGCCAGTCTTCCAAGGGTTGATTTCCTTCTAAGCATCAAGATGCCTTAGGCGTTGCCCTGGAAGGGAATACACCGGCCAAACAACCCCGGCGGGAGTTCCTTGCCTCCAAAGTGTTAACGGGGTCCCAGGATGCTCTCGAGGCCTCCATCTCCAGAGAGCTCTTGGTGCCATGCTCAGGGGTCGTGGCCCGCTGTTCAGGTATCGATACCCAGGCATTGGCTGGCTCCATGGATCAACGTATCCTGGCCATTGAGCGGAAATTAGCAGCCTTGCTAGCAGCTTTGGTACCGCTGAAGCCTCTGCAATCGGTTCTGCATCGGTAATGACACCGGTACCGAATGTGTCTGCATCGACCTTTGCACCACTTTCCATGCTACAACCCATGCCGACCCTAGAATCAGTGTCCGGCATCGAGGGTCCGGTACCGAGGCATTCCGATGCCAATTTTGATCAGTACCGTAGATGTACTGAGCGGGAGCACCCGGTCCGCCGGTACTTCGAGTCCTCTGATTCAGACTCGTCTGATGAATCGACTGGTACCCGGGAGATGGGAGCTCCCCCGGAAGATCCTTCTCCTTCCCTGAAACGCCGTATATCTCCTCCGGAGGACATGTCTTTTCAAGACTTTATACAGGATGTGGCTCAGGTCCTCTCCATTACGGTGACCTCGGAGAAGGAACCGAAAGCTGAAGAGCTTGAAATTCTTCAGTATCCAGCAGCCCCAAAGGAGGCTGCTACCCTTCCTATTCACCGGATACTGCATGACCTCATGCTTAGGATGTGGGAGACACCCTTAACTATCTCTCTACATTCTCGGAGGCTCGATGCCATGTACTGGGTACCGCAGTGTCCCGGTTTCCAGAAGACGCAGTTACCACACCACTCCATGGTGGTAGAATCGGCATTGCATCGAATCAAAAGTGCCAAGACACATTCCTCATTTGAGTGTATTAGCAGAACTTCTGCTATTTGCATCGGTGCACGTTGGATTGATTGATTATAAGCATCCGATTTTGAACAGTGGGTGCATGATAAGCTAGGGAACATTCCTTGCACAGGGGAAAATCTTTTTGACAAGGTTTGGCAGGACAAGGCTTCTCAGCTAGAATCTGAGAATACCACTCTCAATAGGCTTTCTAGAACCACTGCCAATCCAGCTAAGAAAAAGGCTATAAAGAAGCCTTTTTTAAACAAGAAAAATATGTTTTACCCTTCTTATACCCACACTGTGCACTGTCCGGTCCATGCTTCCCAGAAGGGACAACAGCAACCGAAGCAACAAAGGAAGGCTCAGACCCCGAGGGCTCAGCCAACTCAACAGACCTAGCCTCCTCAAGGTCTTTGACTTCTTTCTGGGGAACTTAGCTGTCCTACCTCTGGAGATTCCAGATCCAGTCAATATTCCAGGCAGACTATGTCACTTTGCCGAAAGGTGGCACCAGATAACATCAGAACATTGGACTCTCTCTATAGTAGCATAGTAACAAACTTAATTTTCAAAGTATGCCCCCTCAATCTACTCCAAGAGAGTTCAGCTCTCGGTCTCCTCTTACCACTCTCTTGTTCCAAGAGATTACCAACCTTCGCGCACAGGGTGTGATAGAGGATGTGCCACTCTCTCAATTCCTGATGTTCCTGGAGATCACCTTTTACAGGTGAGTAATTACTCTTTCTCTCTTTTCAGGCTTTACACACCCTTTGGCAATCCCTTATCACTTTATGCCTGGGCTTCTACTCCCCTTACTTCCTTATCCCAAAGAAGACAGGAGGATGGATACAGGCCCATCCTGGACTTCAGAGAATTAAAAAGTATCTGCTCCGAGAGAAATTCAAGATGATCTATCTCAGAACTCTTCTCCCATATCTCCAGAGTCAGGACTGGCTTTGTTCTCTAGATCTAAAGGATACATATACCCATATCCTCATTCACACAGAATACAAGAGGTTTCTATGATTCCTCTTTCAGGGAAGACATTACCAATACAGGGTTCTACACTTCGGCCTGGCTTCTGCCCCAAGAGTCTTTACAAAATGCATGGCAGTAGTGGCTGCATTCCTAAGATCTCTAGGGATATTTGTCTTCCCTTACTTAGACGACTGGCTCATCCGAGCAACAACAGCTCTAGAAGCCAGCTCTTCTCTCTCCTGCACAATGCAGGTTCCTCAGCACCTTAGAGTTCATAGGGGCTCTCCTAGACATGCAGCAGTCAAGGGCCTTTCTACACAGGCCCTCTGTGCTCGAATTGTTCAGCTAGCTTCTCAGGCATGTATGAAATCTTTCCTAACTGCTCGAGAAATGCTTCAACTGTACATGTGGTTCCATATGCTCATCTGCATAAGCATGCAGCTCAATGGACCTTGGCTTTGCAGTGGACTCAAGCATCCAGTCGTCTGGGGGACAGAATCATGATCTCTGCATGTCTCATTTTGTCTCTCCAGTGGTGGCAATAACCAGAAAACCTTCTTGTAGGGTCACCTTTTCAGATGCCACCACACCAATCTACCCTGATGATGGATGCATCCAAATTGTGTTGGGGAGCTCATCTGGACAATTTCTCCACTCAGGGTGTTTGGACTATCAAGAGGCATGACCACATAAATCTATTGGAACTCAGAGCTATCCACAATGCTCTCAGGTGTTCCAAGACCACCTTTGCTCCCACACAGTTCTAGTCCAGACGGACAATCAGTTAGCCATGTTCTATGTGAACAAGCAAGGTTGAACAGGTTCTCAAGCACTGTGCAACGAAGCCCTACATCTATGGTCTTTTGCCATATACCATCAGATTCACGTACTAGCGGTGTATCTCCCTGGCAAACAAAATCTCCTGGCAGACCAACTCAGTTGAGTATTACTGCCTCACGAGTGATCTCTCCATCCAGGCCAGATTGCTCAAATTTTTCAAATCTGAGGAACCCCAGATATAGACCTGTTTGCAAGTCCTCAGAATGCCAAACTTCCCCGCTTCTGTTCCAGAACCCCTGCTCAGAACTGTCAGGCGATGGATGCTTTTCACCTCCACTGGGGTCAGGACTTCCTATAGGCCTACCCTCCCATTCCTCTTATCCCCAAGACTTTTTTCAAACTCCAGAGAGACAGGGGCTACATGATCCTTATAGCCCCGCGTTGGCCACAACAAGCATGGTATCCTCTGCTTTTACGTCTCTCTTGGGCCAGACCTCTAGAGTTGGGATGTGGTCCAGATTGCCTATCACAGGAGAATGGGATGCTGCTGTATCCAAACCCGCAGTCCTTACATCTGACAGCATGGCTGCTGAGAGCATAGCACTCCAGGACATCAACCTCTCTCAATAGGTTAGAGGTATCCTATTGGTTTCAAGGAAACCTTCCACAAGGCGTTCTTATGCCTTCAAGTGGCAAAGGTTTTCAGTCTGGTGCTCAAAGAGGGATCTTAATCCTTTTTCGGTTCCGGTGGAAGCGTTACTTGACTATCTCCTCCACCTCTCGTCCTCTGGACTCAAAACCAATTCGGTAAGCATGCACCTAAGTGCCATTGCAGCATCTCACATACCCCTAGATGGACAACCTGTCTCCTCTCAGCCGCTTGTAGCTCGCTTCATGAGAGGCCTACTCTTAACTAAGCCTCCCTTTAGGCCACCGCCAGTGGCATGGGACCTCAATGTTGTCCTCGGACAGATTATGAAGCCACCCTTCGAACCCCTAGCCACTACATCTCGGAAGTTTCTTTCTTGGAAGGTCATCTTCCTAATTGCCCTCACATCTGCAAGACGCATCAGTGAGCTCCAGGCTTTAGTGGCTGACCCTCTTTATACACGATTTCATCATAATAAAGTAGTCCTTAGAACTCATCCTCACTTTATGCCAAAGGTTGTTTTGCCTTTTCATTTAAACCAGTCGGTTTACCTTCCTGTTTTCTTCCCTAGACCTCACTCCTCTAGTGCAGAAAAAAGCCTTCATACTCCGGAATGCAAACGCGCCTTAGCTTTTTATCTCCAGAGAACTAGGCAGCACAGGAAAGCACAGCTTTTTGTTGCTTTTGATTCCAATCATCTAGGTCTACCAGTTTCCAAAAGGACACTCTCCAAATGGATTGCAGACTGCATATCTTTTGCATATGACGGTGCAGGACTTTCCCTTGAAGGTCATGTCACAGCCCTGGGACCACGGAACCTCTGACGTGTTGAGGATCACGCCAAGAAAAGCCGGAAAACCTCAAGGACCCCATCGGGTGATCAGTCGGGGAAAGTGGGGAAATCCAACAGGCCCCGGTCCCGCAGTCCCTGATGGGAGGCTGAAGGCGACAGCAAGGAGTGGCCATCCAGTTCTCTCGCTTGAACTGTCCATGCCCCCGGACCAATATTGGACCCCTGAAACCATCATGATTGAGGACTCCCCCTCAATGGAGCTGGTACTGGGCCCGAAGTCCTCAGTGCCCACACCAAAGGCTATGGAGCCATCTGGTCTCGAGGCCAGGATGGTGGCCTTGGAGTGCAATTTGTCTACCTTCATAGCCCAGCAGCGGGCTCTCATGCCCGGTTCCTTTGGATCATCACTCCCAACCACCAGGCCCTCCAACACGAGGGACTCTCCGGAGGTCGAGCCAATCCTCAAGCACCACCAGCCTCAAAAGATGTCTCGGCTGCGGTCCCGGTCCCAGTCCTCGGGACCGTGGTCATCACCATTCAGTTTTCTTGGCTCCAAGCACCAGGCTGCCATGGCCCTGAGGTTCTCGTGGTTGGGCCAGCCCCCTGAGTCCCAGAGGACCCCCGACTCCTCCTCTGAGCTGGACTCAGATTGGGAGACTGAGGGTGATGAGTCCCTTGATACCCCCCATAACCACAACGTGCCCTCAGACCCATCCCCTCCGGAGTCGAGAAGCCAGTCCCCACCCTAGGACATGGTCTTCCTCGACTTCATGCAGGACATGGCCAAGGCCCTGGCCTTTGCCACCAAGTCGGAGGAGGACCCTTGCATGGAGAACCTCAAAATCCTCCAGTACAAGGCCCTCCCAAAAGAGGTGCTCCTGGTGCTTGTTCCCCCCATCCTGGAACAGCTGCTCCTCCACATGTGGGAGACTCCCGTATTGGTGCCCATAGTTAGCAGGCGGCTGGACTTGATGTTCCAGGTCTGCTGGAGCCCTGTCTTCCAAAAAGCCCAAGTGCCTCACGACTCCATGGTGGTGGAGTCAGCCATGCAGAGGCTCAAGAGCCAAAAGACGCATTCCTCGGTGCCCCCGGGCAAGGAGGACCGTGTCATGGACACCATGGGCAGAAAGAGCTTCCAGGGCTCGATGCTTGTTGTTACCAGGTGTACATGGGCATGTGCCGTTGAGACCTGGAGAAGGAGCTCGCCAGGTTCTTGGCTGGTCTCTCAGAGAAACCCCTTCAGCAGTTCCTGATATGGCCTCAGCCGTTGGGGAGTGCTCCGAGTTTATCATTTGAGCAGCCTATAATGGCTTTGAGTTGGTGGCTAGAGTAGCAGCGTCGGGCATTAGTACCCAGTTTCAATCTTGGCTACAGTCCTCCGAACTGGAGCAATGGATCCAGGACAAATTGGTCGACGTCCCTTACTGTGGAGAGAACCTCTTCGGCAAACCCATGACAGAGAAGGCTGCCGAGCTAGAGTCCAAGTTCCTGACTAGGACCAGGCTCTCCAAGAGAGACCGCTGATCCTTCCTGGAGAAAGGCTTTGGGTAGAATGCCCTCATACCTGAAGAAGAGGAAGGCTTACGGAAACTACCCTCATTCCCAACTCCCCAACAGGACCAGCAGGCCAAAGGACAAGGGCATGACCCATGTAAGTCTAAGACCCCCCCAAACTCCAACTCTTACCCCCGGTGCAATCTGGAGGGGGCTTCTGACTCCTTGGGCATAGCCTCTCTTCCCCCAGGAGGCACAGCCCAGCAGCATACAGGGGGGCATTTGGTGCTCTTTGCCCTCGGGTGGCCCTGCATTACCATTGACATGTGGGCCCATTGGGTGGTGAAAGAGGGTTACCACCTCCTCCTCCACCAGACACCCCTATCATTCTTCCTGAGAGAGCCCCCCAGGACTCTCCTCCACTGGGACCTGTTACGGCAGGAACTCGCAGGCCTTTGGGAGGACCAGGCAGTGGAACCCATCCCAGCCCACCTCAGGGGCACAGGGTTCTACTCATGCTACGTTTTAGGAACAAAAAGGACTGTAGGGCTGCTGCCCCATCCTCGACCTGCAGGACCTCAACAGATTCCTGGTGAGGGAAAAGTTCAAAATGCTCTCTCTTAGAACATTGCTGCCATACCTCCAGTAGGGAGATTGGCTATGCTTCTTTAACCTAGAGGATGCATACACACACATTCTCATCAATCCTTTACACAGGCAGTATCTTTGCTTTGTGGTTGGGGGAGAACACTATCAGTACAGAGTGCTACCCTTTGGCTGACCTCCATCCCAAGGGTATTCCTCAGTGCCTGGCAGTGGTTGCAGCCCACCTCAGACTCCAGGGGGTATTCGTCTTCCCCTATCTGAATGACTGGCTCATAAAGGGCAGCACAGCCATCAAGGCCCGTCAGGTGATGGCACGCACCATCCTGCTGCTGGAGTACCTTGGATTCATCATAAACTACATGAAGTCCCATCTCCAGCCAACCCAGGACATGGAGTTCATATGGGCTTGGCTGAATACCATCCAAGCCAGGGTCTTTCTCCCTCGGGACAGGGCCCTGCACCTTGAAGCGCTTGCCGCAAGCACACAGCACCATCACTCGGCATCGGCCCGCCTCATGCTTTGCCTGCTGGGCATATGGCATCCATGGTGCATGTCACTCCTGACTCTCGCCTGTGGATGCGGATGGCCCAGTGGGCCCTCTGCTCATAGTGGTCCCATGTCAGAAGACACTTGTGGGACAGGGAGCTCATCACTCATCCCCTGGCTCTCTCTCTCTCAACTGGCGGCAAAACCTCTAGTGTCTATTGGCCAGGATGCTCTTCCAGCCCCCCACACCACAAAGGATCCTCACGACAGATGCCTCCAAGCTGGGGTGGGGAGCACATTGTGATGACCTTTGCACTCAGAGTAGTTGGTCACCGATGGAGAGTCTCCAGAATATCAACCTCCTGGAGCTTCCAGCCATAGCCATAGCCTTAGCCCTCTGGGCTTTTTGCCACCACCTGCAGCACCAAGTGGTGCTGGTTCAGACCCACAACCAGGTGGCGATGTTCTGCATAAAAAAGCAGGGAGGCATGGGTTTGGCCCTGCTGTGCCAGGAAGCGGTGAGCCTCTCCTCATATGCCAGCAGCAACAGGATTCTCCTGCGGGCAGTATACTTCCCGGGCCAGGACAACACCCCGGCAGATGGCTCAGCCAGGTCCTCCGGCCTCACGAGTGGAGGCTGGATCCCAGGGAGACCAGCCAGATCTTCCAGCACTGTGTGCTCCCAAGGGTGGACCTCTTTGCTAGTCTGGCCAATGTACACCTCCCTACTTCTATTCCCAACAGCCGCATCTCCTCCCGGGTGGCGGCAGATGCATTTCTGATCTCTTGGATGGAAGGCCTCCTTTATGCCTTCCCACTCACACCATTGATTGCCAAGATTCTGTTCAAAGTCTAGCGTGACAGGGCCACAGTGATCCTGGTGGCCCCATGATGGGCCAGGCAGTCGTGGTTTCTCCTGCTCCTTCATCACCCCTGGTTCCCCTGGGGTGCTATCCAGGCCTACTGATGCAGGAAAAGGACTCTCTCCTGTACCCCAACCTGGCTGTGAGTGTCATCCTGGCTGTTGAAAGGGTAGTCCTGGCTCCTTTCAATTTCTCTGTTGAAATGGAGGAGGTCCTCCTCGCTTCCCATAAAACCTCCACCCGTCAGGCGTATGCCTTCAAGTGGCGGAGATTACCAGTCTGGTACACGGAGCGTTGGGTCATCCCCTTCTCCTGCTTCATCCAGCTAGTGCTGCAGTACCTACTTCATCTGTCCCAGGCAGGGCTGAAATCCAACTCTGTAAGAGTGCACTTTGGTGCTCTCGCGGCACACCAACATCTCATTGAGGATAAAACCCTCTCTGCTTAACCCCTCGTGTCTCGCTTCCTGAGGGGGCTCCTCCTGTCGAAGCTGCCCGTCCACCCTCCGGCAGCAGAGTGGGGCCTTAGTGTCATGCTCCCCAAGCTCATCGTGCCACCCTTTGAGCGTCTTGGCTCCTGCCACCTCAAATATCTCTCCTAGAAGGTGGTGTTCCTCGTTGCGATCACCTCTGCCACAGGGTCAGCGAACTTCAGATGTTGGTAGCAGAACCACCATATACTAGGTTCTATAAGAACAGGGTCATGCCCCGCACGCACTCCAAGTTTCTACCCGAGGTGGTATCTCCGTTCCACCTCAATCAGCAGGTGGTGCTCCCCACCTTCTTCCTGCAGCCTCACACCAGCAGGGAAGAGGCAGTTCTCCATACACTGGACTGTAAGCAGGTGCTCGCCTTTTATTTCAGGCACACTCAAGAGCACCACTGAGCTTCTCAGCTCCTTGTTTCCTACAACCCAAGTCAGTTGGGAGCTGCAGTCTCTAAGTGGACCCTGTCCAACTGGGTCACTGACTGCATTGCCTTTGCATATCAGCAGTCTGGTCTCTTGCTGGAGCGCTGTGTCACAGCGTCCGGGCCATGGCAGCCTCTATAGCGAACTTGCTCTCAATTCCCTTGTCAGAAATCTGTCAGGAAGTCTACCTGGTCCTCAGTCCACAATTTCGCAGCTCACTACTCCTGGAGAGAATCCTGTTGGGACAGCACCTTCGGCCAGGTAGTACTCCATCTTGGGGTATAAGCAACTCCTTCCCTCCGGCCCTTAGTGTGTTCAGGCTACTGAAGCATTGGCTCCTCACTGGGCACTTGGGATGCTTTGGAGTCTGTTATCTCTCGACTCATTGCTGCTGCTCATGGTTCTCCCTTTTCTGGTCACCCATGAGCTTTTTACAGGTTTTTTCGGTAGCCTGTAGCTAGGGAGTCCTGTATGTGAGGACTGACTTCCTGCTTGTTCCCGGAGAAAGCGTAATTACTCACCTGTAACAGGTGTTCTCTGAGGACAGCAGGAATCAGTCCTCACAACCCTCTCTCCTCCCCGTGGAATTGCTTTTTTCTTTTTTCCGTCTTGTGCTATGATATCATAGTGAGGCAAGATGGCACCCTTGAGCGGGAAGGGGACCTACACATGCGTGTTGCATCTCCCAAAGTATTTCTTTGAAAGCTGGGGAGAGGTTACCACGCATGCTCCGACAGCTCCAGCATTACCCATATGTGAGGACTGATTCCTGCTGTCCCCAGAGAACACATTACAGGTGAGTAACTATGCTTTATCATTATGATACAAAGAAAACCTATCTTTGTACAGCCTCCAGCTGTCAGGTTTATATGAGGCTTGCTTCAATTCAAATGCCCCATTAAGATACCTGCTTTGTCTGGCACCTCATTGTTGTACTCACTGAACTGAAGAAAGTCCTTTTTGAGCCTCTGAATTCCAGTGAACTCAGTCAGGTACTTGATTTGGAAGGTCATATAGGTCTTAAGACACTTTTCTTGGAGGTCATTGATTCTATCTACCTCATAGTAAATTTCATCATAATAGGATGGTACTGTGTATGTATACCAAATTCCTGCTTAACATTGTGTCAGATTTCCTCTCAAACAAGTCAAGCTTTCTGTCAGCATTCTTTCCCAGACTTCATTCTCACAAAGGTGATTAAGACATCTATGGTTTAGATTGCAAGACAGCTTTTGTTTTCTGTTTAAAGTGAATCAAAAGCCTTAGAAGGTTCACCCAACCTTTTGTTTGACCCAAACAATCTGGACTTTCTGTAGCCTAGTGTACAATTTAAATTATGATACCAAATTGTGGGGAGCATTTGAAGTATCTAGATATGCAAATGGCAGCATTTATGCATCTAGATTGCATACACAGACAAATAGCAATTTTGGAAAGCCACCATTTATGTGTAGAACCCTAGGGATGCAGAGATTTCAAGCAAACGTGGCTTGGACATGCCTAACAAATAGATGTAGACATCTCATTTTACAATGGGAAGTCACATCTAAATTAAAAAATATCCACGTTGGCTTTTACATCTGACCCAAGGCATGCACAAGTGGCAGTTTGAAGAGGCAGGTGCAAAGGCTGATAGAACCATATTCCCCAGCACCCTTCTGACACATCAGCATGACCTTCACCTCCAACACACCTCTGACACTCCTAGGCTCTTAAAAGGGGTTCTCTGGTGGTCTAGTGGGGAGCAGGAACAATCCCTGTTGCTCCTGCTCTTTCAGGTTTCTGGGTTCAAAATGGTGCCTCTGATCTCTAGCTGGGTTGAGAATAACAACTACCTCTAGCTGGAACAATAAGGGGAGCTCGGGAGGGAGGATGCAGTGTCTCTAGTCACACAGTTCTAATGCTAGGGCTCCAGTTGCTAAATAAAGAGTGTGCTAACCTTAGTGGAGGAACAGCCTAGTGGTTAGAGCAGTGGCCTGGTAATCAGAGACCAGGGTTCAAATCCCACTGGCTCTACTTGATTCTCAGTTGCTTCAGGTACAAGCTTACTGTAGAATGTAAGTCCTCTGAGGACAGAGAAATATCTACTGTACCTGATTATACTGTAACTCACCTTGAACTATTATTGCAAAGGTATAAGCTAAATATTGAAAAGAAATAAAATAGAAAAAAACCCTGCTGCTCCTTCGACAAGCCACTTAACCCTCTGTTGCCTCCGATACAAAATAAGATGATAAACTCTCCTAGAATAGAGAAATATCTTGTATATCTGAATGTAACTCCCGTTGAGCTACCACTGAAAAAGCATGTTCTTATTCCAAAAATTAAGCATTTTTTCTCTTTTTTGTTGGAAGATAGCCCTTAGCTAAGGATTCCTACACATAAGGCAGACTAATCCTGTTAGTTGATGGAGAAAATAGACTGAAAGTGCAGTTCTGTAAATTTTGAAATTTTCATGTTTGCTTTCTAACTCATATTGGGGCATGTTTACTAAGCCCACATGTGGGCTGTGCTAATAACACAGGGCTCCTTGATAACTGCAAGGTTGGGTGTACATCTGTCCCCCTGCCGTTCTCACAGACAAGCTACGTGGTACCATGGAAACTGGACCACAGGTGCAACTAATGCCACCCATTGAATTATCATCAGTTGCACCCATTCTTCCGGCATCAAACATGGTTAGCATAGCTAGTATGTTTGTGCTAGCCGCAAGGTGCTGGGAATACCACTGACTCGCCCATTCCCCACCCCAATGCATACTACCAGGATAGTATGGGGTTTTTAGTATGGGGGCCTCATGCTACATTTTAGAGTGGTGCATAAATTGTACACTAAACCCACACTACCCTGGCAGTGCGGTTTAGTGAACTGCTAGGTACGTATGACCTAGATTGGCCACTGTTGGAAACAGGATACTAGGCTTGATGGACCTTGGTCTGACCCAGTATGGCATATCTTATGTTCTTCATTGTGTAATTAATGTTGCAGTAAGGCAAATGCCATGCAAAAATCAACCAGTAATGCACTAACAACATGTTCCTTATCGTTCCTCCAGTTCAGTCCTCCACCTCTGGGTTGTGCACTTCCTCCTGCAGCTTGGAGACTGGGCATGTCAAAATCGTGACATCACTGGATATAGCCTGCTGGTCTCTCCCATCAGCCCTAGTGTGTCCAGTCTCCATGCAGCAGGAGGACATAGTAAGCCATGGTGCTGGGCTCACTTGAGAGGCAGATAAGTAGCAGTTAGTCTGGATTTATTTTAATTTCATTTTAATTTCTGGGTTTCATAATAATTTTACTGTCCTTAGTCTAATTACTTTGAATTTAGTCAAATTCAGCTCAGTTAATTTAATTTAATTTAATATGAATTTAATATAATGCAATATGATTTACTATCATTTGACTGGAGTTAATCTGAATCTCCAGGAACAAGCAGGAATGTAGTCCTCACATATGGGTATCGTCGGTACCGACGGAGCCTGTGCGGGAACGCTCCCCAGCGTCCAATAGGAACGCTTTTGGGAGCATCCCTCAGCACATGCGCGCTGCCTTCCTGCCTTTCCAACTGTCCCTCTTCAGTTTTTCGTTTTCCGTGGAGCCAACAGGACCTATTCCCTGTCACCGCAGAAAATTCCATCTTTAAAATTCTTTTTTTGTGGTCGCGTTTCCCAACCGCATGACGCCTACCAGTACTGCCGGTTCTTTTCTTTTCTTTTCCTAAAAAAAAAAACCTTTCCTGTTTTGGTGCTAGGCGCCATTTTGGGCATTAGTCCCCATTTTCCAACATCATGGAAAAACCAACTAGTGGTTTTAAAAAATGTACTAAGTGTGGCGGTACCATTTCCGTCACTGACACCCATGATTGGTGTCTAAAATGTTTAGGACCTGATCACTCTCCAACTGAATGTCTCTCCTGCATGGGGATGACCAAAAGAGGAAGACAGAACCGGGCTGCAAAGCTCGGTACCCTCTTTTCTTCAGATGCCAGATCCATTGCATCGACATCGTCAAGGGCCTCTTCTTCCTCACATGGATCTCAGGTAACTAAACACAAAAGCCGGTCCTCAAAGGATAGCTCTCCTGCTAAGCATCGAGAGGCCATTGGCATTGCCCTTGAAAGATCCAAACCGGCAAAACAGCCCCGGCGGGAGGCTTCGGCTTCCAAAGCATCGATGGGGCTTCAGGATGTTCTCGAGGCCTCATCCTCGCAAAAACTACCTGTGCCATGCTCAGGGATTCCGGCCGTTCTTACCGGCATAGACACCCAGGCATCGGCAGTGTCGATAGACCAGAGATTTCTTGCTATCGAACGCAGTATCGCAGCTCTTCTCTCAGCTGCGGTACCGGTGGTCCCAAGGGCAACGGTGCCGACATCGACACCGATACCGACACCGGTACCGACACCGACGATGCCGGTACCGACTGTACCGGCCCCGATGGTAACTCTTCCCATTCCACCTCCGGTTGGAGTGGATAAGGTGGTACCGGGTCACCTCGGTACCGACTTCAATCGGTACCGGGATCGTGCTTTGCAGGAGCATCGTGGTCAGGAATACTTTGATTCCTCCGATTCCGAAGACTGACAATTCTGCTGGCACTAGAGAGTTTCTCCTAGAAGATCCCTCTTCTCCCCAACGCAGAATGTCATCTCCAGAGGACATCTCATTTCAGGATTTTATCCATGATATGGCTAAAGGTCTTTCAATCACAGTGGCTCCTGAAGAGGAACCCAGAGCAAAGGAATTGGAAATCCTCCAATATCCTAAAGCTCCTAAGGAGGCAGCTACTCTGCCTATCCATGAGATTCTGTATAGCTTAATGCTCAGAATGTGGGAGACACCTCTGACCACTTCTCCTCACTCTAGGAGACTTGATACTATGTATCGAGTCCCACCATGTCCTGGATTTCAGAAGACTCAGCTGCCACACCATTCAATGGTAGTGGAGTCAGCCATGCATAGAATGAAAAGTGCAAAAAGACATGCATCCAATCCTCCAGGTCGTGAATGCAGGACTCTGGATGCTTTTGGAAGCAGAACTTTTCAAGCTTCCATGCTTTCAGCTAGGATTAGCTCATATATCCTATATATGGGAATGTTCCTCAAATAAATCACAGGAGACTTGGAACTTATGAGCCCATTTCTCCCAAAGGATAAGAGACCAGACTTTCTTACTCTGGTTAAGCATGCTCAGGATGTCTCTAAGTTTGTCAATCGTGCAGCCTTTGATTGCTTCGAATGCATCAGCAGAAATTCTGCTATTGCCAACGGCACACGACGGATTGCCTGGCTACAGGCATCAGACTTGGAGACTTGGGTACAGGACAAGTCAGGCAACATTCCTTGCACGGGAGAGAATCTCTTTGGCAAGAACTGGCAGGAGAAGGCTAACGAGTTAGATGCTGACAATTCTACCTTAGATAGATTGTCAAAATCTACAGCCACTCCAGCCAAAAGGAAGCCTTATAAAAAACCCTCTTTTACCAAAAAGAGGAAGTTTTATCCTTCCTATACCCACCAGACTCAGACTCCAGGTCAGGTTGCCCAAAAGGGACAAACTAGACAACAAAAGAAACCAAAAGGCCCGAGAGCCCAACCAGCTCTCCAGGTTCAGCCCCCTCAAGGGCTTTGACTCCTTCCTAGAGAGCTTTGCCTTCCTGCCTTTGAGGGGTCCTCAACCCCCCAATATTCCCGGCAGGTTATGCCATTTTGTCAACAGATGGCATCAGATAACAGCAGAAGATTGGACTTTGTCCATTGTAGGGGAGGGGTACAAACTTCATTTTCACAGCTTACCCCCTCCTACAATTCTAAAGCAGTTCAATTCACAAACATCTGCAGACAATCTGCTAGATCACGAGGTCTCCACACTTCTTGTCCAAGGGGCAATAGAGGAAGTACCCATTCTTCAACCGGGTACAGGGTTCTACTCCCCCTATTTTCTTATTCCAAAGAAAACAGGAGGACACAGACCCATTCTAGACCTCAGAGAATTGAACAAATATCTGTTTCGAGAAAAATTCAAAATGATTTCTCTGGGAACTCTTCTACCATACCTTCAAAGCCAACACTGGCTTTGCTCTCTAGACTTAAAGGATGCATACACTCACATTCTCATCCATCCAGATCACAGGAAATTTTTACATTTCCTTTTCAGGGGAAGACATTTCCAGTACAGGGTTCTTCCTTTTGGTCTGGCTTCAGCACCAAGGGTATTCACAAAATGCATGGCAGTAGTAGCTGCATTTCTAAGAACCCTGGGGATTTTTGTCTTCCCTTACTTAGACGACTGGCTCATCCGAGCCTCCACAGTGACAGAGGCCAGCACTGCACTGTCTCGTACAATGCGAATCCTCCAATACTTGGGATTGGTAATAAACTTCCCAAAATCTCAACTAGTTCCTTCCCAATGCCTAGAATTCATAGGAGCATGTCTGGATACCAGACAGGCAAGGGCTTTCCTTCCACAAGCCCAGTGTCTTCGCATAAAGCATTTAGCTTCCCAAGCGGCAGGCAAATCCTCCCTCACTGCTCGGGAGCTACTGCAGTTACTGGGACACATGGCATCCACAGTTTATGTAGTCCCATATGCTCACCTCCACATGCGAGCAGCCCAGTGGACCCTCTCCACACAGTGGACACAGGCCACCAGTCATTTGTCGGACAAAATAACAATCTCTCAACGACTAATTTTGTCCCTCCAATGGTGGCAATCATTAGAAAATCTGACAGTAGGGTCTCCTTTCCATCAACCCCTCTTTCAGACCACCCTAACAACAGATGCATCACAGGTGGGTTGGTGAGCACACCTGAATCATCTCTCTACCCAGGGCACCTGGACTCCACAGGAGGTTGGTTTACACATAAACCTCCTGGAGTTAAGAGCAATTTATTTAGCTCTTCGAGTGTTCCACGCCCAGCTCAGCTACAAGACAGTCCTAGTTCAGATGGACAATCAGGTAGCCATGTTCTATGTGAACAAGCAGGGCGGGACAGGCTCTCTGTCGTTATGCAACTAAGCTTTACGACTATGGGCCCTCGCCAGAGAGCATCAAATTCACCTTCTAGTGGTATATCTTCCAGGCATTCAAAACCTTTGGGCAGACAAACTCAGTTGAGTACTGCTACCTCACGAGTGGTCCCTCCACCTAGACCAGGTAGCAAAGATATTTCATCTCTGGGGCACTCCAGACATAGACCTCTTTGCAAGTCCACTGAATGCCAAACTTCCCCGGTTCTGTTCCAGGATTCCGGCGCACAACTGTCAGGCAAGGCATGCCTTCCTCCTTCAGTGGGGTCAGGACTTCCTTTATGCCTTCCCACCCATTCCCCTCATTCCCAAGACACTCTTCAAGCTTCAGAGAGACAGGGGTCGCATGATTCTCATAGCACCACGATGGCCACGCCAAACGTTGTATTCGCTGCTTCTGCATCTCTCTCAAGTGGCATCTCTTGAGTTAGGGCATGCTTCAGATCTCCTTTCCCAGGAGAATGGGACGCTATGGCACCCGAATCCCCAGTCTCTGCACCTCACGGCCTGGTTGTTGAAGGCTTAGACCTCCAGGATTTCAACCTGTCCCAGCAGGTAAAAGATATCCTTCAGGCTTCTAGGAAGCTTTCCACAAGAAGGTCTTATGCCTTCAAGTGGAAACGTTTTACTATATGGTGCTCCAAGAAGGGATTAAACCCCCTGGTCATACCCTTAGAATCGATACTAGAGTATCTCCTTCACTTATCGAATTCTGGGTTAAAGACCAATTCGGTAAGAGTCCATCTTAGTGCAATTGCAGCTTCTTATAAGCCTCTAAATGGACAACCAATTTCCTCTCATCCACTACTATCAAGATTTATGAGAGGCCTTTTATTAACTAAACCTCCCATCAAGCCACCACCGGTAGCATGGGATCTAAATCTAGTTCTCGGGCAGCTCATGAAGCTTTTGAACCTTTAGCCACTACAGCCCTTACGTTTTTGACTTGGAAGGTCATCTTCCTGATTGCAATCACCTCTGCCCGTCGCATTAGTGAACTGCAAGCTTTAGTGGCTGATCCTCCTTATACTAGATTTCATCATGATAAGGTTGTTCTTCGAACTCACCCACACTTTATGCCAAAGGTGGTTTTGCCTTTTCATTTAAACCAATCAATTTATCTTCCTGTATTTTTTCTGAGGCCTCACACCTCTAATGCAGAAAGAAACCTTCATACTTTGGATTGTAAAAGGGCCTTAGCCTTTTACATTCAAAGAACACAGCAATATAGAAAGTCCTCGCAACGTTTTGTAGCTTTTGACCCTAGTCATTTGGGACTTCCAGTCTCCAAAAGAACTTTATCTAAATGGATTGCCCAATGCATATCCTTTACTTATGAGAGTAAGGGTCTTCCTCTTCAGGACCATGTCACAGCTCACAATGTGAGAACCATGGCAGCTTCAATGGCTAACGAAGTGCGCGTCTCCAATAGTTTCTCAGCGAGGTCACGGCTCGTAAAAAAATTATCGACCATAACGTATCCTTGCTGATAATATAGCTGCATTAGAGCCATGACCACATGCGTTCCTAAACTGCCAACTCTTTCATCATCTTTCCCAGTATACGGTTTCACATTCAAACAGTATTTGGACTGCAGTTCTGCCAGTATCCAGAACTTTATTCCAAATTTATCTGGCTTATTTGTCATGTACTGCACGAATTTGCACCTGCTTTTCGTTGGGAATAGTTGTTCATCTACAGTAAGTGAATCTTCTGGTATGTAACACTTTTAACTGTTATCAACAAATCTGGATAACACCCATGTCATTAGGCCAAATTTGTCACACTTCACCCTTTCCTGCTGTGAAGCTCTGACATCAAATCACATGAATTTTTTTACTTCTTCGTATCTGTTTCGTGACATTGTTTGCCTAAATGCTGCACAGCCATACGTTTCAGATCACATCAAATCAATTGGAAAGTTTTGGGCATTCATGAAACCTCTTAGATGTGCCAGTCCCAGAAACGCTTCTATTTCATCTTCAGCTACATCCCATGATGGGTCTGATAAACGGGCATACACCTGGGCTTCGGTACACACCTTCACAGCCCACTACTGCCTAGATAAAGCCTCCCGACGGGATGCCTTTTTTGGCCAAGCTGTTCATCAAAATCTCTTTCAAACCTAAACCAACTCCTACCCACCAACCCTGGTGGGATGCCAGAGATCCATGAGAGGAAGGATTCTCACCTTCGACGGTGGCACTTTCCTGGGGATATCTCCCTGGCATCTTCAGCTACGGAGTCCCCATATGTGAGGACTACATTCCTGCTTGTTCCTGGAGATAGCATAGTTACTCACCTGTAACAGGTGATCTCTGGGAACAGCAGGAATTTAGTCCTCACAACCCACCCACTTCCCCTAGGAGTTGTCTCTCTCTCTCTTTGTCTCTTTCCTCTCTCCCTCTATCCTTTCACTCAGCTACAAACTTAACTGAAGAGGGACAGTTGGAAAGGCGGGAAGGCAGCGCGCAAGTGCTGAGGGATGCTCCCAAAAGCGTTCCTATTGGACGCTGGGGAGCGTTCCTGCGCAGGCTCCGTCGGTACCAACGATACCCATATGTGAGGACTAAATTCCTGCTGTTCCCGGAGATCACCTGTTACAGGTGAGTAACTACGCTTTTCAGGAACTGTCCCTTTAATAAAATCATATCTCAAGGAACAAGCAGGAATGTAGTCTTCACATATGGGTATCGTCGGCACCGACGGAGCCTGCGCGGGAACGCTCCCCAGTGTCCAATAGAAAAGCTTTTGGAGGCATCCCACAGCGCCTGCGTGCTGCCTTCCCGCCTTTCCAACTGCCCCTCTCCAGTTCTTCGTTTTCCGCGGAGCCCACAGGTCACATACCCTGTCACCGCAGAAAAAGTTTGTCTTTAATCTTTGTTTTTGTGGTCGCGTCTGCCTTCCTTCGACGCCATACCAGTACCGCCGGTACTTTCTTCTTTCTTTAAAAAAAAAAAAAAAATTATAGTTTCTGAGGTGTTTTACTTTAGAAACTTTTTTCCTTGGTGCTAGGCGTCATTTTGGGCACTAGGCCCAATTTTTTCCTTGAAAATGGAAAAACCTACTTCAGGTTTTAAAAAATGTTTTAAATGTGGTGGTACTATTTCCGTCACCGACACCCATAATTGGTGTCTCAAATGTTTAGGTCCTGACCACTCCATTTCAGAGTGACACTCCTGTGGAATGATGTCAAAAAGGGGCCGGCAGAACTGAGCTGCTAAACTTAGCACCCTTTTTCCCTCAGACGTGGCGTCTGTTGCATCGACATCCTCCAGGGCCTCATCTTCCTTTCATGGATCTCAGGTAATTAAACATAAATCTAGCCGGTCCTCAAAGGGTAGATCTCCTTCTAAGTATCAAGATGCCCCTGGCGTTGCCCTTGAGGAATTGTCACCGGCAAAACTGCCCCGGCGGGAGGCTTTGGCTTCCAAAGCACTAATGGGGCTCCAGGATGTTCTCGAGGCCTCAACCTCAGCAGAACTACTGGCGCCATGCTCTGGGGTTCCGGCCGCTTCTACCGGTACCGACACCCAAGCATCGGCAGCGTCGATAGACCAGAGATTCCTTGCTATTGAACGCAGTCTAGCTGCTCTTCTCATGGCTTCGGTACCGTTGAAACCACTTCAGACACCTCAACCGATACCGGTACCGGAACCGGTACCGACTGCATTAGAATCGGCGGGTATGCCACCCATACCGGGTCATGCGTCTGTCTCCGGCATCGACAGATTGGTACTGGAACAACCCGATACCGACTTTGCACGATCACTGGGATCGGAGGTATTTTGAATCCTCTGATGAGTCTGAAGACTCCGAAGACTCTGCCAATACAAGAGTACTTCTCCCCGAGGATTCCTCTTCTCCTCAGCGCAGAATGTCTCCGCCAGAGGATATGTCTTTCAGGATTTTATCCATGATGCGGCCCGAGGCCTTTCCATCACAGTAGCTCCTGAAAAAGAGCCTAGGGCAAAGGAGTTGGAAATTCTCCAATACCCTAAGGCTCCCAAAGAGGCAGCTACTCTGCCTATTCATGAGATTTTACATGATCTTATGCTAAGGATGTGGGAAACACCTTTAACCACATCTCCTCATTCTCAAAGACTCAATATCATCTATCGCGTTCCACCTTGTCCTGGCTTTCAAAAAACTCAATTACCACACCATTCAATGGTGGTGGAATCAGCCATGAGAAGGATGAAAAATGGAAAGAGACATGCATCCAATCCTCCAGGTCGTGAATGTAGGACTCTTAATGCCTTTGGGCGTCGATGCTTCCAAGCTTCTATGCTCTCAGCTAAGATCAGTTCCTATATCTTATATATGGGAATGCTCCTTTAAGAGGCCACAGGAGACTTGGAGCTTATGAGCCCCCTCCTTCCTGATGACAAAAGGCAAGACTATTTTACTCTAGTCAAACATGCTCAGGATGTATCCAAGTTTGTAAATCGTACAGCCTTTGACTGTTTTGAGTACATAAGCAGCACCTCTGCTATTGCCATTGGGGCACGTCAGATTGCCTGGCTTCAGGCATCTGACTTGGAAATTTGGGTAGAGGATAAATTAGGAAACATTCCTTGCACAGCAGAAAATCTCTTTGGCAAGAATTGGCAGGAGAAGGCTAATAAGATAGATGCTGACAATATCACCTTGGATAGATTGTCCAAATCTACAGCCGATCCTGCAAGGAAAAAATCCTCTAAGAAACCATTTTTCAATAAGAAAAAGAAGTTTTATCCATCCTATACCCAACAGGGACACCGTCCAGGTAAGACTGCCCAAAAGGGACAACAGCAACAACTTAGACAACAAAAGAAGCTAAAAGCTGCAAAACCTCAGCCTCCTCAGCAGGCTCAGCCTCCTCAGGGGCTTTGACTCATCTCTAGAGAACTTTGCCTTCCTGCCTCTGAACGGTCCAGAACCCTCGACCATCCCAGGCAGGTTATGTCATTTTGCCCACAGATGGTACCAAATAACAGCAGAAAATTGGACTCTGTCCATTGTACGAGAGGGGTACAAGCTTCATTTTCAGAGCATGCCCCCTCCTACAATTGTAAGACAGTTCAATTCTCAGACCTCTCTCGACAGTCTCTTAGGTCAAGGGGTCACAATGCTCCTTGCTCAAGGAGCAATAGAGGAAGTACCCATTCCCCATCAGGGTACAGAGTTCTACTTCCCCCTATTACCTTATTCCAAAGAAAACAGGGGGAGAAATACCCATTTTAGACCTTAGAGAATTGAACAAATATTTGTTCCGAGAGAAGTTCAAAATGGTATCTCCAGGAACAAGCAGGAATGTAGTCTTCACATATGGGTATCGTCGGTACCAACGGAGCCTGTGCGGGAACGCTCCCAGCGTCCAATAAGAAAACTTTTTGGGAGCATCCCACAGCGCCTGCGTGCTGCTTTCCCGCCTTTCCCAACTGCCTCTCTCCAGTTCTTTGTTTTCCACGGAGCCAGCAGGTCGTTATTCCTGTCACCGCAGAAAATTCTTCCTTATTACTTTCTTTTTTTGTGGTCGCGTCTGCCTTTCTCGACGCTTTACCGGTACCGCTGGTTTTTCTTTCTTTATTTCTGTTCTTTAAAAAAAAATACTTAGTACTTTTTCCCATTTTTCCCAGGTGCACGTGCCATTTTGGGCCTTAGGCCCAAACGTTTTCCTACAATAGAGAAACCTGCTTCGGGTTTCAAAACGTGCACCAAGTGTGGGGGTACCATCTCCATCAACGACACCCATGAATGGTGTCTAAAATGTTTAGGTCCTGACCATTCCATCACGGATTGTATGTCCTGTGCCATGATGTTCAAAAGAGGTCGGCAGAACCGAGCTGATAAGCTCAGTACCCTGTTTCCCTCTGATGCAGTTTCGGTGGCATCAACGTCTTCCAGGGTTTCCTCTTCCTCTCATGGATCTCAGGTAACTAAACATAAGTCCAGCCGGCCCTCAAAGGGTAGATCTCCTTCTAAGCATCGAGATGCCTCTGGCGTTGCCCTTGAGGATTCTGCACCGGCAAAATTGCCCCGGCGGGAGGCTTCGGCTTCCAAAGCATTATCGGGGCTCCAGGATGTTCTCGAGGCCTCGACCTCGGCAGAACTACTGGTGCCATGCTCTGGGGTACCGGCTGTCTTCTTCGGTACTGACATCCAGACATCAGCAGCGTCGATAGACCAGAGGTTCCTGGCTATTGAACGCAGTCTGGCGTCTCTCCTTGCGGCATCGACACCCTCGGAACCGCGTCAGACAGTTCAACCGGTACCGGCATCGACTCTGGCACAGGTATCAGTACTAGTACCGATAGCATCGACATCGACATCGGTGTCCGCATTGCTGGCACCCAGTCACCCGATGCCCTCCGGTACCGATACACCGGTACCGATTCCTCCCGGTACCGACTTTGGTCAGTACAGGTATCGGGCTCTACAAGAGCATCCAGACAGAAGGTACTTCGAGTCCTCAGAGGAATCTGAGGATTCTGATAGTTCTGTCGATACCGGAGCACTTCTTCCAGAGGAGCCCTCCTCCCCTAAATGCAGGATGTCTCCTCCAGAGGATATCTCCTTCCAGGATTTTATCAGGGAGGTGGCTCGGGGTCTCTCCATTACTGTGGCTCCTGAAACAGAGCCCAGAGCAAAGGAGTTGGACATTTTACAATATCCCAAAGCTCCTAAAGAGGCAGCTACTTTGCCCATCATGAGATCTTGCATGATCTCATGCTAAGAATGTGGGAGACCCCTCTTACCACCTCTCATTTTCGTAGTCTTGACACTATGTATCGAGTCCCTCCTTGTCCTGGTTTCCAAAAAACTCAGCTCCCTCACCACTCTATTGTAGTGGAATCAGCTATGAGAAGGATCAGGAGTGAAAAGAGGCATGCTTGTAGTCCCTCAGGACATGAGTGCAGAACTTTGGATGCTTTTGGACGTCGTACTTTCCAAGCTTCCATGCTTTCTGCCAGAATCAGTTCCTATATTTTATATATGGGGATGTTCCTGAAGGAAATCACAGGAGATTTAGAAGTTTTGAGTCCTCGTCTTCCTGAGGATAGAAGACAGGATTTTCTCACATTGGTCAAACATGCCCAGGATGTTTCCAAATTTGTCAACCGTGCAGCTTTTTACTGTTTTGAGTGCATAAGCAGAACCTCTGCCATTGCCATAGGTGCACGAAGAATTGCCTGGCTCCAGGCATCTGATTTGGAGCTCTGGGTACAAGACAAACTGGGCAATATTCCTTGTACTGGTGAGAACCTGTTTGGCAAGGATTGGCAAGAAAAAGCCAATGAGCTGGATGCTGACAACTCCACCTTGGACAGATTATCCAAGGCCACATCTGATCCTGCAAGAAAGAAATCTTTCAAAAAACCTTTCTTTTCTAAAAAGAAAAGGTTTTATCCTGCTTATTCCCAACAGGGACGTTCTGCAGGTCAGCTTGGCCGGAAAGGTCAGCAACCACCCAAACAAAGAAAGGCAAAGACTGCTAAGCCTCAACCGCCCCAGCAGTCTCAGCCTCCACAAGGCCTTTGACTTTCAGCTAGAGAACTTAGCCTTCCTGGCTCTCATTGGACCAGAGCCTTCCACCATTCCAGGAAGGTTGTGTCACTTTGCCCCCAGATGAGGGCAGATAACAACAGAGCATTGGACACTCTCCATCATAAAAGAGGGGTACAAGCTTCATTTTTTGAGCAAGCCTCCTCCCATAATGATAAGGCAGTTCAATTCTCAGACCTCTCTCACCAACCTGTTAGATCAAGAGGTCACCATGCTTCTTGCCCAAAGGGCAATAGAAGAGGTACCCATTCATCAACAGGGTACAGGGTTTTACTCCCCCTATTTCCTTATCCCAAAGAAAACAGGGGGATACAGACCTATCTTAGACCTCAGAGAATTGAACAAATTCCTGTGCAACAAGAAATTCAAGATGATTTCTCTGGGAACTCTGCTGCCATACCTTCAGAGTCAGGATTGGCTTTGTTCTCTAGATCTCAAGGATGCGTACACCCATGTTCTCATCCATCCAACTCACAGAAGATTCCTCCGGTTCCTTTTTCAAGGAAATCACTACCAATACAGGGTGCTTCCTTTTGGCCTGGCCTCAGCATCAAGGGTGTTCACGAAATGCATGGCTGTGGTAGCAGCATTTCTCCGCACTCTAGGGATATTCATCTTCCCCTACTTAGACGACTGGCTCATTCGAGCCCCAACAGAGTCAGAGGCCAGGACTTCTCTATCCTGCACAATGCATATCCTTCAGTATTTGGGTCTGGTCATAAGCATCCCAAAATCCAGTCTAACTCCCACTCAGTCTTTAGAGTTCATAGGAGCTTTGCTGGATACCAAAAAGGCAAGGGCCTATCTCCCCCAGGCCCGTTGCCTTCGCATAGTGCAGTTAGCTTCTCAAGAAGTGCTGAAGCCTCATCTCACTGCCCGAGAAATGCTACAATTACTAGGCCACATGGCATCCACCGTGCATGTAGTTCCCTATGCTCGCCTCCATATGAGGGCAGCCCAGTGGACTTTATCCACTCAATGGACCCAGGCATCAGGATGCCTGTCAGACAAAATAGCAAACACAAGTCGCCTTATTTTGTACCTCCAGTGGTGGAAGTCCACTCAAAACCTGTTGCTGGGGTCCCCTTTTCAGCAACCCTTACCCCAAGCAACTCTCACAACAGATGCTTCTCCGATGGGTTGGGGAGCTCATTTCCAAGACCTCTCCACCCAAGGCACCTGGACTCCACAGGAGACTCATCTACATCTCAATCTCTTGGAGCTCAGAGCAATCTTCCTTGCTCTTCGAGTGTTCCACAGCCGGCTCAGCTACAAGACAGTCCTTATTCACACGGACAATCAAGTGGCCATGTTCTACGTGAACAAGCAGGGGGGAACAGGCTCTCTGTCGCTTTGCAACGAAGCTTTGCGACTATGGGCCCTCGCCAGAGAGCATAAGATTCATCTCCTGGCAGTGTATCTTCCAGGCATACAAAACTCTTGGGCAGACAGACTCAGTCGAGTTCTGCTTCCACACGAGTGGTCTCTGCATGCAGACCAGGTGGCCAAGATTTTTCAAATTTGGGGAACCCCGGACATAGGCCTCTTTGCAAGTCCGTGGAATGCCAAACTTCCCCGGTTCTGTTCCAGAATTCCGGCTCAGGGGGCTCAGGCCAGGGATGCTTTCCTCCTTTACTGTGGTCAAGACTTCCTGTATGCCTTTCCACCTATTCCCCTAATTCCCAAAACCCTGTTCAAGCTTCAGAGAGACAGAGGCCATATGATTCTCATAGCTCCACATTGGCCACGGCAAGTGTGGTACCCTCTGCTTCTATATCTCTCTCAGGGTCTGCTCCAGATCTCCTATCTCAGGAGGACGGAATGTTATGGCATCCCAATCCCCAGTCTCTGCATCTGAGGGCTTGGTTGCTGAAGGCCTAGATCTCCATGATCTTAACCTCCCTCAGCAAATAAAGGATATCTTTTATGCTTCCAGGAAGCCTTCCACAAGATGCTCTTATGCTTTCAAGTGGAAAAGGTTTACCATATGGTGTTCGCAGAAGGGTCTTAACCCCATTGCCATATCTCTGGAATCATTACTGGAGTATCTCCTTCATTTATCCAATGCAGGACTTAAGACTAACTCAGTAAGAGTCCATTTGAGTGCTATTGCAGCTTCCTTCAAGCCCCTAAATGGACAACCTATTTCCTCCCATCCTCTTATAGCAAGATTTATGAGAGGCCTTCTGCTGACTTAGCCTCCCATTAAGCCACCACTTGTGGCATGGGACTTAAATTTGGTTCTTGGTCAGCTCATGAAGCCACCTTTTGAACCCTTAGCTACTACTTCCTTGAAATTCCTTTCTTGGAAGGTTATCTTTCTCATTGCAATCACATCAGCACGTCGCATCAGTGAGTTGCAAGCACTAGTGGCTGATCCTCCTTATACAAGGTTCCATCATGACAAGGTAGTCCTTAGGACTCATCCACACTTATGAAATTCCTTTCTTGGAAGGTTATCTTTCTCATTGCAGTCACATCAGCACGTCGCATCAGTGAGTTGCAAGCACTAGTGGCTGATCCTCCTTATACAAGGTTCCATCATGACAAGGTAGTCCTTAGGACTCATCCATACTTATGCCAAAAGTGGTCTTGCCTTTTCATCTAAACCAAGCGGTCTGCCTACCTTTGTTCTTTCCAAGGCCTCATGCATCAAATGCAGAAAGGAAGCTTAATACTTTTGACTGTAAAAGAGCTTTAGCTTTTTACTTACAAAGAACACAGCAACATAGAAAGTCCTCTCAACTCTTTGTTGCTTTTGATCCTTCTCATTTGGGAGTTCCAGTCTCCAAGAGAACACTATCTAACTGGATTGCTCAGTGTATTTCCTTTGCCTACCAGAGTAAGAATCTTCCTCTGGAGGGTCATGTCACAGCTCACAATGTGAGAGCCATGGCAGCTTCAATGGCTCCTCTGCACTCTGTGTCTATCGACGACATCTGTCGAGCAGCCACCTGGGCCTCGGTTCATACCTTCATAGCCCATTACTGCTTGGACAAGGACTCCTGCCGGGATGCCTTGTTTGTTCAGGCTGTTCTTCAACACCTGTTCCATAGCTAATCAACTCCTACCCGCCATCCCTGGTTGGATGCCAGAGATCGATGGGAGGAAGTGGAGCCCTGGTTCAGGGACACACAACTTCTGGGGTCTCTCCCTGGCATCTAAAGCTAGGAGTCCCCATATGTGAAGACTACATTCCTGCTTGTTCCTGGAGATAGCATAGTTACTCACCTGTAACAGGTGATCTCTGGGAACAGCAGGAATTTAGTCTTCACAACCCACCCACCTCGCCTAGGAGTTGTATCTCTCTATCTATCTCTTTCCCTTTCCCTCTCTCTCTCTTTGTCTCAGCTTTAAAACTCAACTGGAGAGAGGCAGTTGGGAAAGGCAGGAAGGCAGCACGCAAGCGCTGTGGGATGCGCCCAAAAGCATTCTTATTGGACGCTGGGGAGCGTTCCCGCGCAGGCTCCGTTGGTACCGACAATACCCATATATGAAGACTAAATTCCTGCTGTTCCCAGAGATCACCTGTTACAGGTGAGTAACTTTGCTTTCTCTAGGAACTCTGCTGCCATACCTTCAAAGTCAGGATTGGCTTTGTTCTCTAGATCTCAAGGATGCATATACTCATATTCTCATCCATCCAAATCACAGGAGATTCCTCCGATTCCTGTTTCAAGGAAAGCACTACCAATACAAGGTTCTTCCCTTTGGCCTGGCTTCTGCGCCAAGAGTGTTCACAAAATGCATGGCTGTAGTAGCAGCATTTCTCCGCACTCTGGGAATATTCGTCTTCCCTTACTTAGACGGCTGGCTCATTCGAGCCCCTACAGTGCCAGAAGCCAGCTCTGCTCTATTTCACACAATGCAAAATCCTTCAGTATTTGGAACTGATCATAAACTTCCCAAAATCCAATCTTGCTCCCACTCAGTCTCTAGAGTTCATAGGAGCTCATCTGGATACCAGACAGACAAGGGCTTACCTACTGCAGCCCCGCTGTCTTCACATAGTACAACTAGCTTCCCAAGTAGTTCTCAAACCTTGTCTCACTGCTCGGGAAATGCTACAATTGCTAGGCCACATGGCATGCACCATGCATGTGGTTCCTTATGCTCACCTCCATATGCTCGCAGCCCAGTGGACTTTATCCACTCAGTGGACACAGGCCTCAAGCTACCTGTCGGACAAAATAACAAATTCAAATCGTCTTATTTCATCCCTCCAATGGTGGCAATCACCCAGAAACCTTCTGGTGGGGTCTCCTTTCCAGCAACCCCTATCCCAAGCCACCCTAACAACAGATGCATCACAGGTGGGATGGGGAGCCCACCTGCACGATCTCTCTACCCAGGGTACCTGGACTCCACAGGAGGCCTGTCTTCATATCAACTTCCTGAAGCTAAGAGCAATCTTCTATGCTCTTCGAGTATTTCACACCCAGCTCAGCTACAAGACAGTCCAAGTTCAAATGGACAATCAGGTAGCTATGTTCTATGTGAACAAGCAGGGCAGAACAGGCTCTCTGTCGCTATGCAACGAAGCTTTGCCACTATGGGCCCTTGCCAGACAGCATCAGATTCATCTCCTTGCGGTGTATCTTCCAGGCATCCAAAACTCTTGGGCAGACAAATTCAGTCGAGTTCGGCTTCCACACGAATGGTCTCTCCATGCAGACCAGGTGGCCCATATATTTCAGATTTGGGGAACAACAGTCCACCCGGAAATCAGCCTTCTTTTACCTGGGCCCTTCCCTCTGGAATTCCCTCCCCCTTGCCCTCCGTCTCGAAGAATCCTACCCTAAATTTCGTTCCCTTCTCAAGACCCACTTCTTTTCCTCTACCTTTGACACCTCTCTGTGACCTTTCCTGACTTTTTTCCTCTTCTGCCCTTCTGCTATTTCTACCTCTCATCTTCTTTCCTGTATGTTATTGTAGTTCTTTTTCCTTTTCCAAATATGATGATTTTATATTGTAAACCGCCCCGATGTAATGGGGGACGGTATATCAAGTCTTTTGTAAACAATAAACAATAAACTCCGGACATAGACCTCTTTGCAAGTCCGCTGAATGCCAGACTTTCCCGGTTCTGTTCCAGAATTCCAGCTCAATGTTGTCAGGCAAGGGATGCCTTCCTCCTCCACTGGGGTCAGGACTTCCTATATGCCTTCCCACCCTTTCCCCTCATCCCCAAAACCCTATTCAAACTTCAGAGAGACAGAGATCATATGATCCTCATAGCTCCACGTTGGCCACGGCAAACGTGGAATCCTCTGCTCCTACATCTCTCTCAAGCTCCTCCTCTGGAGTTGGGATCCGCTCCAGATCTTCTCTCCCAAGAGTACGGGATGCTCTGGCATCAGAATCCCCAGTCTCTGCATCTCAGGGCCTGGTTGCTGAAAGCCTAGAACTTCAGGATCTTAACCTTTCCCAACAGGTAAAGGATATCCTTCATGCTTCTAGAAAACCCTCCACAAGACGCTCGTATGCCCTTAAGTAGAAAAGGTTTACCATATGGTGCTCACAGAAGGGTCTTAACCCTCTTGCAATACTCTGGAATCAATACTGGAGTATCTCCTTCATTTGTCAAATGCGGGTCTCAAGACAAATTCAGTAAGAGTCCATCTTAGTGCTATTGCAGCTTCTTACAAGCCTCTAAGTGGACAGCCTATTTCCTCTCATCCTCTCATAGCGAGATTTATGAAAGGCCTTCTTTTAACAAAGCCTCCCATTAAGCCACTACCGATGGCATGGGACTTGAATCTGGTGCTTGGGCAGCTCATGAAACCACCCTTTGAACCATTAGCCACTACATCTTTGAAATTCCTTTCTTGGAAAGTCATCTTCCTCGTTGCAATCACATCAGCACGTCGCATCAGTGAATTGCAAGCGTTAGTGGCTGATCTTCCTTATACAAGGTTCCACCATGATAAGGTAGTTCTTAGGACTCATCCACACTTTATGCCAAAGGTGGTTTCGCCTTTCCATTTAAACCAAGGGGTTTACCTTCCTGTATTCTTTCCGAGGCCTCATGCCTCCAGTGCAGAAAGGAACCTTCATATCTTGGACTGTAAAAGAGCTTTGGCCTTTTACTTGCAAAGGACACAGCAACATAGAAAATTTTCTCAACTCTTTGTTGCTTTTGATCCTAGTCATTTGGGTCTTCCAGTTTCCAAAAGAACTCTATCTAACTGGATTGCTCATTGCAAATCCTTTGCCAACGAGAGTAAGAACCTTCCTCTTGAAGGCCATGTCACAGCTCACAATGTGAGAGCCATGGCAGCCTCAATGGCTCATCTTCACTCTGTGTCTATCGACGACATCTGTCGAGCAGCTACTTGGGCTTCGGTACATACCTTCACAGCCCACTGCTGTTTAGACAAGGACTCCCGCCGGGATGCCTTGTTTGGCCAGGCTGTTCTTAAACACCTTTTTCAGACTTAATCAACTCCTACCCACTGTCCCTGGTAGGGTGCCAGAGATCCATGGGGGGAACTATGGCCCTTTCACAAGGCCTAACAACTTCCTGGGGCCATCTCCCTGGCATCTGCAGCTAGGGAGTCCCCATATGTGAAGACTACATTCCTGCTTGTTCCTGGAGATAGCGTAGTTACTCACCTGTAACAGGTGATCTCCGGGAACAGCAGGAATTTAGTCTTCACAACCTGCCCACCTCCCCTAGGAGTTGTATCTCTCTCTCTTTCTCTCTCTCTCTCTCTCTCTCTTTTGTCTCAGCTATAAACCCAACTGGAGAGAGACAGTTGGAAAGGCGGGAAGGCAGCACGCAGGCACTGTGGGATGCTCCGAAAAGCTTTCCTATTGGACGCTGGGGAGCATTCCCGTGCAGGCTCCGTCGGTACCGACGATACCCATGTGTAAAGACTAAATTCCTGCTGTTCCCGGAGATCACCTGTTACAGGTGAGTAACTATGCTTTCCCGCCTAGCTTCTCTATGTCACTTCACATTGCCCATTGAGGATCTCTATCCCAGGACTGTATGGGGGAGAGCTCTGCAACCCAGACCTACACGCTTCAGTGTGTGCCCGCTGGCAGCTTCCCTTTGGGCGGGAGCATCATTAGGTGATAATTTCTGCGGCCGGCGGGGCAAGGTCTGACATGAATGCTGCTCGTGGTAGCGCCGGGCAACATCGTGATTTGAAGACTGTTCTCTCCGGGGTAACGGCAGTGTGCGGTTTCAATTTTGGGCTCCACAGGAAAGGCCCTTAGGCTCGTATAGGGTTCTTGATGCGGTTGCCGCAGCGGAAGTGTTTTGGCGCCAAGCGAGCTTGTCGGGGCTCGGCGCCATCTTCTCAGGACAGCTTATGCCTCATAGCAGATGTTGCAGCAGCCCACATGAGGACTGAGTACACCGTACCACACAGATAAGGGAAGGTCTACTTTTTGTCATTTAATTGTGTACTTCACAATGTTTATTTTTGTGGGATACCTGTGTGTTTTAGCAGGGGAGATTATAAGTTCTTTAATTTTATTCCCTTCCTTTTTATGTGATCTGGTATTGTTTCCCGCGCTTTTTTCAGCCACGTGGCTGACTCTGTTTTTCTTTTCTTGTTGCGGCCACATTCTCGGTTCTTTTGGAGAACCACCTGGTCTAGCGGGTTGAATTATTTCCACAGGTTATCTGGTTTAATTTAATTTACTTTAATGTATTGCCTTTTACTTTTATAAAGTACGTTAAAAAAAAAAACCTGGGGTATTTGAAAACTAACTCCTTTGGAAGAGTGTGTTGGAAACCTCCTGAAGTAAATTAGCTTTGTTTGTTCACTGCAAGAAGCTAATGCCTTAATGAGTCAGCTTAACAAGATACTATACTTTTAGAGTATTTTTTCTTTTTTGCACCATTGCGGATACCTATTTATATGTGTAATGCTGACCTCAATTTGGTAAATGGGGCAATCAGCGCTTGGGGTTGGCATGTTGCTGATGTTGGGTTTTTAAGACTAGCGCACCAATTTATCAGGTTACTACATTACCCTTTGGGCTAGGGAGAAGAGTTAATGTCACATTCCTTATCATCCGGAGGCCTATTTTAGTTAAATTTTCCCTTATTTTATTGCAAAAAAAAAAAAAGAAAAATAAAGAACAAGTTGGTTGAAATTGCTACACCAATGTTTGGCAGATGGTAAGTCTCTGATTATTTGCTGGGCAGAAATTACTCTATCAGACAAATCTGCTTACATCCCAAAGCTAGATGCTGATGTGTCAGTGGTTATGAAGAAGACGACTATACCGGTAGAAGGTAGCGTGGTCCTAAAGGATGCGCAGGACAGGAAGGTCGATGGTTTACTGAAACAATCATTTGAGGCGGATGCTCTGTCATTGCAGGCTTCCATTTGTGGAGCTTGGGTGGCAAGAGCGTGTCTCAGATGGTCTCAGCGTCTGCGGCAGTCGACTCACCTGGAGCAGGAAGAGATCAGAGAGCTGGATCGTCTGGAGTCCGGCTCGGCGTACTTAGCAGACGTACATTGCGACTTGATTCGGGCACTAGCTAACAGTATGGCTTCCGTGGTGGTCGCCCGCAGATCTCTGTGGTTGAGAAATGGAGCGGCCAATGAAGCATCCAAGTCCCGTCTCAGTAAACTATGTGATAAGGAAGCTTATCATAGCTCAGGAAGGAGCTATAGGAAAGGTGAAGTGACTCTAAACAAGCAACCTGTCAGTTCTGGTAGAAATAAGAAAACAGAATTTTCCCATAAAAGACTACCAGTCCCAGAATGCACCAGGTTTCCAGCAGCCATTAGAGGAGCTGAAGTGGGGAAACGTGTGTTCAATCAGGAGGGCTATGAGGTAATCCCTAAGCACTCATCTCAAAGGGCAGGGCCTGATTCAGCACAGCTGCACTGTGTTAGGGAGGAGCACTCATCTAGGCAGAATAAGAGTAGAGTTTATTCTACAGATGACCATCTTCATGATCACCTTGGATATCCAGAGAATTGTCCTCAGTATCCTGAGAATCAGCTTGAGTTTGATCATCAGTTTCATCTGAAGGATCATCAGAAGCAGAAGCCAAACCGGACGGACAGAGAGAGTCAAGAGCAGTACGTATACTGGGAGGCATTCCAAGGGCCAGCATACACCATTGGACTGGGGAAAGCCAGAGGAATGGTGCTGCAGAGCTAGGAATCACCAGAGGCTACCTGTGAGGGAGACTGCTGCACGTGGAAGGGACCCTAAGACCTGTGCCAGAAGGTATGTGAAGAGAGATCCAGTGTCCAGGGATCTGGATTGGAAGGCTGGACATAAGAACTGGACTACATACTGGCCAGGCTATATAGAGAGAGGAAACTCTAGCAGCAATGGAAGCTCAGGTATGAACACTGATCTATGCCCTAGCTATAACCTTGAAAGACAGCAGGGAAACAAGTATTCTCCTGAAAATGCTCCATTGAGAGATTCATCTGTGCCAATCCATGATATTGAACCCATGCTTGTTGAACAAGGGGGAATAATAGCAGATGAGGATCCTGTTTATATGGACTGCTCTCTATCTAAACTCCGTTGGTAACTTTCTGTTATAAAGTACAGCAACCATCACAAAGAAATACAAATTTGTTCTTTAATCTACTCAGAAAAGCTCCTGAAGCAGGATTTGACCCACACAGTGGAAGGCAAGCCAGCTAAGGGGTTTCAGCTGGTAACTGCTAGCAATTAAGCCTTACCTAATTGCTTGTGAGCTAGGAGAGAATCACTTCTGTATCTATGTGGGAAGTAATCAGAAGTTAACCTGAAAAGAACAGTTTGTTTCTTGCTTTGTGGCTTTTCATTTGTTGTTTTCCTGATTTTGACTTTGTTTTTCCAAGTTAACACTGAAAGCAAGTAACCTAATTTATGTGCTACCAAGCATATCTGTGTTGGGAGAAATAACCCCATAAATAAATATCTTATTGGCTTTACCCAAGAGCACAACTAAATTATTGTCAGCAGCTGTGTCTGGTGTGAATGAACTACATTGCCCACAATACCTTGCAAATCATATAGAAATATGCACTTGCCAAGAGTGTGAAGATTCTCACCCAGGCAGCCGTCTGACAAATGGCGTAGTTTTTCGGATTGCTTTTGCACAAAAGGGATTTACTTGCTGAGGATTACAACTAAAGTTCAAGTTTAAATCTGGAAAAAAAGATTTTCCCTCAACTGCACTTTGGAGGAGAAGTGATTGTTCCAGGAAGCTGTCCCAGGAGGAAAAGACCCTGTGCAGAGCTGGATTCATCACTGGCATAAGGGTTCAAGATGGATTCAAAGGAACTAGCTCAGTGGATGGCAGCCCAGTTCAGCAGGCAGCAGGAGCTAGCACAGCAGGCTCAGGACACTGCTATGAGAGCCTTAATGGACCAGCAGAAGCCAGTGCTTGATCTGGTGCAAGCCCTAGTTGAGCTGAAGAACCAAAGTGGAACAGATGCAAGACCAGCAGTGAATACTGGTACACCACATGTGGACAGTGTGGGACTCAATCAAGGGATTGGGGCATTTAGTTTTGGGAAGCTAACTCCAGATGATAATGTTGATGATTTTCTAGAGTCTTTTGAAAGAGTGGCACAAGCATTAGCATGGCCAGAGACCCAGTGGGCAGTAAGGCTGGCAGCCTCATTAACTGGAGAGGCGCTTGCAGCTTATAGAGCAATGCCAGCAGCCCAGGCTTTGAATTATAAGGATGTAAAGGCTGCTATTAGAGATCGCCTAGGGTTGTCTATTTCAGAGTATAGGCGAATGTTTAGAGCTACTACATTGAGAGTGGGTGAAACACCCAGGGCTCTGAGTCAGAGAATCAGAGGTTTAGCTGTAAAATGGTTGGAGCCTGAGCAAAAGACGGTAGAAATGTTATTAGATATTATAATGCTTGAACAATTTATGTCTGGGGTGCCTAAAGATTTACACACTTTCCTTATACAGCAAAATTGCCAAAATCTTGGAGAGGCAACCATGCTAGCAGAGAGATTCTTGGAAGCCACGCAGGCTTGCCATAGAATGGGTGGCCCTCTGAAGATAGGTGCTGAGGCAAGATGTGCTGTATCAGAAAAGAAAATAATTTAAAATGTTTCTGAAAATGAATGTACTGTATCAAACCAGATGACACAGTGGAATAGAAAGAAATGTTTCAAGTGTGGAAAATGGGGACATTTAGAAAAGAGATGCCAGACACACACTAGCTTAGTGGGTGTGGATTTAAAACAGCCCAAAGAAGGATTTCTTTTGATGGTTGATGTGCAAGGAATTACCACAAATGCTTTGTTAGACTCTGGGGCAGACCAGAGTATGATGTCAAAAAGACTTTGGAAGAGGATAGAGGCCCAAGAAGGATTTGTGCCTAGAACCCCTGAAAGCCAAGTTCACATCAGATGCATTCATGGTGCTGCAACATCATATCCCACCTATAGGCTAAAGGTTAAGTGCCTGGGGGAACAAGAGGAAGTCCTGTTAGCAGTGGTGCCTAGGCTACCCTTTGATTTGGTTCTAGGAAGAGACTGGCCAAGATTTAAGCAGGGTCTAGTGGAAGGACTAGGAAAGAAGGAGGGAGAAGGTTTAATGGTAATAGCTCCCGGGCCTTTATTTGGAAGTCCTCAGACCCCAGCTAAAAAGATGGTTAAGCGTCCAGAAGACCAAGCTACCCCAAAGCAGACATTCGTCCTAAAGTACCATAGGGTCACAGAGAAGGCCCAAGCTCCTAAGCGGGCAACCCCTCAAGCTGCTGGGTTTGACCTGTGCAGCATAGAAAATGTGACTGTACCTAGCCAAGGGAGAGCCCTGGTGGACACTGGTCTCCAAGTGGAAATACCTATTGGATGCTATGGGAGAGTAGCCCCAAGGTCCGGATTAGCCCTTAAATATTTCATCGATGTGGGTGCGGGAGTAATTGATCCCGATTACAGGGGCAATATTAAAGTTCTGTTATTTAATTTTGGACAGAATGATTATCACGTGAAGACAGGAGACAGAATTGCCCAATTGATCTGTGAGAGGCTGGGTTTTCCACCTGTGGAAGAGGTCACATCCCTGGAGAATTCTGAACGTGGAACCAAAGGCTTTGGTTCTACTGATGTCAAAGGGGTTAAAAGCCTAGCTGCCACCTGTGCCCGAGAGAGGGAGGTGAATGAAGAGGAAGATTTGGGACCCCAGGTATCTGATTGTAAAGAAAAATCAGAGCCCCAAATAGGTGAGGACCTGACAGTGGTACAACAGGAAGAAATTAGGAAATTGCTTAAAGAATTCCCATATGTGTTGACACCCATACCTGGGGAGACACATTTGGTTGCCCATGAAATAATAACTCCACCTGGGAAATTAGTTCGTCAAAGGCCATATCGCTGGCCTGAAGCCAAGAGACAGGAAGTAGTGGCACAAGTCCAGGAGATGTTGGACATGGGAGTAATAGAGGAGTCAAAGAGTCCCTGGAATAGCCCCATAGTCCTGGTGCCGAAGCCTGATGGATCTTTAAGATTTTGTATTGACTTCCGGCAGGTAAACGCCATATCAGTTTTTGATGCATATCCAATGCCAAGAATTGAGGAGCTGTTGGACCAGCTCGGACAGGCTCAATACTTAACCACCCTTGATATGACAAAAGGATATTGGCAAATCCCTCTAACCAGGGAGTCGAAGCCGAAGACTGCGTTCAGCACCCCCGTTGGCCTTTTCCAGTTCAAGAGGATGCCTTTCGGACTGCATGGAGCAGCGGCTACCTGCCAAAGGTTAGTGGATCAGGTACTTCGACCCCACCAAAATTATGCTTTTGCATATATGGATGATGTCATAATCCATAGTAACACCTGGGCGGAGCATCTAAAGAGGATCAGGGCAGTCTTGTGCTCCATGAAGCAAGCGGGAATCACTTTAAACCCGAAGAAGTGTGCCTTTGCAAATAGGGAGGTAAAATACCTGGGCCACCTAGTGGGAAGAGGAAAAATTAAACCTCTAATGAGTAAAGTAGATAGCATCAGGAATTTTCCTCCTCCAACAACAAAGAAACAACTAAGAAGTTTCTTAGGACTTATTGGATACTACCGCAGGTTTATACCGCAATTCACAGAGAAAGTGCAATTTTCACGGATATGCTGCAGAAGAATTGTCCAAACCAGCTAAAGTGGACACCTGAAGCTGAAAAAGCGTTTTCAGTCTTAAAAGGAAAATTGTGTACAGGACCGGTACTGAAAGGGGTGGACTTCAAGAAACCCTTTCTGGTTCAAACGGATGAATCGGATGTAGGGCTAGGAGCGGTTCTATCCCAGTGTCATGATGGGGAGGAGCATCCTGTGATGTACCTGAGCAGGAAGTTGTCACCGGCTGAACAAAAGTATTCCACAATAGAAAAAGAATGTTTAGCTATCAAGTGGTCGGTGGAGGCGTTAAGGTTTTACCTTACAGGGAGAAAGTTCCAGTTGGTCACGGACCATGCCCCACTTAAGTGGTTGCAGCAAATGAAGAACCACAATGCCAGGTTGACACGCTGGTACATGGCCTTACAGGCATTTGATTTTCAAGTTGAACATCGTGCTGGGAAGTTACACAAGAATGCGGATACCCTTTCCCGGATTACGGACTGTAGAGAAGAAGTTTCACCAGTTACACCAGTCCGTAATAACTTAAGCAGGGGGGTATGTGATAAGGAAGCTTATCATAGCTCAGGAAGGAGCTATAGGAAAGGTGAAGTGACTCTGAACAAGCAACCTGTCAGTTCTGGTAGAAATAAGAAAACAGAATTTTCCCATAAAAGACTACCAGTCCCAGAATGCACCAGGTTTCCAGCAGCCATTAGAGGAGCTGAAGTGGGGAAACGTGTGTTCAATCAGGAGGGCTATGAGGTAATCCCTAAGCACTCATCTCAAAGGGCAGGGCCTGATTCAGCACAGCTGCACTGTGTTAGGGAGGAGCACTCATCTAGGTAGAATAAGAGTAGAGTTTATTCTACAGATGACCATCTTCATGATCACCTTGGATATCCAGAGAATTGTCCTCAGTATCCTGAGAATCAGCTTGAGTTTGATCATCAGTTTCATCTGAAGGATCATCAGAAGCAGAAGCCAAACCGGACGGACAGAGAGGGAAAGAGACCCTTTGAAAGAAAGAGGAGAAAAGCTTTTGAGAGGTCTAGAAGAGTCAAGAGCAGTACGTATACTGGGAGGCATTCCAAGGGCCAGCATACACCATTGGACTGGGGAAAGCCAGAGGAATGGTGCTGCAGAGCTAGGAATCACCAGAGGCTACCTGTGAGGGAGACGGCTGCACGTGGAAGGGACCCTAAGACCTGTGCCAGAAGGTATGTGTCCAGGGATCTGGATTGGAAGGCTGGACATAAGAACTGGACTACATACTGGCCAGGCTATATAGAGAGGAACTCTAGCAGCAATGGAAGCTCAGGTATGAACACTGATCTATGCCCTAGCTATAACCTTGAAAGACAGCAGGGAAACAAGTATTCTCCAGGACCAAGCAGGAAGTCAGTCCTCACATATGGGTGATGTCGGCGCCGATGGAGCCCTCGCGGAGCAATTTTCCCCAGCTTTCAAAGAAAGCCTTTGGGAATTGCAGCACGCATGCGCGGTCGCCTTCCCGCCCAAGGGTGCCATCTTAGCCAGTCTTCTTTTTTCCGCGGAGCCCTACAGACGTACCCGTGTCCCCGCTAAAAAAAGTTGATTTTCGTGAGTTTTCTCGTTTTTCAAGTCGGTTCGACGCCGGTCGTTTTCCTGCCCGGACTCGTGACGCCGTTACGAGTCCTTCACTACTTTTTCGGTTTTTCTGAATTTTAGTCAGTTTCGTTTTCGTTTTTTTCGCTGGCAGCCCGGTCCTTTGACCTTGCAGGGGCCCTTTTTCCCCCGATGGCTGCCAGTGGTTTCAAGCGGTGTGGTCAGTGTGACAAAAATATGTCACTCACTGACACACACGATAATTGCCTCTCCGCTGCCTGGGCCCGGATCATGAAGAAATGATCTGTGGAGCCTGTGGCAAAATGTCCTCCAAAGCGTTGAGGAGTCGGCGGCATCAGCGGGATAGAATCTTCGCTGACCCCAGCCGTACCCGGACCTCGTCGGAGGCCTCGGCATCCAGAGGTTCCAGCTCGGACCATCGCCGAAGTTCCTCCGACAGAGGTTCTCCCTCCGGAGACCATCGACGGAAGACAAAACCCGCGAGAGTGGCGTCGGTGGACGCTCCTGGCTCCGCGAGGGCCAGGTCGCATAGCCCCGACAGCCGTCCTGGGTCCTTGGAGAAGGAGCACCTCCCGAAGCGACCTCGCCTGGAGTCGGAGTTGCCTGCTCGGGTAAGTCCTGTGGTCCTTCTGGACTCGCCTCCGAGAGTGCCGACGTCGGGCCTGACGCCGTCGGGGCCCGAGTCGGGGCTGCTGGGTCACCTGAGGTCGGACTCAGGTTGACGGCCTTGGAGAGCAGACTGTCTGCCTTCATGGACCAGCAGCGGGCACTGATCGCTAGCCTCGCTGGCGCCGCTGCCCCGACCACCGGGACGTCGACGTCCAAGTCGACCCCGGAGACCGAGCCGATCCTCGAGTCCATGCGAACTCGAGTCGATCCTCGGTCGAGGTCACCCTCGGCCTCCCATTCGGGACCGAGGTCGTCGCCGCCGACTCCCTCGGCGTCGGGGCGGCCGACGCCTCCGCCTGCCCGAGCCGACCCCACTGATTCCTCCTCGGAGTCGGTCTGGGAGTCTGAAGAGGAAGAGTCACCTGATTCCTTTCGGACTCGGTGTGTCCCCTCGGACTCGCCTGAGTCCGAACCTCGGAAAGCAGTCCCCTCCGGAGGATGCCCGGTTCTCGGACTTCGTCAGGGATATGGCCAAGGCTTTGGCCTTCCCGGCGGATCCCGAGGAGGAGCCTCGAGCCGAAGAGCTCGACGCCCTTCAGTATGACTCTCCCGCCCGGGAGCACTTTACTGTACCGGTGCCTCCCATGCTGGAACGACTACTCTTCCGCATGTGGGAGAGTCCGGCCTCGTCGCCGGTATTGAGCAAGCGGGTCGATTCAATCTATCGAGTCCGCAAGAGTCCTGGCTTCCAAAAAGCACAGCTACCACACCATTCCATGGTAGTGGAATCGGCCATGCACAGGCTTAAGAGCCAAAAAATGCACTCCTCGGTGCCTCCTGGCAGGGAGGCCCGTAACCTGGATGGCCTTGGTAAGAAGTGTTTCCAGGGCTCTATGCTGGCTTGTCGTGTCCAGACCTACCAGCTATACATGGGCATGTATCTCCGAGACCTGGCTAAAGAACTAGCCGGGTTCTCCGCTGGACTATCCGAGGAACCTTTGCGGAGGTTTCCTAGCCTTGTCAACTGGTATTCGGGAATGCTCCAAATTCATGTCCCGAGCAGCCTATGATGGCTTTGAAGCCTCGGCTCGTGTAGCCGCAGCTGGCATCGGTGCCCGCCGACAGGCTTGGCTTCAGTCGTCCGACCTTGAACCTTGGGTCCAGGACAAGTTGGTCGATGTCCCCTGCAGAGGTGAGAACCTCTTTGGCAAACCCATGGCGGAAAAGGCTGCACAAATCGAGACGGAGACTCTAACCAGGACCAGGCTTTCTAGGAAGACCTCCGCCCCTTCCCAGAAAAAGAAGGGCTCGGGAAAAAAAGCCCTTTTAAACCCGAGAAAGGCGGCTGCCTACAAACACTACCCCCAATATCAGGCCCCTCCAGCTCCCCAACAGGGCCAGCAGGCCAAGGGACGGGGTAACGGGTCCCGTAGGCAGCAAGCCCCCAAGCCTGCACCACCAGCCCCTGCTCAGCAGGGTGGGGGTTTTTGACTTCCTCAGCATAGCCTCTCCCCCTCAGCTGGTTCCTCCCAGCACCGGAGGCCGGCTGGTTCACTTCGCCCACAGGTGGTCCAACATCACTTCCGATGCCTGGGTGCTTCAAGTCGTGCGAGAAGGATATCTTCTCCACTTCCATCAGGTCCCTCCCTCCTATTTTCCGGGAGAACCCCCTCGACTCCCTCTGCACAGGGACTTACTCCTCCAGGAGTTAGCAAGTCTTCTCCAGGAACAGGCTGTGGAACCGGTGCCCCACCACCTGAGAGGTCAAGGCTTTTATTCCAGGTATTTCCTAATACCAAAAAGAACAGGAGGCCTCAGACCCATCCTGGACTTGCGCAACCTCAACAAGTTCCTCGTGCGGGAGAAGTTCAAGATGCTTACCCTTGGAATCCTTCTGCCCTACCTCCAGCAGGGAGATTGGCTATGCTCCTTGGATCTAAAGGATGCCTACACGCACATCCTCATCCACCCAAGCCACCGCCAGTACCTAAGGTTTGTGGTGGCAGGAAATCACTACCAGTACAGGGTACTGCCCTTTGGCCTATCCTCCGCACCGCGAGTCTTCACAAAATGCCTCGTGGTGGTGGCGGCCCATCTCCGGCTTCACGGCCTCTATGTCTTTCCGTACCTCGACGACTGGCTCATCAGAGCAGCGTCCGCTCCGGAGGTCACCAACGCCACAAACCGCACGGTGACTCTTCTGCAGTACTTGGGCTTTGTCATAAACTTCGCAAAGTCCACTTTGCTCCCCTCACAGGATCTCGAGTTCATCGGCGCAAGACTGCAAACCCCTCAGGCGCGAGCTTTTCTGCCTCTCGACAGGGCTCAACGGCTCATGGAACTAGTCAGCCGTTTTCACAGCCAGTCCCTGGTCTCCACCAGGCGCTTCCTGAGAATGCTCGGCCATATGGCTTCCACCGTTCATGTGACCCCCAATGCCCGCCTGAATATGCGGCCTGCTCAATGGTGCCTTCGCAAGCAGTGGCAGCAAGCCACAGGCAGTCTAGCCGACTTAGTGCGCATCTCCGAGCCGCTGGCCTCTTCTCTCCAGTGGTGGCTTCATCGACCGAACCTGCTAATCGGCATGCCTTTTCAGTCACCTCAGCCGGCTCGAGTGCTGACGACAGATGCGTCCCTCCTGGGTTGGGGAGCACATTGCCAAGGGGCATGTACTCAGGGTCTCTGGACCGCGTGGGAGTCTGCTCAGCAGATCAACTTCCTGGAGCTCAGAGCAATTCGTCTAGCGCTCAAGACTTTCTCCCACCTGACTTCTCACCAGTCTGTCCTGGTCCAGACGGACAATCAAGTGGCCATGTTCTATGTGAACAAACAGGGGGGCACGGGCTCTTACCTTCTCTGCCGAGAAGCTCAGAAGCTCTGCTCTTGGGCCGTCAGTCACGGCATTCTTCTCAAGGCAGTTTATCTCCCAGGCCAAGAAAATTGCCTGGCGGACAAACTCAGCAGGATCCTCCAGCCGCACGAGTGGCGCCTGGATCCCTTGGTAGTTCAGAAGCTCTTTTTAAAGTGGGGCCTCCCCACGATGGATCTCTTTGCCAGTCCTCTCAACCGGCAACTTCCGCGCTTCTGCTCTCGTCAGCCACATCCCCTTCGAGTGGCGGCGGATGCTTTTCTGCTCTCATGGTCGGAAAGCCTTCTCTATGCTTTTCCTCCCATCCCGCTAGTCTCCCGAACTCTGTTCAAGGTTCTACGGGACAAAGCGTCCATGATCCTGGTGGCTCCTCGCTGGCCCAGACAGCCGTGGTTCCCACTCCTGTTACAATTGGCGACAGAGGATCCGTTCCCTCTGGGGTTTCAACCGGATCTCCTAACACAGGATCAGGGGTCTCTGCTACACCCCAACCTCAGATCTCTCAACCTAATGGCCTGGCGGCTGAAAGGGTAGTCCTTGCTCCCCTTCTCCTGCCGGCAGAGGTGGAAGAGGTCGTCCTAGCTTCTCGACGACCTTCTACCCGCAAATGCTACGCCCTAAAATGGCGTCGTTTCTCCGTTTGGTGTGTGCAGCAGTCTCAGGATCCCTTCTCCTGCTCGGTGTCGGTGATCTTGCAGTACCTGCTCTACCTCTCTAATCTCGGACTTAAGTCCAACTCCGTCAAAGTCCACCTCAGTGCTCTTTCCGCACACCATGTGCCGGTGGACGGCAGACCTCTCTCCAGCGACCCTCTCGTAGCACGGTTTCTCCGAGGTCTCCTTCTGCTTAAACCACCTCTGCGCCCGCCAGCACCTGACTGGGATCTGAATGTGGTTTTACAGCGGATCACCTGTCCGCCTTTTGAACCGATGGCTACCTGTTCTCTGCGTTTTCTTTCGTGGAAAACCTTATTCCTGATAGCCCTCACTTCCGCTAGACGCGTAAGTGAATTGCAGGCCCTCGTGTCTGATCCTCCCTTCACTCGGTTCTACAAAAATAGGGTAGTCCTACGGACTCACCCAAAGTTTCTTCCAAAAGTGGTTTCCCCTTTTCACATCAATCAGGAGGTGGTACTTCCGACCTTCTTTCCCAGGCCTCACTCCAGCCGAGCTGAACGAGTCCTGCATACCCTGGACTGTAGAAGGGCTTTGAACTTCTACCTTGACCGTACGCGGGAGCACCGTAAAGCTGCTCAGCTTTTTGTGTCTTTTGACCCCAATAAATTGGGGCTCCCGGTCTCCAAGCGTACTCTGTCCATCTGGGTTGCGGACTGTATCGCTTGGGCTTATGGGGCAGCCGGACTCTCATTAGAAAGTCGAGTCAGGGCTCATTGTGTTCGGGCGAAGGCTGCGTCAGTGGCTTACCTCCGCTCTGTTCCGCTGGCAGACATCTGCCGGGCCGCTACTTGGTCTTCGAGCCAGACTTTTGCAGTCCATTACTGTCTCGAGAGGGAGTCCCGTAGGGACAGTGCTTTCGGACAGGCAGTCCTCCGAAATCTCTTCGAGGTTTGAGCAACTCCTACCCTCCATCCCGGATGGGGGCTACCGGTGGGTGATAATTCAGTGAAGATTCCTTCCTTCTGTGCCGTTGAGCTAGAGGGAGCTCATTTTTGTGCTTAGGGTCTCCGGTAGCCTTAAGCTTGGGAGTCCCATATGTGAGGACTGACTTCCTGCTTGGTGCTGGAGAAAGCGTAGTTACTCACCTGTAACAGGTGTTCTCCAGGAGCAGCAGGAATCAGTCCTCACAACCCTCCCTCCTCCCCGTGGAGTTGCAATCATCTGCTTAAGTTTTTTTGCACATTTTTATGCTGTCTTTTAGCTATGTCATCAGACTGGCTAAGATGGCACCCTTGGGCGGGAAGGCGACCGCGCATGCGCGCTGCAATTCCCAAAGGCTTTCTTTGAAAGCTGGGGAAAATTGCTCCGCGAGGGGTCCGTCGGCGCCGACGTCACCCATATGTGAGGACTGATTCCTGCTGCTCCTGGAGAACACCTGTTACAGGTGAGTAACTACGCTTTCTCCTGAAAATGCTCCATTGAGAGATTCATCTGTGCCAATCCATGATATTGAACCCATGCTTGTTGAACAAGGGGGAATAATAGCAGATGAGGATCCTGTTTATATGGACTGCTCTCTATCTAAACTCCGTTGGTAACTTTCTGTTATAAAGTACAGCAACCATCACAAAGAAATACAAATTTGTTCTTTAATCTACTCAGAAAAGCTCCTGAAGCAGGATTTGACCCACACAGTGGAAGGCAAGCCAGCTAAGGGGTTTCAGCTGGTAACTGCTAGCAATTAAGCCTTACCTAATTGCTTGTGAGCTAGGAGAGAATCACTTCTGTATCTATGTGGGAAGTAATCAGAAGTTAACCTGAAAAGAACAGTTTGTTTCTTGCTTTGTGGCTTTTCATTTGTTGTTTTCCTGATTTTGACCTTGTTTTTCCAAGTTAACACTGAAAGCAAGTAACCTAATTTATGTGCTACCAAGCACATCTGTGTTGGGAGAAATAACCCCATAAATAAATATCTTATTGGCTTTACCCAAGAGCACAACTAAATTATTGTCAGCAGCTGTGTCTGGTGTGAATAAACTACATTGCCCACAATACCTTGCAATCATATAGAAATATGCACTTGCCAAGAGTGTGAAGATTCTCACCCAGGCAGCCGTCTGACAACTTCCATTTAAAGGGAAGTTATTGTTTGGGGAGGACCTGGACAAGTTGGTAAAGGATCTCGGGGAGTCCAAGGGTGGGTGACTCCCGGAGGATAGGCCGAAACAAGGGAAGTCCGTTCTGGCCTTTCGGGGCCAGTTTAGGAATTTCCGGAGGTTTCGTACTTCTCATTTGGGTGGTTTCCAAAGGGGAAGGTTTGCTTCTCAGGCCCAGGGATTTCGGAGGTTTTGTGGAGCAAATAGAGGTTTCTCTGCAAACTCCGCAGCGGCGACTCGAAAACCACAATGAAAGAAGCCAGGTCCCGGTAGGAAGTCAACCGATAGGCAGGCGACTTTGGGGATTTCTTCCTGTCTGGACCCACATAACGTCCGACCAGTGGGTGTTAGAGATAATTTGCGAGGGTTATGCGCTAGAATTGGCACGGCCTGTGCGGGACTCGTTCGTGATATTGTGATAGGCTATAGCCTAGAATAGCCTGCATAGCCTGTAGAAGTAAGAAAGGCCTGTAGGTTAGGCCTGAGTCCCAACCCCCACTTTAGAATATTATAGCTGAACAGAGCTGAAAGCCAGGAGAAGTAGAAAACTGCTTTAAACTGCTTTGATAAGAATGCAAGAATTTTCTATTGAGCTTGTTATGTTATTCACAGATGTATTTCAGTATCTTGCTTTCACCCAGTTTCTGTGCTGCAGAGTGACCTTGTAAGCAGAAAGTAAGGCAGAATGTATTATGTCTAGAAACTGAGCCATGGCTAGGAAGGCCTGAGCGGGAGGGAACAGGTGTTATGCCCGGTTGGCGGTCCCCATTGGAGGGAAGTGGAGGGGGCCACCGGGACCAATGAGGAGTTTGTCTGTGTAGAACTAATGAAGAAAGGTATAAAAGCTGTTGTTTTGCTGGACTCCATGCTCAGACCATTTTGAATGTGACAAGTGCCTGAGACTGTGCACAAATAAATTGGTTTGAATCTTAGTAAATAGACTCCTGGTTTTATTGGTTGCGGACACTTCGCTACAACATATTCCTGGTTCCCTGACCGGGAAGGTGGGGTACGTGAATGGTGCGCAAGTGAATATTACCACGTATTACCGCCTCCAGGTTTGGTCCGGCTGGAACCGCGGCCGACCGACAGCGGAGAGGATCCCAGGCGCCGCCGGTCCCCTTGCATCGGAGGGTTCCGCCCTGCCTCGGCGGCTTGCTGGGTCCGGCCAGCCAACACCTCGAACCCTGAGGGGAGTCCAAGATTCAACCCAAGAAGGGTTTGGTTGCGCAGCGCATTAGCTACCGGATCCGGTGAGTAATGATTTTTCTGGTTCTTAGTCAGTTAGCTCTGGGAATGTCTCGAGACTAATATGGTATGGTAAAGGGAGTCTGATCAACTCCCAGGGCGGTCCTAGTAACCCTGCATGAGTATGCGCGGGGCGAAGCCACTGACCCTTTTGGTTTGGTTAATTTTGGTTTAGTCAGTTAGCCTGGGAATTTGGTATTTGGGAAATGCTAGCATGTTTGGTTGTGTGATGTGTGCTTGAGAGGTCTTGCAATACAGGCCAAGCGAGAGCGGACTCCTAAGTAGCGCAGTTCCTGGCTGGGCGACAGCGCCCAGGTCGCAAAAAAGAGGAAGCGTTCGGTGTTTGTCCCCCTTATTGTTCTGTGGGCTGTGCGGACCCCTTACCCGCAGCCATCCTACCCACCCTTTCTGTTTGCTGTCTTGTACGTCATACGTCATAATGGGAGGGGCGGAGTCCATACAAACTCCGCTGAACTGTATGATCATGAATTTTAAGAAGGGATTTAGTGGTGATTATGGGGTAAAAATGACACCGACCCGCTTAGAAATTTTGTGTAGTAGGGTGTGGCCGGTGCTGGACGCCATGTGGCCACCAGAAGGTACTTTTGATATTCACATTGTGTCCCGAGTGCACCAGGTGGTGCGCAGATATAGTTCCGAACAGTTTTCCTATATAGACTCCTGGTTAGATATCTGTGAGAAACAACCCTCTTGGATGAGGCGTTGCCGTGAGGGGCAGTGTAGAATTATGTTAGCAACTGCAACGAGAGTCCCTGCTAAGAAAGAAAAGCCCCCTATTTACGCAGACCTAGAGCTTCCAGAGGTTCCGGGTTATCCACCCACATTTCTGTATACTCCAGTCCCATCAGCTCCACGAGTACCCCGAGTAGAGCCAGAAGTGGACAGACGACCCCCAGCTGAGGTACCCCCACCCGATCACCCGCCACCTCCACCACCCGAGGACCATCCCCTTCCCCAAAGTCGGAGCCCTAGCCCTGAGCAGAGCTCTGCAATGGAACTATCATCCCCTGAAAGATCTGCCAGCGGAGTGTCGGAGGCCAGTCCAGGGTCATACATTAGTCTAAGCACCAGCACTAGCAGCAGAACTACCACTGGGTCTGCAAATCTGCGTTATGCCCTTAGAAGCAGAGCAGCGGGCCCGAGAGAAGTTCACCAAATGCCACTGCGGCAGGTCCCAGGATTACCTATTGTAAATGAAGAGGGTCAGGTTGTGGTCGGACCGACCAGTCTAGTTTATGTGCCCTTCTCCACAACCGATTTATTAAACTGGAAAGCGCATTATGCCTCCTATACTGAGAAACCCCAAGAGTTGACAGACTTGATGTCTAGTATTATGCAGACCCACCAGCCTACCTGGTCCGATTGCTGCCAGCTCTTGCTACCCTTTTTACCACTGAAGAGCGGGCACGGATAGTGCGAGCAACCACTCGATGGTTGGAAGAGAACCCTGAAGATGGGGGAGACCTAGATCCCCGACAGGCAGCAGCCGCAGATTTCCCAAATGAAGATCCAAGGTGGGACCCAAATAGTGCAGATGGAGAGAAGGCCCTCGCCCGATTCCGCCAGGCCTTACGGCAGGGCCTGAAGAAGGGAGTCCAGAGAGCTATGAATGTTGGGAAAGTAGCGGACGTTCTTCAGCGCCCAGATGAAAGTCCAGCTGCTTTCTATGAACGATTAACTGAAGCCTATAGACTTTACACCCCATATGACCCAGCAGCCCAGGAGAATTTACGTATGGTGAATGCCACTTTTGTGAGTCAGTCCCAGGGAGACATAAAACGAAAACTGCAGAAATTAGAAGGATTTGCGGGCATGAACTCAGCACAGTTAATGGAAGTCGCACAAAAGGTGTTCGTGAATCGTGATCAAGAATGCAAAAGAGAAAGTGAGAGAAAGATGAAGAAGAAGGCAGATCTGCTCGCTGAAGCACTAGTTGAAGGACGCGGAGGAGGATATCCAAATAGAAGAGCCAGAGGATGGAGAAGGGGCCGAGGGAGTGCTCGGCCCCCCTTAGGTTCAAATCAGTGCGCTTATTGTAAAGAGGAAGGACATTGGAAGAATGAGTGCCCGAACATTAGCTCCACCCCCTGGAGGGGAGGCGGGAGCGCGAGGAGAGGGGGGGCGATTCCAGCAGCAAGGGGGGATGCAGCACGCGCAGTTTCAACAGCAAGGAGAGGCTGCCATAGAGGGAGTGGCAACCGCCGAGGACTATTTTATGGATGAAGACTAGGCCAGACCGGGCTCCAAGTTCTTCCTGGGTCCCCAGGAGCCTATGGTCAATCTAAAGATTGGGGACCAGCATATGGACTTCATGGTAGACACAGGGGCCGAGCATTCAGTAGTAGTCAAGCCTGTGGCCCCTGTGTCCTCTTGATCTGTCACAATCGTGGGAGCTACTGGAACTAGAACCACAAGACCTTTTCTGCAGAACCGTGCCTGTGAACTAGGGGGACAGAAGATAACACACCAGTTCCTGTATATGCCTGAATGCCCAGTTCCCCTGTTGGGCCGAGATATGCTCGCGAAACTCCAAGCACAGATATCTTTTGTTGAAGGGGGAAAAATGGAAATGACTATAAACTCAAAATCTGCTGGCCTGATGGTGTTAACTGTCCCCCGAGAAGAAGAATGGCGGTTCTATTTACCTGCATCCAAAGCAGCAAGCTCCTGTATACCTACCAGCATTGCAGCCCCGCCTGGAGTATGGGTGGAGAATAATCCACCTGGCCTAGCGAAGAATATAGCTCCTGTGCTTGTCACCCTTAAACCAGGAGCAGAACCAGTGCATGTGCGTCAGTATCCCCTCCCACGACCAGCAGTTGAAGGTATTCATCACCACCTGAAGAAATTACTGCAGTATGGACTCCTCAGAGAATGCCAATCACCCTGGAACACCCCCCTCCTCCCAATCAAGAAGCCTGGGACGGGTGACTACCGCCCAGTGCAAGACCTACGTCGAGTGAACAGTGCAGTTGAAACCATACATTCAGTAGTACCAAATCCTTACACCCTCCTGGGACTGATTCCAGCAGAAGCCACTCATTTCACTGTTTTGGACTTAAAAGATGCCTTTTTCTGTATACGCCTGGCATCTGCCAGTCAGCTTCTGTTTGCATTCGAATGGGAAAACCCTACCACAGGAAGACGAGGACAACTCACTTGGACTCATTTACCACAAGGATTCAAGAATTCACCCACTATCTTCAGTGCAGCCCTCAATCAAGATCTGTCAAGTTACTCTGTGACTCCGGGAAAAAGAATACTACTCCAATATGTAGATGATTTGCTTATAGCCACCAACAACAAAACTGATTGTGTGCAAGCTACCAGTGATCTCTTGCACCTCTTGAATGAAGCTCGATACAAGGTCTCCAGAGCCAAGGCGCAATTGTGTCAGACGGAAGTGAAATACCTAGGGTTCCATCTGTCCAAAGGAACCCGGAAATTAGGACTGGAGCGAAAGGAAGCAGTATGCCGTATCCCAACCCCCACCACCAGAAAACAGGTGCGGGCGTTCCTGGAAGCTGCAGGCTATTGCCGCATATGGATACCAAATTTTGCGCTCATGGCAAAACCCTTGTACCAAGTCACGAAGGGAGTGGAACGATCTCCTCTGGAATGGGGCCCAGAACAAGAAAAAGCGTTTAAATCCTTGAAAACAGCATTGATGTCGTCCCCAGCCTTAGGACTACCGGATGTGCAGAAACCATTTCATCTATATGTCCATGAGTCAGGTGGAAACGCATTGGGAGTCCTGACCCAGCCCCTTGGGTCTTGGCAACGACCTGTAGCCTACCTGTCAAAACAGTTGGATCCTGTGGCCAAAGAATGGCCACCCTGCCTGAGAGCTGTAGCAGCTACAGCCCTCTTAGTGAACGAAGCTGACAAGCTCACTTTAGGACAAAATCTTCAAGTCACTGTACCACATTCTGTTTTAACCCTGATGGAACACAAAGGAAACCATTGGCTCACTAACGCTCGAATGTTGAAGTATCAAAGTATGCTATGTGAAAATCCTCGACTGCAGTTGAGTGTCAGCCAAACTCTGAACCCAGCTACCCTATTGCCAGCCGGTCCAGGCCCTCCTGACCATGATTGCTTGGAAGTAATGGACACTGTATATTCAAGTCGCCCAGATTTAACTGATGTCCCCTTGTGCCACCCAGACAAGACTTTCTTCGTGGATGGAAGTAGCCTCATAATTGAAGGACAGCGATGTGCTGGTTATGCAGTGGTGACCCTGGACATGGTAGTAGAATCATCAGCCCTGGCCCCAGGAACCTCAGCACAAAAGGCTGAATTGATAGCCCTCACACGAGCACTAAAAATTGGAACAGGAATCAGCCTGAATGTATACACAGACTCCAAATATGCTTTCACAACACTACATGCCCATGGAGCCCTGTACAAGGAGCGTGGATTGATCACCTCGGGAGGCAAGTCTGTTAAGTATGGCCCAGAAATATTGACTTTATTGGAAGCAGTATGGGCCCCCAAACAAGTTGCTGTAATGCACTGCCGAGGTCACCAGACAGGAGATGGAGAAGTGTCCCCAGGAAACAGATTTGCTGATGCCTCAGCCCGAGAAGCGGCCATTGCTGGACAAATTACCACCCCTAGTGTAGCAATTCAGGCAGCCATATTCCCAGTGCCTCTTAGTGCGTGGACGCCCCGATACACCCAGAATGAGATGGACTATTACTGTCGACGTGAGGGGGGGCAACTATCAGAGACTGGATGGATAGTGTTGCCACCGCCCGAAGGGAGCTCAACCCCTGGTATGACCGTGATTCCTGAGGCACTAGGCCCTGCTTTTGTCCAGGCCTTCCATCAAGCCACACACTATGGAAAGACTAAAATGGAGAATGCTCTGAGACCATACTTCTATATCTCATTGCTGGGACCTTTGACCACCTCAGTAGCCCGAAGATGTGTGACTTGTGCCAAGAACAACGCCCGGCAAGGTCCTGTCCCATCCCCAAGAGTTCAGTCAGTAGGAGTTACCCCCATGGGAAATATTCAAATAGACTTTGCAGAAATGCCACGAGCAAATGGATATCAATACCTGTTAGTCCTAGTCTGTACCTTTTCTGGATGGGTGGAAGCTTTTCCCACCAGGACTGAGAAGGCCAGGGAAGTTACTAAAACCTTGCTCCACGACGAGATCATCCCCCGGTTTGGAATACCTTTGACCATGGGGTCCGACAATGGGCCCTCTTTTGTATCACAAGTAACCCAGCAGCTAGCCCATGCTCTGCAAATACGATGGAAGTTACACACAGCTTATAGACCCCAGAGTTCAGGGAAAGTAGAGAGAATGAACCGAACCCTGAAGTCTCAGTTATCCAAGCTCTGTCAGGAAGTCCACTTGAAGTAGCACCAAGCCCTTCCCATAGCCCTTCTCCGAATACGTTCAGCCCCCACCACGCCATTAGGAGTATCCCCATTTGAGATTTTGTACGGAAGGCCCCCGCCCATAATTCAGGGGATAAGGGGGGATATGAATCAGATTGGATCAGAAATCACTAGGCAAGAATTGTTGGCTCTAAGTTCTGTTTTGCAGGGCCTTCATACCTGGGTGCAGGACCAGTTGCCTATCAATCTAACAGAGCCATTGCATCCTTTCAAGCCTGGAGCCTCGGTGTGGGTAAAAGAGTGGAAGAAGACACCGTTGGCGCCTCATTGGAAAGGGCCATATGTCGTTTTGCTATCAATCTCAACAGCAGTTAAAGTAGCAGAAATCGACTCCTGGATCCACCACAGTCGAGTGAAAGCAGCAGCAGTTTCTGAGAGTCGCCCCTGGACCTCAATCGCTAATCCTGCATCACCGTTGCGACTCACGCTGCAAAGAAAAGATCCATCATCGTAAAGACTTTGCCAACCTGCTCCTGGACATCAAAGAAAGAGACGTCCTCCAGTTTTGCATTATTTACATTTCAGACTCTATCAATCATTATCTACCTACCTCAATCAACCATTACCTACATCAATCATTAGAGACTATGATCATGATGCCTATTAACTGTTGTTTCATTCTTGCGGTAGCCGATGGAGCTCTTTTGAATGCTACTCCCCAACTCTCAGATCCCACAAGACCAGTTTTCTTGGACTTTAGTACATGTGCTGCTAACCTTAGTACATGTGCTGCTACCTCTAATACATGTGCTGCTACCTCTCATACATGTACTGCTATTAATAGGAATGGCTCTTATTGTTGTGGGACATGGGAACAAGCCACACAGATGCGTACAGCCATTTACCAGAACCGCTTAGCATTAGATTACACAGGTACACTAAAAAATTTTTTTTTTAAACTGCCTCTAATGTTTCGATTGATTTTTACGTTTTTTGGTGCGCTGAATCCAAATCTGGTAACCAATTTGCTCCATCACGTACAGATTTTTTGCTACATTGGGTTAGCAGTTTGAGGTGAACGTTTCAGATTGAGTGCGATCGAGATAAAAGTTTCTTGGATGAATTCTTTATACTAATTGTTTAGTAGTTATTCAAATAAGAATAAAGAAAATTGTAACAAGGCAGCACATAAGAATAGAGTAATGTCAACAAAGCACACTGTGATGGTAGCAAAATTGTCTGCACTTAAAACAGCCACATACATGTGCACAAACATTGAGCATATAAGAGCGAGGTTAGACACAAAGCAAAGCAAAGAAATGTGCAAAAAATGTTGTACAGGTATGTATGTAAGAATAGAAAACGCAAACCGCACCATTGCAATACATGAAGACAAACACCCGATGGTGTGAAAATAAAATTCTAATAAATGAGATCCGACACTGTGGTAATAACTAGCAAATTTTTATTTCAAAGTTTAGTAAAAACACGATATTTGTCAACACAGTTTAGATTTTAAAGTCATTCTTGGGTCAATCAATCTCCTGGTGGGCCCGTTTCTTCTTCCCCCGAATGCTTCTCTTGGTGCGCTGCTTGGCGTATTTTTCATCTGGGGTTTCCCGCAGCAGCAACCAGCAGAAATCAGCCATCATAGTGGTGTTCCATCTTCCTTGGTACCTTCTCTCTGCGTCCTTGATGTCCTGGTGAAACCTTTCACCTTGTTCTTCACTGTACGCCCCCACGTTTTCGGGAAAGTAGTTCACATGGGAGTGCAAGAAATGGACTTTCAGGCTCATGTTACAGCCTTGTTCTTTGAAGGCATTGAGCATCCTGGCAACAATATCCTTATAGTTCTCATCCCGCCTGTTCCCCAAGAATTTGAGAACAACATCCTTGAAGGAATCCCAGGCTTCTTTTTCCTTCTCAGACATCGTTTCAGTGAATGCTCCATCTGAAATGAGTTTCCTTATATCAGGGCCAACAAACACTCCTTCCTTTAGTTTTGCTTCAGAAAGTCGGGGGAACTTTGAGCAAAGGTACCGAAAGCACTCACCATCTTTTGGAAGGGACTTGATGAATTGCTTAATGAGACCCAACTTAATGTGGAGAGGTGGTAATAGAATTTTATCACGAGGTACCAAGCTCTCATGAAGAACATTTTTCTCACCGGATCTCAAATACTCCCTAATTGGCCAGTCTTTTTTCCCCCAGTGTAGGTCGCGGGCCCGGCTATCCCACAAGCTAAGGAAGCAGGGATATTTGGTGAAACCGGATTGCTGCCCTAATAGCATGGATAGAATTTTAAAGTCTCCACAAATCATCCACTTATGCTCATCATAACGAATCTTCTGAAGAATCAGGGCCAAATTCTCGTATTTTTCTTGGAGAATAACAGAGTGAGCAATAGGAACTGAAGCGAATGTGTTGCCATTATGAAGAAGAACACCTTTTATGCTGTCTTTTGACGAATCAATGAACAGCCGCCATTCAGCAGGATCATACTTGAGTTTAAACTTTTCCATCACTCCGTATATATCGTTGCAAAATACCAAATCTTCCTCTTTGCTGAAATACTTCAAAAATTGTGTCTCGCGGTTGCGGTACCAATAAAAAGTTGTTCCTGGTGACAATAGATTTTTCTGTTTAAGCCGAGAACCTAGCAGTTGGGCAGCATCTTTTGGGAGTCCTAAATCCCGGACTAAATCATTCAATTCAGCTTGAGAGAAAAGTTCAGGTTTCGGATCTGGTTCAGTTTCAAACTCGGAAGTACTGGACTCATCGGGAAAAGCCATCTGATGAGTCTCATCATGATCAGAACCGTCCACACAAATATGATCCAAAGATTTTGGTGGTTCAGGCACAGGTACTTCGTTGCTATGAGGCATAGGCCTAATTGCTGAGGGAAGGATGGGGTAACTTATTACGTTCTTATTTTTTAAGTTGTATCCCTTCACAATGCAAGAGCAAAAATAGCAGTCACTGCTGTGGTCTCTTTGTTCACGCCACATCATAGGTATTCCGAAACGAAATGCTTGTTTTTTACCTTTCATCCATAAGCGTAGATCTTCCTCACATGTCTTGCACACTTTGTGAGGAGCCCACGGTTTGTCTTGATCGCCTAACTTCAAACCGAAATAGGCGAAATATACTTTTTTAATAAATACAGAAATGTTCCTCTGCCGCTTTTTCACGGTATATTCCCCACAAATAAAACAAAAACTGTCCGGAGAGTTGACGCAACCTCTGGCTCTGTGAGCCATCACAAATACACAGCACTGCAAACTACAACTGTAGTGAACCACTTCGGAATAAAGCTGGATTATGACTGAGCAAACAAAAGGTAATAATGAACTTGCAAGAAACTGAAATTTGACAGGAACGTTCATGTCGCAACCACCGTGTTTGAGCGAGCGAACGAGGCGAGGCGAGGCGAACAGGAAAGAACATGCGCCAGCGCGAGTACTGGATTTAGCCCCCCGCCTCCCAATTGTCCTGTTAATGTATAAAATGAATACAAAACACTCTAAAATATCATGAGGAGGTGTTTCTAGTTAGTTAACCATTACAACCTCTATTTTGGGCCAAGAAAATAAACTGCAGTCGGCTAAAAAGAAATTATGTGAACATTCCTTATATGGGTAAGAAATCTAATTTTGCAAGAAAACGTGACGTGATGGAACATTTTGGCTATTTTTCCTGGATTCAGCACCCCAAAATCTATAGGAATCAGTTGCAAAACTGGAGGCAGTTTTTTGGTAGTGTACCTGTGTTATCTGCTTGCAGCTGAAGGAGGAGTATGTGGCAAGCTTAATTTAACTAACTGCTGTTTGCAAATTGATAATGAAGGGCAAGTTGTAGAAGACATAGCCAATCACATGAGAAAGCAAACTTATGTCCCAGTCCAGACTTGGCATGGCTTGCAACTTGATGGCTGGTTTGGTTCTTGGTTTTCAGGAATGGGCGGCCTGAAGACACTTGTATTGATTGTATTGTTGATTGTGGCTGTTTGCTTATGTATCCCATGTTTCCTCCCCTTATGCTTGCGTATGCTAAACTCAACCATTGATAGAATTGTTGACCGTAAGGCCGATTCACAGATACTAGCAATGTGGCACTACTACCCTAACCCTATACCACAAAGTGATCTCTCCACCCTAGTGTGAAGTACCATATGTGATTTAATTCTCACCCTTTCTCACTTGCGGGTGAGAATAATCAAAGGGGGGAATGTGATAGGCTATAGCCTAGAATAGCCTGCATAGCCTGTAGAAGTAAGAAAGGCCTGTAGGTTAGGCCTGAGTCCCAACCCCCACTTTAGAATATTATAGCTGAGCAGAGCTGAAAGCCAGGAGAAGTAGAAAACTGCTTTAAACTGCTTTGATAAGAATGCAAGAATTTTCTATTGAGCTTGTTATGTTATTCGCAGATATATTTCAGTATCTTGCTTTCACCCAGTTTCTGTGTTGCAGAGTGACCTTGTAAGCAGAAAGTAAGGCAGAATGTATTATGTCTAGAAACTGAGCCATGGCTAGGAAGGCCTGAGCGGGAGGGAATAGGTGTTATGCCCGGTCAGCGGTCCCCATTGGAGGGAAGTGGAGGGGGCCACCGGGACCAATGAGGAGTTTGTCTGTGTAGAACTAATGAAGAAAGGTATAAAAGCTGTTGTTTTGCTGGACTCCATGCTCAGACCATTTTGAATGTGACAAGTGCCTGAGACTGTGCACAAATAAATTGGTTTGAATCTTAGTAAATAAACTCCTGGTTTTATTGGTTGTGGACACTTCGCCACAACAATATCTCCCTGCAGAGGTCAACAGAAAACCCTGGCGGTTCGCGCTACGTTAGATCGGCTCTTACAAATGGGAGCAGTCGTACCCGTGGCAGTTGAAGACTATGGCGTGGGTCGATACTCCATTTATTTTGTGGTGCCAAAGAAAGACGTGGTCTTGCGCCCTATATTAGACCTAAAAGGGGTCATTCAATGTTTTCGGGTACCGCATTTCAGGATGGAAACGTTGTGGTCGGTGATTGTGGCGGTACGACAGGGAGAGTACTTGACTTCCCCCAATCTTACGGAGGCGTACTTGCACATTCCCATCAGAGCAGCTCATCAAACGTTTTTGAGGTTCGCTCTACCTTGGGGACACTATCAATTCTAGGCATTGCCTTCGGTCTGGCAACAGCACCACAAACATTCACCAAGATTATGTTGGTGGTAGTGGCGGCATTACGCAAGGAAGGAATTCTAGTTCTTCCATATCTCGACGATTGCTTAATTCGAGCCAGTTCCGAGGCTGAGAGCGTTCAAGTGACGGACAAAGTGGTAAAGTTTTTGCAGAGTCTCAGCTGGGTGGTCAACCCGACCAAAAGCCGCTTAGTACCCTCCCAGGATCTAGAGTATCTGGGGGTACAGTTTGACACGCAGAGAGGACAGGTGTTTCTACCAGACCGGCAAGTTCAAGTACTTTGGCAATTGGTGCGCAAGTTCAGATCCACTCTGGCTCTTTCAGCGTGGACTTATCTGCGCGTGCTTGGAACAATGGCAGCGACCCTGGAAGCGGTGCCTTGGGCCAGATTCTATATGCAGCCTTTACAGAGAGCGCTGCTTTGCTGGTGGTCACATCAGTTCGATTCGTTGAACAAACGGCTCCCTTGTTACCTCAAGGTCAGGCAATCTCTTCGGTGGAGGCTGCTTCCGAGCTTGCTGAAAGCCGGAATGTCTCTGAAGCAGCCGGAGTGGCTTCCATTATTGACGGACGCGAGTCTCGCGGGAAGGGAAGCCCATTGCGGAGATTGGTTTGTGCAAGGCGAATGGTGCGTTCGAGAGAGCTCTTGGTCAATCAACCGGCTGGAGTTGAGAGCAGTCTTTCGAATGCTTCAGGTGTTCGAGGCAATGGTAGCAGTTCGTGCTGTGCGAGTGTTGTCGGACAATTCTGCAGTGGTGGCCTACATCAATTGACAGGGCGGCACAGGAAATGCAGCCATGGAAGAGGAAACAGACACCCTGTTCTCTTGGGTAGAGCGTTGGCTGACAGCAATCTCGGCAGTGCACATTGTGAGGAAGGACAATGTGATGGCTGATTTTCTCAGCAGGGTCCGAGTGGATGCCGGGGACTGGGAGCTGTATCCGGACGTCTTTACACAGATAGTTTGCCGATGGGGACCGCCAATCATGGATGTAATGGCGACCTTCCAGTAAGCAAAAGTCAGTCGTTTCTTCAGCAAGCGGCGAGGACGAATGTCGGAAGGCATAGACACATTGATGCATCAGTGGCCATTGATGGGTCTTCTTTATGTATTCCTTCCGTGGGCGTTAATAGGCTGAGTGATTCAGCGGATCAAGGCTCATCAGGGGAGAGTTCTATTGGTGGTACCAGACTGGCCAAGGCGTCTGTGGTACGCCAATCTCATTTGCCTTTTCGATGGAGAACCCTGGAGGTTGGCAGATCTGTTGGTTCAAGGACCACTCCACATGCCTCAAGTGGATCGATTCTCGCATATGGTTTGGCCATTGAAAGGGCAAGGCTAAAGAGAAAGGGTTATTCGGCTGCAGTCATTGCGACTTTGCTTAGAGCTCAAAAACAGTCCACGTCTCGTACATATGTCCGTGTATGGTGTATATTTGAGAACTGGTGTTCAAGGCGTCTACGGTTTCCGTTCCCTTGAGAAACCTTTTGCAAGATGGGTTTGATAAGGGTCTTGCAGCCAGTTCCTTAAGAGTACAGCTGGCAGCTCTTTCGTGCTATCGAGGCAAAGTACAAGGCATTGCTCTAGGTGCTCATGCTGATGGGTTGTGCTTCCTTAAAGCAATAACCAGTCTGCGTCCCTCGTGTAGAGTTGTGGTTCCACCGTGGGATCTCAATTTGGTGTTAGGAGCATTAACCAAAGCTCCCTTTGAGCTGTTACACCAGGCCTCGGTTAAGGACTTGACCTTAAAGACCGTGTTTTTGGTTGCCATCTGTTCGGTGAGGCGCATTTCGGAGTTTCACGCGTTATCATGTAGGGAACAGTTCTTGTCCTTTTCCAGAGAGAAGGTGGTGTTGCGACCAGTTCGTTCTTTTTGCCTAAGGTGGTGTCTCCTTTTCACCTGAATCAAACGGTGTCTCTGCCAGTGCTCGGTTCACTGGAGGGGAGCGATTTGGACCGAAGTTTGCACCGTTTGGATGTAAAGCGGGTGTTGCGAGAATACTTAAAGGTTTCGCAAGTCTTTCGCAAGTCGGACCGTCTATTCGTATTGTTTGGAGGCATCCGCAAAGGGGAAGCAGTGGTGAAGGCTTCCATTTCCATATGGATTAGAGAGACGATTGCATCAGCTTATCTGCTGCAAGGTCATGCGGTTCCGATGGGCTTACGAGCTCATTCTACTAAAGCGCAAGCGACTTTCTGGGCGGAACACAGTTTGGTTCCGCCGTAGGAAATCTGTAGGGCGGCCACCTGGTCGTCCCTTCATACTTTCAGTAGGCACTACCACCTCGATGTGGCGGCGGCGAATGATGCCTGTTTCAGGTCGGCAGTGTTACGAGCCAGCTGGAAAGGTCCCTCCCAATGATTACTGCTCTGTTACATCCTAGAGGTGGAGGACTGAACTGGAGGAACGATAAGGAAATGAAAATTACACTTACCTGGCAATTGTAGTTCCTTGAGTGACGACAGTTCAGTCCTCATTTCCACCAGGGGTGCTATCGTTGGCAGTGGATGGTCTGTTGGGAGAACGGGAAGACTACCGGTAGGTCTGTTTGTTTGTGGGGTCTGTCCTACCTTGAGTCTTTCTCTTTGTACCTGTTCATTCTTACTCTTTCTTCTTGCTCATGCTGCGTATAGTGGGAGGGAAGGGTACAAGAAAGTTCTGCCTGGGGAAGAGTCAGGTTTACATAGTAATGGTTAAAGTTAAGTTAAAGTTAAAGTTCACATGTTAGCTACTTATTTGTTGCTCCTTTGAGTTTGCTTTGTCAATAGTTCACTGGGGCTGATGGGAGAGACCAGCAGGCTATATCCAGTAATGTCACGATTTTGACATGCCCAGTCTCCAAGCTGCTGGAGAAGGTGCACAACCCAGAGGTGGAGGGCTGAACTATCATCACTCAAGGAACTACAATTACCAGGTAAGTGTAATTTCCATTTATTTGCCTCAGATTGTAAGCCTCTAGGAACCGGCAGGGTTTTTTGTCATATGATTTTATTAGTCATAGTTGTTTAAATGTTATCTTTTGTCTGTGTTTTACTGATGGTTTTTGATTAGCTGGTATAATATGTGATATTTTATAAATCTTTATTTGTAAGCTGCATAGAATGGTCTGGTATCAGTTTTGTAGGAGGGAAAACCTTTGAATAAATAAATTGTAATTGAATGAACTTACTTTGAGCTATCAACTGAAAGGCACAAATTAACTGTATAAATCATTTTGAACATCTGCTCTTGTAATACTTCTGCCTTATAGCATCTTTTACGACATTGTTTTTTTTCCACAGTTTAATCCCATTTCAACTAATGCGTGAATGGAAGGAACTGTTTTTTACTGGAAATTCAATCTATGCACAAGCAGACAGTGACACATCTTTAGATCAGCTTGTGGAGCTGGAAAAACTGGATCTCTTAGATGAGAAGGGTTTTGGGGACTATAAGGTACATGCAATAGAATAATTTATTTTATTTTATATAACATTTTCTAGCATGTTTAAATTTGATTTTATAATAAATTTCCATGTGTTTGGTTTATGAAAGACTAAATCATTTCTGCAGATATAACATACTTAAGGTAAATTTTCAAAGGCTTAGTCATGATTGGTGTGCAAGACTGACTCAAAGAGTGTGGTGTCCTGAGTTTTGTTTTTGTGTTCCCATCTTAGGGCTAGTCTCACTGTATGAGCCACACCGGAAGCTCACACTGTGAGATTGGCTCTGTACCTACAGGAGGATGATATTGTAACTTAAATACCATTGTTTATTCAGTGTTTGGACCTAAGAAACTATGACTTTACATCTCTAGAACTCCTCTTCCTCCATAAATGAGTAGTTTCTGAGCTTTTGCTGTTGACGCTATGTTCTGCCTCCCTATCTGTCTTTGCACATACAGACTCTGAATCCTCTCTCCCAAGCTCCCCTTACAGTTCCAGCGAGTTCAGCAACAGCTCTCATCTGCCTCCAGCCTCAGCCAATAGGAAGAAAACAAACAGAAAGAGCATTAACTAGCTCCTTAAGTGGAAATTAACTAGCTCCTCTAAGTGGCACTGAGCTCTCCTTTGATAGACCACTTCCACTTATATTCGAGCCCCAGCCATTTTCAGCTACCTAGTGAAATTACCACTATAATTGATTGCATCATGTAATGAATTCTTCTATATGGGAGTAAAATCTAGATTCCAAAGAGGATTGGACAGAATGTCAATATAAACTCAGCACTTCCAGTTCTATAAAACACACAACATATTATTCAACTTTGCATCTAGGACCCTTACAACAGGGCTAGCCCAACCATTAGGCAAACCAAGTAATCATTTAGGGCAGCAGCTTCTAGGGGTGGAGTGGCAAAGAGCATGGCATTCAAAATGAAACAATAGATTTATACAGTGAGGGGGACATAAGGCATAAGGTTTATTTAGGGCACCAACACCTTGAGCCAACTCTGGGGCTGATCCTGCCTTATAATTCACTATACAAAGCAAAAATGCAAATTGTGATGTCACGTCATCACACTTTCCTTTCACTGCCAGATACTTTGGGGGTCAGTTTGGAAGCATCTAGGTATAGAAGGCATCATTTACACATCTAGATTGCATGCTTGTGCAAATATCAATTTTGGAAAGTTGCCCTTTGCATGTGTAGAAACCCTGGGATGCAGAGATTTTAAGGGGGCAAGATGGGATCATGACTTGGGCATGGTTTTGGTATGCCTGAGAAAAAAACATGGCCTTCCTATGTTACAATGGGAAGTCATGTCTAAATAAAACATTTTCTACATTAGCTTTTATACTTACCCCGAGGCAAGCCCAGGTGCCAGCTTGAAAGGGCAGGTGCAAAGACTGACGAATCTGAACCTTCTCAAATATCTTGACAGCAAAAAAAAAAATCATCCTTCCCCAGATCCCTCCCCCTGACAGCAACATAGCAACTGATGATGTCGGGGGAGGGGTGCTGAGGGGTCTGCCTTTGTCAGGGGGCTGTGGGAGGCATCATTGTTGTCAGGAGCAGCTATTTTAAAACGCTAGACGCAGGATGATCTTTTTTTCCACATGAAGCTTTTTAAAATCACTGCTCCCACTGGACAGCCTGGCAAATACATATGCAGTCCTGCACGTCCTTGCTAAACCCTTTTGTAAAATACCTGTGGAATTGTGCACATCCCAACCTGGACATCTCAACAGGCTGTATAAAATGGGCCTTTTTTAATGAAAAAACACAAAACCCTGCAAAACGACATTCAGAATCCAAATAGCAAACTTACCATATTGTAGAGCCCTAATTCCTAGGACTCAAACGGCAACAATCCTACCTATAAAAAAAGAGCACCAATGCACTTATTGCTGGATAACTAGAACAAGCAGAACTGCTATAGATCCCTGTATAGACACTACAGACTAGCAAAAATCCTCACCTTAATCAGAGATGCAGAACATGGACAGACCTTTATTTAAAACAAAATAAGGATCAATAAATTAAAAACAGACATGCAAACAACATCTGAAATAGAAACCTTGAGATGCCAGGGTTGTGCATTTCCTCCAATATGAACAAATTCAAGGATGTAAGAAATGAACATCCCCAATGTAGATAGCTTCCCTACTTTTGTTATCTTGGCATTTTATTTTTTTAATTGGGTTGATCTTGGTCTTTCTTGTTCATATTTTTCTCCATCTTTCTCTTCTCTACCTCTTTGTCCACTTGTAGTTCAATTTAACCTCTCTTTCTCCAGGACCAAGCAGGAAGTCAGTCCTCACTTATGGGTGACATCGGCGCCGATGGAGCCCCAGTGCAGAGCATTTCCCCAGCTTTCTATGAAAGCCTTTGGGAATACTACACGCATGCGCGGTCCCCTTCCCGCCTAAAGGTACCATCTTGCTCAGTCTCTCTTTTTCCGTGGAGCCCTTCGGACGTTCGTCCTAGTCACCTGGGAAAAGTTGACATTTTTCTGAAGATTTCTTTGCTTTTTCTTTGAGTTCGACACCAGTTCCCCTTCCCGCCGGGTTCGGTACACCGGTATCGAGCCTGTTCTCTATTTTTCGGTTTTTGCCCTTCGTGGCTGGCATTCGCGCCCTTTTTTCTGTTTTCCCTGGAAGGCCGGTCTTTTGACCTCGTGGGGGCCCTTTTTTCCCCGATGACTTCCAGTGGTTTTAAGAAGTGTGATCGGTGCAAGAAACTAATGTCTCTCACCGACACACACGACTGCTGCCTTCGGTGCCTCGGCCCAGATCATGACCCCATGATCTGTGGCCCGTGTGGTAAAATGTCCACCAAGGCACTTCAAAGCCCGTCAGCACCAGAACGAAAGGATTTTTTCGGATTCTGCCTCCGGCCGGGCCCAGACTTCATCTGAGGCCTCGACTTCTCGGGAGTCTGATCCCGAGCATCGCCGGGGTTCCTCGGATAGGGGGTCCCCCCGACCAGGAACGCAAGAGGAAGAAGCGACTCATGAGGGCGGCATCGGAAGTGGTCCCTGGTTCCTCGAGTGACAGGTCTAAGACCCCCGACCGCCGTCCCGGGCCTTTGGAGCAGGAGAAGGCATCCAAAGTACCTCGTGTAGAGCCGGAGACCGTCGGACACGTAAGTCCTGTAGTCCTCGTTGACTCTCCTCCGAGGGAGCCGACGTCGGGCCCGGCGCCGCCGCCGGGGCCCGAGTCAGTAGCTGCTGAGTCTCCTGAGCTTGCACTCAGGCTGACAGCCTTGGAGTGCAGACTGTCTGCCTTCATGGAGCAGCAGCGGGTACTGATGGCCAGCCTCGCTAGTGCATCTGCTCCGACCACCGGGACATTGACGTCGAAGTCGACCCCGGAGACCGAGCCGATACTCGAGACCATGAAGGCTCGAGGTCGTCCTCGGTCAAGGTCTCCCTCGACCTCACGCTCGGAACCGAGGGCGTTGACACCGGTGCCTTCGGCGTCGGAGCGGGTGCCACCTCGACCCGCGCGGTCAGAGCCCCTCGACTCCTCTTCCGAAGAGTCAGCCTGGGAGACGGAGGATGAGGAGTCCCCCGATACCTTCCGGACTCGGTGCGTCCCGTTTGGACTCACCGCAGTCTGAGCCCCGGAGTACGTCCCCTCCGGAGGACACCCGGTTCTCGGAGTTTGTACGGGACATGGCCAAGGCCTTGGCGATTCCCGCCGACCCTGAGGAGGAGCCTCAAGCCGAGGAGCTCGAGGTCCTCCAGTATGACTTTCCTCCGAAGGAGGCCTTTACTGTGCTGGTTCCTCCGATGCTGGAACGGCTCCTCTTCCGGATGTGGGAGGCACCAGCCTCGGCGCCGGTCTTGAGCAAGCGAGTCGATTCCATTTATCGACTCCGTAAGAGCCATGGCTTCCAAAAGGTACAGCTGCCGCACCATTCCATGGTGGTGGAATTGGCCATGCATCGACTGAAGAGCCAGAAGATGCACTCTGCGGTGCCCCCCGGTAGGGAGGCCCGGAACCTGGATGCTGTCGGCAGAAAGTGCTTCCAGGTCTCGATGCTTGCTTGCCGTGTGCAGTCATACCAGCTATACATGGGCATGTTTCTCCGAGACCTGGCAAAGGATCTTGCCGGGTTCTCTGTTGGTCTCTCCGGGGAACCTTTGCAGAGGTTCCAGTCTTTGTCTTCAGGGATCCGGGACTGTTCCAAATTCATGTCCCGAGCAGCCTACGATGGCTTCGAGGCTTCAGCTCGTGTGGCGGCCGCCGACATTGCGGCCCGACGCCAGGCATGGCTGCAGTCATCGGACCTCGAGCCTTGGGTTCAGGACAAGTTGGTCGATGTCCCTTGCTGAGTTGAGAACCTTTTTGGCAAACCCATGGCCGAGAAGGCCGCTGAGCTCGAGACCGAGCACCTGACCAGGACTAGGCTGTCCAGAAAGACTTCTGCCCCTTCTCACAAAAAGAAGGGCTCGGGTAAAAAATCCTTCTACCCGAGAAAGGTGTCTGACTACAAACCTTTCCCTCAATACCAGGCCTCCCCAGCTCCCCCTCAGGGGCAGCAGGCCAAGGGGCAGGGACATGGGCCCCGTAGGCAGAAGACCCCCAAGCCTCCGGCTCCTGCTCTTACCCAGCAGGGAGGGGGTTTTTGACTCCCAAGGCATAGCCTCTCCGTCCCTGCTGTCCCATCCCTGCACAGGAGGTCACTTAGCCCTGTTTGCCCACCGGTGGCCACCCATTACAGGGGATGCTTGGGTTTTAAGCATCATTCACCGAGGCTATATGCTTCATTTCCAACAACTACCTCCTGTCTATTTTCCAGGAGAACCTCTGAGGCCTCTCCTGCACACCGCCCTCCTCCTCCAAGAACTCCAGGGTCTGCTTCTGGACAAGGCGGTGGAGCCGGTACCTCCTCGCCTACAGGGGCATGGGTTCTACTCCAGGTACTTTCTGGTGCCAAAGAGAACAGGGGGCCTTAGGCCTATCCTAGACCTCAGAAACCTCAACAAGTTCTTGGAGAAAGAGAAGTTCAAGATGCTTACTCTTGGAACACTTCTGCCCTACCTCCAGCAGGGAGATTGGCTATGCTCCTTAGATCTAAAGGATGCGTGCATTTACATCCTCATTCATCCAGACCACAGAAAGTACCTCAGGTTCGTGGTGGGAGGAAACCATTACCAGTACAGGGTACTGCCTTTTGGCCTAACGTACGCCCCACGGGTCTTTACAAAGTGCCTAGCTGTGGTGGCAGCTTACTTGAGGACTCAAGGGATATTTGTCTTCCCTTATCTGGACGACTGGCTCATCCGGGGCCAAACCTACCAGGAGGCCAGGCAGGCCACCTTCAGGACTGTCACACTCCTTCAAGACCTGGGCTTTGTCATAAACTTCGCAAAGTCCACTTTGCTCCCCTCCCAGAACCTCGAGTTCATAGGAGCACAGCTGGACTCTCTGCAAGCAAGGGCTTACTTGCCAGAGGACCGAGCTCAGTTTCTCAGTCTGCCATCGGTTCCTGCCAGGCTCTGTCTGCAGATCCTGGGACACATGGCATCGACTGTGCATGTGACTCCCAATGCCCGCCTCCACATGAGGCCTGCACAGTGGTGCCTCAGAACTCAATGGAAGCAGGCCACAGGAAGCCTAGCAGACAAAGTAAGGGTATCAAATCCTCTCCTGTAGTCTCTTCAGTGGTGGCTACACCCCCCCCCCCCCAACTTGCTGCAGGGGATGCCTTTTCAGGTGCCTGCCCCCATGGTGGTGTTGACAACAGATGCCTCTTTACAAGGCTGGGGTGCACACTGTCAAGAGAGCTGCACCCAAGGCCTTTGGTCCACATGGGAAGCCACGCAACAGATCAACCTACTAGAACTGCGGGCTATTCGCTTAGCCCTCAAAAGCTTTTTCTCACACCTTGGCCCACCAGTCTGTTCTAGTTCAGACAGACAACCAAGTGGCCATGTTCTGTGTGAACAAACAGGGCGGCACTGGGTCCAGGCCTCTATGCCTGGAAGCACAGGCCCTTTGCTCTTTTGCCGTCAGGCACCAGATTTTGCTGAGGGCTGTGTATCTCCCTGGCCAGGAGAACTTTCTGGCAGATCGCTTAAGCAGGATATTGCAGCCCCACGAGTGGAAGCTGCACCCTTTAGTGGTTCAACAGATTTTCCTAAAATGAGGACTTCCATCCATGGATCTCTTTGCCAGTCCCCTGAATCACCAACTGCCCAGGTTTTGTTCCAGGCAACCGCATCCCCTAAGGGTGGCGGCGGATGCCTTCCTGATGTCTTGGTCCCAGGGCCTGCTCTATGCGTTTCCTCCCACACCTCTGGTGGCCCGAACCTTGTTCAAGATTCTCAGGGACAAGGCCTCAGTACTTCTGGTTGCTACCAGGTGGCCGAGGCAGCCCTGGTTCTCCCTGCTGCTTCAACTGGCAGTGGAGACACCCATGCCTCTGGGATTCCAACCCGACCTTCTATCTCAGGATCAGGGTTCCCTTCTGCATCCCACTCTCAAATCTCTCCATCTGATGGCATGGAGGCTGCAAGGGTAGTCTTGGCTCCCTGGGGTCTACCTCAGGAGGTGGAAGAGGTGGTCTTGGCCTCTAGAAAGCAATCCACTAGGAAAACATATACCCTAAAGTGGAGAAGGTTCTTCTTGTGGTGTCAGCAACGCAAGGAAGATCCTTTCACCTGCACTGTGCCAGTAGTGCTCCAGTACCTATTGCACTTGTCAGATCAGGGCCTTAAGTCCAATTCTGTTCAGGTCTACCTCTCTGCTCTGGCAGCTCATCACTCTCTGGTGGAGGGACACTCTTTGTCAGTTCACTCCTTGGTGTCCAGATTTCTCAGAGGCTTACTACTGCTCAAGCCTCCTCTCTGTCCATCAGCCCCTGAGTGGGAGTTGAATGTGGTCTTGCAGCAACTTACTCGCCCACCTTTTGAGCCCATGGCTACATGTCCTTTACGCTTCCTATCCTGGAAGACTCTATTCCTAGTGGCCTTGACCTCGGCCAGGCGAGTGAGTGAACTTCAAGCCCTGGTCTGTGACAGGCCATACACTTGCTTCTATAGGAACAGGGTAGTCCTTAGCACTCATCCTAAGTTCCTCCCCAAGGTTGTCTCCTCTTTGCATCTCAACCCAGAGGTGTTTCTTCCAACATTCTTCCCTAGGCCCCATGCAAGCCGGGCTGAGACAGTCCTGCATACCCTGGACTGTAGAAGGGCCTTGTCCTTCTACCTTGAGCATACGCAGGGACATAGAAGGTCTGCTCAGCTCTTCGTATCTTTTGACCCCAATAATTTGGGGGTACCTGTGTCCAAGCATATCTTGTCCATCTGGGTGGCTGACTGTATCACCTGGGCTTACTGGGCAGCTGACCTTCCTTTGCAGGGTCGGGTCACGGCCCACCGTGTCAGGGCAATGGCTGCCTCAGTAGCTCATCTCCGCTCTGTACCATTGGCAGACATCTGCAGGGCTGCAACTTGGTCCTCAAGCCAGACTTTTGCGGCCCATTAATGCCTGGAGAGGGAGTCCCGCAGGGACAGTGCTTTCGGTCAGGCAGTGCTCCGGAATCTCTTTGAGGTTTAGGCAACTCCTACCCTCCAGCCCTCTGGTTGGGCTACCGGTGGAGGTATGTTTTCAGTGAAATCCTTTCTCTGTTGCTGAGGCTAGAGGGAGCTCATTTTTCAGCTCTGGGTCCCCGGTAGCCTGAAGCTGGGGAGTCCCATAAGTGAGGACTGACTTCCTGCTTGGTCCTGGAGAAAGAGTAGTTACTCACCTGTAATAGGTATTCTCCAGGAGCAGCAGGAATCAGTCCTCACAACCCTCCCTCCTCCCCTGGAAGTTGCAGTTGTACATAGTTAAATTTTTTAATTTTGTGTGCTGTTTTTTAGCTATGTCATTTGACAGAGCAAGATGGCACCTTTAGGCAGGAAGGGGACCGCTCATGCGTGTAGTATTCCCAAAGGCTTTCATAGAAAGCTGGGGAAATGCTCCGCACGGGGGCTCCATCGGTGCCGATGTCACTCATAAGTGAGGACTGATTACTGCTGCTCCTGGAGAACACCTGTTACAGGTGAGTATCTACTCTTACCCCCCTTTAACCCTCTAATCCCAGTCTCTTTCAGCACTATCAACATCAGTATTATACCTCTTTCCAAAAATCTTCTTGCTTACATAGTAGCATAATATATGATGGCAGATAAAGGACCAGTGTGGTCTATCTAGTCTGCCCAGCAAGGTGATAGGAGTAGGTGCACCTGCCCGCTCCATGAAAGATACCATTCCCCGTGCCTTTGTTTAGGGGTGTACCAACTGCTTTGTGCAGAACATCCCTATTTGTTGAGATATAAGAGATAGTTACGTTTATTTTGATTTTATCCTGTTGCTATAAAGGGAACTACTGTGCCTGTCCCATGCCATTTTGAATTCCGTCATTGTATTTGTCCCCACCACTTTCATTGGGAGGACATTCCAAGCAGCCACCACTCTTTCAGTGAAAAAATGTTTCCTGACGTATGCCTTTCCGTTTATCCCCTTGTGGCTTCATGTAATGCCCTCTAGCTTTACAGCTTCCCCATCTTTGAAGAAGGTTTGTTTATTCATTAATACTCTTTAAGTACTTGAAGGTCTGTAATGTCTCTGTATAATGCCTCTGTATAAATCTCTAGTGTGACCTCATTTAGAGTATTGTGTGCAATTCTGGAGACCACACCTTCAGAAGGATATAGACAGGTTGGATTCTTCAGAAACAAACAGGAAGACAATCCTCACATATGGGTGACGGCGCCGACGGAGCCCATGCGGAGCATTTCTCCAGCTTTCACAGAAAGGTTTTGGGAATGCTACCATGCATACATGGTCCCCTTCCCGTCCAAGGGTGCCATCTTGCTCAGTCTCCTTTTTTTTGTGGAGCCCAATAGATGCATGTCCTGTTTCCCCGGAAAAATCCTCTAAAAATTATCCTTGAAGTTGTTTTTTTCCCAGTTTGCATACTGGTTCCTCTTCCTGCCTCAAGCCGGTGTCATCCCCGATGCCGTCCTCGGCTCTTCCCCCTTCTTTTTTGATGAGGCTTGCCTCGACCAGCATTTGTGCCCTTTTTCACCTGGGGGTCTCCCACCATGTCTCCCGGTGGGCTCAAAAAGTGCGACTGCTACGGTCTGACCATGTCTGTCACAGACACCCATGACTGCTGCTTGCACTGCCTCGGCCTGGACCACGACAGTACTACCTGCGACCTGCGCCAGACCATGACTTCGAGAACCAACAGGAAACGGTCGGAGTTCAGGAGAAGCTGTTCCCGTGGTCCGACTCAGCACTGGCTTCCCCAATGCTGAGCCCCAAGCTGAGCACATCCTGTGAGGCGTGAGTGTCTTCAAAGTCCTGCCGCGGCAGTTCCTTCGTAAAGACACTGGACCCTCTAAAGAAAAAGAAAAAATCCTCGAAGCCAATCGAAAGTCCACCAGTGAAACTTGATAAGGTCCCATGGAGGGATTTGGGGCAGTGCCCCCTTAAGGTCTCTAAGAGGGAATCCTTGATTGGCGGTGACCGTGTGAGGCTCACTGAGGCCGTGATACTCATCGAGGACGCACTCGCGAGAGTGCTGGCGTCGAGCCCGAGAACCTTGGTGCCCATGCCAAAAGCTGCAGAGCCTCCTGGTATCAAGTCCAGGATGGCAGCCCTGGAGTAGAATATCTCTGCCATCCTGGCCTTGCAGCAGGCGATGATGTCAAGTTTGCCCATATCATCTGCCCCGACACCTTGGCTCCCGACTGTGGGGGAGTCCCCGTGCATCGAGCCAGGCCCCGAGTGCCACCGCCCTCAGACAAGCCCTCGGCACCAATCAGGTGTCTGGTCCTCACCAGCCAGTTTCTGGGAGTCTGACCCGAGACCCACTGGGGGACCCCGGTTCCTCAGGGCTGGCCTTGAGGCATGAGAGCCCCGAGTCTTGGAATCCTTGACTCCCTCCTGCTCCGACTGGGAAACAGATGTCGAGTCCTCCCCTCTCGACACCAAGATGTCTGTTCAGAGCCATCCCCTCTGGAGCCCTGGCACCACTCCCCATCTAAGGATGTGGCTTTCCACGACTTTTTATAGGATATGGCCCGGGCCCCCTCAGTCCCAACCAAGTCAGAGGAGGACCCACGCATCGAAGAACTGGAGATCCTCACCGCCAAAAGAGACTCTGATGGTGCTGGTGTAGCCCATCCTTGAGTGGGAGGACCTGACCTCAGTGCCAGTGGTCAGCCGATGCCTCAACATTGTCTATTGCGTCAAGAAGGGCCTGGGCTTCCAGAAGTCCCATCTCCTGCATAACTTCATGGTTGTGGAGTCATCAATGAAAAAACTCAAAAGCCAGAAGAACTACTCTTCTGTCCCCCCGGGCAGAGAAATCAGAGCCCTTGACACCCTCAGCCACAAGTGCTTCAGGGATCCATGCTGGGCTTCTGGATACAGGCCTGTGAGGTGTACGTAGGTATGCACCTCAAGAGCCTTATCCAAGAGCTGGCAGGCTTTTCGCAGGCTTCGCTGAAGAACCCCTTCAGAGTTTACAAGCCCTGACTGCCGGGATCCAAGACTGATCAAAGTTCCTCTCCCACGCCGCCTACAATGGCTTTGAATCTGCAGCAAGTGTAGCAGCAGTGGGCAATGGGGCCTGGCTCCAGGCCTGGTTACAAACCCCCGACCTCGAGCAATGGGTGCAAGAAAAATTGCTTGACATCCCCTGCACCCGGGAAGACTTGTTTGGCAAGCCCATGGCCAAAAAAGGAGCCAAGATAGAGGCCGAAGTTGTAACCAGTTAAAGGCTCTAAAGGAAAACTTTGACCCTTCCCCAGAAGAAGCCATTGGGAAAGAGACCACCCTTCCTGAGGAAAAAGGGGTCTTTTCAACAGGGCCACTACCAGCCCTTCTCGGGGCAACAGCAACAGAGCCCCCAGCCCAAGAACCAGGGCCATGAGCAAAGGAAGCCAAAGGCCCAGAAGCCTCAGAACCAGCTCCCACCCAGCCTGAGGGGAGCTTTTGACTCTCCAGGCAGGGCCTCCTTTCCCCCAGGAGACCCTCCCCAGCCCACAGGGGGCCGCCTGGCACTTTTTGCCCACAGGTGAGCCGGGGTCACCATGGACCAGTGGGTCCTATAAATAGTAAAGGAGGGCTATCTCCTCAGGTTCCAACAAACACCTCCAAGGTTCTTCCCAGGAGAGTTGGTGCGGCCTCTCTATCAGACCTTGCTCCTGTGAGAGCTCGAGGGTTTTCTCAGGGACAGGGCGGTAGAACATGTATCCAGACAACTATGGGGAAAAGGTTTCTACTCAAGGTATATCCTTGTCCCCAAAAGAACTGGAGGCCTCAGGCCCACACTAGACCTGCGAAACTTGAACAAGTTTATGGTGAGGGAGAAGTTCAAGATGCTCTTCCTTGGAACTCTGCTGCCCTGCCTCCACCAGGAAGATTGACTGTGCTCCTTAGACCTGAAGGATACATATATCCACATCCTGATCCACCCCTCCCACAGACAGTACCTAAGGTGGTAGAAAAGCACTGTCAATACCGAGTACTTCCATTCGGCTTGGCCTCCTCGCCCAGAATCTTTGCAAAGTGCCTGGCAGTCTTGGCTACATACATGTGCCTACAAGTAGCCTTCATCTTCCTCTATCTGGATGGCTGGCTCATCAGAAGCAGCATGGCCCTTGAAGCCACCAGTCCACAGGGGAAACAATCTTCCTCCTGCAGCACCTGGGGTTCGTCATCAGCTATCCCAAATACCACCTCTCTCCAGCCCAAAACCTGGAGTTCATAGGCAGGGGTGACTCTACAATAAGGAGAAGTGAGGAGGCTGCCTCAGGCGGAAAAGTCTTGAGGGCGGCAAAAAATGCCCCCAAAACAGCCACCTCACTTCGCCTTCAAAAAAAAAAAAAATCAAGTGCACAAGTTGCTTCCGAGTCTGCTTCTCGGCAGCGGCAAACTCACCCTCCTTTTCCTGGAAGCCGCGGCTCCCTGCCTCTTAGAGAACCGTGGCTGCAGTTTTAAATAGAAAAGAAACCGGTGCGGGGCCTTCTCACCTCTGTGAAGGACCCCGTGCAGCTTTGTCCTGCCCCCAAAGGAAGTTATATGTAACTTCCTTTGGGGGCGGGTCAAAGCTCATGGGTTCGGTCCTTCACAGACACGGGAAGGCTCCACACCGGTTTCGTTTCTATTTAAAACTGAGGGAGACAGGAGGGCTCTGCCGGGGAGGCCGCGGGGCACTTCCTGCTGCTGCAGCAGCAGCAGCTTCAGCAGCCAGATTGTTTTTTTTTTTCTGGGGGGGGTTAGGACTTGTAATGGGCTGATGGGGGGGTTAGGATTAGTAATGGGCGGGTTAGGACTGGAGGTGGGCTGATGGGGGGGGGGGTTAAGACTGGAGGTGGGCTATGGGGACTAGGACTGGAAATGGGCTATGGGGGGCTAGGACTGGTAATGGGCTATGGGGGGGTAGGAATGGTAATGGGCTATGGGGGCTAGGACTGGAAATGGGCTGATGGAGGGGGTTAGGATTGGTAATGGGCTATGGGGGGCTAGGACTGGAAATGGGCCGATGGTGGGTTAGGACTGATAATGGGCTGTGGGGGGCTAGGACTGGAAATGGGCTATGGGAGGTTAGGACTGGTAGTGGGCAATGGGGGGGCTAGGACTGGAAATGGGCTGATGGGGGGGGTTAGGACTGGTAATGGTCTCTCCATTCCATCTCAACCAAGAGGTGGTTCTTCCGATATTCTTTCCCAGACTGCATGCCAGCTGGGCAGAGGCAGTTCTGCATACCCTTGTTTGTAAGAGGGCATTAGCCTTCAACCTGGAGTGTACGCAGGGACATCGAAGGGCTACCCATCTCTCTGTCTCTTATGACCCCAGTAAACTGGGACTACCTGTCTCCAAGTGCACGTTTTCCACCTGGGTGGCAGACTGCATTGCCTGGGCATACGAGGGGGGGGGGAGTCACGGCCCACCATGTCAGGGCTAAGGCCGCATCAGTGGCTCACTTCCGCTCTGTTCCACTGGCAGACATCTGCCGGACCGCAACCTGGTCTTCAAGCCAAACTTTTGCAGCCCATTACTGCTTGGATGGAGAGTCCCGACGGGACAGTGCTTTCGGCCAGGCAGTACTCCGTAACTTATTTGAGGTTTAGGCAACTCCTACCCTCCGGCCCTCTGGTGTCAGGCTACCGGGGGTGTGGCGTCTCTGCTGAATTCCTATCACAGCTGCTGCGGCTTTTCTAGAAGGAGCCATTTTTCAGCTAGGGGTTCTCGGTAGCCTATACCTAGGGAGTCCCATATGTGAGGACTAACCCTGCTTGTTCCTGGAGAAAGCGTAGTTACTCACCTGTAACAGGTGTTCTCCAGGGACAGCAGGAATCAGTCCTCATGACCCTCCCTCCTCCCCTGGAGTTGCAGTCCTACTATTGATTTTTATTCATTTTGCCATCTTTTTTAGCTATGTCATTTGACTGAACAAGATGGCACCCTTGGGTGGGAAGGGGATCATGCATGCATGATGCAATCCCAAAGGCTTTCTTTGAAAGCTGGGGAATTGCTCCGCTCGAGGGCTCCATCGGTGCCGACGTCACCCATATGTGAGGACTGATTCCTGCTGTCCCTGGAGAGCACCTGTTACAGGTAGCCCCCAGATGAGTAACTACGCTTTCTGTCCTGTGGACTGTGTTTCCAAGTTGGTGCCTGTGATGTTGGAATCTCCAAGTAGTAGTAGTTTCCTGTTTTGTGATTTTTTTCTTCATATTTGGTGCATTAGCGGTAGATTGGGCATTAACCTTCTCGTTTAAGGGCACTTCAGTTTCTACTAATTGGGCACTCTCATTTTCCAAGGCACAGAAGGCATTATCACAACCTACCAGAGCCCACTGTGATCCATTTGTTCCTTGGACTATTTAATTGTTTGTGGTAGTGGTAATGGATTTCTTCCAATTTGTACCCTAGAGGAAGCGTGTATAATTGCAGCTAATTCTGCCCTTAATAGAATTGATTCTTTATGCATAGCAGATTACATGAGACATATAAGGCAAGCACTTAGGCTCCAAATGATTCTTAGAACGAAGGCACCACAGCTATTGCACTGAATACATGACATGCTGATTAAGACGGTTATAAAGCAGTTCTAGGACGAGAAAAGGTGGGTGTTACACCTCATTGGAGGAAAGATGTCAGTATATATGATGACCATATAGGCAATAGAGCTCTGAGGTGGGTGGATTGAGGGGTACGGTGGATGGGAATTTAAGTGTCCCAGCCAGTAGACCTTATATGAACTGAGGGCACAGTCAGATTTCTGATTTAAAAAGGCTATGCAAGGAATGTAGGCAAGCAAAATTTTCCTAAACTTATAACCAAAATTTAGGTTGTTTGCCACTAGACTGTAGATCAAGGTGGCTGTGAACAGATAGAAATGTAATATAGAAAATAAGAAGAGCAAGGCTTTTTGGTGGGATTTTGTGTTTGTCTTCCTCCCTTGGTGCAGTTATCCTAAACACCACAGTGCCTAAGTAGTATTATAAGAGAATAAAACAGGTAATAAATAGGCAAGGAAACTTTTTATAAAAAAAACAGCCAAATAGTAAAGTTAGAAAGCTTAGCTTTTAGAGTCTCTTGAAGTTGTGATGGCAGTTACTGATCAAACTGCTTGCACAGGCAACAAAGGCTGATTGAATTGCTTCACCTGTTATTGTCACTTTTCAGCCCTCCATTTATGATACAGTGTCTCAGATAATCTTTTTCTGTCTGCCATGAATTTACATTAAGGGGGTTAGTTTTATAAGCTCAATTTGTGCTTTGGATGTCTATAAATGGGCATGGAGACGTCGTTTTGCTAATTGAACGGGGTGCGAAAATAAAGGCTAACATACTTTGGAATAAAGATAAGCAGTTCATTTATAAAATAAAGAAAAGATAACTTGAAAGTTTCCAGGGGAGTACCCTTTGGAACCTTACCATCGAGAACTTCTTCAGCAAGAGCTCATGGATCTTTTGCAGGAAAGAGCCGTGTAGATTGTTCCATTGTCTCAAACAGGAAAGGGATTCTACTCTCACTACTTTCTGGTTCCCAAGAAAACAGGCAGATTCCGTTCCATTTTGGATCTACGCAGTCTCAATAGCTTCCTAGTGCACAATAAGTTCAAGATTGTATCTTTTTGAACGTTGCTGCCCTATCTTTAGGGGGGAGATTGACTATACTCCTTGGATCTAAAAGATGCCTATATCTACATCCTCATTCACCCCATGCACCAGCAATACATCCGCTTTGTCATCAGTGGATGTCAATATCAAAGCAGGATTCTCCATTTCGGACTGGCGTCTGCCCCAAAGGTTTTCACAAAATGTCTAATGGTTGTAGCCACTTTTAGTCGGGTGCAGGGAATCTTTGTCTTCTCCAGGACCAAGCAGGAAGTCAGTCCTCACATATGGGTGTCAACGACGCTGATGAAGCCCCAGCGGAGCATTTCCCCAGCTTTCTATGAAAGCCTTTCGGAATGCAGGCACGCATGCGCTGTTCCCTTCCCGCCTAAAGGTGCCATCCTTCCTCAGTCTCTCTTTTTCCGAGAAGCCCAGCGGACGTGCGTCCTGTCATCCCAGATAAAAGTTTGATTTTTTTCGGCGATTCTCGCTATTTTTCTTCCCGGTTCGACGCCGGTTCCCCCTCCCGCCGGGTTCGGTACACCGGTATCGAGCCCGATTCTTCTTTTTTGTTTTTTGCCCTTCGTGGCTGGCGTTCGCGCTCTTTTTTGATTTTTCCCTGGAAGGCCGGTCCTTTGACCTCGCGGGGACTCTTTTTTCCCCGATGGCTTCCAGCGGTTTCAAAAAGTGTGATCGGTGTAAGAAGTTGATGTTTCTCACCAACACACACGACTGCTGCCTTCGGTGCCTCAGTCCTGATCACGACCCTAAGACGTGTGGACCATGTGGGAAGATGTCTTCCAAGGCACTGCGAAGTCACCAGCAGCAGAAAGAAAGGCTTTTCTCGGACTCAGCCTAAGGTCGGGCCCGGACCTCGTCTGAGGCCTCGACATCTCGGGATTCGGATCCCGAGCACCGTCGAAGCTCCTCGGACAGGGGGTCCCCTGACTGGGAACGCAAGAGGAAGAAGTGGTTCGTGAGGGCGTCGTCGGAAGAGGTCCCTGGCTCCTCGAGGGCCAGGTCTAAGACCCCCGACCATCGCCCCGGGCCCGTAGAACAAGAGAAGCCTGCCAAAGTTCCTCGCGTGGAGCCGGAGTCTGCTGGACACGTAAGCCCTGTGGTCCTCGAAGACTCTCCTCCCAGAGAGCCGACGTCGGGCCCGGCGCCACCGGGGCCCGAGTCAGTGGCTGCTGCGTCTCCCGAGCTGAGTCTCAGGATGACAGCCTTGGAGAGCAGACTGTCTGCCTTCATGGAGCAGCAGCGTGCACTGATGGCCAGCCTGTCTGGTGCATCTGCCCCGACCACCGGGACATCGACATCGAAGTCGACCCCGGAGACTGAGCCGATACTCGAGTCCATCATGGCTCGAAGTCGACCTCGGTCGCAGTCTCCCTCGACCTCCCGTTCGGGACCGAGGGCGTTGACGCCGGTGCCTCCGGCATCGGGGCGGGTGCTCCCGGGACCCGCGGGGTCGGATCCTGACTCCTTGTCGGACGAGTCCGCCTGGGAGATGGAGGATGAGGAGTCCCCCGACACATTCAAGACTCGGTGCGTCCCGTCGGACTCACCGCAGTCTGAGCCCCGGAGTAGATCCCCTCCGGAGGATACCCTGTTCTCGGAGTTTGTCCGGGATATGGCCGCCGCGTTGGCTATCCCGGCGGACCCCGAGGATGAGCCTTGAGCCGAGGAGCTCGAGGCCCTGCAGTACGACTCTCCTCCAAAGGAGGCCTTTACTGTCCCGGTTCCTCTGATGCTGGAATGGCTCCTCTTCCGGATGTGGGAGGCACCGGCCTCGGCGCCGGTTCTAAGCAAGCGAGTCGATTCGATTTATCGACTCCGAAAGAGCCCTGGCTTTCAGAAGGCGCAGCTATCACACCATTCCATGGTGGTGGAATCGGCCATGCATCATCTGAAAAGCCAGAAGATGCACTCCGCGGTTCCCCCACCCCGGCAGGGAGGCCCGGAACCTCGATGGTGTAGGTAGAAAGTGCTTCCAGGGCTCGATACTTGCTTGCCGTGTCCAGTCTTACCAGCTGTACATGGGCATGTACTTGGGAGACCTGGCCAAGGAGTTGGCCGGGTTCTCTGCTGGTCTCTCCGGGGAGCCCTTGCAGAGATTCAAGTCTTTGTCCTCGGGGATTCGGGACTGCTCAAAGTTTATGTCCCGCGCCGACTACGATGGCTTCGGCCCAAGTTGCGGAAGCCGGCATCGCGGCTCGACGCCAGGCATGGCTGCAGTCATCAGACCTCGAGCCATGGGTTTAGAACAAGTTGGTCGATGTCCCTTGCCGAGGTGAAAACCTTTTTGGCAAGCCCATGGCTGAGAAGGCCGCACAGCTCGAGATGGAGCACCTTACAAGGACAAGGCTGTCTAGGAAGACCTCTGCTTCTTCTCACAAGAAGAAGGCCTCGGGTAAGAAACCCTTTTACCCGAGGAAGGGCACTGCCTACAAACAGTACCCTCAGCATCAGGCGGCCCCAGCTGCACCCCAGGGTCAGCAAGCCAAGGGGCAGGGTAATGGGCCCCGTAGGCAGAGAACCCCCAAGCCTCCGGCCCCTGCTCCCAATCAGCAGGGTGGGGTTTTCTGACTCCTTGAGCATAGCCTCTCAGTCCCTGCTCTCTCAACCCTGAACAGGAGGTCGCCTTGCCCTCTTTGCCCACCAGTGGCCCCACATCACTGGGGACAGTTGGGTGTTGAACATAGTCCACAGGGGCTATGCACTACATTTTCACCAACTGCCTCCGCCATACTTTCCAGGGGAACCTCCAAGGCCTCCCCTGCACACAGATCTTCTCCTTCAAGAGCTTCAAGGTCTGTTGGTGGACAGGGCAGTGGAGCCTGTGCCTCCGCACTTGCAGGTCACGGATTCTACTCCAGGTATTTCCTGGTGCCCAAAAGAACCAGTGGCCTTCGACCCATTCTGGACCTCAGGAACCTCAGCAGGTTCCTAGAAAAAGAAAAGTTCAAGATGCTTACTCTTGGAACACTTCTGCCCTACCTCCAGCAGGGAGATTGACTATGCTCCTTAGATCTAAAGGATGCATACACTCACATCCTCATCCATCCAGACCACAGAAAGTACCTCAGGTTCATTGTGGGAGGAAACCATTATCAGTACAGAGTACTGCCTTTTGGCCTCACCTACACTCCCAGGGTCTTTACCAAATGCCTGGCAGTGGTGGCGGCCTACCTGAGAAATCAGGGAATCTTTGTCCTCCCCTATCTGGACGACTGGCTCATCAGGGGTCAGACGTGCCAGGAGGCCCAGCAAGCCACCCTCACAACTATTGCTCTTCTTCAAAGCCTGGGGTTTGTCATAAACTTCGCAAAGTCCACTTTGCTCCCCTCCCAGAACTTGGAGTTCATAGGAGCAAGACTGGACTCTCTGCTGGCAAAGGCTTTCTTGCCAGAAGACAGAGCAGAAAGATTGATAGCCTTGGCAAACCAGTTTCTCAGCAGGTCACTAGTCTGCGCCAGACTCTGTCTGAGGCTTCTAGGCCACATGGCTTCGACAGTACATGTGACCCCCAATGCCAGGCTCCATATGAGGCCTGCACAGTGGTGCCTTCGGACTCAGTGGTCACAGGCCACAGGCAGCCTCAGGGACAGGATAAGGGTGTCCAGACAATTTCTGAACTCCCTCAGCTGGTGGTTGCACCCACCCAATCTACTGAAAGGGGTGCCCTTTCAAATTCCTGGCTACACAGTGGTACTGACCACATACGCCTCCCTGCAGGGCTGGGGAGCTAATTGTCTGAACAAGTGCACCCAGGGTCTGTGGTCGCCTTGGGAGGCTGCACAGCAGATCAATCTCCTAGAACTCAGAGCTATTCGATTAGCACTCAAAGCTTTGTCTCCTACCCTGGCTCATCAATCTGTCCTGGTTCAGACAGACAACCAAGTAGCCATGTTTTATGTGAACAAACGGGGGGGACTGGGTCCAGACTCCTCTGTCGGGAGGCTCAGGACCTTTGTTCATTTGCCCTCAAGCACAACATGCTCCTCAAGGCTGTGTACCTTCCGGGCCAGGACAACTACCTGGCCCACAGGTTGAGCAGGATTCTACAGCCCCACGAGTGGCAGCTGCATCCTTTAGTAGTTCAGAAGATCTTCCTCAAATGGGGTCTCCCTTTGATAGATCTCTTTGCCAGTCCACTGAACAAGCAACTGCCAAAGTTCTGCTCCAGGCAACCGCATCCTCTGAGAATAGCAGCGGATGCTTTCCTGATTCCCTGGTCTCAGGGCCTCCTGTATGCGTTTCCTCCCACGCCCTTGGTGGCCCGAACTCTCTTCAAGATCCTTCAGGACAAGGCCTCGGTCCTGCTGGTGGCTCCCAGGTGGACGAGACAGCCTTGGTTTCCACTTCTGCTTCAACTGGCGGTGGGTTCCCCACTGCCTCTGGGGTTGCAACCCGACCTTCTCTCGCAGAACCAGGGTTCCCTTCTGCATCCCAATCTCAAAGCTCTCAATTTGATGGCCTGGAGGCTGCAAGGGTAGTTTTGGCTCCCTGGGGCCTACCTCAGGAAGTTGAGGAGGTTGTCCTAGCCTCTAGGAAACAGTCCACTAGGAAAGCTTCTGCTCTCAAATGGAAAAGGTTTTCTGTGTGGTGTCAACTACGTACAGAGGATCCTTTCTCCTGTACTATGCCAGTAGTACTTCAGTACTTACTGCACTTGTCCAATCAGGGACTTAAGTCCAATTCTGTTTGGGTCCACCTCTCAGCTCTAGAAGCTCACCACTCACTGGTGGGAGGACATTCTCTGTCGGTTCACCCCTTGGTGTCCTGCTTTTTCAGGGGCTTGCTTTTGCTCAAGCCTCCAATCCGTCCTCCTGCTCCTGAGTGGGAGTTGAATGTGGTCTTGCAGCAGCTGACTCACCCACCCTTTGAGCCGATGGTTACTTGCCCTCTGCGCTTCCTGTCCTGGAAGACACTCTTCTTGGTAGCCCTTACCTCGGCTAGGCGAGTGAGTGAGCTTCAGGCCCTGGTCTGTGATAGGCCTTACACTCGCTTTTATAAGAACAGGGTAGTCCTTAGGACTCACCCAAAGTTCCTTCCAAAAGTTGTCTCCTCCTTCCACCTTAACCAACAGGTGGTTCTTCCAACATTCTTCCATGGGCCTCATGCAAGCCAGGCTGAAGCAGTCCTGCATACCCTGGACTGTAGGAGGACCTTATCCTTCTACCTTGACCGTACGCAAGGACATAGAAGAGCTACTCAGCTCTTCATCTCTTTTGACCCTAATAAGTTGGAGTTGGCTGTGTCCAAGCGTACCTTGTCCATCTGGGTGGCTGACTGTATCACCTGGGCTTACAAGGCGGCTGACCTTCCTTTGCAGGGTCGGGTCACGGCCCACCATGTCAGGGCAATGGCTGCCTCAGTGGCTCATCTCCGCTCTGTGCCCTTGGTAGACATCTGCAGGGCTGCAACTTGGTCTTCAAGCCAGACATTTGCTGCCCATTACTGTCTGGAGAGGGAGTCCCGTAGGGACAGTGCTTTTGGCCAAGCAGTACTCCGGAATCTCTTTGAGGTTTAGGCAACTCCTGCCCTCCTGCCCTCTGTTGGGCTACCGGTGGAGGATGTGTCAGTGAAAGGCCTTTCTTTGCGGCTGGGACTAGAGGGAGTTCTCTTGTTCAGCCTGGGTTCCTCGGTAGCCCAGAGCTAGGGAGTCACCCATATGTGAGGACTGACTTCCTGCTTGGTCCTGGAGAAAGAATAGTTACTCATCTGTAACAGGTGTTCTCCAGGAGCAGCAGGAATCAGTCCTCACAACACTCCCTCCTCCCCTCGGAGTTGCAGTTGTACATAGTTTATTTTACATTTTTTGTGTGCTGTTCTTAGCTATGTCATTTGACTGAGGTAAGATGGCACCTTTAGGCGGGAAGGGAACCGCGCATGCGTGCCTGCATTCCCAAAGGCTTTCATAGAAAGCTGGGGAAATGCTCCGCTGGGGCTTCATCGGCGTCGATGACACCCATATGTGAGGACTGATTCCTGCTGCTCCTGGAGAACACCTGTTACAGGTGAGTAACTATTCTTTCTCTTATCTGGACGACTGGTTGATCAGAGGTGGGACTCCTGATGAGGTCCATCTGTCCATGCAATACACCCTCTAAGAGCATTGCACAGACAGGAGCAGCTGGGCTTTGTTATCAACTACCCAAAGTCCCACTTGTAACCCACTTGGTGCCTTGAGTTCATTGGTGCTCTCCTCAGTACTACTGCAGCCAGAGCCTGCCTTCCATCAGACCCAGCCCAGTACCTCGTCGCTCTGGCCCAGGGTGTCCAATGTTCCTCAACAGTCTCTTCTCGCAAAATTCTTCGCCTCCTGGACCACATGGCCTCTGCAGTCCACGTAACCTCATCTGCCCAGCTTCAGATGCGGCAGGCGCAATGGATGCTCTATGCAGTGGCGTCAGGTGACGAACCATCTCACGGACCAGGTCAGGGTGACTTTGCTACTGAAGGACTCCTTTTCTGATGGCAGCAGCCGATTCATCTGCTAGTGGGGCTTCCTTTCCAGGCTCTGGTGCACCAGCAGGTGCTGACCAAAGATGCCTCCAAACTCAGCTGGGGAGCCCATCTCACTGGCCTATGTACTAAGAGACTCTGGACAAATGGGGAGAGTCTCCATCAGATAAACGTCCTTGAGCTCAGGGCGAGTCTTCCAGCAACAGTTGTTCAACCAGGTAGTCCTCATCCAGATGGATACCCAGGTGGCAATGTTCTATATTAACAAGCAGGGTGGCACAGGCTCAAACCTCTTCTGCTGGGAGGCTGTTCGACCCTGGCAGACAATCAGATGAGTGCTGCAGCTGCATGAGTGGACTCAAAATATACATAGCCTGCAACATCTACCAGAATTGGGGCACTCCGTCAGTGGATCTTTTTTGCCTCTCCTAACAATCCCCAGTTGCTGCTGTTGTGCTCCAGAGTTCTCTGTCACAATCTGGTAGCCTCCAATGCATTCCTCCTGCTTTATTCGTACCCACCAACTGCCTTGGTGGCCAAGACTCTTTTCAAGGTCCAGATAGATAGGCCACTATGATGCTCATTGCCCCACGCTGGCCCAAGCAACCTTGGTACCCCCTATTGCTTTACCTCTCCCAGGCAGCTCCTCTTCACCTCGGCAATGCCCTGGATCTGATCTCAAGAGAAGGGAGCCCTCCTCCATCCGAACCTCAAATCCCTAGCCTCTTAGTTTATCAATTATCTGGAAACAAGAGCCATTTGGAAAGTTCTAATAGCATTTCTGCTTTTGATTAAAGGGAAAGCATTCAGGATTGTCATTGACAATGTCACAGCGGTAGCTTATAGTCAGAGAACGTGGTACAAACCCAAGGACCAGGATATATATATATATATATATGTGTGTGTAATATCTTTATTAACAATACCAACAACTATTGCCAACCCGACACAGGCCGTGTTTCGTTAATACTTCATCAGGGGTAAAGGCAACTAAAAACAAAAAAAATAAAAGAAATAAAAGAAATAATAGCATAAACATGATACATGTTCAAATAATCAACCTAAGAGATACACAGATGAACATTGTTAAATAATTAAAACAGAATGTTGGAACGCTACACAAAACCTTTTGTTTAAAAACCTAATATGCATAAAAATATTAAAAAAGACATCAAAACATCATAAATAATTAAATATGCAAAGCATAAAAATACAAAGCAATACACACAAAAAAATATAAAAACATAAAAAAACCTTTATATGAAAAAGGAGGAAAAGATATTTGAACTAATCAACAGTAGAATAAAGAAATATGCCTCCACCGTGTTTAGCTATCAGCCATATCTTTGTGCTATCAGCATTGTCATCCACAATCACCACCGTGTAAATCTTCTGAAGAATATATTCTAAAAAATATATCTATGACGTGCATCAGAAGAACCAAAGAGAAGCCGGATTTTAAAGAAACGTTTACTTTGGAGTGGAGGAGTAGCCTAGTGGTTAGAGCACTGGCTTGGTAACCAAGCAACCAGGGTTCAATTCCCACTAGCACTCCTTGTGGCCTTGGGCAAGTCACTTAACCCTCCATTGCCTCGGAAGAAAGGCCTGGCAATCTACTTCCGGTGACACTGCCAAGAAAACCCAGGAGCTTCTGGGTCGCCAGGAGTCAGGACTGACTCGAAGGCATACATTGCATTGCATTGCATTACTTACTACCCGCAAGTGTTATTGTCAGCATACAGTGTGTTGAAAGAAACAGAACCAGAAAAACCTTAAATCCTCACAATGAAATCAAAGGTTTCAAAAAAGGGGACCTAAACGGAATTTCAAGTAAATGAAACTTACTTTGGTGAAAACTCCAATCGTAGCCGCTAGAATCCCTATCCAACAGAATACAGAATACACGGTGGAGGCATATTTCTTTATTCTACTGTTGATTAGTTCAAGTATCTTTTCCTCCTTTTTCATGTAAAAGTTTTTTATATACAGTTTTTTTTGAAGAATCCTCTTTCTTTTCTTTCCCTTTGTGTGGGTAACACATTCGTGTGACACTCTTTGGCAGATAAAGTATATTATTAACCCCAGCAATGGTGGCTTCTTGTATGAGTATATTGGTTCCTCCAGACTCACTCCTGCTTCCTTCTTCCTCTCCCCCTTTATGCATATTTTTAGAAAGAGGTGTGTTTTGTTTACTTGATAAGGTGTTTCTATGTTTTTATATTTTTTTGTGTGTATTGCTTTGTATTTTTATGCTTTGCATATTTAATTATTTATGATGTTTTGATGTATTTTATAATATTTTTATGCATGTTAGGTTTTTAAACAAAAGGTTTTGTGTAGCGTTCCAACATTCTGTTTTAATTATTTATTTATTTATTTATTTATTTATTCACTTGGCTTTACACCTTTTGTAGGTTTTTAACAATGTTCATCTGTGTATCTCTTAGGTTGATATTTGAACATGTATCATGTTTATGCTATTATTTCTTTTATTTCTTTTATTTTTTCTGTTTTTAGTTGCCTTTACCCCTGATGAAGTATTAACGAAACACGGCCTGTGTCGGGTTGGCAATAGTTGTTGGTATTGTTAATAAAGATATTACACACACATATATATATATATATATATATATATATATATCCTGGTCCTTGGGTTTGTACCACGTTCTCTGACTGTGTGCTTGGTTTGACGTGGCCTTTGCTCTTCCTTGGACTACAGCGGTAGCTTATGTCATTTGCATTTGGCAGGGGGAATGCAAAGAGTGCGGCTCTGGCCCAGGAAACCTCCTTACTATTGAGATGGTCAGAGAGGAATCTCCTTGTCTTGTCAGCGACTTACATTGCAGGTCTGAACAATGTTCAGGTTGATTACTTGAGCAGGCACTCTCTACATCAGGAGAGTGGCATTTGTCACGATAGGCCTTTCTCATCATTTGTAGCAGGTGGAGAACTCCAATAATGGATTTAATGGCATCTCATCAGACAATCCAGCTTTTCCATTTTTTCGGTTGATGCAAACCATGACCCTACAGAGGGAGTGCTGTGTGTATCTCCCCCTTGGCTCCTGTTGGACAAAGTTTTGCAGCGAATTGCATCTCATCCCAGTTTGGTGATTCTGGTGGCCCTGAATTAGCCAAGGCATCCATGATACCCAGACATTGTTCATCTGGAAGTGAGAAACAGCCTAAAGCTTCTTCAGGGAAGGGATCTCTTTGAGCAGGGTCCAATTTTCATGGAAGACCCATATTCCTTTTGTCTTACAGCTTGGTCCTTGAGAGGTTTTGCTTAAGGCAGAAACGATATGCAGGCAATGACGTGGACTTTCTTGAAACCAACAGGTTGCATGATCCAAGGCAACATGATTTTACCAAAGGACGATCTTGCCAAACAAATCCGATTGAGTTCTTTGACTGGGTGACCAGAGAACTAGATCAAGGACATGTGATGGATGTGATCTACCTAGATTTCAGCAAAGCCTTTGAAACTGTTCCTCATAGGAGACTTAGCAATAAACTCAACAGCTTGGAGATGGGTCCAAAGGTGGTGAACTGGATCAGAAATTGGTTGACTGACAGATGACAAAAGGTGATGGTAAACGGAACTCAGATGAAAGGAAGGTGATTAGCGGTATGCCCCAGGGTTCAGTCCTGGGACTGGTACTGTTCAATGTCTTATGAATGATATTGCTGAAGGACTAAATGTCTTTTTGCAAATGACACGAAAATTTACAACAGAGTGGATTCCCCTGAGGGAGTGGATAACATGAGGAAAGATCTACAAAAGCTGGAAGAATAGTCTAATGCTTGGCAGTTAAGATTTAATGTGAAGAAGTGCAGTGTCATGCATTTGGGAAGCAGAAATCCAAGGGAATTGTATGCGATGGGGGGGGGGGGGCGAGAGGTTGGTGTGCACAGACCAGGAGAAGGACCTCGGAGTGATTGTTTCTGAGGATCTCAAGGTGGCGAAATAGTGTGACAAGGCGGTGACAAAAGCTAGAAGAATGCTGGGTTTCATACAAAGAGGAATTATCAGTAGAAAGGAAGAGGTACTAATGCCACTGTACAAGTCACTGGTGAAGCCTCACTTGGAATATTGTGTTCAGTTTTGGAGACTATGAGGCTTGTTTACAAAGCCGCGGTAGCGGTTCGCGGTCGTTATCGGAGCCGCGGCTCTGATAACGATCGCGAACCGCTACCGCAGCTTTGTAAACAAGCCCCTATATCTCACAAAGGATATATAAAGGCTGGAAATGGTTCAGAGGAAGGCAACCAAAATGATTTGGAACCTGCATCAGAAGACTTATGAGAAGAGACTTGAAGACGTCAGTATGTACACCCTGGAGGAGAGGAGGGACAGGGGAGATATGTATCTCCAGGAACAAGCAGGAATGAGTCTTCACATATGGGTATGTCGGTACCGACGGAGCCTGCATGGGGATGCTGCCCAGCTTCCAATCAGAAAGCTTTTGGCAGCCTCCCTTGCGCCTGCGCGCTGAGTTCCCGCCCTCTCCAGAGCCTCTCTTCAGTTTTCGTTTTTCCGCAGAGCCGGCAGGACGTCCTCCTGTCACCGCAGAAACTTACTTATTTACTTACTTTAATACTTTAGTTTTTTGTTTTCTTGTGGTCGCGGCTGTGTTTCCCGCTCCCACTGGTACCGCTGGTGGATTTTTGACTTAATTCTGATAAACGTTTTTCTTCAGTTTTTGCTTAACTTGTTGGGCCTACCAGGCCTCTTCATTATGGAGCCTTCTTTTCCAAAGAAGTGCCTTCAGTGTGCAAACACCTGTTTCTTTTTAGATACCAATGCTTGGTGTCTCAACTGTGTGGGTCCTGACCCTTTTTCCCCTGGCAAGTCGGGGGATATTTCTGTGAAGAAACCTTCAACTTTTAGAATTTCCCTCGATACCATTTTTTCCTCGGCAGTGAGGGTACCAGGTTTCTCTACTTCACAGCATCAGGTAACTCAAAATCAGTCTGTTAAGACTAGTCAATGTTTGAGTGGTATGTCCCATGCCCAGCATGGTGACGGCTCCGGCCTTACCCTCAAAAATCCATTGGCATTACCCCTGCGGGAGTCTGTGGGCTCCAAAGCGTTAAAGGGGTTTCAGGTTGTTCCTGGGGCTCACCCCTCACAGAACATACCTGAGCCATGCGCGGAGGTGGTATCCGCTTCGAGCGGTACCGAGCCTCCGGCATCGGCACCGGTGTCGAGTAGCCTACTCTTCACCAAGGATTGTCATCGGGCATCCTCGGTACCTTCGGGCCCGATCGATTCACACCGCATTGACTTCCTTCAACCTCAGCCATGCTCCGGGCCGGTATCGGCGTCGATCGGTTCCGATACCCTGGCATCGGCATCGAGGTGGACCACCTTTCCCTTTGAAAAAGGTGTTCATCAGGTATCCTCGGTACCGTCGGTATCGGTCGATGTGACCCAGTCTGCCTTAGGGGTATCGGCATCGCCGATACTGCCATGGGCGTCGGCGCCTTCGCGACACGCATCGATAGTATCACTTACTTCGATGCCGAGTCTTGAGTCCATATCTAGTCTCGATGACTCCGTACCGACGTGCCCTGGAACCGACTCGGATCGATTCCAGATCGGCAGTTTCAAAGATCATAGTCATAACTCTCTCATGATCTCGCTACCACTGCAGCAGTTCCCGATGGCTGCTTCATCTGCTACTCCTGTATCAGTATCCATGCCTCTTCTGGCACCCATGCCTACTTTAGAACCGATACCTGGCATTGGTGTAGTCCCCTGTGCCTCCTCTGGAGCTCCGGCTTTTTCTTTAACCGGGCCAGGGATGGTTCCCATAGGAGATCAGTCTTTTCAGGCTTTTCTCCGGGACATGGCAACCTTTCTCAATATATCTATCCCTGGTAGTGGTCCTACTCAGGGCTCACAGGCACAGATGGAAAATATACAATTTCCTTTACATCCTGCTCTGCAGGATCTCCTTCTCAGGGTCTGGAAATCACCCTTACGACTTCCTCCAGTTTCTACAAACATTGAGGTTCGGTACCGGGTGCCACCCTCTCCAGGGTTCCAGAAGCCTCAACTTTCTCATCGTTCCCTTGTAGTGGAATCGGCTCTGAGAAAAGTTAAGAGCAAGAAGAAGCATTCTTCTTATCCACCGGGTCGTTCTTCAAGAACACTCGATGCTTTTGGTCGTCAAGCCTTCCAAAACTCTATGTTGGCCTCCAGAGTTCTCTCATATATTTTTCACATGAGTCTAACACTCCAGGAAGTCACAGAGAAATTGTCTCTTTTGACCCCTTTTTTACCAGAGCCCAAGGCTACTGATTATTCCTTACTCATCAGTCACAGCCGGAATATATCTTGGTTCCTGTCTCGTGCTTCTATAGACTCTTTTGAGTCTGTTAGCAGATCCTCTGCTATTGCCATAGCAGCACGTCGCAGAGCCTGGCTTGAAGCTTCAGACTTGAGTAGATGGGCACAAACTATACTGGCTCATTCTCCTTGTACAGGAGAGGGTCTCTTCAATAAGGAGGCTTTAAGTCAGGTTGCTCAATGCTTCACTGACTCTCCTTCCACTAAGGACCTTTCTAAGCCACCTCCTTCTTCGAGAGGTAGGAAATGTCCTACCAAACCTTCTTTCCCTAAGAGAAGAAAGTTTCATTCCTCTCCTGCCCATCATTCAGCTGTACTTAAACGGGAGACACCTCAGCCTAGTCTGAACTCCTCCAGCTCTAACCAGTCTCATCATTCCCAGCAACCATAGGAGCTGCGACTTATACTCTATACTTTCCTTCTAATTCATTAGAAGTTTATACACTGTGTTTCTTTCAGTGTACTACCTTGTGAAACATTTTATGTTCAGGGACTGCTAACTTCTCCTCTTCTTATCCTCTAGAAGAGAAGTTGCACCTATCCCATGATGGTTTTGTCCCAATTGAACATTCTTCCTTCTGTTGACTTACCCTATGGGTATGTCACCCTCTAATTACTTGCTCTACCCTCTCCACTGGGGTTTTTTCCCTAACGGAGGGGTACCATACTAAAAAGTTTTTACCAAGCTTATTCCACAGACAGGAAGAAGTTATATCTCCTCCCTCTTTATCTGTTTTTCTTATAGGGCACAGGGCCATCTTTCTGCTGTTTCTGTCAGCTGCTGTGCCTGCAGGAGTTACAGTGATTGTAGTACTGGTACTTTTGCCAAGTTCCAGTCTTTTGTTCAATTTCTGTCTAGCCTTAGTAGTGTTTCCAAGCTATTCGTTAGCTACCTTGGATCCTCCTACTCCCTTAGGCTTTCTCACATTATTCTATCCATCTCCTCTCCTAGGATATGGTAACAAACCTGACTTCAGTCAGTTTATCTCTCCTGCACAATGCTCTCTACAATCTTCAGAGCAGCTTTCTACTATGAGGGCCTGCTATAGAGCATGGACCTTGTCTCTGAAGCTTCGCTATTAGTAGGAAAAAGCTTGTTCACCCTTCCCATGCCTGTGAAGGTTCTCCACACCCTTTAACCTGGGGTGTTAGCACGAGATATATTCTTCTGCGTGAAGATCCAAGGCTGACATTCATGCATGCTACCTCTGGGTCCCTCCAATAGGTCCCTCTGGTATCTTCCCCTGCATTTTGCACCTCTGCCGTGTCAGTGTTCGGTGGAACTCCCGCCTTGTTCCTTACAGATTCATCTTATAATCTGTTCTCACGCAATCATCACGGTTATTTTGTTGGATTGCCTTCCTGCATCCCTCAATTCATAGAAATAGATTCTCTCTACATATCCCAAGTGGCTTTACCCTCTGGTAGTATGCAGAATCTTTTTCTTTTTTATTTCCCATGTAACAATCATGGGGCTGGGTGCTAGACATGTTCTTCAACCTGTCATCTTGTATGTAGCATCTCTATATATGTCTACATACCTATATCATTTCTCTGGTGGTGCAATTCCATGCCCCACAAAGATATCTGTAATTACGTATTTCATATCTATATTATATATATATATATTTATATATTTTGATATATCTCTCCACCCATGTCCCGATTTCCGCATCTGGACATATTGATTCAGGTTTAGATTCCCCCACATATATATATATAAACATCGGTATATATATGTGTCTCTTGGGCGGTTTCTTAAGGGTTCATATCTCTATACTCTCACCCTTACTGTCTATACTAAATGTTACCTCCTAGAGGATTTAGACAGTCCATCGCCCTATTTCGCATACCATATTAACATGCAGAAACTGTTAGACACCACTACCATTGTGGTGCTAACTTCTCTATTTTTTCTTAAACCCTTGAAGCATCAAGCTTCAATATTTTTTCCTATCTCTCGCCAGTTAGGAAAAACGGTGTACATCTTTATCTTTGAGTACACAGCTCTTCTCCTTGGGAATAGGGATTTTTTCCACTTTCCCTCTCCCCGTCAGGACTGGGCTAGTTCTCCAACCCTGTCAGTCTTCTTCCTTAGTCCTCCCTGTTAATAACATTATGACTAAAGGAGTTTTTCAGCTTTTCCTCATAAAGCTCTCCATTGAAGACATGACGTCCCATCCTACCCAGTTGACACCTGGATCGTCTACTACCTCCAGGTCTGGACCTTCATCCTCACTGCTGGGAGGTCCCTTCAAGATTCCGCCACTGCTTCTCCAGCAGACTACATCAGGCGTTCTACTTCCTACAGTGCAGTAGGTAAGTGACATATCTAATGGTACGTTACATGTGTTTCATGTGACTCCTCATATACACCAAGGACTCCTACAATCTGTACGGCCCTCTAGTCCTTGGCTCTGCTGTTCTTCCTCACAGCTCCTCTATTGTCAACTCCTACCCTCCATCCCACATTGGATGCCAGGGATTTCTGGAAACAAAATGCACACCTGGTCCAGGCTGCTGCATTTTTATGGGATCTCCCCCTGGCATCTCCAGCTAGGGAGTCCCCATATGTGAAGACTCATTGTTGCATCTCTTATCTTCTTCTCCTTTCTCTCCTCGCCTTTGTCTCAGCTTTGAAACTCAACTGAAGAGAGGCTCTGGAGAGGGCGGGAACTCAGCGCGCAGGCGCGAGGGAGGCTGCCAAAAGCTTTCTGATTGGAAGCTGGGCAGCATCCCCGTGCAGGCTCCGTCGGTACCGACGTACCCATATGTGAAGACTAATTCCTGCTGTTCCCAGAGATCACCTGTTACAGGTAAGTAACTGTGCTTTCAGACCTTTAAATACTTAAAGAGTATTATGAACAAACAAACCTCTTCCAAAGACGGGGAAGCTGTAAAACTAGCTAGAAGGCATAATATGAAGCTGCAAGGGGGTAAACTGAAAGGCAATGTCAGGAAATACTTTTTCACTGAAAGGTGGTGGATGCTTGGAATGCCCTCCCGATGGAAGCAGTGGGGGCAAATACAGTAATGGAATTCAAAATGACATGGGATAGACACAGTGTATCCCTTTATCGCAACAGGATAAAATCAAAATAAATATAACTATCTCTTATATCTGAACAAATAGAGGTGACCTACACGGAGCGGTGGGTATACCCCTGGCATTGGGAGGGGTGACCTGCACGGAGTGGCAGGTGCATCTACTCTTGCTGCCTTGCTGGGCAGACTAGATGGATCATACTGGTCTTTATCTGCCGTCATGTACTATGTTACTATGTTACTATGTTACTATGAAAGCAAGTAATTCATGTATTCACCTATAGTTAGATGAGATAGATAGAAAGCAGGTGATTACAGGAAAATGATACTTCACCGAGAGAGTTATGAACTTCATCTCATGCCACGCTTTGACTAAATGGATCTCAGATTCAGCCAGGAAGGAGAGACTTCTCAGTCTGGAAGCTTCCAGGCAGCACACGTGCTCACTCCATGGATGAGATCCCTTCCCTCCCCTGGCTGAAAAAGGCACCCATTTTATGCTGTTGCAAAAACAACCAGTAATTTTCCATCAGATGACATACACACAGAATAGGATCAGCTATCCATTAAAGATAATCAAAATGCTGGCCAGATGCCTGAGAATGCTCAAGGGAGGGGCATCTCCCATCCCATGGTTCAGAAGCTCAGAACTCCGGTAGATGACCTTCACTTTATGAGAAAAAGCACAGTTGCTATGGGAAGAAGCTTTTCCTTATCTACAGCCTTGTATCAGGACTCGTTCTCATAAGTTTCACATGATGTAGTTATGCAAGAAGATGTTTTTCACAAAATTGTACAGGAATCTCTCGCTTCCATAAAACTGAGGTTCAATTAATCCCTACTCACTGCTGATGCATATTCAGTAGTCAACTTTAATTCATTTGTACTACATTCGGTTCTTTGACTATTGATTATGTGTATAAGATACTGGCAACATAGTGGGGAATTTAGGCAGATGAAACATAACAATAAAGCTGGGTATACATTGAATAAATTAACATACTATAATCAGTAAACAGATACAGATAATAATGCTTCCAATGATCTGTCTAAGGCTACCCATACTGGGTAGCCGTCCAAATAACCAATCCCACCAATTAACAGTAATATCTTGTTTGATACCTTTGGCTAGTTTTTGCAAAGCTTGAATATAAGACTGAATGGAAGTAGCATGGTCAGTTAAATTAAAACAACACATGCCTTCAAAATATTCACATCCATAATTATGTTTTAAAAGTAGGTAAGCTATTGCTACTCGATTTTGCAAGACTGCCTTCCTAAATCTAAATAATTCTTGCAAAGCAGCTGAAGTATGATCATGACTTTTTACTATTATGCAAGCTACAGCATTAATTGTGCAGGTGTGATATTATTACTAGAAAATAACCATCCTGTTAGCAACTTAACATTTCTACTATAACTACCTTGTAATATTGTATTATTGCAACTCATAATGTTAGTTACATTTTTACATTTTCTAGTTGTATTGCAAAAAAAAAGTATTGTATCAGTGTCATTAGCAGTTCCTTTTGCATCTTTAGGTGCTGACATTTTGATATTTTATCAGGATTACATGTCATTTTATAACATAAGGTGTGCCCTTACATCTTCTTTGGTTGCAAAACTGTCACTTTGTGTAGTTTTAAAATAGTACAACAAGACTTGAGTCGGTGCAGGAATTGCAATAAGCATGTAGTCAGTCAGTAGATCAATTGGACTATGCATGTTTGAAAGACAGAAGTCACATTTCTGACAAATGTTTCTAAGGTTTTTTTTTTTAGTGCCATCAAGTCAGTGTTGACTCATAGTGACCTAGCTATCTCTGGGTTTTCTTGGCAATGTATCACTGGAAGTAGATTGCCAGCCTTTTCTTCCGAGGCAATGGAGGGTAAAGTGACTTGCCCAAAGTCACAAGGAGTGCCAGTGGGAATTGAACCCTTGATCTTCTGGGTACTAGGCAGTTGCTCTAACCACTAGGCTACTCCTCCACTAAGTTCAGATATTCTGAGGTTGTTCTAAAGCATTAATTAAAAACTTAGGCAAAAGCAACTCAGGTTGTGTTATCACATACTCTCCGGTAACAGATTCTCCATTCTCCGGGAACAAGCAGGAAGTCAATCCTCACATATGGGTGACGTCAGCGCCGACGGAGCCGTCGTGCGGAGCAAATCCTCACCTTTCAGAGAAAGCTTTTGGGAATTGCATCACACATGCGCGGTCGCCTTCCCGCCCAAGGGTGCCATCTTGTTCAGTCTCCTTTATTCCGCAGAGCCCTTTGGACGTAGTCCATTAATTGCCGTGAAAAAAGTGTTTAAAAATAGTTAAAATTGTTTCTTTCCTTCTGGCTCGACAACCGGTTCCCCTTCCCGCCTTTGGCTCGGTACACCGGTATCGAGTCCGGTTTGTTTTTTCAGTTTTTGTCCTTAGTGACTAGCGTTCGCGCTCTTTTTCTTTTTCACTGGCAGCCCAGGTCTTTGACCTTGCAGGGGCCCTTTTTCCCCCGATGGCTGCCAGCGGGTTTAAGAAATGTGATCGGTGTACAAAATTAATGCCCCTTACCGATACACATGACTGCTGTCTCTGGTGCCTCGGGCCTGACCACGACCCGAAGTTCTGTGGCCCATGTAGGAAGATGTCCTTTAAGGCCCTGAGAAGCTGCCAGAAGCAGCATGATAGGATTTTTGCTGATTCCGTACCTTTGCAGGCCCGGATCTCGTCTGAGGCCTCTACATCTCGGGGGGAACACTCCAAGCCCAAGCGTCGTAGAGGTTCTTCGGAAAGGGGGTCTCCCTCGTGGGAATATCGAAGGAAGAAAAAATCCTCAAAGGCAGCGTCGTTGGATGGCTCTGAATGGCTAGGTCCCGCCCGGGATCGGTCGCAGAACCAACGAGTGCCGTCCCGGATCTTCGGAGATGGAGTGCCCAGCGAAGCTTCCTCAATGGGATACGGAGCAGCCAAGGCAGGTAACAGTCCTTGTCGAGGACTCCCCCCGGGGGAACCGGCGTCAGGCCCGATGGTGTTAGGACCCGACCCAGTGGCTGCGGAGCCTTCTGAGCTTGGTCTCAGAAAGGTGGCCCTGGAGCGCAGTATGTCTGCCTTCATGGACCAGCAGCAGGCACTGATTTCCGGCCTGACCGGTCCTTCTGCCTTGACCACTGGGCCATTGACGTCCAAGTCGACCCCGTAGGCCGAGCCGATCCTCGAGAGCATGCGTACTTGAGTCAATCCTCGGCCGAGGTCTCCCTCGACCTCCCGCTCAGGGCTGAGGTCATCGCCGCTGGTTCCACCGGCATTGGGGCCCTCGAGGCTGGAGCCCCTCGATTCCTCCTCGGAGGCATCGGGATGGGAGATGGAGGAGGAGGAAGAGTCCCCAGACACCTGCCGGCACAGGAATGTCCCATACGATTCCCTGGTGTCCGAGCCTCAGAGGAGGTCCCCCCCCCCCGGAGGAAACTAGGTTCTTGGACTTTGTGAGGGAAATGTCAAAGGCTTTAATTTAATTTTAATTTAATTTACAGATTTTTTATATACCGCTCCTTCCATTGATCAGGTGCGGTTTACATGGAACAACAATAAACAGAGAACTGTTTTTACAGATAACAAGTTGTAACTTACATTTAACAATTTGTGAACTATGTACAGAGTAACAGAGTTAAACTATATACAGGCTAAATTATTATTCATTAATCTTTGAATACATTGTTTTCGGGCTTTAGTAGTTCGATCCTTTTTTGGAACAGTTATATTGGCTGAAATATGACTATCCTTTATCTAGCTGTGAGGTGGGAGGTGAGTTCCCTGCGGAGTCCGAGGAGGATCCTGGAGCCGAGGAGCTCAAGATCCTCCAGTATGACTCTCCCCCTCGGGAGGCCCTTACTGTACCAGTGCCTCCGATCCTGGAACGACTGATGCTCCGCATGTGGGAGACACCGGCGTTGGCGCCAGTGATCAGCAGACGGATCAACTCGATGTATCAAGTCCGTAAGAGCCCTGGGTTTCAGAAAGCACAATTGCTGCACAACTCCATGGTTGTGGAATCGGCCATGCACAGGATGAAGAGCCAGAAGACGCACTCCTCTGTGCCTCCTGGCAGGGAGGCCCGCAACCTGGACGCCCTCGGCAAGAAGTGCTTCCAGGGTTCTATGCTGACATGTCAGATCCAGGTCTACCAGCCGTACATGGGCATGTACCTGAGGGACCTGGCAAAGGAACTCGCTGGGTTCTCGGCTGGTGTCTATGAGGGACCTTTGCAGCACTTCAAGAGTTTGTCAACCAGAGTCCATGAGTGCTTGAAGTTTATGACTCAAGCAGCCTATGACGGCTTCGAGTCGGTGGCCTGGGTAGCTTCGGCGGGCATCAATACACGCAGCCAAGCATGACTACAGTCGTCAGACCTTGAGCAATGGGTTCAGGACAAGTTGGTTGATGTCCCATGCCAGGGAGAGAACCTCTTTGGCAAACCCATGACCGACAAGGCTGCTGAGATCGAGTCCGAGTACATGATCAGGACACGGCTCTCAAAGAAGACCTCTGCCCCTTCTAAGAAGAAGGGCTCGGGTAAGAAGCCCTTTTACCTGAGGAAGGGTGCTGCTTACTGAAGCGACCCCCCCCATTTCAGGCCTCCCCGGCTCCCCAACAGGGGCAGCAGGCCAAGGGACAGGGGCATGGCCCGCATAAGCAGAAAACCCCCATACCCCAGGCACCTGCTCCGGTCCAGCCAGGGGAGTGGCTTTTGACTCTCAAAGCATAGCCCCTCTCACCACAGGAGACAGGTAATGCACAGGAGGAAGGCTTGCCCTGTATGCTCACAACCAATGCCTGGGTCCTACAGATAGTCCATCAGGGCTATCTCCTTCATTTGACCCAGGTTCCTCCTCCTTATTTTCCAGGAGAGCCCCTCAGGTCTCCCCTTCACCGGGACCTTCTTTTGAAGGAGTTAGCAGGTCTTCTCGAGGATCAGGTGGTAGAACCAGTGCCCCACCACCTACAAGGTAAGGGCTTTTACTCCAGGTACTTTCTGGTACCAAAAAGGACAGGAGACCTTAGACCCATCCTCGACCTGCACAACTTAAACAAATTCCTGGTGAGGGAGGAGTTCAAGATGCTCTCCCTTGGAATATTGCTGCCTTACCTACGCCAGGGAGACTGGCTATGCTCCTTAGACCTAAAGGATGCATATACACACATCCTGATACACCCAAACCACAGGAAATATCTACGCTTTGTGGTGGGAGGCAATCACTACCAGTACAGAGTACTTCCATTTGGCCTGGCCTCTGCCCCCGGGGTATTCACAAAATGCCTGGCGGTGGTGGCCGCCTTCCTCAGACTCCAAGGAACCTTTGTCTTCCCCTACCTAGACAACTGGCTCATCAGAGCCACTTCAGCCATGGAGGTCCAACAGGCCACATTTCGCACCATCCAGGTGCTCCAGCACCTGGGGTTTGTAATAAATTACCCCAAGTCCAGCCTAGTGCCTGCTCAACAGCTACAGTTCATAGGGGCCAGATTGGATACTCTGCAAGCAAGGGCCTACCTGCCAGCAGACAGGGCAAAAAGGCTTCTGGCTCTGGCAGGCCAAATAAGGCGCAGATCCTAGGTATCAACAAGACACTTTTTGCGCCTCCTTGGGCACATGGCCTCCACCATCCATGTAACAACAGATGCCTGCCTCCACATGCGCACAGCTCAGTGGTTCCTCAGGGACCTTTGGACACAGGCCACAGGCAACCTCTGGAACAGAGTCAAAGTGTCCAGAAGACTGGTACAATCCTTGGAATGGTAGCTTCAACCATTACACCTGGAGGCGGGAATGCCCTTCCAGGCTCCTCGACACACAAAGATCCTGACCACGGATTACTGGTCTGGGGAGCCCATTGCCAAGGTCTGTGTACTCAGGGTGTGTTGTCTCCAGACGAGAGCACACAACAAATCAATTTCTTGGAACTTCGTGCCATCTGACTGCCTCTGCGAGTTTTCTGTCAGACTTTGGCTCATCAGCCTGCCTTGGTACTGACAGACAACCAAGTAGCCATGTTCTATGTGAACAAACAGGGCTGTACAGGTCCCGCCTACTGTGCCAGGAAACCCTGGATCTGTGCTCCTTTGCAGTCCAACATGGCATGCGCCTCAAAGCAGTGTACTTGCCAGGCCAGGACAACTACTTAGCCAACAGACTAAGCAGGATTCTGCAGCCCCACGAGTGGCAGCTGGACAAGGGGGTAGTCCATTGGCTTTTTCAGACCTGGGAACGACCAGTAATTGACTTGTTTGCGAGTCCACAAAATCACCAGTTGTCCCGGTTCTGCTCCAGGCAACCACACCCATACAGGGTGGCTGCCGATGCATTTCTCATATCATGGTCTGTGGGCCTTCTGTATGCGTTTCCCCCGATGCCTCTGGTGGCCAAGACTCTATTCAAGATTCTCCAGGACTAGGTCTCGGTTATCCTGATAACCCCCAGGTGGCTGAGGCAACCCTGGTTTGCACTTCTGCTTCTGCTGGCAGTGGAGGCCCCCCATTCCCCTGGGGTCCTCTCCAAGCCCCCTGTCCCAGGAGGGGGGAAGTCTTCTGCACCCCAATCCCAGCTCCCTCAACCTAATGGCATGGCTGCTGAAAGGGTAGTGCTCGCACCACTCCTCCTTCCAAAAAATGTGGAAGACGTCTTGCTGGCCTCAAGGAGGCTCTCGACTAGACAGACCTATGTCTGAAAATGGCATAGGTTTGGGGTTTGGTGCGAGAAGCAGAAAGTGAATCCTTTCTGCTGCCAGGTTGCAGTGGTACTATAGTATCTTCTCCATCTTTTGGATTTGGGCCTTAAGTCCAATTCCATCAGAGTGCACCTCAGTGCCCTGGTTGGGTTGCACACCACTCTCCAGTGGAGGGAAAGCCTCTCTCTGTGCATCCTCTGTTGTCTAGGTTCTTGAGAGGCCTACTTCTGCTGAAGCCCCCGGTTCGCCCTCCAGCGACCGAGTGGGATTTGAATGTGGTTTTAGGGCAGCTTACGTGACCGCCTTTCGAGCCATTAGAACATAAGAACATAAGATATGCCATACTGGGTCAGACCAAGGTCCATCAAGCCCAGTATTCTGTTTCCAACAGTGGCCAATCTAGGTCATACGTACCTAGCAGTTTCCCCAAGGGACACAGGTTCCACAATGCTTGTATTGGTTCAAGCATTGATATCCTGGGTCCCTTCTTAATAATGGTTTATGGACCTTTCCTCCAGGAACTTGTCCAAACCTTTTTTAAACCCAGCTACACTAACAGCCTTTACTACATCCTCCGGTAACAAATTCCAGAGTTTGATTACACGTTGAGTGAAAAAATATTTTCTTTTATTAGTCTTAAATAGTTTACCCTGTAGCTTCATTGCATGTCCCCTAGTCTTTCTATATTCTGATAAGGTAAACAATCGATCTACGTTTACCCGTTCCACTCCGTTCATTAATTTATAGACTTCTATCATATCTCCCCTCAGCCGTCTCTTTTCCAGGTTAAAGAGCCCCAACCTTTTTAGCCTTTCTTCATAGGAGTAGCCATCCATCCCCTTTACCATTTTGGTGGCTCTTCTCTGAACCTTTTCTAAAATCGCTATATCCTTTTTAAGATACGGCGACCAGAATTGCACACAATATTCAAGGTGCGGTCTCACCATGGAACGATATAGAGGCATTATAATATCTTTTGTTTTATTTTCCATTCCTTTCCTTATCATACCTAGCATTCTATTTGCTCTCTTGGCCGCCGCTGCACACTGGGCCGAGGGTTTTAACATGGTATCCACAAGGACGCCTAAATCTTTTTCTTGGGTGGTGGTTCCTAATGTGGAACCTTGCATCGTGTAACCATAGTTTGGGTTGTTCTTCCCTAGGTGCATAACCTTGCACTTCTCCACATTAAATTTCATCTGCCATTTTGATGCCCAGTCTTCCAATTTATCAAGATCCTCTTGCAATTTTCCACAATCCTCCTGGGTTTTAACAACTTTAAATAGTTTTGTGTCATCAGCAAATTTGATAACCTCACTCGTTATTCCACTTTCCAGGTCATTTATGAATATGTCAAAACGCAGCGGACCCAGCACAGATCCCTGGGGTACACCACTATTCACCTTTCTCCATTGGGAAAATTGGCCATTTAGCCTTACCCTCTGCTTTCTATCTTTTAACCAGTTCCTGATCCACAGTAGTACACTGCCTCCTATCCCATGACTCTTTAGTTTTGCCAAAAGTCTCTCATGAGGGACCTTGTCAAAGGCTTTCTGAAAGTCCAGATACACAATATCAACCGACTCACCTTTGTCCACCTGTTTATTCACTCCTTCAAAAAAACATAACAGATTAGTAAGACAAGATCTTCCTTGTCTAAAGCCATGTTGGCTGTCTCCCATTAGGTCATGACTATCTATATGCTGAGTAATTTTATTCTTTATGATGGTTTCTACCATTTTTCCCGGTACTGATGTCAGGCTCACCGGTCTGTAGTTTCCCGGATCACCCCTCGAACCCTTTTTAAAAATTGGTGTTACATTGGCGATCCTCCAATCCTCAGGTATTAGAGATGATTTTAAGGATAGTTCACAGATTACTGATAGCAGGTCTGCAATCTAAAATTTCAGTTCTTTCAACACCCTTGGATGTATACCATCCGGCCCAGGTGATTTGCTACTCTTCAGTTTATCTAATAGTTGTAAGACATCTTCCCGATGTATCGATATTTCCTTCAATTCTTCCACACCTTTAAATACCACTTCAGTCGTGGGTAACATCCCTACATCTTCCTCAGTAAAGACCGAAGCAAAGAATTCATTCAGTCTCTCCGCTATCGCCTTGTCGCCTCTTAGTGCTCCTTTAACCCCTTTATCATCTAATGGACCAACTGACTCTCTCACGGGTTTTTTGCTACGAATGTACTTGAAAAGGTCTTTATTTCGCGTTTTTGCTTCCACAGCAAGCTTCTTCTCAAATTCTCTCTTTGCCTGCCTTATCAATGCCTTGCATTTGACTTGCCAGTGCTTGTGCTGTTTCCAGGTTTCATCATTTGGCTCTTTTTTCCATTTCTTGAAAGATGCTTTTTTGGCAACAACAGCCTCTCTGACCTCAGCTTTAAACCATGCTGGCAATTTTTTAGACTTCCTTCCACTTTTCTTAAAGCGTGGAATACAGCTGGTCTGGGCTTCCAAGATAGTATTTTTCAACAACACCCAAGCTTGATGTACGTCTTTAACCTTTGCAACTGCTCCTTTTAGTTTTTTCTTAACTGTTTTCCTCATTCTATCATAGTCTCCCTTTCGAAAGTTAAAGGGTAGTACTGTGGATTTCCTTACTATCCCTCCTCCACTAATTAAATCAAAGGCGATCATGCTATGATCACTATTGCCAAGTGGCCCCAACACCCTTATCTCTTGCACTACATCTGGTGTTCCACTAAGGACTAGGTCTAATATTGCTTCCCCTCTGGTCGGTTCATGAACCAGCTGCTCCAAGAAGCAGTCATTTATTTCATCTAGGAACTTTATCTCCCTAGCATGTCCTGTTGTGACACTGACCCAGTCGATGCTGGGGTAATTGAAATCACCCATTATTATTACTGCACTGTAACTTTTGCTAGCTTCCTTGATTTCTTTGAGCATTTCATCATCCATTTGTTCATTCTGGCCAGGCGGACGATAGTACACCCCCACTGCCATCGCCTTCCCCTTTTTACATGGAATTTCAATCCATAGAGATTCTACAGCAAATTTTGTTTCTTGCAAAACTTTAATCCTTTCTGATTCAATGCCCTCTCTAACATAGAGCGCAACCCCTCCACCAATTTGATCAGCTCTATCATTTCGATATAGTTTGTACCCAGGTATCACAGTGTCCCACTGGTTGTCCTCCTTCCACCATGTCTCTGTGGAGTGAGTGAGCTTCAGGCCCTTGTGTCTGACAGGCCTTATACAAAGTTTTATAGGAACTGGGTGGTGCTCCGCACACGCCCTTAGTTTCTCCCGAAAGTGGTCTCTTCCTTCCACCTCAGTCAAGAGGTGGTGCTGCCTACCTTCTTTCCCAGGCCGCATGCCAATCGCGCAGAGACAGTTCTGCATACCCTGGACTGCAAAAGGGCGTTAGGCTTCTACATTCAACGTACGCAGGGCCATCAAAGGGCTTCTCAGCTCTTCATTTCCTATGACCCCAGTAAGCTGGGGATGGCTGTTTCCAAGCGTATGCTGTCCACCTGGGTGGCGGACTGTATTGCCTGGGCATACAGGACGGCCGAGCTTCTGTTGGAGGGTCGTGTTAGACCCACTGCTTCAGGTCCATGGCGGTATCTGTGACTTATTTATGCTCTGTTCCGCCGGCAGACATCTGCCGGGCAGCCACCTGGTCTTCGGGTCAGACTTCGCAACCCATTACTGCCTGGATAGGGAGTCCCGAAGGGACAATGCTTTTGGCCAGGCTGTACTCCGTAACCTATTCGAAGTCTAAGCAACTCCTGTCCTCCGACCCTTCTGTGTCAGATTCCTATTAGATTCCTATTGTGGCTGCTTGTGGCTTTCATAGAGGGAGCCTATTTTTCAACTGTGGGTTCTCGTAGCCTATAGCTGGGGAATCCCATATGTGAGGACTGACTTCCTGCTTTTTCCCGGAGAAAGCGTAGTTACTCACCTGTAACAGGTGTTCTCCGGGGACAGCAGGACCCTCCCTCCTCCCCTTGGGGTTGCAGTCCTATTATTATTATATTTTATTCTTTTGCTGTCTTTTTAGCTATGTCATTTGACTGAGCAAGATGGCACCCTTGGGCAGGAAGGGTACCGCGCATGCATGATGCAATTCCCAGAAACTTTCTCTGAAAGCTGGGGATTTGCTCCACACAAGGGCTCCATCGGTGCCAACGTCACCCATATGTGAGGACTGATTACTGCTGTTTCCGGAGAACACCTGTTACAGGTGAGTAACTATGTTATACCAAAGACCAGGCTAGTAATGAATGCCCATGTCACTAAATGGCATACTGGAACCGATCCCGGTCCTTGATTGAAGTGTACTGGTCTATTGGCTTAGAAGGAGGATCACAAAATTTAGACATAACTCAAAAAGAAAAGACATCATTTTATTCTCACAAGTAACATTTGCTTGCTGGTATATATTCCCATTATTCTGAATTACCACTTCATCAGAATGATTTTTATTCCTATTCCTGTTTCTATCATTATTTCTCTTTATCTATCAAATTAAAGTTAGAATGTGACCTAATAGACACACCTCTCTTATCAGGTGCACAACTTACCAGGTATATCACTAATTATATTTGTAATTTATTCTCCAACCATGACAATATACAAAATATTACTTAATTTTATTACTTAAAGGGTAACTAACATCAAAACACAGACTGGCAGTTTATGGCAAATATATTAAACTCGTTTCAATTGTTTACAAAAAATTCTTAGGAAGGCTCTCTTATCTCAGCTAATAGTTGGACTCACATTACTCTGAACATTGTCTGATTGACACAGACATCTCAGCTGACAAAGGACAGACATCAGAACACAAATTAAAAAGGATCAAATACATCATGGGTCATTACACAGAATTACAAGAATTATGCTCAACAAAAGGTAATGCATTCATAACCACAAAACTTTCAAAATCATAAAATTTAAATCCAGTTAGAAATGTAATTGTCATGGTTTACAACTTCTCTTTGTTAACACTTTATTCAGCACAAACAGCATAACAGACCAGGATATTGCTACTCTAATCTATTAACACAAAGAAATTAATAGACACATTTTCCTCACCAGGATACACTCAGATCCCTAACCTAGAAAACAAAACTTACATTTCGTTAAACTTATTTACTGCACCACAAATAAAGAAATGGTTAATGTTCTTTCTTCCTACTCTATCACGCTTGTTAAATCTAAATAATCTTAAACATAATATAATTACAATCATGCAGATTTATTAATCAATAACTCTACTGCCAATTGGAATCAGAAGTTGTTCTTATTATATATTCACAGCGAAAAAAGAAAAGAATTTGCAACATTCAGGCTGTACTTTAACTATAAACTATTTTTCTTGTTTAAGAGAACTTTTCTAACAAAATGTGCAGTCAAGGTCTTCCAGCCAGATAACTGCACACAGTATCTCGCCGCACAGAATTATTATAAATACACAAAACTCTGCCAGGCTTGTTATCAGTACTGTCTGCTTCTAAGGTTCTTACTTCAGTATATAATACATTTCTCTCCCATTCCATTGACTCAGAATATCCATTCCATACTACAGTACAAACTCATACAGACAGAAAAAAACACTAACACTGCAAAATACATTAACACTGCAAAATCCATCATAGAATCTCGCCTCCCTTTCCATATTCATCAAGCCAACACATCCCATCACATCAGACCACCCTAATCCATTCACTATCTATCAAAAAATCCTTCTATCACTATTAATATCATATCTTACCTCACGCAATACCATCTCATCATTTGCTCGTACCAGCTAACATACATGCATAGACCATCTAATCCTTACAGACTAAGGCTTAAAACTTTCTAAACTAAGGACTACCAAACAAAAACAACAAATCAGCACAGACAGAAATCACAGCGCTACAACATTTATCTGGGTCCTTTTTCATACTGAGATCAGAAAGCTATCAAAACAAAATGCGCCTCTCTAGAAACCAAAACACACAACTCAAAAAGAAAAACATTCAAAATTACCTACAAGAAAAATCAGTTTTTACACATTACAGGCTAACAAAGATAAGAACACAGATCTTTATCTTTATTCAGCAAATTTGATATATGTTTCAAATATCAGCTTACAAGTCTGACGAAATACAGCTCTAACTTACTAAGGAAGAAAATCAGCATATGAGAACACAGCAACTAATTACCAAGTTTCAGTCAGGCTTTTTAAATCTTTTACAACCAGAAAATGTTATCCTTTTAAAAACACAACATCAAAAAAGCAAAAAATGAATCATTATGCACGTTCTCTTCTAATACACACAACATATATTTTCTCTACAATTTTTCTCATACTTTTATCTCCAAATATCACAGCTCTTCTGAAAAAGTTTCTCCTATGGACTTTGCAATATCACCATGTTTACAGTAGGCCGCCTCTCTTAAACACTGTCTGCATTCCATACTCACAAACCTCTGTCTTCTCTGCCTTGAATAAAGAGAAATTAATATCTCTGGCACATCTTTTAAAACAGAAACCCAATTCTCACTTAGTCCTGACCAGCAAGACCACTTTCTAGCTAACATCTCATAAGGTGCCTGATCCCAGCCGGGAATATCTACAGTATTCACACCTTTTCCTCCCTTTAGAGTATTTAAACTATTTACACTCTTCTCTCTTCTTTTCAACATTGTACATGCCTTTTTCGTACCCTGCTCACGCCGCCAAATGTTTTGCTAATTGAACAGGGTGCGAAAATAAAGGCTAACATGCTTTGGACAAGTTCCTGGAGGAAAGGTCCATAAACCACTATTAAAAAGGGACCCAGGATATCAATGCTTGACCCAGTACAAGCATTGTGGAACCTGTGTCTTTTGGGGATATTGCTAGGTACGTATGACCTAGATTGGCCACTGTTGGAAACAGGATACTGGGCTTGATGGACCTCGGTCTGACCCAGTATGGCATGTCTTATGTTCTTATGTTCTTATGGAATAAAGATACGCAGTTTATTTATAAAATAAAGAAAAGATAACTTGAAAGCAAGTAATTCACTTATTCACCTATAGTTAGAAAAGATAGCTAGAAAGCAGGTGATTACAGGAAAATGATACATCACCGACAGAGTTATGAACTTCATCTCATGCCACACTGACTAAATGGATCCTGGATTCAGCCAGGCAGGAGAGACATCTCAGTCGAGAGACTTCCAGGCAGCGCACGTGCTTACTCCATGGATAAGATCCCTTCCCTCCCCTGGCTGAAAAAGGCACCCATTTTATCCTGTTGCAAGAGCAACCAATAATTTTCCATCAGGTGACATACACACAGAATAGGATCAGCTATCCATTAAACATAATCAAAATGCTGGCCAGACGCCTGAGAATGCTTAAGGGAGGGGCATCTCCCATCCCATGGTTCAGAAGCTCAGAACTCCGGTAGATGACCTTCACTTTATGAGAAAAAGAACAGTTGCTATGGGAAGACGCTTTTCCTTATCTACATCCTTGTATCAGGACTCCCTCTCATAAGTTTCACATGATGTAGTTATGCTAGAAGATGTTTTTTCACAAAATTGTACAGGAATCTCTCTCTCTTCCATAAAACAGAGGTTCAATTAACCCCTAACTCACTGCTGATGCATAATCAGTAGTCAACTTTTAATTCATTTGTACTACAGACGTCCAAAGCATGAAGACAGCTCTGTCCCCAGGGTGAGGACGTCCAAGTCTGAACAGGAGCATAGAGTAGGTGTGTCCAGCGTATTCTTAGAACTTGGACATCCTCATCCAATTTCAGAAGCACCCTGGATTTCCTGAACTGCCACCAAGTTTATACATTTTCAAGGCATGAATAGGCATCAGAAAAGTTCTTGTTTTGGCAGACACATCTGGAGGATGTGGAGAGGAGGTCTGCTATATTTTTCATGCCAATAACGAACATTGATGGGGAATGAGGGCTCATGTTTTCATTTTTCTATGCTGCTGGACATCCCCTTATGCTAGCTTGCATGAGATGTACAACCCCTCCCCATGCTTTCCTGAGAGGGATGTCTGTGACTGCTGGTGCAGATGTCCATGTTGAAGACATCTATGTTACAAAAATTGGGCAGAGACATAGATGTCCCTGGCATTTCTTGACACGTTCTGCCCTGGACATCCCTGATTTGATTTGGACATCCTTTCAAAAATGCCACTTCACAGGAAAAAATAAAATGTTATACTAAATAACTGGGCTTTTTTTTCAAGGACAGGATATTTAACATTCAAAATGGTCTTCAGAGGTAATAATGTCATATGTACAGTGCCTTGCGAAAGTATTCATCCCCTTGCTTTTTGTCCTGTCTTGTCGCATTACATACAACCTGGAATGAAAATAGAGGTTCATTTGGATGTTAGGTAATGGAAAGAAATGTAAACCAGGGGGGTGGGTGAGTGAGAAGAGGATAAAAGGACATAAAAAGCAGGGCCGGCCCGTCCATTGAGCAAGAATGTTTTTTGCACAGGGCCCCGCGTTTCAGGGGGCCCCGCGCAAAGAACATTCTGCTTTTTTTCAAAATTAAAAAAAAAAAAGCTGGCTGCTACCGCTGCTGCTGCCGCCACGGCAGCAGCAGAATGGAGTGTCCCGCGGGGCCCCCTCTGCCCGGCTGAGCCCCTCCCTCCCTTCCCCTGCGACGGCTGAGCCCCTCTGTGCCGGCTTTCAGATTTGCGAAGGGAGAGTGTCTCCCTCATGTCTCTATTAAGCCCGCAGGGGCTGATGGGAAATTTCCCATCTGCCCCTGCAAGCTTAACAGAGACGCGAGGGAGACACTCTCCCTTCGCGAATCTGAAAGTCGGCACAGAGGGGCTCAGCCGTCACAGAGGGGCTCAGCCGTCACAGAGGGAGGGAGGGACTCAGACGGGCAGAGGGGGCCCCGCGGGACACTCCATTCTGCCGCTGCCGCGGCAGCAGCAGCAGCGGTAGCAGTCAGCTTTTTTTTTTTTTATTTTACTTGAGCCGATGGGGGGGGTTAGGACTGGTAATGGGCTATGGGGGGGCTAGGACTGGAAATGGGCTGGGGGGTTAATACTGCAGGTGGGATGAAGGGTTTAGTACAGGTAAAGGGCACTGGGCAGTTGGGGGCGTTAGCACTCGTAATGGGCTATGGGAGCTAGGACAGGAAATGGGCTGATGGGGAGGGGTTAGGACTTGAGGTGGGCTGTTGGGGTGGTTAGGACTGGTAATGGGCTATGGGGGGCTAGGACTGGAAATGGGCTGATGGGGGGGTTAAGACTGGAGTTGGGCTGAGGGGGTTAGGACTGGTAAGGGGCTGATGGGGGGGGGTTAAGAGTGGAGGTGGGCTGATGGGGTTAGGACTGGTAATGGGCTGTGGGCTGTTGGGGGGGTTAGGACTGGTAATGGGCTATGGGGGGGCTAGGACTGGAAATGGGCCGATGGGGGGGGTTAACACTGGAGGTGGACTGATGGGGTTAGGGCTGGTAATGGGCTGTGGGCTGATGGGGGGTTAGGACTGGTAATGGGCTATGGGGGGGTTAGGACTGATAATGGGCTATGGGGGGGCTAGGACAGGAAATGGGCTGATGGGGAGGGGTTAGGACTTGAGGTGGGCTGATGGGGTTAGGACTTGTAATGGGCTGTGGGCTGATGGGGGGGTTAGGACTGGCAGTGGGCTATGGGGGGCTGACTGGAAATGGGTTGATGGGGTTAGGACTGGAAGTGGGTTGATGGGGGGTTAGGACTGGTAATGGGTTATAGGGGGGGCTTAAACTGAAAATGGGGTGATGGGGGTTAGGACTGGAAGTGGGTTGATGGGGGTTGCTAGGACTGGAAATGGGCTGATGGGGGGGCTAGGACTGGAAATGGGCTGATGCAGGGACTAGAAGGGAATGGATGCTGGGTGAGGCTGGAACTAGAAGGGAGCTGATGTTGGGGGAGGATTAGAATGGGCTGGGGCTGGGAGAGTAAAATGGAGAGGGGAAAAATATTTTGTGTGGGAGTGATAAAAAATCTACAATTGGCCGGGTATTGGGAGAGTAAGTGGGGATTGAGGATGGAGGGGTAAAATTTGAGTGGATGAAATAGGAATGAGGAAAGAGCAAAAGGAGAAAGATTAGTATGTTAAAGCAGATGTAGAGAGAGAATGGAAAAAACTAGAAGAGAGAAGAAAGTACAAATGGACAGCAGACGATGGAGAGTTAGCAGAAGACACGAAGAAACCAGAAGAAAGTGGCTGGAGCAATTGCAGCTGAAAAAAAATGCACAAAAGGTAGAAAAATATCTCTTTATTTTGAATTTATTAATTGGAATATGTCAGCTCTGGTAAATGTGCATCATTAACATCTGCGCTTTGTTTAGTACAAGAGCAAATTAATGTATAGTTTTATTTCTACAGTGTTGTACATTCCAAGTTTGGCTTTTGGGATTCCCAGTTTAATTATTGTCTTCCTGTTTCTAAATTGTGATTACTTGTTTGGTGATGGTCTATGTTCTGCATGTGTAACTGAGCTGAGGTGTTCTGTTTATATAATTCCTATTTGACATTGCCACTTGTTCTCTTTCCCCAGTAGGTCATGTATTGTTGTTCTCTGAAATGTATTGGTTTAATATTTGCATGTTTCCTTTTGATAGGTAAGGTATGGTGCTTTGTGAGTCCTGGTAGTGCTGTTAGGATATGGCGGGTTTGCTATGGGTTCTAAATGGGCAGTGTTTGTAGTAGTTCCTAATGTGTCTGGCGGTTGGCACTGGATTATAGTAATGTAGAAATCTTTTAGTCTTTCTTTATCCATACACTCATTAAGAGGCATGTTTACCAAAAGTTAGTATATGGTAACATTACGCAAATATTTATGCAAATGAGACCCCTTATGCAAATGAGGCCCCGCACCGAGTCTCCGCACATGGCCCCGCACACCCCTTGGGCCGCCCCTGATAAAAAGTCACCATATGAGAAAGGAAAACACCAAGTTAATGATAGAGATCAGGGAGATTCACTGAATCAGCATAAAACCAGAGTAATGAGTGATTGTCATCAATTTAAAAAAACACTCTTTCACAGGAAGCCAGTGTAAATAAGCAAGCAATGGCAGTGCACTTTCATTGCATTTTACGCCTGGCATTTTCAATAACTTTTTTTCCTAAAAGCAGATGGAGCTGCTGTTCCCTCCACAGCTTCCACTAGGCATTCTTCATGACTTTTGCTATCTGGCCCTCTTCAATACTCTGCATTCTAAAATCCCCCCCACCCCACTCCCAAAAAAAAAAAAGATCTAATAGATTAATCCCAAGAAAACACTGTCCCTCTAGCATTGGTTTAACTGATTTAATTCCAACTCTCCAAAATATAAAATAACAAACTTAGTTACATTTAATACCAATTCACTGTTATTCAACCACTCGCTCACCTTCACTACACCTTAATTCAGCCACATTATAGCCATTTCAAAATCTCCCTCCAGAGGTATCAGCAAGTGGAAATCATCTACATAGGCTTAAAAAGCTATCCCCTATTCTCTAGCACTATCCTGCAAATGTTTCAAATATATATTGAATAACAATGAGGATAAAGGTGACCCTTGTGGCACACTCCAACACAACCTATGCACTCCAGAACATTCTCCATTATGGATCACTGTAAAACATCTCCTTTCCAGAAAGAGCCTATCTAGTCTAAAATCTCCCTATCTGCCTACAGCTCTCACTCACCAAGTCCATTTCCATTAAATCAAATGCTGCTAACAAAACTGGGCAACTCCGGGCGGCCATCTGCTCTCCTCAGCCCGAGGATTGAGCCCGCCGGAGCTTCGGTCCACCCCCGGTGCACGTGCTGACCAATCGGGTCAGCCGGAGATCAATAAAGGCAAGCGCTGATCGAGCGCATCCTCCTTCTTCATCTGGGCAACTCCGGGCGGCCATCTGCTCTCCTCAGCCCGAGGATTGAGCCCGCCGGAGCTTCGGTCCACCCCCGGTGCACGTGCTGACCAATCGGGTCAGCCGGAGATCAATAAAGGCAAGCGCTGATCGAGCGCATCCTCCTTCTTCATCTGGGCAACTCCGGGCGGCCATCTGCTCTCCTCAGCCCGAGGATTGAGCCCGCCGGAGCTTCGGTCCACCCCCGGTGCACGTGCTGACCAATCGGGTCAGCCGGAGATCAATAAAGGCAAGCGCTGATCGAGCGCATCCTCCTTCTTCATCTGGGCAACTCCGGGCGGCCATCTGCTCTCCTCAGCCCGAGGATTGAGCCCGCCGGAGCTTCGGTCCACCCCCGGTGCACGTGCTGACCAATCGGGTCAGCCGGAGATCAATAAAGGCAAGCGCTGATCGAGCGCATCCTCCTTCTTCATCTGGGCAACTCCGGGCGGCCATCTGCTCTCCTCAGCCCGAGGATTGAGCCCGCCGGAGCTTCGGTCCACCCCCGGTGCACGTGCTGACCAATCGGGTCAGCCGGAGATCAATAAAGGCAAGCGCTGATCGAGCGCATCCTCCTTCTTCATCTGGGCAACTCCGGGCGGCCATCTGCTCTCCTCAGCCCGAGGATTGAGCCCGCCGGAGCTTCGGTCCACCCCCGGTGCACGTGCTGACCAATTGGGTCAGCCGGAGATCTTCAAACGCACGCGCTGTTCAGGCCCGCGCCTGTCGGGCCCGCGCCTGAGGGCCTCGCCAGAGGGCCCTTTGGCGTGGCCCTTAGGCGGTGGCATCCTCGGAGGCTGACACACGCAGTGACCAACGTCTCCAAACAAAAACGCTCAAGCTCTTCCCACCCAGCTCATCGCAGATAGGCTTGCCCTACTCCACAACGGCAATACGATCATCTACTACCTTTGGCTCTTATATGCCGCTCTGTTCGGCGTCAGCGCGGTTCACAGTATAGCAACAGACCAGAACAATAAACTGTTTGGTTTTACAGAGAACAAGGTCAGAGAACTTGGATAATCCCGGTAACTTAAACTCTTTATTCCATCTCTCTGTCCTATAATGATATGCAATGTGTCTAGATAAAGCAATCTGAATATCATATTATTCCAGCCTACCATAACCTGTCAAGCAACATGTCATCTATTAATAGCAATGTGTGTTGATTTCATCATGCTGACCTCCCGTTTAGCCTGATACTCTCTAAGCCCGCAAATACTGCTCATGCTGGTAATTTTGTTCTCTAGTCTAGCTACTGTCTGAGGTAACATTGTAACCAACTTAGCTACTGTATAAGGTAATACGAATTCTTCTGTCTGAGGTAACATTGTATTCAACAGTTAACTACCGCCTGAGGTAATACTCTTCACAACCGCTAGCAATTGTTAATATGGTTGACTACCTAAAGCTATTAACTGATAGCATATGTCACTAACTCTTGCCACGGTTTCCTGCTACTTGCATTATGTTCTAGCTTAACATACTGAATTTAAGATATTCCATCCTAGCCCGCACCACTTTATCTTTTGCCTAGATAGATATTCTTACTCCACACAGATATCTCTCTAAAAGCCTCAACCCGAAAATGCCTTTTTCAAATTACCCTATACTAAGACTACTTTACATTACCATCACTATAACAACCTTAATCATCCTGACCCACAGCCTAAATAGCAATAACGTCAATAACATCCCAATCATACATAATACACCAAGATCTAACCCCTCCCCATGGAATCACCACCATCCCAAAGTTAACTCCCATAGACTAATCCACATAAACTATACCTTACCTCACCAATTAAAGAACCACAATGTCATCAAAAACTCGAAACCATTATCGATTATTCTAATAAATGCTAGATCAATGAAAAATAAACTTCCTATATTCGCAGACATTCTAGCTGACCTAAAACCAGATATACTGTGTGTCACGGAGACTTGGTTAACAGATACTGATAATGTCTTCATAAACCAGCTAAATAACCATGACTACAATATTGCATATACACATAGAAATCACAAAAAAGGAGGTGGCGTACTAATGATGACAAAAAACACTTTAAAAGCTAGACAACAGCCATCGAACTTATCCACAAACATAGACACTATCATTATGAAAATAGGCCATCTTAGAATTTGTTTAATTTACAGACCACCTGATCAACAATCAGAAAACCTAGATACGTTAATCGAATTCCTATGCACCTCCACTGACAAAAACCCAATAATAACACTCGGAGACTTTAACCTCCCCTCACTGCCAGCTTCATATTCTACCTTCTTCTTTGACTCATTAATAGACATGGATTTTCACCAAATAATCAACACTAAAACACATAACAAAGGAAATATTCTCGACTTTGTCCTCCTCCCTGAAGCAATCTACAATTCCTTTAATCCTAACTCACTCAAATGCACTCCAATACCATGGTCAGACCATCATCTTATTAACTTTAACATCACAACCAATATCACAACAGACAAAAGTAGACCAACACAGGTCCCAACCCCAAGATTCAAAAAATTTAATGAAGAAGAGTTTCTGGATTTAACAATCCCCCACCTAAACACCTCTCCACTTGACTTGGATGAATCGGTAGCAAACTGGCATAAAACTGTAAGTAACGCAGCTACTAATAAATATGTCAACAGAAAGAACATACATACCAGAGTTGGTAATGCCCCTTGGTATAATAATACACTAAAACAAATGAAAAAAGCACTAAGAAAAGCAGAAGTCAAATGGCGTAAATGCAAAATTACCATTAATAATGAGATATACCACAGTCAACTTAAAAATTATAAGGAAGCAATAGACAATGCTAAGAAAAATTACCATGCATCAATCCTAACAAAATCATTAAACAGACCAAGAGAATTATTTTCAATTGTACAAAAGCTAACGAGTAACCCTAACAACGCCAGCAATGATATTACTGAAATCTCCCCACAGACCCTAGCCAACTACTACATAAATAAAACTAAGCTCCATCCACCTTTAACTAACTCCACACACACATATCAAAACCTCTATATAGATGAATGGTCTGAATTCAACCCTATAACCAAGGATATACTCAAGAACACTGTTTTAAATCTAAACACAACAACATCCAACCTAGATCCATGCCCAGTATCTTGGTTAAAGAACACTCTCCCAATTTTATCTTCATTCATACTCCCTATAGTCAATTTATCCCTTAAAACTGGATACTTACCCCCCTCACTAAAACATGCCCTGATCCGCCCAATACTCAAAAATGCCACCCTTGACAAAACATCGCCTAATTCCTACAGACCCATTTCTAGTATTCCTTTCATGGCAAAACTAATAGAGAAGGTTGTACAAATCCAGACTCAAGAACACATAGACACTTCAGCCCCACTTGATGAACAACAATATGGGTTTCGCCCACGCCATGGTGTTGAGACACTCTTAACAGTACTCATTGACACACTTGTAAAAGGAATAGACAATCCCAAGCAAGCATTTTTACTCCTATTCATCGATATCTCTGCAGCATTTGACAGCGTAAGCCATTCTCTAATGCTTAAGAAACTCAAACAAATAGGAATAAATTCAACTGTACTTAATTGGTTCACCTCTTATCTAAGCAATAGAACACAAACAGTACAAATTGGCAACCTTACATCCAAGACATACAACCAGGAACTAGGTCTCCCTCAAGGATCAGCACTATCAGCCCTCCTATTTAATATCTACATAAAGCATGTCTGTAATATATTTAAAAAATTCAACGTCTACTATCACTTATATGCAGACGATATAATGATGTACATTCCATTTACAATCCCCGATATACCAATTCAATTACTCGTTGAGTGTTTTAATGAACTAACTACATGGCTAAATGAAAATAACCTCTACATCAATCATGCAAAAACAGAAGCCCTAATTGTAACAAGAAACCTCTCATACTTACCCCCTACACACATCACTCTGCAAAACCAAGAAATCAAACTAAAAAAGGAAGTACGATATCTAGGTGTAATACTTGACACACATCTCAACATGGAAACACATATAAGAAATACAACGAAGAAAGTATACTTCAAACTCAAAATCCTAAAGCAGCTACGCCCGCTAATGCACCTACAAGATTTCCAGCAAATAATACAAGCCATAATCACGCCTCATTTCGACTTTGCAAACCTAATACTCCTAGGCACAACAAAACAAAACTTGAGAAGACTACAAATTGCACAAAATGCAGCGGCCAGGACCATTATGAAGGTCCCCCCATTTCAACATATCACTCCGATACTGGAGAACTTACACTGGCTTCCGATACAAAGCCGAATAATATACAAAACTCTTACAACTGCCTTCAAAACTCTAAACAACATGGCACCACCCACCCTAGCCAACCTCATCACTAAACAACCTACTAATAACTCACACAGGAGAGATCATACAAACAAATTAAGGACTCCGAAAGAATTTATAAAATCCAGAAAGATAACAAACAAAAAGGCATTCTCACACGCTACCCCCACTCTATGGAATGCCCTTCCAGTTGAAATAAGATCACTTGTAGAGATTAAAGAATTCCGCAAAAAACTTAAAACGCACCTGTTCACATCATACTACGGATCTTTGCCAAACACACCTCCCCTGCTAGAAAATGGATAATACCAAGTAAGTTTCCCCATAAACCAAACTAGAATTGACAAATGATGTGAAACTCTATATGCTTATTATCCTTAAATGTCACATACAACACTGTATCTGTTACTTATTTTGTTCCCTGTAAATAGTTCTTGCTTGTTCTATTATTGTAATGTATTTGTTATGGTTCTAAGATGTTCACTGTAAAAACAGACACCTGTCTGTTATGTTACCTTGTTCTATGTAAACCGCATTTGATCTTGGGAAGATGCGGTATATAAGAAACTGTTAATTAAATTAAATTAAATTAAAAGACACTAATAAGACGGACGCTTCCTTATCCAAATAAAAATATACTAGATCTAAAATAGCTACTAACAGTGGCATTCCAACCCCTGCAGTAACCTGGAGTGGGTGTCCCCCCTCATGGCACAAAGCAACCACCTCTGCTGGGCCCACAAGGTAGAGCCAATGTGGCAAACCTATCATAACGTGGTGGGTGGCTTGCCATGCTGCCTCCACCCTAGGCCCAGCAGCTCTTCCCTCCTGGGCCGAAGTCTTATGAACCACCATGTGGGTCCATCTGAGATGCATCCCCCTTCTGGCCGGCACCCAGAGCAGGACACATCCACCTCCCCTGCCCTTGGTACACCACTGGCTACTAAAAATGTTTCAGTTCCATTTCCCATATCTAATAGTTTATTATCCTTCAAAAATCCACCTATTTGCCCTACCACCTTCCTTCTCAGTGACATTGGAAGGCTTGAAATCGGTCTTTAATAAACACCACACAACATATTCTTACCTTCCTTGCTTTTTTAACTTTATTAACCTTTTGCAAAGGAAACTTTCATACAACCAACATATACCCACTACCCACCCAACCTTGCACACCCATCAGTATAATATTGCCAGTGAATAATTTACAATATCATCACATAACATTTAACAGGCTCCCGTATCTTGGTAAAACAAACCAATTTATTTGTTCTCACTGGTGCAACAAACTCATATTTATATGTAAGGCAGACTAAATTCCACCATTCATTTAAATCCAACTGTGAACTAGCTTTCCAATGAGCTAGGATCAATTTAAGGACCAGCACCAACAAAAAATCAAAAAGCCTTAGTTTAGGTTTTGATAAACACTCTCTCAGAGCTTTGGATTTTAGCACAATATCTGAAGTCCAGAAGGCAAAGGTATATCATTGCATCTATTCAGAATGAGTCATCTGATGTCTTCACAAAAAGTGATGACATTGCTAAGCTATATGCCCTGTTCTCTGAATTATTTCGGTCTAGTTGGACAGGCATGAGGTATCTATTGCTATGTTTTTGAATTTCATGCATCACCCAAGAATCCCAGATACAGCTAGACCTTTCTTGGGAGCTCCAGTTAATAAGTAAGAGATTTTCTCCGGGAACAATCAGAAAGTCAATCCTCACATATGGGTGATGTCAGCGCCAGTGGAGCCCTCGCGGAAGCATCTCCCCAGCTTTCAAAGAAAGCCTTTGGAAGATACCACCACGCAGGCGTGGTCCCCTTCCTGCCCAAGGGTGCCTTCTTGCTTAGTCGCCTTTTTCCACGGAGCCCTTCAGACGTCTGTCTGCTTTCCCCTGGACAAGCTTGATTTCTTTGTGCCTGAAATTCATACACTCCTCCGATTGTGCACCGGTACTCTTCCTGCCACCCAAGCTCACTGCCCCGTCATCGAGTCTCGGGTCTGTAGATATTTTTTTCCTCCCCGCGCCTTTTTTCCAACTGACAGCACCGCAAATCTTCAACCTTGCTGGGGTACTTTTATCCCCCATGGGTACCAGTGGCTTTAAGAAGTGTGATCAGTGTGCAAAAATCATGTCCCTTATCATCACAGATGACTGCTGCCTATGCTGCCTAGGACCGAACCACGACCCCACGACCTGTGGTCTCTGTAAGAAGATGTCTACCAAGGCCCTTAAGAGCTGCCAGCAGCAGCACAATAAGTTCTTCCCGGCGTCCCCGTGCCTCCGAAAACCAAGGCCCCCTCTGAAGCCACGGAATCCCCGTGGCACATTTGTGCACCCCCGTTGTTGCTGTGGATCTTCAAAAAGGACTCTTGGACAGAAGAACTGGAAATCCTCCAATATGAGGCCCCTCTGTGGGAATCGCTCATGGTAACCATTCCACCCATCCTGGATCGGCTAATGCTCTGTATGTCGGAAACACCGGCATCGGTGCCCATCATGAGTAAGCAGCTCAACTCGATGTATCTGGTCTGCAGGAGCCCTAGGTTCCAGAAGGCACAGCTGCCGCATTACTCCATGGTGGTGGAGTCAGCCATGCCTTGGCTGAAGAGCCAGAAGATGCACTTCTCGGTGCCCCCAGGTAGGAAGGCCCACACCCTGGATGCCCTCGGCAGAAAGTGTTACAAGGGCTCGATGCTCATTGGTCGATCCAGGCCTACCAGCTGTACATACTCATGTACCTGAAAGACCTGGCGAAAGAGCTTGCCGGTTTCTCAGCTGGTCTCTCTGAGGAACCCCCTGCAGCGGTTCAAGAACCTATCCAAAGCCATCCATGAGTGCTCCAAATTCATGATTTGAGCAGCCTATGATGTCTTTGAGTCGGTGACTAGAGTAGCTGCGGCGGGCATCGGTGCCCAACGCCAGGCTTTGCTACAGTCTTCCGACCTTGAGTAGTGGGTTCAGGACAAATTGGTTGATGTCCCATGCCAAGGGGAGAACCTCTTTGGCAAACCCATGATGGATAAGACCGCCGAGTTGGAGATCGAGTTCGTGACGAGGACCAGGCTCTCCAAAAAGACTGCTGTCCCCCTCCCCCAATGGAAGGGCTCGAGTAAGAAGCCCTTGTTTATTATAAACCGCTTTGACCCGGTGAAAAGTTGTACATAAGCACGGCCAAATAAATAAATAATTAAGCCCTTTTACCCGAAGAAAGGGATTGCTTACAAAAACTACCCACAGTTTCATGCCCCACTAGCTTCCCTAAACAAAAAAGTTACTACCCCAAACCAAAATCAAAAAACAAAAATACAAACAAAAAAAGAAAAATGAACAAAAGAAAAAATTAAGACAAGCATGAGATGCACAAAAAACAAGAAACAAAACAAACTAACCCCAATGCTGCAGAAAAAAACACTATTAAAGGAGGAAAAAAGACCTCAGTAATCTCCAATGTGAAAACATAAGGAGCAGAGTCTGTCAAGAAGATGTATCAACGTCTAAATCAAAGAACAGACTACTGATAACATCAACGGTCTAAAAAAACCTCCAGCCAACCTAATACAAAAAAATTAATGAAGGCAGGCTTCCAACAGGCTTTCAAAACAGCATGGTGTAGTCCTTGAACCAAAACAGAAATAGAAAAACTCCAGACACTTATCTGTAGATGTTGCAAGAAAGATCAGCAAACAATGATGATGTTAAAGATGCAGACGAAGACGCTGACATCAATGATGAACAGAGGTGGCAGGGAGCCCCAACATCAGATGTTTCGCCTCCACGGCTTCTTCAGGGAGCATACAGTCACTTTCAACTCTCTATATGCTGATATTGCAGGTAATTGAAAAAACAAACCCTCAAAAAATGCACCGGAGCCTGTCAGCCTCCACTAGCTTCCCAGCAGGGTCAGCAGGCCAAGGAATGTGGGCAAGACCCTTGTAAGCAGAAGGATCCCAACCCCAAGACATCAGTTCCTGTCCAGCCTGGGGGAAGTTTTTGACTCCTTGGGCATAGCCTCTCTACCCCAAGGGGGACGTCTGATCCACTACACCCACATGTGGCCGGCCATCGCCACCGATTCCTGGGCACTTAAGGTGTTCAAGGAGGGCTACCTCCTCCACCTGGCACAGACACCTCCCGCTTTTTTTCTGGTAGAGCCCGCCAGGTCTCCCCTCCACCGGGACCTTCTCTACTGCAGGAACTCACAGGCCTTCTCAAGGACAAGGCAGTGGAAATAGTACCACAACATCTCAGGAGCAAAGTGTTCTACTCGAGGTATTTCCTCGTGCCAAAAAGGACAGGGGGCTTAAGGTTCCTCCTGGGATTGCGGAACCTGAACAAGTTTATGGTGAGGAAGAAGCTCAAGATGCTCTCCCTTGGAACATTGCTGCCTTACCTCCAGCAGGGAGATTGGCTATGCTCCTTGGATCTGAAGGATGCTTATACCCACATCCTCATTCAGGCAATATCTTCACTTCATGGTGGGGGGAGGCCACTACCAGGACAGAGCACTACCCTTTGGCCTGTCATCCACCCCTAGAGACTTCATCAAATGCTTGGCAGTAGTGGCCGCCTACCTCTGTCTCCAGGGGGTATTCGTCTTCCCCGACCTGGACGACTGGCTCATAAAAGGTGGCACGGCCGCAGAAGTGCAGCAGGCAATGGCACGCACCATCCACGTCCTACAGCATCTGGGGTTCGTGATAAACTACCTCAAGTCCCATCTCCTCTCGACACAATGTCTGGAGTTCATAGGGGCAAACTTGTACATTGATCAGGCAAAGGCCTTCCGCCCCCTGGACCGGGCTGACCATCTCAGGACACTAGTTACAAGCGTTCAACACCGTCCCTCGGTGTCAGCTTGGCTCCTGCTGCGCCTACTCGGGCACATGGCCTCCACGGTCCATGTCACTCCAGACGCCCGTTTGCACATGAGGGTCGCTTAGTGGTGCCTTCAAGACTAGTGGACACAAGCCACGGGTCGACTCCAAAACAGGGTCTCAGTGACCCTCCAGTTGGCGGAATCTCTGATTTGGTGGCAAAATCCGCAATACCTTCATGTAGGGATGCCCTTCCAAACTACAAGTCCCCAAAGGGTCCTCACAATGGATGCCTTCCTGCTGGGATGGGGAGCCCACTGCAAGGAAATTCGCACACAGGGCAGCTGGTCACAAGCCAAGGGCAACCAGCAGATCAACCTCTTGGAGCTTTGGGCAATATAGCTATCCCTCCAAGCTTTTTGCCACTGCCTGAGGCACCTGTCAGTGCTGATCCAAACAGACAATCAAGTGGCAATTTTCTACGTGAACAAGCAGCAGGGCACGTGGTCTCGCACCCTCTGCCGCAAAGCGATGACACTCTGCTCCTACGCAGTTCAACAGAGAATACTCCTATGGGCTGTATACCTACCAGGCCAGGACAACGCCCTGGTAGGCAAACTGAACAGGGTCCTCCTACCGCATGAATTGCAGCTGGACACTAGAGTAGCTCTTCCGACCCAGCTCTTCCGACCAGGTGGGACCCCATGAGTGTACCTTTTCGCCAGCCCGGACAACCATCAGTTGCTCCGCTTCTGCTCCCGTCAGACCCACCTGTCCCGGGTGGTGGCAGATGCATTTCTCATTCCGTGGTTGGAAGGCCTCACATATGCCTTCCCACCCACGCCATTGATTCCCAAGACCCACCTCGAGGCTTTTCGCAACAAAGCATCACGGACCCTGGTGGCTCTATGGTTGCCCAGGCAGCTGTGGTTCCCGCTGCTTCTCTAATTGTCAGTGGAGGCTCTGATCCCCCTGGAGAGGTCCCTAGGACTCTTGACTCAGGAGGAGGGCTCTCTCCTGCATCCCAACCTGGGGTCCGTATCACTGATGGCGTGGCTGCTGAAAGGGTAACCTTAGCCCCTTTCAACCTCTCGGGAAAAGTGGAAGAGATTCTACTGGCCTCCCAGAAGACCTCCACCAGAAGGTCTTATGCCTTCAAATTGCACAGATTCTCAGTGTGGGTAAAGCCATTCTCTTGCCCGGTGCAGATGGTGCTGCAGGATCTTCTTCATCTCAAACAATCCAGGCTCTAATTGAACTCCATCAGGGTACATCTCAGTGCCCTAGCAGCGCACCACCACCCAGTTGAGGGCAAGTCCCTCTCAGTCTAGCCTCTGGTGACCCGCATCCTGAGAGGAATCCTGCTGTCCAAGCCCCCCATCCGCCGTCCAGCGCAGAGTGGGACCTCAATGTAGCATTGGCGCAGCTCACCCACCCGCCATTTGAGCTCCTGGCTACTTGCCACCTGAGGTACCTCTCATGGAATGTCATGTTCCTGGTGGCACTTACCTCGGCTCGCAGGATCAGTGAACTCCAAGCCCTAGTGGCAGAGGCGCCATATACCAGATTCTACAAAAACAGGGTTGTGCTACGCATGCACCCCAAATTCCTTCCAAAGGTGGTATCTTCCTTTCACCTTAACCAGAAGATAGTACTACCCATCTTCTTCCCAAGGCCGCACTCCAGCAAGGTGGAGGCTGTCCTTCACACCTTGGACTGTAAGAGGACCCTGTCCTTCTACATTTAGCATACGTAGGGCCACCACAAAGCTTCTCAGCTTTTTGTTTCCTAAGAACATAAGAACATAAGATATGCCATACTGGGTCAGACCAAGGTCCATCAAGCCCAGTATCCTGTTTCCAACAGTGGCCAATCTAGGTCATACGTACCTAGCAGTATCCCCAAGAGACACAGGTTCCACAATGCTTGTATTGGGTCAAGCATTGATATCCTGGGTCCCTTTTTAATAATGGTTTATGGACCTTTCCTCCAGGAACTTGTCCAAACCTTTTTTAAACCCAGCTACACTAACAGCTCTTACTACATCCTCCGGTAACAAATTCCAGAGTTTGATTACACGTTGAGTGAAAAATATTTTCTCTTATTTGTCTTAAATAGTTTACCCTGTAGCTTCATTACATGTCCCCTAGTCTTTCTATATTCTGATAGCGTAATCGATCTACGTTTACCCATTCCACTCCATTAATTTATAAACTTCTATCATATCTCCCCTCAGCCGTCTCTTTTCCAGGTTAAAGAGCCCTAACCTTTTTAGCCTTTCTTCATAGGAGTATCCTTCCATCCCCTTTACCATTTTGGTGGCTCTTCTCTGAACCTTTTCTAATAACGCTATATCCTTTTTATGATACGGCAACCAGAATTGCACACAATATTCAAGGTGCGGTCTCACCATGGAACAATATAGAGGCATTATAATATCCTTTGTTTTATTTTCCATTCCTTTCCTTATGATACCTAGCATTCTATTTGCTTTCTTGGCTGCTGCTGCACACTGGGCGGAGGGTTTTAACATGTTATCCACGATGACTCCTAAATCTTTTTTCCTGGTAAATTGGCATAGTGAAGGGACCGTCTCCATAAGAAGAGACTCAGTTCTTTTAACAACTTGCCATATATCTATCAGGGAAATTGAAGCCCCAGCAGGAGAACTAACCGGGGCAACAGGCTCCTTCCAATTGACTACTTTGGGCAATACACCAATCTCCAATGACTCTACGGAGGGAGAAGGCAATCCTGTGAGTTCCAAAAAACCCGGAGGCAAAGGTGGAGTACGGTCCACCGAGCTAAGGCTAGCGCCCTCCAAGGAGGGAAGAGAAGAGGCAGTACCTGAAGGAACAGTCAACGGCGTTGATACAACATGCCGGTCCATAGGGCCCGCGATCTTTTCTGCGGTCTTTTCTGCGGGGGGGGATCTTTTTCTTTCTCTTGCCTCCTGGCATAATACACAGCAGCACAGCCTCCTAAGTTGCTCCTAAGGGGCTCCCAAGGGGCGTGGCCTGCCCCTTTTGATACGCCCCTTAGGATACGCCCACAACTGACGCCCAGGCTGACGCCAAGAAAACAACACCGCAATTTATATCCGATGAAGAAAAGAGAGCCGGGGGGCCTTCGATGACGTAGGTGGAGCTGCCCCGAGGAAGCCGGCAAGCTGCACGTGCTGGATGAAATCGCCCCCTCCACAGAGGAGCAACAGCTGAAATCTCTCCCAACAGCTCTGAAACACCAAGATCTTTAAGTAAGGGCCCTCGATGACGTGGGTGGAGCTGCCCCGAGGAAGCCGGCAAGCTGCACGCGCTGGATGAAATCGCCCCCTCCACAGAGGAGCAACAGCTGAAATCTCTCCCAACAGCTCTGAAACACCAAGATCTTTAAGTAAGGGCCCTCGATGACGTAGGTGGAGCTGCCCCGAGGAAGCCGGCAAGCTGCACGCGCTGGATGAAATCGCCCCCTCCACAGAGGAGCAACAGCTGAAATCTCTCCCAACAGCTCTGAAACACCAAGATCTTTAAGTAAGGGCCCTCGATGACGTAGGTGGAGCTGCCCCGAGGAAGCCGGCAAGCTGCACGCGCTGGATGAAATCGCCCCCTCCACAGAGGAGCAACAGCTGAAATCTCTCCCAACAGCTCTGAAACACCAAGATCTTTAAGTAAGGGCCCTCGATGACGTAGGTGGAGCTGCCCCGAGGAAGCCGGCAAGCTGCACGCGCTGGATGAAATCGCCCCCTCCACAGAGGAGCAACAGCTGAAATCTCTCCCCCAGTCAGTTGATCGGCAAGTGAAAAATTTATCCTCCAATTACCTACAATTAGACACTCAGGTTAAAGCATTATTATCCTGGCAGTCAGATAGTGTCAGGGATAGTTTGGTTTATTCCCAGAAGCTTGAAAATTTGGAAAATATGCATAGATCAAAAAATCTTCGAGTGTTAAACTTTCCCTGTATATCTTTACTATCACCTTTAATTCTTTTTAGAAAATACCTGAAGGATATATTGCAAATTACCAATGCAGATACTTTATCTCTCTCAAAATGTTATTACCTTCCTTCTAAGGTGGTTAAACCCAACGGCGATGATTTAGTTGTCTCTGAAGAACCTGCGGTCTTTGACTTGACTGCTTTCTTAGAGGACACTCAGGATGATATCCCCACGAGGGCCACATTACTAGTTATTCTGTCCTCAGAGGAAGAGAAAGTTTCCCTCTTAAAGGCTCACTTTAGGAAAAAAGATGTCTTATATTGTGGAGGGAAGGTTTCAATGTTTCCTGATGTGTGTCGTGTGACCCAGCTTCGTCGGAAGTCTTTTCTTACTTACAGAGATAGAGTTGTCGCTGTTGGGGCCACCCTTTTTCTCCGCTATCCTTGCAAATGTATTATTACCAAGGATCAAAATAAATTTGTATTTTTGCTATCTACCGATCTGGAAAGATGGCTCTTGGAGAAGGAAAGGCAGGTACAGAGGGTTTCTTCTTCCTCTTCTTCTTTGTCTGATGCTTAATTACTACCGGAAGTGAAATTTAGGCTAGTTTAATGTTAATCAGGCACTTGGTTGTGTCTGATTTGCTTTCTTGTGAATTTGTTTTCTTTATTTGAATACTCCCCGTGATGTGGTCTGTTGTACTTGGGAATTTATTTCGTTTAAAATTGTTCCTTTTGATTTTTTTATTATGTTTCTTTTTCTGATTTGTATTGTCAGAATATCAAAAATTGTCAATAAAAATAATATTTAAATCTTTTTTCCTGGGTGGTGGTTCCCATTGTGGAACCTTGCATTGTGTAACCATAGTGTGGGTTGTTCTTTCCTAGGTGCATAACTTTTCACTTGTCCACATTAAATTTCATCTGCCATTTGGATGCCCAGTCTTCCAATTTATCCAGATCCTCGTTCAGTTTTCCACAGTCCTCTTGGGTTTTAACAACTTTAAACAGTTTTGTGTAGTCTGCAAATTTGATAACCTCACTAGTTATTCCCTTTTCCAGGTCATTTATGAATATGTCAAAAAGCAGCAGGCCCAGCACAGATCCCTGGGGTACACCATTATTCACCTTTCTCCATTGGGAAAATTGGCCATTTAGCCCTACCCTCTGCTTTCTATCTTTTAACCAGTTCCTGATCCACAGTAGTACACTGCCTCCAATCCCATGACTCTTTAGTTTTGCCAAAAATCTCTGATGAGGGACCTTGTCAAAGGCTTTCTGAAAGTCTAGATACACTATATCAACTGACTCACCTTTGTCCACCTGTTTATTCACACCTTCAAAAAAACATAACAGATTAGTAAGACAAGATCTTCCTTGTCTAAAGCCATGTTGGCTGTCTCCCATTAGGCCATGACTATCTCTACATGCTGAGTAATTTTATTCTTTATGATGGTTTCTACCATTTTTCCCGGTACTGACGTCAGGCTCACTGGTCTGTAGTTTCCCGGATCACCCCTGGAACCCTTTTTAAAAATTGGTGTTACATTGGCGATCCTCCAATCTTCAGGTATTAGAGACCCCAGTTGGCTAGGAGAGGCGGTGACCAAGCGAACACTGTCCACCTGGGTGGCAGACTGCATTGCCCTTGCCTATGAGCAGGCTGGGCTCACGCTGGATGGCCAGGTCATGGCACACAGTGTCAGGGCTATGGCAGCCTCTGTGGCAAACCTGCGCCCTGTCCCTATGTTGGACTTCTGCTGGGCCGCCACCTGGTCAGTCCACACCTTCACAGCTCATTACTGCCTGGAGAGGGAGTCCCAATGGGACAGCACCTTCGGCCAGACTGTATTCTGTAATCTTTTCTGGGTCTAGGCAACTGCCACCCTGCAGCACCTTTGTGTTCAGGTTACCATAGTATTGGTTCCATCGTCACATGGGTCCTACTGAAGTTTGTTCTGCGAACACAATTGCTGCTGCTCATGGCTCCCCTTGAGGGCGACCGTGTTTTTTCATTTTGGGCTTTAGGTAGCCTGTAGCTAGGGAGTCCCATATATGAGACTGACTTCCTGCTTGTTCCCGGAGAAAGCGTAGTTACTCACCTGTAGCAGGTGTTCTCCGGGGACAGCAGGAATCAGTACTCAAAACCCTTCCTCCTCCCCTTGGAGTTGCTTTTTTACTGTATTTTATTTTTGCCGTCTTTTAGCTATATCATCTGACTGAGCAAGATGGCACTCTTAGGCAGGAAGAGGACCACACATGCATGGTGGCATCTCCCAAAGGCTTTCTTTGAAAGCTGGGGAGATGCTTCTGTGAGGGCTCCGTGGGTGCCAACGTCACCCATATGTGAGGACTGATTCATGCTGTCCCCAGAGAACACTTGTTACAGGTGAATAACTATGCTTTTCAAACAGTCAAATCTCTGTTTTTTGGTAAGTCACCAGGACCAAATGCTTATTCAGTTGAATTCCAAAGGTACTTTGATTCAGTATGGACTCTGTGGCTCATCAAGTTTCAATGCTATCAATGCTTATACTCAACTAAATACAGGAGAGGCAGGCCCTCTCCCCCCCCTCTGTAAAATTTTGGCCAAAGTCTTGACCTTCAGACTTAGAAAAATATTAGGGGCCCGATATTCCAAAGGCATTTACATGATTTACAGCCCAGTAAACCATGTAAATGCCTTAAATGGGGATATTCAATGGCACTTACACAGTTAGTGCCATTGAATATCCCCTCCTAACTCCCCTACGTGCCCCGATGCTATCCGGTTAGCATTGGGGTGTGCCAGAGGCATTCTGGGGTGGAGCAGAGGCAGTGTCAAGCACTAACCGGGCAGCAGCGAGATTACATGCTGCCCGGTTAGCGATCTACACCTTAAAGATAGGCGAGGAGAACCTTCGCCTATCTTTAAGATGCAGGAGCTAACCGGACAGCATGCAATATTGCTGCTGCCCGGTTAAACTACTGCAGCTTCCAGTGTCTGCAGTGATGCACGGATATTCAATGCCGGGCTGCTTATGACCCCGGCATTGAATATCCGGGGTTAAGTGTCTGTGGGCAGGGCTATGCGCTGTAAGGGTGCATAGCCTGCCCAATCCAATATCGGGCCCTAGATGACTTAAAACGCAAAGATCAAGTTGAGTTTATGAAGAGTAGAAACCTCAAGTATAATGTCACAAACTTCCATGAGCTCCTCCTGATGACTCACAATAAACATACCCCTGTCTTTGCAGTCTCATTAGATGCAGAGAAGGCATTCAACCATATTAAATGCCCGTTCTTGATGATCTTATTACTCTATCGGTTGAACGTTTATCAACAGAGGAAGAATCTATCAAACAACAGCTGTTGGTTGTTGAGGACAAATTTAAATCTGATGATTCATTTTGGACACAATATGATGATATCGTTCAACAATCCAAATCGTTTTATGATTATTTATGGGCTTTAAAAATCAAAAAATTTAATCATGACAAAGCTGACAATTTTTATTTATTTATTTATTATTATTAACATTTTTTATATACCGCACTATTCGTTATCAGCGCGGTTTACATGGAACAAGGAACCTCAGACAAGATACAAATATCTGGTTTTTACAGTTAACAGGAAAATCAACTTGGAAAACGGGATAACAGGAGTAACTATATACAAAACAACTATTTACATAAAAGTTTCAGAATATGAAAAATGTCTTGTTAATCTGTTGAAGTAGTGATCAGGGTAGAGTATATACTTGGAGACAGTTTAAAATTTCCCACAGACAGGTCATTTTGACACATCTTTAGAGGATACTGATCACCACATCTTCAGAGGATTCTTCTGACAGAAACCATAGACCTTCTAAAGCTCTACTAGCCCATTTTGGGCTATCGTCATCATCTGAGCAGGTTTTTCACAGGGGCAGATATTGCATCCGTCGAATGCGACAGCAATATCAAACAGGTTCCTGGAGGAGGCAGGCCATACAATCACATGCCCTTCAGCAGTGATAAACCTAACTTCCCATACTTTAACTGATATTCAAGAGAGAGTTTTAAATTTAGGTTTATCATTTGTGCCTACTGCTTCTTATGATCCCTTCAGGATTTGGCAGGCTTTATACAAGTTTTTCAGGAAATTACAGATTATACATTTTTTTGCCGATCAACCTATTTCCTCTCCTGATGACTCAGTCATATGAAATCCATCTACTTGGTCCCCGCCGGGGGCGATTGAACCTTTTATACTAACTTTTCAACAACTAGTATTAACAGACTTGGCGAGGACTGAGCAATCATTCTTTTGTCATTCTAATATTACTTAAACTGAACGTAAGGCATTATATGATCTGGGAGCTAACATCAATCTTACTATTAGGAATGTGGACGGAGGTGGAGCTGTTGTTATACAGTCGACACTATTATATCATCAACAACTGTTAGCACAATTATTAGATCAAAAATATTATAAATTACTTCCCGGAGACCCTACTCCGCAACTTCAGTCTGAAATTTCAGCTATTGTTCACCAAGCCGTGGTAACCTCCAAGGAAAAGAAGTTTTTGATCAGATCTTGGCCTCGCATACCAATGATTTATACAGTCCCTAAGGTTTACAAATCTCTCCAAACACCTCCAGGACATCCAATTGTATGATGTCAAGATTCAGTTTTGGAACCTTTATCTAAATTCTGTGATCATTTTTTTACAGAAAATAGCTATGCAAGTTAAGTCCTTTATTAAAGACACTACAATTTTTTTACTTTGCTGTCACAACACCAACTAGACAAGGAATCTACCATTTTGGTTACGGTTGATATTGTATCACTGTATACCAACATTGACCAAAAGGAAGCCTTGGATGTCATATCAAATAGTCGTTTAATTTTACTTGATAGGGTTTCCAAAATTTTGTTCATGCAACTACTTACATTGGTATTGACTAGGAATTATTTTCTTTATGACACTCAATTTTATTTACAGATTTTTGGTATTGCTATGGGGATCACAGTGGCCCCGTCAGTAGCCACTATCTATATGGCTGACTTGGAAGAGTCTTTCATTTACACTTCAGACTGTTTTTTGCATATATCATGGGTGAGATTCCTTGATGATATTTTCTTTTTATGGAACCATACTGAACAGTCATTGCTCTTATTTCTGAATTAGCTTAATACCATCAAACCTAATATTCAATTTATGGCCAAACATCATCCAACACAAATTGATTTTTAGATATTTTGATTCATAAAGATCATCATAGATTATTCACGACTTTATATCGAAAACCAGTACAACAGAACAATTTGTTGAGATTCCATAGTCATCATCCAGGTCCCTTTTGGACAAATTTTACGACAAACATATGTGCAACGATGAGCAGTTCCACTTACATGCTGTTGATTTAATAGAATGGCTGATACAGTGAGGGAACCCTATGTATGTCATTTTGAGGGTTTACAAAAGGGACAAAAATACTCATTAAGAATGACTCTTGAGTAACACAGGTCTGCAAAAAATTTTTTTTCGAGAGCTGTTTTGGTTATTCCACGTAATCTTTATGTTTTTTGGTGCGCTGAATCCGAAAATGACCTCCATTTTGTCATAGGACATCACGTTTCCTGACAATTTAGGTAACTATGTTAAATAAGGCAATACCTCAAAATAAATGGAAATAGACTTATAAAATTAAAGTTTTATTTCAATATTTTCATGAAAATCCTTTTTTGAACTGAAATGAGCTCACCTACACACACTAAACTTGATTCTTCTTCCTTGTGAGGCTCCTCTTGGTGCATTTACGCTTCTGAGTAGCATCTGGAATGTCTCTCTGAAGCATCCAACAGTAGTCTGCCATCATTGTAATGCTCCATTTTCCCTGGTATCTCCTTTCCATCTCTTTAATGTCTTGGTGGAATTGTTCACCTTGTTCCTCACTCACAGCTCCCAAATTTTCAGGAAAGTAGTCAAGGTGGGACTGGAGGAAATGCACTTTCAAACTCATCAGGCAACCTAAAGCTTGAAATTCTTTCAGCATTCGTCCGACGATCTTTTTGTAGTAAGGATCAATGTTATTGCCTAAAATTTCTGTATGACTTCTTTAAATGCAATCCACCCTTCTTTTTGAGGATCCGTCATGGTATTGACAAACTATTGATCAACTATAAGCCTTCTAATGTCTGGTCCGACGAACACACCGTCCTTCAATTTTGCCTCCGACAGGCCTGGAAACTTGGTGACCAAGTATTTGAAGCATTCTCCATCTCTTGGAAGTGATTTTACGAATTGCTTCATCAATCCCAATTTTATGTGGAGAAGTAGTAGAAGAACTTTATGGGAAGGTACCAAAGTTTCTCGGAGGACATTTTTTTCACCGACTATTAGCACCCTTGGCTGCCAACTCTTCTTGGTCCAGTGATTTTGTCGTTCTCGACTGTCCCATAGACACAGAAAACAAGGGTATTTGGTATACCCAGCTTGTTGCCCGAGCAGCATGCACAAGACCTTCAAGTCCCCACACACTTGCCAACCATGGTCTATATATTTAAGTTTACGAAGAGCCAATTCCAAGTTCTCGTAGGTTTCCTTCAAGTGTATGGAATGACCTACAGGTATGGATGCGTAAAAACCATTGTGGAATAAAACTGCTTTGAGACTTCTTTTTGAAGAATCTATATTGGATTTTAAATTGACCCATCTATATTGACCCATCTATATTGACCCATCTATACTGCTCTGAATCATATTGGATTTTAAATTGACCCATCAGACCTTTGACATCGATGCAATAAACCAACTTGTCTTCCTGGGCGAAGTAAGGAACGAACTCCTTTTCACGATGTCTGAACCATGAAGATGACACTCCTGGCAACAATAAATTCCTGATTTTCAGCCTTGATCAGAGTAACTCAGCGGCATCTTTGGGAAGATTCAAGTCTCTTAGAAAATCATTCATCTCCTCCTGAGAAAACAATTTTGGTCTTGTATCATCTTCAAAGTCAGAACTTGATTCGTCATCTGGTTCAGGTATGACTTCACCTTCGTCGGAACTAGGTATCTCTTCCAAGGTAGCAGGGGACTTGGGTACTGGTATATCTGTGCCATGGGGGATGGGACGAATTGCTGAGTGAAGATTGGGGTATGAAATGGAATGCTTCCATTTGGAATTAAACCCTTTCACATCGCATGAACAAAAGTAACAGTCATCACTATGGTTCTTTTGCTCTCGCCATACCATAGGAATCCCATAACGGAAAGATTTTTTCTTACCCTTGAACCAGTTTCGGAGGTCCTCAACACACCGTTTGCACACTTTATGAGGCGCCCAAACTTTATCTTGATCTCCAATTTTTAGTCCAAAGTATGCAAAGTATACTTTTTCATAAAGTTTGTAATATTCTGCTGTTGCTTCAACACTGTATATTCACCACAGATGAAACAGAAACTGTCTGGCGAATTAATACACTTTCGCGGAGCCATAACATAACGGTTGAAGAATGACGAGCTAACACGAATTGCGATGAAAAAGTGTGAACAGCTTAGAACCAAGAACCTGATGATGATTCATGCACAAGTGTGGCATGCAGGAGAGAGCAGCTCTGTGTCTGTACACGAGACGTCACAGTGCTGGCCACGCCCCCCTGCACTGACCGGAGCTGCTGCTATCTGCCCTGTGTCTCCCTCCCACTGGATTCTTCAGGAAAGATTAACCCCTTCTACTATTAGAAGCATAGACTTAAAACTTGCTTAGCTTATGTATATATTGCTAACCATCAGATTTACAGTGCTATATTTTTTTTATATAACTCGGCAACCCCTTTAAAGTTTTTTTTGGCATTTTATATCTTAAATGCACTTATGTGAATTAATTAATAGTAATTTGGACTTTAAATTAGGTTAAAAACCCATAATATAAAAAAAATACCAAAAATTAAAAAAATTTGATAAATTTGAAGACAATTTTGCATGTTGTGGCAAATCATGACGTCTAGGAGTTTTTTCAATATTTTATTTGTTTTCAGCACACCAAAATACATGGAAATTAGATGAAAATATCAAACAGCTTTTTAGTCACAGACCTGTGTAATTTTTCAACTGCAACTATTGATTCCACTACTTCTCAATCACATAAGACAGTAGACTTTCTTCTCTATATTATAGGGGCTTCGTAGGTGACTGCTATATTCAAGAAACATTGGCATGTCTTGGCCCTTCACTCATGCTTTCAGAAGGAATTGAGGTGGCTTTCCAGCGGAGATGTAATATTCGTGAGATTATAGTAAATGCCGCTGCAATCACAGTTGTCACATGCATCACCTGGCCATTTTCCTTAGTTCTCGTTGCACATATTGCAAATCCATCCAAGTCACTTTTGTTGCTTATTATACTAATTATTGCCACCCAAGGTAGTTTCAGGGACTGTTTGATGGATATCCACTTACTTCAGTATTGGACACCCTTACATAGAAACATAGAAATGTGATGGCATAAAAAAGCCACATGGCCTATCTAGTCTGCCCTTCCATATCAACCATTACAACAGTCCTGTTTTTGCCTTTAGAGATCCTCTGTGTTCATCCCATGCTTTTTTGAAGTCAGATTCTGTCCTCATCTCTGCCACCTCCGATGGGAGAATATTCCATGCATCTACCACTTTTCCTGTAAAGAAATATTTCCACATATTACTCCTGAGACTTTCCCCTTTCACCCTCATTCTATCTCCCCTCATAGCAGAGCTTGGTTTCAATTGAAAGAGTCTCTCCTCCTGTGCATTTATGCCATGGAGGTATTTAAAAGTCTCAATCATATCATCTCTATCCCACCTTTCCTCTAAAGCATATATATTAAGCTCCTTAAGTCTGTCCTCATATGCTTTATAATGAAGAAAACTAACCATTTTAGTAGCCACCCTCTGTACCGACTCCAACCTGTGTATATCCTTTTGAAGGTACAGTCTCCAGAATTGCCACAATACTTCAAATGAGGTCGCACCAAAGACTTATACAGAGGCACTATCACCTCCTTTCTTCTGCTGGCCATTCCTCTCTCTATGCACCCAAGCATCCTTCTAGTTTTCACCATCGCCTTTTCCACCTGTATAGCTACTTTAAGGTCATCAGACCCAATCACGCCTAGGTCCCGCTATTCTTTAGTGGACAAAAGTGCTTCACTCCCTATACTATATCACTCCCTTGGATTGCTGCAGCCCAAATGCATGACCTTGCATTTTTTAACATTAAATCTCAGCTGCAAATTCTAGACCATTCTTCAAGCTTAGCTAGATCCCTTCTCATGTTAATATATACCTTCCTGGGTCTCTACTGTATTGCAGATTTTGGTATCATCCACAAAGAGGCAAACCTTATCCAACAGCCCTTCTGCAATATCACTAACAAAAATGTTAAAAAGAATCAGACCAAGGACAGATCCCTGGGGCATACCACTGGTAACCTCTTTTTTCTCAAAGTGAGCTCCGTTTACCTCTACCCTTTGTCGCCTCCCACTCAATCAATTTCTAGCCTGAGCAGTAGCTTTAGAGTCTATCCCTAGGGTGCTCAGTTTGTTTATAAGCTACCAGTGTGAAACGGTGTCAAAGGCTTTACTGAAATCTAAATACACCACATCTAGGGCTCTCCCTCGGCCCATCTCCCTGGTCACCCAATCAAAGAAATCAATCAGATTTGTCTGATAAGACCTGCATCTGGTGAATCCATGCTGACTCGGATCTGGTAATCCGTTAAACTCCAGAAACCTCACAATTTTCTCTTTCAGCAGCGCTACCAATAATTTACTCACCACAGAGGTTAGACTAACCGGCCTGTAGTTTTCAATCACATCCTTACTTCCGCTTTTGTGTAAAGGGTCTATATGTGCCTCTCTCCAGTCCTCTGGCACCACTCCCGATTCCAATGAGGCATTGAAAAGGTCAGTCAGTGGAGCTGCTAGAATGTCCCTAAGTTCCCTCAGTATTCTCGGGTGTATCCCATCTGGTCCTATCGCTTTGTCTACTTTAAGTTTAGCTAGTTCCTCACAAACACAGTCTTCTGAAAATTGTTCAAGATGCCCCTCTCTTCTGTTCCTGTTTGTGGGTGTTTTCTGAGGTCCTGCTCCTGGCTCTTCATCTGTGGACACAGAACATAAATATTTGTTAAGCAATACCACTTTATCCTCATCAGCTTCTACATATTCCTCCCCTTCACCCTTGGTTCTGACAATTACACTTTTGCCCTTCCTCTTCTCACTAACATATCTGAAAAATGTCTTATCCCCCCATTTTATTGCATTGGCTATTTCCTCCTCTTTTTGAATTTGCTAGCTTCTCTAAGTTTTTCCAAATATAGATGCCTGTCTTCCTTTCTCTGTGATCTGTATTTCATGAAGGCCTCCCTCTGCTTCTTCACTTTTTCAGCTACTTCTTTTGAAAACCATAGCGGGCTCCTCTTCCTTTTACCTTTATTTACCATTTTAACAAAAAGGTTTGTTGCCCTTAAAATATCCCCTTTCAGTTTTGTCCACTATTTTTCTACATCCCCCAGCTGTTCCCATCTTGCTAACAACTCCTTGAAGTATTGACCCATCTTGGCAAAGTTAGTTTTCCTAAAGTCTAGGACCCTCGCTTTTGAATGGATTTTATCAATCCTAGTCCTAATACTGAACCAAACCATCTGGTGATCACTGGATGCAAAATGATCTCCCATTATAACATAAGAAACACTTTCACCATTGGTAAGCACCAAGTCCAGTATGGCCCCTTCATGTATGTGTTCTGTTACCAGTTGCCTGAATAGTTCTCCCTGTAGAGAATCCAGGATCTCCTTATTTCTAGATGATACTGCAGGAGGGATGTGCCAATCAACATCTGGCATATTGAAATCCCCTATTAGTATCACAGCCCCATTCCTAGCAATGCTGCCTATGTCTTCAATTAACTCTCTGCCCACCTCTTCCTCCTGTGAGAGAGGTCTGTATATCACACCTCTTTCTAGTTTAACCCACAGTGCCTCCTCTCTTTATCTTCATTAACTTTCTTAATATACCACACCTTCGGAAACCAACAAGGTGATTTACAATAGAGGCAAAAACACAGAGGGCCAGGCATGGCCAGGAAACAGAAAGGAACTACATTTCTTTTAGGACTACATTTCTTATGGTGGTGGAATCGGCCATGCATCGACTGCAGAGCCAGAAGATGCACTTTGCGGTGCCCCCCGGTAGGGAGGCCCGGAACCTGGATGCTGTCGGCAGAAAGTGCTTCCAGGGCTTGATGCTTGCTTGCCGTGTCCAGTCATACTAGCTATACATGGGCATGTTTCTCCAAGACCTGGCAAAGGAGATTGCCGGGTTCTCTGCTGGTCTCTCCAGGGAACCTTTGCAGAGGTTCCAGTCTTTGTCTTCAGGGATCCGGGACTGTTCCAAATTCATGTCCCGAGCGGCCTATGATGGCTTCGAGGCCTCGGCTCGTGTGGCGGCCGCCGGCATCGTGGCCCGACGCCAGGCATGGCTGCAGTCATCAGACCTCGAGCCTTGGGTTCAGGACAAGTTGGTCAATGTCCCTTGCCGAGGTGAGAACCTTTTGGCAAACCCATGGCCGAGAAGGCCGCTGAGCTCGAGACCGAGCACCTGACCAGGACTAGGCTGTCCAGAAAGACTTCTGCCCCTTCTCACAAAAAGAAGGACTCGGGTAAAAAGTCCTTCTACCCGAGAAAGGTGTCTGCCTACAAACCTTTCCCTCAATACAAGGCCTCCCCAGCTCCCCCTCAGGGGCAGCAGGCCAAGGGGCAGGGACATGGGCCCCATAGGCAGAAGACCCCCCAAGCCTCCAGCTCCTGCTCCTACCCAGCAGGGAGGGGGGTTTTGACTCCCAAGGCATAGCCTCTCTGTTCCTGCTGTCCCATCTCTGCACAGGAGGTCGCTTAACCCTGTTTGCCCACCGGTGGCTACCCATTACAGGGGATGCTTGGGTTTTAAGCATCATTCACCGAGGCTATATGCTTTATTTCCAACAACTACCTCCTGTCTATTTTCCAGGAGAACCTCTGAGGCCTCTCCTGCACACCGCCCTCCTCTCCAAGAACTTCAGGGTCTGCTTCTGGACAAGGCGGTGGAGCCAGTACCTCCTCGCCTACAGGGGCACGGGTTCTACTCCAGGTATTTTCTGGTGCCAAAGAGGACAGGAGGCCTAAGGCCTATCCTAGACTTCAGAAACCTCAACAAGTTCTTGGAGAAAGAGAAGTTCAAGATGCTTACTCTTGGAACACTTCTGCCCTACCTCCAGCAGGGAGATTGGCTATGCTCCTTAGATCTAAAGGATGTGTACACTCACATCCTCATTCATCCAGACCACAGAAAGTACCTCAGGTTCGTGGTGGGAGGAAACCATTACAGTACAGGGTACTGCCTTTTGGCCTAACCTCCGCCCCACGGGTCTTTACAAAGTGCCTAGCTGTGGTGGCAGCTTACTTGAGGACTCAAGGGATGTTTGTCTTCCCCTATCTGGACGACTGGCTCATCCGGGGCCAAACCTACCAGGAGGCCAGGCAGGCCACCTTCAGGACTGTCACACTCCTTCAAGACCTGGTCTTTGTCATAAACTTCGCAAAGCCCACTTTGCTCCCCTCCCAGAACGTCGAGTTCATAGGAGCACGGCTGGACTCTCTGCAAGCTAGGGCTTCCTTGCCAGAGGACCGAGCTCAGAGGCTCATGGACTTGGCATCCCGGTTTCTCAGTCTGCAATCGGTTCCTGCCAGGCTCTGTCTGCAGCTCCTGGGACACATGGCATCGACTGTGCATGTGACTCCAAATGCCCGCCTCCACATGAGGCCTGCACAGTGGTGCCTCAGAACTCAATGGAAGCAGGCCACAGGAAACCTAGCAGACAAAGTAAGGGTATAAAAACCTCTCCTGAAGTCTCTTCAGTGGTGGCTACACCCCCCCCCCCAACTTGCTGCAGGGGGTACCTTTTCAGGTGCCTGCCCCCACGGTGGTGTTGACAACCGATGCATTTTTACAAGGCTGGGGTGCACACTGTCAAGAGAGCTGCACCCAAGGCCTCTGGTCCCCATGGGAAGCCACGCAGCAGATCAACCTACTGGAACTACGGGCTATTCGCTTAGCCCTCAAAGCTTTTTCTCACACTTTGGCCCACCAGTCTGTTCTAGTTCAGACAGACAACCAAGTGGCCATGTTCTATGTGAACAATCAGGGCGGCACTGGGTCCAGGCCTCTATGCCTGGAAGCACAGGCCCTTTGCTCTTTTGCCCTCAGGCACCAGATGTTGCTGAGGGCTGTGTATCTCCCTGGCCAGGAGAACTTTCTGGCAGATCGCTAAAGCAGGATATTGCAGCCCCACGAGTGGAAGCTGCACCCTTTAGTGGTTCAACAGATTTTCCTAAAATGGGGACTTCCATCCATGGATCTCTTTGCCAGTCCCTTGAATCACCAATTGCCCAGGTTTTGTTCCAGGCAACCGCATCCCCTGAGGGTGGCGGCGGATGCCTTCCTGATTTATTGGTCCCAGGGCCTGCTCTATGCGTTTCCTCCCACGCCTCTGGTGGCCCGAACCTTGTTCAAGATTCTCAGGGACAAGGCCTCAGTAATTCTGGTTGCTCCCAGGTGGCCGAGGCAACCCTGGTTCCCCCTGCTGCTTCAATTGGCAGTGGAGACACCCATGCCTCTGGGATTCCAACCCGACCTTCTATCTCAGGATCAGGGTTCCCTTCTGCATCCCAATCTCAAATCTCTCCATCTGATGGCATGGAGGCTGCAAGGGTAGTCTTGGCTCCCTGGGGTCTACCTCAGGAGGTGGAAGAGGTGGTCTTGGCCTCTAGAAAGCAATCCACCAGGAAAACATATGCCCTAAAGTGGAGAAGGTTCTCCTTGTGGTGTCAGCAACGCAAGGAAGATCCTTTCACCTGCACTGTGCCAGTAGTGCTCCAGTACCTATTGCACTTGTCAAATCAGGCCTTAAGTCCAATTCTGTTCAGGTCCACCTCTCTGCTCTGGCAGCTCATCACTCTCTGGTGGAGGGTCGCTCTTTGTCAGTTCACTCCTTGGTGTCCAGATTTCTCAGAGGCTTACTACTGCTCAAGCCTCCTCTCCGTCCACCAGCCCCTGAGTGGAAGTTGAATGTGGTCTTGCAGCAACTTACTCGCCCACCTTTTGAGCCCATGGCTACATGTCCTTTACGTTTCCTATCCTGGAAGAGTCTATTCCTAGTGGCCTTGACCTCGGCCAGGCGAGTGAGTGAACTTCAAGCCCTGGTCTGTGACAGGCCATACACTTGCTTCTATAGGAACAGGGTAGTCCTTAGGACTCATCCTAAGTTCCACCCTAAGGTTGTCTCCTCTTTCCATCTCAACCAAGCGGTGGTTCTTCCAACATTCTTCCCTAGGCCCCATGCAAGCCGGGCTGAGACAGTCCTGCATACCCTGGAGTGTAGAAAGGCCTTGTCCTTCTACCTTGAGCATACACAGGGACATAGAAGGGCTGCTCAGCTCTTCGTATCTTTTGACCTCAATAATTTGGGGGTACCTGTGTCCAAGCATACCTTGTCCATCTGGGTGGCTGACTGTATCACCTGGGCTTACAGGGCAGCTGACCTTCCTTTGCAGGGTCAGGTCACGGCCCACTGTGTCAGGACAATGGCTGCCTCAGTAGCTCATCTCCGCTCTGTACCGTTGGCAGACATCTGCAGGGCTGAAACTTGGTCCTCAAGCCAGACTTTTGCGGCCCATTACTGCCTGGAGAGGGAATCCCGCAGGGACAGTGCTTTCGGTCAGGCAGTGCTCCGGAATCTCTTTGAGGTTTAGGCAACTCCTACCCTCCAGCCCTCTGTTTGGGCTACCGGTGGAGTTATGTTTTCAGTGAAATCCTTTCTCTGATGCTGAGGCTAGAGGGAGCTCATTTTTCAGCTCTGGGTCCCCGGTAGCCTGAAGCTGGGCAGTCCCATAAGTGAGGACTGACTTCCTGCTTGGTCCTGGAGAAAGAGTAGTTACTCACCTGTAACAGGTGTTCTCCAGGAGCAGCAGGAATCAGTCCTCACAACCCTCCCTCCTCCCCTGGGAGTTGCAGTTGTACATAGTTAAATTTTTTCATTTTGTGTGCTGTTTTTTAGCAATGTCATTTGACTGAGCAAGATGGCACCTTTAGGCGGGAAGGGGACCGCGCATGCGTGTAGTATTCCCAAAGGCTTTCATAGAAAGCTGTGGAAATGCTCCGCACGGGGGCTGCATCGGCGCCGATGTCACCCATAAGTGAGGACTGATTCCTGCTGCTCCTGGAGAACACCTGTTACAGGTGAGTAACTACTCTTTCTGAGCTCACTTGATATTTAAAAATACCAATTCATTCTTTGGTAAAATTCAAATTTTTCAATAGTTTCTTACTGCATAACACCTTCACAATATTTATTATTTTTATCCATTTCCCCTCCTATTTTATTGCATGTTATTTATTTATTTATTTATTTAAATGGATTTGTATCCCGCCTTATCCTAAAATCAAGGCGGCTTTCACATCAAATGATTTAGATTTGGGGTAGGGTGGGGGTGTCGGCATGCAGTGGTTGAGTAGAAGTGTTTGTGAGGGGGGTGACCTGTAGAGTTTAATCAATACATGCAATATATACAGCGTTTGCTATTTACAAGGGACTATACACAGTTGTACTATACACAGTTGTGGGGAGGGGGGTTGGAGAGAAAAAAGGGGGGGGGAACTTTGAAGGGAGGGGGATGGTGGTGAATGGAGCAGGGTCTATGGACAGTTTACATGATGTCGCCGTAGCGTTCTATGATAGCACCTGTACACTGTGCAGGCATTGAGAATGGTGGAGCATCGAAGGGGCATGTAAGAATGCCAACCTGCACAATTTTTGGACAGCAGGGTCATGTGCATATAATGCATGTTATAATAGTATTTAATTTAACTTTCTTAATTACTCATGATATGGGTTTTAATATACTCAATGCTGTATTCTACTGTTAAATGCAATACAGTTCTACATGTTTAATCAATTTGTTGTTTTTGTCTTCTTCAAGAAAAGAAGTTTCTATTTTGCCTGGTGTATCATCACTTCAATTTACCATTGCCTCCGTTTATGCTTTATACTCATTCCTGTCATACACGGCGACATGCCGATCAATGTTCTTCGGTACTTGTTACAAGTTTCCCCTTGACTAATCTAACTGTATACTTTGAGTCTTTTCTTCTTTCTTTACATCGCACAAGTATGTTGTTTCAGCACGCTTTCTTCATTTCTATTTAGATGGGTTCCGTTGTTTCTATTTAGATGGGTTCTGTTGTTCGGCTCAGTAATTATGGCTCATATATATATTTTCTTACACATTGAATGGTGTACTTTACTGTTCAACACACACAATGTGCTTAATGTTGCGGTTTTCTCTGAATATGTCTTCTTCAAGAAAAGACGTTTCTATTTTGCCTGGTGTATCATCACTTCAATTTACCATTGCCTCCGTTTATGCTTTATACTCATTTCTGTCATGTGCGGCTACCTGCTGTTCTTTGGCGCGAAAACAAGGATATATATTCCAAGATGCTCACATGGGGTCTACCCAGAATACGTGCTACAGCTTGCTATGAGTCTTTTCTTCATGGCTGATTGGGTAACATACTTGGTACACAAGATAGAAAGCAGAGGGTTGGGCTAAGTGACCAATTTTCCCAATGGAGAAAGGTGAATAGTGGTGTACCCCAGGGATCTGTGCTGGGTCCGCTGCTTTTTGACATATTCATAAATGACCTGGAAAGGGGAATAATGAGTGAGGTTATCAAATTTGCAGATGACACAAAACTATTTAAAGTTGTTAAAACCCAAGAGGATTGTTGGGGGGAGAGGGGGGAGGGGGAGAGGAGGGGGGGGAAGGGGAGGGGGGAGGGGGGGAGAAGGGAAGAGTGGAGGGGGGTGTTTGGACCTATAGGCAGATTATGTACCACCACACGACCCACCCTCTGGGACTCAGGGTGGGAAACAGGATCACCCACCAATAGATCCACATTCTACCTCCCTGCAATGGTAGCAGTAGAGGGGACCATCAACCCCAGTCCTGCTGGGGAACAGACACCCTACAGGGCAGGCAATGTAGAGCTGTACACATCCATTAAGCAATAACAGATAGACAGTAGGCCTGGAAATGCTCAGCTGCCCCCACCACTATCTGACATTCTCCAGCAGCAAGCCTCCAACCGCTGCACCCTGCAGAGTGTTCCAGCAAGACACATACTTGCTGCAGACAGTCTGCTAGCTAATCCATAGTGCATGGTCCTGGAGGAGATGCGTGTACCCAGAATTGGGATGTCAGCATACACACCAAGCAGATAAGTCAGTGATTGGGCCCCAAAAGGGACCCATAAATATCACATGAGAGAAATGCTATATAGCACTATGGGGGAACCTAGCCATGCCGTGGTCACTGCTCAGTCAGGGTGAGAGTGACCACCCAGCAGGACATGCTGTGGCCACCCTGTCCGTGCAGGTGGTGGCCGGACACTACAATGTACGAGTCATTGCCCTATGCTATGTACAGATGGATCCAGGCCAGGCCATCCTATCCTGGCTATCCCCACGGTACCTTGCTCCTCATTATGCACATTGGCAGGCCAAAATTGGCAACAGTGCTAGCAGTGTGGGCTGTGGAGGGTGTTTGCAGCCACCACACACTGGATAGACAGACACACACTCCCCACACCTATGCCAGCATTGTGCAACTATAGAGGTGTTTGGCAGCCCTGGCCACCGCACCAGTCCTGGGCACAGTGCAGGCATGGCTATCGTACGCAATACTGTTGGAGTCGCTCCCCAGGGTAGTAAACACTGTCAGACACAAGACCTGTAGCACACTCCACAGACATCAGAATGGTTGCTATGATGCAGCTCAATCAGCAAATTGTGCTTAACTTTGGAATTGCTATCTGCCAGTAATCATAGCAACCGTTTGATAGATATTTACCGTATTCCCAGGTTTAGGGTGGCATTGCCAAGGTATGCAAGTGCTAGTATTGGGAGATGCATGCAGGGCCCAACATCCTGCCGCTCCAGGAGGCATTGGATAATGGAGCCTGTGGGTGCGGGTGTGTCTGCCCCTGTTGGCCGCTGCTCTAGGGCAGAGGTTCCCAACTCCAGTCCTGGTGGGCCAAACACTGTTCGGGTTTTCATGCTATCCCTCATGAATATGCATGAGATACATCTGCATACCATGGGGGCAGCGCATAGAAATGCAGCACAGGCATCTTTATTAGAGGCAGCATGGAACCTGGATGGTGTTTGGCCCTCCAGGACTGCATTTGGGAGACTCTGCTCTAGGTACTGTGCATGTTTATAGTGTCTGCTCTGTAGGGTAAAATGTAGGTGTTTTGGGCATGTTTACGTCATCTGCAATAAAGGTTCTGTCTGTATTAGCACGTTTTAGTAGTGGGTAAAATATGGGGACTGGGTTGGCAGGAACCACAGCTGGGACTTGAACCTGTGACCTTTTGCTGCTGAATACACTGGTTTTGTGCACTGCACCACCGTGTTGTCACAGAGTCAGTGCATTCCCTGGTGATACCATGACTGTTCATCAGACAGGGCCTGTCTGTTGCAGTGCATGGCACCCACCTACACAGGGCTAGGCCACGGTCTGCTGTGGGCAGCTGCCACTGCCCCCTCCACCACCAGTATCCCTCTGCCACCATGCTGACATGCCCTTGTGCTGGTGGTGCTGGTGGAGCGCAGTCTCAGGCCATCCAGTGTGCAGGTAGGCGGATGCCTATGGTGCGGGTTCTGGGGTAAGGGTGCCTGAATAGGTGTCCACGCTTCCCCCCAGCACCGCCTGCCAATGTTCCGTGCCCTTGGGGGTAGCTGCTGGGTACTATCCCCTGTGACACTGTGGGAAACACAGTCGTGCCCATGTTGGGCCTTCAGCAGTTGCTGTCTAGCTGCTCTGCTGTTTCAGCATTCGTATGGGCCACCTAGGCATCACCCTAGTCCGCACTGTGGCCAGCTGCACCACAGCATGTGCCACCTGCGTCTCTCTCTATCCCCTTTTCTGGCATCTGTCCAGTTGCCCATTCCGACATGCCCACCCTGCTGTTCCGGGACATATGCACGCCATAGGACACCTGTCCAATAACAAGTGAAAGCCCTGATCAGCGCTATTTCACTGTGGGCTCATTCACCCTGTATGGGGATGGAGCATAGACCCTTCCACGATTAATATCTTTTTTTTGGAGCTTTCTCGGGGGGGGGGGGGAGGGAGTTGGATGTTTCCCATTAATATCACTATTGGCCAGCTTGGTTATGTTTTTTTTCCAGTTTGTTGAGGTCATTTTCAATGTTTATGTGCCCTTTTGTTCTGTGCACATGTATCACACTTATCACTTTTTGTTGGTGTCCTTGCCTATGCTGTACATTGCTGACACTTAAATGCTTTCTCTCCCCTGCAAATGTGCATCTAACGGCAGGTTTTCAATCGCGTTAGGATTCAGCTCTTCAGATAAGCGCGTTAGTGTGAATTGGGCCTCTCCCCGCCCACACTCCGCCCATTGACCCCTTCTCTCCGCCCTCTCTCCACCTTCTGCGGTGTTTTACCACACCGCGGAACGTCTACGATCGTTAAGTAACGTTAACGCGCGTTATGAGACGTTAACGATCGTTAACATCTCATAACGCGCGTTAACATTACTTAACGATCGTTAACATTACATAACGCGCGTTATGTAACGTTACCGCAGTTTAGTAAACATACCCCATAATGTGCTTAATGTTGCGGTTTTCTCTGAATATGGTTAGCTATTTTATACATTTATTTGGACACCTTCTGCGTCTATTGACCATTGCACTTTGGCACAGTAATCGTGATATATAATATACAACGCTTATATGTATCTTCACCCAAAACATCTGTTATTTTTTGCTATGAATATCATCCATAATGTAATCAGTTCCTCTTTTTGAATAATTTGACTGCATATTTTTAGCTTTATGATTTTATCATATTATAGACCCTCTTTTTATATAAACATGTTCTGGTTTATCTCCAGGAACAAACAGGAATGTAGTCTTCACATATGGGTATCATCGGTACCGACGGAGCCTGCGCGGGAACGCTCCCCAGCGTCCAATTAGGAAGCTTTTGGGAGCATCCCACAGCGCCTGCATGCTGCCTTCCCGCCTTTCCCAACTGCCTCTCTCCAGTTCTTCGTTTTCCGCGGAGCCAGCAGGTCATTGTTCCTGTCACCGCAGAAAATTTGTCCTTATTCTTTTTCTTTTTTGTGGTCGCGTCTGCCTTCCTCGATGCTATACCGGTACCGCTGGTTCTCCTTTCTTTTCTTTAAAAAAAAAAAAAAGGATTTTTTTCCAAACTTTTCTTTTCCAGGTGCATGCGCCATTTTGGGCCTTAGGCCCAAAATTTCCACCACTATGGAAAAACCCGCTTCGGGTTTCCAAAATTGCACCAAGTGTGGCAGTACCATCTCCGTCACTGACACCCATGAGTGGTTTCTTAAATGTTTAGGTCCTGACCACTCCATCACTGAGTATATGGCTTGTGCCATGATGTCCAAAAGGGGTCGACAAAACCGAGCTGCCAAGCTCAGCACCCTGTTTCCCTCCGATGCAGCCTCTGTGGCATCAATGTCATCCAGGGCTTCGTCTTCCTCCCATGGATCTCAGGTAACTAAACATAAGTCTAGCCGGTCCTCAAAGGGTAAATCTCCTTCCAAGCATCGAGATGCCTCTGGCGTTGCCCTTGAGGGTTCTGTAGGCGGGAAGGGAACCGCGCATGCGTGCCAGCATTCCCAAAGACTTTCATGGAAAGCTGGGGAAATGCTCCGCTAGGGCTTCATCGTCATCGATGACACCCATAAGTGAGGACTGACTTCCTGCTTGGTCCTGGAGAATCCTCAGATTCCTCTGAGGACTCAAAGTACCTTCGGTCCGGATGCTCTTGTAGAGCTTGATACCCGTACCGACCAAAGTCGGTACCAGGGGGAATCGGTACCGGTGTATCAGTACCGGAAGGCATCGGATGACTGGGTGCCGTCAATCTGAACACCGATGTCGAACCTGGTGTAAGGCCTATCACAGACCAATGGGTGTCATCGACGCCGATGAAACCCTAGCGGAGCATTTCCTCAGCTTTCCATGAAAGCCTTTGGGAATGCTGGCACGCATGCGCGGTTCCCTTCCCGCCTAAAGGTGCTATCTTACCTCAGTCAAATGACATAGCTAAGAACAGCACACAAAAATGTAAAAATTAAACTATGTACAACTGCAACTCCAAGGGGAGGAGGGAGGGTAGTGAGGACTGATTCCTGCTGCTCCTGGAGAACACCTGTTACAGGTGAGTAACTACTCTTTCTCCAGGACCAAGCAGAGGAGGGAGGGTAGTGAGGACTGATTCCTGCTGCTCCTGGAGAACACCTGCAAATGTCTGGCTTGAAGACCAAGTAGCAGCCCTGCAGATGTCTTGCAATGGGACAGAGCGGAGGTGAGCCACTGATGCAGCCATTGCCCTCACACGGTGGGCCGTGACCCTACCCTGCAAAGGAAGGTCAGCCGCCTTGTAAGCCCAGGTGACACCCATAAGTGACTACAGACGACTGGCTCATCAGAGGCCAGACTTCCCTAGAAGTTCAGCAGGCCACCAGCAGAACCATAGCACTGCTCCAAAAGCTGGGGAAATGCTCCACTAGGGCTTCATCGGCGTCGATGACACCCATAAGTGAGGACTGATTCCTGCTGCTCCTGGAGAACACCTGTTACAGGTGAGTAACTACTCTTTCTGACAGTTCTGTCGATACCGGAGCACTTCTTCCAGAGGAGCCCTCCTCCCCTAAACGCAGGATGTCTCCTCCAGAGGTTCTCAGGGAGGTGGCTCGAGGTCTGTCCATTACTGTGGCTCCTGAAACAGAGCCCAGGCCAAAGGAGTTGGAAATTTTACAATATCCCAAAGCTCCTAAGGAGGCAGCTACTTTGCCTATCCATAAGATCTTACATGATCTCATGCTGAGAATGTGAGAGACACCTCTTAACACCTCTCCTCACTCCCGTAGACTGGATACCATGTACCGAGTGCCTCCGTGTCCTGGTTTCCAGAAAACTCAGCTTCCCCGCCACTCTGTCATAGTGGAATCAGCTATGAGAAGGATCAGATGTGCAAAGAGACATGCCTCTAATCCTCCAGGACGTGAGTGTCGAACCTTGGATGCCTTTGGACGTCGTACCTTCTAGGCTTCCATGCTTTCTGCTAGGATCAGTTCCTATATTTTATATATGGGAATGTTCCTTAAGGAAGCCACAGCTGATTTAGAGGTTTTGAGCCCTCTTCTTCCTGAAGATAAGAGGCAAGACTTTCTCACACTGGTTAAACATGCCCAGGATGTTTCTAAGTTTGTCAACCGTGCAGCCTTTGACTGTTTTGAGTGCATAAGCAGAACTTCTGCCATTGCCATAGGTGCACCTAGAATTGCCTGGCTCCAGGCATCCGAATTGGAGCTCTGGGTACAGGACAAACTGGGCAATATTCCTTGTACAGGTGAGAATCTGTTTGGAAAAGATTGGCAAGAAAAAGCCAATGAGTTGGATGCTGACAACTCCACCTTGGATAAACTGTCCAAGGCCACTGCTGATCCTGCAAGAAAGAAATCTTTCAAGAAACCATTCTTCTCTAAGAAGAAGAGGTTTTACCCCTCTTATTCCCAGCAGGGACATTCTACAGGTCAGCCTGCCTGGAGGGGTCAGCAACCTCCTAAACAAAGGAAAGCAAAGACTGCTAAGCCTCAACTGTCTCAGCTGTCTCAGCCTCCACAAGGCCTTTGACTTTCATCTAGAGAACTTAGCCTTCCTGACCCTCAATGGACCAGAGCCTTTCACCATTCCAGGAAGGTTGTCTCATTTTCCCCCAGATGGGGGCAAATAATAGCAGAACAGTGGACTCTCTCCGTTATAAAAGAGGGGTACAAGCTTCACTTCCTGTGCATGCCCCCTCCCACAATGGTAAGACAGTTCAATTCTCAGACCTCTCTTATCAAACTGTTAGATCAAGAGGTCACTATGCTCCTTCCCAAGGGGCAATAGAAGAAGTACCCATCCATCAACAGGGTACAGGGTTCTATTCCCCCTATTTCCTTATCCCAAAGAAAACAGGGGGACACAGGCCTATCTTAGACCTCAGAGAATTGAATTCTTGTTCAAAGAGAAATTCAAGATGGTTTCTCTGGGAACTCTGCTGCCATACCTTCAGAGTCAGGATTGGCTTTGTTCTCTAGATCTCAAGGATGCGTACACTCATGTTCTCGTCCATCCAACTCAGAGAAAGTTCCTTCGGTTCCTTTTTCAAGGAAAGCACTACCAGTACAGGGTGCTTCCTTTTGGCCTGGCCTCAGCACCAAGGGTGTTTATGAAGTGCATGGCTGTGGTAGCTGCATTTCTTCGCACTCTAGGAATATTCGTCTTCCCCTACTTAGACGATTGGCTCATTCGAGCCCCATCAGAGTCAGAGGCCAGGACTGTGCTATCTTGCACAATGCGTATCCTTCAGTATTTGGGTTTGGTCATAAACCTCCCAAAATCCAGTCTAACTCCCACTCAGTCTCTAGAGTTCATAGGAGCTTTGCTGGACACCAGAAAAGCAAGGTCCTATCTTCCTCAGACCCGTTGCCTTCGCATGGAGCAGTTAGCTTCTCAAGCAGTGCTAAAGCCTCATCTCACTGCTCGAGAAATGTTACAACTACTAGGTCACATGGCATGTGGTTCCTGATGCTCGCCTCCATATGAGAGCAGCCCAGTGGACTTTATCCTCTCAATGGACCCAGGCATCAGGGTGCCTGTCAGACAGAATAGCAAATACAAATCGCCTTATTCTGTCCCTCCAATGGTGGCAGTCCACTCAAAACCTGTTGCTGGGGTCCCCTTTTCAACAACCTTTACCTCAGGCAACTCTCACAACAGATGCTTCTCCAATGGGTTGGGGAATTCATCTGGAGGACCTCTCCACCCAGGGACTCATCTACATATCAGTCTTTTAGAACTCAGAGCAATCTTCCTTGCTCTTTGAGTGTTCCACACCCTACTCAGCTACAAGACAGTCCTCATTCATACTGACAATCAAGTAGCCATGTTCTACATGAACAACCAGGGGGGAACAGGCTCTCTGTCGCTTTGCAACGAAGCTTTGCCACTATGGGCCCTCTCCAGAGAGCATCAGATTCATCTCCTGGCAGTGTATCTTCCAGGCATACAAAACTCTTGGGCAGACAGGCTCAGTCGAGTTCTGCTTCCACACGAATGGTCTCTGCATGCAGACCAGGTGGCCAAGATTTTTCAAATTTGGGTAACCCCGGACATAGACCTCTTTGCAAGTCCGTTGAATGGCAAACTTCCCCGATTCTGTTCCAGAATTCCGGCTCAGGTCTCTCAGGCCAGGGATGCTTTCCTCCTTCACTGGGGTCAAGACTTCCTTTATGCCTTTCCACCCATTCCCCTAATTCCCAAAACTCTATTCAAGCTTCAGAGAGACAGAGGCCGCATGGTTCTCATAGCTCCACATTGGCCACGGCAGGTGTGGTACCCTCTGCTTCTACATCTCTCTCAAGCTCCCTCTCTGGAGTTAGGGTCTGCTCCAGATCTCCTATCTCAGGAGGACGGAATGTTATGGCATCCCAATCCCCAGTCTCTGCATCTCAGGGCTTGGTTGCTGAAGGCCTAGATCTCCATGATCTTAACCTCCCTCAGCAAGTAAAGGATATTGTCACACTTCACCACCCTCCGGTATATATAGGCGGTTGCCTAGGAGGGGTTGGCAGGCGAGACAGGAGAAGAATACATATTTTTAACCTTATAAGTGCTGCAGCCTGGTATCCGTTGTAGTTGTGGACCAAGTAAGTACAGCGAAGGCTTGAATGGGGTAACAATAACTTTTATTGTTGCACAGGAGTTTTTACTGAACTACTTCCCCAAACACAGACATAAGATGTGGCTACTAGATTGTGTCAAATAAAAGTCCAAGGTTCTCCTGATACTTCTCAGGTACTAGATTAAAGCAAAACATACAGCTTTTCAAACTTCTTCCAGCTTCAAATACCACTGCAGCTTTTCCTACATAAGCCTTGCTTTCAGGTACAAGCTTCAATAAAGGAAAACTTCCCTGCGTTGCATTTTTACTCTTCCAGCCTTCAATTACAACAGCTGTTTCCCCACATAGGCATTGCTTTCAGGTACATGCTCTAAACAAAGGAAAACTTCACAGCATTGTACTCCTCTTCACAGCTGCTTAATTAGGCTTGAGTTTCCCACAGGCAGAACGCTGCCTTTCTCCGTGGAAAGCTCAGGTTAGAACAGTTAGGCTTTCTCAGCACTTCTACAGGATACACTTATACAGCTTTCACTCCCTTTGACAAAACCCACAGTCCATATCTGAACCACTGCTATCACTTAGAGGTGCTTCAGTCTGCATTTCCTCAAGCTCAGGATCTGATACGTCCTTATGACCAGGTTTAATGGAGTCTACAGATTGCCACTGCTTAATCAGTGCTCTGAGCTGCTTCCGTTTGTTATCCTTAAAACTCCTAGGCACTTGCAAGGATTCCAAATCACCAGCACCTTTTAAAACATCATAAAAAGGGCTCACCTTCCTTCTGGTCTGCCTAGTATATGCTTTCTGGTTGAGAGGCAAATATTTCTCTTGATACTGCTTTACCAGCTCCCTTAAAACAGCGTACTCTTCAGGGTCTGACTCTAGCCTTTGGCTGTGATGCCTGCAATTAGTAATTTGCTTAGTGGCACCTGGGCTATACTCTGAGCTAGAACTCCTGCCACGTTCTCTGTAGTGGGAAAACTTTTGCAGAGTTTTGAATGGGACTTTCTCTCTGCCCAACCTCTCCTCTGTAATTATGGCTTCAAGAGAAGGTTCCAGAGAACTACTCCTGTCTCTTCTAGGCAAGGTATCTAACCTTTTCCCCTGAGGTTTGAAATAGTTTCTGACCTGTTTCTGTTTGCTGTGCGGCTCAAGGTAGTTCCTTCCTGGAAGCTTTTTCAGATGCCTCTCCTGAGACCTGGCTGTCTCTCTGCAGTCTGGCCAGCAACTCCCCAAGCACCTAGTGCTAACCGGGTATCGGTTGCTCTTGGCTTTGCTTCTCCTGGTCCCCAGATCTCTCCCTGGATCTGACTCTCCTGGACCTTCCTGGAACTGCTCTCCCTCCAAGGCTGAATCCAAGTCCAATGCTGAGTCTCTTCCGGATTCTCCTCCTCCCTTGGATGCCACTCCTCTCTGGGATTCTACTCCTCCCTTGGATGCCAGCTCTCCCTTGGCTGCTTGCTCTCTCTTGGCTGCCTTTTCTCCCTTGAAGGCTCCTTTCCCTAGACTAACAGTTGCTTCCTGGTTATGTGAACAGGGCTGCCCTATCAGGTGTGACTCCGCCCCTTTTCCTCCCACGTCAGCTCCCTGGGTTAGTCTGGAGCTCGGGTGTGGCTCTCTTTCTGCTTTCTTGTGCAGAGAAGCTTTCAGGGCTGGATCCTTAACCCTTTCCTGACCTGTTTTACTGACAGCTTCTGAGGACAAAAAGTGTTTTAAACCCCTATTTTTAGGTTCTGCAGCCTCTGCCTTGTCACATAACCCCCCATTTAAGATATTCCGGGCTGACTGGACCTGTCCAGAACAGCACGGAATTCTAGAAAGGGCATCTGCATTTGCGTGCAGTTTACCTGGCCTGTGCTCTATTCCAAATTCGTACGCTTGCAGGGCCATGTACCACCTAGTAAGGCGCGGGTTATGATCCTTCATGCTTGATAACCACTTTAAGGGCGCATGATCGGTTACTAGGGTAAATCGGCGGCCAGTTAAATAAAACCTGAGGGCATCTATTGCCCAACGGATTGCTAAGCATTCCCTCTCTACGGTCGAATATTTTTGCTCGGCCGGTGCAAGCTTCCGGCTTCAAAACATCAGAGGGTGCTCTATCCCCTCCTGTTTCTGGGACAGGACCGCACCTAGTCCCGTATCCGACGCGTCTGTCTGGAGTATAAAGGTTTTACTAAAGTCAACCCCTCTTAGGATGGGTGCCGCACACAACCGTTCCTTTACTCGTGCAAAGGCACTCTCCGCACTCGGGGTCCATTTAACCTGATTGGGTGCATTTTTTTTTAACATGTCCGTAAGGGGCGCACTTTCGGACGCGAAATGTGGTAGGAATCTTCTATAATATCCTATTAAATCTAAAAAGCTCCGGACCTGCTTTTTGGTCATAGGCTGTGGAAAGTCCCTCACACACTGTACTTTGTCCATGAGTGGTTTCACTACCCCCCTTCCAACTAAATGCCCCAAATACTTCACCTCCTTCCCTCCAAAAAGACATTTGGCAGGGTTTAGGGTGATTCCCGCTCGCCTCATGTCTTCCAGCACCGCCCGTATGTGTGCTAAATGGAGGTCCCAGTTATCACTATGGATAATTACATCATCCATATAGGCCATGGTGTAGGAGCGATGCGAGCGCAAGACGATATCTATCAGTCTCTGGCAGGTCGCCGCTGCCCCGTGTAGCCCAAAGGGCATCCGACGGAATTGATATAGACCAAGGGGCGTGCTGAAAGCTGTTTTTGGCCGAGATTCCCTGGTGAGGGGAATCTGCCAGTACCCCTTGGTCATATCTAAGGTGGTAAGATAGGTAGCCTGCCCTAATTGGTCCAGTAATTCCTCTATCCGGGGTAATGGATATGTATCGAATCTAGAGATGGAATTAACCTTCCTAAAATCAATACAAAATCATATCGTCCCATCCGGCTTAGGCACCATGACCACCGGGCTATTCCATGGGCTGACCGACTCCTCAATCACACCCATGTGGAGCATTTCCTGCACCTGCCTAATCACTTCTCTACGCTTAGCTTCAGGTAGCCTATATGGCCTTTGTCGGACAACTTCACCTGGTGGGGTCACGATTTCGTGCGCGACCAGCTGGGTCTCTCCTGGCATAGGGGTCAAAACGTCCGAAAAACGCTCCAGCAATTTCATTAGGACCTGTTGCTGGTGCCAGGAGAGTTCCTCCCCTAACCGGGGTAGTGGCTCGGTCTTACACTCAGCCAGCTTGGGACCAAGGTCTATCTCCACCTTCTCTTCCTCACTCATGGCCGTCAGGCCTATCACCACGGCCTGTCCGGTGGACCCAAACCCACTTGACCCCCTTATGGTGGTGCTCAGTTCAGTAACCTCCTCTATGAGTGGGAAGCCAACTCTCTCCATGATGAGCTGCGCTATCCTATCACCTAGGGCTACTTTATAATCTTTCTTGGAACAGTTTACCAGTAAGACTTTAACAGCTCCCCTAAAGTCCGGGTCTATTACCCCTGCGCCTACATCAATGCACTCCTTGACCGCTAGACCTGATCGCGGAGCGATCCGGCCATAGCAACCGGGTGGTATTTCCAGCTGGATACCGGTTTCCACTAAGGCTCGCCCTTGACGTGGTATAATAGTGTCCTCTGCACTATACAGGTCAAAGCCTGCAGCTTGCTCTGAGGCTCTCTTAGGGATCCTAGCATTTGGTGTAAGCCTACAGCATTTTAGGAGGAACTTTCCCTTACTTGGAGGGTCCTGGATAGGGGCTTTCTCCCTACCGGGCTTCTCTCGGGGTTTCTCAAATAACGGGGCTAGTACCATCCCTAGCCTGGATTTACCCCTCGGAGAGGATGTTGTGTGTCCTACTTTTTCCTCCCTCCATACTGGTTCCTTTCCTATCCTTGTAGGGTTAGGGATGGCTTTGAGGCTTCGGCCCGAGTAGCGGCTGCCGGCATCGTGGCTCGACGCCAGGCGTGGCTGCATTCATCAGACCTCGAGCCATGGGTTCAGGACAAGTTGGTCGATGTCCCCTGCCGAGGTGAGAACCGTTTTGGCAAACCCGTGACCGAGAAGGCCACTCAGCTCGAGACAGAGCACCTTACCAGGACAAGGCTGTCGAGGAAGACCTCTGCCCCTTCACATAAGAAGAAGGGCTCGGGTAAAAAGTCCTTTTACCCGAGGAAGGGCACTGCCTACAAACAGTACACTCAGTATCAGGCTGCCCAAGCTGCCCCCCAGGGTCAGCAAGCCAAGGGCCAGGGTAATGGGCCACGTAGGCAGAGGACCCCCAAGCCTCAGGCCCCTGCTCCAACTCAGCAGGGTGGGGGCTTTTGACTCTTTGAGCATAGCCTCTCCTCCACTGCTCTCCCCACCCTGCACAGGAGGTCACCTCGCCCTCTTTGCCCACCAGTGGCCCCTTATCACCGGGGACAGTTGGGTGCTGGACATAGTCCACAATGGCTATGCCCTCCATTTTCACCAACTGCCTCCACCATTTTTTCCAGGGGAGCCTCCAAGGCCTCCCCTGCACACAGACCTTCTTCTAAAAGAGCTTCATGGTCTGTTGGTGGACAGGGCGGTGGAGCCTGTGCCTCCCCACTTGCAAGGTCACAGATTCTACTCCAGGTATTTCTTGATACCCAAACGAACCGGTGGCCTTCGACCCATTCTGGACCTCAGAAACCTCAACAAGTTCCTAGAGAAAGAAAAGTTCAAGATGCTTACTCTTGGAACACTTCTGCCCTACCTCCAGCAGGGAGATTGGCTATGCTTCTTAGATCTAAAGGATGCATACACTCATATACTCATTCATCCAGACCACAGAAAGTACCTCAGGTTCATTGTGGGAGGAAACCATTATCAGTACAGAGTACTACCTTTTGGCCTATCCTCCGCTCCCAGGGTCTTTACCAAGTGCCTGGCAGTGGTTGCGGCCTACCTAAGAAATCAAGGCATCTTTGTCTTTCCCTATCTGGACGACTGGCTCATCAGGGTCAGACGTCCCTGGAGGCCAGACAAGCCACCCTCAACACCATTGCTCTGCTTCAAAAGGTGGGCTTTGTCATAAACTTCGCAAAGTCCACTTTGCTCCCATCCCAGAACTTGGAGTTCATAGGGGCAAGGTTGGATTCTCAACTGGCAAAGGCATTCTTGCCAGAAGACAGGGCTCAAAGGCTGATGGACGTGGCAAAACAGTTTCTGAACAAGACCCAGAAGCCAGACTCTGCCTCAGGCTTCTGGGTCACATGGCTTCGACAGTACATGTGACTCCCAATGCCAGGCTCCATATGAGGCCTGCACAGTGGTGCCTTCAGACTCAGTGGTCTCAAGCCATAGGCCACTTACGAGACAAGATAAGGGTGTCCAAACCCCTTTTGGCCTCCCTCAGCTGGTGGCTACATCCACCCAATCTACTCCAAGGCATGCCCTTCCACATGCCAGAATACTCAGTGGTCCTCACCACCGACGCCTCTCTGAAGGGCTGGGGTGCTCATTGTTTGGACAAGTGCACCCAAGGTCTCTGGTCTCCCTGGGAGGCAGCCCAACAGATCAATCTGCTGGAACTTCAAGCTATTCGCTTGGCTCTCAGAGTTTTTTCTCCAGCCCTGGCTCACCGCTCAGTCTTGATTCAAACAGACAACCAGGTGGCCATGTTTTATGTGAACAAGCAGGGCGGCACTGGGTCCCAGATCCTTTGTCGAGAGACTCAGGACCTTTGTTCCTTTGCCCTGAAGCACCACATGCTAAACAAGCAGCTACCCAAGTTCTGCTCCAGGCAACCACGTCCTTTGAGGATCGCACCAGATGCTTTTCTGATGTCCTGGTCTCAGGGCCTCCTGTATGCGTTTCCTCCCACGCCCTTGGTGGCCCGAACTCTGTTCAAGATTCTTTGGGACAAGGCCTCGGTCCTGCTGGTAGCTCCCAGATGGCCGAGACAGCCTTGGTTTCCTCTTCTGCTTCAACTGGCGGTGGATCCCTTACTGCCTCTGGGGTTGCAACCCGACCTTCTGTCTCAGGAGCAGGGTTCCTTACTACACCCCAGTCTCAAGACTCTCAATTTGATGGCCTGGAGGCTGCAAGGGTAATCTTGGCTCCCTGGGGCCTGCCTCAGGCAGTTGAGGAGGTTGTCCTAGCCTCTAGAAAACAGTCCACTAGGAAAGCCTATGCTCTCAAATGGAAGAGGCTTTCTGTGTGGTGTCAGCTACGTACAGAGGATCCTTTCTCCTGTACTGTGCCAGTAGTGCTTCAGTACTTACTGCACTTATCAAATCAGGGACTTAAGTCCAATTCTGTTCGGGTCCACCTCTCAGCTTTAGCAGCTCACCACTCACTGGTGGAGGGACATTCTTTGTCAGGTCACCCCTTGGTGTCCCGCTTTCTCAGGGGCTTGCTTTTGCTCAAGCCCCCCATCCGTCGTCCTGCTCCTGAGTGGGAGCTGAATGTGGTCTTGCAACAACTGACTCGCCCACCCTTTGAGCCGATGGCTACTTGTCCACTGCGCTTCCTCTCCTGGAAGACACTCTTCCTGATAGCCCTTACCTCGGCTAGGCGAGTGAGTGAGCTTCAGGCCCTGGTCTTTGATAGGCCTTACACCAGGATTTATAGGAACAGGGTAGTCCTCAGGACTCATCCCAAGTTCCTCCCTAAGGTTGTCTCCTCTTTCCACCTCAATCAGGAGGTGGTTCTTCCAACATTCTTCCCTAGGCCTCATGCAAGCCAGGCTGAAGCAGTCCTGCATACCCTGGACTGTAGGAGGGCCTTATCCTTCTACCTTGACCGTACGCAGGGGCATAGAAGGGCTACTCAGCTCTTCATATCCTTTGACCCCAATAAGTTGGGGTTAGCTGTGTCCAAGCGTACCTTGTCTATCTGGGTGACTGACTGTATCACCTGGGCTTACAAGGCGGCTGACCTTCCTTTGCAGGGTAGGGTCACGTCCCATCGTGTCAGGGCAATGGCTGCCTAAGTGGCTCATCTCCGCTCTGTGCCCTTGGTAGACATCTGCAGGGCTGCAACTTGGTCTTCAAGCCAGACCTTTGCAGCCCACTACTGTCTGGAAAAGGAGTCCCATAGGGACAGTGCTTTTGGCCAAGCAGTACTCCGGAATCTCTTTGAGGTTTAGGCAACTCCTGCCCTCCTGCCCTCTGTTGGGCTACCGGTGGAGGTTGTGTCGTTGAAAAGCCTTTCTTTGCTGCTGGGACTAGAGGGAGTTCTCTTGTTCAGCCTGGGTTACTCGGTAGCCCAGAGCTAGGGAGTCACCCATATGTGAGGACTGACTTCCTGCTTGGTCCTGGAGAAAGAGTACTCACCTGTAACAGGTGTTCGCCAGGAGCAGCAGGAATCAGTCCTCACAACCCTCCCTCCTCCCCTTGGAGTTGCAGTTGTACATAGTTTGTATTTTTACATTTTTGTGTGCTCTTCTTAGCTATGTCATTTGACTGAGGTAAGATGGCACCTTTAGGCGGGAAGGGAACCGCGCATGCGTGTCAGCATTCCCAAAGGCTTTCATGGAAAGCTGGAGAAATGCTCCGCTGGGGCTTCATCGGCGCCGATGACACCCATATGTGAGGACTGATTCCTGCTGCTCCTGGAGAACACCTGTTACAGGTGAGTAACAACTCTTTGTCTATTTTGTACAAGCGTAGCACATTAGCATGGTTTTATTCAGTATATACATTTTTGGTATGTACAACTCTTCTTTGTTTTTTTAATTATTTATTAGTGTGTCTTTGGTTTTAACATGTTTTACTATGATTTTCAACATGCTTGGTTTTTTATGATATGCAATATGATTTTATTCATTATTCATTATTATTTTCTTGTTTTGTTTTTACACATTTTTATACATGTGTACCACAATAGTCCTTTTGATTATTTTAGTCTTCCTAATGCTTTTTATTACATTGTTTTTTCAACTTATGCTTTTGAGTCATATTTGCCATTTATTGACATGGTTCTTGGATCACACTATCTCACACGTTCATACTTAGTTACAGTCCATATGGTGAAAGTTAAGTTCTATAGACTATACCCTAGATAAGCCCTTCCCTGAGGCACTTAACTCAATATTTTAGTTTATTGCCACAATTTTAAATTTACTATATTAAGGTCAATGTAATTCTCATTAGTTTTGTTTCTCCTGCCTCTGCATCCTAATTCCCATGAACCTCTTTTTTGAAAATATCTTTACCCCCCTTTTTAAAAAATATTTTTATTTAGATTGTGCTCCTCTCCTCTCTGACTCTGTGTCCTTTCTCTTTTTTGCTAGAAGCATTTGCATTCATATGTATATTACTTTATTTTCTCTTTTTAGCCCTGAGACATTAATTGAAAAAGGTCTTTGTCAAGACCCCCATTCTAATTTTCATATGGTGCACTACGTAAGTACCCTCTCTGTAGCACTCCTCGCCAGATAGTATTGGTTGTCTGCTATTTTTAATTATTTATTTGGCTGCTTTTGGTCTTTATATGTTTGTATAATACCATTTATGATTTTATTCTTACATTTATGTTCTAATCAGTTTTAGTCTCTTATTACTTTTATAAATTTTAATGATATACATTATACTATTTATGGTTTGCAGCTTGTCGTGCTGTGAGGGCTTGTGTGCATCAGTGATGTTGAGAGCTAAACTATGGGGTATGTTTACTAAACTGCGTTAGTGCGATTCGCGTTAGGAGCCGTGGTAGAGACAGAAACCCCAAATAAGGACATGGGTGGTACATCGTTTCCGAGAACGCGCCGAGAACGCGCGTTACAAGGCGCCATAAATGAACGAGCGCTACAGGGCACGTTACGGCGCGTTAATCTTAAGAAGGCGCGCAGGCATACAAGCACAGCAACAGAGCTGTAGCACAATGGTTATAACACTGACTGATGGTACAGGGGTCATGGGTTCAATTCCCCATTGGGCCTAATGTATAAGGCTGGCTGAGGCAGCACCCTTTACATTTAAGTAGCAATTGTTGAGGCATGTGACGTGCATTTTAATTAGTGCTGCCAGCAAACACACCCTCACGGTGGCATAACCTAAGGTGCCGCATAAGGCACTCCATAGGGCACATTATAAAGTGTACTGTCCGCTAAGGCACCCTATAATGTCCCCTATAGGACACCTTATACGGATGTGAACAAAGCCCTGGCTGGCTGCAGGACTGCACATCACCACACAAACTGTCTGCTGTGGTTACCAGGATAGGGATAACCCATCCATACCTATGATGCACTGCACATGCAAATCAGCAGTCGAGAGATGGGCACAAGATCGGGTATGCACCCCCACAGCACCTCGGCCTTGTAGGGGGAACAGACCGTGTGTGGCACTGCCACAGAGTAGCCACAGACAGTCACATTGTGCGGTACAGAGCCCACCCTGAGGTTGAGGTGGGGCGCCCAGCACCAGGTCCAAAGCACCTTTCATGGCTGAAATACGCCATGCTGCAGGTCCCCATCAGTGTGTGATAGGTAGTTCAGTTAGACACACCTAGGATACATCTGTGTCCTGCTGTATGTCTCGGTCATGTCTAGTCCCTATGGGCGATGCTGCACCCAGAATAGTGCATATCCTGTGTTGGTGCCATCGTTACCTGCTGTAGGTGAAGGGGGGGGTGGTGTATGGACCCATAGGCAGATTATGTACCATCACACAACCCCCCCTCTGGGGCTCAGGGTGGGAAACAGGATCACCCACCAATAGATCCACAGTCTACCTCCCTGCAATGGCAGCAGTAGAGGGGAACAGAAAACCCAGTCCTGCTGGGGAACAGACAAAGCGGTACATATCCATAACGCAATAGCAGACAGACAGCAGGCCTGGAAATGCTCAGCTGCCTCCCACCATTATCTGACAGTCTCCAGCAGCAAGCCTCCAGCCGCTGCACCCTGCAAGGTGTTCCAGCAAGACACATACTAGCTGCAGACAGTCCGCTAGCTAGTCCATTGTGCATGGTCCTGGAGGAGATGCATGTACCCAGAACAGGGATGTCAGCATACACACCAAGCAGATAAATCAGTGATTGGGCCTCAAAAGGAAACCCATAAATATCACATGAGAGAAATGCTATATAGCACTATGGGGGAACCTAGCCATGCCATGGTCACTGCTCAGTCAGGGTGAGAGTGACCTCCCAGCAGGACATGCTATGGCCACCCTGTCCGTGCAGGTGGTGGCCTGGCACTACAATGTCCGAGCCATTGCCCTATGCCGTGTGCAGATACATCCAGGCCAGGCCACCCTATCCAGGCTATTCCCACGGTACCTTGCTCCTCATTATGCACATTGGCAGGCCAATACTGGCAGCAGTGCTAGCAGTGTGGGCTGTGGAGGGTGTTGGCAGCCACCACACACTGGATAGACAGACACACACTCTCCACATCTATGCCAGCATTGTGCAACTATAGAGGTGTTGGGCAGCCCAGGCCACCACACCAGTCCTGGGCACAGTGCAGGCATGGCTATGGTACGCAGTACTGTAGGAGTCACTCCCCAGGGTGGTAAACACTGTCAGACACAAGACCTGTAGCACACTCTACAGACATCAGAAAGGTTGCTATGATGCAGCTCACTCAGAACAGTGTACTTAACCTAGGAATTGCTATCTGCCAGTACTCATAGCAACCTTTTGATAGATGTGTACCCTATTCCACGGTTTAGGGTGGCATTACTAAGGTATGCAAGTGCTAGTATTGGGAGATGCACGCAGAGCCCAAAGTCCTGCCTCTCCAGGAGGCTTTGGATAATGGGGCCTGTGGGTGCGGGTGTGTCTGCCCCTGTTGGCTGCTGCTTTACGGCAGAGGTTCCCAACTCCAGTCCTGCGGTGCCAAACACTGTTCGGGTTTTCATGCTGTCCCTCATGAATATGCATGAGATACATCTGCATACCATGGGGGCGGCGCATAGAAATGCAGCACAGGCATCTTTATTAGAGGCAGCATGGAACCGGAATGGTGTTTGGCCCTCCACGACTGCATTTGGGAGGCTCTGCTCTAGGTAATGTGCATGTTTATGGTGTCTGTGCTCTGTAGGGTAAACTTTAGGTGTCTTGGGCATTTTTACATCATCTGCAATAAAGGTGCTGTCTGTATTAGCACGTTGTAGTAGTGGGTAAAATATGGGGACTGGGTTGGCAGGAACCACAGCTGGGACTTGAACTTGTGACCCTCTGCTTCTGAATACACTGGTTTTGTGCACTGCACCACCTTGTTGTCAGAGAGTCAGTACATTCCTTGGTGATACCATGACTGTTCATCAGACAGGGCCCGTCTGTTGCAGTACACGGCACCCACCTACACAGGGCTAGGCCACGGCCTGCTCTGGGCAGCTGCCACTGCCCCCTCCACCACCAGTATCCCTCAGCCACCATGCTGACATGCCCTTCTGCTGGTGGTGCTGGTGGTGCGCAGTCTCAGGCCATCCTGTGTGCAGGTAGGCGGCTGCCTATGGTGTGGGTTCTGGGGTAGGGGTGCCTTCATAGGTGTCCACGCGTCCCCCCAGCACCGCCTGCCAATGTTCCGTGCCCTTGGGGGTAGCTGCTGGGTGCTATCCCCTCTGACACTGTGGGAAACACAGTCGTGCCCATTTTGGGCCTTCAGCAGTTGCTGTCTGGCTGTTCTGCTGCTTCAGCATTCGTATGGGCCACCTAGGCATCGCCCTAGTCCGCACTGTGGCCCACCTGCACCACAACATGTGCCGCCTGCGGCGCTCTGTATCCCCTTCTCTGGCATCTGTCCAGTTGCCGTTCCGACATGCCCGCCCTGATGTTGCGGGACATGTGCACGCCATACGAACCCTGTCCGAGGGTGGGGAAAAACCCCAAAACCCTTATGTAGGAACAACCAAGGTCCCTGAAACAAGAAAAAAAAGAAGCGGCTACCCCGGGCGTGCCTGCCCGATGGAAGTAGGGCAGCGTCAGCAACACCAGTGCGGGTTCAGTCCCGGAAGTCCCACGGCCCGGTAAACAGGGCCAAGCTCACCCCCTCACTCTGCAGGTAGGCTCCGGCGGCAGGGAATCAGGTGGATGGTTTTAAAGCCTCTAGGTCCCCAAAGAGGCAGCTGCCCCGGGCGTGCCTGCCCGATGGAAGTAGGGCAGCGTCAGCAACACCAGTGCGGGTTCAGTCCCGGAAGTCCCACGGCCCGGTAAACAGGGCCAAGCTCACCCCCTCACTCTGCAGGTAGGCTCCGGCGGCAGGGAATCAGGTGGATGGTTTTAAAGCCTCTAGGTCCCCAAAGAGGCAGCTGCCCCGGGCGTGCCTGCCCGATGGAAGTAGGGCAGCGTCAGCAACACCAGTGCGGGTTCAGTCCCGGAAGTCCCACGGCCCGGTAAACAGGGCCAAGCTCACCCCCTCACTCTGCAGGTAGGCTCCGGCGGCAGGGAATCAGGTGGATGGTTTTAAAGCCTCTAGGTCCCCAAAGAGGCACCTGCCCCGGGCGTGCCTGCCCGATGGAAGTAGGGCAGCGTCAGCAACACCAGTACGGGTTCAGTCCTGGAAGTCCCACGGCCCGGTAAACAGGGCCAAGCTCACCCCCTCACTCTGCAGGTAGGCTCCCATTTATACTTTTAATATCTTAGGCTCTTTATGGTATTAAGATAGGAGCCATTTCAATAGTAACAGCACACAACTACAGGTATGGTTCTTTTTATGTTCGTTACTAGTCATATCCTTGATGAGCATTTCTCTTTCATTGTATATGTATTTGGTAAGCTACGTCTTTTATATATTTATCATAAATGGTGGTTTAGTTTATTTGTGTTTTAAGTGTGCAACTTGATAAGTAATGGTGTTTGTTTTATTTATTGCCGTGCACCCACTACCTGGGCCCAAGGGTTTCCAGGTAGGAGCGGCCTTTGATGCCCTTCAGGGGTGGAGTATTTACACTTGGCCCCAGGGTTCCTGGGAAATGTAGTTGTTGGGCCTCCTGAAGGATTGAGTTGTAGTTGTGACTCGAGCAGACAAAGGCAAGCAAGAAAATTTCTTTTATGAGGATTTATTCCAGCGCATTGAAGCTCAGTGCTTTCAGACGCAAAAGAAAGTGCACATCCAATAAAAAGGTGGAAAACAAACATACAGCAGTTGCAAAAACGACACAGCTTTCACTCAGCTGTTTCACAGTTCCTTTTCAGGCTCAGGCTTAGGCAATCATGTGACTCTTCAATGAACTGAAAGCAATGCTTTCCAAACGGCAAGGCTTCTCAGCTCTGGCATGTGGTTACACTTATTAAACCTTCATAAGCTTCTCACAGTAGCAGCAGGTAAAGTAATCTTTATACTATATTCACTTCATATAGTTTTCAAAGCTCTTTATCATGGCTATCTTCAATAATACAGGCAGAACAGTCCATGGCTAAGTCAGGCTCTGTTGAGGTCAGACATTCATCTAACTGCATATCTTCCTCACAGTCATTAGAATGCTGTATAGGGTTAATAGCAGAGGCTGCCTTTTTCTCTAGGAATTCTTTAAACTGCCCTAGAAGTAATTCAGCCTGCTTGTGCCCTTCCACAAGCTGATAGCTTTCTTTCTTTACAGGCAAACGTTTGTTTAAGACTCCTAGCTCATGGCAATTAGCTATGCTGTCCTTATCAAAGCAACAGTTCTCCGTGTGGGTAAATCCCCACCCCCACTTATCCTTAAGAGAATGTGTTGGGTTTGTTCTTAGGAGTTTAACACGTTCTGGAGATTTCTTGAACAAGCAGTCATAGTAAGAAATGTCAGCTTTACCTTTACTCAAGTCCTCTGAATAAGCATTGGCACCTTTTCTCCTGCTGGCTTTCAGGGTTTGTGCTTCAGCGTGCTTATCATTAGTTCTTGTGCTTCGCAGGTAAACATCAGGCTGAACAATTCCTCTGTAGCTTTGTCTGCTATTGCTTTGGTTTTTAGAGTTGTGCTTCCAGCTGCCTTTATTCCAGGTATCAAACCTGCTAGCTCCTTTAACCCCAGGCTCTACCTTGTAACGAGAGTGCCTCCAGAGTGGATCCTTGCACCACTGATCACTACTCCTAGGTCCTGCTTGGTTCTCAGGTAGCTCTTCCTGTAGCTCCAGGTCTCTCTCTGGGTCTCTCCGTGAGTCTCTCTCTCTCCTTGAGTCTGAGTCTCTCTCCAAGTCTCCCGATGCTTCTCTCCTCTCTCTTCCTTTCCTTCCTTCTCTTCCTTTCCTTTCTTCTTGTATTCTAACTGCTTGCGTATTTAACAAGCTCTCTCTACGTTGCACTGCCTGCCTCTTGCTTGGGCGTGCCCAATCAGTGATCGGACCTGTCTCCTCCCCTAAGGTGAGGTGTGGTTTTAGATCAGCTGAGTGTTTTTTTTACTTTTGAGGTAAAAATCCTGCTTTTCAGTGCAGTACTACTTTCCTCCTCAGGATTTTCTCCTATCTCCATTTCTTCTTGAGGAGCTTCCTCATCACATTATATATTTATACATTTATTTATTTATATGTTCACTTATGATTCATTAATTTATTATTTCTAAAACCACTGTTTTATATTGTTTGATATTTAAGTATTTATCTTATTAGTATCAAACTTTTTATTCATTTAAGTTCATTGCATTATTATTTAAACTTTTAGCTCTGTATATTAGTTGTACTGTCATTGATTTTATATTTTATATTTGTTTAAATTGGATTATCCAGTTATATGTCTTGGTTCATTCTCCATGTTTTTTAATATTTAGTTAATATTTATAGTTATGATTTTAAATGTTTTTTATGTATATTATATATTGTTTTTTAGCCATTAATGCCCCTGAGGAAGGTTTTTACGAAACACGGCCAGTGTCAGGCCAGTGGCTGAAGTGGATTAATTCAATAAAATTTTTCAATCTTTACACGTTCCTTCGTTGCAGTCCACGTTTCTTACTGGGTCAGTGAAAAAGATAGACAGGAAGAAAATTGATGCCTTTAAATTATGGTGCTGGCGGCAAATACTGTGTATACCATGGACTGCCCAAAGAACAAATCAGTCAGTACTAGAGGAGATCAAACCTAAGCTTTCTTTAGAAGCTCAGATGACAAGACTTCGACTTTCATACTTTGGACACATCATGCGAAGAGAGAGATCATTAGAGAAAGACATCATGCTTGGCAAGATAGCAGGTCAACGCAAAAGAGGAAGACCAGCAATGAGATGGATCGAGACAATAACAGCAGCTACGGGTACCAGTCTGTCAACAATGAGCAGCCTGACTCAAGACCGAACACAATTTAGGATAGCTATCCAGAGGGTCGCCATGAGTCGACTCCGACTCGACGGCACTTAACAACAACAACATTTATGGATACACACTGCTTTACGTATATTTTTTTAATATATTTTTTATATATTTTTTTTTATATATACTTTTTATGTCTTTAAATATGTGATAATATTAGTGTTATGCATTATTATTATTGTTGTTTTTAGATGTGTATCCGCTGATGAAGGCTTGATGCCAAAACGCGTAGGGGATTTTCATCAATAAAAATTAGCACTTGTGACCTTTACTAGCCTTTGCCCATTGTGTTCTCCTGCTGTTGCTGCTAGGGCTTTGTTCTCCTTGTATTTCTTTTACTGAAACTCCAATAAGTCAGACCGTGCAAGCAGTGCAACACCAGAGAAATATAAACAGCGATGCATTTCCACCGTGCAGTGCCAAACATTAAGACAGCGAATATAATTTCCAAAATCTGACATATTCTAACCACTTCTGCCAGTGCCTACCCAGGGCCGGCCGGTCTATTTTGAAGGAATGTTGCCTGAACATAAGAACATAAGATATGCCATACTGGGTCAGACCAAGGTCCATCAAGCCCAGTATCCTGTTTCCAACAGTGGCCAATCTAGGTCATACGTACCTAGCAGTTTCCCCAAAAGACACAGGTTCTGCAATGCTTGTACTAGGTCAAACATTGATATCCTAGGTCCCTTCTTAATAATGGTTTATGGACCTTTCCTCCAGGAACTTGTCCAAACCTTTTTTAAACCCAGCTACACTAACAGCCTTTACTACATCCTCCGGTAACAAATTCCAGAATTTGATTACACGTTGAGTGAAAAAATATTTTCTTTTATTAGTCTTAAATAGTTTACCCTGTAGCTTCAATGCATGTCCCCTAGTCTTCTTATATTCTGATAACGTAAACAGTTGATCTACGTTTACCCGTTCCACTCTGTTCATTAATTTATAGACTTCTATCTTATCTCCCCTCAGCCGTCTCTTTTCCAGGTTAAAGAGCCCTAACCTTTTTAGCCTTTCTTCATAGGAATATCCTTCCATCCCCTTTACCATTTTGGTGGCTCTTCTCTGAACCTTTTCTAATAACGCTATATCCTTTTTAAGATACGGCGACCAGAATTTCACACAATATTCAAGGTGCGGTCTCACCATGGAACGATATAGAGGCATTATAATATCTTTTGTTTTATTTTCCATTCCTTTCCTTATGATACCTAGCATTCTATTTGCTCTCTTGGCTGCCACTGCACACTGGGCCGAGGGTTTTAACATGTTATCCACAATGACGCCTAAATCGTTTTCCTGGGTGGTGGTTCCTAATGTGGAACCTTGCATCGTGTAACCATAGTTTACATAAGAACATAAGATATGCCATACTGGGTCAGACCAAGGTCCATCAAGCCCAGTATCCTGTTTCCAACAGTGGCCAATCTAGGTCATACGTACCTAGCAGTTTCCCCAAAAGATACAGGTTCTGCAATGCTTGTACTAGGTCAAGCATTGATATCCTGGGTCCCTTCTTAATAATGATTTATGGACCTTTCCTCCAGGAACTTGTCCAAACCTTTTTTAAACCCAGCTACACTAACAGCCTTTACTACACCCTCCGGTAACAAATTCCAGAGTTTGATTACACGTTGTGTGAAAAAATATTGTCTTTTATTAGTCTTAAATAGTTTACCCTGTAGCTTCATTGCATGTCCCCTAGTCTTCCTATATTCTGATAACATAAACAGTTGATCTACGTTTACCCGTTCCACTCCGTTCATTAATTTATAGACTTCTATCATATCTCCCCTCAGCCGTCTCTTTTCCAGGTTAAAGAGCCCTAACCTTTTTAGCCTTTCTTCATAGTTTGGGTTGTTCTTCCCTAGGTGCATAACTTTGCACTTGTCCACATTAAATTTCATCTGCCATTTTGATGCCCAGTCTTCCAATTTATCAAGATCCTCTTGCAATTTTCCACAATCCTCTTGGGTTTTAACAACTTTAAATAGTTTTGTGTCATCTGCAAATTTGATAACTTCACTCGTTATTCCACTTTCCAGGTCATTTATGAATATGTCAAAAAGCAGCGGACCCAGCACAGATCCCTGGAGTACACCACTATTCACCTTTCTCCATTGGGAAAATTGGCCATTTAGCCCAACCCTCTGCTTTCTATCTTTTAACCAGTTCCTGATCCACAGTAGTACACTGCCTCCTATCCTATGACTCTTTAGTTTTGCCAAAAGTCTCTGATGAGGGACCTTGTCAAAGGCTTTCTGAAAGTCCAGATACATTATATCAACCGACTCACCTTTGTCCACCTGTTTATTCACACTTTCAAAAAAACATAACAGATTAGTAAGACAAGATCTTCCTTGTCTAAAGCCATGTTGGCTGTCTCCCATTAGGCCATGACTATCTACTGTCACACCGCCGCCCTAGAGGCCAAGGTTGGTATGGGCAGGTCGGGTGGACATGAGAGTTTTTTTCTATTTTTGAATTTGGTCTTTATGTAGGGGTCTGGGTACTGTTCCCAGGACCTACCGGGGACCAAACTTCAAGAGAACACAACAGTCCGAATGTAGGGAAAGTAAGGCTTTATTTCCCTTTACGCACAATGGTTCAAACAGTGGAGACTACTTCAACAAAAAAAGGAAACCTTGCTTCAGGCAAAAAGAAGAAATATATTCAAACTTGCTTTGTCTACTGTTACTTCACAGGACTTTGTATAAACCAATTACACAGGCTTTGCTACGGAGCACTGCTTACATTTCATGCAAAGACATTAGGCTTCCTGCCTGGCAGTAGCTACAATCCATAGCGGTCTCAGGTGGGTCCTCGTTGAATTCCACCTGCATAGGCTGAGGGTCAGATAACTGTGAATCTGTGTCAATATACTCTTGTGGAGTGTATTGGGGCTTCTCATACAGCACATTCACTAGCTTCCAGTGTTCTGAGTCTAGGTTTGGGCCGCGCCCATGTGAAGGCTTGTTAGGGCAGTAACTTCCTTTGGCTTGCTGCCTTATGTTACACAGTCTTTCTTTTACCAAAGGCTTGTGTCCTATCTCACGGACAGTTTGATAAGGAGGGCACACTTCTGTATCTTGTGCTTCCTGTTTCAGTAAGTTATAATGCTTAGCAGAATAAAAAGGTGGTTTACCTTGTTTCTTAAGATTGTCCCAGTTAGTTGAGTCATGAGGCCTAGTCCTGCTGTAGTTCAGCCTTACTCGAGCAGTAGGCTTCTCAGACTTCAGCTGGCCTTCCTGTAGAATCAGCACTCTTTCACACCCACACCTTTTGTTATTTGAATAAGGAGTGTTACCTCTTACAGCAATGATTTCATCATTTCCCTGGTAACAGCCACAGTGTCCTGCATTTATTGCTGCCGGTTTCTCATATAAAACTCTGGGGTTTATTTCTCCCCTTGTACCTTTCTTTCCAGTATCTCTCAGCCAAGAACTCCGGGAATTCTGTTGCACCGGACTTACTGTGCCTTCCTGCCAGGAACTCCTTCCTCCCTGGTATCTTTGCCAAGACTTCTTTTCTCTTTCAGCTTCTATCACAGCCTCTGCTTTCCGTTGCTGCTGCTGGTACCACCACTGATGCTCTTCCTGGTGCGCTCTCTGGTGCTCTTCCTCCTGGTGCTCTCCCAGGTGTGTCCCCTGGTGCTTTCCCAGCTGCTCTCTGTGGTGTGTCTGCCTTATTTGTCCTACTTCCTCCTTTTCAACTTCCCAGCCTTTCTTCAGAGGAACTCCCCCTTTCCTGGATTGGCTATTAGGTTGCATTACCTCATCAGTTCTAGGGTGCAGTTCTCTAGGCCTTGGAAGGTCACTCCTGCTCCCCCTATCAGGCTCCTCATAGCATTGCAACTGATGTTGAAATCTTTTTTCAGGATTTAAAACCTTTTTCTCTATGTGAATAGGCTCTGCAGTGCCACACTACATGCTGAGTAATTTTATTCTTTATGATGGTTTCTACCATTTTTCCCGGTACTGACGTGAGACTCACCGGTCTATAGTTTCCCGGATCACCCCTGGAATCCTTTTTAAAAATTGGTGTTACATTGGCGATCCTCCAATCTTCAGGTATTAGAGATGATTTTAATGATAGTTCACAGATTACTAATAGCAGGTCTGCAATCTCATATTTCAGTTCTTTCAACACCCTTGGATGTATAGCATCCGGCCCAGGTGATTTGCTACTCTTCAGTTTATCTAATAGTTGTAATACATCTTCCCGATGTATCGATATTTCCTTCAATTCTTCCACACCTTTAAATACCACTTCAGTCATGGGTAACATCCCTACATCTTCCTCAGTAAAGAACGAAGCAAAGAATTCATTCAGTCTCTCCGCTATCGCCTTGTCGCCTCTTAGCGCCCCTTTAACTCCTCTATCATCTAATGGTCCAACTGACTCTCTCACAGGTTTTTTGCTATGAATGTACTTGAAAAAGTCTTTATTTCGCGTTTTTGCTTCCGCAGCAAGCTTATTTTCAAATTCTCTCTTTGCCTTCTTTATCAATGCCTTGCATTTGACCTGCCAGTGCTTGTGCTGTTTCCAGGTTTCATCGTTTGGCTCTTTTTTCCATTTCCTGAAAGATGCTTTCTTGGCAACAACAGCCTCTCTGACCTCACCTTTAAACCATGCTGGCAGTTTTTTGATCTTCCTTCCACTTTTCTTAAAGCGTGGAATACAGCTGGTCTGGGCTTCCAAGATAGTATTTTTCAACAACACCCAAGCTTGATGTAAGTCTTTAACCCTAGCAACTGCTCCTTTTAGTTTTAGTTTTTAGCAGTTCTTATGACTGGAATGGGCTGATGGGCTGATTGAGGGGGGGGGGGGCTAGAACTGAAAATGGGCTGGCCAGGGGGAGGTTAGGACTGGAAATGGACTGATGAGGGAGCTAGGATTTGAATAGGCTGATGGGGGGAATAAGACTGAAATGGGCTGATCGGGGGGTTAGAACTGGTAATGGGCTGATGGGGGGCTAGCAATGGAAATAGGCTGATGGGGGGCTAACACTGAAAATGAACATTGGGGGAGCTAGGACTGGAAATGGACTTATGGGGGGACAAGGACTGGAGTAGGCTGACAGGTAGTTAGGACTGGTAATGGGTTGATGGGGGGTTGCACTGGAAATGGGCTGATTGAGGGGTGGTTAGGACTGGAAATGGGCTAGGACTGCAAATGAACTGATTGGAGGGGGCTAAGACTGGAATGGGCTGATGGGAGGGATAGGACAGGAAATGGGCTGATTGAGGGAGGGTTATTTTTTATTTATTTATTTATTTAACATTTTTTATATACCGCACTATTTACATCAGCGCGGTTCACATGTAACACAAATGTCCAGTGTGGGAAAACTACATTGGACTTACAATAAACAGGAATTTGAACTTGGAGAACAGGTCAAACTATGTACATCACTCTTCAATCTATCTATGCATGTATTTAAAAGCCATTGTGAGGTGTAGAGTTAAGGTCGGTCAGGTGATTAACCGGGAGAGGAGAGACGGAGGGTCGGAGAGGGCGATTGGATGGATGGTGGGTAAGGATGAGGTGTGGCTACGTAATGTCTTCTAAGTTGGGGAAGCATTGCAGGAAGAGGTAGTGCTTCAAAGCCTTTCTGAATTGGTGAAGGTTGTTTATGGCACGGATGTTGGTTGGTAGGTTGTTCCAGCATGAAGGTGCTGATAGCGCAAAGGCGCGGTCTCTGGTGGTTTTCGTACATTTGGTGATGGGTTTCGGGAGTATTAGGGAGTTGGTGGCGGCGGATCTTCTCAGTCTGTTGGGTGGAGTGAGTTGAATAAGTTCAGAAAGGGCGCTGGCTGTGCATTTGTTGATGGCTTTGAAAGTTATTGTTAAGATTTTGAAGGTGATCCTGTGGCGTACTGGGAGCCAATGTAGCGTTTTCAGGATGGGGGTAATGTGCTCCCTTCTAGAGGCTTGGTGAAGGGTTCGGGCTGCAGTGTTCATTGCTAGCTGCAGCGGTTGAAGAGTGCACTTCGGAAGGCCGTGGAGAATGGAGTTCGCATAGTCGAAATGGGGCATCACCAGTGACTGAAAGACTGTTCGAAAGTCCTCTGGCTCAAGTAGAGGTCTGATGTTACGTAACATACGGATCTTGTGGTAAATAGCTTTTGAGATGTTGCTTATCTAGGCGTTTAAGTTGAGATGTTGGTCGAGCGTTACTCCAAGGTAACGGATCGTTGACTTTGTGAGAAGTTCGGCATCACGTACTTTCAGTGAAGGTGGCGGGGTAAATTCTTGATCTCTGCTGATGAAAAGTACATCCGTCTTTTTAAGGTTGATTTTGAGCTTCTGCGAGTGTAGCCAGTCTGTGACTGCGTTGAAACATGAGGATAATCGGGATAGGTCTGGGTGATCAGTATGTATTGGGGTGAACATGAGGACATCATCGGCATAGATTAGGCAGTTTATACCAAAGGACCTGATGATGGAGCAGATAGGCTGCATATAGACGTTAAAGAATAGGGCAGAGAGTGAGGAACCTTGAGGGACACCCTTCGTTAATGGGAATGGGGTGGAGGTTGAGGTACTGGAGCGGACGTGTTGCCATCTGTCATGTAGGTATGAGGTACACCATGTGAGGGCGGTGCCGTGGATTCCCTTTTCGACCAGGCGGGCCAGAAGTAGATCATGACTGACGGAGTCAAAAGCCGCTGCAATGTCGAGAAAGATGAGGGCGAATCCTTGTTTGGCGTTATCTATCCCTGTTATCAGAGTGCTGAGTAGAATTGTGAGCAAGGTTTCTACCCCATGTTGCTCGCGAAACCCGTGCTGGCAGGGATCGAGGGGTGAATTATCTTCGATATGTTGGATCAGTTGACGGTGTACTAGTTTCTCTGAGATTTTAGCTAGAAGCTAAAACTGGGTTAGAACTGGAAATGGGCTGATTGGGGTGGGGGGGGGGGGCTAGGACTGCAAATGGGCTGACCAGTGGAGGTTAGGACTGGAAATGGACTGATGGGGAGCTAGGACTGCAATGGACTGATGGGGGGATTAGGACTAGAATGGGCTGATTGGGGGGCTAGGACTGGAAATGTGCTGATCATGGAGGGGGTTAAAACTAGTAATGGGCTGATGGGGGGCTAACACTGGAAATAGGCTGAAGGGGGGCTAACACTGGAAATAGGCTGAAGGGGGGCTAGCACTGGAAATTGACTGAATGGGGGGACTAGGACTGGAAATGGGCTGATGGGGGGAGGGAAGAAGAGAGCTGCTGGCCTTGGAAGAAGATTGAGGGCTAGGACTGCAAATGGACTGTTGCGGGTGGATGGGAGATTGGAAGGGAGTGGATGCTTAGAGGGGCTGGAACTAGAAGGAAACTGATGTTAGGAGAGGACTAGAAGGGGATGGGGGTGGTGATAGAAAAAAAGAACCCGGGAGAGTGAAAATGGAGAGGGGAAAAGATATTTTGTGTGCAAGGGATCTGTGCTGGGTCCACTGCTTTTTAACATATTCGTAAATGACCTGGAAATGGGACTAACGAGTGAGGTAATCAAATTTGCAGATGATACAAAATTATTTAAAGTTGTTAAAACCCATGAGGATTGTGAAAAATTGCAAGAGAACTTTGATAAATTGGAAGACTGAGCATCCAAATGGCAGATGAAATTTAATATGGACAAGTGCAAAGTTATGCACCTAGGAAAGAACAACCAGAACTATGGCTACACAATGCAAGGTTCCACGTTAGGAACCACCACAGGAAAAAGATAAAGGCGTCATTGTGGATAACATGTTGAAATCCTCCGCTCAATGTGCAGCGGCGGCCAAGAAAACAAAGAATGCTAGAAATCGTAAGGAAAGGAATGGAGAATAAAACAAAGGATATTATAATGCCTCAGTATCGTTCCATGGATCTTCAGTTTATCAAAGTTCTTTATTACATCTTCCCGGTTTATTGAGATTTGGTTCAGTTCCTACAATACATCACCTTCTGGGATGGTATAAGGGTGATGCGGGGCCATGTGTAAAGACTCACTGTAGGACCTCATTTGCATAAAATTTTGCATATCCACTGGGCCTCATTTGCATAAATTTATTTTATTTTAGAATTATATATTGCCCATCTTAATTCCTCAAAAGTATGATTGAAGGACAAACAATGCTGAACTAGTGGTGTGTCGATTCATACTTTGTTAATGCTGTATTTATGCTCTGCCAGCCTGGTTTTCAAAGGACGTGTAGTTTTGCCAATATACATCTTAAAACAAGGACACCATAAGGCATATATTACGAATGAAGTATTGCAGGTTCTTTACAGTGATAATACACAAGGTGTTTTAGTTCCTGTTCCCCCTCCTTGTCTCTACAGTTTTTCTGGTATTTATGTTTACAGAAGTATGTTTTTATATTTTTTTATGTTCACACACATGTGTTTGAATATCTTTAGCATTATTGTCATTCTTACTGATAAGGTGCTAGCTTAATTCCTTTTAATTTATAAAATATTTTTGTTAAATATTGTTTCCTCTTCGTCCCTCCAAGCCAATCCAGGGATCTAGGTACGCTTGGGTAGTCGCCATTCTTCAGCAGCTGAGAATCGAGCAAGTCAGCTTCTTGACACCCAGTAGAAGAGTTCCCCCTCGAACCCTTACCTCCAATCTCTCGGTTTTCAGCAGCTGAAGAAGGAGCTCCCCCTGGCCTCGTGTGTTGGTGAAGGTGGATAGCTTTCAGGTTTGGCTTTAGAATAATTGCAGAGGAACCTGCAGTCAACAGGACTGCCAAAAAAAAAGAGAAAGATCAAAAAGGGGGAAATTTAATAAGGAAATGCTAAAGCAGCTCAAGGGGGCAGCCGGTGAGGGCAGAGCCTGTCCTCCCACCTTGCCTGGAGTCAAAATACCTGAGTACCCCAGGTCCCTTTCCCTCTCCTCTGCATAGGGGTCCCGCTCGCCCTGTAGCTACAGGGAGAGAGGGTTCTAAGGCTCCATTGTGCTGGGCGTCTTTCTTGTGGCTTAGGCTGTTTCGGTTGCACTTCCATTCACGTAGGAGTCCGCGCATAATAGAATTAGCTCGGTGCATGCTGCCCTTGTCCATGTGCTGTGCCATTTCCGTGAGCAACCGCGGTGTCGCGGCCTGGGGGTGTGTTGGCATTGTGTTTATCAGGGGCAGCTGCTGCATTGGAGGTTGTCCTTCCTCGGCTCAGGCATGGCTTCAGGAATGAGGATGAGATGTCCGATAAAGTTGAGACCGATTTGGTGGAAACCACGGCCATTATAGAGGTGGCAGCCATTTCAAAGCAGTCAGGGGCTAAGAGCGGTAAGAAGAAAAGAGGAAAATTTGCAGATTCAAAAGTAGCTGTGCCGGAACTGCAACCTCCTGCTGAGCTGCTGGAAGGGGTTTTTTCACCTGATTTTATTCTATCTCCAGGAACAAGCAGGAATGTAGTCTTCACATATGGGGTATCGTCGGTACTGACGGAGCTTGCGTGGGAACGCTCCCCAGCATCCAATAGGAACGCTTTTGGGAGCATCCCTCAGCACATGCGTGCTGCCTTCCCGCCTTTCCAACTGTCCCTCTTCAGTTCTTCGTTTTCCACGCAGCCGACAGGATCTATTCCCTGTCACCGCAGAAAATTCCGTCTTTAAATTTATTTTCTTGTGGTCACGCTTGCCTACCGCACGACGCCTACCGGTACCGCCGGTTCTTTTCTTTTCTTTAAAAAAAATAACAACTTAGACTTAGACTGTTTCTTTTCAGAAACTTTTCTCTTGGTGCTAGACGCTATTTTGGGCACTAGGCCCCATATTTCTAAATCATGGAAAAGGTAACTAAACATAAAAGCCGGTCCTCAAAGGGTAGCTCTCCTGCTAAGCATCGAGAGGCCATTGGCATTGCCCTTGAGGGAACCACACCAGCAAAACAGCTCCAGCGGGAGACTTTGGCTTCCAAAGTATTGATGGGGCTTCAGGATGTTCTCAATGCCTCAACCTCGCAAGAACTACCTGTGCCATGCTCAGGGGTTCCGGCCGTCCTTACCGGTACCGACACCCAGGCATCGGCAGCGTCAATAGACCAGAGGTTCCTCACTATCGAGTGCAGTATCGCAGCTCTCCTTTCAGCTGTGGTACCGGTGGTCCAAGGGCACTGGTACCGACATCGACACCGATGCCAGTACGAACACTGGTACAGACACCGGTACCGACATTGACGATTCCAGTACCGATGGTACCGGCCCCGGTGGGAACTCTTCCCATGCCATCTCTGGCTGGAATCGACAAAGCGGTACCGGCTCAGTTCGGTACCGACTTCGATCGGTACCGGGATCGTGCTATGTAAGAGCATCGGGGTCAGGAATACTTTGATTCCTCTGATTCCGAAGACTCTGACAATTCTGCTGGCACTAGAGGGCTTCTCTTAGAAGACCCCTCTTCTCCCCAACGCAGAATGTCACCTCCAGAGGACATGTCATTTCAGGATTTCACCCGTGATATGGCCAAAGGTCTCTCAATCACAGTAGCTCCTGAAGACAAACCCAGAGCAAAGGAATTGGAAATTCTCCAATATCCTAAAGCTCCTAAGGAGGCAGCCACTCTGCCTAACCATGAAATTCAGCATAGCTTGATCTCAGAATGTGGGAGACACCTCTGACTACTTCTCCTCACTCTAGGAGACTTGGTATTATGTATCGAGTTCCGCCATGTCCTGAATTTCAGAAAACTCAGCTGCCATACCATTCAATGGTAGTGAAATCAGCCATGCATAGGATGAAGAGTGCAAAAAGGCATGCATCCAATCTTCCAGGTCGTGAATGCAAGACTCTGGATGCTTTTGGACGCAGGACTTTTCAAGCTTCTATGCTTTCAGCTAGGATCAGTTCATATATCCTATATATGAGAATGTTCCTCATGAAAGTCACAGGAGACTTGGAACTTATGAACCCTTTTCTCCCAGATGATAAGAGACAAGATTTTCTTGCTCTAGTTAAGCATGCTCAGGATGTCTCCACGTTTGTCAATCGTGCAGCCTTTGCTTCGAATGCATCAGCAGAACCTCTGCTATTGCCATTGGCGCACGACGGATTGCCTAGCTACAGGCATCAGACTTGGAGACTTGGGTACAGGACAAGTTAGGCAACATTCCTTGCACGGGGGAAAATCACGGCAGGAAAAGGCTAACGAGTTAGATGCTGACAATTCTACCTTAGAGAGATTGTCAAAGTCTACAGCCACTCCAGCCAAAAGGAAGCCTTATAAAAAACCCTCTTTTAGCAAAAAGAGGAAGTTTTATCCTTCCTATGCCCAGCAGAGTCAAACTCCAGGTCAGGTTGCCCAAAAGGGACAACCTAGACAGCAAAAGAAGCCAGAAGGCCTGAGAGCCCAACCAGCTCTCCAGGTTCAGCCCCCTCAAGGGCTTTGACTCCTTCCTAGAGAGCTTTGCCTTCCTGCCTCTGAGGGGTCCCCAACCCCCCAATATTCTGGGCAGGTTATGCCACTTTGCCAACAGATGGCATTTATTTATTTATATTCTCTTATATACCATGCTATTCTGCATCAGTGCAGTTTACATTGAGCAAACTGAAATTACACTGAACAGGGCATTATAACTTGGAGATAACTATTTTACAGGGAACATGGGCTATGGAGGATTAAGTGGCTTGCCCAAGACCACTAGGAGCACCTATGAGACTAGAAACCCCAGTCCCTCCAGCCCAAGGTTGCTGTCCTCTAGTGGGATTTGAACCCCCAACCTTCTGGCTTGAAGTACCTTGACCCAACCACTAGGTTACTCCTCCACTCCATCAGATAACAGATAACAGCAGATAACAGCATCAGATAACAGCAGAAGATTGGACTTTGTCCATTGTAGGAGAGTGGTACAAGCTTCATTTTCACAGCATGCCCTCTCCTACAATTCTAAAGCAATTCAATTCACAAACCTCTGCAATCTGCTAGAGCACGAGGTCTCCACACTACTTGCCCAAGGGGCAATAGAGGAAGTACCCATTCTTCAACAGGGTGCAGGGTTCTACTCCCCCTATTTTCTTATTCCAAAGAAAACAGGAGGACACAGACCCATTCTAGACCTCAGAGAATGTGACAAATATCTGTTTCAAGAGAAATTCCAAATGATTTCTCTAGGAACTCTTCTGCCATATCTTCAAAGACAGGATTGGCTTTGCTCTCCAGATTTAAAGGATGCATACACTCACATTCTCATCCATCCAGATCACAGAAAATGTTTACGTTTCCTTTGCAGGGGAAAACATTTCCAGTACAGGGTTCTTCCTTTTGGTCTGGCTTCAGCATCAAGGGTATTTACGAAATGCATGGCAGTAGTAGCTGCATTTCTACAAAACCTGGGGATTTTCATCTTCCCCTACTTAGACGACTGGCTCATTCGAGCCCCTGCAGTTGCGGAGGCCAGCACTGCACTGTCCCATACAATGCGAATCCTCCAATACTTGGGATTGGTAATAAACTGCTCGAGAGCTACTGCAGTTACTGGGACATATGGCATCCACAGTTCATGTAGTCCCATATGCTCGCCTCCACATGCAAGCAGCTCAGTTGACCCTTTCCACACAGTGGACACAGGCCACGGGTCATTTGTCGTACAAAATAACAATCTCTCAATGACTAGTTTTGCCCCTCCAATGGTGGCAATCACGAAAAAATCGGATAGTTGGGTCTCCTTTCCATCAACCCCTCTTTCAGGCCACCCTAACGACAGATGCATCACAGGTGGGTTGGGGAGCACACCTGAATCATCTCTCTACCCAGGGCACCTGGACTCCACAGGAGGTTGGTTTACACATAAACCTCCTGGAATTAAGAGCACTCTATTTAGCTCTTCGAGTGTTCCATGCCCAGCTCAGCTTCAAGACAGTCCTAGTCCAGACAGCCAATCAAGTAGCCATGTTCTATGTGAACAAGCAGGGCGGAACAGGCTCTCTATCGTTATGCAACGAAGCTTTACGACTGTGGGCCCTCGCCAGAGAGCATCAAATTCACCTTCTAGTGGTATATCTTCCAGGCATTCAAAACCTTTAGGCAGACAAACTCAGTCGAGTACTGCTGCCTCACAAGTGGTCCCTCCACCTAGACCAGGTGGCAAAGATATTTCATCTCTGGGGCACTCCAGACATAGACCTCTTTGCAAGTCCACTGAATGCCAAACTTCCCCGGTTCTGTTCCAGGATTCTGGCTCTCAACTGTCAGGCAAGGGATGCTTTCCTCCTTCACTGGGGTCATGACTTCCTTTATGCCTTCCCAACCATTCCCCTCATCCCCAAAACACTCTTCAAGCTTCAGAGAGACAGGGGTTGCATGATTCTCATAGCGCCACGATGGCAACGCCAAACGTGGTATTCCCTGCTTCTACATCTCTCTCAAGTGGCACCTCTGGAGTTAGAGCATGCTCCAGATGTCCTTTCCCAGGGGAACGGGACACTATGGCACCCGAATCCCCAGTCCCTGCACCTCATGGCTTGGTTGCTGAAGGCTTAGACCTCCAAGTTTTTAACCTGTCCCAGCAGGTAAAGGATATCCTTCAGGCTTCTAGAAAACTTTCCATAAGAAGATCTTATGCCTTCAAGTGGAAATGTTTTACTATATGGTGCTCCAAGAAGGGATTAAACCCCCTCGTCATAACCTTAGAATTGATACTAGAGTTATCTCCTTCACTTATCAAATTCTGGTTTAAAGACCAATTCGGTAAGAGTCCATCTTAGTGCAATTTCAGCTTCTTTTAAGCCTCTAAATGGACAACCAATTTCCTCTCATCCAGTCCTATCAAGATTTATGAGAGGCCTTTTATTAACTAAACCTCCCATCAAGCCACCACCAGTGGCATGGGATCTAAATCTAGTTCTCGGGCAGCTCATGAAGCCGCCTTTTGAACCTTTGGCCACTATAGTCCTTACGTTTGTGACCTGGAAGGTCATCTTCCTAATTGCAATCACCTTTGCCCGTTGCATTAGTGAATTGCAAGCTTTAGTGGCTAATCCTCCTTATACTAGGTTTCATCTTGATAAGGTTGTTCTTCGGACTCACCCACACTTTATGCCAAAGGTGGTTTCGCCTTTTCATTTAAACCAATCGATTTATCTTGCTGTATTTTTTCCGAGGCCTCATGCCTCTAATGCAGAAAGAAACCTTCATACTTTGGATTGTAAAAGGGCCTTAGCCTTTTACATACAAAGAACACAACAACATAGAAAGTCCTCACAACTTTTTATAGCTTTTGACTCTAGTCATTTGGGACTTCCAGTCTCCAAAATAACTTTATCTAAATGGATTGCCCAATGCATATCCTTTACTTATGAGAGTAAGGGTCTTCCTCTTCAGGACCATGTCACAGCTCATAATGTGAGAGCCATGGCAGCTTCTATGGCTAATCTCCATGGGAGGAAGGATGTCTACCTTTTTAGGGTGGCACCTTCCTGGGGCTATCTCCCTGGCATCTTCAGCTTGGGAGTCCCCATATGTGAAGACTACATTCCTGCTTGTTCCTGGAGATAGTGTAGTTACTCACCTGTAACAGGTGATCTCCGGGAACAGCAGGAATTTAGTCTTCACAACCGACCCACCTCCCCTAGGAGTTGTCTCTCTCTTTCTCTCTCTCTCTCTCTCTCTTTGTCTGTTTCCTCTCTCCCTCTATCCTTTCACTCAGCTACAAACTTAACTGAAGAGGGACAGTTGGAAAGGCGGGAAGGCAGCGCGCATGTGCTGAGGGATGCTCCCAAAAGCATTCCTATTGGATGCTGGGGAGCGTTCCCGCGCAGGCTTCGTCGGTACTGACGATACCCCATATGTGAAGACTAAATTCCTGCTGTTCTCGGAGATCACCTGTTACAGGTGAGTAACTACGCTTTCCCTCCACAGGGCTGATTGCTTAAAGATGAAGCAGGCCCTGGAGGACCCTATCCCTTACAAGCGTGGCCCTGTAGGCCTGGAGAGGCCACCCTCGGGGGCACAGCCGTGGCTGGACAATGCAGGTGACAAGGATCTCTCAGGGGAGATAGAGTCTTGGGGGGGCTCACGTCTTCCCGAGGTCACAAGCATCAGAAGATCTGGGTGAAGGTCCATCAGACCTCTGGGGAGAGCATTCAGGTATAGAAGAAGATGTGGGTTCTTTGTCTGGCGACAACCCCAATGACTTCCGAGTGTTACGCAAAGAAGAATTATCAGCTCTTATTACCCATTCCTTGTCGGCACTCAGTATTGTGCCTGTTCCCTCAGTGGAGGAGTCCTTGGAGAATCCACTCCTGCAGGGATTTAAAGGGGTGCAAACATATTTCCTGGTGCACAGGAAGATGATTGATAAGGAGAGGGAATTTCCGGAAGCCACTCGGCGAGGTAGCTGAGCCTTAGGGAAATGTTATCCAATCCTGCAAGAGGACAAGGAGCTCTTCAAGATGCCCAGAGTGGATGCCTTGGTGTCTGCTGTCATCAAGAAGACCATGATTTCACTAGATGGCAGAGCAGCCCTCAGGGATTTGCAGGACCGCAGGTTGGAGTCACTGCTAAAACAGGAGTATGATACCAGTGCTTTTGCGCTTCAGATGGCAATTTGTGGAGCCTATGTCTCCTGGGCCTCCATCCAGTTGATTCAAGGCATGCCGCCAGGGGGGGATGGGAGAGACAGTGGCAGAGGACGGTTGCAGGTTGTAGTCGGCAGCCACCTATATGGCAGATACTTTTTATCATCTAGTCAGGGTAACCTCTAAGACCATGACATTGGTGGTAGCGGCTCGACGGTTCCTTTGGCTCAGGAATTGGGTGGCGGATGCCTCCTCCAAGTCAAGGTTGAGCAAGCTCCCCTTTAAGGACAGCCTTCTCTTTGAGGAGGCGTTGTAGATGATAGTCAAGGAATTGGGAGATGGAAAACGGGGCCACTTACCAGAGGATAGGCCAAAGGTAGCTAAGGCAGCGGCCCCACAGCGGGGTCAGGCCAAAGATTTCTGCCGCTTCCGGGGGGCTTGGTTCTCTCCCTATCAAAGGGGCCGGTTTGTGTCCCGCAGTCCCTCCTTTTGGGGGTCCAGGGGTTTTGGATGGAGTTTCTACAAAAAGTTTAATGAAGCCAGGCAAGCCCAGGTGGTAGTGGCAGTAGAGGGTTAGCTACAGAAGTTTTATGCCACCTGGTTTGCCCTCACAATCGACTAGTGGGTCTTGGAGATAATTCGAGAAGGGTATGCGCTTGAATTTGCAAGACCGCTTCAGGGAGCGTTTGTTCGGTCGCCTTGCAAGACCCCCAAGAAGATCGAGGTGATTCGCCAGACTCTCAACCGCCTGCTGCAGCTAGGGGTGGTAGTTCTGGTGCCCCCATGCCAGTGCAGCTTAGGTTGATACTCCATCTATTTTGTGATTTCCAGGAAGGAGGGAGGTTTTCGCCCCATTCTGGACCTCAAGTGCGTGAATCAATCCTTGCGGGTGCCACTTTTCTGGATGGAGATCCTGAGATCCGTAATGATGGCAGCATGGCAAGGGGAGTTCCTCACAGCCTTGGACCTCACAGAGGCCTACTTGCATATTCCTATCAGGCCTGAACATTGCCAGTACCTGCGCTTCGTGGTGCTGATGGGGCATTTCCAGTTCCAGGCCTTGCAGTTTGGGCTAGCCACAGTGCCGCGAAGCTTCACCAAGATAATGATAGTGGTGGCAGCCGCCCTTCGCCAGGAGGGGGTTTTTGTGCACCCGCACCTGGACGATTGACTCATCAGGGCAAAGTCTGAGAAGGACTCTTGTGAGGCTACTGTGAGAGTCCTAGAACTGTTAAGAAGTCTAGGTTGGGTGGTCAGTTTGGACAGAAGTGAGCTACAGCCTCAGCAGTGCCTGATTTACTTGGGAGCTCAGTTCAACACAGCAGCGGGCCAAGTCTCCCTTCCGGAGGAGCACATTCGCAAGATACAGCAGCAGATAGACAAAGTTTTGAGCAAGCCAGTGCAAAGGGCGTGGTACTATCTGCAGCTGTTGGGTTCCATGGCGGCGACCTTGGACCGAGTGCTATCCTCAATCCCCTTTTGACTTATCAACTTTCTATCTACTCCTCTAACTTTCAGCCCAGTCTGTTTCTCCAGTTAGCCCATTTCCTGTCTCACTTTGTCACTATCCTCTTATACCCTTCTGTCTTTCACCCACTCCCCTTTATCACATATCCATGCTCTGTAATTGCCATTCTGCTCTCATTCATGTCTTTGCCAACTTCCCATGGTCTCTCTCATATAGTTCCACCATCTCCCCTCTCTCTCCCACCACTGCAATTCAGGAGCTTCCAATCCCCTCACCCTTCCCCTTTATTCCCAAAGTCCAGCATATCCCTCTTTCTCTTCTATATCCCCATCTCTTTTTCCCTTCCCTCAACCCATAGACCAGCATTGCAATATAATTTTGAACCAGGTATCACAGTGTCCCATTGGCTGTCCTCCTTCCTCGAGATCTCTGAGATGTCAGTTATATGTAACCTTTCATTCAGTGCTATATATTCTAACTCTCACATCTTATTTTTTAAACTTGTATCATTTGAATACAGGCATTTCAAATTTTGTATTTTGTTCATATTAACAATCTGGTTCAGTTAGAATCAAGGCATCTGGGGTACTTTTACCTTTGTTGGAAGCTCTCTATCGGGATGCCCTAACTTCCTTGTTTTGCTAGTGTTCTTCAAAGATACATCATTCTAAACTATGTGCTCTTGGGCGACTGACTGTCTGTTTTCCCCTTTTTCGAGTTCTCTCTCTCTTTTTTAAAGGCTCATGCCAACAACCTTGTTTTGCACTGGATAAGATATAGCCCATCCTTCAGAACAGCTCCTCTCTTGCCCAATTCCCAACAAATCTAAAACCCTCTTCCTTGCACTATCGTCTCGTCCATGCATTGAGATTCTGGAGGTCTGCCTGCCTCTTGGGTCTTGCACATGGAACAGGAAGCATTTCTGAGAGTGCTACCCTGGAAGTTCTGGATTTCAGCTTTCTTCCTAAAAGCTTAAATTTGGCTTCTAGAACCCTCACTCCCACATTTTCATATGTCATTGATACCAACATGTACCAAGACAGCAGGCTCCTTCCTAACATTATCTGAAACCTCATGTAATGGCACATGAAGTCAGGCAGACTCGGCACACCAGAAACAGCTTGATTCTTCATTCAGGAGTATTCAAATCATCTTATTAATTGTGAATGGACATAGATGGGCTCTAGCTTTGTATGAGTCTTGTTAAGGCAGTTTTTTGAAAACTTGGCTAATTTGAATTTACTTTAACAAAGGGTATGAAGATTTATGGAATCAGGACTTTTTGGATGCTTGTTCTTAATTAGTTTTTGAATATTTCTATAATTGTTCTTTCATGTGAAGAATGTACAGTATGTTGCATAGATTATTTGTTTACATTCTCTTATATACTGCATCAGTGCAGTTTACATTGAACAAACTGAAATTACATTGAACAGGACATTATAACTTGGAGATAACTATTTTACAGGAAACATGGGCTATGGAGGGTTAAGTGGCTTGTCCAAGACCACAAGGAGCACCTGTGGGACTAGAAACCCCAATCCTTCTGGCCCAAGGTTGAAGTCCTCTAGTGGGATTTGAACCCCTGACCTTCTGGCCTGAAGTACCTTGCCCCAACCACTAGGCCACTCCTCCACTCCTCAGAGTAGTGAAAAACTCAAAGTTTAATGAATTTTGAACTGTAATTTTTCAAACAGCAGAATGTGAAAAATGTACAAGGGGGTGAAGACTTTTATAAGGCATTTATATAACATATAAGCCTATTATTTCCTGCTCTTCTCTTCAAATAAAATGATATTTGAATGATATAAATCAGTTCAGAGAAATATATTCTAATACTGTACGAGAACATAGCTCATGGGAAACCTTTACTATAAAAACCAGTGCTACATGACCAACAAATGAAATCAGATGTTTTTCATGTACTAATTTCTACTTACTTGTAAGAGTTTACTTTTTCTGAAAAAAAAAGAATAAGCCAGGATGTGGCAGCAGTTCATGTAGAGTGTGGTGAATATTCATAGACATAAAAGGTAACAATCAAATATTGTTGAATACTACCCTGCAAAGTCTCTGTATTTACATCTTTGATCTCTGTTTTGAGATGCCAGTGCACACAGGCTGTTTACATTGATTGAACTGGTATAACAAAGCATATTCTATAAACATTATATTTCAGAAGTGCTCAAAACCATAAACCATAGTTTCAAAGCAATATGTTTAAAGCAAACCATAGTAACAATATCAGCAAGTTGTGTCTAAAGTGGCTCATATTCACATCGAAATAAAGCAAAACAATAGACTTGTTATATAAAGTATAAAGTAATCTACTGACTTTTTTTTTTTTTTACAAAAAATTACAATGCATACCATAGGCAGGAGGTTAAAGGGAACTTTCTTTAACAACTCATCCCCCCCCCCCAACTCCCTGCCCAGAACTACTTTTTACTTCATTTATATTCTGTATCAGATAATAAAATATTTTCCAACTTTTGGGGGTCTGTTTATTAAAGCACGTTAGGCTTTTACAGCTAATGTGGCAAAAATGCTCCTTTCTTTCTCCCTAAGCACTGGCAAACCGTCTTCTCAGTCTCATCATTACCCGTCTCGACTACATAACATCATCTATCCAAAATTCAGCTGTCCGATTACTTACTCATGCCACAAAATTCAATCACGTCACCCCTCTTCTTATAACCTACCACTGGCTACCTGTTCACTTCTGGATTCGACACAAAGTTCTGATTTTGACACATAGGGGTATGTTTACTAAACCGTCTTAATGTACGCTTTGCCACGTTATTGCATGATAAGGCACCTTATCGTGAAATAATGGCACTTTATCGGGCCAGAGGTACCTTAGCGCGCAATAAAGCGCGCAGCTGCGCAAATGAGCGCTGAGGGTGGAGAAAGGCTCCCGGAGGGCGGAGTAAGGCTCCCCAGGGGCGGAGAGAGAGGGTCAATGGGCGGAGAGTGGGAGGGGAGAGGCTCCCTGCACACTAACACTGTGAAATTCGAGGCTGAAAACTAACGCCAGTGAAACCCTGGCGTTAGAGCTGATTTAAAGGGAAAAGAAACCATTTCCGTCAGCAATGTACAGCAAAACCAGGGAAACCTACAAAAAGTGATAAGTGTGATACATGTGCACGGAACAAAAGGACAAATAAACAGTGAAAATGACCAGCAGAAAATGTAATAAAAACATAACCACACTGGCCAGTAGTGATTTTGAAGGTAAATATCAAAAAACCCTCCCGAGAAAGCTCCAAAAAAAAGATATGAATTTTGGAAGGGTCTATGCTCCGTCCCCATACAAGGTGAATGAGCCCACAGTGAAATTGCGCTGAGCAGGGTTTTCTCTCTCCATTGGGCAGGTGTCCTATGGCATGCACATGTTCCGCAACAGCAGGGCGGGCATGTCGGAACGGGCAACTGGACAGAGGCTTGAAAAGGGGACACAGAGGGCTGCAGGCAGCACATGCTGTGGTGCAGCTGGGCCACAGTGCGGACTAGGGTGATGTTGTAGGTGGCCCATAGGAATGCTGAAACAGTAGTGCAGCCAGACAGCAACTGATGAGGGCCCAACATGGGCACGAGTGTGCTTCCCACAGTGTCACAGGGGATAGTAACCAGCAGGTACCCCCAAGGGCACAGAACATTGGCAGGCGGTGCTGGGGGGAAGCGTGGACAGCTATGCAGGCACCCCTACCCCAGAACCCGCACCATAGGAAGCCGCCTACCCATACACTGGATGGCCTGAGACTGCGCTCCACCAACACCACCAGCAGAAGGGCATGTCAGCAGGGTGGCAGAGGGGTACTGGTGGTGGAGGGGGCAGTGGCAGCTGCCCAGAGCAGACCGTGGCCTAGCCCTGTGTAGGTGGGTGCCATGCACTGCAACAGACAGGCCCTGTCTGACGAACAGTCATGGTATCCCCAGGGAATGCACTGTCTCTGTGGCAACACGGTGGTGCAGTGCACACAGCCAGTATGTTCAGGACCAGAACCCAGCCCCCATATTTTACCCACTACTAAAACATGCTAATACAGACAGAACCTTTATTGCAGATGACGTAGACATGCCCAAAACACCTACATTTTACCCTACAGAGCACAGACACCATAAACATGCGCATTACCTAGAGCAGAGTCTCCCAAATACAGTCCTGGAGGGCCAAACACCATTCAGGTTCCATGCTGCCTCTAATAAATATGGCTGTGCTGCATTTCTATGCACCGCCCCCATGGTATGCAGATGTATCTCATGCATATTCATTAGGGACAGCATGAAAACCCGAACAGTGTTTGGCCCTCCAGGACTGGAGTTGGGAACCTCTGCCCTAGAGCAGCGGCCAACAGGGGCAGACACACCCGCACCCACAGGCTCCATTATCCGAAGCCTCCTGGAGAGGCAGGATGTTGGGCCCTGCGTGCATCTCCCAATACTAGCACTTGCATACCTTAGCAATGCCACCCTAAACCTGGGAAAACTGTACACAGCTATCAAAAGGTTGCTATGATAACTGGCAGATAGCAATTCCTACGTTAAGCACAATTGGCTGATTGAGCTGCATCAGAGCAACCTTTCTGATGTCTGTGGAGTGTGCCTCAGGTCTGGTGTCTGACAGAGTGATCCCAACAGTATTGCGTACCATAGCCATGCCTGCACAGTGCCCAGGACTGGTGCGGTGGCCAGGGCTGCCAAACACCTCTATAGTTGCACAATGCTGGCATAGGTGTGGGGAGTGTGTGTCTGGCTATCCAGTGTGTGGTGGCTGCTAACACCTTCCTCAGCCCACACTGCTTGCATTGTTTCCAGTGTTAGCCTGCCAATGTGCATAATGAGGAGCAAGGTACTGTGGGTATAGCCTGGACAGGGTGGCCTGACCTGGATGCATCAGCACAGGGCATAGGGCAGTGGCTTGGACACTGTAGTGCCTGGCCATGACCTGCACTGACAGGGTGGCCACAGCATCTCCTGCTGGGAGGTCACCCTCACCCTGACTCAGCAGTGACCATGGCATGGCTAGGTGCCCCCATAGTGCTACATTGTATTTCTCCTCAGTGAAATATATGGGTTCTCTTCTCTGGGGCCTAATCACTGACTTATCTGCTTGGTGGGTGTGCTCACATTGCAATGTTTGGGTGCACACATCTCTTCCAGGATTATGCACTGCGGACTAGCTAGCAGACTGTCTGCAGTTATATGTGTGTGGCTGGAACACCTTGCAGGGTGCAGTAGCTGGTGAATGGCAGATGGTGGTGGGGGCAGCTGAGCATTTCCAGGCTTACTGTCTCCCTGCTATTGCCCTAGGGATGTGTACAGCTCTGCATTGGCTGCCCTGTAGGGTGTCTGTTCCCCTGCATGACTGGGGTTGATTGCCCCCCTCTACTGCCACTGTTGCAGGGAGGTAGAATGTGGATCTGTTGGTGGGGGACTCCTGTCTTCCACTGTGAGCCACAGAGGGTGGGGGTGGGGGTGGGGTGGGGGGGTGGTACAGAATCTGTCTATCGGTCCAACCCCCTCCCTCCCTCCCTCCTCCCTCCCCCCTCCCCCTGCCCCTCCCCCCCTCCTTCCCTCCCCCCTCCCTCCCCCACTCCCCTCCCCCCCTGCCTCCCTCCCCTCCCCTCCCCCCATGCCTCCCTCCCCTCCCCCCCTGCCTCCCTCCCTTTTTTCTACCGGTTCGACACCGGTTCCTCTCCCGCCGGGTTCGGTACACCGGTATCGAGCCCGATTCTTCTTTTTCGGTTTTTGCCCTTCGTGGCTGGCATTCGTGCCCTTTTTTCTCTTTTCCCCGGAAGGCCGGTCCTTTGACCTCGCGGGGACTCTTTTTTCCCCGATGGCTTCCAGTGGCTTTAAGAAGTGTGATCGGTGTAAGAAACTAATGTCTCTCACCGACACACGACTGCTGCCTTCGGTGCCTTGGCCCCGACCACGATCCTAAGTTGTGCGGGGCCTGTGGAAAAATGTCTTCCAAGGCACTACGGAGTCGACAGCAGCAAAAGGAAAGGCTTTTCTCGGACTCAGCCTCCGACCGGGCCCGGACCTCGTCTGAGGCCTCGACATCTCGGGATTCCGATCCCAAGCGCCGTCGAAGCTCATCGGACAGGGGGTCCCCCGACTGGGAACGCAAGAGGAAGAAGCGACTCGTGAGGGCATCTTTGGAAGAGGTCCCTGGCTCCTTGAGGGCCAGGTCTAAAACCCCCGACCGTCTCCCCGGGCCTGTGGAACCGGAGAAGCCTGCCAAAGTTCCTCGTGTGGAGCCGGAGTCTGCTGGACACGTAAGCCCCGTAGTCCTCGTGGACTCTCCTCCCAGGGAGCCGACATCGGGCCCGGCGCCGCCGGGGCACGAGTCGGTGGCTGCTGCGTCTCCCGAGCTGAGTCTCAGGATGACAGCCTTGGAGAGCAGAATGTCTGCCTTCATGGAGCAGCAGCGGGCACTGATGGCCAGCCTGACTGGCGCATCTGCCCCGACCACTGGGATATCGACGTCAAAGTCGACCCCAGAGGCCGAGCTGATACTTGAGTCCATCGTGGCTCCCTCAACCTCCCGTTCGGGACCGAGGGTGTCGACGCCGGTGCTTCTGGCGTCGGGGCGGGTGCTCCAGGGCCCCGCGGGGTCAGACCCCGACTCTTCCTCAGACGAGTCAGCTAGGGAGACGGAGGACGAGGAGTCTCCCGATACCTTTAAGACTCAGTGCGTCCCTTCGGACTCACCGCAGTCTGAACCCCGGAGTAGGTCCCCTCCAGAGGACGTCTGGGATATGGCCACTGCCTTGGCTATTCCGGCGGATCCCGAGGAAGAGCCTCGAGCTGAAGAGCTCGAGGCCCTACAGTATGACTCTCCTCCGAAGGAGGCCTTTACTGTCCCGGTTCCTCCGATGCTGGAACGGCTCCTCTTCCGTATGTGGGAGGCACCGGCCTTGGCACCAGTTCTTAGCAAGCGGGTCGATTCCATCTATCGACTCCGGAAGAGCCCTGGGTTTCAAAAGGCACAGCTACCACACCATTCCATGGTTGTGGAATCGGCCATGCATCGTCTGAAGAGTCAGAAGATGCACTCCGCGGTGCCTCCTGGCAGGGAGGCCCGAAACCTAGATGGCGTCGGTAGAAAGTGTTTTCAGGGCTCGATGCTTGCTTGCCGTGTCCAGTCTTACCAGCTGTACATTGGCATGTACTTGCGGGATCTGGCCAAGGAGCTGGCCGGATTCTCTGCTGGTCTCTCCCGGGAACCCTTCCAGAGATTTAAGTCCTTGTCCTCGGGGATTCTGGACTGCTCGAAGTTCATCTCCTGCGCCGCCTACGATGGTTTCGAGGCTTCGGCCCGAGTTACGGCAGCTGGCATCATGGCTCGACGCCAGGCATGGCTGCAGTCATCGGACCTCGAGCCATGGGTTCAGGACAAGTTGGTCAATGTCCCTTGCCGAGGTGAAAACCTTTTTGGCAAGCCCATGACCAAGAAGGCCGCACAGCTCGAGACCGAGCACCTCACCCGGACAAGGCTGTCGAGGAAGACCTCTGCCCCTTCTCATAAAAAGAAGGGCTCGGGTAAAAAGTCCTTTTACCCGAGGAAGGGCACTGCCTACAAACAGTACCCACATTATCAGGCTGCCCAAGCTGCCCCACAGGGTCAGCAAGCCAAGGGCCAGGGTAATGGGCCCCGTAGGCAGAGGACCCCCAAGCCTCAGGCCCCTGCTCCAACTCAGCAGGGTGGGGGCTTTTGACTCCTTCAGCATAGCCTCTCCTCCACTGCTCTCCCAACCCTGCACAGGAGGTCGTCTCGCCCTCTTTGCCCACCAGTGGCCCCTTATCACCGGGGACAGTTGGGTGCTGGAGATAATCCACAAGGGATATGCCCTCCATTTCCACCAACTGCCACCCCCATATTTTCCAGGGGAGCCTCCAAGGCCTCCTCTGCACACAGACCTTCTCCGTCAGAAGCTTCAGGGTCTGTTGGTGGACAAGGCAGTGGAGCCTGTGCCTCCCCACTTGCACGGTCACGGATTCTACTCCAGGTATTTTCTGGTGCCCAAAAGCACCGGTGGCCTTCGTCCCATTCTGGACCTCAGGAACCTCAACAAGTTCCTAGTGAAAGAAAAGTTCAAGATGCTTACTCTTGGAACCCTTCTGCCCTACCTCCAGCAGGGAGATTGGCTATGCTCCTTAGATCTAAAGGATGCGTACACTCACATCCTCATTCATCCAGACCACAGAAAGTACCTAAGGTTCATCGTGGGAGGAAACCATTATCAGTACAGAGTGCTGCCTTTCAGCCTCACCTCCGCCCCCAGAGTCTTTACAAAGTGCTTAGCAGTGGTGGCGGCCTACCTGAGAAATCAGGGCATCTTTGTCTTCCCCTATCTGAACGACTGGCTCATCAGGGGTCAGACAGGTCAGGAGGCCAATCAAGCCACCCTCAGGACCATTGCTCTTCTACAATGCCTTGGGTTTGTCATAAACTTCGCAAAGTCCACTTTTCTCCCTTCCCAGAACTTGGAGTTCATAGGGGCAAGGTTGGACTCTCCTGGCTAAGGCATTCTTGCCAGAAAACAGAGCCCGAAGGTTAATGGCCTTGGCGAGTCAGTTTCTCAGCAGGTCCCTGGTCTCCACCAGACTCTGCCTGCGGCTTCTAGGCTACATGGCTTCGACAGTACATGTGACCCCCAATGCCAGGCTCCATATGAGGCCTGCACAGTGGTGCCTTCGGTGTCAGTGGTCACAGGCCACAGGCAGCCTCAGGGACAGGATAAGGGTGCCCAGACCATTTCTGAACTCCCTCAACTGGTGGCTACACCCATCCAATCTGCTGAAAGGGATGCCCTTTCAGATTCCAGATTACACAGTGATGCTAACTACAGATGCCTCCCTGCAAGGCTGGGGAGCGCATTGTCTGGGCAAGTGCACCCAGGGCCTCTGGTCTCCCTGGGAAGCTGCACAGCAGATCAATCTCCTCGAACTCAGAGCTATTCGATTAGCACTCAAAGCTTTCACTCCTACCCTGGCTCAACAGTCTGTCCTGATTCAGACAGACAACCAAGTTGCCATGTTTTATGTGAACAAACAGGGCGGAACTGTGTCCAGGATCCTTTGTCGGGAAGCTCAGGACCTTTGTTCTTTTGCCCTCAAGCACAACATGCTCCTCAGGGCTGTGTACCTTCCTGGTCAGGACAACTACCTGGCAGACAGATTGAGCAGGATACTGCAGCCCCACGAGTGGCAGCTACATCCTTCAGTAGTTCAGAAGATCTTCCTGAGATGGGGTCTCCCTTTGATGGATCTCTTTGCCAGCCCCATCAACAAGCAACTGCCACAGTTCTGCTCCAGGCAACCACATCCTCTGCAGACAGCAGCGGATGCTTTTCTGATCTCTTGATCTCAGGGCCTCCTCTATGCGTTTCCTCCCATGCCCTTGGTGGCCCGAACCCTATTCAAGATTCTCCAGGACAAGGCCTCGGTCCTGCTGGTAGCTCCCAGGTGGCCGAGACAGCCTTGGTTTCCTCTTCTGCTTCAACTGGCGGTGGATCCTCCACTGCCTCTGGGGTTGCAACTCGACCTTCTCACACAGGACCAGGGTTCCCTTCTGCACCCCAATCTCAATTCTCTCAATTTGATGGCCTGGAGGCTGCAAGGGTAGTTTTGGCTCCCTGGGGCCTACCTCAGGAAGTTGAAGAGGTTGTCCTAGCCTCTAGGAAACGGTCCACTAGGAAAACCTATGCTCTCAAATGGAAAAGGTTTTCTGTGTGGTGTCAGCTACGTACAGAGGACCCTTTCTCCTGTACTGTGCCGGTAGTTCTTCAGTACTTGCTGCACTTATACAATCAGGGACTTAAGTCCAATTCTGTTCGGGTCCACCTCTCAGCTCTGGCAGCTCACCACTCATTGGTAGATTGATAATCTCTATCTGGTCACCCCTTGGTGTCCCGCTTTCTCAGGGGCTTGCTTTTGCTCAAGCCTCCCATCCGTCCTCCTGCCCCTGAGTGGGAACTGAATGTGGTCTTGCAGCAACTGACTCGCCCACCTTTTAAGCCGATGGCTACTTGTCCACTACACTTCCTCTCCTGGAAGACGCTCTTCCTGATAGCCCTTACCTCGGCTAGATGAGTAAGTGAGCTTCAGGCCCTGGTCTGTGACAGGCCTTACACCAGGATTTACAGGAACAGGGTAGTCCTCAGGACTCATCCAAAGTTCCTCCCTAAGGTTGTCTCCTCTTTCCACCTCAATCAGGAGGTGGTTCTTCCAACCTTCTTTCCTAGGCCTCATGCTAGCCAGGCTGAAGCAGTCCTGCATACCCTGGACTGTAGGAGGGCCTTATCCTTCTACCTTGACCGTATGCAGGGGCATAGAAGGGCTACTCAGCTCTTCGTATCTTTTGATCCCAATAAGTTGGGGTTGGCTGTGTCCAAGCGTACCTTGTTCATCTGGGTGGCTGACTGTATCACCTGGGCTTACAAGGCGACTGACCTTCCTTTGCAGGGTAGGGTCACGGCCCATCGTGTGAGGGCAATGGCTGCCTCAGTGGCTCATCTCCGCTCTGTGCCCTTGGTAGACATCTGCAAGGCTGCAACTTGGTCTTCAAGCCAGACTTTTGCAGCCCATTACTGCCTGGAGAGGGAGTCCCGTAGGGACAGTTCTTTTGGCCAGGCAGTACTCCGGAATCTCTTTGAGGTATAGGCAACTCCTGCCCTCCTGCCCTCTGTTGGGCTACCGGTGGAGGTTGTGTCCTTAAAAAGCTTTTCTTTGCTGCTGAGACTAAAGGGAGTTCTCTTGTTCAGCCTGGGTTCCTCGGTAGCCCAGAGCTGGGGAGTCACCCATATGTGAGGACTGACTTCCTGCTTGATCCTGGAGAAAGAGTAGTTACTCACCTGTAACAGGTGTTCTCCAGGAGCAGCAGGAATCAGTCCTCACAACCTTCCCTCCTCCCCTTGGAGTTGCAGTAGTTGTACATAGTTTATTTTTCATTTTTGTGTGCTGTTCTTAGCTATGTCATTTGACTGAGGTAAGATGGCACCTTTAGGCGGGAAGGGAACAGTGCATGTGTGCCTGCATTCCCAAAGGCTTTCATAGAAAGCTGGGGAAATGCTCCGCTGGGGCTTCATCGGCGCCGATGACACCCATATGTGAGGACTGATTCCTGCTGCTCTTGTAGAACACCTGTTACAGGTGAGTAACTACTCTTTCCTACACCTTTATCTCTTACATTATAATCCTACATTCCTTCTCATCATTCCAGACTACTGCCCTTCTATATTTTTTGCCATCCCTGGTCCTCTATTTGTCCTCTCCCATCCCATCTTCCATCTTTATTCCCACTTCCTCCCATCATGTTTTTTCCTCTCTTCCCACTCTGGCTTCTTCCCCTTGTTCACCTCTCTATTTCGAGTCTTCCTCTCCACTCTCGCTCCTCATTCTTCTCCACATCAAACATACTTTTCTACTACTACTACTACTAGTCATTTGTAGTGTGCTGCAAGGCGTATGCAGCGCTGTACAGTCCCTGCTCATCAGACCTTACTATCTAATCAAGACGGATAGCACAAGAGCTGTGGAGTTTTCCTCCTTCCAAAGCTTTCTCCAGGTTTCTCCTTTGTTCTCCACCCTAGTGCCTGATCTGTTCTCCGCCTATATTGTCAGGGCTGTATGTTCCAGTTCCTGTTCCCACCAACCATTCTGGGTTATGGAAAAGCTTATCCACTCTAAGTCTCTTATACCTTGTGCATACGATGCATATGTCAACGCCTACATTTTCATCTTTTGATAGATTAATATTCAGTCTGTGGCAACTTTGTGGCAGCTTATCTTTTCCATAACGCAGGGTGACAGACAGTGTGGGCTGAACATCTGTTTCACTGGCATTTTTTCACGTAGCAAGTGGTGCTATCTGAGTAAATGTAGTAACATAGTTATGACAGCAGATAAAGACCAGCGCGGTCCATCCAGTCTGCCCAGGAAAGTGGAAAGAGTAGGTGCACCTGCTGCTCCATGCAAGTCACCCCTCCCCATGCCTTTCTTTAGGGGTGTACCCACAGCTTTGTGTAGGTCACCCCTATTTGTTGAGCTATAAGAGATAGTTATGTTTATTTTGATTTTATCCTGTTGCCATAAAGGGATTCACTGGGTCTGTCCCATGCCATTTAGAATTCTGTCATTGTATTTGCCCCCATCATTTCCATCAGGAGGGCAATCCAAGCATCCACCACCCTTTTTTTGTGAAAAAGTATTTCCTGACATTGCCTTTCAGTTTACCCCCTTGCTTCATGGCATGCCCTCTAGTTTTACAACTACCCCGTCTTTGGAAGAAGTTTGTTTGTTCATTAATACCCTTGAAGTATTTAAAGGTCTGAATCGTATCTCCTTTGTCCCTCTTCTCCTCCAGAATGTACATATTTAGATCTTCAAGTCTCTTCTCATACATCTTCTTACGCAGACTCCAAATCATTTTGGTCGCCTTCCTCTGAATCGTTTCCAGTCTATTTATATCCTTTGCGAGATACGGTCTTCAAAACTGAACACTATTCCAAGTGAGGCCTCGCCAGCGACTTGTACAGTGGCATTAGTACCTCTTCTTTTCTGCTGGTAATTCCTCTCTGTATACAACCTAGCATCCTTCTGGCTTTTGCTACCACCTTGTCACACTGTTTCACCACCTTGAGATCATCAGAAACAAACAATCTGAGTCATTCTCCTGGTCCATGCACACCAACCTCTCACCCCCTATTGCATACAATTCCCTTAGATTACCCTATGAGCAGGCGGGGCTCCTGCTGGAAGACTGTGTCACTGCACACCGTGTCAGTGCCATGGAGGCCTCGGTGGCAAACCTGCACTCCGTCCTAATGGTGGACATCTGCCGGGCTGCCACCTGATCTTCAGTAGATATCTTCGCAGCACATTACTGCCTAGAAAGGGAGTTCTAATGAGACAGTGCCTTTGGCCAAGCTGTACTCCGCAATCTTTTTGGGGTTTAGGAAATTCCTACCCTCCGACCCTTCTGTGTTCAGGCTATCAGAGTGCTGGTTTTCTCGGACATAGGGGTCCTATTGCAGTCTGTAACCATTGACTCAATTGCTGCTGCTCATGGCTCCCCTTGAGGGCGACTGTGTTTTCCGCTATGGGATTTTGGTAGCCTGTAGCTGGGGAGTCCCATATGTGAGGACTGACTTCCTGCTTGTTCCCAGAGAAAGCATAGTTACTCACCTGTAACAGATGTTCTCCGGGGACAGCAGAAATCAGTCCTCACAACCCTCCCTTTCCCCCTTGGAGCTGCCTCTTTACCATCTTTTATTTTTTGCTGTCTTTTTAGCTATGTCATCTGACTGAGCAAGATGGCACCCTTGGGCGGGAAGGGGACCACACATGCGTAGTAGCATATCCCAAAGGTTTTCTTTGAAAGCTGGGGGAATGCTTCTGCGAGGGCTCCGTCGGTGCTGACCTCACCATATTTGAGGACCGATTCCTGCTGTCCCCAGAGAACACCTGTTACAGGTGAGTTACTACACTTTCATTTGACACATTAAACCATGTTTCTGCAATGGCCACAGTGTCCGAGTCCATTTCCACCATTAGGGCTTCCAGGTCAGGAACTTTGTTAGCTAGACTTCAAGTATTTGTGCTCATTGTTTTCCAGCATTTGTTGACTGGTTTGCATAGAATTTGCATAGATTTTGTTTTCGATGCCTCTTCCCACTTGGCATTGATGTGTGGGTTAATACTGCGATAGTTTCCAATGTTGTTATGTTTTTGTTGGGAGTGAGATCCTGAACTTGTTCTTTTCCATCTGTCACCCCCTTTCCTTAGTTTAAATGCCTGTCCACATAATGCCTGAATTTTTCACTTAGGATCCTTTTCCCTGCAACAGAGAGATGTAGTTCATCAACACAATATAGCCTCTTGTTGTTCCATCTATTTCCCCAATTGCCTATATATCTAAATCCTTCTTGTTTGCATCAAGTTTGGAGCCTTGTATTAAAGTTGATTATGCTATGCAGCCTTTTTGCCCCCTTAACCAAAAACAGGTGGAACTTCTGAGAATGCTATAGTGTTAGCAGTGGGTTTGAATTTCTCTCCCAGAATCTGGAAGTCCTTCTGAACTGTAGAGGCACTGTTTCTAGCCAGGTCATTTGTACTCAAATGGATGATAACATCAATTTTGGCGTGCTCACGTTCTGCACTAATTATGCAAGTAATTTGCTTTGTATTCCTTCTGGCTAATGATCCTGGGAGGCATTTGACCATCTTCTCTCCTTTGAACTGTGTTCCCAAGTTGGTGCCTCTGATGATGGAATCTCCAAGTAGTAGTAGTTTCTACTTTTGTGACAGTTTCTTCATATATAGGGCTATTATGAGTAGATTGAACATTAACCTTCTCGTTTAAGGGCATTTTAGTTTCCAGTAATTGGGCACTCAAATTTCCCAAGGCAGAGAAGAGGTTATGCAGGGATATCCCTCCTTGGAAACTCTGCTTTTCTGGCAAATTGCTTCTATCTGTGCCCTTCTCTTATACTGCTAACTCCAGACTTCGTTCCTTCCACCTTGCTGCTCCTTATGCTTGGAACAAACTACCTGAGTCTGTACGTCAAGCGCCTTCTCTGGCCCTTTTCAAATCAAGGCTAAAAAACTCACCTCTTCACTGCCACTTTTGGATCTTGACTCACCTGATCTCCTTTGTGTTTCCTTACCATTCTCCCTAGATGTATCCCATGTCTACACCTGCTGTGTGGTCTGTCTTGACTAGATTGTAAGCTATGATGAGCAGGGACTGTCTCTTACATGTCTGTACAGCACTGGGTTCATCTTATAGCACTATACAAATGCTTAGTAGTAGTAGTGTATTGATCGTAAGGGTGTCTCTGTGTAACAGGTCACAACCTACCAGAGCCCACTGTGATACATTTGTTTCTGGGCTACTTGATTCTTTGTGGGAGTGGTTGTGGATTTTTTTTCAATTTGTACCCTAGAGGAGGTGTGTTTAATTGCAGCTAATTCTTCCCTTAATAGAATCAGTTCTTTATGGATAGCAGATAACTTGAGAAATATAGGGCAAGCTCTTAGGCTTCAAATGATTCTTTGTAGAATGAAGGAACCACAACTATTGCATTGAATACATGACATGCTAATTATGATGGTTAGAAAGAAGTTCTAGGACAAGGAGAAAAGGTGGGTGTTGCACCTATTGGAGGACAGATGTCAATCTATATGATGACTATATAGGTAATGAAACCCTGGGGTGGGTGCGATGAGGGGTAGGGTGGGCAGAATTTAAGTGTCCCTGGCCAGTAGACCTATGTAGGTGCACTCAGATCTAAGAGAATATAAACAGGTAATAAATAGGCAAGGAAAATGTATATCAAAAGCAGCCAAAATAGTAAATTTAGAAACTTAGCTTTTGCGGTTGCTGGATCATAACTCCTGCTCAGGCAGCAGAGACTGATTGAATTAGCTCTCAGGCAGCAGAGGCTGATTGAATTAACCACGCCCTGTGAGGTGGGATTTTAATAGAGCAATGGAACTTTAAACTTTCAAATGAACTCCTACTTCTGTGCATCAGTCTACTATGCAAAGGACCTTGGAACTTTACTGCAAAATTTAGTCGTTTTTTTATGTCACTCTTTGAAAACTAAACCTATTCTTGACAACTACACTGCACCTAGTACATAGAATTCTTTTTTCAGCTAAGGACTGAAGAAGCAGTCTCATTACAGCAGAAATGTTGGTGACCTGTTTTTCCGCTACTGCTACTACTGATCATTTATATAGTGCTACAAGGTGTATGCAGTACTGAACAGAAATATGTAAGAAACAAGGGAAACACCCCACCTGCAGCATCACCAGGCACAAAAAGAACAGGACAGGAACACACTGTGGAATTTAGGATACTTTATTGAAAAACTATTGGTCAGCCCAACACATGTTTCGGCCACTGGCCTTTTTCAGGGGGCAATGACCACTTGAAACAAAGCTGGAGGAGTAATTGGAAATGCATATCGTCGCCGCGTCTCCCGCCCGGGCCGATAGCCAGTAAGCAGGAGGGCGTCGCCTTATTGCCCTCTTCGAATAATGTCCATAAATATGGCTGCCAGCTAGGACTGCTGGGAAATGTAGTTTACTTATTCTTCAGAGCAAATAGTGTGACCACACGGTGTTAGGCGAAAAACAGAGAATATTTTTATTTTTCGGGATTTCCCCCTCGCATCAAATTCAATAACACTGAACATAAATTGGATATGTCTCCAAAACAAAGAATAAAGTCCAACAGGTTGTATTCACAGAATTGGTCACTTTTAACAGCAGTTAACTTTGGTACTAGGAACTGGCTTACGAAGCTCAGGCTGTTAACTTTTTCCAAGGTAACTCAACTTTCATAAGAAGACTGTTTTTCTCACATCTTCTTTCACAAGGAGGCACAGAGCTTCTAAAACGCCCAGTAAGTTTTACTTCTCTTCAGAGCATTGGGGAAAACACATTGGCTTAAAACTTCTGGTTAGTTTTTCTTGCTGTGTCTTTCTGCTTCATACAAACAAGCTTTGATCTACTTTAAACACTCATTCTTTTACATGTGCTTAGGCTCAGCACATCTCAAACTCATTAGCTCTGCAATATGAGCACTGCATTTCCTCAGACTCACTTTCATATGGTTCAATGCAGCTTTCTATCTCCATCTCTTCAATGGATTCATTGCAACTATTTTCAGGTGGAACAGGGTCATAGAGCTTCTGCAACAACTCATTCAGCTTTGCTAACAAGAGTTTCTTTTGCTCTATCTCAGCAGAGAGACTTTGGCTAGGGAACCCAGAAAAGTTATTTTCTCTACCTTTGCAGCTTAGCTGGCTAGCTGAGTTGCTTCCCCCACTAGGAACTGACTCTTTCAGCTTTCTTTCATGCAGGGACTTTGAAACACGCACTTGCCTTGACTCTGGGCCTCTTAGCTGTTCCAATCCTTCCTGCTCTGTGCCATGCTGCCTTCTCTTTTCATACAATTGCCTTTCTCCTGGCAGTTTCCCTTTTAGCTGTGTCTGCCTCTGATCTGTTCCTCTCAGATCCAACTGCTCGTCTCTGCTCCTGGTTCCAGCTGCTCTTGTGCTGCTCGTTCCTGCTGCTCTTCTCCTCGTTCTCTCTGACTGCTCAAACACTGCAGTTTTAAACTGATCCTTCTTAGGGACCACACCCTTCTCCCAGCCCACGTGGGAGCTGTTAGGACTCAACCTAGCTCTGACGTGTTGGAGTGAGCGGGGCTTGATACTGGCTGCACTCTGACTCAGAGGTTTGTGGTTGCTAGGGAAACCCTGTTTGCTACTATTTTTAAAGGAACAGGATTCACTTTCTTGCCACTCCATGTCCCCTGAACAGCCTTCGTCATCACAATATGCCTGTAGCGAACATACAGCACTGAAACTGAAGGACTGAAGCTATCTACCAGAGGAGCGGAGTTCCCAAGGTGAGGTGTAGGAAGAGATAATAGAGAAAAGGTAGTGAGGAGCAGCAGAACAAATGCCCTTATAGGTCAGTAGGAGAAGTTTGAACTGGATATGGAAACAGATAGGGAGCCAATGAAGCAACTTGAGAAAAGGGGTTACATGAGCATAGGGAGATTGGCAGAAGATTAGTCATGCAGCTGAATTTTGAACAGATTAAAAGGGAGAGAGATGATTCAGAATGAGGCCAGCAAGGAGGAGATTGGAAGAGTCTAAGCAGGAGGTGACTAAAGAGTGGATAAGGGTATTAGTAGTGTGTTTAGAAAAGAAGAGCTGAATTTTGCTGATGTTCTAGAGAAAGAAACAACAGAATTTAGCTTTCAGTTGGATATGTTTGGAGAAGGAGAGGAAGGAGTCAAAGATGACCCCAAGGTTGCGAGCCGAGGAAACAGGGAGGAGTAGAGCATTTTCCATAGAAATAGAACAAGGAGGAAGGGGAGGTGGGTTTAGGGGGAAAGATAAGAAGCTCGGTTTGGCCATGTTCAATTTCAAATGGCGGTGAGACATCCAGGCAGCAATGTCATATAGGTAGGCAGAGATACGGGCCTGGATTCCCAGAGAAATTTCAGGTGTAGAGAGGTAGATCTGAGAGCCATCAACATAGAGAGGGTTCTGCAAACCATGAGAAGAGATGAATGCACCAAGGGACTGGGTATATAGAGAGAAAAAGAGTGATCTCAAGACAGACCCTTGAGGTATACCAACTGAGAGCAGGATAGCTGTAGAGGAGGATCCACCAGAACATATACACTAAAGGTGCAGTGGGATATATAAGAAGAGCACCAGGATAGAACAGAATTCTTAAAACTAAGCAAGGACAAGTTATCAAGGAGAAGGTGGTGGTCAACAGTGTCAGAAGCAGCAGAAAATTCAAGGAGGATGAGGATAGAGTTAAGGTCCTTGGCTTTGTCCAGGAACATGTCACTGGAGACTTTGGCAAGAGCCATTTCAGTAGAACGTAAAGGACAAAAGCCAGATTGCAGTGGATTCAGAAAGGCTTGAGAGGAGAGAAATTAAAAGACAATGGTGGTGAACCGCACATTAAAGTAGTTTAGAAATAAATGGGAGGGGGGAGATGGGTCAATAATTAGAAGAGGAGGTAGGATTCAAGGCTAATCTTCTGGATTTTGTCATGGAAATAGTCAGCCAAAGTCTGGGCAGAAAGTGAAGAAGGGATTTGGGGAGGAGGCTTCTTGAGGAGAGAGTTGAGTGTAGTGATGAGACAGTGAGGATCAAAGGCAAGGGAGTTAGGTGGTGTGATGAGGAGAGTATGGCTGAGTCCATGGAATTGGAAGAAAATCAGTCATTTACCTTTAAAGAAAGAGACAGGCAAGGAATCAGTAGCTCTCAAACTGCAGGCAGAGAAAAAAAAAACACGCAGCTACTGAGGACAGGACACACCCAAGCTCTGCTAATCCAAGGGCAGGCTTGGAAATTAATGAGGGACACCTGGATGAAGGGGAGTGCACGGTAGTTCAGAGACACTCTTATAAACCCAGGGAAATATCGGAGGAAAGGACGGACAGAGAGAACAGCCAGAGAGAGGGCAACAGGAACAGGAGTGCCAGGATGAGGCAGCATACGCAGCAGCACGCTGGAAGGAAAGATACAGGAAACCAGCACTCGAGAGAGCTGACCAGGGAGAACACTGGAGAATTCAGTGGGGAGAGAAGCACCAGAGAAAGGCCCAGAGAGTTCACCGTGGAGGAGAGCGGTGGAGACCTCCGAGGGAATCTTAGAGGTGAAAGCCCTAGTCAGAAAGAAAGCCAGGATTGCAAGGAAACTGCAATTGGTTTTAAAACTAGGAGAGCTGTGCCAGAGAGAAGTGCTGGCAAGGGTCAGGCTGCAGTGCCATTCGTTCCTGAACTAGCTAAAGAGCTGCAACTTCCAAAAAGGTGCGTGAATAAAAAGGTAGCCAAAAGTGCCGTGAGCCAGTTAGAGGCATTGTGTCATTTGATGTAAGGAAAGAATCTCCACGTTCCTGGTGGAAACCCTGTGCATAGGGAAAAGCCTCAGTGGAGAAAGATTCTAGAACTTTTGGACAATATTAAGCCTGAAGTTTTTCATGCTAGCTTAGAGCCAGGTTTACCGGACACAGGTCCTGAGGAAATGCAGATAGACTAATCTCCAGGAACAAGCAGGAATGAGTCTTCACATATGGGTACGTCGGTACCGACGGAGCCTGCATGGGAATGCTCCCCAGCATCCAATCAGAAAGCTTTTGGGAGCATCCCTCGCGCCTGCGCACTGCCTTCCTGCCTTTTCCACTGCCTCTCCTCAGTTTTCGTTTTTCCGCGGAGCCGGCAGGACGTCCTCCTGTCACCGCAGAAACCTTTTTCTTTAAATTCTTTATTTCTTGTTTTCTTGTGGTCGCGGCTGTTTTTCCCGCCACCACCGGTACCGCCGGTGGGTTTTTTCTTTTCTTTTTCTTAAACTCAGGGAGATTTTTCCCTCAGTTTCTGTCTTAATTTTTTGGGCCTGCAAGGCCTCTCCATCATGGAGCCTTCTTCCCATAAGAAGTGCCTTCACTGTGGAAACACAGTTTTCTTTTTAGACTCCAATGCCTGGTGTCTAACCTGTTTGGGTCCTGACCCTTTTTCCCCTGAACAATCAGGCTGCGAATCTGTGAGAAGAACTTCCCTCTTTCGAGTTTCCCTCGATACCGTTTTCCCTCCTGGAGTGAGGGCACCGGCCTTTTCTTCTCTACAGGATCAGGTAACCCACAAACAGTCTGTTAAGACTAGCCATTCCTTGAGTGGTAGGTCTCATGCCAAGCATGATGACGGCTCCGGCCTTGCCCTCAAGACCCCATTGGCATTAAAACCCCGGCGGGAGTCTCTGGGCTCCAAAGCATTTCAGGGGTTTCAGGTTGTTTCTGGGGCTCACCCCTCACAGAACATACCTGAGCCATGCTTGGTGGTGGCATCCGCTTCGAGCGGTACCGATACCCCAGCATCGGCACCGGTGTTGAGTGATCCACTCTTCACCAGGGATCGTCATCTGGCTTCCTCGGTACCTTCGGGACCGATCGATATGACCCAGATTGACTTTCCTGTACCTGAGCCATGCATGGTGGTGGCATCCGCTTCGAGCGGTACCGATACCCCGGCATCGGCACCGGTGTTGAGTGATCCACTCTTCACCAGGGATCGTCATCTGGCTTCCTCGGTACCTTCGGGACCGATCGATACGACCCAGATTGACTTTCCTGTATTGGCGCCGATACCACCACCGACGTCGGTATCCTCTAGACATGCATCGATAGACTCCCTCCCTTCGATGCCGAGTCTGGAATCGATATCTAGTCTAGATGACTGGGTACCGACGCGTCTCGGAACCGACCCCTATCGGTTCCGGATACGCAGTATTGAGGATATTCACCAAGCACTTCTGGTTCCTTCGGTACCGCTTGAGCAGCCTCCGCTGACTCCTTCGATGGTATTACCGTCTCCGATTCTGACTCACCTACCGGTATCGGTATCGATGTCGGTTCCTACAGTTCCATCGGTACCATCGATCCTTTTGATGCCTAGTTTGGAATCGATACCTGGCATGTACAATGCAGTACTGACTGCCCCAAATCGTGACTGCCAGTACCACTATCCATCTAGTGGGGTTCTTTTTCTCCACCAGACCACTACATCCTCTGGTGCTCAGGCTGCTCCTTCAACCTTAGCCTACCCAGGGATAGTTCCCATTGGAGATCCTTCATTTCAGAAATTTCTCCTTGATATAGCAACCTTCCTTGCTATTCCTATCCCTGGCTATGATCCTACTCGAGGCTCTCCTGCAGAAAAGGAAAATATAATGCTTCCTTTACATCATTCTTTGCAGGATCTTCTTCTGAGAATGTGGGAATCACCTTTAAGGGTTCCCTCACCTTCTACAGCAACTGATGTTCTGTATCAGGTGCCCCCCTCTCCAGGGTTTCAAAAAGCTCAACTTCCTTATCGTTCCATTATAGTGGAATCAGCAATGAGGAAGGTAAAAAGCAAGAAGAAGCATTCTTCTTATCCGCCAGGTCATGCATCTCAAGCACTAGATACCTTTGGACGTCAAACCTTCCAAACATCTATGCTGGCATCAAGGATTATCTCTTATATTTTTTATATGAGTCTATCTCTCCAGGAGGTCACAAATAAATTATCTCTTTTGACTCCTTTTCTATCAGAACCTAAGGCTGCAGACTATTCCTTGCTTCTTAGTCATAGCCAAAATATCTCTTGGTTTCTTTCTCGTGCTTCTCTAGACTCTTTTGAGTCTGTTAGCAGATCCTCTGCTATTGCTATAGGAGCACGACGTAGAGCCTGGCTCCAGGCTTCAGACTTGAGCAGATGGGCACAACACACACTGGGTAATTCTCCTTGTACTGGAGAAAATCTCTTCAATAGCGAGGCTTTACGTCAGGTTGCTCATTGCTCCACTGACTTCCCTGGTTCTAGGGACCATCCTAAGCCTTCTTCTTCCCCAGGAGGTAGGAAATGTCCTACCAAACCTTCTTTCCCTAAGAAAAGAAGGTTTCACTCTTCTCCTGCCCATCATCCTGATGTACCCAAGCAGGAGACACCTCGCCCTAGTCTGAAGAATCCAAACTTTAGCCAGTCTCAGCATACCCAGCAACCATAGGTTCCTGCAGGTTGCAACCTACAGTTAACTTCTTCTTAGCAGAAGTTTGTTCACTGTTTTTTTCTTTAAAGCTCTACATGTGCTTTCCTTTCTTCAGGATATTCTTGTCCATGGGTTACAGATTTCTCCTCTTCTTCCTACCAAGAAGAGAAGTTAACAACTATCCCATGATAGTTTCTGTCCCACCATGAACATTTCTTCCTTCAGCTGACTCACCATATGGTAAGTCACCCTTCAATTACAGGTTTTCTCTGCCCTCTCATCCAGGTTTTCCCCTGAATGAGTGATACCATACTGGACAGCTTCTCTTGCCTTTCATTCCAGTATAGAAAATTTTCCTAGAATAAATTCTCTGGACAGCTGTCAGACAGGGACAGGAATACTCCTCTCCTTTGGTCTGTTCTCTCTGTTTTATACAGGAAGATTCTCTCTGCTGTCTTTTTCAGCACTGTTCATGCAGGAGTTCTACTGACTGAACTACTGGTACTTTCCACAAGTTTCCAGTCTCTCTTACACTATTTTTGTCTAGCTTTAGAAGTGATTCCAACATAGCCCTCATCTATCTTGGCTAATCCTACTCACTTCAGGCTTCTCACCTTATCTTCTTTCTGGCCATTTCCATTTACCTGGATGTGCCAGCACAGCTGACCTACAGTCAGTTTTATATCCTAATTCTCCTGCATAATGCTCTCTGCAATCTTCAGAGAAGCTTTCTACTATGGGCCCTTGCTAGAGAGCATTGAACTTTGTCTCTGATGGCTATTCTATATAGTAGAAAAGGCTTATCAGTCATTTTCCATGACTCTGAGGGTTCCCACACCCTCTTGTCTCCTGTTATAATACAGGATATAAGCTTTTTCTGCGTGAATGTCCAAGCAGTTTCCCAATCCTGCAGGAATAAGCTCTTTTTTCCTTACAGATTGGCCTCATGCTATCCTACTCCTCATGGACAGCACATATTCTACTAATAATGCATGATACCCCTGTGTCCCCTCAGTGGGTCATCTTGGTATCTCCTTCTATGCGTTTTCTGTCCATTTACCATGTCAGAGTTCTACAGAACTCCCGACTTGCTCTCTACAGACTGATATTATCCTCTGTTTTTTCACGCAACCATCCTGGTTATTTTACTGGATAGCATTCCTGCACCCTCTTAGCCCGGAGGAATAGATTCTCTATATATCTTTCAAGTAGGTTCTACCTTCTTGTTATTAGATGAATCTTCCTCTTTCACATCTCTCATGTGAATGTTCTTATGGGGCTTAGTTGCAGACATGTATCTTCAGACTTATATATTCATGTATATCTCTATATATTGTGATGTCCTCGCCCCCTAATGGCCACCCTAGGCGGTCGCCTAATAGGGCGCGTCACCTCTTTATTGTGTAGTTGTGGGTTTTCATGTAAACAAATGAAAGTCCGAGAGGCTGTAAGGCTAACACAGGAAATTTATTGATTTTCACTGCTTCTCCAAAATAGAGCTTGTATAGAGCTCAACGCAAAACAAGAAAGTAAAAGGATTTTCTTCTCCTGATACAATTAGCTTCCAATGCTTCCAGACTTCATGAACAAAAGCTTCCTTACTTCTCCTAGCCTCTTTAACACCAGGGCTAGTTTGCCTTGCTAAAACTTCTTCACATGCAAGCACTTTCTGGTTTTACCCCAGGGACATTTCTAAAAGGAAACAAGGCTTTTAAAACACAGTCCAGCCTGTTTACACCTTTTAACTCTCCAAGGCAGCTGTTTGAGCTTTTCCCTTTCCAAGGCTCAAACGCTTGTCTTGTAACATATAGCACATTCCATCGGGCATTCACTTTCACTGTCAGAAGGATAACTTCCTATTTCCATATCTTCAGTGTCTGGCTCTGGTACATCAAGATTAAAACTCCTCCTGGTAATACCTGGCTCTACGCTTTCTAAAAGCTTAAGAATTTCCTTCCACCTAGAGGTTTTTCTATCTCTAGGCTGCTTAGCACATACTGGCAATTCTTCCTCTCTCCATGAATGGCTTAATGCTTTCAGCTTGTTTAACTGTCTGTTAGACAGAGGGTTACTCACGGTTTCTCCTGTTATCAGATGGGTTTTTACCAAGCCTTTGGCCTGTAGTAAAACTGTCCTCATTCAAATCTCTCCCCAAAGGAAATCTCCTGCCTCCAGGTTCCAAAGCAAACCTCCCTGCTTTGTGGCTTGTTCCTTTGAATACTCTAGCAGTTTCCTCTAAGGCTGGGCTGTCCTGGGAAATACCTCTCTCTTCAAACACCCGAGAGCTTTTTCCTCCCTCTAGCACATTAGGCTTCCTGCTCCGTTCTGAGTCTCCAGTAGCTCCTCCCCTGGGAACTCCCTTCTTCCTGTAATGCTGCTTCTCTACCTCAGCATTGGCATAGGCATCAGAATATGCCTCAGGAAGCAGGCTGCTCTTCAGACTTTCTTCACTACTGTCTGAACTGCCTGACTCAGCTCTCTCCACTCTGTGTCTGTGTTCCAAGTGCTGCAACCCCATCTGCTCTAACTCTGACTGTTCTCTGTTACTTTCCTTTTGTAATCCCCTGGGAACTCCCTTTGCACGTGTCTGAGCAGTGATCACGTGCTGCTTCCCCAGCTGGTCTTCATTACCCCTACAGCTTCTTCCTAAGATAGGGCGTGGCCTGCAGCTATTCACTAGGTGAGTTTTTTCCTGTTTCAAAACATTTTGTGTTTCACATCCCCGCCTGCTGCTTCTCTCCCTTAAGGTAAAAGTGTGCTCTTTTCCCTTTCCTAAGGGCTTGGGAACATTTTGGCCATCACATATCCCCCACCTTAAGATATTACAGGCTGGCTTGTTTAACCTTGCACAGCCTGTAATCCTTTCTGGGCTGATACGTCCTGTGTGGCTTCTGTTTTGCCTTACGCTCTCTTGTGGTCAACTGAGGTACTTCTGAATAGTCCTGCCAGGGTTTTAAGAACTTAATATGGTATACCTGGCCGCGACGTCTCTTATCCTGTACTAAATAGGATACGGGACCAACCCGGTCTACCACCTGATATGGACCCTTCCACTTACCCTCAAACTTGGCAGAGGGTCCGGTTGCCCTCACCATCACCCTTTGACCTATTTCTAACTGGCGCGGCTTAAGGCGGCGGCCATAATATTCCTTTTGGCCTATTCGCCTATTTTCTGAATTATCTCTTGTTGTTTTACAACTTGCGGTTAATCCCCTTAACTCCCCTCTACCAGTGGATCCAAACCCACCTGATCCCCGGTTGGTAGAGGTCATAGTTGGGACTTCTTCCAGAGGTGGAAAAGCCACCCTTTCAAATATTACTTGGGTTATCCTATCCCCTGCATTAATCTGGAAATCTTTCTTTGCAAAGTTCAGCAGTAGCACTTTCACCTCCCCCCTGTAATCCGGGTCAATAACCCCTGCACCTACGTCTATCGAATCCTTCGAAGCTAGGCCTGACCGTGGGGCTATACGGCCGTAGCATCCCAACGGCATCTCCATCTGGAGACCCGTGTCTACCAGTGCCCTGCTCTGTGCTGGAACAACCATATCCACAGCACTACACAAGTCGTACCCTGCTGCTTGCTCAGTAGCTCGCCTGGGTGCCTTTGCATTGGGAGTTGTTAGGCAGTATCTCAGAACAAATCTGGGTTTGTTTTCAGGCTCCACTCCCTTGGACACCCCTTTCCAACCCTGTCCCTGAGTCTTAGCAAAGAGGGGTCTAGGAACTATGCTTGTCCTAGGTTTGGCCTTTGGACAGGAAGTATTCTGTCCCTTTCCTTTCCTCTCTCGACTTACTGGAGGAAATGTGAGGTCATTATAGAATGGAAGGTCTGCTAAGGGATTATCAGAGGGTTCCACCTCCTCTTGGACTCTTGACTGGCTTCTAGTGGACACCATGCCCTCTCTCTGGTGTAGTTCCTCCTCTAGCCCTCTCCTAAACTGTGGCCAGTCTCTGCCTAGCACCAGGGCATGTGGAAGTCTGGGTATGATGGCTACCGGGACTTTTCTTTTTATACCTAACCCACTTACTGCTACTTTATAGATAGGATAGAATGAGGCTGCCCCATGAACACACCTAATCCTTACTCTCCCTTCAGGTTTTATTGGGTTTTGCCTACGTTGTGCCTCAATCCGCCTCCAAAGTTTTTGAGAGACCATGGACTGATCAGCCCCTGAATCTAGCAAGGCCTCTATGGGAATACCTTCTACCTCTATGCTTAGGAGAAAACCTTCCCTATCCTCCCTAGCTTGAGTTATAACCAAGGCTGTTCTGGCTTTACAATTTCTCTTTAGATGTCCCTCTCTACCGCATGCAAAGCATTTCCTTTGTGCATAACAATCCCTATTACCAGGTACAGACATTTTTGCATCTTCAAACTCCGACCTTCTCCTCCTTTCTGAAGTTACCTGTTCTGCTTTTTTACAGACACCCCCATTCTGCTGGCTTACCAACTTGGCTTCTAAAAACCGCTCCGCCAGTAGGATAGCCTCTTGGGTGTTCTTACAGTTCTGTAAGATCAGAAAGGCTTTCAGGTCTGGTGATACAGCTTCCATAAATTGTTCAAGAACAATGTAGTCTACTATCTCTGCTACTGTCTTGGACTCTGGTGTTAACCACCTCGATGCCAGATTTTTAAGACGCTGGCAAAGAGCGCTTGGTGTTTCACCAGGTCTTAATCTGCTGCTCCTAAACTGTCGCTGATAAATTACTGGAGTCAGACCAAGCCGGTCTCTGATAGCTCTCTTACATGCTTCATAATCAGAGGCTAAAGTCGCAGGCATAGCCCGGTACGCGGCCAAGGCCTCCCCTGTAAGGGAAGTGGCCAACCGTACCGCCCACTGGTCTTTAGGCCATCCGGTTATGAGGGCGACTCTTTCAAACGCTTCTACGAAGTCGTCCACCTCATCATCTTTAGTTAACTGTCCCATGGAAAACACCCCCCCCCCGTAGGAAGTTGCTAGCCCCTGCCCAGCGCCTATGGGACCTGACAGTGTCCGTGCTGGCTCCGCCATCTTCTTGTGGGCCCCCAGCTACGCTCCCATCATGTCCAGCAATGGTTTTTGCTGAGCCTGCAACATGGCTGCCATCTTCTCCTGGGTTGTTGCTGCCTGCTCTCGCTGTTTTTCGAACTGTGCAGTCATCCAGTGCAGCAACTCCTTCTCCATGATGATGATGCTGTAATACAAACAAAAGAGAAAACACACCAAGTGCGGTACACACACACAACTGGTGATCCCTTTTCGTTGTTCTCCCCAAACACTGCTGCACCTCCCCTCTGTATCAGTATCCGCACTAACCCTCCTAAATACGGGGTTACCTGATACAGATGTTGACTCAAGCTTGTCAGCACTGATGATCGCTGTCTGTCCTTCCTGACTCTCAGCACTCGTCCTCTGCTACCGCTTAGTCATCCACCGGTCAGCATGGCTTCATGGGTTGTTTCTGTGGAAGTTCTGGCGTGCGTGAAGATTCTTGCGCATGCGTAGGAGTCATGGTATCCTTAAAACTACGCCACCTGTGATGTCCTCACCCACTAATGGCCACCCTAGGCGGTCGCCTAATAGGGCGCGTCACCTCTTTATTGTGTAGTTGTGGGTTTTCATGTAAACAAATGAAAGTCCGAGAGGCTGTAAGGCTAACACAGGAAATTTATTGATTTTCACTGCTTCTCCAAAATAGAGCTTGTATAGAGCTCAACGCAAAACAAGAAAGTAAAAGGATTTTCTTCTCCTGATACAATTAGCTTCCAATGCTTCCAGACTTCATGAACAAAAGCTTCATTACTTCTCCTAGCCTCTTTAACACCAGGGCTAGTTTGCCTTGCTAAAACTTCTTCACATGCAAGCACTTTCTGGTTTTACTCCAGGGACATTTCTAAAAGGAAACAAGGCTTTTAAAACACAGTCCAGCCTGTTTACACCTTTTAACTCTCCAAGGCAGCTGTTTGAGCTTTTCCCTTTCCAAGGCTCAAACGCTTGTCTTGTAACATATAGCACATTCCATCGGGCATTCACTTTCACTGTCAGAAGGATAACTTCCTATTTCCATATCTTCAGTGTCTGGCTCTGGTACATCAAGATTAAAACTCCTCCTGGTAATACCTGGCTCTACGCTTTCTAAAAGCTTAAGAATTTCCTTCCACCTAGAGGTTTTTCTATCTCTAGGCTGCTTAGCACATACTGGCAATTCTTCCTCTCTCCATGAATGGCTTAATGCTTTCAGCTTGTTTAACTGTCTGTTAGACAGAGGGTTACTCACGGTTCTCCTGTTATCAGATGGGTTTTTACCAAGCCTTTGGCCTGTAGTAAAACTGTCCTCATTCAAATCTCTCCCCAAAGGAAATCTCCTGCCTCCAGGTTCCAAAGCAAACCTCCCTGCTTTGTGGCTTGTTCCTTTGAATACTCTAGCAGTTTCCTCTAAGGCTGGGCTGTCCTGGGAAATACCTCTCTCTTCAAACACCCGAGAGTTTTTTCCTCCCTCCAGCACATTAGGCTTCCTGCTCCGTTCTGAGTCTCCAGTAGCTCCTCTCCTGGGAACTCCCTTCTTCCTGTAATGCTGCTTCTCTACCTCAGCATTGGCATAGGCATCAGAATATGCCTCAGGAAGCAGGCTGCTCTTCAGACTTTCTTCACTACTGTCTGAACTGCCTGACTCAGCTCTCTCCACTCTGTGTCTGTGTTCCAAGTGCTGCAACCCCATCTGCTCTAACTCTGACTGTTCTCTGTTACTTTCCTTTTGTAATCCCCTGGGAACTCCCTTTGCACGTGTCTGAGCAGTGATCACGTGCTGCTTCCCCAGCTGGTCTTCATTACCCCTACAGCTTCTTCCTAAGCTAGGGCGTGGCCTGCAGCTATTCACTAGGTGAGTTTTTTCCTGTTTCAAAACATTTTGTGTTTCACATCCCCGCCTGCTGCTTCTCTCCCTTAAGGTAAAAGTGTGCTCTTTTCCCTTTCCTAAGGGCTTGGGAACATTTTGGCCATCACAATATTCTATACATACATATGTCTGTCAGCTGTGTGTGCATAAGTTATGCCCCTATATGTATATATATCTCTATATACACATATCTATATGCATATGTATTGTGATGGCGAAGACGGCCAAGTCCCTATGGAGGTAGAAAAAGTACAGGCAATTTCCCCTAGTCAGAGGGAAAGGGAAAAAAATGCTCAGTTTAAAAGTGCAGCTAAGGCTGAAAAAAAGAACCTCTCAAAAGTTGTTGTCCAAAAGCCACGCCCCAGCTCCATAGCAACTGAGGGTGGTAATGCAGCACAGCTGGGGGCGGGGTGGAAAGATACCGGCCAGTCACATGTTTATAAGCCCCAGAGAACAGAGAGAGATAGATTGGCAGGATTAAGGAGATTGGAGAAAGTCTCGAGCTTCCCAGGGGAGGAAGGGAGATTGCAAAGACAGGCAAGGAGATTGCCAGGTCTGGAAAGATTGCCAGGACACGAGAGGAAGAGAGCTGACTCGGTTTCAGAGGAGGAGTCTGAAAGGGAGCCTCATTCAGAGCAAGAGTTTCATGCTTGCAGGAGGAAGAGAGACGAGAGGGCTGCTTTAACCAGGAAACAGCATGGCCAGGGAAGGAGAAGGGAAGCACTGCTAAAGAAACTTCCAAAAGGTACTGCTGCTAAAGTTATTAGCCAAAGGTCTCAGGAAGAGTTCCCAGACAGCCAGCTCCAGGAGTTTTACCAGAAGCAGGGTTACAGGAAGCCTCTCAGTAAAGAAGGTTTAAATGTTTTAAAACTGGTTCAACGTATGCTGAAAGACCAGGAAGTAATTAGTGGAGAGAATAGTTCTCTGCACCGAGAGAAAGAACAGCTGTTTGCTGACGACATCACAGAACAGCCCTGTTCAGAATGTGAGTCAATGGACATCGGGGAAAATATTCTTTTAAGTGAGCCAGAGGAGGCTATGGAATGTGAGTTATCCCTGATAGTGAAATAAGAGTGTTTGGAGATATATGTTGGAAGAAAATTCCATTTCTCTGATATGCATGGTGGTTTTACAGAGCTAAGAAGTTTTAATTAGTGTGCTTGCTGCCCTAAATGAGACTTGCACCGGAGTGCTGCTGGAAGTCTCTGGACAACTGATTAAAACCCTTAAAGCTCTGAAACCAAAGAAGAAAAGTTTATTTGCTGGAAGTTGTTTGCATTGAAGTTTCAATGAACATTTTGAGTTTGTTTAAAGCACTGGGAAGTGAAGCATTATTTTGGAATGAGTAACCTTTGTATGCTGAAGTAAGCAAGAACATTTTTCTTACCTGAGTTTCTTGTGGATATTTTGTACACGTGATTTACCAAGCTTCATTTTGAAGTTCCCTATTAAGGGAGGCTAATAAAAATATTCCTGCGTTTGCTTTCAACTCTCGGCTCAGCCTTTGATTACAACTACATTTGCTCTAAATACTACAACTCCCAGAAGCCTTTGCTCTTGAGTTGCTTGAAAGTGACATTTGCTCCCCCTTCACCTCGTCAGGCAGCCGCCTAGGCGGGGGAAGGGCGCAACAGTATATATATATATACATATATATATATATATCCCTCTATATATATATGTATCTGTCGAGATGCTTTTTATAGGTAGATATGTATTACATTCTATCTCCCTAACTGTCTATGCTATAAAGGGTTTTACCTTCTTATAGGTTCCAGACAGTGGTCTTGCATATCTTCGTACTGTCCCTCGGTATGTGGGGGCTGTTATGCACACAACCACTGCTGTGGTACTAACAGCTTCCACTTTACTCTAGGTCTCGCTATCCCTGAAGCATCATGCTTCAATATCTTTCCTGTCTCTCACCAGCTAGGAAGGACAGTGTTGATCTTCAGTAGTCCTGAGGTTTCAACCTTTCACACATCTGTCCTCCTTGGGAATACGGACTTTTCTCCATACCCCTTCTTCCCTCCAGGACTGGGCTAGTTGTCCAAATCGGTCAGTCTTCCTCTTTTACTCCTAAATGTTAATGACTCTGTAGCTAAAAGAGTTTTCAGCTTCTTTCCATAAAGCTTTCCACAGAAGACCTGCCATTCTGATACTACCCCAGTTGACACCTGGGTCACCTGCCAAGTCCAGATTTGGACCTTCACCCTCACTGCTGTGAGGTCACCTTGAGGATTCCTCTACTGAATCTCCAGTAGACTCAATCACCCTCTCTACTTCCTACAGTCCAGTAGGTAAGATCCATTTTGTGATTGTTCATTAAATAAATTTTAATGCTACTTATCATACATACCAAGGACTCCTCTCCTGTAATCCTTAACTTTGCTGTTTTTTCTTACAGCTCCTCTCCTTTCAACTCCTACCCACCATCCCTCATGGGATGCCGGAGATCCATGTGTGGGCTGCAGTCCTGATCCAGGGACACGCATTTTATGGGATCTCCCTCTGGCATCTATAGCTAGGGAATCCCCATATGTGAAGACTCATTCCTGCTTGTTCCTGGAGATAGCGCAGTTAATTACCTGTAACAGGTGATCTCTGGGAACAGCAGGAATAAGTCTTCACAACCCACCCACCTCCCCTAGGAGTTGTATTTATCTATTTATCTTCCTTTCCTCTTTCTCTCCTTTTGTCTCAGCTATGAAACTCAACTGAGGAGAGGCAGTGGAAAAGGCGGGAAGGCAGTGCGCAGGCGCAAGGGATGCTCCCAAAAGCTTTCTGATTGGATGCTGGGGAGCATTTCCGTGCAGGCTCCGTCGGTACCGACGTACCCATATGTGAAGACTTATTCCTGCTGTTCCCAGAGATCACCTGTTACAGGTAAGTAACTGTGCTTTATGAATCTGATGAGGAGTCTGAAGATTCAGTAATGGATTGTTCTCTGTGCCAGAAGGCAGAATAAAAGGTTCTTGGATAAAAGAAGGGAAAATCTATAACCTGAATGTCCTGGAAGGCAGTGTGAAAACAGGGAGGAAATGTGTTTAGCCAGGAATGCTAAAGAACCCTGTTGCTGAAGAAAAGATATTTCTTTTGGGTTTGAAGTGAAGAGAAACCTTGCTGATTGCTGAATGGTTTTGAAAAACAGCGATACATGTTAAAAAGCTACATAAAGCAGTTTCATTCTTTGTTTGGGATAAATGCCTATGAATTATTGTTTGGAGAAAGAATCCTGTTTGTTTTGCGTTAAGCCTTAATGCTCTTTAGAAAAAGAAATAAATTCCTGTGTTTTGCCTTGTAAACCCTCGGTCTCCATACTACTTGTTTTTTTTAAACAACACAACTACAAATCCCAGCAGCCCCGGCCCTGGATGAGGAAGCAAATTCTTTAATTAAAGGACTAACAAGTGCAGCCCTAGGCTTATAGACTGTTGCCTTGGGCCAGGGGCCCCCACAGGTGGCGTAGTTTTTCGGATTTTCTTTTTCTACGCATGCGCCAGAATTTACAACCACTCAAGAATTCAACACACAACAGTGCTAACTGCTGGAGCCCTGCTGAGTATTAAAAAAGGAAGTGCAGCTGAGGTCAAAAAGCCGGAGTCAAGGAGGACAAGGCGGTGGCCTTCATTTCTGCTAAGCTGGTGTCTACACCGGTTGCAGGTAACCCGTAGATAAAAAGGGGTTTTAAAGGATACCTGTACAGGGGTGTAGCACTGTTGATATAAACCAGAAAAGGAGCAGATATATTTGTTTGTACCGCACTTGGTGGTGTTTTGTCTTTTCTTGTTGCAGCGCAGAAGTTAGCCATGGAATGCAAGGAGCTATTACAGTGGATGGCTGGACAATTCGAGAAACAGCGTGAAATGTCCATACAAGCTCAGGAGCAAACTGCTGCAGTGATGCAGGTGCAGCAAAAGCCTCTTCTGGACATGATGGGATTGTGGCTGGTAGCTCAGGAGAAAGCAGCAGAAACAGCACGGACTACTCCAGGTTCCATAGGAGCTTTGCACACACATGGGCTAGGGTTACAGCCTAGCGAGACATTTTCATTTGGTCAATTAACTCAGAATGATAATATAGATGATTTTCTAGAGACGTTTGATAGGGTGGCACACATAACCGGATGGCCTAAGGAGCAATGGGCCGTGCGCCTGGCCACTTCGCTTACCGGAGAAGCACTGGCGGTGTACAGGGCCATGCCTGCAGCCTTGGCCAACGATTATGAGGAGCATAAAAAAGCTATAAGAGACCGCCTAGGCCTAACGCCCATGGTATATCATCGTCTCTTAAGAAATAGTAAATTGAAGCCTGGTGAGACACCAAGAGCTCTCTGCCAAAGAATTAAGAGCTTGGTATTAAAATGGTTAACACCAGAGGCTAGAACCGTAGAGTCCATTATAGATAGCATTGTACTGGAACAATTTATGGCCGCAGTCCCGAAGGACATACAAACCTTCCTGATTTTACAAAACTGCCGGAACACCAATGAAGCCACCTTATTCGCCGAGTGCTTTATGGAAGCGGAATTGGCAGGCCAGGTAAAAGGGGATGCTTCTAAAAGGGCAGATTTCGTATCATCAGAAAGGAAGGTAAGGCCAAAGGGGGATGAGATGAAAATGTCTATGCCAATGTGTAAAAACTACTCTATACGAAAAAAATGTTTTTCATGTGGTAGTGAGGGATACCTGAAAAGGGATTGTAGAGCGAGGACTGCACTGATAACTGCCCATAACAAAGAGGTTAGGGAAGGTTTTCTTTTGACTGTAGAAGTAGAAGGTATTGCTACAGAAGCTTTGTTAGATTCAGGAGCAGATCAAAGCATGATCTCCAGGAAGCTCTGGCGGGAGATTGAATCTCGCTATAAACAAGCCCTAAACCAGCCTGACGGGAAGGTGAAAATCAGGTGTATCCATGGGGCATCATCATTCTATCCCATACACAGAGTGCTAGTGAAGGGTTTAGGCATGAAGAAGAAAATCCCTGTAGCTATTGTGCCCAGGTTACCACACGCCCTGGTATTGGGGAGGGATTGGCCCCAATTCAGGGAGGGCCTGGAAGAGGGGCTACATCAAAAGATAGGCATGGTATCTACCCGAGCGCAGTCTAAGGCCCTAGAGGGGGAAGAGGAACCCTCAGATGAGATGGTAGAGGATTTACCTTGCCATGAGGACTTAATAACTCCCTCTGTAGGTAAGAGTAAGAAGGGGAGAGGGGAAAAACGCTGGGAGAGGCAGTGTAGGTCCCAGAATAGGGCCGAGATAGAAGCCGGCCAAGACCTGCCTTGGGTCCCGGCTGAACTAGTGGAAAAATTTCCATCCTTTCCCAAGGAGCAGCAGGCAGATCCCTCTCTTTCACGGGCCTTCGAGTATGCAAAAAGGGGGTTAGAAACCCTACCTAGGTTTTTGTTAGACGGGGATGTGTTATACCGGGAAAGTGTAGATCCCCGTACAAGGAATATCCGTAAGCAACTTGTAGTCCCTACAACGTTCAAGGCACTAGTTTTAAGACTAGCGCATGACCATCCTGTAGGAGGTCACAAAGGAGTACATGGCACCCTCGACCAGATATTAGCTCGCTTTTACTGGCCTGGTATCTTTAAAGAGACTTCGCGGTTTTGCGAGTCGTGTCCTTCATGCCAACGGGTCACCTTGATTCGTCCACCGGAGGTGCCTTTGTTACCCATGCTGGTGATATCTGAGCCCATTCACCGCCTGGCCATGGATATAGTAGGGCCGTTGATAAAGACACCTCGGGGATTTCAGTATATGTTGGTCATAGTGGACCAAGCCACGAGGTTTCCATGGGCCATACCACTACGTAATATATCAGCAAAAAACATAGCTTCCGAAGTAGTGAAGTTATTCTGTGAAGTGGGATTCCCACTTGAAGTCCTGACAGATAGGGGCAGTAACTTCATGTCTCGGTATCTAGCTCAAGTATGGGATGCTTTTGGAATCCGTCATGTTAGAACCGCTGCCTATCATCCGCAGTCAAATGGACTGGTGGAGAGGCAAAACCAAACCTTGAAGAAAATGTTGAGGAGGGTTTTAGAGAGTGACATGTCGAACTGGGATATGATGCTCCCTTTTGTTTTGTATGCTTGTAGAGAGCGGAAACAGACATCCTTAGGCATTTCACCGTATGAGTTAATGTATGGGCGGGCACCACGGGGTGTCTTAGATATACTGCGAGAACAGTGGGTGGAGCCGGCTGTAGAGGAAGTAGGGGTACCCCAGTTCTTGAGAGACCTGAGAGGACGGCTACACTGAACCTCCCAAGCGGCGGAGGAAAATTTAAAGACCAGCCAGGCACATCAAAAATGTTATTATGATTGGCATACAAGGCCTCGCCAACTGGAGATAGAAGAAAAAGTAATAGTAATGGTGGCGGGGGCCAGCCCTAAATTTGAAAGTAAATGGAAGGGGCCCTATAGGGTAGTAAAACAAGTGGGGCCGGTGTCTTACTCCATAGAAAATAGAAGGGGGCAACAGCAGGTCTATCATATCAATGTATTGAGACCTTGGCATGAGCGAATAGCGTTGGCTCATTTAGCCACAAGAGAACATAAGACTGAAAAGTGGCAGACAGGCCGTAAGATCCCAGCGAGAATTACAAGCATACGCAGCAGCAAGCTGGAAGGAAAGATACAGGAAACCAGCACTCGAGAGAGCTGACCAGGGAGAACACTGGAGAATTCATTGGGGAGAGAAGCACCAGAGAAAGGCCCAGAGAGTTCACCGTGGAGGAGAGCGATGGAGACTTCCGAGGGAATCTTAGAGGTGAAAGCCCTAGTCAGAAAGAAAGCCAGGATTGCAAGGAAAATGCAATTGGTTTTAAAACTAGGAGAGTTGTGCCAGAGAGAAGTGCTGACAAGGGTCAGGCTGCAGTGCCATTCGTTCCTGAACTAGCTAAAGAGCTGCAACTTCCAAAAAGGTGCGTAAATAAAAAGGTAGCCAAAAGTGCCGTGAACCAGTTAGAGGCATTGTGTCATTTGATGCAAGGAAAGAATCTCCATGTTCCTGGTGGAAACCCTGTGCATAGGGAAAAGCCTCAGTGGAGAAAGATTCTAGAACTTTTGGACAATATTTAGTCTGAAGTTTTTCATGCTAGCTTAGAGCCAGGTTTACCGGACACAGGTCCTGAGGAAATGCAGATAGACTATTATGAATCTGATGAGGAGTTTGGATTGTTCTCTGTGCCAGAAGGCAGAGTAAAAAGTTCTTGGATAAAAGAAGGGAAAAGCCTATAACCTGAATGTCCTGGAAGGCAGTGTGAAAACAGGGAGAAAATGTGTTTAGCCAGGAATGCTAAAGAACTCTGTTGCTGAAGAAAAGATATTTCTTTTGGGTTTGAAGTGAAGAGAAACCTTGCTGATTGCTGAATGGTTTTGAAAAACAGCGATACATGTTAAAAAGCTACATAAAGCAGTTTCTTTGTTTGGGATAAATGCCTATGAATTATTGTTTGGAGAAAGAATCCTGTTTGTTTTGCGTTGAGCCTTAATGCTCTTTAGAAAAAGAAATAAATTCCTGTGTTTTGCCTTGTAAACCCTCGGTCTCCACACTACTTGTTTTTTTTAAACAACACAACTACAAATCCCAGCAGCCCCGGCCCTGGATGAGGAAGCAAACTCTTTACTTAACAAGTGCAGCCCTAGGCTTATAGGCTGTTGCCTTGGGCCAGGGGCCCCCTCAGTGGACAATGAACCTGAAGGTCTGTGCTCTGCTTTCCTGTTAAGCCCATCCACCCAGAAGTGACACAGCTGTGATCCTGCGGCCCCGAACGTGAAAGTAACCTACAGCCCTTTAAAATCAATGGCATTCATACCATTTGCTGTGTCTCCAGTAATGCTGCCTCCTTCTGACTGGCTCCTGTGTTCATCCTTTCAGGTCTGTGCCCTGCTCCCCCATTAAGCCCGCCCACCCAGAAGAATCTGAAGGTAACCTTCAGCTCTTTAAAACCAAGCCTCCGGCAGCGTTTAGCACTGCAGCAGCATGTGCCCAAGGAGCAGGATGTGCTCCTTGGGTGAGCTCTTTGGGGCAACTTCGGGGACTCCTATACTCCAACATCCTCATTGTTTTGGCAACGGAAAGGGAAGCCTCCCTTTTGGCTCCTACATACCTCTATTACTGCCTCGCCGTTTACTCTGAAGTACCCTCTTCACCTTGTGCTGTTCTTGTTATTTTTCACCTGGCTTACTGATCTCTCATTGATGACCACCATCCCTACCACTGGGGCTTTCATTCTACCCGTCCTCCCCCTGGTCCCACCTGATTCCACTTGACCATTACATTATTTAATTCTTTGTCCTACAACTAATTGTCCAGTCCCAGTGGTCTCTTCTTCCTCAGTCCTGTCCACAGCTTTATTAAATTGCAGGTCACTTCATGGTAAAATCACTCTCATTCATGACCTTTTCTCCCAACATTTGCTGGATGCCCTCTTTCTTACTGAGACATGGCTGAAGGAGGGAAAGGAACCACTCCTTAATTGCTGCCTTCCCCTCGACTATGTGGCCTTTTCCATATCTAAGGTGGGTGGCAGCAGGTTTGCAGCTTGTTTCCGCTCCACTGCCTGTCTCTGAAATCCCTTCCTCAGCCCCTTATTATCCCGAGTTCCTCCTGATCCACCTTGCTGCCTCCCCACCCTACATTTTCTTCTAATCTATGTTCTGCCACTCCTACATCCACATAACTGGGACCCTCTTCTTCTTACCCTCTCCGGCGTCTCTTTACTCTACCCGCATCTCCTTATCCTAGTTGATTTCAGTATTTGTTCTGCCTCCCCTTTCAAGCCCCGCAATAAAGCTCTTGTCCAACTTTTCTGTAACCTCCCACTTACACAGCATGTGACCTTTCCCACCCATACAGCTGGTAATATCCTTGACATTGTCCTCTCCTCTTCATCTCTATGCCCAGCCCTTTCCTAATTTTCATCCCTCCCATCCCCTGGTTTGATCATTAGTGCATCTTTTTTCAGCTCCATTTTTGCCCTCTTTCAGTCTCTTCCTCTTCCATCCACTTGTCCGATCCCTAAGAACATAAGATATGCCATACTGGGTCAGACCAAGGTCCATCAAGCTCAGTATCCTGTTTCCAACAGCAGCCAATCTAAGTCATAATTACCTAGGAGTTTCCCCAAAAGACACAGGTTCCACAATGCTTGTATTGGAGCAAGCAGTGGATTTTCTGGGTCCCCTTTAATAGAGGTTTATGGACCTTTCCTCCAGGAACTTGTCCAAACCTTGTTAAACCCAGCTACACCAGCAGCTTTTACGGTAACGAATTCCAGAGTTTGATTATGCATTGAATGAAAAAATACTTTCTCTTATTAGTCTTAAATAGGTTACACTGTAACTTCATTGCATGTCCCCTATATTTTCAATATTTTGATGGCGTAAACAATCAATTTATGTTTTCCTGTTCCACTCCATTCATTAATTTATAGACCTCTATCATATCTCCCCTCAGCTGTCTCTTTGCCAGGTTGAAGAGCTCTAACCTTTTTAGCCTCTCTTCATAGGGGTATCCTTCAATCCCCTTTACCATTTTGGTGACTCTTTTCTGTACCTTTTCTAATAATGCTATATTCTTTTTAAGATATAGCGACTAGAATTGCACACAATATTCAAGGTGTGGTCGCACCATGGAACGATACAGAGGCATTATAATATCCATTGTTTTATTCTCCATTCCTTTCTTTATGATTCCTATAATTCTATTTGCTTTCTTGGCCACCACTGCACACTGGGCGAAGCATTTCAACATGTTATTCACGATGACACCTACATCTTTTTCCTGGGTGGAAAAAGATTTAGGTGTCATTTATTCAGTCATAATCTTTCCCCTGCTACTCTGGAGCTCTTCCCCCCTCAAATGACATCTTTCCAGCAGACTTTGCACCCCTCCCAGTTCACACACAGACTGAACTATGGCACTCCACATTATCTGCCACTCTTAACAGCATTGCCTCCCTATGCCTCTGTCATCAGTCCTCAAAGCAGCATCACCTCTGGTTTCATAATGGCCTTCATCTCCACTGTCACCACCTCTGTCAGGCGGAGCAACGGTGGAGGAGAAACTCCTCTTCTGACTCTCTTCAACAGTTTAAACACCTTCACCATCTCTATCGCTCCAGGATCCACTCTGCCAAAAAGTCATACTATTCTGATCTTATTTCCTCTGCTCCAAATTCCACCCGCCAGCTCTACTTGGTTCTGTCCACTCTTTTCAAGCCAACCAGTGCCACCAGATCTATCTCCCTTAATGACAATCCATCTCTTCATTTACTTGCTGATTACTTCCAAAACAAAGTCCTATTTCTTCGATCCTCTTTCACAGACTGCCCTCACCCTTTGTCTCCCCGTCCCTAGGCTCCCTCTTCTCCAGCCTCACCCTCATTGCCCCTGCCCTTGCTGAGGATTCAAATTCCCCTAGTCTTTCCTTTTCACACACCTGGTCTACTTTTCATACAGTTACCACTGCTGAGCTGCTTAAGGCCATCATGTTATCTCACAAAACCACCAGCTCTGCTGATCCCATCTCCTCATCTTGGCTTACATCTCCTTCTTTTGCTCTGCTGCCCCTCACACTGTCACTCATCAATAACAGTTTATCCTCAGGTGTTTTTCCAGCCCCTATTTTTAAAAATCCATCTTTGAATCACTCTATCTCTGCCTACTACCACCCAGTTCCCACACTCCCCTTCCTCTCCAAGATTTGGAAAAACTGGTTATTGCTCAACTATCCACCCACCTTGATTCCACTCATGCTCTTCACCCTTGTCAATCTGGTTCCTAAGCGTCTCTCCAGTCCAGTCCCTTTCTTCTGGGTTGTGCTCCTCTTCTAGCAGCTTGGAGACTGAGTACGTCATTCTTTGATCACCTCAGGATATTTATCACCAGCACCACCCACCAGCTTCAGTATACTCAGTCTCCAAGCAGCTAGAAGGAGCATTAAGCCAAAGGGAAGGCTTATTGGAGAGACCTTAGTGCAGAGGGGTTTTTTGGATTGGGTTGCCCTTTTTTCTTTATTGGTTTTAACCATCTTTCTTTCTTTATTGAATTAGTTTTATTTCTGCCATGAGCGTCTACCCCCACCTTCCCAGATGAAGGAATTGAACAGGGAGGAGGCTTGCCTTAGTCCAAGGCATGTACAAAAAAAAAAGAAAAAAAGTAAAATAGAGACTGGTGACGGTTCTTCTGCCGCGTCTCACAGTGGTGCAGGGCCTCTGAGCTGCCTCCCAACTCGTTGCCGAAGCCTAGAAGATGACTGAGCACGAGGGTGGGTAGGCGGAAGGCCCCGATCCTGCCTGGACGTCTCGGAGAGGCAAAACTGCAGCGCGAGGTAAGGGGGGCAGAACAGAGTAATTGGGCAGACAAGCCTCGTGGAGAGCAGACATAAGCCCGAGGCTGCGGGGCTCTTCGTGCAGCGAGGCAGTAAGGAATTCCCCCTCTTAATTTTTTGCGCGCTTTGCGTGCAGGGGAGTTGGGCCGGGTGCCGGGCAGCTCTAGGAAGAGTGCAGGCAACGACGGCGGTCAGCTTTTCCATCGCATGATTTTGCAGTTTTTTTCTACACTTTTGAAGGTATTTTGGTGGGTAGGTAAGTTTATACATTTATATATATATATATATATATATATATTACATATCTAGGAGAAGTCACTCGGGATTGACTGTCAGTTATATGTTAAAAAAAAGAAAAGCTGTGTTTTTTTGCTGGGACAATATGCCAGCTAGGCCTTAGTGCCTGCTCTGTGGAGCCCACAAAAGAGCAGTCTCGGAAGCAGGCATCTGCAGGGGCTGCGCCATGGAGGCGGCATCAGTTGAGCAGGGGCTTCAGGATAGCAGCCCTCAAGATCCTATAACTTCGGTATCACAGGAGTCGGTGGAACCCCTGGAAGGGCTTCTTGGGGAAGGTTCTCCTCTTTAAATTTAGAACAGCTGGTACCTTCTCAGCCACAGCCAGGGACCTCCTCAGGAGAAGGAGGCCTAGGTGGAGATTTCTCCCTGGAGTTTGTATTGTTGTTGCATAAGGCTTTCTGTTTGCGTCAGCAGGGGAGTCAGGGACGCACACGAAAGCATAAGGCACAGACCAAGTCTCTGATGGAGACAGTGATTCCATCCAAGCGGGCCAGAACCCTGGAAGAGGAGGATCCTCATTCCCCTGGTTCATAAGCACTGGAAGGGGAGACATCCAAACAAGAGTTGGGAGAGGAGGAAGAAGAGCTCGAGGAGAGTGAAATCCCAGAAGAGCAGGCGAGAATTGTAAGGGTTTTCGGCCGAGAAGAGCTGCCGGCCTTAATTGGTGAGTCCCTGAAGGTGCTTAACATGTCAGGGGTGCCGGCGCAAGAGGATGAGTTGGAAGATCCGTTAATTCAGGCAGTTAGGAAATCCCAGAGAGTATTTCCTGTCCACAAGGTGGTGAGGCAAATGATTCAGGAAGAGGCCGAATTGAGAGGCGTGCAGTCGATGTCGCGCTTGTACCCTCTGCCCGAAGCAGAGAAGAAATTGTTGAAATCACTGAGAGTGGATATGGCCATATCGGCAGTGACCAAAAAGACTACCATCCCGATGGAGGGCAGTACAGCCTTAAAGGATGCCTAAGACAAGAAGCTGGACACTTTGTTGAAACAAGCCTTTGACATTAGTGCTCTGGCACTTCAGGCGTCAGTATGCGGGGCTTGGGTGGCCTGGGCTTGCCTGAGGTGGTCTCAGCAACTACGGATGGTGGATGAGTCTCCGGTTAGGACACAGGGAGAGGCTGCTAAAATTAAGTCTGGTGCGGCCTATCTGGTGGATAGCCAGTATGATCTTATTAGGAGTCTGTCAAAGAATATGTCCTTTGTAGTGGCGGCTCGGCGGTACCTTTGGCTCCACAATTGGGCGGCGGACGTTTTGTCCAAAGCCCAACTTAGTAGGCTCCCCTTTAGAGGTAAGCTCCTTTTTGGGGAAGATTTGGACAAGTTAGTAAAGAAACTAGGAGAGTCAAAAGGAGGCAGACTGACAGAAGATAGACCTAAGCAGGGTCGCTTCTCGTTTCTGGGACGTTCCCAGCAGAGGGAATCCCAGAAATTTCGTCCAGCTTGGCAGACCCCCTTCCAGAGGGGCCGTTTTACCTCGAGGGGACAAGGCTTCCGGGGGTTTCGGGGAGCGGGAAGTGGTTTTGGGGCCTCTTCATCCGCCTCCACCCAGAGAAAGCCACAATGAAGCTGCGGGGGCTCAGGTGGAAGTGCTGCCAGTTGGAGGTCGGCTGCGGCAGTTCTTTCCCTCCTGGGCACGGGTTACATCTGACCAGTGGGTCTTGGAGGTAGTGAAGGACGGTTATGCCCTCGAGTTTGCAAGACCAGTACTTCCTTCTTTCTTCCAATCACCGTGCAAGTCACAGGCCAAGCGAGAAGCAGTACAAGAAACCTTATCAAGGCTGTTGGACTTGAGAGCGGTAGTCCCGGTCCCAAAAGATCAATGCGACTACGGTCAATATTCCCATCTATTTCGTAGTCCCAAAGAAGGAGGGCTCCCTAAGACCAATTCTGGACCTAAAAAGGGTCAATCGGAGTCTGCGGGTTCCCCACTTCCGGATGGAAACTCTGAAGTCAGTGATAGTGGCGGTCCGGCAGGAGTAGTTCTTAGCATCTCTTGACCTCACCAAGGCATATTTGCATATTCCCATCAGGGAGTCTCATCAGCAGTTCTTGCGCTTCGTGGTCCAGTTGGGACATTTTCAGTTTCAGGCATTACCGTTCGGTCTGGCTACAGAACCGTGTACCTTCACCAAAGTAATGGTGGTGATCATGGCGGCATTACGCAAAGAAGGGATTCTAGTTCATCCTTACCTGGACGATTGGTTGATCAGGGCCAAGGCCAAGAATGAGCGTTTAGAGGCAACCACCAGAGTGGTCTCGTTCCTCCAGAGCTTGGGGTGGGTAATCAATCTGTCAAAGAGCAGGCTGGTTCCCACTCAGGTTCCCACTCAGTACCTGGGAGCGAGATTCGACATGGTCGCAGGCAAGGTGTTCTTGCCAGCTCAGAAAGCAAGAGACCTGTGTCGGCTGGTACGCAAGTTTTTGGCTCGGGATGCGCCATCGGCATGGCATTACCTGCAGGTGCTGGGAACTATGGCGGCAACATTAGACCTGGTTTCCTGGGCCAGGGCCCATATGCGTCTGCTGCAGAGGTCACTTCTGTGGTGATGGTCTCATCAGCGGCAGCTTTTGTCAATGATGCTTCCATGTTCCCTAGCGACCAAATAGGCTCTTCAGTGGTGGCTCTCCCTGGGGACTCTAGAGTGCAGAATGCCCCTCGAACCTCCGCAGTGGGTGCAGGTGATGACGGACGCGAGTCTGTCTGGCTGGGGAACCCACTGCGAGGGGCAATTTGCCCAGGGTCTCTGGAGTGGTCAGGATTCCCAGTGGCCCATCAACAAATTGGAATTGAGGGTGGTGACCCTAGCTCTCAAAGCATTCCAGTTTTGGGTTCACAGGATGGCAGTCAGAGTTCTCTCAGACAATGTAACCGTGGTGGCCTACATCAACAGGCAGGGAGGCACGAGCAGTCCTGTGTTGGAAGAAGAGGCGGAAAGGCTCTTAGAATGGGCTGAGACTCATCTGTTGACTCTTTCGGCTCAACACGTGGCCGGAATGGAGAATGTTACGGCTGACTACTTCAGCCAGTACAAGGTGGATCACAGCGAGTGGGTACTCTGCCAGGAGGTCTTCTAACAGGTGGAACGCAGGTGGGGTCCACCTGTCATGGACCTGATGGTGTGCTGGGAGTCAGCCAAAGCAAGCCGGTTCTTCAGCAGGCGGAAGGAGAGAATGTCAGAGGGCCTGGACGCCCTAGTTCAAAGATGGCCCGTGGAGGGGTTACTATATGTATTTCCTCCGTGGGCACTTATAGGCAGAGTTCTGCAAAGGATAGAGGCATCAGGGCTTAGTGGTACTGATAGCTCTGGACTGGCCAAGGAGACCGTGGTACACCGATTTAATGTGGCTATTGGCGGACAGGCCTTGGCGCCTTGCATTAAGGGAGTATCTCCTCAGTCAGGGTCCTGTGAGGATGCCACAGTTGGATCGGTTCTTGCTTGCGGCCTGGCTATTGAAAGGGCAAGGCTGCACAAGAGAGGATATTCCGGGGCAGTGATCTCGACCTTGCTGAAGGTGCGTAAGCGGTCAACCTGTCTTGCGTATGTGAGTGTGGCGCATTTTTGAGAATTGGTGTGAGGGACGACAGAAGAGACCCTTAAAAATTTCTGTCCCTGAGGTATTGGAGTTTTTACAGGATGGTTTTCAGAAAGGTCTGGCAGCCAGTTCCTTGCGAGTTCAGCTCGCAGCTATTTCCTGTTACAGAGGCAAGGTTTTGGGTAAGTCTTTAGGTGAGCATCCGGATGTGGTTCATTTCCTTAAGGCAGTGAGGCGTTTGAGGCCACAGCTAAGGGTGACTATACCTCCTTGGGATCTTAATCTGTTCTTAGATACCCTGGCGGGGGAATCTTATGAACCAGTATATCTTGCTTCATTGAAGGATTTGACACTTAAGACGGTTTTCCTGGTGGCCATCTGTTCAGCCAGGCGCGTGTCTGAGTTGCAAGCGTTGTCCTGTTCCCCGCCTTTTCTCGTTTTCTTCAAGGATAAGGTGGTATTGAGGATGGTTCCGTCGTTCTTGCCCAAGGTGGTTTCCCCGTTCCATGTGAATCAGTTGGTTTATCTCCCTTCCTTTGCCAGTTTGGGGCAAGAGGAGGGCGACGCACGTTTACGTCAGTTGGATGTGTGTAGAATCTTGAGGCGTTCCGCAAATCGGAGCGGTTATTTGTTCTGTTTGGAGGGCCGCATAGGAGGGAGGCAGGGCCAAAGCTTCAATTTTGCGGTGGATCAGGGAGGCCATTGCTTCGGCATATCTCCTGAGAGGACGGCAAATTCTGTTGGGTTTCCATGCTCATTCCATGCGAGCTCAAGCTACTTCGTGGGTGGAGTGTAGTTTGGTTCCTCCTTTGGAAATATGTAGGGCGGCTACTTGGTCTTCCCTGCATACCTTTGCCAAGCACTACAGGTTGGATGTCCAGGCAGCTGCGGATGCTGGTTTTGGGAGAGCGGTACTTCGGTCTGGTTTGGCAGGCCCCTCCCATGCTTGAACTGTTCTGTTACATCCCAGAAGAAAGGGACTGGACTGGAGAGACGCTTAGGAAGAAGTAATTAGACCTTACTTGCTAATTAGTGTTCCTGAAGGATCTCCAGTCCAGTCCCTGATCCCGCCCAGAATAATAAAGAGAAGTGGGGATTTCCGGTCCGAAGAAGTTCAGAAAGGATGGTTTGCTTGGCAGGAGTTTTCCTTAGGGTTTTGGTGCCGGAGTGGCAGAAGCAGTTGCAGGGCACTGATATCACAATTGTCTGTTAACTTGGCTCTCAGTATGGGCAAGGGCCTTTTTCAGGTAAGCCTTCTCCTCGAAGGGAGAGTTGGGATATCCCTTCCTGGAAGGGGGTAGGGAGTTTTTGGCTAAAAAGTTTTATAGTAGTTAGTTATGATTGCTTAGTTGTCTCTCCATTAGGTCTGCTTTGTTATAGGATACTGAAGCTGGTGGGTGGTGCCAGTGATATATATCCTGAGTTGATCAAAGAAGCTGCTAGAAGAGGAGCACAACCCAGAAGAAAGGGACTAGACTGGAGATCCTTCAGGAACACTAATTAGCAGGTAAGGTCTAATTACTTCTTTCCATCCTGGGCATAGCACAGAGACCATTCTTCTTATTTATTGAGTTTTTACACTTCGTTTGCACTCCAAGTGCATTACAATTGTTGGTGGGTTTTTTACATATTACGTTTTTACGTTATTGACCATTATCATGAAGGTTTTAAGAGCGCAGGCGCTGGTGTCTTTTTACAATGAATGAAGGAACGGTACACAGTTTATGTTTGCCTCGCCGCGTATGACGTGGTTTATAATATATTTTCAGTAAGTGCGGTTTACTATCTTGTAGGCACTGTTTTAGATTGATTTTTGTACCTTCACAGCATATGTAATTGGTTTAAAGCATTTATATTAAACATATTGATTTTATTCACAACAGCACGGTTACACAAAAAAAAAGGATCTCTAACATAGGCCTTCCGTGTTTTCATCTTTGTTATTGCACTATTGTTTTCTTTGCATTTGGATGTTTATTTTTAACGCGTTTTAATTTTGTTTAATTCAAAATGGCTTATATTGTTTTTTAGACGGTTAAAACTATTATGGTTTATTGGTTGCCTCAGCTAAGTTAGTTTGTGATTTGTTTTTTATGGTTAAGGGTTTCATTTGATACATGTAAAAATTGGTGTTCCCACTATATAGTGTGTAGCACACCTGCCACATAGGTTTTAATGACGCGCTCCCATTTTTGATGTGCTTAATATATCTTATGTTCATTTAGTTGGTACAAGCTTTGAGGATGTATAAGGTACCTCAGCTCTGTCTTGCTGAGCTAAGACAAGTTTTTGTGCAATCTTTTAATATTTTTTAACACTGTTCATAGGTAGGTGTTAACATTGACATATACGACGTCTGGTCTTTTCATCAAATAGCGTGTATCACACATGCCACGATAGCCCCATTTAGAATAACGTTTTTAATAGCGGTATGGTAGGCATCGGTTTAATTTTTTATTTATTAGTCTTTTCATAATAACTTTTTTATAATAACTTTTTTATAATAACTTTCTTTTAAATACCCAATTATCCATGTGTTACATATCATCTCCACTAATGATTCTATTTCATGGATTACCTTACTTTATGTTGGGGTCTATTATCATTTAATTATTATGTGGTATTACATCTTTTTACACAATACCTCTTAGGCTGTTTATGTTGACATCGTGGTTGGCAAAATATTTTTCATGAGTCCTGATTGGATTACCTAGAACATCCATCAAGACATCATATGAGTGGTTTATGAAACAGGCATGTATTTCTATTTGGTCCCTCTCCCTTTATCTTTTTACCTTTCTCCTTATTTCTTCTTTTTAAACATAATTTTTAGTGTGTATGCACAATGTCTTATTTTAGGTTTTTTAGATTGTCTATTATTTTATAATGTCCTTTCTTTTTCTTTATTTTGGACGTTTCAGTTATTTTGTTGTCACACTCCAGTAGTTCATCAGCTTATTTTAGTTGTTCATTCATTTTTCATGTATTACTATTTATTTCTTAACATGTTGTTATTAATTATTTATTGATTACTGTATATGAATTTTTATAGTGTTTCATTTAGTATTTATTTTTATATATATGTTTTTATCTTGTAATTTCACCTGTAGTTCCGATTCATGTTTTAAGGGTATGATTCTAAGTAATTCATTAATTATTTTTATTTGATAACATATGTTTATGGTTTTATTCATTATTATTTAATCATTTTTAAGTGCACTAATGATTGTTCTTAGTCCTCTTTTGATTAATCATATTATGTTTATGTGTTTTTTGTTTGATCTTCATTTTTAACATTTGTATGTTTAGCCAATAGCCCCTGAAGAAGGTGTTGTGAAACACGGCCTGTGTCGGGCCTGGCTGATTTTTATTTGAATAAACTGTTCCTTCCAATACAATCCACGGCACAAATGATACTGCCAGGTATCCCTCTGAGTGTATCAAAAGTGACTTCATGGCTCTGGGACAGAGGGTGAAGCAGATAGGGGTGCAGGTAGTGTTCTCTTCAATCCTCCCTGTTGAACGTAAAGGCCAAGGCAGAGAAGCTTGTATCCTGGAGATGAATGCATGGCTGCGTGGATGGTGTCATTGAGAGCGATTTGGTTTCCTGGACCATGGGATCCTGTTCCAAGGGTTGCAGAGCAGAGATGGTGTCCATCTGTCCAAGAAAGGTTGACATGTCTTCAGTAGCAGACTTGCTAATCTACTGAAGAGGGCTTTAAACTAGATACGTTGGGGTTGAGTGAAGAAAGCCCCCAGGTAAGTGAAAGCCCTGAAGTAAATGAAACATTAAATACCTTTATGGAAATGGGTAAAAGGGGCAACAAATGAAAAGTGGTGTGTATAAATGCCCGTAGCATGGGAAATGAGATCCCAGATTTTGAAGCTTTAATGGGAGAGGCTGACTTGGATTTAGCAGTAGTTACAGAAACATGGTTCACAGAAAAACATGACTGGGATGTAACTATACCAGGCTATACTTTATTCAGAAAGGACAGGGTAGGAAGAAGGGGAGGAGGAGTGGCACTATATAAAAAAATAATATTAAAGCTTTGGAACTACAGAGCTTAAAAGGGAGAGAGGAGGAACTGTGGGTTAAACTAGAAAGAGGGAAAGAGAAATCTATTTGCATTGGTATGATATACAGACCTCTCTCACAGGAGGAAGTGGTGGACGGAGAGTTAATTGAAGACATACACAGCATTGCCAGGAAATGGGGAGTGCTACTGATAGGGGATTTCAGTATGCCAGATGTTGATTGGCACATCCATGCTGCAGTATCATCTAGAAGTAAGGAGAACCTGGGTTCTCTATAGGGAGAACTATTCAGGCAACTGGTAACAGAACCCACATGTGAAGGGGCCATAAGCTTACCAATGGTGAAAGTGTCTCTGATGTTATAGTGGGAGATCATTTTGCATCCAGTGATCACTAGATGGTGTGGTTCAGTATTAGGACTAGGGCTGTTAAAATCCATTCAAAAGCGAGGGTCTTAGACTTTAGGAAAACTAACTTTGCCAAGATGGGCCAATACCTCAGGGAGTCGATAGCAGGATGGGAACAGCTGGGGGATGTAGAAAAACAGTGGTCAAAACTGAAAGTGGATATTTTAAGGGCAAACAACCTTTTTGTTAAAATGGTAATTAAAGGTAAAAGGAAAAGGAGACCGCTATGGTTTTCGAAAGAAGTAGCTGAAAAGGTGAAGAAAAAGAGGGAGGCCTTCATGAAATACAAGAGATCACAGAGAGAGGAAGACAGGCATCTGTATTTGGAAAAACTTAGAGAAACTAGCAAGGTAGGCAGGAAAGCAAAGACTCAAAAAGAGGAGGAAATAGCCAGTGCAATGAAATGGGGGTTTAAGACATTTTTCAGATATGTTAGTGAGAAGAGGAAGGGGAAAAAGTGGTATTGTCAGACCCAAGGGGAGGAATATGTAGAAGCTGATGAGGATAAAGCGGAATTTATTTATTTAACTGGTTTTATATACCGTTCTTCTGCAAGGCAATACGGTTTATATTGAACAAGAAGGAACATTTACATGAAATAGCTGGAACTATAAACAAGTAGCTCTGGTGAAAAAACAATGTTACAGTGTTACAATAAACATAAGAACAAGAGAACCTATTTACAGATGGCCTGGAGGCTATGCAGTGAGGCGTTGAGTTTGCCTACTTGGGTGAAGAGCTGTGTGGAGGAGAGTGGGGGATGGGGGCTAATGATGGGGGTGGTACAGGGGAGTTAGGGGGGTGAGTGATGGAAGTGGTGAGGAGGGGCAGGGTATAATCTAGTGGGGGATTTGTGGGAGTGGATGCATTGAAATTATCTTTGAAAAGAAAGGTCTTGAGTTATTTTTTGAAGAGTGTGTGATTGGAGGGCCCGTAAGGTGGGGGGTAGTTTGTTCCAGTTAGTAGGGGCGTAGAATTGGAAGGCTCTTGTGCTGGAATTGCTTAACAAATATTTCTGTTCTGTGTTCACAGATGAAGAACCAGGAGCAGGACCTCAGAAAATGCCCACAAAAAGGAACAGAAGTGACAGGCATCTTGAACAATTTTCAGAAGACTGTGTTTGTGAGAAACTAGCTAAACTTAAAGTAGACAAAGCGATGGGACCAGATGGGATACACCCTAGAATACTGAGGGAACTTGGGGACGTTTTAGCAGATCCACTGACTGACCTTTTCAATGCCTCATTGAAATTGGAATTGGACGAGAGAGGCACATGTGGTCTCTTTACACAAAAGCGGAAGTAAGGATGTGGTTGAAAACTACAGACTGGTTAGTTTAACTTCGGTGGTGAATAAATTATTGGAAGTGCTGCTGAAAGAGAAAATATTGAGGTTTCTGGAGTCCTTCAGATTACAGGAACCGAGACTGCATGGATTCACCAGAGGCAGGTCTTGTCAGACAAATCTGATTGATTTCTTTGACTGGGTGACCAGGGAGTTGGACCAAGGGAGAGCCCTAGATGTGGTGTATTTAGATTTCAGTAAAGCCTTTGACACCGTTCCTCACAGGCGACTTATAAACAAACTGAGCACCCTAGGGATGGACCCTAAAGTTACTGCTTGGGTTAGAAATTAGTTGAGTGGGAGGCGACAAATGGTACAGATAAATGGAGCTCACTCTGAGGTGAAGGAGGTTACCAGTGGTGTGCCCCAGGGAGCTGTCCTTGGTCTGATTCCTTTTAACATCTTTGTTAGTGATATAGCAGAAGGGCTGTCGGGTAAGGTTTACCTCTTTGCGGATGATACCAAAATCTGCAATAGAGTAGACACCCAGGAAGGTGTAGATAACATGAGGAGGGATCTAGCTAAGCTCGAAGAATGGTCTAGAATTTGGCAGCTAGGATTTAATGTTAAAAAATTCAAGGGTAACAGGGGTAACATATGGAAAGCAGTGTGTATTAATGCCCGTAGCATGGGAAATAAGATCCCTGAAGTTGAAGCTTTGGTGGGAGTGGCTGACTTGGATTTAGTGGCAGTTACAGAAACATGGTTCACAGAAAACCATGACTGGGATGTAACTATACCTGGCTATACTTTATTCAGAAAGGACAGGGTAGGAAGAAGGGGAGGAGGAGTGGCACTATATGTAAAAACTACTATTAAAGCTTTGGAATTACAGAGCTTAAAAGGGAGAGAGGAGGCATTGTGGGTTAAACTAGAAAGAGGGAAAGAGAAATCTATTTGCATTGGTGTGATATACAGACCTCCCTCACAAGAGGAAGAGGTAGACAGAGAGTTAATTGAAGACATACGCAGCATTGCTAGGAAAGGGGAAGTGCTACTGATAGGAGATTTCAATATGCCAGATGTTGATTGGCACATTCCTGCTGCAGTATCATCTAGAAGTAAGGGGATCCTGGATTCTCTACAGGGAGAACTATTCAGGCAATTGGTAACAGACCACACACGTGAAGGGGCCATACTGGACTTGGTGCTTACCAATGGTGAAAGTGTTTCTGATGTTGTAGTGGGAGATCATTTTGCATCCAGTGATCACCAGAAGGTGTGTGGTTCAGTATTAGGACTAGGGCTGTTAGAATCCATTCCAAGGTGAGGATCTTTGACTTTAGGAAGACTAACTTTGCAAAGATGGGCCAATACCTCAGGGAGTCGTTAGTGGGATGGGAACAGCTGGGGGATGTAGAAAAACAGTGGGCAAAACTGAAAGGGGGTATTTTAAAGGCAACCAACCTTTTTGTTAAAATAGTAAATAAAGGCAAAAGGAACAGGAGACCGCTATGGTTTTCGAAGGAAGTAGCTGAAAAAGTGAAGAAAAAGAGGGAGGCCTTCATGAAATACAAGAGATCACAGAGAGAGGAAGACAGGCATCTGTATTTGGAAAAACTTAGAGAAGCTAGCAAAGTAGTCAAGAAGGCAAAGATTCAAAAGGAGGAGGAAATAGCCAATGCAATAAAATGGGGGGATAAGACATTTTTCAGATATATTAGTGAGAAGAGGAAGGGCAAAAGTGGTATTGTCAGACTCAAGGGTGCAGGGGGGAATATGTAGAAGCTGATAAGGATAAAGCGGAATTGCTTAACAAATATTTCTCCAGGACCAAGCAGGAAGTCAGTCCTCACATATGGGTGACGTCGGCGCCGACGGAGCCCTCGCGGAGCAATTTTCCCCAGCTTTCAAAGAAAGCCTTTGGGAATTGCAGCGCGCATGCGCGGTCGCCTTCCCGCCCAAGGGTGCCATCTTAGCCAGTCTTCTTTTTTCCGCGGAGCCCTACAGACGTACCCGTCGTGTCCCCGCGAAAAAGTTGATTTTTATTCATAATTCTCTCTTTTTTCCTTCGGTTCGACGCCGGTCGTTTTCCCGCCCGGACTCGCGACGCCGGTCACGAGTCCTCTTCTTCTTTTTCGGTTTTTCTGACTTAGTCAGTTTCGTTTTCGGTTTTTCCCTGGCAGCCCGGTCCTTTGACCTCGCTGGGGCCCTTTTTCCCCCGATGGCTGCCAGTGGTTTCAAACGGTGTGGTCAGTGTGACCGAAATATGTCACTAACTGACACACACGACAGTTGCCTCCGATGCCTGGGCCCGGATCATGAGGAAATGATCTGTGGGCCCTGTGGCAAAATGTCCTCCAAAGCGTTGAGAAGTCGGCGGCATCAGCGGGATAGGATCTTCGCTGACCCCAGCCGTACCCGGACCTCGTCGGAGGCCTCCGCGTCCAGAGGTTCCAGCTCGGACCATCGCCGGAGTTCCTCCGACAGGGGTTCTCCCTCCGGGGACCATCGACGGAAGGTGAAACCCGCGAGGGCGGCGTCGGTGGACGCTCCTGGCTCCGCGAGGGCCAGGTCGCATAGCCCCGATAGCCGTCCCGGGTCCTTGCAGAAGGAGCACCTCTCGAAGCGACCTCGCCTGGAGTCGGAGCTGCATGCTCGGTAAGTCCTGTGGTCCTCCTGGACTCGCCTCCGAGACCGCCGACGTCGGGCCCGACGCCGTCGGGGCCCGAGTCGGGGGCTGCTGGGTCACCTGAGCTCGGACTCAGGTTGACGGCCTTGGAGAGCAGACTGTCTGCCTTCATGGACCAGCAGCGGGCACTGCTCGCTGGCCTCGCTAGCGCCGCTGCCCCGACCGCCGGGACGTCGACGTCTAAGTCGACCCCGGAGACCGAGCCGATCCTCGAGTCCATGCGAACTTGAGTCGATCCTCGGTCGAGGTCACCCTCGGCCTCCCGTTCGGGACCGAGGTCGCCGACGCCGACTCCCTCGGCGTCGGGGCGGCAGGCGCCGCGCCCTGCCCGGGCCGACCCCACCGATTCCTCGTCGGAGTCGGTCTGGGAGTCTGAAGAGGAAGAGTCACCTGATTCTTTTCGGACTCGGTGTGTCCCCTCGGACTCACCTGAGTCCGAACCTCGGAAGCAGTCCCCCCCGGAGGATGCCCGGTTCTCGGACTTCGTCAGGGATATGGCCAAGGCTTTGGCCTTCCCTGCGGATCCCGAGGAGGAGCCTCGAGCCGAAGAGCTCGACGCCCTCCAGTATGACTCTCCCGCCAGGGAACACTTTACTGTACCGGTTCCTCCCATGCTGGAACGACTACTCTTCCGCATGTGGGAGAGTCCGGCCTCCTCGCCGGTCCTGAGCAAGCGGGTCGATTCTATCTATCGAGTCCACAAGAGCCCTGGCTTCCAAAAAGCACAGCTACCACACCATTCCATGGTTGTGGAATCGGCCATGCATCGTCTTAAGAGACAGAAGATGCACTCCTCGGTGCCTCCTGGCAGGGAGGCCCGTAACCTGGATGGCCTTGGTAAGAAGTGTTTCCAGGGCTCTATGCTTGCGTGTCGTGTCCAGACCTACCAGCTATACATGGGCATGTATCTCCGCGATCTGGCTAAAGAGTTAGCCGGATTCTCCGCTGGTTTGTCCGAGGAACCCTTGCGGAGGTTCCTGGCCTTGTCCTCTGGCATTCGGGAATGCTCAAAATTCATATCCCGAGCAGCCTATGATGGCTTTAAAGCATCGGCCTGTGTGGCCGCAGCCGGCATCGGTGCCCGCCGACAGGCTTGGCTTCAGTCGTCTGACCTTGAGCCCTGGGTGCAGGACAAGTTGGTCGATGTCCCCTGCCGAAGCGAAAACCTCTTTGGCAAGCCCATGGCTGAAAAAGCTGCACAAATTGAGACGGAGACTCTCACCAGGACTAGGCTTTCTAGGAAGACCTCCGCCCCTTCCCAGAAAAAGAAGGGCTTGGGAAAGAAGTCCTTTTACCCGAGAAAGGGGGCTGCCTACAAACAATACCCCCAATATCAGGCCCCTGCAGCTCCCCAACAGGGCCAGCAGGCCAAGGGACGGGGTAACGGGTCCCGTAGGCAGCAAGCCCCCAAGCCTGCACCACCAGCCCCTGCTCAGCAGGGTGGGGGTTTTTGACTCCTTAAGCATAGCCTCTCCCCCTCCGCTAGCTCCTCCCAGCACCGGGGGCCGGCTGGTTCACTTCGCCCACAGGTGGTCCAGCGTCACTTCAGATGCCTGGGTGCTTCAAGTCGTGCGAGAAGGATATCTTCTCCACTTCCATCAGGTCCCTCCCTCCTACTTTCCGGGAGAACCTCCACGACTTCCTCTGCACAGGGACTTACTCCTTCAGGAGTTAGCAAGTCTTCTTCAGGAACAGGCTGTGGAACCGGTGCCCCACCACCTGAGAGGTCAAGGCTTTTATTCCAGGTATTTCCTAATACCAAAAAGAACAGGAGGCCTCAGACCCATCCTGGACTTGCGCAACCTCAACAAGTTCCTCGTGAGGGAGAAGTTCAAGATGCTTACCCTTGGAATCCTTCTGCCCTACCTCCAGCAGGGAGATTGGCTATGCTCCTTGGATCTAAAGCATGCCTACATGCACATCCTCATCCACCCAAGCCACCGCCAATACCTACGGTTTGTGGTGGCAGGAAATCATTACCAGTACAGAGTACTGCCCTTTGGCCTGTCCTCCGCACCGCGAGTCTTCACAAAATGTCTCGCGGTGGTGGCGGCCCATCTCCGGCTTCACGGCCTCTATGTCTTTCCGTACCTCGACGACTGGCTCATCAGAGCACCGTCCGCTCCGGAGGTCACCAACGCCACACGCCGCACGGTGACTCTTCTGCAGTACTTGGGCTTTGTTATAAACTTCGCAAAGTCCACTTTGCTCCCCTCACAGGATCTCGAGTTCATCGGCGCAAGGCTGCACACTCCTCAGGCACGAGCGTTCCTACCGCTCGACAGGGCTCAACGGCTCATGGACCTAGTCGACCGTTTTCGCAGCCAGCCCCTGGTCTCCGCCAGGCGCTTCCTGAGACTCCTCGGCCATATGGCTTCCACCGTCCATGTGACCCCCAATGCCCGCCTGAATATGCGGCCTGCTCAATGGTGTCTTCGCAAGCACCGCTGGCCTCGTCTCTCCAGTGGTGGCTTCATCGGCCAAACCTGGTACTCGGCATGCCTTTTCAGTCACCTCAGCCGGCCCAGGTGCTGACAACAGATGCATCCCTCCTGGGCTGGGGAGCACATTGCCAAGGAGCACGTACTCAGGGCCTCTGGACCACGTGGGAGTCTGCTCAGCAGATCAACTTCCTGGAGCTCAGAGCGATCCGCCTGGCTCTCAAGGCCTTCTCCCACCTGACCTCTCACCAGTCCGTCCTTGTCCAGACGGACAATCAAGTTGCCATGTTCTACGTGAACAAGCAGGGGGGCACGGGCTCCTTCCTTCTCTGTCGGGAAGCACAGAAGCTCTGCTCTTGGGCCGTCAATCACGGCGTTCTCCTCAAGGCCGTTTATCTCCCAGGCCAAGAAAATTGCCTGGCGGACAAACTCAGCAGGATCCTCCAGCCGCACGAGTGGCGCCTCGATCCCTTGGTAGTTCAGAAGCTCTTTCTAAAGTGGGGCCTCCCCACGATGGATCTCTTTGCCAGCCCTCTCAACCGGCAACTTCCTCGCTTCTGCTCTCGTCAGCCACATCCCCTTCGAGTTGCGGCAGACGCTTTTCTACTCTCATGGTCGGAGAGCCTTCTGTACGCTTTTCCTCCCATCCCGCTAGTCTCTCGGACTCTTTTCAAGGTCCTCCGAGACAAAGCCTTCATGATCCTGGTGGCCCCTCGCTGGCCCAGACAGCCGTGGTTTCCACTCCTGCTGCAATTAGCGGTAGAGGATCCATTCCCTCTGGGGTTACAACCGGATCTCCTCACTCAGGATCAGGGGTCTCTGCTGCACCCCAACCTCAGATCTCTCAATCTAATGTCCTGGCTGCTGAGAGGGTAGTTCTTGCTCCCCTTCTCCTGCCGGCAGAGGTGGAAGAGGTCGTCCTAGCTTCTCGGCGACCTTCTACCCGCAAATGCTACGCCCTTAAATGGCGTCGCTTTTCCGTTTGGTGTACCCAACAGTCTCAGGATCCCTTCTCCTGCCCGGTGTCGGTGATCCTGCAGTACTTGCTATACCTCTCTAATCTGGGACTTAAGTCCAACTCCGTCAAAGTTCACCTCAGTGCTCTTTCAGCACATCATGTGCCGGTGGACGGCAGACCTCTTTCCGGCGACCCTCTTGTAGCGAGGTTTCTCCGAGGTCTCCTTCTGCTTAAACCACCTCTACGCCCGCCAGCGCCTGACTGGGATCTGAATGTGGTTTTACAGCGGATCACCTGTCCGCCTTTTGAACCTATGGCTACCTGTTCTCTCCGTTTTCTTTCTTGGAAAACATTGTTCTTGATAGCCCTCACTTCCGCTAGACGCGTAAGTGAATTGCAGGCCCTCGTGTCTGATCCCCGTTACACTCGGTTCTACAAAAATAGGGTAGTCCTACGGACTCACCCAAAATTTCTTCCAAAAGTGGTCTCCCCTTTTCACATCAATCAGGAGGTGGTACTTCCGACCTTCTTTCCCAGACCACACTCCAGCCGAGCTGAAACGGTCCTCCATACCCTGGACTGTAGAAGGGCATTGAACTTCTACTTTGACCGTACGCGGGAGCACCGTAAAGCTGCTCAGCTTTTTGTGTCTTTTGACCCCAATAAATTGGGGCTCCCGGTCTCCAAGCGTACTCTGTCCATCTGGGTTGCGGACTGTATCACTTGGGCTTATGGGGCAGCCGGACTCTCCTTGAAAAGTCGAGTCACGGCTCATTGCGTTCGGGCAAAGGCTACGTCAGTGGCTTACCTCCGCTCTGTTCCGCTGGCAGACATCTGCCGGGCCGCTACTTGGTCTTCGAGCCAGACTTTTGCAGTCCATTACTGTCTCGAGAGGGAGTCCCGCAGGGACAGTGCTTTCGGACAGGCAGTCCTCCGTAATCTCTTTGAAGTTTGAGCAACTCCTACCCTCCATCCCGGATGTGGGCTACCGGTGGGTAATAATTCAGCGAAGATTCCTTCCTTCTGTGCTGCTGAGCTAGAGGGAGCTCATTTTTGTGCTTAGGGTCTCCGGTAGCCTTAAGCTTGGGAGTCCCATATGTGAGGACTGACTTCCTGCTTGGTCCTGGAAAAAGCGTAGTTACTCACCTGTAACAGGTGTTCTCCAGGAGCAGCAGGAATCAGTCCTCACAACCCTCCCTCCTCCCCTTGGAGTTGCACTCATCTGCTTAGTTTTTTGCAAATTTTTATGCTGTCTTTTTTAGCTATGTCATCTGACTGGCTAAGATGGCACCCTTGGGCGGGAAGGCGACCGCGCATGCGCGCTGCAATTCCCAAAGGCTTTCTTTGAAAGCTGGGAAAATTGCTCCGCGAGGGCTCCGTCGGCGCCGACGTCACCCATATGTGAGGACTGATTCCTGCTGCTCCTGGAGAACACCTGTTACAGGTGAGTAACTACGCTTTTTGTTCTGTGTTCACAGATGAAGAACCAGGTGCAGGACCTCAGAAAACACCCACAAATAAGAACAGAAGCGAGGGACATCTTGAACAATTTTCAGAAGACTGTGTTTGTGAGAAACTAGCTCAACTTAAAGTAGACAAAGCGATGGGACCGGATGGGATACACCCTAGAATACTGAGGGAACTTGGGGACGTTCTAGCAACTCCACTGACTGACCTTTTCAATGCCTCGTTGGAGTCGGGAGTGGTGCCAAAGGACTGGAGAGAGGCTCATGTGGTGCCTTTACACAAAAGCGGAAGTAAGGATGTTGTTGAAAACTACAGGCCGGTTAGTTTAACTTCGGTGGTGAGTAAATTATTGGAAACGCTGCTGAAAGAGAAAATAGTGAGGTTTCTGGAGTCCAGCGGATTACAGGATCCGAGGCAGCATGGATTCACCAAGAGGCAGGTCTTGTCAGACAAATCTGATTGATTTCTTTGACTGGGTGACCAGGGAGTTGGATCGAGGGAGAGCTCTAGATGTGGTGTATTTAGATTTCAGTAAAGCCTTTGACACTGTTCCTCACAGGCGACTTATAAACAAACTGAGCACCCTATTGATGGACCCTAAAGTTACTGCTTGGGTTAGAAATTGGTTGGGTGGGAGGCGACAAAGAGTACAAGTAAATGGAGCTCACTCTGAGGAGAAGGATGTTACCAGTGGTGTGCCCCAGGGATCTGTCCTTGGTCCGATTCTTTTTAACATTTTTGTTAGTGATAGATATAGAAGGGCTGTCGGGTAAGGTTTGCCTCTTTGCAGATGATACCAAAATCTGCAATAGAGTAGACACCCAGGAAGGTGTAGATAACATGAGGAGGGATCTAGCTAAGCCTGAAAAATGGTCTAGAATTTGGCAGCTGGGATTTAATGTTAAAAAATGTAAGGTCATGCATTTGGGCTGCAGCAATCCAAGGGAGCAATACAGTATAGGAGGTGAAGTACTTTTGTCCACTAAAGAAGAGCGGGACCTAGGCGTGGTTGTCTCTGATGATCTTAAGGTAGCTAAACAGGTAGAAAAGGCAACGGCAAAAGCTAGAAGGATGCTTGGGTGCATATGGAGAGGAATGGCTAGCAGAAAAAAGGAGGTGATAATGCCTCTGTATAAGTCTTTGGTGCGACCTCATTTGGAGTATGGTGTGCAATTCTGGAGACCGCACCTTCAAAAGGATGTGAACAGGATGGAGTCGGTGCAGAGGGTTGCTACTAAAATGATTAATGGGCTTCATTATAAAGCATATGAGGACAGACTTAAGGATCTTAATATGTACACCTTAGAGGAAAGGCGGGATAGAGGTGATATGATTGAGATGTTTAAATACCTCCATGGCATAAATGTTCAGGGAGAGAGCCTCTTTCAATTGAAAGCAAGTTCTGCTACGAGGGGACATGGGATGAGGGTGAAGGGAGATAGATTCAGGAGTGATATGCGGAAATATTTCTTTACAGAAAGAGTAGTGGATCCATGGAATAGTCTCCCAGTGGAGGTGGTAGAGATGAGGACAGTAACTGAATTCAAAAAAGCATGGGACCAACACAGAGGATCTCTAAAGGTAAAAAGTGGACTGTTGTAGTTGTTATGGAAGGACAGACTAGATAGGCCATGTGGTCTTTTTCTGTCATCATGTTTCTATGTTTCTATGTCATGCATTTGGACTGCAGCAATCCTAGGGAGCAATATAGTATAGGGTTAAAGTACTTTTGTCTACTAAAGAAGAGCGGGACCTAGGCATGATTGTGTCTGATGATCTTAAAGTAGCTAAACAGGTAGAAAAGATGATGGGAAAAGCTAGAAGGATGCTTGGGTGCATAGGGAGAGGAATGACCAGCAGAAGAAAGGAGGTGACAGTGCATCTGTATAAGTCTTTGGTGCACACTTATTTGAAGTACTGTTTATCAAAAGGATATAAACAGGCTGGAGTCAGTACAGATGGTGGCTATTAAAATAGTTAGTGGTCTTCATTATAAAGTATATGAGGACAGACAAGGATCTTGATATATACACCTTAGATGAAAGGTGGGATAGAGGTGATATGATTGAGATGTTTAAATGCCTCTGTGGCATAAATGTGCAGGAGGAGAGCCTCTTTCAATTGAAAGCAAGCTCTGCCATGAGGGAACATGGGATGACAATGAAAGGGGATAGATTCAGGTGTGATATGCGGAACTATTTCTCTATGGAAAGAGCAGTGGATCCGTGGAATAGTCTTCCAGTGGAGGTGGTAGAGATGAGGACAGTATCTGAATCAAAAGAAGCATGGGACAATTACAGAGGATCTCTAAAGGAAAAAAGGGGACTGTTGTAATATTTGATATGGAAGGGCAGACTAGATTGGCCATGTGGTCTTTTTCTGCCTTCATGTTTCTGCGTTTCTGTGTTTCTCTCTCACGATCATGGCAACCTTTCTCTTTGGATCTCTCTTCCGCTTTTGATCTTGTGGATCACATCACTCTTCTATCTCATCTGCACAATTATGGTGTCCACGGTACTGTACTCTAATGGTTTCTCTCTTTTCTCTCTCTTCGGACTTTCACTGTTTCAGTTGCACTGCCTCCTCTTCTACCCTTTCTCTTCCTTATAGGGTCCACCAAAGTTCTGAATTAGTTCCACTTCTATTTAATATTTTCCTAATACCACTTACCCTACTCGTTCAACAACATGGCATCTTGGGGCACTATTATGCCGATGATATCGTCCTGCTTTATCATACTAGTCCTGTCATACCTGATCTCACTCTCCCTAATGCTTGTCTCTCCATATTTCTGTTTGGTTACCTGACAACCTTCTCTACCTTAACCCAACTAAATCTGCAGCTATCTGGTTCTCCTTCCACAGTCCCCCACCATCGCTTCCACCTTCCCTTGCGAACTCTTCACTTTCACTTGTCATCACTATCCGCTATTTAGGTATTATCCTGGATTTCTCTTTGTACTTTCATTCACACCTTACTTCCCTGATTCGTTGCTCATTTCTCACACTTCGACAAATTCATACCATTTGTTCTTTTCTTTCCCCTTCTTCTTTGACAACCCTTCTGCTTTCACTGGTGATATCACATCTTGATTATTGTAATGTCATCTTCCTAAGTCTTCCCTAGTACCAGCTTTGTCGCCTCCAACAAATCTAAAATTCTGCAGTTCGCATTATTTCATGTGCATCCCAGTTTGAGGATGTCACTCCCCTCCTCATTCAGCAGCACTGGCTCCCCATCAAACAACATCTGCAATATAAACTCTTCACCTTGGTTCATCGAGCACTTCACACTGGTTCCCCCCATTACCTTTCCGATGCCTTGCTTCTCTATTCTTCACATCCCGTACTTTGTAGTGTCCATGCAAATCAACTTCATCTCCCCTCCACATCTCAGGCCCACCTTGAATCAACCCGATCTTCTGCCTTCTGTTTTATTGGTCCTACTTCTTGGAATGCCCTTCCCCTCGCTCTCCGGCTTGAATCATCCTTCCCTATATTCAAGGCCTCCTGAAAACCCAACTTTTCAACACTGCATATGGTCTGCCTGTTACGTAACTACTTCCCCACCCTGTGTTTTAGCCTCTTGCCTTCCCCTTCCTTCCCACCTTTTGTTTCTCTCCCTCTAGTTTGTGAATGCCTTGTTCTTTCCTGTTTCCATTGGAGTCCCTCTCCACCTTTGATTTTAAGCTTGTTTATTGTTTTAATTTGTACACCGCCCTGCTGCTATTTTACATGAAGGGCGATCTATTAAGACCAAATAAACATAAACATAATAGTCTTGTTTGGCGAGTGCTATGGCTCACTGAATTTGAAGTGCAGAAAGTCTGCAAGGGGCGGGATTTGAGCCAAATACAGTCAGCTGAGTGCACACGGAATTATAGGTAGCAAGTTGTTGTGAACAACTAGGGCTGAAGTACAGTACGCAGCATGGATGGAGCAAGAACATCCAGAGAAGTGGGCAGTGTTATTTATTGAACAGGTTTTTTATACTGCTTTATCATTTCAGTCAAAGCTGTTTACATTGTAACTTGAACTTGATAATGAACATTAAACAGGGACATTGATAACTTAGATTTTTCTGAGGCAATGGAGGGTTAGGTGACTTGCTCAAGGCTACAGAGAATCAAACCTTGGTCTTTTGGTTCCCAGGCCAGGGCTCTAACCATTATGCTACTCCTCCACTCCACTCCACTCTTGTTATAGGAAGATACTGCCTCATCAACAGACTCAGATGACATAGTGGAGGAAAGAATTGATAAGACACTAGTGGGGAGAGCTGATGGGTCAATAGCATGAAGATTCCTAAGAGGTTGGAGGAGACTGGGCAACACTGATGAAGAGTGAAGTTTAGCAGGTGATGATCAGATAATGGAAGGGCTGTGGTAAGGATGTTTGAGATAAGCATTTAGGGAAAAAGACAAGGTCAAGGCAGAAGCAATGCTGGTGAGTAGGGGCAGTAGAGCACAATTGGAGGTTGAATAAGGAAGTAAGGGAAATGAGCTTTAAAGTATAAGGATCAGAGAGATTATCAACATGAATGTTAAAATCCCTGAGAATGATGCATCCAGAAAAAAGGAAAGTCACAAGTCAAAGTCAGCAAGAAAGGTAGAGGTGGACTTGTCAAGGGTTGATAAATGAAAGCTACTCAATGAGGTAGTGGAGTAAAAAGGCAGATGGAGTTCACTTCAAAGAAGGTAAAGGAGTGAGGCCAAGGCAGAAAGATGTTGAAATTGGCAGGAATGAAAGAGTAGAAACCCACCACCACTACCACGGCCAATGTGACAAAGCATATGGGAGAATTAGTAGCAGCCAGGACAGAGGGCAGTGACTGAAACTGAGTTTTCAGGGAGAAACCAGATCCCAGTTAGAGCAAAACAATGGAGAGTATTAGAGATACTGAGGTCATGAACAGAGAAAAGCTTATTTGAGATGAGTGTGCATTCCACAAGGTGTATGAAAAAGGGAGAGAGGAGGGGGAAAGGAAAGCACTGATCAATCTTTATTATTATTATTATTATTATTATTTTATTTAATCCTATAAACATTAACCCAAAAGAGCAGTGGTGCAATTGCTTTAAGAAAGCAGGGGTAACTTGAATTGAGCAGCAGTTACAACCCTAAACAGCAGATGTATGATTGTATCAAGGATCCAAAAAAACATGGAGAGGTCATCACAGTGATGGATTTTGGTCATGCTTGGACAGATATAATGGGCGAGAGGTTGTTTGAAAGATATGAGCAAGAAGAAAGCTGGTGCTAGATTACATTTGGAAAATCAATCTAAACCAGAGGTTCCAAAACCCTTTGGGTACAGGAACACTTTTCCAACATCCAAATGTTTTAAGGTCCTTCATCCTGTCCCCACTTCGGCTCACTTCTCCTGCCTGGCTTTACCCCCCTGGAGTGGAGGAGTAGCCTAGTGGTTAGAGCACTGGCTTGGTAACCAAGCAACCAGGGTTCAATTCCTGCTAGCACTCCTTGTGGCCTTGGGCAAGTCACTTAACCCTCCATTGCCTCAGAAGAAAGGCCTGGCAATCTACTTCCGGTGACACTGCCAAGAAAACCCAGGAGCTTCTGGGTCGCCAGGAGTCAGGACTGACTCGAAGGCACACATTGCACATTGCATCAACCTCTCCCCTAGTCAAACTTCTCCTCACCAATCTCTCTCTTGCCCCCATCTCTTCCCACCCACCCTTTCAGTCTCTTTCTCCTGAGTACTTCTCTTCTCATGCCCCCTTCACTCGTATCTGTCTCTCTCACAAGTTCCTCCTCATAGACTTTCACATCCCAAAGTTGCTAATCCATAAATCTCTCCGCCCCCCCCCCCAGAAATTTTCCTCTCTTCTACCAAGCTGCTTTTCACTAGTCTTTCTCCCTTTCAACTACCCTCTAGCAATCAACTTTATATTTTGTATCCATGGGTCTGAAAGGGCATTTTCAAAGGGAAACTCCATGCAGAGTTTTCCATTAAAAAATCTGGGTCTGATGATTGTGCAGGTATTTTAGTACCTGCAGACTTTACACGTGGGAATATGAAAATAATCCCAGGAACTTGTCTGTCCCTCTCACCCGCTGCCTTACTCTCTGGCAGCTCTCTCCCCCTCTATCTCCAGGACCAAGCAGGAAGTCAGTCCTCACTTATGGGTGACATCGACGTCGATGGAGCTCCCGTGCAGAGCATTTCCCCAGCTTTCTAAGAAAGCCTTTGGGAATACTGCACGCACGAGCGATCCCCTTCCCGCCTAAAGGTGCCATCTTGCTGACTCTTTCTTTTTCTGTGGAGCCCACCAGACGTCTGTCCGTGTCACCCGGAAAAGTTGACGTTTTTCTTGCGATTTCATCGTGTTTTTTCTCTGGTTCGACGCCGGTTCCCCTTCCCGCCGGGTTCGGTACACCGGTATCGAGCCCGTCTTCTATTTTTCGTTTTTTGCCCTTCGTGGCTGGCGTTCGTGCCCTTTTTGTCTTTTTCCCTGGAAAGCCGGTCCTTTGACCTCGCGAGGATCATTTTTTCCATGATGGCTTCCAGTGGTTTCAAAAAGTGTGATCGGTGCAAGAAACTGATGTCTCTCACCGACACACACGACTGCTGCCTTGTTGCCTCGGACCGGATCATGATCCTAAGGTCTGTGTCCCATGTGGCAAAATGTCCACCAAGGCACTACGAAGCTGCCAGCATCAGAAAGAACGGATTTTTTCTGACTCTGCCTCCGGCCGAGCCCGGACCTCGTCCGAGGCCTCGACGTCTCGGGAGTCTGACCCCGAGCATCGCCAGGGTTCCTCGGACAGGGGGTCCCCCGATCGGGAACATTAAAGGAAGAAATGGCTCGTGAGGGCAGCGTCGGAGGAGGTCCCTGGTTCCTCGAGGGCCAGGTCTCAGACCCCCGACTGCCGCCCCGGGCCCTTGGAGCAGGAGAAGCCATCCAAGATACCTCGTGTGGAGCTGGAACCCGCCGGAGACGTAAGTCCTGTTGTCCTCATGGACTCTCCTCCTAGGGAGCCGACGTCGGGCCCGGCGCCGCCGTGGCCCGAGTCGGTGGCTGCTGAGTCTCCTGAGCTTGGACTCAGGCTGACAGCCTTGGAGTGCAGATTGTCTGCCTTCATGGATCAGCAGCGGGTACTGATGGCCAGCCTCGCTGGTGCATCTGCCCAGACCACCGGGACATCGACGTCTAAGTCGACCCCGTAGACCGATACTCGAGACCATGAAGGTTCTAAGTCGTCCTCGGTTACGGTCACCCTCGACCTCCCGCTCGGAACCGAGGGCATCGATGCCAGTGCCTTCGGCATCGGGGCGGGTGCCACTGAGGCCCACACAGTCGGAGCCCCCGACTCCTCTTCGGATGAGTCCGCATGGGAGACAGAAGACGAGGGTCCCCCGATACTTTTCAGACTCAGTGCATCTCTTCGGACTCACCGCAGTCCGAGCCCTGGAGTAGGTCCCCTCCAGAGGACACCAGGTTCTCGGAGTTTGTCAGGGACATGGCCAAGGCTTTGGCGATTCCCGCGGACACCGAGGAGGAGCCTCGAGCCGAAGAGCTCGAGGCCCTCCAGTATGACTCTGCTCCGAAGGAGTCCTTTACTGTGGCTGTTCCTCCGATGCTGGAACGGCTCCTCTTCCGGATGTGGGTGGCACCGGCCTTGGCGCCGGTTTTGAGCAAGCGGGTCAATTCCATCTATCGACTCCGTAAGAGCCCTGGTTTCCAGAAGGCGCAGCTGCCGCACCATTCCATGGTGGTGGAATCGGCCATGCATCATCTGAAAATCTAGAAGATGCACTCTGCGATGCCTCCCGGGAGGGAGACCTGGAACTTGGATGCTTTTGCAGAAAGTGCTTCCAGGGCTCAATGCTTGCTTGCCGTGTCCAGTCTTAACAGCTGTACATGGGCATGTACCTACGAGACCTGGCGAAGGAACTTGCCGGGTTCTCTGCTGGCCTCTCCAGGGAACCTTTGCAGAGGTTCAAGACCTTGTCCTCGGGAATCCAGGAATGCTCAAAGTTCATGTCCCGAGCGGCCTACGATTGCTTTGAGGCTTCGGCCCGTGTAGCAGCAGCTGGCATCGGGGCCCGACGCCAGGCATGGTTGCAGTCATCGGATCTCAAGCCCTGGGTGCAGGACAAGTTGATCGATGTCCCTTGCCGAGGTGAAAACCTTTTTGGCAAGCCCATGGCCGAGAAGGCGGCTGAGCTTTAAACCGAGCACCTGACTAGGACAAGGCTGTCTAGAAAAACGTCTGCCCCTTCTCAGAGGAAGAAGGGCTTGGGTAAGAAGTCCTTTTACCCGAGGAAGGCAGCTGCCTACAAACCTTTCCCTCAGTACCAGGTCTCCCCAGCAGGGTCAGCAGGCCAAGGGGCAGGGTTATGGGCCCCATAGGCAGAAGACCTCCATGCCTCTGGCTCCTGCTCCCACTCAGCAGGGAGGGGTTTTTTGACTCCCACAGCATAGCCTTTCCACCTCTGCTGTCCCATCTCTGCACAGGAGGTCGTCTAGTCCTGTTTGCCCACAGGTGGTCACCCATTACGGGAGATGCGTGGGTATTAAGCATAGTCCACAAGGGCTATATGCTCCATTTCCAGCAGTTGCCTCCTACCTACTTCCCAGGAGAGCTTCCAAGACCTCCTCTGCACACAGACCTCCTCCTTCAAGAACTTCAAGGTCTGCTTCTAGACCAGGCAGTGGAGCCGGTACCTCCCCACCTGCAAGGTCACGGATTCTACTCCATGTACTTCCTCGTACCAAAGAGAACCGGGGGCCTCAGGCCTATTCTCGACCTCAGGAATCTCAACAAGTTCTTGGAGAAAGAAAGGTTCAGGATGCTTACTCTTGGAACACTTCTGCCCTACCTCCAGCAGGGAGATTGGCTGTGCTGCTTAGATCTAAAGGATGCGTACACTCACATCCTCATTCATCCAGACCACAGAAAGTACCTCAGGTTCATTGTGGGAGGAAACCATTACCAGTACAGAGTACTGCCCTTTGGCCTGACCTCCGCACCAAGGGTCTTTACAAAGTGCCTGGCGGTGGTGGCGGCCTACTTAAGGAATCAGGGTGTTTTTGTCTTCCCCTACCTGGACGACTGGCTCATCAGGGGTCAGACTTCCCAGGAGGCCCAGCAAGCCACCCTCAGAACTGTCTCCCTCCTTCAACACCTAGGTTTTGTCATAAACTTTGCAAAGTCCACTTTGCTCCCCTCCCAGAACCTAGAGTTCATAGGGGCAAGGTTGGACTCCCTGCAAGCAAAAGCTTACTTGCCAAGAGACAGTGCTCAAAGACTCATAGACTTAGCGAACCAGTTTCTGAGCAGGCCACAGGTCTCCGCCAGACTCTGTCTAAAGCTCCTGGGCCACATGGCATCGACAGTGCATGTGACTCCCAATGCCCGCCTCCACATGAGGCCTGCACAATGGTGTCTCCGAACTCAGTGGAAACAAGCCACAGGAAGCCTCACAGACAAAGTGCGGATGTCCAAACCATTCCTGGACTCCCTACAGTGGTGGCTACACCCCCCCCCAATTTATTACAGGGGGTGCCTTTTCAGGTGCCTGTTTCCACAGTGGTGTTGACGACCGATGCCTCCTTGCAGGGCTGGGGCGCACATTGCTTGGACAGGTGCACCCAGGGCCTATGGTCTCCAGGGGAGGCCACACAGCCAATCAACCTTCTGGAACTCCGGGCTATTCGCTTAGCCCTCAAAACCTTCTCTCACACCTTGACTCGCCAGTCTGTTCTGGTACAGACGAACAATCAAGTGGCCATGTTCTATGTGAACAAACAGGGAGGCACAGGGTCCCGGCTCCTGTGTCGAGAGGCACAGGCCCTTTGCTCTTTTGCTCTCAAACACAACATGTTTCTCAAGGCTGTTTATCTCCCTGGCCAGGAAAACTTCCTGGCAGACAGGTTGAGCAGGATTCTGCAACCCCACAAGTGGCAACTACACCCCTTGGTGGTTCAGAAAATTTTCCTGAGATGGGGACTTCCATCCATAGATCTCTTTGCCAGTCCCCTGAACCGGAAGCTGCCCAGGTTCTGTTCCAGGCAACCACACCCCCTGAAGTTAGCAGCGGATGCCTTCCTGATTTCTTGGTGCCAGGGCCTCCTGTATGCGTTTTCTCCCATGCCTCTGGTGGCCCGAACCTTGTTCAAGATCCGAAGGGACAAGACCTCGGTACTTCTGATAGCTCCCAGGTGGCTGAGGCAGCCCTGGTTTCCGCTTCTGCTTCAGCTAGCCGTGGAAACACCACTACCTCTGGGGTTGCAACCCGATCTTCTCTCTCAGGATCAGGGTTCCCTTCTGCATCCCAATCTCAAATCTCTCAATTTGATGGCCTGGAGGCTGCAATGGTAATGTTGGCTCCCTGGGGCCTACCCCGGGAAGTGGAAGAGGTGGTCTTGGCCTCTAGAAAGCAATCCACCAGGAAATCCTATGCCCTGAAGTGGAGAAGGTTCTCCATGTGCTGTCAGCAGCGCAAGGAGGATCCTTTCGCCTACACTGTACCAGTAGTGCTTCAGTATCTACTGCACTTGTTCAGTCAAGGCCTTAAGTCCAATTCGGTTCGGGTCCACCTCTCTGCTCTAGCAGCTCACCACTCACTGGTGGAGGGACACTCTCTGTCGGTTCACCCCTTGGTGTCCAGGTTTCTCAGAGGCTTGCTCTTGCTCAAGCCTTCTCTCCGTCCACCGGCCCCTGAGTGGGAGTTGAATGTGGTCTTGCAGCAACTGACTCGCCCACCTTTTGAACTAATGGCTACCTGTCCTCTCCACTTCCTTTCTTGGAAGACTCTATTCCTTGTGGCCCTAACCTCGGCCAGGCAAGTGAGTGAGCTTCAAGCCCTGGTCTGTGACAGGCCTTACACTTGCTTCTATAGGAACAGGGTAGTCCTTAGGACTCATCCTAAGTTCCTCCCAAAGGTTGTCTCCTCTTTCCATCTCAGCCAGGAGGTGGTTCTTCCAACGTTCTTCCCTAGGCCCCATGCCAGCCGGGTTGAGACAGTCCTGCATACCCTGGACTGTAGGAGGGCCTTATCCTTCTACATTGAACGTACGCAGGGGCATAGGAGGGCTACTCAGCTCTTCGTATCTTTTGACCCTAATAACTTGGGGTTAGCTGTCTCCAAGCGTACCTTGTCCATCTGGGTGGCTGACTGTATCACCTGGGCTTACAGGGCAGCTGACCTTCCCTTGCAGGGTCAGGTCACGGCCCACCGTGTCAGGGCAATGGCTGCCTCAGTAGCTCATCTCCGCTCTGTACCATTGGCAGACATCTGTAGGGCTGCAACTAGGTCCTCAAGCCAGACTTTTGCGGCCCATTACTGCCTGGAGAGGGAGTCCCGTAGGGACAGTGCTTTCTCCAGGACCAAGCAGGAAGTCAGTCCTCACTTATGGGTGACATCGGCGCCGATGGAGCCCCCGTGCGGAGCATTTCCCCAGCTTTCTATGAAAGCCTTTGGGAATACTACACGCATGCGCGGTCCCCTTTCCGCCTAAAGGTTCCATCTTGCTCAGTCTCTCTTTTTCCGTGGAGCCCTTCGGACGTTCGTCCTAGTCACCCAGGAAAAGATGACTTTTTTTTAAAGATTTCTTCAGTTTTTCTTCGAGTTTGACGCCGGTTCCCCTTCCCGCCGGGTTTGGTACACCGGTATCGAGCCTGTTCTTTATTTTTCGGTTTTTGCCCTTCGTGGCTGGCGTTCGCGCCCTTTTTTCTGTTTTTTCCTGGAAGGCCGGTCTTTTGACCTCACGGGGGCCCTTTTTTCCCCGATGGCTTCCAGTGGATTCAAGAAGTGTGATCGGTGCAAGAAACTAATGTCTATTACCGACACACACTACTGCTGCCTTCGGTGCCTCGGCCCAGATCATGACCCCATGATCTGTGGCCCATGTGGTAAAATGTCCACCAAGGCACTTCGAAGCCATCAGCACCAGAAGGAAAGGATTTTTTCGGATTCTGCCTCCGGCTGGGCCCGGACCTCATCTGAGGCCTCGACGTCTCGGGAGTCTGATCCCGAGCATCGCTGGGGTTCCTCGTACAGGGGGTCCCCCGACCGGGAACGCAAGAGGAAGAAATGGCTCGCGAGAGCGGCATCAGAAGAGGTCCCTGGTTCCTCGAGGGCCAGGTCTAAGACCCCCGACCGCCGTCCCGGGCCTTTGGAGCAGGAGAAGCCGTCCAAAGTACCTCGTGTAGAGCTGGAGACAGTCGGACACGTAAGTCCTGTAGTCCTCGTGGACTCTCCTCCGAGGGAGCGGACGTCAGGCCCGGCGCCGCCGGGGCCCGAGTCAGTAGCTGCTGAGTCTCCTGAGCTTGTACTCAGGCTGACAGCCTTGGAGTGCAGATTGTCTGCCTTCATGGAGCAGCAGCGGGTACTGATGGCCTGCCTCGCTGGTGCATCTGCCCCGACCACCGGGACATCGACATCGAAGTCGACCCCGGAGACCGAGCCGATACTCGAGACCATGAAGGCTCGAGGTCATCCTCGGTCAAGGTCTCCCTCGACCTCCCGCTCGGAACCGAGGGCGTCGACGCCGGAGCCTTCGGCGTCGGGGCGGGTGCCACCTTGACCCGCGCGGTCGGAGGCCCTCGACTCCTCTTCCGATGAGTCAGCCTGGGAGACGGAGGATGAGGAGTCCCCCAATACCTTCTGGACTCGGTGTGTCCCGTCGGACTCACCGCAGTCCGAGCCCCGGAGTAGGTCCCCTCCAGAGGACACCCGGTTCTTGGAGTTCGTGCGGGACATGGCCAAGGCCTTGGCGATTCCCGCCGACCCCGAGGAGGAGACTCAAGCCGAGGAGCTCGAGGCCCTCCAGTATGACTCTCCTCCGAAGGAGGCCTTTACTGTGCTGGTTGCTCCGATGCTGAAAGGGCTCCTCTTCCAGATGTGGGAGGCACCGGCCTCGGCGCCGGTCTTGAGCAAGCGGGTCGATTTCATTTATCGACTCCGTAAGAGCCCTGGCTTCCAAAAGGCGCAGCTGCCGCACCATTCCATGGTGGTGGAATCGGCCATGCATCGACTGAAGAGCCAGAAGATGCACTCCGTGGTGCCCCCTGGTAGGGAGGCCCGGAACCTGGATGCTTTCGGCAGAAAGTGCTTCCAGGGCTCGATGCTTGCTTGCTGTGTCCAGTCATACCAGCTGTACATGGGCATGTTTCTCCGAGACCTGGCAAAGGAGCTTGCCGGGTTCTCTGCTGGTCTCTCCGGGGAACCTTTGCAGAGGTTCCAGTCTTTGTCTTCAGGAATCCAGGACGGTTCCAAATTCATGTCCCGAGCGGCCTACGATGGCTTCGAGGCTTCGGCTCATGTGGCGGCCGCCGGCATCGCGGCCCTACGCCAGGCATGGCTGCAGTCATCGGACCTCGAGCCTTGGATTCAGGATAAGTTGGTTGATGTCCCTTGCCAATGTGAGAAGCTTTTTGGCAGACCCATGGCCGAGAAGGCCGCTGAGCTCGAGACCGAGCACCTGACCAGGACTAGGCTGTCCAGAAAGACTTCTGCCCCTTCTCACAAAAAGAAGGGTTCGGTTAAAAAGTCCTTCTACCCGTGAAAGGTGTCTACCTACAAACCTTTCCCTCAATACCAGGCCTCCCCAGCTCCCCCTCAGGGCCAGCAGGCCAAGGGGTAGGGACATGGGCCCCGTAGGCAGAGGACCCCCAAGCCTCCGGCTCCTGCTCCTACTCATCAGGGAGGGGTTTTTTGACTCCCAAGGCATAGCCTCTCCGTCCCTGCTGTCCCATCCCTTCACAGGAGGTCGCTTAGCCCTGTTTGCCCACAGGTGGCCACCCATTACAGGGGATGCTTGGGTCTTAAGCATCATTCACCAGGGCTATATGCTTCATTTCCAACAGCTACCTCCTGTCTACTTTCCAGGAGAACCTCTGAGGCCTCTCCTGCACACCAACCTCCTCCTCCAAGAACTTCAGGGTCTGTTTCTGGACAAGGCGTTGGAGCAGGTACCTCCTTGCCTACAAGGGCACGGGTTCTACTCCAGGTATTTTTTGGTGCCAAAGAGAACCGGAGGCCTAAGGCCTATTCTAGACCTCAGGAACCTCAACGAGTTCTTGGAGAAAGAGAAGTTCAAGATGCTTACTCTTGGAACACTTCTGCCCTACCTCCAGCAGGGAGATTGGCTATGCTCCTTAGATCTAAAGGATGCGTACACTCACATCCTCATTCATCCAGACCACAGAAAGTACCTCAGGTTCGTGGTGGGAGGAAACCATTACCAGTACAGGGTGCTGCCTTTTGGCCTAACCTCCGCCCCACGGGTCTTTACAAAGTGCCTAGCTGTGGTGGCGGCCTACTTGAGGACTCAAGGGATTTTTGTCTTCCCCTATCTGGACGACTGGCTCATCCAGGGTCAGACCTACCAGGAGGCCAGGCAAGCCACCTTAAGGACTGTCACACTCCTTCAACACCAAGGCTTTGTCATATACTTTGCAAAGTCCACTTTGCTCCCCTCCCAGAACCTAGAGTTCATAGGAGCACAGCTGGACTCTCTGCAAGCAAGGGCTTACTTGCCAGAGGACAGAGCTCAAAGGCTCATGGAGTTGGCATCCCGGTTTCTCAGTCTGCCGAGGATTCCTGCCAGGCTCTGTCTGCAGCTCCTGGGACACATGGCATCGACGGTGCATGTGACCCCCAATGCCCGCCTCCACATGAGGCCTGCACAGTGGTGTCTCAGAACTCAGTGGAAGCAGGCCACAGGGAGCCTAGCAGACAAAGTAAAGGTATCCAAACCTTTCCTGGACTCTCTTCAGTGGTGGCTACACCCCCCAACTTGCTGCAGGGGGTGCCTTTTCAGGTGACTGCCCCCACAGTGGTGTTGACAACCGATGCCTCCTTGCAGGGCTGGGGTGCACACTGTCAAGGGAGCTGCACCCAAGGCTTATGGTCCCCATGGGAAGCCATGCAACAGATCAACCTACTGGAACTGCGGGCTATTCGCTTAGCCCTCAAGGCTTTTTCTCACTCCTTGGCCCACCAGTCTGTTCTAGTTCAGATGGACAACCAAGTAGCCATGTTCTATGTGAACAAACAGGGCGGCACTGGGTCCAGGCCTCTATGCCTGGAAGCACAGGCCCTTTGCTCTTTTGCCCTCTGGCACCAGATGTTGCTGAGGGCTGTGTATCTTCCTGGCCAGGAGAACTTTCTGGCAGACCGCTTAAGCAGAATTCTGCAGCCCTACGAGTGGAAGCTGCACCCTTTGGTGGTTCAACAGATTTTCCTAAAATGGGGACTTCCATCCATGGATCTCTTTGCCAGTCCCCTGAATCACCAACTGCCCAGGTTTTGTTCCAGGCAACCGCATCCCCTAAGAGTGGCGGCAGATGCCTTCCTGATTTCGTGGTCCCAGGACCTGCTATATGCGTTTCCTCCCACGCCTCTGGTGGCCCGAACCTTGTTTAAGATTCTCAAGGACAAGGCCTCAGTACTTCTGGTTGCTCCCCGGTGGCTGAGGCAGCCCTGGTTCCCCCTGCTACTTCAGCTGGCAGTGGAGACACCCATGCCTCTGGGATTCCAACCCGACCTTCTCTCTCAGGATCAGGGTTCCCTTCTGCATCCCATTCTCAAATCTCTCCAACTGATGGCATGGAGGCTGCAAGGGTAGTCTTGGCTCCCTGGGGCCTACCTCGGGAAGTGGAAGAGGTGGTCTTGGCTTCTAGGAAGCAATCCACCAGGAAAACATATGCCCTAAAGTGGAGAAGGTTCTCCTTGTGGTGTCAGCAACGCAAGGAAGATCCTTTCACCTGCACTGTGCCAGTAGTGCTCCAGTACCTACTGCACTTGTCCAATCAGGGCCTTAAGTCCAATTCTGTTCGGGTCCACCTCTCTGCTCTGGCAGCTCATCACTCTCTGTCAGTTCACTCCTTGGTGTCCAGATTTCTCAGAGGCTTACTATTGCTCAAGCCTCCTCACTGTCCACCGGCCCCTGAGTGGGAGTTGAATGTGGTCTTGCAGCAACTTACTCGCCCACCTTTTGAACCAATGGCTACATGTCCTCTACGCTTCCTATCCTGGAAGACTCTATTTCTAGTGGCCTTGACCTCGGCCAGGTGAGTGAGTGAAGTTCAAGCCCTGGTCTGTGACAGGCCATACACTCGCTTCTATAGGAACAGGGTAGTCCTTAGGACTCATCCTAAGTTCCTCCCTAAGGTTGTCTCCTCTTTCCATCTCAACCAGGAGGTGATTCTTCCAACATTCTTCCCTAGGCCCCATGCCAGTCGGGCTGAGACAGTCCTGCATACCCTGGACTGTAGGAGGGCCTTATCCTTCTACCTGGAGCGTATGCAGGGGCATAGGAGGGCTACTCAACTCTTCGTATCTTTTGACCCCAATAACTTGGGGGTACCTGTGTCCAAGCATACCTTGTCCATCTGGGTAGCTGACTGTATCACCTGGGTTTACAGGGCAGCTGACCTTCCTTTGCAGGATCGGGTCATGGCCCACCGTGTCAGGGCAATGGCTGCCTCAGTAGCTCATCTCCGCTCTGTACCATTGGCAGACATCTGCAGGGCTTCAACTTGGTCCTCAAGCCAGCCTTTTGTGGCCCATTACTGCCTGGAGAGGGAGTCCCGCAGGGACAGTGCTTTCGGTCAGTCAGTGCTCCGGAATCTCTTTGAGGTTTAGGCAACTCCTATCCTCCAGCCCTCTGGTTGGTCTACCGATGGAGGTATGTTTCAGTGAAATCCTTTCTCTGATGCTGAGGCTAGAGGGAACTCATTTTTCAGCTCTGGGTCCCCGGTAGCCTGAAGCTGGGGAATCCCATAAGTGAGGATTGACTTCCTGCTTGGTCCTGGAGAAAGAGTAGTTACTCACCTGTAACAGGTGTTCTCCAGGAGCAGCAGGAATCAGTCCTCACAACCCTCCCTCCTCCCCTGGGAGTTGCAGTTGTGCATAGTTACTTTTTTCATTTTTGTGTGCTGTTTTTTAGCTATGTCATTTGACTGAGCAAGATGGCACCTTTAGGCGGGAAGGGGACCGCGCATGAGTGCAGTATTCCCAAAGGCTTTCATATAAAGCTGGGGAAATGCTCCACACAGGGGCTCCATCAGCACCGATGTCACCCATAAGTGAGGGCTGATTCCTGCTGTTCCTGGAGAACACCTGTTACAGGTGAGTAAGTACTCTTTCGGTCAGGCAGTGTTCCGATATTTCTTTGAGGTTTATGCAACTCCTACCCTCCAGCCCTCTGGTTGGGCTACCGGTGGGGGTATGTTTTCAGTGAAATCCTTTCTCTGATGCTGCGGCTAGAGGGAGCTCATTTTTTCAGCTCTGGATCCCCGGTAGCCTGAAGCTGGGGAGTCCCATAAGTGAGGACTGACTTCCTGCTTGGTCCTGGAGAAAGAGTAGTTACTCACCTGTAACAGGTGTTCTCCAGGAGCAGCAGGAATCAGTCCTCACAACCCTCCCTCCTCCCCTGGGAGTTGCAGTTGTACATAGTTCATTTTTACATTTTTGTGTGCTGTCTTTTAGCTATGTCATTGGACTGAACAAGATGGCACCTTTAGGTGGGAAGGGGACCGCACATGCGTGCAGTATTCCCAAAGGCTTTTTTAGAAAGCTGGGGAAATGCTCCGCACGGGGGCTCCATCGACGTCGATGTCACCCATAAGTGAGGACTGATTCCTGCTGCTCCTGGAGAACACCTGTTTCAGGTGAGTAACTACTCTTTCTCCTGATCCCTGGCAATTACCTTTCCCTACTGCCCTCCCCCAAAACTCTTCAAAAATGCCTTCAAAACCCTTCCAATCTTGACCCCTTCTCGGGCCTCCCCTTTTCACCTCTCCTCTGGCTCCTTCCTAAGTGTCTTCCTTCCTGTCCTGTTTTCCTCCACCTATGAGTGCTTTCTCTCCTTTCTTCCCTTACCTCCATCTTCACCCCATGACTCCTTCCTAAATGCTGCTCCCTGACAGCTTTTTCTTGGATGTCTTCCCTCCTGCCCTCCTTTCCCTCATTGGTTCTGCTCTTTCTGCCTTCTGCACTCTTCCAGTGGCATTTCCTCATTTCCATTCCTTCATCCCTGCTTTCTCTCAACCATGGGGAGGAAAGGAGGTCAGCATCTATTACCTTTTCTCTCTCCCTATAAATTTAAAGTGAGGATGAATTGATTTAACCATAGCACTGAGACAAGTATGCCCCAATTGATGAATGTATGTCTCTACCCATTGAACAAACCCCAAATTTAAATCATGTAATATAATGTTCCATATTGTCCTGTTAGACCAGTCCAGACAAGTGGGTTGTGTTCCCCTTCCAGCAGATGTGGAGACAAAGTTTCAGAGGCTTCTTATGACATCATCATGCCATTACCAGCCTGTGGTAGACGGATAATCCAGTATTTCTCTGTCTCCAGCAGATGGTGGATACAAGTTTTTCAGTTCTGAAGAAATTTGGAAAAACACAGAAAGATTGAAGAAGGAAAGATTCATTTCACTCTTGAGCGAACACCTAGCCATTGACTTTCTCACTGGAGCAAGATGCAGGAGACTCCACTAGCCACCCTTAAAACCAGTGCTCTTTTTGGATGCTATAGGGAGGAGGGAAATTGGTTGAGCTCTGCATCCTTATCCTGTTAAGGACCTGTTGAGCAGATTGAAAAAGGAGTCTGGAAAGGATTCTTAAAGCCACATACCACCTCAATGCCTCCTCCTTCTTCCTTTCCCCTGCTGTCCCCCGAAGTTTCAAAAAGGATCTTCACAGGTGTCTGACTACAGGGCCAGCAACAGGGGAGTAGCGCTGAGCCTGGCATGATTTTTACCTGCCTTAGGCTCCGTGGGGGTGAGTACCAAAACTAAGTCTCTGTTTGTATGGCTTGTTTTGTGGGGGTTCCTGATCTCGGCTGCTTTATGGTGTGTAAATCGGGTTGGGATGCACAGGGCATCCATTGGCTCATCATCGGTGTTTTCTTATCATGTTAAACTGCTACGTTCATTGGTTATGCTTCTCATGTTTTAACACACTTCTTGCACGCCTTCTTCCTGTGTGTGTTTAGAGCATGCAATGTGTTGCCCGCATGGCCCTAGTGCATACTATTACTGCCCACGCAGCCCTAGTCCATGCTCTTATTGCCCATGTAACTGTAGCACGAATACTGCTGAGTGGCCTATGTGTATGGCACATCCCACCTCTCTTGCATGCCTCGAGCCTGCACTGTCCTGCTGTCAGTGGTATTGGAGATCCATATGACTGTTTCTTGGAAATGTTAGTTGGTCTGTGGAAAATGGAAGACTTTGTTGCTGGATTCCAGTGTCTGTAATTCTTGCATGGAAGCTCCTGATGCACCCTTGGAGGGGCCCTCTCTTCTTCCACAGCAGGAAGACATGGATGCCCTGGCCTTATCATCTTTGCTGCAGAAGACAGCGGATGATACAATAGAAAAGGATGATCGACAGGCCTTGAGTTTGAGTGCTCATTCCTCTCGCCTCTCCCCTTCTCACATAAGAACATAAGAAATGCCTTACTGGGTCAGACCAAGGTCCATCAAGCCCAATATCCTGTTTCCAGCAGTGACCAATCCAGGCCACAAGTATCTGGCAGGTTCCCAAAGAGGCACACAGTTTCCACAATGCTTGTCCCGAGGTAAGCAGTGGATTTCCCAGGTCCTCTTTAATAATAGTTTCTGGACCTTTCTTCCAGGAACTTGTCCAAACCTAGCTACACTAATAGCCTTTACTACATCCTCTGGTTATAAATTCCAGAGTTTGATTACGTATTGAGTAAAAAAATATTTTCTCTTATTAGTCCTGAATTGGTTGCTTGGTAGCTTCATTGTGTCTCCTCTAGTCTTTCTATTTTTTGATGGCATAAACAACCGATCTAAGTTTAGCCGTTCCACTCCATTCAATAATTTATAGACTTCTATCATATCTAACTTCAGCTGTCTTTTTTCCAAGTTGAAGAGCCCCAGCCTTTTAAAACTTTCCTCATAGGGCTATCCTTATATTCCCTTTACCATTTTTGTCGCTCTTCTTTTTACCGTCTTTAATTCAGCTATATTCTTACAGCTCGCTTATTCTTTCTCTGTTCTGGATCATTTATTAGATTTGTTACACTCAAACAACTATGAAACACAGGCAATAATAAAAAATATTAATTCTCCAGGACCAAGCAGGAAGTCAGTCCTCACATATGGGTGACGTCGGCGCCGACAGAGCCCTCAAGCGGAGCATTTCCCCAGCTTTCAAAGAAAGCCTTTGGGAATGCAGCGCGCATGTGCGGTGCCCTTCCCGCCCAAGGGTGCCATCTTGCCCAGTCTTTCTTTTTCCGCGGAGCCCAACGGACATAGTTCGTGTCACCCGGGAAAAGTTTATTTTTTTCTGCGATTTTTCGCATCTCCTTATCCGGTTCGACGCCGGTTCCCCATCCCGCCTGGGCTCGGTACACTGGTATCGAGTCCAGAACTTCTTTTTCAGTTTTTGTCCTTTGTGACTAGCGTTCGTGCTTTTTCTGTTTCATTGGCAGCCCTGTCTTTTGACCTTGCAGGGGCCCTTTTTCCCCCGATGGCTGCCAGCAGGTTAAAAAAATGTGATCGGTGTAAGAAACTTATGTCTCTCACCGACACACATGACAGCTGCCTCGGATGCCTCGGGGCCGACCATGACCTGCTGGTCTGTGGCCCGTGCGGCAAGATGTCGTTGAATGCGCTTCGGAGCCATCAGCATCACCGTGAAAGAATTTTTTCAGAGTCCGCGTCCGGCCGGACCCAGACTTCGTCAGAAGCCTCGACATCTCGGGAGTCTGACCCCGAGCACCGTCATGGGTCCTCTGAGAGGAGGTCTCCCATCCGGGAGCACTAAAGGAAGAAGAAGCTCGTGAGGGCAGCGTCAGTGGAAGCATCTGGATCCTCAAGGGCCAGGTCACGTAGCCCTGACCACCATCCCGGGCTTTCGGAGTCAGAGCAGCCGAACAAACTACCTCGATTGGAGCTGGAGTCCCCGAGTCAGGTAACTTCTGTTGTCCTCGTGGACTCTCCTCCGGGAGAACCGACGTCGGGCCCGATGCTGTCGGGGCACGAGTCGGGGGCTGCAGAGTCTCCTGAGCTCGGTCTCAGGTTGATGGCCCTGGAGAGCAGCCTGGCTGCCTTCATGGAGCAGCAGCGGGTAACTGATCGCCGGGTATGACCGGTGCATCTGCCACGACCACCGGGTACTCTACATCTAAGTTGACCCTGGAGGCCGAGCCGATCCTCGAGTCCATTAAGTCTCGAGTCGATCCTTGGCCAAGGTCTCCCTTGACCTCCCGTGTGGGGCCGAGGTCATCGATGCTGGTGCCCACATGGCTGGAGCCGCTCGACTCCTCCTTGGAGGAGTCGGCATGGGAAATGGAGGACGAGGAGTCTCCTGACACCTTCCGGACCCGGTGCGTCCCATCGGACTCCCTGGAGTCCGAGCCTCGGAGAAGGTCCCCCTGGAGGATACCCAGTTCTCGGATTTCGTCAGAGACATGTCCAAGGTTTTGACATTCCCGGCGGACGCCGAGGAGGAGCCTCGAGCCAAAGAGCATGATGCCCTCCAGTATGATTTTCCTCCAAAGGAAGCCTTTACTGTACCGGTTCCTCCAATGCTGGAACGGCTTCTCTTCCATGTGGGAAGCACCGGCCTCGGCGCCGGTTCTGAGCAAGCGGGTAGATTCCATTTATTGAGTCCGTAAGAGCCCTGGGTTCCAAAAGGCACAGCTACCACACAACTCTGTGGTTGTGGAATCGGCCATGCACAGGCTGAAAAGTCAAAAGATGCACTCCTCAGTGCCTCCTGGCCGGGAGGCCCGCAACCTGGATGCCCTCGGTAGAAAGTGCTTCCAGGACTCTATGCTGTCTTGCCGTGTCCAGACTTACCAGCTGTACATGGGCATGTACTTACGGGACCTGGCAAAGGAGATTGCCAGGTTCTCGGCTGGCCTCTCCGAGGAACCCTTGCAGAGATTCAAAGCCTTGTCTTCAGGGATCCGGGAGTGCTCGAAGTTTATATCTCAAGCAGCCTAAGACGGCTTCGAGGCTTCGGCCCGGGTAGCCACGGCTGGCATCGATGCATGCCGTCAGGCCTGGCTACAGTCGTGGGACCTGGAGTCATGGGTACAGGACAAGTTGGTTGATGTCCCGTGCCGAGGTGACAACCTGTTCGGCAAGCCCATGGCTGAGAAGGCTGCAGAAATCGAGACCGAGACTCTCACCAGGACAAGACTGTCCAGAAAGACTTCTGCCCCTTCTCACAAAAAGGCAGCACCCTTTTTCCCAAGGAAGGGTGCTGCCTACAAAACCTACCCTCAGTATCAGGCCTCTCCAGCTCCCCAACAGGGCCAGCAGGCCAAGGGGCAAGGGCATCGGCCCCGTAGGCAGAAAACCCCCAAGCCGCCAGCTCCGGCTCCTGCACAGCAGGGAGTGGGGTTTTGACTACCACAGCATAGCCTCTCCTCCACCGGTGGCTCCACTCAGCACAGGGAGTCGGCTGACCCTGTATGCCTACAGGTGGCCAGCCATCACAGGGGATACCTGGTTACTGAGCATAGTCCAGAAGGGCTATATGCTCCATTTCCACCAGCTACCCCCCTCCCCCCTCCTACTATCCAGGGGAGCCTCCAAGACTCCCTCTACACAGGAATCTCCTTCTTACGGAGTTGGCAAGTCTTTTAAAGGAACAGGCGGTGGAACCGGTGCCACACCACCTGGAAGGGCAAGCCTCAGATCTATCCTAGACTTGCAAATTCTGAACAAGTTTCTTGAGAGGGAAAAGTTCAAGATGCTTACCCTTGGGATACTGCTGCCCTACCTCCAGCAGGGAGACTGGCTATGCTCCTTAGACCTAAAGGATGCTTATACTCACATCCTCATCCATCCAGATCACAGACAATGAGGAAACCATTTTCAGTACAGGGTACTTCCCTTTGGCCTGACTTCTGCCCCCAGGGTTTTCACCAAATGCCTGGTGGTGGTGGCAGCTTTTCTCAGAAATCAGGGGATTTTTGTCTTCCCGTACCTGGACTACTGGCTAATCAGGGGCCAGTCACTCCAGGAGGTTCGACAAGCCACTCTTTGCACTGTCTCTCTTCTTTAGCATCTGGGCTTTGTCATAAACTACGCAAAGTCCACTTTGCTTCCTTCTCAGAACCTAGAGTTTATAGGGACGAGACTAGACACCCTTCAGGCAAGAGCTTACTTGTACAAAGACAGGGCCCACAGACTGATGGAGTTGGCCAACCAGTTCCAAAGCAATTCTCATGTTTCCGCCAGGCAATACCTGCGGCTTCTGGGCCACATGGCATCCACTGTACATGTGACCCCGAATGCCCATCTGCAAATGCGGGCTTTTCAATGGTGCCTCAGAGATCAGTGGACACAAGCCACCAGCGACCTTTGAGACAGAGTAAAGGTGTCCAGATAATTTCTGAACTCCTTACAGTGGTGGCTACATCTGCCAAACCTTCTCAAGGGTGTACCTTTTCAAGCTCCAGCACACACCAGGGTGCTGACGACAGATGCATCCTTAAAGGGCTGGGGTGCACATTGCCAGGGCACGTGCACTCAAGGCCTGTGGTCCCCTCGGGAGGCCACATAACAGATCAACCTTTTAGAGCTGCGAGCAATCCGCATAGCTCTGCAAACCTTCTGCCATGCTCTCTCTCAACAGTCTGTCCTAGTTCAGATGGACAATCAGGTAGCAATGTTCTACGTGAACAAACAAGGAGGCACAGGGTCCAGACTCCTATGTCAGGAGGCACTGGACCTTTGCTCCTTTGCAGTCAGTCAAGGCATGTTTCTCAAAGCAGTTTATCTACCTGGTCAGGAAAACTTTCTAGCAGACAAGCTAAGCAGGATTCTCCAGCCCCATGAATGGCAGTTGAATCCATTGGTGGTCCAGCAGATCTTCCTCCGATGGGGACTTACAATCATCGATCTCTTTGCAAGTCCATTAAACCGTCAACTGCCCAGGTCTTGCTACAGACAGCCGCATCCCCTGAGGATGGCAGCAGATGCTTTTCTAATCTCTTGGTCTACAGGCCTCCTGTATGCGTTTCCTCCCACGGCCCTGGTGGCCCAAACTCTGTTCAAGATCCTCCGGGACAAGGCCTCGGTGATTCTGGTAGCCCCCAGATGACCGAGGCAGCCGTGGTTTCCACTTCTTCTGCAGTTGGCGGTGGAAGCTCCATTCCCTCTGGGACAGCAACACGATCTCCTGTCTCAAGAGTAGGGTTCCCTTCTGCACCCCAATCTCAGGTCCCTCAATATGATGGCCTGGCTGCTGAAAGGATAGTGATAGTTCTCTTACTTCTACCTAAGGAGGTTGAGGAGGTGGTCTTGGCCTCTAGGAGGCAGTCCACCAGAAAGTCCTATGCTCTCAAGTGGCGTAGGTGTACGGTATGGTGTGCTCAGTAGTACTGCAATATCTACTTCACCTTTCAGACCTAGGCCTTAAGTCTAACTCTATTCGGGTCCACCTCAGTGCTTTGTCAGCGCACCACTCACCGGTGGAAGGACAGTCTGTCGGTTCACCCCTTGGTGTCCAGATTCCTCAGAGGTCTGCTTCTATTCAAGCCTCCGGTTCGTCCACCGGCAACTGAGTGGGATTTGAACGTGGTCTTGCAGCAACTTACTCGCCCACTGTTTGAGCTGATGGCTACTTGCCATTTGTGCTTCCTCTCTTGGAAAGCCCTCTTCCTGGTGGCTCTTACCTCGGCCAGACGTGTGAGCGAGCTCTGGTTTCTGATAGACCGTACACGTGGTTCTATAGGAACAGGGTGGTCCTACGAACCCATCCCAAGTTCCTCTCAAAAGTGGTCTCCTCTTTCCACCTTAATCAGGTGGTGGTTCTTCCGACCTTTTTTCCCAGGCCGCATGCCAGCCAGGCTGAAACAGTCTTGCATACCCTGAACTGTAAAAGGTGTTGTCCTTTTACATAGAACGTACGCGGGAGCATCGAAGGGCTACTCAGCTCTTCATCTCATTTGACCCTAATAGGATGGGGTTACCTGTCTCCAAGCGTATGTTGTCTACTTGGGTAGCAGATTGCATCGCCTGGGCATACAGGGCAGCCGACCTCCCGTTGCAGGGTCGGGTCACGGCCCACCGTGTCAGGGCGAAGGCTGCATCAGTAGCTCATCTCTTCTCTGCTCTGCTCCGTTGGCAGACATCTGCCGGGCCGCAACTTGGTCTTCAAGCCAGACTTTGCAGCCCATTACTGCCTGGAGAGAGAGTCCTGGCGGGACAGTGTTTTCGGCCAGGCGGTACTCCGTAATCTCTTTGAGGTTTAGGCAACTCCTACCCTCCGGCCCTTTGTGTTGGGCTTCCGTATGGGGTGCGTTCTCAGAGAAAATTCTTATCACAAATGCTGAGGCTCTTGAGAGGGAGCCATTTTTTCAGCTCTGGGTTCACAGTTGCCTAGAGCTGGGCAGTCCCATATGTGAGGACTGACTTCCTGCTTGGTCCTGGAGAAAGCGTAGTTACTCACCTGTAACAGGTGTTCTCCAGGAGCAGCAGGAATCAGTCCTCCCGACCCTCCCTCCTCCCCTGGAATTGCAGTCATATCCTTCATTTTGATTTTTGCTGTCTTTTAGCTATGTCATCAGACTGAGCAAGATGGCACCCTTGGGCGGGAAGGGGACCGCACAGGCGCGCTGCATTCCCAAAGGCTTTCTTTGAAAGCTGGGGAAATGCTCTGCACGAGGGCTCCATCAGCGCTGATATCACCCATATGTGTGAGGACTGATTCCTGCTGCTCCTGGAGAACACCTGTTACAGGTGAGTAACTAAGCTAACTTTGCAGAAAATAGAAGTTTCACATAGTGTATGTTTTTCATACACTGGTCCAATATAGTATATTGTCCGTCTTCCAAGTGATCAGAAAAGTTGTGTTTCAGTTCCAATATTCATTGACATAGACATACTGTATGATACTATTGAAACTGCAGTTTTCATTTAAAACACTTTATTATGATATAATATAGTTTGTCAACAGTCTATTCTGACGGCAGAATATGATACATGTGAAAACACTTCTGATGCAGTCGCTAATGGCACTTAGCACACTGGTACCAAGTGTGTGTTCCACAGCCCGTCAACTTGCATCGACCTTGAGATGCAGCCTTTGTTAGGACATGATCTACACCGTCATATCTCACCTCAGTAAGGACTTGTCAGAATTGGTGCGTTACAAAATCTGACTTGCAACAATGTGCGAATAATGTAGCGAAGAAATTCCAATTGATCCATCTCCCCACCTGTTTCGGCGTGCACCCTCCAAGCTTCTACAGCACAGATATTGATTGCATGAGTGTAAAAGCAAAACCACCACTTCTTGCCACGCATTGATGGGCGGTATTCACTCAGAAATCTGTCAAGAATATCAACACCCCCATTTTCTAGTTGTAAAGGTCAATCATTTTTGGACAGTTGACCTGAATATGTTTTTTATCAACGCGAGAGTAAGGTCGCTTTGGTACAACTGGAGTAACGCCAACAAAATTGGAAGCAACATAGACAGGCCTGTTATCCTTCCATAGGGTCACAGTAACATTTCCAGTGCCGCGATAGTAGTATGTACCTCTCACTTCCCTACGAATGCGTGCAGCTTGCATAATGGTGCAATCTCGACGTCGGTTTTCTCAAATTGTTCCAGTTGCTCGAAACTTTTCTTCCTTTAGTTCTTCAAGTAATTCTATGGAAGTGAAGAAGTTATCAAATGTTACAGTGTGGCATGCTGGTTCTTGAGTAACAGAAAGCAGTTGTTTGACAACATGACTTCCAAGAGCATCACCTGCAGTTGCTGTTGAATCTTTTCCAGTGTAGAGTAAAATGTGGAATGGAAATCTAGTCGATGATGCCAGGACCCAAAATTTGTATCCAAACTTTATGGGCTTATTTCACATAAACATTTTGGCACTGTGTTTGCCAAAATACGGTAACATTTGTTCATCAACACTTAGACCTTCCTTGAACACTCCAAACTGCTTCAAACTGCTGTTCAACATGTCAAATAAAGGTCTTACTTTAGCTGCCTTGTCTCTTGGATCTAAATTCTCATTGTTTGCCAAATGTAAATTCCTCTTGATTCCCTCAAATTTGTTTCTTGTCATTGTGCTTGAAACAAGCTGACAGACGACATCTTCATCCTGGCTCCAAAACAAGCACTGACGTGGTAGAGTATGATATCCACTCAGCAGATGGATTCCTGTAAATCTGATAAATAAGCTGTATAGGGGCAAAAACAACAATATCCGCAAAATGCTCCTAAAACAAAAAATATATTTACACAATACAAAATACTAAACACAAAAATGGCAAAGACCTCAGAAATTCTTACACTCCACAAGTAGCGCCCAAAGCGCTATACGGAGTAAAGACGTTCACATCACCGGTCTTAACGCCACCACACAACCACCTCTAAAAATCACTCATATCATTCAACAACACCGAATAACAATGGGAAAGCTCTTAACATTACAAACTCTTAGCAATTACAAACACTAACCACAAATACATACACATACACACAACCTCAAACATACAGCAGCTGCTAATAACACTCACAAACCACGTCTTAAAGAAAAGAGTCAAAAGAGCCTTAGCAGTGCAGGGGAGGACAAGGACTATCCGAGGCCACAAAGAAACCTAAAAAGAAATGAAAACAAACTATGTCTACAATGTATCATTACAACATTAAAGCAGTCTCAAGCACTTAACTTAAAGAAAGTAGCGTAGCGTCAGGATCGCCTGTACTCCACAGCAACCAGCAGCGTCGGTTCACATAGGATCACGGAGATCTCCACCAAAGTAAAGCGGGGAGCAGACCACTCGCAAATATCACAAATGCAAGTACACCCTACAGAAGCTCCCGTTTCGCCTATAAGGCTTCATCAGGGGAATATTGAAAAATTCAAAAACACTGCAACGCGTTCTATTCACCTTCCCACCTACAAGAGGAATGGCATCTGACGCACTAATTTTAAAGAACCGGCAGCCAATCAGAGAAAGAACTATGACATCACTGAACATCGCTCAGACACGCACCAATCGCCACACAACAAAAACTCTCACAACAATTATCACACAAACTAACCACATTAATGAACTAGTTGGAGAAGCACAGTACACAGCAGAGCACTGATGACTGTACTGACATCAAAAAAATAAGGACCAGTCGATCTTATCGTTCAAACCTGAAGGATGTAGAGTGTCCAAGCGAAAAATCCACTGCTGTTCTTTCTGTAGCAACAACTTGCTGCGATCTCCACGCCAAATATTTAAAGGGGTATGCTCCAAAACTGTGCATCAAAGATCCAAAAATTGATGAGCAAAATCCACACAGTGTTGTATCAGAGGTGTGTCCTTACGCAATTTAATCAAATTATATTTATGTTCCGCCAACCGAGTCCTCAAAGTCCGCGTGGTTTTACCGACATATAGTTTAGGGCAAGTACACCACAGAACATAAACCACGAAGGCTGAATTGCAAGTAGTAGAAAATGATGAAGGACGCACTAAATGTTGAAATTGTAAACAAATAGAGGATTGCATAACAGCACAGTAGGAGCAATGCAGGCAGGCAACATGGCCCGTCCCTGGTATAGCTGAATCACGGCGTATCACAGCTGAACAAAGGCGATCCCCAAATTTCGACCACAACTATAGGACATTCGTAAGGACAAATCAGTCAATTTAGGATGTTTAGTGATCACAGTCCAATGTTTCCGCAAGACAGCCACTATCCGAGGAGAAAGACTTGAATAAGGCAGTATACATGGAACAGTAGAAGAACTTTCAAACTCCTGACAGCGAGGCTGCAGTAGCCACTCTCAATGGTTATACTTTGCCCTCCGATAGGCATTCTGCAATACATCAGGGAGATAACCACGATCAGAAAATTATTTAAGCATACAGTGCGCTTGTGTTTTAAAATCCACTGCTGATGAACATATGCGCCGGCAGCGCAAGAGTTGAGAGTAAGGCAAACTCCGCTTCAAAGGCATAGGGTGAAAATGCAGTAAAGAATTACGATCCGTAGGCTTAGTACATAGGGTAGTAACAAAACACCCAAATTCTTTAATCACCTTAACGTCCAAAACATGAATCTCAGACGCCTGTATATTGATATCAAATTGAATACAGACTTCACAGGAGTTGAGGTAGCAAAAAAATTCTTCCAAAAGGGTTCTAGAGCCATGCCACAACAAAAAAATATCATCAATATAGCGGTACCATTGTACAATATGGACCGCATATATTGAAGAATACACATAGCGATCTTCAAAGGTGCCCATATATAAATTGGCAAGGGATGGAGCAAAAGTCGCCCCCATGGCTGTACCTGATATTTGTTGGAAAAAAGTCTGATCATACACAAAATAATTCTTCTTCAGCGCAATCTCAGCCAAAGACAACAATAGGGTAGTGGGGACGCGGACCGGGGGCACCCGAGCATCCCACACAGCTTTCAGGACTTGTAACGCGTCATCCTGTTTTTAGAGGTGGTTGTGTGGTGGCATTAAGACCAGTGATGTGAACGTCTGTACTCCGTTTAGCGCTTTGGGCGCTACTTGTGGAGTGTAAGAATTTCTGAGGTCTTTGCCATTTTTGTGTTTAGTATTTTGTATTGTGTAAATATATTTTTTGTTTTAGGAGCATTTTGCGGATATTCCTGTAAATCTGGCCATTTCTTCTTCAGTCACATGAAATGCGTGGTCATTTTGCTGCCTGGCATAGGCCAAACTCTGATCTACCAAATGTTTGTTCATTTCACCTGTGAAGAAGATCTTAAACAATTCAAATGGAGTTTTTCCTGACACACTTTCATCAAATTGTATTATAGGGCATTCCTCAATTGGCTGATCAAAACTTTCTCTTTCTTGCCAATTGTGAGTGTCCAATTTCTTCTTCTTTTGATGCGGCTTGGTGACAGATCTTCTCGGTTTGCTGTCTCTTTCATCTGTTGTAGAATCATTGGCTTTATAATCCACTTCAACAGCCCTAGGAACCTCGGAAGGCATAACAATTTCTTCTTCAATCTCTTCTTCATCTGTTATATTACCCTTATTTTCGGGAGGAAGTAGGACCACATTTTCAACTTCTGTGTCACTGTCTTCCAGAACCATTTCACATGCGACCAGAATTGCACACGATATTCAAGGTGCAGTCGCACCATGGAATGATACAGAGGCATTATAATATTATTTATTTATTTATTTATTTTATTTAGACAGTTTTGTATACCGCCTTATCCTTCAATCAAAGCGGTCACAACACAATTGGGGGATACATTTAACACGCAGGGATATGAGACACACACTAATACTTACAGGGAACATGGGCAATGGAGGGTTAAGTGGCTTGCCCAAGACCACAAGGAGCATCTGTGGGACTAGAAACCCCAGTCCTTCCGGCCCAAGGTTGCTGTCCTCTAGTGGGATTTGAACCCCCGACCTTCCGGCCTGAAGTACCTTGCCCCAACCACTAGGCTACTCCTCCCTCCCCCTAGTTGTTTAATTCCCCATTCCTTTCCTTATGATTCCTAGCATTCTATTTGCTTTCTTGGCTGCCGCTGTACACTGGGCGGAGGGTTTGACAATGATGCCTAAATCTTTTTCCTGGGTGGTAGTTTCTAAGGTGGTACCTTGCATCATCTAACCATAGTTTAGGTTGTTCTTTCCTAGGTTCATATCTTTGCACTTGTCCATATTAAATTTCATCTGCCATTTGGATGTCCAGTCTTCCAATTTTTCAAGGTCCTCTTGCAATTTTTCACAATCGTCTTGCGTTTTAACAACTTTGAATAATTTTGTGTCTTCTAAAAATTTGATCACCTCACTTGTTATTCCTATTTCCAGGTCATTTATGAATATGTTGAAAAGCAAGAGGCCCAGCACAGATCCATGGGGTATTCCACTATTCACCTTTCTGCTTTGAGAAAATTGGCCATTTAGCACTAATCTCTGCTTTCCATCTTTTAAACAGTTCGAGATCCATAATACTTTGCTGCTTCCAATCTTTAATTTCACCAAGAGCCTCTCAAAGGCTTTCTGAAAATCCTAATACACTATATCAACAGGCTCACCTTTGTCTACCTGCTTATTCTTACCTTAAAAAATAAATAACAGAGTGGTAAGGTAAGACTTTCCTTGTCTAAATTCATGTTGGCTTTCTCACATTAAACCATGGCTATCTACATGTTCAGTAGTTTTATTCTTTATAAAGGTTCTACCATTTTGCCCGGTACTGAAATAAGGCTCTCTGGTCTGTAGTTTTCCGAATCACCCCTGGAACCATTTTTAAAAATTGGAGCTACATTGGCCACTCTCCAATCCTCAGGTGCAACAGATGATTTTAATGATAGCTCATAATAGTAGGTCTGCAATCTCATATTTCAGTTCTTTCAACACCTTTGGATATATGCCATTCAGTCTGGGTGATTTGCTACACTTCAGTTTATCAAACAGTTGTAATACATCCTCATGGTTTATCAATATTTCTTTCAATTCTTCCGCTACATCACTTTTATATGCCATTTCAGATACAGGCCACTTCCCTACATCATCTTCAGTAAAGATTGAAGCAAAGAATTCATCCAGTCTCTCCACTATGGCCTTGTCCTCCCTTACTGCCCCTTTTACCCCTCTAGCATCCCATGGTCAAACTGACTCTCTCACAGGTGTTTTGCAACGAATGTACTTGAAAAGGTTTTATTGTGTGTTTTTGCTTCCACGGCAAGCTTCTTTTCAAATTCTCTTTGCCTGTCTTATCAATGACTTACATCTAACTTGCCAATGCTTATGTTGTTTTCAGTGTTTGTCATTAGGCTCATATTTCCATTTCCTGAAGGATGCTGTTTTGGCAGCAACAGCCTCTCTGACCTCACCTTTAAACTATGCTGGCAGTTTTTTGGCCTTCCTTCCACTTTTCTTAAAGCATGGAATACATCTGATTTGGGCTTCCAAGATAGTACTTTTAAACAAGGCCCATGCTTGATGTAAATCTTTAACCTTGATGTAAATCTTGCACCAATGAATATGAAATGTAGATAGTTTTCCCCAGTTATACCCAAGTTTATTACCCTGTTTATTGTAAATACAATGCGGCTTGCTGCACTGTAGTATGTTATGTTTTGAATGTACACCGCACTGATCTTAGCGCGGTATATAAGAAAAGTTAAATAAATAAATAAATAAATAAATAAAATAACCTTTGCAGCTGCTCCTTTTAGTTTTCTCTTAACTATTTTCTTCATTTTATCATAGTCTCCCTTAAAAGGTAGTACCGTAAATTTCCTTGCCATCTTTCTTCCATTTATTAAATCAAATGCAATCATCTATGATCCCTATTGCCAAGTGGCCCCGGAACCCTTATCTCTTGCACCAGATCCTATATTCCAATAAGGACTAGGTCCAAAATAGCTTCCCCTCTTGTTTTCCCCTACAAGAAGCAGTCATTTATTTCATCTAGAAACATTGTCTCTCTAGCATGTCCTGCTGTGACATTGACCCATTCGATACCGGGGTAATTGAAATCACCCATTATTACTGTCCACCGGCCACCCAGCTAATGATGCCTAATGATCGAATCACCAACTATAACAGCTGTCCTAACCCTTCCCTCATGGGCCCTGGAGAAACTTCCTTGATGCGAGAGGATTGCACATCTCCTTGCAGACAGGTCATAGCTACAGGATCACTTCCTGCCACACCAAGGTAATGCTGTCCTTTCACGTGACCTCTCTCCTCCATGGCAACTGAGAGGCTGCCAGATTCGAGGTGGGACTTCAGTACTATGTCCCTGTAGATCTCGTTTATGTACCCTTCTATCTTCCTTATGTCCTTCAAATCTGCTACTTTAGCCTCCAAAGATCAGACTCGTTCTCTGAAGGCAAAGAGCTCCGTGCACCTAGTGCATATGTAAGACACCTCACCAACTGGGAGAAAATTGTACATGTAACACTCAATGCAAAAAGACTGGATAGCCCGTATCTCGCTGCTGAACTGCTGTTTGCTTCTTAGTTTTAAGGTTTTGTTTAGCTATTTAAGTTGTGTACTTACTTAAAGTTGCTAGGGACACTTGTATTGATACAACTATACCAGCTACCTTTAAGGGACTTTGTTCACCTAAAAATTAATAAACCTCTTGTCCTTAATCTATTCCTGAAGATGATAACAGCTGAACTTGAAAGTGACTTTGACCACTCTTCCCCCTTTAATAGGTTTAAGAGCCTATAAAGCTAAGATTATGCATAGGGATGGTGGGCAGGATCTAACACTTAGTAAAGGATAGCTTGCTACACAGGTTCCAGACCGGTGCTTCTAAGGTAATCTGTTAACAATTTCCTGGGTGATTCACATAGCCCTTGGTTTGATAGAAGAGCCTTTCAAATTGCCCCTTTGACTTTTCCTTTGGCTTTAACACCTATTTAAAACAAATTCTAAGATCTCCTGCCTCCTAAGTGGAAGGCCTCTTTGTAACGGTATCTAGAAACAATTTCTTTCTTTCAACTCAAAGGATATTTTACCCTATTCTCCCTTCTATACTAAACTATACTCTGATTTGATTTAAATTAAAAGCTCTCTGCTGATACTAGGCCCTGACAGATTTAAATGTAAACTAAACTTTCTCTGCTGTTTTTAAATTTAAACTAAAAGTGCCCTGCTGGTACTAGGCCCTGACCGTGTTTTAAATTTAAACTAAAAGCTTTCTGCTGTTTTTAAATTTAAACTAAAAGCTTTCTGCTGATACTAGGCCCTGCCTGAGTTTTAAATTTAAACTAAGAGCTCACAAGGGTCCAGCAGCAGCTGCTTCCCCCAAGGATGAAGGCCATAATCCTAGCAGGGAGATCCCGGTTTCTGGGTTGTTCTCCCTGGAATTCTTCTTATTTCTGCAGCAAGCCTGGTCTTTCTGGCATTGTAACTCAGACCCTGGAACCTCTGGGATCTTTTGATCTCTTTCCATTCGCTCAGAAGAGGGGCAGATTGCAAGTTGAATCCCAGCTCGGGCACCACCTTCTAAGCAGTCTCAGTGAAAACTGAAGTCTGGAGATTCAGATCAACTGCCCTCTGGCCAAGTCCTGGAGTCCAGTCCTGATGCCTCAGGCGATGATTCCATCCTAGAGGACAAGATGTCTTCTCCTTTGGAAGATCATGACAAATCTGGTGATATTTGCCTGTTCAGGAAGGATGAGCTAGCAGCTCTGATTGCTAAAGTGTTGTCCGCTCTGCATTTGACTGACTCTCCAGCAGTGAAACAAGGGCCACAAATCCATCCCCTACTGCTAGGGGTTTGGAAATCTATGACAGCCCAAACATTTTCTGGAAGTTCTCAAAAGCATGATTCACTCGGAGTGGCACTTGTCCGATGCTCCATTAAAGGGACTGAAGGTTTGAGCTGGCTTTATGCTTTGCCACATGAAGGCTGCACCATATTAGTTCAGCATGCCTAGAGTGAAGGCACATTTCACAGCAGTCACAAAGTGGACTACCATCCCAGTGGAGGGTGATACAGGCCTCAAAGGCCCCCTTGAATCTTAAGATGGACTTTCCTGAGGTATCGGTTCGTGGCTTCTGCTGTTGTCCTCCAGTTCGCCGTGTGTGCGGGACTGACAACTCGAGCTCTTCTCCAGTGGATTCAGTCTCTCGCCCCAGAGGATATTACTTCCCTCTTGGAGTCAGCAACTGCCTTTCTATTGGACACTATGTGTGATCTCATCCAGTTAGCAACTAAAGACATTGTTCTTTCAGTGGTGGTGCAGCATTGGCTATGGCTTCGCCACTAGATGATGAATATGTCCTCCAAGATCCAGTTGACTCAACTTGCATTTAAGGGAAAACTGGGTAAGGATTTGGTGAAACCAAATCTCACAGCCTCCTGGAGAATAGGCCAAAGGGGCCTGGGAGGTGTACAGGTGCATCCTCCTCCTTGGTGTTTGCCTGTTTTTCTCATCATGCTCCCTGGACTCCTTGGTTCCCGTGACTCCCATAGGTACTGCCCCAGAAAGCCCACTTTCTCTGTCTCTTCTGGTTTTCTATCTCATACTCAGTCCTTTCATTGAGCTCATGAGCCCAGAGACCCTACTACCTCCAGAAGTGATGGATGGGGGCCCCATTCCAGGTTGCTTCCAGTGGGTGGCAGACTGAACCTTCTCTACCAGGAGTGGGCCAAGGTCAGTCAGAATCTTGGGTGCTCGACACCGTTGAGCACGACTATATCCTGGAATGCAGGGAGCCAGCCCCAGACACCTTCTTCATTTCTCTGGTGGTTCTGCAGGCAAGAGAACTGCTGTTCAGTTCATGCTGGAAAGGTGTCTCCGTCTGTGGGTACTGGTTCCGGTACCCCCTGCCAAGTGAGGCAAGAGATGCAACTCCATCTACTTTGTAATGTCAAAGAAGGAAGGTTCCTTTCAGGCAGTCCTCGATCTCAAGGGAGTCAACGCTCATCTGCTCACCCTACACTTCCGTATGGAGACTCTGTGGTCAGTAATCTAGGTGTTGTACCATGGGGAGTTCCTCATGTCTCTGGATCTAGCTGAAGCTTATTTTCACATTCATATCCATGAAGAATAACAGCACTTCCTCCGCTTTGTTGTGCTTGACTCTCATTTTCAATTTGTCACTCTTTCCTTTGGTCTCTCCACTGCCCCGAGTATGGTTTTGAAGATCATGGTGGGTGGCATTGCTTAGTGCTGAGGCACCAAGGAATCTGCGTTTCTCCAGGACCAAGCAGGAAGTCAGTCCTCACATATGGGTGACGTCGGCGCCGACGGAGCCCTCGCGGAACAATTTCCCCAGCTTTCAAATAAAGCCTTTGGGAATTGCAGCGCGCATGCGTGGTCCCCTTCCCGCCCAAGGGTGCCATCTTGCTCAGTCTTCTTTTTTCCACGGAGCCCTACAGACGCTGTTTGTGATCGCCGCTGAAAAAGTTGATTTTTATTATTTTTTCTTTTCTCGGTTCGACGCCGGATCCTTTTCCCGCCCGGACTCGATACACCGGTATTGAGTCCTTTCGTAATTTTTTCGGTTTTTGTCCTTCGTGACTAGCGTTCGCGCCAATTTTTCCATTTTCACTGGCAGCCCTGTCTTTTGACCTCGCAGGGGCCCTTTTTCCCCCGATGGCTGCCAGCGGGTTTAAAAAGTGTGATCGGTGTAAGAAACTTATGTCTCTTACCGACACACACGACTGCTGCCTCCGCTGCCTCGGACCCACTCATGACCTGATGATCTGTGGTCCGTGTGGTAAGATGTCCTCTAAAGCGTTGAGGAGTCGGCAGCAACAAAAAGAAAGAATCTTCTCTGACTCCGGGTCCGGCAGGGCCCGGACCTCGTCAGAGGCTTCGACGTCCCGGGACTCCGGTCCTGAGCATCGTCGGAGTTCCTCTGAGCGGGGGTCTCCTGCCCGGGAACATCATCGGAAGAAGAAACCCGTGAGGGCGGCGTCGGTGGACGATCCTGGTTCCTCGAGGGCCAGGTCGCATAGCCCCGATAGCCGTCCCAGGTCCTCGGAGTCGGAGAGGCCTTCCAAACATCCTTGTCTCGAGTTCGAGTCTCCTGGACATGTGAGTACTGTAGTCCTCGTGGACTCACCTCCGAAGGAGCCGACGTCGGGCCCGACGTCGTCGGGACCCGAGTCGGGGGCTGCTGGGTCTCCTGAGCTCGGACTCAGGTTGACGGCCTTGGAGAGCAGTTTCGCTGCCTTCATGGACCAGCAGCGGGCATTGATCGCTGGCCTCGCCGGTGCTTCTGCCCCGACCACCGGGACGTCGATGTCCAAGTCGACCCCGGAGACCGAGCCGATCCTCGAGTCCATGCGAACTCGAGTCGATCCTCGGTCGCGGTCTCCCTCGGCCTCCCGTTCGGGACCGAGGTCGTCGACGCTGACTCCCTCGGCGTCGGGGCGGAAGGCATCGGTGCCCGCCTGACCGGAGCCGCTTGATTCCTCCTCCGAGGAATCGGCCTGGGAGACAGAGGACGAAGAGTCCCCTGGTACTTTTCGGACTCGGTGCGTCCCATCGGACTCGCTTGAGTCCGAACCTCGGAGACGGTCCCCCCCGGAGGACACCCGGTTCTCGGACTTCGTACCAGTTCCTCCGATGCTGGAGCGACTTCTCTTCCGCATGTGGGAGAGCCCGGCGTCGGCGCCGGTGTTAAGCAAGTGGGTCGATTCCATTTATTGAGTCCGCAAGAGCCCCAGGTTCCAAAAGGCACAACTACCGCACCATTCCATAGTGGTGGAATCGGCCATGCATCGACTCAAGAGTCAGAAGATGCACTCCTCGGTGCCTTCCAGCCGGGAGGCCCAGAACCTGGATGCCCTCGGTAGGAAGTGCTTCCAGGGCTCTATGCTTGCTTGTCGGGTCCAGACCTACCAGCTTTTTTTTGGCATGTATCTCCGGGACCTGGCAAAAGATATTGCCGGGTTCTCTGCTGGTCTCTCCGAGGAACCTTTGCAGAGGTTCCAAGCCTTGTCCACTGGTATTCGAAAGTGCTCGAAGTTTATCTCTCGAGCAGCCTACGATGGCTTCGAAGCATTGGCTCAAGTAGCCGGAGCCGGCATCGGTGCCCGCCGACAGGCTTGGCTTCAGTCATCCGACCTCGAGCCATGGGTACAGGACAAGTTGGTCGATGTCCCCTGCAGAGGTGAAAACCTCTTTGGCAAGCCCATGGCTGAAAAGGCTGCACAGATCGAGACCGAGACTCTGACCAGGACTCGGCTGTCCAGGAAAACCTCTGCCCCTTCTCATAAGAAGAAGGGCTCGGGGATAAAGCCCTTTTCTCCAGGACCAAGCAGGAAGTCAGTCCTCACTTATGGGTGACGTCGGCGCCGACGGAGCCCTCGCGGAGCAATTTTCCCCAGCTTTCAAAGAAAGCCTTTGGGAATTGCAGCGCGCATGCGCGGTCGTCTTCCCGCCCGAGGGTGCCATCTTAGCCAGTCTTCTTTTTTCCGCGGAGCCCTACAGACGTCCCCGTCTTGTCCCCGCGAAAAAGTCGATTTTCTTCATTATTTTATTCTTATTTCCTTCGGTTCGACGCCGATCTTTTTCCCGCCCGGACTCGCGACGCCGGTCGCGAGTCCTCTTACTTTTTTTCGGTTTTTTCTGACTTTGTCAGCTTTCGTTTTCGATTTTTCCCTGGCAGCCCGGTCCTTTGACCTCGCAGGGGCCCTTTTTTCCCCCCGATGGCTGCCAGTGGCTTTAAGCGGTGTGGTCAGTGTGACCGAAATATGTCACTAACTGACACACACGACTTTTGCCTCCGCTGCCTGGGCCCGGATCATGAGGAACTGATCTGTGGGCCCTGCGGCAAAATGTCCTCAAAAGCGTTGAGAAGTCGGCGGCATCAGCATGATCGAATCTTCGCTGACCCCAGCCGTACCCGGACCTCGTCGGAGGCCTCCGCGTCAAAAGGCTCCAGCTCGGACCGTCGCCGGAGTTCCTCCGACCGGGGTTCTCCCTCCGGGGACCATCGTCGGACGGTGAAACCCGCGAGGGCGGCGTCGGTGGACGCTCCTGGTTCCGCGAGGGCCAGGTCGCATAGCCCCGATAGCCGCCCCGGGTCCTTGGAGAAGGAACACCTCCCGAAGCGACCTCGCCTGGAGTCGGAGATGCCTGCTCGGGTAAGTCCTGTGGTCCTTCTGGACTCGCCTCCGAGACAGCCGACGTCGGGCCCGACGCCGTCGGGGCCCGAGTCGGGGGCTGCTGGGTCACCTGAGCTCGGACTCAGGTTGACGGCCTTGGAGAGCAGACTGTCTGCCTTCATGGACCAGCAGCGGGCACTGCTCGCTGGCTTCGCTGGCGCCGCTGCCCCGACCGCCGGGACGTCGACGTCCAAGTCGACCCCGGAGACCAAGCCGATCCTCGAGTCGATGAGAACTCGAGTCGATCCTCGGTCGAGGTCACCCTCGGCCTCCCGTTCGGGACCGAGGTCACCGACGCCGACTCCCTCGGCGTCGGGGCGGCAGGCGCCGCGCCCTGCCCGGGCCGACCCCACCGAGTCCTCGTCGGAGTCGGTCTGGGAGTCTGAAGAGGAAGAGTCGCCTGATTCTTTCCGGACTCGGTGTGTCCCCTCGGACTCACCGGAGTCCGAGCCTCGGAAGCAGTCCCCCCCGGAGGATGCCCGGTTCTCGGACTTCGTTAGGGATATGGCCAAGGCTTTGGCCTTCCCTGCGGATCCCGAGGAGGAGCCTCGAGCCGAAGAGCTCGACGCCCTCCAGTATGACTCTCCCGCGAGGGAACACTTTACTGTACCGGTTCCTCCTATGCTGGAACGACTACTCTTCCGCATGTGGGAGAGTCCGGCCTCCTCGCCGGTCCTGAGCAAGCGGGTCGATTCTATCTATCGGGTCCGCAAGAGCCCTGGCTTCCAAAAGGCACAGCTACCACACCATTCCATGGTAGTGGAATCGGCCATGCATCGTCTTAAGAGCCAGAAGATGCACTCCTCGGTGCCCCCTGGCAGGGAGGCCCGTAACCTGGATGGCCTTGGTAAGAAGTGTTTCCAGGGCTCTATGCTCGCATGTCGTGTCCAGACTTACCAGCTATACATGGGCATGTATCTCCGGGATCTGGCTAAAGAGCTAGCCGGATTCTCCGCTGGTTTGTCCGAGGAACCCTTGCGGAGGTTCCTGGCCTTGTCCACTGGCATTCGGGAATGCTCAAAGTTCATTCCCGGGCAGCCTATGATGGCTTTGAAGCGTCGGCTCGAGTGGCCGCAGCCGGCATCGGTGCCCGCCGACAGGCTTGGCTTCAGTCGTCAGACCTCGAGCCCTGGGTGCAGGACAAGTTGGTCGATGTCCCCTGCCGAGGCGAAAACCTCTTTGGCAAGCCCATGGCGGAAAAGGCTGCACAAATTGAGACTGAGACTCTCACCAGGACCAGGCTTTCTAGGAAGACCTCCGCCCCTTCCCAGAAAAAGAAGGGCTCGGGGAAAAAGTCCTTTTACCCGAGGAAGGCGGCTGCCTACAAACAATACCCCCATTATCAGGCCCCTGCAGCTCCCCAACAGGGCCAGCAGGCCAAGGGACGGGGTAACGGGTCCCGTAGGCAGCAAGCCCCCAAGCCTGCACCACCAGCCCCTGCTCAGCAGGGTGGGGGTTTTTGACTCACAAAACATAGCCTCTCCCCCCCCGCTGGTTCCTCCCAGCACCGGAGGCCGGCTGGTTCACTTCGCCCACAGGTGGTCCAGCATCACCGCAGATACCTGGGTGCTTCAAGTCGTGCGAGAAGGCTATCTTCTCCACTTCCACCAGGTCCCTCCCTCCTATTTTCCGGGAGAACCTCCGCGACCCCCTCTGCACAGGGAATTACTCCTTCAGGAGTTAGCAGGTCTTCTGCAGGAACAGGCGGTGGAACCGGTGCCACACCACCTGAGAGGTCAAGGCTTTTATTCCAGGTATTTTCTGATACCAAAGAGAACAGGGGGCCTCAGACCCATCCTGGACTTGCGCAACCTCAACAAGTTCCTTGTGCGGGAGAAGTTCAAAATGCTTACCCTTGGAATCCTTCTGCCCTACCTCCAGCAGGGAGATTGGCTATGCTCCTTGGATCTAAAGGATGCCTACACGCACATCCTCATCCACCCAAGCCACCGCCAATACCTAAGGTTTGTGGTGGCAGGAAATCATTACCAGTACAGAGTACTACCCTTTGGCCTGTCCTCCGCACCGCGAGTCTTCACAAAATGTCTCGCGGTCGTGGCGGCCCATCTCCGGCTTCACGGCCTCTATGTCTTTCCGTACCTCGACGACTGGCTCATCAGAGCAGCGTCCGCTCGGGAGGTCACCAACGCCACGCGCCGCACGGTGACTCTCCTGCAGCACCTGGGCTTTGTTATAAACTTCGCAAAGTCCACTTTGCTCCCCTCACAGGATCTCGAGTTCATCGGCGCAAGGCTGCACACTCCTCAGGCACGAGCGTACCTCCCGCTCGACAGGGCTCAATGGCTCATGGACCTAGCCGACCGTTTTCGCAGCCAGCCCCTGGTCTCCGCCAGGCGCTTCCTGAGACTACTCGGCCATATGGCTTCCACCGTCCATGTGACCCCCAATGCCCGCCTAAATATGCGGTCTGCTCAATGGTGTCTCCGCCAGCAGTGGCGACAAGCCACAGGCGGCCTAGCAGACCTAGTGCGCGTCTCCGAGCCGCTGATCTCGTCTCTCCGGTGGTGGCTCCGGCGGCCGAACCTGATATTCGGAATGCCTTTCCAGTCACCTCAGCCGACCCGGGTGCTGACCACCGATGCATCCCTCCTGGGCTGGGGAGCACATTGCCAAGAGGCACGTACTCAGGGCCTCTGGACCCCGTGGGAGTCTGCTCAGCAGATCAACTTCCTGGAGCTCAGGGCGATCCGCCTAGCTCTCAAGGCCTTCTCCCACCCGACTTCCCACCAGTCCGTCCTTGTCCAGACGGACAATCAAGTTGCCATGTTCTACGTGAACAAGCAGGGGGGCACGGGCTCCTTCCTCCTCTGCCGGGAGGCACAGAAGCTCTGCTCTTGGGCCGTCAGTCACGGCATTCTCCTCAAGGCAGTTTATCTCCCGGGCCACGAAAATTGCCTTGCGGACAAACTCAGCAGGGTCCTCCAGCCGCACGAGTGGCGTCTGGATCCCTTGGTAGTTCAGAAGCTCTTCCTCAAGTGGGGCCTCCCCACGGTGGATCTCTTTGCCAGTCCTCACAACCGGCAGCTTCCTCGCTTCTGCTCTCGTCAGCCACACCCCCTTCGGGTTGCGGCGGACGCTTTTCTGATCTCATGGTCGGGGAGCCTTCTGTACGCTTTCCCTCCCATCCCGCTAGTCTCTCGGACTCTTTTCAAGGTTCTCCGAGACAAAGCCTTCATGATCCTGGTGGCCCCTCGCTGGCCCAGGCAGCCGTGGTTTCCGCTCCTACTGCAACTGGCGGTAGAGGATCCAATCCCTCTGGGGGTACAACCGGATCTCCTCACTCAGGATCAGGGGTCCCTACTGCACCCCAACCTCAGGTCTCTCAACCTCATGGCCTGGCTGCTGAGAGGGTAGTCCTTGCTCCCCTTCTCCTGCCGGCGGAGGTGGAGGAGGTCGTCTTGGCTTCGCGACGGCCTTCTACCCGCAAATGCTACGCCCTTAAATGGCGTCACTTTGCAGTCTGGTGTACCCAACAGTCTCAGGATCCCTTCTCCTGCCCGGTGTCGGTGATCTTGCAGTACTTGCTACACCTCTCTAATCTGGGACTTAAGTCCAACTCCGTCAAAGTTCACCTCAGTGCTCTTTCGGCACATCATGTGCCGGTGGACGGTAGACCTCTCTCCAGCGACCCTCTCGTAGCGAGGTTTCTCCGAGGTCTCCTTCTACTTAAACCACCTCTGCGCCCGCCAGCGCCTGACTGGGACCTGAATGTGGTTTTGCAGCGGATCACCTGTCCGCCTTTTGAACCTATGGCTACCTGTTCTCTCCGTTTTCTGTCTTGGAAAACACTGTTCTTGATAGCCCTCACTTCCGCTAGACACGTAAGTGAATTGCAGGCCCTCGTGTCTGATCCCCCTTACACTCGGTTCTACAAAAATAGGGTAGTCCTACGGACTCACCCAAAATTTCTGCCTAAAGTGGTCTCCCCTTTTCACATCAATCAGGAGGTGGTACTTCCAACCTTCTTTCCCAGACCACACTCCAGCCGAGCTGAAACGGTCCTCCATACCCTGGACTGTAGAAGGGCTTTGAACTTCTACCTTGACCGTACGCGGGAGCACCGTAAAGCTGCTCAGCTTTTTGTGTCTTTTGACCCCAATAAATTGGGGCTCCCGGTCTCCAAGCGTACTCTGTCCATCTGGGTTGCGGACTGTATCTCTTGGGCTTATGGGGCAGCCGGACTCTCCTTAGAAAGCCGAGTCACGGCTCATTGCGTTCGGGCAAAGGCTACGTCAGTGGCTTACCTCCGCTCTGTTCCGCTGGCAGACATCTGCCGGGCCGCTACTTGGTCTTCGAGCCAGACTTTTGCGGTCCATTACTGTCTCGAGAGGGAGTCCCGCAGGGACAGTGCTTTCGGACAGGCAGTCCTCCGTAATCTCTTTGAGGTCTGAGCAACTCCTACCCTCCATCCCGGATGTGGGCTACCGGTGGGTGATAATTCAGCGAAGATTCTGTCCTTCTGTGCTGCTGAGCTAGAGGGAGCTCATTTTTGTGCTTAGGGTCTCCGGTAGCCTTGAGCTTGGGAGTCCCATAAGTGAGGACTGACTTCCTGCTTGGTCCTGGAGAAAGCGTAGTTACTCACCTGTAACAGGTGTTCTCCAGGAGCAGCAGGAATCAGTCCTCACTACCCTCCCTCCTCCCCTTGGAGTTGCAATCGTCTGCTTATGTTCTTTTTGCAAATTTTTATGCTGTCTTTTTTAGCTATGTCATCTGACTGGCTAAGATGGCACCCTCGGGCGGGAAGACGACCGCGCATGCGCGCTGCAATTCCCAAAGGCTTTCTTTGAAAGCTGGGGAAAATTGCTCCGCGAGGGCTCCGTCGGCGCCGACGTCACCCATAAGTGAGGACTGATTCCTGCTGCTCCTGGAGAACACCTGTTACAGGTGAGTAACTACGCTTTACCCGAGGAAGGCAGCTGCCTATAAACAATACCCTCATTATCAGGCCCCAACAGCTCCCCAACAGGGTCAGCAGGCCAAGGGACGGGGTAATGGGTCCCGTAGGCAGCAAGCCCCCAAGCCACAACACCAGCCCCTGCCCAGCAGGGTGGGGGGTTTTGACTCCATCAGCATAGCCTCTTCCCCTCCGCTGGTTTCTCTCAGCACAGGAGGCCGGCTGATCCACTTTGCCCACAGGTGGTCAGCCATCACATCAGATACCTGGGTGCTTCATATAGTTCAAAAAGGCTATCTTCTTCACTTTCACCAGGTACCTCCCTCCTACTTTCCAGGGGAGCCTCAAAGACTCCCTCTGCACAGGGACTTACTCCTTCAGGAGTTGGCAAGTCTTCTTCAGGAACAGGCTGTGGAACCGGTGCCCCACCACCTGAGAGGTCAAGGCTTTTATTCCAGGTACTTTCTGATACCAAAACGAACAGGAGGCCTCAGACCCATCCTGGACTTGCGAAACCTCAACAAGTTCCTGGCCAGGGAAAAGTTCAGGATGCTTACCCTTGGAATCCTGCTGCCCTACCCCCAGCAGGGAGACTGGCTATGCTCCTTAGATCTAAAGGATGCCTATACTCACATCCTTATTCATCCAGACCACAGACAATATCTCAGGTTTGTTGTGGGAGGAAATCATTACCAGTACAGAGTCCTGCCCTTTGGCCTATCCTCCGCCCCCAGGGTATTCACCAAATGCCTAGCAGTGGTGGCGGCCTATCTAAGACTTCAAGGCCTCTTTGTATTCCCATACCTGGACGACTGGCTCATCAGGGCCCAGTCTTCCCAAGAGGCCACTCAGGCCACTCATCGCACTGTGACTCTGCTCCAGCACTTGGGCTTTGTCATAAACTTCGCAAAGTCCACTTTGCTCCCCTCTCAAAATCTCGAATTCATCGGCGCAAGATTGAACACACTTCAGGTGCGAGCCTTCCTGCCTCTAGACAGGGCACACAGGCTCATAGATCTAGCCAGCCACTTTCGCAGCAATTCCCTGGTCTCCGCCAGGCAATTTCTGAGACTGCTCGGCCATATGGCTTCCACGGTCCATGTTACCCCCAATACCCGCCTGAACATGCGGCCTGCTCAATGGTGCTTTCGCACTCAATGGCATCAGGCCACGGGGAGCCTGGCGGACTCAGTACAGGTATCCAACCTGCTGGTCTCTTCTCTGCGGTGGTGGCTTCATCTACCAAACCTGGTGCTAGGAGTGGATTTTCAATCTCCTCCGCCTTCTCAGGTGCTGACAACCGATGCTTCTCTCCTAGGTTGGGGAGCACATTGCCAAGGGACATGTACTCAAGGCCTCTGGACTCCCTGGGAATCTGCTCAGCAGATAAACTTCCTAGAGCTCAGAGCCATCCGCCTAGCTCTGAAAGCCTTCTCCCACCTCACTTCTCACCAGTCTGTGCTGTTCCAGACAGACAATCAAGTTGCAATGTTCTACGTGAACAAACAAGGAGGTACAGGCTCCTTCCTTCTCTGTCAGAAGGCACGGAGACTGTGCTCTTGGGCCGTCCTTCACGGCATCCTCCTCAAAGCTGTCTATCTCCCAGGTCAAGACAATTACCTGGCAGACAGGCTGAGCAGGATCCTCCAACCACACGAGTGGAGATTTGATCCGTTAGTGGTTCAGCGGATCTTTCTCAAGTGGGGCCTCCCCACCATGGATCTATTTGCCAGTCCCCTGAACCGGCAGCTTCCCAGATTCTGCACTCGTCAACTGCATCCTCTCAGAGTGGCAGCGGATGCTTTCCTGATTCCATGGTCCACAGGCCTCTTGTATGCCTTTCCTCCCATGCCACTGGTGTCTCGGATGCTCTTCAAAGTTCTCAGAGACAGAACCTCGATGATCCTAGTAGCTCCCCGGTGGCCGAGACAACCCTGGTTCCCGCTTCTAATGCAGCTGGCGGTGGACACTCCTCTTCCTCTGGGGTTTCAACCTGATCTCCTGTCACAGGATCAGGGGACTCTCCTACACCCCAACCTCCAGTCCCTTCATCTGATGGCCTGGCTGCTGAAAGGGTAGTCCTTGCTCCCCTCCTGCTGCCTCGTGAAGTGGAAAAGGTTGTCTTGGCCTCCAGGCGGCCCTCCACCCGGACGTCCTACGCTCTTAAGTGGCATAGGTTTTTCCGTGTGGTGTGTTCAGCAGTCTGAGAATCCCTTCTCCTGCTTGGTGGCAGTGGTCATGCAATATTTGCTTTACCTCTCCAATCTGGGCCTTAAGTCCAACTCTGTCAGAGCCCACCTCAGTGCTCTCTCTGCGCATCACGCACCGGTGGATGGCAGGCCTCTTTCCAACCACCCTTTGGTGGCTCATTTTCTCCGAGGCCTCCTTCTACTTAAGCCTCCTTTGCGCCCACCAGCTCCTGAATGGGATCTGAATGTGGTCTTGCAGCGTTTTACCTGTCTGCCCTTTGAACCTATGGCTACCTTCCCTCTTCGTTTTCTTTCCTGGAAAACCTTGTTTTTGGTAGCCCTTACCTCTGCTAGGCGTGTTAGTGAACTGCAGGCCCTAGTGTCTGATCCTCCTTACACTAGGTTCTACAGGAATAGGGTAGTCTTACGGACTCACCCTAAGTTTCTTCCTAAAGTGGTCTCCCCTTTTCATCTCAACGAGGAGGTGGTTCTTCCAACCTTCTTTCCCAGGCCGCACTCCAGCCGGGCTGAGATGGTCCTGCATACCCTGGACTGTAGGAGGGCCTTGTCCTTCTACCTTGACTGTACGCGGGAGCATAGGAGGGCTGTTCAGCTCTTCGTTTCTTTTGACCCCAATAAGTTGGGGCTACCTGTCTCCAAGCGTACTTTGTCCATATGGGTTGCTGATTGTATCGCTTGGGCTTATGGGGCAGCCGGCCTCTCGTTGGAGGGTCGAGTCACGGCTCATCGTGTCAGGGCGAAGGCTGCGTCAGTGGCTCATCTCCGCTCTGTTCTGTTGGCAGACATCTGCCGGGCCGCTACTTGGTCTTCAAGCCAGACTTTTGTGGCCCATTACTGCCTGGAGGGGGAGTCCCGTAGGGACAGTGCTTTCGGTCAGACAGTCCTCCATAATCTCTTTGAGGTTTAGGCAACTCCTACCCTCCGGCCCTGATGTTGGGCTACCGGTCGGGGGCGTTTTCAGAGAAGATTCCTTCCTTCTGTGCTACTGAGCTAGAGGGAGCTCATTTTTTCCGCTTGAGGTCTCCGGTAGCCTTAAGCTAGGGAGTCCCATATGTGAGGACTGACTTCCTGCTTGGTCCTGGAGAAAGAGTAGTTACTCACCTGTAGCAGGTGTTCTCCAGGAGCAGCAGGAATCAGTCCTCACAACCCTCCCTCCTCCCCTTGGAGTTGCAGTCCTATCATTTCGTTTTTGCTAATTTTTTTGCTATCTTTTAGCTATGTCATCAGACTGAGCAAGATGGCACCCTTGGGCGGGAAGGGGACCGCACATGCGCGCTGCAATTCCCAAAGGCTTTCTTTGAAAGCTGGGGAAATTGCTCCGCGAGGGCTCCGTTGGCGCCGACGTAACCCATATGTGAGGACTGATTCCTGCTGCTCCTGGAGAACACCTGTTACAGGTGAGTAACTACTCTTAATCCATATCTGGATGATTGGTTAATCCAGGCCAGGTCACAGTCAGAAGCATCCTTCTAGACTCGGTTGCCTTTTTGCTTAAGGCTTGGCTCTTGAGAGATATTGTTTAGCGTGTAAGGGCTATTCTTCTGCCATGGTTTCCACACTCCTTGAGGCAAGGAAAGGAGCTATCAGCCTGACCTATGTGCTCATATGATGTCTTTTTGAGCACTGGTGCCATGAGTATCAGGCTAGATCTGATATGATGGACTTGCCATCTTTTCTTCAGGATGGCCTAAACAAAGGTCTTTCCCTTAGTTCCCTGAAGGTTCACGTAGCAGCCTTATCCTGCTTCAGAGGACTTGGTGGTGGGGTGGTCCATTGCCTTGCATCCAGATATGTCCCTTTCCTTTAGGGGGTATGACACCTGCTTCCTCCCCTGCATCCAGTCATTCCTTCATGGGATCTCTGTCTGGTGCTCTGGGCCCTGATGCCAGATCTCTCTTAGCCTTTGAAATGAGCTACACTTAAAGATCTGCCACTTAAGGCTGTCTTCCTAATTGCAATCTGTTCGGCAAGACATACCTCTGAGCTACAGGTGCTGTCTTTCGGGGTTCTTACTTATCATTCTCAGAGGAGTCTGTGTATATTTGGCCTGGCCTTTCCTTCTTACCCATGGTGCTAACTTCCATCTATGGCTGGTTCGTGAGGGTTTATGTGCCCAATCCATTCGGGCAGAAGCATTCTCATGGGTGAAGTATAGCTTGGTCGCTCCCTCAGACATTTGTTGGGTGGCAACATGGGCATTGCTTCCACTTTTGTAAAGCACTTCCACTTGGATGTCCATGTTTGGGTGGACATGGCCTTTGAGTTAGAGGTCTTAAAAGTTGCTGTGTCTTCTTCCCGCCCTGTGGAGTTGTACCTATGGCATGTCCCACTTGTCTGGATTGGTCTAGCAGGACGATATGGAAGGTGACCTCTTATTTACCAGACAATGTCCTTTTCTTGAGTCCTGCTAGACCAGTCCAGGGCCTGCCCTTGAGCCTGTTCTGGTCTGCTGTACTCTCGGTGGTTGGCCCTGTGGGCTCATACCCTTCTGACAAGCCTTCTGTTGAAGCTAATACTGTACATAGTTCCTGTTTGTTGATACTTGTTATTGTCACTGAGGTTGTGTGAGATCAGAGATTCCTGACCATAATTGGCTACAAACACTAGATTATACCCCTAGGGGCACAGGCTGATAATGAATATGTCATAAGAAGCCTCTGTAATTTTTCTTTGTCTCCATATCTGTTGGTAGGGGAACACAAGCCATTTGTCTGGACTGGTCTAGCAGGACTCAAGGAAAGAACATTATCTGGTATGTAAAATGTCACCTTTGTACTCATATTTAGCCCTTTTGATTACCAGGATAGTATAGAGCGGATAGTACCACATAAAATCCAAGCCAAATGGTGAAAACTAAAAAAATAGAAAACCATATATAAAAACAAAATAAAAACAAGTCCATTACCACAAACAATTACTATTCAAGCCTCCCCCTGCACAACCTTTTACCCTATTCATCAGTTATTAATGCAGGTATGATGTTTAGAGCCTTGAATCCAAATAGAACATAAAAATGCCATACTGGGTCAGACCAAGGTCCATCAAGCCCAGTATCCTATTTCCAACAGTGGCCAATCCGAGTCACAAGTACCTGGCAGGTTCCCAAAAAGGTACACAGGTTCCACAATACTTGTCCCAGGGTAAGCAGTGGATTTCCCAGGTGGTCTTTAATAATGGTTTATGGACTTTTCCTCCATGAACTTGTCAAAACAGTTTTTAAACTCAGCTACACTAACAGCTTTTACTACATCCTCTGGTAATGAATTCCAGAGCTTGATTATGCGTTAAGGGGCCGATTCTGTGCCATGAATAGCGGGGATGGACATCCATCCCCGCTATTTGTGCCTTCTCTGCCTGCGTCTAACTTCCCCGCCGGTTATATTGGGGAAGTTAGACGGAGGCGGGGAAGGGCAGATGGTGGGCAGTCGCCGGCCCTAGACACACATGGCCAATTCTAATGTTGGCCCTGTACGTCCAGGGCCAGCGACATGTACAGGGAAGTTATTCCACCTCTGAAGTGGAATAACTTCCCCGTATGTAAAGGATCAATGGCCCATGGCTTGGATTGGGCAGGGGTGGGCCCAAAGGAATTCCCTGCAGCCTGACCCTTAGGAGGCCGGATTGTCCAGGGCCTCTGGCACCAGGTCACCGGACATGGGACAGGGCGCACTGCCCGGCTCAGACTCCTTGACTGATTTCTTGCAGTGGGAGTCTGATGGGGACACCTGCTCGGAAACCCGTACCCACCGGGATCTTCCGTCAGACCCCTCACTGCCTGCATTCCAGCGGCACTCACCACCCAAAGACACCTTCTTTCTGGTGTTCATTTGGGACATGGCACAGGTCCTTAACCTGGTCACCCAGGCTGAGGAGGACCCTTGTGCTGAAGAACTCGACATTCTTCAGTACAAGTCCCCGCCCAGGGAATCCATCACTGTGCCTGTACCTCCTATTCTGTCTCGGCTGCTGCTCCGCATGTGGGAGGTCCCAGCCTCGGTCCCCATCGTAAGCAAGTGCCTTGACACGATGTACAAGGTACAATGAGGACCAGGCTCCCAAAAGATTCAACTCCCACACACCTCGATGGTGGTGGAATTGGCCATGAGGAAGCAAAAGAGCCTGAAATTGCACTCGTCGGTACCACCCGGCCGAGAGTCAAGGGCCTACCAAGGTTCCATGCTCTCTTGTCGCATCCAGGCATATCAACTGTACATTGGTATGTTCCTGTGCGATTTGGCTAAGGAACTCAGGGGTTTCTCTGTGGGCCTGGAGGGAGAGCCTCTCGATAGGTTCCACACCCTGCTAAAGTCCATCGCCGACTGCTCTAAGTACTTCTCTCGAGCCTCCTATGATGGCTTCGAGACATTGGCTCGGGTGGTGGCCGCGGGCATTGGGGCCCACTGCCAGACATGGCTCCCATCCTCGGATTTGGAGCAGTGGGTGCAGGAGCAGCTCCTGGACGTGCCTTGTCTTGGTGAGTAGCTCTTCGGAAACCCAATGAAGGATAAGGCCGCGGAAATTGAGACGGAGTTCATCACCAGAACCCATCTCTCCCGCAAAACTTCCACCCTGCTTCGGAAGAAGTAACCAGCCAAGAATCCCTTCTTCCCGAGAAAAGGTATCCAGTATCAGGGCTATCTGCCATATCCAGCTACTCCCACGCCGACCACTCCAGCACAGGGGAAATCTGGCCAGGGGCATCATAAACCAAAGGGACCGAAGGCCCAAACACCAGCTCCTCCGCAACCCACTCAGGGGTTTTGACGCCATCAGCATAGCCCTTCGCCCTCCGGCGATGCAGCAGCCAGTGGGGGGACGCCTATCCCGCTTTGCCCTATCATGGGCTTTCATCACCTCGGACACTTGGGTCCTACAAGTCGTCCGGGACGGCTACCACCTTCACTCCGACAGGCTTCCACCTCCTTTCTTACTGGTGGAGTCTCCTCAACTCTGCGTACACCAGCTTATGCTGCAGCGGGAATTGCTCTCTCTCCTCACCCAATAGGCATTCGAGAAGGTCCCTCTCCACCTTCGAGGTCAGGACTTCTATTCCCAGTACTTCCTCGTCCTGAAAAAGACGGGGGCTCTGCAGCTCATCCTTGACCTCTGCAGGCTAAACAAGTTCCTGGTGCAGGAGAAATTCAAGATGTTATTTCTTGGTGTTCTTCTGCCCTTACTCTGGCAGGGCGACTAGCTATGCTTCTAGGATCTAAGGGACGCTTACGCCCTCATCTTAATCCACCCCCAACACAGGTAGTATCTGTGTTTCAGGGTGCAGGGAGAGTACTTCCAGTACAGAGTGCTCCCCTTCAGCCTTGCGTCCGCTCCACAGGTCTTCACAAAGTTCCTCATCATTGTCGCTGCTTACCTTTGGCGCCAGGGCGTGCCGGTCTTTCCCTACTTCGACGACTGGCTCGTTACGAGCTTCTCACTCAAGGAGGCTCAGTGAGCGATGTCGCGCGCTGTCCTCCTTTTGGAGAGCTTGAAGTTCTTGGTCAACTACCCGAAGTCTCACCTCGAGCCAGTGCAGGCTCTCGAGTTCATCGGGGCGCACCTCGATACACAGCAGGCGATCGCCTTCTTGCTGGTGGATTGCTCCACCTGCCTCCGAACACTGGTGGCTCGTGTCCAAGGCACTCACCAGGTCACCACTCGGACCATGCTATGTGCCTGGGCCACATGGCCTCGACCATACATGTGGTTCCTCACGCCCACCTGTACATGCAAACGGCTCAGCGGTGTCTCAGTGCCCAATGGAGCCAGTCCCTCGGACACCCCAGGGACCCCGTTAGGGTTATTCCCAAACTCCATTTGTCCCTGAGCTGGTGGCAAAACCCCCACAACCTCCTGCAGAGATTGACCTTTTAGGGTGGGGAGCCCATTGCTGACCACTCTGCAGGCAGGGGCAATGGTCACCCGAGGAGACTCAGCAAAAGATAAACCTGCTCTAACTCCGGGCCATTCGGTGGGCCCTGAGAGTCTTCGAGGAACACCTCAGCGGGAGGTTGGTTCTAGTGCAGACCGGCAACCATGTAGCGATGTTCTACATCAACAAGGAGGGAGGCACAGGATCGCACTCCCTCTGCCGTGAAGCGGTCCTCATCTGCTCTTTCACTGTCCGGCGGAGGATGTCCCTCAGGGTGACATACCTCCTGGGCCAGCAGAATCCTTCGCCCCCACGAATGGCGGCTGGATCCCAGAGTAGCAGACTGGCTGTTTCTCCGCTGGGGGATGCCGGCGATAGACCCCTTTGCCAGTCCCCAGAACACACAGCTCCCCAACTTTTGCGGGCTGGTGCCCCACCTGAGCAGGGAGGGCCCTGATGCATTTCTCCTGGACTGGTCCTCCAACCTTCTCTATGCATTCCCTCCTTTCCCCCTCATTGCGAGGACTCTGTTCAAGGCTCAGCGGGACGGGGCATCATTGATTCTCGTGGCTCCCTCGTGGCCTCGGCAGCCTTGGCTCCCACTCCTGCTCCGGCTTTCAACGGAGCCTATGGTTTCCCTGGGCTCTGCCCGGAGTCTGCTAACACAGGAGGAGGGTCGGGTGTTGCACCCGAACCTCACCTTCCTATCCCTCATGGCCTGGCGGCTGAATGGATCTCCTTAGCCTCTCTGGCCTTTCCGGAGGAGGTCGAGGAAGCCCTCCTCACCTCAGGAAGGACTCCACTAAGTGAGCTTACGCCTTTAAGTGGAAACGCTTCTGCATCAGGTACTCGGAGCACCAGATCGACCCCTTCTTGTGCCCCGTTCGGTGGGTTCTCCAGTAACTCCTCCATCTCTCAAGGGAAGGGGTGAAGTCGAACTCTGTCAGGGTTCATTTGAGCGCCATCTTGGATAATCATCTCCCCATCGAGGGTAAACCCCTCTCGAGGCAGCTGTTAGTCTCCGCTTCATGCAGGGTCTTCTGCTGTCCAAGCCACCCATCGTTTCAGACTTCCATCTCAGCTAAGAGATAGTGCTGCTGACTTCCTTTCCGAGGCCCCATGCCAACCAGACGTTGACGGCTCTCCACACCCTGGACTGCAAATGGGCCCTAGCCTTTTATTTGAAGCATACCCAGACTCATCGCAAGTCTGACAGGCTTTTCGTGACCTACAATCCCAATAGACCAAGGCAAGCAGTCACCAAGCACACCCTCTCAGTTTGGGTGGTGGACCGCATCGCTTGCGCCCATGCGAAGGCAGGTGTCCCAATGGATCATCGAGTCACTGCACACGGGGTCCGAGCCAAAGCGGACTTGGTGGCCTCGCTGCGCTCCGTGCCCCTGATTGACATCTGCCGGGCGGCGACCTGGTCTTCCACAAATACCTTTGCTGCTCACTACTGCCTGGAGAGGGAGTCCCACCGGGACAGCGCCTTCAGCCAGGCTGTACTCCATACCTGTTCAGGGTATAAGCAACGCCTGCCCTCCAACTCTTCTTCACAGCTACCGAGGGCTTTGCTCCGAGGACAGGCTCCTTCAGGCTTCGGCTTCTGGTCACGGCCTCGCAGAGACATTTTTTGGTTACAGGTTCAGTAGCCTGTAGCTAGAGAGTCCCATAAGTGAGGACTGACTTCCTGCTTGTTGCTGGAGAAAGCGTAGTTACTCACCTGTAACAATTATCCTCTATGGACAGCAAGAATCGGTCCTCGCTACCTTCCCGCCTCCCTGATGAGTTGCTGAATTTTTGTCCTTCTCTTGCCATCTGCTTGGTAGGGCTTGAGCTAAGGGACCTGCCTGAGCAAGATGGCACCCTTGGGCGGGAAGAGGACCACGCATGCGTGGCAGCAATCCCAAAGGCTTTCTTTGAAAGCTGAGGAATTGCTCCGCATGGGCTCCATCAGTGCCATCATCACCCATAAGTGAGGACTGATTCCTGCTGTCCCTGGAGAACACCTGTTAGAGGTGAGTAACTACACTTTTTCTTCTTAGACATAAATGAGTTACATTGTAGCTTTATTGCGTGTCCCCTAGTCATTCTACTTTTTGAAGGAGTAAACGTCAAATCTACATTTTTCTCCAGGACCAAGCAGGAAGTCAGTCCTCACATATGGGTGACGTCGGCGCCGACGGAGCCCTCGTGCGGAGCATTTCCCCAGCTTTCAAAGAAAGCCTTTGGGAATTGCAGCGCGCATGCACGGCCCTCTAACCGCCCAAGGGTGCCATCTTGCTCAGTCTTCTTTTTTCCGCGGAGCCCGACGGACGTAGTTCGTTCTTCCCTGAGAAAAAAGTTGATTTTCCCTATTTTTCTCTTTTTTCTCCGGTTCGACGCCGGATCCTTTTCCCGCTTGGACCGATACGCCGGTATCGAGTCCTTTTCTCTCTTTTTCGGTTTTTGTCCTTTGTGACTGGCGTTCGCGCCTTTTTTCTTTTTTCCCTGGCAGCCCAGTCTTTTGACCTAGCAGGGGCCCTTTTTCCCCCGATGGCTGCCAGCGGGTTTAAGAAATGTGATCGGTGTAAGAAGCTTATGTCTCTTACCGACACACATGACTGCTGCCTCCGTTGCCTCGGACCCGATCATGACCTGATGATCTGTGGTCCGTGTGGCAAAATGTCCTCGAAGGCGTTGAGGAGTCGGCAGCACCAGAGGGATAGAATTTTTTCTGACTCCGCGTCCGGCCGGGACGACGTCTCTGGACTCCGGCCCCGAGCAGCGTCGGGGTTCCTCTGAGCGGGGGGTCTCCTTCGCGGGAACATCATCGGAAGAAGAAACCCGTGAGGGCGGCGTCGGTAGATGCTCCTGGTTCCTCGAGGGCCAGGTCGCATAGCCCCGATAGCCGTCCCGGGTCTTTGGAGTCGGAGAGGCCTGCCAAGCATCCTCGTGTCTAGATGGAGTCTCCTGGACACGTAAGTGCTGTTGTCCTCGTTGACTCTCCTCTGAGGGAGCCGACGTCGGGCCCGAGGCCGTCGGGGCCTGAGTTGGGGGCTGCTGGGTCTCCTGAGCTTGGACTCAGGTTGACGGCCTTGGAGAGCAGCCTCGCTGCCTTCATGGAACAGCAGCGAGCATTGATCGCCGGTCTCACCGGTGCATCTGCCCCGACCACCGGGACCTCGACGTCCAAGTCGACCCCGGAGGCCGAGCCGATCCTCGAGTCCATGCGGGCTCGAGTCGATCCTCGGCCACGGTCTCCCTCAACCTCCCATTCGGGGGCCGAGGTCGTCGACACCGATACCCTCGGTGTCGGGGCAGAGGGCATCAGTGCCCGCCCGACCGGAGCCACTCGATTCCTCCTCCGAGGAATCGGGCTGGGAAACGGAGGACGAAGAGTCACCCGACACTCATCGGACTCGGTGTGTCCCATCGGACTCGCCCGACTCCAAACCTCGGAGACGGTCCCCACCGGAGGATACCCGGTTCTCGGACTTCGTGCGGAATATGGCCAAGGCCTTGGCCTTCCCCACGGATCCCGAGGAGGAGCCGTGGGCCGAGGAGCTCGAGGCCCTCCAGTATGACTCTCCCCCGAAGGAGGCCTTTACTGTTCCGGTTCCTCCGATGCTGGAGCGGCTGCTCTTCCGCATGTGGGAGTCCCCGGCCTCGACGCCGGTGTTAAGCAAGTGGGTCGATTCCATTTATCGAGTCCTCAAGAGCCCCGGGTTCCAAAAGGCACAATTACCACACCACTCCATGGTTGTGGAATCGGCCATGCATCGACTGAAAAGTCAGAAGATGCACTCCTCGGTGCCTCCCGGCCGGGAAGCCTGGAACCTGGATGCCCTCGGTAAGAAGTGCTTCCAGGGCTCTATGCTTGCTTGCCGTGTCCAGACATACCAGCTCTACATGGGCATGTACCCCCGAGACCTGGCAAAGGAGATTGCCAGGTTCTCTGCTGGTCTCTCCGAGGAACCTTTGCAGAGGTTCCAGGCCTTGTCCACCGGTATTCGAGAGTGCTCGAAGTTTATCTCTCGAGCAGCCTACGATGGCTTCGAGTCTTCGGCCCGAGTAGCCGGGGCCGGCATCGGTGCCCGCCGACAGGCTTGGCTACAGTCATCCGACCTCGAGTCATGGGTCCAGGACAAGTTGGTCGATGTCCCCTGCCGAGGTGAAAACCTCTTTGGCAAGCCCATGGCTGAAAAGGCTGCAGAACTCGAGACCGAGACTCTGACCAGGACTAGGCTTTCCAGGAAAACCTCTGCCCCTTCTCAAAAAAAGAAGGGCTCGGGAAAAAAGACCTTTTACCCGAGGAAGTCATCTGCCTACAAAACAATACCCTTATTATCAGGCCTCTGCAGCTCCCCAACAGGGTCAGCAGGCCAAGGGGCAGGGTCAAGGGCCCCGTAGGCAGAAGGCCACCAACACCGACCCCTGCTCAGCAGGGTGGGGGTTTTTGACTCAAACAGCATAGCCTCTTCTCCTCAGCTGGCTTCTCAGCACAGGAGGACGGCTGGCCCACTTTGCCCACAGGTGGTCAGCCATCACATCAGATACCTGGGTTCTTCATATAGTCCAAAAGGGCTATCTTCTCCATTTTCACCAGGTACCTCCCTCCTATTTTCCAGGGGAGCCTCCAAGACCTCCTCTGCACAGGGACCTACTCCTTCAGGAGTTGACAGGTCTGCTAAAGGATCAGGCTGTGGAACCGGTGCCCCACCACCTGAGAGGTCAAGGCTTTTATTCCAGGTACTTTCTGGTACCAAAAAGAACAGGAGGCCTCAGACCCATCCTAGACTTGCGAAACCTCAACAAGTTCCTGGAGAGGGAAAAGTTCAAGATGCTTACCCTTGGAATCCTGCTGCCCTACCTCCAGCAGGGAGACTGGCTATGCTCCTTAGATCTAAAGGATGCGTATACTCACATCCTTATTCATCCAGACCACAGACAATATCTCAGGTTTGTTGTGGGGGGAAACCACTATCAGTACAGAGTACTACCCTTTGGCCTGTCATCCACTCCCAGGGTGTTCACCAAGTGCCTGGCAGTGGTGGCGGCCTACCTGATGCTTCAGGGTCTTTTTGTATTTCCGTACCTGGACGACTGGCTCATAAGGGGCCAATCTTCCCAGGAGGCCAACCAGGCCACCCTTCGCACTGTGGCTCTGCTTCAGCACTTGGGGTTTGTCATAATTTCGCAAAGTCCACTTTGCTCCCGTCCCAGAACCTGGAGTTCATAGGGGCCAGGCTCGACACTCTTCAAGTAAAAGCTTTTCTGCCTCTGGACAGAGCCCACAGGCTAATGGATCTGGCCAGCCAGTTTCGCAGCAATTCCCTGGTCTCTGCTAGGCAATTCCTGAGACTACTCGGCCATATGGCTTCCACGGTTCATGTCACCCCCAATGCCTGCCTGCACATGCGGCCTGCTCAGTGGTGCCTTCACACTCAGGGAGGCTTCAAGCCACAGGGAGCCTGGCAGACTCAATAACGATATCCGACCTACTGGTCTCCTCTCTGCATTGGTGGCTTCATCTTCCGAATCTGGTGCTCGGAGTGGCTTTTCAATCCCCTCCACCTTCTCAAGTGCTCACAACGGATGCTTCTCTTCTCGGTTGGGGAGCACATTGCCAAGGGACATGTACTCAGGGTCTCTGGACTCCTTGGGAGGCTTCTCAACAGATAAACTTCCTGGAGCTACGGACGATACGCCTAGCTCTGAGAGCCTTCTCCCATCTCGCCTCTCACCAGTCTGTACTGGTTCAGACGGACAATCAAGTTGCCATGTTCTATGTGAACAAACAAGGAGGCACGGGCTCCTTCCTTCTTTGTCAGGAGGCTCAACGGCTATGCTCTTGGGATGTCAATCATGGGATCCTTCTCAAGGCTGTCTACCTCCCAGGTCAGGAAAATTATCTGGCAGACAAACTGAGCAGGATCCTGCAACCACACGAATGGAGATTGAACCCATTGGTGGTTCAGCAGATCTTTCTCAGGTGGGGAATCCCCACCATGGATCTTTTCGCCAGTCCTCTGAACCGGCAACTCCCGAGATTTTGCTCCAGACAACCGCATCCTCTCAGAGTAGCAGCGGATGCGTTTCTGATCTCGTGGTCCACAGGCCTACTGTATGCGTTTCCTCCCACACCACTAGTGTCCAGAACGCTGTTCAAAGTCCTCAAGGACGGGGCTTCGTTGATTCTCATTGCCCCCAGGAGGCCGAGGCAACCGTGGTTCCCACTTCTGCTACAGCTAGCGGTGGACACCCCTCTTCCTCTGGGGTTTCAACACCATCTCCTGTCTCAAGATCAGGGGACTCTCTTGCACCCCAACCTCCAGTCCCTTCATCTGATGGCCTGGCTGCTGAAAGGGTAGTCCTGGCTCCCCTACTGCTGCCTCGAGAGGTGGAAGATGTCGTCTTAGCTTCTAGACGGCAATCCACCAGGAAATCCTACGCTCTTAAGTGGCGTAGATTCTCCACATGGTGTACTCAGCACAACGAGAATCCTTTCTCGTGCTTGGTAGCAGTGGTATTGCAATATTTGCTTTACCTCTCCAATCTGGGCCTTAAGTCTAACTCTGTCAGAGTTCACCTGAGTGCTCTCTCAGCTCACCACTCGCCGGTGGACGGCAGGCCTCTTTCCAACCACCCTTTGGTGGCTCGTTTCCTCGGAGGCCTCCTTCTGCTTAAGCCTCCTTTGCGTCCACCGGCCCCTGAGTGGGATTTGAATATGGTATTGCAGCGGCTTACCTGTCCGCCTTTTGAACCTATGGCTACCTGCCCTCTCCGTTTTCTCTCCTGGAAAACATTATTTCTGGTAGCTCTCACCTCTGCTAGGCGAGTGAGTGAACTGCAGGCGCTAGTGTCTGATCCTCCTTACACTAGGTTCTACAGGAATAGAGTAGTCTTACGGACTCACCCTAAGTTTCTTCCTAAGGTTGTCTCACCCTTTCACCTCAATCAGGAGGTGGTTCTTCTGACCTTCTTTCCCAGGCCGCATGCCAACCGGGCTGAGATGGTCTTGCATACCCTGGACTGTAGGAGGGCATTATCCTTCTACCTTGACCGTACGCGGGAGCATCGGAAGGCTGTTCAGCTTTTCGTTTCTTTTGACCCCAATAAGTTGGGGCTCCCTGTCTCCAAGCGTACGTTGTCCATATGGGTCGCTGACTGTATCGCCTGGGCTTATGGGGCAGCCGGCCTCTCGTTGGATGGTCGAGTCACGGCTCATCGTGTCAGGGCGAAGGCTGCGTCAGTGGCTCATCTCCACTCTGTTCCATTTGCAGACATCTGCCGGGCCGCTACTTGGTCTTCAAGCCAGACTTTTGCAGCCCATTACTGCCTTGAGAGGGAGTCCCGCAGGGACAGTGCTTTCGGACAGGCAGTACTCCATAATCTCTTTGGGGTTTAGGCAACTCCTACCCTCCGGCCCTGGTGTTGGGCTACCGGTCGGGGGCGTTCTCAGAGAAGATTCCTTCTTTCTGTGCTGACGAGCTAGAGGAAGCTCATTTTTCCGCTTGGGGTCTCCGGTAGCCTTAAGCTGGGGAGTCCCATATGTGAGGACTGACTTCCTGCTTGGTCCTGGAGAAAGAGTAGTTACTCACCTGTAACAGGTGTTCTCCAGGAGCAGCAGAAATCAGTCCTCACAACCCTCCCTCCTCCCCTTGGAGTTGCAGTCATATGCTTTCTTTTTGCTAATTTTTTTGCTGTCTTTTAGCTATGTCATCAGACTGAGCAAGATGGCACCCTTGGGCAGGAAGAGGACCGCGCAATCGCACTGCAATTCCCAAAGGCTTTCTTTGAAAGCTGGGGAAATGCTACGCACGAGGGCTCCGTCGGCGCCGACGTCACCCATATGTGAGGACTGATTCCTGCTGCTCCTGGAGAACATCTGTTGCAGGTGAGTAACTACTCTAATCGTTCTCCATTCATTAAGTTATAGGCCTCTATCATATCTACAATTTTTTGGGCTTTGCATAATAAGAAACCATGCTGTCTGACAGAACCTTTAAAGCTATACAGTATGTTCCTTGCACATTCCTTCAGCTTTTTTTCACATTAGCACTTACAGTGTACCCATCAAACAGTGTTTGCCTATTTTGGATCACATCTGTGGACTTACATAGTAACATAGTATATGACGGCAGATAAAGACCAGTATGGTCCATCTAGTCTGCCCAACAAGTTGGCAAGAGTAGGGGCACCTGCCGCTCTGTGCAGGTCACCCCTCCCCATATCTTTGTTTAGGAGTGTACCCACTGCTCAATGTAGGGCACCTCTATTTGTTGAGATATGTTATGCTTATTTTGATTTTATCCTGTTGCTATAAAGGGATCCACTGTGTCTGTTCCATGTCATTTTGAATTCTGTCACTGTATTTGCCCACAGCATTTCTATCGGAAGGGCATTCCAAGTATCAACTACCCTTTCAGCGAAAAAGTATTTCCTAGCATTGCCTTTCAATTTACCCTCTTGCAGCTTCATGTTATGCCCTCTGGTTTTAAGACTTCCCTGACTTTGGAAGAGGTTTCTTTATTCATTAATACTCTTTAGGTATTTGAAGGTCTGAATCATATCTCCCCTGTCCCTCTTCTCCTCCAGAGGGTACATATTTTGGTCTTCAAGTCTCTTCTCATAAGTCTTCTGACGCAGCCTCCAAATCATTTTGGTCGCCTTCCTCTGAACCGTTTCCAGTCTTTTTATATCCTTTGCGAGATATGGTCTCCAAAACTGAACACACTATTCTAAGTGAGGCCTCACCAGTGACTTGTACAGTGACATTAGTACTGTTTCCTTTCTGCTGGTAATTCCCTTTTGTATGCAACCCAGCATCCTCCTGGCTTTTGCCACCGCCTTGTCGCACTGTTTCGCCACCTTGAAATCCTCAGAAATAAACACAGTAAGGTCCTTCTCTTGGTCCATGCACACCAACCTCTCGCCCTCTGTCATGTATTTTCCCCTTGGATTTCTGCTTCCCAAGTGCATGACACTGCACTTCTTCACATTAAATCTTAACTGCCAAACATTAGACCATTCTTCCAGCTTTTGTAGATCTTTCCTCATGTTCTACACTCCCTAAGGGGAGTCCACTCTGTTGCAAATTTTTGTGTCATCTACAAAAAGACAGACTTTTCCATTCAGTCCTTCAGCAATATCACTCACAAATACATTGAATAGTACCGGTCCCAGGACTGAACCCCGGGGTACCCTGCTAATCACCCTCCTTTCATCCGAGTGAGTTCCGTTTACCATCACCTCCTGTCATCTGTCAGTCAACCAATTTCTGATCCAGTTCACCACCTTGGGATCCATCCCCAAACTATTGAGTTTATTGATAAGCCTCCTATGAGGAACAGTATCAAAGGCTTTGCTGAGATCCAGGTAGATGACATCCATCGCATACCCCTGATATAACTCTCTGGTCACCCAGTCAAAGAACTCAATCAGATTTGTTTGGCAAGATCGTCCTTTGGTAAAACCATGTGGATCGTGCAACCTGTTGGTTTCGAGAAAGTCCACTATTCATTCTTTCAGGAGCGCCTCCATTACCTTTCCCGCCAAGAGAACATAAGAACATAAGATATGCCATACTGGGTCAGACCAAGGTCCATCAAGCCCAGTATCCTGTTTCCAGTAGTGGCCAATCTAGTTCATAAGTACCTAGCAGTCTCCCCAAAAGACACAGGTTCCTCAATGCTTGTATTGGGTCAAGCAGTGATATCTTGGGTCCCTTTTAATAATGGTTTATGGACCTTTCCTCCAGGAACTTGTCCAAACCTTTTTTAAACCCAGCTACACTAACAGCCTTTACTACATCCTCCGGTAACAAATTCCAGAGTTTGATTACACGTTGAGTGAAACAATATTTTCTTTTATTAGTCTTAAATAGTTTACCCTGTAGCTTCATTGCATGTCCCCAAGTCTTTCTATATTCTGATAAGGTAAACAATCGATCTACGTTTACCCGTTACACTCCGTTCATTAATTTATAGACTTCTATCATATCTCCCCTCAGCCGTCTCTTTTCGAGGTTAAAGAGCCCTAACCTTTTTAGCCTTTCTTCATAGGAGTATCCTTCCATCCCCTTTACCATTTTGGTGGCTCTTCTCTGTACCTTTTCTAAAATCGCTATATCCTTTTTAAGATACGGCGACCAGAATTGCACACAATATTCAAGGTGCGGTCTCACCATGGAACGATATAGAGGCATTATAATATCTTTTGTTTTATTTTCCATTCCTTTCCTTATCATACCTAGCATTCTGTTTGCTCTCTTGGCCGCCGCTGCACACTGGGTGGAGGGTTTTAACATGGTATCCACAATGACGCCTAAATCTTTTTCCTGGGTGGTGGTTCCTAATGTGGAACCTTGCATCGTGTAACCATAGTTTGGGTTGTTCTTCCCTAGGTGTATAACCTTGCACTTGTCCACATTAAATTTCATCTGCCATTTTGATGCCCAGTCTTCCAATTTATCAAGATCCTCTTGCAATTTTTCACAATCCTCTTGGGTTTTAACAACTTTAAATAGTTTTGTGTCATCTGCAAATTTGATAACCTCACTCGTTATTCCACTTTCCAGGTCATTTATGAATATGTCAAAAAGCAGCGGACCCAGCACAGATCCCTGGGGTACACCACTATTCACCTTTCTCCATTGGGAAAATTGGCCATTTAGCCCTACCCTCTGCTTTCTATCTTTTAACCAGTTCCTGATCCACAATAGTACACTGCCTCCTATCCCATGACTCTTTAGTTTTGCCAAAAGTCTCTGATGAGGGACCTTGTCAAAGGCTTTCTGAAAGTCCAGATACACAATATCAACCGACTCACCTTTGTCCACCTGTTTATTCACTCCTTCAAAAAAACATAACAGATTAGTAAGACAAGATCTTCCTTGTCTAAAGCCATGTTGGCTGTCTCCCATTAGGTTGTGACTATCTACATGCTGAGTAATTTTATTCTTTATGATGGTTTCTACCATTTTTCCTGGTACTGACGTCAGGCTCACCGGTCTGTAGTTTCCCGGATCACCTCTGGAACCCTTTTTAAAAATTGGTGTTACATTGGCGATCCTCCAATCTTCAGGTATTAGAGATGATTTTAATGATAGTTCACAGATTACTGATAGCAGGTCTGCAATCTCATATTTCAGTTCTTTCAACACCCTTGGATGTATACCATCCGGCCCAGGTGATTTGCTACTCTTCAGTTTATCTAATAGTTGTAAGACATCTTCCCGATGTATCGATATTTCCTTCAATTCTTCCGCACCTTTAAATACCACTTCAGTCATGGGTAACATCCCTACATCTTCCTCAGTAAAGACCGAAGCAGAGAATTCATTCAGTCTCTCCGCTATCGCCTTGTTGCCTCTTAGTGCTCCTTTAACCCCTTTATCATCTAATGGACCAACTGACTCTCTCACAGGTTTTTTGCTACGAATGTACTTGAAAAGGTCTTTATTTCGCGTTTTTGCTTCCGCAGCAAGCTTCTTCTCAAATTCTCTCTTTGCCTGCCTTATCAATGCCTTGCATTTGACTTGCCAGTGCTTGTGCTGTTTCCAGGTTTCGTCGTTTGGCTCTTTTTTCCATTTCCTGAAAGATGCTTTTTTGGCAACAACAGCCTCTCTGACCTCACCTTTAAACCATTCTGGCAGTTTTTTGGACTTCTTTCCACTTTTCTTAAAGCGTGGAATACAGCTGGTCTGGGCTTCCAAGATAGTATTTTTCAACAACACCCAAGCTTGATGTACATCTTTAACCTTCGCAACTGCTCCTTTTTAGTTTTTTCTTAACTGTTTTCCTAATTTTATCATAGTTTCCCTTTCAGAAGTTAAAAGGTAGTACTGTGGATTTCCTTACTATCCCTCCTCCACTAATTAAATCAAAGGCGATCATGCTATGATCACTATTGCCAAGTGACCCCAACACCCTTATCTCTTGCACTAGATCTGGTGTTCCACTAAGGACTAGGTCTAATATGGCTTCCCCTCTGGTCGGTTCATGAACCAGCTGCTCCAAGAAGCAGTCATTTATTTCATCTAGGAACTTTATCTCCCTAGCATGTCCTGACGTGACACTGACCCAGTCGATACCGGGGTAATTGAAATCACCCATTATTATTACTGCGCTGTAACTTTTGTTAGCTTCCTTGATTTCTTTGAGCATTTCATCATCTATTTGGTCATTCTGGCCAGGTGCTCGATAGTACACCCCCACTGCCATCGCCTTCCCCCTTTTATATGGAATTTCAATCCATATAGATTCTACAGCAGATTTTGTTTACTGCAAAACTTTAATCCTTTCTGAGTCAATGCCCTCTCTAACATAGAGTGCAACCCCTCCACCAATTTGATCAGCTCTATCATTATGATATAGTTTGTACCCAGGTATCACAGTGTCCCACTGGTTGTCCTCCTTCCACCATGTCTCTGATATTCCAATCATATCTAACCTTTCATTTAGTGCTATATATTCTAACTCTCCCATCTTATTCTTTAGACTTCTAGCATTTGCATACAAGCATTTTAGAGAATGTATTTTATTCATGTTAATTTGGCTATTGTTAGACATGGGTAAATTGGGATCTTTAAGCTCTGTCTGCTCCATACTTGAGGGCATTTGGGCTACTTTACTCTTTTGTGGAACCTCTCTGCTTTTGGTAGTATCCTTCAAGGATACATTCTTCCGAACCATCCGCTCTTGGGCGACTGTCGGCTTTCCCCTAATATCTAGTTTAAAAGCTGCTCTATCTCCTTTTTAAAGGTTAATGCCAGCAACCTGGTTCCATCCCGGTTAAGGTGAAGCCCATCCCTTCGGAAGAGCCCCTCCTTTCCCCAGAATGTTCCCCAGTTCCTAACAAATCCAAAACCCTCATCTCTGCACCATTGTCTCATCCACGCATTGAGACTCCGGAGCTCTGCCTGCCTTTTGGGTCCTGCGCGTGGAACAGGAAGCATTTCGGAGAATGCTACCCTGGAAGTTCTGGATTTCAACTTCCTACCTGAAAGCCTAAATTTTGCCTCCAGAACCTCCCTACCACATTTTCCTATGTCATTGGTACCGACATGTACCAAGACAGCAGACTCCTCCCCAGCACTATCTAAGATCTTATCTAGGTGGCGCGTGAGGTCTGCTACCTTCGCACCAGGCAGGCATGTTACCAGGCAATCCTCACGTCCACCAGCCACCCAGCTATCTACATGCCTAATGATCGAATCACCAACTATAACGGCTGTCCTAACCCTTCCCTCATGGGCACATGGCCCTGGAGAATCTTCCTCGGTGCGAGAGGGTTTTACATCACCTGGAGGACAGGTCCTAGTTACAGGATCACTTCCTGCCACACCAGGGTGATGCTCTCCTGTCACGTGACCTCTCTCCTCCATGGCAATAGGGGTGCTGCCAGACTGGAGGTGGGACTTCAGGACTATATCCCTGTAGGTCTCGTCTGTGTACCTCTCTGTCTGTCTTATGTTTTCCAAGTCTGCTACTTTAGCCTCTAGAGAACGGACTTGTTCCCTGAGAGAAAAGAGCTCCTTGCACCTAGTGCACACGTAAGACCTCTCACCAACTGGGAGAAAATCATACATGTGACACTCAATGCAAAAGACTGGAAAGCCCCCATCCCGCTGCTGGACTGCTGTCTGCATCTTAGTTTTAAGTTTGTGTCTAGATCTTTAAGTTCTTACTTACTAGGGGTTGCTATGGGTATTTATACCAATAAAACTGTACCTAATACGTTTAATATACCTTGTTCACCTGAAGCTTAATTAATCTCATGTCCTTAGTGTATGACTGATTTGGGTAATGAGCTTCACCTGAAAGCACCTCCTGTCTTTTAAGATGTGTAAGTACCTATAAAGCTATGATTATCCCAGGGGTGGTGGGAAATAACACTTATTAAAAGAGGGCTGCTACACAGTACCCTGTCTTGTGCTGCTGAGGTAAGCTAAATTCTGATTTGATTTAAATTATAGCTCTTAGCTGCTGCTAAGCTCTAACTTCTTATGAAATTTAAACTACAAGCTCTCTGCTGGGTACTAAATTTAACCAGCTCCTCCCCCGCCCCCCGGGAGCCACTCCCTCATCCTCATTGGCTCCCCTCGTGCACATGTGCGCAGGGTTGCCAATGGATTTGAACTGACACGCCAGCTCGCCGCCTGCCTCCCGCTGCATGCAGGGCTCCCGCACCAGGCCGGGCACCCGGTTACGGGCGGCCGCCCAGGGACCCTGCCCCGCGGCCTCATTCTTCTGATGGTGTCAGGTAGTGAATCCTTCATAATGGATCCCTAAATGTTCTATCGATCCATTAATACTCACTTACCAATGCATTGTTATCCAGGAACTGACACATATTGAAAAAAACTATATGCCTTACATTAAGGTACAATGGGAAGCTTTGATGACATTAGCCAATAATTCTGATTTGATTATATGTCAAGCAAAGGGGGAGCAATGGTTCTGCGATCCAGGGAGCAATATCATCAATAGATTATTCAGTAATTAAGGAACAGTGCATGATCCTGCTTAAAATTTGAAAGAACAAATAAAAGTGGTAATATCAAAAGGTTTGTAAGCTGGTTATTTGACATATAGGAAACAACTGTATTTGATGAGATTTAATCTGCAACTACCAATTTTGTATACTATTCCAAACAGCTATAAATCAGTGATTGATCCCCTAAGTCATCCTATAGGAACCAGTAGGGGATCAGTATTGGAACGTTTATCTCACTTGGGCATTATCTAAACCTATTTCCATAGTATAAGAATTGATGACTAGACATTGCCAGTTGTAAGTCAAACTCGTGATCTGGGTGTTGTTCTGGATGCTTAGCTTTCCAGGCAACAGCAAATTCAAAAGATGTCCAAAGTTGCATGCTGCAAACTAAATATGATATGCAAATTGAAGTTTTCTCTATCTGTGGAAAATCTTTCATTGTAGTTCGAGTCTTATTAATATTACACCTCTTGACTACTATAATAGTTTATACCTTGGGCACACAACATACATTATTCAGATTTTTCAGCTTATCCAAAATTCTGCTATTCAATTAATTACAAGCACTGGCTATTCAAGCACATTACATCTAGTCTATATGAATTACAGTGGTTACCAGTCAAGTGGTGCATTTTCTATAAAGTGCTCATGTTAGTGTTTAAGTTTCTAAATCTGGAAGCCCCACTCCACTTATCTGCAACACTGAGGGTTTAATGTCAACCTCGCGCTTTGCATTCTCAAACCATATTATTTTTGGTTGTTCCCTCGTTTCGTCAAGTTTCATTTTACGAATTTCATGAATGGATGTTCTCTATGGCGTCCCCTGTTATGGAATGCCTTGCCAGTAGAACTACAAACTGTCTCTGACATATTTTCATGTCAGAAACAATTAAAAGCACATTTGTTTTGGCAGGCCTTTCTTACCTTTCTATTATATAAGTGTAATTGAGTTTCTTTGTGTTCACTTAAGCTGTTTATTTGTTGAACTAGACAATGCAATGTAACTTAGCTTGGCAGCAGACAAGAATAGTAGTTGTGCTTGAATGTTAACATAATTATGAATGATTCTTAATTTATTTTACTTTGTTTTATTTTATGCTTATTTATTTTTGTTAATTATGATTTTATGTATGTTTTATTGTAATCTGCCTAGTAATATAGTGCAAAATATAAATCTTTTCAAATAAATAAATAAAAATTAATAAAATCCTATTTCTGTATCAATTTCTTTATCGCCAACTCTTGAGAACCAGTATGTGTTTTAACAATTTCTAATTCATCCTCTGCTTCTTCAACACGGTGTTCCATCTTTTCAACTACAGTATGTCAAGCACCATTTTATTTACAATTGGACTCCACATAAATCTGGTGATAAGACATTTTTCAGGTATGTCAGTAAAAAGAAAGGCTGTAGGTGGAAGTTTTAAGATTGAAAGGTGACAAAAAGTGTGTAACTCACCTGCAGCAACCGGAGCTGCAGAAGGTGCTACAGCTGGGAGGACTGCTGGCTCCTGGACATCCGCTCCGCTTCCCGCTGAGTCCGAATATCACTTTCTGCGCTTGTGTCCGCCTCCAAATGGTGCTGTCCTGTTGGTGCCCCCACTTCCATGCTCGACTCCAGTGATTGGCCTCCTCCTTCTTGGCCCGAGGGATGCTAAAAAGCTGAAGATACCCATGGAGACATAAAAGGGAAATAAGAGGGGAGGGAGAACCGTCGGAGGCCAAGGGGATTGCCAAGCCCCCAGCTACTCTGCCCTGGATGGACCCTGCCCCCCCCAGCCAGTGCCCCCATGCCGTAGACCCTCCTACCGGGCGATAACCACTTTGAACCGTCGTCCAGCCAACAGGAAAGGCTACACCACAACTCCCTGAACCGGGGGCCCCCAGAACTGGCGCAACCCCACCCTCAACCCCGGCCCTACTGTCCCACAAGTTAGGAAATGACTCCTTCTGACAATGCCCTGCCCCTCCTCCACTGAGATCCTCTGATACACTGCCTGCGCTGCTCATTGGCGGTCCCGCACCAAGCATGTACGAGGCCTCTCCTGCTACCCCTCTCAACCCCGCCTCCTGACTGCCACCTCCCCAGGCAAAGACCCTTGCCCACCTCCGAATCGGAGGCCCTGCCCCTGGACCCTGGACCTACCACTATCCTGCCGAGGCAGCACTACTGACCCCCCAAACCCTTTTTCTGACTCCCTAGCTCTTGAGGGGCCCCACCTAGGACCCAACCGGCCTGACGTATCCCCAGCAACCATTGAATTTATCCCTTCCCCTGAAAGACCCTCAGCCCCATTACCTGTTACCCTCCCACCCTGCCCCAAAGGGAGGAAGCGGACAGCTGGCCCGAAGCCCCCAAAGCCCTGCCGGACCCCACCACCTGGACTGCATGGCCTCTGCGAGGAGGCATCCTCGACAGGCCCCAACAGCTGGCTTCAAAGCTGCCCCCCAAGCCATTTCTTCTTGTTCTCTTTCTTCTGTTCCCTTTTATTTTTTTTTAGACCCCCACACACTTACCCAACTCTATGCCTCCTCCTAGAGCCACAGCCGCAACACGCTGTTCCTCCAGCCTGCCCACCACTCGCAGATCCGTCTTCTGTCTGCCAGCTCCCTTTGGGGTTTTTTTGTATATTATTTTATTTTTATTTTTTAACAATAGACGTGACCAAGACAAAAGCCGGCACCGGGGCCCAACAAGCGGGCATGCAGGGAGACAGCTGACGTGACGAGCAGTTAGCCGTTGCTCGGCTCCTCCCCCGCCCCCCGGCAGCCACTTCCTCATCCTCATTGGCTCCCCTCGTGCACATGTGCGCAGGGTTGTCAATGGATTTGAACCGATACCGATGCCAGCTCGCCGCCTGCCTCCCACTGCATGCAGGGTTCCCACACCAGGCCGGGAACCCGGTTAAGGGCGGCTGCCCAGGGACCCTGACCCGCGGCCTCATTCTTCTGATGGTGTCAGGTAGTGAATCCTTCAAAATGGATCCCTAAATGTTCTATGGATCCATTAATACTCACTTACGAATGCATTATTATCCAGGAACTGACACATATTGAAAAAACCTATATGCCTTTTGTAAAGGTACAATGGGAAGCTTTGATGACATTAGCCAATAATTCTGATTTGATTATATGTCAAGCAAAGGGGGAGCAATTGTTCTGCGATCCAGGGAGCAATATCATCAATAGGTTTATTCAGTAATTAAGGAACTGTGCATGATCCTGCTTAAAATTTGAAAGAACAAATAAAAGTGGTAATATCAAAAGGTTTGCAGGCTGGTTATTTGACATATAGGAAACAACTGTATTTGATGAGATTTAATCTGCAACTACCAATTTTGTATTCTATTCCAAACAGCTATAAATCAATGATTGATCCCCTAAGTCATCCTATAGGAACCAGTAGGGGATCAGTATTGGAACGTTTATCTCACTTGGGTATTATCTAAACCTATTTCCATAGTATAAGAATTGATGACTAGACATTGCCAGTTGTAAGTCAAACTCGTGATTTGAGTGTTGTTCTGGATGCTCAGCTTTCCAAGCAACAGCAAATTCAAAAGATGTCCAAAGTTGCATTCTACAAACTAAATATGATATGCAGATTTAAGTTTTTCCATCTGTGGAAAATCTTTCATTGTTGTTCAGGCCTTAATATTACACCTCTTGACTACTATAATAGTTTATACCTTGGGCACACAACATACATTATTCAGATTTTCCAGCTTATCCAAAATTCTGCTATTCAATTAATTACAAGCACTGGCTATTCAAGCACATTACATCTAGTCTATATGAATTACAGTGGTTACCAGTCAAGTGGTGCATTTTCTATAAAGTGCTCATGTTAGTGTTTAAGTTTCTAAATCTGGAAGCCCCACTCCACTTATCTGCAACACTGAGGGTTTAATGTCAACCTCGCGCTTTGCATTCTCAAACCATATTATTTTTGGTTGTTCCCTCGTTTCGTCAAGTTTCATTTTACGAATTTCATGAATGGATGTTCTCTATGGCGTCCCCTGTTATGGAATGCCTTGCCAGTAGAACTACAAACTGTCTCTGACATATTTTCATGTCAGAAACAATTAAAAGCACATTTGTTTTGGCAGGCCTTTCTTACCTTTCTATTATATAAGTGTAATTGAGTTTCTTTGTGTTCACTTAAGCTGTTTATTTGTTGAACTAGACAATGCAATGTAACTTAGCTTGGCAGCAGACAAGAATAGTAGTTGTGCTTGAATGTTAACATAATTATGAATGATTCTTAATTTATTTTACTTTGTTTTATTTTATGCTTATTTATTTTTGTTAATTATGATTTTATGTATGTTTTATTGTAATCTGCCTAGTAATATAGTGCAAAATATAAATCTTTTCAAATAAATAAATAAAAATTAATAAAATCCTATTTCTGTATCAATTTCTTTATCGCCAACTCTTGAGAACCAGTATGTGTTTTAACAATTTCTAATTCATCCTCTGCTTCTTCAACACGGTGTTCCATCTTTTCAACTACAGTATGTCAAGCACCATTTTATTTACAATTGGACTCCACATAAATCTGGTGATAAGACATTTTTCAGGTATGTCAGTAAAAAGAAAGGCTGTAGGTGGAAGTTTTAAGATTGAAAGGTGACAAAAAGTGTGTAACTCACCTGCAGCAACCGGAGCTGCAGAAGGTGCTACAGCTGGGAGGACTGCTGGCTCCTGGACATCCGCTTCCCGCTGAGTCCGAATATCACTTTCTGCGCTTGTGTCCGCCTCCAAATGGTGCTGTCCTGTTGGTGCCCCCGCTTCCATGCTCGACTCCAGTGATTGGCCTCCTCCTTCTTGGCCCGAGGGATGCTAAAAAGCTGAAGATACCCATGGAGACATAAAAGGGAAATAAGAGGGGAGGGAGAACCGTCGGAGGCCAAGGGGATTGCCAAGCCCCCAGCTACTCTGCCCTGGATGGACCCTGCCCCCCCCAGCCAGTGCCCCCATGCCGTAGACCCTCCTACCGGGCGATAACCACTTTGAACCGTCGTCCAGCCAACAGGAAAGGCTACACCACAACTCCCTGAACCGGGGGCCCCCAGAACTGGCGCAACCCCACCCTCAACCCCGGCCCTACTGTCCCACAAGTTAGGAAATGACTCCTTCTGACAATGCCCTGCCCCTCCTCCACTGAGATCCTCTGATACACTGCCTGCGCTGCTCATTGGCGGTCCCGCACCAAGCATGTACGAGGCCTCTCCTGCTACCCCTCTCAACCCCGCCTCCTGACTGCCACCTCCCCAGGCAAAGACCCTTGCCCACCTCCGAATCGGAGGCCCTGCCCCTGGACCCTGGACCTACCACTATCCTGCCGAGGCAGCACTACTGACCCCCCAAACCCTTTTTCTGACTCCCTAGCTCTTGAGGGGCCCCACCTAGGACCCAACCGGCCTGACGTATCCCCAGCAACCATTGAATTTATCCCTTCCCCTGAAAGACCCTCAGCCCCATTACCTGTTACCCTCCCACCCTGCCCCAAAGGGAGGAAGCGGACAGCTGGCCCGAAGCCCCCAAAGCCCTGCCGGACCCCACCACCTGGACTGCATGGCCTCTGCGAGGAGGCATCCTCGACAGGCCCCAACAGCTGGCTTCAAAGCTGCCCCCCAAGCCATTTCTTCTTGTTCTCTTTCTTCTGTTCCCTTTTATTTTTTTTTAGACCCCCACACTTACCCAACTCTATGCCTCCTCCTAGAGCCACAGCCGCAACACGCTGTTCCTCCAGCCTGCCCACCACTCGCAGATCCGTCTTCTGTCTGCCAGCTCCCTTTGGGGTTTTTTTGTATATTATTTTATTTTTATTTTTTAACAATAGACGTGACCAAGACAAAAGCCGGCACCGGGGCCCAACAAGCGGGCATGCAGGGAGACAGCTGACGTGACGAGCAGTTAGCCGTTGCTCGGCTCCTCCCCCGCCCCCCGGCAGCCACTTCCTCATCCTCATTGGCTCCCCTCGTGCACATGTGCGCAGGGTTGTCAATGGATTTGAACCGATACCGATGCCAGCTCGCCGCCTGCCTCCCACTGCATGCAGGGTTCCCACACCAGGCCGGGAACCCGGTTAAGGGCGGCTGCCCAGGGACCCTGACCCGCGGCCTCATTCTTCTGATGGTGTCAGGTAGTGAATCCTTCAAAATGGATCCCTAAATGTTCTATGGATCCATTAATACTCACTTACGAATGCATTATTATCCAGGAACTGACACATATTGAAAAAACCTATATGCCTTTTGTAAAGGTACAATGGGAAGCTTTGATGACATTAGCCAATAATTCTGATTTGATTATATGTCAAGCAAAGGGGGAGCAATTGTTCTGCGATCCAGGGAGCAATATCATCAATAGGTTTATTCAGTAATTAAGGAACTGTGCATGATCCTGCTTAAAATTTGAAAGAACAAATAAAAGTGGTAATATCAAAAGGTTTGCAGGCTGGTTATTTGACATATAGGAAACAACTGTATGTGATGAGATTAATCTGCAAATACCAATTTTGTATTCTATTCCAAACAGCTATAAATCAATGATTGATCCCCTAAGTCATCCTATAGGAACCAGTAGGGGATCAGTATTGGAACGTTTATCTCACTTGGGTATTATCTAAACCTATTTCCATAGTATAAGAATTGATGACTAGACATTGCCAGTTGTAAGTCAAACTCGTGATTTGAGTGTTGTTCTGGATGCTCAGCTTCCAAGCAACAGCAAATTCAAAAGATGTCCAAAGTTGCATTCTACAAACTAAATATGATATGCAGATTTAAGTTTTTCCATCTGTGGAAAATCTTTCATTGTTGTTCAGGCCTTAATATTACACCTCTTGACTACTATAATAGTTTATACCTTGGGCACACAACATACATTATTCAGATTTTCCAGCTTATCCAAAATTCTGCTATTCAATTAATTACAAACACTGGCTATTCAAGCACATTACGTCTAGTCTATATGAATTACAGTGGTTACCAGTCAAGTGGTGCATTTTCTATAAAGTGCTCATGTTAGTGTTTAAGTTTCTAAATCTGGAAGCCCCACTCCACTTATCTGCAACATTGAGGGTTTAATGTCAACCTCACGCTTTGCATTCTCAAACCATATTATTTTTGGATGTTCCCTCGTTTCGTCAGGTTTCATTTCACAAATTTCATGAATGGATGTTCTCTATGGCGTCCCCTGTAATGGAATGCCTTGCCAGCAGAACTATAAACTGTCTCTGACATATTTTCATGTCAGAAACAATTAAAAGCACATTTGTTTTGGCAGGCCTTTCTCACCTTTTCTATTATATAAGTGTAATTGAGTTTCTTTGTGTTTACTTAAGCTGTTTATTTGTTGAACTAGACAATGCAATGTAACTTAGCTTGGCAGCAGACAAGAATAGTAGTTGTGTTTGAATGTTAACATAATTATGAGTGATTCTTAGTTTATTTTACTTTGTTTTATTTAATGCTTATTTATTTTTGTTAATTATGATTTTATGTATGTTTTATTGTAATCTGCCTAATGCAAAATATAAATCTTTTCAAATAAATAAATAAAAATTAATAAAATCCTCTTTCTGTATCAATTTCTTTATCGCCAACTCTTGAGAACCAGTATGTGTTTTAACAATTTCTAATTCATCCTCTGCTTCTTCAACACGGTGTTCCATCTTTTCAACTACAGTATGTCAAGCACCATTTTATTTACAATTGGACTCCACATAAATCTGGTGATAAGACATTTTTCAGGTATGTCAGTAAAAAGAAAGGCTGTAGGTGGAAGTTTTAAGACTGAAAGGTGGCAAAAAGTGTGTGTGTGTGTGGGGGGGGGGGTAGTCTGATGGTTAGAACAATAGACTGAGATCCAAGGAAATCATGGTTCAAATCTCATTGATTGTCTTTATGACCATAAGCAATTTACTTAACCCTCGATTACCTCAGGCACAAACTAGATTGTAAGGGAATTTGGATTTGGTCATGCCTTTCTCAGTAGCTCAAGGTGAGTTACATTTAGGTACCGTAGCCACTATACTTGTTTAGCAATGTTTCCATTCATTTATTTACCACAGAAGTCAGACTAACCAACCTGTAGTTAAGAAGGTGCAGGAGGGAGATTCTGATAGCCAAATTTAGTCTTTTAATAGAAATTTAAAATTCAGAACTTCTAGAGGTGCTTTAAGGAGTGAACAACAGGAAAAAGGAGGTGTTAGTGCCTTTGTATAAGTCTCTAGTGAAACCTCATTTGGAGTACTGTGTACAGTTCTGGAGACCATGGGCCCGATATTCATCTGGGCAGGCTGTGCACTGCTATGGCGGATAGCCCTGCCAGCCGACTCTTAACACCAGATATTCCATTCCACGACGATGGCATTGAATATCCGATGTTGCTGCACATGGCCCGGAGCCGCCGAGGCTAACCGGGTAGCGGCAATATTGCACCGCTACCCGGTTAGCATCTGTGGCTAAAACTAGGCGACCCAAAAGCTGGCCTCGTTTTAACCGTGGATTCCTAACCAGGTGGCAGTGCAATATCACCGCTACCTGGTTAGTGCCAGTCTCCGCCTCCACTCCACACTGGAACACCGCCAACACGCCCCGACGTAAACCGCAGAGCATCAGGGCGTGTAGTGGGCTTTGAAGGGGCTATTCAACAGTACTAACCGTGTAAATGCCATTGAATATCCCAAATTTGGGCATTTACATGGTTTACTGGGCTGTAAATCCTGTAAATGTCTTTCAGATATCGGGCCCCATATCTTTAAAAGTATATAAGCAGGATGAGTGGGAACAGGGATGAACTGTGGAACTTTTTTGCATTTCTTTTAACTTTCTTTATTTCTGAGATTCTCTTCCCATAGACATTGTAATCGTTTGTTTCCATATTTCCTAACTACATTTTGATTTTGATTTTTTGATTACTTTTTATATATTGTTAACCGCCTTAAAGTGTATGCAAAGGGCGGTATAGCAAATCTAAAATAAACATAAACATTATCAGAATTGTCGTTTATTCTACGTGCAGGACCCAATAGTTAGGCATAGTTCTGGAATCTTAATGCATGGATTAAACAATGGTGCCAGTAGGAGAGATTTATATTTCTTAGGTACTAGGCAACATTTTGGGGAAGGGGAAACTGTTTAGTTTATTCTGTATCTTGCCATACTGCCCTTCGTATTTCTGCTTCAGAGCGGTTTACAAAATTTAAAATTATGGGTTTAAACATGGACAAATAACAAGCATGCAGGAAACATAGGATATGGGTTTAAATATGAACAACTAACAAACAAATAAATAGGCAACATAGAAAAAACAAAAGGGCAGGAAGGAAACTGAGCATATATTAGTTGCTTGAAACCAGCACGCACCCAAACATCTTGGCAGAGAAAAGGTTTTTTTAAACCCTTTATAAGCTGTCACGTCCTCCCACCCGGGCCGGTGGCCGATGAGCAAGAGGGCTCGCCTTAATTGTCCTTCTGAATACTGTCCCCAATATGTCTGCCAGCATGGACTGCTGGGATATGTAGTTTCAGCTATTCTTTTGAGCAAGCAGTGTGACCACACGGTTTGTTTGGCAAAAACAGAGAAATTTATTTTTTAGGGTTTCCCCCTCGCATCAAATTCGTTGCACTAAACACAGGTAAGGATAATTTCTCCCAAAGGCAAAGGATAAATAAACTTCAACAGACTTAACTCAAACAGACAGGAATTTCTTCTTCACATTGTCAACTCTTAGCTTCTTTCTGGTAACTACCTTCTAAAGCTAAGGCTGTTGACCATATCAAAGTAACTTAAACTTTCAACAAGTTTCTTTTCTTTCACAGCTTCCATAGAAAAGAGGTTATACCTGTTTTTAAACTTCCAGCAAGTTTCTTTTCTTTCACACCATATAGAAACAAGCTACAATGGTTTTCAAACTTCTAGCAAGTTTCTTTCCCTTCTCAGTTCCCAGAAACAAGCTTATAATTGCTTTAAACAAACCACTCCTTCACATGGGCTTGAGCTTAGCACATGTTCAGTTAGTTTGCCTTGCAATAAGAGCATTGCATTTCTTCAGTATCACTTTCACAGGGGCTTTCACCCAATTCTATTTCCATTTCATGCGTAGACTCACTAGAGCTATCTTCCTCTGGATGGGTATCATAGGATTTATGATTTACACCCTGCAGCAGCTCATCCAGCTTTAGCAGCAAGCGTTCCCTCTGATCTGTAGTCACAGGCTTTAAAGACGGAGTTTCTCTCTCCCTTATCAGCCTTTCAATATCTCTCACTGCTGAGTCACGGCAGTCACTGGCACACTTCTTATTTCTGTGTGAAGCTTTCTTTACAGCTTTCTGGCTAACACAGCGTCTGGCACTTTTTCTTAGCTCTCTAACCACTTCTTCAGAAAGAGCTTTGCTAGGAACTTCAGGCAACTTATTCTCTCTACCTCCAGGGCTCAACTGGCTTCCCGAGCTGATTCCCCACCTGGGAATTAACTCCTCCAGCTTCCTTTCTCTGAGGTACCTTGAGACACGTTTCTGCCTTGATTCCAGGGCTCTCTGCTGCTCAGCTCCCAGCTGCTCCGGACTCTCTTGCTGCGTGCTTTCCTGCAAGTTCTGCCGTGTCTGCTGCTGCCTGCTTTGCTTCTCACCTTCCCCCTTTCTATCAAACACTGAAGCAGTTTTAAACTGGTGCTTCTTAGGCACCACGCCTTTCTCCCTGTGTTATAGCAAACGCTGTGAAAAGCTCTTATTCAATCACTCACCCACAGAAGGAAAACTCACAGACAGGCTGGAATGCAAACAGGATCTTTAATGTGCACACAGGATCAGACAGAGAGCCGGTTCCCTCCAACAAAAAGTCTGAGCCCCGAGGGACGTCCTTCAATGCCTTAAATACAGTATAATTTCAAACTCATTCTGTAATCCCATTTGCCACAGGTATTTCCTGTCCACCAATCAGCAGCCCCTGGGGAAGGTACCTGGGTGACCTGTTCAAACCGGTGTGCTCTGGTCTGTTGGTTTCTGGGCTAGGGGATACTGTGCTCAGACCTGGAGTGGGGGAAGGGTGTCTACTGAAATCTCAATGCCTTCTCTTAGCAGGCTGATTACCTCATGGCTTGGGGGAAGGGTCAAGCTGATCACTTGTGTAAGAGCCTCATGGCTTGCGGGGGAAGGGTCAGGCTGATCACTTGTGTAAGAGCCTCATGGCTTGCGGGGGAAGGGTCAGGCTGATAAGAGCCTCATGGCTGCCTCACTCCCCCCTTTTTAAGTGAAACCTCAACCGCTAGAGGCGGTTGAGGGCTGTATTACTGGAGGCAAGCCGCAGAGGGGTACACTGGGTCAGGGCCATGACAGTGGTAACCGCCTTGCGCTCTACCAGGGTATCAAGGGTGGTGGTAATGAAGCGGTAAAAAATGGGGATACAACATGGCAGAATGGCACATAGCAGTAAAATAAAAAGAACCCCTACCACTGGGATTTTAGTCCCCCTGGTCAACTGAACCACTTCATAAACCACCCAGGACCCATGGACCGGTCAGCAATATGATTAACTAGATCACCCAGGTCTTGGATAGAGTGTTCAATGGAAACACCTGTGTCAGTGAGTTTAAAACACCACATACCCTATACCAGAGGTCTCAAACTCAAATTGCTTTGAGGGCCAAATGAGGACTTGTAGAGTAACCCGGGGGCCGCACAAGACGCAGGCCTCATTTGCATAAGGGCATCATTTGCATAAGGGCATCATTTGCATAAATATTTGCATAATGTTACCATACACTAACTTTTAGTAAACATGCCTCTTAATGAGTGTATGGATAAAGAAAGACTAAAAGATTTCTACATTACTATAAACCAGTGCCAACCGCCAGGCACATTAGGAACTACTAGAAACACTGCCCATTTAGAACCCATAGCAAACCTGCCGTGTCCTAACAGCATTACCAGGACTCACAAAGCACCATACCCTAACTATCAAAAGGCAACACTGCAAATATTAAATCAACACATTTCAGAGAATAACAATACATGACCTACTCGGGAAAGAGAACAAGTGGCAATGTCAAATAGGAATTACATAAACAGAATACCTCAGCTCAGTTACACATGCAGAACATACACCATCACCAAACAAGGAATCACAATTTAGAAACAGGAAGACAATTAAACTGGGAACCCCAAAAGCCAAACTTAGAATGTACAACACTGTAGAAATAAAACTATACATTGATTTCCTCTTGTATTAAATAAAGTGCAGATGTTAAAGATGCACATTTCCAAGAGCTGACATATTTCAGTTAATAAATTCAAAATAACGAGATATTTTTCTACCTTTTGTGCATTTTTTTTTCAGTTGCAATTGTTCCAGTCACTTTCTTCTGGTTTCTTTGTGTCTTCTGCTAACTCTCCATCGTCTGCTGTCCATTTCTCCTTTCTTCTTTCCTAGTTTTTTTCCATTCTCTCTACATCTGCTTTAACATACTAATCATTCTCCTTTTGCTCTTTCCTCATTCCTATTTCATCCACTCAAATTTTACCCCTCCATCCTCAATCCCCACTTACTCTCCCAATACCCGGCCAATTGTAGATTTTTCTTCCCTCCCACACAAAATATATTTCCCCTCTCCATTTCACTCTCCCAGCCCCATCCCATTCTAATCGTCCCCCAACATCAACTCCCTTCTAGCTCCTGCCCAACCCAGCATCCGCTCCCTTCTAGTCCCCGCATCATCAGCCCATTTCCAGTCCTAGCTCCCGCCCCTCCCAGCCCCGTTCCTTTCCAAGCCAAGCCCCCCTCCCCATCAGCCCATTTCCATTCCAAGCCCCCTTCCACTCAGCCCATTACCATTCCAAGACCCTGTCCCCATCAGCTATTTGCAGTTCAAGCTCCCCCTTCTACTCGGCCCATTTCCAGTCATAGCACCCCCCCCCAGTCCATTACCAGTTCTAGCCCCCCCCCAGCCCATTATCGGTCCTAAGCCCCCCAACAGCCCACTTCCAGGCCTAACCCTTCCATCGCCCCATCTTCATTCTTAGCCCCCCCATAACCCCATTTTCAGTCTTAGGCCCCCAGTCAGACCACCTCCAGTCCTAACCCCCATCTGTCCATTACCAGTCCTAACCCCCATCACCCCATTTTCAGTACTACCCCCCCCCAGCCCACATCAAGTCCTGCTCCCCCCCACATCAAGTCCTGCTCCCCCCCCAGCCACACATCAAGTCCTGCTCCCCCCCCATCAAGTCCTGCTCCCCCCCCCCCCATCAAGTCCTGCTCCCCCCCCCCCATCAAGTCCTGCTCCCCCCCCCAGTCCTGCTCCCCCCCCATCAAGTCCTGCTCCCTCCCCCCCCCCCCCGGGAAAATTAAACTTTAAAAAAAAACCCGGCTTCTGCTGCTGCTGCCGCCGCTGCCGTGGCCGGCAATAGCAGCAATATCGCAAGTCCCGCGGGCTCCCCCCCACCCGGCAGATCCCTTCCTGCTTGCCAGCCAGTTCTCCGCTTCGGCTTTCAGAGCCGCGAAGGGAGAGCTTCTCCCTCGTGACTCTGTTAAGCCCGCTGGGGCAGATGGGAAATTTCCCATCTGCCCCGGCGAGCTTAACAGAGTCGCGAGGGAGAAGTTCTCCCTTCGCGGCTCTGAAAGCCGAAGCGGAGAACTGGCAGCATTGGCAGGCAAGCAGGAAGGGATCTGCCGGGTGGGGGGGAGCCCGCGGGACTTGCGATATTGCTGCTATTGCCGGCCACGGCAGCGGCGGCAGCAGCAGCAGAAGCCGGGTTTTTTTTTTCCCCCCTATGCATCGCGGGCCGCGTGTTTGAGACCCCTGCCCTATACCCTCTGTAGCAACTCCTGCACAAAAGTTTTTGTTCCGTGTGCAAAAGTTGCTGTTCTGACTGTAAAAGGTTGCAGGGCCTGCAGAGGCCTCTTTCCTTTGGGACAAAGGAGGGCCGTGTGCAAAAAGTCTGCAGAGGCTTCTTTCCTTTGGGGCAAAGGCTCTTTCCCTGGGATCCACCCTTATCAGCATATTAATGGCTTTTATTCTTGCTAGTGTTGAGTCATTCTGGCTGCACCCTGCCATTCCCTTTGCTTCATTAAACACTGGCACTGTAGTCTTCAGGGCATATGAGTACTTTGTATCACCAGTTTTTTTTTTTTGGCCCGTTTAACTTGTCCAGGCTTGCCCAGCTTGCTCAGGCCTGTTTAACCTGTTCAGGCCTGGCATGTCTTTTCTTGTGCTGGGTCCATTTTCTGTACACTTTCAGGCCTGATCTGTTTCTTAGCTGGGTCCATTCTCTGTGCACTTCTGTTCAGAGTATGGTTCCCCCTGGCTTTACTCTTGTTGTGCTGGGCTCTGGGTACTCATTTTCTTAGCCCACATGCTTTTTCCGTGCCATCATAATGTATTACAGCCTCAGGCAAGGATGCAGCCATACTAGACATACCTATCAGCCAATTTCCCTTCATTCCCAATTTTTCTTTTTCTTTTCTTGTTTATGGGGCAAAGGTAATCCCACTAAGGGCAATGGACAAGCAACCATTTGAGACAGATAGGGGTCATCAGAAAAGCAGCTTCTGGTACTGTTCCCTAGAGACAACATACATTGTAACATCATTTTCTTGCAGCTGGTCAATAATATTGAAAACACATAACATGAAAGTATGTCAAAAGCAGCAGTGTTTAATAATGTGATAAAGAAAGTTCTGAGAATAGTACAGCAAAAACTTGAGCTGGTGTGGGTATTGCAGTTGCTGAAGCCGAAATGGCTTGCAGACATCAGCCACCTTCCAAGAAAACAACATTAAAAGGATAACAATACAATCATTCACAGAAGCCCCCAAACCCCACCCCCCAGTCAGTCCAATAGTTCTTTTTTTCTGCCTCTCAGCAGTTCCCCAGGACCTCGCAGTGTGTTCCACCCCTCTCTGAAGTTTAAGTTCTGCTTCTCTTAAAAATTTAAACCTCCCATTCTCATAGGCAGACACCCTGGCCCGTTTTCAATGTGACACACTGATCCAGATAGGGACTCCTTCACACCTCTCAGCGGTGGGCATCTCTGAGTTCTCGGGATGGTCTGCTCCATCTGGATCCCGGCCACCTCCCTCGTCTTGTGTTATGATTTGGACATTCATTCTTCCAATGTCCCTCCTCTTTGCAGTAGGCACATTTATTGGGGGCTAGGGGAAACCTCGGCCCCCCGTATCCGTGGCCTCGCCCTCGTTCTTCTGCGCTGAACAAAGTAGAAAGCAGTTGCCTAGTGTCCGACCAGGCAGGCTGGTGTGTTTGCATACTACTGGTCATAGGGTCTGTCAGTTCTTGGGGCTTTTCAGTATAGGAAGCATAATGGGTTTTCCAGTTCAACAGGTCCATGGTGGAGAAAGGGACATAAATCAGGCTGGATGGTCCCAGTGTCACACGCCCAGCAGCATCAAGGTACGGGAGCCCCTGTACTTGTCGTAGTGGCAATTGGAGATCATGCGACCGCAGGCGGCAGGCTACCAGGGTGGACGATTCAAGCTCAGCCTGTGTGCTCTCAGGGGAGGAGATGGTGGCACTAGAGGTGGTACCAGGAGTGGGAGGGGAGTCTGAAGATGAGGGGCTGGAATCCGCAGAATCTTCCCTAAATCTGGCATCACCCACCCTAAGAGGAGGTCTTCCTGACTCTTCAGCTAGGGGCGGACTCTGCAGTGGTGCAGATGGGACATGAGGTTGAAGCAGAGGGAGAGGGCGTGGAGGAATGTCTGGAGAGTCCCGCCCCTGGTAGATAGAGGCGGGTGTCCATCCCTTTTGGCGACCACTGGCCGCCACCATTATTCTACACTGATCCTCGTGACAGCGCTGGAACCATCTTGGTCTGAGCTGGCATATGGCCAGCCATGAATCAATATAAGGGAACTGGTCAGGGCGCTCTTTTGCAACAATTTGATGGAGCAAAGACACAGAGGACAGGTCAGTGGACCCCTGGGGAGGCCATAACTTAACTAAGGCTGGCCATTCCCTCTCACACAAAAAGGATAATCTGGAGGCGGAGAGAGGTACCCCGTAATCCTCTCCCAACCCAGATTTAAAATTGAGAAGCATGCACTGTAGGGGCGTTTTTTTCTTTTGACTTTCCCGACCCCATGCTCTAATTCTAGTTCAATAACTAAGTACAGTATACAATGTGGATCAGGTCTTCTAACCTAATCTCAATTAAGGGGAAAAAAAATGCAATTTACAGTAAGAAAACATGCAATTTACAACACAGATCCTAACTAGTCTTAATCCAGGAAAAATAATACAATTTACAATACAGACCCTATCTAGTCCTAATTCAGGAGGGGAGAGAGAGAGAGAGACAAAAAAACACAAAATTTTTTTTTTTTTACAATATAGGTCTTGGCAATTTTACAAAATATACACTCAGATTTGATTTAGATAAGAGTAAGCTAGCTGTTCTTAAATGTCCACCAGATGGAGCTCCAGGATCACTTTAACCATGAGGAATAGTAGTAAATACAGCTAATGTCCACTAGATGGAGCTCCAGAATCGCTTTAAGTATATTGGAGTGTAGCTTACACGTGGTCTTTTCAAGATGGCTGCCTCCACGTGCGTTCACACCGGCTCACTCTCCACTCAGATGAGGAAAAAGGAAAAATTATGGACCTCCAGGCTTCTCCTCCAATGGCTCCATTCTTGCCGATTCTGGGCTCAAAGGGAAAAACAGGGATAAGCATCGGGGCAGCACAAATCAGCAGCGGGAGCACAGCAGGCAGCATGGGGGAGCAGAAATTAGCAGCGGGCAGCATGGGGGAGCAGAAATTAGCAGCGGGCATCATGGGGGAGCAGAAATTAACAGCGGGCAGCATGGGGGAGCAGAAACTAGCAGCGGGCAGCATGGGGGAGCAGAAACCAGCGGCGGGCAGCATGGGGGAGCAGAAATTAACGGCGGGCAGCATGGCGGAGCAGAAACCAGCGGCAGGCAACATGGGGGAGCAGAAATTAGCAGCGGGCAGCATGTGGGAGCAGAAACCAGCAGCGGGCAGCATGGGGGAGCAGAAATTAACAGCGGGCAGCATGGGGGGAGCAGAAATTAGCGGCGGGCAGCATGGGGGAGCAGAAACCAGCGGCGGGCAGCATGGGGGAGCAGAAACCAGCTGCTGGCAGCATGGGGGAGCAGAAATTAACGGCGGGCAACATGGGGGAGCAGAAACCAGCGGCGGGCAGCATGGGGGAGCAGAAACTAGCAGCGGGTAGCATGGGGGAGCAGAAACCAGCGGCGGGCAGCATGGGGGAGCAGAAATTAACAGCGGGCAACATGGGGGAGCAGAAATTAGCGGCAGGCAGCATGGGGGAGCAGAAATTAACAGCGGGCAGCATGGGGGAGCAGAAATTAATGGCGGGCAACATGGGGGGGAGCAGAAATTAACACCGGAGCACAACGGGAGCATGGGGAGAGCACAAATCAACACCGGAGCACAACGGGAGCATGGGGAGAACATAAATCAACACTGGGGCACAACGGGAGCATGGGGAGAACATAAATTAACATCGGAGCACAACGGGAGCATATTAGAGAACTCTCTCCTTGCAGTCATGCTTCAGAAAACTCCCCACAAGCAGAAAGGAAAGAAGAGAAGCAGCGATCTATTCTTTATCTCAGGTATGTTTAGCTTATCAAGTGCTATATTTTGGTTACTTTTAGAAGTTTTTGGCAGCGCTTTTAAAAGATTATCCTAGGCAATTTTTCTTCGATATCTTTGGCAGCGCTGCACTTTAAATACCTTTTAAGGGGCCCAAGGTAGCAAAATTAATTCATACTGCAGTTATCTTACTGGTATTCAGATACAGATACAGACAGGACGAGCAATGGTTTCAGGGCCACAAAGGCCCCTATTAGGACTGCTCGTGCGGGTGATCGGGCCGCTACAGGCTTACAGGATTTACAGATAGAGTACAGAACTAGCCCCAAACAGTAAGGTAGCAGTACTCACCAGAACTCTGATCAGACAGGTAGTTTGGATGCCAGTCTATCCAGCCGGTTTTCAATCGGGGATTCAGCCGCAGGGACCAACTGACCAGACAAGTCAAAGAGTCCTTCGGAGCACAAAGGGGCCCCGTGGCGCCAAGGATCGTTAATCACCTGGAGGGGTCGGTCCCTGACCGGTGGAGGCCCCGATCCTGCAAAAAGCAGTAGTCTTCCCACTGTGGGTGCGATGAGAGAGAGGCTTTTCTTTTAATGTTTCCCAGCCAGTGCACCAGAAATGTTATAGCAAACGCTGTGAAAAGCTCTTATTCAATCACTCACCCACAGAAGGAAATCTCACAGACAGGCTGGAATGCAAACAGGATCTTTAATGTGCACACAGGATCAGACAGAGAGCCGGTTCCCTCCAACAAAAAGTCTGAGCCCCGAGGGACGTCCTTCAATGCCTTAAATACAGTATAATTTCAAACTCATTCTGTAATCCCATTTGCCACAGGTATTTCCTGTCCACCAATCAGCAGCCCCTGGGGAAGGTACCTGGGTGACCTGTTCAAACCGGTGTGCTCTGGTCTGTTGGTTTCTGGGCTAGGGGATACTGTGCTCAGACCTGGAGTGGGGGAAGGGTGTCTACTGAGATCTCAATGCCTTCTCTTAGCAGGCTGATTCTCCAGGACCAAGCAGGAAGTCAGTCCTCACATATGGGTGACGTCGGCGCCGACGGAGCCCTCGCGGAGCAATTTTCCCCAGCTTTCAAAGAAAGCCTTTGGGAATTGCAGCGCGCATGCGCGGTCTCCTTCCCGCCCACGGGTGCCATCTTAGCCAGTCTTCTTTTTTCCGCAGAGCCCTACAGACGTACCCATCGTGTCCCCGCTGAAAAAGTTGATTTTAGTGATTTATTTCTATTTTTTCTTCGATTCGACGCCGGTCTTTTTCCTGCCAGGACTCGCGACGCCGTTGCGAGTCCTTCTGTTATTTTTCGGTTTTTCTGATTTTCTGTCAGTTTCGTTTTCGGTTTTTCGCTGGCAGCCCGGTCCTTTGACCTTGCAGGGGCCCTTTTTCCCCCGATGGCTGCCAGTGGTTTCAAGCGGTGTGTTCAGTGTGACAGAAATATGTCACTCACTGACACACATGATAATTGCCTCCGCTGCCTTGGCCCGGATCACGAGGAACTGATCTGTGGGGCCTGCAGCAAAATGTCCTCCAAAGCGTTAAGGAGTCGGCGGCATCAGCGGGAACGAATCTTCGCTGATCCCACCCGTACCCGGACCTCGTCGGAGGCCTCGGCGTCAAGAGGTTCCAGCTCTGACCGTCACCGGAGTTCCTCCGACAGGGGTTCTCCCTCCGGGGACCATCATCGGAAGGTGAAACCCGCGAGGGCGGCGTCGGTGGACGCTCCTGGTTCCGCGAGGGCCAGGTCGCATAGCCCCGATAGCCGTCCCGGGTCTTTGGAGAAGGAACATCTCCCGAAGCGACCTCGTCTGGAGTCGGATTTGCCTGCTCGGGTAAGTCCTGTAGTCCTCCTGGACTCGCCTCTGAGGGGTCCGACGTCGGGCCCGACGCCGTCGGGGCCCGAGTCGGGGGCTGCTGGGTCACCTGAGGTCGGACTCAGGTTGACGGCCTTGGAGAGCAGACTATCTGCCTTCATGGACCAGCAGCGGGCACTGATCGCTAGCCTCGCTGGCGCCGCTGCCCCGACCGCCGGGACGTCGACGTCTAAGTCGACCCCGGAGACCGAGCCGATCCTCGAGTCCATGCAAACTCGAGTCAATCCTCGGTCGAGGTCACCCTCGGCCTCCCGTTCGGGACCGAGGTTGTCGACGCCGACTCCCTCGGCGTCGGGGCGGCCGACGCCACCTCCCGCCCGAACCAACCCCACCGATTCCTCCTCGGAGTCGGCCTGGGAGTCTGAAGAGGAAGAGTCACCTGATTCGTTTCGGACTCGGTGTGTCCCCTCGGACTCACTTGAGTCCGAACCTCGGAAACAGTCCCCTCCGGAGGATGCCCGGTTCTCGGACTTCGTCAGGGATATGGCCAAGGCTTTGGCCTTCCCTGCGGATCCCGAGGAGGAGCCTCGAGCCGAGGAACTCGATGCCCTTCAGTACGACTCTCCCGCCAGGGAGCACTTTACTGTACCGGTTCCTCCCATGCTGGAACGACTACTCTTCCACATGTGGGAGAGTCCGGCATCGTCGCCGGTGTTAAGCAAGCGGGTCGATTCCATCTATCGAGTCCGCAAGAGTCCTGGCTTCCAAAAAGCACAGCTACCGCACCATTCCATGGTGGTGGAATCGGCCATGCATAGGCTTAAGAGCCAGAAGATGCACTCCTCGGTGCCTCCTGGCAGGGAGGCCCGCAACCTGGATGGCCTCGGTAAGAAGTGTTTCCAGGGCTCTATGCTTGCTTGTCGGGTCCAGACCTACCAGCTCTACATGGGCATGTATCTCAGAGACCTGGCTAAAGAGATAGCCGGATTCTCAGCTGGGCTGTCCGAGGAACCTTTGCGGAGGTTCCTAGCCTTGACAACTGGTATTCGAGAATGCTCCAAATTCATGTCTCGAGCAGCCTATGATGGCTTTGAAGCATCGGCACGAGTGGCTGCAGCAGGCATCGGTGCCCGCCGACAGGCTTGGCTTCAGTCGTCTGACCTTGAACCCTGGGTGCAGGACAAGTTGGTCGATGTCCCCTGCCGAGGTGAGAACCTCTTTGGCAAGCCCATGGCTGAAAAGGCTGCACAGATCGAGATGGAGACTCTCACCAGAACTAGGCTTTCTAGGAAGACCTCCGCCCCTTCCCAGAAGAAGAAGGGCTCGGGAAAGAAGTCCTTTTACCCTAGAAAGGCGGCTGCCTATAAACACTACCCTCAATATCAGGCCTCCGCAGCTCCCCAACAGGGTCAGCAGGCCAAGGGACGGGGTAACGGGTCCCGTAGGCAGCAAGCCCCCAAGCCTGCACCACCGGCCCCTGCTCAGCAGGGTGGGGGTTTTTGACTTCATCAGCATAGCCTCTCCCCCTCAGCTGGTTCCTCCCAGCACAGGAGGCCGGCTGGTTCACTTTGCCCACAGGTGGTCCAACATCACTTCAGATGCCTGGGTGCTTCAGGTCGTAAGAGAAGGCTATCTTCTCCACTTCCACCAGGTCCCTCCCTCCTATTTCCCGGGGGAACCTCCACGACTCCCTCTGCACAGGGACTTACTCCTTCAGGAGTTAGCAAGTCTTCTCCAGGAACAGGCTGTGGAACCGGTGCCCCACCACCTGAGGGGTCAAAGCTTCTATTCCAGGTATTTCCTAATACCAAAAAGAACGGGAGGCCTCCGACCCATCCTGGACTTGCGCAACCTCAACAAGTTCCTCGTCAGGGAGAAGTTCAAGATGCTTACCCTTGGAATCCTTCTGCCCTACCTCCAGCAGGGAGATTGGCTATGCTCCTTGGATCTAAAGGATGCCTACACGCACATCCTCATCCACCCAAGCCACCGCCAATACCTAAGGTTTGTGGTGGCAGGAAATCATTATCAGTACAGAGTACTGCCCTATGGCCTATCCTCCGCACCGCGAGTCTTCACAAAATGTCTCACGGTGGTGGCGGCTTATCTCCGGCTTCACGGCCTCTATGTCTTTCCGTACCTAAACGACTGGCTCATCAGAGCATCGTCCTCTCCGGAAGTCACAAATGCCACACACCGCACTGTGACTCTTCTGCAGTACTTGGGCTTTGTCATAAACTTCGCAAAGTCCACTTTGCTCCCCTCGCAAGATCTCGAGTTCATCGGCGCAAGACTGCACACTCTTCAGGCACGAGCTTTCCTGCCTCTCGACAGGGCTCAACGGCTCGTGGACCTAGCCGGCCGTTTTCGCAGCCAGTCCCTGGTCTCAGCCAGGCGCTTCCTGAGACTACTCGGCCATATGGCTTCCACCGTCCACGTGACCCCCAATGCCCGCCTGAATATGCGGCCTGCTCAATGGTGCCTTCGCAAGCAGTGGCAACAAGCCACGGTCGGCCTAGCTGACTTAGTGCGCGTCTCCGGCCCGCTGGCCTCTTCTCTACAGTGGTGGCTTCATCGGCCGAACCTGCTGCTCGGAATGCCTTTTCAGTCCCCTCAGCCGGCTCAAGTGCTGACGACCGATGCTTCTCTCCTAGGATGGGGAGCGCATTGCCAAGGGCATGTACTCAAGGTCTCTGGACCACGTGGGAGTCTGCTCAGCAGATCAACTTCCTGGAGCTCAGAGCAATTCGTCTGGCTCTCAAGGCTTTCTCCCACTTGACTTCTCACCAGTCCGTCCTTGTCCAGACGGACAATCAAGTTGCCATGTTCTACGTGAACAAACAGGGAGGCACGGGCTCCTTCCTTCTCTGTCGAGAAGCACAGAAGCTCTGCTCTTGGGCCGTCAGCCACGGCATTCTTCTCAAGGCAGTTTATCTCCCAGGCCAAGAAAATTGCCTGGCGGACAAACTCAGCAGGATCCTCCAGCCACACGAGTGGCGCCTGGATCCCTTCGTAGTTCAGAAACTTTTTCTGAAGTGGGGCCTCCCCACGATGGATCTCTTTGCCAGTCCTCTCAACCGGCAACTTCCTCGCTTCTGCTCTCGTCAGCCGCATCCCCTTCGAGTAGCGGCGGATGCTTTTCTACTCTCATGGTCGAAAAGCCTTCTGTATGCCTTTCCTCCCATACCGCTAGTCTCTCGAACTCTTTTCAAGGTTCTCCGAGACAAAGCTTCCATGATCCTGATCGCTCCTCGCTGGCCCAGACAGCCATGGTTTCCACTCCTGCTGCAATTAGCGGTAGCGGATCCGTTCCCTCTGGGGTTTCAACCGGATCTCCTAACACAGGATCAGGGTCCCTGCTACACCCCAACCTCAGATCTCTACATCTGATGGCCTGGCTGCTGAAAGGGTAGTCCTTGCTCCCCTTCTACTGCCGGCAGAGGTGGAAGAGGTCGTCCTAGCTTCTCGGCGACCTTCTACCCGCAAATGCTACGCCCTTAAATGGCGTCGTTTTTCCGCTTGGTGTGCCCAGCAGTCTCAGGATCCCTTCTCCTGCTCGGTGTCGGTGATCTTGCAGTACTTGCTCTACCTCTCTAATCTGGGACTTAAGTCCAACTCCGTCAAAGTTCACCTCAGTGCTCTTTCAGCACATCATGTGCCGGTGGACGGCAGACCTCTTTCCAGCGACCCTCTCGTAGCGAGGTTTCTCCGAGGTCTCCTTCTACTTAAACCACCTCTGCGCCCGCCAGCACCTGACTGGGATCTGAATGTGGTTTTACAGCGGATCACCTGTCCGCCTTTTGAACCTATGGCTACCTGTTCTCTCCGTTTTCTTTCTTGGAAAACCTTATTCCTGATAGCCCTCACTTCCGCTAGACGCGTAAGTGAATTGCAGGCCCTCGTGTCTGATCCCCCTTACACTCGGTTCTACAAAAATAGGGTAGTCCTACGGACTCACCCTAAATTTCTTCCAAAAGTGGTCTCCCCTTTTCACATCAATCAGGAGGTGGTACTTCCGACCTTCTTTCCCAGGCCACACTCCAGCCGAGCTGAAATGGTCCTGCATACCCTGGACTGTAGAAGGGCATTGAACTTCTACCTTGACCGTACGCGGGAGCACCGTAAAGCTGCTCAGCTTTTTGTGTCTTTCGACCCCAATAAATTGGGGCTCTCGGTCTCCAAGCGTACTCTGTCCATCTGGGTTGCTGACTGTATCGCTTGGGCTTATGGGGCAGCCGGACTCTCGTTAGAAAGTCGAGTCACGGCTCACTGTGTTCGGGCGATGGCTACGTCAGTGGCTTACCTCCGCTCTGTTCCGTTGGCAGACATCTGCCGGGCCGCTACTTGGTCTTCGAGCCAGACTTTTGCGGTCCATTACTGCCTTGAGAGGGAGTCCCGCAGGGACAGTGCTTTCGGACAGACAGTTCTCCGAAATCTCTTCGAGGTTTGAGCAACTCCTACCCTCCATCCCGGATGGGGGCTACCGGTGGGTAATAATTCAGTGACGATTCCTTCCTTCTGTGCTGCTGAGCTAGAGGGAGCTCATTTTTTGTGCTTAGGGTCTCCGGTAGCCTTAAGCTTGGGAGTCCCATATGTGAGGACTGACTTCCTGCTTGGTCCTGGAGAAAGCGTAGTTACTCACCTGTAACAGGTGTTCTCCAGGAGCAGCAGGAATCAGTCCTCACAACCCTCCCTCCTCCCCTTGGAGTTGCAATCATCTGCGTAAGTTTTTTTGCAAATTTTTATGCTATCTTTTAGCTATGTCATCAGACTGGCTAAGATGGCACCCTTGGGCGGGAAGGAGACCGCGCATGCGCGCTGCAATTCCCAAAGGCTTTCTTTGAAAGCTGGGGAAAATTGCTCCGCGAGGGCTCCGTCGGCGCCGACGTCACCCATATGTGAGGACTGATTCCTGCTGCTCCTGGAGAACACCTGTTACAGGTGAGTAACTACGCTTTACCTCATGGCTTGGGGGAAGGGTCAAGCTGATCACTTGTGTAAGAGCCTCATGGCTTGCGGTGGAAGGGTCAGGCTGATCACTTGTGTAAGAGCCTCATGGCTTGCGGGGGAAGGGTCAGGCTGATCACTTGTGTAAGAGCCTCATGGCTTGCGGGGGAAGGGTCAGGCTGATCACTTGTGTAAGAGCCTCATGGCTTGCGGGGGAAGGGTCAGGCTGATCACTTGTGTAAGAGCCTCATGGCTTGCGGGGGAAGGGTCAGGCTGATAAGAGCCTCATGGCTGCCTCACCTACATACGTGAGAGCTGTTAGGGCTCAACCTAGCTCTGACGTCATTAAGTGGGCGGGGCTTAGTACTAGCTGTAGTCTGTCTCGGAGGCTTGTGGTTACTATGGGAACTCTGTTGATCTCTGGTTTTAAAGGCTCAGGTCTCACTTTCTTCCCATTCCATCCCTTCTATACAGCTCTCCTTACCACAAAGCCTAGAGTAAGATAATGCCATTCGGAGGTAAGAAAGGAGAGAATTCCATAAATACAGTGTGAGAGAAAAAAAACAGTCTTTTGGATACACATCACAGAGGGAAAATGGCACACATTTTCTCTAGTTGGATCAGAGGAACAAACCGGAAAAAGATGATTGTCCAGATGTTGTGGATGGCCTGTGTAAAACATTTTATGGGCAAGAAGGAATATTTTAAAGAGAGACTGACTGGGAGCCAATGCTCAGTTGCCAGCAGGGGCATCTGTGATCATACTTTTTATTTTGCAATCTTTTCAAGAGAGAGTATCGAATGCCATTCAAAACTGCATTCCCATAGTCTAAACATGAGAGGACAAGGGAATGAACTAGTGTGCTAAGGGCATTGCTGTCTAGCAATGCACAGAGTCTTCAGTTTATGTAGAGAAAAAAGCAAGACTAAACAATTGAAGAGACTTGATCCACAAAAGAGAGAAAGTAATCAAAATGACATCCCAAAATTTTGAGAGAATAAGAAAGAAAGTTTGGGTTGCTCATTAACAATGGGGATAAAGCAGGGCTTCCCTGTAGGTAAGTGATCCACATTGCCTTACATGTATCTGGGTTTAATTTGAGTCTATTCTCAAATTACCAGCATGAGATAGCATCTAGGCAAAGTTCAAAGTCATGAGGTCAGGGCTCCTAGGGTTCACATAATATACCAACTGCATATCATTGGCATAGTAATAACTGCTTATGCTATAGGTTTGCATTAATGTGGCCAGAGGGCGATAAGGTTAAAAAGAACTGGGCAAATAGTGAGCCCTTGGGAACCTTGCATAGCAGGCTATATGTTAGAGAATAACCTGAATCAAAGTAAACCTGAAAAAACTGGTCTCCCAAATATGAGGAAAACCAACTGAGTACCTGCCCTTTGATGACTTCTTCAAAAAGATATTTCAGTAAGAGTTGGTGATTGACTAAATTAAAAGTTGAGGTGAGATCTAAGGACCCTAATATGGCAGCCATACCACCATCCAAGGACATCACTCACTCAGCAAGGCAATCAGAAGATTTCAGAGCTAAAGCCCTTCCTGAAACCTGACTGCTGAGGATGCAGAGAGTTGGTATTCTCCTCAAAATTGGTAAGCTGTGAAAAAATAAAAGTATGGGCTCCACTTTAAACAGAGTGGAACTAGGTTGCTGGCATAAATCTTTAAAAAGGAGAGAGCTTTTAAACTAGAACTTGGGGAAAAAACAACAGTCACTTAGGAGTGCAGTGGTTCAGAATAAAGTATCTTCAAAAATTCCTGGCAAAAATGTGGAACTTGGAATATACTGATAGAGAGAATATGATAAAATCTGAAGTATCTCAGGAAGTAATATATTAAAAGACTAGAACAGAAAAGGGAAAAAAGGGCAACATCTGGAAAGTAGCATAGACTAATGCTTATAGGACGTGAAATACAGGGATGGCTCAAGAGGCTGTGGCACCCTGAGCCAACTTTTGCAATTGCACCCCCATCTACTACTACTACTGAGCATTAGTATAGCGCTACAAGACATATGCAACACTGCACAGACACATGTAAAAGACGGTCCCTGCTCATCAGAGCTTACAATCTAGTCAAGACTGACAACACAGTAGCTGTAGACATGGGATACGTCTAGGGAACACAAAGGAAACTAGGTAAGTCAAGATCCGAAAGCAGCAGCGAAGAGGTGAGTTTTCAACCTGGATGTGAAAAGGGCCAGAGAAGGCACCTGACGTACAGACTCAGGTAGTTTGTTCCAGGCCTAGTCTTGTGATGTGAACCAAGCAGATGTCAGGGCTCATAATGTGAGAATGGTCCACACCAGAAAGAAGTCAGTATTGTAGCCTAAATACTATTCAGTTTTTGAACTTAAAGTATTCCACAAATTTAGCTCTCACCATTCCTCTATAAATGAACACTTTCTTAGCTTCCAGTGTTGCTGCCATGTTCTGCTTCCCTGTTTGTGCCTGTGCAAATTCTGCATTCTCCCTTTCCTTACTTCTCTAGTGAGGGCAGCATTAGCTCTCAAGTAGCTCCAGTCACAACCAACTGGAAGGCAGCAAGCAGCTTAGTACATTAGTCAGCTCCTGCAATCGAAATGAAAGCCCAGCTTGACTCTCCACTGTGCTCTGTTCTTTTGATTGACAACTTCTGATTATATTCAAGCCTCAACCAGTTTCAACCACCTACTAAAACAACCATTATAGTTTAATTAAAATTAATGCCACTCAACATACATTTTTAATGTGAAGCATATTATTCATTCACATGGAACATGTGGCCTTGCTTCTTCCTCCTCCCCTCTCCACTCATAGTATCTGTCCTAGTCTCTCTTCTCATTTTACAGCATCTGGCTCTTTTTTTTCCATGTTACCCCCAACAACAGCTCCCCTTTTTCCAGCCGCAACATGAACCTCCTTCCAGCTGCAGCTCCCTTCTTGCCCTAGCATTAGCCCCTTAGTATCACTCCTTTCCAGCTTCATCTCTCCCAGCATTATTACCATCATCCCCTTAGCATCAGCCCCCTTTGAACTTCAGCCCCCCTAGCATCCCCTTAACATAATCTCCCCTTCGCTAGCTCACCTCTTAAGCCAGCCCTAGAGAAATAAAGTTCCACATTAGAAGCTGCAGTGGAAGAGGCTGACTTGGATGTAGTGGCCAGCATGGAGACATGGCACACAGAAAACAGTGACTGGGATGTAGTTACAAGAGACTATAATCTATTCAGGAAAGACAGGGTAGGAAGAAAGGGAAGAGGAGTGATGTTAACTGTAAAAAATAATATTAAAGCCTCAGACGCACACTTCCGTTATGAAGTGTGTATCTGAGGGGCACAAAAGAAGCCAAGAGTTGAGAAGAAACCAGCGACTTAAAATAAGTGCTGCCTCGTGGTTTCTAAAGTATTACTGCTATTTCAAGCCTTGGAGAGGGGTGGCAGTCAGGAGGGCAGCAGGATAGAGGGGCCTGCCAAGGGCAACTCCAATCCTTGCATCGGGCCTGACCACAATGCCTCCTACTTTCCTCTTAAGCCATCAGTTCTGTGGCTTTAATATTATTTTCCTCCTCCCTATACACCCAAGCATCCTTCTGATTTTCACCATCGCCTTTTCTACCTGTTTAGTCACCTTCAGGTCATTAGAAATAATCACGCCCAGGTCCCACTCTTCTTTCATGGACAGAAGTACTTCATCCCCTATACTGTATCACTCCTTTGGATTTTTGCAGCCCAAAACATGACCCTGCATTTTTTAGCATTAAATCTCAGCTGCCAAATTCTCGACCATTCTTCAAGTTTCACCGGATCCCTCATGTTATCTACTCCTTCCTGGGTATCTACTCTTGCAGATTTTGATATCATCTGCAAAAAGGTAAACCTTATCCAACAGGTCTTTCACAATATCACTAACAAAAATGTTAAAAAGAATCGGACCAAGGACAGATCCCTGTGGCACACCACTAGTAACATACTTCTCCTCAGAGTGAGCTCCATTTACTTATACTCTTTGTCACCTCCCACTCAACTTAATGGATATGCTGGCTCTGACTGTGGGTTGGTCTGAAAAGAGGGAATGTATAATCTGTTTACATTGGTGTGATATACAGGCCTTCCTCACAGACAGATTAATATTAATATTAACATTAATATTGTTATGAAAGGGGAAGGACTATTAGTAGGAGATTTCACTTTACCAGATGTTGATTGAGATATCCCTGCTGTGGGGTCATCTAGAAGAAGGGAGATCCTGGATTCCCTACAGAGAGAACTGTTTCGGCAACCAGTAACAGAATCCATGCAGGAGGGGGCAATACCGGATTTGGTGCTTACAAATAGGGAGGGTGTTTCTAATGTTACAGAGGGTGATCATCTGGCATGCAGTGATCACTGGATGGTGAACTTCACTATTAAGACATGGGTGGAAATAGTTCATTCAAAAATGAGGGTCCTAGACTTCAGGGAAACTAATTTGGCATAGATGGGGGAATACCTCAAAGATCATTAGCTGGGTGGGTACATCTGAGGTAAGTATACAAAAGTGGGCAAAACTGAAAGGAGATATTTTAAGGTCAACAAACCCTTTTGTTGAGAAATTAAATAAAAGTAAGAGGAAAAGGAGGCTGCCGTGGTTTTCAAAAGAAGTAACTGGAAAGGTAAAGAAAAGAGGTTTGCCTTCTTGAATTATAAGAGATTGCAGAAAGAGGAAGACAATCAACAATATCTGGAAAAGCTAAGGAAAGCTGGTAAATTAGTCACAAAAACAAAGATGCAAATAGAAGAAAAATTAGCCTATACACTAAAACATGGGGACAAAACATTTTTTTAGGTCTATTAATGAGGAGGAAGTGCAAGGGTGGCATTGTGAGACTCAAGGGAGAAGGGGAGGAATATGTAGAGGCTTATCAGAATAAAGTGGAATAGCGGAACAAATATTTCTATTCAGTGTTCACAAATGAAAGACTGGGAATGGGACCTTAGAAAACAAACACAAATAAGAATGGAAGTAAGGAAGAACTCAAAAGATTTTCAATAGATTATGTTTCTTAGGAGCTAGCAAAACTAAAAGTGGATAAAATGATGAGGCCAAATAGGATTCTCTGAAGGTATTAAAGTAACTTAGAGATGTGGGGGCAGAGTCTAGCTTCGGACAAGATGGACGTGTAAGAGCTGTACTCCGGAGGGCAATGGTCAAGAATCCTGGTTTCTGCAGTCCTTAACCAAGTAGATCCTACCTACTTTGATATCATTGGATCTTGGATATCTGGCCCCAAGCCGATGCGTCTGGATTGCCAAATATCTCAAAATGCCAGTGCAAAGAGAACCAAAACAGAGCCTCTCTCACCTCACAAGATGGCGGTCATTCGAGATTGTCCTGAGGCCTTGCAGGAACCTCTTGCTGAGATTCGCGCTGTTAAAGACTTGGTCAAAGCTAACAGAGGCTCGTGCACAATGCAGGAGGATATCAGCGTCTTGAAAAATACTTTGGAGTCAATTATGGTGAGATTGGAAAAGGTGGAGAGCGTGGTGGCAACGTATGGGGAGCAGTTCAGGGCCGTTGAGAACCAAGCAGAGTTGATACGGTCACTGCAAAGAGAGTTGGAAGATGGTAATAAACAGAGTTCTTGTCCCTCTGTCGCCCCCATGATTGATTCAGTTCCTATTCCCCTTGTTTCTTCTTTCCGCTATTTGGGGGTTACCCTTGATTCATCACTTTCTTTTCATGATCACATCTCTTCTCTCACTCGTCGGTCCTTTTTGACACTTCGGCAGATTAGAGCTACTCGTTCTCTCTTTTCCTCTGACTCTTTGGTTACTCTTGTTCTAGCTTTGGTAATTAGTAGACTTGACTACTGTAATGTTTTCTTGGCTAATCTTCCTCAGTATCAGCTTCAACGGTTACAATCCATTCTAAATACCGCAGCTCGCCTTATCACTTTTTCCCGGCATTTCGATCATGTCACTCCCCTCTTTCTTCGCCTGCACTGGTTGCCTCTTTGTTTTCGCTATCAATATAAGTTCCTGATTTTGATTCACCGCACTATTCATACTGGCAATCCTTTGTATCTTGCGGGTCTGATTTCCCTTCACACACCCTATCGCCAACTCCGGTCTATTCATGCCAATCGTTTATCCTTGCCTTCCCCATCACAGGCTCGTCTGGAGCAAACCCGACATTCCGCCTTTTTCTTTCTTGGTCCATCTCTTTGGAATTCATTACCACCTTCCCTCAGGTTAGAACCTTCTTATCCTCAATTCAAGACATTACTCAAAACCCATCTGTTCAAGCAGGCTTTTGACCTTCCCGCCAGTACCCCCCCTTGAATCTGTAGTTGGATTTTTGTCTTGTGCTATCTGTCTGTTAGTGTCCTGTCTTTTCCTGTTTTGTTTTTAGTTTTTATTTATTTTTTATTTATTCTTATTTTAGTTACTTGGTTTTACTCCTGTGTTCTGTGTGCTTTGCTTTCCTATTATTTAAGGTGTTCTTTTCTATAATTTGCAATGTGGACCTTTTATTTTACACCGCTCTATGCTTTGGCCGCAGTGGTCTATCAAATGTTTTAATAAAGATAAAGATAAAGAATCACGCTCGAAGGAACAATATAAGAATTTTGGGAGTTCCCGAGGGAGCCGAGGGTCCTGATAGGATAGCTTTTTTGCAGTCAATGATCCTGGGTGTGTTGAAAGTGAAGTTCGCCATGCCTTTTGAGATCGACCGCTCCCATTGAGTACCTACTCAGTCCATGGTTGCGGGCAAGCGTCCACGTCCAATCATCCTAAATGTTTTGCGCTTTCAAAAAGTCACGCAAATAATGGTAGCAGCCAGAGCACACTCTCCCTTGGAATATCAGGGGCACAAACTCCTATTCTTCCCTGACTTCGCGAAGGTGACAGTAGATGAGAGGAAAAGCTTTTTGGCACTACGTCCACGCTTACTGAGGCTGAAGGCCCATTTTGGGCTACTCTACCCTGCTCACATGAAAGTCATGCTGCACAACCAGACAAGGACTTTTGATGATCCAGGGGAGTTGCACGCATTCTTGGAGGACAAGGAGTTGGTGTTGATGCGGTGAAAGCTTGCCTTGCAATCAGTGGCTTGTAAAAGTTCTTCAACGCTTTCTTATTTGGGTGTTTTAACTGGTCTGAGGTCGTGAAGTAACGACTCATCCATACAGAGTTGACATTCAAGTATGCAGAGTTGACATTCGATGTGCCATTCTATGTGACTCTCTTGGAGGAACTCCAGGGTATCGCCCTGATCAATAATGTCTTACTCTTTGTTTCTTTCTCTTTTCTTTTGTGCTGTTTGTGATGTCTGTTGTGGTTGGGAGGGCAGAGGGGCTTGGAGGAGCGGGACTGATCCTAATATTCTGATATGGTTACAGCGTCTTAGATTTAAATATAACTTGATTTTGACTACTGAGGCTTACAAGAATATTCAAGTGCAGAAATGGCGGTATTATTTAGAAGGTAACAGGGCCAAATGGTTACTAGCTAACTCGTTAAAAGGCCACAAGGAAGCTTCTCGCATCACTGCTTTGAGAGATCCTCAGGTGTAACAATTGATTGTCAAGGACTCTGATATTGCAGAGGCCTTTCACCAATTTTATGCTCAGTTATACTCCCCAGAGATAGATTTCTTTGAGGAGGATTTTTATAGATTACTGGCCAATACACAGAGGCCGGTGATAGATCAGGATATAGCGGCTGGACTAAATAAACATTACGGTCATGGAAATTATCCATGCTATTAACTCTATGCAAGTGGGTAAGACTACTGGTCCAGATGGCCTTCCGGTTGAATTTTATGAAACCTTTTCCAAAATTTTAGGCCCATATCTTCAACAGTATTATAGGTTTCTTTTGGAAGTGAAGGTCGAGATTGGAGCATTCGCCTCTGCAAACATTGTTGTTCTTGAAAAACCTGGAGGGACCCTCAGTTGGTTAGTAACTATTGCCCAATTTCATTACTAAATGCAGATTATAAAATTTTTGCGGCCATTTTAGCTGATCATCGCTCCAAATTTATCCCTTCTTTGATTCATCCGGACCAATGTGGCTTCACTGAGGGGCGCTCCACAGCCGATAATGCTAGAGTGCTGTGTCACGTTCTGGAAGGTGCGGAAGGAACAGAGGGCCCACTTGTGGGATTATCGTTAGATGCAGAAAAAGCGTTTGATCGACTGGAGTGACCTTTCTTGTTTGCTGTTTTGAAGTGGTTTGGATTTGGTGAGGGTTTCTGTAAATTAATCAAACTTATGTATGCGAGACCAAGTGCTAATATTTCTGTGAATGCGACTCAGTCTAGAGATTTTCTCTTAGGGCGTGGCACCTGCAGGGTTGCCCCCTTTCACCCATCCTTTTCAATCTGGCCTTGGAACCTTTGGCCCTATTGTTAAGGCAAAGCCTTGTGGTTAAAGGTGTGTCCATAGCTGACATGGAAATTTAAGCTTTCTGCGTACGCTGATGATTTACTGCTGTTTACCATGCCCAGCTCTATTCCGGCTATTCTAGAGTTGATAGATCAATACTTAGGATTATCAGGCTATAAAATTAATTGGTCAAAGTCTGTAGCGTTCCCTTTAAATTCAAGGGTTTGTAGGGCAGATTTGGAAGATTTTCCCTTTGTGTGGGAGCCTAAAATGGTGAAATACTTGGGAGTTCACTATTGCTATCCACGTAGTGAAACTCTACTGTACAATGAAGGGGAGCTCCTTTCTACGGTTTGTAATATGACTGTGAAATGGTTGCTGGTCTATCTTTCTTGGTGGGGTTGTCTTGAAGCAATAAAAATGACTATCACTCCTAAAGTGAACTATGTGTTAGAAATGTTACCAGTCTTTCTTATAAGTAACACTTATCGTTAAGTTGAAAGAACTCTTGTCCAATTCTTATAGAAAAATAAACCGCCTAGAATTGCTCTTAGGAAGCTTAAGTCCAAAAAAGAGAAGGGGGTGTGAACATTTCTGATTTTTAGACCTACCATTGCGCTTTTCTACTAAAACTAGTTTCAAAATGGGTGGAGGGGGCTGGGGGAAAACGCCCAATATGGCTCGACCTGGAAGAGAGATTGCGTGCTCCATTCCCCTTGAATCTCCTCCCTGGCATGGTGTCTTCTGAGAGGTTGAAGTCTCATAGAGTAATAGCAGACACTCAAAGGGCCTATCAGCAGCTAGTGAGGGCAATTCCTAAGGAGGAATGCTTATCGAAACTAATCCCCATCTGGCAAAGTCCTTTTTTAAAAATTCAGCAAAGTCCATTTGCGTGGCAACAATAGTTCAGTAGGGGCATTTGGGCCATAGGCCAACTGGTATTGGATGGCAAGTGGAAGCCTTTTGCTTGTCTACAGTGTGAGTTTGACTTGCCTAAATCCTTATACTTCCAGTGGATTCAGCTGAGACATTGTATAGAGAAATCCCCAATTGATATTAAATTAAGTACCTGGGCATCACAATGGATGGAGCTCTGAACCTGAAATCTCATATCACCAAAACCGCAAACAAGGCCTATCAACGTTTGAGGACCATAAGAAAGATCAAACCATTATTCCGCCAAGACCACTTCCTCACAATGTGCCAGGCACTCATCACACCTCTGCTTGATTACGGAAACTCGCTATATCAAGGCCTCCCTCAGCAAAACTTACACCCACTCCAAATGGTGCAAAACACTGCAGCATGCATCATTACAGACACTCCAAGAACTGAGCACATCACCCCTGTCTTACAGCAACTACACTGACTCCCAAATTCAAAATCATCTACCATCTCTCGGCAGATGCACTCCAAAATATCATAACAAGAGATATCAGTAATAGACTAAGAAGGACCAAGAATGACAACATGATCGGCATACCTGCAGGATACCACAAGACTAAACAAAATACTTCAAGAAGAGCTCCATCACTACTGGCATCCACACTATGGAACTCCTTCCCAACGAGCCTGAGGGCATTAAAAGACATCACAGACTTCCGCAAGGCCCTTAAACCCTGCTCTTTACAGAAACCTATGAGCAGACAGACAACAGTCCCCACCTGAACGGTATTGCAACTACCCCCGCCAATTCAATACCCAAATCCCAACTACACTTATGAGTTCATTGTATAATGTTGTTAAGTACTCTCATGCTAAATGTAACCCTCCAATTGTGCTGTCTAAATGTTGTTAAATACCCTCATGTTAAATGTTGTAAAGTACCCACATGTAAATGTAACCCTCCAATTGTGATGTAACCACTTTGATTGTAGGATAAGGTGGTATTCAAATATGTCTAAATAAATAAATCTTTACCTGACGAATGGGGGGTTGTTGAATATTATAGGTTCAGCCCAAATGGCTTCTGAGGTGGCTTCTTACTACTATAAATTGGTCGTTCAGAACTCCACCCCACAGTCCATCGGTGTTTAACGGATATAGGAACATGACACCGGGGAGACTCCTCCAGAATCATGGGTGAAATTCTGGAGCAAGATAAATAGAGTATCTCAGTCTGCCTCTATCTCACAAGCTTTATATTTTTTCGCACACAGAGCTCACTTTACTCTGATAAAGGTTGCTAAGTGGGATAAAACAGTTGGAAATGAATGATGGTCTTGTTAGAGTGATGTTGGCACTTTAAGATATGTGGTATATGACTGCCCTGATATTCAGTCCTATTGGATTTCGATCTGGAACTGAATCCAAGAGGTCTTGGGATTTAGGGCCACTCTCTCCTGGTCTGTTGTTGTTTTTCAGTCAACAATTGGCATCTCGTCATTACAGAGGGATTGTCATTTTTTATTTGTCTTCATAATGGGAGTGGCTGTGCATCTCGATATTGCTAACTGGAAACATACAGCAGAGATTAGCTGGCATGAATGGTGGAACCGTCTGTGCTTATGCTGCAAATATGAACAAATGGCATGTTATGGCACAACTCTTATGCCTTCCACCTTCCTCAAGTGGAAACCCCTGTATACTTACATCTCAAAAGCATGATATGGTTAACTTAAGGGGTAATTTTCACATGGTGGAGAGCTGCTTGATGAGCCATAGCCCTTCTAGGCCTTTTTTTGTGCTTATTTTTCCTAAGTTTTTTTGATGATTGCATGGGAAAGGGAGGGTTAAGGTTGGGGTAGGCTGTCAAGGCCTTGCTTTTTGCTCTTATGTTTAAAGAGAAATATCACTTTAATTGTAATTTTTGTTTTTGTTGTAATTTGCTTGAAAATATAAATAAAAAAATAAAAAAAAGATTAATGACATGTTACTGAGAAGTAAATGGTTAAACACAGCATTCAGGGTGGGGGGGGGGGGGTGGGAGGGAGGAAGGGAATGAATATGTTTTTACAATACCATGATGATATGGTATGTAATTAGAAGATTTAAGTTAAGTTTGGTTAACTTCATAATATGTAGTTGTAATTTGAAAAATTTAATAGAAGAAAATTTAAAAAAAAATTTGAGAGTGATCCCAGAGGAATGAGGATGGATGAATGTGGTTTTGGTCCACAAAAGCGGAAGTAAGGAAGAGGCTGATAATCAACCAATTAGTCTGACTTCTATGGTGTGTAAATTAATGGAAACCCTGCAAAAAAAGAGGATGATGCGGTTTATGAAATTGAAGGGATTACAAGATCTGAGACGGCATGGCTTTACTAGAAGTAGGTCTTGTCAGGCGAAGCTGATTAATTTCTTCAACTGGGTGACCACAGAATTGGATCAAGGAGAGCACTAGAAGGGGTATACTTAAATTTTAGCAAAATCTTTGACACCATTCCACATGGCAACCTATAAATAAACTGAGTGCCCTTGGGATAGACCCTAAAGTGACTGATTGGGTAAGAAACTGATTGAGTAGGAGGCACCAGACTGTAGTAGTAAATGGAATTCATTCTGAAGATAGGGGAGTTACCGAGGTGTGCTGCAGGGATCGGTCCTTGGTCCTGTTCTTTTTAACATTTTTGTATGCGATACTGCAACTGGTCTGTCAGCAAAGTTATGCCTCTTTGTAGATGATACCAAAATCTGCAACAGGGTAGACATCCTGGAACGCGTGGATAACATGAGGAGGGATCAAGAGAAGCTTGAAGAATGTTCTAGAATTTGGCAGCTATGATTTAATGCTAAAAAATGTATTTGGGCTTCAAAACTCCAAGGGAGTGGTACAGTTTAGGGGGCGAAGTACTTCTGTCAATGAAAGAAGAGCAGGACCTGACGTGATTGTTTCTAATAATCTTAAAGTGGCTAAACAGGTAGAAAAGGTGACGGCAAAAGCCAGAAGGATGCTTGGGTACATAGGGCGAGGAATGGCTAGCAGAAAATAGGTGGTGAAAGTGCTTTTACAAGTCTTTAATGAGACCTCATTTGGAGTACTGTGTACAATTCTGGAGACCACATCTTCCAAAGGATATAAACAGGATTGCATCAGTCCAGAGGGCGGCTAATTAAATAGTTAGTGGTCTTCATCATAAGGCATATGAGGATAGACTTAAAGATTTCAATATTGTGGTGGCGAGACTGTAGTGGAGCCCAGGGAAATGGATAGAAAACAGACATTTACCCTGTGATGAAGTAGCCCCATTCTCTACCTTAAAAGCACAAGATTCACGGCATTTTAGTCCTGAAGCTGACAGGGAAACAGACCATGTGAGCAGCTGTTATCAGGGACAACAGAAACAAATGCAGCCACGAGGTCTGAAAAAACACTCAGCTGAGAGAAACTCCCTAGTTCCTGATAGCGTGCACCTGAGAAGGGGAAGAGCTTACAGCCCTTATAAGGACAGTGCAGGGAACACAGGGTTAGAACAGCAAGGTCCACGAGAACAGCGTGAATCAGCAGAACAGCGTGAGCAGCGTAAGCAGAGTGAACAGGCTGTCTTACCTGAAGCAGCTGGCCGAGAGGAAGCAGAAGGAGTTTCTTACTTTGACCTAGGAAGTGAGTCAGAGACAGGAAGGATTCACACAAGTAACTACCCAGAGTCCTACAGGAGGAAGCAGCTAGCAAGAGCAGAGAACAGGTGTGACTGGTCTGCTGATTGCAAACACTTTGGAGCACGGAGGCTACGTTCTAGCCGGAGTGAGGGGAAACCAAAGGAAAAACTGTATGTATCAGGAAGCTGTGACCTGAGGAATGATTATAGTGGGAAGTTAAGAGTTGTGAATGATAGAAATTCCTACAGTGTGAATGCAGAGCAGCCTCATGCAGGAAGTCTAAGGTGGGGGCAGGGCTGGAAACTCCCAACAGAGAGATTTAAGCAGAGAGCTAAGCAGAGAGTGTTCACTGCCTTCAGAGAAGGAGAGACATTATCCAGAGGACGTGTGTATGTCAGAAGATGACTTTGTAGAAACTCTTAAGCCACAGAGAAAACCCCGCAGGCTAAAACCTGATAACAAGAGGGGAGAAGGACGCTATCTATCCCAACCTGAGGATAGAAATAAGGAGGGTTCTGAATACGTGCAAGAACCAATGATAATTGATACACTCAGTGAGGGTTCGTCCATCTGTGACCCAATGGACTGTACACTGATTTTATCTGACAGAATAATGTCTTTATGCTAGTCCGAGCTGAGCATAGTGTTAAGGGAAAACACTACATCTGATAAAGGCTGATTTCCACACAGTGAGACTGTGTGCTGCTGTTGAATGCATAACGTTATTACTTACTTTGAAGCAAGAAGAAATTGTTCTAATATTCTTTATGTTTTTGCCAGAGCACATGGCTTATTTATTTATTTATTTATTTAGCAAACACTTATATACCGCTACTTCCAGCGATCAGAAGCGGTTTGATTATAATTTTGGGATATGTCACAAAATCAAGACAGAAATTTGGGGCATAGATAGAGAGAACAGGGGTAATACACAGCACACATAGTAGGGTCTACACATAGATCTTAAGGAACTATCATATATTTAAAAGCGATTATCCTTCATCTATTTACATTTTTACATACAGCAATTCACTTCATTTTATCTTATTGGATTTACATCTGGTCATAGTGACAATTGAATAGATGAGTTTTTAATTTTTTCCTGAAATCGAGTAAGTCTTTAATTGCTCTCAGCTTGTGTGGTAGGTGGTTCCATAAAGTGGGGGCAGAGAAGGAGAACGCTCTGCGGCTAGTGCTGATTTTTACATGTCTGATGCTGTTTGGAACTATTAGTGTGTCTGAGCTGACGGTTCTCCTGCTTCTGGTGGTAGGTTGCATGGAGATCAGGGTGGAGAGGAATGAAGGGGCCAGGTTGTGAATTAACTTGAATGTCGTTACCAATGTTTTGTATTGAATCCTGGCAGCGACTGGGAGCCAGTGCAGTTCCATCAATACAGGTGTGATATGTTCAGTGACGCTTGTTCTCATGATGATCCTTGCTGTTACGTGTTGTGCCAGTTGTAATATGTTGGTCGTTTTCTTTGGTAGACCCTGTAAGATGGAGTTGCAGTAGTCGAGGTGAGGCATGATGAGCGCTTGAGTAACTGAACGGAAGTCACATGGATCTAGTACATTCCGTAGGGGTCGTAGTACTCTAAGCTTGTGAAAGATGGCTTTGTTGGTGTTGCTGAGGTGTTTTTCCATTTTCAGTTTTCTGTCGATTGTGACTCCTAGATATCTAATTTCATTCTTAGTGTTGTAAGTATTGTTGCACAATGTGATTGTTGGAGGTGGTTCGAACTCAGTTTTACTGGATATAAACATTACTTCAGTCTTCTTATGATTAATCGACATGTTGTTTTGTTTCAGCCATCCCAACAACTCTCCCATGCAGGTTTCAAGCTGAGCGTAATTCGGGTCAACGGTATCTAGCTGTGTGTACAGCATGATATCGTCTGCGTATATGTGGTAGTTGATGCCATATTTCCTGAATATTTCACTGAGGGGTTGCATGTAAATGTTAAACAGTAGTGCCGAGAGCGCCGACCCCTGTGGTATGCCTTGAGTTTGAGTGAAGGCTTCGGCTTTTTCTCCGTTGAATTGGACCTGTGGCTTTCTGTCCTTTATGTAGGAGGAGAACCATTTCAAGGTGGTTCCTAAGATTCCAATTGATGCCAGCTTGTTAAGGAGGGTTAGGTGATGTACAGTGTTGAAGGCAGCGGAGATGTCGATGAAAATGAGAATAAACATTTTCTTCCTGTCTTCTAGACCCTTGAGGAGGTTGTCAAACAGGGCCAATAGCAGAGTTTCGACCCCATGATTTTTTCTGAAACCGTATTGCTGTTTGTCCAGGGTTTCGTGGTCATCGAGGTGTTCTTGCAGTTGGATGAGGGCTGCTTTTTCGATGATCTTTGCTAAAAGAGATATGCTGGAGATTGGGCGGTAAGAAGATGGGTCCTCTTTGTTAAGCGAGTTGTTCTTTAGTATCGGTCTAATTATAGACTTTTTGAGCTGGTTGGGCATGATTCTTTGGGACAGTGATTGGTTCACAATGTGTGAGACCTGGTGGACAATATCCTTTTTTGCTGCTTTAATCCAGGTGGCTGGGCAGGGATCAAGCAGGGAGGTGGTGGTATTGATACTGGTTATTATTTCAATTGCTTGCTTATCATCAATTTTGTGAAATTCGTTCCAAGTCTGTTCTTTCTTCACTGCAGTTTTCAAATGGGCTTTGGCCAGACATAGCGCGGTTGTGGTTGTTGTTAGCTTGCTCGCGTAGTGGTTTGCGAGAGTTTGAGGCTGAATAGTGTCACTCTGCTGTTCTGGTTGGTTTGTTTTGGTTAGTGTTTTCACTAGTCGAAATAGTTCTCGTGGTTTGTTGATGGCTTTATTCAGTAGGTTGGTGTGGTGTTTCCTTTTTGCATCATCTACCTCCTCTTTGTATTTTACGAGGATGTCGAGGTTTCTTTTGAGTACTTGTGTTTTGTTTGTTATTTGAATAATCCGACCCCGGGAGGGGAATAAATCCTAATTTGCCTTTACCACTCGAGGCGTGCAACTATTTTCATTGCCATCAGGCACAGCCCTGCTAGCCAGGAGGCAGTCTGCCCACCTGGTGGTGACATAACCTGGCGTAGTCTATCGGATTTTTTTCAAGAAGAAAAAAAACAGCACAGTACCGAAGATATAAAGGATATATAAAGGATTATCTGCTGAAAAGAAGGAAAACGTTTGCTGTCCGGACGGAGGAAAAGAGAAAACCGGAGCGGATTTTCCAAGTTCCTGACCTGGAGCGCAGCAAAGGACACAGCTTTCTCAACGCACGATCCTTCACCGTGCTAAGGTAAAGGTAGGAAGGCACGGGGTGATTAGGATCAGAGAAAGGGGGAGCTGTGGTGCTAAGGGAAGCAAGTAAAAGAGAAAAAAAAAAAAAAGAGAAACCACATAGTCTGTGCCGCACTTGGTGGGCCTGTCTTTCTTTTTCTTTACAGGTGCGTGACGCAGTGAGGAAATGGATCCCCAGCAGATGAAAGACTGGATGGAGGCCCAATGGAAAGCCCAAGGGGAGCTGGCCAGACTAAGCCAAGAAAGAATCTTCGCCGCGATGACTGAGCAGCTGCAGCCGCTGTTAGAGTTGCTCGGGACTTTCATCGAGAGGACTGGTACCGCAGTAGAGGTTAATCCTGCAGTGTCCAAGGCGGTAGGACTTAATGACTGTAGTGCTTTGTCATTGGGACAGTTGAAGTCATACGATAACTTCGATGACTTCACAGATGCATTTGAACGGATCGCAGCAGCGGCTAAATGGCCGAATGATCAGTGGGCTGTAAGGTTCGCTATGACATTGTCTGGTGAGGCACTAGCGGCCTACAAAACCATGCCTGTCGGTCTTTCGTCCAATTAACCAGATGTAAAGTCAGCCATCAGGGATAGACTGGGATTAACACCCATGCACTATAAGAGGCTCTTTAGAGAAGCCAAGCTGATGAACAGAGAAACACCTAAAGCTTTGTTACAAAGATTAAGAGGGCTAGCTACCAAATGGCTTGCTCCAGAGAGAGCGACGGTAGACACCGTCATCCTCGAGCAATATTTGGAGGCTATACCACCTGAGATAAAAGCATTTATAATGTTGCAAAAGTGTAATTCTACCCAAGACGCAGCCAACCTCACGGAGAATTATTTTGAGGCTGAATTAGCCAGTACCTCCGGAGGCAGTGTTTTAAAAGTGGCTGGTCTGGAGAGAATGAATGGTGTGAGAAAGTCCTTTAAGGGAAATGCATATGGTGAGGGTGTATACAAGGAAAAAATGTTTGGTAAAAATGTAGAAAAGAATGTTCAGATGAAATGTTTTAACTGTGGCCAGCCTGGACATGTGTACAGAAAATGTAATGTGCGCAATGCTCTAGTGTCGGGAGGAGAGAACCCCCTAGAGAAGGGCATTCTGTTAAAAGTCCAGGTAGACGGGGTAGAAGCTTTGGCGCTCCTAGATTCCGGAGCCGACCAAAGCATGGTCTCCCAGGAGGTATGGCAGACCATCACAGCCCATAACCCCTCTGCAGTAGGACAAATTGACGGAAGAGTGAGTGTAAGATGCGTGCATGGCACCTCGTCCCATTACCCCTTGTATAGAGTGTGTGTGGAAGGAGCAGGTACTCAGGAAAAAGTACAGGTAGCTGTAGTCCCACATCTCCCTTATGAGGTAGTGTTAGGACGCGATTGGCCCCCATTTTCCGGACAAATGAAGAAAGGCCTTAGTGAAGAACCTGAGATACCAAAGACAGAGGCCATAGCCCAAAAGGTCCCCAAACCTTTATTTGAGAGGATACAAAAGCCCAAGGGCCCCACAAAACCACAGGTAGTGGAGGGAACCTCTTTGAAGAAAAAGTTTGTTTTGCGTTTCACCAAGCTATCTCCCCTGGCTCAGATTCCAAAGAGGGCTTCTGAAGCCGCGGCAGGTTATGACCTGTGTAGCATAAATGATGTGGTGGTCCCAAGGGAAGGCAAAGCCCTTATTAAAACAGGATTGCAGATCCAGATACCCGAAGACTGCTACGGCCGAATAGCCCCACGGTCTGGATTGGCTGTAAAAAATTTCTAGACGTAGGAGCGGGAGTAGTGGACCCTGATTATCGGGGCGAAGTAAAGGTCCTGCTGCTCAATTTCAGTAAAGAGAATTATACAGTAAGGAAAGGGGACAGAATCGCCCAATTAATATGCGAGCGGGTAGGTTTTCCCCTAGTAGAAGAAGTCCCTGCGTTAACGGCTACAACCCGAGGTACGGGTGGGTTTGGTTCCACGGGTGTGGGGGAGGTGAAAAGTCTAACAGCCATGGCAGATGGTAAAAGAGAGGAGGACTTAGGCCCCCAACCTGCTGATTGGAGGGAGCGCCCAGAGCCGCGCATAGGCACGGACTTATCAGTACCACAGCAAAAGGAACTGATTCAGATGCTGGGTAGATTCAATGATGTTCTCACGACGATGCTGGGAGAAACCCGCATCATCGCACATGAGATTATTACCACCCCAGGGAAAATAGTGCGACAGCGTCCCTACAGGCTACCCGAGGCGAAAAAAATGGAAGTGATAGCCCAGGTAAAAGAGATGGCTAAAATGGGCATCATTGAGGAGTCCCGAAGCCCATGGTCGAGCCCAATCGTGCTGGTCCCTAAACCAGACGGGACACTTCGATTTTGTATCGATTTTAGACAAGTGAACAACATATCGCAGTTTGACGCCTATCCGATGCCACGGATAGACGACTTACTGGACAAGTTAGGCCAAGCCCAGTTCTTGACCACACTTGATTTAACAAAGGGATATTGGCAGATCCCGCTAACCAGAGACTCCAAGCCAAAAACCGCCTTTAGCACGCCGGTGGGGCTCTATCAATTTAGGCGTATGCCTTTTGGCCTTCATGGCGCAGCGGCCACGTGCCAAAGACTCATTGATCAAGTCTTACGGCCTCACCATCACTACGCACTAGCATATATGGATGACGTAGTCATCCACAGCAACACCTGGGCGGAGCATTTAGTCAGGGTGGAGGCAGTGTTACAGGCCATCAGAAAGGCTGGCCTAACCTTAAATCCTGCGAAATGCCTATTTGCCACTAGGGAGGCAAAGTATCTGGGACACATAGTGGGGAATGGGTTGGTAAAGCCACTCACGGGCAAAATTGATAGTGTCCGAAATTTTCCCAGGCCCCTAGATAAAAAAACACATCCGCCGCTTTTTAGGCCTTGTGGGATATTACAGGAGGTTTATCCCTAGGTTCGCGGAGATAAGTATGGTATTCACGGAGATGCTCAAAAAGAACGCGCCGAACATTGTACGGTGGACTCCGGAGGCGGAGGAGGCTTTCGTTTCTCTGAAAGAAAAACTTTGTAAAGCCCCAGTCCTAAGGGGGGTCGATTTTCGGTTGCCGTTCATCGTGCAGACCGACGCCTCCGAGACAGGTTTAGGTGCTGTTATGTCGCAGACATTTGAAGGGATTGAGCATCCCGTTATGTATCTCAGCCGGAAACTATCTGATGCTGAGAGAAAATATTCAACTGTGGAACGCGAATGCCTCACGATTAAGTGGGCAGTGGAGGCATTGCGCTTCTACCTGTCAGGGCGCAAGTTTGTCCTAGTCACGGATCATGCGCCGCTGAAATGGCTCAGCCATATGAAAAATGATAACGCTCGTTTAACCAGGTGGCACTTAGCCTTACAGGCCTTTGATTTTGAGATACAGCACAGGGCAGGCAAGTTGCACGGCAACGCAGATGCGTTATCAAGGCTTACGTGCTGTCAGACGAGGGCGTCAGCAGTCCGTAAGGTTTTAAGGGGGGGGATATGTGATGAAGTAGCCCCATTCTCTACCTTAAAAGCACAAGATTCACGGCATTTTAGTCCTGAAGCTGACAGGGAAACAGACCATGTGAGCAGCTGTTATCAGGGACAACAGAAACAAATGCAGCCATGAGGTCTGAAAAAACACTCAGCTGAGAGAAACTCCCTAGTTCCTGATAGCATGCACCTGAGAAGGGGAAGAGCTTACAGCCCTTATAAGGACAGTGCAGGGAACACAGGGTTAGAACAGCAAGGTCCACGAGAACAGCGTGAACCAGCAGGACAGCGTGAGCAGCGTAAGCAGAGTGAACAGGCTGTCTTACCTGAAGCAGCTGGCCGAGAGGAAGCAGAAGGAGTTTCTTACTTTGACCTAGGAAGTGAGTCAGAGACAGGAAGGATTCACACAAGTAACTACCCAGAGTCCTACAGGAGGAAGCAGCTAGCAAGAGCAGAGAACAGGTGTGACTGGTCTGCTGATTGTAAACACTTTGGAGCACGGAGGCTACGTTCTAGCCGGAGTGAGGGGAAACCAAAGGAAAAACTGTATGTATCAGGAAGCTGTGACCTGAGGAATGATTATAGTGGGAAGTTAAGAGTTGTGAATGATAGAAATTCCTACAGTGTGAATGCAGAGCAGCCTCATGCAGGAAGTCTAAGGTGGGGGCAGGGCTGGAACTCCCAACAGAGAGATTTAAGCAGAGAGCTAAGCAGAGAGCGTTCACTGCCTTCAGAGAAGGAGAGACATTATCCAGAGGACATGTGTATGTCAGAAGATGACTTTGTAGAAACTCTTAAGCCACAGAGAAAACCCCGCAGGCTAAAACCTGATAACAAGAGGGGAGAAAGACGCTATCTATCCCAACCTGAGGATAGAAATAAGGAGGGTTCTGAATACGTGCAAGAACCAATGATAATTGATACACTCAGTGAGGGTTCGTCCATCTGTGACCCAATGGACTGTACACTGATTTTATCTGACAGAATAATGTCTTTATGCTAGTCCGAGCTGAGCATAGTGTTAAGGGAAAACACTACATCTGATAAAGGCTGATTTCCACACAGTGAGACTGTGTGCTGCTGTTGAATGCATAATGTTATTACTTACTTTGAAGCAAGAAGAAATTGTTCTAATATTCTTTATGTTTTTGCCAGAGCACATGGCTTATTTCTTTTGAGTACTTGTGTTTTGTTTGTTATTTGAATAATCCGACCCCGGGAGGGGAATAAATCCTAATTTGCCTTTACCACTCGAGGCGTGCAACTATTTTCATTGCCATCAGGCGCAGCCCTGCTAGCCAGGAGGCAGTCTGCCCACCTGGTGGTGACAACCCCTAGGCAGAAGAATAGTTCAGGGAGTTTTGACTTTGAAACTCCAGCCAAGGAAAAAAAACACACACATAGAGTTGCTGAGTGCAAGCCACGCCCTAGCTCCAAGGCAACAAGGGTAGGTAATGGGGAACACCCGTGGGCGGAGTTTGAAGCCCTAGGGCAGCCCCAGTCATTTAAGCCTGAGGAAACAGGAAGAGAGAGAGCAACTGAGGAGTCAGGAAGAGAAAGAGCAACCGAGGAACCTGGGAGAGAGGGGACAACCGAGGAACCTGGGAGAGAAGGAGCAACTGAGGAACCAAGAAGAGAAGGGAAAGGTTCTTGCAAGAAAGCTGAGAGAGAGAGGGGTTCTAGAAACAGCCTCAGGAAAGGTTCTTATTGCAGCCAGCACACGGGAAACTACAGCTCTGAAGGAAGCCCATGTTGTAGGAGCATTACAGCAGGCCCTGAAGACAGGGGAGTTTATCCTGAGGAAAGTGCTGTCTTTGAGCAGAGTACGGGCGTGGTCCTGCCAGAACCTGGGGGAAGAGTTTCACCTCGAGGAAGGTCTGTAAAGAGCTCTGTTACTAGAAGTAAGGTGAGCCCATTTGAAACCTTGCATAGTTTATTGAAGGATAAGAATCCCCTCAGCCCTTCAAATATTCCTCAGCATAGAAAGAGGTCTCATTGGGAGAAGGTTTTAAAGTTATTAGAAGAAATAAAGCCTGAAATCCCAGAAGCTGATTCCAGCCAGATGCTAACTGACCCCGAGTATGAGAGCATGCAGGTAGATAACTATGATTCTGATAATAGTTCTGCCGACTCTCAAATGGACTGTTCTTTGTGTGTAAAGCAAAGGTGAAGAAGCTGTAAGGTTTAAAACTGAGAAAACCCAGAAGCTTTGTACTTGCCTGTTCTGCTAGAAATGTTTGGAATGAAGTGCTAACATTTTAAAGCTGGCAGAGAATGTTCAGAAGTGCTGATTTGAATGCTTAAGAACTCCTTACCTAAACGTATAAACAGCCAGAAGTAAAGTGGGTTGCGCTTTGCATAGTGCTCAGTTTGGAAGAGCAGTTATTTGGGCTGAACTGAGCAAGGAACCCTTAAGCTGTATTCTTGAATAGTGGAAAAAAATATACTACTGTTATGATAAGCTGACTGAAGCAAGTGCTACCGGTGTTATTGTGAAAGTTCCTTTTTCTTTATTTGGAGAAGTATCCTACTTTTGTTGCTGTATGTTTGAAAGGACAAAAGAAGAAAATAATAAATTTTTCCTGTATTTGCCTTCAACCCTCGGCTACTCATTTTTTTCACAACTACAATCCCCAGAAGCCCTTGGCTCTGGGAACCCATAATACCAAGGGACAATAGGAGGTACACCCACTGCCTATAGGCAACTGCCTAGCCAGCAGTGGGCGCGACAATATGTATACTTTGGAGGAAAGGCGAAAGAGGGGTGATATGATAGAGACATTTAAATGCCTCCATGGAATAAATTCAGGAAATGTTTCCTTATGAAGAGGGTGGTAGATGTGTGGAACAACCTCCCAGTGGAGGTGGTGGGGATGAGAACTATATCTGAATTCAAAAAAGAATAAGACAAATGAGGAGAATCTGTGAGGCAGATGAAGGGATTGTAGTATTTAATAGTTCTTATGCATGGTCTTTATCTGCCATCATTTTCTATGTTGTTAACTAATGAATGTTGTTGCTAAATGCCTTCGAGTTGGTGTCGACATGCCAACCCTCTAGCTAATTGTCCTAAACTGTGTTCGATCTTCAGTCAGGCGGCTCATTGTTGACAGAGTGGCACCCATAGCTTCTCTTATTGTATTGATCCATCTCATTGCTGGTTTTTCTTTTTTGCGTTGACCTTCTACTTTGCCAAGCATGATATCTTTCTCTAATGATCTCTCTCTTCGCATGATGTTTCCAAGGTATGAAAGTCAAAGTCTTGTTATCTGAGCTTCTAAAGAAAGCTTAGGTTTGATCTTCTCTAGTACTGACTGGTTTGTTCTTCAGGCAGTCCATGGTATACACAGTATTCATCGCCAGCACCATAATTCAAAGGCACTAAGTTTCTTCCTGTTTATCTTTTTCACTATCCAACTTTCGCATCCATATGATGTTATTGAAAATACTATGGTTTGAATGAGCTGAATCTTTGAATGGATAGAGACATCTCTGCTCTTGAGAAACTTGTCTAGGGTCTTCATAGGGAATTTACCTGTGCCTGAAATGGTATATAAAGGTGATCTATTGGAAGAACTGAAAGAAATATCGATAAACCGGAAGATGTATTACAACTATTTGATAAACTAAAGAGTACCAAATCACCTTGACTGGATGATATATATCCAAGGGTATTGAAAGAATTGAAATATAAGATTGCAGAACTACTATCAACTGTAGTACCTAAAGAGTGGAGAATGCCCAATGTAACGCCAATATTTAAAAAGGGTTTCAGGGGTGATCCGGGAAACTACAAACCTGTGAGTCTTACATCAGTATCGAGCAAAATAGTAGAAACCATTATAAGGAATAAAATGATTGATCATGTATATAGTCATGGTTTAATGGGAGAAAGCCAACATGGATTTAGCCAAGGAAAGTCTTGTCTTACTAATCAGTTATATTTTTTGAAGATGTGAATAAACAGATAAAGGTGAGCCAGTTGATATAGTGTCTCTGGATTTTCAGAAATCCTTTGACAAGGTCCCTCATGAGAGACTCATGGCAAAATTAAAAAGTCATGGGATTGGAGGCAGTGTAGGACTGTGGATCAGAAACTGGTTAAAAGACAGAAGGCAGAGAGTAGGGCTAAATGGACAATTTTCTCAATGGAGAAAAGTATATAATGGAGTACCCCAGGGATCTGTGGTGGGCCTGCTGCTTTTAACATATTTATAAATGACCTGGAAATGGGAATAATGAGTGAGATGATCAAATTTGCAGATGACACAAAATTATTCAAAGCTGTTAAAACCCAAGAGGATTGTGAAAAATTGCAAGAGGACCTTGATAAATTGGAAGACTGGCTACCCAAATGGCAGATGAAATATAATGTGGACAAGTGCAAAGTTATGCACTTAGGAAAGAACAACCCAAACTTTGCTTACACGATGCAAGGTACCACCTTAGAAACCACCACCTATGAAAAAGATTTAGGCGTCATCGTTGATAATACGTTGAAACCCTCCACCCAGTGTGCAGCGGTGGCCAAGAAAGCAAATAGAATGCTAGGAATCATAAGGAAAGGAATGGAAACTAAAACCAAGGATATTATAATGCCTCTATATTGTTCCATGGTTCAATTACAAATTGAATACTGTGTGCAATTCTGGTCACCGTATCTTAAAAAGGATATAGCGGAATTAGAAAAGGTACGGAGAAGAGCCACCAAAAAAGTAAAAGGGATGGAAGGATACCCCTATGAGGAAATGCTTAAAAGATTAGGGCTCTTCAACTTGGAAAAGAGAAGGCTGAGGGGAGATATGATAGAAGTCTATAAATTAATGAATAGAGTGGTACGGGTTAACGTAAATCGGTTGTTTAAGCCATTAAAAGTAGAAAGACTAGAGGGCATGCAATGAAACTACAATGTAACCCATTTACAGTAAGACTAATAAGAGAAATTTTTTTTTCACTCAACACATAATCAAACTCTGGAATTCGTTACTGGAGGATGTAGTAAAAGCTATTAGTGTTTCTGGGTTTAAAAAAGGTTTGGACAAGTTCCTGGAGGAAAGGAAAGAGGATTCGGGAAATCCACTGCTTACCCCAGGATGAGCATTGTGGAAGCTGTGGACTTTGGGTTCTTGCCAGGTACTTGTGACCTGGATTGGAAACAGGATACTGGGCTTGATGGACCTTGGTCTGATCCAGTATGGAATTTCTTATGTTCTTATTCTGCCAAGTGCAATGCATCATCTGATTTCTTGACTACTTTTTGTCAACTATTTCAATTTCTTCTCCATCAACAATGAACTTATTGATTTTGCCAGTTATCAGGATTTTTGTCTTCTTTACATTGAGGTGCCGGCCCATTTTAAGACTATGTTCCTTGATTTTGAGAAGCAAGTGTTTCAGATCGTCTTCACTTTCAGCCAATAATATGGTATCAGAAAGCAGAGAGAAGGTTGTTGATAAGTCTTCCACCAAATTTCACACCTCTGAGGTTTTCATACAGTCCTGCTCCTCTGATGATTTGTTCTGCATATAAATTAAACAGGTAAGGGGAAAAATGCAGCTTTGTTGTACACCTTTGCTGATTTAAAACCATTCTGTTTCTCCTTATTCCATTCAAACTTTTGCTTCTTGATCAATGTAAAGTTTGTGCAAGATAACAATCAGGTGTTCTAGTATACCCATGCTTAATGTGGCCCAGAGTTTCTCATGGCTTATACAGTCAAAAGCCTTGCTGTAGTCAATAAAACACATATACTGTCAATATCCTTTTGGTATTCTTTAGTCTTTTCAAAGATCCATCTCACATCTGCAATGATGTCTCTCGTTCATCGCCCTTTCCTGAAATCTGCTTACAGTTCAGGCAGTTCTTATTCCAGGTATGGTTGTAGTCACTGCTGAATAATCTTGAGTAGAATCTTGCTGGCATGTGGGATCAGAGCAATTGTGTGATAATTTCCACAGTCAGTTGGATCACCTTTCTTTAATATTTGTATAAACACAGATGTTTTCCAGTTAGTTGACCATGATGTTGTCTTCCAAATTTCCTGACAGAGTCTTGTAAGTATGGTAACAGTTGCATCAGATGGCTGTAATACTTCAATGGGAATGCCATTAATGCCTGGTGCTTTGTTCTTTGATAAGACTTTCAATGCAGCTTTGACTTCTTCTTTCATCACCAATGGTTCCGGATCATAAGGTACAGATTGAAACGGCTGTTGGTCCACTTGATCTTTATCATTTAATAACTCTATATTTTTTCCACCTCTTCTTGATCTTTTCAGCATCATTTAACATGGATCCTTGAGCGTCTTGTAACATTCCAATTTGAGGCTGGAATTTTTTCTTTAACTCTCTTAGCTTTTGGAAAGCTGATCTTGTTCTTCTAATCGTTTCTGCTTCTATTTCCTTGCATGCATCATTGTAGTACTTCTCTTTGTCTTGCGTTGCTGCACATTGGACATCTCTGTTGAATTCTGCAATTGCCTTTCTTTCTCCTCTGGTTTTAGCTTCTCTGTGTTTCTGGACAATTTTCAGAGTTTGTTCGGTCATCCATTTTGGCCGTTTTTGCTTTTTCACCTTTGGTAGTGACTTCTCACTTTCTTCTAAAACAATCTTCTTAATGTCATCCTATAACTCTTCTGGAGCTTTGTCATTTGTATCTAAAGCAGCAAATCAATTTTGCAGGCAGTCTTTAAATCCCGATGGTATATTCTCAAGGTCGTATTTTGCTACATTCATGAGTGGCTTGCTCTTTTTCAACTTTAGCTTGAGTTTGCATACTAGTAGTTGGTGATCTGTAAAATAGCAGCTCCAGGTTCTGTCTTTGTTGATCTTATAGAGCTTTTCCATCTTGGCTTCCACAGATGTAGTCAATTTGATTTTTGTACAATCCATTGGGTGACGTCCATGTGTACAGTTGCTGCTTGTGTTGCTGGAAGAACGTGTTTGAGATGAATAGACTGTTGGTCTTGCAGAATTCTATCAGTCTTTCTCCGGCTTCATTTCTGTCACCAAGTCCATGTTTTCAATTATCAGGGGCGGTTTACATCAAACAATTGTCTATTACAGAGAACAATTTAGAAAACTTATTTACATTAAACTATTTACATACCAACTGTCCACACAGGTCAGAGTCTGGTGGAAGTTGGTTAACATTTAACTATTTATATGATAATTAAGTAATTACTACCAGTGGAGAGGGAATAATCATGTTTGATAGGTAGTTTATTGAGAAAGGAGTTAGATCAGTTGGGAAGGTTTGCATGGAGAATAGTAGCGTTTTCAGTTCTTTACAGAAAGTTTGTAAATCTTTGATTGATCTGATGATGTCTGGAAGGAAGTTCCAGAGAGTGGGTCCTGTATACGTGAAAGCTCTATTGCTAGTTGTTTGTTTAGTCTTATGTATTGTGGATGGAATTAAGAGGAGATTTTGATTACTTTTTCTCCTATACCTAACATCTGTTTGGGTGTGTATTTTAGTAGTAAGGATGGAGGGGAAGATGTTATAGAGCAGTTTAAATGTGACAACTATTTTGTATTTAATCCTGCTTGCTATCTGGAGCCAGTGAAGATTATAAAGTATAGGGGTGATGTGATCCATTAGGCTTGCTTTAGTAATAACCCTGGTGGCTACATTCTGTGCTAATTGAAGTGTGTGGAGACACCTTTTGGGCAGACCCTGTAACATGCTGTTGCAGTAGTCCAAATGAGGGGTGATTAGAGCTTGGACTACTGTTCTGAAAACGTGTAAATCTAGGAAGAGTCTGAGGTGTTGGATTGTTTTTAGCTTGTAGAAAATTCTCCTGGCAGTTTGTTTTATTTGGGCTGACATATAGAGAGATCTATCTATTATGATTCCTTGGTACTTCACCTCCTTTTTTACTTGGATGATGGTGTCACGTATATTAAATGTTGGAGAGAGGGGGTGAAGTTTTGGTTCCTTCTTGTAAAAAGAATTTCTGTTTCTTTGAAGTTTATGTAGAGGTTATTTGCATTGAGCCATGATTCTGCTTCTAGTAAGCATTCAGTGATGTTATGGTATGATTTTCTTTATATCTACTAGTGTGTATACCATAATATCATCTGCAGAGATGTGGTATCTGATTTTGTTTCTTGAAGACTGCACCTAATGGCTGAAGATATAAATTAAACAGAAGGGCAGATAGAGCAGAGCCTTGGGGGATTCCCTGTTCTTGGGGGAAAGTGTTGGCTAACTCTTGATTTATTTTTACATATTAAAAGTGATTGGAGATATAAGATTTGAACCATTTCAAAGTTGTTCCAGTTATACTTATGCGGGCTAGTCTTGTCAGGAGGATGTTATGATCAATGCTGTCAAAGGCAGATGAAATATCTAGGAATACCAGGATAAAAGCTTGGTTTGCTTTATCTATGTCACAGATAAGTGTATCAAATTAGACCAGAATAGTATTTCCACATCATGATATATGTGGAAACTGTATTAGTGTTCGTCAAGAGGTTTGTTAAGGTCGATGAAGTCTTGGAGTTGAATTAGCACTGTTTTTTCTATAACTTTTGCCAAGAATGTAATACTGGAAATTGGTCTATATGAGGTTGGGTCTTCTTTGTTAAGTGAGTTGTTTTTGAGGATTTGGCAAATGATGGATAGTTTGAGTTAATTTGGCATTATGCCTTGGAGGAGGGATTGATTTACAATATTGAGTATAGTTGGGGCTAGATCTGCTTTAGTTGCCTTTATCCAATCAACCGGACACGGATCCAGGTGAGAGGTAGTAGTGTTGATTTTTGTAATTGTTTCCAGGAATTGTTTCTCCTTGATGATGTGGAAGATGCGCCATTTATTGGTAGTGGATTAACATCACTGGGGGAGGCATGGTAGTGAGTTTTTTTGTTTTTTTAGTTTTGTTGCCAGGTGGTTTGCTATAGTTTGAGGGTTAATAGGGGTGTTGTTGGCAATATTTGGGTGGGCTTTGATTAAGGTTTTTACAATCTCAAAGAGCTTTCTAGGGCAGTTAATAGCATTGTTTAGTATGTTTGTGTGGTGGTCTTTTTTTGCCCTGAGAATCACTGCTTTATAGTTATTTAGTGCAACAATGTAGAGGTCCTTATGTTCAGGTGTTTTTTTTGCTCTCCATTTTTTTTCTAAGTAAATCATTATGGGGTGATATCGAAAAGGTTTTAGCCGGTTAGCAGATCGGCTAATCAGCTAAAGCCTGGAAATCCTAATATTCATTGGCACTCTCCAGATAGTGCTGCTGAATATCCCTATAGACTGCATAAAAGACACCCAGTTAAATCTGGGGTGGTCTATTGGGTGTCACATCTGGTCAGCAATAATATTCATTCACTAGCCAGATAGCTAAACCACATAAAGTTAGGATAGGTCAATGGCTGTCCTAACTTTATAGAGTGTAGCTATCTAATTAGAAGTTAAATATTGCTCAGCACCAGACGTCAGATTCGATCCAATACTGAATATCCAATTTTAATTTCAGTGGTGGTCACTAGGCATTTTAAAAGCACTTGACTGTTACTGCTGAATATCGATCCCTGTAAGTCAAAAAGATATAATAGGTCAAATTAACAAACTAGGAATATAGGAATATAAGATTTGCCATACTGGGTCCATCTAGCCCAGTATCCTGTTTCCAGCAATGGCCAATTGAGATTGTAAGTGCCTGGCAAGATCCCAAAAGGTAGACATATTCCATGTTGCTTATCCCAGGAATAAGCAGTGAATTTCCTCACATTCACTTTAATAATGGTTTATGGACATTTCCTCCAGGAACTTGTCTAAACATTTTTTTTAATACAGCTACACTAATAGTTTTCACTACATCATCTGGCAACAAATTCCAGAGCTTGATTAAGTGATGAGTGAAAATAATATTTTATCCGATGTGTCTTATGTATACTAAACTCTAACTTGATTACATGCCCCTAGTATTTATACTTTTTAAAGGAGTAAACAACTGATACACATTTACTCGTTCTATTCCACTCATAATTTTATAGACCTCTACCATATCTCCCTCAGCCATATCTTCTCTTAGCTGAAGAGTTCTAACCTTCTAAACCTTCCCTCATAAGAGCATTGTTTCATTCCCTTACTTACTTCTGCTACCTTGATGGGCAGATTAGATGGACCATAATGGTCTTTATCTGCCGTCATACAGGGCCGGCCCGTCCATTGAGCCAGAATGTTTTTTGCACAGGGCTCCGCGTTTCAGGGAGCCCCGCGCAAAAAACATCTTGCATCAGCCCAGCTAGGTTAAAAAAATACAAACCGGCTGCTGCTGCTGCTGCCGTTGTGGCAGCGGCAGAATCGAGCATCCCGCGGGGCCCCCCTGCCCTGCAGAGTCCTCCATGCAGCCTCCGTGTTGGTTGTCAGAGCCGCGCGAGGAGAGAGAGCTTCTCCTCTCGCGGCTCTGTTAATCCCGCCGCGGGGCTGATGCAAGATGGTTTTTGCATGGGGGAATCCCATCAGCCCCACGGCAGGATTAACAGAGCCGCGAGAAAGGGAAACTCTCCCTTCGCGCGGCTCTGAAAAGCCCGTGCTGAGGCCGCATGGAGGACTCTGCAGCGCAGGGGGGAGGGCCTGTGGGATGCTCGATTCTGCTGCTGCCACAGCGGCAGCGGCAGCAGCAGCCGGTTTTTGTTTTTTTTAACCTAGCTGGGCTGATGGGGGAGAGGGGGTTAGGACTGGTAATGGGCTATGGGGGGGCTAAGACTGGAAGTGGGCTGAAGGGGGAGGGGGTTAGGATAGGTAATGGGCTATGGGAGGGCTAAGACTGGAAGTGGGCTGATGGGGGGTTAGAACAGGTAATGGGCTATGGGGGGGGCTAAGACTACAAGTGGGCTGATGGGGGGTTAGGACTGGTAATGGGCTATGGGCGGGGGCTAAGACTGGAAGTGGGCTGATGGGGGGGTTAGGACAGGTAATGGGCTATGGGGGGGCCTATGGGGGGGCTAAGACTACAAGTGGGCTGATGGGGGGGTTAGGACTGGCAATGGGCTATGGGGGGCTAAGACTGGAAGTGGGCTGATGGGGGGGTTAGGACAGGTAATGGGCTATGGGGGGGCTAAGACTACAAGTGGGCTGATGGGGGGTTAGGACTGGTAATGGGCTATGGGGGGGCTAAGACTGGAAGTGGGCTGATGGGGGGTTAGGACAGGTAATGGGCTATGGGGGGGCTAAGACTACAAGTGGGCTGATGGGGGGATTAGGACTGGTAATGGGCTATGGGGGGGGCTAAGACTGGAAATGGGCTATGGGGGGGGGGTTAGGACAGGTAATGGGCTATGGGGGGGCTAAGACTACAAGTGTGCTGATGAGGGCGTTAGGACTGGTAATGGGCTATGGGGGGGCCTAAGACTGAAAATGGGGTGATGAGGGATTAGGACTGGAAGTGGGCTGATGGGGGGCTAGGACTGGTAATGGGTTATGGGGGGAGGGCTAGGACTGGAAATGGGCTGATTGGGGGGGTTAGGATTAGTAATGGGCTATGGGGAGGTTAGGACTGGTAATGGGGTGATGGGGGGCTAAGACTGAAAATGGGGTGATGGGGGGTTAGGACTGGAAGTGGGCTGATGGGGGGCTTAGGACTGGTAATGGGCTATGGGGGGCTAGGACTGGTAATGGGCTGGGGGGGTTGCTAGGACTGGAAATGGGCTGAGTGGAAGGGGGGCTTGAACTGCAAATAGCTGATGGGGACAGGGGCTTGGAATGGAAATGGGCTGTGAGGGGAGGGAGTTAGGACTGGAAATGGGCTGAGTGGGGGGGCTAGGACAAGAAATGGGCTGATGGAGGGGCTAGGATAGGACTGGAAATGGGCTGTTGGGGATGCTAAGATTGGAAATGGGCTGTGGTGGGGGCTTGAATTGAAATGGACTCATGGAGGGGCTAGAACTGGAAGTAGGCTCATGGGGGGCTTGGATTGGAAATGGGCTGAGTGGAGGGGAGCTAGGATTTGACATGGGCTGATGGTGGGGCTAGGAAAAGACTAGAAATGAGCTGATGGGGGGGCTGGGATTGCAAATAAGCTGATGGAGGGACTCGGATAGGACTGGAAATGGATGGGGGAGCTAGGACTGGAAATGGGCTGATGGTGGGGCTAGGATAGGATTGGAAATGGGCTGATGGGGGCTAGGACTGGAAATGGGCTGAAGCAGGGACTAGACCATTCTTCAAGCTTAGCTAGATCCCTCCTCATGTTATCTACCCCTTCCGGGGTGTATACTCTATTGCAGATTGTGGTATCATCCGCAAAGAGGCAAACCTTACCTTAAAGCCCTTCCGCTATATCGCTAACAAAGATGTTAAAAAGAATCGGACCAAGGACAGATCCCTGGGGCACACCACTGATAACATCCTTCTCCTCAGAGTGAGCTCCATTTACTTGTACTCTTTGTCGCCTCCCATCCAACCAATTTCTAACCCAAGCAGTAACTTTAGGGTCCATCCCTAGGGTGCTCAGTTTGTTTATAAGTCGCCTGTGAGGAACAGTGTCAAAGGCTTTACTGAAATCTAAATACACCACATCTAGGGCTCTCCCTCGGTCCAACTCCCTTGTCACCCAGTCAAAGAAATCAATCTGATTTGTCTGACAAGACCTGCCTCTGGTGAATCCATGCTGCCTCGGATCCTGTAATCCGCTGGACTCCAGAAACCTCACTATTTTCTCTTTCAGCAGCGTTTGCAATAATTTACTCACCACTGAAGTTAAACTAACCGGCCTGTAGATTTCAACCACATCCTTACTTCCGCTTTTGTGTAAAGGCACCACATGAGCCTCTCTCCAGTCCTTTGTCACCACTCCCGACTCCAACGAGGCATTAAAAAGGTCAGTCAGTGGAGCTGCTAGAACGTCCCCAGGTTCCCTCAGTATTCTCGGTTGTATCCCATCTGGTCCCATCGCTTTGTTTACTTTAAGTTGAGATAGTTTCTCACAAACACAGTCTTTTGAAAATTGTTCAAGATGTCCTTTGCTTCTGTTCCTATTTGTGGGTGTTTTCTGAGGTCCTGCTCCTGGTTCTTCATCTGTGAACACAGAACAAAAATATTTGTTAAGCAATTCCGCTTTATCCATATCAGCTTCTACATATTCCTCCCCTGCACCCTTGAGTCTGACAATACCACTCTTGCCCTTCCTCTTCTCACTAATATATCTGAAAAATGTCTTATCCCCCCCATTTTATTGCATTGGCTATTTCCTCCTCCTTTTGAATCTTTGCCTTCTTGACTACTTTGCTAGCTTCTCTTAAGTTTTTCCAAATACAGATGCCTGTCTTCCTCTCTCTGTGATCTCTTGTATTTCATGAAGGCCTCCATCTTTTTCTTCACTTTTTCAGCTACTTCTTTTGAAAACCATAGCGGTCTCCTTTTCCTTTTACCTTTATTTACCATTTTACCAAAAGGGTTGGTTGCCCTTAAATATCCCCTTTCAGTTTTTCCCACTGTTTTTCTACATCCCTCAGCTGTTCCCATCCAACTAACGACTCCCTGAGGTATTGGCCCATCTTCGCAAAGTTAGTCTTCCTAAAGTCTAAGATCCTCGCCTTTGAATGGATTCTAACAGCCCTAGTCCTAATACTGAACCACACCATCTGGTGATCACTGGATGCAAAATGATCTCCCACTACAACATCAGAAACACTTTCACCATTGGTAAGTACCAAGTCCAGTATGGCCCCTTCACGTGTGGAGTCTGTTACCAATTGCCTGAATAGTTCTCCCTGTAGAGAATCCAGGATCTCCTTACTTCTAGATGATACTGCAGCAGGAATGTGCCAATCAACATCTGGCATATTGAAATCTCCTATCAGTGGCACTTCCCCTTTCCTAGCAATGCTGCGCATGTCTTCAATTAACTCTCTGTCCACCTCTTCCTCTTGTGAGGGAGGTCTGTATATCACACCAATGTAAATAGATTTCTCTTTCCCTCTTTCTAGTTTAACCCACAATGCCTCCCCTCTCCCTTTTAAGCTCTGTAATTCCAAAGCTTTTGTAGTAGTTTTTACATATAGGGCCACTCCTCCTTCCCTACTTCCTACCCTGTCCTTTCTGAATAAAGTATAGCCAGGTATACTTACATCCCAATCATGGTTTTCTGTGAACCATGTTTCTGTAACTGCCACTAAATCCAAGTCAGCCACTCCCACCAAAGCTTCAACATCAGGGATCTTATTTCCCATGCTACGGGCATTTATACACACTGCTTTCGATATGTTATCCTTGTTACCCATTTCCATAAAGTTATTTAATGTATCACCTACCTGGGGGCTTTCACTTACCTAGGGGCTTTCTTCACCCATCCCCAACGAATCTAGTTTAAAGCCCTCTTCAGTAGATTAGCCAGTCTACTACTGAAGACGCGTTGACCTTTCTTGGACAGATGAATGCCATCTCTGCTCTGCAACCCTTGTAACAGCATCCCATGGTCTAGGAAACCAAAAAGCTCTTGATGACGCCATCCACGCAGCCATGCATTCATCTCCAGGATGCAAGCCTCTCTGCCTTGGCCTTTACCCTCAACAGGGAGGATTGAAGAGAACACCACCTGTGCACCTAACTGCTTCACCCTCTGTCCCAGAGCCATGAAGTCTCTTTTGATACGTTCCGAGGTATACCTGGAAATATCATTTGTTCCAACATGGATTAGCAACATTGGGTAATAGTCAGTGGGCTTGATGAGTCTCGGCAAACTCTCCATAACATCTTGGATTTTGGCACCAGGCAGATAGCATACCTCTCTGGATATCAAGTCTGGTCGGCAGATGGACGCCTCAGTACCCCTCGGAAGAGAGTCTCCAACCACCACTACCTTTCGTTTCCTTGTGGTCACTGATTATGCAACTTTGGGGCACTTGAGCTCTGGTTCTTCCCTTTCCAGGGATGCTTTCACTTCCTCCACTTCCAGGGCTGGAGAAGTTGGCTGGTTAGAGGGAAGGTTATGCGCCGATGAGGTGTATAGCCCTTCCAAAATCTGGACAATTGAAAATCGGGCCCCAAGTCTTCAAGGTGAAGTTTTTGTTTAGGGCGGACTTGGAGAAACTGGTTAAGGAGTTGGTTGAATCCTAACATCACCATATCCCAGAGGATAGGCCAAAGGAATCTGGGAGGCATATGGGTGTGTCCTTCTCCTTGGTGTACGCCCACTTTCCTCATCCGAACTACCTGGACTCATGGGGTTTCTGGGACTCCCATAGGTATTGCCACAGAAAGCCCACCTTCTCTTAATCTTCTGGTTTTTGATCTCTGACTCAGTGGGCCCTGAGACAGTACCACCTCCAGGAGCTCAACTTCCCATCCACCACAATGACAGCCTAGGGGCCCATTCCAGGATACCTCCAGTGGATGGCAGGCTGCACCTTTTCTATCAGGAGTGGGCCCGGGTCACCCAGGATTGCTGGGTACTAGACACCATTCAGACATCTATGTTTTGGAATACAGGGATCCTATCCCAGATGCCTTTGTTGTCTCCTCATGTGGTTCTGTGGCCAAGAACTGCTGTTCAGATTATGCTGGCAAAGTTTTTCCGTCTTCAGTCAGTGGTTCAGGTACCCCCCCCCCCCCCCACCAAGAGGGGAAAGGGCCACTACTCCTTCTACTTTTAGGGCTAAAGAAAGATGGTTTCTTTTGGCCAGTTCTCAACCTCAAGGGAGTCAATGCTCACCTGCATATCATACACTTCTGTAAGGAGACTCTGTGGTAGTGATGCAGGTGGTGAGCCATGGGGAGTTCCTTACATCTCTGGATCTAGCCAAGTCCTATCCGTGAAGATCAATAGCACATTCTCTGTTTCATCATGTTTGGATCTCATTTTCAATTTGCAGTCTTCCCTTTGCCATCTCCACCACCCCAAGTATGTTCTCAAAGGTCATGGTGATGATAGTAGCCACTGCGCTGAGTTGCCAAGGAACTTGGCCTGAGCGGTATATCAAATGTAATAAACATAAACATAAACCTATGTTCACCTATATCTGGAAGATATGCTCATCTGGGCCAGGTCACAGTCAATAGCGTCTTGGGTTTTGGTCTGTGTGGTGCGGTTCCTATAGAATCTCAGCTGGGTGATCAATTGAGCAAAGAGCCACTTGGAGCCTTCCCAAATACTGGAATCCTAGGAGTCTGTTTGGATATGCAGATAGGCAATGTCTTCCTACCTGAGGAGAGAGTGAAACTGAGAATGGACGTTGGCAGCCTTCCAATCTCAGCAGGCTCAAAGGGATTGGAATAATCCACAGCTCCTCGAATAGATGGCAGTGGTGATCAGAATGGTTCTTTGAGCTCATATGAGGCCACTGCAGAGGTCGTTGCTGTCTCATTGGTCTCCAAGGTATCAGAAATTCAAGGTCAGGCTTCCTCTCCAATTGTAGGTAGTGTCCAGACAGCGGAGGTGGTGGGAGCCACAGCATCTGTGGAGGAGTATGCCACTGAACGATCACTTGTAGCTTCTCCTGATGACTGAGTCACCCTGTTTGGCAGGAAAGCCCATTGCAAGAACCAAGCAGCTCAGGGCCGTTGGAGCAGCCAAGAGTTGGTATCGCCCAACCACAGTCTCGAGGTGAGGGTCATGTTCTCTCACATCAGTCTGTCTTGGTGCAGACCGACAATCAGGTAGCAATGTTCTATGCGAACAAGCAGGGAGGGACGGGGTCCCGCATCCTATGTCAGGAGACATTCGACCTCTGCTCCTTTGCAATCAGGCAGGGTATGTCTCTCAAAGCAGTTTACCTGCCAGGTCAGGAGAACTTCTAGCAGACAAGCTAAGCAGGATTCTTCAACCTCACGAGTGGCAACTGAATCCGGAAGTGACCCGGCAGATCTTCCACTGCTGGGGGCATCCGTCCATAGATCTCTTTGCCAGTCCGCAGAATCACCAGTTGCCCAGCTTTTGCTCCAGACAGCCACATCCTCAGAGGGTAGCTGCAGATGCTTTTCTGATCTCCTGGTCAGTGGGCCTCCTGTATGCGTTTCCTCCCATGCCTCTGGTGGCCCGGACTCTGTTCAAAATCATAAGAACATAAGAACATAAGAAATGCCATACTGGGTCAGACCGAGGTCCATCAAGCCCAGTATCCTGTTTCCAACAGTGGCCAATCTAGGTCATACGTACCTAGCAGTTTCCCCAAAAGACACAGGTTCTGCAGTGCTTGTACTAGGCCAAGCATTGATATCCTGGGTCCCTTTTTAATAGTGGTTTATGGACCTTTCCTCCAGGAACTTGTCCAAACCTTTTTTAAACCCAGCTATACTAACAGCCCTTACTACATCCTCCGGTAACAGATTCCAGAGTTTGATTACACGTTGAGTGAAGAAATATTTTCTCCTATTTGTCTTAAATAGTTTACCCTGTAGCTTCATTACATGTCCCCTAGTCCTTCTATATTCTGATAGCGTAAACAATTGATCCACGTTTATCCGTTCCACTCCATTCATTAATTTATACACCTCTATCATATCTCCCCTCAGCCGTCTCTTTTCTAGGTTAAAGAGCCCTAACCTTTTTAGCCTCTCTTCATAGGAGTAGCCTTCCATCCCCTTCACCAATTTGGTGGCTCTTCTCTGTACTTTTTCTAATAACTCTATGTCCTTTTTAAGATACGGTGACCAGAATTGCACACAATATTCAAGGTGCAGTCGTACCATGGAGCGATACAGAGGCATTATAATATCCTTTGTTTTATTCTCCATCCCTTTCCTTATGATACCTAGCATTCTATTTGCTTTCTTGGCCGCCGCTGCACACTGGGTGGAGGGTTTTAACATGTTATCCACGAAGACTCCTAAATCTTTTTCCTGGGTGGTGGTTTCTAATGTGTTTCTAATCCTTTGGGACAAGGCCTCTGTCATTCTGGTAACCCCCAGATGGCCAAGACAGCCTTGATTTCCACTTCTCCTCCAGCTGACAGTGGAAGCCCCACTCCCTCTGGGGATGCAGCCCGACCTCCTGTCCCAGGAGCAGGGCTCTCTCTTACATCCCACCCTCAGGTCCCTCAACCTGATGGCATGGCTGCTGAAAGGGTAGTGCTGGCTCCTCTCCTCCTACCTAAGAATGTAGAAGAAGTGTTACTAGCCTCAAGGAGCCAGTCCACTAGGAAAACCTATGCCTTCAAGTGGCATAGGTTTGAGGTGTGGTGTACCCAGCACAATAAAATCCTTTCTTTTGCCTTGTACCAGTGGTGCTTCAGTACCTGCTTCACCTCTCAGAATTAGGGCTCAAGTCTAACTCTGTCAGGGTCCACCTGAGTTCTTTGTCAGCACACCACTCTCCGGTGGAAGGACAACCTCTTTCGGCTCACCCCTTGGTGTCCAGATTCCTCAGAGGTCTACTTCTACTAAAACCCCCAGTTCATCCCCGGGCAACTGAGTGGGATTTGAATGTGGTATTGGAGCAGCTTACTCGCCCACCTTTTGAGCCGATGTCCACTTGCCATCTGCGCTTCCTCTCCTGGAAGGTGCTCTTCCTGGTGGCACTCACATCTGCCAGGCAAGTGAGTGAACTGCATGCTCTTGTTTCGGATAGACCGTACACACGGTTTTATAGGAACAGAGTGGTCCTTCGCACCCACCCCAAGTTCCTTCCGAAAGTGGTCTCTTCGTTCCACCTGAACCAAGAGGTGGTTCTTCCAACCTTCTTTCCCATATCGCATGCCTGATGGGCAGAGGCGGTCCTGCATACCCTGGATTGTAAGAGGGCGTTGGCCTTCTACCTGGAGCATATGCGGGGACATCAAAGGGCTACTCAGCTCTTCGTCTCATATGACCCCAGTAAGCTGGGGATACCTGTTGCCAAGTGCACATTGTCCACCTGGGTAGCAGACTGCATTGCCTGGGCGTACAGGGCGGCCGACCTCCCGTTGCAGGGTCAAATCACGGCCCACCATGCCAGGGCTAATGCCGCATCAGTGGCTCACTTCTGCTCTGTTCTGCTGGCAGACATCTGCCGGGCCACCACCTGGTCTTCAGGCCAGACTTTTGCAGCCCATTACTGCTTGGATAGGGAGTCCTTCCGGGACAGTGCTTTCGGCCAGGCGGTACTCCGTAACCTATTTGAGGTTTAGGCAACTCCTACCCTCTGGCCACTTGGTGTCAGGCTACTGGAGGTGTTGCGTTCTCCACTGAATTCCTATCACAGCTGCTGCGGCTCTTCTAGAGGGAGCCATTTTTCAACTATGGTTCTCGGTAGCCTATAGCTAGGGAGTCCCATATGTGAGGACTGACTTCCTGCTTGTTCCTGGAGAAAGCGTAGTTACTCACCTGTAACAGGTGTTCTCCAGGGACAGCAGGAATCAATCCTCACGACCCTCCCTCCTCCCCTGGAGTTGCAGTCTTATCATTATTATATTTTGTTCATTTTGCCGTCTCTTTAGCTATGTCATTTGATAGAACAAGATGGGCAGGAAGGGGACCGCGCATTGGTGATGCAATCCCAAAGGCTTTCTTTGAAAGCTGGGGAATTTCTCCGCACGAGGGCTCCATCGGCGCTGACGTCACCCATATGTGAGGACTGATTCCTGCTGTCCCTGGAGAACACCTGTTACAGGTGAGTAACTACGCTTTCTCTGTCTTCCTTATGTCTTCCTTATGTCCTCCAAGTCTGCCACTCTAGCCTCCAGAAATTGTATTTGTTCCCTGAGGGAAAAAAGCTCCTTGCACCTAGTGTACATGTTAGACTCCTCATCAACTGGGAGAAAATCGTACATGTGACACTCAGTGCAAACGAGTGAATAGTCCCCATCTCACTGGTGGACTGCTGTTTGCATGTTAGTTTTAAAGTTTTGTTTAGCTATTTAAGTTGTCTTCTTAAAGTTTCTAGGCATACTTGTACTACTACAACTATACCTAATATGTTTTAAGGGATTTAGTTCACCTCAAGATTAATCAGTCTATTCCTGTTGAGGATAACCAGCTGAACCTGAAAGTGAGTTTGACCACCTCTTCCCATTTAATAGGTTCAAGAGCCTATAAAGCTAAGATTATATCTGGTGTGGGTGGGAGTGGAGGTGGGTAGGAGGGAAAGAACAGTTAATAAAAGCTAGCTTGCTACACAGTGTCCTGGCATGTGCTGCTAAGTTAATCTCTTAAGAATTTCATGGGTGATTCACTCAGCCCTCGGTTTGATAGAGGGAGCCTTTCAAATTGCCCCTTTGAGCTGTCACATGGCTTTAACACCTATTTAAAACAATTTCACAGGTCTTTTGCCCCCTAACTGGAAGATGTCTTTGGAAAGGTCTTGCCCCCTAACTGGAAGATGTCTTTGGAAAGATCTCTAGAAACAATTTATTTCTACTCAAAGAATATTTACCCTTTTTTCCTTCTATGCTAAGCTATACTCTAATTTTATTTAAATTAAAAGCTCCCTGCTGCTACTGACTGAGGTTTAAGCTTAAATTAAAAGCTCCCTATTGCAACTTGCTGAGGTTTAAACTTAAGTTAAAAGCTCCCTGCTGCTATAAAGCTCCCTGCTGATACTGACTTAGGTTTAAATTAAAATCTCTCTGGTGCTACTGAGCCCTGACTGAGCTAGCACATACATTGGATTCTAAAGTATACAGAGTTATCAACTTTAACACAAATAATTCCCTTTTCCCCAAGATTTAGAGAATTTCCTAGAAGTAAATACTTACAAGTGTAGATTTCTTTCTGGCAGTAGCAGTTGCTTTTGGTAGTCCCTGTTTGCCTTCCTTCAGGATGGCTTAGACAAGGGTCTTTCCCTTAGCTCCCTGAAGGTTCAGGTTGCAACCTTGTCATTCTTCAGAGGATCGGTGGTGTGCATTCCATAGTCTCGCACCGGATATTTCCGTTTCCTTCAGGGAGTTTAACACCTGCATCATCCCCTGCGTTCAGTTGTTCCCTCGTGGGATCTCGCCTGGTGCTCCAGGCCTTGATGGCAGAGCCCTTTAAGCCCTTGAAGCAGGCAATGCATAAAGATCTAACTCTTAATAGTGTTTTCCTGGTCACAATCTGCTCGAGAAGACAGATTTCTGAGCTTCAGGTGTTTTCATGTAGGGATCCTTACTTATCCTTCTCAGAAGATGCCGTGAGCATTTGGCCTGTTCCTTCCATTTTTGCCCAACGTGATAACTTCCTTTCCATGTGACTCAAATGATTTGTCTGCCCTCGTTTTCGATGGAGCAGGGCCATAGGGAGGACAAGGTGGACATCCGGAGGGTGCTTCTGTGATATTTGAACTGTTTGTGGAGGCACATAAGGGTGACGAGGTGGCTAAGTCTACCTTGGGACACTGAAATATGTGGAAATATTTATTTTGCAGGAAGAGTGGTAGATATATGGAATAGCCTCCCTGTGGAGGTAGAGAAAAGGACAGTAGCTGAATTCATGAGACAAACACAGAAGATCTCTAAATGAAAAAAAGGATCAAAGTATTTAATATGGAAGGGCAGACTAGATAGGCCATTTGGTATTTGTCTGCTGACATGTTTTTTTTATGTTTCTATTGCCTCAGCATATTTGTTACAGAGCCAGCTGGTTCTGGAGGGTTTGCATGCACATTTGACTTGGGCACAAACATCCTCATGGACAGAGAGCAGCTTGGTAACCCTCTCTGACATTTGTGAAGCGGCATTGAATATTTGGAGTTAGAGGTAAGTGGGCAGGGTTATGCACCGTAAAGGCACATATCCTGCCTACTTGAATATTGGGCCCATAGAAACATTGAAACATGACGGCAGAAAAAGACCACATGGCCTATCTAGTCTGTCCCTCCATATCAACTACTACACTAGTCCCCCTTTTCCTTTAAAAATCCTCTGTGTTTGTCCCATGCATATTTTGAATTCTGATACTGTCCTCGTCTCTACCATCTCCATTGGGAGACTATACCATGCATCTACCACCCTTTCTGTAAAGAAATATTTACACATATTACTTCTGAGTCTATCCCCTTTCACGGTTACCCTCAGAGCAGAGCTTGCTTTCAATTGAAAGAGGCTCTCCTCCTGTGCATTTATGCCATGGAGGTATTTAAATGTCTCTATCATATCTCTTCTACCCCGCCTTTCCTCTAAAGTATACATATTAAGATCATCAGACACAGTCATGCCCAGATCCTGCTCTTCTTTTGTGGACAAAAGTACTTCAGCTCCTACACTGTACCGCTCTCTTGGATTTTTGCAGTCCATATGCATAACCCTGCATTTTTAAAGCATTAAATCTCAGCTGCCAAATTCTCAACCATTCTTCAAGCTTAGCTAGATCCCTCCTCATGTTATCTACTCCTTACGGGTGTCTACTCTATTGCAGATTTTGGTATAATCTCCAAAAAGGCAAACTTTACCCGATAGCCCTTCCGCAATATCACTAGAAAGAGGGAAAGGAAAATCTAGTTGCATTGGCATGATATACAGACCTCCCTCACAGCAGGAAGAGGTGGACAGAGAGTTAATTGAAGACATATGTAGCATTGCTAGAAAAAGGGGAAGTGATACTGATAGGGGATTTCATTATGCCAGATGTTGATTGGCACAATCCGGCTGCAGTATCATCTAGAAGTAAGGAGATCCTGGATTCTCTATAGGGAGAACTATTCAGGCAATTGGTAACAGAACCCACACGTGAAGGGGCCATACTGGGTGCTGTCACGCCCTTGCCCCTTACTTTCAGTATGGAGGGGCGTGGTTATCATAGAAAGTTTCACCTTTTAGCCTTTAACTGACTGGTTCCTTTGCCATTCCCTTTGGGAAAGGTAGTTCAGTCACAATCCACTTGGCTTCAGGTAGAAAAAACACTTGTAGTTGGCTCGAATGATAAGGCAATGACAGAATTTATTGACTCAAACGCAAGGTTCACAAATACTACCCTAGGATACTTTCTAAATGAGTGAAGGCCTTCTCAGCCTCTGGGGTCCATCTGAGTTGATTCGGGCAATTCTTCCTCAGCATGTCCGTAAAAACGGAACTTTCTTCTGCAAACCGGGGTATGAATCTTCTGTAATACCCGATTAGTCCCAGAAAGCTCCTTAACTGTTTCTTGGTTGTTGGTTGAGGAAATTCCTTGATACTAGCCACCTTGTTGATCAAAGGCTTGATCTTACCCCTTCTTACCATGTGTCCTAAATACTTCACTTCCTGTTTTGCAAAAGCACATTTTTTGGGGTTCAAGGTGATGCCAGTCTGCCTCATAGAGCGTAATACAGCTCCGATTCTCACGAGGTGTTCTGCCCAATTGCCACTATGAATTATGACATCATCCATGTAGGCGAAGGCGTACTCTTGATGTAGTCGCAGAACCTGGTCCACCAACCTCTGGCAGGTGGCGGCAGCTCTGTGAAGGCCAAAAGGCATCCTTTTGAACTGAAATAACCCCATTGGAGTACTGAACGCGGTCTTTGGCCGAGATTCCCTCATCAGTGGGATCTGCCAATATCCCTTCGTCATGTCTAATGTAGTCAAATATTGGGCCTGCCCCAATTGGTCCAAGAGCTCCTCAATTCTAAGCATCGGGTAGGCATCAAAGACAGATATGGCATTCAACTGCCGTAAATCTATACAAAACCTTAAGGTGGCATCTGTCTTCGGCACCAGGACTATGGGACTACACCATGGGCTCTTGGATTCTTCTATGATGCCCATGTCCAACATCTCGCGGACCTGTGCCACCACTTCTTGTTTTTTTGCTTCGGGTAATCGGTAAGGTCTTTGCCTGGTTATCTTCCCAGGTGGAGTCACGATTTCGTGGGCCACCAGTCGAGTTTCACCGGGAATCGGGGTTAGCACATCCGGAAATTTCTCCAATAGTCTGGTTAATTCTCCTTTCTGTACCGAAGACAGGTCTTCCCCTATTTGTGGCTCTGGGCTTTCCTTGCAGTCCGCCACGTGGGGTTCTAGGTCTTCCTCTTCAGGCACTTCCATTTTTTCCTCACAAGTAGTTGTGAGACTTCTCACCTTCAGCCCTCCAGCTGAACCAAAACCTCCCGCCCCACGTTCCGTGGGGGATAATGCTGGGACCTCTTCCAATGGGGGAAATCCCACCCTTTTACAGATTAGCTGGGCAATCCGATTGCCAACCTTTACCGGGAAATCTTTGTGTCCAAAGTTGAACAATAACACTTTTATATTTCCCCTGTAGTCCGGATCAATTACACCAGCTCACACATCCAAGAAATGCTTCAGAGCCAGCCCTGAACGTGGAGCTATCCGCCCGTAACATCTGATTGATATCTCAATTTTCAGGCCAGTATCAACGAGGGCTTTTCCTCGGCTAGGTATCATTCCATCTTCTGCACTGCATAAGTCAAATCCCGCAGCTTGTGGAGACGCCCTCCAGGGAGCCTGGGCCTTCTCTGACACCTTACAAAATTTTAGTGTAAAAATCTGTTTACCTGGAGGCTTGTTTTCCCGGGGCTTTTTCCTTGCGTCCCCAACTGGTTCTCGGGGGTTTTCAAAAAGAGGTCCGGGGACCACCATCGTCATTCCCTCCCCCTTCTGGCTAAGGCCTTTTTCCAAACCCTGCTTAAATTGGGGCCAATCCCTTCCCAATACTAAGTCATACAAGAGTTTGGGAACCACTGCCACTTGGATCTCTCTCTGCACCCCTAACCCTTTGATCATTAGTTTGTATGTGGGGTAAAAAGAAGCAGCACCGTGAATGCATCTAATTTGAACGCTACCTTCTGGCTTCCTCTGCTCGGACTTATTCTGGGCCTCTATTGCTCGCCAAAGCCTTTGTGACAACATGCTTTGGTCCGCACCCAAGAGAGCGTTAGTAGTAATCCCCTGTATGCCAACCGTTAAGAGAAAACCTTCCCCAAGTTGTTTCGTAGTTGTTCCCATTAAGTTAGTGTGGGTTTTGCAACCTTTTTGCAAGTGTTCCCATTTCCCACATCGGAAACATTTTTTTCCAGCCCACCTCCCATCTTGAGTAGGCAGACAAACTTTTCCACACTCAACAGTATTCTCCTTCCTCTTTTCTGATGCAGCAAAAGTGACCTCAGCACCTATCTTTGGAGCGCTTCCCTTTTGCTGATGAGCTAACTCAGCCTCCATAAAACGTTCAGACAAAACGGTTGCCTCTCCCATGCTTTGGCAATTCTGCTGGATAAGAAAGGACTGTATGTCTTTTGGCACTGCTGCCATAAATTGTTCTAACATTATCATGTCAATGACCATTTCTAAAGTTTTTCCCTCTGGCGCCAGCCATTTCAGTGCTAAACCACGAATCCTCTGGCTTAAAGCCTTTGGCGTCTCGCCAGCTCTCAGGACTGTGGCTCTAAACATGCGGCGATATACTGTGGCTGTTAACCCTAAACAATCCTTAATGGCGCTCTTTACAGCCTTATAATCCATAGCTTGGGCTTCTGGCATGGCTCTATAAGTGGCCAGTGCCTCTCCAGTTAAGGATGTAGCTAGACGCACTGCCCACTGGGTCTCTGGCCAACCTATAGCCTGAGCCATTCTTTCAAAGGACTCAAGAAAGTCGTCTATATTGTCCTCTGGGGTAAGCGTCCCTAAACTAAACGCTCCAGTATTATGAAAGTCTACCGGACTGTCCACATGAGGTGTAGCTGGTCCTACTGGTGTTGGTACTCCTCCGCCTCCTTGGCTCCGGAGCATGATCAAAGCTTCCACCAGGTCTAGGAATGGTTTTTGCTGTTCCCTCATTGCAGCAATTGCATTGTCCTGCGCCAGCTGCGCTAACTCCTGCTGATGTGTGAACTGGGTCGCCATCCAATTCACCAGCTCTTTAGAATCCATATCTTCGGTGACCTGCAAGAAAAAAGAGAGAGAAAACACCAAGGGCAGCACCCCATAACAGCTTTTTTTTTTCTTATCTGTGCTCCCTTTAATGCACAAGCATTCTCTTTTCCCTCAATCCAGTACAAGCCACGCCTAGGTATCTTTTACCTTGTTCAGGCGTTGACTCTCGCTTATACAGGTGTCTTTTTTCTTGGCACTGCAACCGGACCAGTCACTCTGCTCACCACAACCGTCAGGAAAAATCCTGCTGCCATGTTCTTCAGCTTGGAAATCCTTGCAGCTGTATTCTGAAGTGACCTCCTGGTATATCCTTGAGTGTAAAAATCCTAAAAACTATGCCACTGTCACGCCCTTGCCCCTTACTTCCAGTATGGAGGGGCGTGGTTATCATAGAAAGTTTCACCTTTTAGCCTTTAACTGACTGGTTCCTTTGCCATGCCCTTTGGGGAAGGTAGTTCAGTCACAATCCACTTGGCTTCAGGTAGAAAAAACACTTGTAGTTGGCTCGAATGATAAGGCAATGACAGAATTTATTGACTCAAATGCAAGGTTCACAAATACTATCCTTGGATACTTTCTCCAGGATTCTTCACAATACACATCAGGACATAAATAAACTCAAAGCAAAACTTTCAGCTTATATTTATTTATTTATTTATTTAACATGTTTTGTATCCCGCCTTTTCCTTCAATCAAAGCGGTTAATACAGCACAAAGTTAAACAAAGGTGAGGGAAACATACATTGCATTATCATTACATCACAACAAAACACTAGGAGTACAAACAGGGAACACAGTACATAACTTACATTACATTACCTTACATTAACTACAAACAGCATATCGCTGAACAGAATGAGCATATAGCAGCAGATAGTGGGTCTCGCACGGTCCACCGCCTAAGGGCCACGCCAAAGGGCCCTCTTGCGAGGCCCTCTTGCGAGGCCCTCAGGCGCGGGCCCGCAAGGCACGGGCGCGCCATTGCTGAAGGGATTTTAAATGATTTGAAAAGTGCTCAGATTGGCTGCAGTTTTCTCTCACACACAGTTCCCAACTAAGTAGGCACAGCTGATTCTCACTCACTGCTCACAGGATCGTTGGAGCCTTTGCTGAAGGGATTCTAAATGATTTGAAAAGTGCTCAGATTGGCTGCAGTTTTCTCTCACACACAGTTCCCAACTAAGTAGGCACAGCTGATTCTCACTCACTGCTCACAGGATCGTTGGAGCCTTTGCTGAAGGGATTCTAAATGATTTGAAAAGTGCTCAGATTGGCTGCAGTTTTCTCTCACACACAGTTCCCAACTAAGTAGGCACAGCTGATTCTCACTCACTGCTCACAGGATCGTTGGAGCCTTTGCTGAAGGGATTTTAAATGATTTGAAAAGTGCTCAGATTGGCTGCAGTTTTCTCTCACACACAGTTCCCAACTAAGTAGGCACAGCTGATTCTCACTCACTGCTCACAGGATCGTTGGAGCCTTTGCTGAAGGGATTCTAAATGATTTGAAAAGTGCTCAGATTGGCTGCAGTTTTCTCTCACACACAGTTCCCAACTAAGTAGGCACAGCTGATTCTCACTCACTGCTCACAGGATCGTTGGAGCCTTTGCTCTTCAGCTCAAAGATAAAGCCTTTTAACAGTCAATGCTACCAGCTTTCTCTATCCTAGACTTAAATCCCCAAGGCTCCAACCCCACCTCTTCTCCTCTCAGGTGACGGAGATCAGCTTGCCTCCTGGCAGCTGGGTAATTAGGGAACTCAGTGACGTAAGGGTCCTTTACCCTGGGTCTGTATTCCCTCTCCTTTTCTCCACTAGGGGAACTCTGAAACCTATCCCATCTGGGAATTTCCTGCTTTCTAGGTATGATTGGGGTTTTGTTTATCTGACCTTGCAAAATAGGTCCTTTTTATAAGGGTGGATTCCTTTCCTTTATCCCTTTCTCCTCTGTATTGATAAGCTTCCTTATCATAGTGCTTACCAATGGTGAAAGTGTTTCTGATGTTATAGTGGGAGATCATTTTGCATCCAGTGATCACCAGATGGTGTGGTTCAGTATTAGGACTAGGTTTGACAAAATTCATTCAAAAGTGAGGGTCTTAGACTTTAGGAAAACTAACTTTGCCAAGATTGGCCAATACCTCAGGGAGTCATTAGCGGGATGAGAACAGCTGGGGGATGTAGAAAAACAGTGGGCATAACTGAAAGGGAATATTTTAAGGGCAACCAACCTTTTTGTTAAAATGGTAAATAAAGGTAAAAGGAAAAGGAGGCTGCTGAAAAGGTGAAGAAAAAGAGGGAGGCCTTCATGAAATACAAGAGATAACAGAGAGAGGAAGACAGGCATCTATATTTGGAAAAACTTTGAGTAGTTGGCAAAGTAGCGAGGAAAGCAAAGATTCAAAAAGAGGAGGAAATAGCCAATGCAATAAAATGGGGGGGGGGGGAGGGGGGGGGGGTTAAGACATTTTTCAGATATGTTAGTGAGAAAAGGAAGGGCAAAAGTTGTATTGTCAGACTCAATTGTGAAGGGGAGAAATATGTAGAAGCTGATGAGGATAAAGCGGAATTGCTTAACAAATATTTCTGTTCTGTGTTCACAGATGAAGAACCAGGGGCAGGACCTCAGAAAACACCCACAAACAGAAACAGAAGCGAGGGGCATCTTGAGCAATTTTAAGAAGGCTGTATTCATAAGAAATTAGCTAAATTTAAAGAAAACAAAGTGATGGGACTGGATGAGATAAACCCTAGAATACTGAGGTGACTTGGGGATGTTCTAGCAGCGCCACTGACTGACCTTTTCAATGCCTTGTAGGAGACAGGAGTGGTGCCAAAGAACTGGAGAGAGGCTAATGTGGTCCCTTTACACAAAGTGGATGTAAGGATGACACTGAGAACTACAGGCCGGTTAGTTTAACTTCAGTGGTGAGTAAATTATTGGAAACGCTGCTGAAAGAGAAAATAGTGAGGTTTCTGGAATCTAGTGGATTACAGGATCTGAGGCAGTATAGATTCACCAGAGGCAGGTCTTGTCAGACAAATCTGACTGATTTCTTTGACTGGGTGACCAGGGAGTTGGACCGAGGGAGAGCCCTAGATGTGGTGTATTTAGATTTCAGTAAAGCCTTTGACACCATTCCTCACAGGCGACTTATAAACAAACTGAGCACCCTAGGCAGCAGCAGCCGGTTTCTGGTTTTTTTTTTTTAAACTTATCTGGGAATCTGGGATGCAAGATGTTTTTTGCGCGGGGCCCCCTGAAACGCGGGGCCCTGTGCAAAAAACATTCTTGCTCAATGGACGGGCCGGCCCTGAGCCCACCTCAAGTCCTAACCCCTCCCCATCAGCCCATTTCCTGTCCTAGCCCCCCCACAGCCCATTACCAGTCCTAACCCCATCAGCCCACCTCAAGTCCTAATCCCTCCCCATCAGCCCATTTCCTGTCCTAGCCCCCCCATAGCCCATTATCAGTCCTAACCCCCCCATAGCCCATTACCAGTCCTAACCCCCCATCAGCCCACAGCCCATTACCAGTCCTAACCCCATCAGCCCACCTCCAGTGTTAACCCCCCATCAGCCCATTTCCAGTCCTAATCCCCATCACCCAATTTTCAGTTTAAGCCCCCCCATACCCCATTACCAGTCCTAACCTCCCCATCAGCCCACTCCCAGTCCTAATCCCACCAGCCCATTTCCAGTCCTAATCCCCCATCACCCAATTTTTAGTTTAAGCCCCCCATAGCCCATTACCAGTCCTAACCCCCCATCAACCCACTTCCAGTCCTAATCCCATCAGCCCATATACAGACTTAGCTCCCCCATAGCCCATCACCACTCCTAACCCCCCCAGCCCCCCCATAGTGCATCACCACTCCTAACCCCCCCAGCCCATCACCATTCCTAACCCCCCCAGCCCCCCATAGCCCATCACCACTCCTAACCCCCCCCCCCCAGCCCATCACCACTCCTAATCCCCAGCCCAGCCCAGCCCAGCCTAGGGAAATTTTTTTATTAAAAAAGCTGTCTTCTCCCGCTGCCGGGGCCGCCGCGGCAGAATCGAGTGTGCCGCAGGGCCCCCCCTGCCCAGCAGAGCCTGCCCTCCCCTGTATCCGCTCTCTCATTGTAGCTTCAGTCACACGCGCCGGCTTTCAGAGCGCAAAGGGACTAGTTTCCCTTTCGCGGCTCTGTTAAGCCCGCGGGGGCTGATGGGAACTTTCCATCAGCCCCCGCGGGCTTAACAGAGCAGCGAGGGAGAAACTCTCCCCTCGCGCTCTGAAAGCCAGCGCGTGTGACTGAAGCTGCGAATAGAGAGCGGATACAGGGGAGGGCAGGCTCTGCTGGGCAGGGGGGGCCCCGCAGTATACTCGATTCTGCCGCGGCGGCCCGGACAGCGGGAGAAGACAGCTTTTTTTTTTTTTTTTTTAAATTTTAACTTTAGGATCAGAATGTTTTTTGATGGGGCCCCCTGAAACGCGGGGCCCTGTGCAAAAAACATTCTCGCTCAATGGACGGGCCGGCCCTGTCCTGAAAACCAGGGTAGATGTGGTGCACTAGGAACGGAGTTGGCCATCCCTGCTGTAGATCCTGAACTTTTATTTCCCATGTTATAGGCATTAGTACACACAGCTTTCCAGATATTGACCCATTTTCATATAACTATACATTTTATTTACTTACTTCAGGGGTTTTATTTACCTTGGGTCTTTATTTACCTATTCTTTATTATCCTAATTTAAAGCCTTCTTCAGGAGGTTAGTCAGGCTTTTGCAGAGGGCACTTCATCCCTTTATTGATAGGTGGATGTCATCTCTGCTCAATAGTCCTTGGAAAATAATCCGATGGTCCAGGAAGTTGAAACTCTCCTAATTACACCATCCATGTAGTAATGCATTTATCTCCAGAATGCAAGCTTCTTTGTCTTGGCCTTTAGCCTCAACAGGGAAGAATGAGGAGAACATCAACCATGCACCTATCTGATTCACCCTCTCTGCCAGCGCCATGAAGCCACTTTTGTTTTCAGGGGAATACCTACCAGTATCATTCTTAGCAACATGGATGAGCTGCATTGGATAATAGTCATAGACGATGAATCTTAGCAAACTCTCCTTAACATTTCAGATCTTGGCACCAGGTAGACAGCACACTTCCTGAGACATCATATCTGGTCGGAAGATGGATGCCTCTGCATCCCTCAGAAGGAAGTTACCAACCAACACTTCTCTTTGCTTTCTAGCTGTCTCTGATCCTACAGCTTTGTTATTTTAAGCTGTGGTTCCTTCTGTTTCTAGGATGATGTTGTCTCTTCTATTTCCATGGTTGCATACCACTTCTTTAGTTCTAGGAAAGGTGGAGTCAGGATGTTGATCCTACTGGTTCTAGTAATCTGTGTCCAGCTATCATGTTTTAATACAATTTCATCTTATGCTTTTTTAGAGATCTTAGATGTCTCGAGAAGTATTTCATCAATGTACTTCTCATTGTCCCCCATACTTCTCAGCCCTGCCATCTCCTCTCTCAGGTCCTCCACCTGTTTCCTGCGATAGTCAACCTGCAGGCATCTTGCACACTGAGCAGGTTCCTCATCCTGGATTAGGTTGTCCAACTGGAGCGTGGCAGAAGATGTAACAGAGGTAACAGCTTTGGAGACTCCATGTTTCCCTACCATTCTTCTGTTTTAGGAACTTTGGAGCCGATTGAAAAAAATGAGTAGAAGTCCTACTAAACTCCCTATCTTTTCCTGAACTGTCCTGTAAATTTACAAAAAAATCAGTTTGCCTTTTTTATGTAAAAGTTAACACCTTCTTCCCTATATGTAGTCTTGATTGTCGCTCATCTGTTATTGGGGTATGCAGCAATTTATTTCATCTCTTTAGACTACAAAATATATTTCTGTATCTGAGGTGTGCAATCTGTGTTCCCTTTGTAGAATTACCTCGTGGATATAATCAGGGCCAGCCCAAGGGTTTCTGCCACACTAGGCAGAAATCCCAGCCTTGCCATTGTCTCCCCCCCCCCCCCCATTGCCACCACCGCAAATTGCGTCTCGGGAAGGGGAGGTAGGCAGCCACAGCAACAGTATTTCAAAAAGTGGCGCTTTTATGCCACCATTTTCTTGCCTGCAGCAGCCGCTTTTGGCTCACCTAGTTTTAGCTGTGGATGCTAACCGGGTAGTGGTGCAATATTGCCACTACCAGGTTAGCCTTGGTGGCTTTGGGGCTTCTGCAGCAACTGCAGATATTCAATGGCGTCACCATGGCATTGAATATCCAGAGTTAGGGGTCAGCGGGCAGGGCTATACGCTGATGTAGTGCATAGCCCACCCAAATGAATATCGGGCCCTTAATTGTTTTCTTTTCATCACAGATGATAAAAATTGAGTTAATTACCTGCCATTTTTCCTTTCCAAGGAAAAACACCAATCTAATCAAACTCCCTAATTGTTAAGTCTGTCTGTATAGCAAGCTTGAACTGTGGAGTGGGTAGGAACTGTGGTAAGGAGAGAGAGATCTAACAGCTCAGCAGTGCAATCACTAAAAAAGAGTATCAATTGCCTTCTCCCATCTTTGAAATTCTAGTATTAAAAGCTAGCAAAAATCTAATTTATTTTAATTTAATTTAATTTATTCCAAACATTTCTATTCCATTTTTTCTAGAAAAGTGCAGGGCAGATTACAAACTATACTTCAAAATGTGCAGTTTATGAAGATGAAACATGCTATTCATCTACCAAATATAGAATATACATACAATCTGCATAAAAATGGACCAAAGTGCTCAATCTAAATATGGTATATAAAATCAAGCTTCCTATCATTACACAAATTAAAATACTTATAAACTAATATTAATATACCCTATTATTACCTTATTTAATATTAATCTGGAGGGACAAATCTCTGAAATAGATATATTTTAATTGGCTTTCCTAATAATGGAATCCTTTTACTGATGTGCGGTACGTTTTTGCATTTTAAGTGAAAATTAATATGTGGTAAGTATAAACGTTGTGCACTAATTGTTGGGGGCATGGCCAGCATGTTCCTGGCAATTACCAAACTACAACATACCCAGAACATGGCAGCGGCATTTGCAAATAACATAAGAACATAAGAAATGCATCACTGGGTCAGACCAAGGCCAATCAAGCCCAGTATCCTTTTTCCAACACTGGTCCATCCAGGCCACAAGTACCTGTCAGGTTTCCAAAGAGGCACACAGGTTCCACAATGCTTGTCCCGAGACAAGCAGTGGATTTCCTGAGACTTCTTTAATAATGGTTTATGGACCTTTCCTCCAGGAACTTGTCCAAACCTTTTTTAAACCTAGCTACACTAACAGCCTTTACTATATCCTCTGGTAATGAATTCCAGAGTTTGATTATGCGTTGAGTAAAAAAATATTTTCTCTTATTAGTCTTAAATGGGTTGCAGTGTAGCTTCATTGCATGTTCTCTATTCTTTTTACTTTCTGATGGCGTAAACACTCATTTATAGACCTTTATCATATCCCCCTTCAATTGTCTCTTTTCCAAGTCGAAGAGCTCCAACCTTTTAAGTCTCTCCTCTTAGGGGTATCCTTCCATTCTCTTTATCATTTTTGTCACTCTTCTTTGTACCTTTTCTAATTCAGCTATATCCTTTCCAAAATAGGATCACCAGAATTTCACATACAGGCTCATTCCGTTCCAGACATAGATCCCCTCTGTACTTCCAGTCTGAGCCGGACGTACAGCGGGGATCGCGATTCTGATCCCGTGAGGCACATCTAGCCCCACAGGATCAGATTCGTGAACAGTCCTGTACATACAGGCTGGGACTGCGATTCAGGCTCTTCAAGGCTCTTCAGTGGAGCCGCGGTGCCATGGCATCATGTTGCCATGGCACCGCAGCGCAATTGAGGAGCCGTGATGCCGGCCGCCAGAAAAAAAAGTTTATTCCTCGCAGCCCGACCCCTGATCTGGCCTCCTAAGGTCAGGGTTGGGCTGCGGGGAATGTCCTCTGGTCCCCCTGCCCCATCCGCGCCCCGGCATTGAAAAAATAACACATCCAGGAATGTTATTCTACCTGTTAGTGTAGCTGGGTTTAAAAAAGGTTTGGACAAGTTCCTGGAGAAAAGGTCCATAAACCATTATTAAAAGGGACCCAGGATATCACTGCTTGACCAAATACAAGCTTTGTGGAACCTGTGTCTTTTGGGGAAACTGCTAGGTACTTGTGACCTAGATTGGCCATTGTTGGAAACAGGATACTGGGCTTGATGGACCTTGGTCTGATCCAGTATGGCATATCTTATGTTCACACATGTCACTGACCCTGGACATACAGGGCCGACAGAATCAGTCCTGTACGTCCAGGGCCAGCAACTGCCTGCCCAGACTCCGCCCCCAAGCTGTCCCTTCCCCGCCCCCATCTATCTTCCCTGCACAACCGGCAGGGAAGTTAGACGTGGCGGGGGAAGGCACAAATAGCAGGCCTGATTCTGTGCCATTATTCTTGGCACAGAATTGGGCCCACAATATTCAAGGTGAGGTCGCGTCATGGAACGATACAGAGGCGTTATAATATCCTTAGTTTTATTCTCCATTCCTTTCCTTATGACTCCTAACATTCTTTTTTCTTTCTTGGCCGCTGCTCCACACTGGACAGAGGGTTTCAACACATTATCTACGATAACACCTGAATCTTTTTCCTGGGTGGTGGCTCCTAATATGGAACTTTGCGTCGTGTAACAATTGTTTGGGTTGTTCTTTCCTAGGTGTATAACTTTGCACTTGTCCACATTAAATTTCATCTGCCATTTGAACGTCCAGACTTCCAATATATCAAGGTCCTCTTGCAATTTTTCACAATCCTCTTGGGTTTTAACAACTTTAAATAGCTTTGGGTCATCTGCAAATTTGATTACCTCACTTGTTATTCCCATTTCCAGGTAATTTATGAATATGTTAAAAAGCAGCAGACCCAACACAGATCCCTGGGGTACTCCTCTATTCACCTTTCTCCATTAGGAAAATTGGCCATATAACCTTACTGTCTGCTTTCTATCTTTTAACCAGTTCCTGATCCACAAGAGTACACTATGTCCTATCCCATGACTTTCTAATTTCGCCAAGAGTCTCTCATGAGGGACTTTGTCAAAGGCTTTTTGAAAATCCAGATATACTATATCAACCAGTTATCCTTTATCTACCTGTTTATTCACACCTTCAAAAAAAATGTAACAGATTAGTAAGGCAAGACCTTCCTTGACTAAATCCATGTTAACTTTCTCCTAGTAAATAATGACTATCTGTATGTTCAGTAATTTTATTCTATATAATGGTTTCTACCATTTTTCCTGGTACTGATATCAGGCTCACCAGTCTTTAGTTCCCGGATCACCTCTGGAACCCTTTTTAAAAATGGGTATTGCATTGGCCATTCTCCAATTTTCAGGTAGTACAGATGATTTTAATGATAGATTACAGATTACTAATAGTAGGTCTGCAATCTCATATTTCAGTTCTGTCAGCATCCTCGGATATATACCATTTGGTCCAGGTGATTTGCTACTCTTTAGTTTATCAAATAGTTGTAATACATCTTTCCAGTTTATCGAAATTAGTTGTAATAGTCAAAATGGGAAGTGACTGGAGAGTGGATAAGAGTCTTAGTAGTGTGTTCAGAAAGGAAGGTACAAATGTTGCTGATGTTTTACAGAAAGATGCACCTAGTTTAAGCTATCTGTTGGATGGGTGCAGAGAGAGTAGAGTCAAGGATGACCCAAAGGTTGCGAGCTGAGGAAAGAAGGAGGGTTATAATGTTAACCAAAGAGAAGTTGCGAGGTGGATTTAGAGGAAAAGATAAGGAGCTCTGTTTTGGCCATATTCATTTTAAGATGACAGTAAGATAATCCAGACAGTAATGTTGGATAAGCAGGCAGAGATCTGGGCCTGCATTCCTGAGAGATTTCAGATACAGGGAGATTTCCTTAAAAAAAATAAATATCCCTCTCTGTAAAAGGCTTCAAAAATAACCTAGCAATTTAACTAGCAAAATAAAACATTTTGAAATCCCCCTTTGTTTTTTAGAGATCTCAGGCAGAGTATTTGTAAAAGCCAGAAAATTACCTTAGCTTGAAATGAAATTAGAATAGCCTAATGCTTAGTGCAGCAGCCTGAGAAGCAGTATCAAATCCTGCTGCTGCTGCTCCTTGTAATCTTGGGCAAGTTATTTACCCCTCCATTGCCTCAGGTACAAACTTAGATTGTAAACCTTTGGAGAAAAGGAAAATACCTACTGTACCTGAATGTAACTTGCTTTGAACTTCTGAAAGAGATATGAGCTTGCATCCATATCCATTAATAAGAGCTAAATGTTACTTCAGCTTCTTTCTTAAACTGATGTGAATTTCTTTTGTTATAGGCCATGACTGGGGAGTGGAAGCCACCTGAAGACTTGAATTTGGAAGGACCTGCACCTAACAACAATGTACTTGGTCATATAATTTACAGGTTATTGGATATTGTCACCCCTATAAGACCTGAAACTCCACCACCTATAACTCATTCATCCTCAATCAAGGGTTGTGTCCTGGGAAAGACGTTTTCTGGGAAAAGCACTTGCCTAAAATACTTAGCAGAAGGTACAAAATTGGTTTCCTTTCTCTTTCTTAAGTTTCTTTTGTCTTTGTGACTCTTTGAATTAATGTAGGTCATGGTAATTTGTCCCTGAACATATTTGCATATAGGACTTCTTCTACTACTACTACTACTTATTTGTATTGTACTACAAAGCATATGCAACATTGTACATGTGCAAGTAAGAGATAGTCCATGCTAATCGGAGTTTACAATCTAATCAAGACAGACAGCACAACAACTGGGGACTAGGATAAATCAAGGGGAATGGCAAGATACAGATAGGTGATACACAGGAGAATAAGAGGATCAGGATCCAAATGCAGTCTTGAAGAGATGTTTTTTTTATTCTGGATTTGAGAGAGGCAAGCTTGAAGTGGTGTATCTTCAAATATCCATATCAATGCCAAAACATTGGGCTAGATTTACTACTATGTTACCACAGGCTAACATGTAGTAGCATGTGTTATTTACCAAAGATCCTATTCAGTGCAATGAGACCTACCTGCTAATAGTGGATGTTAACAATATTAGATCACACTAATGCAATAACGCATTTTATTTATTTATTTATTTAGCTGTATTTATATACCGCTTTTCACCGGGTCAAAGCGGTGTTAATTTTAAAACATTCTAGCCCATAATCTTCCAAAAATACAATCAGCAAAATCTGATAACAACTATTTCACATAATTAAGATTGTAATTGATATGTGCATATGGGGGAGTAGACTAATGGTTAAAGCACCAGGGTTCAAATCCCACTGCCACTCTTTGTGCTCTTGGGCAAGTCACTTAACCTTCCATTCTCCAGGAACAAGCAGGAAGTCAGTCCTCCCATATGGGTGACGTCGGCACCAATGGAGCTTGTGCAGAGCATTTCGCCAGCGTTCAAAGAAAGCCTTTGCGAATGCTACCACGCATGCGCGGTCCCCTTCCCGCCCAAGGGTGCCATCTTGCTCAGTCTCCTTTTTTCCACGGAGCCCAACGGACATAGTCCTCTACTCTCTTGAAAAAAGTTCTTTAATTTCTTCCTTTGTCCGGTTTGCGTAGCGGCTCCCTTCCCCCCTCGAGGCGGCACCACCGGTGCTGATCTCGGCTTCCTTTTTTCTCATCTTTTTTTGAGGTTCCACCTCAACCGGCCTTTGTGCCATTTTTTGCCCAGGGGTCCTCGACCCCGGCTGGGTTTTCTCCCACCATGGCTCCTGGTGGGTTCAAGAAATGCGACTGCTGCAGTCAGACTATTTCAGTCACTGATACTCATGACTTCTGCATCCATTTCCTGTGCCTGGACCACGACAGTTCTACCTGTGACCAGTGCCAGGCCATTGCTCCTAAAACCAATAGGAGGCGGTTTGAGTTGCAGGGGAATCTATTTCCAAGATCTGACTCTTCCCCAGCTTCCCCATCGCCGAGCCCCGAAGCCGGCCCTTTGCGAGAGGTCCGGGCGTCCTCGGAGTCCCATGGCGGCAGCTCCTCTAGTGCAGCCCTGGACCCTCCTAAAAGAAAGAAGAAGGTCCTGAAGGAGATGCCTCCAATCAAATCTGGCAAGGTCCCTCGCCGGGACTCAGGCAACTCCGAGCAGCACCCTCAGAAAGTCTCGAGGCAAGAGCCCTTGGCAGTCGGAGACCATGCCAGGACCCATGAATCTATAGTCCTCCTTGAGAACACACTCTCTGCAGTGCCGGTGTCAGATTTGAGGGCCTCAGTGTCCACACTGAATGCTGCAGAGCCATCGGGCCTCAAGTCCCGTATGGTGGCCTTGCAGCAGGCATTGATGTCAGGCCCCCCTGGTATCATCGGCTCTGACACCGCCCCCCCCCCCCCCGGCCTCGGGGGAGCCTCCGGACATCAAACTTGGCACTGAGCGCCACCAATCTGGGGTAAGTCCTCGGTGTCAATCGAGGTCTTGATTAAACTCCTCAGGGATCCGGTCCTCCCCGGAGAGTTTCCGGGATTCCGACTCCCGGTTCTCCGGGGGCAGCCCAGTTCCTCAGAGCTGCCCTCAGGCTCTAACTAGGAGACCAAGGACGAGGCTTCCCTGGAGAACTCCTGACACCGGGACGTCCCCTCCGAGCCATCTCCCTCGAAGCCTCGGCACCACTCCCCGCCTGAGTATGTGGCCTTTCATGACTTTGTTCGTGACATGACCCGGGCTCTCTTGATCCAGATGGAGTCGGAGGAGGACCTGCACTCCATGGAGCTTGAGATCCTTCAATATGAGTCCCCTCCCAAGGATATTCTCATGGTGCCGGTTCTACCTATCCTCGGAAGACTGTTCCTCCAGATGTGGGATTCCCCAGCCTCAGTGCCGGTGATCAATCGGCGCCCGGATGCCATCTACTATATCCGGAAGGGCCCCAGGTTCCATAAGCCACAACTCCCCCACAACTTGATGGTGGTGGGTCCTCCATGCAAAAACTGAAGAGTCAAAAGACCTCAGTTCCCCCCAGCAGGGAAGCCCAGGTCCTCAACACCATGGGGCGCAACTGCTGCCAGGGCGCCATACTTGGGTGCCGAATACAGGCATACAAATTGTACATTGGGATGTACCTTAAGTGCCTGATACAGGAACTCTCAGGGTTCTCAGTGGGTCTCACCGGGGAACCTCTGCAACAGTTCCAGTCCCTAGCAGCAGGCATCTGGAACTGTTCCAATTTCCTCTCCCGTGCCGCCTACAATGGGTTTGAATCTGCGGTCAGGGTTGCAGCTACTGGCATCGGCGTCTGGCACCAGGCATAGTTACAGACCTCGGACCTGGAGCAGTGATTCTCGGACTGGTGAGAACTTATTCGGGAAATCTATGTCTGATAAGGCTGTGGAGATTGAGGCCGAGGTTGTGACCTGGCAGAGGCTGTCCAAAAAGACCTCGAACCTCCCCAGAAAAAAATCCTCTGGGAAAAAGTCATTTTTCCCAAGGAAAAAGGGCTATCCCTAATCCTGCCACTACTAGCCTTACTTGGGGCAGCCTCACCAAGCCTCACAGCCAAAAGTCCAGGGACACGGGCCCAGAAGCCCAAAGCTCCCAAGCCCTAGGCACGAGCTCCCACTCAACCAGGGGGAAGTTTTTGACTCCCTAGGCTAGGCCTTCCTTCCCACGGAAGTCCCACCTCAGCCCACAGGGGGTCGACTGGCCTCTTTTGCCTACAGATGGACCAGCATCACCACAGACCAGTGGGTTCAGCAGGTGGTGCAGGAGGGGTACTTCCTCCATCTGCAGCAGAACCCTCCAGACTTCTTCCTAGGAGAGCCATCACAGCGTCTCATCCACCAGGTCTTGCTTGCCACAGAACTTGCAGGCTTCTCAGGGACAGGGCAGTAAACCTGTACTCCAGCACCTCTGGGAAAGGGGTTCTACACAAGGTATTTCCTTGTCCCAAAAAGAACAGGGGGCCTCCGGCCCATCCTGGACCTGGGAACTTAAACTAGTTCCTGGTGCGGGAGAAGTTCAAGATGCTCTCCCTTGGAACACTGCTGTCCTACCTCTGCCAGGAAGACTGGCTCTGCTCCTTGGATCTCAAGGATGCCTACACCCACATCCTTATCCACCCCTCCCACAGGCATTACCTGAGATTCGTGGTTGGGGGGGCAGCACTACCAGTACAGGGTGCTGCCGTTCGGCCTCGCCTCCTCTTCAAGGGTCTTTACAAAATGTCTGGCGGTCGTGGCTGTCCATGTGCGCCTCCAAGGAGCCCACATCTTCCCTTACCTGGATGACTGGCTCATCAAAAGCAGCACACCTCTTGAGGCCAGTCGGGCCGCAAGACTCACCGTCCGCACCCTGCAGCACTTGGGGTTCATCATCAACTACCCCAAGTCCAGCCTCTCCCCAGTCAAGACCTGGAATTCATAGGGGCTCAGCTGGACACTCTGCGGGTCAGGGCCTTTCTCCCTGTGGAAAGAGCCTACCTCCTGATGCAGCAGGCAAAGGACATGCAGAGCTGCAGTTCAGTGCCAACTCACCTACTCCTCCGCCTGTTAGGCCACATGGCCTCGAAAGTTCACGTTACGCCTCTGGCTCACCTACACATGTAGGCAGCCCAGTGGTGCCTTTGATCTCAGTGGATGCAAGCAGCAGGCTCCTTCACCCGGTAGCAGTCCCTGCATCATCTCAGGGCAGGGGTGCCCTTCCAGGCACCGACCCCTCAGAGGGCCCTGACAACAGATGCCTCCCTTGTGGACTGGGGCGCACATTGTGAGGGCCAGTGCACCCAGGGCTCCTGGTCCCCAGAGGAGTCCCTCCTGCCAATCAATCTCCATGAGCTTAGGGCCATCTTTCTGGCTCTTCAGGCCTTCCGCCACCTCCTGAGCAATTTTCCGGTCCTCATACAGACAATCAGGTTGCCATGTTCTTTGTGAACAAGCAGGGGAGTATGGGCTCTTACTTCCTCTGTCAGGAGGCAGTGGCCCTCCACTCCTTTGCAGCACAACCATATCCTTCTGAGGGCGGTGTACTTACTGGGCCAGGACAACTGCCTGGCAGATAGCCTCAGCAGGGTCCTTCGGCCTCACGAGTTGTGCCTGGCCCCAAAAGTGACCCAGAGGCTTTTCCGCCTCTGGGGAAGACCCTGGCTGGACCTGTTCGCCTCCCCGAACAACTCACAGCTGCCCAAATTCTGCTCTCCTCAGCCACACCACAGAAGGGTGGCGGCGGATGCATTCCTGATCTCCTGGTCACAGGGCCTGCTTTATGCATTCCCACTGATAGCCAAGTGCTTTTTCAAGATCCAGAGTGAGCACACTTCAGTAATCCTGATTGCGTCCAGGTGGCCCAGGCAGCCCTGGTTCCCCCTGCTGCTCTTCCTGTCGGTGACAACCCCGGTACCACTGGGCCAGGATCCAGACCACTTATCCCAGGAGGGGGGCTCCCTGCTACACGCCAACCTGTGGTCCATAACACCAAAAGCATGGCTGATGAAAGGGTAGCACTAGCCCCTTTTCACCTCCCCTGTGAGGTTATCCTCCTGGCCTCCTGGAAGCCATCCAACAGAAGGGCTTATGCCTTCAAGTGGAGGAGGTTCTCCATCTGGTGTGCAGAAAGGAATGAGAACCCGTTCTCCTGTCAGAAAAAGCTTGTGCTGCAGTACTTGCTGCACCTCTCACACTCGGGCTTGAAATCTAACTTGGTGAGAGTACATCAGCGCCATAGCGGCTAACTATCACCTTATAGAAGGGAAGCCCCTCTCAGGCCAGCCTTTGGTCTCCAGATTCCTCAGGGGCCTCCTGCTATCCAAGCCCCCTCTCCACCCTCTGGCGGCAGAATGGGACCTCAATGTGGTGCTCTCCCAGCTCACTAGGCCGCCGTTCAAGCCTTTGGCCATCTGCCACCTGAGGCACCTCTCTTGGAAGGTGGCCTTCTTGGTAGCGTTGATGTCTGCTCGCAGAGTAAGCGAGCTGCAGGCTCTGGTGGCAGACCCACTCTATACTAGGTTCTATAAGAATAGGGTGGTGCTTCGCATGCACCTTAAATTCCTCCCAAAGGTGAGGTAGTTCTCTCCACCTTCTTTCCACGGCCGCACGCCAGCAGGGAGGAGGTCGTCTTGCATACCCTGGATTGCAAGAGGGCCCTGCCCTTTTATTTACAGAGGATCAAGGCCCATTGAAAAGTTCCTCAGCTTTTTATCTCCTATGATTCCAGCAGACTTGGGGCTACCTGTGACCAAGCGAACACTGTCCACCTGGGTGGCAGACTGCATTGTCTTCGCTTATGAGTGAGCTGGCCTCTCTCTGGAGTGCCGGATCACTGCTCATCGCGTGAGAGCTATGGCCACATTGATGGCCAACCTACCCATAGTGCCGGTGCAAGAAATCACGTGGTCTACATTCCATACATTCGCCGCCCACTACTGCCTTGAGAGTGAGTCCTGCAAGGACAGTGCCTTTGGCCAGACAATGATCAGAAGCATTCTCTGTGTATAGGCAACTCCTACCCTCCAACCCTTCAGTGTTCAGGCTACCGGAGTTATGGTGATGCTGGACGCTCTTGGTAGGGACTCACCTTCTGCAACTTATGACCTCCCTTGGGTCGTCACTGTCATGATTCGGGTCCCTGCAGCCTGGAGCTAGGGAGTCCCATATGTGAGGACTAATTTCATGCTTGTTCCTGGATAAAGCATAGTTACTCACCTGTAACAGGTGTTCTCCAGGGACAGCCGGAATCAGTCCTCACAACCCTCCATCCTCCCCTTGGAGTTGCCTCCTTTACCTTTTTGTCTTTTACCTAAGCTATGTCATCTGACTGAGCAAGATGGCACCCTTAGGCAGGAAGGGGACCACGCATGCGTGGTAGCATTCCCAAAGACTTTCTTTGAAAGCTGGAAAAATGCTCTGTGTGGGTTCCGTCGTCACCCATATGTGAGGACTGATTCCTGCTGTCCCTGTAGAAAGGTGAGTAACTAGGCTTTGCCTCAAATACAAAGTCAGGGGTAATATTGAGCCTGCAGCAGTGTTTTATTTTTTAGATGCCAACCACAGCAGGTAAAATATCCAAATATTCAGCTGGTGATTTCAATTACCTTAGTATCAATTGGGTGAATGTCATATCAGGGCATACTAGGGAGATAAAGTTTCTAGAATATTTTTCAAATTTTTTTATACTGCTTTATCATTCCAGTCAAAGCAGTTTACATTGTAACTTAAACTTGGTAATGTACATTAAACAGAGACATTGATAACTTGGACTTTTATGAGGCAATGAAGGGCTAAGTGAGTTACCCAAGGCCACAAGAAGTGCTAGTGGGAATTGAACCCTGGTCTCTTGGTTTCTAAGCCAGTGCTCTAACCATTAGGCTTCTCCTTTGCACCTGTGTACTTGACTGGCTTGCCTGGTCCCTCCCTCCTCTGACGCAACCTACATCAGAGAAGGGAGGGAGGGACTAGACCTGTGTACAAGCACGGAGTCAGAACGACCCACATGTTTTGTTTTGTTTTTTTAATTTAAAGTCAGGTCTATTCCACTGCTGCCAGTACTGCTGCTGCTGAGAAAACAAAATGTGGTGGTGGCAGGGCAACAGCAGGTAGTGTGGGGAAGAGTTGAGGCTGGCAGCCTGAAATGCCCCCTAATCTTTTAGCCCTGTGTGGCTGCACTGTTTGCACAGGGCTAGTATGGCGCTGCTTGTCATTGTCCTTGCTGGGGGCTTCCAGTTCCATCTCTGACGGATGCAATTCAGAGTGGACTGCTAGTGACTATTGGCACTGAGTGAGGATTTCTGCCATTTTCTGCATGCATTAGTAATGTTTTTACCTTGTATGCCTGCGGATTGCGTAGTTAATGCGTGCTTGTGGGCCGATGCAGAGTTAATGTGCACTCTGTGTTACTTATCCTAGATCTCTGTCTTCTTCCAGAAACGCTGATTGACCTGTGGCAAAAAAGAAGAAACCTTGTCCTTGAATCCTGGACTTTGCCTTTTCTGTATGCTAGCTTCAGAGTCATCCCTGTAGGGCGTGTCTTCCTCTTCTCAGCCGGGGAACACAGTTAGTCCACCCTTGCCTGTCTCAGAGCAGGAGGCACAGGATAGCATTAAGAGTAAAGATGCTCAGCCGGCCAGAGGTTCTGGCAACGTACCTTGAGCCACTTTTCATTCTCTAGGGGGTTTGTGGTGGCTATGCCCGCTGGTGTCCAGGATCCCTTTTTGACAAGAGAGCTTTTGGATTGTTCTCCCCTGAATTCCTTCCTTTTTTACAACAGGCTTGGTCCTTCTGACATGGAAGTTCAGACCCTGTGGCCTCTGGATACCCCCGGACGCAGTCTCATACCAGGCAGACTGAATGCAGAACCCTTGCTTGTTTGCCTTTGGCTAAACGTCCCTGGCACTGGACAATCCCTGAAGATAAGGGATGCTTGAGAAGCTGTCCGAGATGTTGACTATCCCTTGGACCCTGATGAATCAGTGAGGGGCTTTGAGGTGGAAGATGGCCTTCTATCATGTTCAGAAGTTTAAGAGGCTGGCATGATCCATCTGTACTGGAAGGAGGAGATGGAGGCATTGATTTCCAGGGTCTCATCCGCTTTGAACTTGACAGATTCTTCTAGCACAGAACAGGAGCCAAGAGCACACCTGCTTCTTCAGGGAGTGTGGAAATCTATTACTGTTTTCCCATTTGCAGAGGTGATCAAAGATATGATCTGGTCCGAGTGGGACTCGCCCAACTCTCCACCTAAAGGGATAAGGGTCTATAAGAAGATCAACGCGCTCCCCAAAGAGGAGTGCAGTGAGTGGTTTAGTATTTCCAAGGTGGATGCTCAGGTCACAGCGGTCACCAGATGGACCACCATTCCTGTTGAAAGCCTGAAAGGATGTCCTGGACTGCAAGGTTGATTCCTTGCTGAAGAACCAATTTGCCATGCCGGCGGCTATTCTGCAGCTGGGGGCTTGCACCAGCTTGACTTTCCAAGCCCTGCTCCAGTGGATCCAGTCTCTTCATCTGATGATACTACCTTTCTTTTGCAGTCAGCTACGGCCTTACTTGCTGATGTCATATATGACCTGGTACGCCTGATGGCCAGGGATGGTGCCATGTCTACTGTGTCACAGCATTGGATTTGGCTCCATCACTGGGCGGTGGACACATCTTCCAAAGCCCAGTTGGTTCAACTGGTATTTAAGGGGAAGCTCCTGTTTGGAGCAGATTTGGAAAATCTGGTGAAGGACCTGAGTGAGATGAAATCTTACCTCTACCTGGAAGACAGGTCCAGGGGGACCGTGAAGCAGGCGAGTGCCCTTTTTTTTGTCAGCTTCTGCCCGATCGCCAAGGGTGCACTGGCCGGATACCTGGGGGTCTCAGGACTATCATCACTACTGACCTGGTAAACCTTTCTTTCCCTCTGCTTTCAGGGCCTTGGGGGTCTTTCTCACTTCTTTCATGGAGCATGTGGACCCAGGGATGTGGCCTCCCCCAGAGAAGGCACCTTCCAGGCCACATAATGAAGGTTTTGGTGATCCATTCCCTGGTTCCCATCCAATTTGGCTGTGTCTTGAAATGCAACGAGCTGAGTTCCGATGCTAGTCTCACAGGCTGGGGAGATTGCCAAGACTGTACGGCCCAGGGCTATTGGAATCATAGGGAGGCAAGGTGGTCCATTGACCGCCTCGAAGCAAGGGCCATCAGGTTGGCTGTTCTGAATTTCTGACCCCTGGTCAAGGGTTGTTTGGTTCAAGTGTTTTCAGACCACCACTGCAATGGCTTATATCAATTGACAGGGTGGCACAATAAGCGTCGGATTGTCCCTGGAGATGGATCTCCTGTTTGCCTGAGCGGAAAAGGAACCTTCTAGCCTTGTTAGCTCAATACATTGCTGGAGTGGACAACATGGAAGTTGACTTCCTCAGCTGGCATTCCCTGAATCCTAGTGAGTGGGAGTTGAGTCAAGAAGCCTTTCAGTTGGTTGTACACCATTGGGGTTGCCCCAAAATGGATCTGATGGTGACCTGCTCTAATGCCGAAGTGTGCCATTTCTTTAATCACCATTGATCCAAGACCATTGATGCCCTGATCCAGCCTTGGCCCCATCAGCGACTGCTGTGCATGTTTTCTCCATGGTGCCTGGAGGGGCATGTGATTCGGCATATAAAAATGTCTCCTGGGCAGGACTGTTCTGTTAGCACTGGATTGACCGCGAAGAGCGTGATTCGGAGACCCGATGCACCTCCTCTTTGGTGGCCTCCATCTCGGTGGCTCTTGCGGCAGGAACCAATCATCATGGAAGGCCCAGCCCTCTTCTCACCTACGGCATGGCTCTTGAAAGGAGACTATTAGTGTGTATGGGCTACTTTCCAGCAGTAATCTCTACTATACTTGATGCCTGCAGGAGGTCTACCAAGCTAACATATGTACGGATATTGTGCCTCTTCAATTGCTGGTGCAGTGCATGGCACTTGGCTCCTGAGGCAGCCAAGGCATCCTCCCTGTTGGCCTTTCTGCAGGATGGCCTAGAGAAGGGCCTCTCACTTAGCTCCCTGAAGGTTCAGGTGGCAGCTTTAGCCTGTTTCCATGCTCCAGTGGCAGGCAAGTCCTTAGCCTCGAGAATTCCACTCTTCTGGCAAACTGCTTCTATTTGTGCCCTTCTCTTCTATTGCTAACTCCAGACTTCGCTCCTTTCATCTTGCTGCACCTTACGTCTGGAACAAACTACCTGTGTCAGTTCACCAGGCACCTTCTCTGACACTTTTCAAATCCAGGCTGAAAACTCACCTCTTCGCTGCTGCTTTTAGATCTTGACTCATCTGATCTCCTTGTTTCTTTACCTTTCCCCCTTGTTTTATACCTCTCTACACCTTCTGTGTTATCTCTCTTGACTAGATTGTAATCTCTGATGAGCAGGGACTGTCTCTTACATGTCTGTGCAGTGCTGTGTACGACTTGTAGCGCTATACAAATGCTCAGTAGTAGTACTGGCCTTGCACCTGGACATCTCATGTTTTCTCCAAGGGGTTGATGTCTGTGTCCTCCTCTTTGATCTGTGATCCCTTCCTGGGATTTGTCTCTGGTGCTTAAGGCCCTGATGGAGGCCCCTTGAGCCATTGAAATGTGCTACCTTGAAGGATTAATGCTCATGATTGTCTTCTTGGTTGTGATTTGTTATGCAAGGTGGATCTCTGAGCTGCAGACTCTGTCTTGCCAGGATCTTTATCTGTTCTTTTCAAATGAGGCCATTTTCATTCAGCCGGTGCCTTCCTTCTTGCCTAAAGTACTGTTTTCCTTCACATGAACCAGGTGATTTGCCTGCTCTCTTTCTCTAAGCAGTGTCAGTGGAAGGATAACGATTTTTGCTTTGTGGATGTCTGGAGAGTGCTTCTCCAGTATTCAGAGGTTATGTAACTCAGACAATCTTTTTGTGCAGTTTGCTGACCCACGCAAGGGTGAAGCAGCGGCCAAGTCAACTTTGGGGTGATGGATTAAGGAGACTATTGCCTCAGCATTTCTCTTCCGGAACCAGCGGGTTCTGGAGGGTTTGCGCACCCATTCTACCCAAGCACGAGCGTCCTCGTGGGTGGAGCAAAGCTCGCTGGCTCCTGCAGACATTGTTGGGCAGTAACATGGGCATCACTCCCATTTTTGTCAAGCTTTACTGCTTGGATGTCCATGCACAGGCGGAGCTTTGTGAGCTGCTGTGTCTTCTTTCTGCCCAGTGGTGATGTAGCTTTGGTACATCTCCACTTGTCTGGACTGGTCTAACAGGACGATATGGAAGGTGACATTTTACTTTCCAGTAAGTGTCCTTTCCTTGAGTCCTGCTACACCAGTCAGAGCCTGCCCCTGGAACTGTATTGCTCTGTTCTTCTGCTGCAGAATCATTGGTACAGTGGGAGGAGTGGCCTAGTGGTTGGGGCAGGTTACCTCAGGCCAGAAAGTCAGGGGTTCAAATCCCACTAGAGGACAGCAACCTTGGGCCGGAAGGACTGGGGTTTCTAGTCCCACAGGTGCTCCTTGTGGTCTTGGGCAAGCTACTTAACCCTCCATTGCCCATGTTCCCTGTATTAGTGTATGTGTCTCATATCCCCTCGTGTTAAATGTATCCCCCAATTGTGTTTTGACCACTTTGATTGAAGGATAAGGTGGTATACAAAACTGTCTAAATAAATTGGGTCCTCCATGAGTTTTATACTTGACTCCGCAGGCTCATCTTTTATGGACAGCCTTATGTTTCTACTTTCCTGTGTAAAGTTTGTAACTGTTGAGTACTCTTTGTTGCCCACATTTGAGATTGTGCAAGGCTTTCTCTGTATTTCCCATGTACTTTGGGACGAATATTGAAGAGAGACCTCTGGTAGCTGAGGCTGATAGAGGAATGGAGCGATGTCATTGAAACCTGGGCTTTTCATTGGTCTTTGTCTTTAGCAATCTGCTGGTAGGGGAACACAACCCACTTGTCCGGACTGGTCTAGCAGTACTCAAGGAAAGGACATTAACTGAAGTAAAATGTCACCATGTTGCACCTATTTTATAAAGGTAACACATGCATCTATGTGTTTTTATAAATAGCCTTCCTGAAAATTCCTGCATAAAAGTACATCTGTTTTGAGACAGATATGTTTGTGCTTAAATATGACAGTAGAACTTGGTGCATATGCAAGGATCCTGCGCATGTTCCACCATTCTGCAGTCCCTAAGAATGCCCATGCATATATCACATAAAAGTAATTGATATGTTCCTTTTCGTCCCTCTAGTCCAGTCCCGGAACCATAGAGTTTAGAATCTCCTCCAGCAGCCTTGGAGACTGAATGACATCACAGCTCTTCTCTCTCTGGTATAAATAGGCAAGGACCACCCCCCCCCTTCCACCAGTACTTCAGTCTCCAAGCAGCTGAGGAGATTCTGGGCCTAGGGATAGGCCCAGCACAAATAGGCAGAGCTAGGAATTTTTTCTTTGTTTTCCTTTTCTAATTCTTGATGTTTTTGTTTGGTTGCCTTTCTAAAATAAATAGCCACTTTTTTCTTCCCTCTGGCTCCAGTCCTGCTTCCTCCTTTCTCCCTCAATTTTCCCTCTCGTGGGGGGGGGGGGCTGCCCCTTGGTGAGAAGGAGCAGCTTTACAGAGCAGAAGAAGTAGCCTCCCTGCTCCCGATCCCACAAGCAAGGGTGAGGAGCAGGTGGAAGGCTTAGCCCCAGCCATCTCTAAGGGACAGTGAGATTGGTGGTGGGAGCACCATCGGAGCCGAAGCCACGAGTAGGCTGAGCTCCGGCGCGTGTCTGCCTCATTGCAGCACCTCAGGTTGAAGCAGGGAACTGTAAGTAGGTCTCGCCGACTTTAACGGTGTTTTTTCTTTCTTTTTGAATTTTCTTTTACTTGTTTCTTGGAGGGGAGTTGAGAGGGAAGTCCCTGCCTCAGCGGGGGATCTCATAAAGGAGTTCTTTGCCCTCCGGACACTTTTTTGCTGCGCGGAAAAGTCCCGGTGGCCATTTTGAAAACCGCGGGGGGGTTTTATAGTGGCTTTTTGGAAGCGTTTTAAGCCTCGTTTGCTGCAGACTTGCTATAGGCTCATCAGGCACTTACAGAGCGTTGGCCTGTTGGAATAAAAAAAAAAAAAAAGAGAAGTTCAAAGGGAAACGAGCTATGCTGTACTTTTCCCTTATTGAAATATTGAGCAGGTGTATCTAGGCTGTTTTTTGCAGGGCTCCAACCTGGAGAGAGCCCTTCCTTCTGGGGCTGGCGGTCAGGGCCAGCGGGAGGGAGGGGGAGTTCCCGGGGTGGTTTAGAGCAGTTCTTTGAGGCGGCTGCTATACCTGCAATTCCACGCTGTCTAGTGTGTGGCAGGAGGAAAACTTCAGTGCTGGAATCAGGAGTCTGTGTCCCTTGCTCCCTAGAGGCCCAGCATATGGACAGAAAGCCGGGACAGCCCCTAGCAGGCCGGAAGGCTATTCGTACAGGCGCTGAGGCACTGTTATCTCCGTCTCTAGATCCTGAGAAGCCAGTGCCGGGGCCCTCCTCGGGCGGCGGCTCCGCCGGGTCACAGGAGCAGGGACAGGCGGGGGAGGCGACCGGGATTCCGCCGAACTTCGTTGCCTTGATGCAGCAGGCTTCTGCCTTCCTTCAGCCCGCGATGTCGGCTCTTCCTCACGGACCCCCAGAGTCAGAAGTGCTCGGCCTCTCTGGTCGGTTCGGGGAACGGTGCTCCGGTGGCTAAAAGGTGTAGGGCCACTTCGGAGGGTCCCGCGCCTTACTTTGCTGATGACCTGAGCGAGGGGAACGCCAAAAAGGGAAGAGTTCTCGGAAGATGAGCTGGAAGACGGAGAGTTGCCTGACTCGGAGCAGCAGTGCTGGGTAGACAGTGTCTTTCGGTGTGAAGGGCTTCCAGCCCTGGTTTCGGAGACGCTAAAGACACTAAACCTGCCTTCCAGCGAGGAAACAGCGGAAGAGACATTAGAAGATCTGCTGTTGCAGGCGGTGCGGACATCCCAGAGAGTGTTTCCCCTCCATAGGGTATTTCGGAATATGATACAGGAAGAATGGGATTTGCCAGAGGTGGCCCTGAAGGGGGCTAGAGCGTTGGCTCGCCTTTATCCGCTCACGAACCGCGATAGGGAGCTGTTTCATTCTCCAAAGGTAGTTGCGGCAGTATCGGCAGTCACTCAGAAAACCACAATTCCCGTGGAGGGGGACCGCAGCGCTGAAGGATGTTCAGAACAGGAGGTTAGACACTCTGTTGTAGCAGGTGTTTGCGCGCTGTCCATGCAGATCGGCTTCGGTGGCACGTGGCTGTTTGAGATGGTCCCAGAGGTTGCAGGAGACCATCTGGAAGGGCAGCTTGAAGATGCCACATGACTGGAGTCGGGAACCACGTACTTGGCGGATATTCATTCTGATCTCCTCCGCGGCTTGGCTAAGGGGATGGTCTCTGTAGTAGCAGCTCGGAGGTATCTGTGGTTGAGAATCTGGTCGGCGGACAGTTCATCTAAGGCTCAGCTTAGCAAGTTACCCTTTGGGGGTACGCTTTTATTTGGGGAGGATTTAGATACGTTGGTCCAGGACCTCGGGGAGTCCCAGGGGGGACGTCTCCCAGAGGACAAGCCGAAGCAGGGCAGCAGTTCTGCGGGATTCAGGGAGGTCCCGAGAAACTTTCATAGTTTTGTTCTCCCCGTTATGGACAGTCCCAGCGGGGGACGTTCCCGCTTAGGGGTCGGGGTTCGAGGATTCAGGGGAGCAGGCCAGGGGTTCGCTCCTTTCCAGTCCTCGGCCACAAAACAGACACAATGAGATAAGGCGGGTTCAGAAGAGGGTAGTTCCCAGGGGAGGTAGGTTGCGGTAGTTTTACCCTGCCTGGGTCCGAATTAAGTCAGATTAGTAGGTCCTGGAGGTCATTCGAGAGGGGTACGTATTAGAACTCCATCGACCCGTCGTAGGTTTCTTTGTCCGTTCTCCCTGCTCAGCCCTGGGCACAGGCAGGCGGTCCAGGACACGCTACAGCGGCTGCTGCAGCTTGAGGCGGTGCTGCCGGTGCCCGCGGAGCAGTGCAGTTCCGGTCGCTACTCCATCTATTTCGTAGTGCCAAAGAAGGAGGGCACATTTCGCCCGATCCTGGCTCTGACAAGGGTGAACTGTTGTCTCCGGATTACCCATTTTCGGATGGAGACCTTGCGTTCCGTGCTGGCAGCGGTCCGGACCGGGGAGTTCCTGATGTCGTTAGATCTCACGGATGCTTACCTGCACATTCCGATTCGGCAAGAGCATCAGAAGTGGCTGAGATTTGCGGTACCCATGGGACATTTCCAATTTCAAGCGCTGCCCTTTGGGCTGGCAATGGTGCCAAGGACGTTTCCCAAGGTCATGGTGGTGGTGGCGGTGGCGCTCCACAAAGAGGGAGTACTGGTGCACCCATATTTGGACGATTGGTTGATCCGAGCGAAGTCGAGAGAGGACAGCTCGGCAGCGACGGCCCGGGTGGTCCAGATGTTCGAAGGCCTGGGCTGGGTAGTCAACTTTGCAAAGAGCAGTTTGGTACCATCGCAATCCCTGCAGTACCTTGCGGCGCACTTCGAAACAAAGCAGGAGAAGGTGTTCCTGCCCAGGGCCCGGGCTCTAGGTCTGCGACAACTCGTCAGGCGTTTCTTTTCGAGTCCGGCTCCAACAGCATGGCAGTACCTGCAGTTGTTGGGAACAATGGCAGCCACGATAGAAGTGGTTCCGTGGGCCCGAGTGCACATGCGGCTGTTACAGGCGGCGCTCCTCCGTCGTTGGTCGGATGTCCTATCGCAGAGGTTAGTTTGCCCTCAGAATGTGCGTCACGGCTGCGATGGTGGTTGAGAACGGAGAATATGGAAGCCGGCATGCCACTGGACCGCCGTCCTGGGGACTGCTCACGACAGACGCGAGCCTCCTGGGTTGGGGGGGCTCATTGCGAAGGCAGGTTTGCCCAGGGTCGTTGGTCTCAGGAGGAGACGTCTCGATCCATCAACAGGTTGGAGATGAGAGCGGTGTTTCTGGCGCTACCGGAGTTTCAGGACACTCTCAGTCAGGAGGCGGTCCGAGTCTTGTCAGACAATGCGACAACGGTGGCCTACATCAATTGGCAGGGGGGCACAGGAAATGCTACACTGGAAGCCGAAGCGGGTCAGCTGTGGGTGTGGGCCGAACACAATCTCCAGGCTCTCGCGGCCAGCGTAGACAATCTCGAAGCGGATTTCCTCAGTCGTCGCAGAGTAGACCCGAGGAGTGGGTGCTACATCCGGGGGTGTTTGCTCTTCTGGTGAGGCGCTGGGGAGTTCCGGTAATGGCTCTCATGGCGAGCTTCGAGTCAGCGCAGGTAGCAAGGTTTTTCAGCAGGCGCTGGGAATGGATGTCAGAGGGACTAGATGCATTAGCGAAAAGGTGGCCAGAGGGAGTTCTCCTTTGTTTTTTCCACCTTGGGCCCTCATGGGCAGGGTGGTGCAGCGCGTTGGGAGACATCGCGGTCGGGTGATTCTGATCGCACCCGATTGGCCCTGAAGGCCATGGTATGCAGATTTGGTACGGCTGTTAGTGGACGATCCGTGGTAGTTACCGCAGCGGGAGGAGCTCCTACGGCAGGGTCTGTTGCGCATGCCCTAGGTGAGTCGGTTCTCGCTTACGGCTTGGCTTTTGAACAGGCTAGGATGACAGCTAAGGGTTATTCGGCGGCGGTCATTTCTACCTTGCTAAAGGCACACAGGCGTTCCACCTCGCTGGCGTATGTCCGGGTCTGGAGGATCTTTGCAGCTTGGTGTGTGGAGCGTAATATTCAGCCGTTGAGGGCTTCGATTTCGCAGGTCTTTTCCTTTTTGGCGGCGATTTCCTGTTATAGGGGGAAAGTGCTCGGTCAGCCGGTAGGATCTCACAGTGACATTAGGCTTTTTCTGAGAGCTGTCTTGCTTCTTCGTCCGTTGGTACACTGTTCGGTGCCGACATGGAAGCTGAATCTGGTATTGGAGGCTTTGCTTGAGCTACAGTTTGAGCCGCTAAACATCACCACCCTGAAGGATCTCGCGTTAAAGAAGGTATTTCTGGTAGCTATTTGTTCCGCAAGGAGGATTTCGGAGTTACAGGCTTTATCCTGTAGGGCACCTTATTTGTCTTTCTTCCATGATAAGGTTGTGCTACACTCAGTGCCGGACTTTCAGCCGAAGGTGGTCTCGGCCTTTCATGTCAATCACGTGGTGTCGCTTCCAGTATTCTCTAAGCAGCAAAAGGAGAAATCAGAAGGCAGGTTACATCCCCTAGATGTTCATTGGGTTCTTTGGAAGTATCTTCGGCGGACGCAGCCATTTCGGAAGACTGATAGATTGTTTGTGGCTTTTGGGGGGCCGTGGAAGCGTCCATTTCTAGATGGTTAAAGGCGGCTATTGCGTCGGCTTACCTTTTTGAAAGGTAGGGTAGTTCCAGAAGGTCTCAGAGTGCACTCGACCAGGGCGCAAGCGGCGTCGTGGGTGGAGTACAGTTCGGTTTCGGTCGCGGACATTTGTAGAGAGGCGACTTCATCATTGTTGCATTCATTCTCGAAGCACTATCGGTTAGATGTGCAGGCGGCGGAGGACGTTCGTTTTGGCTCAGCGGTGATTCAGGCTGGGTTTTCTGGTCCCTCCCGTTGATGTGCACTGCTCTGTTACATCCTCTATGGTTCCAGGACTGGACTAGAGGGACGAAAAGGAAGAATTAATTAGACTTACCTGCTAATTGTTGTTCCTTAAGGAACTCTAGTCCAGTCCCGGACCCCTCCCAGGGTATGCAGCCTGAAGGTGTTGTCCGTTGTATCTTAGTAAAAGGGGTCAAATTGGAGAGAATGTCTCCGGAAGAGGAGTGGGGTTCCAGAGGACGCTGAGTGGAGCCACAATGGGAACCCCGCAGAAGCACGGTTTTGTTTCTACGTTTTTGGCATTTCTACAACGTCCTTCGTCGAAGAGAAGGTTAGAATATGCACAGGTTTTTAGATTCTAGCCAAAGTTTATTTAGTTTATCTTGTTGTTCTTTATCTACTTATTTGTTGCTCTGCTGAGTTGCTTTGTCAATAGGTACTGGTGGAAGGGGGCGATCCTTGCCTATTTATACCAGAGAGAGAAGTGCTGTGATGTCATTCAGTCTCCAAGGCTGCTGGAGGAGATTCTAAACTCTATGGTTCCGGGACTGGACTAGAGTTCCTTAAGGAACAACAATTAGCAGGTAAGTCTAATTAATTCTTTTTGCATTTGTATGTACACTGGGGCAATTTTGTAAGCTCTTGAGCAGATAAAACACTGTTCTACATATTCAAGTCACTTATAAAATTACCCCCAAATGGCTAAGTTTAAATAGTTAATCATGGCTGCATAAATAGTAGGCCTATATCTAACTGGAGAGATTTTTTGTTGCTATATTTAAGCAAATTTTCAGCACAAAAGCTAGCCAGTGTTGTGGGATTGTAAATTCTCCTAAAGATAACTAGTTTAAAGTAATTTTTTTTTGTCTTTGGTACTTGGTGTCTGTTTGAAAATTAATCTCTGAACTCTTAGGAGCATATTTACTAAGTTGCAAGGAGAGCAGGTATCACGCATACAATACAAGCAAGAGTAATGCGCTATCTATTGGGGTGTGTGTACAGCATGGACTCAGCTGATTCCGCACTGATTTGTCCCTAATGCGTGCCAGTGGAAATCGTGCTTAATGCAGATGCACTAAATGCCACCAATTGAGATAGCATTAAACTTCAATATTGACTGCAACCATGCACTATTAATCCCCAAACTAATCGCGCTGTACAGATACACCTGAACTCTACCCCTATCCCACGCATTTCCCTCCCCATCATGTGCTAAGCATTAACCCCTGCTGTCTGCTTAGCGTGCATGCTAACTATTAGCAAAGTCCATTAGCATGCAATCAAGTGCACGTTAACAGCTAGTGCAGCTTAGTAAACATGCCCCTAAATAATTTAGCTAACAAAACGGCAGAAATTGGTACTCAAATTCTCATATAGAAAACAAGAAACTGCTCTTACTTAGGAGCCTTTTATTAAAGATTTTAAGATACATTAATTAATTTAATATGTGTTAAGTGCTCACAGTCCTTTTATTTCTATGGGCGCAGTGGCACTTAGAACACATTAACATCATTAACATGCATTAACGTTTAGTAAAACGGCCCTTTAGAATTACAAATATATTTGAATATACTGTATTATTATTAAATGTATTAAATAATAAAAATAAATTATGTTAAAAGCAAATTAAAACTCACAATGATGTTTTCTTTTTGGTTAGCTTATTCCTCCATTCATTTGATCTCCATTGACACTCTGGTCGAAGAAGCTATGCAAGCATTCCTGAATAAGGAAGTATATGCAGAAAGTGGAAAAACTCCAATTCATAAAGCAGAACCTGGGAAAGCGCACAAGGTATGCATAACTTCTAAGTAAGCTATTTTCAAAGTACAATAAGAATAAAATTAAAATGTTTAGAAGGCAAATTTCAAAGCTATTGATGTGGATAATTATGTATGCAGACGTACATTGTCTATCCAAATTAACTTTCCTCAATACAGCTAAATTTTTGCACATTGTTTCATAGCAGCATTTAGTAGAGATATTTCCAGGGCTGTGTTTAGCTCAGGAGAGGGAAATAAATGCATTTTCAAGTCTACATGTTATTTTCCATGAAAAAAGTTCTCACAAAAAGTAGGAGCAAATGTCCATGGGTATTTTATGCCATGACAGTTTTTAAAGGAAGTATATGCATAGGAACTGTAGCAGCTGCATCAAGACGTCTTTCACTGGTAATTGGATGCTTTCTCAGCCTTTTCTCAATAGAATTGTATTCTTTCTGTTTTTTTATGCTTGTGTCCTCTGTTCTTGACTGCCTGGCTGGAGTCAACAAACATAGGAATTCTTCCTCGACCCTTGATTTTCTATCTCTGGTCTCAGAAGCAAGTGAGAAGAAATGAAGACACAACACACACTGAATTATATCTTAACAATAACAAAGTTCTGTTAAAGCTTTAGGAAGAAAGTCACAGAGCTGCAGACAAGTGCAATCACCTGTAACTCCTTTAATTTGCTTGGTTGCAGCATCTACTTTTATTTAGAAAAAACTGCCACATTATACATTATTATCCTTCATCATTCTGCATCAAGCTTTTTGCTTTACTTTTTATTTATCTATGTCTACATGTTATAGGTCATGCCAAGCACAAACATATTGCTCATGCTTAATCAGGACAAGCTTCCTGCAGACAGAAGCTCCCCCATGTCTTGCAAGATGTAACCTTGACTATCTCACTTATTTATAAAACACTCCCTGTGAAACAATCATCATATTCAGAGCTGTTCTCACACTCTAAAGTTTTCCCCATTTTCCCCATCTCCCCCTTCAGGTCCCTTTATACAGTCCCCCATATGATTCCTACTTGGAGTCCACACATTCAGTAGCATTTCAGACATCTTTTCATTCACAGTAGTCATTGTCTTTGGCCCATAGGATTCTACTGCATGCAATATATAATTTGCAGAACCAAAACTCACCACTACAACATCCCTCTGAATCTCCAGGAACAAGTAGGAATGTAGTCCTCACATATGGGTGACGTCGGTACCAATGGAGCCTGTGTGGGACCGTTCCCCAGTGTCCTATAGGAAAGCTTTTGGGAGCATCCCACTGTGCCTGCACAGCTGCCTTCCCGCCTTTCCAGCTCTCCCTCCTCAGTTCTTCATTTTCCGTGGAGCCGACAGGGAGCAATTCTTGTCACCGCAGAAAATTTAGTTCTTTTTTTGTGGTCATGTCTGCCTTCCCGTCGACGCTAGTACCGACATCATAGGTGTTTTTACCTAATTTCTTCTTTCTAAAAAAAAACAAACCAACTTTTGTTTTTTCTGAGGGCCTTCTAGGTGCTTCAGCGCCATTTTGGGCTTAGGCCCTTCTTTTCCTTTTCCAAAATGGATAAAGCAGCTAGTGGTTTTAAAAAGTGTTCCAAATGTATCAGTACTATTTCGGCCACCGACACCCATGACTGGTGTCTAAAATGTTTGGGACCGGATCATCAACCGTTGGAATTCCCTCTCTATTGGAAGATGACAAAGAGGGGCCTGCAGAATAGAACTGCGAATCTTGGCACCCTCTTTACCACCGATGCAATGTCCATTGCATCAATGTCATCGAGAGCTTCATCTTCCTCCCACGGATCTCAAGTATCGAAACCCAGGTCCTCCTCAAAGGCTGGCCGGTCTTCCAAGGGTAGATCTCCTTCTAAGCCTCGAGATGCCTTAGGCATTGCCCTGTAAGGGAACACACCAGCCAAACAACCCTGGTGGGAGGTCCTCACCACCATAGCTTTAATGGGGTCCCAAGATGCTTCCAAGGCCTTCACCTCCAGAAAGCTCTTGGTGCCATGCTTAGGGATCGTGGCCTGCAGTTCGGCTACCGATACCCAAGCAATGTCTGGCTCCATGGATCAACATATTCTAGCCATTGAGCACAGTTTAGCGGCCTTACTAGCAGCTTCGGTACCACTAAAGCCACTGCAGTCGGTTCCACAGCCATCGGTACCGAATGTGTCTGCATCTACCTTTTTGCCACTCTCCACGCTACCACCCATGCCGGCTCTAGAATCTGTGTCCAGCATCGAGGGTCCGGTACTGAGGCATTCTGATGCCGATTTCGACTTGATATCGCAGAGCGCGAGCACCCTGCCCGTCGGTAGTTCGAATCCTCTGATTCAGAATCCTTGGATGATGAATTGGCCGGTACCTGGGAGATGAGGACTCTCCCAGAGGATCCTTCTCCTTCCCCACAACGTTGTATGTCCCCTCTGGAGGATATGTCTTTTCAAGACTTTATCTGCGACGTTGCTCGAGGTCTCTCCATTGCGGTCACCTCGGAGAAGGAACCGAGAGCTGAGGAGCTTGAAATTCTTCAATATCCTGCAGCCCCAAAGGAAGCTGCCATCCTTCCTATTCACTGAATTCTCCATGACCTTATGCTCAGAATGTGGGAGACACCTTTAACTATCTCTCCACATTCTCGGAGGCTCGATACTATGTACCGGGTACCTGAGTGCCCCGGTTTTCAGAAGACGCAATTACCACACCATTCCATGGTAGTGGAATCTGCAATGCATCGAATCAAAAGTACTAAAACACATTCATCGAACCCTCCGGGCAGGGAATCGAGTATTCTCGATGCTTTCAGTTGTTGATGCTTTCAGGCCTCCATGTTATCGGCCAGAATCAGTTCTTACATACTCTACATGAGAATGTTCCTTAGGGAGGTAACTAAGGATTTAGAATTAATTGCTCCTCTTCTCCCCGATGACAAGAGGGCTGATTACCTCACCCTTGTAAAGCATGCCCAAAACGTTTGCAAATTTGTGCACAGGGCAACCTTTGACTGCTTTGAATGTATTAGCAGAACTTCTGCTATATGCATTGGTGCATGTAGGATTGCTTGGTTACAAGCATCTGATCTTGAACAGTGGGTTGCATGGGAGAAAACCTTTTTGGCAAGGACTGGCAGGACAAAGCTTCTCAGCTGGAATCCGAGAATACCACTCTCAATAGGCTTTCTAGAACCACTGCCAACCCAGCTAAGAAAAAGACTACAAAGAAGCCTTTTTTCAACAAGAAAAAGAAGTACTGCCCTTCTTATACTCATACTGTGCATTGTCTGGTCCATGCTCCCCAAAAGGGGCAGCAGCAACCAAAGCAACAGAGAAAGACTCAGACCCTAGATCACAGCCAACTCAACATACCCAACCTCCTCAGGGTCTTTGACTTCTTTCTAGGGAACTTAGCCATCCTGCCTCTGTAGATCCCAGATCTCATCTGCATTCCAGGCAGACTATGTCACTTCCCCCACAGGTGGCACCTAATAACATCAGAGCATTGGACTTTCTCTATAGTAAGAGAAGGGTACAAACTTTACTTCCAAAGTATGCCCTCCCCAATCTACTCCAAGAGAGTTCAGTTCTCGACCTCCTCTCACCACTCTGTTGTTAGAGGAGGTTACCTCCCTTCTCACACAGGGTGCGATAGAGGAAGTGGCACTCTTTCAGCAGGGCCTGGACTTCTACTTCCTTATCCCGAAGAAAACAGAAGGATACAGGCTCATCCTGGACCTCAGAGAACTGAACAAATATCTGCTTTGGGAGAAATTCAAGATGATCTCCCTGGGCATTTTTCTCCCTTATCTCCAGAATCAGGACTGGCTCTGTTCTCTAGATCTAAAGGACGCATATACCCACATCCTTATTCACGTAGAACATAGGAGGTTCCCGTGATTCCTCTTCCAGGGAAAACATTATCAATACAGGGTCCTACCCTTCAGCCTGGCCTCTGCCCCAAGAGTCTTTACAAAATGCATGGCAGTGGTGGCTGCATTCCTAAGGACTCTGGGTATATTTGTTTTCCCCTACTTAGATGACTGGCTAATTTGAGCAACAACAGCTCTAGAGGCCAGTTCTTCTCTCTTGCGCACCATACAGGTGCTTCAACACTTGGGATTGGTAATAAATTTTCCAAAATCCTAACTCACCTCTTCTCAGACCCTAGAGTTCATAGGGGCTCTCCTAGACACTCAACAGTCAAGGGTTTTTCTACCCCAAGCTCTCTGTGCTTGAAGCACTCAGCTAGCATCTCAAGCATGTCTGAAATCTTTCCTCACCACTCAAGAAATTCTTCAACTGCTGGGCCATATGGCATCCACTGTACATGTGGTTCCTTATGCTCATCTGCATATGCGTGAAGCTCAATGGACCCTAGCTTCACAGTGGGCTCAAGCATCCGGTCATCTGGGAGACAAAATCATGATCTCTGCATGTCTCATCTCATTTCTCCAATGATGGCAATCGCCAGAAAACCTTATCGTAGGGTCACCTTTTCAGATGCCACCACACCAATCTACCCTGATGACAGATGCAGCCAAATTGGGCTGAGGAGCTTATCTGGACAATCTCTCCACTCAGGGTGTTTGGACTCAACAAGAGGCATGACTTTACATAAATCTATTGGAACTCAGAGCCATCCACAATGCTCTTAGGGTGTTCCATGACCACCTTCACTTCCACTCAATTCTAGTCCAGACGGACAATCAAGAAGCTATGTTCTACATGAACAAGCAAGGTGGAACAGGTTCTTGGGCACTGTGCAACGAAGGCCTACGCCTATGGTCTTTTGCCATACAACATCAGATTCACCTTCTAGCGGTGCATCTCCTTGGCAAACAGAATCTCCAGGCAGACAAACTCAGTTGAGTACTAATGCCCTATGAGTGGTCTCTCCATGCGGATCAGATCGCTCGCACTTTTTCAGATCTGGGGAACCCCAGATATAGACCTGTTTGCCAATTCTCAGAATGCCAAACTTCTCCGCTTCTGTTCCAGAATGCCTGCTCACAACAGTCAAGCAGTGGATGCTTTCACCTCCACTGGGGTCAGGACTTCCTATATGCCTACCCTCCCATTACCCTCATCCCCAAGACTCTTTTCAAACTGCAGAGAACCAGGGGCTGCATGATCCTCATAGCCCCAACAACCGTGGTATCCTCTGCTTCTACGTCTCTCTCAAGCCCAGCCACTAGATTTTGTGTGTGCTCCAGATCTCCTATCACTGTAGAATGGGATGCTGCTACATCCAAACCCGCAGTCCCTACATCTAACAGCATGGCTGCTGAAGGCATAGCACTCCAGAACATTAACCTCTCTCAACAGGTTAGAGATATCCTATTAGCTTCAAGAAAACCTTCCACAAGGCATACTTACGCCTTCAAGTGGCGAAGATTTTCACTCTGGTATTCAAAAAGGGATCGTAATTCTTTTTCAATTCTGGTGGAAGCATTACTTGAATATCTCCTCCACTTTTCATCCTCCGGACTCAAAGCCAATTTGGTACGAGTCCACCTAAGTGCCATTGCGGCATCTTACATGCCCTTAGATGGTAAGCCTGTCTCCTCTCAGCTGCTTGTGGCACGCTTCATGAGGTGTCTTCTCTTAACTAAGCCTCCCATTAGGCCACCACCAGTGGTATGGGACCTCAATGTTGTCCTCGGACAGCTTATGAAGCCACCCTTCAGACACCTAGCTACTACTTCTCTGAAGTTTCTTTCTTGGAAGGTCACCTTTCTTATTGCCCTCACTTCTGCAAGACACATCAGTGAGCTCCAGGCTTTAGTGGCTGATCCTCCTTATACACGGTTCCACCATGATAAGGTAGTCCTTAGGACTCATCCTCACTTTATGCCAAAGGTGGTTTCGCATTTTCATTTAAACCAGTCAGTGTACCTCTCTGTTTTCTTCCCTAGGCCTCATTCCTCTAGTGCAGAGAAAAGCCTCCACACTCTGGATTGCAAATGTGCCTTGACCTTTTATCTCCAAAGAACTAGGCAGCACAGGAAAGTTTCCTAGCTTTTCGTTGCTTTTGACGCAAGTCTGCCAGTTTCTAGGAGAACTCTCTCTAAATGAATTGCAGACTGTATATCTTTTGCATATGAAGGTGCAGGACTTTACCTCGAAGGTCACGTTACAGCACACAATGTACAAGCAATGGCTGCCTCCATGGCAAATCTACGCTCAGTAGCAATTGATGAGATATGCAAAGCAGCAACCTGGTCCTCTGTCCACACCTTTGCAGCTCATTATTGCTTAGACAAGGACCCCCGCTGCGATGCCTCGTTTGGCCAAGCTGCTCTCCAGCATCTTTTTCAGACTTGGATCAACTCCTATCCCCCATCCCAGGTTTCGATACCAGATATCCCTGGAGGATACATGACCTACTTATGCCTGTGTTTCACAGCTCACTCTGTGGTCATCTCCCTGGCATCTCCAAGCTAGGGAGTCCCTTATGTGAGGATTACATTCCTGCTTGTTCCTGGAGATAGCGTAGTTACTCACCTGTAACAGGTGATCTCTGGGAACAGGAGGAATTGAGTCTTCACAACCCACCCACCTCCCCTAGGAGTTGTATTTCTCTCTTTCTCTCTCTCTCTCCTTCTCTCCTTTTATCTCAGCTACAAACTCAACTGAGAAGGGAGAGCTGGAAAGGCGGAAAGGCAACTATGCAGGTGCAGTGGGATGCTCCCAAAAGCTTTCATATAGGACGCTGGGAAGTGTTCCTGCTTGGGCTCCGTCGGTACTGACATCACCCATATGTGAAGACTCAATTTCTGCTGTTCCTGGAGATCACCTGTTACAGGTGAGTAACTACACTATCTCCAGGAACAAGCAGGAATGAGTCTTCACATATGGGTATCGTCGGTACCGACGGAGCCTGCGCGGGAACGCTCCCCAGCGTCCTGAAAGAAAGCTTTTGGGAGCATCCCACAGCGCCTGCGCGCTGCCTTCCCGCCTTTCCTAACTGCCTCTCTCCAGTTCTTCTTTTCCGCGGAGCCAGCAGGTCGTATTTCCTGTCACCGCTGAAGAATTTCTTATTTTCTTTTATTTTTCTTTAGTCGCGTGTCTGCCTTCTCGATTCCGCACCGGTACTACCGGTTCTTTTTCTTTCTTTAAAAAAAAAAAATAAAAAAACCCTTCTACTTTTTCAGTGCATTTTTCTTCTGGGGCCTTAGGCCTACAGAGATATTTTTCCCTCATGGAAAAACCCGCCTCCGGGTTTAAAAAATGCACAAAGTGCAGTAGCACTATTTCTGTCACCGACACCCATGACTGGTGTCTAAAATGTTTAGGTCCTGACCACTCCATTGCGGATTGTGAGTCCTGTTCCATGATGTCCAAAAGAGGGTTACAGAATCGGGCAGCTAAGCTCAGTACCCTGTTTCCCTCCGATGCAGCTTCCGTGGCATCGACGTCTTCCAGGGCTTCTTCTTCATCCCATGGATCTCAGGTAACCAAACTTAAATCTGGCCGGTCCTCAAAGAGTTCATCTCCCTCTAAGTATCGAGATGCCCCCGGGCTTACTCTTGAGGATACCACACCGGCAAAATTACCCCGGCGGGAGGCTCCGGCTTCCAAAGCACTACCTATGGGGTCACAGGTTGACATCGATGGCTCGGCCTCGACCGATCACCTGTTACAATGTTCTGGTGTACCGGCAGTTTCTACCGGTACCGATATCCAGACATTGGTGGCGTCAATGGATCAGAATATTCTGACCATGCAGCATGCCATCACGGCATTCATTCAAGCTGCAACGCCTACGGTACCGCAACAAACCCCGTTGTCGATACCCGTACCGATTCCGGTACAGGATCCGATTCCGGTTCCGATACTAGTACCGCTTGCATCGACATCAGCATCGACCGCAGCGGTACGCTATCCAGTGATGCCTATCAGTACCGGCCCGGTACCGATTACTCCCGATGTCGATACCTCCCGGTACGCGTATCGGGCTCTACGAGAGCATCCAGACAGTCGATACTTCGATTCTTCTGAAGACTCTAACTCTTCAGAGGCCTCAATTGAAGCATCGGGGATCCTTCCTCAGGAACCCTCTTCTCCAAAAAGGAGAATGTCTCCTCCTGAAGACTTGTCTTTTCAGGACTTTATTAGGGAGGTGGCCAAAGGCCTGGCCATCTCAGTGACCTCTGAGACTGAACCTAGAGCCAAAAAATTAGATATCCTACAATATCCTAAGGCTCCTAAAGAGGCAGCCACCTTACCAATACATGAGATTCTTTATGAACACATGTTGGGCATATGGGAGACTCCTCTTTCCACCTCCCCTCATTCCAGAAGGTTGGACACCATGTATCGTGTTCCTCCTTGTCCTGGGTTTCATAAGACTCAGCTTCCTCACCACTCCATTGTGGTAGAGTCTGCTATGAAAAAGATCAAGAGTACAAAAAGGCACTCCTCTGCTCCTCCAGGAAGAGAATGCAGAACCCTAGATGCCTTTGGCAGGAAAATCTTCCAGGCCAGTATGCTTGTAGCCAGAATCAACACCTATAGTCTCTATATGGGGATGTTTCTAAAAGAAGTTACAGATCATCTGCAAACCTTATCTCCTTTTATGTCAGAAGATAAGAGAGAAGAATATATCACCTGGCTTAAACATGCACAGGATGTATCCAAGTTTTCCAACCGTGCAGCCTTTGACTCTTTTGAGGAGGTCAGTAGAGCCTCGGCTATTGCCATAGGTGCACGCAGAGTTGCTTGGTTGCAAGCCTCTGATTTGGAATCCTGGGTACAGGATGGTCTAGGTAACCTTCCCTGTACAGGCGAAAACCTGTTTGGCAAAGATTGGCAAGCAAAGGCCAACCAGATGGATGCTGAAAATTCTGCTTTAGATAGACTTTCAAAGTCTACTACTGCTCCTTTCAAAAAGAGATTGTTCAAAAAGGGATCTTTCCCAAAGAAAGGGAAATTTTCTTCTTATGGTCAGGCCTCTTCTCAAGGTCGTTTTGCTACAAAGAGACAGCAACAACCAAAACAGGCCAAAACCCAGGCTGCGAGGACTGCTACGGCCCAACAGCCTCAGCCTCCTCAGGGCCTTTGACTTTCCACTAGAGAACTTAGCCTTTCTGGCTCTAGAACATCCAGAGCCCCTCACCATCCCAGGAAGGTTAGCTCACTTTGCTCCCAGATGGGAACAAATCACAGCAGAGCAGTGGACCCTCTCCATCATAAGGGAAGGGTACAAACTTCATTTCTTAAACTTTCCTCCTCACACCATGGTAAAACAGTTCAATTCTCCAACATCTCTCCTCACCCTTCTAGGTCAGGAGATTGCTACCCTTCTTGGTCAAGGGGCAATAGAAGAAGTACCCCTTCTTCAACAGGGCTCAGGGTTCTACTCCCCCTGTTTTCTCATCCCAAAGAAAACAGGGGGCTACAGACCCATATTAGATCTCAGAGAATTGAACAAGTTTCTATGCAAGGAGAAATTCAAGATGACTTCTCTCGGAACTCTCCTTCCATACCTCCAGAGTCAGGACTGGCTTTGTTCTCTAGATCCCAAGGATGCGTACACCCATATTCTCATCCATCCAACACACAGAAGATTCCTTCGCTTCCTGTACCAGGGAAAACACTACCAATACAAAGTCCTTCCTTTTGGTCTGGCCTCTGCTCCAAGAGTGTTCACGAAATGCATGGCAGTAGTAGCTGCATTCCTACGCACTCTAGGAATATTCGTATTCCCATATCTGGACGACTGGCTCATCCGAGCTCCATCCCAGTCAGAGGCCCAGACTTCTCTAGCCTGCACAAGGCATGTTCTTCAGTACCTGGGACTGGTAATCAACATTACAAAATCCCATCTTACCCCTACTCGCTCTCTAGAGTTCATAGGGGCCTTACTGGATACCACAACTGCAAGGGCCTTTCTTCCCCAGGCCCGTTGCCTATGCTTGGTGCAGTTAGCCTCCCAGATTCAGTTAAAATCCCATTTAACTGCTCGAGAGATGTTGCAATTTTTAGGCCACATGGCATCCACGGTGCATGTGGTTCCCTATGCTCGCCTTCACATGAGAGCAGCTCAGTGGACCCTATCCACCCAATGGACCCAGGCATCAGGTTGCCTGTCAGACAAAATAGCAACCTCCAGTCGCCTATTTTCGTCCCTCCACTGGTGGAAGTCCACTCAGAATCTGTTGCTGGGGTTCCCCTTCCAACAGGTGTTACCCCAAGCAACTCTTACAACAGATGCCTCTCCAAAGGGTTGGGGGGCTCATCTACAAGATCTCTCGACCCAGGGCATCTGGTCTCCACAGGAGACATATCTTCATATCAACCTCTTAGAGCTCAGAGCAATCTTTCTGGCTCTCAGAGTCTTCCACATCCTGCTCAGCTACAAGACAGTCCTCATCCACACGGACAACCAGGTAGCTATGTTCTACGTGAACAAGCAGTGAGGAACTGGCTCTCTGTCGCTTTGCAACGAAGCTCTGAGATTGTGGGCCTTCGCCAGAGAGCATCAAATCCATCTCATGGCAGTATATCTTCCAGGAGTTCAAAACTCTTGGGCAGACAGACTCAGTCGAGTTCTGCTTCCGCACGAATGGTCCCTCCATGGGGACCAGACAGCCAGAATTTTTCGGATTTGGGGTACTCCAGACATAGACCTATTTGCAAGTCCGTGGAATGCCAAACTTCCCCGGTTCTGTTCCAGGATTCCATGTCAGGGAGTTCAGGCCAAGGATAACTTCCTCCTTCATTAGGGGCAAGACTTCCTTTATGCCTTTCCACCTATTCCCCTAATCCCCAAGACTCTGTTCAAGCTTCAGAGAGACAAAGGGACTATGATCTTCATAGCACAACTTTGGCCACGCCAAGTGTGGTACCCTCTACTTCTGCATCTCTCTCAAGCTCCCTCCCTAGACCTGGGGTCTGCTCCAGATCTCCTCTCCCAGGAGGAGGGAACCTTGTGGCACCCAAATCCTCAGTCTCTTCATCTCAGGGCCTGGTTGCTGAAGGCCTAGACCTTCAAGATTTACAACTTTCTCAGCAAGTAAAGCACAGTTACTTACCTGTAACAGGTGATCTCTGGGAACAGCAGGAATTAGTCTTCACATATGGGTACGTCGGTACCGACGGAGCCTGCACGGGAATGCTGCCCAGCTTTCAATCAGAAAGCTTTTGGCAGCATCCCTCGCGCCTGCGCAGTGACTTCCCGCCTTCTCCACAGCCTCTCTTCAGTTGAGTTTCAGAGCTGAGACAAAGGCGAGGAGAGAGAAAAGGAAAAAAATAAAAAAGATGCAACTCCTAGGGGAGGTGGGAGGGTTGTGAAGACTAATTCCTGCTGTTCCCAGAGATCACCTGTTACAGGTAAGTAACTGTGCTATCTCCAGGAACAAGCAGGAATGAGTCTTCACATATGGGGACTCCCTAGCTGGAGATGCCTGGGGGAGATCCCATAAAAATGCAAGTGCCTGGATCAGGGGTGCATTTTGTCTCCAGGAATCCCCGGCATCCATTGTGGGATGGAGGGTAGGAGTTGACAATAAAGGAGCTGTGAGGAAAGAAACAGCATAGTCAAGGACTAGAGGGTTCTACAGACTACAGGAGTCCTTGGTAGATATGATGAGTAGCATTAAAACACATTTAATGTGCACTTAAAATATGCAGCTTACCTACTGTATTGTAGGAAGTAGAAAGCATGATGGAGTCTACTGGATAAGCAGTGGCGGAATCTTCAAGGTGACCTCTCAGTAGTGAGGATGAAGGTCCAGACCTGGAGGTAGTAGATGATCCAGGTGTCAACTGGGTAGGAGTAGACGTCAGGTCTTCAATGGAAAGCTTTATGGGAAAAGCTGAAAACTCCTTTAGGCATAAGGTCATTAACATTGAGGACTAAAGGAAGAAGACTGACGGAGTTGGAGAACTAGCCCAGTCCTGGCGGGAAGAGGGGGACTGGAAAACCCCTATTCCCTTGGAAAACAGTTGTGTACTCGAAGATAAAAATGTACACTGTTTTTCCTAGCTGGCGAGAGATAGGAAAAATATTGAAGCTTGATGCGTCAAGGACATAAAGAAAAAATGGAAGATGTTAGCACCAAAGTGGTTATTGGTGCCTAACAGTTTCTGTATCGTAATATGGTATGTGAGGTAGGGCGACAGACTGTCTAAAACCTCTAAGAGGTGAATCATGCAGTATAGACAGTAAGGGTGATCGTGTATAGAACAGACCAACCCTTAAGAAGCCCCCCATCAACACATATACATAGGGATATATATATGTGGCTGGAATATATATGTATATATTCATATATATATATATATATATAAATACACATATGTTCAGATGTATTAGGATATGGGTGGTGAAATATATATCAAATATATATATATATAGAGATATGATATACCTAGATATATGTAATTTTGTGGGGCATGGTTTAGCACCACCAGAGTAATGATATAGGTATGTAGACATATATGGAGATGCTACATATAAGACAAGAGATTGAAGATACATGTCTACCACCCAGCCCCATAATTGCACATGGGGAATATAAAAGAAAAAGAGTCTGCGTTCTACAAGAGGGTGAGCCCACTTGGGATATGTATAGAAAATCTATTTTCGTGGGTTGAGGGATGCAGGAAGGCAATCCAATGAGATAACCGTGATGTTCGCGTGAGAACCGATGAAGATATGAATCTGTAAGGAACAAGGCGGGAGTTCTACAGAACACTGACATGGTAGATGCCTTGGATTTTCACGCAGAAGAACTGATATCTCGTGTTAACACCCCAGGCTAGAGGGGGTGTGGAGAACCCTCACAGGTATAGGAAGGGTTTATAAGTTTTTCTCTAATAATAGAGGAACTTCAGAGACAAGGTCAATGCTCTATAGCAAAGCCCTCATAGTAGAAAGCTTCTCTGAAGACTGCAGAGAGCATTGTGCAGGAGAGCTATGAGATAAACTGACTGAAAGTCAGGTATGTTGCCATATCCTAGAAAAGGAGATGGTTAGAATAATGTGAGAAAGCCTAAACGAGTAGGAGGATCCAAGATAGTTTGGAATCACTACTGAGGCTAGACAAAATTTTGAACAAGGGACTGGAACTTGGAAAAGTCCCAGTAATACAATTACTGTAACTCCTGCAGGCAGAGCTGCTGACAGAAACAGCAGAGAGATTGTCCTGTGCTGAATAAAGAAAAAACAGATAAGAAAAGAGAGGGGATATCTCTTCTCCCTGTCTGGGGAACGACCAGAGAAGTAGTTCAGTATGGTAGCCCTCAAGTAGTTGGAGGGTGACGTACCCATGGGGTAAGTCAACTGAAGGAAAAAATGTTCAGTTGGGATAGAAACTATCAGGTGATAGTTGCAACTGCTCTTCTAGAGAGTAAGAAGAGGAGAAGTGTGTAGTACCTGAACAAAATAATTTTTTGACAGGTTAGTACACTAAAAAAGAAAAGCACAGTGAAGAAACTTCTAAGATGTAGAAGTAAAGTGTAAGTTACAATTCCCGGTCCCTATGGTTGCTGGGAATGCGGAGACTGGCCAGAACTGGAGGACTTCAGACTAGGTTGAGGCGTCCCTTGTTTAGGTACAGCCGAATGATGGGCAGGAGATGAATGAAACTTTCTTTTCTTAGGGAAAGAAGGTTTGGTAGGACATTTCCTACTATTTGAAGAAGGAGGTGGCGTAGAATGGTTTCTAGTGGAAGAAGAGTCAGGGGAGCATTGAGCAACCTGACGTAAAGCCTCCTTATTAAAAAGACCTTCCCCTGTACAAGGAGAATGAGCTAGTATAGTTTGTGCCCGTTTGCTCAAGTCTGAAGCCTGAAGCCAGGCTCTGCGACGTGCTGCAATGGCAATAGCAGAGGATCTGCTAACGGACTCAAAAGAATCTATAGAAGCACGAGACAGGAACCAGGATATATTCCGGCTGTGATTGATGAGCAAGGAATAATCAGTAGCCTTGGGTTCTGGTAAAAAAGGGGTCAAAAGAGACAATTTCTCTGTGACTTCCTGGAGTGTGTGACTCATGTGAAAAATATATGAGAGAACTCTGGAAGCCAGCATAGAGTTTTGGAAGGCCTGACGGCCAAAAGCATCGACTGTTCTTGAAGAACGACCTGGCGGAAAAGAAGAATGCTTCTTCTTGCTCTTAACTTTCCTTAGTGCCAATTCCACTACAAGGGAACGATGAGAAAGTTGAGGCTTTTGGAACCCTGGAGAGGGTGGCACTCGGTACCGAACCTCAATGTCTGGAGAAACTTGAGGAAGTCGTAAGGGCGATTTCCAAACCGTGAGAAGGAGATCCTGCAGAGCAGGATGTAAAGGAAAGTTTATATTTTCCATTTGTGCCGGTGAGCCATGAGTAGGATCACAACCAGGGATAGAAATATTAAGAAAGGTTGCCATATCCCGGAGAAAAGCCTGGAAAGACTGATCTCCTATGGGAACTATCCCTGGTAAGGCTAAAGAAAGAGCCTGAGCATCAGAGGATGTACAGGGTACTGCACTAATGCCAGGTATCGGTTCCAAACTAGGCATCGGTGCAAGAACAGGCATCAACATCGATACTGATAAAGGACTAGCAGGTGAAGTAGCCATCGGGAAGTGCTGTAGTGGTACCGAGATCATGAGGGAGTTATGGCTAGGATCTTCGGGACTACCAATCTGGAAACGACAGGAGTCGGTTCCGGAACACATCGGTACGCAGTCCTCGAGACTCGATATCGACTCAAGACTCGGCATCGAAGAGAGCGAGACTATCGATGTATGTCTCGACAGTTCCGACGCCGGTGGCAGTATCGGCGATGCCGATACCACTAAGGCAGCCTGGGTGACATCGATCGATACCGACGGTACCGAGGATACCCGATGGGCACCTATCCATCCCGATGCCGATGCTAGGGTATCGGAACCGATCGACGCCGGTACCGTCCCGGAGCATGGCTGAGATTGAGGGAAGTCAATGCGGTGCGTATCGATCGGTCCCGAAGGTACCGAGGATGCCCGATGACGATCCCTGGTGAAGAGTGGAATACTCGACACCGGTGCCGATGCCGGAGGCTCGGTACCGCTCGAAGCGGATACCACCCCCGCGCATGGCTCAGGCATGTTCTGTGAGGGGTGAGCCCCAGGAACATCCTGAAACCCCTTTAACGCTTTGGAGCCCGAAGACTCCCGCAGGGGCAATGCCAATGGATTCTTGAGGGTAAGGCCGGAGCCGTCACCATGCTGGGCATGGGACATACCACTCAAGCATTGACTAGTCTTAACAGACTGTTTTTGGGTTACCTGATCCTGTGAAGTAGAGAAACCGGGTACCCTCACTGCCGAAGAAAAAACGGTATCGAGGGAAATTCTAAATACTGAAGGTTTCCTCACAAAATTATCTCCTGACAAGTCAGGAGAAAAAGGGTCAGGACCCACACAGTTGAGACACCAACTATTGGTGTCTAAAAAGAAACAGGTGTTTCCACATCGGATGCACTTCTTAGGAAAAGAAGGCTCCATAATGAAAAGGCCTAGTAGGCCTAAGAAGTTAAGGCAAAAAAAAAAAAACTGAAGAAAGGTTTTACAGAATTTAGTCAAAAAACCACCGGCGGTACCGGTGGTAGCGGGAAATACAGCCGCGACCACAAGAAAACAAAAAACTAAAGTAATTAAAGCAATTAAAAAGAAAAGTTTCTGCGATGACAGGAGGACATCCTGCCTGCTCCGCGGAAAAACGAAAACTGAAGAGAGGCTGTGGAGAAGGCGGGAAGTCACTGCGCAGGCGCGAGGGATGCTGCCAAAAGCTTTCTGATTGAAAGCTGGGCAGCATTCCCGTGCAGGCTCCGTCGGTACCGACGTACCCATATGTGAAGACTCATTCCTGCTTGTTCCTGGAGATAGGATATCCTTCATGCTTCCAGAAAGCCTTCCACCAGACGTTCATATGCTTTTAAATGGAAAAGGTTTTCCATTTGGTGTGCAGAGAAGGGTCTCAACCCTCTTGCAATACCTTTGCATTCTTTACTAGACTATTTGCTGCATTTATCCCATGCAGGCCTTAAAACAAATTCAATCAGAGTCCATTTGAGTGCTATTGCAGCATCCCTTAAGCCTCTCAATGGACAACCTATTTCCTCTCATCCTCTTATAGCAAGATTCATGCATGAGAGGCCTTCTTTTGATTAAACCTCCCATCAGACCACCTCCAGTGGCCTGGGACTTGAATCTGGTTCTTGGCCAGCTTATGAAGCCACCCTTTGAACCCTTAGCCACTACCTCCTTAAAATTCCTTTCTTGGAAGGTTATTTTTCTCATTGCAGTCACCTCAGCTCGCCGTATCAGTGAGTTGCAAGCTTTAGTGGCTAATCCTCCTTATACAAGGTTCCATCATGACAAGGTAGTCCTCAGAACTAATCCACACTTTATGCCTAAAGTGGTCTCACCTTTTCATCTGAACCAGGAGGTCTTTTTACCTGTCTTTTTTCTAGGACCTCATGCATCAAGTGCAGAGAGGAATCTTCATACCCTGGATTGTAAAAGAGCACTTGCTTTCTACTTACACAGGACACAGCAACATAGAAAGTCCTCTCAACTTTTTGTTGCTTTTGATCCTTCTCATTTAGGACTTCTAGTCTCTAAGAGAACTCTGTCCAATTGGATTGCTCAGTGTATTTCCTTTGCCTACCTAAGTAAAAACCTTTCTCTGGAGGGCCATGTCACAGCTCACAATGTGAGGGCCATGGCAACCTCTATGGCTCATCTAAACTCTGTGTCCATTGACCAAATCTGTCGAGCTGCCACTTGGGCATCGGTTCATACCTTCACAGCCCATTACTGCTTGGATAAGGACTCCCGCCGGGATGCCTTGTTTGGTCAGGCTATTCTCAAACACCTGTTCCATACCTAATCAACTCCTACCCTCCATCCCTGAACTGGATGCCTGAGATTCATGGGTAGAGGTAGAGCCCTTCCCAGGGACTCACAATCTGGGTGATCTCCCAGGCATCTCTAGCTGGGGAGTCCCCATATGTGAAGACTCATTCCTGCTTGTTCCTGGAGATAGCACAGTTACTTACCTGTAACAGGTGATCTCTGGGAACAGCAGGAATAAGTCTTCACAACCCACCCACCTCCCCTAGGAGTTGTATCTCTCTATCTATCTTTCCTTTCCTCTCTCTCTCTCTTTGTCTCAGCTTTAAAACTCGAACTGGAGAGAGGCAGTTAGGAAAGGCGGGAAGGCAGCGCGCAGGCGCTGTGGGATGCTCCCAAAAGCTTTCTTTCAGGACGCTGGGGAGCGTTCCCACGCAGGCTCCGTCGGTACCGACGATACCCATATGTGAAGATTTATTCCTGCTTTTCCCAGAGATCACCTGTTACAGGTAAGTAACTGTGCTTTCCATGCAATTGCAGACATGTGTGACTATTCATACTTAATGGCAATATAGAATTGTTGAACAGGATTATCTTATCAAATGCCAATTAATTACAATACATCTACTGCTAGTACTAAATTATTCCAAATTATTTGACTATATATAATTTACTAATGTAAAGAATAAAACATTATAATGTGAAGAACCGCAGTGTCATGCACTTAGGAAGCAGAAATCCAAGGGAATTGTATGTGATAGGGGGTGAGAGATTGGTGTGCACGGACCAGGAAAAGGACCTTGGAGTGATTATTTCCGACGTTCAACGTGGCAAAACAGTGTGACAAGGCGGTGGCAAAAGCCAGAATGATGCTGGGTTGCATACAGAGAGGAATTACCAGCAGCAAGGAAGAGGTACTAATGCCACTGTACAAGTCGTTGGTGAGGCCTCACTTGGAATATTGTGTTCAGTTTTGGAGACCGTATCTCACAAAGGATATAAAAAGGCTGGAAGCGGTTCAGAGGAAGGTGATCAAAATGATTTAGAGCCTGCTTCAGAAGACTTATGAGAAGAGTCTTGAAGACCTAAATATGTACATTCTGAAGGAGAGGAGGAACAGGGGAGAAATGATTCAGACCTTTAAATACTTAAAGAGCATTAATGGACAAACAAACCTCTTCCAAAGACGGGGAAGCTGTAAAACTAGAGGGCATAACATGAAGCTGCAAGGGGGTAAACTGAAAGGCAATGTCAGGAAATACTTTTTCACTGAAAGGGTGGTGGATGCTTGGAATGCCCTCCCGATGGAAGTGGTGGGGGCAAACACAGTGACAGAATTCAAAATGGCATGGGACAGACACAGTGGATCCCTTTATAGCAACAGGATAACATCAAAATAAGCATAACTATATTTTATATCTGAACAAATAGAGGTGACCTACACGGAGTGGTGGGTACACCCCTAAACAAAGGCATGGGGAGGGGTGACCTGCACGGAGTGGCAAGTGCACCTACTCTTGCTGCCTTGCTGGGCAGACTAGATGGACCATACTGGTCTTTATCTGCCATCATATACTATGTTACTTGTTAGAATGAAGTTGTATTATTCATTATTTGTGACTTCTAAAATGTATTTATTTATTGGTTTTTATATACCGCTTTGTCATGGTAATCAAAGCAGTTTGCATATAATATTTCAACTACTGCACAAAGTCAGTTTACAAGGAATAGTTATATAACAGTTTAAAAAAAGGTTTACAGGGAACAAATGTACAAGTAACAATCATATTTCAAAAGATATTTAGATAAGCAACAATAACAATGTAGTATTAAACTATCTACAGGAGATAAGTGTTTGGGTGATATTTTGGGGTTGTGTGCATCAAGTGTATGGAATGTAGAAGGGGTTGAACAGTGTGGATAGTTTTGATGTGGAAGTGGAAGAGGTCTATGGTGACTGCTCACATTGATAATAGTCAGTGAAGATGTGTGTTTTAAGCTGTTTTCTGAATTGATTTAAATCTTTGATTTCTCTTAGTGCATTAGGAAAACTATTCCATAGGTTAGGGGCATAGAGGGTGAATGCCCTATTGGTGGTAGATTGGTTTAGTTTTCTGACTCTGTTAGGAGTGGATAGCATGCTTTTTAGGCTGTCTCTTTTCGTTCTTGTGTGTTGTTGAGTGTTTATTAGTGTGTTGAGGTATGTTGATGCAGTGTTGTTTATTGTTTTAAAAATGATCATGAGAGCTTTAAATTTGATTCTCTGAAATATCAGGAGCCAATGGAGCTGAAACAGGATGGTTGTTATGTGATCTGACTTGTCAGCTTTCATGATTGTGCGGGCAACTGTATTTTGAGCCAGTTGAAGGGGCTTTAGGGTTTTCTTTGGGAGGCCATGGAGTACGCTATTGCTGTAGTCATAATGGGGAGTTTTTTGTTTTGTTTTGTTTTAAAAAAAAAAATAATGGGGAGTTAATAGTGCTTGAGCTACTGAACAGAAGTCCGAGGGGGAGAGCAGAGGTCTCAGATGTTGAATCATTCTAGTTTTATTGTAGATTGCGCGGTTAGTCATTTGGATGTGCTTGATGAAATCCAGGTTTTGATCAAGGTGAATCCCAAGGTATTTTATTTCTTTTCTTATTTCAAGTGAGGCGTTGTTTACATGTAGTGCACTTGGAGGGTTGTAAGTTTTATTCCTGGTAATAATGAATACTTCTGTTTTCTTCAAGTTAACTGTAAAGTTGACTGAGTTAAGCAGAGACATCGTTGAAGCAGCTGGTGATTTTTGTGAAATTAGGATCTTTGGTGTCAAAAGTTGTGAATAGCATTATATCATCTGCATAAATTCTGTAGTCTACATTTTGTGATTGTATGATATTGCAGATAGGTTGTAGGTATATATTGAATAGAAGTGCAGATAATGCAGATCCCTGGGGGGACGCCTTGAAGTTAGGTGAAGGTGTTGGATAGGATGTTTTCATAGTAAACTTGTTGGGTACAGTTAGACAGGTAGTCTTGAAGCCATTGTAGAGGTGTACTGCCTATGCCCAGGTGCTTTAGGCGGTTGATTAAGATGTTATGGTTTACAGAGTCAAATGCAGAAGACAAAACATCAACTATGCACAATTGTTATATATAGTTAAATGGTACACCTACACTTCAAAGTTTGTATTTCATTAATGTATATAGTTAATTATGTTCCATGTAACTGAATAAGACAATGTTTTAGTGTACTTTTCAGAACTTTGTTACTTGTAAACCGCACTTGATCACATGGAAAGCACGGTATAAAAATGTTTGTTAAATAAATACATAAAATATGTTGTTGATTCTGGGTCGCCAGGAGTCAGGACTGACTCGAAGGCACACATTGCATTGCATTGCATAGTTAAGCTTGTCATCTTCAGATTTGGAAGCTCTCCATTTCATTTCAGCTTTCCTTAGGTCCCTTTTTGTATGTTTTAAGGTTGGGCCGTATCAGGGTTGAGAAACTCTGCGTTTTTTTGTTTGATAGTTTTGATGGTTTACTGATGCTGCATTTAGAGTTCTATTCCATCTTTCAATGCGTAAGTCAATGTTGTCACTGTTGCTTGAGAGATCTAGGCTTATTTTATCAATGAATTTATCTTTGTCAGACTTTGTGAATCGATAGTATGTTGATGTTAAATGAGTATTGGTTGATTGATGGCGATCTGAATCAGTACTAAAACATATGAGAAAGTGGTCTGACCATGGAATGGGCTGAATACTTTTAATGGATATATTTTGTTCTGAGACCATGTAGTAGGATAGAAAATGAGATCAAGTGTGTTCCCTTTTGTATGAGTTGCCGTGTCAATCAGTTGGCTGTAGCCAATATCTTCCATAGCTTGGAGGAAGGTCGAACTCTGTGCAGCGTGTAAGGATGAAAGGTTAAAGTCACCCAGGATGATATGTTCTTTGCCTGGTGGTGATGCAGAGCATAATGTTTCAATTATGGGTGTCCAGTTCATTGATTTCAGAGGAGGGTGGTTTATATATGAGTGAACTTGTAAGTTTTCTTGTGGTGATTGTTAGGATATCTAAGCTATTAGTATTTGATGAGGAGCATTGTTGGGCACATGAGGACGTTTTGCATAGGTTAATTAGTCCTCCTTTTTTTGTATTCTCTTGAGCAGTCGTATATGTTGTATCCTGGAGATTGCAATTGATTGAGGAGTACAGCATCAGTGTCATAGATCCATGATCCATTAGGCATACGAAGTCTGGTTTTGCATCATTTATTAGGTCTTTTATGATGGGGATTTTCTTCTTTATAGATCTGGCATTTATCAGGTACCATATTAGTGGTTCTGAGTGTTCATTTAGGTGGTGCTTTGGAAGGTACTGTTGTGTTTGTGTTTTTATATGTATGAGCCGATTAGGTATGGGATAGAGGAGGTGGGGAGGGGTGTAAGATGAGCACGTATCCCTTTGTCTGAATTGGTAGGGCATTATTGGAATGAGAAATTGTTGCTTGAAGTGGGATAGTGCATTAGAGTGGTTAACAGAGAATCATAGTAAAATAGTGATTAGGAGGACTGTTTTTGTTGACATTTTGCAGTAGAAGAAAGGGTAAGAGCTGATTGAGATGTGTCTTTGAGGAATGAAGATATAAGGTTACAAGGTATACAATATATCAATGTAGTATCAACGAAACAATGTATTACAGTGAGCTGATAGATTTCACAATGTATAAGATACTACTATGAATTGAAGGGACTAGTGTAGTAAAATTTGCGGTAAAGGTGTTCATACAGTGGTGAAAAACACAATAAACTGTAGTGTAAGCGGGAATGATGATAAATGTGTAGAACTTACATGAAGGTGTTCATTGCATGAGTGTGATGGTCACCGCTTTAGGTCCCTGCCTAAGGGCCACGCCAAAGAGCCCTCTGGCGAGGCCCTCAGGCGCAGGCACGCCCGGTGATGCTGAAATTTAAAGTTCAGTCCTCCAGTCCTGATTGGCCTTGGGTTGGTGAGTGGGGAGGGGTTTGCCTTCTCGCTCCCTCGCCCGATGACGGTCAGGGAGGTGTTGTAGTCCACCGGTGCTTCCTTCTTCATGCCCGATGGTGCTGAAATTTAAAGTTCAGTCCTCCAGCTCTGATTGGACTTGGGCCGGTGAGCGGGGAGGGGTTTGCCTTCCCTCTCCCTTGCCCGATGCTGGTCAGGGAGGTGTTATGGTCCAGTGGCGCTTCCTTCTTTGTGCCCGATGGCGCTTAAATTTAAAGTTCAGTCCTCCGGCCCTGATTGGCCTTGGGCCGGTGAGCAGGGAGGGGTTTGCCTTCCCGCTCTCTCGCCTGATGCCGGTTAGGGAGGTGGTGTGGTCTGGCAGCACTTCCTTCTTCACACCCAATGGTGCTGAAATTTAAAGTTCAGTCTTCTGGCCCTGATTGGCCGTGGGCCAGTGAGTGAGGAGGGGTAAAATATGTGAGCTAAATGCCTAATCTAACATCTTTACTTTTATATTACACATATTACTATCCTTCATGCACAATAAGGAATAAATAGAGGGCTATCTGTATTAATGACCATAAATTACAAAATGAAAACAAACTATCAAATCCCCAGGAAAAGCAACATCAAACAAATGCACATGACAGACACTCTGCACTCCCAGACTCCTCCACAAGGCTAGCATCCAGACTGAATTCACTGTATACAATCATGTTGGTTGTTTCACCTTACATTTTTTCTTTTCACTCTTTTTTTTTTTACAATTCCCTTTAGTCAAGTAAACTTGCTTTTATTTTGACATACAATTCCATTTTCAGCAAAGCTTGTATCTTTTCCTTTATACACCTTCATAATTTTTCTGTAGTCATTCCAACAAATTGAGCACTAGTAATATCAGATAAGGAAGCACTTTCCAAAATTTCAGAAGAAATACCTGAGCTGGAAAGAAACTACTTTGAATTTGCTATATAAGGAAAATCATGATATTGAAATGAATACTTAAATTAAGGGGGTTAAGACAGGTTATTTGTTAGTGTCTAAAACCAAAACAAAAATCAACATGTACTGTTATCTTTATAATAGATCTCTACTTAATCCAGTAATACAAAGAACACATTTAGTGAATAAACTAAATAGTATCAATATCTCACAGTGCCGCAACATACAGCTATTTTTCTCACTTAGTTGTTCTCCTGAAACTGAGATCAGAAAAGCTTTCAAAACAAAGTGCACATCTTATCTGGAAACCAAAACGTATAACTGAAATACAAAAAAACAACTGAAATTACCTTAAGATCCAAGACAAATCTGTGTAGTCTTTATACTGTACATTACTGACCAGCAGTGAAAAGAAGACAGATGTTTCAATCAACTTGCAAGCCTGGTGAAATAAGGCGCTGACCTTCTAAAGAAGAAAATCAGCATTTGAAAAAGAAAAAACTAACAACTAATTACCAAATTTAAGCCAGGCTATTTAAATCTTTTACAATCGGAAAATGTTATCTTTTCAAAAAGCACAGCGTAAGGAAAGCAGCAAATGAATCATTATACACTTTCTCTTCTAATACAAACAACTTATGTTTAAGGTCTTGGACCTCATCTTTTTGTTTTTCTTGAGACTTTTCATGTGCCATTGTCTCACACCATGTAAGGATGACCCACTCAGTTTGCAATCTCCCTAAATCACTGACCACCATTTCATTTTTGTAGTGCTTCATTTCCACTAGTTATTGAGTGCCATCGTGCTACAGAGTCTATAGCAACAGCACCATTTTTAACTTGCATAGAATAAGATGGGCTGCCCTTCTTAAATTCAAAAGCTTGTGCCTTTTTCTTGCCATTCATGCTACTAAGTTCTATTCTGTTGACGACTGAACAAATTACCCATCATACCCACAGTTCTTCTGATAAACTTTTGACTTGCCTCCAAGCCAGAAAAAGAATCTGAATCACGGCACCAACTGTTTGTTCCTGACTGCCTGGCCAGGGGACAACAAACAAAGGGATCCTTCCTCAGGCCTTGGTTTTCTGTCTCTGGTCCCAAAAGCAAATGAGAAGAAATGAAAACAACACACAGAATTATATCTTTACAAAAGCTAAAGCTTTAGGAAGAAAGTTACAGAGCTGCAGACAAGTGCAATTACCTGGGGGAGCTGCTTTGTGTTGTGTCTGCTGCAGAGGATTAGTACTGGATGCATTGTCTCCTGCTGTATTTTTTTCTGTCTTGCCCTCAGAAATACCCAAGGACAACCAGTTGTTCCACCAAGGGCCCAATTTAAACAGGGCTAGCTCAGCATCCTGATCAGGTGCTGCTTTGTGCTGTGCCTGCCATGGAGGATTAGTGCTGGGAACATCATCTCCTGCTGTATTTGCTTGCCTTCTTACCATCAGGCACACCCATGGATGGCCAGTTGTTCCACCGAGGGCCCTATTTATTTGAGCCCTCTTTGACATGCAGCCATCAGCGTTCAGTAAGAGACATGCAACAGAGGGCATGTTATATCCCTTATTAGCCCCTTTGGAGACCGGGTGGAGCGGTGGGGAAGGTGATTGTCTTGTAGCACTAACTGTGACTGCTGATTGCGGTGCTTGTATAGAAGAAATTGAAGGGGAGCAAACAAGTTCATATAAAAGGAGCTAAATCCAGCCCAATGGATAAACATGTTGTACCTAAGGGTGATCAATTTGGGATGAGCCTAGCTTAAGGATCCACTTTAAGTGAGGGAGCCTCCCTGACCTCCCTCGAGTGGACTCCACCTCCCCCACCTGTGTCTATTTTGAAAACTAGCTCTCCCATTACAAGTCTTCCAGATTCTCCTGGGATGGTTATTGTTTTTGGCCCTATACTAGTGGCTTGCCAAATAGAAAATGCTTCTTCTTTAGGTTTTAGTTCTTCAATTTCTTTAGCTGATGTTTGGCAGGTGGTGACTCATACTGTGAGACTTCTGGCTATAACAATTCCACAATTGTGTGATTTCTCTCAAGAGACTGTTTCAAAATTTAAGGATGTGGATATTTATATGGAGACTCTGTAGAAGAAGGTCTCCATTTTGGATGCCCAGGTAGCCTCCCTACAATCAATAGGTGCCTCTGGAATAAAAGACAGTTTGAATCTACACCACAAATTAGAAACTTTAGAAAATGTTAATCGTAGTAAAAACTTAAGATTTAAAATTTTCCTATTTCTCTTATGCTGTCTGCTGAGATCCTCTTAAAGAAGTACTTTAAAGAAGTTTTGCAATTCTCCAGGACCAAGCAGGAAGTCAGTCCTCACATATGGGTGACGTCGGCACCGAAGGAGCCCTCGTGTGGAGCATTTCCCCAGCTTTCAAAGAAAGCCTTTGGGAATGCAGCGTGCATGCGTGGTCCCCTTCTCGCCCAAGGGTGCAATCTTGCTCAGTCTTTCTTTTTCCACGGAGCCCAATGGACGTGAGTTTGTGTCACCCGGTAAAAGTAGATTTTTTCTGCAATTTTTGCTTTTTCTGATCCGGTTCGACGCCGGTTCCCCTTCCCGCCTGGGCTCGGTACACCGGTATCGAGTCCGGTATTCTTTTTTCGGTTTTTGTCCTTCATGACTAGCATTCGCGCCTTTTTTGTTATTGTCACTGGCAGCCCTGTCTTTTGACCTTGCAGGGGCCCTTTTTCCCCCGATGGCTGCCAGCGGGTTAAAAAAATTGATCGGTGCAAGAAACTTATGTCTCTCACCGATACACTTGACTGCTGCCTCCGATACCTCAGGCCCGACCATGACCCACTGGCCTGTGGCCCGTGCAGCAAAATGTCGTGAAAGGCACTTTGGAGCCGTCAGCATCAACGTGAGAGAATCTTCTCGGAGTCCGCATCCGGCCGGGCCTGGACTTCGTCAGAGGCCTCGACATCTCGGGAGTCGGAACCCGAGCGCTGTCGTGCTTCCTCTGAAAGGGGGTCTCCCACCCGGGAGCACAAAAGGAAGAAGAAGCTCGTGAGGGTGTTGTCGGTGGAAGCTCCTGGGTCCACGAGGGCCAGGTCGCATAGCCCTGACTGCCGCCCTGGGCTCTCGGAGTCGGAGAGGCCGTCCAAGCTACCTCGTATGGAGCCGGAGTCCCCGAGTCACGTAAGTTCTGTTGTCCTCGTGGAATCTCCTCTGGGAAAGCCGATGTCGGGCCCGCATCATTATCTGCTGGGTCTCCTGAGCTTGGACTCAGGTTGACAGCCTTGGAGAGCAGCTTGGCTGCCTTCATGGAACACAAAAGTTTAAATATGAAAGACGTTCAATTCAATCAGCTTAGAACCAAAAAACGTCTTTCAACGATATTGTCACTTATGGTTACTCGCTGAATTATTTTTATTTTTACTTTTACTATTGTTGAAGGTCTGACTTTTTCGGCACTTATTTTCAGACTTATAAGACCCCCAACATTAGTGCCTAATAGCATCAATGACCTCCAACAGCCTATCAAACCAACTTCTATTACAGATTTCTATAGCCAAGACTGAGAGCATATGGAACTTATATTTCATTTTGCATTGCCCGACTACTGACGCTGTTATGTAAACTTCATAACCATTCTGATGTTTCAATACTCAGTAAAAATTGAGCGCTTAACTTCTGCTTAAATTTCTTCTTTCCATGCGTGTCCCGCTCTCTGATCCCAACGCCTCCCCCAGGCGCCTCCGTTGCGTTTCACTTCAGTTGTTTCCTCAGGGGATCAATAACCGCTTTAATCTCGACTTTGAATCTCTACAAAATAAAACCCATTTCAGTAACCACCCTTTTTTTTATCCCTCACTAAATTCCTAATATATCGCTCTTCAGTTTCCCTATATCTATTGTCACACCCCAGCCCCCGGCAACGTACCTAAAGAGCTTGGGTGGACATTATGTCCTTCATAAACGGGTTGGAAAACTATCTTCGGCACTGAGGCATGCTGGGAGTTGTAGTTTCCCTTTTAAAAGTATAGCCGTGACAAACCAGTATGAAGGTAAATGCTATAGGTTTATTTCCCCAATGTCACAAGGTTCAACATAAAGCATCAGGATATTCTCTCCAGTTAGTATTTCCAAAGATATTTACAAAACTCAGGTTGCATGTGTTTCACAGTCATTACTTCTGTGCAGGCGTTTTAATCCAAAACATAGCAGATAAAACAAAACACAAGCTTCTTCATTCAGCTTAGTAAAAATGTTCTCTTTTATCCTTTCATTCCTTAGTAACACCAGTCACAGGTGCTAGGCAATATTCCTTTGATTAAACAAGCTCTTACCTTCAACAAGGTCAGACTTCTTTACTCTGTTACTCAAAAAGCGCACATCCTGAAAGCTATTCGTCAGCTAAGGACTCCCTGCTTCCAGCCAAACATAATGTGCAATCCATGGGAAACTCAGGCAGCAAGGAATCCTGTTCGCTAGGATCTATCTGCATTTCTTCCTGCTCTGAAGAAACATCAACTTGCTCTGAGCTTTCCTTGTGTCTCCCAGGATACACTTTCTCCGGGGATCTCTGTAATTCCCTCCAGCAGTGGGTCTACCTGGTATGGAAGACAAGTATCTGGGTTCTGAGCTATTACTTTCTGGCTAGGTTCACAAACCTCTCTCCAGCTGCGGTTAAACAGTTCCTGGCCTCCTTGCTTAAGTTCCTTTCTGGTGTTGATCGATGGCCCCCTGTTCCAGGCTGGGTCCATCTGCCTCCTAGCTTGAGCCTTGGGCTCCCACCTCTGAACACGTTGAGACTGCCAGTCTGGCATAGACGTGGGAAGACTTTTATGCTCGCTCTCTCTGAGCTGTGCTTTCCTGGTACCTCTTCTGACGGCTTCTCCTTGGAGCTCTCCACCTTGGGACTGCTGGCCTCTTTGGAACTTTCTGTTATCCTGCAACAACAGCCACTCTAGCTGCCTTGCTTGGTGCTGCTTCGTCACCTTCTCCCTCTTCTCTCTTTTCTCTCCTTCTAAGCAAGGCTTACAAAGCTGCTTCTCTGTCAGGGTCTCTCTCACTCCCCCCAGGTATGTGTGATCATCCCCTAAATTTGTAACTACGTCAGGATAGCTTGGGTGTGGCAACCTAGCTTCAGACTCTCTGTGCTTACTCCCTCTAGCTGCACTCTGCAGTGTGTGTATTGCAGATCTGTCACATTCTTTAAAGGTACATTCACTAGTTTTTCCTATCTCCATAGGCTCACTAGCATCTTCTTCATCACACTATGCGATAATAAAACTCCTACCTGGATGCTGCACCCACCTCATATCAACTCTATTCCAGCGACTCTATTAAATTAAACTTTTATTCAGGTCACTCCGGAAAAACGCTGCGCATGCGGGTTGGGGATTAATATTCTAAATTTAAAGCTCTCTCTCCTACTCTGCTATTGGTGATATCTAAATCCCTCCCCTGATGACATCATACTCGTCTTCAGTAGTAGGAAACTCTCCTATCAACCTTTTGATGGTGCTCACATAAGGCAACATACTCGCCGCTGATGTTAATTGGAGCAACTTTTTATCATGGACTTCCAATGTTCTATATCTTCTACCTCTCTTTTCTATCGATCTTCATCATTTCAAACATTTTTGTCCATAAGCACATAAGGCAACATACTCGCCGCTGATGTTAATTGGAGCAACTTTTTATCACGGACTTCCAATTTTCTATATCTTCTACCTCTCTTTTCTATCGATCTTCATCATTTCAAACATTTTTGTTCCTAACCATATAGGGGCATTGAATAACATACACTACACTAGTGGAATCACACGTCGTGTGTCTTCTTAATGGATAAGTAGACCCTTGATGTACCACAACTTCTGTCTCCATGGTGATATCACATATATTGCAACTTCCACATTTTCTATGGCCCTTTATCATATCAGATGAAATTACTAGTGAAGCAGGGGTTTTTAATACAGCAGGACTAAGGTGTTCTTTTAAATTCCGATTCCGTTGTCATACGCAATGTATTTTTTTGCCCGCTACTCTGGGTATAACCCACAAAATATTCCCATGCTTCCTTAATCTTCTCTGAATGCCAGAACTCAGTGGAGAATAACGAGTGATCATATTGATATTAGTAGAATCAACATTTTCCATTTTTTTTCGCCTCCAATAGCGAATGTCTATTGTTATATAGGACTCTGGAGTATGCTCGCTTCACAACTGTTGTGGGGTAACCTCTTTCCCTAAAATTACGAGATAATTGTTTTGATAGCCTTTTAAACTCACAATCATCAGAACAGTTGCGCCTATAACGTAAAAATTGAGAGAAGGGAAGACTCTCTTTTAATCTCGGCGGGTGCGTGAACGGATCATAATACATTTTTGCATTTTGCAAGTGCGCACCCCCCGAGATTAAAAGAGAGTCTTACCAGCTGTACATGGGCATGTACCTATGAGACCTGTCAAAGGAGATTTCCAGGTTCTCAGCTGGCCTCTCCGATGAACCCTTGCAGAGATTCAAGGCCTTGTCGACAGGGATCCGAGAGTGCTCAAAGTTTATCTCTCGAGCAGCCTATGATGACTTCGAGGCTTCGGCCCGGGTAGCCACGGCCGACATTGATGCACGCCGTCAGGCCTGGCTACAGTCATCGGACCTGGAGTCATGGGTGCAGGACAAGTTGGTCGATGTCCTCTGCCGAGGTGACAACCTATTCGGTAAGCCCATGACTGAAAAGGCTGCAGAAATAGAGACTGAGACTCTCACCAGGACAAGGCTGTCCAGAAAGAATTGTCCCTTCTCAAAAAAAGAAGGGCTCGGGAAAGAAGCCCTTTTTCCCGAGGAAGGATGCTGCCTACAAATCCTACCCTCAATATCAGGCCTCTCCAGCTCCCCAACAGGGCCAGCAGGCCAAGGGGCAAGGGCATGGGCCCTTGTAGGCAGAAGACCCCCAAGCCGCCAGCTCCGGCTCCTGCACAGCAGGGAGCGTGGTTTTGACTCCCACAGCATATTTATTTATTATTATTATTTATTTATTACAATTTCTTATATACCGCACTATTGTCAGCGCGGTTTACATATAACAAAATGACCATAACAAACTGTTTGGCTTCACATAGAACAGGAGTAACAACTTGGGTAACATGTTTTGCTTTACAGAGAACAGGAATAACAACTTGGATAACATGGGGATGTAAACTGAACTAACTAATTACATATGTACAATGAGATTGATTGCTGAGGATTTAGGGTGTTACATGTGTACAGTAGGGTTGAGATGTTATCTGGGAGGTGAGGGGGGGCAGTTAGGTAGGGGATAGGTTAATCTGGTAGTACTGTGTAAATAAATGGAATTTGAGAGCCTTTCTGAATTGTGTTAAGTCAGTAATTGTACGGATGCCTGGTGGTAATGCGTTCCAACATTTTGGGGCATAGATACTGAAAGCCACTTCTCCGCCACTGGCTCCACTCAGCACAGGAGGTCGGCTGACCCTGTACACCTACAGGTGGCCAGCAATCACAGGGGATACCTGGGTACTAAGCATAGTCCAAAAGGGCTACATGCTCCACTTCCACCAGCTACCCCCCTCCTACTTTCCAGGGGAGCCTACAAGACTCCCTCTACACAGAAACCTCCTCCTTCAGGAGTTGGCAAGTCTTCTAAAGGAACAGGCGTTGGAACCGGTGCCTCACCACCTGAAAGGGCAAGGCTTCTGGTGCCAAAAAGGACAGGAGGCCTCCTGCCTATCCTAGACTTACGAAACCTAAACAAGTTTCTGGAGAGGGAAAAGTTCAAGATGCTTACCCTTGGGATACTGCTGCCCTACCTCCAGCAGGGAGACTGGCTATGCTCGTTATACCTAAAGGATGCTTATATCCACATCCTCATTCATCCAGACCACAGACAATATCTCAGATTTGTGGTGGGAGGAAACTATTTTCAGTACAGGGTACTTCCCTTTGGCCTAACCTCTGCCCCCAGGGTTTTCACCAAATGCCTGGCGGTGGTGACGACCTATCTCAGGAATCAGGGAATTTTTGTCTTCCCATACCTCGACGACTGGCTCATCAGGGGCCAGTCTCTCCAGGAGGCCAGACAAGCCACTCTTCGCACTGTCTCTCTTCTTCAGCATCTGGGCTTTGTCATAAACTATGCAAAGTCCACTTTGCTCCCCTCTCAGAACCTAGAGTTTATAGGGGCAAGATTAGACACCCTGCAGGCAAAAGCTTACTTGTCCGAGGACAGGGCCCACAGACTGATGGACTTGGCCAACCAGTTTCAGAGCAATTCTCATATTTCCACCAGGCACTACCTGCGGCTCCCGGGCCACATGGCATCCATGGTATATGTGACTCCGAATGCCCATCTGCAGATGCGGGTTGCTCAGTGGTGCCTCAGAGCTCAGTGGGCGCAGGCCACAGGCGACCTCCGAGACAGAATAAAGGTGTCCAAACCACTTTTGGACTCCTTACAGTGGTGGCTACATCTCCCAAACCTTCTTAGGGGGGTACCTTTTCAGGCTCCAGCACACACAAGGGTGCTGACAACTGATGCTTCCTTAAAGGGCTGGGTGCACATTGCCAGGGCACGTGCACTAAAGGCCTCTTGTCTCCTCGGTAGGCCACGCAGCAGATCAATCTTTTGGAGCTGCAAGCAATCCGCATAGCTCTGCAGATATTTTCTCATGCCCTCTTTCACCAGTCTGTTCTAGTTCAGACAGACCAATCAAGTGGCAATGTCCTACGTGAACAAATAAGGGGGCACGGGGTCCAGGCTCCTATGTAAGGAGGCACTGGCCCTTTGCTCCTTTGCAGTCAAGCAAGGCATGTTTCTCAAAGCAGTTTATCTACCTGGTCAGGAGAATTTCCTAGCAGACAAGCTAAGCAGGATTCTCCAGCCTCACGAATGGCAGTTGAATCCATTGGTGGCCCAGCAGATCTTCCTCCGCCGGGGACTTCCATCCATCGATCTTTTTGCAAGTCCAAAAAAACCGTCAGCTGCCCAGGTTTTGCTCCAGACAGCCGCATCCCCTGAGGATGGCAGCAGATGCTTTCTGATCTCTTTGTCTTCGGGCCTTCTGTATGCGTTTCCTCCCACGCCCCTGGTGGCCCGAACTCTGTTCAAGATCCTCCAGGACAAAGCCTCGGTGATTCTGGTAGCCCCCAGATGGCCGAGGCAGCCGTGGTTTCCACTTTTTCTGCAGTTGGCGGTGGAAACTCCATTCCCTCTGGGGTTGCAACACGATCTCCTGTCTCAAGATCAAGGTTCCCTTCTGCACCCCAGTCTTAGGTCCCTCAATCTGATGGCCTGGCTGCTGAAAGGATAGTGCTAGCTCCCTTACTTCTACCTAAGGAGGTTGAGGAGGTGGTCTTGGCCTCTAGGAGGCAGTCCACCAGAAAGTCCTATGCCCTCAAGTGGCGTAGGTTTACGGTATGGTGTGCTCAGCGCAATGAAGATCCTTTCTCTTGCCTTGTGCCAGTAGTACTGCAGTATCTACTTCACCTGTCAGACCTAGGCCTTAAGTCTAACTCTGTTCGGGTCCACCTCAGTGCTCTGTCAGCGCACCACTCACTGGTGGAAGGACAGTCTCTGTCGGTTCACCCCTTGGTTCCAGATTTCTCAGAGGTCTGCTTCTACTCAAGCCTCCGGTTCGTCCACCGGCAACTGAGTGGGATTTGAATGTGGTCTTGCAGCAACTTACTCGCCCACCGTTTGAGCCGATGGCTACTTGCCATTTGAGCTTCCTCTCTTGGAAAGCGCTCATCTCCAGGAACAAGCAGGAATGAGTCTTCACATATGGGTACGTCGGTACCGACGGAGCCTACGCGGGAACGCTCCCCAGCTTCCCAAAAAGGAAAGCTTTTGGGAGCATCCCACAGCGCCTGCGCGCTGCCTTCCCGCCTTTCCTAACCGCCTCTCCTCAGTTCTTCTTTGCCGCGGAGCCAGCAGGTCGAGCCCTGTCACCGCTGAAGAAGTTCTTTGTTTTATTTTATTTCTTTGGTCGCGTGTCTGCCTTCCCCAACTCCGGACCGGTACCACCGGTTTTTTCTTTCTCTTCTTTAAAAAAAAAAACCTATATATTTTTCCCTCACTTAGTGTATTTTTCTCTTTGGGCCTTAGGCCTCACAAGAAATTTCCTCATGGAAAAACCAGCCTCCGGGTTTAAGAAATGCACTAAGTGCAGCGGTACTATTTCTGTTACAGACACCCATGAATGGTGTCTTAAATGTTTGGGTCCTGAACACTCCATTTCGGATTGTCCGTCCTGCTCTCTGATGTCTAAACGGGGTTTACAGAACCGAGCAGCTAAGCTCCATGTGCTGTTTCCCGCTGATGCAGCTTCGGTGGCATCGACGTCTTCCATGGCTGCTTCTTCCCCCAATGGATCTCGGGTAACCAAACATAAATCCAGCCGGTCCTCGAAGGGTAGATCTCCCTCTATTTTATTTATTTATTTTATTTATTTATTTAACATTTTTTATATACCGCACTATTCATCATCAGTGCGGTTTACATTGAAACAACAATATACCTGCCAGTACATGACTGATCTAGGTTTACAGATAACAAGGAAGATAAACTGGGTGTGAACTGGGGATAATTATCTACATAATTATGCATAATTATATATACATTGAATATGTTACATCAAGATTCGAATTTGACAAGAATACAGAATACAAGAATACAGTGTTTTCACATTTTGATCCTTTGTTCTGGATTGCTGTTATGTGTAGGAGTTATCTGAGTGGGCGATAGCCGGTTCTATTGTGTGTATGGTAGCCTGAAGTGCAAAGTGAATAAATAGTGCTTGATGGGCTTCTAAATTGGGTGATATCCCTGATTGATCTGATGTTTGGAGGTAGATTGTTCCAGCACTTGGGAGCATAGGACACAAAAGCTCTGTTAGTAGTTTGTTGTGTCCATTTTGTGGAGATACTAGGAGTAACTAGTGTGTTTTCTGCTACTAGTCTCCTGGGTCTGTTGTTTGGTGTCAGGGTGATGAGATTTGAGATCGATGCAGGAGATAATTTATTAATAGCTTTGAATGTGATGAGGAGGGTTTTGTATGTTATTCTGCAGTTTATCGGAAGCCAGTGCAGATCGATCAGTATTGGTGTTATATGATCTCTTATAGAAGCTCCAGATAAGATGCGGGCTGCCGTGTTCATCGCCAGTTGAAGTGGATTTAGTGTATTCTTGGGGAGGCCATGAAGGATGATATTCGCATAGTCAAAATGCGGTGTGACTATCGCTTGGAAGACTGTACGGAAGTCCTTTGTCTCCATCATTGGTTTCAGGTGGCGCAGTGTTTTTAGTTTGTAGTAAATTGACCTTACTGTGTTCTTTATGTGCTCATTAAGATTGAGTTTTTGGTCGAGTATCACACCGAGGTACTTTATGGAGGCCTTGATTGGGAGTTCTGCATCTCTTACTATGAGGGTGGTTGGCGGAGAAAATTGCTTGTTTCTTGTGGCTATGAGTACTTCGGTTTTCTTGAAGTTTATTCTCATGTTCTGATTGAGAAGCCAGTCGGTTATTGTGTTGAAACAGTTGATTAATGGAGAGTAGTCAGGGTTTGATATATTGATCGGTGTGAATATTAGCACGTCATCCGCGTATAGTAGGCAGGATGATGATGCGGTACCGATGACGCCCGATGTCGATACTGCTCGATACGCGTACCGAGCGTTAGAAGAGCACCCTGACAGACGGTACTTTGATTCCTCTGGTGATTCTGATACATCAGAGGAGTCTGCTGAAGTATCTATAGCCCTTCCTGAAGAGCCTTCTTCTTCAAAAAGAAGAATGTCTCCTCCAGAGGACTTGTCCTTTCAAGACTTCATAAGAGAAGTAGCTAAAGGTCTTTCTATTTCAGTATCCTCTGAATCAGAGCCTAGAGCAAAAAAATTAGATATTTTGGGTTATTCTAAGGCTCCTAAAGAGGCAGTCACCTTACCAATTCATAAGATTCTTTATGAACACATGATTGATTTATGGGAAACTCCTCTCACTATCTCTCCTCATTCTCGCAGATTGGACACTATGTATCGTGTCCCTCCCTGTCCTGGTTTTCATAAAACACAGCTTCCTCACCATTCCATTGTGGTGCAGTCGGCTATGAAGAGGATAAAGAGTACAAAGAGATACTCTTCTACTCCTCCAGGAAGAGAATGCAGGACCTTGGATGCTTTTGGTAGGAAAATCTTCCAAGCCAGTATGCTCATTGCCTTGTTGGCCAGAATCAACTCCTATAGTCTTTACATGGGTATGTTTCTAAAGGAGGTTGCAGATAAACTGCATACTTTCCTCCCTTTTCTGCCAGAAGATAAAAGGGATGAATTCCTCATTTGGCTTAAGCATACTCAAGACATTTCAAAGTTTTCCAACCGCGCAGCCTTTGACTCCTTTGAAGGTGCCAGCAGAGCTTCTGGCATTGCCATAGCTGCTCGCAGAATTGCTTGGCTCCAAGCTTCTGATTTAGAACCATGGGTCCAAGATGGCTTAGGAAATCTTCCCTGTACAGGTGAAAACCTGTTTGGCAAAGAATGGCAAATAAAAGCCACTCAAATGGATGCAGAAAATTCTGCTCTGGATAGACTTTCAAAGTCAACCTCCATTCCTGCCAAGAAAAAACCCTTCAAGAAGTCTTTTTTCAAAAAGGGCAGATTCCCTTCTGCTTCTGGCCAACAATCCTCTACACGTCGCTTTGCTACTAAGCATCAGCAACCTAAACAGGCCAGGCCTAAGACTACAGGGGCTGCTGCAACTCAGCAGACCCAACCTCCTCAGGGTTTTTGACTTGATGCTAGAGAACTTAGCCTTTCTGGCTTTAAAACAGCCAGAACCTCTCACCATTCCAGGAAGGTTAGCTCATTTTGCTCCCAGATGGGAGCAGATTACATCAGAGCAGTGGACCCTCTCCATCATAAGAGAGTGCTACAAACTTCATTTCTCAGACCTTCCTCCCCACACCATGGTGAGTCACTTCAATTCTCCCACATCTCTTCTCGACCTTCTAGGTCAAGAGGTGGCTACCCTTCTTGCCCAAAGGGCAATAGAAGAAGTTCCCCTTCTTCAACAAGGGTCAGGGTTTTACTCCCCCTATTTTCTCATTCCAAAGAAGACAGGGGGATACAGACCCATATTAGATCTCAGAGAATTGAAGAAATTTCTATGCAAGGAGAAGTTCAAGATGCTTTCTCTGGGCACTCTCCTTCCATACCTTCAAAGTCAGGATTGGCTTTGTTCTCTAGATCTCAAGGATGCGTACACACATGTCCTCATCCATCCATCTCACAGAAGATTCCTCCGTTTTCTTTTCCAAGGAAAACATTATCAATACAGGGTGCTTCCGTTTGGTCTGGCCTCTGCCCCAAGAGTGTTCACCAAATGCATGGCAACAGTAGCTGCATTTCTACGCACTCTGGGAATATTTGTATTCCCATACCTGGACGACTGGCTCATCCGAGCTCCATCTCAGTCAGAGGCCCAGATTTCCCTGAACCGCACAAGATGCATTTTGCAGTATCTGGGACTTGTGGTAAACCTCCCAAAGTCTCAGCTCACCCCCACTCAGTCCCTAGAATTCATAGGGGCCTGGTTGGATACTACGACTGCAAGGGCCTACCTTCCTCAGGCCCGTTGCCAACGTCTAGTGCAGTTAGCCTCTCAGATTCAGTCAAAGAGCCACTTAACTGCCCGGGAGATGCTACAACTGCTAGGCCACATGGCTTCCACAGTGCATGTGGTACCCTATGCTCGCCTACATATGAGAGCAGCCCAATGGACTTTGTCCACCCAGTGGACTCAAGCATCAGTAGCTCTCTCAGACCAAATAGCAACCTCCAAACGTCTCTTTTGGTCTCTCCAATGGTGGATATCCACTCAAAATCTGTTGTTGGGGTCCCCCTTCCAACAGTTGTTGCCCCAAGCAAACCTCAAAACAGATGCCTCCCAAACAGGTTGGGGAGCTCATCTACAAGACCTCTCCACTCAAGGCACTTGGTCCCCACAGGAGACTTTTCTTCATATCAATCACTTGGAGCTTCGAGCAGTCTTTCTAGCTCTCAAGGTCTTTCATACCCTGCTCAGCTACAAGACAGTCCTCATTCATACGGATAATCAAGTAGCCATGTTTTACATAAACAAGCAAGGAGGAACTGGCTCTCTGTCACTTTGCAACGAAGTTTTAAGATTGTGGGCCTTCGCCAGAGAGCATCAAATCCATCTCCTGGCAGTATACCTCCCAGGAATCCAAAACTCTTGGGCAGACAGACTCAGTCGAGTTCTGCTCCCACACGAATGGTCCCTGCACATGGATCAGGTACTCAGAATCTTCCAAGAATGGGGAACCCTGGACATAGACCTCTTTGCAAGTCCGTGGAATGCCAAACTTCCCCGGTTCTGTTCCAGAATTCCGTGTCAGGGAGTTCAGGCCAAGGATGCCTTCCTCCTTCACTGGGGTCAGGGCTTCCTGTATGCCTTTCCACCCATTCCCTTGATTCCCAAGACTCTGTTCAAACTCCAGAGGGATCAAGGATCTATGATCCTCATAGCTCCACGCTGGCCACTCCAAGTGTGGTATCCTCTACTTCTGCATCTCTCCCAAGCCCCCTCCCTGGACTTGGGAGCTGCTCCAGACCTTCTGTCCCAGGAGGAGGGGACTTTGTGGCACCCAAACCCCAAGTCCCTTCACCTCAGAGCTTGGTTACTGAAGGCCTAGACCTTCAAGGCTGGAATCTTTCTCAACAAGTGAAGGATATCCTCCATGCTTCCATAAAACCTTCCACTAGGCGTTCCTATGCTTTTAAATGAAAAAGATTTTCCATTTGGTGTGCTGAAAGGGGTCTCGACCCTCTAGCACTACTTTGAATTCTCTATTGGAATACCTCCTGCACCTTTCCAATGCAGGCCTTAAGACAAATTCAGTAAGGGTCCATTTGAGTGCTATTGCAGCATCCCTTAAGCCTATCAATGGACAACCTATTTCCTCTCATCCTCTTATTGCAAGATTCATGAGAGGCCTAACTTTAACTAGACCTCCCATTAGGCCTCCTCCGGTGGCATGGGATTTAAATCTGGTTCTTGGTCAGCTTATGAAGCCTCCTTTTGAACCCTTAGCCACCACCTCCTTGAAATTTCTTTCCTGGAAGGTTATTTTCCTCATTGCAGTCACCTCAGCTCGCCACATCAGTGAGCTGCAGGCCTTAGTGGCTAATCCACCTTATACAAGGTTCCATCATGATAAGGTAGTTCTTAGGACCAATCCACACTTTATGCCTAAAGTGGTCTCACCTTTTCATCTTAATCAAGAGGTATATTTACCTGTCTTTTATCCAGCTCCTCATGCATCAAGTGCAGAGAAGAGTGGAGATGAGCTACTGACGCAGCTTTTGCCCTGACACGGTGGGCCGTGACTCGACCCTGCAAGGGGAGGTCATCTGCCTTGTACGCCTAGGCGATACAATCTGCTTCCCAAGTGGACAACGTATGCTTGGAGACAGGTAACCTCTATTATTAGGGTCAAAGGAAACAAAGAGTTGAGTAGCCCTTCGATGCCCCCGTGTATGTTCTATGTAAAAAGACAACGCCCTCTTACACTCCAGGGTATGCAAGACTGTTTCAGCCCGGCTAGTATGCGGCCTGGGAAAGAAGGTCGGAAGAACCACCTCCTGGTTGAGGTGGAAAGAGGAGACCATTTTGGAAGGAACTTCGGATGGGTCCGTAGGACCACCCTGGTTCTATAGAACCGTGTATACGGTCTATCAGAAACCAGAGCTTGTAGTTTACTCACACGTCTGGCCAAGGTAAGAGCCACCAGAAAGCACAGTTACTTACCTGTAACAGCTGATCTCTGGGAACAGCAGGAATAAGTCTTCACATATGGGTACGTCGGTACCGACGGAGCCTGTGCGGGAACGTTCCCCAGCTTCCCAAAAAGGAAAGCTTTTGGGAGCATCCCACAGCGCCTGCGCGCTGCCTTCCCGCCTTTCCTAACCGCCTCTCCTCAGTTCGAGTTTTAAAGCTGAGACAAAAGAGAGAGAGAGGAAAGGAAAGACAGATAGAGAGATACAACTCCTAGGGGAGGTGGGAGGGTTGTGAAGACTTATTCCTGCTGTTCCCAGAGATCACTTGTTACAGGTAAGTAACTGTGCTATCTCCAGGAACAAGCAGGAATGAGTCTTCACATATGGGGACTCCCTAGCTAAGATGCCTGGGAGATCCCCAAGGATATGAGACCCTGGGAAGGGTTCTACCTCCTCCTATGGATCTCAGGCATCTATCCAGGGATGGAGGGTAGGAGTTGATTAAGAATGGAACAGGTGTTTGAGAACAGCCTGACCAAACAAGGCAGGAGTAGGAGGAGTGGCCTAGTGGTTAGGACAAGGTACTTCAGGCCGGAGGGCCGGGGGTTCAAGTTCCACCTGGGGACAGCAATCTCAGGCCGGAGGGACTGGGATTTCTAGTCCTATAGGTACTCCTTGTGGTCTTGGGCGAGCCACTTAACCCTCCATTGCCCATGTTCCCTGTAAGTATTAGCATATGTGTGTCATATCCCCTCGTGTTAAATGTATCTCCCAATTGACCGCTTTGACCCGGTGAAAAGCGGGATATAAATATAGCTAAATAAATAAATAAAATAAATAAGAATCTTCATACTCTGGATTGTAAAAGAGCTCTTGCCTTTTACTTACAAAGGACACAGCAACATAGAAAGTCTTCCCAGCTCTTTGTTGCTTTTGATCCCTCTCATTTGGGACTTCCAGTCTCTAAGAGGACACTGTCCAATTGGATTGCTCAGTGTATTTCTTTCGCCTACCAGAGTAAGAACCTTTCTCTGGAGAGCCATGTCACAGCTCATAATGTGAGGGCCATGGCTGCCTCTATGGCTCATCTAAATTCTGTGTCCATCGACCAGATCTTTCGAGCAGCCACCTGGGCCTCGGTTCATACCTTCACAGCCCATTACTGCTTGGACAAGGACTCCCGCCGGGATGCCTTGTTTGGTCAGGCTGTTCTCAAACACCTGTTCCATTCTTAATCAACTCCTACCCTCCATCCCTAGATAGATGCCTGAGATCCATAGGAGGAGGTAGAACCCTTCCCAGGGTCTCATATCCTTGGGGATCTCCCAGGCATCTTAGCTAGGGAGTCCCCATATGTGAAGACTCATTCCTGCTTGTTCCTGGAGATAGCAGAGTTACTTACCTGTAACAGGTGATCTCTGGGAACAGCAGGAATAAGTCTTCACAACCCTCCCACCTCCCCTAGGAGTTGTATCTCTCTATCTGTCTTTCCTTTCCTCTCTCTCTCTTTTGTCTCAGCTTTAAAACTCGAACTGAGGAGAGGCGGTTAGGAAAGGCGGGAAGGCAGCGCGCAGGCGCTGTGGGATGCTCCCAAAAGCTTTCCTTTTTGGGAAGCTGGGGAGCGTTCCCACGCAGGCTCCGTTGGTACCGACGTACCCATATGTGAAGACTTATTCCTGCTGTTCCCAGAGATCACCTGTTACAAGTAAGTAACTGTGCTTTCTGGTGGCTCTTACCTTGGCCAGACGTGTGAGTAAACTACAAGCTCTGGTTTCTGATAGACCGTATACACGGTTCTATAGGAACAGGGTGGTCCTACGGACCCATCCGAAGTTCCTTCCAAAAGTGGTCTCCTCTTTCCACCTCAACCAGGAGGTGGTTCTTCCGACCTTCTTTCCCAGGCCGCATACTAGCCAGGCTGAAACAGTCTTGCATACCCTGGAGTGTAAGAGAGCGTTGTCTTCTTACATAGAACGTACACGGGGGCATCGAAGGGCTACTCAACTCTTTGTTTCCTTTGACCCTAATAAGATAGGGTTACCTGTCTCCAAGCATACGTTGTCCACTTGGGTAGCAGATTGTATCGCCTGGGCGTACAAGGCAGATGACCTCCCCTTGCAGGGTCGATTCACGGCCCACCGTGTCAGGGCGAAAGCTGCGTCAGTAGCTCATCTCCACTCTGTTCCATTGGCAGACATCTGCCAGGCCACTACTTGTTCTTCAAGCCAGACTTTTGCAGCCCATTACTGCCTCGAGAGAGATTTCCGAAGGGACAGTGCCTTCGGACAGGCGGTGCTCCGTAATCTCTTTGAGGTTTAGGCAACTCCTACCCTCCGGCCCTTGTGTTGGGCTACCGTACCAGGGCGTTCTCAGAGGATATTCTTATCACAAATGCTGAGGCTCTTGAGAGGGAGCCATTTTTTCAGCTTAGGGTTCCCGGTAGCCTAGTGCTGGGGAGTCCCATATGTGAGGACTAACTTCCTGCTTGGTCCTGGAGAAAGAATAGTTACTCACTTGTAACAGGTGTTCTCCAGGAGCAGCAGGAATCAGTCCTCACGACCCTCCCTCCTCCCCTGGAGTTGCAGTCATATACTTCATTTTGATTTTTGCTGTCTTTTAACTATGTCATTATACTGAGCAAGATGGCACCCTTGGGCGGGAAGGGGACCGTACATGAAAGCTGGGGAAATGCTCCGCACGAGGGCTCCGTCAGCGCCGATGTCACCCATATGTGAGGACTGATTCCTGCTGCTCCTGGAGAGATCCTGTTACAGTTGAGTAACTACTCTTTATCTACCTCAGAAGCCCTTTTGATTTCTAAATCCTATTATGTTTCAATAAGATTACTAGCGATTCTTTGGTTGATGATAATGTTGCAGCTTTGATTCCCAATCCTGAACTTAGTTTAGCTGCTTTCTCAGAAGATTCTGAAGACATATTCTTTAGAGCTACATTAGTAGTTTCCTTTGTAAATGAATGTGATAAGTCGTTGATCCGTAAGCAGTACTTTAAAAAAAAGGATTCTCTTTTTGGTGTTTTCAAATTGCAGATTTTTCCTGATATTTCAAGGATGGTGCAATTGAGGAGGGAACTTTTTCTTTCTTTTAAATCTAGGGCTCTTGCTCTTGCAGTCACCTTTTACCTGAGTTATCCCTGTAAGTTTTTAATTATGGGGCTTGTTTACAAAGCCGCTGTAGCGGTTCGCGGTCGTTATCGGAGCCGCGGCCCCATTGTGGGGCCGCGGCTCCGATAACGACCGCGAACCGCTACCGTGGCTTTATAAACAAGCCCCTTTGTTACAGGGTATCAAATACATTTTTATAGATTCCTCTCAATTGGAAAAGCTATTGATGCAAAAGGAGGCTTACAATCTGATATCTCTGTTTGGTAGGGAGGATGATTAGCATTGTGTGCCTTTGATGCTATTTTGGAGTAATTTTTTACAGCTCTATCATGTAATGTGCGCTATTTATTTTCATTTAGGATTTATTTTCCACTGTTGATTATGCTCCACATAATGAAGTCTATATATCCCTGTATTTTTCTTTGGTTTTTTGGGTTTTTTTCTAGTATGTTACTTTATTGTAATTGGGATGTTTCTTTGTTCTGGACTGAATATGTAAATGATCTGTAAAAATAAAATTTAAAAAAGTGAAATCACCTGTAACTCCCTTAATTTGCTTGTTGCAGCATCTACTTTTATTTAGGAAAGACTGCCACATTATATATTTTTTTCCTTATCACTCTACATCATGCATTTTGCTTTATTTTTTGTTTATCTATATCTAAATGTTACAGGTCATGCCAAGCACAAATATATTGCTGATGCTTCATCAGGACAAGCTTCCTGCAAATGCTATCTAGGAATAACCTTAGACCAACAACTAACCCTGCAATCTCATATCAGGAACATCATAAGGACAGTATACCACAAAATAAGAACACTATAGTGCCTATGTAGCAGCAGAGCGCAGACAACCCAATAATACCAGGAGTCAGTTCAGAAGGTCCAAATCATTTATTTGTGCACAAGACTCAAGCAGAATCAAATTCAAAATGGCTGAGCAATGGTTTCTAGCAAAACAACAACTTTTATAGCCTTCTTCTCCATTCTGGACATAGGCAAACTTTTCATTGGTCCCAGTAACCCCTTCTATCCCATCTATTGGTCCCGGTACCATTACGTAGCTATCCAATGAGGACCTTGGTCTGGGCTCAGCACCTGGTTGCCCCCCTTACAGTCCCCATTACAATGGACAGTTCTTAGACTCTTGATACATCTCTTCTCCAAGGTCACTAGCTAGCTGGAATATGTGGGAAAGCAGGGCACTGTAACCTTTCTTACAGCAAGTTAATTAATTCCATAGAAGCTTCTCACATCCTTATCAATACCAATTAGAGCTGTTTTCTGTCTTTTCTAAGTTTCGTTTCTGCTTAGCTATGTTCAGCTAAGCTGAGTTAAGTTTCAATTCTATGGTGTCATCATTCAGGGGGGTTTTCATTCCTCTGGGCCTAACTACAGGCTTCATTTACAGGTCAAGCTGCTTAGGCCTGTCTGTTTAGTTCAAGCAGCATGGATCATAGGCCTTCGCCTACCACATTCCCCCCTTTGATTATTCTCACCCGCAAGTGAGAAAGGGTGGGAATCAAATCACATAATACTAGGTAAAGGTATCACTCTGTGGTATAGGGTAGTAGTTTCACATAGCTAGTATCTTTGTAGCTGCCTTACGCTCTACAGTGCCATTAATAACTGAAGTTATCATTCGCAAGCAAAGTGGCAAGAAACAAGGGAGCAACAAGCAGATAGTCAGAGTCCATAGTTTGGCAAGAGTGGGAAAAAGAACTAAAGGATTAGAAGGTTCAGGAGCATTATGCCGGACCACCAAGATGTCTTCTTTGTTGTGCTGTTGTAAAACTTCTGATTTAGACAGTCCAGCTGTCCAATCTTCATAGCAAATTGTGGTCCGGTGCGAACAAAACACAAACTGTCAACAATGGGGTGGGCCAATACCCACTCACTAGTAGTATTATGTAAATCAGTCTGATTGTAGGGGATGGAATAATTCAGTTCTTGAGCCTCCCCAGGCCACTGATCTCCCATCTTGGTTCCTCCACAAAGAAACAGTCATAAATGTGGAGACTAGATGCTACTGCTTTGGCAAGTTCAAGAAACAAGTTCTGGGAGGCATGAAGAACCTTCAGCCCAGTTCACGTGGTACTTATACAGGCTGCACAGGGTGGTAAAGCAAAAGTCATTTCAAAACACCCCAAGGCTGCTGCCAGAATAAAGCAATAATAAGAATTCATAATGGGCATAGTCTCTGGAAAATTGGTGGAACTGTCGGCATCCACAACAGATAACAAATGTAGAGTTGATTGTAGATCCTCAAGCTTCTGCCATACGTAGACCTACCAGCTTTGTGGCAGGAGTAGGGCTGTAGATCCCAAAGTATCACTGTCCTCTGGGATGTCTCAGGTTCTTAAAATATCATAGTACAGTCTCTCAGGCTATTATTGCCTTGAGGAGATCAGAGCATTTGAACACAGTCTCTTAGAAGACTCAATTTCTTAACACAACACAGTCTATTTCTGATGATTGCAGCTTTCTCCAGATGCGAGGCTTACCTTCAGATAAATGAACAGTCTTGAAATAGTGCAGTTTCTGAGGGACCAATAAGTCTTAGGTCCGTGGCTGTTGTCGTAGGGTGAGGCGCAATGGAGTCTCAGGATGCTGTACAGTAGTCCAGTGATCAGGTTCAGAAATAGTTGCTGGCTTTACTCGACTATGATGGATCCAAAATTCGAATTCTGCGACTTTTACTGCAGTTGGAGTTGACAGGATGACAACATAGGATCCCTTCCAATGCAGGGCTAACGGTATCCTTCTCCACTCTTTGATCCACACCGAGACTCCAGGCTTGAAAGGATGCAGGGGTTCAGGCAAATTGATGGGTGATCGATTTTGCACCCAGGTATGAAGACTCTGCAAAACAGAACTTAAAACCAATAGTTCATGCCTAATAATTTCAGATCCTATCTGTCTCACATCTCCTTTTATTCCCTATAAATAGGCTACAGATTCTCAGAATCTCAAAAAGGGGGAACTCCTAAGACTTAGCAGGGGCTAAGTATATCCTAAGAAGGGCTATAGGAAGAACCTGGGGCCACTTCAGGTAAACCTCTTGGCAAAGTTTGGACAACTGAGATTTCAAGGTTCTATTCATACATTCTACTTTTTCTAAAGTTTTGAAAGCTGTAGGTAGTATGCACCTGAGAATGTCAATATCTCGGGGCCATACTTAATGGACTTGCTGCCTAAGGTTATCCACCCTCATTATTTGTACAGGGTCCCATGTGCATGCAAGATTGTAAGGGCATACTTGAAATCTGGGTACACATTTAGACAGAGCCCTTTTCCTATTGTTAGTGCTCTAGTGAGGGCTATCAGTTCAGCTTTCTGTGGTCAAGTTTCTGGGGCCAGGGCTGAGGACTCAACTACCAAATCAGGGGTCAGCAGCACAACAATGTCTATTGAGGATGAAACTGCCTTCAGCCACAAAGAAAGGCTGTTCAGGGTTCTCCAGAGGGACATCAGTCAAATCCAGGCGGCTTGAGAATACAGTGTCCATAATTTCTAAACAGTCATGATCAGGGGATCAAGACCAACTGATAACAACATAGCAGGATTCAAAGCTTGACTGACTTTCAGTTGTATTTGGGGGTTTTCACGCAACATACTCTGATACTTCAACATTCGTAGATTTGTTAGCTAGTAGTTTCCTTTGTGTTTCATATTGGTTAGAACAGAGTGTGGTACAGTAACTGGAAGATTCTGTCTCAAAGTGATCTTGTTAGTTTTGCTCACTAGGAAGGCTGTAGCTGTAACAGCTTCTCAAATAAGGTCCAAGGGATTGAGTCAAAACTCCTAGAACATTTTCTTGTGACTCATGAACATAGAGACTGAAAGGTTTTCTGGACATCTGGTAGGCCCAGAGTTGGCGATAACATCAGAGTGGTTTCCAAAGATCAAAAGGCTGCATCCTGTTCAAGTCCCCATTCCAATGGAGACTTTTCCATTCTTTTGGTAGCTTGATACAATGGTTTTGCTAGCAACGCAAAATTGGGGATCCATATACAACATACTCTGTGGCACCCAATAAGGCTCTCACTTGCCTCCTGGTGGTTGGAGTAGGAATACTGCATACAGCTTCTTTGCATTCTGGTCCCAGGCGTCGAATTCCGCTGGACAACTGGAATCCTTTAACTTGTGTGGCATAATTGCACCTTAGCTCTTGAGACTTTGTATCCAGCCTCATTAAAAAGGTGCAAGAGTTCACTGGTGGCTTGTAGACATTCACTTTCTGAGTTGGTGGTTATGAGCAAGTTGTCCACATATTGAAGTAGAATTCTTTCTCCTGGAATTACTGGATAACTTGTCAAATCTTTTGCTGAGTGAGGCGAGTTCTTGAATCCTTGAGGTAATCTTGTCCAGGTGAGTTGGCCCCGCCTTCCTGTAGTGGGGTCTTGGGCTAAGCGTATGCAGAAAAACATCTTTTAAATCCAGAATGGTGAAATGTGTGTAGCTTCAGCAGAGATCAGTCCCAAGAGAATATAAGGATTTTGGTACCACTGGGTGTATAGTTTCAGCTGCATCATTCATTCTTCTTAGATCCTGCACTGGGCGGTAATCACCTGTCCCAGGCTTCTTAACAGGAAGAAGGGGAGTGTTCCAAGGTGACTGACATTCCTTGAGAAGTCCATACTTCAGCAGTTTCATTAAATGGCAGTGGATTCCTGCAATGGCTGGTCAGGGAAGAGGATACTGCTTCACATGCACTGGTTCCGCTTCTGGCTTGAGGGTGACGATGACAGGGGCTATGTTCTTCGCTAGGCCAGGTGGGTTATCTTCTGCCCATACTCCAGGTGGGGCTATAGGCTTGGTAGGTATACAGGAACTTGTTGACTTGACTGGAGGTGTGTTATAGAACCTCCAGGACCAAGCAGGAAGTCAGTCCTCACATATGGGGTGACGTCGGCGCCGACGGAGCCCTCGCGGAGCAATTTTCCCCAGCTTTCAAAGAAAGCCTTTGGGAATTGCAGCGCGCATGCGCGGTCCTCTTCCCGCCCAAGGGTGCCATCTTGCTCAGTCTTCTTTTTTCCGCGGAGCCCTACAGACGTTACCTGTGAATCCCCGCAGAAAAGTTGATTTTCCTCTATTTTTATCTATTTTTTCTTCGGTTCGACGCCGGTTCTGTTCCTGCCCGGACTCGCGACGCCGGTTGCGAGTCCGTCCTCTATTTTTTGTTTTTTTGTCCTTCGTGACAGTTTTCGCGCTTTTTTCCTTTTTTCCCTGGCTGCCCGGTCGTTCGACCTCGCAGGGGCCCTTTTTCCCCCGATGGCGGCCAGTGGTTTCAAAAAGTGTGACCTCTGTAAGAAACTTATGTCTCTTACAGACACTCACGACTTCTGCCTCCGCTGCCTCGGCCCAGATCATGACCCCATGATCTGCACGCCATGTGGCAAAATGTCCTCAAAAGCATTGAGGAGTCGGCAGCACCAGCGGGAGCGTATCTTCTCTGACTCCGGCCGGGCTCGGACCTCGTCAGAGGCTTCGACGTCTCGGGACTCTGGTCCTGAGCATCGTCGGAGTTCCTCTGAGAGGGGGTCTCCTTCCCAGGAACATCATCGGAAGAAGAAACCCGCGAGGGCGGGATCGGTGGACGCTCCTGGTTCCTCGAGGGCCAGGTCGCATAGCCCCGATTCCCGTCCCGGGTCCTTGGAGTCGGAAAGGCCGTCAAAACATCCTCGACTCGAGGTGGACTTGCCAGCTCACGTAAGTACGGTTGTCCTCGTGGACTCGCCTCCGAAGGACCCGACGTCGGGCCCGACGCCGTCGGGGCCCGAGTCGGGGGCTGCTGGGTCTCCTGAGCTCGGACTCAGGTTGACGGCCTTGGAGTGCAGTTTGTCTGCCTTCTTGGACCAGCAGCGGGCATTGATCGCTGGCCTCGCTGGCGCTTCTGCCCTGACTGCCGGGACGTCGACCTCCAAGTCGACCCCGGAGACCGAGCCGATCCTCGAGTCCATGAGGGCTCGAGTCGATCCTCGGTCGAGGTCTCCTTCGGCCTCCCGTTCGGGACCGAGGTCGTTGACGCCGACTCCCTCGGCGTTGGGGCGGATGGCATCAGTGCCCGCCCGACCGGAGCCGGTCGACTCCTCCTCCGAGGAGTCGGCCTGGGAATCTGAGGACGAAGAGTCACCTGGTTCCTTTCGGACTCGGTGTGTCCCTTCGGACTCCCCCGAGTCCGAACCTCGGAGACGGTCCCCCCCGGAGGATACCCGGTTCTCGGATTTCGTGAGGGATATGGCCAAAGCCTTGGCCTTCCCTGCGGACCCCGAGGAGGAGCCTCGAGTCGAGGAACTCGATGCCCTCCAATATGACTCTCCCCCGAAGGAGGCCTTTGTTGTACCGGTTCCTCCGATGCTGGAACGGCTTCTCTTCCGCATGTGGGAGAGCCCGGCGTCGTCGTCGCCGGTGTTAAGCAAGCGGGTCGATTCCATTTATCGAGTCCGCAAGAGCCCCGGGTTCCAAAAGGCACAACTACCGCACCATTCCATGGTGGTGGAATCGGCCATGCATAGACTGGAGTCAAAAAATGCACTCCTCGGTGCCCCCCGGCAGGGAGGCCCGAAGCCTGGATGCCCTCGGTAGGAAGTGCTTCCAGGGCTCTATGCTTGCTTGTCGAGTCCAGACATACCAGCTCTACATGGGCATGTATCTCCGAGACCTGGCTAAAGAAATAGCCGGGTTCTCTGCTGGTCTCTCCGATGAACCTTTGCAGAGGTTCCAATCCTTGTCTACTGGCATTCGGGAGTGCTCCAAGTTTATCTCTTGAGCAGCCTATGATGGTTTTGAGGCTTCGGCTCGAGTAGCCACGGCCGGCATCGGTGGACGCCGCCAGGCTTGGCTTCAGACGTCCGACCTCGAGCCCTGGGTACAGGACAAGTTGGTCGATGTCCCCTGCCGAGGTGATAACCTCTTTGGCAAGCCCATGGATGAGAAGGCTGCACAAATCGAGACGGAGACTCTCACCAGGACTCGTCTCTCAAGGAAGACCTCTGCCCCTTCTCAAAAAAAGAAGGCCTCGGGGAAAAAGCCCTTTTACCCGAGGAAAGGTGCTGCCTATAAATACTACCCTCAGTATCAGGCCTCACCAGCTCCCTCACAGGGAAAGCAGGCCAAGGGACGGGGTAATGGGTCCCGTAGGCAGCAAGCCCCCAAGCCTGCACCACCGGCCCCTGCTCAGCAGGGTGGGGGTTTCTGACTTTCTCAGCATAGCCTCTCCCCCTCAGCTGGTTGCTCTCAGCACAGGAGGCCGGCTAGTCCACTTTGCCCACAGGTGGTCCAACATCACCACAGATACCTGGGTGCTTCAGATAGTTCAAAAGGGCTATCTTCTTCATTTTCACCAGGTACCTCCCTCCTACTTTCCAGGGGAGCCTTCCAGACTCCCTCTGCACAGGGACTTACTCCTTCAGGAGTTAGCAAGTCTTGTTCAGGAACACGCCGTGGAACCGGTGCCCCATCACCTGAAGGGTCAAGGGTTTTACTCCAGGTACTTCCTGATTCCAAAAAGAACGGGAGGCCTCAGACCCATCCTGGACTTGCGAAACCTCAACAAGTTCCTTGCAAAGGAAAAGTTCAAAATGCTTACCCTTGGAATCCTGCTGCCCTACCTCCAGCAGGGAGACTGGCTATGCTCCTTAGATCTGAAGGATGCGTATACTCATATCCTTATTCATCCAGACCACAGGCAATACCTCAGGTTTGTGGTGGACGGACGCCATTACCAGTACAGAGTACTGCCTTTCGGCCTATCCTCCGCCCCCAGAGTGTTCACCAAATGCCTAGCAGTGGTGGCGGCCTATCTGAGGCTTCAGGGTCTCTTTGTGTTCCCATACCTGGACGACTGGCTCATCAGGGCCCAGTCTGCCCAAGAAGCCACTCAGGCTACTCATCGCACGGTAGCTCTGCTCCAGCACTTGGGATTTGTCATAAACTTTGCAAAGTCCACTTTGCTCCCCTCTCAAAATCTAGAATTCATCGGCGCCAGGTTGGACACTCTTCAAGCGCGGGCCTTCCTGCCTCTGGACAGGGCCCAAAGGCTCATGGATCTCGCCAGCCGCTTTCACAGCAATTCCCTGGTCTCGGCCAGGCAATTTCTGAGACTGCTTGGCCATATGGCTTCCACGGTCCATGTAACCCCCTATGCCCGCCTGAACATGCGACCTGCTCAATGGTGCCTTCGCAAACAGTGGCATCAGGCCACTGGGAACCTAACGGACTCCGTACAGATCTCCGACCGGCTGGTCTCCTCTCTGCGATGGTGGCTTCACCTGCCAAACCTAGTATTCGGGGTGACCTTTCAGCCCCCTACACATTCTCAGGTCCTGACGACCGATGCTTCTCTCCAGGGTTGGGGAGCACATTGCCAAGGGACTTGTACTCAGGGTCTCTGGACTCCTTGGGAGTCCGCTCAGCAGATCAACTTCCTGGAGCTCAGAGCCATCCGCCTAGTGCTCAAAGCCTTCTCTCACCTGATTTCTCACCAGTCAGTACTTGTCCAGACAGACAATCAGGTTGCCATGTTCTACGTGAACAAGCAAGGCGGAACCGGCTCCTTCCTTCTCTGTCAGGAAGCACAGAGGCTCTGCTCTTGGGCCGTCCATCGCAACATCGTCCTCAAGGCTGTCTGTCTCCCAGGTCAAGAAAACTACCTGGCAGACAAACTGAGCAGGGTCCTCCAACCGCACGAGTGGAGGTTGGATCCGCTTGTGGTTCAGCGGATCTTTCTCCGGTGGGGCCTCCCCACCATGGATCTGTTCGCCAGTCCTCTGAACCGGCAGCTTCCCAGATTCTGCTCTCGACAGCCGCATCCCCTCCGGGTGGCGGCGGATGCTTTTCGGATTCCATGGTCCACAGGCCTCTTGTATGCCTTTCTACCCATGCCCCTGGTGTCTCGGACGCTCTTCAAGGTTCTCAGAGACAAGGCGTCGGTGATCCTAGTGGCTCCCCGGTGGCCGAGACAACCTTGGTTCCCGCTTCTGCTGCAGCTGGCGGTGGACACACCTCTTCCTCTGGGGTTTCAGCCTGACCTCCTCTCGCAGGATCAGGGGTCGCTCCTGCACCCCAACCTTCGGTCCCTTCATCTGATGGCCTGGCTGCTGAAAGGGTAGTCCTTGCTCCTCTCCAGCTGCCTCCAGATGTGGAAGAGGTCGTCTTGGCCTCCAGGAGGCCTTCCACCCGGAAGTCCTACGCTCTTAAGTAGCGTCGGTTCTCCGTCTGGTGTACTCAGCAGTCACAAGACCCCTTCTCCTGTTCAGCATCAGTGGTATTGCAGTACTTGCTTTCCCTTTCCAATCTTGGACTTAAGTCCAACTCGGTCAAGGTCCACCTCAGTGCTATTTCTGCGCACCACCTACCGGTGGACGGTAGACCCCTTTCCAGCCACCCGCTGGTGGCTCGTTTTCTCCGGGGCCTCCTCCTCCTTAAACCACCTTTGCGCCCACCAGCTCCGAACTGGGATCTCAATGTGGTTTTACAGCGGCTTACCTGTCCGCCTTTTGAGCCTATGGCTACCTGTCCTCTTCGTTTTCTTTCCTGGAAAACCTTGTTCTTGGTGGCCCTCACTTCTGCTAGACGCGTTAGTGAGCTGCAGGCCCTGGTATCTGATCCTCCTTACACTAGGTTCTACAAGAACCGGGTAGTCCTACGGACTCACCCTAAGTTTCTTCCTAAAGTGGTTTCCCCTTTTCACATCAACCAGGAGGTGGTACTTCCGACCTACTTTCCCAGGCCACACTCCAGCCGAGCTGAGATGGTCCTGCATACCCTGGACTGTAGAAGGGCGCTAAACCTCTACCTTGACCGTACGCGGGAGCACCGAAGGGCGGTTCAGCTCTTCGTGTCTTATGACCCCAACAAGTTGGGGCTCCCTGTCTCCAAGCGTACTCTGTCCATCTGGATTGCGGACTGCATCGCTTGGGCTTACGAGGCTGCGGGCCTCGTGCTGGAAGGTAGAGTCACCGCTCATCGTGTTCGGGCAAAGGCTACGTCAGTGGCTTACCTCCGCTCTGTTCCGTTGGCAGACATCTGCCGGGCCGCTACTTGGTCTTCAAGCCAGACTTTTGCAGCCCATTACTGCCTGGAGAGGGAGTCCCGCAGGGACAGTGCTTTCGGGCAGGCAGTCCTCCGTAACCTCTTCGAGGTATAGGCAACTCCTACCCTCCATCCCGGATGTTGGGCTACCGGTTGGAGACGTATTCAGAGAAGATTCCTTCCTTCTGTGCTGCTGAGCTAGAGGGAGCTCATTTTTGTGCTTAGGGTCTCCGGTAGCCTTAAGCTTGGGAGTCCCATATGTAAGGACTGACTTCCTGCTTGGTCCTGGAGAAAACGTAGTTACTCACCTGTAACAGGTGTTCTCCAGGAGCAGCAGGAATCAGTCCTCACAACCCTCCCTCCTCCCCTTGGAGTTGCAGTTTATGCTTTCGTTTTGCTAATTTCTTGCTGTCTTTTAGCTATGTCATCTGACTGAGCAAGATGGCACCCTTGGGCGGGTAGAGGACCGCGCATGCGCGCTGCAATTCCCAAAGGCTTTCTTTGAAAGCTGGGGAAAATTGTTCCGCGAGGGTTCCGTCGGCGCCGACGTCACCCCATATGTGAGGACTGATTCCTGCTGCTCCTGGAGAACACCTGTTACAGGTGAGTAACTACGCTTCCTCTTCTCGGGGAACAGTCAGCACCATCAATCCAGCAGGCTCTGGGTTCACAGTCATTTGCATTTCTCTCTCTCCAGCAAAGGATATCTGTGCCTGAAGCTTTGCAAGCAGATCTCGGCTCCAAAAAGTGGAATAGGGCACTCAGGCATATACAGGAACTGGTGCATTATTTTCTGTCCCCCTAGTTCACACATGCGGTTCTGCAGAAAAGGCTTTGTGGCCTTAGCCCCAGTAGCTCTGATAATGGTGATGCATCGAGAAAAACACAGGGGCTACTGGCTTTAGTATTCTGCTCCAGTACCCCCCCATAAAGTCCATATATTGGTCCCCTATTTTCAGACTGACTCCTGGGGACCCAGGGAAACTTGGAGTCCGATCTGGCCTAGTCTTCATTCATGCTGTAGCCCTCTCTTGCTGGAACACTGTGCTTGGTTTATTCCTTCATGACTCTAAAATCAAGTACTCCCTCCTCCCCTCCTGGGGTGGAGATAAGATGCGGGCATTCACTTCTCTAACGTCCTTCTGTTCTGCAATGGGCGCACTGACTCGCACCTAGTTTTTACTTCCTCTGCTCCTTCGATCAGGATAACCTCCTCCACATCATTCAACTAAAGTATCAGCAAGAATCTGTTCTCTTCTCCTTCTTTACACTTACTTTCTCTATCACATTCAACAATTCACATACTTTCTGATCAACTTCCATGCCCACAAATCCATCCAGTTTCTGTAATTTCTGTTTTATCTCTCTGGGACTGACTGACAAAAACGCAAATTCTCCTGGGCTGCTGGATTGCATGGGGTATATAGTGAGGCTGAATAATACTGTCTGAATAATACTGTTCATTTGTTCAATTAAATCCTAAAGCTTTCAGTTCAGTAAATCAGTGGCAGAGGGAGAGGCACCTAAACAAGTCTGGTCAGCTGACTGGCTGGCAAACTACTTGGGAATCTACAGGGAGGAGTCCCCCCCCCCCCTGCCCTAGGCCCACACTGTTTCTCCTAGCAACGCTCTATCTAGGAGGTTTTTTTTTTTGTTTTTTTTTACTTCTCTGCTATGGGCACATTAGTTCACGCCTACCGGGGGGTGACATCATCGGTGGACTGGGCCCCATCCCCCCCTTAAGCACTCTGAACGCCGGGGCTTCTTGGGGAGCTACTTACAGAGAGAGAAACTGACGGGACGGGATATCTAGAGATTTTGGGGCAAAATATGGTGAACTAAGGAAATATGGAGCAACTAGCAGAAGCCACTCCCTTTCACATAGCATTCCTAATTGGGACAGAGACATTTTATTACCATAGTCTTCAGTAAATCCCTTACTAAAATTCTTGATCATACTTGAAAAGAAACTTATTAAAAAAACCTTATTACCGCAAACATAGGGCAGGCAGAAAACATAAGCTTAGATTAAGCACAGACATACAATTTAGATACAGTTCTTAAAATATAAAACTATTATTTTGCAACATGTTATAACATCTATTCTTATAGAGAGAACTATAGCTATCTGTTACGTATGACCGGAATGAAATTACTTAGCATGGAAACTAACTGCCAGCCGTAGTCTGCATGTCTCTGCAAAAGAAATCATTATTATTTTTTTTTTTCATTAAATCTTACAGTTCAGAAAGCAGATATTCAAGAGACATGAAATAGATACTTTTCCATAGCGTTGGTGGATATCTAGAATGCATATACACCCTCTTTTCCTCTGGACACAGACACACAAAATTCAAATACAGAAAAACAGATGAATTTATCCTGAATTGTAAAGGTCGTCATTAGTCACTAGTACAGAGTTTAAAAATTCAAAGTAATTACCTTAAATCTTACAGTATGGGAAAGCATGCATTCAAATGACTTATAATACACAATTTCTTATTCACTCAGAATTTAAACCATTCATTCTCAGGTTGCAATCTGGTACACTTCCAACCCAGAATGCTGCACCGTCCCCCAAGGTTCTTAACCTCTATTTTTGAGGGTCAAAGGAAAAGCACTTTATTTGCTCTCTCTTGTCCGTGTCAGTTAGTTTTTGGAACGACAGATATACTTCAAAAAACAAAAGAACTTCTGAGTCACTGTAGTTGGGTAATAACTAGAAAACTAATTATAAATTCATCTCCTATCACATTTTGATTGAATGAATCCTTTATTTTAAACAAGCAAGAGATTTTTCATTCGGGAGTCATTTTTTTTTCCTTCTAGCAAGCTGTGTGAGAGCCACACCCCTTTGCTCACTAGAAATGAAATGAAACAACTTAGTTTCACAGACGCACAGAAACATGCTAGCAAGAATCATTTAAATCAGTGTCAAGTCGTGATCTAATAATTACTTTGTAGGTCAAAGGAAAAAAACCCCAAAAACAGTTTGCTTAGTTTCTCTATCATTTCTGAAAGGTAACAATAATATAACAGGAGCAGTTGACGTAAAAATACAGACAGAGCAGAGAATATAACTAAAAGCAGTTTACGGAGCTCCGATGAGGTTAATACGACCTTCAAAACTAAAATTCTGACTAAATATTCCTATCGAATGGTATATAATACATGACCATAGTAGAAGGAACATCCCTATTAAAACAAAGTGAATAAAAAACAGGTATAATTGTCCTAAAATAAGCTCCAATTAGCCCAGCAGCAGAACGTTGAAAACATGCCTTCATAGGGTTAAAAAGCACCTCTGCACAGACACGCCCCTTGTCAGTCTCACGCTGTACTGTAGGAAAAGCTCTGACTGAGTGAGACATGTTCTTGATTTTTCAGTGAGTCAAGCGGTAAATTATCATACATTACCCAACAGAATATAATCTTAAATTAAACAAAGACACATAGACAAACGACACACATGCTAGCAACGTATCCCAAGAAAGACACAGCCCAATCCTGTCTCTTCTGACTAGGCTATATCAAATTTAGAATTCGAAGTCAAAATCAAAAAGACGATAGTTTCACCCCGCGCATACTCATGCAGGGTTAATCGGACCGTCTTGAGAGCTCTCTTACCAAATGCAAATTCAAATTCCAAATTCCAAAAAGGCAGTGGGTTCACCTCACGCATACTCATGCAAGTTTAATTGGACCGCCTTTGAGAGGTGATCATGCTCTCTTACCAAAATTCCAAATTCCAAAGTTACAAAATCCAAGTTTCAAACAGCAGTACTGCTCTGACTCATCTGTCTAGACATATCAAAATCTATACTCACCGGATCCGGTCCCTGTTCCCAAGCAAGCGCATGAGTTGGACCTCGGACTCCCCTCACGGGTTCGAGGTGTTGGCTCCAACCGGGTCCGGCACCCGCCGAGGCCTGGCCCAGCTCCCTCCGATGCAACTGGACCGGTGGCGCCTGGGAGCCGAGCCCACGTCGGGAGGGCACGATCCCAGCAGGACCAAACCTATAGAGGCGGAAAGTCGTGGTATATCAGCTCGTATACCCTCTACTCACCACACGTTCCCGGCCAACGCACCAAGAATATGTAGCAGCAGAGCGCAGACAACCCAATAATACCAGGAGTCAGTTCAGAAGGTCCAAATCATTTATTTGTGCACAAGACTCAAGCAGAATCAAATTCAAAATGGCTGAGCAATGGTTTCTAGCAAAACAACAACTTTTATAGCCTTCTTCTCCATTCTGGACATAGGCAAACTTTTCATTGGTCCCAGTAACCCCTTCTATCCCATCTATTGGTCCCGGTACCATTACGTAGCTATCCAATGAGGACCTTGGTCTGGGCTCAGCACCTGGTTGCCCCCCTTACAGTCCCCATTACAATGGACAGTTCTTAGACTCTTGATACATCTCTTCTCCAAGGTCACTAGCTAGCTGGAATATGTGGGAAAGCAGGGCACTGTAACCTTTCTTACAGCAAATTAATTAATTCCATAGAAGCTTCTCACATCCTTATCAATACCAATTAGAGCTGTTTTCTAAGTTTCGTTTCTGCTTAGCTATGTTCAGCTAAGCTGAGTTAAGTTTCAATTCTACGGTGTCATCATTCAGGGGGGTTTTCATTCCTCTGGGCCTAACTACAGGCTTCATTTACAGGTCAAGCTGCTTAGGCCTGTCTGTTTAGTTCAAGCAGCATGGATCATAGGCCTTCGCCTACCACACCTACAGCCATTACAGTACTAGAAGTCCATGATTTCTGAACAGTCTTCCAGGCCCTAGTATTAGCACATTTTGATTACTGCAATATAATCCTCCAAGGGATACTGAAATATGCACTACATCCACTGCAGGTGGTACAGAATACTGCTGCCCACATTCTATCTGGTTCTCCCAAAACTGATCTCATAACACCAATACTAAAGCAACTGCACTGGCTTCCCATCATAACCTGAACAAAATACAAAGTCCTTCTGACCATTTTCAAAATACCCCACAATCTATCAGTGGACTACCTGAAATCTTTACTATACAGAAAACCAAATAATAGAACCAGAAGAAGCAAGGAGCAAAACACATTTACCATCCCCAGTGCAAAGGTCAAGAGCACCCAAACAACTGCTAAGCGAACCTTTTCACTATATGTATTGTGGTGAACAGTGCCCTCCTGAGCCTATGAAGACGGATGAAAATCCTGAGGTTCAGCAGGATTTATGCCTATTTGAGAAACCAAGGAAGAAAGAGAGACTCTATTCCACAGAGCTGAGCATGGAGACTAGCCCAGGGGAGGAGTCCTGCAGTCCTGATTGGGCATACCCTGCCCTTGGAAGGGGCGTGTCCAGGAGAGAACGTGGTTTTAAACCAGAGCATGGCTTTGCTAGTCAGAAGAAGGAGACGGAGAAGAAGGAGAGGAGGTTTAAGAAGGAGAATGATTGGAAGTCCAGAAGACGGTATGCTGATACTTGGGAACCTGGCATTGGAAGGAGACCTGCAAAGTTCTATTCAGAGGCAGTGAGTAGAAGTCCCAAGGAGAGAGGACCTAGCCCTGAAATAGACAACCGTTGGAAGGCACAGCCCACGGAAAGGAAGCTTTCAAGGCAGGCACAAGAAAGAAAACAATCATTCTGTGAAGTACCGTTTGAGCCAGAGAGCAACAAACATTCTAACAGCTGGAGAACGTTGGAGCCATCTGAAGTCAGAACGGCATGGCAACAAGTAAGTGAATTGCCACAAAGTTTCCAGGCTGAACATAAAGCTAACTCTCCTGTGTGTGAAACATTAGCAAAAGAGACTAGCAGTTACTCTGACACAATTAATGTAAGAGAGGAGAAAATAAACAGCCTTAAGCCAGAGGGAAGTTGTATAGCTGATAGCAATTCCCTATCTCCCAAACAGCAGGCTGAATTGCTCCTACAGAGTTTTAAGCAGTTTTTAGAGTTGCAAGCTAGAAGACAGCCAGTGTTACCAGAAGCCAGTAATTCCATACAGCTTGAAGAATTAACACAAGATAATACAGACTTACCAGATTGTGAGAGCATGGATTGCACGGTCTGCTGTGTAGAGATGCCAAGCTGAAGGAAACTGCTTTTTACCGTATGTGAATTGAATGCTACGGAGCTGTTGTATTGCCTTGCTGAGAAAGCTCTAATTATGTGCACCTGATTTTCCCCAGCACTGTGAAGGTAACAGTGGCTGAAAGAGGCTGCAGTGAAACTAACTGACCTCTTGGGGCAAAGTGAGTAATTTGCTTAGAAGTGAAAAGCAGCAGTTATACTTTAAGTTGCCTTTATCCTAAGTTTTTCTGTTAGCATTTGAAGCACCTATTTTGTTTGCATTTATTTGCCATGTGATGGAACAATATCCTTTACTATAATAAAAATACTGGAAACCCCATAACTACAACTCTTTATTTTGGAGCGAGAGGAGCAGGAACTACAATACCCAGCATTCCCTGGATACAGGTTACTCTCCTTCCTCACGAAGCATCAGACCGCCGCTCCTGTCTATAGCCCCAAGGCCGGGCAGGAGCGCCGCAAGTGGCTACGTGGCAGGATATTTCCACGCATGCGCAAGGTGCCGCGCAGAAGAAGACTACAGAAAAGCAACTGCCAAGAAAGACCCCGATTGCAGACCATCCTGAAGGGAAGGAAAGAGTCCCAGCATCGGAGTGCTAGCTGCAACGTGATTGTGAAAGCGTGAGGCAACACCTGAGCCAGGTAATAAGTGTCCACCTGGGAAAGGATAAGGATACAGGGCTAAGGGTGATTGCTAGCTAGTTGAAAAAAAAAAAAAAAAGGAAAAGTTTTTTTTTTTTTAAAGTGTGAGGTACCGCACTTGGTTTTTTTTCTGTCTGTTTGTATTCACAGGTGGTGAAGATGTCTCTGGATCCAGCAGAGGTGTTTAAATGGATGGCCACTCAACTGGAGAGACAGAGAGACTTGAGTTTGGAGTTCCAGGAAAAGAATGCTGCTGCCCTGCAGGCTCAGCAGCAACCCCTACTGGACATGCTGCAAGCGTGGGTAGCTGAGCAGAAGACGCCAACGGAGAAACCATCCACTCCCCCAGGTTTTTCTACTACAGCTGCACTTTGTCTAAACGCAGGGACAATGTTTAATTTTGGCCAGTTGAAGGACAATGAGGATGTTGATAACTTCATTGAGTGTTTTGAGAGAGTGGCACAGTTAAGTGCATGGCCAAAAGAATGTTGGGCCATTAGGTTTGCAGCTTCCCTTACGGGAGAAGCAATGGCTGCCTATAGGAGCATGCCACCAGACCTTGCCGGAAATTATGAGGAGGTGAAAAGAGCGGTCCGGGAAAGGCTAGGCCTTACACCGCTAGCCTACCATAATCTCCTGCGAGCGGTTAAATTAAAACGGGGTGAGACACCGAAAGCCTTAGTATACAGGATAAGCATGTTGTTAAATAAATGGCTTAATCCAGAGAATAGGACTAAAGAGTCTATATTGGAAAGCTTAATTGTAGAGCAATACATGAATGCTGTACCCAATGAAATAAAAACCTTCCTGATTCTGCAAAGCTGCAAAACCCCACAGAAGGCAGTAGACCTCACAGAACGCTTCTTGCAGGCCAAGGTAATGGCTCATGAAAGCAGTAGTGATTTAAAGGGGGCAGCAATACCTGAGTCAGAAAGGAAGTGGAAATTTCAGAATGAAGCAAGCAAAATGTGTATGCCAACTGTGAAGGATAGGTTACCGCCTAGGAAATGTTTTAAATGTGGGCGAGAAGGGCATATGCAGAAGAATTGTTTTAAGACTGCCTTAGTAGCAGAAAGTGCACAAAAAACCCGTGAAGGATTTCTCATTGAGGTAGAGGTGCAGGGAATTGCCACCACCGCGTTACTTGATTCTGGCGCGGAGCAGACAATGCTCTCCAAGGCGCTGTGGCAGCAAGTCCAAGCATCGGGGGTAGCAATTCAGCCTGTTCGCAATGTGAAGATCCGCTGCGTTCATGGAGGTACATCACTATACCCTGTATACAACCTTCAAGTGAAAGCGCTGGGTGTGGTTAAGAAAATTCCCATTGCGGTAGTACCCAAGCTACCAAATCCTATGGTTTTAGGAAGGTATTGGCCCTATTTTTATAGAGAAATGAGACAAGGCCTAACCCCTAAGGGAGCCCTGGTAGCTACAAGAGCCCAAGCTAAGGACTCAGAGAAGGGAGAAGACCCTACTGATGAGGCATTTAGAAGTCTTCCTTCCCATGAGGATTTAATAGCCGCACCAGAAGAGAAGGTGAAGAAAACAAAAGCGCAGAAGCGTAATGGTAGACAAGAACGTTCTCAGCATAGGGCAGAAACTCAGGCTGGCCAGGAATTGCCCTGGGTGCCCGAAGAACTAGTTGGGAAATTTCCAACGTTCCCCAACGAACAACTGGACGACCCTGCCTTAAGTCAGGCATTTAAATGGGCCCAGAGTGATAGGGATACCCTACCTAGGTTTTTTCTGGACACCGGTATTTTGTACAGAGAGAGCAAGGATCCCTATACGGGCGATACGCGCAAACAGGTGGTGGTGCCTGCAACCTTCAAAAACTTGGTTTTGAGGCTGGCCCACAACCATCCGGTCGGAGGACACAAGGGCATCCGAAGTACGTTGGATCAGATCCTGGCAAGGTTCTATTGGCCGGGTGTTTTCAAAGAAACAGCAAGGTTCTGTGAAGCCTGTCCAACATGCCAGCGCGTCTCTGCCATCCACCCAAAAGAAGTGCCAATGATATCAACCCCGGTCATTACAGAACCCATCCATAGAATGGCTATGGACATTGTTGGTCCTTTAATCAAGACACCGAGGGGATTTCAATATATTTTAGTGGTCATAGACCAAGCGACACGATTTCCTTGGGCCATGCCACTATGTAATATATCCGCTAAGGCCGTGGCGGTTGAACTGTTCAAACTGTTTTGCGAGGTGGGCTTCCCTCGCGAAGTTCTGACAGACAGAGGAAGCAATTTCCTTTCCAAGTATTTAGCCCAAGTTTGGGAAGCGTTTGATATCCGCCATGTCAAGACCTCAGCCTATCATCCACAAAGCAATGGGCTAGTGGAGAAACAAAATCAGACGATTAAAAGGATACTGCGCCGCAGTTTAGAAGGAAATATGGCCAACTGGGATACGATGCTACCCTTCGTCCTCTACGCTTGCAGGGAAAGGAAGCAGTCGTCCCTAGGGACAGCGCCATATGAACTTATGTATGGTCGATCACACCGTGGGGTATTAGATATCCTGAAGGAACAGTGGGTAGAGCCCGACGTACATGAAGTGGGAGTACCGGAATTTCTTAAGGATCTAAAAGGTCGCTTACGCCGCACCACACAAGTGGCGGAAGTCAATTTAAGACACAATCAGCGACGACAGAAGGCCTATTATGACCAAGGCACACGGCCGCGCCAGTTAGCTGTGGGAGACAAGGTCATCGTGATGGCGGCAGGCCCAGACCCGAAATTTGAGAGCCAATGGAAAGGCCCATGTACCGTGGTCCGGAGAGTGGGTCCAGTGTCTTATCTCGTGAACTATAAGAAAGGACGCCAACAAGTGTATCATATTAACCTTTTGAAGCCTTGGCATGATAGAACAGCCCTAGCTCAGGTAGCCACCGTAGTGCAAGACAGGAAAGTGGTAGAGAGGGCACAGATCAACGCCAGACCCCGGAGTAGAATCACGTGCTGTGCCTCTGGTCAGATGCCAGCCCGTGATATCTTAAGGGGGGGGATCTGTGGTGAACAGCGCCCTCCTGAGCCTATGAAGACGGATGAAAATCCTGAGGTTCAGCAGGATTTATGCCTATTTGAGAAACCAAGGAAGAAAGAGAGACTCTATTCCACAGAGCTGAGCATGGAGACCAGCCCAGGGGAGGAGTCCTGCAGTCCTGATTGGGCACACCCTGCCCTTGGAAGGGGCGTGTCCAGGAGAGAACGTGGTTTTAAACCAGAGCATGGCTTTGCTAGTCAGAAGAAGGAGAAGGAGAAGAAGGAGAGGAGGATTAAGAAGGAGAATGATTGGAAGTCCAGAAGACGGTATGCTGATACTTGGGAACCTGGCATTGGAAGGAGACCTGCAAAGTTCTATTCAGAGGCAGTGAGTAGAAGTCCCAAGGAGAGAGGACCTAGCCCTGAAATAGACAACCGTTGGAAGGCACAGCCCTCAGAAAGGAAGCTTTCAAGGCAGGCACAAGAAAGAAAACAATCATTCTGTGAAGTACCGTTTGAGCCAGAGAGCAACAAACATTCTAACAGCTGGAGAACGTTGGAGCCATCTGAAGTCAGAACGGCACGGCAACAAGTAAGTGAATTGCCACAAAGTTTCCAGGCTGAACGTAAAGCTAACTCTCCTGTGTGTGAAACATTAGCAAAAGAGACTAGCAGTTACTCTGACACAATTAATGTAAGAGAGGAGAAAATAAACAGCCTTAAGCCAGAGGGAAGTTGTATAGCTGATAGCAATTCCCTATCTCCCAAACAGCAGGCTGAATTGCTCCTACAGAGTTTTAAGCAGTTTTTAGAGTTGCAAGCTAGAAGACATTTTAAGCAGTTTTTAGAGTTGCAAGCTAGAAGACAGCCAGTGTTACCAGAAGCCAGTAATTCCATACAGCTTGAAGAATTAACACAAGATAATACAGACTTACCAGATTGTGAGAGCATGGATTGCACGGTCTGCTGTGTAGAGATGCCAAGCTGAAGGAAACTGCTTTTTACCGTATGTGAATTGAATGCTACGGAGCTGTTGTATTGCCTTGCTGAGAAAGCTCTAATTATGTGCACCTGATTTTCCCCAGCACTGTGAAGGTAACAGTGGCTGAAAGAGGCTGCAGTGAAACTAACTGACCTTTTGGGGCAAAGTGAGTAATTTGCTTAGAAGTGAAAAGCAGCAGTTATACTTTAAGTTGCCTTTATCCTAAGTTTTTCTGTTAGCATTTGAAGCACCTATTTTGTTTGCATTTATTTGCCATGTGATGGAACAATATCCTTTACTATAATAAAAATACTGGAAACCCCATAACTACAACTCTTTATTTTGGAGCGAGAGGAGCAGGAACTACAATACCCAGCATTCCCTGGATACAGGTTACTCTCCTTCCTCACGAAGCATCAGACCGCCGCTCCTGTCTGTAGCCCCAAGGCCGGGCAGGAGCGCCGCAGTATCAAGTATCTGGAATGTGCTCCCGGACAATACATGAGCCATTACTGACCTGATATAATTTAAAAAAAAAAACCTCAAAACTAATCTCTTCCTTGAGCAGTTTGGTAGCAAAACTTAAGAGAGAATCCCATCCTGAGACATTTTCACATTCTGCTAAATTTCTTATAAATGTTAAAATGTTATTGCTCTGGTTACCTACTCCTGCTGCCTAACACCCTATGTAGAAGTTAAAATTATGATCTTCACTGCATCTCACATTTTATGTAAATGTTTAAAGTTCCAGTTATTTTGTAGAAAGATTTGACCTTGAGATAAAGTGGTCTATAAAAATAATTAATTAATGAATAAATAAACAGAAGCTACTACTACTAGTACTATTAAGCATTTATAAAGCGCTACTAGTCGCTCCCTGTCTTGCAAGACGTAATCTTGACTGTCTTACTTATTCATTAACACCCCCTGTGAATCTGTCAGCATATTCAAAGCTGTTCTCATACTCTAAATGTTTGCCCGTTAGACCCTAGGCACCCCACCCTTTGGGTCCCTTTCTACACTTTACTGTTATAACTTTTAACTCTTATGATGTTGGTTTTATCCCTCTTTGTTATGTTTATATAAATCACTTTGCTTTATTGATCTAAAGGCAGTATATCAAGCTCAGTAAACTAAACTAAACTATACTCTTGCTTTAAAAATTGGTGCTAAGTCTTTAAGTAAAAATTACCCATGGACTATATTTCAAAGCAGACAGTTTGAGAATTGCTCCCTCAGCCAAGCAGGTCATTTTTATTTCAAACTTTCTGTTCACTAATTTTCAAAGATAACAAAATGTGAATGCATAATTTAGAAAGACCTTATAAGTGAGGAAATCCACAAGGAAGTGTCTACATGGGAAATTGTGAAATTATTTTAGAACAGCAGGTCTGCAAATGTACAGTAGGTATTATTTACAATTGATATACCTCTGCCCTCAGGAATTTACAGATTTTTTAAAAGCTTGTCATGGGGGAATATATGTAGAAATGGTAGAAAATAAAGGTACTTCCATGTGTAAAAAAACTATAGGAAAAAGATATACATAAGAGATATAGGCACCAATGAAAATAGATGTACATAAGTATCCTGCACAGCCTGCACTTCCACATGCAGAAGGCTGCCAGTCCAATGAACATTTGCACGTGGAAAGCGGTTGCATTGTAGGTGAAACACATGTAGATTCCATATGTAAGTGCCACCTGGTAGAAAGTTACACTTGTCCACCTGTTGTCAAGATGTGATGGCATGGCTTGTCCTGCAGAACCAAGTCTACTTGTTTCCAGTCCTCGCATATTGCAATGGCCACAAGTGGGCCCTCTTTAGAGAGCACCATAATGGCGGCCAAGGGGGAGCACAACTTTACTAATGCATTGAATAGCCTCATGGGGTGTCTGATATTCTCTAATGAGCGAACCCTATTCTGCCCCGATGGGTGTCGACCAGCCCTTACTGCAGCACAATAGATGAGGGAGAAAATCTGGATGGCCCTAGCAAGGTAAGCGCAAAACCTTAAGATACGCTATACTGGATAAGACCAAAGTCCATCAAGAACGGTTTCCTGTTTCCAGCAGTGGCCAAATAGGTCCCCAAAAAGGTACACAGATTCCACATAGTTTATTCTGGGGTAAGCAGTGGATTTCCTGGGTCCTCTTTAATAATGGTTTATGGACCTTTCCTCTAGGAAATTGTCCAAACCTTTTCTAAACCCAGCTACACTAACAGCTTTTATTACATCCTCCAGTAATGAATTCCAGAGTTTGATTACACGTTGAGTGAAAAAAATGTTTTCGCCTATTAATCCTCAATTGGCTACATTCCTTATTCTTTATTATATCACTTAATATACTGCATCTTTGGCTAGTGACAGAGTGGTTTACAAAACGAAAACAAAAAGGTGGCTAACATCAAGAAAAGGAGAGGAGCTACAATATAAGGATAGGACAGATCAAAGTATTCATACTAAAGAAAAGAAAAGAGAGAGGAGGAATAGAGGGAAAAGAGGAGATACAGACAGACTCAGAGATCAGGTAGAGAGAGTTCAAAGGTGGATTGAAAGAGGTGGGGTTTGAGAAGGATGGTTCTAGGCATATGTCAGAGGGCTAAGGAGTTCCGTAGTGAAGGGCCCAGAAAGAAAAATGCAGAGTGCCGGGTAGATTCAAGATGTGCACGAGAAGGGGAGCGAAGATGTCGGTGGTTCAGATGGATAGAGTGCAGGCTGCGGGATAAAGTGTGAAAGTGAAGGGAGTTGGAGAGGTACTGTGGAGTGTGTGTATGAATAGTTTTGTGAACCAGAGTGAGGATTTTAAATTGTATGCGGTATTGAATGGGGAGCCAATGGAGGTGAATAAGCAGGGGGGTAACGTGGTTGAACTGGGTAGCATATGATATAATCCTGGCAGCGGTATTTTGAAGAAGTTGGATATGATGGAGCTGGAATTGGGGAGGCCAGAAAGAACAACATTACAATAATCGATGCATGATAGATAAATAAATGACAGGAGGAGGGTACTTTGGAAGTGAGTGGTCATGAATGTACAAATAGTCCAGATTTTCCAAACTGAGAGAAACGAGCGATGAGTAAGCATGGAGAGGTTGGCTTGGAAGGTTAAAGCAAAGTCAAGGCTGACACCAAGTTATCACCCTGTGGAGACCAGGGGAATAGGGGGCCCATATAGGGAAGGAGTGAGAAGGCGGCAGGAACCAATGAAGGTGAACCAGATAACTGAGGATTTGGATGAGTTAAGGTGAAGAAAATTGGAAGAAAGCCAGCGGGAAACCTGGGAGAGATAGGTATCTAATGGGGTAAGATCAGGAGCAACAGAGCTAGTATAATGGAGAAGAATGATATCATCAGTGTGACAAACTGAATTGCTGAATAACCAAAGTGAGATGGTCCAGAAAAGCATTAGAGAGGAGTGGGGCCAGAACCGAACCCTGAGGTATACCATAGGGGAGAGGAGTGGGTGCTGAAGAGGCATAACCTGAAAGAACAGAAAAAGAGCGAGAGGCAAGAAAAGAATGAAATTTTCAAAAGACCAGACCAGAAACCCCAGTTTCCCAAAGGCATGAGAGAAGAGTAGAATTATCGACCAAATACAAAGCAGAGGACAGATCCAGAGGCACAGCTATAGAAATGTCATCACGGTCATTGGCAGGAAAAAGCTAATGAGATAGATGCTGACAATATCACTTTGGATAGATTGTCCAAATCTACAGCTGATTCTGCGAGGAAAAGATTCTCTAAGAAACCATTCTTCAGCAAGAAGAAAAAGTTTTATCCCTCCTATACCCAGCAGGGACATCGTTCAGGTCAGTCTGCCCAAAAGGGACAGCAGCAACAACCTAGGCAACAAAGGAAGCCAAAAGCAGCTAAGCCTCAACCGGCTCAGCAAACTCAGCCTCCACAGGGGCTTTGACTCCTGCCTAGAGAACTTTGCCTTCCTGGCCCTAAATGGTCCAGAACCCTCCACCATCTCGGGAAGGTTATGTCATTTTGCCCCCAGATGGTGTCAGATAACAGCAGAAAATTGGACTCTGTCTATTGTACGAGAGGGGTACAAGCTTCATTTCCTCAGCATGCCCCCTCCTACAACAGTAAGACAGTTCAAGTCTCAAACCTCTCTCAACAACCGGTTGGGTCAAGAAGTCACTATGCTCCTCGCTCAAGGAGCAATAGAAGAGGTACCCATTTCCCAACGGGGTACAGGATTTTACTCCCCCTATTTCCTTATTCCAAAGAAAACAGGAGGACACAGACCCATTCTAGACCTCAGAGAATTGAACAAATTCAAAATTATTTCTCTAGGAACTCTGCTGCCATACCTTCGGAGTCAGGATTGGCTTTGTTCTCTGGATCTCAAGGATGTGTACACTCATGTTCTCATCCATCCAACTCACCGAAAGTTCCTTCGATTCCTGTTTCAAGGAAAGCACTACCAATACAGGGTTCTTCCTTTTGGCCTGGCCTCTGCACCAAGGGTGTTCACAAAATGCATGACTGTGGTAGCAGCATTTCTCTGCACCCTGGGAATATTCGTCTTCTCCTACTTAGATGACTGGCTCATTTGAGCCCCTTCAGAGCCAGAGGCCAGGGTTGCTCTGTCTCGCACAATGCACATCCTTCAGTATCTGGGACTTGTCATAAACTTCCCAAAGTCCATCCTTGCTCCCACTCAATCCCTAAAGTTTATTGGAGCTCTTCTGGATACCAGGCATTCAAGGTCCTTCCTTCCACAGCCCCGCTGCCTTCGCATTGTATAGTTAGCTTCCCAAGCAGTGTTAAAACCTGTGATAAGGAAGCTTATCATAGCTCAGGAAGGGGCTATAGAAAAGGTGAAGTGTCTCTGAACAAGCAACCTGTCAGTGCTGGTAGAAATGAGAAAACAGAATTTTGCCATAGACTACCAGTCCCAGAATGCACCAGGTTTCCAACAGCCATGAGAGGAGCTGAAGTGAGAAAACGTGTGTTCAATCAAAAGGGCTATGAGGTAATCCCCAAGCACTCATTGCAAAGAGCAGGGCTTGATTCAGTACAGCTGCGCTGTGCTAGGATGGAACACTCATCTCAAAGGGCAAGGCCTGATTTAGCACAGCTGCGCTGTGTTAGGGAGGAGCACTCATCTAAGCAGAATAAGAGTAGAGTTTATTCTACAGATGACCATTTATTTATTTATTTATTTAACAGTTTCTTATATACCGCCCCTTCCAGAGATCAGGGGCGGTTCACATCGAACAAAAATCAATATACTTCTGTATATTTTACATGGAACTTGTGTTAACTATGTACACGTTTAGTTACATTGAACATGTTTTGAACATTAACTAGAATAACACTATTCAAACTATGTACAGGTCATCACAACAATCTAGCTATAAACTACAACAAGACTGAAGCTTTAATCATCACTCGAAACCAAAGCTTCACACACCCACCAAACATAAAGATACAAAGCACCACGATACCGATAAGATCGGAGGTGAGATACCTTGGGGTTACTCTGGACAGTAAACTCAACCTCAAACCACACATAGACAAAACAATCCAAAAAGCATATTACAGGATGCGAATCATCAGGAGACTGAAACCACTCCTCGCTCCAGAACACTTCCGTACAGTCTGTCAAGCACTGATAACCCCAATACTGGACTTCTGAAATCCGATATACCTCGGACTACCAAAACAAGCTCTCAAACCACTACAGCTGGCACAAAACACTGCAGCTCGAATCATATCCGGAGCCGCAAGGCAGGAGCACATCACACCTACACTAAAGGACTTACACTGGCTCCCAATCATTGCTCGCATCAGATACAAGACTATCATAAACCTATTTAAGATAAAAGAACACACATCAGCCAACAGCCTCCACCTGCTCATACAACCGGAAACCAGCGCACGTCCCAGAAGAAGTCAAACACGCAACCGAGTCAGCACCCCAAATGAGTACAAGCACACACGCAAGGACACAACAGACAGAGCTCTCTCCATGGCTGCTCCAACAATATGGAACAATCTACCGGACGATCTAAGGGCAACTCCAGACCTCAAAGACTTCAGAAAACAACTAAAAACCATGCTGTTCATAGAGCACTATGGTCACATCACATAACCTAAGAGAATGGATAACAGCACTCCAATCCTCCCAAACAACTGAATATATATAAAATATGATTCTAGCACCACTGTAAATAGCCCACCCTGTATATAGCTCAAACAAATCAAGCACCCAACACATCCCTCACACAACTAAGTTTTATCCTCACTGCATGTACAACACACACACTTTACCTGATTGCTTGCTGTGATACCACCTTGATTATTAAGATAAGGCGGTTTAGAAATACTGTTAAATAAATAAATAAACATAATTGAGTTACCGGTATTATTTACAATAGAGATATAGCCATTTGTTTGTGTAAATCTTCGTCTGTAGGGTAAGGCAGAGTAGAGTAAGTGTCTTTCTTATGTTTAATCATTTGTTCTGTCTTGAGAACTGTGAATGTGTTTCTGTGATTGTATCGGAGAGGTTTTTTGTTGGTAGGGGATCTCAAAGTGTTTTGTGAAAAGGTATGTTTTTAGTTCTTTTTTGAATTGGTGAAGGTCTTTTATTTTGCGGAGGGTTAATGGGATTTCGTTCCAGAGGGTAGGGACAGCAAAGGAGAAGGCTCTATCACTTGTCGTTGCTCTGGTCCTTCTGAAATTAGTTTTTATGTTGAGTTGAGGGACCATCTTCATGATCACCTTGGATATCCAGAGAAGGATCATCAGCTTCATCTGAAGGATCATCAGAAGCAGAAGCCAAACCGGACGGACAGAGAGGGAAAGAGACCCTTTGGAAGAAGGAAGAGAAAAGCCTTTGAGAGGTCTAGAAGAGTCCAAAGCAGTACGTATACTGGGAGGTATTCCAAGGGCCAGCATACACCATTGGACTGGGGAAAGCCAGAGGAATGGTGCTGCAGAGCTAGGAATCACCAGAGACTACCTGTGAGGGAGACGGCTGCACATGGAAGGGACCCTAAGACCTGTGCCAGAAGGTATGTGAAGAGAGATCCAGTGTCCAGGGATCTGGATTGGAAGGCTGGACATAAGAACTGGACTACATACTGGCCAGGCTATATAGAGAGGAACTCTAGCAGCAATGGAAGCTCAGGTATGAACACTGATCTATGCCCTAGCTATAACCTTGAAAGACAGCAGGGAAACAAGTATTCTCCTGAAAATGCTCCATTGAGAGATTCATCTGTGCCAATCCATGATATTGAACCCATGCTTGTTGAACAAGGGGGAATAATAGCAGATGAAGATCCTGTTTATATGGACTGTTCTCTATCTAAACTCCGTTGGTAACTTTCTGTTATAAAGTACAGCAACCATCGCAAAGAAATACAAATTTGTTCTTTAATCTACTCAGAAAAGCTCCTGAAGCAGGATTTGACCCACACAGTGGAAGGCAAGCCAGTTAAGGGGTTTCAGCTGGTAACTGCTAGCAATTAAGCCTTACCTAATTGCTTGTGAGCTAGGAGAGAATCACTTCTGTATCTATGTGGGAAGTAATCAGAAGTTAACCTGAAAAGAACAGTTTGTTTCTTGCTTTGTGGCTTTTCATTTGTTGTTTTCCTGATTTTAACTTTGTTTTTCCAAGTTAACACTGAAAGCAAGTAACCTAATTTATGTGCTACCAAGCATATCAGTGTTGGGAGAAATAACCCCATAAATAAATATCTTATTGGCTTTACCCAAGAGCACAACTAAATTATTGTCAGCAGCTGTGTCTGGTGTGAATGAACTACATTGCCCACAATACCTTGCAAATCATATAGATATATGCACTTGACAAGACTGTGAAGATTCTCACCCAGGCAGCCGTCTGACAAATGGTGTAGTTTTTCAGATTGCTTTTGCACAAAAGGGATTTACTTGCTGAGGATTACAACTAAAGTTCAAGTTTAAAGCTGAAAAAAAAAGATTTTCCCTCAACTGCACTTTGGAGGAGAAGTGGATGTCCCAGGAGGAAAAGACCCTGTGCAGAGCTGGATTCATCACTGAGACAAGGTAATAAGTACCTGGGCATGTCTAGTGGTGGATGGGAGTAAGACACAGGGGTAATTGAAAAAAAAAAAAAAAGTAGAAAAAAACACACCTGTTTGGAAGGTGGTGCACTTTGGGGTTTTTTTTCTTTGTTTCTTGCAGGGATCAAGATGTATCCGAGGGAGATGGCTAGCTGGATGGCAGCCCAGTTTAGCAGGCAACAGGAGCTAGCACAGCAGGCTCAGGACACTGCTATGAAAGCCATAATGGACCAGCAGAAGCCAGTGCTTGATCTGGTGCAAGCCCTAGTTCAGCTGCAGAACCAAAGTGGAACAGATGCAAGACCAGCAGTGAATACTGGTACACCACATGTGGACAGTGTGGGACTCAATCAAGGGATTGGGGCATTTAGTTTTGGGAAGCTAACTCCAGATGATAATGTTGATGATTTTCTAGAGTCTTTTGAAAGAGTGGCACAGGCATTAGCATGGCCAGAGACCCAGTGGGCAGTAAGGCTGGCAGCCTCATTAACTGGAGAGGCGCTTGCAGCTTATAGAGCAATGCCAGCAGCCCAGGCTTTGAATTATAAGGATGTAAAGGCTGCTATTAGAGATCGCCTAGGGTTGTCTATTTCAGAGTATAGGCGAATGTTTAGAGCTGCTACATTGAAAGTGGGTGAAACACCCAGGGCTCTGAGTCAGAGAATCAGAGGTTTAGCTGTAAAATGGTTGGTGCCTGAGCAAAAGACGGTAGAAATGTTATTAGATATTATAATGCTTGAACAATTTATGTCTGGGGTGTCTAAAGATTTGCACACTTTCCTTATACAGCAAAATTGCCAAAATCTTGGAGAGGCAACCATGCTAGCAGAAAGATTCTTGGGAGCCACGCAGGCTTGCCATAGAATGGGTGGCCCTCTGAAGATAGGTGCTGAGGCAAGATGTGCTGTATCAGAAAAGAAAATAGTTAAAAGTATTTCTGAAAATAAATGTACTGTGCCAAACCAGATGACACAGGGGAGTGAAAAGAAATGTTTCAAGTGTGGAAAATGGGGACACTTAGAAAAGAGATGCCAGACACACACTAGTTTAATGGGGGTGGATTTAAAACAGCCCAAAGAAGGATTTCTTTTGATGGTTGATGTGCAAGGAATTACCACAAATGCTTTGTTAGACTCTGGGGCAGACCAGAGTATGATGTCAAAAAGGCTTTGGAAGAGAATAGAGGCCCAAGAAGGATTTGTGCCTAGAACCCCTGAAAGCCAAGTTCACATCAGATGCATTCATGGTGCTGCCACATCATATCCCACCTATAGGCTAAAGGTTAAGTGCCTGGGGGGACAAGAGGAAGTCCTGTTAGCAGTGGTGCCTAGGCTACCCTTTGATTTGGTTCTAGGAAGAGACTGGCCAAGATTTAAGCAGGGTCTAGTGGAAGGACTAGGAAAGAAGGAGGGAGAAGGTTTAATGGTAATAGCTCCCGTGCCTTTATTTGGAAGTCCTCAGACCCCAGCTAAAAAGATGGTTAAGCGTCCAGAAGACCAAGCTACCCCAAAGCAGACATTCGTCCTAAAGTACCATAGGGTCACAGAGAAGGCCCAAGCTCCTAAGCGGGCAACCCCTCAAGCTGCTGGGTTTGACCTGTGCAGCATAGAAAATGTGACTGTACCTAGCCAAGGGAGAGCCCTGGTTGACACCGGTCTCCAAGTGGAAATACCTATTGGATGCTATGGGAGAGTAGCCCCAAGGTCCGGATTAGCCCTTAAATATTTCATCAATGTGGTTGCGGGAGTAATTGATCCCGATTACAGGGGCAATATTAAAGTTCTGTTGTTTAATTTTGGACAGAACGATTATCACGTGAAGACAAGAGACAGAATTGCCCAATTGATCTGTGAGAGGCTGGGTTTTCCACCTGTGGAGGAGGTCACACCCCTGGAGAATTCTGAACGTGGAACCAAAGGCTTTGGTTCTACTGACGTCAAAGGGGTTAAAAGCCTAGCTGCCACCTGTGCCCGAGAGAGGGAGGTGAATGAAGAGGAAGATTTGGGACCCCAGGTATCTGATTGTAAAGAAAATTCAGAGCCCCAAATAGGTGAGGACCTGACAGTGGTACAACAGGAAGAAATTAGGAAATTGCTTAAAGAATTCCCAGATGTGTTGACACCCATACCTGGGGAGACACATTTGGTTGCCCATGAAATAATAACTCCACCTGGGAAATTAGTTCGTCAAAGGCCGTACCGCTTGCCTGAAGCCAAAAGACAGGAAGTAGTGGCACAAGTCCAGGAGATGTTGGACATGGTAGTAATAGAGGAGTCAAAGAGTCCCTGGAATAGCCCCATAGTCCTGGTGCCGAAGCCTGATGGATCTTTAAGATTTTGTATTGACTTCCGGCAGGTAAACGCCATATCAGTTTTTGATGCATATCCAATGCCAAGAATTGAAGAGCTGTTGGACCAGCTGGGACAGGCTCAATACTTAACCACCCTTGATATGACAAAAGGATATTGGCAAATCCCTCTCACCAGGGAGTCGAAGCCGAAGACTGCGTTCAGCACCCCCGTTGGCCTTTTCCAGTTCAAGAGGATGCCTTTCGGACTGCATGGAGCAGCCGCTACCTGCCAAAGGTTAGTGGATCAGGTACTTCGACCCCACCAAAATTATGCTTTTGCATATATGGATGATGTCATAATCCATAGTAACACCTGGGCGGAGCATCTGAAGAGGATCAGGGCAGTCTTGTGCTCCATGAAGCAAGCGGGAATCACTTTAAACCCGAAGAAGTGTGCCTTTGCAAATAGGGAGGTAAAATACCTGGGCCACCTAGTGGGAAGAGGAAAAATTAAACCTCTAATGAGTAAAGTAGATAGCATCAGGAATTTTCCTCCTCCAACAACAAAGAAACAACTAAGAAGTTTCTTAGGACTTATTGGATACTACCGCAGGTTTATACCGCAATTCGCAGAGAAAAGTGCAATTTTCACGGATATGCTGCGGAAGAATTGTCCAAACCAGCTAAAGTGGACACCTGAAGCTGAAAAAGCGTTTTCAGTCTTAAAAGGAAAATTGTGTACAGGACCGGTACTGAAAGGGGTGGACTTCAAGAAACCCTTTCTGGTTCAAACAGATGCATCGGATGTAGGGCTAGGAGCGGTTCTATCCCAGTGTCATGAAGGGGAGGAGCATCCGGTGATGTACCTGAGCAGGAAGTTGTCACCGGCTGAATAAAAGTATTCCACAATAGAAAAAGAATGTTTAGCTATCAAGTGGTCAGTGGAGGCGTTAAGGTTTTACCTTACAGGGAGAAAGTTCCAATTTGTCACGGACCATGCCCCACTTAAGTGGTTGCAGCAAATGAAGAACCACAATGCCAGGTTGACACGCTGGTACATGGCCTTACAGGCATTTGATTTTCAAGTTGAACATCATGCTGGGAAGTTACACAAGAATGCGGATGCCCTTTCCCGTATTACGGACTCTAGAGAAGAAGTTTCACCAGTTAAACCAGTCCGTAATAACTTAAGCAGGGGGGTATGTGATAAGGAAGCTTATCATAGCTCAGGAAGGGGCTATAGAAAAGGTGAAGTGTCTCTGAACAAGCAACCTGTCAGTGCTGGTAGAAATGAGAAAACAGAAGTTTGCCATAAAAGACTACCAGTCCCAGAATGCACCAGGTTTCCAACAGCCATGAGAGGAGCTGAAGTGAGAAAACGTGTGTTCAATCAAAAGGGCTATGAGGTAATCCCCAAGCACTCATTGCAAAGAGCAGGGCTTGATTCAGTACAGCTGCGCTGTGCTAGGATGGAACACTCATCTCAAAGGGCAAGGCCTGATTTAGCACAGCTGCGCTGTGTTAGGGAGGAGCACTCATCTAAGCAGAATAAGAGTAGAGTTTATTCTACAGATGACCATCTTCATGATCACCTTGGATATCCAGAGAAGGATCATCAGTTTCATCTGAAGGATCATCAGAAGCAGAAGCCAAACCGGACGGACAGAGAGGGAAAGAGACCCTTTGGAAGAAGGAAGAGAAAAGCCTTTGAGAGGTCTAGAAGAGTCCAAAGCAGTACGTATACTGGGAGGTATTCCAAGGGCCAGCATACACCATTGGACTGGGGAAAGCCAGAGGAATGGTGCTGCAGAGCTAGGAATCACCAGAGGCTACCTGTGAGGGAGACGGCTGCACGTGGAAGGGACCCTAAGACCTGTGCCAGAAGGTATGTGAAGAGAGATCCAGTGTCCAGGGATCTGGATTGGAAGGCTGGACATAAGAACTGGACTACATACTGGCCAGGCTATATAGAGAGGAACTCTAGCAGCAATGGAAGCTCAAGTATGAACACTGATCTATGCCCTAGCTATAACCTTGAAAGACAGCAGGGAAACAAGTATACTCCTGAAAATGCTCCATTGAGAGATTCATCTGTGCCAATCCTTGATATTGAACCCATGCTTGTTGAACAAGGGGGAATAATAGCAGATGAAGATCCTGTTTATATGGACTGTTCTCTATCTAAACTCCGTTGGTAACTTTCTGTTATAAAGTACAGCAACCATCGCAAAGAAATACAAATTTGTTCTTTAATCTACTCAGAAAAGCTCCTGAAGCAGGATTTGACCCACACAGTGGAAGGCAAGCCAGCTAAGGGGTTTCAGCTGGTAACTGCTAGCAATTAAGCCTTACCTAATTGCTTGTGAGCTAGGAGAGAATCACTTCTGTATCTATGTGGGAAGTAATCAGAAGTTAACCTGAAAAGAACAGTTTGTTTCTTGCTTTGTGGCTTTTCATTTGTTGTTTTCCTGATTTTAACTTTGTTTTTCCAAGTTAACACTGAAAGCAAGTAACCTAATTTATGTGCTACCAAGCATATCTGTGTTGGGAGAAATAACCCCATAAATAAATATCTTATTGGCTTTACCCAAGAGCACAACTAAATTATTGTCAGCAGCTGTGTCTGGTGTGAATGAACTACATTGCCCACAATACCTTGCAAATCATATAGATATATGCACTTGACAAGACTGTGAAGATTCTCACCCAGGCAGCCGTCTGACAAACCTCACCTCACTGCTCGGGAAATGTTACAGTTACTAGGCTACATGGCATCCACCGTGCATGTGGTTCCTTATGCTCGCCTCCATATGAGGGCAGCCCAGTAGACCTTATCCACTCAGTGGACTCAAGCGTCAGGTTGCCTGTCAGAAAAAAATAGCAAACTCAGATCGTCTTATTTTGTCCCTCCAATGGTGGCAGTCACCCAAAAACCTTTTGGTGGGGTCTCCTTTTCAGCAACCCCCACACCAAGCCACTCTAACAACAGATGCTTCACAGGTGGGTTGGGGAGCCCACCTGCACGGCCTCTCTACCTAGGGTACCTGGACTCCACAAGAGGCCTATCTTCATATCAACCTCCTGGAGCTCAGAGCAATCTTCCTTGCTCTTTTAGTATTTCACACCCAGCTCAGCTACAAGACAGTCCTAGTTCAAATGGACAATCAGGTAGCCATGTTCTATATGAACAAGCAGGGCGGAACAGGCTCTCTGTCGCTGTGCAACGAAGCTTTGGAACTATGGGCCCTCGGCAGAGAGCATCATTTTCATCTTTTTGCGGTGTATCTTCCAGGCATTCAAAACTCTTGGGCAGACAGACTCGGTCGAGTTCTGCTTTCACACAAATGGTCTCTCCATGCAGACCAGGTGGCCCAAATTTTTCAAATTTGGGGAACCCCGGACATAGACCTCTTTGCAAGTCCACTGAATGCCAAACTTCCCCGGTTCTGTTCCAGAATTCCGGCTCGAGGTTGTCAGGCCAGGGATGCTTTCCTCCTTCATTGGGGTCAGGACTTCCTGTATGCCTTTTCCACCCATTCCCCTATTTCCCAAAACCCTGTTCAAGCTTCAGAGAGACAGAGGTCATATGATCCTCATAGCTCCGCGTTGGCCACAGCAACCGTGGTACTGTCTGCTCCTACATCTCTCTCAAGCTCCGCCTCTGGAGTTAGGATCCGCTCCAGATCTTCTTTCTCAAGAGGACAGGATACTGTGGCATCCCCATCCCCAGTCTCTGTACCTCAGGGTCTGGTTGCTGAAAGCCTAGAACTTCACGGTCTTAACCTTTCCCAGCAGGTAAAGGATATTCTTCATGCTTCCAGGAAACCTTCCACAAGACGCTCTTATGCATTTAAGTGGAAAAGGTTTACCATATAGTGCTCGCAGAAGGGTCTTAACCCTCTTGCAATACCTCTGGAATCATTACTGGAGTACCTCCTTCATTTTTCAAATGCAGGGCTTAAGACCAATTCAGTGAGAGTCCATTTGAGTGCTATTGCAGCTTCTTTCAAGCCTCTCAATGGACAACCTATTTCCTCTCATCGCGAGATTTATGAGAGGCCTTCTTTTAATTAAACCTCCCGTTAAGCCACCACCGGCATGGGACTGAATCTGGTACTTGGGCAGCTCATGAAACCGCCCTTTGAACCATTAGCCACTACCTCTTTGAAATTCCTTTCCTGGAAGGTTATCTTTCTCATTGCAATCACATCAGCACGTCGCATCAGTAAATTGCAAGCTTTGGTGGCTGATCCTCCTTATACAAGGTTCCATCATGATAAGATAGTCCTTAGAACTCATCCCCGCTTTATGCCAAAGGTGGTTTCGCCTTTTCATTTGAACCAAGTGGTTTACCTTCCTGTATTCTTCCCAAGGCCTCACGCCTCAAATGCAGAAAGGAACCTTCATACTTTGGACTGTAAAAGAGCTTTGGCCTTTTACTTGCAAAGGACACAGCAACATAGAAAATCTTCTCAACTCTTTGTTGCTTTTGATCCTAGTCATTTGGGACTTCCAGTCTTCAAAAGGATACTGTCCAACTGGATTTCACAGTGTATATCTTTTGCCTATGAGAGTAAGAACCTTCCTCTTGAAGGCCATGTCACAGCTCACAATGTGAGAGCCATGGCAGCCTCAATGGCTCATCTTCACTCTGTGTCTATCGATGACATCTGTCGAGCAGCTACTTGGGCTTCGGTACATACCTTCACAGCCCATTACTGCTTAGACAAGGACTCCCGCCAGGATGCCTTGTTTGGTCAGGCTGTTCTTCAACACCTGTTCCAGACTTAATCAACTCCTACCCACCATCCCTAGTAGGATGCCAGAGATCCATGGGGGGAAGTGGAGCCCTTTCACAAGGGCACACAACTTTCTGGGGCCATCTCCCTGGCATCTGTAGCTAGGGAGTCCCCATATGTGAAGACTACATTTCTGCTTGTTCCTGGAGATAGCATAGTTACTCACCTGTAACAGGTGATCTCCGGGAACAGCAGGAATTTAGTCTTCACAACCCACCCACCTCCCCTAGGAGCTGTATCTCTCTATCTCTCTCTCTTTCTCTCTTTCCCTCTCTCTTTTGTCTCTGCTATAAACTCAACTGGAGAGGGACAGTTGGGAAAGGCGGGAAGGCAGCATGCAGGCGCTGTGGGATGCTCCCAAAAGCTTTCCTATTGGACGCTGGGGAGTGTTCCCGCGCAGGCTCCATCGGTACTGACGATACCCATATGTGAAGACTAAATTCCTGCTGTTCCTGGAGATCACCTATTACAGGTGAGTAACTATGCTTTGCTTTCCCCTAAATGCTAGGAAAGCCTCCAAGCATTGTTGTGAACGTTTTGCATTTGATGCATGTTCAAAATTGATGTTAATTCATGTTATGTGCAAAAAACATTAACATAGTTTAAGAAATTGGTACTTTTATATATTAAATGTTAACTACCACACTCTCGATCACTCTTCAAGTTTTCTTAAATCATTTTCTTAAATCTGAATTGTAAATCTATGTTTGAAATCCTAGCATTATTTTCAAAAGAACACACATGCCCTTTTGGATATTATCAATCCCTTTATACATAACTATTTTTTTTCTGCAGCTTTCTCCACGTGCTCAGCTTGGTGCAGAGGCTGAAGAGATGTTGAAAAAAGGAAAAAGTATCAGTGATGAACTATTAATTAAAATGATGGTGGAGGCAATCAAGTAAGTTTGGTTCCTTTACTTTTAGTTTACACAACTGCTTTTTCCTTACCTTGTAATCACATGGGCAATAGATGGCAAAATCAATATATTTATGTATATCAAGTAAGGGATGGATGGTGGGGGACACAAATCAGCATGGATGATGCTTCAATTCATATCTTCCTCCTGTTTTCTAAGTGATTCGTGATCTGACTTCAATAGCATAAATTCAAATGAGCAGTCCCCAAGAAACTTTTGCTGAGAGCCCCTCATAATGGCGGTGATGATCACGAGAAGTGGGGAGACACCTTTCCCCTCCTATCCTTTTGCTCCCTTGAAAACTGAGCTTTTGGAAGGATGGTTCTAGGAGTATATCAGAGGGTAAGGAATTCCATAGTGACGGGCCCAGAAAGAAAAATGCAGAGTGTCAGGTGGATTCAAGGCGTGCACAAGAAGGGGAGGGAAGATGTAGGCGGTTCAGATGGCAGAGGGATAAAGTATGAAAGTGACCAAGGGTAAAGCAGTACAGAAGATTGGTTAAATAAATAAATAAAACTTTAAAAAAAAGTCAGAGTGTAGTAGTAGTAGTAGCTCCACTGCAATCTTGCATTCATCCTCTACATTCTACAGAAACAGCTCTTGTCAAAATCTCCAACAACTTTTTTCCTCGCCATATCCAAGCACTTTTACTCAATCCTCATCCTTCTTGATCTTTCTGCTACCTGTGACACTGTTGGTCACCACTGTCTCCTCGATACCCTGTCCTCACTGGAATTTAGGGCTTTGTTCTGTCCTGGTTTTCTTCTCATCTCTGCCATTGCATTTTTAGTGTATTTTCTGATGGATCCTTCTCCACTGCCACCCTGTTTTCAGTTGGTGTACCTCGAGGCTCTGTCTTGGGAACTTTCCTTTTCTCTCTCTATATGCAGTCCCTTGGTGGACTTATCTCCACCCCTGTTTTTCAATACCTTATGGATAATGATGCTCAGATCTACCTCTGTGCACCTGAAATCTCACTAGGAATCCAGACCCGGATCACTACCTGCTTATCTTCAATTGCTGCTTGGATGTCTCACTGCCATCTGAGCATGACCAAACCTGAGCTCCTTATCTTTCCCCCTAAACCCACCTCCCCCTCCTCCCTTCTCTGTTTCTATGGATAGCGCTATACTCCTCCCTGTTTCCTCAGCTCACAACCTTGGAATCATCTATGACCCTACTCTCACTTTCTCTGCACACATCCAACAGATTACTAAAATCTGCTGCATCTTTCTCTTTAAATCAACAGAATTCAACCCTTCCTTTCTGAACACACTACTAAGAAGACCCTTATCAACTCCCTAGTAACCTCCCTTGACTATTGTAACTTGCTCCTCGCTGGTCTCCCTCTGAATCATCTCTCTGTCCTTCAATCTGTTCAAAAGTCAGCTGCATGGCTTATATTCTGTCAGCATCACTATGCTCATGTAACCCCTTTTCCCAAGACGCTTCACTGGCTCCCTATCCATTTCCAGATCCAGTTTAAACTTCTCCTATTGAACTACAAATGCATTCATTCTGCAGCTCCTCACTACCTTCCACTCTTATCTCACCCTTCACTCCTCCTCGGAAACTCCGCTCCTCTGGCAGATCCTTTTTATCTGTGCTGTTCGCTGCCACTGCCAACCCCAGACTTTGTTCATTCCATCTTGCTGCTCCATATGCCTAGAACAAACTACTTGAGTGAGAATGTCAGCCTTTTTCTCTAGTCCTATTCAAATCCAAGCTAACAACTCACCTCTTTGAGGCTGATAGAGCAGCTTTTAAACTAGATAATAGGGGAAAGCCAACCGTCACCCAGGACCGCATAGTTTGGATGACCAAAGTGCAGATTGTCTGGACTCATTTATTGATCTCCTTAGCTCATCTACCGAACAAAACCCTATAATCATGCTAGGTGACTTCAACCTACCATCACTATCAACACAAAACTCCAAATTATTTATGGATGCCTTATCAGATATAGATTATCATCAAATAAAATACCGCAACACACATAAAAGGAGGAACACTAGACCTGATCTTTCTTCCCGATTCACTCTTCAAACTAATGAATCTAAATTCCATAGTACTCACAGAGACACCATGGTCTGATCATTATATAATCAAAACAAACTTCACATATCATACTACTAATGTCAAAAGCTATACATTAAGTGGCCCCACATCAAAATTTAAAAAATTTAATGAAACGGAATTCCTCGATTTAACAATTCCCCACCTTCTACCATCCACATCAGACCTTGATGATGCTGTTAAAAATTGGTATGATACCATCAATAATGCAGCCAAAATCAATCACATAAATAAACAAAGGATACACCCCAAAACCAACAACAACACACCATGGTTCAATAACACATTAAAACAAATGAAAAAAGAACTAAGAAAACACGAAAGTAAATGGCGAAAATCTAAGTTGACTATACATAAGGAAATATACAATAACCATCTCATAAAATATAAAGAAACACGCGATAGTACAAAGAAAAACTACTACGCTGCAACCTTATCAAAATCATATAACAGACCTAGAGAACTATTCTCTATTGTCAGAAACCTTACCAATAACGCTCAAAATTCTAGCAACGAAATCACCGACATCTCAGTACAAATACTAGCTAATCACTACCAAGATAAATCAAAAAAACTTCAAATGCCTTTTGATACAATCAACAACTCTCACCAATCTGTTGACCAATGGTCAGACTTTTACCCCATTTCAAGAACAACATTAAAAACTATCATATCAGGACTCAATACCACCACCTCTTATTTAGACCCATGCCCAGTGTCATGGATAAAAAACACTCTGCCTACCTTACTATCCTTCATTCTCCCAATAGTCAACCTCTCATTATCCCAAGGTTACCTTCCTCAATCACTCAAACATGCACAAATACGCCCAATCCTAAAGAATGGCAAACTAGATAAAACATGCCCAGCATCATACAGGCCCATTTCTAGCATCCCATTTTTGGCCAAAATAATAGAAAAAGTAGTGCAATTACAGACACAGGAATACATAGACACTTCTTACCCACTTGACGAACAACAATATGGATTTCGGCCCCGCCACGGAGTAGAAACACTACTAACAGTATTAATTGATACTCTCCTAAGAGGAATCGATAATCATAAACAAGCATTCATCCTCCTCTTTATCGACATATCAGCAGCCTTTGATAGTGTTCACCATTCAATAATGCTCAGCAACCTAAGACAGATAGGCATAAACTCCACAGTACATAATTGGTTCACTTCCTATTTAAACAACAGAACACAAAATGTACGAATAGGTAATCAAACTTCAACTACATATAACCAAGAAATAGGTTTACCACAAGGATCTGCTCTTTCAGCCCTACTCTTTAACATTTACATAAAGCCGGTTTGCAATATCTTAAAAAAATTTGGAGTACATTATCACCTCTATGCAGACGATATTATGATGTACATTCCATTTACAATCCCTAACATACCATTACAACTCCTCTCAGACTGCTATAATGAAATCACAATTTGGCTAAAAACTCAAAACCTTTACATAAACCATGCCAAAACTGAAGTCCTAATCGTAACAAAAAATCAATCATTTATCCACCCTACCCATATAACACTACAAGAGCAAGAAATTCAAATAAAATACGAAATAAGATATCTAGGTGTTATCCTAGATACACACCTTACAATGGAAACCCATATTAGAAACACTTTAAAGAAAATCTATTTCAAGCTTAAAATTCTCAAACAACTACGTCCGCTTGTATTTGTACAAGATTTCATTAATATAACACAAGCTATCATAACCCCTCACTTTGATTTCGCCAACCTAATACTTATAGGCATTTCAAAACAGAACATTAAAAGAATTCAATTAGCCCAAAATGCAACAGCAAGAATTATACTAAAAATAAACTCTCTCCAACACATAACACCTATACTTGCATCACTTCACTGGTTACCAATACAAAGCAGGATAATATACAAAACAATAATAACCTCATTTAAAGCATTAAACGACATGGCGCCGATTACTCTATGTAATCTAATATGCAAAGAAACACCTAAGCCTACTAATAGAAAAGAACAGTTAAATAAACTAAAGACCCCCGAAGGACTTCATAAAAGCACATAAATTGACCAACAACAGAGCTTTCTCACACATAGCCCCAACTATCTGGAATTCCCTACCAGAGGATCTACGTTCACTAACAGAGATCTTGGAATTCCGCAAAAAATTAAAAACTTATCTATTCACTAAACACTACAACACCATGGAAAACCTTGCATTCAACATAGACAAAGGATAATCAGGTAAATGACCACTTAAAAGCACAAACCTCCCACCTAAACGGACAACACTCAGCTCTAACGAATTGACAATCCTATCTCTTATGCCCTAATACCTACGCATGTATATAGTTGTATCAGTTATGTACTGTCTTACGTATATAGATACTCCACTTTGTTAGTTAACTGTTTTTACACGGTCCCAGTTCAAAAACTCACCTTGTTTACTTTTGATATGTTAAGATGTTCTATGTAAAATTAGGATGTTCTATGTAAAACAAACTTAGCTTTGTTAAATGTTGTTGTTTGTACACCGCAACTGATCTATGGAAGATGCGGTATAAAAATGAGTGTTAAATAAATAAATAAATAAAATAAATAAATATATCCTTGAAGGATATAATACAGATGTTTCCATCTGATAAATATTAGTTGATGTTACTATGTAATTCAGAGCTTTAGTTCATGTTAACCAAGTTTCATGTAATTCTTGTTGTTCTTTGTAAACCACTTTGATTCTCATAAAAATGTGGTATTGAAAAACATAAATAAATAAAATCCTGACAGAGAGGTTTCAATATAGATAAAAGTAACCTACATGCCTTTAAGTACAGAGCAGACAGAGCTGAAAGATTACAAATTACCCCGTCTACTGATAACCAGATTAATATGAATAAAATATAACCTTTAAAATGCCTTTATGCAAATACTAGAAATCTAAAAAAATAAGATGGGAGAGCTAGAGTATATAGCACTAAATGAGAGGTTAGATATGATTGGTATCTCAGAGACCTGGTGGAAGGAGGACAACCAATGGGACAATATGATACCTGAGTACAAACTATATTGCAATGATAGAGTAGATCAAATTAGTGGAGGGGTTGCGCTCTGTTGGAGAGGGCATTGAGTCTCACAGCATTAAGGTTTTGCAGGAAACAACATACATTATAGAATCTCTATGGCTAGAAATTTCATGTCAAAAGGAGACAATGATGGCAGTGGAGGTGTTGTACCGACCGCCTGGCAAAAATGAACAAATGGATGATGAAATGCTCAGAGAAATCAGGGAAGCTAACAAAATTACAACACAGTAATAATAATAGGTGATTTCAATTATCCTATTATTGACTGGGTCAGTGTCATGGCAGTTTCTAGATTAAATAAATGACTGCTTCTTAGAGTAGCTGGTTCATGAACCAAAAAGAGGGGAAGTCATTTTGGACTTAGTCCTTAGTGGAACACAAGTTCTGGTGCAAGATATAAGGGTGTTGGGACCACTTAGCAATAGTGCTCATAGCATGGTAGCATTCGATTTAATAAATGGAGGAAGGAAGGCAAGGAAATCCACAGTACTACTTTTTAACTTTCAAAAGGAAGAGTATTAATAAAATGAGGAAAATAGTTAAGAAAAAACTAAAAGGAGCTGCTGCAAAGGTTAAAGCATGACAGTTGTTTAAAAATACTATCTTGGAAGCCCAGACCAGATGTATTCCATGCTTTAAGAAAAGTGGAAGGAAGGGCAAAAAAATGCCAGCATGGTTTAAAGGTGAGGTCAGAGAGGCTGTTGTAGACAGAAAAGCATCTTTCAGGAAATATAAAAGGGAGCCAAATGACAAAACTGGAAACAACTTAAACACTGACAAGTTAGAAGAAAGGCATTGATAAGGCAGGTGAAGAGAGAATTTGAAAAAAAGTTTTCCATGGAAGCAAAAACGCATAGTAAAAACTTTTTCAAGTACATTTGTAGCAAAAAAACCTGTGAGTCAGTTGGACCATTAGATGTTAGAGGGGTAAAAGTAGTGCTAAGGGAGGATAAGGCAATAGCAGAGAGATTGAATTAATTCTTTGCTTTGGTCTTTACTGAAGAAGATATAGGGAAGTTACCCATGTCTCAAATGGTATGTAAAGGTAATGCATCTTAAGAATTTAAACAAATATCGATAAACCAGGAAGATGTATTATAACTATTTGATAAACTGAAGAGTAGCAAATCACCTGGACCAGATGGTATACATCCAAGGATGTTGAAAGAACTGAAATATGAGATTGAAGATCTACTATTAGTAATCTGTGAAATATCATTAAAATTATCTGAAGTGCCTGAAGATTGGCGAATGGCCAAAGTAACATCAATTTTTAAAAAGGGTTCCAGGAGTGACCAGGAAACTACATACCGATGAGCCTGACATCAGTAATAGGCACTATAAAATGGTGGAATCCATTATAAAGAACAAAATTACTGAACATGTAGATAGTCATGGTTTAATGGGAGAAAGCCAACATGGATTTAGTCAAGGAAGGCCTTGTCTTGCTAATCTCTTATATTGTTTTGAAGGTATTGATAAACAGGTAGACAAAGGTGGGCTGATTAATATAGTGTATCTGGATTTTCAGATAGCCTTTGACAAGGTCCTTCATGAGAGAATCTTGGCAAAATTAAAATGTCATGGGATTGGAGGCAGTGTAGTATTCTGGTTAAGGAACTGATTAATAGAAAAAACATAGGGTAGTGCTAAATGACCAGTTTTCTCAATGGAGTAAGGTAAAGAGTGGAGGGATCTATGCTGGGTCCACTGCTTTTTGACATTCCTGGAAATAGGAATAATGAGTGAAGTGGTCAAAATTGCAGATGATACAAAATTATTCTAAGTTTTTAAAACATAAGAGAATTGTGAAAAATTGCAAGAGGACCTTGATTACATCCAGAAGACTGGACGTTCAAATGGCAGATGAAATTTAATGTGAACAAGTGCAAAGTTATGTACTTAAGGAAGAACAACCCAAACTATGGTTACATGATGCAAGGTTCCACATTAGGAACCACCACCCAAGAAAAAGATTTAGGCGTCATTGTGGATAACATGTTGAAACCCTCCACCCAGTGTGCAGTGACAGCCAAGAAAGCAAATAGAATGCTAGGAATCATAAGGGAAGGAATGGAGAATAAAACAAAGGATATTATAATGCCTCTGTGTCATTCCATGGTGCGACCTCACCTTGAATATTGTGTGAAATTCTGGTTGCCGATCTTCTAAAGGATATGGCGGAATTAGAAAAGGTACAGAGAAGAGCCACCAAAATGGTAAAGGGAACTCTTATGAGGAAAGGCTTAAGAGGTTAGAGCTCTTCAACCTGGAAAAGAGATGGCTGAGGGGAGATATGATAGAGGTCTATAAATTAATGAATTGAGTGGAACAGGTAAATGTAGATCGATTGTTTATGTCATCAAAAAGTAGAAAGACCAGGGGAGACACAATGAAGCTACAGTGTAACCTATTTAAGACTAAGAAGAGAAAATATTTTTTTACCCAACGCATAATCACACTCCAGAGAATATTTATTTATTTATTTATTTATTTAACATTTCATATATACCACCTATCATGATAAAGTAAAAGCTGTCAGTGTAGCTGGGTTTAAAAAAGGTTTGGACAAGTTCCTGGAGGAAAGGTCCATCAACCCTAGGACCCGGGAAATCCACTGCTTGCTCCAGGGCAAGCATTGTGGAACCTGTGTGTCTTTTTGGGAACTTGCTAGATACTAGTGCCCTGGATTGGCCGCTGTTGGAAACAAGATACTGGGCTTGATGAACCTTGGTCTGACTCAGTATACTGTAGCATATCATATATTCTTATTCTTTTGGATCCTGATGCCGCTTACTTTCTTGTTTGCCACTTCTGTGTATCTTAGCATACTCTATTTGATTAGATTGTAAGCTCTGATGATCAGTGACTGTCTTTTACATCTATATGTACAGTACTGCATATACCTTGTAGCATGTACCTTGTATGTGCATGTACCTTGTATATAAATGGTAAGTAGTAGTAGTGGTGGTAGAGCATGACAAACATACTTACAATATTGAAGCTTGATTGCTGCCTCTTTGCCTGTATAGTATGGTTCCATGGCAGCCAGAGAAGCATGTCCCACTGCAGGGCTAAAATCTAGGGTATCGCAAGTTGTCAGCCCCACAGTGGGAAATGCTTTTCAGAGCCTTTGGCTGCACTGGAACTGTACTTTACAGACAGAGAGGCAAACTTCTTTATGGTAAGTATGATGTTTGCTGCACTCTGCCACTGCAGTGTACTGCCATGCCGAGTGGGCCCTTTTCTAACCTGGGTGTGCTCGCATTGCGGGGGCTTCTTGGCCAGTATTTACACCACTATCTGACTTACATGACAAATAGCTAGCCCTGTTCTCCTTAGCTATCAAGGTATAGATCAATTAGGAAAACTCAGTAGTCTAATTAAGCTCCTAAAATTGTACAAGTACACTTGTATTACATGACAGTTGTATTAAGAGTATAAGAACACAAAATAGGCCATACTAGGTCAAACCAAGGTCCATCAAGCCCAATTTCCTGTTTCCAATAGTAGCCAATCCAGGTCACAAGTACTTGTCAATATTTTTTATAATAACTTAAAGTAAATAATAACTTGCTAGATGTAGGTGAGATTGCATTGTTTATCAGATTGCAGGTAGTTAGTTTATTGATTTGATGTACCGCTTTACATTGGTAAAAATAAATTGAGCCATATGATTGCTTCCATAGTATCTTTCAGGGGAAGAATGCCTCAGAATGCCATTGCCCACACCGGTCTTTCCATCACTTTCTAAACGAACAGCCAGCTTAGACTAGAGTATTCATATACTAGTCCATTGCCTCAGAAAAATCCAAGTTCTCCAGGACCAAGCAAGAAGTCATTCCTCACTTATGGGTGTCATCGACGCCGATGAAGCCCCAGCGGAGCATTTCCCCAGCTTTCCATGAAAGCCTTTGGGAATGCTGGCACGCATGCGCGGTTCCCTTCCCACCTAAAGGTGCCATCTTACCTCAGTCTCTTTTTTTCCGTGAAGCCCATCGGACGTGTGTCCTCTTTTTCCCGGATAAGAGAAGTTTTTTCTTGGCGTTATTTCGCTTTTTTCCTTCGGATTCGACGTCGGTTCCCCTCCCGCCGGGTTTGGTACACCGGTATCGAATCCCTTTCTTTTTTCGGTTTTTGCCCTTAGTGGCTAGGCGCTCGCGCCAAAATTTTTTCTTTTTCCCTGGAAGGCCGGTCCTTTGACCTCGCGGGGACCCTTTTCTCCCCGATGGCTTCCAGCAGTTTCAAAAAGTGTGATCGGTGTAAGAAGATTATGTCTCTCACTAACACACACGACTGCTGCCTTCGGTGCCTTGGCCCGGACCACGATTGTAAAACGTGCAGGCCATGTAGAAAAATGTCTTCCAAGGCCCTCCGAAGTCGTCAGCAACAAAGTGCAAGGCTTTTCTCGGACTCGGCCTCTGCCTGGGCCCGGACCTCGTCTGAGGCCTCGACACCTCGGGATTCCGATCCCAAGAGGCGTCGGAGCTCCTCGGACAGGGGGTCCCCCGACCGGGAATGTAAGAGGAAGAAGCGGCTCACGAGGGCGGCGTCAGAGGAGGTCCCTGATCCCTTGAGGGCCAGGTCTCAGACCCCCAACTGTCGTCCCGGGCCCGTGGACCAGGAGAAGCCAACTAAAGTTCCTCGCATGGAGCCGGAGTCTGCTGGACACGTAAATCCTGTTGTCCTCGTGGACTCGCCTCCCCGAGTACCGACGTCGGGCCCGGCGCCGCCGGGGCCCGAGTCGGGGCCAGCTGCATCACCCGAGCTGAGTCTCAGGTTGACAGCCTTGGAGAGCAGAATGTCTGCCTTCATGGATCAGCAGCGGGCGCTGAATGCCAGCCTGTCTGGTGCATCTGCCCCGACCACCGGGACATCAACTTCGAAGTCGACCCCGGAGACTGAGCCGATACTCGAGTCCTTTGCGGCTCGAGGTCGTCCTTGGTCGCGGTCTCCCTCGACCTCCCGTTCGGGACCGAGGGTCTCGAAGCCGGTGCTACCGGCGTCGGGGCGGGTGCCCAGAGGCCCCGCGGGGTCGGACCTCGACTTGACATCGGACGAGTCTGCTTGGGAGACCGAGGACGAGGAGTCTCCTGACACTTTCAAGACTCGGTGTGTCCCTTTGGACTCACCTGAGTCTGAGCCCCGGAGTAGATCCCCTCCGGAGGATACTAGGTTCTCGGAGTTTATCCGAGATATGGCCACTGCCCTGGCTATCCCGGCTGTCCCCGAGGAAGAGCCTCGAGCCGAGGAGCTTGATGCTCTGCAGTATGGCTCTCCTCCAAAGGAGGCCTTTACTGTCCCGGTTCCTCCGATGCTGGAACAGCTCCTCTTCCGGATGTGGAAGGCGCTGGCCTCGGCGCCGGTTTTGAGCAAGCGAGTCGATTCCATCTATCGGCTCCGGAAGAGTCCTGGCTTCCAGAAAGCACAGCTACCACACCATTCCATGGTTGTGGAATCGGCCATGCATCGTCTGAAGAGTCAGAAGATGCACTCCACGGTGCCTCCTAGTAGGGAAGCCCGAAGCCTTGATGGCGTCGGTAGAAAGTGCTTTCAGTGCTCGATGCTTGCTTGCCGTGTCCAGACTTACCAGCTGTACATGGGCATGTATTTACGAGACCTGGCCAAGGAGTTGGCCGGATTCTCTGCTGGTCTCTCCGGGGAACCCTTGCAGAGTTTTAAGTCCTTGTCTTCGAGGATCCCGGAATGCTCGAAGTTTATGTCCCGCGCCGCCTACGATGGCTTCGATGCTTTGGCCCGAGTTGCGGCAGCCGGCATCATGGCTCGACGCCAGGCATGGCTGCTGTCATCGGACCTCGAGCCATGGGTTCAGGACAAGTTGGTCGATGTCCCTTGCCGAGGTGAAAACCTTTTTGGCAAGCCTGTGGCCGAGAAGGCCGCTCAGCTTGAGACAGAGCACCTCACGAGGACAAGGCTGTCGAGGAAGACCTCTGCCCCTTCTCATAAGAAGAAGAGCTCGGGTAAAAAGTCCTTTTACCCGAGGAAGGGCACTGCCTACAAACAGTACCCACAATATCCGGCTGCCCAAGCTGCCCCCCAGGGTCAGCAAGCCAAGGGCCAGGGTAATGGGCTCCGTAGGCAGAGGACCCCCAAGCCTGCAGCCCCTGCTTCCACTCAGCAGGGTGGGGGTTTTTGACTCCTTGAGTATAGCCATACCTCCCTTGCAGACCCAGCCCTGCACAGGAGGCCGCCTAGCCTTGTTCGCCCACAAGTGGCCCTTGATAACCCAGGACAGTTGGGTGCTGGACATAGTCCATCGAGGCTATGCCCTGCACTTTCACCAACTGCCTCCGCCACACTTCCCAGGGGAACCTTTCCGTCCTCCCCTGCATACAGCCCTTCTCCTCCAGGAGCTAAAGGGTCTGTTGCTGGACAAGGCGGTGGAGCCTGTGCCTCCCCACTTCCAAGGTCACGGGTTTTACTCCAGGTATTTCCTGGTGCCAAAAAGAACCAGTGGTCTTCGACCCATTTTGGATCTCAGAAACCTAAACAAGTTTCTAGTGAAAGAGAAGTTCAAGATGCTTACTCTTGGAACACTTCTGCCCTACCTCCAGCAGGGAGATTGGCTTTGCTCTTTAGATCTAAAGGATGCTTACACTCACATCCTTATTCATCCAGACCACCAACAGTACCTCAGGTTCATTGTGGGAGGAAACCATTATCAGTACAGAGTACTGCCTTTTGGACTGACCTCTACTCCCAGGGTGTTTACCAAGTGCCTGGCAGTGGTGGCAGCCTACCTGAGAAATCAGGGCATCTTTGTGTTTCCTTACCTAGACGACTGGCTCATCAGAGGCCAGACTTCCCTGGAAGTTCAACAGGCCACCAACAGGATGATAGACCTGCTCCAAATGTTGGGCTTTGTCATCAACTTCGCAACGTCCACTTTGCTCCCCTCCCAGAACTTGGAGTTCATAGGAGCAAGGTTGGATTCTCAGCTGGCAAGAGCATTCTTACCAGTGGACCGAGCACAAAGGCTCATAGACCTCGCCAGCAAGTTTCTGCACAGGTCCCTGGTCTCCGCCAGACTCTGTCTCAGGCTTCTGGGCCACATGGCGTCGACAGTACAGGTGACCCCCAATGCCAGGCTCAATATGAGACCTGCCCAATGGTGCCTTCGGACTCAGTGGTCACAAGCCTCAGACAGTCTCAGAGACAGGATCAGAGTGTCCCACCATTTCCTGGCCTCCCTCAACTGGTGGTTACACCCCCACAATCTGCTGGTAGGGGTGCCCTTTCAGATCCCACCTCATCCCACCTCGACTCGCCCACCTTTTGAGCCTATGGCTACTTGCCCTCTACGCTTCCTTTCCTGGAAGACTCTCTTTCTGATAGCCCTTACTTCGGCTAGAAGAGTGAGTGAGCTTCAGGCCTTGGTCTGTGATAGACCTTACACCAGGTTCTATAAAAACAGGGTGGTCCTCAGGACTCACCCTAAGTTCCTTCCTAAGGTTGTCTCCTCTTTCCACCTCAACCAGGAGGTGGTTCTTCCTACTTTCTTCCCTAGGCCTCATGCCAGTCAGGCTGAAACAGTTCTCCATACCTTGGACTGTAGGAGGGCCTTGTCCTTCTACCTTGAACGTACGCAAGGTCACAGGAAGGCTTCTCAGCTCTTCCTTTCTTTTGACCCCAATAACTTGGGGAGGCCTGTATCGAAGCGTACCTTGTCCATCTGGGTGGCTGACTGTATCACCTGGGCTTACAAGACGGCTGACCTTCCTTTGCAGGGTAGGGTCACGGCCCACCGTGTGAGGGCAATGGCTGCATCAGTGGCTCACCTCCGCTCTGTTCCATTGCAAGACATCTGCAGGGCTGCTACTTGGTCTTCAAGCCAGACTTTTGCAGCCCACTACTGTTTGGAGAGGGAGTCCCGTAGGGACAGTGCTTTTGGCCAAGCAGTACTCTGGAATCTCTTTGAGGTCTAGGCAACTCCTGCCCTCCTGCCCTCTGGTTGGGCTACTTGTGGAGGGTGTGTCCTTGCAAAGCCTTTACTGTGTTGCTGAGACTAGAGGGAGTTCTCTTGTTCAGCCTGGGTTCCTGGTAGCCCAGAGCTGGGGAGTCACCCATAAGTGAGGACTGACTTCCTGCTTGGTCCTGGAGAAAGAGTAGTTACTCGCCTGTAACAGGTGTTCTCCAGGAGCAGCAGGAATCAGTCCTCACTACCCTCCCTCCTCCCCTTGGAGTTGCAGTTGTACATAGTTTAATTTTTACATTTTTGTGTGCTCTTCGTAGCTATGTCATTTGACTGAGGTAAGATGGCACCTTTAGGCGGGAAGGGAACCGCACATGCGTGCCAGCATTCCCAAAGGCTTTCATGGACAGCTGGGGAAATGCTCCGCTGGGGCTTCATCGGCGTCGATGACACCCATAAGTGAGGACTGATTCCTGCTGCTCCTGGAGAACACCTGTTACAGGTGAGTAACTACTCTTTATCAATGTCCCTCCAAGTTTAAGTTACAATGTAAACCGCTTTGACTGAAATGATAAAGCGATATAAAAAAACCTGTTAAATAGTCAATATGCAAAGCCATTTATGCTGCTGTCAGTGAGTGTCAAATGGATACCTGCTTTTTTCTATGAATCGTAGTCAAGGGAATGGATAATCTTGACCATGTAAGTCACTAAAAAGCCAAAAGTTATCCGTTTTTGTGGAGGCGGAGCTAAGGATGTTCTGATGCCAAGCCTAAGTTGTTCGTTCAGTGGTGAAATTCAGCCACTGGATAGATAACTTATGCACTGATAGATTATCCATTAAAATTTTATGTGTATATATTCAGTTGTGGCACTTATATGTTTAGCACTGCTGAATATACACATAACTTTAAATAGATACCTTATTTTAAAGTTACATGGCTCCTGTCCTATTGAATATATACCTTACAGAGTTTAAAAACATGCCTTTTTCCTTATTTGCTTTTTGCAAGTGATTCCTGAGTACAGGAGCAGCCTATTGGTTAGAGTAAAAGCCTAGTACCCAAGAGATCAGGGTTCGATTACTTGCTGAGACCTTGGGCAAGTCACTTTCTCCATAGACAAGCAGGAATGATGTCCTCACGTATGGGTGACATCACTAACAGAACCCTATGTGAGAATGCTCCCCAGCTTCCATTGGAAGCTTTTGGGATGTTCCACAGCATATGCGTGCCTGCCTTCCACCTGCTGTGGCGCCATCTTCTGCAGTCTTCATTTTCTGCAGAGCCCTTCAGATGTGTCTCTGCCTGTCGCCACCATTGTATTGTTTTTTTCCCCTTTGGGGTGTTCTTTTTCTCAAATTTTCAACCTGCCTGTTGTTGAAAGCATCGGATCCCTACCAACGCACATCATTGCTGATATTTTCACTGTTTCTTTGCTTTTTTTTCCAATTTCTCTCCCACAGCTGGCACAATTGAGCCATTCGACCTCGCTGCGGCCATGTTTCCGGACAAATCCCAAAAGACAGCCAGCGGTTTTAAGAAGTGTAGCAAATATGCCTGGACCATCTTGGTCACTGACCGGCACAATTGGTGCCTTCAGTGCTTGGTTCCCAACCACCAGCCCTCTTCTTGTAACCTGTGTCTGCAGATGACAAGATGGGAAAAGCAGAGGGAGTCCCTCTTTGGGCCTTCTGATTCAGCCTCTTCAGCGTTGTTGGTCCCGCTGACCTCGCAGAGGCATCGGCAGTGAGAGGTGCCCAAGCGTACTCAGAACCGAGAGGCCATAGTGGCCCAGAGCAACAGTCCTCAATAGACATTTGGGAATCGAGGAAGGACTCATATTGAAACTGTCAACATCAAAGGGGGCATCCAAGCACCAGGATCAGACCATGCATTGGCATCAGAGCCCTTCCCGACCTGATGCAGGAGACAATGGCTGGAAACAGACTGCCAAAGTTCCCTGGCTGGAGAAGTCATCCCCTGGAATGCTGAAGGGACACTGTTCATCCACAAAGTCCCTACCATTGGCGAGTCCCTGCTGGGGGTGCCGGACTCAGTGGCCGAAGTGGTAATTCGGCCCTGCAGCCATCAGAAACAGCAGTCTAGGAGGAGCAACTCCAGACCCTTAAGGACTGACTGGCAGTCCTGGCCCCAAGCAACAGGCTGGCCCTTTGATGCCAGGGGCATCATCACCACAGATCATGCAGCCGATCCTTGAGACCCATGCACTGCCGGTCGACGCAACTGCATCGGGGCATTGATCGGAATTGATGCCGGTTCCATGGGGCCCATTTCCCTCTCGAGCTTATCGGGGTCCGATGCCCCGGCAGAACCACAGAAGCGCTTGATGCACCACTGGTCCCGTTGACGCTCTGCCTTTCCATGCAGTTGGAGGAAGCACCAGGAGGAGGTCTGCTGTTACTTTGACTTTCTTTCAGAGTCAGACTCCGATGGCTGGGAAACCGAGGTGGAAACGGGGGTGTCCGACGACAGGTCCCTTGAGCTCCTGTTGGACCCCTCTCCTCCACATGAGCATTGGAAGTCTTCTACAGAAGCTATGTCCTTCCAGGACTTTGTCAGTGATATGGCTAAGGCCATCCTATTTTCCTTGGAAGCAGAGGATGAGCCCAGGGCAGAGGAACTGGAGATCCTCCAGTATCCTTCAGCCCTGAAAGAGACTGTGATGGTGCTAATGCACCAGATCAGGCAGATGTGGGAGAATCCACTCACAATACCCTTGGTCAGCAGGCAAATAGACTCAATGTACCAGGTTCAAAAGGCACCAGGATTCGAGAAACCTCAGATCCCGCACCACTCCAATGGTGAAGCACATCAAGGGCAAGGAGATTCACTCCTCGACGCCCCTAGGCAGGAAGGCACAGACCTTGGACTCCTTTGGCAGGCAGTGCTTCCAGAGTTCCATGCTGGTAGCCAGGTTCCTTTCATGCCAACTTTATATGAGCATGTTCTTCAAAGACATAATGCTGGATCTGGGTGAGTTCAGACTGCTCATTCCTTTTGAGCAGCTTGATGCCTTTCATGCTTGCTTGACCACGGCAAGGAGCGCTCTAAGTTCATGGTCTAGATGACTTATGATGCCTTTGAGTCCACCTGCAGGGCAGCGGCAGAGGGCATTGGGGCCCGCTAGCTCGCTTAGCTCCATTCCTCAAATTTGGAGCAGTGGGTATAGGACAAGCTGGCCCCTTTGAGGTGTCTCTCCTATCGTGAAATTGTATTTCTTTTCCTTTCTCCTTTCTTTTAGTTGAGTTTTATTGTAAACCATCCTGCTTGCGGTATATTAAGTTTTAATAAACATAAATATAATATAAACATGCCATGCCTCTTTGGGGAGCAGGTGGAGGCAAAGGCTGGTGATATACTGAGAAGCAGCATATCACCCTCACCAGGCTCTCGAGGAAGAATTTTGATCCTTCTTGCAAGAAGTACCAGGAGAAGAAGACTTTCTACCAGCATAGCCTCCAAGGCTCTCAGCCAAAGGCTCAGGGTCCTGGTCAGCAGTGCAGAGAGAAACTCCAGAAAACTCAGCCTGCCCCACAGTCCAAGCTAGGGGAGTCGGGAAGGGCTCAGTCAATTTTCCAGTAACTGCAGGGGAAAACCCTCCAGTGGTGGGGAGGCTTGTCTTTTTCTCCCAGAGGTGGCCTCTTATTACCTCAGACACATGGAGCCTTGCCTGCTAGTGCGTTTGGCGTTTCCCGCCTCAGAAACCTCCGGCTTTGAAATTGAGAGGTCGCAAGTTGAGAGCGCTATCCGTTCTGGCCAGAGACTGCTGATCAGTGGGCAGACCTTGCCGAACGGTGCAGGCGTTAGAAATCAGCGTCGCTTCCTAAGGTAAGAGTTTGCTTGGAGCGGAAAGGTGAAACTTTAGCTCGGCTCTGCTGCAGCGTGGTTTGGCGCGCTTTTCGTTGGCTGGGCCCTGGCCACATGGCGGCGGCGGCGCGCTTGCGAGGCAGGCATTTCATTGCGATTTTGCTTTAGGGCAAAAAGGGGGGAATCCCCGGACTTCAACGGCTAAAGCCTGTTACCCGCAGCGCGTCCCTTCTGTCTGACCAGCCGGTCTGATAAGGATTTGTTAGCTCTGCCGGTCTGTCTCCATTTTTTGAGCTGGGGGGGGCCGTGCAGCGCTCGAGAATTTTTTATTGACTCAAGCCCTTAACAATTTACGATGGCCTCTAAGCCCCTCTGTGTGGTGTGTGGGGCTAAGAAGGTGGCTAATGCAAGAGTCTGCAAAGCTTGTGTGGGAGAGGCTGGGGAATTAGAGCAGTCCTCTGTGCCAGCGGACAGGACCTCGGGTACCACACCGGAGGCCTCCGATGTGGCCTTGCCAGTTGTGGAGCAGGAGGAGCCGCCGGCAGGGCCGTCGTCCGGTCCCAACCTTCCCTCCTCTCAGGGGGGGTTTCCCAGGGAGCTGTCTGCCATTTTCTCGCAACGGTTTATGGCCCTGCTGCAGCAGTCCGTGCTTTCCACTGTGGGGAAGCGCGGTACGATGGCAGAGTCAGATGGGAATCGAAAGCGCCTGGCTTCTCCTCAGCCTCAGCCTTCCCCATCTGCTGGCAAGAGATCCCGGGGTGAGAGGGATTTGTCGGATTTTCCGGGGTGCTCCGAGGATCCGCTGTCAGATGAGGAGAATCACAGTCTGGCTATGGAAGAGGAATTAGAAGAAGGGGAGATTTCAGAGCGGGAAGATCAGGCCAGGGTGGTGAGAGTCTTCCGAAGGGAAGAACTACCTGCTCTCATTGCCGAGTCTCTTAAGGTACTCAATATGCCAGCACCAGGGGCAGCGGAGGAGGAGACACTGGAGGACCCTTTGCTGCAGATGTTCAGGCAGACTCAAAGGGCGTTCCCGGTCCATCGTGTCTTTCGGGAAATGATTCAGGAGGAATAGAATATTCCAGAAGCCCCATTGAAAGGTTCTCAAGTGATGGGCCAACTATACCCATTGTTGGACCAGGACAAAGAGGTATTTAAATCTCCCAAAGTGGACGCCACTGTCTCGGCTGTCACCAAGAAGACTAGAAGACTACCATTCCGGTGGAGGGTAGTGCGGCCCTCAATGATGTTCAGGATCGTAAATTGGATGTGTTGTTACGACAAGTTTTCGATGTCAATGCCATCTCCCTACAGGCGGCTATCTGTGGGGCTTGGGTGGCTAGGGTCTGTCTGCGCTGGGCTCAGCAAGTACAAGAGGGGCAGTCGAGTCCTTTGACGGAAGAGGCCGCGCGCTTGGAATCAGGGGCGGCCTATTTGGCAGATATCCAGTATGACCTTATGCGAGGGCTATCCAAGAGTATGGCCTTGGCGGTCGCTGCTCGGAGGTACTTATGGTTGCGTAATTGGGCAGCTGATACTTCTTCTAAGGTTAGGTTGAGTAAGCTGCCCTTTAAGGGCCGTCTGCTGTTCGGGGAGGATTTAGACAAACTAGTTAAGGATCTCGGGGAGTTTAAAGGCGGGAGATTGCCAGAGGATAAGCCAAATTCATCTCGGGGAGCCCCAGGGGGGCGTGGGCAGTTTCGAGATTTTCGCCGGTTTCGTTCCCAGAGATTTGCTCCAGGCCTCAGGGGTCGTTTCTCCTCTAGAAGTCAGGGGTTTCAAGGATTCCGGGGAGCGGGAAGGGGCTTTGGTTCCGTCGCTTCCTCTTCCTCCCTTAATTTTAAGAAGTCACAATGAGATGAGAAGGGCCCAGTCATCCCTCGTTCCCGTGGGGGGCCGTTTACATAAGAACATAAGATATGCCATACTGGGTCAGACCAAGGTCCATCAAGCCCAGTATTCTGTTTCCAACAGTGGCCAATCTAGGTCATATGTACCTAGCAGTTTCCCCAAGGGACACAGGTTTGCGGGAGTTTTATCCAGCCTGGGCCCAAATCACGTCAGACCAATGGGTGTTAGAGGTCATTCGGGAGGGGTACGCCCTGGAGTTCTTGCATCCCATAAGAGAGTTCTTTGTGCAGTCCCCCGGGAGGTCTCCCGCAAAATCTGCGGCCCTCCAGGAGACAGTTCAAAGGTTGTTGGATCTCAGAGCGATCGTTCCCGTCCCCGCAGACCAGTACGGCTGCAGTCGGTACTCCATTTACTTCACTGTTCCCAAGAAAGACGGCGGAGTTCGGCCCATTCTAGATCTCAAAGGGGTCAATCGGTGCCTGCGGGTGTCGCATTTTCACATGGAAACGCTACGTTCCGTCATAGTAGCGGTGCGGCAAGGGGAGTACCTCACCTCTCTGGATTTATCGGAGGCGTATCTGCACATCCCGGTACGTCAGGAGCAACACAAATTCCTCAGGTTTGCGGTGCCCTTCGGTCATTATCAGTTTCAAGCATTGCCTTTCGGACTGGCAACTGCCCCAAGAGTCTTCACCAAGGTGATGGTGGTGGTAGCAGCGGCGCTGCGCAGAGAAGGCATCCTCGTTCATCCTTATCTGGACGACTGGTTGATTCGGGCCAAGTCGCGAGCCGAGAGCGAGCGCGTCACGGCTTGGGTAGTTGGCTTCTTGGAGGGTCTCGGGTGGATAGTCAATATGTCCAAAAGCCGCTTGAGACCTTCTCAGAATCTAGACTATTTGGGGGCTCGGTTCGACACAAGAATTGGAAGAGTGTTCCTCACGGAGCAGCGTGCTCAGGTTTTGAGAAAGTTGGTGGAGAGATTTCTAAAACTCAAGTCTCCAATGGCATGGCTTTACCTGCAGTTGCTGGGCACAATGGCAGCGTCAATAGAGATGGTGGCGTGGGCGCGGGTCCACATGAGGCCCTTGCAAAGGGTGTTGCTTCGCCGCTGGTCACCTCAACTACATTCATTGTCTCAGAAACTAGTCTGTCCGAAGGAGACGCATCAGGCCCTGCTCTGGTGGTTGGTCCCAGAGTCGCTGGAGCGGGGGAAGGCCTTAGAGGCACCGGATTGGGTAGCAGTGATGACAGAAGCCAGCTTGGTGGGCTGGGGTGCTCATTGTCAAGGCGTCTTCACTCAGGGCACTTGGAATGCGCAGGAAAGGCTGTGGACGATCAATCGTTTGGAATTAAGAGCTGTGTATCTCGCTCTGCTGGAGTTTCGGAAGATCCTGGCGGGACAAGCGGTGAGAGTGTTATCAGACAATGCGGTGGCGTTTGTCAACAGACAGGGGGGCACCAGCAGCGTGTCTCTAGAAGAATAAGCCGAAGTCCTGTGTGGATGGGTGGAAGAGAACCTCCTGGACCTGTCGGCGGCTCATGTAGCAGGGGTAGACAATGTGCAGGCCGACTTCCTCAGCCAGGTTCGGGTAGATCCCGGGGAGTGGGCACTGCATCCCGAGGTGTTCGACATGCTTGTTCGCAGGTGGGGGTCGCCGGTCATGGACCTCATGGCGACTCTCGCTTCAGCGAAATGCAGCCGGTTCTTCAGCAGGCGCAAGGAGCGGATGTCCAAAGGTTTAGACGCCCTTCTTCAGACCTGGCCGGAGGGACAGCTCCTTTATGTATTTCCCCCATGGGCTCTAATAGGGAGAATCCTACAAAGAGTAGAGAAGTTCAGGGGGCAAGTCATCTTGATAGCGCCGGACTGGCCACGTCGTCCCTGGTACGGGGATTTAGTGCGGTTGCTGGTGGAGAGGCCTTGGCGTCTACCGTGCCGGGTAGACTTGCTGTCGCAGGGTCCCCTGTTCATGCCTCACATAGCTCGGTTCTCGCATACGGCTTGGCTCTTGAGCGGGAGAGGCTAAGATCTTGAGGCTACTCGGTGGCGGTCGTCTCTACCTTGTTGAAGTCCAGACGGCGTTCTACTTCCCTAGCATATGTGTGGGTCTGGAGGATCTTTGAAGCATGGTGCGCAGATAGGAAGTTTGTGGCTCTGAAGGCTTCTCTTCCCCAGATTCTCGAATTCCTGCAGGATGGCTTTGACAAAGGGCTGGCGGCGGCGGCGCTTCGAGTACAGGTGGCCACTCTGTCTTGTTATAGGGGCCGGCTGGCGGGACACTCTATCGGGGAGCAGCGTGATGTGAAAAGGTTCCTGAAGGCGGTCGCGCTTGCTAGGCCTCCGTCTTGGACGGTTTTTCCCAAGTGGAATCTCCCTTTTGTGCTGGAGGCGCTAGAAGGGGAACCTTTTGAACCGATGGCCCGGGCGGTGGTTTTCTTGGTGGCAGTCTGCTCGGCCAGGCGAGTGTCGGAGTTGCAAGCTCTTTCCTGTAGGGAGCCTTTCCTGTCTTTCCTGGCTTCTAAGGTTGTTTTGAGGCCGGTTCCGGTTTTTCTTCCCAAGGTACTCTCGGCGTTTCATGTCAAGCAGGAGATTTCTTTGCCGGTTTATGCGGGGGTTCGGATCCCTCGGCGTCGAGAAGGATGCATCTTTTGGATGTCCATCGGGCATTGAAGAGGTATTTCCGGCGAACAGTGGTTTTTCAAAAATCTGACAGGCTGTTCGTGTTCTTCGCGGGGTGCCGGAAGGGGGAGGCAGCATCAAAGGCTTCCATCGCTCGCTGGATCAAGGAGGCCATTGCCTCGGCTTATGTGTTGGGTGGTAAGCTAGTGCCGGAAGGCTTAAGGGCACATTCCACAAGAGCACAGGCGACTTCCTGGGCGGAGGTGCGACTGGTGTCGCCGGTGGAGATTTGCAGGGCGGCGACGTGGTCGTCGTTAAATTCCTTCGTTAAGCACTATCGTCTGGATGTGCAGAGAGCGGAAGAGATTGCGTTTGGTTCAGCGGTGTTGCATGCTGGTTTTCCGGGTCCCTCCCATGCTTAGGTTTCTGTACTGCTCTGGTACGTACCCAGAGGTTTCGGGACTAGACTGGGACACGATCAGGAAGATGAAATTAGACTTACCTGCTAATTGTTGTTCCTGGAGTGGAACCAGTCTAGTCCCGTATCCCTCCCAGAGTTCCTTGGCAAACAAACAGATGGGCTAAGGTTTTCTTGCAAAGGTAAGTTGTTCTTTCTTTGGATTTTCTCCGGAAGTTAAAAAAAAAAAAAAAAGGAAAAATGAATAAGAAAGAGGAATGGGTAGGTGCTTCTCCAAGCTTTTAAGTCGCAGTAGGGACAGAATTCTTTCCTCTGTCCTAGTTTACGAGTTACTGTAGGTATGTTGGTTTAACTTGAGTTACATAGATACTTACTTGCTTCTCCGGTGAGTCTGCTTTGTCAGTAGGTCACTGGTGGCATGAGGCAGGCACTGGAGGGATATACTGATGATGTCACAAAAAGAGGAGTTTCTCAGTCTCCAAGCTGCTGCATAAGATGGGGAACCCAGAGGTTTCAGGACTAGACTGGTTCCACTCCAGGAACAACAATTAGCAGGTAAGTCTAATTTCATCTTCTGTCAGAATCCACCTGAACACGATTGAGGTCTACTATTGCAGCTCAGCGGGGAAGCCCATATTGGCTCAACCTTTGATGGTTTGGTTCATGCAGGGCTTGCTTCTCTCTAAGGCTAATTTCAAGCCCCCGGTAGTGGCTTGGGATTTTAATGTGGTTCTGGCGCAGCTCTTGTCAGCTACCTATGAGCCGATAGCATCTTGCCTTTTGAAATTCCTGACATGGAGGGTCTTGTTCCTGATGGCGGTCACCTGGGCATGTTGTGTCAGTGAGCTTCAGTCTCTGGTGGCTCATCCATCATATGCCAGGTTTCATTACAATAGAATGGTCTTGCACACTCATCCACATTTCCTTCGGAGGATGGTCTTAACTTTCCATCTTAGTCAGTCAGGCTGATGACTTTCTTTCCCAGGCCTCAGGCCTACAATGGGGAGGCGGTGCTGCACATGCTCGACTTTAAGCAAGCCCTGGCCTTCTGTTTAGAGCAAATGAAGGCCCACCAAAGGTCCTTCCAGTTATTTGTCTCTTTTGACTCCAGCAATTTGGGGACTGCTGCCTTCAAATGCACTTTGTCGATTTGACTAGCAGGCTGCATCTCTTTCACTTGTGCCTAGGCAGGACTCAGCCTTGATGGTCATGTCACGGCTCAGAATGTCAGGGCCATGGCTGCATCAGTGGCCAACTTGTGCTTGGAATCTGCAGCGCTGCAATGTGATCTTCGGTCCACACATTCACTTTATTTAACTGTCTGCATGGGGATTCCCGACATGACAGCAACTTCAGCCAGGCCGTGCTCTGATATCTCTTTGGGGATTAGGTTCCAACTCCTTCCCTCCAGGCTACCAAAAAAAAAACCTTCTCGGTACGAGTGCTGCTCACTACACAACGATGCTGAAGATACTAAATCAGTTTGGTACCCCCAGGGGTCTACCTTTGCTGTTTATTGTTGATTCTCCCATTCTATTTTTGCCCCTGTTGATCTTCTTGGCCTCCTCATTTTTTGGTAGCCTGTAGCTTGGGAGTCCCATACTTGAGGACTTCATTCCTGCTTATCCATGGAGAAAGCATAGCTACTCACTTGTAACAAGTGTTCTCCATGGACAGCAGGAATAAGTCCTCACAACCCTCCCACCTCCCCGAGGGGTTGTATTCTGTTACTGCTTTGATATTATACTGCAGAAGATGATGCAGTGGCAGGCAGAAAGGCAGGCGCTGATGCATGGTGGAGCCTCCCAAAAGCTTCCAATGGAAGCTGGGCAGCATTCCCGCATGGCGCTCCATTGATGATGTCACCCATACATGCGAACTTATTTCTGTTGTCCACGGAGAACACCTTCTAAAGATGAGTAACAATGCTTTACCCTCCATTGCCTTGGAAGAAAAGGCCTGGCAATCTACTTCCAGTCATACCTTGTCAAGAAAACCCAGAAGCTGCTGGTTCACCAGAAGCCAGCATTGACTTGATGGCACTTAAAAAAAAGTGATTCATTGGCCCTTTCTGCCTTTATTTAAAGACAGCGAGAGCTGGATCTGAGAGGAAGAGAAAGTAATAACTGCAAACATGTGTGCTATTACAAAAATCTTCTATTTCAATGTATTAAAAGTTAAACTTCATTCTCCAGGACCAAGCAGGAAGTCAGTCCTCACATATGGGTGACATCGTCGTCGATGGAGCCCTTGCGGAGCATTTCCCCAGCTTTCCAAGAAAGCCTTTGGGAATACAGGCACGCATGCGCAGTTCCCTTCCCGCCTAAAGGTGTCATCTTGCTTAGTCTCTTTTTCCGTGAAGCCCACCAGACGTGTGTCCTAGTCCTCCCGGAAAATAGTTAGATTTTTTCGCGATTCCTTTGCTATTTTTTCTCCGGTTCGACGCCGGTTCCCCTCCCGCCGGGTTCGGTATACTGGTATCGAGCCCGATCTTCTCTTTTCGGTTTTTGCCCTTCGTGGCTGGCGTTCATGCCCTTTTTTTCTTTTTCCCTGGAAGGCCGGTCCTTTGACCTCGCGGGGACTCTTTTTTCCCCGATGGCTTCCAGTGGGTTCAAAAAGTGTGATCGGTGCAAGAAGCTAATGTCTCTCACCAACACACACGACTGCTGCCTTCGGTGCCTCGGTCCTGACCACGATCCTAAGAAGTGTGGACCATGTGGAAAAATGTCTTCCAAGGTGCTTCGAAGTCGTCAGCACCAAAAGGAAAGGCTTTTCTCTGACTCGGCCTCCGGCCGGGCCCGGACCTCATCTGAGGCCTCGACATCTCGGGAATTGGATCCCGAGCACTGTCGGGGCTCCTCGGACAGGGGGTCCCCTGACCGGGAACGAAAGAGGAAGAAGCGTCTCACGAGGGCATCGTCGGAAGAGGTCCGTGGCTCCTCGAGAGCTAGGTCTCAGACCCCTGACCGTCGCCCTGGGCCCGTGGAACAGGAGAAGTCTCCCAAAGTACCTCGAGTGGAGCCAGAGTCTGCTGGACACGTAAGTCCTGTAGTCCTCGTGGACTTTCCTCCCAGAGAGCCGACGTTGGGCCCGGCACTGCCGGGGCCTGAGTCGGGGGCTGCTGAATCTCCTGAGCTGGGTCTCAGGCTGACAGCCTTGGAGAGCAGACTGTCTGCCTTCATGGAACAGCAGCGGGCACTGATGGCCAGCCTGTCTGGCGCATCTGCCCTAACCACCGGGACATCGACATCGAAGTCGACCCCGGAGACCGAGCCGATACTTGAGACCATAAAGGCTTGAGGTCGACCTCGGTCGCGGTCTCCCTCGACCTCCCATTTGGGACCGAGGGCATTGACGCCGGTGCCTTCGGCGTCGGGGTGGGTGCTCACAGGCCCCACGCGGTCGGACCCCGATTCCTCATCGGACGAGTCCGTCTGTGAGACGGAGGACGAGGAGTCCCCCAACACCTTCAGGACTCGGTGCCTCCCGTCGGACTCACCGCAGTCTGAGCCCCGGAGTAGATCCCCCCCAGAGGATACCCGGTTCTCGGAATTCGTCCGGGATATGGCCACTGCGTTGGCTATCCCTGCGGACCCCGAGGAGGAGCCTCGAGCCAAGGAGCTCGAAGCCCTACAGTATGACTCTCCTCCGAAGGAGGCCTTTACTGTTCCGGTTCCTCCGATGCTGGAACGGCTCCTCTTCCGGATGTGGGAGGCACCGGCCTCGGCACCGGTTCTAAGCAAGCGGGTCGATTCCATCTATCGATTCCAGAAGAGCCCTGGCTTTCAGAAGGCGCAGCTACCACACCATTCCATGGTGGTGGAATCGACCATGCATCGCCTGAAAAGTCAGAAGATGCACTCCGCGATGCCCCCTGGCAGGGAGGCCCGGAACCTCGATGGTTTTGGTAGAAAGTGCTTCCAGAGCTCGATGCTTGCTTGCCGTGTCCAGTCTTACCAGCTGTACATGGGCATGTACTTTCAAGACCTGGCCAAGGAGCTGGCCGGGTTCTCTGCTGGTCTCTCCGGGGAACCCTTGCAGAGGTTCAAATCCTTGTCCTCGGGGATCCGGGAATGCTCCAGGTTTATGTCCCGTGCTGCCTACGATGGCTTCGAGGCTTCGGCCCGTGTTGCGGCAGCCGGCATCGCGGCTTGACGCCAGGCATGGCTGCAGTCATCGGACCTCGAGCCATGGGTTCAGGACAAGTTGGTCGATGTCCTTTGCCGAGGTGAGAACCTTTTTGGCAAGCCTATGACCGAGAAGGCCGCACAGCTCTAAACCGAGCACCTCACGAGGACAAGGCTGTCTAGGAAGACTTCTGCCCCTTCTCACAAAAAGAAGGGCTCGGGTAAAAAGCCCTTTTACCCAAGGAAGGGCACTGCCTACAAACAGTACCCACAGTACCAGGCTGCCCAGGCTGCCCCTCAGGGTCAGCAAGCCAAGGGGCAGGGTAATGGGCCCCGTAGGCAGAGGACTCCCAAGCCTCCGGCCCCTGCTCCCACTCAGCAGGGTGGGGGTTTTTGACTCCTTAGGCATAGCCTCTCCGTCCCTGCTCTCCCAACCCTGCACAGGAGGTCGCCTCGCCCTGTTTGCCCACAAGTGGCCACTCATCACTGGAGACAGTTGGGTGTTAAGCATAGTCCACAAGGGCTATCTGCTACACTTTCAACAGCTGCCTCCTCCATACTTTCCAGGGGAACCTCCATGGCCTCCCCTGCACACAGATCTTCTCCTTCAGGAGCTCCAAGGTCTGTTGGTGGACAGGGCAGTGGAGCCTGTGCCTCCCCACCTACAAGGTCAAGGGTTCTACTCCAGGTATTTCCTGGTACCCAAAAGAACCGGTGGCCTTCGGCCTATTCTAGGCCTCAGAAATCTCAAAAAATTTCTAGAGAAGGAAAAAATTCAAGATGCTTACTCTTGGAACACTTCTACCCTACCTCCAGCAGGGAGATTGGCTATGCTCCTTAGATCTAAAGGATGCATACACTCACATCCTCATTCATCCAGACCACAGAAAGTACCTCAGGTTCATTGTGGGAGGAAACCATTATCAGTACAGAGTACTGCCTTTTGGCCTCACCTCCACTCCCAGGGTCTTTACCAAATGCCTGGCAGTGGTGGCGGCCTACCTGAGAAATCAGGGAATCTTTGTCTTTCCCTATCTGGACGACTGGCTCATCAGGGGTCAGACGTGCCAGGAGGCCAGACAAGCCACCCTCAGAACTATTGCTCTTCTTCAAAGCCTGGGGTTTGTAATAAACTTCGCAAAGTCCACTTTGCTCCCCTCCCAGAACTTGGAGTTCATAGGGGCAAGGTTGGACTCTCTGCTGGCAAAGGCATTCTTGCCAGAAGACAGAGCCCAAAGACTGATAAACTTAGCAAACCAGTTTCTCAGCAGGTCACTGGTCTCAGCCAGACTCTGCCTGAGGCTTCTTGGCCACATGGCTTTAACAGTACATGTGACCCCCAATGCCAGGCTCCATATGAGGCCTGAACAGTGGTGCCTTCGGACTCAGTGGTAACAGGCCACAGGCAGCCTCAGAGACAGGATAAGGGTGTCCAGACAATTTCTGAACTCCCTCAGCTGGTGGCTGCACCCACCCAATCTGCTGCAAGGGGTACCTTTTCAGATTCCTGGGTTCACAGTGGTGTTGACCACGGACACCTCTGTGCAGGGCTGGGGAGCTCATTGTTTAGGCAAGTGCACCCAGGGCCTGTGGTCTCCCTGGGAAGCCGCACAGCAAATCAATCTCCTGGAACTCAGGGCTATTCGGTTAGCCCTCAAAACTTTCTCTCCGACCCTGGCTCATCAGTCTGTCCTGGTTCAAACAGACAACCAGGTAGCCATGTTTTATGTGAACAAGCAGGGCGGAACTGGGTCTAGGCTCCTTTGTCAGGAAGCACAGGACCTTTGCTTGTTTGCTCTCCGGACAACATGCTTCTCAAGGCTGTGTATCTCCCTGGCCAGGAAAAACTACCTGGCCGACAGGTTGAGCAGGATTCTGCAGCCCCACGAATGGCAGCTCCGCCCACTTCCTGTTCAGCTGTTGTGGGGAGAAGACCTGCTCTGGAGAGCTCCTGCTAAGGAGGAGTTTGCTGCTCACTAACTGTGTTCGGATGTCGGGTCCTGGGCCACCTCCAGAGGGAGAGGCCCAGGCCCAGAGGCCTACCAGGCCTGGTAGGCCTCCTTCGGTGCAGGACTACTGTGGATGCTGGGACCTGTCTTCAGCCGGTGCCCCAGGAGGGGGGTTCCCCAGGTAGGACTGCACCTGGCCAGGACCGAGGGACCCACAGGTATGGAGGTATGGGCCCGCTACCCCAGGGAGGAGGCTCCTTTCTCCTCCCCAGGCAAGGTGTGGAGTCTGGGTGGCAGCGGGGAGAGGCCCTGGGGAGACCCTGGAGGACCGTGGAGTATGGTACTGAAGGAGGCGGGTTCCCCCCTCCGCCTCGGGTCCTGGAGGAGGCCTCTACCTCCTCCAGTGAGGATGAGGATGGGGGGTCGGGCCTGCCTTCCTACCAGCAGCCAGCTAGGGCCCCTGATGTAATTGTGGCGGCGGTGCGGCGGCTTCGGGGTCTCCAGGAGGAGGCGGCCCAGCTGCGAGCCCAGCTCTCCCACCTGGAGAGCCTGCAGGCCACCATTCCCGGGGAGGAATGGGTGGCCTATCAAACCTATCGGAAGGGGGTGAAGCGGGCCTTGAAGGGTAAAACCCAGGAAATAGTATACCTCAAACAACAAGGTTGTGGGTCCCTCACGGAACTCTACTATAATTATGATAAGTGGGATCGTAGTGTAGGTGCAGTCCGGGGGGGGCCCCGGGGGTGCATAAACAGGGTAGTTACCATCTCTCTCATACCCTGCCCTACCCCCATCCGTTCCCTGTGAAGAATACAGAGTGCTCTATACCACCCCGATGTGTGCAATCCAGATCCGGAGACCCTTACCTGCCGGTGACAGCTGTTGCTGGTGGTTTGGTGGCTTATCCTCCGGATCCTGAGCCCGTGGTGACCAGTGTTCCGGCTTCTGAGGTTCCCTGCAGTGCTTGGGAAGGTTCCAGAGGATCTTTGGCTCCTGCGAAGTTGCAGGATCCTGAAGTGGTCTCCCTTTCTGTTCCCCGTATACAAGTCCTGGAATCGTGCCCCGCCGAGAATGAAGGCTCCAGAAGTAGTGATGTGTCCTCTAAACCAGCTTTTTCGACTCTTCACCCAGTTTCCTCGGCGGTTCCGTGGGCTGCGGAGAAAGCTCAAGATGGCCGCCGGAGTTCACACACTGACGTCAGCGTTCTGCATGATCATCCTGTTGAGAACGCTCCTTCGAGGAGAAAACTTGCAGCTGCTTGCAGGGCTTTCCCCGGCCGGATCGCCGACTCAAGATGGCCGCCGCGCATCGGGTGCCGTCACTTCCGGGTTCTCCCGGAAGTGTGCGGACAGCCAGTATTCCTCCTCTGCTTGGCTGCGGGAGCAGCACCGGCGGACATCAACGGGGGCAGACTGGGATGTTTTCCAGTACCCCTCTATCGGAGGGGCTGATGATGTGGATGCCCAATCCTTGGAGGCTGTTTTCCGCCGTCGGGGGTCCATGGATGTCGCTGGAGCTCGTCGGCTGCCTGCTGCAGCCCAGGAGATCGCTGGTATTCTACAACCTCTGACTGCGCCAGGAATGTTGGGGAGTTCGGCGTCTTCTCTCCGGGGTCCCCGAAGGATGCAGAGTGGCCAACTCCAGTCTTCTGAGCCTGCGGTGTCAATGGAGGATCCTCGGGTGGCTGATCCTGCTACTAGGAATCCGGTTGTGCAGTGTAAGGGGTCTGTGGACTCTGTATCTGCCCAGTATCCAGCTCCTTCTCCCATCGTAGCTGCCAGGATTCCTGAGCGGGCTTTTGGGGAGAGGGAGGTCGGGGGACAGCTGTCTCCTGGTGTGTAGCTGTTCTTCCGGCTTCCAGACAGCTGCAGGATGACCGCCCAGTGTTCCCGGAGGTGGCTGTCTGGCGCCGGAAGGGTACAGGAAAGGGGAAGGAGCAGGGTAGGGGCGGCCTTCCATTTTCTGCAGTCTCTGGGGGGAGCCAAGGGAAGAAGGGAAAGAATGAGTTTCATTTCTCTGTGTCAGCGGAGCGGGATGAGCAGGCGCTTGCAGTTCCAGCTAGTGTGGCCGAAGGGGGCCTGGCACGCAAGGGGGCGTTCGCCCTTCCTGCTGGAGCCCTGGCTACCGGCCGAGCTCTTCTGGATCCCTGTGCCATGTCTGGCACCGACAATAAGGTAGGACCGGGGAGTGACGGGGGGCCGGGGGGGGGCGGTTGGGGGGATTTCGTTATGGGGGAACCTGCCCTACTGTCCCGGGATGGTCCTGCCTTGTTGCCGGTAGCCGTACAGGGGGTAGCGGATGGTGGGTCGGTGGAGGGTCTAGTGGGGGGAAAGGGGGAGCGGACGACCGGTCTAGTGGTAGGGAAGGAGGTAGTGGTTGGTCCTGATAGGGGGAAGGGTCCGTGTTCAGCGGGGTTAGGGGATGGGGTGGTCCCCCTGGATCCCGGGATTGGAGGGGAGCGGGGTCTGTCCCCGGTAGTGGTGGCCGAGACCCAGGAGCCTTGCGCTGGGTCGGGAACCGGGGATGGAGGTTTGGGGGGGCTTTCTGGTCCCCTGGGTGTTACCGAGAACCAGGTCCGTGATGCCCTGCAATTGGCTTTAGAGACCCCGACGGGCCCTCCCGGGGCCTTTGCTGCCTTTCGGCAGCAGCCAGAAATAACAGCAAGGGGTGCTCCGGAGGTTCTCGGTGGCACCCAGGGATCAGGAACGGGATAGTATCCCTGATTCCGTGTTTGCGGAGCTGACCTTACCCAGTCCCCAGGTAGTCCCCTGTGAGGCGGTTGTGGATCCTGCAGACCAGCAGCAGGGTCCCCCGCAGGTGGATGCAGGGGAAGACCAAGGAGGGCAGGGGATGGGGGCTGGAGGGTCGGTTCCCCCCCCCGTACCTTTGCGGAGGCTCTGAGGGGGTCGGGCACCACTCCAGGGACGTCAGGTGGGGGGAGGGGGGGTTCCCAGGGGAATGGTCCCGCAGGAGGGGGAGGAGGTGGGGGAGGGTCCCGAGGGGTAGGGGGTGAGGTCCGACGGCGCAACGTGGCGCAGATCCCGGTGGGCTGGGGAGGGGTCCCCTCCAGCCAGGGAACAGGTCTTGAGGATGGTCCTTGGGCTGGGGTTTCTCCCGGGAGATCTCTATGCCTTCATCCACATGAAACAACACCATTGAATATGATGTCAGTTTCATGCTGAGACGGGGGCTGGAGATCTTTTGGGACCGATACCAGCAGCAGAGGGGGCAGGGAGGGTGGGCTGATTTTCGTGTTGTGCCTATCTCTCGCCAGGGGACGGTACCTGTGACCATCCTATCCCGGAATGAGTCGCTCCCAGGGCAGGACATCCAGTTTTGGTTGTCGCGCCATGCGGTGCTCCTCGCACCCCTGGTTAAGGGCGCTGGGCCCCTAGGGGTGTGGGACGGGTCGTGGAAGGGCAGGATCCGTTTGCGTGAGGTGGGAAACGTGGTGCAGCACGTGCCCTCGGCCGGTTTCCTCGGTCGGGATCGCATCTTGTGCTATTACCCCGGGCAACCCCGCGAGTGTCACCGCTGTGGCTCCTTCCGCCATTTGAGCATGAACTGTCCCGAGCAGTCTGCACCCGTTGTGGTGGACGGGGTCACGCCTCGGCCGGGTGTTTGCTTATTCGGTGTAACCTTTGCGGGGAGTTGGGCCACCCCTTCGCCCGCTGCCCCTCCGCATCACACAATGGACCGGGGGGGGATGCCGTCGCTCCACCTCGGGCTCCTGTGCGGGAGGAGGTCATGGAAGCCCCTCTCCCTCAGGAGGAGTCCGAGGGCCCTAGGGTGGAGGAGTCCATTGAGCCAAGGGAGCCACCAGGGGGAGGGGATTCGGGTAGGAAGGAGGAGAGGTTTGATGTGGTGGAGGTTAATGTATCACGACAGGATAGGGGGTTGCGGGTGGTGCCACCTGAGGAATGGGACTATGGTCCCTCCCAAGGGTGGCAAGTCCAAAAGGAAGAAACGGGAGACATCCCCGTTGCCGGATGCAGAGCCCGTGTTGGACATCAACCGTTTCGTCTTTTTGGCTGCTGATGCGGCTGAGGCGGATGAGGGCTTGCCTGTGGAGGCAGGGCTTCCTGTGCGGCGCTCGGAGCGGTTAGCGGCGGGGGCGGCCCCTCTTCCTCAGCGGCGGCCTTCCAAAATAACGAAGGGCGCGCCGCGGTCAGGGTCCTCCAATCAAGGGGGGATACTGGCACCCGACGGGTGAGGGAGGACGGGCTTTTGCCCCCGCAGTTGGGTGCTGGGCCTTCGCAGGAGCTCCCTGCTGACCCGGCCGTCCCGGCCTCCCCCGCGGGGGTGGGCACTGGTCCGTTGTCTCAGTCTTTGTCCAGGGAGGGGGGGCGGCACCAGTGGTGGACCCCACGGAGGAGATCATTCCTCCGACCCCTGACCTATCCGTGCCCCCTCGCCCCGTGGGAGCTGGGTTAGCCCCTGCGACAGTTTTGCCTGGTGGTCTCAGGGACACCAGCACCTCGTGGGGTGACAGGGTCGAGCAGGAGGAGGCGGAGATCCTCGAGGTGGTCGACGTGGACCGTGAGGAGTTGCTCCAGCTCGCGGGCTTGTCCTGCAAGAGGGATTCCGGGGATCCCGGGTATGGTGAGAAGAGGAGGAAAGGGTCACTGCACACGAACTAGGCATGGCGTGCACTCCTGCGTTCTCGTGCGCCACCATCAACGTGGCCAGCATTTTCTCGGACCAGGCGCGGGCTACGGCCTATGATTTTCTTTCCACGAGTGGGCTGGATGTCATCTTCTTGCAGGAGACCAGGCTCACCTCGCTCGCCTAGCCTTCATCGGGCGAAGCGGGAGTGGAGGTGGGGCCCTTCGTACTGGTCGCTTGCGGCACAGCCCTACGCAGGAGTGGCGGTTTTGTTCACGTCTAACCGATTTCAGGTGCAGTACGTGTGGGAACTGGAGCAGGGGCCGGTGTTTGCAAATGCGGGCCTCATCGGTTTCGTTTCGTGGTGGTCTACGGCCCCCAGTCTAAGTTGGCGCGGAAGACCCTGTTTGGGGTCATCCGCCCCTACTTTACACACCTCCCGTTTGGTGGTCCTTGCCGGGGATTTCAACACCACCACCTTTTTGCAGGACCGAGGGGGGGATCGTCGCCCACCCAGTTACGAGGGCCTCTTTTTGGCCGAGATGACCCGGACGGCTGGCCTGGTGGATGTTTTCCACCGGGCCTTTCCACGGTCGCCGGGGTTCACCTACTATCATGGGACCTGCAGGAGTCGTATCGATCGGATATATGTGAGTGCCCGGGTAGAGTGTTCCCCTCCGCAGTTGCAGGCGGTTGACTTTTCGGACCACTGCGTCCTCTCCGTGTCCTTCCTGGCTAACCACGAGGAGCTCAGCAGGGGTCCTGGCCTGTGGAGACTGAATGTGCAGTTGTTGGCAACATCAGAGGTGGTCCAGGAGTTCTTGGCCTTTCTCGCAGACCAGGAAACCCTGCTGGGTGTTTTTCCTTCCCGTGGCGCCTGGTGGGACGAGGTGAAGGCGCGTGCCCGCCAACTCTTCTTCTGTTCTCGGGGTACCTCCATGGCTCGATCCCGCTACCTCACCTACACTGTCCTCCGGAGGTCGCTGGATCGTTTGGTATCCCGAGGGGCAGCGCAGGAGGAGGAGGTGGAAGAGGTACGCGTCCAGCTCCGTGGCCTGCTTTATGATCGCCATGCCTCCCTCTGCTTTGAGGGGCTGCCCGGTGGGGTCGGCACTCCAAGACCCTTTCTTGACTTGTAAGGAGAGGGTTCGCAACCACAGCAAGTGCCAGACGCTGTGGTTGGGCCCCTCGGAGGCCTCCCTGCCTTCCTTCTGCGCCCCTTTCCTCCTCCCGTGGGGAGGTCCGCGTCTTGGGCCTCGTCTTCGGGTCGGAGGAACTGTGCGGAGTCTAATTGGGATCGTTGTCTCGAGACTGCACGGTGTAGGGTGTGGTGCTGCGGTGGAGGGGGTGGAGTGTACGTACGAGGAGAAGATCAAACTTCTCGGACGTTTCTGCTTCCTCTCTTTCTGCACGTGGCCACGGTCTTTGTCCTTCCGTCGTCCCTTCAGGCGTCTGTCTGTGCCGTCTTTTTCTGTTTCCTGTGGGGTAACTGCCTGAACCTCGTCCAGCGCAACATCGTTTGCCTGGATCGGGCAGAGGGCGGTTTGGGTATGTTGCACCCCCTGTCTTCCTGTCATTCCTTGTCTATGGCGTTCCACTTGGGTAGGATGCGGGAAGGGGGTGGGGTCTGGTGGGTGGCCTCCTATCGGGAATGGTTTCTCCCGCTTCTGGGAGCAGTGGGAGGGGGCATCCTCGGTCCCGCGTGTGCGCCGGAGCGGGGAACAGGCCCCATCGTACGTATTTGCGATGGTGGGGCTCATTCGGCGGTGGGGGGTGACCGACCCGCTCGCCCAGTCCTGGGGGCAGAAAGGATTGTACCGGATGGTAATCGCCTCCCACTTTCAACCACGGTTGGGCCCTGCGGGACTGTCCAGCGGATGTGATGCAGCGGGGCCTTCGGCTGTTGAACTCCCCCTCGGCTACCGAAGAAGGTTCGGGATGTGGCCTGGTTGTCTTTCCACGGGCGTTTGTACGTGAGGGACAACCTCAAGTACAGGTCACAGGCCGAGAGGGTCTGTCCGAGGGCCGGTTGTGAAGGGCAGACGGAGACCATGGACCATTTCCTCCGGCAGTGCCCCTTCAACGTGGAGGCCTGCCGGTTGGTGTCCGCTGCTCTTCACCTGCGCGACCCTTTCCCTCCTCACGTATGCGGAGTGGGTGTACGGGGCCTGGTCCTTTCCTCTAAGGCAGGACTCCGGGACCCTCTACTCGTCACGGCCGTAGTCCACTACCACCTGTGGCAAGCGCGCTGTCATGTCTCGACCCGGGGGTTGGTCCTGCCCCTCGACGAGGTGGTGCGGGACATTCTGGAGGAAGTGTCCAGCATGGCGCAACGTGAACGGCGGGTGGTGGAGGCTCATCGTTGGGAGCGTCTGTGGCGTCACCTCACCCTTCGGCCCCCGTGAGGGGGAGGGGTTCCCTGGGGTTCTCATCCCTGTAGGCCTTTGAGGTTTGTTTGTTTTCCCTGGGGGGTCGGGGTGTGAACGGCGGGGTTGGTTTCCCTTCCCTGGGGTTTCCTTCTCGGTGTGATTTTGGGGTGTTTTTCGCCCGGGAGGGGCGGGAGGGGGTGAGCTGGTGCTCCATGAGGGGTTTGACCGGTTGTCCGCTTTCCTTTTCTCCTTAGAGGGGTGGCCGTCCCAAGTTTTGTTCTTAGTGTTTATGTTTGTTCTTTTTGTGTCCTGGGCATCCTGCTCCGCTGTCTGGATTGCAGGGCAGCACAGGGTTATGTTTCTCTTTTGTATTTAGCTTTTGATTTGTATTATTTGTTCTGTTTGTTTTGGGTGGGATGGTGTGGGGGAGGGGCTCACGGGGCCCTTATGTTTTGGTTTGGGGGGGGTGGGGAGGTTTGTTTTTGAGGTGCTTGTTTCTATGGGTTGGTTGGGGTGGTGGCAGGGATCGGGTTGGAGGGAGGGGGAAGCTGCTGCTCCTGCTGAAGGGGGAGGGATGGGGATAGGGGATCTCTGTTTCTGGATGGTTGGGGGGAGGGAGTCTGAGCGTCCGACAGAATGAACATTTGGACGGGTGGGGTGTGTTGTGCGGGGCTGGGGTTCAGGGATTGCAAGACGGACAATGTGTGGACTGCGCTGGGGTGTTCTTGCAGGGGGAGGTTGGGTCGGGTATGGACATTGGACTGAGGGGGGGAGGGGACATGGACATTGTCAGGGACTTGTGTGGGGTTGTTGTTGGGAGGAGGGGCACGTGTGTTGATTGCTGGGGTTGGTGGTGGGTTTGGGGAGGTGGGTCACGGGGGGGTTTTTTGTGATACTTGTTTTGTGCTATGTCGGGGGGGGGGGGTTTTGGGGGGGTGTGGGACTTGGTTGGGGTGATTGTTTTTGCTTTGTGTTTGTTTTTTTCTGTTGCATGTGTTAATAAACAAAATTTCCATCCTTTCATGGTTCAGAAGATTTTCCTGAAATGGGGGACTTCCATCCATAGATCTGTTTGCCAGTCCACTGAACAAACAGCTGCCAAAGTTCTGCCTCCAGGCAACCGCATCCTCTGCGGATAGCAGCAGATGCTTTTCTGATTCCATGGTCTCAGGGCCTCCTGTATGCGTTTCCTTCCATGCCCTAGATGGCCCGAACCCTGTTCAAGATTCTTCAGGACAAGGCCTCGGTCCTGCTGGTGGCTCCCAGGTGGCCGAGACAGCTTTGGTTTCCACTTCTGCTTCAGCTGGCAGTGGATCCTCCACTGCCTCTGGGGTTGCAACCCGACCTTCTCTCTCAGGATCAGGGTTCCCTTCTTCACCCCAAGCTCAAAGCTCTCAATTTGATGGTCTGGAGGCTGCAAGGGTAGTTTTGGCTCCCTGGATGCCTACCTCAGGAAGTTGAGGAGGTTGTCCTAGCCTCTAGAAAACAGTCGCACTAGGAAAACCTATGCTCTCAAATGGAAAAGGTTTTCTGTGTGGTGTCAGCTACGTACAGAGGATCCTTTCTCCTGTACTGTACCAGTAGTGCTTCAGTACTTACTGCACTTAAATCAGGGGCTTAAGTCCAATTCTGTTCGGGTCCACCTCTCAGCTCTAGCAGCTCACCACTCACTGATGGAAGGACATTTTCGGTCGGTTCACCCCTTGGTGTCCTGCTTTCTCAGGGGCTTGCTTTTTACTCATGCCTCTGATCCGTCCTCCTGCTGCCTGAGTGGGAGTTGAATGTGGTCTTGCAGCAACTGACTCCCCACCTTTTGAGTCGATGGCTACTTGCCCTCTACGCTTCCTGTCCTGGAAGACACTCTTCTTGATAGCCTCTAACCTCGGCCAGGCGAGTGAGTGAGCTTCAGGCCCTGGTCTGTGACAGGCCTTATACCCGCTTCTATAGGAACAGGATGGTCCTTCGGACTCATCCAAAGTTCCTCCCAAAAGTTGTCTCCTCCTTCCACCTTAACCAAGAGGTGGTTCTTCCAACATTCTTCCCTAGGCCTCATGCAAGCCAGGCTGAAGCAGTTCTGCATACCCTGGACTGTAGGAGGGCCTTATCCTTCTTCCTTAAACGTACGCAGGGGCATAGAAGGGCTACTCAGCTCTTCATATCTTTTGACCCTAATAATTTGGGGTTAGCTGTGTCACAAGCGTACCTTATCCACCTGGGTGGCTGACTGTATCACCTGGGCTTACAGGGCGGGCTGACCTTCCTTTGCAGGGTCGGGTCACGGCCCATCGTGTCAGGGCAATGGCTGCCTCAGTGGCTCACCTCCGCTCTGTACCGTTTGTGGATATCTGCAGGGCTGCAACTTGGTCCTCAAGCCAGACTTTTGGGCCCATTATTGTCTGGAAAGGGAGTACCGTAGGGACAGTGCTTTTGGCCAGGCAGTACTCCGGAATCTCTTTGAGGTTTAGGCAACTCCTGCCTTCCAGCCTTCCGTTGGGCTACCGGTGGAGGTTCTGTCAGTGAAAAGCCTTTCTTTGATGCTGGGACTAGAGGGAGTTCTCGTGTTCAGCCTGGGTTCCGGGTAGCCCAGAGCTAGGGAAACACCCATATGTGAGGACTGACTTCCTGCTTGGTCTCTGGAGAAAGAGTAGTTACTCACCTGTAACAGGGGTTCTCGCAGGAGCAGCAGGAATCAGTCCTCACAACCCTCCCTCCTCCCCTGAGAGTTGCAGTTGTACATAGTTTATTTTTACATTTTTGCATGCTGTTTTTAGCTATGTCATTTGACTGAGCAAGATGGCACTTTAGGGGGGGCGGGAAGGGAAACCGCGCATGCGTGCCTGTATTCCCAAAAGGCTTTCTTGGAAAGCTGGGGAAATACTCCGCATGGGCTCCATCGACGACGATGTCACCCATATGTGAGGACTGATTCCTGCTACTTCCTGGAGAACACCTGTTACAGGTGAGTAACTACTCTTTTTCTGCATTTCAAAATGTGCTGTAATTTTACTCCATCTCTTTCCACTGAAAACACTGGGATATTTGAATTTATACATCAGAATGTTTGCATTGGTAAAAAAGAAAAAGAGAGAGAGGAGCATCTTACAGATGTTATTACAAGATTGTTTTATTATAATTTTCAAGCCTCACTCTCTTCTTTAAGATGTCGTACAAATAACAGTTGTGGAATAAGAGTTAGAACCATATATTTTGTAACATTCCTATGATATCAGTTTTAACATTTACATTAAAGAAACAATATTTTTAACTGATGATGTTATAAGCTACCATAATGTATCTACATGTTTACAATATTCTTGTATTTGTTTTCTAGTAAACTCCCACAGAACCATGGATGGAATTCTGGATGATTTCCCCATACCAATTAATCAAGCAAAACTACTTGACAAATCTCTAACAGGAAAAGATTTTGACATAGTTGTTCAAAAGCCAAAACAGACTTTACTAGTAACAGATCCCAGAGAACCAAAAATTCCACCTCCACCCCAACCTGGACTTGACTTTGCTGTGCTGTTAGATATTTCTGACAGTGAGGTATTAAAACGTGCTGCTAATTTAAAATGTGAGTGTTGATTAAGTACTTTATGATTCCTATGATAAAAATATACAGTTTGTCTTGAAAATGCATGCCAGTCTGCTGCCTATCTCAGCACTAGTCCCTCCCACTCAGCCAAAGACCCCTTCCACACCACATAGAAGGCAATTTACAAAACAATTTACCATGGATAAAATAGGCTCTTTGAAAACTGTCCACCCTCTATGTGGGTAAAAATATGCCTATGAATTTAGTTTAGTTTAGTTAGTTTCACAGCCTATATACTTTTACCTATATTTAGCTGAACGTGGGATTTACGGGAAAGATATTGCAATTATGTGTTTAAGACACCACAGAAAAATGAATTGTGTCTGGGGATACGTTTTTCCTAAGGCACTTTTGAAAATTGTCAAGTTAAAAAATTGCCAGTGAGTTTTTTTGCAGGCTGCATGAGAGAATGGTCCCCATTACTTTAAACTTAACTGGAGGGATTAATCTTCAAGTCTAATATAATCCATTTTGACAGTGAGGGGAAGATTAAAATGGAGGTTGAAACTTCCCAAGGGATTAACTGGACAGGGAGGAAGTGGGGAGGTCTAGGGTGAAAGTGAAGGCAATTTGTTATGGGAATGAAGGTGAGAGAAGGAATTCACTGGGGAGGTTAGACATTCACTTTTGAACATAATAACCTCTTAGTGGTCACAAACGTGCATCGTAAGAGTTTTGGCAGAGGGAAGGGCATCAGTTATGTGGCAACGGCAGCTTTGGTCCAAGAATAGGCAATGGTAACGTTCAATCTCCATGTGCTGAGAGAGGATTTGCAGTAGTCAGCAAGTGATTTAGAGGGGAGTAGGCTTGAGGAGAGACTGAGTGTTAGTATAGAATGGATTTGAGACAGAGAGAGAATGATGAGGATGCACAGGGAAGATAGAGAGCATGGCGGGGACAGGTTCATGGTAGTGGAAGTATTGATGAGGACTGGACAGGAATCCTTGAACCTTTTGATGTCTGAAAAAGTGTTCCTGATATCCAAAATA